>JASKOS020000007.1:5000000-10000000 GCA_030770465.2 Perdita meconis
TTGACTGCAGGCCAGATTCAACGGGGAAAGCTGACTTTATCTGGTTGAAGTATTTCCGAAAGCTGATGGAACGCGTTCAGCTTAATTGATTAAAGGAAGATGTCATGCGTAGAACATCTAAGTTCCAATATAGATATCTGAATTCCGCTTTCACGAGGAACCCCTCGGGGTTTTATGATCCGCGTTCTTCAATTGTGAGAGATAAATTCCACTTTCTGTCCATGATCGGCGAGTCTGGCAAAAAGTTAGTGCCATCAGTAACACTTTCACATCTCGTAGAACCATTTCCATCGCTCGCGCCGGGCGTCCGAGAGGAGATATGCAAGAGGTTCTCCGGAGTGCTCGGTATTCTTCTTCCGAGCGGTTGCCGCGGGAGAGGAAATTGAAAGAAATAATGTTCCAAGGTTTTCCATAATGAAAACTCGGGTGACGCTACTTTGAGGGGTGTTCGCCGTTTCCCACGGGCCTTTCTTTGTCCCATGGAATGGAATTCCGCCGCTCGGGCAAAAGGAAGCGATGAAACCCTGTCTGACAAGAACAGCCTCAATGAATCTTTATCGACGGCAGGCTCGAGGGTGAATTCGTTTGCGAGCAGAGATCCCCGACCATCTTTCATTCCAGCCGATCGTGAAACGGAGAGGACTCTCGATCTCTTTCAGCGTCTCATCGATTCTTGAACGAGGATTTATCCTCGACACCATTTGCTTGATGATACACCGATTCTCTCGTCAACGCGATTCCTCGCAACGATTGTTTCAACGAAACAAACTCTACGATAGAATTATTTTTCAATTTTCAGGATTAACGGTTCAAAGCGGAGGCACGTGGTCAGTTTTACGAGCGGATTTCCCTCCGCGGCTCCCGGTAGAAGGATATAAAAAGCTTAATGAAAAGCGAGGAAAAATGGCGGGTAATATCGTCACGGAACAGCTCGCGTTTCTGGAGCAATTGGAATATTTTCCTAGATGGAAAAAGGACCTAGAAACGTGCACGAACTGTGTTAAACGATACAACAATTTAAGGATACTCGCAGAAATTCGCGGAGAGCTAGCGGTTATGGTTGGCTACGTAAAAATGCCATACGTCGGGAGGCAATTCTCCGCATTCGCTCGCTCTGCCAACTCGCGTGAGCGCGATGCATATAGTTTCCGTACACTGAACGCAAATGTTCCGTGGGCAGAAGGTCCCGGTAACCGTGGGACAGGATCATATCCTGCGAACGAAATTTTCCTACGAAAGTATCCTGAAAGGTCCCTATCTCTTTTAAAAAGAGAATCTTCCAAGAGAAAGAGAATGTTCAAGCTGATTAGAATTTAAAAATGTGAAGGAAAATTCCACAGGCCTCGTTTTCCCTTCCATGCAGCATTGCGCGCGTGTGCGTGTGCAAAAACAGTCCCATTTCGAGGACGAGTTTTCCCGTCATTGCCTCCGGTGCAGAAACGGGCCAAGAAACCCTGATTGGCTCCGCCGTAATCGTCCGTGCCACGAATCTCCGTTCAGGAAAATCACGGGACTAACAAGATTCAGCCTCGGAACTGGGTCTCCTGTATCTTCGACTGTACAGCATGATTTTCCCCGGGCGCACGTGTTCGATTGAAAATACGATGGTCGCTTGCGATTCCTCTCCCGTGAACTGAATCTTTCGTTTTGACCTGCCAGCGAAAATTCACGGCTTCGGCTTTCGAGGCGAAGACTCGGCGAAATGGAATTTATGAAATTCAATTAGTCAATCAGGATTCACGGATTCGGGCTAGACTCGTGAATAATATTAATATCGACGAGATCTAGAAATATGGTGCCACTTCGGTTAACCTTATTTCCATTGTTCATCCCTTTTATTATAATAGGGTTTCACTTATTCGATTACTAGCGACAGAAGCGTAGGAAGTCTTCTAGTGAAACTTGAATCAGAAATGAATAAATTTTCATCAGGATGGATAGAAATTTTCTTATTCTGGATTTCGTGAAGTCTAGAGAGAAAAGTGGCCAAAATTGGACTTCCTGTTGAATTTTTTGTATAATTTTATTAATATTATCGTTATGACGTCAGAAGATTCTCTGATTAGTTATTTAAAAATCTGGCTTCACAGAATTTCTACGGCAAAAATTATAATGAAAAGCAGTTTTCAATTTACAAAAAAGTATAAAAAATAATGATTTAGAATGACTGATTCAATGTTGAACCACCTCTTCTATGTTTCAAATATAAATATTTTTTGTATGTAGAAAATTAAAACAAACCTTTGTTATGTAGTAGAATTACTTGTTTAAGCAGAGGCATATTTTAAAACATAAAAATACTCAAGAAAATGAATATACTAAGAGTAAATTTCATCATCTTATTTCTGGCTTTGTAACCATTTCTCATTTTTTTCTCATTTTATTATTTGACTTGGGGAAATAGAATTGCTTTAGACACATGTTGTCATTTGTTATTAATAGCCTGCGGATGTTTATGCATTTATGACGATTTTGAATCATCAAAAATGCATAAAGATCTGCACAAATATAAAAATACATGAAATATCGAAAATAAAGTACATTTTATGATATTTAGAAGATCAAAGACACTTTTATTTAAATTAGTTTTCCTTTTCTATGCATAAACATCCACAGTCTAGTTATTACATCAAAGAAACTATTTCTACTCTATTTGTATAAATAAGAAGTAAGAAACGATTGCCAATCTAGAATCTAATTTATATCAGAAATGTATCAATTTGTTCCCAGAAATGAAAATCAATGAGTCAATAACAAACAATTGATCGTAATTTCATTATTCAATGGCGTCATTCCAAAATGGTTGTCCCATAAAAAAAAAAGTGTTAAGTGCAACTTACTCATTTTCCTCCACAAATTCTTTATCAGCGGTGAAATCCAAAATTGTACAATTTTTACCACTAGCTTCACCTTTTTTTGCCTCAACACTAATGTCAATACGAAGTTTCCTCCCATGTTCCGGTGCCATTCCCGCAGTGCACCGCGGTTCCCATGTTTTCCGCGCGTGGAAAAAGCACCGGATAAGCCAGTCATTGGGAACGCAGCGCCGCGCGAAAGTAATCAAACTTTCGATGGGTAGAAGTTCACACGAGCGGCATTCCGTTTACTCGGCTTCCGCGGGTCACTCGATGCGGTTCATATACAACATACTCAGACGTGTACATCGATTTCTCTTCTCGGAGAATGCTCGAGACTCCGGTCCGAAAGTGGGCCGATCGCGAGCTCACGCGACCTTAATGGTACACGATCTCCCGCTCCTTTTGCGTGTTATTAACTTTCTAAACAGATCAAACGATCGTTACGATTCCTTTGCTTGAGGAGGGGAGGAAGAATAGGGCTGCGATCGGGTCCTAAATTCTTTCTCCGTCGGGCAGCATTAATCATCTGGCACTAGGTCTTCGAGATGGCAGGGTATTATTCTTCCCGGTGTTCCGAAATGCCCTTTAATTGCTTCTACTTTCGATTTTCGTTGAAATATAGTCTTTCTATCCTCTTATATTTTTATAGCCTACGAAAGTGGAGAAAGAAACGAGACCCTTGCTTCTAAAAGACTCTCAAAGGAGGGAAACCTACCCTAAAGGAATTCTTCTTCTCAACTACTCAAGCTTATTCTCGGTAACTTTATTCTTCTTCTTCGGAAAATAATGAAGTCCTTCAGGCAACAAATTTCATAACTTCAGCATAAAAATTATTCATTCACAACATCCAAGAAACCCAAAAGTCGCGACTACAGCGTCAAACTTGGAAATTGGTATCCAAAATCGTTTCGGGTCTCCGAGGAATCGGTGTTCCTCAACGATGGCGCTAATTTCGTGGAAAGATCCGAAGCGAATAGAGTCGTCCGACTCTATTTAAGCTCCCGATCGATAGACAGCTGGTTGGCCCTCTTGTTTCCTGAACAAGAACCAAGTATCGGAAGTTTCGGCGAGGCTGACTCATAGAGAGACACAGAAGACTTCCCTTCGTGACACCTCAAAGCTTTCCTCGACGCAAAGGAGTAGTTCGTTCCCCAGGGGTGTTAGCGAGACGAAGATGTAGTGGAGTTATTCGTGTGGCCTGATCTTGTGTACAGAGGCTTTCTTGTCTAACGAGTGCGCCTCCGGTTACGGTCCTTTAGACGTCTACGAGAGCAACGACGGACCTTTTACACTATCCGCCGCGCTGTGGACCTTCCCTTAGGAACACGAAATAGCTGCAACGACGTTTCTGCAAACTTTGCCGATGCATTTTGCGGCGTTCTTGGAAAAATGAATCGCCTCAGAAAAGCTGAAATCAAGTATTAGGCTCGGTTCAGACGAGCGGGCAATTTGCCGCTGCGGTTTAACAGAACACAGATTTGTATAAAACAGTTCACACGAGCCGCAAATTCTAGCGACAACTAAGCGGCGTGTTTGCGATCGTTCGGCGGCGAATCGCTTGTGTGAACTGCAAAATAAATTTGACGCAAAAAACACGGCGGCAAATCGCCGCTAACCGTTCGTCTGAACTGAGTCTTACCAGTATTAATTTTGAAGCTGGAACATTTTTGAGAAGCTGTTCTTCTGAGTTATGTGCAGCGTTTCATACGGATATGATAGAGTTATACAGATATATATAAAACTGAAAGTGTGTCTGTTCGGAAAAGAAAATGAACTTTCTGATAAGATATCAAGTAGAAATTTGATATTTAGCTAAATAGTTAATGCTATCAGTACATATAATGAGAAAAATCTGAAAATTCAACATTTTTAATCCTGATAGAAAAAAGCTACTATCAGACCAGATTAGACCGATAAAAATGATAAAACATACGAAATATTTGTTAACCCTTTGAGGACCCAATGGTTACAGACTGAAACCACGTTTTTTATTATTTCTCACCATGTATCGTTGTAATTTTTATTAGGAAAAACACAGAACTTGAACTCTTTCAATTTTATATCGTGGTCCTCAAAGGGTAAATCTGCACTGTGATTGTATGTGCAGCGATTCCATTTGAAAAGTTAAATTGAAAATATAGAATGCATTTTTTTTTAAATTAACATAAAGTATTTATCGCCTACATATGGATTTAACCGTGCTATATTCTTTTTAAGAATTCGAAGTGAAACAAATTTAATGGATTTTTAATACAATTTCAAGGCAAAAGAAACTTTACTTTTTAAACTATTTACTGCTAAAATAAACATTTAATGGGTGCAGTGAATTTTTAGTACGTAGGGAAGAAACTGCACCATCAGAACTCAAAAATAAACTGTTTTCACTGTTTACAGTTACAAACAATTCAATTAAAAGAAACACTTGACAAGATTAAATATAAATATCAATATTAAATGTCGCACAGTTTCCCCAAACATAAAACAGTTTTCAAAGGAACTAAAATAACTTAATGCCTAAAGACTCAAAGATCGTAACTGTAAATAGTTTTAAAAATCATAGTGCAATCTGCTAAAGAATTATTCAATGTGAGAAAACAAGTTGAAAATGTGAAAATAAATTTGTTCCTTTATATTATAAATACTGAAACATCCTGTATTTTACTTTAGAAATTTCTATTAATGGAATATAAGTTCATAAGGGAATAAAATATTCTGAACGTACCTAAACGCAGAAAAGTGCTCGAAACGGTGCTCGAAGCGATAACCAGAGCTCCCCGGATATACCTCGAAGTTGTCTTACTTTTAATTCTTAAGAAAGTTCGCTAGATCGATCACCCACTCAGGATGAAATGAAAGTTCCGGACTGCTTTCATTATTTCGAAGGGACTGAGATCTCCACGGACGCGGAGAGCCCGCGTAACTCTTTTTCCGTTCGGAATCGAAAAATGAACGGGGCTCTGAAACGGTCTACTTCGGTCTGATAGATAACGGCCACAACCTCGCTAATCTGCGGCCCTTTCACTCGGAACGTGTAGCTGATGAAGATACATCGGTAGTGGCTCGCGTGCAACGCGATCTTATATCATCAGCATCGAGCCACGCCGATATCATGCCCCCGGGGCTCCGCGAAATTGCCATAATACCGCCGTCGTGCGAGATTGACTATTCCGAACGTAATTGCAGTCCCACTTAACGCCTAAACACCTTTCTTTTCTAGAACGGTTGCGAACGTCAGACAGAAAAGATGCTCCAGTGTTAATTTCGAAAGAGCTACCGTCCGACGCGTTCCTCGGTCCGTCTTTTCCTCGTCATCTCCATTCATCAGCTACTCTGACACTGAGAGACGCAATCTCTCTCTCTCTCTCTCTCTCGTTCTCTTTGGAGGTGGATGGTGAATAATTAGCGGGCACCTCACAGAGAATACATTAGCATGCATCAATCTAGCATAAGCGGCATATCCGTCGACGGGATGCATCAACGTTTCCCTGGCATCCTTTATCTTTCCGCTTAGCTCCTGCTACTTAATGTTCGCCAGCCAGTTACTTTGCTCGGAGTGGTGCTTCTAAGCACGTCCCCTTCGCGCGAATACGCTTTGCGATAGCAGCGCCGAATTTTGTCCCGTGCACGGATTCTGGACTATGGCGGCTTCGTGATATGTCGCTGGATCTAGTTTAGATTCCTGGAGATTGCGCCGCGCTTCGTGCGAAACTATAGATCGCTTCTGGAGACGAGTATTACATATTTTTATGTTGTTAAGTTTCCTGTGTTCTTTCAATCTTTAACCACGTGATAATATTTTTACACTCTTTCAGGCAATTCTTCTTCTCTACAGAAAAATTTAAAGATACGTTGTTACTAATTTTTTTTGCGTACAAAATTGATAACGGTTACCATATTTTTTGAATACAATGCACAAGACTTTTTGAACGATGACATTTTTTGTCGAAATGGCGGATCACAGATTTTCGATCGGATTTGCATCGGAGCACTGAATCTGCCACTGTGACAGAAGGATGTTGCACTTCTGCGAATCCGTGTCAGTCGAAATTCCGAAATCCTTTTTTAACAAGGATTTCGGTATTTTGTCCCGTGAATAAAAAATCTTTGAAAATTGGAGGAATGAATCTTTATGAAATAGTAATACTTCTTCGAAAATTTTAGAAAAATTGATTCGGTGCTTTTAAATAATTCAACTTTTAATTTAACATGTGTTCCTATGGGAAAAACGCAATATTGACAAATATAACTACAAAAATAAGAGTGAAATAATAAGCCACAATTTTTTTAATCTAGTGTAGAGAAAATTACGTTTATTTAGGTTATTGTCACTGTTTTTCATGTAAGTGAAAAGAAAAATTATAGTTTGATTATTTCATTTCTAATAGCAGCATTTCACGTTAAAAAAATGAAATAAGCGATACACTGACAAAATAAAATAGAAAGTAAAAGCGAATTCAACTGTAGCAATTCAGAGTAATACAAAAGCAATACAAAGTAAAAGCAATTCAACTTGTAATCGAAATGTGCCATTCTCATTCCTGACTGGTTTTCGCCATAGGAAAAAGTCTTGTGTTGAAAACTGATTAACTTTTGACTAAGATTATTACCGAATTCATCCTTAATAATTACAGTATAAAATACTAAGAGTTAATAAAAAAAAAATTCTGAATCATGATTGAAATTTTATTTGAAATTCTATTGGACTCTCACAGTTAATGTGCTAAATGATCGAAACCCTGGATAATAAAAATTATGCATGACTGAGAGTCGGATAATTGATGCTCTACTGTACGTACTCGCTCTCTTTATATAATTATACGAATTTCCAATGCTTTTGAAGTATCCCACCCACGCTCATCCTGCCAATCCGTATTAACTCTCGTCGGATCACGCATGATCGAATACTAATTACACGAAATTCGGGATAACGATCCGCGTGAAATCAAAATCTCCGCAATCAGGTTTCCCGCTCGCGAACCGTAGGCGTGGCAACGACGATCTCCTTTGCGTAGAACTAGTCTTCGGAATAGCTGGCTATCGCGCCGAGGCTCGAACCCAACGTAATCAAGGAAGCGGTTTCGAGCTGCCGACTAATTTTCTTCTGCCCACGCTAATCGCTTCAAAGCGAGCGCGCCGTCGCGAGCCACAAAGTAGCAGAAAAGACTAGACGTATTCGAGTCCTCTGCGGGTCTCGGAATGGCCCCTTAATCATCCCAGGAGGTCCGGCTCAAAGGAAGCGACCAGCCAAAGGCAGCTTCCATTTCTCCGGAGCGTCTAATCCAAACGCGGCGGACAGCGGGACGAGGAGAGTGGGACCGTGCCGCCAGGCGGCGAGGAAACTTTTCGGGGGGAGGACTTTTCGCATTTCGTGGCAAAGAAACGCCCGGGGAGAAGCGGGGAAGGTAAAAAGGTGGCAGCGAAGCGAAGTGGCTGAGGGTGCACCTGGAAAGGGAGGGTTGGAACTTTCTCCCCTGGCCGCGCACTCAATTTTCCGAGGCTTAACCGGTACAGTGTTTCTGCTCCTCGGTCCGATCGACTCGCGGAACGCGGAGACCGCTCGTTTTCTCCGTTTAGTTCGCGCGAGGCGACGGATTTCCACCCTGACGACGGGGAAAAGGACGCCACACCCACGCTAGCCCCGGTGCCAGGAGCGCGATTCGTTTTATCCCGTCGCTCCATCGATTACGTGACATTTCCTGGAGATTAGTTTCCGGGGGGAGGGTCAAGTTTCTCTTTGACGAACCGTCCTCGCCCTTTTCGCAGTGCCTCGCGAAAACCATTCCTCCGACATGCGCTCGGCAAATTCACCCCCGTGTCCCGGGGGGTGAATTACGCCCGGCGAGCGGGACGCGACGGGAAATATGACCACTTAGCGAAGGTTGGCTTCTTTTAGTCGCGACTGGCAACGAATTTGAATTATTCCTTGGCACAGGGAGGATTTAGAATTCTAGACACACATTTGACTCGTTAATGGAAGCTACAGGGAAACTGGGGACCTCCTTTGATACACCGTTCCCGGCTTGTAACCTCGTCTAATTTGCAACTTAGTGAACTCGTTCGGGTTAGATGAAATTTGTTGCTGCGCAGACGACTTTGTAAAACAGTTCTGCAAACGTAAGTTGCAGCGATCTTGCGCTAAAATGATTTTAGGATACGGGGGTGAGATATACTGGCTAGAAAATGTTTTGTGGAATTAAATTGTTTTGTGTACCTTGTCTTTTTAATAAAGTTTGTATTAGGTTATATTAGGTAGGTCAGTAATGCTGTTTCATGTTTCACATTTTGACTAAATGTACTAATTGTAAGAATTTTCTTAATGAAAATCAAAGTAAGTCAGTATTACTATTCAAACGTTAATGTTTTCTGCGATAAAATTGATCTCTCCTGCTTGCATTTCATATTTAAACAGTGTTTCAAATGTTCCTTAGCTTATTAAGATATTCTATACATATTTATAATTTTTAGTTTTTTTTATGTTTTTGTTTATTTTTATTTTATATCTGTATTATTTTTTCTCGCTTTATTTCTCTTATTTTATTATGTATTATCATTAATTCTCTAATTTTGGTTATATCCTGTACACTAGATGGTTATTCTTACCCATAAATAAACAGTAACAATAATAATAATAATAATAATAATAATAATAATAATAATCATAATATAAACAGAAGCATTAATTTTTATGGAAGCAGCTTTTGGAAGCATTATTTGTGGAATAATATAAAAGATGTAGTATGCTAATATCATTAAAAATTTGCATTCATTTTCTTTTTCAATTTTTTAGCCAACATTGATTTGCAAGAAAAGTATAAAGTTATAACAGATAGCAAGAACTTAACTAAATTCAATAATAATTGAATACAATATATATTTTGGAAAAGTCCTGATCACTTAAATTTCGTTCTAAAATCGTATACAAAATATTTGCGGGCCCTAATAAATATGGAAAGCATCATAAGGCACGACATCTGTTTAGTTAACACTGTCGCTCAAACGTAATTTCCAAGTTGGCTGACGCGTCGCGATAGAAATTACGCGAGTGCACTCAGCGTCACCGCGGGGGAGTGTCGGTGCCTTTTCGTCGAATCCCGTTTAATCTGAGGCACAGCGGAAACCGTGTTTAATTCCGGCAAGGAAGTCGAGGCCCTCGCGTTTACTTCTGCCACGGCTCGAGTGCCTTACAATCACCGCGGAGAGAATGGCTCTCCTGCGAGAGAAGAGACGGGCTGGCGGAAGCTCGAGTGTGTTCCAGGCATCGGTGGGATCGATTAAATGACGCCCCAGAGAGACGGGATTTAGGAGGCGAAACTTTCTTCGACGAGATCGACCTCCGTTCGCGAGGAAAACTTCCCTCTGGCCAAGGTTATTCGCGGTTAAACAAAAGTTCCTGGAAACGAAGCCGTAGACGAGGGTAACGCCGGAATTTTCTTTATCTAATCGAAGCGTCTGCTTTGAAAGTCAACGGGCCGAGATTCTGTGCCTTGGCAGCTCGTTAAGGGGAATCTTTGCCTCGCTCCTTCGATTAGATCCATCGACCCCTTTTGGTTCCTCGTTCGTGATTTCGCTTGAAGGCGTTGCGCTGTTGTGGTTTTTATTTTGCGACGTCTTGAACCACCTGCGCAGAGGCAAAGTTCTGCCAGAATTCCTTCCTCTTGTCGTAAAGCAATTAACGTGTCGCGATCCCTTGGAACGCCTGCTTGCAGGAAGTTAATCTGTCCGCTTGGGAAGAGGCGGTCTATTCAGGAAACGAGCTGCAGCAGACACGATGGTAGACGTTTGTTCACGATTGCAAGTCGTATGCGTATTAATCCTTGCACGATCATTAAGATGCAGTCATCTTAATTCATTCTCTTGTGAAGTTATTTGGCGTTCTTCAAGGTTCTCATTTGGGTCTCTTCTTTTTATATTGTTCATAAATGACATATCTAAAGTTTTTCACCATTGCAAATTCTTATTATATGCTGATGATCTCAAGATCTATTATTGCATTAATAATCAAGATTGTTCTCAATTGATTTAGGGTGACCTTAATAGATCTTTTAAATGGTGCGTTCCTAATAAGTTATCTCTCAACTTATCTAAATGTTTTATTGATAGATTTACTCATAAGATTAATAATATAATTTTGCACATGCAGTGGGCAGTGTTAGAGATCTAGGTATTATCTTCTCTTCCAATCCTGGAAGATCTCTCCAACTCCTCAAAATAAAAAATTAAATATTCCAAATTTTTATGCTCGAATTCAATAATTTCTATTGTTATCTCCAACGGAACCTCAAGCTCCAAATCACGCAGCAAAAATATTTCAAACCCACATATTTCATCCAAAAGAAAAAATAAAAAGGGTTCGGCGACCGTTCATTCCCTCCCCCAGAGTCCACATTCTCGAAGAGCAACCCCAGTCACCCGAGCTCTCCGGGCTACCCTTAAATCATTCCCCGGATCTCGTCGAGCAAATAACTCCGCCGGGGGCGACGTTTTTTTCGAATAAAGCTGCGGTACGTCCGTGGAATTGGCTATTCGCTGGCTCGCGGTGGAGGAGGAGCGGCCCGTAAGATTTCTCCAGGGTGACCAGGCGTGCACGCCGCCGCCCCCTGAAAAGGCTGGATTAGGTTGGTTTAACGCGCGATCCAACGCAGAGAGGGTGGAGACGTCTCAATCGCAGACGCGTCAAGGGGGATCTCCGCGTTGAACGTTGCTCCTGAAGACCCGTTCAGATGGAAGCGACGATTAATCGAGACGCCAAGAGACTGGCTCCACGCCACCCCCGTGGATCCCCTCGCTCCTTCGATCGTCTCGCACCCGTCCACCCCCGCGGGGCCCCTGTCATTCTTCTTCGGCTGTACTGTTCCGATTTCGAGCTCTCGCGCACCCCTCGCCTCGAGACTGTAATCTAGACTGTTTCTGATGGGGCTGTTTCTAATATCTTCGGGGGGGTAGGTTTTAATAATATGAAGAGAAAGTGACTGACGGGGCGACGGGATGAGAAGGAGGTTTAATTTATTGAAGTTTGCGGAGGGGTGATTGAAATCGGTGAAGCTTCATCTTGTCTTTGTAAGATCTTATTTTTCTTTGGTGGTTGGAAAAGAAATTTTAGAGAAACGTGGACAGCTTCAAGTATACTCAGAGGGTAAAATCTTACTGAAAGTTGGGAAGCAATCTTTTTTAGAACGATTGCAGGTCTAGAATAACTCTGTTTAGAAGTATAATAAATACTCCGTATAGAATAACTTTGTAAGAATATTTTAGAAGTATTAAATGAGTCACTTATCTGTTTGAGTAAAGAATGATTTTTTATGCAACATATATCTTATTATATATATCCATAACTATTGTTTGCTTTTTGATGAGAATATTTTATTTATTAGGGTAACATCATTTTGTAGCGATTATTAATATTATTTGCATCATAATCACATTTACTATCAGAACTTGGAACATTCCTTTAAAACTGCTCTTAGAGATTGAGGAGACCGTTAGAGAGGACGATTATACATTAAATTTAAAAATAACTAATAATAAGTGCGGGGCCTTTAAGCGCGGGGGCCCAGTGCTAAAGGCGGTATTGCATTTCTTATAAAATTAGTGAGAACAAATTACATACAATTCAATCCTACTATTGTAGTGGAGAAAGGGATATTCAAAGTAAACTTGCACTCCGCGTAAATAATAACACTAAAAGAAAACAGTAAATTTTTGCGAAAAGAAAACTTTTTCAATCTATGAACGTAGCTTTTCTTGCCTTTGACGATTCCTGACGATCGACGACGACACACGCTGATTCACACCTCATATGTACCCCTTCCAACCTAAGACCATAAACATCTAAAATAAACAGTTAGCAGTGCTACTACACTATCGATTCTGTTGCTTCTGTTGTACCTCTCAGTAAAACTACCGTGTAAATCCTTCTTGTTGTAATAAATTGTCTACTTCATCACTACCAAATACGTGTCGTCTATCTTAAACCCATTTACATGAGATTCATGGACGATGTAACTAAAACCATTTTACGATTGTCTAAAACATCGCCATTCTGAAAGGTTCCACACACGGTTAATAATATTAACCAATCCTAGTTTAACAATACTATTGTTAATCCACTTCTGTACCCCTCTATTCAAACTTTTAATTATCTTTCTTTCTAATCTTCTTTCTAATAATATTACCAATAGGGTCATTCAGGGTAAAAGGACGCACTTTTGCTGTTTTTGCTTCACTGAGCCGAAACTACCATGATATTAGGAATACTTTTTTTGCGCTATCGGTAGCATATTTAATAGACTCATAGAATGTAACGAGTATTTGACGATAGGCTAAACGGTTTTTTTTAAATTACGCAAAAGAGTGACTTGGTCAGACTGCGTACCTTTACCCCGACATGTGGGTAAAAGTTCGCATGCAGAGTAAAATTATGCATTCAAGTGTAGTAAAAGAAAATGAACACATGAACACATGAACACATGAATGTAATAAACACATGAATGTCTATTCACTGAACGTGTACAACGGATATTCGTACGAATGCCGAATGTGTGGAGCCGGAGTAACGCATTGCTCGTATAAAAAATAGTTTAGAAAATATTTAACCGGTCCATCTTCCCCAATCCATCTTTCCGAAAGTTACATACATTGTGTTTTCCAAAGCAGAGCAACTCTCCGTTGTTGATGCTAAACATTACAGAAGGTATATCATAAGCTCCCCCGTGAATAATCAGCCCAAGCTCGATTCCATAATTAACAATTTGCTCGTTTGCTTGCAGGTGAGTGCATCCAGATCCGTTCATCCGGGGTCGATTTTACCACGATCATCGATCAACAAGACCGTAAGTGATTCCATGGGCGCTTTATGCGATAATTCATTAATTATCGCGCGATCCCGCTGTTTACCTGCAGCTGATTTTATTTGCTCGCTTAATGACGCCCGGACTCCCGCGCCGCGCCGTCGCGTAATCGTTAATACGGCGATTTACGATAGTTAAAAGCGAGCCAGTAACCCGGAACGGGCTGAAACGGCGCTAACCAGCGCGTTGATTTCCCAACATAATTACGTGCACGCGCGGAAAGCCGCGATCCCCGCGTCTTGTCACGGCCGCCGACGCGAACGGCCGCTGGAAACATCGAGCCTGGAATCGCGCCAATTTTTCACCGGCTGGCTTTGTTGCGTGTGGCAATTACGCGACCGTTCCACGCCCTCTTTGTTCCCTTGACTTTTCCTCCGAGCAGAAATACGTCACCGCACTCGCCGCGCCAATTTTCTTTTGTTTTCTCGGCAGGCGTCTACGCTACGCGTTGTCGCGGCTCCGCGGTTGCGACCGTCAAAGGGGACCGCAACCGCGTCGAAAGGGGTAACGAAGCGTTATGATTTTGTAAAGAAGCTGAAATCGCGGACGTGAAACGTGGACGAAGGACGCGGGGGCTCTGGTCGGAGGAATAGGAGGCTATGGAGATACTGTGTTTTTAAGTTTAAGGGAAATGGCTAGTGTTAATGTTAGAGTTGTGTCGGAGTTATATGGTTGGGGTTGCTAGAATTATGGCGCAATTTCGGGGAGAGGGTAGTTGGGTCACGTAGGTTCGGCGGATTTTATTGGGAGAGTTTCTAAGTCCACTTTCGCGCTACTTTTCGATTGTTCTTTAGATTGATCGATTCGGGAGGCTTGAAGTTGGATGGAGGGAGAGTTCGGAATTCTAATTTGAAATTGGATCTTTCTAGTGCGACGCGGATCGAGATTCTCGGATTTCGTATCGAAAAATGCTACTGAATTGGATCGGAATTTTTTTTAGGACCAATTGAAATAAGTGCGATCAATTCACTTCGCATTTTTCAACGTCAACTGATCGTGACTCGAAGCTCGAAGCACGATTGCATTGCTTGCCACTTTCCAACAAGATTTTTCTAGTGACCTCTGTCACTTGAACGATTTAGGATGTTATTCGAAAACGTCATTTTCGGGCGGCGTTTAGACCGCAAAAATTATTCAATAAATTTAGACTGAGGGATTTGAAATTTTTTCTATAAGTAAATTTGGTCAGGTTTTATGGTAATAGCTGAATACGTGAAAATCATGGTGCGGATAAAACAGAAGGTTTTTACGGTGATGGCAATCTGTAATCATTAACACTTTCAAATACATAATTATTGTCCGCTTCTAAGTGCCGTTCGATAATAGGGGAACTTTCTAAATACAGAATTTATGACTTGAGCAAAGGTAAAACCACGAAGCAAAAAAGGAATTCCATAGAATGTCAACGGTGTTGCAGAATCTGTTGGCAATTAAACATAAACAGAAGCATAAACATAAACAGAATTTTTAATGTTGCAGGACATCGAAACAAGTAATCAGCTGGTTAATAGGTTTGTATAGAAAGAGAAAATCAGCTGTAACCCGGCGTTTTTCAAAGGTCAATAACCTGAGACGCGATGATATCGGATTGTAATCGTGATAATAAGCAGATATAGGCATATTTCAGTGTAGTAAGAAATCAGTTTAAGAAACTTGTGCTGCACTCTTTCAATTAAAATTATACGACTTTTATGGTATCAGAAACAGATGATTGACAATGAAATTTACCTTTCCCATTATCAAAAATTATTCTCTCCTACTTTGCTCTCCTAAAGACGAAATCACACTCATAATAGATCCAAGTGATCTTTGATTCTCTTTACGAATCATGCTTAAAGAAACATTAAAAAATAAAAGTAAGGATTACTGTGGTCGATTACAGACATAACTACTAAAAATTTCATTATATTTTGCTGAAACATGACCAAACGCATACAAAGTATACCGAGAACATAAACCAAAATTATCCACTTCCTTCATCAGAAATGAACCCAAAATGAGGTGTCCACGTGGGAATAACACGACAAAGATCCACCGAGATAAAATCACGAACGCATGATAGCGTTAAAAACTATTCAAACCTATATCAAACGCGGTAGAAATTCTCTGACCATAAAAGGCACAAAGGGATTGAGCAGGAGAAAGATTCCCATATTGCTAGAGGAGAGGGGTGGTTCGTTAGAGGAGAACGACGCCGAGGGCGAGCCCGTATCGAGCCGCGAATTGGAGATGCGCCAGTTTTTCCATTTCTCCCTTATATATTTTTCACCTGCCCGCGACCAGGCTTTGTTCCCGGTTGTGCAATTACGCCTGTGTGCGCGCCGTTCGATGGTAGAAAGTCGCGTGCAGCTCTAACGGGGGCGGGTTTTGTTTCGATTCGCACACGCGAGCCTCGAAATTCCATATACGGACGGAGCTGCTCTATCTCTCTCCTCCTTTCGCTGGGAGTCTTTGTGCGAGTAGTTTCGGTAAAGGCTCGACGATATATTCTTCCTGCGTCACCCTGCTCGGCAGGAATTTAGTCCTCTCTCTCTCTCTCTCTCTCTCTCTCTCGTCTGTTTCCTCGTCGTCGAAGATTTCTGTTTCCCTTCCGCGCTGCTTTGGCTCGCGCGAGTATTTTAGGATCTACTTTCGCCGAGAACTCTGTCAGACCTTTGACTGCATTCGTCGTGTCGGCCGCGTCGCCGTTTCCCTCGCGAGAGAAGCGAGTCCCCTATCGAGAGATTTGTCGTGAGAGCAAGACACCGGGAAATCGCGATTTACAGCGAGAAAAGCGCGCGGGTTAAAAGAATCTCAGGAAAAACGAGAAACAGCGGTCATCCCGAGACGCTTTACGTAAGTCGCCGTTCCATTTTCCTTGCGAAAGTCTCGTCGCGAAAGGCTGCGCCTGCATAAATCTAACGCTTCGCGGCCGTGTCCGCAGATTGCGATCTCCATTTCACTTTCAACCTTCCCGCGGCCCCCATGACCCCCATACGGAATAGACCGGGACGCATTAAACCGTGGAGATTAATTCGAGCCGTCAATGAATCGCGCACCGTATTACTCGTGTAATTACGCTTCACGATGTTGCGTCGCGGCCGTGATACGCCACACCAAATGGATCGCGATTACCCTCTTGCGAAACATCAGAACCTCGAAAATCGATCTCGTCGTCGAGTTTCCCGTCGATGAGACTCGATCGGTCTCCGAGCAAGAGCCGGCAAAGCGGCGTGACAAAGACGAACGATTCTAATTTAAGAGACAATGGAAATTTCCGGCATTTAAAAGAGCAACGTTCCCTTTCGTCAGCCGCCAGACCCGCCCGCCATCCGTAACCCCCGTCGTTCCTCAAAGACGTCTGCGAACGCCGTTCCGCTCGAGTCAGGGTAAATCTTATCGGAAATTGTTAAGAACCCGATGCAACGTAATGCCTACTGATTAGGTTCCACCTCTGGCCGTCGCCTGGATGCGACGTTTTCGATAAAAGGGGCGAACCTTCCGATTGAGGGAGAGAGACCGAGAATGGAGGGTGGCTCATGAACCAATAATCCCGCGAAAATCCTCGAACGTTTTCGATGCTGCTCTCGAGAATGGAGCCGAGCTTCCCCGGACAAGGGAGGGACGGGGAACATTCCGGAGAAGATACCAGCCGGAAAAATGAAACGAAGAGGAGGGGGGGCGTACTGGAAGCGGGACACATTAAGACACTTGGTCGGGAAATGTACGTGCTTGGTCGAACGTTATCATGGGCGGATGAAATTCGTGGAGGAACCGGTTTGCTTAATTCGGATGTCCCCTGTCGAATTGTCGCGGCATAATGTCCACCGAGAGATCGATGAAGCGACGAGAGTCTGTCTTCGACCCGTGCGTGTACTGGGGACTAATGGAGCACCGTTGCCAAGGGAATTCGAAGTATTAATTTAATTAATTTTTAATTAATTTAATTAATTTTTCTGAAATATTAATGCGAATAAAACAACAATTTAATAATTTAATTTCAAGCTTAATCTGCGAGTTATTCGCGAGATTAACGATGAATGTTTTTTCTTGAAAAAGCCAGCACGATAAATAATTACAAATATAAACAGAGAAATGAAGAAGTAATTTAATCTTTAATTAATATTGAAATCATTATTTATCGTAAAAGCAAGTTGTTGAACAGGGAAATTAGAACAGCAATTTCTGAAAGACAATCAGATCACTTCATTCCAAAATTCAAAGCCCCCTTAATTCTTCATCGGGGATAGAATATAAAACATTCGCTTGAAAAAAGTGAAACGAATTACCCGAATTCTCGAGCATCGAAGGATGCTTACACGAGACAAAGAGAATTCGGCGTTTCCTCGAGGGAAACCGTTCACGGAATTCAATTCGCAACGTTTAAGGACGAAAGCGTATTTCATTATCCCCCCAACACGGAGTTTCACTTTAAATTAGTCTCTTTGTGCTCGTCTGCGTAAACAGAATTCCTTCTTCCGATCGGAATTAGCCTCTGCACCGTTTCCCCAGGCTTTCCGATCCACGATTGCAACGCGCTTTCACAAGATATCACGACTCATCTAATTTTCCGCTTACAAATTATAATATTCGCGTCTAATATTCCTCCGACAAAATTCTTCCCGAAACATCCCCCTTTTAAAAATTCTCACTCCTTTGCGTCGAATCCCCCGGATTCTTACATCCCGGCGAACCGTAACTTTCGAACTGTTCCCAAAAGCCGGGCGCCCCGTGGATCAGGAAGGTTAAAACGGTGTTAAACAGTCGAGGCAGCCTTTAACTTTCTCAATTACGCCGCCGCGCTGGCCGGCGATCAAGAAGCAGCGAACGCGCGGCACGGTGAATAATTACAAGAAGCAATCGACGATTCCCCGCGTGTTTCGTCCATTGCGACTTCCCTGTCGCGGTAAACGTTCGCACTAATTAGGAAACTCCTCGCTGGCTTATAATTAATATTTATCTCGACTTCCTCCCCCAAGGCCGTCGCGCCGAGAATCGTTCAATTTAACATTCATTAATGTCACTGGGTCGAAGAAGTTGCGGCGACGCTCGCAGGCGAAAATCGCATTAATTACCGTCGAGTTTGGAATTACCGAGTTCGAAACGTATCGACGTCTCGAGATTCTTCCCGCCGATCGCGCGGCGGCCTCAGAATGGCTGCGAATGAAATTATCTGAAACTTTGGCTGATTGCCTCCGAGCCGAAATAGACGTTCCCTCGATTCGCGCAGCCACCCAGGGGAAACGCGCGAAAATATCTGTCTATCCATGGAGTAAAGTGTCCCACTTCGATCGCAGAAATTCCTGGCGATATTGAAAAATGTTTCCCGGTAAAGAGCGAACGGTCCCTGCAATCTACGCTATCAGCTTTCGATTTTGCTCCCCGTTCTACCAGCTAATTTTATTGGAAAAAGTTTCTCAGGAGCTTGGGGTAGATTCTTAAGTAGTTCCATCATTCTACAGGGGATCGATATTTCGGAGAAAATTGCGAAAATTTTTAGCAGGTAGAATCTGCATTTTTTTTATAGAAAAAGAATACAGTGAAAATTTTGTTTTCTTTAAAAGCAGAAACATAACTTCCAAGTTCACAATGTTGATTTCAAGACTTGAAGCACAACTATCTGAATAATACAACACCGTGACTTGTTTTTCCAACAACCACAAACGCATTTTCCACAGTCGCTAGGTTACAGTTGCCTGCATTCCCAATACTACGCGTTCCGTCGCGAAGTACCCGTTCAAACAATCCTCGAACCGCAAGACGTTTGTATTCGCGAACGATTAAGTCGTATTATCGTTGAACGGGTTACCTCGGAATGCGTACCAGCCTTGGTATTTCACCGAGGTTTGACAAAGGCCGGTAACGCGGATTAGCGATAAGCCGGATCGATTGTCGCGAAAGAACGGGGACTGAATATTAACGGACGTTGGGATCGGCGAGGGAATCGCTCGTTATAGAGTAGCTGGATCGTTCGAGAATCCCCTGACCCGCGCGATGACTGCCGCCCTTAACTATCGTGGCCAATTCGAACGACAGAGATTAAATTAATTCAGTTGATTCAATTGATTCGAGCATTGGCGTTGATTCAGCTGGTTCAACACTTCAGGGGGCATTAGCGGGATTGAGGAAGCAAACGGACACATGTATCTGCTGGACCTAACCGGCAGAAATTCGATGATTTGCTTATTGTTGCTTGATGGGACGACATGAGTATGATAGCTGGCGAACAAATACATTCATTAGATGTAGACAGATATCTTTTTCTTCGTATGTACAACACCATTCAAAATTTTTGAATCAGTTTGAAGAGAAGCAAACAATTTTTTATTTGATCATATTATTCTTCATTAGTGAGATCCCATAGAGACAAAGTAAATAATTCGTAAATACGGATATATGAGTTTCATTAAAAAATTCTTGTATGAATTTCTTAGACAATTCGATGCACTCAATAAGCAACATTTTTTTGCGAAAAAAATTCGAAATCCACAGGATTTAATTGCAATTACAATTATCTAAAGAGATGAAAAAATATAGCGGAATTTTATTAACAATACTTCACAAATAATTTCAAATTTAAATATGGAGAAATATCCAAAAACCATATTACTAAAATAATTCAGGTTTGAAAACACTTTGTATAGTAAATAAGTAAGTAAGAATTTCTTCAACAATTTTTAATAGTTAGTTACACATATTGAATAATAGAGATATTTCGTCATATAATTAGATGTTAGGAAGTTGATTCAAAATTTTTGACCGACAACGTATTTTTTCTAAATGTGAAAATTTTGGACAAACTAATAAAATATGTTTTATCGTTAAGGGTGCTTCGCAGAATTCGGATTCAGAGGGCGATTGCCATGACGAGATATTCGTGTGTTATTCTAGACGTATCTTAGAATGTTGGGTTTTTCGATTTTATTTCAATGTATTATATTTAGTGATGCGCAGGAAAATTTTAAATATTCTTCTTGACGTTTTATTAATACTTTGAAAAGAATTTTTTAATTGATAATTCCAAGTTCAGAAAGTACCTAACATTACAGATTAAAAAGCTCAGACTAATGAAAATTGGAAGCTCGAATTAATCGTTTGAGCTTAATGCCGAATTTTCACGCCATTTGAGCCAACGTAACGGCGTTTGTTCGCGATCGATTGAACATTGCGAATGCAGCACGCAGAGCAGATACAGGGGTTGCATCCAGTAGCATTATCGCAATATCCATAACTAAGACGGCTGATTAAACCTGGTGGGTACCATTCCGGCGGTGGTCCCATTTCGCCAGACTGGAACTGCATCAATTCCGTCCACCTTATTTCCTTCCATCGTGCCTAATGATCCGTAAGCAGAATCTTTCACCGGAGAGATTTACGCGGCCCCGATGCGATTACCTTTCGTTATCTCCATCCCCCATCATCTTGTTCCAGCCCCGATCGTGTCGTAAGGAAAATACGACGTTCCCGAAAAAATCGTGAAAAGGAATTCGCCTCCTTCCCTCCTGACCCGTGACTCTTTAGCATTCATTAGGACACACTGTTTCAGTATTTTCATCCCCCTGAAGTGGCACCCGATTCGCTCGACTGCGCGACCTGAAAAACCCCGGGGGACAGTTCTGAAGTAAAAGCAGCCCTTAAGAAAGGGAAGCGAGCAGAATTCGGGCCCTTCACGGCCGCGTTTTTTCCTTTAAAGTGCCACGCCAGCGACAGAGTACAGGTGCGACCAATTATCGTTCTCAGCGTAATTATTGCGCCTCGTCTCCCCGACGCTGGCACTTTTACGTCGTAGCGACGCGTTACGAATGAATTGCGATAATTAGAGAAAGCTTGGCCTTGCTTAGTCCGGAACGAGAGCTCGCCGTTTCTGGCCGTGGCGCTGAAAAGAGCGCGGAAAGAAGCAGAAAACACAAGTCCCCATGGCTTTTATATACGTCGAGTCTCGTAGAATCTTAACGAGCCCCCGCCTCCTCGCCTCCCTGCTATTTTTCTTCCCCTCGCTTCTTCGGTCTTTTCAGAATTCTTTAATCCCGCGGAAAGAAGGTTCCTCCGAAGTGGGAAGGAATTCCGCTGCGTCTCCCCTCCGGATGAAATTATTATTACCGCGCGACGCTGGCCCTGTGTCATTTAATTTTAATTTAGCCGCGGGACGGGCGACCAGGACCGCGTCGCCTCGTAAGAATTCATTAAACGTTCACGGGGAAATTTTGTTAGCCGGTCGGTCTCTTAATTTGCGAATCTAATGCAATTTAACTTGGTCCCGTCGGGTTAGAATTTAAACGACCTGATTTGGATCTATCCTCCCAGCGATACCGTTCTTTAATTCTCCGTTCCTTTCTTCTTTTTTTTCCTTCTTCTTTTCATTTTCGAGGCTGTCGGTTGGAACGATCACGAGTGGAAAGCATCGAAGTCGGCCGTTTTATCCACGACGAATCCTCGCGAACCGATAGCAATTAAAGCCGATCCTTTCCGTTCGACTTAATCGCGTCTCTGGCATAAAATCGTTTGCACTAGAATGGCCGCACGTTAGCGCGGAGAACCGGTGAAACGGTTCCCACTATTCTTCTCGTGTTCTGAATATTTCTTTCTCAACGGGAAGTCGAGGACCCGTTACTATCTGTTCATCGTCAATGGGAGTTTTTAGTTTCCTTTCGTTCGAGAAGTCTCCAGCGACGGGACCAAAAGAAAGTGGCTGCGATCGTAGCGCGAGATATTCAAACGATTAATAAAACACAGAGATGTCCATAGAAATCTCAAAATCTTACTTCAATCATCGATTGTTTCTTCAGTGCCTCAAAGAATTTCTTACGTTTCTGCAGAACTCATATAATTAACAACTTATGCTGTAATTAAATTTCTTACTTTCTTATTTTCATTTCGCTGCTTCTCAACGTTAGCCCTCTAAAAAATTCCAGTAGAGTAAGAAGGATAAAGGAGGAAATTATTTAAAAGAATGTAAGCCAGGGCGGTAAAGGAATAAGTAGGATTATGAGTGTATGACCTAAATTAAATAAGGGAATATTAAGAAACCAAGTTCGATAAGGTTGAAATAAGTATACTTTTCCGAGTCTAATTACATGTAATATCTTAAAAACTATACTGCATTGAATGACCTGCGATTCTTTTTTCCGCAGTGCAGCAGTGAGTTCGAGGACTCCTTGAAAAGCTCACGCACGCCAATCGTAATCGCGAATCGCGATCAGCGGAGTAGCTCTCGTGCCCTTTCATATCCTAGCTGTACATTTCCGATAATAGCACGATATTTAACGCAACGTTTAATCTAGTCCCCCGATTATTCCCGACTCGCGATTAATCTTCGCCTTTGCCGTTTCACCTTCTACCTTCGAGGTCGCGGTGACTCGATGAGCGTCCCATTGGCTGCTGCTTGTCGCAATTACGCGATTCGAAACGAAGGCGAGCCACAGCCAACCGCATAATGGTTGGCAAAACGCTGTTGAATTATGCGACGCGTTAACCCCGCGCTGAAATTCGCGTTTCGCGATGGAGCGCGGCGGTTAATTTTCGCGGCGTTTCGCCGCGTTAATCCGACGGCTCGAGCTATTTTTCAGAAGATAGAAGGCGTTTATATGAATCCTGCGGGAAATGAAAGCGCGATCCGCGGGATTTGCGAATGGACGGGGGCGCATTTTCGCCGGCGCTGTTTTACGGCGCGTCGTATCGTTCCGAACGACCTTATCGCTATAGCGATTTTTCACGGACGATAAGGAGACCGATGGGCATCACGCGAGGACGTATCGCGATGTTCGCGTATTCGCGTGGTCTGCGCAAAAGTATTCTTCCTCGCGAATACAGCGGCGATTAATTGCCCGCGACGATTTCCGCCACTTCCACGCATAATGCACTCGCGGGAACGCCCACGCGATTTGTCTTCATTAATTTTTTTCCGGCTGGGATACAGTTTATCATCCCGCGGTCTGCAGTTGTCGACGCGATACATCCGCCAGTGCGTTCGACAGTTGCCATGTCGGAGAATCGAAAATTTCACGAGCGAACGGTCTTGTATCGGCGCGCGATTGAAATAGAACGTTTGACCTGCTGCATAGCGAAATCGGACTTGAATTAGATATTGGACGACTGCAGTCTGGCAACAAGGAAGGGGTCAAGATAATTAGAAATTATATGCGTGCCTGCGGAGAGCTACTCGAGAGCGGCCTGCGCATAATTGAGAGCCTTAATTATTCAACTCTCGATCAGCTCTTTATACGGGTCGGCTGCAGAGTAATGCGGCGATTCCGCGGAAAATTGCACGGCAAATAACCTCGTGAGCTCTTCTTCTAATTTCCATGGCCCGATCGATTCCTACGGATAAGAGGATTCCCCGGGAAATTTTGATAATTACAAAGGGGGCTCTCAGTATTTTCTAATTCCACCATCAATAATAATAATCCCTCATTAAAAAACATAGAACGCCTACATTATAAATGCATCAGAATTATGCACTGGAAGGTTGCAATTATTTTCCGAGATACGGCAAACAATTTTCGTTTCAGGACTGAAAAGTTATTGCAAAAAGAAGGGCGGTCGACGGCTATTACAATACCTAATGAAGTCGAAACGCCCGTGTTGCAGCGTTATCGAGTACTTTGCAAATTCCACAGTGACCAGCAATTTCGAGCATGTCTGACCGCGTTTCCCTAAAATGTCGAGCGATCGTTTAAGCCGGCGCGCGTGCATCGAGGCCCCCGCGACATCAAGAGGCATATTTATGCGCATTACTCATGTAACCTTGCGCGTATCAGCGGGGGCGTGTGCGAGGGGGCGCGCCTTAAGCCACGGCATATTTTCCCAGTTTTTGATTAATGGTCCCGGGAGCGCGCACGAGCGAGCCACCGGGCCATTAGCGTCTCTGAAACGTGGCAAAAACCGTCCAAGAAACGCTACCGGCTCGCACGCGTTAATTATGCGTTCGTTGCCACCGAACTTTGCGACGCGGGATCGCAAGAAACCGACTCGCCGATGCGCGTGCACTTGTTTACGGATTCTCGTTGGCTCCGAACCCCGAACGGATTCCTCGGTCTTTGAGCCAGAAATTCACGCGGGCTCGGAAAATTCGCTTAGCACGTTCTTGTGCCTGCGACGCGGGAGCTGCTTGCGCGCTCAAAAGGGGTTTAGGTACTGTACGAGAAAGGCAATATGCATTGAAAAGACAGAGGTCCAGAAGAAATCTGGAGTGCGTTCCACGTGTTGCACCCTCGGGAACGCGGCGCCAGGATCCGCGATTCTTTTAAAATTTCCGGGGAATGGAACTGGGAGACGCGGAAGCTTTTCTCTGGATTAAAAATCCAGGGAAAAGAGTCGTTTCCTCTTTGGAAGACAACAAAGTTTAAACCGTAATTTAAGAATGCAATTAATTTAACTGACGTAATTAGACACTGCCTTCGGTTTCCGCATAACTGTGTCCCGCATTTTTCCGCTCTCTTTTCGCGATCGTCGTTCTTCCGAAATGGCTTCGTCTAAATTACGCTGCGAGCCGCAGTGCGTTTTCATTACAACCACCGGGGAATACATTACAAAACAGCCATCGAATCTCGCGATAAATTCCCCGACGTTACTGTAACTTTCCCCACGATACAAGTTTACAACGATTTATGCTTCTTATCTGCTCGCCGTTGCTCGCTTTAACCGCGAGCCTGAATGGCTATTCGCGCTCGGTATGAATGGCGCAATGCTTCTCCTCGCGAAACACCGTCGGGACGGAAAAAGTCGCGAACTGAAATCACGGCCGTTCGAGCACGGCGGCTACGCGTGATTTGCATATTATTCCACGGCGAATGAATTATCGGGCGGTAGCGGGATGAGAACGTCAGGAGGAGAGCGTGTTACGTTACAGTAACGCAATATTTCCGCTTCTCGCGTCGACGTCGAATCGACGAGATGCGATGCAACGATCCGCTGCAGCTCATACACTTAATTTCCTCCGAAATCGATAACTCACCGATCGTGGTCATCCCGTCGATTATTTCGCGTCGGATACCCTTTAACGGTGCTTGTGGAAAGTCAACGGACGATATTAGCGACCAGCACGTCAACAACGTTTCCCAGCGAAAGGTGTTCTCTTTTTACGCGTCGCGAGGAATTGGGCTCGATTACGCGGCTAATTAATTCGTTTCGTAGTGATGCATTATTAGTGATCGAATTAACCCTTGTTCGAGCGACTTGCCTCGGGTTATCCCGCGGCGATCGCCGAAACGCCGAAGATCCAACTGGTTGTAATTGTTTGCGAAGGTTCGTTCACTCCGTGGCCGACGCTCCTCTGCGGCGCATTCCATCTCAACGCCTTCGCAATGTTAATTGTACGATCGCCGAGGCGCGGTCACCGCCTCGCTTGCATCGGCCGCGGGTGCAGCGGCGACCCTCAAGGACGACCGGTCTCTGGAGCAAGGCCACGAACTTCGTCGTCCAGGATATTAAGTATACCGTTATCCACCGCTGCCGTTGATCACGGAGAAATCCCCGAGAGGAAAGGGATTTGTTTTGATCGCGGCTGATCATTGACAGGCTGCATTTTTATTTAATGCCATACATTTTGCAGAATTTTCCGACAGAAGCTATGAAACATATTTTTTAATAAAGTATACTTAAATTTATTATAAAAATATATTGGGAACCTTAATTCTGGCGCACAGTATAATCAGTTATAATTACGTGCCAAATATGATACCATGAAAATGACCCAGCATCTCTTCTTCTATATTTTTGACAATATTTTCGCGTAATTGGGGCTCCATCTCGCTAATGACCCAACGGATTTCATTTTTGAGCTCGTCCGTGGTTAGTTTCTGCATTAACTAAAGCCTGCGTGCACGTAGAGCTAATCCTTTCGTTGAAATTCGCCATGCGATAGTCAAACCAGTGCCAAATTGTTGCGAACGGCGTGGCAGTGACAATTTCGGAATTTCAGCCACACTTTCGCAAACCGCGGCTATCATTTTAATTGAACGGTCTAAACGGATACGCATACAAGTCTTCTGCAGACCCAGTTTCCTCTAATTTATGCAGCATAATGTGCATTGTTTTCTTTGTTACGCAATTATGCAAACCGCATTACTCGCGAACTCCACGTTCTATAACTAAAGTTACTGTAAGAATCTACAGATAATAGACAGAAATAATAGAAATTGTCTTACCACAAAGAAAACATATAAAGCCACCATATCCATACATTCATGTTTTGCAATTTCAATCAGTCCACTATAGTTCAAAATATACTCATTCAAAGTCTGCATATATTTTACCAGACCTCCGCGCACACAATTTCATATTGATCAGAACAACCTGCGTACACACAGCTTGCAGGAACCGTATTTTCGGTAGCGACAGAGGGATCGCGCGGCAAAAGTTGCATTATTAAATTCGAATCGGTCGCAATGAGGGGAAGCAATTACGCGATCCCTTCTCCCTCACAGTAGGGGACGTGTTAATAAAATAGCCCCGGTGTCATTGGTTACAGAGCTGAATGGAGGCTCGATTGGTCGACGTAAATCGTTTAATGAATTCAGTCGATCGCCGCCTCGGTGCACTTCAATTTCCGACCGTTCGGGCGTTTCGCGAGTCAAGTGTCGCGTATATATTCCGCGGATTCGCGGAAAAGCGGACTCGGCGCTGCTCGCGAGCATCTCTCGTATATAGAACTGTGCCCCGTCGAGACGGAGCTATTGTGCCAAATTAAGGACGCGGACCATTTAACTTCCTCCAGAGATAATTCAACGGAGTGAATCGCCGTGGGATTCTTCTTATGCATAAGCCCCGATGCACACGAGCGTCAAAAAGTCGCTGCGATTCTGCATACTACTATGTTTTTCACAAATGCAAACAAATTGGGCAACGTCACTGACATGAAATTGCAATGATCGCAGATGATCGCAGCGACTTCGCGTCTCGGAAGTCTCGCGATGAAACGTTGTCGTTTCGAGAGAAAAAATTCAGCATATGTGGCTGAGTACTCTCGCTGTTGTCAATGTACCAGTTTCGCGTCAAGTAGCTGACTTTACGGAAATTTCGGATGCTGCTCAAGTACAGAGTGGATCTCAT
Organism: Perdita meconis; assembly: GCA_030770465.2. Lineage (NCBI taxonomy): Eukaryota > Metazoa > Arthropoda > Insecta > Hymenoptera > Andrenidae > Perdita > Perdita meconis. Next base: position 5,027,734 of record JASKOS020000007.1, read on the forward strand.
TGCAGTGGAGGCGGCGAAGAATTAAGAGGTTGATGGAAACAAAGTGATTCGAGCATCGCGCCTTGCGAAGCTGCCTATTATAATTCTGAAAGAAGGCAAGAGATAAGCGACAACCAAGGCCTCTCATTCATGTCCCACGGTGGAAGCCATCGAAGTGAGGAAAGGAAAAATCTCTTTCCTTATACGAAAATCACGATTGAGTCGCCTGTAGTGAACCTGCAATTTCTACTGCCTCTAGTTCCGCGAGTCTGAGAAGATCTTGAAATACTGAGAAAAAACGGGACAGTAATTTCAAGAAAGAGTAAATACAGTATAATGAAGTGTACCCAAGGAGTGGTTTCTTATAGAAAGAAGATTATTCCGACATAGTCCGTCTTTTCGCAAAGTTGCGCAAAAATTACATGCCGCGAATAAGGAAACTTGGCACGTAAGCTCCACTTTTCATTGCCCGGCTGCTTTATATAATATACCGTATTCCTAATGCTTTCCGTAACAGCGAAGAAATCACAAAAGATTACCAGGAAGGCCATTAGGAGAAACAGCGGATCGTGGCGAACTTTCAAGCCGCGTTCTTGCTCCGCCCCTTCGCGATAGACGCGAGCTCTTCGAAAAACGATTCTCACGGAGCATCGATTATATAATTTCTGCATCGATTAATATTTAACGATGTCGAGTTAGCACCGCCCAGGTTCGTCTGCCGTCGGTTCTCCGCTCGGTTAATTCCTTGTTCGATAATCTGCCTCGTTACTTTCTCTTCTCCCTTTCCGTCTCAGCTCGATCGTCCGCGAGAAAGTGGACAGAACCTGGATAAGTAGCTTCATCGATTGTTTCGCGAACAATACCTGTCTGACAGAAGAACGAACCGTGGAATCGCTGTATCCGTCTCTGGATTACTTGTGTTCCGCCCAGGTCACCGGGTTCGCCCTCCGCTTTCAGGCCGTCTTCGATCTCCGTATCGATCGCTCAATCGTTTTCTCCCTCTCTGTTCGATAAACAGTGGCAAACTTGTTGAATCCTCGCGCGAGCCTTCAGTCATTTCGAACACGAAACTTGCAGAAGGAAAAAACCACGATCGCTTTGACCGCGAGAGGAATTTCAGCATCCCGTCGAGTTTTGCCGTCTCCTCGACTCCGAGATGCACTTGATTGCAACGGGAAACGAAGCCACGCAAACGCTCGACATTCCCGCATGGCGGGTTGCATCTCGCGGATAAATTACGATCGCTTTTTCTCCCGGTGAACTTTCACCGAGCCGGGGATATTCGTTGCACGGACGTGGCCTCGTAATTTGGAATCGCGGAGGCTTCTTCTCTTCAATCGGGACACGTTTTCAATTGCGCCCGCGCTGGAAACCCCAAAACGGGATCGTAAACAACCTTCTACGATGTCTTGACGAATGAAAGTGGTTTTGATGTTCGAGGCGATTCGATTGCAATACCTTCGAGGAAAATTTAGAACAGGAATAGTGTGTTTTTTAAAGTGCGGATTTTCGCGGACCTTATAAGTGCCGAAAGAGAAGAATGGAAGTATGGGATTAGACCTTCCATTGTTCTGGCACGGAGGAATAAGTTCAAGACGCCAATGTCGACGCCTTGACAGCTCACTGGAGCAGAAGCGATTATTTATTGTACAATTACATCATTATCCCATTCGTCGTTATTCTAATGATAATATCACAATTTTCCTGACGCGGAGAGAAACATGAGACCACTTTCTCCGTGCAGCTCTAAATTATGCGTCGGCTAGCCGACTGCTGTGGGATCGATCCAACCGAGGCGACGGAAAAAGTATCAGTGAACTCACGTGTTCGCGTTATTACCTTTCACCGGAGGTGTTTGGTTTCAATGCGACCGAGCTTTCGGGTGAATCGCCGCGTGGATCGCTAGAAACATCCTTTCACTGCACGAGCCTCTCGAGAACCGTCATCGATTAATGATTGCACAATGTTGCCGGTGGCTGGTCGTCGCCGCTGTGGTTCGTTACAAGCTGACAACCGTAGAACTCCTGGAGTTTGTATGATTGATGCGAGGGAACTACTTGATCTGGAATTTCTACAAGAATTTTCTGTAAAAAAGGAGGTCAAATCTACATTGGCGTACAAAATTAAAGGATCACTGAATGACAAATTGTGGATATTTAAACTGGGTAATTATTTAGAAAGCGGACGCGTTCTCGATTTTGATGATTTTGAAATATGTTGTAGAAATCAACACATTTTGAGTAACTTTTTCCTATACATGCAATCGCCAGACTGTCTTAGTTTTTGAGATTTTTGCTAAAAACTAAAAAGTTTTTGGTAAATGGTTAGGGTACATTCCATCGATTTTGATGAAACTAAGATATGTTATAAAACCCGAAATTCCGAACAACTTTTTCTCATAAATGTTACCTCCGCTCGGCTTTAGTTTTCGAGATACAGTTTTGACTCGAAATACATAGAACCTTATTCGAGTTAATATCAGAGTCAAAACTACATTTCCTTCACGCAGAATTTTTTTTAATATCGTCACTAATGTCCTTGTGTCATACCTCAGATAATTCTAATGGTGTTGCACACTGAATTTTAAACTGAATAAAACAGTGATAAAAAATCATACATGAAATTTTATCGTGTTATTGTAAAGAAGAGGTTTCAATCTAAAATCCTATGGTGATTTTAGTCATCAGAAAAATGTTACAAGGTCCGTAGAAGAGTTTGAATTTATAAAATTTTCGAAAAGAATAAGCGTCTTCACTTTTCTCATTCGATACACGATGTGAAAATGTTTTTAAAAAGTTAAATACTAAGTTATGTAAAGCTTAAGGTTTCACGCTTTAAAATCAGCCGAAATAGATAGTATGACAGTTTTTTTCATCGAGTTATAACAGTTTAAATATCGAAAAATTTCATCGAAAATTTAGAGATTCTTTAATTAATAAACTTAATAAGCCAGTGTATAATAGAATCATCAATATTATGTTATCGAAATAGAAAAGAAAACGACGTGAGTACAAAGTGTAGAAAACGCATGTTCGCTATTTCCGGTTTCTGCAACGAATCCCAAGCTATTTCGGAGGCATTCGATTAATGCAATAATTATGCCGCGCGCGGGGAAAGCGGGCGTCCATCGAAGGGTGCTCTCACCATTTGGATCTCGGCCAAATTTCGCGTCTCCCGCACGAACGAACGAGGTTTCAAGTTCGATTGCCAGAGCGCCTCGCCGAGGGCGTCGATAATGACGACGTGACGGCGTTACCGAACCGGGACGTCGTTAGTGGTTGGGCAGACAGTCGAATAGGTGCGACGAGAATATTTCAAGCGATTCGTGGGCAAAAATATTGAGAAGCCGCAGTATCGATATTTCTTTGCGGCTGAAATGTTCAAGTAGTGTGAACGAAATATTTTTCCGACAGAAGGATTACATGAAATTGTTAGCACGAAGTTGCATGTTACAAGTTGCGCGTCAATTGAGTTACAATATGTTTGAACATGAACAACCAGGCTCGGTAAATATTTCAGCGTGGCTGTTGAGCAACATTCGAAGTTTGCTAAGGATAAAAGCTCGTTTCCGCGAGGTAACGATTCACTTTCGGGGGTTGAAACACAAACGTGACCTTGCTGGGTCGAGTCGATAACGACATCGTGACGAGGAGGGGTCGTTGAATGGCGGCGTCGTTAGTATTTCCATGAATACACGAGTTTGACGAAACTCGCTAATTCCAGCTGCCGGAATTCTCCCAGACTGCGAGTTCGTGTAATGACGAGCCATTCGGAGCGATAAGAAACGCTTAGGGCGCTTGATTCCATTTATGAGAGAACACTGTTCTATCATCCCTCTGCACGAAATTGTGATATTCTAGTCGTGGAAAAAACGAAGGGAAATTCGTCTCTCTTAATTAATCGAATATTCGTGGAGAAATTTCACGTCCGAAGGTTTTAATTAGTCCTAAGATTTCTGTCTTTGAAAAACTGTCAATCGGAATGACAAATTGAATCGCAGTTCGAAGGCAAACAGAAATCTGGGGCGCATTCCAGACCGAATCGTGGCACGAACGAGCGCCCAGCCGATCCGATTCGTGTCTCGCGACAAACGTGCACGCATTCTTAATGAAATTCCACGGCACGATCGGAATTAATATCCGCCGTCTGTTTGGCTAAAGAATCCGCGGACGTTACGGAAGACAGGATCTCTCGGCAAACAGGAGCGGCGTGGAACTCGACTTTAATTAAACGTCGAGTTACATTCGAGCTTGGAATGGCGATATTAGTGCTCCGACGCAAGCTCGTGCCTTAATGAGCTTAGCATCTTCTGAAAGAAGCCTGGATTTTTAGACGGACCTTCAGAATATCAGGTTATTGAGAAACGAGCACAAAATTTGTTTATTTCTTTAACTCCTAATGTTGTACTGCTGTATCATTCATTTCAAATGCACTACTTCTACTTTTCTATTCTCTTACCGCAATGCTGTATGTATGCAACAGACGTTAAAACGCCAATCGCGAGAACTCTTTTCGAACGCCTTGTCAGGACTAACGGCCTCCCGGAGTTCCGAACGACAACGGCTGCGAGAACAGAACGATTACACCCTTGCGATCGAACAGTACTTTGTGTAACGCCCAAGCGTCTCGAGATTTATCACCCTTGTGATCCTAATCTATCGAATATACTGTGGTGATACCAAAGTTTTCGAGTGGTCATTTCGTCCCACTTCCGCATCACAAATAATATCCTACATCCTTCTATCGGAAATAAAACAGAACTCATTGGCCGATGTCATATTCCACACATAATTGGAAAGACTGATTGTGAATAAACTACAATGATAGTACATCTCTTATGACGACCTGTATTTTTCGAAGGAAAAAAGTTTCAATTTTCATTAAATTAATTTAATTTCAGAGGTAATAGTATGTTGGAATATTAATGGAACCGAAAGAGGAATAGAAATAGAATCTCATTTTCCTGATAATATTTGCATACCATTAAATTCAGTCATTTCAATCGCTAATTTCAAAGCGTATAAACAGTGTCAGCGTAAAATGTATAATGTCGTCGATTCTATATTGTAACAAACGGTCCTTCGAATAATTTCCATTTCTGATAATCGACAGTGGATTCGACCTTCCACCATATTTGCATTATGCAAGCATTAGTTTAATAAATCGTTCGCCAAATTAATTCGGTGTGTTTATTCATAAAATAGTTAAAAGAAACTCTGTCTCTTTACAGAGTAAATAAAGCAAGAAATTACGAAACAGGCTCCGGATCATCGGAGCCAGATTATCGGTGGAACGATTATCGGTAATCCGAATGACGCGAACAGTAGTCGATAGCGAAGCTGTTGTGAAAGAGAGCGAGGATAGCTATGCGTGTGTCGCAACGTTTAACTCGTTAAGTAACCTGGAAAGGGAACGGATCCGAATCGACGGTCACCTTTCACGAATCGTCCTCGCGTCCCCGTTTGCACTCGAAACCGCGATTACGTTTAGTGAGCGGAGGAATTCGAGAATGCGGCTTGAATCGAGTTCACGGATCTCCTGGGATAATCGGTGACCAAGTTCAGACGACACCAGCGAAGAATCGAGGAAACTCCGTTTCAGATTCGAGCCTGGAACGTTTATTCTGAAGAGTAGGCGTGTTTCTTTGAACTTTGAAGAATTTTTTAAGAATTATTGGGCTGATCTGAAAACAGTTGCATTCTTATGGCGAAAATGGTGAAATATGTTTTGTTATCGAAATAAATATAAATTAACTGACTTTCGTAAAAACTAGGAAATATGTAGAAAATTATGTAGCAGGGAGTAGATGAGTTTTAAGCTACAATTTTTCCCAGCCTATAGGTATGTATATGCATTATTTTAAACAATAAAGGAAAAGATAAAATATCCAAATATTAATTGCATGAGCTAAAAAAATTGTAGTAAATTTGCAATTATCGAAAACTCCATCAACTTTTCTTTTCTCTTCACTTTTAATAATCTAACGACGTTCATTTAAATATTGGAAAAATAATTCGTGTCACAAATGTCACATGTTATTATATGGCAAGGGATTAATTTCGTTAGAGAAGGTATTTCTGTGTAAAATACTGCGATTTAAAGGGACATTCTACCCTTTCGGTCTCAAAAAATCGACTTTTTTTTCTTAATTCGAAAGAATTACACCGTCTCAAATGTCCTCCCAAATTTTTGAAGTGAAATTCGCTGTACTTTAGATACTCTAGGTATTTGTAACGTAAGCGACAACTCGACTTTTTCGACTATCGGCGCAACTCTCGGCCGGCCGAAGCGTTCCATTTTATTAGAATTATCTGGTGTGCCTAAGCACCATGTTTACACGGTGTATAGTTCTCTGTACTGTGAGGAGAACGTTTGTCACTTTAAGGATTCTGAGAATAGCTGATTAGATGTAAGAACCTTTTATATAAGAAAAATTGATACTTATAACATAAATTATTCTAAAAAAATGTTGAAAACGTTAAATGTTTATTTTATTACAAAAATCTTATAGCGAATACTGAACGAATTTTCGGCCGAAAGGGTAGAATGTCTCCTTAACATCTATGTATGTGATAATAAACAACACAATAGGTAATAGATAATTTTGTAGGCGTACATCGACCTCAGTATATATATCGATAGATAGTGAGAGTGTATACAATACTTTGGAGAGTCCGTCGAGGAATGAAGCTTGTTTATTTTAAGCAGGAGATAGACGGAGGGAATGATGTGGACTTCCACGAAGTCGTCACGCGTTGAACGACAAGAAGCGTTCTGTGCAAACAGTCAAAAAATATCTTGCCCTCTAAAACACTCGCGTCGCTAGTAACTTCATCCATACTTGGTCAGACACAATATATATGTATCTCTGTCACACTGCCAGATATTTTTTAACCACGAATTTGAAACTTCGATGAACCTAATCAACTCAAGATTCATGTGACCCCAACAGTAAATTATAATACTTGATTTCTAATAAAATCAAATCCCATCGTATTCGATTTCAACGGACCAAGGGAAAGGAGTTCTTGTTGCACACTCCTCTTCCTGCCAGACCATTGTTGGAACTGGTCAATCGAATTCCTCTGCGGCTTAGGAAATCGAATATTCAAAGCAGCAAACGCCTACAAAGCGATTCCAAAATAAATAACACGAAGAATCCAGAAATCGTGTCGATTCCACCGATACGTTGCCCCCGCATTTCCCATCTTCGGAGCGAGAGTCGCCGTCCCACGAAAATGGAGGCTAACTCGCCGGTTTCACGCAGACTTATCCTCCAACAATTTGCATGACGCATTACATATGTCAAGACGTGTCCCCCTTCTAATGTATAATGCATGCCCTCTTTAGCATTTTATCGCGGAGCACTTGTGTCCGCAATTTACGTTCAAAGATGCGCGCGGCCGAAGGTCGGAACCCTCGTCCGGATCGATTTACATATCGCTTAATTAAATTTCCCTCGATTTCGGACGAGAGGCGAGTCGCCGAGGGAAAGGGAACGGAGCTCGAAAAGTCGCGCGATAAGCAGCGTCCAGGATTTCCCGGGAAACGCAGGCTGGGGGAAATTCTAGGCAGAGGCTGACGCCACGATTCTGTCCGCGATAAGATTACGTCTCTGTTTGCCGCCACTCTCTTTCCCCCCTTTTTCCCTCCTCGAAATAAACCCGCCCCGTTTCTTTCCCCGCTATGAAAAACCCCACGTCCCTTTTGCACTTTATTAGAAGCCTCGTTCCCTGTGCTTTCCAACTCGCTCCTCCAACAGCCCGCCAAGTTTCCTTCTCCTCCTCCTTTATGGAGGAATTTCTGATACAGGAGAACGTTCGCGTTACTTTACGATCGCGTGCAGCGACGGCTGACAATTATATTGCCTACGTGCAACGAGGATCAAGCCGTTATTCCGCTTTGCGAGTGACAAGAGCCGGAAGGAATTTCAAAAAGAATTGGAAACGAGTTTCTGTTACACCGGTTTCGGCTATCGAGGAGCTAAAACGATGCGAAGTGCTTTCGGAAGCAAACAAGAGCTGCGAAATCATGGGGATGAAGCTTAGGCGACCCGTGATTAGTTGAAACAGGCGATTATGTCGCGTCTAGTCTCGGTAACTACCGAATATTCGCAGTGGAAACGGACGAGCACAGGCACCGTGGAATCGGACGATCCGGAGCACGTTTGCGCTTCCGCTGGAGTTGACAAATCATTACCGAGGTTTGGCTGAGCTGTACACAACGCAGCCTTGCTTTAACTGCCCGGAATCTCTGGGGGATAAAAAGGTACCGTGGTGTACGAAAATCTGAGAAAAATGAATACGAGTGTTGAGAAAGAACAATATTGTGGGTAAACAGGGAAGCATACACTTTGGGAGCTGTTAGTGGACTTATTAAGCGAAGAAAAATATTTGTTTAAGCTTCCCTTTTTTTGATGACACCTAGAAAGGATCTCAGATTAATGGAGGACCTTGCAGCAAGAGGAATGCAGCTCTCTTTTCGAATATTTTCCAGTTATGTCGCACAGTGTAGATAGAAAAAAATTTTACATCGATTGATGTAGCTCTAGATTTGAAAAATTCGCTAAAAATAAAAGTAGACATTTAACAATAGAATAACTACTACTTATTGAGTAAAAATATATATTTTTTAAAATTAGTATTCCTTACTTTTCATCTAAAGTATATATATTATAACTAGATTGCGGATTTGTATGCATTTATGGCAATTTTAAATATGCAAAAATATATCAGAATGTGCATAGAGTCAAGAATATGTAAAATATCAAAGCTTATATATGTTTTAGAAATTTTAGAAGTCAAGATACATTTCTGTGCATATTTCACTTATTTTTCTTTACTCGTGGAAACGTAAATTTGCATAAAAATCTAATTATAACTGCATCTTAGCCGACACTATAACATAATCAAATTGAATTTTTGCGAGAAGCTTGCTACACATTACGAATTCCTATAGTCTTAAACTTATTGTAAAGAGTTTTTTCCCGTTTATTGCAACAAACTAAATCAAATTTTAAAAAATGGATCTGCATCCTTCAACTGCAAGGTTTCTATTTATAAACTGCATTGGATATTTTAGAATGCAGCCGTATGGCCTTAAACTTTTTTACAAAATTGAACGCATCGGTCTCCCAGGATTCAATTTGTTAGTTCATACCACGCACTCCTTCGAAGAAAAAGCAAACGACTTTTTCATTCTCCGGTGGCGCAGAGGGCGGTCCTTGCATCGCGTAGCTCGGAAAACAGGCAGTAAAACTTCACGCCGCGGCGACAGGAGTTTCTTCAACTTTTACACCCGTTGTAAAATTCCTGTCTGCTCGCGGAGGGATGTAAACTTTTTTACGTCGCCTCCTGGAGCACGCTGGAATTCCCGGGGACAAATTGTCGCAACGGGATCGCGGTATAATCGAATAACCGACCGAGGAAACGGCTCGTGGGTTCTCGATTCCCTTCGACCCAGAAAAGAGGAATTTCTTCTAGTGAGAGGGACACGTGAAAGGAGCGTCGACGGAATCCTAAAGTCCGACAAATGGACCACTTTGTGGCCGCTGGATGAGGTTATCGCGAGGAGTGAAAGGACTCTGCTCGCAGCGACAGTGTCCCCGCTATTATCTGTCCTTAATTCCTGCTGGATGTCGCAATCTTAACGCGATCTCGCACATAATTTAATACGACGATTAGACTCGCGGGGAATTCGATACTCGGAGAGCCAACGAGGAGCTTTATTAATAGCCGATGAGGATCCGAATGACCGTTCGAGTATTCGAGGCGCCTTTCTAGATTCCCTCGGCTTCCTTTTCTTCCTTTCACCTGTTACTTGACCCCTCTTCAAGGGGAAAGAGAGAACCTCGCGATCGAACTTTTCAATCATCGCGGAACAGGGAAATTCGTCGCGATCAAACTCGGAAGTTTGCCTCTTCTGGGCTAATGAAATATCGCCAATATTTCCGTGGCTAATTTAATTGCTTCTGTATCCTTTGAAGACGAGAGATTTTGAAGCACTTCGAAGGGCTTGAAAATTCCTGCTACGAACTTTTCGAGCGAGCGATATTATTGAAAACAGCAAAAATGTAAAGTTTGCGAAAAAGTAAAAGAAGCGGTGGAAATTGAATAATTCTTCCCTCGGGTGTACGATCCGTGTGACGAATGGATTAAATAGATTCAGTTTTAGCTTCAACTTTAATTTAAGTAGCCTGACTCAAAGTTGCGGGATTCGACGCGGTTCTCCCGTCTCGAGAGTATACAGTTCCCGAAGTCTGGCGCTCTAGTCTGGCAAACAGCTAGAGTCGATAAAATATCGCTTCAAGGGCCATTATTCCCCCGAAAAGCTCGAAGAACATAGGCGTAATGACCGAAACTCGGTCATAAAGGAGACTCCGGCCTCTCGTTCAGGAGATTACCTGGGCTTCATTCGCGATCGATTTCGTCGCGGCCCGCACAGAATCTGAATTACGATGACACCGAGGCGAGGGTACACAGCCGCATAAATCATCGTCGAACCATTTAGAATTTCCACGTGGAATTTCGCCCGGCGGTCCAGTATCCGGCGTGTATCGTGACCGTGATAATAGTATGCAGCCGAGGGACTGCCTCAGAATTTCATAAAGTTGCCATCGAGTTCCAAGAACCTCGCCAGAACGCAGAGAATAATTCCCGAAATTTGTTCGAGTCCGCCGAACTACGGATACCGTCCTTTCGAAAACGATTACGGAATTCAACGAAGAGAATCGCGTGCGTTTACTTCTCTTCCGGATTCGGAAGGAAACGTTCCGCGGCGTGTACGATCCGAACAGAACAAGTGGAACTCGGGTAAAAGTAACGGAGAACAGTTCGAGCCGCATTTGCGTAACTGATGATTCACGGCTTCGTTGTTTTTCCGTCAACTAGGAAGAGGAGCACGGCCGATATTATACGGGGCTTCACCGTCAACGTTCCGCTCGTAATTTATGTTCCGAAGAACATACCACATTCCCCCCCCCTTCCCCTCGGAAAGCAACATTTTATTACGCGCAAGACGCTCCGGCATAATGTAATAGTGCATTTCAGTCAGCCTGTCCGTCGCGTTGAATTTATAGAGCCGCCACGAAGAAACTCGGGACGAAAGAAATATTCTGTTTACTTAGTCGGTGCTGCTGCTCCGTCGAGCAAATTCGTTTTTGTTGAGAGGAATTTTGGGAGAATGCTGGACGGACTATTCGTGCGTGACGTCGATGAAAAAGAGAATGAGAAAAACTACGTCCTCCACGCAAGAATTTTTATTCGGTAAAATGAACTTTCCTTCTCATTCAGCTCAGCGACATGAAATTCATTGTTGGATTTATTGTGTATTTTTTTTTTTCTTTTTGAGTAAAATATATCAACTTTGTAATTAGATGATGCAGTAAGTAATTTCTGTCACGGTAGAATCAGTTGTGCTCGCGTTGTTCGATACTGTTAAAACAGTCAACCGCGTGGCAAAATAATTAAGCTCAGCGTGGCAATAAATCACTTGAAGCAACAAAGCAGCTCCCTTACGCCGCTCATTACCAACTGCGAAACTATTTCGCGAGCTTCCAGACTTGTCACCCCCTCGAACCGCTTCGCAACCATCCGAACAATGTTTCGACTCGGTTTCGACCCTCGTTCCAGCTTGTCTGGACACGCTGTGTGCATCCAGCGGACGCGTGTAGTCATTAAGAGCCGCGAATATCTGTAAAGTCTAATTATATGGCACAATGATCGATGCCGCGACGCTCTGACATCGTACAAACTTCTTTAAACGTGACTCGCCGATTTTTTACTCATCTGTTGCACGTGGCCATAGAACCGGTGTAATCGCTGAACGCGATTCCTGGCATTTTCTACAAACGCAAAGAGTAACCCGAAAATTCGTCCATTTTTCGTCTCTCGATTTCGGAACTGAATTTTGTGCTAATGAGACATTAATCGCAACAAATTTTTAAGTTGAGATAATATTTGATTTTTAACGAGGAAACATTCGGAGGGGGTCGCGATATCAAGCACGTGTTGATACTGTTAGAAAGCTTCAACACAGTCAAAATAATCTGTAGAATATTAGCTGCTAACGGCTTATACAGCACTAAAAATAGCCTAAAAATATTCTATACTAGATACTATGGTACTTTTAACAAATCTCTAAATCTGGAATTAAAATCTTTAGAAATTGTTGAAAAATTGAAGTACAATGCTATCTGAGCAAAGATCGTTTAAAGAAGCATAAAAAAAGAGAAGATTTAAAAACTAACAATACTTTAAATCTTTAATCTTAACTTTTCAACTGTTCATCTTGTAATTTTCGTATCCCCAACTTAAAACCTTCAAGTCTTCAGTTTTCACTCTGAAAATCTCTAAATCTGCACCTAGAAATCTTTGAATTTCCTACTTTTTAGCCTATTTTCTCGTATTTCACAAACCATTAGCAGCTAATATTCTACACATCATTTCGACAATGTCTAAAGATTCTAACGACATCAGTATCTACTTAATATTGCGTCCCCATACTCGAAATGTTTTCGTGTAAAATATGCAGGGTCAAAGAAGTTAACGTTATAACGTAATTCGTTAACGTGTCAGCTTATGCGCTTGTATACATATATGGACTTTCATATCAGTCTAATAACTGAAACAGTTGATCCGAATGATATGGTTGACTGCTTTTAACGAATTTGAACTTATGTATATTTTAGCACGTAAAAGTTTGGCTAAATCTTCATAACGTTAAAAGTTATAACATGAATTTTTTAAACTAAAGTCACTTTTATGGTGTAGTAATAATTATTTTTAATTTTGTAAAAGTTGTGTGTTCTGATTGATGGAATATATACAGAATGGTTCACCTAAATATCTCCTTCAGTTGTGATGACATAAAAAATACCGATTGCCATTGTAATCCGGTGATCATCTTAGCTTAAAAATTTGTGGCTATTAATACATCATTTTAAGGTATCATTTGGTACAAAATTCAATTTCAAAATTGTGGAACCAAAAATGAGTGAAAAAAGACCTCATTCTCGGGTCATTGTTTCTATAAAGTTCTAACAAAATGGAAACTTGTAATAGAAGAAAATTTCGTAGTTCCAAAGATCAGCCAACTGCAATCGCTCCTAAATCGAATCTTACTTTCCCCTCCCCCAACTCGCACTAATTCCCGAAAAGTCAAGGTCCAATTCCGGGTTTTCTCAGCGCAAGCAACCGTAACATGTCCTTCCGGGTCACCCAAAACGATCGTCCAACTCCAATTATCCATCCAAGCTGTCCCTTCGTCTTCGGTCGTTTGGCAAATTTCCCGCCATCCTCTGTCAATTAATTGGAACTCGGTTAACGAACCCCTCTCCCCCGGTTCCCTCGCACTTTCCGTTATCCGGCGCCGTGTGTGCGAACCGCGTTGATTATTCCCATTATCGAAGAACCGATTGCACCTTCGCCTCTCCGCCCGGCTGACTCGGTGTGCGCGAAAGAATTACCGTATTCGGCGCGAATGGGCGAATGGATCGTTGTTGTTCCAAGGGATTACGCGCCCGGGACAAATGGACGCTCGAAATTGTTTCGCGAGCGGACACGCGCTCGCCTCCCCTTCCGCTCGGCGCCGAGCGGAAATAGCTGGCAGAGCCCCTTCGCTTGAATTATCCAGCATCGACGGGGAAGAATTATTGTTACGATCCCGTGTTTCCCAAACGGGAGAGCCGTATCCTCGAGGAATCCGGGATAAAGGGAATCTGGTTTGCACAAGAGTCGGAGGTCTTGAAGACAATGGAACACCGGAATCGGAGATTTATTTTATTTACTGAACGATTGCGGCGAATTAACACCGAATCTGGTGTGGATTTTCACGTGGGAGATGTAAAAAGAATAATGGAGGTGGTTACTCGTACCGAGTCCTTTTGTTGGAAATATTTTTAGCACTGTTTTATACGATGAAGTAGGTGTTACACATCTAATACAGTGGAATCTCAATTATCCAGATCTAATTATCTCCATTTTTAATTGTCTAGGATTTTAACTAATTCATTTACTATATTAAGAATCAACTCGACTGACCATTCAAGCTCACATTTTCCTCTTGTAATTTTCTAGTAGTGAAATGTCCTCGACGATGCTTTCCGTGAACACGAAGACTTCTAGACATAATATTTCTCACGGGTACAGAAACCTTTATAGGGTCATTCCTCTTCGAAAAAATAAAAAAAAATGGTAGCCTTGAACGGCCAGTTAAATTGACCTGGAGTATAGATATAAAAGTGCAGTGGAACTCTGAATAAAACTTGAACTATGATTTCATAACATTTTACTAGTTATCATTTTTTTTTTTTTTAGAAATATGAATTCGGTTAATCGAGATTCTATTGTACTGTCAAATCAGTTTTTAATGAAATACCGCTGTTGCTATTTTTTACGCTAACAATAGCTTTGTTTCCGACAACCTTCATCCGTTTGGGAAGTACAACTGACTCGGAAATGCGCTCTGATTATATATCTCGCGGCAATCCCATTGATAACAATCGAACTCTGTGCAAACTCGCGGTGAGAAACTGAGCTTTCAATTGAGGACGCATAATCTTCAAATTGTTCTGTCAGCGGTAATTGGATACGGCGATCCTTCGTTAGATCTGGATATTTAATTAAACGCATCGCTGAAATGTCTGTCCCCGTTGACCTCGCGAAATATCCGGCTTCTGATTACGACAAGCAACGGGCGGCTAATCAGATTAACTAAATAATAATCGCGGCTGCTGCATCCGGATCGTAGCAATTAATCGCGAAGTTTTGCAGCACAGAATCCACTTACTTTCTAATCTGCTGCAACGCGATTTCATGCGGCTGATGTGCTCGCGATTAATTGCACTCTGACTCTGGGGGCTGAGACAAAGCTACTGTTTCGTTTCGGCTCGCGTTTCGTATTTATTGTTCGCGAAACGGTCAATTACATCCGCGAATTACACTCGTTGACCGGTGGCGGAGGAAGGCTGGCCGAAAGTTCGATGGAAAGTTTCCCGTTGTTGGTCCGCCGGTTACAACGGAACGACGAGCGAACTAAAAACCACGACGAGCCCACCGCGAGCCCAGCGTAATTTCATTAAAGCCGGATTGAGAATTATCCGTTAGCCAGACGCGAAGACTTCCGAGCTTCGCCGGGGAGCCGAAAGCTTCTACGGAAATTGTGTAGATCCGCGCGCGAGAAGTATCGAGGGAAGAAAGTCGGGGAACTGCGATGGGAGTAGATCTGAGTTACAGTTCCCAAGAATAGCAACTCTTTCTTTGTGCTTCGCGCCGTAGAATCCTCTCGATTTCGTTCCCCCCGAACGCTATTACAGCGGCGAACGAACCTAACTCCGAGGTCGAAAGCTCGAAACAGCAGCGAATTTCTTACCCACCGGTGGAAGAATAATTCAACCGTGGGCCAAAGCGAATGGAAGGACGCGCGAGCGCAGCTTTTCCGACTGTTGCAACGCGACCAAAAACCCCCCGGAGAATTTAAATTTTCCTCGAGTTTGTTTAAAGACGCTCCATTTTGCCGGCAGGGGAATTCGAGTCGAAAGTTTCCGGGTGCGCGCAACGACAAGCCCCAATTTTCAACGCGACGACCGCGCGAGAAGTGACAATCGCAAAAAAGGCAGCGGCGAGTTCGACGACGCGAGAAGAGGAGAATCCCTGCTGGGTTACAGCAGAATTTTTAATTAAAAGCTCGACTTCTTGCAGCATCCACTCGCGGGGAGGCACTTGGCCCCCGGACGCACAAGTGGTTCAGAATCCAGCAATCAGAAAGCTCCTGGCACTCGGTGTTTTCACTGAGTCACGGATGTAATTTGATTAAAGTTGGATCCAGAGTTATCCGAGCGTCGAATGCAACCGTTCACATCCGTCCAGGGGATCTAGCGGGCGTTCAATTAACGGAATTCCTGTCCTGTTACGCGCCTCCCTCCGCTCGCGTCCCTCTTCCACCTTCCGCAAACATTATTTCTTTCTTTTAATAGTGTGCTACTCGAAGCTCGGTATCCTATTACGCGTATCTGTTTCTATGTTTCACTCCATCTTCCATTTATTGGGTTTGATCCACAAATGCACTCTATTCGCTTTTATATTGGTCAGAAGATTAATTCCATTGTTTTCGCGAGCTTTTTTCGCTCGTATAGGGTAAGCAAGGCAGTAGATGGATGGCAGTTGTATTAAGGTTTTGCTTGGAAGTGTTTGTTTTATAAACAAAATTTAAAGGCTTTGCAGAAAAAATGTATAAATTTTAAAAAACAAATAGTTGTATGGAATTTATTCAATCATAAAATTCTACTCAGTAGATGGATGATAATGATTTTAAAATAGATGATTATAAAATGTTTTTTCGCATACAAAAAACACTTTTATAAAATGTTAGATTTCTAACACAACAAACGATTTCTCCACAAAATGAAGAAACAATCATATAAATTGAAAACCTACTTCTTTCATAATTATCGATTAATCCATAATCTATCCATTTATTTTCGTCTTTACCCTGTTTGAGGTTGACAAACATGAAATATACAAAACTGAACTGATTAGAACATTGCTTTACCAATTAACTATTTTCGTAGTACTGTAACCAATTTTTTTTCACACAATAAAAACTCGCAACTTGTTCGAAGTAATCATATCCATTATAAATCTCACTTCACATTATAATCCACGGAGCCGTGAAAGTTAACCTCGACCATATTGCCCACAGTTTATTCAAACCCCCCTGTTGAATTCTCAATTTGATATTCCAACTTCCCCGATTCATCGTGCCAGCATTTTAATGACCACGAGCCATTCTTTTCATACAGAACTCGATATCTTCCACACAAAGGTGGCGTCTGTTAAATATACTTCGAAGATAATAACGAAGATTTCCCTGGAAAACTCCGCTCGCGATTTTAGTCGCGGCCACCGAAATTCGCGCTTCCGTCGCTTCTAAAAAAAGACAACGAAAGCACCGAAGCTGGCTTCGTTAAAATCATCGTGAGAAAACGCGCGATCGTGAAACCGAACGAAAAGTTGCATGTATCGCGCGTGGAACAACGCGGATCGTGGATCCCGTTGTCTTTCTATATGCGCGTTTTCAGGGAGACGATATCCGAGCAATTTACACGAGCGTCGACGCCAGTTTTTTTCCGTCTCGCGTTCGAGTAAAGCCGGATAGTTGGTTAAAGCCGTAGCGGGACGTCGCGTGAATACGGCCATTGTCTCGTGTCGAGAGTTACAAGGTACAGATAGGAAGGAAAAAGGTCGAATCGAAGAGAGGGCGCAAGAATGGGGCGCGAAAGTATGGGCGAGAGCCTACCCTCCTTCTACCCCGAGTCCCGAGCCAAAGTAACTTCGTTAAGCTAGCGGAGGCCTCGAAGCTTTATTAACGGCCCTGAAAGCAACTTTTTCCCAAGAAGTCTGAGACGCGGGCTTTATGGAAATCTCGAGCAACAATCTCCTGTTTGGTTCCCTTTATGTTGCGTCGATATCGTGTTTCCTTCAGGACGAGATCGTTCCCGGTGTTTCTTGTTCAACGATGATCCATTCAGGGAATTGAGTTTCCCGACGAAGCGACCAAGACTTTCTTTCTTGCTTGTTTTACCCTGGTTAATATTTAGGAAACGTCTGCGTTAATTCCGGGATATTCGAGCACCGAGATTCTTCATTTGGCACGCGATTTAGGACATAATTCCAAGCGCAAATTAATTTTCGATATTCCATCATCGCGGGTAATCGCCGTGATGGAAACCATCGTAACTTCGTTGTCATCGACCGAGAAACAGCATTAGGAACGACGCGCGCGTGTATCATTGCCCTGTCATCGTTGTGACCGATTGGATCTCGAATTGGAAGGCGAATGATCTACGCGGAAATCGATCTAGCTAATCCACGTTATCCTTCACATATCGCATACACAATTACAGATCAATCAACGTGTCGCGTCTTGCGTCCAGCTTCAATGTCTGTGCGAATCCTTTCCTCGAAATGTAAACGCCAAACGAAAATAAACCAAGAATACTGAGATTAAGGATTGAAATCTAGGCTCCGATTTCAGTCGATCGCTATCTTCCAACGCGTTCACGCTGTAAGCATCTGGAAAGATGACGAAGATTCATCGAGGAAGACGACCTAGTTTTCCGCCGCTTGTGAAATCGCGCGAGAGCATGAACGTTCATCAGCGAAGGCTTACAGTTGCCCGACTAATTAGCGAACGTTTCGCGATTTCCCGATGGAGCAACGCTCGCAAGAAGCGATTCGCGATCGCGAAGCGTTTGATGAATGCGACTTAATCGACGGATTCCCCCTTCCGTTTCTGCCATTCAGCAAGAAGATTGCAGCAGACAATTTCTTCTCGAGCGCTTAATCGCCCGGCACAAATGGTTTAATTGATAATTCTCTCTCCATAAAGATCGAGGTGATTACGATAGCGCGTTCAATCGGATCTCACGAAGCGCTGCGAAGCTGTCTTGCATTATTCCCGCGATGATGGGCGTAAAGAAAGATGGATTTATCGAGGCGGATTGTAATTGATACTTTCACTGTCGTACCTGTTGATCGGAGGCAATTCTCGCGTGCCTCCGGCGCGAAACTCCGACTGAGCGCGTCAGCAGTAGATTACAGCGAGCGACTATAGCAATCCGAAGTCTTTTCATACCGAGCAATTAAAATAATTAACGTCTTCCATCCTCTGAACGATAAATACAAGTGCGAACTAAAATGTAAGCCGTCCTCGATCGACGACGGAGATCGACGAAACGAGGTAAAGACGTTTCGCCTTTCATTAAATTCTTTCCACCAGAATATCCAATATCGGAAAGGCGGAATCGGCGAGAAGGAAGACGCGACGACTGCACGCGCTAGGCGTCCCAAATTTTCCCTCATAGAACGCGGTTCCGGGTGCTTAACCCCGCAGTTTTCCGGCTGCGTTTGCCGCTGTCAATAACACCCAAGCGGATAAGCCGCTGACATTGCAAACAGCCTCGATCGCGCTCCTATGTACAGTGTCGCGGCTGTATGCGCGAGAACTGACAGTTTGATGAAGCAGACTGGATCGTTCCGAGCGATCGAGTACACAGAATCACTTTTATCCTTTCGATGTGCGGGCCACACGCACGCTATCTGCTCCGCGGACCGAACTATGCCCAACAGCTGCATCGTAATTTTTTAATGCCCGCGATACACTAGCGGAGAGATTAACAGGGAACACTAGGCCACTGACAGAAGTACTGCGCGGAGGTCTAGCTGCGGAATCGCGATTGATTCTGGATCGTTCGAACAACATTGGTAGGAAGGGGACGTTTGCATACTAAATCTGTTTAAAATCTATAAATTTCGGACTTCTTATCGCAGTTGTGATGGAAGACTTCTCTGGAATCGTGCCACAATTCGGAGAAGGGTGATGCTTAATTATCTACCGACTGTATGAAAAAATAGTTCAAAGAGGAGTTGACCTTTTACGCTGAAATCTGGTCTGGAATAGACTTGTCAAAAAATGTAGGATCCGCTTTTCACTGGTAAATGACTTGATTTCGTGTCCATCGCTTACAATCAGATTTCAGCCCTTGCGAAAATAAATACACGGCGCCACGAGCAATCAGTTTCCGCTGAATAGTCCATCGACGGACAGAGATTAAAATGGTGAAAGAAAGGCCCTCGAAAATGAAATTTTCCGAAGGCTCGGCGCGGGCCGAGGTCCCCTGCAAATAAAGCCGTAGAATCACGCTTGCAAATCGCGTACCAAAACAGTCGAGAGGCCGAAGTTGAAACAAACGCAGCCCTAGAATCGAGCTCGTCAGCGCTGCGACAAAGTCGATTGTCCGCCAGCGGCGTAATTCGGATCGCCGATTGAACGGGTGAGCAGCGAGGACCATGCAGGTTAAAAACGCACCCCTTCGGCTTGACGGGAACAGAGAAAAACGCGTGCTCGTTCCGTGACAGAAGGGGACGTAACCGAAGTAAGAGGGAGAAGGAGCGATGCCCCGAGGGGGAGAAAAAAGGAGACGCGAAAACTGTGTTCTGCCCATTGAAAAGTTTCGCGCCCCATTCCCTTGGCCGCCTCGCCCGGTTGCTCTCGTTTTTCTTCGGCGTGTCGCGCGCGTCCAGCGCGGATTATCCGGCTGCGAGGGATTGTGGAAGACTGTTGGACCAAGGGGATTGCTGTTTATTAACGTGCTGCGCGGCTTCGAACGTTGCTACGCTTAATATTATAGGAGTTGGATCTCGTATTTGCCAGCGGCCAGTCGAGGATACGTCGTAGGAGAAGGAAATGTGGTGGATGAATGTAGAATATGCGGTATTTACTTGCTTTTAGATGCAGTTTGCAATAAGAGAATATGTTTAGGATGGTTTAAAAATATTTGATACAATTGGAGGAGCTTTGATAGATTACGAATATAATTGGGAACCTTGCAGCGAAAGGGATGCAACTCCATTTTTATCTTTAATGTTGCTACTCATGGAACTCTGTATGGTAAACATAATAGTATTGATCGTATTTGTACTGGTGTTAATGCGTTTAATGATACAATTGATTCATTCTTCAATTCATAAAATACTATATGCAGGATAGCTTGCAATCATTTAAAGCAATAAGCTGCGTACTACGTAAAATTTTTGTAGCAAAAGGTTATCTCACCCGTTTAGTGTAATAATACTAATAACGATAATTTATCCAAAGCAGGTAAAAATGGATTTGCATCTGAATTAACTCCTCAATTAAACAAGCGGAAACTCTGCTCTACAAATCTAAGAAACTCTCTTGCTCTGCAATCTTTCACGTCGTGCTTTCTGTAACCCTCTACATTCCACTGTCGATCCTCGATCATGCTGTACCCTTTCTGGTTACACACACAAACTTACCACAGGTGTCTCCGCGTGTCCAAAATTTCCACAGCTATTCCAAGAATCTCTCACACGTATAGAATAGACACAGAATCGTCTAACGAGCTTTCAGTCTCTATCTCTCGGTCGCACACACTCGTCCCTCTCATGAAACATTCGATTCACTCATCCACGAGTTATCAAATCGTTCAATCCAACATAATTTAATGGTTTAACAAATTCTATCTATCTTGAGTTTCAACCTAACACTCAATTCTGCATCTGAATTAGAATTCGGATTTAAATTTGTATCGACGATAAATTGAATCCAAACACGGATCAACTACTCTTTCAATTTTCCCCGCAAAAAACCGCCTATCGAGTGCAAAACTATCGTTCGCTGACGAAACACAGAGGGAAATGAAACGTCGAGCGGTGATTAAACAGACAATTTAAATAAAATCCCGAATTTTTTTGTCGCGCGTGCATCGCACCACTCATTGTCTCCGCCCGTCGACACAATGGACAACCGTTGTCCGTTCTGTCCGGCCATCGGCCCTTGTCCGTTCTCCACCCTTCGGCGTGTTTCACACCGTCGGACAGGACCCTCGTGACCACCAAATGCCGGCCCACCCCTGTCTCGTTTGACATCGCCACCGCGACATCGCGAAGAAGGGTTGCGGCGTGAAAAGTTTCTGCCCCGGGATTGACGTGACAGGGGTTTCAACGTAGGGGCCAAGCCAGGGGTTTAATTAATGGAAATTGATCGCCGCTTTGGAACGCGCTGTTATCGACGTGGCCCCGTGTTCCGCTCGGCTAGGGTTGCCTCACAAAGTTAGCAATAAATTCGCTCGGCAGATTTTCAGATATCGTTTCCATCGTGGCGTAAATTACAACAATTTGAGATAGACAGTAATGAATTGACACGATAGTACAATTATGGTTGATTCTGATTGAGAAATAGATACGGATATTATTATACTTTTAAAGATATATGTATTTCGGTGAGTTTAATTTTTAACACGTGGATATTCCAACAAAGACTTTATTATAGTATATTTGTAATCGATGCATTGGATGGGAAAATAGGCACATACATATATAGGTTTATATGCTCTTTTTCCCTAAATCGTTTAAATTGAGTCCAGTTCGTATTATTTATATAATATACCAAGAACAAATTACGGTTTTAATACAGTAGAATCTCGATTAACTGGCTCTTAATTATTTTATGTTTCTATTATCTTGGATCTCGGTTTTTCGATGCATCAACGATAAGAGTACAGTAAAATGTCGAGTAAACTTTGAACTTTAGTTTAACGATTACATAATAAAAACAGAAAAATTCTGCATCAAGAAAAAATGCTTCAGCCTTGATTCCAGTATTAAGCCGGTTAATTGATGTTTTACTGCATTTACATTAGCATTACTTAGATTCATTGTTGTGTTGCATAGCTTGCTAAATGGATACTCATTTACTTATTACAGTCATCTGACGAAGAACATGGGTAATAGTTTTGAAAAAAGATGATGAATATACTTTTATAATAACTTATTGGAGTTAAAATCGTAACATCAATTACACATTCATGTTACGCAAAAATATTTACTTGAGAAATTACATTTTCTTATTTATTTTTCTACTTAGTTTCGTATTTTTTATAACTCAATAAGTAAATCAAATTATATTCAAAAAATAAAAAACTACTTTTTGTTAACTAATACTCTAATAAAAACTTTGAAATCGATTATCTTGAAACGGTATTTTGATGTATGACTTTTTCCATCAAATGCCTCAATTTTAAAACTAGTTCATTTTAAAACTTGAATTTCGCGAAGCCAATGGCGAACACAGAAATGAATAAACGATTCTGTTTGCAACGAGTAGCTGGAATTTATCAGGCCAATTCTGAACAATAAAGA
This sequence comes from Perdita meconis, assembly GCA_030770465.2. Classification (NCBI taxonomy): domain Eukaryota; kingdom Metazoa; phylum Arthropoda; class Insecta; order Hymenoptera; family Andrenidae; genus Perdita; species Perdita meconis. The sequence goes on from JASKOS020000007.1 coordinate 5,050,434, forward strand.
TCTTGTAACAAGAGTCTAGTTATCTAACAGTTGAAAGTTGGAAAATGAAATATTTCGTAAGAGTTCCTGTGAGTCCAATAATTCATACCGTTATAATTGCAGAAATTGCTTCCCTCTGTTCGAATAATTTCGTGTCAGTGGCTGAAGAAAAAAAAAAGAAGAGACCGAGTGCCACTCTCTTGACTACATTCTCCGAGTGATTTGCATTTTTCTGCTCCCGTGGGTCCAGAATTTATTCGAATTATTTGAGCCATTCATCGGGGCGACAGGCCGCGTTGACGTCTCGATAAGGCCTTCCGAGGCTAAATTTCGACGATTGTCTCCGCAGAATGGAATTGGCGGGACGTGCGAAGAGCCTCTCGAGAAATTGAATTACGACGTTCGGAATCGTATCACGTTGTACAAGACGCAGAGGGAAGAACGGAGCCGCTAGTCGACGAGCATAATGTATTACAGACAAGGCGTGCTCTCATAAAAATGTTCCCCGCGGTTTTCCACCCACGCCCACGGTTCGTCGCCCTCATTAATTCCTACCTCGGGAAATTTCAAAAACGCGCTGATTTTCACCCCTTCCGGATTCCCCGAGTGATTCACTGCCCCGGCTCGGATTCTTATCGCGCGCTTCGTATCTCTCTGTAAGACAAATTAGGAAAATGCCTCCGCTACGAGGGATCTCCCCGGCGCGACTAACGAGTTCCATAAAATTTGGACGAATCCTCGCCTCGGCCGGCCGGTTACTCCAAGTCTGCGGTTTCCTCGACGCGACGGGGAAAAGTGAAAGGATTCCCCGGAGACCGAGCGACAGAGAAAGAGAGAGAGAGAGAGAGAGAGAGAGAGAGAGAGAAAGAGAGAGAGAGAGATCGGCGACGCGATTCTCTGCGAAATATTTCATTTTACATTCGCAGCTTAGCAGGCACGATTTGTATAATGCCACAGTCGTTAGCAGCACGCGTGCGCCGCTATCTGGCGAGTTACGCGAGCCAGGAGAGACGAGACACGGCATGCAGCGACTTCGAGTTCCCCGAGATAAGGGCGCTAACGACACGCCCTGTGTTCCCCGCTATTTTGCTCCTGTTTCTGTTCGCGAATCTCTCCCCCTCGCACGTAATACCGTATTTATAAGCCAAGTAACGTACGATGCATCTCACCACGACGCTTCATTCGCCGCGAACTCGCTACGATATTCTGCGCTGGCGATTCGTGTACGAGGGAAGTTATGTAGATGTTAGGGTTTCGCAAAAGTTAGGGGTGAAAGTTGGAGTAGTTTATGTCTTAATACTTGGAAATTAATTTGAGTAACTCTAGTTCCATTATTCTCAGAGTCCGGATTTTTATGCATTTATGGCAATTTTAATCCTCCGTGAATCAGGTGAATAAAAATTATATCTTAAACCTTGCGGAATTTCGCTATAAATATTATGCAACCTCAAATATATAATTTGAATAAAAATGCACTTCAAAATAATGCTTCATATTTGTTATAATAACGGGACTAAATAAAGTTGAAATTGAGACCATTTTTAAATTGTATTTGCGCAAATGGTTTTGGGAAGTCAAATATGTAAAAAATATACGAGGCTGTTGATAGATGCCAAAATATTATACAAAATATATAAAACATCCAAAATATATGTTGTTGAAGTCATGGAGTTTACAAAATGAAACACACTGTTATACATTTAATTCTTTCATTGTACATATTTTAAAATTTGGATTTTGCATAAAAGTCCGCATTCTAATTATTACAAATAAATAAAGTAAATGTTGGAGGAGATAAGAGGTTGCATCAGATAAGAAGGGAAAACTTGTAGAAAATCATATACTAAGGTAAAACCGCATAATAGATTTGTTTCCACTAGTATAGGAGAATAACTAATAACTTCACATTTGTAGTATAAAATATTAAAAATGAGTAGAGCATTATTAAATCATGGTCCAAGTTATACTTGAAGTACTATTCTACTTTTACATCTACTGTATTAAATAATGGATATTTTGCATAAAAAAATTCGGTGTTAATTGTGATGTTTAGTTTTTTTTGCCTTAAATTAATGTTAAAATAGAAAATCTGTAAAAGATCAATTATTTAATACGAGTATTTTCGTTTTCGTTCCTGGTCCATATTACCATCTCACTTTCTGAAACCATATTTCTAACAAAATTTTGTGAAAATGTTACAATACAAAAATGGCTGAATGTTCATCGTTTGTTGATACAATTCTTATACTTTTAAGTATATGTTGTCTTTGAAATAAAAGAAGTGGCCCGTCTTCTTCTCTTTCTTTCTGTTTCAGAAATGAAAAACATAAAAACTTTGAAACTTAACCCTTTATCCTATAATAACGTGTGACACTCGTGATGCAAATTATGCCTGAAGTACTGAAATAAACGTTATTTAATTATTAAAAGTGAAGAAAGTTGAAAAGTTTTCGACAACTATAAACCTACAAAATTCTTTTCTCGATCTCATATTTGATGCTTTTACCTACTATATAAAATAATTCATACATTTGCAGCCTAAAAAAATGGTAGGACAACGGATTAAGCATACAGTTTTGTCCAATTTTGTCCTACTTTTCCTTTCAACGCCTCTGCCAATCTACAATCTAATACAAAATCTACTTCAAATAAAATTTAAAAAATTCTATATGCATTTATACTCAGCCGCCCTGCTGCCTGCGAGCAGCACCTAAAGGGTTAAAGCCCTCTGAGCGCTCTTTGATTAATATTCAAGAGTATCGCAACAAAGTGCGCCTCCCAGACAGTTCCAGAGGCTCGCCGCGGCGGAGAGCCGCCTTAAACCGAGCCGCGTAAAGGGAAACAGTCCCCGCAAGAAAGTTTGGAAAAGTCGTCTCGAGAGATTTACCGCTAACTAATTTGCTGGCCGGGTTTCCGTCCCGCGCGTGGTTAATCGCCGAAATGTTCGCCTCGCGTAGGCCGAGACTGCATGGAAAAACGGACGACCTTGCTTCTTGCGGCCTCCCGTTGCGCTCGTTTCGCCCAGGATATAAAGCTGCCTCTTTAATCTCTGTTGCACCGGGCCGCGAGAGAGAAAGAAGGACGGAGAACTTCTCAGGCGTTTATTGTCGAGAGTCCCTCGCTCTTCCTGTTCCGCCGCGCGCTCCTAACGTTTTCGTCCTCGCGATTACGCCTCACGAGCGTCGCCCCGGTGCCTCGAGGAAATCGTGAAACGATGTGTTTGCGATCGGTGGACGACGTCCAGGCCGCCCCTTTTCAGCCTGACTATACGATCGCTTTAACTCCACCACCAGGCCACGTTTCATTCGTTGCTAAGTCACGAAGATGATGGAATTTTTTAGGCGAACCGCTCTTCATCGCGTTAGCGGACTGTTTTCAACGATTTATGGTTCCTTTGGTTTTACCATGACAGAGAGACTATAAAGAAGCGTGGTTGAAAGGGTTGAACAGTCGCCAAAGGCCACGAGTATACGTTTCCGATCGGAGCACTTAACCAACGGGTCGCGAAACGCTAACGTTGTTCGGATTTGATGAAAATGAGGTTTCCTGGAAGGAAAGTTTCGCGCCGAGAGGGAAGCAGGATAATCCAATCGCGTTTTCGTTTTCGCCCGCGCCAGGGGCCCTTTTAAATTTGCCCAGCGCGCGCGGCATGCTTAAAGCCACCGACGGATTTTACCCCGGGAAGAGGAAAATCCTATCGACAGTATTTTCTTAAACATTTCTTAATCTCCATTAAAGCGGAAAACTTGCTTCCCCTTCGGGAGGAAATATTTCATTCGACGCGATTCAGCCGGACTCGAGTTCGGAAGGGCAACAATACGAAAGAAATCGGCTGTTCAACGATCGATAAAAACTTCTTGCTCCGCGTTTAATCGATATCGACGGGCCAGAGAATTTCATCGCTAATTGCGTTATTGCTCGAGTGGTTGGAATCGCGGATTGCCATTGAAAAAATTCGAAGATTTTCCGAGGAATATTTATCGGAGATTCTTGGAAACTGTACTACTCAGAATGCGAGTTGTAGTCAATGCATCCTTGTAGAATCTTCTACAGAGATTCGGGATCATATTTCAAAGTGATAGAGTTGCCAGAAGATAATTCGTAATGATACATTTGCACAAAAGTCCCCTTTTATTAGCACAATTGAAAGATCAAGAGAAACGTCTCGACTAAGTGGAGATCCACCGAGGAGCGATTGCTCGGACAACACGAGCGTTCCTTTGCCAATTTAACATTCGGAAACCAAGAGACTCGGAAGTGGTCCTTTGGACGTCCCCCTCTGGTTTCACTTTCGCTCGTGGGAACGCGCACGCCTGGAGAAGTCGCGGACACAAAGGACGGGAACGTTCTCTAGGTTGTGCCGTTCGGAATATATTCGAAACGCATCGGTTTCTACCGTTTCTTCGCATTCGGCGGTCCGCTTTGAACGCTTCGAGACCACGACGCGGGCGAAAGAGAAACCCGACTGTGGGGCTTGGAAGACTTCAAAGATCCCGGAGGCGGGTATTTGATGGTTAAGTACCGCGAGCGATATTTTGCATGAGCTCGCGAGCAGATTTTTTCCCCCGTTTCCCTCTTTTCGATCGAACGAGGAGCCGAGCCATTATGCGAAGAGGATCATCCAGCAGATCTTTTCAGTCGCGGAAAAATTAGATGGAAGGCGAAAGACGAAAAGAGTTGCGGTAACGTTGTTATCGACCTCCTGTCGCGGCGAGCGCGTCCAATCGAAATGGGATAAAGGATCCCGCGCTGCCCAGAGACTGGGAAAATCGAATGAAATCTGCGCGCCTCGCGCTGGAACTCGCGTTCGTAGGGTCCGCGATAACGTCCTCTGTTTATCTTATACCTGGGAAACGTTATCAAAATCGGAGATCCAGTTATACGCGTCCGTCGCGAGAAACGTTTCGCTGGTTTAATTAACCCGGAACGCAGAGGGATGGGAAATATGGTTTCGTCGGAAAATATTTTCCCCCATCGGGGGAGTAGCGGGAACCAATCGGAAAAGGGAGGAATCGGTAAAAATAGAGACGTTCTGCGACTGGTCTGAAAGAAAGGATCCTTTGTAGTCTTTTCTTTTCTTCCCCACTTCCACTGTCGGCTTCGCGCGCCGCCTGCGCAGAGTAGCTTAAATCGGGGTTTCGACGGCACGCGAAAATCTTCGGGATTCGTTAAGACTTCAAAGCCACCCGGAACTACCATTTTCGAATTAGCGGATTTTCCCGATCGTCGCATCGCTCGCTACACAAAAGTCTCGTTAGCGATTGCGACGAATTGTTATTCTTTTCTCGATCTCGCGTGTCCTTTAATCTCACGCCGGGAAAATTTTTCTCCGTAGGAGAGGCGCCGGTGGGTGGCATTTGTCATTTTCTCGGGAAAACTCTCGTTGCCATCTTTGCTACTCGTTCTGTGGATTGTCTGTAATAATTCTGATGATTATTACCTGCGTGAGTCGATTAAAATACTTTTAGACAAGCATTAGCAAGCGCTTTAACATTTCCTCGTAGTCTGAAGCACAGCGGACTTCATTTGAGACGTAGACAAATTTTCAGAGTAGTCAAACTTCAGATGCTTACATCAACTCGAACGCTGTGAAAAGTCTCAAAGAAGGGTGATGTAACGGCAGTGTACAGACCCTTGAAACTTTACAGACGATAAAAAGTCGCGACGAAACCTGTTAGGATCTTAGTAACATTACTTTCTTCTACTTTCTTTTGACTCCGCGACGACGAACTTGACGATGAACTGTATGAATCCGTCGCGACACGCTGAAAATGCTAAATATTCATATTTATGTAAAAAATTCTTAGGTTATGAGTAAAGTAAGGAGCGGGTTAGGTAGAGCACGTACTGCAAATAAATTGATTCGATTCAGTCTACAGAAAGTCGGGGATTCAAAGCAGAAGCCGAAGAAGTTTATTTACCTCCTGCTGTGCTACAACAGAAAGGAAATTCCGAGGAGAAAATTTGTCCTGTCCCGAGCTTTTTAATATCCTAGCAGTAATTATTCTGCGAAGGTGCACAAGGAATCAAGAGACGGAAGTTCCGGGGTTAATGAAACCCCTGTCGTACAGTTCCTCATGTTTTAACAGTTCGCTCGTTCAATCCTTGCCCGCGAATCTCGTTGCAACGACGATTCTACAAACAAAATTCTATATTGAAAATGACTTTCGCGATTTTATTTTTACGAATCGCCTTCTGCTCTCGAAATACGATTCGTCCTTTGACTGAAAGAGGAAGCAAAACCGGGAACACAGTGAGATATCAATTGCTCGCCCCTGCAATCGACTTTGATTACTGACTCGATCCCCCGATCATCTCTCAGCGGTGGCCGAACGCAAAGAAAGTTTTATCGAAGGAGGATTTCCCGAATCTTAAAACTTTCCTCGAAATCCCCGACGGAGAAAGCCGGAATCGACGATCAACTAACGATGAACCGTCATTTTGTCTGTTGCAGGTAAGCCGCCGATTTAATCTCGAGGCAGTGGAATTCCCGTGGATCGTAAGTAACTAATTAACGAGACATTACCGGCTTCTGGGGGATGAGACTGGTTTCCCGGGGCGTCAGATAAAGCGCTTCGACACCCCGTTATTCGTTCGGAAACTTCCGATCTCCAGCGAGCATTTCTTAAGGCGACCGCCCGCCGATCTCCTCGTTTAATCGAGCTTTATCCGCCTGGCGATAAACGACCCCCGATGAACCTAGGGCGAGGGAGGAAGACGGTGGCGAGAGGAGAAAGAGAACGAAGGATTTCGATGGTCCAGACGCGATGTCATCGGGGTTTCATAACTTCGGCATTCGCCGCGGTGTAATTTCCCGATTCGAGGTTAATTAAGCTTGGGAACGATAGAAAGAAACCCCCTTCCGATCCTTGGCGGGAGGGTGAGAAGAGGGTGAAGGATGGTTTCGCCCGACCCAGACAGCTCGGGACGAATAATTAATAATCCTCTCGGTTTCTCCCTCGGAACGCACGCAGTTCCTTCCGTTTTTTCACCCTTCCCGGCGTTCCTCGCTACGCCACCCAGACGGAAGCGGTTCCAGTCCGCTCCGATCAGCCTCGTTTCCGCCTCCTAATTGGCTGAACAGTCGCGAAGGAAGTAGATTCGGAGGGCGGGAAAGTTTCCGCGAAGGTAAATGTTGCGCCGGCGACAGGGCAAATATTGGCACGTGATTTACGGATACAAATATTGGCACTCATTAGCTGCCGTCGGAACGAATTGTCGAAATCGCTGGAGCGGATGTTAGCGGGCGGCGTCCTCGACTTCCGCCAATCCGTCCGCACTTTTTTCAACGCGAACCTTCTTCGAGGAATTTGCTTCCTGCGACGAATTTAGCTTTTACAGAATTTTATTGGATTTGCAAATAATCCTTCCGGAGTTTATATTTCTACTAAGAATTATTAAGTTGCGTGATAAATTTACCCTTCAATGCATAAAATATTCCGGAAATCTTATACATTTCGCAGAAATTATTTTATTACATGGAAATTAATTTGAGTTGATAAATGAATGTGACATCTGAATTCTGTGAAATTCAGAAGAATTCACTGAACAGAACTCCAATTTGCGACTCCTCATTAAAAAGGCCATGGCTCATTAACCGTTTTTAAGACAATCATTTCTCGGAAACAAAACCTGCATTGTTTTCTATGTTGTAAATCATCTCACATACTATTCAATGTTTACCACCATGACAACTTTAGGAGAAATCTTAATTAATTACCTTGAGTAAGACTACAGCAGTCATCGTAAAACTAAACTTAGCCTTGTGTGAGTGTGGCTTCGCAACTAATTAACCGGCCGAAAAAGGAGTATAAATCTCGCGCAAGGCCCGAAACGTCGATTAAAAGTGAAACAGGATCAACTCAACGTTGGATTCGAAACGGTGGCTCGATTGCAGGCGGCCTAATTAATCATTAATATCAGCGTGTGCCGCGTTACCGGCGCTCTACTTGCTTCTCTGGCTAAGTAATAACATAATTTGCAGCTGCATAAACAAGGCTTAGCGTGATTTAGTCGCAGAAGCGTGTACGGCGGTTTCGCGACCGAACCGCGCCGCAGCCTGGAACTTCGCTTCGTCGCTTCGAGCGTCTGCTTCCGAACTGTAAAACGCGTAAGCCCCTCTTAATTCTGCGCCAACGAAACGCTTGCATTCCTCGTTCCTCTCGCAAGCTCCGCTATTTATTAAGCGTGATCATTATTGGGGGCTTTGCGCGACGAAGCGTGCTACGATTAAAAAGTTCTCCTGCGATAGCCGCCTTGGAAGGATACCGAAGATTTTTGTCGCTCGTCTCTTGTCCACGAAACGTAAAGATTTTCGCAGACAATGGCGACTTCAATAAAAAATTAAGAAAGAGGAATAGCTAATGCGAATGTAAATTGGAAATTTACATGAGACTAATTGACGCTACGGTCTCGGTAATAAGTTAATAAAAATAATTTTTCTGTTAGAGAAGTTTCGGGAGTCTTGTAAAAAGTAATATTGCAGGATAATTGATTAAAAAACGTGAAACTACGAGATGTGCTGTGCACTGGAAGCATAATTCACCTGAAGAGGACAGGTTAATTCGGTGTTTGGAGGATTGCAGCGTATTGCCGCGGAAAAACAAACAGGATGGAATACTTAAAATTCGTCGGACAACGAAATGAGAACTTTAACTGCGCTATACCGGCAATTGCCGGAAGCGGAGGATTCATTTTAATCGCGCCGGTAATGTTTCCCCTAATCAGAGCGTCGAGATCGTAACTATCAAGGAAAAAGCGGCCGCCGAGCTGTGGAAATGCGCGAGAACCCGGAAGAGATTTTAATTCTGCTTTAATTTTACCGCGCGGCCTGCTCCGACTGACAAATAATTGGCGCATAAATTCTGTGGCACGTCCTTGATAAAACGAATCTTAGTTCCCTCGCGCGCGAGCACGGTAGAGGAACGGCCAGAGACTCGTAATCGCCGGGATTGAGCGAATCCGAAACTGAAATTTCATTTTCCCCAAAGGAAAACCCTCGTCGCTTAAGCTCATCTTCTTTCTGAATCTTCTTTTATTATCGCAGGCGTCGAGAACAGCGCTTCAATTAATCTTGGTCTGGTAGAGAGGTGCTTCAAATCTCTAAGTAATTTTGATGCCATTTCTGGCACCGCAAGCTGGTTTACGGACACCTTTAAAGAATTCGTAATGTCTTCATTAATCAAGCTTTTCTCCGCTTTCCCTGATCACAATCTTGTTTTCATTTTCCACTAAAACGCACCCAAAATCGGTGCAAGGCGATGCTCCTACTACGCAAAGATCGTGAGAATAAATTAAATTACTTGATCAGTTTCAGTCACTCGGATTATTATTATTGCTTTAAATCGACCACATCAACTTTCTCAAGCGATAGGCTTGTCAATGTAATCAACTTAGACAACACTAACAACTCATGTGACTGAATATGATTCAATTTAATTTATTCAGCAATGTATGATCTGTGCTCAGTACCGATTCCAATCGAAATGATCGACATCCCATTAAAGAGAGTCATTCGGAAACACCTTGCAGGTTCGCAAGCGGCCGCGTCCCGCTCGAGGGACCTAAATAACAGTTTCTCCCCCTGTCGTTGCATCCCCTATTTCGTGTGTGCACGCGCGTTCACAGCTCCGTCTGCCGTTCCCGGGGAATCTTCCCGGAGCGAGGCAAGGCGAGCGGATTGTCTGGAAGGCATAATGGAACTTCCTGACATTCGGCCGAGGCCACGGTGTGTAACCGTCCTTTGTTCCAGACGTAAGAGAATGTCATCCCTTATTGCAACCAGCCCTCGACGCGGCGGCCGCCCCGAGCCAAAGGCGAGGGTGTGGTGTGCAACGTCTCTTCGATTGGACGACCACCCCCTCCGGCGACCACCCACGCCCCGCGTTTCGTCCGTCCGTGGAATGCGAGAATTTATTCCCGAACATTCCGTCGGCTGGTAGCCGGACGTTTTCTACCCTCCCCGATCCCCAACGATCGAGGAATATTCCTCGACCCTTTCTTTTTTCCCCCTTCGCCAACCCTGACACCTTCGACAGCGGTCGCCGATTCGCCTCCGCCCTCGTATTCCACCTTCCTCCCTCGCTGTTCAAAGATTTTGTCAGAATTTTTCCCTCCTTTTTCTCTTTTTCATGCTACCAAGCATTCACGCTGGTGGTACACGTCGCACGTATTTACGAATATCCTCCTGCAATCTTCGACTCGAAGATATATCGAATATGATATTTCCCTGAAAATAAAGGGTTGTAAATCTTCGCGTCGAAGCTCGCTTTTCTTCTTTCTAATTTCGAGGAGAAATCTCCCCGGCGAAAATTACGTCGCGGAAGAAAACGGTGGAATTCCCAGCAATACGATCTCCCCGGGGTAACAAAGAATTAGTAGAAATTACGAGCACCGGCGCGCCGCGTGATTCAAATTGCAACGATTTTTCGTGCCAAGAAATTACTTACAGCTTTCCGTTTTAACGTACGAGGCGCCAGGAGCCGAACCTTCGGCTCGTTGTATCGTAAATACTGTAAAGAATTCCTGAACAGGCGACCATTCACCCGATTCCTTCGGTCTTTCCGTTCAGAGGGTTGTATTCACCCCCCGAGGGGTCGAACAATCGTCGCCTACGATAATGTCTGAGGATGAAAGAGGAAGGAACCTCGAGCATCCCTGACACCTGACCCACCGCTCTTTCTCGTTTGCGGTCCGCAGACATTTGTCAGCCGATCGCAACCCTTCGATCCAACCCCTCGGTCTTCCTCCTTGGCTTTTACATCGTGGTGAAAAAATTGCCGGGAACACCACCGACGAGGGGGCGCAGAAACCAGGAGCAAAGGGTTCCTTTGATAAACCGTTGCCAGGGATTACGAGGAACTCGAGACGATGATCCGCAAATTTGTTCGCAGGAGATAGCGACGCGTAGGTGGAAAAACTGATTAGTTGGAACAATGGAGCGTCTGGCGTGCTCCGAGCAGCAAAAACGGATATTCCGCTTTCCTCGCGCGACTACAAGTTAGATAAAGCTATTATCTAACTACCTGCAGCACGGTGCACAATCCAAACGCGGCGGCGTCTATGTTAAAACAATCCTCCGGACAGATAGAAACTTCCCTCGTTCAGAAAACAACCCTCCGAGCAAAACGCGGACTGCGGCGTTTCTCCCGACGCGGAATCGCGACAGCAGGCTTTCCTCTCGCCGGACATTTGTTAGCCGATCGTTCTGTCCACTATCGTCGTTTCTCAAACGCCAGCCGCCCAGTCGAGAGCCAGTTAAGTGCGCAAAAAGGCTATTTCCACGGAGAAGCCGCGGCATTCGTGTCCGGACGGTTTGGACCGTCTTTGCGTCTAACAGGAAAACTTTTACGTGTCGCCTTTTCGCGTTAAAAGCTCGGACGTGCTCGATTCAACGGCACAGCCGTTGAACGCCCGCTGTGTCATCGCGATATTCTTAACGATTCCGACTGGAAACCGATTCTCGACGGAGGGAAGAAATCGAACGTAGGATTGGGGTTCTCTGAGTCGTTTGGCAATGAGTCAAACGATCCTGGCTTTGGGAAAGGAATATAAAACGAGGCTGGATACCGTTCCATGTTGCGAAATCGCTGGGACGAGAACGTAATTCGATCTTACCGCGAAGCAACTCCTAGTCGCGACTTATGGAGCGGATCAGTTTGTTCTAATTGGAGAACGATGATGAAATTGCGTAGGAATACAGTGGAGCTTGTGATATTTCGATGTGCTATAATGGAAGAGCAAGTAATTGGAAGTGTCGCAAGTTTAATAGAGGATCAAAGTTTTAAAGTTTTTTCCTTAGAGGGCGATTACGAAATTTATAAACCGCTTAATGGTAAAATGTAGCTTATCCTATTACGGAGATGGACTGTAGAAAGATAGAACTGAAGAAGTGGTCCGACTCGCTGTCTGAATACAATTGTTCCATGAAACTTTGAATTCATTCTGCCTGGGAAGAAATTTCCTGCATAAAATTGTATTTACAAGGCGGACACGGAAGTGGAAGTCCAATAGCTTCCTTTGTCACTGGAAGTCCCAGTTATGCGTCAAGGAAACCTGAAAGTCTTGTAGACTTTTCCATTGGTTCCCATTAAAAATACATACCTTCCACTCGGAGACTACGAGTTTCCTGTATTGAACAGAGTTTCTTAAAATGCATGGATATTGTTTAAAGAAAGATAAAAGAAAGAAAAAGTAATCAAAGGGCGATTTGCAAATGCGGTCAGAACTTCGATTAATCGGTTTTCAATTATCCCCGATTTTTATTACCCAGGGTTTCCATTGTTCGATGCACCAGTGGTTAAAGTACAGTAGGACTTGATTTAGTAGCATTATAGATTCTGTAAAATTTTATTAATGCTTTTACTTCAACAACTCTGACATAAATAATTTATAAATTTGAAGACTAATTGTAAGTAATAGAAATAAAATACATTAAAATCTCCATTGTGCGGTTTTATATGTATTAAATAAAATTTTAATAATGTACGATTCCGGCAATTAACCTGCGTTTTTTTTTTAATCAGACTTTGTTTTACATTTATTTCTCAAATTCGTAATTACAATATCAACTTTTATTTTTTCTACACAGCCAATTCATCCTCCGCCACGTCAACCTCTATCACCACACAATTATCAATTTCAATTGAACTAGTATATTTCACAACCAAACGGTCAAAATGTCTACAATAATTAATAGAACGTTAGTTAGCTCATAGTTCTAGTTATACTCGGAGTACTACTATACTCCTACACCTAGTATAAAAATAAATTAACACCTTAGATAATTGAAAATGCGAATAATTTTGAATCAGAAAATCGAGGTTCTATTGTATAACGCTTGTATCCTTCATTTATTGTGCAGCATGTGTGCCTATATTTAATAATTCACACCAAATAATTGCATAAAATATAATTCATACTTTTGTTAAAAATGAAAGAAAAATTTTCCATGTAGAAAATGATCCAGATTTGCGAGTTTAATGGATTTTCTTTTCTCCTGTCAATTTAAATAGTTTCTTTCATTCCCTTATTTCAGTTTCAAGAGCTTACTTTATTGTTCAAAGTGAATAAAAATGTTTCGGGTCAAATATATATCGAGTACGTGCGCGATTTTTGCCAATCGCAAGTGATCGAGACGTGGAGTTCCTTTTACGGGAATCGTAGAGAAAAAAGCTCACCTTAGGGGCGTCGAAAGGAAAGAACGAAAGAACGGCAAGCCCAAAATTTACCGTCGCGACTTCCTTCGAGGAGTGCCGCAGCCTATATTTACTGGTGGCACGAGGTAGAACTTCAATTATTTTCCCAGCCGCAATAGCTGTGCGTCCTACAGAAATTCCACGCGGAAAACCACGCTGACTGAGAAGAATTCTACCCGCTGCAAAAGTGGCGCGACGCTCTAAGAGAGATTGCGCCCTGCCACGTTCCATGGGCTGAGCATTGCTCGAATCATTTTTATCCTGAGGCCATCTTGAACTCTGTCGCGTATAAATATAACAGACTTTTCTATAATCTTGAGACAATTGCCGCAGTACGCAACTCGCGAGACAATTCACTGAAATTTCATCAAAAGTAACTAATGTCAGAAGTGATATTAGAAAATTGCCTTCGCGGAGAGAAAAATTACTGTACTAAAATAAATTTGAAATTAGACTATTTGACTATTCGTGCACTTCCTTCCAAACCAATCTTCAATCTCAGTCCATATCGCGAAATTGAAGACTCGTTTCCTTCCCGATCGCGTGGCACCGATTTCCCTCCGCGCGGCGACTGTATAAAATAGCAACGAGCTCCCAATCCCCGCGTAGATCATCGATCTTTCGCCGGTCGAGGGAAAAAGGGGTCGAGGCGAAGGAAAAAGAAAGGGTTGGAGAGTGGGACACGCGCGGAAACGGATGGAGAAACGGCGGATTGGAAATTTAGCGAGCGGCAGCTAGTTGCGAGCTTTCGCGGGTCGCATATTATTCCTTCCGCTCCCAACCTCGCGATACGTCACACGGTCTTTGTGTATTAAGAAAACGCGGAGCGCGTGGCCCTTGAATCGAATCGAGGCCTCGTTTCTTCGACCTCTCGTCCATTGTTCACTCTGGATAGAAGCTCGCCTTTTGACGCGAAAGCTTTCTCCCTTGCTGCTCGTAAGTTGGATTCGAGAGCGCGCCAGCTACAATATTCGAAATTCTTTCGAATTTCGATCGCGAGACTGCTTCTACGAAGAAGAACAGAGCAAACCGGGGAAAGGCGAGAGAGCTTCCGTTTCATTGCGCTGAATTTATCTTCCCCGAGGAAATTAGAAAAGGCATCGTTCGTGACGCCTCTCGCGAGCTCTCGGTCCCTTTCCCCGCCCTTCTCCTTCTCCCCTTTGATGCTTCCTGAAACTGCATTCGGAAGCAATATATCAGACGCGAAAGAAGCGGGGCAAAAATATCGCGCGGGAGTAAAGAACGGGTTTAATATGGTATCTGAGAAGTTAATAGCTTCGGATTGACTTGCCGAGCGGAAGAAAGGGCTGACGTATCGCGGAAAGATCGGAAACTCGGGAAGACCAGAATTGCTTGTGAAGAAAATTCGAGACGAATTTGATATCAACTCGAAGAGGGAAGCCCGATTGGTGTGTGAGAAGCCTGGACCTCGGTCCAAAGATCTAGTTTAAACCAACGACGTAAAACGATATCGCGACTCGTAAGTAACGAAGAGACTGAGATATCATCGCGGGCGTCCAGAGTAAAAAAAGGCAGAGAGTACATTTTAATATACTTTCGGTGGCTCAATAACGTCGAATCAATGATACGAGCGCAAATCCAAGGGGAAAGTAATATCGAGAGTCAGAGATATACTGCGGCGGATAGAAATTACGTGCAGGCGGAGGAAGAGAGAATGTGCCATTCGTGGTAACACACTTTCGTCGAAATTCTCATTTTTATAGTCGCGCACTTTTCTCAGGCCTCTTCCACCAGAGATCCCTGTAACTTTAGGATTCTGAATATTGCTAAAATGACAGCTATTTCCTCCAGAATTTTCGATATTCACGGTTCCTCGATAATATCCTAAATCTGTCACGATCCAAGGTTTCCATTTCCCCGAGGGACTCAAATTCACCTCCAGCTCTAAAGAAAAAAATCATAAATCATAAAAAGTATTTGCACGAAATATGGAAAACAGAGAGTGCACGCCAACGCCGAGTGCCAACCGCTTGCCCTGGCCATTAATAACGAACAATTAGGCTGGAGGATTAATCAAGGGCGGAGACGACAGGATCGTGGCGATCTTCCAAACGGATCCTGCAGACGGACACAGGTACCACGGTCGAAAATGAATATCCCCCTGGCGAGCAAATAAGACGTCAAGTGACGGCGTCCTGCGATATTCATGGAACCTCTACGAATGGATGGAAACGCCACGGCGACGACGCGGAGAGACTGTAGACCTTTGCGTCTCTGGTTGATCTTACTTCTCCATATCGTGGTTACCTTGATTTGCATTGGCCAGGTGGAGAGGTGACAATTGATGTTGCTTTGCAGGGTTTCAGCTTGTTTCGGATTTCACAAGGCTTTAGAAGTGAGACTGAGAGAAAAGTGATCCTCTAAACCCCTGTCATGATTTTGGCTTTGATAAAATAGGAAGAGAAGTTAAGAAAAATTTTGTATTCTGTGGTGTTTTAAGTCGCTTAAACCATTTAGTTATTAGAAACTACAGTGTTCTATGCTATTTTCGACAGTAGATTAATTAAAGGACCCCGAACAATTTATACGGGATTTTGGAGACTGGTGAAATTGACTGATTTTCACGTATATTGTAAATTATGATGTCATCTACAAGAAATGTATAGGAACTTAGGGTCGCTGATAAAGGGTTAGTCATATATGTATAGTCTTCCAAAGTACTGCATATCGCTGGTAAGTTAACAGTCGGAAGGTATGCGGGTCTGATCGATGGAAGTGAATTAAATCAGTCTATACGGAGTCCCATCAATTCGCGACACAATTGTTGAAATTAAAAAAAAAAAAAAAATAAACATTTCTAAAGGAAATTATAATGTAAATCGAAAATTTGTCACTATGAAGTATCGACTAAGAAAGCAATTCATTGTTATTTCTTATTTTTGTTATAATTTTTTAAGGGTGAATTTCAGTAATAATCTTAGCCAAAAGTTATTCAATTTTCAGGATATTAAAACTTTTTCTTGTGTTGAAAACCAGTCAAAAATGTTGAAATTTGGACCTAAATTTGCAACGTACTTGGAATATAACTGTTAGCAACTGTACTCTTAATTTTGTAAAATGTTTCTCAATATTGCGTTCTCTCATAATAATACTTATTAAATTTAAAAACTACTAAAACCATTTTTTTTAATATTGCGTGGGGTTTTACGGTTTTCGCTTATTTTTAATGTTACTGAAATCCATCCTTAATAAACGATTTAAGAGCCTACGTTTATACATTTTCTTCTTATTTTTACATGTGGAATCTACTGATATAATTTTGTGAGAAAAAGCTGGAAGCTCCTGCACTAAGAAAAGTAATGTTCCAAATTTTACTACGTTTTGTATTAAAGTAGCAAGACAGATGTATTTACGTGTAGTAAAAATACTAACACAGTGTAGTAAAAATTGCAACCCAGTGTAGTAAAAGCAAGGAATTTCAGCCTTTCCTAAGAATATTTACCACACTAGGTTGGGAATTTAACTACACTGTGTTAGAATTTTTTTTACACTGACTTCGGATTTTCCCTACATGTGCTACTATCCTGCTACTTTAGTACAAAATGTAGTAAATTTTAGAACTTTAATCTTCTCAGTGTGTATATAATTTAATATATCTATTATTCCGCTTGCAACAATCAAGCCGCCTTTTAGGCTTCCACAACGTCCGACTTATGACTTACCTACACTACTCGCGCGTCCTTCTACCGATTCTACTTACAAAATACTGAAACTACGAAAACAACCTTCACAAACAGTTGATGAAATGAATTCCCGCAGATAAGATACCGAACACAAAAGACCTGAATCCACGAATAACTAATGTAATACGTGTATTTCAAAAGAATTTCGATTCAGCGATACTCGAAAGAAATCCCTCGGCTCGTCCGTCGCCTTTAAAAAGCCACTCGTGTCCTCCTCGCATCGCGAAGTGGCCGTTCAACTGGGGAAAAATCAAACAACGATATAAATTCCATTGGAATCGACGAGTACATTCAAACAAATACTTGTGATCGAGCCCCTCGTCCCGACAGCGTCACTGGTCGATCTCCCCAAGTTGTTGAATATTTGATAACGTCCTGCGTCCCGGAAGTGCACTCGATATCAGTGCACACACGGCCAGATACGTATCGATGCTGTCTACATCGACCGACGGTGATACGCGTATGCGCCGTGATGCGCATCCAGATGCACCGAACGTGTCCCCGAAGGGAGCCAACCATAACGGACAAGACACTTCGACTGAAATCGCATGCGATCGGAATTATAATTGGCTCATCCGGAGGGCGACGTATCGAACCACCCTTTCGATTTTTCAGCCGCCTCCTTTCGAAGATATTCTGAAATGTAACCGCTTTTTATGCAAGCATATTCCACTTTCGCACGAAGTGTGAATGAACCTTGGATTGCACTTTCGATGCACCCAGTGGAATCTCAATTTATCCTCGTGGAAATGCATTGAAACGGCATCGTGCGACTTTCAGATGGCCCGTTCTCGATAACAGCGCCGTTACTAAAAGTGTAAGTATCGGTGAAAGCGTATTTTCCTCGCGAACGAATGTCCACTCGAAGCGCGTTCCGAATGTTTATCTGCGCCACGTTTCACTACTATCGCCGTTGTAATTTTTAACGTCCTCGCGGTCCAAGAAAACGACTCTTCGGTCGAAGAGGAAACGAGCGTTGCAGAATGCATGAGACACAACCGTTCGTGGCATCTGCTTATAGTCGAGACTGCCGGAAGCTTGAGAGAAATTGAATTTTAAAAATTCACCCGGGGAATTCAACCGCTTTCCCCGACGAGCTGTGCGAATCAAGAAATTACCACGATAATGGAAAAACTGAGGACGATTAAAACCGTGAATTACTCACAGCCCCCGTTTCGACTAACTTTCCCGCGGACAGGAGCGTCCATCGACGAAGATTCACAGAGTTCTCCCCTCCCCCCCCCAACGAAACTGTCCCCTTTCTCACTGCCTTTCGTCGCCCTCCTGGGCAGAATGAACGGCGCGCAGACCAGCTGCTCAGCGAAATCAAGGTAGAATTCCCAGGCAACCGTCTCTCCCGACAATTCCTTCCCTCGACCTTTGTGTCCCTCCGGCTCTCAATGACTCTCCCGGCATTCTTTTTGATAACTGAATATTCATCCCTTCGCTCCGATTAGCACGGCCCCGTCAACTTTATTAACACAAGCGTGGACCCGCGAGGGCGACGGTGGTCGGAGGAGCGAACGAAGAAAAGGAGAGAGACGCTCGCCCCGGAGCCAGGTTACTGAAATTCATTATAATCGCGTCCTATAAAGCGTTAAGTTCTTCAGCGCTGCGCCTCGGCTCAAAGAAACGAAGAGTGTATACCGTGCCACTTGTTATAGCGACGCGGGATAAAGTGCCTCAACATAACAATCTCATCTGGGTAATTTATCGCGTACTTGCCGCGAGCAAAGATAAAGGACGGAACTCGGTTATCTGCGCGAGGCTTTTTCCATCGATCCGGTCGCCTCTTCGCGCGGATATATCACCCTGTCAGCTTGTGCAACGCGTCACGATGGAAATGTGACGGGGGACATTTATTCATTAGCGACTTTTCTTCTTATACAAGATCATTTATTAGACGATACAACATCGTTTTATTAATTCAGCATTTTTCGATGATTACTTATTGTGTAATTGTTCAAGGTGTTTAAAAAAGGGGATCACAGCTTTTAGGATTTGAAAGTATGCATTTACCAGATGAAGAAATAATTTTTTTTAGGTTACTACAGAATTCTTTGTAACTATTCATTGATCGCAAAGATGTGCATACAGGGTGCCTCAAACTTAAACCAGGAAACTTTATACAGAGTGGAGCAGAAGTCGTGGTACATAAAATTTGATACATGTAATTGTTTTTTATCCGACACGTTGTTTGTGGGAAAATTTATTTTAAAAAATGATCAGTTTTGTAAGCGATTGAATACAATTTGGTTGCTATGTATTTGCGATACGTATAATTTGACCAAAATTTCTTTAAAAATACTAAAATTACTATTAATACAATGTTGATCGTTAAAGTTAGAAACTTCAAAGTTGAAAATTGAAGATTTCATGTTGGAGATTTTTAGAGACACAATTGATGATATCAAGATTTTATATTAAGCATACAAAAATTTCAGAATTCAGATTTCAACATACTGTATTCTCCTATTGGTTATAACTGAAACGTAAACACAAACTCAGGCGCCGATCGCCTACAATATCAATCAATCGATTTAAAGGTTTTCAGAAATACATTCGAAGATTTGAGGGTTTGAGGTTTGAGATTTTAAAACTTGAACATAAAAGATCAGAAAATTGAAACTAAAGAAATAAAAGTGATATTTCTAAGAATTACTAAAATCGCAATACAATACAAGATACAATGTTTATAGTATAATTTATATTACGTAGATAATTCCTCAAATTCGGTTTTCTAAAAAACGAACATCCAAATTAAGAAATGTTACACTAAATCTTTTTCTTCGCCCCCTAGGCGATTCTACTACGATTTTAACCCTATCCTAACGTTTCCTTTTTTTTCCTTTCTCGTAGATTTAGTTCTCACAGTTTGACAGATTAAATTCTGGGAACCCTGTAGAAGTCTTTGTAATAAAAGGAGATTGTAAATTAAAGGACACATTGCCAGCACTAATTAATTTAAACAGATACTTCAACTCTGAAAGAAACTGAAATCCTTTTCTCCCAGGATTTATGTAATTTCTTTTTATCCTACAGAAAGAAATAGAACAAATAAACTTCTGCATAAAAATACATAGTTTTAATTCTGAAAATATTAATGTTTCATCTCATGTTTACTAAATCCGTTATTCTATATTTTAAAAATCCTGCATACTCTGAACTCTAAAGAATATTAATCCTCATCACTAGACAGCGGATTTTATGCATTTATGACAATTCTAGATATTCCAAAAATCTTCGAGGTTGTTGACAAATGCCAAAATATACAAAATATCGAAAGTATAATTCAAGTTAGAATATTTAGAAAAATAAATATATTGTTATTCAAGTTTTAATTCCTTATTTGTGTTTGTAAAAATTTTATTCTGCATAAAAGTCCGCAGTCTACTCATCACTTTATCACGCCATCGACTTGTAATTCTGACTGCTAAAATTATGTCTAATAGTTAGACATTCCTCTGTCTTTCTCTCTTTATCTCTTCTCTCTCTCTCTCTCTCTCTCTCTCTCTCTCTCTCTCTCTCTCTCTCTCTCTCTCTCTCTCTCTCTCTCTCTCTCTCTCTGATTCCCTGGTTTAAACCTGGATGTGGGTAATGGGATTCTGTAGTGACTATTCTACACTTTCTGAGATAACTAGATTTTCTACCACAGTAGGACACTGCAACCATAACATTCTACAATCCTAAAAGCCCCCGAGGTGTCGGCACCAGCCAGTTTCTACTTTTGAAATTCTAGAAGCCTACTGTTTCAGAAATTCTACACCAAGTTTCGATAGCATTAGCGATCCCAGAATTTTGATCTCCGGAGTACGCCGAGTAGTTTCGCGACTGCTGCAGGTTGTCTCTAACAGGATTGCAGGGTCTCGACGATATCGTACTGTCGCGTCGCAGTGCGATTCGTCGAACATCAAGGAGTCCTTCGTCTCCTGGAAGCGAATCACTCCTGAAGGAGTGACCCCTGCGGAGTTATTTATTCGAAGTGGCTGGGAAACGAATGCTAACGAAATGCACTCACCGGCACTTTGCGGCTTCGTCGATATACAAGGCGGTATTCTCTGAGCCCTCTTTCTTCCGTGACGCGTAGCTCTAGCAACGCCTCAAGGACGAATGCCCGGAGTCCTGAGAGTGGCCATCTGAGACGAGAAACCGCCAAAGACCATTGGGTTTCACTTGATTGAGAATTATAGTCGTCGCCTCGAGTCCCTCTGCTATCGTTTATATTGGTTACTGGGCAGAGAATCTTGCCGGAGCTTGAAGTCGACACCTTCCGACTTATCGTGGCCTCGGCGGCGAATCGATCGACGGAACATCGATGCGTTAAACGATACTCTCGCACCGGAGGAATCCAACTTATCACCGTAATTGTGGAAACCTTTATAGGCAAGCGGTTTTTTTCCTAAGATTTCTCATTTATCAGAGACCCTTCATGATTTTTATGGAATTTAGGATTGTTGATTCAGAAAGTACGCTGAATCAGGTTGTATATCAAAATCATCAATAAAACCATCAGTAAAGCACGAGTTCATCGTTTATTAAAATTTTAATCAATAATATAAAAACGAAAGGGAACGTCCAGATACAATTGATAATATTCACAAGTTCATGCACAAAATAAATTCCAGTTCAAAATACAGAGAAGGATAAAATTCACTAAACTATTCGCTTTGAAATTTAACAATTCTCCGAAATGCGATTCAGCAAATCTGATCTTGCGGAAAAGTGGGGCTAAAAATCGTCCAATTAGGAACTAGAGCGTCTTCCCCCAACTGCATAACGCGTATTACCCCTCGTAAACCTCATCCGTTCAACAATCACTTCGGAGCGTTACGCAAAATCCCTTGTTCCGGAAAAATGGCCCATAAATTCTAAGTCTCTCAGCGTGTAAGCTTACAATGCATCCTTGTCGTTGAGGCCAATTTGGCTAGAATCACGAAAAAAAGTTGACAATATCTAGCTTTCAAGTCTTCAAGAAAAAATATTAAATATCCGTTACAAATTGAGTTCCTCAAAAACGGCACTGTTCTGCATCGACTGCAGCGTAAGACAAAATACGGATAAAATCTTCCCTTTATTTTTTATTTTTTCCACGAAATAGTGCTCTACATAATGTAATACATAAATGTGCCGATCACTATTTTAAGCTCGATTAAACTTTGAACACAGAATCTTGAAAACCTTTTGTCCTACAGCCCATTTATTTACTACCGCAACTTCCTTCAGTTTCAACGTTCTTCGCTAAAATAGCAAAGTAGTTTTCCCATAATCTAAATCACAAATATCGAATTGTCCTGGATGTTCAGGCAAACTAGCAGCCATTTCGTTCGCCGCTGTTCCGGCCAAATATCCAAGCGAGCTCTCTACCCCTAGAGTAACTGTTTCGCGACACCGAAAACGACGCCCCGATTTCCCAAGTTTCTTGGCACGCGGTCGCGCGATCAAATTCAAAATCGCCGCGAATTCGGCCGGAAACGACCGTGTCGCAGTACGTTCTCGTTAAACGACGACGGAAACGACGCCCGTCGGTGGAAGACCGCCGAACGGAAGACATTCGAAAACGATACGAGAGGGTAAGGCACTCCTCGGTGGAAGTTCCGCGCCGCGGCATGCCTCGCTTCGAACTCGCGAAAAACTAGTTGCGAACTCGCCTGCCGTCGGCCCCCGAACAGTTTGTTGGTCCGCGGAACTTCCGAATTCTTTTACTAGACACGCCGGCGGGGGAGCAGGCGCGGGTGTGTAGAATTTATCGATGCCACGATAAAGTATCCAGTCGAGGAAGTTGAACGTCTTACCGACTTTACGGGAACGGCTGAACGTCTCGTCCGCCGTTCTTCGTCTTCCCGCCGAGTAACTGCACGTGTTGTGGGTGGAGAGAATTAAGGGGCTACATGTGTCTGAACAATCAGGGCGACATCGCGCGACGCGATGCACGACGGATTTTGTTGGGATTCTTTGGCACTGAGACGAAGAGTATCAGAGAGTCGAAGAGTAAGGAGGCGAAGAGTACTCGCTTGTACATCCGAGAGTGATTTAATTAAAATTCCATAAATTCGTTACTGAGGATTTCCAGTTATCCCTGGAGGTTTCTATGGTTGAAATTTCACGTTAAGAGAATTTTAGTTTAATATGTCGCTTATGTGGTACTTTTGGGAAATCAGACTCTGACGCAAAATTAAACCCCGTTACGATCTTCGAGTTTCTTTTGACCTGTTCAGACATTTTTGTTCTTCAACCCTTTAAGTGTCTTATTTCATTTTGAATCTGTACAGAAGCAGAATGAGTGCATTGGCTATAAAATTGAATTAAATTCTAATAAAACAACATAAATTTCGACTCGTTTTTTTTTTTGTAATTCATATTTTTATTCTAAAATTTTATTTTGTCATTGTATTATTTCATAAACGATTATATTGCATATAATTACCATTGTTTGACACATTGAAAGATTTATATACCCGTTTACTAGATTTTATTATAAATAAAAGTCTGCAGTATTTAAGCAAAAGTTTAAAAAAGAAAGATCATGGGCTGTAGTTACAAGTTTTTCTTCGCAACGTGGTAGCAACCGTATTAAGAAATGTGTAGCAAAGTTAAAATTAATATCTGAATTTGTCGTTCCTTGACATTCTATAGAATTTTAATTATTCTCGTTTATAAGAATATGTCAATGATAAAAATTGGTTTTATTAGTTGCAGTAGAAGAAGACAATCATTGACAGTCTCGTAATGAGCAGTCAACAAATTAATATTGATTAGTAGTTTGAAACTCAATAAAAGTTGGATTTTAAAGTAAGATGCACGATGGTGAAATTCTTCGATTCCATTTTAGGGTTCCCGGTATAAAAGCTCTGAGACCACGAGGGTCAGAGACCCATCAGAATAGAACTGCTAGAGTCGCCACTACTGAAAGCGGAATGTGGAAGACGCGTTTGTGGGAAGGAAACGTTTGCCGGTGCTAGTGGCGACCAAACCGTTTCCGCAAATCCCACTAAATATTTCTATCGGTTCCCTGGCCGTTCCGACAAAGAGGATCTCGCCATTTTACACGCGCGGTTCGCATCGAAATGCCTCGCGCTGCCGTTGGAGCCAGCAATAGAATCGAACGAGGCGATTAACACTCTTCTGTCGTACGAAGCCGCTGGCTCGTTACGGGTTTCGACACCACCGCGTTTGTGGCACGAAAGGCAGCATATTCAATAATCAATCTTTAAGCATAAAAACTACCCTTATAACGAAGCCAACAGAAATCAACTCCTTTCTAATATTTTATCCAACGCTCTAATTAGTTAAAAACCAAAATCCTCCAACAACAAGAGAACCTACAATTCCATCTCAGAAATATCCGAAGTAACCTTTTCACTTTTCACCCTCGCCACGAACCTATCCCGAATTATTAGCGACAAGCGATCCCCCCGTTTCCCAAATTTCCCCCGTAATTGTAGCACCGGGAAGTGGGTTCTGCGCGAATGTAACAGCAGGTAGCCAGAGCTGTACACAAATCCGAGTTAGAAATGTTGGCGGGAAGCGGTCGTAACTTGGAATCAGATCGAAAGTTACGAATCTCGGGGCTTGCCTCTGTCTTTAACTACCCCGAAAGTCGGCGCGTTTCCAAGCCACCCCCTCGGCTCGGTGGCTGCGCTTCGTCCGCAGTTTCCGTCGGCGGATAGCTGATAGCGGGGGTCGAAAATACCGCGAGGAAGCGAAACCTCGTCCATCGTCGACCGGTCCTTGAGTCCCGCCTCCGTGCGCGAGTCCCCTTTTCCTTTTCCTTCCCTCTGCTCTCGTAATTACGCATTCCACTAATTAAGGATGCAGGAAATTGCACCGCTTAATTATGTTCTAATTAACGTCGACGGAGATAGCGCGGTCGACTGCCGCGACACTTTTCGTAACTTTAAGTGGTACGTCCGTCCTCTGCGCGAAGGTCTCAACCCTTGAGGAACCGCTGCGGGACTGGCTACTTCTCGAAATCGATGGAAATTTACCCCTGCAGGGGATAGTAAATGAGTAAAAATTAAACAACTATATTTGTTAATAATAACTCTAGTTTACAACTTTAGAAAATTCTGTCACTTTCTTTGCTATGATAATTAATATTAAATTAGTATTAGCCTCGATGCACACGAGCGACGCGCAGTCGCTGCGAGCATCTACGATCATTGCGATTTCATATTAGTGACGTTGCCCGATTTATTTGTATTTGTGAAAAATATAGTAGTATACAGAATCGCAGCGACTTTTTGTCGCTCGTGTGCATCGGGGCTTAGGTGTGAAAATTGATTCGGTACATTTTTTAGTGATGCTTGAGCTTTATTTACAGAAAAAACTACCAACACATCAAGGTTTTTAAAGCTTAAGGGATTATAACACTGAAACTTTATAAAGATTGCTATCATTAAGAGTTTTTTTTTATAATGATGGAGAAAATAAAGAAGTCTTTCAAACGGAAATTATTATACAATTTAATTTTCAAAGTGAGTGTAACATCTAAGATTAGTTTAAGTCTTTTGAAATTATAATCGATTAAGTTTAAAGGGACAAAATTAATTTGCATACTTGATAATTACAGTGGTTCACAAAATGTTACTTTTCTTGTCATATAAGTTTTAATACCTATATGATTTTAATAATATCTTTTATGCTGAATTTCTATATGCAACTAATTTGTTTCCATCATGCAAAATTTTTAAATGATACACAGTTTAACATTTAATAACTCGTATAAACGTTATTGTTTGTCCTATACAATACTTTACTATCATAATTTTACACTGTTGCCAATAAAAAAAAGTGTAAATTCATGTATTATTAAGTAATACAAATTTTCATCACACAAACATTATGGGTGACAGTAAAATTCTGAATACGGATTTAAATTCAGCATCGAAAAATGCATAAAACACAGTATAAATATTCTCTGTATCAAAAATCACATTGCCTCATGGATTTTTCTGGACTCTCCTCATTGTCAGTCATGTGTCACGCAAATTGACTTCGCCTCACTCTCTACTTTTCACATTCTGTCCCCCAAAAACACATTGAAACACCGTCCAAACTAAAATCACAAAGAACCAATCATCATGATCAAAAAGTCACCGTCAAACCCGCACTAACATTTCCCTATCGATTCCCCAAATATTACACAATATCACCCCATTACTATGGACACCAAAGCCTCGTATGTACTTATCTCCCGAATCAAGAGCAGCAATTCCACCGTCCCGAAATTCCATCCATCGCAGTGCAGCGCGCAAGCAATTCAGCCCAATAGTTGCACAATGTCCAATCGTTTCCTTCCCCCTCTCCCCCCATCGATAGATTCCGAATCGAACCGACGTCCCGAGAACAATACCGGGGGATTCCCTGCCCCCTGGGGTTTTCTTCGTCCATAGCGGCGGGGAAGTGCCGACAAGATGACCCTCCGCGCGGAGGGCTGTCGCGTCGAGAATGACGATAGTAACAGGCGGACGCAGCAGCGGCGGCTTCCATTGCGCGGACTCGTATGGATGATCGGTCGGACGATGTACAGTCGGCCGCACCTGGGACCAGCCGGCAATTGCTTCTCTGTATTCGCCCGTTTCGGCTCCTTGGAGCCTGATAAATGCATGGATTCGAGGTACGAGACGCGGGGGGAGCGCGAACCGTTCAGCAGGGCGGCAGATGCAAGCGTGCGGGTGGAAACGTGGATGCCGTCGCGTCGGAGGGTTGCAGACACATGTGGCGGGGCGGAGATACCGATGCCTCGGCTACGATTAAACGTTTCATGTAATTGGTAAGCTTGCGAGGTTCGTTCAACGTTGGTGACGCGGCGAGAGGTCACGTGTAAAAGTGCTCCGCTGCTTGGAAAATGATTATTCGCTTTGGCTGCGGTAAAGATTCGCTGTCTTCTTCTGTGTTAATTTAGTACCTACTCATTTTTGGACCTGATTGGAAATCAGGAAACTGTTGGTTGAAAAGCTTGTAGACAAATTTGTTCTGAAATGGGGAAGCAGAACCTGATCCGAAATCAGAGAGTTGCAAGATGAGTAAAGATTTCGTAGGCGAACCTGATATGGAATCAGGAAACCATTAGGCTAGAGTGTTGCCTTTGGATAGTTGAATTGCGCAGAGAAAGCTGATGGTAAATCAAGAGAATGCAGGGAATTTTAGTTGAACAAATTTTTGTCAAATATTTCAATGAATAAAGTGATTTTTTTTTTCTTTTATAATTATCTTTGCCCCCACTAAGACCTTCTGGGATATATGATCCCAGTCCAAAAGACTGATGGGACTATATATCCCAGCTTTTTTTGCCCCCTGAATACACTACAATAAAAATTATTATCTTATTAAGTTTATTGCTGAAAAAAACCGTCTTGAAAGGGTTAAGTCATTTTAGAACAATATGTGTTGATACTGATACCACTTTGCAATATTGAGATTAACATATAGTTTAAACTAATGATTTTTGAACATAAATACATCAATAATTTTTTTTATAGGAAACAAGGAGCTGCATCGAATAGTGTATTGAAAATTATATGGTTCCATTCAAGAAAACATATATCACCTTTATATGACCTTTACGCGTCCATCTACTGGAAAATGAATTATGTCAGATTACATCCCCCTTGAAACCATTTAATTTCTTCCTGAACTGTTTCCTTATACAATGCGTGGTTTACGAATAATTTGCATTTCTAGATTATAGCTGGTCACCTTGTATTTCCTGTAATATTTAAAAGATGAATGAAAGGGAATGCTAGGTACAGAATTTTCTTTTAACAAAACCGAGGTCGAAGCATTGTTAAAGTGCAGAACTTGGAAAAATATTCATCGTGTATAACAATGGGGTTGTTAAGAATTTAATTTCAATTCAAACCGGTAGAATGTTCACTGCAGTAGTACAGCTTCATGCGTGTTCTGACACTACAGGCAGTAGAATGACCCTTTGTGGTCAGACGGTTATCTCATTATCAGTAGCATATGCTCTTTCACTGACTATCACGCTTTAAGTAGAATGTGCTGGTTGCGTATAAAGAGTACATTTTCTCCATTTATATCACCTTTTATACCTTTTATACCATTTATACCTTTGTTGGTTATTACGGTATTTTTTGTATATTTTTCCCGTAATGAAATAGTTTCACCGAGGCGAAGGAAATTGTATTCCACTTTACGTTGATGGGCTTCGCAGAAGAATTCAATAAGTCATTAAGCGCCTAAGTCCAAACGAATCGACGTTCCCTTTAGGCTCCCGGGCCTCTAATCCTGCATGAAAATCCTTCGTGGCGTGCCATTATTTCTCTAATGGAAGGCATTTCCGTGAGCGAGTACCGCAATCGCTATTCACATTCTTCAACGTGACACTGTCGAAGCCACTTATCGACCGCTTTCTAATTCCTGTCTCCACGAATTCATCGTGAACCAGATACGCCATTTCCCCGCGAAGATCTCCGGAAAATTGCTCGCACGAAAACGTAATCGACTTCCAAACAAACTTCCTAAAACCACCGTCTGGAACGTACAGAAACATCATTATTCTCGAACTTTAGGGATATTCAAATGTTCTGACGGTTTTTGCGCCACGTTCTTGACCTAAACGAAAAAAGGAACCACGAATATCGGGGCTGCACGTTTGCGAGAACAGACAGAAAACCGACGGACGAAAAAACCAAGGATTAACCGGTAACCACTGATGAAAAGGTCGGAGAATTCTTCATTACCTGCAAAGTCTTTCGGCGATTCGTGAAGCACGATTCGGCTAGCTGCACTCAACATCAGACTGACTCGCATATTTTCTATTTCTTTATTCCGACGTGTATCTCGTGTGTATCGGGTAGGAGGCGCGCTTCCCTAAAAATCAGAGGCAGCCTTTCGTGGAGGTACATTTTTCGAGGAATAGGAAATGCGCATATTTCAATGTGTCGGCTCAGGGAGCATTCACGTGCTCGGAAAATAAAGATAAAACGTTCGCGAACATCGTTCCCTGTGATTTGCGCGAGCAACCGTCACGAATCCATTAATGCCTCACCGTCTGGCTTATCCGTCGACCGATAATTTTACCCTGGATATATTCTTCGTTGACACATTGTTACGGACAATGAACCGGTGAAAAATAAATCTGGAAGAAGGATACTGTAAACTAAATAGAATCGGAGCAAAATACCGTGTTACTCTATAATTAAATTCTTATCAATGACGTATTCATTGTATTGTAGGTTTGATGCGAGTGTCGAATTACTGTCACTGATACTATTGAAAACTATTTCCTGTTCCTTTTCTGTGACGTCCAGCATGCAGTAATTTTAAAAATAGGGGATGAAAAGATAGACTTTTTTTCTGTAAAAGTGAGCGCAGTTTTATCGATCTCAAAAAACAAAAGTGTAACTCTTGCAAAGTTTTAACTTCATTTCTCAGGTATTAAAAAATCCTACAAAGTTGTCTATAATCCATTTGATGTACTCCTTCTACGTCAGTAATTCCTCACCCAGCAATTAAAAAGTTCGGATGAAAAATTCTACCGCCGCTATTATATTTCTCAGGCATCACGAAAGTTTTTAAACAGCCAAACATTTACTAATTAGCATCTCTTGTTAAACATTAAACAACGACCCGCGGGATTATTCCCTCGTGCAGAGATTTCTTCTCCAACGTAACATATTAGCAAGCCACTAATTGCCCCCAGCCGAACGAGAACAAATATATTTATCAGGCGAGAGAGATTGCAGACGGCGAACACTGGCGAGAAAACGATCCACGGAATTTATGAACACTTTATGCCCTCGTAAAACGAAGAGAGCGAAATTGTAAATTGGGAAAAAACCATTCTGGCGGTGCACGAACAGCGATACATATCCTCGAACGCGAGGATCGCTTGTCGTGAAAAAAGTGCCGCTCTGTACGTGGAGGCTCGTGAAATTTTCATGGGGAAATATCGCGTCCCTCGGAAGTACGCCGACGATGCACTTCATGGCGATACCTGTCGGTCGTTCTTTTTCCATTAATTAAAACCGACGCGTCTCTCTGTCGAAAAACACGAAACGAAATAAAACCGAGCGGACACTGTCGTGTTTTATGTCCCCGACATGCGCTCGCCCTCTGGAATTTTTCTTTCGCGCCTTCGCTAATCGCGACGCGACGATTGGTGAGCCTAATTTTTATTCCACACCTTTCTCTTAGTACTCTCTTACCTCAAATTTAATGAGGAAGTCTTTGGTTAATATTTCCCTGTCTTGTGTCTGCTGTATTTTCTTGCTATTTCTTTTCAATACGGGAATTACATATATGTAGAATGTTTAAAGTAAGCTGATTTTAACGAATTTTTTATAAAAAATCTATGAAAGGAATCATTATGAAACTTTTAGTACTGCATATATATTGTTTAAAGTTACAAAAAAAATTGTTTTCATTATAAATGTTAGCTACACATGCTCTTGAAGAAAGTTGTTGCAGCCTTGTGCTGAGGGTATAAATTGGCGGGTGCTTTAATTTTGCTTAAAATGAAAAAATTGAAGATGTTTCTTATTGTTCACGAAATTATATCGTCGTTGAATCAAAAATACTGATAAAAAGTATAATAGATCGCAGAGCTTATAAAAGTGTGTTTCTTGTAATTTTTTGGTGTATTTGTGTGAAATGAAGTTGCTTAAATTATTCGGTCATTAAACATGTAGATTCTTCTTAGTTTGTTATAATGTATACAGTGTAGTTGTATACACTGAGTCAAATAATTGATAGAGTAGTTTTTTTTATCATACCCGCCAATTGTAAGAAATTAGTTTCGAGAAAACGCGTCTAAAGTTTCAATGACGAAAACTTGTAGTCTTGTGAAACTTACAGTTGTTCAATCTTAATCTACTGTTCCAGGTGAATAAAGTAACCCTTTAGATTCCTCAGTAAATTAAAATCTCTATCTCCGAAAGAATTACCGCATTTACCATAATTTTTGTTATGTTACAATACCGCCGCAGTCGACACGCTGCTTCTCCATTAACTATACCTCTACAAATACTTTGAATACCGGCTTGAAACCGTAGGATTTCGTTCTTCAAGTGCATTACTATTGATTAAGAAACAAATTTTTTGACCACTTATACACTTGAAACCGTTGCCATAAAGAATTCTCTCAAGAAGCAAAGACGATCTCCAACTATAATTGGTCGTTATTCCCCGAGATGATCCACATCTCCCAAATGTCTTCGTCAGCAATCGTTCCTCAGCGCATCCACCGAAGGACGGGGATTCCTCCGTGACGGACACGAAGGAAAATCCGCAATTACGTCCCGTAGATCATAGTAGCCCTGGCCCGTCAAACAGAATTCCGACCGCCGCGTCGACGAGCCGAATCTCCGCCACTCACGATCAACAAAACCACTGCAGAGATGCACATCTCATTGACCCAGCTTCTCCATCGGCGTTGAAACACTGCAGAGGGCAGCTGCTGCGGATCATCGGCAGAAATTAAAACGAAGAAACTACTCGAAGCAACCGCGTTCGCGCGGCTATCATCCATCAAAATCAATCTAACCATCGAGTGCTCTCGAGCCCTTGCTCGTTCGTTTCTTCGCGAAGACTTCGAAGACTTTCTTCTGATGGGAGATCGGTCATCCCATTGGAAGGAACACGCCGCATCGAGGCAGCGAGCCTTGGCTGCACGCGGAAGGCTTCGCCCACGAGGAACTGGCTATTATTTCTGATAATCCAACCAGTTCGATTAATTCGACTCCGATCCTGGATTAAGAGAACCCAATCCAACGGCAAACCAACTAGCCTTTCTCGGGAGCTTCGATCTTTGAGAAACGAGACTGGCGGATTTCGAATGTTACGCTGCTCGAGGTAATTGGGGATTACGCGATCGAGTCAAGTAATTAATAGCGAGATAACGGCGGGATGAATGAGATGAACATTCACTCGTCCCCGGTGGGTCTCAAATTCGAGTGTTATTCAAGCAAATTTCGAATCAAATTAGCAAGCGATATAAAGGAAATTGATCTTCAGATATCTACTCAAATTTCTTCGCATTCGTCGACGTTCGATTTCTTCCGATCGAATGATTGTGCTGGACAGTCGCGACGGTGCAGGTTAAATGGGAAAAATCGGCAAAGTGTGACGCGGGTTAACAGTAAATTTACATTAGAGGCCAGACAGCGGGGACACAGAAAAGCTCTTCTGGTTTCGAGCGGTTCGCTCTTCTCTATATTGATTTACATAGTGATCCATCCTAAGCTATATCATAGATCCCTCGTCGCCGATTTCTTTCCCCGTACTTTGTTCCCCCACCGCCGCCGTGTCCAAGTTAGTCGACGAAGTTTCCCCCCTTCGCCGATGTTACCGTGAGTTCAGAAATATCTCAGCGACGCGGAACGAAAAAGTATTCTTGGGAATCTTCTTGGGAACGAGAAATATGGAGAGGCACGCGGAACGCAGGAAAACTGCGCCAGCGCCGCAGTCATGCACAATGTTGCGGAATAAAGAAGGAAAATAGTCGGGAAAATTTGTGGAAGGGACGGAGTCATGAATTCAAGGGTCTTGGCTTCTTGAGACGGGCCAAAATTGTTTCTGTTCTTTGAATATTGCCGAAAATACCGCGCGCGGAATCGGGGAGGAATTTCTGGGAATCCAATATCTCTAATTTTCGGTTTCCAACTTTAAATTATTCGATCTCCAACTTCGAAATCAATTTTCCATATCAAATTCGGATACGTAGGAAGTTCCCAAAGTGAAAGAGACTGAATTTACATAGGCACACGAAAAAATAAATAGGAAATGTGGAGCGAGACTTTTTTTACCTGGAGTATCGAATCGTTGTTCAGGATTCGTCGAGCACGCGAACACTTGACTACACTGTAGACTGTTTTTTCATTTGCTTTGTATTCGTGAGCATTGATGTCACGGCTTGTTGGCATATCTGAGTCGGAAGCTCAGTCTTTGTCATCCTGTCGACGCGCTACCATACTTCAGTAAGTCTGGAAGAGACTTTTTGAATAGCAAATATCCCGGTTGGATCAATCGTAAAGATAAAAAGCGTGGACATCGTGATCTCCGACTTGGCACCCATGAATTTTTGCTTACTATGCAGTCATGGAGAAACCTTTGTCTATTGTCATGAAAATACGCTCAAAGGAAAACTACCTTGGGATAATTCCCAAGGGACTAGAATGATATCTACGAGATGTTCACCTATGTAAATAAAATACTGTATAGGTGTACAAAAAATATTGTCCTAAATTTTCAGCTTATTGTTTTATGTGCAGAATATTACGCCGCCAATTTAGTAATACCCAGTACGACATAAAATACCGTAACACGTAGCAGCGAGCTGCAAATCGTCCTCGAAAATTGTTGAGAGAAACCACACCGCTTTTTAAAATGAAATTGGGTCGCCGTCAGACAAGCCCACGGTTCAGCGATTCTTTTTCCAAGCGATCCAGGCGTGGCCGGCAGAAAAATAGATCCGTTTTTGCGGGGTGCGCAGGTGTGACGCGTTTTAATAAAGTTGGCCGTTTAATTGTCAAGCTTTTTTATCCCGTTTGCATCTCGCGGGAGGAGCGCGCGTGGAATTGGCTCCGCGTCAGCGTCCAGAACGAATGCTAAGAAGAAACTTAAACATCGGCCCCCGCCGTGAATTCGGTGCCGCGAATGAAATTTCCCTCGACCGTCGACTGCGGGGGTGGTGTTCGCCCCTCGAATTCGCGCGGAATCTTCGTGCCGATAAAACGAGGAAATTCCATTAAACGCCGCACCGTAAGTTACACAACCGACTCGGCCCTCCGGGGAACCAGACGAAAGTTAATAATATTGACATACGTGGTTTATTTTTTAACGCGGCAACCAACTCGGAGCCGTATAACTGAGAAACTTTCAAAGGGAAAATAAGCTTGTCGGTGAAGTAATTAACTAATGTTCGTAAACGGTGCTCCCGAACCCCACGCTTCCGCCCGCAGTAAAGAAGGAGGGAAAAGTTTGAAAATCAATTTTAGAGAGAGGCCCAACTCCTGCGGGGGAGTTTAAGAGAATCCACTTCGGCGAAGAAAGCCTCTTACGCTCTGTGTCTTCGTTTCCTAAGAACTTACCCTCACCTTCGCTTTCGATTCGATAGGAAACCGGAGAAAAGGATAACTTGATAATATTCTAACCACTGCTCCGGCTATGATTAATTACGCGACTGGCGCGGCGGATTGATGAGCTTCCGCGGTGATAACTTTTTGTAAGTTTTGTATAAATGAATTTACTTAAAAATACAAAAAGCGTAATGAGAATTGAGTTCATCTATTGATTTAAATTTCTTGAAAAAATACAACAGTAAAAAATTAATCTTCGATTCAGTTTACCTCATAGAAAAATCATAGAATCATAGACAAATATGCTTAATTAATTATCTCGGGTCAATGCTTCACAATAAAACAACTCTCTTAGCATTTACTTATATGTTACCACTAAGATAAGCTATTAATAAAATTTGTTAAACTTTCTGTTCCTATAGTCAACTTACCCCATAATCTAAGTTTACCAATCCCGATTATGGTGCTGGTTGATTAATATAGACGGCTTTACAAAAGTATTAAAATATTTACTTAACTTGCTATTGCATTAGATCAACTGTAACTATTTAATCAGATAAGCAAACATACGACTTACTACATACCATAACGGTTAGAATGATATTTCACCCACATAGTTCATTAAAAATAAAATACCGAAAAATTAGGCTAACAACCCCCGTCTTCCTTATTCAAGATATAAAAATACTGCTACTAACTAAACTATTTATCTCTTCAACAGACTTATCACAAAAATGAAATAACATCTAATGCTGGTCGAAATAAAAGCATCGGAGGAAAAGCCGAGTTCAAAGCGAGCTTTCAGTGGTGAAAGACGAACCAAACAGCCCCTACACAGTAAACTTCCCTCCCTTATTTACACCGCGTCACGGGTACACGTAGTCGAGACCATCTTCGACAGATCCTCGCGGATTTCCTCGCAGTGGGGCGAGCAGTCGCTGGCATCTGGCCTCGAAACATCTCCCGAAGGATGCTTTCACGAACCACCTCTGCCCGCGACGTCCGATTTCAACGGCTGCAGAGTGTCCCGAAGGGGACGAGGACTTCGACGAGGACTCGAGGATCGAACGGGACTAGCTACTGTTGCCGGTTAATTAAGAGAATCGATAAAAGATTAAGGAGTTCGCCGTCGTTGTCGCGCAGGCATTTATAGCTCAACGTACATCCACCTCGTCTTCCCTTTATACTCCAGTGAACTTGGAGCTCGATCGGCAACGCATTGTGCTCTGGATATCAAGTTTCTCTTCCTTCCCGGCGCTCCCTTTATGTATATACGTATATACATGCGCGTACAGAAGCGAGAGAGAGCGACTACGGCGAACTGAAAGCTCGCTTCCGAGAGTAAGAGCCATCGAGGTAGTCTCGGTGATCTTGTCTCGGTATAAGAATTTCATCGCCCTATCGTCGGACTCCGTGCAGATTCTCGTCCTTGGATAATTAATTACAGGCTACTTGCCCGTCTCGAGGAAGATCCAGAAACGGGGAAAAACTTTTCTCCCTGAAAGACGGGCCTCGTGTTTCACTCACCCCACCCCTGCGATTCCCTGCGCGTCCCTCCTCCCTTTCCTTTCCCTTTTTTCCCGTCGATGGCGATTAATTGAGTCGAGCGAGTTAATCTTGTTTAGCTAGCCGCGCGGAGAAGCTCGATTACGCTGGATCAAATTTATATATTCGTTCTCTTTCTTCGGGAAACCGGAGTGGCGAAGAGGTTTCAATTTATAAATCGATTCTAATCTTAATGAACACGTTCGCCGGCATTCTCCCAGCCGCGTTCTTAACTTCCGGGGCCACTATCACCTCGTTTAACCTTAACCCGCAACTTCTGATAACCGCAACTTTGCACGGCGCTGCCCAAACTCCATTAAACGTGTTATGGCTTACGAACCCTTAACCACCGCCGATACCGTCCTTCGAATTTTCACTCGACGCGGCCTTTGCCTCGCCTCTTATGCAGGCGCAATACGGAGGAGTTAAAGTTATTTATTAAATTATTCATTGGATCCCCGACAGCGCGCCGCTCGCTCTTCCACGCTGCCGAGGAATCCTTTCAGGCCTTCTACTTTCTTCCATCGAATTAAAAACGTTTTGAGTGCTGTTCGAAGCGACGCAGTTGGCGCTTGGGACGAAGCGACGTTCACTCGCAGACCTCAACTTTAATTCTCTGACCGTGACACAGAAGTTACGTTTAAAGGAAAGTGGATCTATCTTACTACAAACCACCGAAGCTTGTATTTCTCCCGAGAACCAACTCGTCAGCCTCCGCGTTTCGAGTCTCCGCGAAGTCCGTGAGGTACGTCGCGGCGGTCTTGGGTCAACGGAATTCGCGTTAGAATGCCGGGCAAATCGCCACGGAGACATTAAATTACCCGAAAGCCCGTGGTCCAGTTTGCAATCGTCTGAAACCACCGCGAGCAACGTTGCGCGGGGTCAGCCATTAACTGCAAGACTCCTGTGTACACAAGACGATAGCAGAAAGTTCCTTGGCTAACTGAGTTTACGTTTCCTGGATGAATTAGCCTCGCGATTAATCCTTCGTTATGACGGACCGCCGTCAACGACACGAGCTCTCTTTAATTAACCAGACGAACATTGGGTTCATTCGTCATTGTTACGACGCTCGTTGCGTTCTTGCCTCTCGTCATTTTTTCTTTGTACTTTTCGTCGGCGCGGCAGAAATGGACGGTGCTTCGCCGCCGCGACGATTGTTTCGACGCCGATTGTACCCGCCGCCGCCCCACAGATCGACGGGGACAAAGAAACGCGTTCGCGGAGCGGATAATGGAAATATACCATTAATTTTAATTGCGTTTCATAATTTATACGGGGGCACGTTAATTACGGGACCGCGGGAATGTAATAAGCGTTTCGTTTCATTGGTTCGTCGAATTATTCAGAATGTAATTTTACGGTTAATTGGACCCACGTAGGACCGACTGTTTCGCGTGGAATCGCGGCAGCGCACGTGGTGACCTTTTCTATTTGGGAAATCATGGTAATTCGATGCAAATGCGATTATTCGATTGCGAATCAACCTTCTAAACGTCGTCATAACGCTTCGCGGATAATAGTAAACCATTTAAAGCACTGTATTGCTTTTGATAAATCATGTAATTTAATTAATTTCAGGGAAAAGGATACCTTAAGGCCTAAGAAATGTCGTAATCTCCTTATCCCAATATCCTGCCAACACGAATACAATTTAGAATCATCCCCTAATCAATCACATTCAAGGTTATTTCGTGCGCGAGCCGCCCCCGCAACTGTGCCTCCATTTTAACCATACTTCCCAACTAACATCAATCACATCCCGAAGCGAAACCGAGTTTTGTCCCAAAATCTGTCAACAACCATTCCCAAGATCCCAAGTCCCGCCATTAGCGCGTTAACTGTTTCGGCCACCGCCCACACCAACCAGCAATATTTCATCGTCCCGTCCCGTGTAACACTGAAAATTTCCCAGCAACAGGAACGTCAATCTGTTCGAAACTAATTTCACAAGCGAATACCTCCGTCGAGTTAAATAAATTTGTCTATCGCGGGGAACTCTCCGAAGCCATCGCGCGCTGGCAAATAACGAGATTTATCTCGTACTTAAGCCCGCGCGTGGGTGCACAGGTGGCTGAAATCACAGGTGATCCCCGGCTCGATCCGCGGGATCGCTCGAACGATCAACCGCGTCCTTAAATCCAGAATTAATCCGAAATGGACGGGAGGACAACGGCGCGAATTTAATGCTCGGACGACGTGTCCGAGTGTCAGCTGTCTACTTTGTTCGCCGTCCGTATCCTGGCGAGCCAGCGCGGCCAGTTTCTATATGCAAATCTACTCATAACTCACCGGCAACGTATCGGACGGGACCCTCGTCCCTCCTTTCTACCCGCGCCACGGCATCGCGGCTCTTCCCCGAAATGCAAATCGTCGGAAGGCTCCAACGTGAAGCAGGCGAAGCGCGGAACACAGTGGAAAAATAGGTGAAAAACGCCACTTCTGGGTCGAGATCCCGACGGGAGTGCGTCTCCTGCCAGTTACCTGCGGCAAGATTGTTCTGTTAGCACACGGTTCTCGTGAATTTTAAGGTACAGCGAGTCGCACGCATGGCTGAAGGGGGAAGTAAGGCGAAAAATACGACCTCGCTTGTAAGGAAAGTTTAGCGATGTGTGAAGAACGCGGTGATTTTAACGCTTTGACTTACGCGTCACTCGTGAACGAGGTTTCACTATTAACCCTCCGTGATCTCCATAGATCTTTTATGACGCAGGAAAAAATTTAATTTCAAACATATCCCATTAAAGGGAGGATCGGATGTGGTGACACCCTTAAAAAGATTGTTCAATTTATTGGATCATGAAGTAGAGAACTTGAAAAATATCCATGAATTTAAAAAATTTTTTAAAAGTCTACGAGATACAAAAAGTGGGTCTGAATATTAAAAATTCCGAAGAGGGGATGAAAGTATCACTGATCACGGAGGGTTAAGTTTGAAAATTCTTCAAAAAAAAAGTGTTACGATTCTCTCTGTTTTGTTGAAGTTCATTGTGGTCGCTTTAAAAATTCCCCTTCGTCTACTCTTAGAAACAGAATTTTCGATCAGGTTTGGTGAAACACTCTTCAGTGGTGTATGATTTTTGATGTCATTAACCCTTCATAAACCCCTCTTAATTCTCTTATGTTTCATGAAAATCGTTGTTGTCTGACACCGCTCTTTAAAAAAATTTGTTGAATTACACTGTACAATACATTTTAACTTTTTTTCGGACTTATAACATTCAATGATTATTTTTTACAGATTTTTGTGCGCTGAATACGAATCTGCA
This sequence comes from Perdita meconis, assembly GCA_030770465.2. NCBI lineage: Eukaryota > Metazoa > Arthropoda > Insecta > Hymenoptera > Andrenidae > Perdita > Perdita meconis. The sequence continues at coordinate 5,089,169 of JASKOS020000007.1, forward strand.
AACCGTTTGTCGCGATCACCCTCAATTTTCGAAAAATTTGATTTTGAGAATAAATGCAATTTTTAAAGTTCGGACAATTGTTGTTTCTTTTATTTTTTATCTGGCCGTCAATAACTTTTTTGTATTCCCAAAGATAAAGAAAATATTAAAAGGAAAGAATTTTAATGATATTAACATCGAAATTGATTCGAAACGTGAATGAGACTTTTGAAATGAAACAATAAGGGATTTAGCATTTTTTCTATGATAAGTTCGCGACAGAGTTGGGCAAAATGTGATCTGATTACAAATCACAAATTGTGATTGAAGTGTAATTGTACAATCAATTGCGAGCTATTTTCTGTAATTGTTAGTTGTTACCGATTACAGTTTGACTGTGTAATCAATAAAAAATAACGATTACAGAAAATGATTTGAATTATTAAGTACAATAATTCAGCAATTGAATTATTAAGTACACTTTAATCACGATTTGTGACTTGTAATCAGATTGCGTTTTGCCCAATTTGTCAAACCTTGTATAAGTGATAATCATTTGTCATTTCCAAGATTATAATTACTTTAGTGCCTATGTTTAGGCCTTCTTTGATACCACAAAGTTTTAAATGTTTGATGCTATAAATGAGAAACTACAGAAAAATCCGGGAAAATATCAGAGAAAATATTCTCAAAATACAACAATTATTTCCGTCTCATTGGATATCTTCTGACTCAACCTTTTGAATTCACTACATTTGAATGCCAATTATAAATTAAGCCTGCAGCAAATGGTTTTACAAGAAATCCATTATTCAGTGTGAACTTCCTGCACCATTTCCAACATTTCACAACTAATGAATTCGAATTCGATTATTGGCTCGCCTTGTATTTCTGCTCAGAAGTTGTGATTGAAGAATCTCAAAAGCTCAGGAATCAACGCAATTTTCTCTAAATAGTTCCCAGACAGACGGATTCTAGAATTAATTCTACAAAGACGTCACGTCAAGAAGTATCGACGAAAAACAAATTCAGATTTCCCTCTAATTTTCTCATAGTCTTGCAGTGAAGCTAAAAACGATCAGGGTTTGCAAAATAAATACCGAAATCCAATAATGCGTGACTGGGATATTGGAATTCGAAATTTATGAATGAGTATACATCGAACTCAATTCCGTCGGCGCTTATAATGTACTCATGAATAGAAATCAAGATCCAAGGCGTCTTGAAGCTTGCACGTGTCGGATGCGAGATAATCGGAGATTGTATCTGCTGCGAGGCGACGCGACGTACGTGACGATACGATAGGTCCCGCGACGCGACGTACCCACTGACGGATGGCAACGTCATCATAATTTAGTCACGAAAATGTATTCCCGCGCGGCAATATCGAAACGCACCGATATCGTTAACTCTAATTCGCTTACGTTTGCGCACGCATTGTCGAGCAGCCAATAACGAGATTAATAATGCGACCCTCGTCGATAATAATCGTGAAATCACGTACCGCGGCAATATCGTACCGCTCGATTTCGGTTACCCGCGTTGAAAACAAGAAATACGGAATCACAAATCGCGCTGATAACGGCGTCCGATCAATCTCGTCGTTGCGGAACGATTTTTCTTTACTATGCATTGTTTTTTCGCGAGGATCAAAATCCTAAGTCGACCCGATTCGAAAGATTTAAACGTGCGTAAATCACTATGTATCAAGGATCGATTTATTTAACGACCGCGTTATCTCCGACGCACACTAAATCGTTCTATCCGAGAAGTTTGAAACCCGACACCGACACCGTCCGAAGATCGATAATTGACAACATCTCACCGAACCCTGCGGCGCGTTATCTCGCAATTAAAGCCGCGAGGAGCGATCGGTTCGTTGAACACCATCGATCCGCGGAAGAAGAAAGCTCCATGACAACGACAAATTGATGTAGTTCGTAGATGATGGCGCCCTAATGCGCCGCGACGCGAAATCGTCGATCGACGTCTCGGTTGATTCACTTGATTCTTATCGATGCTATTGGCAATTTTCTCTAATAACACCAAAACGACTGCACTCCGTTCCTCGATGATCATCGCTACATAAAATGATTCTGAATTCCAGTTTGAACCAGATGCGAAAAGTCGACAAGATAGTCGACGGTTACTGACTGTTCAGATCCGTTTGCATGCAACCGCACGTGGTTCCTGCCGGCGGCACAGCGACACCGTTTTTCCGCGCTTCCGTTTCAGTATCGCGAGCGAACACGGTCCTCACCGTGGCCAGAAAGCCACGGTCATTGTTCAAGTCTATCTCGATAAGCTCGTGGCGCTGCATTTCCGGGCGACGCGTAATCGTTGCACGCGCAATGAATTTTATGACGGATACGTGCGGTGAATTTGTCAAGCGAAAAGAGATAATGCCGCGGGACAGCGATCGCGTTGTCCGCATCGGAATTTCGCGAGCCGATCGATTTTGGAGCCGCCGCGCGCGACAAATGTGTTGATCATTTCGGGCTGCCGAGTAGAGAAAAAAAATGGGTATTGTTTTTGAATTCCCAAAGTTTGCACTGTGCGGTGGAATTTACGAGGCAGTAGCTCCGAGCGTGAGGATCCTTTTTTAATGAGCTTCGGTCGTGTGATGGAACTTGGAATGTAAAATTATAACGATGTGTACTCTCGAAGCACGTGGAGCATACTTTATGAAAAATTTAACACTGAAGTTTCCCGACGTAGATACTTGCTACGTCAGGAGTCGCTTCATTATTTATTATTTTATGCGGCTTCGTGAGGTATATAGATGAAGCGTGGTTTCCTTTCTTACAAAAAAGGATATTCAAATTAGAGATCTCAGCAGAAAATGAGCAGCTCAATGGCAGAAAATTCTCTAGCCGGGCAGAGATGTCTTACCTTCGCAGATCTCCCCGGGAGATTAAATCGTAAGCCGACGCCGACGCAACATTTCCATCGGCAAAACAGAATCCTCGCGGAGACTGAAGAGAGCAATGTCACAGTGCATGAAGAGGGAAGAAAGGAGCTCGAGGATCGTTCATCGATCCGTCGAACAAAAGGAGACGGGCGAACAATCGCGTCTCGGCAGTAAGCTGTAAATAGCAATATTTTCTAGGAGGGTGGTAAATGGCGTGGCTCGGATTCACGGTCAAAGACGCTCACGGGAGGCGCAGGGATGGCTGGGCGGGCGGGTGGACCAGAGGAAGTAAATGACTCGAACGGGAACAAAGAGCGGTCGATGGAGAACGAACCGTGAAAGCCCTCGCGAAAGTAGAAGGGAAGGGCGCGCGAAATGCGACAGAACGCGGACCACACGGTGAAATATTAATTCACGGATCAGGGACTGTGCTAGACCGGAAGTGCAGTCGGCTAGCCGGCACGCGGCAAGCTGTTGCATCCGGTTTCGTCCGCTTGGCCACGTGACGTCGAAACGAGACGTCCAGTCCGCCGAAATGAAACCTGTCGAACTTCGGCCGACGACTCTAAATATTGAATAATATACACGACCGTCCAAAAGTTTGGAATCCCTTTGTAAACAAGGAAGGCGAGGACTTTTTTTTATTTAACCACTTGTTCTATGATAACGTGTATCTCAAATATATTGGAATAAAAGTTGTTAAATTATTGATAGTGCAGAAAAAAAAAATTAGGAGTTGTCGGCAACTACAAATCTACTACATTAGTTTTTTATTTCATTCAATTAATAGTTAGATATTTTGTTTTTGTCTTCTATTTAAAATAATTCATATATTTGTGGCTTAAAAAAAAATAGTAGAATAAAGGGTTAAGAACTTAGCCATCAATAACTATGAGTATTGTTGTTTGATACTTTAAAGGCTTAAATAAATAGAGCATAAATACACTGAGTTTTCTATAGAATTCCATTAAAAAATACTTTCATAAATTTTTTAGATTATCCAATATATGCAATAAACAATACTTATTACTTCCTTAGTATAAAATTTTATTTTTACGAAGAAAATATTGGATTATAAAGGATGAAATTGCATTAGTAAATATTTAAAATTTTAACTAATTATTTCAAACGGGAGAATATTTCAAATGTTAGCTCAGAGAAGCGTCCACAAATTATCGAATTTATATATTGAAATTGGTTTCATTTGAATAATGACTACGGAAAACAAGGATATTTTGATTTATACAAACTAACTTCAATAAATATGTACTAATGTTGCATTTAGAGATATTTCGTCATATAGTACGATTTTAATCAAAATTGACTGACTGCGTTATTTAAATGGAGGAAGATGCACCGAAAATTCGGGTAAAATAGAATTTGTTTGATTCGTTTTTTAGGCTGTGTAAATAAGAAGAAAATTAGTTTCGAAAAGTGAATTGATTTAAAGACTCATATATAGAGTTATTAAGATTTAACCAATTGCAACAGTCGATGTAAACTGAAACTTGGAAAATTCTAGGAAAATCGCCTTGCAAACAAATTCTGCAAAGTCATACTGTTTTTATAATACTGCGACGTTGTGCAACGCTAGTTAAAAATATTTTGCAACACAGATATAGATCTATTATTATACAGATTACAGACCTTAAATAGACCAGTAGCGTAGGTGTAATTACAGATTTGTTTCAAAAGCAGGAACTTCGGTCAAAGAGCAAGCTATTTTTAGGATAAGGCAATGTACTTCCACCGAGTGTATAATACATATCTGCGCGTTTCAAGGTCTCTGAACTTGAATTGTTCTTTGCAACTACCGTGACTGATCAAATTATTGCGTACAGATTAGAAAATTACTAAATTTCATATTTTCCATGTTATTGATACAATCAGTAGTGACAAAATAATCCTTTTCTTATAGAAATGATCACATAGACCCTTGAACTATATTCTGATGTTACGATAGTATTTTACTTTATAATAAAATAAATGAAAGCGACTCAATGACATTTATAACAGTATCAAAGAAAAATATAAAATAAAAAAGGTTTAATTTTAAGTGCAAACTCAATTGATACTAAAAACAGTTTCAGTTCTTACTCCATTTTTATTAAAACGTCAAACAAGCAATAATTTCGCAGTATTCAGACACCATATAAACCTTTTTCCCACTTCAACTAATTTTTTCAAGAGCAAGGTACTTATTGTTAGCTCCCCAGCAATAACCTCATATCTTTTATGTATTGTAATTACTCAAATTTACTTCACTGATTTAATGCAGTTATACTACTTCGGCAGATACCTTTCCACTGTATGTATTATTAATTTGTAAAAAGGATTTCCCCGTTAAAGTAAATGAATGAATTAAATTAAATTGAAATTTGCTTTTTGGTCCTTTAGGTACTTATTTCAAGGACACAATAAATAATTTAAAAAAATTCCTTAACCGGAAATTATTCAGATGAAAGTTATATCGCTCCAAGAAAATTCCGTGAATATTCCAAGCAGATAATACTAGAAAGTCGAAGATCGAAGACTTCTTACATAATATTTGATATGAGCAGAGCGCATGCTTGGCCTGTCAGAACGCCACACCCTGTATGAATAAGACAATTACAGACGAAACACAATACCATAATCATTCTCCCTTAAGATCGTGCTGTTTCATACCCTTCGTGAATCAATATCTCGCCAAACTCCTGGACCACATCTGACCCAAACTCCTAATCTCCCCGAACGCGATCAAGGAAATCGTCGATCGTCATTGACAGTTGCCGGCTCATCGACAGGGCGCCTGTCCCTCCGTCGTCTCCTCAAGATCCGCGTCCCTGTCGCTGGCATATCTATACGCGTCAGACAGACGGCCGGAGATCTCCGTCGACGGGGGTAGAGATGTCGATGAGCAAAATTCGATGACCTATATATCCAACGCACACAATGGCCGGCGCGCACAAAGGCCAGCGGGGGAGATACGAAGTGCCTCGCGACTCCGTATCGATTCAGAATCAATACGGCGTATCTCGATGATGTGTCAACACAAAGAGACCCGGCGTGCAACGAGCTCCCCGAGCCATACAATTGGTTCTTGTACCGAAGCCAACTAAAGGTCCCGGGAGCTGCGAAGGGCGAGGGCTCTTGCATCGATTCCGCTGCGCCGTTGGAAACTGCAGCCGCGGGGATCCGGCTGGCTGCGACTGGCTGACAACTCGGAGTCAAACGTCTGACGGATGTGATGCTCGTCGTCGGTCGCGCGGTGGAAATTCACGGAGGTCGAGAGCTCGGAAGGAAGTCTGACATCTTTTTGGCGGCGCCGGTTTCCTTCGCGCAGAAGGAGGTTCGACCTCGTGGCGACGATGCTTCGGTCGAACCACTCTCGGTGACAACTGACGTATCGCGAACCCCACGGGGACGCCAGATGGTGGTAGCCGAGGTCTGAACTTAATTTATGAAGCGGTTTCCTCGGAATGGAGAACACGAGAGACGGCGGAGCGAACGCGTATGCTAAATTTAGGGATCCGCGAAGATCCTTGCTGCCGTTCTTAACTCCTTTTTTTTACATGCGGAGCAAACGTTGGGGGTGAACTGTTACACTGAATTGATTTAATTTTAGAGTTCGCTGATATCTTGGTTGTTCAGAGGAATGGAATTCGTCAATACTGGGATTTAAGTTCTGGTAGAAGTCGCTGTTTGTTTAAAGAAACCTTTGAGACGTCTGATTTCTTGACATTTCGATGTTTCCCGGGAAAATGTTGCTGTCAAGCGATCCGATAAATATTTTATGTAGTCTTTGCTCTACGAGTAGTGTGTTTGTTCTGCGCGACTGTATTCCGGCAGAAAATCTAATAACGCGTCTTGAAGAAGGCCTCCGTTTGCTTGCAGAACGAAAACAGAGCACTGCGACTGAAAGAACCCGCGTCGTTGGCCCTCTCCGCGGGAAATTCTGGCAACTACGTGGACCCAGATGGCACCGCCATTGTGATGTCGTCTGAGCTGTTGCCCGCCCCCACCCCCGATCCGAGAGTCACGTGGAATTACTTCGACGAACAAGGGTAAGAATAAACGATTCAACCTAATCGCCCCTCCAAGAAATGAAAACCGATTTCCTCGTTGAGCAAACACCAAGTTCCGGATGGTTTCCACCGAAGTGAAAGGAATTTCGCAAGCGCTTAGAACAGGCGAGATTCACTTTCGTTAGAGCGAAATTCAGTAGAGGATTCCGATCCGCGTTAAACAATGACCTCGACGACGCAGTGATAGAAAGTATTCGGAAAGTAGTTAGAATTCAGCTCAGTACCTCGGCTCGGTCGGCTGAATACTAATACTCGCGGCGCGGCGGCCGCGTGCAATGTTAAACGGCCAAAAAAGGGTCTCAAGATCCACTATTAATGTAACTGCAGCCGGGGGCTGCGGACTTTCGTCCGAAGTTAGCGCATCGATATTAATTATTCCGCGAACTCCCATTAAGAACGTGTTATCTGGCGCTATCGTGCCGCGCGACGAGCCCCCCGCTTTCTTCCTTCCGCCCGCCTCGCGAGGGCGTGTTTTATGGAACCATCCTGAGCTCGCACGAATTACGGATTCCTTGTACCACTAGTATATTCAGACGAATAATACTTCCGAATTTATGGCTGCTTTTAAGGTACGTTTCCAGAGGAGGGCTCCGCGCGGGGGAGGATCCATACGCGAGGAACAAGTTCAATCAGGAAGCCTCCGACGGACTTCCGAGCAATCGTGATATTCCGGACACTCGCAGTGCCATGTAAGTGGATTTGCATGTAGTTTTCTCTACACGTATTCTAAAACAAGCAGAAAAGTTTGCTCTGTGAACGCACGCAAAATATACTCAATCCTTGCAGATCGTCTTATTTATTTATTCGCCATATAAACGGGTATAAAAAACTTTTAGTGAAGTATACAATGAGATATTATAAATGCAATTATGAACAACCGCTGTAAGGTGAAGGGAATAAAAACATGTTTTGATGGAAGCTGATAACAGGACTAAAGAAGTCAATAAATTTACTGTGTTTGTTAACATTGATAAATAAATGGTTCAAGCAGTTAAACTGTCTCTAAAGAGTCTTATAATTAGACTGCGAATTTTATTCATTTATGGTAATACTCAAGTTGGTAAAAAAATATGCGAAACTATTAACGCATGCCAAAATATATAAAATATTAAAAATATAATTCAAGATACAATGTTTAGAAAATAAAAATATTATTCAAGTTTCAATTCATAATTTATGTTTTATGTTAGAAATTTTATTTTGCATAAAAATCCGCAGTCGATATATAAGATTTAGGCGAGAGAATAGAGGCGAGTCATCATAGATTGATATTATAATTAGGGCAGTATAATTTTCAAGCAGCGCAGGAATTTATGTTGAACGGACTCTAATTTAATGCTTAGCATGTATCGGTAACCGTGAGAAGGCGATCAAACAACTGAACAATATTCCAACCGAAGAGGGACTAAAGAATAATAAAGTAATTGTAAAGTATTAAACAAAAAATAGTATATAAAGTTTAACAGAAGATAAATTGAATGAAAATGTAACGCCTAGGTCACGAATATATTCTGAAAAGCATAATCACACAGAATCATTAAGACATTAATTTAATAAAATTAAATAAATAAAATAGACAATTAATTTCTTTTTCGAAAGAGGAAAATGGATAACAGTGCAATTAGAGACAGTTTGTTGCGTTTACTGAATCAGTAATGTCATGAAACAACTTTAAATCATCAATGAAGGAAAGCAAACGTAATAAACAAGGCATTCGGAAATATCATTAATGAATGAGATGAAAAGGGGCTCAAAATGAGGGCCCAAGACTTGAGGAATATCGAAAAACTATCGTCTTTCACTATAGTAATAGTTTAGTAAAACCATCAGCTATCTGAGCGATTCACAGTAGAGTATCTACATATATCAAAAATTTATATGAAGATATAGAAATTTAAACAAATCTTCTAAATTTTATAGAAGCAGTAAAAAAAAATGTCGAATTCTAGGATTTTCTGCTTACACAACATCGTCTTTACGAAAATAAAAACACTCTCAGTAAGTTCCTCACACTTAACTCTCTTGTGCCACATAATTTTAATCCTTTGGCAAAGTTTTCCACCCTGACGCTTAGAAACCACCCCGTATAAAAGGAGCAGTTGAAACAACGAAAAGTTGTATCGATCGAGTGTCGTTTACCCTCGATAACCTCCGCGGCGGGCTTCAAACCGATCGAGCTGACCAAGCGGTAGGATGCGAGGGAACCTCAATGTCGAACGGTTCTAAAACCGGGAAATTTCGCGGTGAATATCCTCAAAATCGGCGAGAATATCGTGGCGAGGGTGCATAACTTAAAGGAACGCATTTAAATCGGCGAGCAATGGTAACGGTTTCACGTCGACCATACGCGTCGCGTGAGAACGCGCGGCGCACTGTCTCGCTGAGAGAAAATACAAGGAATGTATCTTGTCGATCGATCAATCCCTTCATACACTACTATTGGAATATGCGGGAGCAGTACAGCAACGATTATTCCTCGCAGATAATCGCCAGGATCTCCGCTTATCGTTGGGAAGCGATGAACGTGGTCCAAAAGCTTCCTTACATCAACGCGGCGATGAAGGAACGGAAAAGGAAACTTGCGTCGAAAAAGAAAATGACCTGTGCGTCTAGTTTCGGTGTCTCTAAATTTTAAAATGTCTGTGTTATCGAGAAATTTTTATTGTTTTATCGTTTCTACGTAAATTCTGTATGCGAGGAGATAGCAGAAAGAGAGATCTCGACGAGGTAAATCGATGAAGGATATTTGTTTTCGATTACTCTTTCTATTTTTTGACACCTTTTCGTTCCCCAGGAAATGCAGTCGAGGACAGTATTCAATTTTTTGCTGGAGCGCACTTCGATCGCCGTAGTCCTTGGTGTGTTATTTCGTACGGCAGAAGCGAATTTCTTTGGAGCTTTGTTCATTGTACGATTTTTTAATAATATATTGTATTTCTCTGGTATTATATTCTAGACCCGAGCCACGTATTGTGAAATATTATCCAATTTCTATATTGTCGTTGATGTTACTGACTGCGTAGTTGATTGTTTTCGGTACGTCGGAAATAATTGGTCCTTTCGGTGAAATACTATCATTTCCGTATTGTCACATAAACAATGCAAATCGACAAATTATGGATGCGGGATCTCATTAAAGAAGACCCAGTTTTCATCGAAAATCACGATTCTAAAAGTATTCTATTCGTAACTGAAAATATTCTGGTAAATTTAAATTTTCGATTTAAATCGCTGACCAAATTAATTAACTACAAAGTATATTGCGTTTGTCGAAAATCTTCATTCTCCTTCATGAATTTCACGTACACGTAGGACTTGTACCATTAATATATTAACATCCTATATTAATATCGGGCCAATAACTCGAAATCACGTTCGTAGGAAATTTAATGCAATTGCATCTAGATATTCCCATCCACCGCGACTACCAATACACGCGTCGCACCCACAGAAAGATTCTCCCAGCATGAATTATAATTTTGAGTCTGAAAACCTTAATTGAATCAAAGATTCCATTCAGACACAGTATCAAATACACTCTTCGCCGATCTTTAAACGATCCCGATCACAATGAGTCAGTCGACCGTGGTTGATTCAATTAACGAAGTTAATAGAACGAGAAATATTCGTCGGTCGAGGGATCGATTCCGCGGTCATTCGTCAGAATGACGGGAAGAAATGGTAATAGAGGGTTAACTTTCATCTCGGCTCGACGATATTCGGTTCGCCCGGCTCGATATTGGACGGCGGGTCTCGCGGGCCAATGCCCGGTGGGCCGCAGCGACGTAAAGTCGGCGATTTTAGACGAAAAAGCGAACGTTTCTTTCTGCTGGAACGAGCCCAAGCGCCAAGTCGGATCCCGACGCTCTAAACAGGTCTGGGGAATCGTGATCCTGTCGAGGAATGGGATTGAGTCCGTCGAGTTTCGGGGTCTCCTGCTTAATGGTATTGCCTGCTTTCCTTTCTACGCCCGCCTCGCAACCGGGTCTAATAAAAACCGGTGGCCCTCCGCCGGGCTTCTTTCGCCGTCGCCCGTGAAAATCGCAATCCAAACACGCGAGCTTTCAATTTCCTGGGCACCGAGGAGAGAGCGAGGGTGCAACGGAGACAGAGAGAGAGAGAGAGGGGGGGAGAGAGAGAGAGAGAGAGAGAGAGAGAGAAAACGACAGAGAGAGGGACCAGCAAGGGAAACGTTATTCGCGAAACTCCGTCCGTCCGAAGGGGAGGGAAACGAATTAATTATCGGGCGACGTTGGAATAAATTCTGGCCCAGTCCTTGTCCATTCAAGCCTGGGTAATCAATGGTTAATGGAACCGATCTAATTTCCCAGTCCTGACCACTTTTATGGACTCGTAATTTATTCACCGTTTGCCTCGTTTCGACGTTCCTTCCCCTCCTTTCACGCAACCTTCTGCCCAGTCTCGACTCACGATACTCCCGCGAATATTATTAATCAAAGTTCTATTAAAACTTGCAACGCGACGTCCCCTCCCTCTCGACCGACTGTCGACAGTTCGACTGCGAGTGTTTCCCTTCGCGAAGGCGGGAACAACGATCGATACCACTTTGAAATCGAAAGGCTCGCCTTCGGAGTCCTCGAGCTTGGAATGCATTTTCCGCCCCCGTCTTTCCGAATGTCGCCCAGGGGCTGGAGGCAGCCTCTTCAATCCTCCCGCGGTGATCTAATTTCCTGGGTACTCTAGCCACCCTTTCGACTGTATCCTATTTCAAGCGAACCAGACTCGTTCAACAAGTACCTCGACGTGTCGGAGTCTCGCGCGATCGGCGAACTCGCGTTAAGAAAATTTCGCGCGCCGCACAATGGGCGATTTGAATTGGAAAATGCGAATAATAGGGCGCGGAGAAATTTGACGACACTTAGATCTGATATGAGAATCGATTTCGTCTTTTTGCTTTAACTCGAAATCTCGCGGAGAGGAATTCTCTTTTGACGCGGGGAGAATTCAATGTACTAAAAAATTTGTTGCGTTCGGGATATGGAAATGTCACTAATCCGACGGAAGGTATTACGATCGGAATGCAAGGTATTTTTTGGACCATTGCGTCCAGCGTTTTTGTTATGAAGAAACGTTCCATAGGCAATTTGAGCGTCGGGTTATCAAGTCCGTTCCGATAGTCCGGTAATAGAGAGGCCGGAAATCAACGGGGTCCACTTGCTGACACCGTGCACCGCCTCTCAATGGAGTCGTTCAGCGTTTACAGAACAGTCGAGGTATCGGATTTTCGGCAATCGACGTTTGCTAAACGTTATAAACGGTGCTACCATGCAAATTACGTTTAAACAACAATTTATCCGTTGTTTGCGTGGCAATGAATATTAATGGGGGCCCGGCAATTTCACACGTTGGCATTCTTTACGAGGTCGTTTCGCTGGACACACTCTATTGCCGCGTGTGGAACTAATCTCCTTAATGCGATATACGATCTGGTCATTTGCGATCCAGCTTGATTATGGGCCCATAAAATATTGAGGGTAAATTTTTGAAAAAGCTTCGACGAGATTGCTGATCTTTCATCTTTTTCATTGCAGTTCAACCTTTCGTGTTTTGCAATCTTTCACGTTAATATCCGTGCGGCGGGTTTACGTTTCCCGTGGGTTTTATTTCATTGGCTCGGAATGAAAGAGGCAACATCCTCGTACGTTAAAAGGTACTTGGCCCCACATGAATTATTTACGTCACCGCGGTTTCATCCTCGCTGATCAATCTCTATTCCGATGTCCTTCGACGACCGCGACCGCCGCGCCGTTTCTCGATAATGCAATAGTTGTATCACTTATACGTAACACCGTGGACTCAAATATTTATGCACCCGGTCCGCTGCACCGCTCGAATGTACAGGTCGTTGCATTAAAGATGTCAACACGACTTGCTCTTCGTCGGCGAAGATCGTGGGAAAAATATCAGACGGCTTCCTGATCGTCGCCGACTTCTCTGTTCCTCGCGGGAGTCTGAAAGATTCATGCACCTCTGATTTTCCGCCAACCTATTCGCTCTCGGTCCTAACTTCTGCCACCGTGAAAAGGAAGCGTCTGTCACTGAGAGAAACAGACGAATCTGCAATGGAAATATCGCAACGTCGAGCACGCGGATTAATTACTCGAACCGAATGATTAATCGAGCCGCGGAAGCGAAAAAAAAGGGGCGTGGATTTTGTGCGTTAAATCCTCGACGAGTTCTTCCCTCCTTCTGCAAGCAAGTATTAATCTTTAACTTCGTTCTGAACAAAGGAAGGGGAACACCCTCGATCGATCGATCAAGCTAATTAACGATTCCCCGCAGAAATGCTAAAGAAGCGAACAAAGGAAGATAAATGAAACCGGCGCAACGGGGAAGGGAGGGAGTGCGGTCGATCGAAATTTCCGTAATTCGTCGCAATCGAGTTAGCCGTTCCCGTTCCTCGCTTCCGGGGATCTCGTTTCTTTTCGTTTGTCTTCCCTACATGGTAACCTTATGTAACGTGATGAAATATTCAAGCGTCAATGAAAAGTTACTCCGAAGCTCTCGGCGGACAAATCGAAGGGTAGAAATCGGAGAGAGAGGTTCTCGAAAATTCGAGTGGAGTTGAGCGTCAGCCCTTGCGCCAATCCAGAAGAACAACTCGTAAAGAGGATCCTGGGATATTTTTTGAAAAACGAGCAAGAACTTCCGGCCGAGTCAACATTCGTGGCAAGAGTGTCCCGCTTTTGCTTCGCTCGCGTTGCGAGCAACGTCCGAGTCCGTGGATTTTCTCTTCGACTTGTGTATCTATTTGTGCCATCGTTCTCCCCTCACCTTTCTTTCTCGATGATTAATTTCGTTTTCGCTACGTTTCTTTTATTGATGCAAGAGCGACCTGAATCGGGGAAAATAGAATGCTCGGTTTGTATGCTCGACGCAGCGACGTCTGATCAAAGTGGTCTTATACTACTTAGCGGCAGGATAGTATTCCGAACTCTATGTAGAGCAATGATTTTTATATTTCCGTTTTGAGTTATGGTTTTTAATATTCTTGTTCGAAAAAGGGGAGAAGAGGCAATTAGAAGATTAGAAAAGGGGGTAGTTTTTCCTGAGGTTTTGTATAAAGCGTGTTGAAGGGTTTAACGGATCCTTTTACTCCGACCGCAAGAGCGAATCGTGCCACGAGGCTATCGAAGCACTCGAAAACGTGATCAAGGACGACATCTTGTCCGATACACTCGACCGACAGAATAGAACCTGGCCACGATCTGTTCAGACACTGAAGTCGCTGCTCGCGACAGTGGATAATCGCTGAGGCAAACGAAACAAAGGAGAACAAAGTTCTTTGAACTGTAACTACGTATCCTTTGACTGTATTTCCAATATTACCAGAACAAATACATCACAGAGCTACCACAACCAATATAGTCTTGCAAATTACATTAATCCTACATCCCAAAGTAACTAACAAACCAAACACTACATGTGTATTGATACAATTAATGATGCAAAGGACTTTTGTTAACAATATAAAAAAATTGCCGGTTTTTACGTCCCCTATGTATGACTGTGCATCATATTATATCTAGTACACTAATGGAAATTCCTTTCCCGTGAATAAATAAATAAATATTGAAGAAGTTACTCGGTCCCATTGTTTAGCAACACAATTTACAAAACATAAATTAACTCACCCCCATGATAATAAATCCCGAAACGATCCCCTCGTTAAAGCGCTGGCCATAATTTTTAAACAACATTTCCTAACTTTCCGACAAGATTGATCTTTACCGTCGTTCGAATAGCAGGACAGTAAATTAATCATTTGTAGACTGGATACCGCAGAAGTGTTTTAGTGTTTTGTCTCCTGCACACACAGCGAGCGGTAGTAAAACAACTCTGAACCTTCCGACGCTCGTATCGACGCCCTCCCAAACACGTTCGCGTCTAAACTACTTCTGTCTGTTCCTCAGCGTCCGTTTCTCCTTACGTCCCTCTTCGTGGATAGCACATTCCCGGAGAACGCCCCTCGATAAGACTGAATCGCGGGGTAAACTGATTTCCCTCGGTCGGGAAACGCGTCGGATCCCAGGAAAACTGCTCGTTGCACGATATCGGCCACGACGCCGCGTCGAGCCTCATTGGCAATTTCGTCCGTCGCGAATCTTCGAATCCGCCGAGATCCCCCGCCATTCGATTTCATCCGCTTCCCTTTCCTTCGTGTGGCCATTATTTTCATCCTCTTTTCTCCGCCGATCGGGACCGGGGCACGGTTATTGCGAAATATAATGGGCGCAATACCGACGGAACACGGTCGCGGATTTGGCGATTGTTGACGGTTCAAGTAACGCGGATTTAGGATATTGAATTGAACGCTCTTCGGCGAGAGCGATCGATGCGTGGAGAGCAGCGCTATTCGTACATATACGTTGAGACCGTTGAGTTTTTAATTGGGGATTACTGGAAACTCGCGATATCCCAACGTTTTTGAACCGATGCGTTCGTGGTAGGGGGGGAAAAGCTTGGATCCGAAATTTGAGAGAAATAGCTACCCTTGCGTAAACCCTTTGCCGCTGCAAACCCTTTGATTTAGGTAGTGAAGTAATTCGGTGTTTTATTTTTAGTTTCTAGTTTTTAGTTTGTGTTTAGTGAGATAAGAGTTTAAACAATAGTTTCCGCGTTAAAATTAGTCATCCATTTTCCTTTGCAAAATGTCAGGGGTTATTAAAACTACCGTATATTTTTCGATGTCCTCTATACTATATAAAATGGTCTACAAATGTCCTCCATCATACCGTGACAGTTTATTTTTTCTATCCAAGTAACAAAGTTTGTTTCCAACCAAAGAAAAAAATATTCGACACTATTTTTCAATCATCATCGGTATAATTTTTACCACCTCTAGACCATTCTATTGAATATACTGCGGCTACGATTAAACGCCAAGCGCAGAGTGCGAAAAAAAAATGATTAACGCGACTCCGTTTTCACGAAAACGATCTAAAAACGACCAACACCGTCCGACCGTTCACCCCTTCGGTCTAACCGACGCGACGCCCGATGAGACGCATCGCGTCGGCGCTATTTTTACAGCCGATTATGCGTCGTCATTTCCCCCCCCCCCCCCCCCCCCCGTAGCACTTAGTAGACGCCATCCACGCGGATAAACTTACACCGAGTTGCCGGCGGTCGTTTTATCGTCCAATAAAACGGGGCAGAACTTTATTAGTCCGACGACCTGACCTCTCGACCAAATGAATTCCCGATAAAGTAAACCGCCGAGACAAATATTCGAAATGAAAGATCACGCGGGGACAACGACCGATTGCCAAGGGACTCGCTAAAATTTCGGAAAAATAATCGCGGAGAGCCGCGAGCCCTCGAGAAATAATAGAAGACGCGGTCTCGTAAAGTTTATTAACCGGTAAAAACGGATCTCCGCTGTACAGTAGCTTCGTACAACGCTTCGCCTCTCCTTTGGCCCGGATTCCTTTTTTTTATCGTTCCACCTGCTGACGCGAAATTACGCTCTTTTGTCGCGGCACAGGGAATTCTTCGTCGAGCATCGACGCTCGTTTCCTACCCCTGAAGAGCGGTGGAAAGTTAATTTCGTTCGCCCCGCTCCGTACCGATCCCATTGTTTCAACCCTGATAGAGTATATTCGCATCGACGTCCAAGGTAATAAAATTTATGGCGAGACGCGCGGTGCTTCGTGTCGTCGATGGACGTGGCTACGAGGATTCTCGTTTCTCTCCCCGCTGTCAGTGGTCTCTCCCATGCAAATAATCTTTGATACAAAACCGTCTTTTCAGACCGAGCCAAAGCCATTTTACTTCTTCGCGTTATTATTCGCGTTGCTGCACGCTGCTGCTTTGTGTCCATTCGTGTGCAGTCACTCGAACGTGATTGCGTCTTATTACCGGTGGTTCGTAATTTGCGATCAATAGTCTTTCATAATTAATAAATCGACGAGTTGTCAGTATTAAATCCGCATGACTGATTTCCGGTTTCGCGCGAGTCCTCGGAGAATAATTAAAGTGTTTGCTTGGAGGATTATTGGAAACGACGGTGCGTCCTCCAGGCGTGCATAACGCGTCGAAAAACTTGATTTGCGACGGACAAGACCCAGTCATTAAAACACGGACTCTTTGTTCCGTCGACGGAAAGTGCGGGTAATTAGGGAACTGCTAACAAACAGCTTCTTCCACCGATTCGATCGAGCAAAGGGCGAAAAGAAGATGAGAACGAATGATGGAAATAAACCCCTCGTGATAAGCGACTGTAGCTTTTTTTTCTCGTCGAAAGGTCCGCCATGCCATGCCATGCTTCTGTCGACGTATCTCTTCGAAAGGCAAGAGATATACACGGAGTTCTTGCAAAATTCTTTGACTGCGTGAGAAAAACAATTACAACATTCCGTCGATCGTATCGTTCGATAAATCCAGTAGATCGCAGATTTCAGTGACGATATAAAATTCCGCGGGACGACAGAATATTTGAAAACTTCCGAAATGAAATTTCGCGGATAATCGCGTTCACTAGCTATCGCACTGATAATTTTCTGCAGTGCCTTGACAAGGTGCAAACTCGGTCCATTACGAAGCTGAGATTTCTCTGTGCGCTTTCGACGTGACACGGCGAAAAGGGAGCAACCTCGGGGAAGATTGCAATTAATTAATTTAAACTTCGGTACTTTTCAGCTAATTGTATATTTGAAATTCCGCATAGCGCAGCGGCAGGCAAACAGGAGCTAGGGCAACGTCGCGAAAGGGGGACAAGAATTTTGACGCGTTCCTAGGAAGGCGAGCCCCGTCTAAGCACCGCGTCTAAGCACTCTTGGAAACGCTTTGAAGTAGCTCCCATGTAAATGCGCTCCCACGAGCGTGTTCCTGTTCTACGTCGAGCCAACGGACGGAGGCCTCCGCCGACGCGAGTGTGTTTTATTTCTTTCCTCTTTGTGCCGCGTTTCAGCGACGACGTTGCGAGAAAATTGAAACATGTCATTCGCCGCTCCCCTCGATCCCACCAACGAAAAACGTGCACGAGGAATAATAATGACTACGTCGCTGATAAAACGACCGACCGTCGTAAATTGATATCACCGATCGCGATCGCACAAACCGGCCGCGCATAAAGCCCAACCTTATGAATTAAAATATTACAAAACACGCGGACGTTCACCAGGCGCTTCCATTCGTTGAATGGTCGTCGCGGAGCGAGCGAAAATATTCATGAGGACGACGGGGATGAAAGCGTCGGGACGCGCGAATTACGAGCGAGCGAGGGAAACGCGTAAAATGCAATTAATTAGTTAACGTATCACGCAGTGTCTGTAGGCTTTTTTCTGCTATCGCCGCTATACGACCATCGATTCAGTTTTTTTATGTAAAAACTGTGCCTTGGGTGGGGGAGAAAGAAGATATGATCCGAATTAAGAATGAAAATTTTATTAATGAGATAAGAGAAATCAGAGAATTGAAAAAGGGATAATAGAAAGTTAAGACGGCAAGTTAAGACAGTTTTTAGTTTTTGTTTGAAGTAATAATACTCTTCTCATATAAGGAATCAGAAATTTAATTAAACGTAGACAGAGAGCTTGTCGATGCACAGTACACGCAGAAAATGTATCAACTTGCTTCCTGCGATATCATTATACGGAAACAATTCTACAAAGAAAAGTGAAGCATACATATAAACAATACGAGAGAAGGTAATTATCTCAGCTTTAATTGACGTAACATGAGATCAAACTAGCTAAGAGTAAAAAGTTTCATACAGCGTTCTGAGGAAACTTCAAAAATAAACTTCAGTTAATTATTATTGATAAATTTAGTTTTCGTTATAGGAAAATGGAAACCAGGTGTCTTTTGTTTAAACATTCGAGGGAACAGCTTTCGACTTTGGATCTCCTCTGATCAGACCTCTGCGCATAATCGGAACCTGTCGTGCTTCTGACGGCACACTAACGAGTGCCACTTTCTCAGACATCCTGCCAGCCGACCTAACAGAGATCAGTGATAAATTAGAACGGATAAAAATAGAACCCGATCTTTTCTAGAGCGAGCACTCTGGAGAATATATCCTCGGGGCGCGGAAAAAAAAGACAACGGCCGCTTTCCCCAAAGTGTTCGCGCGCACGTATCCCCTTAAATATAAAATTCTCTAGTTCCTTACGTGCCGTAAATTTTGATTTTCGCCGTAGACGCGCTCCGAGGGTCCGAAATAAATGCCTGCGGTACCCGGATGCAGTGGTTCGCACCTGGAAAACTAATCTTCCGGCTTACCAGGAACGGTATAATTGTGTTTGTTTTCCATTTAAGTTGTTTGCACTTCTGTTTACCCGCAGAGTCGGTTGCGCGGCCCTCACAGGGAACCAAGACGCGTCTACGAGCTCAACTTTCGGTCGCTTTAGTTGCGAGGCTGTTTCTCCATCCTTCACTGCCCACCCACCCCCGGTTGCCTGTTTTTCAGCGCCCCGCCCGTCGGCTAGAGTGTCGTGGAATATTGCGGCCGGTGTTAATTACCCGATTGAATTTCATGCACCTCCTTATCGAGCCTTCGCGACGCCCCGAGCTCCCCGTTTAAACCGCCCACTTTACAATTACTGTCGCGAGTGTTTGCGGCTCGCTGCGGCGGACGTCGAGTCACCGTTTTCTTGAGAACGCGGTTAATTAGAAATTTTATCGCGACGGCTGGGAGAAGCCTTTGGAATCCCTGGAAGGTATTTCTCCGAGCAGAAAGAGTCCGTTCCTCTTTGCTCGGTTAATGCGAATCCCCTTGTTGGCTCGGTTTAATGTTTACAGACAGAGCAGCATTCTAATGAATGCTCCGAATTGGAGGGAAGGATTCGCCTTCTCTTCATATTCTCAATTTCCTTTCTATCCCGAATTCTGTGTTCCAATTCTTATACTAATTTTCGAATCGTTCGAGAATATTCGCCACAATTGCCATTATCACGTCTGCTTTCTCTCAGAATTATTCTCTTAGCTTGATCGGAATTTTTTTTCCAACAAAAAACCGCGCGAACGTTTCTCCAATGCCGAATATTTCAAACGTTTAACTATCTTCTAGCATAGCGGTAATGCGATTCCCCTTTCGTATTCATTGATCATTCCAATCGAGTGGCTCGCGAAGAAAGAAGCGTGAATTCTCTATTCCGACTGCAGACTTCGTACAAAACAAGGAGCGATATCTCGCGGCATTTGCAATGATAATAAGCATCGGCAGCCTCTTCCTTCTCGACACGTACGGGTCACCTTCACCGACTCCGCATATTGCAGTCTCTCCCGTCGATCCGATCGCGAAACCTGTCCATTAAGCCTTAATCCTCCGCCAGTAAATCTCGGCGGCGTGCATTCTTTCACCCGTAACCGAATCACGTGAGACGCGCATAAACATTAAGTGACTTCGGGTCGAACTTTCTTCGGCTCCGACGACTCAGCCGACTTTCCCCTGACGCGTTGCTGCGCGATCCGCTTTGAAGGTGGAACTTGGGTGAGAACGATATGAAAAAAGGGACGTCGGTCGTTCGGTCGCGGGACCGTTAATTACGGGAACCGCGGTTTCTCCTCGTTAAGAAACGCTTTGGCTTAATCGAAAAGCAAAATTGCGTAACTGGGTGACGACAGGCGAGCGGAAACACAGTTTACCATCCGATGCTTGTTAAATTAGACGCGTGAATGATCGATGCGAAAGCAGATTAGGAAGCGCGCGCGAGTCGTTACGACGGGGCGTTCTCGCAGCCGGAGAACGACGGGGAATCGATGGAAATTGGAAATAGTGGAGTCGTAAACGCGTGTACCGTGCGTATTTCCTCCGTGATGACACGCCGGAAATCGTCTCTCCGCGCCACGGTACGAGCTTGTCAGCTATTTAATCGGCGAATGTACTGCTCGTTTCGACGGGATCGGGGCATTCGGGGCGCAACGACGTTTCGCCTGCCGAGCCAGCGACGGCTGATCATCGGAAACGCCTGCAAACTCGTTGCGTCCATTAATCACGGCGTCCAGTTACAACGTTGTCGCCGGAGACAATAGCGACGGCCACGATAACGTTTTAGGGGCGACATTCTTCCGCGCGAACAGCTACATCCGTCATTCGATCGTGAATTATCGTCGCAGATTGATCGCGAGGGGAAAACTCTGAATTTTTCGCTCAATTGCGGCCTCTAAACGTCGCTCCTTTCACCGTTTTCTTCCGCCCGCGAGGGTCGCGCGATACATAAAGACGCCACGGACGAGGGAGAGGTAATTGCGAGGCAACAGTAATTTCACTTTCCAGGAGACCCTAAAAGCGCGACCAACTTAAAATCAGCAGAACAATTAGCGTTAATTAATTGTTCCCCACACCTTCAGCCCCCATTTTCCTCTCCCTTCGTCCCCTTCTGTCCCGCGCGCGGGACAGAGCCGCAGGTCCCACCGCTCCGACGCTAATCCCCGCGAGAGCAAGGGAAGCTGTTTTAGTTTTCGCTGAATAATACATAAACCGCTTTTTTAAAATCAAAAAGTTGCGGCCCGCCGCTCTTTCTCTACCGTTATGCGAGACGGGTTTTTTTTTCGCCGTCCCCGCCTTCGAAACGAACTGCTCGCGTGAATACTTAAAACGCGCGCAGCTGCTGCCTCGTGTCGCGACCATCCGCCTCTCTCGGGACATCTCGCGCTGCTTTTTCTCTTCCCTTTCGCTCGCTGCTCTACTGTAACGAGCGAGCTTATTCGCTTTGGCGTTTACTCCCGCCCCGTTAACGCAATTGTTTTGGATTTGTTTCGCGGGAGGCTCTCTCTTTTCTCTGGTAATCAGCAGCGAGGCAACGCGGGACCATGTGGATAATTCTGTCAGGCAGAAAGAGAATGGAGCGAAACGCCAGTTAAAAGTGCAGCTAAAACGCATGTTTCACTTGAAAAGTACACGGTGATATCGCTTGCGCCGCTAGGAGACGTTTTGCATCGTCGACCGCGAATGGGATTGCCTTTCATATGTGATAGCGTGTGTTATTCGGTTGATATAACGGAAAAGGGGGAGCTGGAGATAAACGAAAGTCAGTGACTTTAGGTTTTGTTTAAATAGATAATATTTTCTTGGGTCTAGTATTTTATTAAAAATCCTTCTTCCGTTTTCCGCAAACAGTTTTCCATGAAAATTGAAAAATCCTACTCAGCAAACTAGGTTCTTCCTAGTCAATATTGAACAGTAAAAATTGGCACATTTTCAGTCATTTATTTCTGCAAATCTGATAAGAGATTCTTCCTATTTCCTCGGATATAGTGCCTCGAAAATAAGTGTTCCAGACAAATAGCTGGATCCTCAATCATAGAAAATGACGAGCGCCAGCGAAGAAAGTTCGCATTAATCGATTCCATTCGCCCGTTCACGATCTTACGTCAGTATCGCTGGGAATCCCCGACAGCTGATTACGAGAAAGGATCGATAGGAAATTCCGCGTGTGGATCGGAGAAAAATCCTTTTTACGTCTGGGATCGACGTGTGCCTCGTTTCCTGCGGTGACTCGTTTATTTCGGTCTCTCTTCACGTTCGAGACGTGACCTAATCGTAACCTCACTCGGAAGAGGTTCTTTAGACTTCCTTGTGGCTTTGTGTCTTTATCCGTCTGGCTACTGGGCCGTCGAGTGGTGCCAATCACGATTCATCTTTGACGGTATAATATTGGTTCGTGACGTGCAAAGTGGCCATTGAAGAAATGGCCGTAACACGATTGCGAGAATACTACTTGTATCAGAGTTTCACTCGACGCGGGAAATCAGCCGGCATTATTTCATGAGCACTTCGCTAAGATTGATTTACTGAAATTGCTGCAGGATATGCTTTTTCCTGGATTATTTTATGCCACTCTTCTTCTTTCTAATGGATTTCGTCGAAAACTACATTATCCACGATCGTATAAAGTATAAATTAATATCTCTCGCAGTCATCTTAAGGAGCTGTCGTCCGTATGCCCGACGATATAATATCGATAAAAGGAAGTGACTGCATATTCTCCGCAGTCGCGCGCGAGATAAACGGATGAATTAATTTTAAAAAATTCTCGAGCCTTTGAAAGGGGGCCTCGATAGTGCCACTTTCCTCTCTCTTTTATAACGTCAAAGATATCGCCACTCCTGAAATAACTCAATTCGCCGCGGAATTATCTCGAGGATTTCATAGCGCCGGTAAAAATTCCGACGGAAAAAATGTGCCGCCGAGCGGAAAAACATAGAGGCGAAAGGACCGAGATAGCAGGGCGAAGAAAGGATGCAGGGAGAAGAAAGGAAGGCAATTGCGGCAGCTTGCGAGAAATTACAGGCGTTACGACGGCGAGCCGAGACGTTGAAGGGCGTCGAGCAGGGTGAGAACGGAGGGTGTGATCTTCTAAAAACTTATGCGAAATTAGATTTTAAATTCCTTGGGTGGCCCGCGTTGCCAGCATCCGGCTCTTGCTTCTCCCGCCCTGAATTACAGAGAAAATAGAAAGCTGCGGTGAGCCTTAAACAGATGCAATTTCCCGCGACGTTATGGCGGCTCGACGTCGGTCAGAAACCCGGGACGGGGTGGGAAATAGCAGAAAGAGGAGATCCAGAGGGTAGGAAGCAAATCGACCGTGGCCTCTCGACTTTATTTCAAGGATATATCCTTCGA
This sequence comes from Perdita meconis, assembly GCA_030770465.2. Lineage (NCBI taxonomy): Eukaryota > Metazoa > Arthropoda > Insecta > Hymenoptera > Andrenidae > Perdita > Perdita meconis. Next base: position 5,112,717 of record JASKOS020000007.1, read on the forward strand.
TTTCCGCGTGTTAACCCCGTAATGCTTGCAAATAGAAATCGCTGGGGGCGCTGGGAATCATTCGGGTTCCTCGAGTTCGATGAATATCGACCCCCGCTCACGAATTTTTTTACGATTCTATAAAGCAAAGAGTCTTGCTTGAGGATCGAATCTTAAGGTACCAGAGGCTCGTAAAATAACTCGGGATAAAAACAGGGCAAGATTCCTTGATGTATACCACTTGAGATATTTTATGTTACTTATTTAGCACGAAAACGTTTTTCGAAAAATACATGAAGGGAATATAAGAATATTCGACGCGAATATAAAATGAATATAGGATATGTATGGAAGAGATGCCACGTGTTTACAGAAACTGACACTGTACTTAAATTTCAGAATGAAACATAATTCCAAAAATAGATATTGTAAAACATGTGCAACTATTTTTGTTGAAAGAAGTAAAAGTAGCAATACATATCATCTTCTTTTCAAAAACTTCTTTTATTGGGGAGTTGTTGCACTTAAAAAAAATGTCTCATTTTCAATCCAAACTTGTTATTTAAAAAATAAGTAAATATAAAGTAAAGTGAAGTATTTTTATTTGTTGAAATTACAATTTTTATATTATTAAATTTTTTGTATTACTATGATGGTAAAGATAAAGGCAACACGTAGTAATTAAGACAAGATGACATATACTTAACTCAAAAAACCAAAGAATCTTAGAAAATATCACAAGAAAGTCGTCTAAAATAACAAAACAAACAAAGTCAAAGAAATAAAAAATAATTTTCCGATTTTCTATTACTGCTGTACCTAAAATACTGACAGAGCGGTGTCTCCTGCGTACTTGCTCTAATATATTTTCAAAATAAATTGCACTTCGCGACTGAAAGTCAGCAAAGTAGGATTTAATTAACCAGTAAAAGTACGTTTAACAACTACTAAGAGGAATATGATAACAAAACTAGAGAGCATCTAACCCCGGGCGCGATCAAATTCGTTTGGCAGCGCAACGATTCGCAATTCCACGAGTTTGGGCTGCCTGTGAATCCAGCTTAACGAGTTCATAGTCCAACGCAAATTCGACGCCCGGCGATGGATCGACCGACACAGCTCTCCACGCCGAGCGCGAAAACGAGATTTCCGATTCCCTTCCATCAGACGTTTGCCTTGCAGCGACAATAAAACGTCTATAAAAGGCGAAGGCGCGTTTCCATCATTTCGTGGAAACTCGCGCGCGGAGTAATCAAAACCGGCGGGGGGCGCGCTTCCGCCTTAATTGTCGCCGGCGGACAAAGGAGCGCCGGTAATGCGAGCGACCACGGATCCACACGCGCCCTCCGTGAAATCGTTTGCCTCTGATTTGCATAATTCAGTGGGGCCAGGGCGCGGCGTTACTCTATTTCGACGCGAGCCACGCGGCGCGGTGCGGCGTGTACGCGCGGAATTATGCGCACGAGCGTAAACCGTCCCTCAGCGAGGGCTGCAACCAGTTCCAGGGTTGGAGTTGAATTACGATCCGCTAAGGAATTTATGGGTCGAACGAAGCCACGCGAATGGACGCGATTCGCGGTGAATTCTGCGCACGATGCGCGCTTCTCGTTCGCTCAGTTTGTACTTTTTTTTTCATTGATTTCGCTTTCGTGAGGGGGAAAGGTGAAAAATACTCGGGTGACAGGGGTGGAGTGGAGTTATCGTCGGTGTAAATCAAAGGGTACGCGAAAGTTTGGAGGTAAATCACGGAGGGGGGCTACGGAGAAAGAATCTCGAAATTTAGGAACTGAAACGCTTCGGACGGCGAGCGTGATGGATTTGAACACGTTGGGAATGGTTTTGTGTAACGTAATTAGACGGTTTAGTTGTAGACTCGTGTTTTAGAATCGACAACGATATTGTAAGGTGTACAAAAGAAAGGAAGACAATGACGGCAGATGGAATTATGCCGTATTGTGATAGAATGAATGATTTTAATTTCCCCCCGAATGAAAAGGCATTATCAACCCTTTGAACGTCGTTAAAGAACAGTTCCCGGGCTTTCAGCGCTTTGCACAAATCGAAGCACACCATATTACCCGCTTTTAATGGCGCAGTGTATCCACGGCGGTCAAATATTGAATCTCGGCCAGGAATTCCCACTTATTTCGTGCGAAACGCGTGGAGAATTATGCCCCTCGCCGTAGCGGCGCGGCGCCTCGCACGATGTTCGCGATAAAACGGTCCGTGGCGGACTGTTCCGAACAAACAAAAGTCCCCTGACCTACCTCGGCCGGCTCCGCGTTGCCAACTCAAATGTTTGCCACCTGGGGCTATGAACGGAAGTCATCCCTTCGCCCTATGAAACGTTACCCGCTCCCGTCCTACGTCGCGTCACGTCGTAAAGCAAACCGCAGTCGCGCACATACGCTGACATCGCGAAACATCGTTTGTTCTTGCCCTAACGACCGATCCGACCCAATTAATTGGCCTCTCAAACTATCAATCGACCCGTGGATTCCTCCGAAATTCGCCGGGCTTCCGCCACCTTTGTTGGACGATCGCTCGACTGTCAATGTAACCCTATCGGGGATTCTAATTTGGAAATACCAAACGTTTATTTAGCTCGAGTCCCGTTCAGGGAGTTTCGACTCGCATCGACGCACCCGTGGCTGAGATTGATAATTCCAAATTCTCGGACCGCGAAAGTTAAATGCTGCAATTACGTTGCGCCTTGAATTAATTTAGCCAGCGCATCGGGCACCCAAGAGATCCGCTCGATCGCAACAGGATTTATGGAAGTTGGAGTTGAACCGACGGCGGAATTAGACGACGGGAAAAGGATCGCGGAGGCGGACGAGATCGTGAAATTACGCTGTCGGATCACGGTTACTTCCGCGGGTCATAATACTGATATACCTTCCCCTGGATTTATGCAAACAGTTTTCGGTATTTTTAGTGCTCCTACGAGCGCGACGAATGGCCGTATAAGTCAAGTATTACGAGACGGTCGTAGCATAATCTGCGACCAGACAAAATGTACGGACGAATTCACGAAGATAAACGACAGTTTCCGGTCCGCGCGCGACCATTAACGACGCACGAAAAAGAAGCATCGACAGAAACGACGAAATTAAACGGCGTCTCGGCGATCCCCGTAAATTCCCGCCTGGGGGTCGCATTCCTAACTACTTCGGAGTACATTTTTCCTCCCAGAAGAGATTAATTATGCAAAAGTTACGCATGTACATAAATTGCGCTGGTCAGTTGGTCACGACCCGGCGGTCCCTCTCCGCATTTAGACGAAGCGGTCGCGCGACATTCCTGACAAGGTCGTTTACCGAAAAGTGGCTAGATCCGATCTTCGACGCTCGCAATTAAGACTCTCCTATGGAATCCCGACGCATTCCGGACGACCCGGACCTTTCGAATTAACCGTGTCAATGCTTTTGATCCGCATTCCACGCCTCTGATGCAACTGGACTCCGCGAAACCAGGAAATATTCAAGTGTCGAAGATTCTATTTCTGTCGTCCACGGTTTCGAAATTAATACATTTCAAGCGAAAGCCGACTGCGAAACCACGGGCGATAATTAGTTATTGTTCCCGGGAGATTTCCGTTTCCCGAAGACGAACCGTCGCGTAATCACGAAAAATGTCTCGCGCGCGGCGCGAACGTTTCATTAATTTCCCCGAGCTACGACGTAAAGGGCAGCAGCGAAAAACTGCATAAAGCGCGCGCGAGGAAATGAAATTTTTTACCGAAGTTGGCGCAAGTTCCGCGCCGGCAATTTTGCGGGCAACTTTCCACTGGGGCCAGTTAATCAATTTAATTCCTGAACCGGCTCCGCTCCGCGCCCTACCTGCGATACGCAATTTAGAAGTTTTCGAACGCGGGTCCCCGCCGCGTAGGGTCGCGCGATTTATCTTTCCTGCCCGCGGAAAAACAATTTCAGGCGGAGAAAGCCGTGGGGTAGTTAGGATATGCGCGCAAAGCGAGAGGAACAGAGTGTTGGTGCGGAGGCAGCCCGGGCAGCCCCCGTTGTCGGTGCGCGCCGCGATAAACAAAAGAATCGCCCTCGCAGCGACGCCGTCTACCAAATATACGGTGAAGATCGAGGGACCGGAGGAGGGAACGCGTTGGAGGGAAGAAAAAGGGCGGCCTCTAGTGCTCCTGTCGCGAAAATAATGCGTCTATAACTTACGTGCTCCACGGTATTCGCATTCATGGCGCTGGTTTAGCTATCGCCGGAATCGGCTTCCTCTTTTCGCCTTCCTTTTCAATCCCTTTTTCTCTGTGTCTTCCTCTTCGTTCGCTTCGGCTTCGCGTCGATTCCGCGAGACCAATTTTTCTGCGATGCTCTAATCCTAGAAACAATGATATTGTTTCTTTATTTGTTTAGAGATATTGGCGGCATTGTGATACAAAAGCTAAAGAACGAGTAACGGTGTTGAAGCATATAAAAGAAAAAAAAAGAAGTGGGCTGACGTGTGATTAATGGATAACTGAAACGCTGAACATCTGATCATACAAGAAGAAAACGTAAAGAGACCAATTCGGTTAGAATGATCGTCAACATAATTGCATATTCTGGTCAACAAGTTCTAAAATTTAAAATTACTTATGAAGAAGTTAGCACGGCAGACAGGAGTATTATGAAGGAAACGCGAACCTGCATTGAAATTTATGTGTTGGAATAATGCAGGACAGTCAATATATACAGTGACTCACAAAGTTCACAAAGACTATATTAAATTTTTTTAAACACTGCAAAAGATATTTGCCTTTGCACAATATAACTAATGGAAACTGAGCAACAATTAAACGTGGAAGCTAGGAACGACCCAAACTGAAAGAAAAAATTAGTACTGTGAATTTCATGATTTAATTAACATTTGGACTGCATGTGAACAAACTTGTAAGTCACTGTAGTTATTTACTATTTTAAAATTCATTTTGTGCAGGATTTTGCAGATTTTTATGCAGAATGAAAGTTTTACAAAGGTAAATAAGAAATTCAAATTTTAATAACAGTTTTTCTTATTTTATATGTATTATTATATGTATCAACAGCTTCCTAGATTTTTGCATACATTAAATTGCCATAAATGCATAAAAATCCGCAGTCTAATGACTATAACTATACAGGGTGAGTCAATAAGTACTACTATAATAACTCGCTACTTATTGATTGTATCAAAAAAAGGTTTTAATGAATTATGTAGTATTTTAAGGTACGCATCAGATGGCTGTAATTTAATTTCTTTATATCTTTTTTTTTTAGATATCAAGGTAAACTTAATCTTTTTCAAGGTCTATTTATCAATATTGTTTCCGCGCGTTTTTATATTCTCATTCCTGTTTCTTTGAAGAAAGCCATTATACATTTCATCACTTTTTCGGATTTTTTTTAAGAACCTCATGTATATTGTCATCGAATTTTTCAATTTCTTCTTTAACTTCCTCGTAGAATCGCTACCTATTCATTTTTCATAGTTCGCAAATCGAAATATGTTCCAGGTCTTCGATATCTTCCGTGCAACTACACAACGGAGTCTCCACCAAGTTCTTTCTTATTTTTAAAATAACTGAGAAGATAGTTTCAACGTTTTACACTAAATATTTCACCTCCGCACGACGATTACCCTAATCTAAACTCTTCTCAGACACGGTCAATATTCCCTAACATACTAGGACGCACTCAAAACACTCTCACAGAACTTTCGGCCCCGCAATATTCCGCGAGGACCCTTGATAGGGAATTTATGTTGCAAATCAGGGCATAAATCGCCACAAGGTGAAACCTTTTCGTTTGACATATCCTAGGGCAAAGTAGACGTATGCATAGACAGGCGCAACTAGAAGAGGAGAGCAAGTTGGTGGCTGTTCGCCGAGAGGGTTCGGCGATTTGCATAACATCGTGAATATATAGAGGATAATCCGCGGTAACTTCCCCTGTAAAGGGTTCTGCTTATCGCCGAGTAATAACGCGATAAGACAGCGCGGCGTTGTGGCGCAGATGTTGATGGGAAAATAATTCCGTCCCGCTATTCGCGTCGCTATGGTAGCGTCGTTTTTCCGTCCCCGAATTCCGTCGGTCGAAGAGGCGGGGGGTGGAAATTCGAAGTAAAACTCTCGACGAGCGTATCCAAGAGGCGCCATCGAATAACCCAACAGACTACCTTCCTCCGCGAGGAACTTCGCGGTCCGTAAGAATTCTGCGGAATTCTCAGCAAATTTTCCCTACAAAGGAACGGAGCTTCCTTCCCTATTACGCAGCCACGCGTCTGGGCTTTGCCTCGGCGCCATTTTCACCATCGTCGGTGCAACTTTTCCGCGAGCAGACAGAAAGAGGGAATGCCTAATTCGATTCCGAAGCCTGGGAGGTGCACTCACCGTCGCCAGCTCTTGTCTCGAGGACGTTTACGCGGTGTTATGCACCTGCGCGAAGACAGGCGTGTAGGTGCATCCTGCGCGAGACGCGATAGAAAAGTTTGCGATGCACCGATGCACCCTCCGAGGGGAAGAAAAAAAAAAGGGTGGAAAGTTTTCAGAACGGCGACGGAACTGCGATCGTCAATGCGCTTAATCAAACTCTGCCTCGCACGCGGTTGAACGAAAACTTTATAATAATGTTAACGAAGCACAGAAGACTGCGTTAACTTGTAATAATTGTTACGCGATCCAGACACTGCGTAGGCAGTTTAGTCGAACAATGCGGGCGGCCTAGATGACGCAGAGCTTCGCGTCACGAGAAAGTTCAGCCTCGACAAACGCCAAACGCTTTATGTATTCAAGTGGCAACTTTCCGACGAGTAATCCTTCGTTCTGAAACGCAAACTAAGTCATCCCCGCGTCGAGAAGCCGAAGAAAGTTCGCGGTATAATCGAGTAACCGAAGTTAAACCCGCCGACGCGAAGATTCTAGGAACGTACGACCGGTATCGACGTATCGCGATGATGACCGCAGCTTCCGTCGTCTAACGTGGAAAGAGACGAAACGCTCGGCCCTATTTGGAAAGTTGGATCGCGTTGATCCTCCGTGGATCGGCCGAATGAGACCCGCGTTAACTTAAGTGGCTGTTTCCGAGGCGGTTGGAACGAGGAAAGTTCCGAGTTCGTTTCGGGAGAACAAATGCAGAACGCCGTCCAACAAGCATGTATTTCTGCCTCCTCGCTCCTTGTTTCCCCCTCGCGCTTCTTGTTCCCATTCGCTAGGTCCGTCGTTTGGCGAGAGAATTTGTTGGTTCTTCGAGGAAAAGCACCGTCGTCAGGTTCTGATATTTATGAACAAACTATACCAATAGGAATTGCAATAAACAAAACTGCATTTTTCAAAGCTCCACTTCACTAGTTCCCAGAATTTGAAATTTTTTTTTTTTTTTTAATGCAGATAACAGTGGCTGCGTAGACAAAAGCCAGTAGATCCGGTAGACCAGTTAAAAATAGTATCGCCCCAGTGGCGGGCGTGGCTTTAATGCGTGACGGCGAAACATATTAACGTGCATGTTCGCGGGTTGAAATACGAGGAAGACAGAGAGATAGAGAAAGAGGGGGGAAAAAATGCCTGGAAAATTCTGTCTGCGTCGCTCTTTCCCGGTGAAACACGGCGAAAACCGTGTTGTCGGGCCGCGCGTGCACCCGCGAGATTGCATTTCATGAAATCGGGCTGGACGCGTGGATGAGTTTCGTGGAAAAGGTCGCGGTGGAAAGTTTCAGGCGACGCCCGGCTTTGTTTGATTTACCGAGGATCGGGGGTGACGAGCTTTCGAGGGCGAGCGTCGCGACGCAAATTCGACGCTGTCTGTGGCGCGACCGTGACTCGGCAAAAGTGGATACAGACCGTTTTGCACAGACCAACGTACGGAAGGAAGGATATATTGTGTGCGACGGACAAACAATGATTCTTTCGTTGTTACGAGTCATGAAATAGATTTACGGAATGAAAGGAGATTTATATTGTATCGTGGAAATTCACTTATCATTGAATAATGCCAAGAATTATTATAGAATTTCGAGGATATATTTTAGTCATTTTTCAGAATTTTTCGATGGGTAATTAGAGTACGTGTAACGCGCAGTTTTTTAAAAACAATTTCGGTTTTCGAAATGTATTTTACAGTTTTTTCTCTTGCAAAAAAGCAATTTGGGAAGTTTATGAAAGACACGAAAATTGAACATTTTTCGAAATGGTTGTTATTCTGCTTTTACAACAGTTCATTCGATTTTTAGCAAATTTTACACACACATTCCGCAATATTGTCATTCTCGTCTATATAAAAACTGCAAAAATATTTAACTAAACTGTTCTTATTATTAATAAATCTATGATACAGGTAAAAAAGACCCCAATGACAATGGTTTACAATTGACAGAAAAAATATGCAGAAATATTGATGGTAAATTTTCGAATAGTTAGTAATTAAATCTAATTCACAAATTACCGAGACACAGACTGATTGAATTTGAAAAGAGCGAATGGATCGAAATCAGAGAAATTGAAAATATTAAAGGAAGGCGAGAACGCGACACAAGTCGGTCAGTGGTATTGAGAAAGACCAGCATAGCCGCTCCATTACGAACGGGATTACTCTCCATTTTGCGATGGTCTGTCTCAATTTCAATTTTCATTTTCGTTACATCGGGGGATTCCTTGGTTGCAGCCCCCATTCCAGTGCCGCAAAAGCTCCGTTGGATTTATTTTCGGAGCCTCAGCCACCTGCGAGCGTAAAGTCTAGAGAGTGTCGTGGATATTATGAGAAAAATGGAATTTCAGTCGTCGCGGAACAGTTGCCAGTTTTTTCATTTCTAAATTAGACCACGAAAGAAAACTCGTTCGTTCGTTTCGCGTGAGAGAATCAGACTCGCTTGATGAACTCTATTTAGAACGAGTGAGAAACCGGATTAACCCATAGCCTTTTAAAACATAATTAAAAAAAATGTCTTTGTGCGCTTCTAATTAGACAGAACGAAACGCGAAAAATGTTTTCCCTCGTTTCCGAAACACCCTGTTGTGTGCGACCGCAAAAATCGAGCCCGGGCGCAGTTATAGCGAGTCCCAGAATCGAGAGCAAATCCGCGACCGAATTTCGCAGGGATTGGAATCGAGATGTCTTCTCGATAACGCGCCGGTGAATGAGTCCGTCGTTGATTCGCGCGACAACAATACCGAAACAGGTCGATACCGCGACCGACATCGTCCCATTCTCGATGATTATTCCTCGTCGAATCCGCGCGCTCCTGTCCCACTGAAAATCGCTTCTCGTCGACTGGTTCGTTTTCTATTCCGCGAACGACGCGCTGCCGCTCGTTATTAAAAAATCGAAATGGCTTTCCGCCGAAATTCCGCGATCCGGGTGAAAGTCGAAAACGGAGCACCGCGCGTTTCGCAAAATTCACGACCGAATTCGCTCCTACCATTTATTTCCTTTCGTTATTTCGGCCATCTCCCGGAGATTCATTTCATGCACTGCGTTGCGCCTCTCGAACAAGTGAAATTTCACGCGATACGTCCGCGTAACGCAGTTAAATTGTTATTAAGTTTACAAGTCCCGCGAGAGCGTCTCAGGAAAGCGTTCTCCTTTCTCGCGCGCGCCTCTCGCGCGTGAAACTTATTAATTATAGGGAGGGAGAAAGATCATGGGAACCCGAAGGATTTTTAACGCGGCAACGCACGAACATCTTTCACGGCGGTTATTTCGTCGATTCAACGAAACGCTCTCTCTATAATCGCCCAGAGGAAAAGAGAGAGAACCGCTTTACCGTGGAATAAGAGCGTGGCAGGTGCTTTAGCCTCGGCCAGGCGGTAAATTTCCTGGATTTTATCGGCGAAAATTTAGAGACACTATAAAACCGCGCGTCGAACGAAGACGCATGTTTATGTGTATGGATATTTCCCGATACTCTCCGCAGGAGAGGATAAAATGCGGGAGCGGCGGCATTGTCGTTAGCCGAAGACTTCACTGCGGTCTGAACCTATGAAAAACTGTATCGCTTATTTTCATAACCAAAACTTCGATATACTCTTAATTGCGAGCACGCTAAGTAACGCTTAAGCATGCCTTTTCAAGTTAAATTATAAAGCGCCTTTAGAAATTTCTCCGAGGCAGGAGACCGCCCAGCGCTTTTGCGGATTCGAGGGTCCGAAAGAACTAAGTGTACTATAAGGATTATAAGCAACAGTGGAAGTAGACTTAGCAAAAGGTTTAACTCAAAACTTAAGATCCAACGTTCAGGGATCATAATTTTCTGATCCCCAACTTGACCATTACCGAGCAACTTCTTCCAATAAAAGCTAGGGCATCGTCGAGCGCTGTCCTGCTTGGAGTATCCAAAGTTCCCCTGCTCTAAACCCTCAAGATCCCATTAAAATAGCCTAACAGATCTCCTTGCCAGAAAATCAACGAGGATTGGCCGAAGCCACCGGTTCGGGCGAGAACCAATCCACTCAGCCTCCCATCAAAAATTCATCGCAGGTATCGAGCTTTTCTGCGGTCTTGGATCCCGGGGCCACTAATTCCTGCGAATCGATTGCTCGCCCAATTCAGACCCGACCGCCGTTCCGACCCCGGAAACCTAGTTGCATAGGCGATCCGCATGCTTTAATTAATCTCCCCATTCGGCCCGCAAACGACGTCGTCCTGACTATTTCAATTTACATCGGTCAGCCCGTAATTATTTCATTTGCAACCCCTCAAACGATCTACGCGGAAATCTACATGCTTGCCCGGTTCGATCGCGGCTCCTTGATCACGCGCCGCTAACCGCTAAACTGCTTCGTACGACGCAATCAATAAGGGTTTCTTTGAGAGTAGATTCGACTCTCAAAATGGGGTTCCCGCGATTTCGATCACTATGGTTTTAATTATTTATGCTTTGGAAATATCGATGAGTCGAGAAATTGCATTCTGACTCTGAAAAGAGTCAGGTTTTCGCGCTGAAGTTTATTTGCAGCTGTACCAAATTTGTCAAAACTCTAAGTTTTAATAATAAGCTTCACACTTTGACTGCGACTCGTGCGTTTTACACGTTTGCAGAGTCTACCCTGAGAACACACCAGGAATGTTACGGCTTTGCCAGGTCCCCATTTTAACTTTTAAGATTGGTTTTGCTCTTTTACGAATGGAGTACCTTAGGGTGCGTCCAGACTCGCGCAACGTTATGCCGGGCTAGGCGAAGGTAATGTAACACCTAATGCAATATTATTAGACGCGATGCGCGCACGCGTTGGCTGCAGGCAGTCACCGTGCGTCCATACGCGTTCGTGTGTTGTTGCTCGTTGCGTTGCGTGTTACATTACATTCGTCTGGACCCGGCATAATCCGCAACGCAACGTGCAACCGCACACGAACGCGTATGGACGCACGGCAGCGAACGCGCGCGCGCCTCGCGCCATCGTGTGCGAATCTCGTTCAATTGCATTGCGTGTTAAGCTGGATATAGACACGTGCAACGCACGTTGCAGAACACTTTTGAAAGGGTCAGTTTTTATGGGTTGACGCGCAACTTCACGTGTGCCGGGATATTGGTTGCACACGGCTCTACGTGGCTTTGCTTTCGATGTTGCACATGTTTAGATCTGCCTTTAGGCCTGATCCTGACACACTGTAACATCGAAGACGAATGTGTGCAGAGTCGCGCGCAGCCCATATCCCGTCCACAGTAAGTGGCGCGTCAACCCATAAAAATCTACATTTTACAACCGTTTCAAGTGTGTTCTGCAACGTGCGTTGCATGTGTCTGAACCAAACCTTACGTTGCACTCGTCTGGACTCACCTTTTAGCCGTGTCTACATCTAGCGAACGTACACAAACATACAACGTGCGCGAATGACACGGACGATGCTGATTAGTTTCTTTGACCTAAGTCGGAGTGGCATGGCGTTCGTACGCGTTTACGTACGTCCCCCCCCCCCCCCCATTTGCGTTCGCTAGATGTAAACGCGGCTTTACGAAATCTTAATCCTCGAAAGACGCTCAAGACGCAAGTGATAAATGTTGGAAATACGCCCCAGACGAACCCATATGCACGGTACAAAAGTCCACGTTTTCCTGCCGCAATCGCCGTATTAAATGGCAGTGATTTTCAAGTAGAAGGACGTAGGCCACGCTAGAATTTTCATTTCGAGACGGTGACCCGGGCTTCAGAAGTCAACTTAAACGTAACACGGTCGATTTTTAGTCCGCCGTTTCCATATTCATCGAGCGGAGACGAATCCGCGGCCGTCGAAGCACCGCCGCATAGGAGACAATAACGGCCCCGTTGTCGCCGGTATGACAATAAAACACGCGCGGGGACGCGGAAAGGCTGAAGGGACCGGTCCCGCAACGATCACGAAGGATCGATACGATTTTCGAGAGCACGAATGCCGTTGCATAAAACAGGCGAGCGCCGACGGAAGCATTGTGCCCGTGCAGATGACTAATTAACGAAGGGGGTTAAAGCAAGGGAAATCTAGCCGTCCAGAAGGGGGTTGGGATGCGACTAATGAACCCGCGGCGAGGCATCGAGCTCTCTCGGTTCACCGAATTGGCCGGCGAAACTGCGCGAGTCATTCCTAAAGCTGTCCATTCGCCATGCGGAATCATTATTCAAGCCCTCTTCTGCCGCGGAACGAAGGATACGACCCGCGAGGAAACACAAGTGGTTATTGGAGTGGACAGCTGAGAAGGGGATGAAGCCGGAGAAACGGAGGCCGGAGTGAGAAATGACAACAAAACCGGTGGGACGGAGAAAAGTGGACGAACGGACGAGGATGGAAATGAGGCGCGAGTGATGGAAAGATGCTGAAACGACGGGAATAGATGGATTTCTATTACGTGCCCGCGGTATTGTGTGCGGGGCCGCAGCTCGCGAGGAAAGTAAATCGAGAAAGGCCGCCGCATCGGGAACGATATTGAACGTGGCTGTAAGATGAACGCGCCGAGATCAGTGAAATTCTGTTGAGAGAGTAAAGTAGATGTTCTTAGTGTTCATTAGCGGTTACTAGACTGCGAACGTTTGTTATAAGTATAAGTGTGTTGAGAGCAATCTACGAGGTGAATCACACAACTGTGAAATGCCTTACCTTACTTTTTTTTTTTTGGTTGAAGTAGAAAAAATGGTAAAGACGAACGATGAATAGATTAATGTGGACTACATATTCACGGTCATACTTTCGTCGCAAGTGTAGCTTGCAGTTGTACTATTTTTATTAATGGAAATTTCTCCTTTTTACGGACTTCGAATCTTCTAGTCATTCTACTAAAAAAGTATTAAAAAAAATGTTCAATCATGTAACTTGTATTTTTATGGTACTGAAAGTTTCCATTTTAAAAAATAGATCAATTATGAACCTTCACATGCATTATTTCACTTGCAATATAACTATGCAGCTAGTGTGTAATCCACATTGAGTCGTTAATATTTTTAGTTTTCAATTTTTTCTTACCTATTTCAACCAATAAAAAAAAAGAACAAAGATGTTCAGCTTGTTACAATTTTCTGACTCACCTTTACAAAAAGTCTTCATAAATTAAAATTCAAAGATCAATACATCAATCGTCAAGAAAAATATTAATCACCCTACTGCAAATTAAAATAATAAGAAGAAACCAAAGCTTTGTGTTTCCCTCTCATACAAAATTCCGAATATCAAATTCTAAGCATATCCCGCCCCAAACACGAATCTCGAGTCAGATTTACAAAAATGTTTCCAGCGCGAGAAAACACAGGGACGAACGGCGAAAATTTAAAGCTACGATTTGCGTAAAAGTACAAGAGGAGCGCGAAGTGTTGCCGAAAAGAGGTCACCGCATTTGAAGATGTATCGTCAAAGGCTGAAGAGGTTGGCCCGAATTTATTTTCCGCGTCATAAATATGCTCCGTTCAATCTCAGGGCTTTCTCTTCCCGGTACAGAGGATGATCCGTGGTAACCATTTTGCCGAGACCGCGAGTGCATTTCGATGTGAGATCGTATGCAGCCCCCTGCGCTGGATTAATCCGAAACTCGTTCAGATTCGCGACTCGCGCGTCGAGCGGATCCGTGTGTTGTTGCATCCTTTTCGCGCGCAATCCTCTCGAGCACGCGCGAATTTATACGTTCGACCGTGCTCGTCCGAATCTACTTTGCTTTCCTTTATCCTCGACCCTGAATGTAGAGCGCCGTTTTTTTCCCCGTCGGTTCCTTTCAACGGAATGCATCGCGCTCCCCACCCTGACATCTAACAATTAAACGCGTCTCTGTTACATCGGTTCAAAAGAGTCCTACGGGTTACGGAGAAACGGAATTTTGTGATTCGCGAGCATACAACACGAGGGAAAACAATCGTTCCTCTCGTGTAATTATCCTATTGTTTTGCACATATTCTGAAACTTTGCGAGCGAGGAAGTAATTGAGCTGTATGTTTAATAAATTCAGTCTGTAGTTCTTCTTTATTAACAAGAGAACTCATATCTGATTTATTCACGTTGTTATTTTTACTCGAATAAACAGTTTCTCTGGTATTAACCCTGCTGTTATTCTCTTAAAAATCTGATTTTTTACAATTTAAATTATTAACACATCTTTAGAAATGTGTTCAATGAAATTTTTATAGAATGTCAAGGAACAATAAACGTAAATATTAACACTAACTTCCTCATATTTTTCTTACAATTGAAACAGTTGTTTAACTATATAAAATGCAGGATTGGGCCAAATAGATCCGAGGGGAACAGCTGGGTTGAATAGCAGATATTTTTTGCGAAGCTATGATTTTGTTTATAAAAATTCAGTTTCTGTATCCATGCGACTTTTTTAAAAACGAAAAGCCCTGTAGGAAAATCTCCTTACAGCCATTGCACTCGTGTGAAACATCACTTTATTTACATACTTATTTGCACGTTCCATTTGTTATGCACGCGCGATTTCGCGGAGAACGCATTGTCCCGTATAAACGCGCGTGCCCGTGTCCAATCGGACCGCGTTATCCACTTTAACGCCGGGACCAAAGCCCAAATTGAAGTTTCGAATTAAACCGTCCGGATGATCCGTCCAGTCTGGCTCGCTTTAAGGCTCGTTTGCAATTTCGTTGCCGGCAAATATGTCCCCGTCCCACTCGGCCGCTGTCCTTCGCTTTAATCCGAAATTATAGTCGCTCCCGAATCGGTTTCGCCAATCCTCTCTTCAACTTCGATGGAACGGGGCCGAGAAGTCAAACTATCTTTCCATAAAAATCTTCTTGAAACTTTGATTCGCGAATTGTTTGAAGATAATCTCTTGAAACGTTTTACTTGTAACGAAAGAGTGCAACAGATATCGAAGCATGAAATATACATTACGAATCAAAAAAAGAAACAGAAGAACCAATTCGCTGAATTTCTTACCGTATGGAAATAACAGAAGCTTTCAATTAATTGATGAGATTCTATAATGAGATAACCCGCTGCTTCAAGATTTTTCTAAAATCCGCGACATCAAAGACACTTCTTTGTCAAAAGCAGCCCGCATCTTATTAAATTTTTGTAAACTGATTTTTCTTCAGCTTACTTGGTTTTACCTCGACATCCTCTGTGCGCAGCATTATTACTTCAACGTCACTTCGCCGTAATTCGCGTCATTGTAAAATGGTAGTCCGTCGCTGGCAGAGCGCAGCCCGATAGTTCGAGGCCCTAATATCGCGGGAACGGGTATACAATGTACACACAGGGGGTGGAAAGTAGTAAATTTTCCGCGTCGTTGCGCTCTCGGGCAGTAATAATTCCGACGATCGATAATCTCATCAGTGAACTTTTACAATCTCAACGGGGCTTGAATCGACGGGGGTGGCAAGTGGACGCGCGAAAGCGCAACGCGGATGCATTCCGTGCACGTTCCTCGAGTTTATCTCGGGAGGGGAGGGAGGGAGAAAGTGGGACTGACATATTGGGGATCGTTCTGGCCGTCTAGTCGCATTTATGTACCCTTCGTGTCGGCCTGCCGCGCCAAAATGATCGTCCTCCTTTTTCTTGCTCCCCCGCCTGTTTGGTTTCCGCCGGCAGTTTCGCGCGAACCCCCGACCCGCCACCTCTGCCCTGCCTTTTTAACCCCTTAAACGTCGCGCGGACGTGAGACACGTAAAATAGGAACCCGATGGGACTCTCTGCTATCGATGTATTGGATTATCTTCGACAGGAGAGGATGAACAAGTCGGTATATTACACTGCGAAACTTTGACACTGATGGATAGTCATTATACACGAAAAAGATTTTTAATCCCTTCGTGCACCTGTCGTTTTCGTAGTGTTATCACGAAACTGCGGATCTTCATGCAAAGTAAAATTTTTGCACGCCCAAATTAAGAATGGGAAGTTGAATATGTTTAACTTTCTAAACATTCTAACCCAAATTATATTTTTTATATTTTGCCATATTATTAGTAGTCTTGCAGACGTTTTGCATACTTTATATTGCCATAAGTGCATAAAATCCGCAATCTAGCTATCACATGATAGGCCTTCTTTAATTGATTAGTTTTGGGAGAATGAATATTTTGAATTGTATCAGCTTTCATTGCATTCGAACGTAATTGATGTTCGTTGAAGAGTAAAGACTTCGATTTTGGAGTTTAATTAATTTGGAATAAGAGTTTTCATTTTTTAAAGGGTGAAATTCCTAATTGCCTGGCGACAACTGGTTCGAGAGTTAAGAGGAAACTTGATAAAGGCTCTATCGATCTTAGAACCAAGTTGATGAACTAATTACGCGTTGTCTAATGTTTCAGTGAAAAGCTCATTACGTGAATCTCGATTCCAAGTTCTTCTTAGCTAATTAAACCGGACTTTCCTCTTTTTCAAGGAACCTTTCCTTTCCTTCGTCAACCCTTAATTTTAAAACTTTAATCTCCCTATCCTAAAATTTTCATTATTAAAATTAATCGTGCTTCAAATAAATAGCCAGATAGCTGAATTCCGATCTTCTCTATTTCAGGTGCCGCATGAAGCAATGGAGAAGGGATCTACCTCCGACCTCAGTTATAATCACGTTCCACAACGAGGCTCGATCGACGCTGCTCAGAACCGTCGTGAGGTACACCACTTCTACATATTTCCCCATTAATTCCTAACCGAGTACCGCGTTAATTAAAATTGTCGTGGAATTACACCGATCATAAGGAAGAGAAGCGAAAGCGAAAAATCGGATAGAATGCAGTTCCCACCTCGGACGCTTCGCGATGCAAATAGAAAACCGTTCGATTCATCGAAACGCGATTAATATTTCCCTGTCGGACAGAGTAATCGCGGGCGGATAAATTCCGGCGCGCGTACGTGCAGCCGAGGGGTTGCAGTTGGCCGATGCACCAGCTCGGACGATGCAGCGAAAACGCGAGAAAATTCCCGATGCGGGTCAGAAGGGGAAGGCGACAGCCGATGGAATTTTCTAATCGTCGTTCCATCGTTCCGCCTTCCCGCGCCCATTACTCGCCCGAGCGCATTATACTCGCGATCCAGGGGGGTGGTTGATGGTGATAAATCACGCGTGAAATATGAAGGGCTGCGTGGACGGTGAAGGATTTCGGAAAGCGTCGACGATACCACGCCCGAGATAATAATATTCCCGCGGAAAAAAAAATACGATCTCGCTGGTCATAAATTCGCGCCGAAACCCGAACATTTGCGAGTAACGCTTCAACGCGACGACGAATTCAATGTATTTTTCGCGCAAAAAAATGTTATCAGTCTGAAACGGTGAGAAAAATTCTGCAACTTTTTACGGTGCAATCATAATTATTTCCAAGGTCTCCGGAGGTACTCTGCTCATCTCAAATATTTCTCAGCAGATTTGAAAAAAACACCGTAAACGCGTCGGATATGTTGCTCCATTTTCCTCGGCGCAGCCACACGAATCAGAGATTTCCCCCGTGAACATCCGCCTCTTAATTGAAACGCTTTTCCGCAGGCGTAACGTCACGCGACTTGAACGAGGTTACATTCACCTGGGAACAGAATTTTTTCCGCTGAACGTAAGCGAGCTCCCGTGGGTGGAGAGGCGTTCGCGAAGGGCGAGAAACTTATTTAAGCGGGAGGATCGTTTCGAGAGATCGCCTTGAGGCGGGATTGCACCAGTCGATGAAATTAGAATCGTTTAATTCCTGCGTGCGAAATTTCCCGTGGCGGCCGCTCCCACACCAAGTAACCGGATATTTTTCCTTTAGCGTGCTGAACAGGAGCCCCGAACACCTTATCAAGGAAATTATTCTGGTGGACGACTTCAGCGATCATCGTAAGTGTCAACTCATTTTCATGGAAAAATATTGCACGCTAAATGTTTTAAATATTGTATAATTAGACACTTATGTTATGTAACAAATCATTCAATTGTAAAAAAAGTGTAGCGAAATTAGTCTTACTAGGATCCAATTACGGACAGATTAGTGGTTCCGCGAGCATATTGTTGCTAAAAAATGATAACAAACTTAGTTATTAAAAATCATGTCCATCATGATTATTAACAATGATAATTCTTAAAAATCATGTCCCATAGTAAGTTTTATTCTTTCGGAATCCTCAAACAATACTTCTTTTACGAAATCATTAAAAATTCATGAAATACCGAAGAAAGAAAAGAAAAGACATTGCAACTATTACGAAGTCTTCAAAACAGAAGTGCATATGTTACGGAATGCTATAATTTACTTTACTTTTTTTTTAATATAGATGCTTTATACTATAAAAGGACACTATTTATTTTTACTTATATTAGACTGTTGGAAAAAATTGCATCTGAAATGTCAGGTTTAAAATTAATATCTGAAATTTAATAAATAAAAGAGTAATAGCGAAGTTTTGATTCCCCCAAATAAAATATGAATTGAAGTATATTATTAAAGAAAGTATTTCAGGTGTTGTGTAAATACAGTGTCTTTAATACATGAATATCTCTAAATAACCCTCCATAATTGGGACAATTACCCTATCAACGTTTGTTGGTACTTAACATTCTATCAAAATTATGCTGTGAACATTTATATTAATGTTCTAATAAGTTTAAACTTTCAAGAGTAACATATCAAGGTTAGCCCTATGCCGGCAAAGCAAGTCTTTCATTCTAGTACCTGATTTTGTATTGTTATAGGCTTTCAAAAATTCTGAAAAAATTCTGTTACACTTGAAGGGTTTAGAAGCCAATCAGTGTAAGTCACTTTTCATTACAAAATAACTTACGCTGCACGAATTTTCATTCCTTGTAACAATTTTCAGGGCAATTCAATTATAGTATTGAAATTTCACTAATAGAAAATCATACTTATATTACTACAGAATAGCTTAAAAAATTCCTCACTTAATTATACCTGTTAACATGTTTTGTGACTTACATTTATTGTATAAGCGATAGTTAATTGAAATAATTAAAGATTTTCACAACAAAAATGAAAGTTAATAATTTGAAAGGTAGAATCTGAATAATGAAATTTTCGCCTGGAACTCGGCGACCCGTTATGCTGGCATGGGGTTAATAATAATTAACTGACAGCGTAGCTACGAAACGAGATATTGAAATTTATTTTGTCCTGTCTAGCTGAGGATGGCGAAGAACTGTCAAGGATACATAAAGTTCGAGTGATACGAAACGAAAAGAGGGAGGGTTTGATGCGATCGAGAGTGCGAGGCGCGGACGCAGCCACCGCCAGTGTGCTGACCTTTCTGGACTCCCATTGCGAATGCAATGCCGACTGGCTGGAGCCGCTTTTGGAAAGGGTGGATGAGGACCCCACGAGGGTCGTGTGTCCCGTGATCGACGTGATAAGCATGGACACCTTCCAATACATCGGTACTTGACAGAAAAATAAAAATTGAACCATTGGATGGAAAAAGGGCACGTAGACTGAAATTCCATGTCAAGAAAATCCTTTCTCAAAGTTTTCATGGCAGTATTACTTAATGAACGAGTAATGTAATTAGATTCAGGAATGATAATTTATTTATTTAAACAGGATACACCATTAGAATACAATGCTAACATGAGAAGACACGCGGATAAATTTACAATTAATTGATAAGTTTTACAATATAGCTCCTAAAAACATAAATAGGCCTATTACAGAAAAAATCTAATTTAGTGGGTACTATGCATATTTGCTATGGTGCAGATACGGTTTATAGGATCGGAGAATGCATATCTATAATTGAATGGAATAACGTTATTTTTTACTAAATAATATTGTAATGAAAATTTTGAAATTGGTTCTCTCGAAAATGCATTTTAGCTAATGTGTCCTCCATCCAACGCCTAAATTATAAAAAAAAACAATTTCTTAAGAAATCAATTACATTTCATGAAATTATTCAGGGGCATCGGCCGATCTAAGGGGTGGTTTCGACTGGAGTCTAGTCTTCAAATGGGAATACCTGAGCCAAACGGAAAGGCAAGCCAGACAGAAAGACCCCACGCAGGCGATAAGGACGCCCATGATCGCCGGCGGTCTATTTGTTATCAGCAAAGCGTACTTCGAGAAACTCGGGAAGTACGACACTCAGATGGACGTGTGGGGCGGCGAAAATCTCGGTGAGCAAACTGTATATAATTAGCGCGGTGATTCGAACTGGAATGATTTGAACGAGCGTGACGCGGTTCGCAGAGATCTCGTTTCGAGTGTGGCAGTGCGGAGGCAGCTTGGAAATTATCCCGTGCTCGAGGGTTGGCCACGTGTTTCGAAAACGTCACCCCTACTCGTTCCCGGGAGGCAGCGGGAACGTTTTCGCCCGGAACACCAGGCGAGCTGCCGAGGTGTGGATGGACGATTACAAACAGTTCTATTATAACGCGGTGCCGCTTGCTCGCAACATCCCTTATGGAAAGTAAGTAAATCTAACCATAATGAGGATTCATAGTTGATTTTTTTAACTTCGTCCCGATTCTGTGAGCGACCGAATTCGAGCGAGGATGTAAATCGTACAGAAAAAGAAGAACGTCGATTCATTGTCAAAATAATAAAAGAAACAATGCTCGTTGACAATTAAATTTTGTCAAAGTAAGGGGAGAGCGAATATTCGTGCGGTTGATCTAAATGCACCTTAATGAGGAGACAATGTTAAAGTGTGTTTCGGACTTTTAAGCACGTTTTTTGAGATTTAGTTGAGAATATGCAAAACAACTCGAAAAAGTTGCAAGGAGCACATCTTCTCTGCTTTCGAGAAATAAATTACTAAAGATGTAGTACAAGTCCTACTATTCTAACAAGGAAAGTTTGCCAAGTGACAGACGCCGATTTCAGTGAAACTTTATGCAATTATTGTTTGGTCCAAACTAAGAATTTTGCTGCATTCTTGACTTTAAAAGCACCCCTTTCATCAAAGTCGTCTTTTCATTTCGGTGCTTGTAGCTCAAAAAGAGTTGCAAAAAAAGTTGTACATAAAAGTTTCCCTGTTTTTCAAAGCCTACGAGATGGGTGCAAGCAAATTTTGAAAAAATAAAGGAATGTTAATAATTCAATTTTTATAGCTACTGAACATTATTTTCGCGGATATCTATTAAAAGACACTATTTTACACAGTTAAAAAATATTCTTATCCGTTAAATCGAACTCCAAGAAATATTCGATGATGGTGTAAACGAAACACCGAGTGCCGGGAGGGTGAGCCGTCTTATTTCGCGCGGCAGCTCGATTTACGACGCCGAGAACGGGACGAAATACCGATAGTCGATTTCATTAAAACACGTCAGCGCACGTGAGCCGTATTAATAAAACGACCGACCCGTCGTTTCGCTTTAGTATTCAGGACAGAATGGAGCTGAAGAGGAAATTGCACTGCAAGCCCTTCAGCTGGTATCTGAAAAACGTGTATCCCGAATTAGTTATACCGACGAGCGAGGGAGGGCCCGGTGGATCCCTGAAACAGGGAACCGCGTGCTTGGATAGCATGGGCCATCTGCTAGACGGGAACGTCGGGCTTTATCCGTGTCACGACACCGGCGGTAACCAAGTAAGTACGCTGGTTCATTATTCAACCCGTCCTTCTGTGTTCGCGCGTACGTGTGCGCTAAGTAAACTCCGACTGGCTCGGATAGTCCCTGGCCCCGGCAGTTGTTTTACCGAAATAACTGTTCGCTTCGGTCCGCCGGTATTAATCCCTGTATTCAATTTTGCGTTTCAATTATCGCGCCAAGGATTTCGTAACGAGAACAGCGGAGTTAAAGGATCGACGTGAAATATGTCTCCTCCACGGTGGGAAATGAAACTCGTGATTCATGGGGGATGAAAATTTAAAATATCCGACTATCCGCATTGCACACGAAACTAACGAACTTGGGGAATAACCCTTTCGTATCCCTGGACGAGATGCTATCTCGCGACCCGATACTGGCCGATTGATGTTTTTGATGAGATATCTCGCGACACGATACGTCAGAATTTTTTGTGGATTTGAATAAGCGATTTCCTGAAATTTACTTATATTTCGTTCAATTTTCTTGAAATTCCTAAAGTTTTCGTGATTTTCCAGAAATTTTCCTAAAACCTCTTGCATTATTTCCTTTCAATTTATTGATTTTCATTGAATTCTCTAGAAATTCCTCGAATTTTCTTCATTTTCCTTAAACCCTCTTCAAATTCCTTAAATTATCTTAAAATTGCTTGAATATTCTTGATTTTTCTTAAATTTTCTTGAAACTGCTTGAACTTTCTTGGTTTGTCTTTTCTCTTTTTTTAGAATTTTAAACATTTTTAAATTGTCTGTGGATGTGGATAACTGATTTTTTTACATTTCCTTCAATTTTCTTAAAATTCCTTAATTAACTTTCCTTAGTTTCTCTTGAAATTGCTTGAAGTTTCCTTAAATTTCCGTAAAAACTGCCTGAAATTCCCTAATTTTTTCTCCAATGTTTTCGAAATTCTCTGTTCTTCCTTGAATTTTTCTAAAATATTTTTTAAATTCCTTGAGTTTTCTCAAAGGTTTTTTAAATTCCCTGAAATTTTTTAAAGTTTCATTAAATCTTCTTCCAATTCCCCAAAATTCCTTGAATTTCAGTTAAATTTTCTTTAAATTCCTAGAATTTTCTTTAAATTTTCATGACATTCCTTGAATTTTTCTTAAAATTTCTTAAAATTCCTAGAACGTATCGGTCACGAGATATGCAGGAATGCGAAAGGTATAATCAGAAACGGAAATTAAATCATGTAATTAAGTTACACACGTGAATTCTTGTTTTTTCAGGAATGGGGCCTGACGAAAGACGGCCTAATAAAGCACCACGACCTCTGCCTAACTCTGCCGGTGTACGCGAAAGGCACCACGCTGCTGATGCAGATTTGCGACGGCAGTGAAAACCAGAAGTGGAGGCACCTCGAGGGCGGTTTGATCCGACATTCGCGGATCCCGGTGTGCGTGGACTCGAGATTCCACGCGCAGAGAGGCATCACCGCTGAGAAATGCGACTCGAACGCTGAAACGCAGAGGTGGCACCTCTACAACCATAATCACTAGCTCGCGAAGAGGATCACCGGCTCGTGAAGATCGCGGTGCCGTCGTCACTCGCGAAGGACACGAGGTGTACGGTATCTGATTAGAAGAAGTCGAGTCGACCTGATACGCTCGACCGATCTCGTTGACCCAAGATCGAGCCTCCTCGACCGACGGACCGGTTGATGGGACGAACTCTGCGCGATTCGTCGCGAAACCGGACCTTTTCGACGTAGGGTGCATTGTTTCCCGTTGCGGAAAGGTGATCATTCGATATATTGATCAACGAGACTGTTTTCGAAAGGTTCGAGATGCATGATGATGAACGAAGGGCGAGAAAGATAGGGGTGAGAATTGCGAGTGAGACGATAGAAAGATTTTCGGAATTGAATTCCCGTTTTAGAAACGTTTTTGAATTTCTTTTGAAACCTTGGTGTGCCAAGGGTTTAAAGTGATTTTTATATAAGGAACGTATAGGTTGTTTGGTTTTTGAATTTTGTGTTTTAGTATAAGAAAGATTCGAGAAGCGGAGTCGAAGAGTATCGAGGAACTGTACAGTTCACCCTTTGCAGACGGAATTGTTCCAAGATAACTGTCAAGAGATGTACATAATTTTATTTCGATAGACTACTACTGCGTTTGTAAAAGATTTCAAGATCGATATATTAAAATCCCAGACGTCGTCGACCAAGGGCGTGATCTCGAGAAAGTATCAACCTCGAACGCATTTATATTAATTTCGATGATCTCAAAGTGTCCAATCACTGTCACTTCCGAACAGGTTGAAGGAAAACTCGACAGACGTACTCTTGTATCCATAATTTTAAGCGAACTTTCTACTTTCATCGATATCGACAAATGTCATTCGATGAACACGGACGCGTTCGATCGGTTCAAGAGCAGCCGAACGAAGGATTCCTTTCAATCGATATCGCATAATCGGCAGCGATCGGACCGGTCTTCCGCAATATGCTTCTTATCGATTCCCCTATTTTCACGGCCTCGAACGAGAAGCCCGGAGAACGCCGTTTCCGATTCGACACCGTGACGACTATTGTTTATAGCGAACCCGGATTGTTGATGCGACACGCGACGCACAGGACACATCCGACTGTCTATTGATCGACGAACAATTATGGTGTGAATCGAGTGTTCGATCGAAAATGGCGCGCTACGATCTTCGACAAAGAGATTTATTTTTGTATAAACGAATTGTATACTTACTTGGTTGTGCGAATAGCTGGGAATTGCGGATGTGCTCGCTCGAGGACTCGACGCGTTTCTCGTTACCGGATGCAATTCGTTTTGAAGATTTCTTGTGCTTCCCTGCTGACAAATATCAATTTTATTGTTTTACTTAACAGTGGAATTGTTTTACTTAAATAATGGTATGATTAGGTTCGACGTGGCTATAGAAGATTGTGTTTGAGCAATTGAAGCGTACAATGCGTCGAGTCGATCGGGAGAGAGAAATGGTACGACTAACGCAGCAATACATAGTTGAGAACAATGATCTTTTGTACACTTAAACTTCCGACGACAATGATCTACTGCCGTCATTTCGCATGGAGCACTCCATACTTATACGTATATCCATTACACGGAAGTTACGCTATCGAATATCTTAAGCTTTTGTATTATACTTAAACGCGCTCCAATCACCTGACTCGCAGCTAAGCGAGTCCAAGGTTCTTTCCAAGCTTAATTTATTTTGTCAGATATACCGATCATTCACGCTTCAGTCGAAGCAAGATTAAAATTTCGAACAAAAAAAGTAATATTAAATGAACACAGTCACTAAAATAAAAAGATTGTGGTAATCACACCCCACGATCTTGAGCAGTAAATTATTATTGTCTTGACTCCACTGAAAATTTCGGAAAATTTTTACGCTAAATTTTATTTAATCTGGAATTACTAAAAAAACATTTATCAAAAATGGTATGTCTTTTTTAAGAGCATTCAACGAAATCCGTAATAATTTAAGAAATAAAGAAGTGGATGCATTTAAATGGGAAATATCATTTAAATGAAAGCTAAACTGTTCTTAAATTAATTTATCAAGACCCAGTTATCCGACTTTCAAAGCTCTAAATATACACGTGGTTACCAGCCTACCGAAGTTCTTCGACATTCAAGTCGATACGCTGTAAATACTCAAATATATTCGATTGATTGTCTCTTTCCCGTCCTAAAGCGTCTTTGATTAACACCTTTTTCGCCTTTAACGCGAACACTTTGTTGTTCATCGCTTTCGTCGCGCGCTTCGCGAGTAACGAGACAACCATAATCGCGTGCTAAGTAATTGTACATAATACGTCTACGGAAAATAAATATAAGCTAACGAAACGTCGTACTTCCATGAATCTGTAAGCTGTAATATAAGGAGCGAGTCGATGCGTTAAGAGATAGCAGATCTATCGATCGATGTTGAATACTGAAGAAGCGAGTCTGCGCTCGACGCGAATAGAGTAAGAAATACACACATGTACATTAAAACGAACATTTCTGGTCCCCCCCATCCCTATCGTACGATGCGTTGGATCTGTGGTTATATTTTATATTTGTTAAGGGAGCAAACCTTCGTGGTTGCTCGGTTATAAGAGAATTCTTCCTTATACGAATTTTATCGCGTACCATTTTCAAATTTTCCATGCATATTTGTCTGCAGGGAGTTTAATAATAAATATAAGAAAATTTAAGAATCCCTTAATTGACCCCTTGAGTTTTGACAATTATTTAAAAACTTTGAAGCCAGCTAAATATATATGGAAAATATGAAAATTTTACGCTATATAATTCTATCAGAAAAGTTCTCAAAAATTCGTCTCATGATCGGAACTCCAAAAACATTCCGAAAATGAGGCACAGTGATCTTCGACGTTAAACGCTGTTTAATACCGACTGCTTTAACATTATCGCTCGATATTTGTTTAAAGGAATTTTATTGAGTCATTGAAGACGTGGTATGATTACTCGAGCTTAGATCATTATTTTTCCCACCAAAGTTTTCATCTTCCGACGATTGTCAAGGGAGAAACTCTTCGCTTGTGTCTTAGATCGAATCATAATGAAATTGTAACGAACGTACAATTTCTGCTAATAAAATAATCCTAAGAAATATATATGAAGATTTGTTTGAGAGTCTAAATACCTGTCTTCAAAGTGTACACATTGAATTTCTACAGCTCTGTATTTTGCAAATGTATAATACTAAACCGTACAGAAATATATATAAACATCTACAACGGGTGTATGTTTATATGTATTTATTTGTTTATGTTAAGAATGCGATATTATAGTACTTATAGAAACAAGGTTTTTTAATAAAATGGTGAAATTATTCCAGAAAAATGTATATAAGTTTTTCTCAAAAAAAAAAAAAAAACCCACAAATCAACAAACGCCTTACTTTATTAAAAATAGCATGTACAAAGGTTTCAGTCAACAAAATTCACTTGCAGAAAATTAGTCTTGTGTTTCACGTATTAACTTTATGTTTTTTTATGTTTTTCAATCCCTTTTTAACTTTCTTCTTAAATTCGTCCAAATTTATATCATTCTTCGGCTTTTTGCTTTCTTTGGGGTTCTCTTCAGGCGGTATAAATGCTTCTGCCCTGCGTTTCTGTCTCCTCTTTTCAGCCTCCTCGTGTCTGATCTCCAGCTCCTTCTTCTTCTTGGCTCTCTTCTGTTCCTCCTTCAAGAAGTATTCACCGCTCGCTATCATCTTGTCTATCTTGCTCTCCTGCTGCGGCGGTGGGAACGGAGTGTAAGGCTTCTTCTCCTTCTTCTTCTTAGGCTGTTTCCGTTTGCTAACATTCTTGCTGTTGAACTTTGGAAGAAATCTCTCCCAATTTTCATTCTTTAATTTAGGATCCTTTGCCAGCTCCCGCTTGATCATTAACGCTTTAATATTATAAATTGGGTGAATATTCTTCATTGTGTCCTCCACGATGCGTCTAACTTGCTGAAGACCTTTGTAAGGACCCAAAGCGGCCACTGTTTGTCCTTGCACCAGTACATAACAATTTGTTAACAATTCGATAGACTTTAAAGTGCATCCATTAGGTCCAATAAGCCTCTGACGTCTCTTGACAAACTTTTCTCTGTTTCTGACAAAGGAGGATATTTTTATGATGTCAGAGCCAATGTCATCTTGCAGTACCCTGACTGCCTGTTCGAACGGAACAGATCTAGACAGTAACTTGATCATATCCCGTGCTTTGACAATAATATAAGGATCCCACGTCTTCCTTGTAGTCTTCACTGACATACTTCCTTCCACCAGATCCAGTTCTGCCTTGACGTTATGTTCCTCCAAAGCTTTCTGAACCAGGGGCCAATGTTCCTTCAAATAATGTTCTCTATACTTTGGGAACAATGTTGCAAAGCAGCTTTCTTCCTGTAGACGATGAGGATTGTCTTCCGGTTTGAATTCCGGGATTTTCAACGACCACGCATTGTCCACAGGTCCGGACGTTTTTCGTCCGTCTTCGTTTTCGGAGTCACTCATTTTAACTGATTTTAACTACATGTGGATACTTCGAAGTGTCGAGTTAGTTTGAGGTTATGTTATTAATTATTATACTTGCTGCCCCACACACATGTTCGAACATTCGAACGCAAGATGGAGTCGGATAACCGGGCGTTCGAATCCGAAGCAGGCAAAATGTGAGAATAATTAATTTGTATTGCAATAATTATTGCTGTCTATGAATTCTAAAAGTGTTAGAAATTCAGGCTACGACAGTTTGATAATATCATAGAAAATTACTAACAAGTGACTGAAAAATTTGGAAAACTTATATTTCAATTTGGAGCACTTGATGTAACGCGGCAAGGTGCAGAAACAACTACTGCCATCTGCTGGAGGGAAGAATATTTATACAATTACATAAATCGACTGTAGCTAAATTTTAGTTCGCGGGGAAAATTTAGCTACAGATGACGTTAAAAAAAGATTTATTATTTCAGAAAAATTTTTGTTACACATTTACAAATATGACATAATAAAATATCACAATAGAATATTCAAAACACTGACACATTTTACTAAATCCTTCTATTTTAACGTTACTTTCTATCCTACTGAGGATAAAGTAAGTTTCTATCCTACTGAGGATGAGTAACTTTAAATCTACTTCCATTGTTAAATAAAAAATATATTTACGAACTATTTTACTGTGAATCATTGTTTTAAATAATTCGTGAGTAGAAAAATGTTCATATGAGAAGAAATCGCCAAAATTAAATTTTCAAATCGTTGGCTGGTAACACAGTCATTTTCAACAAAAGTAATTTTTTATTAATAGTCAACAAATTTTTTGTAATCATTGCAAGTTTTCTTTATAAAGAAAGTAGTTTGAAGAAGATTATAAATTATAAAGTTGATAGCAATTTTTGACTTTCTTTTGATTTACTTGATTTCGATTTTGTTCGGAAATGCCACCACTAGATGTCCGTAGCATTCGGTATCTATTATAATATATTGCTATTATTTTATGCTGTAATTTTAAAGAAAGGTCAAGTGTATCATGTTTGTTTTAAAACATATGTAAATTAATTAACCTGGAAAAAGTCTAAGGTTGTCTTTATGCGAGAATAAAAATCAGATTTTAAAAATGTTTGAATAAATACAATACAATTTTCTCAATGCAATTGCTCAAAATTACTATAAAATGAGTTAAGAAATCGATATAATAAATACTGTTCTACTGTACATTTTCTTTTCAAATCAGTAAGTATTCTGCCTGGTCATGTGATTATTTAATTCACAGTTTCCCATCGACCTTGTACATTTTCTAACATCGATATAAAAGGGACGAAGAAAAATATTACTATCGGCATTTTTGGAATGATTAAAACCATAATTACTCTAACAGAAAATACGTCTGGAATTTTGAAAAACTTCAATAAACTATTGCGCTTACCTGTAATTTCAGAACTTCGCACTCGAGACAGGGATGCGATTCATGGAAAAATTCAGGGTATCTATGACGCAATTTATTATACAATTACAATATTCTTACTAATCATATTGTGATAATGATCGTAGTAATAGCGTATCCTAGATAACATGAACTATTCCAGATTGATATGACTTTATTTATACAGCGTCACGGGCACACGCGCACGCACTCTGTCTCGCTCTCCCTTAACTCTAGCGTCAACTTCCGGTGAATTTTCGCGGAAATATCGAGGGCGGGTCTTTTCAAAACGCGCGTCGAAATGAATTATCCCTAAACGTACGTTCGATCCGCGACAAAAAGCGTACGCGTCGTGGATGAGCTCTTAAAAACATCGCAGAATCATCGCCTTTCTTTAATTCTTGGTACAAAATAGTTTTAGACGACTCTCTCACTAAACGAGGACCTTTTCTCGTCGTCGCCGTTTCTCTTATTGTTACCGCGTCTATCTTTTCTCTCGATTTCTTAAGAACTGTCATACCGTGCTCCTTTTCTTTTGGTTTCGTTCACCTAACGTTTAAGTTTCTCATACTTCTCGTAACATCGTCGTTAATAATTACGATGTTTTTCCCCTTAAACAATTAATGTTTACTCCTACGCGATCGAGGCGAACGACGCGCGTCCTATTTATTTATCAGTTACACATTGAATCGTTAGTAGGATCCTACAGTAACGCTAGATTCCTCATCTCAGAAGACAATTATACAATTCTACTGATTGATTAGTCAACTAACTCGGTATACCGGCTGTGTTAGCTCCGTTCGCGAGAACAAGTTTGCCACCTG
Organism: Perdita meconis; assembly: GCA_030770465.2. NCBI lineage: Eukaryota > Metazoa > Arthropoda > Insecta > Hymenoptera > Andrenidae > Perdita > Perdita meconis. The sequence continues at coordinate 5,142,825 of JASKOS020000007.1, forward strand.
CGCGATTTCTTATCGCGATTCCTCGCGCGGTTTCTTACATTAATCGCAGACGTATTTACAGAAAGAACGTGACGGGACGGTAGGAGCAAAATCTAGCGCAATATCGCGTCGATCATGATGACGCTTGATAATAATAATTCAAACAGCGAATTTGGACGCGCGCAAAGAATTTAACCGGTTAATATAATTCAATTCTAACTTGATTTTAATAGGCAAGATCAACTACTCGCGGCATAAGGGACAAACAAGATTTCGAAAAAAAAAGAGTTTTATGACAAATGTTATTATACTTTGAGGATCGGGAAAACGTAGGAGAGGAATCGGAGGATCGGCGGCGAACAGAAAAAGAAACCAAAGGGACGGAAGTAACTAAAGTCTGTCTAGCACTTTTATTTTCAAATAATAAAAGTTAAAATATAATGAAATAATAATTAATAATAATAATAATAATTAATAATAATTAATAATAATAATCACTGTGATAATGTGTCTAATCGCTCGCGAAACGAACGCGCTGGCTCATCGAGGCTCACGAAACAAATGAACCAATGACACGTCGATCAGACGGGGGGCGAGGGTTCGGTACTAATTCATCTCTCTTTTTCTTCGTTATCTACAACATTACACAACTCCGACGAACGGGCAGAAAAAGAAAGAAACTAAAGAAAACGCAAAATTATTCCTCCCACTCTCTCTTTGCCTATCTACCTTTTCCTCTCTATTTTTCTGTACACACTCTCTGTTTCTCATTCTCTCTTTCGATCTATCGATATTTCACGTTGTCTATCATTCTCACCCGTTCTCCATCAAATTTATAAAACGCGTCTAACGCACTCGACACGGGTACTCTAGGAACTCTTTTTGTATCTTGTATCCTTTCGTCAATCGTCAAATACTCACTCTCTCACTCACGCTTCTCTCGAGTCATCTCACTCGCGCTTTTGTGTTTCGCTACAACTTGGTCCACGACTCTGGAAGTTAATAGGTTCGACGTGAAACGAAGTATCAGGGGTCGACGGGAGGGGGGGGAGGATTAGATCGGGATCGAAGATCGGGGTTGGCGGACGCGTGTGCGGGAGATGTTTGTGATTTAGAACGGAAGGACGCGCGTGATCGATATGAGATCTCGTCTCGTACGCGTTTACATACATACATACACGTATTATATTATACATAATATCGCGCGGGCAGGATATATTAGAATATCTGAAAATATATATTGTAATACATCGCGCCGCGTCGAAATTCGCTCTCGTACAAAATTACATATAATATAATATCAAATATATATATACATACATCGGTAGAGGTACGCACCATACACTTGCGATTAACGCACGCTTCACATGTACACGCAGGTAAAAAAAAAAAAAAAAAAAAACGAAAAGAAACTTCCGCGACAAATTTACAAGGGGAAACGCGCTGTTCGCTCTCGGCGGTGAAATCAAGTCACGCTGTTCTTGGAAACTAATTCATATTAATTCAAGAAACGGTTAATCAAATTCAAGAAAATCTTCGGTGGAGAAAATAGAAAAATTGGAATTAAGTTACCGAACAAGGAAATCAGAGATTTCAAAAATGCAAAAACTCAACATGGACTGAAATAGCGTAGTGTAGGAAGATCTTGATTCACCGCCTCGACCTATCAGCGTCGCCCAACGATACCTACGATTAAGGATGCTTAATAATAATCGTCGCAATAATAAGAAACGATCGCTACGGTCGATAAGTCCGCCGCGGATATCGCTGAATCGCCTTTCTCCATCGATTCTCCCTATTATGTACAACCACGTTCGCTTTATACATTTATGTATATATATTTATATATGCATACGAATATTCCCGATGCATGATGCTCGGCAGTCGCGCGACACCACCGCGTTTCTCACTGTGTATGCGTGCACACGCACACGTATACATAATGTAATATATCTATACGTATATCCACGATTCTTAGCATACGCCGATTAATTTATACGCGACGCGTTTCTCGCGAATTCGTTCGTTCCCTCTAAAAGATCATAGCCCTTAATTAGTCACCGGGAGTTCACCACCTCGGGGGGTTGTCGATTTCGGCGCTCCAGAGTGAGAGTTCGTGGCTCGAACAGGTGTGTCCAGCCTCGTTTGACCGTTCGGCGTTGACGTCGACGGATCTCGGAACGAATAAATTATTGAAAAATAGGTGGCAGCGCGAACTCTCGAGCCACGAGCGCGTTCGATCGACTCGTATAAACGTATATGCGCTATATTTGTGTAGTAATTTGCGTGTAGCGGATGTGCATGCAACGTATGTACACGTACGCGCGTATCTACAGAGTTCGACCCTCTGTCAAATGACCCTCGCCAAGAATACGAGCGTTCCGCTCGTTCAATCCTTCGGATTCGCTCTCGCCCTTCGCATTATTTAGAAACCGTTCTTTCTAAATAAATAACTCTTTACTTACACTTTGGCTTGAGAATAATAGTAATAGTCGTGGGTGGCAATCGATCGTCGAACACCAGAACGAAGGGTTGCGTTCGCGCGCATTGGAAAGAGGAACGAGCCCTCCCCTCGTATTCTCGTTGATTCTTCGCACTTTTATGTACAGAAACGGGGACACGGATATGTATGACGATGCGACAGACACGCAAACGTGCGCGTAGTTTATGTACAAAACGTATTGTCGGACCTCGCCGCCATTTCCACCACCCGCGAGGGAGCTTCGAGCTGGCAGATCGGAAGCTGGTCCGTGGGACATATTCAGGATTGGAAGGTACACTTAGGGAGTGTCTCTGCAAAATTCTCGCTGAAAAATTAATTAAGTTCAAGTATCTATGATCGCTGTTCTCGGTGGCAGTGAGTAGTCGAACCTCGACAACTTCTCCAGGTGTCCCTATCGAAGGAAGAGTAACTAGAAGTTTGCAGAGACACTCGTTGCTATATGTTCTAGGAGTGGACGAGCTTTCGATCGCGGAAAAACGATTCCTCCCTCGCGGGTCGCACACGTAAACCCTGCTTACCACGGTGAGACGACTTATCCCTAGAAAACCTTCGTTCCCTTCGTCTCGTTCGCGACACGATCAGACGAGTCCTGATCTGTCGTTGCGTCGATAAAATGGATCGAGGAGTCCACGATCCGGCTGCGATTCGTCGGATCAATGTGAATGCGATTGCCAGCGATTTCTTTACCTTCTTTCTTTCGATATTTCGGCTAAATATTCTGTCCCACTATCACGAACGTATCGTGAGTACATGATTCGGTGATTGGACTGACGCGTTTCTCACGATGCATCCGTAGCAGGCAGTGCAGGATATCATCTGACCGACTGTACATTGTACATCCGATGGGCAAAAGGAAGATCAAAGGACGGCCGAGGGAAGCCAGTCGATAATTACATGTATCGTCGAATGGTTCCCCTCTTGATAAATATTTCATGATAATTCAAACGATAACTCGAGAAACCGATTAAGGGCCTTCTTTATGGCGGTTCGTGGCGGGCCGCATTCGTGTCATTAATTGCGTACGCGAAAGTTACACGGTGAATCGTGTATTGTCGTAACGTAATCAAGAGTGTACTGGAATGAAGACTTCAAAGTCGACGTTAAAAAATTTTGTAGCAGGGAACGTTTTCGAAGAGTCCGGGTCTCGTGCCAAGCAATCCAAATAAATAAAAGTCTGCTCGAATTTCGGGAAGAATAAAAGTCTCGAGGACCTTGGAAGCTTCATTCGACGATACCCTTGACAGTTATCTACCGCGTTCTCGCGTCGATCGACATTGAAAACCGGACAGAATAATACTGAGAAAAACGTGAAACTTAACGAAATACCTTCTCTAACAGACCTTTCTCCTCTGGATGTGTCTTTGGGCGTTCACCGTATTAAATTCCCTAAGTCGGAACACAATTGTCTAAGAGTCTTTCATCGACGTTTCTCGTCTCCGCGAAACGCGTCGCTTCTTCGTATACTCTTCTTGCGATGGTCACGCCTCGTACCAATTAGTACAGAGGCAGTGACCTTTTAAACTGGCTATCGCTTCTTCCTCTTCGAACAACGAATCGCTCCATCGTGAGTCCTTGACTGAAACCTCGTCACCAGGATATGTCGTATCGCGATCATGCCATTTGGTACACCTCCGCACCTAAAGCTGCCTATTGCTTCCACCCTTCAGCGGTGATATACCCCTGCTCCGTCCTCGTTCCGCGCCGAATTCCATTCGTGCGTCGAAACACGTCGACGAGCGTCGCCGAACATCCTAGGTCATCACCAGCGACATCATTGTCGTCTGCGGTCAGATCACCTGGCTGGGCTTAGTGATAGAACTCAGGTAGATTGCACAAACGTCGTTGCTGTGACTGCTGATGCGGTTGCTGGTGATGGTGTTGATGAAAAAGCGTGTCCCCCTGGTGGGTCGGCTGTTGCTGTCACTCGTGGGATTTGCCGCTTAGCGGGTGATAGCTTCCACCTGCTGAGGCGACCAGGGCCAAAGGCAGAGGTGAACCCAGGGGCGTGGGATGAGGGTGAGAGTGTCCCATGCCCGACGAGTGCGTCGTTAAAGCTAGAGGACTACCGGACATGGAGCTGGCGAGGGACGCGAAGACGGAGGGCGCGGGGGAGGCCATCGTCGGGCTGCCCATCGCGGCTGTCGGTGGGTTGATCCTTTTCTCCTTTTGTCTCCTGTAAGGAGGTGGATAGTGTTATGTAACGTAATCAGGAGAGAAAAAAAAGAGTAGCGAGAGGAGAAAATGGAAGAGAAATTAGTGTGCTAGTGGGATGCTCACCTATTGCAGAACCATACTCGAACGACTTCCTTCTCCATCGCCAAACTGTCGGCCAGTATAGTGATTTCTTCGGAAGTGGGTTTGGGATTTTGTACGAACGCTTTTTCCAGAGCCACCCTCACGCTGGTTTCTATCGAGGTCCTCTTCTTCCGCCGCCTACCGATGGCTTCTGGGGTGGTGAGAGGGTTGGAAAGGGAATTAGGGTTGTTCAGGGAGTTATCTGCGTCCTCGAGCCACTTTTGCAGCAAGGGCTTCAGTTTGCACATGTTTTTGAAGGAAAGGTTTAGCGCCTCGAACCTAGATAACAGAAATAGAAGAATTTTAGAACTGAATTCTTTAACTCTCCGTGAACCAGGCGAATAAGCTTTAGGAGGATAGAGACGAGGTAACAGGATAGTAAAGGACAACATACTTTGGGTCCTTTGTTTTTTTTTGTTCGCGCCGTTATCCTCGCCGCTCACTACCCTCACTATATTCGTCTACTAAACGTTATTCACCCACAAATACACGATTGGAATAAAAATACAACTTAAAATTGTGTTCTATATTTTTGTAATGGCCAAATAAAGTACCGTTTGCCGATGGGAACTTGGTATTCGGGGCGGTACATGGTCAGGGAGAATCTTGCGATTAGATTAGTATAAGTGATCGTTTCAGCCAATAGTACGCTAGATCCGAAAATACGTGTAATGCCGACCAATCAGACACGCATTTCTTCGGAGTGCCAAATTACCATCGGTGAACGGTATTAATTGTATTTACCCCACATGGTTTATGAAGGATTAAATAAGGAAAGCAATTTTACAAGTCGTTCGCTCAGTGAGTGTTTTTTAAAGAGATTTTTTAACCCTGCTGTGCTCTTCGAGTCTATTTGACCCAATCCTGCATTCTATTTTGTTAAATAACTGATCTCATTGTAAGAAAAATATGAAAAAGTTAGAGTTAATATATGTATTAATTGCTCTTCGACATTCTGTAAAAATATAATTGACTAAATTTATAATGATGTGTAAATAATTCCAGTTATAATAAATCAGATTTTAAAAAGGAGAACAGCAGGATTAACAGAAACTATAAAAAATTGATTTAATTATGAAAACCTACCTTGAAATCGTTGTCTGCGAGAAGTCGTTTCCGTAAAGCTTCCCCATGGCTAGACCAACGTCGCCCTGAGTGAAACCGAGCTTGATCCGCCTCTGTTTGAATGTTTTGGCGAACTGCTCGAGTTCCTCAAGGTCTGTCGTCTCTTCGGGGGATGGTTCCAGCCTCGTCGGTGGTTGTTTCACCGCTGGCGGTGTGCCAGGGGGTGGTGGTGACCTCTGCTGCGTCAAACCTCGACCCACCAGGCCTCCGCCACCCTGAAGAGCCTGCTGCTTTTGCAGTGCTTGCAGTTGTTGGGTTGCCTGCGCTACTGCTTGCTGCACCTGATGACAAAGTAGCCTCTGCTTTATCTTTTCTGCTTGTTTGAATCTTCAAACGATTATGACATTCAGAGTATGGAAAATTGTATACTAAGGAAAAGATATTTTTGTTTCAGACGCAAGATAGAAGAGGAAATCGAAAGAAAGCAATGGCCTATCGATGAGACAGTACCTGCATGGACTGTGAGCGCGGATGACTTGGTCTTGAGATGTAGCCACCGCTCTGCAACAGCCCCTGCAAGACGTTTATGACCATTGATCAAGACATCGATAACGGTCACATTCACGTTTCACAATACCAACTACTGTTCGGAGATGACTTGTTCGAGAGCTATAGTACCTACAAGGGGATATAAGCAAGTAAAGCAAAACACGTTGGTGGCTAACCTTCACACTTTTCAAGAATCCGCACAAAGGGCGTTACCAATTCCTACTGTTCTAAGAGTTTAGATCCTCGTTCAGGATCGTATCAATTCTCTAAATTCAAACTGTCGTCAGTTTATACCAGAAACTTCGCTTAATTTGAAAGGGAAGGCACGGAATACGCACCTGAACCTCTTGGTCTTAATGAAGGTTGACCATAATGAGGGCTTAGCAAGACTTCATACCTCAACTTGCTTATATCCATGCCTTGTAGGTACTATACTATGCGTATGAGTTAAAACAGCAGCGGAGAAAGTGGAATAGTCCACTCGTATTACTCGATTTTGGACAGTGACGTCTCCTAGTTAAACAGATTATCATTATTGGTTGTTTCAATCGCCTTTTCCCGCTACAATTTTAGCTTGTAGCTAGCTTGTCAATAAGTCATCTCTGAACAGTTCTATTAGCACAAAGATTTTGAAATTTCATTTACGTCACATTAATACTTTTCTGAACACTTTCGCGCTTTTAAAGATCAGTGACAGATTCATACGTCAACATGTAAAATAGAGGGTTGACAGATTTTCCATTCAGAGCGATCGAAAGGCGACACATGTTGCGCTCGTGGACAGGTAAGGAAAGCATTGCTGAAGGGTTGCTCTGGTCGATCGATTATCTTCACCCTTTCTTAACCAGATGCTCGATTAGGAGAATAAGGGGCTCGTGCGAAACGAGGCAGCGCCCTGGGAGGAAAAGGGGTACGGGGTCGCGTGTCGCTCGAGCCTCGAGAACTTGTTTATGCTCATTGTTGTCCGCGAAGACTCCCTGCAAGGGGTGCTTTGAATATGGCCACGTGCCGCGACAGGTTTCACCGAAGAGTCACGAATCACCTGCGCGCCCCTTCGCAATGACTTTTGAATCGCGCATATTCCGATCCAGAAATTAGAAAGCATGACTGCGCCATCGTTTCCTAAATTCTTCAACTTATTTTTCACCGTCCGATTTCACGAAATTAAAACAGTGAAAGCGACACGATGTAAAATAAATTTGTATTATAATCTGACGGTAATTGCAACGCGCCGCTAATTGGATGGCAAAACACGATAACGCTCCAAGAAATAATAACCGGATTGAATAATTAAGATCCGAGGAAAATAAACGATTCCAACCGTCGGTTCAACAACCCTCGAAGACGATACTCCCCCTAAACTTGAGACGTTACCGTCACGCGTCATCCTACCGCAGAAATTGAATATCTGTTACGCGGAGCTCAGAAACGCTCTCGTGCGATGTAACCCTTGAAAAGGGTTCGAGGCAGGTTGCAACCCACCGCAGGAAGGGTTACGCGATCGAGGAGGTCGTGTGGCCTTCCCTAATCCCTAGATTGCGCCGAAAGGAACCGAAGGGGTGCCACGGAACAGACGTCGAAGACGACGACGAAATCGGGGGTAGGGGGAGGCACGGAATGAAAAAAGAAACAGCCTGGCCACGTGTGAGGGAACAAAAGGCACCCCGTGGCAAGGTGCCGAAGGGGCCCGAGGAATCTCCTTGTTGCACCTTTCAAAGGAGACACGGAAGACCCAGCTTTAATGCTCGGCGAAGATACGCGCGCGCATACAGGGAACACAGAACCGGCCATTAAATCTGCTCAAGTTCGAAGTCGTTTTGTTAGTTTTTCCAGGAGGTTGCGTAGCCGTGCACGCGCTCCGCGCCACGGAATCTATAGAAATTTTTTCGTAAACGCGCTGGGCCCCCATTCACGGCCGTTCCTCGCTTCGAGGAAGAGGCCGGACGGAGGAGGGGGTGGATTCGTTCGGTATCCAGGAAGGAGGATCGTTTTTCATCGTGTCCCCGGATATATCGTGAATCGATTTCTCTCGTTTCGATCCGCAGGATCGGCGGGACAAAACGTTCTGACGATGGAAGCCCTCTATGGGGGAAGCAGGTGATAAATATCTATGTCCTCTTTGCGCGCTGGAGTTTAACTACTTCGAATACTTCGATTTGATTCGCTGATTGCCGTTGAAAGTAATCTGAGATTGACTATACAGTTCACAGAATTCATTTGTGATTTTGAAATCACATTTGTAAAAATGATGCGAGGTGAATAACTCGAGCAAAAATATTTTTCGAAGTTTCGATTTTCCAGACCAATGTTTGATGAAGTAATCGCGCGTAGCTTTCCGGTCGCAAGAGAAAACGTGGTAGAAATCCTGTCCCTTTGTGACATCACCAGGCTGCTATCTCGGCGTCAAATCGAGCGAACCGTCTTCGAAGAATAAGACGTCTACTTCTTTCGGGCGCCCGATCAGATACCGTCAAGAACGTCGTCTTTGGATTCTCGCTGATCTACCCCTCCCCCTCCCGACCTCCCTCAGACCCGCGATTCGAATCGAATTCGTATCGAGTAGGTAATTCGACGGAGTACCCAGGGCCGGGAGAACAATGACAGGAATTCGAGTGTACGAGGAGCGCATTTGTTCGCGCTTCAAGCGTAATTTCTTTCCTAGTGAGACGCGTTCGAAGCTCGGGATATACTTTTGTGTTTTTCGAGGGAAAGAAGACTTTGTCGCTGGGAGCGCAAACGAAGAGGCGACATCTAGACCGGAGCTTCTGTTTCTTGATCTTTCATTAACAAAAAGAGACACCGAAAATTATCAAAGATGGATTACTTTTGATTAGAAATTTCAGATAGGCAATTGCTGAAGTCAACGTAGTCTATGTTTGCTTACTCCATTATTCTGTGTTTGCATCATCAGAGAATAACGTGTCTCAAAGCTTGCATCGATAGAATTTTTTTCCACAATTTGTAGAGCTTTGGAATATCTCACAAACCTGGTTCTGCAAGAAGAACTGCGCCTGGGCCGGAAGTTGGCCCGCAGCGGCAGGATTCGCCTGCTGAAACATCGCGAACTGTTGCAATTGTTGCTGCAGCGACTGGTGCACCGATTGCTGGAGGGTCGAGGCCAACGCCTGAACATCCTGGGGACTGAGACTGCCTAAAGGACCGTGCATCAGCAATTGCTGACCGACCAGCTGAGCGGCGAGAGCAGCTTGCGAGTTGCTGTTGTTCTGCTGATTGGCCGAGTGCTGTTGCTGATGATTTCCGGTTATCTGGCTGCTCACCCCGGAACTGGGAGACGATGCACTGCCGCTGGTACCGCTGCTGCTGTTCCGATGCGACACGTCCGTGACCTGAAGTGCATTTTATATAAGCAATTATTAAACAATAATGCGTTAAACAATGTAGAATAGGGAGCAATAAGTTTATGGGTAATTGTTCCTAACGGTACGACGAAATCATGATGCAGTTACTGGGTTCGCGATATAGAAAAAAAAATCGATCTCTGTAGAATTCAGGGTACAAGCGTGGTACGGTAACGTGGGACCAGAAACACGATGAATCGCAGACGAACCACCCTCCCTAATATTACAGAGTAAACGGCGCCGAACAAAGCGGTGTTTACACTCGGCCAGGTCAGGATATTGGTCACTACGGTCCATCCAATGCTTTTGTGTTTTATAAAACCCACACATCCCTCCCTCGCCCCCTCGTCCCTTCCTGTCGTTCATCTCACTAGTGGCTTCCCTTATTTATTTGCCAAATATTGAACGGGAGTACTTTTTGCGCCCTTCGACAGCGACTGTAAAAGACTTCCACCCCGCAGGAAAAACGCGCCCTCCGAGGGAGGAAGTTCGTCGGAATCTCAAGGCATTAACGATCCAAATAAATACTGACCAGATTAAGGGCTTCCCTGTCCGAGTCCATGGAATCATGGTCGAGGTTCGCGTCGGTGGCATCCTGGATGTCACTGGCGATGCTTCTGTCGTCGCCGCTGAGTTCTGGACCGTCGACGTCGCCGTGAAGATCCGCATCTGTAAAAAAAAAAAGAGAAAAGGAACAATGTTATTATTATCGTAGGGTTAATTGTAAGTTTTTGAAATTTCGGTTTCTCAAAAGTGTTGGGATTTGCGTGAAGATTCGTACAGTTGTTGTTGTTCTGGGGCCTGTACTTCTGGTGATGGTGGTGGTGGTAGCGAGTGGGGGTAGAGGTTGGCGTGCTGGTCGCGTGGAGTCGCGAATCCGCAAAGATCATCCTCGGGTCTTCGAGGAAGACCATCTTAGCCTCGTTTGTTGTCGAGGATAGCCGTGGCTCGTAGCTCGCGGTCACATCGGGGTGGTTTCCAAGATCCAGCACGACGGTCAGCGACCGCGACCGCGAAACGAGTCTCTCGAGGATCAAGAATCTACCGACGGTCCTTGGTTCCGCATCGCGAACAAGGGATCACCGCGCACTACGCACCGTTTCGTGTTTTCGTTTCGAAAATAAAATCAATTAAAGAAAAAAAAAGAAAGAACCAATATAAAAAAAAGTAATTCACTCCGATCGGAAGATGAGGATGCAAATTTCAGCAACTCATTGATATTCGAGCTAGCTGCATGAATAATTAATAACGCGCGCACCGGTGCCGACCGAATATTCAAACGAAGGGGATTCGGCTCGTCGAACGGCAGAGACTCGGCGGCTCGAAGGTCACGCGAATCCCGCCGGTCCTCGTTCAAGGACCGATACAGAACGAATGTCAGAGTGACGCAACGAAATCGTGCCCCAAAGGACGTACCAACCCTCCCCACCACCGCGCGCCGCCAAGGGCATCGATGATTGGTCGTAGGCATTCCTGCTTCGCGCACGATTGGCCGTTCAAGGAACCCTTTGGCCCTTTTCGTATGCCCTGTTTCCCCTACCCCGCCGAGCAACCCTTCGTGCATCCATCATCGTATCTTATGACTGACCTCCCTCGCCACCCTTTCCTTCTTCTTTCGTTGCTGTTACGCGCCCCCTGGCAAAAGGGGTACATTGCGACGGATAATGGCACGGAACCGATTCGTTCGGTTCGAGGAAACGAGCTTACGCTACTCGGTCGGGCATAACGGTTTTTAATAATAATTACTTCGATACGCTGGGCGAGGGAAAACGCTTTGACCTCGGTGGGGGAATTCATGATGAAGGGAATGGAAAGCTTTGGAAGCGTTGGATTTTATTGCGTGGTAAACTCTTCTATCCCTTTTGCTTTCTATTGACGCTTTCAAAATGGTACTTTGAAATTCGTAACTCGAAAGTTGACGAAATTCTGTTGATTTAGTAAATGACGCGTTCATCTAGTTAACAGTTTTTCTATTACTTTTCTCACGGTTTCGTTTCAGTGCGAAGTCGGAGGAAAATGATATGGGGTAATGCTCGCGTCTCGAAAGTACAGAAGAAGAGCGAAAAGGGTGCGAAGGAGGGGTCAGTGAACCGAGAAAACGAAGAAAGGAAGTCGCTTAGCCACTTGGACCAAGCTCTGAACTTTCCCATCGCAACAAAGGCCGAGAATAGAGATAAACGCTCGCGAAAAACGGCTCGTAAAAAGGCCGGATCGCAGGTGGGGGATGGACCACTGTGGGACGGAGCGATTGTCGAAGGGAGGACGAGGGAAAAAAATGTCAAAATCCTGTGAATCGAACGCAACTTTTCCCCGACTGGCCCCGATTCCCGCTCCTCCGCATCTGTGCCTCCCCTTCATACCTGACGTGGATTCCCCCGAAACGGCGAAAAAAAAAGAGAGAACAGAAGCGACAGGTCAGGTAGGAGCAGTTCCAGACAGCGAGAGAGGAGACGACGTTATTGGTGGATTCTCCATAAGATTTCAGTTACTCGACGTTCCTTGCGTTGGCCGATTACACCCTGCCTTCGATCTTTTCCACCCCTCGGCGCAAAAAGCAGGTACCGTTTCCCTTTTCGACCCCGAATTTGCATCGTCGATCCCCTCTTTTCATCGAAAATTACGCTTTTTTTCTCCCGTGAGAAGCTCCTGAGATTCACATATCCAGCGGACAAGAAACCGAGAGAGGGGAGAAAAAGGATTTTTGGGGTGAATTCTGTCGGTTCCTATTTTCCACCCTTTTTTGAAATACACGCTTGCGTCTTGTTCTCTTGAAACTAACGTTTATCGCCGTCGAATGCGCCGCCAGGTGCGAACGCTGCTAACGTACATTCACCTTAGATAACACAACCGTCTCTCTTTCTTTAACTTTTCTTTTCCGATGACGTAGAGCTACGCGATTGGCGCGTTCGATTCCCAGCGCCTATTGGAATCAGAAGATTCTGCAGAAGCTGATCGTGATAGGTCTAAAAAAACTGCAACCGACTTCTGGTGACGCTTCTAATAGAATGAAGATGAAACTGAGGATACGGTGGGGATGAAATAGCTTGGCGCAACGGTTTTTTAACGGACTTTTGGAGAAGAATCTCTGCGAATCTCAGCAAAAAAAGATTAGTGCATTCAAACACAGAATATTTCTAATTTTCGTATTGTAATCCATTCAGAATATTTACGAAAATGGTAACTTGAGATTTAAATCAAAACGAAACTATTTTAAAATAAACATAATTAGCCATCGCCCAAGTATCACAATTAAATTTCCATTTCCGTTCATTGAAATCAGCAACAAATGAACCCAGAGCTTCGTCACTCGCAACAAGATCGATCTTCCACGTCTTCGAGGCCTCCGCGTCCCCCCATCTGCATAATACTACCTTGTCTAGGTGCCATTATAAATGGGCCGGGGCACAATGCCGCTGCCCATGCAATTTCCCGGCATTGAGACTCGCCTAAACGTTTGCACGAGTGACACGGTAACCGTCTATCCATCACCCACCCACATTTCCACGCGGATCGGCTTGCACACGCATACGCAACAAAATCCATTCTGCAAGGGGGCCTGCAGCTGGACTCTGGAGCGTCTCTCTGTTGCCGTCGACCTTCGGGGGTCGCATCCGTTTTCTCCCGCTTCCTTTTTCATAGATCGGGGGAAAACTGGGCGCCGACCTGACCTTCTCGCGGCAACCACTGCAGAATCCCGAGGATCGTCGAGCCCGTCACGTACGCGTCAGGTGATAAAACGGGACAACGAGACACCTGAACTGGCCACCACGACGGCGACTAGAATTTTGGGGGATGACGATGTTCTGTTGGCCTTCGATGAATGGGTCGTTTTTCGGGGGGCGATCCAGTCAATTAGGGGCTTACTTCGTGTCCACTGGTCGGAGGTTCGTGATTCTGAAGGGGTGAGTGTTTTAGGAATCATTGGATATAGGATGATGCATGTAAATTTAGTGAGTGTGAATATGATGGTAGGGCAGTTTTGAATGTAATGGAATTTGCATAAATGCAGTAGAACTTTGATGGAGGATTTTAATGCTGCTATGTTGTTTTAAAAATTTTTGATTTATAAGAACATTAATTATTAACAAATAATTACTCATATATAAGATGAAATTTTGATCGAATGTTCACCAACAACAAACGTTGATGGTAACATTAATTTTTTATTTTTAACTAAAATAAAATGCATGATTGGGTGAAAAAAGACCTGGAGACCGCATAAATAGAATAGAATAGGGATACAGAGACTTACTAATAAAGGGATGGCAAAAATAAGAAAATCTCGAATGACTGGGCTGCATGTGCATTCAGTACTTTAAGTTCGTGAAGAAAGAGCCCCAAAAACATTTTAGTGCATAATCTTTTGTTTTCGAAAAATTAATAAAAAAAGGTGTCGTAAAAATAATGGATTACCTTGTCATTTTCTTTTCCTCGTTACAGAATGTTTCCACATTTTCTCTTTCCAATTCCACACACGTATGTAAAGTGGAAAGACAGACAATCCATTGTTTTCACCACATGGTAAACAAGAAATATTCCATTGAATTATCTTTATGGATATATCTGTGATTATAAGGCAAAACACCGCATGTCACATGTTTTCATTTTCGAGATATTCGCGTTTAATGTCATAAATATCAATACTTGAATTTTCTTTTATTCTTATTTTTAATGTAAAACATGCTTTTAATGCATCTTTTCTCTGATACAAATATGAATTCTACTTTCTAGATCTCAATTATCGCATAAAATCAATTTTTCTGAAAATGTGACATACGTCGTGTTGCCACAGATATTTACCAACGCTTGACACTTTATTAATTTCTCGAAAAGAACAAGCCATTCATTCAAATCCTTTTCGGGTCTCTTTTCTCATCAAACCAAAGTATCGAATGTACATGCAGCCAAGTCATTTGAGATTTCGCAGTTCTTGCCATCTACTTGTATGACCGAGGCCCACATCGATTCACTATGACTTATAGAAAGCCCGCCAAAAAACATGAATATTGTCATATATTTATCATATATTTCTTATATCATTTATAGCATAAATAATACAGTGATTAGGCTACCAGCAAATCGGCGGAAGGCCGCATGCGTCTATGCATGGTATATGCATCCCTGCAATAAAACCTTGATAAAAGAAAAATCGTCTTAATGAAAAATTTTGAATTTTCGACAAATTGTTATTAAATCCTAGATTTGTTTTATGCCTTGCTGTTCTATCACTAGAGCATCGAATAACTTGAAACACTCTCGTACATAGAATAATAAAAATAAGAAATAATTTAGAGTCAGTTAATCGAAGTCCCAGTGTAGACGAATCCATCTCACAAATTTTATATTGCAACTTCCTAATTTAGAAAAAAGTATTTTCACTTGAAAGTTACCACTTGAATTATAACCGCCCCTACTTAAATTTCAATAACTCGCAATTTGAGTCCAAATAACACACCATCGGGTACAGAAAGTAGTAGCACAGTGACATTCCGGACGACAAGCAGCGAATATTTCTATCTAATGCAAGGGAATGCATCGATGAATAGCCACGGCAGCTTTCTTCGCCCGCGACCCAACAATCGCCACGAAGTTCCATTTTCTGGATGAATTCTGCCGCGGAACAATGCCCGCCGTCGTATCTCCTCTCCCTGCCCCATCTTCCCGTTCCCCGCGTGGGATCAGCCGATGTTTTTGTTCGTCCAGGCGAGAATAGCCACCGACGACGAAGAGGCACGTTGCCCTTTTCTCGCGATCTACATAAAATATCGATTCCTTCGGCTTTCAGTGAAAATATCGGCGAGTCACGAACGTCCGCGTACGGAACACGCCGCTTCTTCTCTTTCTTCCGCTCGACTCTTCGCTCTGTCTCTTCTCTCTGTGACGGCATTCGTGAAACCGGCTCGTTTCGGTTTAACGAACGGCACCACAAAAGAGAAATCGTTATTTTCACGGGTCTGCCCGATTTCGCGGTTGCATCCCTCGTTCCCTTGCGCTTCCTCCCCCCCCCCCCCCGTCGCGGCTCCGCCCTCGATTTGGCCCTTTCTGGATCGCTTCTTTTGCTCGATTTCCTCGGTGCTCCTCGCCCTTTGTCTTTGCCTCTCATTTCCTTCGATCTTAACACGCGCTTCGAAGTTTTCGGCGGTCGATCTGCTTTCGGAATTCGCAATACCCACTCCGCGAAGGTGCGGTAGCGGCTTCATAATCGCAGAAGCTTTCTTTTGTTTTAATCATTACTCCACGTGGATATCCTTAACTGAGGATTTCTAAATTTTCAAAAAGGAGTTTCATGTAAAGATTCGACGAAATTTTCCATCAGTTTAAGCAGTGGAAGACTTTGGACTTTTACCTGCTTCCGAACTCTTTCGTAGCGAGACCGCATTAAGTCTCTTCGTTTTATCTTCGTCTCTTTTCTACACGCTCGTTTCTCGGTGTGCCAAGGCGGCAGAAAGCTAGGAGCTGCATCTGCCTTCGCGACGTTTTCTTCCTCGCCATTCTTACGTAAGGAAACGACAATGCGACCAACCCCCGTGCGACGGGGGAGGAACGTCTGGGACCCATTATTACGCGCTACGTGCACCGCCTGTCAACCGACTTACGATTTTATTAGGGCCTTACATCATTCGATTATGCTTGCCAGGCCCGTTTTCACGCATCGAGGGGCCTGGGCGGTCGTCATCGAGCCACGACGCGACGGATGGAGATCCTCTCGTTTTGTGAACGCTTGCTTTCAAATATCCGATGCTGGGAACGGGAACGTATTTTTCTGCTCTCGTTTTTCAGAGTGGAAAATATTTTTCTACCGGGAGGTTATCCTAGGAAATTTTTGGAATTTGATATAATCGTTTTGAAATGGTGGCGCCCTTCGGCCATCGCACAGGGTAAGCAGAAAACGGAAATTCAAACACATGAAGCACTCCAAGTCACTGTGAACGTTAAACCATCCACAGTTTATCCCGCGTAAGACATCCCGTATTTATCCATTTATCAGAAGTGTCAATAATACGATACACGATGTACTTATTTAAAAGGTATTTATAAATCACCCTTTACATTTACATTTTTTATGACGAATAGAAATATTCTAGATTTTAGAACATAAGCAAATTATACAATTTTTTATCGAAATTCTATTTTCATTAGACTGTCGAAGGGGTAATTCAACAGCATGTTAAATAGAAACAGTTTTAAAAATCCTAATATACACGAAATAACAAAATAATTAAGAAAAAATTTTAAAAACTATCTACAGTGAAATTATCTACAGATTCTTGATGGGGTGCAAGAGGAAAAGTATTGCCCCCATGGTAGAAAAATCGAGGTATCCAAGTCGAATCTGACTGCGGCCCAGGACCCCGTGGAAAGGGGGAAGATACGAGGGGGATAGAGATCCACGAGCCAATGGAATAACAGTTTCCTCTGTCGTGTTTTGAAGCAGCGGTGCCGGCGGCTTGGCAAGGGTGACGAGAGAAGGGGTGGACTGGTTTTCGAGCGGCGTGTGGGGTGAGTCTAAAACCGTTAGGTTGGTCGCGTGCTACCAGAGGCACGTGGCCTTCCTCTCCTCCGATTCTCGCTTTCTCTCTATCCCATCTACGCACGCGCACGCTCACGCGTGCACCTCTTTCACCGACCTTCCTCTACGCATCTTTCGGAGCGTTTGCGCGTGATAACGTTGCCATCGGCTTGCGAACCTCCGCGAAATTCGCGGCACACTCGACCAAAGAATATTTCGCGGTCTAGCAAAGACGCGTGCCAGTAACTTCAACTGCTATTGGTCAGACGCGGTTCTTCTAGGCTTGCAATTGGTCGAAGTGCATTTGCGTAGGAGCACGGGATATTTTTTGGCCGTGCACACAATCCTCCTTCGATAAATAGTCGCTTCGTGAAAATTTCCGTGAAGGCAGGATCTGAGATCCTTTGCGTTCTTTTTGATTTCGATGGCAAATCGAACGGTTAGAAATTATTCACGTAATTTTTGACAATGCGTGGATCTTTGGGGCCTTAATGAGCCAAGTAGCAAAAGACAAGTTTGAATTGATTTGTACTTTTAGCGGAATTACCTCTTGCGTAGGTCTCGCTATACAGTTACTATTTCTAGATGGCAATAATAAGGCGATAGCGAATACAATCGCGAAATAGCTGTAATGACCAAGGCTAGCAGCCTGATTTTTTTTTTTTTTGTTTTTAATACTATTTCTGAAGTAAAAATTCTAGAAAGCTGCTAGAATATGAAATATTTTACACAATAACAAAACCAATTAACCAAGTCACAATTCCACGGACGGCACAAAGAAATGTCTACCGACAGTTTCCCAATTAAATCCGCCGCAGCCTCGTCCAATTTATTCCGATGAAAGGAAGCACAAAAGGAGAGCACAGAAGGGTCAGAGGCGATCGATCCAGGAAATTCGACGATCGGCCTGCCCCCGAAATTAAGTGGCAGGTAAGCAACGAGAATCTCTCTCCTTCCCTGGACACATGGTGCCATTAGCCGCGGTTGCACCGTCGAAATATTCCAGGACGGCGTGGGTCGGGACAGATGCAGGATCGGTAAATAGTCGGCTGGATAGCGTTCCCAACCCCCTCCGATCGCGGCCGTCGTCTCGCTCATCGACAGCTACCGTTACGACGAAACCGAACGCGCCTCAACGCGCGCGACAAGCCATTCGGCGCGTGCCTTCGGAGCAAACAAACACGGGAGTCTGTTCTCGGGATGCATACGATCTCCGTAACGGTGCAGGAAGGTGCAGTCTGCGGTCGCAGATGGCTTGGAAAAAGACGAGCACCTTGGAGTGAGAAAAAATTAAGCAGCGATATCGCGTCGTGGAAAGCGATATCTGTAACTCGAGAAGCAATATCGAGGAGCGAATGCAAGTCGTGGATCCGTGCGGGTGGCTCGCGAGGGAGGTATTACTCGAGCAGCAGGGGAAAGCAATTAAGGGTGAAGACTCCATCGCGCTCGTCGAGACGATAAGAAAAATGGTTCGATGAACCGGAGGCGAGACTGCGACCACGTCCACCGTAAATTTCCGATAAGGAAATGAGACTATGCATATAAAAGAGAGGGTTTTCCGCGAGGGAGCTCCACAGTGCCACCACGGGTCCATTTGCCGTCTCCGCCGCGCCGCCACCCTTCGTCGGCTGGCAGTGATGTATGGAACGGCGGACCTGCGTGCTGACCGCTATCGACGATCTCCTACGTTTCCTCTCGTTCGAGGTGTACTTAATTTTAAAGCGTTCTACTTGACGCGGCAAAAATGCGACGCAGAATTTTTTCGGGGGATGGAGACCAGCCGGTAACCGTTTTCGGGTGAGAATAACAAACGTAACACCTCCGAGCGGTTTTCTTGCTTCACCCTGACCCGTCACGAACCCGCAGCCATATGGGGGCGAAGGGAAACGAGTGGCCAACGCGGTGGGAGGAAAGAGAAGGGAAGTGGCGAGATTATTTGAATATCCCATATTTAAGATTCGTCCGGCGTAGTTCAGGGCAGTGATTGCCGACTTGGCAGGCGGGTCACGTGGCTGGCACGTCATACACGTCAAACCAACCCCCCGTGGAAACCGCCCCTATTGCGCCTAAGGCCGCCAGCCGCGCCTGCGAACGCTTTACATTCTATTTTCACGCTGTACTGACCCCGATGTATGCGACTTTCTTAACATATTCGTCAGATATTGGCTGCTGGCACGTGCTCGATATTCATTCCCGAGGAAACGCCGATTTCTGCTGGCTCTTAAAGAGGCACGGATCGTTGGTCTCTCGAGAGGAACCTCGGAAACGCGGAAAGCCCATCCAAGTTGCTTTCAGTCGCGGAGAAGAAGAATTTTACATGGAAACTCGATCGCGACGTAAAATTCTACTTGAAATCTTTCTAAATGGCGGTGAAACGAAACTGTAAAATTATCTTTCCAAACTCGCCATGCAAACCTTCCCTTTCCCAGTTATGACGAGCACCTGACGTTCGAAATGGGGTTGGCTGCTATTTTATGCGTGTCACCGCCCCCACGCAGTGTTTTCACGGGACGACGAGCACCCCCGGATTTTTCCTGGGGCTGCTCGCGAGAATGCTGCGAAGGGGATGCCACCTAACCGAGTTAAATAACGCTACATTAGCGTCCTCCGACGACACAGGGGCTGTCCGAGTGTGAAATACCCTCAGGCTTATCAGCCAGCCGCAGTGCTTTTTTTTATTAGCTTCTAGTCGAGCTTCCTCGCCTCGAGCGCGTCCTCGCGAGAGAACGGCTCTGCGGGGATATGAAAGGCCATACTTTCTCCGGAGGACACGTTTAATCGAGCTTGGAATTTGTCGTGTAATGAGGAAACCGAAGTGGACATCTGCGTACTCTCGTTCATCTTTCACGAGATTCGCTTCCGGGATTCGCGATCGATTGGGCAACAAAAGAGAAAAGACTTTCCTATCCTTTATGCCACGGTTAGTTTAAATGTTTTTCTAGCTTTATGAAAATGAAATTATTTTGGAGATTAGTTAGACCTTCTTTATATTATTTGGAGCGAAGTAATTAGGTTTGCTATCCCAAGGCTGTGAGCGATCCTGCGGTCAGAAGTTAGGCGGAATTAACAGTGAATTTCAGCGGGTTCCAGGACGACCGAGGCGGAACCCGATAATAGATTTAATTACTCCCTTGGAGTGGCCAGTTCCTCCGCGAGGATGGCCATTCGCCGCTACACAACTCCGCATCCTGGTGGGTATGTAACGACGCCGGTTACCTGGTCGCCTCGTCCTTTGTCCTTTTGCCACAATTACCGTTGTCTAGACGCAGCCTCCGTTCCTCCACGAAATGACAATTACATAGCGTCGGGATCGTCTCCTCGACCGTTTCTTCCTTCGAAACGATTCGCTTTGCGAGAATCGCCTCTGCCGAGATCTCCTTTATGCTTCGACCAACTATTCCTGACTGAGACAGCGAAACCTTTGCGCCCTCAAATGAACAAATGGTATGCAAAGCCTTGGAATTTTGAAATGCATTCTAAAATACTTTATTTTAATTCTGAGTGACTCTATTCGAAGGACTAGGAATACTAAAGCAAGTTGACTTCACGAGTATTGATTTTTCGACGATCGAGTATAAAAGTCCGCATCGATCGAGCGTCGATCAACGAAGGAAGTCGAATTCCTTTTCTCTTTCTGCCCTGCCTCCGTCGCCCTTCGCGGCAGCACCCTTTTTCTTCCCCGACGCGTGCACGAAAGATCCTCTCTGTCCATTGTTACCAGCTCTCGCCTTTCCGCCCTCCCTTTCACAGTTCTGGCTTAATGGCTGACGCGGCTATCGGGTTTCTGCAGAAGCGTAAAGGATCTTCGAGGAAAGCCGCGGAAAGAGCGATATATATCCGGCTTTCCTTCTTTCTCGTTCGCCAGCTTGCGTGCCTCTCGACTATACAAAGTAGCGCCAGAAAATGAAGAACGCCGGGATTCCGAAAATCTAAAGAAAATGTACACCCCCGAAACGGGGTTAGGTGAAAGTACGTGTAACCCTAATGGAAGCGTCGGGATTGCGACGATAAAAAAAAGTCCAGCAAAGATCCGACTACTCATCAGCCTGTTGCAGGGCCACCCTCTTCGAACCAGTACAGGCGGGCGTATAAAAAATCAGGAGGGTTGCACCCCTTGAATGCGACGCAGTCGATGGTAGATAACTGGTCGCTAATTGATTATAATAAGCAATGAGGAAGCGGAGCCGGAAGCGGGGAAAACGTTGCGTCGGTACGACGAGGGGTTGACAGGAAACGTTTACACGATTGCTGACTGATAGACCCTTTTGCTGGGACGAGAAAGCAAGGAACTAGTCTCGTAAATGTTAAAAATTAACAAATCTAACGCTACAATGGACAGTGCACATTTTGTGCCCTCGATGAACACGAATGCCGCTCATATCATACGCCAAGGTGCTCGGAGCAAAGCACTGATCGAAGTGGTACAAGTTCTCGGACACAGTTTTGATAATTGACTGTTTATCCTGTTACAACAGGTTGGTTCTAGAAATTAGCAACTGTTTTGGAAAAATGAGACGCCCAGCATTTTCCATAACATGTTTTCGTCGGCGAGTTTCATCTGAATTTTCCGTTTTAACGATCCTGTTTCTAGTTACTTTTTGTCGAAACTAAAACTTGGATACAGCTCTTGGACCGTGGACACAGAGCTTTAAGCGTGTCCTTAATGGAAAGTTGGAATCTTTAATTGGAGTAATATATTTCACAAAAAGGATGTAATCCAAAAAACAAATGCTATGAATTACAATATTATTATTCATGAATACAATATAATACAACATTATGGTTTCTCATCGTTGGGGTCTTCATTTTCACGGGTAAGTAAAATATGACTGGAGCTGTTCTCCACATCTTCGCGCATTCACGCCGCGCCGTGGTTCAAGCGTGAACCCGTAAGCACAAAGTTCTGCACCTCTGCGGTATGTACAGGATCAACCCCTTTTTTCCACCAAAAAAACTAAAGATTTCCACGTTTTGCCGCGGTGAACCGAAAAAGTAAATGATTACTTTAGCTAAAGGAATAAATCACTATCGAATGATAGGGGTCATATTCCTATTCACGAGGAGAATTTTGTTACTATACAAAATATTAGGTTGCAACTTGGAACAAAAGTTCGTAGCGTTTTTCAATACATTGCATACGTAAAATGCTAAGTTTTGGGAGACTGAAATCATTAAACTACCTTAAAGAAAGCGACAAGTAGCCAACCCAATAAAATGGGCAGAGTCCTTTAATAAACTGGAAATTTATTTTTGTCAAATTGTTGAACCAGTTGGAAAACGGTTTCACCAATGTCGCCGGGCTTCGTTAAGCAGAGAGAGAGAGCGAGTCAGAAGGGAACAGAGAAATAGAGAGAACGAGGGAGCAAGTACGAGGCGCACGGTACCAATAGCGGGGGCGTTCGACAATTTATCGTCTTCATTTGGCCACGTCCATATTTATTGCGTCGTTACGAACAATATGGCGCCTATTAAGCGAAATACGGGCCCCACCGTGGACGCGGAATCGAATTAATACCGGGGCTTGCACCGTGGCCGTCGCCGCCGCCGTGTCCGATAATAAGCTTAATAAATATTGATCGTTTAATTAATGTATAATCGACGCGTGGGACACCGCGCACTATCGTCAGTCCATTGGACCGCCCACTCGCTCACCACGAATTTATTAACGGCTCGGTGCCAGCCGTGGATCTGGGAGGGCAAGCTCCACGTTTTTGCGCGGAACTTTCGACCTTTTTAATTGCCTCCCCGGAAGCAGGCTTCTTTGAGGACCGACCGAAGACGCGTGGGCGCGTGCTTCCTTCTCTTTCTGTCTCGCCGATTATAGTTCCACGGTCGACGAATAATCGACTCCCGATGTCGAGAACCGCCGCGCTCACACAGTCGATTTCCTTAGATTTATCCCTCCGCGGCGCGGCGCGGAGAGAGAGAGCGAGCGATTGTCAACGAGGCTAACTGTGCACGCTCGTTGACTAATTATACGTTCCCGAAAGCAATTGTAGATCATGGCGCGGGTAGAACGGCGAAAAACTGTTCGCCTTTCTGTGGGAACGTTTGTCCCATTAATGGAATCACCAATTGCAGACTTATTGGTTTAATTGCTAATTGCTAGTCTCCTCTTTCCTCTGCCGCGTTCCTCGTGCCGCGGAACAAGAAACAATGGCGCCGACACCCACCGCTCAATGGATGCCATTTTCATAAACAACCGCTCCCCTCCTTCGACCCTTCGCGATGCCCCTTCTCGTCGCCTCGTTTCGGTTTTCGTGGGGGCGACCGAATTAATCTCTTTTAATCGAACGGCTCGATCTAACCGCGAACGTCTTCCCTTTCTTCTGGCCCCGTGACGAGGAGAACCCGACGCAAGAAAGAGGAACGGAAGTCGTCCTCGGAGCCCCGTGAGAAATATGTCGAAGAAAGAAAACGTCTTCCAGCTCGTTCCCTTCTCGTTCGCGGCGCTCCTCTTCTTCTCCTCCTCGCCTCGGCCTCGGCGTTCTCCATCATTCCGAGAAACGGCCGCTATACTCGTTTTCATTTCCCCTTACGCGATTTGCCCGATCCCCCTTCGCCGACGAGGTGTCCTCTGCGCTGGCAACTAGCTCGCGTGCAAACCAACGAGACGCGGGTTTTTCTTTGCTCTTGGTGCCCCGCGGAGAACACTACGACGATCCGCCGACCAATTTCTGCCTGACGTTTAGAATTATTTTAGAATTTAAGGGGAAATTAGGGTCGTTTGCACGGAAGACGCTATTTTTGGGTACAAGTTGGTACGAGACCCTGGCATACTTTAAAATTGTATATAGAGCCCCCTTTTTGACATAAATTAGGATTCAAAACAAGATTAAATTGTATTCGAGAATTTGAGTGCTTCGAAAATTTGATTCCTTTCTTCCTCCAAATTTTAATCCAAAAATCGTCTGATTGTAATTAAGTAACTAACTCGGTCGAAAATTGATAGAATCATTCTACCGGTGAACGATAACTAGATCTAGATTCACTTTCCTCCACAGTGGAAGAAGAGAAGTGAAAAGCCACGGTCAGCATTCGGGCGACTTCCGACTTAGACGTCCGACTAAGGCGAGGATAAAATTCGGAAAATCCCCGGGAAAGCCGTGCCACGGAATTTGAATTTGCTCAGAGTCGGTTGGACCACAGAGCGTGAATCCCTGGCGGAGGCCGTGGCCAGCCTCGTCAACATTCAAAACGGGTCCGCGTTGTCACCCTTGATCCGAATAACAAAGTGAGCCTGCCACTGCGGCCAGTGGAAACGCTCGTTAACGGGCTGCGAACGTTCCCGTTCACGTAACTCGTTTTTACGAATCGCTTCGACCGCCTGATCGGCCTTCCGGGAAACTCGCATCGCAGAATGAGTCGTTTCGCTAACTGTGAAGAAAGTCAAGACGCTTGATACTTAAGTTTCAATTCCTCGCTAATCTATCATACGAAGGGAGAAAAACCGTTCTGTGGAAATGGATTTAAGAGACTCCAGTTATTGAATTATGATGATGATGAGTTATGGATTACTGTGTATTGGCAATTTTTAATTGTTTTAGTGCTAAATTGGATGTTTTTGTTATATTGGATCACTGAATATGTTTAGCTTTTATTATGAGTAGACTGCGAATTTATATGTATATCTACGAAATCCAATTTTTACAAACAGAAAGGAAGAATTAGAACTTACATAATGGGGTGTTATATATTCTAGGTATTATTACATTGGTATTTTTCAATTGTCTAAACATTTTTAGAATTAAAATTTAAAACGATCACAAATGCATAAGAATTCACAGTCTAATTATGAGAAATATTTTTAGCCTAACTGAAAGCTTTGAACAAATTTTATTGGCAAAATTAATGCTTTGTTACAGTATCATACGTACATACAATTATAATATGTAATTCACAAAATCCATAAATGATGGTATTTTCGAAAACATAGCATTATCGATAATCGTTTCGAAGTCACTTAGTCAAAAAAAAATGATTAATTAAAATTGTGTGAAAATTAAAATCAAGTAATACGACAATTATACACAGGTGTCGTGGAAATTAATCATAAAAATCTAATATTGGAACTTTTCTCTAAAAAAACTTTTCTTTCTTTGAATAATCCTATTTACTTGAATGTCATTATATAATCAAATGTATACAATGATCTAATAGTAATAAAGTAATAATTTTGACAACCAAGAGTCAGTCGCATGTGATCTTAATTCAATGACCAAGAACTATCGAAATGCTGAGATGGTGAGTTGGTAATTCGTATTATTTATGTGTGGAATTGTATTCTAAATCCAAAATCGAAACTCTAGGCTATTACATATATCCAAGAAGAAAATCGAAAACTTTCCTCCCTGCGATTTCTTTCCCTACGAGGAAATTACGTCACAGGTGATAGTCAAAGAAGAAGATTAGCGAGTGGAGAGGCGGAGAGCGGCGAAGGGAAGGAGCAAGATCGACGTTTAAGCTTAACGGGAATCGAACGATACGCGGTAAAGCTTTTTGCGACTAAGCGAGCGGCTTTTCCACGGACGGCGCTACAAGAACCGGACGTTCTGGATTGCGAGGCGTGAATGGAAGTTCTTGCGGGAGGGTTCAGGAAGCCGTTTCGGCATTCAATAGCGGTTTTCCACGGTCACCTCGGCCCTGGGCGGGCCGATTTGAATAACAAAATCACCAGGAAGACGTATTATCGTGCGGTGGCCGTGCGACCGTGGCGACTTCGTGCGAGTTTATCGCGCGGACTCGTTTGCATTCCGGAGCGAAACCGATCCTCGGCTCCGCAACCGTTCAGGATTTCCATCCTCGTCGATCGCCGTCCTTCGCCGCGATTCCGCGAGTCTCTCCCGTCGTCGGGGGAATCGTCGACCAAAAACGTTCGCGTTACTCCGATTCGCGGAAACGGAGTCCGCCGCTCGTGGTCGCCCATTTGCATGCTCCTTTTCTAAAGCGATCCGAGGATTCCACGGCGTACTTTGCTTACCGGCTGCCACTGTTTCTTGCCCTCGGAGACGGCTGACACTTGTTGAGCGTCGTTAACTTTGAGTTTCTCGGAACCGAAGCTCTTAGAAACGCGCGACGCCGGATAAGGAGCTCTGGATCCTCGCGGAAGCTCAAGTTCAACAGACTAACGGTACCTCGAGGCACCACTGTCGCTTATAATTTAATAAATTAGGGTGACCGGGGGGGAACGCGCGAAGAGGTGCGCGTTCGATGGAAACAATAGTGATATCGAGCAGGCTGGATAACGATCGACAGCTGGCGGAGAGTCAACCTATAAATTACAACGTCGGCGCGAGGCGAAGAAGCATCGAAGCAACGACTTCCCGATAAATATCTTGCGACCCCGTTGCTCGGATCCACGTTTGGTCGACGACTTCGCGAAGTCACCGATTTTTTCAACGGCGTCCCGCACGTTATTAAACGACGGAAGACGATGACTGAAGGGGGTAAGGAAAAAACAGGCAACGAAGAAAATCATCGCGGCGAGTTTACATTACAAAGTATGATGAGGGACTTGGCCGTTCTCCGTTCGAGAGATCTCCATGAAGACCGCGTTAAAAGAATCTCTGGTCTGACCATATCGGTCGAACAGGTGTGCCTGTACGACGCAGGAATAAACGATTAGCGGCTCGATTAGCATCCGCGGATCATATCGATCGCGGCTACTTGCATTCCGAATGATACCGTCGTCCTTTCAGCGCCGCGATTTCGCAATCGGTCTGCATCGCCGTCGGCCAACGACGCCGATTCGCGCGAGAGCCTTCAAACACGCTTCAACGCGGAGTTAATTACGGATAATACGCCCCTGGGGACTGAAATGCTAATTAGCAACGACAGTTTCACTATTCCGCGTATTCCACCCTTTTCTCGTGCATTCGTCGATACACTTCACCCTTTTCTTCCCCTCCACGGCCTCTGAGAATCCTCTGCCACCTGCTGCTAAGGACACGGAACGCGGTAACACGCAGTTCCACGTAATCCGCGTAAAGGGAAACAAAATACAGTCGCAGAAAGAGAGCAAGCAGGATATGGACAGATTTAAGAAGGAGAAACCGAAAAAAAATAGAGCGGGTGGCGGTGGTGGCGCTAGGCGATCGGAAGTGTGTCAAATTACAGAGGTCCGTGATATTAACGACTCCTAATGACATGCCCCCCTCCACCTATGGGCCCTTCTCCCAGCTCTGAACAGCTCCAATCCCTCCCAAATCCCTCCCCGACATTCTCCTACCGTCTCCCTCAAACCACCAAGGTTGTGGTCCCCTCTTCACGGTCTCCCCGAACCAGAGGCGGTCGTGCATCGGGCTCAATTCACGGAATCGGCATTAAAAATGCAATTACTAATTGACGGAGGCTAATAGCAATAAGACAAACAATGGGGCTAAATGCTATAAAGTAAAACACAGGTTGGCCCCCAATCATTGTCCCCTATTTTCTTCTGTCTGCTCCGTTCACTCGTTGGGCCTCGATCCTCCGTGCCCCCACGATCGTTCGCTCCTTCTCGGTTTCGCCCCTTCGTCTCACAATCCCCGGGACAGGATAAACTCGCGCAGCGTCGTCGGAACAGCGTCTGTTAGTTACGACCGGTTCAGGATTTCCGAGAGTCGGGTCCAAGCGTCGATTTTTTGCGACTGTTCCCGAGCTTTGTTAGCGTACCGCCTTCTGATGCTTATTTTTCAGCGGGGGACGCGCTTTTGATGCGCTCCGGCCGAACGCTCTCGCGGATCGCATCGACGTTCAAGGCCAGAAACCGGGATCCAAGAGCAATCTTCCGATCCAGGTGGTCGTTCGTAGGAGGAAAGCCCGATCCATCGAGAAGGAAAACCTGAAGACGCGATCGTTTCCGAAGACGTGTCGTCTATCTCGTTAAAGTCCAGCTTCCCCATCATTAAGCCATCCCCGACGTGTTAAGTCAAGCGACACTTGACAGCTGCGAGAAACGTGTGCAGCGTTTTCCAGGCGACGCGAGCGGTCAGCAAAATCGCGGAGAAGGGCGACAGCTCTCACGCGAGCCTAAATTATCAGCCAGAATTCTCGCTTTCGACCCTTTCCTCTGTCAAGTTTCGCGATTCTTGCTTCGCTAGGCGGCCTGCGCGTTATTAGCGCCCTTCGCCGACCTGTCGGATTTTTTTTTTTAAGGAACCGTGGTCCAACCCCCGGAGGTTTGACGACTCCTTCATCCGGAGGGAAGATTCTGCGCCCTTTTACGACTCCCACGAAAAGTCCCCCGATTCAGAGTGGCGCAAGGTCGATGGATAATGCCCTCAGTTAGGGGCCCAACTGTGCACCGTGGAAGAATTCTTCGAGGCAAATGACAAACCGCTGCCGAGCCCGGTGGGCGGCGCTCTGACCGAGTGTAATTGGTTTTATGACATATTTTACGTGGAAAAGGATTAACCGAGAGGAGAAGACCAAGTGGAACTCTTTGCGATGCAGCAGTTTGTTCTACGATGAAATATTTTGTGTCCCCTTGTCTCTTTCATCTTGTGAGTTCGACGAATTTTTCTGTGGGGGAAGATAAATCTGAGAACGTATTATTCTTACTGGGGTTTCGTTCGATTGATTCTAAAAAAGTTGAGACTATCGAAGGTTAATTCGCGTGTGGCGAAATTGCATCGGCGATAGCCTTTAGGGGGGTAGACGCAGTGTAGAAAAACGCGACGCATCGAGACACGACGAGCGCATCGTTCCCTGAACGACTGGTTTCGACATGTCGAACCCGTTCGATTAATAAAAATCCCCGGTGGCTCGCGTCTCCTCGGTTTCTTTGTCGTCTGAAAATTTCTCAATCAGCCGTTTCCTTTCCCGACGATTTTCAACGGACCCCGCGTCACAATGCAAGCTCATCGTTGCAATTAAACGTCGCATCGGGCGCGCGCGCGCCGGCAAAAAGGCGGCCACGAAGAAATAACGACGCGGGGATTTATAATGCCGATACTTGGCCTTTCGCTCAAGCCCGCCGTGTCGTATTATTCGTTTGTGAAATTTATGTTCCTGCCATCGGCGAAGGTTAAACCCTTCGGTACGTTAATCGTATCGCAGCGGAGGGAGGGGGATGGCCGAGGGAGAGAGACGAAGGGAACGACGACGGAGGAACGAGAGAAAGAGAGAGGGAACGGGAGAACGACAGACGGACGATGAAACTCTGTGCAAACTCACCTTGTATGGATTCCGGCGAGGCTGGCTCCTTATCGATTCGGCCGAGCGCGTCGCTGGCTGCAACAAAAAGTGCAACGGGGCCTCGTTAGTGACGTCGCGTTATAAAACCGACTGGGAAACTTAGCCTTTTTCTCGTAAAAATGATAGACGGGACTCCGAAAACAGTTTCCCCCTTTATCTTAGTCGCGACGCTTGCCCATAAGGATCAGCCCTGCGGCAATTAATAAGGGATACGATTACCCCGATCGTTTGTCAATCGAAGCATGCGTTTCGATCGAGTTTGGAACGACGTCGCGATGCTGCCGCCTATCAATGAACCGTCGCGACGCGACGCGACGGACTCTTTGCGTCTCCAGCTTCCACGAATACCGACGAACGGAACGCGTCATCTCCAGGAAAATTAAAGCACTCCAGCCTCTTAATCTTTCACCCAATCTCGCCCAAAATTCCCCGAAACTTAGTAAGCCAACTCAACACAAAGGATCCCTCGCAACGAGCCCCCATATTTCCAGAAATTCGCCCACATCCTGATTAAAACCGGGGACCGAGGAATACGATCGCACAGATAGCGACGAGACACCCCATTCTCTTATCAATCAGCCAGAATTATGCTAAAACCGGAGCAATCATCGTGACACATGGCCAGACAGAGTCCCCTTCGCCGTCGCGATTCCCAGAAATGGGCTGAAACCCGTGGCGGCTCGGATCGATCGATATTCAAATAATCTATTTGAACCCCCGACGCTGGACGCAGCCGGAGACTCGTGGAAAGAAGATGGTGGTAATTCGGCGAGGAGATGACCACTATACGTCACGAGGGGGAGAGGACCGTTCCGAGGGCGGCCACCTACTACCCCCTGGGGGGTCGCAACTCACCCCTGAAACGACTGTATTCAGATAATCCCACCTTTCCTTTCCTTTCGTCTCCGCTCGCCTCGGACGCCGCGCGCGACATTTCAATACGGGCTACCGGTGGATATCCCGCCGCAAATACGAGCGGATCTGCGCGTCCTCCGCTCTTGGAAAATAACGGAGGCTCTAACGATGACGTATCGACGGAACGGGGGCAGAGGGGAGCGGTGATTTCCGCGTTTCGAGGTCGTTGGTTGATGGAATTCCACAGGGGGTGAAATCCGTAGGACTAAATTTCGTGAAGGTGTTGGTGACAGTCAGTTTATAGCAAAATTTTGGTGAATTATTTAATCATTATTTGTAAGATTTTGGAGACTGAAGAAGTTTGCCTTTATAATAAAACAGTCTCACAGTTGAAATTGAAGCCTTACACTTGATAAAAAAACTAATTTGAGCTAATTTGGTTTAATGAATTCAGAACTCTCAGAAGTTACCCGTTATTCCATGTATTTTACTAACGTTTCTGCTAACGAATGTATTGAACCAGCGGTGGCAAACCTATTATGAAATTACTGGCACGAAAATTTTGCTGGCACGTCAAAGATTCACAAGCATTTTATAATCTTATAAACATGGGATGTCTGGCGGTGGTACTTAAAAAACAGAGAAGAGGAAATAATTAAAACTTGGAATGCCATTTCTGAAACCTTTTGTTGTTTAAAAAGACTAACAATGGTATTATTATCAGTTTTCACATCTGCATATGCCTGTGAATCGCTATTTTCAAAAAACAATTTTATGATTGACTGATGAATCTAGTTTAGCATGCGTACTACTAAAGATGTTCAAATATGAACCTGACGTATTAAGCCAGATTCACACTACACCGTAACGTAACGTACCGTAGCGCAGCGGCTGTGAGAGCAAAGAAAAGGACGGATCTTTTCTCTTCTTCCTTTCTTCTAACGCTACGTTACGGTACGTTACGATACGGCGTATTGTGAATCTCGTTTTAGATAGGCAAATACACACACTCACCAACTTGTCTCTTTTGGCTGTTCACTTGACTCTTTTATAAATCAGGGCTAAGTCCATATCAGGTGACGAATTTTAATATCATCCACACGTCGTACGTATGTATCTTAATCTTCATGTATGTTATACTTCATAGTGTATAGATTTGATCAAAAGCCACCCGTTAAATAAATAAATAAATTTTTGTTTGGAGTATAAGGTAAATGACGCTCATTGAAGTTTCTCCAAATGTTTACGTGCTTTACTTAATGTACAGGAAAACATTCTATGGTACCTAAATATGAGGAAACTCATTATTGCTATATTAATGAGAAATGGAAGGCTGATTCCGACAGGAGGCTTCCCAGAATCGGTTACAAAAGGCTCGCGTATTCGACAAACGGGAGACTAAAAAAGGAAACGGTGTCGGGAATGCGAGTATCGCGGTGCGTCTAACGATGATCGTGCGCCTCTTGCAAAGCGAACAATGCAAGATCCTTGATGCGCTCGTTTTCGTTATTAAACGAAGGACTGCCCGTTGGAAACTGGCACGCTGGCTTACATTAAATATGAACACCGACCTCGTTCGCCTGTATCCCCAAGTCGCAGATCGACTTTTTCCACGGGGCATTAGTCACAATCGTAATATCGCCCGGAGGGATAAATATATATATATATAACTTTGCCGCGATTCCAATGAGAAAAGGCTTGATTAAAGCAACGTCACGGTATGATCCATAAATACCTGGCAACAAGGCAGCGAGCGCGCTCAGTGTCCTCCGAATCGTTAAGATGATAATGAGCTCGAATCGACCGAGAAGAACGCTTA
This sequence comes from Perdita meconis, assembly GCA_030770465.2. Classification (NCBI taxonomy): domain Eukaryota; kingdom Metazoa; phylum Arthropoda; class Insecta; order Hymenoptera; family Andrenidae; genus Perdita; species Perdita meconis. The sequence goes on from JASKOS020000007.1 coordinate 5,174,936, forward strand.
GAATTAACCTGAAATATTTCCCTCCTGTCGCAATTAATCCACGTCGGAACGCGTTTAGCGGACGCGACGCGGTCGAACAGGTGCCAGGCCGTTTTTAAAGGAGAATGAACGCCTGATAAATACGAGCCACCACGGTTTCCAGAATGTCTCCGAGGGATCGTAAAGCAGTTTCGCGGCTTCTTCGGTATTCACGGCTACGCCGCGTCGACCCGCTCTAAACGCGTTATCGACGGTGTCAAGGAAATCGGTAAAATATTGCAATAGTGTGTCTTGTGAGCTTGCTAGACCTCTAGAAGTCCTCGCGCTGCGGCGATGAATTTTCGATCGAACGTCAAGAAGGTTGATGTTCTTTAGCAACATTGAGCCAGGAGCTGCTATCAATCCCTCGGCGTTCCACGGTTCGCCGTTCCTTATTAATTCGACACGATCGCCTTCTGACAGCCCGGAATCGCGTGTCTGCATCAGCAACCCCTCCTCCCTTAGTATTCATAAAGGTCAGCCGCGTGTAGCTCGCAAGTGGCACCTCTCGTACACGTACTCACCATTCACCCGGTTCGTAGACGAGACACCTGTACAGGTACTCGACAGGTGAACTCGACGAACCTCGAGCCACTGTCGAAGAACGTCCAAGGCGGAAGCCCTGCCAGAGTTGCGGTTGAACGCGAACCGTGACGGACAGATTGATCGTTAGAGTAGCTACTTTGTCTCGATGTTTCATCTTCTACTATAACGATTCTACAGTGTCTAAATATCGACTTCCTCAAGAGCTGCAATCGCATATTATTTACACCCTGAGCTCGATAAAAGGGGAATCTTAATAACTATGACTGTACTTAATCTTAATATCTTAATATCTATGACTGTACAATTAAAGTAGCATCAAATCCCGTTGGAGTTGATGCTTAATTGCCTAATCGAGGTATTCTTTTTCCTCTCACCCGGCCGTTCCGCTTCGAGGAACATCGAAAGTAGTCGCGAGCCCGGAACAGATGCTTCCACGAGGTTCGAGCATCTCGAGGAGAAAAAGCAGCCTCCGAGGAGAAACAAAAGAACCGCGAAGCATTATCCTCGACGAAGTTCTCACATGTTTAAACGCGGCATAAGTCCGGTGTTACCTTTTGAATGACTCATCCGACAAAAACGACGACGGAGAATTCTTACCGCGCGGTGGACCCGACTTCGAAGTACGGAGGAGCCTTGAAAAATTCATTCTTGATTCGAGCACGAATCTCCCTTTTTCCTTTGGCAATTTTCCTGGACGCAGTCGCGGAAAAAATTAAGCAAACGCCGCGCCGGCGGTTCGGTGGACGAGCGTCATCCTCCAGAAATCGGATCGATGCGGGTTTCCGATCCGCGCGCGTTCTTCCGTGGTCACGGGCCACCGGGAAACGAGATTTTAATATTTAAACCGCGCCACGATACAATAAGTGTAATAAGCATAGAGGCGACCGTTGGCCGGCGCACAAGAGACGGCTGAAATATTAATGCTGACATTTCGTTGCTTTGCGGTGGTCCGACCGCACCGACCCCCCGCCGCGCCACGGTCTTCTACTTCCGAGGCTGCGGTTTCCGGGAAACGATATTGCGCTCGGCCATTTCCGTCGCGATATATTCTAATCGCGCTGAATTCGCAGCAACCAAGCACTCCTCGGCTTTTCCATTTTTTCTTTCCTCCGTCTCCCCTTGCATCCTCCCGATTCACAGGTCACGCCACGGCGTTTCACCCTCTCCGCAACGTTCTCTCCAACCCTCGCCGAGGAAGCACCATGAATACGAGATGCCGCATCTGGATACATCTAGTTTGCCTGCCCCCTCATCAATTTTTAACCACCGCCTTGTAATACGTATGCACCGCCTCCCCGCGCATTTCCACCGCAGAAGTGTCTGCGAATGTGGGGTGGGAAAAATCGTGGGCATCCGAGAGGGCGTGAATAGCGATGAGAAATCGTCGGGAATCGCGGTACCTGCCTCGAACGAATTTCCTCCCCGTGATTTCTCCGATTGTTTGCTCGACTGGCTTGAAACCGCGTTACGGCCCGCGGGCCAAAGGTTATCGTTCGCGGAATGACCCCCGTTGACGAGCGTTCCTCGAAGTTTAAACGTTCCAGTAAAGTTTCACGATTACGGGGGAAAAGAGGGAGCGTCGCGATAAAAATTGATGAAGATTTCCATTCGCGCTCGCGTCCTCCGCTCCGTCGAGATAACCGGCGCCGGAACAAACGCCCGAGAGAAATCCTAATCCGCCGGACAGCGTGGCTCGAAAACTCCGCGAGTCCAACAAGGGTGGCGGGGGGATGAAGGGAGACGCGAGAGAGAAGGGAGGAAGAAATGCAGCCGTTGGAAACAGCGTTCTTGCACGTGAGCCGAGACTTTTTCCAATTACAAACGGCGCCATTCCCGAGCCGGCTGGCGGCGATTATTTTTAAAACAAGAATATTCCCTTCCGCTCCGGGACATAATGAGGGGGAGAAGGGGGCGAAGGGGTGGGAGGCACGGTCGGAGGGCGCGATAATGGCGGCCGTTATGAAGAAATCAACCCACCCCTGTCTTGCCACCCCTCGCGGCCCGCCTCGCCGCCCCTCTGCCCACTTGATCTTCCGTCGCTATGGCGACCGCCTTGTCCAACTGGACCCCCGTGCTCGGACCAGGGGTTGCTTGCGAGCATTCTCTCTTATTATGAGGCTTGCTCCACCCGCGAAAGGGTTGCAACTTCCATTCCTCCGCTACGCGACTTCCCTGCGATTTCGGACGCTGCAACGAATCGGAAGAAAAATTGCTCGCGATTTGTGAACGTTGCTTCTGTATTTTGAGAGATTTCTATCCTTTAACGTGTGACGATTTTTCTTGGAATACTTAGCTGTGGGGCGATGAAATATTGGTTAAATGTAGAAAAATTTGTAGAAAAGTATTTTAATTTTTTGGGGTTTTTGTGGTTTTTTACGGTTCCTCTTTAGTTTTTTAGGTTTGATGTCCTTATAGTGAAAATTTTTTACTGGTAATGATAAATCATTGCGGATTTTTATACATTTATGACAATTCTAAGTATGTATGCTAAAAGCCAGGAGATTCATCAGAAATTCCAAAATATTAAAAATAAAGTGTAGTATTAAGTAGTGTTTGCGAACATTTAATTATTATCGTGTTTTCTATAATATAGTGTTTGTTAAAATTTGATGTTGTAAAAAAATTCACAATCTGATTGTTAACGTTGCTCGACAAAATTTTCCTTTTGTAGTGGAATGAATAATATTTTATTTGTCACTGAAGCTTTTAATGAGTCAGTTGAAATTATTTTTGGGATGATATTCAAAGAAACTTCTAGAAATTTTAACTTCTAAAAGTAAAAAAAAAAAATAAAGTTAAGCTTAATTACATGGTGATTGGTTTTAGTGCCAATGAATATGAGTTTTTGTTATTTAGGTGGAAGAAAATTGCACGTTGAATAGTTGATTTTTTGGTGATGGAATATTATGTGTGATAATATTATTGTACGTGAATCGTTATTCTACACTTTAAATGAAAACACCTACATATTTTACTTACAGTTATTAAAAAGCGACAAAATAAAGAAAATAATGAACAGAAATAACAAAGCGTAAGACATCAGCAATTGAAAATCGACATAATTTCGTTTCTTTCCCATCAATTTCGCAACAAAAGTTTCCTCCGCCCGAGGAATTTCCAGGAATCCTCGCCATTCCGTCAGGACTCCTACTCGCGTTGCCCCCGCCGCCCCCAGATTTCCCCGAAGCGTTAACGAGCGTTATACGGGTGCAAAAAAGGCGCCGAAGCGCGTTCCACCCAATTAGACGAGGCTCGGCGTTACGTACGCGTCGCGAGGCGTCGGTCGATCGATCGATCATCGCTGACAATCGCTCTTGAAACGCTTAATCCCGCGACTGGTCTGATGGATTCCGAAATAATTGCCCCGTGATTCGGGAGAGACAAGAGACGCCCCGACGCTGCGATCAAATCCCGCGCACACGCGCGTCGAAACGCGAGAAGGGGGTGTAGATGGAGGAAAGAAAAAAAAGGAACAGACAAGCGAATAGACAAGCTGGTAGACAGGAAAAAAATGGTCTCGCGTCGAACGGAGGAATTATTTGAAATTGATGAGGAGGACGGGGGAGAAGGGTTGGGGTCGCGTGGCGCGCATCTGATGCATAAAAGAGCCTCGGCACCCTCTTTTTATTGGTCTCCATTCTGTGACACGCGCTCGACGCGACCTTACACCCCTTCCTCCCCGAGTCCCCGCCTAGCTGGCCCGTGGGCAATTTGAAAATGGCGTCGTAATTTACGGCGAGTTAATTCGACGCGATTTGTGGGGAGGCTCGACCGAGGAGACGCTAACGCTGTTACGGAAGGGTGGTACTTATATCGTGTGTATCGCTGTCCCGCCACCGATTTATTGGCCCTCCTGGCATTCTAAAACCACTTTGCTGATGAAGCTCCACGAACGAAATGAACTGAATCTCAATTTCGTGACAAAACGAAGTTCTTCTCTCGCTTCTTCAAAACCGCAAAAACGTCGGCTCGATCATCCCTCTTATAAAACGAATATATACGTCGCGTAGAAACGCAGGAACGAGGGCCATCGAGGCAAACACATTCGAGCTCGTAAATCGGTGTCCTGTCGCCGGCAACAGAGCGACGATCGTCGAATCGAGGCCTGGAGGTCGGAACGACGTGGCCGTACAGTTTCGCACGTACCTTATTACTGTGTTTTCGTTCGAATTACCGTGAAACTGTGCAGACACGTACGACCAGGTCGTATGGCGAGGACGTTTCGTTGCACGTAGAGGAGAGAACGAGGAGCCATTAACGGCCTCGCAGGGACGCGTACGCGGAACGTTCCGCCCGAGGGGGTGGTTTTCCAGGCGACTCCGCGACTGGACGACGACGACGCTCCGCGCCGTCCTTGCCGCCAAGACGAGGAGGGTGAGAGTGTAAGTGCTTCACGCGGCGAGATAATGGAGTCGACTTATTCGTCAGGGAAACGCCTCGACCGGGAGCAATTGAGACGGGAAGCACCGGCGCGCAGCCGTGAAGGGAAAGAAAGCAACGCGGCTCCAGACGATACTCGCCGTCCTCGCAGATCCGCGCGACGCGACCGTGAATGCCGCGGAGACGCGCTGGATTACCGCGGATTGTGATTAACGAGCTTTTGATTGGGAGAGAGGACATTGACGCTGTTCGCGGGGACGATAATATGCAAACGTCAAGCGTGACGGACAGGGTAACTTTCGGCGAGCCTTACTTTGTGTCGTAGGGAGCGTCTGAAAGGGAGCATTTATCGGTTTCTTGTTATCCTGGGAGATGGAACAGCTTTCTGAGCTTTCATTATGATAAAAGCTGGACTGCGGATTTTTATGTAAAATCAAATTATTACAATAACACGTATAGAATTGACGCTGTGATAACAAAGTGTCTTATCTTCTAAATATTATGCATAATTTCTATTATGTTTTTGATATTTTGTATATTTCAGCATCTGTCAACGACTTTATGGATTTTTGTTTACCTAGAACTGTCATACATGCATAAAAATCCGCAGTCTAATAATAGCAAGTGATGGAGTGATAAATTTCAGGCTTTTATGGTCCAGATTGTTACTATACGCAGCTTTCGTCGTGTCCAGGAAGAATTTTCTTCTGATTTATAGCATTGCAACTGGGGTTTTCACAGTTCCTTGGGCGTACTGATACTGTATGAGTTAATCAGAAAATAACATCAACACATTCATCCTAAACACGGTTTCAACCCGGAAGCTTCGAAAAATAGATGCAAATCTAATGTTTCGAATGGTAAGAATTTTTGTCGTCAGAAAGTAGAAGAAAACTGTTAATTATGGGTTAAGTTAAAATCATCATGATTCCAAAAAGGTGACCGGCTAACGGCTCCCTCGATCCTCGATCACGATCGCGAGCAACCCCAGTCCCACGGATCAGGTTGTTCCATTAAAAGCCAGCCGAAACGAGGTCGAGCGGCAGACCGATCCACTCCGGTTCGATTAATTAGTAGAATTTCCGGCGTGCACCGGTCGAGGAACAAGCGGCCGATGAAATATTCATCGAATGCAAATGCGCCCGGGGGCGCGTGTATGATCCATTAAAAAATAATAACGACAGAAATTCGCGTTAATTGGCACAATAGCCGCGCCGACATGCCGGCGGCTCGGACTCTCCGTAGTCCTGACAATTAAGCACGACCATGCCCGGAGATCCTGTGCGCGTTACAAGCCTCGGGGGCCTCCGAGGGGCCGCTGTTCGCGGACTGACGCTCATAATTACGCGGTAATTAGAGAGGTTTGTCGGCAATCAACGTCTTGAATATCACCGCGTCGTCGCGCTCTATCGGCCGGTATCGCTTTCGGACGCTTCGCGCTGACTCTCTCTGAACACTTCTCAGCCGTTCATGCTGTGAATTTTATTGCCTTAAGTACTTTAATTGTGTGTGAGAATAATGAAGATTTGGTTAATATACTTAAGACTAAGATAGTAATAATTACTACCTTCAAATGTAACTGATACGGCGTTGTGTGTATACGATCCTCACTATGAATACGAATACGAATCACTTTTGAAAACGTTAAAAGCGTAATCTTTAAAATAAATTGTATTGTCATCACTAGACAGTGGATCTTTATGCACAGTAAAATTTTTATAAGCACAAATAAGGAACTGGAATTTAAAAAACAGTATGTTTATTGTTCTAAAATTCTAACTTGAATAATATTGTTGACATTTTATATATTTTGGCATCTGTTAACAATCTCATAGATTTTTTGCAAACTCAACATTGCCATAAATGCATAAAATCCGCTGTCTAGTCATCACGTTATTATAAATGTAAATATGGAAATAATTTTTTTTAAAGTAGACAAATTATTGGGGAAAAAATGAAAAGACGGTTGAGTCGAGAATAGTAAAAAGTATTGAAGAACAATCACCGCATTCCCAAAGCTCAAACGAAATATTTCATCAAGGATTATTAATTGCCAGCAACCGTGATCGACATAGCCTCACCTGAGAATCGATTCTGCTGCCAGCAAGCGCCACGAGGAGCCTTTTCTCCTCGAGCCCCTGGCTCAGGATATAATTTCTCGGCGCAAAAAGTTTCTAATGACGGAAAATCTAATATATATCGCTTCGAGGCAGCCGGGCCGTCCGTGCGAGCAGCTTTTCTTGTAATTAAGTTATAACTAAGGACGCGGGTGAGAGAAAGAAAAGCGGGGGTACGGTTCAAATGGGGTGGCAGGGGGTCGGCGGGGATCTTCGCAAGAGTGGAAAACAATAAGAGGGCTCAGCTAATCCGGACGATATATTATATCCAACGAGAGTGCTTCTGGCACTGGTGAGGCAGCTGTATATATACCTACAGAGAAAGAGAGAAGTATAGAGGAGGAAAGCGAGAGGAAAATCCAACAAATAAAGAGCAGCGAGATATAAGGACACAGTTTCCGGTGAGTACGCTTCAAGATCCACATCAGAATGCGTTGATGTTGAATCGCTTGAGCGAAGCGATGAATCTCGTGTGATACATATTGATGATAGATCAACAATTGAATATTTAAATACGATCGACTAAATAATATTTCGCGCTCTGAACACGGATGTTTCATATTCGACTGATCGTAGATTCGAGATAATTAACAGAGAGAAATGAGAGTATACTCATTTTATCAGCGCAGCTCAAGCCAGCAGAGAAAACGGAATCTTCCTCCGAACACTTGCGGTTGGATAAGCCAGCTCGTAGTTGATACTATCGATCGAGCAAGTGGCAGCGAAGAAAAGCAGCAAATCGTGCGCGCCGGCAGAGTAACAAGAGAAAGAAAGATCGTGCCTCGATAATTATCGCGTAGCGTGCAAATATCGATAATACGTCGGACTTACAAGAGGGAAACGCGAGAAACGAGGCAACTGCGGAGCAGGGCGCTCGCCTTGGAACGAACAACTCAATTGCGCGAAATCGAGTTAGGTACCGGCACTGGCGAGGATGTAATTAATTAATTCGAGCACCATTTTGCTACTGACGGCCGAACGAGAAATATTATTTATAAGAGAGGGAAAAAGGGACAGAAATAAAGCTGCCTCCGCATTTTTCTCCTTCTGGTAACCACCCACACCTCGGATATTATTTTCGTCCTTTCCTAGAAATAATTAAACAAACAATAACCGCCTACAACGTTATATAAATAATGTAATAGTGCCGAATACAACGATGGTGGAGAATAAAAACGAGGATTAAATATGAGTTTACCACACAGGTATAACGACCTTTTTTAGATCCATTTTCCCGCAAATTTGTAGCAAACCTCCCCGAAGATCCGCTCGTGCGCGCCACGAACAGGGCTACGTGTTCGCTTAACAAGGAATTCGAGTCATAACGCTTAATTAAGGTGCTGTACGAAGTAAGGCCCGCGCTCGGGCGAGGGGACCAAGGGGGGAAAGTATGAGGGCCATTGGGGCCCGGTCGTGACCAACCCAGAAGCAGGAACGCGGTCAGATCGGCTGATAAGGATCTGATAAGGTGCCCTCCCAAGATTACGAGCGGAGTTTCGTTGGGAGTTGGGAGCTCCGCGCGGTCGAGCGAGCCAGTTTTTCTGCGACCGGGTTTAATTAGATTTTCCCTGGGATTTATCGACACTTGCCTTTTCGCCCTCCTTTATCCTCCGAACACTGTAAAAACGCGGATGAAATTTAATACGCTCGCGTTGCAATCGACGGAAGACGATTATATTCGATTTCAACTAATTTTAATCATGCGAACGATAATATTCTATAGGGTTTAAAGCGAGGTGATTTTCTACGGTGGTCTGCGAACCCCTCGTTTATTTGTGGGACACTGGAGCACCCCTTTCCGCAATCGCTCCGCTCGCGGAAATCGATGGACGCGCGAGAAATCCGCCGATGATGCAAAGCGTGACTGACATTCGACTTATCTGCGATATAATCCTATTAACCTATCATTTATAAGCTTAGGACGGAAGCACCGCAAGTGCTCGCCGATATTTCATGAAAATTTATGAATAAGTAGTCCAATTAGCATACGAGAATCGTGGCCCTTCGCTGCTCCGGTACCCTACAAAACTTTAGCCCCCGTAATTCAGTTATTATTTAGCTGACTTTAATCGAACGTCGCTCTCGCAACGAAGGCGAGAGAAACAGGAAAAAGATACAACCGTGTAGAAGGGTTGAAAATCCTGTAAAAGAGGTTACAACGAGAAGGGACGACAGAGTGGAATTCGAGTGTGTCTACAGATAATCTGGAGCGTATGGGGTGAGCAGAGACTGAAGCTACTACAAACCAAGGGGGTGGGGACTTTAAAATGGCGGGGGCATCCCTTCTCGACCTAAAAGCAACCCCAATCGTAGCACGCTGGTCTAATCACAGAAAGGGGGTTGGTTTTGCATTCCGTGCCTCGACGGGGAAGTATTGTCTTCTCAACGACGCCGGCACCGTTTTCTCGTTTACTCATTTATATCAAATGTGGGTAGATAATTAAATGGAAATGTAAATAGACGTAGAAAACTGTATTGTTGTTCGGTGACGTGAATTAATGGGTAAGAAATTGAGTGAGTAATTTTTAACTAACGATTAGTCGCGTGTCATTATGAGGGTAGGGGTGAGAAGGACCAAAATGTACCAGAATTCAGAAAGCAAAGGGTCTGTAATTTAAGGGACACGTTGCCCCATGCGGGACACATTTTTTCATACTAGTTCCTGAAGGTCTCCTTGACGCATGCTGGTATTATCATTCATGGAATTTCAGGCTAATTAAATAATTCCACTTTAATATAATCAAACCCCCCTTGGACATCTCCTAATTCTTCTACAAATTTTCTACTGCTGATTCGATAGTTTCCAGTAGTTATTCCTAACAAATAGGGGATGTTTCTACTTACGTATCCGAAACGTCGGCTTCGCGTCCGCGTGCATCTTCCTCTTGATCCCGAAGTGACAGATTCCGACAACCATTAGGCCTGCGATATAGTCCCTTCAGCAATTTCAAAACTTCAGCCTCCCTGTCCCTCGATATTGAATACCCTTCGACTACACAGTGTTTCAACTTCCCGTTGTCATCAGCCGAACACGAGGCTCTTTCAAGACTCAGCAGAAAAACTTGCACACCACGTGACACAAAAGAACTACTATCGAAGCCTATGGACACGCGATCGACTTCACCCTCGAAGCAACCCCGAACCACTGATAAACAAGGAGGTGGAAACGACGTGGAAACACTGCCGCGAGGAGTCAGTCGATTTCCAAAAACCGAGGGTGCCCCAAGTTGGTCTGTCGGGGGCAACTTGTCTACTGGTGAGGCAAGAGCTGTCCGTTCGCGTTGGTCAGCGCTGCCCCTCTTCTCAGCTGGCCTGTAGGGGTGCACCCCCGCAAACCCTCCGCAAGCCGGAGTGAGAAAGATGAACGAGAGGCGAGAGACAGAGTCCCTACGTGCCTCTCCGACGCTCTCTTCTCTATCCCCGATCGACAGAGGGTACATACATTATCCTACCCTGATCCTCGATCCCGAACGATTGACGTTTCGCTAGGAACCGCACTGAATTATAGAAACGTTTCTCCCTTTGCTTCCCCCTTTCGACGCGGTGCCTTTTAATTTCGCGGATCGTCGCGGGAGAGATTGTTAGTGGCGTGGAAACGAGCCGTGTGGAAAATTTTTAGAAACACAGAAAATTTTCTGGTAAAGCAGAATATTTCTTGGAAAATATTTTCAACACTTTGACTGGCAAGATCAGTTCACTGAAATTGCTTCAAGGTATGCAGAGATTTTAATTTCAAATTGTTTTTATTCTTTTAGGATCAGAAATTTATGAAAGGGAATTAGGGTAGATGCGCCAATAGATGAACACGTTACCCGACAAAGGACATTTTGCACAAAAATAAATAAAATAAGTTATTGAAGAGTATATTAATATAAGTATAAGAAATTTAATATTACGTCACCACGTACATATGTACTTATTTATTTATTTGGGTATATGACGGGCATAAATAAAAATAAACCTAAAGTTAAAAAATGAAAACCAAAGACAGTGACACATACAAACTAAAACGAACTGGACTTAAATAAACGCACAATTTGAAAAACGAAATGACATAAAAGAGAACAACCCACGCAGTACTGAAAACATTTTTACAAAATGATAACTCGACAGATTTTTTAAAAGAAAAGTTTGTGCCGGAAAAAAGTCTACAGCGCTCGTAAAATGGTTTGCATAATCACAAATCTTGGTAATTGGATCACTGTACCTCAGATCGCTCCTGAAGTCAACTCGAAAAGTCATTGAATTACACAGCGGACGAGAGCACGCATTAAAATTGACCATTTGGAGAAGAGGATTGTCAATATGGTTCTTTAAAATTTTATAAATGAATGTTCATTCACTGGAAACGTGTTTATCTACTGATGTATCTACCACCTACCCCATATGGAATATAAATTTCTGTAAACAGTTGAATTCAGTCATGAGAGTAGCGGTTAGAGTTGGACGCTTTCTCGTATCGCCGTAAATTCCTTCCCAATTGTTCTTAGCCCTTTCGCCCATCGACGAAAGAAGGATGGAAGGGTGGGAGGAATGAAAAAAAGAAACAACTGCGCGCGGGGCACAGTTCATCGGAATTTCGGAATGCCTTGTCGGCTGGAGAAGTCATTAAGTCGTAAAACTAGAGGGAGAGTAACCTCCGGAAGGTAAAAAAACATATTTGCGTCTCTTGCAAGGACCAGCCAGGGGTGTTGTAAATTTTTTTCTCCTGGGTGCGGATTTTACAGGGCAAGCCGAAATTTCCAAATGGACTTTTCGTGTATCGCGAAAATCTACATTTCCATCTACTGGAGATTGTAAATCTTTCTTGGAGCTTCTTTCAGACACGCCAACTCCCAAATAAAGAGCTTTTTTTATATTTAAGACGGTACTAATTACGGTAGTTGAAAATACAGTAAAACCTTGAATAATCGACTTAACATCAAAGTCAAAATTTAAGCATTTCTATGATGGAGAATTTTTTTTTTTATTTCTACGTACATAGTACATATATTATTATTAAATCAATGTTGAAGTTATATTTGACATTCAGTACATCGAATAATTAGAATTCAGACACGAAGTCGCTAGAGTATTTGTGATTGCTGAGATTTCATGTCAGTGACGTTATCTGATTTATTTGTATTGTTTAGTAGAAACAGAAAATAATTAAGAGCCGGTTAATCGAAGTTTTATTGTATTAAAATAAATTTGAAAATCTCGAAGAGAAAAATGACATATTTTTTTAAAACTGATGAAAAATACTTAATATATTGTATGATTTAAGAAGGAAGATTAAAAGTTGAGTCAACTCGATCTGAAAAGTTCTTTCGTGAGGCTCAATTCAACGATCCAGCATTATTACAATGGGGTCGAAGCGAAGCGAAGTTCGAGAAGAAAACTCGTAGATTGTATAAATTCTTGGAGCAGTAATGTTCGCACTTAATCTATGGTTCATCTCGACTGCCCGCTGGTAATCGTTATTGTAAATGTTGATTGGGCAATTGCGTTGGAATTGGCCTTCCCACGGTCCCGGATATAAATACGCGCGTGGCCCTGCAAGATCCAACCAATAACGTCGACGCTCAATTATTTTTACATTCCGACCATCGATCTGTGAATTATCTAATTCATCTAATTAGTCCATTGTCTTAATTATCGCTGCCAACTCTCTGATAAGAAAATTCCAGGCTGTCAGTCTATCCTGAAGACCAGTTTCAATGCAGTTAACTTCTGAAGTTCTCTTACATATCTTTCCCTTTTATCTTGGCTGATTGATAAGAGGATCGAAGATCTTCCTCTTGCTTATAAAAGCTGAGTGCGTTCTTACGACAATTTGTCACTTGCAAAAAGGTCTTGAATTTATATCTAAATGCGCATTTGTCGACGCGACTGCGACACAACTTTTCAACGCGGCAAATAAAGCATGTTACTTCGTTTTCGAACTGAACTGTCCACACTGCCAAGTCCCAGAATCCAAAAATCAGGAAGGTGTGAAAATCAAAGATCGCAGCTGAAAGTGCCACCCGCATCTCCACAATCTCCCGTTCCGCTGTTCTGCCCCTCTTTGCGACACGCATACATCATTTACGAGAGAATCGAGCAAATTTCGAGAGAGCTTCTCGGAAGAAAATGCGAGAGGCACCGCGTGAAAGACCGTTCTGGGACCCCACCCACGCTTTCAGTGGAGGAAACGCGCGCTAGGGTCCGTTCAGCGCCCCTATTTTGCAACCACCCCCTCCTACATTCGTCGATAGTGCATTTGACCAAAGCATTGTCCGGCGGAACGGTCCATTGTCGGATTGAATCATCGTGCCTGGCCCCGGAATATTCAGGGATGGCCGATGGTCAGTGGCCATTATTGTTACCTTCGCGTGTGTGCGGAGACAACGGTGCCCCTTCCCTCCTCGCTCTCTCTCTCGGTACCGTGCGCGGGGGGAAAATGGACACACTCGAAAATCTGGAGCGTGGACACTTCGCCCTTTCATCCGCTCGACCCGTGGCTGGCTCGTGCCCTGCGCCCTACCCTTCGGCTTCGTGAATTATTGGCTTTAATTGTGCTCACGTTAATGGCACGACTGGGACAAATTTCCGGGCGGGAACGCGGCAGATTACCCCAGGACGATAACGCGGCGGGCTGATTTTGAATGAAGTGGAATTCTTCGCTTCGGGATGGGAAAATTGTTGAGACAGGGTTTTGGAGAAATTCTACGATTCACGAAGCTTAATTAAGGATGAACTTCAGTAACATTAGAAATAAGCAGATATCTTCGAAAATTGAAGGAATGAACCCTTACGCAACAGTAAAACCACCGCAAAATTTTAGAAAAAGTGATAAGGTAATCTTTAAATTATTTCATTTTTAATTTAACATGTATTCTTATGAGGAAACGCAATATTGAGAAATGTAACTACAAAATTAAGAGTGAAGTTTCTAATAGCTGCATTTCAAGTAAATTTCAATAAACAAGTTTATGATGAAAATAAAAGAAAATGTAACAGGGAATTGAATTGAATTTATGACAAAAGTACATAGGTATATCATTGCCATTTCTGACTGATTTTCATCACAGTCTTGTTAATATCTTGAAAATTTATTAGCTTTTGGCTAATTGTAAAATTGTTACTGAAATTCATGCTTAAAAGCGTTAGGCTCGGTTTTAGCAGAGCATGGATTTGTACAATATAAAACATTTTACACGAGCCGCAAATTCTAGCGACAACTAGGCGGCACGTTTGCGATCGTTCGGTAGCAAATCGCTCGCGTGAACTGTAAAATAAACTTGACACAAGACACACAGCGGCAAATTGCCGCAAATCGCTCGTCTGAACTGAGCCTAGATGTTTTTGTTTCTCCAGCGTTCTGAAATTTCAATTGTGATGCAAGTTTTTGGAAATGATTGACGTAATTTTGATTGAACGTGATGCCACAGGTACGAGAACATTTTCTACCAGAATTCTCGCATTGTCCCGCTGGCAGAGGGGTCAAGCGAGCTTAGGGTGCAGCGGAGTGCGTTATTGTACAACGGCATTGCTCGTACATCGCTCGTGTCCTGCCTGCTGGAGGTCAGCAGGGTCAGAGGGCAGATTTTCGGCGATTCGTGCGGGGTAGTTTATACCCCTATTATGACATAAGGACGTGAAGGGTCACGTTCGTGTTTTCCATGGAACGGGAGAAACAGAACGATTGGAGGAATAAATAACGGGCGAGCGCAACTGTGCAGCGATCGATCAAACCGTGAAAATCGTGTTGCCTCGAAACGTAATCCCCAAATGTCCCTGTTTAGTCTCTAATATCACATAATATTAAATAAACCGTTTCATATAAACTGTTTTGCGAAGCGCAACAATTAACAAAGCATAACAAATAAGCGAGTAATGAAAGATAATGCACCGAGTATATAGATTTCATTGAAACGCCGATACGTCTGTTTTAAGTAGCGAAAAATTAACAGCGTCAAGGCAATGGAGTCCATCAACGCGTCGATCACTCAAAGGCGCACTCGACCACAAAAGCGCCTTAATGAGCCCATAACGCTACCTGAGGGAAGGTCAAAGGCGATTTCGATCTTCCATTCGGAAGCGGTGCAGCCGGTAGATCGAGGCTTCCTTGGACATGCTAATGCAAGGGATCGTCCGGAGAATCTCTAAGACTCTCATTACTGTCGGGCCCACGTTCCCGATACGTGCCTCACTCAACGCGAAAATCTTTCACGAAATTTTTCGCCGGGCATCGGTTCGGCCCCCATTCAACGCAAAAAGTGCATTTACATGTCTATGCGTTTAGCGAACGAAGGCGGTAGACCTGGCCAATGTTCCAGAATATTTTTAATATTCACGAGCGGCACGGAGCTTTGAACTTCCCGAACGATTTCGCGCGCTTTGTAAAGATGATGGTGGCCATGATTGCGCGACTTTCTGAGGAACCGTGAAAATTGAGGGTCGTTAATTATACCAGGAAACAATTTTCCCTAAGCTTCGGAAAAAAGGAAAAATGTGGACAATTAGGTTTATAAATTGACTTTCACTCGAAAAATTGAGGAAGAAAATCAGTGGATTGATCCTCTTCTTTCCTTATGTAATTTGAGCATCGGGTGGAACGTGTATGGTAATTTCACTAACAAGTACCACGAAATGCTGTCTACCGATGGTGGAGAGAAAATATTTCCGGAAGAGGGAAACGTAGTCGCAATTAACTGCCGAAGCTTCGGAGAAACCCGATAGGCTACCCATAACCGCATTCCATATGCCCGGGGCCCGGGTTCGAGGGTAACCGGCCACCGCCTGGGTCCGCGACCCAGGAAGTAGGTAGTAATTTCGGGCACAAGGCCCGGCGAAATTAGCAGGCAAAGAGCCGAGAGATGATTTTCCAAAATAACACGTCCCGATACAATGGGCAGGCAATTTCCCGAGCACCAGCTGCTGCCACCTATCTGATTTATCATCTCGCCTCCTCTCGAGCCCTCGACCGTCCTCTCTATCTTCACCATCGAAGCGTTTTTTCCGATCGATAGATCCGTTCCGAAGAAAATTTGTTCTGTTAATTATAATTATACGGAATCGAACCGGTGCGGTGGTCCTTTCAAGATAATTTCCATAAATTTTTTAATGAGTTACGTACCTATTTGTATAAAGAATGATCTTTTCTACAAAATATAATTGTTATACCCGTTGCGTACAAGCGACACCAAAGTCCCTGCGATCATCTGCGATCCTTGCAATTTCATGTCACGTTGTCCGATTTATTTATATTTGTGAAAAATATATTAGTAGTAGTATGCAGAATCGCAGCGACCTTTTGCTTCTGTGTATCAGCTCTTATAACACGCTATCTATAAAGAAAAGAAGAAGATAAAATTTTGAGCTATGGTCCATCTCTTCACCACTTTTGTAGGTGAGATGGACCACTTTCATGAAACCTATATTTATTTATTAAATTGATTTATAACTATTGTTTTCTTGAAGGAGAATATTTTATTTGTTAGAATAACACAATTTTGAAGCATTTAGGTACTTTTTTCGCATGTACTAACAAACTTGAAATATTCGTTATGAAACTAGTGAAAACAGAGTATGCTTTCAATGCTATTGTCAATTATGTTGTTTTTGTTGTAATTTTCATTAAAACTGCCGCGCGAATACTTTTTACAGTAATATATTGTCGCGAGCACCCTACATATTGCTAATTCATCACTACCAAACACGTGTGGTTCATATTACCCCATTTGTATGAGATAAATGGACGATCAAAGTAACCCAACGCGTCGATTTTTATGCGCTTTTCATATAATATAGTATACGAAAAAATATTTGACACGTATTTTTCTTTTATCAGCAGTAATTCACTCTGAAGGAGTTAAACAGCCTCTAAAGTTGGGAGAGGAAATTCTATTCTTCCATTTTTTGAAGAACCAATTACACAGCAAGATTCACAATTAAAAAATAAATAAATTATGTATCTGAACTTTTTTCTAGGAACAATCATTTTCGAGATATGGCACGAATCAGGTTTTCCACTCCAAATTTTAGCTGTTTTTATTCTATTCAGAGTGAATTACCGCCAATACAAAAAAAAAACATGTCAAATATTTATTTCGAGTACTATATCATGTCAACAGCACATAAAAATCAGCGTATTACAATTATGTGATGCCCCTTACAAAATCAATTTATAGCTAAATGTTACTAATGTTTAATTTTTGAGAATGGAATAAACATTTGTTCAAATAACATAATTCTACATAATTTCGTGAAATTAAGATCTGAAATTGATAGCAACGCTTGATCGTTGTCATTACACAAAAATAGGATTAACATGTTGCTCGTACAAAGAATAGTTTAGAAAATATTCAAGCGGTTCATCTTCTCCACTGGTTCATCTCTCCAGGAATTACCTTATATCAACTATTGATCATCGACGAAGACTAACAACCGCTCCGATTCTTTTGAATAGTCGGAGGACGATAAGAGCAACGAGATGGAACCGTGGAACGCTGGATTGTTTGGCCGTTAGCTCGGAGGAATGCGAGCGAGGAGCATATGGGGGTTGAGAGGGGGTTGTTCAATCGGTTATTGATTGGAAATGTAAGCTGGAGCGCGTGCAGAGCGAGGGGGTGAGTCGTGGAGAGGAAGGGGCGAAGGGCCAGTGCAGGAGCGACCCGACAGATGGCCATTGGTCAGCGCGGCGAAGTTTGCCAATTGGGGAAACAACTTCGACCGTGCTCTCGGAATTATTGCATCGTCAAGATTCGAGGATTCGAAGCTCTTCCTCTCGCACCTGTCACCGTATTTCCTAACGATCTCTCCCACTGCGAGAGCCTCTCGCGATTGACTTCGCTTTCAGCCGCAACAATCGATCCGGGGAAAGCCAATACTTTCATATCTCCTGGATCTAAAAATCTACTAAGCTGAAATCGATCAACCATCTGCCGGCGCGAAGTTCTACGCCGAGGAAAGAGCCTTTCCTCGCGAAGGTAGCGATTCCAGCTAATCGGTATCGGCTTTTATTGACTGGAGAGGCTAAGAAAGGGTGCAAAAGGTCGTTCGGCTAGGTGTTTAACGCGGTTGTAGGCGGAATATCGACGCTGCCGATCGATCGTTTACCCAAGCGGAACCGTCGCGTCGCCGTGTGTTTTTCTACGTTATCCGCGAACGCGCGAGATGGATCGTGGATCCTTCCCCACCACTCACCACGGATCCTCCTCGTCCTTCCAGCATCGCCACCGCCTCCGTCGGCGGTTCGCGATAGTCAGCCCGGCTCCCTCGCATCCCCCGGGCAATCTTTTCAATTTAAAGTCAAGCATTATGGCTTAAATTGCATTATGGTTTCCTTCCCCACGATGAAGGTAGGACCGAGAGGAGCAACGAAGGGCGGCTCCTTGTAAGCAAGACTCAATCACGCCGCTTAACCTCTGACCCTCCGAGCCCCGGCGCACACACACATGGACACCAACACCGAGACGCACCGCGGTGAATTCATCGGAGCCCGCCAACGATACTGACCACGGATCGCCTACTCGCCTGTGCGTGTGTGCGCTCAATGGCCCATTATACGTGTTATGGAAAAGTCTCGTCGCGAAGCTGAAATTAGCTACAAAAGGGTTGCGCGTGTGTGAGAAGGTTCCTGTACTTTGGTTGTTGTAGAAAGTTAGAAGTTGGAGGCGATGTGTTTGGAGAATTTGAGTTGGAGTAATTTTATATGCATGGTTTTATTTTTTGTTGTACCACTATTTTTTAATTTTTGGGTGAGAGAAGTGGAGGAATTGAAAATTGATTAATAGGGAATTTTGTTTGTCTTATCGATGTTTGAGTAAAATAAAAATTCTATTAAGAAAAAAATAGAATTTTAAAAGCATTGAAATACTTGTCATTGTTATCAATGACCTTGTACAATTTTACCGGAAAACAATTTTTTATTTTATCTAGAATTAAATTACTGGGTATACAATTGTGTGAACAAATTCGTCGGACAGAACACATTTTTACACCTAACATATAATAATTTTGTCTTTAGGTCAATCTTTTTCTATTTGTGACGAAAATTGAGGATCTTGAAGCAAAAAGCTAGCAATTCCATTCTTCAGATTTTTTGGGAAATTAAAAAAAGAATTGTTTGAAAGAATATTGCTTTGACTTAATGTAGTCAGGAAAATACTAATTTATATTACATAGTTCACAAAGCTTTATATTTTATACAGCACGATTTTTTATACGCATGTCTTATGTATGCAACAATTTAAAACCTGCCAAAAATAGATTTGCACCCTTCTCGCTGCAAAGTCTTCAATTGTAAGTGATATTGTAACTGATACAATATCGTAATATTGTATGTTCGCATAAGAATATGTTGTCTTATGTTCGCATAAGAATAAAGAAAATATCTGAAAAACTTGTTAAAAAAACTGTTAAAAAGAAACAACCCTATTTGTATGTTAAATTTAATTCCAATCTATTCGAATCTGAATTCTACATTTGTAGAAAAAAATGATTCGTAGAATAAAAGATCTTTAGACAGACAAGGATTTATTATGGAAATTTTGGAATACATAGGTTTAGGAGAAATTGGAATACAGAATTCGCATTTTTGCTACTGACTTCGCAAAATTAGGCAACATAATTTTTCTAACTGAAGAGCAGTAGATGTTTCTATACGAAATAACTATCACAATAATCATTATCGACACCAAAATTAATTTTTGGCACATCTATTTGGACCGCTCAAAATTGCATTTACTGCAGCTGCAGCCCAACGCATTTGCATTTGTACTAATCATCGACCAGATTAATTCTCCATTAAAAATTCATGAAGAAAAGACAGAGTCATCCAATTCTGACCCCGGTACCGACCATCTAATGATCAACGACCCTTTTTCCAGACCCGCAGTAATAACCCAGACCACCACAAGCCGCGTTCGCTCGCGATAAATAAACGTTGAACCGAAGGGCGTAATAGCGGCGTCACGCATGCGATATCTCGATCTCGCGGCGAAAAACCAAATCAAGATACAACGCACACCGACGTCCCAGCTATCAGACCCGCGTACATACGAGGTGCGAGCACGGGTTTCTCGCCGCGCAACCACACGCGTGCACTTTTCTCACACGAGTGAATGAAACGACCCAGCCCAACCACGGGCCTTGAACTTCGTTGCGCCGCGGTGGAAAAAAGTCGCGGTCTCCCCGCGTGCACCACCTCTCGCGGCTGTAATAACGCGTTCCGTGCTGTCCATAAGGCATGTAACAGATACCTTGCGCCTATCCCGGCGAGCCGCCTCCTTGCTTTTCCCTTTTCCCGTATTACGTTATCGGTTACTCGCCCGGCACGCTCGTGGATCCGCTCGCTGCTGCGCTGCACCGCGTGCATTTATCACGTAGCTGCAACCCCGAACCCGATAAGTATCGATCATTTTCATAGATCACTGGGAACGCAGCACTCTTCCAACCCCCGGGGGAACAATACTGTTAATTACGTGATAAACAGAGGAGAGGAGAAGGTTTCAAGATTTTAGGGGTGGATGTTCTGTGACAGATATTTGGAACCGGACAAGTGATTCATTTAGGCGATGGTTTTTTGAGAGAATGGTGGAAAAGTGCAACTTGAACTTAGTGCGGCAAGCATTAGTAAGACGGATTCAAGGGACTGAAGATCTCATATTTAGTTCATTTCCTGCATTTTCAGTAGGGACATTATTATTAATTTATTTCTGGCACAAGAATGACGGACTTACTATTCTACTCTTTAGGCACTATGTAGATGTAGTTCTTCTATTTTCAGTTTTTTCAATCGTTTGTTAACGTTAATGCGTTAATACGTATGGTCCATATGTCAAGTTCCACTCAAGTTTTGATCAGTAAAGTGACTTACAAGCTTAACCCTCATCCGTCCCTCATTTTCCCAAGTTAATTTGTTCCTTGGTGTAAAATTTACACAAATATCTGAATAATATAACATTTCATAAAAAAATTGTGTCAAATTGGCACAAAGGACGGATGAGGGTTAAATAATAAAATACGTACAGTAGAACCTTGATTATATGTAGAACATTAATTATCCCCAATTTTAATTAGCCAAAGTTTGAATTATTAAATGCATGAGGTATAAAACTGCAGTAGAATTTAGAGTAAAATGCGAACCATGCTTTAATAATTTTCAACAAATTACTAGCATTTTGTATTAAAATCATTAAATTGGATAATCGAACTTCTACTGCATGCTGAGCGTTTGACGCTCAACATTAAGTGAATGTGAATAAATGCTGAAATAAAAATCTACCTTCTACATCAGGATCTACATCGATCCCATCTCAATCTACAACAATTTTGACTTACATCAATGACCCAAGAACCACTCAGATCAGAAATCGAAGATATAACCACCGATTCCAACCAAAACGAACTCCATCACTCCATCCAAGCCTCCCACTTCGCAATGAAAAACACCTGCACGCTGTACCGATCTTCGCGAAGCACGGAGCTAAATCTCCATTAAACAGCCGACTGGCGAAGTCCAAATAAGCACCGAGAAAAGTCTCCGCGCGTAGGTTCACGCGGAGGACCCCGATCGCCGGACGTGGAAGCATCCTTATCGTTCGCGTTCTTAGCGAGCGATCCTTAAGTAATATATTTCTCCGGGGGTAATTGCAGGCAGCGATTTCGTGCGGCTCGTTCGAGATCCGCCAGATACGTCGGACTGTATAGAGGCGCGGAGCGTGTATTGCACGTGCAGCGGAGGACCGGAGGAGAGAGAGTGCCAGTCGGAGCGGATACGTACGGTAGGTTACACGCGTAGATAGGTACTTACGTGCCTATCCGACGTGGGTAGACACTCGCGTTGCCGTGTCGAAGGAGCGAAAAGACCCGAGCAGAGGATAGAACGAAGGAGAGAGAGAGAGAGCCAGAGACAGGATAAGAGCACCAGGGGGAGGAGAAGGAAAAGGGAGGAGAGCAGAGAGCGAGAGAGCTGAGCACTGATAGAGCGTAACTGACTTCTTGGCCGGTGCATATTACCGGGCTGTTAGAGGGCGGAGCCGGCTGATGAGTTAGCAACGTATTGACTTTATAATAATCACGTTAGCCGGTCCACCCTGATCCCTTGGTATTACGCGGTGGTTCGCGCGGATTCACGTACCGGGTGATTCCGAGCATTCCTCATCCTCGCGGCTCTCGATCGCGCGGACTCGCTTCTTTCACCTGGAAATGAGGAAAACGAGCGACTCCCTAGCGATCGGGTGCGAGAATTAGATTGTGAAACGTCTTTCTGATGGAGTTGTGAGGTAATAGAGCCTCCGGTTATTTGTCTAGTCTCCGGTGTTCAAGTTCCTCTGTGAGATCCGCGTAAGGGGCAAGATTTTTCCGATGCGTGGCATCAATAAATCTTCGGTGGCGAACGTTACCTGGCTCATATAAAACCGCGGCCCCCATAAATCAACGCTCCGCGGAAAGAAAACGAATCCGGGAATGCCCGGGACGTCGGTGGGCCCAGATCATTAATATTAACGCCGCCCGTTCGGAAGGGTTATCGCGAAATCGCGACGCTCGATTCGGCAGGGCCCCGATCCGAACGGGAGATCGCTCGAGACGACCTGCTGTTGCGAGGCGAGCTTCGCTTTCTTCGAGAGCTTGCGAAATGCACAGAGAGACGCGTGAAGTAATTGTCAAGACAAAGTAAGTAGGTCATCGAAAACTGAAGTCAAAGACCCTTAAAATTTTGACCACCAACGCGAAACAATTTGTTTCAAAATCGAATTCTAGCGAATGTGGAAGTCGAAACTTAAACTTATCTCTAAAAATTCTATCTGCTAACCAAAGGAAGATGGCATTGGTAGCTGAGAAGGTAAATGCTACCGACTGCAGTTTTTTTTATCGTCGCGTTGGAGAGCAATCACCAGCCCTATGCAGATTAGCAAAAAGCAGCAAAAAGGCGCGCACTATCCATCCGGGCTATTAAGATACTGGCAAGAGGGTATTAATAGTAGATCGATAAAAAGGCTTAGGAGAGGATCAATTATTTTCTTGCTTCATTTAACGCCACCGTTATTTAAGCGGCATCGCGGGCGTGCATGCATAATGACTCTATTCCAGAAAGATCGCGGCTTTTTACAGGCGGTTGGACCCGACCGCAATTATCGCACGAAAGCTCGGAAAAGTGGCGGCCGCATGAAAACGCCGCGCCGCGCGTCTGAGCTGGTTTCATTCGTCGTGGAAGATGGAAACCGTCGGCTGCTGCGACGGGGAACAAATAAATCCCGCTCGAAAGCCTGTTGCTCTATTTAAGCTTCACGTCATCTCGGCGGATGCGCGTGAATACGTAACTACCTCGGTGCTTCGTTCTCGCGTGCTTCCTCCGCTTCTGACAGCGGCCAAAGAGAAGCCGTGGAGGATCGACCGAACTACTAATTAAGCACCACGGCCTGCCATACGGATTTTTATCGCGATCTAGTCTGTACAGTGGATGGAAACGATGCGGTGAGATCCAGAAGAGAATTCGGGATGAAAACTACTGATAACGTACAGTCCTAAACATTATTCGAAATGTCTTGATCTATTCCTTTTCTTTGTTGAGAACTCATAACCGGGGAATTGTAAATTTGCCAAAGTCGAAAAAAAATCGATGAAGCATAGTGACGTCGTATATTTGAAAAAATCTGAAAGTATAATTTGCAGAATTGAAGGGGTGAAATAGTGGACTAGCGGGTGGCGAACTCGCAAATTGCTTCGGTATCGCCCGGTACACTCTCCGCTTGCCGCGCGGCTAACGGTCGAGCGTCGGAGCACTGGCTGACCTCCAATCTCACCTCAATTTGCCTACACGCCGCCATTTGCGTCAGCGAGAGCGCCGACCGGCCGCCTATCTAAAATTATGATCTCAAAAAATGCTCACGGTGCTGGCGCGGTGCGCGCGAGCCGGCCAACGAGCGCACGTCCCGCCGACGTAATCGATTAATTATGGTAAATCGCGCGTTATTATAAATTTTAGAGGTAATTGGTACCTCCTCGGAACCGCGAGGATCTCGCGGATCGCCGCGCACCGGGTCGAGTTCGAAACGGGAATCGTTGCTACGCCTCGAGAAATCGCACTGTCACGCGGATCGCGCGCGGACTTTCCAGGTAATCGTTTATGAATTTTTAATGCGCCGCCGTGACCTCGCATTTCCTGCAGGAATTATGGCGATGTGGTCGACGTTTCTTCGAACTGTGCAGAGAAAACGCGATCGAGGAGGAGAGGGATCGCGGCTCGTTTACGAGCGATCAAAGACGTCGAGTCGAACAAGATTAATTGTCGATGGTATTCTAATTCGAAATTATTCCGAGTTAAATGACCTGCTACGAGTGACGAGCGGGAGCTTTAAATGGATTGATTTTAATTGGACTGCGGTTACAATTAACTCCGCGCTTGCGAAACAACTCCGTGTCGCTTGACAATTTTCGATCCAGCTATTGCTTTGTAATCGATGTTAATTTGCGACGAGCAGCTGCTTTGGGCGAACGCACGCGACCGCCTCGAGCTTTTGCGCCCGCCCTTTTTGCGTATTAATGCAGCCCATTAATTAACGAGACGCTCATTTTTCTCTTTCTGGCGTGAAAGACGCTTTAGCCTCGATGCACACGAGCGACGCGAAGTCGCTGCGATCATCTGCGATCACTGCAATTTCATGTCAGTGACGTTGCCCAATTTGTTTGCATTTGTGAAAAACATACTAGTATGCAGAATCGCAGCGACTTTTTGACGCTCGTGTGCATCGGGGCTTAAAGTATCCGACTACGTCGCGATACTATTCTTACCGATTCGTTATACCGTGAAAACTGAGGCTCAAAACTGCATCTACTTAAAACACTTTGTCCTTTCCTGCTGCAAACGTGTTTCCGAAAACATTACCATTAAACGGAAAACTGTGTAGCCGGTTTAATTGAATTTTCCAACACGAATGCACATCCTAGTGCAAGAGCTTTTACCAGTTCGAAACAATTCCTTCGACCATAAAACTTTGGTCACTATAAATCTGGACTCTTAACTGCGTGACAATAAATCACGAAGTTATATGAAAGCGCGGCTATAGATCCGGAAACTGCGAAACTCTTTGCGTAGATCTCCCCCCCCCCTACCCGCGATTGGTCGAATCGGGACGGAATCGGCCCAGGCGCGAAGTATCTTCTTGCTTAGAAACGACGAAGACGCCGCGGAAGGATATTTCTGTGCCTTGGCAAGAGCCGGCCGCCGCGCCGGTTAAATCAGAATTCAATTTGAACGACGTTCGAGCAGGGAGATCCCCATAGAAGATACGAAATATTCATGGCGAGAATACTTTATCGTTGTTATTCTTAGACCGCGATGTACTGCCTTCCGCAAATACGTTACTCCCTACGCCATTTACGCTTCTTGATTGAGGTTTCTTGCCAGTTGACAGTATAACTTCTTTAAAAATCCCCACAAGTTTCTTTATAATTCGTATCTTTTATTTTAATTTTACTTCTCAACTTTATCTATAGGAACTTTGACTGCAGAAAAAGTTTGCAGTTTCAATGGCTCATTAATCTTAATATATTAGAGTGACAAATTGCTTAAAATCTACCGGAAAGCTAAGGTAAGCCATGCTATGCTAAGTTAAGCCACGCTATGTTATATTATGCTGTAATATTTGTACAGTATCCGCTAAAGCGAATAGCTTTGATAGAGCTGTGTTATGCTGTACATTTTGGAATCCCACTGCATCCATTGTCAGTGTGGGAAAATATGTGGGACCCTTACTTAACGCATGCGAATTCTGTTGGATTTTTGTGTTTGAAGGAGATTTAGGTTTTGAAGAGATGGTAGAAACAGTACATAATTCTTTCGCTGCCCGGCAGAAGAAAAAGGAAACCTTAGTTTTGGTTAGAGAAAAGAAAGAAGAATTTCATTTTGTAGTAAGACTTTATTAAAGATGAATTTAGGGTAGATTCTAAAATAACAAAAGATCAGTTTCAATTGATTCAGAAAATAATTAAGAAGTATGTCTAGAAAAAAGATAGCAACAAGGTATAGGAACTGTATCAGAACAAAACTGGCGATAATTTTGAGATGAAATAATAAAGGCATGGAGGACTGAAGGAAAGATATATTTTGCTATGTTTTCGAAAATTAGTTCATGAATGAATCTCGTGTGTTGTCAAGCTAACTTAGCTTCCAATAAAACCTTTATACGAAATTCTACTGACAAAGTACAATTTTCTTGCTAAAGTCCGTTCCAAATAAGAGTGCAATTGCAGACGAACTCATTTTCGACCAATCTACGCAGATCCCCCTAACGTTCTGTCATATTTAGCTTGATAATGGTTATTCACGCGTCTCCTAGATACCTAACAACCCATAGCGTTACCAATGTTCGAAATCTACAAATCGGAGGAAGTGACCGATAGTCGGCAGAGTGGAAAAAGGCAGAAAATAGCGATTTGATGCGCGAAACAGTTACACTCTTACATTTGGGACGGAGTTTAGCATAGCTTAGCTGGTGGTGGAAATAGTTCTATGAAAATGTATTAATGAAAATTTTTTAAAACTTAGGATAGCATAGTTTAACTTCTTTAAAGATTGAGTTTTCCGGTGAATTTCCGACTTTATTCTTAAGTCCGTATTCATAACTATTAGAAATCTAAACAAAATTCTATAATGCCGTCACAGTATTTTTAAATGTCATACCAGATCCGGACTCCGTCAAAATTAAGACCACCAAGTGCAGAAGATCGTTGCGAAGGCGTTGTCAAAGTCCATAAACGATCCCTCGCGAGAGACGCGTTGACACGCCGCGATACAGCGCGCCCTGATCGATTTAGCGCCAAATGTCGCCGTGTTTTACACGCGGCAATAATGGTCGAAATCTATGTAGCCAATATTTCAGGTCACCCTTTCTCGTCGGTCCCCTGCCAGCGTCTATATGAAAGGTTCGCGTACACCAGCGTCGCGCAGCCTCGGTTATTGGCTCGCATATGGCCGTTCCTCGATATTTCAAACTCGTACGACGAAATGGAAATTCGAACGTCACTGTAGACAACCCAAATTATTTCGTAAAAGCCTGCCAAAGCAGCGCGAAGGTGTCGAACGTCGAACGGATTCCCGAAGAATAATTATCGGACGCGAGTTACTGAATGCCTTCACGTTTTTTTATTTTTCGAACGTCCGACCGGCCGAAGGACGTCGGCACGCGAAATAATTTGCCCCGGGTTGGCCGAATAAACGGAATTTAAATACCTCGGAGGGGCAGAGGACCATCCCGAGCAGAAGAATGATAGTCCCAGGGGAGAGATACGTCCGAGCAGGGCAAGAAAGAACCTTCCGTAACCGGGCGGCGTAATTTACACGCGACGAGACTACGTTACACAGTTCACTGACTTCAAAGATTACTTTTTAAGAGGCACTTGCCCGCGATCCTTCCATTCTCCGTTCACTCGCGAGAGAGCCGTTACCCGGCCACGTGTACGCCCCATTTGCATTTAGCCTTTGGTCGAGCGAATTAACCTGTATCCTTCGAATCTGTTCCGCGAATTCTATTCGAACGATTTCGGGAGAAGGAATCGCCGTCCGAGCGGAGAGAATCAGATGTATTGTTATTAATAGCACGTGCTGTGTCCCCTTTTCAAGACTGTTTTAATTATTCCAAGTGATTTATGGCTCGAGCTGCGACTATTTTTTTCAGCACCGCTGCAGGTCCATTTTAAGGGTGGACGGCGCAGCCTCCGAAAGGATCGTCGCGTCGACACATGTCCTGGGAACCCGTAGGTTCACGTTTTAGGGTGCTATCCCTCATTCTTCAAAAACCGACCAGTGCATATGTCGGCGCGAGAAACATAATGTTATCAGGCTGTCCAGGCGAGCAGCGGCTCAACGACGAGGACCGAGTCCTT
The DNA here is from genome assembly GCA_030770465.2 of Perdita meconis. NCBI lineage: Eukaryota > Metazoa > Arthropoda > Insecta > Hymenoptera > Andrenidae > Perdita > Perdita meconis. The sequence goes on from JASKOS020000007.1 coordinate 5,202,850, forward strand.
TGGGGGACCTCGTCCTTCCTCTCCTGCGCATTGTCCTTATTGATATACCGAATAAACACACTTGGCAGCTAGGCGGGATAGCCTTGCGAGGCAAATAGACTCCGAAGGGCCGCGCACTTTGACGCGTATCCTCTCTTAAAGTGGAAACGATCGACTGAAACACCCTTTTTCCTCCTTTTGACCCGGATGGAGGTCAATCGAACCTTGGTAACTTTAAACTTTCGGACGGTGGAAGGTTCCGAGTTGTCTGAGAATTTTTTCATTGAAGATTTGTGCAGAAAAAATTCACTGTGTCCGGGGATTACAATTATGTCTCGAAATTTTAATTTTTTAGACTAGAGTCATACGTGTGACGAAACAAGGTCCGTCAATCGTCCGTCGCTGGTCCGTCGTAGTATAACATGAGATAGACGTAGCGACGGACGATCAACAGACGTTATTTGGAGGTTCGTGTGACCCTAATCTAATTTCTGATATGTACATGATTGAGAATTGGCTTCTAAATCTACCAAAATTTTTGCATCTTCCCTGATCTTTTATTTGGATCTGCAACTTTAATACCACAGGAAGTCATGAAGAATCACCTTTTAATTTTACTATGCGTCGAACTTTGATATTTTAAGTACTACCCAGTGATCAACAACCCCAGTCTCAGTCGCAAACAGACACGAAAATACTTTGTGTGCTCATTGGGTTCAACCACCTTAAAAGCTTCAATGATTGGAACATTTTTCTATCGTAAACAATACTTTATAGTTTTAACAATAAGGCGCGATTGGTTTCAGCACGAATTAAAAATTTTGTCATGAGTTTAAAACCGATTCAGAAAAACATATTAGAGTAGCATCCGGTGGCTCAAACTGGTAAACTTTACTATAACTCAAACAATTCTTATTCAGTTCACTAGGAATGTTAATAGCATCTTCTACAATAAGTTATCTAATGAAGTATACATCTACAGACATTACAATTTAGTGAAAACTTTCTTTACCACAATTTTAGAGTAAATTTTTCTGTGAAAACTGATACTTTACCTTCGAATATTCATCATTTTTACAAAAATCCGTATTTTAATATAAATTCCTGTTTATTTTTATGGTAAATGTCATACGGATAATCAAAAACTTTTTTTTATTCTTTTTCCAGTGTGAAAAGATTTCTTTCACAAACTGCAAGACTGAAAGAACACCAGAAACATCATTATATTTTTCTCTGTTACGTTCATCTTGAAAATTCTGAATAGAATTAATTCTTATTATTATCGTGTTATTAAGAATATGGATACTGAATTTTTCATACAAGTTTAAAAAATAAGAAACCTAAATATTAATATGAAGCTTCTCAAATTTTTCTAAAGATTAAAACAATTATTACTAAAGGGAATAAAATATCTCAAGGGGTTAAAAAACAACCCATAGCAGGGTATAAAAAATGATTACAAAATTTTTTTATTACACTATAAGACATCTAGAATCAAATTCTTAAACTAATTTTTTTATTTATTTCGTAATTTCGCGACAGAGAATTCTGAAACTCATGCAAGGTTTCCGAATCTCCAAGGTGGCCTAACCCCTTAATCAAACGCAGAAGATATTACTCTTAGAATCTTGGTTTCCCGGTTTCAACTTTCGACCCTTATCGATCTGGTCTCCGTGCACCTTGACCAGCGGCGGCTTGACGGTAAATAAAGATGGGTAGTTTTCCCATCAGCGTACACACGCATCCCCTCGGTGGCGAGCGTGTGTGCGCGGCCAGACGGTTTTAAATTCCGCGAGTCAAAGCGATGTTTGACATGGAAATGTTGAACGATGCATTAAACATGCCGCGGCGAGTGTTTCCTCTCCTTTCCACGAGGGAGGGGGGAAGAGGGGGAAAGAGAGATCCGCCCCCGCCCCCTTTCGATCCTATTGCCGGCGAGAGAGAGAAAGCGGTCCGATCGGGCCCCTCCGGACGCTATTGTTCGAGCAATGTTTATTTAAGCAAACGAAAGGAGCCGCCGTTTCATGGACCGAATCCACCTTCCCGCCGGACCCGTCTTCCGGTTCGGATCGATAGTCGCCCGATGCTACGTCGCGTTCCTCGCGGACCGACGCCCGGACATCTCCGAGATCTCAGCGAAATGATTCGTCGAATTTCGAGTTCCTCTCTATCGAGAGTTTATCGAGGAATTCGACCGATTTCGAGCGTGACGGAGTCGAAATCACCGCACGATAAACCGCGTTGATTTCGAGACGCGATTATCTTCGCAGGAAATCTGGAGTCCATGTTTGTATAGTACACTTCCCCCTTCATCGAATACTCGCGAGAGCGCGGTGAGTTGTTTCAAGTGTTCCGCGAGAAATTTGCAAGTCAGGTGGGTAATAATGCTGCGAGAGCGTCAATCGCTATCAGAGATAGGACAGAAAAATGGCAAAACGGCACGAGCGTCGCGAATGAGAGGATCGTGATTGGCGGATGCCACGTTTCGCCGAGGGTCGGAAGCACGCACCTGCTAGGGGCAATTTCGCTGGACCTTTCCGTAAAAGGAACTCCCCTCCATTGTCTGGCAAATGACATCAAGCTTATTGCATTATTTAAAGAGGCTCGCCTTCGGGCCGCTTTAAGCCGCTGATCCTCCGCTTTCACGGAGTGTCGCCGCCGCTTGCAAAGTGGCGTTCGCCAAACAGTCGCAATCTCTGCTCGCATTCCTGAGGCTCAATTTTATCATAAATTTGCAAGGATAATCGCGTTTCGATGTTTTACTGAACTCTGCCGCTACCCTCGAGCTTGATTCGATACTCTTTTGTCCGCAAAAATAAAGTTTTCTATTTTCATTGACGAACGGTAGCAGCTCAATGATACAAAAGATTTAAAAAAAAAAGAGAGTAACAACATCGATACACTCGAAAAAGATAAAACCACGTGCTGATATGACCGGATACACCAGCCAACAGTTCGCGAGAACTGTTCGCACACAATGTTTGCAAGCAGTTTGTAAACTTTCTATAATTTACGCAATCCCTTCGTGCATGATACGCGAACTACTTAAAAACCATATGCGAAAAGGTATGCGAACAAATGATTTCTACGAAATTCATCTGTGAAACTGTTCGTGAACGTATTGTAAACGTTGGTGAAGATGCTACCGTGAGGTCATAGTTCTGATTATGACAAGCAATATGGGACAGCCGAGTGCACAAGATGAGAACCACAGGAATTAACTCAGTTGAGTTCTGTCAATAAGTTGAATGTGTTTGGTTTGATATGGAGACCAAATAGCATATTGTAGGAGTAGTACTAGTAAGGAGTTGTAAACAATATTTAAAGTAGAGGGATTTCTGAAATCTTTGCAGAAACGAAAGATGAAACCAAGGGACCTATTAGCCTCGTTGATGATGTTAGTTATGTGCTAGGTGTAAGACATTTTCTCATCATATTAAACGCATATATCTCGCACATTTATAGAAGAGGAAAGGATAAAATCATCAATCTTGTAAGAATAAAGAAGAAATGTGTTTCTGTTGCGAGATATTCTCATCACGTGGTACATGGATTAATTGAGAAACAATTTGTTACGTAGACATTAACTAGAAAGTGTATTAAGACCTCCTTGGAATAGATGTGTGTCAAAGTAATCTCTTATTCTCATGGATAACTTGTCATCGTCGCGTCGGCGAAGAGAAGAGGAGACTCATTGTAAAATACATCCGGAAAATCATTAACAAATATGATAAAATGTAATGGTTCCGACTGAGATCTCTGAGGAACTTCCAAAGAGACAAGAAACGAAATAAAGAATAAAACATGAGAAAAATTCGTTTTTGCCCAAGTAGACAGCAGAAAGATTAAAATACGATATTTTTACGAAGAGATTATTAAAACATATTGTGAGTACTCACCAGGCGAAATGCCGAGTTTCACGTGAAGGCTACTGGGGCTCCTGAGGTCGGGAGTGGTCACGGGGGCGGCAATGGGTGGTGACAGGTGGGGGTGTGCCGGTGTTCCGCCACCTGTCGTCGTCGTGGTAGTCGTGGTGGTGCAGGGATTTAAGGGTGATGTCCTCTTGAAAGACTGTTCGGTCCGCCACGCGACCTCGTTATCGCCTATCCAAACTTTACCTGCGAAAGAAAAGGAATCTCCATTAATTGACCGATGTACCAAGGTGTTTCCGACGATAACTAAATAAAAGACCACGGCACACGGTGATCCTTAAAAACACGGCATTATCTAATCTCCAGCGTTTCGTAATCCAGGGAACGAAAGCGAGAAGAGTAAATAGAAAGAAGAATCTCTGTTACTCGAAATGCTTATCTGGAAATTTCCAAGGCGGATGTTAATTCGGAATGAAACTAACAGAGGCGAAATTATTCGCAAGAGCGTTTCGTTATCGAGGCCGGGATCAAATTGCAAAAGACATCGGCGAAACAAATTTCTCGTCCCTCGTCCGTATTAATATAACGCGCGCCGGGGTCTTTGTGTCCGCGCAGAAAATGGCTTCGCTCCCTTCACGAGCTCGCGTAATTAGCAACCCTCCGAATCCCCTATTCCTGATGGTTTTCCCGGCTTTCCCTCGTTTCCCTTAATTTCTGGGAACAATGCCGAGCCGCTGGATGTTGTTCCACGACGCAGTGTCTAATTACATCGGAGCACAAACGCTTTCGACCCCCTCTACGGGGTGTATCGAATTTTGCCGACCAAGGATGCGTCTGCCATTAACAGAAACCCTTAACAATGTTCCATACAAATTTACAAAAGATTCACCGGCAAGTTTGTGAGATATTTTACTCGCGCCTTCCAAGTTTCGCGTTTCACGATGCAACGTAAGGGTGACTGTAACCAAAACAAAGGAATGTCTGTTTTCCGAAATCTGAGGCAGGGAAATCCGAATTTCCCCGACACCCCGTACGTGACGCATCCTGCTCACGAAACAGGCAAATACCGAATCACCCCTGCATGCGTGGAACATGAGTCAGACTCGATATTATTTGCTTGATGAATGATTTAGTCGGAGAGACTTAGCTCGTCTCGTTCCGTCGTCTCGCACCCCATCTCCCCGTTTCCTTCGCTAACGAGGGCGAGAAAGAAGAGTTTCTCCGAACCGAGACGAGGGAAAGACGAAGATAGAAAGTTTGGCGAAAGGAAATAAAGAGAGGGTGGAAACCGAAGTCGTTGGTGGCGATTCGGACGCGGAGGCTGCGGGAGCGAGAGAGGAAACGTTTACAGAGAGGAACAAGAGCAGGAGGAAAAGCGGCGGGGGCTAAAGAAAGTGTAGCTGGCGCTAACTAAGGGCGTCGGCTAATCAATATCATCAGAGAATGGCCGCTGACCTCTGTGGGGCCTCCATTGTTCCGTATGCCAACTTCGACCAGGCTTTCCAGCACCGAGACGGACGACTCCATCTTTGCTTCCACTTGCTACGCGAAATTTTATCCTTCGGCTTTTATTCAAACCATTTCAAGTTTTTAGTCCATTATATTTTTAAAGTTAAAATTTTAAAAAGTCAAAAATATATTCTGTGCTTTAATACAGACGCATGTTGATAACTTCAACCACTATTGGCCAAACGCGATTCTTCGAGACTTGTAATTGCTCGAACTTTCGGTGCATCTGTGTTAGAACGCAGGATATTTTTTGTCCACTTGTATAACAAATTTCCTAGCACCAAAGAGTTGAGAATTATTTTGCATTTCGATGCGTGAAATTATAAAAATTGTTCTATTTTAGTTTCGCTTCAGTCAGTTTAGGGTTCATGGATCAGCTATTATTTTCAGTGACAAGAAGATTCAATCAGTTTATCAGTTTCAGACCTTCCAAGTTTAATTGTCACGAAATCAGTCCACTTATCACCTCGACCAAAACGGGAAATTTCATTCGCAGCATTCGAATCAACCTAGATTACACTCGTAGGTAGAGTAACTGGCCTGCGGCGTGTCTTCCGGCCATAATTCGAACGGGACCCAGGGCATGGAACGACGGTTCCTTTAATCTCGTGGTGTTTGCATGCTCCCCCGGTTCCTTTCTGCCCCACGGAGACAAACGGAACCACCCCTCGAGGGGCGGCGAGGCCGACGTGCCTTCGCGTGCACGTTTCGGAAAATTCAATTACATTTCTCCTCGCGAGAATCGCGTCACGCGCCTGCTCGTTCGCGATCGCAAACTGCCGTTTTATTGGTCGGTACCTGCAGCTAATCGATTAAACCGCTATTCTTAGAAATTATCGCAACGTCGTGTTATTCAATGGACGTTGCAGAGCTCTCGAAACACATCGGTCGTAATAAAATAAACGAACCGATCCAATTCGAAACCAAAAGCCATATTATCGAAAGTCCACAGTACTCTACAGTGTTTTCTCAAAGAACCCACCCCGTTCGCGGAAAAAAAGTCCCAGGAATGAACTCTCGAAATCCTAGCGAGGCGAAACCAGTTCGCATAAACAGAGCCATCCATTCGTCGCCCCCCAGCGAGCAAGGGTGGGTTCTCCCTTTTGCATTCCCCTAGCTCATTCGTCCAGGCAGGCGCGAACTCCATTCACGGGTTTATCACTGTCCAGATAACAACGATTTACCTATGGACGCCTAGGACCAGTATTTCCGAGGGTCCAGGGGACAGAGAGAGAGAGAAAAATGAGAGAGAACTGGGACGGAAAGCGGTCGAGAGGGGGCTGAGAGACTGGCCAGCCACCTTGCATTCAGAAGTATTTCACTTTAACGGCCCTCCAGGGGATTGGCTGACCCTGGTCTGGAGACCCTTCACCGTTTCGGCATAATGGACCTCTACATTACTTATTCGTCCTGGCCAATGTCCTGCCAGAAGCGTCCGCCGACCGCCGCTCGTTTCCACGTCCTTCCATTTCCGTGCGCGATTAATCGCGGGAGCGCATGAACCTGCATCCGAGGCTCCTGTCATTCTTCATTGTACGGCAAAGAAATGCGAGTGGTTTATCAGCGGAGACACAATTAGACATTTCAGAGAAGGGAGAAATATTTTGTATGAATATTCAATGCGCGCAGCTGGTCTAGGATGCAATTAATAAATTATCGTATGTAAGCAGTCAATAAGGAGAGATTTAGGTTATCGCGAAGTTCTGGATAATAATTTTTTTATTAATAATATTATCTGGAACCATGTTGTACGAAATATTTACAGTACAGCAAATTTAACTCCGGTAACTTTTGAAGAAAAATTTGAAGATGAATAGGTAATATAAGTTTAGACAATATTTTGAGACAATATTCTGAACAGAAGTTGGCGGTATAGAATACTTTTGTCTTTCTGATTTGATTTGAATTTTCATTAAAAAATTATTGTATATCCCTTGAGTATTTTCCCAGTGTTTAAAGGTAATTTTTTATCTTTTTTTTTCTTGAAGTCTCAAACACTTGATCAATTTTTCTACATATTTCGCTAAGTACAACATTCCATTCTATTACTTTTTATTATTGTATTACTATTTCAATTTTTAACTATCTCTAGCCTGCTCTCTAAAACTGTACAACACATTAGAACCCTTTGTCGTTGTCTAAAATTTTGAATAGTATTAAAGTGTGCTTAATATAATGATCCTTATTGACGGTAAGAATATTTCCTTGTCAACCTAAGCTCTCATCTACTAGATATCGATAAAACTTTGTGCGAGTGTTTTGTTAACAATGAACTTACTTACAAAACCATACTCTAAAAAATTTTAATCTCTTTCTGAAAATCCAAACGAACTTCTTTCAGGTACCTAATAAAAGAAGAACTTAATGAATCTTCCCCAACGGTAAAAAACCAATTGCTACCGAATTAATAGAAACATCAGCGAAATATCCAGGAACCGGCGTAAACCCACAGATTCCCGAGACTCCAGAACACCCCATAAAACTCTCCTCATGGCGAACATCGACGCCTTTTAACCAATTCCCGAGCAATTTTAATTCCATCCGGACGACGTTTTTCGGTCCGCCGAAATTCCCGGCTAATTGCAGGCCTGCCGGAGGCGATTCTGGCGACATTAGCAGCGCGTCACGTACCGTGCAATTTCGCCCGAACGCAGAAATCGAGGAAGGTTTCCGGTCGACGTGAAATTTCGCTCGACGGCGTCCGCCCCGTCGCAGTGGCGACAGCCCCGAGCAATCTGCTTCTCCGCGGTACTCGAAAGAATTGAAAATTCCTGCTCGTCCAAGGGTTGAAGAGGTCGACGAGGGATGGTGGCCAGGGCGGGGACAGTGCGGAGACGTCGGCGGGGAAAGAGGGAAACGGACGCGGATAAAGCGTTCGATATAAGATTAATAGTGGAGGCCGCTGACCGAGGCTTGTACACGTCGACGAGGCCGAGCTGAGGGTTGTGCACGATGGTGATTCCTCTTTGAAGGTGGAACCGTGGGCAGTGGCCAAATTGAATCCTGCTTAGGACAGGCGAAGCGCCGCGGGGACGGAGACCCGGAGCCCTCGAGGCGCTTTCGCCAATAAATAAATTGCTCGGTGTTGCTTATCGAGGGACAATTTTCGGGAAGGCGCAATAGAATCGCAGGTGCATAATTGCAGCCGCGGGATAAAACCGTTGCAGCGAAAACACAAACCTTCTTCTTTGCACGGTCAACCGTATCTCGCGAACGACCGCCAGACTAATTCCACCTGATTGCAATTTCTAAATAAAGATACACGCCGCCGTATCGCTATCGTCCATCTAGATTCGCGATCGCGGCTAGACCGCGCCGCGAAAGATTCCTACCTTTCGACCGGTGGTACGATAACCAAATTTCTGATTCACCTGTCGAAGTTGTTCCGAGATAACTCCGCGAGACACGTGCCGTCCCGTTATCCCGAGATACCGATTACGGATCTCACGAAAACGCGCCGATAACGAGCCGACGCGATGCGTTCTCCCCCAAATTTGTACGCGCGTGCATACGGGAGTATCTTCGGGTGTGAACGACCTTTAATCGGTCGACACCTTCGTCGATGGTGACGCTGGAAGGGAAACGAATCGCCCGAACCGTGGCGATATCAGGATGTCATGGGTTTTCCGATCCGATCTTTCGTAATTTCAATAATAGAACAGATAAACGACGCTTATGTCACGTAGATGCTCGAAGCGGGTAATCGTGGTCGGAATCGGGACGAAACCAGGCGAACGAAACACAAGGCATCGCGTTGAAGTGTTATCGTTATCCACAGGTATCGGGCTTCACGAAACTACGAAACAACCGTCTCGGGACCCGCGCGTTTATCGCGTTAATTGCTCCCGCTCGCGAGAGACCCGCGAGCGGAGCGAAACGGAGCGACGTCTGCAAAGAGCCGTCTGCGGATCGGTTGCGCGAGAGGCATACATTTTATCGATAACGATGTAAGTTAATTGCATCGTCGTAATTAAATTATATCGAAGGTTCATTAGGATGACGCATTACAGTGGAAAATTTATGCTGTTTACTCTGGAACTAATAAAGTGGACTTTATCTAGAAAAATAATCCGATTATCAAGCTTGTTACTCCTACAGCCAGATAATGTACACTAAGACGCTTTTACGGGATTATTAGGGGGAAAAAAAGGAGATGCTAGTGTGCGCGAGCGCGAACGGAAACGTGGTTACATTGTATTATCGCGTCACGTTGACACGCTTTGCGTTTAAAAACGTGGAGAGATAAGCTCGATTAGAATCGAAGCTGGGCGTAATCTGCGCGTCGCTCTCAATTTCGAAACGGAGCTCGCGTGCGTCCTCCCTCCTCCTCCGGACGAGAGCAATATTCACGAGATTAATTCCTCGTGTTCGGATACTGACTTCCTTCCTTTCTGGCCCTCTTCGCTTGAATTCCGCAAGGGAACTCATTTCGCCCAGCAGGAGAAAGACAAAGGATCGGCATTCATCGCGAGAGAACGGTTTTCCCTATTTCTTGCCGGTTGCCCTTGTCAGAGGAGCGATCGATAAAGCCAACCCCCTCCCTCACCGCTGGCAGAAGGTTACCTTAACGCTCGTCCACCCTCTCCCCGTGTTCGCTTTTCCGCGCGTCCAGGAAAACGCACTCGCTTCGAACCCCGAAATGCACTCGACATCATCTCCCTTTCGTTCTGACGGTCACTCGTCGTTTTAAAATCGAATGATGGAACGTGTGTGCAAATGATCCAGAAGGCATTCGTGAAAACGAAATTCAATGACGAATCGCTGCAGAAAGAAATTTCAATCGAAACGGAATAGTTGCAATGCGATCGGTACAAGGATCGCCATTATGTAAATGCGCCGGCTACCTGCGCCGATCCGAGCGGCCAATAAAAAGCGTGAATAATAAAAAGGTGTTCCTGGGACTGGCGAGGGGATCAAAGCGGACGGGAAGGGTTGTGAGCGCAAGCGCGAAACCGCCCTCCGCGGAGGGGTTGCGAGCAACCACCCTTCGGCATAACTCCTTTCGACCGACACCTAGCCAATCTGCATGTAACTCGCGGCGCCGACGCCATTTTGAGAGAAGTTTAAAGCGAAGGGGGAGGTACTTTGCAACCCTTCTTATTCTCCCCTCGTATCGTTCTATGGTGAATGACTAAACGCAAGTTATATTTCTCTGTTTTCCAGCGTTCCGAAATGTTGCTCTTCTTTTGTGCTCCGTTATTTAAGTTCGTCGAAAGTTTCTGAATTTAATGTCCCATTTGAGGGTGAAAGAGCACGGAAACCCGCTGCGATTGCTACACGTTTTTTTCTCCTTCACAGACACAGAAGATCCAGGGATACGCTCGATTCTCTTGTGAGTACAGCTGAATGTTTATGCCTGCGGGTTGGAGTTGACGTACCGTGTCGAGCATCCCTGCGGGGCAGAAATAGCCCGAATGCGAGCACAAAAGTGGAATTCTCGAAATCGTGTAGCACCCCTTTGCCCTGTCCCCATCTAACTGATTCCCGGAACGCAACAATTAAATATCCAAAAATAATCCACGACCCCCAGCCTCCGAAATCTCGATGCATCTTCAAAAAACAATTCTAAAATCAATTTTCATCAGCGCAATCAAATAAGGTAAAATCCACCTTCGGTTTAGAGTTAATCTACCTTGGCGAAAGATTCAGAACTCCGTGAAACAGAGCAAAAAGGTCACGAACCGACGTTTTCCTCCAAGATCAAAGATCTTTCAGAAGCAAGAACGACAGGAGAAGCAGAATCCACGCGGGGCATTGCCGTGGTCGCAACTTCAAAGGGTGGAAAACGCGGAGCGCCGAGGTGGCGGGGGGTGCTGTGTGTATGTGAAGGTAACGAGGGAAAGGGGAGTAGACGGTCGGGTAGCCGATTTTAAAATCACAATGGCAGACACACGTCGACGTCGTCTAAACCATCCGCTCGGTCTCTCTCTCCTCACCCCAAAAAGCCGGCTGGCTCCGTCTGTTCGTCCCCCGTCCAAGCATCTGCGTCTATTCCGCTCCTAAACGCTTCTTCCTGCGCGCGTACGCGCACAGCGACGCGGCCGTTGTTCGTGTGTGGCCGCACGAACGTGGAAATGCGTGTGGAAAGGTGCGTGGCACGAACCCAGCACGCGTTTCGACGGCCCCGCGTCGATCCTGTCGAAGGATTCCGCAGGAATACAACCCCTGCCGGCACCTCTCGCGTCGCGTTGGAGCGAGAGAGAGAGTGGCAGGAGGGGATGGCCACCCCTTCCTCAAACATTTTAAACTTTTTTCCTGCCCTCCCCTCTGCGCGGTGGCGAAGCTGCACTTCAACGACGCCACGACTTTCCGTCGGAAAAAGGGTCGCGCATTGGGGTGGCGGCTGTCTGCCGTTACGCGATTTTTTATTTTTCAGTCGTGAGCGAGGAGAGAGAGGAGAGGAGAGCGTGGATGGAGCTGGTGGGCGCGTTCGTTCGATTTCGCGTCGCTTGGAGTGGTGGATGATGTTCGTTTGATGTTCCGAGCGTCGTAGATTTTATTTTCCTTCTAGTAAAGAAAACGAGAGACGTGGCTTCTTGAGTGTGATGAATTGGAAAACAGAAAGCTTCTGATTCAGCGCGATTATTTACTAATATTTCGAGTTTTATTCCGTTATCAATGACGCAAGGTATCAATCGCTCCATATCTATTGCTTTTATCTAAACTGATAGTGTTACGGAATATATCTCAGCATAATTGAATGACAACGACTAATACACACAACGACCGCCGTAGCTTCTGAATTGTTTTCCACAGTTTATCATAAATTAAACGGGCAAACAAAGGGAAATAATAGGAAACAATAATCGCGAGAAGCGAACAAAGAGAAACGACGGAGAAATTTCCAGCGATTTCCTCGTATCGCGATCGAAGCAAAAATAATGGGGTTTCTAGAAAATCGCGGCCGTTTAGCAATTGCCGGTTTAATTGCTATGCGAGAGGATATGCAGTCTGTGCACGCACGGTGCACCGGAAAATTATCGTTTAATGACGCGGTTGAGGCGAGGGGCGCGCTTCTGTCGATTAATTATGTTAATTCGGGGGAGTTTGGAGCCGGTCGATTCGCATTCATCGCGAAATCAACAATTCCGCACCGCTTTGCACGCCCGCGCAACGCTGAGAGATCGAAGTCGCGATGCATTTATGCGCTCGGCGCGGATGCACGTGGGAACTGCCGATAGATAAGACGAACGGGTTGCTTATTAAATTCCTCCTGGCTTCCCAATCGCTGACGATCATCTCCTCTTCTCTCCCAGTTTCGCTTTTTCACTTAGCGCTTAATTAATTCTTCGGTGGCTCTGCGATTCGCGTCTCGCTGCTTCTTTCTCGTTAAGCAGTGTATTCGTCGTTTAGTGCGTCAGAACTTTAGGTATTCTTTGATATAATTAAAGGTACAGGAATTGCAATTGCAGTTGCATATAACTATTTAGGGAAAATTCTGCATAAATTTATAACGATGGAAATTCCACGCATTAAAAGGTTTGCAATGCAACTCAACTTTATATTCGGTCAAAAATCGTTGCACACTAAAAAAGCCACAAGGTAGCAAAATTTTATATGCAGCTTGAAACTTAAGACAAATGTGCTCGGCACATTGGAAGGAAGACCATCATTGTTTTGCGAGGATCGACGTAAAAAAATTGCGTGTGCGCCCGGGGGTATCGATATCGTGCGTAATTATACGCAAACCGTGATAGGCGCTCGTTAAAATGATTACATGTCTTTATTTAGATTAATCGGGGTTCCCGGTCGGCGCAGCTGTGCATAACATAACACGGCTAAAGGATGAATTAAACCATCAGGGAAGGAGAGAGCAAGTTAGACAAGCGTTACGCGGGCTGCCGCGCTCGCTCGCGATGGCTCGGCCACGCGTCAGATCCTCTTCGCTCGTCCCTGGTCAACGGCAATAAACAGAAGAAAGAAACTGAAACGTGGCAGAAAATCATTCCTTATCCCACTAGCCCGCGCCCTCATAAATATGACTGGTGCATCTAATTTCGCGCCAACGTTTCGTGGGTTAATTAAAGCCTCCGCGCTTATTATATATTGTTCGCATCGTCTCGCGGCTTGGCCTCGATGCGCCGCTTTTCCCCGTAGAGACCGAGCGCGCCAAGGGAATCTCTCCAGACGGCATTCATATTCAAATGAAAATGTTAATAACCGTTTTTACTTTGCATTCCTCGTTATCATGGAACGTTGCGATGCTCGCCGGGGAGAGTAATGATTCCATGGCCTCTATGCGCGCGGTTCGCTGAAAGCAACAACGGCGGTAGAGATTTACGAGAATCATTTGAATAAATGATGTAAAAAAAACCGGGAGTCCTCGTGGAAACAAATGTTGGGCTAACGTTTCGGTTTTCCACTTCGGTACTTTCGCAAAGAACCCCGGTGAAAAATAATTTCTGCCACACGATTCGTATCTATGGTAAATTTCTGTGAAGGCTTCGCAGTTCGTTCCGTCGAAATGCCGAGGGAAAAATTCGAGGGAATGGTTGAAAGGACCCGGCGCGAGTGACGAAAGGCGGCCGAAAGAAACGGATACTCCGAAATCCAAGGTTCGATACGAATCGAGCGCGTAATCGCGGTCGGACGCGGCTGCGAGCGAGCGGCGAGGGAAAGGGGAGCGCGCGACGAAGCAGGGACGAATCGAGATGAAGAAAGAATCAGAAGAAGAAGAGGAAGAACGGCGCAATAAATAAAAAAAAAAAAAGGCCTGGGGGGGAACGAAGAGATCCTTAAAGCAAACTGCCCGCCTCGGAGCTCCGGCCGAGCCGGGGCCTGGAGGGGTGAATTCGTCGCCCGATAACCCGATTGGCTGGCCTCGCCGCCAATGCAACCGCGCTCTCCGCGAATGCAATCGGCTGATGCACTTCTGCCGCCGCCGCGCCGCGTGGATGCGTGCGCGAGTGCGTGCCCGCGGTGCACCGAGGCCCTCGCGTGCATGCGTAATGCATCGCGTCCTCCACGATGAATCCGCGCGCAAACTCCTGCCGCGTCGATGCAACGCGCGACGACGCGACGACGACGACGACGACGCGACGCGACGCGCTCGCATAAATGAGAACTTGTCGCCGATTCGAGGGAGTGTAGTTTCCCCTTCGATCGTGTGCGTAACGTTCGCCGAGAGAGCATGTAGGCGCGTCGACGATGTGTACGAGAGGAGAGACGAGTGTGCGAGAAACCCCGTAGGACAGCGACAAAAACTGGTAGCTCTGGAGACCGGTCGCCCGTATTGCCATTGCGGGCTGCTCCTCTCTCCCGACCGGACTTCTCTTCTCTTGATCGTTCTGTTGCGCTTCTGCGACGACCAGAGGGGGAGGTAATGCGATCGAGGGAGGACTTTTCTCACGGAGCGACGGGGAGAAAGAAGAAGAACCGAGGAACGGACGCGGGACACTCCAAAGGACGCGCGGACGAGCGGACGAGCTGCTTAAGGATTCGGTAAGGATTCCTAACGATTCCCCTTTGCTTTTCATGCTTTTCAGTGACGTGTACCAGAGTTTCAGGGTTTTTGGAAAGGGAGTGTATTTTTTCGGAGACGGTGGTGCAGTTGATTGCGGAGTTTCCAAGAAAATGCGATAGTAGAATGGATATGTGAAGAGTTTTAGGTACCAAGTATCCTTTATACTGATTGGTTTCTTTTCTCCGGTCCAACGGTCAATCCACTGTGATAGGAAATTGAGAAAACTCAGTTGAACCCCTTTATTCCATAGATATCTGGCTACCAATTTGTAATCAATGATAGAAGGAACGATAAATTAAATTTTAATCTATATTTGAGTCATATAATAACGAAAACAGTAAATTACAATTAGAACATTTCAGCCTCTATCAAGACCGTTACCCAGATTTCTTTCATCTGCAGTCAACATTTTTTTCCTGCAAAATGTATGTTTTTCTTAATAAGAAATTCTTCTGCCTCGTCAGATTTACACTCTTAATTGCATAATGTTCCTCCTTAAGGCACTACCAATTCCAGTAATAAGATCTAAAGTTTTACGATCGTAGGTTTTCTCGATCTCCGATCTCTGCGTAACATGTATAACTGTGAGAAGGTATACAGTGATTAGTAGACTGTGAATTTTACGCATTTGTGGCAATATTAAGTATGCAGAAAATCTAGGAGACTGTCAAAACATACCAAAATATGGAAAAAAAAGTTCAAAAATTCTAATTCTGTAATTGCGCTTATAACAATTTTATTTTGCTTAAAAATCTGCAGTCTAGTGATGAATTTCCATTCGAAAAACGATGCACCGGCAGGGTTAAAACAGCGATACAACTTCTTGTTCCCTGTTCAAGTTTATATTTAATACTTCGCCTTAATGGGGTCCCAAGAAATGAACTTGATGATGGAAATCGGTCTCCGACGGTCAACATACGTTTAATTACCGGCAACCAGGACTGCGAGTTTCCAACACGCGAACTCTTTGTCGTCCTGGCGAGCGGTGGAAGTTAATTGCCGTGACGTCGCGTTATGTCACGGAAAACAAAAGCTTCCTAGCTACGCCATCGTCAATTTCCTCCCTCGCAATAACGCTAAGTGAACTAATTCTGCCCAGTAATCGACAGTTGAACAACATTCGCCAAAGAATCCCTTAGAAAAAAAATGAATATTGTTGCTCCGCCCACCGATGGAAAACGTCACGCACTGAGAAGAATTTAAATCGCTATCATTTGTTCGCGGGAAGAGCTGATAACGGCGTTTCCAGGTCGACTGAATTGTGGTTTGTTCGGTGGCCGACATTCCGGAGCGAGTTGAACGATTTTCAAAGGGCCCGCGTTAACCTGTAATCAGTATCGACGAGCACGATGTACGAATGATAAGGACCCGGGCGAACGTGTGCGTGCGTGGCCGCTCGAGGACGAAAGAGCCGCGATAACGAGCTGTGTCGAGGGCGCACCTCCGTTTTACATGTTTTAACAGTCAATAAGATTATCGCTAAGTGTCGAATAAATCAAACATCGTTGCGCGAGCAAACTCGCGCGTATCGATAACCTCGATGAGCGAGACGTAGACGCGAAGAATATAGTTGCTCCGATTTAGAAATAGTGTTACAATCAATTTTAGACTCGGGTGAAACTGTTCTCCAGAAATATTTTTCTAGATAATTCTTCGCTGGGTTTTTATTTCTATTTTTTCCTCTGCAACACGTCACAAGTATAAATACATTCTAATTACAGTTGAAGTCTCAAGCAAATTAAAATACGTGGCAGGAGTCCCATAAATTAATTCACTACAAATTTAATTGAACTTCCCCCATTACCCAACTGCACGCAACACATCCAACTGCTATTAACTCTCTAAACTGAATTCCGCTCGCAGAGTTTAATCTTTTATTCGGAAAACGATCGTTTAATAGCTTTATCAAACAATAGCAATCATCCGTCACGATCAAGGGGTTTTAGAGTCTCGAATTTCAATCAAATCGCTAATTCCGCGGTCGAGGCCTCGACCCGAACCGCAATCGGTCGATATCAATCAATTTTTAAAGCTCGTTCTGCCGCCCGAGCCTTTTCCTTTCTTTGTCACTTTGTCGTCGCTAGATGAATATCGGCGACTGCCACTTTTTTTTTCTCTTCTCCCATTCTCCATGGAGAGTATTCTTTCCGTGGGGCTATCGATTAATCGAGGGGTGGGTTCGCCGTTCGGAGTGAGTTTCGTTCGATGATCATACGGTCGCCGCGTCGGGGAACAAAAGCAACGAGAGAAGAAGCGTCTCTGGGGAGGCCGCTACTCCTACCTGACCGAAAACTGGATGATTCTTGTTTCGCCGGACTTTTGTTTCATTTCGATACCTTTTCTCTGGGATTTTCCTCGCGTTACTTTCCTTACACTTTCCAATTTCGTGACAGAATTCAGTGCTGTAGATGATTCTAAATTTCATATCGAATCAATCACTCTGCATGACGCGGGGTATTCTAAAAAACTACCATTTATTATTCGCAGACACGCAGAAACTAGGAACCAACCCCAGAGCATGAGAATTTTCGTTAGAATTTAGACAGCAGCCAGTATCTGCTTTTAAATCGTGAGCAACCCCCTCGGGTCGCGATCGAGCCCCCCGCTCGGCGAAAACGCGTAAAAACTGTGTGAAAAAGCGTTATTTCGGGGTGAAATCCGACGCTGCCGGTCGTTTTTTTTCGGCTAACAAGGAGCCTCCAGCTCGAGAGAGACAGAAGATCGAAATGACGGGGTGTGCAGGTAAATTTTTCCCCGATTTCGGAAGATCATCTCGCACGGACCCAAATGCATCGGCGCGGAGGGATGAAATCAAAGGGGGACGCGGATGATGCATATCCTGCATATTCACCGGGTTTCTGTAAAACCGAGGGAACCGTGGTGGAGAGAAAAAAAAACCTGAAAACTGGCGGAGAAGAAGCTATTCAGGCCAAAAAAAAAAACGTTCGACGGAGAAGAGGGGGATGCTAAGGAGGGTCGCAACGGGTGAAATCGTCTGTTTTTTGAACGCAAATCCACCGCTCTTTAGAATTCCCGATTTCTGGGTCATGGGAAGGTAGGTCCGGGGATGAATGCGCCGCGTTGCCCCGATCTTGGAAACTGATTTTTTTTTTCTATCCCCTTTTCAGCATCTCGACGCGTTCTTCCACTTTTTCGACGCGCAACCTCCCTTAACTGCCAGCTCATTCCATTTTCACCCTTCAAAGGGGTTCTTCTCGCTGGAAACTGGGACAAAGTTCGACAACGGAAACGGTTCATTAAGATCCTAGGTAAGAAAATCCACAAACTCATTTTTCTCACGACGAAACGAAGGATCACAAATATACCATTTGAATTTCTAGGCAATGTGGTTCGATTAGGCTACTCGCGAGGATCGACCTTCCTCTCGCGTAATTAGGTGAATCGGGAGCCCGGAGGATCGCCGGCGAAACTGAGCTTCCGGAGTAACCAATCAAAGCGACTCAGCCGACAGAGGAATCACAATCATTTTCTCCGCGGCACGAATGTAAATGAATCGCCCCCTTTTTGTCGGCGGCCCGCTCCGAAGACGGCGAAGCACGCGAGAAATTTGAGATTCGAAATCCCGATGCATTGAGAGTGCAACCGGGTGTTCCTCCTCTCTCCCCGCGCTTATATTGAATCGTCATAAAGCATTCGCGTGCATCAGACCGGGCTCATTGTCCTGTCATTCACTCGTCATCCCCCGCCTATTTTCCCTGCGCGAGTGTGCGCACCCGCGCGCACATACACAGCCTCGGCTCGTTGAGCGACCAAGAAAAATAAACCACCCCTAATTCACGTTTCCCTCCCCTTCGCGCGATTACGTGAAACGCCGCGCGGATCCTAAGCCAGGATCAACGATCCCGGAGATTTTCCTTTTTCTTCTTCGCCCGTCTCGCCTCTTCGGGCCCGTTTCTCTCTGGTTTTACGCGAAACTGTTGCGCTTACGGTGCGCCGGGATTAAGCTCAGGGTTGGATTTGAAATCGAGAAGAAACGCAGTTGCGGATCGACTTGACGCGCCGAATGAAGGAATGAGGATGAAGCCGAAGGAGATTCGTGGAACAGGTAGGTACTGGTATTTTGTTAATTGGATGTTAATAGAAAGGTGGTGATTATAGGTAGAAGCGATAAAGCTTGGGTAGAAGTAATTTGGGAAGGTTGGAGAAAGGAGTGCGTCGAGTTGGACAGCTCAATTAGTGGAGCAGTTTTTAATTTGAGAAAAGATAGAGCTTCTGCTTCGTTTGGGAAAATGATTGAAGTTATTCTTTTTTTAGTTCTCGGTGAAGTAGAATTTCGTTTCGCGAGGAGGAAATAAATGATCCAATTTTGAGAATGGTACGTGGGAAGGCGGATATGAAAAACGATGAAACGCGTGATGGTAATGAGAGAACGCTGTCCCCCGTGGCGGAGGTTAAAAAATCAGTGAAATCGACGAGCAGCACGTGCGCGGGACCGACGAACGTAAATGTGACTTTTCAAAATTCAGCTAGGGTGAATTCACAACGAACAATGCTGCGCACCGCGCAGCTGTCCCATCATTACCAGCCTCGTCACCATAACTCTTGCTGTTCAGCCGTGCGCTCGGCTCGAATGAAACGGCTGCATGCGACAGAATCTTCCGTTTCTAATTCAGAAGCCTGAATCATTCGATCCTGCGATCTCTCTGAACTAATAAATTCTCGGAACAAGCTCTCTACCATCCACACACAACCGACCAAAAAACTCCACGCGCCTGTATTAAAACATAAAACCTTTTTTCACCACTTCCACATAAATATTCCATTTCCTTCTTTAATTACAAAAGATCTGTTGCTTTGCTAAAGAAACTACGCCTCTTCCGAAATTTATTATCACGCTTCCCCGTCAATAAATCGACGGGATCTTCTGCTTTTGATCAGAGACAAGCTCCTAAGAACACTATCCCAATATGGCCGGCTTTATTTGTGTACACATCCAAGTACCCCTTTCACGCAGAAACTCGGAGAAATCAAACAACAATCCGCCGATAATAGCAACTGCCCTCGCCATGTAGCAAACTCCGAACTCTCATAATCCATTGTCATCCGCCAAGAAAACGGCGGAATGATATTCAGGAACGTTTATTCTCGCGCCGAATTGAGACAACCCTGTCCTGCGTGTCCCACCATCGGCGAAATCAATTCCAAGGCAATTTGCAGAGTCTTTGAGCGCGACTCGACTGGCGCCTTAAAAGTGCGTAAATAAATAGATTCGGACGTGGGCGTAGCGCGGATACGAGGACCGAGGGTGAAGCTGTGGAAACGAGACAATAAGCCCGGAGGGTCCTTGGCCAGAGAACTCAAAGAGTGCCCATGCTGCGACACTCGTCCGGTAATCTAATAAAGGGGTTGCCTCCACTTTCCTCGCCGCCACCCCTCCGCGGCCTACACACCATCCGCCGCCGCCACTAGCGTTCCTCTTATTTCTTCGTCTTCGCCTGGACGGCCCGGCGACCTTCTCCGCGATGATTCGAAGGTAAATATTACCCCAAAAGATTTCGACGAGCGCCGGGAAATGGGCAATTTTTGTTTCGGGAAAAGAAGAATGTCCTTTCTACAGAAATATAATTATGGAAATGTGGCAATAGTTAATATTTCCTTTATGGGTGATGGTATCGCAATGTGGGGATCTGAAAATTATCACAAGGATCTCTCTTTCTTTCCTGAATATTATACAACCCCGCGTGCTCCTCGAAAACGTCTCTATTTACCAGGCTGCTCCGCCGGTTATTGGCAACGTTTCGAACGTGTTGCTCGAGTCTGGTGACGCTCGTTGCAAGAACTGCCAGAGAGTCTGCAACACACCCGCAGACCGTCTACAGTCTACTGCCAACCATCGCCGCACGATCGCGGTGTGTAATTGAATCTAGTTTTGCCTCCGTCCAAAAAGAACGTCCGCCGCGAACTTCTGCCTGGTCTGTGGCAGAACTTCATCCTGCAACCTTATCTCCCTCCATTTTCCCTCGAATCAGAGGGTGTTGCACGGACCGATTCGTCACCACCACCCTCGAGCACTACGATATTCCTGCACGCAAGCAATCGAGAATGCTCCGAAAGACGAGCCATCATTCGGCCACAATGGCCGGACCGTGTTCTTCCACGATAAACTTTATTGCGTTTCAATTCGGCCGGTGAAGCGAGGAAATTTTTGCAAGGTGCACGGAATACCGGCGTACGTGGAAGGGAAAAAAAGAGGATGGAGGAGGTCTTTCAGAAAACGGCAGCTATTTACGAGACTGAATGGAAGAGGGTCCTCGAAGGGGGCAAGCCACCCGCAGCCACCCCTCGGTCCGTCCCTGAACACCGCTATATCGACCGCCGCGCTGGCTCCATTCGGCCATTCCGCATTTTAAAGGGAAAATTTCGGTTTATTCCCGGGTCCGAGTTTTTTCTTGCCGAGATTATTCGGCCCGCGGACAGCTCAGATGGAAAATAACGCGACCTTTTGCTTCTGGCAGCTCTCCTCCGAGGAACGTGAGCCACGGACAACGGTACTCCGACTCTTCATTCCTCTCTCATTCCTGTTCGAAATTTTCGTTTATCTTTGCCGCTACGCGAGCGCCAAGAAACTCGACTCGAAGGAGTCGTCTGTCGTCTCGAAATTTGACCTGCACCGAATTCTCACCCCTTTGTTGAACTTGGCGATTCCAACGGAGTTCAAGGTGGAAGCGTGAAAAATGGAAGAACTAAGACCTCGATACTTTCTTCTCAAAATTCGAAACGCATACTTTACTGCACAAGATACTACAAATTTTTTTAAATAGGTTAGACATTTAGATTATCCAATGAAGCTAAAGGTATGTTTTCCTAAGCGTGATCGGCCGCCGCGACCAGCCAACACATACAACAGTTAAATATAAAAAACAAATGCAGTAGATCACATGTATATTGAAAAATGCTGATGTGTTGGTTGATCGCGGCGGCTGATCGCACTTAGGAAATCACTTCTTAAATTTACAGTTGGTAATTTTTGGTCGACCGACCAAGTTGATAGGGTTCGAATCGTTCAAACTTCTGTGAAATGGGAATTCAACTTAGTTGAAATTCTGTTTACACAAGTGATTTTGGTCGATCAATTCAGTCAATCGACCAAAAGTTGCATAATGTAAACGCAGCTTAAGTTCAGGCGGCTTCTTTTAGATGTTCTTTTTAGATGTAAAATTTTCATTTACTATTATTTATTTAGAAAGATTAACAGGCATATAGCCCAAATTATTCTGATTATTTTTACTACTTTTTGTTACGTTTAACTTCCAAACGTTGTTCCTCAAAACCAACAGAATTTTCCAAATCGTGCCTAATTATTAGATAGCGGATTTTTATGTTTTCTATGGGAATAAAAAACAATTACAGAATCGGAGTTGAGTTTTGACAGTTGTCGCGTCCAGATGTGTGAGTAAAGATATCAATTTCTTAAAATAGAGACCATTTACTCAAACATTTAAAAATTTGTCGCACAATTTAACATCCAACATACAGTGACTCACAAATTTCTTTTATTTCACAGTTTCAACCTCCATAAGGAGATTATACTGAAAGACTCACAAAGTTGCTCAAAAGGAGTATATTAAATTTGTTTAACTTCTAGAAAAGTTCTTTGTCTTCGCACAACAAAAATGATGGTAGCTAAGAAACAATTAAACGTGGAAGGTGAACCGACATAAATTGATAGAAAAAATATAATACTGTGGATGTCACAGTCAACAGTAAGATACATGTGAACGAACCTGTAAGTCATTGAATCGATGATTAAATGCGATTCCTAAAAGTAATTTGCTCGAAAATAAAACAAAATTGCGAAACAAATTAACGCATCATCTTCTACTCTGAGCTTTGAAAGCTTGACCGATCCTTGTGTCTTCAATCTCGGTGAAGTAACAAGAATTCGAGAAGAGTCGAAGGAACGGCAGGAACCCGCGAAGAGGAGGGCAAGATCGAAGAGCCCGGGAACGACGGAGGGACTGAACAAACGAGTCCTCCTCATCAGGCAGCGAATTCCGACGTTGTTTGCTCCCGTCGAAGCCGGCGCAAGAGGAAGATGCGTCGCCGCGGCGAAAAGACAAGGAAAAAGGAGTCGGGCCGAAGGGAGAACGTCGTTGGCAAGGGTCCCGCACGTGACGTCCTTTCCGGCCTCGTCCTACGTCCTCCTCCTCCTTCCGGTACCGCTCCGGCCGCTGTTTGTTTTAGTTATTTTATCACACGGCCGAGAAATCGGGACACCTTGCAAACTTCCGTTCGTTTGTCACAGAAATAAGGAACGAATGAAGGAGGCAACGATTTACGATGCAGCGTTCGAAAGTGTCTACCACGCGACGAAGATTAAAATCTGAATATTTTTCCAATAAGCAGGATTAAATTGGTTCCCACGTGTACTTTTACTCGATGCTCAGACTGTCGAGCAATCGGCGATCCATTAATTAAGTTAATTCGCGATCGGCGGTTCCATTACCTACTTTATTGCTCCGCTAATTTATCAGGCGCGTTTCATGCAGAAAGTTTCTTATCCCAATTAGCATGCGACTACCAACCGACTATTAACCTAACGGCGTAGCACAACGATTTGTGCACCGTGCCTGCGCGCTGCATGCGCCGAACCCACCACCGAGGTGCTAATTATACACGGATAATTACTGCTCCGTAACTCGCGCGAGTTTGAGATCACGAAACCACTTCCCCACTTTACCTCGCACTGTTTTCCTTCTCGTAGACGAATTCCTTGAATCCTCAAACTGTCCCGTTTTGACAACCCAAGCGATATTAAGGCCCAGATATAGGACCACCGGAGGATCAAAGGGATGGTGTCCTCGATGCACGATTCAGGATAAAACAAAAGTAAACGGTCATTCGGAAAAACATTAATAATCCATCGCGGTACTCCAGGGAGGGTCGGAGCCGCGGGACATCGGGCTGATTTACTCCGACCGATCGCGTCGGCGTATTTCCGTCAAAAGTAATGTTTCCCGAACGGAGACGTAGTATCACGCTCTACCGATAAATAAAACACGCGATCGCGAAGATCGTCGATCTAGGGGCGCATCTGCCCACCCACGCGCTGCAATTCGTCCTACTGCACGCACGTCAGCACGCCTACGGGTCGCGAAGCGTGGCGCGAGTCGAGATCGCTCGCGACACGCCTGTGACTCGTCCCACTCGATCGTCCAGCCGATTTCGTTCCTCTGATTCGAATGAAATTTCATACGCGCTCGACGATCCCTCGCGCGGAACAATTAGTCTTCGTTTGGCTCCCGTCTCGAGGAAAGTTCGCACGGTGCACCAAGCGGTCGATTACACTGTTATCCGCGTTCCCATTAAAGACCACTTAACGCGGGAATCGTGGACCGCGGAGTTTACGATGGAGAAAGCATCCAGGGGTCCATTAAACAGGCAGCTTATGCTTTGGATGCATTACGCATTCAATGGCTCACTAAATAGCTATCTTTTACTTTAAATGCATAGCATATTCAGTCGTCCACTAAATAGACCATTTTTGTTTTGGATGTATGTACCACGCATCCTGTGGTTCACTAAGCAAACAACTCTCGCTTTGGCTACACCATGCAACCGCGTCCACCGCGAACGCGACCTCCATCATCCTCGTCGTCGCGTCGTAACCGAGCACCGAATTCCCCGGAGGAGGCGGAAATTGTACGAGAGGCAGAATGCGCATAGGACAGCTGGCGACGATACCAGTAAACCGAACTCGTAAGAAACGCCGTCCGCAGAGGGAATGGCCGCGGAGATCAGCTCGCGTTCGGTGAAACGGACGATAAAGCGAAGCGGAAGAGGACGGATTACGAGGCGAGCTGAGGAAGGACGGCGGAGGACGAGGAAAAGATCCGTATGGGTGCTTCTCGTGCTGCTTTACGGTCGGCCAATCGCAGCCGCGTCATATCTCCGCCGGACCATCCATCAACCCACGGCGAAAGAGCAACCTCTGTTCTCGACCTCGTCTGTCCTCCTACGAGTGTCATAACCTTCGCGGCCGTCACGACCTCTCGTCGTCGATGCCTCCGCAGGAAGCTGCGCTGGAAATAACCCCCTACCACTGCGTCCGCTGTGTTTCACGATATTCCTCGAGGATACCTCCTTCCGATCCCGGGGAGCCTCGAGCCCTTTTCCATTCCTCCTCCACATACCATCGTTGGTCGGATTTGTTAATTTCGCGATGACCTCGCGTGTGAAAGATGTGGAGGATGAGTGGCGCTTGGGATGGAATTGTCTTTTGGATGGGAGACGAATTTTGAGAGATTGTTGAGAGTTGCTACTGTTTGGTTCATTTGTCTTTTCGGAGCGAAATGTTTGACCGGGATTTTATATTAATTACTTGGATACAATAGATCCTCGATTAACCTTGGCATAAGTATATTTATAATATACAATTTTAATAATTCGGCGAAGGAAAAAGCTCGTGCAGTTATTTTGTTAACAATGAAATCGAGAATCTTGTAACAGAAAAATGTACCAACTTGTGGGATGCTGGATAAAAGTTGTAGAAGTAGAAAGCGATTACCTTGATAAATAAAATAAACTTTCAAAATGATTCATAATGAATTGCTCTAAGAATGAGCACGAACTTTTTCCGGTACATACATAATAGTTGACCACTGTTAAATAGTTTAAGTATTACTAATCAATTAGCTAATTAAAACCCTAGATAATAGAAATCCGGAATAATTGTGATTTGGATAATCAGGGTTTTACGGTAAGTGGCAAAAAGAAATATACTTGGAGTGCGGATGTTCCTGCGTTTATAATATAAAACTATATGAAGCTGAAAGTATGATTGTTTAGAATAGAAATTTGGCGCATATCGAGATAATACAATCAATATAATGGGAAAAATCTGAAAGTCCAACATTTTTAATCTTGATAAAAAAAAGAGTTACTATTCAAAAACTACCAAACCAGGTTAGCCTTATTATTATTTAATATTCAGCTAGTTTATAATAACCGTAAACTGGCAAAAACACAAAAATATAAAAATGGTGATTAAAATACCTAGAACATACAACACCGCTATTATTTAAGCTTTAGCTTTCTATTTATGTATACCTATAAAAACCCGAATCTGCATAAACATCAAATGATTAACATTACTAAAAGTGCAGCTATCGAGCCGCTGCGATCGAAGCGCAGATTAACTTTAAAACCTGCGTGCAGTCGAAGAGTGATTTAATATCATTGCCAACTAATGAATACCCGAAACCTTATAGAAATATCATTACTCCGAGATAATAACGAACGTTGAACGCGCGCGTAGTCCCCCTTTCGACTTCCCTTAATGAGACATGCGTTAATGATCCTTTATCCGTGGAATTAGCCAGAATCGTGGGTAATGAGTAATCGGACGAGCGTAATATTCAAGTTACACGCAGATATCTCTCTCCGAGTCTTACTAACTGCCGCGAAAATCATGAACATTTAGAAGACGATTTAATTGCTTCGTGAATGTATCACGAAAAATTCAAATGTCCTGCGCTTTGGCGCTGATATCTCCTGCTAGGCAAAAGAACGTCTCAATCTCGATACAGGTACCGACGCGTGAGTGGTACACCTTCGGTGCGAAGGGTCCGTAATATATGGCCCTTAAATCATCGGGAAGAGTGGATATGGTAGCTGCTCCGTCTAACCAGGGTAACCACTCCACAAACACATCAATCAGCCCGATGTTCCAAGCTGTTGCTAGCTCCAGAATTGTTTGCATAAGTTAATCTCAACTTTATCAACGTTAGTTTCCACTTTGTTCGCCTGGAATCAGCAATTTCTCGGCTTTCCGGGGTAATGTTCATTTCGCGGAATAATTTCGCGAAGGGAATACTTCACCGTGAAGTACAGCCGTCCGTCGCGTCAAAATAATGGGCACCGAGTGAACACGATAGATAACAGCGAGCCGAAGGTTGAGGAAGACGGTTCCAGTGGAGGAGTGGCATTCTTGGGATCAAGATCGATCCCCGAGCGGAGGTGTGCAGAGTGCCGCGTCAGACGAGCGAACAATGAAGAAATAGACGACGAGCGAACCGAGACGCACGCAATTCCGATGTTGCACCAGCAGCGGACCGTTGATTGTAATGCGCGTAGATCGCGTGCATTCGGTTAATTCCCCCCTGGGCTCGTAAATAAGCTAGTGAAAATAATTTGTAGCGGTTTCCAATTGCCCTCGCGTTAACTCGAATTATCAATCGCCGACGACGGGAACAACCGATCTTGGCTGCGCTTATTAGCGTAATTAAACGAACGTGGTTCCCCTTTTCTAGACAATCGCCACACTGCAGATGCATTCTTCGTCGTAAGGAACCTATCAAACCTTCGCCTCCGAAAATAAAAACCCTCGCAACAAAATCTCGATCGGCGCGCCGCTGATTTCGAAGCTGAAAAGACCCAATTTCAGTAGGATTTCCATAAGGAGATCAGGAAGAGCGGCGCGCGCGTGAAAGGGCTCGACAATTTGGTATCCAGAAACGAAGCCCATTCCGGGCGATTATCACGGTAATCAGGCGGGTACTGACAGGGCCCCGTGAGTGGTAGCACCGTGGCGTCGCGGGCAGATGAAGTTGTTGCCGGCGAGCGGGTAACAATGAGTGCAGTGATAATGCGTCTCGCGCGGTGAATGGACGAAGAAGACGTGAAAAGAAGCGCGCGAAGGCTGGAGAAGAAAGAAGGGACGAGGATGCAGTTGCCCAGGGAGATCATTAGTCCAGCTGGCCGTGGCCCCGGGTAACGCTTAACCGCTTGACAAGCGTTGCGGAGCCGTTATCGGTTTGTCCCTAATTATGCACACGTGACCAACGTATATGCGCAAGCCCTCGTGGCTATCCACCGCATCTTCTTCCTTTTGCTCTCTCGCGCGCGCGGCTCGGATCAAGGGCTCTGCTCGAAATTAGTCGCATTGTCTTCGGCTGACTCGTTCGATCAACC
This sequence comes from Perdita meconis, assembly GCA_030770465.2. Lineage (NCBI taxonomy): Eukaryota > Metazoa > Arthropoda > Insecta > Hymenoptera > Andrenidae > Perdita > Perdita meconis. The sequence continues at coordinate 5,230,606 of JASKOS020000007.1, forward strand.
GCTGGTGCACGCGTCAAAGAAGACACCAATGGATGAGGCAGCTGCGCCACTGCCACCTGTGCTTCCTCCTAATTCTTCCCCTCCCCTCGGCTGGCACAATATCCTCCTCCAGCGAGATTGAATGTCAAAGGGTGAAGAGTCCTTCGGTATTTGCAAACAGCATTCGTCGAGACCGAGTATCTCGGTTTGAGATACACCTTTGTCCCCGGGACAGGTCGCCCGAAGATGAGTTCATTAAAATAGTTATCCTTGATGTACGCTGCAAGATAGCAGCGTCCGTTTTAATTTCTTTCTCCGCTAATGGCGGCTTTTTCTCATATTTTAAGAGGATATATATATATGTCTCTCCGGGTGGATGCATCAGTTTCAGCAAAAGAACAACCGCGACCGGAGATGATTCTGCGTGCCGCTCGAAATGACGGGAGGACGCCGAAAAAACGAAATAGTGCGCGGAAATGGCGGAACGGCGAACCCGGGGCGGCGAGCCGCATCGCGACGAGCCACGAATGTTTAGGCGGCACGATTAAAACGTCTCCCATCGTGGACCTCTGAGAATCGTATCGCGGAACGGATGCCGATCGATCCACGGCCACGGTGGGAATGCGGGTGCATCGCGTTTGATTTATGCCGCGCGCCACTTTTACGACCGCGCGCGCGTACCTCGTCAAAGTCAGCACCGAGCAAACTGGGACTTACGGGGACTGGCCCCTCAACAGGCCCAGGTCCATCGCCAGCATGTAGCTCCTTCAAACAGAGTTATGCATACTCTGAGTATCTCAACGATTGTGGGCTGCATATTCATCTCTTGTGAACGGAGGATGATTATATTTTAACATTCTATGAGAGGAAGACTCCCAAAATTATTTTTAGACAGAACTGTTTGGAAACTATTTCTTTTCTTATACCAATTTTGGGGTAAAGAGAATGAAGGCTTATAGGTGTTGCATTCATAGATTTCATTTCTTTCATGGTTGGAAATAAACATGGAGTACAGATTCTAATTGATCCTATAAGTGAGAAAATACCTGCTGTTCTCAGAAGGTTAATTGTAAAGATCTACACTGTTATATGTGAGTAATATACTCTGAAATAACCTTTCACATCACATCGTCGATTCCCACTCTACTAGGCATCAATCCTTTCGATTACTTAATATCAGGCATCTACATTTTTTCTACATTTCTACACATTATTATAATTCCCTTCCATCAAACATTCGTCAGCTCGAATTATACTCGTCCTTCAAACTGCACGATAATTCATCCATCATCACCATTCTTAACACCATAATACAACCTCCAGGTGTTGGTCTGTGTTGTTGACACGAGCAATTCTATTATCTCATTTTCTCATCTACACGTAATGTTAAACCCGCGAGATTAAGAATTAGATTTAGTTTCAGATAAATTTGATTACTACTAGCTGCATGTAGATCCCTGTTTAGTTAATGACTAATAGCTTGTCCACTTGCTCACATTGCAACCTGTACTAATTTTACTTATCACACATGTATAATCTTCAAAAAGTAACAAAGTCGAAAAATAATAATAATAATTACAGCAAAGTACAAAAACCATTATTAACTCCTTCTGGTACGGTGTTATAATTTTTATACCATTTGAATTTTATAATTACTCTACGATGGTATAAAACTGCAACGCTTAATAGAATTTTCCCTTATCTTTACTTTTTAACCTTATTTCAAAGACCTGCTTCAAAGAATTAAAGGTTCAATAAAATCAGCCGAGATTAAAAACCCTCGAATCCCACCTACATCCAAATCAGCGATCTCTCAATTTTCCAGATCACCGAACTCGCAACAACCAGATCTGAGAAATAAGCGCATAGCAAAACGCGTCTAGAAAGTGCATCCTCGCATCCGCGCACCGAAGTATCGATGCAGCTCGCCCGGACAGCCGCCTCGGAATCGACTTAATCGTGATTAATATCACGGGCTCATGCCGCATGTCGGTAATTATCTACACGTGTTTTACCGAGTCGAACGATCGCCGATCGGCGAGGCCCCGTACGTGTGGGAACACGATCCAGGCCACGCTCGTTCGCTACCATCGACGTCTCTCTCTCCTCCTCTTCCGCCCACGCGGTTCTTTCATCGCGATCTCTCATTTCGCTACTCGCTGCGACTCCCCTCCACGACGAGATTCATTCCGGGGCAACGAAACCCTCGATGTTATCGGCGATAAGCGATCGCAGGCAAGGGGATCGAGGGCGCGGGATCTCCTCGGGGAAAGCTGCGACGTCCCCCGAGTTTCAGATCGCGGGGTATCTAATCGTGACCGTCTACGACTTCATCGTGAGCTCGAACGCTCGGCGCGGTCGACATAAATATTTAGCTGGAATCGCGAGGCGGTATGGTGAGAGCCGCTGCACCGAGGCGAGTCGCTGGAAACAGGCCTTCCCTATTTTTACGCGGTCCATTACTTGCGCGAACATGGCTCGGCAAATAAGCCGCGTAATAAGCACCCTCTCGCGCTGTAATTAGAACGATATTAACAACGGAACCGCGCGCGGCCGTAACAGCCGCCTAATCGATTCGCGTTACACCAGGATGTTCCGCGGCGCGCCGCGGGCAGCTGCGCAGAGTTCAAGCGGGAGTGCAATAAAATTTGCAATGCTTGGTATAGTAAAACACTTGGGACACGGAGTGGCGAGTCCGAGTCGAACGCGGAGCACGATGACAAATGGTGCGAAGCGAAGGGATCCATCTCCGGGGTGTTTGGGACACTTTGGTGGGCTATGACAAGGGAAAACGGGGGAGCGGGGGGGGGGGGGGAATAAGAACGGCGCGCGAGTGGGTGGCGAGATGGAGGCGCGTATTACCATATAGCAGCGTGACTCCGCGGTACCTCATCTGAATAAATATCGTATTATAATTAAAGGAATCGTTCGACCCATAAATCAATGAGGTCGGTTTATATATCAGGGCTCACCTACGGGGCAGAGAGTTGGACGGTGTAGCGGGGCCCGCGCGCATCGGGCCCCGCGCTCGCCGTGGGGGGTCCCCCTATGCTAATGGCGCCCTCTCACGAAGCGCGCAAGGGCTGACAGAGCCGCGGAACAGGGATAGAGATATGCGCCCAGGCCCCGCCGTGATCGTGTCCGGCCCTGACCTGCGAGAGGGCCCCTTTCTCTCCCCTTCGCGGCGGAACGCATCCCTCGGCGCAAGATCGGCTCCGCGGCCTCTGATCTTCGCCGCCCGCGACCGCTTATCAATTTGTTAGCGAGCGCTGTTTGTTAAATCAAATCAAGGGCTCGCACGCCGTGTCGATAAATAATCCTGCTTAATATGTGCCTCGGCTCCCCTGCGCCATCCCCCCGCGTGTACACATTACACCCACGTGCACGGCGAGCCGGGGGAGGCCCTCGGGGGGTTGGGAGTGAGAGTACACGCGTTCCCATCCACGTGGTTTATTGATCCATCGATCGATCGCCGGAGATCGCTGCGCGCGGCTCACGCTGCCGCCGCACCGCCGCGGCTCTGTCGGCGCTGAGCCGCTTGTCAGTGCTCGATCGAGCTATCGACTCGGAGTGATTGAGCCTGATTTGCGGGTAGACCGCCGGCTGATTTATTGGCCGACTAGGAGACTAGGAGGGCAGATGCCTTTGATGCTGCCTCGCGGTCTGGGGCTGTCGGGAGAAATGGTCTTCCGGTTCGAGGATATCGAAAAACCAAAGATAATCTAACAGGAAATCTACGCTGATAATAATTGTATAAAAACATTCATCTACCTTTCGAAACCCAATTTCTAAACGAAAGCGGAGCTTCCCTCGCGAGAACTCGACTTCTACTCTGGTCGAGTGAGAAGATGACACAGGAAACCGATTGGTTAATCATTATAGACCCACTTTTTCTAATTAAGCAGAACTCACCGCGATTACTGGCTGTCGCTATGGCATCGATGGATCTACTATGCTACATCGGACTGTTACATGAGGCTGTCTCCATTAGAGCGCCGAGCCAATCATACCTGTTTTCTACATCTGTGCCTATCTACTCTCTGCTAGCAAAAGTCAAGGAAAATAGGCCTTCCACGCGTAGAAATGGTATTACTAAGCTCTGCTTTGCGCTCTAATGAAGACGACGCCTAAGAATCTAGAGGTAGAGGATTTTGAGCTCATCGCATAAAAATGAGGCGGTGTAAAAAAAATTCTATACCACCCATAGGCACCTTGCTGTACCATCTTCTCGTTCGACTACAGTACTCCGATTTTATTACCATACACCTAAATAATTTCCATGCGGTCCACTGCATACGCAGAAGTCCCAAAGGTGAATTCCTCGGACGAAGGGCGAAGCTTATGGGCATCCCGAGCGTTTATTATGACGAGTCTGGACGCAGCGTGGACGCACGGTAGTTTATTTGGGCGAGGACGGTGCCCAGATTTGCGGCCCCGTACGAATTAACGGCGCGGCTGCGATTAACAAAGGGCGATACAAATTAGATTAAATCGCCGTAGGGGGCGGCATCACGGTGGAGAAAGGCGAATGATGATACCGCTTGATAAATAGACGAACGTCATGCGATGGCTAAACGGAGTCTGCGTCCCTTCTGGCCGAGGAATGCCACTCGGACTGCGCACTTAGACGACTTCACAGGACGTAACCGAACGATATCTTTTTCCCGCGAGTCGAAAAACAGTCAGAAATAACCGGCGATTACGCGAACCCGATTCCGGGATGTTCGCTGATTAATCGATCGGTGAATATTGAAACGCGCTTCCAATTGCACGAAGGAGATTGCGAATTTCTCCTCGTCATTATAGCCGTTTAACTCCATGGAGCATCGGTTTGTTGGGAGTCGATTCTAGGAGCCCTCGCGATAGAGGGATAAATAGAACTACTTAGAAACCCAATCATTGATTGTAATCTCGTTCTAAACTGAATGCACCCGTGGTACTTCCTGGTGATCGGGAGTTATACGCGGTAATGCGAGGAGAGAGAGGCATACATAAATAGAAGTATCATGAGGATGAAAAAGAACGACGAAGAACCTAAAGCGCGGGTCAAGAAATCCATGCGAACACACCCCTCGAAACGTTTCGCGGAGTTCGGCCCTAACAGCCGGCCGACTGGCCAATATTTAATTACAGATAATTACCGGTTATAATGCGCGGCAGATCGGCGGCCTGCCGTTTAATTGATCGGCTTTACGGCCTGATTTGTGTATCTGCCGTTCGTGCGATCCGCCGTTAAACTCCGGGCCGATTTTTAATCCTTGACTTTCGTGGGCTCCGAACGCGCATGCCTGCCGGTGTATTCTCCCTGTCCTGCCATTATTTAAGCTGCATTACGCAATCCACCCACCTCGTTCATGCGCGGTTTATTACTGTTATTCTAGTATCTATAAGTGTACAACTTGGAGAAATTGTTTCGATGGTGCGTATATTTACTTAATCTTTGAGAAAGACTTTTCCTTCAGGTTTTAATAGAGGTCAACGTGAATTTTTAAAAAAATATGTGGAGATCCAAGTGTAAATAATTTTAGCTGTAATCTACGCACCAGGTAATAGTTAATGCATTCTTCCCAGCGATGCAGCATTACACCCGCAAGATGCACCTGCGCCGGCGTTTCAATGAGACTCTGGGAGCAGGGGATCTGCGGGGTTTGAGAATCCCTGATCCAATAAATAGTCGGTAGATCGGGGGATATCCCCGCGGAGGTGGAGCGATATCTTTCCGTGACGCGAGAGAAAGAGGGGCAAGGGGTCTTGGGAGTCTGTTCGATCGTCTATTGCATTATTACCGCGTAACCCTTCCTCTCCCTCAGGATCCGGGCTCATCTGGTACAGTGGCCGCACGCGGTGGATTTTAAAAGTTTCGTCCGGGTAGAACACGAAAGTTCGGCGCGGTCGGTTCCCTTTGCCGGGGTCGAGGCATGCAGATCCGACACGAAATATCATTAATAGTCGTTTGCCGGATGACCGAGCGCGGTAATCGTCCGTTCTGCGGTTCGGATCGGATCTCCGTGGAAACCGCAACACGCCGACGATACCGACGCGCGGCTACCCCATTTCGCCTCGTAATTTATGTTCATGAACTCCGGGGATCGTCAAGTGCGAATGCCCTTCGCGGAAACATCGCGCCAGAAGTTGTCTGAATCTATTAAACGCGAGGGGATCCTTCTTATACCGGTTGAAATCCCGGAGCGCGCCGCGACCGGGCAGTGTGGTCCAGAAGAACGGGGTACACACCATGAAGAATCCATCAGAAGAAGACCTACAGGGCCGTCCTCGCGCGTGAGGCCTACTCCCTTTCTGATGACGCTTCCACCGAGCCGTGAATAGTGTCATCAAGACCGCGGCGCGAGTTTCGACGCGAAATCGCCTCCTAACGACACCGGGTCCTTCGTTTTCACTTTCGTCTTTGTCTCGTCGCGCCCAGATTTTGCCAGTTTCTTCGTCGTATCGAGACACACCTGGCGCACACAGAAAAGGGAAGCCAATCCCACGCACAATGTCCACGCCGCGGGATGAGGCCGCGCGACGGTGTCATTGTTCGTTTGATTGCTCCTGGCCAGCTCCTGGCCGCTCGCACGCGGCCCGCCTTTTATTAGTCGTCGATTAGCCTCGCTGTACGAGGTCCACGCGAAGGGAACTCGAACCATCGTCCGAGATCGCCATCGTTTCCAATCGAAAAAAGAAGTCCGAAACCCGACTTCAGCCGTAGGCTTTACAATTCTCGCAGGAGCTCGAGGGAGAAGTGTCCGATTCGCCGATAGATGGCACTAGTTCCTGGTAAATAGGACCCCGCACGCTTTTCGGACCCAGAATAGTTTCCTGGAATTTAGTTTTCCCTGGAAAGATGAACTCAGGGTTCTTTTCACTTTTTTCATTGGAATTAATTCTTTGCTATCATGTCATTGAACTTACGAAGTGTCTCATTTCGCATCTCATTTCAATTTAAAAATATCTGTAAAACGTGTGGAATAAATTAATTAATATTAATCGCATTACTAACCATGTTAACGAGTTCTGCAACAGTGTAGTACTTTTTCACTCTTCCTATCATTTTCAAGCTTTGGCTTTCACAAGTTCTGCGCTCTGGCGCATGTCAATTTTGTATTTTATTGTTGTATTAAAGAGCTTTATCCCTATACATATATACAAATACAAAAAAAAGGTAATTACATGTGCGTCACAATAAATTCTTAATGAAATAAATTATATTTAATAACAATCACGGTGAGTCAGTTCCACAGCAAACGAATGATAACCACCTGCACTTAGAGTTCGTTAAAACTTAATAACTGAAATTCCAGCTAATTTAACGAGGAAGTTCCCAAGAAACCTTCCCCCAAAATTAGAATATTCCTCCCAATTTCACCAGCATGATCGTTCACCCCACCGGGCAATTTAATTAGGTGAGCCTTCAGAGGTCCCGGAGTAATGGAGGCCCAATAACAATAATAAAGCGTGCCAGCGGAATAGAGCGGCGTCCATTAGTTACGTGGAGAGAAGAGACCCCGATGGAAGGAACCTGCTCCAGATATTCTCGTCCGGCCGTGCATCGTCATCGTCGTTCGTCCCGATACAAAGACAACGCCGCCATGACGGACGGACGGCGGTCAGAAAAAGTGGCTATGCTAAATAATAGTCCTGGCGGCGGTTCGTTGCTCGACTCTCGCATAGTTCATTCATGAATCCGGATTCAGTGTGTGCCTTCGGCGGCCCGACTGCAACTGCATCGGCGATCTCAGCGGGGATATCGAGCGGCAGAGAGGAGGCAGAGGACGGTGAAAAAGGAAACACAGAAGAAATTCTACTCGACGAACCGCGCTTTGCATCCACCACGGCTATCGATATCGAATCATTTGTTAATCGAGGTCGTCGGATGTCTAATGGACTATCTAATGGCTATCGCTAGAGGATAGATTGCCGAGATGATTTTTCCTTTCTGCGGGAAGTTGCCTGAGAACCGAGGCAAAGTTTACTCTGGAAGTAGATTAAGAATCGAGAGGCAGATCTACTTGAATCGAATTAGATTCTCGGAAACTCGTTTCAATTAGAAACTCGGAATTGCAAGGACCTACGTTCCGCGTTTCTTTCTTCGGCTTTAATATGCTGCTCCGGGAGAACGGGAGATGACTACCGGATGCGGATACCCGTCCCACGGGTCCCTCGTCACGGAAACATCAGCGAAACCCACGAATTTGCGTAGGACATCGGGAATTATTATGATGAGATTGCCCGACGAACCGAACTGCAGCCGCGGTCCCGGCGCTTTTTTCAGTGTCCTCTTTCAGGAGGACCCAAGGGTCTCCGGGGCTCACTTAATGGGGGCCAAAGGACTGCCTGAATGACACCATCGTCTGATAGCTCTGCTACTAAAATGACGGGGACCGTCGACGCCAGGGCCCCGGGTAGGCCAGGTAGTCCCCAGGAGCGTCGCGATACGCTTTTGACATTAGGTGACGAAGGTGAACAGATATTGGGTCCCGAGATCCGGCGGATAACGTGGATACAGACGTTTCTCGTTTCGACGCAAGTGTTAACAAGAACCAGGAACTCTTCTCGTCCTCTCCGGGGATCTCTTTATCCTTCAGGAAGCACGCGGGACGTTCCGGTGCCTCCAGATTAGCAATCGAGACATCAGGGTTCTTCATCTACAAAGATATTCGCGATCCTCGTGAAATCTGCAACGGATGGGAAAACGTAAAGCGTTCGTCTAACGGAAACTCGAATTCCCCGGTGAAAATTCATTCAACGATTCCTGATAACACGGAAAGGCCGAGCGATGCGCCAGCCTCCAGACCAGTTGAACCCCGTTGACCATTCCGGAGTAGTCAAAGGAGTAAAGGAGTCGCGGAGATGCTCCCAAGACGACTGCGGACGGTTTTTCTTGCTCACCTATCAAACGAGTTTGACGCAGACCGGGGTCGGTGTGTTAGTCGAAGGAGAAAGAAAGGGTCTGCTAACGGGATAAACGAGCGATCCAGCCACCGTACAGCACATTCCGATACGTAACGGAGAAAAGTGTGTACATCGTGCAGTCCGCGAGGCGATCGTACGCAGTCGGGTATAAAAACGTTCTTGGAAACGTTCGCGGGTAACGTGCATATAAAATTCGAGAAATTTCAACCGGGCGGCTGGGTGGCTCGGCTGTCCGCCGATTCCTGGAACTCTTATTCAAGGAAACAGTAAAATCCCCTGCACCGTGTCGCGAGAGATGTGCCCGAGCGGGAAACGATACAAACCGGCGCGCGGTTCCTGCATCTTTCAAGCCAGCAAGGCCAAAAAAAACGTTGAGGAGTTTCTCCGGGTTTTTCTGCCGCTTAATTGGAGCGTTGCGCAATCGCGAAGGAACCACGAGAAGCTTCCATTTTCGGGAGAAAAGAGAAGAGAGCACAACCGAAAAATTTCACCTTCCACCCCCTACCATCTGCCGGCACCATTTCCTGCTCGGAGAGTGCCTCCCGTAATCATTATTATTCGCAGCCAAATAGCCGGTGGCTCTCTCTCTCTCTCTCTCTCTCTCTCTCTCTCTCTCTCTCTCTCTCTCTCTCTCTCTCTCTCTCTCTCTCTCTCTCTCTCTCTCTCTCTCTCTCTCTCTCTCTCTCTCTCTCTCTGCAGGCACTGATTGGCCTCGCTATCTCGAAAAATACCAATTCCGCTGAGCCATACTGCCGCATTAAAGCTCGTTTGGCGCACTTCGGATTAACCGTCTTCGTTGCTATTGTTTGATAGCATGAAAGAGATTCATTTTTACGGAGAACGCTACTTAGTCACTCCCACAATTTTAACCACGGCAATAAAACTTAACTCAATGTATTCTCCTTTCAAAGTATCCCTTCAAACTTTTGCAAGGGCTAATTACAACCCCCCAATTAAGCTTCAACAACCCGACGCCTGAGACACCGGCTCGCCACGAGCAGGATTAAAACGTCAAACGACATTCCGCGGCAGTTTCACGCGCAGCACGCCCGCATACAACTTCCGCCAATTAACAGCGCAAAGGGAGGGGGGAGGTAGGAGGGACAGAGAGAAAGAGGGTGGTCGGCGAGAAGGATGATGCACGGCGAATGCAAAGCACCGACAAGGTCGCGGATTCGGAATGAACCGAGGAGTCTCGTTGCTGCCCCGTCACCTTCGCAGGTAGTCGAGGTGGTCGAACAGAAAGAGAAGGATCTCGGAGGGCGAGCGGCGAGAAAGAGACGAGCAGGAAGGCGGACAGCAGCCACGCAAAGGGGGAAGAGAAGGAGGCGCAGGGACGGCGAACAGGAGAGTAAAGGCCCCGGGCGAGGTCACCCACCGCCCCCGCCCCCTCACTCCCCCGCACACCCTGATTACCCGCAGCCGGGGGCGGGACACACTGTAATGAGCATCGAAGAGGTGCTCAACCTCGACCCGCTTGAGTTTTCCTCGTTCGGATCGGGAGGATCGGAAGGAGGAGACTATAGAGCCATTCTGAAACCCTTAATCTCCTTAACGTTGATTTATTTATTCTAATGAAGCAGGAATTGAAATTTTTTCCGACTATTAACCCTTAGGCGGTCCTCTCAAAAACCTCTGATGTGTAACCATTTTTATCGTCATCGTATTATTCCGATATAGGTAACTAATTGTTGAAATAATGTTACGAAACGAGAAAAAAATCTGTATCTTATGAATCAGATTAAACGAAGTGCATTTTCGTTACTTTTCAGGAGAGCAGAAAAAGAGTAAAAAATGAAGAAAGAGCAATAAAATGATATATATGTAACTCAATTAAAAAAAAGTGGACTTGGGTTAGTCTGGTTTTAAGGTACAGAAATAATAATGTTTTGTTTAGATTTTCTTGGAAGTTGGAAAAGCTATTAAAAAAAACAAAAACTGTGATTGGGTCAAAAATTATAATACAACTTCAAAGTATCTACTTGATATTTTCAATATAAAACGTTAATAATAAGTACTAAAAAGTCTGTAGATAAGATTTACTTTGCACTTGTGGATTGTCTTGCATTGAAACTCAAGGAAGACAGATTTTTCTGTTAGCTCATTAGATCTAATTCAAACCGGGAAATGAATGGGTTAAAAGTCAAATTGACATCCCTAAGTACAGTAATAAATTGATTGCTATAAAAAAAGTTTTATCCACTTATTAATACAGTTATTGAAAGTACAACAAATATTTATAATTTGTAACAGTTTATTTTCATGTATATCGTACTGAAAATGTTGCTTATACAGGCTGAAAAATTGTGTATTTCTAGCCATGAATACTAATATCACCAAGTGAAACGTGGTTTCAACCTTTTTAAAATTTATTTGATTACCAATTCTAATAACTAGTTTCTTCTTAAAATCGTCACGTTTATATTCGATAAATTTACACGTCCAAAAGCGATTTAAAATACAAAAATTGTGGTGGAGCAGAGAATTCTACAATTCTACTTAAGTTAATTTTTCACCAAAATAGAATAATGTACCAATACACACTAGATTGCCGAATTATTGTTATCATTAGTTATTTAATTTAAAATAATGAATAAATAATACAATGTTACTAAGAATAAAAATTTAACATATAGTTGAAACTGTCCATACGTTGAAAAAGCAGTATTTGATGCTTTTCACTTTTCATTTTTCTGTGATCTGAATCCTTTAATTAAATAACAGAATAAAATAACAATTCTCAGTCCTTCCTTAGCAATGAAAAAAAGGAGATGTTAAATCTATAAATAATTTTACGCCATTCATGGTTTACACAGCTTCATTTCAAATCAAAAAACAGAAAGTGAAAGATTGCAGCATTTTTGAACAGTTGAATTACAAATTTTTGTTACAAAACGTGCAGAAATCTGAAAAACTATAATTCAAGTTTTACACAAAAATTTACTGTATTTTTACACCTACTGCTTAACATAATTGAAAGCATGAATAATGGAAACCAAAGATAATTATGATTTTAATAACCGAGGTTCTCCTGTAATTATAATTTTGAGAGTAAATTGAGATCATGGGCTCCAAAAAAAAATTTACCCTAATATAATCATCCTGTTGCGTCCGAGCCATGAGTTTTCCAGAGCGAAGCATGGAGATCCGCAAGACAGATCGACGGTAATACGAGTCCGATCAGAAGGAACCCGCTGAGAAGGTCGCGCGGGCGAGAAGAGGGGACAAGCGAAATACAAGAGTAGCCTAGTTGGCTGTCGGCGAAGACACCCGGATGATCGAGCGATGTTATTTTAAGTTTTCCGTGGGGGCTCTCCCATCTTGTCCTAATCGGCTGTCAGCCACCCCCGTCTGGGGTCGCAGGCCGCCCCCAGGACACGACGTGCCGACGCTGCTCTCGCGTCGGTACGTGACACAGGGTGGGAAAGGGACGGAGAGACCCAACAGGACCCCCCGCGGACCAGATTCGCCCCTTTTGTACGAGATTCGCGCGGAGGAATCATACCCCTCGAGGGGTTGTCGGATTCAAAACGCTTTACACTCTCATAACCGGGACCTGTTGATCCGTCGGCGTCGAAAATCGCCGCCACCCCTGCTCGGGAATGTTTTACCACGTGCTTCGTCATCGCGATCAACAGCGGCCCCGATCCTCGTCTGGGGCCAGGCGCCGACGACCTGGAGGCAACGTTTTAGCCGCTGATAAATGCCGATAGGAGAGGATTGAATCCCTCGCTACTTGCTAATGTCTTTTTACGCGGAGGACGCGGCGGGACCATGAAGATTCCATAAACGGGGTTTAATCGCTGTCCTCAGACTGGCCCGAATGCCGCCGGGCCGTTATTGGGCCCCGTTAACGGGTATTCCGCGGACAAATTAGTAATCTGCGTGTAATGGTCGAGTCGCGCGGGTATTATGAAATTTGGTACATTCCCAACGACCCGCACTCGCGGACTCGATAAAAACGAGGCGCGCCTATCTGCCTATAAATATTCCGCGGCGAACCACGATAAAGCGCATAATAAAAATGATCGTGCGGGCTCCCTGAAATTCCTCGGGCCCACGGACCCGGGAGAGCGGACCGTGGAAGATGAAGTCGCTCCAGGAAAGTTGGGACGATCTCCGCGGCTCGTTTGATGGACCTCCTCTCCTTCGTCCCCCGTCATCCACCTTCCCCTCATTCCCGTCGCGTATTTTCACCGGATACCCGGGCTTCGAACCGCAGAGTTCGGTGGCACATATTGCGTATACCTGCGGAAAGGAGGCAGGAACAAGAGGAAACCAACTGCGGCCGAGGAAGGAGGACGACAGGGGGACGGAGTGAGGGATACCCGCTTTCTCGAAGGCAGCTTATTGCGTGATATTAGCCACGGTGGCTGCCAGGGTAATCATAATCTCGAAAGAGGGACAAAACATAGGCCCCGAATCGCATAACGCTGAATTTTACGACTTCTGGCATAGAGGACGGCCGACCGGATGCAACGCGACTTTTTACCGACTCCCTCGAACGGCTGTTACGCCGTTGATGTCAACAAGAAGGCGACGGGGAACTCGGACATCTACACCCCCACCTAAATGCGCCCCGGGGGAACTGGTTCGCTAATTCCTTCAGGCAAATTAGGGCCCCCCTAATGATTGCAAAACCTCCGGTTTCTGGAAAATTGGTGGAACCCTCGCTGCTCGGGGTCTGAGTTAATCAGCGGTGGCTTTTTAATGTTGTAAAGTTCTGGGTACCAATTTTAAATGGAGCAACTTTGATTATTGTCACGATATTGTGCATGTAGCTGATGGATGTTTGATGTAATCTTATGGACTGAGAAAGTTAGGTGTTAGTAGATATTAATCTTTGAACAGTTTTACCAAAATTAAAATAGTTGAAGGAAGTGAAGTACACTATTGGGTCAAAAAAGATCTGAAGACTGTAGGAACAGTGGCGGTGAACATCAGACAATAGGTTAAAAATGTTAATGAACCTTGTGTATTAAATGTTAATGACAGTCATAGTGAGAATCCTTTTGTCTTTTGGCAACCAATATTTCTGGACCCACTACGCCACTATGTAGGAAGGTTAAATTAATTACTACATCCTTATTTATGATTGCAATGCTAGATAATATAAAAAATGCTAAAGCTTCCTAGTTTCCTATTCAATATATTTCTCTCCAAGAAATAATTAGGAGTACAATAATAATCTAATTAGAAGCAGTCGAGTTTGGACCTGATTTCGTTGATTAGAATACAAAGTCTGAGAAACACTATCATCCGCTAATTAATGAATATACTGCGGATGTATGCAAAAACCAACCTGCAATATTGAAAAAAACAAATTACATCTTTATTCAAATTTCGATCTTCCATTGCTGTTCTTAAAAATATGAATCTGCATAAACATCCACAGTCCATCCAATAACCTATGTCACTTAAAAAACACCTAAATAAAATTTTTTTTAAAAAATGTCTCCCCCTCCTTCTGCACCCTTCAGTCCCAAATTAATCTGTCCCAGAATCCACAGTTCCGTCGCCATGGCATTACCATTCTAGAGTCGTTGACAGAGGCGCGAATCGCCGGTCGATTTCGAATCGAAAGCGAGAGGACGTAAAATAAATCGCCGGCCGGTCGCGCTTTCTATCGGAAACGATCGTTCCGAGAATCCGTTCTGATTTACACGTTTGCATAAACGGCGCGGCCACAGTTTCCAACCAATAAAGAAGAAAAGGGAAAATGGAATACAGAGGGGAGGGGGAAGAAGCAGAAATATTGGTATCGTTTCCCCGTTGCATCGTGGATTTCGCAATCGCCGACTGGAAATGAACAGCGAACGAGCCGGTGAATGGAAACGAGGCCTCGAACTAGCTCGTATAATGGCCAGAGGGGGCATTTTTTCGCGAGCAGACGGAATAAGGAAGGTTTCCGCGATCGTTTTCCGTGGGGATCGTAAGTACGGTCGCGCAATTTCCACGGGATCGAGATTATGATAGTGAATCACTCACCGTAAGGTCGATCCGCAACGGGCTCGCACGAGTCTGTAACAGAAAAGCCAAAGTTTGTTAGGAGACGCATTCTTTTGTTACGGAGTCAGTTACACGCAATTAAAGAGTAATCGAGTAATTCGAGTAATCGAGGGGCCTTGACTCTAAGGAGCTTTCGGCGCGATAAAATTGAATCCTCGCCGGAGCTGCTTCGAGTCCTTTCTCCGACGCTATGTTCGCGAATTTATTTACATTCTTTCATGCGGGGAGAGATCATTTACTCCGTCGAGCAACGACTGTGCCGTAATCGCGCAGACGATCGGAATGACACGCTCGTACGGCGCCCATTATCTTTTTCAATTTGCATACAGCGCGCAATGACGGTTTACCTACGAGCTCGAGGTGTTGCCTAATGGGAGCCTTCGACTCCAGTCTGCTAATCAAGCGAAATTGCGAGCAATTTGCTCTTTGACGGAGACAATTCAATCTCGCGTTGCAATATCATTAGTATCTAATAACGTAATGTAACGAGAGGATTTCGAAATGAATCATCGACGAAAGGGAGATCGAGTTGTGCGACTTGTAACTATTTTACGCGGCGCTTGATGTGGTAAAGATTCGTGAGATTCTTCGAAAATTATTGAAACGCGAATACTGCGTCAAGTAGAATCCGAAAATAGGCAACGAAAACGGGAACCCATGAAAAAATCCATGGGCGTAAATTTTAATGATGCAGTCGTAGATAGGGGACGAGGATAAGAGATCTTAGCAGGAACAGTTAAATGTCTCACTTCAAGGCGATCGTACGAGGCGCTAATAGAAGTCGCTAGGTAGGTCATCGGATGTCATAAACGCTCGACGAAGTTTCTTCGGTGGTGCAGCGCGTGTTAATAGCCTCATTAGATGTCACGGTTCAGTGACGTATACAATCGCGAATGAACCACCGACTTAAGAACCTTGGATCTTAATTAGGATTGTCAACTGTCTTCGATTATACAAAATACAAAATTCTGAGGAAGGAGGAGGAATATTGTTAAAGCAATTCTAAACTTTCTGAATTGCGATTCGACGAAACTAGTCATCCATGCAAAGAGCGTACAATAATAGACGTGGACAGGGTTTGCGATCGAAAGTACAGATTAGATTCGGCAGGACGAGACATTCTGCATCTGCCAATTCGTCAGATCCTGTCTTCGACAACGCAACTGCATCGACAACAAAAGCGACTCCAATGCTAGTCTTTTAGTGACTAAAATATTCGCTCCTAATCTTTTGGAACGAGAATCAAATCCTAGCATCACTTTAACTCAAAGATTTTAAAAGGAGAAATACCCATAGAAATATGTGCTAGACCATCCAAAATTTTCTCTCGAGATCAGACAGAAAAGGAATAGAAAGACAAAATCAAAATCGACGATTGAAATTCGAAAAAGAGTATTAACTCAAAAATAGGCCAAGAAATATTCTGCACTTTAAACGTAGATATAAATATCTCTAATTTGACTAATCGTATGCGTGGGATAAACGTGAACCATCAATCAGAAATTAATTCGAAAAGCGTTACCCTATTTGTAGAGTGCAAAATATTTCTCGACTCCATAAACGTTTAAAAAAATATTCTGCGCTCCAAACTCAATTCCTGTCCTTCGAAGTTCATCTGCAATTCACCCCACGCATTTGCTTTAAGCCCACAATTAGTCAAATTAATAACATGATTCTTCTACAGAGTTTAAGATATTTTTCGGCCGGTTACAGGTGCGTTCGCTCAGTAAGCAATCGGGCCCCAACAACGTCGTATTCTAATATTTCCCGTGAACACCGTGGCGATCCGTCACGAATTCTAATTCACCCGGCGGTCGTCCCGGGGCCCGGTAGGTGCCAACGGGGTCGCACGCGATAGTCGATAAATATTAAACGACTTTCCACCTGCCCGGTTGTCGTCGCAGGCTCGCGGCAGCTCGCTCGCGCTCACTCGCGAGCGGTGGGAGACGAGCGGGAGAGACTTCCGAGAGGGAGATGACTGAATGTTAATTAGCGAGGCGTGACAAGTGTTAAGCAATCCATCCATCTAGCGGCGCGCGAAGAGGGAGGAGCCCGCCCTAACGCTCGACTAATTAACGCGACACACACCGTTCCCTCGCAATTACCGGCCGATTTAACTGTTAACCCCCGCGCACCGCCGACCGTAGCCGTGGCGAAAGTGAAACGGAATTTCGTGGCCCCTCGTTTCCCCCCCTTCTTCGGGAACGGAGCTTTCGCGGGACATAACCGTGTCTTCGGACGATTCATCATTCCTATGACAAGCGTATTCGCTGGCTATTGCGCTCGAAAATATCGCGATATAAGCGATTCCCTGCTTCACTCTTACTTTCCTTCGTTCGCTGGCTTTTCTGGGTGTCGAGTGTTTTGAGAATGATTGATCGGGAGTTTGAGGAAGAGTTTTGCACCCGGAGAAGTGCATAGAATACAGTAATCTTTAGTTAAGGGAGAGGAATCGATGAGATGGTTTGCAGAAGTTGAAGTTGTTTGCAGGTTTTAAATATTTGGGGTATGAAAATGAGGAATTCAAAGGAAATCAAGCACGTGCCACAAGTCCAATAATTTTCTTTCGTCTGAGCCATTAATTAATTTCTGTAATGTTTACATTCAATCGTCTTTGAATTTAATTATGAAAAAGTGGCATGTGTCTCTTATTCACTGGATCTCACAAATATTAAATTGATTTTATAAAATTTTATTTTAGAAATTAACCATTTTGTAAGAAATAATAGATTCGCTTTTTAAATCCTTATCAATCTTTAAAAAAATATTTGTTCTTTTATTACTCCAATTGGATTTCTACGCTCCAATTAGTTTTCTTTAAATTTGTTAGGACCTCGCATGTAATTTTATCTGTCCTCATAAAATCTAGTTCGAAACATGTACATTAAGTTGTACAAAAGAAATGTTCCCAAAAGTAGCATATTTTTCTTGTTATTAACACTGTAATAATTTCACTCTTGAATGAATCCTGAGCGAATTTATTCGAGCCACCCCGTACATATTCAATCCGCGCGTAACGTCTCTGTACGTAGCAAACAGAAATAGCGACATTAATGTAGTATCGCTTCGCCACAGCTGATTAGCACGGCAAACGGGACGGCAGGCAACTCTCTCGACTAAAGAATGATGTACGATTCTCTCGATTCAATTTGCGTTTCTTTTTCTCTTGGCGGAATAGAAGGAGCTAGACGAGGACGGAGCGAGGTCTTGACGTGTGTCAAGACTGGAGGATTCGAGTCCCCATCGAGGGATCGAGGCGGACGACGGGCGGTCGAGTTGCCGAATCACAGCGAACCGGACGCGCCGAGTATAGATGTATCAGTGTAATTAACAACAAACAATGGCCGTGAGACGCGCACGCTCGATATCGTATATTAATCGATTAGCCAGCTCTCGTCGGGGCCCCGAAGATATGCGCCGGGACTGGTTGTTAATCATCACCGCGGGTGCGTTTCTGCTTCGTTTCTTTTTCATCGTGAGAAGTGGACGGAGCGATCGAGGCAGCCGCCGCGCCGCGTACGATTCGCCTTCATCCTCCTCCTCTTCTAAGCCACCTTTTGTGACGCGTCGTTTCACCGCTCCGCGTATCACGGCCACCGTGACTACAGAACTCACGGACTACATTGTAGTCTCGCTCTCGTGACTGATCTCGCGTTTCGATTAATTTTTTACCTCCCCCGACTGTACGCTCCGCTGTACACAAGCGGCCGCCGAACGGGACGATGTTCGCGCGAGTCAGTGCACTTTCCGAGAAGTCTTTGTAAGTACCTGGGGGCAACAAGAAACGCGATTACTGGGCCCCGAAGAGCCTCGGAAAGAGAACAAACGTATGGTGACTAGAGCGATGTTAGAACGAGTGGACGACTCAATTAAAACTAGCGATGGAATATTTGCTATTTAAAGGGGATGGAAGTCGCGCTACCTGCATCGATTTACCAAACGTGGATTAACTCGTTTTCGTTTCACCAACAGCGAGAAAGAAGTTATTACTTCGTGGCAGTAGGAGTAGCGACAAGTTGTGAATAAGAAGACAGGCAATTCTTTTCTGCGTCTTCGACGAGTGTTTGTATTCCTGGAACTTCGTTTCCGTGCCCCTCGGGGGTTCGCGAAAGACCCGAATCATTAGCGATTATCGATGGCCATCAATGTGGAACAGCCTACGAGCCGTCATCAATTAGAGTTAAATAATAGCTGGAGTTGTCCATCCGTTAGCTTGGCTCGTCGGACTCGCTTCCGGGATCTTGCTTTCATCGACTATTCTATTCCCTTTAATTCATTATAGGAGCGACATGTCGGGACGGCGAGCTCCGCGGAAAGGAAACCTTATTGAGTTTCATAATTTCATGAGGAACGATCTACGGCTATCGATCGTGTCTCACGCTTCTCGATACACCTTCCTTTCTCTGATTTCTGTGCAACTCCTGCTTCTACGATTCCCGAATCACGATTCCATAAAATTCGCTTCAAACTTTTTCAAATGAAACTGATTGAAATGCAAGCGATTCCGTCGATTCCTTGTCACTTAAGCTACCAACGGACATGTTCCAAACGACAGCCAGACGGTTAACAGTGTCAACGGCAACCCACACGCAGCTGTCAACGCGAAATTCTCACGCGACAACGTGCGCCGAGGTCTTCGACACCTTGCGATTCCATTCACGGTCCGCGTTACACCTCGAATCAACGAGAGACGACGGTCCGATCGGTCACGTACGATTCTACGATTAACCACGCGAGTTCCCAGAGTTTCGTACCGCGTCGACAGATTCTCCCGCAACTCGTTCGCTCGGCCGGATTCGCCGCGCGAAACTCGAGGATCAAAGGCGAGACCTTCTCAAAGATTTTAGATTCTATCAATTAAACGGGAGAAACGTTCGCCCGGATAAGATCCCTCGACGATTCATCCGCTTGTCAGCCGGATGAATACGGACGACGGCTCGGGTGGTTCGATGAGTCGACGTCCGTCGGTTAATCAGAGGCTCGTTGCGGAGATTCAGTAATCAAGAGATCGTAACTTCTTTTCTCGCGCAGTGAAAGGCCTGCGCGCACCGCGCGTCGACCGCGGCTAATTACTAGGACAGAGTCCCCGACGATTTTATATCCGCGTTGCACGGGGAGCCTGAATCGCCTTTCCTCGCCGGTGCCATCGTCACTCCTTTTGTTCCCATTCGACGGACGGAGGTGTGAGGTTTACATTAGCTGGGAGCGGTTTCATTCATGGGATTGTGGTTCAGTCGCTCGTTTTCTACGAACTTAATTATTCTTGGGTCTGTCGAGTTATAGAAAATTAGTCTACCTTTTCGCGTCAGAAACAATCGATTCCACATGTTCCACAAAGACCTTTGCACGGTGGTCGAAAATCGAAAAAAGCTGATCTAAACTTGTGGCATTAAGATTGAATCCGCAATCTTGTTATTTGTATGGATGGGAAAGAAATTCTGGAAAGATGTCAGAAGAAAATTCAAACTGAGAAATTATGCTAAAATTAATGCAAAATTTTGAATGATAGTGAAAATCGTGATTTTACGAACATAATCGATGGAGTTATGTTTATTTATTACTAAAGAATTTTGCGCACCCTGTCAATGTGTTTATTTTTATGAATACATTAGGTGCTTTTTTAAATTACATATTAGAAGCTGTTACCAATCATTAAATTTTGTATTCTTTAAGAAATATTCATTCATACCAATAATAATTTTTAAGCACATTTAACATTATAATATTAACATTTAACATTTTAAGCACGTACCTAACATTATAATATTATTACAAAATAATCTTGTAAACCAGTAACTTTTAAGATAAGAGTATTCACATTTATAAAAACCTGTTTTACGAATGATAACGCGGGGTTAATAAAGTCGATTTCTTAGTATGAAGATATTTCTATCAAAATTGCCAAAAAATACTGTTTGTCCCCTCGAGAATTTATTAAAAATTCTTTATACATATACAATGACGTCAAACAATCCAACTCTAAAATTTATAGAGCGTCTAGTATATAAATTCACTATTGAATACATTAATAAGGTGGTAGCAATTCCTAAAACATTATGAAATGTAATAAAATTGTAACCAAACCAGTTTTTCGACATAAAAAATAAAATAATGTGTCATAGTAGTATTCTAAAAATTGAATTTTAAGCACGACCCTAACAATCAAATTACTCAATCAAACAATTTCAAAAGGACCTGTAATGAAGAGTGACAGACTTATTCTCCAGCTGTTGATAATTAGTAGCCTAACTAATTAAAAAAATGTTACCCGTAATCGGAGACTCCAGAATTTCGAGTTCAGTCCAAGTTTTCTCAATTTTCGATCCCTGTGCCTTCTAATATCACCTCCCCGAAAATTTCCAAAACCAAGGCCCAATCTCCGGAGTCTGATCGCGCACCTGCATCGAAATATTGCGCGACTCCGCGGCCTGCGACGAATTTCTCGTCCCTTCGTCGGGGCCGAAATTCTGCGACATTCGTCTCGGGAGCGTGAAATCGCGAGCAAGGGAGCGTCTAAGTTGGCCGGCGGCCCAAAAAGGCAGAGGATCAGGCCCGCCCCCGGCTAACAATCCGTCACCGTGCTGTCTTGCGTCGAGTGGCGAGAGTCCGGACGTCACGGAAGCTCGGCTCTCTGAGGCGAGCGGAGTAAGTCACTGGCCGCGATGGAAGGAGTACGTGGGACGGAAGATGGGCCTTAATGTATGCGTACGTGTGTACGCGGGGGAGCGAGCGAGAGGGAGAGAAGACGAGGAGAGAGCTAGTTGATCGGAGAAGTGGCCCGCGAGAAGGGGGAGGAAAAGGAGGAGGAGGAGGGGGAGAAGGAGGAGGTGGAGGAGTCGAGATGAGGTAGTAAAGTCAACGGTTGCCGCCCCGGCAAAAAACTCAAATTGATCAAAATGAGAGTTACGTGGTGGCAAAAAAGTAAGCGACCGCGGTGGCAGGCACGCATTTCGTGCCAGGAGAGAGTTTAGGTAGCGACGGAGAGAACCGCGACCGACAATAGACCTCCTTCGCAAACCTCCGATCTAACATCCGTGGGATCCGCATCGATCTCTTCTCCGAGAATCCCGTTTCGCGTGCAAACCCGCCTTCGACCAATTAGGGCGCGCGGAGTGGCTGGAAAGCCGAGTGTACCAATTGCCACGAAAAGTGGACGTAATGGGAACGTCGTTGGAAAAATGGACCCTCGAAAAGGTGAGGTGCCGCGGTGTAGGAGTAGACCTTCGTGGTCATAGGAGTTCTCGGAAAGCGTCGACGCCTCCGAGAAAAGTTAACGACACGTGAAACATGCCACGTCCCTAATTGTTCTCAAAAAGGGAAGCACAATTTGCTACATTTTCGCGCGGCACGACGGGTCCGGTAAGTACAGGCCGCGCCGGTTTGAAAAAGGCTCGCGCGAAACTACTGTTCCCCGTTTCTGTATATCCACAAACGTCACGACCACGCGCGCACATCTCCCTCGCCGGCTCTTCCCCCGGTAAGTAGAACATTAACATACCTAAGCGATGCAAATTGCCCGGTTCGAACGTTCCTGGAGCTCAAAGCGAGCCGTCCCACTGCAGAACCCCGATTCTTAGGATTAATTTTCCATCTATTATGCGCGAAACGCCGACAATTTCAGCGGTAATGACGACCGATCCGCGGAAAAACCGGGTCTTTAGTTACACACCGGTGTGTACTATCTTGATAGTTCGCGCGAAATCTTTCTGGACGTAGAAATTCATTTCGAAACGCAGTTGCATGGATAATGCATCGCTCCAAGTTCGAATAACCTCTGTCCTTTGGCCATTCGACGCGAACGCTGGTGGACTGAACGATGAATCATGTGCGTGGAACGTCGACGAACGAACCGAATAAATGCAAACATTCCCGTAAAATTGAGCGCCTAGACAGCCTAATTACGGGTGCCGATTTCATCGGCGACGAAAAGGCAGCGCGGAAAAAACGGCGCGAGATCGGCGACGAAATGAAGTCGTTGAATTGATTAAGACAGCCGCGAGGAGACACGTGCAACTGGGCCTTAAAATACGGCCACTTACGAGCCACGGGGTTAATTACCTCTGTCTCTCCGAACAGCCGGTACAGTAATGTATTAGCGCGTTTAGGCACGGCCAGTTAATCCCAAGGAACTGCTCAACGCGCCGTTAAGCACGCTTAACTCGTTAAGCCGCCTAATACGTGCCGGAGTATTACGTATGAACGATATTATCCCAAAGGTGATCGGTGACCGGGGCCTCGCAGCTGACCGTGTTTGGCCGGCCTAATTACCGGGCCCTTTGTACGACCAGCCTTTTGAATACGTTCACCGGAACGCGCAGGTGGAGGGGACAGAATCATTCAGCGACTCGATCGTTAGCATGACTCGCCGCAACCGGGAGAAACTCGAAACAGCACCGATTTACCTCTACCCCGAGATTTTCCGATGAATCTCGCGAAAAGCCGAGAGAAAAATGACGAATCCGTCGGCGCGGAGTTGCGAACAACCGGCTCGGAATCGGATGAAAAATCGCGAGGGTGGGGAAATGAAAACCGTGTCCTTAGTCACGCGTGCTCGGGGACCGCTATCGCGAGGCGGGATCGTGCCGGAAGCATAACTCGATTCGCCTTTTCGTTGGCATTTGCATGCGCGGAAATAATTCCCATGATTCGCCGGAAACGTATCAGATAAGGGTCCGCGGCTATATCCCGGTCGCATTAACGGGCTAATTAAAGCGGCGTAAACAATGGCGGGTCTGGGGGAGCTCAGCCAGCATCGGCACGTCAGAAAAATCCGGAATACGTGTATGTAACGCGTAATCCTCGGCCCCCAACACATTATACCGGCCCCGACGTCTGTAATGCACGAACACGACCGACTAATCAGCTGCCATCTACATCGTTAGACTTATGTTTATGCATGATACATGTGCTTACAAGCACATCACCCGCAATAACGATTATGAAACAGAACTATGTATTTTCGTGGCTGCCTCGATGATACCCCTATCATTTTTTCGTTGACCATGATTATTGTGTGTGCTGTTTCAATTGGAAATGAAGATAGTCTCCGCTGAAGAGGAGGGAAATTACAGGAGATCACAGGATAGTTGAAATTTAATTAACCGAGTTTAAATTGTTATCACTAGGCTGCGGATGTTTATGCAAATTCATAATTTCAAAGGTACAGAAAAAGAAAACCAACTTAAATAAAAATCTCTTTTATCTTCTAAATATCATGAAATGTATTTCATTTTCGATATTTCATGTATTTTTACAGTTATGCACATTTTTCTGCATGTTAGCACATTTAAAATTGCCATAAATGCATAAACATCCGCAGTCTAGTTATCACTCTTTGCTGGTATGGATTTTAATTATTTCAAGCACTGGGGGTGCAACTTTTCGATGGAACTTTGGAATATAGTTTTGTAATGATTTGTTAGCCGTAAACAACATTCTTTCTCAAGTAGGTGCATTGGTTTTCACTCGAAATTAATAATATAATTCCTGCGATATTAACTCTACCTAGTTTTTTTTTTAATTATGAATGCTAGTAACGTATTTGAATTACCATGTAACATTCGCTAAAATTTATTAACGACATTTAGTGAGTTTAATTTTTTTTTTTATGATCTACGTAAGTATACTTCTGTTTTAAATAACTTCCCGCAGAAGTTCTAGTTCATATCATACATAATTTATGAAATTAGTATTACTCATAAACACTATGTAGTGGTCCGGCATTTTTTCCCGTAATTAAAACAATTCTTCAAAGAAAAAAAAGTACTGTTGGGTCAAAGAAAACCGAACACCAAGGATTAAGTAAATCCCCCCTCACTGTAATTCGTAATAAAGCATAGTGATTATACAAATGTAATATTTTTTAATAAACGTTATTTATAATCAATCAAAAAATATTGGAAGACCTTTCCAACCTTAACTTCTACGCTTTGTACCTAGAATAAATATGAACATTAATATAATTGCTTACCGGCGGAGCAAAGCGACAAAGGCTCCAAAAGTGGGGATAAATAGTATCCAAATTGGGGAAATGCTTTCGCTATACTCTACTCAGAAGCCACGCAAATCCGCATCGATAATAAATTTGAAAGTGTCTCATGAATAGACCGGGGAATTCACATCTAGTCGAACGAAAGAATACACATAACCAGGAAATATTAGAATATATTCAGGTGCGCGGGGAGAGGGGCGACGCTCGGCACAATGGTGTTGCACGGTGTGGGTTAATGTACGAACACGGCCGCATAATCAACGCGCATCTAGATCATTAGACCGATGTTTATGCACGATACGCGCGAGGCTACGTGCATGCGCGATATAATAACAGAGGCGTTATTTGTCCGTGTACACAGTCTCCATTGTGCTTCTCGGGGTGCGTTACATAAAAGAGGAAAGGAAAAAAAAGAAGTTGGACCACCGTGGATGACGCTGCGGGTTTATCGCTAATTAATAAGCCTGCCCTCGCGCGGAGTCGACGATTAGCATTTCCATCTCGATAACGACACGAGGCCGGGGGTGCAAAGATCGATCGTGTATCATCGCGTTCTCGTGCGTAAAAATTTAGGGCGGTAATTTCCAGGCCGGGCCTCGTCAAGATTATTCAGAGAGTGACGGGAGATGATTTATTAACGGCGGTTCGAGGAAGTGACTGGGGAAGTAGCGAGATCGCGCGCGCGGGAAGCGAGCAGAAATTCGAGGAAGAGACGGAAAGAGAGTTCTAGGCGAGGATCGTATCCGAGTAACATTCTTCCCCGCGATATTTGTCGCGTCGCTTCGCGTGACACAACGCGAAATCCTGGCATTCTATCCTTGAGAGACGGATCCCTCCCGTGCGCGATTCTTTTTTGCGGCGATATTTAGCAACGCCGGTGTCCCGGCAAAAAAAACCCGACCGTCTTCCGGCTCGCGACAAAGCAGCCATCGTGAAAGCGTTTGAATAATCGTATGCAGTGAATCCCGACGTCGACGGCTGACCATCGGATCCCGTGGAATCCTCGATATGTGTTAATTGATCGCGGTCGGTTCGCGCTAGCGACGAGTCCGCGCGCGTAAAAGGAAGTTGCGCGCCTTTCGATTCTCGTTATCGCCTCTTCTCGGTTGCGAAGTCGGGGCAAAAGCGACTGCGAAAAGTGAATTCCGAAGGGATCATCGATCACGAGGAAATCTCGTTGCGGAGTTTAGATGAGAAAAGAAGAGGCGCGCGAATCGACTGCTGTACGCGACGAGTAAATTGGAGGGGTGAAGACGAAGAAGAAGAAGACAGGCGAAGAAATGAAATAACGTCCGTGCGCGGGGCTGATTATTCATGATTTGGGGAATGCTCGATGCGCTTATGGTCTCGTCGGATTAGCATAGCTCGCATAAACTGCGAAATAACATGCTTGTGCACGCAGGCACGCAGGCGGCTACGCACGCACGCAGCTCACGCAATCGCGCGAGCACGACCGCGCGCGAGGGGAGGAAGAAAAAGAGAGAACGTTCTGCTGAAAATAAAAAGAGAACCGACGGTGGTAGTGCGAGGTAGGGAGGCGAGGTGGATGAAGGAACGACGGGTACGGCGCGATTCTCTCTCTAAGTCGAGGCATTAACATTGTGCTGTTTTATCGAGGTCGCTCATCGTGCCGCATCCGGATTCAAATTACGCCTCGCTTACGTTTATGTTTATTTAACCAGTTATTAAAATTACATTAAGGGTCGCTCATAATTATGTCGCTCGGGCTTAACGTCCCGCAGGAGCGACCTGCGATTCCGGAAGGAATCGTCCGTCCGCCGCGCGTAAAGAACCAGACGAGGACGGGACGCGGTGCGACGCGGTCACCGAGCTTCGCGTTTCGACGGAGCCGAGGACAGATTAGTTTGCTCAGGTCGACGAACCTGTCTCCGTTTTATTCACTGGGGTTCGCCATCGTATCGGCGAATCAGACGCGATTGCGCAACGCTACCGTGAAAGAACTGTCACCGAGAGGTAAAAGCGATCGCGATGGGCACCTTTCCACTAGACAATTCCTTTCTTTCTTAGAAAGGGAATCTGAACCGAGGGAAACTCGCTGTGGGGGAAACTCGACTGGTCCACGATCCATCAATTATTTACTTTTTTATATTATACAATATTCTGGAAAATCTCCAATAGTCGCCGATCTTTAATGGCACAATTTCTCCTACATACCATATTACAATTATCTGCGCTAATTGTAGGCTGTACATTCCTCTTTCTTCAGAAAGTCTACCATGTTTATTATACGGCATATCAAAGGATTAAACGCACTGTGTTTTTTTTATACCAAGAATACAGCTTTTGATGAATCACTGATTCATTTTATTTGCCTAGTGTTTAGAATACCTTGAAAAATTTTAATTGCCATATTAAAGGTGAGGAGAAGAAGAAACATTCGCTGCTTGTACCCTAAGCATCGACCATATCATACTCTCTTGTAAAGAAATTGTAACTCTCTTGTATTCTCAAAAAGAATACAACTACAGGGTCATCCACGTATCTCAGAACACATACTAAGTGTTTATGCGCATGGACTCCTTCAAAAACTGTAATAACTATTTCTGTGTTCGAGTTGCTAATAACCTAACCTAATGGTTGATGCGATTTAAAATAACGAAATAAAAAAACAAAAAGGAAAAATAAAAGGATTTTGTTCGTCAGGATCTAACAAAAATTGTTTGAATGTAGAAAGCAACGATGCTAAATGTATTTGTTGCAGTTATCGTATTTGTTATCTGTTCTCCGAATAAACAGAAAAAAGAATTAGGTGCTAAAAACATGAAGTTTAAACTCACAGTGCACGTGCCGAAGAAGAAAATGAAGAAGAAGATACTGTATGTGTATGGAGCAAGACTCAAGACAGAATACAGTCACCATTTTTTTTCACATTTTATGTTAAATTTTGCAAGTTTATTTCAATAGATCTCCATAAACAAACATTGACACCACATATATAAAATATCTTTTTTTAAAACCATTTCCATTTCCTAATCATTTCGACATTTGATGCGATTTCCTAAAAAGAACTTCTCATAAAATTTCTCCTGCCCTGTTATAATTATCCGCACCGACACCTACGATGTCTCCTCCTCCCCTCCAGAAACAAACGTTTTCCACGCAAGGGATCCAATTACTATTAGCGCTGCTATCACCGACCGACCCCCCTTCGTTCCCCGATCACGCACTCCGGCTAACAAATTATCGCGGCAACTTATGTGCGAGAAAAACGGCCGTTAATAACATAATTATATCGTACGGCGCGCGGTCGAGTAACCGGGTACAAATTGCGAGTAAATTTCGCATTAGAAGCGAGGAGGTTCTCCGGCAACGAAGCTGTTGCACCGTCATCGGGGGGGATGTCGGATGACGCCGCGCCGCGGTCGAGGGTGATACGGGCAGGGACAGTGACAGTGGAAGAAAGCCGGCCATGGGTCTCGTTTACCATCATCATTACCATTACGTACCGGCTCCATGACGGCGTTACGTGCTTTAATTTGAATACATGAGGCAGGAAGCGGCGCGGGGCATTAGCCACGCGTGTTTCTCCGTACGCTCGCATTATCTTGCCTCCCAGCCGATCTACCGTCCGTTTGCTGACTCACATAATGCCGCGAAATTCGAAACGACCACCGGCGTGGCCGTTTTTGCGGATTACATAAGACCGCGGGGATTTCGTCGGCGGCTCGTTGCGAGGCGCGATAATGGCGCGATCGGCCGACGCATCATTACTTTTCCACCGCGCGATTTTCGTTTATACGAGGAGAAACGAAACGATTTCAGAGTTCGTGGATCGCGGAAAAAATTAGTATATAATATTTTATATCGCCTGGAGAATATTCTTTATCGAGAGGACGAAATGTCCAGCTCCGAAATGCATTCGCAGAGTTTTTATATTTATAATATGACATTCGGAGACATAGATTTCAGAGACGAGTTTACTGTTAAACTTTTAACGGTACACTAATGACCGAGATCCTCGTGCCGATCGCTTTTATGTCTCAGCTCGGAGTAATAAAAACGAGGACATCAGGGCTCCTCCAAATGGAGATCTTTAAGTACCAGAGAAAACACGGACGAGGAGAGCAACACGACTCTCGGACGGACTCCGGATGGAATGCCGGAAAATGAAAAAGCTAAAATCCTTGAGAGTCGGAGGTTCCGCCGAAATGGATCCCACGGAAGAGTGACGCAATTAGACGGTCCCTGGCGCCGCGTTAGATGGTTAAGAAGCGATTAATCGTGCATCTTTTTACGCGCAATCCATTAATTAACGCGTATGATGTGGTGGATCGTCAATTCGCGGGAGGAACGCGACTCGGAAACGACGACGGCCCAAGGTTTTCTGGGCCCTTTCGATTGTAATCGCTCATTAACGCGAGCGATCTGAATTCAGCGTTACGCGAAACGATATAATTAAATCCGCATCAGGGACGGTGGCCGGGCAACGGGAGACGAAACAGCCGAGAGAATAATAAACCGACCATATATAATAAAGTGTTCGAGCTCAGATATTATCTCGAGACCGCGAACAAACACACCAGACATACAGCGTTGCCTCTTTTAAATACCGTTCGCGCCGTGTGACCGGAATCACGATCGTCGGCCCGTGCGTTTAAGGTGCCAGCGATTAATCAATCGATTGCTCCATTGAATTTCTATTCCACCTTTTGGCACGCTGTCTATTGTGACGTACTGGCGCGAACAGTCGCTGTTGACGAATGTGAACGCGAATTCCAAACGTAGCTCTGTGATCATTCATATTTACTTCTATTCATTCGCCGGGAGTTCTACGAAGACGTCTAATTATGCTGAAATATGCTTCTGGATTCTCATTCAAACTTGTATCGGTTTTAATTTGCTTCTACCATTACTAGATTTTTCAAACAAACATACATAGATATTAACATTAATTTGCTTAAATTTTTGTCTAAATTGGACCAGTTATTCAAGAAAACAAAATGTTGGATTAGGTCAAATACATCCGAAGCGCAGAGCTGTGTTAGAGTCAGAATTATAGTCAGTACGAAGGATACTTTGATTACAAAAATTAAGATTTGAAGAGAAATGAAGAAGAATATGATAAAACATTAGCTAAAACTAGTTTCATTTAAAATCTTTCATCTGTTTCATGGTCTCTTTAACCCTTAAATGCATGATTCTCCGAATATACTGAAACTTATTGAAATTAGCCATTTATATATCCTAAAGCCTAAGTTGTGGAAAAATAATTTTGAAAATTCATCTTATCTTTTTTACATCTTTTTATTAGAAAAAATTCATTCAGTAATAAAGAAAAAACTTGATATTACATCAGAATGTTATTTTTCTACTGTATTATAAAATATTCAAAAGTTTTGTTAGATGTAATATGCATTTAAGGGTTAAAGCTGAGATTTTCTATACGCTTCCTACGCTGTGACTGGACGCAGCATTCAACACACACATCGTAAAAACAGAGAAAAAACAAACGCAATGGATTGCGTCCGTCTGCTCATATTTAGGATCTAACTATGCGTCCTACTGTTTCCTACAATTTTTCAAATTTTGAAATAAGACTAAAAAAGTCCTGTGTCCACGCTCCCAATAATGTGATGGTAACAAGAACTTATTACGCATCAACGTTTTTGAGCCAAATGTTGGCCGAATGATGGGCACCAGCGAATGTGTAAATAATAAGGTAATTTAAAGAAGTCATGCGATATGATGTTAAAAGGAGGTCATGTTCGGAGCGTCCCCGAGGGAAAGGAAATTTGCATAAGGACAGATGGCACGCGTATCCCTCGAAAGGTTGAGCGACGCGCGTCGGTTGAAATCCGCGACAGGATATACGTCGACCGCAACCGCTTGCACGATGAACTATCCGATGAAAGTCTGGTAGATCCCATCCCAGCTGTCGACCGTTTTTAAAAGTAAAATCCGTCTAGCCGATTTCTCTAGGCCTCCGCGCGGACCGATTATCGCCGCAAAAACCGGGCATTTTGAGCGAACGTATCCATCGCGCACGCGGAACAAAAAGCGCGCCGCTATCTGGAGATCGACCGCGGCTACCGTTGCGAGAGATTTTAATTGAATGGCATGGTAAAGTGGCGGCGGACGGCGTTTCTCGATATTTCATTCGCGGGGAAAGATAAATACCCGCGGACGGCGATTTATTGCTAAATTATGGTAATTAGCGCGAGCGAGTTGCGTCGATCGATCACGGTGAAGTCGCGTCGCGAGCTTTTCATCGATCCCCATGAAAACGAGGGGGAAGAATCCTTTCTCGCAGCGAAAACGACGCGACGACGTGGGAGGAAGTCGTCGTCGACGGCCTTCTCTCGCGAGCATCGTCGCGTTTTCGAGTTGCGCAATCGCCGCAAAATTAATGAACGTCGGGGAAATTTCCAGGAACGCTTCTCGCTCGCGCCGACGATCGTCCTTCGTTTACCATAAAGATGCCCCGGCGAATTCCCGTCGGATGATAATCGCAATTGTGTCGCAATTGTCGCGGAATTCACCGCTTTCCTGTTTCCTGTGTCCTCGTAAAACTCGTCCTTCCATTCCACCTCGATGATCCGGAATCGATCGATCGCTTCCCACAGGATCTACCCGAAGCTCTGATTCACCCGTAGATCTTGAGATGCTTCTAACTCGATGTAACTTGATGGAAGAGGCGAGTCATCGTTAAGCGTGAGAAACATATCCAATCGATTCTCTTTCCTATATCCGACACGCGCGCGTCAGCGATCGATTAACGTCGAGATTCGATATTCCCCGCTAAATCGCTCGTGTTATTTAAATCGCCGACGCTCCTATGATTCCGCCTCGATCGCGGGAGAACGGAGCGTCGAGCGCTAATCAAAACTACATTTGTCTTTGCGCAATAATACCTGCACGATGCGGCCGAAAGCCGCGGCAATCGTTCTATTGAATCACAACAGATTATTCCGATTCGATTCGTATCTCTTTCTACTTTGCATCGGCTAATTGGACGGTGGATTGACAATAGATGAGAACTGTTGCGTTCGAAGGAAAGTCGCTTACGTGTTTCGTTCCTTTCTTTCATTTGACCATCGAATACGTAAGAAAATTATGCATGCAAACATTTTTGCAGGAATTTGAAAGAGAGGTCACGAGTCTTTTCTTTAGCAGATCGCTTTCGTTTTACTTTTTCGAGAAATTTATGCTTCGCTGCTGATTGCAAAACTAATTCAGTAGTTATGAAATTCGCTGTGAATATTGATCGCTGATAGAACATAAAATTATCTAGTTAAATTATAATATGTTCTGTTGGTATGATTTGAAATAACTTCGTAGCATAAATCATTCTTCTAATTTTATTTATAGATACTAAAAAAATTTAATGTACGACTTGTCTTTAAAAAATGTTATTCAGCACAAAAAGTGTTGGATCATAAAATTCTGTAAAAAAAAAAATATCTACTATAATCATGAAATTTATTTAATTAAACTACTTTACATTGTAATATAAAGTTAAAAGATGACTTAATATTATAGTTCAGATTCAGATAAAATCCCGACATTTATCTGAATTTCTTGAAAGATTAGAATTCTAAGAAAATATGTCATTCAACGAACCTGTGCTCATACTTCTTCCAAATTGCAGAAAAATAAAACAATTAGGTACATCGTTAGAAAATTAAAACCCTATGCGAATGGTTTTCAAACTACAGCTACAGAAACGATCATCCCATAAAATTCTTTAAAACAGCAAAATGTAGAAATCTCTCCTGATACATTCACCTTTCTCGACTCATACGTCCGATTTATTCACCTCAATCGTAAGAAACGAGACAGACGAAGTTTGATCGAAGCAGTTGCAAAACAATCGGAAGAAGTATGGAAAGCGACGCGCAAGATGGTTTTTGCAGCGACATCGTGTACCTCGTGACCAGGAATAATTCACTCCCAGGGATTCTGTGAAGAGGACCGACCGGGAGGGATTATGTACGCGCGACGGTCGTCCTTTCAGGTGGACGTCCGCGACCTACGCTGCCAATCCGCGCCGTCACGGAATTAGCATACCGCGCGAGCGCCAAATACGGCGAGCGGCTCACCTGTGCGCTTCACCGCGCCGCCGACAAATGCGATGAATATGGTGATTCCCATCGTTTATCCGGCTGGCTAGGCGCAAACGCGCCCGGTCCTTGAAGCTAGATGCGCCGCGAGCGGAGCGACCGCGCGCGCTGCATACCCAACGAACCGGTATCATTGAGAAATATTAGCGATTTCCATTTACACGGGAACGCACGAAAGAAAAACCGGTCGAGAAACGGAGAGACGGAAAATCGGGGAGGGAGGGATAACGATAGACGTACGATTCAATTTCCAGTCGGGCTTTAATAAATCCCGTGCGCGGCGAAACGGCTCGCGGAATAATGCGTCTCGCCGGGAGCAGGATAACAGTCTATTTTCGGAGCGACGTTATCCCTTTTCCAGGCTCTCTGTCCGGCCGATGAATATGGAACGGGGCAAAGGAAACGAGCGACGGGATGAAAAATTACCATCAAAAATGCTTGGAAAACGTTCGCTAAAAATATCCTAGCGATTATCAACGCGAATCAACGCGAAATGCATATGCATGACGCGTTCCGCAATTGAAACCGCGCCAGAGCAATCTCACGTGCAATTCCACAGTTGGTCAAAATCCGAGAAATCCGGCCAAAATTATACATAAAAAGTTTTGTAATGAATCTTCACTAATTTTCCAAAGAAGAATAACAAATAACGGTATAACAAGAATTATCACAGGGTGTCCCAAAATAAGTGACGGAACCGTTACGCCGTAATTTCTTGGACGATTTTAAACAACTTTTTTCTTTGTTAAAGAGTTATTAACAAAAAACATCGACCAATTAGAGAGCAAGTACAGCCGACGAATTTTATCCATCGAGTTCAAAGTTCAAATAGCTACCATTTCTAAAAAAACATTAATTTATTCAAAATTGATTACGATACTATCTCGGCACTAATTTTAATTGTTATGTTTCATGTAGAATTGAAACAATTTATTTCAGGTGAATCAAGTTTTAGTATTTTGAACTATTTCAACACATACTCTAGCCCCAAACCCAATACTTTTGACCTAAATTTTCAGATTTTGAATCTGTGCGCGTCGGTTAAATAAACCTGCAATCCATGAAAAACAAACTCGAATCGCGTGCGAAAGAACCGCCTGCATCCGATGCACAGCGGGGAAAGGAAAAAAAAGGGGAAAAGACAACGTGTGGGTGCGTTGAAACGCTGTGTTCGGTGTACGTGCCTGCGCGGCCGCCTCGTCGCATTATCCTGCGAGAGTACGTGCCATTATAGGTTTCATTACGAGAAGCCCGTTTCCTTTTCCGATCCGCGGCGAGCGCGGCGCAAGGTCGTCCGCGCGCCTCTTCCTGCGCGCGCGAGAGTGCCACGGTGCTCGACGACGCATTCGTCATCGACGCGCGAGAGATCGTATCGATCCGAGTCGCGGGACGGGATAACGATGCGACTCATAATTTGCATGTCCCGACCGATGCCACGGCTAACGAAGAGTTATGGACGCGGTCGGCGCGCCGCGCCGCGCGCGAGAGAACCTTTTCGAAGGAAAAACACTCGAGGCCTGGCGAGCGATTGCGATCGGGTGCCTCGGCAACCTGCCGATCGCCTGACGAGCGTCTCGCGGCGCAACAGAAACAGCGGAACCTACTTTACGCGGATAGCACACGGGAAAGCACTTTAGACTAGGTAATTGTCTTCCCCCTAGAGCCCGGGACACTCGTCAGCGTGCTGTTATTAATCGCGCGGACCGTCGGAATGCGTTTCGACGATGCACTGCCGTCGCGTCGCGCCCCGGAGGAGCCAATATTTGCTACTTTGTTTTGCGCTTTATTTCATTAGGCGCGGTGCACGCGTAAGTGCCGTGTCGAGCGAAGCGCTTCGAAGCGCGAATTTGCTTGATGAATGATTCGTTGGAGGTTAGGCTCCGATGCAGATGAGGAAGAGGCTAAACGCGTGACTTGAGTATGTTAAAAATTCCAGGCCACTTAGCGCTTCGCTCAATTGCGTCCTCCTTGACTCTTAAACAACTCCAAAGGAGATTCCAAACTGTCCAGGATGAAAGAAGGGACCGCGGAAAGCAGAGGCACGTGGCTACAAGCCCTTCGGCCTGAATGTTTAAAGAAGGGCGTAGGAAAGTCGGTCGTGTGTCGCCGCGCGGTGATTTGTACGCGCGACTTTGTGTTGCGTCTTCGCGTGCAGGTACGTGAACGCGCGCACGCGACGCGAAAAGGTGGCCCTCTGGGCTAGGACAAGAAGGGTTGATACCTGCCGCGGTCGGGACGAGAGAAGTACACGAGAAGATTGGAGAGAAAAAAGGGGAAGGGCGGGGAAAGAGAAAAGAGAACCGCGCCACGTGACCCCTGCACGGCCCTCCATTCCTTATTGGAATCCTCTCCTGGCCCAACCTGACCTATCCAAGGTGAGATTTATCCGGCGGCTTTACCTGCCACCAGCTATATAGCGGCGCTGGTACCTTCCTCGCCGTCTGCGCCTACCTACCGGGAATCCCCGCATTCCCATTCTCATTCCCCATTCCCGTCAACCCTCCCTCCCGTCCACCCACTCTGGGTCACGTATCTCAGGCCTCCTCGAACGGGTCGAGCATGTCCTGGCTGCGTAACAGGTGAGATTTTCGTGGCAGGGGTCAATCCTACCGGAGCTGACTTCCTCCACCTGCCCCCGGAGCAACTATTTTTTCTGATAACTAATGAATACTTAATTGTGGTGTTGTTCTCCAAAAACTCGATTTTCAGGAAAATGAAATCTTTGTAAAAAAATTATATTATCTTTTCATAAGCAACTCATTACTATAATATTGCCTACGCTATTACCAAAATTTATTAGGCTGTTACTTAGGATTTATCAAACGTTTTTCGGCTGCTTTTAAACACCCATTTTTCGTCAGAATACCATATCAAACTTTAGTTAGACTTCACCTTCCATTATAGTATCCCCCTTATTACAAGTACCAAAAGTTTCTGGAAAGTGTTCAGCACAAATTTTTGAGATATACATATGTATAAATTCAACTTCGGTAATATTAATCTTGTTAACAGAATATGTAATGAAACGAACACATTTACCTGTAAATTAGATGTTTTTCATGCTATTCTTTATTCATTAAAACGTAATTTGTATTTTCTTCTGCATCACAGAATTGTTTAACTATTTGTGGCTACACCTTTCATTATTTGCAGGAGTATTTATATGTATAACATTGATTGTGATATGCTTACTGTATTACTCTATCTCAAAAATTGTTTCCTCTACTGTATAGCCTTGCCGTGCAACGCTCATTACTAAACCGCGGATGTTTATAAATTTGTGGCGATTTTCAATGTGCCAAAATGCAGAAACATGTGCATTTTATAATATTGAAAAGATAAAAGAGATTTTTATTCTAATTGTCTTTTCTTTTTGCACAAATATCCACAGTCTACTCATTATGGACAAAAAGTGCAGTATATTTTTTAGAACCCTGCACGGGGTTCCGAATCCTTAGCCTATTGTGAATTTGTCGCATTCATTGTCCAGTTACCCGAAAAGTGTAAAAGTTGACCGTCGACGTATTTTTGTTTCACTTGGAGCTGTTTTTCTGCGACTCTATACACTGAAAAACGTATACACGTAAATAAATAAATAAATAAATAACCAATCACCCTGATCATACATACATTACATGTTCGGACAGATCCTGGACATTGAATCGCGAATAATACCGAAAGCCAGTAGGTGAGGAAAGGTGCGAAGAAAGCCGCGCGACAGGCCGTCGCGTTAATTTCGCATTGTTTCGGTTTCGAGACACGTCCCACGAGGCAGCTTCAATTTCCGAATGCAAATTCGCCGCGGTGTTGCCCGCCTATTTCCATCAAACCTACCGTCTGTCCACCACCCACGAGTCACGTGCCCACGAGCCAGCGTGTGTCCGAAGAAACCAACACGCGTGTGTCCGGGCGTATAATAGGCGGGATTCGGTGCGCTAGCCCCGGAGCGTTTCGAGGCAGGTTCCGGCCGGCCTTAATTCGAAAGCCGAGCAGGCTATAATCGGAAACCCTCTGAACGATGCAAATGAGACGGCATTACGCGCGGGTCTTGGCCGTGACGTAACAGAAAAATGGCAAACCGCTTCCGGCTCGGCCCCGAAACCGACGGTATTTCATTCAGGGCGTATGCATCGCACGTTAATTGCCGGCCGCGTCGTCTTCGGAAGCGATTCAAAACGGCGATAATTAACGGCGAAACCCAGGGGAATGGCTAATGCCCGATTATATTAATTGGCGAAGTTTCTATGAACAAATGCGCTAAGTGAACCGAGATGAAGATACGTTGTTCGCGAGGGATCGACCGCGCAACAAACTAGAACGATGCGCGGTTTTTATCGCGGTCGATAATCGTGATCCGATCCGAAAACGAAAAAAAAAAAAAGTTATGAGCACCGTTGATCGACGCGAAAAGGCGAACGCCTTGTTTACTTTCGTAATCTCGGCCGAATAAATCGCAGGAATTCGCCGCGTACCTATTCGCGATGGGTCGCTCGTATCCGCTCGTACCGCTCGTCGCAGCGGTTTCCTCGATTTCGAGGTGTAATCTCGACAGGTCATCCGCGGAAACAGCCAAATAGAGGCCGGTACATTATTCATTCGAGAGTTTGCGTTAGCCTACGAAATTTACACGAACGTGAAATGCGTGTTAGTCGAGCCGGGACGCGAGTTTCCGGTCGCCTCGCTTCTTCTCTCTGTCTCTCCCTCTCCGGAGAGCGTCGTCTTTTTATCTCCCGGCCGGAGCCAAGCCTTCATTTCTCAAGTGACGCGCGAGATTGCCGATCGATAAAAGGCCGTTTCACTCCGCTCGATAGCGACGCAAATCGCAAAAATAAATATATTATTCAGTCCGGATTAATCGATCGGGCCGCGGTGTCAACAAACGCGATTTTTATTAGATGCCGAACGACGCGAAAACGCGATGCAGGTACTCAACTTCCAACGAATTCCCCTGCTTTTTATATACAACCGATAACGCGTCTGCATCATTCTTCGGCGCGAGATAAATTTAAGCAACACACTTTTAATTAAACAGAATTGCTGAAATCGGAAGTAACTGCTCCAAATATAAACCTAAAAAAAAGTATTTCACCTTTTCCAATATCTAAGCATTGAGCATACGACTTCGAAGATGAAGTCATTTTGTAAACACAGCGATTGCTACGATTAGAACAGAATCAACCGAATTCTGGCAACCACTCCTTCCACTATAAATCATATCGAATATGATTCTACTTCCACGTACTTCACCTCGGACTTTTTATGCGTTCTTTGATCCGTAGAAACGGCAGATTCACTGAATAACTGAAAACTAAAGCAGCGAAGCCTATCTATAACCTTCACTGAGTATTTGATGTCTCCTCTACATTTCAACGCGATCAAATAACTTTGCTATTTCCTTTTCGTTTGAATCGTGAAGACTCCGAAGCCTCGGAATACCCTGGGCACTCAATTAAAGTTGAGAACGCAGTCGCATAGTAAATTGCAGAAATTCGCTAACGAAACTGAACTCCCGTAAAGTTAAAACGATCTCGTGGGATCGAATGGCCTCCGCGAGGATTCAGGGCGATGAAAATGTTGGGAGAAAGAAGGACGAAGAAAAGTCTCCGGAGGGATCCGAAGTTCGTTTCGGGGGAACGACTTTGAGGAACTGTCGTCGACACACGAAACTCGAAGATCACTGAAGATCATCGGTCGGAGGCACGAATAAGAACGGGAGTGCGGTGAGTACTCTCACGGATCGGAAAGGGGCCGTCTAATTTTCCGCACGCGAGTGATCCGACGGGCGCTCGTGAGACCTCCACCACGGCTCCCTTTTTCTTGAAATCTCGCTAACGAACCAACGACTACACGCTTCAACCGGTCTCCTTTCCAATAATTACACCCGGTCGAAAAAAAGAATCCGAATCCTCCTCGAAACGCCAATTAAATTCCGAAGCGCTCGTATTCAAAGTGGAACAACGTTGAAAAAAACCTTCGCTCCGAAACTCGCGCGCAGATTGTAAAACCTATTAGAAAGGACGCGTCAGCGATAACCGTTCAATAATCGATAATTAAATCGTTAAAGGGCATCGTGCAGCGAACTGATTTACTTTCCGTCAAACATTGTCATAATTAATTGCACGTGTATCATCGGCGGTGTATAATTAGCAGAAATTGTGCGATTGCCGATCGATCAGCGATCGTTATCTCGTTCCGAGTGCCATAAGTTATCTGTATGTACAGTTCGCGCGGAAAAAAAGAGCTGGTTTTAGTGGTACGGTAAAAAGACGCGCAAGACTCGGCGCAAAAAATGTGCGCGAATGAAGAGGAAGCAAAGCAGCAGCGATAGAAAAGAGAGAAAAAGACGAACACGTACAAGACACATCGCGAGTGAAATCAATATGGACAGTGAGACCCGAAGAAAATTATTGTTATCGGGACGAAGTCATTCAACGCGAAACGTCATTCCCGACGCTGACGCGGGGCCCGGCTTACTGACGCGCGATAGAGACTGCTCGGGTATAGAATCTAATTATGTGATAAACATTGTTGCGCGGTACACCTGCTCGTAAATAACATAGAATCAAACGCGTATCACGTTACACCGTAATACACGAAGGGGCCCCTCGGCAGGGAACAGGTCCCTGGGTCCCTGGCCCTGGCGCAATCGACTATCTCCGATATAACCTACGCGTCCCGCGCGTGTTCCTTGCCAGGATTAATTATATTCTCCCATATTGAACGTGCATTAGCACGACGAAAAGAAGGAGGCCCGGCCACGAAGTAATTATACCCCGTTGGCTGCGGAGTAATCCGCATAACGTGACAACCAGCGGCTCGGTCCGTTCCTCGTGCGAGCGCGAAAAACGAACGAGAGGAAGGAAATTGGTGAAACGAGGTAAGAGGGGAGCGAAATTCGGCGAGGAAGACGGAAGAGCCGCGCGCTTTCGAAGATAACGCGACACATGTAAATAATAATTGGTATGTGTTGTGACGGTTACGTAAGGCTAGGCATTATCTGGAGCACTTCACGATTTCACATTGAAAAATGAATTTTTCGTGGTATCGCGTTGCTCATCGAAAATAACCGCGCGATCACGCGCTTACGTGGAATATTTATTCAAACAAGCCTTAGAGCCTGACACCTTATCGACAGATACGATATCGGCCAACATTTTTCCCCAGTCCCTCGGACAGGCTGTGCGAGTCGTTTGTTTGCCCTTGTATTTTTGAATATTAGTGCAATTACGGCGTATAGATTCGTACACAATTACAGGCGAGCGATATCGACGCGCTCGAGTCCGCGCGACGGGCTATAATTGGCACCGGATTAATCGTAATATACTCTCGCTTTTATCGATAATACGAAATCAGAGATAATTCTTTCGGCAGTTTTTCCTGGATTCGCGACTATCTGTTAACTACTCGACCCGCTTATCGAAAATCGAATGCAGCTTCGGCTTCTCTCCCCGTTCTCGCTGCATTCGCGCTAGCGTGATTACTATTACGATTTTTTATCGCGCGTCAGGAGCGTATTACGTGCGCGGAACGGCTTATCAGTCCGTTCTACGCCCGATGTTTGCGTTGCATTTTATTGAAACTAATAAAGATCCAGGGCTGTTTAGAATCAGATAATGCCTCCAACGTATCGTTTTAATTACGATCATTCTTATTTTCGCGGTATCGCGACGCCCGACACATTACGCCGCGATAATAAACATCGAAGATAACTCCGACGCATCGCCAGGTATAAATACAATAATATTTAGTTCCTTTTTCGCGGGATAATCAGCGAGTTGATATCATTGGCAAACCAACTTACAGATAGCGAAGCATTTTTCCAATTTCTGTTAATATTCCTTACTTTATCGATCAACGCAAGGATTTAATTATGGTTCTCGAGTCTGACCACTGCGTGGTCATCCACGTGCTCGCGATTCCGGGCACGTGCGATCCGAGTCAATCAAAAAATTTCTAACAATTATTTGATAAGTGATGCAGCTTTAAATAGAAGAATTGCATCACGGTAGTTAATATATCACACAAGAAATTAGATATCCAGTTCAAGATACTAATACAACTTCCTTCATGTTCTACACTATAAAAAAAAGAAAAGAAACGTCCAAAAAGTCTTCGTCAAAATCCACTCTACCGTAAATGACTCACACAGTTAATGACGCACAAATTAGCGGCATGATTTAATTGGCTCAAACGCAGATCCGATTAGGGGCAGATTTTTTCAGATAAGTCAATGGAGAGTGGCGCTCAATTAACGGATAACCACTATTCGTTTCCATCAAATAACGTCGTTATCATTCCTAGTATCGATAAGAATGGGACACGTTACGTTCGACGGAAACGGGCGCGTGACTCACGCTCCGAATTGACTTTTCCAGAACAATTCTTCCCTTTTTTCCCTCCCGCCCCTCCGAAGTACAAATTTCTTCTGCGAAACTCGCTCAACGAGGAATTCTCCGTTATCACGAAGGAAATCGTGGGGGCAACGAGGTTCGCGCAGCGAAACGAAATCCTAAAAGGAAATTCACCTTCCCATCGTAAAACGCGCGCTACAATTGGCATGCGTTTTGCGTACGGAAACGCTGTCTGGCGCAACGCGGCCGTTTCAGGTACGAACCCGTCGTTGCAGCTCGCTGTCGATGCAATAATAGAGGAGCGGAGTGCACAATACGATCCCCAGGGCTCAACAATGCCTCGACAAGGTTGTGCGGGGGTGTCGAACGTGCGAAGGGAGGCTGCACTGACAGCTGACGAATCGAACGCCACGCCGTTTTCCTCCCCAAAACGCACGCCGGGATCGTTTCGTGTTTCGTGCCCCGAACAAATAGCGGATAGCGTGACGCACGCGTTCGTTTGTCTCTGATTCTCCGGTTTCGTCAGCGAGACCACTTTTTCGTCGATCGAACACCATTTGGAAACGCTAGGAATTTCCCTGGGATTTAACCCTTGGCGAACGAGTCAGCCTTTCAGCTGGTAAGTGAGGTAGGTTTCTCTCATTTGGCTTGAGAGTTAATTTTTTTAGAGGAGTTGTAGGTTCTTGATATTCTACAGAAATTTATTTATTATTATTTATTTATTATTTATTATTATGTTTACGGGCATAAAAGCCCTCTAGTGTACAATAATATACTATGAATTATAAACAAAATTGTAAGACGAAAATACTTAAACAGCACTTAAGTTACGCGTTACACTAACTTTAAAAACGGAAAATGGAGAGAAGAAATCAAACTTAGCGCAGAAATTATTAACATGCATAATAATACGGTTGATACCGTTGCATTGACCATAGAGTGTGCGATGAGTCTCTTGCATGAGAAGTGGGCGTAGTCTTAAGCCTGGTCGAGGTACGTATAAGTTAAAACAAGATAAAATATACGGACAGTCAATAGTACCATTAATTACTTTGTGCGCAAACAATAAATCAGACCTAAGACGACGACACTCGAGTGACGTAAGATTAACCTTAAGCATGATAGAAGTGTAATTATGATCAACATATGACATGGAACAACCCGAAAAACGGGCAGCCAAGCGCAAAAATTTGTGTTGAATACCTTCAATTTTTACGCAATGAACTCTATGATATGGTGACCATATCATGGAACAGTATTCCAAGTGAGGACGAACTAGGGAACAATATAATGTCCGTAATGTACCAAGTCTCTTAAAATACCTGGCAGCTCTATATATGAAACCCAGTACTTTAAACGCTGTACCAGTAATTTTGACAATATGCTCGGAAAAAGAGAGATTAGATGAAAAGGTTACTCCAAGGTCGCGAATATTATTCACTGAACGTAAAATTGTACTGTTAAGGTGATAATCATAGATGGAAATATGTCTAAGGCGAGAAAAACGAATAACCGAACATTTCGATAAGTTTAACTTGAGCTGATTATGCTTACACCACAAATCCAGGTTGAGCAGATCACGCTGGATGAGTAGGTGGCTTAAATTACTATCAATAGAATGGAATATTTTTAGGTCATCAGCAAATAACAAGAAATGACAGTAAAGAAAGCAGCTAGATATATCGTTAATAAATAATAAAAATAATAAAGGTCCCAGGTGAGAGCCCTGTGGGACGCCCGAAGTCACCTTAATAGTACGTGAAAAGGAGCAGTTAACTCTAACGATCTGTGATCTGCCAGAAATAAAACTGTATAGCCAATCCAGTAGAATACCAGCGAATCCAATCTCTCTCAGTTTACAAATTAATATTGAATGACACACAGAATCAAACGCTTTACTAAAATCTGTGTAAATCGCATCTACCTGAAGTCTGTTATCCATAGAACAGGACAGGTAATGATGGTATGAAAGCAAGTTAGAACATGAAGAGCGACCCGTAACAAATCCGTGTTGTTCCTTCAAAATAATATTTTTGCAGAGGAAAGAGAGTTTGTGAGAGATGATCTTGTCGAAGATCTTCGGTATAGTACCCTGAATACTGATAGGTCTATAGTTTTCAATATTCGATTTATCACCACCTTTATAAACTGGGCAGATGAGACAAGTTTTCCACAGTAATGGGAAAATTCCAGTGGATAACGATTTATTAAAAATAGACCACAGAATTCTAGAAAGAACAAACTTACAAGATTTGA
This sequence comes from Perdita meconis, assembly GCA_030770465.2. Taxonomy (NCBI): domain Eukaryota; kingdom Metazoa; phylum Arthropoda; class Insecta; order Hymenoptera; family Andrenidae; genus Perdita; species Perdita meconis. The sequence continues at coordinate 5,274,186 of JASKOS020000007.1, forward strand.
TAAACACTGGATGGATACCATCAATACCTGGACCAGAATTTATGTTAAGGTGATTGATAACATTATAAACATCGCTGATACTAACGCTAATACTTGCCAAGTCCAAGTTGGAATTACAATCCACATCAACACGTGAAAAATTATTTGAGCCGCCCGTGTCCAGAGAGTAGACCGATTCAAAGTGTTGAGCAAAACCATTAACAATGGCGTCAGTGCCACCCAGTGCACTATCCTTATAATACATATTAGTTGGAATCGATTTGGAGTCTCTTGACGAATGTATAAAGCTCCAAAAAGATTTAGTATTGGATGGAATGTTATCTTCCGTCTGAGTCACAAATTTATTCCAACATACACGCGACAAGTTTTTACATTCAGATCTTAGTCTATGAAAACACAGATAATCCGAGAAAGAATTATTAACCTTGTACCTACAATGAACAAGTTTTTTCTGCTTAATCTTGGCAATGAGCTCCGCAGAGAACCATTTCGGAAAATGTGATTTACGTGTAACTTTCGTCGGTACAAATAGATTTATAGCGTTATTGAGATAAAAGTAGAGATAATCTACAGACTGGTCAACTGACAAGTTCAGTAGAGCATCATCCCAGTTAATCATGGATAAAAATTCATTTATGGCAAAGTAGTCTGCAAGGTGAAAATTTTTTACTGTATAGGTACCAGATGAATAAGCACTAGGAGATATCGGAAGGGGAAGACTAAACTGAAGAGGAGGATGGTGAGAATCTGGAGTAAGCAAAAAATCGGAGGCAGAGCAAATGCTAAGATTATTAAAAGACGAAAAGACAAGATCCAAAGTTCTCCCACTAGAGTTAGTTACAGTGTTCGATTGAAATAGGTTTAAGAAGCTGAAGTGATCATGTATAATGCTTGCCTGAGAGTGCACTGAAAAAGGCGCTGAGTATGTGAAAGATAGCGTTCCACCCGGGTCATTGCTCCACACAGTGTTTTGTAGATTGTAATGACCGACCAAGAGAAGGTCAGTACGCGAAGAGAAGGATAGCAAAATTTCCTCGACTGACCTACAATGTTCCAAATATAAACAAGGATCGCTTGCTGGAGGTAAATAAACAGTCCCCAAAATAACGGTTTTATGCCGAGTCCGCAGTTCAACAAAAATTTGTTCAACGTTAGCGGAACGAATACATATACGGCGACTGTATAGTGAGTTGTGTACAGCCACTAGCACACCGCCTCCTAAATAGTGACCACACACCGAAACGTTTCTGTCACACCTATATATTATGTAATCATGTAGACCCAATTCGGAGTCAGATATGCTATCACAAAGCCATGTTTCCGTAAATACAATAATTAAATACCTCTCCGTTGAAGACGCAATGGGTTGAGTAAGGATATCTAGTTTGGACCTAAGACCTCTGACATTCTGGTAATACACTAGAGGGGAGGATACTAGTTTTTTTGACGATCACGAGATTTTACAATTCTTGGGGCACCGCTAAAAAATCGGATCGTTTTCGAAAAGTCACCTGAAGCATGTAACTGCTTTATCTCCGCTCTAAGACTATTTAAGTGATCACGCTGTTTAGCCGTCAGATCCTCACTAACACGGACTGGTCCATTATACTTATTTTTGTTTCTTAAAATAGTGAGAACATCGTTTCTAGAGTTCAGAGTAACCTTCACAGGTCTCGGGATGCCACCACGCTTGATTCCTACACGGACGGTTTTGACAACTGGTACCCCTGCAGGGCAGATCTGCCTGAACACCTCTTTGACCATCCGATCATCGTTGGAATTAAAAACCGTTGCAGAAGTACCTTCACCACGTTGGTCAGCAGTCAAAGAGGAATCCCCGGTCTCCTCCAGATTGAAGACTATGATGTTGCAAGACCTCCGATCTCTGTCCGCGATTTCAGCAATGATGTCGTTCTCAGAGATAGTACAAACTGAAGGAGAGGATATGGACGCAAACTTATCCTCAAGAAGAGTTACTCTATCAGCGATTTTCGAGATATCAACCTTAATTTCAGAGCACACATTCGTGATGACCTCCATAATTTTCTTTTCCATAGCCAACAGTTCTGATGAGAGAATGTCATGTAGCTCTTGTCTAAATATCTGTCGAAAACTATTTAACAGATGAGCATCTCGAGAATCTGTATGCAGACTAGATTGAACAGCTGACGCTGCTGGTGCTACATTTAATCCCGCGCCACAATTCAGGAACTGACCGTTCGAGTGAGCATGACCGGTCCGAATGATGCATCCAGGATGAGCATGCAGTCCACACGTGATACAAGACACTGGTTTAGCTACTTTAGTACCACATCCTTTGCAATATTTATCCATTGTTCCGAAAGAAGTGTAAAACAGTGCACAGTGTAACCGTAACTAACGGACACAGTTTTGGCAGTTTAAACGGCAAGGTTAGACGGAACAAAATACAAACACGTCCGAACTATACGACTGCTCAGGAGTAACTCCTGAAATTGTAATTTCGATTGAGTTGAAGTTTCTTACTTTGGATTTGTAGTAAATGATTACTGAGACAAAAGTTTGTCTAGGAAAATATTCTACTACAAAACAATTGCGATCGCAGAGAGTAAACACAGGATCGAAGTAAGATTTCTCATAGGAAATCTGAGTGGATGCTATGACCATTTTTCAAGGGTAGCACAGAGTCTACTGCTGCAAGATTATGTTTCACAACAATATTAACCCTGAAGGGCAACCAAGTCAAACAAAGTCATAAAATTTCTGAATAAATGTTAAGGGGAATTCAACATGTCGCAGTTTATAGAAGACTTGTAATATTCCTAGAATTATTGTTTGCCCAAGAATTGTAATTTTTGCAGAGTGTAAATAAAGCATGAGTAAATATTTGATTAGCTAATGAAACTCATTAAAAGAAATCTAAAGGCTGAAGGTTTAGATAAATATAAATTCAAAAACTAATAGTCTTACAGATAGTTAATCGCTAAGCTTATAAGATTCTAGTTTTTATCCGTAATAACTGATATCCGAAGATATCGGTCTGAGATAATTATCAGAAAGCAAGGGAAGCAAACGAGTTACAGGAAAAACGTACGCGAGCATGCATTTAAATGAACAAACATCGTTTACAATACTTCCTACTAATTAAAACATTGTTGCAAACGCAGTAATAGAGTGATTATACATAGAACAGTTTGCAGTTCAATACTTCCTACACAAAAAATAACAAAAACTTCGATGCCGCAGTTCCTTATTCACCCTCTGTGCCGCGTAAACATTTCAGAACACCTGGCGGAACGCTCTTTGAATCATTAATTCGCGCGTTATCAAATTGGAATCAAAGCCCCCTCGAAACCGAATCAGACTCCAAAGCCCCTGAAACGCCTACCTCATCGCCCAAACAAACGCTGAATTTGCAACCTCGAATGATCAACGTCTGATATCCGTTTAAATTCCGCTACGATTTTACAACACGTTGCATCATTCGAACTTATCGCTGCATGCGCTCGTCGCTACGATCATCGGTTTCCCGCGGAACGGTTGAACGGCGAAACGCAAAAGATAGAAGAGGAAAAATTGTAAAATAAAACTAACCATTCTCAGTGCCACGGAGAGGTCCGGAAGGGCTGCCGCCGGTGGAGACACCCTCGTCCTCGCTGCTGCTGTTGCTGCCCTCGCTGGGGCTGTAACTCCTCCTGCTACCGGTTCCCCTAGCGATCTTCTGCCCCGCGCCGGTCCCGTTGTTGTTGTTATGCATCCTGGCCTGCAGCCTTTCGTGCATAGTCCTCACGCGCGAGTGCGGCCGGTGTTGCTGCAGCGATCCGACCGAAAAGTCCAACGGCTGATCGATCTCCGACTGGATCTGCGACTGTCTCTGCCCGCATACCGATCCAGCGACCAAACTTTGCGCCTGGCTAACCTGACTGATTGGCGACGCCTGCTGTTGCTCCTGGTGAACGTTACTCGGCGGACTCCACCATTGATGTCCACCCTGAATGGACCTCCAAGCTTCTATGGTGTTATTGTTCGTCGGACTCGTCTGCTTTTGCTTCTGCTGTTGCTGTATCTGTGACTGTTGCTGTTGCTGCATCGCGACCTCCACCAGGTTATTGTTCTCCAGCAGATGCATGCTGTGGGTCTGCGTCATCGACGACGGCAACGCGAAAGGGGAGGCTCCCACCGAGGGTGGGCTGGGCTCCTGACGCTGTCGATGGCTGGAATGATGTTGCCGATGATGATGCTGCTGCTGCTGCTGCTGCTGCGGTTGGTGATGATTCGAGCTCGATGGCACCAGAACCGGAGGCGGAATTTGCCGGACGGTCCGCGCGGCCTCGGCGACCCACCGGCGCACCGCCTCGCTGTCGAGGCCCGCCAGCCCTGCGGACTTTCCCTTCGACTGACCTCCGGGCGATGATAAACCCTTGTCGGGTATCAGGCCGGGCAGCGCGAGGACCCCGGTGCCCGCCACCGCGACCTTGGGTCCCGAAACGCCCCCGTAAGCAGCCAACGCCGCGAGATCCAACGTGGTCACCTGCTGGGGGTCCTGGTGACGCGAGGAAGCTTCCTTTCCGTTCCGCGTTGTCTGCTTGAAAGAAGTCGAGGGCAGGTGGTGTCAGTAGGATTGGTAGTGTCAGGGTTCCTTCGCGCCACAATTTTTGAAGAGTAACAGCAATGGCGGTACTTAACGCCGCAACATTGACGGATTCGTTGCTACGAGTGAAACGTTCCTACGAATACACTGTTACGTTCTGCGCCGTCAGTTATCCCTCGGTATATCACAGTATATCATAGAACACTGCACTGATAACGCGCACAGATCTCCTCCGACAACCAATGCAACGTACCTCTCTGTCACAGCTCTTCCAGACACCACACAGGTGTTAATTCACCCTTAAGTTACCCTTCTTTCTGGTCCAAACACTCCGTCCATGGGTAAAGTCCTCCGCGGCGCTCGAATCTTCCCGTCGAATCCACCTGTCATGGAGCCGCGACGTCAACACCGATCCTTCGCTTCTCGCACTCCGAAATTGTCAACCGTGTTCTTGTCCACTCAGCAACCTTCACTGCTTCACTTGGACCGAGTCTCTCGAACCGCGCGAATATTCAAATCGCCTGTCAGTGTCTCGCTCACCTGTCATCGACGAACCGCGGAGCGTCACCCATCGGCGGCCTCGCGAACGATTTCCTTTGCTCGGAGCGCGTTGCGTGAGGTTCGCATGCTCCCCCTGTCAAAATCCCCGGGCTTTTAGGGAGCTGTCACGAGGTGCACTCTCACTTTATCGCGGAACGATCAAACAATCCTGGGTTCGCGAACGACACCGTTTCTTTTCCCGTACCGTTTCGTCGTTGACACTCCGGTTTGTCCGAACTGGTGAGTAGAGAGGAGAGCGATGGAGAGGACAGGTTAAGCGTGTCGTTTGATCGGCAGGCGCACGAGCATCCGCGACGAGCTACGACGTTGGCAGCAACGGCTGCGTCGGCTGTTACGGCGGTCAGATGCTGTCGCGTGCATGTGTGCAGCTACACTAGAGGGCCTACGTATTCTCGGTCGGCCGCCTACCGGCCACGGGGAACGCGAACGCGTACGCGGACCGTGGAACCGTCGAGTGGGGGAGTCGCTGGAAAGCGAGACAGAGAGGATCGGACGGCCGACCGGATCGAGGTTGCCACGGGCGCGACGAGGACGAGGAGAACGGAACGGAGTTGCGGCGGACGAACGCCTGGACGCTTCGGCTGGTGGGGAAACGGCGGCGTCGGTGGGGAACCAAGGCTCCAATCGCGAAGGAACGCGGATCACGCGCGGCTCCGCCCGGCGAGGAAAGGCGAGTTCTCCGGCCCGCGGGTGCGAGCGCGCCTTTTTACCTCGCGTGTACCGGCTACTAAACCGCCCGCAAAGATACATACCACACGGGACAGACGGAGAGAAGGTGAGTTTGCATTTGCATATGCGAGAAAAGCGGCCAATCGCGGACGACCCGGTGCCCCCCTCTGGCGACACGGCCGACACACGAGATTAAACCAACGCGCGACGGAACCGGCCTCGATACCGATGTTCGTTTACTGGATGCTGGGAAATACGCTCGTTAGATAGGCTCCTGGGCATCGATTATGCGAACAGTGGGCGCGGGGCGCCACTTAAGCACCCAACGCTTGCATGTCTTATATATAGTATACAGTACACTGCCGGAAATTGCCATAGAGCCAAAATATTGTAATTATTTCATACTAATAACAAATTTGGGTATGACAGCATTTCGAGGAAATTAAAAAAATAATATTTATTTAAGAAAAAGAACGTCAAAATGTAATTTAAGAAGATACAAAATACAAAATTACTATAAAGCTACACGCTTGTTACATACGTATTATCGAAATTAAAAACAGTTTTTTCTGTATTTTGATATTAGTATTTAGTATAATTGTCATTGCTTCGAATAACATCAAAAACGCTTTTCTGTATTGACGAAATCAAATCTTGTAATTTCTCTTGTTCAATAGACGCCCACGATATGTTTATCGTGTTCCACAATTCGTTGATGGAATTATATTGCTTATAATTCCCATAAACTTTTCTCGCAAGTATTCCCAAAAGATTTTCAACAGGATTTAGATCTTGGAAACGAGCTGGGTATGTCAAAACCCGGACATTTTTTTGTCCTAACCACTGCTTTGTATGTTACAATCTGTGAACAGCAGCATTATCATGTTTTGGCGAGTTTTATGCACAATTTACAGGTGGCGTAATGTGTCTGTCAAGCAAGCATAGTGATCCTCAAATCAAGCATACTCAACGTTTTTGTTCTTGCTCTCATTTCTTCTTTCGATACTGGTGTCCTTTTATTCGCGGTTGTAATTGAATGAAAACGAATCGATAGCAGGAATCAATAAACCAAAATCAATAAACTCGAGAAAAATCTGCGTCGTGTGCCTAATTTCACAGTGATTCACAAATTTGTTCACGAAGAGAGAGAAATTTGCTTAAATTCTAAAGTAGATATTTGCTAAAGTAGATATTGTACAAAATAAGCATCATGAAAACTGAGATTAGTACGCCATGTTCGAAAAATCACTTAATGTGCCCTCTACATATATTATCTACTCTAAGTGCATACTAACAAGATGCGCCGCTGAGTATATAATTCGCAACAACACCGCGGGGGGGCATTGGGCATGCATACATTAGGAACGTGACTTGTGTCTCAAATATGCAAGATATTCTAAACTCAAAAAAAATACATCCCTCACCCTTGTTTTTCTCAAAACACCTATCTAACATAAAGTAATTGCTACTAAAACGTGTATACAAACAATTGCTACAAAAGATTTCATAAAATTTCTTTACCTTTCTTCGGAAGAACCGAAGTGTTTACAAGCATTTCATATCTTCGCGCTATAAAGATTTGCAACGATCTCCAAGCCAGTACCTATCAATAACGCTCGGGGTGCGTAGCACGTTGCAAGGACCGTTCCTTTGCGTTTTATCCTGTTTTTAATGAGTTTCAAAGTGCGTGAACTGCTCGTGTTAGTGATAGAAACCAAAAGTGAGAGGATTAGAATGATTCTAAATGACCGTGAGACGGGTTCAAGTGTTTACATACTTCGATCGCGAACGAAGCGTTGATAGTTCGAGTCTATTCTTGGACATTGTTCGTTACGCATGAGTGTTTACTGTGTTTAGGGAATATCGGTGGAGGATACGCGCATTCGAACGTCGACCCTTGGCATCGATAGACTTCTTGGCGTGGCGAAGAGATCGAGATACCTGGCCGATGCTTTGTACGCTCCGATGAACCTCAGGCGAACAGCAGGTGGGTACTTTTACAGGTTCAAACCTCTCGGTTCAATGATCCCGTGAACAATGAGACTGTTGTCGGTGCGATTCGTTCGCGTTGGCAAATTCATTCAAATTTTACCAATAATGCGGAGTAGATTGAGACGGTTTTCAACGGGACGTGAACCGCCGTTTATAGTGGCGTAATAGTGCTGCAGAAAACGGTAGAAAACGATATGTTCATTCACTTGGCGTCGGTTCTTTGGCTGCTTCATGAGAGTTTGAAAGATGGATGATAGTTGAAGAGAGGATAAATTTATTAATTGAATATTATTCAGATTATGATAGATTTTTATTTATAATAATTTTTTAAATAAGTGATGGAATTTTAAGAAAAATATTAGAAAGTTAATGATAACATCAGTGTTTGTTGTTCCTAGAAATGTGATTGCTGTGCACATTTATAATGCTGTGCTAATAATTAAAGTTCTGAATAGTAAATCAGATTTTTATTAATTTTCATTTTTATACAATGCAATATACCCAGCTTCGGTATAATACTGCAATCGATTCACCATAAAGAACAATTAATTTATTGTACAATAATTTCAGTTTTCTCATACATTGACTGCAGATATTTATGCATTTATGGCGACTTTAAATATGCCAAAGTATATAAGAAAGTGCATAGATGCAAAAATACCTGAAATATCGAACATAAAATATATTTGATAATATGTAAAACGCAAAAGACACTTTTACTTGGTTATGGCTTATGGATCAAAATGAATTCAAAGTTTTTATTCTAGTACTAAAGGAAAAAAAATATTTAAGTTGGTTTTCTTTTCCTAATCACATACAAATATGAATTTGTATAAACATACGAAGTCTGCTCACGAAAAAAAATTGCCTCGAACAGAAAATTAACAAACAATTGGAAGAGATGGAGCCTCCACCAAATAAAGACTTTACGATTTCCTTGGGCCACCATTGCATTTGAAATGCGATCTCCTGAAATCTCTTCCATAAATTAAATCGAATAGTGATGGCGACGGCGTCTCGGAATAAGGAAATGACAAGGAGTCCGTCTCGGACGCCATTCCAACCCCATCGGCCGCTCATGAAATCGAGAGATATTCCGCGACCCCCGGAGTCCCTCGGTTCAGGACGCCATTCCTTCGAAAACACGTCCGTCTCACCTATCATATTTCCATACACCCACACACGTACACTCCCTGAAAAGCCACCACTCCCAGCATTTGAATGCGGCATGCGCAGTGGCTGTGCAGAAAAAAAAACCTCGTGAGGCGTTTTAAACTGAGACTTTATTGGTCGTAGGAGCCGCACAGTATCCCCACCCACGCGGCATCACCCCTCGCGTACACAAGCATCCCTGCCCCATTCTTCCTCTTTTTATCGCGCTATCATATTTCCATACAGCCACCCGACTGCCACCACCACCGTCCGCCTCCCCACCCGCTATCACTCGATACTCGGGGCTCGGGCCAGATTTGAATCCGGCATGCGCAGTTCCGCGCGCAAAAAGGGCGCTTTAAAGAGGTTCTTATTGGCCATGGGAACGCCGCCACCCCACTCCTTATCGCGTGTACCCGGCAACCTAACCTTGCGAACGGGGCACCCTTCCTCTTATCGCGCGCTCCACCCCCTCTCCCCGTCGACCCTGCCACCCGCGCCGTCTTCCTCCTGCTTCCGTCCCTTTTTTTCCCGCGTTTCACTCCCTCCTATGCCGATCCCCACCAACGCGTCCACCGCGACTCCCACGACGGGAAACGCGAGCAACCCCCTCGCTCGCTTTCCTTCCACCCTCGCGCGCGTACGTTCGCGTGCGACGAGGATGAATAGACCCGTGGGGATGAGGACCGGGGAGCGAAGGGAGAGCGGAGCAGAGAGCGAGCCGGTATTGATTTTAATGACGCCCCTACCGACGCGAATTCACCGAAGAGGCGCGAATAATATCTACGCGCTCTGATTCCGAGAGTCCGGCTCCTAGCGAGGGTTTACGGGCACGCGTGACCACTCCGCGGACTTTTATTTCCGGATCTTAAATATTTTTTTTTTCTTTTGGGGTGGGGGCAGTTTTCCGACGCGATTCTTTGGGGAGGTATTAGAGAAAATAGTGTCATTAGATTCGAAGGATATGCAAGTTTATTTATGTAGGAGAGGGTGTTTTAATCCCTTATCGTGGATATTTCAAGTTTTGTTATCTCTTGGCAGACATAAAGTAGTTATTACAATTTTGTAACACACCAGAGAATATATTGTTAATGTTTTCGATATAATGAAGAAGACAGCCATAATTTTGATTGGTTTGTCAAATAAAAATTCTCACGGTACACCTGCTGATTGGTTGATGCAAGTTTGAACTTTTGAACATTGTTGAGTTATAGTATCATTTTTTTATTTGGCTGGGAAAGAATATTCTTTGTATGGGAAACACTATCATTTATAGAAAAAATAATTAAAATGTTGTGTTGTTATTTAAAACACTTATTTTTTGAGAAATTTAATTTTTATAACATGTTATTTATTAAAAAATCGAACAATATCCATTGAATACAAAATTTATGACTGATAAAGGATTCTATAACAATTTTGGACCTTATTTAGAGAAAGTGTAATATTTCAGCTTTTATATCATTATAAATTTTTTACTCTAAAAGTGAGAGTCCATAATGGCCTTGTTTATCTTTGTACTCGTCATAAATTGGCTATCTATTCGCTTTATTATTTATTTAGTCATAGATGGCAAGCAATGTTAATGTCAAAATGTTAGTAGCGCAATACTGTATAAAATATATCATAATATGTGGTATATTTAGCTATAACGTCATATACCTACAACAAAAAAATAAATAAATATTTAAATTGTACTTTACATTATATGATCAGCTATGTTAAGGTCAAATATGGGGTTAAATTGCCTGTGTTAAAGTCTTCTTTGTAACTCAACCGTGTATTTTATTTCTTGGTATAATTATTTTGATTTTGAGGCAAATGTAATTAGTGTCAATATCTTATTCATGTACTTTAACTTATACCATGTACGATTTTCAAGGATGCAGTAAGGTTAAGTTTAATTTGCAGCGCGGTAATCATTGTAATCATAGTCTATTTCTCGAATTCTAAATAGAAGGTTCCTCATTTGAAGAGTCTACAGAATGTACAGACAGAAAAAATACCAAAGTATAAATACATACATTTCAAGGTAAATATACCTCGAGCAATTTTAACTTTTTCCTTTTTGGCTCCTAGATTTTCTTTAGAATCATTAACTTATCATTTAGAATTCATACCTATCATTGTTCTGAAAATTATCTTTATTGTTCAATATCTTCTCATACATCTCTCTCAGAGTTATAATAACATCATTTGCAGTCATTCAAAATTTAAGAGAAATTTCCTTTTTTATCATATTTTCTGACATCCAATCAATATTCATATACCAAACTTCTTATTTAGATCGAAAAGAACTAAATTAAATAACACTTTGAAGAGTTAAGAAATAACAACACCTAATCATTAAAGGGGATGCAGTCACTCGCAAGGACGTCTAATTCATCCCAGCCAAGATTTCAATCGCGTCTTCTGAAAGGGCTCCAATATTTACATGCCACATCTAAAGGCAGGTGAAGAAAGGGTTGAATAAAAAAAGGGCCGATCGTATTTATGCGCGACACGCGTGCCAGAGGGTAAAGGCACTTGCCGAAAATCGAGAGGCTCAAGTGGCATTACGGGGGAAGGGTGTTCGAACACCATAACCCAGCACCCTAATCTGAATAACGTGAAACCCTTTGCTCCCTACCGCGGGACCCTCTCTTTTTTTATTCATCGCGTGCAGGTATTTGCATGGAGGCCGACTCTCGATCGCAGGTGCCGTCTCGGTTCCCCTTCGACCGTGTTGAATGAGACGAACCTGCCAGCGAAAGGGGTAACCGTGTGTGTATGGAAATAGGTGGATGGCTGGCGTGATGGTTCACCGTTTGCCCCCCGACAGATCCTTAACGCAGCCTCGTCGTATGTTGATTCAGTAAAAAGCCGCACCTGAGTGTGAACCCTCGGTTACAGGTGAAATCCTTTCTGCGTCGTTTACTCTTTCCCTGTGCGGTTCGCGGTCGATAATTTACGCTCATAAAATTATACTTTGCATCTTTGTATTTTAGAATCGTTTGCCCCGTCACGCATCCTCGCGGAGGTTCCAAGAAAATGTGCTGTAGTGACCTTTGACCTTCTTTGCTTTAAGTCCTGTAATTTGCTTCGTAGCTTGATACGATTTCAACTTTTTGTTCCTTCGGTGGTTGAATTCGAGGCGATTTAGATTGAATTTCGTACGGACACCCGGTAGAGTCGGAGGCACTCTGTCGGAGTCGGTGCCTCCTGACCCCATGACCCCCTCACAAACCCAAGGACCTGTCTATACGCTGTACACGTGAATTGCAGGCTACCATTCGGCCACCTGCGGCTTCTGACATCTCAAGCAGCGTCGGTAGTGACCGAACGAACGCCTCTCGTTGCACGCGTGAACACACTCTTTGACAAAGGTGCATTATCCCTCGCCCTCGGCTTTCCTGAAAACCTGTTTGCGGCCGCGTCGTGCGCGAAGCCTTTGTCCCCAGTCACAACATTCACGAACTTGTTCGCAAAGGAACGATCTCATGACGTTAATGAGATTCATTCACACTAACCACCTCAGTGTCTCGTTAGACGCCTAGAACCCAACTTTTCATTCATCAAAACTTCATTACTACTTTTCGATAACGTCCGGTATCCTCATGAACGTGTGTTTTCGTTATGACTGTCGTTCGTCGCAACTGAACGGCGTTCAACACATACAAGACACAAATATAGAAAACAAATGCAGTAGATCACGGGTTACCTTTAAATCATCCACAATCATTTCACCGACAATGTTTCCATCGACAAGGTTGCACTGCCGCAATTTTTCAAAAAGTAATAAAAAAAATCAACAAATTTTGTTTAGGGTGGCGACAAAAAAACCGTTCTACACAATTGCATCCAGATGGCATATTTTTAATGATTTTGGACAAGTACTTTAATAACACAAAAAGAATTAGTCCAATCGATCAGTAATTCACTCACAAACATTGACTACGCTTTAGTCCTGAAAAATTTAAATTACCGACAATCACTTCACCTACAATGTTTTCATAAATAATTACGTGCTGAAAAAAACATAATGAGGTCAATAAAGTAACAGTTATGATAATTTTAACTATTCGCTCCATTATTTTTTCATTATACATTATTATTCATTAGGTATATTAAAAAATACTATATGTATTAGACACCGCGCCCAGTCGTATCGAAAACTCACCTTTGCACTTGCTAAACTGCTCTCATTTTCCAAAATGAACACCCACTAAAATTCCAAGTAACAAATACTCAAAATCCAACGCGTTTTCGCCATCTCCGATAACCCACCACCAGGTCTTTGACCCACATTTCCTAACCGTACCATTCGCTAATCGATTCCACGATTCAAGGGAAACGCTTTTCCACCGCGTCTCGAAAGGAACCCCCACAATAGTGAAATTCGACCGATACAGAATCCGGCGATTCAAGTGGACCTTCTTGAGGGTAGTTACCGTTACGGCAATTTCGATTTTCGAGTAAAAGAAAAAAAATAGGAAAGAATGGTGGAGGAGATTCTCTCGGCGCACACCCTGCGAAAATCGTTTCACCCCCCAAGGAGGAGCTTTTTTCAGGCTCCTCATTGAACCGCCACCCTCTGGGAATAATAAAGACGTCCCATTAAGCGCGAAATTAGAGGTTTTGATTCTATGGGGTATGCGTGTAAGCTGGAAGAAAGCAGTTTATTTCTATCCGGGACGTTTTAACCATCGCTTTTCGATCCTGTGGGGGGGCCAGGTGCGCCAAAACATTATTTTCCTTCGATGATTCCGTGAAACGTGGAAACTAGGCCAGCCGGAGGGTTTCTGAGAGACCTGTGAATATGATCCGATTTTGTAACCCTCTGAAGTCTCAATATACTGGAAAAAAATTCCTTAGATGTTGCCAAAACTTTTTTTTTAGGTTTTTGTTTGTCTTCTTACACGCGCACTTGATATCAAGTGCGTTCACACCCCTGTGTTAATTTTTTCTTCGAGCGTAGAACAATTGCATCGTTTCTTTCAGCGGTAGAATTTTTTCTCTGATCGATAGTACTCTTTCGCTCTTTTTTTCCTTCCTTTATTTTGAATTCTTCGCCCACTTGCGGAAATTCGAGACGCACTCGTCCGACGATTGTTCCCCCCGCCACTTTTTCGCGCGGAAAAGTTCTTAAGAGCCGAGGTGAACTTTACTGGCCTGCTATTCTCGTCGAAAGAGAGGTTCCCTATTTTTCCTTCGCTCTCATCTCCCTCTGCCTTCTCTAATTCAGGTCGAACGTTTCGACAAGGATATGATTTATGAAAAAAATAATAATAAAAAAAAAAGGGAAGGAAAAAACCAAACGCACGGAATATAAAACGGGACCGTGGAGCACTTCACAGTTTTCCCGAGCCGTTTCGCCGTTTACGGTACCATCATTTATGGTCCCATCGAAATGTTCGGACCGCCTCAGGTAGCGCGGTATCGATCGCAGCGTATCACTTATTATATAGTTCACTAATTGCTTTACAAGCGCAGCGTCCCAGAGGAATCTCGCTGTAAACGCGGATTTTTTTACACCGTTTTACGACGCCTGTATATCTCTCTTTTCCGGAAAATCGTTCTATTGCAGTAGACCTTTTTAGCTGCGACGTTTCATCCCTCTACCTTCGTCCCTTTAGAAAATCATCGTCGAGTTTTCTACCGGAGGTGATAAAAGTCAATAAAACTCGAAGATCCTAGAAAAACCTGGGTTCTTCCTATGCGCCAAGTTATTTAAGAATATTCAGCAGGCAATTAGAGGAAATTAGTTACGCAAATTCCTCGGAACAGACCTCCCCGTCGAAGGGACCCGAAGGAAATAGAATTCCGGCGCGGTCCCTCGAAGGAAAACTTCGGTAGGGCGGTTTTTCGAAAAGCGATTAAATCGAGGGGCGTCTATGGCGTGAAATCGAAAGCTCGATTCCGTGGCTCCAGGTATAGGCACGAGCATCACGGGTAGATTTTCGGCCCGCGGGGATAATAATGAGGTTTCGGTTTTTCGGAAGGTGTGTACGCGTTCGGCGCGGATCAAAGAAAACCGCCCCGTCGCCTCCCCTATCGTCTTTCGCAATTTCAAGGCCTCTTTCGGACACCTCCGGCCGACTTTCATTTTCCGGACGGTTCCCTTCTCATACCGTCCTCGGCCACCCTTCCTGCCCCGAAGGAAACGCTGGTCTGTGCGCATCAGGGGACGATAAACAAAGTCGTTTCCTCGATTGCAGAACGAGCCGGGCGCGAGAGAACGCGCCGTTTTTATCTACTTTATCAGTCTCTCGTTTCGGGACAACTCGCTCGAATACTTTCTCCGACAATCCCCATTCTCTAAACTGTCTCTGGATCTAACCGATTTCCATTTTGTTTATTCTTTTGCTCGCGATGTTTATCGTGGCGAGGAAATCGTGAACATTATATTGGGTACTCTGTGTTCGTCGCGCTTTGTTTACTGGTTCTTTTATTGTCTTGCGTTATCCCTCGGTTAAAATTAACACCGCGAGAAACACGCACACACGTGAACAAATCAAACACGGTTGTAGCGGTTACGTAGACACGTTCCGCGTGAGTGGAAGGCAACTCGGTTTCACGGAAGTTTTGAATTAAAAGAAACGGAACTCTCAATTCCCGGTCGTGCACTCGCGATATCGTGGCACGCGTGACAGAACGCGAACGAGCTTGGTAATTTTCCTGGCATTACGCATGTGAGGGAGCGTAACGTGTGATTATAAAATAAGCGGTTCCTTTTGTGGTAATTAGCGGATCAAGGCCGGCCACCGAGCAAATTCGGGGGAACTGCGTTGCGCGTCGCTGCCTCCCATACTTATCCTACGCTCGCTCGTTAATTGCATAATCGATACGATATTCGCGATACCAGGAAGACTGGGCTTCGATTAAACAAAACTTCTGATATTGTTTTGTGGAATCACGTTTTGCAATATTATTTCTCTTTGGTAATTACTCTTTTCTTTATAAACGGATGAACATGAAGATTTTATGCGGTTATTTAATTGCTAACTATTAGCAATTAACCTTTCGTAATCCTCCTTACTTGTACCATTTTTGTCGTCGTTATATTAAAAAATTAGAAAAAATGCAAGGATAACTTTCAAGGTCTCTACTTCATATCCAATAAATTGAATAAACCAGATGAGATCCTTTTTTTATTTCGAGATATCTGAACGCAAAATTTTTCTTATGCCATAAAAAACCCATGGGTTAATTTGTCATAGATTTTAATTGGTAGGCTCTCAAGATTATAAAGAAAATAATGTGTCAGTCTATGTACAGGGAGACAAGTTCTGTTGTCCTTGGGAAGGATATAAGAAAGTTGGCAAAAAGTATTGGTGGCTAACCTTTACACTTTTCAAGACTCTGGACAAAGGGCGCGACAAATTTACGATAGGGTAAGGGTCAGGGTTCAGAACTTAGCTCAGGACTATACGAAGTATATAACTCAACTATGAATTCCATTGAGAAGCAAAAAAGATATATGAAGTTCTCAGCTGCATGAAATTTAGGTAAGGAATTCAGTATAAAAAAATTTCAAATATTCTAAATATTTAAAACATTCCAAATAGCTTTAATTTCGAAAATAATACATACATATGTCACCTACTACATAGTCTGAACTTCTTGATCGGAATGAAGGTCACCAAGACCTGACCTTTCGTTTGAACTTTCTTATGTCCTTCCCAGAAACTGTTTCCAGTCTATCTTCATAGCTACTCAGAATGTTAATAATAAATTTAACGATATAACCATTCTACCAATGGAAGAGAATTCTTCCTTCTGAAGATTCTACAGTATTTCACCGAAACTTCCAAAAAATGCATCCTCACGGACCTTCGCCTTCCAGTGGCCGAAAGATTAGATAAAAGAAAGGCGCGTTCCTAGCATTCGCAATATTTCGCGAGCACGAACGATACACAGTGACCTCTGGCTCGTTGACGTTGCCTCTCGCGATTTGCCAATTGTCTAATATCCCCTCCCGCCACGGAATTCCATCCATGCCCAGCGCCGGCGGTCTTTTTCCTCGGCCCTTTTATTCCACGGAATATTCACCGGATTAAGGTAATTGCTCGCTCGCAGTGGCGCGCACTTGGTAGCGCCAGCTCTTGGCACGCTCGCGTGGGCGCATTGGCGCGTGCATACACGCGTGCACTCGCGTACGTGCAAGCCGTGAGACCGATCGACGTTAATGTCGCCTTATGTAACTCTGTTTTATTTGGCCGCGGGGAAGACTATGCTGGCACGCCACAGTCGAGTTTACCGAAATAACTCCGATATTCGCTTGCTAAACAAAACTGCCTTGGAAATTTCGCCTTGGAATTCCCCTTTGCTATTTCACTCGTAGGGGATGAATTTGATAACGTTGTTCTGAGGTCATAAAGGTCAGTATAGATGGACGATTCTCTTGTTTACTCAAAGCGACTTACTCAAACATTTCTAACTCATTCGTAGATTTGAAAATTAAGTTGCATATAGACATTGCATGGTGTGATCTTAACCTTTTGGAGGTCATCTATGTGGCCAGCAAACCAGAGACCATTTTTCAAACTAACAATAAGATTTTGAAAAAGGGGTGAAGTGAAGGGTTTCACTATGAGCCTGTAAATTAGAAGAAAAGTATGTCACATGTTGTAGATATAAATACTTACACCCTGTATATGGGGGTCAACTGTATGCATTACCCCAGAAATAGAAATCCTGGAAGATCAAATCCACTCCGATATGTAGTGTTTCTGAAGAACTCTTCATCTGACTTGTTGATACTGATGAACGTGAAACTAACAGAAAAGCGAAGTTGCCTCCGATAGACAGAGGATTATCACGGAGCATCGGTGTCCAGAATCAGCGGCTAAATCGAAGACGACGTCGCGCGTAATACCGGTATTTGGTGGCAGGATATACTGCTTCGTCGGTGGTAATAGAGGCGAGGCAAAGGCAGTGGTAGCGGTTCGTGGGGTCGAGGTCTAAGCCGGCGGTGTTGGGTTTCACAGCGATATCAAGCGTAATATAGCACGCGCCTCAATTCAATCCAGCTGCCAGCCACTGTCACACTTAACCGGTTGCACTTTAACGACCGGAAGGATTAATTCCTCTCCCGAAATTTGTTTGTTGAAACAAGTCAGTAGAGCATCAGGTGCTTCGCTGCGTCGTATGCAAATGCAGTTACTGGTGAAAGACAACTGATCTATTTGTTGTATTCCGTTAACTTGATGTTTTATTAATTAAATCACTAGCTCAAGTACGACGACTTGCAACTATTTATTATAAAACGAAAACGTACAATAGATATTCGTATACAAGTCTTAGGCAATTGAATGGAACTGTTGAAGACGAAAAGAAGAAGTCTGGCAAGAGAAACCAGCATTAGACATATATGTTCGGTAGTTTTAAAAGTGGGGTTGTTTTGGATCTAGCAGATTATCAAAGGATGAACAACTGAGGACAAGGTTCGTGGATGAGTAATGAAAGGGTATTTGGATACATATTAACTATTAGTTTAGGTTTCCAGGAGATATACGATAAACATCAGAAAGTAGAGGAAAATTTAGAGTTGATATACAACATAATCCTCCCTCGTTTTAGTGAAACTTAATAGAGTCTTATCTACAATAAAGGCAACCAAATTTAAATTAATACAGTGAAGATGGCATGCGAAATTTCTCCTGCGAAATTCTCCTCATTCGACTTCTCCCTTTCTTCACTTTTGAAGTTGAATGGCTATTGCTCTGTCCGTGAATGTTGCTAGCTCACTAGCTGAGAATCGGAACTCGAATTATCAACTTTCTACGCAGCAGTCCCTCCAAATAAGGCTAATCATCATAGAAAACAAAGCCTGCCCATCTCGGGACCGATCGAACCCACTAGCAAACGACCTCCTCCGGGATTCGGATCGCGCAGTCACCTCCCTACGAACAAAGTAAAAGTAATTACACGAGCAACGCGGTTCGTATTCGTCATGGTAACGAGGTTCGTGGAAGAGATGCTAAGCGGCCGCTCGGAATAAGGAGAAGTTGAGGCGATCCCTGCCACCCGAAGTCCGTTGCGTGCGTATATGTAGAAGAAGAGGGCAGGGGCGATCGCGCGACGGAGGGAAGATTCGTTGTTGTCGGTCGTGAGGCACGAGGCACGATAATACGAGCCGACCGCGGTGGAATCGCATGGTAGCGTTACGCAGTTGCGTCGCGTGAGTGTGTACGCACCAGTGGGCGGTAAACATCAAAGACACGTTGGCTAGTTGAGCCACTTAACGTCCTCGAGTTTTCACATTAGCGAGGCAAAAGACTCGCGTCGAGGGGGAGGAACACCGCGGCGGCGTCGGAGAAACCCGCGATACGCTCGCGAAAGTTTGTATGATAATAGGATGCCTCGGCCTCTCGGTTAACTGCCATGGGAAAAGGGTTGGGAAGGGTGAAGGTTGCGTTCCGCGAAACGGCAACCGTTTTAATTTTCACGTTAATGCGAGACATTCCTGAACTCCAAGCATGTTTTTTCATCGATCCCATTCTTTGACGTAGACTGCAATTTATTAACCCTTTGGCCCTACGATTTTTCTTAACAATTTTTAACTGGGAATGCTTGAGATAAGCTTTTCAGAATTAAATTTTTAAAAGATGAAATTCATTTTTCTTCTTAGCTTGCATTTTATTGGATCATATTCAGTATATATTTTAAGAATAATAGTTTGATTGAAACTAGAACAGAGATGTACGCAAAATTCCTCAGATTTATTTCATCTTGGGACAAAATTCCACTTTAGATGATTCCATTGCTGGTTTTTGCTATTTTGGAAATTATTGAATCCAAATCTGATGAAATCTTCAGAAAGTTTAACTCCGCTAGTTAAATTCCTATATAAGATCTAAAATTCTGGTAAATCCAGAATTGTACTACATTTATTATTACCATATTGTTAACAATGTAGATAAAAAGTTTTTATATAGCACTCAGAAATAAAAGAACCTGAAACTTTTGCAACTACATTTCTCCCATTAAAAAAAAAAAATGGTTGTTAAATAAAATACTGTAATAGACCAAAGAAGACCCTCAGACCATAGCAGAGTTAAATTAAATATGAGTACAAGAATTTAGACGAACCTCTAATTAAATGTAAAGATTCCAAAAGTAGATGTTCTCCAATATTTAAGACATTAAGGCTATCAAGGACCCAATTCATTATTATTTAAGAATAACTTTCATGGTTTTTCTAACGTGTAAATGTAAAACTTAACATAATCTTAAACTTTGTGCTATATTTCAGTAAATCCATGTTTTATCTTTAATTTGACATCTAAAAAAGTGCAAAAAAACAATAATTAAATTATAATCTAAGTTCTAAATATGTAGTTTCATTTAGTAAGTGTTTGAGCTCAACTTCTAGCATGCTAATTTAATGTATGATAGTTATTATACCAAGCTGATCAGGAATTGGGTTCTTGACGGTACTTCGTTTTACAAAAGAACTTCTTCGCATTTTGATCTCCTTTTCCAGTACCCAGAAAGGTTTCGCAGCATGTACCTGGGCACGCAAGAGGTTTAGGCCTGCATGGGAATGGCCGGTAAAGTTTTAGGGCTCCTGGTCAAGGAGACAAATCTCGCGGCACGTCACGCCGGCGACAAATATGAACGGTGGCTCGTTTGCCGGGGATTTTCATGAGATCCACGATGAAAAGGAACGCAACGTCATGGACGGCCGTTGAGCTTTGCGTGTCGCGCGCGCATTAAGAGCGAAATATAAATCGTCCTCGTCAAAATACGACCGTTCCTCGACGATCGCGAAGCCTGCCAGTGAAATAGGAATTGGATTTGCCTCGGGGACGCCTGAGGCCGTTACATTTGCTTTCAAACTGTTTATTGTAGGACTGGAAGCTTCGCGAAAAACGCGACCATTTATTGATCTTTATTATAGATATTAATAAAACGTCGACTATATTTTTTTCGCCAAACGCATTTCTTTTTCACGGACTTCGTAGTGAACTATATTGAAAGCAACGAGCCCTGTCGCCTCTGTATGCACACAAAAATACACAAAAAGTAGCACCCAGTAATAAATCAGAGGGGATTAAATACTCCGTGAAAAAAGAATGATAGTTCGCGCCCTCTTTCCCCCATCCTGATCATCTAATGCAGACGAATCTCGGCTAGGATTCGTCACGGATCCTTGACCAACGCTTATGCAAATATCGATCCCTCGTCTATCGAGCCGGCAAAAAATAGTTGGGTTCTTTATTCGAATTATCGAGCACAAAACATCGCCATAGGAGAAACAGTTTTTTCCATCCCCTCGTCTTCCTTTTTTTTTTCTCTCTCTCTACACGCCCCTCCTCGTTCCGCCAGCGAGTCCCGACAGTTGGTCGGTCGCATTTGGTTCGTAATTTCCAAAAAGCAGGGCAAGCCTCTATCGTTCGATTCCCTCCGTCTTCGGGAATTGAAATTACGCGGGAGGGGATGGCTTTCACCTTATCGCGTTTTTCCCTTCGTTATCTCGACAGTGAGTACCCGGAGCTCTTTCATCTCGGCTCCCGTCCTGTTCCCCTTTGTGGGACACGCGAAAAACCTAGGAAACGCGGATAATTGTTCCGTTTCGCCGTCCTCGCTTTGTTCGACCGTTTTCGTCTGTAACTTCGTTTCGTGCGTGTATTGTTCGAGACGCGTTTCATCGCGAACGCTTGGAACACTAATCGCTCCCCTTTCTCCGGCTACCGATTACGTCAAAGAGCAATCTTGTAATACGGAAATTAGTATTAAAGCAGAAATAGATTGTTGGGCGGACAACGGTTTATAGTTCTCAGAATTCGCTGAGATCAATATCTTCTTATACTACAAAAACAGAAACCAATTCAATTATATTAAACATTGTTCCATAAATTAAATATTGAAACCCATCTACTCCCAAATGGAAATGCTTCTCAAAAAATTCCCCATGTAACGACTCCCTAAAAAAGTTCCCCGCCACTAAAAATTGCAACAATTCGGATCCACGCGATCCTCGATCGGTCGCAACTACTCGACTCACGCGAAAGTCGTCGTGTAATCATTTCCACGCATCTCCAACTCGCAAGAAGGGGGTCGTTAAACGTCCAAGGAAGGGAGAGAGAATTCAAGGCGAGAAATGAGCGGCGGTTCGGTAGTCGGATCGCAAATCACGCGGCGAACGGTCCGATATCCGCTCGAGAATCAAGGAAGCGGATCGCCGCGCTAAAAAATCCGCTCGTGGGTGTAACGTGCCGCGGCTCTCGCGGCTCTATGAATGGCAAATAAAGGGCGAGCGCATCGGCAGGCTCTTTCCCACCTCGTCCAACTGTCGGGGACCCACGTTATCTGAATACAATGAGCTCTGGCCCGGGCATAATGCATTCCTTAATGGCATCGCGACTCCCCGCGACCTCTGCGCGAGCATTCGAGTCCCTTTGAGCAACGACTGCCGCGTTCCGACGTTCCACGCTCCGCTCCGACCACGGGTCCAGCGCCGTTTTATTAGATAATTAGTCGAGGAGCTGTGTGGGCGGGTCGCGCGGCACGCTTTGCGTAATGCATCCTAGCCGGTGCATCGATCAATTGCTGTTTTTGCGCCGCGCGTCGCGCCGAGCCGCTACTGATTCACTTCTGACACGGTGTATCCGTGCGTTCCGCTATTATCGATTAGCCTGCGGTTGATTGCGTTAGTGGGTTCGCAAGAGGTGAGCATTCTTTTTTTTTTTGTAAGGTAGAATTGTAGGAAAATTCCAGAGTATTTGGGGACAAAAGGTTTGAAGGTGTACATACTCTTGTTAGATGTCGTACAGCGACAAAATTTTAGAAGTCACAGACTTACGTGCATTAAAAATAATAGTCTTGGATTTACATCACAACTTTATTCTATTTTTCTGAAATTTTCCTCTATTTTTCTCGACGAAGTCTACATTTAATAGCTAAATTTTTTTTTAAATTAAAAACGTGACTTGCTTCCAAAAATAATTTTACATTGAGAAGAAGAAACATCGACCAATTGTAGATAGGAAAAGAGAATAATGCCTAACTGCTACACTGCAATTTTATAGCAGACATAAAAAAAATTAAATTTACGTTACCATGGCAATCCGGAAATAATCATATGATAATGAACTCCAAAGGAAATATTTCTATAGTCCTTTACTCCCTCAACACAAATAATTTTCTGAGTTTCCTTAAGAACCGCTTAGATTTCCCCCAATATTAGGACCGCTTTCAGTGTTCGATCCTCTCTTCCCGATAACTTCTGTCGCCCGGCAATGATTAATACTCAAATTAGGAAAAAATTGCTGGCTGGTCGGTGAACTCTGTCGCCGAAGGGTGGTGGCGGTGGCAAGTGTAGTGCAGCCGTGTCCAGGGGTTTGGCCGGTCGGAGAGGGTGGCAAACTTTCGCCCATAAAGACTCGGCTGTCAATTCATCTTTCCTATATATATTTCACGTCAAAATATTGCAATAAATCATTGGACCGACGACGAATAAGAGAGAAGAGAGTGTTCGGAGGATGAACGAGAGGAAAACACGATTTCGCAGTAAGTTAAGGGGCTGATGGACACGGGGGCGTCCTTTCGCAAGAACGAATATTAATCTTTGCGTTGATAATGTTCCAGGGTAGGGGAAAAGTATCTCCGGTATTTATGCAGACCGCGGTTCCGAATAAACGCGAAAGGAGGCGATAAACGCGCGTTGATGGAGATTTATGACCGCGCTTGTATCATTATTGCGTGTTCGGTAACCGCGGTAATTGAAAACTTATGTTGCCACACACGTATTTGTACAACCGATTGCTTAACACGCGTACGGCGTTAGAGTCGAATTTAGCTCGCGGTAGACTCCTCTCGCTTCAATTTCGACTATTCCACGATCAAATCTCTCGACTACCGAAACTTTCCCTTCTCCATGAAAACCCGAAACGTATAATTATCGTGGCGGTGGGCCCCTCGCACACGAAACCGTCGAACCATTGAAAACGTTTCCAACGCCAATATTGCCACTGCGATCTCGTTCCTCAAAACGACTCCCGAAAAAAACGCATCGACAGGAATTTCCATTCATCGTGCAGGGAGGAGGAGGGGGACAGAAAAAGATCGAAAAGTAATGCGCTCCGAAATCCCATCGGTGAGAAAGTCGAAAGTGTCGAGGGACTCGAAAGACGACACGGTCGGGCCGCGAGAGACAACGCCGTTCACGCGGTTGGCAAAGAGAAAAACTCGCGGCGCGAGGATGGGTATTGAGAACGCTGGTCGTTGATGGAGAAAAGACGAAGAACCGAGGATGGAGGAGGGTATGCAGGGGGCTATTAGCTGGCAGATTAGCAGTTAAAATTGAAATTTGCACGGACAGTTCGATGCGCGGCGGCGAGGCCTGTGAAGGGGCCC
Source organism: Perdita meconis (assembly GCA_030770465.2). NCBI lineage: Eukaryota > Metazoa > Arthropoda > Insecta > Hymenoptera > Andrenidae > Perdita > Perdita meconis. The sequence goes on from JASKOS020000007.1 coordinate 5,298,472, forward strand.
GAAAGTGCTCCTCGAACGAAGATTGGAGAACCGAATCTGCCACGCATCGAGTTCGACTCTTGAGCCACTCGGCCGCCTCGCTTCTTGCCTTTCTTCTGCGCTCGGCTTCAGGTATGAAATGAGCTATGGTTACGAGGGCCCCATATACCACGCCGGCAACGATCCGGGCTTATTCATTTGCCGCCGCGAGACGCGATTGTCTTCCCTCTCGGTTTGCATTCGGCGGTCGCCGCGGCTCCCGCGGGGTACGCCGCGGCGTTAATGAATTCGCGATGCGATTTCTGATCCCTTAATGAACGTGAATCGTAACGGAATTCACTTTGTTAACGCGGCTACCATGTTCCACTGATTAACGCGCACCAGTCGCAATCGGTCGTTGATCTCCGGTAATTGATATTTTGATCGAGCTTGGGCGCCTCGTAATTGCTCTTTTGTTGCTGTTTGTTCGCGTTTGCCGGAGGATCCCTCGCTAAGTTCATGCATTAATCAACGTACACGAGTCTAGTATACGCTGATAAACGTTGTGGTTAACGCGGAGTGTGCTGTGCTAATAGCGTAGTCGCACGGCGGTGACCCTGTTTTGCACTCTTAGATTCTTGCATTGGAACGAGTTGTAATTGTGGAAAAAATTATGCTTCTACTAGAAAATTCCTAGTATTAAAACAGCTTAGGTATAGTACTAACTGCAATAGAAAGTAGAAGTCGAAGGGAAATGAATAAAAAAAAATAGATGACAAAAGCTTAACTCTGCTACGTTCCTCGTAAAAGTTTGAATTTACAAGAATACCAATTATTATCGCATAATTATTTAGCAAAAATTTTAATGAAGTGTCAAGCAACAAAAAATGTTGATACTAATTCAGGCATTAGATCGAAACAGGGCATAGGCTAAATACCATGTCAAGAAAATCCTTTACAAGGTTTTCATTACAGTATTACTTAAAGAAAAGTAATATAATTAAATTCAGGAATGGTATTTATAATTTTTTTGGTTTGGTATTTTGGCCTATGATTTGTCTACATTTTTCTTCAAGTTGAGTAATTTTTTTACTAAAATAAAATGCATGATTGGGTTAAAGGAGACCCGAAGACCGTAGCAGGATTCATTTTGCCAAGACTCTTCTACTCCCCCGCGCGTCGACCTTTGACATCGTGAAGTATTCAAAAGCCCCGCAAAAAGGCGGAGGGACGCGTGGGACCATTTACCACCCGGGCAACACCACGAATTTGCAAGTTATCCCCCTGTCGGAGGTTTTATTAGCGCCTACCACGAACCGTGACTAAAAGGGGCTAACGCGATACTCGGTAGTCGATCGTGCAACGAGTTTAGCCACCGTTCTTTATTGCCAGCGGTGCTTTTAATTGCGAGCCTCTCTCCAAAATTCTCCCTCTCTCTCCGCCCTTCGCGATGAGGGGCGTTTTTTTTTTTTGTAGCCCGGGGCCCGTGACGAAAGGCGGCCAAACGCGAATCCGTGGATCGCCGTTTCGAAGCCGATCGCTCGCCGTTTAACGACTCGACCGCCGTTCTTCGCCCCTCGAATTAATCGTGGATAATACGCGGATAATTCGAGGCTGATCTCGCGAGTTGACGTTGATTAAATGTTTCATGCAAACGTTCTGAGGATGCGATTCGAGGAAATGCTGGTTGTGGGAATGGGAAGTATTAGTTTTTAGTTTCTTATTTGATGCATTTTGTAGACCTAATGCGCTCATTTGTCAGAGTTGAATGTAGTACAAATTATGTACTTCTGATTTATGAACGCAGATAGCTTCAAACTTTTTGTAAAATTTTGTAGATAGCATAGTTATTACCCAGTAATTTGAAGGAGGTAGTAATCTTGACAATACAATTGGTATGATAGTGACTATAACTGATGCAATTTTTACATGCAATTCATTCAAAGAAATAACTCTGTGATTATTTAGAATTTATATCAAACACAAAGAAACAAATGTGCAAATATAATCGTCCTATTTTCAAATCAAATATTTCTCTGCCAAAAATTGCATAATATTAATTATCGATAGTTTCAACATCAACAAGTCGAAATAACGAATAAACTGAATTTGCCGCGTGCCAAACGATGGAGTTATCCACAAAAGCGTGCCAATTCAAACTCCACTCTAAATTCTTCCAAGTCATCTTCGAAAATTGAAGTATCCTCACCTTGCACGCACTTCGAATTAAGCTGTGCAAAGGTTATCAAAACCTCGTGATACGCGATGAATAATGTCGGTTCTTTCCGCGTGAACGGGTTGATTTCCCGCCACGAAGGGAACACCCACATAGAATGATCAAGTCAGCGCACGACTTAGCATCCTCAGAGTCATCGTACGGCCGCGTTCGTGCATGTGTCCGTGTTTTTAGGGTACGAAGTCAGGGCTCCTGGGAACCGAGAATGGAAGCACTGCCTTCGAAGGTTGCGACTCGTTTGCTTCGCCAGAAACGCATCCGTTGCAACGTGCGTGACGACACAAGGACAAGTGTATACGTATATATGTTGCCTCCTCCTGAACTCGTGTTCCGTGTCCAAACAGCTGTACTACGGTTTTCACTCGTAACTGAGTTAAATTGCTTAGATAATTGCTGGGGTGCCTGGGGATCCGAGCGAGAGATACTTAAAAGGTAGCCTTTTTTTCAGATAACTTCTTTTTGTACTTCTTATTATGCCTGTTAGATAATCAGTTTAGTATCCAAAAGGCTACTCGGTTGCAATTTCGCTCGTTCTGAAAGAAAATTGCAGCGCAACTCTGTATTCTTTATCTCCTTCGTGAAGATGGACGTTAAGATCGAAAGATCACGGTATCATATTTGGAGCAAATAACATATCGCGCCGCTCGATACTGCCGAGCGAATCAGAACATAACGAGCGAGTGGCTCCGGTCGAAACAATGGTATGCCGGGAGAATCAGCATACGAACGTTTCATTCGTTGTGTGTCTCCATAACCGAGGAAAGGCAGAGCGTCATTAGGAAGTCGACTTGACTAATTAAGCTTTAATTGAATGCAAAGCCGCGGAGTGGCGCGGCCAAAGGAAGCCAGGGTGCAACGGGGTGAGAGACGAAGGGGGCGAGGGAGAGGGAAAGAGAGGAAGGAGCAGAGGAGAGCGTGGAAGAACGTTCGGTTGCACGCAGCAGACACACGTATTATACATATATACATACCTACGTATACGCGATCAGGGTTTCTGCGCGCGGAAACAAGACGAATGGCAATTTTCTTAATTACCATGCTAATTGTCATAATTACGGGCCGTATTATGGTAATGAGATGTGACAGGAAAGAACGCGCGGAACGTCTTCCTTCGTGCCACGATCCGGTCGATATACATATGCCACTTCTCGAACGGTGCACACCAGCAGGGTTCACCAAATTGCTCGTGCACATGCACTGCTTTTCGGTGCGCTTCCTGCTATCGTGCCTCTGATACCCAACTCTGTCCTTTGCCATTGCGGCGACTTTTGCTGTTTTGCCACTCTTTTTATATTTTTGCGATGAGACACGTTGGAGAATCGATTAACACTAGATTCGTGATACGCTTCAATTTAACTGATTTTTATTTTATACGTATGCAGAATTGCAGAAATCATAAATATTGTTGTTTTACCAATTCAGGTTGATGTTTTTTTAATTTCTGTAGGATCAAATTAGCTTGCAAAATTCAGTAAAAATTTCTCAAATTTTTTGTGTGGATTAAGATCGTGATCGAAAATTGCAGAATAAGTGGATCTTTTTTGTTTCATTTATAGATCTGTGTTTTTTTATTTAAAGTAATGATATTATCTCATACCCCAATTTAGTCAGGGTTTGATAAAGATTACTGTATAAAAATTACCGTCCGAAAATTTGGTTTTAACCAAATACTGAAAAAAAGACAAATAGAGGAAATTAGAGTTCTAAATTTTATATATTTGTGTATCTAAATATTCTGAAATTTCTTCAAATATCCTAAATATGCTTAGCCCTATTAAAGTTCCACTATAGAATTTTAGATGAACTTCAAGATGATTCACACTCTCAAGGATTCTAAAAGGATTCATTTTAATTGATTTTTTGTGGAGTATATAAATCAATAAAAATAAGATATTAAGAAGATCGATTTAATCCTATAAACCGTGAAAAAGATAAAATACATCCAGAAAATGTAGATAAAAAGAATATAAAGCTAACAGACATGATCACACTCTTATCTATCCTCAACCAGTTCCAACAGTCGATGCGAATAAAAATGCAGGAAATTCTGAAAAAATTATTTTGAAAAAAAGTTTGGCGAACGATATATACTTATTCAGAAACGACTTACTTAAAATTCTACACTCATTCAGTAATTGGAACACCACAGCACTATTACTATATACAAATGCAGTATTGGTCCGTTATGCGCTTGCAATTTGACACTGCAGGCATATGTATAATGCATATCGTCCTCATTTCAAGGTCATTGGGATGGAACTGCTCTTTTTAACTATTCATTCACTTACCTATATGACACGCTGAAGACATCAAAAAATGTTTTTCATTCATGAGGAGTTACATCAACAAGTCAATTGAAATTGCAGTAGAACCTCGATTATCCGACTTAACATTTGAAGCATAAAATGCTAATAATGACTACATTATTATTAAATCAGAATTCAAATTTTGATTGAAGTTATACTCTATTCTTATACTAATGCATTAAATAATTAAAATCCCGGAAAAGTTAAAACTGAGGATAATTTCGATTCGAATAATCGAGGTTCTACCATTTTCTGTTTCCTTATAATAGTGAAGCAAACCTCAACCATACTCAATTATTAAACTAAACACTGTCATCTAATTAAAAATGGCGAAAGAAGAAAAACTGAAACGGTCTGAAATAATGATTAAATATTTTACACGTTACTCCAAAGTCACGCAATTAAATTATTATTTGCCTGTTATCTGTATCTGCTATTCAACGTTAATCGTACGTCCATAGCCTAAAAAAAAAAAATCACAAGGCAGGTAACCCCACCTTATCACGCTCTTATCTTGTACCAAGAAAGTACAGATAACCCTCCTAGCACAGATAGTTCTTCATCCAGCGATAGAGAACTGGGTCAGTTGGTCGATCCCTGTTTCTCACCTGCCGCCCACTGAAATCGTGGTTAACAAGCTTAGTTAACATCTCTAACGAGTTCACGCGACGGTCGGCGTGGCAGGAAAAGGCGGTTGGAGCCTCTTCCTCGCCACGGAATCGCAACATCCTGGCCACGGACAGGAAGGCGTGCTACGCTTAGAAACCCCGCTGTCTGTCGCGTTGGTCAGCCAGGTGTACGAGGTCAGTGAGCAGCGGCCGATCGTTTATGCACAGTGGCTTCTTACCGACAATAAAATCGCGGCAAGTGTGTCCCGGGGTCGCCGCGCTGTGTGGGCCGTTGGGCCGTATATTCAGCGCGACACTTCGCCATTAAGCACCGCGGCTCAATACGCATTCATATGACTCGTTTGACGCGGTACCTAAACGCCGACGAGCGCCTTCGCGGCTTCTGCTTAAATCGTCTTCGCGATTTCCCCGCGTCTCTCCGCCCCCTTTGAAACTCCCTTCGTCCATCTAAAGATAAAAGGAAGCGGAGGTATTCAGGACGCAACGTTCTCGGGGAACTAAATTCGAGATAATAAAGTAGTCGGCTGCGACGTTATGAAGTCACGTGTGCGACTGTACCTACACGCGACAGCCGCTCTTCCACGCTTCCGATGACGAAGGGGCGGCGAGGGCATTGTGCCCCCGGGTCCTTTCTGCGCTCTGGTGAAATTGCCCGTGCGGAACTCGGAAGCGGAGGCAAAGAGACGCGGAGGCAACACGATGCAACCCCGCCTCGGTTCGTTCCGCATTCCGCGGACGTACCAACCCCTAAATTACCCTATTCTATCTTGCCACGGCTGCACTCTGATTCTGCAAAGCGCCCCGTCGTCGCGTCGCACCGTCTTCCTTGAAAACCTGTGCTACGGACAACGTGCCACCCACACGAAAGCAGGGGCTAAACAAATTTAACATCCACGAGTCTCGCGCGTCTTTTTTTGGGATTCAAATGCGACTCGTGTTTTCACCGGTTTTAGCTGGTTTTCGGAGAATGATTCGTTCCTTTTTGAACTGTGTCTTTGTTGTGGTTATTAATATAAACGATTTTAATAAGAAACGCGAGAGCGAAGTTGTACTTTGAACACGCACGCTACAATGATTCCAAACCGAGACACGAAACGGTAATAATGGCGCAGGAATAAAAAAGTGCTTGGGAAGCTGCGCTCGCTATTCTCTGCAGTCCCACGACGCGTAGAAAGTGTGAGACCTCCCGAATTTTGAGCGTAGTTTTTAACGGAGTTTATGGGGTTTCGGAATATGCAAGAATTCGCAATTTAGCTCAATGTTAATAGTGAATATCGACAAACTGAATCACGCAACACCGCGTGATGAGAGAAGGGAATGAGTTAGGTATTTTTATTTAAAGTATCAAGTCCAAAGTTAGGACAGTTTGCTCTCCAAAAAGTATGCATTTACAGTTTCGAAACATGACTTCAATTATACTCTGCAAATGTAGGCTGCCCTTCCTAAGATATATTGAAAATTACGTGGAACATACTTATTATACAGGGTGTTCTAGAATAAGTGTAAAAACCGTTATGCAGTGATTCTTGCGGTGATCTTAAACAACTTTTTCCCTAGTGAAAATGTTAGATGGGCCTTTGATAACAGGTTATTAACAAAGAAAACACCAACCAATCGGAGAGCGAGTATAGTAGACCAATTTTAACCCGAGCGATTGCGGGCCAATAGTGGAGGGAGGAATTAGTTACCTTGCACAGAAAAGTAATGATATTTATTCGTGCTCATACAATGAACTGTCACATAAAACCGTCAAAAGGAATTCAAACAACCAAATTATAAACAACATAACACCAAATCGACCCGCAACACAGTCGCCATTGACGACTGTTGTGGCTATTCCCTATTTAAAAGATTTTTTTTAATAATAAGCAGTTCTTGAGATGATTGCATTCATAGATCAAAGTGAGGCATCATGTATTTGCAGTTTTTCTGTTGACTATATTAATTTACGAAGTGAAAGTGGAAAATGCAAGAATAACGAGGCTCTTGTTCGTTTGTTTGTTATAAATCTGCAAATACATTTTTTTTATCGATATAAATAAATGATCTAACCTAGATCAGTGGCCAATAGAAATGCACCACGCCTTTGTAACATATTTTGTCGAATATCTAGATGCATTGCGAACTTTATGACTGTATTAAAGTATTATTACATGGTCTTCCAATAATCTATTAGTATGGTCTTTCCATATTCTATTTCAACAGAGTCGCATTGTATTCTATCAGTTGGAGGTTGGATCATCCATGAATTATTTCTCAAAATATTGATACTTTTGGGATGGTGGAATTTGTTTGGTCACTACTTGTATATAGGAACCGGTCCAATATAGGCAACTTTTCCGGTCGAATGTGGTTTTTTCAACCCTGCAATTAATTGCATTCCCTGCAATTAATTGTATTGACAGTGCATCACATATTTTCTACCATTTCTACACTGATTTTCTTCGATGAATTTTCAGTGGGACAAAACGACCTTCAGCGTGAAAATTTCAGTTTAGTCGACTTTCGTCAAACCGGGCACTCCAAGAGAGAAGCTCAGACAATTCCGCGATTAGACGAGGTACACATAAGTGTCAGATAACGAGTCCGCCAGGTGAATACACTCGGTTGTACCTACGCATGTACCTGTCTCTCGTAGGAAGCCGCGACCAAAGATTTCGTAGCCGATACACAGCCGTACATGCAAACCTACACACCTCGGAGTATACGTGTAACGACGACGCGAGTTCTCAGAATACTCGCTCGCATGCAAACGTCCCGCCTCGTTATTTCCTTCGCTTCTGTGTAGACACCGATCCGGTGGCCCCGCGTCGAAGGTGATCCCTAAGCCGAACACCTTCGAAGGCGGTATCTTTGCCCTTCGTTGCGCATCTTCAAGGCAACGCGGATACTCTGTTATAATTTCGAATCTTTATATTGCGCCAGAGTTCAGCGAGAATAAGATTGCGAGAAGCACATTGCACAGTCTCACCACCGGGGTTTTTATTGTTGGCCGCAATTAACGATATAATTAAGTCAATTCGTTTAATTTGTCGGTACGATTCCAGAAAAAGAGAGGGCGGGGGTAATAATTCGCTGCTCGCATGGCCGCGGCACCGCCGACAGAAAGGATAGCCAATTTGTGTTTAATTATTTAAATAAATGTATGCCGTGACGGAGGACGTTCGTTACCAGGCAAATGAGCGAAACGGTAACACGCGATGCCCGGCTGGGCGTCCGGACTCTTTGTGTAAGCAGCGCGCGCCGCTCGTAAGGCCGGCCTCTTAGCGTTGCTCATGATCCTGCCCGATAGTCGGAGGCTTTTCTCGGAAATCTCTCAGCCCCTCTCCCTCTGAGACATCACAATTTCCTTCGCGCGTATGCGCCTCGTTACAAAGCGGAGTAGCAACGCTAGAATGGCATCGCTGACGCGCATCCCATCCTCTTCAATTGCCTTCCCTCGCCTCGCGTCTCTGCTCACCTCAAACACTATGCAAACCCTTTGAAATCGCGTTTCCACCACATTAAACGTTATTAACACTCAATTAATCGGGGATATCTGCCAGGAGGATCTTCTAACGAGCTGAGCTCTCAGACACCGTGCAGTACGAGCGTGAAGTCTACTCCATACGCATTCCCCGGGGGGATCTCTTCTCCGTTCAAGATCCCTCGATCGCGGGCGCGATGACGAAGAACCTAGACAAGAGAGGCAGGATTTCAGCGGATTATTATTGGAGTCGTTCCATAACATGGTTGCAAATTGCGCCCGGCTTCCAGCGAAAAAAGACGAAACCGTGAAGTGTGCGCGATACGGTTCTCGGAATATTTGCTCGAACACGACGCAATAATGACGAACCTCGGCTTTTTATTCATGTATGCCCCCCGTGTTCCGCGAATCGTTTGCAAACTCGACATTCTAATCAGCAGTAGGAAAATCATCTGTGGACTTGAATTCCTGCCCAACGAGCCGAATCCGTACATTTACTTCGTTTCTATGTTCATCATCTATCCGAATCTCAATTAATCCAGCCAATCGAACCTTGCAAGTGAAACTATCTACAACTCCAGACTGAACAGAGTCTTTTCAATTAGAGCGAAGAGTAGATTACCGAGAAACCATAAAAATAACGTGTATATACTCAAGTAAACACAAGTTTTTGAATCATAATGGCTTGAAGAAAGTGGAACACATTTTTCAAATGATTCTTGAAAAAATGAACAATGGATATATGCAGTCATAAAAATTGAGAATACAATTTATACATATTATTTGTATATTATAGATTATTTAGTAGATATTTTTTATTAAACAGTTGATCATTAAATGGAAATGGATCATTATAAGAACTTCATCATCATCATCTTTATATTGTGTGAGCGGAAGAAGTTGATCCTGTTATCTCAGAAATAATTGTAATTTCGAAAATAGATTGTAATTTCGATTTGATTTTCCTGTTTTTCCATTTCTTTACAAATATTTTTATACGGTGCCGAACCTTCTACCACCGTTTTTTTTTTTTTTTAATTTTAGCGTTCGTATCAGAGGAAAGTCTATATTTGTATGTCATTATTGAACTGCGGATTTTTATGCATTTTTGGTCATTTTCATCATGCAAAAACTTGTAAGAATATGCACAGATGCAAAAATATATGAAATATCAAAAGTAAAATGCGTTTTATAATGTTTAGAATATATTACATGTTTTTATTCAATATTAAGTTTCTTTTTTGTATCTGTGAAAATTCGAATTTGTATAAATATCCGCAATCTAGTCATTATAAAAGATTTTTTAATGTCATTTTGTTTCCGAAATTTTTGCAGAAAAAATCCGCGTATAATTGAAACCACGTTGTTCGAAGAAGCACTGTATATGTATAATAACAATATGAATCCGAAGAATCAATATTTCTAATTTTATTCATGACCAATTCGCAACGAATCCATTTCTCTTTGAAAATTTTATTCCCTTGCTCAATTTTAGTGTTCATAATTTTCGCAACTCTTTCCTAAGTCTTCCTAGACATTTATTTCTCCACACGGCTTGCAATTAATATTAAAGCTACTAAACCATCCCACCTTTTACCCACGGCACTCTAATTAATTCGAAATAGCTACATTCTACCCACTTTACTTCACTTTTCGCATTCAAATGTCCAACTTTCACGCATCCGCACAGCTGATCTTCTTACGCAATGCTACGTTTCCAAGTCCCTTCACCATTTTCATAATTATTAATATTCAAAAGGAATCTGCATATTTTCCACGCGGACTCACCGCGGCATTATCGCGGACGCAGATTTCACCGCGGGTTTCCAGCGAAAGGGAAACCGTGCCCGAGGCGGACACCGCTCCGGAAAGGATCTGATAAGGTTCCTTATCTCTGGTGGGCATCGGTTGCCACGAAAAAAAAAGACGAAGTCGCGCGACGCTCCGGTGTCGCGAGCCGCGAGAAAGTTTTTATGGTCCGACGAACGACGGAATTCCAGTCGGTGTCACTTGGGAACGCATCCGGGGGCACTAATGCTTCGATTGGTCTAAATGCAGGCTCCGGCTCGGCTGTGTGTGCGCGTGTGCAGCGTGTAACGCGCGGCATCAATATGCGTAATAAAACGCTTCGGCCGATCTAGAAACGGCGGTCGCCGCCGGCGCGTATGATGCAAATGAAAGCTGAAAGCCGTTTCCTAATGTTCGCGCCGCATGCCAGGCACGAAGGTGTCGCGTACGGTAATCGGTGTTGGTATTTCTCAAGGCGGGAGCAAACGCGTCGTCATAGCTTCGAGGAAACGCCGCATACGTGATGAAACTTTGGCATTTTCGTTCGGGGGATGAGCGCAACTCGTTACCGGGTTTCGCGACGGAAGCCTGAGATTTTGAAATTTCTTGGTAGAGTGATCGATTCGATCGTTGCTCGCGCGAAGAGGCTGGCTCGAAACTCGCGCGATGAGCATACAGAGTAATTAAAAAATAATCTGTTCTCTAGCTCGTAGGAAAATGCAAATGGTATGCGTGTCTCTATTTTATGGGGCCAGTGCTCTCGAGCGGCGAATTGATTTTCTTGCAATGTAATTCAAAATGACTGAAATCTAAAAGGATAAAACAAGTACAAGCGTCGGGAAGCGCTAAACGCTCCTTGTTTCTCTCCTTTCCACGATTTTCGTTCTCCTCTTCATTCGTCGATGGAATTCATTTAAATTTAATTTTCCGCAAAGGATATAATTAATATAATTAATATAACTCGTCTCTATTAGATCGGCCGCGGATAAGGCGATACGCTCATGAATAAAAGTGTTCCTATAATTTCTGTTCATAAATACAAATTAGAGGAGAGGAACGAGAATCCGCGGCCATACACCGCCACACGGCGCTCATTAAAATATCTTCGGCATAATGTTCGCCCGCGTTGGCACGATTCCCCGTTGCATCGGGTTATTATACAATTATGAACGGTATCAAACAAAGTATGACTTACATGGCGTATATATGCTCCGCTTAAGTGGCAGTCATTTTGTTGCAACCCCCTCCGATGCGTATCGTGCCACTGCGGCGGTGTTCATGAGAATAACGTGGAAACAAACGGAAAGACTTATTAAGTGTGAAAAAGGCGGAAGTCGACGTCTTCGGGGGGAAAAAATAAGCCGATTACCTCCCTCCTTAACAATCTCACCTCGCGTCGCCTGCATCCGCAACAATCGCAACATGTGCGAATTTCTCGAAGCTCAGAATGCAACGGCAACGCCAGGCGACACGCGCTGCTGTCCTCGTTAATAAACAAAGATACAATTACTCAAGGAAAACGTGCAGCATCTTCTAATAATTAGCTTCATCTAAATTCTACCGTAGCGCAGTAAGATATTCCCCCGTTCCCCGTTTTCCGCTTCTAATTACCGCCGCGACGGTGCCGTTCCGCGTGCACCAGACATTCCGCGATATATTCAATTTGCTAAATTAACCGTGCGAAGCGCGAGGCTCGAGCGTGTGCTCGTCAGGTCGCGTGATACGGAATGAAATTAGTAAATATACATTTTAATTCGCGAGCCTCGACTTTCGCGGCCGGAGAAACGAAGAGGGAGCGAAAGATGCGCGCACATAGATGCGTGCGCGTGTTCGGTGGGTAATCAAGGGAGGAAACGAGGGAGAGGCGAGGAATCGCGCGAATCCATACAATAATTATTATTATCGTTAGCGTTAGCATCTCGAGGCCCCGATTCTCTCGGCCGTTTCGCACCGTCATTATCCGCATGAACCGAACAAGACAAACGCCACAAACGGTTGTTGGTTCGTGCATTGTGTCGATCCCGCGATCCGTGCCCGCGCTTTGCGTGTCGTATAATGAATTACGCTTTTCCGGGCTATGCCCGTTTACTCGTCGTTTGCATAATGCAAAACCGCCTGGACGTCGCGTTCAACTTAATCACGCGATTAAACTTCGTCTACCGTTACCCCTTGTTAATTAACCGTGATATGGGGTGATTATAGGAGAAATGAATCAGCTAAATTTTTCTTGGAATATTTTTTGACACATTAGGATATTTTATTCTATTTAGCAACTGTTTTGTTTCTGGGAAAAATGGGACAAGATTAGTATTAATAATTAATACAGTAGAATCTCAATTGATCGACTTAATATCGAAATCAAAACTGAAGCATTTTCTTGATGCAGAATTTTTTTATTTTTGGGATACTATTGTTGAATCAAAGTACAAATTTTACTGGCAGATTTACATACCGTACTTTTAAACTGAATTTACAGTAGACAACTTTTTGATCGACCGACCGAGTTGATCAGGTTCGAATTGTTCAAAGTCATCTGTGAAATGATGTAATCGCTTATTTCAACTTTGTTGAAATCCTGTTTATATAGATTTGATGGATTAACTTAATCGATCGATCAAAAGTTACGGAATGTAAATGTAGCTTTATTGCTACTGCACCAAATAATTAAAACCCAGGACAATAAAAATAGAAAATAACTACTATATGTATTTAGCTTTCTCATTCCTTAATACTCCACCATTTTATTATCTACGTTCTGAATAATTTGGTAATAATTAGATTTCATGCAAATTCATACTTCATGTTTTTAAGGACGCAGAAAAGGAAAGGAAACTTGAATAAAAATGTATTTTACCTTCTAAATATTATAAAATATATTTTGGCAGATTTAGAATCGCCATAAATACACAAATATCCACAGTCTAATAATAATTAAAGTTGTTCCATTTAGCATTTTCAAAAAGAACATAGCGATGTTAAAAGTCTCCAAGAACACGATCCATCTTTCCCAGAATTATTCCGCGCCACGAAACTCAAAAGAAACTGTACAATTCTTATGCACTCAACTGCAACGACTTACCACTGCCGTGCAAAAATGTCTTTAAATCTACCATATATGGAACAACTCGCAACTCGAGACTCATTAACCAAGCAAAAATGAACTTTTGACGACGATCAGTTAAGAAAATTGTGCACTTTCAGGTTGCACGATATCAAAAAATTAGCAAAGAACTATACATGCTCTGAGATTATTCCTAGAACAGTGATTAGAAGGTGCTTAGATTTGCCACTATCAGAGCGAAAATCGTGTTAAGCGATAATGAGGTGCGTGACACGAACGACTCGCGAGGAAAAGGCCAAGACGATCTCGAAATCACGGTCGGAAACTTCAAAGAGCAACTTCGTATACGGGACTTTCGCGGCTATATGTAAAAGTCAATTTATTTATTTATTCCGGTGCATGAATGTAAATATGCTGGACGGTTGGAGGGGACGAGGAAAAATGTTTGCGAGGCACTCTCATTTTTTCCGCCGCTTTCCCTGCTTGGGAAAGTCGCGGATCCCTACCCTGTTCCCCTTCGGTCTTCCTCTTTCCTTTATTATAACTATATTATTGCGCTTTATCTTGAAATCTCCCCCACGCGGCTTTTTATTTATAATTGTTTAATTTCCTCCGCTGATGCTACTCGTTGCCCGTTGCATGTTACTAAAAATTGCTTATACCCATTTCAAACATTCTCCTCGTTTCACCTTTCACTATTCTATTTTCCCTTTGTAGTGCTATGGTAAATCGCGATCTGGGTCATTTCTCGGGACAGAAACTCCGACAGATTGCCCATTCAAAATCGATTAAAGGCAGATCGGCAAGGGGTGCGTCAATCTCGTCGCAAGGTAGCCACAGGAAGGATAAATTAACACGCGATGGAGCCAGAAATTACATTGGAAGTTTCCTGTCGGCGCCAAAAATACACCGCCGACGGGCCAATCCGGGGAGAATGGGGAGAATGGGGAGGAAAGGGAAGAGGTCGATTGCATCGATCGTGCGTGAATGCGTGATCGATCGGGCGGGCATCGATCGCAGTCACCGGGCGCGATGATCGCTCCTCCCGGTTTTCAACGAATTACGCCTTGAATGCATAATAATACATATTCGCGCGCGCGCACGCGGCTTCCAGCGAAACGACTCATTTCCATTCAGGCGCCGCGAAGACATTTAGGCGGATTTGCATGCACAGCGGCTGGCTTTCGACGAGGACTGAAATAAACGCGCGGGTCGGCAGCCCGCCGCCGCGCCGACGGAATCGCGAAACTTTCTTCGACGTTGGAAAAAAACCACCGGTCCCTCGGATACGTCGTGATCGGTACTCCTCGATTCGGCTACGAGAGGAAGAGAAGAGAGGAAAACGCTCGCGAACCTTTCACGCGACCTCCTTTCGAGCATTCGCATAACTATGCAAATGAACGGAGTCGACGATTAGGATGGAAGGTTCGCCAGGTACTCTCCTCTTCCCTGGAGGCTCCTCCTCGGAAATCACGACCTTCCGATCGACTGACATCTCTCCCGCACCCAGGGGGAAACCCTCCCTCGCGTTCGCCGTTTTGCTCGTCACTGTCAATCAGAGCCGCGGCTCCGTCGTTGCCAAGGTGACGGAAGAACGGATCGTCTCGAGCAGCCGGTGAGGTTCCGTGAAACGGAGGCACCGCTCGAAAATGAGGGGATCTCGGGACTAGGAAGCCGGGGAACCCGCAACGCGGTCCCGAGATCGCCGGAGGCGTCGCGATACCGGCGTCGGAAGCCTCCACGAATAAAACCGTATTATTAGAGGTCTCGGTGGAACAGCGGGGTACCACCCGCAACCGGCTTCCAGGGACTCCGATTAATCGAGATCCGCCGTCCTTTCCCCTCGCTCTCCCTCTGTTCGCGGCTCTATTTCTAAGGCGGCCATAAACATCCTAGAGAAGCGTCTCTCGCGGCGCCGGATCTCTGTTATTAAACGCATATCAATCAGATGGCGCGAGCGAGACGGAGAGACCGGCTGGGATCCGAGGGGGGTTTGATGCGCTTTTAAATGCGATCCGCTTGATTTATCGACCCCCCTCCTTCGATTTCGTGTGCAGACAACGTCCTTGGACATCGAAATCGCTCCATTAATTCGGTTCGAGGAGGTGTATGCGGATCCTTGGGAGAATTTTCGCGAATGCCGCGCTGATTGGCCAGAGATAAACGTTTGAATGATCGTCCTAGGGGTGAGTTAGGTTTTGAGAAAAATAGATTCCCGGTTCTTCTTAATTAACTCTTGCGCGTTCTTCTTCAAAACCTTGGCATGCAATTATTTTTATTATACATTTAGGAAATAGAAAATCTTTGACCATTGAAGTTGGATAAGTTAGAAATTCCCTATTGACTGCTCAAATTGTTATTATTAGATCATTGTTTTACATCTTTATGGTTAATGATATCTGTGGATGAGAATAAAGGAAGAGAAATTAATATTTTGTGGAGTTGGATTCAAACCTTGAACTTTTATAAGAAAATTTTTTTTTTAACCAATTTTGTGGACTTTTATACACCTACGACACTTACACATAAATTCTCTAACAATTGATTCTAATTTTAACCTTGCTACTTCTATCTTAAAAATCTGTTTTATAGAATTCTAGTTTTTAGCGCATCATTATAAATGTGGGCAATTAAATTTGTATGGAATATGAAGACACAATAAATGTGGATATTAACAGTTCCTTTCTTATATGTTTCCTAAAATTGGGACAATTATTTAAGAAATTAAAATTCATGGTTAGGTAAAAAAGACCCGACTTTAACAGTGTACGTAATACAGTCTTCAGTGATTTTCTGATTTCAACCGATAAACAATTTAGTATTTATGTCGTTATTAATTATATTGTATTTTCACAGATATAGCGATTTGTAGAATATCAACAGTAGACTTTTGTTCCTATGTGTGGAGAAAATCATGGAACACGATTAGCTTAAATTATCTTGTTATTGATAGACCAATAAAAAATTTGTTTATTTAGTAAAGCACGCTTCAGAAAGACCTTCAAAATAATAGTAGTATATTTTTGCCAATGCTTTCTTTTCCAAAAATTTTCAAGATTATTTTTAATTTTTTATAAATAACAAGTATCATAAAAAGTACCTATATTTTTTTCTATCCATACCGAGGCAACATTAAAAACATATCCTGTGTATCTATACAAAATAAATATACAACATTCTGTTTAAATTAGGCTATTTTTTCAATATTTCTTAGGTTTATATGAAAATGTCTTTAACAAATGAGTGTAATATAAAAAAAAGATTTACCTACTTACAAAAAAATTCAAAGTGATTTTGGAAATTGCTAAAAAAGAGAGAATCTACAAAAAGTTCCTATAATCATCATCAGCTCCCTCTGAATCGTGCCGTACTAGATAAAAAACGTTCTAATAGCTTTCTAATAACAGAAGGATCTAAGCTAATTATGTTTCGTGATCCACCCTATATAATCCATAAATATTAAATTACCTTTCATGTTAAAGTTTAATCAAAACTTCCTATTCAAATAAAAATATTCTTCTTAAAAAAATTGAACATTTTCAGTGTTTCTAATTTAATATCTAGAATAAAAATCGTACTGTACATAGAAAACTTGTAAACAAATATTAATTTTTTCTAAGTTTCAAAAATTACACATTTTAAAAAACTGGAGACTCAATTGAGTCGAAAAAGACCTAAAGAACGCAGAAAAGTTCAAAGGAAAGGATGAAAGTGAAATATTCCCTCGATTTGTGTTCCGAATCCGAACTTTCCCAAGTACATCGGTGCTTATCGATCTTTCGCAACCGTTATCGGCGTTTGCGAAACGATTGGGGATTCGGGCGACCGCTGGCAACGCGAAATAAAGAGTTGGTTAGCTGTAATTGCCCAATCGGTCGGTCGCCCCCCTATCGTGCACGTACATCTCGTCACGAAACACGACTGCGCCGCGGTCAACGATCGTTGTAGTAAGTCGTTTGCATGAGCAACACGGTAATTAAGTGCAGCCGCTAATTATCGTTCTCTCTTTCTCTTTTTTCGAAAGTTTCCGCGCGGTTGACGGTGTCCGGCGTGTTTGCCGAACCCGTGTCTTGTCGGAAACGGGTTGTCATCGGAAGTTATTGCCCCGGGCTCGAGTCGATAATTGGCCTCGCAGTTTCTGCATCGACTCGAGGCGCGGTCTGTTCACACAGTTGCATCGTTAGCAATCGCGAGCTTATGACCGTTCAATCGGTATACGATTGCTCCGCTGCTCGCATTAATCATTCAGGGAAATTTAGTATTTCGATTTAAGTATCTCAATTTATTAGCCACGATCGTTCCTCGCGCAAGCATAATTTTCAGAACTTCGATAGATCTTTAAAACTCGTTAAAGAATAAAAGTTTGCGGTTCCCTCCACGCGACGCGGAAATTCAAGCGAAAGAAGACGTCTCGACACGCGGATTCCCACCCAGGGTTCGCGAGTAGGCGCCTGACGGTGCCCCGAAAAGGAATTTCGGGTCCAACATCTGGGCAACGACGGCGCGGCGGTGGGACGAGCAGAGAAGATCCTTTAGGACGAAGGTGCACGCGGCCGGTGTCCCAACAGGGACAGAGAAAGGCGCGTCGTGTGGCAGGGATCGTTATCAGATTCGATCCAGCTTCCTGATAGTTAATTAACGAGTTCATTATGCACCCTTGCCCTCCGTCGGAGCCCTCTTCTTTTCAGAGTACCGTACAAAGCCCAGGCCGTGGATCTGGCCGAAGTGAGGCATTACGGAGATCCTCGGTAGATAGCGACGGACCCGGTGGGTGGCGCTATTTTATTGCATCACGACTCCAACCGGCAACCGGGGACCCGCGGTACTGCACCGGGGCCCCGGCGGATGCACTTCCAGAACTTTCGCAGACGCTCGTGAATCTTCGCGGCCCTTGCCTCCGCATCCACGGCCCTATCTTCGCGTTAAAACAGGGATACGTCTTGCCGATCGCTTCTAAGTAGCGCTCGGTGCTTTAAATTTTAAGGAAAATGGTCAAATCAACGGGCCCAATTTCTTTCTAAAAAGTCCGTCACGATTTTCTTGTTCCCTTATGTTGCATCGCATTGTTAAATTCGTAGACCCATTTCTCCCAGTCGTAAAATCTGTCAGCTTCGAGATTTACACGGCGATCCATGAAAAGGGTAAAACGGTGCCATTAGCGCCCTGTTTGCGCATACCTAATAACCCAGAGCCGGGTTCGGTAATCACTTTGCGTTAAAGACGCGCTAAAACCCCGGCCCCGACCTCGAATTTCTGACATTCTGCATCCGCCTGGCGGCCCCTCTGCCTCTTCCTCCGGGCAACCGCTGATCTTCCGCCTCTATTTAATTTCCTGGAAAACGCCGCAGCGGTTTCTGGGTGCAGAGGCATCAATCACCCCAGCTGACATGGAAGCTGTAATTTGGCTAACCCTGTGGAGCCCTTCTTTCGCCCTTTTACCGACGGCCTTCGCACCCTGGACCTGTACGAATTGTTTACGACTCCCTTGTCCTACAACTTACATACTCCAATAATTATGTTACGTTTACTGCCCTAAGAAAAAAATTAATACCACAAGATTCTCAAAAAATATAGTCCTGACTAGAATTTCATTTCCAGAACGGAGATCTAAATTTCGTTGAACTTTGGAGCTGTGGATTTTAACTTAAATCAGTAGAATTTTTATCTACGTTGAGCTAACAGTAGCGAACTATAAACAAAGATCTCCAGGCGACTTACAATTAAGGCTGAACCAGACACTTTTAGTAATTTAGTCGAGTGACAAGTAGCTGCATTATTTTAATAAATTACTCGACTAAATTTTTGTGTCCATGCATAGCAAATTACTAAAATACATACTTGCCACTCGACTAAATTACTAAACGTGTCTGAAACGGCCTTTAGAACCTTTAGACACGAGCGACAAGTCATTGGGCGACCAAAAATCGATTTGGCGATCTGTAACCGATTTGGCGTCCGACAGTGGTGTGTAGCTTGTCGATGTAACATTGTATTTGACTGTTTTAACAGTATCGACGACCTTCACATCACTGTTGGTCGCCGAATCGATTGCAGATCACCAAATCGATTCTTGGTCGCCCAGCGATTTGTTGCTCATGTATAAAGTGTAAAGACTCTCGAAGTTGTACACCTGTTGACAAAGAAACTCCCTAAATAAAGTCTTTAGTCGACGGACCACACATATCTCCGAGTCCGCAGTCTCGAAATCGTCGAAGCAGTTCTCCCGACGTAAATTTCTCCGCGCAGGATTCCCGGTCAAGGAAGCGGCATAGTCAGGTTCCAGTGATTATAGGGGTGGCGCTAGAGAACTCCGAATGATTTACATCCCGACGAGGGCCAGCCTCGACCTAGTCCAGTTCTAAATCTCCCATCCTAAATATCGCTGCTTCGAGAACGGCTAGACGCGAGCCGTCCCTCCTGGCAACATTCAAATATATCCCGCCATTCATAAATTCGTCAGTATACACACGCCGAAATTACCGGACGCGTCGAAACAAACCTCTTCTCACGCGTTCCGCACAAAAGATCTCTTTTGAGGTCCATGGACAAAAGGGTACTTCCAGGAAAATTCGAAAACGCGATCGGCCAGAACTAGAATTTTGTCTAGAAATACAAATTTGTCGGCTTTTGAATAGATAGAATGTATAGATTCGACAAGAATGCAGTCTAGAGTCTAGACTCTAGACTGAAATACGACGAAATACATACTGATGAATTCAGTTTTTTGTAATTCAGGATAAAATCTTTTGAGACAGGAGATAAGGAATTAAAAATTTAAGACGAAATTATGCTGAAAGTTTTGATCATCTCTACGGTTGTAAGTAGACACAGGATTTTATGCCTTTATGGTAATGCTAAGTATGTAAAAAATTTACGAGACTATCATATGTCAAAATATGCAAAATATCAACAATATTATTCAGGTTTTCAATATTATTTCGAGTGTCAATTCTTTATTTGTGTTGGCAACATAAAGTCTAGTTAAAAGAAGACACAATGACTCGTATCTTATATTTCTATTTTTGAGATATTCGTCGTTAAAGTTTTGATCAGCAAAATTCTACTAAGATTTAAAATTGTTATTGAATCCTCATTTGTAAAATAAAACATTGGTATAATATACTTTCTATCTGATAATAATACAAATTCTGGTTTCTAGGCTTGAATTAACACCTTCGCTGCTATGCTACAAAAATTTGACTATTATTTCTGAGAAACTGTGCTTTTATTTTATCAAAGATAGATCTCTTTTGTCTAATTATATTTATTTAAAATTATCTTCTTGTTGTAAAAAGAATCCAACAAAAATTATATTTTCGTACCAACGCTGTGAAGTCACATGTTTATGTCATAAAGTCAAATCTCTTCGAAAATATGACTGTTAAAGTTAAAAATGTATCCAGACTCAACGCGCATTCATTCAAAGTAGAAACAGACTGTGCTTGAATGACTCACTTCGAACGTCAAATTCGGCTAAACCATAGCCAAAAACAATCGTCACAACAAAATCCATCCAAAAGTGGAACTCAGAATTGACCCAGATACCTTGCACCAAAGGTCAAACCAAGAACCCCGAGACCTCAAGAGAAAACGGTTTCGTTATGACTTTCGTGGCTCGTAAAAGTCACCGGAGGTTCCACGAACGCCCCCACGAGATTCAGAAAGCGTTTTTAAGCAGCGCTCGAGGAGTAATAATCCAGTAGGGCGTCATGACCGCGTTTACACGTGGAAAAAGGATCTCTCCCCGCAAAAGAACAATTTGACAGAGTATTTCTCATGGTTCCACCGGGAGCGGGGCAGCAGCATTCTGGAGGCCAACAGATTTGATTGATAAACACGCAAGCCGCGAATGTTGGAGTCTCAAGGTCTGATTGCATTATGGTAGCAGTGTCGAGGAATCGAAAGGGGCGAAGCATTGTTCGCGCGGCGAACATGCAACCGTGCGAGTCGATCTTACGCACGAGGATGACCGATCCGATCGCGACCCTGTCCATGGTAGCGTGATATCTCGAATCTGGTGAACGCGAAACCGATGGTCGTCGGATCGAGGCTATTATCGAGGCTCGGGCTCGACCGCGCGCCGGATAAAATCACGCGGTTCGTGTCGAGATAACGCATCATCGGTAACTACTGCTCTCCGACAACGCTTTGCGAGCGGACGATACGACAGGAGGCGGAGGAGAGGGAACGCGAAATGAACGCGAGGCAATTAGATCGAACCTCGTATATTTATATATTCCCTAGAGTATTAAAGGATGCCGACGAGCGGAGAAAATTAAAAAAATGCATTACCGCGGAGAGAATCTCATTACTCGAGGCTCACGGATCGTTACGCGTCGCGATTTCGTTTTCCATACAATCGCTTTTCCATCGACCGTCCTCGACACTGTCCCGGTTCGCGACTTTACGAAGCGATTAGGATCGATGGAAACGCGGTTTGCATAAAGATTCGTATCTTAACGCGCGCTAGGCCGTTTACACGTGTACGACGCGCCATTATCTCTGATTCACATGATTCACGAATTTCAATTCGCGTCCCGCGATCGCCGAGAGAGCGGAAATGCCTCGACGAGACCGAGCGAGTGCAACGAACAGCGCGCGGTTCGAGTCGGTGTATGCAATTTGCACCTAATAAAGCGTTGTTTACCGGCACCCGCTAACGAGAAAGGGACCAGCGGATCCTCGCTGATTGCTTGCCTTTTCGGGAGCCCTCGCGAGCGCGCCGACTTTCCATGAATCGCCTTATCCGCAGCGTGAAATTAATTCGTAAAAGGAGGATCGCCATGGAATTCACGCCGACGTAACACGCTGGTCTCTCGACGTATCGTTCCCCGTTTGCGGCTCGTTGCATGGAAATCGCGAGTTGAACTCGGACGGCGAAAGGCGAAGCCTTTGACCTGCACGCGCGCGTGGAAATGAAATTGAAACGCTCGCCTCGTCGGCGAGGAATATTCTACGCGTCGCGATTCACCGTATCGCTGCGTCTCTTCCGCGAAGGACTCGCGCAAAAATATTATAATGGGCGATGGACGCAAATCGACGACGCAGCTAACACGCTGATTCGCGCGATATCCGTGGAACTTGCAGAGACTTCTCGGTAACCGATCCTGGAAAGAATACCAACTCCATCATCCCTAACTAAACTCTATTTCATGAGAGAACGGACTTGCTTCGCGCAGGTTACCCCAGTCTCAATGGTTCCAAATGACTTTTTCACCGCGATTGGTATGAGCTCAAGTGCCAAGAAAAGACATTTCTTAAAAATGGTGGAACCCTTCTAAGGACCCCGCGGGGGGTGCATGGGTACGGAATGCGTTTGGAGAAGACAGAGCCAATAACTAAAAAGGGTAGGTGTCAACTCCATAAAAAGTGCGAAAACTGGTCGACAAGTGTGTCTGTGCTCTCATGAACCGGAGTTTAGACGAGGATGAAAATCCTCGGGGCTAAAAACTGTAATCGCTCAACGAAACAACTGATCCACTACATAAATAGTAACATTACGCATCCGAACGCGAAGCAATCCAAGCACCGCGATCTTATCGTAAACCGCGAAACTCAAGCGATTTCGATCGTCAACGCAAACTGTACCCATTAGCGGATCCCGAAAGAAGACGAAGGCCGGGCGAAACTCGGATCGCCACATCGTGGAGATCATCGAGGAGAAAGGGGGAGGGTCCGGTTTTTCGCGCGGCTAAGGGTCATCGTCCACCCGGTATACACACATCTCGTTGTAATATCGTGGCTACGTCGGTTCGGAGCACGGAGTAATGCAATAATAGGCGTATACTAATGATACAGGGGGGGACTGGCGGCGGCGCGGGGCAACCAAGCAGAGGATTCAGTCACGTAGTTGCATTAAACTTAATATAAATAATAGCGGTTTGTGGAGCGTTCGAGAGAGCCACGGACGCTGGCGTGTACCCACCTATCTCCATCTTCTCATCCGGCACTACGCGGGACCATAATACACCACGAGTCCCTGGACTCGCCTCCACTTAATAAGCGGGATCGTCTTGAATCACCACCACGGCAGCCGCGGCCGGGGCTCACCTCGCCCTTCCCCTACCTTCGGTGGGTCGTTACCGTTCCACCGAGCCACGTACGCGTTCGGAGGGTATTATTGGTTTTCGACAGAGGAATATGCAATTCCACCTGGCCACCCCATTTTCTTTAGAGGTTGGCCAATCGCTGCTGCGATGGCCTTTGGATACTTTTTTTTCTGGCGTTCTTGTTCGACTTACGCTAATTATCTTCGTTCATTAGGATTGAGAGTAACGTAATTTTTATTCGGGAGAGATTTAATTACAGTGAATTATGAGTTCGTTCACATATTTTTTTTTATATTCCAGATTCTAGAATAAGTGGTCCTATTTTTTCCTTTTGTTTTCAAAATTTGATTGTCACATTTGTGTATAATATATTGTGCGAAGCCCTTTGTTATTTATTTTGCTTACAAAATGGTTTATAAGTAAAAGAAAAGAATAATATTTTTATTTTGGTATAAGTACATTAAATGAAGAATTTTTATTTCATTGGAAAATGATTTATGGACCATCATGTATATTTTTATTTTTATATCTAGTTTCACTTAAAATCTGAAATAAGTAATTTGAACTTATTTCGATTCTGCGAATTTTGGTAGATAGTTATTTTTTTTTAATCCAAGTCTTTATACACAGTAGCTTTTAGTAGGATCTTAGTAGATTTCAATAGAGTAAAACATCCAATTATTGGTATTTCAAGAATTGATCATGGTTGGATCTTATTGGATAGTTTTTATATTTATTTAATATTGCATAACTAAAACATTATTATAACTTATCGATTATCCAAATCACAATTATCACTATTTTTGCCCTAGATATAAAAATGCAGTGGGACGAGTAAAACTTGATCTATGATTTAATAACGTTCAGCTAATTACAATTACATTAAATATTACAATTACAGTAAAATCTCGATTGACCGGTTTAATATTAGAGTTCAACTGAAGCAGTTCCTCGATGTAGAATTTTTTTATTTTCGTTATATTATTATTAAATTGATGTTCAAGTTTTATGAGAAATTTTAGTGCACTGTTATCGCTAGTACATCGAATAATTGGGACTCAAGATAATAGAAACAGGAAATAATTAACGGCCGGTTAATCGAGGTTCAATTGTACTTACTATAGTTTCTTCTTCGATGCCTTATATTCTCTTTTTACAATTATCACTCTTTTGCTCCAAATTACAGTTTCACTTGTACGTTAAAATCGTCTGAGTACAGCTGTATGTACAATATTCATTCAATGTTTTTCGGAAAAGAACTGAGAATGATAATAATTCCAAAAAAGACAGTAAATGATTCTTTTATCCTAATGAACATATAGGAGCTTAAAAAAACACTGAAATTGCAAATCACTAAAATATCCATAAATTTATTCTCATTACTTTATTCAAGTTTTTATCTCGTAATTTAAAGACGCAATGCGTGCATCCTAACGAGTAAGATTTAGATTGCTAAGACGAGCGAACATACCAGTCTCACGTGAACGAACCAGTGAGTGACCGTAGTCTGAGAGGAGTGAAAATGAGCAGACTCATGTTTGAAACTTATAAGAATGCGCATCGCTCGTTAGCCTTCTGATTATCTGAAGTAAAACAGTGCGTGTGGTGTATTTATTATTGAGCCGCGCTCGCAGCGAGGATGAGCGAAATTGAAAAAAGAGGAACGTCGTCTAGACACAAGTTTAAAGTTTAAATTACGCGAAAAGATGATCGCATCGGGAATCGAGTCGGTCAGGCGCGCGTTTTACGAGTCGGCTGGTTGCATCGCGCGACTGTTTTTAATTAATTTTTCACGCGCGCTCGAAACCAATTTCAGCTCGTTTTCCTGCGCACGCGTTTCGTATCTCCATCGGTCTGCGTCTTGCATAAAATTACCCGCGGCCAGAATATCGCTATTAATACGATTGCATTAAACATGAAGGTAATGGGTGCCGGTGTAATATAAAACCGGTTAATAATGCGTTCTGCCGCGATTCTTCGAAATTGAAAGCCCTCGAAGACCGACACCGCGATGGAGGAAACGGGAAGCGATCGCGGAACGGAGGAGAAAACGCGTCGAGAAAATTGACGGATCCGTTATTCGATGAATTAGACTCCTCCGATTTCCTGTACCTCGATCTCGATTTCAGATCGAAGTTAAACTCGATCGGAGTATCGATCTGATATTTACTCTTCGTGACACTCGAAAGAAAAAATGTAAACATTTTTCGAGAAGAATAAATTGCAAAACTTTGATATTTGCGATCTTGATAGTTGCACGCGAACTTCGTTTACCGCGTTTACCTCGTTCACTGCGAACCGGAAATAAGCATAAGCTGGAATAAGCAGTGATGGGAAGATGATTATGCAAAGGAATGCATGTTTGATTGGCATCTTTCCACGTTTTTAGTAACTCGAACATTTCGAAGGACGAGTCCGTGGCCACAGTAATAAATTTTCTACGGAGTCCAGATATTTGTAAACATTAGCGTAAATTGTGTCATTGGGCGCAATAAAGGATCCCGCGGGGTCCAGGGATATCAGTTCCCCGGAGCAATAATTCCGCGCGCGAAAAATCAAGCGGGTTCCGTTGTAATACAGCCAATAGCGCATCGCCTACCGGGAACAAACATAATTCCTCTCTCATTGTAGTTGCTACACGTCTTGACTTAATAACAAGCTCTCCGTGGCTCGCGT
This sequence comes from Perdita meconis, assembly GCA_030770465.2. Taxonomy (NCBI): domain Eukaryota; kingdom Metazoa; phylum Arthropoda; class Insecta; order Hymenoptera; family Andrenidae; genus Perdita; species Perdita meconis. Next base: position 5,324,641 of record JASKOS020000007.1, read on the forward strand.
GGAGAGGCCACTGGACTACCTCCGAGCCACTCCTCTTCCGAGGGAACGGCGACTTTTATCGTTTTCCTGACGACCGCCTCGGAAACTACAGGCCGGTGAAATGATTTGTATACTCGTTGCGACCGTGACGAGAGACGTTCCCCCGCCGTAAGTATACACTGGGACCGGCGGAATGATTTGTATTGGGCGGCCGACAATTTCCAAAAAGTATCCAGAACGAGAAAGAAGGAAGGGGAGGAAGAATCGGGGGGATATTTCTCGATCTCTTTTCTCCCTCGTCCTCGTTTCAAGAGACTCCCAGACCTCGAAGCGACCGCTCGTCATAATTGCCCCGGCGATGCTCACGAGGTAACACGATAATTATGACGAGACAACGACGTGAAAGCACCGCGCGCCTAATCGTCCTCCCCTTTTTCTCCCAGAAATTTGTTTGGGGAAACCATTTTTCACGAACGGACAGTAATAACAGCGCCGATCCCGATTGCGACCCGTGATTATGTCCGTCCAAAGCGGAGCCCCTCTATCGTCCCCTCGCCCTCTCCGCGGTCCCCTTTTCCTCCCTGCCGACTCGAAATGTTCGCCGGATTATTTTATTCCGAGGAATCCGAGTCGGGCGATTGCAACTTTGCCTAGGCGAGATCCTTCTCTCATTCTTTGTTCCCTCAAGCATCTCCGCATCTTCATTTCGATGCGAAAAGGTTTCCATGCCATCTGATAGAATTTCGCGGATTAAAATCTTCGCCATTTTCGTCGAACAAAGTCCCCTCGATGAACGTAAAATTCTCCGCGACCCCGCGCCACAGCCACGGATATATCTCTTCACCATCATTTATTCCTTTATTCCTCCCCGCCTCTATCGGTAATTAAGTTACGTACATTATTTCTTCGTGGCTATTCGTTTCTGTCCCGCGTTTCCCCGTCTCCCCCCTTCGATCTCCCTCCCCCGCCCCCTCGAGCGGCCGATAAGGGCACGTCGGCGGATGCGGCCGAAGTTAATGAATCGGAAGGAATAACGGCAATCAGCGAAATATAAATGAGGGAGAGTGGAAGCGATCCTTTGGCTTGCGCGTCACGCACGCACCGTGACTCATGCCGGATCGCGACTCGGCGCAGGCGAGAAATGGAGCTTAATTATGGGAATCGTTGGTAAGGAGTCATATGAGACGCTCGCCAGACGAAGGGGAGGGGAGACTTTCTCGAATTCGTCCTGCGAAGGTGGCGAGTCTCCCGTTTTCCTGGACGCGGGAGATTTGATTTATTTGCAAGGCGTAAGAAGAAGGAAAGAAATGTGGATCTTAGGATTGGATTCTACTGACAGTTATTTGGGCAGCTGTACAGGACGATCTTGATTGAGTTATTGTTAATTTAATTTTTGTTAGACGCAGGGGAAGGTATTTAGGATAATCTCAGATAGTTGTGAGAAGCATCGCTTTCTCGTTTTTGAAAAATAAATGATCAACAATGTGAACATTTTTAGGGATGGATATTTCTTAGAAATAGTTTAGCCGAAATTTTCACACTTTTGAGTATTTATTTCCCGAAAACGGGGAAGAAGTGTTTCTTGGAACTTTCTATTTAGTATTGTTTTCCAAAAATTTCGCTGTGTTAAAAAAAGAATAAATTAAAGAATTTAGGAAATTCTTCGTAACAAGTTTTCGACGAAATTTGGTACAGTAGAACCTCAATTATCGGGATTACAATGATTCCCGATTTCTACTGTTCAGAGTTCCGTGCACGCAGGTTCTGAGATACGTGGCTGACCCTGTATTTAATGCATTAGGTGCCAGAACACAATAGAATCTTGACTAAAACTTGAACTGTGATATAATAATGATTTGACTGTGGAAGTTTATACAAATTCATATTTTTTACAGCAACTGAATCTTAAATAAATGTCTGTTTTATTTTTTAAATGTCATAAAATATATTGTATTTTTGATAATTTACTGTATTTTATATCTGTAGGCACCTTTATAGGTTTCTGTAAGTTTAAAATTGCCATAAATGCATAAAATTCCACAGTCTAATAATGATCCTTTAATAATTAGCATTTTACATTGCAATTATTAAATTTTAATCAAGGTTCCACGATACCAGAATGACATATCAACGCGAAAAGTGCTTCAACAATATTTATTGTACAAAAGCGTTGCACAACACTGCGACTATTTTCTGCCATTTTGCTATTTATAGCACCACGGATTATCGCTTTCTCTTCTTCTGCTAACTCCGTTGCTACCAAAAAACAACACAATCGTCCAGCAAGCCGCCTCGATCGACACATTTCAATGCACCGGTCGATCCGTCTCCGCCACGTACAATCTGCCGCCACCCACGCGTCGTCCGCCCTTCTAATTACGCGTCACAATGGCGCGGGAGGACGAAGGGGGAGGGTTCCCAGAGGGCGGACGGGGTCGGCAGAAGACAAAAAGGGATCGGTCGGTTCTTAGCCGAGCGAATGGCGGCGATTAATAAAAGCGGAAAAGCACGGCGCGAAACTACGAAGGATTTTCCAGTCACGTTCGCCACGGCCGGGAGTTAATTTACGAAATAAATAATATCTTCTTCTTGCGCCGCTCCGCACGGACGGGGGTTGGCGGCGGCGGCCTGGGTGGGCGGAGGGGGATGGCGAAGACACGGGCGCGCGAGGGTTGAACCGACGGAAGGGAAGTGGGGGAGAGACTCATAAAGCTGCCTACGTGTCGAGCGTAATGAGAACCGGTGATTTTTCTTTCTACGCTCGCGAATGTAAAAGAAAAATGAACGTACTCCCTCCTGCCGCCCCCTACCCACGCTGTCTTTGTGTCCGTGCCGCTCTGCGCGCGTGGGTGGTAGCCGAGCAGGTGGATCTCCGGCAGCTACCGATGCCAGAAATACTCTCTGCGCTGTTATTGCGCCGGCGATCGTGGTCAATGAATTTTCAGGATGTAGATTCAGGTAGACTTGAAGGATTGATGTATTTAAATTTGCAATACTGAAGTGTGGTTGCGAAATGGGTAAAATATTTATTTCGGTGCGTTTTCGCGATGTGAGTTTATAATAGCTTATGATGGTGACTGGGAAAGTGTGTCTCCCAAAATCAAAAAATCAATTTTCATGGAAGAATGTCCAGCGTATTGGCTAGAGCAAGCGAATCCCGAAAGGGATCGGTATACCGTCTTGCCCGCTACCTAATACCCGGGGCATATACACGGGCATCATTTTTATAGCGGCAATTTCATTTGAGCCTCGACTCATGCAGTGGTTTCTGATGAGCGAACTAAAGCAGCCCTCCCCCGCCCATCTCCCCCGGCAGCATCGGTATCTCGCTCGCTCGCACCCCCTTTCTTCCTTCCACCCCCGCGACGACGCCATCTTTTCATTAAAACGGTTCATCTGTGAGCCGCGTCGAGGCGCTGCCTTTCTTCTGGGGGCCGAGGAAACGACAAGGAGAGAACGAAAGAGAGAGAGAGAGAGAGAGAGAGAGAGAGAGAGAGAGAGGACCTCCGACACCCTGAAGAACGAGCTCGGAGGGGGATGGCTTCGCTAAGTTTTCCTACGTTTCATATCTCAACTCGACTCTCCCCCTTCTTCGGCTTTCCTTTCCTCCCTCCCACGCCCCTCGTCGACCCTACACTTCCGCCTCCTCCAGCTCCCGTTCGTCTTTTTCTCGTTGCTCGGCATCGGAGCTCCTCTGCTCCATCTAGACCGGCTAGGCGTGCTCTGATTAATGCCCCCGCTAATAACGTCTTCTCCCCCGGGGGAAAACCCACCCACGCCACCTGCCGCCCCGTCACGGTGGACCGTGCGGACTTATGCGGAATTAAAAACACATCTCGCAGCTACGGCGAGTTATTGCGGCTGGCATTGTCCCCGGGTTTCCGCGTCGCTGCGCGGTTTTTCGATGCGGATGCCCGCGGTCTCTCCTTCAGGGAAACGAGGCAACGACCTTTGCGAGCGGTTCTTGCGATGGAAATTTGTTATTTGTCCCTCCCCCCGGGGGATGAAAATATGTCCCGGAACTTGCTTGATCGACCTGAGGAAATGGTTATTCTGAGGAACTTGTTTAACTCTTATACCATAAAAAAGGAAATTATTATTCATCCCTTAATAACTTCGTCTGCCCAGGGATGTTAGTTCAGCGAAATTCCTTCAAACTGTGTAACGATTTCAGTTTCCTAAAAAAATGATTTGGGTATTCATTCGTGTATTTATTTTACTGTACTCATTTTTCTGTAACAGTTTGCAACAGGAACTTTGATTATGTCATTTATCATTCAGTCATATAAATTATTGTTATTCATAACGCTGTAAATAGTTGTAATTCATACATATATGAGTGACATAGCAGTCAAAGTATTAAGAATCTGTTTACATGTAGTCAATGAATCGAACTGCAATTCTCAATTCTAAAGAAAACTTTCTTAATGGATATACAGTAGAACGATTATTTTACTATTCATTATTCGACTCTCTATTTACGATTATATTACTATCCATTATTCCACTCTCAATTGAATCAACTCTATTATTTGTATTTCATTTGAATTTACTATCAGCGTACTTGATTCGGTGTTTTAGTAATAAAATTTGGAAAAGTTTAAAAATTAGAGTTAATCACTTTGGCTTCTAAAGAATTCAATTAGTCTGAATTTGTATCATTCAGGGTTTCAATTATTCACTGCATTTGCTGTAATGGTACAGAAGGATTTCAAATACAATTTGAACAATACCTAAATATTTGTTTTACTAATTCTTACCATTTCATATTGCAATTACTAGATCGGATACTCGACGTTTTACTGTATTCACTGTTTAAGTCAAATAGTGGTAAAAATGATCAGATACCAATGTATAATGCACAATGTTGTAGCGTAAGTGAAGCAGTAGAATTGCAGCACTTCAAAACTTCATTAATAAAATTTATTTTCAAAGCCATTTTCCTAGAATTCTCCGAATTATTCACAGCAACTTTCAAAGATAATCGAAGCTTTCATATTTATTTTCTATTTCCATTGCAACATCTCAAATAATAAACCTACAGAAAACACAATAGAACCTCCATTATTCTCTTAATTATTTTATATTCCTATTATCCTGTGTTTTATGTATTCAATGTACCAACAATAGAACTGCAGTAAAATTCTAAGTAAAACTTGAACCTTCATTTAATAATGGTCTACTAAAAAAAAATTCTGTATCAAGGAAATTCTTCAATTTTTACTCCCATATTAAACTAGTTAATCGAGATTCCACATAGTACAAAATCAAAAATGGAGTCAAAATAAAAACCTAAAAAACAAAGAATATTCTCTGCAACACAAAACTGCGACCACCGATCCAAAACAGAGACCCAACCAATCTCCTTAATGGAGCAATCCCGAGGCATCAATTAGTAAATTTTTCGGAAAGCGAGGATTAATCGTCCTTCGTCAGCGATTTACGTTACTCGGCGACCCAGCGGGACGACAGGTTTATATCCGCGCGGGGTTTCGAGGATATCTCGCAGCGACACAATGCCACAGCCGTTTCTTCTCCATCCCCCACTTTTTTTTGTTTTTTTTTTTAAAGAATCCGCCTCTTTCACAGAACACGTGGAATTCCTTGCAAAGTGCAGCAAGCAGCCGGAGCCAGTCGGGGCTGCGAGGCAAAATCCAGAGGCGAGTGGAGCAGAAAAGAACTGTCAGACTGTCGTCACCTCCGCGACGGTCTGTCGTTGATTAATGGCTGTAATATTCCGCCGTATACGGTGACCCGGGATCGGTGACACCTAGCGCGAACCTCGTTATGTGTATTACAGGTGCGCGCGCGTGTCTGTGTGGAATAGTGCGCGCCTCTGCTTTTATAGTATCCGCAACCGGCGAAGCAAGAAAGAGGCGACCCATTGTAGAATTAGCGCGAACCTTCCACCTTCCTTGGAAATCGTTATCCTAGAAATAGTTTTCTCATTTCTACAACATTATTTTTTTCTTTCAATTAAATTTGATTGATTTATTATCCCGCGAGGTAAAGTACGAAATAATAAATTGTCGATTTGTTGTAACACGTGTTTTCACGAACCATGCGAACCTCTCCCATAAACAGTCGATGATCCGTGTCCAAGTAATGGACGCTTCACGGCGTCCTAAACGAGCTCATAATTTATTCGTCCGGTAACAAGACGTTCCCCTCGAAGGGCGAGGCCTAGGACGTTTTTCCATCGGGGCGCGGTACTTACTCGTCGAGCAACAACACGCGACGAATACAGATGGGCCAGTTGTCCTGGTGCATCGCGGGGCAAATCAGATCCGGGCGACTCGAAGGACTTCCAAATCGACTCGCAAATAAATCCTCGCGGTCTGTTTTTCTTGCAGGCAGAAGGAGACGCGTAGCGCAAATAACAGCGCTAAGAAGCGTGTCCTGGCTTAGTTTCTTCGCGTCGGCCCCGGGCAAAACCTCACCCCGATACGCGGCAAAACATCGCTCGCTTCCATTTAAGCCCGCGTCCGCGGATCGTCTCCTCCTCGTCACCGTTCTTCCATTTTCCCCGAGCCCCGATTGACGTGCGCCTGTGCCGGAGCCCGTTTTCTTGCCCGATTTCGCCGAGTTTCGCGGGAACCTCGAGGTGGATCTCCGCTCGAGAGGAAACGGGAGCGCAGAGGGGATCCTGTCACCGGTGGAATCCACCGGCCAATAAGCGATGCAATCGTGTCACTTGCTTCGCTACGACCGGCGAAAGCAGAAGGTGGTGCCCAAGGAGTATTCCCACGTCGTTAACCGACCGGGTCATCCCGCCTCCGATCCACAGTCCTCGCGCTTCTGGTAAGTTCGCCGCTATTTTTTTGCATGTCGCCCGAGGAAGCTCGCGAATCACTGTGATCATCTCGGAACGGCGAAGCGGCTTCGATGGTCGGATGGGCAGTCTTCTCCGAGCCTGTCAATGCGTGCTGAAGGCTATCAAGCACGCGGTTGTGATAATGAAGCGTTACTTACGGATGACAGTTCACCCGCGTTGCTAAAAACCTGCATTTCCTTTATGGGGTGTCTTTAATAGGCGATACGCAGCGTGCAGTATATTCAGTCTAATGAAATACGTGCTATAGTAGCGAGAAGGGATGTAAGAAAGCTGAGGTGTGATCCTTATTATGGTTTCTCGTTATAAGCTGCCTTCTTTCTGGTAACTGTTTTCGTGAACGACAACCTTTTTACTCCTAATGAAAATTATGAACTCTCTAAAATTTATTGTAATTAAGGGTTATCCAAGTTGAGTGTCATATGTTTAGACTGAAATAAAAGGCAAATTATATGAGACTTGTTTCGTTTCTTTATTTGAAGGCAAACTGTAGTTTGTGCCATTTATTATGAAACATAATATCATTAAAGTAGCACAAAATCTTGGCTTTTACATTTTTACATAACTGAAACTCAATTTTATAGATGGGGATTGTGATATTTAGACTGCGGATCTTTATACAAATTGAAATTTTTTAAAACAGAAAAAAGCATTTAAAACTTGAATAAAAGTACCTCATATTTTCTAAACATTATAAAATGTATTTTACTTTTGATATTTCAGTTATTTTCAGCCAAAATATGCATAAGCATCCACGGTCTAATAATATTGCTTTCAGCTCACTAATAGTTAAGATGATTAGTGTAAACTAAAAGTCCCCACAAAAAACAATTTAATGTTAATTACACGATCTTCATGGTTAATTGATATCTCCTCTTCGTGAAATTACGCGTGCAATAAATGAAACTTGAATTTACATAATAAATATTAACAATTTGCACACCTTGATGACTTGTTTATATTTTCTAATGAAATTTTTCGAAAACAAACTAAGATATGTCAGATTTTTCTCAGTGGCATTTGTTCGAAGACGTGGCACTTAGTTTGGATAACCTTATAGAATTCATAGAATTTTCAGTTCTGCCAAAAGTTCGTCACTAATTCGTTCTGCCTACTTTCGAAATCAGGTCTATAGACACAAAATTCGATACACGCACTTTGATCAAATTTTTCTGCGTTTCATATCAAATCCTATCCCAACTAGTTACTGAAAAATCCTCTTCGAATTTTTTAAAAGCGAAGAGAAAATAACAATGGCGTGGTATAGAAAACAGGCACTATTCTCCTGAATGATGTTAGTAACAACAAAAGGAACAGCGGCACATATTGCAGAAAATAATATTTCACAAAGATGCGAACAGCGAAGATTGCCCGGCGGACCCGCTGACCATCCGACAAGCGGGCGAGCCTACTTTCAATTAAACACATCATAAAGTTGTCCGGTGCGCCGGTTGCCCTCTCATTTTCTTTGCAATCGCCGGTACCGTATTCCGTGGTAAATTAATTATTGAGGAAACCGGAGAGCGTGCGCGATCGAAGATCGTTATCGTTACTAGCTGGCAGCATAAATTTCCCGGTTGTCAAATGGCAGCGAAAACCGCGCGGGGTTAGAGCCGTGGAGGATCTGAGGTGAAGGATCTCGTTGTCGGTGGAAAAGGATGATTCCAACATCGTGTTCAGGCAGGCGTGACAGCTCGTTAGCCATAATATTCGATTGGATCTCGATCGATTAGGTATCGGCATCGACATCGTACCCGGCTCTTAGATATACTCTTTCTTCTGGCTCCCCTCGTCTACCATTTCTCCCCCCGTCTTGCAGCCCTCGGCCTCGATAAGTGTGGTATAGAGCGTCTCTCGATTATTTCATACCTTTATCGCGAAATAATGATAATAAGCCCCGGAGTTCTCGGGAGCGAGAGCTCGGCTCTCTAGAGATGGAAAGAGGAGGGAAGGATGACTTTTAGCGACCGCGAACGGCGGAGTTAAAGGGAGATATAGAGGCGATCGTCGGTGCAACAACAGATCGTAACGAACTCCGTTTAATTTCGGTAAAAAACCTTTATTACGCCTACGTACCCTATCGGTGACCGTCGACGGGGCGAAATTGCATCTTCTTCCGAAGATGAAATTCCTTTTCATAAAAACCAACGTAAAACGCGATAACGTTCAATTACGAGACCCGGGGTAAAACTTCCTGTGGATATAGGAACACTTTTTTTGCCATTTTTGCGCTGACCCCGCGCAAGAGGGTGAAACAGGTTTATGAAATTTTTAACGTCAGACGCATCGTTCCCCGTTCTTCCTCTCACACCCCCAACCTGCGTTGGAGCGTAGAAAGGGTGATTTTTAAGATAAATTAGAATCCCGAAGAAAAGCTCGTTCCCGATCAATTAGCAATCATCGCCGAAGACAAGATCAGTTCGCGATTCTTACCGATTGACCGTAAATTCGATTTCGCATCGCAGCTCGTTACTGGATCGCCTCGGTTCGATTAATGGACAATACCGATATGTCTAATGATCCGAAGACGAGGAGAAAACTACTGATCCGCTCGCGAAACGATTGCCCTGAACCGAAGCATAATTTACACCGAACCTTCCCTTATCTCTTATCAATGCTGCCATCGACGCGTTGTGCGTGCGATCTTAACGAACAATCGATCGATAAATGAAGGAGGCTCCTTAATCAATGGATCAAGGGTTTGTGCTGCGCTGAAAAATTGGACTGAAAGCTCTTCTTTGTTCTTCAATCTACAATTATCCATTACTGTATCGATACTTTCGGCCAAATTAAATCTGTCGATAACGTTGGCAATATTTTACAATTATCTTTCACAAGATAAGTCTCTTTTACGCGTCTACACTAGTGTTAGGCGAGTTCAACATCTAGATAACACCGTAAGCTTAATTTTGAACCCCGAAGAAAAGTGCTGTATCCTTCCGGCTAACCGCCAGGGTTTCGGAAATCTGTAAAAACTTCTCAATTAAAATACCTACTTCCGATTCACTTAAAATTCCCGAGATTCGCGATTTACGCACGGATTTCAAGGCGAAGCCAGCCAGCAAAAGGCTCGACGCGAGCCCCTAGCCGCCTTCCACTGTCATCGGGCGCGAGGAACGTCGGACGCGGAGAAAATAAACGATCGGCGAAATGAATATTCCCCGGTGGAGACGCGCGGCATCGCGGCTGCAAAGGGGTTTTTTCCCGGAGGGTGAGGCGACCCTGACATGGAATATTATACATGTAGAGAGGCAGCGGAGTGACGCGATCTCTATTAACCCCGCGACGCGGCTACTCTCGCCGCTCCTCACAAGCTGATAGGCTTCAATTCTCTCGTCTGTCGGCTACCGGTCGCTACTGCCAGGAGACTCGACGTCATTACGCGCACGTGTAATCCATTCGATCCTCGTTACGACATCCTCGGCTGCGTTAACACCCGCGTTCAGGCCTCGAACGTTAACCTTCTGGACGCCGCGCCGCGCCTACTGCGAACTCGATCGCGGTTCCTGGTTCCGATCGCTTTGCCGAAGGATCGACTTTCGAGAAAGTGTCCTTGCGTTCGTTGTCGATGCTTCGAGTGAAAGTAGCGACTCTACATTCTTGGTATCGCTTGCTGAGGATCTGGAGAACTTGGGGGAGGTGAAATATTGATTGAAGACGATATTGTGAGGCTCTTGATTTGATGCATTCAAAGGAAAATTAAGATCTTTTAGTATTCCTTCTCAGAATTTTTATATCCTGCTGAGGAGGTTTGGAAAACAGTTGGAATATAGCATATGTTCAGTTTACTATACAAGGTGTTTCATTTTTCATGAATTTCTTAATATCTTCGTTCTTTTCGCTGACGCAGCAAATTGTCTTGAGACAAAACTGCTCATTCCGAATGACGAGTATTCTGATTTCTGATTTTCTTTAGGGGATCACTTTTTCCTCAGGATTTTCAAGGTCAAGGTTATTTTCCTCATACGTTTTCCTTCCGTGTCTCTTTTTTTCTTTTCTCTTTCTCTTGACTCAGTTCAACTTTGCTGCTCAGTATTTCAAAGCCTTCCGTTTTTTTCACCAACGGCATCGAGGACCTACGGTTGTAGTTTGGAGTGGAGCACCATCCCCATCCTTGCAGTGGCCTCGACTCTTGACCAAAACAGCTTAACTTCGGTGATCTTGCGGATACCGGTGTATCCTGTCTTGCTAAGGCTGCTGGCTTACATTGTATTATTAAACTGTGGTTCTTCATGGAAAATTTGCATTTTTGTAGACTCAGAATAAAGCCGGGAATCCACCAGAAAGCTAAACTAAACTAAGCTATGTTAAGTTTACAAAAATTCGTTTCATTACATTTTTATGGATCCGTTTCCACCAAGAGCTTAGCGAAGTTAATAAAAATGTATTGTTTAAACTTAGCATAGCATAGCTTAGCTTAGCTTTCTGGTGGATTCCCGGCTTAAAGAATAAAGACTGAGAATGAAGATCTAAATAGATCTTCTATTCAGCTTTCAAAGGTAGAATCCTGTATTTTTTTAGTATCCCAAATATAGATTTTTGTAACTATATGTATAACTTCTTCTACATTCTTGCAGACTTACATTTCTACTAAATGCATAACATAGCTCAGTATAACATGTCTTCGTCCATGAATTTTGATCCAACAAAGAACCTTATTAAACCTCGAATCCTTAACAATCTAATTCTGCACATTCCAAAACCATTTAATAGCTCAATCTGGATTTTCCAAAGGCTATCTAAAAAACAAAAGAAAATCTCCCCGCAAATCTCCAAAAATTCCCGCACGAAATCAATGCGCCGAAATCCATCCGGAGGCCCGTGGACCAGCGTTAAAGGAAGAGTTGGCACGCAGACGCGCCCAGGTCTTGCCTTTTTCCATGGGTTTTTCCTCCGTCGACACGAGATCCGCGGCAGCCTCCGGGGAGATGCTACTTCCGAGGCAGGCGAAGCGTAATCCGGTACATAAAACAAGAAGGAGCTCCTAGCATTGAACTTTGCCCGCGGGAGCGGCTTGTCAGCGAGCCAGTCGGGGCCCAGGTAGACGCGTGTGCGTGCACCTGCACACATGCAACCGGCCACGGAACGGAATTTCTTTTTCGTCGTGCCCTTCCTGTCCCTCGGACCTTCGCAACGCGCGTCCTCCTATCGAAGGGCCGAGGCGGCGTATAACGCCAGATGCGACGCTCGCAGTAAATCACGGACCGCGCATTTATGAGGGCAGTAAAACGAGATCTAGCTCGGAGCTGTTGCGAGGGATTTCGCGCGATCGAGCCGGGAAATGACGCGTTTTTCCCTTTCTTGGAAAAATTTGGAAGTTTGGTTGGGCCACTACGTTGGTTGAGAGAGCTGCTGGAAGTTTGATATCAGGAATAAAAATTGAAGTTTGAGGAATGTTGTGGTGAAACAGGAGAAATCGACAATTTTGATTAATTTTTCAAAGTGAGAATTTTGTTTTTTGGTATTTTTTGTGAAGTTTATAGAAGCTACAGTAATTTCTGTTAAATAAATAATTTTTCAATGAGTTGTGATTCCTTAACCAGTTTATTAACAATTACTAGCTTAATCTGAAAAAAAGTAAAGGCAAATGTTTTTCACTGTTAGAAAATTTCGCATGCAGTGTTACAATTTTTCATTCTGCTAGTCTCCAAATTAAGATTTCAATATTAAAGCATGTTTCACGTAAGAAATTAACTTATTCGTATGCCAAAATGAAGAGATCAAGATCTCCTGGGTTCAACAAATTTAGATGCTTGTCTGCAAGGTCGAAAGAATATAAAAGTTCGCGTTCCCCACTCGAATTTCTTAATTCCCGGGTCCCCGAGGGACCGTAGTCCTCCAGGAAATCTAGTCGGTCGCTCGAAGGGACAATGTTTGTCGAAATAACGGACCGGTAATGTTAATGCGATGATTTCGTGTGTCGGCGATTTAACAGATCCATCCCCGTTCAGAAATTATACGCCGGAATGATACACCGCAGCCTTTCGACTTTGTTTTTATCCCCATCGTTTACGTAATATCGCTGTTACGGATTGCCAGGGGGCTAAGTACAGTGGTATCCAAGCACGCCCGTCACGCGATCCGATTCAGGAGGATCGGGGAATCTGCATAATCGTCGCAGCTTTATCAAACCCTGGGAGATTTATCGCCGCAGTCTGCGTCTAAACGGTCGGACAGACACGGTTTATTTCGACGCTACTGTACGATTGTAATTGCCGAAAAAATATTTAGAGTGGAATCTCTCTCTCTCTCTCTCTCTCTCTCTCTCTCTCTCTCTCTCTCTCTCTCTCTCTCTCTCTCTCTCTCTCTCTCTCTCTCTCTCTCTCTCTCTCTCTCTCTCTCTTCGGAGAGATTGATCGTCTCCTCGAAGCGTTTGCAAAGCACCGCATTAGCCCGCGCAAGAAGAAGTCTGTCGATTAGCTGCTCACGCGACGTAGACCGCGTTCGCTCGGGGTTTCGTGAAGTTTTTACGCGAATTGAAGGATCCGCGAAAAGCGATTTACTCGGAGTAAAAGGGAGCGCGTCGCGTTTGGTAGGACATTTGCGTGCGACAGTAAAGCTTAGCGATTTAGGAGCGGCGAGGCGTAAATACGCCGTAAAGTCATTGATGCATGGCCATCGAAGCTCGCAAGATTGAATCGATTAGTCGCGAGCTTGTATACCAAACAACCACTCGTCTTGAAAGGAGATCTATCAAAGAGTTTATGGCCTGGCAGCACGAACGCGCGAGGTTCTCGTCCCTCCGTGTCGCCCGCGAACAAATCCTCCTCGACATAAATTTGAATACGTTTAAATAACCAGAGTTCGAGAGGATTCGTCTACGCAATAGTAATTCCGGAATGGACGCGAATATTGAACTGGTCCGTGAATCGCTGACGAGGGGAAATTCAAGTCTGCTGTTATAAATTGGATCGTAAGCGCATCGGATTGTTAATGTGAATGGAAAGTAAACCCGATACGAGTAAAACTAAATTAAATTAATTAACAGGCACCCAGCGATGCATCGGACATTAAAGTTCATGAAGGTGCATCGCAAATTAAAGTTCATTCGAGTGCATAACACTTCCTCTTAGCACTACGTTAGCGCGATATTTATCGGGTGCTCATCTGGCGCATATAAATTGCGACTATCTTGATATCCGTCTTGGCTCGGTTCAGGGAATAACCCGCTGCTATTGTAAGACCATTGGCTGCTAACCGCGCGTCCGCTTTTATAATTCTCGTTAATATTAAAAAGGAAACCGACACCGCGCAGAGTCGGTCGAAAGAAAACTCGAAGATCCTCAGATATCAGATCCTCGAAAATCGCTCGATTCGAACGCGTATCCCTTCTCTCGTTGCACGTTCGTCTTCGTTTCTCGAGGACTCGCAGGAGGTCGCGATAGGACGCGCGATTCCGAACGCTGAGAAGCGAATGATTGCAGACGGAGATCCGCGACATTTATTTCTGCCGGGGATAAAGTTCGATATCGTAAATCGAGGCGGGTGAAACGAGCCGTCATCGCGGTGCGAGACTCCTTCGTTCCGGGATCCGCGAATCGCTGTTTAAAATCGGTGTGAACCGAAACGCGAGTGCGCGCGCGGACTGTTGCACTCGCGCGATCGTCTCCCGTCCCCGTATAAACAGGCTGGAATGGCGCGGCGAGGCGAGGAGCGGCGTAGCAGGGGCGCAGAAATCGTGTGAGATCGGGGAGAACGATAAATCGCTCTCTTACCAATAAAGTTCGTTACCTCGGAACACGCAGGCCCCGTGTAACGAAGGAGAAACGTCAAATTAAGTGAATTACGTGCATAATTACGATGCGTGCGTTTATCGCGCATCGACAAACATTCGTAATATGGGGTTGCGCCTGCGGTCGCGATACAACGACGGTGAGACCAGCACGAACTCTCGGAATCCCTCCTTTAGGCGGGCCGCATGCAACCGTGTAACACCAGGATCCGCGTAACACCTGCGTGTGAAAGCTTTTCTGATGACCGAGCCCTTTCCAACCGAACCCTCCCTTTGTTTTTCCCTTCTTCGGCTATTTACACCTTCGCTAAATTACACCTGCGCTCGATTTCACACTTCGCGGCGATTATCGCTTGAGTCTATTATAGTCTGTCTTCAGCTTTTGAGCTTCTACTTTTAATATCAGAATATCTGAAAAAAATGCACCTTGCATTCAATTGATAACAGCAGCTTCTTCCTGCATCTGCAAAAATTTGAACATTATTTCAGAAAAGCTATGCTTTTAACCTTATTTCTTTTGAATAATCATACCTATTTATTTAAAATTTTCTCCTTCCAAAAATTGCCGTCATAAATTTTAAACTATAACAGCGCTGCAGAAATTGAATGTTTAATATAATATAGAAACGCACCATGTGCATCAACAGCAACAAAATTGTTAATCTAATCATGTTTAGCGATATAAACACATCGCTTCATTCTGATATCCCATGATTATAATTTTATTGACCAACAGAAAATTGTTAATACAACCCTCGAAAATATGTTACAATTTTTTTACTGGAAAATACAAAGAAAATTCGTCAAGAGTTTGTTTATAATGATTCAACGTTTTGAAGGATCAAGCAATTCTTAGGGCATGTAAAGGCACAAGCTGGATCGATGGGATCGCGTTTACGTGGGAAAGTCGAAGAAGAAGCGCAGTTTGTTTCTCGTTATTTCATAATGCGGCTTATAGCGTGTCGTTGGTACGGCCACGCGCATATCGATTGGGTTTCCATTTATAAACCCGAGTGTTTCCTGAGTTTCACTCGGAGCGAGCGAGGCGAGCGGCGCAGTTGCTCGGCCACGGCTCGTTCGCAGGCGCACGGCAGGCCCAGCGATGAATATCTATGGGGTATGCAAAGTATTTCGTGTTCCCCATAACAAGCACCTCATTGACCCATTGCACGCCCGGTATTACTATTGTCTACACGCTGGTGCACGGTATCGGTTTACCCGGTGGGTGGCATCGGAATCTGAGACGGTTACGACTTTCCCTACTCGTATGCTACTGATCGATTCCGTGTTCTACGCGATGCGAGACGCGGGATTTCGATTCCGGCTAGATCACAGCTCTTACCTTGCTTTTGCATACCGATATGGAAACAAATAGGCCTTTTTCTTATTTGCTTCTGAGCACTGAGGATCGACTGATAATTTTAGATTCTTAGGGTGCATTTAGAATTTAGACCAAGTGAACATTTATTTATTCATTTAATAAAACGTTAAAACGCACAGTATACATTCATAGAAATATAATTGAATATAATTATCATTGAGTGGTTGCAGATTGCAATTATAGATTAATACTATTAATAGAATCATTTTGGAGAACATGCATTAGTTTGGATTTCAAATCTAAAACAGAGCCACCAAAGAAATTTACTTCGTTTGAATATTTGCTTCTTGTTTCCCTATTTTGGCAAAATTCAGTTGTCAACGAGCAATTTTATTTTTGTTTTGGGAAGAACTGATATTCTTGTTTTTCTCTACACAGATTGATATTCTTGTTCGGTTAATTTAAATAAATTCTTAAAATTTGCATTCTGATTCTTGTACGGTGAAGAAAGTACAAGCGTATTTATACAGGTCTTTTTTATTGTAAAAACCCAAAAATGAGAATTTCTCTTCTTATTTGAATTAGGTTGGAACAAAACTTCGTAGCGTTTTTAACCCTGCTACGTTCCTCCTAAAAATCTGATTTATTAGAATAATTGGCATTATTAGAACATCACTAAATGTGGACAATGAAAGTTTAATAAAATGTCAAGAAACAACAAATGTAGATATTAACGCTGACTCTCTTATATTTTTCTTACAATGAAAACAGTTATTTAAAAAAATACAATGCACGATTGGGACAAACAAGACCAAAAGACCCTAACGCGGTTCAAGTCATATTCCAAGCAACGTTAAAGGACTTGTACATAAATGTATTCAACTAGTGGTGTCTTCAAAATTCAATTTCCTCAGTAGTTTACATTTTTGAAATCCAATTTATTGAAAAGTGATTATTACAAATTTTACAGTGTTTCCTCCGATCCAATATCTGGAACCAGATATAAATTTCAACCTTCTTATTTCTCAATTCTCAAAATCTTCCCCCATCTTTTAATATCATCACCCTCGTATTTCCGTCCAGCGCAACTTGGCAAAGGTCAGAAGGGTTCGATCGCAGGGCAAAGGGGGATCGAAGGAGCCGGTGGATCGATGAAGTCCATTCGCGGGTGCGGTCGTGCGAGATCGTCCGGCGTGTGTGTAGAGTCGCGGGTGCGAGGATCTCGATTCAGGGCCCCGATAGGATCTCCGTTGGCCTCGGCCAATTACACCCGCCAGGCCCCGCGAAGCACCGAGAAATCGAGTCTGGCTCTGCTCGGGTTAACGTTGGGGCCTTACGTTGTTCCTGCATACGTTTCGCCTCCACCGTGACCCACCTCCTTCCTTCTCTTTCTCTCGCCCACCTCCCCGTCTCCTCCCCCCCGATGTCGCCACCCTCCTCGTCTCCCCACCGTCGACCGTCTCGTTCCTCTTCTTCTTCTTCTTCTGGTTCGCGGAGGATCTTATCTACGCGTTACGTTACTCGTTCGCTCCTCGTGCAGGTCGTACGGTGATACCTTAAGCAGACCGTTTTACTCCCGCTGCGAAACGGTAAGCACCTCGTTGACTGCAATAGCGATTTTAGATCTGCTCGTGCATGCGCCCCCGGCCGCGGCCGAGTTTCCCAGAGAGTTGCGGCTGATGCATCTCGGGAACGTATAATGCGCCGAATGACAGGTAGACGCGAGAGACTATTCTCGAGTATTGTCGTGCGTGGCCTGTGCGAGATGCGCCCTAGATACGACCTGAGGAATTCGAACGAACTCGCGATCGCGCGGAATGTCGCCCTGGAGGAGCGCTGAACACGTTGAAGACTGCTGCAGGACGCGGAGGATTCAGACTTTGTCCTCTGTTCACGTTTCTAGGAGAAACCCTTTGCTCTGGAATCTATTTCGAAGGACAGCTGGGTCTGACAGACGTAGTAACCGTGGTCTGACAGACGTAGCAACGGACGATTGACGGACGTTATTTTGACGCTCGTGTGACTCTAGGCTTAATTGTTTCTCCTGGCTCGTTGATGATTGCTTCATGAGAACATCTTTCAAGTTTTAACCCTTTTTCAAGAAATTTCTTAGCTTTCCTTACGGTTGGGATGATCTAATGCTCACGGAGAGAGTTACTCAAAATTAAAATACGGCAGCGCTGTGGAAATGCCAGCGTACAAAGTCTGACGGTTGCACACATGGGATTCGAGCGGAAAGGGTTAAAGGATGCAATTAATTTAATTCCCAAGAAAACGAAACGAACAGAAGAACGAAGAGTCCCCGGGATTGTTTCCAAGGAACGAATCAGTTCCTCCGACCGGAGATTTAATGAATAACGTACAGTTACATTCATCAGCGGGAACATTCCTCCTCTGCATACGTCATAAATATTTACAGCGCGTTCATACGTAATAATTACACACTTACGCGTTCATACAAAATAATTACAGCGACGCTTCCGCGCTCGCTCGCGCGCGGTTCGTCCGCGTATCCAAGCGTGGAGTGGTCGAGAGTTAAGTTTTCTGTCCGTAAGAGCGGAACCGAGGGAGATAGCAGATCGCCGATCGCGAGGCACCCTTTTCTTTCGCGGCGTGTACTCTGTTTAAGTAGGCCCACAGGCCCTCGCGTGCACCACGAAAATTGCGCTTCCGGTTTCACCCATGCAGATCATCTCTCCACTTCTTTCCACCTTTTTCGACCTTCACCGCCCGTTGGTCATTTCTGCGACACCTTTGTTTTTTAACCCCTCGAGGAACTGTCTTGTTAATTAGTTGATTTTATTATTTTTTTTTAGTGGAACTACTGTGCAGTTTCTTTGGAGCTTTATGCTGATTAGTATACTTAGGATTTTTATGCAAAATCAGATGTTACAAATCATAAATAACTGACTCAAGCTTGAATAACAGAGTATCTTATTTTCTAAATATTGTAACTTATATTGTACTTTTACTATTTTACATAGTTTCTTGGATTTTTACGTGATTGAAATTGTCATAAATGTAGAAAACTCCATAGTCTACTGATTACTATATTCAAATCTACAAAGCACTTTTGGTCTTAACTTTTCATTACCTCACTTTTTACTCACTTCACCTCAACTCATCTAGTTAACTTCTTAATGTTAAACACTTGTCAGTTATTGCATTCAGTTAATGCAACAATTAATTCAACAGACTATTTTAAGTTTCCTGAGTATATTTTACGAAAAATCTACATAGGATATGTAATGGTGTACTTTTTAAAAAACCCCATATTCATGGATTAAATAATTCACCATCCCATGAAAAAATTCAACAAACAAAATTGTCTGCCAACCATAAAGCTCCAACCTATCATTCATAACAAAGGTGTTAACCAAAAGTTGAAAGCAAAGTTGAAAGACACCGAACTAAACGCCCGTCACCTGCGATCACACCTACCGCAGCTTCCAATTAGACAAAACCAATAGACTCGCTCGTTATCGCGTCGCGACGGTCGCGATGCGATGCTCGCTCGCGTGCGCCGCGAAAATTGCGTTTCCTACATCTATGCTAATGCCGGCACGCCAGCGCATCGCCTCGGTTTAACCTTTTCCCGTGGCTCCTCCCGAGTCCGCTTCCACCGGTCGAAGGGGGAACATATGGAGCATCGGCGTGGCTAGCGTGCGCGTTCGCAATGTATCATGAAAAAGGGTGGCAGAGGGTGGAGGAAAGGGGGCCCGTAACCGCTCGTGTGGCGTCTCTCGTTCGGTGGGGCCCGGGCTCTCTTCCTATCGGTCCCAGAATCGACTCGCGTAATTGGCCGCCTAAGAACGTACGATATTGCACCATGCAAATGCACCGCGCGCATCCGCCACGCTCGCGTCCCCCCTGCAGGAAAAATAAAACGACGCGACAGCAGCCCCCCTCTGACCCGGGAACAACGCACCGAGCACAATGCGTCTGGGCCTGTTCTCGAGGAGAGAAGCTGCGTGGCTGGCCTCGATCGCTGATGCCCATTCAAATTGCCTCTTCTCGGTTTTAAGGAGAACTTGGGACCTGTGAAGTGTTGTGGAAGGTTTGGTGTGATAGAGTGATGCAAATTTTGGGGAAGCAGGGTTGTTGGATAATTAGTCAAGTGATTTAATATGGAACTTTGGTAGTAGATCGGCATAGAAAATTTTGGGAATCGGGAAAGTGAATTGCGGAATTTACTTTTGGAAAGATAGAGTCAGAATTTTAATTCTGAATTCTCTTGGGGGGGGGGGGGCGGGGGTGGTGCCTTCAGGTATATGAAATGACACAACTCTTGTATTGATTTTGTAGAAAGATTATGAGTTACGTCTGATCTCATTATTTCACATAATTATCCCTTCGCAGAATCCCTCTCAAAAAGGCAAAATATCACGGTAGGCCCAAAGGCGACGCGGCGCTGCAAAAAGCGGGGTCCAGCATGAAGCTGTCATTTTTACGATCGTGAAATTGAACGCAGCGAAGGTAGAAGCGGGACTCATTAGCGGCTCGTAACGAGACGGAGGGGCGGTCGCAGAAAATAGGCGACGTTAACGCGGCGTGACAGAATAATTCGCGCGGGGAACGTCCACCGCGGCGCGCGTGTATGCGTCGGCCTCGTTAAAATCACCGTGGCGACGCAGCTGTCTAAACCCGCGACGTCCGCTCGTATATACATAAATCTATCTTCGTATCTACGCAGAAAACGTTTTGTCGTCGCCGCAGAGCCGAGGGGACCGTTGCTCTCGGTAGTTTCTCTTAATTGGTCGGTTTTTATCCCGTTCCTGGCTACAAATTGTTCGCGTTGTAGGCATGCGGTTCAACCCTGTCTCCGTCTCCGGGACGGAGGAACGGAGACGGGGGCCGCGGCGGTTAGCACGTGAAACGAGGAACACGCCCGTGATGGACGAGGGGAAATCGCCAAGCCGCCGTTCTCTGACCACGGCCCCGACGATATTTTTCTTCTCGCCTCCGGTATCGTAAGCGACTCGCGACGATTGTGCCGCTTCCGGGAAAAATCTTAATGCCCCACGGTCCCGTCTGACTGGTGTCATGAATCCATCGCGACGCGACGGGCCCAGCCCGACTGTCCGATTCGCCTTTTAGGCGCGACATTTTCAGTGGAAACGCGCCGCATCGCGTCATTCCGTCGCGATAAACGCCGATAGTCTCCTTCTCCCCTCGCGATTCCACGGATTCCTCCCGCCCTGTTTCCGTTTGGTAACCGCCCGAGCTGCTTTTTGAGGCGACTCTGCCTTAAGGAAGTCTAATTCGTTGATAGGAATGCATTGGGTGGCTCTGGCAGCCGCAGGACTTGGAAGCGTAATTTCGATTCTCCTAACTGTTTAGGAGAAGCGGAGTCTCAAAACGTGTAGACATTCTAATTTTGCAATTGGTACACTTTTTTGGATGGCCTGGTAAACATCTCAAAACTTCGAGGAATTTTTTTACGCTATGACTCTCGAAAAACTATAGAATCTCAGGAAAACAAGGAAGTCGATCTCGCAAGCCGGGTTCCAAGTTCCAGGTACTTGCAGATTTTATACTCGTCAATCCGACAGAAAATATACGCAGAGGAATGAAAAATTTGATAAATTCACTACATTCCGAAAGGGTTGCAATTAATAACTAAATAATTATATATACAGTTCTCCGTCCGCTGCGTCAATTTGCAAAAGTCATTAATAAAATTCGGCGTTCGTCGAAGGCAGCCACCGAAAAACCGTCGCAAGAATCGGTTCTTGAGCGCATGCTACTTACGCCCTGAGACCGGAATCGCATTATTGCCGCGCATCCCTGTCTCTCCGCGGCTCGTCCTTATGTATCAGGCCTCCGGGTCCGGGTGAGCAAAGACCGAGAAAGAAGGACGGAAGAGAGAGAGAGAGAGGGAGAAAGAGTGGTTGTCGGGGAATCGGCCGAAAAGCAGCGGTTCAAGCGACAATTTCGCCCGGCGATGCTCGTGGACGTTCGCCGATGGCGCGGACCCGCATTATTCCGCGTGCTTTTTCCACGGCTGGGATTTACTAAAGCAAGATCGGATTCCACGAATGGATTGGACTGCATTCCGTTCGCACCTGGGTTTCTGGGCTCGTTGCTTCTTCTGCCCGGTTCTGGGGGCCTTTCTTCCAAGCAGGCGAGCAGCATCGCCTCGACAGAGATCACCCGTTTCCCCCGCTGCTGTAACTAGCCGCGCCGCTGACGATTCACCCCGATGTATATCGAGATATATCGGGGCGGCCCTGTCGGCGACTCCGGGAATTACGATCGAGGGGATCCTATAACTTTCCGGAGGGAATCTATCGATCGATCGACCGCACCGTAACGCCCGCCATCGGAGGACGATGATCCGCAGCGCGGATAGAAGAAATTGATGTACATTTCAAGCAGCCCCCGATGTCGCGGTCGAGATGGCCAACGGGAGAGGGAGAAACGGGGGATTCAGGGTGGACGTTCGTCGGGCGATTTACGTCATTGCGGATCAACGAAATTGTGGCGTTACGGGATCGCGCGAGATCGATTTCAGATGGGAATCGTTCACCGTTTTCTCCTCGAGAAGAGGATTGGATAATAGTAACGATATTTAAGGTAGGATTTCGACGAAGGTTGGTATCTTTTTTTTTTGTGTCTTCAAGAGAGGAATGTTAGGTGGAATAAATTAGGGAGAAAGCTAGGAGGCTTTGTAAGGGGTCGCAGCTATGAGTATTCCGTCATGCGGGAAGATTTATTCTACCGTGATGAAGGTATGCTGCATTGTGAAGTTTCTTCTTCGTGAATGATGCGATGGATGGATCGATTTTAGAATGATACTATTTAGACGTAGCGGGATGAAGATCAAAGTGGAGGAAATAGGGACATTACGTAGCTCGCATAAATATGTGAATGCAATTCAAGAAGACAACGAAGCACTCAAAGTTGTCCTGCCGCGGAGCAGCTGCGTTCCCGCCAACTCGCCTCCAGTGGTTCACATGACAACAAACCGTCTACGAAACTAAGAAATCTACGAACTTTCGAATATCTTGACATCATCCTTTACCTTAATTCTTATCATCGAGAAACAGAAATTCAAAGCGATCCATGGAGAATCCACCGCAAACCAAACTCCAATCGCAGTGTTTCTAATCCAGTAATCCAATAAAAACATCTTCCTGCTAACATTCATTTACTGGTATCACAGACTCATCGGAGACCGATGCACTCATTAAGGAATCAAACTGACGATCCACCATGTTGGCAAACAAGTCCCACCGGATGACCGGCTTCGACCGGCGGGTATTTAAATGCCGAAGGGAGCGGTGAGTGCCACTGCCGAAGGACAGTTTCTTGCTTACTGGGTGCGCCCGTAAAAACAATCGTATCAACTCAACTCACTCATGGCTGGCCGGTCCAGGCCGGTACAGGGAACCCGGGAGTCGAGTATCCGAGTCGCAACGAGCCATCGCGTCCTGGGGACACGCTGGTCCACGAGGCGAGCGCGGGACTCCGCGCCGCCGCGCCGCGCTCCTCACGGAGCTGTTGAACGACGACCGCGTCCGTGGATTCGTCGCTATGTCTGGTATTTTCACGAGAAGTCTTTGATTCAGTAGCGGCAGAAATGCCCGTATCGGGTTTGCGTCAAGTGTATGTTTTGCCCGTCGTCGGTTCTTTTCAGCGTCGACGAGGCGACGTCAACGTCGTCCCCGCCTCGTCGAATCTTCGTTTTCCTCTCGGTCCCGAGCTCCGCTCGCTTTCGACTTCTGATAGAACCGCGGTTCGCTCTTGCTCACGGATGCTTCGACCTGTTTTTCAGCGGGAATTATGTCGGGAAGGTTCTGGATCGACTCGTGAGATCGTCGAGGATCTTGAACTTTCTGTCTATGTTTTGAGTTTTGCATGTTTGGTTATGTGATGGGATAATGGAGAAAAAGTAAGATCAGTGGTTTGAGGAAATTTTAGGTGAGACGTGAAGGATTTAAATAAGAAAAGGCAGGTGTAAAAAGAAAAATATTCATAGGTAGAAGAAAAACTATTGTTGAGATGCACTGAAAAGCTCAACCACTCAAATCAGTGCTTTGTCAGTTAATACAACAAGTGAATTTTAATTAGATATATCAATTCTTATATTGGGTCGTCCTAACTGAAGACCCAATTTAAGACTAAACCCAATATTTAGGTTTTTTTTTTTAAATGCCAAGTTTTTCTGAATAATGGAAGTAACTAATGAATAGTGACAAATAATTTAAATGAACTGTGATCTGTTAGACAATTGTATAAACATTTTTTTAGAAACCTTGATTTTTGAAAAATAGAAATTTTAAAACTGTACGAACTTTGATTTCCAACAAGTACCTGATTTATATCATCGATCGTTGATCTTTTTCAACTTACGGCAAACATGGGAAACTAAATTACTAAAGTTCTGTGGAATACCAAAACGTATAATTTTTTTCGATCTAATTTAAAAGATAAGTATAAATTTGATTGATTTATCAACTAGTAATGACATTTAAAATTCTCACGATATACTTGCTGGCCCCTGGCGACACATTAATAAAAAATCGCTGACTTAGGTATACACATCGGACATTCAGAATAAATTTCAGATTTGAATGTTAAAAGTTTCTAAGTTTCTAAAAATCTAATATAGAAGAGAAAAGATGGGAAAACCATAGGTACTTAAAATCTAGATAAACCATATCTAATAATATCTGATAAACCACACTTTCTAAATAAATACGATTCAGGTTCTTTTGGATGTACCATATAATCTTATAATATTGTATAATTTTTGGATGAGTAGCATTTACTCTACATTTTTCTAACTGATCAGTAGTTAAACTCTACTATATTAGTTCGTCTTATAAGTACAAAAGTAGGCTAATGCATACAGATGTTGACCTTCATATACAATTATTGGTCATTTCAATAAAAATAGAACACATAATATAATCCTTTTTTTATACATTAAAATATGAATTGTACTTGAAACATGAATATCTATATTATTGAAATATACCTACATACATCTTATTATGTAAGCAAAAAATTATATTACATTCCCTACGTTTCTTCAAACGGTTAATCACATTATATGGCGGTAAACATCTATATGCATTACCCTATTTTTTTCTAAGCACGGCAAGAGAATGCAAAATATTTAAAATTCTTTGGGAAACGTATTTAATCATCATCTGCAATCTAGAACGTGGAGGATTAAATTGGAATATTGTCTAGTGTCTACAATAATTAAAATACCTAATCTTGAAATATATAATTCTCGAAATAGTCTTGTAATAGAAAGACACAAAATTTTCAATCCTCAACCCTCATCCTCCTCTCTTCAACTCAACCACCATGATCCTCCACCGAATGATCCTTAAATCCCTCAATGATCTAATCCTCTCCTATCAATATTCGACCAGAGAAAAAATTTCGCGTTAGATGGTATCCAGGTTCCTGAGAAAACTCGTGCACGCGAATCACAATCAAAGGGACCGATGCCTCGCCCCCCTTCCCTTCCGCTCGAATCCGGAGTCCTGTTCTTTTCGAGAGAGTCGAATCGAGGGGCGCGCGTATGAATACGTATCAGGTGCACGTTGTTGCGCGGCGTTGCGCGGCCGTACGTGACCACGCATGTGCCTCGTTTTTGTCCTCGTGGAATGCCGTGACGGCGGTTCGTTTGAATCGGCGGGTATCCCATGATCATGGACCGACCAGCCGATTGTTACCGACCGCCATCGGGAATCGGGTCCGTCCGTCCGCGTCTGATTTCGTATGAGACGCAGCGCGACCGGTTGATCACCGTGGAATTTGTAGCTCAATTATACCGGCAGCCATTGCGCGCCGACTCTCCGCTCGGACGGACGCGTCGCAGTTTTGCCCTCGAAAAGAGCCCTCCGTCCGGGAAACCTACGGAGGAGTCGCGCTCCTGTCCCTCGAAGCAGCGTTTCTTTCGCCGTGGAGTCGCGCTCGTTACCAGGAAATTCGACCGCGCCTTCGCCTGCTTTTGAACCCTTTGTGTCTCACGGTCCCTTGATTGGCCTGCCTTTTTTGGCGGTCGAGGGATGCGTTTGGGATGCGGGTGGACTTGCTTAGTAGCTTTCGCAGACATTTGTAATTACTCGTAAAAACGGGAAAGGGTCATGGAAAATTATTATTAAATCCGATATTATTCCGATATTATTAAAATATCGGAAGTCAATTTTTTCCAACTACTGAAATACTTCCGAAAACGTTCGCTTTTTGCTTTACTGGATTTTTCTCTTACGAAAGCGCAAGTTCGACAAAGCGTGCGCCAGGCAGATCTGTGTTCGTTTCCCTGGAAAACTGTCTCGAATTACCGCCAGGACACTTAAGATTCGCAACGTATTCCCTCGCGAACCGTCCGATACATAGCGAACAACTCGCGACTCGTAGACTTCATTATGTAAGGACTGTTGGCAAGTTTGCTCGCGCTGCTGGACAAATTGCCAATATTTATGGAGCCACGTCGGTGGGTAAATCCTCGGGCGAATCGAAGTTAGAAATTCAAGCGAACAGGAAGGGATCTGCGAAATCGAGACGATCCAAAATCGTACAAGCCGGCTATAACTCAAAAGAAGGAATTACCTCGGGGGGACTTCATGAATATTCAAACCTGCTACCATTCTCGCGCGAACATGATTGATGGCCAATTCGCGATGATAATAAGTCGAAAGGTGGAACGGTTTTGTTGTCGCTTGAAATCCTACAAGGGACAAGGATCAGACACATGGTCTCCAGCTTTAGATATTCCTTCGCGCCACTTTCACGTGGACACGATTAAGAGCCATTCCACTATGATAATAATCCGAGACAAGTTGAACAGAAACTCAAACATTTGCTCCAGATAGACGTAACGATTCTGTTAGCGGGTCTCGCGCCGCGAATTCTTTTCCCAAAGCTTGTTCTATCCACTTCCTTCACTCGCAGAGATTCAAGCATGCAAATATGGAATCATTAGGCAACAACCCGATTAATTCTCAGCTTGAAGTCGAAGACAAAACATCTTGTGATCCAGGAAAATCGTTCGAAAGGAGAACTCGAAATCTCCGGGGGATCGATTCGCGACGCGTAGATAGTTACCGAACGAAGGCTCGCGCCTAGCCGCGAGATCGAGCCGGCGGCGATCGAATCGTTCCGTGATCTGTCTATTAGCGTGTTCGCAGCGAGGCTAGCGAGTTCCGAAAGAAAGAGGGTCGCGTGCGCGCAGTATTTGCACGGACGGTTCTCTTGGCTCGGAGCGCCTCAAATGCTCGCGGTTCCTGCCGGGTGGCGGCTTGATTTATCATTGCCGGGAATGCAGATACTTCATAAATTATATACAGAGGACGTCGGACGTCGGACGTGCATGCGTTTCGACTCGACGAGACGTCGGCTGGCACGCCAGGCACGAGGCCAGCCGAATGCCGCCCCCTCTTTCAGCTTCTGGCTCGCTCTCGCGCCATGCCGCGCCGATTCGCTCCGATCCTCTTCTCTGGCCCTGCACCTTAATCCGTCGGGCCAACCGCAAGATCGGAGATAATCCGCCCGGCCACCGCGGTGACGTCCGACCAATTTTTCTATTCGCCGCTAATTAATTGCCGCCCTCGAACTGTCGATCGCGGTGTCCTCTTCGGAGTACCCGATCAACGTCGATCTTGTAGATACTGGCGTCGATTAAGGAGCAACTGTGACTCCTAATTGACTGGCCGATCTTTTCGGTCTTTCCTTGTTTAGCGTTGATGTATAACACTTCAGTATATCTACTACCTCTTTATTATTATAAGAAGGAACATGATTTTCCTCAATCACAGCACACAGTCATTCTGTTTCACGAGAGAATAAACTTGCTTCGCGCAGCTGTCCCAACGGTCCCAAGTGACTTTTCCACCGGGATTGGTGAAAAGCTCATGTGCCAAAAAAAGGAGATTCCTTAAAAATGGTAGTATTCTTTTAACCCCTTAACTTGTGCGCTCGAGTTAATTCGAGCGCGCTAAACAGGCCAAACTGTGCACACTCGAGATAATTCGAGCGGCGTTGTATTTTATTAATTTTGTATTTGTTTTTATTTTTTTGCCAAGACAATGTTCTAAAGTGTGTTTTTTACATAAAAAAAAAAATTGATTTTTTTTGGCCGGTTTTTTTCAAAAAATCTGTGCGTTAAGGGGTTAAAGACTCAAGGGAGATGAAACCAATAACTAATAACGAGGGTAGGCGTCAGCTGCGTAAGTCCCGATACACACGAGCGACAAGAAATCGCAGCGATTATTTGCGGTCGTTGCGATATCATGTCAGTGACGTTGTCCGATTTTTTCGAATTTGTGAAAAACAATAGTATACAAAATCGCAGCGATTTTTTGCACAGAGTATAAAAACGACAATCAGGTCGTCGAAGAACAGGAATTACAGAAGAAAATTTTAAAAAGTGGATGAAGCAACAAAAGTTTGGTATGATTATCGAAACATTAGCTAGGATCATCATAACCGAGCATCGCGCGAAAAATCGCGATGTGTATGTATATACATGTATATATCTTGTTTTGCGTGTGACTTCGAGATTCGTCGCGATGCTGGTTTTCCCGCAAAAGCCCATCTACTATAACCGTAGCCTCAGCCTAGAGTCACACGAGCGTCAAAACGACGCCCATCAATCGTCCGTCACTACGTCTGCCTCATGTTATACTAAAGTTCTGTTTTCTGAACTAGTGCAAAACCAACCACTTGCTATCTCCTTCCGTTTTGTCAAATAAAAGAAGATAGCGATAGATGAGTTCTGAACTAATGCAGGAATAGAAAACAGACCTTAAATACGACGGACGTTGCGAATGACATAGCAACAGGCGATCGACGGACAATATTTTGTTGCTCCTGTGATCTTACAATTAGTCTAAAGCGTGCGAAAACTATTGTATAGTCAAAATTTGGATTTTACAGAGAACAATATTCGGCAAAGTCGAAGTTGCAACATCGGATGATCGATCCGGCAGTTCCATCAATTAAAAGGACCGACTGTAGATGGGCAAACGAGTCGCATTCAAATATGGTGCACGGCGGCGCGCCGGCGGGAAAGCGAGATCGCAAGAACCGCGTCGCGCACGGTACACAATCTGGTAGCGTGCGTAGCCGCCGCCATCTTTAATAATCCGCGAGCGCCATACTGCTGGGCTAGCTTCTCTTTTTGTCATAAATGAGAGGCGACCGCGAGGTTAAACGGGTTGTCAGGTGTCCCCTCCGCCAACGGTAGCCTGCTGCATAATTTTACGATCCTCGGTCGCTTCGGTCGTATAGGTTCGAACTACGGGCATCGTGTCTCCGTATCGTCGTTCGTGGCCTCGCGTGTATGGCGTATGCCAGAGAGGCCGATCGAGAATAATCTTGTCGACTGTGCTCTCGCCGGCGGAGTTTATCGTGGTGATCGGTTCATGGAACTCCGGCTCGATTCCGTGCCTGTAATGTGTATTCAATGGAGGACGCCGCTGATGTCCTGGCCACCCTCCGCTCACCAACATTTTAATTAGATTCTGATCGATTCTAGCGCGGGGCATCTCGAATAGGCCACACAAGCGTTTTACACGGCAAAAGATACGGTCGCGGATAGAAAACTCCGTATTATGGTCGGTCGCGCGATTATGAAACGGCACGGAGTTGTCTGTTCTTGGTGAGTTTTTCATTCGTTGCATAATGGGCGGATGGAATGATTCACGGAGATCTTAGGGTGCCGAAGAATCAAATTAAATGGACCATTCTGAAATATGTATACAGATTGTTGCTATTCACTAAGTCGATCTTATCAATTTCGTCATGTGATTGCAGATTCAGCTAATTTGGTTATTTAGTACAACAGAACCTCGATTTACTAATTTAGTATTTGAGTGACTTAGAATAATGGTCAATTCATAATTCATAGCTTGACAAAATTGGTTTGTTCGGCGACTCACTCAAAGAGACGCGTAATACACTTAGATTTTTGCCAAAAGAGTGATATATTATCTTTTTTCTCTCCTTATAAATATAATTGTCTAGTCTGCTGTTTGTAAATGTATCAATCTACTGTACCACAAGGTTGTTTGACCCGCTCAACAAACCATTATTATTATTATTATTAATATTATTATAAGAGCGTAAATCTCGTTATTTATTTTTGAGAAATAGAAAACGTAGGTAACGTTGAATTTAGGCGCAAAATTATCATTATTGATACCACACAACAATAAAACAAGATTTCTAAAAATAGATAAAAATAGTGAAAAATATTATCGATAGTTCCATATCGAAATATTCCATTATTATATTGATATTTCCAAATTGTTTTGCATATAGCATTGTTTTTAATAATATTTGAAATGTACCATTATTAATTCTGAGTAATACATTTGTGGTATTAAATGCACATACATTATAACAGTTCAAGCTTAAAAATCCTACCATATTCCTATAACTAAATAATGCATTAATTAATTGAAACCTCAATATTCATGCTTCAATAATATTCAAGATTCAATAATTCAATAATAATTAAGATTCTACTGTAAGTTAAAATTTCTGTTCAGTACGGATATATAATTCTGCAGCTTCTGTGGTCTACATGGAAAATAGAGGAATTGTCTGAAACCATAAAATTCTCTTTGTTTTTTAAAATTGTTGTTATAATTATTAGAAAATCAGCATTTCCAATAAATGAAGCACCGAGCTACAACCATAATTCCAAACTAAAATCCCGGCATATGCCAAAACAATTTCACTAACTTCTCACTCACTAAATTCTTTCTGTTGGAAATCGTTCCTGATAAAACAGTTAATAAAAAAAATAAAAGAAAGAAAAGTTCTTTCAACCCAAAACATTAAGCCTTTTAAATGCCGCTTTAAAAAAATTGAAAGTCAAAGTCAATGCATCTATCGTCCATTAGTAAACCCTAAGAAAAATTGGAGAGCGGAAGGTTGAGCCGACGGCGACAAAAAGTTAGCATTTTGAGGCCGATCGTAAAGCGATTTTATGCCGCGATTGCGGAAGCGCGGCGCGGCGGCGGCGTCCGAGGAGCGGAGAAAAGTTCGGTCGATCCGGGAGCCATACGTCATCCTTGACGCAAGGAGTCAGCTGCTCCGCAATCCCCGTCGTCCTTCTTGCGGGAAGAAATCGGTCCTTCTTGCCCCATCCCGGGCCGGACACATCTTTTAGCTTGTAGCGGCGACACCATCCGCTCGGTCGACGCTCTGAAATCGCGTTCTCTCATCGATATGTATGGATGGACAGGCCGGTGGAATTTTAGTTGGTGTCGCCTCCGCGGCCGACACACGCACACGACAAACAAATAAGCAGATCGACGGAAGGACGTGAAATAAGAGCGACAGGGTCGGCGGAGGATCGATGAATGGCCGCGACCACAGACATTTGGGGGGATCGATTTCGATTTCGTTGAGAGGAGGGAGATCATCTTTCGCTCGGATTAATCGCGAATTTGATACCTCGACGAGAGGCGAAAAAGTCGATTTCGCGACGGACCATGGAACAATTGTTCCCGCGCTTGCGTTTCCATTTTCAGCCAAGTGTTTTTTTTTTTGCGCTCGCTGCGCACCGCATTATTTGAAATTCCGAGATGAGATCTGGACGGACTTCGATGGTTGCCGGAGACTGGAGACTCGGCTCTTTGCGACGCAACATTGTGTGTTCGGTGCTGCTGAAAAAGCAATGGCGGGCGCAATAAAACGTAGCGAGACCGAGGCGACGCGAACGGCGAAGGCTCCCTTGGAAACGGGGTTGATTTATGAACCTCCGCCACCGTGATACGGGCCGAATATAATCCCGTGGCATACTGTGGCATTCATAAAGCCGAACTGCATCACGGTGTTGTCAGAATTCCCTCGCAAGTCCTTGTATATCGGAGATATACGTTCCCTGTGACATTTAAAACCTCGGCTACCGCACGCGAAAACCGATCGAACTGGATCGTTATTTATACCGGTTTTACATTAAACATTGTTCGATTCCGAATCGATAGGGTCACGATAAAGGTTGCTGTCATATCGCGGGACGGGACTCCACCCAGTTCTCGGCATCGTTTCCTCGCTCGCTGTTTTAATGACACCGATTTTACGTCGATTGTCAAACGCTACCTTCGTATCCGCTCGCTCTCTCCTTGTAGGAAACGCGAGAGGTCGAATCCCACGGGGTCCTCGCGCAAAAATTCCACGATCCACGCGTCACCGTTTTTCCGTCATTAAAATATTTGCATTCTGCGCCGTCTGGACGATACTTATCTTCCCCGATGGAAGTTAAATTACGAGCCGTATCATCGAGTCGGATGCATTTATTCCGGGAGGTCAGTGGCCTCACCCTTTCTCCCGTTCGACTTCGTAATTCTCCAGGAATAAGACGACCGGACGAAAAAAGGGACGCTGGCGGAAGGGAGGGACGTGGACAGGGCGAAACGGGAGGAAGAGAGAGCGCGGCGAGAGGCGGGAAGGGGTAAGCCCTTGGCGGGACGGGAACGGGGGCAGAGCAGCTAGGCGAAAAAAGGACCCCGGCCGCTGGGGCCCTTTGCCTTACAATTAGGGAGACCCACGAGCCCCACGGCCTACGGGACATATTAAATAATTTATAATTGTTTTGCCCGGCTCGGTGATACACGTCGGCGAGTCGTTTACACAGCGAGCTACAGCCGGGCTTTTTGCGCGCTCCGTCGCTCCGAGAGAGCCTTGACAATGACGGATAGTTCGATCCGCGATTATGAAGTCACGATCGCGTTATCACGGACAGGATTACCCAGGGGACGCGATCGAATCCTTCCTCGATTCGCGCGGACGTTCCTCCAGGATCGTTGACGCTGATCATTGGCTCAGGAAACATCAGGAAGTCTGGAAATCTTGGCTTTTTACCACATATTATCTGAAATACAGTGACTCGTAAATTTGTACATGGAGAGTCTTCACAATTCTTGAGAAGAATTCTTTAAACTCTAAAACAGATTTACTTCACTTTTACACAATGAAAGCCATGGAAATTCAATTTGAAGGATAAAATTATTTTACTGTGGATTTCAGAGGTAATTAACATTTTGGATTTATTTATTTATTTGTTTCTCAAAGTCACGGATACAGCAACCCTTTGCTATATGTATACAGGGTGATATTCTCGCTAGTAGACACAATGGAAGTCCTGCTTTCTAAAAGAAAGGTCCAAACCATTGGTGGGCCATTAAGAAGTCGACGATCAAGGGTTTGGTTCTTTTCAATCACAAGGTTATCACTGTGTCTACTAGCAAACAAAAGGAAGAGAGAAACTACAGTAAAGTTAAACAATTTAACGTAAGGATCTTTTAAATTTACGAAGCGAATCGTTGAAAAAGTCAAGAGAGTGACAATGAAAATGGCACATTATAATTATACGATTAATACAGTTAAATTGGCCATAAAGAGCATGGTGAGAACTTTATATGCATCACGCGTCTCTTTTCCAACATTATTAAATTGGTTTTACGAAGAATCGGTTATATGTAAATGAACCTGTGAGTCACTGTATATTGAGAATTAGATGAAGATTTGCTTCTTGTTATTAGGGAGAGTCGCCATAATTTTGGAGGAGAGAATATTTGCTTCGAGGATATGCAGAAATACTTCCGACAGAAGGGTTAAACTTAAACTAACTTAATGTTGTTCTAAGTGAAAAAAGATCTTTAGGTGTTCGAAGAAATCCGCTTTCTAATTCTCGTTAGATCCAGATATGGTCTTCCAGCAAATAACATTAATTTGTATCGCCACAAACATATCACAATAGAATCTACTTTATTGAGACATTTATTTTCCATCCTGTGTTTCGCAGGGTGCCAGGAGAACTCGAGCTCAGGTTTCAAGCAAGGGAAAGCGATAGATCGCAAAACCGCGTAACGACCCGCAGGAAGTGGCTTACAGCCTCGCTTTTACAGCATCTTGAAATATAGTCTCAAATCGTGTCTGACCACTTCGGTCATTACCTACTTTCGCCTAAGTCCCGACACCTTGTCTCCATGAATCTTCCACTCTAAGCGAGCGTTCCGATGTATCGCTTCGTCCATATCTCGCGCGATTCGCTTCACTCCGTCCATCGGTGTGCCTAAACATGAAAATTCCTTGGTGAACAATTACTTATATATTTCCGCTGAAGGCAAATATTTCGATGTATCGTTTTGTCCACATTTTGCACAATTAGTTTCACTTCACCCATTGTTAAGTAAAGAAATTTAGAAATAGACAAGGGATAGATTTCTCTGTTACTGAAAATATCTGCGATTCGTCGGTCTTTCGAAAAATTTCTCCTGGAACAGAGTGTAATTCATCAGGATTCCCGAATTTTTCCCCGCATCTGGAACATCGCCCGGTGTGGATGTCGCGCGGAAAACGTCTCGCGGTTTGCAGTATGGAATGCGCCGCTGCAATCGCAGAAGCCGCGGACGACGAGGACCAGAACCGTGGGAAGCAAAAAGTAGCTTGAGAACTCGTACGAGCTACGATAGGTCGGTGTATATACGGGGCTATTCCGACTCTAAGGAGGTGTCGTTCTATCCCTGCCTCGAGCCCGCCTACCCACCGGCCAGTTTATCATCGATTTCGTATTTATCCCGGTATCCCGCCTTCTCCACGCTCGGCTCGTTTCGATGACATGTTATCCGACCAGTCCTCGCGAAGGCTACGAACTGGCCACGAGTGATACTCTTTCAGCTCTTAGAAAATTCCTCTCGGAACGATTCAAAATCCAGTTTCAAGAGAAACAAAAAATTTGGTACTACAAGCATCTTATATGGAGTGATACGTATCTAAACTTTGGCACTCTACTATTCCTAGGGATGATAAAGCATCTTATGGAGACAAATTTATAAATTCTTATTTCGAGATATGGATACTATTTTATACACATTTTCTGAAACGAAAATTTAGTCAATATAAATGTAGTTGAACCAGGCATTCAATTATTCCATGTTTCTATTATTTTGCGTGTCAAATATTTCATACTACTAACAATTAAACTACATTAAAATTTCGAGTAAAACTTAAACTCTGATTTAATAATGATCTACTAAAAATAAAAAAATTCTGGATCCAGAAAACGCGTCGATTTTGGGTCTGATATTAAGCCTGTTAATCGAGGTTTTGCTGCATATTTTTCTTATAGACACTTTTTGAGTCCAAAATTCAATCGTCAAATTATCTCGTCTTATATCTGCAATAAAATTAGGAATACCTAGACTAAGAATTTTTCAACACCACTACCACAGTCTTTAAAATGTCGATGCGAAGTATACATATTGTTGCAAAGATAATAATTCTCAGTAATTTCTTTAAGTAAGTTTTAAACATTCCTACAATAGTCCAACATAGTCGAAAATTATGTATATTCATTGAACCTTCTTTTATCCTTAACACTTTAGCTACATGTCATTTATATGTGAGTAACGACTAATCACAGCATTATGTATAATATTCATTTATATAATTACAAATGACAATTATCAACATTCTTTTGTTGCATGCTGTTATAAAAAAGAAAAAACTCTAAAAAATGCACCAAAAATCATAATACAATTTAAAATCGCTGCATATTTTAAAAGAATTATTCAGTACAATTATTTTGACAATCAGTATATTAAAAAACATAAAATACGATCCCAAAATTACCCGTTTGCTTATCACTCCTTATGTAAGCACTTTAATACCTTGAAGTATACTAAACTATAGTCTCCAATTTTTCGCAGACCAGAAAATCCACAAAATCCAGTTTCATAGTACCCTTTCGGTACAAATCCAGCGATCGCAAAAAGAAAAATAGAAAAATCAGAAGAATCCAGCAATCAGCTTGAGGAGGGCGAAAGTGGCTTAAACCCGTCGCTAGCAAGACGGCCAGTCGCAAGTGCGCTGGACTAAGACGGCGAGATGCATCAAAAGAGGGAGGAGAGAGGTAGTGGGAGAGAAAGAGAGCGAGGAGAGTGAAGTAGGGAGATGCAGCGAGATGTTTCTGGACCAATGGAGAGGCTGCACCACCGTGACCGTATGCAAACTGCATCACCGCCTCCACCTCGAGAGTGCTCATCGAGTATGCAAAGTCCTTGCTACGTGCTCCGCCCATCTGCGGACGCTCTTGGTACAGATTTCTACGTGCGCTGCAACGTGCACGCGAATGGCGTGCCATTTTATTGCGAGCACGGGTCTCCGCGTCGAAGATATCGCCTTGGACACGAGATCCATACGCTTAGATAGAAAAGCTGCGCTTCTGGCTCGAGAAGGATCGTTCTTAAGCCACGTATTCAATGGCGAGCTGTTCGCGATCTTTATTCGCAAGAAACCTGCAAATTTTTTATCGCTTTAAATTCGAGCTTTGTCATTTCTAAATATAAAACGAGAATATTTCAAACTAATGGTTGTTCTCGAAAATTTCTGCACGGTCCACGAAAATTCTTTGAGATCCATTCGCAAGGTCCTCGCGAAACCAGTGTGAACTCGGCATAAGATCGCCCGAACTGATTCACTTCACGCGCTCGAATCCTTCCGGTCTTATTTATGGCGAAAATGCCGATAGGGAAAGGGTTAATATTTCTCTTCCTCGGCTCAGCGGTCTCTTTATGCACCCTTCCGTCCGCCGAATTCGGCGCGAAAGCTTCCTAGGCAACGAGCGTTGCCCTTATCGCTCGAAGCGTCATTTGCAACGATGCCGACGTTGCACGATACACGCTATTGTTATTAACATACAAAGGTCGTTGATAACAATAACGCGATGTTTTATCGAGGTGCAGCGCAGAGTCGGCGACGACGTAAACCTCCACCCTCGGTATCGCGGCGGACGCACGGCACGCATTTAGGGAAACTAATGGCAAAAACCGGCATAATAATTCGGAATCGATCTCGCGATCGGCAGCCCTTATCCCGCATGTATGTATACAGCAGGTAGACATCGCGATCGCGGCGCTCCTCGTAAAGGTAAGGACGGGTTGAAAATCCATTATTAACCCAGGCCGAAGGGGATTCGTAATAAACGTAGACAAACGAAAGAAACAGGAGGAGGAGGAGGAGGAGGAGGAGGAGGAGGAAAAAGGAAAAACGTGAAAAGCGGATGCGCGGCGTGGAGCAGAAACGTTGGAGGCAGACTGTATTGTTTCTACAGGAACAATAATTTCGCTCGAAGGCGGTCTCCGCGCCTCCCGGCCGATAGGACGACGTATATCGATCCCGCGATAATTATTTACGGGGCCGGAAGTCGAGTCGCCGCGCCGCGACTCCCTTCGCGGATCTGTCACGCGTTTATACGACGAGTCGTGAGGATCGTAAAGCGCGACGAAGCCGAGAATTTTTCCTTGGTCGCTTGCGGCAGCACCGCTATCGACGCGCGTGCAAGGCGGTCGTAAAGAAACCGCAGCCTTGCGTAAACTTGCGTTAAACGAGGGAACAAGGCTTGTGGATCCTTCGCCTGGTATTTCTGATATGAAACGGTTCGCTTTATTTCGCTGCGCCGCTTTCAGTGGGCCGAGAGCGGCCGCGATATTAACTAACGACGCTCTGCAATTTACTAATATTCCTTGGGTTTATGGGACGTCCGGGGTGGAGGACTCGAGATTCCTCTTGTATTGATCTATCTCTCTCTCTGTGTGGGAATTAAACTAGGCATTGTGCTTGTGCTGGAATTATACCGGAGAATCACATTTATTGCTTACGGAGCTGACTCAAAAATTCTTTATTATAGGGACTAAAATGCCACGCACTTTCGTTCAGAAAATTCAATTAATGGTACATGTAATGTACATTTTTTAAACACATCTCAAATTATTGCTGAGGATTTTTGCGAATAATGGCTTTAATCCCATAATTGCCATGTTGCATATAGTGAGAGTGGAAAATAATGAATAAGTGTGCTTTTAATTGAGTTTTGAGTTCAATATTACAAGCAGACTTCGAATGCTATTGTTTTTGGTATTAAACAAGAATTTCGTAGAGTTTAAATTTTGTGAAGTACTTCTTGAATATTTTACTAAATTTTTGTTTCTTTTATGTTCATTTTATAGAAATATACAGTAGATTTTCAAAAGTAAGTTATTTTTATTTTTCCACTGGACATTTTGCTTTATAATTTTCTTCGCAAAAAAATCTTTTTATACGTTTCATCATGTTTTTCTACTTTCTAATTTTTTGAATACG
Source organism: Perdita meconis (assembly GCA_030770465.2). Lineage (NCBI taxonomy): Eukaryota > Metazoa > Arthropoda > Insecta > Hymenoptera > Andrenidae > Perdita > Perdita meconis. Next base: position 5,362,624 of record JASKOS020000007.1, read on the forward strand.
AAAAGTGCTGAAAAATGTATACAGTCTCTTATAAAGACAGTAATATGGAAATAGAAGATTTATAGAATAGAAATTCTATGTATTAGATCGTTCATTAAGTTCTGCGGATTTAAAAAGTTATAAAGTATACAACTAATGAGATTACAATCTTTTTTAATTTGAAGTTATTTCTAATAATTCGCATACAACCAATTTCTCTTATAGTTAGAATTATGGCAAAAAAATATTTTTTGTCTACTATATCCAAAGGACTTAAAAATGAGCAAACCATAGAATTTAATGAACGACACAATATATTTCATAAATGGGGAAAAGGAGCTGCTTACAACTTCCCAGACTTCTTTTACATATCCTTATCCCTTCTCTACACATATGTTAAAAGAATTTAGTTGGAAAATTCAGAAAATACTTCTCAACATCCCTAATTGCACTTACATAATCCTCAAGTTTTCTCAGGTTTTCATATTATAAATAAATTTTAATTCCGCTCTAGTATCAAGCTTTTCAATGCCATTAGATACTGATACCTCTACCAAAATAATCGTACTTAATCATTTAACTCTGGAATAACACCCTGGAGTTTTTAACAACCCCACAAAATTTTAGTCTCATCCACGTAAAAGAAAGGTGGAATAGTTAATCAGTTTTGTTTTTTCATTGATGTAATAATAATTGTTCACTTTATTTATTTAATTTTTATTTGATTATTTAAATAAAAAGGCGCGATTCCTTATTGCAAACATTGCCAGGACAACGCAACAATAACTACTTATTGCCAATATGTTAATTATAAAACTTCTGTTATGATGTATCACCTCTGATCAAATATCCCACTTCTCCCCTACTTACACAAAATAGAACTGTAAAATATTAGGCTTCTTCTTACCCTCCTAACTTACGCCATAGTTTCTGAATCACACCATGCAATGACATACTATCATTCTTTTAAGATGTTAGGAAAACAATGAAACAAATTCTTTCGAAAATATTAAGCAACATCTAACATACCAAGATTCTATTTCGAAAAATAGAAGGACATTGTTCTAAGGCTAAAAAAATGTCTCGCATCAAGGAGAGGCTGCGATTCCCAGCAACTGCAGTAATCAGAGTAACGATTCGCGTGACGAGAGCGGAACACGGGAAAGAATTCAAAGAGCGAGCAGCCAGTACACGCGCAAAGGGGGCATTTTCAGGAGTGAAAGACCGAGGGTTTATGGTGGTGGGTCGGCCGTTATCGGAGTTATACGGGCTGCGGGGTGGTCGGTCACCGGTCCTCTCGCAGATATCAACCACCCTCCAGACCTGTTCTTCTTAGCCCAGTGGCTCGGCTCCGATAGCCGCACGTTCACAGTCTCGCGCGCGCGTGCACCTACGACGCGCATACAGAGGGAGGAAAAACCGTAGCGCGGCGGCCTCGAAGTCCTGTCCGACCATTGATTACCGGGAGCGAACGTCGCTCGCAAATTCTTACCGCCCCGTCGACGGCCTTACTTACCTATCCAAGACGATGATGCACGCCGAATGTTCCCTTTTATTCGAGCCAGGAGACGCTCGCGCGACCAACAAGCCGCTCCGCCGGGGACGGAGAAAGAGAGGTTGGCGTTATGCCTGCTCGTTAGAGCGGCGAGATCGGTGTCGCGATTCCGGCGATCGAGCAGATTAATGGTCATCGCTGTCACTTAAGCCCTGAAAATCGAGATTTATCTCGTTAGCCTGCCGGCCGTCTAATTGTTCGAGCCGAACGATCGCGCGAGCGACGCGCCGCTTCGCCCGTGAAACGCTCGTCTGCTCGATACGTTTTGTTACGCCCTCGTCTCGCGAGACGTTTCCTTGTTTCCTTGGTCGACGATTAGCTTAATCGCCGGGAGAAAGCGAAAGTTGTCGCCTGTGGATCCATCGATGCTGATGGAAAGCTTCTCCGGCGACGGATTACTTACTTTGCTCCTCAGGAAATCCTCTATGAGAACTAGAATTTCCGAATCTTTGGTTGTTATAATTTTTTATTGTGAAGACAGGAAGCTATATTAATCATTTTTCATTTTAGGCGACATCTAAGTTTGTTATAGTTCCTTTTGAAAGAGAAATTTTTGTGGTTAATATTTTGAACATACCCTAACATTATGGAGAAAATACTCCAATTATATCGCAAAGTTTTTAATGAATTTTTTATAGTTTGTAGAATATCTCAGTATCTTGATACCTCATTTTAGGGATGGGTAATTCATATTTCATGCACATAAGATTATTATGCACACAATTAAAACTATGCAGCAATCTCTTAAGTAGTTATGTATCTATATTTCTAGTAGAAAAGTCATGGAAAATTTAATGATCAAAGGTGAAACATTCTTTTGATACAGAACTTTTGTATTTCCAGCAAACTATTATGAAATTAGAATTGCAGTTTTACTTGACATTCTCTTTTACTTGAAGCATTGTTATTGCTCGTGCATCGAATGATTAAAACTCACAAGAAATATCAACGAATTATGACTCACTGATTTTTATGCGTTTTTGGGATAACATAGTATTCGAAAAAAATATTTAACAAAAATTTTTTGTATCAGCCATAATTCGTTCTGAAAGGGTTCAAACAGCTCTTAAAGTTGGAGTAGAAAATCTATTCTTTAATTTAAGAAAAAACCAATTACACACAATACAAGGTCTATCGTTACAAAATTAATAAATACTGTATTTAAACTTTTTCCTAGTAACAGTAGTTACTTTCCAAATATTGTAGGTACGAAATAGGTTTTCCGCCCAAACTTTAGGGGCTGTTTTAACTACTGCAGAATGAATTATGGCTGATACAAAAAAATACGTGTTAAATATTTTTTCGAGTACTATAATATACAAAAACGCATTAAAATTGGCATGTCATAAATCCCTGATGTCCCTTATCAGAATAATAGTAATTCTGCAAACTAAAAACCTGCCGCGAAACATATGAATAAAATCCATATTCCAAACCTTATGAAATTAATCTCACCTTAAATATTATTCAACCACGAATTTAAACAAAAATACACTTTAAAGTGATGCTTTATATTTTTTATAATAACATGACCATATAAAGCATACTATCAGTATTGATTATTTAACAGCATTACTGTGAGGTCTTTATAAAAATGAATTCATATATGAATAGTTCATAATGCTCTCCCCTCATCAATTTCTACAAGATTTCCCTAAAATGTTATATTAAAGATAACAAATTCATTTAATATAGCATCGCGACCCAGTATACCATTTAAGCGTTACATTGTATTTATTCCACGTGATTTGCGAAGGTTTAGAAAAATATTGTTACTGAATTAGTCGCGACAAGAACGATCTTCCACTTTCATCGACAGCGCATGCAGTTCGAGGCTGTTCTCCGATTAGCGCTGGTCGTATAAATGCGCCGCAGATGCACGTGCCACGAATTACGCGGATGCAGCGGCAGGTCACTCAGCCGGGGGGCCCGATGCATACGAGGGGCATCTTGTAGGTAGGCTCACGCACGCCTCGGCTGATGCTACCACGACGATTTTCGAGTTTGCACGCGGCGCACGTGCGAGCACGTACATTTATCTTTGGGCATCTTTTACCGCGAATTTCGATCGTAGATCTCTCTCCCCGTTTTCAACGACTGGTGTCGTTTCCGCGTGATCCTAATAGCGCGAATGTCGTCGACACCGACGTTCACTAGAATCTCTTCCACCATTTTTTCTTCCTTTTCATTAAGGAACTAATCAGACTCGTATCGAAACAGGAAAAGCGACGACGGAACATCATCTGCTCCGCGATTAATCATTGCGTAAAAGGGTAGACACCGCAAACAAGTTTCTCTCAGCAATTTATTAAACGCTGAAAGGTTCACAATGCACCCTCCATAATTGACCTCGAAACGAGGCAACCGTGAAGCCCCGGGTTTTCATTAGAAAGTCCGGGTTCCGCCCGGTGCATCGATGCACATGCCGCTGCAGGTGCGAATTATCGATAATTCCGGCGAGTAACAGTGCCGCGCGTCGAAGCAAATCCATAATCGATTCGATGATGGACGCGGGCGCGCGTGTACGAGCGAGCGAAGAGAAGACGTGCGTGCACGCGCGCGGATCCGGCGAGCGGGCTAAAACGAGGCGGTGGCATTTCTGCGACGATCGGCCGCGCGTGGGGGCGTCTTTTGATCCTCGCCGCCGCGCTTCGATCCCTCGATACCGACCCACGTGCACGTGAGCATCTTCTGCGAATCGTTGGAACGCGGATTGCTTGCCTCGCGATTTGATTTAGCGACGATTTCTCTTTCATTTAATTTAATTTTATTTTATTTTAATTTTATTCACGGGAAGGAATTCCCATTAGTGTACAAGAAACAAAAATTTTCATATAGTTGCGTACATAGAGGTCACAATAATTGGAAACAATAAAAGAGTACAGGAGTAGTATAAAAATGACAAAAGATAGCATATAAATAAAATATGAAATAAAATATATAAAGATATAAAAGGTGTAAATAACAGATTAGATTAAGTTGTACAATTGCCTCTTGAAAGACCACAACGAGCTACCAAATATATCAAGGTCGCCAGCAAAAGCATTGGCAGTGACGCACGACCGGTTAATTGTGTCTAGATGCGAACACATTGAAGTATAATTTAACGGAAGAAAGGTCTGCGAGTGCCTTAGAGATCTTATTGGCGCATATATGTTAATAAGTTGAAGAAGTTGAGGACAATTGATGTAACCATTGACGATTTTGAAAATGAGCATAAGTTCTGAAAATATTCTTCTTCTTTCTAAAGTATCAAGCTTAAGCTCTTTCATGACTACATCATAGTTGTGGTCAGTGATTGACATCTTCCGCCCTAACTTAAATGTCGCAAATCTAAGAAATCTATGTTGCACCCCTTCAAGCTTGTGTTTCTGGTTGGCAAAATAAGGAGACCATATAACTGAGGCATTTAACGATCGCTCTAATTTCTTTCGTTTGGAGGACTTCGAGTTTTCGCCCTTCTGACGACGTCTCACGCGTAATGGCGAAAGACAAATTGTCTCGGCCATTGTCTCAGACCGCCGCGTCGACGAGCGGAGGACAAGCACGCGAAAGGCGGAAACCGCTAATGGGAAAATTATAAATTCGCCTCTAATTGATGAGAATTAGTTAATGCGTTGATGCGCGAGAATTATGCAACGAAACGGTAGGATGTAATTCGCCCATTGTGCGGCCGCTGGAAGAGTTATGTGCCCGCGGCGAGCCCGTTTCCCATGATGGGCATACATAACTAGAGCCTACCCGTGATAACTTTATTACGAACGCCGATGTCAGCCCGATGGCTTCTTCGATCCGATAAGATCGCGATATCTCATACGGATGTTTATTTCAAAGGCGGAATTACGAGTCTGGAGCGACGCCAGCCGTCGTAAATTTCCCGAAGCGAGAAAAATGGCGTAAATTCCTCCTCGGTCCTCCTCTCCGTCCTCCGACCAACCCTCTCCCTTCGACTTCTCCGTTTAGCGTCGCGTTGACAACGCGTCTGCCAAAAACTTGGACAATGGAAAGTAGATTCGTTCCCGGGTTACCGAACGTTTCTCGCTCGATAATCGAAATATCTCCTCCCTCCCCTTATTTCGTTCCGATATCTCGAGGCGAGTCGACGCTTCACCGAGCCACCGGACAAATTACGCTTCATTGTCGTATTAGCGACGATGAAAAACGAGCGAAATCCACTTCTTGTCGTTACCGTCGCGATATCTGTTTTACGGTGCCGCGTCTGAAACATAACTCGGCATGGTTCACTTGTACCCCGTCCACGGTTCGCTGACTTTTCCTTTATCCTACGAAATACGGAAGTCGCTCGGATTCCTTTCCTCCTATTAGCAACGATCCCCTCCTCCCTCTGTCCCGTTCTAAAGAGCACCGATTAGAAACAAAGTCGACGGAGTTTCCCTATCCAATAAATACCTGCCCGCCATTTCTTCCTTCTTCTCTCCACTTTGTACTCCAAACGAATATCCTTCGAGGGATATCTTAGTAATTCTTGCAGTTTTGGACTTCTTCATTGTCAGAAAAATTGGATCAAAGTATTGCTCATTTCTTTTTTCTTTATTTTTATTTTTATTTGTTAACGAGAATACGTCTTTAATATACATATGTATGTAAATTAGGTAATTACTATAAGTGGTTAGTGCTTATCTACTTTCAATGGAATGGTGCACTTTAAATTTGTGTTGTAAGAAACTTACAAAGAGACGTGACGCTATGAGAAGATCTATGTATATGGTTAATATGAATATTGGCTTCGCTCGTAGCTCTGTTTATGGGATCCATGGCAGTAGGTCTATAAGTCAATAATTTAAAATGAAAAATTATTCTGTGTCTAAAGTGCCTCTGAGGTGCATATAGCATATTAATTCGCTCCATGAGTTATGGACAGTTTATTTTAAAAATCAAGTCGGCAATCATCCTACTATAAAAGAGCGGTTATAAATTCATTGCTTTAAAGACATGATCATAATCATGATTCGAAATCTCATCTCTGTAGGATTATTAAGAACTCGCAGCAAATCTTAAAAACTTGTGTTGGACTTTTTCTATGAGATGATCATACTTTTATTAACACAGTTACAACCTCCAAAAGGAGATTATCTAGCAATACACTTTGCATTGAAAAATACGATATTTCCTTTTTCATTTGAATTATTAGATTATATTCTTTCAAGGAATATAAAAATATAAGATTACGTATAGCTATTGTCAATTTCGAAAGTAAAGTAAATTCCACAGATAATGCAAAAAATGCTTTGTTCACGTATTTCATTGATTAATTTAGTCCTTCGCTCATTAAATAAGAAACATTTCTACATTACATGATCAATATATTATTGTTGCCAGCCCCAGGAATAATTTGGGTTCCGATCTACATAATGGTAATTAACACAACAATTTCTCGTTGTAAAGCGCTCCAGGCTTAAAAGAACCAATCTAATGCATCAATACCAACAAAAATCTGCTCGCAAAGGAAGAAATTCCTCGCTAACAAACTATTTCCAAAATTTCCTTCAGAATTTGACGCAAGCGGTGAATTTAAAAAGTACGTCGTTTGCAAAATAAAAATTTGCAAATCGAGGCAGGTACCTACTTCATACTTGCGGAGGAAGAAGGCGAGGTCGTTCTTATTCGAGGCAGCGAGGATAGTGACGCGGCGGCGGCGGTGGCGTAAGGGTGGCGAGAGGGCAAAGGGGGTTACCGTCGAGGTGGGGTGTTGTACACCTCCGCAATCCATATTTTACAATATGGCCGGGGGGTGGCTGGCAGGTTAGGGGTGGCCTATAGGCGGCACGCTGATGTACGCAGGTCTGCCAACGATTGGTCGATAGTAACGCGACGATTCTCTCCGGTTTCTTCTCCCTTTCTCTCCGTCGGTCCCTCTCCCTCCCGCCAGTGTGATTTACACGCATCTGGTGCGTGCGCGCGACCGTATGCAGATCCACGGAGGATCCGGAAAACCCCACCAACGACCCCGTTTCGTCCCTCCGCGGCGAACCCTTCGAAACTCCCTCGACCTATCACCCTTCTTCGCTGTCGGTTTTAGATCCTCCAAGGGTGGATCTTTTTGCATTCTGATGGGGAAAATGGCGGAGTTTCTTATGGAGTGTTGAGTTTTTAGAAGATATTTTCTACTTTCGATTACATTGAATTTTTTTAAAGCAAGGACACCAAATAACCTCTACTTTCCCGAAAGGCAAGACGAAACTAAATCCAAGACCCTCATTCGAACTTGTAATGGGGATGGGCAAGAAACGAGGAGGATCGAAAAATAGTTAAGTATCTCTCCCCCTCTCCAAACGGTCGAGAAAGTTTCCTCGCTCGCTGCAAAAACCGGAGACGCTCCGGAAATCAGCCAAATTTTCTAAAATTCAGCGTCACCGTGATCGTAAACTCGACGTCCGTGAACACCCCTCGGCCAAGGGGTTGAAGCGACGGGGGCGGCGGAAAGTTTGCGGGCCCTTCCAAGACTGAGGCGGCTCTCCTCGGGAAACAATGAGTACGGCAAACAAAGGACTGGCCGACTAGGTGCATTACGTCCTCTCGAACTCATAAGAAAACGAGACTTCGAAATAGTAATGATATTATGTTTGCGTCGCTTCCGTTCCGCCGACGGCAAGGGTGAGAGAGTCGGGAGGGTTTGGCGGAGCGAGTTTCGCGACTAGGAGGGACGCTGAAACTGCCCAAAGAAGGGAAGAAGATAGCGAGCAGGGTGGGACAGAGAAGGGGGTGGCTAGCGTTGGACGGTGGTGGACGGTTCGAGGGAGGATGAGGAGAGAGTGGAATCCTCCAACGTTACAGGAGGGTGAGGCGTAATATCCCGAGTAAAACTTTTCACTCAACGCGAGAATAGGGCTGGCTGGACGCGGGGTGGGGACCCGGGAGGGGGTTGGACGTACGGCGGAAAGAAAGGAGGCAGGGGCCAACTAAGTACAAAGAATGTAATGTCCTCCTTCTACCGGCCGCGCTATACCTTTCACCGGATTTCACCCGGAGATGTCCCGCGGAATAATAAGGATAAGAATGCCGGAGAAAAAGACTGGATGGCCAGCTTCGGCTCGCGCGCTTTACGCCGCTGCATCCGCGGCTGCGAGACTTGTTGGAGTTGCGGGGGCGGCGAGAGAAATTTTTGTTTGCCTCGGTCTCCCGAGGAAAAGTGCCGCGATCATGTCATCTAAATACGGATTATTTACTTCAGTTCTTACAATTTTTTTTTTCCTTGAAGATAGGATTGCAAATTTCGTTGCAGATACAGTAACTCAAAAGCTTGTTCATATGTATTCTACATGTTAGTTAACTATAAAATTCAATTAATTTTTTCTTTCAGTTTAGATTGTTTTCATTTTCCGTGTTTAATTGTTCCTCACTTTCCATGAGGTTTATTTTGTACAGGCAAATATTTGCTTTAGAATTTAGGCAAATTTAATATATTCTTCGTGGACGAATTTGTGAATCACTGCACTTCTTTGTGGAATAATAAAGCGTGAAGAAAGGTTCTGCGTACTGGTTAAAATTTTTGGACTATGAATTTTATACAAATTAAATTTGTTTAATTCTGTAATTATACAGATATAAAAATGCAACTGATACTTGCATCATGGTTGTGTCATTTGTCATATAATGCAGCATGAATTTTATTTTTAATATTCTGTACGTTGTAAAACTTAGAAATATGTTGTAAATTTTTGCATATTAATGTTTCTCATAAATGCACAAAAATCAGAGGGCTAGTTATAATACAAAGAATATTCAATCAAAAGTAAATAAGTATTAACTAGTTCTGTCTGTCTTGTTCGGCTGGAACTCCTTAAATTAATTCCTTAATTCTTTTAACTTCCTTAATTTGTTTAATATCATAAAATTAATTTTTACAGTATTTTTAAACATTTAATAATAGCAAATAGAGAAATAGCAAATATTACTTATTGAATATATGTATTAGGATTGTCTAAATAAAATGTGTAAGAATATTTAAAACTGAGATTCTACATAAAAACATCTCAATTAGCAGTCGTAAAAAAAAGAAGTCTTGCAAATTTTTAACTACCAAACCGTAGCTTAAATCCAATAAGATCCTAATTTACTTTAAAATCACTACATAAAGTGAGTCTTAATTAATAAACCTGACATATTTTTTAATATCCTGGTGCAATATGTAAACGAACAATAATTTTCTAAAAAGAAAAAACATTTGTTGGTTCAGTTTTTCTTTTCACTGTATTTACATTTCACCTATAGAAACTCAAAAAGTAATGCAGAACGCTATAATTATCCATAGTTATTCAAACTTATATTCTCAACTCAAAAAGTCCTTGTTTCTCTTATTTACAAAGTGATAGAAAACTTTTGTAAAATAGTGTATATTATCAACGTCATCTTCAAGTATTAGCGCGGGAAAAAATAAATATCGCGATCATAAAAAAATAAAACAGTAAGAAGTGAAACTATAGCAAAAAATTCTATAATATGAAGTGATTTATAAACGAAAGTCTTACTACAAGTAACTAACAAAAAGGCGAAGAATCATTGGATCCTCTTACTTTTGTAATTTAACCCCAATCCATCCCATAATAACGCACCCTTTCGTCCCATCAATCCATCATAAAAGTAACGCGATCCAAACTTTCCCCGAAAGCTATCCGCGTCTCGATTTCGACTCGTCCCCGCGAATTCCCCGGTTTCCCAAGTCCGAGGATTCCCGTGGCAGGGATGGGCAAAAAGGGTTCGTGAATAAACCCGCGGGGCAAAAACAACCGGTCTAATCTGCCTGGTGCATTTCTGCAACACCCTGTACAGAGTGTCTCACGCAGAGCCAGTATCCGAGCGGTCGCGAGCGTGCGCGTGCTTACGCGGGTATAATGCTCGCGCGGTACGGGCCGCCGGTCGCGGCCATTTACGGCGATTTTAACCATTATATTACGATGCCGGTAGCATAATGAAGGTGAGTTTTTCTCGTGGCTAGCCTAGTCGAGAGAGCTCCGCGTTGGGCCCGTTGTCGCCGTGGCGCATACGCAGTTCCAATTCTCACGGTGTCCCTTATGGAGACTCGCGCGCGCACTCCCACCATCGCGCGAACGCGCTTCAATCTCCCCGGGTTTCTTTTCGCCTTTTTCTTTCTCTCATTCCCCCGTCTCCCCTCCTCCCGCTGTCCCGCGACAACACACCGTCCGACGAGACAAAAAAGCCCGTTGCGAGCCGCGACGACGACCAACGGTTAAAATAATTACCGTCGTTTGTTGCGAGCCGGACCGAACTCATAAGCGACCCTCGCGGAAAACTTTGGACCTCTCGCCGCGATTATTTCCTATTAATATATCGACCCCCTCGCCGATCCGCCCGCAGCTTCTTGCCCGGACGTCGCGAAACCCGCTCGACGGAGAATTTACGGGCCACGATGGGAACGTACGCAACCGCGATGAAAGTGCGTTTCTGGTTTTTCCTCGCCGCTGCTCGGAATCTGTTTTTCCTCTGGCCAACGCGCCGTTAGGTGCCCGTGGCTAGCTGGAAATTTACTTCGTTGCGAGCGGACTACTTCCGGTCAGCTTCGAGCGCTCGGTTTGCAATGGGGATGAATTTTGGAGGTACGGTGATTAACCACAATCCGTGGATGCAGTGTTTGCGTTGAAACTAGCGAGGAATGAAGACGTCTTGTTGCTTTGGGTAAGAGAAGAAGTCACAGGTAACGTCCGTGATATTTTTGAATAGACACATACGATAAATGGCGACGGGATTCGGTGCAAGCGGTGCAACGCGATGCAAACCGGCGATCGTTGCGAAACGGGGAAAGTTAGGCGAACAATCGCGTTAACTCTGCCTCTGGAACGTTAAATCATCCTCGCGTTGCACCACAAGACGAATCGACCAAACTGGAAATTTTTCCTGGAAATCATTAGCAATAACAATCACCGATCACCTCAACGATGACTCATGGTTGCGTAATGTGTGCGACTAGAAGCTCTGGATGGATGCGTGTGCAATCTAAACAAGGACCATTTACATACTCATTACCACCACTATGTGCATCTCAAGATCGAAATTCCTTCAAACACACATTCTATATTCGCAACAAATGTTAGTAATAATTTAGCGTAATTGTAGGAAGAACACAGCGAAAGATAAGGATCTTCTGGAATTAATGCTGCATGCTGTAAGAAAAGCAAGAAAAAGACAATAATACAATGAGAGGGGTTGTAAAAAAGGCTATATACTATACACTTTTTGACTTTTTATTTATGAACTTGGACAACTGTTTAAGTATGTAACAATCAATTCTAGATACAAACATTTTACATAGTTAAATTTTTTATTTAGATACAAGAGTTTCTAAATATAGATAATTAACTACTAATGTTTTTTATAATATCTATTGGAACAATTTTTCTTACAAAATCAAACGTAGATATTTTAGTTTAAAGTGCAGTAGAACCTTAATTGACCGGTTTTTAATTATCTTCCGATTCTATTTTCCTGGTTCCGAATTATTTGTTGCCCTAGTGATAAGAGTAAAGTCAAATTTCGAGTAAATCTTGAACTTTGATTTAACAATGCTCTAATTTATTTAGTTATTTACGGGTCATGGCCCTTTAGTAGGAGTAGAACCTCGATTGCACTGTGCAACAGCCATCTGGACTTGTAACATTCAATACCCGTTTCTTGTAAATTTTTATGATATTCACTGTTTTTAAGCAACGAGTTTGTCAAATCGTATTGTCTGACAATCACTAATTTCCTTAATCTTATTGTATTATTGTACAGTAAAACCACAATTATCCGACATAATATGTATTTGCAATATAAAATGCTAATAATTATTAGACCATCATTAAATCATAGTTCAAGTGTTATTGGAGGTTTTACCCTATTACTCTTGCATCTAGTCTATTAAATAATTGAAATTTTAGATAATAAAACTCGATGATAATTGAGGCTGATAACACTGTACAACAAATTTTAATTTTTTTCGGACTTGTAACATTCAATAATCATTTCTTATAGATTTTTGTGCGCTGAATACGAATCTGCAATCCGTTTGTCGTCATCACCCTCAGTTTTCGAAAAAAAAACAATTTTGAAAATAAATGCAATTTTTAAAATTTGAACAATTGTGTTTAAACAGTAATAGTTATTCAGTTGATTTTTGCGTCAGATTATTCTATGAACACTCCCGAATAAAATGATATACATTATTATTGGATTATAAACATTTAAATATGTTCAAACAAGGATCAAAGGGAAAATGACACCCAAAAAGCACCAATTTTGGCCGATATTTTTCAATTTATTTAAAAAACTAAGGGTCTAGGAGAAAATCTGACTCCACCACACGATACAGCAGACATTTTTCCTTCGGAAAGCATCGACAGAAGTAGTAAGTCCCGTTTTGTTTTCAATACAGAAACAAAATAGTTTGGTAAAACGTACGGCACCGTCAACGGTACTCAATTGCGCGGTGCGGTAGGCCCGCGCGTCCACTGTAAATAAAAAATTCTACATCAAAGCCTTCAGTTTTATCTCTAATATTAACCTTTGAATTTGAATTCCCAAACCTTTAAGTCGAAATCTCACAAGTGTGTAACTAATACATACAATTCTATTTTGCTTTTTAATAGTCAACATCATGTCTTATTGAGTTGATCTATAAGTTATTCATCCTTTCAACATTATTATCCATCGTGCATAGTGCAACATTGAGCATTACTGGCCATGAAAGCAGGAAAGTAAAACTACAAACTGTGCATTCAAAATGAATGCTGCACCAATACAACGTTGGAAGTTAAAGGGTTAAGCCGGTGAATCGAGTTTTTACTGTACGTCTGAATGAACTTTCCTGCATTCATAACTCGTTAAAAAATTAAAAATAGAAAAATGTGGCAACCATACGCGGTCTCCCCTATGACCAACACGACGCAACTCGACCAGCCCAGAGGGCGAGATAAAAATTCATAGTCATTACACCATCGTGTTACCCACGGTGTCCGCCACCATAAGTGGACAACGATAGTCTTGCACGCGTCTCACGTGGCCGCAATCTCAGAATCGAATCGCCGCCGAATCCATGACAAATGGAGGGCCACGGGCGGTCCCGTCGCGAGATGTAAACGAAATATGCAAACGGGGCCGGGGTTTCGCAAGAGTGGAAAATTGCGACAGAAACCCGGTGAGGTGGTCGGCGACGCAGTCATTGACTCCCGTTGGCCGTCGCTAATGTGGGAGAGCTATGTCAGAACAGCGGCGTGCCAGATCCCGACCGTCAAACTCGCACGATCCAGCCGATCCGGATCATAAGCAGGTGGTTCGCTCAGGAATGCCCTGTCCAGCTCTCGACTAATAATCGAGCAGCCGCCTCTCTCGCGATACCTCTTTTTCGTTAGAACGAGGCGCGGCCGGTCGCGGTCGGTTTCGAGGGCGTTCTCTCGAAAATAGAGTCGCTTTTTACCCCGATCGAAAGCCGCGCGCTGGAAAATGGCCAGCGATTTATTGGACAAGCCGGTCGATTGTTTCGATTCCGAACGTGAAACGCGATTTTACTCGCCGCGCTGACGTAACGTGGAAATACTTGGACACAATGGTTCTGCTCGTTGTTTATTTTATTCCTACCGGTTAACGAGCGTTTTCTACCTTCCTCGAGCGATTAATAATTTCAGGGGGATAGAAAGGGAGTCGTTCGGCGGCCCGCTGGGGATTCTACGATGCGCTTTCTATTTTAATTGATGCAGCGGGATGCAGTTAAGAGTATTGTGAAGCGTTTGAGTGGAAATTGTTACGGCGACAATTAAAAAGCGAAGACTTTTTACTATGACTTATTGCAAAATGCTTCGAAGTAACCACAGTTACCTTCGCGAGAGAGAAACTGACCGTCTACTGCTCTCTGCTCTCGAGTGGACACTTAAATAATTTAAACAATCAATTACGAAGTCGCAATTTATGAAAGACCAATATCATCGAAGCAGAACTTTTCTCATATCTATTTTTCCACCCCTGAAGTTAGGATTTATTCTTCCTTCCAAAGGTCCTTAACAATTTCTATATTAATCTAAAATAGAAGCTTCAAATTTATACGAGCAATTAATCTATCGACCTCCAATATTACTATTTCGACAGTTCTGTTATTTTAGTTTCTGCGAGTGCATAAGTAATAATTTGCATCATATCTGCGAATTTTTATGCAAATTCACATTTTACCGGTAAAAAAAAGGAACTGAAGGTTGAATAATGTGTCTCATTAGGCAAATAACATATTTATAATATATGATTTATTTTTTATCTTTTATAGACTTAAGAACCTATAAATTTCCTATAGATTTTTTCATAAATGCACAGAAATCCGCTGTCTAGTCATATCAAACGGACGCATCGAACGCAACAGAACCTTCATACTGTGATGTTAGCTAGATGCAGTTAAATGTCGAAGACACCAAAGACTTCCCAAAGGATATATCAAACCAAACTCTGTAAATATCGATCTTCTGGTAGATCATTTGGAGATAGATCGTGAATCAGAGGCAAACGTCGTACGCATGCACGAGCACGTACCCCGGCTAATGGCGGTTGGGCATCCGCGTAGCAAGTAATTGAGTAAGCCATTGCGAAGCGTGAAATGCTCAATCGTAAGTAAATTACAGGGTCTGGCTTATTGAATAACATGGTACATAAACGTAATGAATAATTACCGGACAATTATGCCCGGTGCTCGCAACAGCTTCGCTCTCGAGCTTTCTAAGCCTCGCGCCGCATTCTGCGCTGCCAGAGGAGCGTTAAACCGCTCGATTTTCGTGAGATCGATGGATCAAAGACCCACGATCATCTACAATCTATAATAGTCAAACAGATCTGGTAGATGTTCACTCGTGGATTTACGAGATAAATCAATATTTCTCTGATTCCAAAAGGAATTTAGATGTAAATCTTCGTAAAAACAAAGTTTCGATAATTGGGTGATGATGGTTGATGCGTTTTCGATAAACCGATTACCGCGAAGTTTGAATGAAACGAACGAAATCCAAGGTGTCCGATTAGCGACTTATCTGCGATCGGCATTTCGCTTGCCGGGATGGTGCATCACCGGTATGGTGATCGATGCACCTGTGCAGGTGAACCAGGTGACGCGAGACTTCGGAGAGCGGCCACCTACGTCGACGACGATACCACGTGTCACGCTTCCTGCAGGAAATGACGTCACTGTGTCACGACGCACCGTGGAATGCACGGGATGATTGCACCTCGTCGATATCCGACGGAGATATCGTCGTCGATAATCGAAAACATTCGACGCCCCGTACTTGCGTACCGCTGCGCGAAAAGAAAACGTTCACCCATTAACTTCTACAAACAACAGCAAAACTTTCGTTTTTATACGAGCAAAATATTCAAATCCCCCTGCGCCGCTAATTGGAATCCCGACCGCAATCGAGCCACCGATTGTAACATTGATGAGTGGCAGAAAGAAAGAAGCACTATGCGTTCTTCCTACTTTCAAATCGTCGATTCGATGATAAGACTATTACACGTGTATTTAATGTAAACTAACCCTACCTTGTAGTCCAATTAATAGCCCAATAAAGATACCCACGCAGTAATAAGAACGTAAACCGAGAATAGATAATACTCGGAATTAATAGAATAGATCATAGCTTTTACATTCCGGGTTTCTACGTACGAGACTGTAAAATAAATGCAAAGAGGTTCTCGAAACCGGCTAGCGGCTTGCTAACAGGAAAATTGCTCGCTCGCGATCACCGTCCGAGGAAGGAACTGCTGATCACGTGTTGCACCCGGTGGAAAAGGAAGCACCCTTCCTGCCATCTCCTGGAAAATGCTCGTACCGCTTGAGTTCCGCGGCGGCTGAAAATCAATGAGCCCGGGGAAGTAGCGGACTGGGAAATTTATACGGTTCCACTTTTATGAGCAGACGCGTGGAGGAAAAGACGGAGAGGAGCGTGAAATCAGGAAAAGAATCTTCATGGAAAGAGCCGCGGATCGGACGATCTACGATCGCATCCGCCACAATAGGCGGTGTAACGACTGTTCAAGGAATCAAGGAACCGCGCTGCCATGTCGCTCGGATCCTTGCGCGCGCGCATACAAACGCATTAAAAGGTGGTATTAATCGTTTCGCGAGAAGAACGCTTTCCATACGCGCGTCTCTCCGGAGGAAACGATCCCGAGGATCAAGACTTCAAAACCAGGAATTCCTGCGGCCGCGAGAGATTGGAACAACGGATCCCACGATCGTCCGTCGAGAGGACGACACCGGCCGTGCAACTTCTTCGCGCAAGCCCGCGTAGAAAAAGAAATCGTCCCGGGGACTGCATAAAGAATGCAATTAAGCGAATCGTGTATTGTAATTAACGGCCATTCTCTTCTTCCGACGGATTCTCTCCTCGTCGGGTGCGTGCAAACGTGCCCAGCTGACTGGACGTAATCCGTTCTCCTCCTCCCGCTTCCCGTCTCTCTTCTTCTGTTCCTTCTTCCTCTTCCTCTTCTTTTTCCGTCGTACACCTACCTCGATTAGTCTCTCGAATTAGCAGCTACCGCACGAACGTGACGAACAAATTAACAAATCGAACGGGACGCGAGCACCGGCCTTTGAAGCTATCGCGATCTTTCAGAGGGTGGGGGTGGGAGGGGGGCAGATACGAGCTAGATTTCTGATAATTAACGGTAAGACAGCGATTTTCACGTGTTACGAGCCTCATCATCCATCCAGATCTA
Source organism: Perdita meconis (assembly GCA_030770465.2). Taxonomy (NCBI): domain Eukaryota; kingdom Metazoa; phylum Arthropoda; class Insecta; order Hymenoptera; family Andrenidae; genus Perdita; species Perdita meconis. The sequence goes on from JASKOS020000007.1 coordinate 5,379,863, forward strand.
TCTCGATTAACTGGTATAAACACAGTCGTTAAGTTAACGACATTTCCACGAATCCGGGCACGCGATTAATTAAGCCAACCGCTGTTACGATCAACAACTATCTGAGCAATGCGCGGAAGGGTGTAAACTGAAATCAACTACCATTCACGTCTACTGCACTTCCGCTCGCATTTGCGACTCATTGTTTGCGAATAATCTCTGAATCTTTTCACAATCAATTTTACACGACCTGTCGCTGAGCTTCGGGTGAAAATTTTATCATTCGGATTCATCCTCGGAATTTTTATTTTTATTGCAAAAACGTTTAATTATTTCATTTAACTATCGCTTGAGATTAAACTACAGACTTTAATGAACATAACAGAATTTCTACTGGTTTTTTGAAAGCTTATAACAATGAAAACTCAGATCCTGGAATGAAAGACTCATTATCCTGATTAGTGACAAAATACTTTGCCAGTGAAGAGTTAAGAATAGAAGAAAACGGTAGCGACTTCATGTAAAACGTTCATCACCAAGAAATATATCAGTCTTTACCATCATTGTGTCAAATTTTGAACCACGCTGTATCGCTAGAAGTCGAATTGTAACATTTAAAGTGAAAGTAGTGTTTGCTCACGGGGTCGAAAAATGAGTTTCGAACAAAGAGCATTTGTGAAAAACAATAATATACAGAATCGTGGCGACTTTGTATCGCTCATTACGTCACAATCAGATTATCGAGGAACAGGAATTACAGAAGAAAATTTTTAAAAAGTGGAAGAAGTAATAGAAGTTCAGCCAAAATCTTTGGTACGATTATTGAAACATGAGCTGAGATTATCAAAAGATACAAGTTATTGCATTTGTTATTATGCATATATTGTACTAGTATTTGTTATTACTGAATCCGTCATGTTCGATCTCAGTATCGCGACCTAAGTAGCTGAATTCTGTTGCACGATAATGCAGCATTTGCAACTACTTATTCTTACACAGAAACTAATTGCAATGTTTCACCATTCACCGTATTCGATGGATTTAGCTCTGCTTAATTATTTTTCATTTCACGCTCAAAATAAGAATTAAAGGAAAGCGGTATGAATAGATTGCAAATTTTTATGCAAAACCAAATTTTTACAAACATAAATTGGAATTTAAATAACAGTGTATCTAAAGTTCTAAATATTATAATTTGTATTACATGTTTCATACTTTGTATGTTCCGGCATCTATCAACAACTTTATAGATTTTTCTATACTTAAAATTGTCATGAACGCATAAAAATTAAAAATGCGCAGTTTGGTTAGCTACGACATTTCACACATTCAAAAAACCGTGACGAACATTATTCTCAAAGTTGACCATGCAAACCGTTGCATCACCGCAGAAGAACTGCATTTTCAATAAAATAAAACATTTCCTTCCAAAAATTGCTCCTTTTCTATTATTTTCAGAACGTTCGTTTATTTTTGTTACAGACTGTCAACATCCTTTACATTCGCAAGAATCTTGACTCAGTCCTAAAGAAGTCCCACACGAGGATGGGACGCAGAACGGGACAGAAAATCAGGAGGCCGATGAATCTCCGGGTGAGTAATCGACGAGTACGTCGAGGCAATCAGTTAGGAATCGAAGCAGCCGAAAGTTGACTCGCGTCGGTCGCAAATTCAATTAAAAGTTGCGGTTATTAGGTTGGACAATGAGTCCCGCGAGGCTCGGGGGTGGAGGAGAAGGCAGGACAGCGACCGCGGGGCGAAAGGAAGGAATAAAGAAGGACGAAACGTAAAACTAATGGGGTCCTTGCTGATTCCGCTCGGCTGCCACCTTGATTAAGCTCCTCGCGACGCTTCGAGAAAATATAATGACTTCTTTGCTCTGCAAACGCCGTCGAATTCTCTGCCTTTTTTCGCCACCCTCACGAGTCAGCCTTACCTCTCGCTCCCTCCCCAGCGTGCGAAGCTCCTCGAGGCGCGGACGGTCACTTATTCTCTGTAGATAAGTCGACGGAGTCCGATTTGAAAAATTAATTAACAGCGAACTCGAAGAGAAGGAAATCCGCGTCTAATAAACAGTCACGCGTCGAAGCCATCGCGTTTCGCGGAAATTATAAATACGCCGGTCGGCAGAAATTTTAGCATCGCATTAGCGGCGTTATCGCGAACACTAAATCGCGGCAGTGCATTAAAATTGAAGAAACAGCCGTTCCTCCGCTCGTAATTAACGCGAGTATCAGCCCGCGCGCGGGTTGCCCTTTCCCGAGTTCGCCCTATGAAGCTCTATTAATTGAAATGCGTATGAGAAACGATTTACCAGAAACGGAGCAAAAAATTCGCGTCTCCGGGGATCGAGAGACTCCGATAACCGACGCGGTTGATCCTTGGATCTTGTCAAGAGCAGAGAATCGTCCAGAACCCGGTGGAGGTGCATCAATCATTCGAAGAGAGGAGGCGGAGGGGGTGCGCCGCTCGCAGGCCGACTTATGATAATCGGGGTCTTAATTAAGACCTTACGGAATAAAAGTCGCCGAACGGTGAGAGGCAGAGCCACAATGGCTGCGCCGTCTGAACAACAGCGAGAGAATAGCCTTGCCCCGAATTGGTCGTGGTCCGCAATCTCGTCCGGGCCGAGATTAAGGGAATAAATATCCAGGCCCGATAATTGTATTGGTAGTTTCAGTAACTAATGATCTAAAAGTCGTTAGCACCGCCGACCGATCGTGCAGGGTGTTACGGAGCCTTATACTTCGGCTCGTACCATGGCGGGAGGGAGGGTGGCGTAAGGGGGATAGGGTGGTCCGCCGCTTCGAAGCTCCCGCCGAAAATGAAACTACGACCTAGCTCCGCTCGACGCACGACCAATCCGAGGTTTGTGCACGATGGTAATTCACGATCGGGTCTGCGAGCTCGGAGAATTGGAGGAAACGAAATCGGGATGTATTGCCCTCGAGCGTTGCCCGCCTGATGAGTAGGTGGCCTCTTCCACCCCTGTGACACGGGACGCTGTTCTCCACTAGAATCCTCTTTGGGGGTTGAGAGACGTCCTTTAATTGGGCTATTTGAATTTTTTTTATTTCCGCTGCATTATCTCTGTTCACTTCTTCATGGATTTTCTGACTTGCAATCTTTACTCGTTCGGTAGAATTTTTATTTTTTGTGTAGAAAGAACATTTGGGTTCGTAGGTTGAATTTTATTGGATATTTATGAGCTGTAAAAATATTAACTTTTTGGGAACTATTTTTAGTTTCAGTACTTTCTACTGGATTTTGAAAAAGAAACCTGAAACAGCATCTTTAGTCTAATTAACCGAATTTCTGTCCTCGTGGAAAATTTTTGCCTCCAAATTTAGTATCTGGAATAATAATTAGTTATTGAGTTCTAAGCTACTCAACAATTCTTTGGAAAAATCTTTGCACGACTGAATTCATTAAACATGGAAAAGATTTTTTATTAATCATAATTACGAAAGGAGGATTAAATCTAGGAGGAAGTATATAAAACAACCCTAAAGAGTTGCAGGAAATATTTCTCCCCTGTTTTTGAGAGATAAATAGTTAAAAATGTGAAAATTTCTGTTGGTAATATTGACGAAGCAAACAGAACATTCATATTTTTCATTCAATTTGATTTTATCATTTTTATCATACAAACACTATTCTATATAATTATATACTATTTTTACAAAAAAATATACAATTTTTTAAATAGTAAAATTTGAAAAATTAAAAAAATATTACGCTACGCTCTATGATAACTTATTTTTCAACAACGGGCAAAATGGTCTCCTTTCGACTATCCAAAGTATTTTCATATATCCTGCCTTGCATAAACAAATTATTTGACAAATTCAAAAAACATTTCGTAATATCTTAGTAGACTGCGAATTTGTACACAAAATCAAATATTTACAAATTTAAATGAATAGAATTGAAGCTTGAATAACAGTATGTCTTATTTTCGAAATACTATAATTTGTATTATGTGTTATGTTAGTGTATTTGAATATTGAAGTGTATTAGCTAAATTAAAAGTGTCTATTTTAAATAACATGTCACACTAATAACTTTATTAACTTCAAATTGAAATTCGCTTCGAGCCGTAGATGAATGTGAAAGTAATCGCAATTGACTCATTTCGTAAATAGCAATTTAACAAAAGATTTTACAACAGTCATAAATGTATAAAAATTCGAAGTCTAAGTATTAGCCTTACCAAAATTTCTAATACAGTGTCCAGAGCAGCTCTTCCTTATCCCAGATTCCCAGATTCTCAGTTCTTAAGTCCCGAATAGGATCAACAATCTCAACGCATTCGAATCGCAAGTGGAATCCTGTTCCCGTAGCACAAAGTCTCCCACTGGTCGAGGCAGGTCGATATAAAGATCATACGCACTCGGGGCGCGTGAATCGAGGCGCGTCCATTCGTTTTCCTCGGCGCGAACGAGCATCAAAGAGGCTGGCTGCCGGTGGAACGCATTGTCCCGCATCGATTCGAACGTTTTGCGAGAGAAATATCGGTGGTCGCGCGAGAGGAGAAGCGGCGTCAGGAAGTCGCCGACTGCGCGGGATGTCGGGTGCTAACCTCTTGATCCTCGGCGCTCTCGCCCGAGTGAGACATAGAGCGCTCGTACGCGCGATCCTCGAAACGCGAGTATTCGTGGCCGTGGCCGACAATAAATAACGCCGAACTGGTTCTGCATACATCTGCGCATATATAATCGGGCGACAGGGCTTTATGCAACGTGCTCGAACGTCCTGCAACGCGAGTTGGACGCCTACTGGTGCTAGATCCTTCGCCCAGCATGGTGTCGACCCTCTGCGAGCTGTTGCTCTGAGAAGCAGACTGCTATGCAGAACGTGGTGCATACATACTAACTTTGACGAAAATGTAGAAAATTGTTTATTAAACGAGGAAGATGAGTTAAGTTAAACATTTTTTTGAGCATTTATACAGTAATGTAAAGGCACCAATAATTGACCACGCGTCAGTAGTTGACCTTTTTTCAGGAAGTGTGAAAAGTAAGGTTCTTAAATGGAATAATCTTTCAGAAAAGGCACGATAGGTATGCTGTACCATCCATCGACGCAACTCCAAATCTTGTTTAATTGGATTCGTTAGTTTATCGTAACGACGGACAAGTAATTTCATTAATGTCAATTTTATGTCTCTGTTCTTAACGCTGTCGTTAAGAAAAGCTCTACAATTCACGATAAGAAATGCTTAGATAAGCTTCTAACTTGTGACTAAATTATTTCATTCATTGAGTTGCGATAAAGTTTTATATTTAGTAAAGGTAATGTTTTTGCTAACTGAACAGTATGGTCAATTACTAGTTTTCTGTTTTCAAGGATGGTCAATTTCTGGTGCAATTATTGAATTTTCAAAAATGTTTATAGAATTTGGGTAATATAGCTATTTAAAAAAAGTAGCTTTTTTTCATAATCTAGCAAGTTCAAACAACATTTTCACACGTAGACATTCACTAGGGATGTGCGAGAACATTCACTATTTAACAAACGAGCAAGCACTATTATTATTTATGTAAAATATTTTTCTTAACTGGTCAACTACTGGTGCTTTTACTTTAGTGGCCAACGAAATTTTACTAGCACAGGAATATCAATATTGTGTATAATTTTTGATGCACAATCTAATGCATACATAATGTATAAAGGTGTTTTTACACCTAGCGAACGTGCGCGAACGAACATGGAGATACAGAAGTATAGCCAGTTGACCATACCTAGATTAGACCATGACAAACTACTACAAGACTATGCAAAAAGTAATTTTCTGTAGCTGCAAATTTTGCAATACACTTAAATATTTGACAAATGCGTTATGAAGCACTGGTGCAATTTTATTGTCCTCTACTGTAGTTACATGCGGGCTGTTTTTGAAACTGATTCATTCGAGGAAAAACGTAGTACGGAGTCGTTCAGACGTCGAGTTCATTCACAGAATTCGGTCGAAGTGTGATGCTCTGTCTCGCTCCGTTTCACTCCACGCGTGGAGTAGAAAAAACTGAACACACGTTTTTTTCTACCCCACGGAAGACCGTCTAGCTGAAAAAACCGGTTTCCGCGGGCCCACAAAAGAAAGAGCAGAACGAAGCATTGCGCTAGCTGCGTTCCTCATCATCGACGGCTCGTCGCGTGGACGGCGTCGATCGTTTTTTGCCGACTGGCCAGCTTTTTTGCTCGTGCATCGTCAGCAAAATCGAGACCCCGCCGTCGCTGACTCCGTGAGCTTCCGAGACTTCATCGCACTGTGGGAACCAGACTCCGGCATCGCATGAATGAAAACCGTAGCGGTACATAAACAAACGTCATAATGCGGAAATAAATCCGCGAAACGAACGCGAGACCCAGTGAGTCACCGGCGCGAGTGCCTCGCGGACGACGTGTTTATCTGCCATGTTTTGAACCGGCCGAGACAAAGCATAGATCTCCGATGCAGTTTTAATGCCCGGACGATCCGTTCGCGCAGACAGATTTGATGCATCGGCGGATAAGTAGCCGCGAGTTCTCACTTCATTTATCAAGGAACTGGGGCCCACCTGTCGCCACCCCGCGGCCTCCCTCCATTCACCGGTTCCGGGGGAGACGGTGCATCGCGCGCGCGTCCGCTCGCATCTGCCCCGATGCACAGCACGTGCATTAGATGCTTACGGATTGTACATGAGCCGCACGGAAAGGGGTTAGGGTAAAATACGAGCCGACGACCTGATGGATGATCCCCGGGAGCTGCGCGGCTGATAAGATTTCTGATATTTTTCATCGATTCGGGGCGAAATTGATCGCCGCCGGGATTGGAACGGGCCCCCCTCGATACGTTCCCTTAACTTATCTTCCGGTAACTGATTTGTAGTGACTACGGTGATCGCAATGTTGCCGCTTATCCTATCGGACTATCAGGTTCATTACGAATTGTGCGCCAATATTTTGCTTTAGGAGAACGAGAAAAGCTGAAAAGCTTTTAAGTAGATTATGAATGTTTATGCAAACTCATATTTATATAGGCATAAAACAAAAAATGTTTTAAGTAATAAATATTTCATTTTCTAAAAAGTGCAATAGTTCGTGTCCAATTTCTAATTGAAACTCAAAGAGTCACTCAGTTAATATTTCATACATTTTTATATCTCTGGGCACACTTATAGATAAATTTGTACTTATAGTTATACTAGAACATATTTAATTATAACGAGTTCATATGTGTGTCTCAATCAGGTTTCCTTTTTTTATTTACATTTCGCACCAAATCGTTGAAATCTTGTCTTGTCACTTAAAAGTTGAATATTTTAATACATTTAATGCACTTGAGTAAAAAATCACTAAAACTAAAACTTTTGTTCAAACTTTACCTTATTTTGTTCAGTATACAGTAAATGATTCAATTATTATTAACAGATAAAAAAATTACACATTTCATAGTTCCAATGTTACAATATAATAGTTTTACTATTGAAAAATCATGTTTTTTTTATAGTAATACTCACATATAAATTTTGACTATATCTATTTTGATGGAATGATTTCATATGCTTCATATGCTTGAAAATGTGCTTAAAAATTAGAAAGACTATTATTTAGATTTTATTTAGATATTATTATTAGATTTACTAATTTTTTAAAAAACAAGTAAAAATAAACAAAGGAAAAAGGTTTAGTTTTAAGTGTATTTCAAATTATCATTAGAAGTACTTGTATTTTTGATTCTAGTCTTGTTAAAACTTCAAATACGTAATAATTTCACAATGTTCATGATATGTAAAGTGATCAGCAACTGCAAAATTCATCAAAAGAGAATTTCAAGCAGATTCTTACATTTTCCTACGATATTTAATACTAAAACAAACCTACTTTATTTTTAAAATCTCTGACATCACTAAAATAATTACTTAGGACTCTAAAAATCTTGTCCTACTCTAAAAGAAAAATCAAAAGCAATCCAAATAATAGCAACACCCAGAAAATCTACCACAAAATAGCAACATCTGTCTAATTCCACTAAAACCCGAGGAAACACCTAGAAGATAACCGAGTAGAATGAAGTCGTCGAAAGTAATAAATTAGGCGAAACCCTTCCCAGCCCTAAATCTCGCCGACGCGCACCCATAATTATCTTCAAGGTGTCGGTAAACATTCCTCTCATTACGCGCGGACAAATAGCCGGAGCTCGGCGAAAGGGGAGCGTCTTTTGGACGAGCGCACATCGCGCGTAATATATTGCTAATATTTCTCTCCTTCTCTCTCCGCCAATCCTGCCAGAGAATATCGGCGTATCAACGTCGGAGCAACGTGTAACGATCGTATAACGAGGCGTCCTGACTGGGCCTTCCGGGACAGTTGGACTCCGGAGGTGGACGTGGCCCACGAAAAACCGAGGCTGTCTCGGACGAGGAGCAAAACGATGGTTGTGCGGGGGCAGAGCGAGGAAACCGAGCGAGAGGAAGCAGCGGCCAACGCACGGCTGCGTAAATTATCTCCGCGGTGTGTATTTATCCGGAGATTTACAAGCGGACAGCGAGCGTTTGATTTACACGCCCGTGCGCGCCCGTAGCCCCGCTGAAACTGGCTAAAAGGGTTCTGCGGGTGAAATATGCAACAGGATGCGCCGGGATCCTTCGACTGCATCCACCGGAATCGTCCTCCGGAGGAGCTGTGGCTACCCGCGATTTCGCGCACCTGCGCTCCCGATGCTCCGGCTCCTTCGAGCAATTACGCTCGAAATCAAACCGTGTGCTCCGCCGATAGGAAGCTAATGGAGGGTTTCGAGGATCCGAGGCTCGGAAGAACCTTTTACAAACACGCGTTCTAGGATTACGCAAACTCAAGGCTCAAACGACGGCCTCCGATCACGAAGGATCAGACAAATCGAAACGCTTTCACGTCGAAAGTCCCTCCGGCGGCGTCGAAGGCGCGACGCACGCTCTTCGACGTATCTTCGCGATCTCCCGACGTCAATCTTACCGATGAATCATTGATCGGGGATCAATCCAATGGCGTAACCGGCCGCAGCGCGGACCCCAGACAGCGACGGGGAGGGTTTGGTTTAGAGATAGCGCAAGAACACCGGTAAACGGCGACCGTTCGTACATCGGCTATGAATCGTCCGAGCGTGAGATCGTAAAGTCATCCTTATCATCGTCTGCATCTTAATGCAAGGTACATACGTTATGTACTGCTCTTCGTGCGCGCGTGTACACACACGGACGAGCGGTGGTCACCGGCGTACGTTATAACGTTCCGCGGGACGGCCGAGAGGACGATAGAGCTGAGGAGGAGGTGGCCGTGGACGAGGAGAGAGCAGCGCGAGCGAAAATGAGAGAGGTGCGGGAGAAGCAGTCCATATGCAGAGCTGGCAGGCAGGGCACAGGTGTCCGACGCCTCAAGCAACATCTTTATACCCTGTGCTTAAGCCCCAACCAGCTCGCAAGCGCGAGCCTTAATATATTTCACCGTCTACGCGTACATACGGCCGCGTCAAACTGCTTTTGATGTGTTACTCGCGGTCGCCTCGGAGAACTTCGGTCCTACGGTGGCTCCCAGAGGATCTGAGAGCCCCAGGAATGGGACCCTGGGATCGGTGGACTTCTGTGTGCTTTATTGGGTTCGGGGTTTGAGAGGAAGTTTCAGGAATGGGGATTGAAGTGTATATATGTGGACAGTAAAATTCTGTATTTGATTTACTTTGGATTTAACACAAGTTTTCTTTTATTTTTTATTCCTGTCATATCAACTGCGAGATTATTAGTTGACTATGAATTTTTATGCAAAATAAAATTTTTACAAGCATAAATAGAGAATTGAAACTTGAATAATAAGCGTGGCTTATTTTTTAAACATTACAAATTGAGGTATATTTTTTATATTTTGTCTCGTAGATTTTATGTATATCTAGTATTATCATAAATACATAAATTCTGCAGTCTAATTATTGGTGGCAACGTAGAAATGCTGTAATTTATTTTATGTGCTTAATTGTGCAACTTTGTTGAACATTTTTGTTTCCTTGAGAATGTTTAACATGTTCTGGATTTTATCGGGCTTTCTTTTATCTCTGAAGTAGAGGCCTAGTTTATACTTCTTGATAGTATTGACTACTCTTGTTGTGAGTTTGAAAATTGATAGTATCAAGCAGTGTTAGAATTGTGTTACAGGGCATATGATAAGGGTAGTTACACACGGGCGACTACAGTCAATCGTTGCGACTTCATGTCAGTGACATTGTCCGATTAATTTGTATTTTTGAAAAACATAGTAGTATGCAGTACTAATTGTTTATTACCCGCGTGAAACGGCTCTAATAGTAATTCTAAATACAGAAAAACCTCAATTAATCGGTTTAATGTCGGAGTCAAATTTGAAGCTCCCACTTGGTGAAGAATTTTGTTATATCTGTAAAACCATTATTAGTTTCATTCGAATGTCTAGTATATTATGATTATTAGTACAGTAATTAATTCATTATTTGGAAGTCCTGAATAATAATAATGGGAGATCATTCAAGGACGGTTTTGAGATTCTACTGTCTGCAAAAGTCTACAATCATGAATTGTATTCCAACCAACAATTAATAATAAAGTCTAACCGTACCTAATGACCTCACTCTCCAATCTACATCTCCATACAAATACAATGCTGTTCCTGACAAGAACAAAGCGTCGCAATGATCTCCACTGACAAACAGCTCCACCCTAGTACGCCTACCATTTCTTGGTCAGCCAAATTCACCGGAACCGAATAACGAAACCATCTTAGTTCCCCGAAGCCTCCGTCAAAGTCTTCCGAAACTTCTCCCGAAAGTCTTCCTCCTTTGAAGTCCTGGAAGCGGTCCTGTTCGCGATCGCCTAATCGTACGCATAGAACGGAGCCGCTTCGGCTCGTCCAGCATTCCAAGTGCTCCCAATTCCTCGGAACGATCCGAGCCCCGGCCATTTGGCGGCCGATCGACGTTCCTCGCCGCCTTACCCCGGTCTCTGCTATCATCCCCCTTGGCCGGGCGGCGTTCCTGGGTCCGTCCAAAAAACCGTCCTCGTCATCGTCGCGTATCCCCGAAGATAGCGCATTCAAATAAAGGCGAGGCCTTTGCGGGGTCTCGTGGCTGGTGACAAGGCCTGACGCTAGGCTCTTTTGATGTCGCCGCCACGGTCGGCATCTGATTAGCATCCACCTTCTCTCCCTTCCTCCGCCCGCGTGGCTCCCCACCGCCGCCGCCGCCGCCTTCTGAGGGCCGAGAGGAAGAGGGAGCGCCGGAGGTCGTGACGGCGGCGAACAGAGAGAGAGAGAGGAGAATCGTAGAGTCCGCGATGTCAGCGAGGGACCGTTGACTGAGCCGCGTCTCCTCTCGTCCGTCCATCTAGGCCTCGTCTCTAACCTTCCATCCCGACGAGCGGGGGGACGCAGGGTGAGAGGCGGGCAAGAGGAACGAGCAAGAGGAAGCTGGCTGCTGAGTTATTCCTGCCGCGGGCCTCGCTCTCTCTTTATCTCTATCTCTCTCGCTCTTTCACCGGCGCACCGAGTCGCGGCGACATCATTTAAATGTCCCTTTGCGGATCGTCCGCGGGTTTTTAGTCCCTCATCTCTCCGAGAAGCCAACGGCCCGAGCTCCACGCCGGGAATACGAGAGGAGCCTAGAGATTCAGCTGGTATGCGACGAATACCGGCATACTAAGCAAGCATGCTAACCTCGGTTTTCCACGGTGGATCATAAACGATTTTTCGCGACGCGCTCCGGTGATCGAGTCGCGCCGGATCCCCGACGGACCGCGGCGCGGATTGCTGCACGGTCTTCGGATTCTGAGACTTCGATCGCGACAAGGCTACAACTTCAACTTCAACTTCGCGACGTGGTAGCACAGCCGCGTCCCCGTAAAGGCGAAGCGCGATCAGCGTTCGCTGAAAAACGGCACGGCGCGAGCGCGCGCGGCAAAGGGGAGGCGCGGCGTCGTCGCGCGTGCATCTCTTCAAAAGTCGAAGGCTCGATTTGTCGGCGGGGAATTCTAGCTCCTCTTTCCGGTTCCGACGAAAAAGGGAGGCCGGTCGAAAAAGACGGCGACGCGTTCCCGAGGCCCGAGGACGCGGGGTACGAGCCGACGGCGGCGGCGACGCTGATGCCGCGTGCTCGTGCGGCCGTCGTTCGGGTTCCAAGTAGGGTGTAATTGCCGCCGCTGACGGAACGACCGCGTCCGTGGCTTGTCCCAACATTGCGGCGTGCGCTTGTCAACGTTCATAAGTTATGAAACGGCGGATAAGGGCCTGGCGAAGTCCCCTCCGCGGGAGAGAACGCACGAAAAGGGACGGCGACAAAGCCGCGGAGGAACGAGAAGAACCGAGGGATCTGGCGACGACGAATGAGACGACGAGAGAAAGAGAAAGAGAGAGAGAGAGAGAGAGTGAAAGAGGGATCGGAAAGGGAGGAGTTGGGGACCGGAGGACATAATTGCTGGTGGATTAATGAGACGGCATAATTGCACGATAATCGACGATCGTTTTATTAGGCGACCGCGGCAGCCTTGTGGACTGGAACTGCACAGAAGACACCGCTCCCGCCGCAGTCGCATATTATTATAAGGAGAAGCAGACCGTCTCTGCTCGGACTCGGTATGTCTGGCTGGTCAGAAATGACAATTACCGAAGATCCTGCTAAACGCGCGGCTCCCAACCCCCCGACCGCTGCGCAACCCCCTTTCGTTTCGAACGGTCATGCCTGGAATGCGACGTCATTCCTTCGTGCAACGAGCCTCGTTGTAACCTGCTTGTAAAATCTGGTGGTCCGCTCCGTTCCCCAGGACAGGCTTCTCTTCGAGAAAGTGTCCCCGACGAAATCAAGAGCGGCTGTGTTAGATCCTTGGGGACTTTCGCTGGAAAGCGGTTTTTTGTTCGGATAGTTTTTGAGACCGTCCGCCGTTGCAGTGCGGTTGCAGCTTTTACCATTCGTTAGACTTTAGAACAAAACGTAGTACATGTAGCACATGACGTAAGAACGTTTAGTGATTAAATTTTTGATTCTACTTACTACTTTTTGATTCGCAAAGGTATTTTCTTTCCTTTCTTTTATTTGTGAGAAAAATGTGAGAAGTTTAATCTTCATATTTAGGTTTCTTATTTCTTGAAGTTTTATTTCCAATTTATTATCCATATTCTTAATAACACAATAGTAATAGAAATTGTTTCGTTCGACGAATTTGATGAAGTATATTGTGCAGAGTGGTTTAAGGAAAAGGAGAGAGTTTAGGAATTTTTGAGATTGATGATACAATCCAAGTGAAAGGAAAAAGTAGTAATGCAATTTTCTTCAAACGGAAAAACCACATTTTGCTAGTGAGATTGAAATAAGGTGATAAGAAAGGAAAGTTGAAAGTATAGAGAAATTAATAGTATTCTTATTTCTTTGGGGCAGAGTTTTGGGAATTCATTTTAAGACATTTTTTAGGGTTATATCGAAAAATCTGAATTTTACTGCGATACGGAACATGTTAGTGTTAAATTGTATAATGAGTCCTATCACGTCGACGATAGTACGTATTTTCGAAATAATTTTGATATGAGATGACAAAAATTAGATTTTTGATAGTATAATAAAGATAGAACATTTGTCGAAGTAAGAATAAAAGCATTTTAATTTCTGTTCAGTAGGAGTTTGTAGAAGTATTTTAATATAAGATTTTATCATATACTAGACGATTAGTAGCAAAAAAGTGTTGCTTTATAATCTTCATTTATACATATATGTATACAGAAGAAGTTATTTTCTATACATATTATCTAACAATATCCTTAAATCGATTTTTAATAGCATATCACAGATTATAACAGTTTGAAAGCAGCATTATAGCAGCGGTATTCTACCCCACTTAGCATATTCGTTAGACATTACTCTATTCGATTGAATGCATATAATTACACGATATTTTTAATAAGCATAGTCCATTAGAACTTTTACCCGTTATCCGACAATGATTTCTATCTATCCTAAAAGTTTCCTTAACACTTTATAAATGAAGTAGCATTTACTGTATGTTTCTCATAATTGAGATCGTAATTATACCTACCTACTCAAAAAAGATAATAAGCCTACATAACTGTACAAAAACTATACAGCTCCAATAATGTCTTTTCATGTTATACTGAAAAAGGGGCTGCATTAACGTATTTTATCATAGCATAATTTTTTAACCTTCTTAAAGTGCTTTTAAAATTCTTATAAAATTAGTAAAGCTAGAGACACATCATTTTTTCATCTAATCCTTACTTTATCAATAGATAATTGACACCTAAAGAAGGAAAAAATTTTCATTTCAATACATGTATTGTCTTCCATTTATTTAATCCAGTCTTGTAAAGTGTATCGCTTTTATATATTTCTGCAGTAGAACCTCAATTAACCGGCTTAACGATGGAATCAAAACGGAAATATTTCCTCGACGCAGAATTGTTTTATTCTTAGAATAACATCATTAATTGAAAGTTCAAGTTGTACTGGAAAGGTTACTGTATTTCTATATCTGATGCATCGATTAGTTAGAGTCGAGAATAATAAAAATATAAAATAATGAAAAGCCGATTTATCGAGGTCCTATTGTCTGTCTTCCCAATCTTGCTAAATCATGAACGCTACTATGTAGCATAATCCTAAATAACTTTGTGCGTGCAGTACCAAGTGCATTGAACCAACAACTTGTTCACCAGAAAAGCAATGAAACTTAGGAAAACTCGTTACCGAATACGTCACCAAAAATTAAACAAGAAGAATAGTCTTAGACACGACAAAAGAAGAACAATCAAACCTCGAACAGATTCAAACCCTTCTATCACTCTAAACAAAGGGAAAAATCAGAGGGAAAACGAGATAGCAGACGCAAAGGCTCGACAAATGGTCAGTCCACTTAAGCCCGCGGTGTCCAGTTTGCGGCCGTGTTCGTCGATTCGCGATGGGAGGAGCGGGGCACCGATCTCTCGCGATCAGAGAGGAGCTCGGGGGTAGGAGAAAAGAATAAGGATCGGCGGGTACCTTCGTGGCGGGCCGGGATGATTGAAAAAAATCATTGGGGCAGAGAGGAGCTTGGCCGGTGACGAGGTTCCGCTGAAGCATCGGCCCCGGCCGGTAGCGGAATAACGTCGGTTTCCTCTGACTGCGCGCGACGTGGTCGGCGGCGCTTTTGCCACGATGTAGATTTGTTTGCATTTAAAAATCAAATCGACCGCGGCGTCCAGCGTGTCCCCCCCTTGGTCCTCCTTCTCCCCGTCCGTCCCACGGGCCTCTTCCTTACCATTCTCGTACCTCTCTCCGTTCTCTTCTTTTCTCGGTAGGATCGGCGATGCTGCCAGGAAGGTTGGTATGCATGGATCCACCGTTGGAACATAGCTTCCTCCCGGTTCTCTGCTCGCGGCCTCTCTGTCCCGCTCGCGGCCGCAGCTCCGTTTGCCTCTCAGTCGGGGACAATGCACGCCAGTTTTTGCGTCGTTTGCTTCCACCGAGAGCCCGCCGCGGACGATGGATCTGCTCGAACTCACTGGCTACCATCTCGTTTTCTTCCTCCCTCTTCTTCCTCCTCTTCTTCCTCCGCCGACCTCCTCCCCCCGCCTTCCTCCTCCCCCGCCTTTTTCTCCCCGAGCGTCTTGCGCTTGCCTTTCTTTCGCCCCCGACCTCTCGCTCCCTCCCGTGCGCCTCGCTCCTCTTTTTCTTACCGCGCCCGTCGATCGTCCACTCTCCAAACCCACCCTCGCGTACAATGAAACCGAAAATCTTCTCCGGCACCCGGGGAATGCGGCGCATGATTACCTACATCGAACCGAGGGCCCCGGCTTCGCAAGAAGGACCGCGCGACCGCCTCTCTCCTCAAGACGCGCCGCGCCGAAACGAACGATCCTTCGCCCGCTGTCGCGCCGCGAGACGAGACCACGATCGATCGCTGCACCCGATCGGACGATCGCCGACGCGCTAGGTGAGCCAATACTCGGGATGCAAACGAGGGGATCGCTGGATCGCGCGGAATTTCGGGCACTCCAACCTCTCCGACTTCCATCGGCGAATACGAGTTGCTCCACTTGCGTTGGAAACAGTCGTCATCGGGCCCGAAGAGAAGAGCACCGCGGACTCGCGAAATTCAAAAGAGACGTCGCAAACTCGATCATCCATGTTCCCAGAGCACTCAAACATTCCCCGACGAGAGCGTCCAACTTGAAAATCTAATTCCCTCTCCTCGGAGAGACCCCGGACGGTTCCGAGAAGTGAGAATCGCGCGACCGCTTCGGTTTTTGCGCCGACCCCGGACCGTTACCGAACGAAAAATCGCCTCTCATCGACGGAATTAAGGTCATTTCCATGAACATTGCCGCCGCGCTCCGATATCCAGACGGTTTTTCAACCGTGAGCCGGGAGCTCATTGAATTGAATCAGCCGACATTAAAGTCGGATTATACCTAAACGCTCGAGATGAAACGTATCGCGGACAGATATATTAAGGCTGTCAGCCGGGACGGAAAGGTTGGCACGACGATCGGGACTGGGAACGAACCGGCAGACGCAAAACGAGACCACGGTTGCCTCGTTTCATTCACGACGTCGTTGGGCGCGGCGATGAAGCACGCGACAGCTTTCCTGTCTCGTGACCGTGAACCGTTAACGTCCCAGGCTCTCGGCTCGCGGTCGCGAGCATCTTGTCCTCCGTCGTCTAGGATCGTCGATCGATAGACGACAGCTGGAGCCAGTCACGCCGCGGAAAAACCGTTCGTTATCCCGTACCCTCGGCTTCGCCGTCGTGAGTCGTCCAAGATGTTCGTGGCGAGCCCGATGAGTCGACTTTTGAACCGTGCGGACGCTCGAGAAAAATGGAAAATCGTGTGGCGTTGAACCGAAAACTTTGGACTCCGGAAATTTTCGAAAGAAGAGAGTGCCACGCCGAGAAGATCGGAGACCGCAAAGAGCGGAGCCGATAAAGATTCCGCAGATCTGGTCGAGCAGTCGCAGCGGGCACGGAGTCGGACGTCGAAGGAGGACGCGGTTTATGCAGCCGCGTGCAATTATGCGCTCTCCTGGCCGGCAGAAAAAGATGACGGATGCGCGAGCGACGCACCCTTTCGCGCAGCCGGAAGATATGAATTTCAGATTGTCCGCGGCGACGCCAGGATTTTTGTCCGGCGATTTCGTTGACTTAATTTCATATCCAATTAGATCGCGCTCGCGGGAAAGGGAAAAACTCGGCCGAGATCGCCTAAATTTATCGTAGTTCGATCGTTTCGTCTTGCGCTTCCACTGGAGGAAGTGCCAGCAAGGATCGTTAAAGCCCGCGCTCTGATCATCAACGACGATTTTTTTCTCTCCTCCTCTCCGCTCCCCCGGCACCGTTTTAATGACTGTTCCATCGTACACTTTGTAACGTTTTTTAACGAGCGCCCGTGTATTTCGCTTTCAGCGATCCCAGTCGAGGGCATAAAGTGCAAAGCGTTTCTCGGGGATTCTTATAATTAATGGGAATTAATATTAACGGCCCTCCCCCCGTTGCGATCTTAATTACGCTGAATTTCTAATTCGGCCGTCTAGCCGCGTACGTATGCCTCCACGGGATTACCTGCGCCTGGTTCCTCTCGTCTTCCCTCTATTATGAATTAAATGCGCGTTAGCTTTAGACGTTGTTAACGATTAGGATCAAGGGTCGCGCTAATTAAAGGCACCACGGCCCGGTCGCCACGCATATAATTCCACCGTGTACTCCGATAAATAAGACGTATCGCGGCATTACGCGCTCCTCCCGTTACGTGTTCAATCAATTTTATGTAGCGTTACTTTCAAACATTGAATACTTAGCGGAGAAATCTTTCCCCCTCGAACACGTCGATCCATCGCGTTGCGCGTCGATAGAATCTTCCACGGATGCCGACCGGCCGTCCCGCGAGTTTAGGGCATTATTACGGACACGGTTTCATCAGATATTAATTGCGAGGTGCTGCGGCGGTTTTTATTATACCATGAATCTTTTATGTAATAGAATAAAACCGGGTACTTAAGCGCGCGTCAATTATAAGCTGCGTGAACACCGAAAATAGAACCGCGGATAGACCGGCGGCTCTTCAAACTTCGATGCGCAGGGATAAAAAAGTTTGAACATGTTTGATGCATCTGTAGGGACGCCGTTTGCATCTAACTAGAGCCTCTTATTCCACGTTGAACACGGATTTACAGGCGCCCCGTGAATTTCAAATTTCAATCATACATATTTTTACACAGGATGTTATATTCGCGTCATTAATACACGGTCATACATTGTTGCCTGGCTTTTTAGTAATTTAAACGTTCATAGGGTTTTTGCCCCTTGAGCGCTGAAGCGTTCTTGACTTGCAGTTATTTTCAGATAAATTAAATGAATAAAATCGTTGATACTTTGCTTGGAAATGAGCAACTTTGATTTTACTAATGAATAATGTTACGGTGGGATCGTTAGAAGATATTCTGTTAATTTCCTTGCTCCTTCGTTACCAAGTATCGACGAAATCATTATTTTCCAGCAAATGAATCTCTATTTCTTAGTATATTCGTACAAGTTACTGTTTTTTTAATTAAACAGCGTGTAATGACTTAAATTTCTTCTATCTGATTTTCAAAGTCAATATTGAGTAATTTATGGTTTTGAAATGTGTTTATGAAAAGAATTTCTGATTAATTTCAAGATTTTAGAGTTGTGCTCACTTCACCAGTAAATCTTTCTGCTGTTACATTTACTTTCATTAAAACTTCCCATCTGTAATTTACACCATTTACTCTGCACGCTGTTTTACAGAAAATGTAAGAAAATTAAGTATACTGCACTATAACACATAAAAATATCATAGTTGATTCTTCAGTAGTGAATTCTGATATTTTTCCAATTAATATCTATCTGAGGTGATTCGAGGGAAGATACCAAAAAACAGCCGTAACTCAAAATTTATTCAATAAATGGTAGCAGAATTATATCCACAAGCTCTTGCGTTATGTCAATTGCTAAAGGAAATTACTTAATGATAATCGTCTTACACCAAATAGTGTATGAGTAGAAGTTTCATAGGTTAATATTTAGTTTTTGTTAATTTAATAGAGTTCTATTGTAGCATACGAAAGAAGAGATAAAGATTCTATGTGTTACACTAGGCGCGGGCGAACCGCGCGGGCAAAACGCAAATGTGGCGCCGACCTAAAGTTTCGTGACTCGACGAAAATGTGTGTATTAAATTTTTTACAAACCTGATAAGCAGATTGCGGATGTTTATTCAAATTCAAATTTTCACAGACACAAATCTATGTCATATCTTCCAAACATTATAAAATGTATATTACTTTTGATATTTCATATATTTCTGTATCTATGCACAATTCTTACAGGTTTTTGCATAATGAAAATTGCCAAAAGTGCCCAAACATTCGAAATTTGCTGATAACAAACGTTAAGCATCTTCCCCTGAATTACCTTATGTATCCTACTAGATTAGATGAATAACAAAAATAGGATCAGTGAATAGATATCCCAACGTTATACTCCTGCTACAATCCTGTTAAATATTCGACGATCTTTAAAGAACTAATTTCACATTTATTACAGCATGTAACCGTGTATGTACAAATTATCGCGAATCACGCACAAATTCGAAGGCTCTCATCACGACCCATTGCACGTTCGCATTAAGCCTAAATAGTTCCCATCCAACCCGCCGAACAATAATTTAACACCACCGTAAAAAGTAAAACAGCGAAACAGTGTTTGCGATTAGATGCCACCCCCTCCGCGATCCCCCCGGCATAATGGAAGAATATGCGTAATGTAATAAGGGAATCGCCGTTACGGAGCGGAGGAGGAAGGCGAAGGGCAGGGAACGGGGCGCGCAGCCCGATTTCGGCTTCACGGGTCGCCGATTAACCAGAAGAGGCGATGAAAGAGTTCGATGAAATAATGACGGGACCAGGTCAATAAATAGTACGCCTCTGCTTGTGCTTCGGGGGGCGGAGTGAGACAGGTGGAAGGGGGCAGTTGGGGCTGTTCGGGGTCCGCGCTAATGCCAGCCAACGGGTAGACAGCTATCAAAAGCCCGTATTTAAATATTATCAATGAAATTACAGTGCTCACTGCTCGCGAGGGCTGCTCGGTCATTACCGACTGGCAATTCGGCCTCTTTAATCGCCGTTGTCAATACTAATCGACATCGTCGTTATTTAATATTCCTCCGCGCCTTTTTTTCCGCTTTGTGACGACCAACCGCCTTCATCCGGCCTCGGATCCACCCGGAGCGCTGCTCGAATTTATCGAACCCAGACTCCTCTACCTCCCTCGCCCCTGATCCCTTGTTTTCCCACGGGATCGCGTTGAAGAGAAATTCGCGGACTCAGAAACAACACCGAACCACCGCGAAACTTTCAATTCGGAAAGGAACACAACGCAATTGCGCGAAAGAGCAACGCGTTTGGCTAACCGCAATAATAACCGCGGCGATTGCAATTAGAAACCAAACAGAAGCAAATAGTATCTGGCCATTAGCATACGCCGTCAAACGGGAGCGGCGATATCGGGGAGGGGGAAAATAATTAAAGCTCCTGCGATCGTTATCTAAATAATTAGAAGCTGCCGTGACTGTGCACAAGGCCCGGCGCTGATGGTAGATTCGGCGGAGGCGTCGGACATAATTACGCGTGGAATATTGAAGTCGAGGGATCCGTGCGGCAAAGACTACGCGCGACGTCGCGAGGAAACGAGCTGTCAAAGCCGGTGCCACGGGCATATTTTTCCGCGAGCGTGGAGAATTGCGCGCTTCCTATTG
The DNA here is from genome assembly GCA_030770465.2 of Perdita meconis. NCBI lineage: Eukaryota > Metazoa > Arthropoda > Insecta > Hymenoptera > Andrenidae > Perdita > Perdita meconis. Next base: position 5,400,635 of record JASKOS020000007.1, read on the forward strand.
CCCGCCGCCAACGTGAGTCACCTCCGGCGAAATTGCCACTTTCGACACCTTTGCGTAATCGCTGTATGAATATTATCGTTACGGGAGCGCGAAACGTTCCGGCGAACTCTGCCCGAGGCGTTTCGTGAATATGCACGAGCTGCCAGCGTACGGTTCTAACAAAGCAATTGGATATTTGCAACAGATGTAAAGATAACTGCCCCACATTTCACGCCGAGGAAGTCGTAACTGAGGGCACGGATTTTGATTGAAGAACTGCTTGAAAGGCAGTCGTGGAAAATGATACAGTACTACCTCGATTAATTACCCTAACGCGGAAGTCAAAAATGAACCCACCTTCTTGCGGTAGTATTATTTTATTTGCCGCAAACCACCGGGCAAAACGTTGCGCACGTTTTGTTCGAAAATCTACTGTGTTTATATCGCGAATACAGAGTAATTGAAATAGGTCTACGAATTGGTGATTAAGGGAGGACTTGATTCTGAGCTCTGTAAAAAAAGGCAATATTTAGGAATTTTTGTCTGCTACTAGAAATTGAATAATATAAACACTCTGAATTTATTATGTTATAGGAATACATTTAAAGAATTGTTCGAAATTTTTTTAGGTGAAAAAATAGAAATTTGACGATTTGGCAGCCTGAAATCTCGGCTTTTACAAAAAAAAAAAAGGTAACTTGCTGGCCGAAAGGTGTTGCAAAGTCCGGAAAGACCGAAGAATGAAAGTCATAAGAGATTTTTGTATTGTAATACATTAATTAAAGCGCAACCTAGGATTCTTTTTATATTTTTGTTTTTCGATTTTTTAGAAGGATTTTATTGCGATTTTTTATAAGTTAAAATCACTTTTTTCAGAATGCGGCAATTTTCGTAATTTTTACATCAATTTAACACTTTAGATGATGTATTATATTAGGTTTTAACATATGAAATGTTCGATTTTTTACGGTATTGTTCAATAGAAATTATCTTTTTAATATATAATTCTATTAGTTTGAAGGTATTTTTTAGATTTTCTTATTTCCTAAAAGTTCTCTCGTTACTCGATACGGAAATGATTTAGGTTTAGATTTTACATGTTTGAAAGGTGAATTTTTTCCAGAAAGATCGAACTCATTCTCCTTATTTCTTATTCTCCTACGAATTGTCAAATTCATTTTTTCAAAGATAATTCCTCAGAGATGATTTCCTCCAAAATTATTTCCTCAGTGAGGGAATGTTTACAAATCTAGAAACTTTTGAAAATGTCTTCGTACTATTTATTGACTCTAGAACTCCTAATTTCTTCCTCCGAGCTTCTAACTAATAGAAATAAATATGTACATTAGAGTGGTTCTTATTCCGATTAATAAAGTCTCATAATGAAAAATTGTTCATTTAAAGCTACCGCTAAAAATAAAACATTTTATATGTTACAGCCTAATAATTTGAAAGTCTCCTCTCAATTTCATTCTTCAATCTTCCAAGACTCTGCGATGTTTTCTATTAGCAAGGTACCTTTTTGTATGTCAACGGGTCAAGGTCCGAAGCTACTAACTCGTCAAATTTCCATCTTCTTACGTGAAAAAAATGTGTTACGACTCTTTAAACATACCTGATTAACATACAAAAAACCCGGAGTATTAACATTAAGTCTTGTACCATAAAAAAATTCTTAAATATTACCCCTTGTTTATAGTACTCAGTATGAGATCTCGCTTAAAGACTGTTCATAGAAAATTCCCTCGTAATGAGAAATGGAGGAATTCGCACGAATTCGATTAGGATTTGCCTAGGCTCCAGGTGCTCGACGCGCGCGTTGAATTCGTGAGTAGAGAGGGGAAAAACGTGGGCAGAAGGCGACATGCACGGCGGCACGGTCAAAGAGTTCCTCACGGAGGCTCGCGAATCACAGATGCAATCAGATAAAGGGCGGTTCTTCTCGGATTACCGTATGCGAGCCCCCGCTGTGTCCACGCACCTTAAACTACCATTCTCACGTGCGGCGACACAAGCAGGGCCCACGTGCTCGAGATACAGTTGAGGCCGACGAGCGAGCAGTCCCCGCGTTATCAAAATCAAATTATATAATGTACCCTTGACAAGAATTCCACCGGGACAGGTATCCTCGGTTTAAGGAAGGACCGCGGATCCTTGACGGAAGGGAATTCGTATTCATAGAGGGGCCAGATTTATGTGTTAAATGAACCCTTCGAAAACGACGCGCCATGTGTTCCAGTATTTTTCTAGACGAGCAGCATTCCTTTGCGACACACGAAAAGCAATTTCCCGAGGAAATTCCTGACAATTATACTGATTGGAGCTAAATAGCAAGTTCTATCGAAGATGATACCGTCGTAGATTTGTCCACGTAGCATCGATTAAAACAATCAACCGTCGAAGGGACGTCTTACAAACGAATTCGTTCGGTAATAACGAACAGGTCACGTTCGAACTATACACCGAACAACCACTGTGATTATACGCAGGATAGCTAAGTCGACCTTAGGTTCATCAGCCGACAGATCGCGTCGCGTACAAAAGCAATCCGAATCGAGTCGGTTCAGTCTGGAATTAATCGGACTTTTGTTCCGCGGCAGGGTGCTTATTAAGGTCGAGTCTTTATTAAGCTCCGTGTACATGCAAACACGACGAATCCGATCGTCGAGGAAAACAATCGAGATTATTAAGACAAACGTGATCATGAAGTAGGATTATCATTTTTACAAGTCTTCAGATACACTATAGCTTATATTACAAACACAGACGTTCCTAAATGGACAGAGGAAATCAGCAATTGACATTGAAACTGAGCGAGTTGTTCATCGATTTCGGTCGAAAGAACACGATCTGAGTGATTGGCTCTGAAAGGCTGCGCTCGATTTTCATCTTCGATTGATTCCGAATCGGAACCGTACATTTGTGCGACTTTAATTGGTATCGTTCTCCATATTGACGCCCACAGTAATCGCATTTGTAAGGTTTCTCGCCGATATGGATGTAGATGTGCTTTGCTAGCTTCGTCTTCACGCTGAAACGCAACTTGCAGAGGTCGCATTCGAATCTTTTCACTCCTGTGTGTCGATATCTGTGTACTTTTAGTCCCCAGGATCTCCTGTAGCATTTTCCGCAATCCTCGCATTTGTAGGGCCTCACGCCTGGAAATCAAAAGAAATTCTTTTAGTAGCCTAATTTCAGAATGTAAGTTCAGCTTAGAAATTATGTGTATACATTTCATCGCGTAAATCTTCACACAGAAGTGGGATTGAAATTCGCATTCTTTGCCGTGTATCAAAATTGATCTACCACGCTACAGGAAAATTCTACTATAATTATACTTCAAGAATAGAATAAGCATCCCTGAATCCAATGCTAAGAATAAAGAGATTCCCATTCGAAGAGAAGGAACAAAACTCTCAGCCAATTGACTTCAATCTTAATAACAAACAATACAGATCCTGCTTCAGCGTGAAAATTTCCATCACTTCATCTATTATTTTCACTTCTTGGATATTTAAGCGAGGGATCCACCGGAAAGCTAACCGACTCGGTGTTATACTATGTTAAGTCAGGTTATGCTATGCTATGCTATAATATTTTTACAGTTGCACAGTTTAGCTCAACTCTTCGTGCGTGCGGTTCCATGAAAATGTATTGAAGCAATTTTTTTTAAACTTAACATAGCATAGCTTATAATTAGCTTAGCTTTTCGGTAAATTTCCGACTTTAAGGATGATATTCATAGTCGTTGTCTATTCTTAAGCATTTGCTTAAATCCCCCCTACAATGTAATTTATATTACGAGGGGGGAACTTAGGCAAATACTTAAGAATAAGAAGCGACTATGAATACCGCCTTAATATGAGATTTTCGTATAACAGCTCTAAAAGTAACTGATATTAACGAATTTTTTCTTCTAAACCATTGTTAATATTAAATCAAACTTTTTTTTGGATATGAGGACATATCTTTAAACTAAAGAAAAAAAAATTATTGTATGTCGACTTTTTCTTTTCTATTACTAATTAATATGGATTTTTGTTAATGTCTTCGACGATGCAAATCCTATCGGTGTGCCGTATAACACCTGTCAGTTATCTAATTGTAATAAAGGAAAAATTTTCTTAAAGCCTTAAATAGTTGACGCTGGAACTGAATCTAAGTTCTCGAAAAAACATAAATAATCGAACAATTTTTAATCGAGACGTTGACGCGTTTTAGACCAGGCGCACACTAGTACCAAACAGTTTTATCGTCAAAACGGACAAAACGATTTTTCGTTGCATTGAAAAAGGAAAGAAACAAAAAAATCGCTGTCGCATGCAAAGCAAAATAATATTACGCAAATCGCAATGCTTGGTTCGCGCGAAATCGCGTCCACCGTACTCGTAGCTTAAAACGCCCGACAACCGCACAATTCCCGAAGACCCAAGCAGAGTTAATTAGCAACCAAGACTCATAAGCTCTCCGCTGCATGATTTTTTAATTAAAAGCAACCGGTCTCGTGGTTCGCTGAGAAGCAACAACCCCTCTTATCTGCGATGTTTATGTCTCAATACCAGCTCGAATTTATATGAGAATGCAAACATTAGGCGGCGCGAATTCGTCGATCTCGTGCCAAGCACCAGTTTCGAACCGTCTTCCACGTGACGCGTTTCCGCGCTTCGTTGTGAGAATATTCACACTCGTGGCTCGAGACTCTCACCGTAATGCGAGAGTATGTGGTGCTTCAGGGCGCCTTTCAGATGGAACCGACGCTTGCAGATGTCGCACTCGAACTTCCTGACGCCGGTGTGCGTCAGTTTGTGGGTCTTGAGCACGGAGGAGCGCTTGAACTTGGCGGGGCAAAGGTCGCACGCGAACGGCAGGTCCGCGGTGTGGACGACCATGTGAGCCCTCAGGCTGCTGGGTCGCAAGAACCTTTTCGCGCAGATCGAGCACTCCAAGGGCTTCACGTTCTTATGCATCAGCTTGTGATCTCGCAGCGATTGTCGGTGCAGCAGCTTCTTCTTGCACACGGTGCACTGGAAGGGCCTGCGTTTCGAATGCGCCGTTGCCTCGTGGGACCTTAGTTGGCCCTCCTTCTGGTGGAATAGAATTTGATTCACGAAAAGAGTGAAAAAAAAAAGATTTACTACAATAAAAAGAATATTGCAAACGTAGTTAATGAGTGTAATGAGATTGTGAAGAAGGAAAATTGAGCCGATTCGGTGTGCTGCGTGTTTTAATTAAATAAGTACCGAAGACAAAGGCGAGTTTTCATCGCGACAGGAAGCGTAAGCGTTCTCGGAGGGAGCTTTGCATGCAACCGGTTACCTGAAATCGAAGGTGACAGTGGCTGCACACGAAGTCCTTGGAGATCTCGTGCACCTGCAGGTGATCCTTCAGCGCTGATGACCTTGGTGCAGAAAGAACGTGGTTAATTGAAATTAAATGGGGATCATACCGATAGCACGGTCATTCGGGATAAACAGACACCGAATGAAGTGGTTACGTTACACGCGAAATGTCCCTGCTACCGTGGAGTTGCGAACTGTTTCGACAGAGCAGAAATTCAGCATCACCAGAGTGTAAGACTCTGCGAAGAACGAGCAAACCAAGCCGAGTTCTCTACATTATTCAGTAATTCTTGACGGTCAAATTAAGAACTCGTTAATTCTAAAAGTACACGTCGAAGGGAGGGAAGAAAGAAGTCTGTAGAAAAAGCCGAGGTGTCTTAAATCACGGAGCAACATTGACGAAGATTAATGACGGAGATTAAAGCATGCACCGTCCGGCTGATCCCGTTTTTTTTAATTAAATAAACGAGCAATTACTCCGGCGCGTTCGTTCGAATTCCTGATGAAAAGCCGCTCGCCCACCTACCGTGAAAACTGTTTCCTACAGAAGCCGCACTGGAAAAGCTTGCCGTGGCTGTGCTCGACCATGTGCGTCTTGAACTCCGCCTCGTCGGGAAACTCGATCCTGCAGACGCTGCACAACAGCCGCCTTCCGCTCGCCAGGGCCTCGACGTATACCCCGAAGTCGGCGTATTCATCCGTCGTGACGATTTCCGTTCCACGCGGACGAAACAGGAAGCCCGAGCCCTCGGATCCTCGGCGAACCGCCGAGCCCTCTTCTTCGCGCAGCTTCCGCTCCGCGCCGATCACCAGAACGTCCTCGACGTCTAGCTCGTCGTTCGCCGAAAAGTTCTCAATCTCATCGAGTATCTCCGTCTTGATTTTCACCTTGGCGAAACGTGTATTTTCGCGTGTGTACTGCAGTCGACGCTGATCTTTTTTTTTTTTTTCATATCCCTCGCGTATATTTCACGATAATCACGCGGCGCGATCTCTCCGACGTTTCGTGGATATAATGTATGCAGGATATTAGATAATTTCGCGCGAGCGAGCGCTTCCGCGAGAAATGGTGGAAACCGCAAGCGGAATAACGAAAGGAGAGCAGTCGCGCGCAGGATAACGAAGTGTTATATAAAAATAGCGTTCGCGTTCGGTTGCTCCGCTAGCAACGCTTTTATATAATCAATTATGCAATTAGACGCCGGGAGAGGAGATTTTAACGACGAAATAATAAGCGGCCGCGGTTGCCGCAACGGACAGTATTTAACCGAGTTTTTTTTTAGCCATAACCTAATCAGAGGCCGCTGCATGAGGGAGCAGAACGTACTTCTTTGCATCGCTTGCAACGCTTCTGTGTTCCTATGATCGTCACCTCGTCCACATCTTGCTCCTCCGTGAATTGATTACTGTTCTGGTTCTTGTGTATCATGATCCTCGCGATGTTTTCAGAAGCTTTTGTGTCAGCTTGATGGAACGTGAAAATAGACGCGGATACGGCAAGAAGATGGCTCGAAGAAACTCGAGAAACAGTCGAGCTACGAAAAGTCGAGTGCAATGTGAAATAATGGAAATAAAAGAGGCAATTTTTTGGAATTTTTTTTCTGGTACAAAAATAATGTACAATGTATGTACATAAACACTCCGGGATTTCATATGTTATAGAGACATATTTAAAGAGTTGTACAAAATTTCTTCGCGCACAAAAATAGAAATTTGACGAGCCTTGAATGTCGACTTTTGCAAATAAAAAGGTACATATAATAATATACCTTTCTGGCCACCGCCGCGAAGTCCTGTAGGATAAAGGAATAAAATTCATAAGAGATTTTCAAATTATAATATATTAACTACAATGTAGGATTTTCGAAATATTTTAATTTTTCAATTTTTTTAGAAGCATTTTAATGTGATTTATTTGAAATGAAAATCACCACTTTTTTCAAAATGCTATCATTCTCGTAATTTCTCAAATTTTAATAAAATCCTAGTAAACTATAAATGCAATCTTTTCAAATTTACAGACTATAATTTTACATACTTAAAGAAGTAAAGCAGTATTTTTTTTTTTTTTTTTTTTCTTTTAAATATAATACATTTTTAATAAAAATAATCCGGTAGTTCCAAATTCCAAATGGCGCAAATGTTTCGAAGCGGCCATGGTAAGAAAATCGTTTCACGACGTTTAGTTTAGAATCTAAAGTTTGTTGTAGTCTTTTGAAACCTAAACATCACATAATTTTGTATTTGTAATAAGATTACGCTCTTGATGGAACCTCAATACGCATTCAAAAATGCAAAATCGAGATCCTGGTGAGTTTGTGAAATAATAGTTGTGATTTTCGCTAAAAAAGCTTTACGTTAATTGTGAAATAATATAGGTAAATTTAATAACTAGACATCGGATGTTTATACATTTATGAGAAATTTATGTCTGTGAAAATGTATATGCAGAAATGCAGAAAATGTAGAACATAGAGTATGTGTTAAACTATTTAAAAGTAAGACGCGCTTCGATGAAAACTTAAATCACATTTATCTGTGGCTGTGAAAATTGTAAATCGCATAAATATCCGCAGTCTATTAATAATATTTAGGCGTTCGAGTTACAGCATGCAAAAACACTTCGGTGTTATTACACTTCGACGAATAGAGGCGAAAGTTTTAATTGTAGGTTTTCTCAGCTTTTTATTTACGTTTGAAGATTCTTACGAAAAATTTTTTATACTGTAACTCAAACGTCTGTAAACATAGAAACTTTGACATCGAGACAGATCATAGCAAAGTTTTGGCATGCGAAACTCCCGAATGGTTTCAAGAATTAGAACCTCAAATCGAGAAGACAGGGAGTAGGCGACGAAGCAAAGGAGTCGATCGAAGAACCGTTGTTGCGGCACAAGAAGCGCGAATCGACCAGACAGTTCGCGTTATTCTAATTAATTAGCCCGTTCGTTTGGGTAGATCGTTTCACAAATATTGAGATAATTATTCATGAGTTAACAGACGAGCGAGCGCCGGTTTCGGCCACAATACAACTCGTGTATCTTCGCATCGCTCTGATTAGTGCCGTGCACCACGTCACTCCACGCTAATTACTTGTATTAGTTTAAGCTTCCTCGATCTTCGAGCGCCGGTTGTTATGTCTCATTGTAGCTTTTACTCACCTTTTACGGGGCAATAAAGTAAGTTTGCGCCGCTTCGGTAACAAGTCTCGTAATTAAGGGATACAAATCTGCCGTGCATGTGATATTCCTTACACCCCCTCGCGTAGTACGATCCTAGACGGAATTACAGATTAATGATTGCGTAATTAAGCTGACGCGGTGCGATTAAATTAGTATACATACGAACCACCGCGATCGGAACGCAGGTATCTGTAGGCGGGTTTAAGAGGATACGTACATCTCCGCCCATAAATATGTAGACTTCTTCTTGCATATAATAGTTATTATAAAAGAACTTGTGCAAACTTGAATGTAATACATTTAATATCTCACCAATAATAGTAAAAAATAATTAAATCTTGTTTACATTAAAATATCTACCGTAACTCTTGTAACTGATTTTACTAGGCTTAACATCCGGACTATTAATTTTCTAATTATTTTACAGCTAATATTTGCACATACAGATTACGAAAATCCTTATAAATATTTTTCTGTGTTTGAATTCTGTTTGAACAGCTCCATAATTTCTCTGCAGGATTGAAATTAAGAGATTGAGGTCACTTCCATGTGTTGTTATATCCATTAAATATATACTTCGTAATACGATTTAATAACAAATATAATTTTATAACGTACGTTAGATACAATGTATGTTAGTTATTCATTAAAAGAGGCCAGTGTCCACGTACTTATAAACGGCAGTGCAGATATTAAATTTTTATGATGAACGCATACTTTTCAATATGATTAAAAAGCTTAGTAACTGAAACTATTTGCAAATTTTATATTTGCCAATATATCTCTGAACATCATTAAAAATCCCACAACTGCGTAAAAAGTCGTGTACCAAATCGTGTAGATAAATCCCAACTGTTAGCAATGTGTTGATCGCAAGTTTTCCAAAAATTGGGAAGTAGAAGACGAAAAAGCAGAGGTTCGACGGAAAGAAGGGAGCTTTCCCGGCGTGGGGAGTCGACGGGTGGTTGCCGGACGTTTCGAGGTCAGTGGACAGTCCGTCGATGGACGTCTCGGTGGACGAGGCAGGACAGGTACAGCGATAACGACAAACTGGCCCGAGAAAAACACCGGCCGAGCGATAAATCAGGCCTATTGCATTCCTAAGATAGCGGGCTGGCTGAAAGTCATTACGCTGGCAAAAGTAATTCCCAACTAAGTAAGTAAAGCAATAAATACATAATGCATCCGGCGAGTTTCCCACAGGCGCGAGTTGGCGCGAGCGCGCGCGCTGCCATCGCGCAGCCGGCAGTTCCATGAAATCGTGCATCAGCGGGGACCGCGCTCTGCGTGTCGCGGATTTATTTGCGCCGATCGGGAGCCGATTCGCGGCCGTTTCTTTCGCAACGGCAGATAGTCAGAGGGGGATAGCGAGACGGTATCGAAGGGGGTGAAGAAATCGATTCCGGAGAGGGAGAATCGAGGGGGAGGGTGCGATCGAGCGCTTTCGATTAATCGCAAATTCGTTTATCCGCGGAAATCGGAACCGGAATTTCGACGCTCGACGAGGAAGCGTCGACGGCTGCCTAATTACTCAAACTGATATTATTTTCTATTCTAAGTGGCGAACAAATCAAAACCTGGGAATCTCGATTTCCCTAATTAAGAATCTCCAGGAATCCCAATTAACCGATCCTCCTTTAATATTACATGAGCCGTGGCTTCAAGGAAAACCGCGGATTTGCATACAGGGTCGAAATTTCAGACCATTTCTCACGACGCCCCCGAAGTTCTTTGCCCGCGTCGAAACGGTCGCCGAGGTCAAGGCGTCGGAGGGGCCGCGTCTGACCCGTGGCGAGGAGTTTCCACTGAATTCGTCGACTACTTAAACTACTGTTTTCCAACTTTTTTTAAAGTCTTGATCCTTTTTGTAATATGCAAATAACCTGCGAACATCTTCTGCTTCTCCTCTCTCACATTTCCGCACCATACAAAACAAGGTAAATGTAATAAGATAAAAAATAAATTAATTGAAAATAGACATTTTGGAGCACAAACCTATCGTAGTAATATTCAATCATCTTAATATATGTATAAGGTAAATGTTCCTTTTACCAGACATTTGAGAATGTGACAGTTTAGAAATAATTTTTCGCTTAAAAAATTTTCACTGTTTTAAATCCGAGATGTGAGATTTTCTTTTAAATCAATTTGTTTACTTGGAGCATGATTTCTACCTTTATAAAATGACCAAATAGTAATGTAACCGTATTAAAGATGAACTGCAGTAACACTGAAAATAAGTGAAAATCTTTGAAAATTGAAAGAATGAATCTTTGTGCAATAGTAAAATCCAACGAAAAATTTTAGAAAAATTTATTCGGTAGTTTTAAAGTTATTTAACTTTCAATTTTATTGACAAATTGCTATAGTATTGAGAAATATTCAAAATTAAGAGGGAGATAATAGACCAAAATTTTTAAAATCTTGTAAACAGAAAGATGAAACACTGAACAAAATTAACACAAAATTGCCGGACAATTACTTCAATAGTTTCAATGTTTCTTTCATAAATCAAAAGGAAAATTGTAATTTGATTATTCTATTTCTAGCAACTGCATTTTAGATACGTTTCAACAAACAAGTTTATGATAAAAGATCAAATATTTCATACATTGACAAAATAGAATAAAAAGTAAGAGCTAATTGCACTGAATTTGTGATAAAAATACACCATTGCTATTGCTGACTGGTTTTCTTCATAAAAAAAGAACCTTATTAAAATATTTTGGAAATTAATTAACTTTTGGCTAAGATTGTTACTGAAATTCATCCTTAAACTGAATAAGCATCTACTAAAGTTTTTCAAAGAAACCTAACAACGGCGACACCTAAGGAGGTCACAATCCCCAAATTAAGAAATCGCTGACTAAAGAAAACGACTGAATCGATAAAAAATTTTTAACTCATTCTCTACTTCTGCTTTTACAAAAGCTAGGCGATTCTTAGGCGTTGTTTGCAGTGAACCAGTGTGAGAACACGAAGTCAGCGCAGCAGAAAGTAAGTTAACAATCCGAGAAACAATGTTGCACGGTGGAAGATGTAACCGAATGATTATCCAGCGAGGAGAAGCGAGCAGTCGCGAGTTTATCTCTGTTTCGAGCGGATAATCGGGAAATTGAATAGGATGAAGTGAATGGCAGGCATTAACGAAGTAATTATCACATCTAGACGGGACTGACGTCCGGAGCGCTCGCAGCGAGACGACGCGAAGGGGGCACGGGCCAGTGAGTCGGCGGCGAACGAATCGCACACATTTTTTATCTACTTTTTCATGCAATAATTTCGCTAATTGCCTCGGGGATAGACCGCGGCGGATGAGCATGAGAGAGTAGGTAATAAATATTCGTGATTAATTAACGATGCCAGATGCCGCCGCGGTGCCGTTCCACAAACGCTAAGAGGGGTGGGGGAGAAAAGAAAAACGGGAGGGAAGGAAACCGCGGGCGCGCGATTGTGCCTGGGAGCAGTTTTAATTGGACGTCCTATCGTTTCTCCGGTCTCGCACTTCGGACAGTTTTGTAGGCACGCGTCCTTATCGCCGCCGATTATCTACCGTAATATCTCAAACGATCATTTGTCGGGAATATTTATCCCTTCCTGTTCGAGACCGTCTCGAAGAAAAAGCGTCGGAGCGCTACCTTATCGGGTAACACCTAGATACACATGTTGAATTTTTCTTCCGCTTTTTTCTCTTCTCCCTTCGAGCCGGCCTCGCTCTTCGATCCCGCCCGATAACGCGTTATTAAATTGACGCGAGGAATCGTAAAAAAAGTGGAATCGTAAGACTAAGTCGACGTTACGTATACAAATGTTCTCCTTATCCGTCGATTCTGTCCTCGGCTTATCTCGCGGAAGGAGCCGCGATTTAAAAATCCCTTATCGCCCCACGTTATCGCGTCGCGCCGCAGGGAAATAAGCGGCCCGAATGCGACAGAACGATAATATTCATATCGGTGCATTACCGGCGAACGCAGAGATAGCTCCGTTTTTTATAATCGTTCACCGACGGATCGACTCGCTGTCATCGATAAACATCGTCGACGCTACGTGACTAAGCCTGTTCGCGAAACTGATTTGCCAAGCGATTCGTAAATATTCACTCAATCATGTTTCTTCGAACGAGTTTCTTGTTTACATAGTTGTTGCAATCGGCGAGCGCTAGGAGAGCCGGTCTGGTGAGAACCGTCCACTTCTACTTCAAAATCGAAAAGCCCCTAGAGAATAAACTCGCAAGAACCGATTACGTCTCCTCGGAAAAAGCACAGAGGGACAAGTTTCCACTTTGTCGAAGGGTCGACTAACGTTCTCAGCGGAAGCAGAAACTCTGAATATCTGCGAGTCGAAGAATCTGCTTGGTACCAAGGATGACTGTATCATCCCCGCGCAAGAAAATTACTCGGACGTCCGAAGACGCGCGACCTTAAAAATTCCAACAACACTGCTCCTCTTTCCACGTTCCGAAGAAACCGTGTTCAAGGGAAGATCGCTCCGCGAATCGTCCGCGTCTAAGAGCTCGCTCCTAGATCCTGTTCGCTGAAAAACGCTGTTAATGCACGTAGGCAGATATACGTGGAAAAGTCAGGCACCCGGTCTTGGAGATCCGCGGGCGCGCGGAATTTCCCTGGCGGCGCCGATAAATCAGCCCCGGCCGCTCGGTTAACGACAATGGCAGCCGAGAAAACTGTTCCGCGCCATGACAGCCTGTGTCATTACTGTGTTACTTATAAGCTCGTTCGCGGCCGCGTCGGCCGCATACGAATGAGCGACCGGGATCCCCCCGCCGTCGGACACACGTCGATTACAAAACCCAGCGAGCTGAAAAACCGAGCTGCCACGGCACGCCACGTATGCGAGAGGACACGAGCGCTCGCTCCGGAGGCTGCCAGCGCGCGACTATTAATTGCCCATTAACATGCACGTTGAATATTGATCGGTCGATCGATCGGTACGTGGAAACCGGCCCGACGACGCAGCGGTTTCTTTCTTTCTTTCTGTCGCCCCCTCTCGATCCGCGGACGAGTCGACCTTTGCGTTCCTTTGACAGATCCACGGCGAACCAAGGTCCGCGTACACGACGGTAAGACTCGTAACTCAGACGGTTTTAATAGTTATGGAAGCCGGGTCGAAACCGTCGTCGTTCCCCTTGCTACGTTTTTGCGACGGCGACTATGACAGACTGTGGATCGTAAAACCAGAAATCCTCGAGGCGGAATCACGCGGGGGAAGGGAAGTGTTTGTTCGTGCGGACAGGTTGTTTCCGGAAAACGCTGGCGAGATGCACTTTGGCCTGAGAGGGATGTCCCTCGTTGAGGGATGACGAGTGGAAGTGGACATGGGGTGCCTGATATTTTGGGGTTGTATTATATTCGTCGAGGAAGAGGAGAAAATTTTACTTGTTGGACTTTGCGACGGCAGTAGATTTTAGCTGAATGCGACTCAACGGATTCCTAGATGCGAAACTGTTAGACTGAGCAGAAAGTTCTTGCCGTTTCGTCGGTGAAATTTTTTTTTATATTAATGTAGTTTTGTTCATTGGAGTATTTTTCATTTTATTCTATGACTTTTAACCATCTTTTGTTTGACATCATTATTCTATTCCTGTTGAACTTCTCAAGCTTCAGAGTCAGAAATTGTACAAACTTTCCACTCAATCCTCTCTGATTGTTCTATAACAAGTCTCTGCTAAATTTTTCGATTACAACCAAACCCTTCAATTAGCAATTTTCAACTAGTATGCTGTGAGAATTGGTAATACATAATACTCTTTTGATGAATGAATGAGAATTAGACTTATCTCTTCGCCAAGTTGAACAAAAAATTATAGTGTATCTTTTGGCGTACCGCAGAATTTTAGTGATTAAAGATTGAAAATCGCTATCCTAAATTAGCAAATTAAAACATACATAATGTCGGCACTAATTTACTTGAATGGATAATTCAGACCTAAAGATGACTAAAAATATTTTTCTCCCAATAGTTATGCAACTCCTTTTTCTTCTAACACTTGGGTCATTTTAATTGTGCTACTCTAATGTGATTACTCTAATGTAAAATGTTAATTAAATGCTAAATTATTCCATGAGTTGTAGAATCATCCCCCAAGATTATTTTGTTTACCAGGAAAATTATTATTCAGTTAACGACAGTTCTATATCATCATTTCCTGCTTCTAACTTGTACAAAAAAGTCGATAAATTTCAAAGTATATAAATTTAAACTATTTTTGTACATTTTACTTTTTAACCTTCCTATGTTCTTCTTAAAAATCCAGAATTGCAGAACTTTTATTACTATCATGTTGCTAAGAATGTAAATGTAAATGTAAATAATGAATATGAATTTCTTACACAGGGTCGTCTATGTAAATAATCTTCTTTAATTGCAATTACATAAAAAAATGTCAAGTTTCATTGAAATAGTGTTTAAAGCAAAATTATGTAATAAAAACATTTTTGCTTGAAGGCAATTTTTCCTGAATTTTCAAAATCACGAATAGAAAGAAAATGAAGAGGAACTCCAAATTTCTCAAAAACAAAACAATCTTTAAAGAAAATAAAAACCGTGAAGACCTGTTTACGGGAAAAATTCTCGTAAAAAAAGTCTAATTCTGTTAAATCACATAATCTTGATAGCCAATATATCTCCTTCTAAAATTATGCGTCCACTAAATAAAACTTGAATTTTCATAATATCAAAGTTTAAGCAATTGGTACAAGTTTCTGCATTGCATATCGTCCCATAATTTTTAAATGTTTTTACTAAAATCTGTCAAAAGCATATGAAGATACATCAAATCGATTTTCAGTGGCTTCTATTAAAAGACGTGATACTTAAATTTAGATAATCCTATGCATTCAGCACACAAATTAATAAAATCTACCTCCTATTGTAATATGTATCTCAGCCAAATAATTTCGCTTCCACTGAACTCGCCAAAAATCAACCCACCCACCCCTCGCTTCCACCCCGTTCCCCATTTTTTCCACCACCCGAGCAAAAAAAACTAGAGGCATACCGGCGTCTTAACGCGGCGCGCCCCAAAAAGAGTCCCATCAGAAGACGTCTCCGGGGCGAACTGAGATCCCATAAATAATCCCGGCCTCGAAATCCGTTTGACGGATCCATCGATCGGCCAGGAGTTTTTCCTCCTCGCCGGGGTGTCATTCGGCTCGGTGGTGGTGCGTGCCTCGGTGGTGGCTTCGTAGTATATCTGTCGAGGCGGTGGCAAGCGGTCGGACAGGTTATGGGCTCCCTTCGACAAACACGTCATTTCTTAAGCGGGCAGAAAACCGAGCCACGCGGACCATCCCGTCCCCGTAATGTTGCGGCACTTGCGCTGCCTTCGATCAAACCCTTCCCTCCGCCTTTGGGAGGGGTTGAAGCTCCGCCAAAAAAAAAAGAAGAGACGAGAAAACAACGCGGGGGTTGGGACGGTGGTTAAACGGGCTATCATGCCGATGTTTCCGTCGACGAGCATAACGCTAACGACTCTTTGCTTACCCCCCGCGATCCGTCGCGACAAGTTTTGCTGTCGATCCGGGGGACAATTCTTGAGAAAATCGAACGGGTATAGAAGAGAACAAAAGATTGATGAACATTAGTAGAAAATCGAGTTATTGTCAAGACAGTGTTTTTATATTTAAATTGGAAGAGTGGAATTAGAATATTTCGAATTCCGCGCTTTGACAATTCCTCGTTTGAGATTTTTATTTTTCGAGAATAAAGTGTTTGCTTTATATGTAAATTATAATCATTATGTTCCATCTTCCTGGGTTATCTTTCTGTAATGGAAATGTGTTCATTTATTATTTCTGTTACTATTTTATTTGGTTAATTATATTTTACTATTCTTCCAATTGAAATCGTAATTATGAAATATTCATCTTTAATTTATAACTTAGTCCAAAATAATATTGTATTGCATACTACAAATTTTCAAATAAAAGAGAATAAAAAAGCCATTAAATTAAAAAAAGAGAATCCTAATTTAACTTTTATCATTATAAAACAATGGGAAGGTCTCATGTTTTCGTTAATTTGACAGTACATAAAAAACTAATGATAAAAATGAATGAAAATACATCGCAATACAATGTGATATATATTTTAAAGCAATAGATGCAAAATTTCGAAGTATTCCTCTATTTAGGTTTAATCTACGAGTTACTAAAAAAAACTTTCCTTCACTAAGTTCTCGAAATTATTCTCAATTATTCTTAATTTCTATTACCCAGATTTTGGATAAATTAATTAATTAGCGATAAGAATACAGCAGGACTTCTAATTTTAAATGCAAAGACTAGCAGACCGTGAAGTTCCACCGAGTGGTTGCAACATAAGATAATTTTAAAAGGGATGATTTTTCAAGCATGTTGAAAAGTACTAACATTTTTGCTTGAAAATGATTAAACGCCTCTAATAGAATTCGCTTGAGTGCAGACAGAAGAAAGATCAGATCCGTGAGATTTGGAAGTTTGTCTAGTCTGCGTCTTCCTGTTTACCATGACGATGCGAACGAAGATTACCTGTGGAAGTTGAAAAGCGAACAACACGGGACCGGAAGAATTTGTTGTTCCCCAAGTGAAGAAGAAAGGCGAGGCGATAGCATCGAGATCGTTCGCGATCGCGGTTAATTAGTAATTGTAATGGTCGTGGATAAACAGAAGATTATTAGTCGACAATGCGCAGTAGCGTACAACGTGTTCCACGCTATCGCGAATTACCGAAGCAACATTGTTAACATGCTGGAAACAGTTCGTTCTCTTCGCCACGAGCATACACAATGAATCACCATGAACAGTAACTCGAATCTCGAGACCGAACGAAGATCATTCGTTACCTAACGCTAAATAGCCTAATGCATAAAACAATCAACAAAATTGCGTCCAACCGAAGAATGCAGATGCATATTGCATTTAGATCATTCGACCCGGGAGAAAAACCGTATCACTGGGAAAATTATCGTTCACGTAAGCGTTCAGCTTTCTTCTCTGCCCTCAAAAATGACCGTAAATAATACAAAAAAAAAAAATATATATATATATCCATCGTCTTCGCGACTCCGCCTTCTTTTTCCTATTTGTTCAACTCAGATAGCCATCTACCATTTCCATGCATCGCGCGCAACACGCTAATAGTTGCCATTAGCCAAACGCAGAGTAAAAAATAATATAGGACACCGTTCGTTCCAGTATGCAGCGTATGGAAGAGCTGACGCGCAATGGAAACGCTTGTTAAGCTCGCGCAGAGGACGGTCGGCTCGACAATGAGAAACCAATCCGCTTGCTCACCGCCTTACGCCTAGCTCCGCGAGGATGAAAGAATGCCACAAAACCGGCCGTAAATCCACCTCCCTCGAGTGCGTTCGCCGGCGTGAAATTAAGAGAGCAATGGCGAGAGATGAGAATCCGACGCGCGGGCAACGAGAGCGAACTCGGTTACCTCGTCAAACACCATTCAGGGACCATTTCCAAAATTAACTAGAACTAACTTCATTTGTGCGAAAATTTGGTTTTCACAATGATGACCAGATTTAAATATACTGGAAGATACGTATCTTCAATTATGATGCTCAGTTTGTAATTGCTAATCCCAACATTGTAATAATTACAGCTGACAAAGAAATTTCAGGATCACAACTTCCGAATTTTTTGAGCAAACTTTTTTTATATGTAGCAGAAGGTATGGAAAATAGCCTCAAAAGGTTATATGAATCACTGTTTCTCCGTTTTCGAAGAATAGATTATAAAAAAAGTGCAAACTCTAACAGATGAACGTCGACCAAGCAAAGTGAAGTTTGATTCCATATTTTTGAAAATTTATTTCTTCAAAACGGGGAAAAAGCGCTTTTTTATACTCTCCACTATATCTACAAAAAATTTGGACTTTCTAAAGTCTTCTTGTGAAGATTATGCTAATAAGGGACGTCGCTCAATTGTAGCACGCAGATTTTGATGAGCTTTTGATGTGATATAATACTCGAAAAAATATTTTACACGTGTTCTTTTTTATCGGTGTTAATTCTCTCTGAAGGGATTAAAACTTAAAACTGCCCTCAAAGTTGGAGTAGAAAACCTATTTTTGATTTCTTTGAAAAATTAATTGCACAGCAAGATTCGACGATGAAAAATGAATAAATTCTGTATTTAACTGTTTTTCTAGAAACAATAGTTTTCGAGATATAATACGTAATAGATCCACTACAATTTTAAGAGCTGTTTCAACATCTTCAGAGTGAATTACCTCCGATAGAAAAAAAACACAAGTCAAATATTTTTTTGAGTACCATATTATATCAGACATAAAAATCGACGTGTTATAATTGAATGATGCTCTTTGTAAAAATCTCTACGACACCAAATGATCAGATTTCTATCACGATTGTTTCGCCACTTTAAAGAAGTCCAACTTCAAGTTGAATAATTAAAAAATAGCTTCAAGTAAATTCGTTATGACTATCAATCAACTTTAAATCTCTGAATTCGCAGAAAATGATCCTCAGAAAGAAATCACCCTAAAGATTTTCACGTGACACTAAAATTCTTGAATTTTGATGTCATAGAGTGATAGACGCCATTGCATGCAAGTCGTATCTTATTGTTAGTCAAATTGCAATTTCGTCGTGACAGTGGACGAACGGCCTAAGAAACAAAGTGTGAGTTAATCTACCTATCAGTCATTTTCATGCGATGACAGCGGCGTTTCCGAGGAGTCGAGAGAAAATTTGGGAAGGTGAAAAGTGGGAAAAGTTTTCCTGAGAATTGTTTCCCTCGGTGGAGCCGTTTTCCCGGCCACTGCAGAAACTAGCAGAGCGTCCACGCGATACGAGCGTTAAATAATTTCCACCGGAATGACGGAAAGTACTTTAAGCCGGCGCTATCATCGCGTTTGCGGCAACGTACGAGAACGTACGGGAAAGAATCGTTCGACAAGAAACCGATGAAGGGTTTATCTTAATCCACGGTTCACCGAGCAGACGAGCTCCTCGCCAATCCCCATTGACCACCCCTTCGATCGACCCCTGCCCCACACCCTTTGCCATAACCGATCACACTTGGCTTGTTTTACTAGCTACTTTTTACCTGGCTGAAAAACTTACGACTAACTAGAATCCTCGTCGTTATCGTCGTTTTCGCGCGAGAGAACGAGGGAATGTGTTTCTCCGCTACGTATGTTCGGTAATCATTTTGTTCCTATACCTTGTGGCTTTTGTCTCGCTGTGAATGTTTGTCAGAATTATTTGTAATTGTTCGCTCTTCCAAAACCCAATTCTTAAGACTTATTAAGTTCGAAGTTTGTCCTTCAATGCTGAAACAGACACGTTCAGTAATTTATTCCGTGTGGCAAGTAACTGCAAAATTCTACAAAGTTACATGACTCGATTAAATTACTAAACGTGTCTGTTTCAGCCTTTAGAATGGGTTCTTTAGTGCACGATGTTCAAATAGTTCATTTTGTTCACGAACAGAATTTTTAATTTTTGCAATTTGTATGAGAGAACTTTTAAGAATTTCAAGTATTACTGCTTTTAGATTATCCAGGGAGAAACGATCAATCTGATAGATTGCTGAAGGAACTGCAGTTTTTATATCTTCATACTATTTTTTGGTGAGTCTTTAAAAACTATGAATACGTAGCAAACTCGAATTCAGTAGAAACTACGAAATTACAGACTATCTACAACAAACAGCAAGCAAAATATTCGATTGGTCCATAAGTTTCTGCGGTTTCATAGAATATGAAAACACTAGCTTTGATTTCGGATACTCTATCATTATTTTTAATTTATTTTCAAAACAACGAAGACATGAAAGAACAATCAAACGCAACTCGAAGAATTGCCCTCTTTAAAGTAAGCAACCCGGATTTTACACTAACCAGTAACATGGGTTGCTTTTTGTTATGTATCTGCAAATGTTGTGGGATATTCAAATGATAGCAATACATAGTATAAATCTCATTAATTGTAACTTATTTCATCAGTTTGGTTACGTAAAAAAATAATCCATGAATGACAATTCATTTGTTTTATATTTTTATTGATGAATTCGCGTGATCGAAATGTATTCTTACTGTTAACAAAAATGTATTAACATAACACATTAATTACAAAAAATATATGAAATTAAGATGTGTGAATTAGGATCTTTGAAAATTCTATAAACTGGTAGCAATGGAATTTTTTAAAATTATGGTTTTAGACAGTTTTTAAAAAAGGTTAAATACAACTACCTCGATAACATTCAAAATATTGTGTAATTACTTAGAGAAAGATAAACATTAACAAGTAAGCAAACTATTGCTATACTGTTCTTTCAGCTTCAACAACTTTGGAACCGCGATTGAATTAATAAATTCTTGTTTATTTTTGTTCATTTGACCCTCCATAGCTTTTAACTATTAATTGCTTTATTGTTGATACGGAAAAGAAAAATAAACAATCTGGTAATAGAAGAAAACAGAAACTACCAATATATTCTATCGATATATTCAATAGGAATCAAAAATAGTACAAACTCATAAACCAACTCTATATCTGCTCCCTAAAAATGATTTCCTATAATCAGACATTTCAAACTCCGTTAGAAAAATCTAGACTAGGCTTCACTAATCTAACTATTAAGCAACTATCGTTCCAAATAATCGTACAGTAATACGATTTCCGCCGTTTCCCCGTAAAAACACTTAACGAAGTTACGGCTCGCCCGAAATAAAAAGCGATCGGAAAAAAAGTGCAGAAGCGGGTAAAAAATGAAGCGGCTTCGAAGCGCGTCGAAGTCGAGGAACAAAGAGAACAGTTCGCAGGAATTCGTGCATCGAGCGAGCCACCGGGGAATTAAATAAAACATGAGTCACCGTAGTTCGGAGTTCAGAGGCGGCTAGGCTAAGCGCGCGTTAATAGACCGAAGCCGAGGTGGAGAGAGCGTAAAAAAATCGGCGAGGCCGCGGGGAAGATGGGCAAACACCTGTAACCGTTCGTGTTCGTGGCCTCACGTGCCCGGGCGTGGCCGTGACGAAGGTGGCGATGATCGTGCAAAAAGCAGCCGCGGCAAAAAGCCGATCAGCTCGTGCTGATCGAAAACTCGGAATATCCGCGGCGGAAGCGACGCGGCCGTCCGGAGGGAAACCGAGCGGTTTTTGGACTCCGGATTGCGCAAGTGGCTCTGAATAAAAGTAATTAGAAATCTAGTTTTAACAGTTTTAGGTAAATTTTTTTTTTTATTGAGAAAAGTTGACCTCGCAGAGTTCCGAAATTTTGTAGCGCCCCTGTTTTAGCAATAATCTGCGCTATGAATTTGATTTTGCAAGGTTTTGAAGGAAGACTTCGATTGCAAACGATGGTCACGCTCATCCAGACCTCGTGTAGTTATGAGTGTTCATAAGAACCGCTTGCAGTATCGCATCGAAGCACCGCGAACACAGTCGAAGCATTCCACGAAGTTGTCGCGCATTTCTTTCCCTCGTGTCAGGGGGAAAATCGGCAGGCGTGTTGGCAGGTTGTCGCGCGCGCTAACAACGCTTTCCCGCGTGCGTAGAATCGACTCGCGCGTACGAGATCAGCACAGTCAGCATGACTCCGCGATCCGCGCCCTCGATCGCAGTGTCCCGCTGACTATCTATCCATCTTGTTACATCGAGGCGATTCGATTCTAACCGGAGATCAATGACGGCCGGACCGATCTCCGCGGCTTTCCGGCTTCTTGTTTCACGCAGCCGTGAGAGTTTCTCCGATCGCCGGCCGCTGGACAGATCCTCTTGTTCGGGATCGACTTCTTCATGGTTCGTTGCGATTGAGTTCCGATAGAAAACTCGAACCAGTTCCGGATGGTCTTAGTGGGAACCTTGGTAACCACCTACAACAATTTCTTGTTTAGTTCTTTATCCTATGCACGATATCCTAGCTTAGTTTTTAATCCTTTTGGTCGTTCACTGCCGACCAACATTGATTTAAGTATTTTTTCATTAAATTTTATTACTCTTTGATATAAACGAATGAATATAACATTTTTGTATACAGTAGAACCTCGAATATCCGAATCACAATTGTACCAGAATTTTGTCATCCAAAGTATCAATTATTTGATGGAGTAAATGTTAAAGTGAATTAGGATGTCAAATACCATTAAGACTATGATTTAATAATGGTTCACTAATTTTTAACATTTTATACCACAAATACGAAGACGATTAGAGTCTTTACACACGAATAAGTTGCTGTCCTTCACACCACTGTTGATCGCCAAATCGGTTACAGAATCAAACGCCAAATCGATTTTTGGTCGCTCAGTGACAAGTTGCTTGCGTATAAAAACTCATAATCACGGTTCCACTGTAACTTATTTCGGAGCCATAATGTCTATTTCATTATTATCGTTGTTCTAATGGATACGTTAATATTCTGAGTCCCAAAAGTTATTTTCTAGACCTAGTATTTTATTTTCCGTGTAAGCAAATGATTTCACTCTATTGTTATATGTATATATTTATGTAATCTATTGGATATCATAAACAGTCTTAGTTTTGCAATTTTCTTTGTATATTGTACATACTATAATCTAAAACGTTTCCTAATGTTTGTCATCCAGTATCGAACATCGAACTGTTATCCACTATTGATCAATTAATGGTTGGACAATAAAGAAGATATTTTTTATCTGAGAGTTTAATTTGTAAAACATAGAAAACATAGTAAAGACAATGAGAAAGGATAGTAACAGCTTAATCCAATGTATCATTTAAAAAAGAATACCTGCTTTAAAAAGATTGAGTGATGTGTATCAAATGGGAAGGCAGAGCAAAAATTTGAATAAAACTCCATATTCTAAAACTTAACCCTAGATCACTAAACCTAAATTAGCCTTACTTTGTCACTTCTCTACTCATAAACTTCGAAATAAAAATATTTATATATCTTATATCTCTTCTATTTATTACAGACAAAATATAAAAAGTTAAGAGACGTATTATTAGTCATTACTTCAAGAACAGAAACTCATACAAAGAGTATATTAGACGAATATTTAGTGATCCAGAGTTAAATATCTTTTTTTATTACTATTAATCATTGAGACCGAAAAATCTGCTAACTATATAATTTGTCGATACTGGACAAGTTTTTGTTTTATACAAATTTCAAATTTTTTATTCCTGCAGATAACTAATTCTCATTATTGAATTTCAGAAAATTTATTTTCATTCTTCTGTTAAATTTTATTTTTACCACAAATTTTTCTTTTTTATTTTTTCTTTATCTACTCTAGCCCAAGCATATATTATCACTACAAGGAAGAGATTCAGTGCTTGACTTACAGCCAATACAATCGCATTAATCGTATGATTACACATGTTAATGAATTTTGATTCGCTGGACATTTTTAACTTGCAAATCTCTTTTAGAAACAGATATATACAGCACATTAGCGTCTATAAATATTATGAATAGATTATGAATAGCAATCTATTCATAATAACCCTTTAGTATATAATTATACTAAAAGCTTATACAATTATACTAGATAGCTATACATCCGTATATAAATAAATGAATAAATAAATAAAGGATATAAGAATATATCTCATAGCTGACAGTATTGCAACGACTCTTCCCTACAAGTTTCACGAGGATAGTAAGCTTGAGGGTGATAGGGGAATTATTCAATTATCGGTTATTGCAGTTGCATCGATAATTCCTAATGCAAGTAATGCAGCGATAGGAGGAATGGCGATATAACGTGTTGGGGAACACTTAACAACGACAGAGGCACGAGTGCGCGAGCCATGTGTTACCTAATGGTGGTGTTCGACAGTCAGCTAACAAATATTTATTGCTGCTCACTGTATGGCGAATGTAAACCTTCCGGTTCTAATGGAGAGCACCTAATTTCGTCCACGCGGTCGCCAATAAGTGTTTTCTGTCACGAAATTAATTTGTCCACATCATGGAACGTTGGCGTGGGTCCCTGAAATATACAAAAAATATTCACGTTGCAGCAGTCGTTATCTCATGGACTCTAATTAGCAGTTTCACATAAATTCCACATTAGACCAAATGGAAGCGTATCTCTTTCCCCGATCGTCGAAGCTTCGAAAGCAACGAGTCCCCAAAGAAGGACGCAGATATTTAGCTAATCAAAGAGCACGTCAGTAGAACGTGAACTGTGCGTCAAGACAACGGGAGCAAACAAACGAGGGACGTAGAAGGGAACCGGAACACGCGTCAACTCGTCACCGAGACCGAAACGTCGCGGCTGTTTGCACAGGTCGCTAATGTAATATCGTTTGCCCACGGAGTATCGAATGTTGCTGACGAGACGCGACTCGGGAGGAATGCTTAACGATCTTAAAGGAACGCAACCCCTTGTTCCTGCGATCGAAAGTATCGGGACTCTGGACCGCGAAAAATGATCTGAAACACGTGCAATTCGCGAATCGCGGGCCAAAGGCAGGTGCGCGCGATTGTTAGATGGATAGATTCGATCGATCGATAGATTAATATCCATCAGCGCAACCAGGGAGACCATTGCGCGATCGTTTTCCCCGCAGACATCCAATTTACGTGGACGATGCGCGTTCAGATAAATCGCCGGCTCCGACACACCGGTGCTAATTAACTTATCACACCCGCGGCGCGATACTTTTCGAGTCGGGCTCGCGGGAAGCAACACGAGCCCGTGGATGTAATAATAAGTGCGGCGGGAAGGATGGAATAATAAATAAACCGAATGCTAGATCATAAATCGCCTTCCTATTAGCTGGAAGATGCAGCGCGATGCATCGACATGCACCGCGGATCGCGTTTCCACCGATTTCCCGTGGTTGCAACTTGTTTATCGTCGATTGCTCGATCCAACGCCGAAACCTGTTCGCCACGGTCGAGTCGTCTGGTCGATCGGCTCGAGCCACGCAACTTTATTGTGGCGTTTTTCAGAATAACAGTGTGATTTATGGGATGGCTTGATGGAAATTGCGATCGCTTCGATCGAAAGTTTCTTGTTCTTCTTCGGGGAGAAACTCTCGCGTGAACTTCGACAGAGGCGAAGTCATTTTTACCATGGAATTTAATTTTGTAAATTTAATTTTGAATTATTGCGTCTCTCCGTTGCGAGGCTTCGGAGTAAATTGCCTTTCTTTATCAGTTATTTTTCACCGTCTCGGCATTAAAGCCGAATAGTTCGAAGCAGTTTTCAAGATCAAGAAACGTTTCGCCAAGTTTTAACTCCGCCGTGAACAACCACTTGCCTCGATAATCGCAAGAAAATGTCTTTCCAAGATTGTCCACCGATTGCACGAGGAACGCGATGACAGAAGTCATTCAGACATCGTTCGGTCCTCTGTAATTTAACAGCGCGCCGAATGGCGGCGACGTTCTTCCGCGATTTTACGACTCGACCTTCCCTTGTCGGCGATCTGGAAACAAAGTTTTCGCGTTAAACAGAACTTCTTAAGCTTCGAGCGTGGAAACGGGGAAAAAGAATCGTTCTTTTGAATACCTACTGGTAATTAAAGCCGCAGAGTCCAGGATCCCTTTCGCGTTCAATCGATTCTCCAGTCGATCCTGCGGGAAGATTAACAGTTTTAAGAAACATAGTATTAAACAGGTGTAATCGAATGGAACATCCATCTTGGCTTCTGCTTCGTAACTCGCATGACATTATAATTCAATCTGTCATAATATTTTACTTATCGCCGAGAGATGCTTATCTAGCAATTACATACTTCTTACCCCGCCGCGGACAGATGTTCTCTCGCGTCGGAAAATTTATGGAGAAATTAAAACGAGTCCTCGACACGAGGATATCATCCGCGAGAGGCGATATTTTACTAGTCTCTGATAATTTAGTAAAATGCTCGACGAAGCGTGGAAAAGGAGATCCGGTCGATCCGGAAGCCTCGAACCGGTCAAAATTAAAGTACAACGTGTTTTAATCTCGCCTGGCAATCGATTAGTCACGATCGTAGATCAGCGACCGCCCACGCGGACGTCGCGTTGTAAATACCGGAGAATAGCAGGAATAGAATTCTTGATTCTGTATCGTTTAAATTAGCGTCGTCCTTCGTATCCTACCACCGACATTACGACAAATTAATATTTATAGTGATCGTATACCGTCACGTTTCATCGCACGCTTTAATTATCTTTGCGCCGAATCGATCTTGCTGAATTAATCGTCGCTTTTAATCGAGGATCTGACTTCGAAGAAGTTATTTGGGCGACAGTTCGACTGCTTCCATTAATTCATCGTAACCTTTTTTTTTCATCTCGTGTCTGTGTTTAACTTTCTTTGATGTACATACGGGTACCATAATTAACCACTTATGCTACCAATAATTAGTATCTCTTGTACAGAACTCTACTTATTAAAGATGGAAGTTAGTATTATTCGATTATGCTTATCTGATACTTAATCGTTGAACCATAGGTATAGGAAATTTAAACATTTTCACTTTAACTTCGTTTCTAAAAATAAAGTAAAAAACATGGTCAATAAGCGGTACAAAAATTTAAACATTTTGCTTGGAAATTCGCACGATCACGCGAAATAAATGATATATATTATATAATTCTTACGTAATAATAACTATAAATCTTGTAAATCAATTTGCAGTACAAAGAAACTTCCAGGCATTGCATAACATCATTCATCGCCAATTAAAAGAATTACCCAATCCATACTAATATTATAAATCCGAAAGTGTTTGTCTGTCTGTTACGTCTTCGCGATGAAATTACTAATTTCAATAAAATTTGACAGGGAGGCAGCCTAAAATCTGGAGAAGGACGTAGAATACTTTTTATCCCGAAAAATTGATTAGTTTTTCCAGGAGGAGCCACTTAATAATAAATGGAAAACCGAGTGTCCCATGTTACTTCTGTGCCAAATTTAATTGAAATCACTTCAGTAGTTAAATCATAAAGACATTATGTTTGTTCCTTATTATGTTACTTTCATATTTGCATTGTATTGATTTATTACTCGCAAGAACAATTATAATTGTGTTTCGCTTTAATATAAATTAAGAACTAAAACATACATGATATAAAAATCATAAGAATAAATTTTAATTTTTTATAATATACTTTTTACTAAATTTGTTTTAACAAACTGTGATTAATATAAAAGCCCAATTCCATCGGCTTCAACAGCTTAAAAATTAGGCAACTTTTAAAACAAAATCCACGCGGACGAATCCGCGGGCAAAAGCTAGATTCTCATAAAAATTCGTGGTTTAACGAAAAATTTACCATGGAACTTACATTCTCCTCCCACGATTTGCCCCGCTGTTCCTCATCCTTAGTGGGTCCCCGAGAAATCGCGCGAACGCGTTCGTGGAAAACAGCGTTTTCCCTTCTGGCACGTTTTCTCCGAATGGGCATCGAACCTCCGGTCCGTTCGGACCGATCGGGAATTAGATAGATCGAACACGGTCGAGAAGTCGACGAGCCAGGTCGATCCCCGTTGCACGTATCTGTGTCTCTCGCCGTCCTGGGAAGATTTTCCCGTGGCCGGGCTCCCGCGGCTGGAAAAAGCCTGTAACGCGAATAGCCGGATCAGAACTGGTATTCCGAGATCAATATTCATCCGGGCTTCTTACCCCCGCTGTCATTACGATTTGTCTGGACGCGCTCGTCCCTCCTATTTTCCGCGTTCCGCGGATCCTCTTCTTTCTTCGGTGACTTCTTACTTCACCTGGCATTCTTCGATACGATCTTCCTTTCGTCTGAGCACCGCGGACAAGTTCCCTTCGATCCGATGAATTAATGCGACCTGAAAAATACGCGATCCTCGTCAGACTTCTTTAGCCAATTGGTGGACGAAAATTGGTAACGTTCACTGCCGCTCCAAAGTATTAGAACACTTGCAATTTTCTGTAAATTATTCACGTGCATGCTATTGGAATACGTTAATTAAGTATGTATTCCTAATAGAATTTGTTAGAAACTGCGATTTAACCTCGGGTCTATTTAATCCAATACTGCATTTTATATAGTTGAATAACTGTTTCATTTGTAAGAAAAATATGAGGAAGTTAGTGTTAATATTTACGTTTACTGATTTTTATATGTTGTAAAAATTTCATTGACCATATTTGAAGTTGTAATAAACCAGATTTTTAGGAGGAGAACAACAGAGTTAATATTCATAATTTACATGGAAAGGAAAAAATTCGCAGGAAATGGAAAATGTCTTAATATTTTTTAGCGGAATTCGATATATTAATTTATGTTTTTGCTGGTAATATTACTATATTAGATAGGGTACATAACTCATGCTGAAGATTAGAAACTTAACCAGAAAGTTGATCATTTGCTTTTCAA
Source organism: Perdita meconis (assembly GCA_030770465.2). Taxonomy (NCBI): domain Eukaryota; kingdom Metazoa; phylum Arthropoda; class Insecta; order Hymenoptera; family Andrenidae; genus Perdita; species Perdita meconis. The sequence continues at coordinate 5,429,452 of JASKOS020000007.1, forward strand.
TTTTTTTTTAATTTAATTTTCTCGGTGATACGATCAAAATTATTCAAAAGGAAAAGGTACGAGAGTGAAGTGAATTTTCATAGAGAAGCAACTACGAGGGTGATAAGGTTTTTATTCAAATGAGCTCATAGAACCGTGTTATTCGTGAAAAAGTAGGCAGCAGACCGTTCAGAAGAACAAAAGCACGGTTCGCAGACTGGTTCGCTAATTTGATCCCAATTCGCAGGGTAAACAAGGAACAATGGTATAAGCAAATGGGTGTTATCTCGGCGGCAATTGCATCGAAAACGTGTCGCTATTAATAAAGCCAGCCGCCCCGGTATTCGCTTAATTTTCCCGGCAATTATTCAGATGACTGTGTGAATAATTACTTGCTATTCGGCCCGTTTGCCGCGCTAAGTGGGCCGGCCGATCGCTATCTTAATGGAGCCAACCGTTTGATTAACCGTTGATTATTCAATTAAGGGAAAATATTTCGTCATGGTCAATTGAGCTGCCGTGTGCAGGTATAATAAAGCCGCACGAAATGCGGAGCAAAATCGTCTATGAGCATTGTAAATCAATTACCCTAATCGAACGATAGCGTAATAAAATTAAGTAGGGGAAATACTTCGAACAGTTTAATTGCCCCAAAAAAAGGGTCTAATAGTGTAGACAAAGAAACTCGAGGTATCCAATATCCTCTTATTTAACACGCTTTCTCTCCAATCGTGCATGTATTTTAATTTCCCCGTTAAAAGGAGACGAAGTTTCTTGAACGAGGTACCGAAAGATGGGCCTGGGTTTTAGAGAGGCATTACTGGCTCGCCCCGAGTAATACGTAATTCAGTAAATTGGGTAAAAAAGAAGTAGAGACTGTGAAAAGAGGGAGGAGGATATTAACTAATTCCGTTCGATTAAAACAACAAAGTCGGGGGAGCGGCAAGAACGCTGGAACCGTCTCGACAGACTTGTTCACGTGGCGGGAACTCGTGCTTGCTTCGTCACCCTCGAAGCCACAATTTCTTCACACTAATTACCGATCCGTCCCGCCCACCTGACAAGTGAGAAAGTGTGAAAGACCCGGTGGCCTGTTCCTCGACCTGCCACTGACACTACCACTCTGACAGCGACGATCGCGGCATCGTTTCCGAAAACGAAATCGTCTATCCAACGATAGACAAACGAAGCAGCAATTAAATAAATACAGGTGAAGTACAGGATGTCGAGAAATGATATGACACGGCCATAGCGTGATTTTACACCCACGTTTTGGTGGAAATTGACATAAAAAAACTCCCCACAAAATTGATCTTGACCGCCAAATTGTTTATCTGGTCGAAAATCGCGTCAATCTAGAATTTCTGCTGCACGCAATCGCCTTATATATGTATATTTTCCGAGCTAACGCGTCATTCCCCGTTACTTCGTCAATAGTACGCTATTTACTTTATATGTCACTGCTAAATGTATATATTTCCTAAATAAAAAAAATTACAAAAATGATACGAAATTCAACATAATTTTTTAAGAGATTCATGGTTTCTTTCACAAAGTTGGTCCTCATTAGCAGTAGAATAAAAACAAATTTTTTTTATCTTGATTTTCACAGTCGAGGTCAATGTTGCGGGGAGTTTTTTTTATGTCAATTTCTACCTAATCGTGAGTGTAGAATCACGGCTATGGTGGCCATGACATATAATTTTTTGGCACCATGTACAGAAGAGATACCGCTCTGTCCGCATTTCGGATGCAGAATTAATATATAATCAGAAAGTCGTTTTTTGCTTCTTCGATGTTGTTTTTTTAGTTATTTTAGATTATTTTTCTTGCTATATTTTCTAAGATTTTGCGGTTTTACGAGCTACGGTAGAACCTTGATTATGCGAATCACAATTATCCCCATTTTTAATTATCTAGAATCTAGAATTTCAATTAATTAAGGCACTAGGTACAATGACTTACAGGTTTGTTCACATGTATTTTAAATGTTAATTAACTATGAAATGGAATATGTATTTTTGGAATTATGTTTCATTATGAAGAAACATAAAATCGTAAAGATGATAGGTAAAATACTGAGAAATATCAAAATGTACATATTACTTGGGTATCTAAATTTATTCCGATTATTTATTCAGAGATAATTAAACATAAATTAGTTGTTACGTTAGGGTTCAAATACGTTTCATGTTTCCAGCTTGCAATTCCGATCCGCGAGATGAGCAGCTCCTTCGTCGAAGGCAATTCGTTCGGCACGACGATCGGGATAGAGAGATCGATTTACGTGAATAATGAGACGAGGAAGAAAGTCGGCCGGCGATAAATTTAACGCGTTACCGGACCGCGACCGGCACTTTGCCGAAGAACAAGAGTGTTCCACGTCGTTAGACGCCGAGGTTACGTCCTGGGTTCGAGAGAGTCCCATGGTGGTCCCCCCTCGACCAGGTGGCCAGCCCCCATCGATGCCAACTAATTAAATCATGAAAAAGGCGGTGAACGTGCGTCCTACAGTTTTTACGAAATTAATAAACCGGAACCACCAGTGGTTCTCAGGGGCTCTCTACTCGAATTATCTCTCGATTGCACCAAAAAAAAGGGAAACGACTCTCCGCTAATTATTTGACTGCGGGACGGGAGAAAACGATTCCGTGGAAATTCCTATCGTCGGCACTCGGTGCGCATCAGAATTCGAATCGTTCAAAAATTTTCGACGTCGTCAAAGCCGTGACAAATACATTTAACACCTACTTTCAAATTACTCAGCATGACGCAACAGAAAGATTAGGGCGTCCCGTAAAAAGCTCGGAATCCTCCGTTCATTCGTCTGGTCGTTTGCATCTTCACAAAAGCGTTTTTGCCTTCGGTCGCCTCGCGCCGCGTCGAATCGATACAGTATTAATCGAAGCGACCAAGGTTCCCCGAGTTTCTTGCGCGAGGTCGTTGAATGACAGCCCTTCTAACACCTAACCGATTCACGGCTCGCGGCAATTTATCTTCCACGAGTAGAAAATTTCAAAAACTTTCCGCTTTTAACTTCGTCCCTCGACAAACGCCGAAAACTTTTCCAAAGATATACGCCGCTCGCGAAAGTTTCGAAATTTGGAAAATTGAAACCTAGTGTCTAGCAGTGATTTAGTTACCCATTTTTGTGTATCTCAAAATTCCCTCACTCTCCCTCGTACATCAAAATGTCTCGGCGTTCGACGACAAACAAATGATCGAAACGCGACTCCGAACCATATTCAGCGTCCTTTGCAGCGAGTCCGCCCCCGCGCGAGGGTGGAAAGATGATTGGCGAGCGTCGCGGTGAAACGAGTTTATTCTTTCCCGGCCATCCTGCTCGAGTTGTCGAACGCGCGATGGGAATAAAATGTGAAACTGTAAATTGTGCGTGGGAAGAATCGGTCCCTGGGCGGTCGTGGCGGTCGAACCGTGCTTTTCGTGGGTCGGGGAGGTCGGAGCTGCTCGAGAACCCCCCCCCCCCCACCCCCGGATCGTGGCACGAGGGTCGATCTTTTCGCTAGAACGAGCGAGGAACTCGAGAAGGAGGACACCGGACGATTTAAATGCGCGTCGGACGGAGGAAGGGAGGAGAGCCTCCGGAGGAGCCCGAGGAAATTTGTTACGTTATGTTGGACTATCACTCCCCAGTGAATATGAAGAAAGATTTCTCTGCGAGGAGGGTGTGGAAGCTCCTTTCGGAGCGATCAGCGGACGGTTCGGGAGGGTTGGAACGGTTCATCCCGCGAGGAACCTCGGGACTCCCGGCTGGAGGGGATGGAACACGGTGCCAGGAATATAAAACCGGGGGGATAAAAGAGACGCCGGTCACATATGCGACTCGTAAAAGCTCTCGTGGAAAGCTGCATCCGTCCCCGTCGATGGCTGCCAGCCGAACTCGGCCTCTCGTACATTTCAATGATGCCGCGAGGACCTTCGTCGCGCCCTCGACGATGCTGAAGGGACGCGAGATATTCATACTTTGTATAGTGTTCGTATCGCATAGTATTTTTTTATTACGATTTTGACAGACTCAGTGATATGCATTCATCTTGTTAAAAATTGTAAGACTGCTCTGAGTAAATCCACAATTTTTTTTAGTACCTACAGTGACTCACCGGTTTGTTCACATGTACTCCAAATATTAGTTAAGTGTAAAATTCAGGGTATTAAGTTTTTCGTTTAATTTAGGACGTTTACAGCTTTCACGGTTAATTATTTCTCAGTTTCCATGGCTTTTATCGTGTAAAGGTAAATATTATTTTTAGAGTTTTAATAAATTTGATATAGTTTACGTGAACAAAGTTGTGAGTATACTGTCAGTCTTTATTATTATGTCGTCTTTATTACACTAAAAGAGTATATAATACAGAGTGTTGTAATAGGTGAGGCGCAGCAAAGTTATTATTAAACCTAACGTATAGAATAGAGTAATTTCATTAAAGTATTTCGGCTCCATTTTGAATTTTTAGATCCTTTGAAAGGAAGAGGACCAATAAGGTCGTTTTTTTCCTCCGGATTCTTCAAGGAATCTTCTCTAACTTTGCAGAAATACTCCTCTTCATAAACCTTACAAGTTGAGAAAACTATTTATTGATACACCGCTTTCATTAGGACGAGTAGTCTGAAAAATCTGGATTTATAAGGGAATTTTTTCTTATCTGTGTTATAGAATAATTCTAATGGTATTAAAAAATGTATTTTAAAGACAGATTAATTTTGCAAGTGTTTAAATACAATTAACGTTGGAATCATAACTGAGGTATTTACTTGATTCAGAATTTTTTATTTTCAATGTTCTATTATTGTAGCAAAATTCAAGGTGTACTCGAAATTTTACTGTATTCTTATCGCTAGTGCATCGAATAATTGGACCCCTAGAATAATAGGCACAGAAAATAATTAATAGCCGGTTTATCGAAAATTTACTGTATGAGTAATTTGATAAGAATTAAGTACTGAAAAATTATTAAAATTACTGTACAATACAATATCCGTCATAAATCTCCTATCGATTTAGAGATTTCAAGATGTGAGATTAGAGATTTGAAGTTGTATGTGTAAAGAGTTATAAATTTAAAGATTCTGGGACTTCGAAGATTTTAATTTAAAATTAAAGATATAAAGTTAAGAACTAGAGTTTTGAAGATATATAAAATTGGAGATTTAATGAATTAAAGTTGTAAATTTAAAGAGTTGAAATTACGGATTCAAAGGCTTAAAACAGAGAATTTGAATAGTTAAAATTGAAGATTTGTTGATATCTGTGGTGGAGGAGAAATTTTAACATTTCAGGTTGGAGATATGAAAAATGAAAATTGTAGATTTAGAAATTTTTAAAGTGAAAATTGGAGATTTAAAAATTACAAGTGGCAAACTGAAAGATCTTCAAATTTAATATTAGAGATTTCAAAGTTTGAGTTTGAAGATTTAAATATGTAAGATTAAGAAAGTTTGAAAACCTAAGGTTGAAGATTTTAAAATATGAAACTGAAGTTTTAAGAACTTCAAATTGAAGACTTTAAGAGTTGAAGTTAGAAGTTTGAAGCTTTGAAACGGAAAACTTGAAGTGTTAAAATCTGGAAATGTGACTTTAGAAATTCAAAGATTTCAAATTGCAGATTTAGAGATTTCTAGAATTAAAATTGAAAATTTGATAGTGTAAAGTAGGAAATTTAAAGATTGGAAGCGAAAAACTTGTAAAGTTACTATTGAAGATTTAAAGATTTAATATTAGAAAAAATCTTGTGCGATACAAAAAAATGACCTCATAATTCCTCCTCTTTTCTCAGACTTTCAGATATTTAAAAATCTCATAGAGTATATTTAATCCTAGATAAAAAGATCCCCAAGTATTTAGTCAATCATGGACGTCGAACGGCAAGATGATCGACCTCAAACGGCGACAGAATCGGCCAGGATTCGCGACGGACACCGGGTTTCTATGGAAACGTACAAAAGGCACGTTCAACCCCTGTGGGGATCTAGCGATATCGGCGAATATTAAGAAATAGCTCTCGACCGGCATTTCCGTACATTTGCGGACAGAAAACCGGCCATCCGTTTGCGAGTTAGAACGAGGTGCTGTCTATGCATGGCACGCCGGCACCACCATCCGACCGTCCCATAAATAATATCTCTTCCCTCTTCCTCCAGCTTCCTGCTCCCTCTTCTCGCGGTTCGCCCGAGAGCCGTATCTCTTTTCGGATATCGCGAACAACGCGCTATATTCCGCGCGAAACCCACCGTAACTCAACACTCGAAATTGAGAAACGGTTCTCTCGATCGAGCTTCCTCTATGACCCATGGATTTTAATTTTATGGCGACGTGTCGCAAAGCGTTTTCGTATCCATTCTTCTTGGGGTTGGTTATCGTTGGAAAATTGCGTCAACTCTTTGACTTTCGCGAACAATTCTTCAGAACTTTTAGAGTGACTCTGGTATCGTATAAAAATATATGTGATCTATTTCTGCTCTCACGTAATTAGACTGCGGATGTTTATGCATTTTTGGTAATTTTCATTACACAAAAACCTGTAAGAATATACACAGACGCAAAAATATAGAAAATATCAAAAGTAAAATACGTTTTATAATGTTTAGAAGATACGACGTGTTTTTATTCAATTTTAAGTTCATTTTTTTTGAGTCTGTGAAAATTCAGATTTGCATAAACATCCACAGTCTATCAATAACAATTCTAAATATTCTGAAAATCTTTAAGATTGTTGACAAATGTCAAAATATACAAAATATTATTGAAGTTACAATATTAAAAAAATAAGACGTACTGTTATTCATGTTTGAATATACGGTTTATTGTACACAGAAGTCCGCAGTCTACACGTAATATTCAAAGCTACAATACTTTCGGTAATTCAGTCTTTGATCCAACTATTTCATCGGAATTCACTTCCATCTCCACTTAATTTCCAATGAATTCGAAATTCCAGCCTCCCAGTCATCATTCCCCAACTTCGCAGCTTTCTTCCGTCGCTCTATTAATTTTCACAGTCCCCCAACTTCCTCGAAAAACTTCCGGCCGACTGGCACGACCAGTTTTTTGGCGGCCGAACGCCACGACTGGAAACACTTCTAGACAATTCCTGGCGGGATTGTCGGCCGCTTAATCGTCCATTTCCACCTGTCAGTCCGTTCCTATGGACGCACAAAGGCGATCTCTACCCCCGGAGAAGAGAAACTCGGGGCAAAGAAAGCGAGGGGGCGACTTTCGGAGGGAAGGACGGAGACAAAAAGAATATTCGACGTTGAAGCAGTCGGGTGGATTATGAAGCGCATACTGCGCCAAATAAAAATCGCTTCCGTGGCCGGGCAGCAACGCAGGAAAAAGAGACGTTGCTGGGTCGTACCGACGGAATTACCGGAAGATGTTCCTCGGATCCTCGAAGGGGTGGCTGACAATAAGCGTTTCGTGGTCACTGCACCCTGCGTGCGCTCCGGGGATGCAGTTCCCTTGCCTGCAACGAGAGGCAATTCAGGGATGTAATCGTTTCATCATCTGCGTCTACCAAATAGAAAATTTTGTACTTAATAGAATAATAAGTGGAATTAGATTTTAGAAAATATTAAGCGGTCAATATTAGACCTAGACAGTCAATATTATAGGAGAATATATTGCGCAATATTTGGTAAATTTTTAGCTTAGGGGAGCCTCTTTCGATTTCAATGACCTTGAAGTACCAATTATGTTCAAGGTCATCATTCTGGACCACTTTTGCCTATACTTATACTAGAAGATCCCTTTTAGTTTTCGAGATATTCATAAAAAAAATTTTCATCTTTTAACCATTCGTAGCTTGCATAAAATAAGAGTTGAGCAGGAAATATTTTATTTACACAAAATATGCAAAATCTATAAGTCTCTTGACAGATGCCAAAAACCACAAAATATTGAAAATATAATCGGAGATACAGTGATTAGAAAATAAAATATGCTGTTATTCAAGTTTTGATTCTCTCTACGTAGTTGTAAAAATTTTACTTTGCATAAAGATCCGCAGATTATTCATCACTATCCGAAAAATCGATGAGGTACGATTAAAAGCCGATTTTTAGCAATTACTGCACAATAATATTGACCATTTAAGAATCGCTTTTACGCAACATAAGTAGAAAGCTTGTAAGTTCTCTGTGATCTTCCTTCGACCTTCGACTTCGAATTAACGATTCTATCATTTCTATGCGAAAACTTTTTTAGAAACAACGTTTCACTGCCAAAAATCTCTGCATAGTCCACACCCCCACAGTAGTAAAACTTCACGTCCAGCTCCGCAATAGCTGACTTTAATTTGCCAAAGACAAATATTTAACCGATGAATCGAAAATTGGATTATCCTTGGAGGATGTGAAACGAGGTTGCCGGAGTCGCGGCAAAACAGCGATTAGAGGCGCAGGAAAAGGGGAGCGAGGGGTGGCGGGGGTGGAGAAGAGTGACAGGACGAGGGAAGGGTGAGTTTCTTGCTCGGTGGACGCCTTTTCTTGCGGCAAGAGTACTCGCCGCGACACAAATAGCGTATGATTGAGTGAGCGCCGCGAGGGATTTCCAGACGTGGAAACGGAATATCGCGCGAGGGAGGAAAAGAATGGCGGAGAGAAAACGTCGACGTTTAGTCGCAGGGAGGGAAAGACGCCCCGTAGAGCCTCGCGGGAGCATAACGGCTCCAACCCCCTCCGAAATCGACGATACTCGAATTTACTTCTGCCCCCTCGAACCTTCCGTCGGTTCCTTCAGATTTACGCTACCCGCTCGTATTTGCGTTCCTTTTTCGACGTTCCCGCGGCTCTGGAAATAACCCCTTGAAGCAGAGCGAGCGATGCTGCTTCGTTCGAACTTGGATACATTGAGAAGTCTCTGATATATTGAAATATATCATCCACATGTTATTTGGTCAATACAAACATTTTTGTTTTTTAACTTGTCGAAATACTTGAATTATGCTTAAAAATTTCTAGCTTGTTTTCTCGACTAAAAATAGTATTCTTTTTTATTTATTTATTTGTTTACGGGTGTAAGCTTCTTGGTCACAAGGTACGATTAACAATGATATCATGAGAAGAAAGAAATAGAAGTGGAGACAAACAAAGTGACATGGATAAGTTATACAGTGGAAGTTTCATTGCATAAGGCGAGCCATGAAGAACTTTTAAGGAATCGTGTGCGATATTCGCATGTTTAAACACGCGATTATAACAATATGCGGGGTAATGTTCAATACGCAACAATTCGAAATGCTGCAAATTTTTAGATCGAACAATACATTAAAATTTTTTAATGATTTGTAAGTAGGTAATCATTAGTATTTTATTTAGTATTTTGTGAACGAAAAGAATATCAGCAAATTTCCTCCTGTTTTCTAATGTGGGAAGATTTAAGTTGGCTAGAATTTGATCATAATTATAGCAATCTGTTGATATAGAATTCCCACTACGATAAGCAGCTAATCGAAGGAATTTGAGAGCTTTCTAAAGATTTAATATGCGTAATTAAGTAAGCGCTAAGCGTGCCCTTATCATTGAAAAATTTGAGAATCCCTTGAGTAGGTCCCACGAATCTGAAAGCACGAGAGATAATTCATTTTAAATGTTTTGCCAAAGATAGGTCTGAATTCCAAAAAAATGAATTCCAAGATCCAGGATCGGTCTAAAGTACATAGAACGGTGTTATCAGGAGAATAATTAAAAGCTATTATCTACTCTTTAATCTACAGCGTGGTTCCAAGCTTCTGAATTCCAATATAATTTAGATTGCAACCTGTACCAACGATCGTTCCTCAATTTCGTATCGCTCAAACGTTCTCAATAAAATATAAATCATTGTACAGACACCCCTAAAAAAAAGAAACAGCTTCCCCGACGAGGAACGTAATTTTAAGTAAATGTCACCCCTGGGAATTCATGTGTTCATTGTCTCAAGCGATCCAGTTTTTGCCCCGTTTCGAGGTAAACGAAATCATCAATAGTCGAAGCAGGGTGGAAGAAGAGGGGTCGATCAAACTAGATGTAACCTCTGATCCCCGAGCGTTTCCGTCCTCGTCGCTTCCACGGACTCTCGACGGATCGACAGGAAAAAGTAGGGAAGGGTGGTCTGAGAGCGGTTCTGGTTTATCCGACTGGCGTTTCCGGCGGCGTATCGCGGTCCTATCGTATCGATATGACGGCCCTGAGGGTCGCTCGAAGTAAAATCATTAGTAATGCGATTGTGCCTCCCTCCGAGCGCCGTTTTTCCATCCCCGTGGACAAATGTTTCCCGATCTTTGTCTTCGAGTCCTCGCAGAATTAATGAAGGAGGGTGTTTTCCGCATAACGTATTGCCAAAAGCAATAATTAAGCGCGATGCTCGATTTCTCAAAAAAAAACGAATATACGTAGACGTTCGCATAAACTCTCATCAAGAGCCGAAATTAATTTACGATACCGGGTAACCGAGCAATTAACAAACAAATCATTTAATTACGGGCTGGAAGCGACCAGCACGAAGGAGCGTCTAGTTGGCTGCGCAGGATCTCCTAATTTCCTTTCCTTTTTCCGCAGCCTCTCTCGACCCGAGAGGAGAGGACAGAGGGGAAAAAAGGAAACTTTATCAGGAAACTCGATAAAGGGAGTCCGCGAATTTTCTGCGAAACCGGAGAGATTCTGACTGGGTCCGGCGGCGTATCTTATCGCGAAGCAGACGTCCACGCCAGAATCCCGGCTCTGGACTTCCATATAGGTACGTACCTGGATTATATCCGTCGTCGTCCACATATCTGGATAGACCGCATCATATTCACCCGCCCCCGTCGCGCCTCACCCCATCCACCATACAGCCCCCGATATTATATACATCGTATGTACACCGGCCGAGCGGTACGTGTATCAATATTATATCTCGCGAAATATCGAATTGGACGGTCGCGTTTCTCTATTATTCCGCGACGGATACGTCGATTTCACTCGGCTCTTCTGTTTTGTGTAGACCCCGTGTTCCATTCGCATTCGCTCTCCGTTTGCTTCAGCCTCTTTGCAAAACTATAACATACGAAATCCAACTTTTAGAGACATCCTCAAGGTCTAGTGTTTGCAGTTACACAGTCTTTTAAATCTAATGGAAATTCGTCAATTTTTTTTTTTTATATTTCTTGTTGAAAAATTATTTCAAATCTGTTTTTAATATTTCACACAAAATCTACGTAGAATAGGGGGAAGCGGGGCACAATTAAACGGCTTGAATTTGTTTTCTTAAATATATTCTGTGTGGTTGCAAAATCACTTTCACCAATTGAGAACTTAATCGCAAAAGCGATGCAGCTAGTGATGAGATCTGAGACCCATCGCACATCGCTTCGAATCTCCCACGGATGTAGCGACAAATTCGAATCTCTTAGAATTCTTGATCGTCTTGGACGTTTTGAATGTATTGAAAGTCTTGATCATCTTAGAAGTCTTGAAAGTCTTGATCGTCTTGGAAATCTTAAAGGTCTTGGTCACCTTGGAAGTCTTGAATGTCTTGATCGACTTGAAAGTCTTGAGCGACTTGAAAGTCTTGAGCGACTTGAAAGTCTTGAAAGTCTTGATCGCCTTGGAATACTGAGAAGTCTTGGAAGATTTGACTTGGAACGTGGAAGATTTTGAAATCTTTGAAAAACAATTAATTTCTTGAAATATCTAGACCGAAACAACCTTTAATATTTTATGTCAATGAGCCTACTTGAACAAAGGTAATCAAAAAGCTTATGAGATATTGAATTCTGATGAAGCTTTCAAAAAGTATCGTAATTCTCAAGACTTTTAAGACAATCAAAACTTTCAAGACGATCAAGACTTTCAAGACTTTTAAGACTTCCAAGACTTCCAAAACTTCCAAGACGATCAAGACGATCAAGACTTTCAAGACTTTTAAGATTTCTAAGAGATTCGAATCATGTTCGAAGTGCTTCGAATTTTTTTCTCTACATGTACTGATTCGAAGTAATTCGAAGCACTTCACTTCTCATCACTAGATGCAACTCCTTTTTTGCAAATTCCTTAGAGTAGGTTTATTTTGGAGCTGCGATAAACGATAAGAGCGACGAGATAGTAAGAAAACAAAAGACAGAACATCTTTTTTTCTTTCACAATTCTATTCGCATCGCTGCTCTGCTATTTAGTGGTCGCGTTTTAATGTTAAGTCAAACAAACAATTTGATAAACACTTGTTTTTAATTTACTTCGAAATAGATAAAAGTGGAGTTGCATCCCTCTTGATGAAAATTCTTCAATTTTAACTAGTTCTAACCTTAATTTTCACAAACCACTAACAATAAATTGATACCAAGTACAATCCAAAGTTATCCTCAAAGAGTTAATCGTGTTAAATATTCTATAATAATCATTCCTCCGGAACAAATTACCTCCCATACATTTGGTGCCCTAAAATAACACCTATCCTTAGGACAAACCCTCAAAATTGCTCTCTCCATCCCCGTGGCCCTCAGGTATCCTCCCTCTCCTGCAGAAAAGGGCACTTAACAGACAGTCGAAAAATGATCCCCCCTTGAAGTAATCGCGTTAACGCAGATCAAAGCAACATCAGCCTTCTGTCTTCTGGATCGGCCGGACTTCCTCCAGATCGTCCCGGTGATTCATGTGTACGTGTGTTGTGGAATACGCAGCAGCCAACGTGCCTATTATCGGCATTCGGACGGTATTAATCTGACCGAGCTAATTGCATGTCGATTACAGTGATCGCAACGAGCGTCGATAAATACTGGAATCGAAGTGAAAAGTTTCTGGGGCGGACTTCCTCCCCGGCTTTGGGGGGGGGGGAAGTTTTACGAGCCGAAAACTGTGCTGCCGCGAGACGCGACGAGATCGCGCCGCGCCGTTTTATGGCAATGAGCGCGGCAATTTCGCGGCGTTATCGAACAGTAATTGCACCGCCGCGCCAACTGCAACCGGCAACTCGCTGCGCTCTGGGATCGAGCCGGTTTCCACGTTTCTATCATCGTATGATAATCTGAATGATAGTCTGCTGATTCTACGCTTCGACTACTGCGTTGCTCACTTATTAATATGTAACTGGACTGAGGATTTTTGTGAATTTCTTATAAGTATACTGCGGATGTTTATACAAATTCATAAGTTCATAGAAATATAAAACTAATTAAAAGTTAGATAGAAATACAAACATTATTAAAAGGTTTCACATATTTAAAATTGCCGTAAGTGCATGAACATCCGCAGTCTGATTATAAGTATAAATAAGGCTTGGGCATTATCCAAATAAATTATTTGGATCTAAATGGTCTAAATACGTGTTATATGAAATAATCATGTGTTAGTTTATTTGAACAGAGAAATGATTGTTCTTGGGATGATTTCAAAGAATTATTCAAATAGTTTCTCAATGAGATCCGCTTTTCTTCCAGAAACCTTTTTGCGTGACGCGCGCAGTAATTATGTGTCGACTTTCATGGCAATCATCAGCAACTCATAAAGCAAATTTTCTCCACAAAAAGCTTAAAAAATTCTAGTATCCAGCTTTCTACCAAGAAAGCTCATCTCCGCGACTCATTAGCGGCGCAGATAGCGGTCGTCTCGATTACAAACGGATTGGAAGACACTCAAGAGCCGACAAAGCTCTTGGAAAGGACAGAAGCTGCATCGCGAGGCCTCGACCATCGGATTCTCTCGGCGGCGACGCCGAACAAAACAGCAATCAATAAAGACGAAGTTAGGATCCGTACCGGTGGATTCCTTCAATCAAATTAGGGACATCAAAGTAGCCAGCAAAGCGAAGGAAAGAGGACGAAAGGACGGAAAGGTGGACGAGAGAAGCTCGTGCAGCTTGGATGTCGACATTCCTTGAGGGGTGGAAGCTGGGAATTAGCCTCTATCTCCAGAATCCGAACCCTCGAGACAAAGAACCACCCCCTACCCCGTTGCCCTCCGCCCGCTGATACCCTTCGTCATCTTCCAGTAGTCGCAGCTCGCTGGACTCCTTCTGCTTTCCGATGCCGGCTTTGTTAAAGAATCGTTCTGGGCGTGGCTTTTGCCGCGAGCTTCGATCATTTGTTTTTGGATCACTTAACAACCTCCTTCGATTATCACCTTGGAAACTGATGCTTCCAACACCTGCGGATATAATTGTGAGGAGTTGCACTACAAACTTTGTGCAGGATGAATTTGCTACACGCGATTCAGTTTCGGTGGAATTAAGGGTAGGAATTGAGGTCTAATCGCTAGAATTTTTGGTAGGTCTAGTAAGGACTTTAATTAACACTTTGGTAGTCATGTTACATACATATGAGTGATTTACATCTTTATTTACATCATGATTGGACAAATTTTTATAGACATTCAACAGCAGCTGAATCTTAGATAAATGTATATTTTACTTTCTGAATATAATGAAACTTATTATATGTATTTTGAATCTTTTATTGTATTTTTATATTTATAGACATGCTTATGGGTTTTTATAATTTTCAAATTGCCATAGATACAGAGACTTTTGATATCATGGCAATGTGATATTGAATATTTGTAACACGGAATTCAATATCATATTAACGCGATTCCTAATTTTCATGACGACCATAGTCATGACTTAGACTGCGGATGTTTGTACATTTTTGGAAATTTTCATTATGCAAAAGTCTTTGATAATGTGCATAGATACAAAAATAAATGAAATATTGAAAGTAAAATACATTTTATAATGTTTAGAAAATATGACTTACTTTAATTTGTGGGAAATGATTTGAATCACATCGGTAATAGTTTTACGTCTTTACTCTACGAGCGTTTGATCGATTCTCCTTCTCTTCTTTGCCGATCCCGTATAACAATTCACGAACGAAACACGAAATCTATCTAAACAACGAAGGTTTCGCATTAAGCCGCGATCACACATCTCACACATCTCTCATATCCCACACTCGGACATCTCTCACATCTCACATATTAAAGTTTTTTTTGTTTCTGCAAAAATTTGAATTTGTATAAAGATTCGCAGTCTAGTCGTGACCATTTTTTTCATGACACTTACTGTCACGTGAAAACGTATCATTAGAAGAAAGAAAGCTTTTTAAAAATGGTATCTCGAAGTGAATTAAAAATAATGTCATTTGGAATTAAAATCACCTGATGATTTTGAACTAATTTTAATGAAACTGCTTTGACAGTCAAAGCCTTAAATATGCAAAATTGGTTCAGTTTTATGCAGTCGAATTTTGCTAACCCTGAAATCGGTAGGCTTAGCAAAGATTTAGTAATTTCTACCAGAAAAGTTATATCGTTTTGACGAAACCCGTGATCCGATTTCAAACTTAAGCGTCCGCGAACGACGTTATCGTATAATTGACCGTGTCGGCGTAATTAGAATGAAAAACTCCCGGTCTGTTTGATCTTCGCGCGCCTCCCCGATGGAGACTCGAACTGGCAAGCTGCCGTTTGCGTGAGGTATGTGGTGCGTGCCGTCATTGCTTATTTATTTATTTAATTTAATTTATTTATTTATTTATTTAATTACTACGGAGGCGTCGAAGCCGTTTCCGCGGTTGCCATTCAGTGTTCCTGCTCGTCAAGAAATTATAAATCCTACAGAAATGAATCGCTGAATGAATCGCCACTACGGTGGTCGACGGTTTGCATATAATATGCGTGGCTCAACACACCACCGAAAGGAATTCTCCTCGCAGCTTCTGCGTGACGGCTAAAATTCGTTCTGCTCTTCTGCCGATGGAATTGCCGGAAAACTTGTTCGAGTTCATATATTATGTCTAAGCCTCGCTCGAACGTCGCTCTGGAATCCTGGTCGACGCTATTATTTTAATTGCGGTTTACTCGGCATTCTACTTTGAAACTTCTTCGATTCTACGTGACGGAGAATGCTTCGACTTCGTCTAATTCGCCACTCATTATTTTACCATCTTCTACAAACATTCTTCTCCAAACCACAATTCTCATCGATTTCCGATATTTACCTTTTTCGGTAGGGACGACTAGTATATTTATTTATTTTATAAAGAAAAAGGTAAAAGAGCTGATGCTATTATACCTAAACTAATATAAGAATCCTGAGCAGTGCTGAGAAAAATCGATATATTTGAAATTTGAGAAATTGATTTATCAGTTGTTCTGCAGACTTAAACAGAATTACACGAAGGGAACTATGTTTAAAAGGAGTAATAAGTAGACTACGAATCTTTATACAAAATAAAATTTTTAGAAACAGTATATTTTATTTTCTAAATATTGTAACTTGAACTGTATTTTTGATAGATATATTGTATATTTTTGTATTTGTCAATAACTTCAGAGATTTTAAGAATATTGAAAATTGTCGTAAATGAATAAAATCCGCAGTGTAGTAATAAGACATGCAGTTTGCGTTGTGCTATGATAGAAATGCACATAATTACTCAAGATACTGAAAAGTCATTTCAAGTGAATAATAAAACTATTTACCTGAAAATGAAGGACTTACTCATATTCCATTATTGAGAAAATTAAGAGATAATGTTTCCCTTTTGACAGAGAAACTCTGCATTACAATTACACAAATTTTTATAGAATATCTGCAAACAAAACTTGCACGTTAATGTTATTCAAGAAAACCGTGACGGTTTTCAATCATCAAATCAATCATCGACATGCGCCATTAACATGGAGTCGCGTCTACAAACTTAAAACACTACAAATGAAAACCGCGGAGAAACCTCCCCTTGTATAGTCAGCACTTCGGCCATTAGAAATACCGCAACACTTTAGTTTGCCATACTGAAGGGTTAAAAGCCTAATAAACGAATCCCGAAACTATTTTCAACTAGCCATGAAAAAAGCATCGCGAAAGAAATTGAGATTTGACGCGTAGACAATGGCCGGTTGCATCGAGGCGAGAGCGGGCCGAAGGGAAAAGACGGAAGAGTGGAGACGAAGGGAGGTCGGCGGGGGTTGAAAATTGCGAAGGGTGGGTTGTACGCGAGGCTGACAGAGAGGGGCCGAGAGGGAAGGGAAGGTGGCTGCGCAAGCGCCCCCAGGAAAGTGGCGGCATAAGCGTCCGCACGGGAGAAACCACCCTCGATGGTGGCTGGACCGGGAGCGAGAAAGAAAGGGAAGATCGGGAAAACGACAGGGAAGAGGGAAAGGGACCGAGGGAGGGGCGGGGTGCCGCGGCGGGGATGTAAATGCCCCCGTGATGTATCGGATCGATGCGGCAGCATCCAGACACCCCCTCCCGCTTACTACGCGACCTAAAAACGTTCTCCGTCCGGCCTGGGGATGAATTACGGCTGTCCTTTTCCTTTCATCGTAATTTCGTCGTCGGCTTTACGACGCGGCGCTTCGAAAAATTTCGACTGCGAGGCTTAGAAAACCGCCGCGACAATCCGAATCTTGCTTTGGATTTACGAATTTACGGAGGTTGTGCGTGGCAATGGTAAAAAACTTACTCTTAATATTGCAACACTTAACAATAGAGCTCCTAAATATGTTCTGCTTTTCACGGTGGGATAATTTTGAAATTATTAGAACAAGAAAGAGTTGAATTTTTAGAAAAATGTAATCAGTAATTGAGGTACCTTTAAATCATCGACAATCATTTCACCGACAAGGTTTCGTCAACGTTGAGTTTGTCGACACTGTGTATTCACCGACACGTTTAAATCGCCGACAACGTTTGTATTGATAATTATGTGTTTAAAAAAATAATGAGGCGAAAAGTTGAAGTTATCATAACAGACTGTTACTTTATTGACCTCATTATTTGACACTCACTAAGGTAGAGTTTACATCATCCTCACTCAGCTATGATATACATTAAGGAAGAGGAGAGTTTTCCAGTAATTTTCATGATTCAAACGTCTGTGAACCTTATTTAGAAGATTGTATTTCGTTTTACATTGAAAAGTACTACTGTAATTAAAAAGATGGTCACGGTGTCACTGCAGAAATAATAAGAAAACTGATTAGTTAACTATGAATATTTATGCAAGTTCAAATATTTGCAGACGAAAAATAAGGAATTACGCTTAAATAGGAACATATGTTTTATGTTAAAAAGATTGTAACATTTATTACATACTTTATATCTTGTATGTTTATAAAATACATGAGAATTAAAATTAGAGGTTCTATTCAACCGTTACCCATTAATAAAAACATGTCATCACCCACATCTTCCTATTATCTAACAAAACAAACAAAGAGTGTCCAAAAAAATAATTTCCCCTAAAACACTCATAAAAAAAAAAACTTATCACAATGCAAATCTATACCAAAATTCATAAAAGCACTGCTAAATGCTCCAAAAATCCGCATTCCTCCAAATAAAGAAATAAAAGTAATCCCCACGTGTTGAAAAATGAACGGCAAGCCTCGAAAACGTTTAAGTCTGTTTCGGTGCACGTATACATGCAGTGTCCGAGTCTAGGTGCCATAGGACCCTTAATAACGACGTTTAAGGCGTAAGGGGAGCAGCGTTTCGTGGCGGCGGAGAAAAGTTGGCCGCGGTCAGCCGCGAAGATTTCCTCGTTTCCACGTTTTTGCCGGCGAATCTCGACAACTGCCGGGGACGAGTCGCAGCCCAGTACATATCCTGCGGACGTACACGTACGTTCACGGATAGATACGTTACCAGGCGACCGAGACTGGCAAGCGAAGTTACTCGGGGAATTGCGGGAAAGCCGACGACGATGTTCGTACTTTGTACTCGCCTGGCAACTTTTTCGAAAAGACACGAGGGGGCTGAGAGCCAAGCGGCATCGAAAACCACTGTGTTCTATTAATGCGCACGTGTGGGCTCCCATCTTTCGCGTTCCCGCCGCCATTCGCACCCCCCCTGACAGCCAACCCCCTTTACTTGCGAATTTGCTTCCACTGCGGTTTTCGCTTTGACGCTTCGAGACGTGGAAGTCTTCCGCTTTGACGAATTTCGACGGTGCGCGTTTCGAAGATTTTGGAAAGGGATTTGATTAAATTTGGTAGGGAAAATGGAGCAAAGTGAAACAGATAAGATTTAGTCAGACGCAATCTGATGATCATCGCTTAAGATTGAGGATTGCAATTTTGTTTCGGGATTAAATTAAAAACGAGACAAGTTAAGAAAAATTGTGAAGGCACACGCAGAAACATGAGCAAAAACAATTCCAAATTCCAAGTTAATGAAAACATGATGAAGAAAATGTGAAAAAGACCCGAGCAAAAGTTTCTTCACTCCCTTTGGATTAACCCTCATGCATTCCTCAGTTTTTTAACTTCGTCATATTTCTATTTTGTTTAATAATTTTCCTGATTATCATTTCAAGAATAACGTAGAGATAAGTGGGGCAAAGTGAAATACTTTGATTTAATCCGACATAAAAATCACAGAAATAATGGAAACTAGAGCATCTTTCACTATATTGTAGATTTTTGGCTTCTAAAATCTGTAATATAAAAACTATATTACTAAATATTACTCTCGTTAGAAGTGCAGCTTATACTCAGAACTTATACATATAATAGAACTTGAAATGAAGGAAATGCAGCGAGTGGTGAATCTACTTTCAGCCTGCAATAAAGATTTCCAAGAAGTGTAGAATTTTCATGGAATGATCGCGCGAAAGGAGGCGACACGGGGGAAGAATTAAAATGATTTTCGAAGGCTGCAATGAACAGATCCGCGTGGAGCGATAACGTTGACGCTAAGCGTAATAAAGCAGCGGTAATTGCCGACGTGAAATTATGGCTGCGCCTACTCATTAGCACCCGGCGCGGCTACTGCCTTAATTAGTAAACCAAAGGAGGGCCCCCTAAGCGCACGTTCCGTATAAAAGTCTGGGTAATGGACGTCCGCGATACTATTTAACAGATGAATTTTCATACGACTGCTGGCTATGACGCGGACGACGAAGAAGAAAGTCTCGTCCGAGCGAGGAACTTCTGTCCCATCGACTTTGCTATTTCAATCAACTTTAGCCGCAATCTTCTTCCCTCAATTTCTCAAAAACAAATCTACAAATCATCAAACTATCTCCACTATTTTTCTCAACAAAGTTAAACTACGAATTTATAAAAAAAAAATATCGTTGTTTAAAAATAAATGAAACTAAGTAGACAGAAATTAATTTAAAGCGCAGGTGGTTTCCTATGGAAGAACGTGCAACATTGCGGTACATAAGCAGAAAAGAAAATCCTCGAGGAAGGAAACGAAGGAGGGTAGCTCGATCGAAATTGCAGTCGCCTTATCCGTTGATCGGCGTATTCACCGCAGCAAAACGAGCGCTTACGGAAAATTAAAGAGGTAGATGGAAAAAATTTTCTTTCCCGGCTTTTAATTACCCCCAGTCGGGATCGGGTGATTTAGATTCGCTGTCTAATCGGAGCGCATAAGAACGGTAATTAATGCCGTTCCTTGGCGCGGTTTGATAAAGTTCGCGAAGATGATATGTTCATCGCTGGCCGGGATAACAAAAGAAGGAAAATGGATATCGCATGAACGCAGGGGAAAATTAAAGCTGATTAACCAAGGGCGATCAATGGAACGCTAGAAATCCTCATTTGCACGCGAAATATTCTGCTCGGCTCTTGCAAATTTTCTGATTAACGGTTCACAGTTTGCGGGTTCAGATGTAGGATAGATAATGTGCTTTGTCTTGATGCACGAGCTCCTCCTTTTATTTTATTCTCAATCAATTCTTTTCTCATTAAAAATGTATATAGTTCAGAAAATACGGTTCTGAGGAGTTAAGGACAAGTTTCACTTTCGCTTTTCGAAGATCAGTTCCACGATCTTATAAGTCACTGCCCCCCTCATTTTCTCCTTTAATGAATTTCCGAACGTCCATGATTTATATGTGCATTAATTGTTTAAAATTTAAGAAATACTATCATTAACGATCTTTCCAGGCTCGAAATTACTCTAATTGTCAGCTTTCTTTCACAAATACAGAATCACAATCACAAACGATCTACCGATGTTTTATCTACAATCTAATCCACACTAAAATCTATTTCTCTTAATTGCAAACGTTTCTTCTCGGTGTCCAAATTTATTCATTAAAACCAGTGGCAAATAACGTTAGTCCGAGGCTGTTGGGCACACGTCTGGGTTACCGCGCCGCGATCCACAATCGCTAACCGCGAAAAGTTAACGCCTTCTAAGCGTTAGCATCCATGAATCACGACAATGCCATCTTCCACGGTCGAAAGAAGACGCGGCAGGCTTCGAAGGAAACGGAAACGAAAAGCGTACCGCGGAAAATGGACGCGGTACGTGGAAAGCGCTCCGGCTTCAGGAGAAGTTAAAACGCGCGCGTTCATAATTTCTTGTAATATGTATGCCTGGGAGTGGGAGGCGTTTACCGCACGGGCATCAATTACGACTTCGCGGCCGCGTAAAATTGCTGCGAAAATATCGCAAACTACAGACTCGACTCTCCGCAACAACTGTATGTATATTCATGGGCGAGGCAGGCGAGGCGAATTCGCGAGGAAAGCAGGCCACGTAATTTTATCTCGTTCCCCTTATCTTCGGCTGTGGCCTGGCGATCTGTACTGACCGTGAAGCTGAGGAATCTCTGCGCGCCACGGAAGCCAAATCATTTTACAGTCGTTTCTGAAATTGAAGAAAGCAGATAAAAAGCCAACCACTTGATGATTTTTCCGTCGTTAGGGTCAATGACACAATTACTATCACTTTGGGGGTTGTTTCTGTCACTACAGCGGATCTTTATGCAAAATAAAATTTTTACAAGCAAAAATGAAGAACTGGGACTTGAAAAACAGTATGTTTAATGTTCTAAACAATCTACCGTAAATTATATTTTTTATATTTTGTATGTTTTAGCAGATGTTAGTCTCGCAGATGTTTTGCAGTCTAATTATTATAAATCAGTTTTTATGTTTACTCGCCAAAAGCACAAATTTTTATATTTATGTACTGTTATTTCTATGGCTGTAAGGGAAAACTACGCAAATCACAGTTTCCAAAAAATTGGGTTTATGTTTTAACTCAAGTTTAGAAAGGAGAATTTATATTATATCCAAAGACAAAGTGTATCACACGAATTTTTATTTTGAAAATGAGAATTTAATAATTTTCAATATGCTAGACAATATTGATGATCAAAATTTTTTAAAAATTTTTATAATTTTATCTAGGATTTCAATTTATTTAACTCCTCGCCCTATATTAACGTGTGCCACTTATAATACAATATAATCTCAAATTTTGGAATAAACGTTGTTAGAGTATTAAAAGTGAAGAAAAAGAAAAGATGAAAAAGGTTTCGATAACTGTAAATATACCATATTATTCTATCTGATCTTGTGCAATTATTCAGTTATATATTCTGTTCTCATCTACTATTTAAAATAATTCAAATATTTGTAGCCTGAAAAAATATTATAGAAAAAGAGGTGAATGCCTTAAGTATAAGAATATAACAAGACTTGGAGTAAAACTGAAACCATGAATTAATAATGGTTAAAAATCAGAGTTCTACTGTATCATCATTAAATCATGGTTCTAGTTTTATTCAAAATTCTAGTGCACTCTTATCCCTAGAACATCAAATAATTGGAAACTAATACTGTCTTTCACAGGGAATATTTGAATCATATTTATATTTTATAAATATTTTGGGAATATTTATTTATATTTATTCTTCAAAATGTTTCATAAAGTCTTGTCAAATTTCCGTTGGAATTGATAAAAATCTGACAAAACGTTGTCTGGCTACGAACGCCTTTCTCTACTTCGCAGCTTCTACATATCTCCAATCTCCAGTCTCGTTTTCTAAGTTTTCTTTTTACTATACTTCACTACATACTTTATACTTTTACACTACACTTCCACTGTTCTTTCGCTTCTTGCTAGAATCCCTCTTTCTCCTCCTAGGCATCAAAATGCATTACAAAAATGTTTACAAAACATACAAACTACACGCATATAAAATATCAATCAAACCTGCAACCGCAATCGCTCCGCATCTCCACGCAAACGTAATTCCGACGACTCAATGCTATCGCAAGACTATCAATGGTTTACTCTCTCAATGAACACCCTTCCCACAACCAGGTATGAGCGTAAAAGCCTCAAGCAAGCAGATTTATGAGCAGCCAGCTCGAGCACAGTTAGAGTCGGTCGAAGCGACAGAACACGATAATTAGACGCGCATATCCTGCTGCTCTTTGCGCCTCTTATCTCGCGTTTTCACGTAGAGGCTGTACATACACGGCGTGCACACGCGCCTGGTGCGCGTTAAGAAGACCCACTAAAGATAAAAGAACCGCCGGATCGTGTCTAGTTGATGCCGAACGACCGCTCGAAACCAGACCACGTCATAATCTTAACGAGTCTCGCAGGAAGACGCCCCTCCGCGAAGATCCGCCCGGATGATTATCGTATAATCACTTTACAGCGCCGGGAATAATGGTAATCGTTACGCGCTGTGTCGTGGTAATAATAATTTATCGTTACATCAACAGGGTGGCGTGTCTTAGCGCGTGGCCAGCCTCGAGGCGTCGCGAAAATTACGACGACGCGACGGCACGCGATCTTTCGGTTATCGAAATACACCCCCCGATGCTCGGAGAAATTGACGGAACGCCCCTGGATGCCGCGCGAATCGCCGATCTCACAATTTTCGGGGTAGATGCGAACCTGGAAGTTGGAAGATTCATCCCCTTAAGATGAAAAACTCAGAAAAGTGGAAAACGAATTGTATTAACATTTTTTCGAATGCTTTCGCTCTCGATTCGCGTATTTTTTAATAATTCTGAACTTCGCTGCGTGGCGATCAATCAAATATTTTTATTTTCAACCCCCCCCCCCCCCGAATTA
The DNA here is from genome assembly GCA_030770465.2 of Perdita meconis. Taxonomy (NCBI): domain Eukaryota; kingdom Metazoa; phylum Arthropoda; class Insecta; order Hymenoptera; family Andrenidae; genus Perdita; species Perdita meconis. The sequence continues at coordinate 5,453,240 of JASKOS020000007.1, forward strand.
TGTGTTTATTGAATACGCCATTGAGAAATCGAGAACTGATAAGCATGACCATCAAATTTTTACTCACAGGTGAAGTATTAATACGAAACAAAGAAATTAATTGAAGTAATAAAGGGCAGATTGTAAATTTAGCGCCGCGGGGGATCGAGATTCAAGAGGAATTTTTAAGCAAACATTTTTCCAGGCAAGAGCAACGCGTTATCCCAATGCAAGCGGTCTAACGAACTCCGAGCGTCCCTCTCGTTTCTCCGCAGCATTCATCGTAAACGGATTTGGCTTCATTAACCACCCGTAGACCTCACCCCCGCGGCCGCCCTCGCTACTTCCCCCCGACACGGTCATAGCTTTCTCTCGCATGGTAACTATGGCAACAATAGTAAAGGCAATCAAGCGCCGCATGGAATTAACGCCGTTCAGACGCTGGATACTTTGGCCGGGAAGACAGGGTCGATTTGAGTTGGATATCACCCAGAGACGACTTCGAAAAATCATTTTCCAAAAACTATTTTCTATTTCACACTATTTCTCATATTTAACCTTGCGGTACTAAAAGTTTCTTATCGGGTCGCAGTGTATCTGAGAGATACAGTAATTCAATATTTGTGCTGTAGTGGTAATTTTTGCGAAAAAAAGACACGAAGATATGGAAAATCTTTTATTTTATTAAAGTATCGGGTTGAGCAGTTTTTCATCTAAAAACCTCAGAAGGTTCACAGAGATAAAATAATGAGGTTACACGAAAAATAACTGTAATAAATATGTATAATTGAACAGAAACAACGGCACCAACTTTCTACTCAACCTAATAGATAATATTTATGATCATTGAATAAAATATTAGGTGTAGAAATTAATTCTTCCCGACATTTGGGTAAAATAAAAATTCTATTAGGAACAAAATTGTTCAAGCATTGAAATAAAAAATCATTCCTCCAATTTTCAAACATTTTCGTTCATTTATAATGTTACTGAAGTTCATCCTTAATTCTTTCCGATTTTGGGTAAAGTAAAAATATGTAATAGCTCAATCATTGAAATACTTGTCATTGTTATCAATAACCTTACGGAATTGTTTTGGCAAACAATTTTTGATTTTAATTGTGGGAACAAATTCATTTCTATATTTCTATATTGGATAATAAAATTGGTATAGAACACCGAGGAACTACAAAAATGTAGATACTAATACTAAGTTTTATATATTTTTCTCACAATTATAACAGTTACTTAAAAAAAATTATTAGAACACCGCCATGATAAAGAGAAGCGAACAGCCTTCATCTTCGAAGACCATTTTTTAAGTTCCGGAAGGGTGAATCTCACCCTTACAAAGGGAAACGCGCACATGCGCGGATCGTATGCAAAGCGGATTGGCAGGCAACCAATGGCGAGGCTTTAAAGCCAGCCCTTTGTTCGACCCTTTTTTACGACATCCCCTCTTCATATTTGAATAGCAAATACTATAATAGCTATATGGCGAATCAACGCGAAGGTTCTGTAAAAAATACCCATGGACCAATGGAAGCGAAGGGACCCTTAGAAGGCGTTCTTCAGCCAATAAACATTCAACCCGTCGCCTTTAAACCGAGCAAAGGGGAGAAGACCCTCGAGGATCCAGGCACCCTTTGAAAAGGGTTGCACATGCGCGACCCCGGTATGCAAAACTTGGGGTTGCCGTGGGCCAATGACGAGCCTTTAAACTTCATGCACAGATCGACCCTCGAGCCAACCGTGGAATAAGTGGAATAAGAAAAGGCTGGCCGCGCCCTTATCGAGAGGGAGCAGGCAACGGGACTTAAAAAATGATCTATCGCCACCACCAATCACACCGCGGGTGGTGCCGAGTCCCTCTCTGATTGAGACGAGCCTCCAGCGTCGAACTTCCAGCCTCTGGAAAACGATACACCCCTTGGATCCGCGGGTGGAAGAGCGTTAGCCATAAAACAGGACGATATATCAGCAAGCAGAATTCCGAGGGAATCGATACTCGCCATTCTAGCTCGTAATCCCGATTATAGTTCGCGAATCGATTCGAAGGCAGATCCAGAAAACTCCGAAGATATTCCTGATGAAATCCCTGAGTTGACACCTTGGAAAATCGATCGGCGCATAGCGGGCCGGATCGAATATTTTAGTAACAATTTTGTATAACTTTTAATCAATGAAAGACATTCCTGAAAGACAAAATAATCCCTTCTTAATGATATAAAAAGTAATATACTTTATATTCATTTAATAATTTTTTATTTTTAAAATTTATTAGTTTTACAACAATTTAGCAAGCTGTTTATTTTATTCTTTATTTAATGCTTCTTTAAACTCATTTATTTTGTAAATTGACTAAACTTTGAATTGCTAATGAAATTATAACGAAGCTGAAATTTATTTAGGGTAAGTCGGAGATAGTTCGATCACTTTCTGAAAAAAAAAAATCGTAGCATCGTTGTTTTTCAAATTTTTGTTGTTTTGAACAAATTAAAACATTTCCCAAGGAATTTATAATAAACATAAATTTTATTGTGCGACAATTATTAAAACATTATGACACTCAAAATAAGTTTATTTTTTATTACCACAAGCTTCTTTCGTTTATTTTTGCTTCTTTTTAATTGGTATTTGCATTTTGCAATGCATTTTAGATGATCAAAAACTAGTTCCCAATCACCTCATTATTCTATAGCTTGTAAATAATTCCATATAGCTTGTAAATCTTTTCTTGAAAACAAAACATAAATTTATCTTTTAAGAATAAAAAAAAGAACTCTATGGTTTAGAATTTCATCAGGTTAAAAAGAAATATTACGCCGGAAAGATCCCTAAAATGATCCAAAACTATTAACGGTATCTATTTGCACGGTTCGCTACTTTGGCCCATTGACTATCAGAATACAGCGACGGATACATGAGAATGCAACTTTCAAATTACGGGATTTTTCCCGCATCGGCTGCACTGTGCAGCGATCCTCCTGGAAACTCGATCGACGAACAAGTCGTCCGATGGTATCGCCGATGAAACGGGGTCACTTTGTATGTGACAGAAACCGAGGTAACTACGCGCCAACTGGTAGATTAAGCAACCGATGAAACGGGGAGTGGTTCTAGAGCGTTGTTACAGACATTCCAGGGGTACTGTGTGGCCACCCACCCCCGTGAGCCACGGCCAGCCGCGTGGGTCGGCGAGGGGGGACGGAGGTCGGCGGTCTGCGTCCATTTCTTCCTTCTTTTAATCTTACTTCTCCCGCAAACGGGCAGCCAGGCGTTAATTCAACGGCATTGATTGCCACACGAACCCCCCCCCCTCTCCGAGGGGTGGAAGAGCTCCTCCCCGCGCTTCTCCCCTCTCGATCCCCCTACCAAGGTCCGACGATTTTTCCACCCTTCTTCTCCCGCGTCTTTGACCCTACTGGCTCGTTCCCTCGGCTACGTTCTCTCCTACCGCTCGCCTCCGCCGCGCCGGCGAATGATTATTTCTCGAGCGTAACGTTTCGAGTAACGTGCCCGCGAGAGCCCAGTAAAATTAAACGCTCGATAAACGGTATAAGCGGCGTGATACGAGGCAGGGGATGCGCTGGATCGTTGTTCATGACGATCAACAATTTTCCGCTGCGAGGGAAATGGAAATTCGATGATAACCGCGGATTTAATTACGCTCTTGACACTTGATTTACGCGGTGATGTTTCTGTAGACGATTTTATAATTGCACGAGTTTCGCAAAGAAATTGAAAATATTTTTTTTATACTGACGGACTTGTAGGATTTTTCAATGCAATTAGATGTTTATTTTGCTACGTTCTTCTTGAAAATCTGATTTATTATAATTTGAATTATTAGCATGTTATTATAAATGTGGACAATGACATTTTTGTAGAATATTGAGACACGACAAACTGTAGATATTAACATCAATTTTCTTATATTTTTATTAAAATTGGAACAGATATTTTAAAAAATACAGTGACTCGCAAGTTTACCTGTATTCCAAATGTTAATTGAGTGCGAAATCCTTAGTACACATTATAACAAATACTTCCTTTCGAATTTAAACAAATCTAACATATTTTTGCGAGCAAATGTGCGAATCACTGTAACCTGCATGATTAGAGCAAAAAAGATTTTCAAATTCGTTTAATGCACTTTCTCTCTGGTAATAATACAAATTCTGCTTGTTAGACTCAAGTTAAGACATACAGTAGAACCTCGATTCTTCGACTCTCAGTTATTCCTTATTTTTATTGCCTAGGGTCACAATTATTAAAAAGATTAGGTATAACAGTACAGTAGAACTTTAAGTAAGACTTAAACCAAGTTTTAACAATTTTCAACTACTCATTAGCATTTTATATTAAAAATATTAAGTTGGATAATCGAGTTTCTACTGTAAATTCAATTTTTCTGAAACTGCGATTTGCTTCGTTTTTACAGCTACATATATAAAAAATGACAAAAAGAATGAATATTATATATAATTACAAAAATTATAGTGGATAACCATTGTCATCTTCATCATCTTCTTCATCAGAGTAAAAGAAACAAAATCTATAGTGAGATTAGAAAAAATCCGAAGATCACACAGCGTCAATCGCAGATTAAATGCTTTGTCAAACTGTAAACTAAAAAATAGCAAATCAGAAGAATATTACAAAAGAAAAACAGTCTGCAGCACAATGAACTTTGAAACGAATTTTCCGACTCCACTTCCGAATCGCGCCATAGAAAATAGGGGGATGCGAGCGCGTAGACGTCGAATGAAACAAGGTGTCCCATAAGGACGGGTTTTCGCAACGATGGGCCAAGGTCGAGACTCCCGTTCGATGCAAACGATCGAGATAAATGGTCCAAAGGGTGTGGACTGTCCGGGGCGGGCGAGAGAATCTTCGGGATTGGAGGCAGAGAGACAAAAGAGTGAGACGAGGGGTGAAACGAGGGGTCGAGTGCGGGGGTCAATCTATAATAAAGCTCGCGTTATCTGAGAGCGAGTAGCGTGGACGAAGGCCGAGGTCTCGTAAAAAAAGGGGGCGGATGCTGCTTAAGAACGGATTACGAGGACGAAATCGGCCGACTGACGCTTAACCCTCGACGAGATCGCTGGATCCGCGCGCTTTTATCTCGATGGCTGCTTGCTTTGATTAGGAAAGTGTCAGATGGATTTCAAAGTTTGGAATCAATGCTCTTTCCCTAGATTGACTCTTCAAATTTGTTGTGAATTTCCTTTATATAGAAAATGGTAAAAATTTGGTACAATGTTCACTCGGAAGTATTAGAACAATTATAAATTACACTGATTGTTCATAAAATATGGTCGAGTCTAATACATCTGGGAAAATATTTGAGTTAAATTTGTCTTCAGTAGAATCTTGATTATCTGAATCACAATAATCCTTATTTACATATAATTATTAGACTGCGGATTTTTATACACTTATACCAATTTTAAATATGCAAAAATTTATGAAATTATTGAGCGATGCCAAAATGTACAAAATTTTTAAATTAATATAACTTACAACATTTACAAAATAATATGGGTTGTTATTCAAGCTGTGATTATTTATTTCTGCTTGGGAAAAATTTTATTTTGAATTTTTAGACACACATATAAAGAATTGAAGCTTGAAAATAATTGGTCTTACTGTTTAAATATTATAACTTATATTTTGGATGTATTCCATATTTAAACTTTTATCAGCAATCTTGTAGATTTGTGCATATCTAAAATGATTATAAATGCATAAAAATCCGCGGTCGACTAATAATTATTTAAGATTTTGATTAATTGGAGCACATGGTATCCAAGTGTAATGAGTCTCCGAGTAAAACATGAACCATGATTTAATAGCGTTCTACTAAATATTATAATTTTATTTTATAAATATCAATTGGATTCATCGATGTTCTACTGTATAATGGTTAGACAGCGGATCCTCATGCAAAATAAAACTTTTACAAAGAATTCAATTCTTTTTAAGAATTAAAAATTAAGAATGAAGAATTGAAACTTGAAAAATAGTATATAGCAATATTTAGTATCGCCATAAATGCATAAAATCCGCTGTCTAGTAATAATTTAAGAGTTGAGCATTGATTTCATGGAACATAAATCAATTCCTCCTCATTTTATGTAATCAACCATATCTAAAAAAATGTGAGAATCCTCAATCTGTAAATATCTAAAAATTTTGTATTAAAAATACATTATTGACGCCTCAAGATGGAAACAAGCTCTTAAGAAATGCTTAAAAGATGATATTATAGAGCAGTAAGAGTTTTCGGAATAGCTGAGAACGAATCGAGGCTGAGAATTAATTCGACGGAGGGGAAGGTGGCCGTGAAAAAGGCAGGAAATGAATTATTTTCTTCGGCGTCGTGACGAATGATTCGTACGTGCTGACCCTTTTCCACGGGCCCCGGTCATCGTTATTCCGAACGATTGAACGCAGTTGTTGGCAATTGGTAATTCAGTACAATCGCCAGGATTCGGAAGCAACCAGGGGAACCCACGTGTACACGCTTACGAAAAAAGAACGAAGAAAGGAAGCGAACCAACGAAACACAACGAAGAAGAGAAAGCATTCAGTCCTCTACGAGAAGTAGAACCGAATTTCATTCAGTCGGACCCATTATTGCCGCGTAAATCAACTACTTCATTAAAATGAAAAATATAATTGTTATCACTAACAGTCGAATGTAATACAAGTAATTAACTGTAAATTAAGAGAAACACGACCAGGTCTGAATTGGAAGTGAACTGAATCGGAAATGGAACGTAAATGAAAAATACGCGGCTTGACATCCCCTTCGGAATACAATCTGGAATCCTCCTTTTTTAATTGTTTCGCTGTTCCAAATTAATTGCGCAGATGTTTAAAATATGAGAAAAGTTAGCCTCTGAAAAATTCTTACAAAACGAGCATTATTTTCTATAAACATATATATCACTTTTCACGAAGGGTTGGAAAACTCCTCGAGGGTACGATGCGCAAACACCTGACGTATTATTACGTCACGAGCAAGAGTCAGTTATCTACCTGTTACCTGAGGCACCAGCCGTGAAACGCATTGTAATTCATAAGGGGAACGACGATCCTAACCCTTTATGTTAACGATCCCCGAGTCGCAGGGGTGAGCGTCGCGCAAGGGTGATTTTTATCGGACACTTTAAAGCCCATTTGCTTAATGAGGCGCGCTACAAGCCCGCTTATAAAACCAGCGTAGCTCGTGAAGCGTAGCCAATTCCTTCTGAGCGTGAAGAAACTATCAGAAAGTCGAGCCGTTACGCGTCGATCGTTGCACTTCTGCCCGTTCCGATAGACCCATTATGCAGATCGCGCTTAACGTGCGATTCGACCATTCCCAAGGCCAGATTCATCCATATTTCCCGGAAGAAACTGCATAAAAGAAGACGCCGCGTCCGAGGGAACGATCTTGGAAGAAAAATCACCGCGATTTCCATCGCTCCGATATCCAATATCGAAAAGCACGGCGAACGTCTCTGCGGGGACTTTGGAGGAAAGTTCGCGACGGAAATCTCAATGAAGACTTTATTGCTCGCGAACTCGCGAACGGCAATAACCGCAGCGACGGCGAATGTCCGTCAGGATCGTGGATATGGCGATATCGATAGTCGGCGAAATGCAAAATCGTCCTGATAATCCCCCGCGGTGGATGTAACTCTCGTCGCGAAGAAACGACCGGTTGCTCGCGCGATACTCGCAAATCATCCCTAAATCGGGAAAGTTGCCGCGCCGTATCCCCGTCGTATATCTTCGACGCGAACGCACACGGGCAAAGCAAGTGTAAAGCTCGTCATGTGTCCCGAATAAACGGCGAACAGCTCGATGAAACTACGGCGGGAAGATCGGCGAAACTGCCGGCGAACTCTCGTGAACATAATTTTTGTATTGTTTGCGGCGAGCGACCGACCATTACGGATTCTGGAAGAAACACCGGAAGGCTGCATGACGCGCGCTGCACGATCCACCGAAGCTGTAATAACCGAAACGATGGCCTCCTCTCACGAAGAAAACGCCGGGGAATCGAATTTCCTCACTTTTCAACGATCCTATCTTGTTCTAGCGGTTTCTTGGCAAGTTTGCCTTACTCTAACGGAGGAAACACTCGTTGCTTCGAAGAGAAGGTAGCAAGACTTCTGAATTGCTATAAATATTAGCAATTTGTGGCAGTTTCTTCCGTCTCAGAAGGCAGAAACTTACCAAAATGGGAAATGGCTCAATGATTCATTTTATGCACTGGGAAAACTGGGTCATTTTTTAAAAATTGTATTAAGGAACAATTTTTGAGCGTTAAATGCCTCAAAGATACTTTCCATTAGGGGAAAAAAGGAGATTTTTAGTTGGTACCAGAAAAATCCATTTACTCAATTATTTACTTATTTCTCCAGAAACGGAACAGAGATGCTTATCACAGCTTCTTGGAACTATTTAAATAGTTCTAAAGATTGTATTAATGAAGAATTTTTTAGCGTTAAATTATGCCTTCAAAAACGTTTTCTATTCGATATTACACTTTTCATCGGGAGAAAAAAAGGAGATTTTAGGTTGGCAACAGAACAATCCACTTATTGAATTATTTATTTCTCCAAAAATAGAACAGAAATGCTTCTCACAACTCTTTGGGATTATATAAATAGTTCCTATTTAAATTTATTTCTCCAAAAATGGAAGAAAGATGTTTCTTACAACTTATGAGAAGCATTTCTATTCTATTTTTGGAGAAATAAATAATTCAATGAGTGGATTATTGTTCTGTTGACAACCTAAAATCTCCTTTTTTCATTAATATAAAAAAATATTCAAGAATTCTTCATTAATATAATCTTTATGACTATTTAAATAGTTCCAAGAAATTGTGATAAGCATCTCTGTTCCGTTTCTGGAGAAATAAATAAATAATTGAATAAGCTGGTTTTTCTGCTACCAACTGAAAATATTCTGTTTTCCCCCCGATGAAAAACGTAATATCGAATAAAAGATATTTTTGAAGACATAATTTGATGCTAAAAAGTTCTTCATTAATAAAATTTGTCAAGAATTATCAAGTCTTCTCCCTGAATAAAATGAATCATTAAGCCAATTTTCCATTTTTACCCTTTGACACAAAAATTAATGAAGGAAATTACTTGACAATGTCTCTAATATAACAAAAACGATCGCACGAAAGGGAAAGGAAAGGAACTTAGAACCCAAAAGGAAGCGATGAGTTCTCTAATTGAATTGGTCATAATGCCGCATTAGTTAATAATCTGACTAGGCTGTTAGGCCTATCTCGCGAGCGCAGATGTATACTCGTGGCCCAACCAGGGCCAGTTCCGTCATAAAAACCGTCGACAACCCCTGGAGTAGCCGGAGATCTTGCGCCGCTCGAACGACGAGGTTTCTTTTAATTAAACTGCCCCCACCCTTTGCTGGCTGTTCCTCTTTCTTTCCCTCGGCGGCCGCTTTCCACCGAAAATCGGACTCTCCGGGACATAACAGCCGACAGGCACGCGTTATCAGCGTTCGCCAGCAGTCCGACCTCCCCTTTCGTCGGTTAGCTGTTTCTACACCACCCTTAGACCGGTGATCCGATCCTGGCTTTTGGTAAACCTCCACTGACACGGAGGCTTCCTACCCTGGGGAATTATTTTGGGATCGCCGTGGACAGTTTTAGATGACTGGGATTACTATAGACCTCTGTCTATATTTAATTTAATAAGGAACATTCTTTTTAGTATGATTGTATGAAAAAAAATATATAGTTTTATAATTGTGCGTGAATTCAACACTTTCGGTATTGCACTTCGGTATTGTTTATGTACTAATCCTTATGTCAATACACTAAACATTCCAAATTGTTTTTATATAGATTTCCATATCAACAGACAGCAAATATTTACATACAGAAATATTCATAAATGCAAAAATACATGAAGAATCAAAAATAAAGTACATTTTATAATACATATTTGGAATTTAAACCTTTCGAGACTATTAAGACAATACGTCCCAACGTAAATTTCAGTATGTCTACTGGGATATATGCTCCCGAATTTAGTTTTTCATTTTTATTGTTGCAATTCACAGTGTATTTCTAGTTCCAAGTTATTTAATAAACCTACAAAAATTGTGTAAACAGTGTATGTATTGTATTATTACATTTATTATTAAAAAAAATTCGTCTCGAAAGGGATAAAAAACACTATTATTTATATTCGACTTGTTCTTTTATCTATGAATTTTCCTAAATATCCGCAGTCTACTTATCAATCAACCGCTCACTTATTTCAATGCCCTACAAAAATCAAAGTTTCAGACTTTTATATATTATCAAAAAAAAAAAAATGATTTTCCATTTTCCTAAAAGTTTCCCCAAAAAGAAAACAACTCCAACTGTATACGGTGACAATATTAGTCGTCGTGGCCCACAAAAAGTCTTTCATCGCTAACCGGACTGCCTAATCGTCTCCCAAAAAGAATAGTAGCAACTCCGCAAACTGTTCGCTTTTATAGTAGGCAGTGAAATAAAAAAAGAACACGTCAAGGCATAAATGAAGGAAGAAGTTACGGGTACCGGTGACACGTTGGGCGCTCGTAACGTCAGAATGTCCTGTTCGGAGCCGGCAGGTGCCCGGTGCTCCTTCTCCATCCTCAGCGAAATTACTTATAATATCTGTCAGCGAACAGACGCAGCTCGGCAGAGCTACAATCCCTCGGAGAAATGCCCTCTTTATTATCTATCAGAAGCAATCTACCGAACACTTTCCCCCGGCTCCTCCCCGTTTTCCGCGCCCTCCTACCGTTCGTTTGTTCTCCTCCTCTTCGGTCGCTAGTTTTCCCACTGTCGCTGAAGGCTTACGTCCGAGACTTAATTCCGGGACGCGCGTCCTCTCGAATTCGCTGAAACTCACCGACCGAATGAATTTCTACTCCACCGTTTCGCGAAGAAAAGCAAATCGGTTGACAGCGATTCCGATGGGCTCCATCTTGTCACCCATGATGTAAAGAATAAAGTGGCCTGCTCGATTTCTGTCAAAATCTTCCAACAGTCCTGTACATTACAGATCTTGCATCATATTTGCTGCCAATCTAACAACATATGCTGTAATGGCAGATTCTGTAAAAATCTGCTCGATCAGATTTGGCTATCTGGCAATGTACATATATTATGAACGTGCTTGGTCTACTTTCGCGCGTAATGCTTTATATGTTAAATTTAGCGGTTTTTAATACAACTATTCTATTGGTTGACATTGGTATTAGCTAATTTATAAGGCTGCGCGAGAGCACGCCTTACACCCCCGTCCATAAAGCCGGGAATCCACCAGAAAGCTAAGCTAAGTTATGCTATGCTGTGCTAAGTTTACAAAAATTAGCTTCAATACATTTCTATGGATCCGTTTCCAGCAAGAACTAAGCCAAGTTAATAAAAATGTATTGTTTAAACTTAGCTTCGATACATTTTTATTGAACTGCTGCCACCAAGAGCTATGCTATGTTTTAGCTCTTAATGAAAACGTATCCATAAAAATGTATTCAAGCTAATCATTTTAAACTTACAAGGAGATACTACAGAGTGTACTCTTTGGATTTTAATGAAATTTAGTGAATTAATCTAGAGGATATATAATGACATGGATATATGATGTCTTTAAAAGAATCATTCATATCGAAACAAATAATTAAATCCGTGTCTCAATACAGATTTAGTATACAGGGTGTTTCGCAATTCGTGGGAAATCTCCAGAATAAAGGTACTAGACACGAAAATAATAAGACAAGTTCTTATGCAATATTCGCGGAAATGATTAGTTTATTAGTTACACGCGGTTTTATATTTCGCAAAGGCACATAACAAAGGCTCATCCCCTGTAAGGTCAGGGACCGCGATTTGGGCCCCTGCATAGTGGAAAAGTATCAGCTGTGTTACATTCGTCATAATTTCAATTTTTAATTACAAAATATGCGATTTTTCATTCGAACAAGCATCTCATTCCGATACACGTTGCGAGTCACCGGGGCCCACTTAGGCCCAGAGAGGCCTGGGCCTTTAAGCGCGGTCACTGGCTTTAAAGGGGATGAAGCAGTGTTACGTCGGCATTTTACGAAATGTAAAACCGCGTGTAACTAATAAACTAACCATTTCCGAGAATATTGCATAAGAACTTTTCTTATTATTTTCGTGTCTAATACCTGTATCTCGGATATTTCCCACGAATTGCGAAACACCCTGTATGTATACTATTAAGGTGTCCATGACTTCTGAACGGTAGTGTTATATCCTTACATCATTTTGTCACCGATTCCGGAATCCTGAAGTTCTGAGAAAAAAAAAGAAATCGCAACCACCGAACAATCAATCCACCAGCCTCCGCTTGAATGGAACCTCCGCGTAAGCAACTGCTGGTCCATTAACAAACGGATTCACCGCGAAACGCTCCCCCTAATTGATCCGTTTCGACTGCACGAGCCGATAAAGGAGCCGCGCCTCGCGAAAGGGAAACGGCTTCAATGGCTGATTCACAGAACGCTGAAACTCGAACGCACGATCGAGGATTCGGTTGACGGGTTTTCAGACTCGCTAGGCATGCCTCGGACGTCCCCGCGTATAAATTGACCGGCTAATTTCGAGCGACTGTTCCGTGAAATTACGGGGGCTCGCCCGGGTAATGAGAGGGTGACCGGGGAGGGTATCCAACCCTTGGACAGTGGTCGGCTAATCAGGGCCGCTCGTTAGCGAATTGAATGCGCCTCGAATCGTGTCCGATCGGATCCTCCGCGGCTCGACGTCGAGTCTTCAAAGGAAACCCGCGATCCCGATCGCGCGTCGAAGAACGCCCACGCTCTTTTTGCGCGTCGGTTCGAGTCGGTTTCACGCGAGAATCGACCTCGTCGCGGCTCCGTTTCAACAAATTGTCTCCTCCCCGGGGAGCTTTCGAGATTGAAGACAGAAAATCTTCGCCATTGAAGTGTTTGACGAATAGACTTCACATCCCGGCGGGACGGCGGATCTCCGCGCGCCTCGAGAGCCTCGGGAGGAGAACGGCTAGGAAGATTGTCGACGACTTAATGGACACCCTATATTTGCTCATTAACGGACCCTCTGTCGCGAATCCCGAGCACTTCCACAAACTCTTGGACGGACGAGCGACTCGGAGAAAGACGCACAAAGGGACGCGCAGACGTGGCTTGGGGAGGAATCGAAGGATGAAGGAGGCAGGATGGAGGGACTCGTTACGAGTTTCGCCCGGAGGAAAAGCGATCTTCGCTGAGACGAGGCGAATTTGAAGCGACGAGCTCTCGGGGCGAAGACTTTTGGGATTCATGGTTTTTGCGTCGGCTTTCCAAGCGACGCGAAACCTGTTTTCGAAGCACAACATTTTCTTCGTATCTTGAAACTGCAACTCACGCGTTCTCTCGATCTTTCTTAACTAAGGTAGATGTTCCAATTATTGCCAGTGTCCCAATTATCGCTGATTTTTGTTATTTTACTTAATAAAAACGTAACGCATAAAAGATGACGTACAACAAAAATTGTATTGTTAAACCGTGTATGGTCTATTTTGTATCTTTTTTGGAGACTGTGTTTGTAAATCCTAAAATTCTAAAAATATGTGATTGATTGAAAAATGTTCTTGCTTCTTTAACTGGAATAGATTCTGATTCAATTGCAACAATTTTTTGAGTAGAAGAAATTCATTTTTATATACGTCAATCTTATTAGAAAAAAATAGCGCAGTAAAACATACAGTCGCAGTAATAGGTACCTTTACCCTATTTGGCGTTGTCTCACTTTTTTTTTCACGCCTATTTACCTATCTTCGTTACGTAAGACGCCCGTCGAAGAAGCGTGAAATTTTCCTCGAGTTTATCAGCAATTTCTCAGATCGCCGACGAAAAATGTCCCAACGCGCCACAAGAATAACCAGCGTTCCAAGAACATATTTACCGGTTCACGGTGAAACGTCTCGCGCGATTAAATACGACGATCCGTCGAACGCAGAACCCGTTCCCTTCTTCCCGACGAGCGAAGGAAATCGTTCCGGTTCGCTTTTTTCCCGGGATGAATGCATCGCCGCGACGCATTAGTCGCAATTAATATACAAGTCGTGGTTTCAAGCGATAGTTAGAGACCACATTAGATTTCATATCCACGCGCGACGATTAAATCTCCGTCTTTCTCTCGGCGGAACGATCTCTCGATCATTGTTCCCTTCGTGGAATTATTATCACCAGGCTAATATCGTTTTTAGCCAATTCACGGCCGGATCGGTCGGCTCGTTAAGAGGACGCCGCGAACGGGGAGATAGAGGGGACCGACTGCTCGCATTTCTCCTCGTACAGCTCGTGGAATCTCGATCATCGAGTCGCTAATAAATGCTGAAATTAACATTCAAATTTCGGACTCGTGAGAGGAATTCATCATTCGGAGATTAATGTGATTCCTTGATGAAAAATTGTGTGCGATTATGGGAACGTAGAAGAATCGCGAGTTAAACTTGCTCCATGATTTAATAAAAATTTCCTAAGAACAAAAAAAATGATTTATCAAAAACGTACTTGAACTTTAAATCACGCATTGAGCTACTTATTATTACTTGGGTTATATTTTTGATATTTTTTAGATTTTGGTATCTTTCAACAGTCCAGTAGCTTTTTACATGTTAAGGATTGTCATAAATGCATGAAATTCCGCAGTCTAGTCATAATTAAAAACCTGTCAAAAATGAAGCTTCATCCCTCTTATTGCGAAGTCTTCATTTTCCATAAATTATTCACAGACACCAAAAGTCCAAGGAAAAACATGGAAGAGAAAGGACAACGGGGATAAGAAGACGCTGATTAACGCGACGTAACTTCATTATCGCTCGGCATTTTTCCATCAGCGCTTACATAAACGAAGTTCTTTCGCCGGCAGCGCATCGGTAATTAATGGAGAGCGCCTCGCGGTGACGAACCGTTCGCGCGGATGAATAATTCACCGATCGATTCTGTACCATGCGCAACACTTGGTACGCGGCGCGGCATTGTTCCGCCGTTCCGTCGATTCCCACGTTACGTAAAATACAGTGAATTTAATGATGAGAAAGGAGATAAATCCCGCGGTGAAAAATTTGTACCTCTCTCTCGCGCGCTCCGACTCGCGTCCCGTCCTCGTCGCGCGGGTTACAACCGCGCGCCGGTCGGGGAACAATCGTTCGCGACTCGCCGCGACTCTCGCGATTTATGGAATTCGACCCGAGCGTTCGTTTACTCGCTCGAACGCGTGTCGACGCAAGAACCGCTTCTACGAGTGTCTTTAACTCCGTATAATTATATTAGGCGACGAAGAAAACGAAAGCAAACGCATTTAGGACTCGGCGTTTCCCTGTGCTCGATCGGCCGCGTGGGAATACGTCCACTATCACTTCTGTCGTTTGTCGTTCCCCCTTGCAGGTATAATTACTTTCTGGAATTAATCATATCCTGAAGCGTTGCATTCGACGCTGAAACTGTCGATAATTTTTACACGTATCTATTAACGACATTGGTTTCGTGATTGAACACTGCCGGCTTTTTATTCTAGGCCAGTGTTTCTCAAAGTGGGCGATGCCGCCCTTCGGTGGGCGCTAGAACGATTTTGGGGGTGATAGTAGCTTCAGGTATAATTGGGGGGGCGTTGAATAAAAATAGTGGCGGTGAAGAGATGAAGAAAGAGGAGAAAATTAAAAAAAAAAATGTTGAAAAACTGTTCGTATATGTTTGATCTGTTGTGCTACACAATTTTTCAACTAGACATATTAAATGCAAATTGTAACAAAAAGTGCATTTGCACCAAAGAGTAGGTATAGTAAGAGGCGATACTTGAAACATCGTTTTAAATTGGTAGTGTAGCCAAGTGGAAAATATGAATCAACTGTTTTCAATATATTTATTTGATTACACACACTTTATTTAATTACATACACACATGCACATTAACGACACAAAATTACACTAAATACACTTTTATTTTACCACAGTTTAATGATCATTACTGAAATTTAGCGATCAAAACCGAGTGAACATTTAAATTAGTAGTATAATTTCGTCTGTTTCTAAACAAGGTTTTTCCGATCGAGTGTCACTTCTTAGTATATCTTCCCTTTGATTGCACTTTGCAACTGCGCCGGTGCATCCACGAAGAAACTAGTCCAGTAGTATAATAGAACGTGTTAAGGTACGTTTTCTCTAGCGCGATCGGTCGCCGCGATCACCCAGCATATACAACACACAAAAATGAAAAACAAGTGCAGTAGATCACATGCATATTGAAAAATGCTGATGTGTTGGCTGATCGCTGCGACCGATCGCGCTAGAGCAAACGTACCTTAAGCCCCAATATACAAAAGCGACAAAAAGTCGCTGTGATTCTACATACTACTATGTTTTTCACAAATACAAATAAATTGGACAACGTCAATGACATGAAATCGCAATGATCGCAGACGATCGCAGCGATTTCGTTTCGCTCGTGTATATCGGCCCTTCAACCGTGCAAAATATAATCACTTGAAACGGAGTTTACAGTCTCTTCCAGTTACCAGAAACACCCAACACAGGATGTTGAAATAAACACATATTTCATATTGTACGAATTTGATCAAAGGATGCCACTCGATAAATTAAATAAAATAATAAAATTCCCGCCCGCGAAAAAGGTTTCAATCGTGCAGAGCACAGATTGAGTCGAAAAGAAGCCATCAGTTGAAATAAATTCAAATGCTTAGCTATTATACTTCACGACGTCCGATTATTCGTCATTAACGCCTCGAATTTCGCTCACCCCAGATTCCCGTTCGCGAATTCCGGCGAAACGATTGTCGCGGACTTTCTCGTGCTGCAACTTAATGACTCCCTCATGCATAAGAGGATCGACAAATTGAAGGGAACCGCGCTCGGCATCCGAGAAATATTTCGCCGGACGGAACCGTCCGCTAAATTCCGGCGCGGCATTCGATCATTTGCGTCGCGATCGTCGAACGCGAAATTCTTGACAGCTATTAAAGCGAGGAGCGGGTCCGTCGATCTCGCGCGAGCACGACGAATGGGACGCCGATGGGACAGCCGGTGGCTCGCGAAAGAAATCGGGAGTTCGCGATCCGATTTCTTCACGGACCAAATTCCACTCGACGGTCGATCGTCCCGCGATGAATATTCATGTCGCGCGAAGGGGGACTTATGCAGAAACGATCGTCGCCGATCCCTGTGGCGGTCGCGAGGGAGGCAGGAGAGGAGTTTCGGGAGGGAAAGAGAGGGATGGAAGGATCCCGGGACTTCTCTCGGTCTCTCGTTCTCGTCTTTTTCCCCGATCATGGGAGTTTCTTGCTCCACGATCGATTCCCCGTATCCCCTTCCCTCCCCCGCGCTGCGACAGCTACGAGCGCACGTTCCTACGGGCCTTTAATTAACAAGGAATCAATCAACGGCGGTCTTCGTGGAATTCCGAAGAAAAGAGAGGCAACGAGTTCGAGGGAACGACGAACACGTGGGAGTCGTGGGAGGAAAGCGATTTGCGAGGGTACGAAGCTTCCGATCGCGCGACGGGGCCAAACCCGCGGCGTTAATTTTGAAAAAAGATCGGAGCCGTCAAGTCTTTACCGTTTAAAACGGCGGTAATCTAGGGGGTCAGAAAAATAGGGGAGACCGGGGCTGGTTGGCTAATTTTTCAGTATTTGATTCTTAATAAATTGTCTAAGTGAAATATCACTATAACAATTATTATATTGGATAAGACGTATCTTTACCTGTCCGAATAAATTATTAAAGTAAATCTAACGTAATAGCAAGTAAAGAAGTATTTTAAAATTTTTCGAACATCTTCCGGGTTGGTCAACCAACACCGACCATGGGGTTGGTTGACCACTCCGGACGGTGTTCGAAAAATATTAAAATACTTCAGTATACTTATACTTTAGTATACCTATACCATGGGATAGGTTCACTATACATACAATCTATTAAGAAAACGTTATTGACAACTTATTTTTGTGGTAATAAAATAATACAATGTTAAGAGGATTATTTTAAAATACCTTTAATTTAATAATGCCTTTTAAAAGTGAAACATAAATCATAAATAAAATTTAAACAAAACGTAAAAAACGTTTTCCTAGCAATAATTCAAATCTTTATGATTTTTTTGTATGTCTCATTATTCCGTGAATTAAGTTAATTAACCTTTAGTAACGAAAAATTAGCAAAACTTGATATTGACTAAATGGTCAACCAACCCCGTACATTATTGGTTAATCAACCCTGAAGGATCAGTTTGACTTCAATAAACAATCATTAAAATAGTCCTGTAATATTTATTCTATTCTAACTATAGAGGAACTTCGGGTATTATGGAATACCATTTATATTTGTGTGCACTGCTCAACAATGAAAGCATTAATACACACAAAACCAAAACGAATACAGACTTAAACTTATTGTGATTAGATATATGTTGTCATAAACTAATTTTCAAAGTTTTTTATTATTCTAAAGTCGGACCAGGTGAGATTCCCCTTTTCCTCCCCAACAATTTCACGAAATCCAAGCGCCTCGATCTCGCCCAAATTCCAAGCACAAGAGCATCAAGACGCAGGCGAGGCGGCCGGACTCAACTTTGATCAAGCCCCCCCGATAACTGACAACCACTCCCACGCCCTTCGTCTACCTCCCGCGCAATTACAGAAATTAAAGAATCCGAGAGGGAGAGGATGGTGACGCTGTGTCATCCCCAGAGGCCCGATCCCCCCGTCCGCGATAGTCTCCATTTGATACAAAAGAGTTTCGAGGCGCGGCCCCCTCCGAATCCGACCGGAGGGTCACGGGGTTGCGTTTAAAGCGAGGGACACGCCAGCTCCCTCCCGCGAGGGTGGGTCGGCGAGGACCACGGCAAATATTTGTTTAGTCTTTGATGGGCTTCGGGAAAGTACAAGAGGAGAGAGGACACCGGCGCTGCCTCGTAGAGAAAGAAGCGTCTACGGGGTTGTCCAGGGGGTGGTCGGAGGTCTCGAAGAGAAGGAAACCGTAGGTAGAGAGGATCCTGGCCGCGTGCTACGGTCCAGCTGCGACCGGGCGAGCCACGGGCTGAGGAATGTCGGGCATTTTTATTGGTTCCACCGTTCTCTCTCGTTGGAAATTCGACGAGCCGATCAACCGCACCGTACCATCCACGAATCTGATCGCGTATGTAGCCGCACGCTCCTTTCCACCCCTTGATTTCGCCCTCGATCGCTAATTCCGGAAGATAGCTGATCCTCTTGTCCCTTGATCGTCACGAATTCTGTTCCGAGAAATTTTCATCTTGGAGCAGCAATTTTGAGCTTTCGTTTACTGTGGCAGAGGGTGGCAATCCTCTTGGGGATGAAGGAAGAATTTTTTTTTTTAAGAATTACGGAAATATTGTTAGCTTGGAAGTTCCCGCGAGTTTAGACGCTTTTTGTTTCAACAGAACATCATATAATTTAGGAAATCTTCAATTGATTAAGATTAAGCTTTAGAGCCTTTTACACGCAAACATAGTCATAGTAACTACATATAGTCTGTACGTTTGGAACACAGTCGTATTTATAACAACTAAACCGCGCGAACTCGATGACTTCCATAGTCAGACTGTGTCAAAACTTAGAAAGAGAAAGCTGCTGTGCGGTCCACTAAACTATCTTTTTTTCTAACGATGGATGTCAGACGAATATAAAATGGTGATACGTAGCATGCTATTTTTTTCTGATATTTGGCGACCTTTCGGCCCAATGCGCGATCCATATACAGGATGTAATAAAAATGCTGCAGGTCCTTGAAAGGGTTGGTTTTAAACAACTTTTTCCCTAATGAAAATGTTCAATGAAACATTGTTAACGAGTTATCAACGAAAAAGACTGAACAATCAGACAGTGAGTACAGCGGACTATTTCCGGGGCGGACGAAGACGGGCCAATGCTACTCATAGTTGCAACGAGCGCCGAAATTCGTCGACTGTACTCGTCTTCTGATTAGTCGGGGACTTTTATCAATATCTCCTTAACAAAGCCTCTGAAAACATTTTCACTTAGGGAAAAGTTGTTTGAAATCACCTGAACAATCACACCTATCATGGACCACCAACATTTTTGTTACACCTTGTATGATACGTCTATGGTTTGGAAACATACTGATAGCAAATGGCAGCATAATCAATTAAAGGATGTTTGAAAGCATACAATAACATTGAAGGACCTTAGTATACTTACTACAAGTCTCATTTGTGACAAACATATTCTGTTTTCATATTTTAAATCTTATACGTTTGTTATTTTTACCTCGAATAATCTCGAGTACTTGTAGTCACTATATCCTAATGAAAGGAACTATCATCCTAGGTGTTTAAAGGGAGTGATAAAAAAATTAAGGGGACCTTGATATCTCTAAAAAAAAAAGTAACGAAAGAACGATCATTTTTATGGCAATGTGTGAGCCTCATTGAACCATTTAACTTTGCCCTCAAAACATTTAACCCATCTTTAAAAACAACAAAGATGTTTGAAGTACAAATGTTCAGTGACTCACCCTGTAAAACTGTATGAAGGAAATATTCTGGAAACATTTGTGGAAGAAGAGAGAAAACATGTTACTTTCATGATGCCGTTACCTTTTTCCTCAGTCTGCTCTATCAACGCTAATATTTTTCAAATTTTCCTCAAAATTAAAACATTTGTTAAAAGAAATAAAATACTTCATTGGGTTAAAAACCAAAAGATTTTCGCAGGTTTAAAAATGCGGCAGATTTTTTTTCTACTACGTTTATTCATGTTTTAAAACAAATTTTTCTTCAACTATGCTCA
The DNA here is from genome assembly GCA_030770465.2 of Perdita meconis. Taxonomy (NCBI): domain Eukaryota; kingdom Metazoa; phylum Arthropoda; class Insecta; order Hymenoptera; family Andrenidae; genus Perdita; species Perdita meconis. The sequence goes on from JASKOS020000007.1 coordinate 5,474,065, forward strand.
CTCATGTCTCATCTCTAAAACAAGAGCTAATTTTCCAAAAACGAATGACAGCAAGTAGTAAACTCGACGAAAGTCACCCCCGGCGTATCAAACGCGCCAGTATCCCGTTTCACATCCAGGAATCGATTTTATCACAGAGAAATATAATCAACGTTTTAGCGTAATCGTCGAAATAGGGTCGTCCCGTCTCGTCTTGCCGGTCCATGGGTCCTCATTATCCTTACAGACAAAAGGGACACAGCGAGAGGATGGTACTTCGCAGCTCGAGAATTCTCAAGTCAAATTACCTTCTCCTTCGTCTCGATTCTGGTCCTTTCGTCTCGGCTATATCGAATTCCTGAACGCCGTCGTTTCCGGCGAAAGTAGCCCCGGGCGAGTGCTCCGTGGAATTTCCTCGATCTCGTATAGTTCCCCGCCAAATTGTCCGGCGCTGTCGTTCCAATAATTTGTATCTCGATTTGCATCTATGTTGAAATGGAGCGAGGAGAGCGAAGAACGAAAGGGTGGAGTGTATCTTTTAAAAGACGCGCAGAAGTGGTGGTTTTTCTTCGAAGCGAAAAGGAAGATCGCGACTGCGAGAGTGGGGTAAATCTTGAGGGAAATGCCGCGCCGGAGCTCGCTGTATGAAAACGAAAACAACCGGAAGTCCATCCGCGCTCCTACAATATTCATCCTCGCGGACGTAAAAGTCGGACGCAATCCTGTAAAAATACAAGGTTTTACCTCGAAGGTATATCGGAGCCCTCCATTGATGCTCCACCCCCTCCCCGCCCCCCGCGGTACAATAACATCCTTCTCCTTCCGCTTTTATATTTTGTAAGTCAATTCGATACATGAATCGTATAATAATTCAACGAAGCTAAGGAAAACACGCTGGATATTATTCGTACCACCTCCAGACCACCCCTTAAACCGGATTCCATATTTATGGGGACGTGACTTAATAGGAAATCATCAATCCTGGGTACACTGTTTTACTTTCCCCACCCAGATAAAAAAAAAATGATCAAATGGATTTCACTGTCTCAGCTTCCTCGCATTTTGTAAAATGTGGTTATAATTTTATAATTTTGAATGCGAATTATTATCTTAGAACTTAATACTTCTTTTTAAACTTTATCTGTTGCTCAAATCTCACTCGGAATGACGAAGGTACGTTGCCAAATTATTATTATGTCTTTATTGCGTACAATAATCATAACAATACACAGAAAACATAACGAATGAGTGAATAAGTTGAAGTGTGTAGTGCAAAAGCGAGATTCAGTTATTAGTAGTGATGCACCGTCTAGGGTTTTGGCCGACCAGTCGACTAGCCGATTAATCGACCTCCAAGAAGCCGACTAATCGGCCAATTAGTCGGCTCTGCCGATCGTTTTCGTACGCCGCGCCGCTATAAAATGAGGCAAATCACTTTGTTCATCTTCGTTATCTTTCGTTCGTTTTCGAACTCTCCGCACGCCGGAGAGTTCAAAAAATTTAATTATCATACTTTACTCACCTTTATTACAAAAAGATTCAAAATTTATAACTGTTTAATATTATTCAAAAAGGAAATAGTTACGTTTATTGTATTATTTTATTGCATTCTGTTTTTTACTTTAGAGCTTTTTATTTCGATAAAATAAAAAAATAATGACCATAGAGACGGTCATTGGAGTAACATTTAACGCTTTCGACAACTTTAAAGGCGTTTGAGCTGGATTCTCATCGAGTAATTCTTGCGGCTCAGCATCTTCCAATTTTTTCTGTCGTCCAGGATGCCCTTTATCTCTTACGTTCAAATCACCGCTTCGAAAGCGTTCAAACCAAATTCTACAACTTCTTTCCGGTGGAGTTTCATCATCATACTCTTCGGATAATAAGCGACGTGTTTCAGCTACTGTTATCTTGAGGTCGAAATAATGAAGAAGCACATCTTGGAAAAAGAGACAGAGAGAAATCTACCCTGTGAGGACTGAACAACTGTCAACAATGTTTAAACAACAAAAGACACAAGATTTCACTATTCAACCACCTAATATAAAACCACCGCAGAATGTTGTAAAAAGCGCCTCTTCCCATTTTCAAGAAATAGATCATCAAATGTATGGAAATTCCTGATGATGAATGTTTCCTAGAAAGAGTTCAGTTTTCCTGGTTAACATTCATCAACCGAAATTTTCTTTCTTTCAAAAAAGCCGCTTCTATAAGTCTGATAGTATTTCCTCGTAAATTAACAAGGCGGTACAATTTTTTCTACAAGCAAGTTTTTCAGTGGCAGAGATCGTCGACGCATGAAATTGCGACTCTGCCATCCCCCTGTCGCTTTTGCGTAGAATTATACCGGGTGAGTGAGGAATAATGTATGTAGTCAGCGGTGGAAGCGGAGCTGCTCGCAATTCCGATGAGAAAACTGAGTGCTAGGTGAGGTTCACTCGCATCTCGACGGATTTCTGTCTTCTCGCCTCTCATACATATTGTGATTACTTGTAAGGGAGGTCGGGGGAGAAAGATGGAGGCCAACGTCGTCCACGGGAGAAGAAAGCTCGGTTCTTTCCTCTCCACCACCTTGGTAAACATTTGGATTTAACTTTTCTAGAATCGACATTATTTCATACGATTTATTTATTAAAATTATTGCATTTAGTTTGTACTGACTCTGAATAATTTATTACCTTAAATTAAAGCTATACTTCTTCACTGTTAATTAAACCTACAATATCATACACGTGTTTTATAATAAATAGACTGCGGATGTTTATGCAAATTGATATTTTCATGAAGATAATAGAACAATTGAAACTTAAGTATCACTAAAAATAAGCGAAAATCTTTGAAAATTGAGTAATGAATTTTTATGCTATAGTAAAACATCACACAAAATTTTAGAAAAATTCATTTTTACATACATTCTAACAAACAAGTTTATGACAAAACATCAATATTTCTGACTGATTTTCAAGACAATAAGAAGCCGTATTAATATCTTAGAAATTGATTAACTTTTGGCTACGATTGTTACAAAAGTTCAGCCTAAAACAGAAATTTGTTTTATATTCTTAATATTTAAAAATATATTTTATATTTAATATTCGACATATTATTCCACCTATCAACATATAAATGGATAAAAATCCGCAGTTCAACAACAACTACACTGTGGATGTTTATGCATTGGCAATTTCACGTATGCGAACTGTTTACAAGTGCACAAATACAAAAATAAATAAAATACCAAAGCTTCCATATATTTTATAAAATTTAGAAGACAAAATTGGGTTAGGTTGCAAAACAGTCCATGACTGAACCTCGCCTTTGTCGAAGACAAAATGACAATAAAGACGGTATAAATAAATAAATAAATAAATAAGTAAATACACATTTTATTTTTTTTATAACAGTGAAAATGTGAGTTTGCACAAAACTCCGCAGTCTTATAAAACTCACCAAAAATTCACATCAATTTTGTTAAAATCCTTTAACCAACGCTTCGTAGAAAAAAATTGTCGGCGCGATTCAAAGGGGTTAAAACGAAAATTGGCCAGGGATGAATGCAAGCTCGCGCAAGAGCGAGATTAAAGTCGATTTCGGGAAGCGAGGCGGCGGAAGGTCGGTGATCGATCGTTGACGGTAACGAATCGTTGCTCGACGCAGGAAGAACGATCTTATCGACGAAGTTTCCATTTCCGTTCGTTCTGCCGTTCTAAAACCGATCCGCGCGCTTTCCACGACACCCCCCGTCGCGATTTCTCCACCCGCCCCCTGCGATTTTCGCCGTCACGGGAATACTTCGAGGCCCCCTCGGTATTCGCGACGACGTCGTGCGATGCTAAATAGTAGAAACATAATTTCGTGAGTGCAGGGGAATTGCTTTATCGTGCGGAATAATGGCCCCGTATTCACGAGACTGGCCCTCATAACTCTCTTCCTTATATTGCACTTTTCGGAGATTGCACGTGGCTGCTTCGCCGCTGCTTTGCATCGATTGCCTCGGAGCTTGGGAACCGTGCCTTCCTTTGTACTAGATTTTCTTTCTTCCTTTCCAATTCCTAGAAACTATTTTGTATGACAAAGTTCTTCAGTGACACGATTTTCCCGGACTCGAATATGAAAATAAGTAGGTATGAAAATTGTTTTCAAGGTTTTTTTTCCACGGTACACCTTAAAATAGTTTAAATTAATGAACAAAAATTTATACAAAGTTTGAACCTGATTGAGTAAGAGTTTTTTCATATTATCAAAACCTTGACAAAATATTTGTGAAAAACCGACATTGTGCGTTAAAATTTTAACCTTCAAGGGCCCAGAGACACATTTTCCTCTTATCTGATCGAGCTCAATTTTACACAAAATCTTTTTTATCTCAACTGTTCCAAAGGGCGCGGAAAAATTTTAAAGTCGAAAATAAGAGCCACTCTAATGTACAGCGGTTCCAAATGACTGAAATTTGCGTTTCCTCGATTCCAAACTTCTGGCCTATACTTGAAATATTGAATAATTAGCAATTAGAAGCAGAAGAATTGACGAAGATATTTAAGATTCAAGGTTGCATAAGTTGGCGCGAAGAACTGAACCACCGAGTTTATCGCATCCCGAGAAAGCCTGCGCGCTCGCAAAGCCACTTAATCACGCGACAAACGGGAATCGACGACGAAACAATCGAGGCAGAAGTTGCAACCGTACCTGGTACGTTCAGTAACTCGACTTTTTATTTAATTAGAACGAGGAAATCCCGGGAATTCTCGGACCCCACTACTAGAAACGTCGTTGTTCGACATTAATGGCATTATATCAAATATTCTTTTAATAATCGAGCCCTTTCACGGAAGTTCGCTTTGAATCGGTCCGCGAGTTAACTTGGAGTGGCGCCAAGTTATGAAGAAAATCGTCCCTTCTTTCCGAAAGTCCTTCGGTTTCAGCGCAGCGCTAACTACGGAGGACGTGGCTCGCGAAGGAAGCGCCTTAGAGTGTGAGAAAAATTGTTTAGAGAATTTCTCTCGACTTTAAGTGACGTTGATGGACGAGCGCGAGCGTTAGGGAACACTTATAATAATATCAGCTCCATCCTCCGCGAGAAACGCTTAAAAAACGAATCCCTTCCTCTCTGGGATCTATCTACCTCGTAAAACTTCAATACCCTTTGCTGATTGTTTTAAACAATAATCTTTTTCAAAATTGTAAATTGCATAGGACTTTGCGAAACGGTTAATTCAACTCACAGTTACCTTCATCTCTGCGCATTAATATTCCCGCAGGACCTATTCAAACGTTAATTACTCATAATCGAATGGGTTCGCGATGATGGCAAGTAATTCGTAAATAATTAACACACCGAGTCTAATCGCGGTCGGTCAAACAGCAATTAGGAGCGATTACGCGCCACGCGATCGGGAATATTTTATCGAGAGCAATTACGTCTCGTAATAAAGTCTCATCCGACGGACACCAATCAGCGAAACGATCCAGCTTCTCCGGTCTGGATCGCTCGCTCGGCCGCAGAACGGGTAATTAAAAGCATTGTCGGAATACAAAAGCCTCGGTTACGAGGGACGCAGGAAGGGACAAAAAAGAGGAGAAGACGCCGCTCTGGTTTCGCCGCGAAGGTCGGATTCGTAATTACAATGTGCGATTTAAATCAATCTTGATTACGCGGGACACGTCCTTCGTTCACGATTTGCCTAATGCAAAAAGACGTTATCGCGGAGGAATTGTGTTTTATCGTTTAAGAAACTCTCCTTATTCAGGAATCTAATAATTTTAAGAGAAATTTTTTTCTTTTTAACTATTTTATTTAACTATATACTACTTTTATATTTTATTATCTATATAATACTTTTATATTTTATTTAATTAAATACTATGTATTTTCAAATTTTTTATCTACATCTTTCTATAATGTATTTGTAAGACGATTCAGTACAAAAAGAATAGTATGTAGATGAAAATAGTATAGTAGAATCTCGATTAATCGACTCAATATTTGTCGTATAAAATGATAATTATAAAGAGATTGTTATTAAATCATGGTTCAAATTTTACTTGAAATCCTACTATATTTTTATTCTTAATATAAGTAATATCCATTAAGTAATTGAAATCATAAATATTGTAAGTCGAATATTCGAGGTTCTACTGTAAATAATGTATATTTGTTTATAGTAGAACCTTGATTATTCGAATGGCAATTATCTCCATTTTTAATTATCTAAGATATAAATTAATTAATGTTATAGGTGTAAGAGTGCAGTCTCATATTTTCTTTATTTATTTATCTATTTATTTAGTAACTAACGCACATACGCCCAATATTACAAAAAGAACAACAGTACAAGACAATAAAATACACTTGCCAAACAAATGACGTAAATGCAATGAGAAGAAAAAAATTATACAAAAAAGAGAGTAGGATAAACTCTTTAAGAGTTAATCCCTCCCAGTAAGAATCGTCTGCATTAATTAATAGATCCAGAAAAAATTTCAACGTGGTCAGATATATTATTAGCACAGTTGCAAATTCTAGTAATGGGATCACTAAATCTTAGATGACTTTTGCATGAGTCAATACAGAAGACTGAAGCATTGCGTAAAGGAAATTAGTTAACTGAAATTAATTAATTGAAACAATGAAGGATTTTCGATGAGATTGTTAATGATTTTTTGTAGAAAGATGATATCTGCGGTCTTCATCCTGTCTTCAAGTGTTGACGTATTCAATTTACAGAGCACCGGTCATAGTTGTAATCAAATCTCCGAATTGGATAGTTAAGTAGACGTGATATGAAACGCAAGAATTTATGTTGCGGTTTTTGAATGAATTCAATATATTTACTTCAATGCGAAGACCAAATAACAGACACATATTCAAAATTATATAAAACTAGTAAGCAAGAAAGTGTTCTTAGAGTGGTGGAATTGCTAAATTTGTTTATTAACACTGCTGAAGTTTTTAAGAAACATGTCATATTTTTCATTTTTATAAATATAACATTACAAGGTTGAATTCGAGGCACTTTTACTGTCAAAAATTCATACTCATAATATAAAAAACCGGAAATAGTATTTGAAAAAAATTTGTAATGTAAAAAATAGCTTTTCGACAATATGAACAGAACTCTAACTATTGTTCGAGTTTCTTACGTCTAGATTTACTAATTGTAAAACATAGATATTGGAGTATTTCGTATTTTAAGCATTTTTGTCTCCGGTTGTACCTCTGAATAGTTGAATAAACTGCAAGAAGAATCATAACATTATACATATACATTCCTCCTGCAAAGATTCATGAAAACTATTAAATTTCGCAACCCTCACAGAGGAATGATCGCCTTAAGATTCTTTTCCGCACGGCACAGAAATTCAAAGAAAGAAAGCTTTTATTTGTTCATGGAAGGAGGTTCGCGCAAATAGCCAAGGTATCGACTGGCGAACGATACAATCGCTCTAGCGCACGGTGTTTCATTTGTATTCGAGCGGAGGAAATGGCACGGACTTTGATGTTTCTTGCTGACGCGTCCCGATACCTTTTCTTCCCCGAAGCCTCTCTTCCTCCTTCGCGCGAGGCTGATCTGAATGCGTCCTACGTATTCGTCGACCCCTGGCTCTCTCCGCTTCGCCAGAATAGCCAGCCACCGGGCACGGCCACCCCTTGACAAGCGTTTCCTCCCTTCGCGGGTAAAAAGTCGCGCTCTCCGTGTGCGAAGGAACCCGAACAACCCTCCATGACTTTTTTTGCGAATGGGAAATGTAACACAGCGAATTCTCCTTCTTCGCTGGTCGGCTGTCGAGGCGCCAACAATGGCGAACTTTAGTGCCCTTTTTCCCTTCCGAAGTCGAGTTCCGCCCTCGTTGATCAATTTACGAAATCCACGCCGAAATACCTCTTCGAGCGATTAAAAATTCATGGTGCACGCTGGGAGATCGAATCGCAGGATTTCGTCTCTTTCGAGCTTCTTCGATTCCTCGAGCGCCGAGGCCGTCTCCTTCGTGGAAGACGCCGCGCCGCGCTCCAGCTTTTGTCTTCCGCCGTCGTCGCGTCGGTCGAAGTCGATGCAAATCAGTCAGCACTCAGGATCGACGGTGGCATTGTGGTCGGTGCCCGTTCCTTCTCCTTATTTATGCACTCGCTGCGAGAGTAATTGTTTCCCTCGGAGAGCGATAGTCTCGGCTGGATGCGCCGAACAGAGCCTCTCTTCTCGAGCTGAAAGTCACGGATCCGCGCGTGTCAGCCGCGTAAGCCTCTTTCTCTCTCTCTCTCCCTCTCTCTGTCCTCAACTTCTTTAGCCCTCTTCGTGTTCACTGCGAACGGAATCCACTCCGGATTCCTCCGGAGCAGTTTTAATTGCCCCGTTTCGGTCGAATCCGATCGACGCTCCGTCTCCGCCTGGGATCGCTCGCGTCCCAGGAATTCGAGAGGGCATAGCTCGCGTAATCGCTGCGATATGACGACCATCGGACACGGTTCATAACTCGGCGACGGTTTTTCGATGGTTTCCTCGTCGTCGTCAATTAAAACCACGCGACGAGAGGTGTGCGCCGTCCTCCGCGCGTTCTGCGTCATTTCTGCGACAGGAACTGCGACAGGAACTGAAGAAATTCAACGTTCCTCTATAGAAGAACCTCGGAAGGGACTTGCTGGAGGCAACGAGTGGCAGAAATGGTACTTTCAAGCACTAGGCATGTACTTTTCTATTATAAATCATTTTGAATTACAGGGTTTCGATGGACAGAAAAATCTGGATCGCGTCTCCAAACAGAACGCGATCCCCGACCGCCTCAAAACCGATTGAAACAATTAATCCCTCGTCAACGTCGCTCTTCGTGCACGAAACTTCCTCTCGGTGATCCATCACTTTCAGCGAGCTCTCGCCTACCCCAAAGCAATCGATTTGCATAACAGTTTACACGCATAATTTATCATCCCTCGTTCCTCTCCTTTCCTTTTCCTTTTTTTTTTTTACGAAGCTCTCGAGCGACTGCAACGGGGATGACACGCTCGCCACCCACCCCCTCGTAATAATAAATGCACAGGTTATTATTTCGCGCGTATAATATTGATGGCGCTATGAATGTTGCATGGAGGGGTGCAACGCGTTCGCAGTGTGCTTCGTCGGGGGTGGAAACCAGCTCGGGGGATGTCCCGTCGCACATGCGCCCCGCACAGGGATGGTATTATTGATCTGAGAAGGGGGGGAAAGAATCGTGGAGTCCCTCGAAGTCTCAGCAGCGTGTCGCGACCTCCCTGGCGCCCTCGTCCACGGGAAAATCGAAAGAATTTTTCTTCGAGAACGCGCGAAAGTAAATGCTAATCAATAGCCTGCGGATGTTTACGTATGTATAATGTGCCGTAAATATACATAATGTGCTGATGTAGCGTAAATGAAGTAAAGATTTATTTATGCAATCAAACTCATGGATAAAATCATCCTTTGATGTTCAAAAGATAACAGAGAGAGAAATTATGGAAGCTTTAAAGTCACTATTAGGTGAGTGCAAAAGTTCGTGCACGATTTCTTATCAAAATTCAGCTAGTGATCGTGCACGAACTTTTACATTCACCTAATATTTTACATAACAGATGGTTTTTGTACATTTATGTAGTGAGTCGTTAATAATGTTATTAAAGATTGCAAATGTTTATTCATTTATGGTCATTCTAAATTAACAAAAGCCTACGAGATTATTGGCAAATATCAAAATACATAAAATATCAAAAATATAATTGAAATTAAAATGGTTAGGAAGGCAAGTTTCAATTCTTCATTTCTGATCATACAAATTCTATTTTGCATAAAAATCCGCAGTCTAGTTATAAAATATGTACGCACGTTTGTATAGATTACAAAATTCGAAAGCGATGAATAAATTAATTAATAGAATGGCTGTATCATACATGTACCAGGATAGAGAATTGTTTGACTCTTAATTATAAAACTTTTTGACTTGTTGAATTTACCTGTGAAACTGTTACAGCTTTTAATGTATGAAACTATGAAATTATTATAGATTTTAACGCGTTGAAACATTAAATTATTACAATTTTTTTGCAAACTACTAGACTATTGCAAATTTCTTAAAGTATTAAACTTGTATGAAGTATGAAATTTTACAATGTTTTATATTTTACAATTATTATCTTTACAATTGTATAAAATATTGAAGAATTACTTTTTTCATTCAATTACAAAATTATTACGAACCCGAATCTATTATCACTGGAATGCGGATTTTAAGCATTTAGGGCGATACGAGATATGCAAAAACTCTACAAGATTATTAACATATGCTATATAATATTAAAATATCAAGAGTATAATCGAACTTAGAATATTTAGAAAATTAAACATATTGTTATCCTAGTTACAATTCTTTATTCGTGCTTGTAAAGATTATATTTTGCATACAAAGCAGTCTAATTATCACTTACACTTACAAAAGATAACTTGGATTCTAACTGCTAATTACAAATTTGCATGACCCAGTAAATGAAATTTTCCCTAAAATTCTACCCGATCCTCCCTCCTACTCATTGTCATCCACGCTACCACCGATTCTAATTAAAGAAATTATAGCGCTGTCGCCATATAGCATCTCTCAGAATCCGAAGTTTGGAAATCGTCAAAACGTGTCATTAATTGCCGCGCATTCAGCGAAATAATAGCATCGTCCAGGATGAAATAAGAGGCAAGTAGGAGATCGAGATTCTGCGAAAGGAGCCCGAGAGGCGCCAGAAAACGCCGCACCTGCGACTGTTCCCTGCATATGCATTCCCGCATGTGCCACTCGCACGACAGTTTCCCCTCGGAGCAAATCCTTATCCCCCGGTGGATCCCCCATCGGGCCACCATTCCAGCCACTCAACGGTATTGCCGCTATTTTCCGTCTCGCGTATTATGGCCGATGTGTCTCGCGATTCCTTGGGAAGCGTCGTTTACATGCACCGCTCCATCCGCGCCGTTCGTCGATATTCATTTCTGTTTATGCATAGACATATGCATAATAAAGCTGCGGTTATAAAAAAAAAGCTAATAAATTGAGGCTAATAAAGTTTCTAACAAATACATCCGAACTGTTTTTGGCTATACAATAATACCTGATTAATGTTGTAAAATATTTCGCGATTTGTGATTAAGTTGGAGGCATAATTAAATTATAATTAAGTAGAGATTGTAGCATTAAATTGCATGGTTTAATTCATAATTACCTCTTTGCTCCAATATGTAAAAAAATGCAGCTACTTTCTCGCCACACCACGATACTTATACAGTGTATCATGCGACGTTCAAATTTCAAGCGTTTATACTAGTGAATATAATTTTTCTGTTTAAATATCTCACTAAACTGTTAAGTATCTACATTTTCAGCCAAACGTGGGTGAAATATTTCTTTACTTTTCTATCTTCCTACGAAGTTTCATCCAAATCGGTGCGTAACACCTCTTGCGGTTCCCTTGTAAGTCCCACCTATACAGGGTGTAACAAAAATGTTGCAGTTCTTTGAAAGGGGTGGTTCCTGAGGTGATTTTGAACAACTTTTTCCTTAGCGAAAATGTTAGGTGGGGCTTTGTTAACAAGTTATTAACGAAGAACACCGACCAATCGGGGAGCGTGTACAGCGGATTAATGATGACGCGGACGATGCGATAGCGGGCCAATACTACTCACAGTTGGAGTCCGCGCTGATATTCATCCACTGTATTCGCTCCCTGATTGGTCGGTGTTTTTCGTTAATAACTCGTTAACAAAGCCCCACCTAACATTTTCGCTAAGGAAAAAGTTGTTTAAAATCGCCTCAGGAATCACCCCTTTTAATGAACTGCAACATTTTTGTTACACCCTGTAGATCCCACCAATAGACACATTATAATATGTCTAACCCAGCCATACTCAACCTTTTCTTTTCGTGGGCCACATACATATACATATTTGCTACCTTAAGGCGGGATTCCACTAAGGCAACTTTCAGGCAACATGTGGCATGCTACAATGGCAACGAAGTCCTTCAACCGAAACAACAAGAAGTGACATGAAGCATGCGTAATCTTCTTTCGTCATCTTTTTCGACAGGTTCCAGCGTGTTGCACGGATCCGACAGTTAATGAATGGATGTAAGCACACCAGTAGATGAACGGTTTAGTTGATTCCGAACTTTATAAGATTTTGCTTAGAAATATTTATTGTGTGAAAAAAAATGTAGTGCCTTGTACATAAGAAAGTGTAAATTTAAAGAAAAAATTAATTGTGTATGAAAAAATTCATTTATTTAAGCGTAAAATGACGAAAATTGTATACTTAGCCTTATTCACCAGTAGATGGACGGTAGATCTAGTAAATAGACATCTTATAACCATTAGATGGATGTTTGAAAGAAATATTGTGTACTCGTACAATTTATTTATTGTTTTTATTTTATTTAATTATAACAAACAACATAATTCAAGGAAGAATGCGATATTATATGTATAACCCTTTTTATTGGCAGTTTAAATTTATTTCTTCTAATATTGTTCTCTTAGAAACTATATTTAGAGTTTCTGTATTTATAGTTTTTAGAAACTGTATTTAGATTTTCTTTTCAGGTTTCTTCGGTTTGTTTCTTGTTTTATCTCTATTCTTCTTCCTTAGCTGTAAAATTTTTCCTTTTTTTTTACTTTCGAGTTTTCTTCTCTAATCTTTGCTATTTCTTCTTTTTTCCATTCCTTTCTTTTTTTTTTTTTTGCTTTTTCTGTACCTTATTTTCTTCACTTTTAATCGTTACAAAATTCTTTCTTTCGTTTCTAATGCTTTGCTTTCTCTTCTTTAACTCTTTGATGATATTTTCTCCATTTAGAACGTGTAATAGCATATGGTAATTGTTTTTTTTTCCAAATGTTAATATTATTCATATTATATTATATATTATATATTATATTACATATTATATTACTCATAATATTACTAAAATGTTAGTATTATTGTAAGCTGACGTAGAACGAGGCATAGTTATTGCAGATTCCTTTATAATAATGTACTTACCTGCCTAAACACATACTATCCTTTCCGAAAATATATACATTCCAATTACGTAACAAACTTTTTCACTATACATGTTTTTTGAAAAAAAATCAGCGTAGCAAAGTTCAATATTGTCCTGTCCATCTACTGGATTTAGATTAGAAAATCAATACCAGTACATGAACAGTTATTTTTCTAAGGTTTATCATTCTATTTATTTTTATTTATACGTCTGTTTATACACTTTTTTTTATGCGACGCGAAGCATGCGACGAATGCCACAAGCTATCAACGTTAACAATCGAACGTCACTGTCAAAAGAGACGAGAGGTTACCGTATGTCTCCTAGATAAACCGTCTTTTCGAAGGAAGAATTCAGACCGCGTCACTGCGTTCACGATGGCGAACCGAGGCAAAAACTTTTTCTCACCGGAGACGATGAACTACCTAATGAGGTAATCGTGATGATCGAATGCAATCGATCGATCGGTCACGATGCGCGCGTTGCACTGAGCTTACTCAACGCCGTTCGAGTACCGGCAAACTGACCTGTAATGGACAAAACGAATACTTTTTAAAGCACGCACTTCTGGGGACCGGTGGTCAACTGGACGATACCCATGGCAACCATAATCGACACGCAAAAGCATCCGAAAATCATTAGCGGCAAAATGACTTTGGGTGAGTTTCGACTCGAACGACACAAGGACCTTTCGGGGAATTCGCTCGCCGTTCATAATAATAATCACGTATCGCGAAGTCAAGGGCGCGGGTGGGACAGGAAGGACCCAAGGGGAAGGTAGAAAGGGCCCTGTGAAATAATTGCCACTCGAGCGCAGCGAATAACCGTTTATTTCTTAATGAGGCGATCACCCCATCCGTTTCCTCACGAATTTGTCAGTGGGTGAGATGCGCTTATATCATTATTAGACTGTGGATGTTTATGCAAATTCATATTTTTAAGGGCATAGAAGTACAAAAGCAACTGAATGAAAAGTGTCTTTTAGCCTCTACATATTATAAAATGTATTTTATTTTCAAAATTTCATGCATTTTTGCATCTATGCATATCCTTACACATTTTTGTACATTTAAAATCGCCATGAATGCATAAACATCCGCAGTCTCCTAATTAAACACGTATCTACAAACTTGTGAGTGATATTTTATTATTATTATAAATTAAAGTTATTTTCCAATATTTGTTATAAGCAATAGTAGGCTCTTACGTAATTCTATGTATAATTTAAAAACAAAATATTTTCAAGTATACAGGGTGTAACAAAAATGTTGCATGTCCTTGGAAGGGGTGATTCCTGAAGTGATTTTAAATAACTTCCTTTAGCAAAACTGTTAGGTGGGGCTTTGTTCACGAGTTAATAACAAAAAACACCGACCAATCAGAGAGCAAGCACAGCAGACGAATCTTGGTGGAAGGCAATGAAATTCGTCCACTGTACTCGCTCTCTAATTTGTCAGTGTTTTTCGTTAATAACTCGTTAACAAAGCCCCACTTACCATTTTCGCTAAAGAAAAGGTCCTTTAAGGTTCCTTTTCAATAACCTACAACATTTTTGTTACACCAGGATTTTATCGTAGCGTTTGACAGTTAAGGGAGGGAGCCTAGTTTAGAATGGTAAAAATAAAGTGATTTTTGAAATTTTTTTTTTCCGAAACTATTAAGCGAATAATTTCGAAATTTACAAGGTATGTTGTTTCATATTTAAACAATACAAGTTGATTTTTTCATTAAAAAATTGTCTTTAGAAACACAGTTATATTAATAAGTTTGTAGGGCTTCTTCGTTGGAGTGTAAAATTTGTGGCAATTCTGGATCCTTTAATTGTTCTCTAAAACGAAAAAACTAAGGATTTTCTTAATTTTCATAAAATTACATTATCGATAAACCTCAAAAACTATAAGAAAATCCAAAATTGACTAATTGGTAGGACTTCAAAAGAAAAGTAATGATTATAACCAAAAATTTTCGTACCATTTATGCACAAGAAACTGTCTAATTTCACTTTTCTTATAAAAGTTGGAGCTTCATCGACAATGTAATTGTATAAAGAATAAGAAAATCCCTGGTTTTTTTCTTTTAGAGAAGAATGAAAGGCTCCAGTATTCCCATTTTGATACACTGGCGATACGGATTTTTACGAATTTTTACGAACAATCCTTTAACGAAAAAATTTACTTTTATTGTTTAAATATGAAACAGCACACCCTGCAAATTTCTAAATGATTCGCTTAATAGTTTCATGAAAAAAAATCCCAAAAAATCAATTCATTTTGACCGTCCTAAACTAGGCTCCCTTAATGAGGCACATTAGCGATTCGTTTTCGATCTTTGCGCCTATGTCACAAGTTCCGAAATTTTTTTGGGCTTCTTTTATCTCGAGTTCTGCTCTCCGTTTCACTGACACGTTTCATTCAATTTGCAGCGTTGGTTTTATATTCCATGGTATTCATGAGGTTCGCCCTGAGGATACGTCCGCGGAATGTGCTGCTGTTCGCGTGTCATTTGGCCAATTCCTCCGCACAGATTATACAAGGCGGTAGGTTCATCCAGTACCACTACTTCTCAGAGGGACGCGATCAACAAAATTGAGACCAAAAACCACTCACATCCGCGTTAAAAAATCCTAACAACCTCGACCATCCACAATTGTGCAGAGAATCTTTGCAATAAAATCGTGGTATAAAATTATAAAACGTTCGACAAACAGTATCGCGAATAACTCGTACAATCAAAGTAGAAACTGCAGCAGAAGCAACTTACCAGCGAGTCCAGAAACCACCCCCACGGTTCGCCACCCCCTCGAGCGCATTTATTTCGTCGTTACTCTCCTCGGGACCTTATAAATCTGCGGGAGCGTTCACGAGATGTTTTCCCGGACTTTCATGAAAATGTAAAGCGACGAAAACGCGACGGCGACCGACGCTCGAGTGTTTCTCTCTCCTTTTTTTTTTTTTCTCGCCACCCCCTGGCGCCCCTCGGCGCGAGAGCAAAGGGGCACCAGTTTATTCGCAGCCCCGACTCGATGGACGAACGCATAAGGAAGGCAATAATTTTCCTGAGCTCGCCCGTTTCTCCCGTTTCTTTTTCCCATACGATCGAGAACGGCCACGAGGAGGGGCACTCGATCGCGCTGGGGTGATTTTATGGGATCTGGCACGGATCAGAGGCACGAATCCATCCCCGCATTCCGGTTTTCCCGAAACGCCTAAGCTCCGGTGTCTCCGTCCCGCTTCTGCTCCTCGCGCTACGTCCGAGAGGAAGAGGCTTCGGGGGATGGCAGATAGTCCGCCCTCGCGTATCCCTGAATAAATATATATGGGCTGATTAGCCCTGCTTGCCTTCGATCATGCGTTCCGTCCTCCCTTCGTCGGCATCTTTTGCATCTAGGAGGATAAGGGTGACGTCAGCCTAACCTCGGGACGATTGCTATGCGTCGATTTGGATAGCTAGCGTTCGTGAGGATCAGGAATACGATGGAGATCGTCGACTGAGAGTATAGAAAAACTTATGGTAATTATATAGAAAACTCCTCACCAAAAATTAAAAAGAGTTCAAATTTCAATTTAATCGAAATATCTTCAACGTTCTACAAAAACTTTACTAATCAACGTAATTAAGGAACCCCGGAAATATTCAAATTCGATTTTCTCGAGTTCTTTTAAAAAGCACATACTACTGTCTTTTATTTATTTATTTATTATTTATTATTATGTTTACGGGCATAAAAGCCCTCTAGTGTACAATAATATACTATGAATTATAAACAAACTTATAAAACGAGTATACTTAAACAGTACTTAAGTTACGCGTTACACTAAGTTTAAAAACGGAAAATGGAGAGAAGAAATCAAACTTAGCGCAAAAATTATTAACATGCATAATAATACGGTTGATACCGTGTTATTGACCATAGAGTGTACAATGAGTCTCTTGCATGAAAAGTGGGCGTAGTCTTAAGCCTGGTCGAGGTATGTATAAGTTAAAACGAGATAAAATATACGGACAGTCAATAGTACCATTACTTTGTGCGCAAACAATAAATCATTAACCTTAAGCATGATAGAAATGTAACTATGATCAACATACGACATGGAACAACCCGAAAAACAGGCAGCCAAGCGCAAAAATTTGTGTTGAATACCTTCAATTTTTACGCAATGAACCCTGTGATATGGTGACCATATCACGGAACAGTATTCCAAATGAGGACGAACTAGGGAACAATATAATGTCCGTAATGTACCAAGTCTCTTAAAATAAGTCTTGGAAAATTGATGTTTGGGTAAGGATCTTTACGTACGGTAAGTATAAAATTTGTTTAAAATCCGAAGACCTGAGGGTCTCCTTGTAAAATCTGTCCATCTACACTGGGTACCGTCCACTTATTGGCGTGTTTACCCTATTTGTTTAAACTGCACCTGAATGAAGCTTCCTATAATCATGATCCACTTAAAAATCGAAATAGAAAAATGTGACAATCATTCGTACCATCGTAACTCGTACCGTAATTCGAATTTAACGCGGTCAGGTGGAGGTTCGTTGATGAATGCCCGAACGTCAGCAGCGGCGGAGATCGCGTCGCGGATCGTCGATAGATCGGACCGTGGCGAGTCTCTCGGCGGTCGATTCGGCTGTCGTTGACGCAGAGTCCTTTCAGAAGGAGAAAGGAGGCAGCTACGTAGGCATGTGGCAAATTGCCGCCGCCGCTGCCAGCTCGAAGGGACTTCTTTCCCTTTCCTTCTGCCGCGGCCGGCTGGAGGCGGAGGCGCCTCGAAAGCGGGCCGCTGCAAGAAAAGGAGAGGACGAGGCGAGGCGATGAAGCGGAGGGAACGGGCCTCGCAGGACGAGGTGGAAGGAAGGCGGCCGGGTAATCTGTGATTCAAAGAGAGCGATCCATCTTGCGACATGCCAACATTCAATCGTCGGCATTTGTTTGTGAAATCAGTCCCGAAGGGCTCATCCCTCGACCGTGTCCTGCCTGCGCGCCTCCTCCTCGGTTCCTCTTCCAGGTTGCGTTTGTAAAAATTTCGCGGGCTTCTTCAAAATGCAACCAAAAGAAGGTTCGCTTTCAGTACGCTACGAGTGGAAATCGACGCACGAAGCGAGGAAGAAAAAAATTCCTCTTGCGCCTGTAACTTAAACACGTTGAAACAACAATTTTCATTGCAATCTTCCTTGCAGTTACATCGCCAAAAAATGTTGCGCGACGAATTTGAAAGCGTCCCTTTCTACTCGAACGAGTCAAATTCAACCGACATGGAAAATCAAGAGTTTCTAGAGACGGCCGAAGCGGGGGTGGAAAAACGACCGGGCGAAGTGAAATGAACTGTAAAGCGGAATGCACAGACTGTAAAGATCTCGTCCCCGCAGAAATTCGAGGAGCCCGCGCGGACCACGAGGAGAAACGGAGGAAACAGAATTGTGGAGAGGGGCGCGATACCACCCTCGACTTTTCGACGGTCGATGATCTTTAAATTAAGTGCGTCGGCTTATGACGCCCGTGTAAAGTCTTTCGGGGTGGATTTTCAACTGAGAGCCGCCGCGGTGGAGCGGCTCTTGAAACGCGTGGCGAATGCGCCCTGACGAGCCACCCCCGGAATGAATCAAACGCACCCTCGCCGGTGCAGGACATACATTAGGCTGACACGCCGCTCGGAATGCTGACTATTCCCAGAGAAAGAGAAAAATAAGAGCGTTTCCCGGTGAAAGGGAAAATGCCCCCGAAAAATGTTCGGTCCTCTCCAGGGGGAGGGAAAAAAGAAAAACAATCCCCCGAAGTGACCACGAATTTTAGATTATCGTAAGCAGAAGTATTTTTTATTCTATTTTATTTATTGACGGGAAAATTTAGTATACATAGCACAGGCAATCTTTTGTTAAGAATTTTAAGAGGAACGCAGCAGGGGTAAGTGAAATAGTATATAGATTTATACATCAATATAATTCATATGAATGTTTGCTTCATTGATGGCTCTGTTTATAGAAGCAATGAATGTATATCTGTGGTTCGGTAATTTGAAATAGAATAATTTCCTATGTCTAAAGAGCATACAGAATGTATCCACTCAACAGCTCAACAAGTTCTGGGCAGTTAATATTATCAATATCATTCATAGATATGAATAGATATCAATTATCTTTTTATGAAACTTGAATTTGTTATAAAAGGAAAAAAAAAATTAGTCAAAAGAAACTCAAAATAAACCCAAAATGATTTAGTGGTAAATGATTAGTAGTCCATTATCTGTGAAACGACCATTTAAAACACTGCGCGCCTTTTTGGCTTCTAGCCACAGACCGTTTTCATTCAACGCAGTTATAATTCATCTACGCTTGGTAAATGAATAATGTTCGACTAGAATTTCGTGGAGAGAGGACCGCGAAATAAAACAGTAATGTCTGTCGATGCTCGCGTAAAGGGAGAGGAATATTCCTGGTGGATTCATAAAAAAAAAGTGCTCGAGTCACCCCTGAAAAATAACGCGGAACCAGGGCACGAGCGGCAGCCATACGGCAGTGAAAGCGTGCGGCGTTAAAAAATCATAAGGGTGCCGTTTTCCTCGCGGTCAACGCCACCCCGTGACCCGCTTCGAATCGCTTCGGTGTGCTTTCGAGTCCATCGTGATCGCCGAAGCAATGGGGAGGATGTTTTTCTCGGTTTTCTATTCGTGAGAAATAAGTGATTTGTGTTCGCGATCGATTTCGAAAGTGGAAAGATTATTGAGCTTTAAAAAAAGTGGGAGATCGACCGGCAGCCAACAGGAAAGTGCAAAAGGTTAAGGGATTCTCCGACTGGTTGGGGGTGGTTCGTCGCGATGTTTTCGTTGAGGGGGTGCGCCATCATGGATGGCAACGTAATCCTCGATAGAGGGATGTGACACATGGGAACACGGGGGCGTCTTATCTTCATATTACATACGTACGACGGTTCTCAACTTCGACTACCTGCGTATCCTATACAGGGTGTAACAAAAATGTTGCACGTCCTTGAAAGCGGTGATTCCTGAGGTGATTTTAAACAACATTTTCATTAGCGAAAATGTTAGGTGGGGCTTTGTTAACGAGTTACTAATGAGAAACACCAGCCAATCAGAGAGCGAGACCAGTAGACGAACCTTGGCGCTGGCGAAGGTAGACCAGTGCTACGCATAGTTGTGGCCCGCGCCAAAATTCGTACGCTGTACTCGCTTTCTAATTGGTCGGTGTTTTTAGTTAATAACTCTTTAACAAAGCCCCACCTAACATTTTCGCTAAGGAAAATATTGTTTAAAATCACCTCAGGAATCACCCTTTTCAAGGACGTGCAACATTTTTGTTACACCCTGTATTCCTTATCTAATTATATTTCATTGACAATATCAATGAGCTTTCCAATCATTTCACTGTTGTATGAACAACACAGAAGTGCGAAAATGGTCTTGTAACATCTGTTGCCGCGCCGTGACAAACTCTCTCTTTAGGCTGCGATTATACTGGATGCGTTTAAAAAGCGTTGTGTGTGCTTGGACGTTGCGTTTCGCCGAAGCGTCATGACGCAGACGCATAATGGGCCAAACGGCCAATCTAATTGGAAAAAAATCAAAATTTTATCATCTCTGATTACTCAATGATTAATTTTTTAAGTACCTAAATCCTTACAGATTCCTAAATAAAATATCATTTACGATGCAAAACTATTTTAAAAGGGTAAAAAAAATACAGAAGTCCGCAATGATAATCGCATTTACGAGTGTCTCCTAACGGTTCATGTTTCCGCTTCTAATTAACGGTGATATTGTCTGCGGATTATTTTGCCTTTCATGGATCTTGTACAGAAAAGTATATACTTTCATTCTGTATTAACGAAAATTGAATAAAGTTAATATCATTTTAGATAGACGTGTCCAAACATAGCTAATTTTACTTCCCGAATTTCAGTTTTTAGTGTAAAAGTCAACGGATCCGCTCGGATCCGCCAAAATTTTTGGTGCATTTTGTAACTCAGGCTTTGTTCTTTGAGTCTTGCAAAAATTAGCTACGAATATTTGCGAATTATTATTTTATATAATTTTAATGTTCGTGAATGATTTTTGGTCATATATACTTCAAATGATTGTAAAAACTTAAAAAAATCGTGTTCTTAATTCAAATAATCAGGAATTTTAAGATTAAAGTCTTTTGTTTACAATGATGCCATACAAGTTGACATTAGAAGCTGATTTTAATGAGTATGATTTTTTATCAGCTAGATTCGACGCACTGTACGCTTAGTGGAAAGATTATCAACGTTTAAAATGTTACAACGACAAGAAGTACAGTAATGTTTTGGGCTTATTTTAAATGGTTAACTCTCTGCTTCCATATCCATAAGTCAAATTTTATATTGTGTTAATTATTTATAACATAACTGATTGTAAAAATATTGAAAACTGGTTTTCGCGATCAAAATATCATGCATTTGAAGAGTGAAATCTCCCCTTTACAATGGTATCATCAAAATTAAAATCGGACCTTGTATTAGATAGCTGTGATTTTTTTATCTGAGAATCCACCGGAAAACTCAATTATGCTATGCTATGCTAAGTTTAAAAAATTCGTTTCAATACATTCTTATGGATCCGTTTCCACCAAGAGTTAATCCAAGCTAATGCTGTTTTTTTTTTTTTTTTTTTTTTTAAGCTAAGTGTTGTGTGTGTGGGCAGTAACCGACAGTGTCTCCAGGTTTTCTGCTTATCTTTATTAATAAATTTTTTCCAAATCTAATAATACAAGTTCGGATCTCGTGCGATTACTGGCTACGCGCATTGTTCTTGTTGTCTCACACACACTCGCGGCGCCAGTCGTCCTCGCGCGAGAAATATAACACTAAGTTGGCTCGACGTAGCACGAGATTCCTTCGCGAGCGATTTTTTAAAAACATAGCAGGAGCTTTCCCTCTCCACACTTCCAGCTTTCCACGCCTCCTTCATTTGATCACCGCGCTATTGTTCCTGTTTGTCAATTGCGTACAATTAGTCAAATGATTCTTGACAGTTATTAGAAAATCACCATGAGGAAAAATGCCCATTCCCACTAATTATACATTGTATTTTATATATTTCTGTGGCAAATGGGCATTTTTCCTCGTCCCATTTTTCCCTAGGGTCAAGAATCAACTGCACTGAGCGTACATAATAACGAACGACGAAAAAAATTGTGGTCTACGCAATTTCGTACTACGTCGAGCTAACGTAGCTTTTGAAAAAAACATAGCATAGTTTAGCTTAGTTCTTAGTGAAAGCAGTTCCACAAAAATATATTGAAGCTTATTTTGTTAAACTTAGCATAGCATAGCTTAGCTTAGCTTTCTGGTGGATTCCCAGCTTTAATCTCGATATTGGAAGCTTCGACAGCTCAATCGCGCGAAAACAACGTCGCTAGATCTATCGTATCGCGAAATCGAGATTCTATTGCAGCCGAATATGTGGGAGAGATGGTAAACAAGCTCGATGAAAAGGGCGCGACGCGTGGATCGCGGTTGTGTTACTTCTGCGACCGGAAGAAGCGATGGACCACGCGTATTCGCGCACAAGGACACGTGATTCCAAGAACGGGAAGGTTGGTTTATGAGCCGTAACCTTCCTGGCGAACCCACCCCTCCAAAAGGGAGAGGGAGGATCACCCTTTGCAGCAACGTGACTCCGTTCCCCCCTAAATTCGATCCAATATATTAGGGTTAGATTCCGGGTGGAGGAGGCCATCGACGCCTGGATGGATATTTTTGGTAAGGTTTTTTGTGTACAGAAAATTTTATTTATTTTAAATATGCAAAAATCTGCGAAGCTGTTGATAAATGATAAAATGATAGATTAGAAGTTAGAACGTGTAGAAAATAAGACTCATTGTTATATGCAAGCTTCAATTCAGCGCGCTTGTAAAAATTTGATTTTGCATAGAAATTTGAAGTTTAGTCACGATTTATAGTGTATGGTAATTTTTATAATTACTTTAAACATTAGTGAATTGTAAATCCGAACAAATTTTACATCAAAACTACCGACGATTGTGATTACTAGACAGCGGATCTTTATGCAAAATAAAATTTTTCCAAGTACAAATAAAGAATCGGAACTTGAAAAATAGTATGTTTAATGTTCTAAACATTCTAACTCAATTAATATTGTTGGTATTTTGTATATTTTGGCATACAATCACAATGTCGTAGATTTTTTACACACTTAGTATTGCCATAAATGCATAAAATCCGCTGTCTAGTGATTACAATTGACGGTAAAGTTCTTATAACGTAATATCACTCTAATTCTTTTTTTTTAATAAATTAACAGCTCTGCATGAACAATCTTTGGTTGGGTAAAATAATTACGCAAACACACCTTAAACGCCATATTTTGGGTAGGCATATACTGTGATATTTATACTCAATTTCTTTATGCTCAAAGAAAAAATAAAACTAAACTAAACTTGATAGCTCTGGTTTCCGCTATTTGTCAACTGATATTTGAAATTATACAGTGACTCACGAATTTGTTCACGAGAAGCATGTTAAATTTGTTTCAATTCTAAAGAAGGTATTTGTTTTTGTACAATAAAAATCATGGAAATTGAGAAAAAATTAAACGTGGAATCCGAAACGACACAAATGCAAAGAAAAAATGTAACACTACGAATTTCACACTCAATTAACTTTTTAAATACATTTGAACAAACCTGTGAGTCATTATATCTTATACAATTTATTTGTCATTGTATTTCTAACCAATAGAATACAAAATAAACACTACGTTTACACGTGAAAGAATAATTAGCAAGTTTGTTTACTTCTTCTAAATTTTGTTTTCATATCTCTAGAGATTGTATATTATGTACTTACTTCCTTGTTTTATCAATACATTTTCATTTCTTTTTACTCTCAAAGTTTGTATTAAGTTAATTCTTTGTCATTCCCAATTCGCTTTTATATTGATAAGCACTTTATAAAAATACATGTTCTATAAATGTTTCTACATGGATTCAACTACAAAGCTAATATAAAAAACTATAGGAGACCTTATCTTATGACCTCCCTTGAGTCTTTACACAGACTCGCAAAATTTGGGTATCTTAAGAGTTAATAAATTACTAGACTACGGATGTTTATGCAAATTTATATTTTCAAAGGCATACAAAAAGAAAACCAACTTAAATAAAAGTCTTTCACCTTTTAAATATTATAAAATGTATTTTAGTTCCAATATTTCATACTTTTTTGTATCTATGCATATCCTGATGTATTTTAAAACATTTGAAATCGCCAAAAATGCATAAACATCCGCAATCTATAAATTGCACGTGTATAAAAAATAATTGTCCCAATGATTTTATGATTCTGGCCGTCGCGTCGGTTTATTAGGTACCGATATCATTTTGAAAAAGTAAAAATAGGGATGCGAAGAGACGAAATCACTTGTAAAACTGAATTCAGTGAGATCAGAGGGAGTAATATGCGAATTTTACAATCAAACGACTCGTAATAAAGAAATTAGGAAGGAGCAAAGGGGGACAGCGATAAAGTACAACCCTCCTTCTTTTTCCCTCGACTTCCACGTTTCCCCAGTATATTCAGGGTTTCGCGTATTCCAGCGGATTGATCGGTCCAAGGGGTTTTCGCCTCGACTCGACCAGACGCTTGGGTTGGCAACTTTGAAGGATATTTTTTATTCATGTGACGTGTTTGAGGGCGCGGAAAAAACACATTCTCCAGATCCGAGGGCAAGATCGAACCGAGAACCGTATGTCCCTCCACCCTCGCGAGACTTTCAATTTTAAAATTCCCTTCGGTCGAGGCCTCTTTTTCCGTTTCCCCTTCGATCCTCGATTCGAATTTTGATAAATTAAAAATTTGAGACTCCCGTGGAGAAAACTAGGCACGGTTTCCTCCATTTTGGTTAAGAGATCGAAACCCTTAAATCGATAAATAATTCAACATTCGAGTTCCCGTGACACCGACTCGACACGAAAAATCAAAACGTATTCCTGACAGGCAAATAACGGAATCAAAATTTGGAAAATGCTAGAATGTGATAGGAAGTGTTTTATTCGCGATGGAGGATGCAACGTCGCTCGCGTATCCTAAAAGTGATCCATCAAGCTCCGTCGAAAAAAGCTCTCCTGCTAATTGGCGGCTCAAAATCGAGGAGGAACGAAAAGGTAGGAAAAGTTGCGAGACGCGGCGCTATTCCCGCGGGATATCAACGAAATTCCACGGATCGGAGCTCTTTCAAATATTTAATAGCAATATCCAATTTGGTCTTGTACACCCCCCGTTCGAAACCTCCATTCAACCCCGTGCTTCTACTAAAAGCTCTTCTTTATCGTCACGAATGCAGCATTCGCTATTCTGTAATCCCGCGACTCGTTATCGCCGGTAAAGTCTCACAGCTTTTCGAACTAGTTAACGTGTTACGCAGAGGCGAATACTCTGAATGTTATTCCGCATTAGACCCTATAGACCCTGAAGATTATTCTGCAATGATGAAGAGTTCAAAAAAGTATTTATTGATTACGATTTTTGACCCTTTAACTTTCAATGTTTTACTGGTGGAACATTAATTACAAACATTATAAACATTAATTATAAACATTAATTTTGAATGCACTACTATTACTTTTACTTTTCTACTTTCCTATACCTTGATGTTCAGTGTTGCACTATACACTTGTGAACGGTCCAAAAACTGTATGGACCACGAACAATTAATAGAATTTTTTGCGTAATTATAGCAAATTTTATTAAAGACTGTTAACATATGCCAAAATATGCAAAATATCAACAATATTATTCAAGATAGAATATTTAAAACATTAATCACAATGTTTTTCAAGTTCCTATTCTTTATTTGTGCTTGTACAAATTTTATTTTGCATAAAGATCCGCTGTCTAATTATAACTTTATGAATCATAAAAAAGAAATCATGTTTTTGTAATTGAGTAATCTTGTAACTGAGCGTTAGTCGTGGTAGTTTGTCTTTGAAATTCAAACAGTTTAGTTCGTTCGTCGTTGCCAACAGGATTTGAGTGAAACAGTGAAAAGTGGCAAACAATAAATGTATTTTTGAATAATATACACATAATAACACATAATTCTATAAAACAGTGTAGTATGATATAGCGTAATGGTATAACAGTAATTTTTTTTTTTTTGTTTTTTAGTAATTTCTTTGTACTTTACAGTTTGTCCAGAAGGGACATTCGGTAAATCTTTTATAGCCATTGGTGCAGTCTAACAATTTTGTTATTGACAAAGACGCCATCGGCTAACAACGTCAAATTTAGAAAAAATACTCAAAATTTATTGTAACACGAATTATAATATGTACATAGAAAATATTGTATAACATAATATTGTATATTCTGTACAATAAATTATTACACTTTATTACAGTATATGCATATTTGTAATGGATATTTTGCATATTTCTGTGGATATAAGACAAAACACCGCATGTCACATATTTTTATTTTCGAGATATTTGTGTTTAAAGTTTTGATTGGTTTTGATCAGCAATACTGTACTATGGTTTTGAATTTGATTAAAAACTCATTTTCGAAGGAAAAAATTCATTTCATAGACTTATTCTACGATAATAAGATAAATTTTACTTTCTAGACTCGAGTTAAAGGCAGAAACTCAATTTTTTGAAAATGTGACTTGCATCGTTTTTCCTTGCAGCCACAGATTTATAGTGCATAAAGATCCGCTGTCTAATAATAATGGTTTACTAGTTATTAGAACTTTCTGTTGCGAATATTAAATCGGTTAATCACAGTTTTACTGTACTGCAGTATCCTTCTCACGCAATATTTGGAGAACGTTATTGTTTCTTTTTCCAATGAACGGACAAAGCTAAATTAAGCTGCGATAGGACTTGATTATTTCTGAGTGTGAATGCTTTGGTAAAATTCTGGATTTTGACTGATCGTGATTTGATCGTACCGTGATCGCTAATGTAAATTTAGCTTAAATAAGCAGTAGCTCCACAAAATAATATTTTTTTCAACCATTCAAATGAACATTTGAATTTGAAGATCATTCCACGAAACTCCCTCGTTTTCCCCGCATTCGAAAGGTGAATACATACCTATATCAACGACGAGACGCATTATGACTCGTCGCATCACGAATGACAAGCCCGCCACGCTGTTTGGCTCGAGAGAACAGGCCAAATGGAACTTCTAAATGGATCAGATGTAAGAGTTAACGATCGGGCAGAAAGGAAGAATTAGGTGTCTGATGTATGAGACGCCATCATCCGCTTCTCCCGCCGGCGTAAATGAAAGAGACATTCTCCTCGCATCGGTTTCGAAAACACAATTAATCTTGCCGTGCTACCGGAGTAAGTAAAACCGAATTTTTCCGTAATTACCCGAGGGCTCCGAGAGATTCTTCGTTTCCTCGCGTGAAGTTTCGTTTCGCGAAAACGCCAATTGAATTCACTGTAAATGCTACGCGGTGCGGGGGCGGAAGCGGAAGAGTGATTCGAGGGAAGATTAAATTCTTGAACCCCTTGCTCTTCTGAAGAATTTTTCGTTCGATTTAATCGGCGCCGTTCGAATTGCAAACTTTGTAGCAAATCATCCAGAAAATTTTTGGAGATTTAAAAAAGGAATTTGCCTCATTGCAGACTCGTGTTTCGCATTTAACAGAGAAAACAATTTCGAAAAGCAAGAGGACTTTTTATTAATAGTCTTGGGCATTATGCAAATTAACTAATTGATGAATAGTCTATGGATTTTTATGCATATATAACAAATGTAAATGTATAAAAAAATTAACAAAAAAATATCTACGGATTCTAAAATGTAGACAATATAAAAAATTAAATACATTCTATATTATTTAGTAAATAAGACACACTATTATTTAAACTTTTTTTCTTTATTTTTCCCTCTAAAAATATGAATTTGCATAAATTCCGCAGTCTATTGATAAATAATCATGAAGGTAAATAGATATTATTTTAATTATTCGAATTAAATTAGTTATTAACTACTATTAGAACCACATATTAGTCAAAATAATCCTGGATTAGATTATTTGAACAGACAAATAATTTTTTTTAGATTAATTCGTTATTTGGATTACAATATTTGGAAATAATATTTCATTAAATTTTTTTTTGTGCAAATATTTATTGAAATCATTTTCTAAAATACTTGTTGATTCTATCATGTTAACATCGGTAACTGCGTTAGAAATATATAGATTTCTGTTATTGTCTCATGCATAGAAATTCAGGACACATATTATTAAAATGTTGGTGTACAAAAACAGTGTAAAGATTGTTTTCCTTTGTTACAATGACGTGTTTTTGACAAACAGCTTAAAGTACGAACAATTTTAAAAGCAAATGAAACTGAACTGTAATAATTCCCATATTATAAGTTCAGTAATTAGTGTAGTCTAATAACAAATTATCTGTCATTTTATTTCAGTAAAGTAACTAAAATACTAAGTTGTTCAAATAAAAATTATTTGTAAACAGTGTAGAACTTCGATTAACCGGCTCTTGATTACTTCTTATTTCTATTATCCTGGGTTCTAATTATTCCGTTGTACGAATTACAAGGATACAATAGAATTTCGAGCAAAACTTGTATGTATGTACTTTGATTTAATAATATAATATACTGTAAATAAAAAAGTCTGCATCAACAATTTTTACTTTGACATTCAGCTGGTTAATCGAGGTTCTACTATAATTATTTAAATAAAATTTGATTTCAATATTTGAATTTGTTATTTGAATAGAACACAATACGAAATAGATTTTTCCATTCGCTCTAAAACAAAAATAACAGAATATTTGAAATAACTGACTATATGTTCTCTTATTTCAAACAAAATGTACTTAACCCTGTGTATTAACATCCCTAAACGGATTAAATATTGCTCAATCGATAATCGAGACTGACATCAACTCGATTCGGTGGACTCTAACCATTTCATAAAGCTCGGGAGCTATTAAATTCAACCCTGAAATTCCTGTGCAATCAACGTCGAAAGCAGTTGACGCTCCCCACCCCCGGCACCCCCATTATCCCCCGTCGAACCGAGAAAAGTCATCATATCTTCCCGAGCCGCGCTAACTTTGCAGATTCGATCCCGCGATGCCAAGAAGCGAACGCCCCGAGTTCGGGAGGGTGAACGGGGGTGGACGGCGGGGTGATGCATGTCCCGTGTTCCGAGGGGGGTGAGACGCGGACGGGGGACGCGGGGTGGCTAGAACGTGATCCTGCGACTGATCCGTGAAAGCGTGAAAGGGTTTCCACTCCTTTTTCCACCCCTTTATCCACTCTACGAGAACACGGGGGTGTCGCGAGGCGACGATCAATCACCCTGTACCACCATCCACCGATGCACCCCTTTCCCGCCGACTAACGTTAGTCTTCCCCACCCCTTGGCCATCACTGTATTCACATAAAGGGTTTCCATCGATATATATATATGACCGAACGAGCTGCCCACCTCTTCCGCAAATACACCCCCGACCACCCCTGATCTATCTGCTGATCATCAGCCCGTTGCTTCGATCTGTTTTCCTTTTTGAATGATGCAGGGGGTTGAAATTGTTGCCAGTAATGTAGATAATGGATTACAATATGCTTTGCGCACCGAACAAGTGTTGAATTTTGTTTTAACTTTTTCTCGCTAGGGAAATTTCTTTATCTTGGTCAAAAATATCGATTCTTTGGTATTTTTTTAATAAACAAAACGCATTGCGAAATTGCAGTTGACATGATAGTTTAGTACCCTTTAGTTCATATAAAATAAAAAATTCCAACGTGGTTTTATTTCATGCACGTACTATTATCGTTTGCCGTACAATGAAACCAAAATAATTATTATTCAAAAAATGGTAACTGTTCAAATCTTAATGCTCGATTTTATTCCCGAAATTGCACAAAGTTTTACTGATTAAAAAGAAATATACAACCTATCGATTTGTCTGTAGGTCGAACGATATCTTTAAGGGAGAGCACCGCAGCACCGACTATAAAAATAAGAATTTGTAATAAAAATGAAACTTCACAAATTGATAGAATTCAATTTTGGAATAAAAATGTTGAAATTTATAAGAAATAAAAACTTGTCCAGTATCGACTAATGCTTAATAGTAACAAAAAGAGATATTTAGGTATTAGAATATGAAGTTTTATTCAAATTATATTTCCATATGTATCACAGATAAAATAAGTTACATATTTTTTATGTATGCATTCTTGAAATGTTTCTTCGCAAGTAACAGTGTTATATCCTTTTTTTATTTTTATTCTACATGTTTTACAGATAGAGCTTTACAGGTAAAAAAAAATTTTGTCTGTAAGTTCCAACTATTGTTGTTGTTGAAACGTTTTAGATTATAGTATGTATAATATACTAAGAAAATTGGAAAACTAAAACTGTTTATTACATCTAATAGATTATACATAATGTAAATAATACAGTGAAATCATTTACTTACACGAAAAATAAAATATTAAGTCTAGAAACTAATAACTTTTAACGTATATGTACAATGCGTTAAAACAACGCTAATAATGAAATAAACATTATGGTTCCGAAATATGTTATATAAAAATGTTGTATTCATTCATTTATCCCAATCAAGTGCTAAAATATAATTTAAAAAAAAAACACTTAAGCTTGTGATTGTCTCCTATGTCTATAAAATGAAACCAAATTGGAATTGGAATCAAAATCGTTTGAAAATCGTGCGACTAGTGATCGATAAATAATTTCGTAACCCTTATATTTTAACCCTTTCCACTCGAGTGGCGACTTTTGGGCAACAAAATGAAAACGAATTTCCCGAATGCAAAGGGTTAAACTACCCCTTTTCACCCTCCGAGCGCCGAATCCGACATTTTTCTGAAGCTCTCCAGGAACGTCGGCGAAGATGAAACGCGCCTTGAAGGGGACGTCATAATTGTTACAAGAACGACGAGCGTGTCCGCGCCGTCCGCGGTTCCAGAGAAAGAAAGGCGGTCGCGTTTTCTTTCCGAGGTGGTGCTAATGGCCGCGCGGCTGAGCGAAGGGAGGCACGGGGAGGGCCGAGACAGGGTTAGAGGAAGGAATCCCTTCATCGTGGATCGTAGGCAAGCGATCCATGCACTGGAAATCGCGGGTCGAGGACACCCGACGCCGCTTTTACGGTCCCCGTTCGTGTCCGGGGGATACTAAAACTAATGTATTCATGAGATAATTATTTCTTGCATTCATTACGGGGCTGTAAAGTTTTTATTAGCCCCGGGGGGCCGAGCTGGCGAGGCACGAGGCAACCCTTACAAAGTAGAGAGGAGAGTAAAACTTGGACCACCGTCTCCCACCTCTCCGCCTGTCTCTCTCGCTCTCTCTCTCTCTCTCTCTCTCTCTCTCTCTCTCTCTCTCTCTCTCTCTCTCTCTCTCTCTCTCACTCTCTCTCACTCTCCTTTTCCCTTCGTTTACGACACGTTTAAAGACAGTCCTTCGACCGGGGATCACGCGGTTGTATCGATAACCGATGCTCCCGACGGGCCCAGCGCGATATCTCGAATGCTAAAAGCATTCTTTAATAATATTTAACGACACACCGTGGAAATGTAACGCCAACGAAAGGAGAAACAGTCGTAATTCCATCGTGGGCTACTGGGTCTCAAATTTCTCCCCTTGGACTCAACCCTTTGTGACTTTTAAAAGCCCCCCTCCCTTCAAAAATGCTGCTCTTAATTTTAGTTTCACTGCAAATTAGTCGTTAACAATGGTAAGTGTTGATAAGAGGATCAAAGGGCAAAAGGAGCAAACACTAATCACTTTGAGCTTGACATATGTTGACATATCATCAAAAACCCAATTTCTGATGACTTAAGAGTAACTATCATGGTTTTCCTAACGCGTAAATGTAAAAATTAACCTAATCTCAAAATTTGTATAATATTTGAGTAAATCCATGTTTTATCTTTAATTTGACATCTAACAAAGTACAAAAATAACAATAATTAAATTACAATCCATGTTCTAAAGTCAAAAAAGCGAAGGAAGCAATTTTTCCATCATTTTCTGTCATCCTCCAATAACCAGCATAAAATCTAACATCTTCTTCTCTTCCGTTTCCTTTTCGCCGATTCCCGGAGCTACGAGCAATCGAATCAGCGACGGACGTTTTTCGAAATTATTCTCGAATCGGCGGCTCTCGCGCCTTCTTCTCGCCGACGAGGAAGACACACGCAAAGAGAAGAAGAAAAACGGGGAAAAAAGAGGGTGGCGAGTGGCGAGGCTGTCCCAGAAGGACGAGCACGCGGACGGAATACGAAGGAGAACGCGAACGTCCAGGACAAAGGGCGTTATTCCTTCCGGTGCTGCTCCCGGAAAGGGGAAGATACATCAACTCCTGTGTCATATAAAAATGTGTTTATGCGCGGTGCACGAGGAATGAGAAACAGCGACGACCCTTCCCGGTGCCCACGGACACCATCAGTTTCTCACAGTTGCTTTTGGCTGTGGATTTGAGAATCGATCTCGCATTTTGAAAAAGAAAGTCGAGAGTGAGGAAATTAAGTCTTTATTCATTCTTTACACCAGAAATGCAGAATGCTGGCGGACCGCTCACGATGCTTTAATAATTAGTATATGTCTTAATTAGATATCGTACGTACAACGACAAAATTGTAGAACTTCGATTATCCGACTTGATATTTATTAAATAAAATGGTAATAATTAGTAGAATGTTATCAAGTCATAGCTCAAGTTTTATTCGGAGTTTCACTGTACGCTCAGTGACATTGATTCTTGCCTCTAGAGAAAAAATGGGATGAGAAAAAGTACCCATTCCCACTTATATATGTATACAGGGTGTAACAAAAATGTTGCAGATCCTTGAAATAAACTTGAAACAACCTTTTCGTTAACAAAAATGTTAGGTGGGACTTTGTTTACGAGTTATTAACGAAAAACGCCGTCCAATCAGGGAGCGCGTACAGTGGATGAATGTCAGCGCGGGCTCCAGCTCTGAGTAGTATTGGCCCGCCATCGTCCGCGTCATCATCAATCCGCTGTACTCGCTCTCCGATTGGTCGGTGTTTTTCGTTAATAACTCGTTAACAAAGCCATAACGAACATTTTTGCTAAGGAAAAAGTTGTTTAGAATTACCTCAGGAATCACCCCTTTCCGGCTCCTACACTTTGTTTGGGACACCCTGTATATTGTATTTTATATATTTCAGTGGGAAATGAGCATTTTTCCTCGTCACATTTTTCCCAGAGGCAAGAATCGATGTCACTCATTGTACATGAAATGCCGAATTCTGGGAGAATGGAATTATGAAACTACTTCAAATACAATGAAAAGTAGTAGAAGAAAATGGTACTTAATCAGCCTCTAGGAAGCCGATTAATCGGCCGATCATTTTCAAACACCGCTATAAAATTAATCCAAGGGTGGAATAGTTTTCTGAGACTGGCAATATATACTAAACAAGAAGAAAACCGCTTCCTTCCTGAACGAGCATAAAATTTGACGTTCCTAGTCGATCACTAGTCGGTACATCGTTAGTTTAAACTTTTAAACCATTTTCCTGAGGTCGAAACTAGACCACTAGATCAGCTCCACTTACACGTGAAAAAATATATGAATGACATCCATGTTTCTTTTGGCGATCCTCCTACAAGTCACAGTAAACATATTGTGACCCTTGGTCTTAATAAATTTGTATATCCCTGCTTTACACTAAGGTGCTGACTGAAAAATCTTATAGAAGAAAAGAGAGAATTGGTGCAAAGGGACGACGAGTCTTGAAGCAGGCAGAGGGATGAAAAAGAGAAGCGCGAGGAAGCAGCGCGCAGAAGAATGGAGTTGACGGGGCGAAAATCATGGAGACCGGAACCGGAAACGAAGCTCATCGTTATACACTGCCGTGACGTCACTCTGAAAAGAATCATAGACTCCCTGCGAGGGTCCTTTTTATCGAAAGCTTCTTTCAGGTTGCAGTCGAAGAAAAAATGAACGTAGGAAGGAATAATAAGACTATATTAAATTTGCTTAAACTCCAAGAAAGACAATTTAGGCAAAATGAACTGTGTTAATAGAATGTGCATGAAAGCTAACGAATTTAGTAGTGAAATTGACTTTTTTCATGGCTTCAAGAAGCTTCATCGCTTCTTTTAAAACACTACTTTTTAGAATACTACAAAATTGTACACACCACTAGTGTACCTTGCAAACATTTTTTTTCCTTTTATTATGTTTTTACTTTATTTTTTGTGTTATATTATTTATATTATATCGTTTATCATTATGATAAATGTATCATTATTGCTTGTGAAATCAAAGGACGCTTGTCCATTCAAAATAAATAAAAAATCATGGAAACTAAGCAACAAAACATGAAAGCTGGAAACGACACAAACTGAAAGTATAAATTAACACTATATATTTCACAGTTAATAAACGTTTGGAACATATGTGAACAAACCTAAGAGTCACTGTATGTTTCTTTACCTTATTTATAAAATAAGGGTACAAAGTGAAAGCGAAAACCAGCTAAGCAATCTTCTGAAGCAGCTCTTGCTCAAAGGGCCACCACGTCGCGATTTCGGCGGTACACGAGCGAAAAGGTCGCAAGAAACGCAAAGTTCCTTCGCGTCGGCGAAGCGGAGGGTGAGTGGGGGGCAAGAGGAAAGTCCGGCAAAGAAGGGAGAGAAAGAAAAACGATCGATGCAAAGGGCAGCGACGTCAGGATTTAGGATTTTCGCACGTGTTTCCAACCCCGTCCACGCGATTGTCGTAATCCCTTTCTGGCCGTTCCCCGCCCTCCCCCGCACTCGCCCTACCACTCGAGATCTCTTTCTCCCCGTGCGAAAGGAGACGGAATTGAAATCGGCTTTTCGAAATTGCGCGGCAAACCCCCGCGTGTCCTGCTCCCCCGAGAAAGGGAAATGCAAACACGGGTTTGCTGAGCGGACAAACTCCTCGAGGTCCCGGAAAACCGGGTAGACGATGAATCGTGGATTTACAAGGGCGAGGGACGGTGTTCGTATCGTTGCCGTTCGGGATATTCACCCTCCGATTCGCGGATCTAAAGCAAACCGGCGTTCTCTTTGAACTCGGAGGATCCCTCGAGTTCGATGCGTCGGTGACGGTCGAAAACTCTGCGCGAAGGGCAATTTAAGCGATTGTCGAGGTATAAAGCATTTTTGAGAGGATCGTGTCTGATAGAGATGAAAAAATGGACGAAAAACGGTTGGAAAAATCTTTACGTGCTTACAAGGTCAGAGTAAAAAGGTTTTACAAATTCTTTATGTATACAGAATTATTTTATTACCATGTTTGACCTTGGATGACACTGAGAGAAATCGTCTGAATATCAATTATTACATCGCGATGAAGAAAAATGTATAATGTATCCAACGAGGCGAGTCAGTAAAAATCAACAAAACACTCGCGTGTCAAGAACGTGTTGGATGCAAGGGGCCGCAGTTATTGGCTAGCGAACGATAATTAATTGTTGAATTCAGGAGCAGATTAGGTACATTCAACAATTGTAAAAAATATATAAAAAATATATATGCACATATACTACATACATATCTACGTATGTACATATATATTTTTTATATATTCTTTATATATAATAGTGGGAAATGGCATTTTTCTGGTGATTTTCTAGTAACCATCCCGAATCATTTGGACTATTTGTACTTTATGTGGAATTAAACAGGAAATTGCTATTGTATATTATTTGCTTCAAAAAAATTCCCAAAGATACCCAAAGATAGTTTTTAACCCCTTAACAACTGTTCTATTTCTAGGAAAAATGTAAGGAAAGTTTAGTGTTAATAGTTAGGTTTCTTATTCCTCAACATTATATTAAATATTCATTGCCTACATTCTTAATAACGTGATAATAAAAGTTGGCCCATTCAAGATATTGAAGAAGATCTTAGCAGGGTTGAAGGAATAGAGATGACCTTGAAATCTCCTCTATGTCTCCCACATAAAAAATAATTGTATCACAATGTGTTCTCCTCTATACCGTTTAAGTTTTTTATAGAACATTTTTTCATATTTTTACAAACAGTAAAAATATTCAGGGTAGACGTAATTATTACTTTATACACAATTCAACTTAAAAGAAAATCTTAATCTGTCTTAAAAGTTTGTGGCAAGTAATTGAATTGTTAAACTCGAAATTTTGTGGTCATCCAAAGTAGTAGTATTAGTAAATACATAATTAAATAATGATAGTAGTACTAAAACTTGATGATAGTATCTACTAAAACTTGATTTTATATTTAATATGTTACCGAAGGAATACAAAAATTTTTGCTATCATATATGTATATTTTAGACTTGTGTTTGTTGCAAGCGCAGAAGTTATAAGTTGATAATTTTGAGGATTCAATTAAATGCAATACTCCGTGAAAAGCTACAGTGGCGCCATCCGACAAACACTCGTGAAACTATAATATACTGCACGGAATTTAAATTAATTGCAACTTTTTTTTTAACAAAATCGTAAAAAAACATTTTTATTTAATAAATGTATAAACTTACCCCTGTAATCGTATCAATTTATATCCTTCAACGTCACCAACACTTATTTATCACGATACCTATTTGTATAATTTATTTCTTATCACTTGATTCTTTTTAAAAATTCGTTAAATTATCTTACACTGATAACACGATCATTTTTGTTGTTAAAACAAGAAAAAAAAGAAAAGTATTATATCAAATTCAAAATTGACTATACGATAAAATACAGAAGAAGCTTTAATTTAAAGATAAAAAAAAAATTGAAACCTTTCGTATTTAATTTTTTGCTTTTCTTATGTGTATAATATGCTAATAAAAGAATTTGTTGGTATTCAAAAAGTCGGCTAAATTCTAGATTCCTGAGCAAAACATAACACACAAAACTTTGAACGCGATTTTCTCAAAATTAAATTTCTCAAACTTGCATAATTTACATAATTTTAAGAAAACATTTTATTTTAACATATTATAAAATAGAGAACTAAATTTTTAACTAAAACTCCAAAAAATATGATACCAACAAGCATTTAAAAAACAAAGAAATCAAAAAATATTCAACATGAATTAAATTATTTAATAAGAATATCCATATGTGGTTAGACGTATTATAATTCCAGTTACACTTTACAAAATTTGCATTGAGCACTTCACATCGTTGTCCAAGTAACACTCTAAGAAGTAGATTCAACGACAGTCACACTAGAAGTGAACTTCCCTTCTTCATTCTGCGGAGGACATCTACATCAGGATATACTGACTACACCCCTAGCCAATCGTAGAGAACCACCAGCCAATCCCTGGGTCTACATTCCCCGTCAGAAGGGGTAACAGCATTTGTAAAACATACTGTGTGAGACGGAGCATGCTCCGCTGAAATATTCTAAATCCCATACCAAAGGGGTGTGTCCCCATCGACTGGAACCGAGGAGAAGGGAAGGGAGCGTATCTGCCCATCAACAACGTCAGAAAGGGACGTTAGATTTTACAAAACAGACTGTGATGCTGAGAGATGGAGCATGCTCCGTTAGGACAGCCTAGACCCCACGTAAAAAAGAATGTGCATTAGAAATTCTGAATGTACCCAGGAGAAAAATTGACCAAAATGCATCTGTGTTCCAAGGACTGAAGCTTTTTCTTTGATCAAATAAGCTTTGCAATATCTCAGTTAAATATACGTTATTATAAAATACCCAGGAAAACTGGAAACCTTATAAATTTGTTATGAAATGAGAATATATAGAAGTAAAAATAAATTAAAAACAGATGGTCAATATTTTCCCAAGTGCAACACCCTTTTTTAGCAGCTACCCCTTTTTTTGGGATCAAAGGGATGATTGGTACCCCTTTCAAAGGGGTTAAAACACAATGGGAAAGGGTAACTTAATGTAGCAGAAAAAAAATTTGTGTGACACGTGAACTGGCAATGCAATGCATATAGCATAAAAAATAACACGTTTTTGTATATACATCGTCTATGTTTATGTAATAAAATAATACATGCAGAATATATATTTTTACAAATTTGTAAGGTCTCAAAAAATAATTCACAAGAAGTAAATAGTTAATTCCTTTTTAAATAGTTTATTGGGAATATAATTTTGAGTTCTTGAATTATAATAATAAAATATGAAACTTCAAATCGTTTGCAAGAAGCAAAACATAACCTTAAAATTGATATAAACGAATAACACTTTATAGTTTTGCAAGTAAACTTTCATTGCTTATTGACAAAAATCATGCAATATTTATTCATAATGCATTATTAAAAAATTAGTTGATTATTACTGTCAAATATGTAAGAATGTTGCTACATCTATTTACTCACCTTTATGATAAAAAGAATAATGAATATAATAATAAATCAACTTTTATTTTGGCCTTTGCCAAAAAACTGCCTTCTTATCGTTTCTTTCATATTTCCGGTTTTTATTATAACTTTACAATAAAACGCGAATTATTTTGTCGAATCACAGCTGACTGAAAAATTGTAGACACCCAATATAATCATTAAAGTGCAATCAGCACATTCGAAGTGATTCGAAGTGTCTGCTGTGGTCTGCTGGTGTCTGCTAGAAGACAATGAATGATATATAAATCAAAGTGACATAATAATATCAAGAAAATGACACTTTATCACTTTGGAAACTGTTTAGCTTTAGTCTACGTTCCGTATTATCTTACATATAAATATTCCGGCCTGTAAGTATATTCGATTTCCTTCTAACCTAACAGCAGCTACGAAACCCATTATATTTACTCTCATAATGAAGACAATACTCAGTAGTAACTCTCCAAATTATTAAACGTCAATCCATAACAATTTCCCGAATTATCGAACACTTATCTTACGATTTTTTTTAAATGCATTACACAGATCTGAGTACGGTGCATTTTGGAAATGCGTTCAAGCCGGAGGAATATATATTTTTACACAGCTAATAAAAATGCTGGCGCTTGCCACATTTTTCCCTACAGCTGATAATGTGGGAGAGGGAGGTTTCGATATAGTCGGCGTACGTATTCATTATGTAAAACTATTTTTTTAAATATTTGTGCCATTGCTATCATAATATAAGATAAAATCTTTCAGGAATTTTTGAAATCTTCCATAGACTTGGCTGATTTAGTAGGAATACTATTAGTGTTGAACAGTATACCTGGTAAAGGACACGCAAAGGTTTTAACTGCTGGTATTGGGTGGGCAGGAGCCGAGGTACTTCTTACTAGATTTCTCCTGTTATGGGTAGGAGCAAGAGGCGCAGAATTCGATTGGAAATATATACAAAAAAGTCTAGAGTCTAACATTAATTTAGTAAGTACTGCATTATCTTACAATTAGAAAACTACAATCTAAATTTTGAAAATTTACAATGAATTATAATATTTTCAGGTGCAACACATAACCACGGCAACACTTGTATGGTTGTGGTCACGGCATGATTTAAAAAGAGGTCTAGTGCCTGTGGTAGTCAGCATGCTAGTGCTCACCGTTTACAGATCACTCATTCTAGATTTCTTTATAACACTTTTCTTAACTGGTCCTTGGTCGACATTAGTTGTTAAAGCTATTACTACTTTTATCATGGGAGCTATGACACTGCATATATATGCAGGCCTTGCTCATTCAATCGGTATCTTTTAAAGAACATTGTATGTGCTTTTCAACATGTATATTTTTCTTATTTTATACTACTAAGTTGTATAAATTACGAAATAAATCCCTTTCATATTAAAAATTTAGAGATTCCTTGCAATGAGATCTTAGCATTTTTCTGAAAGACAAAGTAAAACTATTACATCAACTTTTCTATTTGGAATCTAAAGACGAGAGAAAATTATTGAAACACGAATATTACAATTCCTTGCAACAGAGAAATTAATTCAAAATAAATAATTTCGATTTTATTGAAACCTTATTGCTATATGAATTTAAGAAATAATGAAGTACACATAAAAAATGATCTTTTCTCTTTGAAAATTCAGTCTAATAAACTGAAATCTATGAAGTATTCACATTTTTTCAACATAACGTGTTCTAATAGTATAAAATAAAATTAAGTTATAACTATATTATACAAACATTACGATTTTTTATATTATCATATTGCTGAAAAAAGCTGTATTATTGTTATCCTTATTTTCAAAAGTTTATTGCTTTGAACGAACTGTATATAAGTAACGAAGAACTAAAAATGAAAATTCAAAAACTAGCGCTAAAACTAAAGTAGAACCATCTGAAGTAGACTTCAAGTAGTTCGAAATATTATGATGACATGAAGTTGGCTACAACATAAATAAATATTTTTCAATATTTTTGTAAAATAATCTTTTATTGGCTTCAAAAAGACACTAACTTCATAAATGATTGAATTAATAAAAATATGAGTAATTTTCTCTATTTATATTTACGGATCTGTTTTAATTTATTATTGTTACCGATGTTATGCAGTATCAATTACCAGAAGATCTGATTATATTCTACGTACGTAATTTCATTAATTTTTATTCAAAATCGCAATGAATTAATTAAAATATTACAGAAACCTACACTGTGTTCAACGAAACGAGTTACAACTGTTACCAACTTCATCAGCGAAAAGCATGTATCATGGAAAATATGTCGATGAAGTTGGTAACAATTGTGACTCGTCTCGTTGAACGCAAAGTTCGCTGTCACGAAACACGTGATTTAGGAAGTTTCGCATACGTCGAATGAATGAACATCCGGCGTATGTAACTCCCTCTGAGAACTGCTGAGAACTCGAAGGAAATCCACTGGAAACAAGTCAGACACAAAAATGGTGGGTGATGAAAATGATAGTCAGAGTCGTAAAGAAGTAGATGTTACAAACAAAATGGACAACAATCAACAAAACGGAGAATTGGTTCCTGTAGAAAACAACGAAGAAAGAGATGTATGTTATTTACGTTTTTATCCTTGTGATTTATCTTTTCTTGTCACTAACGTTTGTCGTACTTTTTTTTTAAATTGACGATATTAATCAATTTTATGTCTGTAATTTCACGTGTCATCTTTAATCGAAACATTAGTGAAACAATATTCCAACTGGTTGTACAATTCATTGGATGTGTAGTCTCATTAATAACGTATTTACGATTGAACATTTACGATTAAAATTCTGTTTGTTCACGATTGTTAACCAAAAATTGACTTTTCTTGTGCAGGTGAACTTGGAAGTCGAAAACCAGAGGAAAGCTTCGAGTCGTCTCGAATCGTTTTTCGCAATAACAAAGTCTTTGATCATACGTGCTCTCATTATTTATTCCATTAGTTATCTATTCAGACGCATTCAGCCTGATAATACTACCAATCCTCAGGCATTAACGCATTTACAAGCTGTGAATATATTTAAGAATGGGACGTTATTTGATTTGCACGTGTATCTATCAGAATCAGAAAATTTTAAACAGTTCGACGATCCACAATCGTTGATATGGTTCAAACGCGGATTGATATACGGCGATTGGTCGGGCGGACCAAACAAAGATGGTTCAAGGACTATGAAATACAAATTCATTCCATCTGATCAGTTGGCAAACAATGGATCCATATATCTTCATGTGTACGTCACAAAAAGTGGGAAATCTCCAAACCCTAAAGCGGGGAAGAATGTTTATGCAGGAGATCATATGTCGTATTCTAGAAAGACGTTAAATAAGTTTAAGAAAATCAGGTATCACAAAAGCCATAACTTATTAACTGGTGAAACTACTGCAAGTAAGGAAATGGAAGTATGTTTATGTTCAAATTCAATAAATAGATGCATTTCAGCAATACAATATTAAATATATAATATTGAATATTTATTACAGGAAGCGAAAAAATTGAATCAAGTGTATGCATCCCACTGGCATCCTAATTTAACTATCAATTTAGTAACTGATCAGACTAATTGGGTATACGGACAAGTACCACCGCCTCTGGATACCTGTAAGTCTTTTGTTATAAACGTTTATTTTTTTTCAATGTAACTAACATTTATTTCTTTGATATAGATATCAATTTTTTACCTGGAGAGACAGCTTATAAGCCCATAATTCACGTGAATGATTTCTGGAATATGCAAAGAGATTACCAACCATTGAATAACACTGTGACAGAGCTTGAACTTCATTTAACGTATCAACCTCTTTCATTGTTTAAATGGCAAGTTTATACAGCTTTAACAATGAAAAGCAAATGGACATCTACGATTATGGGTATGTCATGT
This sequence comes from Perdita meconis, assembly GCA_030770465.2. NCBI lineage: Eukaryota > Metazoa > Arthropoda > Insecta > Hymenoptera > Andrenidae > Perdita > Perdita meconis. The sequence continues at coordinate 5,516,320 of JASKOS020000007.1, forward strand.
TACTGTATTATATTTTGTTGGAACTGTAACGTGATTACGATTGTGAAATGGTATTTCTCATGTAGGAGAGGCATCGGAAGAGGACGACGACGATCAAGATACTATAAAGGAAACATTCTTAGAAACGAACCCGTATCTATTGGGTTTAACTCTAGTTGTATCAGTAGTGCATAGCATATTTGAATTTTTAGCATTTAAAAATGGTAAGACAACTTTCCCGTTCGCTTACATAATTAATTTCGAATTGTTTTCGTATATTTATACATTTTTTTTTTCTTTTCAGACATACAATTCTGGAACAATCGTAACTCGTTGGAGGGTCTATCAGTACGATCCGTGTTTTTCAACGTTTTTCAATCGCTCGTTGTCTTGCTGTACGTTCTCGACAACGAGACGGTCACGGTTGTTAAAATTAGTTGCGGGATAGGGTTGTGCATAGAAGTGTGGAAAATTAATAAGGTCATAGATATTAAAATTGATAGAAATTCGAAAGTGCTCGGTATTTTTCCGAAAATAAATTTCTACGACAAAGGGTCGTACGTAGAATCTTCCACGAAAGAATACGATAGACTTGCTTTTCAGTATTTATCTTGGGCCCTTTACCCTCTTTTCGGGGGCTACGCGGTTTATTCGTTGATGTATTTAGAACATAAGGGATGGTATTCGTGGGTCCTGAGTGTGATTTATGGATTTTTACTAACGTTCGGATTCATCATGATGACGCCACAATTATTTATTAATTACAAATTAAAGAGCGTAGCGCATCTTCCATGGCGTATGATGTCTTACAAATTCTTAAACACATTTATCGACGATATGTTCGCGTTCATCATAAAGATGCCAACGCTTTATAGAATCAGTTGCTTCCGCGATGACATCGTTTTCTTTATATCTTTGTACCAAAGATGGATATATAAAATTGATCACTCTAGGGTAAATGAATTCGGCTTCTCCGGCGAGATGGAAGCTAATATAGCGAACGAGAAGAAGGAGCAGGTTAGCAAAGGTCGTGTAAAAGATGAAACTAACAAAAAGAACGAGTAACGTTCAAGTGTATAATGTTTAGCGTTAAATATATTATTCGAACCTCATCTGAAATCAATAAACTTATTTAGTACCAAGGGATATATCTACACGCATTAATATGTATCTCAGCAGGTTTGATATAACTGTGTGTATGTATATATTCTTTTGGTTTCGACATTTAGCCAGATAAACAGCCTCGCAAAGATATTGACTTCTTTTTGAATAAGGAAGTCAGTGTTGTTTATAATAGGCGAACACCAGAAAACAATTTAACACGAATACAAAGATCTATGAATATTCTTATATTTCTTTCATCCGTATTTGTCTGTTTTTTGTTTTAATTAAAAATATAGTTTATTTCGATGTTTAAAAAACATTTCGAATTGTACATTGTCTTGTAAGCATAAAACGAAAGCGAACTGCACGTACATTTACATGTGTATACAGATGAATAATTTAAGTAGAAAATAGCGTGATATTTTATGATCATTATATATCATATTCTTATCATTTTTTTGTTAAAACTTTTATTTCCACACATATAAAATACTGCAAATTATTTTTGCAGAAAATAGAAAATTCTAAATAAATAATGACCCGCGCGATGCATCTGTTGAAAATTAAATTGTGGCTGCTCTTAGAACAATTATAACTATTGTTTTTAATAAATCAATGTCTCCAAATAATGCTTAATTTTATACCATAATTACTGACAATTTATTATACTGTTCTGTTTATATTAAACTGCTTTTTTATGCAATTTTTACGTCAATAGATCATTACTGATTTAACTTTATAGATTTAAATAAATGCAGTAAATCGTGACAAACTTGGAAAATTTATAGACTTATAAATATTTTAATATTTTAACACACAAAAAAGTATATAGAAAAGTATCACTAAATACAGTAATAAAGTTTCAGAGAGAACATATTTTAGTATCAATCTACGCTTTAGATCGAAGTAATACTTCTGATATGATAGAAGTACGTGTGCTCTCATAAGTAAAATGAATAATTTGAATAAAATGGATTGTTAATATTTATTAATATATATTAGTAAAAAATAAAGAATAATATCTTTAATATTACGCTTCCTTTTGTATACAATGATACATTGAAAAAGTGGGCAAAAAAGTTATTTTGTTTTTACATAGATTTATCGATTTTTTGAAACGAACATTACCATTAAATAATTGAGTTTTGCATTACCTATTAAAAAAATGTTTCAAGTTTGTATAACAAATGAACAAATCAATGTTATATTCACCAATTAGTTTGTTTCTGTACAAATGCACTGTGATAGTAATTATGTATATAAACAACTTCTAGGGCCTAGGGTATAAATTTTTATGTACATTGTTGCACCATGCTCAAAAAATACAATTATTTCAAGACGAAACTCATAATATTCTCTTTGCAGCTTTACTTATCGCATTCTATTTAGTACCGTATCACCTGCATTCGAATTAAGTGACAGAATTAAATATATTAATATATTGGCAATTACAGTTTAGAAAATATGAACTTTATTGCATAATAGCACCGTGAATATTTTTCTTATTACAAGATAAAAAAATATAAAGTAAACGTGTAAAATGTGCATTGACGTTGTCACATTCTCGTACAGATTGTACGGCACTAGATGAATTCAAGTACTATATATTATGAATGTATAATACAAGATTCAACTACACAGCAATTAACAATCGATCTGTCGAGTACAACAATAAATGAATAAATTAAGAGCAACTTGATATACCTATATAAAATTTGTTATTGCTTGTCGATATAAATATTTGATTCTGATTAATAAAATTCAACGAATGCGATAAAAGATTGATAAACAACAAAATAAACAAATACTATCATGAGCAATGAAATTTCGGTAAAAGGAAATAAAAATTAAGGCGTAGGTGATGTTTAATAAAAATTAATAATAACTAAAAAATACTGTTCTATTTTGTACGTTGCACAAATTTTAGATGCAAATGTAAGCCTGAACAGGCAGCTTCCTTTTCTTTTTTTTTCTGTTTTTAAGTTACTAAAACCTTCAATGTCCAAGAATCCATTTCCTCAAATCACTGTACACGTTTATAAAGTTATTTTATTTAGCACATAATGTGCCGCTAAAATGGCAGTACTTTAAATGACTAAGTAAGGCTGTGCTTATTATTTAAGTATGAAGTAAAATCTTATTGAAAAAATTCTAAAAATTTCCTGACCGTGGCAAGCCTAAGAATATTTTGTATTTTTCTAAGTAGTTGATTCTAATTAGTTGCTTGGTTTTGTTTTGTCGTAGATTAAAAATGTTTACTATTCCTTTTTCGTAGATTTTTATAATATCCATTTTGCTTAAGTCACAAGGCCTGAGTCTTTAGCTATGCCGTGAAATAGGCTAGATGAATTGCGAAGTAATGTCTCTGGAGAATCGTATTCTATGATAAGTCCGTTATCCAGGACGATGACTCTGTAAAAATATTTTTCATTCGATGTTAGCCAGTGTCGGAGCAGCAACGTGAATATTCGTAAAACGTACCTGTCCGAATCAAGAATTGTATTAAGTCTATGAGCTATTGTGAGAACTGTGCAATCTTTGAATTCGTGTTTAATTGTTGTTTGAATTAAGTCGTCCGTTTCTAAGTCAACTGATGCAGTTGCCTCATCAAGAATAAGTACTTTTGTTTTTCGAAGCAACGCTCTTGCCAAGCATATCAATTGTCGCTGACCTATACTTAAATTTTCTCCGCCTTCGGTTACTTCGTGTAAAAGACCATTAGGTAGATCTAAAAAAAAAAAAAGATATGGAAACACGTTACATTTTTTAGAATATTTACAAACGTTCAAATCTTATTCAAAAAGTGTCGAACAAGTTTCGTTTACTTTTTACGAATGATTTAAGATGTGCGTGTTCCAAAGCTTTCCAAACGTCATCATCGTTGTAATGAACAAAAGGATCCAAATTCATTCTCAAAGTCCCTGAGAATAATATAGGATCTTGAGGTATAATAGTCAATCTCGACCTTAGATCGTGGAGACCTAATTTAGTAATGTCAATATTATCGATAGTAATTTGGCCTTCGGCCGCTTCTATGATTCTGAATAACGCTAATGTTAACGAAGATTTGCCAGCGCCGGTTCTACCAACGATGCCAACTTTCTCTCCTCCATTAACCGAAAACGATATTCCACGAAGCACAAGGTCTAGGCCTTCCCTGTAACGAACTTTGTAATCTTTGAAGTCGACGCGTCCCTCCAACGGCCAATCACTAGACGGCGTATAATTGGGATTCTTCCATGCCGCTTCTTGCGGAGTTTCTGCATATTCTTTTATTCTTTCTACCGCCACTATGTTCGTTTCAACGTCAGAGGTCATCCGCACCAACCAGTTCAACGTTTGAGTCACCTAAGCCATAATTTCTTATTATAGTCCTTGAATCGAACGAAAGGAGGTTTAGTTAATAGGTAGAACATGTATTTCATCTTACTTGTAAGGCATAACTGACAGACAAGCCAACTGTTTCAGATGTTCTGTATAGCACTGCGAAAAATGCAGCAAAGAAGATGATTAAGTTTCCAACCATTTCCAAACGCACTGCTAACCATCTGAAACAAAATCCAATGATTTCATTTTACACGATCATCGCCAGTTCAGTGTTGTCGAATTGGGGAAAAGATGCATACCTGTTTGCAATTATGCTAGGATAATAACAGACTTGATTGAAATCTACTCTATTTTCCGATTCATGGATAAAACGTTCTTGCACACCAAACGCTCTGATCATTTGTGTTCCTAACAAATAAAATAGTCATATTAATTACATACTACGATGCAATAGTATTTCGAAGAAAATTCAAGAATCGGCTGACCAGTATACGTACCAGATACTGATTCACTGAAATGAGAATATATAGGAGATCTCGAAACGGACTCCAAACGTTTCAGTTGTCGTGAACTTGCAACATATAGTCGTTGAACAAGATAATAAAATACACCTATTGGTAGTATCACTGCCATAAATATCGGTGTACTAGAACTTATAACCACTAAAGTGGCTACGACCTGTAATACGAATGAATCACTTAGAAGAGGAAAATGTCTTACTAACTCTTTCAATATATAATGCTAAAAAATAATAAGGAAATATTATATCACATAATACAAAAGATTTAACGAAAACTAAACTATATATACATAATATAATAACAAATAAATAGACAAATTGAGGAACCATGCAAATTTACAGATGAAGTACCCACACCTATCTATCTTTCCAAACACCGTTGTACAATAGAACACGACGAATATATTTGTTTTACCCATTGATAGGATGATCATCAAATAGTGACATAAGGTAAACATAAATAATATATAAGTATATCTTAATTAATATATACTTGCACAACCATTTTCTACCACTCATTACAAACACACTTCAATCATATTCGCATAATAAACTATGTCTGTAATTTATCGGAACGGACACAATTATACTCAATTATAGCTTGCGCGATAAACTCTATTTAAACTATTAACTTCTGAGCAGGTATAAACCTCAGTTAATTTGTTTCGAATGATGTTGGAAAGCTATAATTGAAGTATGAAAACTGTAACACTGTCACTTTACCTAAAACGTTGCCAAATAGGTAAACAGTCACAATGTATTGAAATGAGAAATGTCTCGGCGTGAGCACCAATACAAACCCTTCGATGAAATGGAAGTATACGAAGGTAGACCCAATGAATTATGACTGAAGGAGGTATAGGATGAAAATAATAAGAATTGATCGCCATAATTTGGTGCAGGCATGTTCAAAAATTACCTCAAACAAGCAATAGATGCTATCGGAAATTTGTTGAGGAAGAGATGTATCCAGTACGTCGACGTCTTTAGCAAACCTGGAGATAATACGACCAGTAGGAGTCGTATCAAAGAAGGTCAATGGAGCACGCATCACAGCACGCAGCATCAACACGTGCATCTGGCGAGCAGCCAGCCAGCAGCCCAGCTGCGGTGCCAAATCGCAGAAAAAACTCGCCATCGCTACAACATCAGACATGGTTGGCTTTCATTGTAACCACAACGGCAACAATAACTTAGAATTTTAAGTATCTGATAGTGATACAAATAGTATGCCAAAAAACTTTACAAAATCTAGAACCATTCAATAAACGTTTCTCTTTGTCGAACGTCTCTATTTACTTCTAATAGTACGCGAGCAAGTAAAAGAGCGAATTTCCAAACAATTTGAAATTTACAATACCAAAAAACTAAAAAGAATACTTTTTTGTCTCATGTTATGCGAGGAAGTGAAGTTTGCTGTGGAGAAACATGCCAGACACACACAATAGAACATACAAATAAGCGAATTAAGCATTCAAATGGTTAATTAATAAGGACGAAACATGTCAATAATTTCAAGCAGAAGCAAATACCTTTTTCATACATAAAAAACGACTGTATAATTGTGTCCATCACTTTAATCTCACTCACCATATGTCGTTACACTCTTATGGTGTATTTTTCTATTGTACGTTATACATTGCTACTGACTGTATGAAATTCATTCCACAAGCTTCCTCCTCGTGCAATAATCTTTATTTCATACATACAGTGAGTGATCAAATTATTAAAGCCACCTGCATACACTGACAGTTTATTATTTAATGAAGGCCTAATTACTCTGAATTCTTGTATATTCTTGTATATTTTTATGAAGCTTTGAATGTCTGTAAATTGTGAGCAACATTTTTAAACCATTTCTACAATGTGAGAAACATTTTTAAACCATTTCAAAGCACTTACTTGTGTACTGTGAATTTAATAATTTGAGCACCCATTGTAAGCCGAAATAATGGGAATGATTTTATCAACTGGGACATGACATATCATACAGTCAGGACGCAATTGATTTAGTTCCTCTAAAACTATAAAGTGACAATCATGAAAATATCACTTATTCATTGTTTTATAATAATAAAATTTCATTTTTTTCATGAATATCTTTTATATAACTTAATATCTTTTAATTTTTTTTTAATTCGACGTATCTATCTAAACCTCTAGTTTAAACATGCAAATAATTGTTCCACTTAATTCTCATACCTTTCCAATGACTATAACCATATTTTTTTTTTTTTTTTCAGTAACAATTGAATTCTTAAAATCGTACGTATTATCACAGCATCATTTATCACAGCATGGATAAACCCGTTTTTAACCACTAGGCAAGTGGATATAAAACTTAACCCTTTTATAAGAATCGGTATATCTGTTAAGCGTAATATTTACAACGTGAAAATATCATACCGAAAAGAGGCAAGTAATCCAAGAACGTAGTATAGTTGGCAGAACGTTATCAATGACATCAGTGTCTTTACCAAGTCGAGAAAGAATTCGACCGGTTGGAGTTTTGTCAAAGAACGACATTGGGTTGCGAAGAACACGTTGCAGCGTACTCTCGAAGAGACGCAGTGAAGCGCGTATTGTTCCTTTTGCCATGACTAACGACCCTCCAAGCACTGTCAAGCCTACAATGATTGGTGATAACTTTGGTACATCATTAAACCCAACGTTTATTATATCAGGGGTTGTATCGGTTCTTGTAGTATTATTTGCATTCCTTATTAATGCAGACACACGAAGTATAAAATTGTATTTAACGAAAACGTTAGTTTCCTACTATTGCTCACCGCCTAACATACCACGTGCAAGTTCCTTACTGCAGTCACACACGTATTGAGGTGCACCAATTATTACCGAAGGATTATTATCTCGTATATTGTTAATGAAATTGAATTAAATCCTAACACAGCTTATCCAGGAAACACAAATTAATCTTTCTACATGCAATTAAATTTTATATTACTAATTGCTACCTTATGTATCCTAGAAGTTCACGAAGTTCACGTTTCTCGCATATCTAATTTTGTTCTTAATTTTACTACAGTTGTTCTATCAAAATATTGAATGCTAACATCAAGTTAATCACATTATTGTTATTAAAATGTTATATAGAATCTGATTCGTAAATAAATGATTTCGATAATGAAGGTACGAAAAAAAAATAATTCACTTCAATATAAAATCTGTGATTATAAATTCTGATTACTAACTGATAAATTATTAGGAACATGAATACTTTTCTTGGATGTGAAAAAGCTTTGTATTCGACTAGTTCATGCTGAAATAGTATACTAACGTTATAATTAATTATTGGTTATTCTACACTATAAGTTGCAAGGGCTTATACATACATTTGATTAATGTGAACAAAAAGGGGGAACACATGCGATAATCGGAATCAGTTAGTTTTTAGTAATAACGTAGTTAATAAGTAATTGCATTAAACATGGAACATGGAAACACAGCAAACTACACTTGCACTAGCATTTCGAGATACTAGTGAGGTTTTTGTTAATATTTTAGTATTAGTTAGTATGTAAGACAAGCTTTTAAAACGAAGAAAATCGTATTGAAAACTAATGTATAACTGGTTACGATGACGAACTTATACAATCATATTTTTCTCGATTGGAAATTAACGAAAAAAAGAAAAATATTGAAATGCCCCAAAACTGTGTAATCTGTGAAGGAACATGCTTTTTATACAATTCGTATATAATCGCAAATAAAATAAGTCGCAATAGCTCATATAACAATGTACATCACAGCATTAAACTTACCTTTATTCTTTTATTTTTAATAAGAATTTAATTCTAAAAAAGAGCTAATATACTCTATTTTTTTTAGTAAAGATACATATTGGATATTAATAAATATCTACGTATGTTTAAAAACGTACCCTGCACAAGGCCCAGTCCACCGTACACTCCGAGGTACATATCTTGCTTAGCTTTGTTAAACGTATCATTTTCGTGTATTTGAGTGTCAGTAGACCACTCGTTAAGCCAAACGTTTGAGCCAATACTGAACCCTTGGAAAATAGCATTCACTATGACGGTCACTACTGATAAAAACCATCCGATAGATTTGAAATAATGTGAATACACTCCCCATTTAACCTGATGAACAGAAGAGAACGCATATTTTTACGAACTTCCTTACGAAAATACATTTTAAATAATAATAACTTACACTCCCAGTTTCAGTTTTTTCCACTTCTATTAATTTCTCGGCTAAGTTGTTTTCCTTCATGCTATTACCATGCACGTGGCTACCAGACTGCTGACTGTCTGTAGAATACTGTCTGAGAAATTGTCAGAAAAATGCGATATGAAAATAATGAATGATAGAAAGAAAACGAACAGAAACATTGAGACACAAGAACGCTGCTTTATACATTTACCTTTTCAATGAACCATTCAATGATTTTCTGTCAGCTATAGAACCAGATTCACTCTGACTTTCTCTTGACCTGCCTCTAGTTAGTTTCTGTTGAAGTTCATCAGATCCCATTGTAGATTCCAATTGTTGTTTAATTTCGTTTAAGTCTCCTTCAGAGCCATCATCGGCATGAACTGTTTCAAAGTTATCATGATAGATTTAAAGTAATACAATATATATTGAAAGATATATTATTAAAATATTATAAAATAATAAAACAGGAAGTTAATACTTTTCACGTAAAAATAAAAGAATATTTTAATTACATTCAGCAAATCATGGTAGTTAATTTCAATATTTTAAAAGTTACAAAAATAATTAATTGTGATATTTATATAAATAGTAATTTGAAAATTACATTCGGAACGAAGTAGAACATGCACTATAAAAAACCAAAGGGTCCTACATGCATATCTTTCTTTCATACGTTAACATTATACTCTACTAAAAGGACAATAAAAAATTGCATTAAAATTGCTTCATACTATAAGTTGGTGGATAAATTTTTATAGTAGCAAACTGCAAAAAATACTAACATCCTTGATACTCTAATATCATAAGCCAAATGCAATATAAACCATTTTCCGGACAATCACACAAATTGAAGTAGGAAAAGGAATCGTAATTACTTTTTTCACTGACTTACGATTTCCAACTTAGACCCATGAAAAATATAATTGAAGATTAATAAAGAACATGAATACGAGAGTTAAAGAAAAACAGAAGAATTGATATATACCTTCTTGAAGATGTTGCACTAAGAACTCAGAGAAGGCCCCTTTTTTCTCTAATAGTTGTTTATAAGTTCCGATCTCAGTTATCTCGCCGTCTTTAAGTACAATTATATTATCAACCTCTGACAAATAGGTGATTCCATGCGTGACGAGTATTCTTGTTTTCTTCTTCAGTAGACCGGTGGGGCCGATCACATTTTCAAATATGTGTTTACCCACGTGCGAATCCACTGCACTTAACGGATCGTCCAGGAAATATATGTCAGAATCAACGTACACCGCTCGCGCTAACGCTACTCTTTGTTTCTGTCCGCCGGACAAATTGATACCCTTCTCTCCGATTTCAGTTTGATCACCTGCAGGCAATATCTTCAAATCCGGACCCAACGCGCACGCTTCGATCACACGGTTGTACGAATTTTTATGTAAAGTTTTTCCAAATAGAACATTGTCTTGCAACGACGCATTTTGTATCCATGCTTGTTGAGATACATACGCAATGGAACCCTAAATTATTAACATTTCGTAAATACAAGGTTCTTCACGATAAATATTCGTGCCAAGATAATTTTATGAAAAAGATATTTACCTTCGTATTAACTCTACCGCTTATTTTCTCCATCTCCCCAAGAAACGCTGATACAAGGGAACTTTTTCCCGATCCTACGGTACCAACAACAGCTACCAACTGACCTTGCTCCACTTGCAAATTGATGTTTCTTAAAGTTGGTTTCTCAAAATTATCCGCATCCCACGCAAACGTACCATTCTCGATTAATAACGCGTGCGCTGCATCATTTTAATACATAAAATACTCTTTCATATACACATTTGTAAATGTACAGTGCGTAACAAAAAGATCCACTTGGATTTTTGATCGTAACTATGGAACAAGTAAATTGGAATTCAGTTGATATTTGTTTTTTGGATAGAAAGAGGACTAAGAGTATTTTTTATTTTTAAAGAAGTTTTCATAAAAAGAAATTTGAGCTTTTTTCTCGAAGAAGTTTTGTCCATTTTTGCTAAACGAAATTTCAATTGCGGTGCCAATTGCAATATTTCGACATTTGCAAAGACAACTTTAGTGTTCTTCAATACTTTTATGGATTCACGGTCGTATCAAAAAGTACTTGAGACAGATCTTCAACCAGACGCGCATCACTTGCAATCAGATAAATTAAAAGCTATGTACGATAATGCGATAGCTCACGTTAATGCAAACACTCAGCAGTGGCTGCAAGAAAGAACAATCAAATCTCCTGATATTAACTCTATCCTGAATCGTTGCGTTCAATTTATACCTGATGTAGATGATAGTAATAGTAATATAAAAGACCTGATTCAATGAACAGCATAAATTTATGAATGAAAATTGGTGGAAAACCTATAAAAAAACTAACATTTATTTCTTGAAGTCATAATGTTTGAGTTTCCTTAAGTTTTTATTTCTCTGCAAGTGGATCTATTATTTCGTTACTGTAAAAAATTGACAGATTTTACCCGAATTGATTTATTAGCTCCAGAACTATGACCAAAAATCTAAGTTGTTTATCTTTTTGTTAGGCACTATGAAAACGACGAGTAAACTTACGTTCTGTTGGATCATGCTGAACATTATTAGGGTCCAATTCTTCTGAATTCATAAATTTGTTGATACGTTTCACAGAAACATAAGCCTATGTATTATATTAATGTATTATTAAATAGACAATTATATCGCGAACGAACATTTAAAAAATCGTTTATTACCTGAACGCAGTTACCAATCATCATAGGCAATACAGAAAGAGGAAACCTTAAGATATTAAAAAGACTAAGTGAAACAAAAGCAATTTTACTATCTAAGTGATTGTTTTCGTCTATAAGTACATAGGTTGCAAAGGTCACTAAGGATACCTAAAAAAAAATATACATAGAAAAAAAAGTAGTAGAAACAGTCGATTCTTATATGCAATGTGATTCAATATAAAGTAAACTTACTAAAAAGGGAGCAAAGGACCATATGAAGCTCGTTCCAGCATTAAGATAAGCTGCTTCCTTCAATACTTCAATTTCTTTCGCACGTATCTTCAAAATTTGTTCTTCAAACGAAGGTTCCCACGCATATAACTTCAATACTTTTATACCATTAAGTACTTCGTTCATTAATTTAACTCTTTCATCTTTGTTTTTCATTTGTCTGATTTGCAACGTTTTTATTCGGTTCGTGATCAACACATTTATCGGAATAAGAATAATTAATACCGCTAAACCAGCGAATGCTGCTATTCCGAGTATTTTCCATAAAAAGTATAACGCTAAAATTATTTGTAAAGGTGCAGACCAAATCATGTTTATGTATGCTGTTAAATCCATAAATCTTTGCGCATCCACCGACATTAAATTCACTATTTCACCGAGCGTCGATCCTTTTCTGGCTGCATTAGATATTCTCAATGCCTTTCGATAAATCGCAGCTATCAGTGCGGTACGTATACGTAATCCAACTAAAAACATGCGGTGGAAATATTGAGATAAAATTAATGTTTGAAACGTGGCTGTGACTAGAAGCAACACTGCATACAAATAGCCTTTCCACATTGGTTCACCTCCCTTCATAAAATCAATGAGCAATCTAAATTGAAAACGACACAATTACAATTTCAATAATTTCCTAATTTCAAAACTTATTACTTGAAATAAACAAGACTGTAAATTTCATTATAATTCATATACTAACTGCAACAGTAGCGGGCTAGCAAAAGTCATGATGTCTTGCACAAATTTAAGTAGACATCCAAATAAGAAGGTGGCACCAAAAGCTTTACAAAGAGGTGGTAAAACTGAAGTTACCTTCTTTTTTCGTCCACTATTAACATCTACTTGGCCAGAAGCTTTTCTAAATGATGCCTTAGCGTTCTGTACACTGAAAATGAAATGAAAATTATCTTTATATACACGCAATCCGTTTGAAAAATTAATAGAATTAAATTGTAAATCATAAATATTTATTTATTTAAGGTGTATCACACTTACCTAAAGCAAGTCCAAAATACTCTTGTTAGCAAAAGTAGATGGATATTTTATTACTAATGTAATATCGTTTTTTGTTTTTACTTAAATTTGGTAATTAATATTTTTGTTTTATTATCTAATATCAAGTATTCATAAATGTCACACTCACTTGCTGGTTTTTTGCAAACTCTCATCCCAATATTTACTAAATTTTGGTACAATTTCCGTGGCTGTATCCTCCGGATTCATAGACCACAAGTCTGAAACTTCCAACGGTTTTCTGAAACCTTTCCATGTCATTGAATCAAACCATGTATAAAATATCTTTGATGGGAAGGAAGCTCTTTGTTCTGGACATGGTTTCTCAACCTATTAATTTCAAAATACAACATTAAATTAAGATCTCATTTAAAATACAATATTATTAAACAATTAGTTTGTTACCCTTGGATATTCCGAGTACATAGGTTCTGCATCGACCAAGAAGTTCAACAAGAATATAATTACCACTATTGGATAATATATCATGTATGATACAAACGAGTAACTGGTTTCTCTCTAAAATAATGTAATAAATAAATAAGATATTGCTACCGTGTAAAAATATAATATCTCAAACTCAATACAGCATTTATATACCTTATCGATATATAACCTTAATAAACTTCTATACTGAAGAACTCCACATATTGCAAGAAGGAACCAAAATAAGAATAATAGACCAGAGGCGCGCATTCCTCGCTTCCGATTATATACTACTAATGTTGATGCAAAAATCTGTAATAAGTAATGAAAAATTACATTACTGTTAGAAATTGATTTAAGCCAGATTCACACTACTCTGTAACGTAACGTGCCACAACGTAGCGGTTGTGAAAGCAAAGAAGAGGACGGATCTTCCCTCTTCTTCCCTTCTTCTTACGCTACGTTACGACGTAGTGTGAATCTCGCTTTAGTTGTATTTGAAGGACTATACCATAATACTTACAAAAGTAATGATTTTCACAAGTGGTGTATAATAATCAACACTATAAACAGTGTCATAATTACTATTATATATAGCTTTTCCTATGTCAACAATACTAAGTAAAATAAGAGCCATTATAAGTACTTGTTTAGAAATGTATAACCATGTATATGAAATATTTCTCTTTTTACTATTTAAAAGGTAATAAGCTTCTATTACAGAGAATATCCATAAAAATGCGCACGGTACCCATACTAAGATCGTTTTTTGAAAACATTCTGGGACATCCGGATCTTCTGTGTTCCATGTTGTACCGTTGTCCTAAAATACAAAAGCATACGTAACAACAGTTTGCTTTTCAATGCAACAAAATCCTTAACTCTATGGTTTTCACGAGGTTAGATGTGAGTCGGTATTCTATTTATTTTTTATTTGTTTTTACACAAAACGATTAACTAACACTGTGCAAATCGATTCACAAAACGTCCCGATATTCGAAGGAATGAAAAAACTATCGGCAACGCGAGTACAATAAACATTTCTTACCCAAAATGTGCTACCGCAAAACAGATCCATACTTTGATTCTCCATTGCGATACATTTACTTGCTCATTGGTGAAGTGTTGTTCGTCTTGAGTTTGTCTCGACACAGTTATATGAATTAGATTTTGTTTGATTTCGCAAGAAGGTCAGAAAGATGTTCCGCGTTCAGCGGAACTCTTGTATTCGATTAGCGGTTCTAGCCAGCCACAAGGCACTCGATCGTAAAAATGTATTAATTACACGACATCCACTGGCATGTATCGGATTCCGAAGAACAACCGAGGAACTCAATGGTAACAGTCGTCCGTTCACTTTCTCAAGCAAACGCGAACTGTCCTCGAATCAAGTCCGATTCACATTATAGCAATTCATTTATTTGCCCAATCAAGATATATTGCGTCACGTTTCTCTCGTGCTCGCATGCGCGAGATCCGAAGATACGTTCTTCACGTTGTTTCATCTTTTTTTGAAAGAAGATTCCCAATGAAACACGTGAAACCTACACGTCACGAGATAACAAACAAATCTCTAGAATTTAAAAATTTCATGCGAAATGTATTTAAAATATTATATTATCAGTTATTTCTGCTACCGAATCTGTTAACTTTATGATATGACACTTTCCGAAGCTTGTAACATATATCTTGCATATCATATAATCGCTACAGACTAAACAGACACTATTGTGTACATTTGTGTATCGTCTGTCGCGTCTAGCATATGTCCATATGTATACGTATGTATAGATACATATGGCTACTGCGCATACATATGTATGCTGATATCGAAGTCGATTGTTTTTTTATTGCTAAATTTCAACGCGATGAGTGATGAGCAATAAGTAACTTCTTACACTTATCGTTTAGTATATGCTGCATCATGGTTGTTTCCACATAAAATGTAACTGCTCAATCATAATACATATATATGTAACTTGTTTTATGATGAGTGGTCAAAAAATTCGTCCATACAATACATATACATATACATATAAATGCATCTGTTAACACACGTAACACGACGAATATTTTTACAAATTTATCAATACAATTCCCATGTATCTTTGTTTCGTTTACAAACCTAAAAATATTTTTTGCAAACAAAAATTTATAAATAGAACACATTGCAGTTATATATATATATATATATATATGACACAGTAGGAAGTGGGATAAAAAGAGTTTGAAGAGTAGAAGACCACAAAAAGAGAATCATTAAATATTTTTCAAGAATATTCACAAAAAACAGGCTTCATGCATTTAGAAATATTATGTAAAATACATCTGAATTTTAAATAAAACAGGGACTGCAAATTTTAATATTTCGTACCATTACATTTCGTTTGAAAAATTTTTATTCTAAAAATGTTGTGTTTCATTTCTTTATTAGAAGAATGTAATATGTATTTATGAAAATGCGTTATTCTGGTAATAACTACAATACATTGCTAAAGACCATATAAAGACTTATTCTAGCTAATTGCAATTATTGAGATATATATAGTTCTCGCTACTGCATAACCTTCACTTTTTGAAACACAAAGGAGATAAAGTATATACTATGCCGTGTTTCTTACGAATTCTGTCACATCAGATAACACACGCAATGACACAGCAAATTTTATAGTCATTCGTAGTAATAGTACAGTAACGTACATGCGCGCAAATACTATAATCTTAAAAAAAGGATTTTTTTCTGCTTTATGTATCTACTTGGGTACCGATATTATATTTATTAATTTCTTTAATGGTTCTACTATTAATTTTGATGAGTCATTGTGTTTCTATTACATCGAAACTATATAAATAACAAATATGGCAATATATAAGATGCAAAGTATCTAACGTACCGAGAAAATATGACAAAGCGGTATTGCATCAATGTGTAATTCAAATAAAGAAATACCTAATCTTTGTACATGTACTAATAACGATAAAACGTACGATACCTGTTACGCTATCGATTGCATATATTCATCACAATGTATTGTAATATTATTTAAATAGAGATATAATTGTAATGTACAATGTATATATAAGTATAGGTATAATTGTATAATAATGTATGTATAATCCATGTATAAGTACTTACTTATATATCTTCTTTGTAATATATAGCGAAGTAAAATGTATAAAAATGATTTTTTTCGTAATATATACCTTGAAAACACTGAAAAAAAAAGAATTAGTCGATTGATTGACCGACCTTGAGATCTTAAATCGGGAGGAATCTCGCTACAAATCAATTTGACCCCTATTTTAGTAATCAAAGGAAATGTTATGTAAATATATCAATAGGGATGAAAAGAAGGGGAAAAGAGAAGTGTGATCTAATGACGTAATTATACTGTGTTGCATCTGCCTATTCTTCATCCAACAATCCTTCGATACAGATAACGCTATTAATAAATATTGACTGTCGCGCATTACATTGTTTTATGAGATAACAAATATGATCAATATTTTGTAAATTTTAAATATTTTATAGAATATTTTATAGAATATTTAAAATTTTAGTATCGAAAGTTGTATATTTATTAATACATAAATTTTTGTTCTACTTCAAGATTTGTTCCAGAATTTTTTTTAGTTTTAAAAATAATTGTAGTAAAGCATTATATTATTGTGCTAAATGAATTAACCCGTAACCAAGAATGGCAAATGAACTCGTTATAGATAAACGCTTCTGCGATAATGAATCGCAAAACATAAAATTAAGCCCCGATGCACACGAGCGACGCGAAGTCACTGCGATCATCTGCGATCATTGCAATTTCATGTCAGTGACATTGCCCAATTTGTTTGTATATTTGTGAAAATCATAGTAGTATACAGAATCGCAGCGACTTTTTGACGCTGTAAGTAAGAATTCAAGTATTGTTTTACGTTCTACTGTTTTTCCACTTCTTTTGTTAACTGTAAAAGCGTTTTTAATTCATAAGATCCCCAGTTAGCAAGTTGAAGTTATCAATTAGAAACTTTCGAACGTTCCAGTGCTTAGAACACTTTTATTAAGAGAATAATCAAATGCTTTTCATTTTTCATTAAATTATAATCATATACATAATTTAAGATTATTGAATATAATACTATATTGATAAATATTTATTATCTAGAAACAGATCTTCGTTATAGTACAATGAAATAATTAAACCTGATAAGTTTGGGTACTGCTAAATAGAAGTGTTAATAATTCTGGATCAGTTAAATTCTTTCTATACTTCTGTACCATTTCTTGAATCTTTAGACGTCTACGTACATGAGGAGGATGATAACTGTAAAATAATACACATTAGGTAATTAATATCATAATACAGGGTTTAACAAATTCGTTGGACATTTTTGACATATAGGTAGTAGACACAAAACTGATAAGTTCTTATGCAATATATGCTTGGAAACGTCTAGTTTGTTAGTTACACACTGTTTTATATTTCGTAAAATGTTTCTTCGAATGAAAAAGCACATATTTTGTAATTGAAAATTGAAATTACGAAAAACGTAACACAACTGATACTTTTCCACGATCTAGGAGCTCCAATCGCGGTCGCTTACTTTACAGTGGACGAGTAATTGTTAGGTCGGTAAATTTTACGATATATATATAACAGCATGCAATTAATAAACTAAGCGTTTTTGACATTTTCTTATTATTTTTATGTCTACTATTGTCCAAGATGTCCCACGAATTTTGTTACACCCTATATATGTATTACATACCTATCGTTGTCAAGCCTTTTCCTGCGTCCCATATTTAATGTTGTTTGTCTAACAAGTGTTCCTAATACCCTTCTGGATACAACCATACCATCGATTAGAGGAGTAGCTAAATTGATTCTAGAAATTGGACCCTGCAATCTAACTCTTAATAAGCCACTACTGAGAGCTTGCAGAAAAATCACTTGTACGTCCGATGCTTGTATCACTCTGGATTGTTCCAAACCAGTGTATGTACAAGGGAGAAGATCAGCTACGTTTCAAATATAAAATATATAATAAATTCAGTTATTTAATATAGAGAACTACATTTATCAACAGGGCTATGGAGTTGGAATCATTTTAATTGTTCTATTCTACCAACAGTGCCATCCCTTCTAATATGCTTATCAAGGAGGTTCATTACTGACCTGCCTATATAATTCATCATCGTGATTGTTAAACAATTAATCGTAAAACATGAAAAGAGTATTTCATCAAATTGATACATCTGTGATTATAAGGCAAAACGCGACATATCGCATATTCCTATTTTCGAGATATTTTCGTTCCGATATTTCGATATTTTAAAGTTCCGGTCATCAATATTTTAGTATGACATCGAATTTATTAAATCTTAGTTTTTACATGAAAACATTCATTTAATACATTTTCTCTCTGATAATAATATAAATTCTCCTTTCCAGATTTGAGTCAATGCATAAATTCATATTTTTTGAAACGTGAGTTGCGTCGTTTTTTCTTGCAGCCATAGATATACTTTAAAATTATTAATACATCTTTAAAAAAATTGGATCTATGTCTTAACTCTAATCTAGAAAGCAAAATTGATATTACTATCAATGAGAAAGTGTTTCCTTTGAATACGAGGATTTCATAAAATTCAAAATCATATTTTAAAAAAGGAGTGCACTTATAATCAGAGACGGAAATTTTGACAGCCGACTCCACAGCCCTGTTTATGAAGACAGACGTACCGATTGGAAATTGAGTATAATCCTCCAAACTTTCCAGCCAGACAACCATAATCTTAATGTCAGTTTGTACGGGTAATACTTGTTTGGTTGTTCTCCTTGGTTTGACTGGATCCGCGCTAGAAGAGCTAGAAGGACTGGATCCTGTTAAGCTCGGGGGCTGTTTTTCTAAATCGAGCGACATCGCACGCGAGTTCTGTATTGTACTTTGTCCTGTTCCATAATTTCGCGAGTTGATACTTTCGTTGATGCTTCTTTCAAACCAAACTATAAAAATTACATAAGTTATTTAATTTTATTTTGCATTCATTCATTATTATTCATTCTTTTTCAAAAAATCTACCTTGGTTGACACTGACATCGCTGGAATAACTTGTTTCCTCCAGTGAGTCTGAATTCACCATATTACTCGATTGAGTTGGCACGACAAAAGCAATTTCCGAACTCACATCTGCCCAATAAAGTACGTGGGTGTCACCGTTGTAAAGAGCTCCACCATGATCGCTATGAGCCGGCTGCGGTACATTCAAATGCGGTGTTACCCTCCACGAAGTAGAAACATGGCCTGTCCAGCCGGCATGCGTTGACACAGACACTGTCCATCCAAGAGAATTCAAGAACTCCAAGAAATTCGGTGACACATTCGCTTCGTGCAACTGCAAACGCAAACTTTTAAATACGAATACAAAGAAGCAACCTGGAGATCTCGTAGAGTGAAAGAAAATGTTACCACATTAGATAGTATCTCTGTAGGCGACTTTTGGCCAGCCTTTACATAAAATATGTATACAGTGTCGCAAGTTCTTGGACTGATGTTATCTAAAGTTTCCAAATCTAAACAGAATCCTGGAATCGTCGGATCTAAAGCAATGAGACTACTATTTCTGGATTCATCATTCTCTTTCGGTTCCATGTTCAGAAAACCAAAATGACTTAAGAAGAGACGCGCAGTCTGAAATTCGTGACAAATTTGAGGCGGCACGCATTCTTCCGTTTTTTCATCCGATATTTTGTCATTTCCATCGGAATGCTTCGATTCGATGTTCATCTGACGTTCTAACAATTGCGATAAAATTTGATGCTCGTTTCTCACTACGTCGTTGTCGGTCATAACTGCCTCGAGACTCGGTATAGATTCATCCCTGTTAAAATAATTTAATTATCCAAATAAATTTTGTTCCTTGAATTCCATTAAAATGAAATTGCAATTGTAATTGAACTCATCGTACACTTTGCAATGAGGAATTCTGTCTACATTGTCCGGAAAGAATTTAGGTTTATAATCTGTTCGAGGCGCAGCTTCTGCTAGTGGCAGTGGACGACCTGGGTTCGTGTTTACGCTTCTTATACTAGATCTGTGCCTTGGTAAATGTCGAAGTTGCATTGTCCACGCGTGTCTACCAAATGGACCGCGTATCAACACGGTCACGGTTGGCTGTGGATCTTGATCATTTCCAAGGGGTTCTTCTAATAAGGCCAATATTGTGGCATTTTCAGCAACGAAGTATCGAAATCTTTCGACCGCTGCTTGACGCGGTACACGACCACCTGTCCAACTGTTGCAATGTCGAAGGAGCGATACTTCATCCAATAAGGATGACAATGATTGCGCTCCGCAAGCACTCGGAAAGTAACCAACCTGTAGACAATTTAAGAAACATTTTTTTATCGACATACTCGCTTCGATTAAATGAATCCCTTATTGACAAGTGAAGTAAGTTCCTTTTCTTAGTATTGAGAAAATTGAACCTTAAATCATCCTTGACGGTATGCAAATTGAATTGCAGGATGATTTAAGTACTCGCAATATTATTTATTTTTGTAGTAGACACATTTTTCGTAATTTTAGATTTATGCCATTTGTCAACTAAGAGGCTCAAATGTCAGATATTGAAATGGTAAATGCTAATATACTTGTTCTAGAATAACTGTGAGAAGTGCGTCGGCAGCATCTCTAACGCGCATGGATGCTGGTTTCAGCTCTTTCTCGTCTTTCATTTTTATGGGCTCACCAGGTTTTCCTACGCTTTTGGTTCCCGACACTCCAAGTTCAACAACCTCTAAAACTGTTGTCAAACAATCTTTGTCCTGAAAAAATATAAGTATGAATTTATCCTAAATAAAATGCAGCTGTAAAAAAGAAACTATACTATACTAACTTGCAATAATTGTGAATGAGCAGTCAACCAAGTTGTTAAACAACTGAAGGCAGCAACGATAGAAGAGTGAAGATCTTTTGAATGAGCTGGAGGTGGACGCCAACATTGATATGCTATGTAATCGCAAAGCCACTTTACAGCGCGTTTACATTCTAAAGCATCTAAGAAATTGAGAAAAAAATTGTGTTAACATAACTGAATTTTACATTGCAATTTATAGTACCGCGCATAATTGAACCTGTGAGTTTCCTTGCTGCATATAAAATATTAGATATTTTATAAGTTTATAATTTTCATAAACTGGGAAACAGTATCTTCGTTGATACGCATAATGATTTACCTGTTTCACGGATGCGTGTCCTTGCTAGTCCTGATAGTATCTCAAGAGCTGCCAAAGAAATATTTAAATCTGTCTTCCACGACGATATTAATCTGTGACAGACCAAGTAAGTTGCTCGCACGAAAAGAGCATGAGCTGAATCTGTAACATCGTTTCGTATTTTTTGATCGTTAAAAGCCGCTCCTTGCCGACGCATTCTCAAAAGATAACTAGAAATTTATATAAAACGTTGTTTCTCAAAATGCAAGCCGGTGTATAGTATCATTAAAAGAAGCTTCGATGTATAACAGAAATACAAAAGAAGTGGGAAAAACAGGATGATGTTCCACGATATTCTATGTGTATGCACGGTAATCAAAGGCAAAACTAATAATAAAAAATACTTGTATTTACCGAATGCAATGCATTCCTCTTGAAGAGTTGCAATATCAGAGGCTTCGCCGAGCGATCGTTGATCACTGGATATACTTATTTGACTGGCTGAATCGCTGGTGACTATCAAGCGATGATGAGACGGTACAATGGCGCGAATGCACAACAAAACACAACTCATAATAATAAAAATGAGTGACATTTCACATAAGCACATGTAAAGCAAATTCGAAAAAAGTGACGTTAAGCATCATGATCTTACATCGCATAATTATGCTGAATTACTATATAAATTTTCATTTAAAAGCAACCAGTAAATGTTAATGAGCAAAGGAGCATCTCTTTCTACTATTACTTGGAAAGATGCCATTGATTAAGATTGCTTTTTAAATTTGGATACAAACGATAATTAATTTTAGAAAATTTCAATCAGCGCATTCGATATTTATGTATGCAAAAAGAAGCTAATATCACTGAAACTATAAATAATGACAAACCTGATGACAATAGATTGACAGCAGAATCATGTACTACAGTGTCAGGTTGCGTGACTTGTTCGACTTCTTCTGCCGCTGCTGAGTCTTGTACACTCAATAACAATGCTCCTAAAAAACGGTGACATATTAATAAAACCTCTACTATAATTAATTGCTAACTTACCCAATAGCATATGAGTATTCTGAGAATCAGTTTCAACTTGTAACGCATTTATAAGCAAGTTCATAAGTCTTGATTTTAACTGTGCAAACGTCGCGTGGCCTTTTTCTGCGATAATAGAACTTGAGAATGTTGGAAGATCCTTAATAGTAAGATTCTAAAAAATAAAAACATTATACATCATACATTGTTCTGTTAGTACTTAAATCGACAAGGATTTAAATAAATATACTGATTACTTGAAAGTGAAGAGGCAACGCTAATATTGATATTAACAGATGTATCGAGGCTCTTCTTAGATCTGGTTTTGATACTATGTTAGATTTCAGTTTCAAGTCTTTCTCTGGAAGTACAGTTTCTAAAGCTGATATCACGGCGGGGACTAATACTTGTACACCATTTAAATCTAAACGAAATAAATCAGCAGAGTTCAAAAGAATGCTTGCTAAAGTTTCGCCACATTCTCGAGACTGTAAGTGAAAATATAAATACGTATTGCAGATATTTTTACGATTACTATAGTGTTATATGTTATAGAAAAATTATTACTTCGTCCACTTTAAGGCCATGATGCATCGCTTGATAGAATCTAGCTAGATAGACGGGTAAAATTTCTTCGCCCGTTTTCTTGGCACAAAATATTCTACACAGAGCACCTAAAGCCTCTGCTCTCCCAGATTCATAGCGATCTATGCACAATGTTGGTGGAACATCGTTAACAGTTTCTTGCAACGAACTAGGACCCTCGACAAGTACAGAAGATGGACGTTTCGTTGCACCTGAAGGTTCTGTTTGAAGGATCTATCTTAATAACAGTAACATTTAAGCCCCTCAATTCACTAATGGTGTAGTTCCAAAATTATGAAAACTGAATGTATTATACAAATAAATAGAATTGAGAATATTGAGTCATTTATCAATACGACTTTCATATATTTACTTCCATATTAATAATAAAACACAACTCAAATTTACATCATAAGTAAAATAGTTACAGAAAAACCTTGAATAGTGACTCAAGTTTATTATTAATAATGTAAATTAAATTACTATTGAAGGAAATGTAGTTTTTCCTTTAAGAATTGGAGCTTGAAGAACAATACGTTTAATGTTCTGAATGATATTGTTGATATTTTGAATATTTTGGTATGTAATAACAGTCTCGTAGATTTTTTACATTGCTATAAATTCATGAAATCCGCTGTCTATTTATTACTATTTTTTCGCTTTATTTTGTCACAACAAAGCTACCTTCTGTTCTTAATTTTTGTAAAGTATTACACAAAATTCCAATTTTTTCAATATGTACTAAGAAAAAGGACTTAATTCATTGGTTAACCAAGGGGCTCAGTACATCATGATCGATGTTACGTCAATACCTACGCGGTAAATTTTGTGACCATCCATCTGTGCCTATGAAGGCAGCTTCAAATAACCATTCTCCAAAAAGGTGTAATATACTATTGCATTTGGGACGTCCTGGCGCTAAGGGAGGTCTAATATCTTGAACCAGCGAAGTCATAGCTGCGAATACGATTTTATAATGCAATACATACGTTACTTCATGTAGCATAAATCGTTTAATAAATTCTTACACGCTGTGCTGGAGGTAGATGAAGGCCCTGAATTAGATATCAACATGGGTGGTGTACTTGAAACACGACTTGTTGTCAAGCCGATTAAAGAAGCTTTCGGAATTCCTGTCGTTAACGTCAAATACAAAATGTAATAAACAAAGTACATATAATACGCAAAGTAGAATACTTTAAAGTTTCTTATAAAGAAAAAGTTGTACAGCTTAGACAGACAAGTATCTAGTAAATGTATATACAAAGATCGAGAAATATAATAGGAAAACGTCGGAAGAAAAGTGCTGAATACCCTTAGTTACTGCAGAAGGTGTTACACTGAAACTTTTGGCAAGTCTGCGCTGTGTTGGAGGCGTAGGTGAAGGTTGTGTCAAATCTTTGCCGCTTGACTTATCCCAATTTACACCACCGCTTCCAATGCTAACAGATCCGGATGTCACGGTTGATACGCAACATTCTTCCCAGCAACATGCCTGTGAGACTCCTAAAAAATTTGCGATCGCGTGCAACCGACACCCAGAAAGCAAGCCAAAGTGTGCGCGTGAACTTGTGCTACTTTTGAAAGTAAGAAAAATATAGGAGGAGATTTCCCTTACTTTGAATAGAAGTAGCGTACGATATAATTTACATGTATAACTTATACAGGGTGGAGCATTTAAATGGGAACACCTAAATATCTCCGTTATTATTGGCCACATGAAAAAACTCCAGAGGACAAATCATAGTATTTTAAGGGCACATCTGATGATGAAAAGAATTTTCTCTTAAGGTTATTTTTTTATGAGATTTGAAGGTCATCGATATTTTTCTAATAGATCAAACTCTTTTTCAGAGGTCAAGAGATACACTGAAATGATTCATGATGAATCAGTTTCTGTGTGTCTTTTGATCCCTGAAGAAGCCGACTGCAATGCTAGCGAAATCAAAGAGTACTATACTTTATATGTATCTAGTCTTGAAAGTAAAAGAAGCAATCAAAAAGCGTGTATGATATCAAATACTCATCAAAACTTCCAAGACTTTCAAGAGTTCTAAACTTCAAATCGTGTTCCAAACGATTCGAATTTTTCGTCATTGATTTGAAGCGATTCGAAGCGATTGAATCATTTTCATTTTTGAGATATTGACGTTTAAGGATGCATTGGACCTATCTTAAAACTAGTGTAAGATCGACAAAAGTTTGTAGGATTATTCTTCTAGTCTTCCTGGCGAAATACACCAAATTTAAGATAAATCCACTGAACAAATCCTGAGCTATAACAATTTTAATTTTCTCCGATTTTACTGCTGATGAAGCAGCTGAAAAAAATGTTGAAAAAATGGTACCAGTGTTAACAATTTGTTTGTATATCTAGTATATGGATAGTAAAAAATGTCTTAAATTTCAATCGTCTTCACTTCGCCGTTTTAAAGGTATTAATTATAATTTAAGAAAATTATGCTGTAATATCAGTGTCGCCTCTTATTATATCTACTCTTTGGTGAAACATCAGGAAATTTCTTCCCGAAGGACACGGTTCGCACCCGTAAACTTCAACAATAAAAACTGTATGATGCCTGGCCGTGAAAATCATAAATCTCTGAATAATGGAGATATTTAGGTGTTTTGAATTGCACACTTACCGAGAAAAGCATCGACCTGTCCAGCTATACCTTTTATGGCTTTTAAAAATATCTGTGGTAAACTTTGAAGACACGGATGCTGACACGGATCTATAACGTTTGTGCTGGCAATAGCATATTGTAAAAATGCTTGCGTTTGCGACACAACAGCAGGTCGACATAGATCAACTGGATCGCCGATAGTTCTTAGAAGCCTATACCATGCTTGTGCTACTGCTTCGTCCGACATGGTAGGCGGTACAAGCTGAGAATCTTCTTCGTCTGTATGTATAATTATATGTAACGAATTGATGATGTAGAAAACAACGTGGGCTATTAATGAAAAAACACTAACTTATTTTCAATTCTGGAAACATTGGACCATACATAATTTGCAAAAGTCTTGCTGTAAGGGCAAGACAGACGCGATTCCATTGCTCTACTAGTGCCAATCTGTGTCGCCATCGCAGACAAGATTCCCGTAATGTACGCCACAACGGCGGCGAAGGAAAATTACGTTCGCACGCCACTAACCATACCTGTGAACATTTAAATAAGAAATATTATATAATTAATGGTAATATTTTTATAGAAAAACGGTACCTCTAATAATACGCCCAGAACTCTTTCGCACAATTGTTCCCCAGCATCTTCCCTCGTAGCTGGAGGTGCTAACAGAGCGTCGTTAATTCCGATTAGAAATAGTAACAAACTCTCCCATGTTTCTCTTTCTAAAGTAGCACAACCCCTTGCAATTTGTTGCAATGTCCTAAGCACTCTGTGACACAAAACAGCCTGTCGATTAATGGTATCAGTTCCTATAAACAATATTTTATATCTCACAATCGTTGTTCATTTATAACATATACCAAATAGAAAGTTTTCATAGAAGGAAATATAATTTCTTTTAATTCCAAATTACCTAAATCCTGATACAGAAATGGCCAGACTACGAAAGAAAAGATATTTACAGAATATTAAATAGAAATGTTTGTAACACACAAATTGTTAGTTTTGGTTTCTAATGCGTCTTGAGGTTACTACAGCATGCAATCTGTGCGAAAACAGAGAATAGAGAACTGTGAAATAGTGAACAATTCTATTTTACCTTCCCCTTTTCGTGGAACGAACAAGTTATGAAAATGACTTATTATCTTTCTGGCATAAAAATTCGGATCGTCTATGATCGGTCTGGGTACGCAAATCTTTGGTGTAGAATATAACGCGGACAACCACTCGCAATACACGTTAACGCAATCTCTGACAGTGTCGTGCTCAGCCAAAGGCAACGACAATCCGAAACAGATTACTTCCATGCACCATTGCACTTCTTTGTCCGTGCACAACGGACTAGGTTCAGCCGCTTGCGTAATACCAAGATTTGTAGCTAGCTGACGTACAATAGACAAGGCAACTTCTTTTCCTGCTCCGGGAGAAAATTTCTCGAGAACGCTTTGGCTCTCTTCCGAACCTTGTTGGACTAAAACACTTAGTGAAGCCCATTCCGAATACATTCCTCCTTGGGAATCCTAAGAGTTAGCAGTTCATAAATGGACGAATTTTTCATTCTTACACGAAAAATATAAAGACTATCAGTTACCTTAAGATTAACTCTGTTAAATACGCCTAAATTCATAGATTATTATAGACTTTGATGTCTTATAATGTAGAACTAGTAGAAAGAAAAGAAAATGTTCGTATGTATTTTTTCGACTTCGATTAAAATAAAAAGCACTTCATTTTATAAAAGTATGTCAAAAGTACATAGTCGAACGAAAAACTATGTATGGTTTTTTAAATAATTTACATTGCAATATACATAAACATGTGTATCAAATCTGACAGTTGCAAATATTTTTTGACAGGTAGTCAGCGCCATACAATACACATACACATGTAAACGTTATGCATACGGTTAACCCGATCCTATTGGCTACAGTACTTACGAAAAAAATGTATAAAATTCCACACGTTTATTTCAGTATAAAATATTTCATATTTACAAGTAATCGTGCGTGATCGGAATATAAATAAATAAAGCATTTTATTATATATCCTTATTATTTTATTTATTTGTTAACACATATGTATGCAATTGCATAGAGACATTTAATAATTGTTAAAAACCGTTCCAAGGAAGACAATATTATAACAAAAGAAAAATGTATATCAACAATGAAGATCTAATAGAAATAAACAATAGGTCAAACAATATATATACAAATATAAATCATTATAGATGTTTATATGAAAAATTCGCGAGGATAATTCGCTTTTGGATACATAATTTATCACACATACTATGTATATAAAATGATGTAGAATATATATGTATGTATAAGTCAATATAAAATAGATTTTGATTGGATGATATTCTGCCGATAAAGAAGATGTGAAGGTAGAAAACTTAGCTTTTTGGCTCTACCTACTGGGTAATACAAGTATTACAATCTTGTGTATTGTATTACTCGTTTTTTTTTTGTGTATGGTATGTATCTAAATCTTGAAACGAAAAACATCGACAGATGGCTCAAGATCATGTTATGACTAATATTTCTAATTGAACTCGTACAGATATTGAGAGATCATAATACTAAAAAGATAAGTGCGAAGACACAGCTTGAAGATAATGTATGTAAGGACAATGTTTCCGAACATGAATTGAAATTGAAGTTACAGTTTTGTAAATTCGTGCATTGGGGTAAATAGCAAATGAAACATGGCGTTTGTTTCTTTCATATGTTCCGAAGATATTGCTTCTCGATTATTCCTACGAGTTCTCAATTATCGTTGAAAAAATAACGTTCCGATGCGTTGAGGATTTTTCCCCCGATTCTAACACTTCGTCGCAAGCGTGCGAACAGTCGATGCCGATTTACCTCAATATACTTGATGAGTGTCAAAAAATGAGGGGAGGTATCCTTATTTGTGCCTTTTCAGATGTGGAACACTTTTGAGATATTGAGGAATACAACATGACATCCCGTAGTTACACAAAATCTTACAGCCGTAAGGTCAACAGTGTGACGCCTGGGAGCATTCAATTTGATAAGCTTTTTAGAGAGAATAGTAATCGACCTTCTGCTGCTAAATCAGCAGGTACTGTTGGAAAATGGGGTATAACATCGTTCACATCTATCAGGAGTACGAATATCAATGGTACGCATTGTTTTTTATGCACATTATTGCATCAGTGTATATTTTCAATTAAGCTGCGAATATCTGTCTAATTGTCTCAAAATTCATAAAATAACATTTTGTTTTATATTATGCATTGTATTTAAAATATTTTATATTTAAAAGCATGAATTTTTATAGTGTATAAACAAATTACATATATGTTATTTATTAATCAGATATTTTAGTTTTTTGTGTTGTAACAAAGTATATCATCAGTGATCAGTAAATCATAATGGTACGTTTTTTACAGGAAGGAGAGATGATATTCATAACACGTTCGGCGCGAAAAGAATCAAATTAGATTATGGGAATCAGAATACTCGTGTGAACCCAGGAAAGGATCCTTTTTCGTTTGAAACCGATCCTGACAATAAAACAGATGTTGCGCCGCCAGTTGTTAAACCTAAGAAATTTTTTAAAAGTAGAAACGTTTCACCCGCATTAGAGGAATCTCGCCAAGATGTGGCTATGTACAGACAAGTACCTGACTCAAATTATGGTAGAGCTCGTGCTCAAAAGACCTCCCCGCAGCCAGCACCAAAACAGTCTATGACAAAAGTATCTAGTGCTACGGCAAAAAAAGTACCAGACACTCTAGATGGAACCATCAATGAGGCTCCTAATAGAGAAGAAGGAAAACCTCCAATTATATTGAGAATATGCAAAGGTACAGCGCGGCTGATCTGCGGAAACGTACAAAACACACAGGAGCCTGAACCCGACACGTACAGAATTTCCACGCCGCTCGTTAATACCGCAAAACTCGACGTCGAACGTAAGAATTTGAATGCGGAGACGCTGAAAACCGATAAGAAAACTGTTAGTACTAATCAGCCGATCGTCTCTACTGTGTCAATACCTTTAGAAAATTCGGAGATGCGGAGAACCACTCGTAGCCGGGCAAAAAATCTGCATTTAGATTTAACGACACCCGTTGTATCTACAGCACCAGTAACTACTACCACCAATTCGCATAGTTCTGGCTTGTCCTTAACTCTTAGAAAGTCGGTTACCGATTCTAATAACACGCTAATATCTCATTACGACATTGTTAAGACTGATTGCAGTTCAACGTATTCCTGCAAACCAACAATTGAACCATTGATTGGGCGTGATCAGCCACTGCCGACTACGACTCAAGAATTAATCGACATATTGTCGAGCGATTCCGATCCGATGCAAGCAAGACCATTGATAATAAACGCTACGGAAACCGAAGAGAATGTAGAAGCTATTCCGAATGAAGTTCAACATTGTTCGATAGATATTCCAACAAACGAGGTGGTCTCGAAATCCTCGACGGAGTCTGAGCCAGAAGCTAATCCTAAACCGGAACCGGAAGCAGAGCCGGAGCCGGAATTAGAACCGGAACCAGAGCCGGAACCAGAACCGGAGCCTGACCCTGAAATAGAGGCGGAGCAACCAGCTCGCACGAGCGATAATGAGACGGCTACAGCTAAAACTTTGGTCGATCAAGACTGGTTTTCTGGAAGCAACGATAGCGAAGGTGTGAGTGGTAACGCTGAAAACGACATAGCGTTGCACGTAACGAGCACGGTCTCGGAATCGCAACCAATGAGTATTCCATCTACAACTGTTCAGAAACCTCCCACTAAAAAGGGTAGCATCTTCAAGAGTCGTTCAACGGGAGCAACAAACGGAAATAAAAGACGAGCATTGTACAAACATAAATGGTGTGATAGCGATAAGGAATCTAATGCTACAGACGCTTCTAATGCTGGAAACACCACTCCTACTGCTGCTTCGGGATCTCACAGCAGTACAGGGCCTGAAACCTATGAAGAAGAATTTGATTCTTCGCAGTTAACACGAGTTGTAAAATATCCTGAGGCTGATGTGGATTTTGAAGACGAAACCGATGCTATTACCAGCGTTCGTTGTGGCAAAAAAGTCAAGGGCGTATGTATATTGGAACAAAACTTTTACACTCGATATAAGAGGCGACACTCCACGCAACCCTTTAAATTAGGTTTCTTTTTTATTGTTGCACTGGCTGCACTAGTGCAGAACGAACCAACCAAAATAGCAAGTGGTTCAGCCAATGCAGGAATAAAAAACAGGGCCTATTGATTGTGTTGTTACACAATCTCTTTAAATTGGTTCTATAGGCAAGCGAGAAATTTGAATCAACGGAATTCAATATCTTTACTTCGTCACAGACTCGTTGAACGGCACAAAATTATACTAAATACACTTGTATTTTACCGCAGTTTCACTATCGTTACTGAATTTTACCGATCGAGACGAACGGACATTTAAATTGTCTATCATTTCGTCCCTTTTTAGAAGAACTTTCTTTCGTCGAAGTGTCACCTCTTATTATCTATGTTTTTCATAGTCACAGAAACAGAACATCAGTAAAATATTAACATTTTAAAAAATTTATATACAATTGTCTTAACATTTGTGATAAATGTAATTACAAATATTTCTGTGAGCTATGAAAGATTCAAGACAATATACAGAGTATTTTTGAAATCGTGATACAGCCTATAATGCGGTGATTTTTCATATAAAACGGAGTCGAAGATATAGAATAAAGTTTTTCATACAAGGCTTCATTTCCGAGAAAATTGAGTTTAATCATTTGTCAAGTACTGCACCAAGTCTACGCTAAGTAAAGGGCATTATTATTTATATTTGTAAACAGTATCAGTCAGAATATTTAGTTTAGATGATAAATCGTAAATTTACTATAGTAGATTTATTGTAAACGTTCAAAATATTGTTTTTAATGTTATAGACAAATTTTCGCTCGACGAACTGATGAAACGTAAATTTAAGATAATGTATTTGATTTTTGATTTTTGATGACAAGATAACACTCGCCTAAGAGTTTCGACGTTTGTAAATGTATTAGATTTTGTCTAAGTTCATACGAACTAAACGAGTTTCGAAACTTCATTTTCTCGGAAATGAAACTTCTTACAAAAAACATTATTGTAAATTTTGATTCAGTTTTGTACAAAGAATTTCCTCCCTGCCGGTCATACTACGATTTCTAAAACACCTAGTATATAAAATACTACATTTATATTAAATATAATATTAAATAATTCTTATTTTCTATTTTTAGTTCTATACTGTAGTGAAAAATGTGAAAAAAGCTCATCAAATTCAAGAAAGTGGGGAATTTCAAGAATTTAACGATGATGTTGAATACATATTGGATACTCTAAGAGAAAACAATCCAAATGCTACTCGTTGCCTTTCAGCTATACGATTAGCAAGCAAATGTATGGCACCTGCGTTTCGTATGCACGTACGTGCTCATGGAACTGTTGCTAAATTCTTCAAAGCCCTTCATGATGCAACCAAGGACCAGGTACAAAATTTTGTTACTTCTTAACACAAACGTACGAATCTTGTCAGCTTTAACATTTCGAAATTTTATTCTTTATATTTAATTCTAGAGTCTTGCTTTATGCACAGCAACTGTAATGTTCGTGTTAAGCCAAGATCGTTTAGCTATGGATTTAGATCGTGATTGCTTAGAATTAATGTTAAGTTTGTTAGAATCTGATGCCAGTCACAAAGATGCACTTGATGATTGTGGTCTTAGCCGGGCAGAATTATTGAAAAATAAAGAAAAAGTACGACAGTTGTGCGCTGACATTCAAGCTCAAGGACATGCAAAGCATTTAAATCTCGACAACATAACTGTAAGTACTTTCTTTATTGCAACAGAAGCAAAAAATTTATAATTCAACCGTATAATTATAATTCACTTTCAACCAGGTTGGACAACTTGCTATGGAAACACTTCTTAGTCTCACCTCAAAACGTGCGGGCGAGTGGTTCAAAGAAGAACTTAGAGAATTAGGAGGTTTAGAACATATTGTAAAAACGATCAGAGATTGTCATCGTCACATTAATGCTCAGGATATTACGAGATCTGGTTGGACAGATCCATTATTAGATAAATTACGTAAAGTTGATAGATGTCTACGTGTATTAGAAAATGTGAGATATATTAAGTGCCGCTATAAATATTAAATTTTATTTATAACAAAAGTATAAATATGATACATATAACTTGCATTGTTACAGGTTACTCACATGAATGAAGAAAATCAAGTATATTTACTAAAGTATGAGAATGGAGTTTTAGTCAGCACGTTAGCTAATTTGTATCATCTTTGTGGAGAAGA
Source organism: Perdita meconis (assembly GCA_030770465.2). NCBI lineage: Eukaryota > Metazoa > Arthropoda > Insecta > Hymenoptera > Andrenidae > Perdita > Perdita meconis. The sequence goes on from JASKOS020000007.1 coordinate 5,549,692, forward strand.
AATTCCTATTTATCCGACTATAGATCCAAGTGATAAAACTTCCACTGGTGCTGTTATTAGAGAATGTCTATTCGCTATTATCAAAGTTCTCATTAATCTTACACATCGATTCAATAGACAATGTAAAGTATTAATGAGTTTTCCTTATAACGAAAGTATTGTTGCAAATAATATAAAATGTATTGTTTTAAATGTTTCAGCTTTTGGAAGTAAATCAGTAGGTTCACAACCCGGCGTTTTAGATTGTAGTCTAAACCTTTTATTACGCGTTCCCGAAGCACTCCCTGAAGAAAAACGTTTTGATATGATGATGCTAGCTTTGATTTTATTAATAAATTTAGTCGAACAGTGCGACGATAACAAACAACTACTCATTGAGTCTGAAGCTCCACCGTCAACAGAAAATATTTTTGACGGTAAAAATATCACGAGATATAGTTATCCAAATAATCCTATGCGATGTAGAATATAATTTTATCTTTCCCTTGAAACAGCTAAAGGAAGCGGAGTTGAATCTTTGATTGATCTTTTCTACAAACAAGAGGAATTAGCTCGTGGCGAAGAACAAAAGACCGATGCTATTTTAGACGGTGAAAAGGATTCTGAACAAACAGAAACTGTATCAACAACAACAAAATCTCAAGAAGAGTTCATCGAAGAAACTGTTACAAAATGTTTGTACAAAGTTAATATAATTTATTGCAGTATTTGATAAAGCATTGTTTATAAAATTTAATTTTATTGACAGTATTGCAAAAAGCGGGACTTCATATGGAGCATACTTTAATAGGCGCATATGTAGTGCTTTTACTTGGTTACTTAATAATGGATAACAAGGTAAATAAATTTTAATCGATTAAGTATAGTAGAAACGGACGAGTATCACGAGTACTATGCATTAAAATAATCTGTATGTATTTTTAGGATTACGAATCGTTGGTACGCAGTAGGCTCCCAGATAATAATTTTAAAACTATGGTGTCAATACTTCAGAAATTTTTTAATTTCATGAATTTAACGGCATCGGTAATTACCTTTTTCTTTCTTATTATGCTAATTCTAATTAGTTATTAGTAGACTGCGGATGTTTATGCGAAATATGTGAAAACTTGCAATAATGGTCATGAATGCAAAAATATATAAAGTATTGAAAATAATATATATTTTAAAGTCTTTAAAATAGAAAACACATTTCTACTTAAGTTTCAAATGGTTTTTTATTTCTACGAAATTATGAGTTCGCTTAAACATCTGCAGTCTAGTTATTAGTTAATTTAACTGTTTTTTTTTTCAACGCTTGCATAACGTATTACAGAATGAAGTAAGTAGCTGCGGAATCGCCGCTACTGAAAAGGTGATTAAGTTCCTAAAGATGTCGGATGCGAAAATTGAAGAAGAGAAAAATGAATTACCATTACCAGCGTTAGAGGAATCGAACATAATGCTCGATTTATCTTCGTCTTGATTGATATCTCATACAAACATTTGACATTTTTTATTACCCTGGCATGCAAAAAGAGCCAAAGTTATATGTGTCCAACGAAGCAAATTCTTTTTATCGCAGTATGAATGGACCTGTTTCATATTGACCATATATTTTGATATATATTTATTCACTTGCGTAATTTATTGTCTGTACCTTTCATTAAATTGACTTATTTCCCCACTAGCAGTAACACATTAGATAATTAATAGTAAGTTGTTAATTAATTATTCAAAAACTAATAGAAGATAAGAGACGCGCCTTGTAATTACGCACTGTGGCTCACTTAAGTTCTCTACTGGCGTGTATGTATTATTACCAATTAATTGATTCGCCAATTAATAATACATTTTAAATGTTTTAAACTGTCAAGGAGGGCAAAGCGACGTGTGCTTTTTGCCATATTATGATTTGTTTGCTGTATAATAACGCATAAACTCCGAAATTTTACTATTATATTGAAACATAAATCTAGATTTTAAGTTGTATTACGCGATCGGAGGTGTAATGGTCACCGTAAACCGTTGAAATTGAGATAGCGTTATTACGTAAGTTTATTTTAATATTAAAAGTATATTATAAGCCTTGTAAATGTAAATTTATAAATTATAATTGTATCTTAAATTCACAGTTTCAAGTTATTGTATCCCATTAACAGGCATAGGATTTCACGAACTTTTAACCGTATATTTTGCCTGACAATGTAAGGAAAAGAATGAGAGATATATATATAAATATTACATTGTTATGTATATACAATAAACTAGCTTTGATCATTATGAATCTGTACAATAAAGCATTTTTTAAATAAAAATCAAATACAATGGTGTATTAGAAATAAAAACAATGTCATTTCATTCTGCATTAAAAATGTAATCAAACATTTTTTTTATTTACCTCCTTGTCTGGAATTGAATAATTTGAAATGCTCCGAGTATTATACTAAGTAACTAACTTCAAACAGTTCCATTTACGCTGCTCCAGTTCGAATATTTATGAATTCATCAGTACAATTTAGTACGTGACAAGCAACGACAAGTAGCCAATAAGTATAATAATAATAAAACTAATAATATAAAATAGTAAAATGTTATCTACACATCTTTGTTCAAAGTAAGTATCAATTCGTGCGACGTTGATAACATCTACTAACCTATGAACCTCGAATGAATTCATTTTCAATTTTATCAAATAAACAATTCATTTTTAGGGGTATTGGAACCCAGGTTACATTACCATATAAATGGTTAAGTACAACAATTAGTATAGTTAGATTAAAATCGAGTTCATCGTCATCAGATTCATCGTCGGATTCCGAGTCTGATTCCGATACACAAAGTAGAAGTCCACAGCAAAGCAAACAAGTTAGTGAAAATGAAACTACCGAGAAAAGTAACACTGAATTGACTAGCTTCATAAAGAATTTAGTAATGGTAAGTGTTCTACTCCAGCAGTTTGTACAAGGTTTCTTCGAAGGAATATTATTAATGCTTCGCGTGTTGTTTTTGTAGACTAAGCCTACCAAAGTCGCAGACGTTAGTATAAATTTAAGAGACAGAAAGGGTAAAATAGAACGACAACTAAGCAAAGTAGCAGAATCGTTAACTATGACAGTTGGTGGAGATAAAGAGCTGATTACAGACACGTTAATGAAAAATCTTGCTGAACTGGAAAAGGACACAGAAAAGAAAAAGCGTCCTAAAATCATTCATTCTATGTTTGTATACAACTTTATAAAATTAGATAATATTTTTGTTTCATTTAATAGCAATTTTTATAATAATTTTGCAGATTGCAAAAGGTACCACTATATAACCAGAAATTGGATAAATACAGTAAAAAAGATCTTAAAAACTTCAAACTGAAAGAGAGAAAAATAATCGAAGAAAAATATGGATTAACTGAGAAAATATACAGTTATGAAGCAATAAAGAATGCAAAGTCAAATGAGGTTTACAAAACAGAAAGAGATAAAAAAATAATTGCAGAAAGATATGGATTAAGTGGGGAAAAAGACAATAACGACTTCATAATGAGAAATAGAAAAATAATTGCAGAAAGATATGGATTAGAGGATACAAAAGACAAAACCAGTGTAACAAATGAGAGAAAAATAATTGAAGAAAGGTATGGATTAGATAAGAAACAAGTCATTCATGAACCAATGAAGGATAGAAAAGTAATTGCAGAAAGATATGGACTAGAGAATACAAGAGACAAAACCAGTGTAATTACAGAAAGGTATAGATTGAGCAATAAAAAAGACAAAAGCTCTGCAATGAATGAAAGAAAAATAATTAAAAGCAAATACGGATTACATGTTAAAGAAGAAACTACAAAGGTTCCAGAAGAGAAAATAAAACAAGAGAAAAGTGAGTCTGTAATTCGTGCATTATTAAACAAACACACATCAAAAGACATATCAAAAAGGTATTGTGTACTTTATTTTAAAAACTTGTATTGTATACATTATCAGTTTCTTATATCTTTGTTCTGGAATAATGTTTTCTGTTCTATGCGCAGAAAACATTTATACATTAGTTCACGATTAAATTGGAGTTGAATTTGGTTCTCTTTTAATCAGGAGAATGCCAGGAATTTATTGGTCTAACGTTTGCATCGGTTCAGCGACAAATGAAAAATCTGGTTTGACGAAAAATTAATCACTTAGAGCCCTCGCGACCTCGTAGAGAATATTTTACGCTTCACTGCGTGGCATCCTTTGAAATGAGTCGCGCGTCGGTATAGAGTTACACACGTACCAAAGGTCATTAAATTTGAGTGATTTAAATTAAATTTGATTTAAAGTTGAATCATTAAATTTTCGTCAATCCAGATTTCTATATCTTTTATTTGTCACCGAATCGATGCAAAAGTTACACCAATAAATTCCTGCCATTCTCCTGGGACTCCAAAATCATGATCTATCGAGAATAAAGATGTGGATTCTTGTAGTCACTGACATTATCTTTAAATATTAAAATATTTAAGATACAATGTTTAGGCCTCCACGACAAACGAAAACCTATCCTACAATTTTTGATCTAACGTTAACGTCGTCCTCGGATATTCCTGAACTCAAAACGTGGAATATGTGCGAAAAAAATGAATTTCAATTCTATGAAAATAAATATCCTGAAAATGGATTTCAAGAAATGATTCAGTGGACTGAAGAAGGAAAATTATGGAAATTTCCTATTGACAACGAACAAGGTAGAATTAATACTAGATTTTGTTTGTTCTGTGATTGTTGTTAAAAAGTTACTAATAAATTTTTACAATATAGGCATGGAAGAGGAAAGCAAAGTACACTTCTCGGAACATGTATTTTTGGAGCGTCATTTGGCTGGATGGTGCCCTGTCAAGGGTCCAATACGACATTACATGGAATTGGTTTGCGTCGGACTTTCGAAAAATCCGTACATGACGGTGCAAGAGAAATATGAACACATAATGTGGTACAAGGACTATTTCGATGAAAAGAAAGATTTGTTGAAGGAATTAGGACTTTCAAATATTGCGACGATTAAAGCAGAAGAGCAGATCGAACCGCAGTGATGTAGTTAACTTTTTTTGGATACATTTGTTTTAAAAAATAAATATTACATAAAATTTCAAAGTTTGAGTATTATTAAAAAAGAAAGGAACAATACTTTTATGTACGAAATAGAGTTGTATAAAATTCGATGAAAAGACAACACGTGGAGGGGGAAAGCAGCGTGGTGGAAGCGAGTTGAAACGGTACGATTTAAATTTGTAGGTTATTGTGCGTTCATTTTATGAATGTGGAGAGAAAAATGATCGAACCGGAGGACGTTGATGAACAAAATGGATTGCGTTCGGATGGTAGGCGAGCGTTAGAATTAAGACAGATTCGCATAAGAATGGGAGTTTTCGGTCAAGCCGATGGAAGTGCTTATATCGAACAGGGTAACACCAAAATTTTGGCCACCGTGTATGGACCGCATCAGGTTATTTCTATAATACTAACTCTAATATTGCAATACTAAACACGAGAAATTAAGAAAAAATGTAAATAAAATTCGTGTAAAAATTGTTCAGCCACGAAGTTCTACAGGAAGGAGTGCGAGTAAGGTTACAAAAGGTATAATAAACTGTCAATACAGCATGGCTGTATTTAGTTTATCGTCTGGAGAACGAAAGCGAAAACCAAGGGGTGATCGAAAATTACAAGAAAAGTCGCTTCAGTTGAAACATGCTATGGAAGCGATAATACATCTAGAATTATATCCACGTTCGCAAATAGATATTTACATTGAAGTACTGCAAGTGGACGGAGGCGAATACTGTGCGTCTGTGAATGCAGCCACGCTTGCTTTGATAGATGCTGGAATTCCTATTAAAGTATATTTCAAAAGAACTCTTCTCTACTTGCGATTGAAACATATTTATTGTCGAGTTATTTTCTGTTAATTTTATTTTACAGAATTATGCGGTAGGGTGCACTGTGACGTTAATTAATTCTCCATCATTAGAAGACCAAGACAGTACAGTTGGTGCAGGAGTGTTAGATTCAAATTATGTAGAAGAATGTGCGCCTGGCGTTACCTTGTCTATCGTCGCGTTACCAGATAGCGATAATACATCAAAAGAAGGTTTAATAGTAGTGGCACAAGGAGCAGGACAAAGATTACATTTGACACAACTGGAGTCTTTGAAATCACAGGCATTGCACGGTTGTCAAGACATAAAAACTATTTTAGACTGTGCTGTTAGACAGTATTTAACAGAACAATCTCTTCCTTCGCTTTTCCATGTTAGTTTAGATTAGGAATGTTAATAAGAAAGTCACGTACAGAAATATAATATCACAAAAAATATATTTAAATATTTTCTCATAAAAGATTTTCTATAAAAAATTATGTATCAAATATCTTGTTCATTTCTTAACAACAATCTAAATTCTTATTGTATAATTCAATCTTTTGTACCAATAGCTTATCTTTCCGAAACAAGCTGACTTATTTTATACCTTAAACTTTAGCTCCAGGGTACCTTTCCATGATCATGCCCACACCCTATAATTTATACAATTTATTAGCGTAACGTAACAAAGATATAAAAGATATAAAAATCATTTATATTAGTTTTGTTAGTCTAATGTTACTAATGATTTACCTGTCCACCAGCTGCACAAGCCGCAATTAATCCAAACTGTTGATCTTCTCTGATAAGTCGATTGGCGGTATGCGTAGCCAATCGAACTCCAGTTGCTGCAAATGGATGGCCGATCGATAAGGATCCACCCCATGCGTTCCATTTATTAAGATCCGGTGTCCCGACTTTCTGAGACTTTCCCAAATAATTTTGTGCAAACCAATCGGAATCCAATGCTTTTAAATTGGCCAGAATTTGCCCGGCAAAAGCTTCGTGTATTTCCCATACTCCAATATCTTTCACGTTCAGTTTAGCATTTTGCAACACCTACAATTCGTTTTCTAATTTAACGGTTTCTATGCGATATCGAAGGCTTTAAATACATACGAAGCAGAAAACTTTGTAACCTTTGGAATTGCATACGATGGTCCTAAAAGTAACTGATCAACCGGATCTTGCGAGACGTAAGTGAAATTTCTTAAATATGCTTTTGGAGTAAGACCAAGTTGAAGTGCTTTCTCTTCCGTCATTATCAAAGCTGCCGATGCTCCATCAGTTAAAAAGGAAGCATTAGCAGCAGTTACAGTTCCGTACGGCTTCACAAATGCTGGTTTCAGTTTTTGTAGTTGTTCAGGTGTTGAGACACGAATTCCATTGTCTTTATCCACTACCTTATCCACGTCTGGGACTGACAAGATGTTAAAATTAATGTATTTATTTCTTTCATTTCAGTTTATACTCTTCGGAAAAATTAAGGAATCAACTTCAGGAACTCAAAAAATGGAGTCAAATTTAAATAGTTAGAATTCCGGCAAAGATAGTCGTATTGATGTTGAAAAATAGTAATGTCTACTTTCACATACTTTTTTAAATTTGCATGACAAACTAACGCAATTGCCTTATTTCACGCAAGTCGGTAACTTTGAACATAAAAGTCCGAAATAAACAATTGACACCAGGTTCTTGTTCGAGGCTCAATTAAATAAGCAGACAATCCTCTTTAAAATAAACTTAAGACCACGATGCTGTTATCAGCCGTAATCGAGATACAGTGAATTAAAGAAAAAAAAAAAGGAAATTTGTGCCATTTTTAAGCATATTTTGCAAACATAAACAATGCATCTTCAAGAGAAAAGATTAAACAATGAAACTTTCTAAAAACAATGAAAGTTGATAGTACGATTTTTGTTTCAAAGTTGAATAACATTACCAAAAAAAATCATACAACATTCAGAGAATACTTATTTTATAGAAAAAGTTAGTCGCTTTCGATTCATAAAAATGCAACATGTCTAATAATTTTTTGAGCCCCTTGAAGCATTAAAACAATTGAATGAAATTTTAAAAAATATTTTAAGTGCCCTTTATATCGCTATAACTTTGCTCGAAAGCAATAAAATTAAAATCTGAAAGAAGTATGTGAAAGTAGATATTCCACGCTTTCAAACAATTTTTCAATGGCATCAATTCAGCGATTGTTACCCGAGTTATGACTATTTGAACTTTGTTCTATTTTTCGGGTTCATAGAGGTGATCCTTTGATTTTTTTGCAGGGTTTATATCTGTACCTTTATAAGGAATCACGTCGGTAAGATATCCTTGCTGCTGTGCTTTAGCAGCTAAAGTGTGGGAGCGTAAAGCATAGTCATCCTGTTCTTTTCTTGATACTCCAAATGCAGCTGCTAATCTGTCGCCGCTGTGTCCCATAGTTTCACCACTAGAGAATTCTGCTACTGCAGGTAGCTGCAAGTTTATAGATACAATATAGCTTAATGTATAAACGTATTTAAACTATTTTTCTAATAAGATATAACGTACATCTGGTACAAAATGTGCTGGTCTAATGCTACCAAGAAGAGCTAACTTCTGGCCAATTGTTTTTGCTTTATTGGCTTGCAACATTACAGACCGCATTTTTCTGCTGTGCCTAATCGGTATGTCTGACATAAATTCAACTCCGCCTGCTACGATCACATCGTATACTCCACAGGCAATCAAACCCATACCAGTTGTAATTGCTTGATTACTGCTGATGCATGCCATAGTCACTGTATGCGCGGGCGTATGCTCGCTGTAGCCAGCTGCTAAAGCCGCTTCTCTACCTATGTTAGAAGTTCTTACTTCTTGCATTACTGTACCGTAAACTATGTATTCGACAACATCTTTGGGAAATCCAATCCTTTTTTGCAAACCCCTTCGAACATGATTTAAAGCATTAAAATATTTTGCAGACAGGCTGATTAATATAAAATAAAAATACAATTATGTAGTAGCTTACACCAAAGAATGTCTGGCCAAGTCATATGCTATTAAATTCTTATAACTCGTTCCAGATTGCAAGAATGGAGTTCTGACGCCATCAACGAATACTATGTTCTTAGCAACATTACTACTTTTAGTTGCATACGATTTATTCGCTAATGCTTCCCAGTAATTTTTAAGAATACCTAATGCAAAGAGTAAGTGGACATTTTTAAATTATAATCCGAATTTTGAACTAATGTATATAATATGTTAGCATAAGAGAAAAGACAATGTTATTCATTTTTAATCATTTCGTTTATTTCTTTATTGAACAAAATATTTGTTTTCGTTCCTTTTGGCTCGTCAAATTATAGAAATAGTTTCACACCCTCCGTGTACTTTGTACCCGACAAGTGAAAATATTAGCAATGTGTATATCTCGTGCAAATTATTTTTTATTCTTCTACAATCTTTTATGTTATAAATATGTCATACCATATTTCGTAAATCCTTGCTTTGCTATTAAATTCGTTTTTACAGCGGAAAGCATTTTTGTAATTAATTCGGATACGATTCAAGTCCTCACGTTCACCGGACAAGTGAATCTCTCTTGATCTCTCTTGATCTCTCTGTGTGTCACTCTCAGTCACTCTGTGTCACTAATCTTGGAAAACATAGCGTGAAGTAGGCTGATTATGACACGTGGACTTTGGCCCTTTATATTTTAGGTATGTTTCCAATGCAAGTGCTTTTCCAGTCATGTGGATATCGTTTTATATAGAACCGTACGCAGGGCCGTGCCTGCTTTGTTGGTCACTTAGGTGCAAAAACTTTTCTCCTTATTGTCAATTTACTTCTCCAATTTTGACTCCAAAAATCTCCATCTTCAGCTTTTTACATTTCTATTTTTATATCTTTGAATCTTGCCTCTAATAAATTTAACCGCCCATGTGCAAAGGCACCTTTTACACCCCCGCCAGAAACGGCCCTGCGATCACATATAAATAGCTTTATAAATATAAATATCAAAAGTCAACTTAGCTATAGCTGTATACCTAAATTTAACTATTGTTTTAAGCTCCATAGAATTAGTTATTTAAAAATTTACGCATTCTTTGCGCTTCACAATTATCGCACCACCAAAAACCAAAAACTATCTATATAGAACCGTTTGTTTGTAGTACACATGGAAATCAGCATGAATGTAGAATGCGGGAAAACTGTCACTTTCCCGCTTTCAATCTCGTGCTTACGAACAATTTAGACAATCGCGTGTTAATAAAATATTAATTTAATGAAGTTTCAGAATGAGTTTAGTGCGATCCATAGTGGAACGTGAAAAAGGATCCGGTAATTTGTTTAAAAATGTTCATATTGCAAGAAACACGAACGATTAAAGGATATTAAATGACAGGTTATACGTGAACTAACGGCTCAGCGCTCCAATTCTTTGAAAGCTTGAACGAGAATATTTCCGCGCGTCGCATTTAATTTAAGTGATTTTATATAGTACGGAGTCCATTAAATCAAGGTACTTTTTCTTTCCAGCATCGATACGTGATTATGACGTAGCATTGTGCCGTTTGAAATGTTATCAACAGGACGTTTATCGTGGTATAACGCCCAACACTAACGCGCTCGATTTTAATCCTGAACCACCAGTTTTCGCTTGCCGATTTTGTACTACAGCAGGTTACGAGCAAATAATCGCCCTAGCAAACGAAGATGGAAAAATAGCTTTACAGGATACAAACATTAGAGAAGGATCTTCCCACCCATTGGAAGGAACACAGGTATTACTATTATCCAATACTAAAGCAACACTAATACGTATGAATTACGAGTAAACAAAATTTGTTCGATTCGCTTTTTAATGCTACTTTGTCTGTTAGGCACATTGCAATGCGATATTTGACATTGCCTGGATGCCTGGTGAATTAAAGTTGGTCACTGCATCTGGAGATCACACAGCCAGATTATGGGATGTTTCTGGATCTGAAATAAAACAAATCGATTATTTCCATGCTCATACAAGAAGCGTTAAAACTGCAGTGTTTCGTTATCAGGATCAGGGTTTGTGTTTTGCTTTACAGTATACAGAGTGAACTCAAATTCATGGTACAAATAACGTCAAAGAAATTTTATGGGTCAAAATGAGACAATAATCAAGAATAACGAAATTGTATGGGAGGCTTTGTTTTCGAGAAAAATGTATTTGAAAATCAGTTGAGACGCGTGCATTTATCTAATATAGTAGAACTTCGATTATCAGAATCTCTGTTATCTCTATTTGTAATTATCCAGAACCTCAATTAATTCATGCACTAAGTACAAAAGTACTATAGGACTCTGAGTCATACTTAGACTATGATTTAACAATGTTCAACTAATTACTGGCATTATATTTAATAAATATCAAGTCGGTTAATTGAGATTCTACTGTAATCAATATTATGAAAATACAGTGACTCTTTTTCCATGAGACACAATGTGGGACTCTTTACTACCAATACCTACTTGCAATAATAACAAGCATTAGCAAATGCTTATCTATTATGCATTCTCATTGCAAAACTAATATCTGTGTAATCTGTGTTTTCTTTTTTCGTGTATTACACCATGATTATTTGTTTAATAGAAATTGTCAGCCCTAATTTGAAATCGAAATTGCAGAACGAGTCGATATTAGTATTATCTTGATAATAAACTGTGTTTGATATTGTGCAAAAACGATCACAGCAACCATGTGTAATGAAATCCATAATATTAAATGAGTGCACGCGTACTCCACTGATTTTCAAATACATTTTTCTCGAAAATGAAGCCTCCCGTTTCGTTATTCTTGATTCTCGTTTTAAACGTAATTTAATTTTGAAAATATAATGTTACAGCTGTGTTCGCGACTGGAGCTAGAGATGGTACCATAATGATATGGGATATCAGAGCCAACCATTGCGAGAATCGTAAACCAGATAATTGTATTTCCAATGCACACAATGTTGGGCCTTTAGGCAATGTACGACAACGTAGGATACTAAATAATTCGTCTAGAACGCAAAGCATCACTGGATTAGCATTCCAAGATGATTTTACTTTATTGTCGTGTGCTGCTGGTGATAGGTAAGTTCCTTGGCATAAATAAATGAACCAATCGCCAAAAAACACGATATGAAGCTATCAATTTTAATAAATATTGTTATTACAGTTTGATAAAGGTGTGGGATTTACGAAAGAATTACACTGTTCACAAAAAGGAACCTGTGGCAAAGCATACAATGAATTACACAGGAAATAGTACGAGAAATGGATTTTCATCTCTGTTAATATGTCCTGCTAGGATTACATTATATGCAAGTTGCATGGATAATATTATATACGCGTATAATATATCATCCTATAATCCTAAACCAAGTAAGTGAAATATAATGTTATTAATATTAGATCACGAATAACATTAATTTATATTTCATTGTTTTCGTTAATCAGTTTCAGAATTTTATGGACATCAAAATTGTACATATTATGTTAAGACTTGTTTAAGTCCTGATGGACGTTACATTGCCAGTGGTTCCAGCGACGAACTCGCATATATTTGGCGTACAAATAAACCAGGAGCACCAGTAGTGCAACTTTCTGGACACACAGAAGAAGTAACTTGCATTGCATGGTGCCACGTTGGAGAAACGAAGGTACAACTAAATACTTGAACAATATCTACGATCGACGCGCTCGATGTATTAAATATTTTTTTAATTTTACAGATAATAACGTGCTCCGATGATTCGTGCCATAGAATTTGGAGAGTCGGTTATGAACATAAAATAGATAATGAGGAAGTGGAAATACGGGGTCGAGCAGAAGCTGTTTTTCCTAAAGATCCATTAGAGAATTTAAAGCTGGAGACTACGCCGACCGTTTCACGACGTTGGGTCGCATCCCAGGAACGAACTCCAGGATCTGACACTACGCCTGGTATGTTTTTTTTTTTTTTTTTTTAATTTACGTTTTATTAATCGTATTATTATAAACGTTGTCGTCTCTTTTGCTAGGTACTACTCCCGGACCCAGTTCATTAGAGAATCGTGCCGAAGATAATCAAAGTCATTGCAGTGCTAGTAGTTCAATGAAAAGAAATTATCATCAAATGATGGTAGGATCGTTTTCCGACGGGAAATTCAAATCTATTTTGTCGCCCATAAAGGAAAATCATGAATTCATAGTGAAACGACCTCATTTAGAGAATCGTGGTGCACGAAGATTATTCAGTTCAAGTAACGATAACAATAATCCGTTGAGTAGGGGCTACGAGTCGGACGAGCCGAGCACAAGTTCGTACAGTGCGGAAAGCAAAGACAGCGCGATCCTCTTTTCGCCTACGTTGAATCTACCAAATTTCGTGATTGACGGTACAGCACCACATTTGCTCCAATTATCTCCGGAGAAATATAAAGAAAACGTCGATTGGTTAACGAGGATAAGAAGGGAGAAGTTTGAACGAAAAATGGGGAAAACTGTGTCGGAGAAATTGACTGGCCTCAGTTCTGTTTCCCAGACGACACCTGGAAGAAGAAACGGTAGATTGCGATCGGCGGAACCACAGAAAGTATCTAAAACGACTAAGAGTCCGAATCCCTCGTTACTGAATTTCTTTAAAGTTACCGCGAAAGATTGTGAAACGAATGAATATTGTAACGATTCTAATGTGATGTCTTCTGTTAATGAATGAATGCGATAAGGATGTCAGTGTATTTTCTACTGTTTATGATAATGGTATTTAAAAAAAAAGAAAGTTCAAATTAGTAGCTTCTATACAAGACTACAAACATTGTAATGTAAGATAACTGGTATCTAACACAAACGTATTATCAAATTTGTAAGCATAATTATATACTCAAACATGTCATGTGCTTAATGACAAGAGCGTAAAATATCTTTTATATGCAATAATAAATTATTTTTATAAAAATACGAATGAAATATAAAAAGAAGAATACAGTTTTCACGAAGATTTTATTTTGTTATACTTTAAGTGATAAAAGAATAAGGTGTGTTGGTTTCTTAAATTTAAAATTAATAATTATTCAATTTTATTTATATCATACATTTATACCATAACTTTTGTTAACTATTCAAGTTAGTACAATACACTTTCACTGCTCGAGAAAGTAATTTAATCTTGACTGTTTTCATTTCATACTCTTCATTGTCTATATACAACGTGTTTTCTTTGTTTACCTACAATCAAATTGTTATATGTAAATGTAACATTAACTATCGATAACTTAAACTAAGAATTTACCTGTTGCGGAATTAATTCAATATCTTTTGCTTCTACTAATTGCTCATACAATTTATTATCATTATTTTCTTGCTTCCAACCTTCTGTTATAAAAGAGAAGTAGTTTACATTTTTCGGACCTACGTAACAAAAATATTATTTTATTTAATAACAAATTGATAACTTTATCATTATACGTGATTCCCTGTTAGTTACCTATTTTCACTTTTAAAGACGGTACATCATCTCCAGTTTGCTTTTGATTTACATTACAACTTTCTATATGCAGTTCAGTCGTTGATATCGGTAATTCGCGAAGAACTCCACATTCTTCGTTTATCGTCTTGCTGTAATCGACATCGTCTAGGAAATAAATCGATATCGTCGCGTACAATTAAAATACTTTTTAATTAACAGCTGCAAATAAATGTGAACAAACCCATTGCGACCATTGGTTTCCTTGGAACGAAGGCATGCCACCATCTTCTATTTGAAGTATCAAACTCGTGCAGCTGCAAATTCATTTGATAACAACGAGAACAACCCTTGCAAGCATTTGTGTACTTCATTGCTGCATCACAGTTCCAGGTTAAACTCCCTTTATACCCATTAAATACGTAAGTTGCGTATCTGCAATAAATCTCGTGAACGACAGAATAATTAAAGGATCGACTCAGAACTATAAAAAACCTGTACATACTTTCGCAAAGATCCCCAGTACCAATATTTTTTAGCAAGAGCATGAGCATCTTTCCATGCACCCCATTCGATCGCTCCCATAGCATAAATTGGTTTCGCTGGCTCTTCAGAATCTTCCTTCAGACCAGAAACAATGTGCACATATAATTTGACTATATTAAGGGATCAGTATGGGTTTATTTTTTCAAAAATTCGATTTTCTAAAAACATCGGAAATATTGCAAGAAAATGATACTTATGAAGAAGCTGAAGGAATAATATATGGAGCAGGCATCGCTGATTGAGAGTAAGACGCTTTTTTTTTACGATTTTACGATAAAAACTTTAAACGCGTTTTTCTCGAAACAACGTTTTTCGACCTCGCCGACACGATTTACAAAAAAAATATTGCACTGATTGGGCTTAAATTTTCAGGAATTATTCTGAACACGCATAGTTTTAGTCCGAAGTAGAATTACAAGTATTTATTTATATAACCATATTTTTAAACAATTTAAGTTGTAAAAAAAGGATCGAAAAATTCAAAAGTCCACCATTTTGTTATTTTTCATTGGGACTGAAAAATTTTACTTCCAACAACAATCATCAAAAATCTTCCATCAAAAATTTTACTTCCAACAATAGCGACAACTCTACTTTTCAAGAAACTACTCGATTTTTTGTTTTTAAATGCTCCAAAGTCCAGATATCATGTCGACCAGGAACAAGCAGAGCTCACTTCAAGTGGTCAGATCACCAAGATAAATCAATAAAAAAAATGTAATAAAAAATTTTTTCTATTACTTTAAAACATTTATTTTTATGTGTGAAAAAATGGAAATGTAAAAATAAATTTTAGAATGAAAAAAAAAGTTCTTGAAAATATGTATGATAAACCCATACTGATCCCTTAATAAACTATAAACTTACTGTTTACAAACTAAACATACCTCTATAGGATTGACTTCGATCATATCCATCATTTTATATTTTTCACTCATAATTGCTACTGTAGCATCTATAATCTGCCTTACATCAGACAAATGATCATATTCATAATACAAAGATTTGGCGACTCTGTTTGTTTGTCCCAATGGTAAAATACCAATAGGGCATTGTTTAACTAAATTAAAGTTAGAATTGTATTTCCTTACTAATCCTGTCAATACATCGGATAAAGTACCATCGCCACCTGCTACTATGATAGCATCAGTGGGTTTATCCAAGTTCATTATAATCCTGCGAGCATCGTTTTCCGATTCAGTTTGTATTACCGTTACAGCTATTCCAGCCAAATGCAACAGTGGCTCGCAATATTTTTGAAACAGTTTTTTAGCTTTCCTATAAACGATAATAATTAATGATCAACTAATAAGCTTCGATTAAGAAAAGAAAAGTTAACAAACCCTTTTTTAGCAGTCGGATTTAATATAATAGTCACATGACGATGTTTTAGATGCGTTGGACATGGCAAATCACCATATTGCGATGCATATTCGCAATATTGTCTCATTAATTGTTCAGTGCTAAAATAATACAACAGTGAATTAAAAAACATAGAAAATAGGTGTGCGATTAAGATTGTTTACATAATTTAAGGTTATATCTTACTCGTATACATCTTTACTGTACGAAATTCCGTATGATAAAGCCGCAATTCCTACGACGGATTTCTTCCAATTGTTTCTGACAGCTTGAAAGAATTTTAATATTTTTGCCATTTCTTTTTAATTTATACTTTCTGTTATGATTCACTCCAACATATTCTTATCGTGTGCATTCGTTATTATGTATACCAATGAAAAGAACTTTATTCAAATACTTGAATAAAAAGCATTGTGATTCTAAACGCTTGTCAAACGTTTTTCTGTTTGGTCACCAAAGCCACGTGCGTTTTACATAAATTCATCGTGCATGCGTGCAACGATGGATGATGACGTCAAATGAGATGTTTGACGCATTGGTAAGCAAGGAATTTGGGAACATTGGGGAATAAATAAATTCTAAATAAGTAAGTATCGACGAAACTAAACTTTTTGTTTAACTTTTTTAATTCTTCATTTTAAATTACTTTGTCTTATTTAAAAATATTTTCAATACAGAGTTATCAAATTATTACAGATTTTATTTCTAAATAAATAAAATGGTATGGACACTAATGACATATATGATATCATTCAACAAAATGTGTATAAAAATTTATAAATATATTTATAAAAACGTTATAAAATGTTTGCAATATAAAGTCTGTTTTTTATTCCTGCACTGGCTGAATTAGTGCAGAGTGAACCGCACATGCTACCTGCTCCTTCCGTTTTGTGACATAAAAGAATAATAGCCACTGGTTCGTTCTGCACTGTTCTGCACTAAATTACAGCCGTGCAGTCAGTGTAGGAATAAAATATATACATACAAAATACAAAGAATGCATTTTATTTGAAGATTATCATAAATAAATAAAGCTAGGGATGATACACTGCATTATTTTATTATTTGTCTAAAGATATTATTGTATTAAAAATATATATACATATATCTATCTATACTTTTTACGCGATGTTGCGTGACAGCGCAAGGTTTCGCGCGAAATCGCGTCCACTGTGAGCGTAATCTACCAAGAGAACATGAAGTTGATAATCATGTATTTTTATCTTCGTCGTGCAGCACCTTTCGCGTTCTATATTCCTATTATCATGGAAGCATATCTAATGGGATAGTATAACCAAAAATGGTGGTTATATCTCGACTATTCTTGTTTTACTGAAGACCTCTTTTATCCTTCTATCTTCCTGTTACTTGCGGAGCAAATGTATTAAGTTAACATAATCAAAGTTGGTGATCGATTCTTATCCTATTCTTTACACGCAAATTATTGTTGTTTAATCAACGATTTTTACATAAACGGTAAAAAGAATGTCGCTTTTATAAACGCAACCACTTTTATACAAATTTTACATCGAAACTTGTCCAATCCAAAAACAGTTCTGAGTGGTACTGAGTATCAATCAGGATCAACAGGTTACGATCGAAATGGATACATTTTGGCGGGAATAATGTGACAAGTAGGAAAAGGTTAGACACGATCGATCTTCATTCACGATTTATTATTACATTTTCAATTTGTCGTGTTAAGTTTTCAAAGTCAAGTTATGTGGTGCACAACCCCTGAAATTTCATGGCACAATCGAGATCCAGTTCTAAGCATTGATATACAAGCTGGAATTTATAAAACGTCAAAGAACGAAACGTTTTGGAGAGCTGCAACTGGCGGTGCTGACTCCCACGTTTTGGTAATATAATACGCGTGTATTCGACATTTCGTTGTAAACAATAAATGGTAAAATAATTTGTTTCATCAGATATGGCATTTAACGACGAACGAAAGAGGTGGAGCTACGGTGAAATGTGTGGCAGACTTGGAACGACATCAAAAAGCGGTGAACGTTGTACGATTTTCACCTTCGAAAGACATTTTGGCCTCGGGAGATGACGGTAATTATATGTGATATAATAATTGCTCCAACGTGTATCGATGTTAAAGTACATTTTTAATCGGAAGAGTCAAGCATTATTTTATGGAAGCAAAAGGAAGATTGCGAATTTTTCATTTCTGAGAACAAAGAAACTGAGAACAGAGAGCAGTGGACCTCTTGGAAAGTACTAAGAGGTCATCTGGAAGATGTTTACGATATCAGTTGGTCCATGGATTCTAGTACCTTAGTCTCTGGTTCTGTGGATAACACAGCAATTTTGTGGGACATTCATAAAGGACGTTCTAGAGCTATATTATCAGATCATAAAGGTTTTGTGCAGGGAGTTTCGTGGGATCCTTGTAATCAATACGTATGTACGATAAGTACAGATAGGTACGTGCTAAAAGACTTTGAAGACGTTTCTAGTTTTCTTTGGTACTAAATCTATGTTGTATTTTTAGGATGTGTCGTTTGATCGATATAAATACGAAGAAAACAGTGCAACGGGCTTATAAAGCCAAAATTCCCACACCTCCAAACCATCCACTGAAGGACAAAACAGTACGATTATTTCATGACGATACATTCCAATCATTCTTTAGGAGATTAGCTTTTTCTTTAGATGGAACATTGATTATCGTGCCTTCTGGAATAATTGAGCCATTGGAAACTACAGACAGAATATCTAATGCCACAATCGTTTTCTCAAGACACAATCTAAAAGAGTGAGTTCCTTCTGTTTGTTAATTATTTTGTGCAACATACGTAATTGATAATTTTGATTTTATTTCGATTTTAGGCCTCTGATGATCTTACCTTCTTTGAGTGAATGCACCATAGCTGTTCGATGTTGTCCTATTCATTTTGAATTACGAAAAGATGGTCCAACGCCTGTGATTGGTTTGCCTTATAGGATTGTGTTTGCTGTTGCTACTCAACATTCAGTGATGATATACGATACTCAGCAAACCTCCCCAATCGCTGTTGTATCAAATATTCATTACACTAGATTAACTGATGTTGCATGGTAATTATTCATTGATTTCATCAACTTTCGAATTTTGGTTTAAAACTTACATCGTCTTTCCTTAACTTCGAATCCAGTAATCCAAAAATTTTATTTTTCCACATAAAATGTACCTTTTCTCAGGAACTACAAGAAATATCTTTAAAAACATTTTTTTGTTCAATTCCTCATTTTATTCTACATCTTTTAACACGAGGGTTTTCCGAAATATTACTTCTTCGAAAAATTATTCAGCTGTAGGTGCAATTTTTTTTTAATTTTCTGAGTACCAAACTTTGAAAATTTCTCACAAATATAATTTAAAAAATTTTTGAAAACCCTCTTATTAAAGTATGCAGCAAACAAAAAAAAAAATGTTTGCAGATATTTGTTATAGTTACTGAGAGAAGGAACATTGAATATTGGGAAATTTGCACGGTTGAGAATACAATGTCCGACTTCCCTTAAGTATAAAATAGAAAAAATATATCTTTTATAAAATGCATCATTTTATAGGTCGAGCGATGGCAAAATTTTGATGGCATCCTCCACAGATGGTTACTGTTCCATAATACATTTTCAAAAGGGTGAACTTGGTGAAGAGTACAAAGTCGAAAATAAAGCCTCAACACCTGCCACGACTAGTAACTCTAAGCAATCTCCAGAACCCAGTAGTACTATAAAAAAATCGACCGAACGAGTATCAGCCGTTGACATTGATAACAGCGCAATGGATATCGACATTGTGGTATCCGAAGAGAAAAGTATTTCTCACGGCAGCCCAAGAAACGAGAAAAGTGGAAGTAAAGTATCAGATTCAGCTGCTAAACAAAAAAAGAAACCGAACGATGAAGTAGTAGAAGAGACTGAAGATATACAGCTGGTTTATACCGAAGAAAATACTAACGAAGTTGCAAAAGTGGATACGAAAGATCCGCCTGTAAATTTGAAACTGCCGTCAGTTGTTACTAACAGAACCCCGCGGAGAGTAAAATTGATTACTCTTTCGAGCCCAAAAGCACATAAAAAATAGTAATCATAGTATTAAATATACATATACGCGTTTATACATATTTTCATACCGCATCTTGTGTAATGTTTTGTAATTTATACTGTTGTAATAATAAACGTTTAATTTAGAAGCGTTCTCGTTTCATCGCATAGAATACTGCAGACGGTCGATATAATACCGTCGCTGAAGTTATTAAAATTTAACGCATTTAGGTGCGAGAATACAAAAGTAAAGATGCGTCTATATATATTTTTAAACAATTCTATTTAGTATCTAACGAATAATTAAAAATAATTCGTCTCGATGTATTATACTGCCGTAAAGACGAGAGTGTATGCGTGTGTCAATTATTGCAAATACTATAGCATCCTTTGTCACCTCCGAAGGCTGGAATAGGTATTATATATCTCGGAGCATTAATATGGCGCATCGCAGTGATCTGACTACTCGCTGAAATAGACAGTGGTTGAATAGTGGTTCGCTCAGACACGCGTGTTTACTCCGAACAATTAACTACTAACAACGATGGTGAGTAATTTTTTCTTCTTAATACAATTAGGAATTATAAATTGCAATTAAAACAAAATTTAAGGAGATACTTTATTTCGTGCGAAAAGTTAAATAAATTCATAAGAACTTAATTAAGTATTTCATTAATAAAATGAGATTAGATTGCGCTATGTGTGATGGTTATTGCGAGGGAGATAGCGTTTCCAAAGAGTTTATTACGCTCGGTGATAATAAATTACAGTGCCAAAGTTTGGAACGGTAATAATCGTGTATAAGATTGTCTATACCGTAATTAGTATATAAGTCTTCATAAGTTGATCGACCGATCATACAACTGTCGATAGCAAGTCGTGTATAAGACGAATGTCGAACTTGAAACGGTGGTAGCTTATGGCTTATGGCAGATACGTTAAAGCTGAAATATGAATATTTGATGGGGAAAAGAGATCGATTTTAAACTTTCAAACCATACAAAATATAAATCCTGGGGTGTATTTTCAAACTCGAAAACTCAATTTGTTTTTCAATAGTCAGTAAACTTCCTTTTATACGGTTTTCTGCGCTAATTACGAATATGTAATCCGTTCGGTTTCCTTCACTCTCAGTTTTTGAGAAATTTGATTTTCAAGAAAGCATACACATTTTTCAACTTTGAACGAATTTTGTGGTGTAATGATATAAATATAGGGTAAACACAATAATTATGAACAAATAAGGTTTTTCATTTATCTTATCGTTTCCTCATTTTATAGAGAAATTTTTTGTCGAGTTAGAAATCTAACATTTTCAGTAAAAGTGTTTTTTCAAATATTTCATAGTTACTATCCATCTACTGGTGACACAAGCTATGAGCAGAATATTCACCATTTTATGATTGCATAAATTAATTCTATTACATACGACTAATTTTTTCTTAAAATTTGTACATTTTTTTTTCTGCAAAGCGTTTAAATTTTGTTTATAAAATGAAGATTTATAAGCATAATTTTAATACCAATGTTGGAATCAGCTAAGCCGTTTATCTACTGTCTTCCTTACTCTACTTAAATTTTGTTTACACAAAATGATTCTGTAGATTTTCCTGTTACATTGATATCCAATTTTATATATATTTAAACAGTCATTAAAAATAAAGTGACATGGATATTGTAAGAATTTCTTGGGACACTTTTCAGTCTATCTTAAAAAGTAAGTGTCTAGTATAAAATCCAACCATACCACGCGATAGAGCAGACCTTTTTCTTAAAATACAGTTTTCGAAGAATTTCAAAACAAAGTTTTGAACAAAGCACCTCACTGCCAACAGAACTATTTTACCTTCCAGTTTGAAAAAAATGTTTGTTTTAAAATTTTTCGCAAACTGTTCTTTAAAAACAAAATCTACTATATATCGTGTGGTATATGGTTGGATTTTGGATAGACATTTACTTTTTAAAATATACTGAAAAGTATGTCAAGAAATTCTTGCAAAATCCGTGCCACTTTAGCTTTAATGACTGTTTAGACTTACAAGGAAAGTTAGGGATCTCAAAAATTCATAAAAGCGTGAAACTTTGTGTGCAAGTGGAATAGTTCAATTCTACTATTTTTTGTTCGTACCATAATGCGATTTTATGAGTTAAAATCGGCGCTAGAAGAAAAGTAAATATTTCGTTTTCGTGGCATAATTCAAGAACTGTAAGAGATAGGGGAAAAAAGTTTGAACAAAAATTGTATAAACCAATTTCTGAAATCCATGTTTGTCAAAAATCCATGTTTTCTATTTACTTCATAAAAAATATAGATGTTTCGAAAAATTTGTTATGCAGTTTTGTAGATATAAAAAATAGCTACGACTTTTGTTTCAATTGTTTTTTTCTATCTCTGACAGTTCTAAAATTATTGTATGAAAATGTAAAATTGGCCTTTCTTTCAAGGTGTGATTTCAACCCTTAAAATTGTATTATGACACTAACAAAAAATAGTTTTGTAATAGGTATGAACTGCTCTATTTGCACACAGATTTTCATAATTTTCTGAATTTTTGAGTTCCCCAAATTCCCTTGTTAGACATATACAATCATTCACAATATACTAAAAACGTAAATTAGTATACATATATTCAGGAAAGTCTACAAAAGAATTTTATATGTAAATAAAATTCAAGTATCTTTTATAATTAAGTCACAAAATTTGTTGAATGTTGAAAAATCTGTAATTTCCTAAAAATCAAGTTTCGCAAAAACTGAGGGTGATGCAAAAAAACGGATTACAGACTACTGACTATTGAAAAACAAATTAAATATTGGACAGTGTTATTGTTCTCGCGTGATGCTCTAAAACCAAACGAATTCTGTTCCTGTAAATGATAACTTTATTAATCATGGTTCGTGAAACTGTAACTATGATAAATGAAAGCTATCTATCTGTTCTATCTTTTTGAGTAAAGCAACCCTTTAATCGCGAAATCGTGTCACCCGTATACCGATGTTCGATCAAGCTGCTATGGTTACAGGTATGTCAACCCTGTAAAAATCGATCTTTAGCACCGGTACACGTAAAGAATGTGATATATCGGAGGAGTCTATGACTCCTCTATCTATGCGCAATAGCATATCTACCCTCCTCGACGAAACTGGAACTATAGGAATGAGACACACCATTTTTCCAAGCATCGTAGAATTATTAATCGAACAGACACGACTGTAGGTCAAGGCGATAAACCTCACGACTCGTTGAAAGGTATAAGGTCGTTCTCGTCGATTCAATTTCGACTTGTCAGTTCGTAATCATCCCTCGTCGAGTGATTTACCCCATTCAGAAACATCTGACAAATGTCTTTCGAATGACCTGTCTGACCCTTCCGGTGTTACTTAAGCAATAAGTGAACGTTCAGTACTTCCATCGATATAAATTATATTTTTGTACAAAGTATTTTTCACTCTTTCGTACGCGACGAAACAAATCTTATTTTCGAAAATGGATATCACCGCATGACTCGTGTTTTCCGAAATACCCGTATTTGTTTGAAGCGTAAGAGTTCTAAGTTGACTTTTCTACGTGGAGTTGAGGCAATAGTTTGTGGTAATAAATGGCGAAAAAGGTACACATTAGATGATCGTTATGAAGGGACGAAACTGAATTGAAGGGTTACACCACTTTGAAAGCTTAAAAGAATTGCTGTTTTTTAAGACAATGATAGAGACAATTCAAAATCTGTTGAAAGGGATTATTGCCATGTTTCAGGCGCTTTTCACCCACTTTTTAAAATGCTAATAACTAAAAAACAAAGCTGCTACCGCGATTTCGTTACTCTTGATTTTCGTCTTATTTTGGCGTGTAGAACCATCCCTTAAAATTTCTGATACACGTTGCCGAACACCCTGTATATGGGGTTTTTAAAAATATGGATTTTTGTGAGAATGTGTGAGTATTTAAGGAAGAAATGTCATTTTTTATCTAAAAATTGAACATAAAAATGTAACAAAGTCCATCTTTAAAATATCGCAAAACACCTACGTATCTTCTTAGATCACTGAATGGAAAAGTTCCTGTCCAAATTTTAAGAGAATCGAATTGAATTTTAAACGAAAATTGTAAGAGTTATGCTGCACGCCGATTTTAAGAATGTTGCAAAGCATTCTATTTGCTCCTGATGCGGAAATCGCTCCAAACTCCAAACCGATCGGTATCATCACAGTGGTCGATTTCATAAATCTTAGCTAGTATGTTAGTAGACAAAAAAGTAAAAATTGATTATTTATGATTTATTTCAGAGTTCATCTATGAGTATAGTAATTATACTACAATCATCTAGTGATTATCTTCGATATTCTTCTGTGTAGGAGTTCAATGTGAACCTGGTACAAATATTATAATCTTATTGTCAGCATCAAATTCGTGTCTGTCAGTTGTAAAGCGGAAGGTCAGTTCAAAAGACGGAAGGTATACAGGGTGTAACAAAAATGTTGCAGTTCCTTAAAAGGGGTGATTCCTGAGGTGATTTCAAACAACTTCTTCCTTAGCGAAAATGTTAGGTGGGGCTTTGTTAACGAGTTATTAACGAAAAACACCGACCAATCAGGGAGCGAGTACAGTGGATGAATATCAGCGCGGGCTCCAGCTGTGAGTGGTATTGGTCCGCCATCGTCCGCGTCATCATTAATCCGCTGTACACGCTCCCCAATTGGTCGGTGTTTTTCGTTAATAACTCGTTAACAAAGTCCCACCTAACATTTTCGCTAAGGAAAAAGTTGTTCAAAATCACTTCAGGAATCACTCCTTTCAAGGAACTGCAACATTTTCGTTACACCCTGTATAATTTAACTTGCACTTCGCGTAACAAGTCAATTCTTTAAAATAAATGATTTATCACATATCACTAACAAAATAAATCCGTAACTCGTTTCGCCGGGTTCGACCGGACTTTTTTATTGGATAATTTTGATAAAGAAAAAAAAAATTTGTCGATTTCTTGAAATCTTCAAAGCGGTGTAACTCCTTTTAAGAACTCTTGAGTTAACTTCGCGGTTCTGCTTGCGAACTGTTACAGCGAGAATGCGTATCAATTCATATCGGACAAGCAGGCGTTCAAATGGGCAACGCCTGCTGGGAACTGTATTGTTTGGAACACGGGATCCAGCCGGATGGTCAAATGCCCAGCGACACCACCATCGGTTACGGCGATGACTCTTTCAACACCTTCTTCTCCGAGACAGACTCGGGGAAGCACGTTCCGAGGGCTGTTTTCGTCGATCTCGAGCCAACAGTAGTGGGCAAGTTACTTAAAACTTATTTCAGGTTTAAGTCGACGAAAATTTCTAATCTTCAGAGGCGGATTTATGTATGGGCTGAGCAGGCTGCAGCCTAGGGCGGCAAAATCTTTTTAATTTTTCGTCAACAATAAAACGTTTCTGACGAATATGTTTGAGGTATCTCATTGTTTAGCGAAAAACAGTTCGAACGTATTCGTCAGAAAACGCATCCGCTACAACCGCAGTGATATGCGACCGGTTTGCGTATTTGCTAGATATGTAAGTAAAACAAGGGTGGCAAACGTTTTTCAGCCTAGGAACGCCAATTCTCTAAATTCGCCCCTGATAATCTTTCATACAAGGTTTGTCTGGAAAGTTCCCGAAATAATTTTATAACTTCATCAATTTTATACATAAAACAAACTTGTTGATTTGGTTTTCCACATAGTTTCCTCCATCATCAATACTAATTTTGCAGCGTCCTAAAAGATATTAAAAGGCTCTGGGTAAATTCTTCAACCTTTTTACATCTGCAGACCGGTGAAATAGGAGACATATTTCGCGAACTTGCTATCAGGGTCATTCCATGCGAAATCGGACACTTTTTGGAGTCCATCTCAGATTTTTGTGAAATTTAGATATGTTGTAGTTTGTAGGGACATATAAATGTAAGTGAAAGGATTTTTGAACATTTTAAAAAATATTGATTTTACAGCTCTTTTAACTTCAGTGTTCACTTTTTCTCCAACAACTTTAACTCTTAAACTAGTAGAGTGACAAAAATGTGTCCCTGAGTGTTTATACCAGGGACTTATACCGAAACCGAAATAACCGGTATTTTTCGGTTATTTGGGAGATATATCCAAAACAACCGAAAAATACCGGTATTACATCGGTTATTTCGGTTTCAGTATAAGTCCCTGATCATAGGAGTATGCAGTAACAATTATTTCAATCAGGGGTTGAAACGGTTCCGAAAATAACTGTTTTAATGTATTTCGGTTCCTATATACTATATACCGTCACAAAAATATTCGTCCACCACGAATCCACGTCGAAATCCACTGATTCGACCAGCCGAGCTTGGCGCGGCGAAGTCCTAAACGCAATCCTAGCAGAGTCAGATTTTAAAGTGTTCATATTGAGTTTATAGTGACAATGAGTCACTTCTTTACAGAGCTCCGATCATATAACTAACTACCAAGATATAAATGTAATTGTTTCACGTGTACGAACTTGATCAGTCGATTAGTATGTCAAAAAAAAAATTATTCCGAGAACTTTCTGGATAAACTGTGTAAAATGAAACAAAACTATTTGATGGAATTCATTAGACGAAGTTCGTACCGGCACGTACAGACAGTTGTTCCACCCGGAGCAGTTGATAACCGGCAAAGAAGACGCTGCGAATAATTACGCGCGAGGCCATTACACAATAGGTACTGATTTCTATAAGAACAATTAGAGTCTCGCAGATTTTTTCTCTTGTTTATTGAAGGGAGTGCATCACGTCTTTCAGGGAAGGAGATTGTGGATCTCACTTTAGATCGAATCCGCAGAATGACCGAACGGTGTAGAGGCTTGCAAGGTTTCTTAATTTTTCATTCGTTTGGCGGAGGGACAGGGTCAGGATTTTCAAGTTTACTGATGGAACGATTGTCCGTCGATTTTCCTAAGAAGAGTAAACTGACTTTCAGTATTTACCCTGCACCGCAGGTAAAACGATCAACGCGACAAATGATTGATTAACGATTTATCATTGATTCAGCGAGTGTTTTGTTATTCGCACAGGTATCGACGGCTGTTGTGGAGCCATACAATGCGATACTTTATACGCATCCAACGCTAGAACACTGCGAGGTGGCATTTATAGTTGACAATCAAGTTCGTATTTTCATTGAATGCTACGATACAGGGCCGCATTTATACCTTTTGAAGCCCTAGGTGCCTCGTTGTGAGATCTCAAAGGAAGAAATCTATTTCAGTTAAGCAAATGTAATGCCTTAACTGATACGATGGAGTCTCTATATGTGAAATTTTTAAACAAATGGAAACCTGATTAATAGACTGCGGATGTTTATGCGAATTCATATTTTCAGGGATATAGAAAAAGAAAATCTTTTCTAGAATTAAATTATGACAGATTATAATATTCGTTACAAGTAATAGTCGGCTCTAATGTGATTCTACATTATAATGGACATTCAACCTTATTCAACTTGATATTACGTGAAGAAAATTTTCAAGAAATAAAGTGAAATTACTTAGGTTTAAGGCTAATAAAGGTCAATATTTTTTTACTCAGAATTCGATATTCTTCAATATCTTGATATAAAAAATATAGTATTCTATTTAAAAAACAAAGTTGACCTTCGAATCTCCGAAACGCCTTCACCTATAAAAGAAATAAATGCACTAAATAATATACCCCTTTAAACCATGCAACTTTTGTACACAAAATTTTTTCGTGCAACGCATAGGGTAATGGTCCCTATTAATGTGCCTCTACACTAATATAAATTGTAAAAAAGAATATCTCTAAGAAATAAAAGAAAAACATTTTTTTCAATAAAGTCAAAGTATTAAATTTAATGAAAAAAAATATTTTTCTTTCATTTCTAAAGGGATTCCTTTTTTATAACTTATTTAAATGTAAGGGCACACTAATAAGTTCAGGCACATTAATAGAGACCATTACCCTATTTTGGAAGTTATAGAGGTGCACAAGTTGCGTGGACCACCCTGTATATACTGCGGATTTTACAGTCAATCGTCATTTGAAATATATGTGAACGAACCTGTAAGTCACTCTATTTGAACCTTCTTTGTTTTTGTGAAGCAAAACTTTAGTATATGGCCCCATAAAAAATGGGGCCCCAGCTAGCGCCTAATGCACCTTGTGATAAATGCGGCTCTGCTACGATAGTTGAAGCGAACTTCAAGTTCACTTATAGCTCAATGACGAAGCAACGCGACTGCCACCATTCCATTAATACTTGATTATGTTTCCGTAGGCCATTTATGAATTATGCAGACGAAACTTGAACATCGACAGACCAACGTACACGAATTTAAACCGTTTAATCGGACAGATCGTTTCCTCGATCACAGCCAGTCTGAGATTCGACGGAGCTCTTAACGTCGACCTCACCGAGTTTCAAACGAACCTAGTGCCCTATCCGCGGATTCATTTCCCTCTTGTAAGACGCGCAACGGATATCCGCGTTCACTGGAAACGTTCAACGTAAACGAGAGTCTAAACTTTTGGAAATCAACTTTTTCACAGGCCACCTACGCCCCGGTTTTATCAGCCGAGAAGGCTGGCCACGAAAGGATCACCGTCGCGGAGATAACGAACTCTTGTTTCGAGCCGAATCATCAAATGGTGAATTGCGATCCGCGCAGGGGAAAATATATGGCAGTATGTATGCTTTACAGGGGAGACGTTGTTCCCAAAGACGTGAATGCGGCGATCGCTATGATCAAGAAACAGAAACACGTTCAGTTCGTCGAATGGTGTCCCACAGGTTTTAAGGTTTGTTATCCAGGATTTTGGTAAGGGAAGAGACCAGGGGCGGATTAAGATTTTTGAAGCCCGGGGCTATCAAATCTTGGAAACCTTTTTGCTTGTAATCAATCTTTAAATATTAAAATTCTAATATCAATTGAAATGATTCTTGGTTTTAATTTTGTAAAATTTGACGCTATATCTTAAAAATTGATAGACTTTACTAGCTCAGATTGTTAAATGTCCTAAAGATGATAACCGGTCGTCTAATATCGTCGCTCTATACATATTCTTTATTTTCTTTAAAAAATAAAATACATTTTTTGCCTCACAATTCACAATAGGCGTAGCTATTAATACTACACTGTCCAACAGCCAATTTGTATTCCGCTATTCATTATAGCGGATCATTAAACTCAAATGTCTTCTATATACAGGGTGCGCCAAAAGTATGGAAACGGTTAAATACTTCGAAAATGGAACCCTTTTGAGAAAAATGTTTTAGAGCAATGTTTTAGGGTTTTAAAAATTCAATTGATCGGTCGTATCTGTTAGACCTTCAGAGGAACGGTCAAGGTCACGTCAAGGTCAACATGATTTTTTTAAATGGAACACCCCATTTTTGATCATGCAGTGTTGATGCTGACGATGAGACATTTTCAAAACACTAGCTGATGACCTATTTCTATTGAGAATTGCTTAAGTTCTGAGCTTTGAATTTAAAGCCGTTTAAAAAAATCATGCTGACCTTGGCGTAACCTTGACCGCTCCTCTGAAGGTCAAACAGAAATGACCGTCCAATAGAATTTTTAAAACCATAATTTTTCTCAAAAATATTCCGTTTTCGAAATGTTTGACCGTTTCCATACTTTTGGCGTACCCTGTATATAGAATTACGTCACAAAATTAATTTCGAGTTCAAAAATGTGTAATTTAAAAAAAAATCAAATTTCTCAAAAACTGAAAGTGATAGAAATAAACAGATTTCAGATTCGTAATCAGCACACAAGTTGATTGTTGGTGTTATTAGTCGATTGACTATCCAGTTTAACAGCTTCAAATAAGGAGATAATCAGTTGACTGTTTCATTTAGAATGTTCGTGAAATTAGAATAGATTGGAATAGGTATAAAAATTGGATTTTTATAGGTGGGAATAAATTATCAACCACCTACTGTGGTACCGAGCGGCGATCTCGCAAAAGTGGAAAGAGCCGTGTGCTGTCTTTGCAACACCACCGCAATAGTTGAAGCGTGGGCCCGAATCGATCACAAATTCGATCTTATGTACGCGAAAAGGGCGTTCGTTCATTGGTAAATTACTTTCTATTTTTCGTTCCAAGCTAATTAAACAAAATTGGAATGTTTTATATTGTGTTATTTTTCTAAACTTTAATTATGCTACCATAGAAAAATGTTATTAAGTGTAACGTTTTTGTTATACTTTTATTGTCGTTGTTTTGTTATATCGCCCGCCCTAGCTGCGCTACTGAATTTAAATAATACATCGTAGACCGTATGATTGAAATTTTCGTTATTGTAGGTTCGTCGGCGAAGGAATGGAAGAAGGCGAATTCTCTGAAGCGAGGGAGGATTTAGCAGCTTTAGAATTGGATTACCGCGAAGTACAAGAAGACGCTGCTAACAGTGACGAGGGGGAATACTAACGCTACACATTGAGTATTTTTAAATGTATCAAATATATGCGCTATTTACACAAACTTTCTTGTTACGGCCGAATAAAATGAAATTAATAACATTTGACCGTCCTTACCTTGTTCTACAGGAAATGAATATTGCGTCCTCGTCGATTAATTATCGTGTAATTAGATTCTTGCAGCTCGTGTTTGTCACTCATCATTCAAATCAATTGTCCATCACACTATAGAATAGATACAGAGGCGAAACTCCGGTGATTCTGTCTTCAATTTTGATTACGCATGCGTTGCGACGCAGGTATCGCTCAGTATCGCTTGTTTACGTGCGACTATTACGGGCGCTACAGGCCCAGAAATGGGCAATAAAGTCAAATAAAAGATAACTTCACTTTTACCAGTTACAGAACCAACATAATACCAGTTCCGAAGAACCGAAATCGTAATCGATAAAGGCCAGAACCGATGTATATCCATAACAGTTATAACATAATTTCGGTTCTACATAATCGCTTCAGTATAGGAACCGAAATATAACAGTTTGAAACAGCTATTTTCGGAACCGTTTCAACATGGTTTCAACCCCCGCTTCAAATCTCAAGTCTTCAGTTTTATATCGAAGAATCTACAACTACAAATCTTTAAATCCCTAATTTCAAGTTTTTTAATTTCTAACTACAAATCTTCAAGTCTCTAACCTGAAACCTTTAAATCTCCAAACTGAAAGCTTAAAAATTCTTTGAATTTCCATTTGTAACTCACTCTTCAAAGTTCAAATTCTTCTTTTGGGGCCTCATAACTATGTTGCGCCTAGGGCTTCTAAAAGTATAAATGTGGCTCAGAGGTCATTCGACCCCTGAATCTACTACATTGTTTGCGAAACGTCGAGCAATCTCTTCGTATAGGACACGGCTTACTCCCGAAATCCTCAACAGTAAGAACTGCATGATGCCGAACCGTAAAAGCCTCAATCTATAAGTAATGAAGATGTTAATGTGTATAGGGTTTTTCTTTTGGAAGGGTTCCAAGGCTAATTTAGGAGCGATTATTTCTCATTTATCGAATTAGTTGATTCCATAAACACAGAAAATATTATATATCGGTTATTGTTATTTATTCTCAGTTATTAACAAGAGGCTTCGATTTATTTCGAATTTATTTCCTATTTATACATACTAAACAGCATGGTTAATATTGTGGTCCGAATCCTCCTATATAAAAAACAGACAGGTTAATATAATGTCTTGCCATATCCGTTATAAATCTAGACTTAACGTAGTTCCGAACTTACTAGGATTTCCCGGTGGACGTAATCGAAACATAGCGATTCTAGGTGGAAATCGGGGTTCAAATGACCTCATTGGCCACACAGGGTATCTGCTGCCTTCGAAAGCGACGTGTCCACGAATTGAAACCAAAGGCCCAACCATAATTGGTCTTGGCGGGAAATTCTGTGTAAATAAATAAATAGATAGCATTTTAAATCACTTTGCAGATTTTTAATTTGTCGCTCTTTATATGAAAATAATACTTACCCCATAATAAATAGGAATAGGAATTTGTTCAGTAACAGGAATTTGTTGCGAGGGCATCCTTCGTTCTTCAGATCTTCCCCTGATTGATTTACTGTTTGGAAGGAAAAATTACTATGTATTAAAACTTGGATTTATAGCAATCACAAAGTTCGAAATACGAAGTAGCATACCTATGATGAGAATTTCTGTCCAATTTTATTTCATCTCTCTCCCTGGATCGTGAAGGATCGCGGCGACGACTTCTCCTTTCATCTAAACGTTTTTCGTCTCTTACGTGACACGACTGAGTGCGTTGTCTATCCTCTTCGCGCTCTCTACTTCGATTTCTGTCGCTATATAAATTAGACAGTAATTAGCGTAAAACCAAAATTAAACAAATACAATAACTTCCCTATAAATCGGGAAGTTAAAAAATGTATGTATGTATGGATAGTAAAAATGCTTACCCCTTGCTTCTGCGATTTTCTCTATCATTGTGCTTGTAGTCTTCATACCTAGATGGGAATAAATATGGAATTAAATTTTTTAAACAATTTCCACTCCATATTGTCCATTTAAATTAGACTAAACATATCATAGTGTTTACACTTAAATTTAAGAAGACTTCCACATTAAATTACTTAGAAAATAGGTGATACTTAGGATTTTCTTTTTCGAAAACTATACCACGTGACGTTAAAAAACTATATAATTTACGAAAAAATATGTATTTTGTAGTTCAGTTTAAATGATTGAAATAAACTTTCATCCAAATGATAATTTCATGTGCACCAATTTTGATACAGCTTATGTAATAATTATTTAATACTAATTGTAACAAGCTCTCTTCGTTACTAATTATTATTGCCGATTCAGGCACAAACCTGGAGTGACGGAACGATGTCCGCCGGTGGCTGTAACTTCGATTTCTCGTCAGACTCAGGGAGGCCGAGCGTCTTCTGGGCGTTTGCGGTTTGTTTTCTATAGATTAAAAATACACTTGTCACACAGTTGCTAAATGATCGTATAATATTCTTTACGAAGCAATGTATAGACTGTTTATATTTGTCAGTTTAAAGTAGTAAACGTACCTAAATTTGCATCTTTAACGGTTGCGACTGTACGACGTTCTTCAACTTCTTCAGTGTTGCTCACTGCTTTTGTTAACTCTTCCCTTTCGAATATTGGTTTAGATCCCTCTCCTACATTTATGAAAATTTGTCAATAAAGTTCTCATAATTAGAAGATGGAGAAGCGATTAAGCAATAGTAGTAGTTGTAACAGACCTTGAAGATGTTAAGTTGCTATTCATGCAAAATACTAAATAAGTGTAAGCCAAATCAGTTTACTATAAATTTACCGCATTCAAGAATTTATTTTTTTACCATAATCTGACTTTTTAAATTTTATATTATTAATAAACAAAGAATGAGAATAGATTTAACAAATTTATGATTCTATTTTGCATTCTGACGATTAAAAATTATTCTTTGAAATTTGGAGTAAATGGCTTACAACTTGCTTCAATGCCAAATGAAATATTTATAAACTAAATAATTTCTGTTTTCACCGTTATAAAAAAACAGTTTTCAAACATTTTTTCATCTATCATGAATAAAACATGAAAATAATGATCGGTTTTTTTTAAACAGTTCAGTTTTCGTGGATTCGAGGTTCAAGATGATTCGCATCTTCCAGATCAGCTGAAAAATCTTCCAGGCCATTTAATTAAAGTTGCCACAATCCACTTTTGCAATAGATATTTTATGTGCTAATTAAATGAAGCATATGAACACTGTTATTCGCAATTTAAAAATGAAGTTTTCGAAAGTTATTTGACACAGTTTCAACATTAATTAAGTTACTCGAAGTTAGACATATTAAATGCAAAAAAAATTTGAAAAATAAGTATTAACAACATTTATAAGAAATAAATTCGCTTCTAAATTTTATATTGTCTACTTTCATTGGCAGATTTTGAGCTTTAATGTCCCATTTGACCCTTCCACTGTGAAATCCTATCATCTAATACTGAACTATGCCTTTTTCATGATAAAATTTGAACATGTATAGGAGTATTTTCGGTGAAGCAAACATCTTTCAGGCGATTTGGAATCGAATAAAATACATGAAAAACCAAGTTGCATAACTGAAAACATGCATGGCATTACCAAAA
The DNA here is from genome assembly GCA_030770465.2 of Perdita meconis. Lineage (NCBI taxonomy): Eukaryota > Metazoa > Arthropoda > Insecta > Hymenoptera > Andrenidae > Perdita > Perdita meconis. Next base: position 5,584,078 of record JASKOS020000007.1, read on the forward strand.
CCAGTTCCCAAGGAGAATGCACAAAATATAATTATATAAGAATCTGAAGCACATTTTCTCGTAAATAATATTTACCAAACTATGTCAATATTGCAGAAACATGTTTTGTGCAAACTCATTATAATAATAAAAAAATTACAGATTAACAAGCAAAGGTGCACAAAAGCGTAGCAATTTTATAACATCCAAAGTAAAAAATGTTGTGCTTACACATTGCACATTATGTGATCAACACAGTAATCCAACGTTGTAATCCGAATTCGCTATATCCTGGATGAATTAAGACTATGTTAATAATTTCTTAAACTAAGTAAATACTTGAATAATACAGAAGACATAATATGGTGATTAAATCCCTTATCTTCATGGCCGTGGGTAATCGTAATAAGGTTCTCGTTTCTCGAATGTAGCCCTTGGTAAAGTGAAAATTTGAAAATTCTTGTCTAGTTTGAAATAAATTTAAAAAAAAAGTTCAGAAAGAAAAAGATTTAAATACATTTTAAAATCCAAAAAGTTACATCCAATGGAGAAGTGATTGTTTTACATTAAAAAGCATACGATCTTGAACCCGGCGATTGCAGAGAACCTGAGTGATCTTCCATGTTGATTTTATCATTGAAAATCGTTAGAGACTTGTAATAAAAGGCAACACGTTACCCGCTCTTCTTTTGACCACCACGTCTTCAGGACTGACAATATCTCTTTCAAGTTCATTAGCAGCAGATTTGCCGGGAATGTTTCTATAGATTTCGACTTTGATTTTGCGCAACTCTGTTGAACTAATTTGTGTGCCTTCAGGTCCCTTAAATAAAGGTCTTCCAGTCGATTGTTTCAGTCTGAAATGTAAAGAAGTCTTTTAATATTTTATTTGATCATATCTATGAATCATATGCTATGAATTTAGTAAACTTTCAGATATTCTAATGCCTTTTTCAGAATTCTAAGTGTTCATGCTTTCAAAATACTGGATGGGCGGAAATCACAGTATAACTTGGCAAAGTGTGATTCTATGTGAAAAGAAAGTGAACAATTTTGCAATTAACTGAATCCAATTGAATACATTGTTGAGTATTTGTAGTATGAATAATTTGACAACATATTAAAAATACCATTACTAAAATGTTTTAATAAAACTTAAAATTTGAAGACAAAGAAAACTTCAAGACTTCCAATTGCAAATTTAGAAATTTTATATATGCAGCATTCTCCGGTTAGTGGTCGCAGGGTCAGGACCAAAATGCGACTACTAAACGGAGGAAGTAGAGCTTTTTTTGCCGGAACCAATTCCCTCTTAATGAATTCAGGGACAGAGAGCGAAATATCGAGTCTGAGTGAAGAAGGAAAAAGTTTGTTTACCATCGTGCTCGAGACAATGTAAAGAGATCCTGAAGTCAGTAGGACACTTCAAAAAAACATGTTTTGGGTGCTGAAATACAATATGATTTTTTTGCCAATGGACTTAAAGGCATTTATGGTGGGATTATCACCGACCCTGGGTCTCCACTCAGTTTATTTATATTAGAGCGAAAGCAGAGGCTCAATCCACGGAACCCTAGTTCCAAGAATTGGTGGGGATAACTTGCAACCACTAACTGGAGAAAAAATGAGACCACTAAGCGGAGAATACTGTACATATATTTATTTCTCCATTCATACAATACAAAGATTTAAAAACTTAGAGTTGAAGGCTTGAAGAGTTGAAATTGAGGATTTCATGTTTTAGATTAGAAAATTCAGAGGAGGTTCAGTCTGTGGAGCCCTAGTTCCAAGAATTGGGGGGAATAACTTGCGATAACTAACCAGAGAATACTGTATTCGCATAAAATTCTTCTCCAATCCAGTTGTACTACGATTTGGATTTCACCTTGTACAAAACAAATTAAAACGATCAAAATCATTTATTTATTAAAAAAAATTATTTATTAACAAATCAAAGAACTTTCTTTTCTGAAAGTGTTTGAGCTTGTGATGCACTTACCTGTGTTTTCGCTGTACCTCGTATTCCTTTATCATGATTTCCTTCTTCCTTTCATGCACTTTTATTCGTTGCTGCTGCAACCTCCACTCTCGCCTAATCAGTTGTGACTCTAATTGACTTCTATAATATTGTCTCATTTTTACAATGACCTATAATGCACAATGAATAATATATAAGTGAAAATAATTTAACACAGTGTCTATTTAATTGAGCAATTCTTCTTGCTAAAAAATAATTATAACACGAAAATATTTTAAGTACTGTTAGCAGAAATAGAACAAATCAACTTGAAAGAAAACACGCTTTCTGTGTATGAAGAATCGCCGAATAGGTTAAAGATACTTGCACGTTACGTTACAATAAAATGAAAAGATTATCTTATTATCGCGTGGAAAAGTACGAAGCACAGAGGACAATATAAAGATAGCATAAATAAACAGAAATAAAATCTACGAAAGGAAATACAACTGGTTCAGAAATACCGGTACTGTTTATTGTGCACTGTTGTTTACTTACTTCCGCCCACTCCACCATGCGTTGCCCAGCGTTGCCTGCTCACTGCTCAGTTTCTCTCGGCGTTACCACAGTACAAATGCTCGGTATTACTTTAAAATTCTCCTTTTTCTAGTCCCACAGTCCCACGTTCCACGAATCTGGCATCACTGAGCTTACGTTCCTCGACTTACTATCAGTTACTACCGTTACTACGTTCCCCTAGTTCCTTTTCACGCATTTTCACGCTTGTTTATGCTGTTTCACGTGGTTCACGTTGCTTCACGTCACTTGTAATCGCTCGTAACAGCAGGTAACAGCTGTAATCAGCTGTAATGCTGTATAATGCTGTGAATGCTGGTTGATGCTGGTAACCGGTATCCGCTAGCTGCTCTTCCGCCTGCTACCCCCGCTGCGCTGTCTCAGCTGGTCTCAGCCTCAGCCAAAGAGGATTTTCTAATCCTCTTTGGTCTCAGCTGTCTATGGTCACATGGTCCACAAGTTCGTTTTGGGTAATTGTACCCGCGCATGCGCATTGAAATTAATTTTGGAGGGAAAGGTACCTTACACTAATTTACTGTAAAATAAAATTATAATACAAAATACAAAAGGTTTTACCGAAAATTACGTATTCACCACAGCAAATAATACTCAACGCGTAATACATAAACGAAATTTAGGAGTAAATCAGTACTGTTCCGCGCATGTGCATTGAGATCGGTTTTGAATTTTGTTGACCATGACAACAGTGGCGTTGCTAGGGGGAGCGGTCTTCCCCGGGCGCCACTTTTCACATAAGACAATTTTATTTTTTAACATTAAACAATAGCATCTATCAGTTTCAAATATTGTCATATTACTGCTAATCTTTCTCATGGTTGCTGTAAAAGTGTCGCTATATAGTTGTGAGAGGAACTTTTCTAAATTGAAATTAATTACAAAAATTATCTAAGATTTACAATAAATCATCAACTCAGTAATGAAATAGATTTCGACATAGATGCCATATCGATGAATTTACAAATTGGAAAGCAAGAAAAAAAAAGGATTCTAAACCGTTAGAATTAAAGTTTTATTTTTCAGAATAAAAATGTTTTAATTTTCGGAATAAATGTGTTTTAATTTTTTTTCCGTATACGCTATTTTGATTTTTTTGTAGCATTTTTAATACGTTGTGTAACTGATGAGGGGGGGGGGGCGGCAAAATCAAAAAGCACCCCGGGCGGCAAAAGCTCCAGCTACGCCACTGCTTGACAACATATTTCAAGGTCATCAAAATCGGTGAAGTCGCCTCTAATGTAAATAATTACTGAAAAATTTAACGATTCTAAAAAATTTAGAACTGATACCAAAAAGTCGAAAATATGAGATAAAAAAGTATCTGTATATTATTTGTATTAATTTGCTAAATTGTCTAAATTTTTGTTAGAATGCGTTGTCACAGAGTCTAAATGATTATGTATCTTTAAATAAAAATATATTAATAGATTGTTCAGCGTTTTATTTTGTACTCTTATTCCATTAAATTATTCGGTTATAAAATAGAATAATTAATTTATTACTACATTACAACTTTTGTTATTGCTGCGGGAAAGTTGAAAGGCACTTTCCATGCCACAAAATTTCGCCGTTGCCAGACGAGAATAATACCAGTACATTGTCGATGAGCCCATTCCTAAACACCGTGTCAACATTGAAGGATGTCCGAAGGACCTACAGGATGTCAACCGAACTACCGTGTTATGCATTATGATACACTTCGCAGTCGTGTGAATACGTGTTGTACAAACGTACGCAGGAAAAATTCCAGAAAAACGCAACATCGGAATGAAGGCAAAATCTGATCGGCTAAATTTGAATGTCTGAATTTTGTACGGATAATGAATATCTTGAAGGATAGATAAGGTAAGTGACGTGGTATAATCAAAGAATATTGCGCGCGTTACAATTAGAGATCCCGATTTCACGTGATCTAAAGAATTTGTACTCGTGAAATTATTATATAGATCCGTGTTTGAATCCATATATGTACCTAGTCTTTAATAATTTTAAAAATATCTGAAAATTCTATTGTTGGCAAATTCTACTGCCAAATGACCAAGCTCTGTATGTATCGTCCTTATTGTTAGCTATGTATGGCCGAAATGCAATTAATGTCTGTTCACTCCGAATAAAATTACGATTTTTACCAAAATGTTTCGTACGGATCGGGAGAAAATAGACACCAGTTAACACTAACTTTATTATCGCCCGAACTGGGTTTGTACTTGTAACGGAATTTTATACAAAAAAAAAACTTAAAACTACTATAAAAACTACTTAAAAACTTAAAACAAGATGGTTCTTAAAAGAATAAAGAGTCTGAAAACTACGTTGTAGTTTTGTAGTTTTGAAGATAGCGAATCTTGATAAGCCGGGAACATTTATTTATTAGTGTTTTCTGAAAGTACTGGAGCTCGGGATGTACCTACCTGCGTGTACCCATTTCATCCAGTTGTGACCCTAATTGACTTCTATAATATTGTCTCATTTCTATAATGCATAATGAATATATCAGTGAAAATAGTTTAACACACAATACAAAGTCCAATGTCTATTTAGTTGAACAAACCTTCTTGTTAAAAAATTATTTACAGGAAAATATTTCAGGCATTGTTATTAAAAATACAACAAATGAACTTGAACAGAAACGCGCTAATTGATTGTCGTAAGAATTATTAAAATTATCAAACAATGCAATATCTATCGTAGTAGAATTTATATGTATGAAGTAGGAACATTCTTAAAACTAGATTTTCGCGTAAACGAAACCCTAGGGAAAAAATGTTACACAAACACTTTTTCTTATATTTTCACTTAGAATTCTCCTCCCATCCAGTTGTACTAGGATTCTTACCCCACTTTGTACAGAGCAAATTCAAAGGATCAAACAGCATTTATTTATTAGTGTTTTCTGAAAGTACTGGAGCTCGGGATGCACCTACCTGCGTACCCACTTCATCCAGTTGTGACTCTAATTGACTTCTATTATATTGTCTCGAGCTCATTTCTATAGTGCACTTCTTGTTGAAAAATTGATTTATAGGAAAATATTTCAAGAATTGTTATTAAAAATAGAACAAATTAACTTGCAAAGGAACGCGCTTTCTGTATGTTTAAGAATCGTAGAAAAGACTAGAGATATTTGTGCGTTAGTTTAAAATAAAATGGAAAGAACTTATACAGGGTGTAACAAAAATGTTGCAGTTCCTGGAACGGGGTGATTCCTGAGGTGATTTTAAACAACTTTTTCCTTAGCGAAAATGTTAGTTGGGGCTTTGTTAACAAGTTATTAACTAAAAACACCGACCAATCACAACGCACGCATAGCGAAAGATCAGCCGTGAACGCTACATGAGCTTGGGTCAGCCACTGAACGGCCGTTCGTCCGCTATACGCGCTCTCTGATTGCTCGATGTTTTTCGTTAATAACTCGTTAACAAAACCCCACCTAACATTTTCGCTAAGGAAAAAGTTGTTTAAAATCACCTCATGAATCACCACTTTCAAGGAACTGCAACATTTTTGTTACACCTCAAACCATCTCAACAGACGGCTCAGGGTCACGAAACCCCTTACGCGTCTTTCTGGAGAGTGCCCCCACCGCGGCAGCCACCGTGCGCGCGGACGCACTTGCCGCGTATGTGAATTCGGTGAGCGGGCTCTCCTTCCCCATTACCTGAGGTGTCTTCGGGGACGTTCATGGGTGTGGCTTACAATCCCTCTCAAAATATCTTCTCGATTGTAGACCTCGACCTCTCATTGTCGGCGGCGATTTCAACGCCAAACATTGAACTTGGAATAATTACTCCGCCAACAAAAATGGAGTTACTCTCTATCTGCACCCCTGCGCAATACTTATCGCATCATATATTTTTACGATTTCACCTTCCAAGGAGGCCCTCATAGCAGGCCGTCGGTCCTAGACTTGTTTCTGGTTGACCACATTACACAGTTTCACAGTCACATAACTGACGACTTTGCCACCTGGCACAGGTCGGTTCTGCTCAGACTTTCTGACAGACCGATGCATCCACCCTGGATCGGTTCGTATCACAGACTGGTCACTATACAGACAGTTGACGAACAGATGCACTCTGTGTCTGTCAACTAAAGTCCTTTATCAAGGCAAACACGACCAAAGCTTCAACTTTCGTGCCAGAAAGCAGAGAGCGAGACTTCACTCTCGATCCCTTGCTGCAGGCAATGATCAGGGCAAGACGACGGACTCGCAAAATGTGATAACGAATCGAGGGTGACTATTATAAGGCTGTATCACCACTAAACAGAGGGAAATTGACTGAAGAATCGTGACGCTGCGCAGGGAGTGCTGAAAGGAGAAATTGAGTAGCATCCAGAAGGCAGATCATACCTTCTGGAGGAACTTAAAAACTTTGATTAAAGCACAGGCACCACTTCCGCCGATTAAAGCTGACGGCGTTCTGATCGCTGCCGACAGCCTCGCGCATTCATTCGTGGAAGTTCATGAGCAAGTTCGCCGTAGGACGTCTCCTATTTAAAACCTCAATTAATAACTAAACTCCATTCCACGAGAGAATAAAGTTTTCTGTCGACCAGTTTTCAAACGTTTTCCGCAGTTGACGTCTACCCTCATTAGTTATTGGTTCTGTTTCCCATGAACGCAGCCCTATCCACGCACTCCCTGTCCCCCGTAGGGCTCTTTCAAGGGGCCCCATAATTTTGAAAGAGCGTCCTTTCTTGGCTCTTGAGTTATGTGCCAGCAAGAAAATCGTAATATGTATCCACGAATCGGGCAAGCCTATATGGACTCCGTCAATGGCTACAGGCCCATCAGCCTTTTTCCCATCCCGGGCAGTCTTCGAGAGAAGCATACATACAGAACTTGATCAGTTTACAGCTCAATGACAAAGAATTGCTGATTAACCATCAGTTTGGCTTTCGAGCGGGTTATTCCATGGCGCATTAGCTGGCTAGGTTCTTGCAAAACGTCGCTCATGAGTTACATGTGAGCCGACTGACGGCAATGGTCTTCCTGGACCTCTCCAAGGTGTTTCATTCCGCATGGAACAACGCCATTCTTTTTAATTATCAAAGTAACGCGATTCTTAGCGACACGCCTTCCACAAACCTCTGTGCTCAATCGAGGAAAATTTTTAATATTACAGATGTTTAGATGTTTCTAAAAAATATGTCAAATTGCAAAATCAAGGAAACACTATCCTTTTCCCATTGCTGCATTCTCATTATACTTTTTTCACGCTTCAGAAATTATAATTTCATAGTTCAGTATTTTTAGCGTGTATAATAATTACATCTGTTCAAAGTCTTCTTTTCTTATTAAAAAAAGAATCATTTACTACATTCCTCAATAGATCGTGGGATGATAGGGCTATCGGCGAACTACCCACATTAAAAAAAACAGTAACGCGCCAGGGTAATACCTCATGGGTGGTGCGGAAATTTACCCATATATTATAAAACGTATAAATAGAATTTTTGATATTTTACATATTTTTGGATCTATAATATACATTCTAATATACACTTTAGTGTATTTCAATATTGCTATATAAACGTATAAACATCCACAGTCTAATTTTCGGTTATCTTCGATCTTATTTTTATGGTAAAATCTCGGTTATTCGAGTATCCAAAGTATTGAATATCAAAATGTCGTAAAGGGCCGATGTCAACTAATATTTTATACTTTTATTCTGCATTGAACTGTTGCGTACATATACGTTGAAAGCGACTGAAGACGTGGTTATACTTAATAAAACTACATATTTATAAAAATACTTAAAATTAATATTAAGGCAGTAAGTTAAATTATAACACAATTCAACAATTAATTAAATTTAAATATATGTGCAATATTACATTACGAGTGGATAACTTTTTGAACTATAACTTTTGTTCTCTTGTGTTCAAGTCAGTTTACAAGACTAAGCAAGTTCTACACGTAAGTACGTATTAGAATCACATGTCTATTATTGTCTATCTCGTTCCGTTACCGAGCTATACGCTGTACCGAACTACGACCAGCTACGACCAGCTTGGACCAGCTACGACTTGCTTATTTTCCAACTCACACGGAAACTAGCTGCGCACAACCAATGCGCGTCATAAATGAGCGCGCCACCATCCTACTTGATCCTACTTCACGTATAGTGATCATCCATGTTTTAATCATTTTTCCATGTAAAATAAATAGGATTTACATTTGCAAGCAATTTGCGTGACACGCTTAGGTCAATTATCTTGTACAATATTTTATATTTGTAAAATATATTTTAATTTTATATTAGAAATGCAATAATAATAAAATTTTGAAATACATTTATAAAGATGAATGCTGTTAAACAAATTATAAACTTTTTAAAGCAATTATAATGTTTTATATATACGAGCAATATCATTAATATAATTGAATAAGAATAATGTTTTTTTACAATATCCCAATACTTATATTGCCAACATAAGAAACTGTATGCAAGTATCAGCAAGTATATCGCAAGTATTTTATAAAGAATTGTCTGTATTTAGTAGGTAGTATGTAATATATTTCTAGTAATAAATGAATTTTCTTTTGCAATTGTTTAACCTAAAATTATACTAAAACGACAAAATAACGTGGTATACAGAATAAAACCAATCAATTCGCTGTGTTCACTGTGCTCCACGTCAGAATATTGGTACTCACAAGTAGTAACATGTAAATGGCATCTAAACGTCAAGTTGCCATGTGCGCTTGAAAACAATTCTTTTTTGTATCAACGAAATGCTGTTTTATGACGTTAAAACAATGCGGTAGACTGTATTGGCAGTGTATTGTTTCTTTTGTGTGATGTGAGGAGTATCCGACCATTTCACAGTATTACGACGAAAACAAAAATCGACAGTTATAATTTGTATTATTCCGCTTAAATAAAACACGATTGTTAAAATGTTAAACCAAGTCCAATGGTTATCTTCTGTTGACTCATATATCCAGCCACTTTTAATGCGCGTCTTCAGTGCGGAAAAGTTTGGTAAGATATAACATAACAATTATGTGCAAAACATAGTTTACATTATTATTATATAAACTTTGGTGTTTTTCATATTTATTACATTCCTTTTTGTTAATTTTTTCGAAGGTGTACGTTATGGAACAGTTGAAGTTGATTCCATATCTTCTAGCTGTGATAAAATCAAAGGGGATCGTTTTAAATTATCCATTCCATATGCTAAACAAAATCTAACTTGGAATGTATTTTTCGATTCCCAGTGCCCTGAAATGGGTCCTGATTTTTTATTTAACGACGACAGTTTCTTAGCAGATATGGACGTTGATACTATGTCTAAAAAAATACCTAGTCTTGCACAGTGGAATCCGAATGATAAAAATGCACTAGTAAACGTCCTTATCGATTTGTTGTCGTGCTATAAACAATATCAGGTTTGTAATCTATTGAATCCCTCAGCATTGGAATACTTTGCTTTATGGCGTTTTCTTGTCGACAATTATTTTCGACTCCAGCTTGGAAACAATTTTCATACACAATCTATGTTTGTAATCCCATGCTGAGGGATCCCATATTTAACATTTAAACAAGAGGAATCTGTAAACATTACATTGGTTTTGTTATATTAGGTACAGCTCCTTCAGAAGCAGAATCGGTTACAAATAGAATACAATATGTTAATGAGATCGGCAGAAGTAAAATCAGAAGATGTGGAAATCATATTGTTACCATTAGGTTCGAAGCCAACAGAGGCTAAATTCCTAATCAGCTTTCCAATAGATACTTCAATGTTGCCTAATAGAAATTCTGACCCAAGAAACAACATTGCGATGCTTCTTGTAACATTTTGTGGGGCAGATTGGAATCGCATTATACCTGAACTTACTCTTTCAAGCCTTTTGCAAGATGCCCTTGGTGGACCAAATGCATTACACTTGCCAAATTTCTCGTCCAAATCGTGTTTAGAAGATTATGTCTTAGAAGTAAAGAATCATATACAAGGAAAGGTGGGTAGCTTCTTTTCTCAAATACTTAAGGGAGAATTTCTTTTTTCTCGGTCAAAAATATCGATTTTTTGGAATTTTTTTAAATAAACAAAACTATAAACATAATGATTTGTAACTTTGTATATATTGTTCACATACTTTTATTAAGTAACAATTTTTTTCGGTGCAATCATTTGACAATACAGTTGGAATCAACCGTGGACTAAACGCATCACGAAATTACGATTGACATGATATCTGCCCTTTAGTTCATATCAAATCAAAAATTCCAATGTGGTTTTATTTTATACACATATAGTTATCGTTCAACCTACAAGCAAGGCGATAGGTTGTATATACATTTTTTTTTAATTAGCAAAAGTTTGGGCAATTTTAGGAGTAAAATCAAACATCTGGATTTGAATAGTTACCATTTTTCGAAAAATAATTCTTTTAATTTCATTGTAGGTCGAACGATAACTATGTGTGTATAAAATAAAACTGCATTCCAAGTTTTGATTTTATATGAACTAAAGGGCAGATATCATGTTAACCACAATTTCGCGATGCGTTTAGTTCGCGGTTGATTCAAACTGTATTTTAGAGTGCATTCAACCGAAAAAAATTGTGTTAATCAAAGTATATTAAAAACATATAAAGTTTAAAATTGATTAAGTTTACAGTTTTGTTTATTAAAAAAATACCAAAAAATCGATGTTTTCTACCAAGAAGAAAGAAATTGCCTTTTTAATACCTATAATTATATTCTTAATGAAACGAATTTTGATTTCAGATAAATTCAATAGTGCAAAGTTTGGACAAAAGAAGAGATTTCATAACCCAAATGTTAACTTCCGCATCAGGTGAAATTCTTGAATATGATTGTGTAAACTATACTTATATAGCAATTTTAAGTGACCAAAACTTGAAGTGTGTGAACCACATAAGAATTCCGCTAGGATTTCCTAGAGAAAAACCTATTGTTATATTGCAATCGATATATCATATGACGAAAGAAGGTTATCCGTATTGCGAAATCCTAGACAATTTTGATCCCAAAACTCAAGTAGTGACCGACATAGTTAAAAGATTGCAAATATTTATTAGTCAATCTTTTGAAAAGTTCAAACGTAATTCTCTTTCAAATTGGAATAATGTTAAAGACTAATAATATTTAAATCTTTTAATCTTTTAAATTTAAGAAATCTCATTTTCAAAGCTTGTGTATTATGCGTTTATTAAAAAAAAAAAAAAAAAAAAATGTATATATGCATGTATTATTTTTATAATAAAAACAATGAAATTGTTCTTTAACCAAAAGCATATGTATAACTGCAAGTATATTACTAAACAACATTGTACAATAAAAGTAAACCGAAGTCATCTGAAAAAATTTGTAATAAAACTATACGCTGTTCTGCTAAAACTCAAAGCGATAATTAAAATTGTGTTTATACAATTCAATGGGAACGGAATATTTTCTTTTGCGATTCGTAAGATAAGTATACATAGAAATTTTCATAATTCGAAATTCGAAAATTTCATAATGCACGATTTAAAAAACATTACAATTGAAACAGTTTTTAATAATTTGATTGAATTTGATAGTCGTTTATCTTGAACAAAGTCCACATTAAATGATGAGCAATGATGAGTCTCAGAATCGTAGTAAGAATAAGTAAAGTCCGTAAGATTCACAATTTTTAATGAGTCGATTTCAGTTTACTACGTAATAAAGAAACATTTTCTGTCCTTCGTAAGCATCAACATATCACATTAATATAATAAAGGGAAAAAAAGGTTACAGTAAGAGGTTATATTATCTTTTTTTGTATGTTTCTGTTAAGTGAAACCGCTAAATGTTATTATACATCAAGAGTGGTATAAAACCCGTTTTATCCAGCAGCAAACTCGTTCCTCTTTTTGGAAGGATATCGTACGCTACCATGACGAAGTATTTGAATCAACAAGAAAGCATTAACGTCGACAAGGATTTATTTGAAAAGTACAAGTTCAGCGTGGATCAATTAATGGAACTTGCCGGTCAGAGTTCGGCTATCGCTATTGCTCGCGCTTATCCGTCGTTGAAGAAATCCTCCCAAAAGGTTTTGGTCTGTTGCGGTCCAGGAAATAACGGCGGCGACGGTCTTGTCTGTGCTAGACATTTGAAACAATTCGGATACGATCCTGCGATTTATTACCCTAAGAGAACAAGTAACACTTTATACGAAAATTTATTGCATCAGTGCATCGAGAACGATATTCTCTTATTGGACAACGATTTAGAAGAGTTTGCGTCAAAGCGATTGTGTCAGTTTGGTCTCATCGTGGATGCCTTGTTTGGATTTAGTTTCAAACCCCCTGTGAGGGAAGCATTCGTTCCTATCATTTGTCTACTAGAAAACGCAACTATTCCTATTTGTAGTATAGATATACCGTCGGGTTGGGACGTTGAGAAAGGACCGCCTGAAAATGGTGGGATAAAACCAGAGATGTTGATATCGTTGACTGCACCCAAAATGTGTGCTCAGAAGTTCAAAGGAAAGTATCATTATTTAGGCGGCAGATTTGTTCCTAAAAAACTGGAGCTAGAATACAGTCTTAATTTACCAGAATATCCAGGAACCGATTTGATTGTTTCTTTATGTTAAATATTAATTGAGCTTTTATCTTTGTATGTAATTTGTACAATCTTTGTTATTGGATTTATGTATCATGATTCGAAATAAACTTTTTATAAATATTGAGGCAAGACTGCTTATATTGTAGGTAATGTATTTGAAGGTTTGAAGAACTTTATAAATATGAATTTTAATGGAACAAAAATTGGGGTACATTATTTATTTGTATTAAATAATGGATACTGAAATTCTTGAGCATTATTTGTGAGAGAATGAATTTTTGTATCAGGTTTAGCCAAAAGGTAATCAATTTACAATTTATTTTAATAACAGTTTTTTTTCTGATATAAACTAATCAGAAATGGCAATGGTGTATTTTTATCACAAGTTCAGATAAATTTGTAATTCTTATTTTATTTTATCAATGTATTAAATCTTTAAATTAGGACTTTTACTATCCGTATATCTGAGTATCTAAATTATTTTTTATAACTCAAAATCCGGATCCAAGTATCCGAATATCCGTACTTGATTTGAATACGAATAAAAATATATTACTCTTTACGCATTTCTTGTTTCAATTATTTTACTTAAACCTGTTTTCTTTAATAAAAATCCAAATAAGAAAGGCTTACAATTAGTAAGTATATAGTATATATATTATACTTGAAACATTATGGAAAACGATCTGAAATCCTGTATTCGCGAATACGCGGATTGAATTCGGATTGAATTCAAGAAAAAAAAACCGCATATATCCGAGATAATTTAAAAACTACCGAAATCAACTTGTCAAAAATTTATGCTGAGGTTTCACTTCTCCAATTTTCAAAATGATTAATGTTACTGAAGTTCACTGAAATTTATTTAAACAAAATGCGATTGCTCACTTATTTTTACTGTTGTTTTTATCCTTAGAATATTATATTATAATTTTATATAATCTTTTTTAAATTTATATTGCATGATTTATCTTATACTTTGTCTATGATATAATTAATTATTTGATATATATATTTAGCTTGGTTTACACGCAATTTATATTAATTACACGATTTGAATTTACCGCTCCATTTTACCTTCGCGAATCTAGACGGCGTTTCAGACCTAACAACTAACAAACACATCGCATAGAACTGTCTTCATATTTATAAAATACATGAACCATTATTTTATGCGGTAGGATCCGAGTGACGTTTTGTCATTATAAAATTCGTTACAAATAATAATTTACGGTCTAAGGAGACAGTATCATACTATACTTAAAATAAAATAGCAGGAATATAAAAGATGGTAAATTTTCTGATGAACTGTATGCTTACATTGTATATCGTTTTAATTTAATACCAATACTTTTTTAAGGCACAAGAAGTGGAAGAAACTATGAAACGTATTCAATCGCACAAAGGAGTAGTTGGAACAATAGTAGTTAATGCGGAAGGTGTGTTATTATTACGAAAATTTGTTATCAACGAAAATATTGAAAAAACATAATATTATGTCAATGTTCAGGCATTCCGATTAAATCTACTTTGGACAATACCACGACAGTACAATATGCAGGCTTAATAAGCCAGCTATCGGATAAAGCAAGATCTGTAGTACGAGATCTGGATCCAACGAACGATCTCACCTTCTTACGCATCCGCAGTAAGAAACACGAGATTATGGTTGCTCCCGATAAGGAATTCATACTTATAGTGATTCAAAATCCAGTCGATTGATGTCCAGAACAAGCGACATATATGAAAATATATGCTTCATTATTTGTTGGTAAATCATTTTATCTAGCACATTCCGTTCTAAATTTAATTATTTAATATTAACACAAAAAAAACTTTGATTCTTATTTCTAAAATGTTCTTAGAGGATATGCTTTACAGTTGCTACCAAATACTAGAGATTGTGCTTGCTGTGTTCTAAGATAGTTCAGAGAAGATATTAAATGTTAATTAAAAACATAAGTTACATAAAGTTCTGTGAATTAAAGACTTTAATTTATTACACGCAAGGAATTTGTGCATTATAGAATTCACACTTCGTACTATTGTTTTTAAATAAATAATCTTTAAACACGAAAAGGATTAATAAAATTTCGTATTTATTTGTTAAATATATTTATAACTGCAACCAATATATTAGATTATAATTAACAGTTTCATTTGCAGAAAAAATATTACACACAAATAATGGAGATAGTTCCATTTATTATACAAAAGTATACAAAGTAGACAGAATCCAAAAATAGTAAAGCATTTATAATTTGTAATGCTTAACTTACATTATTCCGATTCTCGTTTCTTTTTTTTTTTGTTGAGTATTACTTATAATTTCTAAGTACTTACATAAATGCATATTTTTTTAATATAATTATATAATTAATTAGAGAGCAAAATACAAATGGCCAGTCTGTCAAAGATGTGTTAAACATGGCAGTATTTCAAATTACATTTTCTTGTACAATGCCATACTTTCTTAGTCATCAATTTGAATTCAATTAAAGATATGAGTAATAAAGTAAATATACTTTGAAACTTGCATCAGTTGCAAGATTTCGGAATAAAAGATTCAGCATAACAAAAGAGTAAAAATAAATATATATCAACTGCATATGTACATATATGTTCTCTAAAATTAAGTATTTGTACCGTTTACGATTCATAAATACACGAGTTAAATCTATAAATGAAAATAAGATAAGCTAATAAATGATCTACTATTATGTTACTTCAAGTTGTGAATTCGCAGAATTTTGATGTTTTAAGGAAGGATGGAAAACAGTGTAGTAAACAACCATGGCTGTTATTCCTAACAAAAAAGGTATAATACAAAGGCTAATGAGTATATTGAAGTACCAAGCGTTTTTAACTTCACTCGACGAAGTATATATCCAAACTACAGTTGCTGTTATATTTTCAAGGAAACAAACCACGTAAAAAAATATATGTTTGAGGAATGTGCTACCATCCACTGCATTTAAGTATATGAACACGTGAACTACTCCAATTACTATCGAAAATAATATAGAGTAAACTCGTTCTTTAAACTTTGGAGGACAATGTGGAGCATGATTGTAGTTTCTACAAAATTCTAATATGCCATGAGAATCAATAATGATCCAGGCGGTCATACTTATCCAATGGCAAAGGCAACCAATGGCAGTGTACAATGGCCAAATGCTCGCAATAATGCTTATGGACAATATCCTTGAAACTAAAAAATATGAATGCATATTTACGAATATTCTTTCGGCTTTTAATACTATTTTAGTATTCTTATTCACAGGGCCGCATTTAACAAAAGCCAGCTAGCTTGGGTCTCGTATTTTATGGAGCCACATTCTAAAGCTTTGCTTCACATAAACGAAACAAGTAAAAATATATATATGTTACTAAGAATTAAGTTCATAACATAAATATTAGAAACTGTTGAATATTTTTGACTAGATTTTCAATCTTCAACTTTATAAAACTCTAACTTCAAACTCTCAAAATTACTAATTTTAATTCTAGAAATCTTCAATCGTGAATTTAAAAATATCCAAATGTTGAAAATCTTTAAACTCAAATCAACTTCCACTCTTAAAATCTCCAATTTTCAAACCCCCAAATTTCGAATTTCCGCTCTGAAAATCTTTGAATCTACAACTTCAAATTTTTAATTGCAAACTTGAAAAATATCTAAATGCCTAAAATTTCTAAACTGAAATCCTAAAAACCTTCGAATTTATAAATTTTTAACTTCATCTCTTAAAATCTTCAATGTCAAATCTTTAAATTTTCAAATCCCCAAATTTCGAATTTTGGCTCTGAAAATCTTTGAATCTGCAACTTGAAATTTTCTAATCTACAGCATAAAATCTTCGAATTTTTAATTTTCTCTTTACGAATCTTTAACTTCAACTCTTAAAATCTCCAACTTTAAGTCTTTAAATATTCCTCAAATCTCCAAAATTTAATTCTGGAAAATTTTAAATCTGCGAATTAAAATATTAAAGTCTCTACAACCAGAAATTTTCATATCTTCAGGTTTAAATCTTAAAACTTTTAATTTTAACTGCAAGAATCTTTAAATTTGCGAGTCGACATTTTTGAATCTTTAATTTTCGCTCTAAAAATCCATGAAACCAATAATTTTAAATTTTCAAGCCTCCAACGTGAAATCGTCCAATTTCCATTTTTAACTCTTTAATGTTCAAATCTAAAGATTTTAATCTTCAATTTCAACAATAAACATTGTATTGTACAATAATTTTAGTGATTCTTATAAAATTATTTATATTACTTTTAACTTTCATTTTCAATAAACATAAAAAAAAAGTGTTTGTTTCATTAACTGAAACAGACTTTTTCTGAAGTCCCATAATGATGAGCCTATGGTTTCCGAAAGTTTAAATGCGGCCCTGCTTATACAGATACAATTTACATACCTGTTGTACAGAAGTGCCACAAAAATTGAAGAATCGTTCCAGTTGTTCCAATATTTAGTTTATCTTGCTGAGCTAATCTAATACTACGATGATAGCTAGCCATAGCCCATCCCATGCTTCCAAGCGAACTAAGAATGCTAGCTACTTGATGAATGACTATAAGCAATACAAATGAAAATATTTACTTTTGTTATACCATATAATAATAACCCTTCAAATAAAAAATATAAATACATTCAAAATTAATACTGCTGTGATAGTGTTTGAGCAATATAGTTAATTGTAGAACTTGTTGAGGAGCAGCTTCAAGAAAACATTCAAATACTCGTAACAAAGCAACATCTTGATCTTCTTTTAACATTTTTAGATAGTAACGTCTTTGTCCATTACGATCTCCCATTTTCTCAAACCTATAAGCCTTAAGAGCGTACACTAAAGTCCGATAATAACGAATGACAGGCGCCAATTGAAACACGATAATTACAATGGCGTATAATTTTTTTGTTAACATTGCATGAGTGCAGCTGGATTTAGGCTGACTCGACGATACGCTTGCCTGCAAAGGAATAGGAGCAGCTTCAACAAAACTAAAATTTTATGGTGTGCTTAGGAGAAAAGGTGTTCAATTTGAAATACATGAATTAAATGGAATTCCTTACCTTATCGTCTTGGCACTGCATTCTTCTGCTAATTAAGACATTTATGAAAGAAGGTAGAAAAATAAAAGTAGTTGTCCATGCAAAATAGGTGATCTTGTTGGATAATAAATATCTTATAGCAAGATTAATATCGATTGCCATGTCCACAATATGCATAAGAATCGAAGACACGAGGAAAAAAATATCCAAGTGTGATATACTTGGATTTTTTAAAGGAATGTCTACATCGTCGTGATCGAATTCTAATACTGGAAAAATTCCAATAATTTGTCGTGTATGAAGATGTCTATTATTTTGAATTTTCATTGTTCTTTCTATTATTTGGCTTCAAGTATCATTACTGAAATTCAAGCGCACTCCATTGTTCGATTCAAACTTATCGCAAATCTGTGTCATTTACTTTTATCTTAAATATAACCTCCATATGGATGTTTACTTCCGTCGCCTTATTGAGATTCAAATATTTAGAGCAATAAATATTATATTTATGTTTCAATAACTTATCTACAACTTCAACGATACACTTTTATTTATTGTATTTTAGTATAAATTATGTTTATACATTGTCCTGTATTTTGACAATTGTATGACGTATACATTATCTGTCATTCACTGATTCACGCGTCACTAATTTGAATTGAATTAAAATTCATATGAATCTATAGAATTTTGTATTCTATAATAATCATATTTTTTCAGCTTATTTCTTATACACAATGACATCATGTGTCATTAATATTTGTATTCTATTAAACTTAGTCGATAATTTACGAAATATATAAATAAAAAGGATTGTGCAAAAATAATTATTAATTATAACATTGTTATAAGTTCGTACTACTACTGTAACGAGTTTATGATTCGATTGTTATTTATTAAACGAATATAAATTGTTTTTGTATAATAATAATAGTAGTTATTGATATATATATATGTTTGCATAATTCAGATTGCCATGACAACTCGTAAGGTATACATAACAATACGGGTAACAACACTACGAAATGGTGAATCTGCAAATCGTAATCTGTTAATCTTTTCGCAATAAATGAATACACTAAACACAAGAAAGTATTTAGCAACCATAATTGTGCAGTACTTGATATTAATCTTCGATGTTTTTGTTAATTCATTCGCTGGTTTCTCTCGGCAAAATCCGATTCATTTACTAATTCTATACGTGTATGTAGTATTCTTCTAATATTTAATCCGAAAATGGTGCTTAAATTTTAAGTAATATATGTTAATTTTTATTTTCAAGGGTTCAAGATTTCTGTCTTATTATAACTCTTACAGTTCTACTAGTTAATTTCTTCTCTACTTACATCTTCCAGGTAATTAAATGGATAACAATTCTAAAGATCTTACATTTAATTATGTGATAAGCTCGATAAAAATATGGTCATGTACAGGTAGGATTGATACAACTATTATACACGAAATTTCGTATAACTTTAATATTATCTATTATATACATGATACTAAGCATTACTCTACACATATGGGATATTAAAATGCATTGGTTGTCACCTCTTGAATATCACTGGACCAACAATTTTCATGTTCTTTATTCATTGCACAAAGGAGGTAATGTAATAAGAAATATAGAGGTGCATTGTGTTCCTGAATAACGTTTTAATATTTATTATTTCAATAGTTGCGGTTTTGTATTACTATTTCTATAAGAGGGCATCTCTCAGAATTGCAGATCCAAGATTCTATGAAAGTTCTACATGGATGCGAAATGAGTTCAGTCTTTCATGATTGACTTTGATTATTATGCTTTACACACTGTCTAAATCATTGTAACAACACAAATCTAATATATAATGTAATAAAAAACATGTTACTTTTAATTTATATTGTATAAATTACTTTCTTTTTAATTCATTTATACATTAAATACATTCAATTGACGTAGAAAATTAAGCAATGTTAACAATTAACTATTGTACCCTGAATTTGATAAAAATAGTACATTTAAATAGGTACATTGTATGTGTCTTAGATTTCTAAATATATTTGAAGAATAATTCGTATCTTATTACAATATAAACACTATTATTTTATTTTTTTACAGTTTGTCGATATTTTACAAAAATAAAGCGTAAAACTTTGTACAATCTATATAAATAGTGGTACCATATTCAAATTAATTAGAAACATATACGTTTGAAGTTTGAAATTCGTATTATATACAGCGGTACACTACGTTCTAGCAATAAACAATAAATCGTTTGACAAATAAATGGGAGGAATTACACCTATACTATCACTACAATTGCCGTTCGCGACGTAATATTCGTCACTTGTGATACAAAATGACAAGTTTGTACTACTTAGTGTTTTAAAACAAAAGTTAATAATATGACAAGAGTACACTAATGCGTGAACGTTAGCTGTAAATACTCTAATAATCTCAGATTTCAATTTATTAATCGTTACAAGTAAATGCAACTACTTACGATGCTATCAATTTTTTTACAATACTTATACATGCAAATTTAACAACGAAATAAATATAAAAATTGAATTTCTTTACCTTTTAACAATAACTGATGAGATAGATTTCCAAATAATCAAAAAACAAAATGTTAAAGTAATTTAAAATAAAACGTAATTGTTTAAATTTCTGTACAACAGTTCTGTTATATAAATTTAAAAATATATAATGCTGTACTATTATATATTTAATGCAGTAATAGAGAAAAACAAATTTTTAAAATGATAATTCTCTGCGTATATCTCTTTGCTGCATAGCAAAATATGAAATTACATAAAATTGTTGAAAACAAAAACGTACATATTAATACATTGTTCATTTCTGTTACTAAATCATTTGCAGGAGAAAAAGACACTGAAAACTAAAACTGTTAACGTTCACGAAGCAAATTATATTTAAAGTAAAAAAAATGTTTTTGTGTAATCGTATTAAAAAGATTATTTCAAATCAATGACTGAACTGACTCGTTTTCGCTATGGATCCATCTAGGTTTCATTTTAAACTCGTGTCGCACAAAAGTGATATTCTTAAAATTATACCATGTACTAAAGATTAGTACCTTCTGAATAAGTTTAGCACGCTTTAATTTTCTTCTCAAACTGTATGATTACCATGAAGGAAGAGCAGCTTGTCTATCAAATGTGGGGGTAAGGCAGCCCGCCTTGTATCGTATAAAACTTGTACTTCTGCCGGAATCCTCGATGGTGGTGCACAACATGCAGGTACACAATTGTATCTACATGCTAACTTCCCTAAATTCGGACACTTTGCGGTGATCTTTGCCCACCACTGAAGAGGACAGTAATCAAGCGGTGCTGTGGATTCTGAATGATATTGAACAAGCTCAAGATCAGCCTTCTCTTGTGCAGGCATTCCATTCTTAGCTGAACACAGACCTCCGAGCAAAAGCTCCATTCCTATACGCAACGTAATTCAATTTTATCGAACATTTTCGCATTAAAATTTAAAGATGAAAAATTATAATATTTTATACCTGACATGCGGCTTTTTTTACTCGGAGTTTCATCCTCCATTTTAACGTTCGTATTATCTCCGGAATCTTCCTGTATTAACTTTGTCAGCATTTCTTTTATAGGTGTTGCTACCAAATTTTTATCTTCTTCAGTAGCATATGGTAATTGTTTAAACCTAGAGCAAAACATATATTTCGGTTAGATTTACATTTATAAAAGAAACTAACAAATTCTGTAATCTGTATTTACCTAGGATCTAGTGTAGTTGCAATTTGAAGTAACAGAGTGACGTTATAATCTGCGTATCTATCGCAAAGCATGTCCGACAAAGATTCTTTGAAAGACCTTGCCGTATCTGTATCAGTTTCTTTTATTTTAAGATGAGAAGAGACAAGTTGCCATAATAATGGTTTCAATAAAGATATTAAAGGCATCTTTTCTTCGCTAAGTGTCATAATAGTAACTTTGAAAGGTTCAAGAACATTTACAAGGTCTTCTATAACTTTCCATTGTTCATTTGTTAAATCGACTACTTCTTGATCAACACCCTCCATGCTTTCCAAGATCGATGTCACAATATTACGACGGAGAACCATTTGCTCGAGCATATTATAAGTTGATGTCCACACAGGAGGATAGTCCATTAGCATAGTGTTTTCTTCGAGCTGTAAGTGTATAAAATACATTAGATAAAAAAATTAAAACAATATTTCATTTGAAAGAACGAAATAAGATTCTAAATTCACCTCTAATAATTGCTCTTGCATGGCCAAAGCTGCAGATGCTGCTGGATGACTTATAATGGCTCCAATAGCTGCTCTGCACTTGCCTAATATAGTAGTAACTTCTGGATTCTCGAAACAGGCTTGAGCACACACTTGCAGCGTGTGGAGTAAGCAAGGAACTAACGTCAATCCCCGATTTGTTAGAGCCGTTAGCAATTCTGTTCTGGACGTGGCTACCACTACTGCAGTTACTCTTTCTATTTTCAAATCCCAGTCCACTAATAAAGAATCTATAGCGTTACCCCATTGAGATTCTTCCCAGTCTAAAGGCGCGTGAATGGTACTTAAAACTTTACACTCTAAAACTGGTTCACCAGAATTCTGATAATACACAGAAACAGTGACGAAACGTTCGTCGGAATTCGACCTCCATTCTTCAATGGTCAAACCTACTTCCCCAGAAATGCAAGATAAAGTTGTTGCGACTGATTCGCGAAAAGTATCATAAATCTTTGGTATTATTTCTTCTTCCAATTTGTTTTTACTAGGGATTTCGCAAGGTGACCGCAGCGTCGCCACGAGCCTTTGAAAGCCTCTACCTTCCACTACTTCGGGTAGTTGCAAGTCCATTATAATAAATTCAGCTATAGCATCAGATACAGTCTTTCCGTCGATACTCGACTGATTGATAGGATTATCTTCCGGCATAAGAAATGCTACGTTTTGACTATTGTTCCCAATAGCAGAACCGCTTTTAATCATAACGCGCAAAGGTTGACCCAATGTGATATCGTCTTCGATATTCGATAAACTTATGTTTGGATCTGTAACAAATTGGATGTCCCCATCTATTTGAACAGTACCATCTGCATTGGTAGTATAAATATGTTGCGCAGGAGATAAACCTGCTTTTAATAGTCTCTTCTGAGCTCTTCGTTCTTTCGTTTCTTGAGAAACCACCTGCCTACGTGGCGGATTGCTAGCCTCCAATTCTAAAAGCTCTTGAGCGTGTTTATTTTGCAAGTGCATACGTAAATTGCTAGTATTACGATTATAGGCGATCTGAGTTTTGCACAATATGCAAACGATTTTCACTTTGGTCAATATATCCCCGTCGTCCGTAGCTGGAAACCCAAAGAATTTCCAGTAAATACTTCTCATTGACATAGGTACCACTAATTTCTTATAAGTATAAGTATGCTTCTCTTCCATCATTTTCGCGAGTACCATTTGCATATCGGTTTTCGAATCGTCTGTTGCGACGGGCTTTCCATTGTTCGGTAATATTATCGATTTACTTTCCATGATTGTAAATCAAAATACACAAGTGCCGGTACGTCTTATCTTACAGGTACTAAAATACACGCGTACGGATATTTCTCATGTTTCCACTATCACGCAGCGTTTGTTTCTCATCAAAATGGTGGATTTTCGTTGCATAATTTAAAATACAACGATTTGCGACGATGCATGCTCCTTTTTCAGGGATTCGCACCGAGCCCGCGGGTTATAGGTGTATAACAAATTTGCCCGCGAAGAATCCGATATCTCAAAACGGCGTTTGACGAATTATTTCACAGATATCGAACTTCAATTTCTCGTTTCGAAAAGAACGATGCACGATCGGTTATCGACCACCTCTCGTAACGATGCTATCGACTTCGGTTCTCTTGTTCAAAGAAATATCGCTACGCAGACCTCTCAACTAATCGATTTTACAAAATGGTGCGGTTCAACAGCTCCATCTGCATCGATTATTCGAAACTATATATAATATATTTTGTTCTCGAAATGCAAAGTGTAAAATAATTTTGATAAGAAAGAAAAATTTATTTTGTAAATTAACGCATTGAAATTCATCTACATAATATTATTAACAGCTGCTTGTAATTATACACGTGATACGTATAACCTAAACGACGACAATGGACTGTCACTGATGACATCTGTAATTTTAGAACAAACAGTAGATTCTCATAAACAAAACGAAACAAATGAATCGCAGCGATTTATAGTGTAACAGAAACTTAATATTAAAAATCTATTAGAGGCGAAGTTTCGATTACATTTTCTACTTAGGATTATTTCCATTCCGCACACGTATAAGAAATGCACCTGCATCGAAAACATAAAGTGTTATCTTTCATTATATTATGGAGGTTAATCTCTGTCTTCCTTGTACAAACTGCCCACGTACCGGACGAATATTGGCAGTCGTTAGAAGTGGCTCATCGCCTAGCATTTGGATATGGATATCTCACCTGGGAATGGATTGCACAAATCCGTAGTTACGCCTACCCGTTCCTGATATCTATCATCTATCGAACACTGGCATTCGCATCGTTAGATTACGCATGGATTTTAACTACATTACCTCGCATACTTCAAGCCCTCATCAGTGCTTACGGAGAATATAAATTCTTCGAATGCACCAACAACAAATGGGTGTTGTACAGCCTTTGCATCAATTGGTACTGGTATTATTGTGCCACGCGTACGCTGATAAATACCATAGAAACAGCATGTACCATGATAGCTCTGTCCATATTTCCATGGCGGGACAGTAACAACAAAAGTATCAACTTTTTATGGATCGTGGGATTTTTATGTATGATCAGACCAACTGCTACTGTCGTATGGCTTCCCCTATGCTTCTACCATATGTGTACAAGCTCACAAAACAAGTTAATTCTACTAAGTCAATATTGTATAATAGGAATTCTTTGTTGTTTAACTTCTGTATTATTGGATTCATACTGTTACGGTCAATTAGTTGTTTCTCCTTGGAACTTCTTCTATGTAAATGTGTTGTATAAGATTGGAGATACGTATGGAACGCATCATTTGTTATGGTACATTTTTTGTGGATTACCGGTAGTCTTAGGATTATATTATCCTGTCTTTTTACTGTGCAGCTGGCAAATAATGAAATGTTCCGCTTGCTTCCATCGTCAAGCAATTATGCTGATATCCATTATTTGGACACTCTGTGTCTACTCTTTCTTGTCTCATAAAGAATTTAGATTTCTACTGCCTTTGTTGCCAATGTTAATATACATATCGATTTCTTGTACGCCGCGTTTGAATATCAAGTTCTCAAAAACAGTGAGGAAAGTTTTTATTGGATTACTAATAATTACTAATCTATTCCCTGGTGTTTACTTTTCTCTGATACATCAACGCGGACCGTTCGACGTTACGAAAATTCTTCGCAATGAAGTCGCTCATTCCGATAATACGACAAATTTACTGTTCTTAACTCCTTGTCATGCCATACCTTTGTACAGCCATTTACACAAGAACGTATCTACAAAGATACTAACTTGCGAACCTAATCTTAACAATTCTGCTAATTACATAGACGAGGCGGATGCATTTTTCGCGAGTCCGATAGACTGGTTAACTAAAAACTACGATAAAACCGAAATTGCTGCAATTCCTAGTCACGTAATAACATTCGATAACATTCCATCGAAAATAGAACCATTTTTAAAGCGTTATCAACTCACGCATGAGGTGTTTCATACGCATTTTCCTGAATCAAATTATGGGAAATTCATTCATGTATACAAACGTAAATAAAGTGTTTTGATAACTGGGGACGCGTTGTATTTATATTATCGAATTCACCATCCGTTTCTGACCTCGCATCGGAGTGCAGATCGGCAGCAGATTGTTAGCAGTATAACGAAACCTGTCTGCAAATCTATGTATAGTCATCTGTTTCCGCATCAGGCTGTCATTTTGCAAACAGGACTTGTATTAGCAGATCAGGAAGCAGATTTGCGTCAAAAACCGAGCAGATCATGTCATCAGTGTCTGCTCGAATTCTGCTGCCAATCTGTCGTCAGGCCTGCAACAAATCTGCCACCAGGTTATGTCAGTAGGACCTAGTCGGTTTCTGTCGCCAATCTATCAACAGTCCTGTACATTACAGATCCGGCATCAAATCTGCTGCCAATCAACAACAAATCCTGTACCTAATGGCAGATTCTGTAAAAATCTGCTCGATCAGGTTTGGCTAAGTATCTGGGTAAGTACAATAATATACAATAATGTTTATTGTTTAAATAATTCTAATTATTTTTATTGTCTCGGTTGTTCTGTTTTGCTGAACGATTCAATTATGGACAGAATTATATTCTGCTTGGCGGCATTTTATTCGAAAGAATATAGGGAATCGATTGGCGTGGCTCTCGTGAAAGTCCGATGACAAAATCAGTGGCTAGTGCGATCCTTGTCTTTTATAGCCCCATTGTTTTAGGTGTCGTGCTCTCCCCAGCATCGAAACCCATAAAAATCTGAATGTGAGATTCACTTCCACATCTCGCCAGTGACTTGGCTCACGGACCCGCGGATTGCAAACCTTTCCAGAGATTAATTTTATGGTTATAAGGCAAAACGCCGCATATCACGTATTTTCACTTTTCAGTTTCTTATATATTTTTAATGCAAAACATTCTTTTATAATTTTTTCTCTAATAAAAATATGGATTCTACCATGATAGAATAAGTCGTCAACCATTCCCGATAATGCGCAGTGGTTCAGAAGTAGTGGGGAACCATCAGCCAATTAGCTCGGGACCCAAACTGCAGAAATCCAATATGGGTCGCTTTTGCACACGCACGCATAATGATACCTCCGAGAGATTTAAAATCTTCCACAAATACATTGTGCTATATTTATTGTTTTTATTTCATAATTCAAGACTTCTTCTGTTCAATGAGCGTAAAACCTCAACTTCTGTTCAATAAGCGTAAAACCTCAAAACGTTAGAGGTTTTTAATTCCACGTTGTAACTAATAAATAGATTTGGAACTTGCAAGAATCATGATAAAAACGTTTATGCGATCTGTTTCAACTTGATAACATGAATCAAATCATATTCCTTCTGAAGAGTCGAAATTAAATTGTTTGTTACGTTTGAAATACGCGGGATGCATTTTGGGTCCATCAACGATTGGTTGTTCTATCATCCAGCCGCTATTATTGTTCATCTTGTCTTATTCCACCATGGATTCTATTTTATAGATTTCAGTTATGGCATCCAATTTTTTTTTAAATGTGACATACCTACGTCGTTTTACTTTATAGCCACAGAAGTAACTCTGCTGCGTGCCTCTTGAAAATCCAGAATTGAACAACTTTTATTATCATGTTAAGAATGTTTATGATATAAGGTCAATATTGATCAATCCTAAATTGTTTGACAATATTATTGTCAATACACTTCAATACTT
Source organism: Perdita meconis (assembly GCA_030770465.2). NCBI lineage: Eukaryota > Metazoa > Arthropoda > Insecta > Hymenoptera > Andrenidae > Perdita > Perdita meconis. Next base: position 5,611,714 of record JASKOS020000007.1, read on the forward strand.
TTCTATCTAATGTTTCTAATATCTTTCTTTCTAATTATCAATCTCAACATCATTATTACATTCATATCGACCGCACAATAACATTGTCAATACCGCTAAATATTGACAATATTATTGACCGTGTGCGAGTCACTTTAAGGGATAAGAAACCTAAATATTAACACTAAATTTCTCACACTTTCCCCCGAAAATAAACCGGTTGTTGAAAGAAATAAAGTACTTTAACGAGTCAAAAAAGATTCGAAGTACTTGACCTTGTTGGTCAAGTACTTAATTTTCAAAGTAACCAGAAACCCGGACACAGCGACTAACGAAAGGACGGAGCGCGCAATGTTAACCCGGATAATTATTTAGTTAATGGATAAACGTTGTGGTCGGTTCTGTAACATAAGCAAAGCGCATGGTAATCTCTTGAACAGTATCCGAAGAGGGCGGTCATAATAATCGAAACAATTGAGTCACGGCGGCGGGAGGAGCCGAGTTTCCGTTCGGGTGGTTTGCAGAGTGGAGGGCTGGATCTGGAGGTGACCAATGATGGCGAATGTTGCGGTGGAGGGAAAAAACGGCGTTGTGGGAGAGGGAAGCCGACGAAGGCGAGTTTCCGCGGTGCGATCGTCGACGCGGGGAAACCTTCGACGGTGGAACGATTTAGGCGCGACGCTCTGCGACGACTTTCAGCAGTCGAAAATCGCCCTGGACTGCAGAAACGAATCTGCGGTACCGTTACTAATTCGACTGTCAGAAGCTGCGCGCAGAATGATAGCGATTCTAACGGTACTTTCCTGAGGCTACGACTATGACTATCGAATTCGCATAGATGAAATGTTTATTTAATTGCGATCCTTTGCCCCGTTTCGTTATCATCTTCGACTTGTGATATTTTAACACTCGCGATTGGAATTGTTTCGAAATGCTTTTTTTTTTTTTTTTTTTGGAAATTCTTCGAACGCGAAACACTGCTTTCGTCGCGGAAAGAGGAACGAGAAATTCGTTTCCGGCTGTTTCGAAACTAGATCAATCACATTCACCGGCTCCACGGGGCGCGGCAGCAAGAAGCGACAAAGGAAACGCGGATGGATGGAAAGGGACCATCGGAGACGCGGAGAGTCTAGAATATAATATAATGATCGGGGTTGAAGAAAGGCGGACGTGGTAAAGTAACGCGAGGTAAAGTAAGGTAAGGTAAGGTAACCGGTGGCCGTAATCGAAGGTACGCCAAGGATGGTGCAAGCGGGATGGAAGAAAATATAAAGAGGGGACTGACTACATGGAGTCAACGTTCCGAACGGGTCAGCGACCAGCTTGTCTTCTCTCTCGCTATTCCTCTTTTGCGCGTTTCCTCCTCTATCGCCGCGGACTCTTCCTTCTTCGCAGGCCTGTTCCTTTTTCTCTCGCCCTATCAGTGAAATTTCGTTTATCGCGAGAAGTCCATTCGATGGAACATGCGCGGATCGCGGGGGAAGATGGAGAAGGCGCGTGCTTCTCGTACGCCAAAAGCGATTTCAACGCAGCGGTTTGTCTTTCGATTTGAGTACGACGTTTCACTTGATGAACGTTTCATTTCATTTACCTGTGGCCATTACAGTGAGTCGGAGAATTATTCGCTCAGCTGATAATGAGACAGAGATTTACAAAATGGTGAGACGATTAAATGATTTTTTAACATGCTTTTATTTGTTCGCGGTGAAAAAGTTATGTTCTCAATTGAGTAAACAATTGTGTAATTTACTGTATTACACTGTTTTATACAGGGTGTAACAAAAATGTTGCAGTTCCTTGAAAGGGGTGATGCCTGAAGTGATTCTAAACAACTTTTTTCTTAGCGAAAATGTTATGTGGGGCTTTGTTAACGAGTTATTAACGAAAAACACCGACCAATAGGGGAGCGAGTACAGCGGATTAATGATGACGCAGACGATGGCGGGCCAATACTACTCGCAACTGGAGCCCGCGCGGAAATTCATCTACTGTATTCGTGCTTCTATTGGTCGGCGTTTTTCGTTAATAACTCGTTAACAAAGCTCCACCTAACATTTTTGCTGAGGAAAAAGTCGTTTAAAATAACCTTAAGAATTACCCCTTTCAAGGAACTGCAACATTTTTGTTACACCCTGTATACGAATTCATCAGCGATTAAAGACATATAAATATTTAATCAGGGTCGCATTTATCATAAGGCACAAGATGGGGGCTTATTTTCTTTATGGGCCCAGATTTTGAAGCTTGGAATAAGTTAAAATACATGTTGCTATGTATTAAATTCGTAATATGAACATTATAGAAATTGTTGAAAAATGCTTCTCTAAATGCAATTGTGTTTTTAATTCGATTTTTCAACTTCTTTGCTCTTCAAATTCTCAAATCATCAATTGAAATTTTAAAAATATCCAAATGCTCAAAATTTCTTGAATTGAAATCTTAAAAATCTGCAAATGTTCAATTTTAAATCTTTACATTTTTAACTCCAGATTTTTAGATTTCTGACTTCCACTCTTAAAATCTTAAACTTCGAGTTTTTAAATCTTCAAACCATCAAATTTCGAATTTTCGCTTTAAGAATCTCTAAATCTGGAACTTGGAATTTTTTAATCAACAATCTCTGTAATCTTCAAATCTTCAACTTCAACATTGCAAATCTTCAACTTCAAATCTTAAAATCTCCAATTTCAAATTCTCAAGTTTCCAACCTTTATTCTAAACATTTCTGTGTTTATAAGTAGAAATCTTTAAATCTTCAACTTCGATTCCTTAAATTTCTAAAGTGAAATCCTAAAAATCTTCAAATGTCCAATTTTAACTCTTCAAAAATTCAACTTCAAATCTTTAAATCTCTAATTTCCAGATTTAAAATTTTCAAAGCCTCAATTTTCCAATTTTAATCCTTATAAAATCTTTAAATCTATAACTTGAAATCTTTAGATCTCTTTAAAACAAAAATTAGAAAATAGTCTTCTAATTATTAATTTCTTTTCTTAAAATTGGAAAAGATTTATTTTTATAGTGATTTTTACAGTTACTGAAGAAATATCAACTTTCCTTTTCAATAAATATAAGAAAAATGTTTTTCAATTTCATTAACTGAAATTTAGACTCTGAATTCTGAAGACTCATATATAATTAGACTGCAGATTTTATGAATTTATTCTACACAATTCTAAATATTCTAAAAATCATATCAAGATTGCTATCAAATACCAAAATACACAGAATATAAAAAATATAATTCAAGTTACAATTTTCCGAAAATAAGACATACTGTTATGCAAGTTTTAATTTATTGTACGCATTTCTTAATATGAAAATCCGCAGTCTGCTAATAATTATGCGCCCAAACCTTCCAAAAGTATAAATGCGGCTTTGTATTTAATTCTAAATAAAAATATCTATTTTTATTAGTTGTGATAGCACGGAAGATTAATGAAGGTCTTAAGAAGGAAACGACGAAAGAAAAGAATGATTTGCGGAAGCGATCCGATCGCCATGATTCACAACGGTTTTGAAAGTTACGTGGAAGGCTACGAAAGGCACGAGCATAATTCTTCTACCGAGAGAAAGTTCTGCGCAACGGTGAATCCGATCCCCTTCCTTCTAACGTGAAAGAGCATCCGAAACGGATCGTTCGTCGGTACAAGACATAGTATCCAAGCATCTTCAAATGCTCCCACAGAATTGAATAATATTTCACGGCGCGCTCAGCGAGCTCTTATTTTCCTGCGCAGTGGCGGATCCAGGAGCCTTCCTTGGGGGGGGCGAAATGTATAAAAGTAAAAAAGTCTATTTTTTAACCGTCTTTTCAACCTTGATAAGCAATTAGAATAATTACGTGTTATATATAATTGTGATTAGACTTTATTTTATCAGAAAAACAGATATAAAAGATATTACAATTAATGCGATTACGGTACTTCATAATACAAATTCTGCTCTACGTTGGCGAATTTTTACCAGGCAATATTCTGAAAATATTTTAAAAACTTCTATGCACTAGCGCATTAGTGAGCACGCTAAGCAGAAAAATCTCGAATACAAATCATGTAACACATTCAGTATATACGTAATAAGTTTTTCGGAATGTGAGGAAATATTTTTATATTTTATTACTCTTGGGGGGGGCGATCGCCCCTATCGCCCCCCCCCCTGGATCCGCCACTGTTCCTGCGTTATTTTTACACCTCCCCTTTCTAAACAGCGCGAACGCGAATCAAACGGATCGTAATTGATTGACGCAAAAAGGAAACGCGCCAGGCTGCGCTCACATTTGCTGGCTGAGTTAAGTTATACGACGCGTTAATAATAATGTGCAGATAATGACATCAATTTACATGTTATATTCGCTTTTTGTAAAAATCTTCCACGCTGAATCGACAATATTGTAGCTACAGAATTGGCGCGTCTATCGATGACTTACCTACCTGAAATGCAACCCTGTCAGGTCAACTTTGGGATCGCCATCGAGGAGCAGGTGTCTGGCAGGTGTTCCTACCTCGAGGAACTTCGCCCTTTCGTGTCGTTCTTCCACGCTCTTCCGCCTTCGCTCGGTTCCACGGCGAGCGCTTAGCCACAACAAATACATATCTCGTCCTCATTTTTTATTTATGTGACGGATTGATTGTTTTGCTATTCTTTAATATGAATAGGTATGACACATATTTTAAAACAATGAAACTTAAATAAACCACGGAGTGTCAAATTGATCATAAAGATCAATATTTTTAGTTTAAATTTTAACTAAACCTACAAAACACTTTTCTCTACAGGGTAGAAACTCGCGCATTGAGATCACGAAATTCTAATCAATTTTATTAAACACTATTTACAAAATTATTGCAGAAAAAGTTCAAAGAAATTGACTAACTCCGCGAGTTTTGATTAAAATTTTTTCACAAAGTTCCACATTGTAGATTTTGAGTCTAACTCACAACGATTTCATTTTCAGATGATTGATATAATCAGAATTATGTTCATCATCCAGATTTTGACACTTCATAATATATTTAATTTTCATTATTTTGTATGTTTCTTGGTTTTAAAATGTGTATCATATCCATATTAAAGAATCGTAAAACGTGCAAATATTTTGAGTTATTAGTAGCTTTTTTAATGAAACTCAAAAGAATCCGGTTGTCATAACTCCTAAACAGAGTTGGGCAAAATATAATCTGATTACAAACCACAAATCGTGATTATAGTGTAATTATTCAGTCAATTACGAGTTATTTTCTGTAATTATTACTTTTATTTTTATACTATTAATCCAGAAGAAACTTTCAATTGAGAGTTATGTGGTTTACATGCGTAATTATTAGTTGATACTGACTACAGTTTGACTGTTTAGTCAATATAAAGATTACCGGTTACAGAAAATAATGTATATTTAGATAATTGAATCAGTAATTACACTTTAATCGCGATTTATGATCTGTAATCTGATTTGCCTAACTCTGCGATGTACCCCCTTAAAACCGATAAAACGTCGATAACGAAGCCTCCAAGTGTTTTTCGGAAAGGCACTGCCTGCACCCGGAAGTGCTAAGCAACGACTGGACGAGCGTGACCCGGGAAAGTCTCAAGGATCTCTCCTGATTGTTTGTCGATTCGCGGTGAGTCCGAACGATGAGGAAACTTTTTTGATAGTATTGTTTACAAACGGCTGTGCGGCGTCAGCTGAATGTTCTCTTTATCGTGAGGTCGATATGGCGAGGTCGGAATTCACGGGTTTCAGAAATCGATGTCGCAAAGTAACACGATAATGCGTACAGCTTCGTTATCACCTTTTCAATTTAATTTTAACGGTTAAAATTCGTCAAGATTGATTCCTTATTCACGGCTGTAGCAGGGGAAGAAATATCTACGGGTTTGACGATTGAGAGTCGCTCAGGATTCTCGTCTATCTCTTGGCGACGAGACGCTAAGCAGGATCAACTATGACACGGAAGGTTCAGAGTCCGATATCCGTAAACCGGCTTTCCTTGCCGTTGTCGACAGAGACTTTGCCCTTCAGACTTTGTTCGCGCGTGTTTCTCGCGCACCTGTTGGAACATTTCGTCCTTAACGCGCGCCGGTCACAATATACGATCGCATATTCATAATTCGCTTAGTATTCAACGATAATTGCAATGCGAAAGAAACATTTTATCGCCTTGCAAGTAACGAGTCACATTCGCGTAGGTAATACGGCTTGCCAACAGAGTCCAAGATTTACGAGTTCAATTCGCGTTATAGTAGAATTCGATTAACCGGTTCCTAATTATTTTCTATTACTCTGCGTATAAACTATTTGTCACGCTAGAAATAAGAGTACAGTAGAATTTCAAATTAACTTTGAACTTTAATTTAATTCTGCACGCAGGAAATGTTTTAATTTTGACTTTGACATTAATCAAGTTAATCGAGGTTCTACTGTATCTTTCAAATGGGAGAACTCAATTCAAATTCCTGAATTGGAAAAAATCGTTTCCTGAAAGTGGATTGTGTTCGAATTTCGAGGATCTACTGTAAGTACAGGTGGCAACCCTAGCGCTGTACATATATGTCCGATTCCGCCGCGCAGAATCGACGGACCTATAAAAACGGTAAACATGTATTTCGTAATCGCCGCGCGGCTGACCCGTTCAGGAGGAAGGACAAATAATGTACTATGTGCGTCCGTATATCCGTATATACGGTCCCTATGTATACGAAATCGGCATCCTTATAGTGGCCCATTCGCGATCTTGGTCCATCGTAGACCAGTCGACGATGCACTTGTCCTCCTCTGGCGAGTTCGTTACGCGCTGTCGAGGCCGGCCAATCAGAGTCCTCGGGCAACAGGTGACCTACCAATCAGACCTCCTCGTCGTGACACCGTCGTTCCTGCACAGCGCCACGCGTTTCGTTCCACGGTTAGGTCCGATACACACTATCGATCCGCTGCACAGACAGTGTGCAAACTTTTTACGTAGCATTATTTTGAGGGGTGGTAGGGCACATGAAATGGAATAGAAAATGTCCTATAATATGATGTTCAATCTGCCTCCATTTTGCAGTAATAATGCCTTAAAGTTGACATATCCTTACGCGAAACTAAGAGTCGGAGGATTTTGTGATTTTGCAGATACATAGAGGAAAAAAGTCTTAATGCATTTTGTTGTGTGTATTGATGGAAGATCTTAAATCTCTCGAAGGTATCATTACGCGTGTGTGTGCAAAAGCAATCATATTGGATTTCTGCAATTTGGATCACGAGCTAATTGGCTGACGGTTCCCCACTACTTCTGAACCACTGTGCATTATCTGGAATGGTTCACTTTGTCTTATTGACCATGATCAAAACCGAACGAACATTTGAATTGATAGTATCATTTCGTCTCCTTCTAAAAGAGGTTTTTCCGACGGAATGTTGTCTCTTATTTTATATCTACTCTTTGCCGATAGTGTGTATCGGGCTTTACTCCGTAGGCCGAATCGAACGACGACGATCATCGTATACTTTCCCACTTCGTTGCCAGCTTTTCTGCCTCTCCGTCTATACATAAACTCTTCTCATTCTCCCATTTCCCCACTCCGTGCGCCGATCGTACCAACCTGTTGCTCTCTCGCGACTTTCCTTCGTCTCCCCGGCAACGATTCAACGTTCTAAAGCCGCGTGCAATCTGAATACGTATAGACGCACCGAAGTTTCGACTTTTACCCTGCCTCCGACCTTTTACGACGTTTTCCCGGGAAACTCGGCGATCCGCGCCGGATATTTTCTCCGTCGTTTACCTTTGGATCGTTGCGCTAGCAAAGGTGTTTAGGGTTACACGGGTGAAACCTGTTTATGTAAGATATTTTGATAAAAGAGGAAGCACGCCGGAGGAATAATGAGCGGTCGTTATTCTCGATGGCGTGTAATGAGTAAGTTGGAAGAGATAGAGGCGTAGTTGACGTTACGCGTCCGTTTCTAAACGAATGGGATCTAACCTAATCAGGAGACTCTGCGTCTTGTAGTATCCGCCATATAGTTTATGCTGTTAGCGTGTTTACAAATCTGCCGTAGATCGCGGGAGTCTTTGTGTCTCTTTTCCGTGCGATGCTGTTGTTTGTAAACACGGAGCGACGGTAACAGGGCAACATGATGTTGGACTGTGTTTAGGAAGTAAAAGTTGTCTGACATATGAGATGTTTGAATACAAAGCGATCTATTATATTGAGACCAGATTTCAATTTATTTAAGAGTAGATTATTTGTGTTTTAATATTGTGTGTAGGGGAGAGGTGCTATGAAAAAGACAATTTTCTTTAGCACCCACTTCTAATAATATCATTACAGATATTTAAAACTTAAGTCCACTAATAAAAAGTATATGTATAAATATGTACGTATATAGTTATGTATTTATATTACGTATGTATGTATATTTAATACTATAAAAAACATTAGAGTCTATGATCAAATTAACTTTTTGTATACTATAAATCATTAGTATGTTTCAAATTAGTATGTTTTTATAAAGTATACCTTATCTTTAATTCCTTACCAGTTTATTAATTACAAAGTAAAAATTTGTATAAAACTTGTGTCAAGAATCGAAATAGCACTGTTACAGTCATGAAACGTATCTCTCATTCAAGATTTATTAGGTGTCCCATTCAAGACCATAAGTATAATATAAAATAATCAACACACCTGTTAAATATTTTCGTTACAGTTAAATATAGACTTTTTTTAATGATACAACATTTAGTGTATAACTTTGTCTCATAAAACAATACAGAAAATCGAAGAAAATTTTACTTTTAAGGTACGTTTTCACGCGACAGTAAATCGTGACTTTTGGAACTACGACACTAAATGTCACGACTCTCGTCATCGTGAAAACTAAAAATCGCGTTGTTATGACATTGAATTCAATGAATTTTGAGTGTGATAGTGTCATGACTTTTAGTGTCACTTGAAAATATACCTTTACAAACGAAAAATTGCAATCGGTTAAAAGTGAGACTACAATGAAGTTTGCGTCAAATGACAAAACATTAGCGTTACTGTAAAAATAACTTGCACGTGCAATGTGTTTAGAGTTTAGGTTAGACAATATAATTTGTCCCTTTCATAGCACCTCTCCTCTGCATGCGAGTGTCGCGTTCCAGTTAAAAATATATGGTAAATAGGCTGGTAACGGAGTGGCACGTTCGCGCAGCGTTTTCAAAAATGCGGCAAGTTGCGAAAAAGGTTAACAGTGAGACAGGACAGGCTCGTGCACGCGTGCTATCAAGGCCGTAATCATGTCATATGGAGGGAGCTCCGAAACGGGGGCACAGGCGACGGTACGTACCTGTGATCTTTTACAAGTTGCTAGAGCTTTATGCTCAGAGGGAGCGTGCAAGGTAACCGCCATTTTGCTCCGATCTCAAAACCTACCGCCTAACGTTGCATATACCGGGTGTCATAAAAACTTTCGTTTAGGTTTCATTAAAATCTATTTTCAATTCCAAACCGTTTTCGTTGGTACTGTGCCATTTTGTTCATGACTCGCGATAAAAGTGGATCAATATTGAAGCGCCGGAAGGTGATTAAAGATTCCCAAAAAGTGCGCAAGGATTTTCGATACTAATACCGCCGCTCTTATCGTTCTCCAATTGTTTACATGCAGCTATCGTATCTCGGCAGCATCAAATGACATCTACGCGTTTGATAGTTTATTGAAACGCTGGAATCTTCCCGCGAACATGCAGCTATCTATAAACACAGGACTTGCTGCGAGCTCTAACTCTGTCGTCTTTCGCAGAATCATTCCCATCTTCCAATGACAAGGCAAATACAGTAGACCCTTGAAGTTCGAACACGGTTCGTTCCAGGAGACGGTTCGATCTTCAAGCTGTTCGAACTTTGAATCGAGTTCATCGTTTAAAATTGCATCAATCCGTTCCAGACTTTCAAAATGTATTATTAAATACGAAACATTTTTGAAGAGGAATTCTAGTGTAACAGATTCAAAAAATCGATTTTTCATTGCGAATATTAATTCGTGTAAAGAAGAAAGTTGATTTTTCTTTTAAACCCCAAGAATTTCAGGGCAAATAAAAATCTTACAATACTTTTTTTTTAATTCTGTAATTAAATGACTGTGACAGATTCTATAAAATACACCAATAGGAGTTGGTTCAGTGACTAAAAAAATTGATATTAATTAAGAAACAATAAAAAATATCAACAAAAAGATTTTTTTCTTTAATTTAAACATGTGCTCTAATACTTAAAAAAAGTTTAATGTAATATCAACAATGGTTTCATAAAAATAAATTCATAAATATCATATACTGTAGTTTTCAAACGGCAAAATGCAATGGTGTAAATGTAAAACGCATAGAACTGTTGAATTAATCTAACATATGAACGAACCTGTGAGTCACTAAAAGTAAATTCACAAAAAGATTATAATAAAAAATATAGTACTTTTTTAGAATTTCCGATAACCAAGATACTTCAAATTTACTAAATATGCGATATTTTGACGCTTAATCCCACAATTTTTTCACACCACAAATAAATGAATTATTTGAAATGGAAGAAACATAAAATACATAAAATATCTAATTATTAATTGTATAAGATAAAGAAAATGTGTTAGATTTACAGTTTTCAGAAACTCCAACTTTTCTTTCTCCTCACTTTTAATACTTTAAAAACGTTCTTTCCAATATTTGCGACATAAATCGTATCGCGAGTGTCACATGTCATTATTAGACTGCGGAAGTTTATGTATTTATAGCGATTTTGAATGAGCTAAAACGTATAACAATGTGTATAGATGTGAAAATACATGAAATATAGAAAACAAAACACATGTTAAAATATTTAGAAGGTTTAAGACACTTGTATTTAAACTGATTATCTTTTTCTACGGTTTTGAAAATGTGTATTTGCATAAACTTTTGCAGTCTAGTTATTATACATAGAACAAGCAAATATTAGTTGTCTACAATGTTTCGAAAGATCATAATAATCAATAGTGTAGAACCTCGTTTAACCGACTCAATATTTGTCATATAAAATAATTGTTAGAAGACTCAAATACTCGATATCCTATTATCTATTATATTCTTATACCTAAAGCATGAAATAATTAAAACCCTAAATAATAAAAATCGTATTGCGATTTGTATAATCGAGGTTCTACTGTAAAAAAAAAGAAACAATAAGTTCTCTTCATTCGAACTTGGACAATTCGTTCGAGTTTCAAAGCTGAATTTTCCATGACCTTTCCGATCGAACTTCGAATCCTTCGAAGGTCTACTGTAAAAGATTAACCTAAAAAATTCGGTCTCCTCGCATTCTGTACGCTCATTCCTCCTCCCGATCCGCGAGATTACATCAAGTAAAGCCTACAAGGCGACGCATGGAATTGTCGTCGAGCGAAACGCGAAACGTCACACCCTGTATGCTCTCCTGGTCGAATCCCGACGCGCGTCCACGAAATTCATTCATACCGGCGATCGTTTCCTCCGATGCACACGTATACAGATCCTCGGTGCCGCCATGAGAGGAGAGGTAAACGTGGCGCTCTCCAGGTGGAAAATAATCGTCGGTTGGGTGTAGCGGGGTGAGCGTACCGCAAGCCGAGTGGAATGTCTGCGCACCTGGCCAGTGCGTCGCCGCTTACGACCTGCCTTTCCCTTCGCCTCGGTCAACCTGGGTCCCTGTCCGCCTGGTGTTCGCACATTTTCACCGAAACAGCCGTCTCGCCGGACTCGCGACGATCCTCGGATCGTGAACCTCGCGAATCGCCCGGGGAAGAAGTTTCTCGAATTCGAACGCGTCCTCAGTGCCGTGTTATCGTCGAGTTTCCGCGTTTTTTGCCGTCGTTCCCGGTGCCGCTTTACCCCCACTTTCCGCTCTGTCTTCGTTGTGCGCGTTCAACGACGGGGCGCTCTGTCCTCGTCGCGTCGACGGACTCGAGTTCACCTGAGAAAGAGAGAGAGGGAGAACGAGAGAGATAGAGAGAGAAAGAGGATTCTCTCTCTCTTGGGGCCAGGCAACGAGCACACGGCAAGGTTCGATGCGCAGTCGCCAGGTGAGGCAACGACGACGTGTGCGCGCAACGGTCGGCCGGTTGTCGGCCAGTGTTGCAGGAAAGCTCGCCACTCGCGACGACGACGACGGCGGTCCGTCAGACATCCGCGCAGGAAACGACTCCCGGTGATCGCGGGTGCGTTGCTCGCCGTTCGCGGAGTTTATCAGTCGCGGCGATTACCTGGCGCCGAGCGCGGCGCGCCGCAATCGCAACGCGCGTGCAACGATCGGCATCGACGATCGCTAGTCGATCGAATCCCATAACCTCAAACGCGCGGCACCGCAGGTCGCGGATGTATCGTGATAAGTAGGTGACATGCCGAGGAAGGATATTGGGAGTCTGTGAACGTGGAGTAAAGTGCGAGAGGACGGAGTCCGAGGAGGTTCCTGGCCGCGAGCAGCGAAACGGTAGAGGCGGTGTCCTCCGGATTCGGTCGTGAAGTGTGGGAAAGTAGTAAAACTCGTCGACAGTGATTTTCGGGAAGTGGCAGTGATCGAACGAAACCAGAGGAACAATTCTGTTCGCCCTGGACAAGATGCAGACCACGGGCGCGAGGGGACCGACCCACCTGGTCGCCCTTTACGTGGCGACCGCCGGTCTCCAGGGTAACGCTCTCGGCTCCGACGAGGAGGAGATCACGCTGCTCGTCTACGTGCTCATCGACGTGCTGCAGAACAAGGTAAGGAACGGAGACATGGATGACTACTGAGTAGAAACCGGGGAACACGAAATCGTGCCAAACGATTTGACAAGACTGTGATATTTCATTTAATTTATTGCAATGAAGGGGAAGAACCCTTCTACAAGTTTAAGAATACAGAAGATTTGTCATCTGTAGCAAAGTTTCTCGGAGAGATTAAGTTTAGTTATAATATTTGTTTTCTTGCTGACGGGTTTCCTTAGGATTTTATAATGGAAGGTCTTCTCGAGAAGCGATTTCGTGACTGAATCGATTTGGAGCAACGACCACAAAAAGTTGCGCGTATGCTGAGTTGTTCTGTGGGAAACGTTGTCCATAATATAAAGACTCCCACGATGTGGAAATTCGCGACAGCAGCGACTATTTTTGGAGCAGTTTGCTGCACTATAATACACTATAGTATGTTTTTCTGAATCGTTATGGAATGCTTTGGCACCTTCCATGCTGTGCGACTTTATTCACATCACTGACGAATAGCGATTTTAAGTTGAGAAACATCATCGCTTCATTCATTTCTTCATCGTGTCTTCGGAGTATTGTCAATCCGTTTGTGAATCGCGCTGCCAACGCGCGACCAGTTCGCATGTCTCTGGCTGCCATTGTTTCTCGAATTATCCGGTGGGGGCGGAGCGTCGCGCCCTCGAAAGGTCGTCCATTACCTCTAGCTTTGACATCGAGATTATCTGGCGCCATGGACTTCTCTCATTAATTCTTTCGCGTTTGATGGAAAGGAGGGGGAAGCGTCAAATATTTTTCTTGATTCGTTTTAAATCTGAGTTTGATTTGTTTGTTCTTCGCTGCTTCATGACTTCGTCGAGTTTGTTTTTGTGTAATTCGATTAGAATCTTAGAGTTCTGTATGAGATTGAATACAAGTGGTGGAAAAGATTGTAGGTCGTCTAACTGGCGAACGTCGCACTTTCGGTTGAGAGCGTCTCGATCGCGACGCTCCTTTTGGTAACCTTGCGACTTCGACTTTCGAAAACTCTCTGTTCTGTGGAATTACTTGAAAATATTGCGATTCTGATTACTGTAGAATTTTCAACAAGTTTTGTACTTTATTATTTGAGGATTATTGATATTAATGAATAGGAATTGTGAAATTATTGTGTATTTTTGGAGTTTGAGTATACTAAGCAGCTTCTGTAATCTTTGTGTCTTATATCTGTGGTTATAAAGCAAAACGCCGGATGTCATATGATTTGACTTTCGAGGTATTCGAGTTAATATTCTGATTATCAATATTGATATGCTATGATCTTGAGTTTTATTAAATCCTCGTTTCTAAAGGAAAATATTCATTTAATATAAGTGTGTTACATACATTAATCAAATTTCGGAGTTCTGATTATTGGTATTAATGAATATTAATCCTAGAAATTAATGTATATTTTTTGGAATTCGTGTGTTGAACAGTTTTTGTAATCCTTATATCTATGATTGATAGTAAAATTGAATCTTTTCTCAGAAATTTGGTACATTTTACTATCTTTCTATTTTCTCAAATTTATTGTAAAAGAATTTTCCCGTTTATTACAATAAATTGAAATAACGCAAGTTATGCTATTAAAAAGTTTTAGTTCTGTAAAATAAGTTATAAAGATTGTTTTGAAGATATTTTTTTTTCTTTTTACTATTTTAAGTTTTTCCAAATCTCTAACCAAGGTTCATACACCTGTGCATGATTGACTTAATCGTTAAATAAATTTTTTATGACATTTACTCATCAGATAACTTTTATATCTATTTACAAAATTAAAATTAATTAGATTTTAGGCTCGGAAAAAAGTGTATTAAACGAATGTTTTCTTTTAATTCTACTATGGTCCTCGGGTCTGTTTTGACTCATTAGAAGTATTTTATTTCTTTGAGAATTGTTTTAATTTGCAGAAAATTGTAAACAGTTCAGTGTTAATATTTAGGTTCCTTATTCCTTAACATTATATTAAAAATTCATTATCTACATTCTTAATAACATGATAATAATGAATGTTGTGTTATTATGTTTTATTATTTAAAAACTGGGAACTAATAAAATTGCAGATAATAATACATTGTTGTTGGTCAGAACTTTAACTGTAAATATCTCAAAAATGAAAACTCTTTGACATACATCGTTTTACTTTATAACCGCCGATATAATTCCTTATGTGTATTCACCCTTACTCCGCAAACGTTTTTACAGTTACCTCAAACTGTAAACGGGGGGTCATTGATTTGCACCACGTTTTCCAGTGAATAAAACCTCTGTAGAAATCTGAAAAAATTCATAAAGCATCTTTAAGCCTTCTAAGTTAAGATCATAACAAAAAATGTGTGTAATAATTTGTTTGTCTGCGTTATTATTATTACAAACATACAAAATGTATTTAGAAACAGATTTTTCAAGTTTTCTTAGACTTAAAAGATTCCGCTTTACGAAGTGAGGGTTAACAATGTTTTTGGAGCACAAAAAAGAATTACTACTTTTTTTAAGCGATTTTTGTCAGCGTAGCAGTTAGTTGTATAAATTCTTTGAATTTCCTCGTGCTTTCAACTCTTGATAAAGCCTGTTGCCACGACCGAACTATGTATTACTAAATAGAGGGACGCATCTTGCAACCGGAAGCCTCGAACGGTACTATTGCAAGAACTTAGCTCGCGGAAGCCTACTTGCCCCAAATATTTTTTTGCTCGCTTACTATGCTTGGTGCTCCGAATTCAGTTATGTTCCAGAAACCAAAACATTTCATTCATCATATGAATCGTTCTCAGGCCAAAATGACCAACTCCACTTTTTGAGTTTCATTCAAAGTTACTTTCAGCGCACTTGCGTTGTAGTATTTTAATAGTACAATTTAGATGGGGTGTTTTAGTAATAAAATTTGTAAAAATTTAAAGAATCATAACCGCTTGAGCGGTGAAAAAATACTTAGATATTTAGAATTTTTTTTCAACGGCTTGATGAAAATTGTTCATGTTTGTACTTTATTTATACAATATTACAATGTTCTTAATAAAAATAGTTTGAGTTAAAAAAAAATATTTTTTTCAAAAGATTCACGATTAAAATATGACTAAACCTAGAATAAAAGACCAAATATTTTCATTTTCTACGCGACATTTACTAAAGAAATATGTACGTAGGGAATTTTAGAAATATGGACTTTTGTAAAAATGAATATCTAAAGAAAAAGTACCATTTTTTACCTCAAAAATCTTTAACATATCGCAAAATCCCTACGTATTTTTTTAGATCGTCGAAATGAAAAGATCCTCTGGAAATTTCGAGAAAATCGCATCAAAATTGTAAGAATTATGTTACACACCAATTTTAGAAATGTTCTTTCAAGAAAAACGCGGTTAAAGTTTCGTATTTCGCATGCAGAATTAAAAAAACTGAAAACTATTTTTAGTTTGCCATTGCGACTGCATTCCATTGCGACTGATGGAACCTTATTTGCAAGACTATATAAACACTCCAAACTCTAAACTTATTTGAAGAGAAAAATTTTGTTCCAATTTTCTTTTTAAATTTTCTAAGTGGTGCGTAACTTCAATCACTTATTGCCTTTTGAACGGTTCATTTCTCCAGTCAGGAAAACAAATTTCCCCATTTTCCAGTCTCTGCTCCAAAACCTGAAGTCAAAATTCTTGGAAAATGGGATGGCAGGTCGACCGGTGTTACGGTTAAAGATTCTGTTAGAGATAACGAGGAGCTAATCGCGAGCAAATACCGTGTCCCATCGGCGCTTTCGGGAATATTTTTTTCCCTCCCGGAATGTATTATAGCGTTCGACGCGGCACGGCGGAGCAAGCAACAGGTGCGCCCGCGTAGTTTTCTTTATTCTTTGTTGTGAATCGGTTTGCACGAGTGCGCCCGAGTTCCAGCTGGACGGTCGTTTCCTTTTTTCCCCTCGAGTCACATACCTGACTATCTCCGATCGAGCTCGATCGGGGACAATGGCCGCCGCCGAGGCTCCTCTCTCGCCTCGCCAAGGGCCACCGAGGATCCCTGCGATACGGTATCGTCGCTATCGTTCAACGTGTTCGTCGATAAATCGTTCTTCGAGTCGTCGCCCGGTCCAAACCCTGCGACACTTTCCATGCTTGCGCTGTTTGCGTGCTTCCCTCTCTCTAACCACAAACGTGCAATTTTTGTTACTTATAATCGGTCTAAATAGAAGGCAAACGGTGGAGACCGTTATCAGCGAACTTGTTATCGGTCGTATTTTGTCGAGGACTATTAACAGACTGTAGTCAATTGAATGACTACAGTTCTACGGATAACACTGTTTCACGGAGAGGAATAACTCCGTCTCGTTTCTGTTAATGGATCTTGGCGGGTGTCTCGGTCGATGAAACCGCTCAAATCGACGCACAGCCTTACATTGCACCAAACAGCGAATCTAGCTAATGAAAAATCATAGTTACCTTAAACGCAGCGTCCGATTAAAATTTTTATGGTATCATTGTAAATAGGAGATTTCAATCTTCAAATACGTGGTGATTTTGGGTCGCGAAACCCATTTTTTTAATGTTTTCACAGTCTGTTATATTATAAATAATTAACACGATATAAAATTTGACTCAGAGATGTGAAAGTAAGTAGAATGTTAACCATTTAAGATGAACCCAAAAACATTACTGTACTTTTTTTGCTGTTGCATTTTGAAAAATCGGTAATGGTTGCCTGCGCAGATCAGCATCAGTTCTTGCATTGTTTTACTATATACAATATACAATATACAGACATATATATATTTTTATACTATATACATAACAAAATAAGTAAAAGAAAAGCATCAATTTTTTAAATCGCATAAAGTTATGTAAGCATTGTCACAAAAAAATATAAAATTACATTTTAGACCAAAGCTATTAATTTTAGGTCTTATTTTTATTCAACATTTCAGTACTATAGCCATCAAAAGCTTAAATCCTCTTTATAGTCAACCAAAAGTCGTTCACTAACTTTAAAGTTACATTAAATAATATTCTGCAAAGATCCGTAGCTGGTTTTTACAAGAAGTTTGTGCTACAAATTGCAATAAAAGTTTTGACCGATTTGAAAAGAACCGTTGACTTTTACACTAAAAACTGAAACGCGTGAAGCAAACATTAGCTGCGTTTGAACACGCCTACCTTGAAATTGCATGTATTTAACCCTTCGAAAATAATTTTGTAACGTAACTCATAGTTCATTTAAGCATCTACAAGGGTTTAGGTACTTAAAAGCATTAATCATTAAGTAATACGAGATTCGAACTTCAGCTAGATTCGACGTTTGGTCCACTGTGCGACGCGATGGAACGCGGCTGGAATGTTTTCCAAAGCGTTTCGCGAAACGCTCCTCGCCGTGTGAAAAGGGAGGACGTTGACTCGTCGGCTTGGAAAGCGCGGATTGCGATAGGCTAGGTTGTTCCGCCGAGACGCGAAACGGAGAGCGTGTGGTTTTGCTTCGGCGAAACAAAAACGGGAAAGCTGCGTAATGTCTGTAATCTCGACGGATTGAAAATTACGTTAAGGGGCCCTTAAAAACGGGTCGGTTGCGTCGGGCAAAAATCTCGCGCAAACGTCTCTGTTGGCGATTAGTTTTGCGGTGCCGCGGAAGAGTGTTCCAGATTCGAAAAGAACGATACGTATACGGGGTGGCAGGATTCGAGGAATCACCGCTGCATTCCTTCGCTTCGGAGCGTAGAATTTGACGGAGGAGCTGATGAAAAACTTACCCACTCATTTTTGTTTCTTGCAATCGCAAAAGTAAAAAGAAATGAAAGTAGAACTTTGGAAAATAGCATTTCGTTGGGGCAAATTCGCTTCTACTTTCTTTCCGATCGTCAAGAGTCACGAAATACTTTGGATCTGGAAGCTTCCACAATTGAACGCGGGTAACGATGTTCACCAGAAGCAGAAAATGATCATTTCTGTGCTCCCCTGTAGCCGAAAGAGCAGCGCGGCGCGTCGCCTACGTGATAAGATTCGTCAAGATGGATCTTCCGCCGAAAATAGATTGCGAAAGGAAAATCCGGCCTTTCGTCCACCTCGAACCGGTCCCGATTCGATCGCCTCGTCGTTCGTTTGGCGAACGATTGCGCAACTCTACCATTGTGATATTTGTGATTCGTTTTCGGCGTTTAAAAGCCGATCGGGCAAGTCGTACTTCGACGATTTATTGTCGCGACCTTTCGCATCGATTTCCTTTTCCTTTAAATGTTAAAGCAGAATCGCCTCGATTTCCTCGCTCGATCTGACGTCGCGTCGACGCTTCTTTTTTTTTATTTCGCCGCGTGGTTTTTACCTCCGTCGATATTTGCCTGTCAAAGTTCGTTTCTTCGCACGGAAAAATTGCGCGCGTTTGCTTCACGCCAAGCGAGTTCAATTATTCGTTTACGTAACTTTTCTTCTCACATATTTTCTGACTTTTACGTATTATATTAATACGTCTGTTGCGCCGTGTGAACGACAAGATTTCCATCCGGTTTGCAACGTTTTCGGTATTTTTTAATTAGTACTGGGTTCTTTGTTTATTTCGAATTTTTAGTCGAGCTCAAAGTGAAATCAGAAAGGGTTAAGATAGTGTAAGACTACAATTATGTCCGATTCTCTTTTTTTTCCACGTCGCTCCGTTTCCTCAAGCTTAAATATTACGCGTGCAGTCTATTATTCGCCTTCGTCCAGCCCATTCCGGTCCTCCATTCTGTACCTTTTCTCCTTCCTCCCGTTCTTTTCCCTCTTCTCTCCCTCTTTGTGCCGCCTTATCCTCGCGTCACAGTCTCACGAATACCGCTAGTGCTTAATGTATTCTGTGGGAAAAGATTCGAGGAGGTCGTGCGGCTGTCACTGGAATCGCTCTGGACGACTATCGCCGTTACTTTTGTGCTAGAACCGCAATAACAGCATAAGATTAACCATTCAATAGAAAAAATACAATCAAACGTAATTACAAATTAAACTACATTTAAAAAATGCAACTTAAGGTCTGTTTGAAATTAACTTAATCGCGCAG
The DNA here is from genome assembly GCA_030770465.2 of Perdita meconis. Lineage (NCBI taxonomy): Eukaryota > Metazoa > Arthropoda > Insecta > Hymenoptera > Andrenidae > Perdita > Perdita meconis. The sequence goes on from JASKOS020000007.1 coordinate 5,631,432, forward strand.
CAATTGTTTTATACAGGGTGTTTCGCTTCAAACAGGCTACCTAAATGGTTTTTCTATTTCTGAAAATCCAAAAAATGTTTGTAACATTAACTAAATGGTTTGAAAGATGGATCAGGGAAAGAATCGTTTGAAATGCTATGTTTTAATGGTTTTTCTTCAACATCGACCGTACTTTTTTATGTCTACAGTAAAACCTCGATTATCCCAATCAATATTATCTTTAGTTTTCACTTTTCCAAGATTTCAATCATTTAGTGAACTAGGTATAAGAATAAAGTAGAACTTTGACCACAACTTGAAATATGATTTAATAATAATACAGTAATTATTAGCATTTTATATTATAAAAATGTTGAGTCGGATAATCGAGATTCTACTTTATATAATTTTAAGTGGCCTGTGTTAAGCAGAACACTCTGTATACATTATGGAAAAATAAAAAATATGACACTTCAATAATACACCGCGAATATAACTTTTTTTTTTTTTTTTATTAACGCAAAGAAGCTCTCAATTGAGAGTTATACGTAATACGTAGACTGCGGATTTTTATGCAAAGTAAAATATTTAAAAACATTGAATTTGAGCTTGAATGATAACATTTCTTATTTTTTAAATATTCTAGTTTGAATTATATTTTCGATATTTTACATGTTTTGGCATCTGTCAACAACTTCGAATATTTTTAGAATATTAAGAATTGTCATAAATGCACAAAGGCAATAGTCTAGTTATTTGCTATACATGAATTTTACATACATAAGTTTATGCGAGTTTTAAAGAAAATAACGTAGATATCCTTTGATGTAAGTATTGTAAGTCGTAAATATTTAGATACAAAATTGAAAATAAAATTCACTTACAAAACTTTAATGCAATGAACAAAAAAGTATCAGAGTTGAGCTCAGAAGATCAGAAACTTGTTAATGGAAAAATTCGAACAGTACAGTAGAACCTCGATAATCCGAATCACAATTATCCCCATTCTTAATTAGGTATAAGTATGTAGTGTCAAGTCAGTTAATAAAGGTTCTACTGTAATTAAAACATTATACATACAGCGTCATCCACGTATCTCGGAACTCGTACACGCATGATTATAAATGGGCTCGGGTTTCGAGATACGTGGATGATCCTATATAATAATGTTCCTGGAAATAAAATAATCCTAAGACATTTCAGAAATGTGTATGTAGTAATTACACTGTAGATTTGTATATGTATATGCAAAATAAAATGTTTACAGATACATAAATTTAGGAAACTTTGATAACACGTCTCATTTTCTAAATATTGTAACTTCTACTATATTCTTTATATTTTGCACATTCTGACGTCTGACAATAAACATTGAAACTAAAGAACAGACATGAAATTGTAGATCCGATCCACATGAGAAAATATTTGAGCTAAATCAATCTCCATGATATAAGAGTTAAAGATTGATTGCATGGAATTCGAATCAACTCCTCCAGACATTCAACTGCCATAAATGCATAAAAATCTGCAGTCGAAATAGTAATAATTAGACTACGGATGTTTATAAATACATTTATGGCGATTTCAAATGTGCTAAAATGCACAAAGACGTGCAGAGATGCAAAAATACATGAAATATCGCAAATAAAATACATTTTATGATATTTAGAAGGTAAACGATATTCTTATTTAAGTTGATTTTCTTTTTCCATGCTTCTATGAAACGTGCATTCGCATAAATATCCGCAGTCCCGTAATAATATTCGCCGTTCAGCGAATCGGCAAAAAGTCGCGGACTTCTGCAAACGGTGGATAGTTGGAAAGATGGTCGTCTAGAACGCTTCCGGCACAGTTCGCGAAGAAGCCTTCAAGGATGGAATTCGCAATATTTTTCCCCGACTCCGTACGCCGCGTCGTACTCGTCGAGGGCAAGCCAGTTCCTGTGCGCGACGCAACTCGCAACCTTTGACCCTCTTCCCCTCTCCTTCCTTCCTCCAGCTCGAGGTGCCCCTCGATCCCCTCGACAGCTATCACTCCGTCGCGCTGGTCGTCGGTTGTCTCTGTGTTCGCGATCAGATTTGCAATTTATGAGTTCGCCTCGCGCCGCGTTTTACGTTCAACACGCTTCGGCGCCTTGGCACTTCAGGGTTGTGACACTTTAAATGCGCGTTGCTAAATTGTCTTTTTATTCCCGCCGCGTGACTTTTTTTTACCTCTGCTCAGCGAAACTCTGAGCGATAAGCCGAATCCGACTGGGAAATTGTTCCTCGAATGGGGAAAACCATCGATTGAAATCTGTTACCTCGAGTCGCGTTTACTATACGTCGCCTTAAGTATTAGTCTAAAAATATTAGAAAAGGAATTTTATTTTGTAATAACATAACACTCGCCTGCGTATTGCATATTAGGTGCTGAAGAAAGTAGCGAAATTAGGCTAATGAAGATCTAATTCAATAACCACGCAGTTTAGATGCAACAAGCAATCATGTCATTTGTTCAGATCACTCCAATATTTAAGTCGAAAACTCGTCTATATTTTATCTCAAAACCATCTGAGTTTTATGTTAGTGTAATTAAAAAATTTGCGAGACTTAAGCCAATAGAATATTGACTCAAAAAATCATTTTTCTTTTTTTTTTTTTCTTGCACTTGAATGGTTAAAGCTTTACTCTCATCCATTTTCTCAGAAAAATCTTCATTAACGATCATGTGTTTCTCAAATATTATATTCTCAGATATTATTACTTACAAAAATAATAACGGACAGCTAACTATAAAATTAATTGGACACAGTATCGCAGAAGTATCTTATTATCAACGCGAAAGAGTGCATCTTCGTGTGAAAGAGTACAGTACAAGAGAACACTTCCTGTTCCAAGATGAACTCAATTACTATCGATTTTTTCCTCTTCAATCGCCAATCATTTTCTGCGATACTAACAAAACTCGAAACGAACACGTAAATGGGAACTAATAATTTCAAAGACACATTGAGCACTTTGATTTGTAAGTCAATAGTTCGCACGGCTTAATGATTGCGCGTTCGGCGCGGATCACAGGAAACACTTTATATGGCGAGTGTTTGAGATGGCTGCATAATTAGACGGAGACTTGAAAAATATGTAAAATCCTCTTTACTCATTAGCAAACACTCGGAGGACGTTAAATGTAGTGTTTCGTTGCCTTAGGCATGAAAACAAAACTCATTTATAACGCGATACGTGTAGTAAATATAACGACGAGCTGTAATTAACCCTGCTATATAGGGTCTCGGGTCTTTTTCGACCCAATATTTTATTTCAGTTAATATAGTAGAACCTCGATTATCCGACTTAATATTTATAATTTCTAACAAAAGAAGACGCATAATTAGTTCAAATTAGGCGAATGGTTCAAGTTTTACTCCAAGTCTTACTGTATTCGTACATATATCTAATGAATTCAATTATTGGAACCCTGGGCAACAAAAATTGAAAATAACTGGGATTCAGATCATTTAGGTTCTATTGTAAATGTTTCAATTTTAAGAAACTTGTTAAACGATTAGTGTTATTGGAAACGTTTACTGTTTAATATTCTATTAAAATTTAACTCAATAATGTTCCTCAATAATTATGTAATAATCATTAAGAACGTAAGTAACATTAAGAATAAGCGAAAATCTTTGAAAATTGGAAGAATGAATCTTTATACAGTAGTAAACCTCCACGTAAAAATCGAAAAAAAATTATTCGGTACTTTTTAAAATTATTTAACTTTTAATTTAAGGATGAACTTCAATAAGATTAGAAATAAGCGAAAATCTTTGAAAATTGGAAAAATGAATTTGTAACAGTAAAATGTTATGCAGAATTTTAGAAAAATTCATTCGGTAATTTTTGAAGTATTTAACTTTCAATTCTTATGAGAAAATGTAATATTGAGAAATATACCTACTATTAGAAAATGAAGAGTTGCTAACAGTTGCATTTCAAGTACGTACAATACATTCGAACAAAGTTTATGGTAAAAGATCAATATTTCTGACTGGTTTTCACCACGAGCAGGGAAACTGATTAACTTTTGGCTAAAAGATTGTTACTGAAGTTCAAACATACAGTGACTCAGACTCTTAGTTTCTGAAATAAACTAAAAAATTTTCACTTTGATTATTATTTAAACATACTTATTTATTTATAATGTATATTATTTTATTTGGGAGAGTCCATAGCATCGCTTGGTATCCTAAAAAACTGAATAGCTAATATTATAAAAGCATAAAACATCTCTAATGTTAAAGATTCGCAATTTTTGTTTAAGAATGAACTTCATTGATAATTTTAGGCAAAAGTTAATCAGTTTCCAAGATATAAGGCTTCTCCTTGTGATGAAAACAATGAAACCCAGTCAGAAATATTGATTTGGAATTTACTTGAATTGCAACTGTTAGCAACCTTACTTTTAATTTTATAATATATTTCTAAATATTGAATTTTATAATAATAATTTAAAAATTACCGAAAGAATTTTTCTAAAATTTGGCGTGGGGTTTTACCATTGCATAAAGAATCATTCTCCCAATTTCCAAAGATTTTCACTTATTTTTAATGTTAGGTTCTATAGTTCATTCTTAAATTAAAAGTTTAATATATACAGAACTACCGAATCAACTTGTTTTTAATTTTGCAGAGGGTTTTACTATTGCATTTACTATTCAATCTTCCAATTTTCAAAGATTTTCGCTTATTTTTAACGTTACCGAAGTTCATCCTTAAACTCAATTTTCTAAGAAATTATAAGCACTGTGCAAAACGGTTTACATATTCGGATTCGATATACAAAAATCTGTAAGAATCGCTTCTCGAAGGTTGCAATGTTGAAAACATTAACAATTTTTTGAGTATTAATATTAAATTTCACTTCAAATATTTGCCAAATTTCAGTTCCTTTTTAACATAAAAATAAAAACCGACATAAATATAGAATATTGTAATGTATGTTACGGTTGTTACGTTCATACAGATTGATTATCAGCCAAAATTAGAAGAGGTAAATGCGGTGTACAATTTTGAGTGAGAGTCACTGTAACAAGGTTAAGCAAACTCGCGTAGAATTGCAAGAATCTTTTCCCAAAATTTCCCCAGAGTGCCCAAAATGACAGCGCATAATCTACCACAAATCTAACGGGCAATAATGAAACAAAAGTTTACGACACGGATCGGTTTTACAGGGCGATCCTAGCCGAAAGTATTGTTACTCGATATTGCATTGGCCCTCATTACGGTCGTCGAGCAGTAAAATCGAAGCGAACGATCTTTCCGGTGCGTCGAACAGGTATGCCGAGGCGTTTACCTGCGTCGAAGACGCTCGAGGTCGGTATTAGTTTTCTCCCGTGTCGTAAATCGTTCCTGGGAAGGGCCACGCGAACCTCGGGTAAACCCTAGGGTACACAGAAGACGCAGATAATAAGGACTCGGACGATCGCGAAGATCGAACACTGAGGTTTGCCCCGGACGTAATTTACGAGCGGCTTGAAAGTACGCGGGCAAGGATCTCGCCGCGTCGACAGGAAATCCTCTTGATGTCCCTCCCTTCAATTGATATCCTGCGTGCTCGCTAATTGCCCGTCATTTCGGACTTTTTCCACCCTTTTCTCGGGTTTCCGACGGAATCCTTTCAGGAGGCCGAACTTTAATGCTTTCCTTAACGATCGATATTACACGACCGACTCGCAAAGGCCGGCAGCGTGATTATCATCCAATAATTAACATTTACGTAATGCGTAATAGCGTACGTTTAGGTCGCGAGTTACGCCATGAGGCTTTATCAACACGTCGACCGAGATAATTCCAAGCCCGTGGCGCGCTCGCCTACCGAACTACCTTGATCCGTTAACCTCACGTCAAAGAACCAACCTGCCTATTAAGTTTCTTGCGCGGCTCCGTCGGCCGACGCGACATCCGCGTGTTTATGTACCGCGGATTCCTGTGATCGCCTTGACGCGCGTCAATTGTGGTTTGTGATCCGTTTCGTAGGGGGGAACCTGGTGTAATCGGATGAAATCCAGGTCATTTTGGAGAATTTTTTCTGAGGAATCTGTGTATACAATCTTTTCTAATCTTTCAGGCTATAATATTATGTACTTAAAGAAGTAAAACCGTATTTTTTTTTATATATAAAAATAATTCACCGGTTCTCAATGGCGCAGATTTTTCGTGGAGGCTTCGGTATATGAAAGTCGTTTCACGGCGTGCAGTCTAAATAGTGTCTACTAGTTGTAGTGTTCTGCAAACGAAAACCAGACGGCTTTGTACAGTGCTGGATAAATTTCAAGTACAAAGTATTGAAAATAATAATTGAAATACTTTTATTTAAATAAGAATACTTCAAAACTACTATTTCTCAGTTTTACGTGGAAGAATATTTGAAAATACTTGTTTATTACATATGGATTGGAATTGCTTATTGAAATAATATTTTTTTTTAGGATACATTAGCAATACTTATTTGAAATAATATTTTTTTGGATTTAAATCGTTATTGAGTTTGAAAATTAAAACGTTAAGACTTTACAGCCTAAAACTTGTACACTTAGGATCTGATGCTTAAAAAGTTGAAACTTATTGGAAGCTTGAAGCGTGAAAAGTTGATACTGGATACTAGAACGCTTGAAACTTCAAATCTTAGGACTTGAAATCTAAACACTTGAACGCTTGAAAAGTTGAAGGCTGGAAGATAAAAGCTTGCCAACTCGAAATCTTGAAAATTAAAGACTTGAAGCTTGAAAATTTGAAGCTTGAAAATTTGAAACTATTTCAAGTTTCTGCTCAAAATTCATTTCGTGCACATGTAGATTACATATTATTACAGCATGTTTGCATTAATACAAAAATAAACATACAGCATGTTTGAATTAATACAAAAATAAATAGAGTAAGGAAAATACGTATTGCATTTACGTGTTATCTCAAATAAATATTTGAAATAGTATTTCCATTAATGCGAAAGTAAATAATTATTTGAAAATAATCAATTTAACACGGTTTAGGAAAATACTCTCTGAAAATATTTCTATTTTTCATTTCAATTACTAGTTTACTCTGATTTTATATTTGTAATAAGTAAACAGCATATTTTATGCATTTATGGCAATACCAAGTATATAAAAATTTACGAAACTGTTATCAAACGCCAAACTAAACAAAATATTCAAGGTAGAATGTTTACAGTATTAAACATACTATTTTTCAAATTCAAACTCCTTATTTGTGCTTGTAAAAATGTTATTTTGCATAAAGATCCCTCGATACGTATTCAAAAATGCGAAATTACGATAATAGTGAGTTTTGTAGATAGTAGTTGTGAGTTTTACTAAAAAAAAACTTGACGTTTACGTAAATACCCCAATAGTGGACAATGCTCCAGTAAATGACATTGTGAACGTGAAATGCTAAAAATAAAAATGAAAGGCGTTGGAACTGTTTCGAAATAAGTAGGTAAATTCTATGTTACTTTGAAACAGTGCCAGCGCCTGTAATTTTTATTTTTAGCATTTGACGTTCAAAACGTCAATTATTGGAGCATTGTCTACTACCGGAGTATTTACCATAATTGTATAATAAATATAGTTAAGTTTAATAATATTATATCGAATTTAGGCTCATTCACAGCGTAATCTTATTACAAATACAAAACTCTTCTTTACAACTTAAATGTAAAGACACAATAATGGGTACAGACTCATTAATATGGATCATTACCGTAGTTTCCTCAGAAAAAGTTATCAAAAATGACCCGCATTTCAGCTGATTACACCAGGTTTCCTCCCATAATGTCCCCTGGCATAATTCTCCAGCCAGAGTCAATCTAAACCGAGCGAACAGGTCAGACACGTGGAAGAATAACGTTTTTACAGGCTGGGATCGTTTCCTTCCACGTCGAAGCGGTGTATAATTCGTTTCTTTTCGCATATCACCGAGTAATTACTCCGAATTCCTTTCAGTCATAATTAATGATACATGGTGGACTCACGGAGATTTTTCCTAACTCATTTACATATGCTTGGAATTTTATGTAAGCGGAAAGCTTTTTAACATGCTGAATATCGCAGTGAAATTTAAGCCACTCTAAATTGAATAAAAAATAAGACTACAATCTGAAGGGTGTGCAGTGCGTTAAAATATATAAATAAATAAGTATTTTATGATAGAAAAATAATGCCTGCGTTAGGCTCTACATAATTTCAACTTTATGACTATATAATAATAACTACAGTATATAATAGGAGAATTACATGAAATCTGAGAATTACCAAAGATTGAAGAATCATCAAGAAGTGAATACATAAAATATTTCACTACGAACATGAAAACCTTCTCATAAGGGATATAGGATATTATGATGTGGATAATATTCCATTGCAAATAGAAATTGTTCATTAAAGATACTAATCAACAACACTAAATGCCCTAAGAGTAGATCAAAAACACATTTCGAAACTTTTCCCTCTTCCGTTCACGACGATTGAATTTCGTAGAAATGATCTGTTCGCGGACTTGTTTACACACGATTTTTAAATAGACCACGTAACATGTCCGAAAAGATTGAGTAGTGATTGTAGAAAATTTACGAACTGATGGAAACATTGTATGTAAACAGTGCTCGCAAATGAACAATTAAACAAGCAGAAATTAACTACAGTAAAACCTCGTTTATCGGACTCAATATTTGTAACATAAAATGCTAATAATTACTACATTATTATTAAATCGTAGTTTAAGTTTTAGACAAAGTCTTACTCCATTCTTATTCCATCCTAATTCATTGAATAATTAAAATCCTGGAAAAATGAAAATTAAGGATAATTTTGATTCCGATAATCGAGATTCTACTGTAAAAACAAAAGTGTAATACAGGTAACAGGAAATATTCTAAATTCTAAGGTATAGTAAAATCTCTATTATCCGACTTAATTTTGAATTGAAAACTGAAATATTTTTCTAACGTAGTATTTCTTAATTTTTAATATACTATCATTAGATTAACGTACAAACACTTGAAATTTTATTACAGGATAATCCAGGATAATAGAAATAGAAAATAATTAAAAGTCAATTAATTGAGGTTTTACTATACTGTATTTCAAAAACTGAAGAAAAACAAATAAAAAGAAAAAGACTTCAGATCGATAAATATCATTTTATTTTATTTTTAAATTACAAAATACATCCATTCGATGAAAGTTCCACTCAAAGTCATAAAATGTCTGATCATAAATTACAAATTATAATTCAAGTGAAATTATTCAGTCAACTACAAATTACTTTCGGTAATTGTTAATTGTTACTAACTACAATTTGATTTCATAGTAAATACCGATTCTCTCATATTAGGAAGAACTTTGCAAGCTTCTTCAATTATGAAATTATAACAAAGCAATAGTGCATTTTGAAAGCTGCGCTATTCAATTACATTTTTGAAAGAAGGAAACATTGATCTAATCTCAGGGGAAAGTAACTCGAGATGAAGATACAAGATTTTTCTGGCGATCATCGAACACAAATACGCCTGTGTATAGGCATCGAGGTGATTTCAACGCTTGGATGTATACTTATAAACAAGCGAAAAAATGGGAAAGTTTGCTGTCGATCAAGCGCTATATAATTTCTGGCGATTGCGTCAGATGAAATATTTCACGAAACGTTCTTTGGACATTGGTGAACGCTGCTCCGAGACTTTCGTTGGTGCCGTAACCCCGCGTGCACGCAACCAATTTAAATCAGGTATCGAACCAGTTGCTAGATCACAGGGGCACGCGTGATCTACAATATCGATACGATCGAGCGACTCCGGCGCAATAAAAACTCCGTCGGATTATCAAATGCTTGATATATTTTCTAATAAATATGCGTGCAATTGAATTGATTAAGTAAAAATTTAGTTCATCGTTGAAATTGTTGACATAAAATCTACCAAAATTTTGAATATAAATATGCTATGATTTTATAAAATACTTCAATTATTTATGCTTTGCATTTTTGTATTGTACTTCTGTTCATCATTTTTACCATGCTTATCATGTTTACCATTTTTACCACTACACTGCAGATTTTTATATAAATTCATATTTTTACTAATGGAAGAACATAATAAAAGAACAATTGTAATTTAAATAAGACTGCATTTCATATTCTAAATCTAGTAAAATGTATTTCATTTCTGATATTTGATATATTTTTGTATTTATAAATATGCTTATAAGCAGACTGCGAATTTTTATGCAAAATCAAATTGTCACAATCATAAATAAACAATTCAAGCGTGAATAGTATTTTTTAAATTTTGTAACTCGCCTTATATTTTTAATATTTTATATACTTTAGAATCAGTTATTAATTTTATTGGAGTTTTGAATAGTTAAAATTGCCATAAATGCATAAAATTTCCCCAGTCTACTTATCACGCAAATATTGTATGCCAGATCTAATCTGGTATTATTTAAATCGAGTCCAAATTCGAATGTTTAAAATTTTATTCTCATTTTGGTTTTTCTTTTATTCGTCTAAAAGGAACAAATGAAAATAATGGATTATTTGCGATTGCGATTGCAGGTGCTGGGCAGGCAACAGTATATTGTACGACCGATGGTAATGGACGAAAGCTGTACGCCTGGAACCGGTAGCGACAATCCGGCGGTCGCCGGAAGTAGCGGGGTGATTAGCGAGGCAGCGCTGGCTCACGCTCCGGTGCTAACCGAGAAAACGGTGCGGGAGCACGGAATCCCTTTGGATCAAGCCATTCAGCAGGTAATCACGATTTATCAGGCGCTTCTAAAAAAAAACCGTGAAAATATGCCGGGCCGCTTTTATATTTATATATTCGATAAGGAAAGATAAGGAAAAGCAATAATTTCAACCGCTACTGGATACACATTCTCGAATTCGCGCGATCCTTTCTATCGCAGTGCAAATATTTTATATCGAAAGACTGAAGCCTCGGATTTCTAGTAAACTCCGCTTCTTTCAGCAAATTGTTCGCGTTTACTTTCCGTACTTTATCCACGTATGAATGTGATAAAAATTTACATAAACAGCAGAGATTTGCTATTGCAAATTATTAGATCATCCCATAAGTATTGCCTTTCGTTTCAATTCGGAAAGTGAAAGTGAAATTTTTTAACCATTTGACTTATTGTTAGAATGAGTCGCATTCATCGTGTGAGTTACACTCCAAATACTGAAATAAGCGTTGAATTGTGAAAAACAACAAAGAAGAAAATCAACAAACCGATGTTCTTGCTAGATTGTTTTTGGCAAATAATTTCACAGGCAGGGTACATTTTTTTGGCGACTCTATATGTATTTTTAAACTAAATGTATTTAAAGCTCTTCAGGTTGAATGGTTATTTTAGCATGAACTACGTGAATTATTTTTTGCACACCTTATTGCGATATTGTATTTTGGCAAAACGGCAAATACCGGCAAATAAATCAATAAATAAAAGAATATGTCTGCGTTTGGAAATTATACAGCTAATAATTAATAACTTTTTATTTACTGTTTGAAATAACTTATGTATCCACAACATAAAAAAGATCGTAGCGCAAAGGATTAAGAAGGTATTTTAGTGTAGAGGTTTGAAAAATAATTCTTTTTCACTTTATCTCATAGAATTTGATGTGACAAATATTTTTGCAGTCATTTTTTAAAATTCAAATTATTGTCAAAGATATAGAAGTTCAAAAGTAAGTTATGGCAGTAATATTAGGACAATTCTAAGGACAAAGTAGGTACACATTTTTAATTACAGAATCAAATAAGAATTTTAGAGAAGATTAGAAATAGGAACATCATTTGAAAAAGTGAGACAAAAATAGATTTAAGAGATAACTATAACGCGACGACTAACCAAACACAAGTAACGAAGTTAAAATAACTTTGTAAGCAGCAACACTGTATACTGTATCCAAAGCATACATACATATACCTATATATGGACTGAGCAATAAATATACAGGGTGAGTCAACGTTTGTACCACAAATATGTTTGTTGCTTTTAAAGATGCGTTAAATGTCGTGAAGGCAAAGAAAAAAATGGAAAAAAAAATTATTTGTATGTTATTTTTTTAAGAGACATCAAAGTCACCTTAATTTTTTTAAATGGGACCCTCTTTTTTGAACACAATGATAGTCCCTCTCATTAGGAATTCATAGTAACTATAATTACTCAAAGTCATTCAGGATCACAGAGAGAAAAAACGTATAAGATTTAAAATATGAGAAATTTAAAAATCGTTTGAAGATCAAATTCATAAAAAATCATGGTGATTACAGAAAACAATAATTTGTAAATGAGAGGTTAAATCTGTATCTGAGAACCAGACTAACCCAAGTCTATTTTCGTTACCTTTTAGGAGAGCAGAACAATAGTAAAAAATAAAGAAAGAGCAACAAAATAATATATATAATTAATTTTTAAAAAAAGTGGATTGGTTTAGTTTGACCCTCAGGCACAGAAATATAACTGCAAATAATTTTACCTAACAAATAAAAATTCTGCAAGGACATTACTTATGGGATGATCTAAAAATTCACAAGGAAAACGTGAATTTGAAATAGTTGAATGTGTCTGGAAGTATTTTCGTCTTAGAAAAGTTTTATTTGAATTGCATGTTATATAAGGTTTTTTTACTCGAAGGAGGTCCGCTTTTCTAAACGACAATTAATTTTTAACAAAAGTTCGAAGCATGGTGGTCGGCCATGTCGTTTGAGACGTCCGGTTCCCCGCCTCGTTTCGTCGTAGACGGCCAGGCGCCGATGAGACAATGCTTGCATCCAGAAGCCTGCAACAAAGACATCGAACTGCCGGAGCACTACAACCTCTTTCACGACCTCCGCAAGGAATTCGTCGCCTGCTACTCCACGCACGGAGAGCTTTCAACGTTCGATATACAGGAGATGTTGGAATGTATCCTTTTCTAAATCATGCCCTCGGTGTTTTCGTCCGCGAATTTTAACAGTCCCCATAAGTCCCAGAAAAATTAAATTTACCGCTCCCGTTATTTCATCCATAAATTCTAGAGAAAGAAACAGGGTTCCAGAAATAAGACTGAACAACGCGTCTATTTGCATAGTTTGTCTAGAAAGTTCCCAGAATAATTTTATAATTTCACAAACTTTGCATTCTAAAAGGTTCTGAAATCCAGCTCCATTCGTTTACCCTTCATTATTTCATTAGAAAAATCCTCTCAAGTTCCGTCAAAGAATATTTATTTAGAATATTAGAATAATTCATACCGGTTCTAATTAATATATATAAAAAATTAATTCTAGGAACTTTTTGGACAAACAGTGCACCTTAATTTTTCCCATGCGAGTTCGTATTTATAGCAACGAATTTCGTCTTTTAACGTTTACTGTCAAGGTCTCAATTTCTGATCATTTAAAATTAACTATCATGATTTTCTTAACGTGTAAATGTAAATGAATCCAATTTCAAAATTTATGTGATAAATGAGTGAATCTCTATGTTTTATCTTTAATTTGAGGTCTAAGAAATTTCAAAAATAATAATCTTTAAATTATAATCCAAGTTCCAAAGTCAAAAAAGCAAGGGGAGCAATTTCTGAGTACTGAAATTATGTCTTATCATATTTTGCTTTTAAAACACAAAACAGTTGATAATTATTTAATACGGTAGAACCTCTATTATCCGACTTACAATTACAATTACATATTCTTAATTATTATTATACAGGGTTTCAATTATCTAATGTCCTAGATCTTAGATGTATATGGATTAAATAAGAATAATACAACAGGCTTTGGAGTAAAACTTGGACTATAATTTAATAATTTAATATTTAATATAATGTTCTTCCAGAAATTAGCATTTTATGTCACAAGTATTGAGCCGATTAATCGAAGTTCTACTGTGAGTGTTTGGGATCCATTTTTAGCATGATAGTTTATTGTATGATAGTTATATACTAAACTAATCAAGAATTGAATTGTGACCAGAAATTGGATCCTTGACGCTACATGTGTGCATTGTAAAGCCCGCGTAAGATCGAGGACTCTAAAACCTCGACATTGCTCGACGACGTCTCGCTTCCTTTTTTGCAACGTCTACTTTCATCAACCTCAGCCTTTCTATTTGCCAAAGAATTTCTATGGTGTCTCGAACAAGAGTTCCCTGGACAGATGTAGGGGCCGCGAAGTGTCAAGTTACTCCCTCTCTGGAGAAGCCGGGGCACGAAAAAAATGTCAGTAAATTTCATAGGGACGCGAAAGGAAAGAAAAACGATGAGATCGCCGTGAATGCGGCTTCCTGCGCGTTCCTTCGATTCGGCTCGTCGAAGTTTGGATATTTTTTTCGCTGCTCGTTTTGGTCGTCACGTGAGCCTCCACCGTATCGATCAAAGTTGACTTCGGCGTTCGATACGGCGCGATCGTCTCAAGGCGACGACTATGGTCGAAACGAGGAGAATTCCAAGGCGTGCGGCCGTTAGGCGGCGCGACAGAAGTCGACTCCACATATTCGACGAACCTGACGACGAACTGACCGTTGGTGGCAAAGTCAGTCTGCAAGCGGGTCGAGGGTGTGCGTGTACCGCGTAATTACGCTCTTACGGGACGCACATATAACGAAGTATAGTAGTTTCTTCACTGTCGTGTCGGTTATCGTCCGATTCCGAACCCCGAGCGTTTCGGGGAATTTTGTGGGAGAGTGCCGTTACATATTCTCTTCGCTGCTTGTATCGGCGATAAAATTATAGCCGCCGATCTCGTCGGTTTCTTTAACCTTCCACGATAGAAATTTGAGGTACGTTCTGCATATTTCGAATACGCGTATGTGCTAAAATCGCTGAAGATTCCCGCCACATTATTTTTACCATTTCTTGCTTCTGTATTTACTTGAAAAGTTAATATTCCGAATCATACAACTCGCCGATTTATTAAGTACATTCCCAAATACGCGCGGAAAATGTTTTCCGACATTTATCGCGATGACTCCTCGCACGTAATCATATTTTCGTCTCCTTGAAAACGAAAAAGTGAAAAAGGCTTTGCTTCGCATCTATCTGTACACGCGTATCGTCTCAGTTGCTTCCACGTTCTCGTCCACATTTGCATAAAAGGTGTAGAACCGTGGGCGAGATTTAATCCAAAAGCGGAAATTTTCTTGTTCGACGCGAGCTATCGGTGTCGTGGATATCATTTATTTCCTACGCTCGCCGTGAGTTATCGCAATTACGATTATTACATTCCGTGTTCTCGGTGACATGTGTCTGTCTGCCGCTAATAAAACAAAACCACCTGTGGCTGCCGTGATACAGTATACAGAGGTATCGATCGATGCTGGCATCGCATCGGGATCGTTTAACTTTCCAATTCGCTTCCATTGTATCCTGCGCAGTGATTTGTTGAAACGCATCAAATAAAATTTATTAAAATACAGAAACGTTGATAAGCCTTCATCTGCCTACGGTCTATTTCCATATTAATCTCTTCGAATCCTTGTAATCGTGTCGCAAACGAAGCATTGTGGATTTCTTTTTCGCGATCGTTCGGTCGGTATTGCAACGTCCGATCGACACCTAGCGATCGGCTTGCGTTTTTGTGAACGCATGTTTAAAGCGCAAGGAAGACGGATGAAATTGAAACGTATGACAGAAATATCGATCCAGTGACTTAAGAAGGTCTCATCGAGTGGTCAACGCAGTCTTATCGCGCGCGGAACACGGTTTAAAGGTCAACCTGGTGGAGATACTGGTAACAGCTTGACGACCAAACGAGATTATATGGATAATTATGCGCGTAACAAGTTTGTTGGATTTCTCGACGTTTTAGCTGCTCATCTGTTCCATGCATCTCTCTTCTGCATGGTTCTTTCTTACATTTGGAAACCTTTCACTCTCCCAACCAATTTTTTGATTAATCACCCAACGAATTCAAATATTAATTCGCGTCACGTGTAATTGATTTCCTTTGGCACTGATTCTAGTATCAGCGTAGTATCGAAACAATAGGTACAATTTATTCGCCTCACAGCGATACGTTCGACAATAGCGTAACTGTCTCTATTAGGGAAGCATGTTCTTTTTGTGAAGTAAATATTCAATAATCTAGTCTCAGTTTCATTTGTTAAAAATTTATATTAATTCTTTAATCCTTTTTTTTTTTTAATAAAGACATTTTTGGAAGATAAAAAATATTAACTTTTCATTAAAATTCGAGATGAAGTTATCCATATTTGTGTGCCTTTTCGATAGACATTGAACATCCCATCGGATCTGTAATGTGCAGAACTGTTGGCAGATTGGTGACAGAACCTGTTAACAGACCTGCTGTCGACTTGGCGGCAGATTGGCAGCAGAATTCAAACAGATACTGCTACCAATTTTTCAACAAGTTCTGTTAGCAAGATTTGCTCGGTTTTTGAGGCCAATCTGCTTCCCGATTTGATAATACAGGCCCTGTTAATGCGGTAACAGATGATTTATGAGCTTTTTCAAAACTGTACACTGTGCAATTAATATTTTCCTATAGTTCCTAAATTTAAAGTATTATGTTACAATTTTTATGATAGACTAAACAAATAATACGTCTCCATACAATTTTTTGTAATGTAGTTAGCATTTTATTGCATAAACAAAAGTTTAAAAAATTTCAAATAATAAAATAGTTCATTTATTTACGTACAAATAGTAACTATTCCTTAATATTTTGGTTGACAAAATTTGGTAAAGCTATAGAAATCATGATACGAATTTTAAGAAAATATTAATGGTATTACAACAATTTGTAAACACAAAATATGTGTTTTATACATATACATATATATTCATAGCCTAACTTCAATAAAAAAAATAATCTATTTACTAATTTTCACTCGTTTCTTTCTACATCTTATTTAAATATAAGGCACACTAATTAGAGACAGTTACCCTAGTTTGATCTGTTTCGTTATCTCGATACACCTCGCTCGATTATGTAAGAGATGATCCTCGATACGAATTACCGAACTCGAACCACGAATTGATCCTTGACTGATAATGAATCAGATTTTGGCCTGCCGTTGGATACCGAGAACGATTATCATGTGAAAGAAATACAAGATATGGTCAGCGTAATACAGAGAATGATCAAAGATGGTAAGTTGTCGATGCCTTCACGAATTTTCCTCGCGATCGTGTTACGGCACATGTAATAAAAAAGAACTGATATCTAATCTACTCTCACGACCTCGATGGCGACAGTTTTTCGTAATTAACGAGAGAGTCTAGTGTATCGAAAAAAAATACGGTCTTCAAATTATTTTTCAAAGATTAGGGTTCGTGCATGATATTTCTATCTTTCTTTTTCGGGGGAGCTGTAACGCAATAATTCACGAACGACAGTTTTCACGCTGGTTCATTCTGCGTTGTAATCAGTAATTTGACACTCAATCATGATTATTTCGAGGTTTGATTACGGATTGACAGTGAAGTATATCTAGATACGAATTTTCAACTTATTTCGGTCCTGCTCTTAAATTCGTTGCCGACTGGCACGTGGCTGGACTATGAATCTTCCATCCATAATATACAAGGTCGTAAGAGACTTTCAAGGCGAAATTTTTTTGTAGAAACATGTCACATTGTACAGTAAAATTTATTCGAAAAAAGCTGTTTTTTCACTTGTGGTATTAATTATAAAAATTTAGCATTCGATATTCAATGATAATATTCATAACTATATGGCAACTTCTACGAAGGAAAATTTAAAATTCTATTAGACCGTTATCGACATTACCAGCCATCATAGCAAATGCTCTATTTCGTGACCATTGTAAAACAGTTAAATACGAGGCATTGCCAACCGCGCGTAAAGCAACACGAAATACCAACGTAAGAAAAATTCGCTTCGTCCGCGTTGTGAGCGATCCTTTACGTTCGAACCTAAACAGAATGTCTTCGTAGAATAAATATACCATTGCTGAATCTGATTAGCTAGAATTCAAAGTTTTCGCCTTGTATTTGAAATCTTATCCAGCTTTAATCGCATTGTATGCAAACGAAGAAAGGCTGGCAAAGCGAATGCAAGGGAAATGAAACGACAGAATAAGAGGACGAAAGTAATGGGCGAAGAGCGCGGAGGGAGAGAGGAAATATCGTGTGGCTTAGGTTCGTGCATTGGTTCCTTATGCATGTTCATGGTTTATGAGCACGGGTCAAGCTGTGTAATGTTATAAGCAACGACGGTCATTATACCGCTTATCACAGTGGTACCCAACGTGTAATAATTTCGAATTTCGAACGATCTTGACATGTTTTGTGTGCACGCGCGTCCAATAAGCAACAAGTGTTTCTCGCCTTTGACGAACCACGCATGCCTGCAATTGACAGTCGAAGTAAGTGGCGAATTTTGCCTCGATAATTTCTGAGGATTCGTTTCCGTTTTCCATCGATAATTATATTTATGCGTCGATCGCAACGGACTGAGGTAATGATAGAAGATAGATATTGGTTCGCGTAGCGTGTAAATTCTTCGAAAGGTGTGCTGACACGTTGCACCGATTTGGCGAATTAAATCGCGAGCATTTTGCGCAAACACTAGAAATTAGAGACAAGCCGAAGGTTTAGGATTACAAAGGAAACTCGCGAGCGACAGTTCAAGACACCGGAACTGTGATCACATGTTTCGCGGGAGAATCGATTTACATAGTAATCAGGAAAGTCCACATTCCACATTGTCTCGATTCAAATTTTTTCGGATAAATGATTCATACTGTGATGTGTCAGGAACATAATTCCATCGTGCATTAAAAGCTACTCTGTTCTCATTAATTACAGTTTCTGTGCTTTTTATTGCAGGTCACGTCTTCCAAAATCCTGAAGCAGTTAATATTGTTCTAGAACCTGGTATATGGTGAGTTCATTTTTCCTTTAAAATTAAACAGTAATACTTTTAAGATTCATTTCGTTAATCGTGCATTGATTGTTCGTAGCTCGAAAGATGAAGAAGTCGACAATGGCTGCGTGGTAAGGGCACGAGGTCTACCTTGGCAATCTTCTGACCAGGACATAGCAAAATTTTTTCGTGGCTTAAATGTTGCCAAGTAAGTGAAACTCGCAGATACATACATTAAATACATAAAAGTTACTAAACTACCACTATTTATGTACAAGCCACTTGGATCTACCTAAAGAAGGTAAAAGTTTGCATGTGACGTGTAGATAAGTACATGTTATTAATATCAGATTCTGTAAAAATGTGAGTTTAGTTAAATCGTTTTGTTTACTTCTCACGAAGCAGCAAACAACTCTTTAAAACATCTCGCTTGTTTGTATCTTGTGTAATGATAAGTATTATCTCAGGTCATGAATCTCGTGCGCCGTATAATTTTGCCAATGATTTTGAAAACCATCGTGTCACTTGTTTGCTATGTAATGCAGCATTAAGCATAATGAATTATTGTTTACTATGACACAATTCACTTTAGAAACGTTGTTATTTCGCAGGGGTGGCGTAGCTCTGTGTTTAAGTCCTATGGGAAGACGTAACGGCGAGGCACTGGTACGTTTCGTTAACAAAGAACACAGAGACATGGCGTTGAAACGGCACAAACACCATATGGGAGGACGGTACATAGAGGTCTACAAGGCCTCCGGAGAAGATTTCGTCGGCGTTGCTGGAGGAACGAGCGGAGAGGCCCATGCATTTTTGTCGCGGGGTGCTCAAGTTATAGTTAGAATGAGAGGCTTGCCGTACGATTGCGTCGCCAAGCAAGTGGTGCGTATTACGAATAAAACAATATCTGTTTCTCCTGCGTTCACGGTTTCATTTTATTTACTGTGTTACTTTTTACAGCTGGACTTCTTTCTGTCGGGGCAAAAACCGTGTCAGGTGTTAGACGCCGAAGACGGAGTCCTCTTCGTTAAGAAGCCAGACGGCAGAGCGACTGGCGACGCGTTCGTCTTGTTTGCGAAAGAGGAGGACGCAGTGAAGGCCTTGAGCAAACACAGAGATTGCATTGGTAGTCGGTATATCGAGCTTTTTCGAAGTACAATCGCCGAGGTGCAACAGGTGTGTGTCAACAATGCGGGTAACAAACGCGGCGAGTGAAGATAGGAAACAGAAATAGACTTGACTCATTTCTGTATCGATTTTCTCAGGTTCTGAACAGGGCGACCGATCCGAAACAAGTTGTGCTGCCAACGCCGCCCATTCCTCAGCTTCCTCCAATACTTCCGCAACACATAATCACGTCTGGCACGCGCAAGGATTGCGTCCGATTGCGCGGTCTCCCTTACGAGGCTCTGGTAGAGCACATCCTCGAGTTCATGGGCGAGCATTCGAAGAATATCGTCTACCAAGGTGTTCACATGGTTTACAATGCTCAAGTGAGTAAATTCCTTCGACGCGAAAGCCGTAAATCGCTACGAGTATGTTAGAATCTAGGTTTTTATTTTTATTATATGTATTAGGTGTACAGATTAATTCTCGGCCCTAACATTTAATCAACTGTAGCACTCATTTAAACGAAAACTGTTATTATAAAAACAGAATATATAATGGACATAACTCAAAAAAAAATTCTCCGTGACTGTAGCAAACAAAATAACGTCCGATAAATAACACATTAGGCACTGTTTACTTTTACAAATGATTTGCGAAGAATTAGACGAAGATCTTACAGGACACGTAAAAAATGATCTCAAAGTTCCCAAACTACTTAAGGATGTATAAAATCATTCTAAAAGTAGGTCATTTTTTAAGATTTCATGTAAAAGAAATTATACAGTATAGAGATACCGAACGTTTTGCATTTAATTCGGACATTGTTAGAGATAATACAAAAAATTTTGTTTGGGTATTTCATGTGATGCTAATTTTTGTAAATAACGTTGACTGCTTCGGTAACAAAAAAAAGTTCTTTATTTGCGGAAATGATAAATCTCCGTACAATCATTCAAAATCAAAACCAGAAGAAAAACTTTAAAGTTTGTAAGGTGCTGTATGGAATTATTTATGGTCATAGCAAAATGTTGAAATCTCCTGTTTTATCAAATGTTGAAATTATAAACTATGAAAAAATTAGTAATTATAGGCAGAACAATGTGTATAACAAAAGAATAATGAGTCGAAAAGTTATGATTGTAGATATTTCCATGAAGAATTCAGTTATGAACCAAATTCTGCAAGAATTTACAAAATCATAATTTTTGGCTTTAGGACTACCGAAGTTTTAGAAAACCGTGTTTTGAGAAAAACACGTTTACAGTTCCTGTTTATCTATTTATTTATTTTACGGGTGTGGGCCCTTTAGTATCAAATATATACAAAAAGAAAAAAAAACAATTTTTACAATAAGTATAGAAATGGAAAAAAAATAACGCGTACAGGAAAAAGTTAATATGTTTGTTCATCTGTATAATACTATATTCTAATGCATGTAAATTGATATAACTTTTTATTCAACTATTCCTGCGTCATTGCAATAACCCTTCCATTTATTCCCAATAATCTTCTGTCGTTTGTTTTTTTATTTCTAATCGATGCTTCGATAAATATTAATGGGAGGATACCCTTAAGTCTCAACGAAGTATTATATTCTGTATCTGTTCATAGGGTCAACCGTCCGGCGAGGCGTTTATTCAAATGGACAGCGAAAGCTCGGCGTACGCGTGCGCCTCGCAGCGACATCACCGGTACATGATCTACGGGAAAAAGCAACGGTACATCGAAGTGTTCCAGTGCAGCGGGGACGACATGAACCTGGTGTTGACGGGCGCGGTAACGCCGCCGTCCACCAAGGCGCTGCTATCACCCGGTACGTTGACCACACAAACTCCCGCCACTTTGACACATCCGCCTCCGCCGACGCCGGTACCGGTCTCGGTACCGACGGCGCAGCCGCCCCTCTGGGACATTCACGCGCTAGTACAGGCTCAAGCCCAAGCACAGGCGCAGGCTCAGGCGCAAGCTCAAGCTCAAGCTCAGGTTCAAGCCCAGGCGCAGGCGATTCGAAATCAGGACTTTTGGCTGATGGCCCTGGCCTCGAATCCTCCGCCCACCTCCACCACTCCCGCATCTCCGACGTCCTCGATGACCAAGACCCTCGCCCTGCCCGGACCGAACCCGCAGCACCAGATTTCCGCGTACGCGGTCGCTCCGCCCGCTCTCCACGCTCAACAGCAGGCTCCGGCGCCTCTTTTGTTCTTCAACGTTCCCTCCAGGTTTCCGATTCTACGGGCTCCAACGCCCCACAGTCTCCTGGCGCCCATCGTCCAAGCGACTCCCATAAATCCAGCCGCCATAATGGGGCTCAAGCGAACCTGGGAAGCCGCGTTTCCTCCGGACACGCAAAGCACTGTCGCGAAACGCGCCACCTGGCACACGCCTGCTACAGCGTTCGCTCAGGCTCCGGCCGCAGCCCCTGGCTTGCCTTATCCTGCTCAATTTTATCCTCAAATCTGAATAGAACCCAGTTCGACCGATCGATAGATCGAGATCTAGATTAGAAGTAGAGTTTCTTCTTCCACGCGACTGCGACGTGGAGGCGAGTTCTGCGACTCCGTCGAACCGCGTCTCTGTTTCTAGCTTCTGAAGAAACGCGTTTCGATCGGAACGCGCGACTCAGTCCATAAAATTCGTACAAATCCGTCGCGAGGTTCGATCGAGCCTCGCGAACACTTAACCACCAGGTGTTCATCGTGACACAGTAATAAGCTCGTTCCTTTGTACGGTCGAGTCACGCGCTAGACACGGAGGAATTTTGTTCCTCGGTTGCATCGTCATCGTCTGCGAACCGTATACGACGTGTCTATTCACGGACGGAGTTTATTCGACGACATTCCGCACGATACTCTGTGCAAAGCCGCCTTTATATCTTCTTTTATATCGTTGTGTACACGGTGAGTTGTTATTCATTGGTCTTTGGTCCTTGAACCCTTTTCATCTCTAAGTGTACATTGCGTATAATCTGTTTCTTTTCCGTAGTTGTTTTCCTCGATTTCGATACTTATCCAAGCAGCAAGTACTTAGTGTCTTATAAGTATATGTTATTCCTTTCGTTTTCTTCTTTTTTCTTTTTACGAAACACGCACAGATTTTTTTAGAAAAGCGTGCTCTTGGTTTAGGGAACCAATTGTTGCACGAGATTTTTGTCTATTCTTTATTTTTTTGTTCCGTATGAAACGTGCGACGCGAGCGAAGTGCCTTATCATGAACGAGAGTTAAGGATTCGATTTAGATTCGATTCGATCTTTCTTCGGACATTTATATGAATATGTACATATATACATATAAATTTATAGATATATATACACAGATATCTAAATGCAGACATAGGTATATATATATAAATATATATATAAGAATGATTTATATATTTTGCTAGAAATATTTTTATTATAGCGATAGGTAATGGACATTCCATCCAATGTTATCGATTTTATATATATATATAAAGTTCTGATTTTTTAAAAGGGTAGCTCCTTCGCTCTACGCGGCATCTACT
The DNA here is from genome assembly GCA_030770465.2 of Perdita meconis. Lineage (NCBI taxonomy): Eukaryota > Metazoa > Arthropoda > Insecta > Hymenoptera > Andrenidae > Perdita > Perdita meconis. Next base: position 5,654,896 of record JASKOS020000007.1, read on the forward strand.
TTACGCACGTCCGAGAAAACAAGACGAAAAAGAGAGCCTGTTTAAACCGAGATCGCTTCTGAGCCAACCAAGTACCGCGACTGAACTTCTCAGATCCATTTCTAGCCCTTCTATATTCTCTGCGCTGAACTCAGAGAATGCGCGAGCTCAAACTGTGAGATCGAGAAAGAGTTTTCTACAATCTCTAATAACGTGTTTATCGAGCGAGCAGTTCTATGGAACAAGGCTCGACGATGCAAACGCACGGAGAGATCAGCAACTGTGTACTTATCGCCTGTGAAACTTGGCAGAAAAGAGCGATTGATCCTTTCTCTTTCCATTGTAGGCAGCTACTTTCGAATATTAATCTCGGAGAGAAAGGACCGAGCAGTCCTAACAGATCCAAGAGATTCGCCTAGATGTTGCATCGTTGCCTCGTCGATCTTCGCATTCGGTGTTCATCTTTTCGGTACTCCTCTAAATCTTCATTATCTTGTAATGTAATCGGTGGAGCAAACCGATGAGGCGCTAGAATCCCAGAGATCTCTTGGGAACCTCGTTGAATCACGTTACACGAATACTGCCATGCCCTTACGAGAGCTTCCAAGACCATCCACGTAATCACCAAGTTCCTCCAAGTGTGTGTGTGTGTGTTTTTTTTTCTCTCCGTTATCCTTCACCACGGTTTTTCCGGTACCGATCTCTCGTTATCGTGCGGGTAACTGCGATCGCGAGTTCTTCTTGCCAACGTTTTGTCCTTTCTTCTTCACCTTGGTCGCGCGGCGCGCAATAACGAGAGGCGAATCAGGCGATCGTTATTCGCCGACCGCGTAAAGTCCACGGGCATAGAAATGACTGGTTTGCATGTCGTGGTTTCGCGGAGGGACGTGCATATAAGTACCTGTAACAATCTTTCCTCGTTACCTACTCGTCGGACGATTGCATAACGCGTCCAACGTTTTTCTCTCCCCTCTAATCGCGTTCATCATACCCCGGAGAGTTCCTTTTTTTCCCCCCGTACCGACGGTTCGCTTCCCTCCTCCGTCCTCCTTCCCTCGAACCATCCTCCGCCTCGCGCAAATCCCTGTAATCTCGCACAAGCCTCTCTCTATTTGACAGGATGCGGTAGCGTATTATTGGGTTGGAACAGAAATTCATAGCGTTTTTGAAATCGTAAGATAATGTTGAAATACTTGTACACTGATTTATTCAACTACCTATATGCCATTTTCTTCTATTACTTTTCGCCATCTGTAAAGCAACTTCATGATTTCATTCTCCAAGAACTTGACATCTTGATTACAAGCTTTCAGTGAATTAAAATTCTCTGCGTTAAGGGAATGTTATGGGGACTGAAATAAGTGGAAATCAGAAGTTGCCACATCAGGTAAAAAATGAAGATCGAGCAGTAAACGAATTTCTAGGAAAATGAAGAAATACGAGACGTCGAAAATGCACTTAATTTTCTACTATCTTAATTCTTCATTTAAACGAACTTAAAATTTGCAAATCTGAAAACAAATCATGCAGACAGAAACTTTTAGAAGATATACTTTCAGAATGTATGAGTGTGTCATTTAAAACTAATTCATGCGTTCAAATGGCACCTTTAAAAAATGCTACGAATTTTTGTTCCAACCCAATACATAGAATCGAGTAGTAGTACCTTGGTATACCTAGTCCTGTTTTGTCGTTACGGAATTGCAGCGCAAAGTGGTCCGTCGTTTCCCCCGACGCTTCCCTCTCATTGCGACAGTCTTCTGTAATCGAAGAAAGGTATTTGAAAAGGAATCTGCGCCTCGCGCTGCCGTAGATCGTCCAGAGAAGACGCGCGACCACTTCGCGTTCCAATCTGACCGATGCAACTCGATAATCGGGTATTGCCTGCCGATTTATATTCACCGTCGGGATTATGCTTCCTGATTCGGCTTCACCTAGCATTAATAGACACCCTAGAAACTAGATTTCGCGAGGGGACGCGAAACGGAGCCACCGCCGCTATTCTTAGACCCCCTTGAATCGCCGTTAGCGAGCGCAGATCCTCCTGGACGATGCGAGATTTATGGGATCGACGGTCCGTTTCGCGTCGCTCTCCTTTGTGGGCGCATCTTGGTGTGTTTCGAATCACGCGAAACAAATGTATCGGTCCGGGGGCGTTGAGACGGTCTGTAGAAAACTGTTCGGTGGTAGAAAGTTGAGATTCGGTATGCAGAATTGAATGCGATTTCTCTATGACGGCGGGGAAACCTCTCGACGCGCTCGGCTCTCTGCGCGGTGTACGAAACGTTGAATGCGCGGATAAATAATTCATTGTTGATATATTATTAAAATGTTTGCAGTAGAAAAACTAAAAGTTCCGGTCGCACGATTAGAATTTATTTTGCGGCTGAAATATAGTGGATTATTTATTGTGCGCATTTAATGGTACAATAATTGCGGCCTGTACGGGTGAAGCCGCGTTCCCACTTGCAGAATAGCGCGGTATTGGATACTAAAATGTAATGAATTCTGTGATATAAAGCAGTAAATGATAGCAATAACATACAATTTTTTGTGGAAGGAACGAAAGTAGGTAAAATCATGGAAAAGCACTTTTTTGTATTTAATTTTCGTGTAAAACTTAAGGGGAGATTCTTATGCATCAGCTTTAAAGGTAATTGTTATTAATTTTTTTTTTCATTTGAACCATTGTTACTATTGAATTAAAATTTTTTGGGATCTTAGTAGACATCTTGAAATTATAGAAACAATTTTTTGTACGTCGGTTTTTTCTTTATCAGTTACTAATTTATTAGTTAATGAGGCAAGTTTTAGTTCTCAAACATATTCAATAAAGTACAACTTCGCTTATCAGTGTCTCAATTATTCCCAATTTTTATTAGAGGTTTTTTTTATTAAAAGGTTTAGATATAACAGTATAGCAGGACTTTAGGTAAAACTTGAAAAATTTTGAACTACTTATTAGCATTTTATATTAGAAATATTAAGTCGGATAATCAAGGTTCTACTGTATGAAATTTGTGCTTTTCATAAAAAAATATAGAAACTCCAAGAAAAACTTGAAATGGTCCAACTCCACTTTTAGAGTTTCATTGAAATTTACTATCAACGCACTCGATTCGGTATTCTGTTAATAAAATTTGTGAAAGTTTAAGAAATGGATCAGTGGATAGAGTTAATCATATTAGCTTCTGAACGATTCATATCGGAATTAATCCTTACAATAATTAGATCTTTCACCCTAATTTCTCTGAAATAATGTTCAAATGTTTGCAGCAACAAAAGCGTTAAATGCTCGCGAATCAAAGTATCCGTGAACTTTTTTCTTTCCCGGACCAATGGCCTTGAAATAACTGCAAAATCCTGTGGCCACGCGTGCTGCACGTGGGATCGCGACTTGAGATGCGCCTTCTCGAAGACCGAGATACGCGTGCATCGAAATGGGACAACGTTATGCGTCGATAGACCCGAATCGACTGGCTCCGCGACCCAGTCGCTCTGGTCTAATGATGTGCAGGGACACGAACAGACTGAGGACCGATTGATTGATGCACCGTGTCCTTCGTAGTCGATCTACTGTCGAGGAACTGCATCCCAGCGGCTAGAAAATGCCATCAAGTGGCTCTGAAAATGTATGCATTCTGATGCGCTCCTAAATTATTCGAGACAATCGGTATCTGCGCAGTCGATCGACCGCATCGGGAAATGGTGTTTTCCGTCGATGGTTTGCCAGCTTTTGCCTGCCCCGACTGAGACAGACTACTGTCCCGAGAGCGGCGCGTCTAAAGACAAGAGCTTCCCGTCTTTCGACTGTTTTCGTTCGCTTGGAAAAACCATAGACGTATAATTAACAACTAGATCGCGCATTCAACCGAAAGACAGTCAAATATTAGAAGGCCCCGAATACGGGCTTCTGCCTCTTGACCATAATGAATGACACGAAGGTCTCTTAGTAGGATAGTATGTAGTCTTCAAGTACAAGGACAAGGACAGGTCCTTCAGTTTTTGAAGTTTTCTTCAAACTTTACTTTATGAATACTTTATGAAAGCTTCATTACAATTCAATGTCTTAAGTTTTTAATTGTTTTTGTTCAAGCAGACTAGTTGACATAAAACATTAAATGTGGTTCTGGGCTACAAATTTAAAGAAATTGAAGTTTTTCATTTTTCGAATCTTTTATCTTTTAAGAATGAGTTTATATACATATTTTGAAATTCAAAATATTCCCGAAGTTCTCTTTCTCTGTGATCAATATTTCTAATATGTAGGTACTACAAACTATAAAAACGAATATAGTAGAATCTCGTTTATCCAAAATACTAATAATTAGACTGCGAATGTTTATGCAAATTCATATTTTTATGAAGATACAATAGCAAATCTTAAATAAATGTGCGTTTTATTTTGTAAATATTATAAAATGTAATTTTTTAATATTTTATTCTATTTTTATAGCTAGAGCCATTCTTATACACTTTTTAATTTTAAAATTGCCATAAATGCATAAACATCCGCAATCTACAAATAATTAGTAGAACGTTATTAAATCATAGTTCAAGTTTTAGTTGGAGCCCGACTGTACAATTATATCTAATGCAATGATTAATTGAAACACTAGATTATTAATATAGAGAATAATTATGATTCGGATAATCAAGGTTTTACTGTAACGGAAATATACGTATTTATGATAACTCGAATTTTGGATTTTCTTAGATATTGTTTGTGTCAATTGAGCTGCTTAAACAAAAGTAGTGAGATATTGAATTCTCGTGAAGCTTTCAAAAGGTATCGAAATTCTCAGACTTTTAAGATTTTCAAGACTATCAAGACTTGCAAGATATTCAAATCGTGTTCGAAGTGATTCGAATATGTCGCTACATTCGTGCCAGATTCGAAGTGTTTCAGATCCCATCACTGAGACCTCTTTCACACGACGATTCGTGTATCGCGATATGCAGAATACTGATGGTACACGTAATGTTATGGAAGCGTTCAGACGACGATTCTCGTACGATTCGGCCGCCAGAAACTTTTCTTGCGTCCAGGTAACCGACGGAAACATTGAATCGAATGGTAGCATTCACGCAATCAAACGCGTGTCGGGATACACGAATCGTCGTGTGAAAGAGGTCTTAGTGTCGGTGCTATACCTGTTTCTAATTTTTGACGTGGTCCGGCTATGGTAGGCACAGAGACGCGGTCTAATTATTATTTGTCACGTCTATGGGGAAAAACGTATTGGCGCATAATGTGGTCCGGACTATGTACTACCTGCCATTAGCTTTCGCTGGGCACTCACACGAGCCGTATTATACACGTATCTCACGGGCTACTGAGGGAGAGAAAGGGAGAGAAAGAGAGAGAATGTGTGGCGAGTGTTTGCGCGTGTGGTAGGGAGCGAGTGGATGGTAGAAAGAAGGACTGAGAAATAGTAGGATATACATTTATATAGACTACTTATCGTCCTCCGTACTAACTCCAAAGCAGCTCTCTCGTCATACATTACATATATACCAAGGTCGTGGCATAATCCCCCTTTCCCCACTTCCATGCGTTGATTGTGTTGTCTTTTGGTTAATTGTGAATCGCTAACCTTGGTGACTGACAGTGTCGTCTCTTCGCCAATTACATTTTTTTTTTTTAACTCATTGTCCGATAGTACTATATAATATATTTTTATTGTTAGCACCGTAAACACCGTTTGTCGCTGCTAGCCGGTGGCTGATTAGAGAACAGGCGGCGCGTTTATATTAATCGGATGGAGAGACTCTCGCTCTGCTCGAAATCCCGTCGACGGGTCGATCCCGGTATCATAGATCTACGCGTCATTATAGATCGCCGCGATTCGGAATCAGGAGACGATCGAAACCGATCCAGGGATTGCGAGAAGAGCGAGGGTCTTCAGGTTCGTTGACTCTTAGACTCTAATATAATACGCGACACTTCACGGCTGATCGTGATTGTCCTAGCGAAAGTTAATAATCGTCACGTAACGAGAATGGGACACGGAATTCGGTTCTCTGCGACCATCTTTTTCCTTCACTTCTTTCTAGTGTGGTTTTTTTTTCTTTTTTTTTTTTCTTTTTTTTCCTCGTTACGACAGAGTATTTTCTTTTGATTGCGTTTTTTTTATCCACTGGGATGTAGGACACGCACGCACACGACATACGACACAGTTTACACAGACACACCACACGCAGAGAAGTACATATTTGATCTTTTTTTACCCCTTGTATACACACTTTTTTCTGTATATCGACGATTATATTGATGGTGAACGATCATGTTTAATAAATGTGCCTTGTGGACATACATATCTTTTTGCTTGCCGGGTTGGTGGACTCTTACCCTGATTATATTACCTCGCCTGGTGGTGGTAATTTTCGTGGACAATTAGTTCTGACGCACAGTGAGGTCAGTTTATTATGGGCGTTCGGGACAAAAATCATGACTTTTCAACTAATCAATTTTTGATCTTATTTTAACACTTTCTTCAAAGGGAATACAAAAATGCATCGACTGGTGCATACGAAGTATCAAAGTTGGGCACAATCGAATACCTTTGTAATTACTTTCATTGCAATTAGAATTTAATTTTGATTAAAAACTAATTGCAATTACATGTGATTGATTACAATATAATTGCTAAATTATTTACAGATTACTTACTCTAATTGTTAATTGTTATAGATTACAATTACATTCTAATTGAAATTGTAATTATCTTGCACAATTAAATTGTAGATGCAGTTGTCTTTCACAATTACAATTATAATCACAATTGTGATTGCCCTGCTATTATATTTGAGGTCTGTTTTCTGTTCCTCCACTAGCTGCATTAATGCAGAATGAACCATTTGCTAATTTGTTCTATCTGACAAAACAGAATGAGTTAGAAAGTAATTATAATTGTAATTGGGAGAGACGAATACATTGTAATTGAATTAATAATTACAACTAATTCATGCTAATTTAATTACAATTACATTGCAACTGTGCAAGGCAAATTACAATTACCAATTAATTGTGCAAAACAATTACTATTAAAATGTAATTGTAATCTATAACGATTAACGATTACATGAAGTAGTTTGTAATTAAATTAACAGTTTCATTTTAATTGTAATTTATAATCTATAATTAGATTACATTTTACCCAACTCTGAAAGGATTGCGAAAAGTTAAAAATTAAATGAATCTTCGGGATTTTTTTTATAATAAAAAGTATTAGATAATTCAACTGAAATTGTTACTTTAGTTTATTGTAAGTACTGGTTTACTTGTAGGACTTATGGTATGCAACAATCAGGTCAAAATGAAATAATGATATGAATTTTTGTCCGCACTGTGCGACGCCACGGAGTCGATTTCCTCGAACCCGGTCGACGGCTCTCCGCGACCGGGGGATCTTTTCTCGTGGATGTCCATCAAAGTTACGACCACTCCATCCTGTTACGTTCTATACATTTTTTTTTCACTGGGCTCGCAGGTATCTTTGGTGTCTACAGATCAAGTTGGAGATTTTTTTTCTGTGTCCGTAACTCTTGCCTCCCTCTCTTTCTCTCTCGGTATTCTTCTTGCTCACACATCTAGGCTCTCTACTCTCTTTCTCTCTCTGTTTTTGTTGGTCTATATAGCTGGTCTCTCCCGCTCTCTCGCCTTCGTTTTGTGTGTTTCACCTTCCCATCTCGATTGTCCGGTCCTTCTCCCTTCCTCCTCTGGTCCCTTCAAAAAGAACGGTCACGGTCCTCTCGAAGGGCGTAACAATTTTTGTGTCGACATTAACACAGCGTTCCAGGCGAGTCTGCGATTAGATCTAACCATCGTGTCTTGGCCGTCGCCTCTTTGTGATCTAATGCACGAGACACGGTTCTCCGTGATCGTGATTTGTCTCGTTTTATCTCACGAAATTCTCTTGTGTCGCTTTCAAAAAATATGTACAGTATTTACTTGCTACAACGTCGTTGTTTTAATTTTTTTTTTTTTTATTACTGACACTTTTTCTTAATGTTGCTTTTAACAAATTACAAATCATACAATTCTCACTGTCGAAGCTTTCGCCGTAACGTAGAAGAAATAGTCAACAGTGAAAAGTGTATGACGCCGAGCCATAAAAGCCTCAAATCTCCGAAATTACAAATCAATTTATACACAAATAATTGATTTCTATTTTACACAAGAAAACAGCGATAGAAGAGAAGATTATAATAATAGAAGAGAATAATTTACGAAACATGGTGACTCACAGATTTGTTCACACGTATTTCAAATATTAATTGATTATGAAATCCACAGTATTACATTTTGTCTAATAATTTATCTGGTTGCAACATTCACGTTTAATTGTTTCTCAGTTTTCATGACTTTCTTTTTGCAACGGCAAATTTTTCAGAATTCAAGCAAATTTAATACACTTTTTGTGGACAAATGTGTCAGTCATTGTAATGGGTATTTTATATCTTTTACCAGTAATTGCGAGCTCATAATGAGTACATGCTGTACGCCTCTTTAACACAACGTGACTCGTTCTTACTAATTTCTCTTCCAAAACTGTCCAAACTTCCCCCGCGAACTCTCTCCCCTTTACCCTTTTAGTCCCCCGGAAGTCTGCGAATGCCTCGACGCGAGACCAAAGGGAGCAACAAGCGATTAACATGGTTAACCCATTAGCTGCCACGATCCCCATTTGGGGATTTTGGAATTTTACGTACACCACTCGGCGCCAAAAATATAGTTGGTACGCCTGACAGTTTAGCTAAATTAAAAAAAAAAACCAATTTGGCAGTTAATGGGTTAACAAAGTGGTCTAATGTTGATTTCAACTTTTGGTCCCACACCTCGCGACGAGGATCGCGTTAGAAGGGCTTTTAATGCGCTGGGGAGGAGAGAAGGGAGAGATACATAGAGAGAGAGAGAAAGAGAGAGGGAAAGCAAGAAGGGGGAGAGAGAAAGAGAGTGGGAGAGTCTGAGTGAATTTGGTGATTTGGCAGAGGGGGCGAAATCGCAAGTTGGTGCTACATATACATATAAAACATACGTATATATCGTGTTACAATGGTGCAGTGTCGATTGCTGTTGGTAGCGGGATCTACAAATACTAACTTCTGTGCTTCCAGGTAGGCCAAGTCCAAATCATTATTCCTTTGGATGACGCGCCTTCTACGATGCGAGCGAAAATCATTTGAAACTCTTACAGAGTGAGCCGGAAATCGTAGTTACAATCACAAAGCGAGTGATTCTACGTGAAAAATGAGGAAAACATTTGGTGTAACATTTTTTTATTTGAGGCTTCGTTTTCGAGAAAATCGATGTTCGAGAATTATTTATGTAATTTGAGTTATTCCACGATAGACATTGTATGTAGAAAATAGCTTCTACATACTGAAGCAGTACTTTACTACTACTTTACTTCTTTAATTTTTCAAATTTACTACTTCAAACTAACACATATTTAATTTTAAGTGTAGAAATATTCTAATCTTAACTTTACGAATTTCCTCTTCAAACTATTAAATTCTTAATTACGACTCTTGAAATCTACAAATTCAAATCTTTAAATCTACAATTTCGTATTTTCAAATATCCAACTTCATTTTTTCCAACCTGCAAATTAAAACGTTGCATGTACTCTACAACTTGAAATTGTTATATCTTTAACTTGAAATATCCAAATCTCCAATATTAATTTTAAAAATTTTGAAGTCTGCAATTTGAAATCCTTCCATTGCGAATCTTCAAACCTTCAAATCTCCAAGTTAGCTCTCCAAATATTTAATTTCAAACCTTCGGGTCTTTAACTTAAACTCTTCAAATGTTCAGATCAATAGAAAATTGACAACAGACATTGAATTGTATAGTAATTTCAAATGACTCAGATTACAAATGCCCAACATCTGAGTTGAATTCAATTCCTTGCGAAAATTTAAACCTATTTCAAATCGATTTTCTAAAAAGCGACGTTGTATTAAATCTTTTTCTAATTGTTTTATATAAAATGTCACGCCGATGCGTTGTACAATCATTTCCGCTCCACCCTGTATTATAACACAGTACACTCGATAAACTAAAATTGAGAAACGATTGCGGTAGACAGTTCGCTCGAATCGTAGAACGCCGTCGAATTAATCGTGAAATCGTGCAGGTTGCTGGTCCTCGCGGACAAACAATAAAAACAGAACAATTACTTAGTACAAAAACTGAATGATCAAGGAAAGGAGAGCAGAACATTCGAATCACTCTTCTGCACGATGTCATCGACCACAGATCGTGGTGTGGTTGCCATAGTTGGGGCACTTTTCTTATGTTTGTACATACATTTAGAATCTATGGGTGATATCCAATCTTTTTTTTTTTTTGTTTGTTTTTTTTGGGGGGGGGACGAAGAATTGACAGACGCGCCTCGCGCGTAATTTTCTTCAGGAATTCGATGCGAAGAATCAACCGAGGGGTTCTTTTTTTTCTATAGTAGTTCTCTCTCTTCGTCCTGTTTTTTCGCTACAATATGTAATCGATGGGGAGTGAATTAGATCGAACGTTGATTGTCTTCCTTCTTTTCGTTCCATTTAGGAGGCACGATGTTGCCACCGCCGCCAGTCGCGATTTTTCCTCCGGCGGCTGCGATGCTACCACGTGGACCACCACAATTCGCGGCGCCTTATCCACCCCCGATTTATTATTGGCCTTATCCGTCGCCTCCGGTCAGCCCCACTAATTATTATAACCCGGCGAACGTTGGCGGTATCGCGGCGATTCCTCAGCAAGCGGCAATGGTAAGTGATCCTTCTTTATATGATGTTGGTGCAAAAATAATTGCGGTTTTTAATATTGGACTCTACAATAATGGAAACTATTTTTACACGAACCAGTTAAAGATGAACTTCAGTAACATTAAAAGTAAGCGATAGTCTTTGAAAATTTGAGGAATGAATCTTTATGCTATAGTAAAACCCCACGCAAAATTTTAGAAAAAGTGGTTCGGTAGCTTTTAAATTATTCAACTTTCAATTTAACATGTATTCTTATGGGAAAATGCAATAGGGATATGCAAATGCAATTTTCATGCGAAATTGGACACTTTTTGGAGTACCATATCAGATTTTGATTAAGGGATATGTTGTACTTTTTAGGGATATATAAATGTACGCCAAAGGATTTTTGCAAATTTTAAAAATGGATGATTTTACAGTAGTTTAAAATTTAGTGTTGTCTTGTTTTTTCCCATTACATAATTCTAACTCTTAAATTAGCAAACTGATAAAAATATGCTTTTGGGTGCTTATAGTGAAGACAGAGTTAACTAATAAAAATTATTGCAACTAATAAGGAGAGTTACTAACAAGACCGTCACCGATTTAGTTGAAACTCTGGACACTTGCAGCTTTCGTTATTCTGTTTATACTCAATATTTTTTTAAATATTCATGATTAATTTTTTATTCCTGCATTGAAGTCCAGAGTTTACCAAAACCCGAAAATCTTGCACTGTCCTTGCAAGATTGTTACTGAAGTTCATCCTCAAATAATAAAAAATAGAGGAAACCATTAATTTGCTATATTCTTCCAGTTAACTCCAGCAGAGTGTCTTCAACTGGCACCAGGTACAACAGTGACAGCGACGACTACTCCAACGGCAGAACCTCCGCGTATCGAGGCTTTCCTCCCCCGAATGGACCTGGAGAAGCGTGTACCTGTTCCTGCGCCTCAGGCGGAATGCAATCCGTTCGTGGAAGTGTTCATGGTTTGATCGTCGGCGAGAACGTCCGAGCCACAAGAGTAGTTAATCCTCGACGGAGTCGAGTCCAAGCGTAATACTTCAGCCTCGCACGACAGAAACTTAAACGTTTACGTCTTTCCCGCTCCTTGCATAGAAGATCGTCGTTGGCACGACACGCGTACGAGTTCGAGGCCTCGTCCACGGTTTGGTAATCGAGTCGAAGAGAGAGCCGATTTCAGGAGGTCTCGATTAGGTGTAACCGAGCGCGATTTTTCTTTTTCATCTTCGAAGAAAGTTCTTTTTTTCCTCCCTTGTAAATCTAACGCGTCACCGAGTGGCGCGTTTCTTTCTAGTCTAGAGACAGATGCAAGTCGTCGTAGCATAGCGCGTTGACGTCGTTTCTTTCTCCGTCGGTTCGCTTCGGTGCAATTCCGGAGCAGAACGCGCACGTTCTTTTATTCCCTTCCTACAATCCTTGTTGTCTTTTGGGCCTCTGTGTCTTTCATGCCCCCCGCTTTTGTCTCTACGTTTCTTGATTCCATTTAATTGCTTTGCGTTACGAACGTCGGAGCGTGGATCCCTGTCAGCCAAATCTGATCGAGCAGATTTTTACAGAATTTGCCGTCAGCAAATTTGCTCTGTTAGATTGGTTGCAGATTTGATGCAGGATTTGTTACATGCGAGTCTGTTAATAGACTGGTGACAGAAACCGAGCAGGTCCTGTTGACAGATGGTAAGTTCTGCTGATATGATCTGCACGGTTTCTGACGCCAATCTGCTTTCCGATCTGCTAACACAGGCCCTTTTTGCAAATCGGAAGCCTAATGCAGAAAAAGATGACTGTTTACTGGTAAACCAAAAAATTTCTGCAAGAACTATTTTGAGAGCAGGATTCATTTTTAAAAAACACATTTTACAAGAAGAATTTCTGTTCTACATTTAAAAATACGATGTGTATAGATGCAAAAGCGCATGAAATATAAAAACACATGTTATAATATTTAAAAGGTATAAGACACTTTTATTCAAGTTGATTATCTTTTTCCATAGTTTTGAAATGTTTATTTACATAAACTTTCGCCGTCTAGTAATTACCCTTGCATCTGCTGACAATCTGCTGCCGATCTGCACGCTGATGGTTTATAGGGATCATTCTGGGAGCAGAGAGTCGGCCGGTAATTAATTATAATTATCAAATGGATTGCCTTGGCTAAATCAATATGGATGACGGATAGGTTTAGAGGTAACCTATGCCACCATCCTTTTGTTGTTAAAGTAACGATCGCGATGTACGGTTCGTACTCGAAATTTGATTAGTTGATTCGACGCAACGGTTAGCTTTCTTAACTTGTACAAATTGATATCTCGCAAGGTTTTCTTTCGAACGCGTACTGAATCGTAGCGTTCGGCTAAGTGAACGCCGAAGTCGCGTTTTTATCGTAAGAGTTTTACTTAATTTAATTTAAAGTTTTAATATGAAATTTAATATATTCCCTTGTCATCCATCGTTGTTCGAACGATACGTTTATTATCGTTGATTCACTGTACGTTTCATTTTATCATGTTGAGCTGTATTCGATTGTGGAGTGTCGTTTGACGTCAGCTTTCCGGACCATCGGTTTGCTTGAATCGCTGTGGGAGGTTGTAAATCGCGTAGCAGCAAGCGTTGATTCGTTACACCTTTGAACCGATGTTCAACGTCGATTCGTACTTTCGTTTGCCCCGCACGGAAAGAGTGCGCAATAATGCAAAACTTTAGTCGAGCTTCTCAAAAGCTTTTCGACTCGTCAGTAAAGTCATTCCTTCTGAATTTGATTGCAATTGACTGGAAATCCGGTACAAATGGATAAACGCGTCATTTACGGCTGGCAAACCTTCGGGTTTACAGTGCAAACGCCAGAGATTAACTGATCGCTCAATCGCGTAATTAGTTTTTATGTAATTATGGAATTAGTTTTATTTTCGAGCGTTCTCCATGCACAACTTTATAGTTTCATTTTCCTCACAGCCGTTTACACGTTAACCCTCTTCCCCGTCGCAGTATTTTCATGTCACGATATTCGCGAATTAAATTATGTTGCAAGAGAATTTTAATGAAATGAAAATTTGTGAACTACTTACAACGCATAATCCGAATGATATAATAGTTGCGTAGGTGTCGTTGACATCCGTCGCTGGGGGAGGGAAGAAATCAGTTATAGATATTATCAGATAGAAATCGAGTCGAGGACACATTTCTTCGAATTTTTGGGAAACGCGTTCCCTCTCGTTGTTCCTGTTCCTGTTAACGGCGCTTGTGTACAAAGGTGCAATTTTAGATTGTAAAGAGAGCGGCGTTGGAGAAGAGTCGTTCTCTCATATTAGAAACTAAGATATTTTTTCTTCTCGTAAAATATTCCACATATATACGAATCGTAGGAGTATAAACCAATATACGTATGTCCTTAACGAAATATTGCAGTTTAGATATCGAAATGAGCTTGGAATAATCGATAATCGACATGTAGTTATAATTCGTACGTTTCGATCGAACGATATCGGAAAACATAATTGTATACACTGTTACTTTACTGATCAAACGCATAATTGTTGCGTATTTGCGATGCATGTTAGAATGTTTATAAGGAAAAGTGAAGGAAAACGGATCGTACGCCGATTGATCGATAATCGTCGAGATCTTGTGCGTGTCGTGGCCACCATTCAACTCTCGATTCAAACAGGTACCTGAAGTTGTTTCATCTAACTTTCGCGCCAAAATGAAGGACCGTTACTGACACACGCGATTTGTTGTGTTTTGTCCAGCGATTCTTGTCGATGAAGTGCAATGAGAAACGATAAGGTGTTTCGAAAGTACGAGTGTTCCGAGTCGATGTCGTCCCTCGTAAGAAGACGAGTACGTTATTTAAGTCCTTTTTACGATAAGTACGTTAAAAAAAATGTTTAAGCGCAACAGTACCGCGGATTAACGAGCATGATCGATTACGCTCGTTGATCCTCGCACACGATTGGTGCAATAACTTTTTCCTCTTATTTTTTCTTGTTCTGTATGTGCAATAGGGATCAAAAAGACAAGCTTCCCTTACTGCGGAATATTAAATGAATCAATGCAGAGCCGCCCTTAAAGATTGCGGGCCCGGGGCAAGCCCAGCTCTGACAAATGTTTACGTTAAACGTGAAAGTAACTAACAATAAATGTTGGACCCGGGACAGGTGCTAAGAGCGGTTTTGAATCAATGTATTCGATATTTATCAATCATGTATTTGATATTTATCAACCACGATTGCAAACTTTAATTTTGCAACAAATTATTCGAACGATCATTGCAAATAATAATCGTGTGCTATCCGCAGTTGGTGGAAGTCTTTGGAAATCCGATCTCGAAGTAACTCTCCGTTTTTGTTAATTTAATAGAATATACATTCTTGTTGTACATAAATCCGCAAGTCCATTAATAGAAATATATTTAAACAAACAGAAGAGCCGTTTTGAATTTGCGTAGCCGTGTCGCGAGCACGCAAAGTGAGCTTTATTTAAACAAACAAAAACAAAACAAAAAAACGAGAAAAAAATTAAATGAAAAAAAGATGTTCACAATAAACATAGACAAATGTTCGCTGTCAATTAATCGTTTCTGTGGTTCAAAAAAACGGCTACGATGAATAGTTATCTGATCGCGGTATTTAATAATGTTATTTACGATATTAATATTAATATATTCGATACTGTTTTAAAATAGTCTTCCATAATTTATTCGTCGACCCTCTTCATTATATTGTGTAATATATTGTATACACGATTCAGTGTTTATTTAATTATATATATTATGACAATATATTTTCTCCTTCCATTTGTTCCATTAAATTAAATTAGATATACAGGTTTCCAATTAACGTCGATTAATTTATTGTTTTTGTTGTGAGCGATGTACATACATACAAATGAAATTACGTGAATTGTTTTTAAGTATACACATTATGCTTTAAAAATATGTCGGAATTGATGCAATGAACAATGCGTATCAGTTTTTGCTTTTAATTAATTATTTTTGCGATTGTAAAAACATTTAAATACAATATATATAATATAAAGGTATAAAATCTCTGATCAGAATAAAAACGAGTCTTCATAAGTTTTTCCGTATTTGGAAGAATAAGTTCACACAGAACGCTCTTGTTTTTCTATCATCACTCGATGAAACATTCATAACTTTTTATAATAAATCTTCTTTAATAATAGTATAAAAATACGAACGGAATGTCTTACGGTGATTCCTAAAAAAAAGAACACCATTTGGTGTTTCTATATCTATACACATACAGGGTGTCTCAGTTAGACTATTGTATTTAATAAAAAAAAGTTTTTCTTCTATTTGTAGAAGTATTCCTGTTTTTACAATTTATTTTAACCTAAAGGCACATCGATAGATTCAAGCTCACTAAATAAGGACCATTACCAAATTCTACAGGAGAAAATAAGACAAAAATGTCACATAAACATAGTTTCTTAAATTCTTTATTAAAAACATGCAATAAAAATACGAAATATTAAGAATTTAGTGTTTCGTGAACACAACATAAGAGCACATTGCTGATATCTGTTAGGTTTACACGAACTCTAATGTTGAGTTGCTGAGTTTGTTTGCATCGAAACTAATAATATTTGGTACTCTGCTATATGATTTTGTGTCAAGTTGCTACGAGTCTTTTCAAATCCCAAATCTTTGTTTACATTTAATATATTTTAAGAGCTTATGGTTACGTTCAGCGGACTCGAGAGTTGCGGAACTGTTGTGCGATTTTACTTGTGTGGTAAAAATCTAGTAAAATCAATCAACCTATGTTTATATAACATTTTTTTCTTATTTTTGCTTGTAGATTATGCTAGTAAAGCTTAGCGGGGAAAACTGGAACACCCTGTATATAAATACACGTTTTTTGCATGCCTGGAAAGACATTGTCATTCGTGACAACGAACTTACATAATACGGACGGATATTCTATTACGTATTACATGTACATGTATAAAATTCTTATGCATTTGGTGAGATCACCTAGTCTAAGGAAAACTGTGTCTATCGAATTAAAAAGAATTTAACTGATAGACGTAGCGTTCCTTATGAATGATTCGTCTGTGAGTCGTCGAAGTAATGAGTAACCATCGACGACGCTAAAACGTTATTTATACTCCATTGAGTTATTTATCACAACGTCGACACGTGAGCACGTCTCACTGTGCAAATATAAAACGCACACTCCTTAACAGTTTGGCAGTGTAATATCCATACATTTGCGATAAGTTTCTTCACAATCGATCATGAATAATCTCTTTCTCTCGCAATTTCATGACCACAGAATTTGAAAGAAGAGGACAAAGTACAGACATCGTCCCATATACCTTTTCAAGAGTATGCAAATGACTGTAAATACTATCCTAGAATTGCGAATTGTCGTTCACGTCGTTGTATAATACGTCTTTCTGTACACGATTCCTTAACTCCTACTCTAGGTGATATATTATAGTGAACGTACATACTATGCTAGGTAATTAGGTACAACTTGCAATTGTGCTCAAGTACACTTCGTATGAAATACTCCTTAACTTCCTCGACTCAGCTACTCATTGAATTCCGTTTGAATCAAGCATTGAGATCTCGTCTTTATCGACTACTAAATCCTGTTGAAAATACTATAGATCGTCAAAGATCTATTTAAATCATGATTTCGTCCCTTTCGTTGTTCCCCTTAGGCCTTTCTTAGTGTAAGATCGGTGGGTTTGAAATTACTCAGCCCTACTTTCACTCCCATTGTGCACGATCTATCGAACTACACAAATTATATAGATACTCATCACTCGACGCAGAGATGCATTCACATCTCCAACACTTTTTTCTAATAATAATGGCTTCGTATTCGCAGTTCACATCGCAGTTTCCAAGGGCTGGCTCTTACTCCTCGCCCCAGTCGAAAGTTGCGTCAATTCCGTCGGTTCGTTCGCCAAGAGCACGTCCAGATTAGTTTCCAACAACGCCTCGCTCTTCGAGCGCAACGGCTTCTCTTCTCCATTATCCAAATTCGTCTCTAAAAGCGCTTCGCTTCTCGGCCTGCTTTCCTCATAGTGATGATAAGGATGAGGCGGAATCGGAGGATTGAAATCTGGAGCGTATTCTGGAACTGGTTCGGATGCCTGACTCGGGGTCAACGTTGCATTATCGTAGCTCCGTCCTCCGTCATAACCAATAGGGCTGTAAGTCTCCGACACCTCGATGTCGCGTTTCAATTCGCTTATCGAATCATGTAAACCAAGATTGGAATGCAGTGGAAGAGTAGAAGTATTGTTGAGGTACGAGCTTTCGTGTGTGGCATCGATTGCCGGAGTTTCGTCGGTCGTAATTTCGGTACTGGATTCTATGGGCCAATCGTTGGTAGTTCTCGACGTGAACGTCGAATGATTCCTGAAGCCTTCGTTTCGATAAGTTAAGTCGAACACAGGATTATCTCCGCTCTGAGCGGCTCCATATTTTTGGGCAGTGCTTTTGAAGTCGCTGGTACTTGGCGAATACCTTGGATTGTGAGCTTCGTAGACGTCGTAGCTTTGATTATCTTCCATCGACGAATTTAGCTGAGATTTGTCCATCGAGTCTATGCTTCCTCCGTTTAACATTCTTCTGTAGTCGAGGGATTTTGAATTTAACGTGTCTGTAGAGTTTTTCGTCTGAAATTTAAATATTTCACGATGTTATTTTGGATAATTGAATTTAATACGAATAGAAATCAACTAAAATCATAAAAATTCAAGAAACTTGAATAAAAAACTCGTCGGCCACATCAAAGACATAAATATTATTTGGATTCCCTTGCAACAAGAAATAGCGAGCAACGAAAAAAGTTTGACAACGCAGCAAAGGAAGAAATAATCCACCTTATGACTGAATCAGTAACTCCAAGCCTTTACCATGACCAATTAAATTATACAAAAAATAATATGAAAGAAGAATGGAACGAAACTTAGAACAATATAACAAAACTGCATAATGTAGTGCAGCATTTCTACCAACAAATTGCCATGGCAACATCATTCGAGAAGTGAAAAACCATATTGTGTCCGGATTAAGAAAAAAAAATTGAATCATCTCACTGTGACTTACAGTAAAATCTCGATTGTAAAACTTCATATTTGTACCATAAGAGTCCATTTATACTATCAACGAGTCGTGCACGGGACGAGCAAAATAAAGCACATACTACAAAATTTGACACATACTAGCGAAGAATCGGAAATATGTGATAATAATAATAAAACAATATCAGTACGTTTTACTCGGCTCGTGCACTGCTCGTTGATAATATAAATGAGGCCTAAAACGTTGAAAGTTAGTGAAACATTATTAAATCATAGTCCAAGTTGTATTTGAAGTCTTATTTAACTCTTATAATCTACTTTGGTAAATGATTTATATTTTGGACAATAAAATATTGAGATAATAGTAATTATCCACTCTGAATTATCCCAATTTTTATTATCCAGGGTTTCAATTATTTAATGCAGTAGGCGTAAGAATATAGTAGGACTTTAAGTAAAACTTGATCTTGATTTTATTAGAAATATTGAAATTCTAATTCTAATTGAAATTCAACTAGAAATCGCGCACGAACTTTTGCACCCACCTAATATTATTTCGGATAATCGAGGTTCTATTCAATTCTATTGTATACTAAAACACAACATTAAGGTCTGACTAAATACAAAAATATAACCCACCCAAAAGTATATTTATATATTTATTGCTAATAATGACTTTGCAGTCGACGCGACGTAAAATAAAACAAAAAAGAAGAATAGAAGTAGTTTGAGAATTGGAGAATGTTTACCGTAATAGGTTTACGACGATATGCAAGCTCAGTAAAGCCTGACGTTGATCCCACTGATCTCAGAGAATGCAAGGACTGTCTTATCGAATTTCGCCTTTCCAATCTTTCAATATTTCTCTTCTTTGATTTCGATATCCAAAGAGCAATCGCAGCGGTTAGTAATGCCAATGCCACGCCTGCTGCTCCTAGCACAGCCACGGCAACGATATCTTTTCTCCATGACAGTGGATCTATATTGACTCTAGGATCTACAACAGAAAAACAATTACTTTAGCATTTCTTCTGATATACTTTTACAAGTAACAATAGGACTATCAAAGCGTACCAATTTCGCAGATAAATGGACTCGGTTGGAAGCAATGATCGATCTCTATCGTTTGATACGTGAACGTAGTGCATTGATCCACGCGATCCAACTGCTGCACCCAAGCACGATCCGAATAATCGTAACGTTCTTGCTGCTTTCGCAAAAATTGCCACAGCTCCAAGTAATCGCCCATAATGAACGGCATGGATGCATTGACAGACTTGAGGACAAAAGATAAGTCATTAGATAAAATTCTGGGCCATGTTATCGCGATTAGGCGATTGATAACTTACTCTGCAGAAATCTCGAGCGCTAAAGAAACTCATTGGAGCACCGACGTATATGTAACAGGTATCGCCAACGAGATCCCAGGCAGGTGGGCATTTCCCATTCAATACAGATTTGTTGCTCATGTGGAAGGGTTGATAATCCACTTGTAACAATTCAGGGGAATCTCCCCTGTCCCTGATTCTACCTGCCACAGCTAGGGTTTCATTGTATCCCCACCAGTTGTGCCTCGCATCCACGTGAGATCTCCACATTTCCAATTGTCTGCAGAATTAAATTATTCCGAATTATAGTTTCTTTTTATGTTAAAGTGTATTTAAAAAAATATATAGAATGGTACGAACTGTGATCTGTTCGTTGTGAGCATTTCGTAATCGTTATCTGGATTGAAAAAGACATTGTCGACGTATTGCTGACCAGGGGTTCCAGCAACTATTGTACTACGTCCATTACGATCCACTGCATAGTTTCTGAAATATTGTTTTTTTTTTTTTTTTTGTGTAATAAGAAGATTAAGTAATATTCCTTAATTATTGGTTTGGAACAAAAGTTCGTAGTGATTTTTAAAGGTGCTATTTGAACGCATAAATTCGTTTTATACGTGATTGAAACAAATACTGAAAATACATATATCTTTCAAGCTTCCAAAGTCTGTGTCTGTATGATTTATTTGTGGATTTGTAAATTTTAAGGTTTTTTAAACGAAGAATTAAGATAGTAGAAAATGAAGTGCATTTTCGACATCTCATAGTTTTCATTTTTCTACAAATTTGTGTATCATTTTGTTTTCATTTTTTACTTAATGCGGCAGCTTCTAATTTCTACTTATTTCAGTCCTTATGAAATTTCTTTAATACAAAAAATCTTAATTCACTGGAAGCTTGTAAAGACGACGCGAATTAAATTCATCACTCAGAAAAATGTCAAGTTTTTGGAGAATGGAATCATGATGGCGAAAAGTAATAGAACAAAATGGCATATAGGTAGCTAAATAAATCTGTGTACAAGTATTTTAACGTTGTCTTAGGATTTCAAAAACGTTACGAACTTCTGTTCCAACCCAATATTTATGGAAGAAGACATACTTGTAGAAGCCGTTGTGAGATGTACTTTGATATATTGGCAAACGAACTCTTTCGAATCCTGAAATTTCCAGAAGATGCGTTCCGAGATTGGCATGCAAATAATTAAGGGTCATGTTACTGACTACTTGTTTCAGCACGATATTATTGTCATACGGAGCTTTGTTCTTTGTGAAGTAGTTCCTGAATATTGTGACTTCTTGATATGGACTGCTTTGACGTCCTTCTACATACCTAATAGAAAATTTTAGGTGTAAGATAATTTTAGTCATAAGTTATTTTGAATTTTAAGAATTAGTTATGAAAGTTAGAATTTTACTACGATTGCACTATACATACAATGCGGGTTTGTTAAAATTCTCCGAAAACAGATTATTATGAATCCATCCTTTTAAGGAAGTTGCTGATCCCCTTGAGTCAGCTCGAATGGAAAGTCCACCTTGATTCAATTGGACCAAGTTGTTCTAAAATATTCAGGAGTAGTTTACTAATAACGTATCTCTTAATCAATTTGCGTTCTTCTGTTTCTCAATCAGATAACTTACTCTGAAGTATAAGGATTGAGTGTTCTGAACATCTAACCATATAGCAGATTTGCAAGTCGAAAAATTCCCATAAAGCTTCTCACAATTGTTCGTGAACTGATTTCTCTCTAAAGTCATTATCGCGTTCACTTCACCAGCACTGGCGTATTTAATTGCTCCTTCACGGCAGTTAGATATCACAGAATAAGAAATGTTGTGTTGTACATCGCGATCTGAATAAGTTATAGACTCATGAAGAAATAATTACGCTTAACGATCTTGCAAAAATGTTCTCTAAATTACAGTTACTTACTGAATCCAATGGCAGAGATTGGAAGAGTAACTACTTCTGCAATGAAACCATGCACATTGCTTGCACCGTTAGCGAATAATCTTACACTAAGACTGGGTCCCTGTGTCTTGAATAACTTCTTTTCATCGGGACTATTAGCTTCTAAATGACCTATGCTTTTGGCAGTGACGTTATAGATATCACCATCGTACAACGTTATGCTATCGATGCGGCCAGGCTTCCCGGTAGAATTAAACAAATTAAACTGTAGGAGCCTAAAACATAGCATCAAACTTAGATGTCCTCAATTTAGACATTTTCCTGCTTTTCTTTTTCCCTTAATGCAATTTTCCCTCACTCGTGCAAATTTCCCAATATTCAATGTTCCTTTTCTATTATTTCGGCGCATACTTTAAGTAAAGGGTTTTCAAACATTTTTTTAAATTACATTTGCGACAAATGTTCAAAGTTTGGTCCTCAAAAAATGAAAAAAAAATTGCACTTACAGCTGAATAATTTTTCAAAGACGTAGAATAAAATGAGGAATTGGACAAAGAAATGTTTTTAAAGATATCTCTTGTAGTTTCTGAGAAAAGGTACATTTTTTGCGAGAAAAATACAATTTTTGAATAACTGGATTCAAAATTCAGGAAAGACAATGTAAGTTTAAAAGCAAAATTCGAAATTTTTTATCAAAATCGATGTCCGACTGCTCTTAAAAAATTCATACCTGAATCCAAAAGGTTTAGCTCTGTAAGCACTGCGGAAAATTTTGACACAGTTCACCGGATGATTGTCATACTTGTAATAAACAATCACTCGTTCCTCCAGCGTGATTTCCTTAGTGGTATCACATATATCGATCATACTGAATAGATGATATGGAATGTTAAGGTCTTTGATTGGAGTGAAAGAACTTTCATCCGCCTCGCGTCCTTCTCCTGTTATCGAGAGTACGTTCACGCCATTTCCAAGAACATTGTCGACAGAATTGAATAATAATTCGACCTATGCAATCAATGAAGATAAGAGTCACAAATCTGCATATTGGGACTTAGTAATTTGATACGTACTGTATGAGTCGGTGATATCACGTTGATCCCATGATAAGCGCTGCGCGTCACATTCACATGCGTGATCGCTGGGGATTTCATAATCGTTTGCAGCGCAGCCGATTTCTCGAAATGCAACATTCCAGCACCGGTGATGTTGATGAATCTCAAAACTGACTCAACTCGTCTCACCGTTTCGTGAGTGACCACGTCGTGTATTCGATGCTCGTACAAGTGATGCTCGAATTCACTGTTCGCGATACGGATTCCACCCCAGTAATCGCGCGCATCGTCCAGATTTCGTTTACCGCAACTGATAAAGACAAACTGATTGTCCCACGAGCATTCGTGTCGATGCCCGTATAGTTGACCGTTCAGTCTGATTTGGCAGTCTTCTAGTTTCTCTTCTTTTCCAGTGCACTGGAAGATATTTATTTAGATTATTTCCTGTTTCTAAATACAAAAAGATTATTCTCTATGTTCTGCATTAAGGATGAACTTTAGTAAAAGAGGCTCTACAAACGCTGATACATGTTGCGCGATCAGGTTGCATGCGACAAGTTTCAAGGGACTGGAGTCGCATGCAACTTGTCTCGAGGAATAAAACACAGTTCTGGCCGGTGAACAAGGCCTGATTTTGTCGCAGATATTTCTTATAAATTGTTTAGAATTTTAGATTTTGCGAATTAGGCGTATCTTTATTCTGTATCGTGATAAATTAAAGGATGTGAAAGAACAAGAGGATACAGAAAGACGGATTGTTAATTCGAGACAAATCTCATATGAAACTCCAGTCTCTTGCAATTTGTCGCGCAGCATGTATCAGTCTGTGTGGAATCTCTAACAATCTTAGCCAAAAGTTAATCAATTTCTAGGATATTAATAAAGCTTCTGCTGGTAATAAAAACCAGTCAGAAATGTTGAAAACTTTTTAAAATGCAACTGTTAGAGTAACTTAACTCTCAATTTTGCAACATATTTCTTAAAATGATATATTTTTTCATGAGAATACATGTTAAATTGAAAGTTAAATAATTTAAAAACTACCGAATCAATTTTTCCAAAATTTTAATATTCCATAAAGATTTATTCCTCCAATTTTCAAAGATTTTTGCTTATTTTATTTGTTACTGAAGCTCATCCTTAAAAGACAACTGAATTTTTAGTAACATACCTGTAGTGGTTCAGGCCAAGACCAGACGCGTATCAGAGAACCAGGATGAAGTTCGTATCTGCGATCGTAAGACACGTAGACGTTAAGCGAATCGTGGCCCAATTGGCGACAAGCTACTTGCGCGTTTCGTTCAGTGAATCTAGCATCGCATAGAGGTATCCACTGCAAGGTTGTTTTGTTGAAGAACTCCAAGAATCCTAATGCACGAAACAAAATATCAACGTGTAGAAATAATAGGTTTGCTTTCTGTTCCTAGCTGCATTGGTACAGAGTGAACCATTTACAATACACTGCGGATGTTTATGAATTTATGGTAATTTTAAAATTGAAAAACGTACAAGAATGCCTCTAGCTATAAAAAAACATATAATACATTTTGTAATATTTATAAAATAAAACGCACATTTATTCAAGATTCAGTTGTTATCGTATATCCACAAAAATATGAATTTCCATAAACATCCGCAGTCTAGATATTTCTTTCTGATTTATTTTTTATTCTCTATCTGCTTCTCCTTTTATCTAATAAAACAGAAAGAGATACAGCAAGTGATTCACTCTGCATTAGTCCAGCCATTGCAGGAACAAAAAACCTACCTAATAATCTAATTTTGGGTATTCAATTATTAGACAGCGGATTTTATGCATTTATGGCAATGCTAAGTATGCAAAAAATCTACGAGACTTTTAACGTATGCCAAAACGTGTATACAAAATATAAATAATACTATTCAAGTTAGAATGTTAAGAACATTAAAGATATTATTTTTCAAGTTTTATTTCTTTATTTGTGCTTGTAAAAATTGTATTTCGCATAAAGATCCGCTGTATCAATTATATTTATCTCAAATAGAATGCACATGAATTTTACCTTCGTTATATAAAGAAGAGCATCTTCCATCTTTGCAGAGGCGAATCGTTTCCTCAGACATTGAGACAATATTTCCAGACATCCTGGATAACTTTGTATTCGCAGGCTCATGAGTATCGTTACGTTCCATCGGTTTCATAATGATCTCGTGACCCGGTGCACCTACAGCTTTTAATGTACCGAGAACCAGGATCCCAACGTTCGGAGCAAATTCCATGACAACGTCAGGATAAATGTGTAACGTGGCTTCCGGCATCACGGTAATATCTGATCGAACGACGTAAGGTTTGTCTCTGGCGTGTATCGCTAGGTTTTCTATGATACGTCCACCCAAGTTATCCAAGTCCACTTCTCTCACAATTTGCCAGGACGCAGAAACGGAAGAGTCGAAAGTGTCGTCGGTTAAAAAGGGTCTGTAATTTGCCACCGCGTGATCGTTCCAATCATCGAAGTCGAAGATCCGTCGTCTTATTTCAATATCGTTCGGAGTTCCCCACCAATTCTCAGTCACGTCAACTTCGTTATTGATCTTGGCTGTCCTGATACCAGCTAACAGTTCATAATCCAAGGAATTGCTACCGAACAGGTTCCTATTTACTTGCACCTTTTGAATACCGTGGAAGCCGACTACGTAACTTGGACTGTCGTCTGTACGCCGCGGTCCCATTCCAACCAGATCATAATTGTTCCGCTTGATTTCATTGTAATAGAAACGAGCATCCACGTCTCCAACTATTTCGGACTGACTGTCTGCTTTGAACTCCACCATATAAACCCCTGTATTGCCTTCAATGTGATTATTATCGATTCGCATTTTCTTTTCCATCCCGCGGATAGAGATCAAACCAGTCTTACAGCGATTTCCTTCGAATCGATTGTGGGATATATTCAAAGCAGCGTAGTGTCCGTCGACTATAAAACCGAACTGTTCATTATTCCGCCAGGTGTTGTTACCAAAGTATAAAGTATGCGTGAAGTTCTCGTTGTACTGCCAAACGTCCGGCAACAGCACCTCGAAACCACCTCTGCGATTTCTTTCAATTGTACTGTCTTGCATGATCCAGTGGAAAAGGTTGTTTGAGTATCTAGCGTCGCGACTGAACTGATATATTCCTTTGCCATTATCGGTAATCAAAGTGTCATTGATGTGGATCGCGATTTCGGAGAGATTCGTTCGATAAATGTTCCAATGTGGAGAATGAATGTGAATTGCTTCTTCCTGGTTGTGAGATACTTCGCAGCCGATTAACTGTATGGTTTCGTTGGCTTTGCGAAGAAAATGATCGCCGACCTCGTCTAAATAACGATTGTAGAATGATGCTAGTATTCCTCGTTTATTATTCTTGATTTTGGATTTTGAAACTAGCAAAGTTGGAATGGGACCTTTTACAATCTTATTTCGAATATCCTGTAATTCAAATGCAGAAATAAGGAGCTGAATGTTACAAGTTTTAAGCTTTTTAAGGGACCATTCTAGTTTGCGCGTCCAGAAATTAAGCGTTTTATGGGAATTTATTGCACAGAAAAGAGGAATAGTATAAAGGTACAAAACCTTTTTCTACCGACTGGGTTATATTTTTAATGTAATTAAAAAATATCAAAATATTAAAGTTAATGTTTTTAAAATTATTTTGAAAGCAATCTTAAAGGTCAACTCAGACCAATCACTTTGCTATAAAAAAGGCAATCTTTAGGAATTTTTTTCTAGTACAAGAAATAATTGAAACATTCTGGGTTTTTTTATATGTTATAAAGACATATTTAAAGAGTGGTACAAAATTTTTTCGCGTAAAAAAAATAGAAATTTGACGAGTTGACAGTCTTGGACGTCGACTTTTGTAAAAAAAAAAAAAAGATACCTTGTTGGCCAACACCACCGCGAAGTCCCGGAAGATCAAAGAATGAAATTCATAAGAGATTTTGAAGTTATAATACATCAGTTACTATGTAGCGTAGGATTTTTAAAAAGTTTGAAAAATTATGAGAATGGTAGCATTTTGAAAAATATGCTGATTTGCATTCCTAAAAAATCGCATTAAAAGGCTTCTAAATAATCGAAAAATTAAACTATCATGAAAATCCTACGCTACATCGTAGCTCATACATTATAATTTGTAATTTTTTATAAATTTCATTCTTTGATCTTCCAGGACTTCGCGGTGGTGTGAGCCAGCAAAGTACTTTTTTTTTTTTACAAAAGTCGACGTTCAAGACTACCACCTTGTCAAATTTCTATGTTCCTACGCGAAGAAATTTTGTATCACTCTTTACATATGTCTCTATAACATACAAAAAGCCCGGAGTGTTTACATTGTTTTTTGTAGCAGAAAAAATTTCTAAAAATAGCTGTTTTCGTAGTGTTCAGGGTGGGGTCCCTTCTTGAGTTCTCTTGCATACCTGTATCGGAGCCCGAAGAGCTGTTACAACCAGCACAGCACCACCAAGTGCGTTCGCTCCACTGTCATAATCTAATACCACGGCGAAGGAACTGGACGTAACAGGAAACACTGCTAAATCGCGCTTCAAATGCCAGGAATCTCGACTGAGATCAACGTACTGCGTATCGTGTATAATAATTTGTTCCGTGCTGCGATTTTCAATGGGATTAAGAAGCTGGATACCAATCACATACCCTGGTCTGCACTGTGAAGTTCAGTAAAGTTTAAATGAAGAATTTCTTAAAGCATAGTACACAAAATAGTGAAATTTTTAATACACTTACTCTGACATTGATACGTCGCTGAATGAGCTCTCCGCTAACTTTAACTGTTATCAAATACTTCGTCTCTTCGTTGGCAAGCTCGATATCTCGCATATGGTACGGCACCATTATCGGATTATACGAAGAATCAATTGTATCCGGTACACGCAAAAACCAGCCTGCGAATTCTCTCTGCTGGACAGCAGAGAGAGCAGGATTATGCCTTATCCCAGCTATCTTATTGTTCTCAATCCTGGAATTAATGATTTCCATTCCTAATTGCTTGAAGCTGATACCGCTGCCTCCATTCTGCGAAAAGTCACTGTTCCTTACAGTGTTCACTGCGTCGGCAGAATATATATCAGAGTAGAGAACGCCTAATCCATCTTGCAGATTGTCGATGACTCTGACACTGTCCAACGAGTGTCGCGCGAAATCGATTTGCAAAGCTGGCTTGAAAGAATTCGTGGTATAATCCAGCAACCCTGCTTTTTCGATGGTCATATACTGAAGGTCGCTTCTCTGCGCTAAAGGACCTAATCGAAGACCTGCCCACGCAGCCTCCGAACATCTAACACCCACGTCGTTATCGTGAGTGCAGGAATTTTCAAACTGTTGCTCCGTTTCTGCTCGACACTTGGAAATGTCGTTGTCATCCTCGGTGCATCTAACATTGGCGAGGATAATGTCTTCGTTGATACCTGCGTTTGGAATTTGGGAACGTTCCATCAGCCAATTGCCTGGATCCAAGGTTAAACCTAACTGATGGCAAACCAGAGCTGCGTCGCGGATCGTCCAGCCGTAATTGCAAACAGTTCCCCACTTTTCGCCTAGCTTCACCTAGTTTAGGTAGTCAAAAATTTAGCATTAAAAATGCGATAAACAAAAAAATTAAGGGGTCATAAATAGGGTAAATTTCAAATAAATGTTTATCCATTTATAACAATTTTAATTAACCCTAATTATCAGCACGATATTTGTCTGAGAAAATATGCAATTACAAAAATGTAACAACAATCTTGTAAAATGCTGATATAGCATTGGACCATGATGTCAAAATTTTGAATTTGTGGAAAATAAGAAAAATATGCCGCTTTGAAAAAAGAAAACGAATTTTGGTCTTAAATTTTGATATTTAATAACTAAAAAAAAAATATTTTAGAAAGTGACTCGATAGCATTTAGAGAATGTTATTCTACTTAGAACAGTGTTAAAAAATATTAAGAGTTGTAGAAGTTATCATGCTGACCAGTTCGGAAGAATGTAATGTTTAAAATTCAAAAACTCAAAGAATACTGAAAAATACATATTCTTTGCAACTTAAACTTAATCAGCCATTCCTGCAGTATAGAAACCCTTCCTTTTTTCTCAATAATGCATATTTTACACATTATAAACATTTCATTTCATTGAGACATGACTTAGACTTTTTTAAAGTAGAGAACGTAAAGTTTTTTTTGTTGAATGTACTAAGAGTAGTTATTAAGTTTCGAAACAAAAACTACCTGTAGCCTTCCTTCGAGGTTCGTTTTCCCTCCAAGAAGTCGCACAGGCGATTCCAATTCGTTCATCTGACTGAGTCCCTCATCCATAAGCGTCTCATTGTCGGTATCCATAAGGATCTCCTCTTTCAAGGTGAACAAAATATCGCTGGGTCGTTTTCCACGAGCATCTAGCCTGCCGGCGACCATCATTCCCACAGCTGGAGGGAAGCGCAGTGTGACGCCAGGGTGTAGAATCAATTTACCACCCGGCCGTACGTTAATATCGCGCTCGACGATGTATTCCCCTGCGTTTAGAAGCTCCAGGCCATCGACTTCGCCTCCAACTAGGTTCGTGCCCGGTGTGACGAATCGTGGGACGAACGTCGGGTTCGATATAATCGTGTTTGCGCCTGGATTGCTGCTGTGCAGTAAATAAGGCAGATACTCGATCTTGGCGAGATTGTATCTATCCTTCCTGAAACACAAACGTGCAAGGATGTAATCATTAATATTTCATGGAGCGTGAATTACACTTCCGCTTGATCAACCGACCTGTGAAACAATCTCTCAAATATTTTATGCTCTTCGGGGAATCCCAGCCAGTTGTAGGTGCAATTAATAATTTTACTCTGATCTTCTAAATGGGAGCCGATTTCGTATCGCGATTCGGGATTGTGTAAAATATTTCGAAACACTTCCACGTTGCTGGATGAAACGACGAGGACAGCCGCGACTCTAGAACGCGGTATCAGTTTGGATCTCATGGCGTTGTTATCGTCAAATAATTCGCGAACGCGATTGTCGCGCAAGAAATTCCTCGTGAAGAGCAGGTTCTGCACGTCGCTGTAAGGCGACAAGCCAATGCTGACGACGAAAGCACCGCGATTCCCGTAAAATTCGTTGTACTTGACGACTACGTCCGCTGGCAAGATGTTGAACTCTTCGTAGAGAGGGTTCTTAATTAATATACAACCGCTGGCCTGCTCTTTGAACAGATTGTACTCGATGGTTGCCACTAGATTGAGAGCAGGGCTCAGTTTAATTCCGAACTTTGAGTTCTGCACGAAGGAGTTGTGGCCAATTTGGAGTCTCAACAGCCCTTGGTTCTGCCTCCAACTAGACTCCACTTGTAACGCTGTCTCGGCGCTGCTATTGAACCAATTACCAGTAACGTTCACGTAGGAATCGCCTGTTGCGTTGCCGACCTGCGAGCAAATGACGATGTGAGAAAATATGCGAAAGGAATACTGTAGAACCTCAATTAACCGGGTCTTAATTGTTTCCTTTTTTTATTATTCTGGACTCCAACTATTCGACTCATCACCGATAGATGTACAGTAGCCTTTCCGGTAAAATTTGAGCTTTCAATTAACTCTTTAAATCTTAATGGAACTTAAGCATCCCATTCATTGTAACGAATCATTATTAACTATTTACTGCTTAAATAGAGATTTGATGCGTGTTGTGATTTTTAGTACGTAGGGAAGGAAGTGTTTGTATCATCGGAACCCAGAAGAAAACTTTGTACAGTTAGGAAAAAGTGAATTTTTGAAAAAGCTTGACGAGAAGTTTCAATCACCTCCGGATTTAAAGGGTTAATGATGCTATGCTTAAGAAAAAAAAATTCTGCGTTCAGGAAACACTTCAGTTTTGATTCAAAGATTAAGCCGGTTAATCAAGGTTCTACTATAGTTTTAGAATACAGAGTGTATCATGATAAGTGCCATTTAATATAACATAGAATTGTTGAAGGGTAAATATTAGGACAAAAATGTAGCCAGACTTAACATATTTGTTTTATGTAGAATGTCACTGTGAAAATTGTTTACCTTCAATTTTTTAAGATCATATCGGGGTCATCTTACAATAACTCACAAATTTATGCACAAAGAGCATGTTAAATTTTTATTCAAATTTTAAAAAAGATATTTTTCAATTCTATTCTATTCTCTAGTGAAGCAATTTTTAGAAACGATGACGGTATTAATCAGTATAACATGCATTACTGGTCCGAAAATAAACTACATTGGATGAGAAAAGCAGATCGCCAAAGGGTTTGGAACCTTAATTTCTTCAGCGGGATTTCAAACAATTAAATTATATATATTGTTTCGATAGTGTTTCAAATGGTGATAGACCAAAAAATTGGCTAGCAGGATCACTAGATTCAACACCATTAGATTACTTTTTATGGGGATACATAAAAGAAAGACACGAAAATAAGAATTAATACATGTTCAGTTACACCCAAGCAAACATTTCAAAGATATATACTGAACTTGTTTTTAATTTAAAATACATAAGATGACTTTGACAAATTAAAGACAAACAATTTTTTTTGGTAGTGACATTCTACATAAAAATGGTGTTAAAAGTTTCGTTAGATGTTTGTCCTATCATCTACCCTTCAAAAATTACAGTGGCGAGAATATTCATAGGTACAAGTGTTTCTGACAATGAAACTCAAATTCTCCTTCAATTTTTTTTAGAAATATTAAGCGAATTCTCTTTGCTGTAGCATTAGGTCTGTTCACTTATACAGCTAGCGCAGGAACAGATATCTATTTCACAAAACAGAAGGAAATAGCAAGTGGTTCACTCAGCATTAATGCAGATAATCCATGAACAGAAAACAGACCTAATGTCAACAAGGGAGCATCGTGCGATTCGATTGTCTTTTTATTTAACAGTGTAACATCGTTTGAATCATGCGAAGAAAATGTTCCTATTCATACTCTCGCCACTGTATATCAAATATCAAGCGATACTTATCATGAGATATATTGTATGGACTTACAAGAATGCCGATGTCTTTGTTGCGGAATATGTGCGAGTATTCGACCACGGTGGTCTGATTGAAGTACACGTATTCAGTAGCCACGCTGTCGTTCAACCACACAGCAAACCCGTAGCCCTGATTAGAGGAAATGCTCGTTCTGGACACGTTACGGTTTCCACCAGCGAGGGTGATGTTCACGCCGTCTCCAGTGTTGAAGGAAATACGACTGCCGGTGATATTCACGTCCGCAGCACCGCCTAAAACATGCACGCCGGCTACGTGCTTGTTGCTGGACACCGAAGTCTCGTGAACGTGCAAAGCAGATCGCAATTTCTCCACAGCGATTCCTCTCCCGTTATTCCCTGCTATGACACTGCCAGTCACGTTCAGATCGTATACTTTCTCTGAAAGAAAATGTCGCCATCAATCCTCGTCGAGAAAAAGAGCGATAATCGAATCCTTGGAAGACTTACTGTAGCCTGAAGTCAATCGCACGAAGATTATCGTGTTGGTGCGCGACTCGCCGATGAATTTCACGTACAAATTTTGTCGAGTCGTCGTGACACTTTGAGGCAACGTGCCGTTTTTTACTCTCACACGAGCTAACAATTTTTCCGTCGCGCTAATACCGTCGTATACTTCTATCGTAGCGCTGTCGTTTCTGTCGGTTTTCATTTGCAGGAAGTGCATCGTTAGCACGTGTCCTGGCCTCGTGAAGATGTGCTGCAACATATGTATTCAAACGTTGTAGTTACCTGAAATTCTCAGCTGTTTGCGATCGGATAATTGTTAGTAAAAATGTTTACTTGTGGACAATGTTTCTTGTTAGGCGCGTATTTACTTTGTTCCATCGATATTATAACGGGGAAAGTTTGACTTGCGGTTGTGGGAAACGTGCACAAATCGAAGACTTCCGTGCGGTCCAATTTATCATCTGGTCGCTCATCAAAGTGGACATATTTGATTCCGTCTGCTCCATTGTCGAGAATGGAGCAATCATTAACATGCGTCATTCCGGACGAGCTGTTGACGTAAATCCCATAGCCTGCAAATAATCAATGACATGAAGAATATCAATGAAGAATATTAAGTGGTATTCTAAAGTCACGATGCTATGTTAAATCAATTTTTTATCTTTAATAGAACATTTTGGGGAAGCCTTGTAGAAATTACCAAGGGAGAGTTATGAACTATTCATATATTAGTTCGTTTCACGGTAATCCTGTTGTACTGCTATTAAATAATTAATACTGATAATTAATAAAAAAAACATCGGCGTATCTAGAATTTTTGTTTGAAAGGCACTCAAATCCTCTTGGGGCTTCTTTTTCATTAACTTAAAGTACTAAATGCACATTCAACCAAGTCATTCGAGATTACGTAGTTTTTGTAAGATTACCTCTGTTATTCTGAATGGTACAGTTGTTTATCACCACAGGAGCATTCGGCGTGGTGACATTAATGCCTGTAAAGGCGGCGTGGAGCACCGAAATCGATTCCATTTGCGGTGGAACACCCTCCACATCGATCGCCGCCGTAACATTATATTCTCTGCCTGTCCCTGCGTGTCTTCAAAAAGATACCTTGTTACTAAAAGCTGACCGTCAATGTCGTTTACTGAAATTCAACGCGTCTAACACTGATGCTTACTCTATTACTACGTTTCTCAGGATCGACTTCGATTTTCGCACGTAGAGAGTGTTTTCCTGCACCAGTGGACGATCGTAGGGAGCTTCCTCGAAGCGGATGCCTCTCCAATGTTTTATCGCTTTGGTTGCTCCGTCGTGATGGGGTGAGCATGAAATTCCAAGGTCAGGGTGATAGTCTGAAATTGTATGAACATGTTTTTTTTTATAGTTTTGATCAACGGGACTTTGTCAGTTTGTGGAATTTAGAAGTGTAGAGATTAGGACAAAAACTTTGTATACATTGTTCGCCCTCGCTGTTAGCTACAAATGGCTCATACAACGCTAACAATAGCTGAAAAATATTCTATGTTAAATACTATGATACCTTCAAAAAATCATTACATCTGGAATTTGAAGTCTTTAGAAATTGTTGAAAAATTGAAATACAATGCAATGTGAGGTATTTTGATCGTTTGAAGAAGCATAGAAAATCTTGAAGAAGAAATTAAAAAAAATAACTATACTTAACATTTCAACTATTTAATTTGAAATTTTCGTGTCTTTAACTTGAAACTTTCAAATCTTCAATTTTAACTCTGAAAAATTTTGAAATCTCAAAATTTTCTAGCTTCAGATCTTCAAATTACCAACTGTAAATCCTGAAATTTCTAATTCTGTCTTTGAAAACTCCTTAAAACTTGAAATTTTTAATCTCAAACTTTAAACCTTCAAACCTCCAACTTTAACTCTGAAAATCTCTAAAACTGCAACTTGGTATCTTGAAATATATATCATGAAATCTTAAAATCTTCAAGTTTAACTCTGAAAATCTCTAAATCTGCACCTTTGGGTGGCGCAGAGAATCCTTTTAGTCTATTTTCTTGTATTGCACGAGGCATTACGACAGTGTTTAAGGTTTTTAACAGTATCAATGTCTATTTAAAATCGCGAAATGTCCTTACTCGAAATGTTTCCTTATTAACGAAGAAATTATTTACAAAAAACGTTCCTATCTTGAATTATAGAAGTTGGGAGTTCAGATATTTGTGCCAGTTTTTTAGAAAAATGTTTAGACTTTGGGCCCAATTTACACAGAGGTCTTTTGTTTATTTTAACGTGAATTACCGTCCCTCCAAAAGATGGTAGTCCCATCCCTAACACCCTATACTTTACAAAACAGAAAACTGTACCGCAAACACCGCCACCAAGCTGCCGATCAGACCACCTCTCGCAACTGGTCAGAGAGGATTCCGTGCCTCTGCAGCTAGGTTGTTCGTAAAGAAGTCTCGGCTTCGCAGGCCACTGTCTGTCCACCCATGTCCACCATTGTCCACCTTGGAAACCAAGCTGCCTGCACGCGGTCTCTAAATCCGCACGAGTCCAACTGCACATATCATTGAGGAATTGAAGAAACGACGTCCAACTCGAATGACAAAGGGTCCTCTAATAAATAAATACCTACTTTCGTGAATTAGTGCAGACGGCTCGCCATTCGCCTCGATGAAGGAGCTGTAATCGACCCTCGAATGGAGTTGGTCCATCAACTAGTCGAATCGTGGGCGGTGATTCGACGGGGTGCACCTGATTGTTCGCTTCTGCTGCTGTTAGCAAAATTGGCGCCTGCGGTTCTCCCTGGAAATAAACATTATCCTTTGTAGACGAATCTCTCATTTTCCAGGAAACAAAAAGATTATTGCTACACTATATTGAGTTCAAATCAACTGGCCGTTCAAGGTTACATTTTCTTCTCGTAGTTTTCTGGTAGCGAAACTTTCACGACGGTGTCTTCCATGAATATTAAAACTTCTACACGCATAGGATACTGGTCCCCATTAGTGAGCCTAAACCTATCAGTGTGCCTTTACGTTTGAATAATTTATAAAAAAAGGAATACCTTTAGAAATAACAGAAGAAATCTTTTTTTTATTCAATTTAATGGTTTAAATTAATAAAAAAAAAAACACGTTTTTCTTTTATTTCTTAAGGTAGTTTTATGTTGGAGCTGTGATAAAATATAAGAGCGGCGATGTAAATAAGATGGTAAAAGAGAGAGATGCTCTTTCTTTTTCCTATTATTTCTTCCCTCTTATCGTTTATCCAATATAAAACAACTACCCTTCGTGATATTCTTCTTTAAAATTTGTAAGTTTTATCAATTTTACAGAAAAGCCATGTCGAAATAGAATATACATACATTTTTGATAAATTTGAATGAATGATTTATATTTCCTTCAATTTTCTTCAAAATTCTAGAATTTTCTTGATTTTCCTTAAATTTCCGTGAAAGTTGTATTGTTTAGAAATTCCTTGAATTTCTTTCATATTTATTGATTTTCCTTGAAATTCTTAGAAATTCCTTAATTTTCCTAAGATTCCTTGAATCTTCCTTAAATTCTTGTTGAAGTTTCCTAAATTTTCTTAATTTTTCCTTAAATTTCCGTGAAATTTGTTGAAATTCTTGAAAATTCCTTGAATTTCGTTGAAATGTATTGATTTTTCTTGAAATTTCTTGAATTTCCTAGATATTCCTTGAATTTCCTTGAAATTTATTGATTTTCTTTGAATTCTTTAGCGAATTTTCTTAATGTTCCTTAAATTTTTTTGTAACTCCTTCAATCTTCCTAAAGTTCTTGTTGAAAACCCTTGAATTTTCTTAATTTTCCTTAGATTCTCTTGAAATTCTTTAAAGTTTCCTTTAATTCTCGTGAAATTCCATGAATTTTCGTTAAATTTTCTTGAAATTCCTAGAATTTTCCTAAAATTTTCCTGAAATTCCTTGAATTTGCCTTAAAATTTCTAAAAATTCGTAGGATACGAAAGAGTTAAAAATCTTATATAAAATGTCTGGTCCTGAATCAGTTCTATTATCAGAGGTATTTTCTGTTTTTCTTGACGCTGTTAACGCCCCTAGGCTAGGCCTGTGCCTTTGGTATCTTAGCCTAAAGCCAACCCTGTTAATAGGTACAATCAGTTTAGTGGAATCTTGCCCCTAGGAAAAAATGGAATAAGGAAAAGTGCTGAATATACTTTAGTATATGTAGTACGTGTATACCTATTATATTTTTTATATACATGTATATCAGTGGAAATGAGTACTTTTCCTCATTCCATTTTACCCTAGGCGCAAGAATCCGCTGATCTGATTGTACAGGCTCATTAATAGAGACCATTACTCTATATAGTATGCCACATAGGTACAGAGATCTTCATAGGACCATTCGCCTCCAAAAAAAATTTAAAACAATGGTGGCCTCGAAGGGTTGAGTTGACTCCGTTGATTCGGAGTATAAAAGGAAGTTCGACGCTCCTTCGAGAGCATTAAATTCCTAAAGATATCAATGAAACAGATCCCCTCGTTAGGCAAGCAGATAATACGATTACTTTAATTCGTGAACGCATGTGGAAGGTGGAGGAAGGTCTCGTCTGGTCCGGAGCGTAAGAGGATTAGCGAGGTGAAAGGTTAACAGTTCAGGCCAAGAACCGTCGTTTGATCCGTGACCTGAAACGCACCGCGCGGCGGAGGCGGTGCGCATCGAGCTGATTCACTCGTCCGAGTCTTCTACATCGTGCCAGCTCTTCGCATCCCGCTCTTAATCGACTTATTAGCTCTGCCTTCGTGCCCAAGGGGCTCTCGCTCGGTTTGTCCTCGCGGAAACGCGCCGATTAGAAACCACCCGCTTTTAACTGGATTACTTCCACCCGCTTTCCTTTAATCTCGCCGAATCCTCCACTTCCACGTTGTTGACCTCTCGCCAATAGCCTTCAATCGTTTCGAATAAATAAGTGGACCGCTTCGTGCTCGACGAGCATGAATTCTCGAATGAATTTAATCACCGCACACTTTACGACCGGAGTAAACGTGAAATCGTTAGTTTCTGGATATGAGGAGAGCGAAAAATAGGACTGCATTTATACTAAAGTAGGATAAAATGTAGTCTGATTATAAATTATAAATTATGATTAAAGTGTAATTGCTCATTAAATTAGGAATTATTTTCTGGAATCGTTAATTGTTTTTAATTACAAAATTAGATTGTGGATCGTAACAATTTGTACAAAGTAGTTCGTAAATGAATGAATAATTACAGTTCAATCGTGATTGCAATGATTTATAATCAGATTACATTTTGCTTGATTCTGCTATGATTTATGTTCTTGGAGGCTTCAAAGAAAAAGCAGTCTATTTTCCGATAATGAAACTTAAATAAATTGTTTTTATGTTTATTCAAAATGAAAGATGATATTTCTACAGTAACTTTAAAAATCTTTTCGAATTTCAATTTTTTAAAAATTGAATGACTAAGACTGTTTTTTAACTTTAGTTTTAGTAAATTTTGGGTGGGATAAAAATCAGCAACTGGACAAACTATGAGTGGTACAACTGGACAAACTATGATTCTATGTGAAAAAAAGGACAAAAAATTTAGTATAATATTCTTTTGGTTTGAAAAGTTCATTGTTTATGAAAAAACTGATTTTATAAAGTGATTGTTACATATTTGCAATACGAATAAGTTGACAAAAATTATGGTCATCGTTGAAATTTGAGATTCGAAACTTTAGAATTAAATATTTGATGCGTTGAAAATGGAAATTTGAAGGATTTTTAATATTTTAAATTAGAAATTTGGAGATTTCAAGTTGAAAATTTAAAGAGTTGAAATTAGAGATTTGAAGAGCTAAAATTAGAGATTTAAAAGTTGATCATTTGAAGAGTTAAAATTAGAGATTCGCAGATTTGTAGAATTTTGGTTTAAGAACGTGAAAATTTCAAGTCGGAGATTTAAAGATTTCAAATTCCAGATACAGAAATTTGAAGGTTTGAAAAGTAGAGATATAAACATTCGAATATGAAGATTTGAAAAGTTAAAGTTAAAGATCCGAAGACATAACACTCAAGATTTAAAAACTTGAAGTTGAAAATTCGAAGCTTTGACGCAGAAAATTTGAAGAGTTAAAATTGCAAATTTAGAGATCTTCAGAGTTAAAAATGAAGATTTGGATATTTCAAGTTAAAGATATACAAATTTCAAGTTGTAGATTAAAACGTTTTAATTTACTCATAAAAAAAATGTTTGGAATTAAATTTTGGAGATAAAGACTTGAATTTATAGATTTTAAGAGTTGAAAGAAGAAATACAATAAGTTAAAATTGTGGATTTGAAAATTTCAGGTTTTACATAGATTAAAAAATTTCAAATTGTTAGAGTTAAAATAAAAGAATTCCTAGTTTGAAATTGCAGATTTGAAAAATTGAAGATATAAAATCGAATCTAAAATATTAAATCAAATGAAGAAACAATTTTCAACGGCTTCTAATTTTCTGATGCATACAGATGAAACTTTAATTTATGGTTACTGTCGAAGTATTAGTAGCATTTGAATTGATTCTCACAAGTATTTTTAAAACCAGACTGTAAATTTAATTGTAATCAGTTGATTGTAAATTTAGTACCTAGTAATATATATTTTAACTTATTTTGCTTATCTTGATCAAAGCTTTAAAATATGGCTCCATAAAAAAGAAATACATAAATGCAGTTCTAACAGAAACAATTATAAAAAAAAATTCTGATACAAAAGTAACCATCGCGAAATTTGTAATTTGAATTCCCTTAACGTTCCAACGTTGTTTAGTTTCAATTGAAATTCTACCTCGCATGTAATATTTTTTTACTTTTATCTGTCTCGTGTGTACACCGCGTCGCCACACACTCGCATGCCGTCCGCTGCGTGAAGCGAATAACGCAACAATCAGCCCAGCTCGCGTGTTTCTGGAATTTCCGGTCATTCAATGTCCCTTATAGAAACACCCTTTTGTGCTTTCCTTCGTAACCATCGCCAAACGTTCTTTCACGTTCAACACGTTTTTTCCACGAGCGAGAGAAAAGACTCGTCTGCTGCTCGCCTGTCGTTATTTTCTCACCGCGCGTTTACTTTCAAGCGTGACCCGTGAAACAAACAACGGTACTGTATAATTACACGGCTGCGTTTGTAAATCGGGATACCCGGTTTCCACTGAACGACGAACTATTCGTTGTTTCTTCGCCGTTAGAAAAAAAAAAAGTATAGCAAAGTTTGAACGCGGACGTTAAGTAGCGCGTAACGAGAGACGAAAGGGACCAAGGGGGGTATTCGAGAGTCACGGTGGTTATGATTGCACCGGAAATGCAGTTTAAAGGCGAATATAGGGTTACAGACTGTCTAGATGAAATTTTTTGTACTTGGATTGCAACGAGACAATGCTATTAGTGGAAAGCGAGAATCTCTACAGCAGGAAATGCACGCATTTTATTTGGAAAATTGTACAAAAATGTTTGAAGGATTAGTTGCTCGAAATAGTGTCAAGGATAAATTTTTATTTTGTAAGCAATTAACAAATGCATTTATACTTAACGCCGTATTTATTATAGGGTGAATTGGGCGCAAGCTGGTGTCTCATTTTTAAGTTTTGATACATATAAACAAGATAATGAACTGTCTATTTATAGTTAAATTGTTAATTATTAACTATCAAATATTTAATTTTAATATTAAAAATATCAGAATTTGCAACTTGAAATTTGGAGTCTTCGAATTTTTAATTTAAAAATCTCAAAGTTTCTTTTCAAACCTTTTAATCGTTAACTTCAGCTCTTGAAATTTTCTACTTCAAGTCCGAATCTTCAATTTCATGTCTACGTATCTTCAACTTCAATTTTTCCAAATCTTTGTTTCAAATTCTTCAAAATAAATAAATCTACAAATAAATAAATCTGAAAATAAATAAATCTACAAACTGAAACATTGAAATTTTGAATCTGAGAATTTCATATCTTCAGCTGGAAATCTTCAAATCTTTCATTTTAACTCTTTGAATTTTCAGCTTCAAACTTTCCAATTTCTAACTTCAATTTTTTAAATCTCCAGTTTCAAGTCTTCAAATCTTCGACTATAAAAATCTAACTTTGTCTTTATTTAATCTTTAATTTCAACTCTTAAAATTTTCAAATTGAAGTCATTAAATTTTTAGTATTATATGTTCCATTTTGTCAAATCTCCATTCTTTACTCTAAAAATCTCTAAATCTGTAACTCACAATATTCAAATTTTCAATTTCCATTTTAAAAATCTCTAAAGCTCCAATTTCAAATCTTTAAATTATTAACTTTAACTCTAAAAATCTTTAAAACTTGAAATTTTTTAATCTTCAACTCTGAAATCTGTAAATCTTCAACATGAAACCTATAAATCTTCAATTTTCACTCTTTAATTTTGACTCTTCAAATTTTCCGTTCCAAAACTTCAAATCTCTAACTTCAACTCTTTGAATTTGTAATTTCAAGTCTTTAAATCTTCAATTTCGTATCTTCAAATCTTTGAAGCTCTAATTTCAAGTCATCAAAATTCCTGAAAATTTCCATTTTTAACGTTTTGAATGTTCCAATTACTCTTTTGAGGCCTCATAATCATGTTGCACCTAAGGCCTCCAAAAATATAAATGCGGCCCTATGTACAACAAATAGATTTACAGATTTTGTGGCTACAATCTGTATAAATTATTTATACTAAAAAAAGTCCCAAATTTAACGATTACACAATACAATAAAAGCATTGATAATTATTTCCGAATTCTTCACATTCTCTGAAAGACCATAACAAAGTAAAATTTGTCGTGAATGAAGTTTATTTATAGAACACGTAGGAGTATGTTTCTTTACGAAGGGTCAGCTCCAATTTCTCGTGACTTTATTCACGGTGTCAGACTATAATAGACTCTCGTTGCATGAGCAACGTAGACGTATTCCCTTATCGCTTATCGGTGCCACGGCGATATCGATTCTCTGGATAAAACACACTTAACCGAGCGTTGTATCCGCGAAAGAAACGCCGGATTATTCGGGAGTAGAGTTCCTAGAAAACAATGAAAATGATTCTCCGTGCGGTGTGGCGAAATCTCGTTGGAACTGCGATCATAAAAATTTCTGGGAAGTTATAATTACTACCGTCAGTCACCTCTGGCACGTCAGTAGTAGCACGTGTACAATCGTACGGCTTAGATGAGTCATGTTCATTCAACGTTAGCATATACGTGCACAAAACGCTCAGCTGCGAGCGTGATAGTAATCATAATTGATGTACATGGACGAGCAGAAATATGCGAAATCGCTGCACGGAAAATGTATTTCATTTATCCTCTGCAATTCCTGCGACCTATTACTTTCTGTTGTCATTTATTCTCCGTTAACAATTTAATGATATCAGATATCTTTTTTAGGGTAACGAAGAACTTTCTTTTTATTAACTAAGAACTGTAAAAGTGCAGTTTAACGCAAATGCAGCGTCGACTTGACCACAGAGTTGAGCGTTATTCGACTAAATTTTTATTCGAATTAAATTTCGAATATAAATAAGGAATAAACTGACGGTTGTCGAGAGTAACGAATAAATAAATGTGTAACCAATTTGACTCCAATAAAACTGTATTCGAATACATCCATAGAGATATAAGACTATGTCTATGAATAAATCATGGAATAAAACATCAAACAAATGCTAGGATTTAGGATTTTAATGTAGAAGTTAGAAGTGAGTTCTTTCTGACGAACTTTTTCATACAATTAGTACACTAATTTGATTCTATATAAAATAAAAAATTATCAGCTAGGAAAATAGCGTAAGATCCTTAATAACTATATTGTATACTTTTCTTCATAGAATTTTTATTTTCCCCGAAAATCGGAAAGAATTTAAAGAATTCATTTCTACACCTAATATATTACTAACAACGGCATTTATTTGTAGCGAAACTCTAAAATCAGTTTTTATTCGTAGAAAAATTGTTTCTAATATAACGAATAAATTTTTATTCGAATGAAATTGGCTCAACTTTTATTATAGTAATTTGTTCAATTTTTCGATTATTTAAAAGAATTTCAGAAATATTTTAAAAAATTGTTATGTAGGGTTTTTAAAAAATATACATTTTGTTTGCTCTTTATAAGTAATAAATGTTGGAGACACTGAAATTGTCAAAATTAAAACGAAAAAAATTAGTTCAATTCTGTTCAGTTTTTTTAGATTTTTTTCAAAAACCGTTAGTCACATGAAAAAAGCTGATAGAACATGAAAGATAGGTTTTGTCCAGATCTACAACTTTTGTTTGACATGTTTTTTCAAATAATCAAAATCTTAGCAGATATTTAAAAAACAACCGACTTCATATGCGTATTAAAATAATTATTTTAACCTTCAAGGGACCAAGGGCACGTTTTCCCCTCATCCAATCATGCCCAAAATTTACATAAATTTATTTTTATTAATTCGAACTATTCTAGGGTATGCCGTGGTAAAAATTTGAAAGTCGAAAATAAGAGCCACCCTACTACACATTTAGTCGTTATTCACTTTCCAATAAGTCTCCAAGATTTATTCATAATTTTTTATTCGTTACTCGAATTTTGCCCAACTCTGACCAACAAAAATCATTTTGCAGTCGATTGTACGTAATTCTTGTGAAGAAGGGTTCGTAAAAAACCGAGACCACTTTGAAGGGTCTCTCCTTGTAAGTCCGCCTTTACGAGCTATTTACCTTCGCAGTTATGATACCACGGACAGTGATACCGATCATGGGACCAAACCGGATCTCCACCCCAGGCTCTATCACCAGCTCGCCTTCTCGTTCCACGAACAGATCCTCCCGAATTAGATACGGGCTTTTCGATCTTTCCAGCAATCGTTGTCCTCTGACGATATGTCCACCGTGCAACTCGGTGAGACCTCCGTTGACGTTGACATTAGTTGCATTAATAAAAGTCGGCTCTGTGTAATAAATAGACGACTGGTCGAACCCATCGTCCGACTGTCCGCACACGACAGTCAGAAGAGCGACGAATAGAAGCATAACGCGCATTTTGTTGGTGAAACGTACTGACACGAGGTCTCAATACGATCGGTATTGAATGAACAAACCACTTCGAACGCGACGAAAGTCGTTAATTGTTAATCCACCGAATAAACAACGGTTTCCCATCTCTCGATTCGCTCAGGGGCTTCGTACACCTTGACACTTGTTGCCACATTTAGGTAGATCGGCATTCGCCGGCTTCCCGAAAGATAATACTGTTTGTTCACGGATAAAACGAAGACACGTATCGACGAACTATTTCAAACGACCAGGTTCACACAATCCGTTCCCATTTTGTAAATCTCCTTTATCGCGATACTCGGATGCGTCACACGATGATTCGATCTGTTCATAATGCGCGTAATCGACTCAACACTTTCACCGAAGGTATCCGTTGCCGATACTGCGACGATCGCCGTCGATATATGGTTTAGGACGCGCTAGGAGCAAGCTAGTTCGGAGATAACTTCTCGATCGCGAATAAACTGCGACGGTTGTTCGGAGTCGCTTGCATTCTAATATGCAACGCCCTCGATGGATTCCAAGGATCTCCGGTTACAACCGATCGCGATCCACAGGCACCTTCGAGTCACGGTTGTTCCAACGGTTGCAGGAAGCCCCGGTAAATCACGATCGGGATCGACGGAGCAACACGAGCATCGGACAACCACTGGTCACTACGCAAACGCGGAGCTGCACTGGTGTGTTTTAAATTCGAGCGTTAACCTTTCCTCTCGGCGTGCTCTTTCACGCGCGAGAGATCGCAGCTCGACTGTAGCGACTCGACTGCACCGCTGCCGTTACTCTCCCGTCGTGAACGTCGTGAAATCCTCTGTCAGCGACGATCGGAAAGACGCCGTGCATTATTTTCAACAACGCGACACGGTGGATACGAATTTCACTGTGAAGACCGTCGACGTTCGCACGGTCGGATTTTGAAAGGTAAGTTTTGCC
Source organism: Perdita meconis (assembly GCA_030770465.2). NCBI lineage: Eukaryota > Metazoa > Arthropoda > Insecta > Hymenoptera > Andrenidae > Perdita > Perdita meconis. The sequence continues at coordinate 5,699,482 of JASKOS020000007.1, forward strand.
TGGTTTTGCCCGATAGCAGGTCGAAGGCAACCGAAGGTTTTTGTGATCTACGGGGAATTCGTAACGGAAAAACGAGCGCGGATCGTGGAACGCGGCGCGACGGCCACCTGGCGTCAGGTTGGGCGCGGTTTCACTGATTCGACTAGGTAGATTCTTATCGTCTTTTCCTGTGGACGCTCCTTCCCTCGCGTCCTCTCGCAGGTCTACTACCGGGGCTACCATAAAACGCCAATATTGTTGCCACTACCACCTACTATACTGAAAGGTAAAGCTGTCACGTGACACACGGTACGCGTACGTCACGCAGGTTGTGAAACAGGTGAGTCTCCCTCTCGAAAACCTGCTCTGTCGTTGACGCTGCGCTGGAAGGACTCTTTGTCGTGGATCGAATAATTCAATAATATTTCGAAATTCTTTATTGTGCATAATTATTGTATTTTTCAAACATTTTTAATAAATCATTTGAAACCTTGCCTCAAATCTATTTCAATGTTAATATACGTTAAATATTGCTTGATTTGTTTATGCATTACTTCAAATGTTATGCATCAAAGGTTATGAATCACTTTAATCCATTGAGCTCCATAGATAATTTGTACTATAATAATGTCAGATTTATTTCTTAACTCTTTATAATAATGCACGACACTCGCTATGCGAATTATGTCTCAAGTATTCGAATAAACGTGAAATTATTACAAGTGAAGGAAAAGAAAAGTTGAAGAAGTTTTCAATTACTTCTAATCTACAAAATTATTATCCTAATCTGTTTATTCTTATATTTAAATAATTCTTATATTTGTAACCTAAAAAGAATTGTAGAACACGGGATTAAAGTGTCAGCAATTTATCTTTTACCCTAATCATAGTTCGGTAACGCATCAATAAGACTCACATTATTCTTCTTAATCATATAGACGCTACTTAAAAGTAAACCTATTATGACGATCTATGGACTCATAATAACTTTAGTCTGCCTATTAATTATACACATTGCTTTCCAATTCAAAAGCTGATTGTTAGCAAATATCGCGTCCTCGAAAGCAATTTAAAATTTGAAATGGATGACAGTTGAAAAAGATCGAAAATGGCGGTGCTTGATAATCATAGATGTCGCTGTACAAGCGCTGTCAGTGCTGTTAATAACCTAGAAAACTGTGATACATAGAATGACGTAGAATACAAACCGGTGCTAAGTGCAGGTTATATTTATAATTATCGTCTAATACCTGAATGGCACAGTGATAATATTGAGTATTAAATTAATAGAGAGGTGTAGCAAGAGATTTTCAATTACTACTGTACGGAACGATTAGCGAAAGTCAACATGACATCGTTTTTAATGGATGTGTTGTTCACAGCAGGTACGTATACAAACTCATTTTAAACCTAATTTCTCATAGAACCAAGTATTGAATAAGAAAATTTATTTCACATGTTCAATTTACTTCTATAAAGAATCATGTCTGCGTACTACTGGATTCTACTGCAACTGTGTCACCACTCTAAACTCCTGTATAAAGATACAGGATGTCTACCGAAATCGTATACAGTTCGTTATTTTTAAACTTACTGAAGAATTATTACGCTTAAAAATTTAAGCCAGTTTAAAACCAGTTGAATAAAGATAAATACATTAAAAAAAAATTTTGTTACGACCGATAAGTTTGCTCCCTTTTACCATGCAATTTCTTATAAAAATTTTTCACATATCTTTGAAACGCTAGAAAATGACAGACTATATAAGATTTTGTTGGACACCCTGTATAATGAAAATACGAAAACACCCGCGAAAAACGAATGATTTTTTTTAAATCGTTTTGTCGCTTAGAAAAACTTGAGAAAGAAAATTTACACGAAAAGGTGGCAGAAATACAAAAGGAAATAACGAAATTAAAATGCAATGTCAAAGATTTTATGGACGATAATTGCGTTGAATTCACATCGAAATTAAGGAGGGATCAACACTTAGTCTCAAAAGGAGAAAAGTTACTTGAGGAGATGAATATTTTGCAAAAGAAAATAGATGATCAGGTTGAATATTTATGAACATTTTTGAAACTGTAATTTTTAGTTATTATAATATTTTATTAATTTGTAATATAAATTTTCTTTCTTTCAGATCAAAATAGAGCTGCTAGGTTCCGTAAAAGAACTGAAGACTCTTTCCCAAGCTTTGAAGGAATCAAACATGATGTTACAGCTCTGTAATCAACTCTTGTCTTTGCACGAATGCATAAAGTCAGTGAAAAATTATCAGGAAGGGAAGCAGTATGTAGATGCAGCTAAAACACTGTGTTGTATGCATAAAATATTGTACAATGAGCAATACGACTTGCAAGACCTTGATATCTACATGGCAATCGAAGATGAATATTCAAATTTGTACACATTGTTCTTAACTAAATTATCTTCGTTGCTGCAGGAGCGAATCTGTTGGACGGGCGTCGATAATAAAGACGCAAAAACGGTTACGCTCAGTGTTAGAAATGAGCTCGACGATATGCAAGATTTGATACAAGGATTGTATTTAATCGACAATCTGGGAAGACACTTACATGAATTCGCGACGACCCTCATAGACTACATGATCAGCCCGATCATTAACGACGATTGTTCTGTACACGTAAAAGATGAAAAAGTTTTTATGGTTGAAATACTCAACAAAAAGAAATCGCCCAACTACAAGAGCGTGCTCTACAATCTCGAATTGTTGTTCAAATTTCTTCATCAACATTTCAGTGTCGTAGTATACGACGAGGAAACTTTCCTTAAGCAGATACAACCTTATGTATTGGATCAGCTATCAGAATCGCTGAGGACTAATTGCATTTCGCGGATCGTTCCCACTTCAAGTGCAGATTTCAAAAATTTCATACCCATTGTTCAAACTATTAACGATTTTCAATACTTCTTAACCGATATTGGTACGAAATTCGTAAATACGAAAGTTATTAATGTTTATGATTATGCGTAATTCTATATTTTGATTTAGGTTTTATTACGAACGATCAATTGTTCCTCACGGAATACACGAAGAACATTGATAAAGTATTTATTGAAAGAATTTGTCAAGATTTATTAGCAAAGGCCCGAAATATTATGAAAAAAGATTTACATGATTGTATCGCATATGAACCACAGGTAAGTTCTTTTTTTTTGTTGAATTATCGAAACTTGATGTTGTATAAAGAAAATTTCTTGAATATTTTAGGAACCACTTGAATTTTCAGAGAGCGCGTATGACTACAGTGAAATAAAAATAGATAAGAAATTAAGCGATAATACATTCCAGCTTCCCAAATGTCAAATAAGGTATGTATGTAAATCGCATGAAAAAAAAAAAAGTTATACTTCAGATGAATCGTCGCATTTCAGCAAGAACGCGAAAGAAACGTTGGATCTCGCGCGAATTATTTTGGACGAAGCGTGCAATAGTTCAGACGCCTGTGCTACTCGACTATTTTATACGTGCAGAAATGTTTTTGAGATGTACGCAGGTTTGGTGCCCGAACATCATCGGAAATTTTTGGAAACGATTCCGCAACAAGTTGGTGAGAAATTGCTTCACTGCAGGAAATACTAAATCGAAGAGCAAATGTTTGAGCATTTTTCCTTTCATTTAGCCGTATTTCATAATAATTGTATGTACCTCGCGCATAATCTCCTCACTCTGGGACACGAGTATAGAGACAAACTACCGGAATCGTTGCTAAATTTGAATTTAACTTTCGCTGATCAAATATTGGTATTGCGAAACGTCGGATCAGCGAGTTTTTTAGAACACATGAAGTATCAGAGAAACATTATCTTTGATATACTTAAAGAATCCGGTGAGTAATGTCAAAATTATGAATATTGTAACTCTTTATAGTTGTAAATGTTTACTAACATTTGTTTTCTTTTAATTAAGGTTTGTCAGCGTTAGGCCAAACTCCAGAGTTGCATACAAGCACCGAACGTGCACTGAGACAGTGCATTAGGCAACTGGAATTATTGAAAACAGTTTGGTTAGACGTATTGCCTCTAAACATTTACTGCAGAGCCGTAGGTCAGAGTTTTATTTTCTTGTTAAATCGTTTAAAGTGTTGCTGTTTAATTTAATACTAAGGCAACATTTCAGGATGCATTATGAACTCAATGGTTGACGATTTGGTAATCAGAGTGACATCCGTCGAAGACATTCCTGCTAACGTTGCTACCGAATTAGTAACGTTGTTCAATATGATTGTTAAACGCGCACCTCTAATATTTCCGGTAAGTTTCTATTAAACAAAGTATGCGATTTAATCATCTAAATAGTCTTTTTATTGCATTCTAGTTAGAGTAGAAAAAAAATTACATTAAACAATCCCCAATGTTGGTAGGAACTCCATGGAGTTGTCCCTGCAAAATTAAACTGCAGTAACACGTTATTTTCTTTTACTTGATATTTTAAAACTATCGTAATCTGGTTTCAGGATGCCGAAAAGATCCAAGAGCACGTACGAAAATGGGAGCAATTTTTAGAATTAATTACAGTACTGGGAGCGTCACTAAAAGAAATTGAAGTTAGATGGGGAGGCGGCAAAGGACCGCTTGCACGCAAATTCACAGCTTCCCAAGTGAAACAGCTAATCAGAGCGCTATTTCAAAATACTGAGTGGAGATCTAATTTGTTAGCTTCGATAAAATAATATTAAAATTTATACTATGCATAAAAAATTCTATGCGTTATTACTTCGATGAATCGCTTTAATATTAACAGTACGATTGATTAATCTTGAATCTTTTTGCAACACTGTGATATAATATAAATACTATTTGATTGTACTGTTAATATAAGAATACCCTTAACTTACGTTTTTATACCTTTTATTTTTAAATTCATAAGTGTAATACTTACGTTAATATTTCATATAGAAAACGACATGTTTCACTGACTATTGTATTCGATAAAATATAAATAATTAAGAACCATGCTTTTAAATTTCTCGTAAATTTATAACAGACCCAAAATATGGATAAATTTCGAATGGTGTATAATCGGTCGAACTTTTAATAATTATTACAGTAAGTGATCCTTCGAATTTTTGGTCACGGATTTAAGATAAACAATCCGTAAGCGCTGCAAACTTTAAGAAAGTAGACGGGCAGGCAGGCAGGCAGGGTGGCGGGCAGTAGTGAGAGCAAATCATTTAATAGATTTCCAATTCCATATCATTTACAGCAATGGCAAACATTATTACCACAATTTCAATATTTTTCATTTGAGTATCCACAGTGGTAAATGATCAAGAATTTCCAAATGCAATACTATGTCTGCACATATATTCAAAGGCCATAAATAAGATTATATGTAAGAAATTAATTTTTGCAGCTCTTCGATCGTGATTTCACATGATGTATAAAAGTCCTTAAGGCAAAGCTGCAGAATTAATTATATACGAGCAGTAGTGTGCATTTGGTAAAAATGGCGCAAAATTTTCATTTGTTTTTCCTCCATTTTCTAAATGAGGTTATTTCTATTCATTAAACAATAAGTACGTCTATAATAGATGACATACACTTACAGACCATTATACTGGAACCCCTTTAGAACATATTTAAACGTTGAACGAAAGAAAAACAAAGATCATGAATTATAGAAAAAATCTTATCTCGTATTTCCTTATAAAGTACACGAAACATCCTTTTTTTTTCTTCATAAAAAGAACTTAAAAAAAATGTATAAAAAAATATGTATAAAAAACTTATTGATTATTAATAGAATATATAATACCCCAGATTTAAAGACAGAAGTCACATACTTAAATTCCCTTCAGTCTAAAGATCATATAGTTTGTCAATTCAAATCCTTCTCATAATTTCGTTCATCTTTCCTTCGTTTATAGTATATAAAGTGTAATAACACGTGTTTATGGATAATGAGTAATGTTCTGAAAACGATTACAAACTGTGGAAACTAAATTATACTATATAAATGGTATTGCACAACTTAATCTGCAATGGTAGTTCTTGTCTATATACAGGTCGCTGCGTAGATTGGATAGAAATGTAGTCATCAGAGGGCGGGTAGTCGATTGGCCCGCGGTTCAGATTGGCAATGCAGCGTAGATCTTTTATGTGCATTCACGAAGATGACGATGACTGTGAACATGGAAGTGCAAAACAGGATGTCACATTACTTTCGCCTTTCTCTGGCGGATAACTCTCATTAGCTGAGAGCCATACTTATAACTGTGTAATACATCTGTACATGCAACAAATTTATTCAGCATCAACTGCTGATGCTACTCTCATGCAGTAAATGATCTTTTTCTTTAAACGTGTGCACATTTTGCGCGCTACTGTCGTCGTGTGCTTCTCAATATCCAAATACAGAATGGGGTGGAAATCGTAGTACAACCGCGCAGAGTTTCTCCATGAAAAAGATACGAAAATAATTTAGTATAATATTTTTTCGTCAGAAACGTCGTTTTCAATAAAATCGCTTCTTCAGTTTTCTAACTCCAAGAATTTTAACAATTCTTAACTGCAAATTTGTTCTGTTGTGATAAAAATCATTGTAAAGTTATTAGAATTATCATGCAATGTAATGTTTATTGTAAATGTATTGTCAAGTTGAAAAATTGAAGAGTTAAAGCTAGAGATTTAAAGGTTTAAAATTGAACATTTGAAGAGTTTAATTTGGAAATTTTGAGATTTATAGAATTGAAATTTGATATATAAACATTTGCAGTTGGAGATTTAAACAGTTAGAGTTGAAGCTTTGAAGATGTAGAATTGAAGATTTAATGACTTGAAGTTAAAGATTTAAAGAGTTGAAGTTAGAAATTCAAAGGTATGAAAAATTAGTGAAAAATTTGATTAATTTTTTGGAGAAGAGTTCAAATGAAAGACTTGAAGGTTTGAAACAGAAAATTTGAAGATTTAAAGACCTAAAGTTAAGAATTTAAAGAGTTCAAATTGGAGATTGGAAAATGTAGTAAAACAGAAAATTTGAGAAGTTGAAATTGAAGATTTGAAGCTTGAAAATGGAAATTTGAAGTGTTAAATTGAATATTTGAAGATTTCAAGTCACCGAGTTGAAGATATAAAATTGAAGATTTGAAGCTTGAAAGGAAAATTTCTAAGTGTTAAATTGAATATTTAGAACAAAAAATTGAAGAGTTAAATTGAAAATTTCGAAATTTCAAGTTTCAGAGATTTTCAGAATTGAAATTGAAAATTTAAGTATTTGAAGTTGAAGATTTTAGAATTTATTTTTGAGATTTGAAATGTGAAAGAGTGAAACCTAAAAAAACGAAAGCTGAAAACTCGAAAAGCTGAAATTAGAGTAATAATATGAATAATACAATAAGAATTATCAAAACTACTATATAATGCACTGTTTATCACAGTATAATTAAAAATCGATTTTTTGAAAACAAAGTCCTAAACAAAGAGACATTACCCCAAATTTTTTTCTTATTTTTTCACATAGAATCACTTTCTGTCCACTTGTACTACGATTTCTGCACACCCTGTATAAAAACTTAAACACAGTATTTAATTATTAAAAATTGTTTAACATCAGCCTTTAGTATTTCTCAGAATATAAAATAAAAAGATTATATATTATTCTATGCTGATACTCCATCTTTGATTTATACATTTTTTCCTTATCAACGTTCTGTATTCAACTTTAATATCAACAAGAGGATATAATTGAATATCTTTTGTTCACAATGGAAAGAAAGAAATCGTTGCTGTATACTTTTCGTCGAAAATGAGTCATTTTACGTTTGTATAAATGTAGCGTAACTTAAAAATCATTTTACAAGGACTGGTATCATTAGTACCTGCCACGAGCAGCCGGAGAACGACTTCTATACCTCGACGTGCCAGTGCCTTTGTTGGTATAATAATCGGCATTGGAATCCACGCTATTATAGACATCTTGTGTATATCCTTCTCGAGTAACATACCCACCAGTACGATTGGACATATAATCTTCTCCGTAGTAGTCCCTATTTCTACTTCCACCACCCTTGCCTGCATAGTAACCACCGTAATCTGCGTACGGATTATTTCCTCGGTAACTTAGCGCGGTGGAGATCGCAGAACCGTAGCCCCTACTAGCAGCACCTCGATTCCCTCTAAACCCACCCATACCGCCCCTACCACCTCCGCGACCTCTACCTCGAGAAATTTCCACCCTCAACTTGGCACCCATAATCTCTGTGCCGTTCATACTGCTGCAAGCAAGCTCGGCTTCGCTGGTGTTTAAAAATTCAATAAAAGCGAAACCTGGTGGATTGAATGCAACCCAAACTTTGTTGAGCTTGCCATACTTTTCAAACTCTGTTTGAAGATCTTCTTTTTTGATGCTGCCATTTAATCCACCAACGTAAACGCGCGTATATCCTTCCGGTGTCATTTTCGACCTAAAAATAGTAATTCGAAATGAAATAAAATTGTTTTCGCATTTGCATAATTATCGGTAATTACTACGACGAAAACAATTCGAGAATCGCGCGGCGCATATATTTCAGCATCGTTTTCATATAAATCTGATCGCGTAAAGCGTTTAGGCGGAATATTTAGATAATAGTTTTCATCGAAATGAATTTTTTTCTTCCTCAAACGTAAAATTGATCTCGACGCCGTGGGTACCGAAGCGCTTGCGGAGTAATGATTTTGGAAACAGTTTATCGGCATAGCGATGTACGTACTTGGATTCCAATTCCCCTCGAAACCTTTGTTTTCTAATAAAATCGTTTCGGTAATTCTACGGAAAAAGAATACCCGATACGTTGCTAACGCGATACAATCGATAGGCGAGGATCAACCGGGGTTCACAATGCACAGAAACTACATCCGATGTCTTGGCGTCTCCAACCCAGACGCCAAAAGCTTGTATTTACAAACCGACGATGATTCGTTCCATACTACGTCCAACACATAAAAGGTACTGGTGGAAAAGGAACCCCTTCTCCCAAGTCAATTCACGATGTTGACCTCTACAGGATGCAGGTCGAAGTAGTTAAAATGTTCATTGGACAAACTTTTAGCGAATATTATTGATTATCCCTTTAGAATACTGATTTCTCAATTATTTTTTTTATAAGAAAATATTACAATTTACGATTTATGTAACTATGTCTTTATATATAACCGTTTTGAGCGTTTTGTTTTTTAATTCACGAACCTATAGCCGCTAGAAACATTTAGCGGCAATATCACGAACTAAAGCATATTTATTCGATTTGCGTAAATAGATATAATTTTGTGCGTATATATGTATTTGAAATCCGAAAATATAAAATTGTAGTATAGGATTATCATAATGTTATAATATAAATCTGTATTGCTTATTTATTGCCGAAAAAGCTTTGAAACAATTTTAATCACTTTACGAACACGGGAACACTATAGCGCACTATAGCGACAACACCTACGAACTAATGACCCTAATGACCAAGTTCCGATTTACTCTAAAAAATGAAAATTTGTTTATTTATATACATTTATTTGCAGTTTAAAGCTACTAAATTAATATAACTTCTCTACAATTCATGATGCAATGATATTCAACAATGGAAATCATTTCCTCATTATTACTATAATATTTATTGTTGCTGTAAAAAGAGACTCGAAGAACGTATCCGTACTTATAATAGTTTAAATTGACGAATAAATAAATAAACAAATGTTATGTAAATTGAGGACTCAGTTTTCATAGGTGTCACTGCTGTAGTATTTATAAGTCTATGCACCGAAGCTCCAAAACGCTTCTAATAAATAAATAATATTTTTCCATAATATTGTCCATAGTGGATTATTATTAAACTGAAATTTAGATCCTTGATCCATGTGACGTATAGTTACATGATGAATCGGAATTTGATCTTGGCAAACATTGAGGCTGTCTAAGTTGGTTTGTCAAAGACTTTCTGACGTATCTTTGTATTTTCGAAACGTTTCAAAATTTGATAAAAAATGCAACGATACGATATTCTGATTCAAGAAATCGAAGGTATAGACGACTATCTAGGCCCGACATTTCGGTACGTAAATCAAATACGATGCACACCCTTTGTCGAGGGATTTCGTTGAAAAACGCGCCCCTCGAAAGCAACCCCTTCACGCAGATGCAATTATTGTCGCGCATATGCGCACTAGGGGGTGGAAAATGGGGGTGTATGCTCTAATAAAATAAAGAAAAAATCGAATCGGGGTTGTGTCATGTCAAGATTGTCAACTAACCAAGTTGACAATCTACTGTCAACTATGGTACCAAAGCATGAGTACCTGCTGTATGAAATAGAATCCACAGACGCGAATAGTATAGGTCTTGTTTTTAGGTACTGACAGTGTAGATAAATTCTCTGTGCAAAAAACGCTTTCGAAATAAAACAAAAAAAGAAAACAGTATTATACAAACATTGTTATCTTCAATTGTTCTTTTAGAGCAATTTACGATGGCCACGAACATCAAAAGTTCATGGAAAAGCTTGATGAGCGAATCAAGGCACATGACAAAGATATCGAAAGAATGTGCAATCATCACTATCAAGGTTTCATTGACTCCATCAGAGAACTTTTACAAGTTCGCTCTCAGGCACAGCAGCTTAATGTCAGTTTACATTTAAAAGTTTCCTTCTTTCGTAAAGTAAAGAATAATACTGTAGTTACATGCGATGCTTCTTTGTTACATAGTCTGAGATATTGGAGTTGGATAAACGTATTAGTGCCACTGCCACCAAAGTAATCGAGAAGGGAGAGGAGCTTGTTAAAGCGCGCAAAGTGGAAAGTAACATGGCTGCAGCGGTGGACAGTTTAACCATGTGTCTTCCTGTTTTAGCTGCCTATGCAAAATTACAGAAACAGTTGAAGGACAAACGTTATTATCCAGCATTAAAGACTTTGGAGCAATTGGAGCATTATGATTTACCAAAAGTAACAAATTATAGATTTTCTTCACAAATTACTCAACAAATTCCACAGTGAGTAGCATTGTAAAATAAAATGATATTCGTTTTTACAGCAAACTGTAAGTAACAAGTAATTTACTCAGAAATAATAAGATATGTTCAGTGACTGATAGATTGCAATGATTTTAGACTGCGTGAAAATATAAAGGATGCTTCCATGTCTGATTTAAGAGATTTTTTAGAGAATATTAGAAAATACTCACCAAAAATTGGCGAGGTTGCTATGAGGCATGTGAGTAAGGTTTATTGATTATGAAAAAGGATTCTCTGTAAATTTATTGACTGTATCAATTTTATCAGACGCAAGAGCAATTAAACATCGAGGCTGAAATCGTCGGTCATAAAAAGAAGAGAACACATACAGTCAATCCTTTGTCAAATGAAGGTGAAGAGGAGTTAAGTGCTCAAGATTTAATGGATTTCAGTCCAGTGTATCGTTGTATGCACATTTATACTGTTCTCCGAGAAGGAGATACCTTTAAAGCTTATTATAGGCAGCAGAGAAAGCAGCAAGCTAGATTGGTTCTACAATCTCCTATTAATATGGTTATATACTCAAGATTAAAAGAAAAAGCTATTCTTACGTTTTTTTTTTCTACTTTTCAAACGTTCATTTTACTTCTTTAGCACGAAAGTATAACTGGTTACCAGACTTACCTGCAAGGCATCGTCGGTTTCTTCGTAGTAGAAGATCACATCTTGAATACGGGGAATGGTTTAGCCACGCGGTCTTATTTGGACGAATTGTGGTCTATGGCATTGTCTACGATAGTGAACGCATTACGCACTCACTCTGTAAGTCACTAACAAGGGAAGTTAGGGAACTCAAAAGTTCAGAAAATTGTAAAACTGCGCGCAAGTCGAGTAATTCATCCCTATTACGAAGCTATTTTTTAGTTCGTTATTATTTAAAAAAAAGGTTAAACAAAAGTGGTAGCTATTTTTTTTTATATCTACTGCATAAAAAATTGTTGAAACATACATATTTTTTTTATGAAGTAAATAGAAAACATGGATTTTATTCAAATATTTTTTATGCAATTTTAATAGATATAAAATATGGTTACAACTTTTGTTTAAACTGTTTTCCCATATCTCTTACAGTTCTCGAATTATGTCACGAAAATTTCAACCCTTAAAGATGAACTTTAATAACATTAAAAATAAGTGAAAATATTTTAAAATTGGAGAAATGAATCTTTATGCAATAGTAAAACTCCACACAAAATTAAAAAAAAAATTTATTCGGTAGTTTTTAAATTATTTAACTTCCAAGTATCATGAGAAAATGCAATATTGAGAAATATAATTACAAAATTAAGAGTACAGTTGATAACAGTTGCATTTTAAATACATTCCAGCAAACAAGTTTATGACAAAAGATTTCTGACTGGTTTTCATCACAAGAAAAAGCCTTATTAATACCTTAGAGATTGAATAACTTTTGGCTAAAATCGTATTGTGGCACAAACAAAAATTAGGTTTGTAATAGGGATGAACTACTGTGCACACAGAATTTCACAATTTTCTGAATTTCTAAGTTTCCTAATTTTCCTTGTAAGTCAATATTACGCATAAATTGAAATATTCTGATGAAAATGTTACCTTTGCAATGGATATTTTAGGCTTACTGTACCGATGCGATACTTATCCTGAAAATAAAAAATCTTATAATGCTGTTTAATACAACGTTAAGAGTGAGTAATACAATTTAAATTAGTTATGAATCTTATGAACGTATCTCTTACAATATATCCCTCTTTCTTACAGAATTATGGCTATTCTGTGGGGCAACTTTGGGATTTATTACAAGAAATTAGAGTGCATTACAACGAAGTTCTGATGCAACATTGGGTTCAAGTATTTAGAGACATTTTAGACGAAGATAGTTTTTTACCAATTCAGGTACATCTCTCTCTCTGTTACCTTTTTCTGTTAATGCTTTTCTGCTTTATGCGAACTGTTACCTTTTAGGTAATGACGCAAGAAGAATATGATAATATTCTCGACTTATTTCCGTATCACGATGAAGAATTAGAAAAGACAGAATTTCCTAAAAAATTTCCTTTTTCGGATATGGTACCAAAAGTGTATCAGCAAGTTAAAGAGTTCATCTACGCTTGCTTAAAATTCTCGGAAGATTTGAATTTCACGCAAACGGAAATAGATGAAATGATTTGCAAATCGACGAATTTATTATTAACAAGAACATTCAGTGGATGTTTATCGTCTCTGTTTCGAAAACCGTCATTGGCGCTGCTACAAGTTGTCCAGATTATAATAAATACCGGTTACCTTGAAAAATCTACGAAATATTTAGAAGAATTCGTGACTAACATCACGGGGTAAGAATTGAATGAATATTTGAGAATTAATATAATGTAATACGTTACGTTCATTTTATAGAACACCGCACGAAGGGCAGTTAAGTTGCATGGGTGTCGAGTCGGCCATGTTCAGAGTTGCCAGAGACGATGCCGAGAAACAGATTTGTGATAAATTGAAAAACAAGCTCGACGAGTTTCTGGAATTAGAAAATTACGACTGGAACTTAGCAGAACCTCAGGGACACGCTTCCGGTTTCATTACCGATCTCATAGCGTTTTTGCAAAGCACTTTCACTTGTTTCACTAATTTGCCGGTATGTAATTCACGATATTATTAAAAAATTGTAGTTTGTAGAAAAGTTTTAATTAATTTATGTATTTCAGGAAGAAGTTGCGCAAGTGGCTTGCAAATCCGCTTGTTCTCACATAGCAAAGGCTATATTAGGAATCTTAATTAGCGAAGATGTTAAACAAATATCTATGGGTGCTCTTCAACAAGTTAATTTAGATACGATACAGTGCGAACGTATGTATCTGTTTCTATTTCAAATAAGATGTGCAATGTAAATGTACAAAATGATATTTTAATTTCTAGAATTTGCTGCCTCTGAACCTGTGGTTGGTTTACCCGAAGGTACCTTGCTCCAATACTTCGCGCAATTGAGACAATTACTGGACTTGTTTATGAGTTGGGACTGGCCTACTTATTTCCACGATTATGGCCAGGAATCGAGTAAATATAATCTGGTAACTCCTAATATGGCTATATTATTGCTAGAAAAGTATGTATCGCGTTTTACTGTATTTTTTATAATACTTGACTTGTAGTATTAATATCCGATACGTATACTTGCAGATTAAAGGAGTCTGATAAGAAAACCGTATTCGCCGTGTTAAAGAAAAGCGAACGGGATAAAAAGAAACTTCTGGAAACCGTATTGAAACAATTACGTCAATTAGCACAAACTACCCAACAGTGAATTAAATTGAAGTCAACGTGTATATAATACCTGAAGAAAAATTGTAAATACGTAATATTTAATATATATTATTATTGTAATAAAAGGGCTATAACAAATTTTTCTTAACCAGTTGCGTTTCAATTCCTTTAATTTAGCTCGTATTAATTTCGTGATATTTAATTAGAATGCAGTCTACAATTTTCTTCATTTATTCCAGTCAGCAGAATATAAGACATCGTTTAAGTTCCCATACACTTATCATTTTAATCGTTTCCTCCTGAACTGATGTTATATTACATGTAAATAAGTTACATATCGTACAATAACTGTACAGCGGATAAAATATAACGTATAAAGTCCCAATTTGTAAGTCTTAGAAATGCAATTATTTAAAAAATTAAATGTTGCAAGTGAGAGGGAGAGAGAACGAGGAAGAGAGACAGAGAGAGAAAAGATCAATATGCTCCGTCGTTCTAAAATTATCTGAACTTTTAGGTCGATTTAATTGATATTGAATTCGCATACCAAAATATAAAGTAAATATAGGTATGTAGATAGATAATTATATTAAGAATAATAAAATAGATTAAATACAAATCAACAATAATTCCTGTAAAGTAATACCAAGAGCATAGTGCTTGATCCGTGAATCGATTTGATAAGTATTTAATAGAGGATAAAACAAATTAATAATATGCGTACATAGACCAATTTACGATGCATGTGGCACAATTTAATTGATGATATATACTGATCAGGACTAATCATCAATATTGTCTGGGTCCACATCATCAGGTAGCATGGAATACTTATTGGAAGCTACGAAATTCTGAAACAAAAGAAAACAATGCATTATTATTTACAGTATATTTAATCAAATCAGCCGGCTGGCTTGGATTAAGGGATTTGGCACATTATTCGCGTTTATTTTTTCTTTTTAACATTTTTATAATACTTACTGGAGCTTGTTCATCCTTTGCCTTTGGCATTCTGCTGACATCATCCTTTTCCCTTTCTCTTCGGTCTCTGTAAGCAGTACCGAAAGAATATGTATATTCATTATTCGATGCATAATAAGGGTAAATTCACACGGACCACTTTCGGGCGACATGACAGCCACAAAACTATCAATGATGTTATCAGATTTATTTGTGTTTGTGAAAACCGAAAATGGCCGGAAAGTGGTCCGTGTGAGTTTACCCTTAGACCGTTCGTCCACTGTCGCAACGCAACTACAATTTCACTGAGAATCGACTCGTATGCATTGTCGTACAGACAATACGATGATTTTCCTCAAATGCTTTACCGAGCAAACAATAGACTACGAGTGATTGACGCCATTACATGCGAGTTGTTTCTTAATCAAATTGCAATTGGGTCCGCATTCCATGCGAAATTGGATACTTTTTGGAGTAGCATCTCGGATTTTGCTGAATTTGGGATATGTTGTAGTTTTTTGGGATATATAAACGTATGCGAAAGGATTTTTGAAAATTTCGAAAATTGTTGATTTTACAGCTCTTTGAAGTTTACTGTTCACTTTTTTTTTTTAATATCAATTTTAGGTCTTAAACTAGCTAACTGATCAAAATGTGCTTTTGGGTGCTTATAGGGTAGACGTAGCAGTAGCTAATAAAAATTATTTCAGTTGGAAGAAAAACTTTTTTAAACATTTATTTTGAAATTGTTGTTAACAAATTCAGGTTTTTCATAGCAGGGAATTATTTAAAAATTCTAAATAAATTGAGGATATAGCCTGATTTGTCATCTTTACGGACAAATTTCCAAAAATATGGATACTTTAATAATAGTCGTATGAAAATCAATTAAATTGAACGCTGCGCGTCGAAATACACTGATTCGACAAGCCGAACGCGGCGCGGCGGAGTCAGCACAGTCAGACCGCGTCGCGCAGTACTCGGCTGCTCGAATCAGTGGATTTCGACGCGCAGCGTTTAATTCAATTGATTTTCATACGGCTATTATTAAAGTGTCCATATTTTTGAAATTTTCTCCGTAAAGAGGACAAATTAGGCTATATCCTCAATTTTTTTTAGAATTTTTAAATAATTCCCCGCTGTGTAAAACCTGCATTTGTTAACAACAATTGCAAAATAAATGTTTAAAAAGGTTTTTCTTCCAACTAAAATCATTTTTATTAGGTACTGCTGTGTCTGCTCTATAAGTACCCAAAAGCACATTTTGATCAGTTAGCTAGTTTAAGAGCTAAAATTGATAGAAAAAAAAAAAAGAGTAAACTTCAAAGAGCTGTGAACTCAACAATTTTTAAAATTTTCAAAAATCCTTTCGCACACGTTTATATATCCCCAAAACAACATATCCAAAAGTTCAGTGAAATCCGAGATATTACTCCAAAAAGTGTCCGATTTCAATTGCGTTGGCGGCAGTAGACGAACGGCCTTAAACTTTATCCGCGTAAAAGTACCTGTCTCCACTGCGAGTGTCGTTCGACCTCTGAGGACCCTTTGACGTTGGCGGTCCATCGCGCGAAGGGGGTTGCCCTTTAGATTCTCCGTATTGCTCTAAATTAATAAGAGATTGTTGTAAAGTAAATTAAACGCAAATAAAAGTATCGTATAAAAATAATTTAAGTCGAATTAACCAGAATAAGTAGATTGATTTCGCGGAGCCGATCTTTCGTTCCGTGCACTTCTATCGTCTTCCGATCGCCAAGTTAACCGACTCCTTTCTTTTTCTCTATCATCGCGACCTTCCTAAAAGGGTATAAAATATTTGGTAACACACTGCGATATATTTATTTCGTGATAAACTTTTGCGCGCTCAATTTACCCCGTTACGCCTGCCCCAAGTACCATCTCTACCACGTTTCTCTGTATCCCTAAAAGAACGAGTATCGTTAGCATTTCAGATGAATTCTATCGAAACAGGGAAGTAATTCTTTCTTTCTCAGTACCCGTCTTCTCTGATTTTCGATTCTGCATACGATTTAGCAAGACGCTCCTCTATCTCCCTTTCCCTGGCAGTGGTATCTACAGGTTTTGCAGCACCAAATATATTTGTTGACGTAGTAGGCGCAGGTGCAGGTGCAGGTGCAGGTGGAGCTGCAGCAGACTGTTCTTCCTTCACAGCGACAGGCTCGATAGGCTTTGTACGGGGTTGTAACTGTAATTTCGGTCTAGTTTTCGGTTCACCTGTAACATTTGCAACACTCAAATTATTCAAGATTCCTTATGTTTTAAGTATTATTGAAGGAAATATTTATTCGTACCTTCAGTAATGGGTTTTGCTGACGGTCTACGTGGACCGTCTCGGCTCCAATCAGAATCTCCTCCGTAGTTACGACGCGGGCCAAAAGTGCTTCCTCTATCCCCGTCTCTGTCTCTGCTGTCTTTATCGTAACGAGGCCATTCTTTATCTTTGTAATCATCCTTGAAGCCACTTCTGTCTCTAAACGTTGTTCGTCCTCTATCGCTGTCGTTACGCCACGCACCCGGCTTATTATCATATTCAGGAGCTATCATAGAAACACATCAATTTCATTAAGTTTCACATTAAATGAAACACACAAGAGTTTACAGAATCGAAAGTTTAATTATATTACCGTCACGATAGTCTCTTCTATCCCTATTATCGTAACGACTTCGATAAGAATCCCCATCGGGAGGCGCTTCATCCCTTGGACCGCTTCTCCAGTCTCCGGATGTACGCTCAGAGTCCTCGTAATTGTCTCTACGATTATCTCTGCCCATGCGTCCTCCGCGACGATCATCGTTCATGTTATTCGGAAGATCGATTCGCACTCTTCTCGTTTTCATAGACTGTAAAGACAATTATTTCTATAGAACTTGTTTACATTAGCACTGAAAAATGCGACGTTTTACTCGAAACTTACAGTATTAGATAAATTGAGAGCATCAATTAAACTCTGACGATCTTCGAATTCAATGTAGGCATATCCCCTGAGTTTGTTAGGATCTTTCGGCAGACGTATATTAGAAATCTGAAGTGCAACAATAATATATTATGTTAATATGTTAACGCTTCTGAGAGAGACATTTGCTTGTTTATATTGACCTTCATGCCTATGAAAAACTCTGTCAGATATGCCTCGTCCACTTCGTATGGAAGATTACTAAGATATGCTACATAAGGTGGATTAGTAGGAACATCGTCATCAATGCGCGAATCTCTTGCAGCTCTCGGAGCTGTAGGTAGAACCACTGGTTCCTTGTTGCTTCTCGATGTAAATCCTGTATCCACAAAGCAATAGTTATTGTATTTCCATGAATGCTTGTAGTAAAAAATTCAAACAAGCTATGCAAACGATTTCTTAGTGAACTGATATTCATGATACACAACCTTTACAGTTAAAATGATGCGTATTAAATGGAGTTTGAAAATAATTTTTTTTAGTAAACTAAATTATTAACAAAAAAAGCTTTATTCCACCCTTTAGATTTACTTTTATGTATAAAATTATCCCCCTTCCCCTTCTATCATCATTTCAGCCACACCCTACATAAGAAATGTATAAAAATGCAGCAGTAAGAAATAGACTATGTACGAATTTACATTACCATGCTCTTCTTCCATTTCATCCACCCAGCTGCTCAATGGTTTTACTGGCACAGTGGGTGTTCCACTCCCATCAGCCAGAAATGACATTAAATCTACAGTTTTGCACTTCTTTTTCTTTCCTTTTTTGCCTGGAAAGAACGAATGCAAATGAAACTGAACATTTCGGGAACATCCCCTCGATATATGGTGTTGCAATATTGAAAGCATGCTGCGTTTCACGAAAAGTTTGGTTATGTGGAGGAAAAAAGAGCGAAACTTGAAGGTTTCGAGGATCCCGTAACCGAGAATACGTATAAACGGATAACGCGTTGCGCGCTTAAAAATACGTTCGCAGAAAATTTACCTGAAGACATGGTTGCGGCTCGAAATTAACGTAATGCAAATCAAATCCGCGTTCCAATGGACCAACCTCAGGATCCATAAGGCATGAAACACGTTTTAGAAAGATGCATGTCGGCCAACATTATACATTGCGGAGCGAAAAGAGGGAGGGAGAACTAAAATGTGTGCGTTTATTTTGCAAATACCTTACGTAAACAAATTATATAAGTAAATCTAAACCCTTTTTGACGTTGTTGGTTAATAATAGCTTCTCGCTTTTGTTAGTATACGGATGTTACAGAAAATCGGCTAACTTCCCTAAAAGGGCTGCATTATTCGTATCGAAAAACTCGTGACTATTGGTGGCGATCGTGGCGATCGAGCGCCGATACGAAATCATGATTCATTCCTTCAGATTGGAAAATTATCGTTCGAGAAAAAATATGTATGCGATTCCTGATAAAGCGCTGAAGCGGGAAAGAGACCAATGGTCACCACCTACATACGAAATATTTCGGAACGCATGGTCAGTTTGGAGATTGGAGCAGTTAGTGGCGCCGACTGTTACAGGAAGCAACTGCGAAAAGGAGTTTCTGAGTCACGTGATCGTAACATAGTGTGCTGAAGACATGGCGGACAAAGAGGATACTGAGAAGACCATCGCCGAAGACTTGGTTGTCACCAAGTATAAAATGGCCGGCGATATCGTAAATCGTAAGGAAACGACTTAACGTTCTCTAATGAACCGTAAAAATCGAAAGTGACGCTGTCTCGTCAAACCACGAGCCCCTTAATGTTGTATTTTCCGGCCGACCATATGGAATGTGGCGCGCTAATGCCGGGCTCCCTTACCATGTGGAACAGGGCCTAGCATCAACTATTACATTTCAGTAGCTCGCCGATAAACTGAATATTCCATCATTTTCTAAGGATCGATCGAAAAGAAATTATGCACCGATCTCTTTTCGATCTCGAACATTCGCTTCAGTTTCCCGTTAAAACTTTGCACGCTCTTATCAATCACCATGACCATTTCCACGCATCCCCCGTGTATTTTCATTTCCGTAAAAAGATAAGCCGTTGGGTGTTCTTGGGGAATTTCGATGCTCTACCATCGATTTCAGACTCCGTTAGTTTTTAATTTTATTTTAAAGAAGTAATGATTTATTTAGCAATCGATTTCTCAATGAAATTTCTAAGCTATTGCAAAATTAATTTTTATAAGCCTCTGCGTTGATTCTATCAATCGACATACTAAATCATTGTGTATTATTGCAGGGGTATTAAGGCAAGTTTTAGATAAATGCATTGTTGGAGCATCGGTAAGAGAGATCTGCGAGTATGGCGATACATTGTTACGCGAGGAAACCAGCAGGGTTTTCAAGAAGGAGAAAGATTTGAAGAAGGGAATTGCTTTCCCTACGTGCATATCTGTTAATAACTGTATTTGCCACTTCTCGCCGATGGCGAGCGAACCAGATCTCATACTTAAAGAGGAAGATATGGTAAAAGTGTAGGTTCACCATTTGTGAAAACAGTACACTTAATAAGTTAACTATTTCCTTTTTTGTTTAAACATTACTTTGTACGTTATTTACAGAGATCTTGGGGCACACATTGATGGTTTTATTGCAGTGGTGGCCCACACTGTCATTATTGGAGCTTCGGTAACGAAGAAAATTACCGGTAAAAAAGCAGATGTGGTGTTAGCTGCACACTATGCGTCTCAAGCTGCATTAAGGCTTTTAAAGCCTGGCACAGAGGTAACATTTTCATATCTTTGTTTCTGTAATTATTCAATCCTTTCGTAACGTTACACTTTTCTTTTTTTTTTTTTTTTTTTTTTTTAGACATCTACGGTAACAGGAACTGTAGACAAAATTTGTGAAGCATACAAATGTAAACCAATTGAGGGAATGTTAAGTCATCAATTGAAACAATTTAAGATAGATGGAGAGAAGACTATAATTCAGAATCCAAGCGATGCACAAAAGAAAGAACATGAAAAATACACTCTCGAAACTCACGAGGTATGGATACATTAATCACCTAGAAAAAAAGAGGAGGTACATGTGTAATGCATAAATAAAATTTTTTATTTAGGTGTATGCTATGGATGTACTGGTTAGCACCGGTGAAGGTGTAGGTAGAGAACAGGATACTCGAGTTACTATATTTAAAAAAACAGAGGAAACATATCAGCTGAAATTAAAAGCGTCGCGCATGTTTTACTCTGAAGTCACTCATAAGCATGGCCTTATGCCATTCAATTTACGTACTTTCGAAGATGAGAAGAAAGCAAAAATGGCTGTTGTGGAATGCGTAAATCATAGGCTGATTGAACCATTCCAGGTAAGGCTTTGTTAAGGAGGGACAACACTGTAACGGCCCAAAGTAAAAGTATATTTCGAAATTTATTAACAGCAAATTACTTGATGCATTGTTTCGAAACTTTCAGGATATTTTACTAGATATTCAAAGCACAGGAAAAATTTGTTGTAATTTGTTTACAGCAGATTTATCAAGCTGGATAATATCAGTAGCTTAGCGTTGCAAAAAATCTAGTTTACAGATTTCCGATCAAACTATTTTTTTTTTTTTATCCGTTTAGTCGGGAATCTGTCGACTAGTCAGTGGAGAGTTTTTTGCAGCGCTGAGCTACTGATTTTGTCTAGCTCCATGAAAGTGCTTTGAATTAATTAAAAAATGTTTTTCTGTAGTTTGAAAGCCTAGTAAAATGTCCTGGAAATTTCAAAAAGATTCTAATAAATTCCCACAGATGCCCTTACTTTTCTGAAGTATTTCCCTGTTGTCCCTTAATTATCCGATCATCTATTTTAATTAAATAATTTAACAAACTTTATTGGTTGTTGTTTTAGGTACTATACGAAAAGCCAAATGAATTTGTTGCACAATTTAAGTTTACAGTACTATTAATGCCGAATGGACCACACAAAATAACAGGAATTCCCTTTGATCTTGACATTTATCG
Source organism: Perdita meconis (assembly GCA_030770465.2). Taxonomy (NCBI): domain Eukaryota; kingdom Metazoa; phylum Arthropoda; class Insecta; order Hymenoptera; family Andrenidae; genus Perdita; species Perdita meconis. Next base: position 5,721,602 of record JASKOS020000007.1, read on the forward strand.
ATCCGAATGCGTCATCGAAGATCCTGAACTGAAGGTACGCATTACAATATTAGTTTTATTGAATTTTCTACTTGAATTTCTCGTATAACTTGTTATTGTATTTACAGACACTTCTGTACACTTCGGCAAATCCGAAGTCCGCGAAGAAGAAGAAAAAGAAGGCCGAAAAGGCTGTAGGTGAAATGGCAATGGAAGTTGACGCCAAGGCCTAACACAACTATTTTAGCGTTCATCATGACGTATTAACATCGTGCACTTTGCGTTACTTCTTTGTTTAGCAACCTCAGAGCAGAAATTAGACACTTTTCGACTTCACTGTACTTTAACAACCGTTTGTTTATCGGACGGGTCCATTCACGAAGTGAGATCTTTTTTTTTCTTATCGTCGTGCTGATACGACATTCTAAAAATCATTGCTGTCTGTTACACACATTTACATTCGTATCAATTCAGAAAGTGTCGAGTTCTGCCCTGAATGAATTGGACCTCGATGACACATGCCCGTCACTTACTGACTCTTACGTTTTTATATCAACGTATCTTTTTAAAAGACCATGGTGTATTATTATATATTGAACGATGATCATTCATAAGACGTTTTTGCAGCTGATGTATAACATTTTCCAGTATGTGAAACCTCGTTACGCTATTAATGGTCAGAGAACATGATTGTGTTGTGCGAATTACGGATTGACCGAGCCAGAAAAGTGAATCGCACGTGCATTCATGTTTGCAGCTCTTTCATGAAAGAAATAAAGTACAAGTATCATTTCGAATTCTTGAATTTTGACGAAAGTTTTATTCCGTTGAATAATATTTACCTGAGATTTGATTTCATGGAAAGAGAAATTTATTTGAACAAAGTCACAGCAATCTTTGAATGCACTGCCAAATGCGACACGATTCACTTGGACACTGTAACTGGTTTTGCACCAGCTATTTTCGCATCTCGTGTCTGGTGAATAAAAATTAATATTAAAGACAAGAAAAAAAAAAAAAATTACGAAAAACATTAACTTCGAATTGTACAATTGGAATGAAAAGAAAATGAAATGCCAATGATCCTCGGAGTATTTCGTTGTAAAAATTTCCCAACTGTCAAAAAATACATTATTTCATTTATTTTTTTGCTCTGCGCAAATTTTATTGCGTATTTTCGAGTAAAAGTTATCGCAACTAATTACAGGTGCACCTCGAGCTATCCACATTTGAGTGAAAAGAAACTAGAGAACAAAGGGTTCTGAAAGGGTGATTGTCTTGCCGAGGTAAAAAAAGAAACGGTGAAAATTATGATATATTAATACGATGTAATAATAGTTTTGTATAAGGAGGATAGATGATGTATCTGTTATAGATATTTTTTCTACTCAAGTTGTGCATATGTCGAATGTTACCGAGTGTGCTTGTAAAACAAAAGATGTCTTAGGTCATCGTGCACTGTCCTTCATTTGCCCTAATTGAAACAATCTTTCCATTATATTTGTCGCAATACTTGTAATAAAAGTATTTGCTGAATATGGAAACGATGGATTCACGTGTATTCTTCTCGAAGGAAATATTAATGAAATATTACATTAACCAGCGAATATTAATTATTACGATTAAAGATATTCTGATTGCACAGAGATCACTATTATATAGTAGCATGTATAACTTGCAAAAAGGGACTGTGCACAAAATTCATATTTAACATAAAACATAATATGGTGATATAAAATTGTTATTAAGATAAATCAATGACAAGCTAACAAGTATAGATTTTGAGACATGCATATTTCATGAATAATTATATTGCTCTTTTTTTCTCTCTTTAGATGTAGCTGGATTAATGCATAATCTGTAAGATACTGTCTACTTTTGAGAGTACACAAAAATCTTCGATTAAAAATTGCGATCGAGCAAAAATAGAATTTTATGCATTATGACTTAGTATTTTTGTTTTTTATGGTCTATGATCTTTGGTGAAAATTAGATCAGAGTTTCAGGAATCTGATATCGTATTCGCAGTCGTGTCTTTATTGTTAATGTAACAGGTATGTCGTGTAAACTCGTATAGTTTTAATATTTGCTTCTGTTACATTTAAGGGTAGACGACAAAAATCAGTACTCTAAAGGTAAAAATGGCAATACCAATTTATTACACAAAATTAGAATGAATTAATATTAAAATAATGTTTGAAATGATGTCAACGTGTGATACCTATATGTTTCACGTATCCGTTGAAAGCATACTATACAAAAAACTTTTGATTTTTACTTCAGTAAAAACGACGTTGACAAATTCTCGTCTCAATATTTCTTTAAACCAACCAAAAATGAATACACAGAAAATATGTGATGAGATTTAGTCATAAATTCACGAACAGAGGAGACAATTTTTATATCTCAATCAGCATGTACAAATTTCAATTTCAACACAATTGTATTGGGAGTCGTAATATCCGCGACATTTATTTCGCTACCGTTTTTTAATCCAAGATCTACTAAAGTTTTTGTTAGATTTTCGCGCGTCTTCTCTTCGATACTCGGCACTGTTTGCATATACAGCGTTCTATTTTTACCATCAATATATGCTGTAAGGCCTGGGCTTTTCATCTGTAAATCAGTCCTTTCGCAAAGAAGCTCTATGAGATCGTTTAATTTGAATTTAGGATTATTAATCTCAATTTCTTTCGGAATCTGACTACACGCCATACAATCCTCCTTTCTCTCTGCCTCATAAGTGTACGTATAAATTCCATCTAAATCGTTAAGTACCTTCCAAAAAATCGACTTATTAATTATTTCATATTATTAAATGTTGCATTTAATTTGTATTCAAGATCATGGGGATTACCATGTAATTATTGAGCGACGCGCTGCAACTGCTAGCAAGTTTAAAAGCCTCTGTGGCACAAGTTGCAGCAATGACTGCATTGGTAGATGCCACAGCAGGTATAATGTTTTTAACTACTCCTTGTACCAGTCTATAGGTCAAACCCTGTATGCCAAACTGTACTGCTCTTTCGTTGGACTTTTCATAAATCCAATTTATGTGTTGAGGATCGTCGCCGTCTATTGGACAATCGAATGGATTCTCTTTCGGCCATTGAATTACTTTTACAAATTCTATACAGTGCTCTGGTAAACGTGGAGTATTGGCTATTGTACATAATGGATACGTAACCTGCGTCCCAAAAGCAATTGCATAAAAGATAACAGAAGTTGTAACATCTTGAAAGAGATAATTATGATCAGAACATTCACCTGAGGAGGATATAAATCTAAGGTACATTCGATACAGGCAGTGAGACCAGGCAATATGACTCTTACGTTCCCTTTAAAACCCTCCGTTCCTCCGTCAATTATTGGTATCACGCTACATCGATCTAATTCCCCATCTTCGTACACCAAAAGAGATAATAGCATTCCGTTGATCCACCTTCTAGCAACAATGGAATCTAGACCACAGACTACTATATGAAACTGTCTATAAAACTCTTCATCTTTATCTTGTATTTTACAACAATGCGGAATAACGTTGCAGCCCGGTATTCTGGAATTTATAAATCTCGCGGCTACTTCCGCCTTCGACGAGCCGATATCTTTGTGACGGAATAAGAATTGCCTGCAATTTTACAATAGAGTTTTCAACATTTTATCGTGACTTCAAATTGAACGATTTTGCTGTCATACCGATTGAGGTTGGACAGTTCAATCGTATCCATGTCGATTACGTGAATATGTCTGAAACCCATCAGAGCTAAATCTTTAAGTAACTCGCATCCTAAACCGCCGGCTCCGATAACAAGGATCTTGCAACTTTCCAACAGAAATTGCAATGTTTCCGAGGACGGTTCGAAATCCGGTCTACAAAAGGGACCCGATCTTTCCAGTATTTTTCGCAAATTGCTCCATCGTCTGTGAGTATAATCGGATCCCATCATTGTAGATCCAGCGGATTGTATTAAACGACACTTTACGAATTATGACAATAAAGTATTTCAATGAAACATTCCCTGCACTATGTTTTCATGTATTATAACCTAGTGAACCTAGTCTAGCAATACAAAACGGAGTTTCACTATCCTTCACTATTGTTTGGACACCCTGCACGAGTGTTGATTGGTGTTGATTATAGCAGCGACGCCAAACTACCATTTCTTGATATTGGATAGCGAAATCGACGGTAGGTAAATAGTTTTCAAAGTTTCGAAAATTTTTGACAGTTGTTCTGACTTTTTAGGATATTTTATTTCTTTTTGGATTGGTATTTGGTAGAATCAAATCCCGTATGTTCATAATTTCGTTCCTATCAAATTTTTTTGTAACTTTAATAAATAAACATATTTTTATATGAATTATTGATTTGATGATTTATGTATATTCCCATTTGTTTTGAAAAATACGAGTTTTTTTTGGGGGGGGGAGGGCAAATTTTATTTGGAAAACATAAAAAATTTTATTCGACTCAAATGAATAAATTTTTAGGGTGATTCGGGCCAATTTCCTTTAAATAAAAATTTATTCATTATTCGACTGAGCTCCAATACGAATAAAATAAATGTGAGGAATAAATTTCGTTGTCAAGTGGCGATAAATGTTTGAATCACAATACAATCATCACAATCATCACAATCACAATACAAATGTATTCATTATTCTCAAATAGTGTGATTCATTCGTTATTTCTATTCAAAATATTATTAGAACATCTGAATCTCCAGATTATAATTTATAACATTCCGAATTTCAGATTATAATAAGGTGGCAATACTGAATAAAACCGTTAACCCGCGCATTTCAAAATAGTCACGTGACATTATTCCCCCTCTCTTCGCCGCGAAACGAATTCGTTCTTCATAAACGATATTTGGAATCGTCGGACATTTCGTCTATCCTGTCACGCGCCATTACGTGGGGTGAATGCACTTAATATCGTCTCGAAGCTTAATGCATAATCATTGGCGTAACTGGAATGCGGATTGTCTCCCTTTCACAAGAAATTACACGTCAGTTTACAATAGCATAATAAGTCATAAATATGTTTGCAGAAATATTCCATAATTTAAAGCTTACATAAATTTGAACCATACGTATATCTATAGATATGGCTGTTTTCGACAAATTTAAATGTATTTTTGTTCATTATTTCTTTTTGAATTTTTTAGATTAGATATTAGTTATTATATTAGTATTAAATGTAAATGACTGCATGATTTATCCAGGAATTCTTTAGCTTTAGATTAAGCTTATTTAGATTAAGGTATTATAAAAAATAATATGTATGTATTGTTTATTGTGTTAAATTCACGTCTATTATAATCATACAAAAATAATATGCATAATTCGTGGAAAACTGAGTATGAAATATGTATAAAAATTTTATTTTTGTTTCTAAAAATACATAATTGTATAATTATTATTGTGCTGCTTTAATTTTATAATTACTAGACAGCTGATTTTATGCATTCGAGGTAATACTAAGTATGTAAAAAATTTACATCCTGTTATCATATTCCAAAATATACAAAATATCAATAATATTATTCAAGTTAAAATGTTCAGAAAATTAGACATACTTGCATTATGTTTTTCAAGTTTCAATTCTCTATTTACGCTCAAGAAAATTTTATTTTGCATAAAGATTCGCTGTTTAATAATTGCTATACAGTAGTATAAATTTGTAACGCTTAATTCTTTGAAACACAATACTTAAAAAATTAGGAGAAGAAAACATTTGATTACGGAATATAGTTTTGTACCACCGTATACAATTATAAAATTCAAGTAGTGTAAAATTAATAACACTCTGGTCCAAAAAGTTAAACGATTAATAAATGACTTAATAATTATTCCAAAGTGTGTATATAATATTATATATTTTTATTTATATATTATTATTAACGGGTTCTACAACTTTTGGATATAGAAAAAGAAACATAAGTGATTAACAAAGAGAACATTTACGTAAAATAAGAGAAGCAAAACGATGTATAAGTCTAAAGAGCACAATAAGTACAGTAGCATTTTGTGAAATGCACGTGGATGATAAAACTCTATGGAAATGTTAGTTTTAAAACCAGGAGGGATTGATGAGAACATAACAGAAGTCCTAGTCACGCCAATGAGCATAACCGATGGCGCAACGATTGCGAACCTCGAGGGACCCGACTTTTTTGCTACCCTGTAGAATCGCGCTCATCCCCCTTCGGACAGAGCCGGGGGAGGAGACTCGGTCGAGGCGCAGAGGCGGCGTCGGCGAGCGAAAAAGGTCGCGCTTTCTGCCCACACGAGCGAACCAACTCGCTCTTGCACGCTCTCCTCGGTCGACCGTTTCGTGCGTATTCGCGCGGATTCACGCGGATCGGAGCAACAAACCGAGGAATCGTCGGCGGTCGAGGAAACGCGGCACGCGATCAGTTGCGGCTTCGCCGAGAGAAGAAGAGCCATCGTGTGCTCGGGGCGGCGTGCTCACCGTGTTTACATGTTGCCCGCACGTCGAATCGATAACGTCGCGTGCACCGTACACGTACGTAGAGTGTGCGGAGGCTCGGAGCGAGTGGGTTACGAAATAATCTCGTAAGCGAGAACCGGGCGAAGCGGTTCGCACGTGGTTCGTTGATCGTTGTAAAGTTGCTCGATCGACCGGCGTGTTGTTTCTCGTTTGATACCAGCCACGCGTAGAGGGCCTCTGCTCGCGAGGGGAGTTCGGGTGTCTTATCGATGAACAAGTTCGGTGAATAAGGAGACCGAAAGAGCCGGAGGCGTGTTGACGCGGAATTCGAGGACGCGGCGCGGAGCAAACGGACGATTCGTGAACAACTAAACGGAGTTTCTATGGGATATAACATTGCGGGCTGGGAAATGATACGCACGAGGGAGGAACTGTCGGAGAAGTTGGGCCTGGATGGCGCGGATGACACTCACACTTTGTTGAACAATATGGTAGACGTCAGGGCGTGCTACAAGCCCAGCGGAAAAGTAAGATTCTGTCACCCTTCTTTTTTTTTTTCTCAACCAAACCGAAGAGTAGATATAACGTGAGGCGACACTCCGACGAAGAAAACTTTTTAAGAGAGACGAAATGACACAACCAATTTTAGGGGATTTGGGGGTCCTATACGTTCCTCTGATTTAAGGGGGGAAATCACAGTGACGGCTGAATATAAAGGCTATTTTTCCGAGGACTTCTTTGGCAAAATTAATTTGGTTTTTTTCTGAATCTTTAATGGTTTTGAACTACTTTCTCTACAATCTACAAATATAAAAGTATACATTATTGTAGTCGCAGTAATAACCAGAGTGAAAGGATTCCCGAAAGTTTATAGACAACGGGCTCACGTGTAATTTTCCACTGCAAGTTATAATTAAAAATCAAGCGATTTTCTTAAATTATAAGACAATAGCTTCGGTTGCACGTACGGAATTTTTTATTGGATAATTAGTTCCTATATAATATAAAAAGTAATGCTAATTTTTTTGTATTGATTTCGCTCATTTTTTCTTCAAAGACCCACTGTTTGGTAAAAAATTATTTTTTTTTAATCCGCACGTGCAACTGAAGCTATTGTCTTATAGTTTCAAATTATTTCAGAACTTGCAGTGGAAAATTACACGAGCATCCGTTATCCATAAACATTTGGTAAGCTTTTCACATCGGTTATTACTACGACTACAATAATGAATATTTTTATACCAAAGTACAGAAAGTAGTTCAAGAAATTTATTTCTCGAAACCATTAAAGATTTAAAAAAAAAAAATTCATTTTGCGAAAAAAATCTCCGGAAATAGCCTTTAAACATGTTCAGCTGTCACCGTGGTCTCGATGTTTGTGAACTATCATTGAACAAATCCTTTTTGTACCGTAAAAATAACAGTTTATAGAATAGAAAACAAAAATGAAAAATTGAAAATTATTAAAAACATAGCATCTAAATATAGTTACGTAAAATGTTTTTTCTGTGTCCCAAACGGTGGGCATGATTTTAGCCCAAACGAGTGATGTGAAATAGGAATTTTCAATTTTTAAACACTTACTGGTCTCTTAGTTCTCGGTTCACGAGGGTTTTCTTAAAAAAATAAAAATTGCGGTAATAGCAAAAATTTAAATAGGAAGGTTCACAATTTTCATTGGAAAAGTCGTCGATATGTTATTGTTATTCAAGAATGGTTCCATTTATTTCGAAAAGCCTTTGTGAGCCGATAAATAATATTATTTGGAATATGTAAGCAAAAAATAAAGTTAATCGGATGAATGGTGAATCAGTTATCATGCCCACCGTTTGAGACGACAACCTTTTGCGCAACTATGTAACCGTCATATTTTTTTTTATCGTTTTCAACTTTCTACTCTATGAACATGTATTTTTATCATATAAACAGAGTTATGTAAATCCTCTTTACTGTTTCTTCTCCAATCACCTGTAAAGATTCATGACTATTTAATGCTGAGAAACGTATGCAATGTGTTTCGCTTAAAACATGCCACCTAATTTTGTATATACATAAATAAGTAAATAATGTTGATAATAATAAATAAGGTTGATCTTGGAAAAAAAGAAAACATTGAAACATGATTCATCTTTTGAACCGTTTAATTAATATTGCAAACATTTTCTGGATTTCCAGGAAAAACTATTTAGGTGGCTTGTTTTAAGCGAAACATCCTCTATAACCCTTTAAATGTTCATTCGGGGTTTTGATCGGTAATTTCACTTTTAGAAAGAGACGAAATGACACAACTAATTTAATGGGACGCTTGGAGTGTTGCCTATTATTATACCTACTCTTTGACCAAACTGTGTTTTTTTTGGCTTTATTGTTGGATAATCGTTTTGTTTTTCTCTTGTTCTTTTTTTTTAGCCTCGTGTATGTTGGTAGCGCTGTGTTTTTGCGGGAAATTGTTTAACCCGGTGGTTGTGATTTGTAACATATATATATATACACACCTGTAAAATGCAAATAAATTTATTCTGTTTTCCTCGTGTTGAATTTGTTCCGTAGAATGGTGTCCGTTTTCTTCTGCAACGAAAGAAAAGCATGGATGTTAAATGATTCCGTGTTATCGATACCCACATTTCTATCGATTCGATTCGAGTTACAAGACATTAGAGGGGCATTGTTGTCGTGTACCCGGCTGCACGGTAATCATTAAAGTATGTCATTAGCCTTTGTTTGTGAATCAAGAAGCATTTAAAGCGTTCTACTTTATCGGTTGACTTGATTTAAGGAAATTGCTATTGATTGACGCTCGCTGTAGGGGACAGGAATTAGTGTCACTTTTAAGGAAGCATTCGTTAACTTTATGATAAACATTGGATTTATTATGGAGAGGAAATTGGGGGATAAAAGAAAACATTCCTAATGGATGATTCGTAACTGTATTCTTACCAGGAAAACCGTTAACCTGTTATATGCTAAGTGAACCTGTGCCTACACTAGAAAAAGTCAAGTGCAAAGTCGCGTTTCGAAATGAACAATGCCTTTTTGATCTGCACTTTAGAAAAAAAAAAAATTCTTAAACTTGAGCGATGGTACATATAGTAATTAGACTGCGGATGTTTATGCATTTATGGCGATTTTAAATTTGCTAAAATGTATAAGGATTCGCATAGATGCAAAAATATCTGATATATCTGCATTTTTACATATTTAAAATGGTCATAAATGCATAAAATCCGCAGTCTAATAATAAAAAAAATTTTGTTTATAACCTTATACAATATATGTACATATAACTCAAAGTTTCATAATAATTCCTTTAATAGCTTTTTGAAGAAAAATCGCAAAATCAGCTTATTTTTTAGCCTTCAATATGTAATTCCCCCTTACTTTAAATAACAAATCAAACAAAACGTTAAAATTTACATACTCTAGCAGCACAATATTTATTCACTATAACGCTTGCAGTTATTCCTTGTCTTGTTCTCTTTTGGTCTTGCTTCGGATAAAATAAACATGAACCGTCTGAATTGTTTCTATAAGTTCGTTAAGGATAACAAGTCACTAGACTATGACAAAAGCTACGAGAGTATTCTGAGCAACACTCGAGTATTCAACAAGTATCTCCTCAAGTACCCTACAAGTAATTAGGGTAACTCTGGTGCTTAATTACATTAATCCTTTCGTTACGAAGCGTCTGCTTTTGTTTGTAACTACCAATTGCAACTAATTGTAGCTGAAATCAAGTCAGGGAAAGTTTAGAGATAAGTTTCCACTCCAAATGTGATTAATGAGAGTTCATATTTTAATTAGGGCTGTTACTATCCGGATATCCGAGTAGCCGAATTACTTATTGTAACTCGAAATCCGAATCGAAATCCGGATCCGAGTATTCGAGTGATCGGTTTCGGATCTTTTATCAGGTTGACTCCAATAGAAAGTTGTTGTTATTTCAATTTTGATTAATGGGAATAAATTTAAGTAAAGTGATTAAAGCAAAATATATGTAAAGAATAATATATTCATAGTTTATTTACAATTAAATACACTATGATAATAACTTCCTGTTTTGGTATAAGAAAGCAAGTTCGTTGTTTATTTACATTTTCTGGTAACAAATATGATCTTCCAGAGATTACAATATTACCCGTCGCGGAGCATTTCGCGGGAAGCCTTGGTCCGTCCGTGTCTCACTTAGCAAGCAAAACAATCACGTAAGCTGCGTTTAAAAAATCATACCATAACAATGATTGGTCACTTCTTGAAGGGATAGTACAAATTTTAAAGTCCTTAGAAGTTACTACGACTATACTTTCCTCCCAAAAAAATGTGACCATTTCTGAAGTTCGTCCCATTATTCACAGTCTCATTGAGAAACACCTAATAATAGATCCGGAAGATTGTGAAGCAATAATGCAATTTAAAACAGTATTTGCAATCGACTTATCTTCAAGATTCCGACTGCAAACGAATCAAATTCGAATTTCGGGGATTTGAGTTATAATAATTAATTCGGGTATCCGGATATCCGAGTACCCGAATATAAATTTTGTGGGTATCCGAGTACTCGAATACTCAAGACTCGGGTATCCGTAAATCCGATCTAATAGTAATAGCCCTAATTTTAATCTATCAAAAATTCATAACTATTGTCATTATTTATACATTATTTATTGCAACGATTAAAAGGTTACATAATGTTTTCCTATTATTTGTGTGAAGAAATTCGTCAAAAGAACTCATTGCTACACCCAATACATGACTTAATATAGAATTTTTTCAATTCTTTACAGTAGAACCTCGATTATCCGATTTAATATTTCCAATATAAAATAGTGATAATTAGTTAAAAATGATTAAAACATGATTCAAATTTCACTGAAAATCCTACTGTACTTTTGTACCTAATTCATTTAATATTTGGAATCTTGGCGAATAAAAATCAAGGATAATTGAGAGTTGGACAATCGAGGTTCTACTGATACTGTATTTGATATTTAAGTTATTTTCGTGCCATACGCTGTTTAATAACCCATTTAACTTATTTTTGTGTATAATATTCATTCACTAGTAACGTGTTCATTTATTGGTGCATTTACCCTACAAAAATGAGAATCCACAAATAAAATTCTCGTGTACGTCGCATTGTTCAAAGGCATCGTTCCACTGTGAGCCGCGGTTCGTTTCACGCTACTAACAATCGTTGTACCAGAGATCGGGAAGCGATTCCTCTACTGTCGTCGATGTATCTGCACGCTAATTGCATGTGCACGCATAGATTGGTGGTTTAGATAGCGTCGTTAGACTGACGATTCTGGCGCTCTGAGCGGCTCGATTCTCTCGCGCCTCGCGGAGAGCAGCGGAGGTACGTAAATTACGTCAGTGACAACATATGCGTTTGTATAAAACGTCACGCTTGTGTATTAAACACGCACGGTCGAAGGCACTGGCCACGTGATACTCGGCTGGCAGAGCGGGCTCGGCTATAAAGCCTTAGTCAGAAGTCAGTGCTAGCTCGGCGACTTTCGCGATCTAACGCGCGCGCCTGGAACTCTCCGCCGCGACGCGCCGCGGCGTACACGTCTCGCGTAAATAGTGCTTCGTTTCCTTTTCCTCCCCCTTCGTGGAAGTGTCTCAATGAACCTGTCGCCGTCACTCCCACGGATTCACCCGGTGTCGTTATCTGCGAACGGAATTGTGTAAACACGGCCGGAGTTCGCTCCGTGTTTCCGCGCGGGTCTTCATTACGCTCCCACGAGGCCGGCTCTTCATTCACGCTTTAAAATATCCTCGCAGATCTTCGGCAACCGCGCGGGGAAAAAGGTATTTGAACCGGCGAGGACGACAGCCGCGCAGACGTTCGAGTATTAACGCGTTTAGAGTGTTGGGTGCGAAATTGCGTTGCTCCGTTAACGAGCCACGGGCTAATTGACGTCGACAAATTATTACGGACGTAGTATTTTTCTGTAGGATGTCCGAGTAATTAGTTTCGAGTTCGAGCGCATCTTTTCGAGCGATTTCCACTAATTGAAGAAGCGAAGGGACCTACTAGGTCTTCGAAACCATTAATTTCTACTCTCTTTGCACTCGATGAACTTTGCGGACATCGCCGCTCTTATCTGCGAGCCATTTCATCGCGATCATTTCTGCGAAACTGATTTTGTCGGCCGAGTGCGTCAATTAAACTGGTCTACACGATTTTGTCGCAACAAATATTTGTAACGGTTGCTGAATTCGTGTCGGCAATCAGATTTAATAATAATAATACTTTATGGAACGGGTTTAACAAACTTTTGGAAGAGTAGATTATTACAAATACAAATAACAGTCTTGACATTGATAAAGGGTGTTCAAATTTTAATGTTACTTTCAAGTTTTGGAACGATTAAGTTTTAATCGGTTGGAACACGCTCCGAAGCTTAGAACTCTTCAAAGTCTTGGAATGTCTTGACAATCTTGAAAGTCTTGAACGGTTTTGAACGGTCTTCGAAGTCTTGAAAGTCTTGAACGGTTTTGAACGGTCTTCGAAGTCTTGAAAGTAAAAAAAGCAATCAAAAAGCGTGTAAGATATCAAATACTCATCAAACTTTCAATATCCGTCGGAACTCTCACGATTCGCGAGGACCGTTCAAGACTTTCAAGAGTTTTAAGCTTCGTGTTCCAAAAGATTCGAATTTTTCATCATCGATTGGAGCGTCGTTTTTGCCATTTTGTGTTTTCAGTTTGCCTATTTGATTATTCAATAAAACTTCTTCTTTTCTTTCTATTAAAACTCTTATATTCATAAATAATTTTTGAGTCGAAAAAACCATCGAATCGTCTTGAATTTAGTGACAATTTTGTTCAACATTTCGTTCTTAATTTTAATCCGTTTTCTCATAAGAATACGCGTTAAATTAAACGTTAAATAATTTAAAAACTACCGAATCCATTTATCCGAAATGTTGTTTGGGGTCTTACTACTGCATGAAAATTCGTTCTTCTAGCTTTCAAAGATTTTCTCTTATTTTTAATATTACTGAAGTTCATCCTTAACAGATCAAAATGAATGTGACATTTGAAATCTTGAAAAGCGTCAGGTGCAAAGAGTCAGTGTCTTCGAGATGCAACTCTTCCTCCGAAAATTAGAGAAAATCGTTCAAGTCGCGCGGCAGGTCTCCGAGACACCCTCCGCAGATGTTCGACCGTGGCTGCACGCGCACGTTCAACGTCCGGACTCTTTTCTAAATACGATTAACAAAGAATATGCGGGCGTTGGAAATGACGCGTCCAGCGGAGTCGGCGCTCCTCGGTGAAACCGGACGGTAGAAATTAACATCGCGTTTCGCGCGAACTCGAAGATAACGAGGCGGTGAATGGATTTATCGGATTTACAAATCCAATAGCCTTCGGACTCGAGTTGAACGACGTTGACGTTGATGTTCTTATCCAGGGATCAGTAATTTGTGACCCGCGGGCCGAATTCGGTGTACAGTGATGAAAAAAAAAAAAAACAGAAAAACATGGCAATAATTATAAAAGTAACGAAAACCGGGACTAGTTGACTGATGAGGTTAGTTGTTACTTTTTCTTTTAAGCAGGCTCATTAACATAAAATATTGTAACGAGCAATACAACAATATTAAAGGGGGCGACATAACAATATTAAAGCTGGTTTCGGGTTATAAATTTAAAAAACTGATAGTCTTTCATTTTTTGAAGCTTTTACATTTTAAAAATGTTTATATAAATTTTTAAAATTCGAAAAATTCCCAAAGTTAAGGTGAATGTTCTAATTTCTACTCATTTAAGCGTTTACTCGTAATGAAAAAAGTATAAAAAATTTGTTTGTAACAAACATATTAATACCTCGATAATACATCAACTAATTAAAAAATATTTTAAGACGTTCAAGTACTGATAATGACTAATTCAACGTAGTGCTCTAAATTATTTCGTATTTTTGCTCACAAAAAATGACTCAAAAAATCTACATTCAGAGTAAAATACAGTAAACGGTTTTAGTATCAAATACGATTTATCTATGCACAAACTACATTCGGTCCGATTATCGAATTAAGTTTCCTATTCAAACATTTTTTTCGTTGCTTATATTGCACTTTCTTTGTAACAAAACTGTACCTCCCTCGCATAAATGATCAAATAATCTATAAATATTTTTTTATGACTATAGCACAAGCGTAACATTTGTAATAATAATAAAAAAAAACAAAAACGAAATATGTAGAACTCGGGACATGAGTAGAAATTGGGACATTTACCTTACACGGATTTTAATAACGACGAAACACAATATTACGTTTTTCAAACTGGTGGGACAAATATCGCAAGAAATAATTGATCAGTACAGATTAATCTTTGTTAAAATCGGAGAGTATACTTTTTAGAAGGCTATGAATCTGTAATATTATGAATTTCCCAAACTTGCTCATTTTTAAGGGAAGTAAATTACTAAATTACTTGGGCAATGTTTTAATTTGTCCAAAACAACAAAAATCTGAAAATTACGATTTCTTTCTCAAAAGTGTCGAAGTACATATCCCGGACTTACCCTAACTGTGCTTCGACCGTGATTCGAGTAACGCGAACGACGCGACGCTTTTTCTGCTCATTCAGAGCGAGGTGCGCGCGAAAGAAAAAAAAACCACCTTCTGAGATCTAAACACTCGGAGCTTCGACTTCACCGAGGAACACAGAGCCGACCTTGGATCCTTCCTTCTCGTTGCCCGTAGACGACGTCGGCGTCGTAGGCGTGACGCGTGCTCGTTGGAAAATAGTCCGCAGCGAAATCATCTGCCGGCACGTGGACGGAATGCTCAGCTGTCCGGACTCCGAAGATCGTCTCGCCTCGATGACGAGTCGATGCTTGTCCTCGAGGAGAGCTTTCCCCTCGATCTTTAGCACCTGCGCGTT
Source organism: Perdita meconis (assembly GCA_030770465.2). Taxonomy (NCBI): domain Eukaryota; kingdom Metazoa; phylum Arthropoda; class Insecta; order Hymenoptera; family Andrenidae; genus Perdita; species Perdita meconis. The sequence goes on from JASKOS020000007.1 coordinate 5,736,939, forward strand.
GAAAATCGGTTTTGCAACTGTTCGACACGCTCCGAGACGAATGGTCTCTACTCCGCTCGGTTTCCCAACGGTAGTTTGGCCACGGGTGAACGTTTCGTGGGAGTCGGATAGAAGGAAGATCGAGGAGAGAGAATAGGAGAGAAAAAAGAAAAAAATAAAAAAAATAAAAATAAAAAGGAAACGACTCGCGGATAGGAAACCGCACGGTCGCGGCTCGGTTCCCCTATAATTCGCGCTCGATTCGATCGATTTCGTAATTAGACGGGCCCCCTGGTTCCCTTTTGTTTCTTCCAGTAACGCGGGAAGAGGCTCTGGCCCCGTCGGTGAGACTCGCTACGACTTTCGAGATAGTTCGGTTTCCTCTCCTTCGCATGCATGGGTCCCGGCTTGTCCGATTGCCTGCGTTCCTGTTCTCTGCACCCGGCGATCACCGTGTTCCATCGACAGACCCAACGTCGGCTGCTCCGTCGTCTGAGCTGATCGCTATCAGTCATGACCAACGATAAACAGGTGAGTGCTTTCGGTGTTGCTCGACTTTTGGACTTCGACGAGTGTTCTCCTGTTCTCGGTCCCTCGCGGTTGCACGTTCACTCAACACTTCTTTGTTCTTCGATTAACAATTACACTCCTGTCCATGAGTCACCGGACACTTTTTTTAATTTCACCGAAGTGGTTTCCAATAATTTTTATTACCTTTATTGGCTTTAAGGAAGAACAACACGTGGCGTCCGGAAAAAGAGTGTTCTTTATGAAGACTTCGGATGTTTATGCGCGATAAATATACAATAAGCATATGACATTTAGGGTCTGATTGAAATCACCGAAACAGATGTCAACGACAAGAATTCACTGACTTCAAATTTGATCGACAACAGAGTTAACTGACAACAGTAATGAGCGACATGACAGCAGCATTAACAGACAACAGTAATGAGCGACATACATACACATTACACATTCTTCGCGTAGACAATAATACTCCGATCAGAAAAATCTTGAAGTTGAACGATTTCCGTAATATGTACTGCAAAAATGTAGATTTAAAGGAAAATGGCTATATGTAATACAAAAGTAGGAGACATGATGCCTTATTTATTCGAAAATTCTTTAAAATTCTTTAACACAACACCACTGTGCGACGAGCAGAGTCTTATGGTTGCATACTTCATTCACGTTTAGTTGATAGTAAAAAATGATTCATCGGCATAAATGCATTAACATCCTCATACTCTATACTTGACAAAATCTTTAATATCCTGATTTGAATTTTATATTCCCTACATTGCAACCAATTAATCCTAAGTTTGCCTCACAATATAAGTTACTTTGCACTCTAAAAGCATTAACCTTTAGAGGGTCGGAAAATTATTTTAATAGCTTAGCTAATACTAACTTTTCGATTTTTTAAATGTATATAAATTTGTATATCTGTGTATTTGAACATCCATGTACAATGACTGACGACAGACAGAACGTCATTTTCCTAAACTTTGTCATTGAAATTCATCGTGAGCTCTATGGCGGCAATGCATAATGTGTGTAATGACTAGACTGTGGATGTTTATGCAAATTCATTTTCAAAGACATAAAAGTCGATAATCAACAGAAATAAAAGTGTCTTTTACCTATGTATTTTGTTTTCGATATTTTATGTATTTTTGCATTTATGCACTTCTTTATGCATTTTAGCAGATTCAAAATTGCTATACTATAAATGCATAAGCACCCGCAGTCTAATAACGAGTAAAAGAAAATGTCGAACTCGCTATGTATCCACTATCTGCAATATTTCATTGTGCATAACACCATATTTTGAGGTTTTTCCAAAACAATATTACCATAAGTAATAGTTTGTAATATAAAAAATAATAGAAAAATGAAAATAATTCTAAAATAGTTGGAAGCTAAAATGAGATAAACAAACAAAGCACAGAAATAAAAATTGAATACAAAAGTAAAAAAGAGATGCAAAAACTTTCTAGTAGAAAGACGTAGAAAGTTTCTACGTCTATATCATACGTGTTTGCCTAAAAGTCAGTAATGTTGGTTCAATCGTTGGAAATTATCAGAATCTGACTTCATAACTGCAATCAGTATCCTAAAAAATAATTATAAGTACTATAATTTCAAAATTAGACAATTTTCAATTTTTATCCTGTCAGGACCGCAAAGCCACTGTAGTGGCTAAGAATAAATGTGGAGATTCAAAATTTTAATGGAAAAATGCCGGCCCTCTAAAAGTTCATAAACTATTTTTATTATTTTAAGTATCCGGTGAATTATGGACGGGAGTGTGCGCATAGCGAGTAACAAATACGCACTGGCATAATCAACACTGGAGAAATGCGAATGGAGCATAAAATATTCCATAGTAAAGATGTTAAAGTTAATCGTACGATTTCAAATTTGTCAAAGAATTGCCTACAATCTGGAAGATAGCTCAATCCGACGTTTTCTATTGAGATTTCTCTACCGCTATCGATGAGAGTAGATATTAACCATTCTGTGATTGATTGCTAGCTGTTGCGTCTTTAATTCTGACGATAAAATGACGTGCTAGTAAAAAAATGATGGACACGAGCATCTAGTGGTCTAGTGCATGGCGCATCAACCACTTTCTTTAAATCACCGCAGCTCGGAATATAAAACTCGCCTGTGGTTTAACGCTCGCGTAACATATTTGCTCGTTTCGCGATGCAGATTCGCCGATACGCTCCTGCGAAATCGTTACCAAGAAATCAATGCATGATTACCTCCGCGAGTATTGTTTTCTTATCTGGACATCGTGTTTGCGATTGAGATGGCGTAATTCTACCAGAACCGCGACTCACGAGAACATTCTCACACGGTTCTATGCATTCGCACGGGACTCGCGCAATTTTTGCGAAGCAAGTAGCACATTTTTGCTCTGATCTGAGAACGAGTTTCAATCTTTATGCCTGAGACTTTCTTTACTCCGAGCACCGTGTAATTTTTGTGCATATCAATGTTGCTCTTTTTTTGTGTTTCAGTTTGCACTTGCACGACGATGTGAAATCAAGCTTTATCGATATTCGTTGTGTTTATATTCAATCCTCGACTGCTGTGAAGAGATTAAAAAAGTCCAATATTTACTGAGCGAGTAACCTAAATCACTTTATGGTTAAGCTAGTAACGCGAGTAATTAATTCGATAACGAATCAGCGTTGTCACGAGCCCAACACACCAGTTAAGGGTTGATTCGTATATAGCGGACGCACGAAAGATTCTGTAATTCTCTGAAAATTTTCAACGTTTCAGGAAACACAGTAGTTATTTCATTACAGCGGACAGTCGCGGGCAGACGATGCACGTATAGATATTCTCGTGACCCTAATTGCTGCTAGCGTGCGGCACGATGATTATCAACGTCGAAGGTAGTCATGAGAGACGATCGATTCGCTTGAATTGCCTGATCACGCGCAAAACGTCCGAAGAATGGCGAGAACTTTACGACAGTCGCGAATGATTTCCAATTATAGTGGTGATCATCGGGACCTCCGTCGGAAACGGTAACTGTACATAAGCAAAGGATCATTTAAGTGTTTCCTCGATTGAGCTCGACGACTGTAATTACACGGTAACCCACAGCTTTGCTTCACCTGCAATTAGGAGTAACGTGATCGGTCATCGGACAGCACGGATTTACGTTTTTCTGTTACAATGAAAGAAATGGGGGCATCGATGCGCAAGAGAGAATTGGCTATACAGGGTGTAACCAAAATGTTGCAGTTCCTTGAAAGGGGTGATACCTGAGGTGATTCTAAACAACTTTTTCTTTAACGAAAATGTTACGTCGGGCTTTGTTAACGAGTTATTAATGAAAAACACCGACCAATCAGGGAGCGAGTACAGCGGATTAATGATGACGCAGTCGATGGCGGGTCAATACTGCTTACAGCTGGAGCCCGCGCTGAAATTCATCCACTGTATTCGTGCTTCTATTGGTCGGTGTTTTTCGTTAATAACTCGTTAACAAAGCCCCACCTAACATTTTCGCTAAGAAAAAAGTTGTTTAAAATCACCTCAGGAATTACCCCTTTTAAGTTCCTTGTTAAGTTCCTTAACTGCAACATTTTTGTTACACCCTGTATACAGGGTGCAAACTATATACATACGTTTAAATATTTTCAGAAGTGATTGGGGAGCTCAAATGGAGCACAAAATGTCTTATGACATGGATTCCGATCTGCTTTCATTTGAACTCCCCAACCACTCCTGAAAATATAAAATTTATTTATTTACTTATTTAGATATTGACGGTATTCACCTTTTGTTATACAACATAATACAAAAAGTAAATGGTATTGAATGGTACTGATTGTATAGGAGGAAGAAGTAAAAAGATCAATTCGATTCAAGAAGCATTAGGATAATTACAAATTCTGGTATCGTGATCGCTAAATGTAAGATTAGTTCTGAAAAAATTAACACTAAAACGCGAGCTGACATTGAAATTTATGAGTTAACGTAGCGGAGGACAGTCAATATAACTATTTATAATTTTAAATATAAAAAGAGGATCAAGGCTTTGTTTTCTCTGGATCCAATTCCTGTTTTTGTGGATTCATTCCTGTTTCCATGGATCAAGGCTTCGCTTTTCGCTGTAGATTAAGGCTTTGCTTTTTATGGATCTGTTTCTGTTTCCGTGGATCAAGGTTTCGCTTTCTGCAGATCTGTCTTCGGATTATTATAATAGGCGTGCATGCAGTAAAAGAAAAGTCTGCCGATATTCCAATCGCCTCAAAAATATTCAAAATGACCCTCCCACATCTGTAAACCGTGCTTCCAACTGTTCATAACAACAAAGTACGACACAGATTTGGTCCCACCTAAAATGACATGAAACAATTCCAAACGCAATCCTTCCAAATCACTACACAAGAAAAGTACACGGGTACCGTTAATCGGCTCGTTTCTAACGATTACGCTCGTAATTTGCGAAACAGAGGGCAACGGAACGAGGGACCGGACCCCGTCATGTATCTCGTTCGTTCATTGCTAGAAAAAGTCGCATAATTTGATCTGTCTCGCCGCGCTACACCGCGTCGAACAGCGGCGAACACGCGCCACACGCGACTAAATAACTCCGAAGATTTCGCGTACGATCATTATATGCCCCCCATCGTTGCCGGCGATCCAAACGATCCGCGTTTCGCTGACGAGTCTGCTGGCCGCGACGAAAGATTGTTCGTCACGGGGCACTCGGAAAAATTTTGACAACAGGTGTCGACTCGTTGCGGTGTTTTCGTTCCTTGGGACTTTCTTCTTCACGCTCCTTGAGCCCCGAGAGAGAGTCTCTCCGAGCGCGTGCATATTTCCCGCTGGTCGTGCTATTGACCTTCCCCGACGAGTAATTGCTCTAACGGCGACGTTAACGTTGTATTCTTGCGAATCGACCGTTTCTCGTGGTAACGCGGAATTGCACGGTGAATAGGGGAGACTGGGGCAGGTTGTAACATGGGGTAAGTTGTAACATAATTGAAATTCTCTAAACAGAAAATCTAGTTAGCGAATTTCATGCGACAGCGACATGAGGATATTAGCAAGGACGATTTGAGTATGAAAAGTAATTGAAAATCGAATATTTTTGAAAGCATCTCTTGTTTTTAAGGCAGTCCTAAATGTTTTTTGCATTAAGTAGAGTTCTCATCTTTTTACTGGATCTATAAATTCTTTTTACAAATTACTAAATTCACTATGCATGATGTTGTATCACTACTATATCTACCGACTGTATATTTAATTTTTCTATGCTATATGTGACTAAGTATGAGTTCTGTTAAGCCTTTGTACACTAATGGGACTGTATCCCGTCTAATAATAATAATAATAATTAAGTAAATTAATTTTTCAGCAAAGATCATGGGACAGTCATTCCAAGTTTATCAGGAACCCTATGCTTGCTGTTCACTTCGGGTGTATTTGACCTAATACTGCATTTTAATTTGTTAAATAACTGTTCTAATTGTAAGAAAAATATGAGGAAATTAGTGTTAATATTTACGTTTACTGATCCTTGATGTTTTGTAAAAATTTCAGCAATTATTTAGATTAAGGGAGTCGACTCCGATTTGAATGACCTTGAAATATGCCCTTGGCGACATATTTCAATGTCATTATTCTGAACAACTTTTCTCTATATGTAAGCTCGAAAAAACCGTACGATACACGCTCGCATTTTATCCCCCCACCCCACTAGCGGCATTCGTCTTTGATCCAGCGTCTTTTTCGCGCGTTGTCACTTTCTACGTTCGGCACATTACAAAGAAAGTAGTACCCTACGATATAAGCTCGTCTCCGGTTTCGAGGAGAGAGCCTACATCGAGAAAATACTGTACTACAGTGTGGTGCAAAAGTCGCGAAAGGATGTAAAATAATAATAATTTAAACAATATATGGTTTAAAATTTATTTCTTCCCAAAATAATAAAATACAATTCGTGGAGATTTTTTTAAGTTATATATGAAAAATTGTACTGCATATGTGTTTGCCATTTTGAGCCTCACAAAGTTGGGCTCTTTTAAGAACATTTTCCATGACTTTTGTTACCATAACTGGTTTAACTCTTGCATTTCGAACCGAATGTTTTTCTTTAGCTGCTGAATGATCTTTGGTTTGTTGGCGTACACCTAACCTCAAAATGGCAAACACATATGCAGTACAATTTTTCATATATAACTTAAAAAAATCTCCACGAGTTATATTTTATTATTTTGGAAAGAAATAAATTTTAAACCATATATTTTTTAAATTATTATTATTTTACATCCTTTTGCGACTTTTGCACCACCCTGTACATACCTGCATTGACATGTCATATGTATATTTTTGAATAGTCAATCTTTACTTCAGAAATTATTTTCAATAATTACTTGTTGACATAAATTTAAAAGAACGATTTATGTGTTTCACGAACTGATTAAAAACTAGTTTCTAAGTCTGGGTTAGATTCCCTAGCGGGGAGGGTTTGAGGGAGGGGCTGCCGCCCAAGAGTTTCTACTTGTTAATTCCTTTGTATCTTCAGTTATTTGATATGTATCTGCCATTACTTTAAAAAAAGTATCCAATCGTTTGTCAAAATCGAATGTTTTTTTAATTACAAATTCTGCCAGATAGTGGTTGAAATGATATTCTCTACGACCATACGTAGGAATATTTCCATGAATATCTCTCCATAGTCTTTGAATATTCTGGGTATGGACACCCGTGACTGGATCGACGAAATTTTCGTAATGATTCATTACACGATGTTGATATATTTTTTTATCAGTTTATCCATATGCTTTCCAACAATCGCTATGGATTATTGTTCAAGGAGCAATCTTTTTTAAAATAACAGGCAGAGTCTATTGTTTTGGGGGAGGGGCGACAGCCCTTTGGATGTGCCAATACTTTTTGGAGTCACTGTAAATAAAAATAGTGTACTTTTATGGAATAAAGTACTTATATTACAAAAAAAAAAGTAAAGGTGCAATAACTCACTTTGTGCAGTTATGCAATGCATAACTGTTTCTTCGGTATTTCATTCAGTTTGAATGATTCCGTAAACAGACTATAGTTTAAGAATTTCGAAAGAATTAAACTTTCTGGAGGACACGAGTTTTAGGAATTAACAATAACTTGTTACGACTTTTTAGCAACAATAAACCCACGGAATCACTGATCTGTCCGTAATTGGGTCACTTACCCTACCTACAAAAACTTTTTCTATTACAACCTGCCCCAGTCTCCCCTAAAATATCGACTGCGAAAAACGTGAGACATTGGTGACGGGAAGAATCCTACAAAGTTAAAGAACGTCCCGTATCTTTCTTTGCCCGCAAGAGATAGTCATCCATCTGCCAGGAAAATAGGTCGATGGTCCTCCAAGCGTTCTCCAGTTCCTCCGCTTCCCGTTATCCAAGGACCTCTTCCTCGACTTTCCAAGGATTCGCCGACGCCGTGCCAGCGTCCTCGACAATGCTGACACGCTCGGATACCCCGGCTTCGAAAGTCCGGCGTAGTTCGTGGACGCCGAAGAGCTCCTCCAATGAAAGAGAACAGTGGGTAATTTGATGCGATCGGCGTTGTTGCAGTCCTGGTTCCGCGGGGTTCGGAGCAGCAAATTCCGCCACGTGTACGGCGTCCCGGCGAAGAGGGAGAAATGCTACGACAACATCAAGATCACGAAGAACGCCCACGACTCGCAGTTCTGCGCGGTGAACCCGAAGTTCCTGGCGGTGGTGACGGAGGTCGCGGGCGGCGGCGCGTTCCTGGTCTTGCCTCTCGATCGCGTGAGTTTATCCGGGCCTTATCGAGTAATCGATTCCGCTATTATTACAAGCGTACACCGTACACACGCCGCCGACGCGAGCCGATAGCTTATCAATGGGTCGGGGCTTTTTATCGCGGAGCTCGGCTATTGAATATTATCCATCGACGTAAATAGCCAGCCGTTATCGCGAGTTATTGCCGCTCATCCTCGATGGGAGACGTTCGGCGCGGAGCGCTCCCAACGTGGAGAGATTGGAGCGCAGATAATAATCGATGTTTACACCGGGGATCCAGTTTGATTGTTTGAAGTATGTTTCTCGGTGTTACAGACCGGTCGACTCGACTTCAATGCTAGTAGAGTGACTGGACACACTGGCCCAGTTTTGGATATCAAGTGGAACCCTTTCAATGATAACATCATCGCTTCCTGTTCCGATGACTGCACTGTATGGATCGGTCTTGTATATCCGCTGCGCGGAATTAGATTCGTTCGACATTACAGTGGATGATTCGATTATTAGGTTGACAATGAATTCGTGCGGTTTTTATTCTGCATAAACATAAGAATGTTACTGGATGAGTCACGATTGATTATTTGGTTTTGATGATGAGTAGATTGCGGATTTTTATGCAAAATGAAATGTTTATGAACGCCTAATGAATTGAAACTTGATTAACAGTATGTTGTATTTTAGAAATATTGTAACTTAAACTATATTTTTAATATTTTGTAGATTTTGGTATTTGCCAACAATTTAGAAGATTTTTAGAATATGTGCTTAGAATTGTCATAAATGCGTAATGATGAGTGTTTGGAAATTAAAAATAATAGAAAATAATACAAGTAGTAATAATTATACTGTGAATATTTATGCAAAATGAAATTTTTACAAGCATAAATAAACAATTGGATCTTGAATAACAGTAATTAACCCTTAAATGCATAATACATCTGTCGAACCATTTGAATATTTTATAATACAGTAGAATAATAACATTCTGATATAATATCAAGTTTTTTTCTTTATTGCTGAATGAATTTTTTCTAGTAAAAAGATGTAAAAAAGATAAAATGGATTTTTAAAATTATTTTTCCACGACTTGAGGGCATGTAAATTGCTAATTTCAATAAGAATTTTATAGGTTAATTTTTTAAATATTCTAAATTAGATTAAATTTTGGATATTTTATATATTTTAGAATATGTAAACAGTCTTGTAGATATTTTTGTATATCTGTAATAATTAGTGAAAATTTTACATTTATAGGAAACAGGCTTCGGCATTATCCAAATTAAATATTTGAAAAATACTCGTTAAAATTATGTGTTGGTAAATTAGTTTATCGAATGACATATTAGTTTACTTTAGTTCATTTTAGTTCATCGTTTAAAATAATAAAGACGTTAAGTATCATTGTTATTTTAACAGGCAAATGATTTTACCAAATAATTTGATCATCCACTACATTTAATTATTTTTCACGATATTTTTCAATCAGAAAATTATGCTAAAATTTCTAATTATTTTGAGCGGTCTTCTGCGTCCTTTCTTAATTCATAAGAATGTTTTACATTAGATGTTAATGCGACTTGTTTTTGCCGACTTGTCGACTTGCGAATGTTTTTAATATATTTCACACATATCGTAGATAAAATTGTGGCACATTCCCGACGGCGGACTGTCCCGAAACCTGACAGAATGGATAGTAGAATTGCAAGGACACAAGCGTCGAGTTGCCTACATCGAATGGCACCCTGTGGCCGAGAACGTGCTTTTCAGCGCCGGCTTCGACCACCTCGTCATCGTGTGGGACATAAACAGGGGCGAGGCAGTGAGCGTGATCGATAGGCATCCCGACGTGATCTACAGCATATCTTTGAATCGTGACGGTAGCCTGCTGGCGACCACTTGCAAGGATAAAAAGCTGAGAGTCTTCGAACCAAGATCTGGCATTGTTCTCTCGGTTTGTATTCAATATAAACACAGATCAAATTATTTTCCTATTGATTCATTTATTCATTAGATTAATGGATAATAAATTCTTTAGTGTAGTGCAACAGAAATTATAAAAGAGTCGTCATGATTAAATAAGTAACGAGATATGTTACGTCTGAAAATAGCATAAGAACCGAAGAAGTTGAGGATGTTGTAGGAATTTGTTGACATTAATAAATAGTCGGTTGAAACTATTAAAATTTCCGTACAAAATTCTGTGCTGTTCCTGATTCAATAAATCATCATGTCTTAATGCCATTTATAATGAATCTCTAATAATCAGCGTCGTATAAAATCGATTTTGGATCTTCAGGAAGGTGTTTGCCATGCCGGAACAAAGGCCAGCAAAGTGGTGTTCCTCGGAAGTTCCGGTCGACTCTTGACGACGGGCTTCAGCAGACATTCTGACAGACAGTATGCCATTTGGAGCCAACACGACCTGACTGCTCCGTTGACTTGCGAGACTATCGATTCTTCCAGCGGCGTCGTTTCCCCGTATTATGATAACGATACGAATATGGTGTACCTCGCCGGAAAGGTAAGACTCATATTTGAATCAGAATCTCTCTAACAAAGAGTTCGTTAGTAGTAAACACTTCAACTTATTTTCGATATTCTGCTTTTAATCCCCGCGTTTTAGGGTGACGGGAATATTCGATATTACGAAGTGGTGAACGAGGCTCCCTGGATGCACTTTCTCAGCCAATTCATCTCTGGAAATCCGCAGAGAGGGTTGGGAGTGATGCCAAAACGAGGCGTCAGCACCTCCATCTGCGAGGTGTTCCGATTTTACAAGCTGCACGCGACTCGCGGCATGTGCGAACCAATTTCCATGATCGTCCCTCGCAAGGTAGCTTCCAGTATCTTCAATCTATTTAATTTCGTGAAATCTTAAGGTATTTGTCCACTTGAGACTCAGGGTTGGACATTTTATTTGAAATGAGATAGGAAATAGTCATTTGAAATACTGAATCATGAATTATGAATGAAGTTGACGATTTTAAGATTTGATGTTAGAAATTTAAACATTTGAAGTTGAGAATTGAGAGATTTGAAGATTTTTGGGATTACAGTTCAGAAATTTTGGACATATGGATATTTTTAAAGTTACAACTGAAGTTGAAAATTTGAAGACGTGAAACTGAATATTTAAAAACTTGAAATTGGAGATTTGAAGAGTCGACGTTAGAGTTTTCAAAGTTTGAAGTGAAAAATTTGAGGAGATAAAATTAAAGATTTAAAGATTGCAAATGGGAGGTCTGAAAATTTCAGAATAAACATTTGAAGATTTCAAGTGGCAGATTCAAAGATATTTAGCATCAGAAAAATTGGAACATTGGATGGAGTTTCGAAATGTAAGACGGGCAATCGAATTGGAAATGTTACGTTGGCAAATAAATTCGTTCGATGTCTCATTTACTCCACTTTAAAAAACTGAAGGAACTTATTTGCCAACCTAACAAATATCATGTATGTACAGTTATTTGACAATCTCCGAATTTTAATAATGCATTCCATTGGGTTGATAAATAAGTTTGTTCAGTTTTTTAGTGTGTTGTGAATTGCAACAACCGAATGGAGAAGCAGTTTTTAACAGCTAATGTTTATATTATGAATTTAATACTTAGTAATATGTATTTTAACTTATTTTGTTTATATAAAGCTTTACAATGTGACCCCATAAAAAATGAGCTTGTTCCAGCTTGCGCCTAATGTATCTCATGGTAAATGCAGCCCTGATGCTTTTTGAAAGCCAAATTTTGAGAAATTTGAGTCTCCAAAGAAACTCACGAAAGTTTGATTCTCAGTTGAACAGATACCTTTATTATTCCCATTGTAAATCTGGAATTGTGCAATAGAAAAATATTAAATTTCGTAAGATTAGCTCCAAAGACCAGCAAATCGAAATAAAAAACACGAACGCGTTAGAACGAAACGAGTCGTAAAGCGAGGGTTTAATTAAAGTCGTTTCAACTCGCAGTTAATTGGAAACTTTCACTTTGCAGAGCGATCAATTTCAAGAGGATCTATACCCCGATACCATAGGCACCTGTCCCGCACTATCGGCGAGGGATTGGATCAGCGGCATGAACAGTCCGCCGATACTGATCTCTCTGAAAACCGGTAAGACTCTTGAACTTTTCCTTTTCAGTACTTCAATTTAGGATTTTTCTCGCGATTACTTTGCCGTTTAAATGTTAACAGGGGGCAGCATAACCACGCACAAGCCGCGGGTCTACAAACCGCCGCAACTTCCGGCTGCCACCGACCTGAATAACAAGAAGAAGTTCGCGTTCCTGTCCACGGAAACCGTGCCCGACTACAGGCCCATCGAGCTGCACGACATGTCGGAGAAAAGTCAGAAAACTTCCAGCAACCAGAGCACAAAGTTCCAGCAGCTACAGCAAAAATTTGGAACCGCTGTGCTGCAGGTAGGACTAGTGTCCTTTGAAGATTAGTGACTAGTTTTGTGACTCGCATATCGCAATGTTATGACTAGACTGCGGAAGTTTATGCATTTATGGCAATTTTCAAATTAGAAAACTTATAAGGATGCCTGCAAGTATAAAAATGCAGTCAAATATAAAAAATATAATGCATTTTATAATATTTAGAAAATAAAACACACATTTATTTAAGATTCAGTTGCTGTTGTATGTCTATACAAATATTAATTTGCATAAACTTCCGCAGTCTAGTTATGCCTTTTTTTTTAAACAAAATTGGCATTTCTTTAACATGCTTCCTTCTATATCAATTCTTTACTTGTTATTATTCTTCAGTTATTTCAAAGTATTCCTTTTTTATATTATAAAAATCCTTGATATTTTCATTAAAAATACAGTATTGTGCGAATTCATGTGAACACAGGTTATTTCATTCGAATTATAGTTTATTCATCGTAAAAGCAGTTTGACCTTGAAACTTTAATTTGCATATAGGGTCTCCAATAGAAAATGTATCCTCCTTTGATAAACCGCAATACTTTAATGCGAATATTTCAAATAATTCATACAATCTGCAGTAATGTTCTCATAAAAATTTCGTTCACTGTACAGAAAGTACCTCCTTTCCTTTAAAGTCAGATATGAATGATTTGTCCAACTATTTTAAATTCGTTTGATTTGCAGAAGAATATTATCTCCGCGCCTATAAACGATAACAAGGTTCTGGAGACCGTGGAAATTCCCAACAACGACGCCGAACTGAGGCTGGCATTTGCTCGGCAAACGGAAGAGTTGAGGTTGATACGACGACAGCTAGCTAATAGTCAACTGCGCGTCAAGGAGCTGGAGGAACAAATACGCAAGCTTCAGAGGCAGTAAAGCTACCTCGAACCCTTAACTCGCTCGCTTCGAAAACGTTCACTTATAGCTTCGTTGCTAGTTGTACGAGAGATATATGGTACTTATATGAGCGAGCCGTGGCTTGTTCAACGTACGCTCATCGTTGGTTAACGATGCCTAAGCTTTTGGAAGGTTTTATACGAAACTGTGGTGCATTACGGTAATTCAGAGTTACAGATTGGGAGAAGAATCGTGAAGATAGTAGGACCAAGGAAATAACTTTTCTTTAATCGCTTCTACTGTAAATTAATTTTTTTTCTAAAGCGTTGGGTGTGTATGAACTACAGAACTGACCTAATTTTATTTTACGTAGTAAGAATCTGTAATTCTGAATCAACTTGCGAAGGATTTCGATGGAAACGTGCAAAAGAACGCGAAAAACTCTATGGACGAAACTCATACGCTGATTGTACTGACACGGAACGCAGTTTACAGTAATTTTCTCGACTCTACTTTTCGTCTCTTTGCTACCTTTATACCTATATACTGTTTTACGAGCGCAGCAATGGAGCAACAATAAGTTAGTCAATTTGAAAAAACGTTCTAAGTAGAGAAGTTGAAAAACTGATAGACAAGCGATTGTGATTTTAACACTAATGCCTTCACTGAACGAGGTTTCCGTCTGCGTAGAACTCTGATGTTTTCTCCATCTTCTAAATTCTAAATTAACGTTACGTTCTAATTTTTCAATTTCGATAAAAATTGAATTTTATTTCAGTTTACTTGATTATAAATCAGCTAAGAATGCTGATAACAATGCTGATAACATTCATTTGAGCGAGATGCGTCCACCTTGAGCACTATAAAAAAGGTAGTTTCTAGCCATTTTTTTCTGCTACAAAAAATACTGCAAATACTCCGAACGTTTTGTATGTTATAGAGACATATTTAAAGAATTCTACAAAATTTCTTTGCGTAAAAAAATAGAAATTTGAACTGACAGTCTTGGACGTTGACTCTTGCACAAAAAGGTACCTTGTTGACCCAAATCACCGCGAAGTTCTGAAAGATCGAAGGATAAAATCCACTAGAGATTTTAAATTGTAATAAATTTGCTACAATATAGTGTAAGGTTTTTTTTTATTAAAAAAATTACGTGAATGACAGCGTTAAAAAAAAATCACATAAAATGCTTCTAAATAATCGAAGAAATTCTACGCTAATACATTGTAATTTGAAAATCTCTTATGAATCTCATTGACTTTCTTCGACCTTTCAGGACTTTGCGGTGGAGTGAGACAGCAAGGTATTTTTTTTGCAGAAGACTACGAAACTTCTTTTTGCGTCCGAGACTCTTAGCTCGTCAAATTTCTATTTTTTTTACGTGAAACAATTTGTGTACACCTCTTTAAACATGTCCCTACGATATAAAAAATACTCAGAATGTTTCAATTATTTCTTATAACAGAAAAAAATTCCTAAAATTTGCCTTTTTTTATAGTGTTCAGAGTGCTGCCCCCATTTAATTATCTTTGCTTTGTAATGGGTTGTTTGAAAAGTTCTTTTCCTTTTAACCCTGTGCTACAATCTTCAAATCTTTCTTGATCTATTCATGTATTTTCTTTCACTCAGCAAATGTTCCAATTTGAAGAAAAATATGAAGCAATTAGCGTTCCATAAGCTTCTGTTATTGCTTAGCATTCCATCAAAACTTCTTTATATATTTCAATAATTATGTAGTAATAATTAATGTTATTCGAAATTCAGACTGTTAAGAAGAACGTAGACGGGTTAAAATTTCTATCTTTCGAAAATCAAGGTTTCCAAGAAAAGGAGTCATAAATTTAACTAGCTGATCTTAATTCACTTAAATCACATTTCCAAAATGACCAACTCCACTTTTTGAGTTTCACTAAAATTGACTATCACTTGATTCGGTGTTTTAGTAATAAAAGTTTAAAAAGCCGAGTTAATCACTTTGGCTTCTGAACTCTGAACAATTTATATAATAGTTACTTTCACGATTCTTTCCCGGAGAAACTTGATATTTGAAAAATATAAACTTAGAGAACGAAACGAAATTTCAAGACAATTTAATTATTTCAAGAAATATTCTGACCTACGAAAGCTGATATTAATAATGTTTAATTTAAATAATGAAGAGAAAGGATCAAGTTTGTTATACAGACGCGGATCCTCGACGGAGTATTAAATGTTCAGTACACGAAGAAATCGTACCTGTCTTGTGCGTATGCACGTTTATCGTATGCAACTCGTTCTACATATAGAAACGTCGTATAATAGAGTGATAGATAAATGCAGATGTTTAGAAGTTATTGGAGAGGATATCAAGTCGCAATAAATTCGAAAATGCGGATCGAGCACAACACGTAAGGACTACTAATTAGAACGATTAGGAAAGTCGCGGTAACGGTAAGATATCCTGAAAACGAATTTGCATTGTCGACGCAATGATTTTCAGTGCATTTATGTAAAGCTGGCTACACACGTAACTGCATATAGAAAGTGAAGTAAAATTTGATAGTTAATATCATACATAATTTGGGTAATCAGAAATGATTTCCTTTGTTTTTTTTTTTTAAATTTTAGAACAGATTATTATAGTATAATTATTGTGATTTTTGCACGTTTTTAGGTGTCAAAGTAAAGATAAAATATGGACTTAGACGTTAAAAAACTATGATAGTTGCTCTATGATCAGGAATTGGGTCCTTGATGACTATACTTGTGCAAAAAGTTTATATATCACTCAAATATGCAGTTACGTCTGTAGCCGGCTTAACATTCTTTCGATTGTTCTTCTCCCTTCTCCCTACACTGCTACTAATCTTATTTATTGTTCCACACCGATTAACATTAATTCTAATAAGTCAGTAACGTTACTAACTTCGTCAATGGCTGTAAAAATTTATTCATATTAAGATTTAATTTAAACAAACTCGTTTCTTATTTTATTTTGTATACGTTCGCACTTTGTATTCGTAAGATAGGTAGGACTTACCGGATTAACTTTAAACTATCTTATTGTGACGCGTGTTCATCACTGCCATAGCCCACTGCCATCGAGCGAATGGCAATATAATTTCTTTTTCTAAGTGAATCATATGGCAGTGACGATATTTATTGTATACTACGATTAGTTTCGAACGTTAGGCTGACGTATTTCTTTTATACTTTAGACTTATCGAGTGCAATATTACGTGCGCACAGTGTCAACGAATGGAACACTAAACTGGACGTTGCAATGGGCGAATGAATATTGCAAGTTAAGAAAAAACAATAAGGATAATTCATTATCGACGAAGATAACTTTCATTCGAATACCTTGACGCGAACTGTTCAAAAAACAATGCCCATATTTGCGAGTGTCAAATAAATAGTATACACTATCTAGGACCAACAAACGAGGAAATTGTTAGTCACGAGAAATTCTATTGTCGCTTGATAGTGATCGAATTGAGTAACGGTTTATATACTGTTTATACATATACATGTATTTTTCATACGATATAGTTGTAATATTCGATCGACAAATATAATACCTTCTCTAAAGAATTTCGCAATTTGTCTGTGTAAGAGTAGGTTTGTGTTGGAGCTGGTAACGATAAGAGCGACGGCATGCAGTGAATTCTCGATAGTAGCGACTATTTGTTATAAGCAACTTTTGATATGAACAACTTCGGCTCCAATGACTCGTTATGAGCGACTGTTGACGTTATAGGATCGCTAATTGTAAGCATGTAACACATAGAGAAGTAAAATATCAGAAAAAATTTATTTATCACCATTGCATAAACTGTGAGTCACGATATCAAGTAGATTTTAATACTGCTAGAAACGTTAAACACTGTCAAAATGATGTTAAATACTATGGTACCTTTCAAAAATCTCTAAATCTAGAATATGAAGTTTTTAAAAATTTTTTAAAAATTGAAATATAATGCAATCTGAGCAAATTTGATCGTTTGAAGAAGCATAGTAAATGTGGAAGAAGAAATTTAAAAACTAACTATACTTTAAATCCTTAGCCTTAACTTATCGACTGTTCAACTTGAAATATTCAAATCTTCAATTTTAACTTTGGAACATCTTGAAATCTCTCAATTTTCCTGCTTTAAACCTTCAAATTTTCAAATATTTTAACTTTGAAAAGTCTCTAAAACTTAACATTCTCAAATCTCAAACTTTAAACTTTCAAATCTTCAATTTTAACTCTGAAAATATCTAAAACTTATAACTTGATATCTTGAAATTTACAACATGAAATCTGTAAATCTTCAATTTTAAATCTGAAAATCTCCAAATCTGTGCCTTGAAATCTTTGAATCTTCTACTTTTCAGCCTACAAAGATTCTGTTAGATATTATGATGAAAGAAATGATCGATACATTGGGTGGCACAGAGATTCTGATCTCGCTGAGTAACTAGAATCCTTTTAGCCTATTTTTTTATATTGCGCAAACTATTAGCAGCTAATATTCTACAGATTATTTTAACAGTGTTCAGAGTTTCCAACAGTATCAATATCTACTTAAGTATCAATAACTACTCTCTATACCTATATACATATGTTTTTATATTTGAAATGTTGTGGTCGAGGCTCTGATATATGATCGGTTGTCCACGAATCATACACCGCTATGAGATGTAACTAATCGAATCTCACAACGTAGTTAATCATATTCTCCAACAATAATTAAGTCTCAATCTTCGGTAGAAGCAACCTTTTTAGCAAGAAAACAAAAGAAAGAACACATCTCGCTCTTTTACTGTCATATTCACATCGCTGCTCTTATCATTTATCATAGCTCCAACAGAAACCTACCCTAAAGCGTGTTTCGAACTCTAATCGAGGGAAAAACGTGTTCGCTCTGATTTATTAAAATCTATCGACGTAAATTTTTCGTTTCTTACAGCTTGCAGCATCGTAGAAATTTATTCCTAAATTCCTACGTTTCGCCCTGCGTTTCCCTACGTTGCCTTCGGCGCTTGACTCTACACAGGAAAAGAAAAACGACTAACCCTTTCGGTGCTGAGAATCCACACAATTCAACAGGGAGCTTCACTTAGAACACTGAAATAATAGTAACTTCGAGAATTTTTTCGCAATAAAGATAAACCGAATCTTTGCAGAACTGTAGGGATATTTTATTCTACATTTCAACTGCTACGTTTATATATCCTGTTAGTGCCATACTGCCAGTTAAAAACCAATAGTATTCTTAATTTTTATGTGATTACGTCATCAATGAACTAAAGAAAAAAAAAAACAAGAAAAAGTGTAAAATTGAACAAATGATCGACATTAAAAAAGCAAGTATGATTTTGTCGAAAAAATGTCGACTTATTTATACAGAAACAATTTTAAATAAATTCTTTTAGTTCATTGACAATGTAATTACATGGAAATGAAGAAAAATACTTATTGGTTTTTCTGTTTCAGGCAAGAATTGAATGTCCTATATTGTACACAAACTAAAGATATGCAAATATAACAACATTGAAGTAATTATCAACAAAAAAATTGGTTATATAGTTTGAATGTAGAGTAAAACATTCCCAAAGTTTTACAAAGATTCGGTTTATCTTTGCTGGGAAAAAAATTCCCAAAAGACTATTATTATTTCAAGGTTCCAAATGAAGCTCCACCCTTAATTAAAAAGCAAACGCAAAGGGTGCACAGGACCCAAAGGGTTAAACGAACAATTACGTTGTGAACATTGCAAGGTAGATTCGTGTTGTGTTAGAAAGATATCGTAATCATTATGGATATATTAGTGTACGTATTTTTATGTTCTACAGTTTCAGCGCTAAATTAGTGTAACTAGAGTGTAAAGCTTGCGCAAAGATCAAACTATCCTGACGTTGTTGCTTTTCAAAGAACCATTCTACCCCTTGTAAAACTTCGCGTTCGACTATCGAGATTTGCTTTTACCATCTCACACACGCGTGTATATGTCGTGTCAAAAGAGTGCTGTTCTATGTATATCATGTTCGCTGTGTAAATTGATACTACCAAAGAGCATTTAACCGTGCAAGTACCTTACAGATCGTCGTGAAATAGTTTGTTATCAGCAGTTGATCGACTATCAATATTATATTTATATGCCGGGGATATAATATGCGTCTGCAATAAGACGAACGGGGAATATATCTCTTGTTCAGGAATAAAAAATAAAGCATTTGACCCCATTTTCTGTGTTTTTCTAATCCACGTACAAGACACGCGTGTTTTTATTTAATTGAACTTAAATAATACACATTAATCGTTTATCGTATTCACCAAAACGTTGGTAAGATTATTATAAAAAGTCAAACGTGTAAAAGGACGCGCAATCTGTACAAAATTATACAAAAACTAATAGCATGAAGCTTCGCTAAGAAAATACGTATAAAATAAAAACGATATAAAAATAGTTCTATACAAATACCCGAGATGACTACAATACTATAGTTCGTAAACGAAGCGAAACTAGGTATTATAATCGTAATTCGGTTCGAGGAATGTGAACGTAAAACCGCGTTCTCACGTCTCCGCAGATATTATTCAATTTCTTTGTTAATCTTATACGTATGTATAATACACATATACACTTGCATACTAATTAACTAAATCTCAGCATAGAATTCTACATTCGAAATCAACTTTGTTTTAAAACAATCAGATCCTTGTATCTAACGCTAAATTATTCTAACCAATTCCAAACATAATAAGGCAACGATTTAGTGAAGCGGAAGGCACACTGGTGTTGCTCGAATTTTGAACAATTACTCGAGCATAAATTAATCACTTCAAGTACGTTAAAAATATATTTGTATAAATATAAATATACAGGGGGCGAAAATCGTAATACAACCGGACAAGATAATTCTGCGGGGAAAAAATAAGAATAAAATGTAGTATAACATTTTTTTTCGTCAGAAACTTCGTTTTCAAGAAAATCAATTTCGGAGGGATTGAATAACTCTTTATTGTTGCGTATTTGTAATATGAGAAACTGAATAAGAATTACTGAAATATTATTATTTTTAGTTTCGCTGTCCTAATAGATATTCGTTTTTTTCCTATTTTAGGTGTAAAAACGATGAAAATAACTCAAGTTTAATAAAAAAAATTGCAAAGATATGAAAATTTTTAATTATTTCTAAACAAATGCAAGTTTTGCAAATCTGTTTGTATGATAAAAATCCGCATTAGAAAACGCACAAATTGCATTTGAATCATTAATGTAGCCGTAATTGTTTTTGAGATATTGAATAAAATATTTTCTTGATTGTCAATTTTGAGGACGATTGCCATGCCTTAAACGTGGATGATTCGTCAAATATTTTTTCGAATTCTATATTATACTAAAAGCGCATCAACATTTGATAAGAATTATTGAAGAATTATTATAAATTGTTAGTAAATATTTTATCGATTTCAAGATTTAAAAGAGTCAAGTTACAAATTTGAAGCGGAAAATTTGAAGAATTAAACTTTCAGATTTCCAGTTGGGCATTGAAAAATTTGAAAATGAAGATCTAGAGATTTTTAAAGCGAAAATTCAAGATTTTAGGATTTCAAGTCGCAGATTTAGAGATTTTTTAGAGTTGAATTTGGAGATTCGAAGACTTCAAATTAGAGGTTTACAGATTTTTTAATTAGAATTTGAGGCTTAAAGGTTTGAAGTTGGTAATTTAAAGATTTAAAGTTGGTGATGTAAGACTAATTATTCAAATAATACATAAATTACTAAAAGTACAACTATCGTAATGTGATTCATATTGAGCAGATCATTTTTCAAAATTGATTTTCTCGAAAACGAAACCTCAAATAAAAAAATGTGACTCTATGTCCAGCTGTACTGCGATTTTAATACCACCCTATATAAATTCGTGTAACATTTACGGACGGATTCGTGGATTATTTCTACAGCAACCATCAATTGATAGGCAAAATCTTTATAATTTAAAGATGAAAGAAGTTGTACTCGTTATTTTAATTTGGCGGCGCGTTTATTTGAGCCCTTAATTTTTCTTACATCGTATTTAGTAAAATCTTGAGTCAAACTTTGAATCGCATTATTAATATTATTGCTATATCAATTAAGGATTGAACTGTGGATGAAGTACAGATGTGTAAAAGTGTAACAAAAAAATTACATCAAAGTTCTGCTCTGTAATTTCATCCGCCAGTGTTTAACAACACTGTCTACCTCTGTAGAAGAAACTTATAAGCAATTAATAATAATCCGATCGGTATCATCCACGAGGCAGTTGGTGCGATGATGGTCCCTGGGTTGCACCCATCGCCAGAGCAAGTGAAGAGGCAGGTTCGATACGTTAACTTGTCCCCCTGTTGCTTCACGTAATCGCAATAATTTCCGAGATCCAGTGCCGAACAGAACCGTTTGGTACCTATCCCACCTATTGTAACATACATAGGAAAAATGTTCGGTGTCGCTTCGTACGGTAAACACTTCAACACTATTGCCACGCACACAAGAAGCCGAGGTGGTAACATGCATGTGAAAACGAGGTGTGGAAACGAGGAAAACAGCGTGAGAGACAAGACAGCATGCAAATATTGCAAGTGAAGAATTCACGATGCATTTGTATCATTTCCTAGCGAAGAAAACGATCGACCGTTTGGATTGCTTAACCCTTTTTAAAAATTTCCCACATGTCTTTTTACATCTGTAATCTATAATGCGTGTCTATTTTAATAAAAGAAGAACCAAATCAATTCATTCAACAGTCTTTTTTAAATAATTTCTTGAGACTAAACGCTTCGCGAAATTGCGACTGACTCTACCCTGTAGTTCATATGAAATTCCAATGTTGTTTTATTTTATAGACATATAGTTATCGTTCGATCTACAGGCAAGGCGATAGGCTGTATAAGTTTTTTAATTAGCAAAGTTTGTGCAATTTCGAGAGTAAAATGGAAAATCTGGATTTGAATAGTTATCAATCTTCGAAAAATAATTCTTTTGCTTTCATTGTAGGTCAAACGATAACAATGTGTGCATAAAATAGAATCACATTGGAATTTTTATTTTATATGAACTAAGGGGCAGATATCATGATGCCAATCGCAATATCGCGATGCATTTAGTCAATGGTTGATTCCAACTGTATTTTCGAGTGAATTTAACCGAAAAAAATTACGTTACTTAATAAAAATATGTTGAAAACATATACAAAGTATTAAATCATTATGTTTATAGTTTTGTCTATTTAAAAAAATTTTAAAAATCGATATTTTCGACCAAGAAAAAAGAAATTCCCCTCTTAACGAGAAATTTAACGATTAAATCGATCAAGTTTTTCCAATTCGACAAGCAAAAAAGAATTATATTTTTTTTCTATCCTCAGTGCAAGAAGATTGCGAACTTACTGTGCGATAAAAAGAAATACAAAAAACACTAGAAACATCGAAAATATTGGAACCAAATTTTAAGAACCTCCGTATCGTCCGATCGATTGGATGCAATATCGCGCGTTGTAAACGTGATTGCAATTCATCGGTTTCAATGTACTTAAAACCATTTTGCCGTCTCCGCAGACCAGTTCATCTTCGGATGTGCATTGGTAGCAATCCAGACTCGCCGCTTGATCGATTAAGAAATCATGAATTAAGACTTTTGTTATTATGAGAAACGTATGTGTAGTTTGCAAACAGCGTTCTTGTTATGACTTTCATTTATCCAACATGTTTTACGATTTTATGCCTGACATCGAAAAGGGTTAGAAACAGCCACCTATATAGTTGTAAGCAGAAGGAAGGACACCTGTCCTTCGAAAGCCCCAATAACCACGTGGTAAACAAATATTTGTTAAAAGTTTTATTAAGGTCGAGCTGTTTAAGGGGACTAGGCAGTCGAATTTGGAAAAAAAGTGTAACGTTTTTTGGGAATTAGTTACAATAAGATTCAAAATTGTGACTTGTGCTTTTCAATAATATTACAGTCTCCGGTTAAGGCTAGCGTTTTTCATCCAGTTAAGGTAAGCACTGAGCTAATTTTGTTAATTATAGTCCGATTTACGTTGAGTTTGGTTTTTTTTATTGGGAGAGCATAAGGAACCAATTGGTGTCACGTTAGTCAAGAACCGATAAAAATTGCGTTTGTTATGCACCAAGCACCCAGCATGGCTGGTTCTGTTCTTGTCTTCGATGGTCTCTTGTGATCTCGAGCGCCGAGCCCATAAAAACTAATTAAGCGTGAAATCGAAGGTGCGAGATTCGATTCCTACGGTTCGACTCCTTCGGTTAAGGCTAGCAGTCGTCGGGTCCGGAACGCTAGCCTTAACCGGAGACTACTGTAATTAGTACTATAAAGCGTAAGAAAAATGATTGTTGAATAAGATAAACATACAGTCGGTCACGAAAATATTGGAACACCAGTATAATTTTGTCTTCCAAGCTTTGTATTTTGAATAAATATACAATTAGTAGCTACAAAAATCCAATTTGAATCATTAGTCCAGCCTGAATAATTCCTGAAATATTCGATAAAATATTAGCGATTTTCACTCCTTCAACGTGGATGATTGTCGATTAAAAAAAAATATACATATCAAATATTTTTTCGAATTCTATGTTACACGAAAAGCGCATTAAAATCGGCGTGTATAGATTGCGTAATATTTATTGTAAATATGATTTCGTGAAAAACGTGTTTAAAGTTTGAGCAAAGTTTATAGTTGAGAACAACTGTTATAAAATTTTTATTACACTTTATAATACTAATTAATATTGTCCAAAAGCACAAGTCACCAATTGTATTCTTATCCTCGTAATAAATTCTCACCGTTACACTTTTTACCAAATTTGACTGCTTCCTCCTAACAATAAGGAGTAATGTCACTCTATAGCGCCTAGGAAAAGCAATCCAATTTGGAGAATTTTTTTTAGCAAATATAGCGAATGGAATACAAAATCCGTTTCATGACCTTTAGCTTGTAGAATTACACACTAAAATTTTCTTTAACTTTAACTCCATAATATTTATTTGTTATTTTAAGTAAAACAGCATCAAGTGACAGAAATTTTGTACATTGTAGTAAACATCTTTTTAATAATGCATCATTCTTGCAAAACAAAACAGTATTTTTGAATTTTCGTATGTAGTTCTCGAATTAATCTTATGGAGAACTGAAAATTTTTTCACAGCTATCCGGTTGTGGAAATTTCTTTCTCGTAATTTACGGAGTCGTAGTATCGCAATTTTCTGTTAAAAATTTGTCAAAAATTTATCAAAGATGTGTTCCATTTATTATATTCGCTAAAAAAATTCTTAAAATTAGGCTGCTTCTTCCGGGCCCTTGAATGGCATTTATTCCTTAAAGGACGACCTTATGACCTAGGGTTAGTTTTCATTCCAAGGTGTTAAGTTTCCTCAAACATATCATCCATCCCCCACATGAAATCTAATCTGTCGATATTGTTTTTACCCTCAAATCGGCCCGTATGCTTCACGCAGTATTGCGCCCCGAAGACGGAATCGCAAGGCTGTGGTTCGATATCGATGTCGCTCGATAGAAATTCGTTGCATTGGAACGGATTCGAGTTGTTCGTACTGATGCACTGATAGCATCGTAAACTGTGGGCTAAACGAAGATATCGTATCAAAAAAGGCATTTCAATGATTCCCCATATACTGTACTTTTTCTTTTCTTATGGATCACGATTTTTAGTATCGCTGTTTTCGGAGTATTTTTCTGTTGACGAACGCAGCTGATCATTAATAAAACATTTTTTAACGAAGACCAAAGCAGACGTAAATACAAACTTTACGAAAATGACAAAATCAACTCATTCTTGAAGTAGAAAAAATCATAAAGTTGTTTTGTAACAAATAATTCTGTGGTTGCAAGGAAAAACAACGCAAGGACCATTTTCAAAGAAATTGAGTTTGTGCCATAACTCAAATCTAGAAAGCAGAATTTATATTATTATCACAGAAAAAGTCAGAATTTTTCTTTCGAAAACGGGGTTTTAATAAAATTCAAGACTCAAGACCATAGTACAATTATTAGTCATCAAAACTTTAAATGCGAATATCTCGAGAATGAAAACATGTGACATGCGGCGTTTTGCCTTATAACCACAGAATAATCTGTTTGAGAGTGAAAAATATTTTCCTCGAAGGAAAAAAAATGCAATGCTAAATAATGAGAGTGAATGTAATTAAATATGAATTAACAATTTGTCATTTGTAAATACATTGATGTAAAACAGTGACCTTATTGCCTTTTCACTTAGTCAACTTTGATAGAACATTATAGGTAATAAATGGTTCTCGCTTCGCGTTGTTATCTTCGCGTAGTTCTGTGTTCATAAATCTAGCATGATTCCATCTCAGAAAACCTGACACATTGGTAACGAGTTTTTAAATATTCTATTTCACTATATTCTTTGCAAGGCTCGATGCAAAGATCAACAAATTTCGTCGATATATCTACTCTATAATTAAACAAGAATTTTCGCAATCCCGATGCATAGACCGAAATCTAGTTTTGCTTTCGAATAAACAATATCGAAGAATTACAAATGCCCCGCCCAAAGGACGCCGCGATGTATTCACGTCGTTTAGTTACGTGCAATAACCTTACCATTTTCGATGAAAAGAAGGACTGCCGCGAAAAGTGCGTAGCTCCTAGCGCAGCCACTGGAGCCCATTTTGAAAGATCCTTCAAAACACCACTTTCTTTGAAACAATTACACCATACTGGGATATCCTCTGCCTGTGCACGCGCTCGCCGAAGTGAAAGTCACGAATCACGAATACAACTGAGCAGGTAAAAGAGTAGGGAACAGAGGGGAACAGAACTTACAGAACGAGACCGATCGCTCGTCGATCTTACGAGTCCTCGCGCTCCCCCTACAACGCTCGCGATTGGTCGGTCGCGGCACGCAACTAATTGTGGTGTGCAACTGCCACGTCACAAGTCACAAGGTATAGATCATGGACATAGGGTGTCCATAGTATATAAGGTGTAACAAAAATGTTACAGTTCCTTGAAATGGGTGATTCCTGAGGTGATTTTAAACAACTGTCTCCTTAGTGAAAATGTTAAGTGGGGCTTTGTTAACAAGGTGTTAATGAAAAACACTGGACCAATAGAAGCACGTATGCAGTGGATGAATTTCAGCGCGGGCTCCAGCTGCGAGTGGTATTGGCCCGCCATCGGCCGCGCCATCATTAATCCGCTGTACTCGCTCCCCGATTGGTCGGTGTTTTTCATTAATAACTCATTAACAAAGTCTCACCTAACATTTTCGCTAAGGAAAAAGTTGTTTAAAATCACCTCAGGAATTACCTGTTTCAAGAAACTGCCACATTTTTGTTACACCCTATATATAATCTAAGGCGCGAACACTCGACCCGAGTGTTCCCGAAGCGATCTATAATCAATACATGGCGGTAATTTAAAATTTCTGATAATTATACAATTACTGTCACCTTAGGCTGGAGGTTAATACTTTTTTTTTTTATAGAGAAGATCGAATTGTATCAAGTATAATCTATAAAAAAGTATACAATTCCACTTAAAAAAGTGGAGGTGCGAGCTTGAAATCTCCGAAACTTCTCTAGCTCCAAAAAGATTATTATTGCTATGTTATAGATCCTTCTATACTGAAGAACTTCTGCTAATAAAGTTTTCTCATATCTTCAATAACAATAACAGATATTTAAGTGTTAATTTTTATTGGACCGCCCTATATAGTTACTTTGCACCCATTGTTTTTCAGATTTTACGTATTGTACAACGTGTAATACCGTTTCACATTGAATAAAGTGATCACGCTCTTAGTTTGTATTTTATTATTGTGAATAGTAAGTATTAGAAAAAATAAGTAAAAGAGGCAAAAGTGGTACTACTAGTCCATATAATTTATTTGAATTTCATCCATTATTTTTTGAGAAACGAAGATGACCTTCAATTTTTTAAATAGAATACTGTATATTTTTTTATACAAGGAAAGTAATGGAAGAAACATTTTCGATTGAGCAAATAAAGAACAAGAAACTTGGGTCAAAAACTCGGAAGCCGCAATTTTATAATCTTGAAAAAGTTGAGATTGTAGTAAATTATTTTAAAGAAAGAAGTTATATTATTTGAATTTTATGCCAGTATTCAATTTGAGGAACATGAGTCAAAATCAGAACTAAAAACTCAGTTTTAATTTTGAGATCAAATACACAATTCTTTAACACATATAGTGATCCACAGGTTTGTTCACATTTATTTCAAAAATTGGTTGTGAAATTCACAGTATGTATTATACTTTGTCTTGGAATTTATGTTATTTCAGCTTCCACGTTTAATATTGTTTCTCAGTTTCCATGATTTTTATTGTGCAAAGGCAAACGTACGTATATTTTCTTTAGAATTTAAACAATAAATTTAACATGTTTTTCGTAAATAAATTCGTGAGTCACTGTATATATGACACTTTCATAGACAATTATGTAAATAGGTTAAATATTCCTAGGTTTTTGTTTCAAAAAACGTCAATCAATTTATGACTATTTAGGAAGGCTGATATAACTTTTAACCTATTTATTCCCCGGATGAATTAGATGTAATAAGAAGGCAGCAGAATCAATCTCATTCGAGATTCAGTGACCTCAATTTACGGTACGTTTTGTACTGAATAATATATATTAAGATTTATTTTCTCTTCTTTTTTTTTATACAAACAATATAACAGACCCTGAAATTTACATATACACGACTTATACGTATCAATGGGAGAATAGAAATGGGGGAAAGGACACAGGAATTTAAAGAGGGAACAGAAAAATTTACATAACATCAGATATATAAATATAGTACGATTTCCCGTCGATATTTTACATCGTTTGTCGTTGACTATATGAATCACATATAAAACATAAACTTCATACTTTTGAATTTTAAACTCTCCTAAAATAATATTGAAAAAAAAAATAAAACATATATCTCACTTTTGCAACAATGCAGTTAATATCTCATTCGTTAAATAATGTATTACAAATATATGTTATGGCATATGTTTGCACAGCAAATTCTTAGAATTTAAATTAGTTATTTAAACGAATCTATAAGGCTGCAAACGATCGCTAATGAGCTATTCTTTTTTACCTACCGTAATGCAAATCTAATTCAGTTTAGAATTTCGTTCGTACTGTCGTTACTTATTAATTTCACTTCTACAATGTTATTTCTCTTCGTATGCTTTTATCTGGAAGACCTTTGATTTACTGCGCTCTACATTATAGCAACGTTTTTTTATCGTCTTAGAAGTCCCTTTGGCGTTCTGTTTGTTGCATAACAGCAACGGTTTGGTCGTTTCCGGTACGTGATTAGATGACTCCCCGACTTCCGGTCGGCATTTATCAACTTTCGTAGAGACAATCTTCAATCTCTTCGCTCCGTGTTTCACGATAGCTGTCTCTTCCGAAGATAATGCCATTTTCGACAACTTGGTCGTTTGCTTTTTAGTTTGGTATTGCGAATCTCTCGGCTGCGATCCCGAGTCGTCGATACAACAGGCGTTGGAATTTTTCAATCGATTCACCGTGGTCTTTAAAAACGGTTTCAATACGCCGTCTGATCTAATTGCAGGGATTTTCGTATTGTTCTCGATGTTATTAACGCATTGATTTTTTAACGGTCTACGAGATACGGTTTGACGAGGTTTCTGTTTCTTGTTACTTCTGATTCGTTTCACGCCCGTGTAAAGAGACGTCGTGCGACGAATGATACACGGTTTTTTAACAAGATTCGTTTCGCTCTTCATCGAGCTCTTGGCTTCGATCGAAGGATCGCTTATTCGAGTATCGATTCCTTTCGTATTGTACGAATCTTGGGTTATATCGTTATCGCCCTGTGAATAAAAGCGCGATTTTAAGTTCAGCTTTGCCAGCAATGACTTATTTAATACATTTAACTCGGGATTCGGATTCAATTTGAGCTGAAAACAATTTGTGAGAGAGAGATTAATTTCTTCCTGCGTTCTCATCTGTTCTTTCGGAATTGTTTTACAGTATGAAAACCACATACCACGAAAACATGTCTCCCTCTGATTTTATTCACTTAATCTTAATTCACATAGTTTAGCATACTCGAAAAAAAAAAACATTTATTATGTTAGGAACATATAATTTATTATATCCGACGCGACACTGGGGCTAAGGATTAGCGGGAGTAAAATAAAAATAAGGTAAATAAATCGTCGCTAAAAATACTGTACATTTATTAAAACAGTGGGACGTGTGTATGTATTCATGTGTGTGTACGTGTACATACGCATAATACGCATACATCGCAAAATGTTTTTTTTTTTTATACATGAATTTATACATAACATCGTTCTTGATTCGTAACAGCATTTACATGTAAATACTAAAAGGGATGGCAGTAACTATTGCACTATATTCTGAAACTGTGCTTTCTACTTCACGATTGTTGCAGTCACAGTTCATTTTTGACAACTATTCTATGCAACAGTACAACACACATTCGTACTTCTTTAATGTGACAAACACATAGAGATTTGTTTTTTTTTTCAACTATTCTGAATTGTATAAATAAATTGAGTGAAAGATCTAGAAAGTCTGTAATTATTGTCATTGTCATTATCGATTGGGTAATGACAGGATAACATTCAATTCGTTTTTTGTTACACATTTTTATATTAAACTGTGACTTTGAAATCTGCGCATCTTTCGTGAAAATACTTCTTCACCCAGAGATCTATTGTTCAATCGTCTAAACCGCTATTTTTTGCGTTTCGCTAAAGGAATAGACATAATTAATTACACACACGCGTGTTCCTTATTTATCACTCACAACCGTGAAACAAGATTTGAGTGCATGTTGCGCTACCGTAAGTGCACTTGTCTAGTGTTGCCAGAATTAGAGTGCATCAAATACTGATAAAAAAAGAATAAAATAAAAAAGAGATACACTTTGTGCTAAAAATAGAAGCATTAAAATTGTATAACAAATACTACATTAGTTAATGCTAGTGTAAAACGATATCAAACTTTACAGTCTTGAATGTTCATACGCTGAATTTGCATTGTAAAAAATACTTATGCAATGAAAAGGAATTGCACATAGGTATTATACTTTTGTTAATATAATGAACACAACGACTAAACTCGGTACAATTGCTTTTCGCCCACACATTGTAATTACGATCAAGTTATCTAACGAAGCTAGTGAAAAACGAATAGGTAAACAGTTTTTTCATAAACCTTTATATGAAAGTATACCAAAATATTATTGTCATGCATACATGTGTATTAAATGGAAGACCCATTAGTTTGATATAATAAAGATTTCGCAAAAATTTATAATAGCCACGTATCTAAAAAAACGGTAAATGATTTTGTAAGTCGTAAAATAAGTGGCGTAAGAATTTTCATTTACATCGCAATGTTGTAAAATTGGAATATAACTCTCCAGCACGCGATAACAATATATAACTTAAAATTCGTTCAAATAAAATACTATACAATTTGTATGTATACAAAATCTCTCTCCCACATTTTTTCTTCGACAATGCGTAGTGTAATTCTGCTTAGGCACTAATGTGTCTTGGTATTAATGTGTGAAAGCATACCAAGTTACTGGTATTATGAATTAAGAGAGTACACACTGTCTTATGTCAACAGCTGAAATTTCACTCTCATTATTGACATCGAAATTTACCTTATGCAGAGGTTTGCCACATGGCGCCGCAAGATTGTTCACATATGCTAACTTTAAGTATGATTTTATACCCCTTAAAGAACGATACTGACTATTTGGCAGTCGACTGTTGGGATTGTTATTTGTAAGGTCAAGAATCGAAGGACCTAATGCTGCTCCAACCTAAATACCCAATTAAATAAACGATAAATATCTCAACAATCTTCTGAAGGAGAAAAATTCTAAAATACTTTACCGCTTCGAAAACTCCTGGTGTATATTTCGGCGGAACGAATATATTAGTTACGGCTTTGTTCACGCCGTCACGAACTCTTGCAGGTAACGCATTTACTAAACGTCCAGAATTGTAGTTACACTCGAGCGTGTAACTACGTACGAGACCAGTTAATTTATACACAGCCACGCGTCCCGATCCTTCCCTCGACATACCGTCCCTCTTATCTCTGTGCACAGGGAATCATTTAAAAAAATGCAAACAATAACGTTATTAGTTTTCATCAAAGCGAAAGACTTACATGATGTACATGTTTCTTTCTGTGAAATTACACGAAGTAAAATGGAAATTCGTATTGTTGATCGACATCAGTTTCGGCAAAAGCATGCACGTTATCGTGTCGTCCGCATTATCGAAGTAGTTGCCGTACATAAAAACCCCTTTCTTCGACGCGTGACCGTGCAGATCAATGTACAAATACAATCCGGACTCCTCTTTCGGCACCTGTCCTATGCCGACGGCCGTGTAAATCTGTTTACCAGACTTCAATTCAACACCGTCACTGTCGTCTGTTATATTGCACAGGCCTTCTCCATCACCTTCACATAACGTGCATAAATAAATAAAGGAATTTCGGTGATCGCGTTGTATAATTCAATTCTAAATATCATACCGTGAGGCATGTTATCCGAGTTGGTTATGGGAAACGCGCGTTCCTGAAAAATTTCCGGTTGAACTTTAGGTTGTTCGTCTAATGTCATAAGTGTTACCTGGTGTTAAAATTGTTAGTTAATGTTCACTTTTTCTACCTACTACTTTCGGATTATGAGCAAGTTAGTAAGTGTTAGTATTGGTAAACAAATCTTGTCTATGGGTCATTCCACGCGAACTCGGACACTTTTTGGAGTAACATCTCGGATTTTGCTGAATTTTGGATATGTTCTAGTTTTTGGGGGTATGTAAACGTGTGAGAAAGGATTTTTGAAAATTTTAAGAATTATTCATTTTACAGCTCTTTGAAGTTTAGTGTTCACTTTTCTTCTATCAATTTTAGCTCTTAAACTAGCAAACTGATAAAAATATGCTTTTGGGTACTTATAGTAAAGCGATAGGAGTATATAATAAAAATTGTTTCAGTTCAGAAAAATTTTTTTTAACCATTTATTTTGCAATTGTTTTAAACAAATGCAATTTTCACGCCGAGGGGCCGATTTGAAAAATTTGAAAAAAATGAGTATATAGTCCTATTTGTCCCCTTTACGGACCGCTTTTCAAAAATATGGACACTTTAAAATTGGCCATAGGAAAATTCATTGAATTGTACGCTGCGCGTCGAAATCTACTGATTCGACCAGCCGAACGCCGCGCGACTCGGTCTGACTGTGCAAGGACCGCGCTAGGGACGCCGCTGCGAGTTCGCGTGGAATGACCAAGTGTACAAAGCTCTACGTTGTTTATTAATTACCTGCTGAAGTAATCTTGATGTTGTATCACGTACGATGTTTGTAATTGCGCAGGACGAATCAATAATAGTTAAAGTATTATTTTTATGTTCCAGGTTTACTTGTAAAAGCTCGTCTTCGTTTGGCAGTCGGTATATATTATGATAGTACCTTCAGAATTGTTTTTATAATTTAAGAGATTGTAAAGAATTAAATATACAGAATGTTAAAGTACTTGGTGTATTATTTAATCAATCGAGTTTCTTATTTTCTGTTTACCTTATCAAATTTCTTGCAGCATATATTGTTGGATGATCTTTCAAAGAAGGATTCAGATAGACTCTGTTAAGATTCACTCCTCTCGTATCCATTCTGTAATGTCCCCTGGCAACGCCATCAGGATTGAGCATTGGTATCAGTTTGAACACATATAGGCGGCGGAGGTTAATTGCAATGTGGTCATCGCGGTTCACAAGAAAATTAAGAAAACCATTAAAAACAAAACTAGACGGTGTTTCTCCTGGATGGACCCTTGCACTGATAAATATTACCTAAAAGAAAATACACACGGGTTTGTATATAAAATCATAATTTTTATACGGTAATTGAAATATGAAAGTTTATACTTTTTTATCCCAAAATTTGAAAGGTCGCTCCTCATTTTTTTCTGGAAACATATTATTCAGTCTCTCTTCTCTCTCTGACGATATGTTATGAAATGAACTTATTGTTATGACGTCCAGTCTTCGTCCTTCCAAAGATTTTATTGCACATTCTCTGTGGTAATAAACATCGTCTGCACACGTTACAGTTCGTTTTGTTATTCTCACTTCGACCCTTCTTAAATAATTCTGTAGATCAGTATAGGAAAATGGATAAGTAAATGCGAAATACGTGGTGGTTTTAGGATTTTCAGGAGTAGTATAAGTAAATGATAACGTGAAATCGCTGCCCTTCTGATCCAGCTGAAACGTTAAAAAGTTTTTATTGTCCATAGGGTAAAGAAAAATAATTCTCGTCTCTGTAACGTATAAGAAATTTACATTGTAAGTAGGTTTCTCACGAATTCGTTCCCAATGCACACGACCAGGTACAACTTTAAAAACTGGACACATTCCTTGACTAAACATCTTAACTTGTTTATTCAAGTTGATTATATTAAATTTGATAGAAATTTCTGGAGCGCACGCCTTGACACCGAAGTAAAACCATGTTCTGTTGCTGTTTTCGAACTGCGTCCCATGACAATCGTGTTTCGTCCACATGTTGAATTCATAATCCGTTGTGTCTTCCGACACTGAGCTTTTGCACGATTTACTTTCTGTCTCGTATCCATCTAGGGACAAACAACACAATGAACCGCTGTCAATTGTGTGTCAGGAAAAGAATATAGGTCAAGGCGAAATATTTGAAAAAACGAAATTACCCTTTTCCGACGTTTCCGGCGCTTTCACTAATTCAACCTTGGCCAAATTGGCTGAATCGAAATTATTGTAAAATGTGAAGCCTCCGCAAGTAATCGAGTCAGCTGTGTTTGCCATGACGTGGTAAAGGTTATAAGGTTGTCTGCAAAATACTTGGATGAATTGTTTTACGCGTACGCGACGAACATCGTGGATTATGTGAACAGAAATTTAATGATTTATATTCTCACTTTCTCTGAGATTAAACTCAATTTTCTTTGTTTGCAGCGCGCTACTTTCATATTATAAGAGTCATGTTTGACAGTTATCTTCGAAATCGAGACGATTTCTAATTAGACCGCGTTGTGCGTTACAAAACAATCAATGCACTTTCGAGATCACGACGTTATGTTTGTTTACGCTTATATTTTTTTTTAAACAATTAGCAATGAATGATATTTGCGCGATATTTCCACTAGCATCATTGTTATAGCTAATACAAACATGTTTGTGACTTCATCGTAGCTTATTTCTATGGATTCGAACGACCACTAATTATGACAATGAGTGTCACTGTTTGTCAACTGTTCTGATATTATCTCGTTTATTCTATGCGGTGTTAATAGTTTTTTAATTGATTTGTTACATGACATTCGAAATTATTCAATAAATTATATTTTCGCATAAGACTCGACTATTTCACGATGTATTATATAACTTCATTTTTGTTTTACATTTTCTTTAAATATTATTTATACCTGGCTTGCCACGAAAATTACCGAGCGTTTTTAAAAAGAGTAGCAAACGAGTATATAAATACGTCGATTATCAAAATTGATTTCTAAACGAACGACCGCACTTTGACTCAATGCAAAACTGTTTGCAAGGGAATAGTGTCAGTCGACGAATATATAGGCGTCCTTTCTGCTGAGAATCATTACTGTCTACATAATTTGGCACAATACTCAGATTATTACGTATCTCATCTGGACCCGTTGAATTTTGAGGCGCGAAGAGAAGCGTCCAATCATGGACCATACTCCAATCACATACACAATTGTAAACAACATTTTATAATATCAAAAGTTTTATTTACAATAAGCAATTTGTTCGTATCTTATCGCTAATAGCTAAGTTCTACGCCATCACTAAAAAAGAAACAAGAACATTAAAAATCCTGAGCGCAATCTAAATTATCGATACACTGACCTATCGACAAGCAGTGCAGCAACTCTGGACATCGCACGAACAGTGTGGATGCGAATTAAGTCAAAAAAAAGTCGATTGTAAACACTTCAAAGTGCATCTCGGTTTATTCAGGTCTGTCTTCGACGACTCGTCGAATGTGTTTGACTCTCAAGGTATTTCAACAACAAGAACAAGAAGAAGAAATGATAAATAAACTGAACAATTAGTGTCACGTTTAGTTGATAGAAGCATCGTGGGTGACACTACGCAAGTCGACGTGTACTTACATCTATGACGCTACAATTTCTCACTGATAAGCTTCATTCTTAAATTCCTGTAATCGTTCGAAAGTTATCTACGCTACTAAGTGTTTCTCGCTTGGATTAAAAGAAAAAATCTTTGTTACTAGGTATCATAGTCCTGTTAAAACGCGTCGTTTTCTTCGGTTCCAAACGTCATCGTGCAGACGATGAGCTCGCTGTCGTACATTCGACACATTCGATTCTGGCTGCACAATTGTAAACACGGTGGAGAAGATTCGGTATGTTTCAACTTCAAGTTGATGCACACCATGTAGCGATAACATGACAATCTTGTGATCTTGCAATCTTTTCGCAACCAAATTGAACTACGCTAATTAATCTGCAATACTCTCTTTATAATATTGTGTGTAGGTGATGCGCAAATTTCATTTGGAATAACGAATGAAAAATGAATAAATTTTCAGGATTTATTTGTGAATAAGGATTAATAATTTTATTCGACATTCACGAATTTTGTACCGTTGTTTGAGCCATTTCACTCGAATAAAAATTGATTCATTCATTATTCATTCATTTAGCATTTGTTTGATTTATTATTATAATGATTTATTCATTATTATTATTATTATTATTATTATTATTAGACGGGATATAGTCCCATTAGTGTACAGGGTGTTTCAAAATTATATGTCGCGACCACTTAGCATTGGATCGGTGGAAATTTATTTGAAAAACATGCCGCAAAATTGATCTTGATCTTGAATTTCAAGGTCAAAATTTGTTTTCAAGGTAAAAATATGGGTAAATTTGGGAATTTACCCGTGGTTCCTTTGAGACTTATTCCCCTTGACGAGTATTATACGATACAGTGAAAAAAAAAACATTGACCTTGAAATTCAAGGTCAAGGTCAATTTTTCAATAAATTTAAATAAAAATCAATAAATTTTTATTCGAATGAAATTGGCTTGAATAACCCTATATTTATTTGTTATTCACGAATAAATGGATTTATTCGTCATTTTTTATTTGCTATTCGAATATTTGGCCAACTCTGAGGAAAGGGAAGTTCTTCGCGAGAGACGAGCGTTGATCGTGTTTACCGACCAAAGATAGTTTGTCGTTATCAACCCATCGTTATAGATGGCGCGCACCTGCCTGAAGTTAGAATACACACATAAAGGACCCCCCCCCAACCGCTTTCCGCGTGTGCTGTGCGGCCAGAATCAATTGAGACCGTTCTTGCCACAGTGGCTGTTCATGTGATCATACCTACACTCACGCGAAATCCGCTATCATAAGAACCACGAGCACGCTCTCGCGCGGCTCAGATTGTGCTTCGCGGTGGCTCCCAGAGCATCAGAGAACCTGACAAGTGACACGTCCCATTTGTCCACATCCCCTTTCGGCGTTTCCCTTCTGCTTACCTACGTGGCGGGTGTTCAACGAATTTCGCGCTCGACGGAACCAACATGTGCGGTAAGTAAGGAAAACGAACGATCTCGCGACGCGACGCACGTGAACGCGCTCCATGTTGAACCTGCAACCCGGACGCCGGACCAATTCCTCCCGGGAGGGAAATTTCGAAGGTGAAGGCGCGCCGTCCGTCGCGTTCGTAAAAAGCTCCGAACATGTGACAGTTCGCGGCGTTGCGTCTCGTCGTCATATGTTAACGCGCCGACGGTAACCGTTTCCGAACATCTGGTATACTCGATTCTGTCACACGTCGAAGCGAACGACGCACGAGCCGCGTTTTTCAAACGCACACGCGCGCTCGTCGATGCTCGTTAATGGGTCAGTAGGCGCGCGTTTTGCTTCCGCCGTGGAATTATTTTGCGCCGGTTCGAAATTCGCTTCGCAACACCCATGCGAGGCGGGGTTCCGTTCTTAGATAGTACCGATGGGTATTGTTTGTTTTCAGTAATTTTATAATGAATGGAATGGTGCCATTTTAACATAAATTTACGATTTTAGTCGCTGGTAAAGAACTTTTTGTTTAAAATATCCTTTTTTTATTATTTGTATTATTATAGCGACGATTAGCCAAAAGTATCTACAGACGGTGATTAGTAGATTGCGGATGCTTATACAAATTCATATTTTTATAGACATACATCAACTGTATTTTAAATAAACGCACGTTTGATTTTCTAAATATTATAAAATGTGTTATATTATTAATATTTTATATAGTGTTATTTCTAGGCATCCTTATAGGTTTTTGAATTTTAAAATTGCTATAAATGCAGTCTAGTTAATTAGTATGCACATGTTGAAAGCAGCGTTTATTTGAAGCTTGAACAAGAATGGTTTTGAAAATACAATTGAAATTAAATTTTTTATATTTTATTCTATGTATTATAATATGTATTAACTACATACAAAATATTATGTTTTTAATATTATATAGTAAGAATATTAAAATATTCACGAATTATTTAGAATTTATGAAAAATAAATAAATTCAAATATTTCGTCGTGCTGTTTTTTTCCGTCGATTTAATTTTTTCACTTATGATTATTTTAATTTTTTTTCGCAATGGGCTCAACAAGTCCTCAAAAAAGTTAAAAAATCCTAAATTAATTATAAAAAATGTTATATTGGGTGGAATAGAAATCGGAGTTCAATAAGGCAGAGAAGTGCTACTCTGCATAAAAAATTGTATACAATACGTATCGTAAATCTGTTATCGATTTAGAGACTTGATATCAGTGCTTAGCAATTTAACAGATTTCAGATTTTTCGCTCTGTATTAGGAAAATTATAAACAGCTTTTTTTTGAAAATTTATGTTCACATTCGTTATAAAAAATTATCATAGAAAGTCTGAAGAGTAAAAATTGAAGATTTGAAAGTTCCAAGCTGGAGATTCGAAGATTTCAGGATGTAGATTTGAAAGTTTCAAGCTGGAGATTCAAAGATTTCAGGATGTAGATTTGAAAGTTTTAGATTTTAGAGATTTTTAGAATAAAATTTGGAAAAGGATTTAAAGTTGGAGATCGCAGGATTTGGAGTTGAAGATTTAAAAATTTTAAGGTTACAGATTTACAGATTTTTTAAATTAAAATTGAGGATTTGAAGATTTCATATTAGAAATACGAAAACTTCATATTGAAGATTCCAATATTTTAGCTTGCAAAATAAAAAATTTGTGGAGTTTAATTTTGTATATTTGAGAGTTTTGATTGGAAGATGTGAAAAAATTGGAGTTGGAAACCAAAATTCGAAATTGAAGGATTTGAGGTCGTAGATCATAGGATTTAGAATTAGAGATTTGAAGATTTCAGGATAAAAGTTTGAAATTTTCAGGGTTTAAAGATTTTCAGCGTAAAAATTGGAAATTTAAGGATTTAAAGTTGGAAATTGTAGGATTTGGAGTCGACGACTAGAAAATTTCAGGATGAAGATAAAAGCTGAAATTTGGTCTATTTTTTTGTTAAGAGAATCTTCACTTTTCATATTATCTTTAAATAGGTAATATAAAAATTTCTTTAGTACTGAAAAATAAATGGTAAACAAAACATAGGAATAATTCCATTCACTTTCATCTCCATTTCTTTATAAACCCCTTTTATTTAACTATTTTGATATCAATGGGAATGTAATAGCCACATTTGTTTCTGTGAGGAATTAATATAATTTCTTCAATATTCGATACACATTAATTGATATGAAGTCAAAATTGACTAAAAGTATGTGTGTACTAATTAATTCAAAGGTCGTAAGAAAATTTCATTTTTTGATAAGAGCAAGTGGGTGGAGCGATAACGTAGCGTTCTATGTAAAATATTGTTCGGTTTAGACAAGTGCTTTGGCAAAAAGTGAAGACAAGAATATTTAATATACAATGTCAATAATGATCGTTTGATGGTAAAAGGATTTTAATGGAACGCCAGAGAATACATATGTTATTGGAGTACGCACAGCTTTCGTATCAACGAACAAATAGATGAAATTCTATTGGATTGTGATAGTGATAAGGATAGCATAACCGTTTTCTTTATGCACTGTATTTAGTGTATCGTAAGAAATTAGAAGTTTGTGTTTGTATTTGTGACACGAATTCGTATTTGTTAACTTGTGTTTACTTAATTCTTATTGGACGATTAAATAAAAGATCGCAAATACAATTTGTATATTGTACCACACGCGAATAGGAGTAAAAATCGAAGAGTTTGAAAGTTACGAAATTAACTAATCTACAAGATTCAAAAATATTTTTTGCGATTGTTAATTGGGGTATTGGAACATACTTCCTGCGATTCTTCGAAGGATTCGAGTTCCATAGAAATTCATCACGTGCCACGTGGTAGAGAAACACCGAAACGTCACGAAGTTACGAAAGCTTTTTGCGTCATTGGTTTACCGCGTTGTTTTTGGTCGTTGCTGCCGCGGCGAAAGTTAGTTCCTGGTGCGTTTCGATTCGAAGAAAGGGAATCCGACGGCTGCTCGTAGCATTCTTTCGTCGTTAAAGTTCGTTCGGGAACATGTAATCGTCGATTGCTACAAAATGATCTCCCTAATTAAAAAGAAAAAAAAACCAGGACCCTTCCAATTCCAAAAAAAAAACGAACAAAAAGAATTCGATTTTGTTTACGCGCCACTAATCATCGGCGTTCTTATCGATAACCAAGCCCCCGGATTTCGGCCAGAACGCTAATCTATTTCTCCTGTAAAAACATTCACATGCTCCGATTTTGTGCATATTAATAAACTCGAAAATTACTGATAAGTCGCTGTAATCTGCACTAATCTTCGCAAACGAAGTCCCCAACGCTGTTCACTCGCTTTCCGCGATAGGAAAGCTTCGCGCGTTTAATTAATTAAAGAGCGATCGAGTAATTAGTCCAATTCACCGGTGGAACGTTCCAAAGGACGACTGGTCAGTTAGTAACTCAGTCGCGCTTCCAGATCGACGTCTCGTTGTCTAGCTTTAAAAAGGTTGACGCGTGCGTTCGACGTGTCGACGCAAGGAACGAATTCCAGACACGAACGCGTTTTCCGGACACGCGCGCGCCTATTTCCATTTTCTTCGTTGCAGTGGCCTGCGACCGCGTGCATGGTCGACGACCTTCCCGTGTTTATGTCCTGACGCTTAATGCCTTGCGAACACTAGAATGATTAGCATATCCTTCCACGTAGAGTCAGGAGTCAGATACCTTTCGGAATCGCGTCTTGGTGAATCGCTCGACGAGTAACTGCGAATCGTCGTTGTTTTCGAAAATATACGTGGGATCCTAAAGTAGGATAAGACTCGATTCGTGGGGAGGCGATTACGAAATGCATTATGGCTGGTAGAGATATGAGAAAGTTGAGGTGCGATATCTTGTTTGGTGACCCCCATTGGAGTGAAATGTTTGGGTCCATCTATGATATTTTTTCGGGGGGGGATTCCATGGATTAAATGGGGTGATTTATTTATTTATTTAAGGGTCAAAACCCTTTAATTGACAATGGTAATACAGGTTAATGGATTAGTGATCGTAAGACAGTAAGATTTTACGAAGCTGTTGTTTAAAAGTGGTGGATGATGAGAAAAAGTTTAGATTTCGACAGAAATCATTGGCTGGGTAATTATACGATTGATACAGCTATAATAACCGCGAACTATACGGTGAGATTCTGGCATAAGGAGAGAATGCTTTCGTAGATTGTGGCAAGAGACATAAAACTTAAAGTAGGTCAGGATTTCAGTACATGCAACAGAATTATCTAGTATTTTGTGAGCAAATACGATCTATGATCTACGAGTATAATTGTTAGCATTATGGCGTTGCCTTTGGATCGAGCAGCAATACGACAGAATTTATGCAGAATGCCCTCCAATCTTGAATATAAGTAACGCTGTTGGGATGACCAGATTATGCAACAATATTCAAGATAGGGACGAACTAGAAAAGAGAAAAGAATACGTAGAGTACTTACAATTTAAAAATGTTTAGAAGCTCTGTAAATAAAGACAAGCGTTTTGAATGATGTGCTAGTTGTATGATTAATATGATTAACAAAGGAAAGATTAGATGAGAAAATAATTCCCAAGTCTTGGTAAGTATAGATATCTGTGAAGCTGTTAATTGTGTGAAAATAATGTTTGTAACGATTCGAAATTAAAAATGTTGTATAGGTAATAGACTGCGGATTTTTATGCAAAATAAAATATTCAGAAACGAATATAATGAATTAAAAATTGAATAACAAGATGTCTTCTTTTTTAAACATTGTAACATGAATTATATTTTTGATATTTTGCATCTTTCGGCATTTTTCAATAACTTCGAAGATTTTTAGAATGTCTATAACATTCATAAATGCATAAAGTCCGCAATCTAGTAATAATAGACGCCAATTCAATAACATTTAGGAAGCACGGAGAACGTTTTAAAAGGAGACGTGCGAAAATAGTTATTAAATGTGCAGGTGGCTCTGTTATGACGCGCAGTATTTTAATGCGTATACAGTGTTTGAAACCTCGTTATCATTGACAGCAAATTGACAGCAGTGAAGTACGTAGAAATATTCCAAAACAATGTGTTTATC
The DNA here is from genome assembly GCA_030770465.2 of Perdita meconis. NCBI lineage: Eukaryota > Metazoa > Arthropoda > Insecta > Hymenoptera > Andrenidae > Perdita > Perdita meconis. The sequence goes on from JASKOS020000007.1 coordinate 5,779,257, forward strand.
TCTCCCGAAAAAGTGGAATTGGAAAATGATCTGAATTAGATAGATCTTCTAGCAAGACAGGAATTCGCAACATTGTTGCACTGAAAAATTTGTGCTGACATCTGTGTGTAACAGTGCATTAAACTTGATTAATCTTGGTTGGGAAAAATCCATTAGAAAACATTTTGTATAGTATTAGAAATTAAAACCGACAACAACGCCTGCAAAAAAATGTTGTTAAAAGTTAAAAGACTATATTTATAGATCGCTTATTATTCCTTTTACTTAGTATTAATATTAGTCCATTGTTTTTCTCAATGCCACATTTTTTATTATTTATATTTTATAAGTAGACAGCGGATCTTTATGCAAAATAACATTTTTACAAGCATAAATAATGTTTAGGAACCTGAAAAACAGTATATTTAATGTTCTAAACATTGTAACTTAAATACTATTTTCGATATTTTGTATATTTGGACATATGTTAACAGTCTCTTAGATTTTTTGCACACTTAGCATTGTCATGAATGCATGAAATCCGCTGTCTACTCATGAATAAACAGAAACGTGATTCTCAATGTATTGTGATAATTATTTAAAATTTTCATGACATAAATCGCATTCACTAATGCAATCGTTCATAAAGAAAGTAAACTCCAATTAACGTCACTTAGGAATTCCTTTCACCACATCCGGTGAATCGAAAGATTGTGGAGGAAAGTTTGAACAGAGGAGTGAGAGAACAATGAAAATTCCCGATAGATTATAGACAATAACATTATGATGATTGATTGACTCGAGATTTTGATCTCGAAGAGAAAGATACAAATTATGAAACCACATCGCTCTCAGTTACCATCGGTATTCTGTAGCTGCGGTCGTTGCAACATTTTAAAGGACACTGGTATTCCATGACCAACAAGCCAGTGCTCGAACGTTATCTTCACGATACAGGTCACGTTTCTCTCTCAAAAAATGCATGGAGACGGAGCTCGCCGTTCCAGCAATCGAAGGCACTCGAAAAAGTTACCTTAGGAAAAATACCGAAACACTTGCCTAGTCAATGTCTGATCCGTATCTCGATCGAAAGCAAAAACGGCGGGGTTACCCCGAAAAAACTTGCCAGCGCGCGAGTTTGAAAATTGCATTCCGACTGATTACGGAAGCATACACGGTGGTGGTCACGTTCTAACGGGCAGCAGGAGCGCATAATGTTGCAACCACGTGATTCAGCGTCCCGCGACATTCTCAAAGTTCATCGGGAGCCGATCGTAGACGGAAGGCGGTCACGTGGCGGGTTTTACTCGAGTCTCGTCGACACAATAGCGTCTAATCGGTGCTTGGATATCGGTCGAAGCCGACGCCGAGTGAAAGTTTCTTCGCGGCGAACCCGACGCCGAGGGTGCAGCGGCACCGGGACGGTTGTATGTGACATTTAGACGCGGCCCCGTGAACGGGAAACGGCGTGCGCACACACAGAGACAGAATTCACACTTGACGCTGTTTTACTTACACTGAGAGAAATAAAGTTCGTAATTTTACTGCACTGTAGGACTAAAGTAGCAGGATAGGTGCACTTGTGAAATTTCCAACACAGTGTAGTAAAAATTCCAACCAGTGTAATAGTAAATATTAAATTGTTTCTTTATTTAAACACGTTAAATAATAATAAATACATACAGAAATGTGTGTGTTTGGTTAATAAATACAGAAAGTATAGAATAATGTCAGGTTTATTTCTTGAAGTCTCAGTAATTGGATCTTTTACTCCAACGTGCAGGATTTCGTAGAATCCTTTCTTCGACTCGCCTTCTTCGAGGAAATTCGAAAACGCGTCTCCCCAACCAAAACCTGATTTTTGTTTACGGTTCACGGGAATCCTGGAAAGTTGCGCGGATGATTTCGGCAAAAATGTTGCAAAAGAACGAGTTCCGTGAGGAATTCGCGAGTCAAGGATCTTTCACCGAGTCCTGGTCCTTTCGCTTTCCTGGTCCTATTATCGTTCTGTTTCTCCTCGACGTTTTGGCGACTTTGGTTCGCAATTTGACCGGTTCAACGCGGAATTCCTCACAAGGACTCCTCCACTTTTACTCGCTATTACATTCCTTTTGCTATCGTGATTGGAAGTGGTCTGCGAACACCGTCTGATATATTTTTAGGCGCGATTGATGTTCGCCGAAGAGATTTAATTTTACTTCTCCTTGGGTGCGATATTGTCTTCCTTTTTTATTCTTTATCTGTAAATAAAGTATGTTCTACTTTCGCGCACGATCTTGGATTCCCCTTCATGAGTTATCACCTTATTCTCTTATTTTTAACTGTTTCACGATCCTGGCTGTTTCTTCTTTGCGTTAATTAATCGATAAGTGGAAGACACGTTCAAGGCTTCTTATTGACAGCTGCTTATTATCATTGTTTATTATCGAGACGCAATCTTCTTCGTCTGGTACATCGAATGCAACGCTATGCAGTTAGCAATTTCTCCTTAAAACTGGGATAACATGTTGAAAATCAATTTCATTGATTTTTTTATTTCATCTTGCTACGTTCCTCTAGAAAATCTCGTTTATTAGAACTTTCATTACTAACATATCATTATAAATGTGGGCAATACAATTTTTACGGAATTTCAAGAAACAACAAGCATATAGATATTAGCACTACTTTCTCTTTATTAACTTCCCGATTTATAGGGAAGTTATTGTATTTGCCCCTAAAATGGAAAATCGATTTTTTAACAGATCTCCATGTTTCAAGGTCATTGGAGTAATTTTAGACTATTTTTAACAAATTGTTCGTGTGTGTGTGTGTGTGTGTGTGTGTGTGTGTGCGTACGTACGTACGTACGTACGTACGTACGTACGTATGTGATCAAATCTTTCGTTAACGTTTTCTAAAAAACTAATAGTCAGATCAAAATGGTTGATGATGCAATCGATGTGTATCAATGTAACTTAGAGCTGAATAGATTTTTTTCTGATTCGGTCCAGTAGTTTTTTAGTTTTTTTAAGAAAACTTAACAGAATAACGCAATCTAAATGGGAGAATATAAATTTATGAGAGAATAACTAAACTGAAATAATATATATACATATATTATTACTATTATTATATTTATATAACACACACACACAAACACATATATATATATGTATATATACAGGGTGTCCCATTTTAATCCGCCACCACGGCTAACTTAAGAAATATGCATCGGATCAAAAAACATCCCGAACAAAAGTTTGATGGTTTGGAGGGGGACATCTGATCCTGTCAAAAAAATTTCACCCCTACCCCCCTGGGGGGAGGGGGGGTTACTTTAAAATTTTAAATAGGACCACCTACTTTTTATTGCAGATTCGGATTCCAGGCCACAAAATATGTAGGTTTTATTTCAAACATTTTTTTTCATTCGCGATAGGTGGCGCTGTAATCGCGAAATTTCGATTTTTCGCCTATCTCGATTTTTCGCCTATATATATATATTACAATATATAATTATAATGATATAATTGTGATAAATACATATATATGAGTATATTTATACACGTATAAATATATATATATATACTCAATAACTACATATTGAAAACAAATGAATATACATAATATCCATATACACAGCACACACATACATACATATATACCCCAGGGGGGTAGGGATGAAATTTTTTAACAGGGTCAGATGTCCCCCTCCAAACCATCAAACTTTTATTCGGGATGTTTTTTGATCCAATGCATATTTCTTAAGTTGTCCGTAGTGGCGGATTAAAATGGGACACTCTCCCTATATATATAGATGTTCGTTTAATGCGACGTCATATAGCAACAATGTTAATAAGTAGAAAAGTATTAAATTTCTCCGAATACGAATAATTTTCTAATTAGTGACAATTAATAATGGTAATAATAAATTACAACTCGCAAATCGGGAAGTTCTTTGCGTGGCCCGTAAAGGGTCACACACAAAATAAACATGAATAGCTACAGGCATCACTACTCGTGAGCGAGTGTAGCGAGCGAGCTACAATAACTCCACTCGCGAGCTCGCGAAGCGAGCGAGCAACACGGACTCCACTCGCGAGCTCGCGAAGCGAGCGAGCAACACGGACTAGCTAGTTTTTATTGAAATTAGAACAGTTATTTAAGGAAATGCAATGGTTGGTTGGCTGAGAAAAAGATTTTAGGTTGTAGACATGAAGATTTTAAGTTGTAAATTTAGAGATTTTTAAGATTTCAGGGTGTGAAATTGGAGATTTGAAGATTTGCAGCTGGAAAGTTAAAGAGTTAAAGGTGAAAATGGGAAAACATGAAACTGAATATTTAAGGACTTAAAATCGGAGATTCGAAGAGTCGAAGGTGGAAATTTGAAGATTTCAAAGTTTGAAGCAAAAATTGTGGGATGATAAAATTGAAGATTTAAAGCTTTCAAGTTGAAGGTTTGAAAATTTCAGTATGGAAACTTGAAGAATTAAAGTTGTAGGTGTAGAGATTTTTTAGAATCAAAAGTGGAGGATTGAGGATTTTCAATTGGGGATCCTGAAATTCAAGATTCGAACATAGAAAAGATTTGAGGGTTTGCAGTTTCGAGGGATAAAAGTTTAGGATTTTAAGTTGGGGATCTGAACATTTAAAGTTGAAAATGCAAACATAGAAAATCGAAGATTTGAATGAATTGAAGCTAAAGATTTGAAGGTTTAGAATAGGAAATAAGTAAGTATTGAAAATTTATGAATTTGCGCATTTGTAAAATATTTTATGTTGAAAAAACTTTGAAACTATACTTCTATTTCAATGTAATATTTATTATCTGTTGTACTGTTGAATTTCATGTATTATTGCATTCATACAGATTCTTATATATTTTTTTACATTTAACTCTGCTCCATTTTTCCTGAAACTCCAGAATTGAACAACTTTTATCATTATCATATCGTTAAAAATGTATATAATGACATTTTTTTATATGTATAGTATTAAGGAATATGAAACCTAAATACTAATTCTAAATTTCTTAAGGAAGTAAGTTATAATTTAATTTATTTGTATCTATGAGTGAGAACCTTTTGATTACAATATATCAAAGATCGATTGATTTTATTAAAATGCAATATAATTAAAATACTTTACATATGCAGAAATGAATGCATGATGTATGTCACCAAAGTTTTTCTATTATTAATATGTAAGTATTAATTTATGTAGGATTTGTGTAAGCTTTAATTTCTGTCGCTAATAACCTATAGCAGTTGATGCGACAATAAATAAATAAACTCATTATCATTAAAATACTTTAATAAGTCAAAAAAAGCAGGGTTAAAATTGTTCTAAATGCATTCACAACCCCAAATAGTCCACTGATCCCCGTGCGCTGTGAAGCGAAAACGCAAGTAGAATGTGCCCCAAAGGTCAGACAAGCAAGAAATTTGCCTCACAGAAAGTTATCGTCGCCGCGCGTGTCTCCGGCAGGAACAAGATTGCAAAGTGCAAGACACACATTTCTGAGATTAATTAACGCAACGTCGACTCGTGTTTGCCTTGTCAAAAGTGTGTCTAAGAGAATTACAATCAGCAGACCTAATGTCACCGATATCTCCAAAGCTGTTTGCTTCTCTTCCTCCAATTTTCTCCGAAAAGTTCGCACCGGGATCAGCGAGATCTACGACGAGTCAATCTTCGCGAGGGTCGCCCAAACAGCGATTCTCAAGGGGAATCGAAGGATTTCAGTGTCAGTGGGTCGTGGGAGGCCAAGTTCGTCGCGGGAGACAATGTCGCGATATTCGACGCTCTCGAAACGGTTTTTTCTGCCGAAGAAAGCTCTCTGAAATCGCTGACCTCGCCGCTTCCGAGAATCACGGACCCCCGCGTTCGATCTTTCAAAAAAAAAAGAAAAAAAAAGGGAAAGATTACGAGAAAACACTTGTCGGTGTCGAGCAACGTTCACGTGACTAGCTGCCAATTAATATCTTCGAAACCTTTACTATGGAACTTATTTGTGTATCGCTATCGGGCCGTTATCGAACGGGCAGCGATAACATAAAAACAACTTCCGCACGGGATGGCCATTCAATTTTCCGCTTATCGCGACCGAAGCAATTAAGAAGAGCATAGCAGGGCAAAGTAATCGAGGGGGCTGGTTATCAGCGGATTAACCGGCTATTGACGATGCGTGTCAATCGAAATTACTAGAAATCGGGATTTACAAGCTCGCTAAAGAGTAGCCTTGCCGATAAGACGCGCCGCGTTATCGGGATAAAGTGATATCGAATGTGATCTGTCCTGTTTTTTACCTTCCTCTTTTCTATTCCCGCCTGCACACAAATCCCCAGCGGAGGATTTTATTTTCTTCCCACTGGGTTCCCTCGATTACGAGATTTTTCCGAGCTCTTCAGAATGTTCCCTCTCAACGGTTGTCCAACGATTGTCCAAGAAAATTCGCTTATCGACGATTGCAGAATCTACCCGATGACGTGATTGTTCGATCGTCTCTATTGGTAGGTCGGCTTGAAATCAAATTACATCCGTTCGATGCGTCGCCTATAACTCCTGCAGCTTGCTGCCAGGCTGTCAGACTTTTCCGCGCTCTTCGACCTTTCGGCGCTTTCGACTTTGCGCTCTCTTCTTCTTCTTTGTCGCTGGGAGATGGTAATGGGTGGTAGGTTTTGCTAATCATTAGTTGTTTACTTTTATTTATAAAGGGGTAAACACCATTTGAATTAAAAAAAAAAAAATGATGTACAATTTGTGCAGCGTAAAGTAGTATAATTTAGGACGTTTGGACCGAACTGCATAGCAACTTGGTGATTTGGTTTTTGAAAGAAGTGTGCGAGTTGCCGAGAAAGAAGTCAGTCATTACAAAACTCATCGTTATTTGAATTTTAATTAAGAGTTATGGTTTAGTGAACAGTTTGGACAAAATTTATGGTTGACGAGGACGAAGTATTACGAAGTGAAGAACTGGTGTTTAAAATAATGGATATCAAATGAAGGATTACAGTTTTCGGTGCACGGAGTGTAAAGAGTGGGATGTTTATTGTTCCGTCGTAAATCATTTCATTCCCGTGATCCAGAATGGCACGAAGTTAATCTAGATAAAAGAAATTGCGGCTCGCGAGTGTTTAAATGATTACTTTCCAAGGATACAAGCTGCGTTGTTTTTTTTAGCAGAAATTTGAGTGCTCAGAGGTCAATCAGTAAATATGTTAATTGTTAATGTTATGTTTAATAGTTTAAAATATTTAGAAATTTGTTAGGGTATTCTGTAGGCAACATACAGGGTGTTTCACTTAAAACAGGCCTCTTACATATTTTTTATATCTCGTCAAATCCAAAAAATTTTTGCAATATAAATTAAATGTTTCAATAGATTCAACCATAAAATTGTTTCTTTATAAGTGTCATTTTTAATGTTTTTCTTCAGATCAACCGTGTTTTTTTATGTTTATATATTTTTAGGAGGCCTGTTTTAGGCGAAACACCACCCTGTGTGTATCATTTTGGTAATTATTTAGAAAGTAGACGTCACTTCCGATTTCAATGATCTTGAAATATGTTACAGAATTGTAATTCTCTTCCGTTCTCCTCGGCTTTAGTTTCCAAGATATTTGCGAAAAACTTCGCCTTCACGCCATCTAAAAAGAGTAACAGTTTAATTCGAAAATTACTGTCAACGCTCGCTGTTTTTCAAAATCATTGAACTCGCTGACGTCTGCTTTGTAAATAATTACCACCATTTTCTATAAGGGACCACCATTTTCCACGCGAACTCGGACACTTTTTGGAGTAACATCTCGGATTTTTTTGAATTTTGGATATGTTATAGTTTTTGGGGGTATATAAACGTGTGCGAAAGGATTTTTGAAAATTTTAAAAATTGTAGATTTTACAGCTCTTTGAAGTTTAGTGTTCCCTTTTTTTCTATCAATATTAGCTCTTAAACTAGCAAACTGATAAAAATATGCTTTTGGGTACTTGTAGTAAAGGCATAGGAGTATATAATAAAAATTGTATCAATTCAGAAAATAATTTTTTTAATCATTTATTTTGAAATTGTTTTTGCAATTTGCAAAATGAAACAAATGCAATTTTCACACCGAGGGGCCAATTTGAAAAATTTGAAAAAAATGAGTATATAGTCCTATTTGTCCCCTTCACGGACCACTTTTCAAAAATATGGACACTTTAAAATTGGCCATAGGAAAATTAATTGAATTGTACGCTGGTCGGCCGCGTTCGGCTGGTCGAATCAGTAGATTTCGACGCGCAGCGTACAATTCAATTAATTTTCCTATGGCCAATTTTAAAGTGTCCATATTTTTGAAAAGCGGTCCGTAAAGGGAACAAATAGGACTATATACTCATTTTTGTCAAATTTTTCAAAGTGGCCCCTCGGTGTGAAAATTGCATTTCTTTAAAACAATTGCAAAATAAATGGTTAAAAAAATTATTTTCATAACTGAAACAATTTTTATTATATACTCCTGTCCCTTTACTATAAGTACCCAAAAGCATATTTTTATCAGTTTGCTATTTTAAAAGCTAAAATTGATAGAAAAAAAGTGAACACTAAACTTGAAAGAGCTGTAAAATCCACAATTTTTAAAATTTTCAAAAATCCTTTCGCACACGTTAATATACCCCAAAAACTAGAACATATCCAAAATTCAGAAAAATCCGAGATGTTACTCCAAAATGTGTCCGAGTTCGCGTGGAATGACCCATAAGTGAAATATTTATACTACAATTAAATTGCCTTGTCGCCTGAAAATTATTACAGGGAACGAATATTTATGGATCACAAGTTATTTGTAACGAACAGTGATTTATACAGATTGGCTTTCGAACCTTTTAATTAACAATCGAGGTTTTACCGTACAACGATGGTACTTTCTCGTGTCATATAATACGGATTCTTCGCGGTTGCAAAGTCGAAACGGTGAACCAGTCGCGCCTCTCTCCCTTTCCCGAAACATCGATTCCACCTTCCCCGTCATCATCGTCGCAGTTCAGACGAAGAAGCGTCAATTTACTCCCAAAACATGTCCGGCGAATCATTGCGAAACGAAAACGTCTTTCGACTCGGTTGGTGAGAAGACACCAGAGGTCGATCGTACGCGCGTCGCAGCCTTTCTAAATCGAGGACGTCGCCGTCGAATTCGATACTCTTGAATTCCATCGTCAGGACAATATCCCCCCGATAGAATATCCGTGTCGATCGTGCGACCGATCGCGCGCCAAAAACGAGAACGGCAACCTAATAACTGTAACACTAGACGACGGCGCAGTTAGCCGCGGTGCGCGTGTTTCGCTCTGGCGGAAAATTGATACAATATGTATCGAGATCGGTATTTAGAACGGACGGGCGATATCTCGGCGTCGCCAGGGTCCCCGACGTGTCGGTGCCCCCACGGAGCCTCTAACGAATATTTCGTCCACGATTTCTCACGCACGTGCGCTTTCCCTTTCACCTGTACGCGTGTGTCGCGAATTACTTGTCGGCACCTCGCGCCGTCTGCGTCTGTGTTCGTTCACGGGCGACGACTTTTTGCATTTTTGCGATGTCGCGACGCGATGGGGACCTCGAACGTGTATCGATATACCCTCGGGTCGATCGCCAATATTTTGGCAATGGGTTTTTTCACGCGATCATTTATTTTTTTATTTACTAAAATTTTTGGGTAAAACAGCCCTTTGATATGCAAAATAGTAACAGAGTGAGAGGAATTATGAATGGTTAAAGACATGACAGATGGACTTTTAAATGTATTTAGGGTAAAAGACCCAATCGTTGAGACTTTAAAAAATAAACCTGACATTATTGTATACTTTTCTGTATTAATTGATCGAACACATTAATTTCTGTGTGTATTTATTATTATTTAATATAATTCAGTGAAAAAAAAATTTTTGTAACACTTTTAACTTCTAGTTTTGTTAAGAAATTCATTAGTTTCAAAAATATGTTTCTAAAGCTATAACTGTCACTCGTAAAACGTTCTCGATCGAATTACTGACATCCCAATTACTGCCACCTAACTATCTGTCACTTCGTTTAAAAATCACTTTTATTTTTAATGAAAGCATATTGTATACGAATACTTATGAAAATTATATATTTAGACATAAATATTGACTTATTTCGGTACTCGTAATTAAAACAGTGATTGAAACGTTTGTAGCATTCACTGTCACCCAAATATTAAATTAAAAACCTGGACATAATTTTCTGTGATCTTTATATTATTTAAAATATCATATTTTGTTACATTACTAGTTCAAACATCATTATTACAGCCATTTCTTTACTATCTTGTTTTTCCCGTTTGGTAGTAACGAAGTCATCGTTTTCACTCTTCCAATAAACCCAAAAATTCTCACAATTTTATAAAAATTAATGAAATAAAAAGATTAGTGAGAAAGTAAGGTTTTAAAACGTGGCCCCATAAAAAAATTAGGCCCCAGCTTGGGTCATAAACGCATAAACTCTGCACTCAAGTAATGAGTATTTTATAAATTAGAATGTGAGATATTCTTGTCATACGTACTTCGAGACGCGGAGCTTGTAAGCTCGAGAATAGCCTCATTCGATCCGTCTATAGAAGCTTCATTGAATATACATAATCAGGGTTTGGTACGGGGGTGGAACGAACGCTGTTTTTATCGATAAATTGTATTGTTTCCTTGTGTTATCGTCGACCTTGGATCGGTGAACGTAACGCATGAAAAAAGTGGAGCCGGGGAGAATAGAAAAATACCGTATCGGTTAAATGCATCGTTTTCTTTCTTCCTGTTTTTCTATGGTAGGGGGAATTGATAAAAGGCATGATTAATCGTCGCGTTTAAAATGTTAAATAGCCGCGCGATAGATCATTCCGTCGTCCAGTTTCGAACTGTAATATTTTACTAGGCAGAAAATAAGAAAGTGAAATAGCGAGATGACCGGAGGTGGTTAAACGAATAGAAGAGAAGTTTGACGGCTTCGGCTTCCGTTTCGATATAAATCGGTGTTTCTGCTGTTTAGGAATCTTCGCATACCTCAATTACCTGACGCCGAAGAGCAGGAAGGAGATTCTTGAGCTACTGGTTGGGGGACTGAAACGATTGGAGTATCGAGGATATGATTCTGCCGGTAAGAAGGATAGTAATAGATCTATTTTTCATTGAAATTTCTATTCGAGGAAGCTATAAAAGCAGCTAGTAAGAGTTAAATCTAGATATATTTGGTCACGAAAATATTGGTACATCAGTATAATTTCGTCTTCTAAGCTTTATATTTTGAATAAATGTACAATTGGCTACAAAAATGTATATAAACGAAAAAACGGTTGAATTTTTACACGCGATTGTGTTATGTTACAAGGAAAACCTAAAAAGTGCACAATTTTATGCTATATAAATATTGAGACTCTTTATTAGTAGACTGCGGAAGTTCATGCAAATGCATATTTTAGGGAAACGGATTAAAGGAACGAGACTTTGACAGAAATATGTTTCATTATTAGAGGATTTCAAAAACATATTTTTTTATTTTGCATATTTTGCATATTGCATATATCTTGCATATACTGCCTATACCTTGCATACCCTGCGTATACAGAGTGTCTCACTTAACTCTATTACCCCTGGTTCTGTTTTTATTTGTACAGATATGAAAAATGTGAGGAGAAAGTTGTCGTATTTTAAGCGCACATGAGTCTGTGTAGGTTGAGTTCACCCTCAAGGTAATACTTGCCAAAATTTTGGGAATAGTATAATGTTTCTTGTTTTACATGAAATGACCAAATGTTTTTTACTATTCAGTAGTTGAGGTCAAAACACATACAACTGTGTACCACACCATGATTTTGAAATTACTTGGTACCGAAAATTTTGCAAATGATTGAATCTACGCTTTCGATACACATAAATTTTATGCAAAACTTTAATTTGCTGAGATCAAGGTCCCTTCAAGGTCATGTTATTAAACATATCTGCGTTTTTTAATCAATTGCATGATTTAATAAAAAAAATCTCTTATTTAAACGGATCACCATGTATAATAATTTAAAAAATGTATTTCTCATATTAATTACATTCATTAAACACAATTATATGAATTTTTAGTCTGTATACATGTAACGTATACATCAAATTTATCTTGCATATACTTTGCATATATCTTGCATATACTCTGCATATTCACTGCATACTGTTACTGCATAAACTTCCGCAGTCTATTTATTAGATTTATTATCAAATAAAAAATAATAACTTTGGTTCCGACCTTTAATATTTTTTTGGATAGCATTTATGTTTAGTAACGTGTCTTAAACCATTTGGCATGTTTCGATTTAGTTTTTGCAAATAATCTATGCCAATTTTTTGCAATTCTTCTTTTAACCGACTTTTTCGCTCTTCTTTGCTATTTATTGTCGTTTTATGAACGTTTTATTTTCGTTTCTCTAAAAATATTACAAATGTAACAGAATTACATACGCTATAGTGTTACTAGTAAAATATAGTATAATTGTTTCCTCTTGTATTTTTTTCAATTAATGTTCACGAGAAAACCGTTGAGCTGTACTTCATCATTAATCGTAAAAGCAGTTTTACATTGAACTGTAACTTGCATATGAGCTCTTTAATAGCAAAAGTATCCTTCTTTGGTCAACCGTAAGACGTTTTACCTGTGTGCAAATATCTTAAATAACGCTGTGTTCACATTAATGCGCACAATACTGTAACTGAATAGAAAAATATCTTTATTTTTGGACATACAGCTTCCACGCTCTCCAATCATGTAATTTACTATCACACTCACCTGTTTGAGGTCACCTCGAAAGCGAGATGCAATAAAAAAAAAGTGTTCCCTGTGCGTTTCTTGCAGGTGTCGCACTTGACAGCGCTGATGGCAAGGATATTTCGATTATTAAGAAACAGGGAAAAGTCAAGGCTCTCGAGGAGGAAATCTTCTACCGTAAGTGCTTGATACTTTCTTCCGCTAATAAAAACAATTCGGTTCTTCTCTTCATCCACCGCACTACAGGGTGTAACAAAAATGTTGCACGTTCTCGAAAGGGGTGATTTCTAAGGTGATTTTAAACAACTTTTTCCTTAGCGAAAATGTTAGGTGGGGCTTTGTTAACGAGTTATTAACGAAAAACACCGACCAATTAAGCAGCGAGTACAGTGTACGAATTTTGGCGCTGGTGTTTTTCGTTAATAACTCGTCAACGACGCCCCATTGAACATTTTCGCTAAGGAAAAAGTTGTTTAAAATCACCTCAAGAATCATCCCTTTCAAGGGCGTGCAAGATTTTTGTTACACCCTGTATAATTGAGAGATGGCGCTTAGGAATCATTGCCTATTTTTTCCAACCAAATTTACGATTCCTATACGTTTTCTGTTTCTTGTTTTCTTATTTTCTGAAACCAAGCAAGATGAAATGACGGTGATTAAAAATTCACGGCTCTGTAATTATTCTTTCAGGTACGAACATCGACTTCGAATCGAAGACCTACAGCCATGTGGGCATCGCACACACGCGCTGGGCGACCCACGGTGTGCCCTCCGAGGTCAACTCCCACCCCCAAAGGTCAGACAGCGAACACGGTTTCTTGGTGGTGCACAACGGTAAGAATACTATTCCCAGAATCATTATACAGAATTGGGAGGACACTTGTTGACTTTGAGAGCCTTTTTACAATGCGGCAACAGTTTATGCAATAGTTTAGTTGATAAAAAAATGAATCAAACATTGTAGCATTGAAAAGAAGTGCGAAACAAAAGATTGCCTATATAGCAGTTGTGTCAAATGTTTTTCTCACGTGTTACAAAATTTGTGCGAGAAATAGCTTCATTCGCGTGTTAAACTTCGTTAAATAATTATAAACATTTGGAATATCAAATACAGGGTGTCTATAAATTTCTGCCTTCTGAAATAATTGCTGAACAGTAGATTTTTAAACTATCTTTCTGATTGTTTTCTTACGTAGGTAGATTATGAATATACAAATTTTCTTTCAAAATTTTTAGGGTCATTTGAAGGTCACTTTGCATTTTTTTTTAATGGAGTGTCATATTCTTGTTTTCGTGTAATTAAAGAGCAGAAGAGAATTAAATCGAATTCAGAACACAAAGAAAATTAAGGTTTTTTTTTTTCTAAATATCCATGTTTATTTGCACTCTGTTATAAATGTAACAATAAACAAATGTCGTTTCACAGGTACAATGTATAATTTATAGATTATATGCCCATTGGCACACATTTTTGTTGTGCTTGCAATCAGTTATTTAAAACGGTTTTCTATTTCCGAATGTAAGCTTAAGGCAGAGAAGATATTGTAGAAAAGAACGAAGATTTAGATTGCAGGCATTTTGACTGTTGTCGAATATGAAACTAGTTGTTTGTGTGAGATCGATAGTTTTTGTCAAGTTTTGGTTCAGTTGCGATTGGGGATCCGTGCAGAACAGTCGATTTGTGCCACAGTGAAATATATTTTTTCCTAGTTTCCCTTAAATGCATTTTTGATTGTCAATTGTCGGCATCTTACAAGATCTACGTTTTTCTATGCGTTTTACTTATTTTTTACTTCAACGTTTGTACAAGACTTTCTTCTCTGTTGTAACCTTGCATTGACTCATTGATTCCAACTGTATTTTCGAGTGAATTCAACCGAAAATATTGTGTTACTTAATAAATGTATACTAAAAACGTAGACAACGTATGAGAAGGATTAAGTTTAGAGTTTTGTTTTTTTTTTTTAAATACCAAAACAATCAATATTTCTTACCAACAAAAAATTTCCCTCTCAAAACTCGCACCTGATGTCAAAAGCTCTGTATATAGTCGAAACAGTGAGCATCCTTCCACAAAACTCTGTAACTTTGTGAATAAATAACTAACAGCGTCCCGGAAATAAAATTCTATTCCCCGGCGAAGGTATTGTGACGAACTACAAGGAAGTGAAGACGTTGCTGCAGCAGAGGGGCTACGTCTTCGAAAGCGACACCGACACGGAAGTAATCGCGAAGCTCATTCACCATTTCTGGATTCAGCATCCGAGTTATTCGTTCCGGGAGCTCGTCGAGCAAGTCGTACAGCAATTGGTAAGACGAACCCGATCGACGGAGCAGCTAGAAACTCTCGGTTCTTTCGAGAAGTTCGACGACTGAGGAGGCTGCGATTTTTCAGGAAGGTGCTTTCGCTCTCTGCTTCAAAAGCAAGTATTTTCCCGGAGAGTGTGTGGCTACCAGGAGAGGATCTCCCCTTCTGGTCGGCATCAAGACGAAGACGAGGCTGGCTACCGACCACGTGCCCATCCTCTACGGCAAAGGTAAGTTGGGTTGGCGTGTTTGGATAATATTAACGGACGCTAGAGTAGCGTATCCCCTGGAGAAAGGTACGAATTGGTAAACTTTAGGAGAGATCACCAGGTTATTTTTGGTCGCTCGGCGAGAGCTGCGATCGAAACGCTGCTCGATTGGAAATCCCAGTGGAAACATTGTACATGCTTTTTCAATTTCTTTCAAGGGCAAAGGCGAGGCAGTTATACATAGTCGGTTTAGATGTCTGTGGCTGTAAAGCAAAACGCCGAACGTCATAGGTTTTCATTTTCGAGATGTTCACGTTTAAAGTTCTGTTTACCAAGACCGCGGAGAATCGGACCAGTTTCTGTTTAATGATAAACAAATGATAGTCAAACAATAAAAATCGAATTTTCTATTATAATTCTATTTGGCTTTAATATTAGTAAGACGCAATGAAAAGAAATTTCAAACTGTTTCAAAATTCGGAATACTTTCGTTTAATACACTTTCTGTCCGATAATAATACAAATTTTGCTTTCTAGGCTTGAATGAAGGCACGAACACAATTTTTTCGAAAATGTGACTAGCGTCGTTTTTCTCTCGCAGCCGCAGATATATCCTCCCTTTTTTCTATTCTTCGCGAGGAGGTTGGTATTGGCAGTTTGGTGGAATTTGTACAGGATTATCATGGTTTTCCGTGTGACCGATTGTAAAGACTAATTGTGAGTTATTAATAGCATGCATCTACCGTGATTTCGTCCTGTAACTCGTGTACTTTTTAAATAATTTGCACTTGGAAAGTAACACCCTTGGTAGCATCATTGCATCATTATTCCGCAACCCCTGGCCATCGAGTTAGGATCAAATTTGAAAAAAATCTATTTTTTGGATTAGCTTGTCAAATATCTGCTAGAGATTACTCGTTGAGTAGCGATGCAGTGAAAAATTACTTAAGAGAACAATTTACTTGTTATCAGTACTCGAGCACAAACATCCACGTGCGTTATCGCGTTTACAATAGTAATAAATTACTTGTAATGTGCCTACATAGTCACCAACTAGTCAAGAATAATTTAACACAATTAGTTGCTTGCAAACTTACAACGTACTATAACGACTAAATTCGATAGCCAAAGGCTGTATGTTTTACTTAATGTTTAACAGCGAGAAATTGAATCTATTTTTTAATGGTAATAATTAATAAGTGATACTAATACGAAGTATCTTGTTTATGCTAGAAGTATATTTCGAGAAACTTTTTAACGCTAGTGTTTTTTTTTGTAGCCGCTTAAACCGAGCAACCGAAGAATATTTTTAAAGCACTGTCTAATGATAACGCATTGAAATAAATAGCACGTTGTTCTCCCATGTAAAATAGTATCGTTTTACATGTTAATTAAAGTTACATTTGTTATTCGCTTCCTCGAACGTCGACGAACATTTTTTGCATGTTAATCTCCTTGGTGATTAAGTATAAAATAGATACTATATGATGTTTCTTTTGCATGAACACCCTCCGGTTATGTTCTTCAACTTTTCGTCTCAACAGATGAACTTCCACGCGTAAACAAAGGTATATACACTACTCTACACTACACTCATCTATTTGTTCAATCTTCTCAACATTCGACCTTTCATTTCCGTTTACATAAAAAAAAAGAGGACTGTAATTTATATTGCTGATTCGGTATTTTTTTGAAGGGTCCAGTATTCGAGAGATGGCATGTAAACTAATTCTGCTTCATACATTTAACCAATTTTACCGACATTTATGTGCATCTTGCAAGTATGATGTAACACGATTCACCTTTCGGTAAACTATTTATGTCTATGTGTTTACTTCGATAATAACACCTACTTTGTTTTCTTTCTAATCAAATAAAATGCACTGTCTCTCATTCGTTCAATTCAATACGCATTATTACCCACGTCAGAAAAAAATACTGAACCATATTTATAGCGTGGTAATTGTAGTTTTAGTCATACACAGACCATCGAATAATTTGATTTTGCAACTTTCAACAGTGCGACTTTTTTTTATGTTTGTAATCGCACAGAGAAAGTTTGCAAAAAGGTGTTTGATTTATTATCTCGAAGGCAGTTTTCTTCAGTGATAACACGAATTACACTTAGAGAGCATCTTTTCTCAAACTGACGAAATTAAGGATGAACTTTAGTAACAATCTTGGCCAAAAGTTAATCAATTTCTAAGATATTAATAAGTAGACTGCGGATTTTATGCATTTATGACAATTCTAAATATTCTAATAATCTTTTGGTTGTTAACAGATGTCAAAATATACAAAATATCAAAAGTATAATTCATGTTACAGTATTTGATAAATAAGATGTATTTCTACTTTCAATTCGTTATGTGCATTTTTGACTATTTTATTTTGCATGAAAATTCGCAGACTATTAACAAAGCTTCTTCTTGTGGTGTAAACCAGTTAGAAATGTTGGTCTTTTGCCATAAACTTGTTTGTTGGAATGTATTTGAAATGCAATTGTTAGCAATTTCACTCTTAATTTTGTAATATAGGGCTCAAGCTAATTTTGTAATAAAATTGTATTAGGGCTTTTATTGATACTCGGATCTATGGGTACTCAAATTTGAGTATTCGAATACTCGCTCAATTTAGATTCGAGTATCCGAATATACATATTCAACTACTCGGATACTCAGTCACGAAAAGTGGTAATTACCTAATTTTTTAGGTCATTCTGAAATGATTTGTATACGGTGAAAAAAATTTTCACTAAATTTACGAGTAAAAGCATTTAAAGGACAACTTTTCAGCTTTCCAAAACACGCATGGCAATTTTTTTACGATCACGCAGTCGTAAATTATAGGCGCTCAAAATGAAAAGTACCATTTTTCATACAATAGTAAATAACACGGTAAAAACAAAATGGTAGAACAAATCCAAAAAACTGAAAGTAAAGGGAAAAGTTTGCTCTTTAATAGCGTTTAAATGGATTTACGAAGAAAAATTACTTTCAGCCCATGCATCGCTTCAAAGTTGACGAAAATTTTTTAATATTCGTTTGTTGTGCTTTATCTTGAAAAAATGGCACTATACTGCACAACAAATTAATTGGATACATGATTTAAAAACTAAGAACTTCAAACTACAAAATGGCTGTTTTCAATATTTTTTCTACTTATTTTTCACGGAGATACAGCCACTTGAAAATGACCAAATTTTTCGAAAAATGTTAGTGTTCCCTTAATTTTGTTCAGCAGTGTACTTCTCAATATTGCGTTTTATCACATGTTAAAAATTACCGAATTAATTTTTCTAAAATTTTGTGTGGGTTTTTACTCATGGACGGATTTATATTATAGACTAAGTAAGCTGTTGTTAAGGCGGCAAATTTTGGACGAAAGAAATTGGAAAAAATAATAAAATATTTTTGCCTGTATCTTTTTATTTTTTCGTCGACTTCCATCTTTCGGATTTCCATTCTAAAATAAAGGGTCTCGAAAGAATTGAACGTTAAAGAGTGATATGCAATTTACATGCGTATATGCTTAATATGCGAATAAAATAAGAAAGGGCGATGGACGCCTATTAGCCTAAGGCCGTCAACACTCAAAATCAATTGCATAATCATAATCAAAATCAAATTACATAAAGATTCATTCCTCCAATTTTCAAAGGTATTCCCTTATTTTTAATATTACTGAAGTTCATTCTTAAAAAAAAAAAAAAAAAAAAAAAAAAAAACCATCGAATCAATTGTCCAGAATTTTTGCGACAATTTTGTTTAGTCTTTAATCTTTCTGTACACAAGATTTCATAAACTTTGGCCTATTACTTAACCATTCCTTTAGTTATATTTCTGAATAGTGCGTTTTCCCGTAAGAAATAATTTTCTTTTTTTAAATTAAAAGTTAAAAGTTACATAATTTAAAGACTACTGAATCAATCATTTTTTAAATTTTGCGTGGGGTTTTACTATTGCATAAAGATTCATTCTTCCAATTTTCAAAGACTTTCGCTCATATTTAGTGTTACTGAAGTTCATCCTTAAGCGTTGAATCAGATCCACACTGGAATAGCGCACGACCAGATTCCGATTTCGGATTACACGTGACACGATTTTACATTTACCGTTCCATAATTTTGTGTAATGCTCGTTGTCATTGCGTTACCTGTTTTTTGCTAATTAATTTGTTTTCTTTTTCGTCTCTTCCCCCCTCCCGCATCGAAATTCGAGCAGAAGGTGAAGCACCGACTCAAGGTAATACTTTACGTACGTATACGCTTTACTTCCTGCTTGCCTTTCGCAAAGGTCACGCTTTCTATCACCGTTGTCCCTGCCTGTGTCTCTCTTGCCTGTAACGTGTCATTTTACGCGCAGTCGCACCACGCTGTCTCACTGGATATTAAGGTAAAGACCGGCGCGGTTCGTTGGTGTATTGCCACGCTTTCAGTATACGTATTACGAATGCATTTGTCTTTCAGCACGGAAAACGCGTCGCAGGAAGTGGAGGGAAATATCTAACACGATTTTCCGAGCAGGCCTTCTATATCCTCTATTTCTCTTTTGTTTTCTTCCTCCCCTTATTAGAACAGACGTTTCCTTTCGCAGAGGCTCGTCTGCTCGCCTTCCGAGATATCGACAGGACTCGTTTAACGCCA
Organism: Perdita meconis; assembly: GCA_030770465.2. NCBI lineage: Eukaryota > Metazoa > Arthropoda > Insecta > Hymenoptera > Andrenidae > Perdita > Perdita meconis. Next base: position 5,799,175 of record JASKOS020000007.1, read on the forward strand.
ATCGCCTTTTTTTTTAATAAGACCACAGTATTATTCGTTAACAATCGTGCCGCACAGTCGCTTGAATGGAATATGCCTTTTCGTTGATCGTTATTATATCAATATTTAATTAAGTAGCAAAGGTACATAGGACAATTAACGATGTCGCTATTTAAAACATTAACTGGAACTTATCTAGACATATTACTTATCCACGTTTCGGGTTAATTCGGTGTGGGGCTTGTAAAAAAAAAAAAAAAATAAAGCAGAGCAGGATGCGATGCGATAATTATTAATGGTGGATTAATTAGCACCGGCTATGACTTCTATACAAGAAGCCTGAATATTAAGTTCTGTATACAGGGTGTGATAAAAATGTTGCAGTTCCTTGAAAGGGGTAATTCCTGAGGTGATTTGAAACAACTTTTTCCTTAGCGAAAATGCTAGGTGGCGCTTTGTTAATGAGTTATTAACGAAAAACACCGACCAATAGAAGCACGAATACAGTGGACGAATTTCAGCGCGGGCTCCAGCTGTGAGTAGTATTGGCCAGCCATCGTCCGCGCCATCATTAATCCGCTGTACTCGCTCCCCGATTGGTCGGTGTTTTTCGTTAATAATTCATTAACAAAGCCCCACCTAACATTTTCGCTAACGAAAAAGTTGTTTAAAATTACCTCAGGAATTACCCCTTTCAAGGAACTGCAACATTTTTGTTACACCCTGTATACAGTATAGGGTGTATAAAAATTGTAAGTCACGGTTACTACAGCGGGATTCTATAGCCTCAGTTTGGTAGAAAATGATGTAAGAAAGCTGTCGCAAAATTGGCCAAGATCTCGAAATTCCGGGTCAAAATTAATCGAAGTTCTACTGTCGTAGAATTTAAAATATTGAATCTAAATTTAGTCTGATTTAAAATTAGTCAAGATTAAGTAACGGAAGTATATCTGGGAGTTTGCTTCACTTCTCTTCTTAAGTTTCATCCTCATTACCATTATGTGGTGAACGAATCGTATAAAACATTGGGTATTAAAACTTTATGAAGAGGTTTGCTATGAGTTTCAACACCATAAGTGCCTTCAAATTACTTTTTTGCTCATTCATCAGACCGCGTTTAGAATACGCCTGCATCATACAGGGTGTAACAAAAATGATGAAGTTCCTTGAAAGAGGTGATTCCTGGGGTGATTTGAAACAACTTTTTCCTCAGCGAAAACGTTAAGTGGGGCTTTGTTAACGAGTTATTAACGAAAAACACCGACCAATCGGGGACGGGGGAGTGCAGTGGATTAATGATGACGCGGACGATGACGGACCAATACTACTCACAGCTGGAGTCCGCGCTGAAATTCATCCGCAGTATTCGCGCTTCTATTGGTCAGTGTTTTTCATTAATAACTCGTTAACAAAGCCCTACTTAACATTTTCGCTGAGGAAAAAGTTGTTTAAAATTACTTCAGGTATCACCCCTTTCAAGGACGTGCAACATTTTTGTTACACCCTGCATAGCCGTCCGGTCAAAGTAAATATAAGTTACTCCTTGAAAGGGTACAAGCTTTCCTAAGATTTGCTACTAACAAATTGGGTAACAAGGTGGACATAACGTGTGTACTTACAATCAAAACATTTTAATTTGGAAGATTTGTCGCGAATTTACTTTTTCTTTACAAAGTAATTAATGATTCCATAAGTTGCTCGCAACTCCTTGAGACAATAAACTTTTACTGGCCATCTCAATCATTTAATAGGGCTAAACTAAATTAGATTTTTTTTTTTTGGTAATGACCTATTTATAGTTTTAGGAGCCATATTTGAAAACTTATTATTAATTAATTATTAATCTATCCGTGCGTTGTTTAAGACTAGCATTGTATACTAATGGGGTATTCTGTTTATATTGAACAAATAAATAAGCTTGCTTACACTATTTTTCACTAAACCGAGAGTGTAGGAATCGCACTATAGTGATTGTGACATTTTGATACACCCTGTACAAGGATTTGTTAAATCGAATTCCTATATGATACTGCCAGGAAAAAATTTCCTATGTTTAACAGGAAATAATTCAAAAGTATAATTTACATAATTAATTCCACGCGTATCATATTCGATTCACGAATTCGTAGTATAAAGATCTTGTAAAATATTGATATACATGCTTCGTTTATAAAAATCAGCGAGAGAATTGATTCGCAATTTTTAATAGACCACCGTCCACATGGCCGCACCACGGAACTTCCGGTGATACCACGAAGCGAAAGCACTTCCGAGTTTCAACCCCTCGAAGACAAGGAAGTCGAGTACTTTTTCGCTTCCGACGCCAGTGCTGTGATCGAGCACACTAATCGAGTCATTTTTCTCGAGGTAAACATTTTCCTTCCTTCTTTATTTAATGCATAAAACAGCAGTTTAGTTGACAAAACATATTAATAATCCTCATCATCAGGATGACGATGTAGCCGCGGTGAAAGAAGGCGCCCTTAGCATCCATCGTCTCCGTCGATGCATGGACGATCCCCACGCGAGGGAAATTACTACCCTCAAGATCGAGATCCAGCAGATCATGAAGGGCAATTATGAGTACTTCATGCAGAAAGAAATCTTCGAGCAACCTGAGTCGGTGGTCAACACGATGAGAGGGCGCCTCAACTTCCGCGATAATTCTGTCACCTTGGGAGGCATTAAAGTAAGTTCTGAATTCTAAACAATCCCCAGGCGTGGATTTTAAAAGTTGACGCCCTTAGGCTAACAAGTGTTTACCGCCCTTTTCTGTTTTATTCACGCATGCAAATACGCATATGAATTTATATTTATACGAGACATCTTATTTTAGAACAGAAATCTATTCTATTATTGCCGATGAAAAAATAAACAATTACAGGCAAAAGCATTTCACTATCTTTTTCAATTTCTTTCGACCAAGATTTGCCGCCCCCAAAAATAAATCCGCCTCTGACAGTTTCATAATAATTTTATCTTCTTCATTTTCAATTCGATTAAATTAACATTAAATCGTTTGTCAGGATTATATTCCAGAGATCAAGAGGTGTAGACGTCTAATGCTCATCGGTTGCGGGACCAGTTACCATTCAGCCATCGCTACCAGACAGCTTTTAGAAGAGTTAACCGAACTTCCAGTTATGGTGGAATTGGCATCCGACTTTCTGGATAGAAATACGCCAGTGTTTAGGGATGACGTGTGCTTCTTCATCTCGCAGTCTGGTAGGGCTCTGAATTTTTTAATTCAATTTTTTCAAAATATTGGCGAAGCTATATACAGTAAAGTCTCTATACTTGCCAATCATATTACTACTCCATAAATGGCAGTTTCTATCGATGCGCAATAAGGAGATTTGCGAGGAGCTATACATACATAATACTGATCAGCTGTGTAACAGTAGAATGAGTCGACACGATGATTCCGAAGTTATTAATTGATCTCCAGTTAAATGATAATTAAAATAATAATTAAACAAAGTACACATATTTAACTTAAGTAAACTGAAAATTAAATTAACGATGGAAATAATGAAGAAACTACATATATTTTATAATGTTAAGCAAAAATGCAACGCTTCACAGTTCACAAGACTTTTTTGACTCAATGACATGTGCCATAAATCACATAACATATTTCGTTCTCACTCAATTACGTTTTATTTCTTTATCGCAATTGTCTAACGACGTTGACAAAACATTTTAATGCTATATAGAGGTACTATTTATTGAATTTATTCCATAGTTGTCACTCGAGAGTCCCGAAATACTGCCATGTACAGAGAATTTACTGTAAAACAGCTTCACAAAGTTTCAGTCAGCATCTTTCCTTCGTTTTCAATACATAAATCACTAAAGTTATAGTACAATTTTTACCAGCATTCCAATTCTTTTAATAAAAAAATTATTTAGTACTCTGAAAAAATGGTAATATATACAGAAAAATGTCTCCGTGATAAAAAGAAATTAAATCAAAATTAAAAATGGGTTATTGTTGTTTGTAAAAGAAAAGAATCCTACATATTTAATTATTTATTCCTCGAAAATGGTGCAAAAGTGCTCTTTGCAATTTTTTGAAACTGCTTTGTACACCTTTCCTTACATCTAAAAACAATTTGGTCGACAAATTCAAGATACATTTCGCAACGTCTTCTCGTCAGTAAAGCCAGCTTATTGATTTCTCCGAAACCAGGTAATTAAATATTCATTTCTCTCCCCAGGTGAAACAGCGGACACGTTAATGGCTCTGCGATACTGCAAAGGGCGCGGAGCTCTCATCGTCGGCATCACTAACACTGTAGGTAGTAGCATTTGTCGCGAATCACACTGTGGGGTTCACATAAACGCCGGCCCTGAGATCGGTGTTGCTAGTACGAAGGCTTACACCTCTCAGTTCATTTCCCTGGTGATGTTCGCTTTGGTCATGAGCGAGGATCGAATCTCGCTCGGTTCCAGACGTCAGCAGGTACTTTATTATATCCTTGATTAATTACTTCAATTAAAACTGTACTTGGAAGGTATCAATGCCGTGTTTTTTGTAATAGATTATTAAAGGACTGAAGAATTTGGATAGCCTGATCCGTCAAGTCTTGCAACTCGACGACAAGGTGAAAGAGCTCGCGAAATACTTGTTCCAGCACAAATCCTTATTGATCATGGGTAGAGGATACAATTTTGCCACCTGCATGGAAGGCGCTTTGGTAGGTTTCCAAATCATTGGATTGAGGGGGAAAGTTTGTGCCGTTTGTACAATTTTTTGTCCTGAAACTTGAGAAGTTCTACAGAGATAATTTAATGAGTAGATTGCGGATTTCTATGCAAAATAAAATCTTCGCAGAGAAAAATAAGGAATTAAAACTTAAATGATATTGTATCTCATTTTGTAAATTTAAACAATTAACTTCTAGTATATATCTAGATTTTTGTATATTTAAAATGATCATAAATGCATAAAGATCCGCAGTCTATTAATGAGATTGCGCTAAAAGTAATAGAACAAAATGAAGAATACTTTAATGAACAAAGTACTACATCGAAGTAAAGAAAATTGTCTCTTAATTTAACTGAAGAAACGGTACGAATTTTCTGCTCAACCTAATATTTCACGAATAAAATCCCTGAAACTTCAAATGTAGTTACAAAATTTGCATTCAAATCTGTGTTTTTTGTAGAAAGTCAAAGAGTTGACTTATATGCACAGCGAAGGCATCATGGCGGGTGAGTTGAAACACGGACCCTTGGCACTCGTCGATGACTCGATGCCCGTTATGATGATCGTCATGAGAGATCCCGTGTACACGGTAAGTGAAATCGTTAAGAAATCTCTTTTCGTATCTGTATTCTACACAACGGTTTTATTTATTATTTTTGCTATCGGTTTCAGAAATGCATGAACGCGTTGCAACAAGTAACAGCCAGAGACGGCAAACCAATTGTGATCTGCGAGGAGGGAGACGAGGACACGAAAATGTTCGCAGACAAAGTTCTCGAAGTGCCTAAGACAGTGGACTGTCTTCAAGGGATTCTCACAGTCATTCCATTGCAGTTGCTATCGTTCCACATCGCGGTTCTTCGCGGTTGCAACGTGGACTGTCCTCGAAATTTGGCGAAATCGGTCACGGTCGAGTAAAGTGCGTAACCAACGTGGACCATCGAGGACTCGTTTCGAACGCGGCACGCCATGCTCGGTTTTCGGTTTTTAGACTGCGTCGAAGACTCTTTTGCTGTAGGCAAGTTTATTCGGTGTGTAGGTTGAGAACGAAACGCGGAACAACGTTCTCGTGGTAAAGAGAACAATGTGAAACTCGGCAGATTTCGGTTAAAGCGTTTGTAGATACAAGGAGAGGGTCTCAATTTCGGGTCGCCGATTTTCATGGAACTTTTAGGATACGTAGTAGATTTCTTCTTGTTTCTAAGTAACTCCTACGTATAGGAACAGAGATTCAAAAGCTTTTGAGTTATTTCATTTTTAAGCTTTCTATATACAGTGACTCACAGGTTTGTTTACATGCAGTCCAAATGTTAATTAATCATGAAATTCACTAAATTCACAGTACTCATTTTTTCTTTTTGGGTCGTTCCCATAGCTTCCACGTTTAATTGTTGCCGAGTTTCCATTAGTTATATGGTGCAAAGGTAAATATCTTTTGTGGAGTTTAAAGAAATTCAATATAGTTTTCGTGAATAAATTTGCGAGTCGCTATACCTTAAATATCGTTTATGCTAGCTCTATTATAGCTTCTTATTCCTAAATGTTATAGCATAGAAACTGATTTGAAGAGTGATGGGTACTTGAATACTAATTGTCACGGTAGAAACCAGCAACATTGTTTCTAATTTCTACGCTATAACATCTGCGAATAAAGGAGTAATAGAAAACTTTAAAATCAAATAATTCAAAATCGAAAATAGAAAATAAAAAGAGACTTACTATATATCCTAGAACCTCCATTATAATCGATAACCAAACGTTGTGATTCCTCTCCTTGTTATGGAGTAATGCCACTCTAGTGCCTGGAAAAAGCAGCCCAATTTTGAGAATTTTTTTAGCGAATATAGCGAATAAAATACAAAATCGGTTTTATGGACATTATTATACATATTTTGAAGTACGATAACAATTTTTGAAATGTGTTTATTAATACAAAATGTGGCGCTACGGCTCTACAAATGATATGGAAAAAATTTCCACACCTGGAAAGATTTCTCCTTCCATTCTTTTATAAAATAAAACGCACATTTATTTAAGATTTAGTTGCTGTTATATCAATTTGCACAAACATCCGCAGTCTACTTATAACAAAAAATGTTTACAACGGAACGCAAAATTATGTCTGAGCTAATGTCATGTAGAATTCAAACATTTTTTGCCTTTTTTTCTAGGTCAAAAGTTTGAAGAAAAATTTTTCCGGTCCGTGGAAATTTCTTATTAGTTATTTGCAGAACTGTAGCATCGCAATTTTGTATTAACAAACGTTTTACAATAATTATAACCATACTTCAAAATATGTGTAATAAATTTTGTATTCCATTTTCTGTATTCATTAAAAAAATTCTGAAAATTAAGCTGCTTTTTCCAGGCGCTAGAGGCATTACTCCTAACGGTTGCAGATTGATGTGTAATTAGATTGTAAACGTTGAGTATGGATTGAATATTTCCTGCGTTCGCATGCGTATTATACGGCTGTTAGGAGCCAATTGTTCGGACCATCTTTAGTCTTTCTATTTAATCGTGCACTAGATATCAGTATCCGATTAATGATCAACGACGACGTTCCTTATTTGGAAGTAATTCCATCGCATTTAACGATTCGTATTCATATCAGTTACAACAAGGAAACTGAAATGTATTAAGGCGACGCTTTTTCAGATTGCAGACTCGTAATGTGATTATATTCTACTTCTCTTAATCGAGTTGAATAAGACTGCGATAGAGGTATCGTGATTAAGACGAGATTTACATGTATTATTCCGGAAAATGTTCGCGTATGTTGTGTGCGTGGTGAATGTGTGTGTCATAAATATCGACGGAGCTAGGAAATCAGCCAAAACGGATTTGAACAGAGAGGATTGGTCGAATCTCTCCGAAAAACGGAAATGACGACTGTCGTGTGATTTTGGACATTCGTATTTTGTACAGTATTTAAGAGGAACCGGTAAAAATTTCATATTTTCTCTTCATTTTTGCTACGGAAATTGTATTACAGATTAAGCGTATTTTGTTATCGACACAGTATAATCACGTTCGAGTATGAGATCATATTATAAAAAAGGATCTTTACCTATGAAACGGTTTTCAGAATTTGTATAATAATATGATAACCTATTTCTTACTTAATTGTATATAAGACTTTTTTCCCTAATTACTACGCGAGTCGGAATCAGATCAGGAAGAATACATTTTATTTATAAATTTATTTGTAGATAATTATTTAGATTGACTCCCCTATATGATGATTGATCATTATTGGTTTCAAGAAAAGTAGAAAATATGATATAATCTTTTTCTAACATAATAAAATATATGCATATTTCAACGATCCAGATATTTTTATTTCGAGTATAATTAATGTTTTACTATATAAGAAAAGGGTTCTATTATATTTTCTACTTCTCTTGAAATGGTTAAACATTGTATAGAGGGATCAACATCTTAATGTGTTACACTGTTATGTATCCATATATACAGGGTGTTTCATATCTTTTTGACAAAATTGTAGTAGCATAATTTACAAGTGGAAAAAAGAAAAAAAATGTTACATGAAGTTTGTTTAGAAACATTTTATTACGGAGTTGAGAGTTGAAATTAGATAATACGAAAAGTGAAGTGCGTTAACTTTGTATTTACAAGACCCTATAAACCATCAGCGTGCAGATCGGCAGCGGATTGTCCACAGTCATCTGTTTCCGCATTAGGTTGTCATTTTGCAAACAGGGTTTGTATTAGTAGATCGGGAAGCAGATTAGCGTCAGAAACTAAGCAGAGTCTGTCGTCAGGTCTGTTAGCAGTATCTGCTGGAATTCTGCTGCCAATCTTCTTTTAGGCCGGCAGCAGATCTGCCAAAGGTTATGTCAGTAGGACCTACTCGGTTTCTGCCGCTAATCTGCCAACAGTTCTGTGCATTTCAGATTCTGCATCAAATCTGCTGCCAATCGAACAACAAATGCTGTAATGGCAGATTCTGTGAGAATCTACTCGGTCAGATTCGGCTATTCGGGGACATTTTTTAATTCCTTAGTTAGTTAAAAATTCCTAGATCCTTGTTTCAAAATTCAATCTTTCGTATTATCTAATTTCAAATCTGCTGTTATGTGCATATTTAGGTTACGTTCAATAATTGCCTGCAATTTTGTCACAAGATGTTTACAAACTTCATATAATATTTTTTTCTTATTTTCATTTGTAAATTATGCTTCTGTAATATGACCGGAAAAGTAGGAAATATACAATATATTATTTAATGCATACATGGAGTTTATCTAGATTGCGTTGTTATTCTCATGGAAAGACAAAACGAATTTTCTTAAAAAATAAAAGCATCGTGAAATCTTAAATAATTATTGCCATAAATATTGGCAAAGGATTTAATGATCCAGACGTCATCGATGTGTCAATAAAATTTCAGTAAGAAATCAGTCACCGCGATACGTTATAATGTTTAAAAACGGCGGTCTGACCTTGACACTTTGTAATCTTGGTTATCTACTTTTACACAATTTGCAGTTCTTTTAAGATGCTTAAAATTTTTAATTATATAGTTAATTATTTACTTGTAAAAATAGTTTAAATTCTGGAAAAGGTTCACAGGAATTAGAACTCTTTATGATCGAAAAAAAAGTAGTATTTCTTTTCCGTGAAATATATTTGCAATGAATCATTTTAAAACGCAATATTTACAAAATTATAGCTTTCGTACAGAAATTTAAAAAATTTACATTTTCATCTTAATAAAAACAACTTAAAAATAATTCGCGGACGAAGGCTAAAAAAAATCGTTCGGCGCCAAATTCAAAACCACTTAATTTTTCTCCGAAAAATTGTCGATTTTTAAACTAATATAACCTTATAAAAAAAAATGGTATCGTAATGATCCTAAAGTGATTTTGAAAATCGAATTCCCTGCTTTCGTTTCCATAAATTCAACATATTCTCTACTTTATGTTGGTCAGACAGACAGTCGTATTAAAACATCGTGAATCCCAAAGGTTCGCGTGTCGCGTGTCGCTTGTCTCGAATTCGGGCGGCTTTCAAATTTCTCGCGAATCGACGCCCGACGCCCGTTCTAATTGGAAGCTCGCCAAAAGCGCGATCGAAGCGATAGCGAAGCTCCGCTCTCTCCGGCGAATGCGCCAGTAGTAAATCTCGGTTTATATCAGACATGCGGAATCGAGTCGGTGCGCTGTGTCCCGTCTAACCCAGGATCGGTCGCGACTCTTCGCGCGAACACAGCGCCGAACGGTAGCGATTCTCGCAGTTCGATACCTCGAGTCAGTCTCAAACGAGTCACCCTTCTGCACGCGACGTGTATCCGTTTAGCCACCGTACGTACGATTCTCACGCGAGAAGAACAAAAAAAAAAAAAAAACCGTCTTCCTCCGTAAAAACGAAACTCTGACAAGGAGAATCGAAATTTGAAAGGTTCCGATCAAATTTCTCGCGAGCACCGTGAATCGTGAAAACGTTTCGCCGCGCGATCGGCCGCAATCCCCAGCCGCTAAATTTAAATGCGCTGCCTCGATCCGCTCGGGTTATCGCACGCAGATAGTCCGCGCGGCAGCAGGCCGGAGCGCGATCAGCCCCGTGGACGGTGCGTCGTCGTCGTCGTCGCCGTCTCCCCGTGAACGTATACATTACACGTCGTCGCCATTGCCGGCGACAGGCAGCGACAGGCGGCACCGAGCGCATCGTTCTGCGCCATATCGCCGAGCGCAGAGGCAGAGGCGTCACTACGCGAGTCAGTCGACGGTCTGCCGGCGAGCAGTGCGGACGCGTCGCGGAAGAAGCACAGAGCACGGTTGTGTCGCGTTGCTGGCAAATATTTGCTGGCACGGCCGCGATTCGCTCCACCGTCTTTCTCTCTTCTCTTACTCTCTCTCGCTCTTTCTTTCTCTTTCTCTCTCGGTCTCTCGGTGGCCACGGTAACGCGGACAGAACGCGAAACCACCTCCCCTCCGATCGCGACGACCCTGCCTCCCTCCCTGGGCGCGCGCTACGGTTACCCGGTGTTCAAGCAGCGCCGCGGCGGTTCCCCTCTATTGATCGAATTCGACCAGCGAAGTTTCCCCTAGCGTGTGCGGTAGTGGCGGCCGGCAGTGGCTCTCGCGCTTACGTTCCTCGGTTGGTGTGCGGTAAATAATCGCGATACCTCGGCATGGCTGTTCCGACCGCTTGCACGCGGTTTAGTGACAACTACGACCTCAAGGAGGAACTCGGCAAGTAAGTAGCGAAATGTTTTCTATGATGAACGAGAAAGCTCGGAGCAGAAGCGGCGAGCAGGAGAAACGACGGCGGGAGAACGACGAACGGAGAGAGGAGAGAACCAATAAGGTTCGCGTTACCGCGTGTCTGCGGACGTTTCTTTACGTCCCAGCTTCTCGCACACGCTACGCCCCTCTATCTTCTCTTCTTCCGTCTATCACTCACTCTCTCTCTCTCTCACTCTCTGTCTCTCTCCGTCTATTCTTTCCGCTCTCCTACATTTGTTGTGTCGTGTTTTTGTTCGGGCGAGAAGTCACGCGAGGACACGGAGCTCTCGGTGCCTCTGTTCTGTTACGTTTTCAGTGTCATTTCGATCCGTTTGTTTTCGTCGCGGCTGGCGGAGCCCAGGGCGAGACGAGTGGGGAACGATTCCTAGCAGACGACGCCGTTGTCGTCGGCCATGATTATTCTCTCTGCGTGTGCGAAGGCCCTCTTTACTCGTACTTCCCCCTCGCCGTTCCTCCCCGGGTTTATCCGCGAGTTCCTCTCTTTCAGAAGTCAGTTTTCCTACGCTCCGCGGATTTCTACGCTCGTATCGCGAAGCGCGAGCGAGCGAGCGGGAGACACCCCGTTGCATTTCGTCTATATTTAAGCGGCACGGCCTGTCTCTGCTCGTGGCTCAGCCTCTATATATAAAGCGTCAGGGCGCTTGCTGTGTGCGCGCGTACTGCTGCTCGCCGATCGTCTTCCGATGTCGCGAAAACGAGGCATCCGCATCGTGTACGCGGATCTGTCACCGAATCAATACGATGTCGTCGCGCCGCTTTTTACCTTCATCCCCCTCCGGCGACCTCTTTCTCTCTCTCTCTCTCTCTCGCTGTTGGTCTCGTCCTCGTTCTCCCTACGTTACTCTCTGTTTTTCGGTTTCTTGGATTTTCATAGCAGATTTTTTCGGTCATCTGTTTATCTGTTCGGCCGAGGGCTCGTTGCATTTTCCTCGGCGCTTCGATTTTCGTCGAGGGCGAGTTCTCAGCGTCCCGTTTCCTTCGCCGTTCGACGTTCTCTCGTTCCCCTGTCCAGTCACGGCAGGTGGTTGCAGTCTTGCGCGACGTTGTCCCTAGAAGTCACTAGACTCCACCACCGCGTTGTTTTCCTCGCCTACGATTGTTCCTTCTCGATTCCATCGCTTGATTTATCGCTGAATTGATTCTGGGAATGTTTATTCTACTGTATAGGATCGCCTTTACAAATGCACGCGAATGAATGGAATAGCGAGATTTGACTCGGTTGCGTTCATCTAAGTTCCTACGCGCACAGCAATTATCGTTCAATCAACTTTATTGTTTACCACCGCCAGTTACATCGCGGAATCAGATTTCAGGATTCTGTACATTGTTGACGTGAGAATTTTTTAGTTAACGCGTTGTGGAGTTGCAATTTTTATGAATGGATTCCAGGATCTACAGTAGAATCTTGTTTAAGGAGGTTTTGTAGATTAAAGGATCTTTTTCTGAAGCATTCTTTTGGAATTTTTTATGAAGAACTTATTAATACATCCATAAACTGCTATATGGTTTTTTCATCCATATTTATTAACATTTAGAGAGTATTACAGAATTCTTTTGGTTTAAAAGAATGAAAATTATTCTGAATGTCCGCTTTGAAGTCATTAGTGTAAAAAAAAGAAGTTCCGCTTACGTTCTTCATGATTCTGCTAGTTCTGTTTATACGAAACAAAAAACTGAAATTGAATCTTAATTAAGGTACTTGTGGTTATAGTCAGTACTACAATGAATGAAAAGTATTGAAAATGCTAAAAAATAGTGATGCTTCGAAGAAAAAGTTTCGATTTTTTCCAATTTTTTACATCTTTGAAGGGCTGTAAAAATTTCAAAAAAATATATTTTGGCACAATCATAAGCAACTACATATTTGCTGAGAAAATAGACACAAGTTGGGCCCTGTTGGTCAAACCAATCCTAAGATATCATAGACTATAATTAAAAAAACATTGATTACTTCAAAGCGGAGAATTTCGGATAATTTTCATCTTTTTCATACCAAACAAATTTTTTAATACTCTGTAAATATTGATAAATATGTCCAAAAAAGCACAAACAAATTCTAAAAACACGTTTAAAAAAAAAAAATCCCTTACACTAGAATACTTCCGTAATCGACTTATCCTTGCACTATAAAATGCTAAGAATTTGTACATTACTTGTATATTTAATCTTATTAATCGAAGCCCTGGATAATGCAATAAAATAACAATCGGGGATAATTGAGAATAGCATGATTGAAGTGATGCTGAACAAAATTTATTTTCAATTATCTTTTGCTGCAAAATGTGTAAAAACATACAAGATGACCTTTTCTTAATCTATGAATGTGAATTGCACGATAATTCAGCACTGTGTTAAAAATGGAGCAGAAAAGGATGACGATAATTTTGAGTTAAATGTAATCTAATGTAATTAATTTTGCTGCAGATAAATGCGTAAAGATATCTTGAAGGTGACCTAAGCTTTTTAAAGTGTAAACATGTAATTTTTAATAAACTGTATTAAGGTAATCGTAATATTCCAAAATAGTACTCAGTAACGTCAATATTATCTTCAGTGTTTTCAGAGAAGCAGATATCGAGATTAAAATATAATAATTCCGAAACTAATGATTTTTCGATATGAATACCTTAATATAGTGTATTAAAAATTGCATAAAAACTATTTAAGCAGCTTATGTTATCTTTGTGTGACCTTTTTGCCTCTATCTACAGAAAAATTAATTATACCAGAAACAATTTAAATTCTTTCTGAATTATTTCTTTCGACAGTTTGAGGTTTACAAATAAATCGCATTTATACATACAGACTGCATATTTTATATATTTTACATGGCAATTTCAAAGGATGCAAGAGTGAATCAGCATACACATAATTACAAAAATATACAAAATATCAAACCTTGTATATGTTTCATAATATGAGGAAGAGAAAAAGCATTTTTATTCATATTGCCCTTTTTTCTGTGGCTTTGAAAAGATGAATATGCATGAAAATTCGTAGTGTAGTAATTATATTGGGCTCATGTTATGATAAGAAAATACTGATTGCACTTAAAAATCGATTTTCGAAAAGTCGTAGGCTTTTGTTCACCTTAAATTGGTTTAACAATATTTCATTTCTATGGAATTATCATTATATTTATTCCGTTCTTAGTAGTGCTTTTATTATTCGGGTATTTGAGTATCCGAAATACTCGTAACCCGAACTCAATTTTTTAAACAGATTGTAAGTAAAGTTTATAATAAGAGTTTCGATTAGATATCTTAATAGAAAAAATTCAGCGATTATTCGGATTCTCGAATTGTGTAATTGAGTATTCAGGTACTTGAATACATTCGAGTACTCGGATCTAAATTCCGTGGCTGCAAGGAAAAACGACGTAAGTCACATTTAAAAAAAAACTGAGTTTGTACCTTAACTCAAGTCTAGAAAGCAAAATTTATGTTATTATTAGTCAAAAAGTTTATGAAATCCTTATGTTTCCTTCGAAAATGGAATTTTAATAAAATTTAAGACTATAGTACAGTATTTGTGATCAAAACTTTAAACGTGAATCTCTTGAAAATGAAAACATGTGACATGCAGCGTTTTGCTTTATACATATCGTATACTCGGATCTAAATCGTACAATTGAGTATCCGAATGCTTTCTTGGATACATTCGAATGCTCGGATCTAAATTGCGAGGGTATCTGACGAGGAGATGGCAAGAACTGCGAAATCTCGAATCACTTAGCTGTATATGCATTTAATACTTTCAGTTGACGAGAAAAGAGTCCCAAAAGGATTTAAGTCGAGGAATGAGTAAAAAAAAGTGTTATAAAAATAATTGATTACCATATCCTTTCTTCTTTTACTAATTATAGAATGCTCTCTGCATCTTTTCTTTCCAGTTCCACACACGTATGTAAAGTAGTAAGACAATCCATTCTTTACACATGGGAAAAAAATATTCCATTAAATTGTAATTATGGTTATATGTATCTACCAACGCCTGACACTTTTTCATTAATTTCTTGAAAACAAAGAGCCATGCACGCAAATCCTTTTGGAATTCTTCTCTCATCAACTTAAAGTATTGAATGCACATGCAGCCGAGTCATTTGAGATTTCACAGTTCTTGTCATTTCCTTGCGAGTATTCAAATTCGGATATCCATACATCCAATTAACAGTGCGAGCTCTACTCTTTACTATTTCCTCTAATACATTCCTTAAATTCTTCTCGACCCAATCAGCCTTCTATCTTCGTTAACCGGTTCTTCTTCATTACCAGGAAAACGTAAAGGAATGAGTATTAATTCTACCAAAAGTTGGCTATTTATATTCATAAAGACGCCGATGGAAAAAATGATTACTCATCGGGATTTTTGAAAGGAATTCCCTGCCTTCTCCCGTATAATTATTCCTTTCTACAAGGAAAATTTCGCCAGCGACTAGCGTCGAACGTCGCAGGTGGCTCAAAGAAATCGCATACGCTTGGATTAAACGTCCGCGTTATCGTCGCAATAAATTACACGCCTGTTGATTGCAGAAACGTATTCAACTTCAACGACGCGATAACGTAATGCGGGATTCGTTATTAATTTTTGAACGGGTCTTGTAAAGTATCAGGATATCTTCTTGTCATCCATGACCCCAAGTGACCTCGAGGTACGCGAAACGAGCGGATTTGTTGGGTCTCTGGAAGCGTGCACACGGGAAGAAGGAAATTTTCTGACCACACCCCGCGTCTTTTTGGTAGAGTTTGCGGAGCAACGGTCGATATACACGGAGCGTAGAGCACGCGTAGACCACGCGCTTCGCGACATCACCTTCTTCGTCTTGAACATCATTTTGTTTACTCATCCTTTGCTCGGTTTTGGACGATTCGATCGTATGTAAATCAGGAGGACGCGACGGTGACCGAACATGTACCAAATCTTCTTGTTCCACCGATAAGAGGCACGGGACTGATAAAGAGTTTCTCGAATCGCAGAATTGTCCGGCTCACGGAACGTCGATTTTACAACGGAGAAATTTACAGCGCGTTTCGTTTTATCGACCTCGGGGAGCGCTTCGGGTTTCTTATCAGTTTCCGATTTTTACACCTCTAAGTCGGTGGTAATTCGCAAGAGCTTTTCTTTTGTCCCGTCGCGCAGTGGTTGAAAATCGAGAAAACTTTGCCAAAAAATCGGAAATTCTAAAGTCTGTAATTGCGGGTTTTGAAAGGTATCTCAAGATCGGCTTGATCAATTTGTGCGTACATTTTCAACACATGTGTGACTATTGCCTCTGCCACGATCGTATCAAAATATATTCTTTTGAAATCTTGACAATCTTTTAAAGATGTAAAAAATTGGAGAAAATCGGAACTTCTTTTTCAAAGCATCGCCATTTTTTAAATTTTCATCAAGTATCTTAATTAAAATTCAATTTCAGTTTTTTAGTTTGAACGAATGGAACTAGCGGAATCATGGTCACCGTAAGTGACCCTTGTTTTTGCATTGATGACTTCAAAGTGGACCATTTCGAATAATTTTCGTTTCCTTTATACCAAAAAAATGGTTTGACAGGCTCTAAATGTTAATAAATGTGTACGAAAAAATGAATCCTTCATAAAAAAATTCCAAAGAAACTCTTTAAAAAAGGATTCCTTATACTAGAATACCTCCTTAAGGCGAATTTAATCTATGGTATAAAATAGAAATGTTCAAATATAAGTTACAAGCGAATTTTAAATCTTTGAAGTGGTATAAAAGTGTATTTGTGTACTTTTATATACTTCCTCCTCCCCTCACATTCGTCTGTCCCAAGAAATTTTCCTGGATCCGCCACTGAATTACAATGTGCCTTATTTTCTAACTATTAAATTGAAGCTTGAATAATAGTGTGCCTTATTTTCCAAGTATTTTAACTTGTGTTACATTTTTGATATTTAGTATATTTTGACCTCTATCAGCAGCCTCGTAGATTTTTGTAGATTAAAAATCGTCATAAATGCATAAAAATCCACAATCTAGTCACTACTGTCTTTCATAAGAATTTCTTACTTCCTTGTAGTACTTAATTATGTTTGTAAAATCACGATTTCGACCGCATTTTGAATTCCGCACTAACTTTGCTGTAACACTCCTTCCTAAAGCAGCCTTCATTCATTTAATTCTTCTGTTGGCAACAGTACCCACTACCAATGTGGAAAACTATGTAAAAGGAATGTGACACGTTTTCGTTTGCCAACATAAGAGTTAGTAAGATTTTGGGTTCCATCTTGGTGCAATAAGTTTTGGTCAACAAGGATTTTCGATTTTCGATCATTGTGTCCGGCTTCTCGTTTCGCTCGTCTTTCGTGAGCGTTCCCTGATTGTAATCAGAATAAACGGAGCAAAAAACGGTTGATCGAAGGGGAGGCGAAGAAAACGAAGGGTTCCTGGGAAAGTGTTAAGTAGTTAGGCGGAATTCTTGGTCTTCCTCTAATGTTGTGGGTCGCGAGAATTTATACGGGGAGGCCTTTCACGTGATTTATCGTCGAGGGTGCAGAAGCGTTTTCTGCGCGTCACGACACCGCTAAAAATATATATGTCGGTCCCAGCGCGTGATGAAGCGTCGCGTGCTGGGAGCTTATAAGGAGAAATAAAATAAAATCGATGACAGGATCCGAAAGCGTTGTTTGTCGATAATCGTACGCCGCACGAGCACCGCGTCGATTTCGGTTTTCGTTTTTTTCTTCGCCTCTCGCGCGCGTTTTATTCCGGTACACACATTTTTTATTACGCTTCGTTATTATTTGCACGAGTACCGTTCGTGTTTGATTTCCCTTCCGCGAGTCCGTCGCTCCGACGTTTAATTCCATTTCGCGCCCGACGCGGACCCGTTCTTTCGTTTCTCGTCAACAGAAAGCGCACAATGAAAATTCATTAAGCACCAAGTTCATCTGCGAGCGACTGTAACGCAATTATACACCGTCACGATGCAAAATAGCGCGTTGAAGCTGGTCATAAGTTCCGTTTCGATTCTACGGCGCCGTCGATTAATTGCGTTGACCAGCTAACGAACTTCCACGTCGATGTCGGGCTCGAGTTCAGTCTGTACCGCTGTTTCTTTCGTTCCATCGATCCTGCGTCTTTCTTGGTACGAGCATAATCTACTGCTTTATAGGGGTTACTGTTACGAACGTAATCTACTACGTCTGTCTTGTTACGACCATAATCTACTGGATTCTGCATTCCGGGTATCGATCGCTCCGTGTTTCTAGTTTCTACTATCTAAAATTAATCTTCGACCGAAGTAGTAATACAGCGCGTATAAAAAATACACCAACACCCTAAAAATGTAATAATATAAGTTTTTGGCAAAGGATTTTGGTATGATTTTATTTTATAAATTAGGGTCAAATACACAAGTTTAGGGCAATGGTTATAATGTTTCAGCGGAAGTTATAAGTGTATTGCAGAAATACTATTTTAATAGTTTTTGGTGTATATTTGCATGTTCACATTTATACATAAATTAACCTTTCAACGCCTAGTTTTACATATGTATCTGCCATAAGGACTCAGAATTTTGAGACCAATCGTAACAGTTACTTTTGGAATTATCATTACGTCTTTATTGCATGCATTAAACATAATAATACATGGAAAACATAACGAGTGAATGAAAGTTGAAGTGCAAACGCGAGGTTCAGTTATTAAACTGTTTTGCAATCTAATCATGAATAATTATAGTGTCATATTTTTTACTTTTATAGTATTTATAAAGTAAAAAGTACATCCTTACATATTCTACATAGATTTTTTGTAAATTAATGTTAGGAAAGGTAAAATAATGATTTTAGTGAGTCGGTACAGCAACTGAATTGAAAATTCTCCGTCTTTAAGCGGTTAAAGTTTCATAATTTATAGGATTTCCACTATTTCTAGTGATCTGAGAGATTCTATTTTTAATTTTTTTAGTCACATCTTTCCATGTGTTCATTACTGTTGTTCAACGCTTGAATTAATATTGTTTTTAGTACTTAGGAACATTTAAATGAGTGATTTTCAAGAAAAAATGCGTTCTATTAAAATGTCTCATAAATGTTCTCTATGATTTAAGGTTGTGGAATGACTAACAGGTCCCAAAGTTAATATTATTGTCTGAAAGGTACTAACAACAAAGACTTTCGTTAGTTGTCTAATAATTTTATATATTCACTACACAATTCTTACTGAAGCTGATAATCAAATTGTAGATTTTTATACATATATCAATGGCAATTCTAGGTTTCCAATCGATTTGAAAAAAATTGAGTAGATGTAAAAAACATGTCTAGTTTAGGACTGAACCTATTAAGATCATAAAAACTCTTGTGTTGACAAACAAAATAGCTCTCCTTTTTAAATGAAAAATCACATTTTTACTGTAAATTTATTATTTTAATCAATTTCCAAAGAAAGTTACAATTTTTACCAAATCTAAATCTGACTTAGTTCCTTTACAGCAAATTTTATCTAAATCAAGTCTCACATAAAAAATTATCTTTTGTTGCAAAATGTGTAAAAACATACAGGATGTCCTTTTCTTAATCTGTGAATGTGAATTGCTCGATAATTCAGCACTGTGTTAAAAATGGAGCAGAAAAGAATGACGATAATTTTGAGTTAAATGTAATCTAATGTAATTAATTTTGTTGCAGATAAATGCGTAAAGATATCTTGAAGGTGACCTAAGCTTTTTAAAGTGTAAACATGTAATTTTTAATAAACTGTATTAAGGTAATCATAATATTGCAAAATCGTACTCAGCGACGTCAATATTATCTTCAGTGTTTTCAGAGAAGCAGATATCGAGATTAAAATATAATAATTCCGAAACTAATGATTTTTCGATATGAATACCTTAATATAGTGTATTAAAAATTGCATAAAAACTATTTAAGTAGCTTATGTTATCTTTGTGTGACCTTTTTGCCTCTATCTACAGAAAAATTAATTATACCAGAAACAATTTAAATCCTTTCTGAATTATTTCTTTCGACAGTTTGAGGTTTACAAATAAATCGCATTTATACATACAGACTGCATATTTTATATATTTTACATGGCAATTTCAAAGGATGCAAGAGTGAATTAGCATACACATAATTACAAAAATATACAAAATATAAAACCTTGTATATGTTTCATAATATGAGGAAGACAAAAAGCATTTTTATTCATATTGCCCTTTTTTCTGTGGCTTTGAAAAGATGAATATGCATGAAAATTCGTAGTGTAGTAATTATATTGGGTTCATATTATGATAAGAAAATAATGATTGCACTTAAAAATTGATTTTCGAAAAGTCGTAGGCTTGTGTTAACCTTAAATTGGTTTAACAATATTTCATTTCTATGGAATTATTCTTATATTTATTCCGTTCTTAGTAGTGCTTTTATTATTCAGGTATTTGAGTACCCGAAATACTCGTAATCAAAAAATCAAATACTCGTAATAAAAAAAACAAATCGAGTAGATGTAAAAAACATGTCTAGTTTAGGACTGAACCTATTAAGATCATAAAAACTCGTATTGACAAACAAAATAGCTCTCTTTTTTAAATGAAAAATCACATTTTTACTGTCATTTTATCATTTTAATCAATTTCCAGAGAAGGTTACAATTTTTACCAAATCTAAATCTGACTTAGTTCCCTTAAAGCAAATTTTATCTAAAATCAAGTCTCACATAAAAAATGATTACCTCATGCTTTCGACTTTTTTCATCAAATAAATTCGTTCTCCTGTGGCTTGCACACCAAACCCCCATATTTACATGTATATGAAATCTATTCCAAATCCCATAACAACCCCTCCGACCCTCGCCAAATTTCACTCACTTGGAGCACTATAATCGATACTCCCCCATCGCGTATCTCTTTACATATTCGAATTTACATCGATCACACGCGCGAACGACGTTTAGCCAACCCCGAATCACGGTTATCCCCGAACCACCGAGGCCAAACATCCTCTGTCCACGCGCGGACGTATCGATATTCGTAATCCCGGACATTCCGCAGTCCCCGGCGCATCGTCACGCTCGCGAATTGGCGAATTCGAGCGGATCCTTTCCGGGAAAGCATGATATCCGCGAATGACTCGCGTTTCCTCACTCCTCGGCGCAATCGCGTTCGAAGAATTCATCAATCGTCCGATCGCGCGCGTCGCGACGCCTCGATCTCCTTCGTCGAACGAACCGCAGGCGCGTTGGAAACGCGGAAAAATCAGTGGAATCGACGATGCGGAGGGGTTGGGCGGTCGTTTCAGAGACGATCGTTTCGACGAAGGGTCTCTGTGGTTGGTCGAGTCGTTGTAAAGTGAATAATACAACCCGGCTACGCTCGCGAAGAGTTATAGAAATCCCGCGAACTTTGTTACGGGATGATATTACGAAGCTGAAGAATGGTCTCCATTTATTTCAAGCTCGAACGGGCGGGCGTGTCCGCTCGCACCGCGCGCCGTGCCGCGTGCCGACGAAGATTTCGCTCTCGCGTTTCTCTCTGTATCGAATTTCTCGTTTGGACGAAGTTTATTTTAAAAATATATCGCGAGTTTCTATAAACAGGCATTTCCGCGTAACGGTGTCGCGATGAAATAATGGAGAAACCCAGCTGGATGGGGTTTCCTCGTTTCCCTCTCCGTTTCCGCGCTCCACCGGTCCACCGGTCTCCGGTTTCCTCGAACCGTTTTCCTCAGAAATTGGAATCCGAAAGTTTCCATTAGCGAGAGAGGACTCTCGCCGCCGCAATTCCGAGGCGACGAGCGATCGACGATCGCGTCGGTGCCACCCCGCGGATCCGTACGCCGCGCCGTCGAGGCTCGATCGCACAGAATCACGCCGCGCGGCATCGGCGCTTATGGCCGAGAACCGATTCGTATGTTAGTTTTGGCAACGGCCTACGCTGACATTAAGACCGAGGGTAAATATTGGCTCTATCGAAGACCGCGAGTGAAATGCCAATTCTCGGCACGAAGCACCGCGTTCCACGAACCTCGGCTACGCGGCTCCCTCCTCCGCCCCCTTCGTTTGCATGCCCGTTACCACTTTTCAGTTTCCTGACTTTCGGCCCGCCTCTGGAAAATCCCCCGTGACCGAAATCCCGGATCTCCCTGGACAAAAGCCCTCCACCTTTCGCGAATTCTCTCTGTGTCCGCGATCGCAAAAGGTACAGCGCCGTTCTCCTTCCCTGAATCAACCTGCGCATTCTTGCCTCCGGTTCTGCAGTTTTTTTCGCACTGGCCTCCCGCTCTTTCAACCTTTTTCTGCGCTCGCTGAATGTCTTTCGTTGGACAGGGTTTGTTGATTTAGATCTGGGAGTTCGAAATGGTCTTTGAATACTTATTTTCATCTTTTGTGTTATTAATTGTAATGCAATCGGTCAGAGTTTGATTCTACGGGAAGAAATAAGGAAACAAATTTGGTACAATACTTTTTCGTTCGGAACGTTGTTTTCGAAATTTTTTTGAAATTTAAAAATTTTTTTCATTAATACTCTTGTATTTTAAGCAATCTAAATGGACATTTGTTATGTTATACGAGTTATTTGATAAAAATCACTGAAGAATTACTAGAATTATCGTAAATGTTTTTTATGTGATATTTAATCTTTTTATATTTGAAGAGTTCAATTTGGAAATTCGGATATATTCAAGATTTCAGTTTAGAGGTTTCAAGATTCTAAGTTGGAGATTTAGAAATTTCTAGAGTTGAAATTAGAGATATGAACGTTTGAAGTTCGAGATTTTGAGATTTCTAGAATTGAAATTAGAAATATGAAGGCTTGAAATTGGAGATTTGGAGATTTCTGGAATTGAAATTAGAGATACGAATGTATGAAGTTAGAGATTTGGAGATTTCTAGAATTGAAATTAAAAATGTGAAGGTTTCAAGTTAGAGATTCAAAGATACAAAAATTGAAGATTTGTAGACTTGAAGTTAAAGATTTGAAGAGTCAAAATAGGGAGATATGAAAAATTTAAAGAGTTAAAGATTTGAAGGTTTGAAACAGCAAATCTGAAAAGATAAATTGAAAATTCTTTTGTGGTTTCAGCTTGAAGATATACAATGTAGATTTAAACATTTGAAGTTAAAGATATAAAAAGTTTAAGTTGAGAATTTGAAGATTAGATTTAAGGTTTCAAGTTGGAGATCTGAAAATTTCAAGTTTCAGGGATTTATAGAATTAAAATTGGAAACTTAAGAGGTTACAGCTAGAGATTTTAGGATTTGAAATGGGATGCTAAATGGAGAAATTTGTTGTACGCCTTCAATAAAGTTATAATATTTTTTATAATACGGAGCCCATATTATTGAATCGAACTCTGAGGACGATAAGATGAGGTGAAGATAATATTCCTTATAAAAGAAAAAACCTGAAATGTTTTCTTTAATATTCTTGGTGATAGGATAAGTTATTACCCATCGGATTCGCTGAGAATTTCCAAATATTTGTGATTCTACTCTTCCACTTCTGTGTCCTCCACACATGCCCCATTGCATTTCTTTCACCTCCACATTTCACACTTCTCTATTTCTCTGCTCCACCATAAATCTGCATTTTCCGCGAGCAACGAATCTCTCCCCTTCGGATACCGGCTAAGTAAATTAGCATTCATGAATTGGATGCAATCTCTCGCGCCATAACTTTATCCGTAGGACGCGCGTCGCAGCAAAACGACGCGACGGTAGGTGGTTGAATCGATATCGAGGCGAAGTTATCGGGCCAGAGTGTGCGGTGTTTTTATTACCCACGGCGTATCCCGAACTACCCTGATAAAACGCGACGTGGAAGTAAGTCGTCCACCCTCCGGCGATGGAAGCTCGTTTTTCCAAAGTGAAAACATCGAGTCGTCTCTCCTTCGCGAAAATCCTTTCCGCCAACAATCCCGAACGATTCGAAATTCCCGGGTTCGATTCGGAAGTTCCGTGGGAGTCGAGGGAAATTGTCGAATCGCGTTGGGACTTGCGAAGAGGAAGGCGCGCCCCTTTGCCTGGCGATCGTTTGTCTGATGTTAAAACAGGGATTTTCTTACTGAAAGGACCTGTTGGAATCGGGAAATTGCTGGATTTACAAGGATTATTGCGGAGATGTTCAGCGTTAACGACCTTTGAAACAGGGATTTTCATTCTTGCTCGTGTATCGCGTTGTTCCCTTTCGTTGGACGATCTGAGGGCTGACTAAAAGGGGAACGAACTACTTTTTTTTCGAAGTTCGATGCGATGCGATGGTTCGATCCTCGCGGGACATATTCTACTTAACCCTGCTATGGTCTTCGGACTTTTTTGATCCATTAATGTTAGAGTATTTTATTTCCTTTAACAACTGTTTTCTTTTTGGTAAAAGTATGAGAAATTCAGTGGTAATATTTAGGTTTATTATTTCTTAACACTGCGTGAAAAGTGCATGTTCTACATTCTAAAAACAACATGATAATAAATAGACAGCGGATTTTATGCATTTATAGCAATGCTAAGTATGAAAAAAATCTAGGAGACTATTAACATATGCCAAAATATACAAAATATCAATAATATTATTCAAATTAGAATGTTTAGAATATTAAACATAGTGTTTTTCAAGTTCCAATTCTTTATTGGTGCTTGTAAAAATTTTATTTTGCATAATAATTCGTTGTCAAATAATAATAAAAGTTGTTTCATTTTGAATTTTCAAGAATAAGACTAAAAGTCGCGTTGTTTGACACTGAATTCAGTATCATAAATATTTTTCCCAGTGTCATGACTAGACTGCGGAAGTTCATGCATTTATGGCAATTTTCAAATTACAAAAACCTATAAGGACGTCTGCAGGTATAAAAATGCAATCAAATATAAAACATATAATGCATTTTATATTATTTAAAAAATAAAACACATTTATTTAAGATTCAGTTGCTGTTGTATGTCTATACAAATATTAATTTCCATAAACTTCCGCAGTCTAGTCATGACATCAAAGTTTCTAGCTTTTAGTGTCTCCTGAAAACGCACCTTCATAGAAGAAAGTGACGAAAGTCGGACACCCTATTGATTTTTCTTGTATAACTTTCTTAATATAACTTTTGTCTTTAAAATTTAATTTTAAGAATAGTTATCTGAAAACTTGCCTTTACAAAATTTGTGTGCAAAGTTACAGTGAAAAGCATTTTCGAATATATGAAAAAGTGCTTCAAAGTCGGAAAGTCTATTTCTTAGATTATTTATTCTGCTTAATATAAACATTTCTTTTTGTGTGAAAAATGAAAACAGACTTCGGTTATGCAATACAATTATTTACTTAAGTACAGGTATATCATTTTAAAACATACAAATACTAAAGAAATTTAATATGCTAACAATCAATGTCTAAATTCCTTGGTTTCAATTCCTTGTTTTAGAATGAGAATATTAAAATTTAAAGAAAGAATTTTGTTTTATTCCGGTTTTGCAACTTACAACACTTTGATTCTTTTACAGACATGTAATTTATTATATCTCGAGAAAACCAGTTAAAAAAATCATGTAGATTCTGGTTTCTATTCTGTTTATACAAATTAGAGGTGAAAAAGCAAATACTTATCAATCTAAAAACCAAATTACATTGAAAAAAGGCTATGTTGAAAGAATTTCACAAATCACAAAAGCGAAGATCATTTTGCCATTTATTAACAGTAAATAAAAAATAAGGGATCGTAATTTTATTGTCTTATGGTATTATCCTAAAGTATTTGTTTCATTCGTTACTAATTTACAACATTCATTGAACAAAAAGAGTTAAGGGTCCGATTTTAACCACTTTTCTCTACATAATTCTGCTAGAATCAAGACTAAATTCACGGTTCCTGCAACTTAGTTCTAATCCTGTTATAATTTATAGTGGGAAGGAATTTCTCTTCGCTAAGATAATAGACGCCACCGTTTCATCAGCCTCAATCCCACTGAAAAAACGTTGTTCGCGTAATCGCGGCAAACTTATAACGAGAGAATATTGTACAAACTTGATCCACTTAAGTCGCACTTGGTTCTAGTCTCAGATTTAATCCAGACTTAGCAAACACCTGACCGAGCCCAATCTGAACCTCAAATATGACCTAGGCGTGGTCTTATCCATTCAACCCACGCAGAATTCAAGTCCGTCTATGTTTAATTCTCGTACAAGTTTACTTTCCTGTTTAATTCAAGCCGAATCTAATCGGGACTTCGCGTTCCATTTCCCGAAATCGGAATTCAACTCCCGATCGTATCCTCGGGGTTCAGAATCATCCTCCGCCGAGCGTAAATATTAAATCTCCTTTCTAACTGATCTCTTTCGTCGTCAAAGCGATTGAAAATAAAGGGAAACGTCCTTAACGCCGATAGTTAAATCCGTCCTCCGCTTAAATCAACCCTCGTAACAGCTCGCGTAATCCACGCGCGGAAATCCTCCTCGGCGAGGATTACGCGATTTCTTTCGCTGACTCGCCGCTCATCCGAACGATCGGCGGAATTACGAGGCGTTCTTAGTTTTTACGGTCCTTGAGGACGACATTTTTGCCAGCCGTTACCGCTTCCGAGCTCCTCGGCTTTACGAGGTAATTTCGCCGCTTTCCTCGCCGGTAAAAGAAAAAAAAAAAAGAAAAGGAGAGGACAACGGCGTATGGTAATGCGGCCGGTGGCGGCGGCGAGAGAAAAACGAAAATTCATAACGCCGTCGCGCCGGAAGTGTCCGACTAATGGCGACGACAAGGGAGAACGATCGCGGGAATTCGGTAAAACCGGAAGCGGCGCCCCGGCGTTTAGGCTTCATGATGCATCCCGAAATTGGCGAACGACGCGGACAGGGAACGCCTCGAGCGTGATTTTTGCTTCGTTGAACCCTGCCGTTCACGCCTCGTAAAATTTTGCTCGTCTCTCTCTTTCGCTTTCCTTCTCTCTCTTTGCGTATTAGTGTCGTGTAATTAACGACAGACCATTGATCCCTCGCGGCTCGGTGGTGCAACCAGACACTGAAAGTTCTCTGGACGTCGTTGTCTGAACCCCTCGAAAGCACTTTACAATTTGTAGTTTTATTTCTGTTATGCTTCGAGGCATTTAGGCGCTAAGAGTATGAGATACATTTGGAGTGGATTGTCGCATTTTGGAAATTATTTTTTCTTTCTTGTGAAAATTCGACGCGACATTTAGCACTTTTACCATTAATTTTTTTCATTAAGAAACGCGTGACTCCAGTTCAATTACTTATTAATAGATTGCGGATTTTTATGCAAAATTAAATTTTTACAAGCACAAATAATGAAATTAAGGTTGGAAAACTTTGTGTTTTATTTTCTACGTATTGTAACTTATATTTTTTTATTTTGTATATTTATATTTTGATATTTTATTTATACAGTGACTCACGAGTTTTTTCATGAAGACTATATTAAGTTTGAATTCTAAAAATTATGTTTGCCTTCACACCATAATAGCTATGGAAACTGAACAACAATTAACTATGGAAGCTGGAAAGATTTTAGAGTGAAAAAGAAAATGAATACTGCGAATTTCACGGTTAATTAACATTTGAAGTTCGTGTGAACAAACTTGTGAGTCACTGTATTATCTATCAACAGCCTTGCAAATTTTTGTATATTTGAATGTAAAATTCGCAGTCTACTTATTAACTTTCAGGGGAAAAAAAGTGGTTAATATAATAATCGAAGGTAGACAATTCTTTAATGTGCATACGTAGGCGTATTTTTTAAATATCTGCTGTATTGTTTGAAGTCGTCGCGGAAAAATTTAAAGCTGTTGCAGAAAATATAATTTAAATACAGGCTGTCTCAGCGAAATTGGATCACCTGCATAATTGCCTTATTTTTTATTTATCTTGCAAGGAAACATTTAAAATTATAATTCTTAGTAGTTCTTAGTTTTTATTCATACCGTGTTTAAATAATTACGAATTCAAGCATATTTTTATATTTTTCCTAACAATGAAACGAACACTTCTATGTAATCAGAAATCGTAAGTAATTCAAAGATCACAATATAGTAGGTCAATGAATAAAATTTGTTCTGACATCAGTTACAAAGTAATGAAATAAAAAAATGTATATTTTTTCCAAAAATATCTACGATTTCGGGGAAAAAATTCTTTCTAACGTTACATGTTTTTCCTAAAATGGTTCAACTTGGTCCCCAGAATTTTTATCATGTTAGGCTACAAAATAAATTCGTTCAGTATTTGTCAATTATTCCACTCCATAAAAATAAATGAACTTATTTTAAAGCCAAATAAATGCATTGCAAAATTATTTAACAATCTCCTTTGAATAATCTATTCTATTGGATTGACAAATAAATTCGTTTGATTTTTTAGTGCGAAGTGAATGGGCAACAACTAAACCAACTTATTTGCCAACTCAATATAATAATAAATATGACGGATGTTTAGGTGATCCAACTTAACAGTGAACTAAAAAATTCTAATTTAAAAATGTCAATCTTCTAAAATTTAAGCTCGGATATACTATTTCTCAGACAGAATCAATTCAAAAGACGAAACTCAAAGAGCAGAGATCCGCGCAGAACGAGATTTCCATTACCAAATTTCCCATCAATGACCAGGGAAAACGTGAAATCAGCTCGCAAACGAAATCTTATCAGTTTATCAGCTTCAGAGGGTCTCGATAAGCGGGCAGAGCGAATCGATCGACGGGGGAGGAATAAGGCGATTCCTCGAATATTAGGATATTTGAAAGAGGGTGAGAGTCGAATCGGGGAAAATTGATCGATCTGTGGACGAAGTTGCATTCGTTTCGTGATATCGACGACAGGGAGTCGAGCACAGCGTTCGATGTACCCCTGGATTCGACCGGCAGCACCGACAGTGCATTTAATGAGATTTCGATCCGGCTGTACGTTGACCGTTCGCACGATTAATTAATGCGCCCGTTAATACGTCCTAATTATTATGCGTCGGGGATCGCGCGGTCGGTGTTTCGGTTGATCGGATCGCTGTCCGTCACTTGTATTTTAATTTTCCCGTCCAAGTTTTTCTTTTATCTCTACCGACGCGGACGCTACGTGGTTGATGAAAATTTTTGCGCACATCCTCCGAGTCTCTGCAAATATTTGCCATTCGTGCGGAAGCATTTTCGCGAGTCGCTTTTCGGTGCTCTCCGGAGGATTAAGTGGATCGAACCTTAATGGAAATTCGCCAACGCGAGGCGGCGGAGAGACGAGCAACAAATTATGTTTCTATTTTTGTATACTTTTTGAGTTTGTGGTTTGGGCTGAGCAGTTACCAGAACTTTAATGTTTGCTAAATTAGCGTGGTTGGTGGAGATGGATGAGAGCGAAGGAGTTGAGGGCGGAAAAGGAAGGAGAAAAAGCTGGTAGATTTATGCCTTTGACAGGAGTCGGAGGTGGTTAAAGGGAGGTTAAATCCACCGTGTGGCAAGCGCAGAAGGTGCCATCTAACATTCTTCGATTGTAATATCGTTCAAATAAATTTCCGAAATTCGAAATCCGAAAACGGATTGGTGAACGCAGTTACGCAGATCTAGACTTCGAGGTTCGATCTTTCAAGAGTATTTTATAGTTTCGCTATGTTGCTTTTTCATTCGTCATTGTTCTGAATTTCCTTTCTTGACCCGACGCAGAGAATCTACATTACCGCTCATTAATTTCGATACACTACCAAAATCTTTGGTCTTATTTAAAAATTTAATAGGAATAGTAGTCAAAGTAAAGGATTAGCGATTGTAATTGCCTGACATTTGTTCGCGTTCGTTCGCTGGATTTTAGACACGCTTACTTGACTGTTCTCATGATATCGACGATCTTCACACTTCACACCCGCTATTGGTTTCCGAATAGGTCGCCAAATCGATTTTTGGTCACCCAGCGACTCGTCTAAAGGCTCTAAATTGAAAGGAAAAGAGAAAACAGAACAAATAACGAAAAGGGTCACAGATTGTGTTGACTAATGGTGCAGGAGTGTCCCGAAGACACTGTTTTACACAAAAGTAAACGAATTTCAAATGAATGCAGTGAAATCAATTATTGGTAGTATATTTCTTAGACTTCGTCCATCGAAGCGAATCCCCCGCGAGCAAGTAACAATTTCCCGGTCACGGGTATCGAAGAACCCGTTAGAGAAATTTCTGTTAGTCGATGGCGGCGGGTCTAGGCTTCGGCACGGCTCGGATCCACTCGGTCTAAGAGGGTAACTCACGTGTCCTGCGGGATCCTCCCCGGAGACATTCCCGAGGCGAGCCGCGATCGATACCTCGACGGCGTCGTGCTCTCTCTCTCTCTCTCTCTCTCTCTCTCTCTCTCTCTCTCCGTGTGCCCCGTGGACACGCTTACTTATACATGCGACCCGTATCGTCGGAATTGTCGCGTGTTTTTTACGCCGGCCGTGTATTATTAAACGCGGTTGCGTAAGATAAGAAAGCATCGATTGGTCCGGTGCACGCACGCGTTGCACGTGCCCTCCGCCACCGCCGCTTTTTGCCTGCCATTGCATTTTTTATTTCGATAAGTTGCTCGCGATCGGTCCTCTTCGCCTCTCGTCGCCGAACCGCGAGCTGCAACTTTTATACGACTATTTCGGAGGGAATTAACCCGATCGCCGAAGCCAACGACGCTTGATGGGGGTTGATTGAGATAAGGGCGACTTTGAGGGACGCGCACGCCATTCGACGCGGAAGACAGGGCGCTGCGTTTACCGTGATACGTTTCTTTGATGAAAGCCTGCGTGTATTGGGTCAATCGCGGTGT
This sequence comes from Perdita meconis, assembly GCA_030770465.2. Classification (NCBI taxonomy): domain Eukaryota; kingdom Metazoa; phylum Arthropoda; class Insecta; order Hymenoptera; family Andrenidae; genus Perdita; species Perdita meconis. Next base: position 5,829,865 of record JASKOS020000007.1, read on the forward strand.
TGCTTGCGATTTTGTGAAATGTGTGTGTGTGTGTGTTTTTGGAGGCTTCTTGTTTGTTTCTTTGGGTTTCTGTTTTGTACTTCTCTGCAGTGCGAATATATCTTGATTCAGACTTTTACATTTCTTTATAATTTGGAAAAGTTGCTGTAGAAGAGACGATGAAATTGTTGAGTTAATTTTAAGAGAATTTAGGATCTTGTAGCAAGGGGAATGCAACTCCATTTTTGACAGTTTTTCAGTCCTGGCGCGAGTATGCAATAATCGAAATGCGTTTGTGCAATCAACGTAAAAGGAATTTCACTCTAAATGGACTTCGGACATTATAAAATTATAAACTCATTCTTAAGGCTGTTATATTTTCTGTTATACGCTTTCACAATATTTTACGTCTTTAACCATAAAATTAACTCCTTTATTTATTGTTTGAGTATTATTTCTGAAAAGACCTAAATATAGTGTAATTATAATTTAACAAATTTGTGTAAACAGTTTTTATCAAATTATGATTATGTCTAACCAACAAATTAAACTATAAGGTTGGTAAGAAACAATAATAAATATTAAAGAAAAATGATAAATTTTAAGACAAGTAAAATGTAATAATTTTACTTAAAATATGTTACTGAATCAAAGGGATAACCAAACACAACGTTTTTATGAAATATTGCAATTTTTGTTACTTTAACCTAAATTTTTAAAGTAGTCAAGTAATTTAATGACACGAAAATTCAATTTTTTAGTCATTTAGTCGAGTGGTAAGTTTATTTGATGTATTTGATATAGACAAAAATGAAGCATCCCTTTATCTAGAAAGTTTTGAATTATAACCGATGTCTCTGGATTTTATTTTAATTCTCTTTTCAGTGATAAATTATTGAATCCTCTGCCAAATATCTGTTGCTGTACAGAAAAACGATGCATGTGACATTTTTAGGAAACTCGAATTTTGTATCTTAACTGAAATGCAGAGGGTGGAATTCATATTTTTATCGGTAAGAAAAATCAGTAGAAGAATTTCGTTTTTAGAAATAAGAATATTATTATGAAATAAGAGTATAAGAAAATCCAAATTAACTCAAATCGAGAGTTTTCTAATAAAGAGAATATAGAATATTAGAAAATATTTCTAAAAGTAAATAGTAGATGCCTTGTTAAATAAAACAATCTTCTAAAATAGTTTAGAATGTTTGAATCTTGTTGCAAGAATCCGCATGAATTTTTTCCGGCACCTAATGGCATTTGTTGTAATTGATGTTCAGAATTTCAAGGATGAACTTCAGACTTCAGTAACGTTAAGAATGAGCGAAAATCTTTGAAAATTAGAGGAATGAATTTGTATGCAATAGTAAAACCATCCGTAAAATTGTAGAAAAATTAATTCGGTAGTTTTTAAATTATTTTATTTTCAATTTAACATGTATTTTTATGAGAAAACGCAGTATTGAGAAATATAACTACAAAATTAAGAGTGAAGTTTCTAACAGTTGCATTTGAGGTACTTTCATACATTTCAACAAACAAGTTTATGATGGAAGATTGAATTAATATTCAATACATTCACAAAATGAAATAAAAAGTAACAGCCAATTTCGTTGAATTTGTGACAAAAATATATTAATGCCATTTTTTTACTGGAAGTTGATTAACTTTTGGCTAGGATTATTATTGAAATTCATCCTTAAACGCCAACATCTCAAAAATGAAAATATATGACTTGCTTTACCTTACGACCACAGATATATATGGTCCATTTATTCCTATTTGTGTGGAATGCATGGCCGATTTGTTCCAACCATCATAATTGTCAAAAACATCGTCGTTCTAAGTTAGAGTAATAGCTACGTGCTATGAAATCTGCTATGAAATACGAGAAGGGATAAAAATCTACTGAAACAATTTTCTATACAGCAGAAGTTTTATTAACCGGTTCTCAATTATTTTGCATTATCATTATTCTGGCCTCCAATTATTGAACGCGTTAGTAATAAAAGTACAATAGAATTTTCAGTAAAATTTGTACTCTTTAATTAATACTATACTAAAAAATAAACAAATTTTGCGCGAACGAAACACTTGAGTTTTAACTCCAATTTATGCTGGTTAATCAAGATTCTACTGTACTGAAAACAAAATTTTTGATTTTATTCACGATTTCATTAAATTAAAATCATCGATTTATTTGTTACCTTTGCTATACTGAAACAATTCTAATGCATAGAGCATTCCGTGGTATATAGTTTCGGAAATTTCTACCTGCTCTATCTTCCAAAATTATTCCTCACCGAAAGTTTAATTACTTTTTACGCTTTCATTCCAATAATTTACTTCACACTCAAATTCATCCTCAACGCGAACCCATTAACCCCACCCGCTCTATCTCATTTTTCGCGCCCCACTGACTATAACAGCATCAAATACTACCATCTAAAATTTCACGCCACTGGAGGAGCGATCTCACCTTCCATTATTCCGTATTCTTCATTCTGTATCGTGTTATTCCACTATATTTAACCGGCGCGGTGCAGACAAATCTCGCGACTCAATCGCGTGTACTTTTCCCGCCAGAGGCGAAGGGTCTTCAGCGTACAGAGCGAGCGAACTAAAAAGGGACCGATTTCCATTCAGCTCTGAAACTCTGACGCTCTCGTTACCGGGTAGAGTCGATGGTACTTGCGAAATGAAGAGCTCTGTGTTCGCCCATTTCTGCGTTCGGTATCGATTTCATCAGTGCCTTGGAGACATGAAGCTCTATCTTTTCACTGTGTTATCGCGATGCTATTACCTTTGGGGTTGCAAATATTTTTACAGGTTCTCAAAGGTTCAGGATTTAGGAGAAAACTGGCTTTGGTACTTGTGTTATTTTTCGACTTTCACAAATCGCAATTTTGCGGATTTTGTCGTACATCGGGTGAAAGGAAGTTGGGAAAAATAGGATAATAATAATAGTTAATTAACGGGACAATATCCTTTTTAACCCTCTCGATGTAAAACACTTAACGGGCTAAAGGTAACTAATAATACATATGTACGTCTCGAATTTTTTAACTAATTTTTTTTTAATTATAAAATAACTGTAGCAAATTGCAAGGAGCGTTTTTTTATCGTTTCGAGAAATTAGGGTTTATATAAAAAAACCGAGTTTTGAGAAAACCGTTTGTCGAATTTCAGTATTTCCAAAAAATCTTTTCGCATTCAAGCAATAAAAAAAATATTTACAAGTTATTTGAAAACTTTTTTTTAACTTATTTAATATTTGAGAAACTATAACAGTATAACAAAGTGAAATGTATTTAAAAAAACTGAAGTAATTAAAATTCTAAAACGTTTGATCGTCAATGCTTAGAAATTGATCATAATTACTGAAATCTTTTCGGTTTTTGTTATAAGTAATAGTCGTTTTATCGAAATCCTGCACACCACTTGGACATTAAAAAAACAAAGTGTTCCGGAAAATATAGTCGTAAGGGCTTGGAAGGTTGGAAACACTTTTTTAAATATTACAGCCTCTTAATTTAATTACTTATCATATTTAAATGAAGTAGAAAGTTTCATGTTAATCGATTGTTTATTTCTTCTTCTAATTTTCTGCATTACCAGAGTTACCTAACCCCTTAATATTTGAAATATATTTTACGCTACGAACGTGACTAGTTATTACAGAGCAAAGGGTTAAAAAGCACAATCAGTGTTACGAGGAACTGATTCACCGAGAGTTGCTGCTTGAGGTTTCGTACTCTTCTTAAGACTCGTTTTGCCCGAAAGCGACATCATCCTGCAAAGTTCTCGGTACGTAGAAATGGGACATCCGATCCGCGTGTTCGCGGCGATCGCCGAGGATGCGTTTCCAATTTCTCGCGATGCTCGCGTGCGCGGTTCCCGCGATCGGTCGACAAATTCGGCGCACACGTGCGTGCGCTCACGTTTTAACCGGCGCGTCGCGGCGACAGGGATGCTGCACGCTGCAACACACCTATTTACCAGCGATTCCGCCTCCTCTCTTTCCGTCGGCCGCGTGGCCGACGCGCTCGCGCGCTCTCCTTCCCTCCCTCTTTCGCCCTTCTTGTGGCAGCTCCTAATAATAGCAAGCGGTACAGGACGAAAATAGGCTTGCAGAACTATGCAACACGCGGTTCAGGAATTTCATCGTCTGCTGACCTCGCACGGCCGTTTCCCTCGTCCTAATGAGATGGTGGCATCGCGCGGGAACTCGTGGGCCCGGAGGCTTCCACCAGGAAGCCGTCGCTATAAATAAATTTCGCGAACGCGAACGGAAAGAAGCGCCCCTTTCAACGACGGATTTAGACGTCGGAGATACGCGTTTGATCTCTGTTCCGCTTTGCCATTGTTGCTCCAATTGGAATCGGGGGTGTGGGGGTGGGTTCGATCCCCGGCATACCAACCTGGGACGATCGATGCTCTTTACAGAAGGCCAGAGCTTTCAAAGGACCCCCATGGCTTTTCATTGTTGCGTCAGCTATTGTTAGAGTCTTCTTGTTTTAGGATTGATTCTATTAACAGTGCGCTGCTCGGTGTTTAACTAGACGAGGGAGATCATTAGGATTTTTAATTGCGAGATATTTGTGCTCGGAGATCAGGGTTGCTGTTATTATTTTTTGTTTCATATTTCAATAGCGTGGACCCTTTGTTACAAATAATGTATAAAAACAGAAATCATACAGTATCGTGAAAAGTAAAGATGAGTGCAAAATATTAAGGTAAATGCCTCAGTAGTGGACATTTTGAATTTGAAATACTATAAAATAAGATTCAAAGGCGTTGGAACTGTGTGAAAATAACAGGGCATTTACTTGGCTGCTTTCAGTTATGTACTTTCAAGCAGTTTCAACGCTTTTTTTGTTATATTTTAGTATTTCACATTCAAAGTGTCTACTACTGAAAAAGCATTGTCCACTACTGCGGCATTTACCTTATGTGGCAGACCGAATTGTTTGGGCATTTTCCACAATAGAACATATCGTAGTCAATGTTTATGAACATTAGCTCAGATAAAGACAACCGGTAAGAGAATACATGATAACAATGTTGTATTCATTCTGAAACAATTGTGGACAATCTGCAACTTCATTTACTTGTTTAATTAGTTATTCATTCTTTTTTATTTATGGATAGTTGAAACTAGTGCGGAAAACTATTTCGAATGAAATATGAGTAACGTTTATCCCGATTACTGTGATATGTGCAAACCCAAAGACGCTAAAGACATGTGTATAAGTACAATAGTATTAGGAAAATAGTAGTTAAAGCGAATAATAATAAGTTAAGTTTGCAATTCTTTAATGTGAAATTGGTTGTATGCGATACCGTTGGTTTTTATCAATCGAGCGGATTTCTTAGTTAGTTGTAATTTGTAATTGGTACGGAACGGTCGAGCAATTTGTGTAGTAAAAAGCATATATTTTTGCTATTTAAATACATTTCTGAATTGTCGGCATCCTACACAATATTTCCGATAAAATTCTAGAGAGTAGAAATAACATTGAACTTTAAGCAGGTGTGCGAAATTAGACGTATTGCGACAATTAACTCAACAATAGGAGGATATAAAAAGACATTTATATCCTCTCATACATGGATTGAACAACAAATTATTACTAATTAACGTTTATTTCAAATAAACGTGTTTCTTTTGCAAAAAATCTTTCAAAATGAACCGACACATCTAATAAGAACCCAACGAATTACCGAACCTCGCAGGACCTAAGCCCTACGCCCGAACCTAATTCGAACCCAGGGTCGCGCCCAATTCGCATCCGCACGAAATTCAACCCGACTCGATCGAATCACGAGTCAGGTCCAATCAGCTCACGTGTCTACGCCCGCCTCGCATCTAATTCGAACTCGGTCCCGACTTCAATCTCGGCTCAATTCAAATCCAGTATAATTAATCTACCCGCCGGCTAAATCAGATCTAATCCGAACCGCCTTTTCCCGTCGAGGCTCCCGCGGCTTTAAAAGTTGCCTGCTGGCCTCGTAGGAGGCGGCCTGAAAGTCTCGGCTCAGCTTCGAGCCTCGGCTGCGAGGTTCGCCGCTGCGGGGGTTGAAGTTTAATCGATATCGCCCGCAATTCCTCGGCCGACGGAATTAAAATTGCGCGTGTATCGGTGTGCGGGCGGCCCGTGGGGACCGGAGGCTGTGAATAATCGAACGGGACGAATGGTCACGATTGCACGCGAAATCGCGGGAATTAGACGCGGCGGGACGGGGAACCGCGGAAGGAAACGTCGGGAGAGTGAAAAATGCAGGAGCGAGGGAAAGGCGAGGTTGAAGTCGCGAGGGTGAAGCTTAATCGAGCGCGGCCCTATTGTTTCGTGCGTCGGGCGGGGGACGCGTGCTGGAGGGTCTAATGATCCGGTGGCATGTCTCGGAGTTATTCCACTCGGTTTCTGGGTCCTTCGGACTCTGCGATCGAGGCGGCGCGGCGCAGCGCAGCGGCTCGCTCCTACGTAAATTAGCCGCGTTCGGAATTGGCAAAGTGGCTCTGAGTGGCTCCTGCGAGAACGATAAGGTGGTTCGATGAAAAATTGCTCCTCCGGGGTGCTTCGATGCGTGGTTCCGCACTTGAAAGCCCCCCGGACAGAAATTCTCTTGGGTTGTTACGTATGAAATGTCCGATTCTGTTGGAGGTACGGTAGAACATCAATAAAGGGGTTATGCCTAGTCAGGCGCACGGATAGAGACGAGACTACAAATTTTTGTTCAATATAGTATGATAATATTTTAGTACATTCGTCTTGGTATCTGATAAAACGAGTCTTTATCAAATTTGTACAATTTTTGCATGGAAAAATATTAATTCCTTTTGGAAATATAGATAAAGAAGAAAGAATGAAAAGAAAAAGTCATTTTATATAATTCTGTAAGGTTGCATTTTAAATGCGTTAATAGAGCCATTCGAATATCAAATTCGAATTCTACTGGCATTGGAATATTCAAATATTCCTCTATTCTAATATTCATAACTAAATAGACTGCGGATGTTTATGCAAATTTATATTTTATAGACATAGAACGGCATCCGAATCTTAAATAAGTGTGCGTTTTGTATTTTAAATATTCTGGAACATTATGTGAGCTCAATTGACTAAGTCCAAAATTATGAAAAATGAATTTATTACAGAAATAAATAGAATTCAGGATACTTGAGGCGTTTATTTATGCGACTTCTATGTATTTATTTCTATATTATTGAAAAGCACGACTCAAATTTACATCATAGATAAAATGGTTACAGAAAAACCTAGAACTCAAGTTCATTATTAATCGTGTAAATTAGATTACTATTGAAAAAAACATAGTTTTTCCTTTAACTTATGTTATTATAATTATTATTCTCTCGTTTCATTTCCTCACAACAAAGCTACATTCTGTTCTTAATTTTTCCAAAGTATTACACGAAAGTTCAATTTTTTCAATACTATGAAAGGGACTTAATTTACTTGTTAATTAAGCGGCTCATATGTTTGATATTTTGTTTTATTTTTATATCTGTGGGCATCTTTATAGTTTTTTTGTAATTTAAAAATTGCCATAAAAGCATAAATATATCTGCAGTTTATTCATAACAGCCTCATTAACTCCACAACTTCGGATTTTGATAAAAATGGAATTCAGTAAACAGATCACAGTAAAAACTGCGATGCTTCTAACTTCGATTAAGTAAATTTAATAATGAAAACGAGTTATGTTCAATTAAAGTTTCGTCTAAAAAACATGCATTTCGTATGTAACAACCTAATAATATCGACGATCAACGGGGAAGGATTGAATGCGCGGAGCGGCAAGAAGTATCGGATCTGGCAAGAAATCAAGAGAATCGCCGTCGCGATTAGGTCGCGCGAGTGATCGATGTAGCCAAATTTCGGGGGCGAGTCGCCGCAGTCCGCGATGCGCTAAGTCTTATCACTGGAACGATTTCAAGGATCGCCGGCGAAACGGAGCATGTACCCTCGACGTACGTCGACGAAAAATCCACCTAACCCGGTTAGACGATCCTGTCTCTGTGACGTTCTCCTGTCACGTTCTATCTACTCCACTCCAAATCTCGATTTAGCAGAAGCCGCGACGAGTGGGCGTCTTGGGCGACGATAACGATACAAACGCTTAGACGGACCTTGATTGGTTCTCGTCTAACTTTCATTAACCGCGGGAGGGTTAACCCAGTTATCGAGACGGCGGAATCAAAGGTGACACGAAAACCGAATTGCTCTGTGAATTAATTAACAGTGCAGCCTTCGATTGACCCTCTTTGGACTACGTTTTTGGAGACCCTCTGCGATCGAACGGACCTCGGCTCTCTCTCTCTCTCTCTCTCTCTCTCTCTCTCTCTCTCTCTCTCTCGCGGGTGACGAGCATCGACAGAACCGAGGGGAGTCGAGGAGGAAGGGTATCTTTTTACGATTATAGATTTCGGAGGAAAGGAAAGATGAAACGGGAGTCGGTCAGCGCGGAACCCGAGGTGTCTCTCCTCGCCTCTTCGTGGCTTCCACCACGCGGATATTATTTTTGGGCGGTTCGGATCGAAGGCAGACTTATTTTCGGCGGCGGTGCGCCGCGGACGCGGCGTTTATATCGAAGCCGCTTCTTTTAATCTTTCTATCGGCCTGTTCGCAACTCGCTGGAACCAGGTTTCCGAGCGACGCGGCTATATTAGGGCCGACAGGGCTGTTCGTATCGCGACGCGGTCGCATTTCCCTGATACTTACTGTATCCTCGTTAACGCAATTAGTTCGGGGAACGAGCTCGCAGACTGTCGCGAATGAAACAGATCCATAAATCCATATGTGCGCGACCGCGTATCAATTAACGACGAGGCTGTGTTGTCGATTAATGGGAGGAAATTGTCTTCGTTACGGTAGAACCTTCGTTATCCCAATCACAATTGTCCTCGATTTTTATTATTCAGGGATTTCAAATTTGTTTATAATTATTTAATACAGTGGATTATAATTTAATAATGGTCTACTTAATTACTAGCATTTTGTAATGAAAATATCAAGTGTGTTATTATTAGAATGCGGATGTTTATGCAAATTCATACTTTTAAAGACATACAACAGCTACTGAATCTTAAATAAATGTGTGTTTCATTTTTTAGATATTATAAAATGCATTATATTTTTGATATTTTATTGTATTTTCGTATTTGTGGGCATCGTTAGAGATTTTTATAATTTTCAAATTGTCATAAATGCATAAACATCTGCAGTCTAGTTATTATGTAGAGGTTCTACTTAGTGTTTTCTGTGAATTTCTTGTGAAAATACTTTGAATAGCGATTTTTTTTTTTAATTTGCTTTTTATTTCTGATCAATAGCGGATAATAGAATGTCGATATTTATACATTTTTCACAAGTGAACAAATGTATAAATTATTGTAGAAAGATATGTACAAAGTACAAAATATATAAAATATCAAATATAAAGTACTTATCACTGCAATTAGAAAATACTTGATGACTTTTGTTCAATTTTACATTTTTTCTGATTAGAAAAATCTTTGCAGTTTATGTATGAAATATTTTATTTCTTCCAATTTTTTGATATTTATGAACTACATATGTATAATTGAATTATGTATATATGTATAATTTTTAGTATATTTTATTATTTCAATAATTGATAACTGATTAGACTGTGGATTTTTATGCAAATTCACATCTTTATAGAGTATCTTTATAGAGTTTATAAAAAAAAGAGTTGAAGTTTTGATAAAAATGCCATGTTATTTTCTAATTGTTGCAACAAGTATTTTAGTTTTAGTAATTATATGCTTTTACTTTATTGCACGTACTTGATTATTTTTGCAAATTTACACTATAGTATTATGTAAAGTATGGTATTATCAATAACCTTCGTATTATCGACAAAAAGAGATCACTGATAAGGAAATATTCCTAGAAGAGGATCTTCCTACAAAATAAATTCTGTTGCTATCAGAAACTTAAGATAAGACAAATAATATGCATATAGAGTATGCTATTAATGAATTGTATAATGAGAGAAAAAGGGCCTAGAAATTAGAAAAAATTGTGTGTAGAATAGTAAAATAATGATAAAACATTATAGAAAATGCTAATACATTAGAATCTATTTAGAATTATTGCATTTAGCAAAGTAATTTTTGGCAGAATTTGGAAAATGTTACAAATCACGAAATAAAAAATAGACCAACTTCAGAATCTATAAAAACATTCACAAAATGTATATTTTTATACTGTGGTATAAATTTAAATATTAGAATAACAAAGAAGAAGAATACCTCTAAAGGCGACTGGATTTGACCTGTATTTGAACTCTGATCGCTTGCATAAGATAAGCCAAGTTTAAAATCTTCTTGCAGTCTAATCGGTACAAATCCATTTTTAACCCCATTATTGTAACGTCTTTTCTAAGATTTTTATTTTTAACCAATTTCATTACAATTACAACATTATTGGAAAAAACAAATTTAAATACTACCAGAGAAGGAGAATAAATGTTAAAACTAATTTCTTTCCACTCTTCTCAAAATTAAAACAGTTGTTGCAAAATATAAAATATGCAATTGACTAAAAACAAAATTGAATCCCATAATGAGATTAATACTGCTACAGTCTGCGATTCTGTTTTGATCCATTAGCGTATTTTATTTCCTTTAACAACCGTTTTATTTTTGTAACAAACGGGAGTAGTTTAATATTGTTGATAAACTGTAGAACGGACAATTTTGAATATTATTATGTCTCATAATTTTTCTATACAAATATCGTTTCATCATTATCCAATATTTTCAAAAATACCGTAATCTACTCAATACTATGTTCTCTGGTCTTCTTCTTTCCTTCCAACTTTATCACCCCGTCTTTCGAAGAATTTCCTCCCCCAGTTTTGCGGTGGCACAATTTCTCCACGAGCACGTGCGAGCTACAATCTCATCGCGAAATAAAATACGGGCCCGACGCGACGGTCGGCTGTAGAAACGATATGGAGGATGGTGCAGGGGTGGGCAGTGGGCCGCAGTCGTGTGACCACGCGTTCAAATTCCCAAGCGGGCTCATAATTTTCTCGGCGATAAGCCGCGGTCGTTCGAAACAAAAACGTGCGCTCGTACAATAATCGTGAATGTCCCCGATATACGGTTTCAATATCGCCGCGACGAACACGCGGTTATGACTGTGACATTTCTCCAACGGTTGTAGCGAAATTCTGGCGCCGTCAATTATTTATAGCCGGTCTAAACATACCGGGAAGCGCGCGCGCTCACGGGCGGACCTGCTATTGAATTAGAAACTGTCCCTACAGGCTAACCACGGCGACAAGTCCGGGGGAACTATAAAATTCGACCCATCGAATTATTTTCGTGCTATCGTATCCTCCGCTTCGATCTCCTGTTTCGTTCGATTTGCACAGTTTATCCGGCAAATTCCCGGAATTACTTTTTTTTTTACGTATTGATCGACTTTTCATATTTTTAATACGTAAAACAACTGTAATTGCATCTTGGTAGTTAACTGTAATTATGTGATTGCGACATTTGATGAAGAAGCAATGGAGAGTATAACTCTATAACTCGAAAGTTTCTATAAAATTAACATTTTGTTTATTCCTTGAATTTATTTGAAAACTTGAATTCAGAGTAGCTACTAAATTGAATCTAGAGTAATACTTTTCTGCATCCTTAAAAATATAAATTTGCATAAACATCCGCAGTCTAGTAATCAGATTACATTTTCTCCAACTCTGCGGATGTCTACGATTCAATTCAGAATAGATTGAATCGTGTGTAAAAGAGTTTCGGTAATTACTCTGCAAACAAATCGGTAGAATGTGGAAATCCGTCTCGAGAAACTCGATGTGGGGATTTAATATTAACCAGTACGCTTTCTTTCTCCGAAAGTTCCCGGTTAAAAGATTGATGGATCGTTTCCATGGATTCTACTTGAATGGGGGATGAAAAATTGAAGAAGACCCGCGCGCTGCAAACGTTTCCTCGCAAAAGATCGCCAAACTTTCGACCAATTAGATCGCGCAGAGCCGCATTTGTAGGCGGAGCTTCCTCCCCCCACCACTTTGTCTCTCGTTGGAAAGCCCCGAGAACAAGGCTGGCTATTGGCCAAAACTTGAACGATCTTTTGCGAGCGAGAGCCATTTGTTATTGGCACATGGTTCTTCTTCAACTTTCATTCTCTTTCCCCCCAGTAGAACCCGCAGAAATAGTAGAAACTGTTCGGTCCCCGATTTTTTCGTTAATAATCCACGGAGTCCTGTTTCCGAGGATTTATTCGCGGAAGCCACGATAATTGTTTCCTTTTACGTCGTCCGGGCCGAGAACACTTGTTCGAGGATTAATTCTACACGCCGAGTGCAATGAAAATCCTTCGCGGAGAAGTTCCGTGCTCACGGGGCGTTTTCGTTTGTCAGTCGCAGCGAACGTTTCTGTTTCTGAAGTGTAACGAAATCTCGTTATCCGGGAATAATTAAAGGGAGCGGTCGTTTGGATTAAGCCCGGTGCGGATTAAGGAGGTTTTATTGTGCCCGTAAAAACGTCTTCGAGGATTGCCGTTTATGTTACACTAACTGGGCGATGGCAATCCCCGGGCGAGGGTAGAACAGATTGCGCTGAGGCTAAAGGAAATTGAAATGGAACGAGGAGAATGTTTTAAACTTTCATTAACACCTGGAGAATGTGCTTGTTCCGGGGGAAAAACGTGATGACTGAAGAGTTTTGTTTAAAACGTAGAGAAAGAGAAAGCGAGAAGGGGAAACGAGTATTTTTAGGGAATTTATGAGCTGTTGAGAAGTGATAGAGAAGTTTGATACAGCATTTTGAGCTGAAGCAGCTATTTTTCATTGATAATGAAGTTGTTAATTGCAAGAGAAAGTTAGTTGCTTTATTTCAGTAGCGGATCTACAGGGGTGCAATAATGACGGTTGTCTCTTAAAAGTAATAAGATATAGAAATATTATGTTACATTCTGATGTTTTATGATATACACTTTCGGTTAAAAATTTGGAGCACCCTTAGCTTTTCGCACAAAATTATTTGGTACATAGAAGCTGTTCCAGTTTCTACTGTTTCTACAAGCAAAAAGAAGACAAGAAAACTTATTAGATTGCGAAGTTTATGCATTTATGATGATACTAAGTAAGCGTAAAATCTACGAGACTGTTAACACACGCCAAAACATACAAAATATCAAAAATATAATTTAAATTATAATCTTTAAAAAATAAGATATTCAATTCTTTATTTTTGCTTGAAAAAAATTTGATTTTGTATAAGAATCCGGAGTCTAGTTATAATAAAAACACAAAGCATGTTTTAAAAGTAAAATTATTAAAATAGAATTTGCTTCGACGTTGATATTCTTAGATTTTCGATGACGCTGACCTTTTCAATTCTTAAATCGATCTCGACTTATTCCCCTACATAAACACAAGTGTCAAGATAAAGGAGTTAAATATAAATGCAAAGTCTGCACTTCCTCCTGGCCAATCCCGTACATCGGCCCCAAGAAAAGGTGTAAACGACTGAATGAAGCGACCTTGACCAAAATTCCCTCGCTTAGAGAGAGCCCGGTAACCGAGACAATCGATTAGCAGCGTTACCATTCGATCAATTTCGTCGGCGATTGTACACCGCCTCGTCAGCGACGCGCAAAGGGTTAATCCCGATCTGTCGTCGGCGCGATCGACGCGTAATGAAGAGTCAGCCCGTGCAGCGGTAACAATTAGAGCGACAATTAGCGGAGGAGGGTCGAGCAGGCGAGGCGTCCCTCCCTCTCGGAGTAATCCGGCTTTGCCCCGCGGCCGTAGAATCGAGTGACAAGCGGGAGGAGCGCGGCCGATCTAAAAATAATAGCATCCCCATATATATCCGAGAGGTGCCAAGGTCCATTACTTCGCGCAGCTGTCCCGTTATCAAGCCGTATTTCTTAGCTCTCGTCCCGAACCTCGACTCACAGTCGGAAATACCAATGCCGAAATAATGACCTACCCGACGACCGGTCCTCCGGAGTAATCGTTAATCGATACGCGTTGTCTGGATCGTGTCTTCGTGCTATAATAACAGAAACCAAAGGAACTATTCTCTGTCCAACGCAAGAGTAACCTCAAGCTGAGCTTTTGCTAGGACTGCCAGCCGTGGCGCCTGAACGCGGCGTCCAACACATACATCTCATGTTAATGTGAAAAACAAATGCAGTAGATCTCGTATTTATTGAAAAATTTTGTGTGTATTGGACGCCGCGTCCAATCGTAACGTCTGGCAATCTAAGCCCCGGTGCACGCGAGCGACACGAAGTCGCTGCGTACATCTCATGTCGGACGGAGAATAGTTTCGCGGAGGACCCCGTCTCTGCGACGGTTTCGTCGACGACGCGACGCGACACTCGGAACGCGGCGACGGTGACGTTTCATTAAGCGTCGGCTTTCGGGTGGTGCGCGGACCGAGGTATATGTATGCGGAAGCCGAGCTGCCGGGAAAGACATGAAAATTTTATTCGTAACTCTCGCGGGAACGCCCGCGCAGTCGCTTGACCCCTTTCAGAGAGCGGATCATTACTCGCCTTCCGCGCTCCTCCGGCTTCTGGGCCTCTGATGATCGTTGTTTACTCGGAAATTGGAAATGTCGCGATTTCCAAGAGACAGAGGGACTCGTTACGAATTGTGGGAGGGGATTATTGCGTCCTGTCGTATTGGGAGATTTGTTCGCCAGTTGTGGATACAGTGTTGACTCGAAGAACGGCTGGGTTTCAGAACCGAGCGCAGCTCTTTTTCGAGTCGGGTTCGATCTCGGCCGCGTAACCCGATGCGGCCGCTGTGGAATGAGGAGATTCGCACCAGCAAAGGAGTAGTAAGGATAGAGAAATCCCTTTTTCGGATTAAACCCAGGCGTCGTTTTTCGAGTCAACACTGTATTTTCGGATTTCGGCTGAGGGTTGCATAGGAAAATATTATACAACTTCTTTCGAATAGTTCTGTGGCGAATGATCGATGCTTCTTAGATGCGTTGTTATCATTAAAGTAATCAGCTTTCAGTGATCCAACTCTATTTTTTGTTCCCGCTCGTGGGGAAAGAAATTAGGATAACTTTGGGAGAGGTGAATTAATGGGAAAGGTGTACCAATTCAATATTGTTTAAACAATTCTATGTAGCAGCAATGTGATAATCTTATTTTAGTGCATTGTCAACGATCAAGCGTAGCTACTTTAGATTTTAATTTTACGAAATTATGAAGAAAAGTAATATTTTAGGTTTTAGAAGCCCAAAATTTTAATTTCTTCTTATCGCTGTTATTTATAAAGGTATCGTGTTATAAGAAATACGGCGACACAGATTTGTTCACATGTATTCAAAAAGTGAATTGATTGCATTTTGTCTTTTTTAACGAATTTATGTCGTTTCAGGTTCCACATTTAATCGTTTCTCAGTTTCCATGATTTTTATTGTACGAAGGTAAATACCTTCTTTAGAATTAAAAATAAATTTAACATGCTTTTCGTGAACGAATTCGTCAGTCACTATACTTATATTGTAGAAATGATCTTATTTACAAATTGATTGTTCTTTACAACTTTATTTCTGCTCAGTACAGTGTTGACTCGAAGAACGGCTGGGTTTCAGAACCGAGCGCAGCCCTTTTTCGAGTCGGGTTCGATTCGATGACGAGGAGACTCGTACCGGCCAAGAAGTGGTGAGGATAGAGAAATCCCTTTTTCACATCAAACTCCGGTGTCGTTCTTTGAGTCAACACTGTAAGATTGTCGTTATATCGGGACAGTAGTGTACATACAAAGAACTTGATTGAATTGTCAGGCACTTGCTTTCAAAACTGTCAAAGCACACAATAAATTTAACAAAGTATTAACGCTGTTCGAGTCGCAGCGTTGCAACACAGTCGTTGATGAATATGTATGACGCAGCATAACGAAGTAAACTGTAAAATGTATCATAAGATCTTGTACAATTTTGTTACAAAAGAATTCTAAAACTATATCATTTTTCTACGCTCCTAGACCAAAACCTCTATTTCATACTTCTATAATATTCGATTTTCAAACGTTTTCGACAAAGGTAGTCCGTCCCTTTCAAAGTTACTCCGCACTGCAAGCAAAGGTTTAAAAATCAGATACCGCACACGAGGAAACTCCAAAGTTCCAGAACTTAGTGAAGTGCAACATACACCGATCAAGGTTGCTAGCAAAGCGTGTAGCACAGAAATTTCACTATCAGTTCGCGTTTGTGTTACCACTTGGTGAACAAAGTAATAACAGTATCGTTTAATAAGGTGGGAGGGGTATCAAACAAACGGAAGAAAGTTTCGCGCGTCAGCCTTGTCAAAAGGAGAGGGAAGAATGATTATCTTATAGCGATTTCGATAACGGGGAAAGTTCGCTCGTGACTGGCGCCCATACTTTAATTATGAAAGTCTGTCAACAGGGGAGTTTACTTAGAGCGACTATGCGAAGTGTGCCCCGCCACCCGGCAGGAAGTTACTTTATCGCGCTCCGCCACGGAGAAAGACGCGTCCACTTTAATCATTCATCTCGATTACTACTTGCTCATAATTGTTGGGAACGCGGACGTCTTTCGGTACTACGGCATTGACAAGTTTTTTCAAGTTTAAACTACGGTGGAACATAGATGCATTCAATTTCATGTGCGTTTTATAGTTTGTGGAGGTTCTACGCTCCATTGTCTTATAGTCTCGCTTTCATCCGGCGTAATTTGATAGGCGATAAGTTGAATACTTTGATCTATAGTTTGGAAATTGTGTATTTGTTAATTCTATGAGATTAAAGGAGGGAATGTTAAGGTCAAAGAAAGAGGTTTCTGCTTTTATTTTACAGATATGCAGTATAGTAAAGTGCAAAAACGAACCAAGTAACTGTAACAATCACACTGCGGATGTTAATGACATTACAATGTTTTAAATATTCTAAAATGTATAAGGATGTGCATAAAAAACAAGTTCATTTAAGTTGCTTCTCTTTCTTTGTAGCTTTGAAAATATAAATTCGTATAAACATTCGCAGACTAGTAATAATTTGTATGGTCAGCATATCATAGCAATTATAGACAACTAATTGTTAAATTAATGTCGAAAAACAGGAAACATAAATAACAAAAATAATTTTTATACATTTTCTTCGAAATTGGAAAAACTATTCGAAAAAAGACAAAGTATAATGAAATCAAAAAGGATCCAAAGATGTCTTCAAGCTTAATCATGCTTCTATGTATTTATGATTCAATCTAATAGTTACATCTATTTTTCTATTAGAAAAATAATTCCAATGTTCTAAAAATGTTCCAATTTAGAGGGCAAACGCAAATAAAAGTCAGATAATTCGATGCACAAATTGCCGATACGATCGCTGCAACAGGCATTTGCACCTTCTTTTCTTCGATCCTTGCCAATCACTCGAACCAATCGTTTCGTTCGTGGTAAACAGGTGATCGGGTTCGATAGTAGCGAGCGATTGCGCAACCTTTTATGAAATATCGATTGCATAACCGTTTTCGCGACTTTTTTCGCGTTCTGCCGAGAGATTCAAATAGAAATGTCGCGGATAATAGGAATATTGGATCATTGGACAATGATGCTCCGATACTCTTGACTCCTTGGAACGGGATTTTTCTCTTTTCCTTGTATCAATCGTTCTAATTCTCGCGGATCAGGTGAGATATCGGCAAACCAACGACGGATAAAAATATGCAGAACTCGTCGCGTCGAGCACGTCGCGTCCGCGTTATCGTCGCGAAAAGACCTTCGTCGTCCTCTTCCACACGGTTCTCTCGATATTTCGTCAATATTTTCTCGTCGCTTCGCTTTGTTTCGAGCGTACGCGTGCGTATCCGTCCCGATAAATACGTGACTCCGCGACAAATGTTTCGCAGCGTCTCCGGCGCGACACGGAATTTTTTCACGTCCGATCGACGTCAATATCCATCCGTCTTCGGTCTGGAGCGGCGTCTCTGCTTCTTATAAAGTGGACCCCAGAAGAATCCATTACCGCGTCCACCGAGAACAAGAGCGTCTCCCTTTATTCTGTCTTATATCTTTAGTATCGGTGGAACGTAGACAATCGGTGGAGAGCGTAGGGTGAAATACAGGAGATGTCTCCTTGATGGCGAGAGAGTCGCAAGTGGAACGAAAAGTGTGCAATCTCTTTCCTTTGTAGAGTAACGATGCCTCAAAGTTAATAGTGTGGTTTAGAGACAGGCGATATCTTGATGCTTCCTTTCGGAAAGCTGGGAACAATTTTTTCGAGAGTTTGGAGAGTCATGACATCGACGAGAGGCATTTTAGGAGGTTGATTTCGAGTACAGGTAGTCGCCGAGTTCATCAGGTGATTCCAAACATACTCCGCTCGTATTTATATTCGCTCTAATGTCCCAGCGGGATGACTAGAATGTTCCTCGAAGCTTATACAGTTGACTGTCGAAAATAGGAAGGGATTAAGGTCACTTTATTCGGCTGCAGCGCCATAAAGATTAGTGGGGCTCCTGGAGTTTTAGGATTAACGCTTCGTGCTCCCTTGAAATTTCATTCGAGATCTCTCATGACTTGTATGCGCCACGTGTCGCGGCCGAAGTGGATTATTCATGGACTCCGCTGTCGTTTGTGCTGCACCTATTTGAAAGTCGTTGGGATTCTCGCGAATTGGAAACGCCGTTGAAATGTAATACTACACGGGCGACAGTGATTTCGCGATGGATCGACTTACAAACACTTTGCACGGTTGCAAATTAATTTGGGAACGCGTTTCCTGGGGAAGATCCAAGGTTTCAAGAATCTTCGTTAAATTGACGTATATATTATTAGGTCGAGACTAATTTGAATCTGAATAATTCGAGACATCTGATACACTAATCAGTGAAATGAATTTTATGCATTTCCTTCCGAGTAGAGTTACCATACGTCCTGGTTTTTCCACCCTTGTCCTGGTGTTCCAGTCGATATGCAAATACGTCCCGGTTTTCTGCGTTCTTGTTTTAATATTCAGGTTTTTAATTAAGCATTCGTATATTTCATTTAACAATGAATAATTGTGGCATTTGACCATTGTTCACATTTATAATTCGCAAATTATGGGTTATAAACATGGATTCGCACTAACGTTTCGGAATGGAAGCCTAAGATGTATAAAGATGTGATCTCTTAAGCGCGTTCAGTCGCCGCGGCCAACGCACACAATGATTTTCAATATGCATGTGATCTACTGCATTTGTTTTTGCGATGTGCGCGTTTTATTTTTTGTTTACCTGGTACCTTAGCACTAGTTGGAAGACTTTTTTCAATAATGAATAACATATGGTCGACAGAGCGCAATCGTATACTAGGAAACAATGTCGGTGCTCTATTATTTTGCAAAGCAAATATAGCTCTAAAGTGTAAGGAAGTCTATGAAAAAATTAAGAATAATGAAACATTTGTTAAGAAAGTTTTATCTACGGAAAAATATGACTTGGCTCCCAAATAGATTGCCACTATACTTTTAATTACTATTTTATTTTTCATTTTATGTGATCTTTTAATTGTCACGATATAATAATAGCACTTTTTTTCACAAAAAAAAAACAATCATGAAAATTGCAGTCTTTTAGGTTTGATTAAAGATTCATTGCTCCAATTTTCAACGATTTTTGCCTACTGTTAATTTTACCGAAGTTCTTAACACGAGAAGTTAAAAAAATTATTTGCTCTACTAAAGTATAACATAAAATTGCCAAGAAAATGGCACATGCCACAGATTGATCTCGCCAAAAAATAAAACTTCGTGTACAATATTTTAATGACCAGCGTGACCCGATGAATATACCTGGAGTTTTCAATTTTCGCAACGCTATAAAACCAACTTCAAGTCGTTCTTTCTCAAAATCCGCTGCGTCCTCCATTCCAAGTCTAACTTACCATAGTCAGTCGTCGAAGTCGCGCCTCTCCCAGTTTCACCGCCATAAACATGACTTACCACGTCGTGTGCCAAGGAGCTACGCAAACTGTGTCACGCGTTAAGTAGCTGTTCCGTCCGTCGTTTTCAAGGTTCGCGTTTTCGCACCGGTGCTCGACCTCGGCTCGGAGCGGCGCATCGCGAGCAGCTCGCCGTTGCACGTGACTAATTAGCAGCAGGTATTTAGTTACTGCAGGCCGTCGCGTTGGGCCGACTGCAGACGACGACGCGATGCAAGACGTCAAAGGCGCGAAAAAGTGATCCAAGCGAACGGGACGAAGAAAGCTAAAGAGGATCATTTTTGTTTTCACCCTTTTCAGACGCGGCGCACTCGTGTCTTTCTCCGGGGCGTTTGCTAGTCCGCCGCTCTCTCCGCCTCCGCCTCCTCGAACGGCAAATACGTCGCTTCGCGTAAGCGCGAACCACTCGGCGCGTCTTCCGCTTTGATCGAATAAATTTTCCTCTCGCGGGAGATCAATCCGCGGTTGGGACCGAGGAAAACGCCAGGGCTGTTAGGCGGGAAGTTACTTTCTTAACGATTCGTTTGCGCGGATGCGGGGAAAGCGCGAGCGCGAAAGGAAAACACGGGGAAAGTTGAAATTTCCGTAGCTCTTTCCAGGACTTTTTCGGTCCTCGCCGGGAGTTTCTTCGCGAGTTTACCCGAAGCGGAAGAAGCGATTTGGAATCAAAGGATTCGCCGCAGCGTCGTTGCGAGGAGGAGGTGCGCGTTCCAGTTCGATCGATTTAACTCGATTATTTGCTAATAACTTAATTAGAAGGCACAAGGGATCCGCTGATCCGCGGAATCCTTTATCCCGGAGCTTTCCGCGAGATTAGATGAAGAACCTGCATGGGCGAACTTCCTCCCAGTGATCGAATTTCCTATGAAACTGGAGATCTTTTTATAATCTTGTGAACTCTTATCGCTTTAAATCGCTTTGATCTATTCTAGACAGTCTATTTTATTGCTTTCATTTCGCCTTAACCCATTAAGAAACGAAGCGGACTTGTTTAATATACTAAAAATGTTGCGTTAACGCAACGTTGGGCCTTAAGGGTAGTAAGCAGTCTTTTTTTTTTTATCGAAAAAGAAGAATTTTTTTTACCATTTAATGACCGTTTCTTTACTATTTACAAAGAAATAGATTGAATCGGTCATTTCAAAAACTATTTAAGTCACAGAATCAAAATTTTAGAGAAATCGATAAAAACTGGACCACACACAAATATCAGACTTTTTAAAAACTTTTTTCACTCATCTTTAAACTTATTAGTTACTTATCACTTAATTTTTTTATTGTAATTTAGATGAAAAAGTAGCAATGATTATTGACTTAAGTTGTTTTTGCAAGAAACAGTGTTCTGTACATATCAAATTAAATAAAATAAACGAATAATTAGTCATACTTTTATTAAAACCGAAAAAATATGTATAAAATATACGTAACAAATTTTTATACGCACTTTCTTTTAGATCTGCGAATTATCAGTTGAATATATCCTGCTAAAATGACAAATATTTGTCCGAAATGCTGTTCAAAAACCATTTAAATCATTGACTAATGTTGTTTTTGCAACGAACTACGCGAAGGCCTTATTTGAACCACAGGGGATAAAATGTATTACGTAGTTCTTAGCCTCATTGTAAGACTACCATTAAGAATATGTTTGTGATACAAAAATGTATTTCTTAAAAAGCTTGAATTATGTAGTTTTTGAAATGACCGATTCAATTATAATTGAGGCTTGTGCTTTGACACGACGTTTATTTACATCATAAATTTTGAAAAAATATTTTTTTCATGGACTTCTTTTTGTTTTACATTGATTTTAACGAAATAAACAAAAATTCAGCGATGTGCTTACAGATTCTATTTTAAAATATTTTTGGTTCTGCATTGAACCTATAAAAGAAACGAAATTATAAAAAAGAAAGCTACAGAATGAAAATTTTCAGAATATTATTTTATAATTTACAGAATACAAAGGATGATGTTTTTTTTTTACATAAAAAATAAAAGAGTTTTTATTAACATTAATTTAAGTTCAGACCGAAACTGCACATTTTGTGATCATAGTTGACTTTGATTCCAATGGATTGGAACCTTCGTTTCTGCAATATGACTGTAAAAGGAAGTGAAATTAGATGTCGGAGAAAAACGCATTTAATGTTTCCAGAGATTCTAAGATATTACTGTACCTAGATGGCTCTGTGGCATTATTGTCCATAAATATTTTGAAAATCTAAAACAGTAAGGTCCTTAAGTACACAAAAGTGAAGATAAATCAATTATCAATCCCTTTTCAAATACATACCAAAATTCCTACCTTCGCCACTGAATTACTTCCCTTCGGGCGAAAATGAGTTTATGTTCTGCTTGACATTTAGATCCGCTAAATCCGTAATTTTGCGAATTTTTACCCAAATCAGACAGCATTTACTCAGAAAACATAATAGTTAAAAAAAAAAATACAATAAATAGGAAATCGATGTTTCGGCTGACTGGAACACTTAATGGGTTACAGGACACTAATTAGCTCCCAAAAATAAATGTATTGTTAACGCATTTCTTACTTCCCCGAAGCCATGGCACATGTTCGCTTTCCCTTTATCATTCCATCATCCACATTAAAGTTTCAATTATCCGCGGGGCGAAGGACATACATAGACAATTCCGAGTAATTCCCTTGCGAAGAGATACGCAAATTATGCGCACGAACGTGCCTCTGTCCCCTCCTTGGGTAGGCAGACGCTACTTCCATCGTTTCGTGCTTAAATAGCCTGGCTAAGGCATAATTTAGACGCTGTATACAGTAATACCGCGCCGCTTTGGGCACCATTACCCAGTTACCTCCTATTATTGGGAAATCCGTGTTATATCTACCAGGCGGCGTTCACCCCCTCCCCTCTCCACAGTCCTCCCCCTTCGTCTCCCTCTCGCCCTCGCGTTCTGAAACTAAGCGAATCGATGAGGAAGGAACCGAAGCAGACCGGGTTGCTTGCACCTGCATTAACACGCGATCGCATCGTAAAGTGTATTTTTATCTCGCCTAGAGCATTTGAGATTATTTTCCTGTTTGCGTTTTCTTCGCGCGGGTCAGGCGTTGAACTCTCCGATCCGATTTGCGAGGATCTTGATGGCGGGCGAATAAATCTGCGCCGTAGAGTGAAATCATCGATTTCAAGTGTGCGTTCATTATTCATTACTTTAGGTCTTGCTTTTCGGCTTTGACAGATTTCCAGTTACATCGCTCTTTAACATTCAACTCAATAATGCTACGTCCCTCTTAGGAATTTGATTGATTAGAATTTTAATTTTTAGTACATCGTTATGAATGTGGACAATGAAATTGTTATGAAATATCAGGGAAACGCAAACGTAGATATTAACGCTGACTTTCTTATATTTTGCCTAAAATTGGGACCATTATTTAAGGAAGTAAAATACATGATCGAGTCAAAAAAGACTCTAAAAACGTAGCAGAGTTAAATTACTGAACTATAGGAACATATACCATTCTTTTTACCTTATCCTTTACTGTTCTAGTATTAGGTTATCCCATAAGTAATGCTCTCTTTATATCTTGATTACAGAGACTGAGGATTTTTTCAATAAATAATTCTAAAATTATCTGGAAGATAAACTTTAAAGTAAAAGTTGCATCTCTATTCCCTTCTTCTCTTTCCTCTTCTTTTCTCTTTCTTCTACGATTTTCTTCCTCAGTGATCGATTGTAATTAGTTCTAAGAGTCAAAGAAAAATTCTTTTTAAAGTTGAAAGAGGCAGAAGTGGGATTCCGGCTTTAAGCTTTCGTTTGTTCAGCGTATGGCTGAACTAGATGACTGTGATGTGCAAGCATAATAAATGTATGTTTGTCGCATAAAATAACATGCATTTCCATACGAGTTAATCACTCGCGCTATAAATTCATTTGCGTCTATTTAGCTTCACTCAGTGTCCAGCATACGGTTGGCAATGTTTTATGAAAATTTATGATCTACTTTGCTGGCTGGAAATAACGCAAGAAATGTTGATGAATGTAGAACGAAATAAAGTGTGGTTTTCAACGACTGTTGTGTTGGAGAGCAAAAACACGCGTGGCGCAGGCGGTAAAAAAATTTGTGTTGCGCTTTAACACGCTATATTGACGCTTCGATCAATCTCGAAGTGAAATTACTGGCAATGTGTGTTAGAGCGCAGGATATTTTTTGGTCGCTCATATAAAGTTCCAACGAAAATAATTGATTTCCTTATTCAGATTTTCTGCACATTTGCACCCCGATTAACTTTTTAACTCCTTGCAATACAATAACGCATGCCATTCGTGGTACAAATTATGCT
The DNA here is from genome assembly GCA_030770465.2 of Perdita meconis. NCBI lineage: Eukaryota > Metazoa > Arthropoda > Insecta > Hymenoptera > Andrenidae > Perdita > Perdita meconis. The sequence continues at coordinate 5,854,163 of JASKOS020000007.1, forward strand.
TCAACTATTGGAATTAGAGATTACTAAAAATGAAAGAAAAAAAAACAAGAAAAGTCGAAGAAGTTTCCAATAATTACAAATCTACTTACCTACATTGTTTTTTGATCTTATGCATGTAATAGGAAGCAGATATTTTATTTTTTTATCTACCATTTAAAATGATTCACATGTTTGTAGCTTAAAAAAAAGCGGTAAAAAAAGGGGTTAAAATTGAAGCATGCTTTTGATGAAGAATTTCTCCATTTTTAATAATACTACTTTTACCGTCATCCAGTACAATGGAAACTGAAAATAATTCATAGTCAGTTAAATCGAGTTTCCATCCAATTTCAAGCACGTATAATGACAAGTTTCTTGCTCCGCTTCAACAATAAAACTCAAATCACTCCATCCGTCGTGTGCACTTCTAAGTACAGTAAAAAATCGTGATCCCCGACGCATTCCGGCCGCACAAACGCGTCCGCGAGAACGCGGCTTAACAGGCAATCGGTTTGATCGAAGCCGAGGAACGTCGCTCATCGACAGCCACCGTTATTCGTGTTCCTCGCTCTTTTTGTATCGCCGACAATTTCGAATGATACGGTCGATTAAAGCGAGTATTGCCTATTGGCACACATCATTTGCAGAGTCGATTCGCCGCAACCCAGTTATCCGTCACTGAGATCGTGAGGTGGTTTCCACCGTTCCGCCCCTCCCCCTCCTCCCTCCGACAACAACGTCCATTCAGAAGGAAAAATCGTCGAGCACCGTTTCATTGTGAATTAATTCGCGACGCGTGCACATCGGGCGCGTATCGATCGCGACGCGAAGATCCCGCGGCTCGTTGCGCTTAAATAAACTGTCTAACCGAGAAGGTGTTCCGATATCGTATATCGACGGCGGCGTACGTCGCATCGGTTCCCTGTAATCTGGCCCTCTTTCATTATTGGACCACGAGATTTGCATTATTCCGTCGACGTCGCGAAGGTTCGGCTCGTTTTTTTCCACCGGTTCTATGCATTTTAAAACTCGTTGATTGAAGGGATTGGATAGAGATTGGAAACGCACCAAGGGCTTCCATCTTTCCTATTATCGATTTGGAGGCTGAACTCGGATCGCCCCGCAGTTATAGTGTTTTAAAATGACTATTTGACTCAGAAAAGATATGTGTATTAAATTCATGAAGGGGAAAGTAGAGACTTCGACTCTCAATATGGTGCGAGTCCTTAATTATTACGGTGAAGTTTCACGTGAATATAGACGAATGGCTGTAGACTACGTGGTTTTGATGTCTCCCATAATTAGACCATGTCAAAACTTGAAAAGAGAAAGCTGCGGTATGGTTCATTAATCTGTTTGTTTTTTCTAACGATGGATTTCAAAAGAAGATAGTGATCCGAAGCACGTTGTCTTTTTTTTTTTATATTTCACGACCTTTCAGCCAATTGCGCGGATTCCGCCGCCTAGTTATTGTATTATACGTCTTCTTTAACAATAAATTAAATTCTTTAACGATAATCGAATCCAATTTTTCGGTATAAGCGACCTTTCCTTTCTATGAGTGACTTTTTGAAAAAAATCGGTACAGCTTAGGTCGCTAATAACGAGAATTCACTGTACTTATAATTAGAAAGTAAAGAGTCTTACCCTTACGTAATCCGCATACATTTTTTATAAAATATAGGCTTTTGTAAAAAACTCTTATTAACAGGCTTTCAATAATTTTCTGTTTCCATTATTCTAGTTTCTAATTATTTAGCATGCTGACAATAACAACACAGTAGCATTCCAAGTAAAACTTGAGTTCTGATTCAATGAAGATATATTAACGAGAAAAGAATTTTACATCGAGGGAATGCTTCAGTTTTGACATTGATATTGAGCCCGATAAACGTGGTTCAATGTTTTGAAATAATCACTAGACTAATTGATTAGAAAAATCCTAAGCGTCGAAGAATTAAAAAAACTGAAAGTCATGTAACAGAAAATGATCAAGATTGTGACTTTTGCGCGGTCAGACGAGCGTTTTTAAACACGGCGTCGGGACAACGAAACACGCGGTGACGTTTAATCAAGGAGTACGTCGATAGTCATTTCTACCCCTTTGTTTTCGCGCTCCTTGTCGAGTTGCGGCTCCCTTACGAAGGGAGTTGTTGGGTTGAAGGCTCACAGGGAAAGGTTGTCGATGTTGATATCCGTGATTTATTGCATCAGCTTCGGATATCCGGTTGTCTGTTCTGAGCCGCAGGAAGTAGTATCACGAGGGGATACAAAATTGTTCGACTTTCACTCGGTTTTGTGTATAGACATAAAATAAATAGACCGTGCATTGAGTCGAAAGGCCGTCAAATATTAGAAAAAGATAACGTACTTTGTGTCATCATTCTGTCCTCCTCTGACATGTATTATTAGAAAAAGAGAAATTTTTATTTCTTTCTAATTTTTGACACGGTTTGCATACGAGAAACATTGAAAACGCGCGGTTTATGTATTACAGTGAAACCTCGATGTAATATAAAACGTTTAAAATTAGTGAACAATTATTGAATCATAGTCCAAGTTGTACTTGAAGTCCTATTTTAATCTTAGATCTACTACATTCAATGATTGATACTTTGGAGAATAAAATTTTGGGTAACTGTGATTCGGATAATCGAGGTTCTACTGTATATACATATTTATGGTTATAGCATGATTCGCCACAAAACACAAATTAGAAGCTCCTAGATAAACCTTCGGCTTTTTTTAACAGCGTTGTAGTAAAATTTCCGCAATTTCTAAGCCATGTTATAGAAGTATCTCGTTATAGGAGAGTTACCGTTAAGGACCCAATTCCTGATCACTTAAGAGTAACTATCATGGTTTTTCTAATGTGTACCTAATCACAGAATTTGTGTGTGATTTGAGTAAATCCATGTTTTATCTTCAATTTGACATCTATAAAAGTGCGAAAATAACAATAATTAAATTTTAATCCAAGTTCTAAAGTCAAAAAAGTAAAGGGAGCAATTCTCTGATATTAGCTTTTAAATTTTACTTTTTGAAATTCGAAACAGTTAATAGCTATTTAGTAAGTGTTTGGGATCACCTTTTAGCACGATAATTTACTGTATGATAATTAGAGTAATGTATGCTGTTGTTGACCCCTCTATACAGTGATTGACCCTTTCAAGAATAATAAAAAACATAGTGTAATCCTTGTCTTACGTAATAAAAAATATATTTCAATGATCCAAAAATTCTTGTTTCGAATACAATTAATAGTTTACTATACCAGAAAAGGATTATACTATATTTTTTCCTTTTCTTAAAGGGATCAATCATTGTATAGGGGGATCAACAATTGTATGCTTTAACCTATACATGCTATACTTAAGCTGATCAGGAATTGGGTCCTTGGAGGTACCTGTATAAATTAAAAACCTAGTTTTTTCATAATTATTGGTTAATTTAAAATCTGTCCATCTACTTTATACCGTAGTACATCTATTAGCGTGTTTACCCTACGTCTATAGTTTTGCGATCCTGCCGTTTTTCACTGATTTCGCTGTGCTCAGTTTTGCGATCTTTTCTAATCCTCTCGTCATCCTTTCGTTTCTTAATCGTCGACGACGATTCCACCTATCGAGATGGTCGAATCCACATTATTCTCCCCTTTTGCTCTTTTTCGCGGGGCGCGAAACGGCACCTTTTCGCATTTTCCTCGAGATTACACGTCTCAGCGGGGGCTAACGTCAATGTCCAATGTCCAGCCGGCAGGATCAGGGTTGTGCCACGATCGCCCCGCACCCCTTCGGCCGACGAGGGACACGGAGAGAGCTTGCCGTGGAACGAAGTATCGACCGGCTAAAGCCATCCCCGCCCGGCCAAAGCGGCCAACCCCGACCAACCCTCCCACCACGGCCTACTCGCCTTTCCCGTATTCTCCGTTCTCTCGGTTCTCATCCCCCTGCGTGCGGCTCGGTCGTGTAGCCGCGCTGCTTTATAGCCGATAGAACGCAAGAAGGGGAACGAATCCTCCGCGATTAAACGGAGGCCAAACCTCGGGGAAAAGTAGGCTGTCCCGGGGACACGCGTGCGATTATGGGATTCCTTCTGAGCCATTAGGCTCTTCGACGCGCCTGTTCACCGGCTATAGCGGCTTGGCTTCTATTGTGGCATTGATTAATACTCTTTTTCTTTTTTTTCTGTTTCTCTCTCTCTCTCTCTCTCTCTCTCTCTCCCGCTCTCGTTGGGGTGGTATCGCGAGGAATGGCGGTGAGCCGGAGGAGAATCGAGGAGCGCGGCTCGAGAATTTAGGTTATGGGGGAGCTGGGGTAATGGGGACGTCTCTGGGGACGGGGTTGGGGGAGAGGCGGGGTCTGAAGAAATAGTAGATTGAGAAAACACAGTGGGAATTTTGGAGTATATAGCGATGCGTGAATTATTACGGGTGCCGCAGGGGTGATTTTGAAGGTGGTTTCAGGGTGGGTGGTGAAGAGAAGGAGTTGCGTGATGTTACAGAATTTAGAGTCTTTGGATATTACTGCGAGGGTTGCTTTAAATACGAGGGTAGAGAAATTGGGAAAATTTCATTTTTTGGAAAAGTCAAATGTAGTAGAACTTCGATCATCCGACTTTTAATTATCCTCAAATGCGTTAGGTTTAAGAATGAACTTCAGCAACATTAATAAAATAACCAAAAATCTTTGAAAATTGGAGAAATTAATGTTTATGCAATAATGAACACCTCAGAAAAATGAAAAGAAAATTGATTCAGTAGTTTTAACTTTTAATTTGACATATCTTATGAGAAAAAATATATTAAAAATTGAAATAGTTGGAATATAAGGCACACTATTATTCAAGCTTCAATTCTTAAAGATGAACTGAAAATTGGAGAAATGAATCTTTATGCAATAATAAAGCCCGACGCAAAATTTGAAAAAATTTCATTTGGTAATTTTTAGATTATTTAACTTTCATCAATTCTTATATGAGAAAACGCAATATTGAGAAATACATTATAAAATTAGGAGTGGAGTTGCTAATAATTGTATTTCAAGTACATTTCAACAAACAAGTTTATAACAAAAGATCGTTTCTGACTGGTTTTCATTACAAGAAGAAGTCTTATTAGTGGCTTGGAAATTGATTAACTTTTGGCTAAGATTCTTACTGAACTTCATCCTTAAGAGTACAATACGATTTGGAGTAAAATTTGAACTATTCTTTAACAATTTTCACCTAATTGTTAGTATTTTATACTAGAAATATTCAGTCGGATGACTTCGATTATCCAATTCTCAATTGTCTCTGATGTTTATTATCCAGGTGTTCCAGTATTAATTATAAACGAGCCATGATTTAATCACTAATTAAACATGGATACAAATATTAAACTGGTTAATCAAGGTTCTACTGTATGCAGTAATAAGTATTAAAAAATCTGAAAATTCGATTTCGAGAAAAAATTAAAATTAGATTGCGAATTTTCAGGCAAAATCAATATTCTAGAAGTAGGAAAATGACGATTCAAACTTAAATAACAGAGCGACTTATGTTCTAGACATTGTAACTTGGTTTATATTTTTCATATATTGTATATTGTGGCTTTTGTCAACAGCCATATAGATTTTTGTTTACTTTGCCGTTTGTTCTATAATAACGTGTGATATAAATTATGTTGCAAATATTGGAATGAACGTTTTTAAATCATTGAAAGTGAAGAACAAATAAAGTTGAAGATGCATTCGATAACTGCAAATCTGCTACGTTATTTTCTTATTTTATGCAGTTAACAGTTAGATAGTTTAGTTGTAGCCTGGAAAAATTATAAGACAAGGGGTTGAAATTGTCACAAACAATTAATCATAATTATAATTTTATCATTTTTGAAATTTTGCCTTGAGGTTCTCCGAATATATTCTGGATCCATTATGATTTAAAATAGAGCAATAAAGGTGGATTTTACAAAGCAGAAAGTAGAATTACACAAAGCAGAACCTTAAGCAGCTTTGCTGGATGGATACGTCTACTGATAGGTTTAAGCCATAAGCGTCGTTTCTACTATCCCGTCTGGTAGCCACTAATATGAAGAGTTTAGGATCGATGGGATCAATTCTCTCTTCACGAGGAGTTCACAAGTTTGTGTAGAAATTTAGGGAGCTTTTGAAATATTGGACTACATTTGTGATAAGTGGTAAGCTTACGCTAGTCTCTAATATGATTTTTTTTTACAAGAATACTGAGATTCAAACAAGTGCTAAGAAAATTCTGATCACGAGAAAAGATTAGGCCATCCTATAAATAATATGTAAACTGTTGAAGATTCTTTTAATAAGAATCTCAAAGGTCATCCGAAAACGAAGTGAAACACTTAAGATTTAATCGGACAGAAAAATCACAGAAACTATCGGAAATGAACTTCTTACTTTGAAGCCTGATAACTTTCTTAAAAAAACTTTTTTCTTCAATTTCGGTTCGTCAACCGGAAACTACAAGTGTATAGAGTAAAACGTCGTTTCAGTTTTTATTTTGAATTACCTGGGTGGTAAACATCTACCAGTGGACGGCGAAATGCGCGCTGATACGTAACTCCTATGTTTATTATTAAAAAGTAGTAAAAAGAAACTGTCACTCCTTTACAATGAAATAAACTATGATACAAATTTCCAACGAATCGAATCGCTAGTTTCTTAAAAAGGAATTCCCAAACTGTGTTATGTTTTCGGCTAATAAAATAGGATTCTTCCTCAAGGAATGACCTAACAGATTAATCGTCGAAGCAGTTGAGCCCTCGACAAGAAAAACGTGGCTCTGCAATCGCGTCATCAATCGCATCCCACGTCCACATAAACAAATGCCCTGTCCACGAACTTTCCCCGGAAGAAAACTGTAGCACGACAAATTGTCGCCAAGGAACGGGGCCTCTAAATCCCTAAATAAAGCCTGTCGATGTAATCCTTGAAAGTTCCGAAGTACCTCTATCTCCTAAAGTTTTCCTCGTGAGAAACGACGCTTCCAGCGATTGTATCTCACCCTCCGCTACTTTCGTCTACACAGCGGCGCATAAATATCTAATCATCAGAAACATAGCCTACTGCGAAGTCCACGTAGACCAAGGAACCGAGAATCGAGCGCAGGACTCGTCCTCCGGAAGTCCAGACGACGTTGTTTTTAGATTTAGGTCGACGACATCGCGAACGGAATCGTTAATACGTATCGGCGCGACTTGTCCTGGCCGCGTCAAAGCCGTCGTACCGACGATTCATTCTTCCTTTCTCCACCCTCCTTTTCCTTCCCCCTGTGCCGCGCCTTTCTCTCTGTACAGAAACCATCACGGCAGCTCCCTTTTTTTGCATCGCGGCCGCGGATGAATGCGAAACGTCGGGCCAGAACTATTGCAGCCAGTCTCGGCTCGCCGCTCCATTGTTCTGCACGCTACTCGGCAGACAGTTGACACGGAACCGCGCGCGACACAACGATACACACGCGTGCGTCGCGACAAAAAGGCGGGAAAAAAGCTTTCAAGCGACGGCGAGCTTGGAGAAAGGGACGGCGGAGGCGGGGGGCAGCTTTGTTCGACAGCTGAAAATGCCTTGAGGTCAGCGTGAAAAGGATTCGCGACGATCCGTTGATCGGGTAAGGAAAGAATCCGCGCCGTCACCCTACTTCGTAGATTCCCAAAGTGTGTCGCATGCAGATCTTGAGTGGTTTGCGTTAAACATTAACCCTAGAATGGCACATTGGGGTTGCAGGTGACCCCACAGAATTTGAATCGTGTCTACAGACATGAAAATAAACATTAAGGGGAGTCGGACATTGTATCTAATTATTAACTCAGTCATGTCAATTAACCCCGCATGACAGTTTTCATCTCTAAAGAGTTGTACAAAGAAACCTGCACGCGTTGAATATTATCTAGTACCGCAAATTAATTATAGTCAACGTAACGCACTTTCACAAAATATTCGCGAAAAAGTGTCAAGCAATGTTTAGTGGACAGAAATTCATAAATAGTGAATGACATTTAATCGTCAAGACGTCGAAGAACATCGTTTAACCCTCACATTTACGATGAATTCCTGATTCAGCACCCACTTCCTTCTTGAACCTTCACCCCTTTGACTTTCGCAATCTCTCACAGAGCCCAACGATATCTCGGCATTAATTCCGACAAGTTTCCGAGTTGTCGGCCGTTCAAATATCCCCCGGTCGCTTCCCAGGGTATCGCGATGGGAAGGTCATTTTCACCCTTGCTGCACTTGGATGCAATTAGCGGGCGTGTACAAAGGCGTGAAGGAAGGCGGCCGGCTGGCAGGCTCACACGGGAAGCGGGATTAACCGAATTTCCGCTTTTTCGCCTAAACAGACGTGATCGTGATACGTTAATGGCTTGCCAGGGAGGAAGGCGAGCCTGCGGGATCCCCGGGGAAATCATCGTGCGAGCGCATGGAGGTCGTTGGATAGCCGCAATCCGACTTCTTATCCTTATGAGGCCGACCACTTCTTTCGCTCTCGGCGAGGGAGAAACTTTTTGATCGTTAGCTCGATGTTCCCTGATCTTAACGTGCCCGTTACTTTGCCCCCAATCAGCTCGGGGGAGGGAAAACCCCGCTTGATTCACGGAGGTTGTTCCGTCTTTCGCGCTTGTTAACCGGGGTTAGCGATACTTACGTTTCTTTTATGCTCTCTTTGAATGCGATCAACGCGGAAGCTGCCTTTAGAGACCTTTTTTGGAGACGTAGACCAATTTGAAAAATTTCAATTCGTGGACTTTGAAGAAAATTTAGTATGCGTTGAGGTTGCCGCGTATTGACATTGCAAAACTGTGGCACCTTAAATATTTTTAATTCGAGTCGGTGACGGAAGGATTAGAGAAAATGGGTGCGTGGCGATTTGGGAACGTGGAGGCTTAGATGCGTAGTAATTTTTGGGCACGTTGCGACTTCAACGCGTTGCAAGTTGCAACTTAGCTGCGTGGCGATTCAGGCGCCTTACGATTTGGCCGCATTGTGATTTGGACTCGTAGCGATTTAGGTGCACAGTGATTTGGACTTATAGCAATTTTGACGCGTGACGATTTTCGGACGCGTTGCGATTTGGACACGTAGGGATTTGGGTGCATAGTGATTCGGTCCTGTTGATTTGAACGCGTAGCAACTTAGGCGCGTGGTGATTTAGATGCATTGCGAATTAGACTCGTAGTGAATTGGACGCATAGCGATTTTTGGATGCGTTGCGATTTAAACGCGTACCGATTTCGACACGTAACGATTTGGGCGCCTAGAGATTTTGCCGCGTAGTGACTCGGACGCGTAGCGATTTAGGTGCGTAGCGATGTAAATGTGTAGGGATTTGGGCGCGTAGCGTTTCGATGCGCAGCGATTTGGATGCGTAGCGGTTTGGACGCATAGCGATGTAAATGTGTAGGGATTTGGGTGCGTAGCGATTTTGGTGCGTAGTGATTTCGGCGTGTAGTGAGTCCGACGCGCAGCGATTTAGTCGCGTAGAGATTTGAGTAATTTGGACGCACCCCATATATCTTAAATACTCTTCTCCAATTGGTCGAATCATACCTCTCTAACTTCCGGTGAGATGGAGATGCAAATTCTACTTGGGTCCTCTGATAAATGATGCGACCACAAAGCCACCTTCTGGGGGCGGAAGGTTTGCTCGCACGACAAATGGGGTCGATCCGCAAGGAACCGGTCGGTTGAACGCCCCCTGGGGAAGGGGTTTGGCGTCGCATTTCGCTAGGTTATTCCCCGAAACGGTAGAATCCCGATACCGCCAGCACTTACCGTATCGTGTTACCTGATGGCGTGCACGCATGTATTGCGGCGACGGCGACGGTTCACGATCGGTGAGTCGCTGGGAAGTAGGACGGGGCAAGGTAAAGTGCCTATGCAAAGTGCAGGAACACGTTTTACGATGTATCACGTGACACGGCGATCCGACCTCTTGCTATAACCTCGCGGGTTAGGATTCTGCAGGACTTGCGCGCGCAAACGGCTCGTTAAGTTCCCCGTCGTTGACGATAAGGCTATGCCAAGTCCTACGTCGACGTTTCCTAGGTAATGCCGCGATTCCACCGTCGGGCTGTTAAAACTTCTCGGGGCTATTGCGAGTTTTCTGATCCCGGTGTATGGTAAAATCGCCGAGTTGTCGGTGATGACAGGTGTTAGGGAGAGGCGTGGATCGGTCGAAGTATGATAGGGAAGGAAGTGGAGGAGTTGACTTCTAGGAGACTTCTCTTATAGCTTCCAATTTTCCAGAGTCCTTCGTTGGAGGATCTTGCCGAGTTGATGAAAGTTTGGATCACTCAGATTATCAGATTTTTCTCGATGCTGACGCCAGTGTGAGACTTTTCTGGATACTGTAGGACGAATGCTGTAAAATTTTTCAGTACCATATCTTCTTGGTTAGGACTCTGTAGATTATCTGAATGATTGGACTTTGGCGATTCTGGAGTTAGAGTTGCCCGTCACAGTTCGAGGAAATAAAACGTACTATTGATGGGTCTGAATTTTTAACCCCTTATAAGGAGTAGCATTTCTTCTTTTTTATATCTGTAAAATTCTATAGCGCTGAAGGTTTGAAAGTCTATTGACTCATTCACTGTCACCGAAAATGAAATGCCTATATTGTAATACAAATATTTCGCACATTGACGTCATCCACAGCGAATAGGTTAAGAAAGATACAGGATCTTTTACTCCGCTACTCCAATCGTTTTAAAACCATAAAAAATGTTGGTTTTAATTTAATATCTAAGTCGGCGGAGAGTCTGTATATTAATTTCACATACTACTTGTTTTGTGTGATTGAGATTATGGGGAAATTTTCGTTTGATGTCTCTGAAACGAAATGATATTTATGACATTTTTTTTTTAGAAATAATGTAAGTATTGTTGATATTGAGTTCTATGATATTGATATTGACGTTTTGTGGGATATTAGAAGAAAAATTTAAAAAAGGAAGCATCAACCCAATCTTTACTTTCTTCTCTGGTTAATTTTTTGGGACTCGGCGATATCATTTTTATATCAGATGAATTTTATAATTACTAAAAAAGTTAGATACAATTTTGGTATAAAAATAGAATTTGTTTTCTGACACTAAGTTTTATATGTGACTACAGATGTGACACAAAGTTAGAGTTTCTTGTGGTGAGAAATTTGTATACAGTTTTAATTCAAAACTAGAATTTTTCTCGCGCCAAATTTTATAGAACTATTTTGTACATAGCTAGATTTTTTCTTGCACTTTCTGCTTCAAAGACTTGAACAACACACTTTTCGTTTATAATATCCCACCTTCCCAAAAACAACAATTTAAAAAAGATCCTCGTCTTGAACAGTCATATCCGTTCTGAATAATGTACAAACATGTAAGAAACTATGTTTCTCCGCTATAAAACGGCCGTTTTAACATACTGTACGCGCGGAGAAGTCTCTGGGTGGCCACTATACATCCCAGAGAGTCTATAAAGGGGAAAACCAAACAAATGGTCCGACATCGAAAGGAAAGGTCAACTTTGTAAATAAACAACCGTCCGTTACGAGCGACGCCCGCCGACTTCCGTCATACTGGTAGCCAGTTCCACGGAATCCAAGGATCTCCGGGGTCCATAAAACAGAAATATAACCGACGATACGCAGCGACGCTCGCCTACACGTTTCTCTCCGCTCGAGAGCCGCGAGGAGAATCGATCAACGATAAAACGGGTGGCACCGGGGACGCGTTTATGGTCGGTTTACGCACGCACGCAACGCCTTACGGTCGCGATCGGCGTGATCGTGCAGGTATTTAAAGGTATATCGACGTGGTCGTCACAAGGTGGAAGCTTCGAAGGATCGAAGGCTTTGAGGGCTCGTGGATCTCACACGCCCTAGTTGCACCCCGCAGTCGAGCGACTGGCTCGATTCAAGGCCGTCGCCGTTTGCGGTCGACTACCGTTTCTGCGTCGCGCAGTAATCGAAAATTGAGAAAGTTTTGCCCAAACCGGAAATTTTGCGTCAGGCTTTACTATAACAGACAGATTTATTCTTCCAATTGTCAAAGAGTTTTGCTTATTTTTAATGTTATTGAAGAATTGAAGCTTGAATATTTTCAAACTATTTTAACTCATTATATTTTTGATATTTGGTATGATTTGACGTTTATCAACAACTTCTTAGATTTTGGACACTCGAAATTGGAATAAATGCATACAAATACGCAATCTAGTAATTATTCTCCTTAATAAGAATTTTTAACATCCTTGCAATATTTAATTATGTTTGTAAAATCACGATTTCAACAGTCATTTTGCTTCCGTCATTCTGAATTTTGCACTAACTTTAGTGCACGGTGTATTATACAGGTGTTCCGACAAAACACCTCTGGCTGGTTGATTTTTTGTGATCAATAGATGGAAGATCCTCTGGTCGCCGTTAGGGGCGTCATAGTCAGAATTCCGCGAATGGTATTTATGTGTGCAAATGAAATGTCGTCACAGATAATCACAGAGCTTTACTCGCGCTCGGTCTCCTCGCCACTTGAGCTCGCTGAACCAATAGGAGCGCTCCCCACGGATGTTTCTACTCAGACGCACTCTAGCGGTCGCTAGAAGAGCTTCCATCTAATGATGACGTACATCAACACCTGTATAACACACCGTGCTTTAGTGTGACACTCTTTCCTAAAGCAGTCTTTATCCGGGTAACAAAATTTTGGGTTCACAATTTCTGTTATTGCCATAAGTTTCGGCCAAGTTTTTTCTATTTTCAACCACTATGCGTCGGTGTGTTTCTCCCTCGCGTCGTCTTCCTCGCCGATTCTGGAGCTTCATGGTCCGTCTCCCGAGGTGAATCCCCAACAACCTCTTCTGGAAGCTAAGTATCCCCCTGACCAATCCCAGGATCGTCAACCTCTTCGCGAACAACGTTCGCCCGGGAGGCGCAACCATAATCAGGTACTTCTGCGCGATGTAATACCTGATTAAGTCACGGCGTTTTGCAGAGCCGTGGCGCAGTGGTATTTTGCCTGTAAAGAGGCTGGAACAACCCAGTTTCCTCTCGCAAGGGTCCCCTTAAGTCTCCTAACTGGATTATCCTTTGTTTCTGTCCAATTATATTCTCACTGTCTAGTATATTCTCCTTATCCACGGCGCGTGGTTCTTTTTCGGGCCACGGGGGCTGCGAACGTAAACAGCCCCGCGGACAAAAACGGAAAATGGACCCCGCCGCTCGAGGAGAGGGAAAATAGGTTGAGCAGTCCGTGTCCTTTGGTCGTTCCGGCTGCGGAGGCTTTGTGCGTGGCCGGCGCGAGTGAATAACGATGACGTTAGCCGCAAGAATGGCGCAGCGATTAAAAAGACTCTCTTCTTCTCGGCTTCTTCTCTTTCGCCCGCATTCATCCCTCCTCGGTCCTCGGGACCGCGTGCTCTCCGTCCGCGATAACACTTTCTTCCCTGGCACCCCATTCGCGATAAGAGATATTCCTTGAGCGAAAGGGACTCGAGAGGTCGGAGACGGAATTGAATGTACAGTGCGTGACAAAAAGATAGATCCACTTAGAAATGTATTTCAGCATTTAATCTTAGGATTAGTATTTTAATAACATTTCATTTTTATGTGGTGTTTCGTTGGTGTTTCGTGCTTCTACAGTTAGGTACTATTTATTTGTTTTTTTGTCAGAGTTTTATTGTGACTAAGTAATGTAGCGTTAGCGTAATTTCGAGAAACTGTCTGCACTATAAAAAGTATGAAATTATTAATGAAAGAAAGTTTCCACGGTCTCTGCAATAGTCACTGAAGTGCTTAATCATGTGTAAAAATTTTGGATTGATTAGTCAAATAGTTATTTTGCAGTCACCTAAACTATTAAAAATGTCAAAAGAGTATTTTTGCACTTTCAATAAGTGTATTAATAAATAGAGAAAACATTATTTATGTTGAATATTTTCTTCACTACAAAATTCCTAAAGAATTATAATTTTTTGCAGAGCTTCATAGTGGAAAGACTCCTCAAAGAAGTAAATGTTTTCAGTCATTCGCAGGTTTTTCACCACTTTTTATTCCTAAATTCATCCTCTTCGTCACTGAATCAGCCAGAATTTGCAGCTGTTTCAGAGTAACGCATTCCAGGTATTCTGTATCGCAATTTTCAATTCGACAGTGATAGTATAAATGATCGGCTTAGTATCATGTAACGTCAAGTATAAGTTGACGCCAAAGATTCTAGATTCTGGATAGAGTTAATTTCACGAGATTTCGTTGGTCAGACTGCCTATTGTTTTTTTTTTGCGGCCATTGTTTAGCGTTTACATAAACACGAACAGTTGTGTAGGAACCGAGGAAAAAGGAGGAACGTCGGGACCGCGGGAATCGAACCGGGCCTGCAGACTAGCTAGCCGCGCTCTAACCACTGAGCCACGGCGCCCTCCCCACTTTCTCCTCGTTGTTATGTTCCTCTTATTCCACGGGTCTGGAGGTTCCTGATACCACACTCGGCCATCCTGCGTTGACATTCGCCCTCGAATGTCTTCAACGCAACTGCTACTCTCTTCACACGCTTGCAACGCGCCACCTAGCCGTCGCCTCGCGCTGTGAACCCCGAGAATACACAAATCACACAGAAATATGGCGATTCTCGTCGCTTTTCGGCGTCTGCCACGACTTCCCGCAACGCCTCGACTGCTTCGTGTGGACCGGTGTTACCTTTCCATCCCGGACGAGCCCACAAAAATGTAGGAAAACAGTTATTTAACACGAAAAGTTAATAAGTTTTATGTCAATTCGTTAAACTGTTTTACAAAACTGTCAGAATCTCTAAACATTTGACAAAACTCGAAAACAAGATAACATTAAATTGAGTTGCAACGCAGTTGCCATATAATATACGTGGTATACTAAATGTAACAACATATCAATAACCAATAAATAACCCACACATTAGGAACCGAGGAAAAAGGAGGAACGTCGGGACTGCGGGAATCGAACCCGGGCCTGCAGACTAGCCACAGCGCCCTCCCCACTTTCTCCTCGTTGTTATGTTCCTCTTATTCCACGGGTCTGGAGGTTCCTGATACCACAGTTGTGTAATTGTACATAAATTTCAATGTAGCCGATGGAAAACGTATGTGTGATAGAAAATGTGTTTCAACTATTTTTTACTACAACTAAGAATCCACACAGCTATTGAAAAACACTGAAGTTGTCTTTCCAAATCTTGAAATATCTACATTTAGAACCTAAAACTGAAATTTCCTTTAGTAAAACAGTCAAGCGCGCTCTTAAATTTTTATGAAAACTTCTTAAAAAAAAACTCTTAGTTTTCTTTCAAATTTCAACCGAATCCCAATTACAATTGCAAGTAAAAATACTTGCTGCACAGTTATGACTAAAAGTCGAAGTGAATCTATATTTTTGTAACGCACTCTACGTCACGATGAAGCACAATCGACGAATCCTGGTCGAGGAAGTTCTATCTTTGGTTCATCTGGGGAAATTTCGTTCCTGCTCGTTTCAATTTTCTCGGAATCCATGCGCCACTAACGTCCTGGCCGTTCTATTTCCTCTAATCTGATGAATAGATAATCGGGATATTTCGAGGAATCTTTGCCCCCTCCCCCCGGAGTAAAGGGCTTCCTCTCTCGATTGAATTCCGATTTCGCGCGGATGCCGAAGTTCGAGTCTTCGTGGTGGTCCCGTAGTTGATTCTGGTAATTGTGATTCGGCGTCGAGCGATCGTGATCCTTGTTCCGGGGGGCGCGACTAGTCGCAGCTGTTAGTGTTTCAGTTAATTGCGCGAGACGTGTTCACTGTTACTGGCATCGGCGAGCCGCGTCGTAGTAGCTCGTTTTAGTAAACCGGAGAGAGAGAGTCGTTTCTACGCCAAGTGCGACTTGACTCGATTCGTTCGCCAAGCGCGATTAAACGTAAATTGTTTGGCCAAGTGGGTCTCTGGCGTTTCAGGGGAGCGGATACTCGCGTCGCGTCGAGGCTCGCCGCGTCGAAAAGAGACGAAAGGCCGGGAAGACGGCGTCGATTCGGAGTCCAACTGTGTCAAACAGAGTTCAATCCGATTCAACGCGAACCCGCGTCAAAGTGGAGCCGCAACTTCGGGGGTCCACGTTAACTCAATACCGAATTCGAAATCTGACGCTAAATACCGCTCAAACCTAATTAAAGTAGAACCCCTACGAACCCAACTTAATTAAATCCGCGTTTGTCGCGGACATCCCAAAATGGATTCAACCTTAACTTGCCTCGAATTTCTGTTCTCCATAAGATTAGACTTTTGGAATTGTGAAAAATCTTTTTGGGATTTTGATTTACTCGTTCAGAGTTTGAAGACTGATGAGATCTTCAATTAACCTCAGTTAACTGGCTCTCAGTTCTTTTTGATTCTTATTATTTAGGAGCTCAATTATTCAACAGTAAAACCTCGACCATGCGACTCCGTTATCAGCGATTTTTATAATCTAAAATTTCAATTATTTATGGAAGTAGATGTAAGAGTAGTAGAGTAGAATCTGAAAAGTAAAACTTGAACTAAGATTAAGTCAACTAACCTCATAGTCGGAGTTTATTCACTTAATGTTTTTATTAGTACAAATATGATAATAATTACAGTTGAACTTCGATTATTATCTCAATTCTCCAATTCTCAAATCTCAATTATCTCCAATTTTTATTTGTTAGAGTTCCAATCATTATACCTATGCATTAAGAATGAGAGTAAAACTTGGACCATGCTTTCATAATTTTCAGCTAATTATTAGAATTTTATATTACGAATATTATATCGGATAATAGAGGTTCTACAAGCAAGTAGAATTTGCAGTAGATAAGTCTTGAACTACCACTTAATAGTAGTTTTGTAGGTATAAAAATATTTTTCATTGAAAAAATGATTCAGCTGGGTTTCAGATATTAAGTCGGATAATCGCGCTCCTACTATATTATAAAGTGATGTTTGTTCATTATTTAATAGACGTGAAACTAAGAAATTGGCCACCTAAATTTCTTTACTAAAATTCTATAGAAAAAGTATGTGGTTATTTTGATAGATATGTCTGAAAACAGAATTTGATATCGAAGAAACATTTATGGAAACTTTTATAAACTGAATGAAGAAATATTAGTTGTTAAATAATGAAAAAGTTAATAGTCAGGATGTAAAAATTTAACTATTTTCTATTACTATTGATGAGTAGATTGCGAATTTTTATGTAAATTCATTCTTCCACAGCCACAAAAAAAATAAATGAAAGTGGAATAAAATTGTATATTGTCTCCTAAATATGATAAAACAAATGATACATTTTTGGAAACTCTGATAAATTTTTGGATATTTAAAATTGTCATAGATGCATAAAAGTCTGTAGCCAATTGATAAAACTAAATGGTAATTATTGATAAAATATATTCTTTAATGCAATATGAAGTAGACACATAAAATTTAGTATAATTAAATAATGATTTTATAACTATTTTAAACAATTTCTAGATCTGACTCAACCAATTGGAACCGTCTATAACACAGATATAATTTGAAAAATCCTTAATTTTGCATTCATTGAAAAAATATTCAACATTTTTCTTTGCCTACTATTGCATAATATAACATAATACAGACTTCAATAACTACTCCAAGGTTTTTTTAAATTTTTAAACATTTAAAGAAGTAAGAATTTAGGTACAGATTCAGTTTATTTATAAATTCCAACAAAATAGTTTTTTTTATATTGAGTTAAAAAATAATCCAATTAATTCTGATTGGGGATGTTTTACCCATGTTTTAATATTTTATTGAATTCCTGAAATATTTCCATAGATGAATGAAAAATTTTCAAACCCGAATAAAAATATATTCACACTCATCCTAAACGCCCAAATATCTGCTTTGTAACGATGACCTGCATCGGTCTTTTTAATTGAATATTTCGAGGAATCATATCAAACGCATCTTTCGCTTCCCAACTTAGAATCAGTGTATTATTAGCGAACAGCACGCGGCCAGAATGAAATGGTCGAAATAGTCGACACCGAGGCGTCGAACAGAGTGTCGATCGGCATTGAAAGGGGGCGCGAACAATCGAGTCCGTCGGAAGCAATAATCTCGCAAGGAGCACGTGACATCGGGGATTCTGGTGAATCCGTTGCCATGCAATCTCCGGGTAATGATTGGTCTCCATGGAGACTGGGCAAGCGGGCCGCCTCGCCCTTTTTCCTTTGCAGACCGACTGGCGTAACTAGCGCAGGAGCGCCGCTGGCCCGCGATCACGCCGACGCCTGCAGGATGAAACATTAAAGTTGCGTTTGCGCCGATGCGATGCAACGCGATGCGATGCGATGCGCTCTGCCTTGAACTACTTAAAGGAGGATACGCGATGAGCCGCGCCGCAACACGGCTTGACCTTTCGTCCTACTCGAGAGCCTCCTCGCGACCGAGGCTTCCTCGTCCTTTTCCTCCTTTTTGTATTGTTTCCTGTGCCTGCGTATGATGGATGATATTTGCGAACTTTATGTTTCGAGGGTCTAGCTTCTGGGCAATATGCATTAGCGACTGGAAACTGCCTCCTTTTGGGAATCAATTCCTTGGGGAGATGGACTCTTCTGGAGGTGGGAGCGAGGAACGAATTGTTTTCGGAGGGTTTGATGAGGATTTGATGCATGGGGTGTCCTTTCGTCGGCTGACTTATGGGGTCTAGATATCCGCGGTTCTTGCGTAGCTTTTTTGTATCTGCTATGCACGTGGTTATTGGAAAGAGGTGGTGCAAAAAATTTTATTCCATCGTTCTTCTGTTACTTTTTATGGAAAAAATGTTGGCCGGCTTTGGTTCTATTGTATCATGAATTAAGGTTGCATTATGTACATATGTTGTAATAAAAGTTAATAGTTATAGAATTTCGATTAATCCAATTAATGTCAGAGGTAAAACTGAAATAAAACTTCTTGGAGAAGTTTTTTTGTTCTTTGGAGACTATTATTAGGATGAATATGCATGGATGTAAAAATACATGGAAAATTGAAAATAAAACGTTTTATATGTTGATGGTAAAAGACACTTTTATTTAACTTAGTTTTCTTTTTTTGAGCCTTTAAAAATATGAGTTTGCTTAAACATCCTCAGTCTAGTTACGAGAATATCGTATTTTTAATATTTGAGTGCTGCATTACAAATTTTTGGAAAGAAAGATCCCTGACGTACATAATTATTATATTAATATATCAGGTGTCGGAAACAGTTTGTGCGGCATTCGTTAACAATGAACTCAAATTGAGACTTTTTGCAACACAAGAATGTACTGGCTTATAGAATATTACTACTGATATGAAGTCTAGAAATAAATAGTGATTATCTTTGTAAATATAGGATTTAGAATATTTGAATCTTTTTTTTTTTTGAAAATCCAAACGAACTTTTTCTGGTACCTAATAATAAAGTAATATACTGTTTATTGTAAATGACATATATTTATGTTAAAAAACCGATTGATAAATTACTTATATTAAAGTTTCTCAAAGTTTGCATCGCATCGTACCACAATTCCTCAATTAAAATAATTCAATACAAAATAGAATTACGTTAGACTCCATTCAGAATAAAATCGTTTTGACTAACTTGTCCCAACGGTTCCAAGTTACTTTTCCAAAATGGAATCAGTGAAGAGCTCAAATATTAAAAAAGAGCATTCCTTAAAGTGGTGCAACCTTTCTGTGGAACCTGTAGGGAGTGCATGGGTAGGGAAGCGCTCCAGGGAGACAGAAGGTCGGTTTTTTTATTTCTGCACTGGTTGCACTAGCGTCGAATGATCGCTATCTGCTTCTATTTCGCAAAACGGAAGGAGATAGCAAGTGGTTTACTCTGTATCAGTTCAGCCAGTGCAGAAATAAAAAACAGACCTAAAGCCAGTACCTAAAGCCGCGTCTACATCTAGCGAACGCACGCGAATAACATAGACGATGCTGATTCGTTTCTTTGACCTTGTAAGTAGGAGTTGCGTGGCGTTCATTTGCGCGCGTTCGCTAGATGTAAACGCGGCTTAACGTGCAATATGCGTCGTCCGCGCGAAGTGTGCGAAAACTGGTCGCCCGACGACTTCATTCTTCTGCGTAACAGAATCTAGAGGGCAAACCAAATGGAATATCGACCTTAATTTTTCGTCACAATCCCAGAATCAGATTTATATCAATACAGCAACCTTTCCCTGTGCGCACTCCGACACCTCTCGAGTCCCGGGTCTCGTTATCAGCAGGATCTATCAGTTTAAGTCGTGGTGGGCGCCGAACTGTGTCTTTCGCGCTCAAGAATATTTCACTGGAGAGATTTAGAACGAGGACGAGGTATCGTATCAGCGACCAGTAAAAATTCATGACTGTACAGTTATAGCCGTGCGTGCCGTCGCGTAATTTTAGAACTTTATACTTTGATTGCCCATTAATTGCGACGTCGCGTCGGTTCCTCCGAGTTCGGTACTCGGACAGTAAGTTTAACCGACTCGATGTCTCGGAATTACACATTTGACGCTTTAATCCGGAATCCTCTAGTTTCCATCCCACTGCACGCAATCTGTACACTTTCCGAATCCATCTTCGATACTCCTGTTCCTCGAATAGCCGATCTCTCCCCGATGATCGATCCGTTCGCGCGATCGACGCGAACCTCGTTCCCGATGCTGGAACTTTGGACGTCTCTCGGTTCGCGCGGTTACACGGTGGTCGGAAGTAATCGGGAAAGTTTGACCCTCGGACGGCCCGAAGTCGTGGCACCATTTAAGGGACTCAATACGCGCATCGACGGTTTTCCAGAGAGAAAGAGAGAGAGTTGCGCTATTCGACTGCCGCAGTCGGCTCGTTAACAGATTAGCCGGAGCACTTTTCGCCGATGAGTCCAGCTGAACCCTGTCATCATCTCAATACATGCCACGTTACGTCCACGTTAACCGAGCGTCCTGTTTTTCTCTGTTGCAGGGGTGCCTTCTCCGTGGTGCGACGATGCGTTCAGAAAAGTACCGGACACGAGTTCGCGGCGAAAATCATAAACACCAAAAAGCTCCATTCCAGAGGTAAGTTTGTTTCGAATCATTCGCTGCAGCGTCGTTAAAAGGCGACGTTCGTACTGAACAGTTTTATAGTCGTTCGTCCTTTGATGTTAGCTTACGTCATCGCGTACAATATTAATCGGCATCGAGCAAACGACTTTGCGCGACTCTGATGGGATCGCGACGTCGCGAAGCGGCTGCTCAAACTTGTATGCTAAAACCTATGAAGCGGAGATGCTCTGGTCGTCGGCTGCTCATTTGAATATTTCATTAATTAATACAAACGAGTCGTGTAACGCGAGCATCGGGCGAGCCATATTTTCCCATGGAATGGGAATGGGTACCCATGGGATTCGTGATACAAGCGTCCTTAACATTTTTTAAACGAAGCGGAATGCTTTTAATTAAAAGATGTATTAGGTGATCACATTATTAATGTTGCAGTATGAAAAATAATATATTTTTCTTGTTTACACGTTACCAGTGAATGAACATTATACAGAAAAATAAATAAAATAAGTTATTAAACAGCATATGGCACGAAAATAACTTAAATATGAAGCAAAAAAGGTTGAAAAAATTCAATATTAAGTCATGTATTTATTTTATTTTTTTTTTTTTGTATAATGTTCATTCACTGCTGCGTGTTCAAATATTGGTATATTCTAAAGATTTCTTTAGAAGGCTATAGTTACAAATCTCTTTGAGATAATTATATTCAATCACTTATTTATTTATTTTTATTTCTGTTATTTGTAGCTAATGCTGAAAACAATTGTAGATAAAATATAATTTAAACTTTCTTGAAGATAAACGTGTTTTTGTTGCAAAGCAATTCTCAAAATTAACCGGAACACCTAATAAACGTGTATGTTTAATTTGCAAACATTAGCACTTCGTAAATGGATAATACGAATACCGTGAAACTGGGCTTTTGTTGAATAATTAATCCCTTAAATGTGAAGTTGTTCATTTATGCAAGAGGTTGTAATAATTTAATCACTTCCTACAGATCTTCCTGCTACGTTATCCGAAATTTTCACGAGGTAATATTATTAAACAAAGGAAATATTACAATCCATTAAAGTTTCATATTTTTAAGCGTTTTAATACAACCTACGTAGCTTAATCCTGCTACGGTCTTTGCGTCTTTTTTTGTCGTAACAGGAAATTTTGTTTCCCTTTAATAACTGTTTAATTTTGGAGAAAAATGTGAAGACATCATTGTTACTGTATAGATTTTTTGCTCCTTAATGTTATACTATCCCTTGTTCTATAATACCGTGTAACAATCGTGATAGGAATTATGTTTCAATCATTATAATGAATACTATTAGATAATTTAAAGTACAAAAAAAGGAAAAGCTGAAAGAGTTTTCGATTACTGCAAATGCATCACGTTATTTCTTAATCTTATGTAATTAATAGCTAGATATTTCACGTTTCTATCTACTATTTTAAATAATTTATATATTTGTAGTCCGATAAAAATTGTAAAGTTATCTACATGCATAATAGCGTGGTGAGAATAAAAGTTGTTTCCATTTAGATTTAGTTAGTAGCAGGTTAGTAGCGATAGTTTAAGTTAGTAGCAGGGTTAAACGATGCATTTGAGAGTAAAATCATAAATGTATTGGTAATTACTAAAAGATTGCGGGCGAAATTTAAAACACTGTGATCGTCAGGTACAAGGCGAGGTTTCCAAGAATATTTTATGCAAATTGGAAGTAAATCGATCGATCGGTTCGCGAGATATAATTTCCAGCTTCGGTAGCAAACTTCCAGATGGTAAGAGTAGCTTCGGCAGGTTGTAGTTTGCTTTTTTGCAAGTTATTCTTTGTTCGTGCGTCACCTCCCAAGTTTTAATTTTTTCTCGGTGAATTCCCCCTCTAGTCTTCCTCGCAATATCCACCTCAATTTCTGTTGGCCTCAATGTCAACATATAGTAGCAGATTATATAAATCTTTGAATAATTTTATCAACACTTATTACACAGTTATTAGTAGACTGCGGAAGTTTATGCAAATTAATATTTTTATAGACATACAACAGCAACTGAATCTTAAATAAATGTGTTTTATTTTCTAAATATCATAAAGTGCATTATATTTTTTATTTTTTATTGCATTTTTATACTTGCCGGCGTCCTTAGAGGTTTTTGTAATTTGAAAATTGCCATAAATGCATAAACTTCCGCAGTCTAGTTATTAGTTTATAGCTGCCGAAACGGACCCAAAAATCTACTTAGGGATTAATAATGATTCACTAATTTTTAAAGTTTTATACCACAAATATAAAGTCGGTTAATCGAGGTTTTACTATAGAAGGAAATCCAGCTTGGTTGGTCCTGCGTATCGAAATTAGTCCCCCAAAATTAATGTCAACCGAACTTCCCGACAAGCAGCGATAATGCATTCGTCCAGGTCGAACTCGCAGCTACCAGCACCTTGTCCCGCCTATTTCTGTCCAGCGAAGCCATTGTTCAGCTACTTCTCACGATTAGACACGGAATCGCGGAAAGAACTCTGAAAGAAGTCCTCCGCGTACCCCCAGAGTAGTTAGCGTCTAAAAACAACGAGCGACGCCTTTGTCAACTTGCCAACATTCCATCGCGACCAACAGTTGCCAGTGCCGTACGATCGCCGGTCCAGGAAACGTCGTTCATCCCGGATCGAAATCCGCGAGGAAATCGCTCTAATAGATACATGTAATATTAGGGGAATCGAAGCCCCGCGAACTCCGCAATCGAATCAATCGAAATATCGGGGGCTCCAACGCGAATTACTCGCTAAGTAGCATCGCGTGGCATCGATCGAACTTCCGATTAGCCGCGATTACTGGGGGTGGCAACCGAATTGTCCCCCTGCAATTTTCACCCCGGTTGATCATAGTTTCATGACCCTTTGACGACAACCTTATGTTTGCTGATGGGTCCTTTGTTTGTTTGGGGGATGAGAAAAATGGGAATAAGGGTAGGTTGATAGTAATTGGGGCAAATAATAGGTAACATAGTTTCTAGTTATCGAATTAGGACCGTTGAAATTTCTTAACATTCATGCGTCCCTCATTTTCTTAACTTCCAATTAGTTTGTTTCTTGGTGTGAAATTGACACAATGGTACAACAATCAATAAATGACAAGATATGTGGATAATTTTTTTATGTTAAACACATGAAAATCACTAAGGTTTGGGTGAATGTCTCTACAAATGTTTGAATGTTATATTTATTATTGAAGCGTTATATTGCTTCATGAGAAAATTGTGTCAAATTGATACAAGGTATGGATGAATGTTAATATTTGCTATATTTTTAGGTAAGCTAGAAACTCTGAACTTTAACTCTGCTACAGTGATTCACAAATTTGTTCACGAAGAGTATGTCAGTTTAAATTGTGAAGAAGATATTTGTGTTTGCAAAATAAATATCGTGGGAACTCAGACACAGTTCAACATGAGAGCTGTGACGACATAAATTGATAGAAAAATATATAATACTGTGTTTCACAATCAATTAACGTTTAAGCTACATGTGAACAAACCTGAGTCACGTTATGTGCTTCTTAAAAATTCTAAACGGAAATAATTTTTATTTTTACCACGTTAATATGAATGTGAATAATAAATTTTGAAAGTGATGTCAAGGGATTTGAAACAAGGAATAATCTAGACGTTAACATTAATTTCTTTACATTTTTCCTGGAATAATTAAAATAGTCAATACAAAAAATAAAATACTGAATTGTATAAAAAGGAAAAATCGAAAGATTGGGTTGATAATAAAATTTGCTGTGTTGAGGTCTATCAAATCTTTTTCAATAAATGTGGGATTATTTATGAGAGTTTAATGTTAGTATGATTTTCTCGAAAAAAGTTTCTAACCTTTTTTAATAATTTTAATGTCATAAAACGACAGTCAAGAACGATTTGTTACTTATTTTATATTGCTGTAGTTATAAAAATGAATATCTTGCATATGGCACTGTACAAATATTTAATTGAGTCATAGATGAAATAAAATATAGTTGTCGTTTCGAGAATTGCATAATTTTAGTATATCATCTGAGTCGAGTCTCGATATATTTTAGATTAAAATCAATTGTAGTATATTTCATTGGGAAATAAGTCTAATTTTATAAACAAGAACTTACTTATGACTTGCTCTAATAATCTAAGGTATAACGAATGTAGCAATTAACTTGTTTGTTAATTGTAAAGGAATCAATCTTACTATAAATCAAAATTAGAAGGGGATAGGTCATTTATTTTAACTGTGTCAGGAATATTAATATGCTCACAGTTCCATGAGAAGGGGATCATTATACATGTTTAATTATAAACGTAGGTATTTGAAGTTATAATGTTTAGAAGATGAGACATTACTCAAATTTAAATTCTTTATTCTTACTTTAAAGATTGTATTCTGCATAAAAATGCGCTGTCTACTCATGACCCGTTTCGGTCAGAGTAATTTAAATAATTATGCCTAATGACTAGACCGCGGATTTTTATACGATTATCATCATTCTAAATATGCATGATGAGTCTCGCAACATGATTACTTCGAATAAGTAGTAAGTTATTTGATGTATAAAAAAATGTTTCAAACCATGCAACTTTTGTTTGACACATTTTTTTATAGGAACAGCAAGTAACTTATCAGTAGACTGCGAACTTTTATGCAAAATCAGAATCTTAAAAGCACAAATAAAGAATTGAATCTTGTTAAACGCTATAATTTGAACTATATTTTTAATATTTTACCTATTTTGGCGTCTGTGAATAGTCTTATTCATTTTTGCATATTTAAAATCGCCATAAATGCATAAAAATCCGCAGTCTACTTATCAATTATTGGAAGCGATTCAAAATATGGAAACTAGGTATGAATACAAGTTATAGTATTTAAAAACTAAGACACACTGTTATTCAAACTTCAATTCTTTATTTGTGTTTGTAAAAATTTTATGTTGCATAAAAATCCGTTTCTACCAGGTTTTGTTGCATTTCTCATAACTAGACTGTGGATCTTTATGCAAATTTATATTTTTATAGACATGCAACAACAACTGAATTTTAAATAAATGTATGTTTTATTTTCTAAATACTATCAAATGTATTTTATTTTTCATATTTTATGTATTTTGACGTCTCTGGGTATTCTTATAAGTTTTTGTTTGCTGTATACAATTATAATAAAAAAAGCATTTTCAATAATTAAAAAACGCGAATTCTCATAAACACCTGCAGTCTAATTATACGAAACGCGTCTCCCTTTCCAAATATACTAGCCTACGTTTTCGGTGGACCGTGAACACGT
Organism: Perdita meconis; assembly: GCA_030770465.2. NCBI lineage: Eukaryota > Metazoa > Arthropoda > Insecta > Hymenoptera > Andrenidae > Perdita > Perdita meconis. The sequence continues at coordinate 5,880,481 of JASKOS020000007.1, forward strand.
TAAGAAGAGGCACTGGACCCGGCTAAAGTTAGATTTATTGTTAACGTTCCCGGTTGACGGCGGTCCACGCGGAATTTCTTACAGGCCCTAAGATCCGATCCACACTATCGGTTCGCTCACGATCCGATCACAGTAGCTAAACAAAGAAAAAAAAAAGAAAAGACCTTCTCTTTCTTCAATTACTATAACCGAACCGCGAGCGGATCGTGTGACACTGTGAAACGGACTTAATTCTTTAAGAAAAGCTGGAAACTCTGTTGGTTTCGCGACGATTCGAGCCTTTCCACGCGCGCGTCTATCATCGGACGTCCTCGAGCGATCAAAGGACATCCCTAACCGGTCGAGGCTTTATGAAAGTCGAAGGGCGTTCCATCAGTCGGTTCACGTATTCGCTACCCGAGCGTCCGATTGATAAATTTAGTATCAAACGGATCGCCACCCAAGCGGCTGTATCGTGAGTTTTATTGTCGCTATCAATCGATTCAGCTGGCAACCCGCCTAATGTGCGCCCCGCTCGCGTGACTCATCCGTGTCTCGCGCACGTTTCGCGAAATTCTAAATATACACGAAAATGAGCCCGATTCGGAACGGGGAGAATCGCTCGGTTGCATTGCGTGTCGCCGATTCGAGGGGATCGCTTCCATCGTGCGGAGGGTGAAACGCAGGGTTCGAAACACGGAGGGATGAGGCCCCTGGCTATCGGTTACCGGAGGGTTGTTTTGAACGTCAACAGGAGTCGACTCGCGGGATTGAAAGTTGGCCGAGTTAGGGGCGGATAAGCTGTTTACCTTGATACGTGTTCGACGGCGCCTTCGATCGAGGTTGGTAATCGAGCCTCAGAATTCGAGCGCCGAGAGGAATTTTCGAGGGTCGCGCGCAGAATGTCGGGGCAAGAATCCACTCGCGGGGGTAAAGACCAAACAAGAGCAAAAGGCTGATCGGTTCACTCGCGTCGTTCGTTCTCGTTGTAGGAACGCGTCGAGGAAATCGGGATTGAAAAAGTGTCAGTGGGACACGAGAACTCTGACTCCGATTTCCGAAGGTGAAGATCGTTCTAAGGGTCAATGGTTCAGGAGGGCGGTGAACCAAAGTGAGGACAGTTTTCGCTCGTTTTTGGTACCACGATTTTGGAACTGAATTTTGTGGTAAACGATGCGTTATGATGAGACTGTGGATTTTCCTGTGGATCCAAAACTATATGAAATATTCAAACTTCGATACGTTTTATATTATTTAGAAGACAAGATATATTAGGTATAGAAATGAGTTCTTTCTGACGAATTTCTTCACACAATTAGTATAGTAATTTGATCCTAGATAAAATAAAAAGTTTTTTGACCGGAAAAGGACGAAAGTCGTTGATAACATTGATTGAGCTATTATGTCTTCTGCTTAATAGAACTACTATTTTACCTAAAAATCGAAAGGAATTAATTTCTACACCTAATATTTTTATTCAAGTTTCATTTCTTTTCCTGCAGCTGTGAAAATATGAATTAGCATAAACAATCCGCTGTTTACTTATGATGATACATCAATCACAATCATTTTTCTAGTTGAGTGTAGAACTGAATCGGTCATTTCGAAGAGGGATCGTTTCTTCTCTCTCAAATTTTACGAGAGAAGCGAAAGAGTTGTAGTATTTTACATTTCTGAAATATTATAACATAACAGTAATTGTGTATCGTTAAATTATGGTCACTTTATAATTACAGTCTTATGTATATACTCAAATTGTCTTATATTCTTATTTTTAATGGACAAAATTCTTTTAATGCATTTTTTTTTCTGATAAAAATATGAATACTACTTTCTAGATCTGATTTATGACATAAAATCAAATTTCGTCGTTTTGTCTTCCAGCCACAGATTTATCTAACACGAATTTGGACCTAGATTTTCGAAGTCCACAATGACCAATTTAATATAGCGAACTACATGTCCGAAAATGTTCGAATTATTATAAAATTTAGGCCTAACATTTGCTACGTAAAAAATCGTTCCTCTTAAAAATCCAATTAATAAATAATAGTAAATTCCGAGAATCTATGTTGAGATTCATTGTTAGCGATCAGCAAAAGCCTTGGGAACAGTTTTTTAAATGACTATACCTACCACGTAAAAGTTGGTATATCGAAACTTAGGGGCTACCGCGTTAAATGAATTTCGATTTCTTTGGTCTCTATCTCAGATACTAACTATTATTAGACTACGGATTTCGACGCATTTATGACAAAAGTAAAAATGCAAAAATTTACAAGGTTGTTCACAGGTGTCTATAAATTTATAAACTATAAAAAATATAAGTTACGTTAGGATATTTAAAAAATAATACACGATGGTTTTCAAGCTTCAATTATTCATTTGTGTCTGCACATAACTATTCGAATTTGCATAAACATTTAGTCTACTATTTATATATTCAACTTGAAAAGGTGTTGTGATTTATGTCGCATGATAAGGTATGTACTTATGAAACTATGTATCTGAAACTCCGCTCCAAAATCGTGGGACCAAAAGTTCGTCACTCCTTTTGCGCAACTCGAATGTTTTATCGTTTTGAGGTAGTCGCAGAGATAAGTCGAGTACCGCGTAATCGAGACTTTCTTTACGACCGGAGTAATCAATTTTTTCTTAGCTCGAGTCCCGAGTTTCAAAGCGCAGTATAGCAGCTTTTGAGAGGCATTCGAACGAGATTGCTATCGCGGGTTTGCAGAGCTTGAGATCCCCTTGATAACCAAAGCGACGAATTCTTCGATGTTCCGAGGCTTTGGGAGATCCCATCGGCGTTCGCAGCAGTTCCGAGCGGCATGCAGATAAGAAGGTTGCGAGGTAACCGAGTCTTTTCAGCAATCGGAGATAAATTCTGACTGCAACTTAACATCTCAGCGCTACTCGCGCGCGAATTCCGAGGCGAGCGTGCTTCACCTTTGCCCGGTAATCCTCTTTGACGGTCGCTAATATTTCTCGAAGGTATTGCTGGGTCCGCGGACGCTTCGCTCCGCGCAGAATCGGTGAAAAATTCAGCAACCGTGAGCTCGGAACTATTTCCACCCGTGCGAGGAAACTGATTCGTGGCGTCGCGGGGGGTTGAGGCGCGGTGAGGGGAGGAAGGCGAGCACCGTGAAACCGCTGCTATCTTTGGCTTCGGTTCCAGTTTCTCCGCAGAGGGGCGAAAGGTAACGAGGGAGAAAAAAAAAAGGTTGCAGCAGGCAGGGAAGATGAGCCCCTCCTTCCCTCTCGACGGCCCTCTCTTTTTCCTCCCCTCGCGAGCAGAAGGATGGCACGATTGCACCCTCTTCCACCGGCGACGGCCTTGCTCCAGTAACCTCTTGACCTACCCGCTCCACGGCCGTTGTTCGACTGTGCGCCTCTGAAACGAATAAAGCACGTCGGATCGGCCGCGGTGCATCAGGCTCACCTTGAATCGCCGCGCCGCGCCGCGCCGTGGTCGATCCGCGCGCGGAACGCTGCGAGCCCGCAGCTCGTGGACCAATCTATTCTCGAATCGAATCTGCCGTCGATATTTCTTATCCCCCTCTGTCGACGTGTTAATAATAATCCCCGGTATTCCTAGCGAGCTTCTTCCCTCCGGAAGGGAGCAGAACGACGAACTGTTTATCGAGTCGGTTACCATGAATTTTCCCGATTGTCCAGTTAGGTATAGCCCACCCTTTCCGCCTAAGAACGGACCATCGGTCTTCGTAGCTTCCGGCCCGACGAATAATTAATCGGACACTCTGTTTAAGGCTCGCGCCATTTGAAAGTCTAATTTCTGACGGGAGAATTCAAAGAGGACCCCCGATAGAGGAAGGGGTTCGCGCCTCCCCCGTCCATCCATCTATTCTCTCGTCTGGCGCGTTTATAGTCCGTTGCTCCTGCGGCAATTTCCCTCGCCGCGCCATTCGGATCCTATTTACTTGAGGAAACGACCCCGGTGATTACCGTCGAATTCTACTTTGCCATTTTCTGATATTATCGAGCGTGGGACGCAGGAAATACAGACGACGCCGCGACGAAAGGGGTTGGGGCCTCGGCTATGAAATATTATCCGATAGAGGTCAATTTTCCCTCTGAAACTTCGCTCTTCGAAAGGTCAAAGTTCTCCTCTGGGGAACTCGTTCGCGACTGACCTTTCGCGAAATGCAGCTCCCGCCAACGCGCGCGAGGATCTAGCAATGAACTCTTAATGAAACTTGTTATTAATGACTGGACGACGGGGTTTCTGGATCTTTGGATTTGGATCGCGGAAAGAGGATTTCTTTAGCTTATCAGAGGACGCGTCTCTGTTTTATAATACGCTTTATTGGGGTATTTGGATTAAGTTGTGCTATTCTTGAAATGCAATTTATTTGATTGTCAAATGTATATCAAAATTCTATTGTTAATCTATAATCTATACAATAGCCATTAAATTTCTAATTTGAACTTTTTAAATCTTTAATTTTAGTTTCAACTTTCAAAATGTGACCTCAAATCTTAAAAATCTTTAACCTGAAATATAAATATCTTCCATTTCATTTCTTCAAATTTTTCGCTTTATACCTTTCAGTTTCTAGCTTCGAATCTTTAAATCTTTAACTTGAAATCTTGTAATCTTTCACCTTTCACCTGAAATCTTTAAACTTTCTATTTCAAACCTTTAGATCACTAATTTCGATTTCTTAAATCTCCCCCTGCAAATCCTTGAATCTCTAAATTAAAACCCTAAAATTGTACATGTTAATTCTAAAAATCTTTAAATCTTTACCCCGAAATTTTCAAATTTTCAATTTGATCTCATAAAAGTTTCCATTACAAACTTTTAAATGTTTAACTTCAACTTCTCCAATTTCCATTTTTAAATTCTTAAATTTCTAACTTCAAGCCCTGAAATCTCTCATAATTCTAGAAATCTGTAAGTCTGAGACTTGAAATTTTCAAATTTTTAATTCAACTCTAAAAATTCCTACATCTATAAATTTGAAATGTACAGATTTTCTATTTTAACTCTACAAATTTTTAAATCTGCAACTTGAAATTGTCCTATATCCAGTAATGCAATCTTCAAAATTTGAAATCTCGAGTTTTCATATCTTCGAATTGTCAACTTTAATTTTTCAAATCTTCAATTTTCAATTTGAAACCCTTATGTGTCCAACATAGAATCTAAAAATTTCTATATCTGTAACTTCAAATCTTTAAATTGCTAACATAAAATTCTAAAAATTTGCAAATCTGCAACCTAAAATCGTTAAATCTCTAAACTGAAATTTAAAACATCTGTAAATCGCTAGTTTTAACTCTTCAAATCTTTAACAAATCTCCGAATCGATAAGAAATATATAATAGGCATTGTAATGAATAGTTTCGAAGAAAAATATATTCTACTAAATCTATTTCTTATTTTTTTCATACTACTACTACCTTCCACCTTGATCTACCAAGGTGTTTCTTCACCTTGCATATATTTGCAATAACAATACAATCAAACCAAACATTGCTCAAATCTGTTATTAGAATCTCACTTTAGAACTTTAAAAAAGCTGTATGAATTTTTCCAAATTCTTTCAAGGGTTTTCCTTCCCTGACAGACATACTTCGATAAAATAAAAAGGAACGAACAATGTTCTCCCTGCAATGCATTCTCTATTTAAAAAATCCCATTTTAGAACACATAAAAGATCAAAGGCGGCGCCTAAAAGTCAGCGATGAATTCCCGGCCTTTAAGAAGGGTCCAGAAAGCGCGTTCCTCGAATTCCCCGAGCTTTCTACGTCCTTCGTTCGTATTTTTTCCCCTCTGTTGACAGAGAACGGCGGGAGTTCGATCGTATCGGTGTAAAAATAAGACGGTGGATCTTCCGCGTGTGTAATCCGGTCGTAAACGTCGACGAGCGCGCGCGCGAGTCCGCTTTGAGCTAACGGTAGACGCGATCGCTCTTTTGCGTTTACAAGGCCGATCGAGGCCGGTCTGCTTTGCGTTCGACGGAGCACGAATGTCACGAAAGTCAGCAAAAACACGCTCCTTTCCCCTTCGATGGTCGCTGCCGCCGCCGTCGTTGCTGACGCGGATCTCTCGGCGAGGAGAGACGGAAGGGAGGGGACAGCCCTTGATCTCTCGGGCGTGATAAGAATATCAACCGTGGACGTGCATTTTGCGTTTCAAGATGCTATCTTAACGACAGGGTGAGACTCGCCGTCGATCCTCCGTTTTCCACCGGAGGGAAGGGAAAGTCGACTGGGTTGAACTTGACAACGGAATTCGCTCGTCGGCTTTTCTCGTGACCCGATGTTTTATTAGATTTTTCTGTAAATAATGCATGTTGCACGAAGTGATGCAATTATGTAACTGCGCTTGTTTAAGCGGAGTCGTAAATTTTTTACACGGATCTCTTCAGGTATTTTAGGCACGAGAGCGTCAGGGTAATTAGGAAATTAGACTTCTTTGTTCCACTCGACCTTTCTATTTTTTGTTATTTTCTTTCTTTTCTCTGTTGCTCTTAAGTTCTGGGCATATATTTGTTTGCGTCTGTGTAGGGGTTGAAAAAAAACGGGGTAGTCGAATAGAACCTGGTATTCAATGAGAAAACAACCCTTATGAGGCCCATTTGCATTGAGTGCCTCGTTTTTTCTCTGATTACTCTTTTTTACAATTGTCCCTTGTATTTTCTTTGCCTAAAAAATCACAGGCCTGCGTTTTAATATTGATTTACAGAACAATCCCACTTTTTATGATAACAGATGAACGAAATGTTGAGATTCGACTATTAACCCTCTGTGGGCAACCTAAATGATTCATAACACGCGTGAATTAATGTTAATTATTTTTATTAAACACAACTTTAAGCATTTCATGTAATAAACGATTTTATAATATGTCGTAATAGAGGCTTTGTTGGGTCACTTAGAATTTTTTCGAATTTCTTGACTATCTAGAATAGTAACACATAAAGCTTCTATTTACTTTGCCTAAGTATTGTGAAAAAATATGGTTGACAACGGAGGGCAAAATTAAATTAGCATATTTACTGCAGCACGCATTTTGTACTCAGTAGTTCAAATTAACACACTTTAGTTCCTATATTAAAAAAGTGTTTAAGTTACCATTATATGGAGGGTTCAGAAGACAGTGAACGTACTTTTCATCAGAAATTACTTATACCGCATAAATATTCATTTTTTGTAACAATTTTTAGTCGAGAAAGCAATTTCATTATAATATAATGGTATTTATATTGATAACAAAATAGCCTAAATAATTTCTCACTTAATTATCCCTGTTAACATATTTGATGACACACTGACTAGCTTTTGAGCCATTTATATGCAACAACAAACTATCGAATTCTAATTATAGTAAAATCTCGATTAACCTAAATCTGTTACGGTTTTCGGACTTTTTTCTATCCAATTATGTATTTCGTTTTATCTAGTCAACGAATTGTTCAATTCCATGAAAAATACAGAAATCAGAATTAATATCAAAACGTTCGTTCTAATTCAACATTTCATACAAATTCAGCTTTGTCCATTAATAATTATATGGTCATAATTATTATTTTTATAAATTTGTGCTATTACAAGGAATCTGGTAAAATGCATTAAGTATAAAATTATAGGTATAAGACTTTGAGTCACACTTGAACCATGGTTTAATAATTTTCAACTAATTATTAGTATCTAAATTACAAATATTAAGTTAAATAATATATTCTACTGTACCCAGTTTTTTTCACTTTCCTCTGTAATAAATAGATTGCGGATTTCTTATACGAATTCAAATTTTTATAAATGCAAGTAAAGAATTGAAGCATGAATAACAGCGTATATAATATTGCATACAGAATGGTCTACCTAAAGTCACCTAAATACACTTATATGCAAATAAAATATCGGGGACCTTGAAAACTCCAAAAAATTATACTGAAACAAAAATATTCTTTACCATATATTCGTTCTTTGATACCATTTCAACAGCAATTAACATTTTTTACGTTATATTCCCTGATATTTTGTATATTTTGAAATTTATTAGCAACTTCACGGATTTTTGCGTATTGAAATTCTTGTAAATACATAAAAATACGCAGTCCAATAATAAGTACATCTTCTAAGAAGGATATTCCAAATTTTTGCACGACGTATTCCTCCCTTCAAAATCAGTTCCCCACATAATCTCATCTCTTTTCCTCATTCCTCATCTCTGACATTTCCAGAACTAACGCCATCGCAGTTTCGCGATTTTTAATCCCGTATCCATGACATCGCGGAGCTTTCATCGGCGACAAGGAAGAGCGAAGCAATTGAAATCGCACGCGAAGAAGGGAAACGACGTCGTCGAGTAACCTAGTTTTTTTTTTTTTTTTCTCTCTCCTTCTATTTCGTCAAGTAGTCCGTCCTCCAATTTGCTTCTCCTCGGCGCGGCTGCAGTGTTCTTCGCGGGCCCTCGTCGCGACGTAGGTGCTCGTTAATTCTGGTTATTTAATGTGGCGCTCGGCCGTTGGGTCCGGGAAGATCGTCAAGGCTCCCCTGGCTCACAGGGATTTAATTATAGGCGGTGCAAGAGAGAAGAGGGTGCGATTCCCTCGACGGCGGCGAGAAGTCGACGGAACGACGGGCACGGCGCGGCGTTTCGGATAGTTTATTCGTCGGCCGATGGATAGACTGGATTCTGCAGTTGTAGGATGCTTCAAAACACCTGCCTAAGAGCATTAAGCTATTAACTGAGACGATCGAGGCGGGAAGCCTCCCATTTCTTTTTTGTCGCCGCGTCTGCTTTCTCTCTCGGTGTCTCATTCCGTTGCAACTCTGTCGCTTTCATCAGTCTTGTCGCCGATACTTTGTTTCGAAATTCCTCTCTGTTAGCGAACGAATTATTCGCGCGAAAATACTGTCGCAAATATTTCTGCGACGACACACGTTAGGCTCGGTTCAGACGAGCCGTTGAGCCGTTTGCGGCGATTCGCTGCTGCGGCAATTTGTCGCTGCGTTTTAGCAGAAAACGGATTTCTATAAAACAAATTCTAGCGACAACTAGGCGGCGTGTTTGTGATCATCCATTGTGAACCAAAGAGTAGTGTCCCTTTAAATTGGCTATGTCATTTCGTCTCTTTCTAAGAATGAAATTACCGATCGAAACACCCTATGGGAATTTAAATTGGCTGTGTTATTTTGTCTTTCTCTAAAAGTGGTTTTCTTTTCGAGTGTCACCTCTTGTTATATCTACGCTTTGGTGTGAACTGCAAAATAAATTTGACTCAAGAAATACAGCGGCAAATTTCCGCGGCGGTAAATCGCCGCAAACGAATGACCAACGCAACGTCGGCATATTCACATTGTTACATGTAGTTTAAATGGAAATACGCACACCCATCGGTAACAGCACCGCATCGACGCTCCTTCTCGATAATTGCGCGCCACGGTGTATTATGTACACCATGGTGCGCGCATTTGCATTAAAACTACATAAGTTACATATAATAATGTGAATATGCTGATGTTGGTCCTATGGCATTGCTCGTGTGCTGTGAACTGCTGTGCTGTTTGGTGTGCGACGGCCTTAATCGACGCGCATGTTTTCCGCGAAGCGTACAAAACGGCAAACTTCTCGTTAAACTAAATTTTGAGAATCCTGCCAAGATCGCGATATTGAAGACCTATTACCCTGATGCACACGAGCAACAAAAAGTCGCTGCGATTCTGCATACTACCATGTTTTTCACAAATACAAATACATCGGACAACGTCACTGACATGAAATCGCAATGATCGCAGATGATCGCAGCGACTTCGTGACACTCGTGTGCACCGGGACTTACACCGACGCGAGGATCGCAGACGCGAAATTCTGAGATTATAAATGCATCGTTCGATCGCAGCAATCTTGTAAGTGCCCGCGCTGGCCGGGGTAATTAATTGACGCTCCGGCAAACCGTGTTCGGTAATTAGCACCTGAAAGAGCTCGCAGCGGTACATTTACTAATTACCTCGTTCTTCAAAGACCCAAGCATTCGGCATTAACAATATCAGAAGTGCTCGTAACAGTCTGATAACTAATTCACGTTGCGGGCGTCGGCGTTTTGGCGATCGCGGTTCTCAAAATTCCGCCGGCGCCTCGCGACACACAGAGTGTTTGATAATTAATTCGCGTTGCAGACGAGAGACCCGGGGTTCTCGCGTTCCTTCGGTTATATCACGCGAGCCCTGCGGCGTAATCGATGCGCGGGGGTCGCGAGCGTGTCGATACGCGGTTCACACGCGTCGTATTTAATAAACGAGCGTCGGTGTCGGGCTCTTTTCGCTTTCTCGCTAACGCGACGCGGGGGGCATCGATCGTCGATTCTCGAAGGAGCACGTCGACCGTTCAGAGGCCACGTGTACAGAAAGGGAACAGGAAATCGTCCTCGAAATTACTCGGCCACCGACAAATCCAATTTTGTCGTGGTCCTCGGTGAATTACCCACGAGGAAACTCGTCAAGGGACCTCGTCGGTGCAATTCGATTTCGCGATAATGACTATACCCACCATTGGCCGTCGTTACCGCGAAACTTTCGCGATTAACTTCCTCGTGGCCCTTCCGATCTCTCTGTTCTCGCGATCGATGGAATTTCGAACTATACGGGAATCTGTCTTACGGTTTATTAGGTTGTTCGTAATCAATTGCGATTTTTTCGTTGTAACGTGCAACGAGTTTAAGGCTTCTTTCTCACGACGACTTGTGTATCGCAATATGCGTTTGAGATACGCGCTTGGCTGTCAAATACCTTGCGTGAATGCTCGCATTTGATTCAATAACTGACCGTACACGATGAAGCTTGTCCACGAGTTTCGTCCCTCGCGTACAAACCTGCAATCAAAGTCTGGGACGGTTCACAATTGCGAACATATGTAGGGGTTGAGAACGAGTTAATACATTGAGAACAACTGTTATTATTAGACTTCGGATGTTTATGCACGATAAATATGCAAAAAGCATATGACATTTATGCTCGATGAATATGCAAATATGCTGGAATAATATGTAATATTAAGTATTAAGAATACATTTTACAGTTATTATAGTTCATTATTGTTTGAATTATAATAAATTACAAATATTTGTTTCTAAATTCGACAGCGTTAATTGACGACGTTTATCTGTAAAAATTAATTTGTACATGGAAATGATTGTCTAGTAGCTCTTTTTATAAGTACTTGACAAATGTTACAGGTTGTAATACTTTCTCTTGTTCTGTTCCAGACTTTCAGAAACTCGAACGTGAAGCACGGATATGCAGGAAATTGCAGCACCCTAATATCGGTGAGCAATTACTATCTTGTTTTTCCTGAATCTTCTGAGTTTTGTGGTTTTTGACCAGGAATGTCTTTGATACACTGGCGTTTCTGGCATTGGTGTCACTTGGTGAGTTAATTCATGGTGTCATCCCTTCTCCTTCAACATTATGTCAAATGGAAAATGGAAAATATGAAATTATGTAGCACAATTTCAATCTGTCACTACATTCATGTGTAGACTTTGGATTTTTATGCAGTTATGACAATTCTAAATGTACAAAAATCTACGAGGCTGTTGACTTCTGCTTCTAGAAATTTTATTTTGCATAAAAATTCACAATCTATTATAATTTTGCTCGAAACTTACAATGTTGATAAGATTAAACATACTATTACTCAATTCTCAATCCTTTATTCGTGCTGGTAAAAATTTTATTTTGCTCAAGAATCTCCCACAAGTTTCCCAACAAATAAGAAATTATCATTTTAAAAAGAGCTCACAGTTTTGAAATTGGCAAAAATATAATTTTCTGACATACATTTGAAAACATTGGATATCACCTCTGAACTCTCCTAGTGACACTAGTGTTCTAATACAGTGGCGGCCAACTACTTAAGACCGATTGCTAATCCAAGAAACAAACATCGATTATGCTCCGTAAGATAAATGTTCTACGTATTAGATATAAATGTAATACAAATTAAAGTACATTATACCATAATATTCAAGTAATTTTGTTTTCAAGTTACAAATTATAAATATTTTAACATTTTCTTATTCCGTGTCGTAATAATAGCGGTCAACTACTTAAGACCGATATATTATTCCTCAGTGTTTTTGTGTATGTACCATAATTGTTGACCTGGTTGCTCCAAAACAGTGCTATAGACTCTAGACAGTAGGTAAATAATCGCGAATTAGTCCACAGCCATGAGTCGAGGAAAGAATATCACCTCAGTGCAAAGAGTGCAAATTAAATTGTTGAGAGACGAAGGATACTCGTTTTCAACAATCGCTGAAAAATTAAATATTTCCAAAACAGCGTGTGTGCAAGCCATGCAATTCATTGCAAAAACAGGCTCAGTGGGTAATGTTCCACGCAAAAGAAGGCCTCGAAAGACAACAAATCGACAAGATCGCATTCTGCATCGAATTTCCGAATCTGACCGTTTCAAGACAGCTGCACAAGTGCGAATTGAATCTGGGTCTGAAATTTGCAGCACAATTAGCGTCAGAACTGTAAGACGACGATTAAATGAATTCGGTTTGATGGGACGTGTGGCACGCAAGAAACCATTTATTTCTGAACGCAATAGGAAATTGCGTTTACAGTTCGCCCAAGAACATCGCCACTGGACTTTAGCAGATTGGTCTAGAGTCATCTTTACTGACGAGTCTAAATTCAATCGAATGGGATCGGATGGAAAAACATATTGCCGGCGTCGTCCGAATGAAGAATTCTCTTTAAGATGTACACAACCAACCGTTAAGGGTTCGGGAGGCTCGGTGAACGTGTGGGGAGGAATGACATTGCAAGGTGTTGGTCCAATACATAGGATTCATGGCATAATGAATCAATACGTTTACATGGATATATTAACTGAGGTATTGTTACCATTTGCAAATAATCAAATGCCCGAAAATTGGATTTTGCAAGCCGACAATGATCCAAAACATACAGCTCGGAGAGTAAAACATTTATTAAATGAACGAAATGTAAGAGTATTATCATGGCCTTCGCAATCACCCGATCTTAACCCAATTGAAATGTTGTGGATAGATGTCGACAAATACATTAAAACCAAAAAACCCAAAAATTTAGACGAACTGTATATTGTTATTGAAGAAGGATGGCGTAACATTTCGACAGAGCGTTGTCGTCGCTTAATTAATTCTATGCCAAGACGTTGCGAAGAAGTTATTAAACAACAAGGAAGGGCGACGCGTTATTAATTACGTACCATGTTACATTTATTGCAATTTACATTTTTGTTGTATAATGTTGATTTTTTTTTGTTTTATAGTATTAATCTTGACTTGGTCTTAAGTAGTTGACCACTATCATGATGACACAGAATAAGAAAATGTTAAACATTTTTGTAGTTTATAACTTAGAAATAAATCCTTTTAATATTACGATACGACATACTTCAGCGTGTATTACATTTGTGTCTAACAAGCAAAATACTCTATTTACGAAGCATAAACAATGATTGTTTCTTGAACTAGTAAACGGTCTTAAGTAGCTGGCCGCCACTGTATATTCGCAGAAATATTAATATTAAATTCTCGTAACGGAATTTGCATTGTCCAAGTTTCGTATTAAAATGCTTCCAACCCTCTCATTAATATAATTAATAACCGCATAAATTAATATTATTCCCAATCACATAATTCCATTTACGTAGATTTAATTCACGCACGAATTACGCGACGGTCGAAGTGTTAATTAGTATTAAGTAGAGTCGGTATTATTTGATCAGCCGTTGAGGCTTACACACAGATAACGCTAAGTGGATTTGGTTGGGCGTAGTCAGACGCTGAGCATGCAGGACGCTAAGTAGATCCAGTTTTCTTTTGTCAGACATATGTTTTAACCGGAGTAACACGAGACGGATTCTGACTCTAGTCGGGCAATCATCCGTAATACATCGAGGGTGACAGCCCGTTCAGACGATACGGTTTTCTGCTGGATAACCGAATCGGTAACAGGCGAAAGCAGCATCCACAAAGTCTTGCATTTTCGCCACCACATTCAGCTCCCAAACATATGAATTTATGGATTCTGTATGGTGTGTAAGAACTTTTATTGTAACAGCTCACTCATACTACAATGAATCATTTATTTGTCGAATCTCGACTGTCTGGCTTGTGTACTACCACATACATACATTTCATATGAGCGAACTCGGTAAAATAACCGATTCGGTTTTATTAACCGATGACTTTAACATGCAGACAAAACGGAATGTCAAAATTGACCGAATCGGTTATTTTACTAAGTACGCGCATATGAAATATATGTATGCAGTAGTACACAAGAAAAACAGTTGAGATTCGACAAATAAACGATCCGTCGTAGTATGAGTGAGCTGTTACAATAAAAGTTCTTTCACACCATACAGAATCCCTAAATTCATATGTTGGGAGCTGTGTCACTGTGTCTGCCGTTTCCCTTCGAACTCCATTACGAATTCCTCTCGATTTAATTCACCGACAACATAAATACATATTATTCACGCTCGCATAAATAGAACTGTCACGCGAGCACAATATATCAAAGCGTTAAGTAGATTCACTTTCTCCCAGTCAGACCGCGCGCACCTCGATTCCCTCGACGAAGTAGATACATTCCCGTGCGGTCGGACGTGCGCGCGCGCTCGCAGTCTGTCGAGCACAAAATTAAACGCGGGGACCGGCTCAAAATTAAGGGCAAATGTCCCTCGTTGGAAGGGCGGCCGCCACGGAGACATGTAGGTCGAGGAAACGCGTCCACTCGAGCGGCGCAAAGGGCACGTGGAAGCTCGTCGTTGACCCGTTAGCATCGCGTCGCGACCTAACGATGGAAAATTATAAACGGGGGAATGTAACCAGTGTCGGCGATATTGGAATCCAATAAAGCGAGAAAGTGAATAAACGCGCCGCGTCTGAAAATAGGAGAAGTCGAATTCGTTCTGCACACTTGTCCGGCTTCGACGGCGTAGCATTCTTCGTCCTGGCTGCATTTCTCTCTCTCTCTCTCACTCTCTCTCTTTCTCTTTCTGTTTCTCTCTTTGCATCACCCTCGGAGTTTTCCCTCCATTGTGTCGAAGCTCGCCGGAAGTGAACGCAATTTTCCGCGAGGGCACGCGTTCGATTACCGTTCCACGGTTTCCATCGAAGCGGTTAGGTTCTACTCCTGCGCCTCAGAATGCTCCACCGAATGAATTGCTATTGCGATTTCGCAAATATTTGCCGGGCGTTACGCTCGTTAACTCGCGCCGCGTCAGTGGAAGATAAGAAGGTGCGATCGTGGCAAACGCATTTTAGCCAGCGATTCGTGAGGTCGATACAGCGACTGAACTGGGAGGATACTTGGGCCCTTAAAGGTCACCGGCTTTGAACGGACAGAGGTTACGGACAGGGGAGAAATTGGGATTACCTTCGACGTTACAGGGTCTCTGTGCAGCCCTCATTACTGTAGCTGCTCGTTAACTAATTGCCTTGGTTCGATGCTTGGGGGAAACTCGTGTCCCGAGTCACCCCATTACTTGCCGAGTCTTCGATCGTTTTTTCTTTCGAAATCATTTATTCCCTGGATGGATTTTTCTTAAAAAAAAAAAAAAACTCGTTCATTGCTGCTTTTGATATAGACTACTCTTTATAAGTATGAAGACATTTACCCCTTTTAATGAATAACTAATATACAATGTAAATTATTTTCATAAAATGATATTTGTTGTTAAATATTATTATGAGTTATACAATGTTTAATGAATGTAATAACAATGGAATAGTAACCACAATCTCTCAGTTTGAATTTTATAGAGAACTTATAGGGCGTTTCAAATAGGAAAATCCAAAAACAGAATTAAAAATTAGATAAACGTTTAGAACAACTTTCACAATCTACCATAGGTTGCGAACCGCTGCTTTAATGTGTTGTTCATGAGTAACTGTCCTGTCTTTAAATATATAAATGCTATTCTCCGGAGTCTCGAATCGCATCAGGAAATTTGACGTTCGAGGAAGTCGAAGGGGACAAATTTTCCCCCGGAGTACAGAAACGTGTTTCCTGCGACGTTAGAAATGTCGGCAGACGGAAGAGTCGTCAGGCAAGTTAATTTCTAACGAAAATTACCATCCATTCCAACACCGTGGAGACACGGTTACGCCTCGCGCGTCGTCGTTGTGTGTTTCAAGTTCGCTGCTTCACGCTCGCCACACTATAATCCTGTCAAACACACGACGCACCCCTCCGTCCATAGGGGATTTACGTATTTTGCCTGCTAATTCGCTGAATGAAAGGGAATAATTCGAGTTTATCGTGTGACGTTGCTTGTTCAGACGTATTACCATAATTATCTTATACAGTAAAAATTGAGTATCGATTCCATTTACATCTTCGCAGTTTCACGCATTGTGAAATGCAGGTTTCCACTTTTTCACAAAAATTTATGATACACTTTGGGGACTCTAAAATATCACAACTACTGAAATACTAATGTGCCGCGATTTTCAAGTTAAATTAATCAACTTCTAGTATTTGGAATTGAATAGGTCCAAGAATCCATTAAAAGCTAATCAATATTCCACCGTAGAGACGATTAGAAATTCAGAAGATTAAAATCTACAGTGGTTTAGTGGGACTGACGGTGGTTCAGTTTTTACGAAAAATTAGCATATATGTTGGAAGATTGCGGGGTTGCGAAGCACGGTCGTATATTCCCGGTTTATGCCTCCACGCCCAGCAAACTGTACACGTAGACGCGTGCAAACCGCTCGCGGAACTTCGCCGTGGAGCAGAACTGCGAAAGTTCTGCGACACGTCGCCTCTGGCTCGTTTATGGCTACTATAAATCTGGCATATGCACGCCGTGACCTCCTCTCGCCCCGCGACTTCTCTACCCTCTGCGCTCTTGCATTTCTCAAAAATATAATCCCCTAAGTATTCTTTCTGGCCTTCCGCATATATTTGTCTCTAACCGAGTTAAAGGTTCCCCAAGAGTTTTAACGGATGTTACATCCTTGGAGTTGGCACTTCCTGAGATTTTGTGGCTCGTACTCGCAACTATAGAAGAAACTTATATTATCTGACTTATATATCTGACTTAAATATCTAAAAAACATTTATTCTCTTCATCTTCACCCTTCAGATAAATACAAAGTATTTAATTTATCAGGCTTTACCAAATTACTGTTCCTTCAAATCATTTTTGAATTCATAAATATTGAAATATTGGTTAATTGAATCCATTTATCTGAACGCGAACTCTGAATATTCGAAAGAAAAATCACAGATAATAAGGATAGTCAAAAAGAATCGTCTCCTATTATACAAATTACCTGGTTGCATGAACTGCTTGTCCCCCAATGGGTTCATATAAATGGGGTTTTACCGTTCAATAACAACGACGCTAGTTTGACAAGTAGATGCATAGAATAACGGGTGGTTTGTTAAAATCCTAACCGAAGGAATGACTAAACAAAATCGGTATTACTGAAGAGATTAAATTATCATAGAAGCGATGAAGTTTTATTGCGTCTGACCCCAACCCCCCGAAATTCTCAAGTCATTCGCGATTAGGTTTCTCCGTCGCAAGGAAGACGATCGAGGGGGAGTATCGGTTACGCGGAACCAATCGCCCGGATGTAACGCGGTGTTCGGCAATTCCCTGGCTAATTACCCGTGCGATTCGTGCCTCCGTGGATAATTAGCCTTCGCCCGAACATTCGCGACCACATCCTTGACTCGTGTACACCGACGAGCCGGTCTCGACGAACGTCGCTCCATCTGTAGACCCAGGATGCACCAGGAACGTGTTTCGCCTCTTTGCGAAGGTTCGATTGCTCGCCGTATCGACGATCATCTGCCTGGCTGCTCGGGATTACGGGAATTATTCCACGCGACACCGCATCGGCTATCAGTTTTTGGGTCTATGGGTTGCACACGTGGTGCTCCTCGACGGTCAAGTTCACTTTCACGGGGGCGGAAGCTGCGATCCGCTCGTCGCATCGCGCGACAGAGAGACGGGTGCAAACGAGAATATATAACCTAAATATTCTGGAGATCTTAGGATTTTCAGGATCCTCATCTTAAGCCTTCCCGGCGCATTTTTAATCAACCGAGTGAACTCGTTACCTTTGAAGCAGTGACTTGCCGTCGTTACTACTTCTTCCATCTTGCTTTATGAATCTTTTGGCGGAGAACCATGTGTATAGCTGGGAGTAATGTTATCAGAAGGCTCGCGCAACCGGAATATACAATGAGACTGGGGCAGCTGAGGAGTGGGGGGATTCCCTTAAGACGTATCTAGCGATGAATAAAGAATTTAATAGCTAGGAAACTTTGCTCGATCTCGTTTCCCTATCTCTTTTGGAATACGTTAATACATCATAAACTTGTTCTGTCCATTACCAAACAGCGTCTTGCTTCCTAAATCGTACGCGATTATTCTGTCAGGAGTTCAACTTCTGTTCGCCAGGAGTTCAACTCTGATATTACTTGGAAGTTAAGAAAATTCTCAGCATCCCTTTTGTAGTCGTCCGTACATTGTTAATAATACTGTCAATATTTATTATACTATCAATATTACTGAGCGTGTGCAGTCGATATTGAAGATAGGATGTTGAGATAGAAAATTGAAAGGAAACATAGATATTAGGAAGATCAACTCTGAATAAAAACTGTATTCTAAACATTATGCCATTTCGCCTTAAATATTATTCAACCGCAAATATACCATTAAGGATCCGATTCTTGACCACTTATGTCTTATGTAATAATTATCATGGTTTTTTTAACATGTCAATGTGAAAATTAACCTAATCTCAACATTTGTGTATTATTCAAGTAAATCTGTATTTCATCTTTAATTTGACATCTAAAAAAGTGTAAAAATAACAGTAATTAAATTATATAATCTAAGCCCTAAAGTTAAAAAAGCCAATTTCTGATCACCTAAATTTTTCTACTATTAGCTATCAAATTTCGGGATAAATTTTTAGCTCGATATTCTTTTGCATAATATTCATATACTAAGCTGATCAGTAGACAGCGGATTTTATGCATTTATGGCAATGCTAAGTTTGCAAAAAATCTCCGAGACTGTCATTATATGCCAAAATGTACAAAATATCAATAATATTACTCAAGTTAAAATGTTTATTAAACATTCTATTTTCTAAGCCCCAATTCTTTATTTGTGCTTGAAAAAATTTTATTTTGCATAAAGATCCATTGTCTGATCCGAAATTGGCTCCTTGACGTATAATTTCAATGAAATTGCACTTTACAGTGATGCTTTATATCTTTTATAATGACAGAACAAAATAAAACAGTTGTTTGCGAAGAGTTAAATAGAAAGGTATTGAAATTAATTGATAATAACATTGTCAAATTAGGATTAATCGATATTATTGACCGTATATGAGACCCTTTTGTGTTTTCTAATACTAAAATATATTTTCCCGTAATTTAATATCGCCATAATTTTCCCACATTTTCTTGGATCCATAATGCAACAATATCGCCTCAAAAAAGTTTCTCCTGAAACGGCTCTCGAATTACTCATTACCGAAGCACCGATAAAATAATAAACCACCCTCGATCGATCCCTGGATTTTTCAACACGCCGTGATTGTTCGCCGAAAGGTACCAGCTACCAGGAACCGTACAATATTTTCAGCCTTCCGGGGCTGCGGCTCTGATGAACAACGAAATTTGGCGAAACCGCACGTGCGGCGCGATTAGCACAATGCCAACCTTGAACCGGCGCGGCGCTCTGTTCTCTCTCCGCTAGTATTACGCCGAATATGCGCTGGATTCGAGCCAATCGGTATCGGCCAAGCCCCTCCGGGGGAAAATTTTCGCGCGGACGTGCCAAGCGAGACGAGTGTCGACCGAATAGTGTTTTTTGCAAGATCGACAGTAAGAGAATTTCTGTACGATGTCCTGGGGTAGGGCAAATGGAAGAGGGGTGAAGATAACAGGTGTCTAGAGCTCTTCAGGGTGGAGATAGATCTGCTGGATCGACAGATTATCCTGAGATCGCTTGCATTTTGTTTCTTGAGGAGCAAGGATTTGCTTTTTGAGAAGGTTGAAATAATATGCAAGGGAGAAGTGAATAAAAAGACTGCATTAACCCTAACTGTTTACAATGGGGTAGCATACTCGTTATCGATATGGAAAACCATGTAAAACAAATGTGGAAAATTTTCATTGCCAACATAAGAGTTAAGTGGTTTAATATTACAATCGAAGCTAAAGCATTTCTTCGATGCAAAATTTTTTTTATTTCCAGTATATTATCGTTAAAACTGAGCTCAAGGTTTAATCGAAATTTAATTGTATTTTTATCGTTGGTGTTTCGTATAATTAGGACCTAGATTGATATAAATAGAAAATATTTGAGAGACGAGATTCTACTAAAGAAATCGAATTTTTAGAAGTGACAGTCGGAAATACGTATTCTCTCAAAGTTTCAAATTTATTTGACATAAATTTCTGGAGATAAAAACACTTATAACTAATTTCTTCATTAGAAGAATTAGTATACTGTGGATTTTTATGTAAAGTTTTATCTTGTGTATTAAATATTATAAGACTTTTAAAAGGTTTGATATTTTATATATCTTAGTATATGTATACACACATTGTGATACAAAACTAACTACTAATTTATAAAAAAATTTGATTTTAAGTATCTTTATCTCCATAAATTTATGCCAGATCAATTTGAAACATTAATTAAGTTTTGAAACACGTTTTTCTCGAAAGCTTTCAAAGCCTATGAGTAAGATATCTCAAAATTTATTGCAACCATCTTTCTCAAATTTTGTGGGTTTCTTTAAGGTATAAAAATCTAGTGGTTGATCAAACGATTTTTTTTTTCAATATATATTTTCGAGTTTATACACAAAAAAATCGTCGTTGTTTATTGTGAAAATCAAAGTTTTTACTTTAAACAGTCATAATTTCGTTTTCACTTAATATTTCAGAAATTCTTTCAATTAATCAGAGGATAAACTAATAAAATAACGAAATTTTTCTAGTTTTTTTTTATTTCTCATAATCTGATTTCGAATTGCAGTGCTAACCACATTACTATATTTTTAAAAATTCTTGAAATTAGATTAGTAAATATTGTTCAAATTTTACTCTTTGAAATACAAAAAAGTATTTTGTTAATAATATGCTTATGCTTTTCCCCAAAATATTCTCAAGTATTCGCTTTGTTTCGGCCTGGTGACCAGCTCTAACTCCTTAACGATGATGTATTTTTTACTTTTCTTTGCAATCTCATTTCCGTTAAAACACCAAATGAGCAATAATTGAGAAGTGTATATACATATTTATGCAAGATAATTTTATTTAGCGCCTCCGGTGTGTTTCCAAGTCATTCCAGACCCCCGACGAAGTTCTCCCTTTTGTGCGTCACTCCCAAACCACCCTGTTCCTCGCTTGTTTAGCCACGAGTAAACAGGTGCTCGTAAACTAAGACTACGCCGAAGGCTATAGAAACTCTGGATTAAGCTTGTTTCTATAGGATGACGCTTATCAAAACCTTCTTCGCGTAACCAACGCTTTGCTCTCGGCTTACTTGCCGTTAAACAGCGAAGCGAACACGTTCGAGTGTCGCGTGCCGGTCGCAGGAAGTCGCGTCGGTTCAGGAATTCCCGCGAATTTGTCGAGCAACGAATGAAATTGTCGATCGCGATTCGATGGGAGAAAAACCTATCCGACAAAACGAAAGTCCACGCCCTCGTTTATCGGAACGAAATGGAGTCTTTGCGTGCATCTATCGCGATAGCGATCGCGCGAAACAACCGTGTGTACACGGTTTGCTACGATAGTGATCGAAAAACCAGCGCGTGCCAGGCATAGCGGAGCCCAAAAACAGCCGGCATGCGTTACTTCTTGCAATTAACCGAGGAAATTACCATTTCACTTGACGGAATGATTAATACACGACAGTTTTCCGACGCGACGATGGAACGCGGAGTTGCAATTCCCGAAGCTTTCAGAATCGTTCGGGTCTTTGCAGATATCCGCGCGTTGCGTGTGCGAGGGACTTCTTGCCGCGGCAATTAATGTTTTTATTAATTGATCGAGTGGAGCGAAACCCGGCGAGTTTTCTCCCATTTGGCGCAACGCGAGCGTGAAGGGACACGGTCGGGCGAGTGTCTCTCGCTCGCCGGCTCTTTTATTCATTTATAATCGGAATTTCATTGATCCTGTCGCGAATCCTTTTACGGTATTGCGGCCGTGATTGGTGAAATCGAAGCCGCTTTGTGCCCCGCTGATGGAAGCGCAATGATTAATCCTCGTAGCGAGTAATAATCTGTTATTTGCCGGTCGTGTGTCACAGACCCAGCAGATTTTCTCTCAGCTTCTTGAAAAAGGAATTCGCCGAATCTTTTCGGTGAAAGATCGAATTCGTAAAATGTTGATTTTGCAAGGCTTCTTCTAATCTAATTCTTCACAGTTTTCAGTAAGTTTCATTAATTTCATTGTTTCCGAATGTGATGGACATTTATAAAGCAATAGGGTGAAAGCATTAATAGTCGATCATTTAAAGCTAAATTTGAATTAAGTGTATTAAAAAAATATAAATAATCAATGTTGTAGAATATATAAAACACATTAAAGTATTTTAAATGTATTTAATATTGTTTGTTTGTACATAAAAGTTTCGGAAAAGAAGTAATTAACGTTCAAAATAAAGTGTCCGAGTTGCTTTAATAGTCTACCATATAACCTGAATTATCTTCGTTTTTACATTTGTTAAACTCTTTAGTAGATAAAATCAAATTTTCGCACAAAGAAATTAAGAATAGAAGTTTGAATAATTGTGTGCTTTATTTTCCGATCATTCTAACTTGTATTATATTTTTTATATTTGGTATATTCTGGCGTTTGTCAACAGTCTCATAAATTTGTGCACATTTAAAATTCATAATTGCATAAAAATGCGCGGTCTGCTCATCATCAACGTAGATACTTTTTAAATAACATACAGCCTCATTTTTCGATGAAAAATGTATACAGCTAAATTACATTGGCTGTTTCTTCTCAATGCTCGTTTTTGGACGTCCCGTGTTTGAAATCAGCAATTGCACATGTAGAATCAAAACTTGTTTACAAATTATTTTAAAGCATTTATTTCCTTTACTTTTGAAAACTCCTTTTTGTCGTATTTTAAATACAGAGTTTAGACATATAAAAAATACAATATAAAATTATCATTTAATAAATTCTTTATTTAAATATATATTTTTTTTTAACCTAAAGAGTAAAAGTGATCGACTACTAGAGAATGATCGATTTCTAGTGCCTTCACCCTGTACATTCGATAAACATCGATACGAGGAAATTGATTTTTCGCCAAATGAACAGCCAATTCTCCAATCGGGATCACTGTGCGATGAGTGCGAACAAAGATAAAGTATATCCTTCAATCGGAGGACCTTGACCACGTTCTTTGACTGATCTGATCTTCGTCTTAGCTCTCCAAGATTGTCTAGACTCTAGACCTTCTTCAATTTGAGGCCGTTGAAAGGGCGGTTCTTGTTCCGATAGAGAACATTTGCGAACGATTCCCGGGACGAATTAGCAAGCCGCGTCCCCCGCGGATGGCCGACGAAAGCTGCAGGAGGTTTATTTAATCGAGTCGATTCCATAATTCATAAGAAGACCGCGGTTTCTTTTATTTATCGTACGGCTCTATCCGTTGGACGCGACCGATGAATCGCCGTGTACTCCGTTTCCATCACGCCGTGCACCACCTTACGTTCGTTTCAGTCAACAAGTGATACCTATCGATCCTCCTCGAATAGACCCTTCCTCACCCTTCCTTACCGTCGCCCGTGCCCTATCTCCGCGACTCGCGTTTCTTCCTGCATTTCCTTTTGCTCTCTAGTTCTCATCTTACACGCCGATTGCCATTTGGATCGGCGAATTGTGAGATAGGAGGACAAAAATCGAAGAATTCGATATTTTCCAGAGCCACATTTGAATGGCTCAGAATAATAGTGATGTAACATTGATTTTTCAAGTGAAAGAAACAGTGACGTTGAATTTGGGTGCTAAATTATTATTAATGTCAGGTAGATTTCTAAAAACAGGTAAAGGTAATTATACCAAATGAAGAAACAAAATTAAAAAACAGAACGTAGAATCGCACGTTTTTGAATAAGAATATTTTTTAGAATTCCTCCGTGATAATTTGACGAAAAAAGTTTCGATTAAAATTTACTCGGTTGCAAATAAATGACAATAGTGAATATTTATCAGAAAACTTCATTGATAAAAAAAATTAAGATCACTTTAATTTCTTTTCAAAATGAAGTTGTATATATGTTTTAAAAGTACTAAAGTACATAGTTCGAAAATCAATTGTTCAGAAATTGTAAATTTTGTCTCGATCAATACATATACCTACTCGATTCACTGTGCGCCGCGCTCGTTCTTCCTCCAAATGGCAGAACTCGATTGGGTTTTCGGATATGTGTCTGGAAAAGCCCACTGGAAATACGACGTTCCTTCCGTTGCCAAGTAACTGTGTTAGAATTCTTTCATTTGGTTTTTGAGGCTCGCGGCGAGAAGTCGGAAAAGGTTGCGCAGTTGCGGGATTCAGAGAAGTAGAAGTTTTAGTTGAATTTTGAAGTTAAGTGCTGAAATAAAAGGAAATAAGCAATTGTTTCAAAAAATTAATATCCCTTCATCAAATAATGCCGTCTTTACACACACGAATGTCAGTTTCTTCGTGCAAAACCAGCACGCAAAGTTCATTTATCGAATCAAAGAAACAAAGAGCATCGAAACAAAGAGCTGTCTGTCCCTGGGATAAAGAAGTTAGTACAACGAGAGAACAAGCGCGAAATAAAACTTGTCAGTAATCCGTGGAATTTTTCAAAACAAATCGTATTAAAACAAAAGTCGTTTGTCTCTCCGTTTATTGAAAACGCCGGGTGCTTCGAAGGGATTTTCAGGATAGCGATAGTAATTTGGTAAGAGCAATTTGACTTTTTCAATCTCCGACGAGGACAACTTCGACCACGATAAGAGACAGCATTGCGAGTAATAAAGAACTTTCACCGCGATAAGGGTTTTCGCGCGCGGAAGACGTCTTTTTAATCGCCTTATCGTCTTACTCGCGAATCGAAGGCTTCTCGGACGTCGCCCGACAATTGCCTTCGATTTTGCGGTACTACTTCGGGCACCGTTGCCACTTTCTGCATCCCGAAGTCGGAATCGACGTTAAATCTCGTTTCGCGACTCTCGTGTATAAAAACTTTCAGCGTTCGTCGTAGTTTTAATACACTTGATGCCTTGTAATTAACGCGGGGTCTGCGGAGGAGGATCATCGCGAGGAGGAAGCAAATATTCAGATATTGTGACGCTTTGGTATTATATTTGACCTGCAGCTGATATGAATTTTCTAACATTTTGCGTTATGGGAAATTTTTATTCGGAAACGCCGGTAGGTTAAGTGCATCTAATATCGTATAACATTTTAGTATTGACTGCCAGTAGTATTTTGAAAAAAAAGTATTGACAGAAATCAGCAACAGATTCAAGTTATAGTTTGATAGTTTAACATGTATAAGACATTATTTTATTGCCAGTGTTATCCTAGCAACGTGTTGTCAGGATGAAAACCTGAAGTATCTGAATGCACTATCGAGTTCATGCGTTATGACAGATAGCAATGCACGTACATTATGCACCTTCTAGAAGCCCTTTCAAATTTCGCAACCTACGCAAATACATATTTTTATAGAAAATAGCTAAAAAAAACTGGGACCTAGACAGAAATTTGTTTTGTCATTAGAGGATTCTAAACACAATTTGTATTTTACATATTGCATATGTTTTGAATAAGGGCATATTTCTTGCATAAACGCATAAGTACATATTCGACTATTCAATGCTAAATCAGAATAACTAAGTTAGATATGCTTAGAAGTTTGAGCAGCTGCGATGGATCAAGTATTATAATTTCGAGTTGATACTGTACTGACGTACAATAATAGACATCACAAAGACAATAGTATAATGTCTAAACAGACGGAATCGCGCTGTAGTTAATCTCCATAGTTCAAGTGAATCAGTAACTATTACGATTTTGTATGAATAATATTTTTCGAAATCAAACGTAGGTAATTACGATCAGTTGCAAGCACTCAAATAATAATATCTTTTTCCTTTGAATTTAATTTGATATGAAAACGTCACTGAAATTTGGTACGCGATATTGGTTGCTTTTACTCTCTACATTTTAAAATAAACGCGAGCGTAATCGCGCGAACGCGTAACCCCGCGCCGCGCTGCGTTGAGGTGTGGCTTCCGGGATCGATACTTACGCCGGTTACTCTCGTTTCTCTCTCTGCCAGGGAAGATTAACGCTCGTGCTGTTCCCTAAATTTTCTGAATCGCTCGTTAAACGCGTTTCCCTTGAACCAACGCCGCTCAATTATCCGAGGAATAATGCACAGCAGTTAATTGAGACAAATGCGGAAAGTTTTTTCAACTCGCGCAACTCTCGAGGAAATTCGTTTCGGTGGTAGAAGTAGATACTATCCGGTTTACTACGAGTTTACATATCTCTAACTCTCGATGTACTTTTCAGGCGTGGTCGCAGTATTTGCTCGAACGATATCTGATACCGGGCGTCGACGTTGTCGGTAGTTGACGCTGGTTCATCTGGAACAGCGAGTTGTGAAAGCTAAAAAATACATTTCCTGCACTGAAGAATATTCATAAGTAGAATATCAAAGTCAGCGAAGTTCAAACAAGTTGACTGCGGAATAGGTATTAGCCGGTTCTCGGGGAAACAAATGAAAATGATTTATTCCACGCACTTTGCTCCCCCTTTCACGAGGAATAATCCTCTCTATCTTCGTCGGTACGCGTGTTTTCGAGCGCAATTCGCGGCACAGAGATGTGTCGAGCACGGAACGGCCACAGAAGTCGGAAGAATTTAATGAAAATGGAGAAGATATCCGTAGAAACGAGGGAGAACTCTCTCTCTCTCTACCTTCATCCTTTTCAAATGATCCTCAAACCAATCAAAAAGAGAGGATAGAGGGATGGGGTTGGCGGTAGCCTATCTTCCCGCTCTCTTTGATACCCTCGACCGATCCAATAAGGATCAAGAGGGAGCCAGCCCGAGATCAGAGGGCAGAACGAGCGTTATTATGGGAATTTTTATCGGCGAGAAAGAGCCGCATTTCGGATCGGGTAATTTTTCTGCAGGTCTATGAGCTATCGCTTGTCGTAGGACGCGATGGGATGCTATCGGGCTTCGAGCTACAAAACGCTTTTTGCCCATAGAGACCGAGAGGGGGATGAATGATGGCAATAAGCTACTGCCGGATAGATTTCCTCCATGGGGCGAATCGACTCAACATTTTCGAATAATTTTCCTGCCACTGCCGTGCATTTTACTTGGAATTCTCCTCGAAATCGCATGAAATTATAGAAATGTCTGACATCGAAATTCAGAGCATCATTTTACAGAAATTCGGGAAAATTTCGGAGTTCTGTTAAGTCTTACAAATTGCTGCAATATTCCAAGTTCCAGACGTTCTTGCTATTTATTTTCGTTGTTATTTTAATGGCTAGAAGATGGTAGAAGATATGAAATATTTTAGTGAAGTGTTGGAACAGTTGAAGGGAGAAAATGTAAATCTTATTTGTTTATTTCATATTTATAACCCGTCTGTAAATTGACATATATTTTTAACATAATTTCTAATTCCGTGATAATAAAGTTTAGTTAATATTATGTTTGTGGTTTTATCGTTTTTCGATACGTGTGTTATAAATAAACCGCAGATGTTTATGTATTTATGGTAATTTAAAAATTGTGAAAACCCATAAGAATGCTTAGGGATATAAATAGACAGCAGATTTGATGCATTTATGGCAATGCTAAGTATACAAAAAATCTACGAGACTTTTCACATATGCCAAAATATAAAAAATATCAATAATACTATTCAAGCTAAAGTGTTTAGAACATTAAACATACTGTTTTTCAAGTTTCGATTCTTCATTTGTGCTTGTAACAATTTTATTTTGCATAAAGAACTGCTCTTTATATATAAAAATATGCATTTCATTCCTTCAAAGGACAAGTCAAATTTTTCCTTATATCCCACCCATCTTTATTTTAATTTTCCACTTAGGAATGTTGGCTACTGCATTAACTTTTAATCTGATTACAAGGACTTGATTGGATTACACCGAGCTCTTACCGCCACTATTCTATTCTACCATTCTTCCAGTTTTAACTTTTATTTTTAGTCTTAGTCTTATCTTTAGTTTTAGTTTAAGTTAATGTACTCTGTATGTTCTTTCTTTATGTATTGCATTATAGGTTAGGCTTAATAATAATAATAATAATAATAATTAAATAAATTTTATAATATTTAGAAAATAAAACATACATTTATTTATGATTCTATTGTAGTTGCAGATCTATAAAAATATGAATTTACATAAACATCTGCAGTCTAGTTATAAATATGAACCACCTGAAGTTTCTTAAATTTGGTTTCATAAGTTTATTAATAAAATAGTTGCAAATAACAATGTATTAAAAAAATCTTAATAAAATTCTTTTAAAAGGAATCAAGTTTGTTGAATTAAACTTACGCGAATATCTGTCATATTATTGAAAACGAATGCTAATTTGCTTACGAGTTCTAAATACGAAACGGAGTGCAGTTTTATACGTCGGGTGATAATGTCATACCGATATTCGTAGCATTCAATTTTTATTTTATATAGAATAAGGTTAAAAATACCGATATTTTACCAGTGTTTGCAACACTGATCTCTGGTTTCTTTATTATATTGTGGGGAGGAGAGTACGCATTGTATTTCCGTCAATGTTCAGAGTATCTTTGGCAACCTCAAAGTTCTGATCTGCAGTCGACGGTTGTTCAACGTGGAATGAGAAATTGATTGACCCCCTGATGGTATCTATATTGTCTCGATCAAAGCACTGACACGGTGGATCAAAATCAGTAAAATCGAAGCATAATCCACTAAAAAAACTGACATTTTTCAGTTGACAATTTTTAGTTGATAACAATATTGCGCATTGGATTGTGCAAATTATCAATAATTATTCGAGCCAGTAATTTGCAGAATTTGTTGCATCAAATTAACTTCCTTCTGTAATTCAATTTGAACCCGTTCTCATTAGTCAGATATTTATTCCAACATTTATTTTGTAACAATTGAACCGTAGCGAAAAATGATAATTAGATATCAGGGCACGCCAAGAGAATAAAATGTTTCCGCGACAGTGAATGCGTTGCTTGTTACAGAAAAGCAAATAGCGTCGACGAAGACGTTCGGCGACGTCGTTTTTCGCGTGGATTTGCTCCCCGGTCTCACTTGACATTAATTAAGGCCGATTCGACGAGAACGTACGGATTGTATCGCGAGGAATGTCTCTTCGTTGACCTTAATGAACGTCGTGATCGAACGGACCGTCGCGGATGCAAATGATACTCGGCTCGTTCTATCGATCTGCCGCCGTCTGCGTTTTCGGGCTAATATCCGCGAGAGCTTAAGCAATTCCTCGATACCGTCTGGCACCCGTTCAAAACCACCCCTAAATGTTCTTTTCCTGCGCCCGACGATACGGTAGTCACTCTAACTTTAAAATGCTCGAATTTAAAGGGTCCTGGAAGCATGAAACTTCTTCCATTTCGCCGGAGGGAAAAACAATCGGAAAGTTTCGATCGAAGCCGACTATTGGATCGATTAGTAAAAAGGGGAACGATCTCTCGACGAAATAATTGGCCCTCAGACTTGTCTAGCGCCGCGCAAAATCCTGGATCTCTAATGACGTCGTTCATATGCGACGCGACGCAACCGCCGCCGCCGCTGCAATTTGTTCAACGACCGTGAAGATCGTTTGCGCGATACCTCGACAATTTTCCTTCCGCGTCTTCAATCGTCTCTGCACCGTCGTTTCCCTTTGCATTGTAATTTCCGGCTTGAGTGGAAGCAAAACGATCATGGGAACTCGCAGGCTGGAAATGTTTGTTCCGCGTTTTTCTTTTCGTTATTTACAGATTTACTAGGGTGGACGGAATAAAAAATCATCGGGGGGATGGAATTCAAAACTCTGTTCTCCGTGTGCAGTCGTTTCTTTCACTCGCGCTGCCTTTGAACGAAAATCTTTGCATAGGGTCATTCGGGGTAAACGGACGCACTTTTGCTGTTTTTGCTTCACTGAGCAGAAACTACCATGATATTAGGAACACTTTTTTGTGCTATCGGTAGCATATTTAATAGATTCATAAAATGTAACGAATATTTGACGATAGGCCAAACAGTTTTTTTTTAAATTAAGCAAAAGAGTGACTTGGTCAGAGTGCGTACCTTTACCCCGACATGCGGGGTAAAAATACGCAATCGTGTGGGTAAAAGTTCGCATGTAGAGTAAAAGTATGCATTCAGGTGTAGTAAAAGAAAATGAACAAATAATACACAGATGGAACATATTTTTATATTATTTTTAATAAATGAAGCTAAAGATGACAAAAACAATAGAAATTAGGAACTTCAAATTTATGAAACTATCATAAAATTATGATTTTTCATAGATTCAACAAAACGAAATTATGCTCAAGCCTTTATCAGAGCAGATATATTTTTACTCCAAATATTATTAAGAATTCAAAAACAAGTAGACAGTAACCTAAATACCAGTGCATACTATTGCCCCCGTCCTTTTATCCAGATAAATAAAGAATTTTACATAAATAAAGAATTACAGCATGAATAAGAGTTTGTCTTACTTTCTAAACATTGTAATTTATATTATATTTTTGATATTTTGTATATTTTGACATGTGTTAACAATGTCCCAGATTTTTTGTATAGCTAGTATCGCCATAAATGCACAATGAAATTGAAATGAGTAATGAATACGTTTTTTATACTACAAATGTTCGTGGATTCCAGATCGTATATTAAAAGAATTATCGTTGCTAGGGGTTAACAATGTGTTTTTGTTAATTTAGTAGCATTCGTACCATAGTATATGATGTATGTAACAAATACAGTTTATTAATTAAATAGAAATATACATATTAAACCTTTTACAAATTTAATAAAAACCCGAATTACTTTATGGAATTATTTTTTTAAACGAATGAGATGTTATACATACATGACGATTTTTACGGTATGAAACATTTTATCCTCCTCTTTCCTTAATGCATCTGAATATTTTACTAACTCCTTTGCGTTTCTCTTTTCTGTTACAGTGAGACTACACGACAGCATACAGGAGGAGCACTACCATTACCTCGTGTTTGACCTGTAAGTGGTTCAGAAGAGTAAGATTAATCGCAGAGTCGGTTCGATAACGTCGCGTCGTAAAGTTCACAGTGCAAACGAGTTAATCGCGTCGAACGCTGAATCATCCTCGAAATCGTCACGGACAGGGAAACCCGTTATCGATGGGCAAGTTTAATTCAATTCCAAACGGAGTTGCCTCGGCCTGGATTCGACTCTCCGCTGGTCAAAATCCGCGCAAGATTCATCGTGCATGATTATCAAGATTCCGAAGCATCTGTTGCCTCGAGGAAACGCAGCTGCCTTGACAAAAGGCTTCCTTTTCGAATTACCGATTCTCTGGGCTTTCCTTCTGTGCCCTGACCATCGATAAGTCGGTAGTTTTTAATCTACCACGCGTTTATATCGAGTCATTTCGGTGGTGCAAAGATTCTGCGACGCGCAGCTGCGCGTACCTTCGTGTAAATGCTGAAACGTGCTTCATTAAATTTTACGAATGAATCAATATCTGCGTCTACGTAATTCAATTACGTAGCCACGATCCACGTCAAACTTCGGCTATCTTCTCCTTCTCCATTAGCTTCTTTTCTTTTACCTCGGTAATTGTTAATTTGTACCAGTCACCGGGTGATTATTCGAGCCCGTCCTCCTGAATTTTAATCAGCCACGATTTGCATATTAATGAGTCTACGCGGTTCTGGGTATCGATATTCCTCGGCGAAAAGTATCGCTACATTTAATTGGGGTTCGATCGGCTCCGCGGTTCTCTCGTTCGCCTGGAATTTCATTACAGCTTCCATTTCCACTGACTTCTTCATCTAAAAATTAGAATTTCGTCGATAATTTGCATTTTCCTGATCGGTTTATCCATCGATGCGTTCGTTTTCCCGATTCCTGAAATACAATCGAAACCGAGAGAAATCGGTCGGCGGATTTCGGTCCCATCATAATTGCGCCGGCATCGCTAACAATAAGTGGTGGCAGTAGCATTGCTGAACGACTCGCGACACCTAAATCTCGATTTTCAGAGTCACCGGCGGAGAATTATTCGAGGACATCGTGGCGCGAGAGTTTTACAGCGAAGCGGACGCCTCGCACTGTATCCAACAAATTCTGGAAAGCGTACAGCACTGCCATCAGAATGGAGTTGTGCACAGGGACCTGAAAGTACGTAGAACCAGCAGCCAGCGCGCGAAATTGACGCGGATGAAACGGGGCGCCGCGCCGCGTCTCAGAACTGTGTTTTCTATTCGATTCGAGGAACGAACGAGCCTTGGTATTTTCGAATCGTCCTCTTCACTTTTCCGCGCCGCGTACACCGAGGAACGTTTCATCGCGCGACGAAAGAACGCCGGAGATTTCGCGGGATATATACGTGGGGAACAGAGAAATAAAAGAATCGGGACGAAATCAGTTTACGGAGGGAAAACAGAAACGCGGAAAAAGTGTTGCGCGCAACGGCGCTGCAGCTGTAGAAGGTAGACTCGCGATCTGTGTCAAGCATGCACCCGTCGGTGCATCGGCGTGCAGCACGGTCGAATAAAAATGCAGGACAAGGAGAGCACGGTTCGCGGTGAGAAATGCGCAGGAATGTCGACGAGTTTGCTTCCTGTTGCAGCCCGAAAATTTACTCCTCGCGACCAAGGCGAAAGGCGCGGCCGTAAAATTAGCGGACTTTGGATTGGCGATCGAGGTGCAGGGCGAAGCACAGGCATGGTTCGGTGAGTCCCACTTCATCCTGATAAGGGTATCAAGGACTCAGGTCTTGTTGATAAGAATTGTTTAATGGAGAATAACCAGATGAGAGATCAATTCGTGAAAATATGATATTAGGTTGATTAGACAATATCGTTAATTAAACGACACAAAAATAGCTACTTAAAAAATTGTAAAAATTAATTACATACAGGGCCGAATTAATATTTTTAGGGGCCCTAGGCGCAACATTGTGAGATTTCAAAAGAGGAAGTCTACAAAACGTTGCTACGGTTTGCAAGTCCTTTTTGACCAATGGAATGTTTTAAATACATGTTTGAGAAAAATGTGAGAAATTTAGTGATAATATTTTGGCTTCTTATTCCTTATGAAAAATTCATTATCTACATTCTTAACATCGTAATAATAAAAGTTATTCAATTTTGGATTTGCAAGAGGAACGCAGCAGGGTTAAACATATTTTTTACGTATATTGAAAATAAATATTGACATTTTTACAGTAACTCTGCAAGTAACTCTGAAAATAAATCTTTACCTTATAATAAATCTTTGAATAAATCTTTATCTTTAATAGGATTGCAAAAACCTAGTGCTTCTAACTTAGCAATAAGAATGTTGTGTGAAACAGAATCGAACGCTTTCTTGAAATCCGTAAAAACAGTATCAACCTGAGAATTATGTTCTAGAGATAATGACACAAAATTGGTAAAACATGATAGATTCGTGACAGTGGATTTCGATGGTATGAAGCCATGTTGTTCCTTACATATTAAATTAATAAAATGATATTTGAGTAAGTCAACCACCAGACTTTCGAACAATTTCGGAATGACACTTAATATACATATAGGTATATAGTTACGAATATTAGAAGGATCGCCCGATTTAAAAATAGGAATAATAGTGCTTCTTTTCCATACATCAGGAAAAATGCCAGTTGATAAGGAGTTGTTAAAAATTAACCATAAAGCCCGTGATAATATAAACCTACATGATTTAAAAAATAATGGTGGTATGCCATCTATTCCTGGGCTCTTATTTACATCAAGTTTACTTAGTTTATTGAATGCATCACTAATATCTACTTGTAAATGGGTAACATGTGTGACATTATAAAAATTAAAAGACGGTGGCATACTAAAATGAGACGTGTAAATAGAACCAAAGAAAGAAGCAAATAGACTCGCAATTGTTTGTGATGAATTAGCATTTACACTATCCAAGTACATATCTTCAAGAAGGCGTTTTGAATAGCGCAAGGAATTTACAAAATTCCAGAACGATTTAATGTTCTTATCAACTTGCATTGAGACTTCAGTATTCCGAATGAAATTCAAATAACATTCTTTAGATAATTTCTTGCACAATAACCTAAGCTCTGAGAAGTGTAGATAGTCGTTAACTGAATTAGAGCATTTATAAATACAATCTGCCCGTTTCTTCTGATAGACCAGTTTCTTTAACTGTGGTGAGAACCACCACTGTTATTAACTGTTATTAACTGTAAATTGTAATGAAAAGAAATTTAATAGCTATGACTATTTTCTATACAGTACAATGTTTATTGTTAAATATTGTTAAATTGGTAAATGCAGTCCTATATGCATGCATGATTAGCAAAAAAATCAACAAAAAATCAGATAAAATTGTCCAATCTATCTAATAACATAACATGATTTGATACAAATACGCAAATCGACTGCGAATCGCTGCAAGCAACGAGTCAAAAAAAAACACCACATTTCGCCCCTCGATTTTTCTACTCGAAATAAAAAATCGTCGCGACTATTTAGAATAAGAGACGAATTTAAACAAAGATGAAACTATTTAGCATAAAAATTTCCAGTGCAATTTGAATCGAGTTTAAATTGCTGCCTCTGGGAAAACAGACGGTTAAATTTACGCGAGAAATTAAGGGCGTTTGTTGAAATTCGCTCGAATTTCCGACATGGAGCGAGGAAACAAAATTTTTCACTCGAGTGTAATTTTTCCGCCGCTTTCACTCTTTTTTTTCCACCGACTAGGCTGTTGCGATTTAAATTCGACTGCCGACATTTTCATTCATTTACCGATCCCCCTTCCCTCCGTCCCTCTTGCAACCCCGTCCTCTATTTAATGCGCGTTGCACAACGTGCACGATGCACGTAGACGGTGCATTTATACGTAGCACGTCACGTTTGGAACACCCGCGATTCGACCGTTCGTTCCCGTTCTCCTTCCACGCGGACAACTCTCTGACCAAGTTTTTCTGCCTTATTGGAAAACTTCCCCCTCGAATTTTCCCCGGCGAAATGGATTCCTCCTTGTTGAGACTTTTGCCGCGGCGGTTCCAACCTTTCCGCGCTCGGGAAACCCGGTTGATTCTATTTTCAGACCTACTGGAGTTTCCTTTTCATCCGTTAGAC
The DNA here is from genome assembly GCA_030770465.2 of Perdita meconis. Classification (NCBI taxonomy): domain Eukaryota; kingdom Metazoa; phylum Arthropoda; class Insecta; order Hymenoptera; family Andrenidae; genus Perdita; species Perdita meconis. The sequence continues at coordinate 5,915,886 of JASKOS020000007.1, forward strand.
AGAGAGAACGACTCCCGGTCGCGGGAACATTTTTCTAGACTCGCCGACATCGAGAGATTGAGATTTTTTTTTAAATTTATTTCGTTCGAAGCAGCCGGACAAGTTTGTCGAAAGTTTGACGAGTTAGCGGCTCAACATTCTTCTCGATCGAAACGGTCGCGGAGGAGTTGAACGCTCCGCGGTGAGATAGAATTACTCGCTTTCGAATCTCTGAAACAGCATTCACCACTTTCTGCGCTTCGCGGAGTATCGGACAGCCGGGCTGAAACGCGGTGACGTTCGTTTCCGTCGTGGAAAAGCCGATAGCTCGGAATTCCATCGGCGGCGATGACACTGTTACGCGCCTCGCGCTCGCAGTTTCCCTCGGTCGCCGAAGAAAATCCTCAATGAACACGCGAACTGCCTGGAAATTCCAAGTTTCCCTATGGTAAACGGCGCATCGCCCGAGAACTCTTAACGATACGACCGACGTTTGGAAGTTGGATAGTTGGCAGTTTCGCGATACCATCTTCCGGTGGCAGTCGATTCTCCGAGCGCGAATGTGACCCGAGCCGCTCGCTCGTAACTGTCGCGCGCAACTTTCCATCAAATTAATTGTAATCTTCTATCCTAGAATCCCTTTGCCCGAAGTTTCCCGCGAGTGCGCAACGAATATCCCACCCTGCATCTCGTTGCTTTCAGCGATTCCAAAGAGCGCCCGTACACAGTCTCATGGGAAGTCACTTTCGACTTAATATTACGCGTTTCCGGGGCGAACGTTGATAACTCCGTTGCTGTACAAGGAGGCGGTGGATTCGATTTCAAAATGAATTTTAACGATCCCTTGGAAAAGGTTTCGCCGGGACGCCCGGTTACCTCAGCCCGGAAGTCCTCAGGAAAGAACCATACGGCAAACCTGTCGATATCTGGGCGTGCGGTGTCATCCTTTACATCCTTCTAGTCGGTTATCCGCCGTTCTGGGACGAGGATCAGGTTCGACTCTACGCGCAGATCAAGGCGGGATCGTACGATGTAAGAATCACCACATTTTGTACAGATCTTAACAATTTCCCTGATAAACGAAAGAAGATTCCATGTACAAATATACGCGGATGTTCAGAAATACAAAGCTGTGCAAGATGTTTCTGATCTTAACCGGCAAACTTTGATAACGTGTTTTATAAGTCAGTTTGAGCAGAAAATGTTATAAAATAGGAATTCGATTATCCGTTTCAGGTACTTTTATAGGGTTTTTGAATACACTCCTTTGTTATGTGGTTGGAAAATTCTAAAAATATGTTTCTTATTTTTCATATTTCGTATATTTTATATATTTTGGAAAGTTTGGAGCGGGAAAGTTCTAAGAGTTCAATTTCAGGATCCGATGATTTCAAGTTGATGATTTGGAAATTTCATGATGAAGATTTCAAAACGATCGACGAATAAATTCATGGCGTAATGTTATGTATATACACTGCGAGGCTGCCTCGCGAGGCTTGCACCAATACCTCATTGTATTGTGCGAAAAAGAAGTGAGGTAACGTTGTCTCACATTTTTTCGCTCACTACAACAAAGCAGCCTCGCAGTGTCTGTATGTACACCCCCGCTCAAAAGTATGTGGACACTAACCATTTTTATGAAATTTGTGATATATTGTGTATACTGTTGTTGTTAGACGGTATTTATTGTTAAATTCTGTTACGTACATGTATGTAATGTATTCTAGTAATATTCTATTGTTTCCAAGTAATTGTAACCAACGTATCAATCCAAAATCAATTCCAATTTTATATTATTAGTATCATCGAAAAAAATAAAATTCTATTGTTTCCAAGTAATTGTAACCAACGTATCAATTCAAAATCAATTCCAATTTTATATTATTAGTATCATCGAAAAAATAAAATTCTATTGTTTCCAAGTAACTGTATCCAACGTATCAATCCAAAATCAGTTCCAATTTTATATTATTAGTATCATCGAAAAAAAATAAAATTTTATTGTTTTCAAGTACTTGTATACAATATTCTAGTAATACATTACATACATGTACGTAACAGAATTTAACAATAAAAACCGTCTAACAACAACAGTATACAAATTTCATAAAAATGGTTAGTGTCCACATACTTTTGAGCGGGGGTGTATGTACGTGGCTTAGCATTTTTTCCTTCAACAGAATTCCCAAAAATGTTACCAAAGTTTATCGATTGAGAATGTTGAGATCTGAAACACCCTGCATCTTATAATAAAATAGATGAAGGCACATTTACAATTCTTTATCCCTCGTCTACTAATTACCAAACACGATTATAGCATGATCAGCACTATTAACTCAAAATTTCTCATTGCGCCCAGAAGCACAAGCGTACAGCCATTAAATGATTTGCCTCCCCCATCTATTTTCCAGTACCCAAGCCCAGAATGGGACACCGTCACGCCAGAAGCCAAGAGCCTTATCGATCAAATGCTGACGGTGAATTCGAGCAAAAGGATCACCGCCAGCGAGGCATTGAAGCACCCGTGGATCTGCGTAAGTAGCACCGCCTTCGAACCCTCCCTAAGACAACGCGTCGTCGAATTAACATCATTTTCCACCCTTTTCCGTGTTACAGCAACGTGAACGCGTGGCGTCTGTCGTCCACAGACAAGAGACTGTGGAATGTTTGAAGAAGTTCAACGCAAGGCGCAAATTAAAGGTGAGTCCTTTTCGTCCATCTTCCCTCGCGTTCGACTCCGGTAGTTTAATTAAGCGATCCCTTTCCCCTCTTCGTCGAGTGGCCGAGTAATTAAAGGATGGATACGGAGTCGCGAGTTTCTCAATTAATAGAATTCACCGCGCGAGCGAACACGTTGCCGACGTTGTAGCCGACGTTGTAACCGAACGACGCGACGGGGACAACGTAACTAGTTGCCGCCACGAGTTTCGATTTCGAGACGTCGACTGTTAAGGCGCGTCGGTCCGTTAAATGATCTATAGCCGTGTGTCGCCTCTGTCAAGGAGAAACTAGCGTTCAGCGTTTAACCATTGGCTCCCCGTTCGCCTCCAAATCGTGGGAAGAGACGCGAACTGCGAAGAAACTCGAACTAGCGAGTTCAGAACTGGGAACTGTGTTTGCGAGAATCTTTCGCGATACACTGACACTTCAGTAGACTGGCTTATTAACGGGACTCGACGCTAAAAGCGTTCTCTTGGAGAGATCCATTTCTTTGTTTTTCTAAGGTCAATATGAAGTTAGGATTCGAGTTTTAGTCGAGGTCGTATCAGTTGACTGCTAGCTTCTAAGTCTGGAGATACTATAGCTTTGGTGCTTGGCTCTAATGTGATTTAACGAGATGTTGCGAAGTGTCTACTGAATGTGCGTCTCAAGATGTCATTAAACCTTCGTATAAACTATTTTTTGCTATGAGCGTTGATAGAGAAAAAATCAAGATGTCAAAATCGGATGAGACACCCTATATATTTCGGCACATTTAAAATCGCTATGAATGCATTAACATCTGCAATCTTGTTATGAGTATCTTGAATTCTCTTAAAAATTTTGAAATCATCCGCGTATAGCAAAAATTCGGAATAAACGATTATATTACGAAGACCATTAATAAATATATCAACGAAAATGAACCAGCGATTCTAAATTTTTATAGGTATATACAGCAACTCACCGGTTCGTACTTTAAATATTAATTGCTGTGAAATCCCCAGTATTATATTTTTTTTATGAATTTATGCCGTTCGAGATTCCTCGTTTAATTGTTTCTCGGTTAACATAAATTTTACCGTGCAAAGCTAACTAGATTTCTAAATAAATTTAATATAATCTTTGTAAACTATTATATGCATCAATGTACGTATGTACAGGGTGTATTACCTAACTCTGTCACCTCGAATATTTAGTACTACAAAATTCGATAAAATTGTTTTTCCTATAGACTGGCTCTTATAAAATTATGCAATTTTGGTACGTAACATTTTTTAGTTATTTGTAGCAGAACAGAAATATTTCAGGCGTTAAAGATAGTTGATACACCCTGTATAAAAAAACTATGTCCGTGTTGAGCGATAAAAACGAAAACAAAAGACGATTTCTGTTCATGATAAATTTCTTGAAACGAGGTAAGAGGTTCTCAGTTCTTTTCTCAACTTTTCGCGATTGTTCCACATACATTCTCTCACATCTAAAAACAAATGGATTACAAAAACTCGAGATCCGTTCATAACAGAGCTACAGAATTAAATCTCTGTCAACTGCGAGGGAAGCGAAGAAGTCCCGACAAATTGGATAATATTAGTTCCACGCCGGGCAAAAAAACAACGCTTCTCCTCGATTCTTCATAAATCGCGAGGCTCCTTATTTTCTTCTCTGCGCCGACAGAATCTCGTGCAATCGGGGGCTGTAAAGTCAGCGTAGCGTCGCGTCGTCTTTGATTGGGAATTCGTGGATATCTCGCCCCCCTACTGCTCGATCGCCGGCTCTTGAACGCCTGTTGCAATTGTAACCAACGCGGGACAGAGTCGACTGGATTGCCGTCAGAATCGCGCGTTGCTTGCCCTGCTCGAATCGTATCCTGTATATTTACGCGTCTCTACGTGTGTGCGTTCTCGTGATTACGTTCGGTGTACGTGGAAAGTACCGTCTTTCACATGCGCGACGCGTGAAAATCACGTTGATTGTGGAGCTTCGAACGCGAGTGTCGACGGGTGTTTGTCGATTCCTCCCTGACGGGTTCGTTGTCGTCATCGTATCACTATAAAGTGATAATAATATATACGTACTTCGAAAAACAAATATCTCAAAAAACTCGCTTTCATTCTACTAAAAAAACAGCGTCGACGACACACTGTGTGTTGCGTATATGGGCGTTCGGAACGAAACTCATAACTTCTAAACTATTTAATTTTTTACCCATGTACCTTCATACTTTTTTAAAGAAAATGTAAGAATACATCGATTAATGCATGAAAAATATACAATTATATAAAAAATTGTTGAGGAGATATTGATTTTTAATTAAATAAAAACTTTTTCGGTAATGTTTATTATTGAAATGTATTTTCAATTAAGAACTGTTTAACTTTTGTTTAAAACATTTTTTCATAAAATTGACGGAAATGCACGAAAAATTGTGGGGAGGATTATACGGTACCGTACTACGTAGAACATTATATTTATTTACAAATCGTTACAAACGCTGAAATTGTAAAACCTGCATTCTTTTATTAAAATTTCAAAATACACCAACAAGAAAAAGAAAAGAAAAGAAAAGCTGAACGTTAGTCGAAACAATCTCAAATGCTAATCGCTAAAGGCCTGAACGGTGAGCGGCTTGATAATGATTTTAATTATTTTCTTCGTTTCGGGCAAATTCGGGCAGCTAAAGTTAACGCTAATATAAAGTTTAATGTTTGCTAAATTAATAGAAAAAAAATTACGGAGGTATTTTTTGGTGTTTTTTTAACAGTCTTCTCAAAGGTGATAAACATTTAACATTAAAAATTCGAATAAATTATTATTATTGTATACAATTTTCTCTGTAATTTTAAAAGGATTGTAGTACCAAATACGATGTATAAAAATCAAACGAAAAACACATACATTTAGCCAATGGCATGTGTTTAAAGAAATACACTGAAATTTGGAATAAACTTTTAATATCAATTTTGGCAACAAATTAATAAATTCATAAAACTTGATGGGTAGTATTAAAATCTACGTTCCTTTCTTAACATCTTAAGATAAAACAGATTGTGAATTAAACACTTCAAATTTTTGGGTTTTGTCCATTGAGCGACACACTGTGCGACATAAAAAACGATTTTCTTTAATATATGAATATGTAGTAATCCTCCATAATAGGGACACCATCCGTAATTGGGACAGTTACAATTAGCAGGAAAATTCTGAAATCGTCGCGTGTTTATCCGAATTCATTCCGCAGTAGCTTCAGAGAAATTCTGTACAGAGGATTGCACTCGTTTCCGAGGGCAGGGCACGGTCCCAGTCTTCGTACACAAAAAACCCTTTGTCACTATATAGCAGCGTACACGTGTTATAAGTCCATTCGCGGCTCGACAAGCGACACGCACAGAAATTATAATTTATAATTCCGTCGGGGTGGCAACACGCGTACCTCATTAAACACTTGTCCCCCTCAGTTTCCTATTAACTATTGAACTTCCGCTTTCGCGTTCTCCTTCCCACCCGCTGTAACCAGGAAATTTCCACGTGGCACGCCACCGTGCAGTGATCTCAATTTGTTTAAAAGCCGGGTTGGTCTCTGTTCGAGGAACAGAGCGCGAGCGGTTCAATGGATACATCTGTTTCGCGGCCGGAGACGATAGGAACGTTCAGCCGAAGGTCGTGGGCTGTTTATACAGTCGTTCGTTTCGTACTTGGCAGTGATTAAGCGAGCCTAGCCATCGACTGCTACGGTGTCCGCGTGAATAACGACCCTTCTTCCTCGTTAGATGCTGCGTGTAACAAATGGTATGACGAAATAATTCGAGGAATATTTGGGGAGTCGAAATGGGGTGACAGAATTTTTATGCGATCCCCTGATCTGTCTTCGTTTTGCAGGAATTCCTTAAATTTCATTTTTAGCTTGCCTAAAATGCATAGAAATAGAATGTTGGCTTACATTTCTTCACTGTCTAAAAATGTACAGTTAAAAAAGTTTTGGAAGACAAATTTAACAAGATTCGATTGACCCAATTTTCGGCTCTCCAAGGAGGCAGCAAGTGTTTCAGAAGGTCATTGAAATTCGTATAGACAGTGAATCTGCAACCGTCTTGCAAACATTACGCATAACCGCATTTATGATTGGCTGTTGGAATTGCTTTCGTTCAGCAAAGTGGCAATAAGACTTCAGTCGAGATGATAAGAGCGTAAAAACGTGTCGCTTAATTTTCTCTGCATCGCGTTCGCCTTTCTCTTTGATTTCCCTGAATTTCGGTAGTTATCTCTTCGAAATCTCTGTTCTTAGTATTTGAACAGTGTACGTCAGAAAAGTGAAAACTCTCATACCGTGAAAAATTGGATCGAAAATCGATTCCAACGAAGAGAAAAGACAGTGCAGAGTGGAGCATGAAAGCGTTGAAGAGCAAATTCACGTCGTGCGGACAGCAGGAAGCGACCATTCCCGAGGTACTTGCTGTTTCATTATTAATCGTTTTAATTTAATCAATATTCAGAGCGCAGTCTTTCAACTTCCACCACATGCTATTGAGCCCGGCGGCTTTACGCACTCGTGAACCTCGAAGCCCGCCGCGGTTTCGAGTGAAAAATATTCATCATACTTTGTACTTTGCTTTTTGCCTTCAATTTTCTAGCTCAAAGAAACACTCGAGCCCCGGGGGCGGTAACCCTGACAATCTTTGATCGAGCACTCGTTCAACACTCCCCTGTGCTTTCCTTTCCCACAATGGGAAAACTTGCTTTCACCGTTTCCGCGGCTCTCTAGTCGCATGTGTGCGCACACCGCTGTGAAAACTCTTAATTTCCACGGTAGAATCGCGAATACCTTTCGCGTTTTAATCATTTCAATAATGTTTATTGTTAACTGTTTATGAGTATCAATTATTTATTTATTTATTTAATTAATTCACGGGAAGGGAATTCCCATTAGTGTACAAATGAATTGAATCAGATTGAATACATAGAGGACACAATACTGAAAAACAAATAAAGAAAATACAAAAGCAATATAAAAATATAAAGCATAAAACATATAAAACATAAAAAATTATGAGACACGGATTGAATTTACAGGCTGATCTTGATTCTCTGACGGATTGTACACCATTTGTGATAAAAAAATGTTGTTAACAAAATATTTGGTTAACAACTTCGAGAGACACTTGGCAACGTTGTAAGTGTAATCAATAAAACGGTTAAGCAACTTGTTTTCATTTGACACACTCAAATCGTAGAAGATTCATTCTGTAGAATTCGCTAGTTCGATCCAATTTGTACTAGGAATCAAATCTATACAGGAGAGATTCATCATGGCAGATTTCCTATTTCTGTTTAGGATGGGTTCTTAATAGTCACATCAACTGTTCTCAGATTTTACAATTTATTAGCTTCAACGCGCGCAGCAGACCTTTAAGATACTTTTAGCTTTTCTGTGTAAAATTAGGGTAAACTCAGACGGACCACATTCCAGCCACTTTCGGGCGAGACTACTCTGTTTTTTTTTACAAACACAAATAAATCGGACAACATCACTGACAGTTTTGTGACTGACACGTCGCCCGAAAGTGGTCTGTGTGAGTTTGTCTTTATAAGTCGAACCTCGTTCATCACGACTCAATAACTAGAGCATGCATAATTCTATTGCTATGTCAGTCAATTTATTCAATCTAACATTAACTGCTTCTAGGAATAATATTGTTAATAAGCTTAGTACTATCTAGCAATAAGGGGAATCCAAGAGAGTTGAACCATGTTTTCCAGGAAAGTTCATTTTATAAAATCGATTTTATATTTATGTCATAGTAAAGTCATGTCAGTTAACTATATTTTGAGTGTTATATAATTTCAATAAGTTAGTAAATCTACACTAAATTTTATAAAAACTGACCTAACTAACCTAAACGCTGAGAGATTTGATTTACGATGTGAGAAAACTTGAGCATACGTACTTCAGTAATTTGGAAACAAATGAAAAGAAAGACATTTTACTTTAGTCTCCAATAATAAAACAATAAATTTCAAACATAGTACCTATTTTATATAGTTTGATTGAACTTTTTGTACAAAACTATCAAAAGTAAAATCATCTCTTTCGCTGTTAATTGATTGAAGAATGTTTCCTTAAACCGTTTTCTTCTTCGACTTGTTTGCTGTCTTTTTGTTTAATTCCCAACTTCTCGGCTTCAATTCACACGTTATGTATTAACATTGTCAGCTTACCACGAAAAATGGAAAAGATATTTGAAACGACTCAACTTTCCTATGATTAAATGTCCGAGATTTCCCCTATGATTATGACTTACTATGATTCACCCTCACGTTCATCTTATTTTCACTTCATTTTCATTTAATTCGATATCATTTCATTGTCCTGTATCGTACGTCTTCGTCTCCAACAATGTAAAAACTGGAACTTATCCCGTGAATAAATAAATGAATTTTGATACACGTGATTTACATTGACGCAGCTTCCGCGCAGATATTTTCCACGCGAAATTCCTCCCCCCCCAACCCCAACCCCTCCTAAGTTTCGCATCGCGGCAGAATGAAGCGACAAGGATAGGAGGAAATTCATTTTCCCAGGAATAAATTTCGTCCTGGCCTTAAACCCGAGCTTCAAAGCAGATTGAAATTAATTTTCGAAGCAAGATCGCTTGGGACGGCCGCGCGTCGTAAATCGTCGGACAGATTAATCCGCGGAATCGTGTCAATCGTCGATCCTTGGCGAAAGATTTACGAACGACGCGACGGGGCTTCGAAGCTCGATCGAAGACGGCGGATAGCGTCATCGAGGAAAGAAAGCGTCTCGTTCTTATAATATTCGCGAAAGACGAGAGCGTTTCTCGCAAGTGCGACACGTAGAACCATGCGACATGAATATTTCACGAGGAAGAAGGAGGTTCGGTGGTTCGTTTTCTGTTACCGCGATAAGAGAGCGTCGCCGGCATTTAATATTCGAAATTTAAATACGCGGCGCGTGTTACTGCGCGGAAAATGCCGCGGTCTCCTCCCTCCTGCTGGAACTTCGCCTGTAATCGAAATCGATTGTTCTGCCGGCAAATATTTGCCGTAAATATTTTCCCGATACTTCAGCCGAACGTTGTGCTAACGTTTCGCCTGCTATTAGCTCTGTTTGTCTTGCCAGTTACACGTATTTGTTGTACCATTCCCTTCGCTTCCGACTTTCGCGAGCGCAGCGACCTTAAACGCGGGGTCGCCGCGTCGCGCTGGCCGTTATCGCTCGAAACATCGTGAACCCTCGAGATTTTTTTTTTTTTGTTACGGAAGCGACAGCTTTTTTCCGCCCTCTGCACTCCGGTTGTGAATTACATATTTACGTTTCAATTGTAGGAATCACGAACTTTTCTGGCTTTCTCGTTTCACTGGTTAAAAAAAAAAAAAAAAAAAAAAAAAAGGAACGGTAAAACAGTTAGCGGGTAAATTCTTTTTCCCCGTTCGCGAGTTCACAGAATTGCGCCACTTGAATTGATATTGCGCGCTGCTCGCCATCATTTCTCTGTTGGAAGGTGAAACAATGGCCCAACAAATTTGCATCCGCGTCTCCTATTAACCCGTGAAAGCTATCGTCGAAAGTATTACGTCGACGCTGCCCGCGGGTGAAATTTCACCCTAACAGGTCGAGCTCTTGAAAAAGCACGGAAAGAAAACTCGCTCCGGGGTTGAAATTTCAGGCGCGGCAGCCTCGAAGGAACGAAACACGAAAGGACGTTTCTACTCGTGATAACGTCGTCGCGAATTCACGGGACAGAGTAATGGCCGTGGCGATACGGTCGTTTAATTCCGGTAAAAGGCGATCTGCAAATGCAAATTAACGGCGGGGAAGTTAATCCATCGATCTACTGTGTCTACAGAGCGCGCCGATAAATCGGGAGCTTATTCGTAACATAAGAAATTATCGCCGGCTGCTAGCGAACCGTCGACAATTCGAGTCTAAAGTTCACCGGTGTAATAACTTGAATACGAGCGACCGGAAGCTCCGCGAGGCTTCATGAAAGAGTCGAGCGACGCGCGTCTCGTTTCAGACCCGAGAAATCGACGGCGAACGAGGTTTTACGACGTCCGTTTCGTCGGTTAAAAACGCGAACCACCCTCGTAATTGAACACCGCCGCCGACGGTACCGTTAAATAAAATCGCCGTTAAACGAGTTTCATGGCTTTCCTGGGAGTTCCTATTCGCCGGGATCGAAAGTTCAATTAATTAAAGGCGCTGCACTTGCGTCGCGACGCCGCATTTATTGCATCGTTTCCACAAATAAATAATGAGAGTGTTTGTTGACTTTTTTTTTAATGGAAAATGCAATTAATGAATTTTGAAATGATAATTTTCTGACAAACTTCGTGTCTTTATCGTCGAACTTATTATTCTTACGATCACGTTCTCGATTAACGCGGAGGAATAACCGTGTGCCATTTTCTGTTTGTAGGGCGCCATCCTTACGACTATTTTGGCTACGAGGAACTTTTCCAGTAAGTATGATGCACAGGGTAAGTACCTCCGGCCCTCTTCAGCGCTTCATGGACCACGACAGACAGTACTTTTATACCTCCTGTTAAATTTTACGTCCCCGTCTCTCTGTCTCTCTACATACATATGATTTACCGTACGCTAGTATTTGGACACTTAATTCAGCGAAAATGCATGAGAATATACTTTAACTAGCATTTTTTAATGTATTGAAGTTTTGCCTGGAAGAAAATAATATTTGACTTTAATTAGTAAGTATAAATGAAAAACCAGGAACTGAAATTACATAGTCGAATATGGATCTTGCAGTTCGACTTCAGATGTTTTCAAATTGAGTTACCAATCATTTCACCGACAATGTTTTCATCGATAATTACGTGCTTAAAAAAATAATGAGGTGAATAAAGTAACAGTATGTTATGATAACTTTAACTATTCGTCTTGTTATTTTTTTTGAACACGTAATTATTAATGAAAACATTGTCGATGACTTAAAGGTAACCCTTTCAAATCAAGTTCTCTATAACTACAGTCTTCGGTTGAAATATCTTGTGAATTTTGAATTGTCTCTTGCAAGAAGAGTGCAAGATCTTCGGGTTCACCAATTTTGTTGAAACTTTGCATAGTAACAGATTAAATCATTTTGTTTGTGGAAATATAGCATAATAGGAGCAGACACTCAGTTTTTTAAATATTTGTGATTAAAGTTTCAGCATTGCCAGAAGTATAATGTTAGTAGAAAGATGGAAAGAGTATTTCTAGTAAGTAAAGACATTTTATTTAAACTCAATATGCATTTTAATGTGTGAAATTTAATAATTGAAGCAAGATGTAAAAAATATTATTTACTATGAAGGGGATCGAACTCTGGTCACCGAAATAGAATTTTAGTACGTTTACATCAAATCATAATGACCCTTGACATCTCTTTCTACTAACATTACAATCTTGGCAAAGCTGAAACTTTAATTATAAATATGTAAAAGATCATTGAATATATACCTCCATGACTCTATGATGCTATGTTTTCAAAAACAGAATAAACAAATCTGCTACTGTACAAATTTGCAGCCAAATTAATGACCCAAAGATCTGGAATTCTCCTTGTTAGAGATAAACCAAGAGCGATGCAATTGTTTTTCTTTATTTAAATTGAAATTTTACAGATTATTGTAAGAGTGAACATTTTTTGTTCCATTCGAACTTTCCTACTACCCCTTAAAACATTGAAACGTATATTTCTTACACCCTATATATTTTTACAGATTAATTGCATAAAAGAAGAATAACAATAAAAATTGCAATTTCCATATCTCACATTTTCTATTACTGAAGGAATAATAGTGCAACATAATATAAGAATCTCTTAATTAAATCACCATGAGTGTCCAAATACTTCTTCACGGTAGCCTAATATCTCGCTCTCTCTCTCTCTCTCTCTCTCTCTCTCTCTCTCTCTCTCTCTCTCTCTCTCTCTCTCTCTCTACTTTTCGTCCTCACTTTTGTCTCTCTCAATCTCTACATTCCTAAATTCATTACCCACAAACCCATCTCGTTCTTCATCCGTCTTGCACATATACGCCAGCCCCAAACCCACCCCCTGTTACATAGAGGATCTCTGTTCATCAGCCCTCTCGTTCTTTTCAAGAGATGCTTCATGACGTGGCCGCGCACGCAGCGTTCATTGCGCTCATTAAGACGTTAGTCCTCGTCGCGAAAGCGAAGAGGGTGAACTCGTGATCCACCCTCTCGTGTTTTCGCCCCCTTCAACGACAGCCGAGGGAAAGTTCACGGTCCGAGGAAACTTCGTCGGTTCCTCGGGATCGAGTTTTCTCGCTTTCGAAATTTCGTTTGGTTCGTTTGCTCCGGCGAACGCCGCGCCCCCGCAAACTGCGAATCGATTGTCGGAGGGAAGTTAGATGGGGTTGAATAAAATTGGCCGGATAAGAAGAATCTCGCGGCGGAAGTCGAAGGAATCCTCGGGGCCACGGAATGAAGCACTCGAACGATCATCCACCCTGCTCGTGCACTCGAACGAACTTAGAGCCCCTCTATACGTTGATCCCCATAGATCTAGGCGATCGGAGCAGCGAGGTGAAATGTTGCGTCGGATCTCGTCAGGATCTACTCGCTCTGATTGGCCACCGGGACGCGGCGCGCCTGGGCGCTCGAAATTTCTCGAGATCACTTTCGCAGATCTGACCCCATTGGTTCTCCAGCGTTTAATCAATTTCACCCTCGCTCGCTCTGCGTATCGAACGATATGTCATGATAGTCGTTCACCAGCCCGTGTTTACCTCATTATCGATGCACTTGGCTCGCACCTCATATCCTGCAAGGACCGTACTACGTTACCCAGAACGAGACAGTATTCTGTTTGTATTTTATTTTCCTCGTCCGGCGCCGATGTTTGTTACCCTCGAACGACCACCAGCTTTCCTCGATCGTTCGATTCGCTGATAATCTCAATCTCGGGCGCGCCGAACTCTGGGTAACGCGAATCGTCGTCGCAGTGGACTCAAGCAGTTCTCTCCTCATTCACGCTCGCACGTCATCGGTCTGCGACGATCGATCACTCGATAACGCTTCGTCGCACTCAGATAATCGATAATACGGATCGAGGATCGTCTCGATCACCCGCATCAAATTCGAGGGAACACGGAAGCGTCGACCTTTTTCGAAATTCATTACATTTCCGAGGAATCATTAATCGTAACGACGCGACAGATCGCTCAACCGCATCAGTCGATTCATAAATGCATTTCGCCGGACCGTTTTTTACTTATTTATATCTCGCGCGCGGACGACCTTTGAATTCTTCATTTGTCAATGCGCCTCGTAAACTCGTCACGGGTTTCGTAGAAACTGTTTTCATTTTTTTGTGAATCGACGCTCTGTGGGGCAAACGTGCTCGAAATGCGGAAAAAAGTAATTTCTGAATAAGTATCGCTATAAGAAAATTATAGGTTGGTTTGAACTATAATCTAGTATAATTTGTTTACCACTGGTTAATTTGTAACGTGATTATACGCTTTTGAAAGATTCAACCTCGAAATCATCCAAAAATAAAAATATTCTTTGTGACTTCGGTATTTTCTTAAATTAAATGATATATGATGTGATTAAGTTAAGTATTGTAAGTATAGTGACTCTTTTTATTGACGAAGACTATATTAAATTTCTTTAAACTCCACAAAAGATACTTGCCTTTACACAATATAACTAATAAAAACTGAGCAAGAATAAAACGTGGAAACCGGAAACGACCCAACTTGAAAGAAAAAATTAGTACAGTACTGTTTTGATATAAGGACAATCTTACAGTCTTGATTCAAAGAACGACGCCTGAGTTTGATTCGAAACAAGGATTTCTCTATCCTCACCACTTTTTCACCGGTGCGAGTCTTCTCGTTCCGTCGTGACCGAGAAAGAACCCGACTCGAAAAACGGCTGCGCTCGGTTCTGAAACCCAGCCATTCTTCGAATCAACACTGTACTGTGAATTTCATGATTAAGTGACATTTGTATGTAACATTTCGTATGCTTTATTGCAAAAAGTAGTCAGTAATCTTTCTGATCATATTACAAAAAGGAAGCTTTAGCATTCACATAAAACAAAACGGTACTTCAGAATCAGACTAACACAAGTTCATTACTTGTTAGAAGAGTAGAATAACAGTAGAATATACAGTGGAACTTGAATTAGTTTGGTTCTCAGGAACAGAAAACTTAGCTGCTACTAACGAAGTTCAAAAGACAAAAGGGCAAATGTGTAAAAAAGTCCCTTTTTAAATTTCTGAAAATGAAAAATTCATGCAGGGCTTTCAAGAATATCTTTCAGGTGACAAAAATTACCCTTCAAAAGCATATAGTCATGTTACAAATTAACGAATCCAAAAAAACCATACTAAATTATAGTCCAAACATTCGACTAACAAAGTATCGATATACCTACAATTTGTTTATTGTAGCGATACCTGTTCAAACAGGACTTTTCCGGCAGATCTTCTGCCTCATAGTGAGACGCTTCGATCTTGCGAAACACATTAATCGAAATCGAAAAGAATTAAGAATGCAATGCTCGGATTCCATGAATTCGATCGATCTTTCTCGCGAGCACGAATTCCGCTTCGAACAAACGAAGAGAGGAGGAGATTACGATCGCGTATCGCTGGATCGACCACCGAACAACTGTTTCGGTCCACTAGCGAGAATCGCCTACCAATGATCGTTGTGCGTTTAGTATTGCTGACCACTCTGTAGTTTATACTCTGAGACATCAGCGAAATACGAAACACCTTGGTGCCCCACCTTTTCTGTTCTCTCTCTCTCTCTCTCTCTCTCTCTCTCTCTCTCTCTCTCTCTCTCTCTCTCTCTCTCTCTCTCTCTCTCTCTCTCTCTCTTTCTCTATCTCTTTCACATTCATGCCGCACATTTTGGAACGACAGAAGAAATGGAAATACCGCAGTGCCTTGAATCCGCTTATCGAATATTTTTTGCTGCAACTTCCCGATTAAAATGAAATATATGTCGGCGCTTGATGTTATTCAATTAGGACACCATATATAAGAACTAGATGTCATTGTTTTTCAAGACATGTCATTGTCAAGGCGAAGAGACGAGACGCTATTAGAATTCCGTGATCTGTATCGTAAAGTCGTGTAATCATATAAAGACAATATTATAAAGAATAATTAAAACTATGAAGCCGTTGTCTCATTTAACATATTCGACATGTACATACATTTTTTTAAAGAAATAAGCAGTTCATTCCAATCCGCGAGCCAATTTCAAGGCACTGCTGTATATCGTCCAAGGCACTCGTCATTTCTTCGTTTCGATCGGAACAATGAACAGCAGCGTTCCAAAATACCACGTATGAATATTTCCACACAATCCGTGTTTCTGTATTATGTACGCACACATACATATATACATACACATCCCTCTCTCTCTCTCTCTCTCTCTATGTTAGTCTTACCATAGCGTTTACTGGACCGCCTTCTACGATAGATGCTCGATAAACAATATTACAATTTGTGTATCCACACACCCGCGTAACGTGGTGGTGCATCCTTGTACACGCGAGTGCAACGCTAGCACAGTTCGTCCCTCTGTTTAGCGCGCCCATAGATCTTTCCCGTTTAGCCGAGTAGTTGAGCATCTTGCATCCGTAGAGACACCGAAGCTCTCGCGTGTCACCGTGTTGATCCACGACGGACATCGCTGTCAATTAGCATATGTGTATCCTTTCGTTTCTCTATGTGTGTGTATACATATATATTATATACTTTCGTCTATATTTTTCTTTTTCACTTTTCTGTTTCTTTCGTTCGTTACTTCTCCTGGTTTATTACTGCGTCTGATTTTTCTGTGCGAAAGACACATCGTCGGAGACACTTCATGCTCGAAGTAGAGATCAGGTAGGGCTGGAGTCGGTACGTCGTCGACGAAACGAATGTCGACGCGACTTGAGAACGTGTCGAGGAAGACTACAATTTCACAGGAATTTTTTTGATGTATTAAGAGGGGAGATTTTTGGGCGATACTTGGAAGGTGACGTTCTGCATAGAACAGGGAAAAGAGGACTTCGAAAAGGGCGAGAATGTTGTTTGTTCAAAAGAAAAGGAACTTACGCGTCACAATCGAAACTAAAATATTCTCCTCATATACAGGGTGTAACAAAATTCGTGGGACATCTTGGACATATAGGCAGTAGACAAGAAAATAATAAGAAAAGTTGTGATGCCATATCATCGGAAACGCTCAGTTTATTAATTATATGCTGTTTTATATTTAGTAAAATGCCGGCGTAACAATGACTCATCCCATGAAAGGGCCAGCGGTCGCGATTTGGGCCCTTACATAGTAGAAAAATATCAGTCGTGTTACTTTCTTTATTATTTCAATTTTTCATTACAAAATATGTGCTTTTCCATTCGAAGAAACATTTCATCTCAATACACGTTGTAAGTCGCTTGAGGCCCACTTAGGCCCAGAAATACTTGGGTCTCTAAGCGCGGTCATTGACCTTAAAGGGGATAAGTCAGTGTTATCTCGGCATTTTACGAAATGTATAAAACAGCGTGTAACTAGCAAACTGAGCGTTTCCGAACACATTACCTCAGAACTTTTCTTGTTATTTTTGTGTCTATTACCTATGTTCAAGATGTTCCACGAATTTTGTGACACCCTGTATAGTAGTGGCCAATAAAATTGCACCAATCCTTGATAACATATTTTATCAAACATATGCATACATAGATACAGATTTAGTCTAGTTTTCTAATACTGTTTCGTAATTTAATGCGATAGAGTTAATCAATTAATTTATTTATTAACTCAACACTCAATGTCATGTCATGCCATGTCAAATCGTCTATTGCAGTATGTAAAAGTTTACACAGCGCGCATTTCAACGAAGAAGTAGTTTCAGCAAAAATGTTTGCAGGTTGTCAGTTGTCACTAAAACAATTAACGCAATTAAAAATACAACGCAACAGTTTAATACAACCATATCTTGAATCCTGAGCATAGATAATATAAAAATTTAATATACAAAAGACTTTTATTCTATTATATTTGATCAGTTTGATCGTGCATCAATTGCTCCACAAAAGATGGATACTTTTAAGGTACGGCAATTTCTTTGGTCACTACTATAGAATTTATCGCTAAAGCATAGCTTAGGGTTTTTTAAAAGTCCCCAACTTTTATTACTGGTGCATAATTGAGAACTTAATCGACATCCCACCGCATTATTTTTATTTCCTGTTGCAATTAATCACACCAAACTATGAGAGCATATACAATATTTAGCTTTCGTCGGAACGTGACGCAGTAAAAGAGTTTCAAGCAAACACGGATTGCTTCGAATGAACACGCTCCATCTGAAAGTACTCAAAAGTTCAGTTTCTCCGGAAGAATCAATGCTTCGGTCTCACCTCGAAGGGAAACAAACGTAAACGCGGAAAAAGAAAGAGCAATTTTTCCGTGGTTCGCGTGCGAGTTACGTTCCTATCGCGAGGAACCATCAAATACTTTCATTAGCATGTAACAATTTCCGTGAGAAATAGCTGTGCCAACGCGACTCGGCTTTCGTCAGCGCGTTGCTCGCAATTTGTTTCAATTACTCAACCGAAAGACAGCCATCGATCGTTTCCCTCTCTCCCTTTCTCTCTCTCTCTCTCTCTCTCTCTCTCTCTCTCTCTCTCTCTCTCTCTCTCTCGTTCGTGCTTTCCTTTTTTGTCTTTCATCACGCTGCAACCAACGTATAATTAACTTCGAAACTTGGTCTCCCAGGATCGGCCGTTCGCTTTGTTTCCTGCGTCGACTAGAAAGCTATCGACGTCGTCGAAGTTTAATTAAATTTATCTCGCCGCCGTAAGCCGACTCTCGATCTTTCGGAGTGTCTCGATCCGCGACGCGAATCGAGTGACAAGCGAGTCTCCTCTTTTCCCTGTCTCTTCTATTTTTTTTTTTTGCGAGAACGTTGCCTTCCCTCTATTTTTAGACACACAATTAAATCAACCGTCTGTCTGTCGAATGGCGACAAAACTAATCGCACGGAGAATCTCAACGACAATGGAAATGACACACACGTGAAAGAAACAGAATCCGATCAACGCCTCCTAGAGCTTTCCACGAAGATCTGCTTTATCAGTCATCGTTCCTTCGTTCGTTCGGTCATCGTGCTAGTCGATTGTTCGCCACGAACTCTCTTCATTTCCACTATCCGAGCGAAACCATCGCGCCCAGACCTCCCATTATCACGGCGGTCTCAAACCATTAATCGATCGAGCGAAACCAAACGAGAATTTGGCCGCTGCCATGGGGGGAAAATCAAACTCGATTCACCACGCAAAACTTCACGAGCTCTCTCGTTCGATTCGTCGTCGCTCTTTCTTCATGCGGGATCAAACAATATTTTCACCAGACTGCCAGGAACGATTCCTCCCAAGCGATCATCGATCGATCGATCCCGAGGATTGGTTCATTCACGACAACGACGCAGAGAGAGTGCTATTAGCTCTCGCGTTCTCTTGGAAAATCGATCGCGTTCCGCGGAAAACCGTGCGAAATTATTCTCGGACCACGACCTTGAGAATCTTCGTGAATTACTTCACCCTTTAATTCAAAAGGGCTTCTTGAGGGAGAGTCTTGTTTAGAATGCTAAAATAATAGTAGCTTTTCGAGAATTTTTTTCCGCAGCAAAGATAAACAGAATCTTTTCAAAACTGTAGAGGTGTTTTATTCTACATTCAGACGATAAAAAAATTTTGTTTGTTCATAATTAATTACTTCGATGTTGCTATATTTAGATATGTTGCTAGTGTCACGCCGCCGATTTGTCTACACCACATTCGCTTCCGGTTCGACACATAAAAAGCAATATTATTTTTCATTTTTATGTAATTACATTGTCAATGAACTCTAAAAAATAATACAAGAAAGAAGTATGAAATTTAAAAAATCGTGGACTTTAAAAAAGAATACGATTTTGGCGACAAAATGTCACCTTATTTACGTAGAAAATTTGTGTGATTAAATTTTTTTATGAATGTTTTTAGTTCATCGATAATGTAATTACTAGACAGCGGATTTTATACATTTAAAGCAATTTTATGTATGCAAAAAACCTACGAGACTTTTAACATATGCCAAAATATACAAAATACCAACAATATTATTCAAGTTAGAATGTTTAGAATTTTACAACACAAAACATACTGTTTTTCGAGTTCAATTTTTTACTTTGCATGAAGATTCGCTGTCTAGTATTTACATGAAAATGAAAGAAGCATTGTTTTTTTTCTTGTTTTAGACCAGAATTGAATGTTCTATGTTGTACACAAGCCAGTGGCGCGGCGCTACTAAGATATTTTCTTTATTTAGTATAGATAACATACAATAGTGCGTATTCGCCGAAAGTAATTTTATTATGAGATGCTGGCAGAAATTTTATGTGCAGAGATTTGAAAATTAACCAATGATCTGTCAAAAGAGTTTAACCTATGACTATAAGTGTTTGCAGTACTGGTTATTCTGTTTATAGGATCAACATGTGCAAATGTTGATGTTAGAAGCACAGGTTAGATATGTAAATATAGCAACATTGGAGTAATAAATTGTCAACAAACAAATTTTTTGTATAGTTCGAATGTAAAACAAAATACCCTTAAAGTTTCACAAAGATTCGGCTAATCTTTACTGAGAAACAAAAATTCTCAAAAAACTATTATTTTAGTGTTCTAAACAAGGTTTCCCCTTAATTATGAACGTCGGGCGAAATTGGACTGTCTCCTGTCGAGTCTTTCGAAGCGGTCCTTCGAAAGCGACGCGTTTCTATCATCGAGAGATTTTTCCGAACGTCGCGAATCGGAATTGACTCGGAGCTTCTAGACGAAACTATCTTTGATGTAATTTCCAGACGAACGACTCGCGACCGTTTCCTCGAGAGTATCGATTCAGAAGGCGACGAGCCGAACGACGAGATCCTCGAGGGACGCGCGCGCGTCGCGGGGCGAGCAGGCGGCTGTCTCCGAAATTCATCGAACTCATAAATCTCAGGGGTCGTCGGCGAGCCTCTGAATGCCGTCGAAATTTATGCGCGGAGGATGTGTTTATATTTACAGACGCGCGTATGAATAAATACGGGCGCGTAGGAGTCGATAAATTTCGAGGCATCGAGGGAAAAGAGTCGGCGGATTCCGCGAGCGATGAGATCCATGGATCCCCGAGCGACGGGAATCGCGTCCGGGGATTCCCGGGACCAAGAGAACGCGATCGATCGCTCTTCTGTCTCTCTCTCTCTCTCTCTCTCTCTCTCTCTCTCTCTCTCTCTCTCTCTCTCTCTCTCTCTCTTTCTTTCTTTCTCTCTTTCTTTCTCTCTCTGCGTCCGCCTATCTATCTCTCTCTATATTTTTTTATTCTCTCTGTCTATCACTCACACTATGACTGATTTTTTTGACAAGGTAACCCTGTACGCGAAGTGGGTCGGAGGTGCAAGGACACCCTCCCAATTTCTCAATCTTTCGCCGCTCTTAACCCCGAAAGAGGATGTGTCTGACCGATAAAGCGATAAGCCGCGGCTTGCACACGACGCCTACACACACGATACAAAACTCGACTCACACGCTGGGATCGATCGGCGGCCGATTTGTTCGCCCGGGAGTGTCCCCTGCCGAGTCGATTGTCTTCGCCGTGATGCTTGAAACAATTGGGTCAAGGCTGTTCGTTGCTGACTACCCTGCTGTCTCCGCTTTCTTCGCACCGCGAGCCATCGCCGAAGGCTGCGACATTGACCAGGGTGAAGTGGGGAACGTGAAGTTGCTCGCAGAGCGAACCGTAGGCGAGCCAGAAATAGAGAACCGTCGAATCCGCGTCGTCGGCTTCACTTTTGACTAGAATTAGTTTAGTTTCCCGTTGCGTCGCTCGCAGAGCAACTCGAAAGTTCAAGCAAAACACTTACGGCAGCGACGAGCCTGCAAAATGGTCTGAATAAGGGCGGAACGGTTCGCGGTTCCGCCGCGCGAAGCTCGGAAGGGGCACTCCACGCGCGAATGTTCGCAGCCGCCTGCCGCCTCGCATTTGGCATGCCTGCGCTTTCCGCCTCGCTTATTTATTTTATTTTATGCCTGGTTCTCGGCTGTCTATCCGCGTTGCTCGCATTTCTTAACAGCCGACTCGCTGGGTATGCTGATACCGCCGCGTGACAACGCGACAAACGTGTCGAGAAGGCCCGCCCACGTCCAACACCGACGCGTCCTTGCGCTTTTTATGCCTTTCTGGGAACCCCACCTGACCAAGCAAAGCGTTATCAATCGATTGCTTGGCGATTCTCCGGTTTCAGCGGTGCGTGAAGCTCGGAGGATTTTTTTAAATATACCGAGGATGTCTGCGCGATGATACATTGCCTACTGTTGGGATAGATCCGCTTTACTTTGTTTCAATTCGTGTCGCTGGATCACTGAATAAACTAAACTTCTTTTCTAAACGTTGAAACAGCAAAGATAGAGAAAGGTAAAGATACTGAACGCTAATGTTCAACGCTGGAAACTTGAACGTAATTCTGGAGGAAATGGACTCTGTCTTTGAAAGCGTTTGCAGTTTGAATATTTTAGAAACATTAACCTTCCTATTGCCTATCTTTAAGTGTTTTTTTTGACACAGTGATATATTTTATTTTTTTTAACCACGTATTTATACGGGTGGACAATGAGTAATGATGGATAACATGTCTAGAAACTATACCAAATCGTTGCAAATGGTTTTTAACGTTGAGTTCTTATATTCCTAATAATTCAGCAATTTCAAATGTGGTATAACGTGGATTTTCTTTTATTGACTAACCCAACCATTTTTAACTGAAATTTTTAAAAATTAGATTGTATTGTTTACATTTCCTATTTCTTGAGATTATATAAAAAATTGTTACCTTTACTCATAATAACGTGATGATTGGACTGCAGATTTATATGTATAAACACAAAATCACATCTTGAATAGCAGAGTGGTTTATATTCCAAATATTGTAACTTGTATTCCAGGTTTTAACGATTAAACATTGTTAGTGAATTCTATGAATCTAAACGAAAAAAAAATGTTATACGAAAAAGTTAAGCGATATTTTTGCATATTTGGAATTATCATAAATGCATAACAGTTCAGATCCTAGTAATGATAACAAGTATTGTTCCAAATAAGATTTCTAAAAGAAACGTAACAAAATTAAAGAAGATAAAATCTTGTGCTGTGGTCTATAATTCCAGAATCGATCTATAAAATACAGACTGTGGATGTTTGTACAAAATTAAATCTTTCGAAACACATACAATGAATTGAAACTTGAATAATGGTATATCTTATTTCTAAATATAGATATAATATAAATATTCTACTTGAATTATATTTTGGATATTTTGTGTATTTCGGTATCTGTCAACAATCCTGAAGATGTTTAGAATATTTAGAATTGTTTTAAATACATCAAATCCCTAGTCTAATAATATGAATGTCTCACGATGAGTTCCATTTAATGTATATTTATGACAATTCTAGACGTTCTAAAAGCTTCGAAGTTAATGACAAATGAGAAAATATGCAAAATATCGAAAATACAATTCAACTTCAATGTTTAAAATAGAAATTTTCTTTATATTTTATTTTAAGTAAAAATCCGCAGTGTAAATATAACTTTTGAACGATAGGTGATAGAACAAAAATGTAACAAGACTTTTAATGCCATTTTCATGTAGAATGTCACTATGGAAAAACAAGTTTACTTTCAATTTTTCAAGGTAATACCAAGATCGTCATTTTTTAAATGGAATGCTATATTTTTGATGGTATATTTGGATAACAAGAAAATAACAAGATCAGCTTATCTCTTGGAAATGATCTTGAGGCAATACAAAGTCGCAAAGAAAAGAAAGTTATAAAACAGACATCGAATAATATGAAAAGTATAATATGAAAAGAATATTGCAAGGAATTTGTTCACGTTTCTCGATAATAATCGCTAATATTTTCATACAATCGCGTCTCCAACTAATCCACTTTTCCCCAGAATTCTTCAAATTCAAGCAGTCGGCAATGTCCACGACCAAAACCAATTTTCCATCGCCCCTCGACCGCCATTGTGGAACATTTCTGTATCTTTCCGGGGCAGAATAGCGCGTTGCCTCGTCAGGAAGGTGGTTTCCACGGCGAGGAAGATAAGAATACGCGGAAGGGCATAAAAACGCGACACGACGAGCGCGTTTCCGCAGCTCTCGCGAGAACTTCCCCAAAGTACACAGGATATTGTACCTTGGGGAGGAATTTCGCTTCCGTATTTATACGGGGGCGTCGAGACCGAGTGCCTTTCCTGTCCCTCCTCCTCCTCTTCCTCCTTGCTCGACCCCGTGGTAAATTATTCAAGCCGATCTCCCCGCGGAGAGACGATTCGCGTCCTTTGAGGTTTGATATTGCCGCGACAATAATTGCGTCGCCTCCGGGGCAACCGTGTAATTTAATTTCCTAGTCCGAGAAAGAACCTTTCCTTTCCGTGAAACTTTCCATCGTCCCGGGTACGAGTCCTGGTAATTTCCCTGTCGCGTCTCCGTTGACGCGCGACGGAAAACTGTTTGCTCCGTGGAATTTTTGCATCATCGAGAACATTTGGTGGCCGCGATCAACGCTGTGCATCGACGTGTTGGTCAGAGTTGCCATAAATAAGGAATTAATGGCGCCGTGGGGAAGAAGCGACGTAGTAAAAACGGCCGAAGGGGAACACTTACAGAAAGATGCTTAACGTCATGGCAAAGTTAGGCCAATGGAATTGGCGCTATGTCTACGTAACGTCACTTCTTCCCTACGCGTAACAAATTTTCTGGCAATTCTGGTGTTAGTGACCAACCGAGGGGAAAACGCGAAGTTAGTCGATGTCGAAGGGCTCCCCAGGGATTTCGTAGCTCGTTTGGGAAATACTCAGGGAAAGAAACTGGGCCCGGCCTCGTCGATTCGTTGCACACCTCGCAAAAAAATAAGACACTCCTTCTCCCATGTACGACACGCGTCGCACGCAGCTCAGCATGCAATTGCAGAATTTTCTTTTTGCGATTACGACGCTTCTGGCACGGAACGCAGCCGAGAGCTCTCGAGAGCGGCCAACAGAAGGTAAAGACAAGAGGACTTCCTTTCCCCTGGCACCGATACGTCATCTTGAGAGCATCGGCGAAGTTGCTCGGACTGATTGATCACGATTGTCTCGCATGCAGAACACGTGCACTAGAGTGTTCGACTCCCCTGCGATCCCCGCCTCAATCCTCTACCCAGAAGGTCTCTTTTCCTGGCCTCTTCCTCCTTTCTTCTCTCTTCTTCTATCTATCTGTCACTTCTCCACTGGTTTGCGTTTCTCTTCGACAGCTTTCTTTGGTAGACTAATCTATCGACTGCTACGCACCGTCGGCGATGAAACCGCCTCGGAACTTCTTCTATCCTTCTTACTATCGAATTCCTTTGGGAACGAAACTGTGATGAAACATAGAATAACTCCTGCGAGGGCTTGAATTCTTTCAGCTTAAGGATTCTAGTTAATTAATTGACCGAGTCGACGTAACGATCGAGGAATAGTTCCTTAGATTTAGATCATTAGAATCCCTGGAAAATAGAGTTCGCTACGATTAATCGCACGTGTTGTTTTCAATCGCAACTAATTACAACTAATACAACTTAGGCTATGTCCTAATTAGATGTACAACGGCAAAATCGTTGTCGCACGATTGACCGGCCAAGATGACATTAAACAAACACAGTGTGTTCTATGATCGTGTCCAAATTAGCAATATTTGCGATGCGGTGATGTTTCGTCGATCGCAATGCTTGAAATTAAAACCAGTTTATTTTCTGTTGTACCTCACGTACGACGTTTGCAATGGGTAACTTTACGGTAAGACATCAAAACAGAGACAAGATCTACAAACAAATTTTGTAGATCTAGAAATACTTCATCGTTTCATACATTTCTCGTAGAAGTTTATATTACTAAAAACCATATTTAAAATCAAGTAATAGATCATTTTCTTACTGCATCTTAAATTTCGAACCTTACAGAATTACGAATAATGATATTACGAATAATCTATGAAACACACATTTCTTTACGGTATCCAAATAATAGATAAGAAGTTTCATATCGGCAGAACAGTCACCTGCGTCGGCATACCACAGTCTTTAGGTTACACAAAATTAATTTTGTTGTGTGTTTTCGGTAAAAATGAAGAGATTGTATAATAGTTGCCAAATTGCGTTTTGTCCAGCTAGATTTTGTTTTGACCACTTTGCGTTGTGCACGCGACAAAAAATAAACTGTCGTAAATTTTGTCGCATCGAGATTGTTACCAATTTATATGCGACCATAAAATATACTTGGTTCGTTTAGTATCCCGTTGATCAGTCAATCGTGCGAGAACGATTTTGTCGCTGTACGACATGTAGTTATGACATAGCGTTAGACGTCCTAGACAATCATCTAGATCTAGAGACGTCAAGAGACTCTTTGCTCATCTTTTTATTGCAGAGCGTCCATCTTTCGCTCGTTACGTCGATCCCGTCCATAATTACACATCAGTTTCTGCATTCTAATTGCACCTCTGCTGAAACGCAACACTTTCAACTTCTCTCGCCCCCCGCTCTCGTTAAACTTGAGCCTCGCGTTTCGATTTAGCGATCGAGACACGACTCCCGCGTTCGTTTTTTGTCCTCGCGAAATCCCGTTGTTTCGAGGAGTCCTCGAAGAACCCTTCCACCGTCCTTCCTCCGCTCTTCCAACCCGAGGCCGTTAAGGCGGCGACTGTTGTGCGCGCCCATTCTTCGATTCTCCGCCAATCTGTTTCATAATCAACGGGGACTGCCGCCTCCTTTGTGGAGGAAAGAATGGAGGAAAGGTGGTTGCCGGGTTCATTGTCTCCCCATTGTTCCCGAACTTCGTTCCAGTTTCATCCTGGCGTTTACCGTTTCCCCGCAGCGACGTTCCTGCGGGGACACAGTTACACCCGCGATCCAGGAATCGTTCTCCTCATGAATAATTCGCGTTCACGAGGACGCCTAGGTGAAAATACGTACGCCGCACCCTCGTGGGATTCTCGCTTCGGTCTCGATGTTGTTTCTGATATCGGGGGACGTTGTCCTTACGATCCGCGTGTATGGCATCAAGTTCGACACACAAGTCAGTGCGTCCCCCGGGGATTTTTCCGATGGAATTGTATTACGCTTCTCGTGAAAAATGTTCTGAACTGCGACGGATAACTCGTAGAAGCTGTTTTTAATATTTGAGCTTCCTAGAGAAACGCAGGATTAGTAATATTTATTTAGAGTTATAATTACAATTCCTGTGGTAATTGAATTGGGATTACATACTGATTATTTGCTTTTCATTAATTATAGTAGCAATATTTTCATTTGATTTCTTTCTGTTTAACTTTTAATAAAACTGAACACTCTGGAATTTTATTAGCGAAATTAATTCACAGCGAAATTCAGCTTGAAACAGGTCACCTAAACATATCTGTATCTGTGGAAATATGAGAAATAGTTTTTACATAATTGAAATGGTATCAAAAAGGATATCAGACAAGAAGAATTTCTTTCTAATGTTTCCTTTTAGGTCATTCATGTTTTTCTTTCCAATTTCAAGTTGATGTTCGATATTCTGAAACCTACAACATTCTTGAAAATAAGATCCATAGTAATTTAAAGAAGCTGCAGTGCCTTCAAAAATGTATAGAGCTTTTTAAAAAAAATTATCTTCGGAATGTCTCGCCTGTTAGTACGACTTGAACTAAGTACAAAATATTTTTGTATTTTCCACAGATAAAGAATTTTTATTCAGGTAGTTTATTTTAAGCGGAACACCCTGTACACAGTCAGTTCTAGAGTTCTATAAAGAAATTAGAAAATGCAAAATTTTTAATAATGATACGTGTATTAAACCATTCATAAGACAAGGTCTATACAGTGTTAATACTTCATTAAAATGATTAACAAATTCATTTTTAAAGAACTTATACGAAAATATTATAGATTCATTAAAATTTGCAAAATTTCTAATCTTTCTAATCATTTTCATATATTAAATCTACAAAATATACAGGATGATCCTAATTCAATGACCAGGAATTTTAATACGTTGAAATATTCTCTAAGTGGCCATTGCAAGGTGCAATTAAATATCAGATCATTCTATAAATAATCTTATTTCTTCTATAAATTATCTTATTTGCAAGAAAGTTATTTACTGTTAGAGTTAAATTTAATTACTGGCGCACTGGCTATCGCTTTGCATGACCATTTCACAACATTCAGATAATGTTTAATCTCTTTCTGCAGGATTCTCTAATTTCTAAAATCCAACTATAATAAATATCCTCGAATGCCCTATAATAAATAGAAGGATCTAATATTCTAAAGGACGATAAAAAAGCTCGAATGGCACTGGAAAAGCTTTAAAGCATCTAACCTGCCTCCGTTTTACAGAAATAATATCTGGAACGTAAAGCTACTGTCTTCACCCTGCACAGTACTTCTGAACTTGGTCCCATTCACATCGATCAGGTGTTTCGCTTTATTCTTCACGCGATCCAGCTTCAGCACAATTTCCAGGAGCTTGGAAAGCTTCGGCGCCTCTCACCGTTTTCAAAGCTTTCCGCCCGAACGCCTCACAAAGTCGTCGAAGCTTGTTTTTCGATCGTCGAACGCACGCGTCTGTCTTGATCGCTACACCGAACTAACTCTTCGTTAAATTCTCTAACTGGAAATTCTACGATCCCGGACGGCTCTACCGATTTCTCTCCCGACCTCTCCCGTCGCCGTCTTCTGCGTCTGTGTGCTCTACTCGCTCTGCGAATCTCTTCCTCTAACCTTCCTCTCCGACTGACTCTTCTCTCCCTGTCTTGCTGAATTACTCTCGCTCTATCTCTATCTCTCTATCTCTGTTTCTGTCTCCTTTTTTCTCTCTCACACACACACTCAACAATCCTCTATGCCGATTTACTGAAACGCTCTGCGTGCTCCAGGTCGGAGCATCATCACGAAGAAGGGCGATGGCTCTCAGGTGAAGGAATCGACCGACAGCAGCACGACGATCGAGGACGATGACGTGAAAGGTAGGACACACCCATCCTGTTGTCACTGTTAGATCTTCTTCTAGCTCCTCTTTGCGCGTCCTCGGTTCCCCGTAGGGGTGCGACCTTCGGGTTCGAAGGTCGCCCGGGACCGTGCACCCTACTAATACTCGTGGTCACGACCTCCGAACTTTCGGGGTCCGGCTGCACCTCGCGGGGTGCGCAGTGTTCTGTCGTTGCTCTCCGTTGCGTTTGCGCGGAACCCGTCGCCGATCCCCGACCGATTCCTCCTCGTTTCCGGTAGGCTCGAGCGGAACCTGCGATCAGAATCGCTAAAACCGGCACGATTAACTCTTCCGACATCCGAATCCCACTGTCCGTGCGCGACGTAGGATGCGTCTGTCGCTGGCGATGTTCCTCGAAGTGAGCTGGGAGTTTCTCCCAGAACGAGCGAGTTCGTCAAGAAGGGTTGATACAGCGGTTTAGTGAGTTCCCGGTTCTGCTTGAACTCGCACCGAAACGCGGTTTCGGCGCGGCGCGGCGCGACGGTCGAGCAACCGAAAATACCGATCGCTCGGTCGTCGCGGTCCTCGGCTCGTCACGCGTTCCGCGCGCACGCGACGAAATCGAGTCCGAGGCTCGTTAATTGTTTGAGACCGCCCCCGAGTAGGACAGTTAATTTCCCAGCGTGAATCTACTAATGGATTGAAGTCGAATCGACGTTCTACGTCTGCCTGTGACGCGGCTATAACTGGGTTTCAGTCATGCTGTTACCCGGATCCGAAGCGGAACAGTCTTCCCCTTCGTCGACGAGGGGGGGAAGACGCGAGGGGGGACGATCCGACGAATCTGAATTTATGTTCCGCTTACTTTTCGATCGTCGGGCCACAAGGGGGGATACAGCGGACCGATTATCGAGTTTAAGCTGACTCGGATGTTCCATCGAGCATGGAGCCCATGACAAATGGGACCCGAAACTCGTTGCGATATATATTATCCGGACTCGCCCTTAAATCACCTGCTCCCCTCTCTCTCTCTCTCTCTCTCTCTCTCTCTCTCTCTTTCTCTCTCTCTCTCTCTCTCTCTCTCTCTCTTTCTCTCTTGGACACTTGGAAACCGTGTTTAAAGCAGTCGCGTTCCCCTTCTTCCCTTGATCAGTGTATGGCGCTTAATGAATGGGTTATCAGAATAGCCCGATCTATATAAAGAACGATTCCTCCCTTTTCCGTTCCGCCGTACCCGCGATAACGATGATTCTTTACCATCGATAAACTCTCCGCGGACCCTTCCAACGTAACGAAATCACGAGCAGGGACTTGCGCGCGCATATCGGCCTATTATTAGAGAGATAGTACTCCTGCTCACGTGCAAATCGATCGTTGGACAATAGCTCGAGTAGTTAAGTATATCCCCCGTGGTTGCTTTGCCCCCTTCAACCTGTCGTCCTCTCTAGCCACGATCCGCCTTATACTTGCGTACACCTGTGCCCCTCTCGATCATCAATACGTGTTCGTAAATCTGTCACGGAGGTTCGTTGATCTCGGCCCCGTTTTGCTAGTTGTCGATCAAACGTAGGCCTTATCGTTTCACACGGATTTGCCGTATCGGTCGAAGGCAGCGGCTCTGACCTAACCCAGATCCGACTTGTAGCTTCGATTCGAATTGGTCTGCGTCTGCTTCGAAAATCGTTGCGTCGTGGGGGAATAGAAAATTTATGTCGATGATATCGATCGGACGAACCTTCGTGCAACAGTCGCGAAGACCGTATTGCTTTTAACTCGTTAAGGCCCAACGTTGCGTTAACTCAACATTTTTGGTATGGTAAACAAATCTACTTTGGTCCTTAATGAGTTGATACAACTAGTTCTTCGTGGACTTCTTTGTCCGCCTCTATGTAGACGTTGAATCGTGTACTATCTAGCCTTTCCTGTTCTTTTATGCAGCGTGGATATTGTTATACCGTTGAATGGAGGCTGATTCTACGTGGAAAACTAGTGGAAAAATTTGGTGCAGGATCATTTTTGTGGACGCTTTGTTTTTAAGGAAATTGATTTTGAAAAATAATCTTTGTAATGTGAATTTTACTATGATAGATGTACCATATTGTACGTATTATACATATTGTACAGGAAGTTTAGAACATATTAGCTCTACATTTCAATCCTTCACATTTTTAGTTTCAGCTTCTTAAATCTTTCATTTCAAATCTTTAATCCTCCAATTTTAAACCCTCAAATTCCACATTTCAACTTGAACAATATTTATTATAAATCTAGAAATCTAGAAATCTTTAGGTTTCAGTCTTCAAATTTTCGACTTTAGACTTTTTAACTTCGACTCTTAAATTCTTCAGCTTCAAATTCTTAAATATTTAATATCAAATCTTCAAATCTCATGCTTGAAACCTTGATATCTCCAATTTGAGTTCTAAAAATTTGCAAATGTCCAATATTAAAATTTTCACATCTCTAAACTGCAATTCAAACTAACAATTAAATAACTCAAGCTAAACTAAAAATCTTCAATTGCTTTTCTAATATTCAGCTTCAAATCTTCACATTTCTAATTTGGATTTTCTGAATCTTCAAATCGATAAAATAATCTACTACCGACATTGTATTGTATGATAATTTTATTATTTCTCGATTCTAGTATTTTACTCATATGAGAAACACATAACATTCAAGTTTTATGCAATCGTAAACAAAATAATTTTTCCTCAAAAGCGACGTTTCAATAAAAAACATACTACACAAAAATTTTCACGTATAATCAACTTATTTAATCGTACTACGATCTCCACTGAACCCTGTACACTTCTGCAATGTTTGCAATGTGTCGTGGAATCCCTTGGAACATTCAAACAATCGATACAGTTGATTTCACAGTGCGTTGCAATTAAAGCAAAGACTTAATTATCGTGGCTTTAATCTTTTCGCTCCGAAAAACAAAGCAATATAAATTTTTAACGCGAACTCTTCTCGTCGAATCCTAGTAAACATGAATTGAAAGCTCAATATTTCCAACCTTAAAAACAATTATTAACTTCCATCACTTATCATACGCATTAATTATTTTTCAGCATTTTATCTCAGTAGACAATAATCTATAAAAAAAAAAGTAGACACAAGCAAATTTCCGTTTGCACCGCGCCGTAGCGAAAAGGTTAATGTTACTTTTGATAAGTCGACAGCGTTTCCACTGCGTACATCACATGCACAGTCGTTTATCACCGCTAAATGGGGGTCTACCGTACATTGACGATTGCAGTATTTAAACGAAGATAATGAAATCGTTTTTCATTGCAACGCGATTGTGATCGACTGTATCCGCTTTCCACGTTCACGCGACGCGAGCCCACACCGTCTTCTCGTAGATCTTTGCCGTTTCTACCGGAGCTCTACCTACTCGAGTAGAAGATTTACTTAGCCATCGGAGTCCCACTTAAACTGTGTGCAACCCTTCACCCTCTATCGACCTAATTCGAACCGTCGAGTTTTCACATCCGCGCGTTATCTTTCGCATCGACCGGTTCTAATGAACTATTGCCGAGATTTCTTGATAAACGGCCCATTCTTTCGCCACTCCCGACGGAATCGCGCTCGGGAGACAAGACTAAAGAGATAGCCAACCTTGAGACCCTTCACACCGGAAAGAAGTATTTAGTTCACTGTATTCACACCATCGGAGACTCTTTCTTATCTCAACATCCTATAAGTTACGTTTAAAACAGAGTCTTTATTTTTTCGAAACGACGAAAGAGTCTTCGAGGATGTGAAACACGCGCGTCGCAATCACCGACACAAATTTTGATGTTTCACTGGACACTTTTCAAGACAACTATTCTCCCTCGACACACTTGTTGGTCAGCTTTAAATCGCTCTTTCCTTTGCGATCGTTTCGAAAGAAACAGAAGCCTTTCTGTTCGCATAAGTTGCCAGAGCAGTATCGTTGACGACCCCTCCCAAAAGGATTGCATTTTCGCGACGACAAAAAATTCGCCGGCTTCCTGGAATGACTCTCTCCGTTTATGCTAACCAATCTCCGCGCGAATTTCCATTTCATCGACGAAAATTCGCGAACGCTTTTAATTAAACTCGCAAGGAAACTGTTTGTGTCTGCTCGCCGGCGTTCGTTTCCGCTGTCCGCGGTATGTAATTAAATTTTCGGTCGACGAAGACGTACGCGAAAATGCAATCCGTGTAATCCCCGGCATGCATGCAGCCAACTTTCGCGTCTCGTACACCGAAAACACCAGCAGACAATGAGTTTCATTTCGCTCTCAAGATTCAGACACTTTATCACGGAGTGAATTGATCCTCGAGGCCTCCCCTCCAGTCCCCAGACACGAGTACACTTGAGCACAAAACGGCAATACTACTGAGCACCGAAACAATTGGATGCAGAAGGGGGTTCAAAGGACGGGTCGACCCTTGTTTACCGTTCCTTCCATGCAAATCGGTATGCAGAAGGAGAAAAAAAAAAATATATTCGGAACGAAACTCTCTGATGCACTGGTATCGCTGCCGTGTCTGAAAATCATTCATTTTTTCTGGATACTTTGCGAAGATTTCAAATTAGTTTTGCTACGAATTGATAATCAAATTTTTCAACTGTAGTCCTAATTTTCAGACAATTTTTGGTGGCATTCAAAGAGTTTTGATCAAAAATTGTGCTTCATAATTGGGTGAAAGAGATCGAAACTGTTCCAAATTATTACACTTAAACACTTCTTATAGTAACTCCAGAAATTTACATTTAATTAAGGGGTGAACATGAATCTACACGTAGACACCCTCAGCTCGATTCTAAAGTCCTCATAACACACTCATACACACATACTGACACAGAAACACGCGTCCCGTTTCTCCAGTAAAGTAATAGTGTAGAACAGCTATGCGAGGAGCGATAAATAATATTCTTTTTGCGCCAAGTATTGATGCTCACAAATCCATAACACGTAGCCGTCACTGACACGAGTAAAAGTGCATCGTTAGAAGCAGGAATTAGGCCAGAACACCAGGAAATTTAGGTTACCACGTTGTTTTCCTCTTTTGTCGAAAGCAATCAATAATTACACTATTTGTTACTTGTAAGCACTTCTATTCAGTTGTGAGTTTTCGCTTCGAAACGTCGTGGCTGCTGATTTCTTTCTCTTTCAAATCACGTTTCACAATTCTATAAATCTTTATGCACGAGTGAACGAAACGTACAATTTTTTGTTCCTACCAAGTATGCGAGGTATTTCCAGTAGAATAGGTTCGAGTTGGTCAGACGCGGTGGAAGTAGAACAGGTCGATACAGAATCGAACCAATTATTCATTTTGCTCGGAAAAATCAATAAAATGCGGTGAAATTGAAAGAATAGCAATACTTTGTCAAATTGAATTATGTTAAATTGTACTCGACACGACATTCCGATATAAATTGATAACATACTCGCACGGTTTACAAATTTCATCGCGCCACTTCGTTTCGAGGGAATTCGCTTAGATTATCAAGATTTATTTGGATAGATCGAGGGTACGAGTCGCGAATGGACCACCACCGTTCGCGATCGAAATTTTCCTTGATTTACGCAAATTTCGAACGTCTCTTTTGTTTTGTGTACACTTAACCCGTCGAACCGAGTATTCCGACGATCACCAACGGTGAAATTAACGCTTCCGTAATTAGAACTTAATTAAAGGAGACTTAATTTTTCTCTTAATTGTTTCTGTTTGTCTTTCCTCGTCGACCACCACCGTTTCTGTCTCGTCCGGCGCACGCGCTGTATCTTTCGCGCAGTTAGTGTAAAATTAGCGTGGCACGATAAAGAATTAGTCGCTCGCTGCGAAAATTCGAGATATCTGCGAAAGTGAGTCGGGAAGGTGTTAATCCTGGAATAACCTACATGCAGTATATCCACGAATAACATTAATTATTCGCGTAATGGAATGAGAACGAAGCAGCGGTAGATTCCCGAATTAGCTTCCAGGATTAACGAATCGCATATCATGGGAGCAGCTCTGCAATCGCGAAGAAAAATTGAAAAGAGAATAACGAGTAGAATGTACAGTTTCTTTTGATTGTTAACGAAGCTCTCTCGAAGGTACGATCGACGTTGTATCCGCGGATTCAAGCGTCGATTGTTACTCGACGACGCTTTCGCTTCTTTAGTTTTCAAGTATTAATCGCTTTCATTTTGTTTCTTTTTTTACTTCACGCTAGAGAGCTTCCAATCAAATTCTTCCGATCTCATTATACTCGACGATCGAAAGGAAATCGTTCGTTTCACCGAGTCGAAGCAATAATCTGTTCGATCGCCGATCGCTTATCAAAACGAACACCGTGTGCGGAACACTGAGAGTCCATAGACGCTGTTCGTGCTTCACCAACGCCCTTCGGCGTTCCCCGCACTCGACAACGAGCGACTCCCTTTCGGCGTCGAGCAATCGGATTCTCTAGAGGCAAATAATATCGCGTTTTGTTCCCCGCGCTTCTCGTTCGTCTCGCCGCGCAATTAGCAACTTAGCTAGAAGTGTCTAGATTTAGCCGTAGCCATCTTAGAAGCGCAGCGTCACTCTAGACGTCGACGCGATGGCGAGAGATCTCCGTAGAGAATGGCCACCATAGGCGGCAGCAATCTCACACACATCACTATGAAACCGTAAGTCGAGACAAACGGAGAAAGACACACTGCCGGTCGTGTCGTTATATTTCATTTCTTTCGCCTTTTCTCTTCTCTCTTATTTTTCATTCGTTCCTCTATTTTCTTTTCGCTTCTTACGTACGGTTGTACCATACTCGATAATTCACACACGATTCCCCACTGTGCACCGAAGTTTTTGGGAGGCACGGCACCGTTTCTTCCCTCGCACATTGCTCGTGCCTTGAACACGTTCATCCACCACCAAATATTTCTCCACCAGTTGTACATTTCCTTCTATTTTTTTATCTGTTTCCACCCTCTCTGTTTCTCTTTATGCATCGACTCTGCCTCGTCACACGGAAACAGCCCCTCACTCTTAGTCTCTTAGGTCTGTACACGCGAGAATCTCTCACCGCCACACCACGCGAACAGAACGATTTACCGTCACTTCGGTGTTATGGATTTATGAACACCACCAACCCCTTTTCGCTTGCCTTTTCGCGGCCTCCGCCTTTTCTTCCCGCGCTCGCACCCTTCAACCCCTGCACTCCTCATTTCCGCTTGGCCGTCGCTGCATGCTTCTGCACGGCTTCCTCGCCGACGCGAGAAATTGTTCCGCGACGGAGTTGGATTCTTGGAAGTCGCAGCGAAGTCTCGCTAAAGAACTCCGCACAAATTATATAGGATTCTGTAGATACGGTAGATGTTTTTGTAGATAAATATTGTAGATCATAATGTCATCGACAAAAAGTGTATAGCGATTATAGGATCGCTGCTAATCGCTTAGCCATTCAAAGAACCTCGCAGTACGTAGGAAAATGTGTCACGGTTAATCTGACTGGGTTTTGCAGGTATTATTTATTTATTTACAAGGTGAAAAATAACCTTTGCGTTTTTATGAAAATGGTAGAGAAGTAGAGGACAGATTCGAGAAACAAAAGTCAACAATATGCAGTGATCAGAACGCATACAATAAATTATCATGCTAAAAATTGATCCCAAACACTTATTAAATAGCTATTAACTGTTTTGAATTTCAAAAGTAAAATTTGAAAGCAATATTAGAGATAATTTGAGTGATAAGAAATTGCTTCCTTTACTTTTTTGACTTTATAACTTAGATTATAATTTAATTGTTGTTAATTTTGCACTTTTATAGATGTCAAATTAAAGCTAAAGCATAGAGTTACGCTAATATCACACAAATTTTGAGATTAGATTAATGTTCACATTTACATATTAGAAAAACTATGATCGTTACTCTTAAGTGATCAGGAATTGGATCCTTGACGGTACGCAGGAATAGCGATTGCAGTTTATTCGTGTTTGTTCGCTAGGTGCAGACACACCTTAACATCGCGATTTTTTGTACGGAATCGTGTCCACTGTAATCATATCATAACACGAATCGTTTATTAACGATCCAATTACTATACATCTTTTGTCGATGACATTATAATCCAAATATAAATTAAAATGAGGTAATTTAACTGGTAACCAAAATCCCACATAATTTATGCGAAGTCCTTTCCAGCGGACTACAGGCTAGTGATGAAATCTGAATCACATTTCAAATCGCTTCGGCACGAATGTAGCGACAAATTCGAATCGTTTTAAGCATGATTCGAATCCCTTGGAAGTGTTGATAGTTTTGATCGTCTTGAAAGTCTTGAGAATTTCGATACTTTTTGAAAGCTTCATGAGAATTCAGTATCTTACATGCTTTTTCATTACTTTTGTTTAAACAGGCTGATTGACAGAAAAAAATATTCAAGAAAATACGGACAGTTCGAGATATCATAAATACATAGTATATTTACATTAGTCGTTTTTATAGTTTGCAGTATTTACATAGGGTCATTCGTTCATACGAATATTGATCACAGGGAATGCGAGAAAATTGGGAGAGAACTTCGGGATTTTTTCGAATTTCAAAACAGTTATTAGAAACTCATGTTCTTAAGAGATAGAATGTTCGAAAAATGGAAAAAAATTAATTTCTTCAAATTAAACTCTTATTTTAAAATCTTTGAAATTTCTAAGCCCGAAACCACCTTTAATATTTTATGTCAATAAGCCTGCTTGAACAAAAATAATCAAAAAGTTTATAAGATTTTGAATTCTCATGCAGCT
This sequence comes from Perdita meconis, assembly GCA_030770465.2. Lineage (NCBI taxonomy): Eukaryota > Metazoa > Arthropoda > Insecta > Hymenoptera > Andrenidae > Perdita > Perdita meconis. The sequence goes on from JASKOS020000007.1 coordinate 5,953,414, forward strand.
TTGAAGAAATATCAAAATTCTCAAGACTTTCAAGGCTGTCATCAAGACTTTCAAAATTTTCAAGACGATCAAGACTTTCAAGATTTCTACGAGATTCGAAGTGCTTCAGATATAACTACTACAGGGTGCTTCATTTTCTGAGGTCGGATATATCGTCGAAAGGCAAAGGATGCCAGCGTAGAACAGTTCAAGTTCGACGATATTTCCATGGAACCTAAGAAAACCGGAACGCCCTTCCACATCGAAGGACAATTTCTTGCGTCCCCTGCGTCGCGATTCCAACGCTTGTCGACGTTCACAGCTTGCGATAGATCCTGCGGATCTCCCAGCATGTCCCCGCGTCAATAACCCTGAAGCTTTCTCGGATGCCGAGCGTTCGAAGGGAGGGAACCGAAGGGACGCTCGAACAGAGGTTTCCCCGATCGTCCCCCAAGGCGAAACTTCGTCGAGATAGTGTCCGTTCCTAAGTGGGGGGCCTGATGAACGGTCGCGCGATCCTCGTGCAAAGGGCTCCTCTATCCGAGAAGCGGGTGAGAAGGATGTCACCTCCGAGCAGAGCCACTCCCGTTTGTCTTGGGAAGTTGAATGGAGCTCGATGACGATTTCTCACCGAACAAATATCCTCGCCAAGATGTCGGACACGTTTTCCGATATTCCCGTTTGTCTTTCGGAGCAACTGAGACTTATCCCACTCCCTCTCCTCTTCTGTGTTTCTCTTCGACCCCCGCGCACGCGACTGTCTCTCCCCCGTTTCTTTTCGGGAAGCGCGAGAAAGGGAAACGCTCGAACCCTTCGAGCGAAGCAATCGTCACGCGACTCCCGGAGTTTTCCCACTTTTTGAATTCCTCTCCGCGATTCCTTAATCGAGAGACGATCTACCTTCCCCTTTGGAATCCTCGACGTTTGCACGTTTACCGTGGACTGTAACCCTCTATATCTTACTTTGATCGAATGACAGCACTACTATCCCCCATCCCCTTTTTCTTTGTGCTCCTCTTTTTTTTAAGGATTATCTAGAGTCAAGATACGATACGCTGGACCGATACATCGAGAGACTAAGTACGACTGATGCTGCTGAATAATTTTCTATATCTACGTCCCGTTAGATTTCGCTAGACATTTTTATAAGTTTTTTGAAGGGTACCTTCGGTACTGTAAACGCAGCTAGTGTTGGTCTCTGTGAACTAGCTGAAACTCCGTGGCGGTTTGCTTAATGTCGGTGCGAATCGACGATTCGGCGATGTTGAACAATGTATATTGTCCGCTTTGAGTGTGAAGCTTGATTGGCATTGACATCTAATTTTGCTGCGTTGAAATTCTAATCGTGTTGGGAACCACGTCTGATTGTGCTTTGTGATTAATGTAGCCTGAAATTTCATTCGTTCGGTCACGGAGTTCAGCTATTTTACGCTAAAACTCGCGATCGAAACGTCGTGCTGGGACTTTCGAAAGTCAACCAAGAAGCAACCAATCGTTGAGTGAAACCGGTGTCGAATATTTTCGGAAGCAAAGAGTTTCCAAATCTCAAATTCTTGAGAAGAAAAGTTGCTTCTCGGACGACGCCAACACGACGAATTAGAGATAAATAAGCTTAGCTATGGTATTGTACGCGTGGCTGGTCTCTAGCCCGTATAAGTAGAGTCGATATACATATAATTGTAACGAATCAAAATGACTGTTGCATATATACGTGATGTATGTGTGTATGTTGTACAGAGGATAAGAAGGGCGGCGTCGACCGGAGCAGCACGGTCATTGCGAAAGAAACCGAAGGTAAACCATGCACATCGAAATCGAGACAGAAAAACGCTAAGAACGTTTCGACGTCTCCTATTCTTGTGTACATAGATATATACCACGCTATATATTTATGTTCACTGTTACGTATTTACATGTGTCTACGTGTAAACATCCCACGGTCATATTGGCTTCTCCTGTTCGCGACAAGCGTTTCGTCGCCATGATGGGGACTGTGTCAATGAAATTTTGAAGAAATTGGACAATTTATTCATCTATCAGTTCGCTAAAGTCTCCGTGGATCTACCTGAATTTTCTTCAAACTTTCCTGACACGATCTTGATAGCCGCGGCTTAAATCTCATCATGGCTTCGCTGCAAAGAAATTCTTCAATTTTCAGAATTCGATTCGACGACGGTACCGCGCAGCCAATTACTTTAAAAAATTGTGACACATTTCCTGTACAGTTATCGATCGAAAGCTCATTCCAATTTCATAACTCCATCGTTTTCTTAATCAGAAATTCCAATGCTTCCGCGAAACCCTCTCGTCTCGGTAATAATTCCTTTTGAAGTCGAAGCACTGTCAGGCCAATGAAAACGTATAAAATTTCCATTTCGCTAACGTGCAATTTCTCCTCGAAGAACGCGAATAGCAAAAAAAAGTAAAGAATCGAACGAAACCGAAGCAAGAAGCAAAAGATAAAATTCTTTAATCGAAGGGTCGATTTTAGTTCTACGAAGAAACGGCTCGATTGCCTTCTCGAATCGTTGAAAATCCTCGAGTGGGCGAAATCCCGAATCTTCTTGTTCTTCGGATATTGCCACGGCGTTGCAGTGGCGAGAGGGGACCGGAAGTGGGTTGCGGACAGGAGAAGCCAATCCCACGAAGGGCTCAATGACGAGCTTCGAGCCGAGCTTTTGCACCCTGTCTGTTCCAGCTTCCGCTAATTCGTACGTCGGATTTACCGTCTCTCCAGCCTCCTCTCGTTCCGCCAACTAACAAGGACCGTTTGCGCGCGTTCGCTTTCTCCGATCGGTGTATGCAATTAATCAATCGTAGCCCCCGTCTTCCACCCCCCCCCCCCCCGCGGGCTCGAGTCCCCGCCCCCTTTTGCGTTGTGCACGATGGAAATAATCTGCAGGGCTATTTTGGATCCAGCGGTCGAACTTTGCGATCTTGTTCTGCTCGACTCAATCACTATCAACGATTGTCATTTGTTAGACACTCCTTTGACAGAGGAATTTACACCGATACCGAAAATACCGGTATTTTTTAATTGTTTTGGAGATATTTTGAAGATATGTATCTTCAAGATAACCGAAAAATGTCTGTATATAAGGTATAAGTCTCAGCTTTGAAATTCTGTTTAACCTATGACAAGGGATTTTGAAAAAAGTACATTGAAAAGAAGTTAAGCCATTCAACTACGCGCGCCGCATGAATTTTTTTAACCGAGCAGAATACAGTCCCAAAATTTCGTCCTGCCATGATGAAACGTCCTGTAGATACGTTCCACGAACGCGAGGCGTATTTTTGCTGCAAGTAGACTGCCAGACGCTCGATATCCGCGTTCGATTTTAGAGATAACGAAGCCGAGGTAGAGGCCCAAGTTGGCCGTAGATTTGCCGCAGCAGAGCCGAGTTCTCGTTTGTTCTCCTGTTCGTTTAGCAAGCTCGATTTAGAGTCGTGCGATTCGGCGATAGGATAACGCAGTCGTTGACGAAGTAGCCGAGGAGAAAATAAAAAAGATTCTTTGCACCGGGATGTCCGAGGCTCGACGACTGATCGACGACCGAGGCACCGGGACGCCCGACGAGGGTAGAAAGGTAGAGGAATCTAGCAAATACTTTAAGCGACTACGAATAGGATTACACGTTGTATCGATGCCACGATATAGCTTCTAGAAGAGACGTTTAGGAAGTGTTGTTTCGTGCTGTTAAAACGTTTGTGGCTGATTAGAAGAGCGAATAATATAACCGTTCGAGTTCCTCTCGAAGCTGTCTGACTGTTTTTTACTGATCAATCCGTAATACGACACGAATTATTCCCCCCCGAGTTATCCGTCACGATTAGTCATCGCCGGGGACGAGGCTTCGACGGGAATACCTTGGCAGCTTGGCAGCGCTGTACGGATAAGTAATTCGGCGCCGTTCGCCAATTTTTTGGAGACCTTAGCCGTCATACTGAATAGGTAGTAGCGTTTCGTGCAAGCTGAATAGCCGAGTAGATATAGTCGGACTCATCGTAGCCAATCCCTTCGTAGGAAGCATTCTTTGCCTTCCTGACCCCTAGCTGCTAGATTACTCAGCCGCGGATCTTTGAATCCTCCGAGATTCGCGGGGAAGTAGATTAATGGATCCGTGGACAAAGTAGTTCTCCGAGGAACGAGAGATCTCATTTCTAATCCATCATTCTTCGTTCCCCTAGTTCCTCGAACTCGCGCGTTCCTTCATCGTCGAGTAATGCAGGGTCACGATAAATAACCTGGACGAGTACTTTTCACTAAAAATCTACTTGAATGAAGCTTAAGGGACACCATCCTGAGAGCTGTAAAAAAAGGCATTCTTTAAGAATTTTTTTGGCACAAGGAATAATGTAAACATTTTCGGTTTTTTGTGTGTTATAATTATATATTCGAAGAGTTGTCTAAAATTTGTACAGCTCAAAAAATAAATAGTCCTTGTAGAAAAAAGGTACCTTGCTGGCCGATAGTACCGCAAAGTCCTGGAAGATTGGACAACGAAAGTCAAAAGGAATTTTCAAATTATAATACATTAACTAAAGCGTAGCGTAGGATTTTTTGACAATTCGAAAAACTACGAAAATGACAGCATTTTGAAGAAAAAAGGTGATTTTTACCCCAAAAAAATCGCATTAAAATGCTTCTAAAAACTTGAAAAATTAAAATATCAAAAAATCCTACGCTACGCTTTAGCTAATATATTATAATTTGAAAATTCCTTATCAATTTCGTTTTCCGATCTTCCAAGATTTCGCGGTATGTATATTTCTCGTTTTGAAAATTGTGTGTTCTATTTTTAAAAAATCGTAAGTCGTACTATATTTTTGATATTTTGTAATTTTGTATCTGAACATTTTCCAATATCCTCGTAGAACAATTGTAGATTTACAATTGTCATAAATGCATAAAAATCCGCAGTCTATTTATCGGTAAAAGGAAAAAAACATCACTTGAAAATTCAATGTGAGTAACAAATGAGAATGCCAAAGCCACATTACAATAAAATATAATCTTACTTTTTCACATTCTCTAATAAAACAGATTTTTAGTGAAAAATACTCGTCCGGATTACTTATTATCAGTCTGTAATACTAAACCAATATCATAAAGTGCCTCGGAACAGTATCACCAAGAATGGGAAGCGGGAAGCTTTCCAAGTCACCCGAGTGGATTTCTTTCATCGTCAGAAACCCGGAGCGTTTGATCAAGGAGATCGCAGCGGATTCGAGCGGACGCGACTTCGAATCTTCCCCGAGGGCTAGATGGAGCGCGATCTGCACGCGTGGCGTACTGTCAACAGAAATACCTGGCCGCTTGGCACCGCTTGGAAATAGATTGGCAGCAGTTCGCCGTGTTCGTTCGCTCGGCGATCCTCGAAGCCGGTTTCGCCGCGAGAAAAACCGAGTTTCCTCTCCTCCTCTGGGAAACGAGGAGACCTCGCCTCGGAAAAACTTGGTCTTTCGGTTGCCGCGACACGAACTCCCAGCGCGTGGAACTCCGTTTCCTCTTCGTCGACGGAAAGTTCGCGCGGCTATCGAACGGAGCCGATCGCGCGATAGATGCGACTCGCGGGTAGAAATCGCGCGAGTGTCTGAAATGGCGGCCACCCCTGGCTGGCCGGGATCCTCCAGGCAGACTGACAATCACGGTGAGCTGTGTCGACGTTTGTACGGTGGAGATTGCAATCAGGGGGTGAAGTTGGAGTTCGTTAGGGAGTCGGTGGAACAGAAAAGAGAATGCGGAGAATGAAATCTGCTTAGTGACTTTGAATAGTGTGACGCGTCGAAGGAACTGCTTGCTTCCCTTCGAAGTTGGTACTGAAGGATGCATGATGCATCTGTGATTGCAAGGCAAAGTGACGTAAGTGCTAATTCGCAGTGCGATCGCTGATGCATCTGAATTTTGAAGTACTAAATTTTGAAGTAATCGTCACTTGGGAATAGTACTCAGTTTTCGCAATCTCTTCCGAACCACTTCAGCTTCTTCGTTTGATCTCAGAGTTAGCGAATCTTCTTCGTAATTCCTCAGCGCGTCAACGATTCGCCAAAAGCCGCCGCGTCTCTTTGGAAAGCTGCCTCAATTCTCCGTCCAGCGATCATAATTTACCAGTAGCGAAGTTCAATTCTTCTAGAGGGGTGGCACCGCGTTCCTCTTCCTCGCGGATGATTAATGAATCCGTCCCACGCGAAACGAACTCCCGATGAGACTCAAGTCGAACGAATAACGCGTAAACGCGTCGGGTCACGATCGCAGCCAGGCTTTTCGGTCTATTTCAGGAGCGAAACCGTGTCTATGTCGACGGTACAGCCGAAAATCTATCGTGACTGGGCGTAACTATTCTCGTTCCACTTAGCCAAAGGTCGGACGCGCGGCGAGCGGCGGAGTCGTTTCCGGCCGATCCTCGCGCCCGCGTTTCAAACGCGCATCGTTGACGTTGCTGGCTCCCCGAAAATCGGGACGGACGCCTCTCGGACGAGGCCGGAGAGAAGAGCGACGGAAATCGCCTCGCGCAAACGTATTTACCCCCTCGATTTCCGTTTTGGTCCCTGAGACTTCGTACGATTCGCTGATTGCGAGAGTAGCGGGATGAACGCGCCAAGTCGATTCTTCTGCTGACGAGAGAATTTATCATTTATTTATTTTGGGGAAGGAATTCCCATTAGTGTACAAAGGAAATGAATAGCAGTGAATAAATAGAAGACGTAATGATAGAAACATAATGCATAAAAATAAAAGAAGGAAACAAAACAAATTACAGTGAATTCTCGATAGAAGCGACCTCCTCGATGGTACAGACTATTCGTTATGAGCAGACTGCGAATTTTTTGCATTTATGGCAATGTTAGGAGAGAAAAAAAAACATCTACAGGATTGTTAACATGTTCCAAAATATATATATATATATATATATATATATATATATATATATATACGCAATATCAAAAATATAATTCAAATTAGAATCTGTAGAACATTGAACACAATTTTTTCCAAGTTTTAATTCTCTATTTGTGCTTATGAAAATCTTATTTTGCATAAAGATCCGCAGTTTAGGTATAAGCGACTTTCGATATAAGCAATTAAGCATATAATACATAGAGAAGCAAAATACTATCGGTTGCTTATAACGAGAATTTAAGTTTGTAAAGTTGCTTTTCAAGAGAGTTAACAAAGCCACAGAACATATTCAATTCACCAGCAAACGCATTGGCTGTCATGCAAGACCGATTAATTGTGTCTAAATCAGAAAATTTAAAGGCATATTTAATTTGACCGAAGAAAAGTCTGGGAGCTTTTTAGAGATCATATTTACGTGTAGAAATTAACAAGTTCAAGAGGTTGAGAACATTTGATGTAATCACTGACGATTTTAAAAAGCAGCATCATCTCAGAAAACATTCTACTACGCTTCTACTTTCTAAAGGCATGAGTTTAAGGTCTCAGACATATATAGAGCGCAGTAAGCAGTAAAGCAGCATACTCAATATTTGATATTTAATATTTAATATTTGATCTCATTATTTATTAATTCCATACAAATCTATATGTTTCTTTTATTTTATACCGTTTTGATACTTTTCATTTTAGGATGATAATTATGATCAGTGATTGAAATCTTCTGGCCTAACTTAAACGCAACAAACCTGAGAAAATTCTGCTGCACTCTTTCCAACTGTTGTTTGCGTTTAGCGAAGTGTTGCGTGGTACACGAGCGACAGCAATCCCGAAGGAAATTGAATTCGAAGTTGGATGTTTTTCTTCGAGATTCGACCGTGATCGGCCATTTCGAATCGAGGTGTACTTTTATTTGACTATCTTAAAAGTTTCATGTGAACTCATACAGAAGGTCGACACGGCGCGTTCATCCCCGTGATTCTGCCACTAACAAACTTCTCCGTGGATCGAGTTATGGCACGGTTCACGTTGCTTCTTCGAGTGTTCTGCTTGCGTTTCGTGTTTGGTATTTGTATTCACTCCCTCCGACGTGTCTGTCGCCTGGATAACGAAATTTAACGCGAATCCAATCACAAACTCGTGGACCGATCGAGTCGGTCCGGCTCGCACAAGCCTCTGCTGTACTTCTTCAACCCCGTAATTCCCTGGTTTGGTGTTTTCTAACACGGAATCGACGAACCCGTTCAGGACCGGGGTTCAGTTACCCGCGCGAAAGCGTTTCGTCGATCCCGGTATGCGCTTGGACCTCCCCGTGTCAACAGTTCCCACCGAGCTTCCCAATCGATGCTCGATTGGTACTTCATCGACTAAGCGTCTTCTAACATCGTATTAACCTCGATAGGCCCAATTACGACTAGGTCTAGTCGATTTAATCGAGCCAAGTGTTCTGTGGACTCTGTCCGGTTTTGGACCTGTCCTCCGTGTGTCGACATGCTCTATCGCTGATACTTCTAATCGGTGAATGTATTCGAAATCTTCGACAAAGGCCCCGCCTCCCAGGGCACGCCTCCGAACAGCCCCGCCGCCGTGTCCGCGTTCTCCAGGGTAATCGGGGCGGCGAATCAGGCGAACAAACAACCCCAAAACCAGGTTCAAGGGAACCCCCTTGGAATAGCCGCGGTTCTCCTGCAGGGAGCACAAGGTAAATCCGCTGGTGAGAGTGAATTGAGGAGGAAGCACGGTAGAAAGTTACCCTTAGGAGTTTCGGACCGAGCCGATGTCTCGTTAATCCTCTGAATAGCAAATTCAAACTGGACAACTCTTGCGAAGAGGATCGATACAGTATCAGAGAGTATATACCTACATATATATATTTCTAACAATCTAATATTAAATATTAGTTAATGTATATCGAAGTGATAGGTCAATGATCGCGATTTTATAACGCAAAGGGTTCATAGGGTTAACGAACGCGCTTGGCAGCTTGACAAGTTACGTTTGAGACGATCATAGTTTATAGTTTCTTCTTGGAGCTTTTTTAAGCTTACAGTGTTCAGTTCATTAATTTCAATGCACCACCAAAAGCGTCGGTCTTTTGGAAAGCAATGAATAACAGAATCTATTTTCTGATTAATATAGACTTATATGGGCCAATAAATATGTATACACGATATTTAGACGTATCGTTCACAAATACATTTGGTATATTATTTATTTATTTATTTATTTATTTATTTATTGACGGGTCGAACCCAAAGATTACGTTGAGAGAAAAGAAAAACTTACTTTGCACACTATCGAATGTAATGATATAATTACTTTTTGTCAAAGTATCTACCGTTTGCAACAATAATAACAAATTTAAAATAAAATAATATTATTTCGCACAATATATCATACAATATTTTTCTTCCTTGTAAACTCTTACAATTGATTGCAATATAAAATTAAAAAATCATTCTCGATCTGAAAGTTAAAGTACCAAAATCCGATTGAAAAATCATGAAACAGGATTATACTTATGCGATTAAAAACTTTCGGGATCTCGGCCCGACTCGACTAAATGCGAGAAATTCTGTACATCAAATTATTATCTAACGATTGTGAACACATATGTTTCGATCTAGATTCTAGATGATCTTAAAAAAATTCAATTTGACAGCAGTCAAGACTCTGAGATAACCGAATTATAATGAATGCGAATACCGAAAGTGTTTCTAAGATCATGTGTACTTACTTTTGTACGGAATACACATATAACGTTTGTCTTTTACAGAGAAGTCAATGAATCTATGGGTGTGTCGAAATTAATGAACGGCAATATAAATCCAAATATGCAAGAATTTCATATGAAAAATAATTAAGAGACGCGATCTAATATCGCATAAGTTTCAATCCTCTGCTTCTGCCTGTAAAAATATGTATTCGCACGAATCTCCGCAGTTTAATAATTGGATCGTGCGAATACGCTTTTAGTTACCGCTTTCTACTGGAATATAGTCCAGCTTCGTTTATGGTTTAGCCGTTATCAGCGCAGTGAATGAAACCATGAGTTTCGTAAATTGAAACGTCATAACCGCGAAACGAAAATGGAACAGGTATTCGCGAAAGGAACTATAAACTGATTCCGTTAATATCAATAGCGACGGTAGAACGTCGCAGCACTTTATTTTATCGTTCTACAAATGTCACAGTTTCTACCGTTCTTCCGTCTCTTAAACGTGGAAACCGTGGTCGCAGTGTTTTTGTCACTTCCGCCTACGCCAGCGTCGAGCTTTTCTCAAGCCTCGATCGTCGGCTTCCGGCGATATCTTGTGGTCTGTAAACTGGAGGATATACGGATACCATAAAAATACTAGCGCTATATAAAGGTTGACATTTCAGAGGAAACCGATGACTTTCAGACCGTTTTATATAAGGTGTACTGCGTCTTAACCAACGATCGTTTATATTTTCCGCAGAGAATTTTAATCGTTGCCTCTGAGCCGAGTAAAACTCGAACGAAGTTACCCACAATTACGTTACAGAAATATTAGGTAAAGGATCCGATCCCTCGCAGTTTTATGGAAATATCGTGAAAGTTGGCGCCTCAAAAATTGACACGAGGCGTTGAATCGACCTTCGACGCATCCTCGCGATTCTTCGCGACCTACGAAGCCTGTCCTAGCGAGCTTTGGCTCCCGGAGACGAAAGACTGAAAGCACGAATGAACGAAGGAACCATCGCTCGTAAAAATCCGTGGCCGCAGCACGAGATTGCAAGCGAAAACGGCGAAACGCGAAGCGGGTAGGGTGAAAGGTCGCGCGCGGTCGCGACGACGCGACGGACGCCATCCGAGCTCCCATTGCTCTCTGTCTTTCTGCGTTCTTCGGAGCGAAACGAAGCGACGAGACGAGACAACACGAGCAAAACGGGAATAATTGGAGCTCGTCCCTCGTGATATTACGACCCGCCCTGCCCCCCGCGCCCACCTTCTTTTTTTTTTTTTTATCGCTCGCGTTCGCCAGTAAAAGTTTACGATCGGGTCTCCACAGCAGGGCGAAATTGCAGGCTCCCTTTGCGGCTGTTTATCGGAAATGCGCTTTAACGTGCTCGCAGCATGGCCAGAGGTAGCCACGAGCCATGGACGGCGAAAGTCAGACGACGGATCGGTAAGCTTTTCTCCGATAGATCGAGAACCGTGTGTCGCCGGTTGGACAACGGGATCGGGGATCGGGTATCACTTCGACGATACTCGAAATCGCTTATACCGTTTCGGGTATTTCGTGGACGCTGAAACGCGTCGACCGCTTCGAGCACAGTTCGTCGATTATTTTGCGAGCTTGCGAGTCGCTACGATCAAAACACGATCTCTTTATATTCGTATCTGTCGATCGAAGTGCACCGCGCCAGTTGATGGCGTGGAGCAGGTCAACGTGTTAAAGATGCGACCGAAGACGAAATAGGCAGAAATTGGTGAGTCCCCTTTTTTTAGAGTCGAAGCATGACTTGAATCGTCTTTTCTTTTTCTCTCTTTCTCCTGAATTTTGATCATACCGTTTTAGACGCCGAACACACACATTCACGCTTCATGAATTTAGATTTCCACACACTTGCGCTTGCCAGTCGGCCCCTCCCCCCCTAACCACCCTTCAGCCCCCTTCGTTCTTTTCCTTCATCTCACCCAGCACACGTGCGAATCTCACCGACCCCCCCCCCCCCCCACCACTTCGATTTATCCACTTTGACGAGATCCAAAGGAACGGCGACTTCGTGATTCGCGTTTCGTTGCGATCTCGGAACCGTCACACGCTTCATTCTAGTACTGTCTGATCTAGATTATACGATCTTCTTTAATATTATATCGATTAGCCTCTTTGATCTTGGCGAAAACTTGCTCGGAGCTCTCTCGAGCGAGCACCTCGTAACACCTCTGCATTCTGCCGATTCGCTTTCGATTGATTTTTTTTTTCTTTCTCAATTTCTTTTTTTCGGGGAGTTTCGATTCTCTCTGGACGAGCCGCTGCACTCTCGCGAGTTACTCCATTCGCTACCGGTAATTTAGAAAAAAAAAAAAAAGTTAATGAACAATCGAACGAACGAAATAATGAATAATCGAACGAAACTGGAAGCACAGTTCGCGGTAAAAGTCTCGAGGAGTCTATCTATCTACCCCATCAGAGCTTCGCCATCGCTTAGTTCATTTATTTACATCAAGCTCCCTATAGTTTCGAATTCGCGAATTTCCCCCTACTCGATCTCCTCCTCGAGACTGAAAGATTCGAACTCGCTTCGAAAAGAGCGCGAGGAAAGGGCGAGAGTGCAGCGGCGAGGTCAGGAGGGCACGAAAGAGGCCAAAAGAGACCAGGAGGATGGTGTTCTCGGTGGCTGACAGTAGCTCGTCTTTTGGTTGGTTGGTTGCATGACTAGCTGGCAGCGCAGGAAGCGGTAGCAGCAGTGGTAGCAGCAGCAACAGCCAGAACAGCCAGACTGGCGCGTCGCCGTCCTCGCCAGCGGCCGTCTACATCGGCAACAACAACGCGGCGACGCCCACGGCTTCGTCGCGACGCTACGACTCCTCCATGAACGGTCTGTATCGCTCAACACCTCTAACACTCTTCTATCTTTCTCTTTCTCTGCGTCCGCGACTCCCTATCCCCGTTGGAATACGCCGACACCCTCCCCGCGGCTCGAACTTCGCTCCTCCTCCCTTGGCTGATCTTGCGTTTCCTTTCGCCTTCCCCGTTTCTCTTATTTTTACAGTGCTTTGTTTATGGTGGCGTCGCTGGCGAACGGATATCTGGATTTAAGGCGGCTCGCATTAAACGACGCGGCGGGCGACAGTATCAGAACAAATAGCGACAAATTTATGTTGTTGCCGGGAAGTTAAATAGAAACGCGTTCATACTTTTCCGTGTCCTTTTCTTCCAACAGTTTATTTTCTACTAAATTGAATTGGCAATCGATCAGCAATTTATGTTTCAACAAACTAACGAGGGAAGTTAGGAAATTCACCAATTCAGAGAATTATGAAAGTTTGTGCGCGAGCAGAATAGTTCATACTTAACGCAAAACTATTTTTCGTTGATGCCATAATGCGGTTTTAGGGGGTGAAATTACCAAATTATTCCTCGGAGAAAATTTGGATTTCTTTTTGTGTGTGGAATAGTATTTAATACAGTGGTTTAATAAAGCGATGTTTTCATTAGTATTTAAAAGACAGTACATATAGTAAAACCTCGATTAACTGGCTTGAAATTGGAGTTAAAATTGAAGCGTTTCTTTTATACAGGATTGTTTTATTTTTAATATACCATTGTTAAATAAAATTTCAAGGTTTACTGGACATTTCACTGTATTCTTATCGCTAACGCTTCAAATAATAATATTGAGACTCAGGATAATAGAAACAGAAAATAATTAAGAACCGGTTAGTCGAGGTTCTACTGTATTTGCAATTACATTGGGGACAAAATTTCTTAAAATAAACAAGAATGTATATGAATCATACGAGCAACACATGTGTGTATTGTTAGTAATATTTTATTAAATTAATTATTGAATCACATAACAAATACGACATTGTATGAATTATTTGCATGCAATCTTGCAAATGTATAAACAAAGATGCAGTTTTTGTTACAATTTTTTTTAATATCCCTTATAGTTTTCAAATTATTAAAAAAAAAAGAGAAATCCGCATTTTCTTCGGGGGGTAATTTCATCTCCAAAAATTGCATTATGGAATCAACGAAAAATAATTTTACGTTACTCTATTTAGTTGCAAACAAAGCTTCATAATTTTTGAAATTTACTGAGTTCTCTAACTTCCTGTGAATTGACGCTTATGTTATACGTTCATTTAACCCCTCGTGAGAGCTTTTAGTTAAAATAAAATTTTGGAAACAAAGCACGCTTCATAAAATTAGGTATAATGCCTCGATTATGCAACTTTTCATTCATCCTGAGTTTTATTACCTATAATATACATTGTTGATGTAGTGCTGATATCATAGAGATTATTTTTCAACAACGTGAAAGTATCAACAAACGAACGTTATTGTTCTGATGTATTTTTAAACGCGTTCTGACTTTTAAAATTCAAAAAAATTCAATCTATCTCAGAGGCAATCAAAACAGATTTTTTATTGAACATCACCGAGCAGAATCGATGGAACCGAGTTAATTTTGTAGCATCAGGATATGGGAGAAAATCATAGATTGGTTTTGCGAAATCGATTCGCGTCTCGAATTCCGATGAAAATTGCAGGCGTCTATCAGATAGTCCGCGCGCGTCGCGGTAATGATTCCATGCATACATAACAGCGATTCCGTGAGTCGATAAGGGTATCTTCTTCTGGGAAGCAACGCAATGGCGAACGAAGATCGCAGCATCGACGATCGCCGATAATGCATATCATTGCTCTAGCATTGTGCGACTTGATTGATTTCCATAATAGCCGAAAGTGCATTTATCGCGGTGGCTCGTAAATCAAACTCCCATTCCGCAAATGGAAGACACTTTTACGTCGCGGTGGCTGATGGGCCGCGGAGAACTCCCTTTCAAAATAGAGCGGCTCTCCCACGATTTGAATGCAGCTTGTCTGGCAAAGCGAGTTCCGAGCTCGGGAGACAAGTCAAGCCACAAATCTTCCAGATTACTGAACTTTCTTAACGCAAAAATTCCCGCGACGCGAATCGTCTCCGTTTTGCCTGCAATTCTCATCCGATTCAACGACGGCGCCAACTTCCACCTTTTTGCTAGCGTCTTTAATTATCGCTGTGGAAACGTTGAATCGGCGAGCCGCGCGAGGAACGTTAACAGCAATTCGCCGCCAATTGTCTCCCGAATCGCCAGCGATGCTCCCTTCGAAATCTCCCCAATTTCTCCATCCGTCTCCGCCTCCGGGCTGCCCCCGCCGCCCCTTTAATTTCCGCGGAACGCGTTCGATGACCAAGCCCTGTGTGTGTTTCTGCATGTTCCGGTGCACGCGTCGTTGGCATGCTCCCATCGATTCCGTTTTGCATGCCGTCCAGATACGAACCGATTATCAGAAGCGGACGCGCGGCGAGCTGGCGGTGCCGCCGGATACGTGCAGCTCGGTCCGGCCGCCAACGGCTGCGATCCGGAAGACGGTAAGAAGAGCACCGACGCCGGTAAGATCGCTGGGGACGCAGAAACAAAGAGCACGAAGAGAGGGAACTCTTGCTCGGAGCTTAAATCGTGTTGCTTGTCATGAAACTGGAGCTTCACGACGCTTGACAGGGACGTCGATTCCCTATTTCTCTCTCTCTCTCTCTCTCCCCCCCCCCTCCCCCCTCTCTCTCAACTCGATTTCGATCGTGAACTTTGATCTTGACGTTGAGGGAAGCTTTATGCTCCCACCGTAAGATCATTTCCGCGTTCGATTTCGACTGAAAGTGATGCCGAGGCCCGTCAAGTGTCACGAAGCTCTTCGTCTCTCGTTTCGTCTCTGGCGACTGCTGATTGTATTTCTGGGTGTCCCCCATTTTTTTGGATGCCTGTCGTGTGACGTTATTTTTGGTATTTTTGCTGGTAGTTGCTGCGATTTCGGCTCCGCGACACGACGAGATCCGTTGACCCGCGGAATTCAACGACGATTTTCTCTCTCTATCTCGATCGATTCGTCGTGTCGCGGATCGGATCGCTAGTAGTCACGGTTTTGATTCGGCGGACGGCGAGCCGTAAGTAGTAAGTATCGATCTTAGTCAGACAAGGAAATCGACGTCGCAGAGGACCGCAACGACGAAGACGCCGTACAATCGTGACCCCGCCCGAGTTTAACGATCCCCAGGATCGTTATTTTTTTTCGCAGTAATTTTTGCCGTTGTCATTATTGTTAAACACGCGCGGTGCCATCTTCACGGGCGTGGCGACACGCACAATAATCAGTGTATCTACAAGAGAGAGCCTGTATCGAGGATTCGAGAACAGCGACTCGCGTTTGTGTATTCCTCATCGTTCACCCCGTATTATGTATCGCAGTGTTCTTAGCGCAATCAAAGGCAGAGACCCTTGTAAAATATCATTTCTCTGTTATCTATCAGATTTGTTGAGTACGTAGAACGAAATCGAAGTATTGATTTTGATACGAGGAAGAAGGTAGCGTTAAATTTGCTGTTGCACATTAGCATGAAATTCGTGGATGGTTTATCTATCCTTCCACGAAGGAAGTTCAAATCTAGATACAGTGAATTCTGAAATCGATACGAATTTATTGAAAGAACGAACTTATCGATCAGGAAATTGTGTGACCATGACGAACGACCCCCGAAATGGTATTTCATTTCGTCGCTGGCAGATCAAGCCTCGCCGTAGGAACATTGATTAGACTCTCTGGAACGCTAAACGATCCACGTGTGTAATAGATTGTGTAGGCGGCAAGTCTGTCAACGTACCGAATAAAATTTTCAACAAACCCATATTAACACTTGTATTGCGACGAACGACGAATGCGACGAAGAATCGTCGGACAGGCTTCGTAGTTACCCATTGACGCTAGTCCGCTGATAGTCGTCTAGTTAAAACCTCGCGCATTCCATTTGGCATTTGCAAATAGCAGGGGAAAAGAGTGTGGTGCGTGGGCGTGTTGCGAATTATGGCAGCGTAAGGCTTCGAAATGCGCTCGTAAATATCGTTGCGCGCTTCTCCCGGTTGGCACGCCATTAAGGGAACATTATCTGGTCGTTGTTCGAACGACGCAGCAAGTACGTATCGGTAGTCGGCGCATAAAGCCGGTGAAAGACAGGAAGAGACGGTTTAGATGCCATCGCGGAAGAGCCGACGGAGGGGAGGATGGCGGGCTGTGGAAGGAGAAGGAAAAAGCTTAATAAGGACGAGATGGGAGCGGAGGAGACGGTTAATCCTCTTACGCCGCTCGCCGGGGATTAAGCTCCGCGACGTTTCCGCTCGAACGGCCGAATTTTCTTTCGACTTTCCACGTCTTATCGTCGAAGGATAACGCAAACGGGAAATGCCACGAAATTTCTCGTTGAGTCTTTTGGCCGCGCGGTATCCGAGCAAAATCACGAAACGAAAGAGAACGAGGGAATCCGTTTGATTCTACCTTCTTTTTTTATTTACTTTTTTTTGTCTTCTCTCGATTGTCCGTCGACAACGATCCGGAAGCAGAGTTGGACAAATTTTATTCGCATAACGAATAAAAAATAAATCCTGGAGATTTATTCCTGAATAATGAATAAATTTGTAGCGTTATTAGAGCCAATTTCGTTCGAATAAAAATTTTGGCTGCGATTACGGTGCAGTTTATTCGTTCTGACGAATATGTTTGAGTTTAAACTATTTCATTGTTCAACGAATAATAGTTCGAACATATTCATCAAAACGCAGTTCGTCAGAAAACGCATTCACTGTAACCGCAGTCCAATTCGTTATTCGAGACAACTTCTATACGAATACAAATTTATTCGTTATTTGCGACAGTTTCGCTACGAATAAAGGTAGGAACATACTATTGTCACGTCGCGTGAAATCGCGCAATATTACCCTGTATATGAGAGCATTTGCATTTGTATATTAGTGCATAAATATGTATATTCCTATCTTAAATGCCGTTGTCAATATACATGTATACATATATATACGTGTTTAACATGTATGTGTTTCTATCGACCTAGTATTACGTATATAACTTCGGGCCAATTCAACAGGCCGTTCAAGATCACCATTCTCTGTTATTTTTTTTCGGAGAGGAATGACCTTACGAAGGTTTCTGTACCCCTGTGAATTATTACGCGCTTAGAAGTCTTCGTGTTCACAGAAGATGCCATTGTGGAGGTTTCTCTCTCTCAGAAAACTACAACAGAAAAATCGAACCTTGAACGGCCTGTTGAGTCGATCCGAAATATAGTATTTGTTTTATTCCATGATTTATTTAAATAAACTTTTCTTCGAATCAATTTTCATTCGTTATTCTCGGTTAACGTCGGTTTATTCGTCATTTTTATTCGAACAACGCCCAACTCTGCCCGGAAGAAGTCCTCCGCGGAACTTAATCTTTCGCGACGAATCGCTTCGGTGACCGCAACAAAGATCCTCCCGCCACTCGCTGACAAACGAATCTGTTTAAACATTAATCGATAACACGAAACAGAGGGTATAATAATATCTGTGTATGTATATATATCTATATATTGCTTGTAGACATAAGAATCGTGTGCACTGTCAAGACCTGCAACCAGCTATCGACCAACTCGCAGTGCTCAGGTAACGAAACACTGTGCTCACGTAATCGCGACGAACCCGTCGAAAACGCTCCGACGGAAACGGAACGTTCGCCGTTCGTTTCCGTTAGAAACCCGCCGATCCAGCGTAACGTAAATTTTGCTGTTTCGCTCGCTGTGGTGCGCAGTAGGGTAGTTTACAGCTCTGTGGCTGACGATTGGCGATATGGTGGTGGTTCGCGGCCGACGATCCCTCCGAAAGGGTCACGCGCTGTCGTAGACAGTTTTTTTCATTTTCGAACGCGTCCACGTTTACTTTTGGGATCGAGATGGATTCGAGTTTTGTCAAACTATCGCGAGAAATTTTCTTTATTTTTTTCTCTCGTTTCTATTTTATATTTTTTTTGTTTTTTATTTTCCTAGGATCTTGGTGGTCATTTTTAATACTGCGATCTGGTTTTTCAATTGAACGTCTCCTATATCTGAAATTGCGCAGGTAGAAAAAACGAGGAAAATTGTAGAATTGTAAGAAGAAAAATTCGAGGAACGATGCGCATAATAGAGGGAAAACCTTAGTCGAAAGTGATTCGAACTTTCAGGAAGCTGCTACCATCGGCGACAATTTCAATTTTCAAAACTCGCGTCGCTTTCGTCGACGCGAATTATGCTTTCTGCGCGAGAGCGACCGGAGGGATACCTTAAATTCTCCGACTCGTCGACGACGCGTCGATAAATAATCGAATCAGCTCGCGAGTGAATCCATAAAGGGGAGAAATCACGGCGCTGATTCGAGCGACGCGCGTGACGAGACACGCTCGATCGTCTCCATTCGACTTGAATCGCGTCAATTTTCGCTAGTCGCAGAAACTTGTTCCTTTTCGCGGGACAAGTCGTAGGTAATATTTTGAAAATTGGCGCGATGGTCGAATGGAAGGAGGAAGGAACGAAAATCGATCCTCGAATGGTCAAATTACAGAAAAAATTATTGACTTCGTCGTTTTTTAGTTACCAACAGAGAGATTAATAAAAAAAATGGTATCCAAAGATTGCAACATTTTTCTTTAAGCGTAGTATCCAATGCAAAGACGGAAGAGAAGAAAAAGGAGACCGTTTGAGGATCGTGTCATTGGAGTCCGATTGAACCGAGTAGATTTTTTATTAGAACACGCGTTTGAGAAGAGTAAAGGATTGTTTGATAGAGCTACTAGGTGTTCCGCGAAGGTAATACTGCTTTTTTTCGTTTTGAGACGACTCCAATGGGTGATTAGCATAAGAAAGTCTTTGGCGTAGGACGTAGAAGTTTACAAAGATTCGTGCATGTGACTGTTGTGCCGTACGATGTGTCGGTATGAGCCTGGATCGTTGATCGAACGATCGGGCGTGCCGATCCCGCGTTTTCAACTGATCGATAATGTGTTGACGATTCCAGCACGCCGTCAGGAGATCATCAAGGTGACCGAGCAGCTGATCGAGAGCATCAACACCGGCAATTTCGAGATGTACACGTAAGTGACGAACAGATCATGTCGAAAGAAACGTAACCAAGTTGCAAATAGTAGAGAGAGGAAAATAGAAATTCATCGGAAACTTTAACAACTTGATCTCCACTCTGAAAACTATAATAGATTCAGACGTCAGTTGCAAGTTCGATTTTCTGTAATGCCGTGTGTAACCGAAGGAAATGTCGAAGGAAAATTGATCTCTAATGGTGCTTACGCTTCCAGGAATATCTGTGATCCACATCTGACCGCGTTCGAGCCCGAGGCTCTAGGTAATTTAGTCGAGGGAATGGATTTCCACAAATTTTACTTTGATAATGGTAATTATGACTCGTTTGCATCACTCTTAAGGCTGGTGTCACACGAACGTCAAAACAACGTCCGTCGCTATGTCTGTCTCGTGTTATGATACGACGAACGTTGCGACAGACAGCGCGCGTTGTTCTGACGCTCGTGCGACTCTAGGCTAACAAGGAGATGGCAAGAACTGCGAAATCTCGAATGACTTGGCTGCATGTGCATTCAATGCTTCGAGTTGATGAGACAAGAATCCCGAAACGATTTCTGTACATGGCTTTTTGTTTTCGAAAAATTAATAAAAAAAGTATCAAGCGTTGGTAGGTATAACCATAATTACAATTCAATGGAATATTCTTTTCCCATGTAATATTCTTTCCCCTAAACTGTCGAGTGAGGTACAATTTATAAAAAAAAAGAAGATATCCAGTCCGAGAACAGACTATAGTCAGTCTGGCCGATTGTGGGAAACATAATATATTCGAGCGTCCAGAGTAGCCATGTGGCTTTTTATCACCACGAGGCCAGCAACGAAGGGAAACAAATTAATGAAGGGTACCATAAATCAAGCTTTGATACCTGCATCCTTACGGAAGGAAAGTCCACGAGAGGACATTCACTGTGTGACCGCTGACGTGAACAGAGCTCCGAGATTGTACTCGTATACTAAAAATTAAATTAAGCCTACAAAACAATGGATTATCTATCCTACTACTTTACATACGTGCGTGGTATTTGAAAGAAGAGATGTAGAGAAAATTCTATAATTTGGAAAAGAATCCATGATTTTTATAACACTTTTTTTTTTTATTAATTCCTCGAAAACAAAAGACCTTGCACTCAAATCCTTTTGGGACTCTCTTCTCATCAACTTAAAGTATTAAATGCACAGACAGCTAAGTGATTCGAGATTTCGCAGTTCTTGCCATCTCCTTGTAAGTCGTATCGCGCCCACCGATACCAATCATCGCACCTTTGCGCTTACTTTGAACCGTTCTTGATTTTTTACTTTCGTTTCGTTTCGACCGCATGCTCCGCCGTCTTCGCGAGAATCGAATCTCTCCGTTGATTCGCGATCTCATTCGGAGGAAAATTCAGTTTTACGCGGACACGGCATCGATCCGACGCTATGCTAACGCGGCTGCTCTGAAAGTCCCCGATCGATAGGCGTCCATTTGCCTTTGCGACCCGTTCGAGTTTAACTTTGACCCCCGCTTTTTATTGCACTTTTGTCCGATTCGTTACTTTCGATCAGCAAAAAGAGTACTGAACGCGCAGAATTTCACGCAGCATCCCAGATTTTCAAGATTATGAATAGATCATGTTACGGTCTTTGGATCTTTTTTTGGATCCATTAAGGTATTTTATTTCTTTCAGTAGTATTTCCTTTATTTTTGGGAAAAATACGAAAAGCTTAATGTTAATATTTAGGTTTCTTGTGCCTTGCAGTTATGTTAAAAATTCACTTATACATATTCGTAATAATAAGAACTGTTTCATCGAGGATTTTTAAGAGGAAGGTTAATAACTTGAAAGGAATTCTATCGAGTTACTTCCGTGATATTTTGCTCGTTCAGTGCAGGAGATGAAATCCAAAGCTTTTCTGCGTATGTTTTTCTCTTTGAATTCTCTTTTTGCAATCGAACACTCGTGCATCTCGAGATCAAACTCCAAAGGTTTTCTATTACGGTAGTCCCTGTTCTCATTCTTCGTTTCCGTGTCCGTTGAGAGGTTCAGCGGTGCGCGACGAAGTAAGCAGGCCCATCAGTAACGAAATTGTTTCGCTTTTCAAATATCCAAGCAGTCTTGGGGAAGAACTGCAAGGCCGTGAACACGACGATCCTAAATCCTCACGTGCACCTGCTTGGCGAGGACGCAGCGTGCATCGCGTACGTCAGGCTGACGCAGTACGTGGACAAGTGAGTCGACAATCTCTTTGTAAAATTTATTTATATTTTGAAAGAAACGACAGAGTAATAGCAAAGAGT
The DNA here is from genome assembly GCA_030770465.2 of Perdita meconis. Lineage (NCBI taxonomy): Eukaryota > Metazoa > Arthropoda > Insecta > Hymenoptera > Andrenidae > Perdita > Perdita meconis. Next base: position 5,975,259 of record JASKOS020000007.1, read on the forward strand.
AGATATAACAAGAGGCGACACTGGAAAAGAAAACCACTTTTAGAGAAAGACAAAATAACACAGCCAATTTAAATGCCCATAGGGTGTTTTGATCGGTAATTTCATTCTTAGAAAGAGACGAAATGACACAGCCAATTTAAAGGGACACTTGGAGTGTCGCCTCTTATTATACCTACTCTTTGGTAATAGTAGAGATAGCGGCGAATGCGGGACGAGTAAATACTTGTTTCGTTTAATCGATTGTATGAATAATCAGAAAATATCTTGCCTTCTAAACATAGTTTTTATTTTTAACTACCTGGAACCTTATTTTGTTAGCCACATTTTAAAGTTTTGTTACAAAATTGGTTTTCCATTTGAAATAGTATTTTCGATTCGTTTTTTCATCTCCAACTTTTTAAATCTTCGGCTGCAATATCTCCAACTTTTTAAATCTTCGGCCGAATATGCATCCACTATAAAATCGATCGAATAATACCCGTATCTATGTTCAAAAAGCAGAGTATTTCCTTGCCGGTTGTTTGGACTCCGTCAAAACTTATAAAATCTCGAAACGTGTTGCAGACAAGGCGTAGCGCACACTCAGCAGAGCGAGGAGACCCGCGTGTGGCACAAGAAGGACAACAAATGGCAGAACGTGCATTTCCATCGAAGCACGGTGGCGGGCCCGTGGCCGTTCTCCCTCAAGTAAATCGTTGGACAGAGGGACAGGTGGGAGGAAGGAGGAGGAAAACCGGAAGCGCACGGGCGAACGGACGAGAGGCGGTGAGGTGGCACCGTGGCACCACGTTCGCCGAGGAAAGATGGCGCCGGCACGTCGGCTACCCTCGTATATATTTAGTTCGTACGATAGTCGCTGTACAGAAAACAATCTTCCATGTAACTTTTTTCTTCTAATTTTTCGTTCTCGTCTCTCGCAACGACGCTACCGAGACGCGTGTGTCTCCAGCATAATTCGCGAGCGTGCGCGCGCTCGAACACACTGTACTTACACGAATGAAACAAACACGAACTCGATTAACTACTCCGGAAATCGTTTCGAACTGCGCGAAAGGTTGAACGACTAGACTTTCGGATTATTGGAATCTGGGGTATCGGAACCGTTAGAATCTTGAGTGTCGAACACACAGAAACACACACACACACACACACACACACACACACACACACACACATATACACGCACACGTGATAGAACAGGGGAGAACACGCGCGATTGTCCGAGGGATAGAAGAGCGATCTTCAAACGTTGTTACCTCATCGTCGTAAAGCAATTCCGCGGCTGGCGCGACGCGTAAATCGGCGCCGCGACGCGCGCCTTGCCAGCTCGCCCTCAGCTTTCGTTTTAGAAGTCGATCTCAAGGCCCCGAGTGCACGCGACGCGAGCGACGAACGAAACCGGATGTCGAGGAGCAAAAGGACGGGGCGAGGCGGATCTTATAGACAGCGAAACGTCCCGGCGAGGTGGACGGACCGGGAGAATCGCGGCGCGGATCCGCGTCGTGGATCGTCGCGTCGAACGTCGATCGATCGATCGATCGGTCCACTTCCGGGCGTTCGTCGAGAAGAAACCCGGAGGAACGGGGGACGGGGAAAAGAGTCGCGGCGCGCGCGACGAGCGAAGTATAATAGGATTATTCTCGCGGGGTAGAAGCGGGAGGGAGTTTTTCGTCGAATTTAACCTTCATTAAACACGAGATAAATCTTTCTACACGTTCGTACATCCTCTATTGCTAAAGAATATTAACTTGCGGGGGGGGGGGAGAGAGAAAGAGAGAGTATATCGATCGGGATCGAGCAAGGCACAGACACACACAGCTATGGGAAATTACATGAAATGGGGGAGAGAAGAGAGAGAGAGAGAGTGTGTCTCCATCCGCGCGCGAGAGAAATCGGAGGAACATTTTTTGCCATCTTGTTATATAATATATATACATACAAATAAATATATATGTTATAATATATACATGGGTGCGCGCGCGTGCGGACGCGCGAACAGGGCGCGCGCGCGCAATCTTCGCAGGAAGGAGAGATCTTCGAGTGGAGGGTTCCGGGTCGCCGAGAACCCTGTGTTACTTTATCTTCCTCCGATTTTTTTTTTTTTTTTTTTTTTTACTTACGTCTCTTTCGATAACGCTGGCAGTATCCCTTCGTTTGCGCAATCCGTTGCCGAATTGTGTTCCTCGGGTTTAGGTACATACACTTCGAGCGCGACGAACGAGCACATTTGAATCCGTGTGTCGGTTGTCTTTGAGCGTGGCTAGGCTCGATTTGGTTGCCGATCGCGACCGGCGAACCGCGATCGAGGGGCGTAACAACGGCGGTCCTGGCGGATTCGTCGACGCGTTCGCGACGCGCGTCCACGGCCGTGCGCGCGCGCGCGCCCGCACCGCGACCTACCGCATATGTATATTGATACAGAATAGTGAAAAAGGGATGAGAGGGAGGAAAAGAAAGAAGAAAGAAAGAAAACGATTTAATATATTGCAGATACTATATTATAAATATAAATATAAACATAAATTAAAGTTAAGGAATAGTTATTTCTACTACTCTAATTCGTCGCTTCTACGTGTGATTGTTGTATAAAATACAAAAAAATATGAACGATTATTGATTTATTATCATTGTTACTACACGATTATCATTACACGTTACAACTACTATTATTATTGTATTATTATTATTATTATTACGATTATTATTGATATATTATTATAACGATTATTATTATTATTGTTACCATTATTATTATTATTATTATTATTATTATTATTATTACCGAGCGAAGTGCAGAACATACGAATGTCACCGTAAGCAGAATCTGTCAGTACAGTGTGACAAAAAGATACAGAGCGAGAGAGAGAGAGAAATAAATTTAGATAATTATTATTGTATTGTAAGGGCTACGACGATTGTACGACCTTTTTTTTCCTACGGATAAAAGTATTCTTAATTGAAGTACGAATGGATCTAGAAACAGATTATAACACGCGAAGGAAGAAAAAGTAACACGAGGAAGATGAGGAGAAAAGAAAAACGATAAGTAAAAGTAATAGCGCGTAACTGATCTTTATTATACACACATTTATAATGAAAATTACGAGTTTACGAACGTTACAGTCGATCGAGGGCTACCGCGAGCGCAAGAGAATCCCGACGCATCGTCGATTCCACGGGGCGGGGGAATAAAAATAAAAAAAAAAAACCGGGAACAGAATTGCAATACAGCGACAGACGAGAATGAACGGCGATGGGGAATCTCAGGGGGAAGTGCAGGCTCGATCGCGCGCATTATTTACAAGTTGTTTCTTATTGCGAGAGAAAACTTATTACGAGATAACGTTGACAGATGAAGAGAATACGAGATGCGATTATATTGTGAACGCGGAGGGACGTGTCTCGCTTGCCAGCGTCGGACCTTGCTGAAAATCCGCGCGCGCTTCTTCCCGCCTCGAACTTGTTCTTACGTTCTGCGAGTCTCTCGAGTTTCTCCCGCTCGGATTTATCGTATCGTAGCCGTTAATTGTTCTGCCAGTCTTCGAGATTTCATCGCGCCACCTCTGTTTTCTAGTCACTCGAGTTCGAACCTCCCTCGAAATTCAGGCGTTCGCGACGCCGCAGCGATTTATTCCGTAGATCACGGTTCGTACGTATGTTGCACGTCCGCGACGCGACTTTCAGCAAGTTCCGCGCTGTTCGAGGGTTCGAAGAATATAAGCTATCAGCTTGAAGAAAGGGAGAGATTCCCGTGAAAACTATCGTGAAAAAAGAAAAAAACAAAAATGAAAAAAAAGTTAAGAGAGCGAAGAAGGTTGATTAATGTGGTATTTTTCATCGTTCGCTTTTTCCTTCAGAATATATTCGATCGTTCCAGCGATTTTATGCGATTAGATAGAGCAAGTTGATCGTCTAATTTCTACGAGCTAGATCGATTTAACGTATAATTCTTTCGAGTGGTCGCGTGACCGATAGGCGTAAAATAATTACTCCATCAACATCCAGTCCGCACGTTTACTTTCCTCTCTAACGGATCCGACGTCTTTTTTGCTTGAAACGTAAACTCTTAAAGGGAAAATTGTATTTATCGTATGTACCGCCGTATTGCGATTTTAACGAATTAGCTCGTTCACTATTGTTACGTTGCGAGTAGCGAGTCAACAATCAGCGGAAACGTAAAAAACACAGGAAGACGGTGGCGCACGGTTCTCGTCCTCCCTCCCTCGCTTCTTCCTTCTCCTAAGCCGACGAAGGCTTGTTTCGATCTTCTCGGGCGGCTTTGGAGCAGAGAGAAAGCGAGGCGATGGTGCGATGCGCGCTCGAGGAACTTGCACCTTCGATAGCGAATCGACGGTTTTTGATTCGCTTGAAAGTACGATTGACGGTGCGCTTTCCTCGGACGGGAATCGGGAGGAAGAGCCGGTCGGGAAAAATGCGTGGGCGCGAGATCGTTTACCGCGCCGTGACAACCGAATTACCGAATTTCAATCGACAAGCTTAGGGTTTAATCCACCGTAGCGTGTAATTAAACTATAGTAACATTCGTTAAGGGTGATATATATATATATCGTCTTCTATGTTACATACGTGCGAGCGAACTTTACGTAACGACACCGGACGAGCTACGTGCGCACGATTTTATTACCAAAGATTTTCAGCGTCACGTTTAGAGAAAGAAAGACATACAGCGAACCCGAGTTACACACTGAGATGGAGGCGGACTGAAAGAGGGTCATCGCGAGACGCGTGAAAGAAACAAGTTCCTCTCGAACGCGTTTCCGGGGCTCGACGCGTGCGGCGATCGCGCTCCGGAGCCGTGCGCGCGAAATCTCTCTCGAAATCCTGTGAAAGAAAGTATAGTTCGACGCCGAAAAGTGAAGAAAACGACACTTGCTGCCAGCTCGAGTGTCGCCCGATTTGGCTTCCTATCGCCTTTATTCGAATAACGTCATTCCGGTTTTCGTCGGATCAACCGATTTCTCCACATACCGTTGGCGCTTCCAATATTCGTGTCAGTAGTATTCTTCGACTATCTGACGACGGAAAGCTAATCAACGCGAGACGCGTTCATCCCGATTGGCGGTTTATCCACGATCGAACTGTATTTTCGATCGCACGTTTCGCGTTTCACACTCGAAATCGTCGAATGAAAAACCTGCGAAGGTCGATCGATGGGGGAAACGAGGATCTCCCCTTCCCGAAGGATTTCGAGTGTCACTAATGAAAGTTCCGCGAGGAGAGACCAAGGTCAACGCGATCCTCGGCCGTATCGACCTCTCCTTTCGTCTCTACGCTACTTCGAGTCCGCGTCGATCAATTTTTTATCGTTCCGTACTAAACTTTTCGCGATCCACTACGTACGCATAATAGTTATTAAAAAATTAAAAAAAAAAAAGAAAAAAAACAAGTTGTATTTAGCGTGCGTGTCCTAATGTGCATGCGTGCGCGTGATCAGTATACACACGCAGAATATTGAGGTACAGCTCGGTTAATTATGCACGAATGCCGAAACGATCCTCGATCGGATCGGATCGACGGATCCAATTTTAACCGTTCGATGCATACGGCTGAGAGTCCGATCTTTCCGTCGAATCCCCGTCGACTTACATATCCTCTTCGTTGCAAAAAGGAATCGAAAAATGCAAAAAAACAAAAAATGTAAAAAAAAAATACGAAAGAAAGAAACGGAACAGAAACGTTCGCTCCGGAAAACTCAATCGTACGCGATTTTTTAATCCTCGTATGCTTGTCGCGATCGAACGTACGCATCGAAAGGCTAAAATGGAAACACAGGTACGCTGAAGAACGCTACTGAGCAAAGAGACTAAACCCTTTCGAGCTTAAAACGAAACAAACGATACAAAAGGAACGAACAGCAAGGGAGAGGAACCTTTCGAATTTGCTCCCCTTCGAGGAAAGGGGGACAAGATAGAGAGAGAAAGAAAAAGAGAGATTTAGCGGACGTGCGATCCAACTGTGCCTCGAAGAAAATTTGAGCGACGTCCCCTCCGAGATAAAAAAAAAGAAAAAAAAAAATAAACAAATGAAACAAACTATAAATATGTAATAGAGAATTGTAAACGTTCACTACTATTCTTATTGATATTATTGTCATTTATTATTACTGTCATCATTATTATTGTCATTGTTATTGTTAACTATGATTATACCGTCGTCACGCGCATTAGAGGATTATATTCACGTGCAATGGCGGACGCCGATTTCCGCGCGACATTCGTGTTTTTACTTATTAAGCGTTGCGATGGCATAGGCGTAGGAAAGATGGCCGGAAAGAAGGTTGTCCGACAGACATTCGCTGGAGAAAACGGTTTCATCCCTCGATGAAAATACCTTCGTTTCTGGGAAAAAGAGTCCATCTTCCTCTCCAGAAGAGGAAACTTTCGGGCCAGAAGCGTTCTCCTAACAAATACCAGGCTTTGTACGTTCAAATCGATTCCACGAATCGTTTCTTACACGGAATTTCCATTTAATTTACTCCTTCGAAACGTGGGTTTAAACGCGGCTGGCATTGGCCAATCTAAATTCCGCCTATAACCAGAATACACCGAAGCGTTATCTTCGTTTCCAAATTGTACAGCGATAGGCACGCTTCTTTTATCGCGAATCACGCTGCACTTGACTCGTTCCCTATCGTAATGAAATATCTATCGATACAAACGTCGGCGAGTTTTTTTTTTTCGGCCGCGGTCTAAAATTAGCGCGTTACTCATAGATAAATTGTAAATGCTTGATCCACTTTGTCAACTTTGCACCAGATTAGCAATTGTTTCACGCGACGATCGACGATCTTCGCGATAGATCCGACGCGAAAAGACTTGGAGAATCCTTCTGGTTCCCGTTTCCGTTCTCCAGCCGATGTCGCGTTAGGGGAAAAAAAAACAGCGATGCGACGAGACGACGCGACGCGATTCACGATGTCCGGCGTCCTGTCGATCCCGGCTCGATAGTGCGGCTGCTCGCATCTCGCATCGCTGTGGATATTGCCAACTATGGGAGAAACGAAACAGAGGAAGATCGGGATTACGAGTGAGAATGAGTGTGAGAGAGCGCAAGAATGAGTGATATCCGAGCGCAAGTGCGCAAGAGGAAGAGAAAGTGTGATTAATTAAAAATCTCTCATCGGTACATTTAATATAAACGCTAATTCATTATTACAGACATTATTGGATTTACGGTAAACGGATAAGCGATTGATTACAATTTTGTCCTAATGTTCAGAGAAATAAAAGAAGGAAATACACGTCTCCGTTCTCCACTTCCGGTGACCGTCGTTCTCGCTTTGATTCCACGCACGCCGTTCGTTTCAAAGTCAACGTTCAACAGCAAATTAAATAACGATATTGTTGCGAGTCACGTAACTCGGATTCGAACAAACAACGAACGAAACAGAGACGTCAGATTATCTGAAACCACTAAATTTTCGTGACTGATAATATGTATGAGAGACTTTTGAATATTTGGAACGAACGAGCAGATAACTCGAAATTATTCGTACTTTTTTTTTTTTTTTATCGTGATACCTTTTTCGCTTGTCACTTTCGAAAGTGGCCCCCTTCCACTTTCTCGCCTGTATAGCAAACACCGTCGCCTCGTTGCACCTCGTGTAACATAGTTCGATAAGTATCTCGGCAGAAAGGCTTCTCTTCGTTGCTTGATTGATACTATATAACACAATAGTATTATCGAACATCTTATCGTCATTATATCGTGAAAATTCTATCAAGAAACGCGTCTTACGTGTCCCTCGAACTGTTAGTGTTACCTGTGTTTGCTGAGAACTGGTTTCTGCGATCCTCTTCGATGGCCAACACGCGATACACGGTCGTCGACTATTTATTTATGCGTTCTATCGTGACTTGTAACGCGAGCGTCCTTACGTTTCATTTTTTATCTCATCTATTTGTTGTTACCTACGCGCTAATCTTCGACGATTATAGCCAATGTTCGTTATCATTATTTTTTATTATTATTAACGGTTAATTTTATTACAAATGTGGCGTTCATATTTTGTTATTAAATTAGATGCTGTTGTCGAACGATCTGTGTTTCGTTTTATTTCAGTTTCAGGCGCCACCTCTAGAATTACGTTTTTGTTAATGTTTCCTTGTTAAAATTACATTAGCTGTTTTTGAGTCACTGGTTTATGGAAACCAACGAAGGGGAAGGAAGTCGCGAGATGAACAGACGCGCGATTAGCAGAGTAATTACAATATATTTTGCATATTTCGATATGTTATAATTGCATAAACATCCGCAGTTTAATTATAACAATATATATATTGATGCACGTGGAAGAGGGTTCCATGATCTCTATGCAATTCAACTGCGAGAAATTCCATTCTCTAAAATGGATTCGCTTAATTCTCTCCAAGCCATGGTCGTTAGAAAAGTCGCGCCACTCGAATCACACGAAACACAAAACGAGACGGAAGAGACAAAATGAATGTAAAGGCTTCGGTTCGTAAATAAAATGTAATTAGCGATCGGTTGAGGAGGCGCGTATAAATAAAATGATCGAAAGAAGCGAGAAGGAAAAAAGAAAAGATACGATTTATCTGTCTCGCCGATGATAACGATACGATACGATACGATACGGAAAGCTTATCTGACTAAATATACATCCTTGCATTGAAATGTCGAGCACATTACGGTCGCGACGACGAATCATAAATACAGGCGGTTGGTTCTTTCTGTTCTTTTTTTTTCTGCCAGTTCGAGTAATCGAGGTTACGACGCGACAATCGTGCGCCGTGTGGTAGGAATTGTCCTCGGGGGATCGGGTTTCTTTTGTTTTGCAACCGGCAGTACCGTCATACGGCTTAGACTCCTCGCAGCTCGTGGCTGTAGTCACCGGTGTCGTCGCTGCTTCTTCCCCTGTTTCGACCGCGTCCTACAAAAGAACCGAAAGTACTCTGTAATATTGTATTTGAAAGGAAAGCAAGGCGAATAGAGAACATCTAAAAGCTAGGTCGTGGAGCTTTCTCTTTCTTTCTTTTTTTTTTTTTCTCAACGGATCGCCTAATGATTGCGGAGGCAACGAGTTCAGATTCGATCATCCGCTACGCGAAATGACAAGAAAGTGATAGCATTTCTTCTTTCACCGACGGTAAAATTGCTACTTCGTCGTCAACATTATTAGACTGAACATTTTGATAGTCGAGTCAAAGAAGGGCGAAGTTCTGCTCTTGCGACTGCTGTGTCTTCTAATCTTGTTGAGAAATGAGAAGAAATAGTCTGTTCACGAACGTACAACATTCAAGTGTGTATGCTTGGCAAAACAAGGTTTAATCATAGCAAAGAGAATGATTATTAAACGGTTGCATTGAACAGAAGGCTTTGCTGCGAGAAAATAAAGATCTGGTAATCGCACAAGTTCACTTGATCATGTTACGTGCTTGCCAGATTAATTTGTTGTTAAAAGATGTGTATATATACATATGACATGAAATACCTGTTCATATCGTGACTCAGATCGGTGGCTATAATATGAAAAAAAAAAAAAAAAAAAAGTAATACCGTATGAAATTTCATCGTGGAATGTCCTTTTCCTCTATTTTCTGTTTAATCTGTCACACTTGCAATAATAATCAGAAAGAAACAAGATTATACAACTCATTGTCAAAATGCGTATTCTCCTATGGAATATTGAAACATATCTTCTTTGGTATTTTGATTAAAAACTTTATTTTCATCGCTACAATTTTTTTTAGGTACTAGAACGCTTATGTGACATTACATGCACATTAACTACACTCTTCCCTTCTCGTGTATACATGAACGTATTTAGTATTCAATAGAATAAAAAAATTACAAAATTTTATCTTACTGTATTATAGTTATTAGCACAGGTTTTTTTTTTCGTTTCAGTAATACTTAGCCTTTATGGCTTAGGAATGATAACTGAAAAACTTAAGACTTTGTACTTTAAATCCGTCTTTCTCAGAGACTTTTGTTTCACGTTAACTATACAACAAAAAGATTTATCGAGAAACAATGGCAGTGAAATTCAGTGAATGTTTCTTTCCCATCATCCGCTAGCACGCAAAACGTGAACCCGATACACCTATACAAATATATTTTTATCCGCAATCCTTAAAAAAAAACCTAAAAAGAGGATGCAATGAAGATTTATGGCCGCAATGAGTCGATGTCGCAAAGATAGACAAATTCACAATGTGGGAAATGAGTCAAATACAACTCTTGACACCCTTATTTACTGTATAATACCTGCACGTGACAGCAAAAGCAGCCAAACTCTTCAGTATATTATGTTTCTTAACTAGGTATCGCTCATCGTACTAGTGTGGCGAACTATCAGGAAGTCTTGGGGAATATTATTATAAATTTTCACTACCTCTGCGTATATGATTGAGACATGCCAGCATTCTGATCATAAAAACAGCAGGTACAGTCATTGTGTCTTTGGTCTCTTCCAACATGATTGCATTCCTCTTTTTCAGCTGTAAAAACGCATAAACAGATTATCTTAGCATTCGTTTCGTAGAAAACACTCGATAATTACCACGGCCACTTACATCTTCCGCAAATTTCTCGTCGAAGCTCGATTCCTCGTTGATCGGCGCCCACAGTTTGACATCGTCGTCGATGCCGGCGGTAGCGAGCAACGGCAGATAGGGATGCGGTTGCAAGCAGTTGACCACGTGTTGGTCAGCCTCGAGCAACATGCACAATCTCGCCGTGTCCTTTTCCCAGACAAACACGTGGCCGCAATCGCTACCCGACATCACGAAATCATTGCCCCAGAAGTTTGCTTCCTTGATCATGGTCCTAAAGAAACTAGAGTCAAACGGGGGAAGGCCAACTGATCAGATAAATATGGCGGCCTCGTGTGATACGGCCCAGCCCGCTCGAAGGCTTTTTCGGAACTTAACGGGTCAATGAATTGGCTTCCGATACTTGTCAAAACTCTCACGTTACACGTCGGTTAAAAATTATTACCATAACGAAGAAAAAAAGGGGACCAAACACGTTGAATAGATTTGGCCGCGCAACAAAACCTTTCTACTACAGTTTATCTACTAGCCACATTGTTGTTGATCTCATCACCCAACACTTGTTTAATTAACGAAATGGAAACAAAAAAAAAGATGAAAAATTTTGAGATCTTGTTAATATCGTTTAGTCACAAGACTGATGCACCCTCGGTTCAATCGTTTCTAGCCTTCTCGGAGATTTCAAGATTTATTACTCGCACATTTCGTTAATCGTTGAATGGACAAAATATAGTTACCATTTATTAATAGAGAAATGGAACGGAAGAGAATACCTTGCGTTACGATGGCCCATGTATTTTTGTTTCACGCGCAATTCTGTGAAATTCGATTTTTCGAAGTTAGCCGATCCTTCGCGCGATCGAAAACGCATTCTTTTTTCCATTTGACTTTTCAATCTGGTTAAAAAAGAAAAAGTTTATTTAAATACATATGATCTCTATTTACAAAATTTGTGTGCTCAACGACATACCTTTTCCTAGTCTCTGATATATCATCATCGTCACTATCAGTGAAAGCACTGTCATCAGTCTCTGTCAAAGATATAACGCATGATTTTTTTAATCTTCCTGAAAAACACATCAATTCACGTTGAGCCTACTTACTTTCAAATTGCAAATGTTTGTCATGGCTGCTGCCCGAAAATGTTGCGCTGTTATGACTTCCAGACGGTCCTGCGAAGTAATAATTCGTTAACGCACGAATATCGGGAGAACGTTTCATCATACAAAACGTTTATCACCTGCTTGGTAGCTGTCGCGGGTCACTTCGTCGGCCACACCAAGGGATATCGTCGCGCTCGTAGAGCTTTTATCTGTGTAAGTTAAACTTACCGCGGGTTCACTACCATGTCTATAAATAAACAAACAAAGATATGATTCGACGGAAGCGACGATACTACACATTTACGCATACTATTTTGAGCATCATACTTTTCGAGAAAACCGTCCCTCATTTTCGTCAGTCTGTACTGAAGGTTCTTCATCATGTGGCCTTCCTGTCTGTTCTCCATACTCGTGCACGGTGAATCCTCTGCGCTGGTATTTTGATCTTCTTCCGGAACATCGCTGTGTTCTTCCACAGCGCGCGAAGCGCAAGGCTGCGCAGAATTTGTCTGTACCTCTCTTTGACTAGATTCAGTTTCGGTAGGAACATTCGATTTGCACTTGAGTTGATTCTCGTCTGAATCAGAACTTCGTGGCGCTGGTAATACAGACGCTGTTTCTTCTTTTACATCCGTGGAGCAGCTTGGGCCCTGATCACTCTGAGATCGCGTGCCACTACAACTAGCGCCGTCAACGTTGCTAGTTTCCCTTTCCGAACCTGTTCTATGGTTACTCTGAGTCGACGACCTCTCAACACCTTGAGGCTCGCTGGGTCTTTCCGCGCTGGTCTCCGCGGCGTTCTCGTTGCTGCTCTGAGCGTTCTCTTGGTGCGCGATCACGCCTTCCAAATTCTCTTCGCCGCCCCCGCACAAGGCCGCTCTGGTGGCGGGATCGTTTAACATTCTACTGAGTACGTCCGTCATTCTTTGCATTAAGGAAGTGTGAAGCACTGGTCTAGCTTGAGCAATTTCTAGATAATGGAAAAACAAGGTTGTACTTTATGTTTGGAACAGAGACGCGCAAGTATTTAATTTTAGAATACCTGTTCCGCTGCGTCGACCGCCCTCGCGTTCGGGTCGAGCGTCAGGGCCGGTGTCGGACCAGTCGCCTCTCAGTCTTAATCTACGCACTGGTAACGGCGATCGTAGCCTCTGCTTCTTGCCTTCTCCCTTTCCTGCTCCGATATCTTTCTTCAGGTGCACACTGCCTTGGTCCTAGATCGAATAATCAATGTTATATATTTCGATGCGATACTTTCTTTTCGAAAGAATCAACTTTTTCGAAAGTACCTTTACGTTAAAAAGATAAAGATGATCGCTGCTGTAACTGACTAGGACTTCCTGTCCGTCAGGGCTATAATTCAACGACGTCATTCGATGAGAATTTCCTTCGAATTCTGGGACGGTAAAGCTACACAAAGCTCGTACTGCTCCAGCAGTGTCTGTCCACCCTACAAAATTCTGACATGCACTCCCCGTTTTCCGCATATTGAATTACAAAAAGGTTACAAGTACCAGTCGCTGGCGTTCCGAGCATTCTTCTATCGAATATTCTAACCATGCTATCGGAACAGCCGATCGCTATTTGATGAGGCGCAACAAGATTTACCGATAGCGCAGTTACAGCCCTTTCACAGGAGATTAATACGTCCTGCAAAATTTGGCAATACAATCATCGTGTTACAAACGTTTCGTAATTTTGACTCGTTCATCATTTACCTCTCTACATTGCGACGCGTCGCACTTTTCCTTTATTCTGAGATCGAACCATCTTACTGTACCATCCTCTCCACAACTTAAGAAACTGTGCGGTTCACCGGGTATTGTCGCTACTTCGTAAGTCGTACCCGTATGACAATCGAATTGATTATGAAACGTTTCTGTTCTTCTCATTAAGTCTGAGAATGTGAAAAATACATCCAATTAGAGTCCGAAGAATACACTATTATCGGTACACTTGAAACTCATTATGTCTATACCTGTATACAAAATAATGCCATCCCCGCTACACGAAACTATCCGATGGTCTCCACTGTTAGGCAGAAACTTTGCACAAAATATATTCGCTCTATGACTGGTTTTATAATCTGTTAACACCTATAAGAAATAGACAACATTGTAGAAAATAGATTGAACTTACATTTCTATAACTTGGAACGTATTTTAATTTTTTTTCTTTGCAACATAAAACGTGTAGAAATTTTTATCCCACTTAATTAGCGTGACAGTTCTAGATTGATGGTTCTAGATGACAAAATTAGCACCACATGCATTACACTCAAAGGTTTTTGTTCATTTGGCAGAGGTTCTGCATTTCTATCTATGTCAATGTTAGACCTTGGCTAGAATTAACTATTCACAATATTTCCTTGAAAAGGTTTATGGCCAATGTAACTTCCTCAACGCACTTCCTCTTGCTAGACTTTGTTGTTATCGTATATTTTTTGTAAATAAATGATAATAACAAGGTCTGTGAAAGACTACCAATCTATATAAGAGACAACCTTGATCCATAATATATATTTATAAGAATATAATTAACAAAGCCAGTACCATTGTACCTTAAAGAGCTACAGTATCGTGTTTCATAACATGAATGAATTATGGCAAAGTGTAAAAAATATACAAAAAACTTGTTTTAGTGGTTGCTAATGTAAAAAAATAGAAATTTCAACAATGTGTTAAAAAATAAGGACATGTAGGAGTCTCTATTTAAATGTGCTTTGTCAAGAGCAGAAATATAAATAACCTTGGCACAGAATTTTACAAGACGCCTGAATATACTCAAAATTAATACGTGCAACAAAATAATAAATTCAGTCATCATAAATTGCGTCAGCAAGCATTAGTTCACTTATAATTCAAACTATTGCGGTTAAAAGTTAATAATAAACTCTTCCAGGAAAATTGAGTCAAATTCACATGGCCACCTCTAGGAAAATTTAGAATATTTCGAACATTTAGAAATGGAGGAAAACAATGTTTGCTTCTTCAAACAATTTTCTAAATACCATTAAAGGTTCCAAACACAATGTATTAAAGTCCATATCTTCTTACCTCGTAATTATAGGCATTTGTGAGTACTAAATGTTGATCATCAGCACCAGACAATATCAAATCACCGGTAGCGTTCCAACAGACAGAGTTTACACAACCACTATGTACTTTTAATCTTCTTAACAATGCCATACGCTGCATCATCTGCAGACTTGCTGAAATGTTATGATTTTCAAATATTGAAATGTCATTCAAATTGTTACAGTCGTTTTCGAATCGCGTTGAAAACCGATCTAGAACGATCTACGTATATAAGTTTTTCTTTCATTAGATCGTTTAAAATATTCGTCGTTGGTTCGCAACCGTTCCGTCTTTATCCAATTAGATTTATTCGCGGGAGGTAAAGAAAGGATTCTTGTCTCGTAACGGTACACGGTACATAGAATGACGTTACCAAAATTGTCCGCATTAAAAACACGTTCATGACGAAGTACCTTTGCTGCTGGAGTAAAGCTGTATCCTGGTGCAATCATTGTACGGTTGATAATAAATGTCACGGAAGATATTCGAGCGTGCCTTCTTCATGGTTCAGCCTTGAGTCGCCTGGCGATGTATATTAACCGACTATTAATTTGTAGGGCACATCGATCTCGGATTAATGTCAAATTCCAGATAACTGCGAGGGCGAAAGAGAGAGGCGATAGCTTGTGTGTCTGTCAATCAGGAAGAGTCTCTGGACGTTGGCGTATCGACCGGATCAGAGGCCATGCAACGTATTCTTACGCAGCGAAAATCCACGAGGATAGTATTGAAACGACATGGCACTCGGTACTAAAAATAAACTCCGCGCAGCTTCGAAAATTTGTGCAATCGTGCCGAACCGCGACCACTGCGAACCAGGAACAGCTGAGCGAACGTATGTACCACGTATGTACACAATCGTACTGCGCTCCTAGAAGAAAGTGCGCGAGTCCGTGATCATTCCGCACGATTATAATCGATGCCGACAGTAACGTAACACTCGTCCCGAAACCCCTTCGAATCTCAAATAGACTTGAATACAATATGTCTGTTCTCTCTTACTGCATTGGCTCTGCAATAATGCAGATGAGCGAACCATTTGCTATGTCTCTCTATCTTGTTACTCGTCCGTTTTCCCTCGCATTATTTCAGAATTAGTGCTGTGCACCAGTTCTATAACAAAAATCAGACCTATTATTATTTCAAATAGTAAATAGCAAATAATATATTTTCTTTGAAATTATGTGTGTACTTTTGAAAATAAAAATATTTTATTTATGAGAATTTTAATTATTTTTATTTAACAATTGTATTCAAATCGCATAAAACCTGCATTATATGTATGTAATATTGACAATATAGTATTTTAAATATCTTTTCTCTAAATTTTATATTCTAAAGAAGGTATAACATAATTTCACAGCCGATCAATTTTCTTATTCCGGAATTCTTTGTTTTACGTTGAAGAATGTGCTCGTAGGCACGTAGCAGTCATTTTTTAGATGACTGGTCGATGAAATATACAGGGTGTCTCAGTTGAATATGGGATCACTTGAAAATCTTCTCTATTTATTATTATATGAGCTCTTTATTATAAAGCTTTTCAGTACGAAATTGAATTATTTCAAAGATATTTATTTAAATAGTTGAAAGAATTTTTCTAAGACAATTTTTTTACGAAATTTCAAGGTCATTCAAGATGCGGTTATAACGATTTGAAAAATTCAGTTTCAGTAAGTCTATTATTCATTTACTAATTATAATATCTATGCATAAGAACGGCAAGTATAAAAACGTTGTAAAGGAATTATTTCAATATTTTTTAATAAAAAATCTTATTCGAAAGTATATTTAGAGCAGAACAGGGCAAATAAATAAATATTTGTTACATATATCGTTGCACAACGAAAAAAAATAAACGAACTTTTATTTTTTTACATGTTTTGAATAAAGAGAACAGGTGTTGCTGCCAGGTGGTTATAGTGTCCTAATTTCCATAAACTAAATAAATTTTTAAAAAATAATAAATTTGCGATGTTAGTCCATATATGATGCGTAAGAAAGTAGATAAGACGTGGAGTTAATCAAATTAGGACTAAGAAAGTGAATTAGTACTCTGATTTTTAAATAGTCATCAATATTATCTATCGCTTTGAGAACGTAATGTGTTTCCAGTGTTTCTTATCGAGGCTACTACAACGCTGCCTGAGTGAGGTATCTGAAATCGACACCAGACGACAACATCAAAGGTGCCGACAGGGAGTTTCGCCTCTGTGTAACTATTCCGTGTAACTACTCTGTGGTGTTTGCGATAGCGCTTCAAATTCTAGAGTTGGTGCAAGTTGGTGTGCCGGTTGTTGTTGTTTAGTGAGCACGTGCTCCAGTACTTTTTGTTGGACAACATTGTAAAGATTATAAACACGCCTTTTGTAAACAATCATGGGAAAGGGTCGGAAAAATAAACCGAAAAAGAATTTCGCAGAAAAACGTCGCGAAAAACAGAAGGTATGAATTCAATTTCTGATAGGTAAACTACTGGTTTCATGTAGTGAGTTAATTATGTAAACTTTTGATAAATCGTTTAGAAAAAAGACGAGTGGGACCATGCGCCGCAACGTAGCTACGAAAACATCATTAGAGAAAACAAGGAATTCGAGAATTACTATAAAACTCAAAGTATTGTTCCTGAAGATCAATGGGATTCGTTCATGGACACAATGAAGAAGAGTCTCCCAGTGGGATTTCGAATCACGGGGTCGAAAGCAGAAGCTAAGGCATTGCTTGACACTATTAAAGGGGATTTCTTCAAGGAGATCTTGAAAGCGAACGTAGAAAATAATCTTGAGACTAGCGAAGACTCAAAAGATATATTACAATGTCTGCCATTTTATCCCGACGGATTAGCATGGCAGTTGCAGTTGACCAGAAAAATTATTAGAAGGTCGGAGGCATATTTTAGGTTACATAACTTTTTAATCGCTGAAACGGAGTGCGGAAGCATCAGTAGACAAGAGGTGGTCAGTATGGTACCGCCGTTGGTTTTGGATGTGAAACCTTGGCACAAAGTTTTAGACATGTGCGCCGCACCAGGATCTAAAACAGCTCAGCTCATAGAAATGATACATTCCGAAGACGGAGGCGCGCTTCCAGGTAAATTGAAATCTAAAGCATTTGAAGAAACAGTCTTCTCTCGCTATAAGTTCGCCGTTTTCATCGCTTCATTGAGCCACTCTTCAATTTCACTGTAATCATTGATGATGTACAAAAAGCTATCGATTCCATTATTCCGTTACCTTCATGAACATGTGCCTTAAATGTAGTGATGGGATCTGAAGTGCTTCGAATTACTTCGAATCAATAATTATAGAGAAAAATTCAAAGCACTTCGAACATAATTCGAATCTCTTAGAAATGTTAAAAGTCTTGATCGTCTTGATCATCTTGAAAGTCTTGGAAGTCTTGGAAGTCTTAAAAGTCTTGAAAGTCTTGATTGTCTTAAAAGTTTTGAGAATTACAATACTTTTTGAAAGCTTCATCAGAATTCAATATCTCATAAGCTTTTTGATTACTTTTGTTCAAGTAGGCTCATTGACATAAAATATTAAAGGTTGTTTCGGTCTAGACATTTCAAGAAATTAAGTTTTTTTCAAAGACTTCAAAACCTTCCATGTTCCAAGTCAAATCTTCCAAGACTTCTCGGTATTCCAAGGCGATCAAGACTTTCAATATATTCAAAACGTCCAAGACGATCAAGAATTCTAAGAAATTGGAATCATGTTCGAATTGATTCAAATTTGTCGCTACATCCGTGCTAGATTCGAAGCGATGCGCCATGGGTCTCAGATCCCATCACTACTTACATGTTCTACAACGTAAAATTCATTGCTAACTCACGAGCCTGTAACGAGAGAACACTGTAATTGTGCAGCTCATAGTAATATGTTTTTATACTTTACAGAGGGTTTTGTAATAGCCAATGATCTAGACAATAATCGTTGTTACATGCTTGTGCATCAAGCAAAGAGATTAAATAGTCCACTTGTTTTAATCACGAATCATGACGCTTCTCTGTTACCTAATTTTGTTACTACAAAACCAGACGGCATGCGGGAAAAGTTAAAGTCAGTAAACTGTATTCAAAATAAAATGTTGTATATTTATGATTTGTGTCTTAAACTATAAATATTATTTTAGGTTTGACAGGATACTTGCAGATGTACCATGCAGTGGTGATGGTACAATGAGAAAGAATCCAGACATTTGGTGCAAGTGGAGCCCAGCGAATGGTAACAATCTTCACGGGTAAATATTTCTTGTACCAAATAGTATAATTTCACGATCACAAATAACTCACATCTATGGGTTTAAAGAATTCAGTACAGGATAGCGAAAAGAGGATTAGAATTACTAGCGGTGGGAGGAAGAATGGTCTATTCTACTTGTTCGCTGAACCCCATAGAAAATGAAGCTGTGCTTCACAGGCTTCTCCTCGAAACCGAAGATTCAGTGCAAATAGTCGAAGGCAGAGATTTAGTCCCTGGATTAATATGCGATCCAGGTTTGGAATGCTGTACACTACAATCTTTTACACGCATAGTGTAAAGTATAAAGTATAATGCTGTTACATATTTAATGATATGTTCCTCAGGTGTATCGCATTGGTTACCAGCATCCAAAAATTTAGAATATTATCAATCATGGGAGGATGTCCCAGAACAGTGGCAAACGCAAGTTCGACCAAAAATGTTTCCTCCTAAACCAGAGGATGCTTCGAAGTTTCATCTTGAACGATGGTAAGTAAAAGAAGAGTTTAATTTACCATTGGACTTACAACTAATTTGATTCTTAATTATAGTATAAGGATACTTCCGCATCATCAAGATACAGGAGGTTTCTTTGTGGCTGTTTTGGAGAAGGTAAAACCATTACCATGGGAACGCGAATCAGGTGAAATTGATAAGACTACACAAAATTCTAATGAAGGCAAATTAAGTTTGGAGGAAGGAGCTGAGAATGGTAAGGAAAAAGGACAGAACAAGAGATCCTTAGACGAGGAAAATAAGCCTGGAACAGTGCAAAGAAAACGCAAACGGCTTACTGCTGGTTACAGGGAAGACCCGTTCGTTTTCTTTAAAGACGATACGGAAGACGTATGGCTGTCTATTAAGTGAGTTGCGAATTGCGTTGCATTCCTATTTGCGTTGTTCTTTCTTTATTTCAATTTGAACTTTTCAGAAAATTCTATAATATATCTGACGACTTAGATCCTCGATGTTTGTTAGTCCGATGCATTGGGTCTAAGAAAAAGAATATTTATTACACGTCGCCGGAAATTCGTAACGTTGTTATTTCTAACGAAGATCACATAAAATTGATAAATACTGGAGTGAAAACGTTTGTACGTTGCGACAATAAAAATATGAATTGTCCGTTTAGACTCGCTCAGGAAGGAATGCACAGCATAATTAAATACATTGGGGATACGAGGAAGATTGAAATAGCTAAGAATGACTTGATTATGTTGTTACAAAATGATAATCCTAATGCACCGCCTGAGATTGTAAAACTTGCCGCAGAAACTCAAGAACGCGTAAAACATATCGGTAACAATATAATATTTTTGAAAACGATTTACACCGCAAATATTTTCGGAGCTGCATAAATTCGTTTTTGTATCTTTTTAGCGACCGGAAGTTGTATACTTTTATACGAAGAGAAAGATACTGACAATCCAAACCCCTTAAAATTACAAATGGTAGGGTGGAGAGGTACTATGTCTCTCAGGGCTTATGTTCCAGTACACGATATAATTCATTACTTACGTCTATTAGGAGCTGATTGTTCTAAATTCGGTTCGTATTTTAAAACTGTACAATTGAGTTTGTAATTTTTTAAATTTGAAACTTGTTTTGCAGAGAAAAACAAATTTAAAGGGAATTGCGAATCCGCTACTCCCGAAACGGTTATTAACGATACTCCGAAAGCAGAGTCCAATGTCAGCACCGAAGACGCTGGTAATGCAGTTACTGATAATACTACTAAGAAGGATGATATTTCGAAAGAAGTTGACGAACTAAAAATTTCTAACGAATTAAAAGAATGACACTTAATCGTTTAATATAAATTACTGTTCCTTTAATATCTGTATATCAATTAATGGTAAATAGGTATTAGGTATGAGTAAAAAATTTTTATTTTATTTAACGTCGGTGCTCCACTTGTTGAAATGCAGAAGAGGTGTTGAGACGAGCTTCGTTTAATATACGTTGACCAAACGTGTCGTACAGAATGTAAAATAAAACGTTTCTATAGGTCAAAAAGATTGACAATGATATAATGGGAAATGCTTTTTTTACTATTAATTTTCTATGAAATAATTTATGAAATTACATATAATGTTTTATGTAATTTGAGCGACAAATACCCTTCTTTTTCTCATTCATTTCGGCCACTATGTCACAGGATATTTTACTAGCAGATTACAGTACAAACATTATTATAAACATGGCCGGATGTAGAGGAATCATTAATTCAGGAATGGCAAATGCCACAACGTATCAGTAGTTTCCTGTAGAATTGCATTCAACTCTTTGTTTCTACCATACGTTTAAGTTGAAAAAGACGAATATTGCACTTTTCTCGTTGACATTCGCTTTCAATTACATTATGTTACGTTTTTTCACACTTTCCCTTTCAGTTCAATTAGATAACAAGATTCCTAAAGGTCCTAAAGTTTAGATGATTTCAACTTACGATTAGAGATTTACCACAGAGATTTCTACTGATGAAGGACGGGTTTTCCTATGAAAACATTTAAATACAAGTATAAATATGAAAAATCGCTGGACAGCTCATAACGTATAGATAAACTATAAAAAACGAAATAAAAGAAAGAAAATCTTTTCTAAAATATTTTTACACTCCGAAAAATCTCGAAGTAGACGGTTGATGCTAGTAATCTCTATTAGTTGGCGAGGTCATTTTCCCCCCTAGATTCTGAGAATTTGATGGAGATTTTGAACCTACAAGCAAAATAAATTCGACGTTCAAACATGTTATATAAAATTAAACATTGCGACACTTACAGCTTCTTCCTAATTTGTTTCGTGGGTTGTTTGTACACGGATGTTCACCCATCAGATGCTCCCTCCATTTATTTTGATTGACTAGGGCAGAGCAAAGTGGACAACGATCGTAGCCATCAATGGGTTCTGCAACGTAAGTGATTAGCTCATATCCTAAATGGTTGGATTCTTTCTTTTAAAACTTATCGCGATACATACTTGTACACTTATTTTTTCTATGCTCCTCAAAGGAACTCTCGTGGATCGCCAGCTTGCACGTCTCACATTTTACATAATTGCTTCTCATATCACATTCGTCTGAAAAAGAACCCATCAGCCACCAATGAACATTATTAGTCACGATTGAGTTCAATCGAATACTCACTTAACAAATGTAAGTTTAAATACGAAATTTCCACCACTTGCTTACACGACTCGCATTTAGTTAACATAGGACAATTTCTCCAATAATGGATGTTCAATCCCTCCTCGGAGTATCCTTGTCCCTTGGACAAACAAAATATGCACATCCTACGAAATAAATATGTGGTAAAGATTATATAAAAACAATCATTGCGGTAACATTACAGGTACTCACTTATCACCCTTGTGATCTGTACTGTTCTCGGACGGAGATGTTATACTCGTTGAACTTCCGGTACTGACAACAGGACTCGTCCTCGAAGGAGATTTCGTCAAGTTCGTCACGTTGTTCTCCGTCGATTTCGTCCGCGTAGGTGTCGTTGTCTTATTGCTCGCTTCAGCCTCCTTTTTTCTCTGTCGATCGACGCGAGTGTAAGACACCATGCGGCTTCATCAAACGTCATATTTATATAATGATTTTCTACCTGAAGATCGATGAGATCGAACTCGTGGAAAAGTTGACGATACAACAAGTTTCTCCTAGTAATATCGTCATCGGGAGGCAATTGTTTGCGAACCAATCTGGGATTGACTTTGTACACCAGCACCAAGATCCTTTCCGAAACTTTTCTCACCGCCTCCGCGGGGTGATGCAAACCCGAGGAGCCTAACTCGGACAAGGTTCGACACGTGAGTCCGCTGCAACAGTTACAATGCCTTATCAGAGTAATTGCGTTTTGAGATTGCAATTTAGTTGTTAAAAATGGACCCCTGTGCATGACGTCGACGAATTCGTCCACTGCCACTAGCAGAGGCCCAACGTTATTCAACTATTTGCACTTGGTGATCAGGATTGTTACTTGTAGTCACCTTTGTTTGTCAGTGGATATCCCGTGATTGAGAATCAGTTGCTCCACCATTTCCAACCTACTGAGCGCTAGCCTCTGATGCGTTATACTACTGACAGGCCTTGTCAGATGCACCGGTATTATGTGCAATTCCCTGACGCACTTACAGTCTGCCATGCTCAGTATCGTGTGCACTGCCATATTGTGAATTCTCGGAGTGGTGTCGCCTGATTTTGTTAATAGTTCTGGGAGCAAACGCTCCACACTCCTCGCGATTTCTGCGGAGGATACCCTAAAGAGAAACGATAAATCGTAATCGATTCGTCTGTCAGTGGCAAATAATAGATTACTGAAAATGTGTATCACTGCTCAGGAACCGCCTTACTCTTTATCTGTCAGGGTAGATTTATATTGGAGCAGCCATAAACGATAAAGAGTAGCAATGAGAATAGGGGTCATTCCATGCGAAAACGGACACTTTTCGGAGTAACATGTTAGATTTTGTTCAAATTTGGATATGTTGCAGTCTTTAGAGGTATATAGACGTATCTCGAAGGATTTTTCAAAATGTCAAAAAATGTCGATTTTACAGTTCTTTAAAGTTTGATTTTTCTTCAAAACATTGCATCTGTGATCTTTCTTCGAAAAATTATAACAGTTAAACTAATAAACCGATTAAAATGAGCTTTGTGGTGCTTATAGTAGAGACTTTGGAGTATCTATTAAAAATTATTTTAGTTGAGACAATAATTTTTTTAACTATTTATTTTGCAATTGTTTTAAACAATTGCCATTTGTAACCGCAGGGGAATATTTAAAAATTTGAAAAAAATGAGGGTATAGCCTTATTCGTCCCCTTCATGATCAACTTTTTGAAAATATGGTCATTTTAATATTAGCCACAGGGAAATTATTTGAATGTAACGCGGCGCGTCGAAACATATCGCTCGAAAAGCTTTCGGATGTAAGCTGCGCCCTCGAGGAAGAAGTTTTCCAACATTTCGCAAGCATTGCAGTTAGCTTTATTAGAAGACCAAATGATCAGAAATAGAGATCTTGATTATACCTGTTAATTGCGAACTCGGAGAAGAAGATTCTGATCAGTTGCGCTGCCAAACTGTACACGCTGAAGACTTTATCCCTGAGTGCTCTGTGCAACAGCAGAATCGCGGCCCTAGCTGTCTTGTTCGCCGAGTGTTTCGAGACATCCGGATCAAAGGTTTTCAATTCTTCCTTCAACTGCATCAGACCTTCTTCCTTATCCGTGAATTGTTTCGAGTAGAATTTCTCTACCTAAACGATCAATTATTATTCATAGTTACGAAGTTAGTAATTATAGGAATCGTTCGAAACTTGCATCACCATTTCCATTCCGAAGACTGCTATGGGCAGCGCGGCCTGTTTCTTCTCCCTGTCGTTCAGTTTCGATATCACCTTCGTATCCGTGTTCTCCATGTGGCATTCCCTGGTGAATTCGTTCGTGTGCGAGCTAACATACGATTAACATTAATTAATATTAGAGAAGCGTAATGCGTGTCGTAGGGAACAAGAATCTTACTGTCTTAAGGCTGGAATGGTCCTCTCCTCGTAAGCCTCGTAACTTGACCGAAGCGCAGGACCTGCTGACTTGGTCTTTCGTCTGAGAGATCCTTTGTTGCAATTGTTCTGCCTTTCTACGACTCCGTTCGTGGGACTATCGGTAACTTCTGTTCAAATTATTATTATTATTAAACGTTTTTATTGCGCTGTATGCATTCTTAAATGTAGATTCAATAATAAAAACAAGAGAAATAAAAAACAAATATTTAAGGTGAAAGTACTTAAATAGCAAAAACTATCATAGAAATATCATAGAATATCATAGAAATGAAAAAAAATGTAAGAAAATGAAGCCTGGAGATGGGAGAACACCAGAATGCAAATTTTTGACACATGCTGTTCAAAGTTCCAGTTAAGATAAATAGTTCAGCCAAGGTTTTTTTAATTAGGGAAGATGGGTGAATAAAAGAGGAAGCAAAAGAGATACTTGTTCAAGAGTGGCGAATGGCCAACAACAAGAAGAAAAGTTTTCGCGAGATTTAATGTTAAGGGGAAACATAAGTATTAGACTGCTGTAAGGAACGATATCTTTGGAGTGTGATTAAAAAGCTGCTTATAACTCATTCGAGTTTACATATTTACATATTTTATGACTTTTTTATATGGCATATTGGCACACATTTTATAACTGAGAAGCATCTGAAATAATAAAAATTAAATAAACCACGAAATGTCAAAGTGGACACTGTTGTTCAAGACGGTGGACATGATAATTCAAGGAAGGATCAATATTTTTAGTTGAAATTTTAACTGAACCAGTAAAACACTTTTCTCTACAGCATGGAACTCACTCATTGAGACCACAGAAGTCTAACAAATTTTATTAAATATTATTTAAATAATTCTATCAGAAAAAAATGTAAATAAATTGATATTTGTCGTATAACTTCACAAATTTTATTTTTTTACTTTTCCACAAAGTTCCATGCTGTATATTTTGAGTCTAAGAACAATCACGTTTAACGATTTTACTTTTAGATGTTTCCTTGGTTTCAAAATGTATGTTGTATCCATATTAAAGAGTTGTAAAACATGCATATGGTTTGAGTTAGGTAATTAAACTAAAAGGAACTGTTTCTCGGACAGCAAGGAATATTGCAGGAATATTCCTTACAAAAAATGGTCTCCCCACTTCGCGAAATACAAGATACAGATCGAAAGAGTGCAGCACAATTTTCTCAGATATGTTGCGTTTAAGATAGGAGAAAAGATGCATTTCTCTGATCATAATTATATCCCTGTTATGGAGAGGCTAAAACTTATGTCCTTAGAAAGTAGAATAACAATTTCTGATTTGATGCTTCTGTTCAAAATTCTGCATGGTTGCATCAAATGTCTCCAACTCCTTGAGCTCGTCAATTTATATGCGCCAATACGATATTTAAGAAGTTCACAAACGTTTCTCCCAGCAAACTACATCTCTTCTTTCTCAAATACCGATACCATTAACCGTATGTGAACGGCAAGCAAATGCTATTGACCACAACCTGGACATGTTCTGTGGCTCAATTCATTTATTCAAGAAGCAAATTTATGATTTCTTGTAACTCTTCTTTTTCTATTATGATGAACACGTTTGAATTTTGTCCTTTGTTTCCTTCTCTAATATTTAATTAACCTCATTATATATATTTATAGTTTAATTTTTATTACTCTCCATGTTTATTACTCTCCATTACTATACATGTTAATTCGTCCTCTAATGTACTGCTACTATAATTACTTGCACACTAATGGGAATTCTTCGCGTAAATAAATAAATAAATAAATAAATAAATAAAAAAGCGGACATAGCAATATTGCAGGAATATTGTGAACATTGCGCAACCTTAAATATTCATGCAATGTTCCTGCAATATTCTTTGCTGTACGGGTTATTACAGCAGTCTAATATCTTTGAACCTTGTGATGAAGACCAACTACGAATGCTATTAAAGTCTGAATCGAATTCAGAAATTGCCCTGTCAAGATAGTCAGGATTGATTGACAATTATCGCGTTAATAAGCAGAAACCGTACCAGGACTATTCGGCTTTTGATGAAGAGGCGAAACGGGTGGCTGATGGGCAGGACCGGTCGGCGATATAGCTCCGTCGCGATTAGGTGGAATCACTAATCGCGGAGGTGACGTAATATCGTCGGGAACAGTTGCCGTTTTCGAGGTGCAAGTGTCTACCGATACTGGCTCTTTCCCTTCCATCGACGACAAGTTATTCTTCTCCAACGGCTATTTGCAAAAGATACGTGGATTATAATTTGAAATATTTTCACGTTGCGTCGATTCGCTCAGTTGCAAATTTAGGATTTAGCGTACTTACCCCATGGGGTTCCAACAAATCTTGAACCTCCAGACTTTGGTACACTTGCTGTCTGTATTGCTGCGCTTGAGCCTTCTTTGCCTTCGCCTTATCGTAATCCTCTAACGCTATGGCATACTTCTTCTCCAATTCGTATTTCCCTAAGCGTTCTCCAGCTTTCCTCAGATTCTCCATGGCCACCTTGAGCTTCGAAGCGTACTCGAACCTCTCCTCTATAAATTTATCAACGTAGAGACCTTCACGAATGTTTCTATGGAATCATATGGAATTACTATGGAAATACGATCTCCGTAATTGAAATACCATCACCTTCCACTGCCTGCAGCTTCTTCGCCTCCATCTGCCTGATGATTTTAGCGACTTCCCGATCAACGTACATCTCGAAGGCCAAATCATCGTAAGGAGAAGTGTAATGAGGATTGTACGGCGCGTCTCCTTGGCCAGTCAATTCTTGTCCATAGGGTTCACCGAGGATATTGATCGCGATAAGCCCCACCTGCATTTTTTTTTTTTTTTAATCAACGAAGAAACTACTCTGCAATTTTCCTACAGTTGAATCGTATTTTGCAAACCTGCTGGTAGACATTGTGCGCGTTGCTGTGCGGTTTATGCAGTCTGAGTTTCAACGAGACCGCCTCCGTCTCTGGAAGTGCGACGCTCTTAAGCTCCCTACTTTTGTACATGGTCGATGCATTGTCGGACAGCGTAATGTAACCCAAATAATTGAACTCCGTAGTGACAGAGGCATTCTCATCTCTCGACGTCCAGATCTCCAGTTTCTCGGCTGTAAAAACGTCGGCTCTATCCTTATCGCTATCGTACCTTTTAGGAAGCGAAGCGTATTTCGCAAACAATTCGCAACGAGATATTCTGTACAGTCCTCACTGTTGAAGCATTCGGTTATAAGCCGTGTCCCGGAGGAAATATTTTCCCGACGTTCGCATCGCAACTGCCTTCTTCAGATGATCGAAAGACACACTGAATTCGGATGACGAAACTGAGCTCAGTTTCAGTGTGTCTTTCATTTCCCCGATGAAGCCAACTGCGATGCTAGCGAATCGTCGGGAAAATATTTCCCCCCCAGGACACGATTTACACCCGGAAGCTTAAACTGAAAGCCTCAAATCTCTGAGACATTCTTTGTTATTATCAAGCGGAGGAAGAGACGGAGGGTAAAACGACGTCAGCCTCGGGAAATAGGGTAACAGCGGCGGTAATTCGTTTTCCCGTTTGTCGCTAAATTGGCTTCTTACAGAACTGTAACTTCTCACAGTCTGTGATTCTGCAAACCGACTCGTCCGGTTCAAGTAAAAATTAGGTACGCGTGCCGCGAGTAAACAAACGCGGAGGGATAAATAAACTCACGAATGAGGTACTGATGCGCTAAAACTTGTATTCTGGTGAGCTTCGTCGGCTCGTGGAGGCGCAGTATGAGTTCCTGAGGATATGTACATCTTCTTGAACTTTGCCAGCCCCGCACCGTCGGTCCATGAACGTTCAGTTCCAGGGAAGAGTGTCGGTCCTCTTCGCCTGTAACAACGTCCTATTAATTCTCCACATCTTACGTGCCTAAAATTGTTGTCATTTTCTGATTTCGCCGCAGAATCGCATGATACCGTTTCCTGAACAAAAATGGAAGATAGCGACGCAATCGATAATGTTTTAACTCAGATATTATACTTTCAACGGTGGACCGTCGACACGGAACGCAGTCACGCGACGCCGAGCCTTCGGCACACGTTCTCAAGCAATAATAATAAAAGATACACGTTGCCTCTGTGCATCCGTGATTGGATAATACTGCGTTTAATATTTAATTTCGAGGGAGGAATGAAACACGAGCTGCTCTCGACCTCGTTAGCCACCCCAATTTACAATTCACGGTGAAACGCGGAGGAACACGTGTTTGGTTGTCGTTGTTATATTGTTTCCTTTTTTTTTTTTTTTTTTATTTACAGTCGAAAAGGGAAATGAAACATTTCCCGTATCAGGGAAATCAATGTGCGACGCGTGGCATTGACCACGCGACTTTTCGGACTCGAATACTTTCGGAGTTTCAACCCCTTTGCGCTTCCTGATCGGAGCCACACGCGTTTTCGAAGCCTCGAAAGATCGGCGAAAGGTAAATTCGCGCACAGCTCGAGGTTATCGTCATTCGACGGACTTCGCGATTCACAATCTGGTCTCTTCTTACTGGTGGCGTACACGACGTTGAATCCGATCTTCCTGGGCATCTTGAGGGGTGGTTTTTTTTTTCCAGCGACAAACCGAAATTCTAGCGGACCGCGTCGAAAAATTAAAGGATACAACGCGATAAAAGGGTAAACGAGAAAAACGTCAAAATCTAAAAGGCACAGCCATCTGAAAGCTCGACGAGGGGGAGCTTGCAAGTTTCACCCCGGCGCGTAGGCAACGCCACTTGCGCGTCTGGCCGCGGCGAAGCTTGCGACAGAACTGGCGGACTGCACACGGTTTCTGCGAGCGGAAACTCTGATCTCGGGACCCCGAGCATTTTCCGCTTGTCACGGCAGCCTCTCTCACATTTTCAAACCCCTTTGTGAGGGATGACAAAAGCGAATGATCGATTGGAAGCGTTCAACACCGATACTGTTGTCTTTCCTTTTCCTTTGAGCGTTTAACATTCTTTTCGAAGGCTTGAAAAAATATTTTTTTTACGCGTTTAAGTTTATGGTATTGAATTTTAAATAGAAAAAGCTTCGTTTCGTTCAAGCATAAATAGATAAATAGATTTAAAGATAGATAGATTTTCAGATTATTCTGATAATTTGATTCCATATTTCTATTTTTGGATTTACGAGGTTCAAGGTTTTTCTGATGTCTTGGCTTTCCGTACTTGGCATGTCATGGCACTGTCTTGCACTCTGCTGAAGTCGAAATATAGACTGTAATTTTGTAATGGATCAATAAACGGGAGGCTGCGTGACGTCAGAGGGTGCGGCGAGGGTGGAATCGCTTGCGACAATCGTTACGGTGTTTCATGTCGCCCATTCACGGCCACGTGAGCGTGCACGTGTCATTTGATCCTTCCAGGAACGATTATTCGTGTAATAAAACAGACAGTGATGCGTAAAAATTAAATATTTATTTATAAAATTGATGTTTAAACAAATTTCAATTCATGTGTTTCTTTGGGGTACAGGGAATGTTTCGTGGAAATTCCAGACTGCACTGGAGTTTATGTCGTAGCAAAAAGGTACATTAGGCCTTTTGCGAATTGAAAAATTTCTGATCCTCCTAATTTCGACTCGCCGTAAACACGATCGACAAATGTGATTGGCACTTCGCCTATAGTGTATTTAAATTGTCTGGCTCTGACTATCATTTCCATTTGGAAGACATATCCCTTTGATACGCAAGATTGGATTAGTTTTTGCAGTACATCTTTCTTGTACAACCTGTAATTACATACAATATTCATACTATTAGAGAAATCTAGGATTTGCCAATTGCATACCTGAAGCTTCCTGTGAGGTCACTGGCTCCGGGTCTCAACAAAATTTGAGTCAAGAAGTTTGCCCCTCTGCTTATCAATTTTCTTTTGAAGTCCCAGCCATAGACTCCGCCGCCGTGAGCGTACCTTGTACCACTAACGATATCTAAGTCGAGATACCTTTGCTGCTCTATCATTTTAGGAATGAATTTGGGCTGCAGAAAGGAAAATGTGTATTTGTGTCTACAAATTCAAATATAGCGAGTACGAAATTTTTCAGATAACGGAGTACATACATGATGAGACAAATCAGCGTCCATAATAACAATGAAATTTCCTGTCGCATGTTTGATTCCATGCATATACGCAGTACCCAATCCAAGTTTCTTTTCCCTAGGCCTTAAAACTATTTTATCCTCTCCGTACACATTCTGCAGCTGTTTACCCATCTCCAGAGTTCCATCTGGAGAACCATCGTCTATCACGATTATTTCATAATCAAGTTCGCTAGAATATTGCATATTTTCTTTCACTTATCGATCTCTTGGAATTCATATTCAGTAACTTTTTATTTTACCATATTGATGCCACTTCACCCGCAAATTGAGGTTATGTTGACATAGTAGTTACCTCTCGTCCATGTATTTGACAATAAGCCAAACGATTATCGGTAAGTTTTCAATTTCATTATACGTTGGAAGCAAGATCGAGTACTTGTCATTTTTCGCCAGCTCTTTTATGTCTTTCTTCGTTTGCTCTCTTTCTACCATTTTGACAATTCTCAACACGGCACGGTAAATGTCACGTTGGAATTCTTCTTTATCGAATTTTGTGGCCTTGACATCTGAGGAGAATTTAAGGAACTAGATCAAATTTCTTCCTTATCAAATGTGGAGAAATGTCGATGGATTCCCTTCCTTATCTGACGATCGATTTTCGCGGGGAGTTTTTAATTTTGATTCGAATTATGTAATTGTTATTTTGAAATTTTCTTCTTCCTTTCCGTGACAGTGAATTTAAGTTTTTGTAATGGAAGTGTAGAACTGTAAAGGATTTGCTTATGTCATTTAGTATAAGATGTTATTTACGAGTGTTGTTGAATTGAATTTAAATGATTACTTCAAATAATTTTCAAGTTGAAAAACTGAAGGATTAGGATGCGGAATAAAGAAAAATTTTATTAAAAGATAAGATCGTTAATTTCTGTCGATGTTTTGAATAAAAAATATAATTTTATATTTTCTTGCGTCTCGTTTTTCTTTATTCAGCTTTCACGCAAAGTACTATCAAAGAGATCTGCAATCTCGTTCCAAGTGATTATCTTGATTCAGACGCAACTGGCCCGAGCATTAGACGCTTGATTGAATTCCGTGGATCGCCGGGAGCTAAGGCTGGTGGCACGGAGGCGGGGTCGGTCGACCGAAGTCTGTGTTTACGATGCAAAAGCTTTAATTCGAGAGAAAATTTGCCCAACTCCGATAACAATTACGGGGAGACGGTGCGAAAGTAGATGGGACCGCTTCCGTCGCGGCTGACAAAGGTCGACCAACCGACGTCCCCACCACGAGGAACGCCGAGAACCAAGAGCGTATCACGACGACGACCCCCCACCGTCGGCCTCGCCGAGATCCCGCGGAGCAGCCGCTGTCCCGAAGCAAAACGACGCTGCTCGTTGCACTCTTCGGTCGTCCACGGACCCAGAGTGTTCGTTCTTGTTCCCAGAGCGGTGTGGTCAGCGTGCGTCTCTGCGATATTGTTCGACGTGTTGTCGGTACGTAGACACCGGCTTCGGAGGCACGTCACCGATTGCACGTGCCGTGAGTCACCAAAGAGTCTCGCCCACGAGTCCTCGTCGGTGTGCCGTTTGCTTTCCGAAAAAAGCCCGGGCTACGATCACGAAAATCCCGAAAACCGGTCACCTCGGAGATTCGCCGAATCTCTCCCTTTCCTCGTGGGTGTGTTCGTGTGTGCACGTGCTTCCTGGTGGATAAATCGCAGTGTGAATCGCGTGTGATCGTCTCCTCGATCTCTGCTCCGTTTCGAAAGATCGCAACAGCTCGCGTAGAAGCGAAATCGTGACTCGTCCGCGGGGACCGGTCGCGACGGATCGGGACTGTTAGGGGGTGGTTTTCCCCATTGACAGACGCAATCCCCCCGGCGAGGAGCACGGAGAACGGCGGTGTCAACGCACTGCGACGTTTCGCGGTGAATTATTAAATCGGCAGACGCGAAACGATTCATCAACCGCGGAGGGATCCATCGGTGGCGATCGAGGACGACCGTCTGTTTCCGTATTGCGGATTGAAAGAGAGCGTTGTTCTCCGCCTCCCCGGAAGACGGGGGGAAAAAAAGGCGTTACGCTCGCGTCGCGTGCAAGGGTGGTGACCTTCCGCGGAGAACGCCGTGGTGTCCCAGATCCATCAGTCGCAATATCGCGCTGCTATCAGCGTCGGGAGTAATCGAATCAAGCAGGAGCCGCGTGTCGCGGCGAAATCTGCGCTGGGACTCGCAGCCTCGAGCGGCGGAGTTTCGGAGGATCAGGGGTGTCCGTGGTATTTCTGGTCCAGGTAGCCCGGCTTCGGGCGTTTCGGGAGGCCGGGGCGGGTTTTCCGGATTTAGCGACGGTTTCGCGGAGCATCGGGGACTGGCTAGCAAACAGGCGGACTGGCTCGGGCGAATACCAGCAAGCATGGCGTACGCTGCACGAGGGGTAGATTGGTCCGCTCCGCACCCTGCGATCAATAAACCCACCGAGAGGGAGCAGCTCCGTGACGAGCCGCACTACTCCGTGCTTTTGCTTCTCTTCACTCTCTCTTTCTCTCTCTCGCACTCTCCAGTTCCCCGCACGCGCTCTCTCCTTCTGTCTCTCCTCTCTCCCACTACCGTTGTCCTCTTCCTACCCGACACGACCGAACCTATCAGCGATTCAGCACGTGCACGATGCCTCGCCGGGCGCTTTTGAAAAACGACTGGCAACGTGTTTCAAGGATTATCACGAACCGACGGACGTTAAAGGCTTCGCCCACTTTCAGTTTTCACGCGTCGACTTCTTCCTTTCACCCCTCACGCTCTCGTCCCTGTCGCTGTTTAGCCTGCTCCAACTGTCGTCGCGCATCTATTTCCGTTCGCATCCTGGGATCCATCGCGATTTTATACGGGGTGTCTGAGGTCGTTCCGGACAAACGTTGTCTGCATATTCTGTGAACGATAATGAGAGAAAAATGTTCTATGAAAGTCGACCAACAAGGCTTTATTATAAGTTAAAAAAAGTACTCAGTTTTCCTACTCAAAGTGTTGTCCGCCTTCGCGGATGCGAGTCTGACACCAGCTGTAGCATGATGTTTGTGACACGGAGTATTTCTTGACGATTTCTATTAACCTCTACAACTGCATCTTCATATATCAATATCATATCTCGTAAAAGTAGGATTCGAACCTTAGTAGGCGCGACGCGACAGTTCGCTCTCCTTATCGAAGTCGCATAAAGAAAATGCGCGATAGTTTGACGTGCATTTGTTTGTCTACATATGTATGTATATCTGCGAGTTCGAATCTACTTGGTCAAGGTTCGATTGTATTTTACAGTACAGCTTGCATTTGTCAAAGTACTCGAACCTATCTCGTTTGGATTCGAGTATACTTACAAGTCTTGCTTTTGTTTTTCGAAATACTCGCGAACTGTTCGAAACTATATAGTCAGATTCGAACCTACTTTCAAAGAACTTGATCCCGCCTCTAGCTATAACACTATTCTGCTATTTCAGTACAAAATGCAGTAAAATTTCAAACTCTATTTTTTCTCAGTGTATAACTTTGTCATAAAGCTTTATTGGTCGATCTCCATCTAATATTTTTACCTGTTTTCGTGCATGGAACACGCTGACAATGTTCGTTCGGAACACCTCAAATACCCTTTATACTACACTTCAGGCAGATTGTCGCCGCTTTTCCTCACGCGATTTTTGGCTAAGCCTCTCTGTCATGCTTCTCGCCGAGCACGCTTCTAGCGAACGTTGATTCGACGCGCACCACGGTTGCGTGTGTCGGTCGTACGAGAATGTAAAAACGGAGGGAACTATTAAGTACGACCGATGACGTGTACGGCTTCCGGTCAGCAGCTTGCACCCGACCTATCGCGAGCATGCATGGTGTTTCGCTACGGATCGAGCTTAAAAATATTCGCGCATCCGAGCCAGCCGGTATGGATGAGCCAACCGGCCTTGAACCGCGTAAAGGTCGGTGGATTCGGACGCGTCCCGTCGTCGAGGCGCGTAGGAAGATCCGCGCGGATCCTCTGTCGAGCAGGAAATTATTCAGGAAGTCGTTTCGGGCGTCGTTCGTCCCCTTTTTCTCACCCTCTTCGCTGCGGCATAGACCAACGCGGCTGTTGCGATCTTTCGACGTACAACCGGCGCGAACTCGACGTTCAGTTTTGTGCTTTCTGTGTGATACCAGGCGAGAATCAGTGCGATCGAGGAATACAGGATCAGGATGTGGCGCGATCCTCCAGGAGGGGGTTGTAAGATACCCACCTACATCGCGACGATGCTTCTGTTGGCGGTACTGGCATTGACGAACGGTGAGTCAACGAAGACCGATTAAATTATCCGGCATAACTGCGTCGTTGAATGATTCCATGGGAAAAGAAATCGAGGAAGTGCTTAGCCTCTCGGCGGGGCATCGCTAACGATTATGAAGGCGTGCGTGGCTGCGTAGTATCTTGGCCATCTAATCGTTTATGCATTGAGAACGTATGACGCGCGGCAAGCTGTGAGCTCACCAGCTGACGCGGTGATTCGTCTTTCGTTTAACGATCTTCCGTGTGGACGCGGTTCTCCGATCTGCAGGGATTCGTTGTGAACGATTCTAGGAATCTGTCGTTGGAATTCTGTCAACGTTCTGTGACCATTGAGGATTCTTCAGCGGTTTGGTGTATTTTAGGCTGTTACCCTGAAGAAATCGATGATATACGCCGTGAAATATTAAATTGGGTGGGTAGAAAATATTCGGAAATCGCTTGTTCTTTAAATAGGGAACAGATTTGCTGAAAAAGGGTTTAACTACTTTAGAGGTATTGCTATACGGGGAGATAAAGAAGAGGTCCGGTATTTATATCTATATGGCTTATAGTACTGAGAGGAGCAGAAATCGTAAGCAACATTGGTTAATCAATTTTGCATAAAAACAATTCTTCTACTGTTAAATCAACTTTTATTCTGTACCGATAGGTACCGTAATATTTGATCCGCAAATGTAAGATGTGTGTAGCAATTAGGTTGAAACAAAATGTAGAACGAAAAATACTATATATTTACTTAATGGTCAATTAAACCAAAATTTAATTGTCCACCTTAATATACTAATTTATTGGAAGAAAATCGTCCAAAAATTTTAGTCAAAATTGTTTACTCTATTACTTCTTGATAAAGGTACAACTTATCTTAATAATTAAGAATAACGTATGTCAGCCTTTACTGAAAGAATATTTTCAATCATGTATGTATTGGGTTGACAAATAAGTTCGTTCAGTTGTTGTCAATTCAAATTTCAAACGAACTTATTTGTTAATCTAATATAATGCATTATTCAAACTTGGAGATTCTCAAACAACTTAAAACTATATTTATGTAGTTGACAATTAACTTTGTTTAGTTTTATGAAGTGGAATAAATGACAAACACCGAACGAACTTGTTTGCCGACCTAATATATCAAGTGGCGAGAAAGAAGAAATAAAGCTACAGTTGAATTAATAAAACATGAGCTATTACCTAGTATTAATATAAATATAGAATGTAAAAATAATTTCTTGATTAAAGCGCAAACTAAAAACAAATATAAAAATTGATTTTAAAGGAAAAGCATTAACTTTAGGATCTATGTTGATTAGACATTTTTTACTCCTCTCGGTGAGCATTTTGAGCCTTATAAATATTGGACCTTTTTTTCTGTCACTCTGCATTTATTACCCAAAATCGATCTTAAAAAAATTAATATATTCAATGCGAGTGACGTAAATATATGCGTCATATGGTCATATAATTTCGCATCTCCCGTAGTGAATGTGTGACGGGGATATTTTTTTACAGTATCTCGTAGCTGTTGATGTGACAAAGATACAGAGGTCCAAAAGTTGCACTTCCTGTACCTAAAATACTGCCAGCAAAAACTTTATCTGGGAAACTACTGCAACGATTCAGTAGCTTTTTTGCATACATGTTTACAATATAATTGACTATGATTGGACAACTTTCTATCGTGCAAAAAATCAATTATACAACACGAAATCGGCTATATTTTTAGTGAAAATCAGATACATTTTTTCAAAATGCTGTCAATCTGCAAAATGTTATTTTTAGGTCGTCTGCGCGATTGGAATCATAGTGACAATCATAATAAAGTAGATCCTTACTTTTTTTCATTGCGAATGGATACAATGGTCTGCACACAATCTTCACACAAAGAGAATTTTTTTGAAGTAGTTTTCGCCGCCGACTATATTCATGTATACATATTTATATCTATATGAAGCTAAATGTGCGGGTAAAACGCCATTCAGTATAAACTTATAGTTTCTCGGTATTACATTTCCAAATATAGTGTTGAAGAGTTGCCGGTTATACTAGAGGACCCCTAAAGCCCTGTGTCCACGGTCCAAGAACTGTGATCAAATTCTAGTTCCGACAAAAAGTAACTAACAGTTTCCCATAACAGTTGCTAATTTCTACAAGCAGCAAGTTGTAACAGGATAAACGGTTAGTTACCAAAACCGTGTCCGAGAATGTGGACACAGTTCTTGGACCGTGGACACAGGGCTTAAAGACAGCATTTTGACCGAAAATTGTGAAACAACCAAAGACTTCTCACTAATTCGCAAAAGCGTTTCGGTTATCTCGCTAACTGGTTCGCGC
Source organism: Perdita meconis (assembly GCA_030770465.2). Taxonomy (NCBI): domain Eukaryota; kingdom Metazoa; phylum Arthropoda; class Insecta; order Hymenoptera; family Andrenidae; genus Perdita; species Perdita meconis. Next base: position 6,012,466 of record JASKOS020000007.1, read on the forward strand.
AATTTCTAAAAAGCAATACATGTTCCATTCCAAGGGAAAAACGGTGGATCAGAAATCGCGTCGGTCGTTGTCGATGCAATCTCAGCGGTCGGTTCGTTTCGAATCCGTCACTCCGTGAAAGGTCCACGAGGCGTAGGTAGAAACGGAGCACGGTGTGCAGCTGCCGAAGAAAAGGCCAAGAAAGGAGGGACAGAGAGGGGCGCAGGGAAAGGAACAGCTGCTGTTCTCAGAACGGACGGTGATGCTTGAAAGAGAATCGTATTTTGCCGGAGCAGCGTGCCGTCGCCAGGTGAATCTCTTGATTTCGCGTCCGCGGTGCTCCCGACAGGAGACTCGACGATCGATGATTCAGTGGACGTCGTCGTTTCATTACAAAATAGAAAAAAAGAGATGCAATCGACGCGGTATCGCGTGTTGTGCACCGAGGAACTCCGAGAAATATTTTCCATATTTCGTTGGGAAAGTTTTATGGGCACAACGCCCTTATTATTTGAACGCCGCGCGAATGGTCTGCTATTCGAACGCAGGAAGTCCTTGTGAAACATTATTTCTCTCGGTTGCTTGGAGTTCCTGTCGGTTCGTGCATATCAAGCACGTATTCTCGTTTTCGAATTTCGAATGCACCTTGTGCGCAAAGAGCCAACGAGAGATTTCTATTTGGGACAGGATGGAAGAAAAGCGGGGAATGGTTCTGATTTTAATTGGTAATATTACACGAGGCATTACAATAATGAGAAGTGAATGTATAATATGTACAAAATGAATAAGTGAGACGCGAAGATAGCATTCAGATTCGCGGCTAGATATGGACTTACACCGATTAATAAAAGATTCAATCAAACAATCAAAGAAATCGAGTTGGTTGGCATGCATATTAGCCTGCCTACAGCAACGTCTAATACACTCGTTGGTGAAAACATTATATCTATAAGAAGATTCAAGATTCATGCAGAACTTTTGAGAGACCTGATCGTAGCATTAAACTGAATTAGACCTAAAATATAGGGACAGTCGATATAATCATTTAAAATCTTATAGATAAATATTAAATCAAATCCCAGTCTTCGTTGAACTAATAGCGAAGCTTAAGAAAATTTAGAATTGCATCATAATTATGTCAGGTTTTCGGTATAGGCTCATGCATCTTATAAGAGACAAAACGTAAAAACTAATTAATTTGTTTATCAATGATCTATCTGACATTTTACAACTGTTTCAAAATTTGTTTACTATTGCAGTAAAAAAATATCCAACATGGTAAACTGTCGCAGGTTACAGATGGACATTACTAACTTTGAAAAATGGTGTGAATGCAATTTTTTCTCCTTAAATCTATTGAAATACTATCTAATGAGATCTTCTCGGAAGAAGCACCCGTTTGAATATGACAGTAAGCATAAGCTATTCAATACAACTTTGGCTTCTGCTTACGAAGTGTGTAATTTAATAGGAATTTTGCCATTATGCGCCATGGGACACCTTGTCTAATTTCACCATGAAACTACCAAGTAATACAAGAAAATGACGAAAACATAGTTGAATAAATTTATTTACTCCTGAAAATTCTGAATTTTTTTTTGAAAATTCTCAACTTTTGCTATTATCAGATTCTTACAAATTTAGATAATCAATTTAATATTAATATAATATTAAAGAATAAGAAACCCAAATACTAACTTTGAAATTCTCATATTTTTTTTCCAAAACAAAACAGTTGTTTATTTATTTAACGAGACAATGCCCTTTAGTATACATTTGTAAAGTTAATTAATTAGCAGACATCAGTGTGTAATAAACGGAAAATTTGTTGTTCGGAGATAATGGGTATTTATTAAAGGAAATAAAACACCCCAGTGGTCAATAAAGATCCGAAGATCGTAGCAGGGTTAAAATCGTTACAACTCAATGTATTCATTGAAGTAATCACAGTCATCTTCGAGAGTCATTTTTCATTATTCCCGATCTACAAATGTCTTGTCTATAAAAATTTTGTCCTCCCGTTATTCGTGTATAAAACCTGCCTTCCAAAATCGCCCCATTTCTTTGCAACGCCCTGTACAAATGATATTTCTCCTTCACCCGACCACTCGCGTCCCCAATTAATCGGTGCAAATCTTCCACTGTAATCGCAATTAGACGGATTAAATGGTTCGAACTTGACCTCATAATCGCGTGCAGGAGTCTTCCTCGCATTTCCGCCGAGAGAATGCCACCGACCTCGCGCTTTTCCGCCGCGATCGGTAGCATTTGCCGGCGACACAGTTTTCATTGCAGCTTTGCATAGACGAAACGGCGTAACGAAAATACCAAGCGCCGCGCTATCAGCCGCGGTCGATTCCCTAGTCCCGCCTCGAGCTTTTCGAAACTCCATCGTTTGCCACGCTCGTCACGATCTTCCCGAGCTCCGATACGCGTAAACACGTCGCGACTCGAATCGCCGCTATAATATTATACTCGTCGACTAATAATATAGCCGCGTGTACTGTTCGCCGGGGAATATATTCGATGCGGCGCGGCGCGGCGTGTTCGGACGTTTCAAAGCTTCACTATATATAGATTATACTGGCCGGTTATCGACCGACAAGAATCTCGTCTTTGATCGCGAGCGCGTAACGCTGGAACTTTACGAAAAATGCTTCACACGACGGGCTTATCCGGTCAATGATCAATCTTCCTTCGGCGCCTTTCTCTGCGTCGACGTTCTACCGACGCGGCGCGGCGGGTTGTCCATTCAGCGCGAGGCACACGCGATACCGGAAGTCGCTTGAGGCCATTCGGTTCTGTGTCGACCGTTTCGATCGGATCCGAGGACGGTAATTAACCTCTTAACGCGCCGGTATTTTAAAGTCTTCGTCGGACGCGAGAAAAACTCGATTAGTCGAATCTTTACGGCGTCGTTCTTGAGAATTTATCGCGTAGGAAGGTCGGAAAATGTGTTGTCAAGATGTAGTCCATTCGTCGTTTCATCAGTTACAATTATGAGGAACGTTCACTAGGTCCCCCTTTCAAATGTCCTAAAATACATACACAGTCTATCCGAAATCTGGTGCGACTAGCACCGAAAAACAACGGGAAGATCATTATTTCATCGTTTTATATTTTTTTTTTTTTTATTCAAAATACACTTCCTGTGAATTAATACAACAGGAAAGTGATTAAAAATTTTTTGAAACAGTCATTCTACTTTTCTTTTGGAGTCGCTTGTAAAATCGCAGTCGAGCTTTTTGTATATTCCTTAGAATGTCACAACTAGACGGTGGATTTTATGAATTTATGGCAATATTTAGTATGCAAAATATCTACAAGACTGTTAACATATGCCAAAGTATACAAGAAATGAAAAATATAATATGAGTTAGAATGTTTAGAAAATGAAACATAGGTACCTACCATTATTCAAGTTTCAGTTTTTTAGTTCTACTTATAAACATTTTATTTTGCATAAAAATCCGCAGTCAAGTCATAGCGGTTTCTTTTCACCAGAAATCGTACAAAATGAAATCAGACAAATCACTCTACTAATTCAAGAGTTAAATTTGTTAGGAAAAAAGTGAACACTAAAGTTTAAAGAGCTGTAAAATCAATAAGTTTTTATATTTTCAAAAATCCTTTGACTTATGTTTTTACAGATCCCTAAAAACTCCAAATGGTGTCCGATTTCGCTTAGAATGACCCAACGGTTGCTAGAAAAAAATAAGAAGTCTGTCGGATCAGGATGTGCATTTGGGTGCAATTTTTGTTGACTACACTTCCGGTTCCGAGTTCAAAGACAAGCGCTTTTCTTCGACACATCGATAGCATAGTTTCTCTGGCAGTTATCTCCCCGTTGAGGGGTTAAATCGACGCGAATAGAAACTCGTAAAAGACGAAATCCGATGGAGATACGCGGTGCAGCAGGAGCTCCGATACGACGAAAGTTCGGAACACCTGTTCCCTCGTACCTGCGTGCCTCCTGTCGTTCTCTCGGCCGACCATACGCTTCACCAACCGGTTCTTCGTGACTCGATTTAACGGCGAGTTGCATTTATCCGTTCTCTCAACGCGCCGCGACTCGAGAGTAGGCGGTTACGCGCTAAGAAAGTGGCACAGGGAGCTTTTGTATAATCGTAAACAGGCGTAAACACGCGACTGAAAATACGGTTAAAAATAAATCGCGTCTTGAAAGGTTTCCGACTGCTTGAGGAAATTTGCGGGCGCCGATGATTGCTTGGCGCTTCGGCCTTCAACGTGTTTAGCATCTTCCTAGAGCCGCTATATCCGGATGACAGTACAACGAGAGTTTGTGTAATTTGAATTGATGCACTGATCTCGTGGAATACGAGAATTATGTAATTTTCTCGCGTGGATGTGACGGATGCAGTGCTGTTGCGATGCATCTGCGACTCTGCATCTTTGCGTTTTATTATTTAGTTTTTACTATGTATTTGTTGTTTATTGTTGTGAACTTGCAATTAGTTGGGAACAATGTCTGAAATCAGTAAAATAAAATGTAAGCTGTCAAGTAAAAAAACCATTCATTGCTAGAGGGTTAAGGGGTGATTCTCGTGTAATAACTCTAAATGCATTTTTTTTTTATTTAAACCATTGTTCATATTGAATTTAATTTTTGAGGAATAAAACGACATATCTTTGAATTGAAGAAAAATTTATTTGCATGTTGATGTTTTCTTTACTAGTGATTAATTAAAATAGAATGTTATTGATCTTTTTGATCATCTAATTTTTATTGATGTGCAGTATGACATCTATCACAGTCACTTGGAAAGAAAGAAAAATTTGCTTAAAATTGGGACTGAATCTAAATAAAAAACAGAAAAGCTTACAAATTTTAACATCCGAAAGAAAAATTAGCTCATTTCTTTATTGATATAAAAACTAAAATTATAAGTTTAGATTCCGTTTCTGAAGAAATATATAACAAACTAAATTGATCTATCAATTAGTGTTTGACGTATCCTGAACGTCAATTTGACAAAAGTGGTTCTGGCAAAATGTGTTTAAAGTCTCTAATGAAGCTTCAGGATATTTATAACTAAATATCGATTCGAAAAATCAATCTGCTATTTTGGTACAGTAGAACCTCGATTATCCTATGTGGTATTTATAAAGTGAAATGCTAATAATTAGAAGAACGTTATTAAATTATGGCTCAAGTTTTACTCGAAATTTCATTAAACCTAGTCCCTTTTATACATAATGCAATAATAAATTGAAACCCTAGATAATTAATTAAATACGGGGACAGTACTGCCCTTATCACCAGGCTAACAAGTTATGCGGAGATTTTGCCGAACGTGAGAGTATGCGCACACTCACACAAGCAACGGGAGCAATATATGTGCACGTGATGCGCGAGAGAGACAAGGATATTTTGTATTTCCAAGTTCCCGTCTCGAAAATTGCATAAATAAATTTTTTGCGGGTACAGCACTCATCAGTAGATTTAGATAAAGTGCGCTCAGGGTCCCGTTTGAACAACAATAAACACCATATGTTGAAAAAATTGGAAAATACGAAAGTGAGACCTTGAGACAGATGTAATCAGAGCAAGCAAGATGGCTGCCGAAGCCACATTTTACCAAATATCTCACGATTTAATGGTTTAATCACTCATATTGACCCTGAGCGCACTTCCTACCACTAATGGAATATCACTGAAATCCGATTTTTGTCAATTAAGCACTCCTGGAAGACGGGAACTTGGAAATACAATCGCCATGTGATGCCACGTCAAAAAAACTTCAACAAATTTCCATTACCGGCGCTTGTGGTATTTGCTAATTAGTTTGATTACGTTATCGTCAAAATCGATGAAAAAATAAATCTGTTGGTAAATGTAATGTAACTGTAATTGTCGGTAATGTATTTGACAGTATTTGACAGCGCGACGAAAAGCATAGTTGCCGAAACGCCTCGAGAGTTTTGTTACGCTGTTGTCACATTTGCTTTACTATATGATCTGTCCATCAAGAAAACTTGAACGGCAGGAGCCGAGATTTCGATTACCTTCAAAAACAGGACAAAAATCATAACTTCCAAACTAACTACTTTTCGGCCTAAGTACCCTAATACTTTTTTAAGAGAATACAAGAATACATCGATTAATGCTTGAAAAATATACAATTACATAAAAAAAACTTGAGGTAATATCAATTTTTTATTAAATGAAAATGTTCTTTGGTAATGTTCATTACTGGAATACGTTATCAACCAAGAACTGGCTAAATTGTGCTTAACACACTTTTTCGTAAACTTAAAAGAAATAGATGAAAAATTCTGGCAAAAGTTTCCTGTTACTATAACACTATAATTGTAACTATTTTCTCTGTTTCGAACACATGCGAGCAGTTAAAATTAATGGTAATATAAAGTTTAATATTTAATAATTAATATAGCAAAGTATCAAAAAAAAAAAATATACCTTGCTGGCCGAAAATACCACGAAGTTCTCGAAGATCGCAGAATGACATTCATAAGAGATTTTATAATCATAATACATTAGCTAGGCAGTATTTTGGAAAAGAAAGATGATTTTCACTTGCAAAAAAATTACATTAAAATGCTTCGAAAAATTAAAGTATCGTATGTTATTACTTGAAAATCTTATGAATTTCAGTGTTCGACCTTTCAGGACTTCGCAGTGCTTTGGCCAGCAAGGTACGTTTTTTGAAAGCGTCGAGCTCCGAAGTTGCCAACTCGTCAAAATTCTATTTTTTCAACATAATATAAAGGCTTGTTTGTTGCAATGACATTTTTGTGTTTACCGTTTTGTAACATCACTAGGGTACCTGCCTCAATTACGGATGGTGTCCCTATTATGCAGGATTCCTGCATATTCATGTATTAAAGACAATCTATCTATGGGTTCTATGGGGCACCCTAACAACAGGACAGGGCCCCACCCCACGAGGGGCGGAGGGCTCGGGACCCCGGGTGCGCCAGACCCATACTGCTGGAGGGGGAGTACTCCCGCAGCTCCCTGAGGATCAAGAAAGAAATGGGAGAGAGAATCGCAGGGGCGATTCGAACCATACGATGTCAACGGAGAAAGAATCAAGGAGCGATTCAATGAAATTTAGTCTTAAATTTCTAAGTTTGATAGACGCGATCTTATATCTATTTCATTAGAAATTCGCAGCCAATTAGCTCGATCAATATCGATTGCCCAGGTCTCACCACGTGGAGGTTGCTGCGAGTGGAGACCCAGAGAGAGATAGATGGAATCAAAGTTCCATCGATCTCCCTTCACAAAAATCTTAAAACTAGAGAACCTCAGAGATGGAAGGACTCAAAGTTCCCTCCATCCCTTCGGCTCGGATCTTAATCTAGCGAACCTCGCAGATGAATGGAATCAAAGTTCCATCCATCCTCTCAGTTTGAAGAATTGCCAAGGTATCACCACAAGAAAGGAGGAAAAGGGACTCTACCGTGTTGCAACTGAGAACCGACATTCTATGGTGCAGATCCTACCACCTCGAGATCGCAGTAAAGAGGAAAGTGATCGGCACCTCACGACTACAGACCACGCTCCCTGCGCCCTGCCAGGAGTCACGCAAGCGTGAACCTGACTCGGAACGACTTACAGCAGAGGCTTACAGGGCTGCCCCCGTGAGATTTCCGCAGGCAGATACGTGTTACCACGCACCCCCCTACGTCCGAGACACTTTTCCCTCGACCGCTCTCCCAAGGGATGGACTGACCCATCGATGCCGATTCTATAGTCGATCACTTGCTTCTATCAATAGAAGCAGAGGTGATCTCCTCATCAGAGATGAGGAGCGAATCACCAAGCAAACAACTCTAACTAATGATACCTTGGCAATTTTACATTGACTGTTACAATCCTAATCCTATATCTTAAATCCTATATCTTAAATTAACTTATACTAATTCCCACGGTGGTTGCGACGTCTTCGTTCGATGTCTTCTTTCCATATTTCTTCTATTTCGTAGAAGCTGGAGGGAAAAGTTCAATTCATTAGTAGCCTACCTAACTATGGGTTCTATGGGGCACCCTAACAAGGGGACAGAGCCCCACACCACGAGGGGCAGAGGGCTCGGGGCCCCGGGTTCGCCAGACCCGAACTGCGGGGGAGGAGCACCCCCGCAGCCCCCTGGGGATCAAGAAAGAAATGGGAGAAAGAATCGTAGGGGCGATTCGAATCATGCGATGTCAATGTAGAAAGAATCGCAGGGGCGATTCGAACCATGCGATGTCAATGTAGAAAGAATCGCAAGGGCGATTCAATAACACTTAGTTTTAAATCTTTAAGTATAATAGCCGCGATTTTATATCTATTTCATTACAAAATAGCAGCCAATTAGCTCGATCATTATCGATTGCCCAGGTCTCACCACGTGGAGGTTGCTGCGAGTGGAGACCCAGAGAGAGATAGATGGAATCAAAGTTCCATCGATCTCCCTTCACAAAAATCTTAAAACTAGAGAACCTCAGAGATGGAAGGACTCAAAGTTCCCTCCATCCCTTCGGCTCGGATCTTAATCTAGCGAACCTCGCAGATGAATGGAATCAAAGTTCCATCCATCCTCTCAGTTTGAAGAATTGCCAAGGTATCACTACAAGAAAGGAGGAAAAGGGACTCTACCGTGTCGCAACTGAGAACCGACATTCGATGGTGCAGATCCTACCACCTCGAGATCGCAGTAAAGAGGAAAGTGATCGGCACCTCACGACTACAGACCACGCTCCCTGCGCCCTGCCAGGAGTCACGCAAGCGTGAACCTGACTCGGAACGACTTACAGCAGAGGCTTACAGGGCTGCCCCCGTGAGATTTCCGCAGGCAGATACGTGTTACCACGCACCCCCCTACGTCCGAGACACTTTTCCCTCGACCGCTTTCCCAAGGGATGGACTGACCCATCGATGCCGATTCTATAGTCGATCACTTGCTTCTATCAATAGAAGCAGAGGTGATCTCCTCATCAGAGATGAGGAGCGAATCACCGAGCAAACAACTCTAACTAATGATACCTTGGCAATTTTACATTGACTGTTACAATCCTAATCCTATATCTTAAATCCTATATCTTAAATTAACTTATACTAATTCCCACGGTGGTTGCGACGTCTTCGTTCGATGTCTTCTTTCCATATTTCTTCTTCTTCGTAGAAGCTGGAGGGAAAAGTTCAATTCATTAGTAGCCTACCTAACTATGGGTTCTATGGGGCACCCTAACAAGGGGACAGAGCCCCACACCACGAGGGGCAGAGGGCTCGGGGCCCCGGGTTCGCCAGACCCGAACTGCGGGGGAGGAGCACCCCCGCAGCCCCCTGGGGATCAAGAAAGAAATGGGAGAAAGAATCGTAGGGGCGATTCGAATCATGCGATGTCAATGTAGAAGGAATCGCAGGGGCGATTCGAATCATGCGGTGTCAATGTAGAAAGAATCGCAGGGGCGATTCGAACCATACGATGTCAACGTAGAAAGAATCGCAGGGGCGATTCCAACCATGCGATGTCAATGTAAAAAGAATTGAAGGAGCGATTCGAACCATACGATGTCAATGTAGAAAGAATCGCAGGGGCGATTCGAACTATACGATGTCAATGTAGAAAAAATCGCAGGTGCGATTCGAACTATACGAAAAAAGAGAACAACGAGGAAAGAATCACACGGGTGATTCGAACCATTCGAAGAAAACCTGTGTAAGAATTTCTTATTAGTAATGTAAATAAATAAAAAATCTTACAGTTTGATGTCCACTGGATGTCCATTATGAGGCTGTGATGGTCCTGGAAGGTCCCAGAGGCCAGCGGAAGCGATGCGCTGCAAGCGCCATTAGAAACTCCCCCGATGACCAGTGGTCACTCATGGTCAGCGATGTCCACTTCTTGTCCCTCCATGACCGCTTGGTACACCCCAGGTCTGCCGGATATCCCCCAGGCACTCCCGATGGCCAGTGAGACCCGCGAAGGAGATCCGCTCCCGGCGGCGGATCGCCGCAGACTGAGGAATTTCACGACCCCCTGTCATACTTATACCTAGACATTGACGGTTACTTGAAAGTCCATCAGTTTAATTCAATTTCCCAGAAAACTATATTTTCGATAAAATAATTATTAGAACCCTATTTTCATTAATTTTTGCTATCTGTATTGTTAATAACAATCGCACTCGTCGGTTTTTATAGATTGTTAATAATTATTGTTATTAATTAATGAAATATAATGAGTATTGCAAGTTTTTCGATTTTATTGGATCTTCTCTTTCAAATTAACTCCCTTATTCCCTTAATATTCTAATATTTGAACTATCTAAACTCTATCTAAGCTCTTCTATTCTTAATTGATTAATGGTAACTAGATCCATGCTTAGAATGAAAAAATTATCTTTTATTTCAACTAACTTCATTTCAAATAAATTATTTTCGTCCATGAGCCTCGAATAAAGATGAATCGCGTTATTTTCCGTGGTTATTTCCATTCTATGTTTGGATAGCGGATAAATGTGACGTTATCTGTCATCTGATTTTGTTTAAATAACTTTTTTACCCATTTCTGGTCTCGACCCTATGTTTTTCACAAATATAAACAAATCGGGCAACGTCACTGACATGAAATTGCAATGATCGCGGACGACATTTGTATCGAAGCACGTATATTACATAATTTATGTAAAGATAATATTCATCTTTATACTCATGTGGTAGGTAAAAAGGAAACAGAATTTCTTTATAGAAATCACCGTTAGAAGTCGCGCTGTCACATTTCCATGCCGAATTATTTTATCGATTATTTATTTTTGATAACGGCCGCTTAGAAAAAATGCCGCTCCGATCGATTTGGAGGTACCCTCGAAACAGTCTCCGAGGTATTGAATTTCCTAACATAATTAGTTTGCTTTCAACTTGTGTATTATGACACTTGACTTTATAATTACGAAATTACGGATTGTATGCATTTATGACAATTCTAAATATTCTAAACATTTTTGAGGTTGTTGACAAAATATACAAAATATCGAAAATACAGTTCAAATTATAATATTTAGATAATAAGATAAAAAATAATTTTTTGAACTTATAGCATGAAAATTTCTCATTATGTAAATCTTAACATTTCCAAAACGAATGAGCAAGAAGTTTTCATACTATCAACAGGATTTGAAAATCGATGGAACTTAGAGATGTAAATTCAGGCTGTCTAAAAACGATGACCTCCTTCCACTTTATCATCGTATTGCGTCACGGTCCACTTTGGGCCTGTAATTCAAGAGAACTCCGCGAGTCCACGAACGTGTGACAAACAAATGACAGCGAGTGATTGGCCTATCCTGTATCTCGTTCGTGCTACACTAACTCCTGTCAGAGTCCGTGACGCGTGTAGGCCGAAATTCTGAAAGGGGCAGCGATCCTTGCAGTTCGTATTCCGTGCATCCTACGCGTCCTCGAGATTCATAATTGAATCAATGGGTGCATCGGTGCACGGCGAACTTTCCCTGATGGACGTTGCGAAGCTCTCCGCGACGGAAAAGGAATCACGCATTACCGTCTGCCTTATGGTCACATGACGTTGATAGCATATTATTCAATGGCAGACCGGCAACCTGTTGTTTGCTGCAATTGGCGACGCGCCAATTGAACGTGGGTGTCGCGTATCGTGACGGAGACCCGCGATAAGCGAAACCGAAAGACACGCAACAAAAGTAGCTCCGCGAGAGACGACTCGGGCTAATTAATCTGTTAGCGTGGTCGCGTCCCCGCTTCACTGTGGTCGCAGACCACCAGGAAGTGGCGGAGGAATCGAGGGTTTGCATGGGTGAAATGAACGTTTCGTTTGTTTGTCCGCAGTGGCTTACGCTGAGGATGAATCGATGGGACCTGTGTTTGTCAAGGAACCACCAAACCGAGTCGACTTCTCGAACGGAACCGGAGCTGTCGTCGAATGCCAGGCTCGAGGAAACCCGCAGCCGGATATCATCTGGGTTCGCGCCGACGGAAGCGCTGTGGGGGATGTTCCTGGACTCCGACAGGTACCCTTCGCTTTGGTCAATTGTTTTCGAGTGTTTCACTTTGATCTGCCTATTTCCTGCTTGCTTGGCGTTTGAAATCGGAACGGTTCATAGAACTCGCCCCTCACGTACAAAAATCCGAATAGTTTATCCTGAAAGGAAGATGCATCCTTTACCTCTGTTGTCTTTTATCTGGTTCCTACAACCGAATAGTAATTAAGGTCATTCGGGGTAAAAGGACGCACTTTTACTGTTTTTGCTTCACTGAGCCGAAACTACCATGATATTAGGAAAACTTTTTTGCGCTATCGGTAGCATGTTTAATAGACTCATAAAATGTAACGAGTATTTGACGATGGCCAAACGGTTTTTTTTAAATTAAGCAAAAGAGTGACTTGGTCAGACTGCGTACCTTTACCCCGACATGTGGGTAAAAATACGCAGTCGTGTGGGTAAAAGTTCGCATGTAGAGTAAAAGTATGCATTCGGGTGTAGTAAAAGAAAATGAACAAATAATACACAGATGGAACATATTTTTGTATTATTTTTAATAAATGAAGCTAAAGATGACAAAAACAATAGAAATTAGGAACTTCAAATTTAGGAAACTATCATAAAATTGTAATTTTTCATAGATTTAACAAAACGAAATTATGATCAAGCCTTTATCAGAGCAGATATGTTTTTACTCCAAATATTATTAAGAGTTCAAAAACAAGTAGACAGTAACCTAAGTACCAGTCCGTACTATTACCCCCGTCCTTTTACCCCATTTGACTGGTAACCAGAACAATTCGTACTAGTTCGAATTCCAATAAAGTTAGGTTAAAATGTTATTCTGGAAAAGATGGTATAAATAATACGTCCACAAATTTTTCCCTAGTATGAAAAAGATCGAAATAACACGACAATTTAAAATTTTTATTTTTAATTCAGAAAGCGCAACTCGCACCGCTCAACAGGCGTTGACCCAAAATGGCGACCCACGCGTACTCAATCCTGACGAGCCAGCGTCCCCGTCCTCTCACCCCCCTCAAAGAAAACGGAACTGCGCACTTTTACCCGCTGCGTCCTTTTACCCCGAATGACCCTATACATATGAATATGTGAACAGTCTCTACAGTTATATTTACAAACAAAAGAAAATAATGATAGATCATTCTTTCAAGTCAATGATAGTTAAGAACAAATCAATATTATCAAGGTATAAATTGGCCAAACGATCAATAGAATTGTAATTGCACGAACAGAGATCGGTGAACCTTGACGTTAAAAAGTCTATGACATCTTAAGTTACAATTTATTTTGTTTTTAAAAAATGGAGTTGCATTCCTCTTGCTGTAAACTTTATGTTCCCTTAGTTATATTAATTATATTAAGTAATAACATTATGAACTCAAAAGAACTATACATACACATAACTCTGTAGAGTGATTCAAAGCTGCAATTCGAGGAAAATATTTTCCGTCGTCAGAAAACTTGATCCGCAGTAATGAATCGTTGTGCAAAATCTAGGCTAGCCGTTTAATTTTTCTCGGGAGCGTCCACTTTAATGACGATCGGAACGTTCCACACCGTATCGAAGGCTCGCGCTCCCACGTGACGAGCATTTGCCGATGCGACGATCTGACGTCAGACGTCCGGGAAGGCCGAATTAATTATCGCCTTATTAACGAGGAATTAGTGCATTCTTCCGTGACGAGAGACCGCTTTATGGTTGCAGGTATTGCCGAACGGAAACTTGGTCTTCCCTCCATTCCGGGCCGAGGATTACCGTCAGGAGGTTCATGCTCAGGTTTACAGCTGTCTGGCGCGATCCCCGGCAGGTTCGGTTCACAGCCGAGATGTTAACGTGAGAGCCGGTAAGTGTCTCAATCTTCTACTCGCGTTCCGAAATCGCCGAGGACCTTGCCTGGCCAGATGTCACTTTTCAAACAAGATAACGAGGTGAACGCACCCACTATTATACTTATGTATACTTTGATAATGCGTGATTTATGGACGGCAAACGTCTTGCCATTCGTTGAGAAAAGAAAAGTTTTCTCAACAACTGGTTTTTATTCATTACTTTATTCTTTTCAAAAATTTAGTTTCTTAGTTAGATTCTTGCAATTTACTGACAACGTTTGGCTAAAAAAATCTGGGATATTCAGTATACAGACCGAAATACGAAACATGATCAACTTAGGATGCTTAGGATATTCTGTTTTATGAGTATATAGACGATTTTTATGCAAATTCTTATTTGTAGATAAAAATATAGTGGAGAAGCTTAAATGATAGTGTGTCTATTTTCTAAAAAAATTTTTCGCATTCTTCTTCTTAAATATTTTGTGACTTAGAATCTGTAAACATTCTTGTAGAGTTTTGCAAATTGATATTTCTTATAAGTGTGTAGAACTCCGAAGTATGAGAAGAGCGATTGAACAATTTTTTATCTGGTATAGAGAGAATTTTAAGGTAATTGTAATACGTAAATTTATCAGCTCCGTTTTTCAAGAATTTGCAAGGTTACATCCAACTTTTTTAAGAGATATTTTTTTCAGTTTAACCGAGAAAATTTTAAAACCTGGAACACCCTGTATATAAGATATTTGTTGGATGATTCTATATTAGATAGAAAGTGTTTGTATCGATTTACTGATAATAGAATAATCCAGTTGTAAGCTGATCATGTTCCGTGATCCATCTTGTATAACTTTTGGCAGGAAACAAATTTTATGTAAAGAGAGTTTTACTGTTTTGATAATATCAAATAATGAGTCGTTCGGAAAGTTCGTACCGTTTTAAAATTCCTATTTTCCGAAAATCAGGGATTCGAAAACAAAAGCCACAAAATTTACTAACAAATTGTAGCTCATTTAAATCACTTTTCTCTATCTATTAATTATTTTCACGATTCTCCCACAGAAAAGGGATTCAAAAAATATAAACTTAAAAAAAAAAACGAATTTTCCGGACTAGTTAATAGATTGGTGCATATAAAATTATAAATCCTAAGTTTCATAAAAAGCACTGATACTACAGGGGAAACTGATGCAAAAAGGGAACTCTGAAATTAGAGTGTAACTTAAATACCAACGTAATAACAAGAAATTGCAATCATGGTTTCATAGAAAAATCGTGAACAAACAGTAGATCTCTTGCATTAAATAAAATAAAACGGTGATTTCGTTTACATCAACCTAATCTTATCTCGCGTCTTTGATATCAAATACTCGCGAACACCAAAGCAAGTGATTCATTTCGCGATAAATTCTAAAAGGACAGACATGGCAAGACGTTACCAAGTCGGCCAGGCAGGGTATATTTAAAACACCTTCTTTGCAGTTGTTTCGAATATCGACCGAACGAGCGAAGTCTTCGAATTTGGGTCAGTACCTCGGTTATCACGACTGTCGCGATACGTTCTAGGAGCGTAGGATATCGGTGGCAATTACCACAGTTCGCTCGAACCTCGAGTCAAAATTCTACCTGGAATTCAATAACGAGCGTTCGCTGCCGCCGCCGTTGTTTGCGAAAACATTTACTGTACTCCAGTCTCCGGGCCAATCGAATCGCGCACGGGAAAAATCGCGGCGGCCTTCATAATTGGAGCCTCCTCGTCGCTTAGCAATTTCCCTTTGGTTTCCCGTCGAGCCTCGCGTAATTCGAACTTAACAACGCCTGACCCAATTGCCGCGCGCGATTAAAGTGGCACGCGCTCTAAAAGCTCCCGGCCGAACCGTTGCAACGGTGGCATTTAACGAGGAAGAGAGACTGGAGCGCAGCGGGTGTACGCGAAATCTCGGCACATAGTCCGTTTTCCATTTTTCTTCATCGTCGATTTGACACACAGTGGTGGCGCAGTACTACGACACGGACGTGAACAAGGAGTACGCGATCCGCGGTAACAGTGCCATTTTGAAGTGCGTCGTTCCGTCCTTCGTCGCCGACTTCGTCAAGGTTCTGTCCTGGCATACCGATCACGACGAGGAGTTCGTGCCTGGCGACGACTACGGTACACCGATTCGATCGGTCGCGTTCTTCAACTCGCTTCGCGCGTCGTCCTCGCGAGCGGATCGCATCGCGTCTTCGAATCGCGCGCAATCGGCGCCGACGGAGAAGCGTTCTCAGCCCGTCGAACGATCGCGTGCACGACAATTTAATCGACACGGCCGCGTCGAACCCTTCGCCACGGCGAAGCCCGCGAATCCGCATAAAAATAGGGAGCGAGTTCGACGTCATTCCCTCGGCTCGCATAACCGTCGGCGCACGCGAAACATCGTCAATCTCGTTAAGGTTGTTCCCAGCCCGTCGCTTTTAGCGGGGAGAACGGTAGCGAGCCGAATAATTGGAGCACATCGTCGACATCGACGTCGACGTCAGACGCGTTCTCTTCCTCTCTCGTTGCGCTCGCTCTCTCCGCGCCGACACATGCGTGGAGGCGCGCGCGCGACGAGTCAAAGTGCACCGATCGTTCGTCGGCCCGCGGAGGTTGTTCCTCCTCGGTTCAAGCTCTCCTAAGCTCCGTGGCGCGAGATACGACCACGCGGATCGATCTGGTCTAGAGGACGACCGCTCGAGAGACTGTCGTCAACGTCGTTCGTACAGGGATTTTGATCTGGGAAATTCGACGATCGAGCTTTCGGGAAATCATGTCGCGACGGGCACATCGGTCGCAGGGACCGGCGAAGATCGATAAACGTAGCAGTCGGTTCAGCCGTTCGTCGCGGACGCTGATAATGACCGAGCGCGACTGGTCGCACGATTGTAAACGCGTCCGCCTTATCGGCGCGCTGCCATGCCGTCTGTTTCGCAGTGGTGCAGCAGTATTATCAGTCGGAAGTCAACAACGAGTACGTAATACGCGGGAACGCGGCCATTCTCAAGTGCAGCATACCAAGCTTCGTCGCGGAATTCGTTCAAGTGGTCGGCTGGCAGGACGATTTAGGAAACTCTTTCGATCCGGACGAGAAGAACGGTAGGGACCGGGGGGGAATGGTGGTAGTCGCTCGATGGTCGACGGTGCTCTGACAGCGAGATTGCGAGCGTAATTAGTCAACGTCGTATGATCCGCGGGATCGTTGCGAATCGCCGAGGGGTGCCCCTTGACTCGGTCACGCGCGCAGGAGGAAGCTTTTTCTGGAGCGAAATGGACGGACGGACGGATTGACTTGTTGAAACATACTTGAACGCTAATTGGATAACTTGGAGGGTTACGGCTTTACGAAGGTGCGCGGAATTGATTTTTCACTCGGCGTGGACTATGTTTTTGAGGAGGTTGAGTTTCTTACAATTTGGTGACAAGCGGCGAGATAGATTTGAATGCTAGGAATTATTATTATTTTTTAATATTTTTTTAGACTTTTTGAGATTTATTGATATTTTTAATGCGTTCGCAGATTGGATTTCTTTATTTTTGTGAGGATGGAACTAGCGATGAAAAACATCGTTACCATCATTCTAATGCCGTGTATCTGACAAAAATGAAATTGTGCAGGAGAATAAGGAAAAATTTATTATTTTAGCATAGTTTTGCATTGTAAGTGGTCTCAGTTAATTGTATACAATGTCGCAGAAAATTTATTTATATTTTGCATAATACAATTATTCGATGGAGCATCAAAAGTAGACGTAGAAAAACTTAAAACTCAAATTTCGTTAAGAATGTTGATACGTGGTATTAGGATGAAGGTATCGCAGTGCTTTTTATCAGATTCTTCAACAAATACTTGATTTTAGAAAATAATATTTATTTACATTTTTCTTCATTTCTTTTCAACATTGATTTCAAGTAAAAATAATATTTTATTTTTTAAGAAAAGTGTGTGTATTTAAAGAATACTCGTATGGATCATTTTAACTCCTTTGATAGTTCTAGTGTTAAAATATAAGGAAAGTAAAAGTTATAAACGAAATATGGTTTAAAAGGAGTATATTTCTATTTCAAGTCGTGATTTTTAGGTGATTTGTACAATAAAAAATTGTTAGGTTATTATTTATTATAGATCAAAGATTTCGAAATTTCGTGCATATATTTGACTATGTATCGCGATAATGCAGTGTTATTTTATGCCATTATTTTAATTATTGCTTAAGTTATTGCATGTTTCCTACGTTATAACATTATTTATGACTGTTGCGATTGACGTTGTTGCATTCATTTGAAATCAAAAAATCAATAATGATCCTGAACTTTATCAAAAGAGGCTATCTTGTGAATTACAACGAAGAAAAAAAAATATGATTCAATAAAAAAAGAGAATAGAACACAGCAATAATTTTTTAAAGCTAAATTTTTTTGGGATGATAGAAACTATTACAGACATTGAGACAATTCTATAATTAGGTACTGTGGAAAATATACAGTAACTTAAATAGTCATACAGATAATTTCATAATACTTACATTATGTCTACTTGAAACGCGAGCAAACATTTATGCAAGATTTCAGGATCTGTAATAAAACAATAATTTTTTTTTATAAATCGTCTAAAAATTGCAGCTTCAAATAGATGTAACCGCTTAATATGTTCACAATACCCTGACCCATATTTGAGTTGCGATAATGGCATCAGATTAGTTTGAAAGTTTGAAACAAAAGCTATAGAGATCCTCTGTAGTGATACCATGTCCAATAAATTTGTACGGTTCTATTTTCATAAAAAGTATAAAAATCCGGAATCTAATGATGAATCACGATTCGGAAGGTAATGTGGTTTTGATGAAGAGCATTTGGAATCTAAAGAGAAATAAAAGTAGTAAAAATAGTATCTAACAGTAATAGTAATAATTATAATAAGTGAAAGTTTGAATTTTTAACCTTTAGTGCGTTCCTCTCCAAATCTATAATATGCAATTATTTTTATTGTTTGAACACAGTTATGAATATACAAGATAAACTTTTAATATAATTTCTAAAATTAAGAACTCCAGCAATTGGTAATCATTTCTTTAGATTTTTCTCCAAACTGGAAAAATTCTTAAAAAAAAATAGAAAGTATTTATGCATAAAAAGAGACCCAAAGAACGCATAAAGATTACGTAATCGCATGAATTTATTAGTAATTTCACTTCGTTCTTTTGCATTAAAAATTTTTGATAATTACATGAAATTGTGTATTACCACCCAAACATATTAATAAATTCGTAGGTACTTATTTTTTTTTATTGACTATGAACGCGTTAAAATATTATGTTCCTACCTACTCAGTATAAGAATGATTATTATTAATTCTTTTCCATTTTCCTAAAGGCATTTCCAAAATTGTTTAGCTTTACAAAATTATCTTGCCTTCATAAAACACGACCAAAAAATTATTTTCACTCAATTCGCTATTCATTTAATTTCGCTTGTCATCTAAATAACTCATTTAATTAAATCCTCAACTCAAAATGAATTCCCAAAGCACCCAGTGCTTCCGGAGCCTCCCGGAGCTTCCAAAGCTTCCGAAGCTGGCAAACCCTCCAACATCGCCGTGACTCCCGAACTGATCGCACAATTTTGCCCTAGTCGTGACACAATACTACGAAGCGGAGGTCGTGTCGGAATACGTGATACGCGGAAACGCAGCCATCTTGAAGTGCACCATACCGAGCTTCGTCGCGGAATTCGTGTCCGTAGACTCGTGGGTGGGAAGCGACGGTTCGACCTTCAAGCCGTCCAACGACTACGGTACTGCATACTTTCCGTCTACCCTGCCCTTTTTTCCGTCCTTGTCCCTCCTACCCTCGACTCTCCCGGAGCGCCGGTTCCCTCCCTAGGGAAGGGAGGACTTTTTACAGGGCACCCCGGTTTCAGCGGCAAACTTGGTAAAAGTTCAAAGTGGCACGCGGTATAACGATTCGTTTCCGGCGCGGAGCGGTCCAGTCTGGGCGGCAGTTGTGCACGGCGGCGGTGGCGGCGGCAACGCGGGGGTTAATGAACCATCCGCTGCGGCTCTCACGCCGGGGCTATATGCTTTTCCTAAGAAAATAAACAAGCTCTATTCTAGTGCACCCATGAATCTCTGTTGATGGATTTCTGCCCTGCGAAGATCGCGAATTTGAACGCGGATCTCTGTGGATCACCGATTCCGCGTCCGAAAATTTGATCGATGCGTTTTTGATCTCGAACGATCGACAGAAAAAGGCGACGCAGCGCCTGTGGGGTCACTTTTGACCCATATCAGGTGGGCGAGGGTTAATTAGATCGCGAGCTTCGAATACACAGGTAGGACTAAATTCCGTTCCAAATAAGAGTGTAACTGTTCCGCGCATCGGATCGTCATATTACTGTTTCTTCCATTCCGTTGACTGCCGGTCACTTGCTCCGATTTGTAGATTTCAAGCATTGATGACGCCATGTATCGTTAGGTATCTAGGAGACGCAAGAATAACTAACAGAAGTCAAAACTAACATAACGTTAGTGGGGATCAATGACTGTAGTTACACTCTTATTTGGAACGGAGTTTAAAAAACGATCAAGTCCAATGCGAAATTGGAAAACGCTGGATCGAGAGATCACGGAGTACAGAATTCCGTCGCGCGATTAGAGATCGGTCTTTGAGAGATTTGAGAATCGATAGCCCCAGAATGAAGGGACGAAAGTTCTCGTGGTGCGCGAAAAGTGGAGATCGAGCGCAGGTTGTCAGTTGGGTCGTTTTCCGCGCAGTCGTCACGCAGCCGTATAAGCCGGAAATCCTGACGGAGTACGTGATCAGGGGCAACAGCGCGATCTTGAAGTGCAGCATCCCGAGTTACATCGCGGAGTTCGTTACGGTCGAGGCTTGGATCAGGGAGGACGGCGAGATCTATCTTCCGGAGGATCCCGCTGTCGCGCAGGGTACATGCGAAAGTCGGCCTTAATCGGGATTGCGCGCGCCTCACGGTAAATTCGCTTGTCCGCCGGCGACACGCGAGCTATGCGGGAACTTTGCCCGACGCGTCGCAATTAATCCTTTCGCCGACCGGGCGAAAACCCTCGTGGGTTCCTTTCCTCGGTCGGCGTGAAACCGGGCAATTATGGGAGTGAGTCGAATGCCGGAGAAAAAGGCGCGCGCGCTTTGATGCGTCGCGAGAATGGAAAAAATTTGCGCAGAGTCAGAGACGCGTGCGTTGGACAAACGGATGCCTCGAGGCGTGCGTGGGCTTTGTGAATTAACGCGATCGACTAATATCACCCGGCTGTGTTCTTGCGCGCGATGCCTTTGTGTTGTGTGCCTAATCGTTTAACACGTGATCCTGGGGTGCCCGGCGCGGGCAGTCGTTTCGCAGTTCTACGTGACCGAGGCTGAGAACGAGTACGTGATACGGGCGAACAGCGCGATCATGAAATGCAAAATACCGAGCTTCGTGTCCGAGTTCGTTCAGGTGGATCAGTGGATAGCCGACAACGGGACGGTTTACACGACCGGAGACGACTACGGTAGGCGCGAGACGGACTCGCGATCTTGTCGCACCGAATACGTTGTTTCGCCTTCTTTTTTCCCACCCTCTGCCATTTCTCATTCCCACCCTCCCCGAAGCGAACGAAACTCTCGACGGACGGAAGGGGAAATATAACGCGTGGATGTACGCCTCTCGCTCTTGAGGAGTCATGCTCAATCAGGAGATCGAAAAACACGGGGTTCTTTGGGAATTTTATTTTCAAAATTCATAAGGTATGTTGCAAAACAGATTTATGTTTATAAATCCGTATGTCCTGATATTTTAGGTCTAATTCAGTTTAATGCTCCGCTCAGGACTCTTAGAAGCTACCCGTTGTCCTATGAATCTTCTTGTAGATCTAACGTTTCCGCCAATGAATGTATCAAACGTTGCTGTAAACAGGCTAATATGCATACCAATCAACTCGACTTCTTTGGTTGTTCGATTGAATCTTTTATTAATCGTTGTAAGAGCTTATCGAACAACGAATCTGAATGCTATTATTTCAATTGTATCAAAGGGTGCCATCCCGTTAAATAAATAAATAAATAAATGTCCTTATAAACTTCTTATCGTTTTTTGAAGGAGAATATACAGGGTGTTCCCTTTGAATCGATCCCCTTGATTATGTCGGAAATTATTCATGATATTGACTAATACTCAATGGACAGCATTATTCTCTTGGCAACGTTGCCAGGCGCCCCGATTTTTACGGGACATCCCCGATTTTATAGATTTTAGATCTGAGAGATCGCTGAGATTCGTGTTTTCTGTGGGGTGTTACAAATCTCGGCATTCTACCAAATAAGTCAATTGACGCTACCAATACTGGTACTACCACTTCACTGATAAATCTGTTTCAAACAAAATATATTTTCTATTTACTTGTATTTTTTTTTTTTTTTTTGTTACTTGTCTCGATTTTTCTATTGAAAATAATCTGGTAACGCTGGAGTTATCTTATCTTGGAATTATATTATCATTCGCGGAACATAATAAATGCATCACATTATCGGCTTCTTGAATTTTTGGACTTGTTATACGAATGTTTGCGAATTTTAAGAACTCTATAACTTATAAAATCCTTTATACCGTTTTGGTTTTTCCGCGCCTTGAATCAGTATTCCTATCTGGAATCTCTACCTCCGGGAGCACACTGATTCTATTAAGAAAGTTTCATAGAGGTTTAGTTTCTACGTTTGTTTGTTACAAAATCGGTAAGTCTATTCTGTTCGTAATTACCATCCACTTTTAACATCCCTTCGATTTCTTACATTAGAACAACGTAACTTTATAGTCTATTTACAGCGACGTTACATGAAGAATTGTGCAGTACAATTTTGCATTGTTTGACAAACTTTATCATTGTGCACTGTAATTTTTTGACGAAAGTGCATCGGTGCGACCGTTAAATATAATTGTGTTTGTTTTTTTAATATAATCCTAGGATGCCTTTTTCTATTTATATACTTGTCAATTGCACTTCACAACTGCATTACTGCATTTTTGCAAAAAATTGTACTGTACATATAATGATATCGATTGTTAAACAACACAAGGTTCCTGTTCAATTCTTTTCCATTTGCAAAAAAGACGAAATTATAGTCTGAAACAGTTACTAGATTCATTCTGTATATCAAATTATCTAGGGGTAT
The DNA here is from genome assembly GCA_030770465.2 of Perdita meconis. NCBI lineage: Eukaryota > Metazoa > Arthropoda > Insecta > Hymenoptera > Andrenidae > Perdita > Perdita meconis. The sequence continues at coordinate 6,035,486 of JASKOS020000007.1, forward strand.
AGTCCTTATTATTGAGTCTGTAACTTTGTACTTTGTACCTATTAGTATGCTTTTACATATTAATAAGACGTAAAGAAGAACCTGTAAGAAATATAAAAAAAACATTTTTTTTAAATGAATTTAAACTACTAAACTCAATGAAAGAAATGTTCTTCTTTTGCTTCTAGACGTATTCTTCTTTTATAACTTATTTAAGTATAAACTGATAGCACACTGATAGGTTCAGATTCACTCATAAACACCAAAGTCCTTGAACTTATTCCTTGAAATTATTCAGGAACTATCCAAGAAGTTACAATTATCGATGAAAACTTAGCTCATTTTTCACCAATAAAAAAAAGAACTATGCATCGAAAAACAAAACACAATTACTTTCTAAAACTGAACGAATCCAAAAATCGATTTTTTTCGATTCCTGGCTGAGCATGAGCCCCGAAATTCTCGCGTGGGATACATTTTTCTGGGAGAACGCGCGTTGCAGTGGTCCAGCAGTTCTACGAGACGAGGGTCATCGACGAGTTCGTCTTGCGCGGCAACACGGCCACCCTGAAGTGTCTCGTGCCCAGCTTCGTGGCGGATTTCGTAGACGTGATCGAGTGGTTGGCTGTCGAGGACGGGTTCACGTACACCGCGAACAGCCAAGAAGAAAAGGGTACTTTGCCCCCGTCTCGATCGAAGAGGGGATGTTTGGCGCGACCGCGACGAGCACGCCGCGAACACGCGCCAAGTCGTTGTTCCTTTCACCGTGAAGCTTTACGGGGAGATTCGATTTTCTCGTACTCCTTTCGGATGGAAATACACGCGAACTGGAGGGCAATTCGAAGGAAACGGTTTCCACGGTGCGGCGAACTCGATTTATCGCCCACGTTTAATTGTGCCGAACGAGTCCTGCCCGCGCGGCGTTTCAATGGAATTAATAAATCGAGTTAGCGGCGTGCTCATCCCTCGCGCGAACCAACGGTTTTGACGCGACGCGGGGCGCACAGGATGCGCAAAGGGGAGAGAGAGGAGAGGCGGTCTGATAGAGTGGAACGCGGTCCGCTTCGGTCACGGGAAGTCGGAGCTTGCTGGGAAGAACGGAGGCAGAGCGTGCGGCTGGCAGTGGCCTCGATCCTCCTCGCGATCGCTGGGATCGGGTCAAGTCGGATTAACCGAGCCGAGGGCGAATTAACTTTCCTGCGAATGGGATAGCCGTCCACTTTCGTTGTGTTCACACACGCCGATCTGTTCCCCGTGTAAAATATCGTCTCGCGTATTCCGCGGTCAGCGATCGAAGCAAATTTCCGCGTTTGATTCGGGATTAAATTCCACCGCGAACCGAGAGATTAGTTTGATCAGGCGGATTCATTCTACGAGCGTCGCTTCGCTCGCGATTAAAAGCCGTCCAAAGGGACGTGGAAATATTTTTGGTCAAACATTTGTCGTCGGACCGACGGGCGAACGAGAGGGAAACGAGGCCAGCGGTGGCACCCGTTCGGTGATTTCGTATTAGATTAAGCCGGGGACTAATCAAACCGTCGAGGAAATTGATGTTCGCCGGCCTGGCTTAATTTCCATCCGCGCGAACACTGACCAGGTCGAACTCTCCCGTTTGCCGAGGCGCGGGACCCGGCACCGTGGTTCATTGAAATTTGAAATGGGCCGGATCAAAGCCTTGCCCGTACCGCCGTATACAAGCTGTCCCGTCGTTTTTTTCTCCACCTCTCTCTGTTCGCTTTATTGCAGTGGTCGCCCAATACTTTGAAGTTCAGGTTTACGATCAGTTCGCGATACGCGGGAACGCCGCGATTTTCAAGTGTCAAGTTCCGTCGTTCGTCGCCGACCACGTGGACGTGGTGGGATGGATCGATTCGGACGGCGGCAGTTACATGGCCGATGGACAAGCATACGGTACCGATTAGCATGGTCCACGGATAGAGTTTCTTCAGATTTTTTAGATTACTGTAGCCGCAGACAGTATTTTTACTTCCCTCTTGGTCAGGGGCGTTCGTTTGTTCCGAACCCCTCCGATGGTGTGGCAAGGTTACGACCCTATTCGTTCACTGTGAAATTTATTATTCATGCACTCATCTGTGTGCGAAGCTGTCGAGGCGAGAGTGATGGCAGTAACCTAAATTCATTAAGGGAGCACAACATATATACATAGTAGATTGTTATAATAAATTTTCTTCAGAATATGATTAAAAAATGAATTAGAAAAGACAAAAGATGATTTAAACGAATCGGTTCATTTGATAATTCTTTAATATGAGTGTGAATCTAAGGCTAAGAAACATTAAGGGGGAAATTTCTTTTTTCTTGGTCGAAAATATCGATTTTTTGGAATTTCTTTAAATAAAAGAAACTATAAACATAACGATTGGAAACTTTGTATCTGTATTTAACATAATTTTATTAAAAAACACAATTTTTTCGGTTGAATTCACTCAAAAATATTGGAATCAACCGCTGACTAAACGCATCGCGAAATTGTGGTTGATATGATATCTGCCCTTCAGTTCACATAAAATAGAAAATTTTGATGTGATTTTATTTTATGCACATATTGTCATCGTCTGACGTTCTGTGATCTGAGTAATAATATTACCTCCACACCACCTGAGGGCTATTAAAGAGTATAGAACGAAATCGAAGGGCCACAGATAAGAATTCGTCGACGATTCGAACGACTCGTCGGTTTTGAATCCTCGATCAATTCTGTCTTTTCGATTATCATTAATTGATCATTAAGAAAGTTTGTCGAATCGCCGGAATTTTCGAGCGCGGTTGGCCAGTCGCGATCGATCGCCGCGAATACGAGACAGTATGTAGATGTGCGGCTTATGGTAAAACCGGAAACCGGTGTCTGGTTGCAGTTGTCGGGCAGCGGTATGCAGTGAACGTGATGGACGAACACGTCCTTCGGGGGAACGCCGCAATAATCAAGTGTCACATACCGAGCTTCGTCGCCGAATTCGTCGAGGTCGACTCTTGGATCGAAGACGAGACCACTGAAATATATCCGAACAACGATTACGGTACACGCACCACGTGGCACGCGTTCCGTCGGAACCGATGGAACACGGCAGTAGTCCTCTTTTTTTTTTTCTCTCTTCGCTCGCTGCACGCCGCGCGTCGGCGACTCGCTTTTCCTGTTTCGCGGTAAAAACGTCGGCAACCCGCGGTTTAGTTACGCACGCGCGCACGCCCCATTTGCATACCGAGCCACGGGGAAAAAAGCGGAAAAACGGACGATCGTGCGTTCGTTTTCATTCATAATCGTAGGAACGACGAACGCGTTCGCTTCCAGACGCGGATTCTCGCGAACGTCGACCGCGAACATCGCTCGATTCACGCAACAGGTCATTAAGTGTTGCGTGATCGCCATTCAGAACGTCGAAAACAATTCGCCGTGGATTCGATAAATGAATTCCCGCGATGAAAGGCTGTTTGTCTCGCAATCGGCATTTCACCTTGGAATTTATACTGAATTGGATTATTCCTGCGACAGGAAAACACAGGATTTTTCAGGAGGAAGGGCCCACCTTTTTTCTGACAGAAATATCGATGCCGTAATCCACGACGTTGATTGCCCAGGGGAATTTTTTTTTTCACGGGTCTCTGGGAAAAAGATCCACGGAAATTACGAAACGGAGAGAGAGTAGAGCACAGGAAATGACGAGTAGGAGAGTATGGAACAGGATATCGAAGCTCGAGTAGGGCGAAGGGTGGTGGTATTCCTTCGCGAAAGGGATTAGCGTCGTTCTTCCGCAACGTGTTCGTTCCATCGGCCTCCGCTGGATCCTCGATCGCGTTCCCGACGATCGACCGGCGACAGAAATATGCCTGACGCGCGACAAAATCGTTTCGAATGTCCGGATGCCCCTCGTTTCGAAAAGCAAACGCCGAAAGCTATTCTTGAACTGTTCGTACGACGTTGACTGCCGCTGCTCGCGCTGTCCCAGACTTCCTTCCTTCCCTGTAACACTCTGCCAGTTCCACCAACATTCTCTCGAACCCTTATCACCTCCCCTGTGTGCCCAATGTTGAGATAGTTGTGATCGTTTTTGCTTGTAGTCGTTTCGCTAACTGCATGCTTGGGGCCCGTTCGTCTGTCATTTTGTGACCGGAATTGAGGGGGAGGACAGATGTGTTTAATAATGGGGACATGGTTTCGAATTCGCCTTCATTTAGATTTCGTCGATACGGTGTTCGCACTCGAGTGTAAAAGATTATAGCTAAATACAGGGCCGCATTTATACCTTTGGAGGTTCTAACAAAAAAACTGTTTCAATTTTCAATTATTGAAACTTAAACACATTTATTTGTGTTTATCGAAAATAAAAGTTATACGCAATAAGAATAATTTGTTAAAGTTAAAAATTACTGAAAAATTACTAAAATTATTATTAGATGGGATACAGTCCCATTAGTGTATAAAGTGTTACACAGATTTATATGTAGATAGACACGTAGCATAATAGAATTACTGTACAATGTAATATTTATTGTTGAAGTTAGAGATTCGAAAGTTTAAAATGACTAACTTGAAGAGTTAAAAATGGAAATTTGAAGAATTTTTAAGATATAAATTTAGAAATTTAACCCTGCAACGGTCTTCGGGTTTTTTTACCTATTAGAGTATTTTATTTTTTTTATTAACTGTTTTATTTTTAGCAAAGGTGGAACAAGTTTAGTGTTAATATTTAGGCTTCTTATTCCTTAAAATTATATTAAAAATTCGTTGTCTGTATTCTTAATAGCATAATAATAATAATAGAAGATGTTCCATTCAGGATTTTTAGGAAAAACGTGACAGGGTTAATGATTTTAATTTGTAGATTTGAAGATTTTTAGAACTAAAATTGGAATTGGAAGAACTCAGGTTGAAGGCTTGAAAGTTTGAAGTTGGAGATATAAAGATTTTTGGAGTGAAAATTAACGATTTGAAGGCAACAAGTTGCATGTCCAAAAATTTCAGGTTAAAGATTTGAATATTTCAATTTGCAAATTTAAAGATTTAGATTTGCAAAATTAAAGTTTTGAAATTTGAAGGTTTCGAGTTGGAAATCTGTAGAATTGAAAAATTTGAAGATTTCAAAGATTTTAAGAGTTAAAGTTAAAGATTAAACATTCTAAAGAGGAAACTTAAAATGTTAACATTAAAAATTCAAAGATTTCATGTTGTAATTTAACAATTTTCAAGTTGCAGATTTAGAGATTTTTAGAGCTAAAATTCAAAATTTGAGTGTTTGAAGATTTAAAGATTTAAAATTCAAAATTTTCAAGGATTTTAGGATTTTAGTTTCAAGATTTTTGACATTTGGATATTTTAAAACTTTAAATTAAAGACTTGTAGACTTAAAAATTAAAATTGAAAATTTGAAGGTTTAAAGTTGAAAATGTAAGAAGTAGAAGGTTTAGAGTTAATTTTTAGAGTTAAAATTGAATATTCAAAAGATTGAAGAAAGTTGAAGATGGAGAATAGAATCGAAAATACTAGGTATTACCAATGGGAAACCAATTTTTCGTAGCTCCTAACGTTTACATGTACATATAATGAATTTAATACTTATTAATATGTACTTTAATTTATTTTACTCACATAAAGCAAAGCTTTAAAATATGGGGCTTATCAAATGTGAGGCCCCAGCGTGCGCCTAAAGCCGCATCTACGAACGCACGCGACGAACGTGAACGACACAGACGATGCTGATTCGTTGCTTGGACCTAAGTAGGAGGGGCCTGGCGTTCGTGCGCGTGTGTTGGGTGCGTTCGCTGCAATAAATGTTCACAGTAAATGCGGCCCTGGTTAAATACTTAATAAATTATAGCTCATATGCCTCTAAAAGTACATTTCCATGTGTGATCTATAATATATTTCAGCTCCTATTATCTTATTAAAGCTAATCAAGAAAAGAGTGCATCGCTCAAAGTAAACTCCTCGCAAGAAAAATATTAAAGTCTAAAATGAAAGGTAACAAAATGACAATTTGAACCTCTCTAATCCCTCCGCGGTTTGACAGAGATTCTCATTATCTCTTCCAACCTTTTCCTCAACCACGTGTTACGACCGTGCATCGGAAATCACCGTAGGGGGGATTAAAAGGATTTAAAGGGAATGCCGGGGCCGCGGAAGCGGTTCGATCGAGACCAATTTCTTACAATATTTCACGGGGAATGATGGAACAATGGGGCCCCGATATTCCCTTGTTGGCGTTGTTTGACGAGCGGGCCAGTAGCGGCAACGATTCGTCGAACGGCGGAGGCACGAGATAGATAAAGAGTCCGTCGCTATTCACCGTTCAACGAACTTGGCCAAGGTAGTGGAAGGTAATGGAGAGTGCATGCGGGTCGATGTATTAATCAAGACGGCATTGTACTCGCCGGCACACGTGTGTGTGTGTGTGCATGCCTAGCCGGAGGACGAGTATCGTGCGGTCGTCGGGATAATTGAATATTTCTGATCGCCGTGGCCGCCCGGGCGAAGCGTAAAATATCGTTTCTGTTCGATTGGAGGCTCGTTTCAATATCGATATCGCACGGGAAGCTAGTGTCGCGTCGATAAGTCAATTATCCCGAGGACAGAAAGTTACACGAGGAAAATCAGGAACGGCGAGAATTAATCTGTGATCTGTTCTTTTCGCGGCTCTACGACAGATGGAAAATACTTGGTGCTGCCTTCCGGAGAACTGCACATTCGCGACGTTGGACCCGAGGACGGATACAAGACCTACCAATGCCGCACTAAACACAGGCTCACCGGTGAAACCAGACTGTCCGCCACCAAGGGACGCCTCGTCATTACCGGTAAGTGACAAGCACAAGCATCGATCACTTTCATCGCCATGGAAATCACGATTCCGATTCGTTCGGTTGTCTTGTCTTTTGTGTCCGTGCTTGTTAAAGCGCCGCATTAATTGCGCGAAAGTCTCTCGCAACGTGACGTATATACTTATTTTGTTGAGAAGGGAAACGGAATCGTGTTTCCGAGTTTCGAACCTGGACGATATTGTCTCTTATAGTCGGTGGAAATAAATTTCTTCTTTTTAACATTAAATATAGTAGAAATATTCGTATTTGAATTCTTTAATATTATAGTACTAGTTTTGTGATTTTCTTTTTACTTGAAGCGCAGAATTTTTTTTTTCATATACCAGATGTAACTTTTTATTGTATATTACTCTTCTGTGGTTTAAAAGTGTAACGTCCTATAAAAGTCTGTCTGGGTTCGAAACAATCGACCGAGGCAATTGATTTTCCCCGAGCGAAAGCAAAACAATTGGAGCACTCAATTCAATAGATTAATTACCTGAATAATCAAGTTACATTTCACGTCGATTCACCTTGGAAAGTCAATTGTCTTCGGTTAAGTAGTCACGTCGACGTACGTGTAATCATTCGTACCAACGAGCTTGATCGTATTCATTCTAAAAAGCATCGAGTGTAGACAAACGCGGCGATCAGCTGTTCGAATTCATTCCCTCCGAACAAAAAGGAACAAACGTTGCAGAAAAAACGTCCCGGTGAATTTCCGTGATCGAATCAAGCTCGTTGGGAAACCTGAATGCTGGGACAGGGTACCCCTGCGGGCACGCGCCACCGCCCGCCCATAATTTTCTTGGCATGATCGGTTTCGGGTGAACATGTCCGAAGGGACCTAGACGACGCTTAAAAAAAAAAAAAAAACGACCGAAAGGGAAAACGAAAGAGATATTCGAACGAAACGTGAGATTGTTCCGACGCTTTGCGGCGCCCTCACGCGATCTCCGGGCTCTGTCCTTCGCTCTCGCGCGGTAAGTTTTTAACGTGACACGTAATTCCTCGCAAAGATATTCCGCCGCCGACACGCGGAACAGACGTCGCGGTGCTCGATGCAGCTGTCGGCCATTAACGTCCACTTCGTTCACTCGCTGACTGATATCTCGCCACCGCGAGCTCTCGAGCGCACAGCGCTGCCATTCACACCGCGCGGAGTTGTCCAGTCGTCGAAGTTATCAGTCAACGATGAGCGCGATAGCGATCGATGGACCTTTAGACGTCCATCGATCGAAAGCGGATTCCGTCGACCACGAAATCGGTGTAACGACGAGCGAAATGGAGAGACGCGAGGAGGTCCGAGCAGGGGACCCATGCTCCCAAATCTGCCCCACAGTCACGGTGTTTTCGTTGTGAAATAGAACCGGTGGGGAGCGTACGGCCAAAGTTTCCCTCGCTGGACAACATAAACGGACTTTCCACGGAGTCGAAAGGCAATTTGCCGCTCCTCTGCCCCGCACAAGGATTCCCGGTGCCCGCCCATAGGTACGATATCTCTGATGCGCTGGAAGCGTTCGCGCGATCCACGGCACAAGGAGCTCGCGGAGACGAGCAGACGACCGGGGCAGGTCGGGGAAATCTTCTCGAGACGTTTGTAGAAGGATCGAAATAGATTTCCGCCATTCCGGAAACACGCCCTACGGTTTTTTCCGGATCTTCTTCGGGGGGCGGCGCCTGAGTAGTTGGTAAACAAGGGCATCGTTCGAGTATAAATACTCGCGGAAAATTATAGTCCGATTAAAGCGATTGAGGGCGGCATCCTGAACGGCCCTCTTCCCTCAGGGGTTCCTCGTTCCTCGGATAACTCGAAGCATTCTCTGAATCCTTGCTCGTCCTTCAGAACCCGTGGGCAGTGTTCGTCCCAAGATTCCTTCGACGGACGATATTCGCGGATTCAGGGCATCCGTGGACGGGTCTCAGGCACTGATATGCCCTGCACAGGGGTTCCCCGTCCCCTCAAACAGGTACAAAATTAATTACAAAAGACGACAACGATACGATCGCTCCCACCTAGATTCCCCGTTTGATTGCATAATCAGAACCGGTCGGCAGCGTGAGGCCGAAATTCCCGACGATCGACGATTCCAGGAGCTTTAAAACCGTCAAGGATGGCTCGGTCACGCTCGTCTGCCCCGCTCAGGGGTTCCCTGTCTTAGTATTCAAGTAAGTCCTCGTCGGAGACGGTCGATCTATTCTCTTTCGAATTTTCTTCGCTGCAGAACCCGTGGGAAGCGTTCGACCGAAATTTCCATCGGTGAGCAACATAAACGGCCTGACGGTCGTCACGAACGGGACCCTGCCTCTCCTCTGTCCCGCGCAGGGATTTCCGGTGCCGAGTCATAGGTACAGTCTCGATTTAGATTTTTCTGAAGACCAGGTTAGTTTGAACCGTAGCCGAGAATAAAATCATTTGATCCGGTAAACAAGGTTTAAACGTCCCCCGACCAATCGCAACTCCGGAAAGCCCTAAATCTAGGCTTAAATTAGAACTCAAACGGGTAGAAACGCTCGTGGAAGTCCGTTCAGGGGTTCCCCATCCCTCGTCCCGTAGAACGCATAGCTCAGGTCGCGCGTGCATAATCTGATAACCGTCCAGAGCCGGTGGGCAGCGTGAGACCCAAGTTCCCGACCATCGACGAGACCAGAGGATTCAGCACGATGAAAGACGGCTCGGTGACGTTGCTCTGCTCCGCCCAGGGGTTCCCTGTCCCCGTGTACAAGTAAGTCGAACCGATTCGCGAGTCACAGTTCGACGGAAAACTCGTTTCACTCTTCGTGCTTGCCCGGAGATCGAAAACATAGCCCCAATCCGATTCGGTCCTTAGTAATCCTTTATAACTCATGTAACTTTGGTAATCAAGGAAACTAAATGTCCAAGAGAACCTCGATTAATCCAATAAGAACGGGTTATGATCAGATAATTTTTTAATCCTAATGCACATGTAGCAGTTCTTTTATACAGCAAATAGTTTATCAATTATTAGAAGTGATCATGTTGTGAAATTCATCCTGTATGTACACAAATTTGTTTATAATAGTTTGTATTACGATACGAACAAATTACCATAATCTTAAATTATTTTAGAATATTATATTTTGTTACAGTTTGAATCTATATATAAATATAAATAAATCTGCCATATAATTATTATTAACATTGTTATTATTTTTACATTAGAATGTATTTCATAACTTTCTTCAAAAACGTATTTTTTAATATTATCGCTACCTGATTTTTTATGTTAGCTATAAATGTTAACATTAACACGTTACCCAATCTAATCGCGTTAATTCAATTACAACCGCCACTTGGTAATCCGGGTTACCTTCGAGAACCCGATTTCTGATCATTTCATCACTACCATGGTTTATTAAACGTGTAAACATGAAAATTAATCTAATCACAAAATTTGTGTGATATTCAGATAAATCCATGTTTTACGTACAATTTGACATCTAAAAAGTGCAAAAATAACAATAATGAAATTATAATTTAAGTTCCAAAGTTTCAAAAAATAAAGAGAACAATTCCTGATCACCAAAATTATATCTAATATTAGTTATCAAATTTTGCTTTTAAACTTCAGAATAGTTAATAACTATTTAATAATTTTTTTATACAAATTTTTAACTCCATAACTTATCGTATGATATTGACATACTAAGCTGATCAGAAATTGGATCCTGTTCGAGAATTGGGTCCTTGAGGTTATTTATGGTTATTAAGCTTGTAACTCGTTTCGATCGCGTTAACCAACTCCCTGGCAATACTTCGGATCGGTTCTCTTGGATTGATTACAGGTTACTGTAACTTATAGTAACCTTTCCTGATTATCCGGGTTACGAATCGTGTTATAAGACGCGTCAGATTCGCTGGTGCTTGCAAACTCGAATTCGCAGAACCCGTGGCGAGCTCGCGGCCAAAACTCTCCAGCATGGTAAACTTGATCGGACTCGCGACGAAGATGAACGGGAGTTTGCCGCTCTTCTGCCCTGCCCAAGGATTCCCAGTTCCGTCTTATAGGTATAGAGCTTATCTACTCGACAGATTACTGTTAACGATCTCCTGTTGCTGTTCTCTGAAAGCTTGTTACCAGTTTCGACGAGGTTACGCGCCGCTTTGATCCTCTTTGTTTCGACGAGGTCGGAGGACGAGGCGCTGGGTACAAAGTATCGCTTGTTGCGCGGAGACAGTTTATTACTTAAAGTTAAGACCGAAGGAGCTTTCTTATAACAGAGAGTCACAGGGGCGAGAGCTCCTCGTCGACGTCCTCGATCGAACGCGCTTCTTTCGGCTCGTCGCGTCCTCCCGATGGGGCTCCCTGTCCCCGTTCCCCATCTACATACATCTGCGAATGAGATGCCGGCGTTCTTTACACGCTGTTTTCCTCTGGGATTTCTCGTAGAACCTGTGGGGAGCGTCCGGCCCAAGTTCCCGACGATGGATAACTCCCGGGGGTTCATCTCCAGTTTGGGGGAGACAATCACTCTGCTGTGTCCTGCTCAAGGATTTCCTGTACCCTCCCATAGGTGGGATCAAGTTATAGATTCTTTGCGAAAGTAGATGTTAGATCGATCAAGTGTTTCCTTGATTATGGGTGCTTTTATACTATCGATTAGTTAAGTACAAGATTAACAGGACGAAGGCATCGTTAATACACGTATTGAAAGCGTTTTATAATTATTTTTGATTATTCATTAATATTATGTATATAAAAATTAATAAGCCAATGCACTTAGCTCGTTTGCATCGCCATTTTAAAAAGTGAACTCTGATTCCACGAATCTTGATAGAGTTCCTTAATTCAGTTTTGTTAAACTTATCATTTCTTTGATTGCATAGTAAGATATTTGTTAAAATATCTAGTGAACAACTGCAGTAAGCAGGTTAATTCTGCTCCGTTCCTCTTGAAAATTCAGAATGGAACAACTATTGTTTGAGAATGTAAATAATGAATTTCTTAGATAGTATTAAGGAATGAGAAATCGAAATATTGACACTAAATGTCTTACATCTTTTTCCAAAAAAAAAAGGAAAAACAGTTGTTAAAGGAAATGGAATGTTCTCATGGTTCAAAAATGTTCCGAAGGCCGTGGTAGGGTCAAGTAAAGTACAAAAAATTGGATTGAATAAGTTAAGATAAATCCTGATTTATCCAAAATATGTATATTGACCGTATCAATACGTGTTTCGACGGTGCCTTTGTTCCCTGCCCCTTGTGTACAGCTCGTCGACAGCATGAATGAACCCTAATTCGGGACCAAAGTCACCCTGTCCCGGTGTTCAGCTGGAATCGACTCCCCTCAATGCAATTTGCTATGCAATTGCATTCGTCCGCGTTTGCATTCGATTGTTTTCTGACGTAGAGCCAGTTGCCAGCACGAAACCAAAGTTCCCCATGACGGATACCTCGCGTACGTACACGGTGCACTGTGATCAGCCGCTAACGCTGATGTGTCCGGCCCAGGCTTTCCCAGTTCCAGCCTTCAGGTACAGAGAACGTGAAACTCCCTAAGAATCATAGTTAAATGTCAGTATCGATGCTCGATCGTCGGAGAAGATCGTCCACCCGGTGGACTCGATCTACAAGTTTCGTCAGTTCTCGCTGGATATCTTTCGATTCTCCCTCAGAGCCCGTCGCAAGCACTCGACCGAAATTCCCGTCGCTGGTCGACTTGCAAGCGTTCAGAAAGGCACTCGGCGGCGCGATGACGCTGATGTGTCCTGCCCAGGGTTTCCCGGTTCCAGCCTTCAGGTAGGGAGAACAGAGAACAAGAATCTCTCTATTGTGGGATTTTCGAAAGAAGAGACTTGGGAGGTCGACCTAAACCACGAAGGCCCAATGCCTGCAGTGTATTCGGACGTAAGGGTGTCAGACTGTGTAGCATAAAGGCTGTATCGTTCTATCTTAAGCAGCGTTTACATACGGCGAACGCACGCGAACGAACGTGAACGCACCCGAACGCACGCGAAGGAACACCAGGCCCCTCCTACTTAGGCCAAAGAAGCGAATCAGCATCGTTTATGTCGTTCGCGCTCATTCCGCGCGTTCGCTGTATGTAGACGCGGCTTTACAGTACAGCTGTTTCCTTGTCTGTAGTTCGGTCAGGCACCTCTTTCTTTTACTATTCTTTCTGCACACCCCCTGTCTCCCGCATTCTCAAATAGGATTTGGCACTGAGGTATATTACTATGAGCATGGTGCTGATTAAGTCTTCTGGAAAAGGATAGCGATAGATGCTTCACAAAAACAGATGATAATCTAGGACTCCCAAGAAATACTTAAAGCTGCTTCTACATCTAGAGAACGCACGCGGACGAATGTGAACGAATGTAGGAAAGGCAAACGCGCGCGAACGACACAGACGATGCTGATTCGCTTCTTTGACCTAAGTAGGAGGGGCCTGGCGTTCGATCGCGTGCGTTCAGGTGCGTTCGCTAGATGTAGACGCGGTTTAATGCCGGGTTCATAATCCATACAAGTGTAATGTAACACGCTACACAACATACAACACAACAGGCTACGCGCGTGTAGACGTGATACGTGCACGTTTGACAAATTGTTCATGACGATCCATCGGTCGTTGGCTTTCCCAGCGTGTGTATTGCATTTGCAGGCACATTCGCTGCAAGCGCTTGCCGTGCCTCCATACGCGTTTGTATTGTTTTGCACATTGTGTTGCGTGTTACAATTCACTCGTGTGGATCTGGGATGACAGATATAGATCAAGATGCAGAGAGTAGGGTAGACGCCATTCTGAGAAGCTCCAGTCATAAGCCTGGAGAAGCGGCACCACCGCAGAAACAAAATGTTCCAAGTCTGTTCTTTCGAAAATCCCACTATAGGATCGCATACTTAGACGTCGTTACCAACGCGTGGCTCGTTTATCCGAGAACTCAGACGATCTCTGGCATTTGTCGTCACTTTCTTTTTCTGGATATCTCTCTTAGAACCCGTTGCAAGCACCCGCCCGAAATTTCCGTCGTTGGCCGACTCGCAGACATTCAAAGTGTTGCTCGGTGGTGCGATGACGCTGATGTGTCCTGCCCAAGGGTTTCCCGTTCCGTCGTACAGGTAATCCCGAGGCACCGTCTCGCCTTTCTTGTCTCGCGAATTGCGTGTCTTTCTGTTAGAACCAGCATCCAGTACGAGGCCGCAGTTATCAGGCCCCAGCGATCTTCAGAGATTCAGCGCGTCTTCGCAGAAAAGCGTCACCCTCGTGTGCCCTGCTCAAGGATTCCCCGTGCCCTTGTATAGGTAGGCGCGAGTTGAACGTTGATGACTTTTAAACTCGCTTCGAGAGGCACACCTTACATCCGACCTCATAGGGCTCTTTCAGTTTCCTCCGAGTGGCTACGCAGCCGGTGTTCGCGCAGAAGGCCGCCACCCTTTTTATGGCGAATGGGGGATCCCCTATTCCAGCATATTCAAAGATCTCTCCTCCTAGCTTCCTCTTCACGCACGACCTTCCCAGCCGTCTCGCGTTCTGTTTTTAGAACCCGCCTCGAGCAGCAAGCCTCAGTTTCCATCTGTGAACGACGTCGGATTGCGCGTAACGAAAGGCACCGGCTTCTCGTTGCTTTGTCCTGCCCAGGCGTTCCCGGTCGCCACGTTTAGGTAGGTCGATATATCTGTCAGCCCGGAGGAAAATAAAACCTCTTTTCTCCTTTCCACGCGCGGAGCACCCTGTCCCAGTATATTAGCCGCGCAGACGGAGGAGAATCCGTGAACTCCACGCCTGTCCCAAAGCGAAAGGCTGGAACAATGAGATCCCGATTATTTTCGGAGCCTTTCTTCTTCTCCGCGAGCGTTATCGATCTCCTTTGAATCAACCTCGCGAAGGTCAGTCCCTTTCTCCGTTGGTTTGTAGAACCCGTCGGCTTCGCGAAGCCAAAGTTCTCGACTATCGACAAGAGCCGAACGTTCGAAGTTCCGGAAGCTCAGGGCGTCCCGTTACAGTGTCCCGCCCAGGCGTATCCTGTCCCAGTCTTCAAGTAAGTCCATCGGAAGGCGTGCAGGGGCCGCGGGTCCTCTGGGTCCGTTCGTTGAAATCGCTCGTTTCTCCTCTGTGACACAGAACCGGTGTCGAGTTCGAAACCTAAATTAACCGCCATGGACGTGAAATCAACGAATCCCAGTACGATGCTCGGTTCAATTACCACCCTACTGTGTCCCGTGCAAGGATATCCTGTACCAGCATTCAGGTAAACCCGTCGATCTTTGGTCCGCATCTCGCCGTTTCCGAGGAACGACGATCTCTCGGCTGGTAGGTAACGGTATAATAATTAGTCTTCCCCGGAAGCAACGAGCGCCCTTTATGTCGCGATTCTTCCACGTCAGGTAAACAGTTTAATCGATATCGCGCTCCGTTTTCCTTGAATTCGATGGTATCGCGGCCGCAATTGCCTCGGGAGGAATCGATGGAGGCAATTAGTCGATCGCTATCGGAACCCTGTCCCAGTGACTCAGAGCAGGCGTTAAAGAGTGGCTTCTTCTCGTAGAACCCGTGGCCAGCACCAAGCCCAAATTCCCCATGACGGAAAATTCGCGTACCCTCACTACTTACACCGTGCATCGAGATCTGCCTTTGACTTTGTCTTGTCCGGCCCAGGCGTTTCCGGTTCCAGCTTTCAGGTACACGAAGAATTATCTATAAACATATTCTCTGTGATCGAAGCCACGGAAATCAGATTGAGGAGAAGTAGAGAGTAGGGTTGGTTCGCCGAATCGCTTTCTCTCGAATTGAAGGGTTACCCAGTTCCAGCGTCAGGGGGTCGAAGCGTTCATCGATTAAATACTGTTGTGTAAATTTATTCGTCAGAGCCCGTATCCAGCGCGAAACCCAAGTTCACGAACGTCGACATTAAAGTGGTGAGACCCACGCCGACCTCCAGCGTGGTCTCGATGACTTGCCCCGCGCAAGGGTTCCCTGTCCCCATCACACGGTCAGTAAAATCCATCGCGCTTAATCGATTCTCCTGTTGTTCCTCCAGAGCCCACTTCTAGCGTAAAGCCAAAACTACCAACCGTTCGTAAAGTCGAGTTCATGGAGGGCAGATCCGGCGAGGCAGTGAGTTTGATGTGTCCTGTGCAAGGTTACCCTGTTCCACTTTCGAGGTGAGAGAGACGACATTTAATCGCGGATCGATACGAATTTCCCAACCCCGTGTCAACGGTCGCGAATGACTCGACGCTCTCGTGGCTGTCCGTTCACTAATTCCAATTTCCCTTTCGCCGTCTCCGCGGTCTCTCTACCCGGCGCGACGTGTCACTGTCCTGGACACGGGATCGTAACCGCTGCCATCGAAACGCTTTTTCGTAGAACCTGTTGGATTCAAGGCGCCCATCTTCTCCACCGACAATAGCCTTAGTAAATATGCGAGGCGCAAGGGCACGAGCGTGGTTCTCGCGTGCAGCGCCCAGGGATTCCCCGTGCCAACCACCAGGTAATCTCTCGCGTGTCTCTTCGGGGGTATCGTGCACGATTTGGACAAAGTGGATTGCGTTTTCGGCAGTTTTAGATCCTTATCGAAAGTCACAGTTTTATGGTGATAGGAGGTGGTATCACTCCCTGTGTCTCGCTGAGTCTTTCTAATTTGGCAATTAGATTGAATCTGCTTTGAGTTCTGAAGGTTTCTGAGGGCGAAATTTGGGAAGGATTTTAAGGAATCAGGATTTACGTATGAATAACTAACGAGGGAAGCTTTCTATTTTTGTTTGTTTAGTCCCTGTATAGACGCAGGATTTTTGATAGTTTATCATCAAGGTTTGCCCGGCAGCTAATTTATATGAAATAACTCACTTAGGAATTCATATTTTAAGACCAGTAGGTATTTTTATTCGATGCATAAAAACTTCATGTTGCTTTTTACCAGAATAGCCAAAGAGAAGTTTGAAATACCGAACCGAACAAAATTGTGCAACTCTATACATGAAGTGACTCATACAGGATTGTTTACTTGTATTTCAAAAATTAATTAACTGTGGAAGTTCCAGTATTATATTTTTTCTGTCAGTATTTGTCGACTCATCTTCCATGTCTAATTGTTTTTCAGTTTTCGTAACTTTTACTGTGAAAAAGCAAATACCTACCTTTTTCAGAATTTAAATAAATAATATACTCCCTGTGAGCTTGTTACACTTTTTACACTCTTGTAATCTTTTTACATAGTTTGATCCTAGATAACGCTGTCAATTTGGCTATAGTCCGAATTACAAAAAAGTGTTTGGTAAAAATACGTGTTGCTTTTAGTAGTAAAAGTAGAAGTACATAAAACTTCAGTTTGATTGATGGAATTCATTGAGGTTATTAAGAAAAATGACTGTGAGTGCTGAATTTTCATGGTGTGTTTGCAAGAGTAAAGCAGTTTTAAACGCATATAGACAGCCTGTATTTTAGAATTTACATGAGGAACGAAATTGAGGGAGGAGTGTAAAGTTAGTCCAAGTATTTTCAGAAAGGGCCGAACAGAAATTTCAATACTGTTTATCTTGATAGTATTCTACAGCCCTTCATTGCAGTATATCAAATATCCTCTAAATTATTAGAATAGCGGTTTCTGCACTCTCATGGTGCAGAAATTGAACTCGTAAAACATTCGCAGCGTATAAACTGAAAGCTTCCCTCATAACCATTTCCCCGTTTCACGCTCGACCCGCGAGTGAGAGCATTGATTGTTTCCGTAGAACCGGTTGGATTCAAGTCGCCGATTTTCTCGACCGACCTTAGCCTTAGCGCGTACTCGAGACGAATGGGCTCGAGTGTGGTGCTCGCGTGCAACGCCCAGGGATTCCCAGTGCCAACCACCAGGTAATCACGACATCCCGTAGAATACATCGGGCGCGAAGCGTGATCCACCCTCTCCGTGCGCGTCAACCCTGCGAAACCTCTTCCGACGGGCGGTGTGTCTTTCGCAGAGCCGGTCGGATTCAAGTCGCCCATATTCTCCAGCGACGATAGCCTCAGTAAATACGCGAGACGGCAGGGTACGAGCGTGGTGCTCGCGTGCAACGCCCAGGGATTCCCCGTGCCAACCACCAGGTAATCCCGCGCGTCCGAAAAACGGGAAAACGAGCCTCGTCGAACGCGAAACACGATCGATTTCCAGAGCCTGTCGCAGCGAGGTCGCCACGACTAACGTCGGACGATCTGAGCCGCACGATCGGACGGTCCGAGGGTCAGCCGATCACGGTTTTTTGCGCCGCCCAGGGAAGCCCTGTGCCCACCACTAGGTAAAGAATCCAACGGTGTACCGGTTATCGATGAGATTCAACCGCGGAACACACGCCGACAGTTTCGAGGGGAATTAGTTAACGTGGCCCCTGTCGGCGACCTTTCCTCCCATCGTTTGTTCCCTTCCCCGCGCATCGGCAAACAAAAGTTGCACTCCGGAATAATCGAGCGCGCGTGGATGTTGTCTAGAGCCCGTAGGAAGCAAGGCGCCAGCTTTTGCCGGCGATCCAAAACTATCCCTGTTGGCACGAAGAACAAACACGGATGTTAGCCTGCCGTGCAACGCCCAGGGACATCCGACTCCGATTTATAGGTACGAAACCGGACGATCGCGATCGGAATGAGGGCACCTCGAGCTTTCGGAGGAAAAAGTACGCGGGGCATCGTAATGTGGGCCAGAAGCTACCAAAAAGTGGATAAGAATTAAATAGAAAATTAACCCTTGTTCTGTAAATCGTCGGGGTCTTTCATGACTTGGTAAATTTAAAAAGTATGTTTCTTCACTTTGTATATTTGCAAAATAATAATATAGATAAGCAAACTATTGCCTACATTTTTTATGCTAATCTCAATTTAGAAGGTTTAGGGATGTCGTATAAATTTGTTCAGACTTTTTTAAAGGTTTTTATTCATTCGAAAACGTATCGCAAATCAGTGACCCAGTTTATAGATTGAGGTAACTATAAAAACTTTTAGGCAGTCAAGAATGGTAGAAGGATAATTTATTTCAAACGCTACGAATTTGTAGACATTCTGTATATTTATTTATAGATATACAGACTGTTTTGTTTATTATGGATTCCTTAATATCTTTGTTATTTTTGTCTATGCAGCAAATTATGTTACGAAAAATTATTGGGTTTTGAAGAACGAATGACATAATTCTTGATTTTGTGCTTAAGGGCTGATTCACCATTGAAATTGAGAACTAACTTTCTTCTTCTATTTCATCAACTCTATTTGCATGTATGTAGAAAAACACAAAAAGTGAAAAAACTAGGAAAAATACGTATTTACAGTAGAAACTAGAAACTCGATTATGAACTTGATATTTATTATATAAAACACTAATAATTAGTAGAACGTTATTAAATCATAGTTCAAATTTTTCTCAAAGTCTCACTGTACTCTTATATCTAGCGTAACAATTAGTATTAACAAACCGTATCAACAACAACAATCGCAACAACCTAGTAGAATTTGGCGAATTCAGAATTGTCATAAATGCATAAAAATCCGCAGCCTACCCTTAGGTAATTAAAAATGGGGATAATTGTCATGCCGATATAATCGAGTTTCTACCGTATATCACTTTTCGGAGCTGCTTATGAAGGGCCTTGTCGTCATTTTTTGAGCTAATATCAAATTTATCGAGCGAAATGGCACTCACTTCAGCTATAAAGAGTAAAGAGTAAGAACACTATAACTCTTAACCGTTATTTTTTAAAAACTATAGTAATTGAACATCTGATTGCAAGTAATTTCCCTTATCAATAGCAAATTTCAGAAATGTCTGATGAAATCATAATTTTTGGTCGCCTTTTGGGAGCTCCTGGCTTACCACAGCATCGGAAGACAACGAATTGCGCGGTTGATTAAAAGTGAATAGGGGAACCCTGTCCAAGGGACTCGGTAGAAACGATGCGCCTATAAATTTAATAGCATTCCGCGTGACTTGGTTCGTTCCCTTGCTTCTCAGAGCCAATGGGGATCAAAGCGCCCGCTTTCCTCGGCGACGTTAAGTCGTTCTTCTTCCTCCGTGGCGAGGGGTCGGAAGTGAGCATGCCATGCAATGCCCAGGGGCATCCTGTTCCCGTAACCAGGTACCTAGATTACCCATTGAGAGGATCGGCCGCCTCGCGGCTCCGGATCATCGCCATCGCCCTCCGATCGCGCATTCACCGGATCGACGCGATTACGCGGTTTCCCGTGACTTTCGCCACGGAGCGGCGTCGCACCCGGAGGGATGGGGTTAATCGGGCCGTAAGTGCATTATGAGCCGGGGACCGGGGTCAGGTGCAAAGCCCGTTTCCTCGCGGGTATCGTGTTCGGTAACCCGATACAGTTAGTCCGGGTAAAACGAAGGTGTCCGAGGCTGGGGGGCGGTCTTCATCCCTGCTTTCGCTAATCCTGTGACAGAGCCGGTCTCCACGAAGAAGCCAAAGTTCTCGAGTGACGCGAAGCTATCCTGGTACGATCGTGTCACCGGTCAAGATCTCACGCTGTTCTGTCTCGCGCAGGGGTTCCCAGTTCCAACGTATAGGTATAACACATCGTCGCAATCATACCTAATCGCTAGGCGTTAGTCAAAGAGCCCGCAGCTCACAGCATGCTCCTGTTCTGCCTCTTTGTGTGATTCGTTAGAACCGGTCGGCAGCAAAGCGCCAACGTTGACGGGCAATTTAAAGGGCGGATGGATGGAGAACAAAGCGAGCTCCAACGTCGTGCTCGCCTGTCCTGCGCAGGGGTACCCCGTGCCTTCGTTTAGGTAAACGCTCTCTCTGCCCCCCTCGCTTCGATGTATCCCTATTTTTTTTCCCTCCTCTGTTGGTCGCTTAACACCGACCCTCGTGACGCCGTTCATTCCTCTGGAAACCTTCGGCCATTTAAGTTTCACATTGTTCACCGATCGACGAAAACATTGGAGCACTTGCCGGTCCAATTTGTTGCCATTACGTTGCCTTGGCCTTGTTTTCGTCGTCCCCCCTGGCGACACGCGAACCAGAACAATTAATCCTGGCGCGTTCCGTGTCGCGTGTGCATTGTCAGAACCGGTAGGCAGCAAAGCACCGGCGTTCACGGGCGACGTGAAGGGCGTGTGGCTGGAAAAAGGATCAGGAACCAGCTGCGTGATGCCGTGCCCGGCCCAGGGATATCCCGTGCCCTCGTTTAGGTAAAGCATATCCACCGATTAAAAAGCGCCGCGGCGCAGCTACCGGTTGATCGACCGCGGAGAGAAAGCCGCGTATCTCGAGAGGGTTCGGTTTCATCGGTCACTTTCCCTAGCTTCGACGCTCCTCCCCCGCGAGACGCGGCGCCACTCTCTTCCCGGGGCGAGCTTTCCCTTGTTCCGAGTCATTGCGCAACCGGTGCCATTGAAACGACGACCGAGAGACACAAGTGATCGGTTCTTCTAAAAAATGGGGCAATAGTAGAAGAAAAACCAAATTTTCAAATGAAAAAGTGTTTGATATTTCGATGCATAGAGGTCGTCTATTCTTAATTATAAGAATTCAACTAATAGGTTTTTTTATGTGTAATTTTATTAATAGTGGAGAAAATATAAGTAATTGAAAGTTTGTCAGATTTTAATTAGTATTTACATCTTCAACTAAATCTCTTGCCGAAATTGTCCGAAGAATTAAAAAATACAGCTTCGAAAGATTATAATAGCAAAGAAAGTGTGTGCATAATGTGTTTATATGCACAATTTCTCATATTGTATGAGAATAATTATATTGTATGAGTATAATTATATTATCAATTAATTCAGGACTTCATACTACAACTGTAGAATACGAAATTAGTTTCTGCTATTTGCAGCTTTTAAAGGGAGTCGATTGAAGTAAGGTGTACAGGTGTCCTGTTCAAGAGGAAAATATTGCAAATATTGCCTTGGATATTATATAATCCTTCGGAGTCGTATTTTTAGTTTTTCAAACAGTTTTAGACGTGAAAAAGTTAGCAGAAGATACAAAAAATAATTGAAATCTGAGAAACCTTCAATGACTTTTATTTTTTCTGTTGTTGATAAAATTATACATTAAAGACCTATTGGTTAAGAACAGGAAACCATTATACAATGACAATCACAGGTTTGTTCACATGTATTTCAAATGTTAATCAACTGTAAAATTCACAGCATTAATTTTTTCCTTCAATTTAAGTCGTTTTCAGCTTTCACAGTCAATTGTTGCTCAATTTCTATGACTTTTATCCAGTAAAGGCAAAAATCATTTTTAGAATTAAACAAATTTAATATAGAACTTTGGTAAAAAAGATTCTAAATCACTGTACATCGAGATATAAATAGATGTTTCATTTGGAAATTTGTTTTTTTTTTTTTATTTCTGTCCACCGTGAGGCGTTCTCCTGCTGACAGTTTCCTTGTTTTGCATATACGATCAGAGCCAGTCGGAAGCAAAGCGCCGGCGTTGATGGGGATCGTTAAAGGGATAATCTTGGAGGTCGCGGCGATGTCCCACCTCGTGGTATTTTGTCCAGCGCAGGGCTACCCCGTGCCTTCATTTAGGTAAACGCAAAGTTCTTAAGAGAATGCAACTGAATGCTCTTTCGCGCCTTCTGGTACACAATCCGTGACTAAACCACGTCCGTCGCACCCGTTTCTGTCTGGTCGTACTCTCACCTGGTCCAGGGTTCTACTAATATCCTAACATCTCACGTTTAACCATGTTGCACACGAACGCTGAACGCATGCCGCGTGACATCCGCAGAGCCGATCGGGACGAAAGCTCCGGCGTTGATGAGCGAGTTGCGAGGGGGTTGGCTGAAGAAGAGGGCAAACTCCAGCGCCGTATTGTCGTGCCCGGCTCAGGGACACCCTGTGCCCGCCTTTAGGTAAAGATCTCGCATCTGCGCGGCCTAAATCGTTTGAAATCGTTTGAATAGAGCCGGTCGGGAGCAAGGCGCCAACGGTGACGGGCGACTTGAAGGGCGGCTGGAAGCAGAAGGTCTTCGCGTCGACCGTGATCCTATTTTGCCCGGCTCAGGGTTATCCCGTGCCCAGTTTTAGGTAAACGTTGCTCAAAGCATTCGCGAGACCTCTGCGTTGTTTGTGTCGTTAGAACCGATCGGGAGCAAAGCCCCAACGGCGACGGGCGAGATGAAGCGCGGATGGAAAGAGAAGATCGCGGATTCCAGCGTCGTGATGACGTGCCCCGCGCAGGGATATCCTGTACCCAACTATAGGTAAATCCGTCGATATAGGCCTGACGATTGGCTCCGTTTCTGCGTTCGATAGAACCGGTGGGTAGCAAAGCGCCTTCGATCCTCGGGGAAGAGGGAAGTTTGATGAAAAGACGAACTGGTACACACATCGTGATCCTTTGCCAAGGGCAGGCGTACCCTGTTCCAACGTTCAGGTAAATCGCGAGCGTCGACCTTTGCCCCCTTTTCTCGCGATGTCCGCGTCCGAGGTTCGCCGCAATCCTCGAGCAGCCCCCTCCCCGGCGACCGTTCTTTTCACGTGCTGCACTTTTTTTCTGGCGAAGAACCGGTAGGAAGTAAGGCGCCCGCTCTATCCGGCGACGCAAAACGATGGCAGAAGACCAAAAGCTCGATGGGATTCGCGGTGCAGTGCCAAGCGCAGGGTCACCCGGTACCAGTGTTCAGGTACTCGAGTCGCCGACCGTCTCCTCCTTATCGATCCTTCGTAACTTTATTTCCCACCGCGGTGCTCCTTCGAACGGAGATTCGAAGGAGCACCAACCCCCTTTCGACCACCTTTGTCGAGAGCGAATTCCCGTCTGAGCAAACATCGCGCGATTGTTACGTTGCCAGAGCCCATGGGAGCGAAAGGACCGAAATTCTCAAGCGACGATCGCGTGAACTCGTTCGTGCGCGCCGCGGGAGCCTCGTCGGTGTTGCTTTGCCCTGCGCAAGGGTTCCCAGTTCCGTCGTTCAGGTAAATCACGAAGAAATGAACGTTAGTGGATTAGTTCCGCGTTTCTGTTCCACCCAGAACCCGTGGGATCCAAGGCGCCCGCCTTCCAGAGCGACGCCAAAAGTATCACCTTCGTCAGGGCCGCGAGATCGTCGGTAGCTTTAACGTGCGCCGCTCAGGCGTCGCCACCCCCGATGCACAGGTAACCGTCCTTAAATTGGGGCTAAATACGTGCAGGAACGATGATGAACGCCAACCACTTTCGTATTCAGAACATGACTTGCTTAATATATAAAAATCGATCCTTTTCTATCGTTTCAAGAGTGTTTTGCAACGTGCGTCGCACGTGTCTGTACTCCGGGTCAAATCGATTGGTTGTTCAAGATCACATTTTCCTATTGTAGTTTTGTAATCAAGAAACTACCATGACGGTGTCTTCCGAAAGTCTTCTATAGAAGACTTCCGGTGTCTTCTATAGAATATCCAACAAGTTGAGTCAATAGAAGCAAATAAATACAAGTGATCGAAACAACAGCGTATACACGAGGTTTAAATATTGTATGCTTGTCTTCAAATGCAGAGCTTGTAGATGACATCTTTTTTATTATTTCTTTTTTACAACTATTTCTAATGACTCGTATTAAAATAAATCCGGATATTTATACGTGTTCATTCCTTTATACTCAAAAACTAAATGAACCTGTACAAAGAGAGTAACAAATTCCTACTGTGCTAAAAGTTCGGACCTTCTGTCAGAGTCGTATCAATTTTTCAAAAACTGTTGCCAGATTAGACCTGAACATGGCTCACCTGAACATTTCGGCGAGCCAAGCCCCGATCCGAACCACTAATGCACTTTCGTCTGCGAGAGACCCATGGTTATACCAAACGTCAGGGAAAATGGGGCTCGTGCACATGAAAATACTGGCATTAGTGATTGGGCTCGACATTCGGCTCGCCGAAATGTTCAGGTCCGGGCGGGGCCTGGAACTTCCCTTAATCTAAAAGAAGGAAAGGCCCCGAATACAGGGCTGAACCTCTTGAAGATATCACACCTCGACTTGCTTATATTCCTTGTAGCTACTATACTTAGTCCGCTACTAAATTCAATAATTGATTATCACGTGGCTGACACGGGAATGATTTGTTGATTTTTACTGATTTGTCTTGTTTGTTTTGTTGTTTTGTCTTGATTCTTTCGCTAGTTGACATAAAGCAATTTTTGCCATCTAAGCATCCTAACAGTAATCTTGTTACTTAAAAGGGACTCAACCCTTGGTCATCGACGTTTTAATGGCCCATGAATGGTTTGGGCCTTTTTATTGACGGGGATCTTTTAGAAAGCAGGAATTCCTCTGTATCTAATAGCGAGAAAATCATCGTATGTTATACGCACATAATATTTCATGCGGATATAGAAACATTCGTAGCAGGTATGTACATACTGTGATGCGCTCAGGAGTTTGCAGGATAACCGAACTCTTGTTTCTTTTCATCATGCGATATCGCGATTTATCGATCATTTCAATCAGTATAAATAATATGTAAAGCCCTTAGCGAACCGCAGTAAGATGATTTCTCTCCAAAAAAAGTGAAGGAAAATGATGACCTTGAACGGTCAGTTGAGTTGACCCTCAGTATAGTTCTACTCTACGTTTCCGCGGTTTGCTACTTTCCCCCGGAGTGTCTAAAGGTCACGGCGGTGGCGCGAACCAAGCGTAGAATCGAGAAAAAGATAGTAACACTCGTGATATGATATCGTGAATGCCAGAGCCAGCGGGTCGAGTGTCGCCGAAATTCCCGAAGTCTGCGAAGTCTGACTCCTTCGAGGTGGCGAGCGGCGCCGAGATCAGTTTACTCTGCGACGCCCAGGCGTTCCCTGCTCCCATGTTTAGGTCAGTCAACCCCTTGGGTTCTATTAATTTCGCGCCTGTGTAGAGCCTGTGAACGGTGCCAAGCCTAGAGTCGCGTCCACGGCCAAGTACGACGGATACGTTGGCTACACCGGAACTCCTGTGACGATGCTTTGCCCAGCGCAGGGTCACCCTCTTCCAGCGTTTAGGTATTTACGATCGATTCGTGCGGCTACAGCCGATTTCTCGTTTCCTAGAGCCGGTGAGCGGTGCGGCACCCAAGGTGCCACCCATGGCGAAAATCACGGTACTCTCGATCGCGGCGCAAAGAGCCGTGGCCATGATATGCCAGGCACAGGCGCATCCGCTGCCGATCTTCAGGTACGCTCCGACGAGCAAACGGAAGAAGGCTTCGCGACGCGTTCGCGATCGTCCTTGGTCGTTTCCTTCGATTCCGCCCCGATGGACCGCGCATCCGGAACCGTTTCGGTCGCCTGACCGCGTCCGCTTGTTCCGCGACGACAGAGACCGCGAGAGAAACGCGAGGGTATCGATCTCTTTGGTAACCGGTGGCGTGAATTGTCGTCGTTCTGCATTTTAGAGCCGGTCGGCAGTAGCCCCCCTCGCTCGCCGCCCAGATCGAAACTCGATGCCCTGGCAAAAATGCACGGGCAGGCCGTGACGTTGCTTTGTGAGGCGCAATCCAGCCCGCCGCCTTTGTACAGGTGAGCAGTGAAGAGTACCTCCCCGTTTCGTCGTCAGTCTCTGTCGGTACTCGCTCTTGTTTTCTTTGAGACATTATCGCGTGCCGCGCATCGACGTGCTCGACAACGACGACAAAGCGCGTTCCCACCAGGGATATCCGAGTCCCGAAGCGTTCGGGCGGCTCGAAACCCGAGCTAAGGCGACCTCGGCTTGATTTCTTCGAGTTTGGTGCCACTGATCTGTACACAGGGTGTAAATAATATAGGTAATATTTCCAGGGGTAGTAGGAGATTTTTAATGGAACACAAAATGCTGATTTGCTTCTATTTTGCAATTACGATGCTTTAAAGTCAGCGGGTCTCGTAGATAGGTCACAGGGAGAGTTATGTTGCAAGTGGGTCGCGGGTTTTTGACTTTATAATAGGATCGATTTTAGACAGCTGACTGCCAGCTGCTTTTTAAGCTTCGTATTTGCCTAGATGAGACTTTTTTCGCGGAAGCATCAACGATTTACAAATTTTATGGAAGTTAAATTGTTAGAGATAGTACAAAAGATAATTTCAATATTCCTACTCGAAGCTTAAGATGTTATTGAGCTTTTAACTTCAAGGTTCACCGATCTTTGTTCGGCATTTAGAATATTATTGATTGTTTATGTGATTTGGCTATATTCATACCTTGACAAAATCGATTTGTTTAAACTTTTGTTAAGAGAATGATCTATTTTTTAAAATTTTTATTTCATCTTAACAGAATAACATTAATATTTACCTATACATAAACGTACAATAGTGCGTATTTGACGAAAGTTTATTGCTACCTATTACAGAAATCTTATTGCAAAAGGTAGTTTTGTTATGAAATTTTGATTATCATTTTTTATTTTTTTTATTTGTAATAATCTATTTTACCAAAGGGTTTTTTGATCCATGCAATAAAATATTATTACTGTTGTTATTATTATTACTAAACATAAGTTTTTCTGTTTTATTGCTGTTTTTCCAATTTTCTTTTAAAATTATAACATCCTCCAATTATTAATTTAGCAGATAGATATCTGAATTTTAAGGCATCATGATGCAAAATGCAGTAGTTTTTAATCCTCTGTGGACCAATTTTTTCATTGATTAAGAAAATAGAAGTTCAAATAGAGAAACAGCAAGCATTTATGCGGTATTAGTAATTTCTAGCAAAAAGTGATTTAGGCCGCGGTTACAGTGGACGCGATTTCGCGTGAAAAGGAGCATCGCGTGACAAATCGTGTAGTCGCACGCAAAACAACATATATATACACGCACACACATACTTATCGTGATTTTTCTCGTAAAATCGCGTCCACTGTAACCGCAGTGTGATTAGCTTCTGAACCCTTCATATAAATCTCAAGCTAAATTACGCTATAGAAGGTTAATCTAATAATTTTTCAACGAGTATCTTAAAACTCTTGAATTGCTTCCACTTTTGGAGAAGATCCATGTGATCATATACCCAAAAGTTAATTTTTTACGTGATTACGTCTATAAATTTGCTCTTCTACCGGGAGCAAATAGAAAATCAGGTGATAACGAAATCAGGGGATACAGCTTCGTGTTGCAGCTCAAAAACAATTGTTCACATTAAAAATCAAAATATACCACGTGATAGTTAAGGAATCAAAGAACTGATTTCACCTAGTGGGGACGGCGAGGGGTGCGCTGCCATTTGTTTATTGTTTATTTCCTACCTTCCTTTTTTCAATAAAAATTTCTTTCCACTTTCCGAGGGGTTCAACGTTATGCACCAGTTACTCCAATTACATGGGCTACCATGTATACAGATCAGTCACCAATACCCAGTGTCCATTTTTCCTATGTTACGGTATTGCAGAGCCACGAGCTAGCGTGCGTCCGAACGTCCGGGACAAAGACGTCAACGGACTGAAGAAGGACATTCTAGTTGATCTAATGGTGGGCTTACCGTGTCCCGTCCAAGGTTTCCCTGCACCCACGTTCAGGTACGCGTTTCATATGACAGCACAGATCGAATTAAAGCTTCCCCCAGGCGGTGGCGATCCTGCTCCAGTATTCGATCCGTTTTGCGCGTCGCTTCTTCCCAAAAATCGAGTCACAACGGATCGTCCGCGATTTTCCTCGGGCCCCTGTTCACAGAACCGACGGGTAACGTCGTGCCGCGAATCGCCGGCGAACGCTACGAGGGTGGCAAACTCGTCGACGTACCCAAGACAATGGTGGTGGCCCTGGACTGCTCGACCCAGGGATTCCCTGTCCCGGTGACGAGGTATTCGATCCCTTTCCGTGTCGCTTCTTCTCGGAAATCGCGAATCGTATCGGTCCGGTCGCGAGTTTGCTCGGGTCCCTGTTCACAGAACCGACAGGTAACGTCGCGCCGCGAATCGAAGGCGAACGCTACGAGGGTTTCAAGCTCGTCGACGTTCCGAGGACGATGGTGGTGGCCCTAGACTGCTCGACCCAGGGATTCCCTGTCCCGGTGACAAGGTACTCCCTAAATTCCGCGTGGCTCGTTCTCGGGACACTGTCATCGCGTTTCAGAGGGTACGACCAAGATAGCTCCGCGGTCCTCGGGCAAGAAATTCGAACGGGAGGTGGTTTTGGCCGCTAGGGGTCAGGAAATCGCGTTGAGTCATTCGCTTCAGGGATTCCCCATGCCCCTGACAAGGTAGCCCTCGTTCCCCCTTTGTCCCTTGGTATCTCCGTTGTCGTCGTCGTCGATGAGTCAAATTAAAGTCAGTTGATCGTCGTGATTTTCCGTGGACCGATTGCTCGACTCCTGGGACGCGGTGGTCGAAGGTAAGTCAACTGCATGTGTTAATTACTCGTGTGATCGACTCTGGATACTTACTGTGGGAGACTATGAAGAGGTACGTAATTAATTCGTGTCTAAGTGCTCGAGAGGAAAGGGTTTTAAATATACACTAATGGATAGCTGTAATTATATTTTTGAAAGGTTTGTGGTATGAGTATAGTGCCTCTTCAAAATATAGTGACTCAGATGAGATTTACTTAAGTGATTTGCTGTGTGACGGAAAGCTCCGAATAAAGTTGTTTTTATTTTAGTGACTTTATTGTAGTTCAAAATTGTATTTATTTTACCACCTCTAGGCGTTTGATCTGCAATAGAAATCTTAAGAGATGTGGAAGCTTATAACTCCTATTGTTTCCTTAAAGGGACTATACTTCTGTTCAACTCAACAGGCCGTTCAAGGTCAGATTTTCGTCTCGTAGTTTTGTAATAGCGGAACCTCCACGACGGTATCTTCTGTGAACACGAAGACTTCTAAACACATAATACTTCA
Source organism: Perdita meconis (assembly GCA_030770465.2). Taxonomy (NCBI): domain Eukaryota; kingdom Metazoa; phylum Arthropoda; class Insecta; order Hymenoptera; family Andrenidae; genus Perdita; species Perdita meconis. The sequence continues at coordinate 6,065,013 of JASKOS020000007.1, forward strand.
CAGGGGTACAGAAACTTTCGTAGTGTCATTTCCCTCTGAAAAAAGTGACAAAAAATGGTGACCTTGAACGGTCTGTTGAATTGGCTCGGAGTATAGATACATAGTCAGATTTACAATTAGTAAAAAGTGTAACGTTTTATAAGAATTTATTACGGAGATAAGAATAAAAATTGTAACTTAAGATGTTGGGTAATATTAACGAGTATTATAAAGGGCTAAAATTTTTTTTGTAGTAATTACTGTATTCATGTTACTCTACATCTAAATCACGAATTTTGAAAATGCTGTCAGGAAACGAGAAATCTAGATATCAATACTAATTTTATTGTAGGTATTTGCCTCAAAATTAAAATAGGGTGAAGGGTGATAGGTAATAGATGACCATTTACTGCCATGTGTCCAATTACTGTCACTTGACGCTGGTTTACTTAAAATAGCAAATTAATACTATGAAGTCAAAGTGAAAGAAAATGTAGTTTGTAATTCAAACTAATTCATATGATAGAAAAAACAACATTTCATTTTCTTTTTACATTAATTGTTATAAAATTTTGAGAATTCTCGGGTTGATTGGAAGAGTGAAAACTACCGTTTCCTTACTACTTAATGGAAAAAATAAGATGGTAAATAAATCGCTGCAATTATAGATCTGTCTTCTGTTCCTACACTAACTGAACTGGTGCAGAATGAACCACTTGCTATCTCCTTCTGTTTTGTAAAATAGAAAAAGGTATTAGTTGGTTCTGCACAAGTTCAGAAAGTGCAAACACAGAAAACAAACCTAATGATATTTGAACCAGTAACGTAACAAAATACAATGTTTTAGATTTTAGGTAATATAAAGATCACAGCAAATAGTACGAGCGTTTCAATCACTATTTTAATTACAGTCGCGGTATCATTTTTCAGTTCTACGAACTTCTGTCCAAATGGTACCTAAATGAGTAAATAGTTATGTCCGCATATATTTTTCATAAGTATTCATATACAATATGCTTTTATTAAAAAGAAAAGTCGTTTTTAAAGGAAATGACAGTATATAATTAAATGGCAGTAATTGAGATGTCAGTAATTCGATCGACGTTTTATGGGTGACAGTAATAGTTTTCGAATTAGGTATTTCAAGTAAATGAAATTCTGGATAAAATTAGACGTTCAGAGTGTTACAAAAAATGTCTTCTTTAATTGAACATGTTAAATAATTTTGGTCAATTAATGCAATTGAAGTGTCAGTAATTGGGTTTTTTACCCTAGTTCTTGAAATAAATAAGATATTCCATTTGGTCAAAGAAGATCCGAAGATCTTAAGAGGATTAAAGTCACTATATTTCTAGAAAGCACTACAGGAAGTTGAAAAGAGAATTAGTGGTGTATTAGGAACCCTTTTCTAGCGAGTGGAATGGTTTGAACAGTCTCTAAGTTAAGTTAAGGGAATAGAACGATCGCTAAATTAAATAAAAAAAATTGCAAAGGGGATGTTTAGTTATTCTGGGCAATTGATGGTATCCTTCCAGAACCGTCCGGTCGTACTGCCCCAAAAGGGACTGGAGACGGCCTTAATAAGTACCGCGGGGTAGAGGGCGAGTCTCTGGCGCTGGCGTGTGCGGCACAAGGCTTTCCTGCCCCGATCTCTAGGTACAACACGATTCCGTATAGCTTCTCTTTTTTTTCTTTTGTTTGGTCGTTTGTCTTGCTCCGCAGAGCACGGTTCCTATTTTCGAAGCGTTCCATCCTTACCCTCTACCCCGTGTCGGGTGGCGGTACCGCAAAATCCGTTGGACGATCAAAAAGGGGATGAGCAAAAAAAAAAAGACTTTTTGATGGGAAAAGAAAAACACGCACTGACTGGCAAAAAGAAAAGTGCAGAAAGAATAGAGAACGAGGACAGAGGTAGCCTCGGCGAGGGAAAAAGTGAGCGGGCGAAAGCATGGATGGCGAAGTGGTCCGACGGCACCCCTTGCGTCCCCGTGGATCGTCCGCGAAACGCGGGGGGTGCGCGTGGATCGGAGGACGACGGAAGTAGGGCGAATCTTTGTTGTCTTGTACTTGCTTTGTCTCTCGGTGTAAGGTGAACGATGTCGCGCGGCTCGAACAGCTCGCGACAGCCGCGAAGGACGGAAAGACAGTCGGAGAGAGTGCAAATGTTGAGAGAGGAGAAAGTGTGTATCTCTCCCGTGTTATCCGGGGCCAATCGGACGTGTTGGTTTTCAGTGCCAACTGGAGGCCCGTGGCCGCAACCCCGAGATAGGTGACGGACGCGCGACTCTGAAAAGGATGCGGGCCCTCTTCTCCTTCGGTAGCCTCGGTGCTGATCGGGGTGGTCCGAGAGGGTGTCACCCGATCAATCGGGGCGAACAATGTTGCCCCGCACCTGCACACCTCCAATAAGTCCCACGATATCTGGCTGGTAAGTCCTCGCCACCTTCGTGCCTCCGTTCATCCGTTCGTGTTTTCTCACACCCTCACCGCCTCCCCCACTTTCTCTCACACGCCAGGAGTGCTCGCGGACTCGTCCGCGCGGCCATCGCGTTCTCCAGCTGCACCACCACCGTCACCGCTGAATGTCCACCTCCTCTCCAACCGTCTCGTTCGATCCCTCGTTTCGAGCCGCACCCCCACAAACCTGGAAGCTTATTTTTCAGTTCGACGAGATCTCCTTCACCCCTCGTTCTTCGAGCAGTTTTTGTGTTCTCCGGTCGTTCGTTCGTTTCTTTTCGTTAACGTTTCCCTCGTCGTCGGCGAGGCGCAGAGCCGAGAGAGACGACGCCGCAGTCGCTGTCACGCCTCTCACTTTCTCCCTTAGGTACCGTCCGACTCCCGGAGCTCGCGTGCACCCGTGCACTTCCTCGCAAAGCTTTTTGTTTCCGCTCGCGACCAACCTCTCTCTCTCTCTCTCTCATCTCCCGCCAGCCTCTCCTCACCTCTCCCCGAGCTGCTCTGCTTTCACGACCGCTCTATGGCTCCGGCTGCGCTCGAGCGCTCCTTCTTTTGCTGATTAAGTTTGCGCGCGTCTGCACGCGCTAATGAGCCGGCAGTAGAGACAGAAGCCCGTGCCCAGAGACGCCCAAAGCCCTGCATAATGCGTACGAGAAACGAGGAGACAAAAATCCATCCGTGTGGAGTGGAGCGAACAGAAACGTCGCATCCTCGATCGCGGTTCTCTTCTTTTTCGATGTCTTGTCTCGGAGGCGGGTCAGACGATCCTCCAGACGGTTTCTACTCGCTGCGCTTCATACGAGCCTCTCGTTTCTACGCGGAGTATCGATCTCCGGCGGAGCAACCAGCCCGCAAAACGACGCCTCTCCTTCTGTCGTTGCAGATGGTACAAGTTCATCGAAGGCTCGTCCCGCCGTCAACCCGTACAGCTGAACGAACGCGTCCGTCAAGTCAGTGGAACGTTGATCATCCGCGAGGCTCGCGTCGAGGATTCCGGCAAGTATCTCTGCATCGTGAACAACTCCGTCGGCGGCGAGAGCGTGGAGACCGTGCTGACGGTGACAGCGCCTTTGGCCGCGGAAATCGAGCCCAACACCCAGACCATCGACTTCGGCAGACCTGCTACCTTCACCTGCAACGTCCGAGGAAATCCCATCAAAACCATCTCATGGCTGAAGGACGGCAAACCCTTGGGATTGGAGGAACCGGTGCTGAGGATCGAGAGCGTCAAGAAGGAGGACAAAGGCATGTACCAGTGCTTCGTTAGGAACGACCAGGAAAGCGCTCAGGCAACGGCTGAATTGAAACTTGGAGGAAGATGTAAGTAGAAATTGTAAAATTATCAATTCAGTGCCAATCAAAACCAATTTACCGATACTTTATCGGTATTTTTTGTAAAGTATAGAAAATATGTATACAAATTAACAAAAGTCATAAAATGTAAAATATAAAATGAAGTAACACAAAGTATTTTTCAAAGTTAGCTCACGATTTATCAAACATGAATTTTTACAACGAAAACAATGAGCAAAATCTTGACGTATATACATAACGAAATACTTTTTATTTATCAATACTTTTAAAAGAGAAGCACGTAAGAAACATAATTTATGTAAACTTTGGTCTCTAAAAGTCGACCATATTTTTAAACAAAATAATCCATCCATCGAAAAAGCTCTTTCAAATTTCACATTTGTTGGTCGAATGGTCGTTAGAAAATCGTACTCCATTTGTGTATATTTCCCTCTTATCTTTTCTTCTTGAAAATATGTACATTCTCTTTTGAAGAAATGATTCAGATTTTTAGTTTTTTTAGGATCAAGATTCGTCGTAGGATATTTCGATTTTCGTATTTATTAAGAATTGAAGTTTTTCTTTCATTGATAACGTCGTTGATATTGAACGAATATATAATATGTATAATATAATAATATTGTTGATATTAAACTTACAGAATTTTCGAAATCAAAATCACTTATTATTTCTGATAATTCAATACTATCCGTTCCGTTTGTATTACAAATGCGTTCAATTAATTCTACAATTATAATTGTAACTATAGTTTTCCTGATTTTATTAAAAATTCTATGATTTTCGTCATTTAAATTAAAACTTCTATGATTTTCGTCATTTAAATTTTCGAGATTATGATCAGAAAGATATTGCAATACATCAGAATAAAAAGTTCGTCTTTTCTTTATGCGGTGTATTAAAGTATTCTTAAGTTTATTATTTAATAGCGTGATTTGATTTTTTAATTCATCAAGCATGAATCTTAGCGTAACATCAGCAATTATATAAATTAACATTTTCACAACAAAATTGTTCAACAGCAACTTTTATCGCAAACAATCTTGACTTTATAATATTTATTTGATATTTTAAATAAAACAGTTTGGGTACATGGCAGTAAATAGGTCCTTCACCCTATGTTGCGACATGTAATTTACCAAATTACCGGTAAAAAAGTGACGAAATACCGGTAAAGGCTTTAAGGTATTTTTCACAATTTACCGGTAAATCGGTAAATCGGTAAACCGGTATACCGGTACAATCCCTAGATGTAAGTAAGGAGTTTGGAGAATGCTACGGTTCATAATCCGCGTAAGTAGATCTTAACCAATGCGCCTTCGCGCAGTCGAACCCCCGCAAATCCGTCAGGCTTTCGCCGAGGAGACTCTTCAGCCGGGACCAAGCATGTTCCTGAAGTGTGTGGCCAGCGGAAACCCAACTCCTGAGATCACCTGGGAACTCGACGGCAAACGATTGTCCAACACCGAGAGGCTGCAAGTGGGACAATACGTGACGGTAAACGGCGACGTGGTTTCGCACCTGAACATCTCCAGCATTCACACCAACGACGGAGGACTGTACAAGTGTATCGCCGCATCAAAAGTGAGCAGCATTTTGTGTCGTCGTTTTGTCTTCCTGCGGAGTCGAAGGACAGGTAACAATCGAGCGTTCGTTTCTTGATTACAGGTTGGATCCGCGGAACACTCTGCCAGATTGAACGTCTACGGTCTGCCCTTCATCCGTCACATGGACAAGAAGGCCATCGTCGCCGGCGAGACTCTTCGCGTGACTTGCCCCGTGGCCGGATATCCGATCGAAAGCATCGTGTGGGAGCGTGACACCAGGGTCCTGCCGATCAACAGGAAGCAGAAGGTCTTCCCGAACGGCACGCTTATCATAGAGAACGTCGAGAGAATGAGCGATCAGGCGACATACACCTGCGTGGCACGCAACGCCCAAGGCTACAGCGCTAGAGGAACGCTCGAGGTTCAAGTCATGGGTAAGTTCGATGTTTCATTCTTCAATCCTACGATTAGAATCATTTGTCTTTAGGGAATTGAGAAAACTCGACGGTAAAGGCTTCCCGATTGTCGTCGTTCGTCGACGAGATTGGAGCTCGTATGTGTTTTCGATAAATCGCGTCGACACAGAGTACAGCGTTCATTCGGTGAACCCGGTTTCTGCGATCCGGTGAACTTCGCTCGTATTTCTTCGGAATACCCGAAGCCAGCCGCGCCGAGAGAAAAAAGTGCGAGTTAGCAAGAAACGGGCGACGCTGTCTAGACGGCGTCGATCATGCCTGCAAAAACGTGATATTCGGTACTTTGCTTGATTTCGTGTGTCCATGAAGACATAAAGGCATTTTTTCTACTGTTTAACTTTTTTTTTGTCGCCTCGTAAAGTCCGGGCATTATGCTTTATTTGGACTGTTAATTGCGTGAGAGCCCTCGTTTCTCGCTGACTCTCATTTAACGAATGGATCGCGTAATTGCATTCACGCCGCAATAAAATTTCCTCGTCGGTCTTATATCGCGAAACTTCGAGTCAACTCTGGAATAAACACGTTGACTGCCAAGTTTATCACTTTGTCCATCATGGTCACGATTTCATTTGTTTACACAGTATCATTAAAAATTTTGAAGTTGAATTCGTACTCATGAACCGGCAGTCAAAGTGTCAATATCTAGGAATTGTTTTCAAAGAATAATAGATTCCTCTGAACAATCTTCGTCGAATGAACGCTAAGCCGATGCGAATCGTCGCTGGAAACCGCGTGTAAAACATTCTTTACAGGTACCCAGGTGTCCAATAAACCGACGAACGCCGCAAGTAGCGTTCAATCACAACTGTAATGAATCTTTCAGCGAACCCAGGCTCCCTTCGACGGTGTCGATGGAGTGAAATTCTGTCGAATGTCTGTAGCCGAACCCGAGAGTCGCGAGATTCCGAGTCCGTGTAATCGACGACCCGATAATTCGCGAACGCAAAACGAACACGAACGCGAACACGCACACACGGACGACGACCCCGTCGCAGATTTCACGAACACAATCGCGCAGAGCGAGAATTCTGCCGAAAAAAGAGGCACGAATGCTTTCGTTGGAATGTTGGAAGTTGGTATGGCGGTGGCCGACGATCGACCGTAAGAAATCTGGTGCATTCTTTATGAGAATTGCTCTCTTCGCGCGTCCACCATTCGATAATAATCGCTACGCCGCAGAGTAACGTGTCTCTGTACATTTTAATTAGACTGTGGGCCAGCTGCGCGATGTAGAAGCATTCCGTTGAGTGATTACTTCTTTTTTGAGATAAGTTTTTTGTAAATAAATACGAAGGATAAAAAGTAAAGAGATCTTAAATAAACTTTTTGACGAATTGTTCTGTTTATATATTTCGTTATGTAATTTTTTTGCTATGATTAGACATTTGTTCCATAGCTTTACTACAAAGTCACTAATTAGGAACTTTTGGCAACGTAATTGATTTTTATGTTTCGGATTTGCATAAACAAAGTAATAATTGTTTGAAATAATATTTTTTTGTACAATTATAATTACAATAGAGCAACATACGAAAAGGGAGTAAATTATTGTAAGATGTTAAATGAAAGGAACATAGAAAGTTTAGAATTTCCGCAGCTCTAAAGGCTGCTCTTGAGATCTCCGGATTATTAGTATGGTGATTACGATGTCGGGCAGCTGGCCCATCGACGTCTACCCGACCACACGACGAACGACACGAACATAATCACGCTCATGCGTCCATACGTCGCTCCTCCACCCTCAGTGCCGCCCACGATACAGCAGTTCTCGTTTACGAAGCTACCCATGAACGCCGGAGAGTTCGCAAATCTGCAGTGTATCGTACCGACCGGCGACCTGCCTTTGAACATACGTTGGAGCTATCCCGGAGAAGAGATGGGCGGTTCCTCCGGCGTACTTGCGAAGAAGGTCGCGGACCGCGTTAGCATGCTCATGATCTCAGTCATCACCGCGAGACACGCAGGGGAGTACGTTTGCACCGCTGAAAACGCGGCTGGAACCGCGTCCCACTCGACCACACTCACCGTCAATGGTTCGGGACTCTATGATCCGTTCCTAGCGAGCTACACATATTCACATTTATTACGTTTCTTTTGTTTCGCCCCTTCGTTTATGCACCACATCCTGGCAGATAGCACCGTAGCGGGTAGCCAACATCCCTCTTTTGTATCCCCGCCGCCCCTCGTCGACGTCCCGCATCTCTCGCGACCCTTCGAAAAACCTTCGATCGTTGAGCCTTCGCGCGCGTATCGATCGCGGACAGGGAAGAAAAATATTTAAACAGGACTGTCTGCATGCGATCGAGATCGATTCTGATTTCTGCGACGACTTCAGTTGGCCCGCAGCTTCTGCCGATCGCTTTCAACGCGGAGGTCGCTAACTCCGGAGACTCGGTGTCCGTCCCTTGCTCGATCCTGAAGGGCGACATGCCCATGGACATATCCTGGGCGTTCAACGGCGTGCCAATCGACACGTCCAGAGACTCTAGTATCACGATCACGAGAATCAGCAAACATCTGAGCACCCTTAGCATCGACGGCGTCTCTGCAAGACACGCCGGAGAGTACGCCTGCTCCGCATCGAACCTCGCCAGTTCCGTCAGTCGATCGGCGACCTTAACGGTGAACGGTACGACTCCCCCTTTCCCCTTCACTCGCTCCTAGCAGTCGCCGCTTTCACTGTCACCCCGCCCTGTTCCCCTCTACTCCTTTCCCTTGTTTGCGTGCCAGTCACATCTTCACCGCCATACCAACCCCACCGTCGTCGATCATCTCGCGGCTAAAAACGAACAAGAAGATCGCAAGCAGGAAGCGTCCGCGAATCGACACTCGCCCCCTACCTCGCTTCTTTTCGACTCTTCTAGTCGTTGCTTCCAGTCGCCCCACAAATACTGCCCTTCACTTTCGGCGACGAGCCCGCCAGCTGGGGCGAATTGGTCTCCGTGACCTGCTCCGTGGCCAAAGGCGATCAGCCTCTCGAGATCTCTTGGGCCTTTAACGGGACTCCGATCGACGGCCATCATGGATCCGACGTCATCATAGCGAGTACGAACAGGAAAAACAGCGTTCTCACTGTCGAGTCGGTCGCGGCAAGACACGCTGGGGATTACACTTGTTCCGCGTCGAATCGTGCCGGCGCCACGACGCACTCGGCTCAGCTGACCGTAAACGGTACTTGCGTACGACTTCCTCGCACGTGATTCAACACACTCTGCGCCCGTCATTAACAACCATCTTCTACCTTCCTCCGTACTCCCGCACTTTCGTCCTTCAACGATCGTCGCCCCCGTTCCTCAGGATGTCCAAGTTCCGTCGCGTGATCCTCTCCCCCGCGGAGGATAGTTTCTTTGAGGCAATCGACGCTCGGATCTGTGTGTACGCGGCTGCGACCGGAGGCTCTCGTTAGGGTCTTAGCTTCCCAGGAGAAGTCCTTCCTCGATCGCTTTGATTCGTTTTTTCTCACGTCGCACCGTGTTTCGTCCATGCTGCCGTCTCGCTCATGCAGTCGCGCCACAGATCCTCCAGTTCTCATTCGGCGACGATCCCCTCAACTCCGGCGAGATGCTGTCGGTCTCGTGCACGATCGTCAAGGGCGACTTCCCGGTGAAAATGACATGGACGTTCGACGACGCGCCGATAGACGCGAGCCGACCGGACGTAAATATCGTAAATAATAAGAGGGTCAGCTTCTTGAGCATCGACAGTGTGGCGGCGAGGCACGCAGGAAGATACAAGTGCATCGCGACCAATGCAGCTGGATCTGATAGTCACACCGCCGTGCTATCGGTCAACGGTACCCTCCCTCGCTCACGAACTTATCTATTTTATACGGATTGTGAACGGACCGTCTGAAAGACGCGTCGTCGTCTCCGGGCCGAGGGGTTGTCGGGTTCTTGGCTTGATCGCAAATCACGCGCGACTATCTACCCTCGAGATCTCCGCGACGCGTCTTTCAGTCGCCTTGTCTACTCAGTATTTTCTCTCGTAATTTCTTGTCTCCCGCAGTAATGTCGTCATATAGCTGGTATAATCTTGTATCGAAAGCTACTGCCGTCGTCGTGCCGATGATCGACCGCGCGCGAAACCGCGTATCGCGATTCCATCGTAATCCAGGAAGGTGAGATTATCGTCAGAGACGACGGCAGGTAAGGAGTAATGGTCCATCCCGCGGATACAGCGAGAGGATGGTCCACGATTTCTTTTACTTTTATTCGCTTTACAGTTTCTTGTATTGTTCTCCCGTTCCCCCGTCTCTCCTCTCGTTTCCTGGTAGACACTCTTGCGTTCTCCATGCTCACACTCGTCCTCTACTCGATTTACCCGACTACAGCGCGTCGTTCGCGATACTATTTCTCTTGGAAGCAGATTCTTTCGTGTCCTCTTTCCACGGGAGCTCCGGCGTGTGATTCAAAAGTCTGTCTGTGGAACTTACAGTCGCGCCACAGTTGGCCCCGTTCACGTTCGGTGACGAGGCCGCCAACGCGGGAGAGATGGCCACTGTTCAGTGCGCCGCGATCAAGGGCGATCTGCCACTGAAGATCGTGTGGTCGCTGAACGGTCGGCCGGTCCATACCGGAGGCGTGTCCGATGACCACGGTTACGACGCGCCCGACGTCGTCGTGACCAGAAGTAGTAAACGGATCAGCACCTTGACGATAGACTCGGTTGCCGCGAGGCACGCGGGCGAGTATAAGTGCACCGCGACCAACGCAGCCGGCTCCGCCTCGCACACGTCGGTCCTCGCAGTGAACGGTACGCTTTCGCTTGTCACCACTTGGGTGAACCCTCTCGCTTGATCATCTGGTCGGTCGGTCGGATCACACCGCGGGGAGTATGCTTCGCGCGCGTCGCGTCTGAGGGTGGAGGTTACCTAAGTCTCGCGGATCTCCCTCCCTCTCTCCTTCTGGTAGTGCGACCTATCTCTATCGAACGCGGCATCGACCAGATACATCGTTCTTATCACGTCGACAGTATCGCCGCGCATAGCCCCGTTCGAAATGTCAGACAAGACTGTAAACTGGGGAGACTCCGTGTCGGCTGTCTGCACCGTGGTCAACGGGGACTCCCCGCTCGAGATCAGCTGGGCGCTGAACGATATGCCCATCGACCACACTCACCGGATATCCGTGACCACCACCAAAAGGAACAGCCTGCTGTCCATTGACTCGGCCAGCCCGAGTCACGCGGGCACGTACACTTGCGTCGCCTCGAACGCAGCCGGCGCGACCAGCTTCTCGGCGGAGTTGACAGTGAACGGTACCTATAGACAGCCCTGAAGGACACACTAACACAACCACGACATCATCTCCCTTGTCCTCTCGTTCGTCGCGATCCTCTTTTCCAACCCCGCGAGATTTTACGTAGGATGAAGGGAGTCGAGTTACTTAGATTTGCGAGAAACTAGCAGAGAGTCGAATGGTTGCAGTCGCGCCGCAGATCGCTCCGTTCGTAATCACCGAGGAGCCGGCAAACTGGGGCGACTCCATTTCCGTGGTATGCGCCATCCTCAAGGGCGACTTACCGATCGAGATCACGTGGGCGTTGAACGGCGAACCGATTAGCCGGGATCGCTCGGACATAAACATCCTGGCGACCACGCGAAAGAATAGCATCCTCAGCATCGAGTCCGTCGCCGCGAGACATGCGGGGGAATACACGTGCTCGGCGTCCAACAAAGCTGGGGCGACCAGCCACTCGGCCACCCTGGCCGTCAACGGTACTTTCGCCGACAGAGACCATCCTCCGATCCCCTGCTTGCATCCTCTGCCATTCTTCATCTTCCTTCCCCCCGTCGGTGGTTCAGGCTTGGAATTTCTATCAGACGATGGAACGGTTTCCCCTTCGGGGTTCTTCGATACGCCCTGAAAGATCGTCGTAGGTAGCTTAGAGACTGAAGGATTGTGTTTGTTCGTGGCAGTTGCCCCCGAGATAGCTCCGTTCGTGATCAGCGAAAAACCAGCAAACTGGGGAGACACGGTCACCGCAACCTGCACCATGCTGAAGGGTGACTCTCCGATTCAGATCGAATGGGCGCTGAACGGCGAACCGATCTCACACGATTACTCTGACATATCGATCGCAACCAGCAGACGCGTCAGCTTGCTGACGATCGACGCTGTGACGGCCAGTCACGCCGGGGAATATACCTGTATGGCCAGCAACGCCGCTGGTGGAACGAGTTTCACCGCGACTTTGGCCGTGAACGGTACAATGCGTGTTCCTTACATCCCCATCGGGCTGCTTTGTTTTTCTCGATGCATGGCGCGACCTGACAGCTTCCCATCGCCATCCCATTCGCGGCACCTTTTCAGTCATTCCCGTCGATCCTTTCGTCTCATCGAGGAACGGACAAAGCGACGATTTTTGGTTCAGTAAGCGATCTTCGGTTAGATAGAACGTGTTTCAAAATAGGATTCATCAGGGAGTCTTCTGATTCATTTCACGAGAGGTAAAAATGTCTGCTATTGTGGTAACCGCAGTTGCACCGGAAATCGTGCCATTCGTGATCGGAGAGGGACCAGCGAATTGGGGGGACACCGTGACGGCGACTTGTACGGTATTGAAGGGGGACCACCCGATCCAAATCGAATGGGCGCTCAACGGGGAGCCGATTTCTCGCAATCATTACGACATATCAATAGTAAATACCAGCAAGCGCGTCAGTGTGCTAACGATCGACGCCGTAACAGCGAGACATGCGGGCGAATACACGTGTTCCGTGAGCAACGCAGCCGGTGGGACCAGTTATTCCGCATCTCTCACCGTCAACGGTACACAACACCTTCTCCCCCTGCAATTTTCGTCCCCCTTAGAGCCTTCTCTGTCATGCATGCGCGACACAGCTTCTCCCGCCTCAACGCCTCCTCTTTGCATCCACCTTTAACCGAGGAGAAGACGATTCGTGTGATCGTTTATTCCAACCGCGGCCAGTCACGCGGTTAGCAATATCGTTGTTAGCGATTTAGGAATGTGGAGCGAGTCCTTCGTCAGCATTTTGAAGAGAACGCAACAGAGATTATCGACCCGCTGCCTCTCAGCGACTCTCCTCGTAATTATTCTCACGAGGTCAACTATCAGACGCCGGGTGACGTTTACGCGGGTCAGGAGACAACGAGGAAAATTAAACCATCTATTAAACCGGAGCCAGTTTCGCTCTCCACGAATGCTAAACGCAGGTTCCCGATGTCGTTGTAGTTGCGCCGCATATCGGCCCGTTCTCAATCAGTGACGGACCGGCGAACTCGGGGGAGATGGTCTCGGCGACCTGTTCGATTACGAAGGGCGACACGCCGGTAAAGATCGTGTGGAGGTTTAACGGTAGGCCGATAGGGTTCAACAATCAGGACGTAACGATCACGAGGATCAATAAGCAAATGAGCGCACTGAGCATCGAGTCCGTGGCGGCAAGACACGCGGGCGAGTATACGTGCGTTGCGACGAACCGAGCCGGAAATGTCAGCCACTCGACGACTCTGACCGTCAACGGTATCTATCTCAACAACGCACGCTTGCACGTCAAACGAGTTCTGCACAAGCATCGCCTCTGATAAAAACGATCCTCCTAATTGCATCCCTTATGCCTTTTGATAATGTATCTCCTGTTTTCGCTGAAATCCAAGATGTGCCTAGTTCCCACGCGAAACTGCAAGGTGGTCTCGAAAGGTGACGAGTCGACGAAAAGTATATTTTATCACCGACGAGGTATCGAATGGGCCTTGCATCTTATGCAGGGTTAAATTGTGCTGCTTATTAAAACTTTTGAGGGTTGAATTTAGAGTTCTCTGTTCATGAACAGAGTTTCAACTCAAAAGATACTGTAAAATTTGTTGCTTTTCAATTGTGTGTCTGTGCTTGTGTACGTATGATTTCTGTAAAGTATGAGTTAAATGTATTCGGGTACTGTGGCTTAGAATTATTTTTATACAGGGTGTACGAAAAAGCTCGGTATCCCTCAATATCTCGGAAGAATTAAGATTTAGAAAAAGTGTATTAGACAAAAGTTTTATTACGTAAAGGGCGAATTTCGATAGCGACCTTGACTACGAAGTAGAAGTCAAATTCGAAGGTCATTTCAAGGTCAACCTGGTTTTTTAAATGGGAATCTTCGTACCAGGACTTTGGATTAATTTGGGAGAATAAAGTTTTCAGGTATTTCTATGTTCCAGATCAACGATTAATTAAAATAACGGTTTTCAATAATTCGCGAAAATTTGAAGTTTTCGGAAAAATAATAATAGTAGCAACATGTTGTTAATATGTATTGTTACACATATTGTTAACAATAATTTTGCGCATTGTCTTATGCAAATGGTTTACAACTATCGTGGTTGCACAGTGAAATATAATAAATATTACGAAATTGTTATTTTCGAACATGAAAATTTTTCTAATTCTACGTCAATCTCAATTCCAATTAAGTGCATAAATATCAGTATTGCTATTGTGATATTCTATTGCAAACCGAAAGTATCGTATTCGACACAAAAATTATGAAGAGTTAGGTATCCCCGGACCGCGGGATGTAAGTTTACACATCATGATAGGTCAATATCGTACCTCGTCTGTGATTCCGCTCTCCAGAAGGTACCCTAATCGCGTGGTTACGATAGAGCCTCGACTTTTTAAAAAACGCGGTCGTGTTTCTCAGTTGCACCGCAGATCTTCCCGTTCTCGTTCGGCGACGAGCCAGTGAACTCGGGCGAGGTGATTTCGGCGACCTGTTCGATAATGAAGGGTGACACTCCGATAAAGATCGTGTGGAAGTTTAACGGTAGGACAATAGACTTCAACAATCCGGACGCGACGGTGACAAGGATCAATAAGCATATGAGCGCACTGAGCATCGAGTCCGTGGCGGCGAGACACGCGGGCGATTATACGTGCGTCGCGACGAACCGCGCTGGAAACGTCAGCCACTCGACGACTTTGGCCGTCAACGGTACCTATCCTCCGTCAGCAACGCACGCTTGCACGTCAAACGAGTTCTGCACAAGCATCGGCTATGGAAACAACCTCTCACTGCAATCCTTGTTACCATTCAACGATTCCCTGGGTCCTTGTTCCCTTCGAACCCTGAAGTGCGTCTACTCATTGTTACGGCGACTGCCTACGCCCCGAAGAGGTTCAAGGGCAACATTGAAGGGTTGCTTGTTTTTCGATCGCGCGAACCTTTAGTGAGACACCCTTTTGCTCAATATCCGCGCGCGTTTTTGCCAGTTGTACCGCAGATCTTCCCGTTCTCGTTCGGCGACGAACCGGTGAACTCCGGCGAGGCGATCTCAGCGACCTGCTCGATCTTGAAGGGGGACTTCCCGATGGACATATCGTGGGCGTTCAACGGCGTGCCGATCGATTCCGAGACTACCGATCAGTACACTATCACGAAGGGTAAGCGGCTGAGCGTGTTGGCGATCGATGCCGTTGCCGCCAGACACGCGGGGGAGTTCACTTGCATCGCGGCGAACAAGGCTGGAGCCTCGAGCCACGCGGCGACGTTAGCCGTGAACGGTAATACGCACGTGTGTGTGTTTGCGCGCGTGTATGTCGCGTGTGTGCGTCGTATAAGAGCGCAAGGGAGTGTGTGTGGTGAAACGGGCACGTGTCGGACGGTTGGCCGTCTTATAGCCGTCGGGAAAGCGGGGACCTCCTTTTTCACCCCCTTGTGCATCATCCACCTGTATTCAATATTCATACCTGTCCCGCTTCGTCCGTGTCGACACGGGGGACGTGTGTGGAGAGGTTCGCTTCGAGCTCACGATCGAAATCCAACGCGGAACGCGGCTTCGGACCGTCGCGTCGGTTATCATTCAGCGGAATCGCAACCATCTCCAATGATTAGGCTAACGATGGTGGAGGGATTCGCTCGAGCTGATCGATTTTGCGTGTCAACGCGTGTGAACGTTTTGCAGTCGCGCCGCAGATCGCGCCGTTTTCGATCGGCGACGAACCCGCGAATTGGGGAGAAGCGGTATCGGCGGTCTGCACAATCGTAAAGGGCGACCTGCCGATCGAGATGTCCTGGGCGTTGGACGGCGAGCCCATTACCAGCAAGAATCACGGCGACATCTCGATTTCGAGCACGGGGAAACGGGTCAGTCTGATGACCATCGAGGCCGTGAGCGGCAGACACGCCGGGGAATACACTTGCACAGCCTCGAACGCAGCCGGAGCGACGAGCTACTCGGCCACGTTGGCCGTCAACGGTACAGAAATGCACGAATCGGCGTCGTCGTCGGCTGTGTCATGCGATAGATAACAGAAAACGATTCCCCCTTCGCTGCATCCTTTCACCAAAGCACGCGTTCGTGAATCGTTCGAGGCTATCTCCTTCCCATTGACTAGACACCCCCTTTTCTTCGTTTCCATCCGCGCCATCCTCCTTTCGTCGGAATTCTTTCGTCGCTCCTTTCTCCCCCTCACGTGAGGAAGTTACAGGCCGACCGAAAGTATCGTCGCGAGAATATTGTAAAGCTCTCGGGAATTGTTTCTAGTCGCTCCGCAGATCGCGCCATTCGCAATCGGCGAGGAACCAGCGAATTGGGGCGAACAGGTCTCCGCAATGTGTAGCATCTTGAAAGGCGACTCACCGATCGAGATACGGTGGAGTCTGAACGGGGAACAGATCTCGCGAGCCTCCCATCCGGACATAACGATCACGAAAACCGGAAAAAAGAACTCGGTCCTGATCATCGACTCAGTCACCGCGCACCACGCAGGCGAATACACGTGCGTCGCGAGCAACCTGGTGGGATCCGTCAGCCGTTCGGCAGTCCTGTCGGTGAACGGTACTACGCATCAAGCAATTCACGCATCTCGCACGATCTCCCTGTTAAAACATCCTTCCAATCGATCCTTGAACCCTTCGAACGTCGCGCGAGACCTCGCCGTCTTCGTCCCTTTTTTCCGTCAACTCTTTTTTCGTCGTCTCTCGTTCGTTTTCGAATCGCCAGGACCCTCGCGTCGTCCTGAATTACTTTTTCGAGTACACGGTTTGATTGAGGTGTTCTGTTCGTCTGATAGTCTCTCCGCAGATCGCACCGATCTCCTTTGGCGACGAGCCCGTGAATGCCGGAGACTTGGTCTCGGTGCAGTGCGTCGTGACCAAGGGCGACTCCCCTCTGGAGATCACGTGGACCTTCGATAGCCAGCCGATACGGTCCGATCGAATGGACGTGATCGTGTCTGGCTCCGGGAAACGCGTCAAGCAGCTGACCATTGAGTCCGTAGCCGCGAGACACGCCGGCGAGTACACCTGCGTCGCCTCGAATGCGGCTGGATCGACCTCGCACTCGGCCAAATTGGACGTCAACGGTACACGCTTCTCGACCAACGCCTACGCCCCCATGATCCCTGACCTCCTTCCCGGCACCCACTTGACACACCTGTCCACGTCCACGAATCATCATCGCGCTTTCCCGAAACTCCTTCCAACCCCGTTTCAAGATTTTTTGTTTCTCCGCTCCCCGCTTGTATTGGTTTCTCTTTTGGTTTCGCTGCTCTGTACGTACGCGGCGCGGCGGTTGGCCGCGTGAATCGGGTGACGCAGAAAGTAGCGGGACAGAAAACGCGACGAGAAAATCGGGGGTGGGGTTCCTCCGGATCAAGTCCGGAACAGTTTTGCGTGATCGTCTTCTGTTTTCTATTTGCAGTCATTCCGAAATTATTGCCTTTTACGTTCGGCGAGAACCCGCTTAACTCCGGTCAAGTAGTAACCGTACCGTGCGCGGTGGTCGAGGGCGATCAACCCTTGAAGCTTCGCTGGACCTTAAACGGTCACACGATCTCACCTCACTCTGGCATCTCGATCGTGGATCTCGGCGGACGCGGCGCCATACTCAGCATAGGATCCGTCCAGGCGACACATGCTGGAACGTACACGTGTATCGCGGAAAACTCTGCCGGAAGGCACGAGCTCTCGGCCGATCTGATTGTGAACGGTGCTTAAACGATCTGCACAATTGGAGCCTCGCATTCTATTGCTTTTTTGGTTATCCCGCCGCATGTCCTGCTCGAGTAAAATTCGATCCTATGTTTCTCTTAATTTTTATTCTGATTTCTTTCGTTCCATCGTTTTTTTTCCTGTCCTCGTC
Organism: Perdita meconis; assembly: GCA_030770465.2. Taxonomy (NCBI): domain Eukaryota; kingdom Metazoa; phylum Arthropoda; class Insecta; order Hymenoptera; family Andrenidae; genus Perdita; species Perdita meconis. The sequence goes on from JASKOS020000007.1 coordinate 6,082,872, forward strand.
GAGTCCGTCTTATCTCTGCATATTGTTTTTGCCTCCCCCGCCTCGGAGAATTTCATTTCTTATCACCCGAGCTCGTTCGACCCCTCGAAACGGCGTTTGGCCGCGAGCCACGTCGCGTCCGAAATCTCTCGAGCGTTCCAGCCGACGCGAGTTCTCTGCGCGAATCTCGACGGGCTAAATCATCCCCGGCAATCAGAAACTCGCGCCTATGTTCCGCCGCTCCTCGGCTATATATCTTTCTCTCCGTCTCTCTCTCTCTCTGTGTGCCTGACTCTAGAGTCTGTCTGTCTGTATCTCTCGGCAGTCGCTCCGCATCTGCAGCCGTTCTCTTTCGACGAGGCCAACTCCGGCGATCTGATAATCGTCCATTGCGCGGTCGTAAAGGGGGACACGCCGATTTCGCTCAAGTGGTTGTTCGAGGGACGCCATTTAGAAGTAGGCGACGGAGTGGGTATCACCGCGTTGGGGGATAGAGTGTCCGCACTGACGATCCCCGCGGTCCGGGGAGAGCACGCCGGAGAGTATGCTTGCGTCGCCGATAATCCAGCCGGTCGTGCTAGGCACAGCGCCCACCTAAAAGTGAACGGTACTGATACGTCAGATCGCACGTGGTATTATCAACTACCCGGGAAAAATCGATGGAACGTCGCATCGCAACAGTCTGACGTCGGCATGAGAACTGGTTGGCAATCGAGCTCGCGACCTTAACATTTTCTTAAATTTCTAATTTATCGAGCTCCGAATTGCAATTTTTATTACTTTACCTGTAAATAAATAAAGAAAGAAATACATAGAATAATCTTTTGCTATAGATTTCGAAATTTTCCGATGTTTTTAGCGATTGGATTTGGGTGATTTTGTAGTGGACTGGGTGGATAGGTATATACATATGTGTTTTGATGTCTTAGATAGACTTTGGAGATACCCAGTCTTTTTTTTTCTTGTTTTCTAGATAGAAAATTTTGCAGCCAACAAAATGTAGTAAAACCTCAATTATTGCAATTGTTGCAATACATTTAAAGGATTGCATACGTTCTCCATTTTCAATCAATGGATTTTTTATTTCATTGAAACCAAATATTTGTAATTATCTTAAATGTATTAACTTCAATACCATTTTTCTCGAAATCCCGTATGGTCAGCATGATAACCATCAATTTTCAACACTTTTTCATGAACTTTGCACTGTTCTATGTAGAATGCCACTTTATAAGAGTCATCGGGCCATTTTTAAGAACTCTCAATTTTTATATTTTGCTTTACTACTTAAAAAAAAATCGTTTTCTTTATTTTTGAAAATGGCATACTTTTTTACTTTGCACAAATTCAAAATTGTGATCCGATAGTTCACCGTTACAACAATACTTTGCAAAATTGTTGAATTTTTATTATTGTAGACTACTTTTCTGGTGCAGAGATTGCTTAAGCCACAGAAAACATAGAAAATAGAACAAATGCGTGACAAAAAAATTTTTCTAGATAAATAAAAGTTTCAAAAATAAGATATCAAGAAAATTTTCAAATATAATTAATTTTGTGGTGGCAAGAAGGTATGTTAATCCTCAAATATAAGTTTACAGTAGCATTTTGAATGAAATTTGAGCCATGAATGAACAACGATCCACTAAAATCTACTAAATATTGAGTCGGTTAATCGAAGCCCTATTATATGTGAGAATCGCTTGAAGCGGGATTTATATTTAACATTACGGTGTATGAATCAGACGTTGCTAGCCTAACTCCTTGATTTTTTACACCATCCTGCGTGTAATATGCAAAGGAGCGATTAAAAAGTCCCTTTTCATAAGAATTATTTCATGTTAATAGTCGATCAGCTGCCAATGAGAGAATCGAGAAAATATTAAGATCGCGAACTTATTTGCCAACCAAGTATAATGTATATCGCGGACGTAACGCGGGTGTAGTCAAGTTATACTTGTAATGCGTGTTGCGTTTCGAGATCGGCCGCGTAAAACGTGTCTAAGATGTGTCTGTTACTTAATCATTGTCTTATTTTTTTTTTTTTATTTTTGTTTAAATATTGAGTCGCTCTTGTTGCGGTTCGTAGTTCGAGTAGTAGTCGTAACGTTGAAGGAACGAGCAAACGTCTCCACTGTTCTGCTGTTGATTGTTGTAATAGCCTAACGTTACACATTTGGTATAAATATGTTTTTGGGAACGTTGCATCCGCTCGACCGTTCCGTAACCATCTTTCTCTGCGTACGTACAACACACATACAGTTGTCCTCCCGCATTGTCGTTTGTCTCGAGGCATCATCGTTTAGGTAGGTCGCTCGGGCAGAGTGTAGCTTTGGACCACAGTCCCACTCTCGTTAATCCTTGGCCTACCATGATCAAAGGTAATTTGTCCGTAGATCAGGACGAGTCAACTTCCCCGTCTCTCCCTACTCTCTGTCTCTCTTTTCTCGTACACACACATACTCGTACACACTGCTCTCTCTATTTCTCTATCTCTTGGACCTTTGTCTCTCTTTCTCTCGTCTCGCTCTTCACCGGAACACCAGAGCAAGTGATCCGCGCGAGATGGAATCGTTTCGCCAGCGGCTAAAGTTTCCGATGCCCGAGGTCGCGATCGAGTCGATCGACTACCGAGAGATCGGACGAAAGATAAGAGTCGTGAGAGTCTCCCTCGCAGGGAAGCAACGAACCGACGCGAGCCGACGATGAATATGAGCAACGAGACTGTCGCCGACCGGTCTACTGTTAAAGAGGATCGTAAAAGGAATGGGGGTCGAATAAAAAAATCGTGTGCGGATGTAGCTGTAGCGCCCTATCATTCCAGTCTTACCACGGATCAGTCCGTTCGATTTTGGGGATCAACCGATCTATGCGGGGCAGGCCGCCCAATTGGCGTGCATGGTGCTGGTGGGTGACACTCCCATCAATATTACCTGGACCCACGAGGACCAGCCCCTGTCGCAATTCATGGGATACAGCATCGGGAAACTCGGGCCACGGACGAGTATCATGCTGATCGAGCCGGTTACGCCGGAGCACGCTGGACGTTACACGTGTGTCGCTAGTAATCCGTCGGGCAAGACGGTGCACGAGGCGACGTTACGAGTCCACGGTTAGGGCTCGACTAACTGGGAGCATTGAATGATGTACTGATAATTGATACGGTGGTTGGATTGAGTCGGAATGATATGAAAAAAGCAGCCGCGCCGGACCCGCGAGAGTATGTACGCTACTGGCCAAAATTATTTCGGCGCTTGTGCACTACTGAAAAATCATCAAACATCATGTTTCCTGATTTCGATAATATTCAGAAAAATTCGCTTCATCCTTCTCTGCATAATCTGGGGCCTGAGAGACCCAGGGAACGAAATTTCCCATGGGTTTCTCAGATCCCAATACGGAGCCGAGTCAAAAATTATTCACACTCTGGCTGTAGAATTTGCTTTAATCAACTTTCAGAAAAGATAAATTATCGTTTTTTTACTCGATTTCCCAGTTTTTCGGTATAGTTTATTTATCTGTTCACAAGCTTTCGTATTCCCTTGTTAAAAATGATTTTCAACTGAGTTGCGAATGCACCACGATTTTCACTTCTTCTTTGGATGTGAAAAGGACTGCTCACATAAAAACTTGATTTTTGAGGTGTTTGAGCATTTTCTCTACAGTTCTGATCTTATATCATACTCTAAAAGGAATTTTACAAGGGCGAAGACAACCCGCTTTCTTCGCTTCTTCATTAGATATGATGATCGTTGTCGTAGGTTTTTTTGAGGGGATCAAACAGGCAGCGGATGAAGTAAGATCAAGATTGTTAGAGAGGACGCTCCAACAGTTCAAAATTAAGTTTTTGGAAACTATCAGTAATGTGAGGCGTTCGACTATCTCATGTTATGCTACGACGGACGTTGTGACAAACAACGGACGCTAAACGCACATTGTTTTGACGCTCGTTTGATCCTAGACTAAATCGAAAATACTTTTTAATGAGGGGATAGAAAATCTTGCTGACGGATGCACAAGTTATATTGCAAAGCTGGATGATTGTGTCGATCTCTTTGTCTTTTCTGAAAGTTGATTAAAATAAATTCTAGTAGAATGCGGATAATTTTTGACTCAATTTTATAATAATTTGGAGGATTAAGGGGAAAACCACGGTGAAGACAATACAATGGCTATTTCCGGAGATTTTTTTGGCAAAATCAATTCTGTTTTTTTTTTTTTTAAATCTTTAATGCTTTCGAAAAGTACATTTCTTAAACTACTTTCTCTATTTTGATATAGAAATATTCATTATTGTATTCGTAATAATAACCAGCGTGAGAAGCTTCCCAAAAGTTTATGGACAACGAGTGCACGTGTAATTTTCCACTGCAAATTCTGAATTGAAAAATCATGCAATTTTTTAAAATTATAAGACAACACCTTCAGTTGCACGTAAGAAATTTTCGATTGGATAATTAGTTCCTAGATAATATGAATTGATATTATATATATAATTCCTATATAATATGATTTTTTTAAAAAAATCCACTGTTTGGTAACAAATAATTTGTTTTGAAAATCCGTACGTGCAATTGAACCTATTGTCTTATAATTTAAGTAAATCGCGTGATTTTTCATTTCAGAACTTGCAGTGGAAAATCACACGTGCGCCCGATGCCTATAAACTTTTGGGAAGCCTCTCACGCTGATTATTACTACGAATACAATAATGAATATTTTTATATCAAATTTATAAAAAAAAGTAGTTCATAAAGTACTTTTCAAAACCATTAAAAATTTAGAAAAAGCAGAATTGATTTTGCTAAAGAAATCCCTGAAGGTAGCTTTTATATTCAGTCGCCACCGTGGTTTTCCTCCTTACATAAAAAACAAATTTTGATGAATATTATGGAAATTATGAAGCATTGAAATTGGACAATTTTTCATAAGTGCATCGGCGATGTAATACAATTTTTGCGGGTAGTGTATTTGATTGCAGGCTTGATTGATGCATCTTCGTCGTTGTCGAAGCTGTCGTGTTTGAACCTTTGGCGATGAAGCTTTCTGGATTTCAGTTCGCCGAGAAAGTTGAACACCACAGCGCGTTGCTTTCGTCGCACGAGGATGACACTCTTGCGCGCCGTTCCTTCACTCTTCTCTGTTTCTACTACTCTCTCTTTTTCTTTCTCTGTATCTTTCGCTCTGTCTCTCTTTCACTCTGTTTCCTGTTCTGGTAATTTTGTATATACTTGTCTGTCTGAACTATCAGTTTCTGTTTCTTCTGTGTTTCCACTCACCCTTTCTGGTCTCCGCCTATGTTTTTTCAGCCGAGTAGCGAACGAAAAAGTTGCGCCCAGAGTACTACGTGTCCCCCGAACTCCCCCAGCAAGTTGGTTGAGCTTGACCCGCATCGTATCTGTGGCTAAGTATATTCGCCTCGTTTTGCAGTTTCCCTTGTCTCGTTGTCATGCTCATCGTCGCTAAGTTTTCTTCGACGAACACTTTTCGTTGGCTTCCGAGCATATATCATCGCGATCGGTCGTCGCGACAAACAGATCCAGGCACATGGATAGGCTGATACACATAAACGCGCGGGTCTCATCCGGCGGATCTAGGCGATCGATCTAGGCCCTACGATCGAGCTGTGTCTCTCGTGATCACATATGTATCGAGTGTCGATTTCAATATAAAAACCTCACCGTACCCCCGTCGCGCTACAACGTGTCCTTTGTTCCAAGATGACCGACCGACCATCCACGATCACCCTCCCTGAACATCACGTGTGCGCCCCCCCTCATCACCACCACGATTACAGAATCTAACCATCAACCCTCAACCATAAACCCCTTCACCGTCGCCCTGCCTTATCTCACCACACGTCTCGCCTCGTTCATTTTTTGTACATGCATCCGTAGCGGTAGTCGATATTTTCTTTGACACGCATGCTCCTTCTTCCTAGCAATAAACCGAAAGTAGCTCACTTTTCAAGCGGTGCAGCATGATGGACCGTGCCCGAGTATCATTGCGAAATAGTGTCACTTGCATGCGCGCCGTGAGCTCCTTCAGAGCCGCAACCACGGCCTTTCTATCTGCTTGTTGACCTTCTTTTTCTTCTGTTCTCGTGCAGTAGTCACCCCGCATAATCATCTCGAATTCCCGCATGCTGAATTAGCGCAGTGTTGTCGCAGTTGCGGGAGCGAGTCGCGTTTCGTTCAGCACGCGGCGAAACTGATCGTCGCGAACTCCAGCCTCTAATTCGTTTACGAAAACCACGGAAATGGTGAGATCATGAAAATAGTATTCAAGTATTCTCGAGGCTGAGGATTCTAAGGCTGGAGATCGCGATGCGACTGACTCCCGGATTAACTGCCGATTGGTGGATACGCCGACAGGGCACACCGAATAACCCGACTATTCTGTAACAGTACCTCCTCGTTGGATTCTGGAACCCACCGATAAGGCATTTGCTCAGGGTTCTGACGCGCGAGTCGAATGCAAAGCCGACGGTTTCCCGAAGCCTCAAGTCACCTGGAAGAGAGCTGCAGGTAAGTATTTTTAGGTTTTCAAACGTTTTTCACGTTTCAAACGTTTCCTTCACGATTCTTGGATCGTCTATAGGAGACACCCCTGGCGATTACGCTGACTTGAAACTGAGCAACCCCGACATCAGCGTAGAAGATGGAACTCTGTCTATCAACAACATCCAGAAGACCAATGAGGGCTACTATCTCTGCGAGGCTGTGAACGGAATTGGATCCGGACTCTCTGCTGTCATTCTCATCTCGGTTCAGGGTAAGCCGTGCTCGGTCGTCTCTACTTTCCTTAATGGAATTTCAGCGTGTAATACTAGAACCGTGATTGCTTCGATTCCAGCTCCGCCCCACTTCGAGATCAAACTGAAGAACCAAACTGCTCGACGCGGAGAACCGGCGGTATTGCAATGCGAGGCTCAAGGCGAGAAACCGATCGGCATTTTGTGGAACATGAACAACAAGAGACTGGACCCGAAGAGCGATTCCCGGTACACCATTCGCGAGGAGATTCTGGCTAACGGAGTTCTGTCTGACCTGAGCATCAAGAGAACCGAGAGGAGCGACTCTGCTCTGTTCACCTGCGTTGCCACTAATGCTTTTGGAAGTGACGACACTAGCATTAACATGATCGTTCAAGGTTTTCAATCATTTTCTAATCACTTCAATAGCTTTACAGTTTTTTGCGCGAAGACGCTGGAATACTGATTTTCAATTTTCAATTGCAGAGGTTCCCGAAGTTCCCTACGGACTCAAAGTTTTGGACAAATCCGGACGCTCTGTTCAACTCTCCTGGGCAGCACCCTACGACGGAAAGAGCCCCATCAAGCGTTATGTGATCGAATACAAAGTTAGCAAAGGCTCCTGGGAAACCGACATCGACAGAGTACTCGTGCCCGGATCGCAGCAGAACGTAGCCGGCGTTTTCAATCTAAGACCCGCCACGACTTACCACTTGCGAATCGTCGCTGAGAACGAAATCGGCGCCTCTGATCCGTCTGACACCGTCACCATCATCACCGCCGAAGAAGCACCCAGTGGTCCACCGACTTCCGTTCGCGTTGACGCTCTTGACCAGCACACTCTCAAGGTACAGTAGACTAAAGCGATTAAAGCCTGGTCCAAACATGTGCAACATTTAAAGCCGGGGTTCCATTAAAAAAAGGCGCAGTCGGTTCTAAAATCACCTGAAAAAAGTCGGTTTTTACAAGTAGACTCGTCTTGAAGTATTTAAAGTGCTCTGTCAAGGCGCGCTTTGTACTTCAGGATGAGTCTGCTCATAAAAATAGACATTTTCAGGTGGTTTTCAAGACCGCGCGCGTTGCATGTGTCTGGACCAAGCCTAAAAAACAATGTACATGAGCGACACAAAGTCACTGCGATCATCTGCGAAAATATAGTAATATGCAGAATTGCAGCGACTTTTTATCGTGTGCATCGGGGCTCAATTGTGAAGAATATGAATCATCCGGGGATTGAATTGAAATAGGTAACATGGAAACCACCCCCGCGCGAGGACTGGAACGGCGAGATCCTTGGATACTACGTTGGCTACAGGCTGTCCTCCTCCGATAAACCCTACATGTTTGAAACGGTTGACTTCTCCAAGGAAGATGGAAAGGAGCACCACTTGCAGATAATGAACCTTAAGATTTACACTCAGTACAGCGTAGTTGTTCAAGCCTTTAACAAAGTTGGATCGGGACCAATGAGCGAGGAGCGAAGACAACACACTGCCGAAGGAGTGCCTGAACAACCCCCTCACGATACCACTTGCACTACCCTTACTTCTCAGACAATCAGAGTTTCATGGATGTCGCCACCCCTCAGCGCTGCCAATGGAGTAATCACTGGATACAAAGTTAGTGAATCTTGGATCTGATCTAGCAATTAGTGAACTTTTTGGGGATGTCTGTAACTATGTCTTTTAGGTCATTTACGGACCTTCTGATACCTGGTATGATGAGAACACCAAGGACACCAAGATCACCTCTTCTAGCGAAACTATTTTGCACGGATTGAAGAAGTACACTAACTACAGCATGCAGGTTCTGGCTTTCACTTCTGGCGGCGACGGAGTCAAGTCTGCGGCCATTCACTGCCAAACTGAACAGGATGGTAATTAATCGAGTCCATAGATTTGCTTCTAATTCTAAGAGTCAACTCGGGCCAACCATTTTCGGACCACATAGTTCATTGGAAACAGAAACTTAAAGTATTCTTTAAATATTGCGTTAATTTTTTATGAGGAGGATACTGCAGTACAGTGGAATCTTGATTAACCGACTTGATATTTGCAATATGAAGTTCTGATAATTAGTAGACTATTATTATATCACAGTGCAAATTTTATTAGAAATCCTATTTTGTTACTATTATATCTGATTTTGACTTTAAAAATCGAAGATAATTTAGCCGAATAATCGAGATTCTAGTGTACGAGCAAAACGACAACGGCTCTGGATACATAAGGTGCTGCAGAATCGTCAGGATGAAGGCAAATTTCTTACTTTACACTATCTTTTGGTTGACGATAATTGGAAACTGGGCGACTGCTTTAACCAATTAAGCTATCCAGGGCCGACCGACAATACCGATAAATATTGACAATATTGTTGACCGTGTGCGGGCCGCTAATGAAGAGAAGAGTTTTAATAACTTGTTCTTCGTCTCAAACGCGCAGCCCCCGAAGCACCGATCGCGATCAAGGCTCTCGTCATGTCCGCCGAATCGATCCTCGTCTCTTGGCGCCCACCAAGCCAACCCAACGGAGTCATCACTCAGTACACTGTCTACACGAAGGCCGACAACGCGGACGAACCGACCAGCCAGAAAATGCCACCGAACCAACTGACACACGAGGCTTCCGGATTGGACAAGCAACGCAGATACGACTTCTGGGTGACCGCTAGCACGAACATCGGCGAGGGAGAGGCTTCCAAGATCGTGGCTTTGGCACCGAGCGTTCGAGGTATCCCTTCCTCATCATTTATTCACCGGGAGACTGTTTACCCATACCTATGCTCTTTCAGTACCGGCGAAGATCGCGTCATTCGACGACAAGTTCACGGCTACCTACAAGGAGGACGTCAAACTGCCCTGTCTAGCTGTCGGAGTCCCCGCACCGGAAGTCACATGGAAAGTACGAGGCGCCGTTCTTCAGCCGAGTGATAGACTGCGACAGTTGCCCGAAGGATCCCTGTTCATCAAGGAAGTTGACCGCGTCGACGCCGGGGAATACTCTTGCTACGTTGAGAACTCTTTTGGACATGACACTGTTACTCATCAACTTATCGTTCATGGTGAGTGTTAGAATGTTTGTTGCTTGGGACCAGCTTGAAGGATGGGAGATTAAAATTTGATGCGATGTCGCAGCTCCTCCACATTCGCCGCAAGTCACCCTCACCGCCACGACCACCAACTCGTTGACGATGAAGCTCCGTCCGCACCCCACCGACAATGCTCCGATTCATGGTTACACGATTCACTACAAGCCCGAATTCGGCGACTGGGACACCGCGCAGATTAGTTCCACGGCTCAGAAGTACACTTTGGAGAACCTGTGGTGTGGATCGAGATACCAGATTTATGTCACCGCTTACAATGGGTAATTTTTTATACAATTCTGCAATTGAGTAGTATTCTGTAGTAACTTATTTATAGACTGCAAATTTTATGTATTTATGATAGTACTAAGTATGCAAAACGTCTACGAGACTGATAACACATGCCAAAATATACAAGGTATCAAAAATATAATAATTCAAGTTAGAACTTTTTATAAACTTCTATAGGTTTCCGAACATTTAGCCTACTGTGAATTTGTTACGCTTATTGTTCAGTTAGCCAATTAGTGTAAAGGTTGACTACCGACGTTTATTGTTTTACTTCCTCCGACTATAAAGCAGTACAAAATTCGTGATCTTCATGTTGTCATCAGAATTGGAACCGGCGATCCTTCTGACATGCTCAACACTCGCACAAAGGGCTCGAAACCGATCATCCCCGAGGCAGCTAGGTTCATCGAAGTCTCCACCAACAGCATCACCCTTCACCTGAGCGCTTGGTCCGACGGTGGCTGCCCCATGCTCTACTTCGTCGTCGAACACAAGAAGAAGTAAAGAAAACCTATGAAGACACCATAAACCATAGAATCTGATGAAAATATTAACACTTGATATTGATTCAGGCACCAGCAAGAATGGAACCAAGTCTCGAACAACGTGAAACCCGGCGGAAACTTCGTCGTCCTGGACCTGGACCCAGCCAGCTGGTACCACTTGCGCGTCACCGCCCACAACAACGCCGGTTTCGCGGTAGCGGAGTATGAATTCGCGACACTAACCGTAACCGGAGGTGGGTATGAGGGCGTGCAACGATGCAGCGGCCCTCGTAGCCGGTGCTAATGGTGGCCTGGATTGAATGATCGCCATATTTTCTGTTCCAGGCACCATTGCACCGGCCCGCGAGCTACCGGACGTGAACGGTGGTGGCAACGACGAGGATCCGATGAAAATTTTCATGGCTAACTTAAATCTGGTCGTGCCGGTGGTAGCCGCCGTCCTCGTTATAATCGTTGCCGTCATCGTGATCTGCGTTCTCAGAGGAAAGGGCCATGGTAGCGATAAAGGTAATCACATTGGTTCTTTCTTTTTGGGTTTCGGGGAGCAGGTACGATCGCACCGCCCGTGACCAAAGGTGGTAACGACAACACCGACGTCAGGCGTTACTTCCCCTGGCTGCCAGGATGGCTTGACGTCAACGTGGTGGTGCCGGTCGGAGCTACGGTTGTAGTGATTATTGTAGGCATTGTGGTGATTTGCGTCGCGCTGTCGAGGAGAACTCGAGGCCCGGAGCAAACGCGGCTGCGAGGTATCTCATCAGCCGACGAGAAATATTACGAGGGACAATGTATAGCAATTTTTTTTTATTATTTTAACTTGCTAAGTCACGAATCCCGTGGAGCGACTCGTCAGAAAGGCGATTCTTCTCACTTCTCTACAGGGTGTTTCGCAATTCGTGGGAAATCTCCGAGATACAGGTACTAGACAAGAAAATAATAAAAAAAGTTCTTATGCAATATTCTCGGAAATGGTTAGTTTATTAGTTACACGCGATTTTACATTTCGTAAAATGCCGACGTAACACTGCTTCATCCCCTTTGAAGCCAGTGACCGCGCTTAAAGGCCCAGGCCTCTCTGGGCCTAAGTGGGACTCGCAACGTATATCGGAATGAGATGTTTCTTCGAATGAAAAATCACATATTTTGTAATTAAAAATTGAAATTATGACGAATGTAGCACAACTGATACTTCTCCACGATGCAGGGGCCCAAATCGCGGTCACTGACCTTACAGGGGATGAGCCTTTGTTATGTGCCTTTACGAAATATAAAACCGCGTGTAACTAATAAACTAACCATTTCCGAGAATATTGCATAAGAACCTTTCTTATTATTTTCGTATCTAGTACCTGAATCTCGAAGATTTCCCACGAATTGCGAAACACCCTGTATAAATAAACCTATCAACATCGCTAGGAAATGCGACGAAAACTCGCCTTCCTGACGATCGGTCCACGCGTTCGCCGCACTGTCGTAGGTGTCGGTGGATCGACAATCAAGTACTGAACACGCGGAGTTACCGGTTCATATTCATTGCGCGATCGACGATCTTTCCAGACGACGTGGTATACCAGCAGACCGGAGTTGGCGGAGCGACCCTCGACAAACGCAGGCCGGATCTTCGCGAAGAACTCGGCTACATCGCGCCACCTAATCGCAAGTTGCCACCTGTACCCGGTTCCAATTATAACACCTGCGATCGCATCAAGCGAGGTACAGTGATAAGTAAGCCACAACTGCCAACCATATGATTTCTAGCTAAATTCCAACTATACTTGTCTAGATGTTGTCGCATCGGCACGATAGTGTTTACCGTTACTTTTACTTTCTCGTGACACACGATCGGTTCGCACAGAAGACACGTTTAGACCTCACCAGACAGTTTCGTGATCGATACTCCGTCGAGCGATCCACACACACGATCACATACACACTCAGAACACCATAAATACAGTGCTGTTCACTTGAATAGCCTCATCAGTTTTTCTTAGATGCATGAACGCAATGCAAAAGTGCACAACAGTACTATAATGAAATATCAAATGCAATACAGTGAATTCCGGTTCTTCAAGACACCGGGACTAGCGTCTTTTGGCTCAACTAAGCGGCTGTCCTAATTCTACGGAGTGCAGCTATTCATGCTATTTCATTTGTTCTAAATAAACGGCTGCATCAGTTATATGTATGGTAGCCCAAATAAACGCAATTCACTGTAATTAAACAGTTTTCAGATCGAGTTTTTGAACTATTGCTGAATAATTGTGTCTTCATTTGCTATGGATAATTAATAACTGACATTTTAAACAAAGAAAGTTATTTATATGGCCACAGCATTTATGGTCGATTCAGACGGATCTCTTTCGAACCACTCGACAGCCACAAAACGGTGGTCGGTTGTGGCCGAATGTGGCTGAATACGACGACACGTTGACTACTCATGAACTATTCTTCGACTACTCCTTACTAATATTAGGTTGAGCGGAAAGTTCGTGCCGTTTGCACTATTTTTAGCCTTGAACTTGAAAAGTTTTACAAGGAAAGAATAATGATGTTACACGAAAAATGGCTAAAAGTCATAGAACAAAATGAAGAATACTTCAGCGAACAAAGCTACATTGAAGTAAAAAAAATTGTCTTCTAATTTAACCGAAGAAATGGCATGAACTTTCTGCTCAAACTAATACATGTGTTTTGCGAAATTCATTTACAAATAAGTGGTGCATGAGTGGTTCATTCCAACCACAAACCGACCACTGTTTTGTGGTTGTGATGTGGTTTTAAAATGGTCCGTCTGAGTTGACCTTGAATTTCTTTACAACAGGATTGTTCTAATTCTCAAGCAAATTCACAGCAATAAGAACAAATGCTGTAAAATATTGTTTCATCTATTCGAAGAAGATACTTCTGACCATACTTCTATCTGAGGCTATTTAAATGAACAGCACTGTACCTATACGCGTTCATCATAGACATTGCCAGTTGTCTCATTGTTTGCCTCGCTTCAAAATGTTCTTATTTTTGTTCTTTTTCTCCATTACGTATCGAGATATGGTATGTCCTACGGAGACAGATATTCTCCCTTCGATCCACCCCCGCCCCCTGATTTGCGCTTATCATACTGCTGGCGCGTGCCGGGTGCGTCGAGTGCGTTGTTCGTGTCCCGGTGTCCCAGTCAAAGAAACAATCACCCTTCCAATGGCAGCGAGCCAATACCGAATCCTTGGTAAGCCGTCAGCGAGTCGTACGACCTTTGTAGTATATGTTCGATAGGTGGGACAGGCTCGATAAGGAGTCACTCGACGTGGGATCCCAGGCGGCATATGTACGAGGAATTGAATCATTGCGCGCCGAACCGGAGGTGTCCACCGCCGCCACGTATGGGCAGTGCCGAAGTTCTATCCCACAGAGGTTGGTAAACGTAGTTAAAGACCCGAGAACGAAGCGCTCTTTCTCCTCCGTTGTCACCGTGACGAGCCTTCGTCCTACTATCGCGAGACCACGGAACCGTGGCCGGTACAGCTGTTGGCTGGTTGCGACCGGTCATCGTAAGTCCTCTCTCTCTCTCTCTCTCTCTCCGTTCCACAATTCTCGCCGTGCTGGCGACTCTTTTACCCTTTCTTTGTTGTTGCACGACCTCGCATGCTTGCGCTCGTATCCTTTTGTTTCGCAAACAGATAAACACATCGCACTCTATCGATTCATTCCACTTTTCTCTGTAGACAGGCTCAGCGTTGTTCACTCGAGCTTCGTCGATCCTTAAACTCGATTTTAATTACAAGCGATCAGTTCGATTGATGCAGTTATTAGTGGATATTGCTGGGCCTGTTTTCATGTGTAAGATTAACAGTGCATGAGTTTCCCATGGTTACTTCTTGTCGATCAAGAACAAGAGAAGAGGAGAACGTAGGTACTTGGTTGGAACTTTAGTCGCGCATGCGGTCAGCTGCGATTGTCTCAGATGGAACAACAGATACGAGATGATCTTGTACTATGAATAGAGTAGTTTGATTACGTCTATAATGGCAGTGTCTACCCTGAGTGATCGTTTCTTTCAGGCATGGAGGATGAAATCTGCCCGTACGCCACTTTCCACCTTCTTGGATTCCGCGAAGAAATGGACCCCAAGGCTATGCAGTTCCAGACCTTCCCGCACCCTGGAAATGGACACTCCGGCACCATGGGACCTCTCGTTGGACATCCTACTAATGCTTCTGCTCACAGCCGCTCTGGATCTCAGTCTATGGTATCATCTTCGTTTGACTTGTACACCGACCCAAAAACTACTCTGCGTTCTAACACGAATACATACATACATACACACACCGGACCAAAAAATATGTAACGTTCTAAGCTTCCCCTCCCACGATGCCACCGGTGCTCAGTACCCAATCTAGGTGGATAAAAGTTGATATGTCTTCCATTTGTTTTTCATTCGGAATATTTATTGAGATTAATAATGGACATAATAATCAATTTCGTAACCATATAAGCGTAGAAATCAATGTACAGAATGTTCCGTATAACTATCGCCACGATTTGTTAGGCATTTCCGATAATCTGACAAAAAATGTTTTCTCTTCCAGCCCCGTCAGAACGGTCGCTACTCCCGAGTGCCATCCCAAGGAGGCGGCAGCGGAACCCACAACGTCTTCTCCCCTGAATACGACAACCCAGCGGACTGCGCCCCCGAGGAAGACCAATACGGCTCGCAGTGCGGACAATACGGCGCTCCCTGCGATTACTATGGATCCCGTGGCTCGGTCGGTCGTCGCAGCGTAGGATCGGCGCGCAACATTCCCGTCTCCGGATCCCCGGAACCGCCGCCACCTCCACCGAGGAACCACGACCAGAACAATTCCAGCTTCAACGACAGCAAAGAAAGCAACGAAATCAGCGAGGCAGAGTGTGACCGCGACCAACTCGTGAACCGCAACTACGGCGGTCAGTACAAAGAACCGCGATCGAGAGGGTGATCAAAGAGTCGAACTCCTGGGGGAATCGATGCGCGACGTTGACTCGATTCGAGAGACTAGATTCGTGTTGAGTCGACTTGCTCTGATCTCGTTCCCATCGGGCATCGTCGCTCCTATTGGTCTCTCCCGTTGCTCGTTCCTATGCAGTAGGCGATAATATAGGCATGTCGAGCGAGTCGGATACAAGAATGATCTCGGGACTCGCCACGGAGTCTGTGTACTTAATCGTTTAGCTTTTCCACGATTTGCATGCTACGTGTCGTCGTAGTAGTTTACCGTTGTGTCAATCGTGCCGTGTGTTTTTCTATTTCAGTGAATGCTCGCGGCAAGGACGGCATGACCACCGAGGAGATGCGTAAACTCATAGAGAGGTCAGTAGAGATCGAGTGAGTTTGGTTCACGGTGTTCACGTGTTCACCGTTCCTGCCGCTGTGTCTCGAGCGATTTCTTTGCCTCGAGGACTATCATTGACTTTCTCAAAACCGAATTGGCCGATTTTTCCAACCCCTTCCACTTTCGATTCTCATTGTCCTCGACTCTCCGTGCTCTTTGCTACACCCCCAGCTCTCTTTACAAGTATAGTATTTCTAATTGGCAGTAACGTCGAGTCTCTCACACATTTCCGATTGGGTGTTCGAAAACAGATAGTGGTGATCGAGTGCACGGTGGTTCCGCTAAGAACTGTCAAACAAACCTTTTTCTCTCGCCCGAACCTGTCTAACGTATGACCTCTGACTTTTTCTTGTTTCATGACTCTTTACGCAGGAAGCCGTAAGTCCGTTAGACAATAATCAGCAACTAAAACGCAACAGTCGCGCTAGATCCCTTGGGAAAGTCGCTTTAGAAGTTGCGTCACTTCTGTCTCTTTTTAGTTAGTCCTTTTTTTTTTTGTGGCCACGAGAAATTAGGTCAGTCAATGCTTCGGCAGCGATGCTTCCGTACCAACGACAATCAGATCTCTACTTGGGTCGTAACCGCTTACTCAGCCGATTGCGCGCGTGTTTGTTGTGCATGCAGTCCTGTGTGACGATTGTGTGATAACCGTAGATAACACTAATTTTTCACCAGCCGACGCCGATGGGGCATAGCC
The DNA here is from genome assembly GCA_030770465.2 of Perdita meconis. Classification (NCBI taxonomy): domain Eukaryota; kingdom Metazoa; phylum Arthropoda; class Insecta; order Hymenoptera; family Andrenidae; genus Perdita; species Perdita meconis. Next base: position 6,099,549 of record JASKOS020000007.1, read on the forward strand.
GAGCTCGACGCCGAGTTCCCTTTCCGCTACAGCTGTCGCTCCCGTCGTTGCCACAGATCCTGCTGCCACTGCCGCCGGTGCTACTAACTGTATCCAACGCTATCATCATAATTTATACATGGTTCAATAACGCAACCGAATCTCATTCGTGTACCTACTCGCAGCTAATAGTGCATGCGTCGTTGTCGCTGTGCAGAGTATCTTAGCCGCCTGTCTCCTATAAACACGTAGCAGCTGGGTTCCCGTCCAAGTGCCGTCGACGTCGCAGGGGACGTCTAACAGTTATCCTAACGACAGACTGTCAACGCGAACTTCCTGTTGCAGAAACGAAGCCCCCGGCCGGCAAACCGGCGCCGGCCACTGCGGTCACGGGGGACTCCTCACACCCTACGATACTGTGGCAGTGTAACCTGTAAATCATCTTCCGTGGTCTTCCGTATCTCTCTCCGTCGCCAGCGGCCGAAGAACCGAGAGAAGCGGAAAGAGTGCGCACGCTAACTCTTCCCCCGGTCCTGTCGTCGGCTCCACCTCCAACGATCTACCATTGTAATCGTCGCGATTAGACACAGACGTCTCTATATCTCTTTCTCCCTGTCATCCCGCGCGCACTGCGAACACTCGTTCGAGACGTTCACCCGTCCAGCGCAGCGGACGACGCGACGGCGACGTTTCGCCTCGGTAAAGGGACCCTCCTCTTCGTCCTCGACCATCAATCATTTTTTCATCCACTCCGTTTCGGCCTTATTCTCGATTTCGCTCTCGTTCGTCTCGTTTCACGTTCTTGCTCAACGGTACTTGCTCAATCTGGACCAAGGGCCACGGTTTACGAAACTGCCAAATTCATTGACTGCCGAACAGGACGACGGGGAAACTTTCGCTCGCTGGAGGCAACGGTGTCCGGCGTCGTCGTCGTCGCGCGCGCGCACCCGGTGAACGTGTCGCGTCCGGACAAGGGTTCAATTGGGGAAGGCGAACACACCCGGCATGTTCGTTCAGGTTTTTGTGTTTGAAACGCGCGACGTGCTCTCGGCGACGGTGACCTTTACACGGGGGTTGTTCGCGAGGTATCCTAGGTAACACGGTCGTACGCTTCCGGACGCCACGCGTCGCGGGAAGCCGAAGAGAAAAGGAAAAAAAGAAAAAAACGCAAAAAAGAAAATACACACGAGATACGTTAGTTACTCGCTTTTTTAAGTCATGGTTGTGCCACACTGCCGCTCCCCGCAGGCATATGATATTATACATACATACATACAAACATATATTAATGATATTATACATATACATATACGATTTATAATTTCGTAACGAAGGTTGTGTCCCCCTTTTTGGTGATCGACGATCTTGAGTCTCGACGTCGCGGAGAGCAGAGGAGAAAAAAAAAAGGAAAAAGCGTGAGAGCGCCGTTCCGCGACAGCGTCGCGGACAGGCGCCGCGTCGTCGTTGTCGTCGGTAGCTGTAGTCGGTCGACAGTAGACAGGTCGCAACGATGCCGTCGTGGCGTTTTAAACCCTCTTCGTCGTCGAACGATGCTGTAACTTATCTCGCGAATACGCCGATCGACTGCCCGTAGGAAGAATCGCGGCACGCTACGTTATTCACGAATCGGAGAACACGATCGATCGAAATTTCTCCGCGCCGCGCGGATGCGAAAGGAAGCACATACACACACCACGCTCGCTGCCGATTTTTAATCGTCCTATACGATATATTTAGTCCGCTGTAAACACATATATTCCCGCAAGCTAATCTCGATCAATCATATGACGTAAAGTGAATTTAACTGATAACGCGACGATGATATTATAACGTGTAAGCAATTCGAGCAACAAGTACCGATTTAATCGTAAGTAGGACTTAAGTCGGACGGATGGTCGCGAGTCGCGCCGTTTCTCTTTCGTTGAATGGTGACGCGTCGAGCTTGGAAAATCGATTTCAAAAATATTGTAGTCCGCAAAGTAATCAATTCAATTCGGAAATCTTTTCGATACGATAATCTCGAAAAAAAGTTAACGAAAATTTCATTGGAGCAGAGTTCTTGCTCGATGCGGCGCCAGGATACGGTTACGGCGCTCGTCTCATAGGTCGTTTTTATCACACCACTATTTAGATATATACAAATATATAAATATATATATGTATACATTGACGTTCATATACATACGTTGTAAGTAGGTATGTCTAGGTGTCGCATTTATTTGCCGAGGCGATGCGAGTGGTACACCAGTGCGGGGAGTTCACGGTCGAAGAGTGTCCCGTCGTGGACGATGGGGCAGTGCCGGGTTGCTTTGCCCGTGAACCTTCAACCCCTCCCAGATTTTCGCTTTCCGATTAATCGAAGATACCTCCTTACCTTGACGCACCGCTGGCTGCGACTCGCGCTCGCCGACGCACTTTTACTCATCGATGTGATTTTAAAGGCTGCGCAAAGTCTCGTGTCTCGTGTATGTGTTACGATCGCGCTCTACCACAGTTTAAACGTAGCCATATCCAAGTCACCCTTTTACGAAGTATATCACGTTTTAATCACGTAACGCTCGCGGGGCTTTTCGCTTTTGAAGCTTTGGAATTTAACGCGACACGAAAGAGAAAACTACCGAAAGATATTTAACTTATTCGATATTAGCCGTGCTCGACGGATCGCGCGTGTGCGTGCTCGCGCGCTCGTGCGATCGTCGTTATTTAAATAAGGTAAAAAAGAAATGTGAACGAAAAAAAAAAGCGTGATGTCCGCATTGCTTCTTTCTGTTATCGATTCCGGGGAGTCATACGTTCGTCGTTTTATGGTTTGCGTGATCGATCTGGTATCGTTTATTCCTTCGCATAAGGTTCGATGTTACTTTGTTCAAGATGCTGTGACAAAATGAACGGTCGGTGCCGCCGTCCGCGTTGTGTATTATACATGTATTATGCTTTATCCGTCGGATACATTGGATGTTCGTTTCGTGCGACAGCGGGGCGGTTCTTCGAGCTTCACCCTCGGCCGGGACGCGTATCGTTTTCTCGTTCGGTTGCAAAAGCAGACTCGGGACGTTTCGTGATTTTTACAATTCTGTTCGCGCCTCTCTGCTCGCCTTTCAATTGGCCGTAAACTTTGCATTTCTCATACAACGATACCCGTATATCTCCGTGTTCGTAGGGACTCGAGGATCCGCTCGCAAGTACACCGTTTCCTCAGTACCACTATTTTATGTTTTTGTACCAAAGTCGTAGCGTCTAACTTTACGTTAAATAAATAAAAAAAAAACTAAAGAAAAAACAACAAAAAACATTATTGATTCTATGTGATTTCAGGTGCCCGTACACATTAAACGGGGAGCCTGATGTAAACTATTAAAAATTATCGAATTTTTTGGAAATTTATTTTTAAGATAGTATTAACTGAATTTTTTTTTAACTTCTGGGGTGTTCTATTATACTATCAAAGTAAAGAACAAAATTGTTTTCATTAGGAAGAGTCTATTATAATACTTGTTGCACTCATCTTATTTCGAAAATCCAATGCTGTTTCTCTAGCTTGTGAGTATACGCACACTAATTATAAATTAAGAAAAAGAAAATTGAAGAAATAATGGCATTTCGAAGAAAAAAGGTTTAAAGAAACTTCTTCAATGTTACTTTTTAAATTTGCAATTAAATTCACGCTGTGCGTATACACACAACCTAAATAAATATCATTGAATTTTCGGATTCAAATGAATATAGGAGACGCTACGTTGCACGACGCAGAACATCGACGGGTCTAAACATAAACACTATTTATAGACTCTACAAACAAATTTTTCTAAAATATCCTACAACTTTCAAAAAGATTCACTTGATACTTTTCTAAAAATAAATTCCCAAAGAATTCGATAATTTTTAATAGTTTACATCAGGTTTCCCCCTTAAGTTTTTCGTTAAATAAATCCTTAAAGCAATCGGTATAAGTTTATTAAAGTAATTTAAAGATTCTTCGAGATTTGTTTAACGATATTACAAAAGCAATCTGTTTTGTTTGCGAATTCAAGTGTTTCGCTAGATATTTGCAAAGATAGCGGATCGAGTTACGCGTATATGGTAACATTTGAATGATACTCGTGCGGTAATAAGTCGTAGTAGTTGGTAGCATCATTTGTTCGCACGATGGCGTCCGGCGGTGGTACGTATCCGTTTATTTTGCTTTTTATCGTTTAATAGGTAGCGATCGTCGACGCGTTTCGGACCGGATCTCTTTGGGATTGCGATGCTGATTAATTTATTGATCTCGTAACGACAGAAAGCACGACGGAGGAGAGAACCGAGTCAGCGACGCCGGCACAACCCCTCACCAATGTCGTGAGCGAAGCAGCGCACGTAAGTTGAGATAACCTAGAAATCTAGGTGTAACCTGCTGCGCCTACAATTCCTTATAATTTATTCATTATAACCTCTTCTTCCTAACCATCTTCGCTTAATCTTATCATCTCGCCAGACGAGCCTCAAAATTTACAACAAACTCTGTCTTTAAAACGGTTCCGATATTTCCCGCCAATCTGATTGACAGCTGTTGTACACAAATCCGAGCTTGTATTTTTGTTTATATTAGCCGAATGCATTGCGCATTCACATGTAAGATTACGTATTTTTCAATTTTACTCGATCTGTTGTTTAACAATTCCTACTGAAGTTCTGAGAGAAGCTTAAACATTGGTTAAGACCTTTTGTTTACATTTGTTTAAAGGAAACATTACAGTGCTTCATTTGTACATTGATTCTTTCAGAGGATACTAGCAATGAATAAGGATTCCGATCTGTCCGGTGTGCCACCAAAGAAGTCGCGCGTAGAAGTACAATCTCTCCCAACGAGGCAATATCTGGACCAGACAGTAGTGCCGATATTATTACAAGCATTGTCCAGTTTAGCCAAGGAAAGGCCTGCAGACCCAATTAGCTTTCTTGCTGGATATTTGTTAAGGAATAAGAGCCAATACGACAATGGTGAATCCCCGCCGACTAGTCAATGAATCGCTTACCTGTTTATAAGTATGTGGTGATAATCGAGAAATTGTTTGTAAACATATATTGACTTTTCTTAGGACGTATGCGAGTCGGGTCAGGTGTCTTTTGTGTAATTTCAAATTAAATAAAGATGTATTAGATTTTTTATGTCTTCGCGGTAGGTGGAACAACAAAACTTGGAACAAATGCATTGAGATTTTTTTAAATGTTTACTCGTGTTTTTCAATGAGTACTTAATTTATATCTGTCCATTTGAAGGGTGTTTAAGCGTTTTTAAGGGTTTATTGAATTCATCGTTGACAGGGTGCGTAAAATTTGAATAGATTGGTGATCAGGGATTTATGCAGGAACTAACGCTTTTTTATTTCTTACAAATCCGTTTGATTACATTCCTGGTCAACAACATTCAAACGATAAAGAATGTATCGATATGTATCTGGTCGACAATGGTAATGTGAAATGAAAAGGGTTGTATTTGATTTGAAACTGAAAATTCATCGGATTTGGCTCAACGACGGCGAACCGTAAAATATTGAATATTCCTGGTAATTAATATCCGAAAGAATTCTTTTGTTAGGCGGGTAAAAGCTCGATCGAAAATTGTTCCTCCCTTCCGAAGCTGTATATCGATTGCGAGTGTTTTACATCGGTCGCTGGAAAAAGGGATGGGATCGTTATCGATGGCTCGATAAATCTTAATGAGTCCGTGTTCCCGTCGATTTTAATTGGACCGGCGATTTAATTGGACGCAATTAAATGTAATCGTCCAATGAGTCGGCGTGAAATTTATTTTACGCTGCGATAAGATCGATAATTCGCGCAGCATACGCAACGTTCTCCCGGCTCTCGCCCATCTAAATTCCACTACGTTGATTTTTTACTGTCTAAATCTGCCGCGAATCGAACGGCGGCGTGTCAAATAATTACGATCGCCGGACGCGATTCCGGTTGCCGGTTGATCGCGCGCCGACCGTCCCGTTACCATTTTAACTGGGATCGTGTGATCGTAACTATTCCGAAGAAAGAAAATCCGTTTAGGATGGTTGATAACGCTCCAGCACCGCGGAAAAATGACCACCACGGACCAGGAGATATCGAGGTAATTTCGTGGCGAACAATTCGCGCGGCGGTATCATCGTAACGAGTCCAATTAACGACCGGATTTCAATAGCGTTCATCGTATAAAGTATACAGTTGTTGACTCCCCTATACAATGATTGATACTTTCAAGAAAAGTAAAAAATATAATTCTTTTCTTACATAATAATATATATTTCAATGATCCAAATATTCTTGTTTCGAATACAATTAATATTTTACTATATCAGAAAAGGATTATACTATATTTTCTACTTTTCTTGAAAGGGTCAATCATTGTATAGGGGGGTCAACAACTGTTTATGTTACCCTATCACCTCGGTTTCTTGATACCGGCACATCGCTATATTTGGCGAACACATTTTTAACCCTTTATAGCCTTTAAATATCGAGTCGCAGTATATCGCATTATATCTAAATATCACTATAAAGTTTGCTAAATGATTAAAAGTGCGACGAGAAAGAAGCTCAAGTAGAATGCTGCAGTCTTTATATAAATACTGATAGTTTTCGTTGAAAGTTGAAATACGTTGTAAAGACAAACAAAGGATATATCTATTGGTTAAAGAAGGATAGCCATTTTAGAATTCGTTGATTTTAATAGCGAGCTATTTTGAAAGTAGTGAATATAGTGAATATTCTCAATAACTCGCGAAAGGACTGCGATGAGTCTTGCAAAATTAGAGGTACTCGTGATTACGAATGGAAACAATCATGAGAGTTTTTACACACGAGCGACTTAGTTGCCGGGTGAACAAAAATCGATTTGGCTATATACAACCGATTTAGTGACCAAAAGTAGTGTGAAGTGAAGTTCATGGATATAATATATTTAACATTTGACTGTTCTCACGATATCGACGATCTTCACACCACTGTAGGTCGCCGAATCGATTGCGGATCGCCAATGGATATTTGGTCGCTCGGCAACTTGTCACTTGTCAGTGCAGTTAATATGATTTATTTCGTCTCGCGAAAATACGAGTAGGATGAATCAAAAGGTAGAAAGTAGAGCAGAAATCTTTTTTGAAGAATAGGATTAAAATAATTCGGAAAGATTTCTCGCTTAAACTCCCTGTTTTTTTCTCTTTAATTCTTTGTTCCTTGATTCGCTTTGAAAATTTTGGTCGAAATACGTTATAAAAACAGAACAAATAGATAGCTATAAGATAGAGAAGGTTAGGAATAGGACTTCGAATTTACTTCTAATGGCGGGTACTTTTGAAAGTGGAAAACATCCTTCGTTAGATGTCGCCAGCTACTGGAGAAGAGACTTCCAGCAGTGTTGCGAGATTAGAGTCACTTTTGAAAACGTAGAATTAAAATTGAACTTATTAAACGGAAAGACAAGCTGCAGGACGTAAAATTGCTACGAGTTATTTAATATTGTGAAATTAAGAATTCTGTGGGCTCAGTCAAAACGTAGAACAGAGATTGTTGTCGGAGAATAATTGAAATAAATTTGAAAAGGTTTTTCAATCGAATATGCAAGTTCGCGCGTCTCGTTTGTACAAGTGGTGCGCTCTAGACGGTAGGTGTTCGAAGAAATCGTGGCAAGAGGGAACCGAGGCGCCATATTTAATGGCAAAACCGTGTCACGGGTTTCGTCGTGCGCGCACAATCTGCAAATTCACGCCCGTACGGCCACACGGCGCCTCGGTTCAATTGGCACGCATATTGGAATTCTATTAGCGAGATTACCGACAGTAATTGCTCGGTTTGGCGCAATATCGCACGCTTGTCTGTAGCCAGCCAACAGGCTGGCGAGCGTCAAACGCGGATTAAGCCGAGCGTCTTGCTTCGCGGGCAAACTGCATTATATTACGTTATCATGGTGCTCGGCAATAGAGTTCTTCAATGTTCTCTTAACAGAAATGCAAGGTACGTGCATTTAACCCTTTATACTCGATAAATCCTCTTACTGGAGATATTGCCAACTTCAAGTAATTTACTGAAAAAGGCTCCTCTTTCGATGGGAGCGATAGCAAAAGAACGTATAAATAGAAATAGGTTATATTTTTAAATTTAATATGTATCGAAAGATTCATTTCGTATTCAAACATTAGGATACTTCGTTATTAAAATTTTGATAGTTGCATAATATACAACCTTTTATATATTACTAAATAGATACAATAATGTTCCAATTAGCTAATGTTTCCACAATATTCGAACTTTCAATTGTTTACTGTACTACCAATAGGGGGAGGTGAACCAATCTTGGACATGGAGCACAATTGAACTGCTTGAATTTTCTTTCTTAATTATAGTCTGTCTGGTTGTAAAGTAATTTCAATCAATTATAATTGTATTGAAGACTCTGTGGTTGATTTTATAATCACACAGAATATATTTAACCCCTTGTCCTACAATTTTCTTCAAGTTACAAATTGTATATGTATGAACTATTTTAAATGGAAGACAAAAATATGAAATATCTAACTATCAATTCCATAAAATAAAAATGATATATTTCTAGTTATCGAAAATTCTTTCAATTTTTCTTGTTTTTTACTTTTAACAAGTTAACAATGTTCATTCCAATATACCCCATGTCCAAAGGTTCCCCACTTCCCCCTAAAAGTATAATCAATAAATTCTCGATTAAAATTCAAACCACAATTTAAATACTGTAAAGCCAGGCGAATAGAAAGAAAACTTTAGACTTTTGAACTGTAAACTTAAAAAAAAAATAGTTCATTAATCAATATTATTTGATAAATATCATAAACATCATTAAATCGCGGATAATATTTTTTATATTTATGATGTTTATCTAATAATAATGTTTAACGCCTCATTTATTTTGGTCTAAAGTTTTGTTTCTATTCACCCCGTTTTATGATACCAATCCACCATAACTAAAAGGGCGTGTTTGTGAGAGTTCTTCCGCTTCAGAATCTGATGTTCGGCGTGGTTAATCAAGGCCCTGCAGTATTGCATTCACAATAATCCAAATATTCCGAGAACATTCTGTAGATCCGGGAAATTTGAATATGCACGGTTACATTAAGCGAAGAGAGTCGCGTCAAAGGATCGAGACGTTCGTTCGGTCGAAATTATTCGAGCTACTTGGGCGAGCGTTCTCTCGCATGTTCCTCTATGAAAATGTAATCGAAAGTTTCCTGCGCCTAGGAAATGAAAGTCGAAGGTGGATATAGGACACGGGGAAAAAAAGGAAGGTGGGCATGTTTCGCGGAAAAAAGGGAAACTTTCGAGTTCGAACACGATTTACCGTTGCCAGATTAGCGCGGGCAACTTTCGAGCGAACGTTTTTCGAAATTCCCGTTCTGCCAGCTGGCTCTTGGATTATGGAACAATTTTTTTTTCCCCTCTAGGTTCCTTGAATCACGACCGCGGCTGGCGTTCTGTCTCTCTTTCTGAGCATCAGCGTCGGGGGAAAAACGCTTACCTGAGCAGATTCGCGTTACGACTCTCCTTTCCAACGTATGTATTTCTCGCTAAGCTACAATTTCTATCTGATATGGAGAAAGTTTTTTCGTGTTCCTTGTTCTCTCAGGATACCTTTCTCGGTTCTTTTTTTTCGTTTAACAAAAGTGGAACACACTTCGTTATAATCATAATTGTTAGGATTACATCAGTTAAACTTTTACGATTAACCGGTTTAACTTTTGTACTACAAAATGCGAATAATTAGTGCACTATTATTCAGTCGCGGTTCATGTTTTATTTGAAGTTCTATTATACTCGAATGCCTAATAATGGGAATCTCGGGATAATTGAAAGTCGGAGAATTAAAGTTTTATTGCATTTTCATTTTAAAGCTTCCAAAATTGACTGTTTTTTAATTTATTTTTAAATAGAACGAAGCACTAATATGACTTGCATCTTCTTAAAATTTTTTCATTGTCTTTGAAATGTGGTATATAAAAATGTATAGTAAAAAAAATTTGAGAAAGATAAAAGAAAAGGAAAACTGTGATTGGTATTGAAACTAAAATCGTTTGTATTTAATAAAGTCAAAAAATATAGCAACGCGATAAAAAAAAAATTCATGAAAAAAGAAAGTATATATCTCTTTTATAAAATTGAAACTGGAAATTTTCTCCTTCGCGGAGAGACGCTTCACGTCCGGAAGTGTTCCTACATTTCCCAAAATATTCAATTGTCAATTTAAACTCATTAATTTAACTTTGTGACTACTGCTTCGTTTAAAGTGAATCAAGATCTTAAATATGAAATGAAACAGTGTGATAAATGGATTATGTAAGGTAAATAATTTATACCGAAATATTACGTTATTTATTTTAATATCCTATATAAGTATATTTTAACCATTAAAGGCATTATTTCAATTAATTTAACTTCCACTGAAACGATGCCGCATCTATATCGCATTTTTCTATTTTCTCATGCTGCATCAAATATAAAATTTCCAGCACAAGGATTTCCATGAATCCTTTATAACGTATTGCGAAAGTTAGTTAATCCTTTGAAAAAGCCAACTCCTACAGTAGAAATAAATCCGACATACAATTACCAAATTATCTAAAGAAGCTTACTCCGCTTAAACAAAGAAAAATGAGGGAAATCTGCTGCAAGGTCTAAAAATCGACATCGCTGTTCTCTCCCTTGTTTACCTCAACGTCTGCTTCGAAAGTGGCGCGTGCCTTAGACCGCGAAATCGTTAATTCAATATCAAAACGTTTTAACTGTGAATTGAAAACCGACGGCCGTCAGCAGGGCGCGCCTCGCCAGCATATTCAGCGCCGAAAATGAAATTCGTAATTCGGTCACGTTGCAGTCGGACGTTTTAATCAGCCTGACGGAACGGTTGAAGCCCTCCTGAAGGAACGCGAAGAAGAACCTCTACCCCTTTCCTCCTCTCCTCATCCGCTCCCTTCTCCCGCGTCGGTTCTCCTTCCGCTCTTCCTGAATTATCTTGCGGTTCCTCGCTCGCGGAGCCACAGATTTTCATTTCAGATCTGGCTCCGGTACAGTGGCGAGGAGAAAATAGAAGTCGCTTCCCGTTGATTTCAATCTGTTTGACGGCGCTCTCTTCGCTCCTTCTCGCTTCGCGGTGCTCGGTGCCGGCGCACCGCGTCGCAGCCACCCCCGAAGACAACGAGAACCACCCCCGCGACGCGCGGGCGTTCACTATCGCGCCGCGGCATCTTGCCACGGCTATTCGCCGCTCCCAGTTTTCTTCCTTCCCCGGCTCGACCTCACGGTGGTCCGCTACGAACTTATTGGTCGGTCCCTCGAACGCCGTTTCCCGAACGACGCTGTCGCGCAATTACGCCCCCGTCGACGGCGTCGCCGCTTTGGGAACCCGGGAAATTCGTTGAATTCGTGATTCGCCCGTCGTCGTCTTGTTTTTCCTCCGCTTTCCGCGTTCCGCCGGTGAAATTTCGTTCCGGGTGGCGACAGTGATTTCGTTGCTTTAGGGATCTTTTTATCGCGGCGCGGGGAAACGCTACGAACTCCGGGATCCTCGAGTAGTTTGTACACTTTAATCCCTTATGCCGAGCTCGCGACGGTCCCAAGATAATTCTTCGACGGTAGAAACTCCGCTCTCGAAACTTTCGCCGACATTTGCGACGCATTTTCGCTTAAACTATCCGAGTATCGGGGAAAGAAGGGCGACGGGGCGCGGTCGGGGCGACCTTTTTGTCACCAACACTTTGTCAAGATTAAACAGCCCTTCTTTTTCTTGGTGCGACTTGCTGCGTCGAGCCGGTGACGCGGCGCGGTGGCCGATACCAATATCGATATTACTCGGAACAGCGTCGATATTATCAGCGAACATTTTGCACAAAGCACCCGTAGACTCGTCTGGAGGGCGGCGGGGGTGGGTTTAATGCGCGGATCCACTCCCTCGGGTTTCAAGTTCCGATCGCAGCTGGATGTAGAATCGACTCCGTTCTCGCCCTCGCTCGCTCGTCCTTCGTTTTCCCTTGAGCTAGACTCTAGCGGCAGGCAGGTAACCGTCTCTCGAAAAGCGCTTAATCCTCCGGCCGGCCGAAAGCCCGGTGCCTGGTATTACCGGGAAACGTTGATTTGTGGTGGTGCCCACCCACATTATTTATAATTTGCGGGTATTAATAGCTGACTCACGTGTACGTATCCACGGTTCGAGTATATGGACGCATCTGTCTCGTCCATCGCCGATAAATTTTCTTCCCTTTCGCGGGGGCTGATAGTCCGGGGCTTTTGCTTAGCCGCGCTTCCATTTCACTGGGGCATAATGCGCGGGAATTCTACGGCTTTGCGCGGCGAAAGGGACCGAGGAGTCATAAATATTTTTTACGTATAATTGGGAAGGGTGAAATGAGAGGGATGGTCCGTTTAAGTATTTTCTGACCTGTTGTCATTTGCGCCATGCATCAGTATCGGTACCATTGGCTTGAGTCATAAATAATTTTTGTTTCTAGAAGTAGAATTCAACAATAATATTAATTTACTTTTGTACTAACTACACTGATGAAAAATATATATAGCTTTCTACAGACTGTTCATATGTTAGATGTTTAGAAAGGTAGTGAATTGAAAAAAATTCAAAATAAATATAATAGCTTTTAGGGATTAATTATTTGTATAATATATCTATACCGATAATTTGGTCGGCGTTGATGCGGCTAGTGTTAACATATCTGCAATAGCATTCAAAAAAACTATTTTGGTTCTTTGGAAACAGTAAAATGATCTTGGTTTTTCCATAAAACAATATTTTTGGAATTTTTATTGCTAATATTTTTTGTACATTCGATACAGATAAATTTTTATTCAAAACCTTTTTTCGGATGGTTGCAAATAGCTAGGCAATCACGCACCACGATACGTGAAATATCATGTAAAGAGTGAGAAACCGATCTACAGCCACCTGCCAAATTATTGTCAGTCTTATATCAGGCATGAAAGTCACTACTGACATATAAACCGAACATGAAAACATAAAAATTATTTTTATGTATACCTTTATGTATACCTGCAATTTAAAGTCGAGCGGCTGTAACATGTATAGGGAAAAGTTGTTCAGAATCATGGTCTTTATAATATATTTCAAGGTCATCAAAATTGGTGAGGTCGTCCCTGTTTCGAATAATTACCAAAATATTTTTGTTCATTTAATAATTCTTGTTATACAATAAAAAACAAAATTTCCCGAGACACGTGTCCCCTATTTTGGTCTATAGTTTCAGTACATAAATTTATAAGAATGTGGATTTACGTGCAGCCAAAAATTTATTTAAAAAATTATGTACTTTAATTATATTGTTTAAACAAATGGCTTTCTCTCTAAACTGATTACATATCTGAATTCTTCGTTTAAAAGCACGGAATTTACAAAAAAGCGACCTTCTACACCGTGTGGTTCCAAAGATATTTTAAAAAAACGTTTTTTCACCCCTCAACTTTAGGGGCTGTTATCACCCCTTCAACTTGGAAGATAGCAGATAAGAAAAAATACGTGTCAAATATTTTTCTGAGAACTAGTTGTCACATAAATTGTATCAAAATCGGAGTATGCGGGTTCGATATGTTCCCTTGCTAGTTTAAAAAGTCCAAGAGTCGACAGTAAAAAATCAAATATCAGTACCCTTATTTCGTTCGCCTCTCTCAATAAAAATTCAGCTATTGCGACTTCAAACAGCAATACCTCGAATTCGAAACACGTGACTTACGTCTTGCTAGCTTAGAAAGAGAGGCTCGTGTTTGCACGAGGGTCCCTTTGCCCTGGTTCCGTCCGCACGCCCCTTTCACGATTGTAATTCGACTTTGTCCTCCGGCTGGTTGGAACTGGAGCATTCCAATTTCAGTCTTCTCAGAAGTCTCTCTTAAAATACGTACCGATTACGACGCCCTCGATCCCTCAAAACGCCACCGGAACGATTCTCGTCGCGGCCTGACCCGCAAAGCGTCGGGATAATGGACATGTTTCAATGATTAAAGACGCGGAGAATACATATGCGCGCAGGCGGTCTCGGTTCCGTTTTCGCTCCGGTCCGCCGTCATTGTTCTCCTGGAGCTCGAGCCTCCCGCCTCTCGCGGTCAGCAGAGGGAAAAGAAGAAAGGGTTGAAAGGCGAACTAGGACGAAGGTGTGCCGGAGCTCGGTCGCCGAGGGGCGACGAGGGCAACGGGGCGAGGAGGCTCTGAAAAGTCTGTCCGACGGAATACGTTATTTCTCCGGGGCTGTTATTTCGCAGGCGGAATCCACGGTCGGCCGAGTACAGGACCGCGATAACGGGAATCGGATAGCCGCGGTGCCATCTCCTCACCGCGGAATAATACCTTACGGGGACATAACTCACCGCGCCCTCGGGGGCGATATTCTCGCGGACAGGAGAGCACGCACGAGCCCCGTTGATCCCGACCTCCTCCGGCGCTCTGACGAACCACCGACCTGACGCCTTTCATTTCCACGCCGATGCTCGTGATGGCTTATTCTCGAAATTGCCGAGCCGCGGCGTAATAAACCGTTCGAAGCCCCGTCGATCAACCCCCGGAACTCGAAGCCACAAGGCGAAACAAGGCCGTGGGCGAGAGCAAAGTGGTCCCCCGCGACGTTCGTGCTTCTTCTTTCGTGTTGTTGCCTTCCTCCCTCCCGCCCCGGACTCGGTCGACCCGCTTCGAAGCAATTATTGGGTCGGCGAGAAAGTCCTTTCAGTTTTCGCCCCGACCTCAGTTCGGTCGTTTCTTGGACGGTTATACGGGGCAACGTCGAGCGAGAAAAGCGTCCCGGTCAGAAGAAGGTGAAACGTTCCTCGTTAACAATAAGAGACCCTGGCGAGCATCAAAAGAAGGTCAGGTGGTGCTGCTTCTCAGATATTAAAGACGCATATTGTGAAACCGTCTGGGGAATTTTGTATTTCATAGATTCCCTTTAGTTACCGTGGAACGGCGGGAGGGGGGGGGGGGGTATCGCGTTCAGTCCTAAAAAACTACGCGAAACCGAGCCAATGTTGACAGAATCTTCACGGTTTTTTCAATAAAAAGCAAACTTTGCCTCTTTCCCTATGATAAAATATGAAACGAATACTGATTTTCTGAGGGTAATATTAGAGAAAAGGGAAACGAAGCTTTGACTGGAATGCCGTCACCTTTGGGGTCATTGCGGTCAAGTTTTCCTTCATAGCTTCTGAGTGCAAAGAATTTAATTCTTATTGTCTATTACACTTTAGCGATATTAATAGAATAAACATTCGATGAATTCTTGAAACTGATTATTTTTTAGAGAAGGGAAAAATTAACCCTTTGAAACCAGTTTTTTAATTATTTTTTATCACATGTCACTGTAAGTTTTATTAGGGAAGAAATAGAGTCTGTATTTCTGCAATTTTTTATTTTGGTCCTTAAAGGATTAAGGCCAAATAAGGTTTGAGAAAATTCGTTGCATAGAATCTAAAAACGTCGGTTAACAACAGTGAATTGCTACATAATTATTTATTGGGAGTATAGTAAAATACAGTATCAACTAAAAGAAACTTACCATAGAATTTCCTGAGTCCTAATGTTTGGATTACTATAAGTTCATAAATAGACACTAGAAAATTTCAAACTAATACAGTTCTCATGTTTTAACAGTTATAAACTAGTTATAAGCTATTACTACTTTGACAGCTATTTTCTCTGCTTTCAAATTTGAGACTTCCGTCTACCTTAGGTTTACTTCGAGTTTAGTATTAGTTTATTGTCAGATAATAGGGTGTAGATTAGTTACTGTTTATTCTAGTTCCGTCTAAGTTTCTATGAGATGGACGAGTTAACACACTTCTTTATATTAAATAAATTAAATTAAATTAAATAGCTCCCTCTTATAGTGGACCCTTAAATTAAGGGAGTACAATAGACTCCCGTATAACGCGGTTAATATGTTACGCGCTATAGGAAATCGTGTTGTACCGGAACTTTTCTCGTATAACGCGTATAATCTAAAGTAACATGTTTGAAATAATTATTGCTATGCCAACTTTTATTTTTTATGTGTTATCAAATATGTTCAAATATCAAATATCTATAAATAAATATGTTCTATGTTTTATTATTTGGCGCGTTGTATGAAGAATCGCGTTGTATGAAAACAGTAGTCGCAATATCTTTGGCGCGTTATAGGAATTCGCGTTGTAGTGTTATACGGGAGTCTAATGTATTCTCTTATGAAGACGTCGTTTTTCTGCGATTTTTGGTGCAAAAAATTCTTACATTATTATAGATCAATAAGTTTAATATTTTGCATAAATATTTGGATATATTTTAAGGAGACACTGTAGAGTTTTTATGTAATTATCTTTATTATTAGTTACACTATGACATGTTCTCCACAGTATATACAGAGTGTTTTAGAATTATTTAAATTGAAGTATCTCCCAAACTACTAACTTTTCGACATACATATTTATAACGTATGTCCAGCTGCATCGATTAATGTATTAAAAAATACCTCATTTCATTTAAAAAAACAAAGTTGACCTTCACATGACCTTTGCGCGTTCACTCGCGAAAAAAACAATAGCACCAAAATATGCACCACTCGATACCATTAAAATTTCCTCTCAAACATTTTTCGCTACTAGTAGTAATAACGAGAAAATCAAGATGTAAAAATCGGGTGAGACACCCTATATAATATTTCTACTGAATCCAACAAACGAAAACAGAAAAGATACTTTCTTCCCCAAATATAGACCGATGGTACAGTAACTGGGAAGATTCAAAGAAAAACGGAAAAGAGTAAAATCCTGATCCGCCATTATTAGTTTGTTTTCTTGTTACGAAAACCGATACGCGATCGACAATCACGCCAGCAGTTACCCCGAATCGAATTCTCCCCGAGAATCTGTCTAACTATCTCCCTGTTATCTTCGGCCGCCTGCTTCTTTCATCCTCCCCCAGTCGGTGTTTGCCGGGTCCGCGGGTAATTGCCGGGCAACTAATCACCCGGAATGGACGTATGTCCGTATAAATGGGATTTCCACGGCGCGGAGAAACAGGAAATTCCGTGGGCGACACACGCGACGACCGCAAGCCCCCAAGGGGAATTGTTAGGAAGAGGATCGAAGATGTTCAGTGGATTCGGCTGCGGTTCGCTTGGAATCGGGTCGCGAATTGGAATTCCCCACCTAATAAATCACCGAGTTGTGTATCTCCGCCGTGCACCAGGACTCTCCGCGCACCGTCATTCGCTCCGCACGGAGCATCTATTTCGAGGGAATGGAGCGTCAGCTTGGCCGCTCGTTCGGTTCTCGCCCAGGAAAGCGAACATTGTTTCGCGCGAGCGTCGAACCGACTACGGGACGATAGCGCGGATAACGAAACGCGTGTGCAGGCGAGTGGGAGGCGATCTAGGTAGGGGCGGATCGAATCGACGCGGTGGATCGATAGAGTGCCGGGGCGCGATCGAAAACGTTCGGGATGCGCAGTAGTCGCGATGGTTATCGACGCGCCATCGTTTATTCGTGGCTTAGATTCGCATTGATAAACAGGGGCCGATCGACGTAGTCGCGCTATAATCGCAATAAGGCTGTGCTTACACTTGCGATTTTCTATCGCGCGATCGAAAAATCGTTCATTGCAAAAATTAATCTGATGCGCACACTTGCGACTCGTCGATCGCAGTTTTTTATTTTCAATTTTGTGTTGGCTTTGTTGTTACGTTTGACAAAAAGTAAAACCGTAAACGACACCGTAAATAGGGCGCCACCGCAATTCAGAGAGCTCTGTAATTGGGTTAGAATAAGACTGAATTTCAAGCTTCAGATTTCAAATTTCTAAAATTTTAACCTTCAAATTGTCAATTTTTCGGAACATCAAACTTAAAATCTGCAAATTTTAAGATTATGCAAGCTTCAAATTTTCAGGTTTTCTAATTTCCAGAATTTTAAGCTTACGATTAGTATTTGCAACTAGGAATTTCAAGCTTAGTATTTGCAAATTTTCGGAATTTGGAGCTTCAAAATTGCACATTTTCAGAATTGAATGTTTAATATTTGTAAATTTCCGGAATTTCGAGCTTGAAATTAGCAAATTTTCGGAATATCAAGCTTCAAATTTTCAAGTATCCTTTCAAGTGCGCGTTTAGCTTAAGGACAATCTGTTTTCTTCCCTTTCCCCCCATTTTTTTTTTTATTCCCGCGACGATGGATACTGCGAAACTTGAGGACGTTTGAACTCTTTCGTCGCGCCAAACGACCCCGATGTCCGCGGAAGTCGTATCGGAGTTCGAGCTTTAATATCGCTGAGAGCAGCGTTCGCTGACAAAAAAGGGAGGCGAGTTTTTATTAAAACCCCCGGCGTGTCTCGGTGCCGCGCGCGCGGCCCCGCGCATTGATTTTCAATGTAATTTCGCAAATTTATGGGCCATTTGCATCGGTACGGACGCGGCGGTACGATTCTGTCTAATAATTTTTTGCCCACCTCCCCACGCCGTTTCTTCCCCGTTCGTTTGTTTATCAAGCGGAATGGATTTCGTTCCATCGAGGATGTTGTTCCCACGAAAATAGCTAACGGTTATCTTTCTTCCTGTTTCAGGACATTTTTCAAGGCCTATCGCATTTCGGATACGTCGCGAGAAACGCTATATAAACTACGGCGAACGAAAACGATCGCGGTCTCCCCTCTCTCCGTGTGTCTCGCTTCTTTGTCACCGTGCTTTAACCCCCGCGCTCCGGCGACTCCTCGCCGCACGGCGACGCTCTTGTCGACATTTGGATTCACCATTAAACATGGCCCCGGCTTATCTTAATGGTCATCTAGTTGGTTCCCTTGGGGATCCGGGGGCACGATACAAGGAAATGTTTCGGGACGCAGAACCGTTCTCTCCTTCGAATCCCGTTCTGGATAACCGATGACCGACGACCGAGGCTCTTCGACGGGAACTTTTTCGATCGATCCGGCATCAACCGCAAATCCGCTTCCGCCTGCTGATTATCGGTGAGTTTTTTTCGGCCTTATCTTCTTCGGACTGTTTCCGTGCGGGAGGCGAACGGAAAGCGAAGGGCTAATGAAATAGGGGCAAAGTTTGGGATATTTGGGGAGTTGCTCTTACTTGCGGGCAAGATCTATTTTATTTTCTTGTGGTGGGGAAATGTGATTGGTGGCTATTATCGATACTTCGGTGACCTATAATCAGGGTTATTCAGGGTGATAGAAGTTTCCAAAATGATATCGAATTTTCTTATTGCATTCCATTTCGCAATGGTGAGGGTTCAAGTAAAAATATAGAAAAGACTCTCCTCCGCTGATCTGTTCGTTTAGCACAATTACACTGCTTTCGCGGAAAAGTAGAACGATAAAGAAATGGTACCATTTTCGTAGCCGTCGCGCAGGATAGAACCAGAGAGACAAATGCGTGTCTCTCTCCGTACGCGCGCTCTTTAATTTTCTGTTGCCTGTTGCAGCTCGCGTAAACTACATTAATAACAAGACCACCTTCTCCTTTGACGCCCGAGAAGAAGGCGAATGAAAATTCTCGTCTTCGATGCTCTTGCGAAATCAATGCGCGCATTCTTCTCGACTCCGGCATTTGAAAGTAGTTACGACGAAGAGTGAAAGAGGAAAGAAATGAAAAAGAAAAGGCGAAGGAATTTTGTGGAGCTCGTGCAATAGTGCTGGTTAATTTGACGATTATTTCCGGGCAGCGATGAACGACGCCCGCAGGGTGTTACTTACAACATGAAAAGGGTGGTTTCGTTACTTTAGGGTTGCATAGGGTGTCTCGCTTTGTTGCCTGATCAAGTGAAAACTGAGAAAGTGAAAGATTTACTTGAAAGTTGAGACAGTTCTGAAATAGTTTGAGGAATGTTAGTCAATTGTAAAAAATGGGAAACATGTTTGTACACGATGCAATCAATTATTTATCGCGAATCGCGAGGTTCATAAGGCTATTTGATTACCTATTTTTATCATAACTTTTTTAGAACTATTTAAAATATATAGAATTCTGCCAGTCACAGTCACTAATTTTGATCGCAATTTATAGTCTAGTAAATTCGAATTGAGGTTACCAAAGGGTTAATCTGCAGCCAAAACGAACTCTGAAACGTAGTTCGATAACCACGCTTCTGTGGTTTTTATTTTGTTAACTAGGTCGAAATGTTTTACACTCTGTAGTCTGTATAAAAAAGAAATTAGACTGATTTCTATTATTTCAACGACGCTATAAACCTTTAAAACAATTACCATTTGGTATGCATACAGGGTGTGACAAAAATATTGCAGGTCCTTGAAAGGAACAATTCCTAAGTTGATTTTTGATCTTTTTGATTTTTGATCTTATTGATTTTTGGTCTTATAATAAGTTTATTTAGTAATATTACGTAATTAAGAAGTGGTTGTGAGCCGTTACGAAATTAATTCAAAAAGCGTTCTTTCTGTCAACTTCGAAGCAACTCTGGTCGACGTGTGTCCGCAGCTTAGACGTGCGACACAATCTCCATTCTCATACTATACATACTGAACACCTATACGCACGCACAGCAAACCGCTCGAAAACTCCGAAATTTGGAGTTTCAGCAATGGAAATAAAAACTTTCCTTAGCGAAAGTGTCCTAGGAGGTTGTGTTAACGAGATATTAACAAAAACCCCCGACCAATCGACGCGCGAATACAGTGGACCAATTTCGACACGGGCGGCTTCAACTGTAAGTAGTATTGGTTCGCCATCGTCTGTGCCAGAATTAGTCCGCTGTATTTGCTCTGTGTTTTTCGTTAATAATTCGTTAACAAAGCCCCACCAACATTTTCGCTAAGAGAAAAATTGTTTAAAATTACTTCAGGAATCAGCACTTGCAACATTTTTGTTACATCCTGTGTACATTCTATTTCCGTGAGAGAGCATTCTATCCCGTGTCGCAGAATTGATGACAGAACTAACTAGACTCAATCCCCAGGGTGTTGGTTTTCAAACTCCTCCCCTTTGCCAGCTTTCGAAACTCTCGCTCCCTCCTCCAAGATTATCTTACAGCATTTAGAGAGTCACGATTTCCAACTTTTGAACGAGCGTCATTAAAGGGTGGTCGCCCCAAAATGACTTCTTCAAATATTTTCCCCGATCGCGTATCTGCGAAAGAACTATCATTGAGAAAATAACTACCCCAACGTTCGCATGCCACCGTCGATAGGATCAGCCCGCGGACAAAGTTCGGGTGGGCCGGACGATTCGGGAGCACCCCGTATATACCCTCTACCCGCCTATGCAGAGTGGCGGTATTAAAATGTAAATGCGTGGTAGCTAGTTATTATGCGGAGCGGCCGATGCGATCTCCACCGGCGGCGATGCGACCCTCGTCGTGTGTGCCGCCTCCTACGCCCCTCGTCGTCGTCGTCGTAAACACCCGATAATGGGGAAACCGTGTAGCGCCGGCAACCCGCCCCTGTACACCCACGCGGCCGCGAGAAAGAGTAAAAGAGGAAACACGGCCTGCCGGCGAGCCGCGAGCGCGTTCGTGTCCCTTGACCTCCCCGCGATCAAAAATCCTCTCCAGGACACTCTGAACCAACGCCCGATACGATCTTTCGTGTCTCTTTTACGAACACCTCTTCCTCGGATTTACTACCTTCATTCCAGACACGGAATCACGACGATCCAGCGCGCGCAACGGGACATCGATCAATTTCCTTTTCCTCGCGAGCGGATCACCTGCCGGAGGGAGGCGCACTCGTGAAACCTTTAAGCCTTACGCGCGCCGTAAAACCGCTGACCCTTTTTCCACCGCGTTCAACCTACGATTTCGATTAAGATATCTCGCTATTTGCGACGTAAACGCGCCCCGCTCCTCGACTTCGAAACGATCGGTCAATCGTCGATAGCAGTCTGCGATCGCAGTCGTCCTTCGGAATTCGGTTGCTGGAGTGTCTATCGACTGTGTTACTGTATTCGAGTTGCTGTTGCGATTTTCTTTGATGGGAGAGTTTTATGTCGGGAAGAGTGGGTTTAGATTTCCGTCTAAATAAGGTGGGATGACTTAGTGGATACTGAATTTAGTGGAGAAGAATCTTAATTATTTGATTCTTAATTGAACTAGATTTTCATTAGATGTAGAAATTAATTCTTTGATAAGTTCCCTGTTCTAAATTTTGTTCGTTGCTTATGTTGCCCTTTCTTTGTTACAAAACTGTGCATCCTTTGCATAAATGATCAAATTTTTTTATCACTATAGTACAAACGTAGCATTTGTAATAATAAGAGAAAACCGAAATGAGTAGAAATTGGGACATTTACCTCATTATAATATCACTAATTTGATAAGAATGATTTAAAAATTACTAAAATTACTGTACAATAATATATCATTCTTCAAAATCAATTTTCTCAGAAATTAAACTTCACATAAAATACCTACTTTGACTGTCAAGCTATAATCATTGAAATGCCTTCTAAGGCAGGCTTGTCGAACCTGCGGCTAGCGTGCCGCAAAAGACTCTGGACATTTGATGCGGTAATGCGGTTTCGAAAAATTTTTAACAGTATTTTATTCTCCGCATTACAATTTATGCCACTGCTTTTTGGCATTACGTACATTCGTAAACAACTTTTTTCAATAATGAAAACAAAGGTTGGACTTACATGTTCTAAGGATTATAATTTCAAGTATAATCAATTTTAATCCAGTTCTTCATTTCTATTGTTATACATATGTACTTCATAGTCTCTATCTTCTACCATCTTCCATAAGAAACTCCAGTAAATCCACTTAAGCCTCTCTCAACAATCAAAGTGTTGAAAATAGTTAATTCTATCCACCCCAAAGACATCAACTATATTCTCCTCATCACTACTTGCAGCGTTCAGTATGTGATCTTTCATTTCCGCGAGAGATCTCTTACATCCTCCTCGAATAATGACTCGCGATTCCGCATAATCGCGAGGGAATACTTTCCCCCGGCGTTATATCGGTCTGTTTCACTGCTCTTGGCGCGTGCTTCGGGAACAACGGGTGAGATTCTCGGGCATCTCTCCTCATCCCTGTGCCTCCTTGCCCTCTTGTCACCGTGTTCGCGATGTTATCACTGCAGCCTGTTTTGCGGCTTTCGTATTATTTGTGCATTTCCGCGGTTATATTCCTGCGGGTCTCCGTTCCATCGTATAATAAAATCCCTCTCAGCAGACTGTCTTCTCGTTGCTCCGCCGCCTCCTTTCGGATCCTTGGTACACAGTGTCTCGCTGCGGCGCGGCGTCGTGCTTGCACGGAGCAACGCGTGCTGCATTCTTGGTGTACTAAAGCGCGTAGAAGCGGAGGACGGCGGGTATACGACGCGGCGCGGGTTCGGAGAAAGCGGGTCGCGAGCGGGTCGGGGGGATCAGCCCGCGTGGATGGTGGATCGGTGGGGTGGAGGAAAACATAGGAGGGCTGAGTAACTGCAAACAACAAATACCAGCGGGTACCGGCGTGCATTCCGTCGACGGTGTGTATAAACACGAAGCCGGCGGCCGTGAAATCCGCGCAGGGGAAACCCGGTTAATGCCGTCGAAGTACACGATACTCGCCACCCCCGCCTCCTCCTCATTTCCCTCCCCCGCGTGCCGCCTATATTTGTCGATCGCTACCAAAGACGATACCTTAGACGATATCTCGCCTTGTAAGCGCGGGGAACTAATCGGAGGGTTGCCGGAGTCTTGCCGGTGCCCTTACGCCACCCTCTTTGCTTTAAGGCTGTGCGAAACTTCCTACACCGTCGGTCGCGAGCTAATGAACTCGGGTCACCTTGATCGCTACCGGATACACGACGTTACGGGTGGGAACGCGGTCGTTGAAGGGGATCGGTTTGACGGTCGAGGAGAGAGAGAAAGAGAGGTTTCGGACGGAGGAGACGCTCGTTCTAGGGGCGACGAGGCAAAGGGGGTGAAATCTGCGGCAACAACAGGTTACAAAGTCGGCTGGTTAACGTTGACCTCGGGTCGAGTTTCTCTTCGCCGTGCGCAGGGGTCAAAGGGCATTCGCGATGCCGGAAGTTAATGAGATTTTTTTGGAGCGAGGGATACTGCAAATCTGTTTACAAGAGGAGCAACGGTGAAAAAGCTACTCTACAACGAGTTTATTAAGGGGGGAGCCCGGTTTGTCAACTTCAAAAAATCGATTTTTTTTTTTTTGCTTTAATCAATAGTAATACATGTTAAAATTATGTTCCCAAAGTTACAGACCGAAATTCGATGGAACTATGTAGATATGGATCATGAAACTGCAGCGCGTCAAGCAGGTATACCTGCAGGCGCGCAGCGAACCGCGGTTCTGGGTCCGTCGCATAAAGTTTCCGAGCTTGGTAACTGTTTACCTGAATTTTGTGAGTCCACATTTATGACTTTCCGCCAGTACTGCGTTTTTTTAGGCAGTTACTGTCAACGGTCAGTCAAACTCCGAATTTCGGCCTGTAAAGACATTTCCCAACACGAATATGTATCCGCGTTTTTCTCGAAACCACTTCTTTAAAACTTGCGGGACAAATAGAAAAAAAACTATTAATTCAATCGACTTGTCCTTGTACATACAACTAAACAATGATCAACCATCGTCGATGAACCTAAAACTTTTATAAAAAAATTAATTTAAACAATTTTCTTAGCATAAACAATATGAAAATTTTTAGCCAAAATCATAAGTTTTCCTTTGAAGTCCTATTAATTGACTAATTATGTACTTTTCTTTAGACTTTTAGGTTCATCGACAATGTAATTACATGAAAAACAAGAAAATCTTTGTGTTTTTTGTTTTAGTGAAAAATTATAGCCTCCAGAATTCCCGCAAATCGAAGACTCCGGCGGTGAAGTCTTACAAACTTGTTTATATAAAACTATTTCTACGAATTATTTTGTAACGAAAAAATTAATTTTTATTGTTGAAACATAGAAGAATATACCCTGAATGTCTCGAAAAAATTCGCTCAATAATTTCGTAAAAAAAAATTCCCGAAAATTGGCTTACTTTTAGCGTTCCAAACCGGGCTCCCCCCTTAAGCTGCCCTGTACTGGCTGTTCCTTCAATCGTACCGTAATCAGGCAAGGGGTGATTTTTCGTGAAAAAGGAAATAAGTCACAAGTGCGAAATGAAATTGAGGCAACGGGTGGAAAAAAGGCACGCGCACCAAAATATCGTTTCAGTGAAATCGATTTCGAAATATGTACTGAAAAATTGTCTATCTGTAACTAGAAAGAGTAATTTTATTATGCAGAGTGACTCGCGCATTCGTTCACAAAGATTATGTTAAAGTTTATATTGTAAAAAAGGTATTTATGTTTGCACAATAAAACTTATGCAGAGAAAAAATTAATTGGGGACTTTCGAACGACATAAATTTGTAGAAAAAATATAATACTGGGGATTTCACATCCAATTAATATTTGGAGTAATGTGAACGAACCTGCAAGTCACTGTAAATGGACAACTTCAGTTCCCCAAAAGTTTATTTGATTAGCAATTCTAATAAATACAAAAGTGTGTTTAACTACACATTTTTACTATGCCATAATATACAAAAATTTGAAAAATTGTATAGTATTATATAATATTACTAAATGAAAAGTAATGCAATGAAATCCAGAAATGAATCCAGAAATAATACCGTAACAGAAACTTCGAAATCAATTTTCTTGAAATGGCATTTTCCATCCGAAGCCTCAATAAATTTTGTTTACAAATCTTTCGAGTCAGAACGACTTTGGTAGTCTATCAACTACATGTATAAATTTCGATTTTATGTACCTCTTCCCCTGGGACACCGTGTATAATTTTAGAATGAAATTACACCTTGGATCCCTGAATCAACATTAATTTACGTATCCTAAAGGGAACACTCGCGTCGTTAGAGGTGACATGGTTGCTTATCAGTCGAACGAATCGAGGCGAGTCGTACGGGTTTGATCACGATTACTCACAGGACGTCCTATTGATCGTTTAATGAAGAAGCGACGGTAGGGAATTGCTGGATATTACATGGCGAAATAGCGTCGTAAAGGATTGTGTCGGTGGAAAAACAAGATGCACGATAAGCGCGTGTAGTTAGTCGGGAGAACGCGCGCCTGTTGGGGTTGCATAAATATTTCTGATAAATTAACGAACCAGCAGTAATATATTTTACAACGCTTGATAAGTTCCGTTGTAACGGCATGGAAAGGGAGGCGGGGGCACGGGGAAAGGTTGCTGATAAATAGGTCGATCACGGGGGCCCTGGTCGTCGGCGTAAAGAATTAATCTCTCTTCCTTCGTGTTCGCGCGTTGCAGCGAATTTTAAATATTAAATACGTTCCTCCCGATTAATTGATTATCGCCTCGCGGATGATAAACGAGCACCATGGCAGGCGACGATAAGGAGGTACATGCATGTACGTGTCGATACGAGGCTGCTTATTGGTAGGCAGGTGCAGTGGCTTGCTGTAACGACGTAAAATGAAAAAAAAGAGGAGGGAGGGAAAAACTGGTCGCCTCAAAGTGCTCGTCTAAAAGGCAGTTTCCATTAGACTGGAAAATTCGAAGACCGCCGCGATCGATATAAGTTGCTCGTTACGACAATCTCCTTTCGAACAAAACGCGGTTGCGATTAAGCAGTGGGAAAACTTATTTGTTTTTCCTATTTCGTGCTTCGCGACGGACTCGGTTTATTCTTCGAAGTCGATTCATTATTTATCGGCATTGTTTATTCAAATGCACGCTGCTTGTTAAAAGCGTGGAAAGATTTACCAGGTTTCGTTAAAGTTTCACCGCGTAACAGAGTTTGTCTTTCATGGCCTGATTTTTACATCAGGACGGAATTTGCTGATCCTCAAACACGAATATTTAACAATGTTTTTTTTTCTATTTCCGTGCAGTTGGAGAAATTAATGGGACCGGTTTTTATTTGTTGGAATAATGGAAATCATGTTCTTTTAGTTTATGAGTTTGCGAGGGAACATATCGAAGCCAGATGCATCGGTTGTCATCAAACTTGTAGAACAGCTGAAAATATTCGACACGTATTTTATTTATCGGTATTTGTCCTTTTTGATGAGGTGAAAATACCTCTCAAAGTTCGGTGTCGAAAACACATTTTTTAAACGTTTTGAGAACTATTAAGCCCAGAATAAAAATTGTGTATGTTTTAATACCGCGTTCAGCTCTTTTTTTGAGAGGGCAAGTGGAAAAATCTTAGCTTTAGCTATTTCAATATTTTGTACGGTTTTCTCATTGAATTATTTTACAATTCTACATTCTATGTATCAAGTGAGTGCAGTATGTATCTACTTAAACTAGATCTATATCCGAATATGTGTACATTAAGTAACATCAACACAGTTGTGGAACTGATACAATGCATATTGATGATACCGAAACAATTGAATACCTGTGTACTTATTGTTAGCTAGGAATATGAAGAGGCCTGGAAATCTCAGACACTCAGTGGCAATTTTCATTAAAATCTGTACCAATCGCTGCTACAATCAAGTAATTATCGATACCAGAAACAATGTAGGTGAAGTGTGCACATATCGTATTGATTTCATCGGTGTATTTAGCTGACTCGACGTATATGCATTTAGTTCCGGATGTAACTTTACCGGGAAGATTAATACGGCCTAGAAACCTGTCCAGGCTGCAGAAATCCTCCGAAAAAATTTGTTAAATGTGTACAAACACCTCACTTCGAGAGCTGCTTTCCTTGCTTCCAGAAGAACGATTACCAATAAAAAAAACATGTATTTAATATCTCCGACCCTAAAAATCTACAAAGATTGAAGAAATCAATGCGTGCAAAGTGCAAAGAAATCAAGCTAAATCGATTTTTTTCAAAATGTCACTCTTAAAAATGGAGAAAAGGGACTCAACAGTTGTTGGAGAATTAATTTCAGTTAGGGGTTAGAGAGATTGGGCTAGCCGTGTAGAAAGAAAATGGGCTAGGCTTAAGCAGACTCTACTATAGTTTGTGTGGAACATATACAGTAACACACACGCGATACTAACGAAATTTTCCATCAGTCACCACCATCGCATGCGCAGTATCATGTATGCATCCTCCTTACCGATACGGGTATAGGCCCCGTAAGCTTGTGCTCCGTCCTGTAATTCCTGGTGCGACAACATCGCGAAAGCAAAATGGAGGCTCGCTGCATCTTCTCTTGTTATTCTGAGATAAAGGTCCATGGTAAAAGCATAAGTATAGGCATAGACTAGATGTAAGGCTGCGAGTGTGACAGCCACAGACTATGATGTAGTGATAAGTAGACTGCGGATTTTATGCATTTATGGCAGTATCAAGTATGCAAAAGATCTACAAGACTACTAACAATATGCAAAAATATACAAAATATGAAAAACATAATTTGGGTTAGAATGATTATAAAATTAAACATATTGTTGTTCAACTTCCCATTCTTTATTTGGGCTTGTAAAAATTTTATTTTGCAATATTTTCTGCTGTCTCATTATATGCTTAGTGGTCATATGACGTGACAGTCGCTTATAACGAATCATTGGAATCGAAGTCGCTTATAACGGATGGTCGCTTCTATCTAGAATTCACTTGTAAATGGTGTCTGCCCAGAGCAGGTACCCGTCGCGTCGGTGCAAAAAATGAAGAGCCGAGTAACGTTGAAACAATCGAGTCAGCAGTCGATGCAAATGCGACGGGGTTTACAATTCTAATGCGTCGCCGTTCGGTAATAATCGTCGCTCCGTCTTCGGTGATTCGCGGGCAGATCGATAAATTTCGCTCTAATTGCTCCGACAAAGCACGAGAGCCATCCGCGTCTAGATCTGAGAGGCCCTCGCGATCGGTTTACTCGACAGACGAATCGAGTTCGTCCAGTTGGGATCCTTTTATACGCAACTCGAACGAATCCGCGGTAAAGGGAGGCCCGGATACCGCGGTACCGCTAAATATTCGAATCGCCGTTCGCGATACAAGAGATTATTAAAATATTTAAACGAGCCCGTCGACCGGTCGTTACCAGGGACCCGGAGTCCTCTCCTCGCGAGGTTCTCAATTAAATGCTAACGAGCGAAGAGCTCTTTCCACCTGAATACTGCTTCGTTGGAAGCTGCAGCAGCCACCTAGCTCTGCCTTCTCGGCTTTCTCTCTCTTTCTCTTTCCTCCTCCTCCTCCTCCTCCCACTTTGCCCGATTCGCCTCCTCCCGCCCTTCTCCTTTCTCCCTCCCGCTCGCCCCTGACGACATTGTTTTAACGAGACTGGGAAGTGCAATTTGTTCGTCCTGCCCTCGGCCCGTCGCAAGAGGGGTTACCCACCCTTTCTTCTCTCTTTGCAATACCCTTTTCCGCGCCTTTCTCGCGGAACTCTGTCCAACTTGGCTCTCCGTATGCGTCTGTGTGAGCGCGTTACACGCGGCGCGTATTCACGCTGTTGCCGGTAAAAAATCGCTGTCGGTAGTTTCGAGATTATTTCGTAGTTTCGCGCGAGGGAGGAGATGCGCACGGGGGAGGGAATTCCGAAGTTGACCGTTGAACGATAACAATGGGATACGTCGAGCAGCAATTGAAATGTTGCGCGAGAGTCGAGGTTGCCCTCGTTATAGCCTCGCCGAGCATTCAGAAGGAAAAATTATGTACGCTGGCTCCATTATGCTTCGACTAACTAAATCTGTTGGCCGAACCGGCGAAGCGACGGCGGTTGTTGCGAATAAAAGTGTTCGCGGTCAAGCGCAGCGCGTTCTTCGCAATTTCAGGGACTTTTCGGTGGTTCCGGTAACGAGCGAATATCGCGGAACACCGACGCGCCGGTCTCCTTTTTCCATTTGAGTTCGTCGGACGATTGGATCCTGCCACCGTGAAAGCCGCCAGGTGGAGGCGAACTTGAGAAAAATTTTACAGCTAGGGTCGCGCGCGCATACGAGCGCAATTCTCCTCTGCTTCCCCGTCGCTAAATTTTGTAAATTACGCTCTAACTTTCCCTGTAACTCACGGGGTTTGACTTTCTTGCCAGGCGTCTGCGAAAATGATCGAAGTCCCCGGGACTTTGTCGATCCTCGCCGCGGAAGTTGCGTCGCGTAGCAGCACCGCCTTCCCTGTTCAGGCTCGAGGAAACGAGGAAAGTACAGACCGCGATTCGCGGAGGGTAAAAGTGGCTACCCTCGAGTTGAATTTTAATTTGCAACTAGTTAAGAAGTTAGCGACAGTCGCGGACGTAAAAATTGGCGTGTGATCGCTAGCGGTCGAGGGATGAAATTTTCGTCGCTCGAAGCCGAGAGCCGGGAGAGGGTTGAGGTCGTCTGAACTTGGGATTAGGTCGGATCAAGGTCCGGTTATTCGAAAAGCATAACGCCGGTGATTATGCAAATAGTTGGAGAATTCGTTCCGCTGTTATTCATTTATTCGCGATCAAAGCGAGCAGCTGCCGCGTTTTCGCCACCTGCGGAAAGGGCTGAATTACAAGGGAAAGAGCAGCGGAGTCGGTCGACTTTATCATTGCTTTCGCCGGGTAGTAATTACACAGCGATGTCGCTACTTATCGTTGTCGTTCCAAAAGGGAGCGCAAATAATTGATTAGGTGCGACGTGGCCTTGCGGTTGCGATATTTAAGGAACCTGGTTTGCTTCTTAATGAAGATTCTTTGACAAATGCGGCCGCAAATTATTTCGAGGATATTAGTTGGTTTTTTACTGAAAATTGCGGTAATTACTCGTATTTTTTGTTGAGGGAATAAACTGAAGTACCAATTTCGCTTTAGTAGGCATGTTTGATATCTATTACTTTTTAGATTTTTAAAATTCTATTTAAATTTTGTAGTCAATTGAAGTTTAATCAAATTTGAATGCAATTTTATCAAGCTTCATGATAAGTAATCTTGTAGATTAAATATACTGCTGATAAAAGATTTGGTATCACTTGTCTTTCAATATAATTAGTTTTTCAAACTTCTTTAAAGAAATGAGAAATCCTTATTTCCCTGGTATTAGACGTTTTTTTATCAATTGTTTGAACTGTTTTAAGTTTATTACCGTCGAATTTCTCTCTGAATTGGAATTTAAAATTGTATGTCAAGCAATTTTGATAAGAGTATTAGCTCTTTGGATACCTGCAGAGCTGAGTAAATTGAACTGAGTATTTTATTTCAAACTGTGCGCGTATTATTGCGCGAAAAAAATATTTTAAAATAGTATTTGAAGTAGTATTTTATTTTAAGGATACTATAAATGTTAATAGACTTATGTTTGAAATATTGTATTTATTTTAATTTTTCTTTCATACTTAGCAATCAGATATTATCGCTTCACAGTATAATGAATTTCTCTAAAAGTAATTGCCTTCTTAATCCATTTTCATGAAAAAGAAATATTGTAAATACTATTTGTAATACAAAGTTGAAATATTTTATTTTGCACTCTGGGTTTTGAAGACAAAAATATTTTATTTTTTAAAGTTTCACGACATATTTGAAATACTATACTATTTGGACGATATAGAATTCACTACTTAAAATAGCATTTGCAATATTTTTTCTGTAAATTTGTGCGCACTACATGATTTTCTCTTCACAAAAATAAAATTCCAAACTGGGAATATGAGAAGCATTATTCATTAAATTCATATTGAATCAAAGAAATTCTCAAAAGTATTTTCAAATGGAAATCAACATAAAACACAGTACCATGGTTTATAATTTACTTATTTTATATTTACGGAAGTTCAAACAGAGAACTACAATTATTCACAGTTATTGAAGCCTGTATACTTGAATGAAAAAATCCTTGAATTCCTCATTTACAAAGTGATTTCAAACTTTTGGATGCAACTCCAATTGTAATCAGGATTAATTTGTTCCAACTTCAAACTCCATCATAAAAAATTCCATTCCATACAAATTCCATCAAAATCATTGATCAGTGCTTCGTAGCATTTCCATTTAAACATTGTATTTTCCGATTTAGCCCCCCCCCCCACCTTCAAAACAGTTCCATTCAAATGAAAACCCTCCAATAGTTCAAAGTTGTTTCCACTGTAAATTGTGCGACTCCTCTGGAAGGGTTCGTCGCGCGCCCAGACAGCACGGAAAGTTAACTCGGTACGAGTTCTCCCGTGGAAAGAGAGAGAGAGAGAGAGAGAGAGAGAGAGAGAGAGAGAGAGAGAGAGAGAGAGAGAGACAGACAGAGGAAAGAGACGGTCGGATTTATCAATCGGGTCGCTGCGAAGCTGCTCAAAGGCGTTTATACGACAAATCGTTCAATTTCGAGCGTCGTAGCTGAATATCGGCCGAATCTCGCGACAGAGACCGTCTTTCTGTCTTCGTGCCAGGGAAGGGAATAGGCTGTCCCGAGCGGCGCGCGAGCCAAGCTTGACAGAGAACGACGAGGAACGGAGTCCGGGGAGGCGAGGGAAACGTGGCGGGCATACAAGGGGAGGAAGATCTGTACGAATCCCCTGGAATAGAATAAAGAACTGGCGTATCGGGGAAACTACATAACCGTAACGATATTACGTCGCAAAAGGAGTTATTTGCCGCGGTAAATAAGGAGACGAGGAACGATGGGGGTAAGCACGGGGACGGAGGGGAAAGCTCGGCGAAGAGGGGGGGGGTAGAAGCGACTAGGGTAGCGAAAAACGAAGGAAGAGGGGAATAAAAAGAGCGCGCGCCCCCGCGAGAAGATGAAATTTCCTTTTCCGGGTCGATCGTTAAGCCGCGTACCAGTCGTTTCGACGACGGAAATATCGGTTTTTGTGGACGAGAGATCCCATTGTCTTTGCGGATTTCTCCCTCGGAGAGAGAAAGAAAGGGAAGGGATCGGAGCGTTGCGGGGTGTTCGTCGTTACCGAGTCTTACTCGGCTACACCGTATATTAGTCCCAATCTGCCTCTGAGATCGACGCGGCGTTATAAATCAACGGCAGCCCCGAGTTTCCAATTAAATATAGAGAGTCGACGTTTCCGTCGTGGTCGGAGCGACGTTAAAAACCGAAGGAAATCCGTTCGACGGGCCGGTGAGGGGGAGGAGGGGGGCGTCTTTATCGCGCTGATACATGATTGCAGTTTAAACACGCCGCCGCCGCAGTTACCGTGCCAAACGAGTTTGTTACTCGCTCGGTAATTGCATCTGCGCGTCTGACTGTTCCCCGCGCGGACGTAAGTCGCGGGGGATAAGCCGTGCACAAAGGGTAAGACAGAGAGCGTCTTGGCGGGGGTGGAAAGCGCGCGGGGTGCGCGAGGAGGGGGCGGCGAGAGAGTCTGGCTTTTCAGGAACGATCGGGAATCTTGTGATTCCAATTAACCGATAACGAGCAAAAGTAATATCCCTCATCCTTCTCCCTCGCTTTCTCTCTCGGCATCGACTCATTCTTCCCGACTCCGCGAGCGCTCCGCCACCCCCCGTTCACTCTCGCGCGTCTAGATCGATTCGTGGCTCGCATTCGCTGCCACTTGGCTCTCCCGGAATCCCGGAGCTGAAGGAGAGACGAGTTTCGCTCGCTCATACATCTAGAGGCACGGCAGTGCCTCGTGCCAAGTTGAGTATGTATTACCGGTCGCGAACCGCGTACAGAAAAACCCCGCGGCGGTGTGGTGGTCCACGAGGACGGCGAAGGTTCGAGGGAAGTGTGAAACAGAACGGCGCGGGAAGCGCGCGATTCGATTTTACACGAGGTCGCACGATAACGGATCTCTCCTCGTAATCGAGTTACGACCCGGTTCCTGTTACCGCCGATATTTTCAGAGCTCCGCGCGCGATCTCGCGCGATTAATTAGCGCCCGCGCGCGCTCTTTTTCCTTCTCTCTCGTCGCGTAATTGGCCCGCGGCCGCGCTGGAAAGAAAGCCGCTCTGCGAAATTAATCATCGCGCGTTGGTCCTGTCGTCGAGCCGATAACTCGAGCCTCCGCGGCGATATTAAACGCGGGTAAACAGACGGGGGTCGCGCCTCCGATTCTTAGTTGGCCGCGGTCCGAGTTTAATTAATGAATCGCGGGGAATAGAAAATCGCGGGCGTCGCGATGGCGAAACCTCGCGTGAATAATTACCCACAGACGCGGGCCGGTTCTAGAAGCGGCATTTACGGAGCGTGCCGTTGCCGCGAATGTGTCCTCGGCGTGCAATTTTCCTGCGCTCCGAACGTCTTCTCCCTCGGGGGGGAGGAAGCGTATCCACATCGTAACGCGCATGGAAAATATTTACGGGGTGTCCCGTCCTCTGCGGTCCTCGCGGACGTCGGAAAATTGTCGGCGAAACGTTTGGACGAGCGATGCAGAGCGTCGTACGCAGGGGGAGGAACGCAACGGCAATGATAATAACAATACATTCTTAATTTACAGCTATAACACTATATTCCGGGAAATGCATAACTTCGGGTTAGGATAATTGCAGAGTGTGGTTACGTCTCGCCATTTACACTGTGGAGCATTTATATTCATCGCCGCGCCATATGTTAGATTTTAATTAATGCTTTTAATGATGGCTATTTAATCTGTATATTTTATGCCAAGTAGATTTATATACCTTTCAATATTTGAATTGGGGATGTTATTCCAAATGAGGGATGAAGTTACAAAATTTACATGCACGTATCGTGTGTGCATTAAATATTACAGAATTTATGTCAGCAAATATACAAATACTGTAAGCCTCTGCATGGTCCGTGGGTGTATTTTTTTTTAAAGATGCAGGCTTTTTGAAAATGCAGTAGAACGTCGAGTGATCGGGTGTTATTTATTTATTTCCGATTACGAGTAAACGTGGAAGCATAATTTAATACTGGTTTTTCAAAAATAAACGCAATTCTGCACGTAGAGATGCTTCAGTTTTCCATTCTCGTATTGAGTTTGGCTATCTGCTGGGAGAAAAATATTCATTTAACGAGGTTAAAAACACTTAGAATGATGATTTCGATTTTCGAAACGGGTTTGAAATACATTTTTTGTTTTATTCTAAATAATTATAAAGAATCGGAAGTCGTTATGTTTTGTCTACTTACGACTTCAATATCGATTCTAGAGCCACTATTTTTCGGTTCTATTTTGGTTTGGAAACGGTACCAGGATCCATTACCGTATCAACTTTTCAGTAATTGAAGTCACTAAATAATTACCTTCATCCATATCCGTTGCACAACAGTTTGGATCAATTACATTCGAAATCGTTCCAATCCCCAATATCAAATTAAAAAGCATTACATTACAGTAACCCACAATAACGTATCGATAAACATAAATTACAACGCCACAGGAGACACGTCTGTATCTAAAATATTGGATGCGATCGTGGTGTATGCAAATCTCCGCGACCGACTGCACGTCTGAAGGATCTTCTGATATTTCACCTACATTTGCATGAACCGTCTAAACTAGAACGCTCTGTATATCGAAATGGAATACGTGGAATAATGTCGCGTCGGCATTGCGATGCACCAATGAGAATCACATCTACGCGAGGGAAGAGCGAAAAAAGGTATCATTTGGAATTTCGATCGTGTCTGCGCCAGCACTGGCTAATACTACTCGCGAGCGTAATTCCGCCTCCCATCGGCATCGGTTCGTCATCGGCGCTCGCGAATTATTTCTGATGTAACGGCTGCCGGTTAGGTAAATCACGGCACATGGGGGGAGTACGGTAGGACGGGGATGATCATTAGCGAAACGTAATTTAATGAGAAAGACAATACACTTTTCTGAAACGGAACGAGGACTTGAGTGCCTACGGATCCGACTACGAGACGTCCGTAATGGTACTCATTATGCGACGGTGCGGCGATATAGAGTGGCCTTTTATCGTGGCTCGATTGCTATAACGATGCGACCGTAATAACGGGAATCGCATATAATAACGGTCGATTTCTGGACCCCGAGCGTCGTTCGGAATTTTCAATTCTTCGATCGATTCGGTCTCCCCGCAACGCAAATGCTTCACATTGTCTATTCTGTCCGCTTCATCGATCAGTTGTTTGTATTATTTTTTATTTTTTCATGGGCAATCGTGTATGAAATATTGAAATCTCTGATATTCGATCTTTTCTGTCTGTTAATTGAGGACGGAACGCGACTGGATTATTGTTATGCTTTTTAGTATCTATGTGTTATTCTGTATTGAATATTAATTATACATTAAATATAATTTTGGCTGACATGAACGTCACTTTAATACCTATTTCACATTATCTGTATTGAAACTTTGAAGTATTAAGGAATAAAATTGCATACCTCGTTTGGTACATTTTATTTCATAAGAGAATCTAAATTCAAATTTTCCAATATCTTTGAAGTTTGTTATACAGGAAATCAGAATATCTTTTGAATTCACGAAATTGCCTTGAGAACGTTTTACAAAAACTAGTCATATATTAAAAAGAAAAAAATGCGTATGAAATACTTCATTTTTTTACAAATTTTATGTTTAAACATTGCAATAAAGCCAATCTGAAAATACAAATAGATTTCAAGAAAATTTCTTAAATATTTTGACAATAGTCACATACGTATAATACTCCATATTTTCACCTTCCGCTTCTCTTCACAATCATCTAAAATCTAAAACCTTTGTCGTGAAGAAAAATATTTTTCCAGCACAAAATAAATAATTTTGCATCTCAATCTCAGGGCTAATTATATCAGTATAACTAACACATCACGTCAGTTAATTATCACGAGAAAAAATTAATCTTTCCATGGAAAACTTCAGGCGAACAAAAACAGATGCTTCCTAAAATAAACGTGCCAATCATACTTGGTCCATATTACCATTTCCTCTCCTACCAAAAAAGTATCCACGATTTATCTCGCAAAACGTAAAATCCAGGCGAAATACAAGTCTCTTCGAAGACGCAATCTCCTCCCCACGTTCATACCCATCATCAGATTCATTAGTATTGAATACCGCGGACGTCGCCTTATCGCGATCTCCCATGCATAAGGAAGTCGCAATAAAGAAGCCGGAACGCGTTCCCGTGTTCATTTCTCAAGAAAAGAATCCCGTTTCCCCGGCGAAAGACAAATCCGCGCGTTAACCGGATACGTAACGAAAGCCGCGACAGCCCGGACTTGAAATCACGTCAGGCTCCGTAATTTATATGAATCGTTCCGCGTGCTAGCAGATATTGCGGCATCCGTTATCCGGCGGGCGGTGCGAGGGTGACTCGTAGCCGGGAGGTTCTCGTGTGGCCTGGTTCATAAGGAACGGCCGCCGAATGGCCGCGACAGAGAAAGCTGTATCGTTTTACAGGTCCCCGGGGAGCAGTTATTCGAAACGCGCGAAAGCTCGGGGCCCTCGCGCCTGCGCCAAGTTAAAACCGAAACGTGATTTTGTTCGTCGATCGGAACAGAGGATAAAGCCTCTCTCCCGGTATCGCGGATCCGGCGCGGACGGTTCCGTAACGTTCACGGCTAGACGGTTTCGATGGTCAGGGCCATTATAAATTCGCAACGGCGGCGGCGGGGTGCGCGACGAAAGTCGGGATTTATGAGACTTTGTTTACGAGCCATTAAAGAAGAATTATATCGGTGGAGGATCGCGCGAATTGTCTTATCGCGCGAAACGACAATGCGACGCGGGGCTCGCGCGATGATTTAGTCGAACGAACGCGCCGCGCGGCTCGTCTCCTATAAATCACCGTCCCCGATGAAAGCATGTGAAACGATTCGCGCCGCTTTCATCCCCCTTCTCACGCGCTGGTTGTCCTGCACGCGTGACGGTTGATCGATTCGCGCAGGGCGACTCTGGATCTCGTCGGAGCGATTAATTAAGAAGGAAGGAAGGAAGGGATCTTTAATCCCGAGCGGTGTATGCGGGCGGTTCGCGGCAATATCGAGTCGGCGGCGATCGAGCGCACAAAGGCGGTCAATTCGTCGAAAGCTCGCCTCAGAGACGTGGAGGAGGCTTGTCAGCCACTTCCTGACTAATTGCCGGCGGGTTCGCCGTTTCTCGGAAGTCCCGTGGAAATATTGCTTCCGCAGGTCGAAGTACCGAAGTCCGACCTCAGGAAGACACGGGCCTATTTCAGAGCAGAGAATTGAGGTCGTAGATCCTCCTCGAGTTCCCTGGTATTCCTCCAACCCTGTCTCTCTCTCCCTCGCCCTCCGTCTTCCTCCGTGCCCTGGCTTCTCTCCTTTACCACTACCCCCTGGTTTCTCTTCCTACCCCGTCGCCGTCTCTGGTCTACTCCAGTTCGAGTGGCCCGAAACTATGGCGCTGATATACTAAATTCTCATGTTTAATTAGAAATTAACGGAAGACTGCGCGTCTGGTCGAGAAACGTTAAGCAGAGTTATCCCTGGGGTGAGGGGGGAAGGAACTAGCTTTCTTCGTAAGTAGTTATCTAGTCCCACTTGCGCGGATCCGTTGCCTGTCGAATATTCGGGAAGCGATAACGGTTATTAGTCGAAGACTAAGATCAATGTGCTATACGGGTTTTATAGCCGTAGCTGATAGCGTGTAGCCATGTATTATAGTTGGAAACTTTGCAGGTTTTATGTAGTTCAGTCTTTTATGTGTCTTTAGACCGTGATATTCTTTTTCATAATGAATATGAATTTCATTTGTTTAAAAATTTCACGGAGACCCAATCGTAGCAGTTGAGGGTTAAAATATATGAATTAGTAAGGTAAAAGATCTTTTTATTGTCACTTATTAAATTACTGACACACTCGGATGTTTTACTCAAATATCGAACGAATATTACGAAGCTAAAGAATTGTTATTAACAAGTGAAATTGTAATTCATACTAGAAAAAAAAGTAAAATTAAATTTTCATAGCCATTCATGTTTGTAAAATTTTCAATATTTATTAATTTACTAGAAGAGTGAAAGCGATGACTGTCTTCCTAAAAAAAAAAAAAAAAACCCAATGCATTGAAAAAGGGACTAGAATTGTAATATTTGAAACATAGAGGTAACAAAATAATAATGATCTTTTAGATAATAACACAATCGTAGAGAATAACAGTAATGTTTGTTGAATTATTGTATTTTCTAAAAAAAAGTGGAAGTTTTATGAGTTGCAAAACCTTCTTCTTCAATTAAATATATGAAGTAACAATAAATAAAACTAAAAAATTATATTTTTGGTAAAAAATACAGAAACTATGCAACGATTTCGAGAATAATCCGCAAAGGGACTTTGTTTTACCCTAGGTGCAACGTACATAATTTTTCCTTAGGAATTGTTATTACTAATAACTAACATTTAGATTATCAGAGACAATTGCATTTCATTGCTGCAAAATTTTTTTCTTTTTAGTAGATATATCACCAAGTTAAATTTTTTTGAAATTTTACGATACCTTTATCGTTGGTATACCAAATAATTGAAACCCTGAAGAATAGAATAAAAAGTAATTAGGAGCGGGTTAACTAAAGTTCTACTTCAGTTACTATTTTTAACTTAATTTCTGTAGAATGGGAAAAAGAGATAATTGAGTAAATTGTCAGAGAGGAAATTTAATGAAATTGACAGAGCTGCTTGCTGAACAAAATTTAGAAATTTAGAATTTTACCATTTATTTAGATATTAACAAATTTTTCCTCACAATATGTACAAAGGAAAAACTAAATTATAATTAGGAACTGTATTTTGTACAGACATAATTAGCTTTCGGCTTTTTATGCATTTGTGAAAAATGGAAATGCGCAGAAATACAATAAAATCTAAAAAAGTGTATTATATAAATATTTACACTAATTAGTGCTCTAAGGAGTCCGTTAAATTTCATACTCAGACTTGCAAGAATTATATGTACTATTTTTTAAAAATTCATATTGACGTTTAGAAATGTAATGGCAGAAACTCTTGTCTTAATTCACTTCACCAAGTATCCCAAATCTTATCTCAAAATGGCATTGTGCAGCATCTATTAATATGAGAAGCAATGACCATATGTATAACCAGATTATAAAAACTTTATTTTATTCTTTTATAAAATTTGTTTCAACCTAAAATCTAGTGTTTAAAAAATTGAAATCCTCTTGAGCAAAATTACAATACTTGATTCATCTCTCCCAAAACATAAAGTTTCATAAATGTTCACAGTATAATCCTCTTCAAACACTGAATCCAAATAAAAACCACAGAAACCGAAAACTAAAAAACGTATCAACTTCCCCCGATCGAAATCCACCCTAACACGAGAGAGTTTCGAGTCCCAGCACATCCCCAAACCGCAGTTATCAGCGAGCAATTGTAAAACAGTGCAGCGATTGCTCGCGATAAAACGGTAATAGACACCCGAGTATAGAGTTGTCCAGAAGCCCCCAGGTTTTAGATTCTTCGGCATCGTCGAGCGTATTTTTATTAGTCGCAAAGCCGGGCGAAACGCGGCGAGTTTTCTGTACGAGAAACATCAAAATTCGCCCGCGTCGACGGTGGTGGGAAACGGAGTCTGAGGGGTTTTTCCCGGCAGTGGCGGACTTCTCGATGGAGTCTGGCAGAATTTCCTCGGTCTGCGGAGAAAGAAAGCCACCGGCTGCGGAGCGTGTTACCGTCGACGGGGCCGTGCCTTGGGACGACGCGTAATCGTAATTAACGAGGCAAAAATGGAGCGGCCGAGTGGCAATGGGTTCGCGCGGCGCGCACCAAGTGAAAACTCATATTTACCGGTTAGCGAGCTCAGACATCCGCAGTGGTGCTGCGGCATTACGCGATGCGCCGGGAATACCGAGTTCACGGGCAAAATAAGCCCCGGGTCCGGCTTGTTCCTCTCGAGGGCGGACTAAACCGATAAAAGGACGCTCGTACCGCCATGACGAAGGGGTAATTAATAGACCTTGGTAATGTGAGAGGAACGACGCGTTTTTAATCTTGGAAGTATTACTGTTTGGGAACTGATTAAATCTTTAACGGAAGAGGGTCACTATTTTTTTTATTTAATATAAGTTTATGTTAAAGTGGTCGCATTAATAATGAAGTTGTTAGTAATTATTTTCCTGTATATAAAATTCATGCACATGTGGTGGAATTTATTTGATTCGTTTACAGTTTCCATTCTATGACATATAATATTTAATAACTAATAATTAATATTAATATTTAATAATAATAAATAACACAAAATTTGTATGTACTTTGGAGGTGTTTGCTTTGTAATTAGTAGGCTGCGGATGTTTATACATTCATGGCAATTTTAAAATTGCAAAGCCTATAAGTATACCCATAGATCTAGAAGTATATAAAATATGAAACGTAAAATACATTTGATAATATTCAGAATATAATGTATAGGGTAACTGTCCCTATTAGTGTGCTGTTAAGCGAGCATGTTCTCTTTAGGAAGTAAATATTCAATTATCTGGTCTCAAATTCATTTGTTCAAAATTTATATTGATTCTTTGATCCTTTTTTTTTTAGTAAAGACATTTTTATAAAATAAAAAATATTATCTTTTCATTAAGCTTTCATTAAAATTGGAAATGTAGTTATTTTTCTTATTTTTGTGTCCTTTCGATAGGCGTTGAACATATTACTGTACACTGTGCCCCCAATTTGTGTACTTGCTTATAATTATTGATTAACATCTAATTTTAAGCGTCGTACGTATTTTATAAACCTTATAGTTTCGAAATTATCAATGTATTTATAACCACTCTGAAATTCTCCGTACTCTAACCTACAACGCTTTTGCTTCAGAAATGAGATTAAATGAGGTTAAGTTTAATAGCCGAATGATGTATGTATATAAATCCGGACAAACCATAAAATCCGATCCTATTTGTGGAAACGCTTTTAACACTGTTAAAAGGTTTTAAAAGTGTCCTGAATATTATTTTTGTCTCATAATTTTTATAGTTTGTATTTCATAAAATAAAGAGGAAAACTTGTTAAGTGGTTCGCTATTGTTGTTACACCGTTACAAAGTTGTAGTCATCTCTTTTACTTTATTATAGTTTTTTACTGTTTTCCGTGTTTTTTGGTTCTTCTTCGCAAGAAAACGGATGAAAAGGTTCCATGACTGCGACATCCCCGATTTTTTGCAAACCCTGAAATATCGCGAGGCTGTAAAAGAATATGATAATCTAATAGTATCAAGTCGGAAGAACTGGATAGATGATTAATTACTCCTCGGGTCGCGCGGCTTTTTTCGCGGGGAACATCCTGTATACGGTCGGGCGTTATCACGATGGCTTCTTTCACTATTAGCCTTAATGGCGGTAGCTAATTTACCTAACTTTTCGCCGTGTTTTTCGGTAGCAGCGATTTTAGCTTTATTTTTAACATCCCACGATGCGCTGGCCTGGCCTTTGACCCAATTTTTCTCCCGTTCCCGGTGATTTTTATTTTAGCCCCGCGGAACACTATTTTTCCTCACTTTTCGTCTCCACTTATCAATCTACCCGGAACGAGGTCGACACAACAGAAGCAGGCATACGAATCCTCCTGCAACCAATTATTGAGCATCCGACGGTGCACTTTGAAACCCATTCGAGGCCTTATTGCATCGAAGAGAGGGAGTCGTGCCGCGTATTTTAAAATCTCCGCTAATAGTAACGGACGACACGGCCGGAACTTTCCGCCTCCGGCCGCTCGCAAACCGTTCGAGAGACTCGACGAATGGACGTTCCGAGTCCCGGAGCACAGCCACGAAACGAGACCTCCGTCGAAGTCCGATAGCTCGCTTCCGGCCACGTCCTCTTCGTGTTTTCGCGAACGCGGGTATAATTCTCCGTCGGTTGTTCGTCAGCCTCGTCTCGTAAAGTCTTCCGGTTGCGAGGCGGAATTGGCGCGAACAGGCGGACTGGGTTAATCGAGGAGTCGAAAGCGAGTCGATGGCACACGCTTTTAATCGGGGTGCTTCGCAACAGAAAAGTAATACAATATTCCGAGGGATGCGGGCGCAAAGGGGTGGGTCGTTCGCGCGCGGACAATTAAAAGCTCGCGATGGCGGGTGAGAATAATTGCTCTTCGTTTCGACGCGAAAGCCGGAATCCTGGCGGCACTGACAATAAAGCTGACCCGTGGCGGGGTGCGATCGCGCGCGCGCCGCGACAACAGGAGGATGCGATTGTGCGCGAGTGACAACGCAGTATGTCGAACGACCAAATGGATTTTACGTGTACACGAAAAATACAGCGCCGGGCGGGGGCCATTGTGTTCGATACGAAACGGAGTCACGCGTCCACGGGCTTTACACGGACGCGCGTTTACACCGACGCTCGGTAGTCGCGCTGATGCGTAATCCGCGCGAGACACGCCGCGCCAGCCCGGCCCCGGCGATACCTACGAAAATAAAGGGGCCGAATTAATTTACTTTCCGCCCAGGACGTGTACAGCTTCTCCGCGCTTCCGTTCCTCCTTTCCGGTCCTCGGTGCGCCGCTCCTGAAATTGCGCGTAACTCGATTTCCAGGGGAATTTTTCGCTCGAGACGTTCCGAAAGCTTTTTCATAATGCCGCGACAAAGCTCCCAACCCCCCGCGTCCTGTACCTTCCCGCTCCTGGATATTTCCGGGTTCCTCGCCGCGAGACCGCGGTGGACTTTAATTGCGAGATTGTAATTAGCACGGTCGTAAAACGGCATTATGGAGGTTGGTCAGATTAGAGCGAATTCCGCGCTTAAGATTTTTCAATTTCCGCGTGGCCACGAACCGGGTGCGGGCTACGCTATTCAATCGTCTCGCCCGTCCCCGCGGCACCGGCCCGGCGGAATTAAAAAACATTCACGCTCTTATCGAACCTCTGCCGCGCGCAACAGCTCGGCCGATGTTTATTGCCTTCTGACAAGGGAGCGAACTCGATTTATAGTCGATTCGACGCGGCGCAGCTCGGTAGAAATCGTTATCGCGTCTCGGTTTATCGCAGCCGCTCGCGCGTACGTGCCCGCGTTACAACGGTGTGTTAACAGCCCCCGTTTCCGGCTCCTTCACGCAACCCCTTTCCACTCGTGTTACGTGCGGCGCGTCGTCTCGGAGCGCGCAGCGGTCGATTATCGAGCTCGCATACATATTAATTACGATTAATGAACGCGCGCTGCGAACCGGAGGGTACGATCAGCAACAGCTTCGAAGAGGCGGCGCGGCGGCGGTGCGGCGGGCCGTTTGTCTGGTTCGACGGGCGCGGGAGTCATTCATCGTTAAGCGAGCGACAGTCGCGCGTATTGTGTAGTTTATGAAGCGGGAAGCGTCCGTGGAAAAACATTAAATAAATCGATATTACATCATAATGGTATCGATCGGAATCGAATAAATATTTGCCGCGACACGATTCGTCCCGATAGCCGTGAAATTTAATTCGCGTCATCGCGCCGCGCCACGCCGCCGACGTGAATTTACATTCGTCGCGCGGAATGGACGGCGCAACGCGGCGCTGCCCGCGGAAG
Organism: Perdita meconis; assembly: GCA_030770465.2. Lineage (NCBI taxonomy): Eukaryota > Metazoa > Arthropoda > Insecta > Hymenoptera > Andrenidae > Perdita > Perdita meconis. Next base: position 6,143,784 of record JASKOS020000007.1, read on the forward strand.
TGCTCCCCAATAATTTCCCGTTTTTCATGCGGCCCATATTTGACGGACAACCGGCGATTTCGAAAACTTTTTCCCTCTCGTTCGACGGCAATCGCGGCGGAAGCGAAGGCCGAGATAGCCGTATAACGGGGCGGGCAGGGCGTGCTTCTACGGCCGCACATCCGAACGAAAGCGTCAGTTTTAATTACGCGGCCGCTCGGTGTATCACGCTATCGGGAATATCGGGATATCGACTGCATATACCTATCTATCCGCCAGCGGGCACGTTGCGCCGAGCGATATTGGCTATCGCCTCCGTTAGCCTTTCCCTGCGCCGCCCTGTCCACGTAATCTGGAAATATTAGCTCGCAATAATCATCGGCTTCGCGCGCCGCGCCGCTTACCCTCACGCCGCTGCTCTCGAACGCGTTGCAGACTCGAGGCAAGCCTCTTCCTTGTCGGAGAACGCTTCGCAGCGCTTCGACTTCATCGAGCTTCCATCCTTCCTTCGCGTCGAAGTTTGCAGTTTCGCTAATCGTCTCCCGCCACGAGACTTCCTGTCGTAGCTACCGCTGGCATATTATTAACCCTTTCGCGACCGCGGAGGAGATAGTTTGGCAGCTCTTTGTTGTGTAGCGCAGCGCTTTGGACCAGGTAGCGAGATACCGCGATGTTAATTATGCTGCAGCATGGACGAGATATCTCGTGTGTCCTTTATTAGGATGTCGGATGTCTTATCGGGAAGTTATTGCTGACAGCACTTGCGTGATAAGGTTTTTCATAAGGTTCTCTATTCGCATTTAAAAAATATATCATAGACATAGTAAAGTCATAACTCGTCTCTATTCTCGCATCATCTACGCGCAAGACTTGGCGAAAAATTGCAGTGTATTGCACGTGTATGTATATTATTTTTTTTGCGTGTGGTATTACGATTTTTCGTACGATGCTTTTTTCGTGCGAAATCGCGTTCACTGTAATCATAGCCTAATAGTATGAGTTTGTTCATGTATATTGATCCTTTTTTGTATTAAAGGGTGTTAATCGTATAACAATAAATAAATAAATAAATTTCAGAGTGTATGAAAACAACTATCGAGAAAAACCGCACGAATTTTTCGGTCAACTCAATATTTCGACTGAATGTACCAACGAATAAATAGTACCACAATGCGAAATATCTCGTCCCTGGGGTCCTCTAACCACCGCCGCGGCACCAAGAAATCTCGTCCAAAGTCGGGAAAGGGTTAAGTACCTCCTCCATCTCCCGGCGAAAAGTAATTTAAGGAACATAAGGAGCAGCGAGCGTGCAAACCCGGACATAATCGAAAACGGGACCCAAAGGCGAAGATGCTTCAGCGGTCGAAGGCCGTCCGGAAAAGAGCCTTGGCTTCCTCTCAGCTAATAATTTAACAATAACCGGGCATAATTCGAGGGGGTCAGTACCTCTGGCCATCCCTCATCAGGGAATTCTTGTTAGCCCCGTTTTTCAATTATCGGACATGCAATACCTTGCGCTGTCGGCGCCTGATTTAGACATACCTGCCCCCGGGGCAACTTTCCTGCATTTCCGCTTTGCCTCTTGCCCGGTTTTCCGGCTGCGCCGAGTTACCGACGTGCCTTCGCGGAATTTTACGACGATCGGACGCTGAGGTATGCGCCGCCGCCGCCGGTCGTGGCTTTTTATGCACGGTCAATGCATACCGAAAAAATGTGTAAAGGCGGAACCTCCGGATTCATAAAGTCCGAGACCCTCCGGAGATGCTCGCCCGGTGAAACGTAAATTCTCGGAGCTCGAGGAGCCGCGCTCTGCTTGCGATTTTCCGGCCGGACGATACAAGTATTTCGCGCGCCGAGAGGAAAGGTTCGACGGGGATGGGGCATGTTTTATTCAGAGCCGCCGTGGAAATTCGATCCGCCAGATTTTAATTCCTTCGCCGCTTCGAAATCGGTTGCAACTTCTCGTCGAGGGAACTTTTCACCCCGCGATCTTCGACGCAACACCGGAAGAAAAAGAGTAGTTAATTTCGTGCAAGGTTGAACCGTAGGTTCAGGAAAATGGCGCAAACAGGACGGGCCGTGGAACGGCAATGTGTCTTTCGTCCGGGCCGGCCCTCGGCACCGCTTCCCTCGCCCGGAATACGTCCGGTAATTGCGTTTGTGTGTAGCCAGGAAGTTTTATTTGGCTGGCATTTATTCGGCAACGAAGAGACAGCGGCCCACTTAGGAGGAGAGACAAATGTATTTACGTCGTGAATCTGCCAGGAAGCCCGCATCCACCTTTCAAGCTTACCCCTTTTATCCGGGGATTCTCGCAAAATTACGGGAAGCCTCCGGCTGGTACGTCGGCGATAGAAAAAAAGAGGAATCTGTGAATTGGTTGCTGAGAATCATGGAACTGATTCTATAATAATTCATTTTTGCTGGAATTTCACCGTGCATTTCTTATGAAGGGAGCGTCTAGAAGGGTAGTAGAGGACTACAGAATTGCCAGTCATTTAGAAAATTTACATCAGAATTTTGTACTGCTTTAAACATTTTTTGATGCCAACAATTTTTTCCTTTCATAATAATATTAAGTAAAAAAGTAGAAAAATCAGTTTATCTGTAGCTGAAGAAAGAGATAATTCACAGTTCGAATATTGTACTTTTTACGTCGTAATTTTATTTTACTTAATTTTTTTTTATCTATCCATTCTCCACTTATTTGGTATTTCGTATTTGTTGGAAACTAAAAATATGAAATTTCTTTAGAAGTAATTGTATACAAAAATTTGAAAAGATCGGGCCATGTCAAGTAAAAAATTTATTTTAATAATTCACAATATGAATGTTGTAATTTATATGGTACATTATTACTCTATCCTACTGAATTTTGTTTAATTCATTCATTCTATGTACATTTGGTATTCTACATTTTTGGAGCTAAAAATACTACATTCTTTTGAAAATAAGTCTGTATAAAAATATAGGGTTATTCAAATTAAGTGTCACGTCAAGTATCTTCCAATAAATACCACTGTGAACGATTTGACATATTTTCATTAGCTTCATTTTCAAAGATTTAAAATTTGTAATTTATCATGAAATCTTAAGAAAGAAATATTATTATAAAAATTCAAGTTTCGTTTGAGCATTATTTTAATAGGCATATAATTTCACGAAGAGGAAAGATCAATTAGCCACCAAGATCGTATGATTTAACGTTATCCGAATTTTTTTTATGGGGAATTCTTAAATATAAAGTCTACGTCAATAAGCCATACTATTGATGAGCTAAAAAGCAATATCATAGCCGCCATTGATAAAATTAAATCCTTATTACGTGAAAATGTGATGGAAAAGTGGGTCAAAAGCATCGTGTTCATGACAAAAAACCGAGGATGAACCTGGAATGATATTGTGTTTCATAATTAACACCATAAAGAACACTTTGTTTTAAAATAAAGAAATCAAATAAATTTCAAATAATTTGGGTTTTATTTCATTTTAAAGATACACTCTTGTATGACTCTTTAAGGGGTTACACCACTTTGAAACCTAATAAATATTGACATCTTTGAGAATTCTTTTTAAGACAATGACAAAACAAATGAAAAATTCGGTTAAGAGGAAGTTATTCTACAGCTATTGAAGTAGACAAAAAATTTTTTTGTTTCCGTTTTTCCAAATAAAATGGCGGCGCTGGATTCGTGTAAGCTTTTTTGGGAGCGCCAAGTCAGCGTGCAAGATAAGTAAAACATGGTTGAAACTGCAATAAACAGTAAAATCTTTTTTATTTCTTACGCATTTTTTTTACACTCACTAAATAAATACGTAGGGTTTCTTAAAAATTGAATCTGTCGTAAAAATTGTTAGTATTTAAAGGAAAAAATGTCATTGTTGACCTAAAAATTGGGAATAAAAATGTTTGTAACAAGGTCAATATTTAATATATCGCAAAACCTGATGAACCCCTATGTTTTTCTGTAGATCGTTGAATTGAAAAAAAGCTCTCCAAATGTCAAGAGAATCAGATGAAAATTGTCAGAGTTATGTTGCACGTCAGTTTTACAAATGTTTTGCCAGAAAAACACGTTTAATGTTTAACGTAGCAATATTCCGTGTATAGAATTGAAAAACTAAAACATTAACTTCAGTTTGTGGTTGTGCAATTTTTCCATTTTTTTTAAATTTTCAAATTGGTCTAACCCTCTTAATAGTCAATAAAGGAAGAAGAGATCTGCGTACCTTTCAGAACACTGTGAAATTAATACAGAAAACATTGTTGGTATTCGCTCGTGGAATAGCCAAAAGCAATCGCGACGGGTCTAAGCTGACAAATATGTCTGAGAGTGGAATCGCATTGGTTATTCGAAGCTCAGGGATCCGTAGCTGCGGTAAAAGTAGACAACGCTCTGGCAGAGTCTCGTCTGGTATGACAGTGGCAAGGCTGGCAAGACGCGTAAACGGACGTGTACGTGTAAACGTTGCTCCGATAATAGATTCCCCATTTGGAGTTGAGAGTTCTACGGTGAATCTGTAACTCCGACGATCAAACTGCTTGCAAAGTTTGTCGCTCGAATCGAATGGGAGTTTGGGTAACTCGTACCCACGCTGCCTCTTCCTCCCTCTCCCTCCTTGTACACGACCATGTACTTGTGCGCACGTACGTACTCGTACGTCTCTCTCTCTCTCTCTCTCTCTCTCTCTCTCTCTCTCTCTCTCTCTCTCTCTCTCTCTCTCTCTCTCTCTCTCTCCTCTCGTCTCCTCTCGTCGTTATTTCTCCTCGCGCGTACATATATGTATACATATACACCTACGCAAGAGCGCTCCGACTGAAGTCGAGTTCACTGTTCTGCGTGATCTCTTCGCGCATTGTCGATGCCACGAGAAAGTATCCGAGACTTTTTCTCCTTCCGATTCCAGCTTCCTCCCGTTTCCGGCCTCGCCAGTCAGACTCTCTACCATTAAAGTGTTTCCCCGCGGCAGTCCCGAATGCGTCGTGATGCAACGGCATGCATAGTGCATAAGCGAGGCCGACAGCCGCGCGCCAAGGAGGACGCTCTTTCTCTCGGTGGGAAACGCGATAATATTGCGGCAACGCGGCACGGAAATGGCCGTTTTTCTTTGCCCCGTTACTGCCTTCAAAGCTTGTCTCTTTTAAGAGCGCGATGACGACGTCGCCTTTTGTTTGCGAAACGGGTTCCGCGAAGGTGCGGGAATTTCTTCTTCGGGGATCCGTGGAAACTTACCACTTCTCGGAGTGCTCTTTATTGCAGCATAAAATATTATTTCGTAATGCGCGTTGCGACTACGACGGATGCAATAGTGGTGCAAATATTCTGCAGTATGGTATAATCATTGTACCTAGCTCATCAATAGCCGACAGGGGCGGACCGATAACTTTGGGGGCCGTGAACTAACACGGTTTGTTTTATTTAAATTAACCAAAATTTGGGTTAGTTTTGTCGACTTGTTCAGCATTTTATCGAAAATCTGTTTTTTTTACCCTTTTTTAAATAGGAAAATTATAGGCAACAGACATTCAAGAACTTTATTTTATTTGATATTTTATTCAAATTCAATAGTGTTCAAAACCAACGATTTAAACTTTATTTAGGTACGAACATTTATTTTTTCTTCAATTTTTAATTAACTTCCCGATTTATAGGGAAGTTATTGTATTTGCCCCTAAAATGAAAAATCGATTTTTTAACAGATCTCCATGTTTCAAGGTCATTGGAGTAATTTTAGACTATTTTTAACAAATTGTTCGTGTGTGTGTGTGTGTGTGTGTGCGTACGTACGTACGTACGTACGTACGTACGTATGTGATCAAATTTTTCGTTAACGTTTTCTAAAAAACTAATAGTCAGATCAAAATGGTTGATGATGCAATCGATGTGTATCAATGTAACTTAGAGCTGAATAGATTTTTTTCTAATTCGGTCCAGTAGTTTTTTAGTTTTTTTAAGAAAACTTAACAGAATAACGCAATCTAAATGGGAGAATATAAATTTATGAGAGAATAACTAAACTGAAATAATATATATACATATATTATTACTATTATTATATTTATATAACACACACACACAAACACATATATATATATATATGTATATATACAGGGTGTCCCATTTTAATCCGCCACCACGGCTAACTTAAGAAATATGCATCGGATCAAAAAACATCCCGAACAAAAGTTTGATGGTTTGGAGGGGGACATCTGATCCTGTCAAAAAAATTTCACCCCTACCCCCCTGGGGGGAGGGGGGGATACTTTAAAATTTTAAATAGGACCACCTACTTTTTATTGCAGATTCGGATTCCAGGCCACAAAATATGTAGGTTTTATTTCAAACATTTTTTTTCATTCGCGATAGGTGGCGCTGTAATCGCGAAATTTCGATTTTTCGCCTATCTCGATTTTTCGCCTATATATATATTACAATATATAATTATAATGATATAATTGTGATAAATACATATATATGAGTATATTTATACACGTATAAATATATATATACTTAATAACTACATATTGAAAACAAATGAATATACATAATATCCATATACACAGCACACACATACATACATATATACCCCAGGGGGTAGGGATGAAATTTTTTAACAGGGTCAGATGTCCCCCTCCAAACCATCAAACTTTTATTCAGGATGTTTTTTGATCCAATGCATATTTCTTAAGTTGTCCGTAGTGGTGGATTAAAATGGGACACTCTCCCTATATATATAGATGTTCGTTTAATGCGACGTCATATAGCAACAATGTTGATAAGTAGAAAACTATTAAATTTCTCCGAATACGAATAATTTTCTAATTAGTGACAATTAATAATGGTAATAATAAATTACAACTCGCAAATCGGGAAGTTCTTTGCGTGGCCCGTAAAGGGTCACACACAAAATAAACATGAATAGCTACAGGCATCACTACTCGTGAGCGAGTGTAGCGAGCGAGCTACAATAACTCCACTCGCGAGCTCGCGAAGCGAGCGAGCAACACGGACTCCACCCGCGAGCTCGCGAAGCGAGCGAGCAACACGGACTAGTTTAAATTGTTTTTATTTTTATTTTTTTGACTGCGAAGGGAGCCCTTTGATTGAACGGGGCCCTGGGCTGCAGCCCATAAAGAACATGTCTAAATTCGTTCCTGACAGATCCTATAAACAGAACCATGAATGAAACCAATATTCATATAAATCACCTTGATCTATCTATCATTCAACTCTTTCCCTAAGTTACTTCAATCTCTTAACTTTGATGTACACCTTCCTTAGAAGCTTGGTTAGACCGTATTAAAAAATTGTTACTAATTATTCCATGTAAACCAAAGGGATCTTTCCGTTAATAAGCGAATAAGTAAATAAATAGGGTGAAATATCTAAATTTTGTCTTCTTAGGTCTTTTTTCTAAAAAAAATCGATATTTTTACTTGAACCAATTTCCATAATCGCTTCGAAATTTCACCAACGAAGCGTCGCAATCAATGTTTCATAAAAGTTCGCACCGACGTAATGAAAAATAGGAATGCGAAGAGATACGTTTTTCATTTATCGGAAAAAGTGGTCCCAATTTCGTTTCCATTAATTCTAGCGAGACAGCAGTCGAAATACATTTTTTAGCCGACTTTTGTTTATTCGTCGCCTCGTCAATCGAAGCAACCTTTTATTTCGCAGCGAGATCTAAAATTTTGGCCTCATGCAAAGAACCGATAAAAAGTTCAAAGGATGGAATTCGGGTAACCTAAGTGGAGTAAGTGCGGAATTTCGAAATAAAAATTTAGATTTGTTTTATTTGCGACCCTCGACATCGAATTCCGACAAAGCGAATTCGACCAATATTTCGCCTCGCAGTACGTGTCCCAGATCCCAGGGAAATTCCTGTGCATTAAATTCTCATGAAAATCCGTCGGACGAATGAAAAGCCAAATTTCGTCGGTCGATTTTCCTCCAACTTTTGTCTATTGATCTTTCGAATTAAGCCGATGTAGCCGTACGTCAAATAATTTCTTGATTGCTCGCGATCCCATCTATTTGTGCTGATGGAGGCAAATTAAAATCCGCCGGTAATAAACGTAATGAACGCAGTCGGACTATTGATCCGGAACAGTTTGATGAATCGATAATTTCGTTTGTAGGACTCGACGGGGATGCTGTAACGCGGCGCGGTATCCGCGCGACCGGGCGCACCGTATTTTCGCAGACCTCCCCTCCGCCTCGGATCTTTCGGTGATGTAACGTCGGCTTCGCCCTCCTGTTACGTCGCGACGCGGTGCTCGATCGAGCGTAAAAGTATTTTCAAGCGTTGCTTCGCCGTCCGACGGCAGTTTGCCTCGCGCGCGACGAATATTTTAACACCTGCGAGCGGATTTCATCCCCGCGTCATCCGCCCCTTTATACGCGGCGGCCTCTCCCCGTGGATTTAACACTGAAGAGCACTTATCGCTCTCTTGCACTCTCCTCCAGTCACATCTAAATCGTCCCGCTGAAGTTCGACTTGGAGGTGTGACCTCGCTGCCGTCTCGTCTTCCTTTACGCCCCACCAACCCCCGCTCTCCACCCCCGGCGTCCTTGTCTCTCGCTGTCGCCCGCTTTGTCGACCTTCCCCGCCTCCACGATGCTCGAGGATCGTCTAACGGACCGTGGTATGGTTAGGGAAGAGAATTCCACGGAGAATAGGAGCGGAGTCGATAATAACCGGGCAAAGTCCATTATGACGCGTTTAAGGATTTACGCGGAGGGATTATCGATGCTCCAAGGGGATGGAAAAAAAAGGTGGAGGAGAGAAGGAGGTCTCGAATCCCGCACCTTCTACCGGTTTCCCGTCGCTCCGTTCCTTTCTCGTCGTCCTGCTCCGCTCGCTGGCCCCTGCCGCAACTCCCCTACCTCCTTCCCCGAGATTTACCTCATTCTCATCTTCCCTCCCCTCGGATCCCCGCGCGCCCGGCGATTCGCCATTCTCCAATCTCGCCGTGCTCGTAAAGGATTCAAAAGAGATTGAAAAAGATTTGCTCGAGCTCCCGCGGAAGGGGTGGAGGCGCAAAGCGGCGGGGGAGTAACGAAGCAGACGACTTAAGAGTTGTGGGCATCTACTTTGTCGATGAAATAACTTTAAAAATTAAGAACACGGGGCTGGTCCGGTTAATTCCTGCAGCAGGCAGCCTCTATAGGGAGAAATGGCCGCTGCAGGGGATGCAAACTCTCTCGGAAAATTCTCATAATTTATGCTTTAGAAAACTCGGTGGCCGCCCGCGCGGGCGTAAGCACAGTACAGTTTTGTATAGTTACATAGTTTATTCGATTCTGAGCCGAGCGAATTATAAATGCATTATTGGTCTAATCAATTAAACGAGAAATCCCATCATTTTAACTTTTCCAGGAAGAAAGAAATTAATGACTGCCTCTCCGAGGAAGTAGTCCGATCTGGGGCCCTGTGAGGTTTTTATTTAGGTTCACTTATTTTCATACTTTTCGTTATTTTAATATTGCAGATTTCTTCATGGACGTTTTAATTCTTTAAACTGTAGTGCAACTGATACAATTACGGACAGATTAATGGTTTCGCGGGCTTATTGTTGCTTAAAAATTATAAGAAACTACTGATGATTTCTAAAAATCATGTCCCCTAGTAAATTTCATTTTTCTGGAATCCTCAATGAAGTCCTTTTACAAAATCATTAAAAATGAATGAAATACCGAAGAAATAAAAGAAATGAGTCATTGCAGTTATTACGAAATCTTCAAAACAGAATTGCTTATGTTTTAGAAATGAAAGAGTTTTAAGAAATGCATGTTAATATGTAAAAAAAATAGGCTGACCTCAGCAAAATCGTTAAAATGACCTTCACCGGATTTTTGATCATTATATTATTATTTTACATCTCATGCAAAATTATTGACATTCTATTTTTTCTTATTATTTAGTCCTATTATTATTACTATTTAGTTTAAGGCAAATTGTTTCCGCGGAAAATTCGATTTTGATTGTAATTCTTTTATGTATTTCGTTCTCACCATTTTACGCAACTCGCAAATATTACTCGTTTTTCCTCGAATTTCAAAATTTTTTTTTGTTTTGTTATTAATGGGTTTTTGGGCTGTATAATATTTGTGGTTATAAGGCAAAACTCCGCATGTCACATATTTTCATTTTCAAGATATTCACGTTTATATTAAAGTTAAGTTTACCAATACTGTAGCATGTTTTCAATTTTCTTAAATTTTTGTTTCCAAAGGAATACTTTCGATAAATGCATTTTCTCTTTGATAATAATATAAATTCTGCTCTCTGGTCTTCAGTTAAAGTATAAATTCAATTCTTTCGAAAATATGATTAGCATAGTTTTTCCTTGCAGCATATATACAGTGACTCAAAAATTTCTTTATAAATATTATATAACATTTCCGTAAACTCTGGAAAAGATATTTGCCTTTATTCGATGAAAGTCACAATGAAAATAAGACTAAACGTGGAAGCTGGAAACGACCCAAATTATAAGAAAAAATTAATACTGTACATTTCACGGTTAATGAATACATGGATCAAACCTGTGAATCACTGTATAAATAATTATTTAAGTAAATTATTATTATTGTAAAAATGCTCTAGATCCGAATGAAATTACTGGGGTGCAGAATTTAGCTACTGTTTTCACGGAGCAAAATTTTTCTTCGTCCCTATTCACAGAACACAGATCTCAAAAATTTGATTGCACAATTTAGTTAAAGCTTGTGCAACAACCCCAATAGCCGAGATAACGTCTATAAGGTTCACCTTCTTTTCCTGCGTCACCGAGTTCGCCGCGTTCGATATTTCCTCGCATTATATTACCGGAAAAACGCGTTGCCGCGTCGCACCCGCAAAGGGAGCGGTTCGATCGATTGCCGTTTCTTATCGCTATCAACCCGGATCGCTTTCCGAAAAATTGAACCCGACGCGGCCGCGGCCGCGTTCTCCCGAGTCTCCACGATGCTCGAATCCTAGCGTAAGTGGCGAAATCGCGAATGGAAAAGAATTAATTCGCAAACGGATCGACGACGGTATGATAATTCGAGCGAAGCTGGATCTCTCGGTCGAGCGTGTCGCGTAAACGGCCCGGAGGGGGATGTTTCGCGCGCGCGGGGTAGCACCGGTTGAATATCGAAAAATCGATATTTGCTGGACCATCGGCGCGTTGTCACCTCCATAAATCAAGGGGATTCGGGCCGCGTACGCATGAGCGACGTGTCCGCAAAAATATCTGGCCTCCGCGCGCCTCCATCTTTCCCTCGTAAAAGCCGGAGAGCTCCGGGTTCAATTGAATTCTGCGGGGCGTCGGTGGCGTTCGACCAACGATCGAACCCCGCTTCCCACCGGTTCGCCGACGATTGCGGTATCATAGCGGGTTCGTTGGGGCTGTAAACGGCGACAGGGAGATGCGGCGACGATTCACGATGCTTTTAGGGTCCCTTTCGACGTCCAACCCACGGCCGGATTCCAATTTGCATTCGGTGCCGTTCAGGGATGACATGTTATACCTTGATCGGGTATAACGTCTTTAATAGAGAGATCCATCGTTGCGATTACTCTATCATTTAGTCGGATGACAGATGGGGAAACGTTTTATCCAGTTGCCTTCCATGTCGAAATCTCTGGGATATACATATATTTTTAGAGATTCAGGATTTTTTAGATACCGTTAAGAAACTAGTTTTTTTTTTTTATCAATTTGTGAAATAGTTCACTCTTTTAAAATTATGCCAACAAATACTCGTTTGAAATTATTTTTAAAGTAAAGAGTGACAATTAAAAAATGTAAGTACAGCAGGTCACAGCAAATAACGTTATAGGTTAAAAATGAAGAAATCATAATGTCAGGACATTATAAAGCTACTCATGAATACCTAATTAAGAAAACAGAAGCCCTCATCTGCACCTTATGCAATACAAAAATTATAGTAAACCATCAACTATATGAATGCAGAAGATTCCGTACCGAGAGGACCAAACATGCCTCTAGCCACAGACAGTTTTAACATCACAGGACCACTTGCAGTATTGTGCGAATTAATGTGAACACAGGTTATTTTATTCGAAGTATACTTCATTAATTATAAAAGCAATTTTACATGGAAATTGTAATTTATTTATAGGCTCTTTAATTGGAAATGTATCCTCATTTGATCAATCGCATAACTTTATTGGTTATCTGTGTGCAAATATCTTAAACAACGCTGCGTTTACATTAATTCGCATAATATTGTAGAAGACACCCTAAACTACTTAAAGACCAGCCTGTACAACATAATTTAGAAGTAACAACGTCGCTGATTATGTAGCAGTAGATGCGACGATAAATCCAGAAGAAAAATAAACATTATGAGTACTGTAGCATAGTTGTAGAAAGCCTTGATTGGACGCCATTTCTTGTTAATTTGTTTAAGAAAACAGCATCATTAATACAGTAGATTTTTATGATACTATAACAACTAGTAATTAAAGTTTACTAACATATATTTTAGTCCAAGAATTTTAACAATATATATATACATATATAATTTTCATTTGAAAATTAGTGATTAGTTATATATATAGTTTTAATGTTTTCTCGTATAACTAGTTTTTTGATCACCTAAATAATAAATAAGTTAACACATAAAATTGCAAAAAAATATTAAATTTATATTACGACACTAAAAATAAGTTTCTTTTTTATTACCACAAGCTTCTTTTGCTTATTTTTGTTTCATTTTAATTGATACAAGTGTTAGAATTTACTAAGGTAGTAAATAAAAAGAAGATCTGTTATAAAAAATACAGTGAACAAAATTTAAAAGAAGCTGTATAAAATATAAGTTATAAAAAATTATCAGTGGGTGCTGCTCGACTTTAGCACAAAAATACAGGAGAAAAGACTCATTAAAAAACTTGGTTTACAAAACTATTTAAGTTTTAAGGAGGATTTAATGTAAATTCAAGTGCATTAAAACTTTGAGTATATTTTATAATTTTTATGATGAGAAATTACTTCCAATGCATTTTAGATGATCAAAAATTAGTTCCTCGCCTGATGAAAAATTAGTTCCCATGTATTTTACATGACCAAAGACTAATTCCCACTCACCTTATTATTCCATAGCGTGTAAATAATTCAACTATACTTATTTTCAACTGTTAAAAATCTTTTCTTGAAAATAAAACGTAAATTTATCTTTTAATAACAAAAAAAGTCTATCCCTTATGATTTTATCATCTTAAAAAACAATATTACATCGAACAGGTCCCTAAAATGATCAAAAACTAGTTCCTTAACGGTATAGAAAATTTGTTTGAAAATATAAAAAGCATGGCTGAAGAACGCACACGGATTAAAACCGTCATACGCTAAAAAGCGCATCAAGCCAATATCGATGTATTCACAATATTATGTATATATTTGAAATAGAAATGCGTTCACTTCGCGATAACAGCATTGCCTTTCCTTCGTACCGCTTCGACAACGCACCCCGAAATATTTGCACGGAAAAGCGGCACAAAACTACATATTTGAAAATTTGCTCGATATTCAAGCTTCCATTACTTTACCAAAATTTATCCGAAGTCGATAAAACAAAAACCATTTCATAGTGCGAACTTTCTGCTTTGCGACCCTTTAAACCACTTTTATCGAATCGGGGTCGGGAGATGAAATTCGCGCTTAAAGAGGAATATTTCGAATCGTAAATATTTTTTTTTAAGTTTTCCTGCACACTATCAGAAAGTATAATTATTTATCTCTAAGATAAGGTTATCCTTAAGAATATTCTGTTATCTACTATAAATCTCCGTTTCATTTAAATTAGCTACAAGACTTCGAACCAATTCGAACTCAATTGCATTTCCATGAAGTAGTTTCGTAATGCCATCACTGGACTGCGAATTTTCTATGCATTTATGAGAAAAGTACATACATAAAAATGTAAAAGGACGCGTGAAAATGCATAAATGCATAAAATATCGAAAGCAACCTACATATTACAACAGTGAGCAGAGAGGACAAATTTTTCTTCAAGTTTCAATTCCTCGTTCATATCCATGAAAATATGAATTAGCATTATGCCTTCATAATGTAATTATCACTGTAAATTCTGATACCTCTTTACGAAATCTACGTTTCTGTTCATTGCTAATAAAATCCTAATATCGTACCATTTTGCGGTTTTTATTCCGATGTTTTAATGTTAAGTGCATTTCACGGAACAAAAGTGTAATAGGAGGTGCGTAATAGAACCAGCGTCATCATCGGTACCTAGTTAAGAACTTTCTCCAATTTCGTTCTCACTTACAAGATACGAAAGCTTGAAATCGAGGGAGTTAAGTAGAATGTTCGAGGTGTGTTGGTGTAACGGAAATTAAGAATCACGGAGGGATAGGACCGACGCCCCTCGACAATAGACACCCTCCCCCGTTCTCGTTTCCCCTTCTCCCCCGAGGGACAAGATACACCGAGAAATTTCATCGAGATTGCCATTTCCCCGATGACGCAGCCCAACTGTGCCATCGAGACGAACGAGATGCCACGCGGGGGATATATTACAACGCAACCTGCATTCTTTGCCGTCACGATTCCCGGCGCAAAATTCCAAAAATTATTATCGGGCATGTCGGACTGGAGGGCAATTCGAGGAGAAACGTGTTCCCTTCGCCGGTTCCATCGCGCGTACGTCTCATCAGTCTGTTTACGACGCGGGATACGCAATATATCTTCCGGTTTAATCTTCCGGCTTTCTTGCGTAGCGCTTCGCCTAGGCTGACTTTCCCAGGGATTAAGCTACGCTTTTTTTCTTCCCCGAACGTCCCGGAGGAGCGAGTGCCGACGACCAGACGCGGAGGATAGACGTCCGATATCCTTCATCCCTTGACGAAACTCTTTGTTCAGTACGTGTAATCCTTGCGATTAACTATTGCTCGCGTAATTCCGGCGCGCAGACGAAGGTGTGCAAAAACTCTTATGTTTAATAATAATGAACAAAAAATTTATTAAAATTACGAAAAGAAACTGGTGACAGTGGAATTACAAAAATAGTGCTTGCTGTGTGTTTTATAGAAAAATGGTACTCGTTCCTCGTTCCTCGTTTTCGAAAATATGGATATTCAGTATCTTTAACTTTTAACCTTAAAGAGAAATTATTCTTTAATTCGTATTTTTGGTAGTATTATCACTTACTTTTAGATCGTACTGAGCTGACTGTGAACTTTTATGCGAATCCACATTTTTATAAATACAAAGAAAGAATTCAACCCTAAATATGCGTATTTTCTATTTTACATCATAGCTTACATACGTACGTAAATTTACAAGAAAATTAGTTGTTATTATATAGGTACAATTTACGAAGAAATCTGATTTGTTCATATATTGCTTAAACAAAAAAATTTCTCCGAGAACTACTTGAAAAGCAGGATTCCCCATATAAATATAAATTCCACAGATGTTTTAGAAAATGTTTTCGATGTGTGCTCATTCGATATGTTCCCTCGTCAGCTGAATAATTAGCTAGACAATTTTCTCCCAGTCAGCTGACTAGTCAGCTATATCGGGACCTAAACATACTCGTTATGTAAGTACCCTAAGTCATAAATAGCCGAAAGATCCATATTGCGCTTCACGCTAACCTACAACACAACACTCTAGCTCTTCGTCAGCGATTCCTCGGTAATCGGCGGTGTTGTCCTTGGAGCAGAGGCGTGCAAAATTGAAACGAATACGGTAATAAAACGCGCGCCCGTTAGAAATAATGAAAGCGCGGTTAAAATATCGCCGGTCGAGCTCGCGTCGCGATGACCAGGCAATCTGGGCGTGGGAGGAATCACGGGGGAAAAATTCGGGCATCGACGAGCGCGCGGTAGGATGAGGGCGGGTGCGGTGGCGCGGGCCGCGGGGCGCGGGTGGAAGAATGGACGATAGGACGATGGCAATGTACAACGGGGGTCGGACAGGTGGAGGGTGTAGGGCCACGACCACGATATATCGTGGCTGAGCCTTTATTAAAACTGCTTTCGGTATTATTGCTTTCCGGGAACGTCGAGTCCCGAAAATGGCATTTCCGCGAGATAGGCCGGCGCGGCGATGCCACCGCCACCACCGCGCCGCCGAAAAATATATATCATGGCCCCTCGTGAGACTTGTCGTCTCTGAGGGCGCCGTCACAAGCTGGCCCACTATGGCCTCTGCAATAAATATGCTCTTCACTTTGTACAAGTCGCTCCCTCGCTCGTTTGCCCCGCTCTTATATTGCTCTCGCCCTGGTTATTGCCCGCCTAGCAAAAGTGACTCGGCCATTTTGTCCCCTCTGCCCCTGTCGCCGTGGATCATCCGCGAAATCTGCATACCGACGATGCAAACCCTCCGCGCGCCACTGTGGTCATCGATATTTTCTATTGGCGCGAGGAGATTCAGACCGTGCCAGGTCAGACGTGTCGCACGGTCTTTAGAATCAGCAGTTTGATCGCGAAGAAGTTATAATTTTAATTGTTTTATGAAGGGTTTTTTTTTAATAAGAAATGTTATTTTGAGCTTTCTGTTATGTTTATTTATTTATTAACGGGTAAATCCATTTTGCCAAAGTAGTTCAAGAGCGCAAGGTGTGCAACAAATGATTCACTTAGTTTATGCTTTACGTAGTTTAGCCTATTAGGTACAAGGTTGTGGATGAGGACTGATAAATGTTCAAATGTTTTAAGTAGTCTGCGGACTTTTATGCATTTATGAAAAATATCAGTATGCGAAATTGGAATGGTATATTCTTAAATCTACGGAATATAAAAATTAATATTTTATTATTTACAAAATAAGGCGCATTCTTATTTTTATCGGTAAAAATATTAATTATCATTATAATCATCAGTCTAGTACTAAGTATTGAATTCGGGTATTGGAATATTATTTGAATAATTAGGAGTAGTCGACTATTGAAACATTATTCAACATTATATTATTAAACATTAAGTATACAAGAATGAACTATTAGTACGAAAGTTGATAACGTCGATTATTTGAATACTCTTATTTAATCGAATAATAATTATTGAAATAATGTACAACTATTCAAATACTTCGAATGGTTGAATATTTACAACTTTATTGTCGATTTTTAATATTTGTAATATAAACGGTTTACGATTTATAAAAGTGGAGCGACATAGAATATGGCTTTATGGCAAAAATATAGCTTTTAACAATTTATAAAAATTTTGAAAATTTGATATAAATATGGTGAAGCTATTTGAAAAATTTTAAGAAGTCGATCAGCTTAATGACACTAAATCTCCGGCAATAATCTTCAAACTGATTCGATTAAAATTAATATTAGACTTGTAATTAGAGTATTGAAATAGATTTTTATATGAAAACGTGATGTAAAATTTTCGAAATAGAATTAAACTTTGCAGGAAATACTGAGGCGATAATTTCTGAAATATTCTGTTCGATAACTATAACAGATTTTATACTTTGAATTTGTGAAAAAATTTCGGCATTTTTAGAAAAAAAAGTTTGTGAATATTTCGATGGAACAATATAATCCATGTTGTATATAATCCTGTATCTATTTTTATATTTTTTATTAATTTTGTATTCTATATTAACTTTTTACATGTTTATCTTCGACCACTTTTGTATTTATATTAATGTACCAAAGGGTTACCAACTCTCATTAATAATAATAATAGTAATAATTTTAAAAATGTTATTTCCAGCTGGAGTTGATTAAAATATACAGAAATTTTGGTTTATTAATTTAGTACACGGTGCAAAATTTGCCTCGATACTTGAGACACGGTTTTCTCGATTCGCTCTGCGCTCGAACGCGAAACATCTCTCGACCCATATGGAACGCGTTAAAAACGATTCCGCCGACATTCCCATCGTTCCAGAGCCGCGTTAACGTCGACACTCGCGCGTCGATGGACCGAACGTACGATAATATTTAAAGAGCTCTTCCCTCTTACGTTTTATCGCAACGGGGGCGATGGTTATTTTGCAGCCGGCCGAGTGTCATGAGCGTTTTGTCCCCTCGATGCTGGATCGTCATCGAAATATGCGCGTTACGGTGCTCGACGTGTTACACGCTGTTTTCTCTGTGTCCGATTAAAAAAATCATGCTTTCCCGGAAAACAACGATCCACGCTGGATGCTCCGCGCTTCGCGAAACTCGGTGCCAACGGTTTTCTCTCGATCCGACGTCGTCAAAAATTCGAGAAGTTCGTCGCGACTTGACCCACATTCCTGAACTCGTCGTGCGTCGTAGGTGTCTTGGAGCTCATTGTCGGCTTCCCATCCCCGGCGTCGCCGCTCGCGAAACCGACAGAATTTCTGTCGACGTGGAACTTCTGCCGCGGACGAAATCTTTCATATCCGATTATACGCGGACGCGTCTGTCTCCGGGGAAGGCGGGAATAGTCTGGGGCGTTCCTCTCGAAAACGCTACTTGTCCCGGAAAGGAGAGTGCTGGCGAGCCTCCGCGGCCGTATGGAAAGCAACGGAACGACGATAGTAATAAAGGCGTTATGACGGTAATGGATGGTATTGACAATCGCCGGTCTCTCCGCTTCCTTCTTCCCGCAGAGGTCGAACTCGCAGGATCCGCTTCGGTTTCTCTCTCCTTTCCGTTTTGTCTGTCCCTCAGACCGCAGGTAACTCTGAGCGGCGAATGGTTTCTCTTCGGATCGACTTGAACAATGCAAATTGATGCGGAATCGATACTAAGCCGATAGGAGGTTCTAATAAGATTCCCTCGCTCGCTTCGACACGATATCGCGCGGCAACCACTCCGCTCGTGCGGAATAAGGAGACTGTCGACGTTTCTTCGTTGGGCGAGGTCCTTGGTGCTGTTTTGCACGGTCATGAGTCTCCCCGCGAACCGTTTATGAGGGGAGGAAAGGAGGAAGCAGTGGCGGAATAGATAAATTGCGAAGAAAATACTGGTTTTTGACTCGTGTTAACGATATGTTGGGAAGAGATCTGGGGCGGAATTCGTGATTCGGAATTCCACTTCGTGTAGCTTCTATTTCGTGCAAGTTTCGACTTCGTAGAAGTTCCATCTTCGTGCAAGTCATGCACCGCGTTAACTGAGGGTTGCCACAATTTTTTAGCGTGACGGTTAAAATTTCATGGAATTTAGAGTTGGCCGAGGCGAATTGGATTGCTTTCTGTTTGACGGTGGAAATCTAATTTTTTGATATATATTTTTAAATCTTGAACTCCTAACGTTGTACTTTTATACTTTCGTACTCTTTAAAGGTTGATGTTATTAATAATTAAATAACGAATGACTTATAGATCTACTCTTAAAATAACTCTATTTAAAATAACAAAATAGAATCTATGTATCAGTTATATACTTTTGAGATTGCGATTTAAAGGTGAAGGAATTAAAGAGCTAAGTATTACTCATTTAGTTTTCATTTCAATTACAAAAAAATATTTACCTTAAATTGTTTCTTCTAAAAAATAAAAATGGAAAAATGTCTAATTCGTCTAAAAGATTTTTAGAATTTTTAGAATTAATTCTTGTTTGTAGACCAGTAATTGTATTTTATGTAATCATAAATAAACAACAGATTGTTTTTCATTCATGACAAATATCCATATGCAAAGGTCCACAAGAATGTTTGCAGATTCAACAGTAAAATGTATATATGCAAACTACGAAAAATAAAGTAGAAACAGTAATATTTAAAATATAAGAGAAACTCTTATTTAAGCTTCTCTTTTTATTTCAGTCTTCAAAAATATTTGTACAAAAATCCGCAGTCTAAATAATAAATGCATCCGAATTTTCAAGCTTTCCTTTTTATTTGAAATACGAAATTCCGGATTACATGCATTCCATTTTCATCAAAATTCATTCCACTGCAAACGTGTTTCGATACTAAACAACGACTTTATTTGCGGGCTATTGTAATAAACATGATGGGCGAGGTAATATGAACAATCGAAATACTCTATTCTACAGAAGTTAGTGCATTATTCGTTAGTGCATTATTCGAGGATTGCTTATAATTCTTTATTCCGAATCAATTTTGTTACCTTCTGCGTTTAACGTAATTTCAAATTTCCACTCGGATGAATTTAAAAACATCCGCATCAGAATTGCGCCGGTACTAAAAATTTCGAGATTGGGTCCGGTTGAAATTTTTTTTTCTGGATCATTTGAGAATCCCAAAGGTTTATAATATTCGGATGCCCGTTATTTCTAGAAGCTAGAGCCTGGATCCAGTTGGTCGGGATCCCAAAACTTTGTAACTACATAAATATCTTTTCCATCCTCTTCTAACCAGATTTTGTTCTCCACCTCTCAGGCTTAAAACGCGTAGTTTGCAATTGCATTTTCAGAAACCTATTATGCTACTTTTTGAGAAATAAATTTAAACTTTCAAAATTTTCTTTTTCTTTCTAAACTATTTACCTTCGAAACTCCACTGAACTTCAGAGTTTCGGTTACCCAAATCTGAAGTACTCGAACTATCCAAACATTCAATATTCCGACGTAACCCGAAGCTGGACCACTTGTATCTCTAATTTCTGCTCGCGTAAATGTCTTGCTGCAACGGGGTTACCTTTGAGTCATTGACAATCATTTCACCGACAATGTTTTCATCGACAAGGTTTCATCGACAACATTTTTATCGATAATTACGTGTTTAAAAAAAATAATGAGGCAAATAATTAAAGTTATCATAACACACTGTTACTTTAATGATCTCATTGTTTTTTTAAACACATAATTATCGATGAAAACATTGTCGGTGATTTAAACGTGTTGGTGAATACACATTGTCGACGACCTCAACGTCGATGAAAACATTGTCGACGAAATGATTGTCGATGATTTAAAGGTAACCCGTTGCAACGGACACCATCGACGCCTATGAAGCCACGACCTCCTTAGGTCGAGGAACAGCGCGAGTCGTCCGGATAATAAGGTTTTATTCGTCCGCGTTAGATTTTATTGAGGGTATAAGAGAACGGATGGCGCTGTAAAACGCGCGTACGTAAATCGGGCTAGCGCGCGTCGCTCCTGTAACCATTTCGCCTCGGGGTGACGTCGCGTTTTTCCAGCGTGTTACGCGTGCACGTCGAGTAGAATTTAAGTTTTTCAAAACCGGCGCGCGGCGAATCGGTCGGTACGACGCTGATGGACAGTTTAAAAACAGCGAGGCGAAAGGAACGCCCGCGGTGTCGTCCGGGCGCGGGGCGCAGGAAGAAATTGACAGACGTCGCGCGGCGTTTCTGTGAACGGCGACGGGAAAATGTCTTTCGCTGCTTCGCCAGCGACCGCGGCCGCGTTTCCATGGCTCTCCTGTAGCGAGGAAGCGTGTCGTGATTTCCACCCCGTATCGAATTCTCCATCCCCTCAAGAAACGCGTCGCCTTCCACCCCATCGCGTCGATCGTTCGTGAAACAGGAAGCCGAGGGTGTATCTGATTTCACCTGCAGCCCGTTCTCGGAATAATTTATCAGCGCCGTTTCACGGATGATCACGTTCGCGGCTGGTCATTGACAATCAGTCGGTGTAGAGTAAGGGTAGCGCTCCGCAAGCAACCCGGCCGGGGAAGTTTGGCTTCACGTAGCGCCCCTCATTATTCCTAAATTATTTCCCGGCCGTCACGTTGGCCCAGCCGGGGAATTGGGATTGCTTGACCTCCGGACCGTGCAGGGCGCGAACCCGTCCGATCGTAATAATACAGAACCGACCGTGTTCCATTGGTTACGTTTCCTCCTACACATGAAATGCATTGCGCGCTGCGCGGTCGAATTTCCGGCCGGATTCGAGGCGTTAGCGGCCGCCGTCGAGGCGATGAGAAAAATCGCGGCCAGTCGATACGGATTAAATTATTCGGTGAAATCGACCGGGATCTCGGCTTTATCTTCACGAGTTCGTATCGCGAGACCCTTCCGTTCTGCATGACGCGAGCTGTTTCGTCAACCTATCGACGATCAAATTATCGAGCGATGCGCCGAGTCCCTTGAAAGACTGTCGGAACCCGCGTATCGGCTGAATTCTGAATTGTCTTTTTCAAACGCTCGGTGGCTTCGCGAGATACAAACGAAACCAGATTCGACAGATTTCTCCGAATCTTCGACACAGATCTCGGCGTTCTCCTCTTCTCTCCCTTCTGGAGGAAGTTTCCCCGAAACTGTTGTACTCCGGGTTTTTTTCAGCGCGGAGCAAATTGATATACCGATGCACGCGAACTGTTTATCGAAGGAGCTTCGTCGAACGACGCCATTAAAACGACCTCGCGACTCGAGTGCGGCATGCATTAAAAATAACAACCCGACGCGTCGAGAACTTTGAAGGAATTAATGAGATTAAATCAACTCCGTTTCTCCGAGGAGCCCATTGTGCTTTCGCGCGCGGACAACCGGCAATCGATTCACGGTTTTCGTCGACGCGGACGACGTCCTGCCTGACGCAGAAATAATAAGGATAACGAACCGATACCGGAAATAATAAAGATAAAGAAGGGAACGCGTTGAGACGGGAGAAACGGAAGCGCGAATAGATCGCTACGTGGACACTGTTTGACTGCGGCAGAATTAATGACTTGCCTTGTGTACAGGCTGACCCATGCGCGGGATGCACTTCGTTAGTGCGGCTAAAGGTGACTGAAGGCAGTATTTTCCATGGCTTTTACGCCCTGCATTTTTAAACTACGATTTTTTAGCTGCGTGTGAGATGATTCTGGGAATCGGAAAATACGTGTAAAAATCGAGGTAAAAATAGCCAGGTTAATTTCTGGTTTCTACATTTTTTTAAACGCAGACGAAGGTGTGCAAAATCATACCAAAAAATTGTAACATTCGTGTCTTTCTCATTTTGTGCAGATAAATTTTTAAAGCACAAACGTTTTTGTTAACGAATGGAACTCATCCTTCGACTAAAAACAGTAACACATTTATTTTCTCTTTTTTGCATTTTTGTGCCTATATGGAATACTATATCTATATTTTTTTTACTACTTTGAGGAGTTAGAATATTTAAAACGTCCAACACCACATCCTCAATAATTTATTTCTGAAAAACGGAGAAGAGGTGCAACTTGAAAAATTTTGGGTTTGCTTTGCATATCTAACTCTACATCTAAAAGATTTAGTTAGAAAATTTAGACACTTTGGAACATCCTCTCCTGAGAGAAAACAGTTCCATAAATAAATTAAATAACATTAATTACAAATAGTTGCTTGAAACGTCAAGTTCTCTCGTACTTGAAAACTAATTTGAAAATTAAGACTACAGATAGGATCTTCTGCTATTTACGGTAATTCAAATCCCGTGTGACACAGTTTTATGGATAAAAAATAAAAAACGACTGCATTATTTTATCACTACCTGTTAATTAGTTAATTCCACCATTCTTGGGAATAATTTTAGTAACATATTCAAGAAATATTAAAGATCGCTCTCAGCTTCTGACGCACAGTATCACAAAAATTACATTTTATTTCTGATGCTGCAACTCGATTAAATCTAGGCTGTACAAATCCACTCAGATTTATGAACCCAATACTGAAAATAAGTTGACCGTATCATTGGACTTTTTCGCAGAATCTTTCTATATTCTTTAATTACACAGTTCGTTATACTGCTACAGTATTCTTTTACATCGTATAATCTACCTCTGAAAATTTTCTGTTACGCCTTTTGTACACTAACGGGACTGTAACTCGTTAATTAAATTTATAATTAAAACATTAAAACAGATGAAAGCGAGATCGTCTCGGGAATCGCGAACAGACAGAACCTTCAACCTCTCCGTTCAAAGAAATTACAAACCTTAAAACAACTAACAGCATACGAAATAAAATCAACCAAAAATTATTTACCTTTCTGAAGACAACCACATCCATTAACTCCACTAATTTGAACCCCGAAATACACGCTTAAAATTAATCGCAGATTACAACAGAAAGCGACGGCTGCATTCAGGGGCGCAAGGTATTTCTTGGCCGTTCGCCTGAATGCAACCGCGACCCGTACGCATCAGTCAGATAGCTGAAATTGGCGATGGAGCGAAGCTCGGCTAATTACCTGCGTACTCTCCACAGGGAAAGAGATTGCTTGGCCCAGAGAGAGAGAGAGAGAGAGAGAGAGAGAGAGAGAGAGAGAGAGAGAGAGAGAGAGAGAGAGAGAGAGAGAGAGAAACGAGCAGAGAATGTGCGACAGTTCTGCCAGCGGGTTTCCCGCGCGCGTGAGCGTCCTAAATACACGAACAAGCATACATACACTAGCACGGTGCGGCGCGCGGTAATAATCGACGAGCGTTATATTTCAGTCGGTTGAATTGGATTCAACGAGTCGCACGCACTGTGCCAAATTTGCAAGCTACACTCTCGCCCGCGTGTAATTATACCACTTCCGTGGAGTCGCGCGGAACTTACCCACGGCTGTTCGGCGGCTCGTGCGTGTGGGCGGCCGCGTCGCGCGGAAAACCGCCCCCGCCCGCTCCGCGTCGTGCGGCTAGGCTTATTTCGCGGCCGCCCCTGTCCTCGCATGGACGGTGATGAATAGATTAATTAATCGTTTCACGGGCAAACGGTCACAGGCAGACGCCGCTCTAAAGGTTCGCTAAATTTCGTCCATCTCCTGGCTACGTTAACTTTAAGCGACGTCTAATTGCGTCACTTTTGACGCGGAAATCGAATCACCGCCTCGTCGCGTGAAAAATGCGCCCGTTCCCTCGGTTAATTCTCACCCCCTTCGCGCGACTGTCGTCGCGGATTTGAGGGGAGACCGGGGTTGGTTGGATACTCGGGCGTGTTGACTAATTGGTATTAACTTTATGCCGATGTGTGCTTATTGTAAAAGTTTATTGTAAAAGTAAGAAACTTTTAACGTAGGGGTATGTGGGACAAGATGGTAACGCTAAGGAAAAGCAACAGAAAAAGCATGCTTTGCGTCACAATTGACCAAAAATTTACTATAATCATCATGAAAGTCTCTCTCGATAAAAAAAATGTTCGATCAGCTAACTAATGATAGAGTAATCTAAAGTGACACGTTTTGTGGTTCGCCCTGTATATCTATTTCGAATTGCTCGGAAATGGTAATCATTTGAAAAGCAATAAGATCGCGGAGATTCGTTAATTAAATTCAGCAGCGTGGAAGGACTGCCGACGAAATCTAACAAGTCAACGAAGCGGTTACGCTCTGGAGCGAAGCACTCTTGCATCCGGCTTCTGTATCGCGGACGAGGTATTGTTCGGTTTAAGTAGCGTCTAGTTATCGCGTTCAAAGGGAATATTGGAGAGGACGAATTTGAGGATGGTTAAAGGGCTATTTAAAAGGAAGACAGCGGCCAGGGGCGGAGGGCGTGTGGCGGTGGTTCAAAGAGAAATTTGACCGACGCCATTGCGGGCATAACGCTTCCCCTCTATCCTTCTCGGTTTCTCTGTGGAGGTTGAAATTAAGACGCTCGGGGCAACCATAATCGCCACGTCTCGGGATCTCGTTGTCGGGTCACGTACAGAAATCCGGGTAGCTAATTAGCCTTCAGCCGCTCTAGGATTCGCCCTGGTCAATCAGTGGCGGAGATTCGGTCTTGATTCGATCCTCCGAGCCTCGTTAGCACTACCGTATATTCTCATCCCTCTCCCCGTTCGTTTCTCTCCCTCTTTCAACCCTCTCCTCGCTACGGTTTTCTTCTCTTCTCTTAGCGGCCCAACCTTCCGGCGAGCCCGCGAGAAGGTGTACGTGCGTGTACCCACTTGGACCCTCGCGGTTTCTGTTCTATGTCATTTAATTGCGCTACGTGAGAGCGCCGACGATCCGGCTGCTCTCAGAAGTGGCCGGAATTCTTTTACCTCGAGAGATCCTCGAATGTGTCGTAATTGCGAGCTACCAACCACCGGAAGCCGCGACGGGGGAAAGAAAAAGTACCACGGCGCGCCGCGCCGTCGTTGGGCCGCGCCGCGCCGCCGCGTTTAAACATGCATTCCCGCCGTTTTGAATATTAAGACAATTGTACGCCCGTCAGGTGCTCCACATTCGCGAATAATTCGCGCCGCGCTAACTCGTCCACCGCCCCCCCCTCCCCCGTTTGAATTTTCATTTCTCGTGCTGCTGGCCATTCGAGAGTTACTCGACTTATACCGTTTCTGAAATTCGCGGACGAAACGGAGTCGGTCGATCGGATTACTGGAAGAGTCGCGAAGGGAATGAAAAGGGAGGGAAAAGACGATGATTGCGCTCTCATCTTGAGCTTAGCGGAGGATCCGCCTCTAAGACTACCAGATCTTATTTTAGTCGTTGGAATATTTGATACTGGGAATTACGGAAGCGCTCGATGGGAAGTTTAGTTACTTTCAGTTGAGGAAATAATCTGTGCTTATTTTGTGTTTTAATTATTGGAAGTTTACTACGTGCGAATTTTTTGGGATAGCCGCGTTTCTAAATTCTAATGTACTATACTGGAAAGAAACTATAAGAAAGCAGGCGTTTCTGTGATAGGCTGTAGCTTCGGTAAAAAAAACCTTCGTTTTTTATGTACTCCTATCTTCAACATTAACAGAGATATTTAGGTGTTCTGTTTTACGCGATTCACCCTGTATTATATTTCCAATAATAATATATATAAACAACCTATTGCCTGAATCTTTTATTCTCATGTGAACTGTGTCTCTCATGTACTGTATGAATTTTTGCATATTTTGCAAAGGCTTTTAGGAGAAAATGGAGTAAAATGAAATAATGAGGTACAGTGACATATTATTTTTTATATTTTATATGTTATTTTCACTTCATCACTGCGGCAAAGTGGTAAAGTTGTAGAAGATTTTTTCACCCTTTCGTGACCAGCGCAGCGTGGCATGTATACCCCACTTTCATTTTCAATCTATTGTTGATATAGTAAACAATTTTTTAAAAGGTTTTCTGGATTTTGCTTCACTTGCCCCACTTTGCTTCACTTTCAAAGTATAATTTGTGGCAATTATAAAAACGTTTGCGAAATAAGGTTTAATAGTTTCTTCTTTAATAACTCATAAAAATTTACTGCGCTTTAAGTATGAAAAATCAATCAGTTTCGAAGATATTAATAAGAATATCTTCTTGTGATAAAAATCAGTCAGAAATAATCTTATCTATCTGATCTTTTGTCATAAACTCGTTTATTCAAATGTATGTACTTGAAATGCAACTGTTAGCACCTTCACTCTTAATTTTGTATTATATTTCTCAATATTGCGTTTTATCATGAAAAGTGAAATAATTTAAAAATTACCGAATGAATTTCTCTAAAAATTTGAATGGGGGTTTACTATTGCATAAAGATTCATTCCTCCAATTTTCAAAGATTTTCGCTTATTTTTAATGTTACTGTAGTTCATCCTTAAATTAAAAGTTAAATAATTTCAAAACTACCAAATCACTTCTTTAAAATATTGCTGAGGGTTTGATTATTGTATAAAGATTCAGTCCTCCAATTTTCAAAGATTGTCGCTTGTTTTTAACGCTACTGAAGTTCATCCTTAATGGCAGGAAATTCTCGCGTTTTCTTCGGTTAACAAATACAACCAATACCACCGCTTTCAGTCCACTGTCATACGTTCACCCCCTACGTCTAAGTTTCCACAATAGCGAAGGGCAATGAAGCGCAGCCCTCGTCACAAGGGAACCGCTCGAACAAAGGAATAGCTTCGGAGATGACGATCGCGCGTGCCCGTTCGCCAGTCGTTCACCGTCTGATCCATTAGTCGAATTAATATCTGGGGCAAATAGCATTTGTCGCGGTAGGCATTCGGGCACCGACTAGAAGGGTTCTGCGAGGAGGAAGGGCGGGGGTGGCCGTTGTCAGAGCGCTATTACTAATTCAGAAGGCGGTCGCTGCGCCGCAACGTTATACGGCGGGCGACGCATTCTGCATAGCGTATTCAACGGTACAATGGGCCGTGGATGCGAGTTTTGAAATATGAATATGAATACGGGCGCGAGTGCACGCCTCGTCGAATCGCGCCAACGAAGACAGGGGGTCGCCGATCGATGACTTCCCTTTCTCTTCTGCCCCCTACACGATTCTGTTACCCCGTTCTCCTCTCTATCTCTCTCCGTCCTCGAATCCTGCTCTAGTCGCCGCCGTGAGATACGGCTCCGGCTGATTTATGCGTTTTTGTCGAAAACGATGACTCTTGCAACACGGCTGCTGCGACTCGCCGAGATGGATCAGACTTTCTGTCCGTGCATGTGTCGTGAATGTAGAACGTCGGTACCGATGGCATGGATCTTCCGAATATTTCCTTCACGCGCCGGGACTGCACAAGGGACGTGGATTTAGTTTGGAAATAGAAGATTTCGGGGTAATAAACTATAGTTTATCGGAAATGAAGACCGGCACGATGACCTTAATATAGAATGGATGCGCCAATTTGCAGGAAAAGCAGATATGTAGACTACGAAACTACTCGAATCAATTGGCAAGCTCTCTTATCGACGATCTAATAGGAATAAAACTGCTGAAAAGAATGAAATCGACAGAACTCTGCTCAGAGTAAAATGTAAATCTAAAAATTCTGAAGGATTGCCACTGGACAATACCTTCTCTAACAATAAATTATGATAGATCATAAATGATATAATCGGGAAAGTTGCCAATTCAAGAAATATGTTATACAGGGTGAACAACAAAACGTGGTTCATTTAGATTATTCTACTATCAGTAGATTAATCCAATTTTTTCTTTATTTGATAAAGCATGATAAAGCAGTTCAAAGAAATTTTGAAGGCGATTATCGTGAGTTCGTTGACTCTTTTTTTAGAAATTTTCAAGGTTACTTAAAATTTTTTTTATAGATAAATCTATTAATTTTTTGACATTTTTTTAGCAGATCTTGAAAGAAAGTATTAAGTGACTCACACACGGTTAATAATATTGTTAATATTTAGTAGTATTGACAATATTATTGAGTGTGTGCAGTGGACATTGAAGGTATGATTGATGTTGAGATTGAAGATTTTCTAATCTTCTCGAAAGAAAGAAAGATATTAGAAAGGTTAGATAAAAAGGCATTGTTTGACAATATTATTGACCGTGTTCAAGACCCTTTAGAAAGGTATTTTTTCATCGGAACTGAGGGAATATTTAAAGAATATCTATCCTAGTTGTAAGAGAATTTCGTTATTTTTTTTATATTTATATGACATTTTTTTATATTGTCCCCAATTCAGGAGAAAAAAAAATGCTTTTTGTATACTTGTTTAATATTTTTCCAATATATTAGACGCTTGAATAATCAGCTTAATATTTGCAACATAAAAATGTTAATAGTTACTACATTATTCTTAAATCTTAGTTCAAATTTTAGTTAAAGTTATATTACATTCTTAAACTTAGTGCATTCGAAAATTGAAATCCTAGAAAATTGAGGACAATTCTGAGTCAAGTACTCGAGGTTTTACTGTATTTACTAAAATATCGAAATTGATCTGGAAAACTTTTGAAAAAGAAAGAGTTGACAAAATTTTGACTGTAATCGTTTTAACCCTTTCAAGACAGATTTTTTTAAATTAATAAATACAATTATATAATACACTGTTTACAGTGTTTACACAATTTTTGTAGGTTATATTAATAACCTGGAACTATATACGTGAAATACGCATTGAATTGCGATAATAAAGATGGACAACTAAATTTGGGCGCATATGTCCCATTGGGTTTGCTGAAATTTACTTTGAGAAGTATTCTCTTAATAGTCTTGAAAGGGTTTTAAAGTTTTCTCTGAACCTTTCTATACTGGAAAAAAAAATGTATTGAACTACTAATAACAAAATAATCCAAGCTGATCATGATGCGTTGTTCACCCTCTATAAAAAAAATGACAAATCTTCAGTGACTATCGCGTCTCCAACTGTCTCGACTCTTCGCGGTGGAAAGCATAGAATTCGATATCCCAAGAGTCCACAATTTTATTGGTCGACCATCGGGTACCACCGCGGTACTTGATAACGGGACAATTAAACTTCGGAGCGGAGAAGTGTTTCCCAAGTTTGCAAAGCGCTCTTTTCACTTATCAAGTGTTTCCCTCCACTTATTTTATCACTCAAGGCCGCTGATCACCGACCTAGAACGAGCGGCTCTCCGCTCGGGAGACGATCCCGCCGGTACACGTTCCATTGGCTTTTTCGTTCATTGGATGTAATTTTACGGGGTGTGGATTGAACGGTGTGTCGATCCATCGGCCTCGACCGTATCGGCGCGGTAAAAGGGCCGGCTATTTCCGATAATACGGTTCGTCCTACTTTCGCGCCCGGACATTAAATCTAATAGAAAAAAAATCCTCTCGCGTTGGCCAACGTAAATTTCATGGAAGCTCCATTATATTTGACCCGAGCCGTTTTTCAAAAAAAGAAAAAAAAAAGAGAGCTTCGCGTAATGCGCCCTCCTCCGCCTCGCAGTACGCGCGCGGGGCGTGGGAGGATGCGGAGGCGATTGCCAACTCGCCGAAACTTCGACCAGTGGAAAATCGTTTGACGGAAAAATTCACCGACCCGCTATCAAACCGAGCGTGGAAAGGATCTCGCGGTTAATTTGACACGCGCGCTCTGCCCCGGAATCGGCGACGGGTTCCGCGGTGCCACGGCATATTTGGCCCCCAGTGCATCATACCGCGTCCTCACCCTCCGTCGCGCGGCTTTTCTTGAACGACTTCTGGAGAGGCGGGCGGGCCCTCGGCAAGATGCTGCCGCCGGCAATAACCGGTAACGTATTACCACTTCTGCTCGGTTGAGCGCATTTAGATCGCCTATTTGGCAAGGTGGCCGAATAACTTTGCCTTTCAGCCTGCTCGCCCGGCACGAATCAAGCGCGAAACTCGCGCCAACCGGCGAGTTACGGTGAACCGAGGGCGGGCACCAAACGCTACGGCTGTTTCGAAAGGGCGGCGGTGGATGAAAGAGCGCTCGGCCAAAACCCCCGTTCGCCCCTGATAAAACTTGACCCGTTCGCGTGTGAATTATTCCGCAGCGTCGAAGCCGCGAGCCCGCGACCGCCGACCGCAATTACGAATTAGGCCGCCCGGCCGTTTCGATCATTGCGCCGATGTACCTCCGCGCTGCTGCGATTAATCGGCTAGGCGAGAGGGAACCGCAGCACTTGAGGTCCTCTTTATCTTGGATTATTGGAAAATCCGGGCAAGATATTCTTGTTCCTCCGTTGGGTTCGACGGAGACGAGGACTTTGTAAACGAAGCAAATTAATTATGCAAGGTGTTTCCAAACAGCCGAGATTTGTTTTAAGTAAGGAACTTGTTTGTAAAAGCTTTCCCAACTGTTTTGGAGTCGGCTCTTTGGAATCGTAGATCGAACGTGTTACAGAAGACCCATATAATGTGCTATTTTACTGATAACAGCTGCTAGCTCTCCGGGCATTAAGAAGTCTAGAAACTTCGCTAACAATGGAAATAATCGGGGTAGGCAAGTTATGTGGTCGAGTCTGATAACGCGACGATGTTCGGCGCCGATAAGCGCAGCCAGAGATCCCCGGTAATCCGCGATAATGGCGCGAAAAATACTAGCAGTCCGGCTCGTGGTCTTTGCCGCGAAGAAATGGAATCGTCTTCCTATCTTTGAAACACGTTGGGTGTCGTTTCTCACGCTTCATCGCTGTTCTTCATCTACGAGGCGTGTTTTTAAAGGTCCGTTCGAAGATGAAGAAGAAGCCGCAGTAGATATAAATGATTTATTCAAGATAACAAATATCTATATACCTATGTGACTTTTGTATATAATCGCAATTGACTTTTATATTTTTTATATCACTGATCCCCATCTTGACAAATTATTTTTTTTTTTTACTTTGGAATATGTGGGATTCCGAATTAGGAAAATGAGAAAGTCTTGAGACTTTTCTCAGTTGAGTCTCACTCCACAACTTTGTTCCTAAATATCCACTAAATTATACAAAAAATGTAACGCTTGAATTTCTCTTGGTTGATCTCTGAAGAAAATCCCGCGGAGGCACCACGTACCATACGAGCCGCCGGATTGAGCCGGATTTGGATACTTCACCGTTTCAGCTTTAACCCTTTAGGTACGCGCGACTGGGTAGCGTCGCCTGTACGCGTGGCCGTATACGCGACAGTAATACGTAAAGGTTTGATGAGTTCCTTGTATCGATTGCTTCGCCAATATTATTTCTCTGACCGACAAACACCGCGTTCATTGTAATTTCAGTGTGAGTAACATTGAAACGGGGGATCAAAGTCGGAAATCATACAGTCGGACCGAAGTAACTAGGAACGAATTGCTCGATCGTCGGCGACGGCGGCCGCGTTCGCCGTAATAGGCGCGGTACGCCGGCGATAAGGGCGGAATAGGGAATTTTCTTGATTCAACGACAACATTACACCGGCTCCGGAGGGAAGCACGGGGAGGGCCGAGGTGTTCATCCAATAGCATTATATTCCCATTTTGCCGTGTAGGTTGGGGCGGCGCGGTCGGACGCGGACCGAGTTCCCCAAAGGGGGACGGAAAAATCCCATTTCAATATTTCACGGCTTACGCCCTATCGCTCCTTGCCGGCTGGGTGTCGTTAATACACGAAACAGCCCAGGCAGCGGGAGCTACGCCGCGGAGAGAGACTCCTGGGGGTTTCGAGCCGGCCGCGAAATGACGTATAGACGTTCCCCGCTATTCGCCGCCGCCCGGATTCAGATATTCAGAACGCCCCGAATGCAAACCGCATCGCCAGGGGCAGTAGGCCTACCGGATTACCCGGCCAGCTATGCCTCACCGCATGCCAAAAGTCCGTGTACCCGATATCGTTCGGCCCAATTACCTCGACGCTTCGACCCATAATGGAGCTATTACGAAGTTGCCCTGTCACCTCGGCCGAGCGATTAATGTTATTAATGAGCCAAGAATAATTCACGCGCGGCAAGATACCGCCGCGCCGTTTTTCCTCGAGGACCGAAACTGGTCTCGGAGCTGCAGCTCGCGCTGATATCGTAAGGCTCATCTCTCGGGTTTTGGATCGCGGGAATGGGAGCTAGGAAGGATAATCGAAAGAACAGATGCGCGCTGGGTGTTAATATGTTTGGCTTAGAAGCTCCACCGGTTGTCGGCCGATGAGTACAGAGTGTAACAAATATACGTTGAAATATTTTAAAGCGTGATAGAGGATCACTAGACTGCGGATCTTTACGCAAATTCGAATTTTCATGGATACAAAAAAATAACTAGGTAGATCTTGGATAAAAGTACGTCATATCTTCAAAACATTATAAAATGTGTGTTACTTTTGATATTTCACCAATTTTTTAATCTATGTACATTCTTACAGATTTTTGCATAATGAAAGTGGCGAAAAATGAATAAACATCCGCAGTCTAAGGATCACAATTGGACCATAAAATGACATAATGTCAGATCTATTTTTGCAGTAATAATGTCTTAAAGGCCAGTGCCTCTTCAGCACCCGGAAAAAGCAGTCCAATCCAAATTTGGCAATTTTTCCCAAAAATAGTTTGTTAATAAAAAAAATTGCGGTGCTACAGTTCTGCAAGAGGTGAGGAAGAAATTTCCACTGCCAGAAAGATTTCTCTTCCAATTTTTGTTCTGGAAGAAAAAGCAAAAAATGTTCGAGTTCTACACGAGATCAGCTTGGAAAATACGTACAGTTTTTATGTTTCGTTACAAGTAATTTCTTCACGCAATTTTTCATCTAAATATGAAACATTTTTCAATAATGCACCATTCAATCTCCATACGTAATTCTCGAGTTAATCTTATCCAGAACTCAAACATTTTTTGCTTTTTCTTTTCAGTAAAAAATTAGAGTTAAGCTGGGAATCCACCAGAAAGCTAAGCTAAGCTATGCTATGCTATGTTTAAATAATACATTTTTATCAACTTAGCTTAGCTCTTGGTGGAAACGGATCCATCTGAATGTATTGAAGCTAATTTTTTTTAAACATAGCATAGCATAGCATAGCTTAGCTTAGCTTTCTGGTGGATTCCCGGCTTTAATATCCATCTCAAAATCGTACCGCTAACATTAAGACATTACTTGCAAAATGAAGGAAGATCGGACACTATATTATAGGACATTTTCTGTTCCATTTCAGATCCCCTCCCACCCCTTAAAATATTTCCGCGTATATTTGTTCTACCCTGTACATTGACGTGCGTTACGGAAAATTATAGGTTCTCTTTATCTTGAAGTAATATTTTTATTTTTCTTCCTGGGAAAAATATTTTACTTTTCCGTCTCGAATGGCAGCGCATTTGAATGCTTGCACGTTTCGACTTTTGCTACAGGAAGTAATAAGTCTGAGTGATTTGCCGCGAAAAGTAGCAGCTTGCAGCAACGAAAAGGAGGATATTGAGCTGAGCTATTGCATTATATCTGGAATATATTCTTCCTCGGAAACAGTGTGATATATTCGTTTTCGCGGTGAAAGATCAAACGCAGTAATATTCATAAGAATTTCTAAACACCCATTCTTCCTTGATACATCGCAGGGCTGGGTGACTTTACGCGCCGTAGATTGTGCAGCTAAATGATTGAATAGAGTGTTTGGTGCAAGGAACGAGTGTTTGGAACCGAGAGATAGGGGTTGAGTGTATAGACGGGCGTATCTGTTATGCTGCACTCAGATTGTTCGCGCTGCTTCCGAGCACAGACATTGTGATGCTCCCGAGCATGAATCTATTAAAACTTTGCAACGAAGACAGCCGAAAGAAACTGTAGTTTCATATGTATAATAAATCAAAATTGAGATCTTAATACACTGCGTTGGTGAATAACAGATGTGGAAGAAAATTATCGAGACAAAGTTTTTTCCTCGTCTGGTTAGGAGGAAGGTCAGCCCCATTCTTGAGGACTATCAATGAAACGAAATAATACAAGGTATTCGGTTAAAGGTAGAAGAAAATGCAAGGGATGCTTCTAAACGCTAAAATAAGACGAGAATGAAGAATACCAAAATTGTGGGAACACCTTCGTTTGTTAGTTACAAGTGTTTAAAGTTTTGGTAAAACTGGCTTGTACCGAAGCTGGTTTTCTGCCGACCTCTACTTCTTTCGGTAAGAACATCACTGTTCGAGCTGGCTAACTTTAAGAATGTATTGGACTTATTTGAAAAATAGTACGAGATCAATAAAAGTTCGTAGGATTGTTTTTGGTCTTTCTGATGAACTACACTAAATTTGAAATGAATCCTCTGAACAAGTTCTGAGTTATAAAGATAAAGCACCTGAAAGAATTGTTGATTTTCTCCTACCTGTAGCCGAACACCCTGATAGTAGAAAATATGGGGAACCATCATGTATCTAAGAGTTGATGAATCAGAAGCTAGCGGCATTTACTCTACAGAGATGAGATGTTGGCCCGCTACCTACAAGCTAAACCTGCAGCGGGGAAAGAGGAATCGTCCAATCGTATTATCCGATTTCAGGCAGTGACGCCCCCTAGTCAGACAGACTTTCATCTGATCCGATCACGTGGTTCAAGATTCCCCGCAGCAGTTTTAGCTTCTAGATAGCCGGCTAACATCTCATCTCTGAGCAGTACAAGCATTCCGAGGTTCAATCCCGTCAAGTTTCAGTCTGCGCTTTGTCTGCACAGTCTGCGGGATTACAAAATGAGAGATTCTGAAAAGAATTTGTGCAAATTCTGAATTCATGGAAACCCTCAGAGTAAGTGTACCATGTTTGATATTTGTCTGACCGGGATTACTGCAATGCGATTCAGAATAGTTTAGTTAGTTGAGAATCCAGGATTACAGAGAGCGATGCGTGAGAGAATTTCTGAGAGTCGCAGAGTTTTAATTCCCCACAGTGAGTTTGGTTGATCATTCGTTCCATCTGGCCTAACATTCCCTTCACTGCGGCGAATCCGGACAGAACAGCACGCAATCAGTTAACCGACAGAGAATTCTCGATGCACTTAGCCAAGAAGCCGAGCATACGTGTCCAAAGCCGGCTCACGCCTAACTTACCTCGCAACAACATTATCACCCGGAATAATCGGTGAAACGTAGCCGGACGAGTTATTAATGGGTCGCGACGTGAACACGGAAGCGGTATCCGTGTTCCTGTCAGGGTTCGTCGACACGTGAACGCCCATTACTCTGCACCGAAGCATTCGACGTATCCGTGGCGCGAGGTACGCGCGATGTTCGCCATATGTCGCCGCGATGTCGTAAGGGGGACTGTGACGAAATGGCGAAAGGAATCTGCGTAGTTGTATAAAGGGAGCGCGATTTTTCACGCACCAGCTGGCCGAGATGTGTCGTCGTCGTCGTCCTTCCGAGCTCGTATCCCGTCGAACGTAGCAAATGACTCGTGCACGTTGGAACCTCCGCGCGCACGGGGAACCAGAGGGACAACCGAAGGAAAAACGATGAACCCTGAGGGGTGGGCGATGGTGGGGGGGGGGGTGGTACGCGTCACGTACGCTCTACGTGTGGCGGATACGTTAGTCGCGAACGGCCGAAGAATCGCATTCGGGGGGCGAATGCTGGTGTAGCGGCTCGCGGCCCGATCTTCCCACGAGGACGAAATGGCACGAACCGAGCGTTACTTAAAGCACTTTGCTCCGGGACCCGATGGTATCCTTCTCGTAAGCTCGAGGAATGCGCCTTCCGCGCGCAGTAGCCACGGCTAAACTTCGCGAATGCGATCTCCTGGGAGCTCATTTGCCGAGCTTTTACGACCCGCCGTTGCTCGTCTCGTTCTTCGGCCTCGGTTATCGAGAATTATTGTGGCCCAAAGAAATGCGATAAAATGGTTTAAGTATTCTGTTAACCCTTCAACTACCTGGAGATTAGAGGCAGCGTCTTCCAATTCGCGAAAATCCTGGAGAACCTTCAGTATCCTACTTCTAACTCAGTGTTTCCCAACAATTTTTGAGTGGCATATAAAGGAGTATATCCCGTGTTATATAAAGTAAGGTCAATTTCACTCTGCTATGGTCTTCAATCTTCGAGACTTCCTTGACCCATTACAGCATTTTGTTTTCCTTAACAACTGTTTTACTTTTGAGAAAAAACATGTTCAACGTACGTGGACAATGGTGCTGTGTGGATTGCCGAGTTTAAGGCGGTTTTCCCCGAATTTTTAAATATTATTAATTACAAAACAAAACCGCGGTCTCTATTTTGTTATTCTTGATTTTTTAACAATTTAATTACTTTTTAACAATAACAATTTCATTATCTACGTTCTTAACGGCATGATAATAATGAAAGTTGTTCATTTATGGATTTTCAAGAGGAATGTAGCAGGGAATTAAGCTATAAGACAAAGATAAATTAACGATAGACATTTCGGAGTATTATTCTATTTTAACACATTGTATGCTGCACAGTCAAAAAACAACTTGAAAATCCTGTAAAGTTCGAAGGTATATTAGATCCTATTTATTTCATTTATGAAAAATCAATATTAAACTCTTGATACATGAGTAATGTAACTATATTAAACTGAACAAATGCTAAAAGCGGTCAAACAAAAATAGCAACAGTTGATCACGCAGAAAATACTTGATGACCCCTTTTAAGGATCGTGATTCTCAAGTTGGAGATCGCTGCTCTATTGCCGATTCTTATTACTTACAAAGTGGCTTCAAGTAATATTTGATGTCTGATGATGAGAGTGAAACTTAAATATATTTTAATAATACGCTGTTAATTGCTAGTATTTTTTATTGTAAACACTGAATCGATTAATTAAGGTTTTCTTACATAATTTTTCATTTTTCAAAAATTCAGTTATTTTCAACAGCCTCCCGTGATCTGACAGCCTTACTTTTTTATGCGATGTATGTTGTTCCATAAAAATCCCAAGTATCTCTACGACCTTGCTTAAGGCTCAACTATATTCCCATTATGTATAAAACGACATCTTTGGTCTCGCCTTTTTTCCAAGTTTATGCAAGCCTTAGATACTCAGGTGTTGCCAATTTGTAGACATCTTTGTCCTTTGACGGTTCTGGGGTAAGTGCCCCGCGGTTAAAAGACATCTTCGCTTTTTCCATTTCTTAGCCAGATCCTTTAGAATTACTATCCTTATCGTTAGACTTGAATTTTTGCATTTCAAGGAAGCGTGAATAAAAATTTGCACAAATACGAAAAAATAAAATATATCCTACACAGTTTCTGATAAAAATTGGGTACGATAGAAATAAAAAAATATACGAAATTTCCCATTGTAAACAATAAAACCGAAAATAACAAGGCTACAAATATTAAGTGGAAAATAGTGTTTGATCGATCGGAGAATAATAAATAAAAATATCAAATTTTTTCTCTCACATAACAATTTTCCTCCACTATTTTTTTTCAACAGTAAACAGAAATATTTACTATTTTATTTACTTTATGCCACGTTAATTTAATTTTTCCGTGAGTTTCACGTTTATACAATATTATACTACATTTCAGAAACTGTGTTTCTCATACTTAATGCTACATCATTTCGTTTGACAGAAAACGTTTTACTATGGATAAAGCTACACTCTTTCCACCATTTGAATCGCTAATCTGACCAAAACCTTCGAATAAAAAATCGTTCGTTTTCCAATAAAGTAAAGATTTCGGATAACGACATCCGAATCCGAAGCTATTCGCCTCTAACGGTATCCGCTTTCCCAGCAACCGGGTCCTTAGCATTCCCCAATACTGCAAACACAATGCGCGAGTTCGTGCTTTGATTCCCAATGATCGGACACATCAGCTTTTCCATCCGCAGTTTGGACCACATCATGGATAATTGCGAGCGCGTTTTACCGCGGGTGGTATCGTTCGTCACCAGTCAAACATCGCTGATGTCGAGATCGCGGTCACACTCGGAAAGCTGGGCGACGGAAATCATGCGGTCGCAGCGCGATGTTTTGCGTTTCGCTACACCCAGCGGGCATGAGCGGCGCGCGCGCGGGAGTCGAATGATGTATCGCGACAGGTCGAATATTGCGCTCGGTATTATCCAGAAGCGACAGGCTCATTTGTGCCGAGTGGCTCCCGTGCCGCGCGCCACTCGATCTTGGGATCGGCACGCACGGACGCTAATGGGCCGAAGGATCTCACGGTCCCTGACACGTACTCATTGGCAGAGCTGGACAGAAGCTGGAGAGATGTCGCGGGGGTGGGTTTCGAAGGACGGAGAGAAAGAGGCGCGACGGCGAAGGGGTAAATAGACGCGGGGCTCGAGCGTCCCTCCTGTCAGTTATTGGGATGGACGCGCGGTAAATGGCGTCGGAGGAGAAACATTTCCATAATTGCGTGTTGCGATTGAAATTTTGCAAGCTTGGACCTCGCGCATGATTGAAAAATCCTTTTCTCTCCGAGAAAATCGAGGTCGGTCGGTTGGATGTATCAATTTTTGGAAGTTGGATATTTACTCGACATGTCCTTGACATCTTTCCTCTTCTATCCATGTTTCCTATAATTATCTTGGCCTCGTTTCGAAGTTAGCACTTCGCCCAAGAAGTTTCTCTTCGGATACAGTTTAAACCCAATTTGTAAATAATCGCGATAAACTCGACGAGCTAACGAATTCATCTTTCAAGCATTTCCTTGAAACTTGCTGTACTCTGCCGAATTAGCTTAGAATCGATCCGCAGTCAACATTCCGGCACACTTAGCGCAAGTTAACCGCCCCGCGTCTATATCAGCCGGCGGATGTACACCTTCGACGGGACGAACTTGGAGCTTGCCGTGAATATTAGCTCGCGATTAAGGCGAAACGTTCTTCGTTCGACCGATTCGCGAAATGGGATTCAGGGAACTTTCTTCGTCTTTGCTGATTTGGCATCAACGTATGCTTGAATCGTCCATGAAGCGAGTAGCTCAACTTTCGAGATCTATTCAATCTTTCTATCGTCGCACTTGATTGGAGAAAAGATTCTCGTGTAAAAGATATAAAAAATCAATTTTTTGGTTTTTTAGATAGTTTTGAGGAATATGAAAATTTGTTATATGACGCTGGAGTAGCAGACCGATTTTTTCAAACACCATTAGAAACTTTGAACACGTTTTTTTCAAAACTAGTTTTGTTCAATTGGCGACGCCAATGAAATGTTGTAATCTTTTATTTTATTTTTTAAAATAAAGTTCAGTTTCAAAGTTAGGAGCAATAGAACCTCGGATGTCCAAATCACTATTATCCTTATTTTTAATTATGTAGGGTTTCAATAAACTCATGCACTCATATAATACTACATGTTACTATAATAATACTATAATCATACGGTGGGATTACAAGTGAAACTTAAACTATGATTTAATAACGTTGCATTAATGATTTGTATTTTAAACGATTTGTTTGTGTATTTTAGTCGGTTAATGGACGGCGGTTTTTATGCAGAATAAAATATTTAGAATCGCATAGGATATACTGAAACTCAAATAATAGATTGTTTTATTTTCTAAATATTGTAACTTGGACTATATTTTTCATATCTTGTATAATTTGGTATCTGTAAATAACCTCGTTTTTTAGAATATTTTGAATTGTCATAAATGCATAAAATCTGCAGTCTACTAACGAAGAAAAGATCGACATATCAAAATTCTTAGCCTGATGATAGCTAGCAACTGAAAAAACAAATTGAAAAAAACAGAGCATAAAAGCGATAGTTAACAAACATGAAAATATTTGGATATACATACCTACCAACCCAATATTGCTAAGAAACTATGAATACCCATTTCTAAAAAATCTAGTCACGAAGTGGAAAAGATGGAGGTTAAGGAGGTTTCTGGTAAAAGAATCGAGCACAGCACTTAACCCAGAATTGTGAAAGAACAGGCGGGCCAGACAAATGTATAGCCCATATTTCGCGGCGTGCGCGTAGGTGAATTAGCATTTGCCCGACGACGGTAGCCGAGCGCGAAGCGTGTGCTGTAACGAAAAGGGCGACCGGTTAACGAGGCACCCAGCGGCTAGTAGGTAAGGTGAGACGGCGTAATCGAATAGTGGATTGAAATGACATCCGCCACTTACAAGTAACTCGACGAGGCTAGGTGCACGACTACCGGCGCGCACTATCTAGAGCGTGCGAAGCTCACGATAGACGTTACAGGTTGACCATTATCGGTGCAGGTAGCACCTAAGAAACGGCGTTCCAAGCGTATCGAATTTTCTACGGTGCAGGGAATTGTCGCGTCGTTGCACCGCGGCTGCTGCGGAAACAAGATATCCCCAGCGTCGCGACTCGCGTTATGACGAATGCTTCTCGGTCGATAGAATTTCAGTGAGAGCGGAAGAAGGACCGGGTTCGTTCAGGGTTTCTAACACGTTTGCTAATTAGTGGCGAGGAACTTCGGTGAACTTTCCTTTCTTACTAACGATCCAGACTGCGGTGAATATTATTAGTAATTATTGGTGGCGAACGTTATTATTAGACAGCGGATTTTATGCATTTATAGCAATTGTAAGTATGCAGAAAACCTACGAGACTTTTAACATATGCAAAAATATACAAAATATCGACAATATTATTCAAGCTAGAATGTTTAGAATACAAAACATACTGTTTTTTGAGTTTCAATCCTTTATTTGAGCTTCTAAAAATTTTATTTTGCATAAAGATCCGCTGTCTAGTTATTATTTACGGTTGTTCGCTTTAATGTGGATGTGAGAAAACGCTGTTCGCCAATAAATGATTCTCCTTTCAACGTGTTTGAGAATGTTGTTAGACATTGATCTTGTTCGTGTTCACCGCAGTGTGGACCCGGGGTTAAACGATACGCAACAAGAGGAGGGAGGAAGATTCCCGAGGAGAATTTTCTCCGGTAGCGAAGTTCGTGCTCGTTTCGCGCGCAAGCTACTTCGAAACTGAAAGCGGGGGCGAGCGCGTTACATCTGGATTATCCGCGTTAATTGTCCCGCCACGGTGGAGAACGGCGAGCGAATAGTCGGGAGAGAGAGAGTTGAACGCGACAACAAATTGCATAAAGTTTGCGTAATGAGAGAAAGTGATTCTCCGTGCATGAGCGTTCTTCGGTCTAAGTTTTACAGGGTAAACAGGCAACTACGCAATCCTATTAAGCAAGCAATTGACTCCGCGCTCCTTTCTCCGACTTCCCTTCGCTGGCCACCCTCGTCGAGCGCCTCTTTATTTTCCACCCCTCGAGCTCGCGACGCGCGCACTGGCAGCCAAAAGGCCGAGGTAAGTCGCGTTACAGGGCCAACTCTGCCCGGTTCGGGGGACGACGAACTTTCTTCCGCACGAGTGCCGTCAGCTGCCGGCTGTTTACGCTCTTCCCTCGCGAATTTCGGCCTCGCATTTCACCCGCACGCGGCCCTTTGCAAGGGAGACCCTCGGCCCGGCCGCGAGCGGATTTCAACGCGAGATACGACTTTTTACGGCGCGGCAACGGAAAGGTGGAGACGCAACGACGGATGGTGCTCAACAAGTCGAGCACCGCTCCCAGCGACGTCCTCCTCCGCCTTTCTCCCTTTCCGCGTTGTACTTTGCGCGTTCCCTCCCTCCGCCCTGCGTCGCAGACCGTGTCGAGCCGTCCCTCCCCCTCGTTCCATCCCCGCGAACAACGCTCTCGCCAGGTGGAACTTGTCACGTTTATCGCTCAATTTCTCGTCCTTCGGATGAATCGTTTCATTAGACCGCGCACGCTTCCGGCAGCGCGCGTGTACCTCATCCCGCGCTACGGATAGAGGATCCCGACGACGACGAGAAGATGGGTAATTTTTAAACGCACGGCATTATTCATTAAGCTCCTTCGGGCTCGCGATTCAACGCCTTCCAATTTGCACGCTCCCTACTCGTCTTAGAAATTTAATTAAACCCACCCTTTGAGCGTCGTCGGCGAGTTTTTCGCTCCCCGGATCCCCATCTCCGGAAACTTTTGTCCGGTATTAGTCCTCGCTTTGACTTGTACACCGGGAAGAATGGTCGCCGGCAGGCGGCAAGAAGAAAGCCACGAAGCCGTCGTTTCTCCGTAGGGACGCGCGCCGTTCCTTTGCCCGGGCACATTTGCATGCAACTTTGTTACACTCGGTCGAACGACAAAGACACACGGGGAGGAGGCGAGCTAGCAGTCGCAGATGGCCGAAACTTGGCCGAGGATAGGACAATACAGAGGGTGGAAGAGGGACAGAAGTCGCTTCGAGGGAGATGGTTTAATCGGCTGCCTTCCCTGCCCTTCCCTTTGTCTCACCCCCGCGCATCAACCCTTTGCTCCGGTTATCCGTCCGCTGACGAACAATGCTCCGGCACTGATGGAAACCGAGCCGTCCCTCTGTTCCTCCTTCTGCTCGTGCCATTTACTTTCTTCCTTTTTCCCCGTTCCCGTTCCTCTTCTGCTCCCTTCGCACGCGCGCACACAGGTGCGCGTTCGAGCGGAGGCGGGACGAGAACCGGCCGCGCTAAGCTTACAGTTTCCTCTTTGGTCCAGCACTTTCTCGTCCGAGTTTTCGACTGGGCCAGCTGTTATAAAGCCACGGTGGAAAGAGAGAAACGGTCCGTGTTACCTTATAGAATTTTCCACTGACGATTACTGCCATCGCTTCGCAGGATTTCACGATGCTTGTTAGATAGGGCTGCGCCTTCTTTTGGAAGGTAATAATTCCATATAAAATCACACACAAGATTTGTCACAGAGTTTCCAATTATTTTCAAACTCGGAGCACTTGTTCTGTTACTTTTGAGAAAATAATTTATGTGCAACTTAAGGACGATTAGTTGTACTTGAGCAAGACGCTTGGTATGCTTTATTATAAACATTCTTTTTTCTTGTGGCATCGAAATCGCTCCAGCTGTTTTAAACTCTGGCTTTATTCGGGAACCTTCAAAGAATCGAAGTATTTTTTTTTTTAATCAATTTGAGCATGGGGACAATGTCGATTTCGAAGTTTAAAATGTTCCTCTGAATGTTTGCGAAGAATATGAGACTCATTGACATATTTTGTGCAATTTGACGTAGGAACGCCTAGATTCGTATTTCGTTGCTATTGTGGCCATAAACTTGTCGAAACGAACACAATTCAAATGGAAACCACGGACTCGCGTGATTTCCTATCGCGGTCGCCATTTCCGTTTTCGCGGAAAAATTCATTCTTTTCCTGACGACAGATCGCGAAACGAGATTGGCGAGCGCTAATCGAACTCGCGCAATATGGCATGACGTCGGCATGTCGCACGTCCACGCGCGCGAATAAATTTTCGGACGTTCGATTAATTACATTTCGTCAGGAAATTAATAAACCTATTGACCATAATGAGGGCAATATTGTCAGTCACAGAATGCGCCTCTCTACGATAAGCGGATTACCTTATTGTATCTTCGAATTCGCGTTCGATCCTCCTCTTACGGTTTCTGCCGGCGAACGAAGGGATGAGTCGGGGGAGGGAATTCGCGGAACCGCGCAAATTAATTTCCAAATAACTCCGTTCGTAAATTCGCTTTCTTATTAATTTTTACTTATCGATAATGGAACGCCGCTTCGACGTTTCCGTTCGAATTTGAAAACAGCGAACATTTGCCAAAATATTTGCTCGTAATTCGGCAAACAAGTGCCGCGATTTCCCAACATATCCCCTGTTATTCATTTCGACGATCGCAATTATTAAATGTCGCTCAATTAAATGCAGCTATTATCTAAATTACTCTGTTATTCAATTCCTTCCATGGCACTTTTGAACAAATTAATTACGCGACGGAAACACGGACACGGAATGCTCTCCCGATTCGAACGAAGTGGAAGAAATTCTTCAGAAATTGTCACAAAAGGGGGATTAACCTCTCAACAAGGAGAAACGAGTTAATTCCATGCAGGAAACCTAATAATTTCTCTCTCGCAAAGAGGAATAATCGGAGAACCTCGACG
The DNA here is from genome assembly GCA_030770465.2 of Perdita meconis. Lineage (NCBI taxonomy): Eukaryota > Metazoa > Arthropoda > Insecta > Hymenoptera > Andrenidae > Perdita > Perdita meconis. The sequence continues at coordinate 6,188,576 of JASKOS020000007.1, forward strand.
CACGTCGCATCCGTTGGACGCGGAACGACTTTACTCGGCTTTAGCAGTTTTTAAATACACAGAGACCCTCCTTGGCCGAGAAGCGACCCGGTTAACGGGTCGGGCGGAACAACAGGCGGATACTTGTTGGCTGTCGTTAGCGAAAGGAAGGATGAACGCGCGCAAGGGTGCAGGAAGTTGCGTGTCCTGGCGACTGTGAGGACGTCGCGGCGTCGCGACGTCGCATCGTTCGTACGACTGTCTGGAAACGCGTGAACGCAAATTGGGAGAGTGAGGTGAAAATAGCGTCTGCGTTCGCTTGGTTCGCGGGGCGGGCGCGCGATTTCGAGTGTCCCTCGTTTGTTCGGTTCTCCGCGGCGTTGTCGAGTACCGGCGTCGTCGAGTCACGATCGACGCGTTCCCCTTCTCGCGAGCAGGGAGAATAGCTGAAGGCATTTGTTCGTCGAACGACGGGGCCAACGACCCCGGCGATGAGTGCGCGGAAAATCGCGATGAAATATCGGCTCGCGCGAAAAGAGGGAGGCGGGCTCTTTGTGTGTCCGAATACCGGGGAGGAAGCCGGGGAAAGGAACATCCGCGAGCTGCCGGTTTTAACCATTCCTTTTCGAAGATATTCATCTCGGTCCTACCCCCGATCCGAGCCTCTTACTCCGGCTAATACCCTCCCTCCGGCGCCAACGATCGCGCGACATTTCCCTCCGCGATACACCGAGGTGTTTTTCTCCCTTGTTTTTCCTCCACCGCTTCATCGACGGGAGCAAACACTACATACGCCGAATAACACGACGCAGACGAAACACAGAGGGACGCTTCCTGTTTCGCGCGACTCACGCAAGAAAATATCTGCAGATTCAGCAACGGCGCGCCGACCTCCATCCTAGGGGCACGTATTTTTGAAACATCTGTCCGGTTTGTCAGGAAATTGCAAATCGAGTTTCGTTGTCGATTTCCAGCCGGCCAACGCAGGTACGTGCCCCCTCGAATCGGCCCCAACTCGGCCCAGATTCAAACGATTCGGAAACGCGACGCACCGACTGGTTGTGTCAGCAACAAGGCCTCGTAGATTTCGCCGCGGCCGTGTTGAACCTACTCTTGATACCGGTTGTTAACAACATTCAGCATGTCGTTACAACGGCGAGCGTACGCGCGTACAGCGCGCACAAGCGCGACCGTAACAGGGTGCTCGGATAATGGCGTCGAATTTTCCGCGCGCAAACCCCGCGGCACGGATATCGGAAAAATCTCGGCAGCGCGCGGTAACGCCTCGACTGTGCCACGCCGTTTCGATAGCGAGGCGAACGATTTCTCCGTTACATCGACGTCGAGAGCGCGTTCCGTTCGATCGATAATCGCTAACCGTCGATACTATTTGCCAGCTGATTTTTTTTCTACGGTATTCCGTCGACCGATTCGCTCGATTGAAACGGGATCCCCCAGGGCGACTAAATATAATTGCGACAAAGAAAGATACGTTAAAGATTTCGTGTATTTCGATTCCAGTTTTTTATGTCATACTGTCAGTGATAAAAGTTTTCATACACCGTTTGTATTTTAGTTTATATACAGTGTGCCTCAACTAATTTTTACATCTTGATTCTTTCTCTATTATTACTCACAGCAAAAATGTTTCATATGGAAGGTGAACGATATCTCGGGGGATAAATTCTGCTGTTACATGTTCTTTCGTAAGTGAATGCGTAAAGGTCATATGAAGGTCAACTTTGCAATTCGAAGATCGTTATAAAAAAAATATTAAGCTACTTATGTCGAAAAGTCAGTAGTTTAAAAAATATTTCAGTTTGAATTATTCGAAAACTTCCTTTGAATTTTTCTTATGAGGCCGCTTGAAGAATAAGGTCGTTCGTCCACTGCCGCAACGCAACTGGAATTTGACTGAGAATCGACTCAAATGCTTTGTTGTGGACGTAATGGGATGAATTTTCTCAAATGCATTATCGAGCAAACAAAAACCTATGCTGACGCCATTGCATGCTAGTCATTTCTTAGTCAATTTGCAATTGCGTTGCGGCGGAGGGCGAACAGCCTAAAGTTTATCCTGGAGCTTTAACTACAGTAGCAAATGAAGCAACGTATTATCGTCTGAACATAGCAAATGTGATACGTAAAAAATGTAGAACAATTGGAGAGTTCAAAAGTCAAACGGTAGAAGTCACAGAATATTTTAATAGGGATAATTGACTGAAATATTTTTTGGCCTATTCTATATTCTATAGTATAAGTACCATTTTCTAAGAGTCAAATTTTAGCTTTGTCGACTGAAAATTGTTACGATAAAATGTGGCATAAGTAATTTGTAATGAAGAATGACTTACATTCTGTTATTAGGCTTATGAATCTTCTAATTATGTTACTTCCAGTTATTTTGTACATTTTTTAACAACGTTTTAGAATTATTTAAATTGAATAATATCTTATACTATAGCCTTTGGAATACAAATAGGATAACACTCTTTTATAGGGAATTTCGAACTGGAACGACTGATGTATAAAAAACTAGCAAGAATATTGATCTTCATATGACCTTTAAACCTCCACTTCTGATAGAATTAATAATAACACAATAGGTGTCCCACAATATCATTTAACTTTTAAGTGAAACATTTTTTGCTCCGAATAATAATGGAAAAAAATTAGGATATCAAATTCAGGTGAAACACCCTGTATACTATTTGTATTTTGGAAGTTGGAATTACGTACATTACATTTTAATTTGATGTTGCAGCGTTTTCAAAATATTCACGAGCTTAATTATCAAGCAACTCAATACCTTCGTTGCGTTTTAAACTTTCCAATTTTTTAAAAATATGGCGAATATATGAAACGTATACATACTTCCAGGAATGGTTAATTGGAATAAATGATTAATTGGAACAGACTTTGTAAGCTTTAATGTATTTACGATTTCTATATTAAAACTCCTGTTAATACGGTTTATTTACGAGTTTAATAATGTTGATAAATAAACGAATATACCAAATATTATATAATTATTTAAACAGGTATTACAATTACAATTTTGGAAAATCTTTAAAATTAATCAGTGTATCAATATCTTGATTTATAGAATGAAGCTGAATTTATGCTGAATTCCACCTTTAATCAATTAACGAGGATCTCTCTTCGGCACCACCCGAAGCGAAAATTGGAAAATGTTTGGAAAAATTCAACACTGAACTCTCCTATCCCATAGAAAAAAAGTGTAAGTGCATCTTTTACATTGTGTATCACTTTTCAAACAATTCCGAATCCTTAACCCATTCTAAATTAATCGTGTCTTGTCTCGAACATCCGGATTCCCAAAAAGTATAAAGGTCAGCCGTCACCCAACTTCTTCTCAGAAACAACATTCCAAGCAACATTTTACGAAGGGGTTAGAATCGCGAAAGATATTCGATAAACGTCGTAGGAGCGAAGTGTCGGGGGCCGATGGAAATAGTATTTTTCGCCGGACGATTCAATTTTTATAGAATTTTCGGCGCAAGTCGTCCCTCCGCTATTACCCCTCGGAATTTCCATGGCGAGCTGTTTTTCTGACGGGGGTCAGATTCCTGTCACGTATCTCGCGTTCCGCTGTAGCCCGGTTGATTTTTGGGGCGAAGCTGCGCCCGTAAATTCGTATTGGACGCATCGGTTCCCCCCGAAACCGTTCCGCGCGACGAAATTCCGTCGCGACGGATTTCAGGCTCCCGGAAAGCCGACGGGACCGAGTAACAGGTAGAAGCGCCGTAGTTCGCGGTTACCATCGGCGAAACCGTCAAATCCGTCCCTCCCTTATTCCCCCATTTTTCCCTATTATTTTCCCCCGGTCGTTGATTCCGATTCTCCACCTCCCCGTTTTTCCCCCCTTCGCCCTCCGCGAGCCAGATTACGTTCGAGCGCATACGATCCGTCCCGGCCGCATCAGAATTAATTTCCTTCCAGCGAAATCAAATGACGTTCAATTTCCAGCGCGGCTGCAAATAATTGAGAAACCGCGTCGTCGATTACGAACGAAACGGCCAAACCCGCTCCACGGCTTGATACGTACGGCCACCTGGAATTACCACTTCGATTTGCATTAATATTGTTGTTTTCGTTGGGAAGAATGTGTTGGACGAAAGCTCCGCGATTTCGGAGGGGAATCGTATCAATTAAATGAGCTTTGCGCCGGGGATAACATCACCACTCACAATTTGCATTGTGCAATTTATTTGATATCTTTTCGAGAACCTCGAAGCTTCGCACTTTACCAAATTATACGAATTCGTACGCGTGACCAAAGCCGTAATTTATGACGACAAGTACTTTTCTAAATACTGTGTCAGTAGTGTTTAAATAGCCGGGAAAGTAAATTCGAATATTCAAAAATGTAGAGCGTAGAATCTCTATAATCTCACGTGTATTGCAATTGGCGTTTTGTAATGGGTTCGTGTAGATGACGGCGATACGTGGCTGCTGTGACGCTGGGAAAATTAAAAAGTGTTTTTAAAATAATAGTAGATCCCGGTTTTGGAAGGATTTTTTTTGTGGGCAGCGGCTTTCCGCAGAATAAATATAATAGAACCTCGATTAACCGGCTCCTAAGTATTTTTTATGTCTATTACCCTGAATTTTAATTAGTCAATGTAGCAACGAAAAGCGTATGACAGGATTTTGAGTAAAATTCGATCTACGATGTAATAATTTACGGTTTGCTGGAAATAAAAAATTAGTTTTTGGGCAGAGAGTGGTTCAATTTTAACTTTGATTTTAAGCTGATTGGTGGTAGTTTTTTTTTTTTTTTTTTTTTGTTGAAAAATGATGTCGGAAGAATTTTGAATTTATTGAGAAAGAGGATTCTATATTCGAAACGAGTGTTTACAGGGTGTTAAAAGAATTCAATATTTTTACGATGTAGAGAACACGCCATACTGAATAAATAATGACTGTTCATTATATCAAGATGCCACATTAATTTTTTCCGATTTTTTTATACGTTGTTATTTAGTGAGAAATATGGCACAAATTTGTGATCACAGTTTACAGTTTGAGGTAACTATGAAAATGTTTATGGGGCCAGGATTAAGTCATAATTCAAATTTTATATCTAACACATTAAATAATCGATAAAAACCGGGTATAGTTGGAAATCGGATAATCGAGGTTCTGAAAGTAGATTTCGTATGAATAGCAATTTTCTCGCGATGGGTGATCGATGCTTCCATTTATTTGATATCAAAATCATTGAGTGCTCCAAATATATTATAGAGTAGTACTTCAGCAGCCGAACTATCAAATCCGATCGTGCATTAAGAGTACAGTGTACAGTGTACAGAATCAATTGTGAGTCGTGTGCCGCAACCGTCGTTCATTTGGATTCACGAGCATAGCATAGGGTCGGCATCACGTTTGCGTTTAATCCGCGCGATTCGACGGCCGCAGTTTGTCTACGCCTCATGTAATACACAAAGTTTTATAAGGGTAGGTTTTAGAAGACATGACATCCGAATTCCTATTTAACCGCCTACGTTTTTTTCTATCTTCCGTGTAAGTATCGTGGATTTACCGTGTTGATGAAGCTACACGTTATGTGTATAGATTGTCATATGCTAGAAAATCGCTATGCCTAATCGCATACGTCAGATCGGTAGGAAACCATGGGAGTTGCGCAGAGCGATAGAAAATTGATCTGAGTCTGAGATTATTCTTGCGTTGGACAGAGGACAGGACTTCGCGCGTAGATTTTTTATTGCGATGTAGAATTATCAAAAATTTTAACGCAATGTTCATATTAAGATTCGTCTCCATCAGCATTCGCAAACCATTCACGAACAGTATGACAGTTGAATTTCAGTAGAAATCATCTGGTCGCATACGGTTTTTAAATAGATCGCATAGCATGTGCGAAGAGATTGAGTAGTGTTTACCTATAGAGAGTTTATGAACTGCTTTCAAATATTAGCTGATTTATACGCAATTTTATAGGCGAATAAGCCACGCAGCAGTGACACGGCGCGGCGCGTCGCGGTAAAAAATCCGCCGCGTGGACAAGTCGCTCTATTGCGACGCCTCTAATAAGATTCTGTGTATTACATGAGACGCGATCAAACCGGAGCAATCGAATCGCGCGATCAAAACGCAAATACATTTAGCGCCGGTCCCACCGACGCCGCATGTCACGCAACAATCGCCGAGGTCGGCTCCTCAAGTCGGAGCTCGAAGCTCCGGTTGGGAGCGCATGCCTCGCGATTAGTTCGCACGATAATTCGGAACGAGCCGCGTATCACCGGGCTTGTCCGGGAGGATCGCGTGGTCGCTGGTCATCGTATCTCTGCCCCCTGCCACCCCGCCGCCGACACGGTGATGTCCGGTCGCCAGCATCGGTCGCCGGTAACAGCAGGCCGCGGAGGGTCCGCATTAGCCCATTATCTTAATCTGCCAGCGCGTGGGACAAATAACAGGGTAGCCTCGCCGCGCTCCTCCCTCCGCTTCTCTCCGCCCCCGCCTGAACTCCCCTCGCCCCCACATAGCGTGCCCTGACGCGATGTGCGCGGCGAGCCTCCACGTACATTACTGCTACCGGAAAGTAATATTTTTTTTCGAACGAAGGCAACACATTCTTTCTCCTCGTTATCTAATTGATTGCGCGATCGTTGTCGCGATTCAACGTTCGATATGCTTTCGCGTCTTTATAAAAGAAATTCTGCGGGGGGAAATTTCGTGGCGATTTGTGGAAAGAGTTTACGCCTCGCGGTTGAAAGAACTCGGCTAATGGGGAACGAAGAAAGAAAGAGAGAGAGAGAGAGAGAGAGAGAGAGAGAGAGAGAGAGAGAGAGAGAGAGAGAGAGAGAGAGACAGAGAGAGAGCTCCCGACTCGTGACTCGACACGCGCGTCACCGGTCACGAGCGATTCGAGGGTCAGCGGAACGGAGGAACAGAAGAAGCCGGGCAAAGGTCAGTGCGAAAGGAGAGGGTTAGCCGAGGGGACGTGTACGTGCTCGGTAATGTACGTAGCCCCGTGCTCCCGACCCTTCCCTTCTCTTTCCCCGTATATAATCGCCTGCTGCCCCATTCCGTGCGTGGAATTGTTTACTCGTGCTTCGTTCCGGGACCTCAAACGACTTTCGATCGGCCCTCGTTACCCGCGTCATCCGTGTGTCGTGCTTTAAGCGAGCGAGTTAAGTGGCAACCACGTTGATTAGGGGTTTCCTCGCCATTGGGGATTTTTTCCAGTTCGTTTACTCGCTGACACTGTTTCGTCCCGGTCGCCGAGTAGATTGCCCTCACAATATAATCCAATACATACCAGACTGTGTTCTACAGCTTGCCTCTATTGAATTTGATATCAGTCTGCACGGTTGGAGCTGTTATTTATCTCCGAGCGAATTCAAAAGGTGGATATTTTTCCGGAAGTTTCTATACAATGGAAAAGGCAGAGACGCGACGAGAAATAGAAAGTTTTACGCGAGCCGCGGCGTAACCAGCTTCGTTATAACCAGCCAGAGCATGACTTTTACCCTGTTCATTTTATTAATTGGAGTTTCCGCGGGAATGTCCTCGGTACACGCCGCGACTAAGTATACTATCACCGACTGCAACTGGCACGGTTAAAACAATACTCGTGATGAATGTACGCTTCACGCAGCCCCTTGCGCGCAATTAATTATACGCGACTATAGTGATTAATCGTGGTAATTTGAGCGAGCACGCGGCTGAAACAGCACCAACGACGGGCCAGGCTTACAAGCCTCAGGAAACGCGTTTAATACTGCTGTTCCAAGCATAAGCGATCGACAGGGGAAAGAAATCTCTAAATCCCTTTAACACCTGTTGTCTTGTCTGTTCTATTTGCACCTCGGGTTTCCGCCCTGAGTTCCGTCGCCGGCGAAACGCTTCATTGTTTGACGAGTGATATCCTAAACGCCGTTTACTCTCGTGCGTTCTTTGACTTCTCTATGAGTCAGTTATAGGAAATAAGTTATGGGAATAATAGACTTTTAGCAGAGCGTGGTTCACTAGTAGGTTATATTGAATATGTCTAAACGCATTTAGAAAAAATAGAAGAAAGAAACAAAACCCACCTTTTCTACCTCATAAATCAATTTTTACCATTTCCAGATATTTTGATAGTTTTTTGTATAAATACAAACGTCTGTTAGATGCCGTTGAGACCTGAACATTTGAACGAGCCGAGCGCCGAACCGATCCAGTAACGCTTGTTTCGCCGGCAAGAGACCCAATTTGTCTGACTTTGCTCTGACTCTTGCAGGTGAAAGTGCATTACTGATTCGGTTCGGCGCTCGGCTCGCCGAAATGTTCATTGACGAGGTCCTAGAAAGGAGAAATTAAATGAATAGTCTTTGTATATGAAGATATTTAAAATTACAAACTGAAGCCAACATCAATCTTGTATCATTATTTTTTAGAATTTTTCTAATTTACATGCCAAGGTTTTGAAAGAAGGTGTATTAATTCTCTGCGACACTGTGTAATTTCAATGTTATGTAACTAAATATTATATTTTTAATTTTTCATCAGTTTTCATGAATAAGAAACGAGATAAATTATAATAAAAAAATATTGTATGTTATGTTTGATTTCGTTTAAAAATATTTTTACGAATTTTTGAACGAGTTCAACCTTCGGTAAATGAGCGCATGATGATTTTCGACCTGTTTCCGTGTCTAGATTTACGTATTTTTTTTATTTTTCATCATTTTCCGTGATTTAGTTTTTATGAATACGGCATGGAGTAAAAAAAAAAAAGGAAGAAAAATGATAAATAGCGTTTCGATATAAGATATATTAATGAAATCTGAGGGATTAAAATTTGAATTGTAGATCAGAATACACTGTTCGAAGGTTAATGTATTCCATAAGTAATATTTGTTATTTTTTTATTATATAACCTCGTTTCTGGGAAGAAAAATCGTATTATATGGGGCATAGAAGGTAAAAAATTGTGAAAATGTTCAGAATATCATCTGAAAAGATATTACATTCTGCAGGATGATGTAACGACTAATTATTTTAGTTCTCCATTCTTTTCCTATTTCAAAAAACTAGAAATTCATCTGAATTAAATCTATAGCGACGTAAATTAATATTCGCCAGGTTAATTGAGATACGGGATTCCACTGTCACAGAGTTTTTCCCTTCCATCTAACAACTCCAAAAAACGATACAGACAATCCAATATACGTAATAAACAATATTTACTACATCTGTATTAAGCCGCGTCTACATACAGCGAACACATGCAAACTAACATGAACGCAGGGAAGGCGACACAGAAAATGCTGATTCGCTTGTTTGACCTAAGTAGGAGGGGCTTGGCGTTCGTTCACGTTCGTTCACGTTCGTTCGCTGTATGTAGACGCGGCTTTATACAACTCCGTTTCTATGAATGAAAAAATCGCCTCATACAAAGTAAAAGTAACAAACTGAGGACAACTTAAAAGGAATATGGAGATGCTTAAAATAGTACAAGATTGTCAGAGTAATTTAATAACAAGCTACCCTCATTCCCTAATTCATCAATCCTTGTTGCATTCAAAAAGACGTTCGCCAAGAATTCTCTTGAATTTAATCCTCACCACGGTAAATTAATATTCCCCAGGTTACTCGTGCAACGAGATTCCACTTTGACAAGATTTTCTCCCCCCAAAACAACCCCAAAAAGCGATGCCCAAACTTCCGCACCCTCCTCTCCGCTTACATCATCCTCCCATCTCGTTCCCTTATTCATAACACAATTGCCATCCACCTGGAACGAGCGAGGCTCATGACGTCGACCGTTACTCTTCCAGTTCTCCGTCGGAAAGGCGCAGCGGCCAAGATAAGAAACGTCGTTCGCCGAAGACGAGCAACCGGTACACGGTCGGAGGACGAGGAGGGCAGCGACGGCCTTGGCGCGTCATTTTGCAAAAGGGCAGCCATCGGTCAGCAGCGTCGCCGGGGTTGCGGTTAATCCAGTCCGTTGGTCGCGGTCGTGGTCGTGGTCGGTCGTAGAGACGAGGAAGCGGGAGTGCGCTCCAAGAGGATCGGAGACCAGAGAGAGCGAGAGAGGAGGAGGAGGAGGGGCGAAGGAGGACCAGGAAGCAGACCGGAGGATGAGGAGGAGGAAGAGGAGGAGAGGACGAGCAGAGAGGAGCGGGCAAGCGCAAGCGCCCGTCCGATCGATGCCCCGTCTCCCGCTCGTATAAAGCGCTCGTCCTCGGGGGGCGCGCGACAGTTGGCGTTCCGCATTCGGAACATGAGCCGCGTCGCGAGCAGACCGCGTCCACCGTCTCGTCGTTCCCCGTATTCGTCGTCCGTGTTGTCCTTCGCGACGTCCTCGGTCGCGCGGCCAGCCTGGCGCACGATCCAAACATCGCGACTGGTGTTCGTCGGTCGCGTGCGGTTCGGTCGTCCGCAGATCTCAACCGCGGTTTCAACCGCGACACCCGGCGACAATAACAAACGAGCGGGTCACTCGAGGGGGTCGTAGGAGCGCGTCAATTCGAGTTCGGACGTCGCGCGCGGTTCGTCGTTCTGGTTTCGTCGCGTCGTCGTCGAGTGGTACACCGTATTCGTCGAACAGTGATCAAGAGGAGAGCGCGGCGGAGTCTGCGAGTGCAGTGACGCGGGTTCCGACGTCCGCTGGTCCCCCGATCGGCGGAGGGAACCGGAAGCAGTGGAAATTCGTACGAGAGGATCTATCGGCGCTCTGGTACCCCTTCGCGTCGTCGGGAATCGACGCCCCCGGCACGGATGTTCAGGCTCCGGGATTTCTTCGAGGTTTGACGGTCGCGGCGAACATCCGAAGGACGCCCTGGCTGCACAGCTGGTGCCCGCACCGCGACGACTCGGCGGACTCGTTTCCACCTCGTCGTCGGCCCTCGTCACGGCTCGACGAAGCTGCGGCTTGATTACTGGCTCGTTTCTCGCGACGTGTCAGCGACATTCGTCCCGGGCGAGATACATCCGGGCAGGCGTCAGAGCGGCGGTCGCTGGACCGTCCGGCGGACGTCTCGACCGCCGTACGACGAGCCGCTGGAGCCCGGAGGTGGAGAAGGAGGGGCTGTGGAGGTGGTGGAGGAGGAAGGCCCGCGGACGTGCAACAAGTTAAGAGGCCGCCGCCGCTACCCTCGACGTCGCTGCCGCCGCCGCCAACGTCCTCGCCACGATGTGACATGGATATCCTAGCCGTAGCCTGCGCCCTCGTCGCCACGGCCCTCTATTGCAACACCTTGCAAGCGGGTTTCGTCTATGATGATCGGTGGGTACCCAGAACTTTGAGATATTTTGCGTCCCCTCCGCGAGGACCGCCAGACTTTGCGCGCGCGAGCGATGCTGTTGCACACAGTTGGGTCGTAAACATGGACTCGTAAACGTGCTACGCTATTCATAAGGACGCACAATGAGCGAGCTTTAGTTGCCTCGACAAAAGTCTTTCAGATGAGCGCAACATTTCTTGAGGGTCTTTCCATTGTCTGGGAAAAGAATTAAGTTGTTTAGTTCTGTGAAAGTCTTGCTTGAAATTTATTTAGATGTAAGCTTTTTTGTTATTAAGTTTTTACCTTTGTTCCACAATTTTTAATTGCGTTTATTGATATGCTTTTCATTTATGAGTGGCAATCTCTGCGTACAATACTGCTCTGGGGGTTCGATTATTCGTCTCCCAATTATTCTCAATTTTAATTACACAGAGTTTTAATTATTTGATTTCAATAGAACTTCAAATAAAACTTAAGCTATTATTATATAATTATTCAATTTTTTTATTAAGTCTTTACATTTTCCGATGAATAAATAGGAGATGTAATTTTCATTTAATATTTGATTATTATATTAATATCAATATTGTCATTTCCTGCGCTGTATATCTTTCCACCTTTCTGTGAACTACAAAATGAGGTCTAATATTATTTTGTTGAAGCATCACGCGCATCTATAGGCATACAATATCTTGTTACTCGGCAAACTATTCAATAATTAAGTTTAGTCTCACCCTCCGTACTCCCTTAATATAGCTCCTTTGGATTATCATCCCTTTCGATGTTCACAAAATTATTTGCAAGAGAAAAGATTTAAACACCATTCAGGAAGTGCAAACATATATTACAAGTTCCTTGAAGGAGCAACTTGCAAACTTCCATCAAAATTACATAAACAAGTTCATACAAAGATTATTATAATCCACGTACAAAGTTATAATATTGGCTAAATATATTGAAAAATGTTGGAAAACGATATGCCCCCTTCGTTCATCAAAAAGCGAAGAAACTTTCCCAGCGATACAGTATAATTACATAATTAGTGAATAACCTTAATGTAAATCGATTCCGGAATTAATTAAAAAGTTAATTTCGTACATTCCGACGAGAAGTATTAACGACCGTTTATAACGAGAATTGTAGGAAACTAGGACCGCTTAAAGTCTATAAGAAACTTAACATAAAATTATCCTCCTTCAAAATTGGAATTAATCTCCATACTTTAAAGATCTCTTACCAGACGTTGGTTAAACCGATTTGCGAGATTACCCAGTGCCGGAATAACGTTGTTTAGAAAGCATTCCACATTCATCGGGGAACGTTTAAGTCTTCACACACTTATGAATTCCAGTTTATTCGTTTCTGGAATGGTAGCTGCGGCGCGGCTTCCTCGTTTCAGTACTTTAAAGACAAATGAACGAGCTCGTAAATGAATGCAAACTTGAGGCAAATTCAGTTGAATCGTGGAGCAAGTATGAGTGGGTGGCGAAAGGGATACAGCGAAGTCACAAATTAAGTGGAGCTTGAACGAGCGATTAAGAGAGTTTGAGTCTATTTACTAATTATGACGGAGATATCAGCTGTTGTGCTACTTGAATCTGCCGGCAATTTCGCTGTATCGTTTTCGTCGACCGTGGTCGAAGGTCAGAGCGAAAGCTTGACGTTTGTTCGATATTTCCCCGAGTTTTCTTCATTCATTCGTTCGCGCCATCCCCTCGAATAAGCATTCCATTAGCCACTTATCGCGCTCCCTTTCCACGTTTCCGAGCAGATGTCTTTCCACCATAGGGCATCGTTTAGGGTGGCGGGGAAGGAAAAATTCATTGGCTTCAGTGGAGCGTGTCGATGACGTAATACAGAGTTGATATAATAGGAGGGGGTTGATTTATCGCAAAGGTTCGCGCGACATTAAAATTCGCGAATGGCATAGGGACCCTGGTTAACATCGCCGGTAATGGGGATGTTTATCGAGCCAATAGACAGTAAATGTAGGGTGTAACACGAAATAAGCGCAAACACAATGAATAAAGGACAAGTCGCAGCTGGATAAGCTGATTTACGAGCTTACCGCGATTCGCTCTGCGATTTCATTTAATCCGATTCCGCCACGGTTTAGTTAATCAGATATTACTAATTACGCAACCGGCGGCCGTTATAGTCGGGCTATAGGACGCAAATCATACGCTACTGGATTAGCGTCCCGACGTTTTTAGATGATCGAAAATCGAAATCCGGAGTTCGGGGAACGACGCTCATTCGTCCCACTCGATCTCTGCTCTCATAGAGGATCGAACTGTCGTCGAAAGTTATCTGCACGCTGTTGCTCGTTGCTTCCGTCTTTCCCCGGCTCCGAAATCTCTTCAAAAGTCGTTATACCCGCGATTATCTCTATCGCTGCTCTAGTCTTCCCCGTTTCTCAGATCTCCGAGTCTCAATCGACCAAAACTCGCTTTAAAATCGTAAAGCGGTCGCGACTTCCACAATTATCGCTCGCGATTCCCAGCGCAGAAGATAGGATTCGACACGCAGAACGCAGGCAGCGGTCGAGTCCGGCGTATAATCCGAAGTTACTCTGGCGATAAGCGTCCTTAATCCGAAGCTCTCGAATTCTATGATACCGAATCCCTTAATTGAGTATCCCGTAATCTCCGGAACATCGTAGTTGTGGGTCGATCAGCTGCGAGCCCCGCTGCGCTCACAGAACGCCGGGCCACGGGGGTTACGTACTTCTGGCGTCATCGATGGGAATCTGTTGCGTCGTTATCCCAACGCCGCGCCTCCGTGAACGTTGCACAGGATGCAGCACCACCAATACAACTTCCGACCTCTGGTCATCGACACCGCGCCCCCGATAACGCGCCGATTTATCCGCCTGTATTTTCGCCGATAAGCTCTCGGGCGTAAGAACGCCGAGCGGCAGTCTTTAGTTGCGAGGCAATCGCCTCTGATTTTGCGATTAAACGGTGCATACGACACTTTTGGTGCGAGCTGAATAAATTCGATTGAGTATTTTCGGGGTGGATGGGGTATTGGTCAAATAGATTTCGATCTAATTGCATTTCGCAATAATTGTGTTTTGGGAGTATGATTTATACACGAAGACTAATTCGCGTATATTGATTTATGAGTAAACAGCGGATTTTTATACGAAATAAAATTTTTGACACATAAACTTGGAACTTGGATAATGGTACGTTTAATGTTTTAAACATAAATGTGATGATAGTTTCGTAGATTTTTTGCATCCTTAGCATTCACAGAAATGCATAAAAATCCGCAGTTTACTTATGAGAAAAGCGTGCAAAGTGTATCCAGAATTTTTTAGCCAAACTTTTTTGTGATGCAGGGGAGGGTATGCAAAACAATCTTAGAAAGTTACGAAAAGCTCCTTTCCTCAGTTTTCGCGAAATAATTTTTAAAAGAAATTTTTACTGATGAATGCTTCCTAAGATAAATTTCGATTAATTTAGAATTCATCCATTTTTAATCAATTCTTTCAACGTTATACCAAAAATTATTTTATATACTCCATTCCTTTCTGCATTAAAAAAAGGAAAAAGTTATAAAAAGTTGTGCCTGCAATTTGCAATAATTTTGTCTTTGGATGGTTTTGAAATGGAAACTAGTTCGCGTATTATCGTTTTACGAGGGGATAGTGCAAATATCTTCTGAATTTCTGGATGAAATTTCTTTCAGATGTAGGGAAGGATACGCAAAACATCCTGAGAAAATTGCGATCAACTTCTCTTCTCCGTTTTCGCAAAATAGTTTGTTAAAAATGTAAGAATGTTTGCTGATAAATGTTTTCCAGGATAAGTTCATTTTACTTCATAATTCTTCCGTTATTAATAATTTATTTCTCGGAAACTGGAGGGAAAAATTTCTTACAACTTTCTGAGATTATTTTATGCATTATTTGCTGCATAAAAAAGCAAAAAATGGTTATAAAAAATTCTGCTTGCAATTTCTAATAATTATGCCTTGGTGTATGTTTATAATCCACACATATTTATTTAGGAAAGGACCAAATTCTTTTTAGATGTATGGGAAGACATGCAAAATACTTTAAAAAAAGTTGCAATCGATTCGTCTTCTTCGGTTTCGAGAAATAAATTTTTGAAATGTAGAAATATTTGATGCTGAATGTTTCTAAGGATGAGTTCAGTTTGCTTGAGAATTTTCCCATTTCCATAATTTATTTTACAAAAAAACATGAAACAGAATTTTCTTGTAACTTTCTACGGCTGTTTTATATACCCTTTTCTACACCCAAAAGACTAACAGTAAAACGGGTAGGAAAAACGGTAAAAAAATGTCTACAAAATTTTGAATAGTATTTCTTTTCTAAAAGAACCTGTGGATATAAAATAATCGTCCCTCAAACTGACCATAAATTTTCTAAATTTCTCCCAGAATTTTGCTCTGCCAACCATTAAAATATTTAAACCTACCTGTATATTGTTTACACGGCATATTCCATCAATCCACGTTGTGTAACTATAGATTCCACTCACGATAAAAAAAATATTCTGCACGCTCAACATTTGACGCAGGTTGGTAACTAACCTACAATCAGAACTACATATATATACACTAGGATTGTTCGAATTAATCGTGTACATATCTCTGTTCAGAGTGTGAGATAGTATTAGACCAATCGTGCAGTAGTGAAGTGCGAGCTTTAATACACTGCCGAGTAATATTAGAATTCCACGTATATACTGATCCTCGAAACAGTTTGAATTTTACGTAAATCCTCCTCTATAGACCGTGTGCACCGAGAAAAGCGATAATTTCCAGCGACACCGTGGACCTAATCAGAAAATCTCGTTTCGTATTTTCGTCCACAACGCGGGTAGCTTTCAATCGAGTGTAATACAAGGTTTCCTCTGCTCCTGAATACGCTTTGAAATTGCGCTTCCTGTCGCGCGACTAAGTTGGTCGCGACGCGGTGAACAACACGATCCCGGCGATCGCAATCAGTTTATTCCAGCGGTCGCGTTAGAAATCAACCGTGCCGCCTGTTCTAATGGTTTCGCGCGGTTTAACGGGTTCGGCGATCAAACGCTTAATCTCCGAATAAATTAGAGTCGGGGACCTGCGTAACGATGCGAAGGGCTCGCGTATCTCTGTTTTCCCTCTGCGCGTCTGTACGGCGCGGGCGTCGCGCGACGCTCCCAGCGGAACCTTAAAAGCCCAGGTAATAACGAAAAACGCGGGAGAGCATTAAGCCGAGATAATTTTTCATCCATATCCGGCCCATTAGCGGCCGCCTCGTTCGATGCGACCGCCGAGGCTAAAGCGACCAATGCGCCTGTGGCGACCATAATCAAGTCGAGCCCAGTTATTAACGACAGCCCGCCCGGAGTTTTCCTTCCTCCCCGTATTTTTTTGCCCCACCTTCTCCCCTCGTTTTCACCCTTCCTCCTTCTGCTTCCCGACTTTTCCGCCCGTTTTTCTCCGCCGCTCGTAGCCTCCCCTCCCGGTTGGCTTTGCGGTCGCGACACTCGCAAAAAGCATCGTGTCAACGACGCTCTCCGGAAAATTCGTCTCCGCGGCGGTGTTTTTCTTCTCTCGTTTTCAAAGCCGCTGCCCCCGGGCTTTTCGGGAACGGGATATCGCTTCCAAATCCGCGGCAGTCCGCGTCGACGTCGCGTCGGCTCCGGGAACCGAGTGTATCGCGGCCGCGATAAAAAATGAAGGAAAGTTCGTATGATAAATAGGAGATACGGGATCCGAAGATCCCCCAGGTCTGGTTCCTCCCGGCGCATAGGTTTTACCCCCGGAGTTTACCGTCTCGAGAGTTTATTCTGGCCGCGGCGAGCCGCGCTGAAACTCACGGGATAATAAAAGTGCCGTATTTTACTGTACCGCGCCGACCACAATGCCTTGGCAAAGAATACGGGGCCATATTTATTTGCCTTGCGTGTTTTTATTTTTTCCTTTCTTCTCTTCGCCCAGGAGAAGGGGAACGATAGTAACCGCGCGGAAACGCGAGAAGGGTCGCAAGGCGAGAAGAGGAAAAGGGTGGTCGCGAGGCACAGGATTGCGGCGGAGGAAAGTTCGGTCTATCGTCTGGTCGGCCTAATCTCGTAAACCGTCGCGTCGCGCGGATGATGCAGACGCTGCGCACAATGCGCTCGTTTGCAGCAACGAGGCTGCAGTAAAGAAAGTTGCGAGTCTAGGCTTAGTTCTCCGGCTGCCACTGAATAAATAGCAGCTCGCGGGCGCGTACCATTCGGTCGCATGAAATGTAAAACGGCGCGTTACTATTTCAGTTCCGCCGCGGACTTTTTAGGAGCGGATACGCGCCGCTCCTGGAATGCGTGTGAATTATTTACGCGAGCCATAGGAACTCCCGTATCTTGGAGTCAAAGAACGGGCCGCGGTACAATGGGGCGTGTTTCCACTCGAAACAATTTCAAGCGTATGAATAATCGAAATCGATTACGGCGCGCTGGATCTTCTTGACGATTCGCGGAAAAATGCGCTATTCGACGGGCGCGGTAAGTTTCCTGACGCTTGGGAAAACGATACGCGCGTAACTTTCCAATACGTCCATCGAGAAAGAGACGCATTTAGCTGCGGAACAAGAGAGAACTAAGTCTTTTACGCGGTTTATTATTTCGCTATACTATACATTCGTCGTAACTCGCGTGTCGAATCCGAGGGACGTGTTTGCGGCGTCAGGACCATAAAAAATTGGAGATTTTATCGATGGGGCTATCGTTACCGCCGTCGAAAATCCGTTCCCCGTCGCAATCGCGAAATTGACAGCGCCGGTGGTTTCGCGTCGAATCGATAATTCGCCGTAATCCATTATGTCGCGATAGCAAAAATTACGGGAAGCCCATTTCGGATGGAAAATGATCACCTCGTTGCGTCATATTTAGTCCTGGATTACGAGTATCCCCTGTTCGCTGCAACCGTCGCTCGTTCAGGAATATTAAAAAATTGCCTCGTCCGACCGCGCGTCGGGAACGAGCGTTCGCCACTCGAATCAACCCCCGCCGCGCGCCCCCATAGCGAGATTCGCCCCCGAATCGAATGGTTGGACACCGTCTGGAAGCGGGAAAGCGAGCGCGAGGGGAAGAGAAAGTGCAGCGCGCAGCCTCTTGTAACGCGAAATAGATCTTGGATCGTATGCAAATCCCGCTCGTTGTTCCACTCGCGTTGTCAGCTGCCACCGACAATGCGCTCTCGGAATAAACTCCGGAGGAACGGGGCGGAGGAGGGCGAGTGTCGGTGCGATGGAACTTGAAAAACTGCGCTGGATGAACGTGACAATATTTTAGTATTAAGTTATGGGACAGCGACGGTACAGGTGCGCAAATGCGTCTTCTGGTTCTAGCGGTACGGGACTATCAAACTCACCCTGTGGGTAGGAACTATTCTTGGTTTATTAAATCTTTATTGATGCGCCTCCCTTTGATAAGCTTCCCGTTGTACGCAGGAAATCCTTCGTATCTCTGTCACAGGGAGATGAGCTGGTATTTAAATTATCTCTGTCAAGAGTAGTCTTTCTGTTTAATTAGTTTTTGCTTTCTGCTGGAAATTATCTCGCGACGTGACACCGATGTTTTTTTAAATAAACAGGATGGAATATTCGAGTATCTCTCAGGCTGTGAATTCTGGTTTACTGAATATGTTTTACATTTAATTTATTGGGTATTACAAAGCTGCGAGGTTTAAATTGGTTTGGTGAAATGCTTAATACTTTTGCTCTTGCGTCTGTTTTTAAGCATTTTTGATAATAAAAGTTAGTGAATTTCAAATATTTTTTCAACGTTTTTTCCACAAAATAATAACAAGAACCTCAGTTTTTATACACGGTGCACCGGGTGTGCCAAATAAAAAATGTTGCAAGCTATTTGCTCAGAACACAATGAAGATGTCGACTTCGTTTTTGTTCTTAATTAAATGGTTCAGGAAAGCTAATCTTTTAGTACGCCACAAATAATTTTAAGGAAATTTTTGAGGGGAAAAGGAGGATGTTCCACCATTTTTTTCAATGGAAGGTGGAATTGATTTTTTTGTCATTGAGATAGCTCGCATCAATCTAAATAATACTTAATTAAATCGTTTATTTTTGTTGTGTATAAAAAAATATCATAGCATTGAGTGTTAATATAATTAATGTTTAAATTTATATTCTTATTGTTAGACTTTCAAGGACTTATTTCCTACGCAAGTATTAGGCTCCTACGAAATTTGTAAAAAGCTACTAAAAAGAGAATTTGAATAAAATTGACTTAGAGTCATATATTTTCAAAACATGAACGTAGAAATAAAATTGAATCTGTGTAATCATTAATTCAGATCAAAGTTTTAATACAAATAATGTATTAATACCAAAAAGGTAAAAATTTGCAATTTCATTTTAAGTCAAATTGAGCCAATTTCTGTATAATGGTTGAAAATACTAATTAATGCATAAGGAGTTTTCTCCTTTTTCCTCGGTTCCTACATAATCTGTCTAGATTTTCAAGAATTCCAAGTCTTCAACAGATTCAAGACTATCAAGATCGTTCAAGACTTTCAAGAGTTCTAAGCTTCGAATCCGTGTTTGAAACGACTCGAATTTCCAGAGTCTTGAAGAATTTCGAATCGATTCCAAGTTTATTGTAGATTCAAATGCCCATCACTAAGATACACCCAGTACACTTTCAGTAGTTAAGAATCTCTATTTCTTTCTTTGTTGTCCAATAATATTCTGCAATGTTGTTACTATTATTAGTTCGAGAAGTGATCGGTCCCTAAAAGCGTAATTTGGAAAGCTCGTCCATCGCGAGTTGGACGCGGTTGGTGGTCGTTCACGGGCGAAGAATTAATGCGAAGGGTTGAAACAAAGCGCGGTCCGCGGGTGTTGTCGAGTGCGCCCGAGGCAACTGGACGGTGGAGCGCGTCATTTGGCCGGCGGGTTGAAATTCTTGCAATTCCGTCGCTGGAATATCGGTTTATTTATTCGTACATAGCAGAGCGTTGCGCTTATATATGCGCGCGCGGACGAGAGCCCCGTGTACGAATAAACCATCGCGACGCTGCGCTGTTCCGTGATGTGTGCACATTGCACGGCTGGCCAGGCGAGGCATTTACCCGGCAAACGCGGAGGGGGATCGATGCGCTTTATCGCGGCAGAAAGACCGCTACCGAGGGGGTGGGTGGTACGGGAAGGGCGGGAGATAATTTATCGTCGACCCCCTCGGTCTCGATAGGGCCTTACCGTTCGACTGAAATACAACGCGACGCCGTGGGAAGGCGGAAAGGTCGCGAAACGATCGAAATCCGCTAGGAAAGATTCCCTTGGTGGGTGGGGGGGGCTTCCTCCATGCAAAGTTGATCTAGGATAGCAGAAAGCTCGCCGGGAATAGCACGGTTCTCAGCTCCGGAATCAAAGAAGAATGCGCGCGCGGACCCGGGGACAAACGCGGCTCTTTGATGCGAGGGAATGAAAGGAGATTTGAGAGGAAGGTAAAGCCACGCGTCGCTCTCTAAAGTCGCAGCTGTGTGCATCGGGCTTAACGACGCTCTCCGTTGCCATGGATTAGACTTCGGTGCACGAAGTCCCTTTCCGTCGAATTGGTCCGTTCTCGAAAAGGAAACGATGTAGGAGGGGGTCCGATCGACGTATCGGCAAATGTTTGCTCGCCGCGGTTCCCTTTCTCCCGAATCTCGAAGAATGATTGGAAACACTGCCTGGCTACTTGGTGCGCTCTCCTCTCTCGACTCTTCTCGACCGAAGACGAATGAATAGCCTTGCGCAGATTCGACGGTTCTTGTCCGCGTTTCGCGGCGCGGTCCCTTTTCAGATCGCGCGCCGAGACGCCATTCACCCACAGGACCAGCCAATACTGCTAAAAGATGTTTGCTTGCCACCGAGCGAACGGTCGCTCGACAGCGAAATGGACTCGAAACCGGCTACGCACTCCTTTCGCGCTGCGCCAGCCTTTCCGCGCCGATGAATACGCGACGCGTGCAACATTTTAATCGGACGACCGTAACGACCGGAGGACCGAGAGCACGCTTTGTTTCAACCTCCGGGGTCGCGCGAAATCAGTGGAACTGGTAAACTGATGCGCGGACAGGTTCGCAATTACACCGCCACCGTTGCAGAACTAATTAGCCACGGTTAATTTGTGCGCCATTAGCTGACGTAAGACTACTCGACGCGATGCGAGCGGAAGTTGCGTCGAAGGACCCCTTCTGGATTCTCGGGCTGCAATTTGCTCGATTAAAATTAATGGAACTCGCGGTTGTTTTGGTAAATCGAATTTCGGGAGCACGGTTTTCTGCATATTTTAAATATTCAGCTGTTGTTAAATGGTCAGACTCTCTGTAGATTTCAATTAGTGCAGGATTCTTCAGATAAATTCCATTTTCTTCGTACTTTCAAAATAATTTGATTTGATTTTCCAGACGGTGTCTAAATTTTAGAGGAAACTTGTTTAATCAATATATAATTAAGAGCTATATTTATCTTTCCTTATTAAAATGTAATAATACATGTCTCGGCCGAGTGACAACACTTGAATGTCTGTTTTATTAATTATTATATCAAAAAATTATTCAGAACAAAGTTAAATTATTTCATGTGGCTGTATTGAGATCGTTGAATATATTTTTTTATGTTCTGTGGTGATACATACATATAGAAGAAAAAATATGACAATTTAGTTCGGTTTTTTAAGATTCGTCCTAAATAAACGGTTTCCTCAATTAATCAGTAGCGGAAGTAAGCGAAATTTATTGTGATTCAGCTGTTCGCTGAGATTTTTTTTTATTTGCTAGTATAAAAGAAAGATATTGAACCTTCGACCCATGAATGTTCAATTTTTTTTTTTCATCGTTGAAAAGTATACGTACTGCCAAATAGCGATGGCATAAATAAGACATAACTATGAAGCAGGGAATCAAATATTGTTAAAAGTTTACGATTTTTCGAAGTGCCATTACCAAATATCCGGAGCCACTTGCGACTTATGGGCGCAGATTACCATTTTTACGATACTTTTCTTTAACAAAAATTAAACTTATTTCTACATTGCTCAAAATACGGAAATCACAAAAAAAGATACAAAATCGGGCCACCATTGAAGGGTAATTTCACCCAGGACAAAGAGGAAAACCTCATCGAATTCCTAAAGGCCGTCAACCTACTGAGGAGAATAGTATAATACAGCCTATGCATAGTCGCTAATAATCATGCGACTTTAAAAGCGAAGGAACAAAAAAGAAATTAAATTTATTAAGAAGTTGTCTATCCATTTAAAATAACTGTAAATTCAAGCATTTTTTTATATTTCTCATAATAATGAAAGGAAGATTTCTAAATAAAAAGTTACATCAATAAAATGTGTCCTAATATCAGTTTGAAAGTAATGGGATAAAAAATGCATAACACAGTTTTTAAAAATACCTATGACCTTAAGAAAAAAAATTCTTTGCCCCATTAGATATGCTCTTTAAAACAGTTGAACTTTGTCCTAAAAATTTTCTTTATATGCTAATAAATGAAGTAGATATTGACGCGATGCCATTTATTTGAAACTCCCTGTCATGACGGCGTTATTTTCGCAAGCCTCCCCAGAATTATTCAAATTTTATTCCCGACAAGGAGGAATCCAGGTGCACGAAGAAGTAAAAAGTCCGTTGTCAGGAAATCGATAGGAAGAATTGGGTATTCTAACGGGGATCGATCGATGCGATCGAATTGTTAGCGAGATGCGTTCGTTTTTTTTCTCCCCGGCAGTTACGTAATTATGAAACGTCGACGAAAGACCGATGAAAAGTATCGGATTCCTCATCGACAATCGCAAATCGAATATTTTGCACGGCTTGGCGCGAAACGATGATATAATCGAGTCGATAGGCCGACGCCAGGTGGTATCGCTCTCTCGCCCGCTATTCCTCGTTTTTTTTTTCGCCACCCCCTTCGTCCACCCGTTAGTAAAGTCAGCACCCGCTCGAATTGGAACGAATCGACGGCAGGCACGCAGCGCTATTTTTATGCTCGTTTCCTGGATCACCCGTCGCGTCACCGCGAAAACAGTATCGATACGAAGCAATTCCGAATTTCCCTGCCTGCCGCGTCGCGCTTTAATGAATTCACCCGTGCGATTTATTAATCCATAAATCAGACTCATCATTCGTCGGGGACCTTCTATACGTTTATCGCTGCGATAAAGAATGCATCTGTGTCGGTGCGCCGTGTCGAGCTTTCAGGTCGAATTAGCATAGAAGATCACCGTGTCATTTCTCTTTTGAGATCCAGACTGACGTATCGGAACTTCCATCTCTCGATACTTTAATTCCATTTGGAAATGTTATTGCTTCTATTTCCACCGTTCTCTCTGTAACAAAGCATTCTCCCCGCGCGTCAAAGAATAATAGAAATATTCGCGATCGTAAAAAAGACCTCGGCGACAAGGGCCCGGAACTAAATCTGAGACGCCGGATTCGTTGTTCATTGAAGCGGAGCTTCCTCGGCGGAGATAAAGGTTCCCGCTGAGAGGCGCGTTTGTTTCCTCCTAGACAAAACGCGGAATTATTTTCAGGCGTCGGGGGACAGAATCGCGGGAGGGATTTTCGCGCTGCAAGGTAGGCAGCTCGCGAGATAAAGAGCGAATTCTTTTTCTTATCGCCGCGCGGCAGCGAGCTTCCTGCTCCGAAAACAATGTTTCGTTGTTCGACCGGCAACAAAACGGTTGCCCCTCGCGCCCCTTCATTCACCGTCTTAAATCTCCGCTTTCGCTGCTACGACTCTTCCGCCCTTTCTCTATCCACCCTCGTCGGTCGCCCATCCGGTTTGTCCGAAGTCTCCGAGAACTCTGTTTCGCCGAGTCCTCTGGAAAACTGGCACGTCAAGCAGTTTCGACGGGAGGCAGGCCAACCTCCTGCGCTCGACGGCGGTAATAGTCGAAGGGGGGAAGAGAAAGAGATAGGAGCCGCGAATAGGGGAAGACGGGGGCTCGGTGAGCGAACGATGGGCGGAAGGAAGTCAAGCGAAATAGCAAATCCTCAAACAAACGGTAAAGTCTTTGCGAATCGAGCAAGCTTAGCAGTGGATTATCTTCGCCGTATATAGCCGGGCGTCGAGCTCTCGCCCGAGTCTTCGATACCAAAGAGCCCGAAATCGTGTTCCGCCGGTTTATGCTGTTCCATCGTCGATATTGTGGAAATATAGTCGCGAACGCATCCACCTCCCTCGCCGCTGCATACCTACATAAACTCGCATCCGTCAGAGACGCGCTAAACCTCGCGGAAGGAAACGTAACTGGCTTAAGAAGTTTCGGTTTCTGCGATTAGAACCATCTATCTAAATCTTCGGCGCGGGGAGGGGAGATTAGTCTTGCCGTCGAGCGCAGACGTTGATCCTGTTAGGACGAGACTCGGGGAAAAATGAGGCGATCGGCGAATAGGTGTTCCAAATAATTCAACGATTCCTGAGTTTATCTCCGGCGTCGCACAATGCTCTACAGAAGCTTTCAGAGGAATATCGAAGAGAAATAAACTGGGACAGCCGAGTGTTCCAGTATTCATAGTGCGAGCGGGAAGAGGGTGATTCTACCTAGGGAAAAAAGTTAGAAATGTAGGATACAGTTGCTTCGCATGAGCCTTTGTTTTCTGGAATAGAAAATTGATTCTGAATATGCGACGCGCGGACACTTAATTTACCCTTCTTTTCTACAGATTATAGTGCCTGACCACTGAGTTTGGATCACACGCCAGCAATTTCACTGTTATATACAAGTTAAAAACAAACTTCATAATAAATTCCGACAAAATGCGAAAAGAAACGTCTCTTAAACTAGAATATCCCCTTCAAACAATTTTTGGTGATTTTCTAACTTCAATCAATAAAAAAGGATTATGTTAGATTTTAACGAGGTACATACATTTTTTTTCGCATTCAGAAGTTTTTCAGGGTGTGCAATATTCGCAATAATGACTTACACAAAAAAAGGACAAAGAAATTTCCACCGTCCCTGTTCGATATTCGCGAACCTCGTTGCCTAAATTGAGAGGAGCAACGAGCCCCCGCGAAATGTTCGATCGATATTCCTCTAACGTTCCGAATCGAAACAGCTCGCCACAAAAGATTTCATATCGCGTTGCGAGGTCTCCGGAAACACGAGGCGCAGCAAACTCGGTTGGCACGCTAAGCGGATCGCGAACTCCTAGAGGGAAGACGAACGCACCGTGGATTCTTGCAGCTCATGAATAATTTCCAGTAATTAGGAGACAGTCTCGGCTTCGCCGCGGTACCGCCACCGAGAAAGTTACCGTCGCTGGGGCGAAGTCTGACTCGATTTTGCGAATCGCTCGGGTCTACGCGATGTCGTGGAACACACCCCTTCCGGTGGTACATCCCCCGATCCCGCCCCAACCTTTCGTAATAGTTCAGCCAGTCGGGAAATTTTCTTCGCGGGCGAGATTGTTTCGTCGGTACCGTGCCCGGTTTAATCGAATTCCACGTTTTGTCGTGCGAGCGCCTAATTCATCCGAGCGAGAGCGAACCGGGTAACGAGCGTGAAACTTTAACGCGTGCGTGTATGAGATTCATTAGATTTCACCTGGCGACCTGGTAAAAGCGAAAGGAATCGATCGACGTCCCGTAAATAGTGAAATTCTGTCGAAGGATGTGTCGTTCGTCACGGTGTTTCACCGTTTTGGATTCTGTATTAATAATTAACAGGAAATTCTATTAACGCTCGATGTTGCTGCTAGAATAAGCTCGCGTGTCAGCGAGGAGATGTCAGCTGAATTAGGAAGGAAGCGTTCTAATAGATATTTTACTTTTGATTGATTCGCAAAGCTTGTTAAACGATCGGCTGAATCTAATAATCGAGTACTGTCATGGACCCAATTACTGATCACTTAAGAGATCACTTAACTATCATGGGTTTCTAATGTGTAAATGTGAACAGTAACCTAATGTAAAAATTTGTGTGAGATTTGAGTAAATCCATGTTTTATCTTTAATTTGACATCTATAAAAGGGCAAAAATAACAATAATTAAATTATAATCTAAGTTTTACAAGTTAAAAAAGCAACGAGAGCAATTTCTGATCACTTATATTATCTCTAATATTAGCTTTCAAATTTTATTTTTGGAATTCAAAACAGTTAATAGCTATTTAGTAAGTGTTTAGGATAAACTTTTAGCATGATAATTTATTGTATGACAGCTATACAGGGTGTTTGGAATAGTATTGCAAAGATTTGGAGGCGTGATAGATCACGTGAAAATAAAAAACAACTTCTATATGATTTGTATGACCCAAGTCATAGAAGTTGTTTGTTTGTTTTCATGTGATTTATCACCCCTCCAAATCTTTGCAATACTATGCCAAACACCCCGTATACTATGCTGATCAGGAATTGGGTTCTGATCAGAAATTGGGTGCTTGACGGTACTTGTTTGCCAACTCTTTCACTTTCACCATTTTCAGTTTCAAGAAAAAAAATTTCCCTTTCGAAATGAAGAAAGTCTCTCCGAACTCCCTGAATCAGCTGACTGGAAGCAGCGAGTGGTACCCAAAGAGAGTTCACCTGACTTCTAAATTTCCCGAAAACTCGAAAACGGGATTTCAAGGTGCAGCGAGGTGATCTGGTTGGCCATTCGCGTGCGGCAATTCCGCCGCGTTACGACTCGCTCTTTTCCCGCAAACGACAGACTGTTAGTACCGCGCGAAACGTCGCGCGAAAGTGGAGCGCGGATAATGGAGGTCCTTTTCCGCCGCCCTTTCCGTCCTCCCCTTACGACCGAGACACTCGGTAGATGCGAAATCGATGCCGGGGTACGTGTTCTCCCGCTCGCGAAAAAAAAAAACAAAGAAAAAAAGGAAACGGCACCGTCCCGCGTTATAACCCTCGAGGTCTTGGAGAGTCTTCGCAGCGAGAGTGCTGTCGGTGCGGGGGAGCATTACAAGGACGATATAGCAGGTGTTTGTAGACAGTTTCAAGGGGAGCGTGTACCGGGGAGGAGAGTAAAAGCGCCGTTCGCGTATTTCCTGTCTTTCCCAGTCGGATAAGCGATCGGAATGCTCTTCGAGGTCGTCGAGGAGCGAAGATACCGGAGAAACGGGTGACTCCCTTATCGGGACGAACATCATCCTCGAGGAATCTTCGCCCGTTGTTTCCGTGCGAGGCTGATCGTTCGTGCCTGTTTCTGCTCCAGTGGACGGCCCTTAACATTCGCGTAAATCTGGATCGGTGCCGGCTGGCAAAATTGCGCCGTCTAGATACGACGAAATGTCGCGGAGAATACGATAAACACGAGCTGGGAGTATTTAAACAAGCCGCGACTTTCCGGCTCGCCAGGAAGAGGAAAATTTCGCGCAGAGAACGGCTTCGCGCTGTTTCGGGACCGCGTTCCAAAAAGGAAAGATTTTTGTTTGAAGTTTTCTTCTTTCCACGAGTAACCACGCACTAGAGTGAAAGAGCGAAATGTTGCCGAAACGATCGGCGGTGTGTCTGATAATTGCGGTGCACGGAGCTCGCCGGACAAACTTCGTTAGCTTGTCGCGCCGCAAGAGAATTAAATATACAAGCGGAGCTGCCCTTTGACTCTCGGTTTCGACGCAGAATCGAATCGCCCTCGCAGCCGCGAACAACTCGCCGCGTCCGAAGCGTTCGACGTGCCATCGATATTCTCGGCGCAGTGTTTCGTGAATCGAAGCGTTAACATTTCCATCAGTATCGCTGCCCCGGAACAATACAGTTTCCTTTATGACCGTTTCACGCGTCACCAAGTTACGACGCCGCGCAATCAGAGAAAGAAATGATCGCAAGTCGTACAGGCGTAAATAGCGGGTAATGATTATGATAAAGTTACGGTTGTTATTCACGAGAGATCGGCTTCGTTGCAGTGCGGCGATACCGATGTTTCACGCGTTCATCTGCAGCGACGCGCTTCCTCTGTTCCGGCGGCGTTAGGATATCCTGGGGAACGACGAGCGACTTTACTCCCTTTGAGGGCGGGGGAACGATTAAACCGAAAACGCTCCGGCGTCCGCGAGGAAGCAACGCGCACAGACGACGACGTATCCCATAGGCGCGGAGGATGTCGCGAAGCATGACTGGCGGCAAATTGCACGGAATTAACACAGAGGATTGTTTGTAATAAAGATTAATAGCAGGCTTTGTTACGACTGCGTTTGATACCACCCTCATCTCTTATTCGCCTGCAACCCCTTCGCTCTGGTCCCTCTCTCTCTCTCTCTCTCTCTCTCTCTCTCTCTCTCTCTCTCTCTCTATCTTTCTCCCATGGCCCTTTGTAGGACGACGAATGTTGTTTGTGTAATCAACGGAACGAACGGAGCCTCTCCGCCGCCACTGGGAGGGGCCCGGTGCTCCTGTAGCGTGTAATTTGTAATTCTGCACGCTGCATTATTTTCCGCTCTACCGCTTCCCACTTTCCATCCTCCGCCGCCCTCCTCCTCCGCGTCCCTCCCTCGATCGCGCTCTCGTCGCCTCTCTTCCCGCCGCGCGCTTACCCTCTCGGGCTTCTCTAAATTACAGCCCGATTCACGTGTCGCATGACAAGCCACCGGCTCCCCAGGAAATTGTGCAAATCAAATCAGCTAAGCGTGCGTCGATACGTCCACCCTCGAAACGGATCGCGCTTATTATCCATCATTGAAGCACGATTTCTCCATTACGCGATGGCGGCGCGCGGCTTTTTATCGTCCCCGTCGTTCGTCGGTGAACCGATTTGGCTCGTTTGCTCGTTCGCGGCGCGGCGGGGCGAAGATCGCTTCGACGACTTTTCAACGGCGCTATACTCGTGCTTCATTTTTATACTTGGATCCCTAGCATCTCTGGAGGATGCATTCTCCGTTCGGGTTCGCCTCCCACCGATCCGATTTCCTTCCTCTGATTTCGCTCTGTACTCGCGATAAAGATTTCGCTTCAATTTCATTCCCGACCCGCCTCGAGAAAAATCCTCCGTGATTACGAGTTCTCAGAGATCGGCTGCGAAATCTCTGCCGGGTCTCTTGCTCCCCGCAACTCGACGCGTTCCCCGGGGGAACGGGTCTCTGCCCGAGACGAGACACGACTAATTCGAATTCTCGGCGGGTCGCGCTGTCGCTCGGCGCAAACACGCATTCATATTCCAGCGTCTCGCGATCTTCGCAAAAACTTGTCGCCCCCCGACGCCAGCTTGCCTTGGCGTTGATATTAATAATGTAATCGGCCAAGGGACCGGGGTGCAAGGAGGGGGAGGCGGGTCTGCGAATTAGAAATGGTGTCACGTCGTCGAGAAACGGGGACCGGTAGGACGGGCGTCGCAGCGTCGACGACGAAGATAATTAAACCACGACCTTCGCAGGGCGTCGTCTCTTCGCCGTCGTCTCGGTTACCTGGCCGTTATCGTGCCAGGCATGAGAATCTTAACTGGAAACAGGAGTTACGGGCGGGGGCGGTGACTTACGGTTTGAAGCCGACCCTTGACGTGTGACTTTTCGCCGGAACGGAACTCGAAATTTAGATAATTACGAGTATGAACCGACCTTGGGCTCTCTGATTTTGGAATTTGGGATTTCTATGCGCTCTGAATATAGATGAAATTTTCTCGGATGAATTAAAGTTACCCAATTCCATCAAAATTTCGTGTGTGATCGGTGAGATCGACGGAAAGAGCGGCGAAGTAGAGTCGGGATGCATTGGTCAGACGCGCGGCGTTGAAGAATATGGGGACAAACTCTGGCACAATGAACAATTGCTGAGTGTATTGCAATTTATCGTCCAATGACGAAATATAATTTTCATGGTTTTCGTCATGTCTTTATGAAAATGGTACTAATAAATTGATTGAAATTTATACGTATTACCAAAGCTTGGATTCAGTCGCTTGTCGTTATATGTCTGCTTCATTCACTTTTAAGTGACCCACATACAGTCAATAATGTTATCAATATTTATCTGTATCAACAATATTATTGAGCGTGTGCGGTCGATGTGAAAGATAGGATTGATGTTGAAATTGAAAATTAGCAAAAAGGAAATCATTAGAAACATTAGATAGACAAGTGTTGAAGTGTATTGACAATAATATTTTCAAACTAGAATTGATGTAATTGATATCATTGTAGTAGAATTGAAAGCGTTCAGCATAAATTCCTGAGATTAATAGTTTTTAAATTTGGATTTCACACCGGGTTCCTTTGTCATACTTATGTACCATGGCTGTCTAAATTCGGTATACTGACTCTTAAAAAGAGAAGAATAACAAGAGAGAAGAAGAAAAAAAAAGAATTTTTTTTATCCTTTAGGTAAAATCCGTATGATCTGTTACGATTGTTGCGAGTGATCTGTATCTATATCCGAGGATATATTAATTATAGAAAATGAAGATTCAATGAAATGGGAAGGAAAATAGTGAACCAATAGCTGGGATGTATCTCCCTTAACTGTGGTAGGATTAAGGATAGATGTCGAGTAGTATTGTGGCCGAAGCTCAAGAGCTTTCGGTTAGAATGGGAAAGCCCAGGATTAAAATACTCGTGAAGATATCTTTCTTTTACATATTTCTTTTTTTTTTTGTATTTCCCTCTGCTTGTCGTCTTGGTTTGTACCTACCATTGAATCGCATTTTACAGTTTTTAATGCAAAGCTACAGCATAAAGACATTCAGAATTCAGTTATAACGAAATTCCATTTCTTTTATCTTCATACTGCTTTTATCTTAAAAACTGCATAGAATAAAGAATTGACGATTATATTATTACTACTAAATTTTTATTCTCTACCTTAATATGTATCAATCTAAAATATAGTTTATTCTCATTGCTCAGAATTGCATTGCCTTGCGGTACGCGCGCGAGATGATGGGGAGAAAGAGCGAAATGAAAACAACACGAACAGTTTAACGAACACGATAAAATGTATTTGACAAAAGCAATAAAATAATCAAAATAGTACGAAACGATATACAACGCGTAAGATTGCGGTTCTACTGGATACGTATGCGAACGAACTGCGTTCGGACGAATATGTCTTAACTGCTTCATCGTTTAGAAAGAAACAATTCGGACGTATTCGTCCGAATACACATCTACGTATCCTCGTAGAGTTTCATATAGTAGCGTATGACCGCGCACGGTGATAGCGTAACGAAAACTAATTCGAGTCCTTTTGTTCGGGATCAAAGACAACGATCGTAAGTATTCAGTGCAATTATGGATATTGCATATGTTACATATCTAATCCCCAATTATGTGTTTCCGTGTAATTAATTACGGGCCACTCCGATAAGATGTCACCGTTGTCTCCGATTTCCAATTCTTCGCGCGCGCCTTCATCGGACCATCTCGCGCAACCGATTTCGCGCTGCTGAAGTCAGAGGCTCCGCTCTTCAATTCCCAACACTAACGCAAAAAAGAGACAATAATATTCAACTATCTATCTTGTAGTAAGCTTAATTAAATACTAAAAATTTACATTAAATACGCAAATATTTTTTGCACTACCTGTTTATCTACATTTCGAGTTTGGTTTCATTAAAAAATCATGTCTCCCATCTCCTCTTCCCCAGCGAAAAAAGTTAGAACAATATAAACCCCCGACCCACGAATCCTAATTACTTCGCGCAAACATTTTTCTGCAACACATACTCGTTGCGAATAATTGCATGCTAACAAGTTTCAACGAAATTTCCGAAAGGATCGCTGACCTGTTCGCGATCGCGCGGCAGATAGATAAGGGGCGGGTTATTTTCCAACTAACAAGAGGCTTTTGTAAACGAAAGTTAGTGATTGTAACTTTCGCGCAGGGTCCGTGATTCCAATTAGTCGCGTTTGTTCCGCCGTTCTTTCGAAGTCATTGATCGCCGGCAGCGGCGCGGCGTCGGGGTCGTCCAGCGAAATTGCATCGTTGCGAACATGCCGGAGCCCGGGGGCGAGCCAAGTCGCTCGTTCGCCCGAGGGATTCGCGTGGATTTCCATTGAAAGGCGTCGAGCCATGATACTCTAATGAATTAGACGGCGGTCGTTGGTCGCGACTCGGAACCCGCGTAATTGGTCGTCGCGAGGCCGCGCACGATTATCAAGTGGATGGACGTTAAGCATCGGATTATATAAAATTACGCGTGGTGACGGAGGGGTGCGAGGGGTGTGAAAGGGTGCGCGTGGGGCACCGTGCGAGAACTCTAGCGGCGTGTCCTACCGTCGCGCGGCAATTTCGAGAAAACGATGCCATTATCATTAATGTTTTACCGCGATCACCGTTGTTCACCGCAAAGTGCTCGTTCCTGTAATAATTATTATCATCCCATTTGCGACATTACGAGCGGTATGGAAGGGAGGAGCAGTCGTTGCCGCGTGGACGACCTTCCTCTCCCGAAAACCGACCGTCCCCAGGGCGGGCAATTTCCAAAAGTATTTACGAACAGCTTACGGGAATTAACAATCGCCGGTCGGATCCTCCTCCGGAACCGGCACGCGACCGATCCTTTGATTCTGTCGACCGCGTCGATTTCTCTCCGATCGGAAGATCTAAAGCGCGTCAGGATCCTGAATGAAAACTCGATCCCGGTATCGCACCGCGGATGGAAGCGCTCGCAAAGCGGACGATCGGAATCGTGAATCACGGAGCGCTAGTCAGAACAAGTGGGCAAACGGACGAAATTGCGATACAGTGCGCCGCTACTGTCGTCCCTGTTATTATTATTATTGTTGACACCGTTATTATTAATAAGTTGCACGCGCGTAATAGAGGTAGTCGGATATGTACGATACGGCCGCGCGGCGTGAGTGAAATTATAGAATAGCTTGGCAAACATGCTGGCAGTTGGGTGGAGGCGGCATCATTATCATTTTAGCGTAATTACCATTCGGCAATTACCGGCCGTATTCATCATGGAACAGCAGGATGTTTATACCGTCACACGTACTGTGCTAGTTAGCCCTGTCACGTGTACGTGCACGGACCGAGCTATCGACGAAATGGGTATCGGTCGTTTCATTGCGACGGGAAAACGTAAAAATGGGGACGTTCCTCGCGTTCGATTTATCTGGTCTGCCTTTCTACGCAACACCGATTCCAAATGGAAACATTCTCGTTTGCTGCGATGGCTATTTATTGTGACTTTTTGCGTTCATTGTTTTTCCTGGTATCAAGATTTATTTAATATCTTAGTCCTTTCGTCATGAAAAACAGAAAAATACAACTTGCTATAAGGTTAAAAATTCTAAATGTTTAAGAATTCGCATAAACTTTTCGCATTTCTCTTATTATACAACATGATTAACCCTCCACTATTACGGTAGTGTCTCGCATGAAATTTTCAAATTTTGTATTAATTAAAATTATATTCTAATATTCATCACAAGTAATACTAGACTCTGATGTAATCATCTGTGTTGTCCCGATTGCCAACATATCGCAAACGCGCGATACTATGAAAATATTCATATCCCAAGAAGTAAATCGAGGACTTATTCTACCATCTACTCTAGAATTCTCGAACATTTTTCCTCGCAAACCCCGTATAATAAATACAGGAGACACAAATTTGCGTTTTCCTTTCTTACATTTCCTTGTCTCAATAATACTACACCCTCGTCGCGCGGGGCGCCGTCATTTCCAAGCTCGTCGCTCGCGTGTACGCTTTGTGCAGCTAGGCGGAGGCGCGGCGCGCGGGCTTATCACGGAATGAGTGCATCCTCCGTTTCCCGGTCCCCTCTGAACGAGTTATTCCACGTAGCGATTCACGGCATTGAGATTCGATATCAGTCGGTGACAAAGGAGCGGCATTCAGTCCACTTTTTTCCGCGCGTTCCGTCGGGCGCCGCGAGGCGTAGCAATGCACGCATCGTTGAACACCTCGAGGCGTATATGTAGCTTGGCTGCAGCGCCGCGTATATTCGAAGAAGCAAGTTTAATAATAATTCACCGGTGCAGCGTACAGACAGACGCAGCCGCGGTCGCAGTATACGTCTTTATTACCTTCGAAATTTTCTATGATGTTCCAGAGCCCGTGAAGCGGGACGCGGGTGTGTTTAGGAGAAGGGGTGAATATTGCGCCGCGAGATGAATAAGAGACGACGGGGTGGAACGTGGAGGGGTGGAAAGCCGGAGGCACGATTCGCTCGATAATTTTTTCGTCTCCCGGTGAATTTCCAAGCTCAAGACGCGGGGCTATTGTTACGGGGTCGTGACCCAGTTTTCCGCGGTCCCCGCGCTCACACCCCGTCGAGGGTGAAAGACGCCAACGGAATTCTCGACCAGCCGAGCCACTCGCTTTCGACCCGAGGAATTACGCGAAAGTGAAATACGTCCTGCCGTCGTTGCCACCACCCCGAGGGTGGTGTCGCAGATTCGGCCGCAGGAAGGGGAACAGAGGGAAGCGCGCGTGCGAGGGGTGGGCTGGCAGACGAACTGCGACGTCAGAAGGATGAGGGTGAAACGATTTATAGCGCCTTAAGACTGCTGCTACTTTATGACGACCTTAATGTTTGCACCGTAAATTGGGTGGCTTAGGACGGAGCCGAGGCAGCCCGAAAACAGTCGAGCGAAGATCCCTTCGTCGTGACTGGCATTCCCGCGTCGCCGGGTATAATTTCCCCTCGGCTTCGGGCAACAATTGCGTCCACCTGGGGAAATAAAAGTCCCACCCCACCATCTTTCCGCTCGCTAAATGATATTGTTCATGGGGTTGCATGCGCGTTTATTCCTTGATTGCAGGAAGGCGAGGCTCTCTCCCGACGCTGATTTAAAAATGTCGGGCGTAATACAAATTTCAAGGTAGAAAGAACAAAATATTCTGCAAGCGTCCCGTAAATGTTTTTTATCCGCGACGGAAGAAAAAAGCCGCTCACCTGAAGAGAGGAATGAATTAAAAAGAATCGCGACCGGGGAACTTACCTAAACAAGTCGCAAACCTTTGCGAGTACACTTAATTTCGAAGTTGCGAACTGAATTGTTCCGTCCTGGACGCAACAGTTACGGGGAAATGCTAGTTACGAATGTAAACGCGCGCCGTTATGAAATTTCTCTCAGATACGGGTTGTTCGACATCGTGAGACGGAGATTTTAAGGACTGGTTCTACAGCGAACTCTACGCGCAAATTTGGTGAAAGTCAAGAATAATTTATTTGATGAATGATTTACGAAAGGTACTAATCCTTACATCCCTATGCGGAATAATTTGAATTTTCCGCTATGAACATTTCGCTCTAATCCTTGTTTGTGAATAATTTAAATTGCTGCGACTGTTACTATATTCCTCAACTGATATTTTAATTTGAGGACCTTGCAAATGAAAGAATGCAGAATCATTTTTATCTGCTTCAAGTTAATTAGAATTATTTAGTTAGAAATGTTTATACAATTATTGCTTTGACTTAATATTAAAATGGAGAAACTGAATAAAAAAGTAGAAAAACGCTGTGGAATTTCTTTTATGTATAATGAAAAATGCTTGAAAATTTATATTTCCAGATATACGTATTAATATTATGGATTATAATAAGTCACATCCGTGATATAAATTATGCTGTGAATATTGAAATGAGTAATGCTAAATTGTATAAAATGACAAAGAAGAAATAGTTATAGCTGCATCTGAATTATTATTTTTAGAAATCATGCAATTAATAAATATTAACAATTTTATGATTTTATTTACTATTTAAAGGACCTTACATATCTACAGCTTAAGAAAAATTGTATTGAAAGGGGTTAAATTATTTTTATATTACATATTTCATATTATGCCGAAGTATTAATTTATTTTGAAGCAGTCTTCAATTTCATAGAATAAAGACTTTTCTTTTTTTTTTTTTATTAATCTATTTAAACCCTTACAGGTTGCTTTAAGTATACAATTCGCTATTCGACGGATGAGTACACATCAGGAAAAGTACTACTTCAATGCGTAAATAACATTCTTTGAAGAAAAAAAAAAAATACGGATGCATACCGCGATGTGCAGCGGTAATTGAAACCCTGAATGAAGAAGTAATTTAATTAGCTTGAATTTGCTTAAGTTATATAGCTCTCATTGCTAAATTACATGTTTTAAATTTTCCAAATCGTTGTTGCATCGCGTTCAGAATTGTTTACGATGCCAACGCGAGTTATAGAAGTGCCAAAGTTATTGTGATGGACTCGCATTCTGTTAATTCAATCGTTCTCAGGTCAAAATGACCAACACTACTTCTTGAGTTTGACTGAAATTTACTATCAGCGCAATTATCTTGACGCTTTAATAATAAAATTTGTAAAAGTTTAAAAGGTAGAGTGTTTGCTTCAATCACTTTGACTCCTGAACGATTCAATTGTAGCAATCATTGTCCTAAGGTTCTTGTATGAATGCCAAGGTGAGAATCTATTCTTAAAGAATCTTTGAAAGTTTTAGGTGTAGAAATGAATTCTTTCCGAACTTTTTTTTTTAATTCCAAATTCCCTTAGAATTTATTCATACAATTAGAACAGTAATTGGATCCGAGATAAAATAACAAATTATTTTGTTAGAAAAGTTGCGTAAGTTCATTGATAATAATGACAAGTATTTCAATACTTGAACAATTCCAATTTCTTTCTTGGCAAAAGTTGCGCGACTCTTGTTGCAAAGTCCTCAGTTCTCAGTCTGGTTATGAACGGTCTGACTTGCCAAACTTATACTACTGTCTGCCCAACGTGCGCACGTTCACAGTGGAATAAGTCTCCCCGTTGTCAGACAATTTCCATTCCTATTCCTAACAGTTAACTCGCTAAAGAAGCCTCGAACGCGATTTTTTCATACCTGATTCTCGTCTTATTTTGACGTCTAGAATACTCTATAAGAACTTCTGACAGCTGATGTTGAAGATACCTTATAAAATCGAGTCTAACCGAGCCCAACACAGAACTACCACAGTATTTCTCCTTTTATCGCTTACGTTACAAAATTTACAATATCGACAGCGGTCTGAAGTACCAAAAAAAAAAAGAAAAAAAGAGGGAACCATTTGAAGCACTGAGATCGTTCATCACTTGACATCCTTCAGACTTGAAGAGACGTCCCGATGTACCTTTACATGAGATCGTCTTTGAAAGTGTTTACCGGCGCAGGGGCACTTTGCCTTCCACACGCGTGGAGCGCTATAAATAAGATCGTAGCCAGAGCTCGGAGAGAGCTCGTTCGAGCGGAGGGTGAGCACACACGGGGGGAAGAACGAGCCTCTCGTGACTCAATGAGACGCCTCTTGCTCGAGTCCTCATAATTGAGACAATGAGTGGCGCTCGATAACCGAGTGTCGCGTTGGCTAACGTTAACTCCTGCCCGCGCGTTGCTCTCGAGCGTCGAGCCCTCGAAATTCCTCCCCGGGGATCGGAACGCCTTCGCGACAGCGTCGACTTATTATTTTCGTCCCTTAACGCTGGGCAAACATTTGCATAGCAGTGGCAGTCTTAAGGCGAGATTAAGAAGGGTGAAGGAAGGGAAGTCGGTATCCGTGCGTGGGCTGCTTAGGGGAGGAAGGAGGAGGAAGAAACGCGGGCGAGAACTTTGCTGAATTGCGAGACACCGTTCGTAATACGAAATTAATATAATCCCTCGGAATATCTTGGCGAAACAGGATTCAGGCATTATTATGGGTGTTAGTTCTACGGCTTGGAGTAGCTGCAAGGGTCCCGTAGCCCGAGGAATTATTATGTACATAATTTGGGGAGTTTTAGTTCCGAGGATCTGTCGCTCCGGCGATCTATCGTCCCGGGGATCCACCGTTATAGAGATCCATAGCTGCCGGGGATTTATGGGACTGCGTATCCACCATTCCAAGGGGATCAGTCGTTCGAGAATACTGAAATTCCGCCTAACTGTCTCACGTATCGGCACCCAGTTAAATTTCCCTCGGCTTCGTAATAAAATTCGCGAATGATTTACAAGCGTCGCGCAAAAAAGGGTGGGAGCGAAGTCTCGCCTCGTTTCTCCCAACGTTTTATAACGTTTCTTCCGGGGAGAGGAAACGGGGACGTATTAAAGATTTGCGAAACGTTTCGACGGACAAAAATGCCGGGCACCGCGCCGGGAGGGAAGAAGGTCGTTAAGGTAATACAAGGGTTGCTCGGTATAAAATTGCCGGGGCAAAAATTGGCGCGAGATAACGCGGGAAGAGGTCCGCGATTTATCGCGGATCGAGAACCGCCGTCCGCCCGTTACTCTTCTCCTCCGCAACCCCGTCGAAATCAAGAGTCAAGGGATCGTATTTGCAATGTAAATGTCGGCAATTCGCAAACAGAGGTATCGCCGGAAACGGCTAGGTATTCAGCCGCTCCGCGCGATTCGATATCGAGCAAATATATAAATACCCGCGGTTTGGCGAATCTCCGCTCTGCGGAGAAATCGAGCTCCGGTTCTGTCTATTTCGTTCGCGGATCTCTATTTTCTTTTCTGTCAGCGTGAGGTCGCAAAGGAGACAGCGTTCCAGTGATATTTCTTAATATTAAAGCGACGCTTCAATTTCGGACTGTTTCGGAATCATTGCCTCTCGGCGAATGGGGGAAGGATTAATCAACGAAGAGAGTATTTAACGAGTCTTCAAACGCGAAATATTGGGGTAGAATGGTACTCGAAGATAGTCAAGAATCGAAATACTAACCAGTTTCATTAGGTTAATGAATTAATTAATTTAATAAATGGGATGAATCCGATTAGTGTACAAAAGCGAATATGACGTGATTATGGTATACCAAGTCGCCAACAGAGTGAAATGAATAATAACAAACATATAAGAAATAGAAAGAAACGTAAAATTAGACTGGTAAGAACAAAGAAAGCATAAAGCAACGTACATACGCGGTTTACAGGATCAGTATTAATAAAATTGGATGAATGGCAGGTCCTTGTGGAATTCTGTATTATTAGTATCCACTGCGTTCTCGCATGATTAAAAGAGCCTTTAGTGGGACTTGCGTAATAAAAACGGTTCGTTGGCAAAGTTAAATATTAGTTTCTACAAGCTATTGGTAATGAAATTGTGAAGGAAGAAGAAATTGTAAATTACCAATGCCTCACTCTGATCCTCAGTGTTGTAATGATTTTTCTATAAAAAAACATATTGTATATTATATTGTATAACATAATGTATATCTTTAGATCAAAATATTGTTTTCCACTTTTTCACAAACAGGTGGTAACTAATTTTTTTAAATCGAATACTTTATTCAATTTTTCCAGATTTGTTTATTTTCTGATTTATTTTTTATGTTAGTGGGGCAATATGATAAAATTCTTGAAGATTTCTTAAATTAAACAAATATTTGATAACTTTCCACAAGCATTATTAGTTATATTATGAATTTAGAAGCTGAAAATCTGAACAGTAGATCCTCGATTAACCGGCTCCTAATTATTTTTTCTGTTAAATTTTTAGGGTCCCAATTTTTTTACATATCGACAATAAGAATACAGTTTAATTTCAAGTAAAATTATCTGTGATTTAATTGTAGAATATTAAAAGTAACAAAATTTTGCACAAGAAGAAGTTTTACTTTTTATTTGATGTAAGGTCAGTTAATCGGAATTCTACTGTATATCTAGAAGTCCTATGATAACGTGACACTCATTATTCAAATTATGTCCCAAAGATTGCAATTAAATTATTAGAAGTGAAGAAAAAAGAAAAGTTTAAAACTTTTCGGTAAATGTAAATCTATTACATTATTTTTTGATCTTATGCAATTAATCGTTAGATGTTTTATGTTTTTATTTATTGTTTTTCAGCCACATTTTTGCGAACTACATTTAATAAAACATTTATTACTATATCTACTATATTACATTAAAATATATCACAAATTACATTCCTTAAATTTTAAAGATACATTTGCAACAAAGAAAATGATATTTGGAAAAATTTTACTTACGTAGTTTTTGCAATGACCGATTCAATTCTTAAGCGTTTCACTTTGCCCTTTTTTCCCTTATGAATGGATTAAAATCAGATGCCATTAACGGAACGGCAGTTCACAATAAAAGTATCTCAGTCTCACAGTGATCTCAGAAAAATGGCAAATCCAAGACAATAACAATTTAATGTCCAAAGCAAATGGCGCCCCGTCAGTTTTCTCTCGCCCCTATTTCTCCCTCGCTTGTTTCTCGCAAAAAGGGCACGTGGCCCCAAAGAGCGGCAGGGCGATGGGCGTAGCAAGACGACGCATTGCCGCTGGCACCCGTGTTGCACTGAGCTGCTCCGTCGGATAGTTACGTATTAGTGGGCGTTATGAAACGATTTAATAAACGGTTGAGCGCGGGCCGAGGACTCGTGGGGAGGGTAGGAAACCGAGTGGTGGAAATCTAATCGAATATATCAGCGCAGCGCCCGGGTAACGAGGTACCATTTCCTTCCGAGCGAATACGTTCATTTTAG
Organism: Perdita meconis; assembly: GCA_030770465.2. Classification (NCBI taxonomy): domain Eukaryota; kingdom Metazoa; phylum Arthropoda; class Insecta; order Hymenoptera; family Andrenidae; genus Perdita; species Perdita meconis. The sequence continues at coordinate 6,229,171 of JASKOS020000007.1, forward strand.
CTTCTTCTTTTCGCCTGCATTGCGCCTTCCGCCAATCCTATATAAGCTCGTTCCGAGCTGGTTCGCCCGATCGCGGGGCAAGAAGCCGCGTAAGTGGATCGAGGAGGATCGAGTCTCTCTCCCACGCGCGACGAAGAATCTGCTAAGTATATTACAATAGTACGCCGTTTCGCGAATACGCAATTTCTATTCTGCCGTCTCGGCCTCGTGTATCGGATAGTTACGAAACGACGGCGGTATAAACATTCCAAGGATGGCCGAGAGGATCCCCGGCGAGCGGAAACCGGCGAAGCCGCGACAAACGGGAAAAGGGTGGTTACCCACCTCTTCGAGGGGTGAATTAACGCCCTTGCTCCGGGGAGGAAGTGTGAAAGGGGAACTGCGACGCGGCGAGCCCGAGGTGCGATCGGTTGTCGATTATAGTCGATATTCGAGTCGTTCCCGTCGAAGCCTGATTACATGGTCGACGATCGGTTTTTATGATTCCGTCGCGGATCGAGATAAAGGAGCGATTGTGGTCGCGTCCCCGTGGATGAAAGTGTTGAGGAGCACTCGAAGAGCTCTTTAACGAGCCATAGCAGGCGGAGAGGGTGTTTCAAAGGACGAAATGACGTTTACATAGGGCGGCGGAATCGAAAGAGCGCCGCACGATGGAGAAGAACGCGCACGAGCGCACTCAACCGCTCCGCTCGCTCGCTCTTATGATTCTGCAGTGGAGAGACTTTGACACGGAACGTGACGAGGAACTTGCTCTTCACGCGTGGAACTTTAGTTAGTAGGACATGACAGTAACCTTTTATTCGGCCGTTTTGTTGAGACGTAAAAGATTTTAACGTGAAAGTGTGGAGTATATGTTTATAGCGAAATTGTAGGTTTATATAGCGTTTTATAAATTCGTCTAACAAAAATTCTGACTAAAAATTCTATTTTTAAAAACTTGAGTGATATTCAGCGGAGTTGACAGGGTTTTAAGAATTTGGAAAAGAACTTTTTCTATATAATTGTAGAAGCTCACGTCTGTCAGTTTTCATAGCAGAAGCTCTGTCAAAAGTTTAAAGTTTCCAGGCTAGAATTGGAACGAAATTAAGATCATACGGAACTATAATGCGGATATCTAAAATTAGTTCTTCTGCATCGTTGTCAAACTTCTTTGACGGAAAGCAAACTTTGAATATGAATAAAATAAGTTTTGCTAGAAACATTTTCTTCAGAATACCGAAATAATTACAACTTGTATGTATTTAGGAAGTTTGACATGTGGCAGATATTTTAAAGAATGAATACCAAAATAAGACGAAAATCAACAGTGATAGAATTGCGTTTTTGACTTTATTTCTGAGTTATTATTAGACTTTTAACATATACCAAAATATACAAAATAATAACAATATTATTGAAGTAAGAATCATTACAACTTTAAACATACTGTTTCTCAAGTTTCCATTCTTTATTTGAGCTTGTAATAATTTTATTTTGCATAAAAGGATCCGCTGTTAAGTTATTATTGTTACAAATGCGGATAAAAATAGTCTGGCACGGAGAAGATACACTGCAGTTAACAAGTGTTCATTGGGTCAGATAAATGGCTATTATTATCATAGTTATCTTTAAAAAAATTGCTGTTTAGTAGTCGAACTGGTGACGTAAAATAATATTTGGTTTTGTGCATTACTATTTCTCAAAATTTCATTAAAAAAAATTCAAGATTACTGTTCGTGTGTCAAATTTGTTTATTGTATATGACTTCTTCAACGCGCGCAGTCAGTAGTATAAGTCTTTCTAAGGCAGACATGCAACAATTCTTATATCAACCTGCAAACGAAATAACTTTTCAGACGTCTGAAAATTCTCTAGAAATTTCTAAAAATCTATTTCATTTTATAGTTATCCCAGAATTTAAAGGATCGAAGATCCCAGTAAGCTGAATAGTTGCTAGACAATTTTCTCTCATTAGCAATCAACTGACTAATCAGCTACATTGCAACTCGAACCTGCTCATTATGTAATTAGCAATTGCTCTTAAGGATCTGGGCGTTAAAGGGTTAATAAAACAATAAGTATCATAACCCAAACAAAAGTCTTTACCTTAAAAATGAAACTACTCTACGGCACCCAGTTAAACCCATAATAGCAGCCATAAATATTTCAATCTCAAACGGTATTATACCCACTCCTCAAAGCACGTTACTCGTCAACCCCCGTTTTTCCCAATGAATATCACCTGTGTCCCCGGTCGAACACCACTCATTAGCGCGACGCAAGTAGCGAGTAAAAAGTTCCGGGATTAAAAGAGGAAGTTGTAATCGGTGAAAATCCTCTATTTGAAAATGTCCTGGCGTCCGTGGTGGTTCGAGATGGCGGGATCAAAGGACGATATTTGCCCAGAGGGGGTAGTATCGCGATCGAAAGAGAGAGCCCCGGGACATTTCGCCTGGGATCTCCACTACGCCGCCAGTGAAAACCCCCCGTGAAACCGGTGAGCGGTCGATAAATCGCGCGTCCCCCTCGGACTGCGAATGTTTACATCACCGGGGCGGGCGGGTGCGGGAAGAAACCTCGCGGCCGGAATCGGCGGATCGTCGAACACACCGGAAGCAGGTTTAGGCGGCTGTGCCAAATCGAACGAAATCTTCGGGAGGGATTTTCACGCGGCGTTGCGCCTTCGTTCTTTCCCCGTCTCTCTCCTCGCGAGGAACGCGTATTGTTCGCGCACGTAGAGCTACTCGGAAAGTATATCCGCGGGGGAAAGAGGCGCCGCGAGTACGTGTGTCGGTATCGAGGCGGCTCAAAGGATGGCACAATGTTTACGAAGAGTAGGGGACCGGAGTGGATACATAGCGTGGGAGGGGAACGACAGAGATGGGGGTGAGTCTCGCGTATCGAGGCGAGCACACACGCTCGCCGTCGAGGCATGCCACTTGTGGGTCTCTCGTGCAAACCCTTCCCTCAGACCTACGTACTTCGCTACCTACTCTATATTCCGTTCGACGAGCGTTACCGTTAGCCTACCTCGTGCGAGCACTCGCACCTCGGCACCTGTAACACCACCCCCAAGCATTTCCGCCCTCTCGCCCCTCCGCCTCCCTCTTCGACGATCCTTGCCACCTTCGCTTCCTTTCGTTCGCGCCTACTATTCCGTTTCTATCCTCCATTCCTCGATTCTCGACCTTCTTTGCATACTGCCGCGACACATACACCGTCCGGAGCGTCGTCGACATCCCTGGCGATGTCTCGGGGCACGTTAACCCTCGCGTGACGAACACTGGTCACTGGAGACTCGCTCGGTGTGAAATAGTGATGCGGCGGTGGATACTACCGTTTAAGGCGACTCTACACCTAGCGAATGAACGCGAACGAACGCTGGCAGCGCGAACGAATGTCGGAGAACTGTAAAGAAACCAGTGTTGGGCGTTATTGGATTAAAAATTGACACGGATTGTTTTCTCGAGTGAAAGAATAAGTGGTCTGCATTTGAAATGAATCTGAGACTATGTGGCAAATCTTATGCTATTGGACATGGAATGGCTCGTAGAGGAATATGTGGGAGTTCGGCGGTTCCAATGTTTCCTGAAATTGTTCCATGCAGAGAATTAATTCTTATGTTGGACAGAGTATAGAGGTTTTTAATCCTGATTAACAAGTGACGAATAATTTCAATCATGAGTAAAACCACGGTGTATTATAGAGGTGTTCCGACAAAGCACCTCTGTCTGGTTGATTTTTTGTGGTCAATAGATGGAAGATCCTCTGGTCGCCGCTAGGGGCGTCATAGTCATAACTCCGCGTGTGGTATGCATATGTGCGAATGAAGTGCGTCACAGATGATAACAGAGCTTTACTCGCGCTCAGTATCCTCGTCCCTGGAGCTCGCTGAACCAATAGGAGTGCTCCCCACGGTAGTTTCTACTCAGACGCACTCTAGCGGTCGCTAGAAGTACTTCCATCTTATGATCACACGTTTCTGAGGGAACTTGCAACACCTGTATAATACACCCTGAGTAAAACAGAATGATTAAATATCGATTTATTCGTTATTCGTGAAATTGACTAACCTGAACTTATTCGTTAAATTTTATTTGTTAGGCTACGGTTACAGTGGATGCATTTTCTGACGAACTGCGTTCTGACGAATATGCTTAAACCTTTTCATTGCTTAGCGAAGAACAGTTCGGACGTATTCGTCAGAATACACATTACTCGGATTTACTCAGATTTACTAGCCCAACACTGAAAGAAACGAATCAGGTTCGGAAAATCAGGGCTGCGTTGTTCGGGCTCGTTCGCTAGGTGTAGATACGCCTTTACGTGGGATTCCCCGCGCTGCGTAGTTTCGGGACACAAGAATGGAGATCGATTTACGTAAAAGCTGAAAGACGGATGATGACAATCCATCGAGGAAGTTTTGATCCGATCAGACAACGATGTGTTTGCCTCCGCTGTAGGAGATTCGGTATTAAGTAGTCAGGCATCTTCAGATTTCGGTGGCGCGTTCTTCACGAATGAAGTAGGAATCGATTTATGCAGATAGCGAGCACTTTTGTTGGGCCGGGAGGAAGCAACGGGTGAATTGTCAGTATCGGGAAGTCATCAGGAAGTTCGACTCTCGTGTCGTCTAGACTGGAACGCGCATTCGTTTGGCTCTACTTACTTTTACAGCGCGATGATATAATATAGTCTTCGCAGGCAATCATTGCGTCGTGAGTCTTGTGGAAATAGTTTTACGACAGTTCACAATGCGCTGAGACAAGATTCACTGTGGGAAGTCGGGGAACTTTTTAATTCCTATTTGTTACTACGCAAATGAGGTATACGACCTTCGTGGTTCCGAAGTCGCTTTTATTAAGTCGTAAAGTAGAATTCTTGGACAGCTGTACACCGGTATTCTTCATGGTATGATTAGAAATGTCGGTGTTCTTTGGGTAGTATATTTCAATTAAAAAGTTCGCGTAATTGCAATTAGGAATTGTTACGTTAAATCGACTTTGGAGTTTAGTTATTAGTAGGGTAAATTCGAGTAACTCAGGGAGAATTTTGGGATTCTCCTGCTGAATGTTAGTATTTATTCGGTCTGGAAAATGGTTGGGGATATTATGTCAAACATTTAGAATATTTATGTTACGACAGAGTTTTATTGGATTTATTGAACAATATTCCGAGTCAACTCAACTGGCGGTTCAAGGTCACCAGTTGTTTTGGAGAGTAGTGACCCCATGAAGGTTCTGTACCCGTATGAAGTATTTTGTCAGAAGTCTTAGAAAGTAAGAAAAGGAAGAAAAAACGCATTAGAGTAATTACATAACAAGTAAGTTTAGATCGTGATATTGTTGACTAGTCGACAATTGCTGACTGGGCGAAAATTGTCTAGATAACTATTCAACTAACTGACGAGAGAACATATCGAGTGAGCACATAAAAACTATATTTTTAGGAACATATGGAGAATTTTTGCATGTCGAATAGAAATTTGTTTTATCAATTGTGTGTTTTTTTTTTAAACAAATTCAGTTTCCCAGGCAATTCTCGGAAACATTTTTTGTTTCAACAATATATGAAAAAATTACACTCTTCGTCAATTTTACCTGCAACCTGTCAACTAATTTTTTATAAATTTACATGCACATATAAACTGTAATTTAAAATAGAAAATACGCATATTGAGGATCTTTCACTTGTAACCTAAAACAATAATTCTATACCATTTTGAGTTACTAAACTATATTATAGAATTTCTCCGAGAACTTTCTGGGGAACAAAATTCATTCTTGAAAAACACACGTTTCACAAAAAGAATTTTTGTTCTACACCTAAAAATTCTCTGGATATTTCTGAAAATATGTTCCATATGTTTCCACTCGATATGTTATACCCTCATCAATCAGCTGAATAGTCAGCTACATCATTTTCTCTTAGTCAACTGACCAGTCAGCTAATCGCAATCTAAACCTGCTCGTTATATGATTACCTTTATAGAGGTTTCGCTACTAAAAAATGACAAGAAGAAAATGTGATCTTGAACGGTCAGTCGAGTTGATCTGAAGTATAGTTACAGTGAGTCCCACAAGAATTCTTAGAACGACTGTGCAATTTTTCTATTTACCTTTGTAAGATGGAAATATATAGTATTGTAAATTAATTTTCCTTCTTGTTTACTCGTTGCTGTTCAACAAGATACATCTTCATAGCGCATACTATATTCAGTATTACAACTTTTACAATTCGAACATAATACATGAACACGCGAGTGCCCAAAAGTACCACAAAGAATAATCCAAAAGCTGCTCTTTTCAAATAAAAACACTCCCTCGTTTCTTTAAATTATTTCTAACAGATTTACTTTTTTATCCCAACACAAACTAGGATAACATCATTGGTTCATCCTTTTCTCCATTTAAATTGTACATATTTGTCAATTTCGGGATATACACGATTTAAAAATACAGTATCTCTGACGAAGTCGAATGACCATGTTTAAAAATAAATGCACAGCCGTAATGTGTTTCGCGTTTCCGCGAAAAGCGAAGGGGAGTTGCGCGCATAAAAATATTCCAAGTTTGATACGCGGGATTAGTATGTGAAACTCGGGCTGTCTCCTAGAGACACCCTCGAGAGAACGCAAAGAACAGTCGGAGTAATTCCATGTCGTTCCACTGGAACGAGGTGGCTCGGCCAGGCTTTGAATAAATGCGCTGGCGTGTTTCAGAGGAGCCGCGGAAGTCTTAGCGCATCCGTTTCGGTTGCCCGGTCATCTCGATGTCTTGCCACGTAATTTAAACCCGAGGTTCGTGTGTACGGCGCAGGTTAGTTTACCTGGGTCAAGCATCACATTCATCCTCCCCTCTCCGTCGCGCTTTTTCCATTTGCTGACGTAACGCGATGAAAAATGCAAGAGGGTGTTTAACTTTTCAGCCCTTTTTACTCGAAAACTTTAGTCCCGCGTTTTGACACCCTCCGGCTCTCGCGCAAAACGATGCGCTTGTTGAAAGGTTTCTCTTTTCAAAAACCTCATGCCTCTCTCTCTCTCTTTTTCTCTCTCTATTTTTTTTCTCGCTTCGAAACTAATTTCACGTAATTGGGTTCGAGGCGAAATTTCGCCCCGCGCTCTCAACGCGAGGTCAATTAGAACGCGTTCTTTGGTCCCGCGGAACAGCACCGAAAACGTGCCACGGAGACACGCGTTGCCTTCTATGAATTATGCAATTAGGCGTCATTGCTGACGGCGTCGCTTTCTCGAAGCGAGCCTAATTCGTGAATCCACCGCTCGCAGGCGAACGCGAGTTACGTATTCATAGCCTCGAAGTGCGTTCGTGCGTTCGTCGGGTTCGGAGTAAACGCGCGATCCCCGCGGCGCGCGGCATAAATCGTCGAGCACTTATATTGGCCGTCGCGAATCGGCTGCGACGACAATTAGCTCCCTCTGAATCGAACGCGGCGCGCTTAATTTACTCCCGGCCCGTGGGATTTATTTTCCAAATCTATTACCGCGGTGCGAGCTTCGTCGAATAAATTATGCAACCGCGCGCCCGCTGCTGTTGGCTCGTTTTTCTCGCCGCTCGGTTTGTTCATAAAGTTTTCAGACCTTTTTTTTTTTTCTACCTCCGATCCGCGAAACCGTCGACTGTTAATTACGTTCTCCTCGCTGACGAGTTTTCGTCGATATTCAACGACGCCCTCCCTGCTTCCGTCGCAATACACGTTGACGGAATCTCTGCGAAATTCGCCGTCCGACGAGAGATCTCGAAAGATTGCCTTCGGCGAGTCACGAAATTTATTTCGCGATTCTATCGGAGCGTAACGAGCGGCAGTCCGCGATAAGTTATGCAATTAATGTTGCATCGTCGGGGGTTGCAGCCGCGACGAGCCTAAGGGCTCCGCGAAATTCGTTCGTTCCCCTTGATCCGAAGGTTACGGAGTAATTGAACGCGAATCTGGAATACTTTCGAAATTCCTCTTCCCCTTCGTCGAGTTATTTTCTTGCTGCCAGGACGAAAGTTGCCCGACCCTGTAGCATATTTTCCCGTCGTCCGCTCCTCTCGACAAGTTTGTCTTTTAAAGGAGCGCAACTCGCTCCTTCGCCCTCCGCGCGTCGCGTCATTAGCAAACCGTGCATTCACGGCGCAGGAGATTCTGGAAGATTCCGTTCCTCGCTCGCGGCACGAAGAAACTTCGATTAGCCGGGGCTCTCGTGATTGCGCCGGTAAAAGCACGGACTCTCGACATGGGACGCAACGAGTGGCAAATGCACGGATTACCGTACCCGGAATGTCCCAGAGGATCGACCTTTAACTGACCCCGAAAGAAGAGGGTGGACACGGCGCGGATGCAGCTAGGCGGCGTCGCTCGCGCGCGCGCGACGGTCCTGCTCTGTATGTATCCCGGCGTTCTGATGTTAACACCGTGGAACCGTCGCATGATTCCGGAATTCGCCCGGGTCTAATCCCACGAGGGAACAAAGTTCCCTCTTAGCCGGGGCCGAAGCGTAATTAACGTCCGTACTACGTGACCGGCCAATCGGTGACTCTCACGAGTCATAGCCCGGTTCTGTCCCTGTCAGAATACTCCGTTGCCGGACGTACGTAGATCGATCCTCTCGGCCCCGGCTCGAATCCCCCGAAATTTGCATCGGCGATCGTCCCACCGTGAATTACCGCGATGGAATAATTATCGGAGAATTCGGTTGGAACATCGTCGCTGCTCCAGAGAACACGCTTCGAAGGAATGTTCGGATTCTCGGGATTTATACTGTGACGCATGGGGGATGTTGGTCCGGGGGAATGTGGCGGCGGGATTGTGTGGAGCGATCGGAGACTCTGTTCCGTCGCTGAGGTTCTTTGGCTCCTTTTTGGCTCGCGTCGAACTGTAATGCTTTTTATGGGCCGTTTGAAGGAGCAAGATTAGGGTAGTATTTAAGGAGAGTATTTGAATATTGTAGGAATAGAGTTTGTCTTCAAGGGTGGATTTAAAAGTGAAAAATCGGCTCAGAGAATCTCGCAGTTTATACTGGAGCCTGTAGTGGGTAATCAAATTGTTATGGACTATCACTTATCATCAACTAGTTGGATCCGCCTCGATCCATGCCTCGCTGCATCTACAAGTAATGATATCAGGCTAGTCTAGCCTGGTAACTTTTTAATAGTAATTTTTTCTCTCAGAATTAAGAATGTTGAACTCTCAGATTTTTCCTTTTATATTTATGGTATTATTGAGCTACATATCCAATTCCAATAAGATACGATAGATATATTTTCAACTCTATTTAGTTATAGACAAAAAGTACATTTTTTAATTTTATTTATTAATAATATGTACCTAGCAAGAACGTTAGATTTTTTACATGTGATTGCCTGAATACGTCTCATCGTACTTTCCGCATCTTTTCTACAAACTTTTTAATGAAATTTTCTACAAACAGTTCTTCAGTTCAAACTTTTTAATGAAATTTTCTACAATTCTAATTTTCTACAAACAGTTATAATGAAAAACAATAATGTCGTCTACTTGTTTTAAGGGTTCAAGTATTTTTAGTTTATTAAGCAGACGTATAAATATTCCGCTATAAAATCTAAAAGCTTCCGGTCCGAGCAGGGCAAAATAAAAAAAAGTATTTGACACATCCAATAACATTAATCTTTCAAGGGTGAATATAGAGATAATTTAATTACACTGCAATTAAAATTTTACAGTGTAGGTATCCAAATAAAGAAATATTATATTGACAAATATACATCACTGTATAATTTTATTACTTATTATTTTTAAAGCAGAAACTTTTCGACTTTACCACATAAGTTATTGAAAAATGTAGTAAAAGTGTCTATGTAAATATTTTACTAAAAAAAGATAGTCACTACTAACAACGAAAACATAAAATATGTAATATTCTCATCTATGTATAATAATTTGATCTCCTACTGTAAATTCAGCAATTTTACTTCAACGTGATTGTGTTGCTATATCCTTTATAAAAATGATTTGGAGACACTGATGTAGATTTTCAAACCGAAAAGACTAAGGAAATGTATTAAGGTTTTATTTTTGTAAACCCTTTCGAAAATGTCTGATAAATGATTTATGATAGTCTAAAATGGAATGGATGATTGAATTTATGTCATCGCTATAAAATCATCCCCCGAAGATTGATCAAGATTGAAAGTGGAAATACATTAAAAATGAATCACTTTATACAATTTTTATGACGATATGATATTTATAACAGCTGTCAGAATCGCCGAAAATAACTTTCAATAGCTATTTGAAAATGATAACTAGACTGCGGATGTTTATACATTTATGGCGATTTTAAATATGTCAAAATGTGTAAGAATATACATACATGCAATAATGCATGAAATATCGAATATAAAATGCATTTTATAATATTCAAAAGGTAATAGACACTTTTATTTAAGTTGGTTTTCTTTTCCTATACTCTTGAAAAAAATCAGTAGTCCAATGATAACAAAAGTTCAATATTTCGAGTTTTTAGAATAAAGTTTATAGCTATTCGAAATAATTTCAAGATTCTAAAAATTAAAAAAAAAAAAATTATCATCTTCTCTACTCTGTAATCAGAACTTACAGTTACATCCCTACTCTTTAGGAATGCAACAACGAGTAGTTTACCATCTCCAAACATTCTCATGACTGTAAACTCGTCAGTCAACAGAGTTTCGTGACTTCCAGTCGCCATCACCAAACATAGTTCATGTAAGCCACCCAAAGCACTGTGAAGGTTCACATTCACCCTAGGCGCCTGTCCCAAATCCCTCAAAAGCGGAATAGTAAATCAAATATACTGCAAGATCTATCCTTCTACCATTTCATTAAAAAGATATTGACACCATCAAACATACAGATTCCTACTTAGCTTTCCATGCAGAAATCGCAAATCACCGACGAATCAAATTAATCGTACTGCTTCCAGTCACGCGAATAGTCATTATTGACTATCACGATCGCATTCACTTTGCCACGTAATAGATTCGGGAATGTAATGAACCAATAATGACAATCCGTGTAACCAGTGATCCATCTAAACCACTTCGCTGATATCTCAACACATTCGGGACCGATAACACAGTCCTACGGTGCTTCAAACTTCTAAGCTGATTGCCAATGATTACTCTACGTCATTCGAAAATCTGTAACTCAGTATTCTGAATATTCATTACGCTATTTAGTTATCAATTATAGACCTCTAGAAATTGTATGGAATATAGTGGAACTTTGATTATTCGATTTGAATATTTCTTATACCTTATCCTTTTAATAAATGGGACATCAGATGGAAAAAGAGCTCATATATCAAAATGCTATTTCAAGAAAATTGATTTCAAATGTTTTCATGCAACTAGCAAATAAGTTCGTTCGGTGTTTGTCACTTATTGCACTTTAAAAAACCGAACGAACTTAATTTTCATCGTGACAAATATGATGTATAATTATTTGACATCCTCCAAATTTTAATAATGCAATTCTATTGGATTGTAAAATAAGTCTGTTCGATCTTTTAGTCTGTCGTGAATATCAACAGTCGAACGAACTTATTTGCCAACCCAAAACATTTAATTTTTTTAATAATGTGGTAACATCCTTAAAACGTTCTGAAAACAGACGTAATGATTTGAAAATAATATTATGTTCTTATTTATGAGTCTTGAAAAATTGATTATGTGCCTTTTTTCCCTAAATCGTTTAAATCTGTTCACAGATGTGTTATTTATATATTAGATAAGTCTATGTGCCTTTTTTCGATCCAATGCATTAATTGCAATCCTAGCTAATAAAAGTTTGTGACGATTGAAAGGATAATCGAGGATTTTCCTTATTCGGTTAAGCATCACGCCTGACAACCGCCGTTCTAGAACGCGTTAAGATCTACCAGTAGTAGATATCGACCAATAATCCGGCAGTAAATGCATACATAGTTACCGTGATCCCATTTTAATTCGTTCTCGTTCCAAGCGCGACGCGGATCCTGAATGCATAAAATCGGGCAGCGACGAGCTGGTGCAGCAACTGTTCTCCATGGCAGTCGTAAGCGGCGCGAGCGCGTCGTCCTACAGTCGTAGGCACGCATACACACGGGAAGATTTGAATAAAGAGACACGGGCGCGATCAGCAGCTCGCGCGTAGGATGCACGGGGTGGAAACAGAGGTAGCCGAGAGGGAGAAGAGGGTGCGGGAGAATGGGACGGAAGAAAGGCGGAGGATGGGGAGAAAATGAGAGGCGGGAGAACACAAGCACGTCTTCCAACTCGGCGCGACCCGGTTCGCCATCCAGCCTGCAGCTAAATCCAACTTCATTGCGGCCATCCGGAGCCCTCCGCCTTCGTTCCTTCTCTTCGGGAATATCATTGAACGCCTTTAGAAATCTGGAACGCACGCTGCTCTCTGTCTCTCTTTCTCTCAACCCCGTCGCCAACCCCTCGCAACCGTCCCCGCCGTCGACCGTTCGCTTCGGCCCTCTTCAATGAGAATGTCGCGGACTCCCCGCGGACTTTTGCCTTTTCCCGCTCGCGGTCGCGGCTCGAGCGGTCGACGAGCGAGATTACAACGGCCGCTCGGTGTAAACCACATTTAAGAAGGAACCTCGCCGCTAGGCATTATTCGGGACTTTGGACGCGGCGGTGCATCCACGGCGCAGAGGCTCGTTTCACGGAAAGAAAATTAAAGAGGAGTCGGCGTTAAAAGCGTCGCATAAAAATCTCCCTGTCCCAGATTTTGCCTCCTCCTCTCCGCGCCGTTCGCCGGATCCATTGACGACGCGCGGGTGTCGGCGCCGGTAGCGGCGTCGTGCTGACAACAATGACAACGACCGAGCAAATATGAGATTACGCCGTCTCCCGGGCTCGCTCGTTACCGCCGTTCGCGCGCGCCCACCTTTCACGCGGCTCTTTTTAGGCGCTCCTCCTTCAGTCTCCTTTCGCTGAAAAACCTGGCCCGATTTTCCCTCCGAGCCGCGCTGGCCGGAGCGCATCCATCTCGCTTCCGATATTATTTCGGGACATTAAAGCGTCTTTCCCGGGCGATATCACCGGTCGTTTTTCTTCTCTCGCTTATTTCGGTGCTCGCCGGCTTGGCGTCGAAGGGCTCGGCTCGCGGGCTGGAGCCTCGTCGACTAGAGTGCCACGGGCAAAGGGACGATCGGCTGAAAAGGAATCCGGTCTTTCTGAAATCGCTGATCCGATGTTTGCGCAACGCGCAGCAAGATTAAAGGAAGCTTCTTCCTTCGAGGGACTCACTTTCTCCCTTTCGACCACCGCGCCGCGCCGGGAGGAAAAACCCTTAGAGATTGCTAATCGTGTTTAAGAATAAACTCGGCCCCGTCCTCTACAGACGGCGACGTCCGAGCAAGAATACATTAGCATGATTACTTTCGCGCACAATGCAGCCAGCCAGCTGCGACGTGTACACGGGACTCGTCTCTCCCTCGCTCTCCGCCTCGAGGCGATATATCGTCCCGCTTCCTAAGATCGTTTGTTTTCGGGCTGAATTATTCAGCCGAGGCTGACGCACCGAATCCTAACAACCGAATTCTCTCGCGGCCTCTCGCCTTCGCTTGTTTCCGCGTTGTAATAAACCCGCCCGGCTGTGATTTATGCACCGCTTCGATTCACCGCCCTCCCCGGGAAGAACTCTCGACGTCGTCGGCTCTCATTATTTCCATCGCGAGAGAGGAGACTCGCGATTGTCTCGTTCGAGTAACGAGTACGAAGACTTCCTCGCCACGAACTCCGTCGCCAACTCTTCGTTCCGCTCGCGACCACCGAGGTACCTCATGACAAAGCCTTCGAAAGATGAATACTGACGGTGGTTGAGGATGGATGCTTTGGCTTGGACGCTACTTTGATAAGCCCGACGTATCGAGCCGGTCCTTCCTCGGATCTCCACGGGTTTCCGCGGTTGTTGTCCTCGGCGCGAGTCGGACGAAGAATCGCGCGACGCCTGTAGCTCCTTCAACGGAAAAATTTCAAAGGCTCGAGAAGCCTTGAATAGTTCTTTGAAGTTGCCCATACAGTTCCACGGTAGCCGTCCTTGCCCCCCTTTTGAGACCGTTGCCTCGCTCCTTCCGCCCTCCTCCTTTCACTCCTCACCCTTTCCGGCTCTTTCCTCCCAGCTTTGACCATCTGTGTCTTCGGCCCTGTACGTGTGTGTGCGCGCGCGTCCGTGTGCACGGCAAAAGTTTCGAAGCTACGAGGCTTTTATTCGCGGACTCCTCGGACCATTGGGAAGTTGGTGGATAAAGCTCGCTAATAAACCTCGAGTCAAAGCGACGAAAGTCCTTACCGATGAAAAGGAACGGGGAGAAAAGCGGACGAGAGGTAGAGAGGCAGAGGGACGATGGTGGAACGAAAACAGCTGGGAAACGGTGGAATAACCCCGGAAAATAATAAATGGATCGGTGGACTCGCGATATCGATCTTTATCTCTCTCTTTCTCTTGCGAAAGAAGCGACAGTGTCATTTAAAGCGCTTCGCGAGTCGGAATATGAAAAACAGATGCGTTATTGATTGAAACGAGAGCCAACCCGCGAAGGGAGCAAAATAGCAAGGGTGAAAGACAGGAGGGGGACGAATGTCGGTCGAAGATGAAAGTAGGAGAAGGTTGAACAGGTAGGAAAAGCGAGCGAGAGAGAGGGGAAGTTTGGCGTAAAGCGTGCCAGCCAACAGCTGAGAATAAATTGGAATGTCGTCGAAGATGCGCGGCGACGAAGGGGAACGGAGAAAGCCATTGGGGATGATGCCGCGGGGAATTGGAACGAAACGGAACGTGGCTGGTTGGCTTTGTCCGTGCTCCGTGTCGCGCGATGCTTTCCGTCGACTGTGTTCCCGCCAACCGAGTGATTTTTTTCCTCGAATCCCCGGAAAGATGCACCCTCGGTTGCCCTTCTCCGGGGGACGTTTAATCGTCTCTCTGACTCGTCGAATTTAGAACTATCGCCGGGTGGAAAAGGTGGTTCGCGAAAATCGCCGAATAAGCACCGAATATCTAACAGACTCGACGGGGGTGAAACTTCGTTATTGTCGTCTCGCTTCTTGTCTCCGGGACGATTCAATTAGACTCGCGACGCGAATCTTGTGCATTAACGGGCATCGTTTGCTATCGGCGGAAACTTGCGAGCTCCTTCGTTCACCCGTGACGTAAGTTCCAAACTTTATTATGCTTAGTAAATAGTAGGATTTCACAGGTACCAGTGGATCTAAAACGGAGTCAAAACTTTTTGGGTATTGCTTTGATGCAGAATCTTTTTTATTTTTAGTATAACATCGAAGTTCATTGTTTATTTGAAATTCTACCGTACTTTTATCTCTAGTACGCAGAATAATTGGAACCTATAATAATGAGAATAGAAAATAATTAAGAGCTGGTTAATGGAGATTCTACTGTATTAAATTCGTGGTAAAAGTGAAACAGGTTTAAAATTTTGTAGCAGCTACATGAACGCATCTTACTTAAGGAAACTTTAAAGAATCTTATAAAATTGAAAAATTTAGTAACTGTAAGGTGAATGCAATTTATTTTTAATCTCTCTAAAACAGAAGTTATAATCTTCAGTAAGAAAGGACTAAAAAATTCTGATCGCATTAGAATAAAAGGTGAACAATTTGTTTTGGTCTTTTAGATCAAATTTCTTGGGGTGTTATAAATTAACCTGACTATCATAAACTAACTACAATCCAAGACGAAATTCGAAACATTTTAAACTATCTTATCTTCTAATTCTCTACGATCTCGCTACATCTGTTTACCTTACACTATTGTCTACTAATGGGCGCTGCCCGTATATACCGAATAAATAAATAAATAAATAAAATTATTCCGCCTGAAGACAGGCTTAATCTCAAAATTAAGTTTCAGGGCCAACAGTTGTACAAACGGCGCGAACTTTTCACTCAACCCAATAGAAATACACAAAATACACGATGTATCTTTTAGAGTAAAATTTTTAAAGACATTAGACTCCTAAAAATTTGTTTAGATTCCCAAACATGTTCTGCTGTATAAAATTTTAATTATCATATCCCTGTCCTCTTCCCAGAACAGAAAAATCAAATCACACACCAAAAAAAATCCCTCAGTATTAACAAATTTATGCAACTTCAATTCACATAATCCGAACACGGTTTGCAGAAATTTGAGATATAAGGGTTTACACGAATTTCTGAAAACTATCGCGTAATCCGGGCCGCTTAATCATTTCCCAATGGTTTCAATCGCTGATTGTCAACGCGCAAATCCCCAATTATTCCCCTAATGCAGAATAATCTCTGGAACGATATACTCGATCGGCAGCGTGTTATCAGCTTCGAACGCATCAAACTTTCAGTCTGAAATGTTGAAACGTTTGAATGCCAGGAACGGCTGCAGGCCAGGCAGAGCGGCGGTGGCGCGGCGCGGCGGTCTGTCGTGGTTCGGTCCACTTTCGCGGCTATGCAATCGAGCTCCGGCACCGGTTAATTCCAAACTAGGCAGAGAGTTGCGTGAACGTTAATTCCGGCCAGGGGCTGCGAGAATAATGCACGAAGCATACCTGCAGGGTATGCAGGTACACCTTTGTGCTTCGAAGCTGGAGGAGCCGGTAGAATGGTCGGCACACAATGCCTCTATCGTTGATACGGTTCCGAAACTCCGTTTTCAACTTGATTGTCCGTATAATACCGTGTGTCCACCCCGCTGGCTTTCCGTTGTCCCACCGTACTGCCCACCACCCACGCACCCACTCCCTTTCTTGTTTGCCGATGTTTGCTATTACTTTCCTTCAACATTTCCTATGCAAAGCTGGCGTAAGGAGCTGGCTGGTGTTCCTGAGCTCGCTACGGGGGTCAAGTACCTCAAATTTCGTCTTGTAGAGGAAATTTCGACGTCGGCAGTCTGATGGAAACTTGAGTGGAATATAGTTTGGGGCGTAGAATGATGTACTGAGTTAGAGGAGGGCGTTTTCACTGCTTGAGGCTTTAAACATTTTTATGCCTCCATTAGCATAAGTTTTTAATTGCTTTTAGAATAGTCATAATCGTCCCGCGTTGGCACACACTGCATCAAAACTCGGATTAGGATAGCGAATGTCGACTGGAATCGTCAGGAAAATGCTAAACGTCGACCGCGAGCCTGGCCGCGTAAAGGTTAAGTAGACGACAGTTCGCGGCTTCGAGTATATCCGTTCCAACTTCATTCCGCAGATTATAACTCGAGCGGGAAAAGTTGGCAAACATTTGCACAAAACAGAGAGGCCAAGAGAGTCTTATCTGCCGGCGCGCGAGAGAGTTTCGACGCTGTCAACTTGGGGCGGCGGAGACTTCGTCCCCCTCCCCCCACGCAGGTTTGCATGGCATTTCGGTGCAAGTGGGCCAGAAGGGTTCGTCGTTTTTGCGAGATAATTACGTCGGTCATTAAGGCGCCATTACGAAAGCGAGCGGTACACAAGGCTGCGCGACGGCGCGCAAATGCTCGTTCGAGGGGCGCGAGGGTGAAGCTCCGGAGTGCTCCTCCCCCGAGCCTTCCGAAATTTCGGCTAACTCGCGGAATTTCAAGTACTCGAGCGCCCTCCCGTCCCGCTTTCCGCGCGTCGCCCTCGCGCGAACCTAATTTACGCGGCTGTCCCCGCGATCCTGTAGTTAAAAAGCAATTTCGACGTCACACCGCCGGCAATCTGGCAAACACTGCAGGCAGCTTCCTCGAAAACGGATCGCCGGCAAATGACTGCCGACCCGGTCGTGACTCGATCCTCTCCTCCTGCGAGTAGCCGAGCCGTGCATCGTCTCTCCTCTCCGATCCGAGAGAAAAAGACGGAGCGCGACTTTCCCTCCGCGAACTCTTCCCTTCTCGGACGGTCTAATAGCGAGCCCAGTTACGAAACTGCTTTGCAATTGTGATTCCTCCTCGGCGAGATCCTTAGCCCGTGTTCCGCCACCGCCGCGCCTTACGCTCCGTGTTTCTCGTCTCTCGGCTTCCTTCCGCCCCGTCTCCTACGCTTCGCCGGCAATCCGACACTATTTCGCTCAGTTCCTCGCACCCGAACCCTCGCCTCTCAGCCTCCGCCACGCGGACAGGATAGATGGATGGACGTCTGCCTCGCTCCGAATCTCGCCGGAGCTTCCGTCGGGGGCTGTGGGCATGAAATTTGCAAAAGTGCGCGCCGGAAGATGGAGCGCCTCGGTTAATTCGGCCGGCGCGCTGAGAAATCGACTGCCTGGCGGTCTGGAACGGAGATTAGAGCCGCGTTATCTTAGAAGTTGATATCGAGGTGTTGCGAAAATACTTTGCGATTGCAGCGCGTTATTATTCGTTAGCCGCTGGAAAGGTAATAATAATACTTTATTCAACGGTTTAAACAATCCTTTGGTACGATATATTATACAAATATCAACAACAGTCTAAATACACAGTTATATTTACAAACAAAAGGAAATAATGACAGATCACTCTTTTAACAAAGATCTAAGTGTAGTTCGCAACGTATTGAGTGAGTCGCCGAACAAATCAATATTGTCAAGGTATAAATTGGCCAAATTACACAAACGATCAATAGAATTATAATTGCCGAACAGATATCGGTGAACCTTGACGTCAAAAAGTCTATAACATCTTAAGTTTCGAGCAGGAATATTGAAATTAGGTTTGTCAAGAATAGCAGGATAATTTATTTTGTTATTAATTATATTGTATAAGAAGATCAAATCAAATATGATTCTTCTGTTTTCAAGCGTTAATAAATTGAGTCTTGCCAGCCAAGGTTTATAATTATGACAGTAGGTATCGATAAAAAGCTACTGTTGAACACTTTCAACTCTGCTACAGTCGACCTTAAAATATGGAGACCAGATGAACAAAGCAGACAAACAAAATAATAAAAGAATAGAATTAAGACATAAGTACGGAGAAAATCGATAAATAAATCCAAGTATTTTATTGGCGCTATTGATTATTTTGTAAATGTGCTGTGTAAAAGAAAGATTATAAGTTAAGTATCCAACACAATTAATGGTCCATTCGTCAGTTTATACTGATATTAGATATTTACCTATGTGTGAATCGAACTACTTGACATTTTAATATATTAAATTGTAGCCATTCACATCACATCACTTTTCGACAGAGAGATGGAAGATTTAACTGTAACGATGAAAAAGGAGCACGAAAGGATTTTCTCCGACGCACCAACTGCTCCATAAATGAAACCTAGAATATTACACGGAATATAATAACAATAGCATGATATAATGACGCGGCGAGAAACTTGAAACCACTCAGACATTTCAAAATTCTTGCCAGTCGACGGTAGCAACCACAATTTAAGTATCGTCCGAGATGAAATAACAATCGCTGAGATTCTTTCCCCGGCGTTTCGTTTTCTGCGGCGTCTTTCAAGTTTCGTTCGGATGAACGACGTGGAAAGACGTCGGGAGCGAGCGGTGCGCGCGAGCACCACAGAGAAGTTATTCGAACTCTCGCAGGACGTTCTTCTCGGATGAAATATCAAATTTACAGAAGCCGGAGGCGCACCGAAACGCCTCGAGGCGATATCGAGAAGTTGGCGTCGGCGCGGGACGCCGGTAAAACGATACGAGCCGCGAAACGGGTCAAAAGTTTATGGTCAGGTAAATAATTTATATTAAATGGAATTGAAGCGGACGCGACCTCGATGGACATCGCTTTGCCGTGGCCAGGAAGATTTATCCGCGCTCGTAATGCTGTTTCTAGTTTCCGTCGGAGGAGATTTTCACTTTATTATTTCCTCCTCTATTTTTTCTCTCTGTTTCCGGCGCGTGCTCTCCGCGCACACGTGGACAGTTAGACGAATGGGGCAACGAGCGCGGATGTCGGAATCCCGAGGGACACGTTTCTTGACCGAAACTTTGGAATTTGCAAAATCGAGTCACGTAGCGGCGCTACGCAGCGTTGAAATATTCCGCGCTGCATCCTCGATGTAATTGCCTGGGCGATATATCGACGATGTTACGCGGTGAGATAACGATCCGGAAACACGATATCCCAGTGGTTCTTCACCTTTTGCGGAGTCGTGGTGCGCTTTTGATTATAGCCGAGGAAAATTTGCGGGAATCGCAGCTTCAGGTGGATCACTCGGAAATGCAGGTTGCATTTTGTTTGCGTTGCAAATTGCGATACACATTTATGTGGAAGTTCGTTCGAGCGTGTAGCTGGCTTTCGAATAATGAGGTCTTGAACAATGCGAATATATTTGTGGTTGGAGGTTTCGTTCTGAAGAAAATTTGAACCGCGTGCTTATTTCGAATCAGTCTATTCATTTCGCTTGCATTTTTTATTACGAAAATTGTGGAATTGATAAACGGCAAAGAGAAACACCGGTTAGGAGCCACTGCGATATCCTTCAACGCCGCGGCTCGGTGTCAATTTCGCGATTAATCCTCCGTCGGCGTCTGATGCAAATAGATTGATTTCTGTCGAAGGAGGCGCATCGCGCAGGAGACTTCCCCATGCATTTTTATGTCGCTTTTCAAGCCGGTGTAAAGAACAAATAGACAGATGGATATTGAATTTACTTAGGATTCCGTGGCGCGGCTGGCGCAAGCTGCGCGTCACATTTATAAAAGATCCCCCGGCAAGCTAAAATATTCCGCGGCGCATTCCCGATGTTATTGGTAACCGTGGGCGGTGGAAACCGGCGGAAACGCAACGTCAGGAAATCAATACAAGAACGAGGAAACTTTAAATTAGAACGCGTTACTCGTGTTTCGTCGAAGAAAGCCGCGAGAACTTTGAAACGTCCACGTGAAACAGCGTAATATCGACTTGATAATCGTCCAATATCGCTGGGATTTTCTTTTTTTGCACTGAAAAGCATCAATGTACGCCGAGCTTTTCATTCGCAATTTAGAACCACGCAACAGGATAGAATACATTTATTTTTCATATCGTTTATTACAATACAAAAGTGGAAACAATAGCCGGTAAAATAAAATGCGCGATTGTGAAATAAGATGTCCAAAGATTCTAAGAGGGTTCAGCAATACTTTAAAAATTTTCCTAAAGCTGCCAAAACATCGAGAGACAAGCCTGTCTCGCTGCGAAATCTCTAATTCTGAATGGAACAGTTTTTTCCGGCGACACTACTCGCGCAAAAATGAGGCTCTCGATTCAAAAAAATTCTCGATATTTAAAAAAATGTAACAAAGGTATTCAAATATTCGAAATATCTCTACAACTGTGTAACGAAAATCATTTTTCACGTACCTACATTGTTCCTCGGAAAATCTCCTGTTTTTTATGTTTGTAAAAATTTCCGGACAACACTGACAATTTCGACGATATCCGCGCGGATTCTTTAAAGTACAACCCGACGTGCAGTCGATATTCCGCATTTCCTCTTTTCCCGCGTCAAGAGGAAAGAGTCGTATCATTTCGCAGAGTGCAAGGATCGTAACCAAAGGACGACGGGTCTCGTCCCGTTTCTCGTCGTTTCCCTGAAAGCGGAGGCGAGCACAGTCGACGTGGGACGATGAAAATACTCCCGATGGGCAGTTTCGCGAAAAGAAAGGTCGCGTTTCCATCGTCCATGACGGAAGCTATCGGCGCGTTTCACGCGTGCCGCAGACCGCGCGAAGTGGACGCGTTTCGAGGTTGTTCCAGCGCTCCTCGAACACGGGGATGTCTAAAAGCGAGGGAAACCCCTGTTGTTCATGATAGCGAACGCGGCTGCCGGGCGCAGAGATCGTTTCACGGTTCTGCTGTTCGCGGAAGCGCTAGTAATTTTAGTAACGCGTGTATTTCATGTCGGGAGCTCGCCGAGGGTTCGATATCGAAATGGAGCCGTGTCGTTGACGAAAATTGCTCGTTCGGTTTTATAATAATCATCGAGCCGAGCGAACGAACGAACGAAACTTTGCCGACGCCGATGAACTACATCGCAACAATGGATAGGAAGCCTCGCTTTAATAACACTTCCATTGTCCCGTCGACCAATTTCCTGTTATCCGCCGCGCGAAAACAAAAGCCTCCTCTATTACCCACGTGTTCATTAAACATTTCCAGCACGTCCTTCAATTTTCGACGGATTTACAGGGGACGCTGAATTCGCCGACGAATTTCCGCTTGCCGCATTGCCCGCGGAAAAAGTCGCAGTGACGCGCAGCGGACCAGATCGAAGAATTAGTCGCTCAAAGCTATATTAGCGTTATTTCAGGATTTTAGATCGTAGTGTAGTATATCGTTGAATTAGGCTTAATGTCTGCTATTGTATTATGCAATCAAAAATGTGTAGTAACAATTATAAAGTTAAGGTGATCGTGACTTTTTACGATAAAAAGTTTTCTTTTTTAATTCTTTTATATTGCAACTTGTAGAATCCTGAATGCTGATTTACTTTTGTTTGAAGCATTTTTCTGCCAAATCATCGGAAATGCCTGAAAAGTTGTGGTGACATATGGTCTAGATCAGCGTTCTTTAACCTTTTTAGATCCGCAGGCCGGGGCAAATGAGTGAAATATTTCGGAGATTGGCTTTCAGCTGAGAGAAAAATAAAACCCAATGAAAATTGCATTGTATTTGTTAAATCCAATGTTATGAAATTACATTTGTTGTCATAGAAAATTTTCGCGGACCGGCATCGGTCCGTGGACCACTGGTTTCTAATTTAACCGTTCAAACTTCGAAATAAGCAAGAAGCTAATAAGTTTCAATGTATTTAAATTTATTAGAAAACAAAAATGCGTCATTATTTTCATATAAGAAAACTTTTACTTAAAACTAGATGGTTGTTGTTGCTCGCTCGCTTCGCTTGCTCGCGAGTGGGGTTATTCTTTCTCGCTCGCTACACTCGCTCGCTTCGCTCACTCGCCGAAAACTTCCCGATCACATTTATAGTTATTATCGATCATTTTGATCTCGTTATTAGTTTTTTAGAAAACGTTAACATCTCGGGGAGAGTGGGGTAATTACGAACGCGGGGTAATTGCGAGCACAGCTATTTCAGTCTATTACAAAAGGAAAATAGATAAAATCCAACCGCCAATCGACAGGTCCGAACGCGTTCAGTGTCATGCAATATGTGGTAAACAGAAGCAGCATTTACGGTTTAAGGTAAATACACTTTAAACTTTTCGTTACTGTTCATCTCATTTTTCGTGATGTTACTTTGTCATATATAGCCTCTATAGTGAGAGTGTATTTTATTTTCAAATTTTATAGATATTGATTACTGTAAGTTATAAATGAATAGTTAAACTACAATTATAATCAATAAAAAAAACTTTTTTTTTGTGTTCGTAAATACCCCACTCTCCCCTACGTACGTACATACATACATACATACACACAACAATTTGTTCAAAATAGACTAAAATGACCCCAATGACCTTGAAATATAAAGATCTGCAAAAAAATCGATTTTCGATTTTCGGGGTCATTACAATAACTTCCCTATAAATCGGGAAGTTAAAAAATTAATCATACACACTTCACTTTAAACAGTAATAATTCGGAAAGGGCTGCGAAGGAGTGTGTAATTCTTGCACGATTTTATAGAGAAAAGTGTGCTGAAAACTTGAATTTTGATGGAATGCGAAAGTCTTTGAAATTTTAAAGATATTCTTTACCACTCATGGAAAAGCTTATTTAATTGCAGAGAAGCAATTCTTTAAATGGAAAGTGGAATTCATTAAATTTTGATTTTGCCAGGTTTCTTCTAATCACCATTTTGAACTCCTTGTCCTATGATAACGTCTAATATCACTAACGACGCGAATTATGCCTCAAGTATTGGAATAAACTGGAGTAAACTGGAATGTCAAATTATTGCAAGTGAAGAAAAAGAAAAGTTGAAGAAATTTTCGATAAGTACAAATCTAAACATTATTTTTCTTATCCTACGCAATTAATAGTTACATATTTGATATTTTTACAACCTACTTACAATAATTCATATATTTGTAGCCTAAAAAAATTCTAAGACAAGGTGTTAGTAAGTTCTATTAATTTCATAATTTTCTAAAGTGACGTACATTTAGAAAGCAATATACATTTCATAAACATCGATAGAGGAAGTTAACTTTTTTCCGATTTGCTCTGATTCCTACTCCATGCAATTTTTTTTTTGCTTAACAACGAGGGAGGATCTTGCCGCGAGGTCGGGGGGAAGGTTCGAAGCGGCCGTCAGAGAATCGCGTCCAAAAGTCTATCGGACAAAACGAATTTCAACCGACGGAAGAAGTCCGCGCCTCGAATATGGTTAGCACGTAGCCGGGTGGAGGGCTGGCGGCGGAAGGAGCGACGAATGTACAAGTTTCCAAAGTGAGTTTCCAAGACCTCCGATCTCCTGCTGCCTGCCACGTCGAGGGTGCGAAAACGTGTAGGAGCAAAGTGTCGCCTGGAGTGGTCCTGGGCGGAGGAGGAGGCGACGCGGAGGGCGATACCAGCCGAAACTCGGTATCTCGATGAGACGCGTCGGGGTAACGCGCGATCCGCTCGCGGGCAAGGGGACAGCCCCGGCAAGGTGCTAATGTCTGGCAGCTTAAATCAACCCCTGCCCACCCTCCGCGCTGCCACCGGCGTAACTCGCTTCGTCGTCGTCGCGACGGTCGGGAAGACGGTGCCTCCGGGCCTTGAGAAAAAGTTCCTCGACGCGTCCGGGTGAGGACAGCCCAGCCCTGCCGCCGCCTCCTCCTCCGTGCCGGATTTCCATTTTTTTCATCCCCCTCGGAGCAACTTGGCGGTATAATTCGAGGGGTCGGCGCATAAGAAGCGAGGAAACAGTGGCAGCGCGAAGAAGCGACTGCGCCGCGCAACGCCGATTAATTCAAACTAACGTTTTTGCGGCGGCTCCGCTGCCGGCGTTTAACGCTCGCCGCCCTGGTTTCGCGGCCGCTTGCATAATTCATTAATTGCCACGTTTGACCGGTGCCTCGTGTTATTCCACCGCTTCCCTCTCGACGTTCGCGCGATCGAATCTCGGCACGAATCGCTGAGCTCCTCTCCTCTCGTGTTTATCTTGCCGATGGACGAGGTGAAAAAGGACAGCGCAGATAGTTATCGCTCGATCAATTTTTTATCAATCCGCCGAGGGGAACGACAAGGATCGATAAACACTAGGGGGGGGGGGGGAGAAAATCGACGAGGAGGCGGAGTTCGCGGCGGGTTCGAGAAGCCATTTACAACGCAACGGTGAATTTTTCAACGTGATCGGCCGACGTCTATGTCAAAAGGAATCGAGACGGACGGCCACGAGTGGCTTCGGATGTAACCATTCATTCCGGTAAATCGTGCGCCGAATCCGCCTCGACCGGCTCGCCGGCGCGGCGTGGCGATCCGTGAAGGATGCCGGCGTGAAAAATAACGGCGACGAGTCCGCCGAGGAAATATGTATGTACGAGGGTGCGCGGAGATGGGCGGTCGCGCGCGTACGACTACGTGTATCGAGAGGGTAGCGTCGCGCCGGCGAGAGGGTGGCTCGGTCTCTCTGTCTGCGCGCCGCCGATGGACTATTTATCTTCGCTTTACGAACCTCCGCGGGGAAAAATGGCGCAGCTTTGTAACTGGCAAAAAGATGCGAGCGAATCGAGGCAATTTCGTCGCAGCCGGTCCGACGACGGTCACGCGCTGTCGTCGGGCGGAGACAACGTAGACCTGCCGTGTTCCACCAGCAAACAAAGTAATCTTGCTTGCGTTCGTGCACCGGGCGCGGATGTCATAACGGTGATTCGTCAAAGGCACCTGGAGACTCTGGTTGTTTTCCTCTGGATCATAAGTCCCGTTCACCGATGGTAACTTGGCACCCGGAATGGCACAGGGGAAAGAGAACTAGTCGCCAGCTTCATATCTATCCATACCTTTAACCTTCTTATACCCGCAAATTCTCATATGTGTTGTGAAACGCGGATACAGGAAGGATAAGGGCGTAGATGTGCTAGCATAATAAGTAAATTCCATTCCACTTTGTGCAGTTAACACCTACACTCATTAGTTATTGGTTCTGTTTCTTCCAATTGCACATCTGCCGGGTCTTTAAAGACCGGCGCGCACCATGGCGAAGTGCGGCACAGCGAATTGAAGAAATTGATTCGCATTGGTTGAAATACGTCAGCCTAGAGCATTAAAGAGATGAGTACTCGCAATCGCCATTATGGCTCCATGTGGCTCCCTTGGAGGGAAGACGATGGCGATGGCTAGGTCTGTACTAGTGCAGTCAAACCTATAGTGACTTATGGTGATTTTTGGACCCATAATACCGGTTGCGAGTACTCATTTCTTTAATGCTCTAGTCAACGTATTCTTCGGGTCAACTCAACGGGCTATTTAACATCAATTTTCCTCGTGTAGTTTTCTGATAGATTAACATCCAAGACGTTATCCTCTGTGAATATGAAGACTTCTAAATACATTAAAGAGGCACGGTCGTACCTCGCGCCATAATATCTGACAGGGGTACACAAAGCTTCGTAGGGTTATTTCTCTCCGAAAGAAGTGACAGAACATGGTATAAGATACAATTGTTTATCAAATTTTCTCTTCGCTTCGCCGTGCTACGCCATACTGCGCGCCCGCCATTTTTAAGAAATGTCCTTTCTGGGCACTTGAGCTCTTCTCCGATCCCGGTGGAAAAATCACTTGGGACCGTTGGAACAGTAGGGAAAAGCTGCGCGAAGCAAGTTTATTCTTCCCTGGAACGAAGTTTAGATGTAACTGATTCAGCCAATACCGACAATGCGTGTGATCCGTCTACTTAAACGGAGTCGCAGTAAGCTGACTTATTTTACTTGGATCAATCAGACACTCATTCCTTCCAAGCGCCAAATTATCATCGGTGAATGGTGCCTACATCATTCCGATGAGAACTTCCATCGACTCGGCATACAAATCCGCGCGACCCCAGGCTGAATTTAGGAGCCCTGCGAGACCCCTAATGACCTTAAGATCTTGAAACCGGGTGTGATCTTAGGAGAAAGATATCATTAATCGCTGCTGTTTGTCTGCCCGAAGGTGATCAGCGCATTCCTGGTGCTCCCAAACGACGGAATCATTCCCAGTAGTCGAGATAAAGGAGAAGACAGCCGGTGGAGATAGAAACGCGGCTCTCGGACGTTTAAAACTGTCTCGCACATAAATGCGTTTTTCTTAAACGAGTTCCTCGCCTTTCAGTCGTCGACGCTCGCGATATTAAAAGATGTACACCGAGGTGTGTCGTTAACGACAACACGCCCGTCTTGGACACCGCGACGGTCGGTGGGGAGGAAAACGGAGGGCGAAACAGGGTGGGCGCACAATGGGTAATCGCACAATGGGGCTCAATTGGTCGACGACTATACGATAGCTGGTGAGGGCGCGCGCGCGCTCGCGCAACCAGGAAGACCGGCATAAAAAGGACAATGGATGACGCTCCGGTAGGGGAAAAAATGAGAAGCGAGGCGAAAGAGGCGGCAGACGGATTGGAAATGAGCGGAGACGCGAGTAGTTGTCGGGATTCACAAGGGGAATGAGAAGGCTCGCGTGTTCTCGTTCCTCGTTGCTCGTTACGGATCGCTCCGCGACTATCAACTACGACCGATTAAAATGGAATCGGATCGCGCGTGCAGAATGGCAATTATTGAAGGAGGGCGAGTGTGGATATTGCATTTTTTGCCAAATCGATCGTCGCTCGAGTTCTAATGAGAACGTTGCGTTACACGGACGAGCGGACCGACGAGCAGTTTCACTCCGGTTGAGCTTCAGAAATTCCTCGCGCGCCCCGCCCCTCACCTTCGGGTCTGACAAGAGTAATAACCAATCGGCGGATGTTAGTCGAGAACAAGCTAGAGAAAATCCATCGAAAATAGCCGCGCCCCGCTTCCGCGGATATGGCCATTCATCCGTTGCCCTTTGAGCGTTGCCCACGCACGTGAATCCTCGTTACAAAGAAACGAGAGAGGGACTCGAGCACTATCGTACACTTGAAATCGTGTTTTTTGACATCCCATAGCAGTGTAATCTCTTAGAACTCTGAATACTGAAAACCATAGTCTCCGGCAATTTTGGAAACTGAGTAGGAGGCTCAATTTTGCCGTGCATTTTTGCATGGGGAGAGATGATAACCATGATTGCCTTGAATATTTTGTTTGAATATTGGAGCATGTAGAGAAACTTGTGTTTGAATATGAAGCATTAGTATTTTCAATGTTGCAAGGAATCTCCAATTTTGTAAGATGAAGCGAGTCTCTTGTTTCAGTGAATTATTTAACATTTTCTCTATTATGGGAAAAATATTAATTGTACATGTTTATAATCCATATAGAGAACTCATACCTGTATCCAAGATTTTACAAAGAATACCAAAATTATGTATGAGTTCAAAAATATTAATTTTATACTTGGGGGCTAGAGTAATCGGAAATAATTTTTTAAAATTAAGAATTAAGAATTGTTAAGAAGAAAGTTATAGATATGTAGCTACTTATATTGTATGTTTAAAAAATGACCGTGAAATGAGGTGAATAGAAACAAAATTTTATATTAAAAGAAATGAACTTCATAAATTTGATAAATATCATTGAATTATGAATATATTAGTATGTATTGAAAAATAATGTTCATGAACTTATTCCTTTAGTTCTAAAGTTTATTTCCATTTTCCTACAGTTTCAATTCACCCCATCTTAGAGTAAATAAACCACTCCAAGCACATCGTTAACATGAAGTCAAGCAAAATAGAAGTTCATGAGTTTGTAAAGAACATATTATTATTTGAAATATAAATATCCTCCCACTAAACCAAATTCATGGAAGAATACCGCAATTAAAGTCACGAAAAATAATTTTTAGCAAGCACAAAAATTGAATGAAGCTTCTATAAGTGCCAAAAGAATATAAAATTTATTGTAAATATCTGCAACAAATAAGTAACAAAGATTTTCTAAATGAAAATTAAAAATTAAAAGTTTGAGGAACTTGTGTTGCACGTTAAATCTCAAAAACCATAGTACAGTATAATATCGATTAACCGGTCTTTTAATTCTCCCTAATTTTTATTATCCATGATTTCAATTACTTGTTATACTAACAATGAAAGTATATTAGAATTTGGAGTAGACCTTAACCTATTCGCTGCGCATCGAAAATGAAATCCCTTGATTGTAACGCAATACAATTGTAATGTAATATAATGTACTTTGTCAATTGATGTCACCCGCAGCAAATGAGTTAAACATTGAACAGTAATTCAAAAATGATTTGACGGACATAACAAAATTCTCCATCCAGTGGGTGATTACTTTTTGGTATTAAACCAGGTAATCGAGGTTCTACTCTATTTAGAAACTTTGTTGTTTTGTTGTGTTTGGTCAAAAACATTTTGTCAATGGCAATAATATTCGCACCAAAACTTATGCCTCCCTTTCCTATCACTCTGCATGTTAGCTAGGAGCTCAATTTCCTTTGAAATCGTCGACATATGCACCCAGATATAGCAGTCTTTGTTCACCAAACACGCGTCCCATCTGCTCGCCGGACCAGGAGCCCTGAATCGCCCTCTATAATCCGGCGGAGCAGATAAATGAATTGGTAGGGCTATTCGAGACTGTCCAGTTACAAACGATTCAATTGAAACTGTCAAAGTAATTCATGCCCCGTCGTTAACCCAATTCATGTCCCTATCGTTAATAAACATCGATTGCGTTTCGACACCCGATCCGACCCGGCGACCCGACGACCCGAGAAGCGACTCTGCGATCCTCCTCGGTCGGTTTCTTGCCGCAGCCTTTCCTCTTTCTTTATTCGATTCCCCGCCAAAACTTTTCTGTCGGTGATATATCGCGTTACGAATGGCGTGCCACGGGAACTATATTCCCGAGTAGCTGTTACCCCGTTAGCTTCTTCGCCGTGGCCCGCCCACGCGATTTATCTTTCGCGGCACCGAGTCTATACGCTGCGCTCCGCCCCCGCGCGCGCGCGCGCGCGGATGCCCCTCGAGAGCGGCATCAGCAGCGTCGCGACGACGAGAGGAGAGGCGATCGGTCTCTGCGCGTCGTTGCGTCGCGAAGCGAGGACGATCCTCCGAGCTTTCGAAGTCGGAGCTCGACGTCGCTTCCGGGTGTATATTTTCGCGGGGATGCCGCGCGCGCGGGGGTTACGATCCGCCCAATTTACGACTGGCCATTCGCTGCAGTATCGACGGTATCCACGGATTATTCCTCCTCCGCTTTATCGCGCCGGGGACCATGCATCAGCGTGTCCCATCGAGGACATTAGCGAGATCGTACGTTCCGGGGGATTATAACGGCCGAGATATATCCCTCGAATCTAATATCCCGCCGCCTCTTCTTCCACCTCTTCCGGCGCATTCGTCTTTATTTGCGTGCAGCCTGTCGCTTGTTACGGCCAACTGCAGTTGCGCAACGATAGCTCCTCGTCTTCTATTATTATTCGAGACATTCGGCCGGCTGGTAAGCACGGCGCAGATAGCTGCGTTCGAGAGGGAGAGGTGCTTATATCAGAGTCTGCTAGAGAATTCGATACCGGCGGGATCCGGTCGAAGAAAAAAACAGCCGTAGAATGTCGCAACCCGGGAGTCGTGTGTAGTCGGTAATAGGGGGATAAAACTCGAAACTCTGCGCGCGCATTTTTCCTCGGAGCGTGTGACGACGTTGCGCGTGTACAGAAACCGCAACTTTGTCGTCAGGCTTGATGAAAGAGCTATCAGGTGTCCGAAGCCATTACCGCAACGGCCATTAGTAACGCGATAACCCGGAGGGAAGGAGATCGCCGAGGTAACTGGCCCTCCTTGAAGGCTTCGTATCGCTGCCTGGCCACCGCGCCGCGTTACGTTGGCACCCATCGACAGGCCGAAGACCGCGCAACGACGCGCACAACTCCGACCGAAAGTTTATCGCTGATCCGACGCAATCGCGGGAAATTCGACTATGTCTTCCAAGCTGAGCTACAGTTACCAGCGTAATAATTAGATCGATGTAAGTTAATACGCTCGTCGGCTTCACGGTGTTCGCAAACAGTGCATTAGGGGTGCTTCAATCCAGGGAGTCGGCTTTCTGTAGCGAGGTTGTATCAACTGCCACTCAGGAACGCCAATCATCTCAGGCTATTTTGGACTTTGATGGGGAATGACCATGTGGTTCTTGATGGTTTTAATGAAATTCAGTTGATTTGGTAGTTGCACATACATCCAGTGTGATTCTCTTGCTAGTAGGCTCAAAGGAAGTCTTGCTTTCTAAAGGAGCATAGCGGTAACCCGGTCACTGAAAAGGCCCAAACCATTGATGGGCCATTAAGAAGTCGACGACCAACGGTTTGATCCTCTCGTAGCGAGAGAATCACTTTGTAGTGTAGTTTAAACAATTTAAAAATTGCAATTTAGCTACTGTTGACAAAGCAATTTAATTACTGCTGTGTCACAGCGTCAACGCCCTTGCTACAAATTAATGACACAATCCTCAACCGTCATATTTTGGCCAGGATGTCCCGACAAGGTCCCCTTTTCCGTGCTTGCGCTTGGGTAAGGGAAATTTGGGTGGTGGTGGTGGATGCTAATAGAAAGTGGTACTTACATTAACTACGGAATAGCCTAAAAAATGTCTCACTTTATTATACCTACCTGTTACCATATTTTGTGACGTACACTGACTGGCTTCTGAACCCTTCAATTCTAGCTGTGCGATTATGAAATCTGTATAGATTGATTTATAGTATATGCTGAAGCGTCTGCATTTTTGCTCATTTTGACATTCCCTGTGCATTCCTACCAGTTCTTGGAATTGGGTTTCATTCTCAAGGAGATCCTGATGTTCGGACTTTTATATTTTCAAAACTTACGGATCCGAGCTGGTGATTTTGTTAGTGAATATCAGTAACTCTTTCACTTGCGTTATTTTTTATTCATTCACTAAATATCATGGACAATTTTAGATTATAAACACTGAAGTGTGCACCATTGTCTTTTAGCAGTAGAACACCATTGAATAACAGCTGTTATTTAGACTTAAATAGAAGAACTCTCAATTTTTTATCCTAAAGTCACATCCTATGGTAAAAATATACAGAGAGTTCCATTTAAAGTGTCAGGAACTTACATACCAAAATCATTTCTTAATAAGACGAAACATTGTCTGACACAAGAGACTTATGCTACTGTCAGACTGGCGCACAGGTTGATAGTAGAAGAAGTCTTGTTTTGTCAGACAATTTTGCCCGCATTTGTAATTTTGTAACAGGGACGCCCTAGAGTGTCCAAGGTGCTGAGAAATATATGATCACTCCCTTAGGTCACTCATTTTATGACTAAAAGTTATTTTATGAAAAAAATACCACTCAACAATTTTTCTGACGTTTTTTAACATTCTCCTCGGGTGTCCTACATTTTATTATTCGTTAATAAAATCTTAAACGCAATTTTGTCATTCTTGATTTCTAATGTATTTTCACGTGTAGAATCACCCCTAAAAATTCCTGACACTGATTGTTGAACATACTGTATTTATTTGTTGTTTATTTTTGTATTACATACAAAACATCTGTGATGTTATATGAATTTATACATATATGTTGAAGTCGAATTTCTATAATAAATTTCATCTTAATATGTCTATGCAAAATTAAATACTGTTAATAACTTTAGGTATATCAATATTTTTTACTTTCATAATGAAACTATTTCATTTATAACAACTACACAAATAGTTCAAGATTACAATTTCACATGATTATTCTTCTGCAAAAAAATTCTTCCAATAAGATACAAATCTAGAACAAGAAATAGAAAGTTGTCTGTCATTAAACGATTCATTCCACTTACTTAATTATACACGTATCAGCCCATACAATTTCCCCCATTTTACATTCACATACTTTCTTCATAATTAACTGAATATCTGTAACCGCAATCAAGTGCAGGCATAAAACATAGATATAAACCTCCCAAGTTTCATCAAAGTGGCTAAAAACTACATCTGAAGTTTCCCATTTGAGACTCAAACAGTATATCTCGCGGAATCACGCGAATAAACAGGATGCAACAACAGCAGTAATCCCACTGAATGGTTCCCAGCGATCAATTGATTTCTTCCCGACTGCAACACTCGCAACTCGCATTTTTCTTTCTTTCGAGCATCATTCCAAGTACCAAATAAAATCCCATTCTTGGAGGAATCCGAGAAACGATGACGCATAAAGAGAAGTTCTTTATTATTTCATAAAGTAGCTCGTCAGCTCGCGCAGTTTGAGTTACAGACCATCTCTCTCGCTCGAAACTATCCGCTCGCAAACCCAGCACGTCATTATAAAGGAAAAACGAGTCTTCGAAGCTTACGTCAATCATCGAGTGCTCCGTATGGCTGAAAATGGCTCGTTACACGCATTCAGCGAGTCGTTACGGGGCGGAGGTATTCTCCCGGGACGCGGTGCGACTTCGTAACGATGGAAACGCTCGCAAGAACGGCTCCGCATCGAAGCGTGAGTCGCGAAACCGACGATTACAGTCCAGCCGGTATTATTTCTTAGCTGCTACTGTTGCTGCAGCAACAGCAACGCGGTCCTCGGGCCGGCCGGTCGCCGATAAAAATAGTTGGCCCGTGTCCAGCCGTGTTTATTGCTGGAATTTTCTTCTTCGCGGTTGTCCGGCTACTCGTGCCGCGCATTTGTACGTCGTTTGGCAAACGAGATCGGCGCAGGAGTCGCGGTGCAGCTCGCCTGGAAATCGCGGGATAGTCGCGCGAGCGATTTCCGCTTTGTATGAATCTGGACGGTTTCTGAAACACCAATTCCGCGTCGCGTTGATTTACGAGAACGTTCCGCGGAAAATGTTGTTTTGCCCGCGATTTCATGGAGCCTTCGAAGCGTCCTCGCCGATCGTTTATACCGATTCGACGGGCTTCCGCGCGCGCGGAATCGTGCCGAATTAAATTAAAACGGCGCCGAGCGTAAACATTTTATTTCCCATCGCCGTGCCGGTTCATTTCCTTTCCGCGATGCGCGCTCACCCGTCGATGCCCAAAAGCCGAATCGGCAAATTTTTTCACTTGAAATAAAGACCGATACGCCGGCCGATTCGCGTAATCACGTACGTGTGCAAATTTTCGCGATCGTTGCGCCGTTTTTCTCCCGGAATTTCCCGCTCCGCTCGGATATACGTTTCCTTCCTCGAACCGTTTGACGCGTCCGGATAGGAGCATTTCCACGGATCGAGGCTATCTCTTCGATCCATTGAATTAAACGACCGGAATGCAAACCGAGACCATCCTCCCTCGCTATCGGCCGCGAGAAGACAATTAATTTCGCGCTCGGTTTTCATCGATTTCTCCTACCGGGAACTGGGATACTGTTACGCGGAGCGACGTGGGGGATAAGCCCGGGAGAATAGGAAGACGCGCCCTTTGTTCCAAGTTAGTGGACTCGTCAAATGGGACTGACTAACCGATTCGGCCGCGCGGGTGGTTGGTTTTTGTCGGGAATCGAGATTACGGGATCCGTGGAACGGGGTAGTTTGCAAATTGTCAACTTAGGGCTGCGGGGTTTCGAGTAGCGGATCGCTTGATGGAACCGGCTAAATTAATTGTCCGAGCATGGTATTCTATTACGTCGTTTGCCGCTGTTGGGTCATCTTGTAAGTAGTCGTTTCTTGTTTCACATTCTTGTCTGATAGCAGGAGAAACTTTAGCAAAAGAAAATCAAACATAATTGTAGACTTTTCAACAAGAGGGATGCGTATAATATAATTTATATCTTTGGCATACGTTTGCTGCAAATCCAATAATAAATGTAGGATTTATGGCAAAATTCACACAAACTGTGTTTCATCCTATAAACAGCCTTTTTATAAGGTTCTTAAATGTATTGTAGATTTTCTTAGACGATAATGCCAAGTAAGCTTAAGAATAATGTTATTTTTGATACATGTGGTGCTACATCCTTCTCACCGCGAGATTCTTAATTCTAAAAACCCAAAATGATAGTAAAAAATAATGATCAGTATTTGCTTTAATTTTATACAGCCAAAGTAATCTTTCTGCAGATAACTTTCGAAATAACTTAGCATTCAATTCGACTGTATATTCAAACAGGTAGTACGACAATTCCAGAGCAACTCGTTTTAAGGCAGGTTTTCAAGATCGCCCTTCATCTCATATTCATTTCTTCCATGTTTTCTTTCCGGTTCCATCGTTAGGAATCCCTCTTCCCTACATTTCAGGCATGCTTCCTCCATTGAGAACAGGAGGGATATTTCATCCAGTGACAAAATAATTCGTACGGCTGCTTATGTTTGCGAAATCCACTGTCACTCTGTCCGCGCAGACCGGCCAGTTCACGAAAGGGGCTTGTTTGCGACGTCGAGTGCTCGCCGAGATAGTTGAAGCGGTCCATTGTGCTCGGAGTCCTAGTGTTCGGCCTGCTTCTATCCGTTTTCCGGTGCTTCTGAGACACACGTGCTCGTATACACGTCCGTACACATCGAGCCGCTGTGGAGAGCGTCTATCGCGAAAGCCACTCGACTAGGCTCCGTCTTGCGGTCATCCTTCTATCTGCGATACGCAGCGTCGCGACGTCCTGTTCCGCTTTCGCGGACATCACCCATCGCGAGGATGGGCGTTGATATCCATTTGTTGCGTATCGTTCAATGACACGACGCAGTGAGTCATTTTATCCCGTATTATTGGTAGATAGAAGGTACGACTTATTGATAGACACAGAATAAAAGTTCAGCTTTCTGTATTGACTATGTATAAAAGGCTCACTGTGAGCTGAGTGGCAACTTAGTACGTATTCAGTGTATGTAATAACTGGACCAGATTATAATTCTGTTCGTATTTCATATAAAAAAAAAAAAATTGTCTATTGTTCGATATGCTCTATCACTGTACATTTCGATTTTTTTAACAGAAGTGCGCCGATGCAGCTGCAAAATGTAACTGCACTTGCTTTTTTAATGAAATCCTACAATACTTTTTCCATGTATACACTTGCCGATTGTATTTAACAATTGCACTGATGCACTTTTCCAAAAATTCGTACTACTCAATGATAGAGGTTGTTAAACAATGCAAAAGTTTCCTGTTTCTATTTGCAATTGGGATGGAGTTATAGTTCGGCCAAATTCCTACACTCACCCTGTATTTCGTAGCATTGTATGTTTCAGAAAAACAGAAAAAAATCACCGCGCAGGAAGGGGTCGAATATATTTGTCATTTCCTCAACTGTATTAATATGTAAATAAATCAATTTATAATTATAAAAGGGATCCAAATGTTTGAATATGCAGGATAGAAATAAGCGTGCAGTCAAATAATACAACGCTGTTTGTTTATGCTTGCTCAGTCGAGAATCGTATCCTTCATTGAATACGACGGTAAAAAGCAGCAAATATCCTGTCAAATATTGATACGCAATAATGCAGTTTATTCGTCCGCGCGAATACGCATCAAAAAATTAATATCCACGCTAAAACCTTTAATGGCCCGTGAAGGCGATCTGCTCCCGACGGCGGATCGCCGCAGACTGAGAGATCTATCGATCCTCCGGCTGTATTTATACCCCTGATAACGGTTAATTGAATGTCACAAAATTAATCAGATCGCGAATGATTGAAATTTCCAATAAATTATTACCTCTAATGACAATTTAAACCAGGGGTATTGTTAAGAACAATTTCGCAAGTCGTCTCGTGCAAATTGTTAATAATTATTATT
Source organism: Perdita meconis (assembly GCA_030770465.2). Lineage (NCBI taxonomy): Eukaryota > Metazoa > Arthropoda > Insecta > Hymenoptera > Andrenidae > Perdita > Perdita meconis. Next base: position 6,265,806 of record JASKOS020000007.1, read on the forward strand.
GTTAAATTATGAATTCTAAAACTGTTTGAAATTTTGTCTTTGGAAGGTGTTTTCATTTAATGTCAAAGTTGATACGTTCTTCGGGTTAAATAATTCGACAGATTGTGTTATTAATATCTATTGCAATGTAGATCTATAATTTTTTGTTGTTGTTTGAATGAAAAATCATTTCATATATTCGCGAGATTTGCCAAATAAAAAAGATGTCAAGCATGACCATTCTCTGCAATGGGGGGGGGGGGGGGGGGATATGTATGACCAAGTTCGGTAAGATAACTTCAGTATTACTATCCGAACATTGAAGGAAAGTGTGTCTGCTCGTCAGCTGATTAGTGTCGAAGCAAACAATTTTTAGAACGTTCATAGACACTGTTCTTGCTAGTGAAGAACGAGGATTCGTCTAGTGATCAATGGAAATCGAAAAGACCAAAGCCATGAGTAACTTCTTCTTCCCTCCAAGACTTAAGGTGAGCAATTTAGGCGGATTTATACGCTTCCCGCGGATTTCACTCTCCCGTGAAATCAGAAATAATTACCCGGTGTTCCTCGGGCGCCTTTAATTTCGACCGAATCCCAGGGAAGTGGATTCTGACCGCCTTAATACGGCTGATTCGCGGTGACGAGCTCGAAGCGGCGCGGAATTCGATCAGCGCGCCGCGGCCATCCAGAATCCTTATCCGAGTTGAGATTTACGTTCCGTTCGACGAGAACGGAAAACACTTTCCGTCGCCGCGACTTTCCTCCGGCCTCGAAACGATCGCGCGGCAATCGAGTATGGCTGCCGCCCACCCCTTGCTTCGAAAGCTGCCAGGACCGGGCGTTGGTGAGCTGAGGTGGGGTCCAAATTGAATTCTTCCGTTTCATTTGACGATAAACCAGCGCATCGTGTTAAACGAAGACCAACCGCCGCGTTGGGGCTGGTCGGCCGGAATGGCCTACTTTGTGATTCACCCTGTAACTCGATGTGTACCGTATTATATCGTTCCTTTCTGCTTCTTTTTTTTTTTTGCTTTGGGAGGATGGACGAGGGTTCCTATGGTCGAACTGTGGACTTTCTGTTGTATAGGGTTGAACTCAGAAAATTTAATACTTTCTGAGAAAGGAACTCGAAAGCTAGAAGATGATTATTTATTTATTTTTAATTTTACGGGGTATACTTCCCATTAGAGTAAATTAATAATCTAATATGAAGGATATATCTGTGGTTGTAAGGTAAAACAACGCATGTCACACGTTTTCATTTTTGAGATATTTGCCTTTAAAGTTTTAAGCTTCAATACTGTCTTATGCACTCGAATTTTCTTTCATTCTTATTTTTAAAGGAAAATATTTTTTCAATACATTTTCTCTCTGATAAAAGTATGAATTCTACTTTCTAGTTCTCAGTTATGGCATAAAATCAATTTTTTTCAAAATGTGACATACGTCGTTTTGCCTTACAGCTATAGATATACACCGAAGGAAATCGAAAAGAAACTAAGATTGTCTAATTAAAAAATTTTAAACCACTTTGTGAATATGACTTTTCAAAGGATATATAGAATGATTGAATAATTGCAAATCTTTAATAAAAGCGTTCGTAATTTCACCTATTCGGTTAACTGGGTCAGAGTTAGAGGAATTAGACGTGTATCTATGTACCTACAAAAAAAAAATTATTATGTACATCGATGGTCTGAACGACTCAGTAGGTGAATATGAAATGGCGGGAAATTTATGGAACCAGTGATAATTTTAAAAAGAAACAACAAATCCGAAAAAGTTATACAGTTATAAAGTTATGAAGTTATGAATTCATAATGTATTCATAATCCATCTTCCACTCCAAATGCTGCGAATCTACAAGAGGAGTGTTAGACACTCTCAAATTGTTGTCTACATTTAACTAGATGAAGTGTCAAGATGACTTAAGCATATTCTAAAAGAGGTCTGACAAGTATGGATTATAACAGCTTGAAGTTGTCAGGATTAAATTATTTCGCCGCGCAACGTACAACGCCTAAGCAATTATACAGGTGTCTCACCCGATTTTGACATTTTGATTTTCTCGCTATTATTACTCGCAGCGAAAAATGTTTCAGAGGAAATTTTAATGGTATCGAGTTGAGTATATTTTGGTGCTTTTGGTTTTCGCCAATGGACGCGTAAAGGTCATATGAAGGTCAACTTTGTTTTTTTTTTAGTGAAATGAGGTATATTTTTAATACATCAATCGATGCAGCTAGACATTCTACTTTTAATTAATACTTGTTCATAGCGAATGTCCAGCTGCATCGATTGATGTATTAAAAAATACCTCATGCTATTTAAAAAAACAAAGTTGACCTTCATATGACCTTTACGCGTCCACTCGCGAAAGAACCAAATGTCCCAGAATATGCCCCACTCGATATCATTAAAATTTCCGCTGAAACATTTTTCGCTACGAGTAATAATAGCGTGAAAATCAAGATGTCAAACTCGGGCGAGACACCCTGTGTAAAATATTGTCTAGCGTATCAATAATTAAACTCTGGAAAGTCATTACTTATAAGAAACACGTCGAATCCACCGTAAAGAGGCGCGAGGTTTTCTCTTCCAATAGGAAGCAGACAAGAGGGTGGAAACGATTGACTTTTAGTCGCAATTCGCTGTCGGATAACGTGAAACGCTTTATTGTTCGAACGTGACGAATTCGAGTTCCGTTCCCGGTACCCTTTATCACCCTCGGGGTCCTTCAGCCACGGCGTCTTCCCATACCCACGTTTCCGTCTAGTCACCGTCAGATCCCTCCCCCCCCCTAATCAACGATCACGACTGAATCAATCGGATTAACGTTAAATTAAGTTTACGCGAGCAGTCGATAGAGCAGCGGCCCCTCGAGAAACGTATCGAACATCGACAGTTACCGTTGTCTCGGTCGGGAGAGATTATCGTGGATATTAACGTGACCGTTACATACATCATACGAGTGTCACGCGCGCATTGTATCAGTCAGTCTTGGATAATTATTAGCGGAGGTCGATCAACATCAGCCGTGGCCGAGGCATCGATCAATGCTATCAAGGTAACTCTATTGCCAACAGAACTGTTACCGGATGATTATCGGCAGTGCCATTGGGCCGTTGATCGGTTCGAGCATCGCTAGACGATCCTGTGTACGGTTAATTATCGTTTCGCAACCAATTACCGCGCAAATCGATTATTGATATTATTTGCCTTGTTATACGTTTACTTGTTTCCCTTATTAGCCCAGGTATTTCGTAAAATTTCGCTACTGCGATTATATAATCGTCGTATGAAGCGAGTGTGTTGGTATACTGCGCTATGCAATCGGAATGTATATTCTTAATTAGTATAAGAATGATGACTGGCGCATAGGCATTCAGTATTTTCGTATGCAATATACTCCGTAATTAGAGATTTTGAGGCTTTTATGAATCAGAATCTATTTGTTGAAGATTTTTGGTGTGAGATGGAATTTTTAGGAAAATCTTTTCTTATTCAACCTCGCGACTCCGTTAAAATTCGAGCAAATAGAAGAAAGAAATTTCTCAGAATACAACCTCCGAGGTAGTTGCTGCAATATACCCTCGAAGCGAACGGATATTTCTCTTGCTTTCTCAAGAAATACTGTATGCCCTCATCGATATCCCAGAGCTCTCGAAAAATCGTTGTAACGACAAACTATGGATAGATCAGCCGTTTCGCCGACTGTTTGGAGTACCCACGCATCGGGTATCCAGGAAATCTTTTCTTTGTTCAGCAAATACGCGAGTGTAGCGCGCGTGAACCGCGCGGATTCCCCGAGCGAAATGTTGAAGAGGACGGGGAGAGGGGAGCGTGGGGTTGGAAGGGGCGAGTTATACGACGGTTCTCGGACGGAATCTAAAATCAAGCGGAGGGTGTCTTCTAGTTACTATTCCGGGGATTCTCCCGGATCCATCCATCCGCCTAGTATCAACCGTTTTCCGGGATTACCCGAAGTTTCGCGAATTAAAGCGGAAAAAGCCCGACGTTTGCCTCTCGGTCCCCCTCCTTGCTTCTCCCTCCAAGCGGGCGGGGGTAGGATGTCGTGCGCGAATCGACAACCAGGACAAAGGGAAACAAAAGCAGCGAGGGTAGCGGGTGGCGGAAAGGCTCGTTCTGTCGCTCGTTCGCCGCGTCCCTCGCTTCGGATCGATCTCCACGCCGCGATCATTTGTTTTCTATCCCCTGCTTCCATTAGTAACGCTTTAAGGAGCGCGGCTGGCCAGAATACGAAAAACGAAATACGTGCGGCGTGCGGGAATCAAAGTACCGGCGGCGGGAAATTCGCGAAACAACGTGGATAATTGTTCGGCTTCGCCGGGAGTAAATATCGCCGCAAAAAATAATTGAATTCCTTGGAACGCGAACGCAGAGCTTCCCTTGAGAGCTTTTAAAACTCGGAATTGTTACGTTCGATGCTGAAACGGTCTCAAGACTCTTTAACTCGTCCACCAAATGCATAATTCGATTTTTCATTGTTTTTTCAAATATGCTCTCCGAATTTTGTTACTGCTCAACAGTAACATTGTTATCGCATGCGGTACAAATTTTGGGTCACTGAGAAATAATTGAATTATTCTCTGGGAAAAATGACCAACTCCGCTTCTTGAGTTTTATCTAGGGTTTACTATCAGCGCAATTAATTCGGTACTTAAGTAGCGAGAATTCCCCTATTATCGGACGGCACCTTAAAAGTTTTGATGATTACAAGTCGCCGTCACCGTGAAAACCTTCTATTTTATTCTCACCACAGATTTCACGGTGTTATTATTTTATTTCCTGTGGGATACCCTTTGTTGCATAAGTGATAAAGAAAAAGTTCAAGATAGTTTTACAATAATAGAACAAAAGAAAGAAAAGTAAAATAAAAGGGTAACGCAAGTACAATTCGAATTGAATGCAGAAATTACTAGTTAGGTATCGCTTTACAGGCAAAATGTGCCGTAAGGATGTAAGAATTTGCAGTAATACGAAGCCGGTTCATGCAGTTATAATAATCGTACTGAGTTCGACTTCATCTGTTAGCGATCTGTAACCGGCAAAACTTCTAAATATATGATTCCCGTCTAGTAATAAGTGCTGCCCGATAAGAGGTGAACCCTTCCTAATACTTTTTCTAAAAGTTTAAAGAGCGGAGCGAATCACTTTGGCTTCTGAACGATTTAATTGTGTTTAAAAGTTTGGATCAGTCAACATCGTTCGTTATAGCTTTATCAATTTCAGAGACGCCATAATTTGCAGAGTGTATGTAAAAAAAAAAAAGGAATCAACATTAACTACAGATTGTAGGTGAAAAAAGGATCGCGTGTTCCAAGGCCATTTCTGCATCCCCCCCAGAATTAACCTTCTCGTTAACCGGATGCTCGATCACGAACACCCTCGGCATAAATCGATCGGCGGCGTTGTTGATGTCGCCGCGGGACTAATAATCGGCCACGTCCTCGCAGATGCTTCCTTATTAATTATAGTAATCGCACCCAGTGCGTGGGAGATAAACCTTAGCCAGGTAGACCGTGGGGAGTCACCCTGCACGGCCTCGTATCGCGCGACAGACAGTCTCGATCGGTTGCGCCCTCCGCGATAATCATCGCGCAGTCAGCAATACTCACCCCCGTCGCGACGCAACGCGTCGTTCCCCTAGACGTTTATCGGGCCCTGGAGGGACGCGAGAACCCCGGGAAATAATTTTCTCGGGAACGGGACAGAGACGATCGCGATTATCCGAGCTCTTCCGCGCTTCCCGCCTATAGATTTTCATAATCCTTCATTCCCCGGCAGAAGGGCGCGAGAATCGAGGCGTGACGAGTGCGAAATGAGATCCTGAATCGTCGCCGGAATCTTGCCTCCGCGGGTTCGTTTTTCAACGAACGGGGATGGGAAAAAGAAAGGGAGGAAAATGAGGGAAACGATAAGGTTTCCAGTCCGGCCGTCATGATCGTCGAGTCTCCGAGGAAGGTGAGCGGTTCTCGGGGGCGGAATAGAGGAGGGTGGAGCAAGTCGGTGTTACGATTTTAGGGGTGGCTCCCCGAGCCCGGTCGGACGCGATTTATTAAGTTTCCGCGGTGGCTTAAGACACTTTGGCGCAGTTGGAAGCCGGTGGCCGAGGGTGACTTAAAAGTTTGACGAGAACTTTCGACCCGCGATAACTGCCAAGTTATTATAAGCGAATAATTGTACGGTAATTAGTGAAAATCTATGTGCAAAGACCCGGTTGATTGCTTCCACGAAAAGCCGGGCTTAACGCGAGAGCTCGAATTAATTACAATAATCGAACAAGTAAAATGTTTACCTTGGACGTCGAGCAACTTGAAAGTCACTCAATTTTTTAATAGCCTGTAATCCGTCTATCGACTAATGTACCGCATGGGGCTGTTGTAAAATGCATGCCGTCGAATCGATTCCGTTGAAAATTTTAAGCGTCTAATTAAAGGAATCCTCCGTTTGCGAGCACAACTGTTTTACTACTTCGAGGATCTTGGAGGACCGTTGATCTCGGTATTGAAGCGAGTTTTTCGCGACATCGATTCAAAGCAAAAGTTGCAGGCGGTTATTGTATTAAAATTCTCGAAAGGGAACAAAGGTCTCGAAAGCTCTTGTTATTACAAGAAACGTTCGAATCATCTTCGTGCTCGAGGAAACCGGTTGGACAGTACCTGAAACGCGGACTCGATGAAAGAATTTTTGATTCGCGAGATCGCCTTTGCTTCCTTCAGCGAGAGCCGGGAAGGGCTTGGTAGCCGAAGCTAACGAGAGTTCAACAAAACAATTAGGGGAAGAGAGAAGAGATAATTGCGATTCATGAGCGCGACGTCGCGACTGCGAAATTACGATGATTTTCTCCGTATTATTGAAATACGCCAGCCGGCCGAATTACTTTCGGGAGAGTCGGGCGGGCGAAAGGCGGGTCGGGAGCTGCTAATAATAGCAGAAGGATCTGGAACGGTGGTTTGCGTTCGACTCGAGGAGCCGAAAGTGGAGAGGGACGGGCGAGGCGAAAAGAAAACCAGAGGAAGAAAGGGAACGCTTTATTATCCTCCCCTGGCAGGAATTCCGTATAAAGACAATGAGATGTTATTAAGCGAGTCGTCCGCGGTGCAACGCGGCTAATGGCGCGCACAGACTCGCCCCGGCGATTGCAGCAATCGCGTTCAAATGAAATTCCAAAGTGGAATTCTCGGAAAATATTTGATAATACAATCGTACCGTTCGTCAGATTTTGACATTAACGCGATTTGCGTTTGACGCGTTTCGCTCTCTCGTACGATTCACGACAATTGCAATTTCGACGCTTTAAACGCGCCATTAACACATCTTCAATTAAATAACGCTGCGACGACCGTAGCTAGAAACGGTAATGCCTCGGGATAAAAATATCCATCCCGAGCGGGCTGACGCAAGCTGAAGCGGAGCGGTTCGAGTTATCGCGACTAAGCGCGGAATGAAATTAAATTCTCGGTACAGCTGCAGAAAAGCTTTTCCATTTCTTTGTTACAACGTTCAACCGGGAATTTCTATCTTTGTGACGCCTCATTCGCGACGGAGTTTCGCGTCTGTCGCGTCGGCGACGATTTAAATGATGAATAAACTTTCCGTCTTAGGCGATCCTCAATCTTCGTCAACGCTTTCGCGTCCATCAATCCGCAGTTGATTCGATTACGATCTCCAACACTCGCGTCGAATGCTCGATGCATCGATAACCAAGGGAATCCTCGGTATGGCAATCTCTTACGACGTTATCGGGTACCAGTTGACTGCAGTCGGGTATACCTTCCTGAACATTATCGTCTCGCTTGGAATCTGGCGTACGTACCGTCGCAATTAAGTGGAATCGACCAATCAGACGGATGACCGGAGTATGACCATAACTACTGCGCTTTAGGCTGCGTCCAGACGAGTGCAATGTAACACGCAACGCAACTTGCAACCGAACGAGATTGTTATTCATATGCGTCCGCGTTCGATTGCAGCGTTACGTGTTACATTGCGCTCGTCTTGATACATCCTTAAGGCAGATCTAAACGGGTGTAACATCGAAAGCGAACACGCGCAGAGCCATGTGCAATAGGGTGGAACGAAAAAAGCAAGTTTTGATTTTTAATTTGTAATAGCGCGGAAAAGTTGCTTTTTGGTGTAGACAAGATAAAAAAAAAATATGAAAAATATTGGAGCACGTCTTGAGGTGCCGCAAGAGCAGTAAAGTTTTATAAAAACACACTTTTTGCAATTTTTTCAAAGATTTTTACATGTCTTGATTATGCAATAACAAGTTTCAAATAGGCGTTTTATATGTACGAGAGAACCATAAAAAATAATTTATCAAAGTTTATAATTTTTCAATTTTAAAAATTTTTTTACAAATTTTAAGCTCTGCGGCACCTCAAGATTTTGTAATATAGCAACCAAATTTTTTTTTCTTCTTTTTGAACCTAAAAGGCAACTTTTCCCCACTATTACAAAACTAAAAAAAAAATTTTCGTTCCACCCTAATGTGCAACCAATACATATCCCGTCCATGTTAAGTTGTGCGTCAACCCATAAAAATCGACCCTTTCCAACCCTTTTAACAGTATTCTGCAACGCGCGTTGCACGTGTCTATGTCCAGCTTTAAGCCGGAGATACTTCATATTTTTCCTAAAGAACGTATGAATATATCTTTGTACTTTTATTACATTTCTCTGTTTCGTTAAGCAAAAACTCAGAAAATGTTCTGCAAAATATACATAGCTACTTAAGAATCTGTGTAAAATTTTTTAGGGACAGAGCAGAGCAAATAAATTTTTTCATCATAATAGGGCTTAAAAACAAGACAAGTCTATTTCAGTAATCATATTCGTACCTATTTTTTATGTTTACTGAAAACAAAATTCAACATTTTCATGGTAACTAATTCCAATAAAACAAAAACAAGAAAATATTAATATAGATATATACATTAGAAAAAGGCAGAAAGATAAATCATTTTATGGCTGGCTAGCTTTGTGTTTGGTAAATACAGTAGAACATCAATTAACCGGCCTTCTATTATCTCCAATTTCTATTGTGCATCAATTAAATCCTTCGCTGCACTAACAATCGGAATACACTAGAATATTGATTAAAACTCAAACCATGTTTTAATAATAAGTTTATCAGGTACCAAGAAATTCTCCACTAAATGCGAGCTTCAATTTTGACTTTGGCATTAATCCGATTAATCGAGGTTTTACATTTATAATACCGTCGTAATTAATTAAGTGCATTATGTTTTATTGAATACATAAATAAGTATATTCATTGCACCATAACTAGAATGTTTTCCATATTGTTGTTTGTTGGGATTAAGGTTTTAAAATGTAGCCCCCAGCTTTCGCCCAATGCAACTTATAGTAAATGCGTCCCCGGTCAGGATTAAATATTACTAATACCAGTTATTCAAAGTTACTTCCTTTTCGCTCACTTGCGTGAAAATTAAAGCCATAAACGACCGCGTGGTGTACAAAGGAAGGTATTCATAGAGAAATCGGACACGAAGATTTTATTTTGATTCGTTTGGTTCGTCGATGAAGCGGTCCACGCGGCGAAAGTCTCGGTCGAAAGGCAAAGCGGACTTGTATTTCATTCGCGATGGAAACTCGCGAAACGACCAGCAGAGAAGAGTCGGTCGAACCATCGCCCCGGTATTTCCCTTTTGCGGCCGGGCTCCGTTTAAATCCCGACGGCAACGCCGTACAACCACTCTCTTGGCTGCTCGACAAATTAATCGGTCCCAATGGTACGGCAATTCCGAGGATTCCGGGGATCCATGATCCTCCACCTCGACGTCGACCCACATCTCTCCGCTGATCGATTGAATCGACCTTAACAGATATCCGGGCCGACTGGCCGGTCCACCAAATCTTCCGCTCACTTTTGATTGATCCCGTGGAATTAAATGCAACGCGCGGTGGATCGATCGGTTGGTACATCCCACACGCTGCTGGGAAATTTCCACCATTGTCTCTCTGTGCTGGGTGTTTCATTATGTGCGATGGATCTTCCATGATCCGCTACAATAAACGAGGCGGTGAAGTAATAAATATGGGGTCTGGTTTCAGCGGGGAATGGCATCGTGACCGACTGTTCGATTCGCCGAAGTAAGGTGCTCCTCAGAGTATCGAAAAGTCGATAGAAGCGAATACGATAACTCGGTAACAGATGCCTATTTTGACGGGAAAGTGGCGGCTGGGGGGTGACAGGGTGGTCGAGGTGTAACGCCAGGAGCGAGGGTTAAAGTCGATAGTCAAGGCTGTGTCGGAGGCATACATTATGCTAAGTCGGCCATTAGAGAGTGAAATATGTTTCGCGTGCCCCAGTCAGTTGCCTTCGAGGAGAAGCCGAGGAGAAGGCGTCCTCGTCTCTCCTTACCTCCTCCTCTCGCGCGAAGAACAGACAACGAGAAACTCGAAGAGGTCGCGTTGTATGCGCGCTGGGGATTATTTGCAACTCAACAGTCGCTAATTGATTGCTCTTCTGGATTTCTCAGAGTCGCGCGATGAGCTCATGCTGAGATTTTGTTCTACTTCTTTCTGGATTCAATATATTTTCATCGCTTAGGAATCACGGTGATTCTAATTTAAATCTCATAATGCAATGGATCGCAGATTCATCAAAGTCGGTTATCTAAGTCCCTACTTTTGTGAGACGTCATCCTTTCTAGACTGTAAATGAACTCCTCAACGCGAGAGAATTCCGTTTGAAAGTTTTCATCAAATGCGAGAAAGATTCGCTTGACCGAAACTTCGTGTCACCCTTCTGCAGGCGATATTGATATAGACAGAAGGGTTTCGAGAACGAGTTGTCAAGGTGTAGCTTGTTTGTCGTCTCGACAGTTCTGATACAGCGGAATTTCTGAAGAATCTATGAAAAGAATCTTGCCTCTTTCTCTCTGAAGTGTCCCAAGGTGCATTGGACATAGACCCTATCGACCAATCCTGAAACGAACACAGTCATCCTGCAGATAAAACAATCTTCTCATGAACTCTGCTCGTGATTCTGCGTTGGACTTGTTAAACGGATTTAGAAAACCATTTTCATTTCATTTAATTAAGTCTTCCTTTCAATTTAATTAATTTTCCAGTGCTTCCTCTATTGCGACAGACATCCCATTAGCAATTCTTGTTAATTGATTTAATTACAATATAATAATTAAATGGGTATAATGCAGCGATGCTGATATATTAATTAAACGAGTTTTACCGCCGCGTTGCGGACTATTTTTTACGACGATTTTTAGTCCTCCGTCGCGGCTACTCAGGTGAGTTGAAAATAAGGGAGAGGGGAAGTGTGTCTACACGAGCATCGTCGATCCCATCCTTCGCTTCCTTTCCCTCAAACTTGCCCACCCAACGCAATCACACGATCGGGTGAACTTCCCAATCTCGAGTTAACGGCGAACGTTTCTCGACTTTCTGCCCGCAGACCTTCTCGTCTCTCTCTCCGCCTTGCAATTTTCTCCCGCATCTTCTCGCCCCCGATATCCATTGTCTTCCGACTTCTGGACTATTCGTCCCTCGTTCAATCTCCTTTCACTCGATACTCGATTTTTAATTTTCGACTCTTCGCCACTTCTCTGTTCGCGCCCCATCCTTGGGGAGTCTTTGGTTAGGTTGGAACGGCCAGTTAGCCTCCGCCAAAGATATTTTGATCTCGTTTGAAAATAATCCGAGTTTTCCACGGTCGTTCGCTTTTATTGTCTGCTTGATATAACGGAGAGCGGTGTTGCAACTGGGAACAATACACTAAAGGATTTCTTAATTCTAGAAATGTCTTAGGGTAAGAGGTAAATCTTTGCGAAATTCCATGCTGAGAAATTCAGCCAATTTTTTAATTTTTATTTATTTTTTCCTATTTGTTCATATAAAGGTTAAATGCCTTTAGTAATTAATACAACGATAAACTACAAAATTAACATGCGTGAAAGGCTACGCATGTATGTATGTTGCGGAATGTGTTAGAATGGTTAAGTAGTGCGATTAATACTGCTGTAATGACCATAAGCTAGAGCTCTCACTATTACTCGGATCTATGGGTATCCGCATTTGAGTACTTTACTCACAGCCAGTTTTAAAGGCGGAGTGCGGGTTATGATGAGTATTTCGAGTACTCCGATACCAGGATAATGAGAGCTCTACCATAAGCAGATAACTTAAAATAGGATACAATTTTTGGACAGTCCACTAAACCGTTTAGTACCTTATGAGCAAATACAAGCTCAGAAATAATTCTTTGACTGCAAAGAAAAACGACGCAAGTCACATCTTCGAAGAAATTGATTTTTTCCCTTAACTCAAGGCTAGAAAGGAGAATTTATATTATTGTCACAGAAAAAGTTTATGAAATGAATTTTTCCTTCGAAAACGAGGTTTTAATCAAATTCAGGACCATAGTACAGTATTGGTGATCAAAATTTTAAACGTGAATATCTCCAAAATGATAACATGTTACATACGGCGTTTTGCCTTATAATCACAGAACTCTTCGCCCGTCTATTTAATTGATGCATTATGTGACCGTAATTATGGTTATAATAACTCACGGAATTACCTAGGACGTAAGCGCCGATACGATAGAATTTATGCGAAATTCCTTCAATTCTATTGCATAAATATTGCTGATGAGGTGATTAACTTACAGAGCAGTATTCCAGATGAGGACATAAAACAGAACAAAAGAGTATGGTCACCTTTACCCTAGGCGCCTGTCCCAAATCCCTCAAACGCGGAATAGTAAATCAAATATACTGCAAGATCTATCCGTCTACCATTTCATTAAAAAGATATTGACGCCATCAAACACACGGATTCCTACTTAGCTTTCCATGCAGAAATCGCAAATCATCGACGAATCAAGTTAATCGTACTGCTTCCAGTCACGCGAATAGTCATTATTGACTATCACGATCGCATTCACTTTGCTACGTGAACTCCGGAATCTAATGAACCAATAATGTAATGAACCACTTCGCCGATATGCGCAGAGTATTTACATTTTTTAAATATTTAGATACTCTGTAAATAAAGCCAAGCGATCTTTATGATATGCTAATAATATTGTTAACGGGTTACATACATTCTCAAAGTCATATCACGCTGAAATAAAATGTTTATAGTGTGTGAAATATGCACTATTTGGAAAAAAAGGTGGGATTTGTAGTATGCCGTAGGAATAACTGATTAAGTCGACTGTTTTAATTTTAAACGCATTTTCAGTATGATAACTTCTACAATTTTTAACATTCTTCTCATGAACTTTGCGCTGTTCCTTAAGGGCCATAAAGTCTTAATACTTTAGTACTTTTGTTACTATTTAAATATCGAGATTCTACACAAAAATTCGTTTTCTTTTCCAAATTTGCATCATTTTCTTATTTTCCACAAATTCAAAATTTTGACCCAATGTACCATTGCTACAACACTTGTAAGATCGTTGTTATATTTTTGTATTATGTATTTTCTCAGGCAAATATCGTATTGACAATAAGGCCTTCTTTTTCGTTCAGTGAACACAAATGCGTGCTAAACACATTGTGTTATGTAAAAAAAGATCCTTAAAATAAGATGCAATTATTACATTTTCGATTTGTGTCAATTTTCTAGAAAAAAATTCCTAAAATGATTCCTTTTTTTAGCACCGAGAACGTATGTAACCCTTTAACATGTGTAATAAAAGCGAGCTTAGAAGAGAAAGTAACGATTTTTGAAGTCATTATTTCAATTACAAAATTAATTATTTCAAATAATACTATACTTTCCTTAAGAAAAGAAAATGGGGATTAAGATATCTTTGGCGCGAGATCCTCCTGAACATTCACACTGCCAGCGATTCCCAAGTCCTTACTGATCCCCCCGAACGCAATACGCGGCGGACAATGTGGCCAGCTAGCCAACCAGAAAGAAAAGACGTCCTTTTCGTGGGCGTTGCTGAAAAAGGGAACGGTATTAGAAAAGGCTGGCCCCTTTGTCCGACGACTTCATTGTACCGGGTCGGCGAAAATATTCGCCCCGGATACGCCGATGAAAATCCAGCCTGTCCGTTGTCCGCGCACTATCGCGCCGCACAAAGGGACCGATTAAGGTATGAATTATTTATGGCGGCATTTTAATAAAATGTACACGCTCAAGCTGTTTCGGTACAAGAAGGATCTTCGGCCATACGTACACCGCGAGGTAACTCATCGCGGAAGCGCAGAATCCGAAATGAAATATCTTGAACGATCCGCGCTTCCGCTGGATCACGAACGGATCCCTCAGAATCGCTCTGTATCATTCAAACAGAAATTAGATTCGTTTTGGCGCGAGATCACGAGATACCGAATCCAAGCCGCGACCGAGTTAATCGAACTTCGTTACAACCGCCTCGCTATCGAAATTTATTTTCCTCCGTGGATTTCGTGCCGACGGGGTAATAAAACTACCGGCAAGATCGTCGTCCCGCGGAAGTCACGTTCACCGAGCTGTTATTTGCGTATAAATGCCATCGATCGAACTCCGTGCCCGGCGATTTTCGAGACATAACTTTCCACGGGGGCGGTCGAGGCACAACCAACCTTTCAAACGCGCGGCGTATCGTTTCGCCTCTCGACCCCGTTGCGTCTCGCGATTCCAACCACGACGATCGCGTGAAGTAAAAGAATAGCTCTGTGCGACTCGCGATACTAAGTAACCCTGAACACGGACAGATAATAATCGAACCGTGGCGAGAAAGTATCGAAACTGAACTTTGTCTCCATTCGATATTCGGTGGCAGATTGACACAGACAACACGAGTAATTTTATTACGAGCTCCATTAGTTTCTATTTTAGAAAGCCACCGCAATTTTGTGTCAAACTTCGAGGCATTGCGATGGGAAACCGACATATGGTCTAATAAAATGTCTATTTGAAGAGCCAGTTTTAAGTAGTATCAGACGTTTTGGAACGGACTGGATGCGCCAAAAGCAAAAGCTAACTGACCTGATCGACATTTCTCATCACTTTATTTTCCGGAAATACTTTTACCACTCATTAATCCTGAAATACTTGCTGCTTTTATGCTATATGTTTCTCGATCCGGTTGAAGACGTCGTTCTCATTTTGTTGACAGAAATTACATTGTGGATGAGAAATCAAATCTCTTTGGACAGTTTACTTGTATTAACCGTATCGTTATCAATGTTCATAAGTATTATTATATTGTAGATTTTTTCTGTTAACACAACTCGTTCAAGCGGCGTATTACTCGCCTTTTACTTTCTTTGCTTATTAGGTATTGCACAGTAAAGGGTCTTTGTTAGGCGTTTAATAAATTAATAATAATAATCAATTCAGTACTAGTGAAATTTTGATACACGATTTCAGCATGCGAAAAATTTGTGAAGTTAATACAAAGAACATCACCAAAATGCAAAGAAATATTAGAAAGAAATACCGCAAATTACAGCTTCAATTTTTGTTTACTGTGCTCTCCGAGACTATTTGACTCAATTCTCCATTATATATTTTAAATAACTGATTGATTTTTAGTTGAGTTTCAATTAAAAATCGGGCATGAACTTTTGCCATCATCTAATAATTTTAAGAAAAATATAAGGAAGTCAGTATTAATATCTGCGTTTGTTGTTTGTTAACGTACCGTAAAAATTTCATTGTCCACATTTATAATGATGTGCTAATAATTCAAGTTGTAATAAATCAGATTTTTAAGAGGTGAACAGCAGGGTTAAAACATGTTCAGCACTGTTTTAAGAAATACAAACACCTTCTAAAACAGTGTAAAGCTTCCTAAGCGCACTATTCCGAAAGAGTTGCTCTAATTAAGAGACAAATAAATATTTCCACAGAACCAATCTCGCCGTTTCCTAGACTCACTTTGCACTTTCTGCAACAAATATACCTACCGGTCTCGCCGAAAACTTGGACCGGTAAGTGTGCTGGCGAGGAAAACAGAGTCGGGAGAGGATCGCGGCGTTTTTCACGGCAAGTTTTCTCGTTAGCATGCCGGCAGCCGGCCGCTTTCAGAGTTCAATTTGCTCTTTATGCATAAGACATTATGTGGCGGGGGCAAGGAGTCGAGGGGGAAGAAAGGTGTCAGCTCGCCTTGCAAAAGAGCATTCCCGAGGCTCGTTGAAGTCGCGAGCCACGCTAGTGGCTGCCAGGCGAACGTGCCTCGGGTTACCACGTTTACCGAACAACCGCGACTCCCGGTCCTCTGTTCTCTCCGCACCCACAGCCGGGAAAGCTGTGCCCAGAGGCTGGGGGAGGGCGCGAGTGGGCGAAATGGATCTCGCTTTTCTCCGAGGAAATGGCTTCTCCGAGCGATGCGTCGGGCCGCAGGATGCTTCTCTTTGTGCGACATCGCGGAACGTGTCGAATAAAGGGCACGCGCACCTTCTGTTAAGGAGTTTACGCGACGACACACCTCATGCTTTCCGTCTCCGCAGTTCAGTCTCTTTAATGTCGACAGCTTCCGTTCGATACAGCGCTCGCGATGGTTGTCTGCGCGCGAGGAAGCTGACGCGTTCTTTTTTCGAGGTGGAGAAAAGCTGTCGCAGCGTCGCCTGTATCATTTGCCACGCGGCGTTAAGAATCTTGGGCTTTGAGAGTTTCATTGGTGAGGTTTCTACGAATTCGTTAGAAGCTTTCTATTTTTTTGGTTTGGAGGGTTCTCGTGGACTTGGTCTACTGGAGGAGGGAAAACCTAACGGTAGCCTATCTTAACGCGTTGATAGTGTCACTGTGGACTTTTTATTTATTAGAAGACAAAATCATGGCCCCATTTGATTGATTTCACGAGGCTTTAAAATCGAATTGTCAACCCTAGTGAAGAAAAAACCGCCTTTCTGAAGGGAGCAAGAACCACTTTATTTTTCCTCCAGATTTTCCCCTAAAATGTGGAGCTCATCGAATTTCGCGATTAAATTCCAACGTCCATCCATGTTTCAAAAATATTCTCTGCGACAGAAAAGACTGGGGCAGGTAAGCAAGCCAGTAGATGGACAGCTTAGTTGATTCCAACATTTGTATAAAGGTTTTGCTTAGAAATATGTTTTATAAACAAAATTCAAACGCTTTGCACTAAAAAACGTATAAATTAAAAAAAAAAGATTGCTGTATGTAGTAGAATTAATTTATTTAATCATAAAATAATAAATATTCTGCTCGTAGCCTGTATCTGTATCAGCAGTAAATGGGCAGTGCTATGAAATATTTCTTCGCATATAGAAAATATTTTTATTGAAACTGTTAAATTTCTAAGGGTAGGTTTATGTTCGAGCTGCGATAAATGATAAGATCGACGAGGTAGCAAGAAAACAAAAGGGAGAACAGCTGTTTCTCTTTTACCATCTTATTGATAACGCCGCTTTTATCGTTTATCGCAGTTCCAATATAAACTGACCCTAACACAACAAACGATGTCTCTATAAAATGAAGAAACACTAAGATAAATGAAGAATCTAGTTTTTTACTTGTAATAAAACCGTGATAAAGTAATAGTTCAAGGGGCTTTAACCATTGGGCTTGATAACGTAACGCCTGAGCGCGTAGAAAACAGATCGCCGGAGGCGTCGCAGCGAGATTATTAATTTGTTCATTGAATTTTCAAAGGGACGCAGCAGTATTGGCGAACGTGTAATTTTGTTTGCACAGTAAATATTATTACATCGCACGGGGTGCGGGAAAGGTTCTCGCCGCACCGCGCCGGTAAATTTATATTTGTACCACAGCGCAGTGGAGATAATGACAATAATGTTTCGAAGAGTCGGAACCGATGTTCACTTATCGGACGCGTGGCAGCGACGCGATTTCAAAGGACCCGCAGATCCGCCGATGAAATTAATTAATCGTTAATTACGAGGATAAACACGGGACGCGGGTGTTTACTTTGAAAAGTAGAAACGGTTTTTCCCGTGACGATGGCAAACCTCTCGCAGTTCCCATTCCGCTGACGTTCTCTTGTCTCTTCCGTTTATTAAACACGCCTGATGTATCTCGAAACGCGGGAAACCATACGGTTTTCTGATAAAATTCTGGAAGAGCAGCTCTACGAAAAGGGATGCCGAACGACCGGGCTATTATTAAATTTCTTACGCCAGTATGAGGCCGGTTGCGTAACCGGCACCATTTTTACGCGGTCATTGCTTCTTTATTAAAGCATCAATGCGGTCATGCGGTCTTCTTCTTTCCGAAACCTCGAGTGCCTTTATAAAAATTCAAATTTCTCCAACGAGAAATAACACGGGTCGGATAGTACCGCGGTAATCTCATTGTTCCGTCGGTCGGATGAAACGAGTTCAGACAAAACCGGCGTGACGCGAAGATTCTTCTATAAAATATATAATTTCAGAATATTACTAATTGTAAATAAAATAACTGGCTTTCTGCAACCTTTATCTTGCATGTTCCTTGGTTCCATTTTGTCCCTTTATAATTACATACTTTTGCTTATATCTATGAATACTATCTTATACTACCATTCTGTGAACCTTGTACTATCATCACTAGATTGCGGATGTTTATGTAAATTTATATTTTCAAAGACGCAGGAAAAGAAAACCAACTTAAATAAAAATGTCCTTCACCTTCTAAAAATTGTAAAATGTACTCTATAATTTTTAGAAGGTATTTGAATCTATGTACATCCTGATGCACTTTAGCACTTTTAAAATCACTATTTAACATCACTATTTCTATCACTTGTTATTTTCGGGTTTGAGGTTCTTGTACAATATCTATTATTAATTTCACATGCTTCTACAGTAGTCTCCGATTAAGGCTAGCGTTTTCATCCGGTTAAGGTAAGCACTGAGCAACTCATACCCTTGTCGCTAATTTCCCGGTGACTCTAATTTTTCACTGTAGCGGTCTAGAAGTGATACCACTAGATTTCTTGCATTCTCCTGATTAAAATGACACCAAACTTCATGTAAATCGGCCTATTTTTAACGAAATTGGCACTTTATGCGTAAATCCAATATTTCCGTTATTTCGTTAATTATTTATTTATTTATTAACGGGGTGGCTCCCTTTGAAATTATAACTCGATTTACGTCGTGTTTTATTTTTTCTGGTGTCACGTTCGTCAATATCCGATGAAAACTGCATTCGTTCTGTACCGAGCACCTAGCATAGCTAGTTCTGTATTGTCTTCGGCGGTTTCTTGTGATCTCGAGCGTCGAGCCCTTAAAAACCAGTCGAGCGTAAGATTGGAGCGTAAAATCGATTCCTACTCCGGTTAAGGCTAACGTTCCAGACCCGACGACTGCTAACCTTAACCGGAGACTACTGTATTATAATTTTTCCTTTTTTTCTACATAGCAGACATTCTCTTTCTGCACATGCTCGAATTATTCGCGACGTTTCGACGATGGGCACGAAGATCGTTTTTCCGCCGTCCCACGTGAAACCCTAAAATCGCTGTTCTGATACGGAAGGTAATATTATGGTTGCCCAATCATAAACGGAGCCGTATCGGTCTCGCTCGTCTCTTAAAACCACTTTGAAACACCGAAGCTCGGCCCGAGGAACTCCCTTCGAACGGAAACACGGGCGTATTTTAATTGTATCGTATCTTGGCGTAGAACGTCGGGTTCTTATTGGTATGCGGCCACACGAGGCAGCCGTTCCGCGGCATTCAGAGCCAGGGAACGGGGGCTAGCCTCCCTCTCGGATATCTGCTTCTGAATAGCGACGCATGCACGAACAAAGCGGCTCGACAACAGAGAGGCTGGTGATTCGCCACGGGACACGGGCGAAGGACGCGCGCGGGGGGCTGCGGGAAAATTGTGGCATATTCGTGTGAATCGTCGACGATAGATTCCGCCGCATGGCTCGCGGCGTTCTCGCGTTTTCGCGATTTTTCTCCTTTTAGCTCGAAAACCCGAAGCTCGGCCGTAGCCGAAGGGAACGAAGGGGGCGAGGGAGACGTATCGCCCGCGTATTCAAGAAGTACCGGCTCGATCGAGGCCGAAGAAAGCCTGGAGAAAATCGCTGCGTCGTGTGTACCGTACTCGCTGTTCCACAATCGCGAGCGTGTTTGATCGTCCCCGGTGCTGCGCGACGGGGAGAGGAGTTAAAAGCAGCTGGATCGTGACGTGGATGGCGAAAGAATTGCCGTCTTCTTCTTGCTAGCTCGCTGCACGCGACGCTCTAACGTCCTATCAGCCCCTTCGTAACCCCTTCGACGACTTCAAAGGCACGCGAATTCTCGAAACTTTCTAGTTCGTAGGTTTCATCGAAATCGCTGCGCCGCGATTTCCGTCGCTCGCCTGCGACGGGCTGCTTCGTTATTCTGATAAATATCCAGTTCCGATAGACAGCTCGAACGCTGCTCTCTTAGATTTTTCGCTTAAGCCCCGCGCATTGAAATTCACCGCGCGATAGTTTTTTTTGCTGAGGAAATGGGCGCTGATTTACATGAGAAGTACTCGCGCTCGACGAGGCGACTGCAGGGCGATTTTTTTGGTTCGTTAATGCTTTTGATGCAATGACGGGACTGTTTTGAGCTTTTTTGTGATAGAATTATCGCGGGATTGGCTAATGCATTGTTAGTGAAGTTTCATGGAAACAGATTATTTTTGAAGGAGTTGAATTTAGGACGGACGATTTTTCATCTGGTGACCGGAAACCGTAGTCTTTGGAATCGCTAAACACTCCGATAGAGTAAATCAATTCCATGAAAATAGTCAGAATACAAACAGTTTTCTATATTCCCTTGTACAGCTATTAAGTATCTATGTCTGTTAGAGGTGATTATCACGTTTCAGCTAGAATCAGTTGAATCAGTTCCTCTTAAGCGGGACGATTTTCTCTTTTCGAGAAGATTTGTCCTTTCAAAACCTCGTTTTAAGTGAAAAAACCTCGTTTTACATTTTTGGGATAAAAAATTGTTATAATATTATAAGTCAAGAAATTTAATATTTTACATACATATTTGAGTATGTTAAAAGACACTGTGAAGGTGTTATGTCATTATCTTAACTATTACGCTGTAACATGTGTTTCACGGTGTTTAGTTTCGGATGGCTTACTCGATTTATGTTGTGTTCAGAAAAATGTCATAACAGAAAAATCCGAGATAATTGGGGTGTAGCAAATGTTACAAGTCCTTCAAACTGGTGATTCCCCAGATAATTTTAAACAACTTTTCCTTAGCTATAATGCATTCGGAGAGTTTGGTGACGTGATATTAACCAAAACCCCTGACGAGACGAATCAGAGTACTAGTAAAGTAGACAAATTTCGGCGCGTGTTTATAACTATAAGTAGTGTTCCCGTCATCGTCTGCGCCGAAATCAGTGCGCTGTTCTCGCTATCTGATTAGGCAGTATTTTTAGTTAATCACTCATTAACTCAGTACCATTTTAAAGAAGATTTTTATAACTTCCACAGCTTTCCCACTTCCAAAGCCTGCAACCCTGACTTGCCAAACTTTCTCCCCTTAACAAACATCTTGTTCTATCTGCTTCCTCTTCGGCGATCCTTACAAATCTATCTTACGAAGCTTCCGAGCTTTCTAATATTCCCAGCGGAAGAAATTGTCTTTGCGACTAGTCGGAGAAATGGCGTCTGACACTGTCTGTCCGCGACAATACCGAATCATTATAAGCACACCAGTTGCGGCTGATCGCGAGAAAAAGTCGGAGGGTCGAACAGGCCAGAAGAAGGAGTTAATCGCGCTCGAGTTGATGGATCGGCGGCGAAGCAGAGGGTTGGACCATTTGTCGGGCGCGGGTAATAAAGCTCTCCGAGGGCGAAATTATCCTCCCGGACGTCGTGAAGTCAGTGCTGCACGTTTTGCACACACACCGGGAGGGGCGTGTATTTGCGTATCGCGTTCTCTAAACTTGATTCCGCCGGTGTTCGGAGCCGCGTGACGAGGGGGAACCGACGCTAATCGGACCGCCGTAACACCGGCGCAGGTGTTAATCGCCGTGTGCTCGCGTGAAGTGGAGAACGGATGGTAGAAGAACGTCGACGCTCGGCAATCGATCCTCGGGAAAATATGCAAAACGTCGAGCCCGAGCTTCGAGCAACGTGTTTCCTCTCGAGTACCTTTGCACCCTTCGCGGTAACACGTATATTATATGAGAAACGTCTGCGATACGTCCCACGAGGATTGAAACTTTCTAGGTTTGTACAGACTGCTTCCCTTCGGTTACTGTAACCTGGGTTAAAAGAGTGTAACTTGTCCCTACTTCCCCTCGAGGCTTCACTGTTTCAATGCTGTGTTTTGAGGACTGATCAGAGATATAAGAAAGTTTGTTGGGGGAAGATAAGATGCTGTGTTTGTATCGGGGACAGATTTAAGTGACGCGAAAAAATGGTTGAGGGGATGAAAACAACTCCTCGGACTGAGATATCAAAGTTTCAATGGCACTATTCACTTTTGAATGGGTCCAGTTATTTCTGGATATTTTCTGGAAAAATTTCGAAGATAGCAGTATGCATATTTTGAGTCAGTCTATTCAACGCTGTAATATTGCAGCGCTATCTTTCACAACCACGCATAAAATTTTTTAAATAAAATTTGAGATTGACTACCCTTCTAGGTTTACCTATATTGAAAAGTATAATAGCTTCGTTTCTCGAAAAAGTAATAACCATAAAATATCTTTGACTTCTCCGCCAGTAAAAAAATAGATTGCACCAGGAAGACTATTCTATGTAATTTCTAAAAACTTTAATATTAAATAGATATTATTTGATTGATATCCAACGTCTGCAGTTTTAGATACCGTAGCTATCAACGCCGAACTCCGGTTGCTATCAGAAATCTAAATAAGGAACCACCGTGGTCGATTAGAGATGTTCCGCAACTCTGGCCACTCCCGTCTATGCAGCAAACGCCGCGCCGTCGATCGCGATTTGTCGGTCGATCTTTCGCACGGTAAATACCCTGGTAACGATCCGGCTCCATGTTCCGGAGAGTCGTTCTCGGGGAACATCAGCATTTGTAGTCACCGGAGTGCTGATAGGGATCGTGGAAACGCCGGGGAGAAAAGTAGTAGTCTCCGATAACGATCCGGCAAAGAAGAGACGATGGTGTAGCACTTTGCAAATCTGACCTCCGCGGAGAATTCAGAATTTTTATACTCGCCTTGCTGCGCCACCGATCTCTCTCCCCCTTCTCCCCAACTCGTCCCACCATTCGGAATAAAAGAGTCCGCGAGAAACGCTCAATCCACAGAATTAAAACTTCTGCGGGCTGTTCCTTTCGCGGATTCCACGGAAATCTCGAGGCTTTCTTTCGAGACCCATCCTTCTGGATTAACCCTGCCACGGCGAGCCGAGTTTTTCTTTTAATTGTGCGATAAATTCATCTCGTGATTTCAAGAGTTGCGATTTCACGCAAATTCTCCGCGGTTATTAAAAATCGGCGGAGGACGAAGTAAATTCGCAATCATATTTCGAGCGCGAATCAGACTGAAGTCTGATGAAAAATGCGCAGCTCAGGATATGGAAAGAGTTTGATGGATTATCAATATTCTAATTCGACCGTGGAAAATCTGACGGCGTTAAGATTCAGGGGCAAGCGGCGCGAGATCGATCGCCGGGGAAGATTGGTACGTCGCGTCGCGGCGACGACGACGACGCCGTCAACGAGCGCAGAGACAGATGAGAGGAAAACTGAGGGTACAGTCGATCTGTAGCCTTATTTTGCCCTTCGGCCATGCGCCAGTCCCTCGTTCCATCGTCCCGGCTCTCGCTTTCAACTCCTGACGCGGCTTTTCCTAGGATTAATAACTCCCCGCCGCGCTTAACGCGGACCTCTTTTTCATTCGGACAAAGCGGGAACGCTGTAATATCGCCCGCGGGTGCATATCCGCGTTTTTGCGTCCGCACGCGAGCGCGCCTCAGGATCAACCGGCAGAAAACGTTGACGAGCGGACGTCACGCTTTTCAGAGCAGTCCTGACGATTCCAGGATATTGCGCACTCGATGACACGTTCCTCTTTTTTCCGCGTTGCACGGAATCACCGCGGCGGAACGCGTGTCTCTGACAATACTGACAGACTTTTTTTTTTCCACTCCCGACGACTCGAAACCCCCTCGATTACCGCCCCGCGCCTCTCCGCGCATGTAATTTGAATTCTCCGCTTTCCACGAGCATCGGAACGCTCTGTCGTTTGACGCGGCCCGGCGTCCCGGCGACGTTTACCGCGATAAAGCCGCGGTTCCCTTTGAAGCGGCCCCGAAAAATCCGTCCACGATTATTTGATCCCCCTCCGCGTTCCCGTTTCCGCGGTTGCGTCCGGTCCATTTCGTCGGTTCTACCTTTGCCAAACATCTCTCCCCTTTCCACGTCGTTTCGTCCCTTTTGCGCGGACCTCTCGAGCCTCGCGTCGTCGTCGTCAAACAGAGTTATCGAGCACGCCTCGGCGGAACGGGCAGAATGCCGCGTCCTTCCACGGCCAGGAATACCGAGGGAACCCGCTGGATAGTGACGTTTCATTAAGACATAACACAAAGGCTCGTCCCTATGTATACGGCCGTCTCTGACGGACCGTGTCCTGACAGGTACGCGGCTCCGCCAACCGGCCGACATTAATCTCAAAGGGTTTCGAGGAACTAATTAGCGTTTAATTGCTGAAAGGATATTACGCGATGTTTGCGGGCTGGCCAGTAATTTTGTAACGCGGCTAATGGATTAATCAAACGGCCGTGTCCTGGCGGGAGAGGCCGGAACGATCGTATTAAGCTACAATCGCCGCGGGCAGGATGCGAAATCCCTCTTTAAAAATGAAAATTTGTTGCGGACTCGTGGGGATGACAGACCGTCGTTCGTTGTTGAAGCGAGGATCAGAGAGCCGCGGCAACAATGGCGCGGTTACTCGAGCAACAAAGTAATATCCTAGCCACGGGGCATGCGCTTTCCCCAAGCAAGCCTAAACCCCGCAGCTCTAGGGCCGCAATCCCATCGTGATTTCACGATTCATACTGATGCGCCATGATCCGCGCCAGTGCGCTTTGTGATTCGAGCTTGAAACGCTTCTGAAACTGTATTTCGCGCTACGTATTATCCGGTGCATATTGTATCGCGAGCCTCGCTAAGCTGTCCTTTGCGGTCATTCTCTTTGCGTGAGGATCATTCATAGGATCGTGGCCCAAGGGTATGTCCACACACGAGCAATGCACGTTGCGAAACACAATTGAAAGGGTCGAAAAGAGTCGATTTTCATGAGTTGACGCGCAACTTACTGTGGACTTAGTCTTAAGTAAACACGTGCAACATTTTGTTGCTGCGCGCACTTAAGACGGTCCGAACATGCGAACGTTGCGTGCGTATCCTAGTCCTGAGTTTTGGGCCTACGGACCTACCTTTTCTACCGCATACCCTTTGTATCCGTTTAGGACCCGTTTTAAGGGACAATGCTTAGCACGTGCCACTTGAGGAGCAAAGAAGACTACTTTCGGTGCCTCCTATTGGAGCAGGTTTTCTTCGACAGAAAATCAGTAAACTTTTAAGCGCAATTTCTCGAAAATCACTTTAAAAATGGTGTACACATTGCAGCTTATTGAATTTATTTTGAAACACACTAACAAGTGATCTGTAAAAAAAATATATACTTCCATTTGAAAAACCAAACTTGACCATCATGTTTTATAAAATAATAATGTAATAAAAAATTTATCTTCGCTAATAAATTTGCCCCTTTGAACCATGCAATTGTATATAAATAATTTTTTAATATTTTCTTATCTTAAATACGTTTTTTACTGTTTGAATATCATAAAATATATGATATATGTTTGAATATCATAAATATTTTTCCATTTATCCAGATATTCCTACATTTTACCACAGTGCAAATTGCCATAAACCCATAAACATTCGCAGTCTAAATTGTGAAACTTTCTTCCATGATATTCGAAATATTTTCTGACTTCTTTTTTTTAACATTTCCTATTGCATTGTTTATTTGTCCAGTATTCGGAATAAAAGAATTTCTTAAAAATCGTTCTTTCATTCATATTGTGAAATGAAAAAATAAGTTAAATAAAACCGAAAGCTTGCCAGTTGGACATCAATAGAATTGAATCCAATTTGAAATATGTAACGAAATACTGATTTTTTTAATAATGTATCCTCGTACTTTTTTGTTGGAAATGGCAGAATGTATGAATGAATGTACAGAGATTATACAATACTAGACAGACGCATTTTTATAAAAAAAGTGTACTGCAGGATAACAGAGTTTACAATTAGTAGGCGACCAGTAGAGTGCATCTTCGTAGAAGTTTTGACTGGCTGTACAGTGGCTATAACAACGACGCCTCTACCGGTCGCCAGGAGCACTTTGACAAAATGATCGCAGAAAACCAACAAGATTTCTAAGCGACTTGACACACCTATATAATACACCGTGAGTAGTATGCAGAATCGCAGCGACTTTTTGTCGCTCATGTGCATTGTGCATCGAGGCTTATTGTTAGTCACCGCTGAAATTTGTGGCTCGTGTGAACTGCTTTATACAAATCCATCTCGGCAAATCGCCGCAAACCGCTCGTCTGATCCGAGCCTAAGAGTACCCTTTTTCTTTCGCGCCTACCTCTTGGATAGACCCCTGCACTTCGTCCTGAGCGACCAATTGATTTTGCTTTGACTGCGGCAATGGCTGTCTCTTCCAACGACAAGAGTTCTGCAAAGCATCCGTATGGACAGCGCTCTCGATATTCTTCCTTCCCTCGGATACTCGAAAATCAATCGTCGCAGACCCATAAATTGATATCCCCGACATCAAAGCAGGAACGCTCAAGTACTTTCAGGATATTTCTCTATGACGCGGTGCGGTGGGTAGAACACAGGCCGTGGCGCGCGACGGTCAAAGACAGAGGAGGGCTTGCGGTCGGCAACGCGTCGTTCGTTCCGTCATTATTCAGCATCCAGCCGCTCGCACTCAATTTCACTCGACCGACGGGCGGACCGTCAAAGAACGACTCTCCGTCGACCAGCCTCGATCGAAGATTACGTCACTTACACTTTCGTCGCGCGATGCTCGTGACCCTTCCTCTTCGCTCTATTCGTTCGCGATCGCGCGACCCTCTGGTCACGCTTCTCCCTGCACTCGATTCATCGAATCTGTCGCGTCCGATCGACGTCGAGATTCCCTCCGCGATATAATATTCCCGTGACGGAGTGTGACACTGTCTATCGCGGACTCGCGTGCGAACGCGAATGCCCTCGGTGCTTAATCTGATTGACGCATTTGCTGTCCCAAGTTTTACACTTGCTCGAATGGAATTGATGCATTGAATTTACCCGGAGTGAGTCATATTGATGAGGCGCCGCGTTTCGATTTTAGCGTAAAGTGGTGGTTCATAATGTGCTTTAAAAATTTGGAGCATCGACGTCACTTTTGAGAGAATTTGATCGTGAAGCAACTTCAGTTCTATTTTGAATATTTCTGACGATTTATATATTCTGGTGTTTTTCGTGTCAGCCAGATTTTTTCCCCGTAAATCATAAAGAATTTTAGAATTTTATCTCTGCTTTTCTTTTCCTCTCCGCTTGGAATATTATTTGTCTGGAGATATGTCTTCTTCTCCAGCGAAGTGGAAAACAGAAACGAAAAATAGAAAATTATCAGAAGTGTTGCGCCTATGTGTAGTCGAGTGAAAACTTTTTTTTAGCATCGTTCCAAACGTTCGGTATTCGATTCATACAAGTGATTTGGAACCAGAGTTTTCGATTTTTTAACATTTTTTGAACCCGCAGTTCTCGATGCATGGTTATTTTTTTAAAGAGAGAAATATTGCAACAATGGTAGCAGTATGAAACGAAAAAGTCGTGATTTGTATTTAAAAACTCCAGAACGTTTTACTGTTATTCAAAACCGAATGTACCACAGTGAATCAGAAGTGAATCAATTGTATAATAAAGCAATTATTATGTTCGCCATTTATCCAAAAAAAAAAAATTGAGTCGGAAGTCTTTAGCAGTCAAACTGTAAAGTTCATTATGTATTACCACCTACAATTTAATAAGCGTATCGTTAATTAAGTCGTTCTGGCTCAGCTCGGCAAATCGTCGACAGATTCATTACAAGGTACGCAATAGATCAAAGCACGAAATCACTTTGTGGCTTAAGGAAAGAACGAAATCCCCCTTTGAACAATTACACCGACGTAAAGAACTTCGCAATCACCTCTAAGAGAATTAAAGTGAATTTCATATCGCAATCTGGTTGCGATAAAAATTGACAAGAGATTCAAATTTCGAGTCCTTTGTGTTTTATTTTATCGCAGAAACTTTTGAAGTTTTCCGAAGCAGCGACCCGCACTCGCGCGTTTCAGAAATAGTTCGCGGTTCGCTCATAATGAACAGTCAATATTGCTCTGATGATCTACGGATGAACGCGCGCACTAGTCCCTCAAACGAGAGCCGCGGCGATCGATCGATCTTCGGTGACGATGACAAAACGCCGCGCGGCGTGACGCGCGAGACTTGACCCCGTTCCGTTCTATCAAACACCCTCTGTCATATGCCGGAAATGAGTCGTCAATGATCCTAATAATGGCGCGCGCGTTCGATTCGAGGCCACTGCAGTACCAACGCCATTAAATCGAAGCGAACCCTCTCTATCCAGGTCAGCATTATTTTGCCAGAATAATAGCCAAAACTGCGCGACCCTCGCGCGGGTTCATTGAAGACTTCACTAGGAATCGACGGTACGCGCAATAGCCTGTGGATTCAGTTGAAAATCGACCGTGGCTACCTCTTCCCACGATCACGATTCCCGTCCGCTGCATATTCGCATAAAATTAAATCTCGAGTGCTGAAATTGCCAAAATATTCAGCGCCACAAAAATTGATCTCGCATCTCCCAAATTCTTTACCTTTCTTTCACGCGAAAGTGGGGCCATGTATGTTTTCTTACACCTTATTGGATCTATGTGTTCCTATGTGTTTCCGCGTTAAATTAGCAAACGTTGGACGGATCGTGTCTGGAGTTGACAGAGTTATTTCTACCCCAAATTACAAAAGAACGGCATTCGCAATCGCGCGGTGGACAAGGCGTGTTAATGGCAGACCAGACTTTTCGGGCGAGAAGATGGAGCGTTTTCGAAATCCCTCGAGGGAGGCCCTGAGCCGATAAACAATTTTCCATCGCCACAGGCGACTATGTTTCCCTTCCCCAAAGCGTCCCTTTTTTTTCCTCGGACCCTCGTCAAAAGCTCAGAACTGTCCGTCAATCTTTAGCCCGTCGACAAGGACGAGAAAAAATGTGCGGCGCGTCGGATTCGAAGGAGCCAAACGCCTTGGACGTAATCAGGATTCCTCGAACTTTCGAACCGATCTTCGTTAATTACGCTCCTTTCCCGGGTAATCTCGGCGACCGCGCGATGGAAATATTTTTGACATCGCCTGGGAAACGGGCGAATTAATGGAACGACCGAAAGTTTCGGTGATCGCTTCGCGGCGATGACGTAGACCTCGGGCGGAAAACCCGCGCGAAAAGGGATCCTTGAATAAATAAGCTCCTCGTTCGTTACATTTACTCGGCCACGACTCCTAAAAAAAACTTTAATTTCCCGCGAAGAAAGAGCGGATAAAGTATCTCACGTTGTCGAGCGGAACGGTGGCTTTCCGGCCCCTGGAAAAGGAAAGGAGTGCATGCCGCGCGAGATGGGAGAAGTTAACCAGTTCTGATTTACTTTAACGGCTAATCTGTGCAGCCATAATTTTATTGCGGGGCTGTTCCATTACCGCGCACATGCAATATCGGTCCGCTTTTTCGATCAAACTTTACTGCCACTGCCGCGTAACTTCTTGAAGGGAAAAAAACAGTCTTTATCGCGCAAGGATGGCATTTTCTGAAATTACAAAATATTTCCTCTGATGAGAATGTAAGAGCGCGCTAATCGTCTTATCAACTTCCATTTCGGATTGAGTTTCTTAATGATTTAAAACTGCGATCATCTGCTTACATTAATTAGATACATCAGATGGTTTTCTGAATTCGTCAAGTTATTTCTGTGACATGGAGAGCGTTGTAGGGCAGAGTTCCTGTATTGGACTAGATCCTAGTTTCAAGCATTCATGTATCTCGATTAAAAAATATATTTACAGTTTTCCCGTTGGCTATTCTAATTTACGGAGCGAGGATGAAATATGTGAAAACAACGAGACGATTATTTATTTGTTTGTTGCCAGGTGTCGTAGAGTTATAGGAACACGCGGTACTTCATCATTATTTTTCATGCTATTGCAAGTGAATTTTCTTCTATATATTGTAAATATCATGACTATATTGTAAATATCATGACTAGGCTCATGCCGATTCTAAATATACCAAAATGTACCTATAGAAATTTGCATTAATGTAAAAATCATGAAATACATTTTATATTATTGAGAAAGTCAACGACATTTTTAGTGAAATTGCTTTTATTTTTTTATGCCCTCGAAAATATGAATTTGCATAAACGTCCGCAGTGTAATCACGATCTTAAATGATAGTCATGCGAAGTGTACTGTCTTAACTACAATTTCATGACATTACTTTCTCATTTTCGTATGTCATTAGTTTAGTTCTTCGTACATGTATATTATTTTTATCACATATTTCTCCAGCACCATAAACACATAGCAAAAGCACTATATAATTCTTGATATTTTCCTGTTTTTCTCTACTTTCTGTAATTTTACATGCTTCCAAGGGCGAGAAAAATCAAAAAGTTGTCAAAAATAACCAACTCTCCCCTACTCGTTAAAGAAATGTTTATCTCTCTGGTTTATTTAATTTTTCACGCGTACAAATTTCGTTCCACATTTCTACAACCCAGCGATAACTTTTTGATCGCGCGAAAATCACAATGAAACTGCACTCAACGTTCCAGAAAATCAGTACCGGTGGAAAATGCGGAACGATAGACGCGCGTTCGCGGGCAATTGACAACATTTTGTTGTAACTCAATTTATCGACACCCCCGCACGCCGGTGCGCACGAAATTCCAGAAATTACGCCCGTTGGAATATTCCGCGTGGCACAATCGATATCAGTAGTTAGCGAGGCCTCGGCCGGCCGTCTTCTGCAAAATTACCCCGTGAAATTCAAATTTCACGATGGAAGTTGGTGCAGCGAGTCTAGTTTAACCCTCCAGTGGCTCGAGAATATAGGCGACGGAAGGTAACCGTCTTGGCTATCGAATCCATCCCGAGGGCCAATATCGTAAAGAGGAGGAGCGCGTCGCCTCGCCGAGATTTTTCGCGGCGACGAGCCCCCGGGTTTAGGCCTCGTTCACAGCCCGTCGAAGTTCGAGGCTTTTCCTCTCCCCCTGGCATGAATCTTATCTACGTGCCGCAGGCGTTAGCCTCACCCTTCCCTACCGCCCCTCCGGTTCGTCGCTCCTTATTTCCCCAGGAGCCACGATCGACCTCGTTCCAGCCTGCCATCGCGTCTATCGGCTTCCACGTTTCATTTCGTCAAGTCGATGCCGCGCGCGCGTTCCTCGTCGCCTCCGGTTCTCTCGCGCCGCGCCACCCCCGCGCCGGAAGAGTCAGATATACGAGAGAACGCAACGACGCGCGCGTGTTCTTCGCTCGTCGGTTCGGTTCGTTCGTTTCGCGGGAGCCTTCATTTCCTACGGTTCCCGGGCTCCTCCATTCTCCGACCGTCTCGCTTCCGAATGAATCCCGATCTTTCACCGTTTCCCTATCTCCCGGGTTCACTGACTCTCTCTCTTCGCTCCTGCCTCGGGGAAATTTATTTCGAATCAGCATGCGTCTTTCTCGAGGCAGCGAACTATTCGACGGGGGAAATTAGGATTTACGGGGAGAGTGGAAGACCCCAGTTCGATCCCAGGGATCGAATTTAGGTGCGTCTGATCATCGTGGCTTTGCTGCTCCGGGGGAATGGAGAACGCGAGGAAACTCGTCTGGCAATTCTTCGTGGAAGATTCCTCGCGGAGGAGAAGATGAACGCCGCGAGGGAAGAAGAGTCGTGACGCGAGTCTGCTTCGGCAATCCGTGGACGCGGTACACGTTCCTTATCTGTCTTTCCGCGAAATCTTCGTTCCTCCCATTGCCGATACTTCTCCATTCTCCGCAGCGATCACCGCTGCCCTCCGAAAGCCTTCTTACGTTGGATTTCCACCCTTTTGCCCGCTGCCTAACTCCCCTTTTCTTCCCGTTCTTCGAGCCACGCCGCTGCTAGCTCGCCATCTTCCGCGACGCCCTCGCCATTCAACCCTCCGCGGTCTCTGATCCTTCGTTTGCTCCGCTCGGGCTTTCCACTCGACAATGGAAGACGGAATCGAGACTCGGCATCGACCCTCAATCAACAATGCCTTACCTCAAACCTTCGGGCACCGGATATATACGTTATATTCCGACGACGGGCGCTATAGAAAGGCGGCGTCGTCGACTCCTACCACAGGGAATCGCGATTACGACCACCTACGCAATCCTGGGGAAGAGGGTTCGACGCCGATCGACGCGGTGCCTTAAAAACGGGGACGAATCGAAGAACGGGGCGAGAGGGTCGCAGGACGTGGCTGCGGCGGAGGAAGCTTTGAGCAATCATACGCGATGCTGCCGCAGGACCTCGTTGGCAATTTAAGGTTCCGCCGCAAGTGAAATAGGATTCGTCCGATTCGTTGCTGCCCGCCGCCCTTTCATTTGCATCGCTTGCGACGAGATTGCACCACACTTCCGGAACACGTCTCCGTAGCGTCGCGCGACCGCAGAAGGTTGCCGTGTCCGGTCTTTCATTTGTCAGACCGCGGCCGTCGTCTCTCTTTCCAACCTCCGGCTTATTCATTTCCGCGCCGGTATTACGCCTTGCCCAGTGGTCGAAAGGCGCAATTTTCCACCCTCAAGACCGAACGAATTTCCATCTCGGAAAGCCGCCGCGACGCCGTCGACGACGATCGACAGGAACCTCTCCGACCGCAGGAACAGCTTGAATAATATTGTTCGATGTTGATCGCACGATTTGTATCGGGACCGGCGACGTGCCTTTTGTGCCAGGGCGAATCTGTTGGGAATCCGCCATTCTTCTTGCGGTGGACTCTCGCGGCAGACGGTCTAGACAGTATTTGTCAAATTCCACGGAGTTGCGGGAATTGAAATGCGACGGTTTTCCACGGCGGAAAGGAAAAGAGTCCCGTGATCGGATTGCTGGATCGCGGGGTTCAATCTACATCGACTGATTTACGAATCGAGCGACTCAGACCGTCGATGGAGTCTCCCTTTCTGAGGTTAATATTCCATGAAGGTTCCTGAAATTGATTTTGCTCTGCGGGTTCGTTTTCTAAACCCACATCGAGAATAGACGTTGAATCGAGGATGAGTCCCTTCCACTGGGGAAAGATAAAGGTACGAGGAATATCGAGCAATTACTACCGACCTGTATCATTGCGCGAGTTTTATAGTGGAGGATTGTTTCTTCTTCGTCACTGTTTAATCCCTTTTATTTCCGACGCTGAGCATAGTCGATGTTCGTTAGATTCATTTGTATTAAACGCGCGGATTCTGAAATGATTGTTTCGTTGATCACGTATCAAAACTGTGACGATTCTTTCATTTGTTTTTCAGTTCCGCAGGTTTATTAATCTATCTCTTATAGAGGCGTGTCTACACCATAGAGATGTAAGAAGAGAGCGCGCAAGCCGTATACTAGTCTATTGGTAAATACTGTGAGGGTGCCACTGCAACTCAGAAAGCTCTGTAATTGGGTCAAAACAGGTTAGAATAAGACGGAATTTCGAGCTTCAAATTTCAAATTTTCAGAATTTCAAGCTTTAAATTTTTAAATTTTCAAGTTTTCAGAATATTAAGCTTAAAATCTGCAAATTTTAAGATTATACAAGCTTCAAATTTGCAGATTTTCCAATCTTTAGGATTTCACGCTTCTAATTTTCACGTTTTCGAGTTTCCAGAATTTAAAGCTTAATAGTTGCAACTTTTAGGAATTTCGAGTTCAATAGTTGTAAATTTTCGGGGTTTGAAATTTCAAAATTGCAAATTCTCCGAATTTCAAGCTTTAATTTTGGCAAATTGTCTAAATTTTGAGCTTTAAGATTGCGAATTTTCAGACTTCCAAGCTTAATATTTGCAAATTTGTCTGAATTTAAGCTTTAAATTTGCACATTTTCAGAATATCAAATTTCCGGAATGTCAAGCTTCAAATTTTTGGAATTTGAAGTTTCAGATTTCAAGAATCGAAAATAAAAGTTGAAATATTTGAAGTTTTCAAATTTTCTAGCTACAAATTTCTAAATTTCTCAAATATTCAGAATTTTAAGCTGCTAAAATCAAAACTTTCAAGCTAGGATTTTTTAAGTGTTGAAATGCTCAGGTTTGAAGTCTTAATGTTTGAAATTTCAAATTTCCATGTTTTAAGCTTTTAGGTACTCAGTATCAACTTTTTACGCTTCAGGCTTCCAAATTTATACTTTCAACGTTTTAAGCTCCAAACAGAAAATGTTGAAGTTTCAGGTTTCCAAGTCTTATCTGTTTGATTTTTATATATCCTTTTTATGTATCCTACAAAACTATTATTTCAAATATTGTTTCATTATTTTTATTATTATTCACTTCCGTATTGGGCAATTTCTATATTAAAGTATTACATTTTTCTGAAAATAATGTTTATGTTCGTAATAAATCAACATAACCTCTGCAAAATATATTATATGATTGTAAGATGTCAGACAAATGTGTACCTAATCGTAATAATTATGTATCCTCTGATCAAAAATATACATTAGTTTTCGTCTTTCTGGATACGCATATTTTTAAAACAATAATACCAGAAGCTTATTCGAATTGATCGGAACTGATAAGGACTGATTTATTGACTTCATACGTTGTTGCCAAATCGTATATCCTGGTTTGTATTAGAGTCGGCTATGTGTAGGCCCGATTTGCCGATGCTGAATCGTTTCTTGGAATGATGATCGCAGTTGCCTGACATTCATTTGCACTCGTTCGCCCATGTTTGTTCGCGCTCGTTCGCTAGACACGCCTTTATTAAACTCTGGAGAATCGATTGACAATTCTCTTTCTTTCAGTCCCCGTGAAGTAAAAAATACCTATATCAATCCTGTAGAAAATATTATAGGCTACAATATATAAAATTAGATTAAGTAGCTTAAAAATTGTTTGATCAAGGACCATACCACAAAAAAATTGTCGTCGAGTATTTTGGAGATAATAACTTGAGATAGTCGTTTCATTCCACAAGTGCGGACTCTTCATTTAAATCCTCATGATCTAGAAATACATCGCTTCTTAAAGTTACCCTCTTGTTGGTATCAAGCCTCTCGAATCCAATTACAGTCTCCCAGCAGGTATAATTGAATGACAGAAATTAGAGAATCGATGAGGCGAATTACAGCTCGCGAGATTCTCGGAGCAAAAGTTAAAAACATTAATTGCATCCGAATCCCATGGAAGGTGAACGGAATCCCATAAATTTATAAGTACATGACATTCATCAAACGCACCGCGTCTCGTCAAACTTTCCCCAAAGAGCGCCACCCTCCTCGGCATCGCTTCAATTTCAACTTCCGTCCTCGCGGCGTCATAGAAATACACGATTCGACGTGGAAGTCGCGAGATGGTTCGAAAGATCGATGCCAAGCGGTTGCCGGTATGCGCGTTCCGCCGTTTGACGCGGATCCCCTCTGGCAGGGATCTCGAGGAACGTTTCTCAACGTCATGATCGAACACGTTTCACCTGTCGGCGGGGAATACAGACGTTATATCGGCGCGGCTGCAATTGAATACGCGCCAGGGAACAAACGATTCGACTGTGAAATAAAACGTATTCGGTCGATCGTTCTTCCGTCGGACGGGACTCGCAGCGTCGTACCGACGACGGAGTTCGACGGAGCGCTACGTTTCACATTCTCCGTCGTCCCGGCTGTTTCGCCCATATTAGAGCAATTAGTCGGATGACGTTACTCGCGTCGGACGACAGGTTATCCCGGGGCGCTCTCGACGTTACTACCCCCTCCGGTTTCGCTCGTAGCAACCGTAATCCCCCGGCTTAACTCGGGGCGGTGTGCTCGCGAATCGATTCCCTGACGCGGCGCGATCTCCGGCAGACACGTTCCCGCGGATCGCGCTAGCATTTTTCAACGTCACGCTCGAAAACAGCCAGTCCATCGTCCCCGACGGGTATAAGCGTCGTCGGGAGAGCGAGCGGGCCCGCAGAATCGACTGCAGCTGCGACTGCACTTCGCCGAGCCGAGGGCGCGATCGAATGCAAAACGGGACGCGGGTGATTTGACAGCGCCACGCCCGCGGAACGAGGGCGGTCCAGGAGGTTCCTCGGAGCGGAGGAACGACGTCGATCGGGATAAAGAGGCTCCGGGGCTTTCGGATGCACCGTCAGGTTGTGCCCTCTCGCGCCCTCTTACCCTCGACGCTCCCGAGTCCGCTTCTTTTGAAAGGCGAGCGAGCGAGGCTGAGAGACGCGAGAAGAGGCTGGATATTTTTCACCCAGGACGATCCAGGCGAACACTTCGCGCCGGAACGCCCTGACTAATAAACCGTGCGCTGCTAAATCGGCGTGGGAGATCGGTGACAACATTTAACCTCCTTCGATTTTTCTCTGTGGAATTGTGCGTCCTATTTCAGCGCTGTGAAATCAGAGAATTCAGGGAGAATGCAGGATATTCTTCTAACCACAGATCTTCCATACAAAAAATTCTTCTGCGAAGATTCTCCAACGAATTATTTATTAATTGCTAACATTGCTGTACCTCGAATCCATTTAATCTGCAACGCTAATTAGGGGGCGGGCCACCCGGTCGGTTTTTATAACATTTTATCGAGGCTCGTAACATCTCGGGTTTTTAGCGGTCGCGGAAGTATTGGGAATTAGTAATTATGTATCGTTTAATTTAGCGGCACCCGGTTACGAACGGTGTTTAGCAAATAATGTTACGGTTATTTTATGCACGTAGCTGGCTACAGGCTGGTTGTCGTAATAAACCGCGCCCAATATATTCTGTAACGGGTGATCGAGGGGCGTTTTATTAAAAACCTTCGGCCCGAATGCAGCCGAGAGATCGGCCGCATTTTGCCGCCGTTATTACGGATTAATTTCCACGCTGCACGCAGCTTTACGAACGCGCATTCGTCTCTCGTTTTCATTCGCCGACTACTCGTCCCATTGAATTCGCCACGTATACACGGAAATTCAAACAACGTTACACGCTTTGCTCGCTGCCGCGCGCCGCGTTTATCCGCGATTACCCGCGTCGAGAGTCGATTAATCGCGGCACCGGTTCCGCTTCGACGCCGAGCCTTCGATTTCGTCGACTCTCGCATACGGATCTTTTCCGGGGATCGGCGAGACCTCTGCTCTCCTTGATCACACCGCTGGAAAAATCGCATCAAAGCCACGCCAGTTGCGAACAGTTGGACACCCGAGACCTACAGCTTGTCCCTTTGTCTTCCGAAGGACCTTTGATGCATGCTCCTACGTCTGGCGAGCTCTTCGACCTGCTGGTGACGTTCAATTTGGGGTGGTTATTACCAAGAGAATTTGGGTCTTCCTTTGCAGTAACTTGATGACATATTATTTTTGATCATTTGTAATGTGCAGGGAGCTATTTTTCTAACTTTGTATTCTAAATAAATAAACCAGGACTTATAGTCTTAAAATTGCAAATCAAGTTATGAATATTACATTATACGTATGTATTATTCTGTAAACTATATTTGTTAAGATTGTTTTATGTATGCAGGATCAATGATTTATAGGTGCTAGTCAGTGGTACAATTTTCCAAGTTATAAATAATCCTTTAATTGGTTTTGCAAAGGATTTTCATTTTTCTAAACTGATAACTTAATATTGGGATGACTAAAGAATTCTTTAGATATTTTTCAATATGATATTATTTAAAAGAGGAAAATATTTTGAGGATGGAATAATGAAACTTTTCGCAAAATAGGAGGAAAAAGTAGATAAAAATGTACAAGACTTTGTTTAAGAGGAACAACACCTTGACGCTCAGAAAAGGAGTGTTTTTTTTTTATGAATTATTCTTAAGATACGTATTCTGCGAAAAAACCATGTTGGACAATGTTTAATGATCTTTTCGGTCCGACAAAAAAAGTGAGACATTTTTTAAATCTATATTAATGTAATTTCAGTCAAAAGTATGGAAATTACATTAAAATTATAAAAACTTTTGCAGAAATGTCAGAACTTAAAACAAACGGTTCTGAGGTTTTATTAAAAATGAATATATTTTAAAGTGAAAAAGTTATTGAATATCGTTTGTTCAAATTTTTGTACGCTTAACTGAAAATATTTTTTACGTAAAATAAGTAAATAAAATTGAAAGTTGATTTATTCAAATTTTACAGAGAAATTTGTGACACCAATTTAGCGGAACATTGTTTTGAAAGAAACGCCTTTAAAGTTTTACAATCATGTATTTCATTTATGAGTAAAAAATTTTCAAAACAGAGTAATTTTCTAACTTATACATATTTTTATAATTTAATATTTCAGGTGTAACATGTACAAAGGTTACACTTTATTTAATAAAAGCAGTTTCAATGCAGTTTTGCTTTCATGCATAAATTTTCGAAGTTTTCCTTCAAATAAATGAGAAGACTTTGAGAAAACTAATAGGTAATAATATACCTAAGTAATCATGTTACTAGCGAATATTAGGAATGTTTTGATGAACTCGTAATATTAATTAAATTCCATAGCCTAGCTTTCATAAAAGTATTAACAAGCTTGAAATTCTCTTATCTACGTTGTTATACAAATTTATTAGAATACAATATTCATATCACTATTAACCATATGTATAATATATGTAAAACAGCAAATACATTATCACTCTTTACATCTTCATAAGATAGAAATTATTATGTTCCAATAAAATGTTAGAACTACAATTTCCATCTACTCTAAAAAAATTTCTAATTATTCTTAGACCTCAGTAAAAAATTCTAATAAAGTTCAACCTATCCTCTTACATGAGACTTATATTTGGTATCTATTACTAAGAATGGGAAATAAAAGGCCTCTCGTGGTTTCGTATAAATATCTACATTTCACATGAGGCGAAGTATAAAAAGAATACTGAAAAGCATTTATTCAGAATATTGCAATTTATATTCGCCCTTAATTTGCATTAAAACATTGAATATAAATGATATTTGGTCTTAATTTATTCAAGCCTGAAAATAATGTTTTAGAATTGTATAAAATTTACAATATTAATTAAGTTAAGAAGATTCAAATATTGCTCGAAAGATATAAACGAAACTGAAAGTTGAGTAGGTAATTAATTATACATTCCTTTTTTTTATTAATGAACTATATCGAATATAGAACAATAGGCTAAATGTATTAACAATTACTGAATTCCCATGAGAGATGCTTTGCGTAGAACCGTATTAATCGTATTATCTCTCCATATAATTCGTCTAAGGGTAAACGCGGTATGCAACATCGCAGAAGAGGCCGTCAGAGTCAATCACCGAGGCGCGTCCTCCATAACGGTAATCCAGTCTAAAGTGATCGCGAGGCAAGTAGAATTGCAGAAAGCGAGACATTAAAGGAGCTCGGGGGTGAAGAGGGAATGCGAGGGATAGGAAGGACGCGCGTCCTCGAGAGGAGCCGGACGGGGTAGTTATTCAAACTATTCGAGTAGCAAGGAATTTCCTGGAGCCGGCTGGCCCGTCGAAGAGGGAAGACCGGCTCTCTCTCGGCGAGGCGAAGCAAGGCCGGAGCCAGTTCCGCGTCTATACCGCGCTCGTTCGTGCCATAGTTTCCCGTTGTAACCGCGATCGAACGACTACCCTCGCCCCCCGCCCGCTGTTCCTTGCACCCTCCCCTCTCCCGTGGGGCATTGTGGCTCGTGCAATTTGTCTTCACCGTCGATGAATAGAATTACGTGGCCTCGAATCGCCCAGCGCTCGCGATTAAATGCCGGAATAAGAGGACGGGAACAGGGGGGGACGCGGTTGGTGGCGAGCTGAGGAAGGGGGGATTGACGACGAGTAGAGAACCGCAACTTTATTCACCGCGAAGACAATGCGCGCGGAAAGAGGATCCTCTGGCTCGCGGCGAATAAAGGGAAACGTTATTGGCTGTTCGAGCAAAAATCGGTCTCTAATGAAAAATTAAGGTAACCACTCGGCCGTTTACACCACCTGAACCGTCCATTGGTTTTCACGATCGTTCGAAATTGCGCCCGTTACTCCGCCGACCGTCGTTACGACGACGATTCCGATCGCCGTTAACGTTTACGAAATTCCGTCGGCGCAGTCCGCTCGAAAATGAAACGATACGACGCGACGACAAGAATTCTTCCTTGCCTCGTCGCAACGGTCGACGCGTAAACGTCATTTGCATACTGCGAATCGAGGGGGAAATAGCCCATCCAGACGCGACGATTTTCTTGGAAGAGCCACGGCGGAGAGGATCGCAAAGTGCATCCTCGGGGTTCGGATGCGAGCAATTAGCGTAACTTAATACCTGCGCTTTTCAGATTCTTTTGTCTAGAAGTCTGACAGCCGGACAGACAATCTGTCCTCAATTTTTCCAGGCAATTCCCCGCGCTCGTCAGGGATTTTCACTCTCAGAACCCCAACGTAATCGACTTACGCGAAACATTTAAACTCAAATTGCCCCGAGTTCTCCGATCGCAAACGATTCCCTTGATTACACCCGTCCCGGCAAAAATAAATCCGTCTCCTCGACCAGGAGCAATCTCATTAACCCTCGCGCGACAGCAATTATCGTTAGAGAGAATCAATTCCACGCTCTCCGAGCGGCACCATTACGCGAGGGACC
Source organism: Perdita meconis (assembly GCA_030770465.2). Taxonomy (NCBI): domain Eukaryota; kingdom Metazoa; phylum Arthropoda; class Insecta; order Hymenoptera; family Andrenidae; genus Perdita; species Perdita meconis. The sequence goes on from JASKOS020000007.1 coordinate 6,306,594, forward strand.
CTCGGGTAACGTCGTTCCCGGACAATTACTTACGCGGAGCATGTGAGGGACGATAAACGCGGTAAGAAATAGACAGGTAAATCCTGGCCGGATCCCGGAGCCACTGGTACTCGCATTACACAGGCGAGGTACGTAGTCGTCGTCGATATTGGCGACACGGGGCGGCAGTCGTAAAAGATTTCCTGGCAAGCGGACGAACGAAATCCTCTCCCGTGATCGGAATAACGAGCTCCGATCCGGGCGCAGCCGATCAAGTGTGCGTAAATGGGACCCGCGAGATCGAAGAAAAGTTTCCAAAGGGGGTGGCGATGGTCGTGGCCCAGGGGCGAGCGCGTTTCGAGTGGCGTTCGAGCAATGACCGAACATGATTTCCGAGCGACGCTATGAATTTTATTATGGGGGCTCTGCGAGACCGACTTCGGATTACCTTCTCCGTCGGCTAATCAAATTCGGGACAATGAGTCTTCGGGGAGGCGCGAGTTGCATCCGCCAGCGGTTCTTCGCCGGTTTCGTACTTTAAAATCCTCGCCTTCATTTTCATGGCATAGAGGAGCTCAGAAACTTCGTCGATGTTGACTTTCTCTGTTGGCCAAAAGTAGAGTTTTTAAAGATCCCATAGATGGAAATTCGCGACAAAAAATGTTTTGGTTCAGTGCGAGAAATTGAAAGAGAAAAGAACTAGGAATTAAATATGCATTACTTGCCACAAGTAATTGGTCTGCATTATTCGAACTTATTCATTTATGTGCGTCAATGAAAGATGTAAAAAAATGACATTTTCCTTTTACATCCCGATATTACAAGTCGAAATATGGATCACACGATCCAATTAATCGCATAATCAAAGGAATTATTCTGTAGTTCAATAATGTCAATTTTTTCTCAGGTAGCATTCCGTCGTTTAAAAGTAAACTTCTCAATTTAGTAGAATAATGCAGTGACTCACAGGTTCACATGTATTCTAAAAGTTGATTGACAGTAAAATTTGCAGTAATACATTCTTTCTTTGAATTTATGTCGTTTCAGCTTCCGCGTTTAATTATTTCTCGGTTTCCATGATTTTTATTGTGCAAACGCAAATACTTTCTAACAATTTTAAACAAATTTAACATACTTTTCGTGAAGAAATTCGTGAGTCTCTGTATGTACAATACCACGTCTTAATTATTATAATTATTATTATGTTTAGACTGTGAAACTTCATGCATTTATGACGTTGACAGATACTAAAATCTACAAAATATCTAAAATATGAGTAATAATAGAATGTAAGACAAATTATTATTCAAACTTCTATTTTTTATTTCTGCTTACAAAAATTTCATTTTGCATAAAAGTCTGCAGTCTAATAATGACTCATTGTATACAAAAGGCTTTTCCCTTCTGGATTGAACAAATAATATTACGAACTTCCCGCCGCAAAAAAACTGCTATGCAAAGAAGAATATGTATTAGTCTGTGGAATCCTTTAGTAATGCCATTAATTGGGGAAAACTAATAAATTAACGAGAAAAGGACTAATGAGAGTCGTTTAATCTATAATCATAATGAAACTAAAATGTTGTTACTCGGTTATTAGTCTTGTGTCTCTATATTTCAAGCTTTGCTTTACGCAGTAACATGGTTCTAATAAACAAAATTGTGTTTATTATACGTTGCTCAATAATGGCGATCAGGTTGTGGGTAATAGCGGTCAAGCGTCCATCATTGACCACATATGCATTAGTTGATAAAATTTAATACTGAATATATAAATCAAATAAATGTATATTAAATTTGAGTCCACTGTTTTGCCTTTAAGTAAAGTAAAATTTGAAAACCTTTTAAAAAGGCTGCCTTTTTCTTTTGTTAAGCAATAAGTTCGTCAGTCATCGTTGAAGGATGCAATAATGCTTGAACATTATTGTCTGCCAACCACCAACTCTCCTTTATCCCTTCTAGTTCCACCATACACATAGTATGACCTTCTTAGGGTGTAAACCAGTCTTGAAAGTGATTGATGAAGCTGATCCTATCTTACCTCAATGTCCTTTTCGTACTGCATTACTGTAAGTGATGTCCACAATAACGGTACACCTAAAAATAGCTCATTCTTCTAACGTTTCAACGGTAAATCATAAACCGAAACTCGATGGACTGGATTTCTTTCATTCAAACTATACGGAATCCAGACGTCATATCTGGAAACTATTCCAAGTTGATGCGAATGGTTTTCAACACTGAATTTCGATATTTCCAATATCTCGACAATCTCTCTCGTCATATAACGTGCATTATTTTCAATCAGACTAGATATTTGTTATCAATCATGATACGATATAGAATATTTATCATCGAAACATTTGTGCATTTAATAACTAATCTGTTGCGCTTTTTATACTCAGTTTTTCTCTGTTCTGCAATGAAAAAGAGACATCAGTACCCGTCATTCATTTTCTAGGTAAAATTGATTTGAGGTATTTTATTACAGCTATAATACTTCTTTGTTTAGTGCATTAGTATGTGAGAATTTCATGAATTACATAGTATTTTGTATTAACTCAGTCGATTCGAAACGTGAAACGAGTATCCACCCACGTCATTTATGAAATCGCCTCGTAATTAATTGGAACATTAATCCAACATAATGAGAGATTTGATTTCACTACGTTTGATTAAACTTGTTCACCGAACAACAAATTAGATCGAATGATTTATACCAGCCGAAGAAAGAAGCGAAGGATATGGATAAATTTTTATTTAGAATACCTCATTGGTAGCGCGATATTTACGTCACTTCTTGAAACAAGCACCGCGGCAAAAGACTAACTTAAATCTTGTTTGAAAATTTAATCGAACACTCGGCGCACAGTCATGAATATTTTCGATAAAACTGATTCCGCCGGGTTTCTGCACGCGGCTCGTTCCCTTTGTCCATCCTTCTGCCCTTTTACCCCTCGATCCCCTCACTCGCCGAGACTAATTGGATTAGCGCGTTAATTCTCCACGGTTTGTTCGAATATCTCGCGATAACTTCGACCAGGATAGAGCCGTTCGGCTTTCAATTTCTGGTTTCAGCTCCAACAAAACGCATTAATCGTTCGCAACTCGGGTGTGCAATCGCTTATTTTTAACCTCGGAATTCGAAAGCCGAGTTCGAAGCGTTCGGAAAACTCGATATCCTCGCTGGAAGCGATCGACGTAACAAATTCAAGATTCACCGTTCGACTTTCTTAGAACTGCAATTCGGCGCTTCACTCGCCGCCTCATAATTCACTGTCGCTGCAACGTTTCATAGCCATATTACGATATGAGATCGCGGCGGATCCCCTAAACAGAGTGGCTCTTTCTTCCTCTTGGAAAAGGGGAAAAAAGGAGAAACCGACTAAAGGAATTCGGCGTTATCCGCGCGATTTATGACCGCTCGATATGCACCGTCCAAGAGTCGCGCGATCTGGGTTAAACGTCCATCGTTCGCCGCTAGATCTTATTTTCTAGAACGCCACCCCCGAGGCAGCGAGGGTGGTCGGCAGGGGATGGAGGAGGACAGAGAGGATGTAATAACGCAAAGAGCATCCGCGAAGAGTGGCCTCCAGGTGCTCGACTCCTCTTTTCTCTTTGAGCATTGATTTTTCTTGGACGGCCTGTCGTTGATCCTTATTGCGGCTCGAGCTCGTAAATCGAAAGGGCAGAGGTCGCGCGAGAGAATCCTCCACGTCGGTGGCGCAATAATTCTCAAGCTTCGGTTTCAGTGCAACTCCCTCTCGCTCGACCCCTTAATTCTCTTAGGTCGGCCGCCGCTTTAATAAGCCCTCCATTTACGGGATTCCGTCGAAGAATCGAAAGGTCAAGAGAAGTCGAACGATCCCGAGAGAGGTCGCACCTCTATTTTAATACACGTATACATATAATAATACAAAGAGGAGATCCGACCCTTGCTAACGACTCCCGGTAAATGGACGCTCGTTTGCGAAGAATGTGTTGAAGGGGCAAAAAGAGGAAACGAATGGACAACGACACACGAGGCAGGGGACAGGATACCTTTATCACTGAACAGAGAGGGAGAGGAAAATAGAAAGGACTCGTCGTCTTGTAGAATGGCAGGCTGCCAAGGTGTCCTCAGATAAAAGGGAAAATACCTTGGATACGCGCAAACCTATGGGACACGAATCATCCGGGGGAGCCGTGAAGCGGCCCTGGCTACGGGCCATTCTCGATGCAAAATGAAATATTACGGACGACTGTAGACACGAGCACGTTGACTGACGAGAGAGGGAAAAGCGATCCCTCGGGCGGGATAGCTGCGAATTGTTAGACTCCTGTCGCACGAAAAAAAAGCGATATCGTGAATTTGATATTTCCCTGAAACTGTAACTCGCGGTGCTTCATTGTGCTCGAAAATTGCGAAAACCTGACCAAAACCCGAAATTCTTAAGTCACTAATTGTGGGATTTACAAACACCCTGTATATTTTATATATTTCATTGGGAAATGGGCATTTTTCCTCATCCGTTTCTACCTAGAGACAAGAATCAACTGGACTGAGCGTACGCCATTACAGAACGTCACTAACCTGTTTTTTTTTTTAATGATTCGTGACAGGATAAAGAAGACTTCGTTGTCTGGGAAACAGAGAGATAGAAAAACAAAGACAAAATAATATTAGATACAGACGAAACGGTGACACAAAGCATGCTGTTTTTTTTTTTTAAATATTTGCCGGCTGTTTGGTTGTACACGTGATCTATTTATCATGCAGGGTGTAACAAATATGTTGCAGACCCTTGAGTGGGCTGATTCCTGAAATGATTTTAAATACTTTTTTCTGTAGCGAAAATGTTAGGTGGGGCTTACATCTATTACATCAGTTCGGGAACAATGGAGTCACGAGTTGTGCACTCTGATTGAATCAAATCGTACAAAAAAGTTCGATTTAGAAAGTTTCATTGGGATTTTCTCCCGAAAAGCGGGCAAGGTCGCCTCGGCTCGCGGAAATGATTTGCAACGCAGGCGCAAACGAAATTTGTTTGACGCAAGTTTCGTCCGTCTTCCGTCGCGAATCTCAACGAAGCGAGTCCGCTGTTTGGAGAGTAATTACAATTCGTTGCGCGGCCGAGTCGAGTGGCCAGAGGCGAGCAAACAGACCCACGGCGAAGTTGCGACGCGCAGTGGTTCAGTCCGTGAACTCTGACCCGATCGTCGAGCACCACGAGAACTTAGCAGTTCGCCCATCCGTCTACTCGGTTGATGACCGAGTAATCTCGTGGAGTCGGCGAAATCCCGCATTCGTCAAGAAACCAGACCGTTTCCTTCCGTCCTCCGCGCGCGCGAACCGCTTCGACGATTTCGAGCTTCTCATTTTATTTACCGCCGAGGCCAATTTCCAAAGCGGAAGAAGTATCGCGCCCGCGACGTCGGTTCCCGGGGCGAAATCAGTTATCATTTTCAAAGTATTTCCCATCGAGTTATGGGGGTTGAAAGGAAGTGGCGGGGGATAGGGAATGGGTGCGGTATGCATAGAAAGCGGCGGGAGGAACACGGATGACTCGGTGGCGAGCCGGGCGAAGCTTATTCGGGAGTGGAATAGATCTAGATCGAAGCCGAGATTGAAGTGATCGATGAATGGCGGCTGGCTTGGCTTTCCGGGATCGACCGTTAGGAGATTGACCCCTGTCAGGGGTTTCTATTACGACGCTCTCGGATTCTCGGCTATAAAAGGTATATACTCTTTATACTCGCTCGCTCAAAGAAGACGAACGAACGGCCGGCTCTCGACTTACGCTCGTCGATTTTCACGCCCTTCGCTCCGGCCACCTTCTACCACGTTTTACTGGTAGTCGGAGAAACTGCCCACGCGTGGAGGAGACTCGGATCGAGCACATTCGGCTGTGCTTGAGGGTTATTACGATTTCTTTGGAGTTTGCTCTGTTATTTTGTGTTTGTTGAGACTTGTGTTCAAATTTAAGGCTCACAATGATCGTTGTTCTCATCTTGTTCTCAACCTCTACAGTAGTTATTAAAGGATTCAGGATCTAAAAATATTAATCAAGAATTTGCCAAATTGCTTCCCAATATTATAGGTTTTAGAAATTTTAGTGTAGCACAACAAACGTCTCGGTAATATTTAAAGCATCAAGAAGTGTAAAAAAATAAAGAAATTGTATAGTACAATTGATCCTGAAATCATCACGTGAAAAAATTAAAATAAAAAAAATTCAAGAAAAAACAAAAATGTAAATAATGGAACATATTTTTCTCCCGAACGGTAATAATTGCACGTCTCATTTAGTTTCCCTTTAAAAGTTCCAATCATTTTAAAGTTAAACAAAATTACAATATATGTATAGAACATTCTGAAGATAATCGGTGTAAGTTACTTGTCTCTGCAAATTATTTGTTTTGCATAAATATTCATTGATTATAACAATTTTCAGTCAACAAAGTAATCATATTATAATATAAATATTTCATTAATAGAAATTTGTACTTATATTGCTTATTAAAATTGTTTGTAATTTACATTAATTGGCTTCTGAGCCCTCCATATGATACGGATTCCGTAGCGAAGCTTTCTATAGTGGCAGAGTGGCAATTTTAATTGTACCTTCGAAAATATTGATACAAAAACGTGTAAATGCAATACGCAATTTATCGCTTATAACGGTTCTTACTAAATAAACTTAATTTAACCCAGTTTCATACAAATCGAATAAAAATCTAAACAGACGTAACAGTTCAACGCATAAAATTCTGAAATATTGTATAAACCTTCCGAATGTTTTACTACCACCAAAAATAATTGTACCTATAATCAATAGCGATCTTTTGTAATGCTCACTAAAATAATCGCTCCCCCGGCACCACTAAAAACCTGTACAAAACAATATTTCAAAACAATAATTTCCCTCGTACCAGGTTTCGCTTAATACCACGTTCTCCCACTTCCAATATCCGAAATGAACGTGGCGACTAAATATCAGACAAGGTCCTGCAATTAATATTTGCATTCGGCTATTTGCTAAACACCAAAATGTCCAGCGAGCATTTCGACGGAGTCGGCGCAGAACGAGTACGGTAACTCACGGAGACGGAGTACAGTAACTGCGAGCACAGTAACTCAGAGAGACCTTAGACACATTAATAATGCCGTCCTTCGTTACAGAAGCGTCAATGGCCGTAATATCAACTCCGTAGTTTCGAGGAACTTATTAGATCCCCGGATGCCTTGAGCACTTGGCGAACAACTTGTTCTCGCAGCGGAGACTAAATGCGAAGCGAGTTTCTTCGATTCCTCGCGACACGCGAATAGCGCGCGAGTGCCCCGAAAGTTCGGCCCGGCTAATAAATTCCGAATCCGAGGGATCCCGAGCTTTATTTCCTCGGGCAAAATAAAACAGCAGCAACGGATGATTTACTTGCGCGGCAGCGACACAGTTTTATCCGGCGATCCGACCGCCGCGCCCGGTGTCTGAATATTCTCGACGCGCGCCGGCAACCGAGGAGTATATTTCCCTTTATCAACTTCGCGGTCCCGTCTCCGCGAGATTGGATAACTTCCGTTGTTTCGAGGTACACAAAAGTCCGCGGGATCTTATCCGCGGTCGATGATGCATATCGAACAGTCGAGTGGTATCGCGCGTATTCGAGAGAAGTTGGCCAATCTCGCTCGCCGGAGGAATCGACGTTTCTCGTGCGTCATACGGGGAAACGGTACCGGGCATCTAATCGCGAGAGAACCTCGTAAAATGGATTCCCGGATCGGTTATCGATGCGCGTCCCATCCATTGAACCGCTTCCCAATGTACCTTATTGTTCCCGTGTTCGACTGCATTCCGCGACAGCCGTTTTACGAGCTTCGCCGCGCCGAGAACTTTCGATCCCCTGATTACCCTGTCTGACCTGTTCCGCGGTTATACTACTGCAACCAGCGCACCTAAGATGTTGCCGCCGCTCGTAAAACATTCAATAAGCGAGATTACCCGGTGTAACGATTTTACGGGCTTCCCGGAACACCTCCTCGAGCACCGATCGCTCGATTACGCTCCGAATCGTCGTTTTTGCGATCCCGTCGCGGATATTCTCAAATAAATAAGACGGAGGTTCGATCCCTGCCGGTAAATACCGCCGTGTGATTTACTCTAGCTCGTAATAAGCATAATACATGCAAAGTGTATTCAAAATGTTTGGCAGCTTCTGTTATAGAGAGCGTTTTGGAGCATTTTCACCGTTTCAAATGATTTTGTCTTGAGATTAAAATAGAACTTTATGCTAAACTTCTCGGCTCACGAAAATTACTCATTTTTAAGAATCGCTAAAGCCAAAGATTACGATTTATACCAATTAGTGCTGTTAAAATCAGCTTACAGTCTTGAACTTTTAGAGTTCAAAGCGCTATTCAAACCGTGGAAGCTGGAACACTTGGAATTCAAACCCTGAATCGTAAGAACTAGAAATTGTAACGCTCGAGCCTTGAGATTCGAAGGCTCGGGCCTCCAAATATGCTGTGCGTGTATATTAGTCTTTGTATTCTTATACATTATACATTCTTACACAAATTGTACTGCTATCCTTGAAAAACTTAACTTCACCGTTCTGTATTCAACAATCACAATTCTATTGATCGTTTGTGTAATTTAGCCAATTTATTCCTTATCAATATTGATCTGTTTGGCAACTCACTCAATATGTTGCGAACTAAGATCTTTGCTAAAAGAGTGAACTATCATTGTTTTCTTTTGTTTTGTTTGTTAATATAACTGTATAGACTATTTTTGATATGTGTATAACATATTATACCAAAGGTTTAACCCATTGAATAAAGCATTATTATTATAATTATTATTTTTATTATTATTATCATTATTATTATTATTATTATTATTATTATTATTATTATTATTATTATTATTATTACATACTGTTCTCTTTCATTGAATTATGTGATGATTTTGTTGTTCTGTTTTTGCTTGTATTGTTGTACACATGTATTATGCACGTATAAATAGATTGCTTAAATTCATAATTGCCCTTTTTCCAAAATAAATAAGAAACCATTTTGTTAGTTCCTTATAATAAACTGCTTGTTAGTAGCTTATTAATAGACTGTGAAGTTTTATGCAAAATAGAATTTTTACACACACATAAAAAGAATTGAAACTTGAATAACAATGTGTCCCTTTTGAAACTTGAATAACAATGTGTCACTTTTGAAATATTATAACTAATGTTATATTTTTTGATGATATATTATATATATGGACATCCATCAGCAGCCTTGTAGATTTTTGCATATTTAAAATTATCTACTATTAATGTCTCATAAAAAAATTATTATCTACTATCAAATTACTGGTAATTTGTTTATTTTGAATCTCTACAGCGTGAAAGGTTAAACTCTAAACAATATTTAAATTTAAACACTTTCAACGCCTATATTTCGAAGGCTTAAGCTTCGACTCAGCGTTTAAGGTTGAGCCTTGAAGCTTCAAGAGCTTAAGCTTTATATATCATTAAGTCATCAAGATTCAGCCTCTAGGATTGAGGCTTAAAGTTTCAAAGATTCCTGTTTTATGCAACACTAACACCAATCAACAATTACTGCGATCTTCATTGTTTACGTCGCTTCTAATCCACTCTATAATAAAAGTCTCTGAACTTCTAGAACGTATCTTCGTTTTACAAGTGCTTGCAACTGAATTCAGATAATTTCCTAAGATTTTCGAAACAAGCGGCACGTTTTCTTCCCTCCCGCGAAGAGCACGAGCGACAGTTCGGTCCCCCAGGACAGCTTTCCCGCTCCATAACTTATGCCGCGGCCACTTTTTCCTCCCGTCACACCTAGCGGCCGTGACTTAAGCTTCACTTTCGAAATTGCGAGAGGGGGTGAATGTCAGGGGGTGGCATCAATGAGGCGCGGCTTAGCGCTCGAGCGAACCGGGGCTGCAGCCGAGGCCCTCTCCCAAACGCGCCTCTGGGATGGAATGAGTTTTCCGGACGATTTAGTCAGGTATTTATTTGGTCCTTCCTCACCGACGTCTTCGCGGTTCTCGCTCCAGAGACCATCTTCTGGGAAATGCCCGACATAATGTAGCGTCGTCGAGCCTCGTACTACCCACCCTCTCAGCAACCATCGCCACGGTTTTATTGTTCTTCCTTCCAGTATTCGAGCGGGTCTCTAACTGGTTTCGCTCGCGCGCGCCTCTCCTCACCGCGCCGTTTGCTTCACCGGAAGGGAGCGACGCGAGGGGATTTCGTGCAAATTGCCAGGCGTCGCATCATCCTCCGGGGATCTCGCGGAGGAGGAGCGAAAACTTCTCGGAGCGGAGGAGAGCGTCTCGGCTCGCGCGAATATCTATTTATCGGGACAGTCGCGCGTCACGTTCTCGCGCGAAGGAGGGGCCGATCGTAACGCGGAATTTACGAGGGGGACGCGACCAGGTGTTTTACTGCCCGTGCCGAGGGTATTTAAATTTCGCGGCCAGACGAAAAATTTCATCCACGTCGAACCGCCCCCGGGACGTTATCGAGTTTCGTCCGCGGCGGTGCGCGTGAAATATCGTTTCACGGAGGATAAACGAAGCGCGCGGCCACCGCGCCGAAGAATTTCACGCCACCCCGCTACCCTTCGATAAATAATTCCCGGCGAATCGAGATTAAACACCGCCGTTTCGCGAAATTAAATTGTCATCTGTCGCGAAATTACACGCGAATATTTATGACCCGCAAGCCGTTTTCGACCCGTGCGACACCCTCGGACCGTTCGGATCGCTGCGAAATTGAGCCAGGCGACCTCGATTCGATGGAAACTGACAGCGGCTCGCCGAAGGGGGAGAGAGAGAGAGATATATTGATTATCGACTCTCTCCCAACTCTCCCTATCAAAGAACAAAGTTAACGACCGATGTCAAAGGCGGTTGTTTAAGTCCGGGGCCCGAACGATCGCATCCGCGATTGACATTCGATCGTTGATATTTCTCCAAACACGGATTCCATCATTCGCTATTATCACTCCGTCCACGAAAGTTGCGCTCCGCCACGGGGCATTATCGACAGTTCGTCGCTAGTCTCGCGTCGTTTACACCGCGCTCGATCCGTTAAATTTACAATGGGATCCGAAATCGCGGCACTTCGATGGATCTGTTTCTACGCCATTCTCTCTCGCGATCGATGGAACTGCCGCCCGCTGTCCCATTTCTCCCTCTTTTTCGCGCGGCGCGATGTACGCGGACCGCACGGACCGTGGAGATTAATCATCGGTCGATTTTAATATCGCCACGGTATCTACATCGAGGCCGAGAGGAGAGAATCGAGGGTGGTTGTACTAGGCAGCGATGTAATTTATTAATTCATTTCTACGGTAGAGAGCCGACCAATAATTCTAATTTGACCGGCCGCTAAGCGCTTTCCGATTCGTGCTTCGGCCCCAAAGAACCGACGGGAAAATTGAATCGGCGTCCTTACGTAAGCCGACGGGGGAAAGGCTTAAAGGGGTTGGACCGGTATTAGCCTCTCGACTCCGGGGAGAGAGGTTGGGGCGCGGCGTTTCCGGCGCTACGAACCTTCCGCGTGCAGTCACGTCTCTCGAGCTGCTCGGTTCGAGGCTGGGCACCGAGTTTCATTAACGTCACGTATACTGTCAGAAATAGTCCTCGGGGAGCGCCGCGAACGTGTACACACGGGAAGAGGTTGGCGGGAGCAAGGCGGGGCCAAGAGCGCCGGTGTCCTCGTTTCGCGACAGTTCTGACAGATACTTAATGTCACCGATGCCGCTCGCGACTAATACCGTGGATTACGCGATGTTAAAGAGCTGACCGATCGCCAGGAACAGATCGTCTTTCCATCTTTCGTCTTTCTATCCCGCGGGTAACGATCGCGAACCGTTTAGGTCGAATTTCAATTCCACGGCACGGCCTGGGAATCCCATTGAAGTCACCGAAACAGATTTCACCAACACTGTTTTCACCGACTTCAAATTGGACCAACAACAGAGATAACCGACAAAAGAAATAACCGAAAACAGTATTAACCGACAATAGTTCGAACCAATATGACAGCAACATTAACAGACAATAATAATGAGCGAGGTACACATTAAACATTCTTTGCATAGGCAGTAAACCTAGACCAGAAAAATCTTTAAATTGAATGATTTCCGCAATAGTACAAAAAATGTAAAGTTCAAGGAAAATGATAATATGTAATATAGAAGTATGAGACATGATACCTTATTTATTCGAAAATTCTTTCACAATAAGGATATCGATTGTAAAGCGAAAATGAAACAAAAATGTATATATATTTTTATTTTTATTTTATTTAGAAAAAAGTACGAGCATATGTTTGTTCAATTTACAAAACAAAGGAAACAGCAAAACAGTGACAAAAAAAAGAAACCAATAACTAGGGTCGACGCAAAACGTAAAAATAGAGTAGAAAAAGTAAAGAAAATGCGCTGTCACACACGGAACTTATAAATCTAAGGATTTAATAGATCTTTTGAATATATTTACGGATCCTGAATAAAAATCTACGATATTAGTAATATGATTGGCACAGGAGCAGGATCTGGTAATAGGGTCACAGAATTTTAAATCACTTCAGAAAAAGTCAATATGGAAGGCAGTAGGTTTGCACATGGAACGCGGACACGCGTTGAAGTTAATTAATTGAACCAGAGGAGCGTTGTCGATTATATTGTTGAGGACCTTGAAAAAGAAAACTAAATCGGCTAATATTACTGCAAAATAGAGACAGATCGGATACTATATTATAGGACATTTTGTGTTCCATTTGAGCTCCCCAACCACTACTGAAAATATTTAAACGTATATAGTTTAGACGTTGTATATTGTCACATTTACGCACTTTATTGGTGGATGTACTAAAATCTAATTTTAGTACGGCAAATGTCTGAAATATTGCTCGAAAATTTGTTTGAAATTATAAATTCACGTTCTTGATAACGGTAGTCTATAATTGTATACTATCGTACTCTGCATCCGTTCCTCCTCTACACTTCACTTTTTCAAAAAACAAACCAAATCCTTTATTTTATCCTGTCCATCCTAATTTCTCCATTCATGAATCAGTATTTTTTATATTCTCTTCATCCGCTCATATTTTGAACGTGATTTATACACCATTTTGTTGTGTACTTTAATTGCAGTTTAAGGAATGTAATGTACAGTTTGCTCTAATTTGAAAGCTTTATTTTTTAAATTAAGCTGTTGAACTGCTAGAAAACCGTTCGGTCCCATTCCTCGGTAACGCGCGCAGTTTCATTAAGCATTTATATTTCCACGCGAACGGCGCTATTAAAACGTTAATAATTGATCGGTATTAATGAGAACGATAAACGAAAAGGCGATCAACCGAAACAGAACGGCTCCGCGCTCGCTGTTACACTTTTTCCATAACTTTTCGCACGGAGATGAGAAACGCGCGAGGGAGTCTGGGATAAACATCGGGGGAAGTTCACGCGCCATCTGCTCGCTCGTATAAATATGTCGGGTGCTTCAGTCCGCCGGAATCGAGGTGGGGAACAAAGCTCGAGTGCCGGCAAAGAGGATTGTTCCGAGGCTCGTAACGCGCGCGATTCTAATGAATTTCGCGAAACTGTAAGTCTAGCTTGCACTAACGTTGCCGCGGCATTCCGGGAACACCGTCATTTAAATTGAAGAGGCTCGCAACGAGCGTCGGGGCTCCCGCGGCCGATAAACTCGAAAAACAATACGCCGCGATAGAGGGTGGATCTCTCGCGGTCAAGAATGAAGCACCGATAGGCGTTCGATAAGGAGACAGAACTCCCTCGAATGCCCTCGAATAAATAACTCCCAAACGAGGCAGCAAAGCGCGGTACGAAAAACTCGGGGGCCGCTGCAATCGGCATGAATGGAGATTAATTGTTAGCCCGCCCCCGCGACGCGCCCCTCGCCTCAATTTTACAAGTTTTTATTATCCATGCTTGGCGATCCGCGCGGCTGCGACGTGGCGATTCAAAACGACCGAGAAAAAAATCGCCGCCGCGAAGAAGCGCCGCCGTAATTCACTTGCACGCGATCGCCGCCGCTTTTCGCTCCCGCCGCGGGAAATCGATCCTCAAATAATAAACGATGGCCGAGCTGAGAGGGTAATAGAGAAGTAAGGAAATTTCCTTTCCTGGAGAATACGTTATTCCATCTGTCAACTGGATTCTCTTGCCGATGTTACTCCAGACACTTGCTGGGACTGTTTTTTAAACCACCCCCAATCCCCAGAAGATCCTGCGGCTGTACTTCGCAGAGAAATCGGTGCGCTAGTCAAAAGGCCAGCAGCGACACGGCTTATCGGAGATCCATGGAATTTGAAATGATTGGCCCTTCGTTCGTCGAACAATCCCCGGCGTTCTATTTGTCAGAATGGGGGTGGCTCAGGTGCGTCGACCGCGGTATGGAGGTTTCGAGGCGACCCGAAGCGTCATTCGCTCCCGTCGATTAAATTGCTGCGGGTGTTTAGGTTTGTTCGACGGACAACGTTGCGAAAATCGACGCGCGATACGCGGAAAGGACGGAAGCGAGTGAAATTCGCAGGCCGCGCTGCTCTTCGCGTTGCCATTATTAATTCAGCCGGTGCCTGCTAATTGCACGGCCTGCGGGGAGCCACCGCGTCGAAACGCTTCGCGAAAGTACAATGCAAATAGGTGGAAATTATGGCCTCGCGTCGACTTCGGGAGGCAAAAATGGATTTAAAAGCGCGCGAGCGCGAAGAACGCGCGTAATTCGTTGCTTTGTGGGCGGGATGGAGGGCTCTCGCCGGCAGGAGTACGCGTTAAATCGTTACCAAAGTCGTTGTACGACCGCGTTATTTATTTTCCGCGCGATTACTGTGCTAGCCCCGCGTTGAAAGAAATTGCGTCGGGTCCTTTAACTTTCCGTTTGCGGTTCGAGCGGACGTGTACAGAGGTGAAGCGTTTGCTCTCCGGCTGAAATATCTTTTACCATTTTAAGTGGTCGAAAAAAATTCTAAATACGCTGGTTTTCGTGCGATAAAGTAACGCTGTCTTATGTAACCCGGCAAACGCGGAACGAATTTCCGTTCGCTCGCTTAAAAGGACGGGGCTATGTATATTTCTGGGTAAATGTGTACTTTAGTTTTGGAGAATTCGTCTTGTCGCTGCTCGTACGAATAACAAAACACCGTTGAAAGGGAAAACTCAACCCTTTTACATTTTTATCCTATTACAACACTCTTGAAACACTATTCCCTTATACTACTTTCATTATTGTCTCATTACTAGACTGTGAATTTTTATACATATTCATATATGAAAGTATTTAGACTGAAAGCTTTTGATAGATGGCAAAAAATACAAAATATCAACAATATAACATAAGTTACAATATTCAGAACATAAGACACACTGTTATTGACACACGTTAGTGTGTATATCAATAAGACTATAAGCGAAGCGGTTGATCGACCCTCCACAATTGAAATACCGAAAAATACCGGTACTTTAATTCGATCTACGGTAGTAGAGGAATTCCCCCTATTATCGGACGGCACCTAATACCGGACAGGAATGATATATTTGAAAGTCTTAATGATTACATCAGTAATCATCAGGATTTACAAATACATATATAGGTACTGTCCAGTTTTAGGTGGCGTCCGAGAATAGGGGACTTCCCCTACATCGGTTTCGCTCCCCCCCCCCCCTCGTGGACCACCTTGACGTGGTGGGGGGGGCTCGGGACCGGCCCAGCTAAGAGCCCACAACCCAGTGGAACAGAGGTTTTCCTGACCGGACCGAGAAGCCACGGTCCGAGTCGCTAACTGATGTCCCGACATTAACAATCCTTACATACCAGCTGGTAGCGCTGGATCGGGGTCCCGCACAGGCTGGAGTACCTGGTTACTCAATTTCTCGACCATCCCGATCGCTCGACTAGCTCCGTTAGGATCTATAGACTACCTTCGCCTGATTGAGTAAGGGCACATGCGGCAGTGGGGACGCTGCGAAAGTATTCTCAACATCACCGTTATAAGTTACGGTGCTTCGGTACAGCACAGTTACTTTAAGGTCCATGTTGTACCCGACATACACTCACATCGGTTTCAGTATAGCTTTGTTGTCCTAATACCGGTTTTAAATCACGCGGTGTAATACCGGTACCAAAATTCTACTGTTTTGAAGTCCCTTATATGTAGCATACTAACATATTCTTATCTTCTCGTTACAGAAGGGCCATCCTGACGAATCCAGACCTGCTGTCCAGCACCCCATGGCACCGGTTGCTGGAGAACGATTTCTGGGGCACCTCCCTTAAGGACCGGGGCTCCCACGGGAGCTACAGGCCCCTCTGCGTGGCGACCTTCCGCCTGAATCACCTGTTGGGCGGTCTGGAGCCGTGGGGCTACCACCTGGTGAACGTCGCGCTGCACGCGGCCTGCACAGTTCTCGTGGTCAAGGTTGCTAGGAAGGTAAATTACATCCTCCTCGAGATGACGACGTTGATTAAACAGAGACGGGCCGGAATTATCGATTATTCAAACAAGAAACTAATTCGGTAGAGGTGACGCGTGACTCGCGAGACCATGGGGAGGGACCGGGCGGATCCAGGAATTCGCGTTCATCTGCTTTCCGATTAACGGCGGTCGCTCGTTTGCCGGGGTAGATTTTACGTCGGAAAACGGCAGAAAACGAGATAATAGTGACACCTGTAGAGCGTACGTCACGCAGAGTTGATAATACCAGACGTTATGGCGGCCGTTGGAAATAAAATTTTACCAGTCCATTTAATTCCAGGATATTACGTTAATAATTGCGCGCGATGCGCCTTCGCTTCGCCCGTCACCTGCCGCGGTCGTCGTAATGGAAATGGAATTACCGCGGGAAATCCGTTGTTTCGTTTCAAGAGATTCGGTACCATGTTAAATCCATCAAATAATGCGCCCGTCGCCTTTGCGAGGATCGCTGAACGCGGGAGATTCTCTGCGACTAAAAACTAATTCAAACACTCTCTTCTTTCCGGTCACAAACGATTCTCATTTACAACTTTGGTAGGGTGAACTGTCCAGTGAATGAACAATTAAGCTATAAGTCTGTTAAAACCAAGTATTCACAAATTGTTATTTATTTGCCTAAGCACTAAAAGTGTAAAGAAGTTGTGTCAGTACTAACAATAAGATCACACATCATAGGACACAATTCTACTTAGCAATGGTTCAGAAGTATAATCTTCCTCAAAAGTCTAGCACTAATTTAATTAGGACATCGACTTTTCAACATCGAAATTTTCGTATCTCCAACTTGAAACCTTCAAATCTTCAATTTAGCTCTGAAAAATCTTGAAATTCTCAAATTTTCCAGCTGCAAACCCTCAAATTTCCAACTCTAAGTCCTTAACCTTCTAATTCTTATTTTGAAAAGTCCCTAAAATTAAAAATTTTCAAATCTCAAACTTTAAACCTTCAAATCTTCAATTTTAACTCCGAAAATCTCTAAAACTGTAACTTGGTATCTTGAAATTTACATGTAAAATCATGTAAATGAAAATCTCTAAATCCGCGCCTTGAAATCTTTGAATATTCTACTTTTTAACTTAAAATATTCTATGTTAAACACTATGATGAAAGAAATAATCGTTAAATCGGGTGACGCAGAGGTTCTGATCTTGCCGAATAGCTAAGATTCTTTTAGCCTACTTTCTTGCATTGTACAAGCCATTTACAGCTAATATTCTACAGATCATTTTGACAGTGTTTAAGGTTTCTAATATCAATATCTACTTGATATTGCGACCATCTATTCGGAATGTTTCCTTGTAAGAAGGAAGATGCATTTGTGGTTTCCCACTGGACCTACCGTGTAAATTTTCAACGTGAAGAGAGCGTAATTGGTGTAAATTTTTCTTATAATATTAATAACGTTCATTCACTGAGAACTGTTCAATCACTGAACAGGTCACCCTACCCTTTTTAAAATCCCTCCACTACCCTAATCTCAAATCGCTCCTCTTTCTAAGATTCCTATTCAAAATTTTCGACGATTCCAGGTTCTGCCAGGAAGAAACAACCTAGCACACGCCATCGCCGGCTTCCTCTTCGCGGTGCACCCGATCCACAGCGAAGCGGTCGCAGGGATAGTCGGTCGCGCCGACCTCCTCGCCTGTTTGCTGACACTCTCAGCCTTCCTGGCGTACTGCGCGCACTGCGATCAATCGAGATCACCGTTCCCTCTGTTGCTGGCCCTCGTCTTCTCCACGATGGCCACGCTCGCCAAAGAAACCGGAATATCCTCCCTAGCCCTGTGTCTCCTCTGGGAACTCTGTCGCGGCGAGTCGAATCGAAAGGTAAGGGACTCCGCGTCAACCGAAACGCGAACTTGCACGAATACTTGTCTGGTCCGCGTCACGGCTGTCTAAACTTCTCTCCCGTAACTTGCGCAAATAAAATACGATGCGCTGGACCGTCAAGGCGTTCCTTGTTCGCAGCACTGTTCTATGTGGGTCGATAGCTGGTCACAAATATGAACCCTTCGCGTGGACTTCGTGCACCATGTTTCAAGACTGTGAAAATAACTTCGTGTTAGGGGTGCGTGCCCATAATACTGGATTCCCAATGGACGCTTCATGCACTGGCTCTGTATAGTGCACCTTCGTGTGTTTGTTGGGGTTTATAAAAAGTTTGCGAAGTTTTTGCGAGCTGTTTGCAAACTGTGGTCGTGAAATATTTTCTGGTGAATATGCGGGTTAATAGATTTATAGTGGCTGGGTTCCCTTGACGATTTTGTGTGTTTAGATTTTGTTGAGAGATGAAAACCGAAACGGTAACATGCAGAAAAATATTCTTTGAAAAGAAGTTTTCCCAAAGGACAATAATTTTAATAAAAAGAGTTAGTTTTATCATTTTCTTTCTAAACTAACTGACAAGAAGTTCTACCAACGCTGCTCATTTTAGCTTTTGGCACTATGATATTCCATCTTCAGTAAAATAATTAATATTCTTCAAATCCATCCAAATCTGACGAGCAACGAATAAAACATTCGTCGAAGTAAAATTCGACGATTCTGTCAAATCCTCGAAATCATCAATTTTTATTAATGAAAACACAGTTTTATGCGTGAAAAATTTATTCACCACGAATTGTCTCTGAATTTCTATTATATTTGAATGTATATTTGCAATTCTAATTCGCCGAATCGCTATTTAATTTGCTATCGGAGATAAAGTCCTCGAAACCTCGAAGGAACCTCGAGGTGCATGAGCAGCTAATCGATTGCGATCTATCAAAACCGAAGACCCGTCAAAGTTTTTCTCCGTGGCGCGGTTCACAACGCAACGAAGTTCGAGTCGCGTCGCTTCTCACGTCCCCCGGACACATTACCGTATATTAACGTTTCGAGAGTTGCATTACGGCGGATTGCGCCAGTCCGCGTTTCCGGCTGCCCATTACGAATATTAACAACCGAAAATGGACTGGCGGTCTAGTAGAACGTCGTAATCAAATTACCCGTGACGGGGGAAAGTAGGCGAACGGCGGAGGGACAAAGCGCGCGAGAGGATGGTTATATCCGGGAGCGTCAAATTGATAACGGGATGCAGTGAGGTGACGCGGATACAATTATCCATGAATGTAAACGGGAACGCGACGGTAATTATAAGCAACCGGCATCGCGTAGTATTCATTTCACCTCTGTAATGTGTCTTTGCGCCGTTAATATGCATCGCTACTGGCCGGACTTTTTCTTCGTCCTTTTCGCTCTCAAAGTGTATCCCAAAATCTGTTTTGTACTATTGAAGACACCTTCTTTAACCCTGAAGATTTTTGCAAGGTCTCATAGAAACTTATTGAAATTTATCTGCAGTTTCATCGGTTAGGTACACTTGGACTCGTACACTTCAACTCTTGTATAGTAATAGCTTCTTAATTGCCCGCAAAGCGGACGCCTGAGCGCGCGATTTAAGGCCGGAATCCCACGAAATGCGATATCACGGGCCATGCTGTGTATCGCGCCTTGGGAACAACGACAAAAGCACGGGTCGTGGAGCATATCGGATCGTAATCTAAAGATGGATCGTGATACGCCTAAAAAATGGCCAGATTTGGCAAGCGCCGGGCCCGGCTGGCTTACCAAACCAACGCACTCGTCAAGCCGCTTGACGACCGTTGCATGTGCCGCTATCCCGCCATTTTTTAGACGTATGACGACCCCGGCACGCCAAGACACGCGCCGTGTAATTCCCCCTTTAGAAAATGGCGCAGCGTGCGCGATCCCGATAACCACCTGAGACAGTCGATTTTTACGAGCAGACACGTCCTGAATCCTGAAGTACAAAGCGTCAGGTGGTTTTTAGGGCAGCGCGCGTCACGCCTTTACCTACTGGGATCCTGGCTTAAGGATACGTTCAGACGAGCGCAATTTAACACGCAACGCAACATGCAAGCGAACGAGATTCGTACGTGTGGACATGAGGTGCGCTCACGTTCGTGTTCGATTGCGAGTTACGTTGTGTGTTACATTACGCTCGTCTAAACGTACCACCAGATTCTGCCATTCTTTCCAAGGCGCGAAGTAATATTGCGTTGCGTGGGATTCCAGCCTAAAGCCTGGACCAGACATGAGCAACGCGCGTTGCCAAACGCACTTGAAACGATCGAAAAGAGTCGCTTTTTATGGGTTGATGCGCAACTTACTTTTGACGGGATATACGTTTGTCTTCGATGTTGCACATGTCTGGATCAGGCCTAAACGAGTGGTCGTGTTTTAGTTCCAGGAAGTAGCTTCTTTAAAGGCACGTCTACATACAGCGAACGAACGTGAACGAATGCAGGGAAGGCAAACGCGCACGAACGACACAGAAGATGCTGATTCGCTTCTTTGACTTAAGTAGAAGGAGCCTGACGTTCATTCGCGTGCGTTCGGGTGCGTTCGCGTTCGTTCGCCCGTGTTCGTTCGCTGTATGTAGACGTGCCTTAATACGTATCTCGAACATGAACCGTCAGCGCTGAATTTTAATCTCATTTATGAATGTTTTTTTTTTCGCTTTGAGTTGTTGGCCAATAACTCAAAGCCGCACCTCGGAGCTTACCTGTAACAAGTAGAACGCTCTACTTCGCTTAATCCCAAGAAGTGGTGGGGATATTAGTCGCGTGATTTCGGATGATCACAAGATGCGCGATTTGGGGGAGATTACTGTACCTCCAAAAGGAGGACCTCTCGAATTTCCTTGATTTGCATCTCATTTAGGCATCTATAGTCTCCTCTTTCATGCCTTCCCACCTATAGTCGGCAACGCCGCCTACATTTCTGCTTCCGTTTCATTTCCGGGAGAGTGACACCTCCCTTTGAAATCTACCCGGGGATGTTTCACGGGATCCATGACCATAGAGAAACGGTAGACAACGGCGCAACTGATAACGCGCGGAAACGCTCGCCAGGCAGCGATCTGGCGCAGACAGCCAGGCTGATGCACGGTGAGCCAGCTCCAGCCGCGTTCAACTAGCTTTAACCACCTTCAAACCACCTCCGAACACACACCGAGACTCGTTCGGCTGGGAACGCTCCTCCAGGCGTTCGCCTTTCGCGCGCATCGCATCCGGATGCGCTGGATGCATCAGACGCCTGGCGTGATGCATGTCGCGGGCTAGCACCAACCACCCTCGGAGGGCTGGAGGGATGCCAAGGGTCGTTCGCGTTTTCCCGACACCCCGGCGAGCGTGTCGTCGCGCGGGGAACTCGATCTTCCCGGCTCTTCGTTTCTGTCCTCCCCAGTCGTTCCCCTCTTCGCCGTATTTTTCCTCTTATTATTATCCCTCGCCTCGCTCCATCGCCTCGAGAAGGATCTCAACGGCAGGGGTTGGTTCCGGATCGCGCGTACGCTCGCAAGCTTCCCGCCGTCACCCGCAAACATTCAAGAATTGGCGACGTTCTTCCACTGTTGGAGAGCGTCGCGCGAACATCGTGGAATCTGTCCGTTGTCGCTTTTCCGTCTGCGTGTCTCCCAGGGGGTGAGAAAATATACGCGCTACGGATTGCACGCGGTTTTCTCGGTGCGGGGGAAAAGGGAGCGACAGTCGCGAGGGTGACGCGCGGAAATTGAAGGAAACCAACGCGCTCGCGACGAACAGCAGCTCGCTCGACGCGCGCCGGTGAATTATTAATAAAACGGCGTTGCCAGCAGCGCGATCTAATTCATTATCGTTAATAGTCCTCGTGCTGTTTGCGCCTCGTCCCTGTTAATCGCTCCCGTTCCGTCAAAGGAGCCGTTTTCGCCTCCGAACTTCCGGCCAGGATTGCCGGCAGGTTTACCAGACAGCGTGCTTTTTGGACCTACGCGAAAGGAAGAAGTGCCGTAACGGTGACGTACGTCAGTTTGATTGGCTGAGCATCGGCATGACGTCACGTATCACCAGCCCAAACACATATACTTTGACCCTACGCGGGCGCGTGCTGCTTGGCAATCCTGACTGCCAGCTTCGCCGATGCCGGGGATGTCACCGCCACTGTGTGTAACTGGGTTACATTGCCCCAGCGAATTATTCCTTCTCCGTGGCGCACTCTAAACTTCCAACAAGTTTCAGCTCGTGAGAGCTATCGTTTCTTGATTATCCCGCTCTCGCGAAACACTGGAGGACCGTAACTAGAAATTTCATCTGCTTTGATCGTTGAAACTGTCGCTGCGATTCCGCGCTCGAAGTATCTAAATCCTGGAAACATGCTACGCTTTGACTACATCTTTCAAGACTTTTGTTCCACTTTAATCATAGAAGCTTTTCATAAAGCTATTGAATACCCCTATACACGTTACTGATAGTCAAAGTATAATCACGGAAAATTCTCAGGAAGCTCATACAATCTCCAGTCGCCTGTTCGCAGCGAAGCGATTAAAATATTTATCGCGGAAATAGTTAAGCGCGACGCCTCTATCTGCCGCGTTTTTTTTCTTCCGCGAAACGTTAAAAGCGAGTCGTTAAACGGTGAATCTATCGTCGAGTTATAGAGCATCGCGATCAACAAAGCGCGGAACGCATACAATTCCAGAGCGCGCAATTATCGTCCGCGGCTTCTTCAGCGGACTCGCAATTTAACGTTAAAATGTCGCTTTCGCGTAACGCTGTGCAACCGCGCCACCGCGCTGGCTCGCTTTAAAAGCTTTCGACGTTACTTTTCATTTGCCCGCGACTCTGCCTCTGAGGAACGTCGCGTTGATTGAACGTACCGCGCGCGCTCGCCGAGTCGCCCACCGATAACCAGCTATAATTATATTCGCTACACGTTTCATTTGCTTCTGTATTTTTCCCTCGAACCATCCGCGTATGTGTAGTAACGAACGGCTTCCTTTTCCCGTTTCGTCCTTTAATCCTGTCGTTTTGCGAATCGGCTGCGATCAAGTCGTTCAAAGGGAACTTTTGTCCCTCTGCCGACGAACATTCGATCAAAGGGGTGGTCGACGATCATTGCGAGCGTCCAGCGCGAAACCTGTTATATATTCGGATGGTTTAGTAACGGGCCTTCAATCCTGTTTTGCTCGGGGAAAAAACGTCGGTCGCGGGGGAGGATAAAAAAACAACGCTGATCGAACCGACGCGACGCAGCAATATTCTTTCATCTGTCAGCGTCTTTTTTTCTTGGGGCGTGCTTTTGCGATCTTTTCCCGTTCGAGTGCGCGTGGACACGCTCCGACTCGAATTACATTTCGCGCGAAATAAAGACCACGGGAACGCAGTGTAGACGCTTCTCGCTTTGCCGGTTAGCTAAAAATCGTCGAAACGGGTACCTTCACTTGTAAATTAATCTTTTCGACGCGGCACGGTGGCTCCTTTGCGCTTGTCGGCGCATGTTTGCGGCGGTCGGTCAAATTAGTTCGGGAAGTGGCCTCGTGCACGAGACGTTTCGTTTAAATTACACTCCGAAGAGGAAAGGAAGAGAACCCCGCTTTCGACTCGAGTGCAATTACTAATATTCCACGTGGTTGCGAGCGAAACGCTGTCACCGTCTCTCGTCTGCCATCGTTCAATTAATATTCTCGGCCCTCTAATTCGTATTTGCCGTCGTTTTCGACCATCCGCTCTGTCACAGCGGTGGGGGGATCGATTAAAAACGGATGAATATTTTACGACGGATGACAGCTACGCCCGAATGTTTCGTGCCGGTAGAATGCCCTATTTATTTATGCAATAGCTGATGGGTGTTGATTACGAAGGAATCCAATTTCTACATATTCACTATTCCCCGAGTAATTTATATATAACGACGTTGCATTTCATTATTTTATTGCTATTTCGCGATACAACATACCCGACGTTTATTTAGCTTTCACTCGAAAGCGTAGCTTACACCATGGCTATGTAATCTTCGTGCAACCTCGTTAGAGAATGGTCTCGAAATCTTTTGAAAAATCTAGAAGATCCGGGTCGAAAAACAAGCGAATTGCAAGCGATCAACCGCGGGAGACGATTGCCAAGCACCGCAGATCGTAGCTGACAATCGTTTGCGCCTCCACGTTTTAATATAACCATAATTATAGTATTGTAAGAAATATAGTTTCAAGTAGGTCCGAACTTTCACTTGCCTCCTACACTACATACACAACAAACCTTTGATTGATTATATTTAGAATTAGGTTGTAAGACTGAAGGGGAGAAGTTCTATGAAAGGGACAGGGTTTGAATGTGACAAATCATATTGCCTAACTCTAAACATATTGCACATGTAAGTTATTTTACAGTCTTGTCATTTGACGCAAACTTTATTGCAGTCTCACTTTTACTAGTAATAAAAAAACCAATTAATTGTATTCGAAACATTTTTTTTATCTGGCTACCGAAAGTGCCAAAATCTTGGCGACAGTTACGTAGGACACCCTGTATACTTGTAAGTTTATTTTCATTTTTATGATGTATACTGTCATATTCAAAATCTAATCGCGAAAGGGACAAACTCAGCTTTTTTCAAAATCAAAAATTTTGTTAGTTTCCGCTATGATTGATGAATTTGTAATCTATTGTTATTGAAGACTAATAGTCACGCATTCTATTAATAGACTTACGTTGTTAATATCTACATATAGTGATATTATCAGAAATCGACACTAAAAAAAATTTTCCCTTTCATAGCATCTGTCCCCTAATTCGACGAAAATTCAACTTCGACCAAAATCACCTTGACGATGTTCGGCTTTAATTATAATTCACCTCGCCATACTCCTATCATATCCCATCTCAAGTTTCAATAAACAATCATTAATTTTGTTTTTTTTACTGTTTCTAACTATCTACCTTGAATTTCTCGTTGTTACAGATAAACTGCGGTCTAAGCCGCACGCGTAGTCTAGGCATCCTCTCAGGAAACCTGGCGCTGTTGGTCTTGGGAAGACTAAGGATCGCAGGATCCAGGCCCGAATTCGCTAGCGCGGACAATCCAACCGCGAGGCATCCCTCGCGCCTAACCCGAGGGCTGACGTTCCTCTACTTACCCGCGGCGAGCGCGAAGATGTTGCTCTGCCCCAGCACGTTGAGCTTCGATTGGTCGATGGACGCGGTGCCTCGAATAACGGGGCTCCCCGACGTCAGGAACCTGGAATCGGTCTGCTTGTACACCGCGCTGATCGGTATCTCGATCTGGGCGTACCGGACGCTTCGTCGAAACCCTAAGGAGACGAGTTTCGGTCTGATCCAGACGTACCCTCGCTCCATATCCTCCAGGTGTCCGGTTTGCGCGGGCAGACGCACCGGAGGATGTCACACGGATGGCTGTCGAGCCGCGAACAATAATAACAACAGTCCCTTCGGTGATTGCCACTGCGCGAAGAGGCCTAACGGCGGATTCTCAATGATTTCGAGTTACGGTTTCGCTGGAAAACAGGCTGCCGCTGCAAGCATCGCCGTGTCGCTCGGTTTCCTCGTGCTTCCCTTTCTCCCGGCTAGCAACCTTTTCTTCTACGTTGGATTCGTCATAGCCGAGAGGATTCTGTACCTGCCGAGCGTCGGCGCGTGTCTGATCGTCGGCGCCGCGATCTCCGGATGCTACAGGATAGCGAGAAGAATCGGATCCAGGAGGCGAGGCAGAGCGGTGCTCCTGGCGACGGTTGTGTTGCTCTGTTTGATGTCCGCGAAGACGCTGTTGAGGAACGCAGATTGGTACGACGAGGAGAGCCTCTACAGGTCCGCTCTGCACGTCAACCCCCCGAAAGGTCAGTCGTTTACTGTTTTTATTAATCATTTTGTTCGTGGCATCGATTTTCGGCTCTCGGTATTTTACACCCTAATCGGAATGCAGTAGAACCTCAATTATCCAAATCACAATTAAAGACTTTGCAGCATTAGGGGTGCGACTCCATTTTTATCTACTTGGAAGTAAATGAGGAAAACGTGTTTATAAAATTATTGCTTTGACTTAACATTACAATAAGACCACTAAATATTATCGGCAATGGATTTGGAATATAGATAAACAATTTTGAATTTGTTTTACGTGTACTTTACATCATAGCCTCAGCACAAATTTCTCTGGTTAGCTGCTTTTCATTCTGGAAACCGTATGTCCAGGCACTGTCACGATTACGGTCCTATTCTAGTCAACCTAAACCTATCCACCTTGGAGGACAGGAGAAAACTAGCTGATGTCTTATTTGTTAATGAAATTTTAAACGGTCTAATAACCTGCCCTGACATCATTGAAAACTTTTTACTCAATGTACCATCTAGGAACTTGCGACACCCAGAATTGCTACATATCGAATACCACCGTACGTCTTACGCTTATTTTAATTGTTACAATCGTATGTTTATTCACTCCAACAGGTCACATGTACATTCAGATCTTTTCCTACAATCATCGCATGCGCTTAAATCTTCACTACGTAATATTTTACCGTAATTTATCGTCTGTCCATGCATTTCTCATTCTACTTATATTTTACTTGTATTTCTTTTTCTTTTTGTATTTTTCTTTTAGCACGTACTTTTTGTATCTTTATTTTTCTTTCTGCTAATGGGTTCTTTTCCCGTAAATAAATAAATAGATAAAATAAATAAATAAATAACTAAGAAAATTTCAAAAATGGAGTTGCATCCCTCTTGCTGCAAGGTCCTCAATTATCACCGATTTTTATTGAGTTGGCCCATAGGTAATATCGGATATCGCTTGTAGAAACTTTTCCGAATATTTGCGAATGGTTCTCATAGCTGGATTTGTATATTTTTAATATTTCAGCAAATTTGTCGATTGGTATATTGTGGAGAAAATAAAATGAATAGAGTTAAGTAAATATTTCCTGCGAAGAAATTTGATATTACTTATTGGCTAATTCAATATTATCTGGGGTTTCAATTGATTAATGCACTAGGTATAATAGTGCAGTAAGAGCTTGATCCAAACTTGATTTTTTAGCATTGAATATTTAAATAGCATGTCGGTTAATTGAGGTTCTACTGTAGCTGCTTTATAAGTTTTTTGTGGTGATGCATATATTGCACTGTGCCTGCAAAATGGACAATCGTGATGAATTTTTTTTTCGTACAAAAGATTCAGAGATTTAAAGTGTTATTCAAAGAAATGACTTTTCCCTGAGTAAAATTTGAGTAAAATCAAATATCAAATCCAATATTAATCTCTATTTAGCACCTGCAGAATTCAGATTTCGCTCAATTTCATAGTTACTTAACCATTGCAAATTTTGTGGGACTTATTCAGTGTTCATCAGACAATTTATTAGGTTAAGCAGAAAGTTTATGCTATTTATGGGAGTAAAATTAAAAGACAATTTTATTTACTTCAATGTAGCTTTATTCATTGTAGTATTCTACAATTTTTTCTATGACTTCTAGCCATTTTTCGTGTAACATCATTATTCTATCCCTGTAGAACTTCATAAGTATCAAGAATAAAAATTGTACGAACAGCACGAATTTCCCACTCACCCCAATATCTTTCCGCGCTTAATCTTCCTTCAATCTAAAATTCTAAAAATGAAATAACAAATGAAAGAAATATCTCAGAATCATGTATTTAGACTTAAATTTCATCCTTCTAAATATTTATTCCAACTCTACCAACAGTTTCAAACTACCGAAAAATATTATACATCCAAGCAATCAAAAACGCAAAATGTATTCTAACCCTGCAACTCCCCCGAGAATCGCGATCGGCGTTTGTTAATGAACCGATGTAAATGACGACATGTCGCAGCACCGACGCGCAACAATTTAATCCCCGGGAGACGAATGATCCCGCAGCGGCCCGTAATGGATCCAAATTGACCCAGCAGTGGTCACCAAGGACCAAAACCATTTTCAAAATAGTAGTACCTTCTATTTTCACCCAAGCACGCCAACTTCCAACGAGTCCTTTCCACTTGTCGTTCCCACCTCGCTCCAAACTACTTCGAACACGCTCGATCCGAAACTAGGTCTCTTTCCCTTACGTCTTCCTTTCATTAGAATCGAATCTTCCACCCGCGCAAAGAAGAGGAGAAAGAACGAGGGAGTCCATGCGCAGCGGCGACAGCGCATCAGTCGCTAATGAAGGACGAGCCGAGTTCAAATCTCCCCAGCGCGGTTGAACGTCGCCTCCCCGCGAACCCTTCCATTATGATACCCGGAGCAAACGTTAATGCTTAAAATCGCGGTGCAGGGATACCGCAAACGTTTCCATTGCGCCGCGGTTCAGCGCTTGAAACTAGGGGAACAATAAAGATTCGTTGGACGTCCGGCTCGCGGATTAATTAAAGGGATGAAGATAACACGGAGGGTCGCGTGCTAATGATAAACGGCGCGTCCTCGACGATCGAGAGCAGATACGTCGCGCGAGGGCGAAATACGGCGCGATAGGTAAAAATGAAATTCCGGACCGACGGATATCGCCGGCAGTTTAGTCGTTACACGGTGGCGACTGGCCTCGGACTATCCAGCTTCTCATCGCAGAACCCTGCGGCGATCCGCCTACCGTGTACATAAAATTGCCGGGGCAGGTGGATACGCGACATGCAATAGGTTGACACGAGTCGCTCGTTCCCTCTTCCCGCCCCCTGTCCGCTTTTTGCCGCCGCCACCCCTTATCCGTCTTCGTTCTCCTTTTTAGCCATCCCGGCCAGACGAGTCTATACCCTTGTTCGCCGACCACCCGGTCGTTACGGCAGTCAACCTCGTTTGTCGCGCGGCCCCCCGACTCCAACCCCCGCGTCATAATTTCGATCGTTATCCCCCGTCCTATTATTGGGCCGCGCGCGGCAAGAAGGTCGACTGCTATTTTAGGAAAATCACGAGCGCCCCAGTTCCTCTTCACGGACCAGGTCTCAGGTTTTTGTTATCGTAACTTTGATATATCATCGAGGGTTGCGCGCGTCGTTCGGTCCTCGATCCGCGACTTTTTCCCTCTTATTTTCATTCGATGAATCGGTGATACGGGCCACTGGTCGAGGTGGAGGGGGCAGGGCGGAGTGCATCGGTTTTCCGCCGGCGACTTTCTTCCCTCCTCGAGGTTTTATCGTCCTCCCTTATCCGTCTCTGTCCGTTTTTCATCCTCCCGGTCTCTTCCTTTCGGTCGACTATCTCCTCCTCGATCTGAGGTTACCCCCGCTTCATACGGTTTTCTCCCTCCTCCGCCCCCCAAGTTTCCTAATTGCCCGACCGCCCGACGCGCTCGCTGGATTCGCTCTCGCCCCATCGCCACGCTCGCTTCGCGCCCGCTTCCAAAACCATTATCGCGGTCGCCGCTTATTCGCCGAGTTCCGGCAACTTCATTTCGCCTGGAGTGGCGCACACCGGCCGGTAATACACTTTGCAGCGTTCGTTCGAGGGGTGCACAGACCCTCGCCAGCGCTGTTACGCGGCCAGCCGCGTTCCCGCGGACGCTTCGCTCCGCCCTTTGTCAAGCGCAAACCCCTTTTGTTTCTCTTTTAATCTTCGCGTCAAAGGCGAGGCGGCAGAAAGAGAGGAGAGCCGCGAGAAGCGATGCCCGGGACGCGTCGCAACCAACGTCGACGGACCCTTTGCCGCCGTTACACCGTCGCGGGCATGTTTTAATTACGCATTAGCTCGCTTCTCTGCGCCTGTCTGCCATTCGACGCGTTCAACGTTCGCGGGGGTGGATGACGGGACTCGGAATCACGGGTATCCGAGCCCGGCGAGGGGGGCGAGTGGGGTGAGGATTGCGAAAGGAGCTTGCGACCTTAGTGTCGTTACGTTAAAACTCCGTTCGTGTAAAGCTGTTCGGGGACTAGTAGGGTCGTGTAACCAAGTTGTTTCTATAATAGCAGTCCACCTGATTCTCCTCATCAGCTCTGATTTTTCGCTCGGTCACGAAACATTTGTTCTTGGGTATATAAGATACTCGGTAAATGGTGGTGAGATCGATAAGGTGAAAACATAGAATAATATTTTATTCATACGTGTTTGTGTTTCTGAAGAAAATAACTTTAAATATTCGCTGGGTTCGCGTGCACTTGCAATGTCGAGCGAAAGAAAATTTAACGTTTTAATTAGAAGAATGACTCGTATAAATACATATATTCATGTAAATAAATTAATATCTGGTTTTAAATAAATTAATATTGGTTCACGAATTTTTAACATTTTATATTATAAAGATGAAGTCGGTTAATCGAAGTTCTACTACCTAATATAAATATCGACTTTTCGTAATAAAGTAGTGTTTGAATTTTCACATTTCATACATTTGTCATAAAGCTATGAGTACTCAAAATCAACGACATTTAATATTTTGGCTTGCATGCTTCCCACTTGATCTGTTGGTTTTATAACTTTCTTATCATGTCAGATAAATAATAATGCTTTTGCACTTCTTTTGAGTCTACAGAATTATTATTATATCTATATTTCACGCATTAACTATAACAATACTCAGAGAACATAACAAGTGAATGAATAAATTGAAATGCGAAGGCGAAGTTCAGTTATTAAACTGTTCAACAACCTAACCATAAAATACCTTCTTACCATTTTAGGTGTTGGAATTGCACAGATTTGGACCATTTTATACCAACCTCCTTTACAGTCTAAAATTGATTATTATTCAAATTTACTAATGTCAATGTCAAACTTTCTTTTGTCCCCCACTGAATGTCTGAAGTTAATAAATGTCGTTGTAAATTATTGTCTCGGTTCAAGTTACTATTTATTGTCCTCTGTAATCAGGAATATACAATATAACAGAATATTGATATCCGATGTATTTTAATACTACAGAAATTGTTGAAACTGATCGAAAAAAGCGTTCATAGAAATTTAGTTCCGTGTGCAGAATTACGCATTCGGTAGAATGGGCAATATTTTCAGCTATTTCAGTAATAATAAATTTCATCGTACGTCCGTACTCCAATTTATCGTGTATTCTTGATTATTCAGTACAATAAACACAAGCCCGAACCGAGACAGTAATTTATGGCGAGATCCGTTAAGTCGGTGGAATATTTAAAGTCGATTCTCTCGAATGAAGAAGTGTACGATTTGTTCAATGAAAATGTCGACTTTTCTTTCCAAATTGTTGCCACTGTTACAATTTTCTTTTTCTACAAAAAAATTCCTGCGTTCCGAGAACTACAATCCAAAAAAGTGTTGAAAAATCGAGAGCTCTTGTTTCAAATCACTCATAGGGGTAGAATCATGCCCACCGTTTGGATTGGTTACAAAAAGTCATTTTACGGGATTACACGCGGACACCATTTTTCTACGGATTTCCAATTTTTCATCTCCCTTTTCTAATCCATAAACATGCGTCTTTATAGCAGAGCAAAAATGAAACTAATTTAAGGGTTCTACACAAAACAACGTGGCTCCGTTTTTACTAACTTTATGGAAACTGAAAAAAAAACGAACAAAGGAAATTATTGAAGCCGCGTGGTTCGTGCATCCAACCCTTCAATTGGTCCACTATTTTATCCTCCAATCACACACAAACATTGACCACCCTTTACCTCTTTTCAAACACAGAGAGAAAAACTTTGCAAAGGGAAAAATTCTATCAGGCGACACAGTTTCCCTATCGTCGTACAGTAATTACGAAATTCAGTAGCCATAAAAATAATACTACCTTTCTCTAAAGAGTTATTGCCTAGAAACGTACACGATCCTTCAACTGCATAATTTCATGCGATAGAACATTAACACTGTTACCCTACTTAGCTAGCGTGACTTTCACTGTACCAACTGGTAATCAGCGATACTTAATCCGATACTTTGCCTCGGATTTACCAAGCAATACTCTCGGTATTAGCCATCCGCATTGGAAGAACACGGGGCTCTCGTCGGTATTGAACAGCGATTAAATAATTAACAATTCCTCCAATGGTTAGACCATCAATCTTGAAACGGAGAAACTTCCAGTACCGGTAAAAGTTGGTCGTACAGTAGGTCAGGGCAGCTCGGAGTCCGGCAAACAAAAGGTTCGGTCTGAAATCTTGGTTCGGCAAACTTGGAGCGGCAGATTCTCTCTCTTTCCCCGATCCTGACTCTTTGCTCTCTCTCGCTTCGTCCCAACTCGCCCCAAAGTCACCCTCCGTGGAACGTGACGTCGACTCGACGTCGCTCCAACCCCTACGAAGGTACCTATCGAGGCGTATTCGAGCGCGATTTTCCTCGGTTAACCGCGATTTTCGACCGATCGTCTGGCCGACGACGGGCATGATTAGGCACGCGTCGGTGAACGAGAAAAAAAAACGGTGGAACGAAGGCGAAGCCCGCCTTCGCTACCCTCTTTACTTCCACCCTCCGTGCTTCTTTCCACCGCACGAAACTTGACGATCGCGTTACGAGCGGAAAATCGAGCCGTGGCTCGAAGAATAGCACGAACGCGCTCGCCCCGCCACTCGATGGAATCGCGCGACGATGAAATATGCTCCGCGGCGATTTATCGCGACTGATTTAAAATGCTTGTCCCGCTGCCGCGGGGATTATCGCCGAGAGGATCGAACTTCCGCTTAGAGCATTGGATCGACTCGCTAGTCCCTTTATTTATGAATTCAGAGAGTCGTAGCGATCTGTGGCGAACGATGCTAATCTCCTCTGCCTCCCTTTTTTCCGCTTTCAATTACGTTTCTTTCTTAGGGCAGGGACCGTAATTCGCGGCGGAATCGCACCGCTGCCTACACACACTCTCTGTTATTTTCCTCTCGGCGTAATCTATCATTCGCCTCATTGGCATCGCGACGCCCTCCAATTTTCGCGCGTTCCATTTCGCCATTCGTCGCGACGAGATTAGAGAAGGGAGGGAGTCTAATAAGATCGCGGAATTTTTTAAGCAGATTGTGAGCGGGATAAAACGGGGAAAACGTCGTTGCGCGCACCGTTTCGCCGGCAGATTTTCCCCCGGGCTCGAGAAGTTTCGCGAGGCCCCGCTATCGTTAACACCAAACACTCGAGTTCATCGAGCGGGTCGCGCTCTCAGGCGTCATGCTCCAGATACGCGGCTCAATTCATGACCCGATGGCAAAGCGGAACGCGCGAAGGAAACGAGCCCGAATGCCTCGAGACGCGTAGTCGACTTTAAACGGTTCGCACCGGTTTTCGGATAATTAAAAATCCCCTGGAGAAGCCTAACGAATCGTCGGGGATCCGCGACCCGGGAGATTCCGACCACTCGGTAATCCGGCGAGTCTTGAATTTCTTACGAGTTTCGAAGACGGAGAAAAATTAGTTATTAATGTGGACGATGGTCCGGCGAGCGGCGGCGCGGTGCAACGGCGCTGGAAAGATGCAGCCGGAAAAGTTCAACTTAAAGCATTAAATTCTAAAAAGCTGGAAGGTAATCGCGCGGGCATTCACGCAGGATAAAGTGCGCTCCGCTTTCGTTAGCCTCCGCACCGTCTCGTTTCTTTGCGCGCCGTTATTAAATTTAATTTTCGCTTCAGCTGGAATTCTTTCGGAGCTGCGGGAAAATGCAGCCACGGAACAAGCTACTCCCGTGTTCCTGTTGTTTCTCACGAAGAATGTAATGTTTGATGCTATTTCGAGCGCAAAATTTTTCGAACGTTCCCAAGACTCGCGGAAGGGCGGGAGCGAAGAGCGCCGTTTCCGTGGAAACCTTTCAAGATTTATCCAGCATCTCCGGGAGAAACAATACCCAGCTTATCGCGTGTACGGCCCCGCCGTGGAACTCCTTAAAACGGAAGCAGCCGAAGAGGAATATCCCCTCGGAGGGGCCGCGGATCGACCGTTTCGCGATCGCGAAAGCAATTTTACGATCGCGGGATTCATTTATTACACGGTGCTCGAGCGGCCATCGGACCGAACGACGAACAGGCCCCCCCAGGAAAATGTTTTATCGCCGATATCGTTGGTCGAAGATAAAGCGGAAGAACCGAGCTCTCGCGATCGCCGCGCGATATTCGCGCGCTATCTGCCCGCCGTGTAACGGCGAACAGTCGCGCGCGTATGGCTTTATTGCTCGTAAATACAAAGAACTGGGGAAGAAGTAGCGACTGAGGGGGCGGGCGCCGGGGGCCGAATCGAACGGAAAGGAACGGAGCTGCGAGGAGTACCTGGCGCACGTCTTATTGCCTTTCGAGGAGAAGCGCGTTCCGTTTAAAAATATATTGCACAGATATATATTGTCCCTTGTATTGGCTTGGTGCACGTGCAACGACGTTCTTTTTTCAATCAAACTTCAAAGCCGGGTAACCTCTCTTTCTACGGCTTCGTGTGTTCCTTTGGAGCAGCTTCCGCGTCGTTTTCGATCTTGTTAGGTGCGCGGTAACGCGTGGGCGAATTCTCGCGGTGGGCCCTGAAAAATTGCCCCCATTTCCAGCCCTATAAACCTTTATCTCGCGTCAACGATCGTTCCAATGTTCCTCAATCGCACGAAATCACCTCCAGAATTTCCTAGTCAATTAGATCCGAACCAAACCGATCTCCGAGTCTATTTCTAATTCAATCTACGCCGCGTCTCGTTCAATTAAGCTTTCCCGCGATTCCAGTCGCTTCCACGGTTACTGACACTTCGGAGCAGGGTCAAAGAAACAGGTTCCCGACGAACGTAAGCTCTGACAAATTAACGACCACTTTGGGAGCTCGTTTAGCGACCTCTGTTTCGACTGTCCCTTCTCTTTAGGAGACCCTCGCCTTTTTCTCTTCCTTGCTACCGACGTCATTTTGTAACGAGAGTCCCTTTG
This sequence comes from Perdita meconis, assembly GCA_030770465.2. Lineage (NCBI taxonomy): Eukaryota > Metazoa > Arthropoda > Insecta > Hymenoptera > Andrenidae > Perdita > Perdita meconis. The sequence goes on from JASKOS020000007.1 coordinate 6,341,682, forward strand.
TGATTGTTGCAGCTTATGGTAATTTGGGCAGCGTCCTGAGCGCCCAGGGACGCGTCGCCGAGGCGGAGGAGGCGTTCGTCCAAGCGCTTCGTTATCGACCGAACATGGCGGACGTGCACTACAATCTGTGAGTAGATTCCGTCCCAGTAATCCACTTCGTCGCCTCTTTTTCGAACCCGGCGGGCCGTCGAGTCAGACGGAGACTCGATCCAGATTACAGCGAGTTAAACAAGCGGCAAGGACCAAATTTACCTAGCGAACCCTTCGTCCTGCCGCTTCATCCGGGAGCGACGGCGACGCCGAATTTTTCCTACGCTTTGAAAGCAACACGGATGGCGGACGGATTCGAATTTGCGTAATCCGCGAGCAAAGCGACCGGCGCTCCGCAAATCTCGCGAGCAATGAACTCCCTTCTGACTTAAACACCCTCTCGCAGTGTCCGAAATCCCCGAGGAACCGACTGAGAACGCTAACGCGACCGTTCCTGCCCGCGAAAATCGGAGTCGGTTGAGCCGTTAATGTGGATACACCGCGAGGGTGGAAAATCGACGCACCGTGCGGATCGAGGAATACCCCGACCGTCTTTGACTCGGGGAGCGAATGAGCCCCGGCTCTGCGAGCTCCTCGTATTATCGGTCAAAAGTGCATTCGGTGATATCTCGGTGCCTCGAGGAGAAGTCCCCGTCGAAGAGCTCGTGCAGGAAACGTGAACGTGACGGGGTTGTTAATTTCCCCGCGTTTTCGGCGGGAACTTTGGCAGATTTGTAGAACTTCGGTGCTTCCTAATTCCGTCGAGCAAATCTGATAACGATTTTTAATGGTGGGTAAAGAGAAAGGTAGAAAATGCGCGGGAATAATTGAGGAAATTGTAGATTCAGGAATTTTTAAGCGAAGGAGAAAAATAATCAACCGATCGGATTGCTTGCAACGGGATTCGAACCCGGGTCTTCGGATTGCTGGGCGATTACTCTGACTAATTAAACTAGACAGGTCCAACAGACAACCTTCCTTCTCTTAGACGAAGGTCATACGAGCGTCAAAATGATGTCCGTTCATCGTCCGTCGCTACGTCTACCTCACGCTATAGCGACGAACAATCGACGGATGTTGTTTTGTCGCTCGTCTGACCCTAATCTTAAGCCGTGTACGCACGCTGCGCGGCTGCATCGCGAAGCTCGGGCCGCTACAATATTGTAGAGTACGAAAAAGAAGCGAGACAACGTTTGCAATCATCCATTTCGCGTTGTCTCACTTTTTTTTTCGTACAAGCGTACTAATTTTTGTACAAGCATCATATCAGAGCTTCCTCCAAACATTCGCAAAAGTGTTTCACAACTGCCAATCAGAACTCATCTTCTAAAGATCCTCCGAAGACACAGAAGCCTGTCAAGACAAGCGAGTCGATAAGCCGTCGCTGGTCATCTCTCTGTCAGCACGCAATAAGCCGTTCCCCTGTTCCGCTAATTCACACCGCTCTAAAAGTATCATAGCAGAACCCAAAATACAAGGGAAATCGTGAGAGAATTAAGGTGTGAAGTGAAATGTATTCGACTAATCCGATTAATATTTTTTTCGCACCTAAGGTTGCGAAAAAGCGAAGACGAAAGTCGTAAATACGTAACCTACTCCATATCGCGAATCCTCCAGTTCGCGATAAGTTCCCTGTCTTCTCTGGAGAGTTGTAGAAGAAGACCTGGAGGGACTTCTTCTTTTGATTGTCCATTATCCACGTAGGAAACGGTGCACCCTTCGAGAGGAAGAAGAAGCGAGGCGGTATCGAGGCAGCTCGGACTAACCTCGATAGAGACTTCGCGAAGGAAAACGTTCGTTCGGAACAAGGGAACGACGAGGGCAAACATCGACCTCTATCTATTTTCCTTTCTCGGCGTGGCCCCGAACCGAGCGATACGAGGTTTACGTATGGGTTTCCCAGAGTTTTCTTACCGGCGGACCGCTCTCGCGATTAATAAAGCCCGCGCCAGATAGTCGAGGGCTCGCTGAGAACCAACCTCCCGATCCTAACTTCATAAAATTTCAAACGCCCGGCGTTATTACAATCTGTTTCATGGTAGGAAATTTTTTACCCTGTCTCGCGATCCAGTCCCTGGCCCCACCCTGGAAAAATCGCCTGGATCAGGTTAGTAGCCTCGGTGTCTGATTTATAACGTCGTATACTACTGCGAATTACTCGAATTTCGGTGCTTTACACGCTCTCCAGGTTATTATATTTTCTTTAATTATGTTTGGTGCTCCGGAAAAGTCTTGAACATGACGTTAAGAAATATCTGTTGCAAATCTCATTTTGAGAATTTAGTTACGACTCATTGGGAATTATTAAAGATGTAAATTAGTAAAGAGACGCTCGCAGTCAATTTTAATTTAGTCGTCAATTTTAATTCAGTGTTGTTATATTATTCACAGTGGTTAGTTGAAATTCAATATTTAAGCTATAATGGGGGATCTAATTATTATAAACAGTTTGAAAGTAACATTTATTTGAAATTTGATGAAGAATGACATTGAAAATATGTGAAGTGAAATTAATAGAGAAAGTATTAATACAGCAAGTACTGTTATGTTTTTAGTATTATGTAATAAGAATAATATAATAGTAATATCAATAGTAAAACACCTTTGAATTATTTAAAGTTCATTAAAAAGTAAATAGCCGTGAATACTTCATACTATCCTTTTCGTCAATATGGTTGCTCAAATCTGTTTCAGTATGACTTTAATATTTTGTTTTAGAATGAGCTTAACTATCACATTTTTGTTTATAAACTTTTTTCTAACTGTTTGAACAATTAATTCGTACTTTACCATCGGATAGATATAATTATAAAAAGTAGCTTTTGTTTCAAAATCTTTGTCCTATCTTGTGTAATTCGTAAGTTATAAAATAGTATAAAGAAATAGTCACACCTTTGGGGATTAATTTCAACCCCTTAGAATGATTTCCCACAGAAAAACAAAAATTGCGTAACATATATCTATACGTATATGCTCTACATATCCTTAGAGTTTGATAATTTTTTTAAATCCCGGGTTGGTGATCTTTTCAAGTAAGAAAACGTCTATACAAATGATACTGTGAAACGGGGTGAATTGAAACCAAACTTTGGATCAAAAGAAATAATTCATTAATCAATATTATTCTATGTATATCATTATATCCTGGATAATATTTATAACATTTATGTTATTTATCTGACTTTCTTTTGATCTAAAGTTTGGTTTCTATTCACCAAAGTGTTCCTATTCACCCCGTTTTACGGTATCAACCAAAAAAAAAATTGAATTAATATTGAATGAATCTGTATTCCATAAAAAAGCAAAACAGAAGAATCAAAGAACCTCCAATAAATTGTGTCCCTGTCTTATCATCCCAAAAAACGTCGCCTAAAACCTCCCCAGGATTTTCAACGAGAAAAGCGAAAAGGGTCGCCGGGAATTTCTCGTGAACGTGACTTTGATGCACCGATGCAGAAGAGCGAGAGATGGACGAGAAAGAGTGCAGTTTCCCCGAGGTTGGGTGTCGTTGGGTGTCGTATCGAGCCCGGTTCCACGGAGTTCGCTCTTGTCGCGAGATCTCCGTGACGCACGCAAAAGAAACGGGGCTCGATAAGCAGCCCGACCACCCCCGCTGGCCCTCGGGTACGTTGTCCCTTCGACGGATCGATCGGCCACGCGACACGAACGACACTGGTCAAGCCGGTGTTCGCAGGCGACAGCACAACAGGATTCTACGCCTACCGACCACGTCTTCCGTGGTTTACCTTTGGTCGCCCCCCGGGGAGCAAGACTGATGGTGAGCTTAGGGAGAACGACGGATGTTGATTTATTAAAACCCGGGGTTCGATCGTAAGTCATCCGTCAGCGTCCGACGGGCGAATGGAAAATTGATTAGTCCCGGGGACGCGAACCTGGGGGAAAAGAAAGTTGTCCCGAGCAGTTCGCCCCCCGGGGCATTCCCCGGGGCAACCCCCTGGTACCCGGTGCTCCCGATTATGTAGCACTTAGGTAATGATGTCGCGGGGATCGATAGGTAATTAACAGACGTCGCAGAGGCCGGGATGGACGTTTTAATCGTGCCGGACGTTTTAGTCGCGTCGTACAGGAGCCGGATTAAAAAATAATTGACCATCGGAAGGAGGGAACAAGTAAATCGCGCGGGCCTTGTGAATAATTACCACGAAACGTCTGTTCCTGCGTCGCTGCAGCCTTGGATTATTAAAACGGAGCTTGAAAAAGAAATAAAGCGAATGATTAGCGCGAGGGGTTGCCGAAGGTTGGGGTAGAGAAAAAATGAATAGGTCAAAGAGTAACCGTGACATGTTAATTAAGCGGCGAGCGAGAATTATTGGCTGTTTCACGGCCGACGCGGCGCGCCGGATCCGCCAATGGCAGTAATTACCCGACGGTAAATAGAATCAGCCGAATCGACGACGAAATTGACACCGGGCCTCAAAGGAGGAGTTTAATTGTCGTCGCGACGCCGGGGGCGCGGCGCTAAGAGCGTGACGTCGCGGTTGCATCACCGCTGCAAAACAAGCGGCTCTCCTCGGGTCTGTACGACCCGCAACGAAGCTCTGCGACCGAGGAATCGTCGTCGGCGTCTCCAGTCCGCGAAGGTGGAGATCGAAGAAGCGGGATCGAGCGGTTCTCGCGACCGAGGACGACGCAGTCGTCGTGAAATTACGCGCGTATCCGCGTCACCTCCTCCGGCTGAAAACGCTAACGAAATCAAGCCGCGCGATCCAAGGGAATTAATTTGCTCATTGTCCCGATGAAATTGACGCGAAACGAGCGACGAGCACGCTAATTGCCACACCGACAAACGTTTCCTCGCGCCAGCGATTTCATTTCTCGCCCTTTGAGCGACGCCGGACCGCCGCGCCGCACGGCTACGATCACGGGACCAAGTTCGTTAAACGCCCGTAAATATTTGCGTTGTTTGCCTCGGCTGTCTTTGTGAGGGGGTCGGAACCTTCGGTGGACGGGGGTTGTTTGTCTCCGGCGATCGCGATTTTCAATCCGCGGTGTTTTTAACTGATTTGTTTGGAAATATTAAGCTTGTCCGTTATTGCTTTTGGAAAGGGCTGAGAATTAGAAAACCTGATGGGTGTCAATAGAAAGTGAATCATTTCAAGGGTGAATTGGCCAGTGAATCAGCATTAGGTTTCAAGTCTCTCGAAACCAAGTATTGGCAAGTTGTTTCTTAATTTCCTAAGTACTGAAATTCTAAAGAAATCGTTTCACTACTAAGATTGCACATTCTATAACATAATTCTGACAATGTTTTATAGTTATAATGTTCCTTAATAGTCTGGCACTGAATTAATTGAAAAATGGATTAAATTACCAGTAAACGAACACAAGCTTTTAATGAAAGGACAGAGAGACTCCAGTGAATGAACAGGATAACATTTGTAATAAAAGCATGATTTTAAATATATTCTTTACTCTCTTTAATTACTTACTGTAACATTTGCATTAGTAGGGAAAGGAAAGTGTTTTATCAAATTATAAATATAATTGTAATTCTTGATTTAAAAAATGGTTAGGTACATAAAGCTATAGTACCTTTAAATAAGTATACAATAATAGGTTACGGAGTCGAAGTGTCTGGTACAACAGAAGATTTGTCGTTCCTATTCACTGCTTCGATTTTAATTCTGTATTTTACCTATATTTGTTCCCGGATATTGAAGTTCCTGTATCAATAGATACATAATTTATTTAGCTACAAGGTGAACAATCATTTGAATCAATCAAGTCTTGCTTATCTGTTTGTCTTCCTTTTTATTTCAATGAACCACTGTTCATTCACTGGTATTCACTGTTATTTCCCGTCCAATGTATGAACATATAATAAAATAATCCAATTCTTAGAAATTCGTTATTCTCAAAGAATTCTTCGTTGAAGAAACGTGTAATCAATATAATTTCAGAAACAAATTTATGTAGATGTATAGATTCCAAGTACCTAATAAGTGGACTACGGATTTTATTCATTTATGGCAATACTAAGTGTGCAAAAATATAATTCATTATACGAGACTGTTAACAAATACCGAAATATAAAAAATATAATTCAATTTAAATTTTTAGAAAATGAAATATACTGTTATTCAACCTCCAAGTCATTATTTGTAATTGTAAAAACTTTATTTTGCATGCAAATCCGCAGTCTACTAATAACACTTGCCTTGAAGTTATGAGACATCAAATGAAAGGAATTTAATATCGTAAATATATTATACATTTGTTAGTTCCTATTGATACTATTATGTATTATAAATTTTTTGCGAGAAAAGAGCGTGATATGTGATAATTTTTAGGCGTAGGAAAATTTATGATCTATCTAAGGGAGAGTTATTTTATCTTCACAGGTTCTTTTATGCAAAAACTACAACTTAAAATTTTTATGGACATTTTTTGACCCTCTCCTTTGGCGTTCTGGGGAAAAATGTTCATTCACTGTGGGGAAGGATTCATTCAGTGTACAGATCTCCCTAACACCTAACGTCATCGGTGGTGCAGCAATTTTGCTGCTTGTATAGTTTCTAATAAAAAAAAAATTTTGACGTTTGTATATTCTCTAATGAGAAGTTTGTTCATTTCCTAATTCATACTCGATCTCAATAAAAATACCAAATAAATTTTCTGAGAAGTAAAAAATCGGATCAATACATTTTATTCGCTACACTATCGACCTAATTTCCATGTAGAATCGTCAGACTTTGTAGAATGGACCAAAAAGCACCCCATAAATAAAGAAACCCTTAAAATATTAACGAATGAGCGATTACTAGAAGATAGTCGTCTGGAAAGGGTTCTTTCTCGCTCGCGAAGCAGCCCTAGTAAATTAATGCTTGCCGTCAAAGTAAACGAAGCCTCGCAGAAACGCGAAATTACGACGATAAACCCTCAAATGATTCGCGTTTAGCTCGTATTCGGTTTAATCCGCGTTCTCCATAATTCCATCGCGCTTTAGTCTCGTTTACCCGGAATCTTCCCCGCCGGAAGGCATGCGGTACGAATTACTATGTGGAACGGCGGGCGAGTTCGGTATTTAAGAATCTATCCGGCACGCCGCGCGGATAAACGCGCCCAATAGGAAACTAGGTACATTGTGTCTAGAGTGGCGCGGCCTCCTTCCGCGTTTAATATTAACGCGCGATTGATTCCACGTAATGCAGCCACGAATAAACTGCATCCCCCGGTATCCACCGACAACCGCCGGCTATTGTAGGAATAGTATAACACAGGGGAAGCTCCTCGCTCCAGGGACACGGAAATAGAAATTGCTGGGAATATCTGGCGTGATAGTTAATTCATACGCGACCTCAAGAACGGGGCGTTTGGAATACATATGTACCGGATATTCCAAAATAAGAGGCAAGGGGCTTTTTCCTTAACGAAAATGTTAGTTGCGGCTTTGTTAACGTGTCATTACCGACAAACACGCCAATCAGAGAGCGAGTACAGCGGACGACTTGCATGTAATCGGTGATGGGCCAAGGCTACGCATACCTGAAGCCTGCACCGAATTTCGCACACTGTGCGTCCCGAACCTCGCAATTCCTCCGGGTCGCGGAAAGAATATGTCGGGGTTGTAAGGCCCAATTGCGCTCGATCGCGACGAGGTTCGAGACGCTGGCTTATGTCAAACTAACGAGCAAGCTCAGTTGAAATGTGACAGGAAATGAATGTAACAAACACTTAATATTTAATTGCAAACAAAAAAAACTGTATTAACACAAGTGAAGCTGCTTGGTGTATGTCCTGTGACGTGTTTCAATATTCTGTCTGAGATGTTGGCGCGTGAGTCTGTCGTCGGCTAGGATATTTTCTTATTGGCTATGAATGAAATGTAAGTTGTGGATGCTGTGTGTTATGGAAAATCGCGTGGGAAAAGACCGAAGACGGTGAAGTGCAGATGAGTGCCATAAACCAATCTACTGGGTCATCGACGTCGTTCACACTTTCTCTAGGACCCGGCGATTATCCCTTCGAGTGTGTTTCCTGTCCGTATCTATGTTTCGTTTGGTCTTTAGAAACCAAACACTGTACTCGCTCTTTAATTGGTCGACGCTTTTCGTTAATAACTCGATAAGACAGTCGCAATTAACATTTTCGTTAAGGAAAGTTTGTTTAAAATTGAAAATCACCTCAGCAATTACCCCTTCACGGTTCCTATACATATTCTGGAACACCCTGTACATATACGGGACGGTGAACGGTCGCCATTGTCGACGGCGAAATTGACGTTCTTCGATTATCGAATCCGAAGGGCCTCGAAATCTCGGTGACTCCTGGCAACGTTCGACCACCGAGCACCAGGCGCCGATGGAATGTCAGAAACGATTTGGAATGCAATATACCCGAATTCTGCGTGGTAATCTGACGCACTGGCTCGGAAGGGAACTAGGTTGATGAGGATTCCGCGCGCCTGTCAAGGATGACGATTGTTCCCTTGCGTTATTCCCGGTCTCGAGATCTTCAATTCATAGGGAATGATTCATGATGCCGGTCGATATCGCCCTGCATCACACCGCTCAAATATTTAAAGGGTCAGGCTAAGGAGGACCGAATGCGTCACGGAATGTTTATTACAAAATGCCCGATCTGTCTTCGTTTCCCTGGAAAGCCGCGTCGACGTTACATAATGTAACACATTGTTTAATAACGTCTTATGTGCGATATAGGGGACTAGGTTATTCGGGTCAGTGGGTTAGTTCGCCGAAAGGTCACTAGTATTCAGGCTCACGTTCATATTTAAATAAAATGACACGAGCACCTGCAGCCAAAATTACGTCCTCAACATTTAGTAATATTTCCAATAATGAGATTCGAGAATAAGGTGCAAAAACATACTGTGCAAAATATACTGACCCAGAATTTTCAACTATTCCAAGAACTATTCCAGTGTCCCAGGTTTAAGGTGTTAAACTTTTTAAAAATATTCTATAGACCTAAAAAAAGAAACATGCATAGGTTATTTAACGTTTTGTTAGCACATTACAAACAAAACTACGGATTTTGATTGTATGTTATTTGACTTTTATGTGTGAGGAATTTTAACTGTGAAAATTTATAAAATAGAAATAAATGTGCGTGATAAGCTAATACAAAAGAATATTAATTTATGAACTGAGATAAAACAAAATATCATACAAATCAACTTCCTATCGAAATAAATTCCATTTTTCACCGATGTTAATCTAATATTGGACGATGGACATTTTAATTAAAATTAATGTCAGTAGTATCAGTTATTAAGTGATTAGTGGTAATGATTGATATTAAACAAAAATTGATATTAGTTTAATGACTGCAGATTGCATTGAACACAACTTGCATTAAATTACATACCTATATGTAAATATCATCTAACTGTTCCCTTTGAACTTCGTATTTTAGTTTATAACTTTCGAATAAAATATTGAACAACCTGTTGTTTACATAACATTTTTTTATTATTTGGAGTTATAGTATACAGGGTGAGCTTAATATCTGTACCAGAATATAACTCTGTGTCTATTACACATAAAAAAAATTGTACACTAAAAGTTCGCATTGTTTGTTAAACTTTATCACTGTGCATTGCAATTTTTTATAAGAGTGCATCGGTGCAACTGCTACGTATAATTACATTTGTTTTTTTAATAGAACTCTATGATGCTTTTTCTCTTTTAACACTTGGCAATTGCACTAATGTACTTTTGTACAAAATTGTTCTACATTCTGCATGATGATATAAATATAAATTGATAAACGATGCAAACTTTTACAGTTCAATTTTTTTCTATCCGCAAAAGAAACGAAAATAAAGTCCATCTCAGTTACTAGACTCACTTTGTATATTGACATAGTTTGGTACCTTCAATCCGGAGCACCCTGTACATTTCAGAAGATCCTTAGGGGTTCATCTAGTTTGCCGGTCTAAAAAGTGGCCAAGCTTCAATAATTTTTTTTTCAGAAACTAAGAAACGAATTGCTAAATTCCTAGGAGGACTTTCGCAGTGGGCTTGCATTCAACATCTTTGAGGCAACAATTTATAGCTATATTTTTCGAATATCAGAAATATAATTATATAAAATAAAAATTGACTAATCTTTAGCAGCACTAGGTATTAAAATCTGTTTATTAGTTTTGAAACAGGAAATTTTGCAATCGCGTCCGTATATTGGTATACATATGTATACAAATACAACATACAAATCGGATATAATGTATTCTTCAATGAAACAGACAATACACTGCAAACATTGAAATGTTAATGTCACATTTGCGTAAGCGCCACAACTACGTTCAGTTCTAAAACGCAAACAGGACATGTTTCTATTTGATTATTTAACAATACATATATTTGATTTATGTGTATCTATATAGTATGTATAACGATATATTGACACGGCTGCAAAAAGCCGCTTGCCGTTTGTCTGCGTCGGCCCTAAAGGGGTTAAACCATTTTGAAAGCCTGAAAACATGCGTGAGTTTCAAAACTTTTTGCGGTCAAATTATGAAAGAAATGAAACAAATACTTTTAAGGGAGGACAACGCTGTAGCAGCCGGTAAAATAAAAGTACCTTTCGGAGTTTATTAACAGCGAACTACTTAATGTATCGTTTTGAAACTTTCAAGATATTTTAGTAGATACTCAAATTATAGGAAAAAATTTGTTTTAATTTATTTAAAGCAGATTTATTAAGTTTGACAATATCATTAACTTAGCGTTGTAAAAAATCTGATTAACAGATTTCCGATCAAACATCACATAGGATTTTTTTGACTGTATGTTCCTTTCCTTTTCTCTTTTCAATCATAGAAACTAATTTTTCAACGAAATTTCAAATTTCTTGTTTAAAAGGTTATCATTATTCTATTTTTCGAAATTTTCAAAATTCCCTACGTTATGCGATAGCCATATGCATATAGTTTCCAAAATTTTTGGGTTTTTTAATTTGTGATGAACCGTTTGATTATAAATCTGTTAACCAGTCAGTGAAGATTTTTTGCAGCGTTGAACTTTCATAAAACTGCTTTAAATGAATTTAAAAAATGTTAGTCTATAGCTTGAATGTCTAATAAAATGTCCTATAAGATGCCCTTACTTTTCAGACTATTACCCTGTTGTTCCCCCTTAAACGCTTCATTCTAAATGCTTTACAGCACGTAAAAAAACTGTTGCAACTAGTTCTTTTATAAAATGGTGTTGTCGATGCACTTCCAGCAATCCTATACTCTGCATATTGAGAAAGTACTAACGAAAAAAAGAAGTCCGTGTGGATTTGTATAGAGTGAGGAGGATAAAATCGATCCTTCCTATTGAATCAACCAGTACAGCATTTCCCTCGGAATTTAGGACTCCCGTTTCGCAAGAAGTACGCAGAAAAAAACTCTTACAAGGTGGAAAAGGTTTCCCCTGATGCACCGAAACGTCTGACACTGATCGGAGTAACTCCCATCGGGAGGAGTATCGGGCGGGACTTGGCGATATTTAATTCGCATTAAGCGACGTGACTAGACAGAATCGAGGCGGAGGACGGGGCTGGAATCGACGCTCGTGCACGAAGATCTCCGAGCAGTAGACGGCGAACGCTTCCCTCCGTCCGCAGGAGTCGCGTCAAGTCTAGAATTCGCAAGGCGGGGGTGGCGAGGCTGCGAATTGAATGGGAAATTGATGGGCTTCGCCCTGTCGGCCATGTATATCCGCCATAGACCCTCGGTGAATTCCGTTGTGTCCCAGCCGTGTATACAGTCTGTGCACCACCTCCTGACGCTTCTCTGCGACTCCCCCTTCCTCTCTGTCCCGACGTGTTCCTCGCCGCATACAGAACGTCGCGCAGAGAGCGTCGGGCGTGCGTGTAGCTGCTAGACGGGCCGAGGTAAACCGTCGTCGGTCCGTTTGGACCGGTGTTTACCCATGCTGACCGCTTGAATATGTATCCTCCTCGCTATGCTTTGATTGCACGCCTTCGCATTTGCATGCGGAAGTGTCGTGACCGCCCCGGCGACCGACCAAGACGCAACAGTCGGCATCAAGGATTCTCGCGACGGACGATTCTACGGTTTTGATTTCTGGCGCGATTTTCGGACGTCGCGACGAAAAGCACGGCGCTTGAAGATTCTTCGTCGAGGATGGTTGATTTTTCGAGTCCAAAAGACGATGTACAAACGTCTTCGGTACGTCTGAGATATGAGGGAACTTTATAAGTCGACTGGCTGACGTTTCGAATTCAATGACCGTCAAGGGTGATATGGAATGATAGAAAAGACGGTGAAATTCGACTGGAAGATTCCTTGAATTATTAATAACCTGTACATTACAATGAAGTATCGATCAACGTCCTGCCAATCGCTCTAACAGCAACCGGCGATCCCGAGGCATCGCGTTAGACACCCGACAACCGCGATCACCATCGATCATCCTCCTCGGGACTAGCCTCTAAATCTGTTCATTCTGCAGCGAGCTGCTCTCGAACATGCAAATCCTGACTTATCTTGCGGACTAACGTTCTCGGTGGCTTCGCCTTAAGTCCGGGAACAAAAGTATCGCCATTTTCGGGAATACGCCTCCGTCCTCGTGTTTGTTTATCCCCTGTACGCGACAAACGTGCCCGCGCTCCACGCTCGAACTTAAACCACTCGTGCTGGTAGTTAGTATATCAGAGTATTATCTTAGGTTTACGTCTGCATTATCAGATACCGCGTTGTTGTGGGTGCTCGTCTGGGAACAGCTACTAACGGGATGTCTCAAGGAACATCGGAACTCGCTGTTCTGGGGATCATCCTCGAGTCTATTCTATCGTTTTTCTGATCCTGACTTATATATAGAACAGAAACGAGTAGACGATCTGTGTCGTTCTCTTTGATAGTATAAAATACTTTTTCATTTCCACCTGTGTTCTTTTTGCTTTCTTTTTTGCGAGAAATGCGTAGCTTGAAATTAGTCAAAAATAGTAAACGAATGATTTCAGAGTGGAAAATGAACTGCGCTATAACACAAAGCTTAGTATGCACTTGTTGAATGTTTGCTTTGTAGAGAATATGAAATTCAAATTAGATATTGCCAAACACAGAGTAATTAACTTTATAATTTTTTCATAAATGTATCTGCTTCCTATGAATATGAGCGACTTCCAGAAGTAATTTTCAACCTTTATGGTCGAGCAGAAATATTCCCTAATAAACTTAAAATTTTCAAAGTATACTAGATGTAGTTGTATAAGTTTTCCAAGCTAAATTCTAATTTTACATTCAAGTATTAAATATGACAAAATGAAATAATAAAAAAATATAACAGAAGATTGAGTCGATTGTTTCAGTGAAACTAAAAAAGAAAGTAACTTATGGATGTAAATGTACATGGTGTCCCACGCAACGGAGATATCTATATCTTTGAAACGCTTAGAGATAGCAAAAAGTGTCACAAGGCAAAGTTAAATGGTATCGGACGGTGCATAATATTCAAATAACATTATGCACTTTTGTACTTCAGTAGATAAAAAAATATGCAACAGCCCATTTTGTTTAAATGGAAACCTATGCTTTTGACTGCATCAAATGATGCAGTTTTTTGGGCTCTACAAAAAATATATGTTACTTACAACTTATAACATACTTATGCCCTAAAGTTATTCGTTAAGAAGTTATCGCAGTTAAAATTTTACTAAATTCTTTCGATCTGTCCACTCAAATCTACTCAAGTGCTACCGACAGACCGAAAAAATTCAGTAAACTTTTAGCTGCGATAACTTCTTAACGAATAACTTCAGGTCATAAGTATGTTAGTACTTTTTTAATAGTTTTCTATTTTTAAAAAAGGGCTGTTGCATTTTCTGATGCACCGATGCACAAAAGTGATATTTATAATTTTATTTGTAAATTATGCACCGTCCGAATCCATTTAACTTTGATGACATTTTTTTCTATCTATAAGCGTTTTATTTAATATTATAAGGTAATTAATCTGTTCCTTTGTTTTAGTGTGCTTAAAAATTAAGAAAACAGGCAGAGTAAATACAGTTCAAAATTAGACTATATAATTTAGGAGTACATAAAGTACTGTTTGTTTTCATGTAATTTTAGCAGGCTCCACGTGTTATTCACATTTGAGGTCGAGTTTTTAAATTTTATATCACTTGATGAGTTATTTGCGGAAATACAATTTCAAATTCTTGGCGTTTAGCAGTTTTTGGATCTCACTATTTGTAGATCCCAACTATTAAAAAAAAAAAATTGCAAAAAAGGGAAAAGAAATTACAATTTCAAATGGGAATATTTTTGTAACAAGTATTTCGACCTTTACGATTGTTTTTTCTTAAAACCTGAAGCGTCCAAGCAGTATACAGGTATAGATGATCTAAAAAAATCTATTGACAATTTAAAATCTAAAAGCTACTATACATCAAGAAATTGTAAGTACGTCAAAATTTGTCAATACCGAAGTTACAAAAATGGAATGTGTATCGCAATTAGAACCCTCAAACTATTTCAGAGACATCATATTAAAAATTGTATTTTATGTACTTTTATAGTCTACAAGGTGTAATAAAAAAATGTTATAAGTCCTTGAAAGGTGCGACTTCTAACAGTATCCTCGGAGGTTTTACTAACGAGATACTGCTAAAATAACCTGATCAATCCCAGCGCGAATACAGTAATACTGTGAAGGAATTTCAACGCGAGCTTCAGCTGTAAGTAGTATTGGCCCGTCATCGTCCGTGCCAGAATCATTCCGCTGTACTCGCTCTCTGGTTGGTCGATGTTTTTCGTTAATAACTCGTTAACAAAACTCCATCTCAAATTTTCATTAAGAAAAAAGTTGTTTAAAATCACCTCAGAAATCGCTTTCAAAGACCTACAACATTCCTATTACACCCTATACAATAAAATTTTAGATTGCATTCACCCTGCCTGTTTCATTGACCTTTAAAACACGGGAGATTTTTTTGTCGCACCGCGTACTTCGATTAGGTACCAGAATCACTAATTAGCGTAGCCTAGATCCCCGCAACAAATCAATTAGCGCAATCTGATCTCAGAAACGGCGAACTGGAGCGCAAATCCCAGACAGCTAAAGCTCACAGCCGATTCTGTTTCTCGTGGGAACGATCGCACTAAATTCCAACCCCCCGGTGCGTACGATTTACCCGAGACCGTCTCTTCCCGTCTGGCACGCACATAATTCGAGCTCCACGCCCCGTTTTCCCCGGTCGTAAGCGCGATTGTGCTCCTGCGCGCGACTGAAGCCCATCTGTCCGTCAGTGTGACTTGACGCGCGCCGAGAAATCGCGGATTAACGCGCGTCAAAGTCACCGAACGCCGGCAAGTTGCCCTGACACGTTGAAGCTAATTACTCCTGCGAACCGGAGGACTTCGAGAGCCGATTTTCGGGGATATCTCAGGGATATCTCGGGTATAAACTCTGATATCAAACAGGGGATATTGATGCGTTCTGTTTTGCCTGGTGCACGTCGATTGTGTAACTTTTCCGATGCGTAGCAGTAGGGGAAAAACTCGGTTGCTCGATTTACCGGACTGCGATTAAAATGCTTTTTTCCCTTCGGATCGAACTGTCCCAATCGAATTAGCCGCGGCACAAAAGGACGTCGCTCGACAAAGCTGCGCGGTGAATGGACGCGCGCTGCAATCGGATACGTAACAGCTGCTCTCATCAACCGCCTCTTCGGATCGAAATATATGTACGAGACGCTTGAACGTTCGCGATATGATACGGTTCGAATGAAACTTTGTTCGCCACTTGTTGCGCGCCTCGTTGCTCCTCCGGTTCCTGGTCGTGTTGCGCAACGAAGTTACATTATGGGACCTTGTTGCGAGTGCACACGCAACCTGGAGCGGGAAGCCGCGGCGCGCCGGTGACGGCGGACGACCTGGAACATTATCGATTACCTCGAACGTGTGCCGAAGGACCTTATGCTTCCTAGTGCGGCAAACCCTCGAAAGCCTTGGCGCATCTTTTTTTAATCATTTTGGCGCAGTTAGTGCAACGCACCGGTAATTCGCTGTGGAACGTTTCCGTTTGGTACGCGGTTCGTAGGAATTTCGGTGTCTATGATAATTAATAAATGTCCTGATTGGAAGATAATACGACCGATAGGTATGCCGCCGCGATTGTAACGGTACGCGCAGCTGCATTTGACGGCTATGGTTATCTTTCAATTTGTACGAATATCCGTGATTAAAGCGGACCAAACACGGTTTAGTTCGATGGAAATAATTCGAACCGCTGGACTGAAATATTTGCGTATCGATGGAAGCTCGCTAAAGCGTTCAAAGGGACCCATGTAATTCACGATAGAACTGTTTCGCCATGATTCCGTGTTGGTCAATATTACCCTGAATAGATTCATCGAACCCTCAATTTTGCGAGTCGAAAAATAGGCGCGCGGATCGATCGAACCGCTCCAGTGCCGCGAGTCCCTCGTAAATTTCGTCTTCCCCGAGGCGATGTAGTTTAGAAAAATCCACAGACAGACCTTTCAACGGAAGTCCGAAAGCGTCGTCGGACGGTGATCCCTTACATCGAAAGTGATTTCTGAGGTCGCAGAGTGGACGAACCCGTCATCGATTCCTCCGAAGCGAAACTTCTTTCGATCCCACGGCCGAGTAAATATTTCATTTGGAGTTCTCTCGCTCCTCGATTTCCGTCGTTGGTTGTCTCGCGACTTTCCTCGTTACGTCGACGATCCCGCGTCTCTTTCCCAGGCCATTAACGATTGTCCAGGGCGTCGGTCGCGGCAGCGGAGCATTGTGCGAGGCCGCGTATTCAGGGCCCCGGCTGTCGTTTATCGCGACACGGAATCTCAGCGAAAACCTCACGCTAATTCAGAAGTTGCCGGCAAGACGAGACGGATTCGAATAGCCGCCGGCCGGACAATCGAGCTTCGCCCGTGAAAGGCGGGAACTTTCGAGTCGGCAGCATAGTTTGACGCGTATCTCGGTCGACGGTTGCGCATAGAATCTTTAGAATGGAACACGACAGGGTGTCCCGCTGTGCTCGAGTTTCCCTCGGAGCGGAAACACTGTGGTCGACGGAGGAAACTTCGGGCGATGTTTCGCCGAACAGTTGGAACGGCTGGGCGGAGCGCGGAGCTAAACGTTGCTCCTTGGGACGGTCCAACCGGTCCTGTGATCCTTTCAGCTATTTATTTAACTCCGGATCCCCTAAATCTTATTATGAAAGTAATCGCTGGATTTCGCGCCGGTCTGTATACTTATTCCGTATTCACGTTTACAATACTTTTGAGCTCAAAGGATCTCTGAAACTGGTTCTAGGACTATTTAGGTTATTTATTTAATTCTGAATCTTATTATCAAAGGAATTTCAGGACTTATAAAATTTTAGAGCTAGAGTTCACAGACCTTTGATGTGAGTACCTTTTGCTTTGCGAAATTTAAAAATCGTTTCTTTTGCTTAATTTTAAAACTTGATTAAAAAATATATTCCGTACATGTGAATGTAATATTCCAAAAATTGAAACTAATTTAAATTTGTGAAATTTCGAATTTTTGCATGAATTAATTTTGTGATCTGGGGGTTCGCTTCACTTCTCTTCTAAATTTCTATCTTTATTACTATTATATTGTTAAAGAGTCGTATAGAATATTGGGATTTATGAGATTTGCTGCGAACTTCAACAGTCTTCAAACATAAGTTGCCCACAACTCCTTGAATTGATAAATTTTTTTCGGCCAGCTAAATCATTTATTTCCTTATTTCTTTATTTATTTATTTATTTATTTATTTATTTATTTATTTATTTATTTATTTATTTAAACGGGCAAATGCTCTTTGATTTCACAGATAACGATGATGCATTCATCGCAATGAACAGACCTATAATATAATAAAAACAATGTGACAAGCAATATAGTATAATATAAAGAAGATTTATCTGCACTACAGCTAATTTGCATACTTCTAATTTAGATTTTTTCTGTAATAAGCCGGTTTATATATTTAAGAGTCACATTTTAAACAAATTGTAAACTAATTATTAATATATCCGTGCGATGTATCGTGCTATATTGTGTACTAATGGGGTAACTCGTTTATATTGAATAAATATTGAATATTGAATGAATTATAAGATAATATCGTTTAAAATATTGAAAACGAGTTTTCCTCTTTTATGTATCAATAATAAGATTCTATAAATACAAAAATTATAATTCCATAAAGCAAGACTTTATAAACCCGTAACAAGCAAAAAACGTAAAACCCGTTCATTAGTTCGTCAATAAAAAATTCATAAAATCCGGCTCCTTTTTCCTACGATAGGATAAATTTACTTTTCAAAGAAAACCAAATAATAAAAATTTCTTAATATTGTTACGAGCATTGGGTATATATTCATGGCCTACGGATGCTCGCACCGAAAAAGAACGGACAATCCAGAAGATGATTGATTTCCCGTTAGTCACAAGGAACCCGGCAAGATTGACGGTTCTCCATAAACACGATTATATTTCTATTATTTGAGCTGTTTCTTGTGTACCTACTGTGTAAATAGTAGTAAAGTATATACAACAGAGTTGGGCAAAATGTAATCTGATTACAAATCACGAATTGTGATTAGAGTGTAATTGTTCATTCAA
The DNA here is from genome assembly GCA_030770465.2 of Perdita meconis. Lineage (NCBI taxonomy): Eukaryota > Metazoa > Arthropoda > Insecta > Hymenoptera > Andrenidae > Perdita > Perdita meconis. The sequence continues at coordinate 6,360,313 of JASKOS020000007.1, forward strand.
TTACGAGTTATTTTCTGTAATCGTTAGTTATTGCTGACTACAACTTGACTGCGTAGTCAACAAAAATGAACAGTTACAGAAAATAATGTGTAATTGAGTTAGTAATTACATTTTAATCACGATTTGTGAATTGTAATCTGATTACATTTTGCCCAACTGCAGTGCAATAACTAGTAAAGTATAATAATTAGTAAAATGTAAATAAACGGCGCAATAATATTTTATTAGCATTCATCTACTAAAAGAAAATAATTTATTATTTTGACATAAATAAATATAACCCACTTACCGTTATCTCAGTATATATTCATAGAATTTCAGTTAATATTGAAATTTAATTTCCCCAGAATAACTCCAATTTATACAGTTTAAATTGTATCTGCTTTTCGGTTCCACTAAATCAACTTGAAACTCGAAATTGACGTTTGCTCATTACTCAAAGCCACTGCTTCGCTTTTATTTTCCGTAACAAAACAGGAAGTAAATAAGCTTCTGTCCCTTCAGAACCATAAATAAAATACCTATACATCAATGTTTTTCATTACTTTCCTAATTCTCCAATCATAATGTTTTCCTCAAATCCACCATCTGCAATTTAAATCCGAATCCATAAGAAATGCTTTAAATCTCCGTAATAATCGAACAAAGATACAAATCCAAATACTCATAATTCAAATTATAATGAACAGTATTTCAAATATCGAATATCCGTGAAGCGAAAGCTGAGGAAATACGCAGCCACTTAAATCAAACCGATCGAGTATCCAACCTCTCGAATTTCAAATATCCTGTAAATCCGGAGCACCAATGAAAGCCCTAATTTAAAGTCGTAAAAGACTCCCGGACGAGTTCGAGAGTACTTCCACGGGAGACATCGAAGCGATTCGAAGTCTGTCTCCCCGAAAAGCTTCACTCCAGCTAGACGAATCCATGGAGAAGCGATTTGACAATCGTAAGAACGACTCCGGGTTTCCGCGAGTCAGACAACCGCGCGACGGAGGGTGGAGAATCGCGAAGGGGTGGCGGGTATTAAAGTAAACTCGCGAAGTCGGGAGGAACTTCCCCCTGCACCCGAGATCGTCGCGCGGTTCGCGCTCCCGCGCGATAGTTTGATACGTTAATCCGTTAAGTTGGAGAATTTATCGAGTTGAAACTTGGTTTAATCTGGGACCGATGTGGATGCAAGCAGTCGAGTGGTTCTACCCGTAGACCAGCGCCCGTAATGTACACCCTGGGGGGGGGAGGTCTCGGTGGGTTAGGGAGACCGGGGGAGACACAGGATAACGACTCGAGGAGACCTTGTCAGAGCAACGGGGTAGACGGCGATGAGGGAGGGACGCGAAGCGTACGTTCGTACGGTCTTAAAAGCGACGAAGCACCGGGCCTCGCTGTCTTCGTCGCGGATCCCGGCTCCTCGAGGTAAACCGACCGCATGAATTAATTACTTCGCAAACGACGAAACGCGCCCTGGCTATTCCTCGGCTGCGAAAGGCTGATCCCCTTCCCGGGCGTAGCCTTCGTTGCTGGATAATCATAGGAAAACAGAGACAGACGAGGGAGTAGACGGAGAATCCACCTTTGTACAATATTAGGAGGCACCGCAGATGATCTTCTTATCCACCAAGCCGGAACGACCAACTACCTGGCAAATGGAGTCGTTCGTCGGTCCGCACAATGCCTTTCTACGGAATTCATGAATCTTTCAAGTCTTGATGACTACGAAGGAATTTCGACGGGGACATTGGAGGCTAAAAAAGCTGGCCGTCGAATGATTCTGCGGTAGTATTCAGTAATACAACGGAAAAGAATACGATTGCGTGACTTTATAGGGTTAAATCACCTTGGAGATTCGAATCATGTAACAAGTTTCGAATTTTTTTATGGAGAAATCATGAGATAAATGAATAAGTTTCTTAATGGCATGTTCTCCTTTAAAGTCATCTTTTCTGAATCCTTATTTAACATAGAAAGTTATTAAATCACTATATGGTCCAGGAAAAATAGATATCCAACAAGGAAATAATTTATAACAGGCTAAATTTTTATATGCACATTGGTATTGGGGTTCTAAATAATATGTGAGAGTTCCTCGTCGATCCTGTGCCTGCTAAATCAATTACGCGGAGTCAAAGGTCGCGAAAACCGTTTTTTTGCAAATATCGCGGAAGCAGTGAACTTTCCGAAAAAAATATTCAATACTTATTTATAGCTGAGACAATTTGCTACAAAAACAGCTTAACTAGTTCTTTTTGTAGGAGTATATTTCTATATATACTATATTTCTATATTTCTATATATTTCTATGGAAAGCATAGTGTAATTCTTATCTAATTATCTTCATTATTATTTATCTTATTACACGTTTTTTTGCAGCGTACTATTTTGCATGCCTTTTAGGGTTTACGTCTTTATAACACTCTGACCCAATGATAAATTTAAACTCCAGATTTATAAGATCATGAATTGATAGAATGTTTAGTAACAACCAACATTAATAGTAACACTAATTTCTTTATAGAAGATCCAAAGACCGTAGCAGAATTAAATCTATATAAATACAGTTATCTTTTGGAGTAGAACGTGGAAAAAAAGAATGTATATTGGCAAATTGGAACAGTAAAGCAAAAGGAAGGTTTTTTACCATAAAAATTCTAACTTCTAGAAATGGTAAAAGCAAAACTAATGCAATTATTCATGCAATTCGTTACTGAAAGTAAAGATAGATCAATTAAAATAGGTTTACAAAGAGTATGCTAAATTTATTTAGATTCTTGAAAAACGTATTTGCCTTTGTACAATAAAAGTTATGGAAACAGTTGGAACAACATAAATTGTTAAAAAGATATAATAGTGTGGATTTGACAGTCGATTAGCATTTGTAATATATGTGAATGAACATGTGAGTCACTGTATATCAAATTTGAAAGAAATTGGTTGATGAATCGGTTATTGAAAAATCATGGAAGCCATCTGAAATTATGCACTACAAAAGAAAGAACAATCACGATGACGAGATAAAAACTTCATTGTGTATGTAAAGTATTAATTTCCTTGATTAATAGTAAATTCATAACTTTTAATCTCAAGGGAAGCTCCAGAAAAAAATACTTTCAGAGGAGTATAGCCTTTCAGAACTACATTATACATGTTGTAACCCTGCTATTTGACCCAATCCTGCATGTTATTGTGTTAAATAACTCTTCCAATTGTAAGAAAAATATGAGGAAGTTAGTCTTAATATTTACGTTTATTATCCCTTGACATTCTGTAAAAATTTCATTGATCATATTCATAATGGCGTGTTAATAATTCAAGTTATAATAAATCAGAATTTAAGCAGAACCACAGCAGGGTTAAAGTAGATATACATATAAAAACATTTCGTAACTACATTTTGTAACTTTTTGTACTTTAAGTATCACAGATCAAATAACTGTAACTCAAAGCATTTATTAAAAAAAAATTGTGTGTGATGGAAAAAATCTCACCGTAGATTCAAAGTTAGGATTAAAAATTGCGTGAGAATATAAATATTCTTTGAGACAAAATTGCGTTGATCAGTATTATCGTATCTTCTAACATGGCTCAACTCTTTAAACGCGGAAAGGTGAACGAGGACAACGCAGGGTGGATAGTCAAAGGGCGTAAAGTTTCGGAGGTACCGAAATACGTTCGCGAGGGACGCGTGCGGTAACGGGGCCAGTAACGTTTATTGGAAGGCCAACGTTTCCTCCGCAGACCCTCAGGATCGAATAGCGGTGAATAATACAGCCGCGATACGTATTCCTCTCTGTTCCTCGTCACGCAGATAGGATCCGATACGGTGGTGGGAAGAACGCCGGCAATCTTGGCCAGGCCAGCAACAGGATACATAAATATAAATCCACGGAACGAGGGTTCCGTGCAGAAGAGGGGCGAAACGGGGCCGACGAAGTCGAAGATAAAGGAAGTTCGGAGACGCGCTCGCTCGCTCCTCTTGATTCTGCCGCGAAAGTTTTCGAGAGCTCTTGGACGGCACCCTCGGGAATCGAGCCACGCACGCTCCCTTCTTCCATCGGGCAGATCCTCATAATATTTCTCGAAATCCTTCGAAATTCCGCACAGGGAAATTTCCTCGAGCGTGTTCCGTTGCGCCTCGCCGCGAGGAACGAGCTACCGCGGGATTTATGAAGAGCACTTCCGCGGGAGGATCCGCTCCGCGTCTATCGCCATTCGTCAACCGGAAAGCCCTCGTTCGCGGTTTACAATTACGGAAGACGAATCGATCCGGAGAGCTCGCGTCCTAGAAAAATAATTGCCGTTTTATCGTGCGGCCCGCGGCTGCCGGTAATCGATACAGTGGCGCGAAGCGCCTTGTCCTTCTGCTCCGGATTTTCGGTCACTCGCAGAGGAAGTTTGCGCCGCGACACCGTCTGTTTGACGACGTTTAAATTGATTCGCAAACACCGGGAGCTTCGAACGAAGTCGTGGATACGAATCGAAAAATACTCGCGCGACGCGGACCCGAAATCCTTTACTCGCGCGAGGTAATATTCAATGGAATGCACTGACCGAAAGGATTGATTACTTCACTCCGATAAAATATCTAGCCGGTCGATGCAAAGGGTTAGGTGCTCTTCTCGGCAGCGGCGACAATTGAGAGACTGGACTAGATTGACGTCAATCGCGAGCACGCATCAATCGCAATTTATTCGATGACTGTATCCGGTTTGACTGGCTCTCCGTGTGGAGTATGTAGTGTGGACTCACTTTGACGCTCGTATAAAGTTTCTGTTTTTATCCCTATGAAAGTGGAAGCGCAAAAAGTTGCGAGGATGCCGGAGGGACAAATGACCACGTCCAATTCAAAGTTATCTCGTAATGTATTCACAAAATGACTTTCTAAGAGCGTACAATGCTTGAGCTCCCATTCGCACGGGCGTAACGAATCTGACCTCCTCACAGCCGTTGATCGTCCAGGAGCCAGCAGGCCGTTAGCACTGGCGAGGAGTTTAAAACGTGTCCTCGCGATTAGCGCCTCGCGGGTCACGATGCTTTCACAGCAAACATTTACGCTAAAATCGCGAGGTCACTCATACTCCCACGATTTAAATCATAACAGAAGAGCCGTAATTCAATTACGGTTGACGATTTCTGGAACACAATAGACGATTCCGCAACCTTATAATTACATTGAATCCCGCAAGTGTTCATCGCCTAGACTTAATCCTAATCCTTATAATCCTTATACCTAATCTGAACTGTAACAGTTTCGAATTCAGTGACGCGAATTGCGATAATTCCTATTTTCGACTTTGAGAAACGATGAATAGAATCTCCTTCCTAATTCCTGACAAAGAAAAGAATCCCGCAGGACATTGGAACTAAGTACCGAACAAGACCAAAAGTCAACGAGGGTGAAACTTTCACGAAGCGTATCCCTTTTCAATTAGGCGCAGCAAGGGGAACCATATGCGAAGGGCAAACCACAGATTACATTTGCTACCCTTTCGAACTGGGCCAACCCCCAGGATCCACGGTGTCATTATATCTCCCTTTCATCCCCTAAATTGTCGCGCGTTCCCTAAATCCTCGCGGTCTCTGTGTCCAAGCGATGTAAACGCTTAGCATACACCCTCGGTTATACGCTGGAAGTTAGTGGAAGTAAATAACTTCCGGGTCGATACCGTTTGTTTCGTACGCTTACGAGCGTAGGCCCGTCATAAATTTTCAGTGGCCCGTTGCGGCAACGAGGGAGGCGTGTGTAACTCTGGGGTTCAGCTGCGACCCCGTCGATAGTCAATCTACCTCCGAATCTGGTGCGCGAATTCTGGAACTTGAGAACCGCGACTCCTTCGAAGGCTCCGCCGATCTCGAAATCGGTTTACGGAGTCGCGGCACACGTGGCCGTTTGCAGGGTCGAATTTTTCTGGATGCCATCTGTTGACAGACAGAAGCGGCCGATAACGGAAAACCGCCGCGCCGCAATCAGTAGGAACGATCGGTTTGCGAAACGGCCGAGTGTCGGACACACAATCGGTGTCTTCCGTCGATTCACCGGCTTAAAATACGATTATAATTCCCTTTTGTCCTCTAAATCGTCCCGACGCGCATGCATCTTCCTCGCTCCCCTGTCGGCTTCCAATCGAACCGTTCCGAGCGCTTTCTGGCCGCCGATCCGCGCCGACCGCCGCTCGATATTCCTCGGTACCGGTGGATAGTCGCTATCGCGGCGTCTGCGGGAAAAGGGGCACTTCGAACCTTCTGCGACGGGCTCCGAAACCGCCGAGGTCTACTTCGTCGCAGGCGAACGTCCGTCGAGGGCCCTTCCCCCGCGCTTCGACGCTCTCGCATATCTTTCGCGCGGCAGAGGTTCTCGACGGGGCCATTTCTATGCTCGTATTACGACTGCCTCTCTCCTCCCTCTCGAACGTCTACCTTTTATATTTTTCGATGTTTACTTTAGCAGCCGCGGAGCGAGGAAGCGGAACTTAAAAAAGAGAAACTGTCGCGCGGCGGGTGCGCGATCCCTGATAAAGCGGACGGAGCTTTTCACCGAGTTATTCGCTGCAAAATTCATTCTCAAAAGTTTGAACAAGAACAATACCGAGCGCATAATCCGACGCCTCGCGTAGCCGAATAGCCCAGACGCTGTATAAACGTATCGAAGCTACGAGGGGGTGGCGAAAACCAAACAGAGAATATTTCTCGAGGCCAAACACCGAGACCGTCCCGCCATTCTCTTCTCGCCCGTTCAACCGTATACGCTCTCTCCATCTTCCTGTCCACCTTCCGTTTCGTCCCTCTTCGTGTCCCCTGATTTGATTACCATTCACACATCCCAACCCATTCCTCTCCCTCCTTCTGGATCCCTCGGTCGCTTATCGCTCTCCCCCAACCTTCTCTCTGCCCCACTATACACACAACCCTCTTTATCCATCCGCTAATCCCTTTCGGCGTCTTTGTCTTTCATTCCTCTCTGCGGTCGTTGCACACGCGGCTTTCGTCCCGGTCCCCTCTCTCTCTCCGAACCACCCTTCGTCCCTTTCCGAGCTGTTCCACCCTTACACGAGACTCGCTCCATCGTTCGCCCAGCTACCCTCTGCACCGCAATCGAATCGCTCTTCGCCAGTTCTTTTTTCCTTCGCCCCCCGCGATTTCTGCCTCTTGGCAGCGCCGGACATCGATAACCATATCCGTCGACCACAAAGCGGCCGCGCGCCAAACCTTATACCGATTCGGATAAGCATGCAGTACGCCCGTTCGCTTCGTTCTCCTTTCTTACGCAAAGTATGCGGTGTTAGGGAATTTAAAGTTGAGGGGCTTGCGTATCAAATGGAGCAAAATATGATAAATATGGTAAAAGTGTACAATATCATAACGAATATCAAATATGTTTGATGCACTGGATTTACAAGATGATTTTAGACGATGTGGGACTTGGTGCAATAATAATTTAGCAACGTTAAATCTGTCAAAATGTTTTATTGTGAGATCATTTAGAAATAGTACACTGATTGTATTTCTGTATATCATACATAACACTACATTGCAACAGGTTTCTGAGGCTTGTGATCTAGGTGCTACTTATAATGGTCTAAAGTTGAATGGATTATTTAATTTTGTAATCGCTTTAAAATTATCCCCCGAAGGTCCAGTAACCTTGAATGTGGAAATACATTAAAAATGAATCATTTCATACAATTTCTAATAGCTGTCAGAATCGCCGATAATAACTTTCAACAATTATTTGAAGATGATAACTAGACTACGAATGTTTATACATATGTGGCGATTTTAAATATACCAAAATGTGTAAGCATGTACATAGATGCAAAAATTCATGAAATATCGGAAATAAAATACATTTTATAATATTTGAAAGGTAATAAGTATTTTCATTGAAGTTGGTTTCCTTTTTCTATATACTTGAAAATATACATTTGCATAAACATCTGAAGTCTATTTATTATTATAGTATTACCAACACGGCTACTAAAAATTTAGGGTTTGTTGAAGGCTTTTCGACTGGGTTTAAAAATCCATATTCTATTAAATTACTATACCAAACCTTAGGCCCAACCTGGAATGTATTGTCAATTATAAATATATACAGTCAGCCTACCATGACAAATATCAAAAACTTCTAGAAGATATTCAACATAAATTTCGAAGATACATATATTGCAACTAAGATGAGAAATCCAATAACCACATTTGATGAATTGAATTGAATATAATTAATAAATCACCGAATGTCTTTAAACTTTATAAATGATTCACAAATTTCCTGCAAAACATAAAAAATTAATTGCCGTTCGCATTAATAAGGTATAAATGCAAAAGTGATACCGATCCTGTTAACATAATATGCAGTGAAGTAAACACGTTTGCCAACGAGTTAGATTTTTTTCATGACTCCCTATACTCTCTCAAGCGTGATTTGTACTTTCTTCTATACCATAACATTTCGTCAACTATTAATTAATTGTTTAATCTTTTATTTTTATTGTATTGTCTTCTTTACTGTATACACTAAACATTAAACGATGCATATCCGTAAATAAATAAATAAAAACTACTGAAACTACTGATCAATATGGAACAAGAAAAGACTACCGTTATTTGTACATTTTTCTGGAAAATAAAAAAAAATGTTGAGTGCAGAGGGTATGATTGCTGCGTGATCCGAGTAAAAAAGTTATAAAAAAAAAAGAAGGTTACTACGTGTGGTACGTGTTTGAACCAAAAATAGAGTGAGAGAGAATTACAGGCTTAACAATATGTTTATGAAAAAGACTATATGCTCTAAAATTGGCTTTGAAAGCTCGGTATGATAGTCAATTCAATTTAAAATAGAATGCCACACAATTTTCGTGAATCAGTTCATCAATTTTTTTGTTGAACTGGCTTCCGTTTGGAAAAATGTTTCTAGAGAGACGTGTTTAAAAGTCCATTCCACCTTGCCGTTTAAAACAGGAGCTAATTTTCACGAATCTTTTGTTCCTGAACTAGGAAATGAAGTTCCACATTTTTCGGCGTTACAGTTCCATTACTTCTCACTTTATGGAATAATGTTTTTAGTATTTTTGAAATATTATTACGAATATATGAATACAAAAGTTTTACCTCGATGAAAATTCAATCTCCGTTTAAAAATCTTCCAGCATTACACATGTTTGTACAAATTGCAACGCCGATATTTATTCCACGTGCCCAAAGTCCAAAAACCATGAAATATCCACAAAAAACACCGTATTAAGTATAATATTTGAGTTGCTAGGTTCCATTAACTGATCACCATATGCATCGATTCCTGGCGGTTTAATGCTGGGTAAAAAGCTATGCGTTAATGAGATTACTATCAAATCACGATGATAATGCCCGAAATTGCACAGGCGCATGGTCCACGCGAATAAAAGCGAACGGGGTCGGATTGGCGCCAAATTCAATAGCGACGTCATCGCGCCGAATGCGCTCAAAGCTCCGGTTCCGGAATCCGTATAGACGGGTATCGTCGAGCGTAATCGAACCGTGACGGGTTTAGAATCGGTTTCGGCTAATCATACGCAACGCATAGGCGGCTGTCGTTCGCCGGTCAATACTGTTTTCATGGATTGACACATACCGCTAATTAGTATGCTCGGCTCAATGGTATTGCGGCACCGACGGCCCTGAATACCTTGGCAAACAGCGCGCGCCCGTCAAAAGCGAGATTATTGCGGGTCTCGCGGAAAAAGGGAGACGCCTCGCCGCGCCGTTCTCTCCTCTGCGTGTGCGTCAATCAGTTAGACTCTCCGGACAAGGGAGACACGGGTAGAGAGAGCGTTAGTCGCGCCGCAACATGGATTTCGAGTCTTCACAAAGGCTCTCTCATCAGAGCCAGGCCAACCGTTCCATGGCGTCGCCAGCCAGACGACGCTGGAATGAGTAATAAGCCCTATCTCGCGACGCTGCCTTCGCTCGTCGCGAATTGAAGGGATTGTTTCATTTGCGCCGGGGACAAGGCTTTCTCTTATACCAAACGTTTGAAAATCGCGAATTCCGCGTCAAACCAGCGAACGTTCCTCTCGAACCTTGAGAAATCGCTGAAACAGAATTTCTGCCCGAAATTGAATTAATACGCGCGCAAGAACAGCGCGCGACCGGTCGGACGTCGCAAATTCGCGATAACCGGCGCGCCGATCGATATCCCAAGCGATTTCGAAGTTACAACGATGTTCGAAAAGCTCCGCGCTTATCGTCCCGTGAACGCGAAGTAATCGGATCGCGAACTCCGCCGCCGCAAATTGCCTCGTTTAACGGTGACCGCGGTTTTATCGCGAACCGGCGACGCGTGTCTTATCACTCGCGGTAGAATTAACACGCGAAAGCTGCGAGCGCGGCGCGACGCGACGCGCGTCCTGCGACCCTCGAAGTCCTCCGCGCGGTTCGAATTTTCCGTTTCATTAACCCCGCGGCTCTCATCGGCCCTGGCATTAACGGTTCCGCGCTTCCGTATTTATGCGTCGGTAATTAAGAGCTAATTAAAAATGCCGAGGATTCGGCGGTCGGTAAATAATCGGGGAACGAAAGCTGCCGCGCGGCAAGATAAATCGAATCGGCTATCTATCGATCGTATAATGTATCCTGGATTTAAGCGGCGGCCGCTAATTGCGCGCCGGTATTCCGGAACCATTTAAATCGGTTCACCGCGACAGATCTAATCGCTTCGGCCGTCCGTTTCCGCCACCCCCGACCGACCCCCTGGCCCCGTCCCTCCGCCGGCAATTCTTTTCATCCCCCGCCGCCTCGACCCCGCCAAACGACCCCGGAGCGGACAGTCTTTTCGCTCGCCGTTGCCACCGACACCAGGAATTTTTCATCGGACCTCGGAGTTGGGGCAAATGACCACTGGCTGGGAGTTAGAGGAGTTTGAAGAAGGGGGTGGGTAGCGGGTTCCGTTGATAAAACTGGAAATAGAACATCCCTTGCGGGGATACTGATTGATGCAGAGTGTTACAGATTTGTTTGTATTAGGTATACAAATGATTTCTCGGTCTTTTTTAAATGAAAATTAATGTTTATTGTAACCCCGATTGTGCCACCGGATAGAAGCAGTTTGTTGAGAAACTTCGAACATTGCTGCAAACTCTTAAGGTAAATGTCCCAATTTCTGCTCATGTCCCGATTTCTAATCACTTCGTGTTTTTCTTATTATTAAATGTTACGTTTGTACTATAATTTTAAAAAAATAATTATGTTCTTTGATCATTCGTGCGAGTGATGCACAGGTTTGTTACAAAGAAAGTGCTACGTAAGCAACGAAAAAAATTGTAGAACAAGGAACTTACTCGTTCTGATCGTATTCTTACTGCTTAGACTAAAGACCAGCAATTTCATTGTGATTCGATAATCGGAGCGAACGTAGTGTGTGCAGAAATTAATCGTATTTAATACTAAAAACGTTTACTGTATTTTACTCTGGATTTTTACTGGATTTTTTGTGACTTATTTGTCGTGAGCAGAAATACGAACATTTAGAATACTACATTGAATTAGCCATTATTAATAATTAAACGTCATATAACATCTTTTTAAAATATTTTTGCATTAATTGATTCATTATCGAGGTATTAATCAATTACTTTGCAAATTTTTACTGCAAACAAATTTTTGATATCTTTTTCATAACGAGTGAACGCTTAAATGAGCAGAAATTGGGACATTCACCATATTGGATTTGGCATGGATTTTCTGTCAGCAGCTGCTCCAATTTTTCCGGTTGTTCTGGACGTTTCTCATGCTTAAATTCAAAATTTCCATTTCGAAACTCTGAAATTACTTTCTGCATATCCTATAAGATACATCATCTTCCCTCAATGCTTCGCAAATCGTTTGTCTAGCCTCGGAGATACTTTTTTTAATTGGAATGCGAAAAGCAAACAATGTTGAATGTGTTATTTACCGGACGTTATTTTGTTTGCTACATTCACGGAGAATTCTTTGAAATTAGGTCCGTTCCATATTCTGTTTTTATAATCTATTATGTTTGCATTATACAGCTCTAAATATAACGGGAAATAGTTTCTATTTAAATGAGTGCTACATTTGATTAAATGTTAGGGTCGCAAATTAATTTATACACCTAATATTATAAACATTCGTGCGACTCAAAAACCGCGATTAATTTGAGTGGAAACTTCTATGGAGAATTAATTTCGCATACGTTTGCTGTAAAAAAAGTAAATGATTTTTTAAGGAAAACATGCAGCGGAAACTCTACGGCTTTTATTTGTATGTACATTATTCGAGTATATGAGAAAAAGTTTTTGCTAATTTCCCAGCAGTGCAGTGATGCAATTTCTAAGTGGAGTGCAGCGCTGCAACAAAATGAGCCGCCTACTGTATTTCATGCATTTACCGGGTATTCTTGAAATTGCCTTACTGCAAAAATATAAAAAAAAAAAGGAGGGAATCAAAGCCTCTATCCAAGTTAAAACCCATTTACACTCTCAATTATACTTACCGAGAGGAGCAAAAAGTATTTAATCATGTTAGCTTTCCGCGACATCAATGAAATCTCGCGTCGCTTAATCAACCGTACTCGAAAATTCGCCCGGCCCGAATTCGCCATTGAATCCGGTGGCGTCCGCCTCAGAAATTGAATTCACGCGACCAGACTTCTGCCCGGCGAGCATTTACGAGCGACAGACCAATAATCGGTCGCGAATGCCCGAATCAAACGGTGCCCCTGCGCGCTCCTTGTTTTTCCTCGTTCCGCTGTCGCAGCCTGACGTTGGAATTTTCCGCCGTGGAAAACTCTGCGCGACGCTGACAGGTACAATTTCCACGGAAACGAGCCGTGAATTCCTTCCGTCGCGGTACCGCGTTCGACACCCCCGCCTCCCTCACTGGTCGCTCGAAAAAATGGCTCGCAACCGACCGAGAAGAAACGAAGGAGGGAAAAAACCGTTCGAACGGCAAAGGTAGGAGGGAACGGTTTAATGAGTCCCGCCACCCCTGTCACGAAGACGCGGGAGGGTTGCTGTCTTATTAGAAAACTTATCGATCGAAAAAAGGGGAAGTCGGGGATCGAGGGAAAAGCCGAGCAGGGAAGAAGAAGGACCAATTTGGTGGCCCTCGAGCCGGGAGCGATTACACGGCCGCTTCGAAACTCGTGGAATCTTAGAGGGTGCTCGAGCGTTGCCTTAATAAGCGCCTTAACATCCCGTCTATAAATTTAAACGATGTAAAATTAGCGCGAACCCAATGGCTGGCCACCCCTCATTCTTTCCCTTTGCGCCCTCTCCAGCCCGCTTCTCATCCCCCGTCTCATCGAACTCTCGAATAATAGGTTCCATCGGCGAACCGATCTATCCACTCTCTTCTCTGCTTATTCATCGCCCCGGTCAGGTTGATCCACGAGCCCGCACTTCTTCCTCAACCCCTTCGCCAACCCCCTGGCCCGCTTGTCCGTCTATATCCGCCGAAGTCGTTATTAACTGGTATTCCGTCGGGAGTCGGAAGATAATTCGAGTCCGAACACGCGAATGAAATTGGGTCTTACCTCGCGGCTTGTGCACGCGCGCGTATGTGTGTGTGTGTTCTCTGATGCCAAGAGAACAGTGTAAGCGATGTGGGGAACGTGAGCGGAATCGGGACGAATCCGGGCTCGCGCGAGCGGCGAATCGTCGTGGAGAACTGGGGCGAAAGGTAATTAATAACAATCGTTGGACAGCGGTGTCGCTCCGCGGCACGTTTTTAACCCGTTTTTAGATTTCATTCGCCCTCGCGCGTCTTTCATTTCGTCGAGCTCCAGCGTCAGATTGCGGGGCGAAAGGGGTGGTTCAATCAACGCGATTTTTTACCCGTTAAAGATAGTTTATTGCCTGGAAAATTCTGCCCGGTTCTTGCGCCGTGCTCTTCTGCGGACCTATCAGCTTTCCTCTGTCTAGATTGAACTTAAAGAGTCCTGGGAAATCCTTAAATAATTTATGTCCATCCTAGGAGCGCCGAATCCCCGGCTTTAATCCTCTTTCTTTGCTAAAAGGTATTTAAAATCCCGTTTTGTTCTTCATTCTCGAAATCTTCCCCTCGGACCTTCCGTCGCGCAAAAGTGATCGTGCTCGTTCCATAACGACAGTATTCTTCGTTTCCATGGATCGAAACAGTCATCTCGGGTTCACGATTCCGGTCGTATAATCGTCGTGGAGCGTCAGTGGCGCGAGCAAAGTGGCGCAATACGCGGCTGGGGTGGGTCGAGCGAGTCAGGAGCATAATTTTCAGACCGACAGGCCAGCCAATTCGGTTTCAGCCGGCCGGGCGAAATTGAATCCGACCCAACGACGATCGTAGGATACATCGAGGCGATAGTCGAGCGTCTCTCGAGCGCTCCAACTCCTCGTCCACGAGCATTCCCGACACGCGGTGTAATCGCGCGACCGATTTCGTGCGGGAGGAGTTCTCGCGTCGCGCGACCGACAGAGAAACGGTGAAACGACGCGAAAAATCGGTGTGCGCGCCTCGCGACGGAACAACGGACGGTGGGAAAAAGGGAGAGGCGACGAGCGCGAAACGGACGGAGGGGGCGAGGATCTGAATCGCGCGCGATTTACTTTGCAAACGACGCGGAGAACTCGGTAAACTCCGAGGCGCCCTCGATACGACGCGTCCCCGCGTCTGAAAACTTGGCCAATAAGCGAGGAAAACAAGAAAGAGGCGAATCCCGTGGGGGGGGACGCCGCGTAAACGTAAGCAGGTACGTTAACGGTTTCAAAACAGTCGAATATATTTCCCGGATCGACGCCACTCTTCACCACGGCCTCGTTCTTCTTCGCCTCTTCTTCCGCTTCGACTGCGATTACGCTTTTTCTTGCCTCGCCCGTCGAGCTCGGTCAAACTTGAAACATAGACGGAAGACAATCGCCGGGAAGAGTGGTTACTCCTGTAAACACCCAGCGAACTGTGTCTTTTTCGGGAGGCGAAACTCTTTCGTCGTGCAGGGGGGAAAAACTTTTCTGGATCCGGTAACGTAAACGCTCGAGGAACGATTCTCCTCGTTCATTTTCTACAGATTTTACGTTGAGCACTCGTTGAAGTAGTATTAAGTGTGTGCGAAGAGTCCATCGAGTTGAAATAGTAAAAATGCGAATGCTTTTGCAGAATTTTTGTTTATTAAATACCGGAAAAAGATTTATGCTGATTCTTAGAACGAATTTCAGATATTTCGAAGTATTTTAAAGCATCCTTGTATTTCACAAAGAATTCATAATTTACTTTAAGAATTCTACTTCAATATTGTATAAGCTAGTACAATCTTTTATTCTAAAAGTATCAATTTAAGTTCATTGCTAACAAAAGAGACACACGAACATCTTCTGGTGCCTCTAATGCAGTGACTCACAGATTCGTTCACATACATTCAAAGGTTAATTGACTTTGAAATCCATAGTATTATATTTTTTCTATCAATTTATGTCTTTCTAGCTACAAAGGCAAATACCTTTTTTGGAATTTATTTTTGTGAGTCACTGTAAGTTCTATATTTTGTGAAGATCTGGTAATTGATTTGGCCCATTGATTAATGTAGTTACTAAGGAATCTTTGGTACTGAGGATAGATTAAGGTTTCAGTGATCTATTTCATATTTATAATTATTCAACCACGGGGATTAGCAAATTTGAATGAGGATTTATACTGGAACTGTTATATTTCTCAGATATTGCTCCGACAGATTTCCATTTATTGAGATTACTATAGAAGCTTTCAAATAGCCAAACATTTATTAAGAAGTGCAGTAAAGACAACTAAACCATAGTTTCAATAAATGTGGAGTTCAGAAACCAGCAGTATAAGTCTGTGAATATTTATTCCTTGCAACAATCTTCAGTCGATGAAGCAGTTTGATTATAGTATTAACATTTTCACTTATAGGAAGTAGTAAATACATTAACTACAGAATAGTCTAAGAAATTTCTCACTTTATTCTTGGTCAACGAATGTCGGGCCAAAATTGGCCCAACGCGATGTTCGCCTGCTACTTTGACTATTAGTTTACTATCCGCTGTCTAAGGGTTAATTATTCCTGTTAACATATTTTGTGGCTTAAGGTGGATAGTGGCAATAGTGGAAAATTCTTCGGTAGTGGACGCTTCGAATGTGAAATGCTAAAATATAACAACCAAGGCGTCGTAACTACTTGAAAGTAATTGAGACTAATCTCGAGTAATGCCCTGTTATTTTTACACTGCTCCAACGCTTTTCAATGTTATTTTATAGCGTTTCAGATTCAAAATGTCCATTACTCGAGCACGATCCACTACTGGGGCATTTACCTTACATGGACAGGCTTCTGAGTCCTCCAAATGATAAATTTTACAGCAAATTCTAAAGATCAAGAATTTCTCCGTATGGGGGATTAATCAACTAAGAGAAAAAATCTACAATAGAAACTCTTAAACACAATTATGATCACTGTATAGGTATCCCTGATTATGTAATTAGGCCTCCGACAATTGTCAATATTTATCGTGTTTTTAATCAAACTAAAAACCCTTTGTACTAAAATTTTCTCCCCAATCTCATGCACTAAATCGCAACAGAATGCAATAATCGCAAGTTTCGCGGCTTTTATAAGCGCGAAACTTGGTGCCCACCGATTCAAAAATCTCCAAAAGTTGAAGCACTGGCAGGAAATCGAGGTCGCGCGCGAAGATCTTCCCCCGACGCGGCGGTTTAACCGCGCGCGGCCACAGAAAGTTTTGGAGTACGCGAGGCACGCGGCATCGAGAAGTCGGGAATCTGCTCTCGCTTGAAGGGAAAAAGGAGAGGAGAGACAGTAGAAATCACGGGAAGAGCAGGGATTGGGAGACGATAAAAAGGAAGAAGCGAGGAGAGGTATCTCCGCGAAAGCTGGTCGCAAAAAATAATTGAGAGAAAGGGAGAGGGTGGACCTGGGGAAGAGGGAATCGAGGGTTGGAGGAAGGACAAGGATGGGACAGGGAAGGATCGCAATTGTGGCTGCGGTACTCGGTGGAAACGCGATTCACGCTCGTCGGAGCCGATCGATGCCCCGAGTCGACCGACAGCTGCGGCTGCAGCTGCAGCTGCAGGTAGAACCGAGCCAGCAGCCAGTCCCCCCCGACGGAGAAGCGACAGCGACTCTGTTGCGGCTCTCTTCGCTCGGATCGAAGCGAGGACGACGCATTAGCGCTTGTACACCGCTGCCTCCTGAACGCTTCGCGATAATACCTTTCCACCTGTGTGCGCGCGCCCGTGCGCCCCTTCCGCCAATCCTTGCGTTCGTGTGCACGCACGTAAATAGCCGCCCCTGGCCCCGACCTACGCGAATGCGTGCCCCTGCCACCCCCTCGCGCCTTCAATAATAGCGGCCGAGTAGTCTGCGTCGAGGAAAATTCGCGTCACGCGGTGTGCAACGAACAGTATCGCATTGTAATGTTATTCACGAACTCGCGCGAGCTTTACGGCCCAGCCTTCGAAAGTGCTGCGTCTCTCCCACGACATGGGAAAGGTCCTAAATTCTAGCAGAAATTTTGGATATCTAGACGCGAGATATTGGAGCCTTAAGACTCGGAATAGGACAGCGGTCTGCGAATTGAGTGGTCAGCTTCGAAATTTATTTATTCATTTATTTTGCGGCAAAGAATTCCCATTAGTGTACAAAATGAAAAGAGATATAAAACATGTGTAGAGGTCTTAAAAGTTGAAGCTACGCAAGAAAATGTACGTGATTTTATACATTTACGTTCTAAAAGAATTGATAGAGCCAAGGAACACGTCCAAATCATCGCCAAGAGTTTTACTAATAACGAATAACGAAAAATAAATATTTGTGTTTCTTCAACTGTTTGAGAATATCTTAAATGAAATGCTTTGTTTGACAACAACAAACTAAGTTTGTACCAACTCAACTAACAAGTTGAGTATTTTTGCTTTTTATTCAACAGAACTTAATTTTTGTCATCTAGGTATAATTTAAATATAACGAAGCAAAATCAATTTTGTTCAAATGCGTTTGATGCGATCAATTGTGAGTAGAAGTAAAAAAAGTTACTTTAGTAAGTAACTGTCAAGTGTCAAACAGTATCTGCCAAAAATAGGAAATATGAAATAATATGTGAAATATTTCATTTGCGTCAGACTTCAATTAATATAGTAATGACTAGTATTTGAAATAAGCATTGATTGAAATAATATTTCAAAATAGTATTTCATTTGACGCGTATTTCAATTTTCACTATTTCCAATTTTGCCAAGAACTGATTGGATCAATGTGCGATTATTTAGAGGAATAACTTAGGGGGAAAAAAGGTCTAACGATGTCTAAGAAGTCTAAAGGTGCATAAATTGGACTTAATTATACTCGAAAAGAAGAGAATTGTATTTTATTTATAACATTATCAGTACTCTTTATAAAATTAATTTCAATATTCCTTCTAGGAACACTCAAACGCATATTTTTTTCAACATTAAAGTACACAGAACCTTGTATGGTGATTAGAATAGTATTGATTGCATATTTTCAATAGCCATATAATAATGATACATTGAAATTTATTTTTTCGTTGATTCGCGTTGTAAAATACGTAAGAAATTATTTTGCGCGTTAAGGCAGTGACTTTGACCTTTCTTATTTTATATTCTTTATACTCTTCGCTCTTCTTTTTACTCTACTTCTTATTCTGCTCTGTAGACTTATTTTTAGACTGTGCATTTTTGTGCAAATAAAATTTTTACAAGCGCAAATAGTTGTAACTTGAATAACAGTATATTTACTTTTTAATTTCTTAGATCTTTTTGTTTCTTTTATTTTACATAAACGCATTTATACATATATATTTTTTTTACGTTTTGTTCTCTTTGACTGTTAATCACTAGTCACTAATATATTTTTTTTGTACCAAAGGGTTCTTATAACCCGTTAATAATAATAATAAATAATAAAAATTAACATGCTCAAAAAGTTGAGGACATTTAATGTAATCATTTATAGTCTTGAAAAAGAAAAAGCGTAGATCAGAAATAGTTCACCTAGTTTCTAAAACGACGTATCAATACGTCGCGATGTCTAGGAAAATAAGGGTTGTAGACGCCCTGGTAAACTTTTTGAGAGTCTTGAAGATTGCGAGTCGAGGTCAGCCCTTAGATAAAAGGGTGGATCGCCTCTGTTGGATTCTGGAAGATGTCCCAGATCTCTCACGTAGATAGAGGTCTTTTGGCAGAATTTTGTCTCTCGGTTCTTCTCCAAGGATTTCATAAAACTAACATGTCACTCTTCTAGGAAAGTGACAAGCAATTAGGTTTTTGATTTTTGACAAAACTGTTTTACTCACACTAACACTGCATTCTCTCGACTAAAATCGGATTTGTGTAATAATTCTCACAAGCAACGTTGATCAGACCGTTCAAACTTAATGGATTTCTAACCACAGTAGTGTTAAGTTGTATTAATAGTTCTAAGTATAGAGCCACGGTTAACCGACTTGATGTTAGTGATGAAATTGAAGCATTTCCTTCATGCAAAATTTTTTAATTTTCGGTACACCATCATGAAATCGAAGCTCAACTTTTTCTCCAAATATCACTACACATCCCTAATATATTGAATAATTGAAACTCAAGATATTTTTCCTCAATCCGTAAGTCCAAGTTGAATCGAAGCACAATTTTTCATTATTCTAGACCAGGGATGCACAGAATTATTAAGATCAAGGGTCACATAGATTGCCTGTGACTTATAGAAGGGTCGCCAAAAAAAACATGTATGTTATATATATTTTTTATTTTATTTATAGTATAAATAACACAGTAACCAGGCGGCCACTAAATAAATGGAGGGTCGCGGTCTGTGCCTCCCTGTTATAAGCTTTCAGGAAATTGGAAAAATTCTGGAAGATTGATTAAAATGTCTATTAAAACATACCATCCTTTATAACGAGAAACGTCCGAAATGTTTTTCAGTAAAAATCCAAAGTCGAAAATTATTTAACTTACGCTTATTTATTATTATTTTTGTTTATTTAATCTTATCCAAACCTTGAAGTGAGGTTTATACAGCTGTACATTATACAGTTTATTTATAACGATTTACATTAATTATTTTACATTAATTAATTGATACATCTAAGAATTATAATTATTCAAATCTTTAACTCGCATTTTTTTAAGAATTCACAAACTGATCGTACGGCTTGAACGTCGAGAGTGGCAAGTAAGTTCTTAATATCAAAAGGTGGATACTGTTTGCATTTTTCGAACAATATTTCTCTTTGAAATATATATGTAATCGCAACTTATTTAGTAAATAATACCTATACGTCCTACGGAAGTTGCAAGATTGTAGCTGCGCTTATTTCATGAACGATTCTAGCTGCTCACAGGCGGTTAAATCAAACAGAAATATCGTCTATCAATATTAATTTATCATTGCAAATCGATAAACAGATATTCCTGATTATCGAAATACCCATTATTGAAACACTCTACTCAGCGAATAATTTTCCACCGAGGAATTAAGAAATTTGCCGATTCAAAAGAATGCAGCTCAAACAACATCTTCTTTCTCTATTCATTTGCATTATTATGCATTATATACTTAATAAGCATCAACTTTCCCGCAACAAAAATTGCCATTTTATTATCAAAAACCGTTCTTATCCGAACACCATTGTTCCCGTATTAGTTCCTGTACCCGAGCCTCTGTTGTATACTCATATAGGCGCGTGCACCGTCACAATGCGTATTCGCCGGCAAACGATGCATAAATCCTGTTGGCGAATAATGCTCGCAAGAAGTTTGCCAATTTTTTATAACCACTAACAAGCAGACGAAACGAGTTCGTTTGAAACAGCGCATTACTCGCGACTGCGCCCACACAACCGTCGAACATGATTTGCAAACCGAGTAAGAATTATTCGCGAGCACTGGTATTGACGGAGGCGAAAACAAAAAGCTATCTCGTCGAGGAGTTCGAATTCCAATTTTAATATCGAAACAACTGAACGGAGGAACGGTGAAACGCGGAGCGTCGATATTATTCGTTGGAGCTTAATCTTCGTTTTTCGCGTGAACGCGAGGAAAAGTCCGACGGGTCGATTGAAAGCGTCAGCAACGATCGCCGGCGGCTAGCAGGGCTCCGGGTCGTTCTATAAATTTTTGGTTATCGCGCGTGACCGAGTTTTCGCGCGATTCCGAGCGTCTCGGGGTGAAAATGCCCGTTAACGGGGAACGCGAAATGGAAGAGCGGGCGGAAAGGAAGGGAGGGAGGGAGAATCGCGAAGGTCCATTCGATACGGAACGAGGAGGACGGTTTTTCCCTCCAGTTTGCCGAGATGTGTACGGTTTTTAACCGTTTCTCGATCGGCGAGGTGGAGTCGAGTGGCAGGCGGCTGAGAGAGCCTCGAGTGTGCCACGCGAAACGTGTGAACGACAGCTGTAACGAATGGCCTGATTAATTTGTTCCGCGACGATGATCGATCCCCCACCTCGGGAGCGCCGAGTTTTTCATTCACCGCGCTGTGCGAGATCGTTTTCTAATGGCGCGTCGTACCGCGAGAATTCCCCGCTCGAATTTTCAGCCGAGTCCCGCGCCCGCGGGCGTTCCTCGTCGTGCTCGGGATTCCGAAACTCTCCCGGGAAGATTGCCAAGTATTTCGGCGGGGAGGGGCGACGGGGGCGAGGTGGTCCACTCGCTGAAAAACGCGAGCCATCGCGACGTATCGACGGTCATATACGTCGAGGATCGTCTCTTATCGGCTCTGGGGGGCTTCTTCTCTTTCCGCGTCGTTCGCCGTTCTCGGCAATCCCAATTTACCGGTATTCAAAGGGGCCAATAACTCCGCGGAAGCCGCTTTTTATCAGACTTTCGGAGTAAAAAGGAACGAGCGCTCGAAACTGACGCGGACTTTAGCGAACGCCAAGCGAGTAAGAAGCGTGGGAGAGATGTATCGGCCACTGAGAAGAAGCCATTACGCGATCGTCTCATCGAACATTTACACCCGACGATGTTTAATTCCCGGTCGCTTCGAGCGCGGAGTTCCGTCACTTCCGCTCGCAATATGCGCCAGTCGATACTAACCGGAGAAGTAATCCTATTACAGAGCCCCCCCAAAACGCTTATGGTTCCCGAACAAACAATTAATGCGCAGGGAAACTTTATTCAAGTTAACGGAAGATAGTCGCTTAGCGCGTAAAACTTTCTCTCTGCCAGTGCGAGCTTCGCCAAAATCGCCTCTGACAGTGAACGAGCTATAATCTAACACGATTGCAGATAGTTGAAGATGGTTGAAGACGGTTGGAGACTCAAGGAGATCCTTTTGCCGCCGCACTGCGAGAGTCTTTCTTATTTCGCCGTGATTAGGGTGAAATATTGGCAATCGCGGCGACGGAAATGACCGAGGAACCTCCGAGACTGGCGTTCCCTCAAAGGAAACCAATTCTGAGCGCTCCTATATCGCGAGACCCATTCTAGCTAAAGTTTCTCTCTGTCGGCACTCATTGACACCTTCTTCGTCGACCAAGAATCAAGTGCTACGCGCTGGCGACTTCAATCGTTGATTTATACTACTGCGAGTGCATTTCGTGGGAAGTAGAATAGATGCTGTTTGTGTATTCCGTAAAGTGTTCAAAACAGGGATAATTTATGCACTTCGGGATGTTGTATCGGAGAAGTTTACACGTAGGGAAATTGTATGTGTTTGTCGAACAGTGAAAACTTACAAGTTTGCAATTTGCCTTTTTATTATTATACAGGGTTTCGCAGCTAAATGGAATCATTTGAATGTCTGCTTTATTTATTATGATATAAATTTTCAGAACAAAATTAAACGATTTCAAGGAGTGCATAGAATTTTTTACGAGACTGTAAAGTTATGTTTATTATATAGAATCCTATATTATTTTCTACGCATATATTTATTGATGAAACCACAATTTCAACGATCTTAATAACCATAATATTTCTAATATGTCTAATTCTCCATACTAACAACTAATATTTTCGTCTGAAGACGAATATATCACTAAATATTTTTCAGTCAGTCGGTAGGAAATTCTAATTAGAGATACGAAAAGTCAGAGATTAAATAATCTTCCTACGGTCTTCGGGTTTTATTACCCATTGGGATCTTTTATTCTCCTTAACAATTATTTTAATTTTGGGAAAAATATGAGAAGTTTATTGTTCATATTTAGGTTTCTTATTCCTTGATATTATATTAAAAATGCATTATCTACATTGTCAATAACATTAAATTTTTTATGAGCAGAAAATATAAAGAATTTAAAGAAAATATATAGAATTCCATTAAAAATAACATATCGATGATATTGAAATCTCATGAGATTGAAAAAGAATTGAGGACCTGGCAGCAAGAAAGATTCAACTCCATTTTTGACAATTTCATAATTACGCACAATATACGTAAAAGAAATTTTATATTCTTTTTCTACCTTCTAATCTAAATATCATTACAAATACTATTTAAGTAATATTCGTGTTTTATAAAGCTATTATAATTTAAGATTAAGGATGAATTTCAGTAACAATCTTAGCCGAAAGTTAATCAATTTCCGAGATATTAATAAGGCTTCTTCTTGTGATGAAAAATAGTCAGAAATATTGATCTTTTATCATAAACTTGTTTGTTGAAATGTACTTGAAATGCAACTATTAGCAAATTCACCCTCAAGTTTGTAATATATTTTTCAGTATTACGTTTTCCCATAAGAACTGAAAGTTAAATCACAATTTAAAAATTACCCAATGAATTTTTCAAGGATTTTCGCTTAGCTTAACGTTACTGAAGTTCATTCTTAAGTCGAAACAATCATTTTATAAATACTTTTACTAATTTACTCAAATTAGGTAAAAATGGACTCGCATCCCTCTTCAATTCTTTCCAGAGTTACATGTGCCTCTTGAAATAATTCAACTCCGTTCTATCGCAGAATTTTCACACACATAAACTTGGTTTCTGTTCTCAATTAAACCGCAATTAAGTGATAATTCCCATGATTTGTCAGCCATGCCCAGAAATCCGAACAGCCTTGGATCGCCCGCTGCGAGCGATAAGGAGTTCCTATCGGAGAAGAGTAGATGAAGGAAACAGAGAAGGGGATTGCGTTAAGGTGTCGATCATTATCCTAACAATAAATCGCGAGTCGTTACATTCGAGGAACGCAGCGTTCCGGAACCAGCGGCCAATTATCGGACGCTGTCGAATGCGGCGGTCTATCCGCTCGGACAGCCGTCAGTCTCCCGGTGTTATACGAGCGGAGTAACGAGCGGAAAGGACGAAGTTAGGGACGCGCGAAGGGAGGACGCTTCAAGGATTGTCGGCGGCGTCCTGATCGGCGCTCGATGCAGACGGTCGAACGAGCGACGACCGCCGATACGACCGCAACGACGTCGAGGAGGATACCGGCGACAATGGCCTCGTGCTCGATGAGGCAACGGTGACAGCGGGATGGCAAACCCGACGCCGACAGTGACGGCAACGACAATGGCGATGACGGTCATCATCGCGGCGCCATCTCGTATGAATGGCTGGCCCTCCGGTCCCCGCGACCATCGCCGAAATTGATTCTGCCGCTCGATAGACGAAGGATGCTCGTCGATCGGATTACAACCGGGGGCCGAGGAATTGCTTGGTTTTCTTGCGGGAGCGAGAAGATGGACCCGGGCCACGATCGTGCATCGTTCACCTTCTGCTCCCGTGCGCATGGTTATTGGGTCGAGGGAAGCGAATCCCATAGAACGGTGGCCAGGGCAGAAGGAAATCGCGGGCGTTCGTCAGGGGTTAGATTAAATTAAATGACTCGGAATATTCATTCTGCGGCGAGTGGAATGTTCGCGGTTGCCATTGTATGTAGACTGCTTATGTTTATGCAAATTTCTGTTTCTGCGGTTAGAACATGAATGGTCTTAATTTCCAAATATTCTAATTACTTATTCATTTATTTATTTAACATTGAAAAACTAATATAAATTTTGAGTAGACAAAATTAAAGTCGGAGTATTTAATAATTAATTCATGAATTTGGAACTCGGCTTAATGGCACATTAATAGGGACCAGTACCCTAATTTGATCAGAATCGCATCACTTTTCTTCTTCATTTAGACATTTCTATTGTTATAAAGATGGTAATTGGACTGCGAATGTTTATGGAAATTCATAGTTTCATAGAAATAAAAAAAAACAATTGAACCGTAAACAGAAGTGCGTTTTCTTCAATAAATACTATAAAATGTGTATTATTTTCAATATTTTATATCTATGAACATTGTTACAAGTTCTCACGCATTTAAGATTGTCATAAATGCATAAACATCTCCCGTCTAATGATAATAATTTATGTAAATGTGGTTCATATGTGTATAAAAATATCAAACACAAAAAAATGAAAATGGTTGAAAATTTTTTAATTATGCTGACAGGAGCGACAAAAAAGAACGAAATACTTGTGAACAATGTGCGAAGTATGTAGTATCAGTTGACCTCATTATCATTGAATTATACTTTCTTAACTAGTGTCCAAATATTTGGTTTTGAAAATTTCAGTTTCTTTTTAGAAATTTCTGGTCAATCCCAAGTTACGGAGAGAATCGGATATTTCACACTTTTTGGTTTTTTATTTTCAGAAGAAAAAGTTTTAAGTTTCTATTAATTATTTATTACTAATATTAAAGCGAAATACTAATTACTAATTTATAATAGAACATTAAATTTTCATTCTTTGACGATCAATTAATTACAATTAAACAGAAAATAATCCGATTCGCTCTGCCCTGATCTACCCTGTCGGTTTTCCATCTCATCATTACATTTATAATTATAAACATCGGCACACTAAAAAATTCATGCGATTCAAATCTGTTTAATTTTAATTTAATTTTATTTAATTTTAACACCAAATAGTATTCAGTTAAAGCCGCATATTTAAGGTACCAGCAGTATATTTAATAATGCTTTTATTACACAAAATGTACAGGAGAAAATACATAATACAATTACACGAAGAGGTGAATATAGATGACCGGAGGCTGCTATGTAATTCAATCTTTTGTACGGGTTTATCTTACTGGCTCCGTTATACCTCGACGCGCGCTCTCCCTCCTCTTGTACCTGTAAACGAACCGGTCCATTTCCGCACGCCCTAGTTAAGGTATTGAGCTAATAAAATTGCATTATGTATTTTTGTACGTTTAATTCGCGCAATAAAACGTTATTACAGCTCCCACCAAGCGGCGAACATAGCGATAGTTTCACCGCGTAGATCCCCCACCGTTTCCCTTCTCTCCAAGCACTTCCAATAACGCCAATTACTCGTCGGTCATTATTCTTCGCGAGTGACCGCGTTTACACGGGCCTCTCGATACGTTTCTGACGAAAGTATTCCGCGCTTGACGCGGACCGCTCGATGGTAATGGACATCGAGTAATTTCAATACATCGAGAGCTTGTTACCGAACACGCATTACTGGTAAACAGAGTCGACGAGGGGAAGGGCGGAAGGGGCGTAAGGGGACGCTATTATCGGTCACTCCGCGCAATATCCGGTGGCGACAATTATAGATACATCAGATATTCGCAGGGAACAATACGACGCGCGGCCGAACGTACGAGTTATCAACTACTATTGGCCCGACATCGCTTTCAGTAGTATATGACGTGCCTAGCCAGACGCGTTGCCTGCGATAAACCCGCTTCTGCGCTCGAGCGCGCTTGACCCTTTCTTTATTGGAATTTTTATTTCCGCGCCCATAAGCCGCGACGCTCCGAAATCCATAAGCCGACGGCGGTTTATCGCGATCGACGATTAACGACGCCGGTCGACGGTATTTTATTTCCCCCGCGGTCGCTCGATGTTTGTCTCCGCGGTTCGATCAAACTTTCCCGCCTCGAGAGCGACGCCAATCGCATTAGCGACTGTCAACGGCCTGTCGTCTCGAAAGAATCACCCCGCCGATGGCAGTAAATTAACGCGAGTGGGACACAACAGAGATGATCGCTGTGCAAGATGCAGTCGATAAACACGTGCGTAACTCTCTTCCGATTTGGGCCAACGTTTCCCTTCCCTTGTCGATGCACTGGGGGTGACCGAGGCTGGTTGATTAACTTTTAGCATTTTTAATCTTTTTATAAATGAATCATTGAATCATTTCCACTACTACAATTTATTTATTTATTTATTTATTTATTTATTTATTTATTTGATTGACGGGTAGGATACCCTTTAGTGTATAAAGGCAATTACACTTAATTATAAATTATAACATATCGTAGTAGGACGAAACAATTTCTATAGTGCTCTGACGAAAACTGGAAGGAGAAGTGCCAAAATCGAGTAGTTTGCCGAATTTGTTTACATTAATGATTAAGCGGTTTAAGCAATTATAATGGCCATAAAGAGTAGTGTGACGTTCATGGTATAGTACGACATGACATCTTAAGGCAGAACGAGATGTAACAATACCGAAAGAAGATAAAATATCCGGACATGTAACCAAACCGTTGCAACAATTGCAGTATTATGATTCGCTTATAAATGTGCAATATTTAACACGATCTGTATCAAGTCGCTCATATGGGAAAGAAAATGTTTTTCGCTACGTACTGCGTTTCTTAAATGTGGGTGACAATAATCTTTCTTTTTTTGCGTCGCTGATATGTATGCTTTTCACACTTTCTCTAGTACATATTATTGCGTCGTCTGAGTCGCTCCTCAATCAATTCCATGTTTATTTAATTTACAACAATAATCACAGTAATAGTATTTGGTACAGTATTTGACAGGTCCGTATGAGAAGTCTTCTAATCAAAGACAGCAAATCGATCGATGAGCTTCTTGCTGCTCCCTTCAATTTTCTGCTACGAACGAGCACCGATCGGCCATGGGTAGTATTTTTTATGTATACATATACAATTTTAGATGACCTGTTTTAAGCGAAACACCCTGTATAAAGTAAATAAATAAATAAATATTTCAATTCCCTGAGCAGATTAATTAAATCATAATACAACAGTTAGAAGAAATTAAAATCAACTAGCCCCGGTTTCCCCTATTTCTGTCATCTCCCGAATCCAACGTTTTGCATTCCCCTATCTTCAAAGAATCTTCGAATTGCTATCGCAGAGTCGTCTTTGCCACGCGTAACGAGCTCCATCGTGCCTGTTTTATTGGCGCAACACCTGAGCGAACAGATATTTCGCCTCGGCCAGCAAACTGCTACCCTCTTCCCCATCCCTTTTCGTTCTTCCCGCTCGTTTCGCAGAATTCCCACCCTTTTGTGAAACCCCCCCCCTCCGCTCGCTTCTATCGCTTTGTCCCCCCTCTGCCGTTCGACGCCGTGACAACGGATAAAATTCTCAACCAGCGAACGCGGTCCACCGCCAGGAATATTCGAAGCTCGCTCTTTGTCACGGAGCCGCACGAGCACAAAGCCGCGCGTGTAGGTTTCCAAGTGCCGTTACATACCTCGCTGCGATCGCGCGTTACATCGACCGCGGCGTCGAATAATGGCTACAAGAGTTGAACAATGCTGCGAACGATGTTTTTATCCTAACAATCGACGGGATTGTTTATTCGGGGGGAGGTACGCCATCGCCGTCTATTCGCGCCCCGGCGCCCTTTCAATGACGTCAACTACTCGAAATGAGCGCGATTCGATACGAGGATATGCGTAGATTGAACTAGTTGACCGTGCGGTAAACAGATTTCTCGCGAAATAACGAGAACAATGCTGGGCGTCGACATAAAGCGCTCGAACGGGCGTCGATTTCGTCGTTGTGACAGGGACGCGCCGAAATACGTGACGCTAAATCGAACAAGTCGACTTCGAAAGGTCAACTCGTTGTTCAAACCTGCTTCGAGATTATTAAAGTATCCTTCTTGGTATTTCTTCCTGCGTAGCGATAAGAAACGGAGTGTTAATGGCGCGTGGTCTGCTAAAGACGGCGGCACGAATAATAAATTGCGCGAAACAATTGCAAATTGATACAAACAAGGATTGTTACGAGAAGAAGAAAGGAGTTCGGCGGGTGGAGAGACGGTAACAGCGGGAAAGAGTCTATTATACATACATCGCGCGAATATTCATCTTGAAAGTTAACGAACACGGAGTCTCGTTAACGAACAGTAAAACTCTTCTGGTCCAGCCGGTTTGCTTAGCCGGAAAAGAAATATCCCGTTTCCTCTTTGTCTATGGGCCTGTTTCCCTCCTTCAGACAACAGTTTTGCTCGCTTTTTCTCTGCCACTCGAACGCTCGCAAAACGTGTCATTAGTATAACTTGTACTACACGCTTGGAACCTTATTGCCTTAATAATACTTCTCTATCCGTCGTAAATTCTCTCCGTGACTTAGGAATTTTCTTCTCCAGTGACCTGTTTTTTCATGAGCACTATCACATGATTATCTGCTCTGCATTCGAAGTCCTCGGTTTAATTTCACGTATGGCTAAGTTTTTCTCCAATACTCACACACTTAGAACGCTCTATACTTCTTTAGTTCGTCCCATTTTAGAATATGGCTCCCTTATGTTGGAGCCCATACTATAATAATCATGTTGTTTTGATCGAGAGAGTGCAGCATAAGTTCCTTAGACTTGCCTCTTTCCATGCAAACACGCCTATGTCGATATATTCTCACGACTACGATGACGTTCTTTCGGATCTGGAGCTAATGACCCTCGAGCAGCGTCACATATTAGCTCGGCTGGTATTTATATACAAGATTGTCAACCATGGGATCACCTCTCCCGAGCTACTTCAAATGTTCGGATTCTATGCTCCCACGCGACTTCTCAGTACTCGATCCCAATTCACAGTCGAATGCCATCGTACTCAGTGTGGATATTATAACTGTGTTAATCGTCTTTGCATTACCGCAAATTCCTTTTGCAATGATTTGAACTTCTTTTCTGATTCCCTTATGGCTTTCAGAAACTCTGCGCGTAAGGCAATACGAAACACAAACTGATCAAACAATCCATGCCGTTTTCTTTTCTTTTATATTTTTTATATCTTTATATTTCTTTTATAATTTTTTATATTTATTGTTATCTGTTTTTCTTTTTGTATATTTTTGTATTTTTATTTATATTTGTTTTTGTGTCCATTTGTATTTTACTATTTATCTACATCTTGTAACATAGGGTTCACCCCGTTGGAAATAAAATATTATTATTATTATTATTATTATTATTCTTAAGTTAAAACGACAGAACGACTGCTTTAAAACAACAAAACACAGTCCCGAGCTTGTGACACAATGGCAGAGAAATCATCCACGAATGTCTCGTGGATTTATTAACATTTCTCCGATTGTTCAGCGAACGGGGAACAAGACTCCTCTTGAAAAATGTTTATTATTAGCAAGTCTCGATCAATGACCAACCTCAATCGCGGAACTATGAATTATCGATTCCCCGCGAGATGCGCGAGCCCCGATCGCTCCCTGCTCCTTTTTTCCATTCTCCGAAGTCAGTCCGACGCGCTCAATTGGACGGCGTGATCGATCGATCGCGGTGGAAACCCCCGCGAATCGCCGCGTCTCCCTTCACCGCTGACGAGGAACGAGAAAAATAATAGAACGTGTGATCAAAGCAAAACAACCGCGAGCGATATCACGGCGCGCCCACCCGCGTCCCTTTTCGAATCGAAGCCTCATTGGGCGAAATATCAGCAACAAAAGTGCGAAAGTCTCGCGGCAGTCGCGCCCTGGTAAATTACCTCCTACCTGCCCCGCCTGACAAGTGATATTTTCATCGTTGCCCCAGTGACAACGTGTTCGGTGGAGAGATTAATCACTCGGTGCGCGTTAAAATGAATTTTTTTTTCCTAAAATATGTGCCGCGGCGCTGCCCTCCGCGCGTAAGCGTTATAAAGTTCGTTTATCGGCCGGACCGTCACCCTTGCGACCCGTTGCAGACCTCCCGCGCGATAAGTCATCGGTTGACAAGTAATATTTTTATCGTTTCTGAAAGTGACATTACTCGAAGGAAGATTAATCATTCGACGTCCGGAATACGGGCGATTGTTATCGGTGGAAACGCTTGGATACGTCGGGACGCGAGATCGCGAATCGATGACCGTAGCGATAGCATAGTCTGTCGATGACTATAGTGCATTGGCAGGTCGGAGGCCCCCTTCCATATCGCGAAGACTATTCGTGGATGGAGGGTTCTATCGATCCGAATTTTATTAGTTAGCGAGTCTTTCTACCACGAAAGTTAAGAAAATGAGGTGACGGAAGTGCTTTAATGAGTTTAATTAGATTTGGGTCACGAAGGATTCGCACGTTTCATCAACGAACGGTTTTTCTTCTTTCAGGGGGATTTTGCAGCAGGGGAGGAAGAATTACGAGGAGGCCATTCTGAGTTATCAGCGGGCGATCCATTTCCGACCTTCGTTAGCTCGTAAGTAACCTTGTTATTGAATATTGTGTGGCTGAGTGCTGGGAGCCAATATTCCACGTTCCCGACTTTCTTTGGAATACTCATATTATTATTAGTGCATTGAAATATGCATCGGTGATATTTATTTTTGTTCTCCAAAGGATCATATAAATGAATCGCTCCGTAAACTTGTCTGCAACTCCATCAATCTGTCAACGGGCTCATTATTTGTGCAATTACCGTCCAGGACCCAATTCCTGATCACTTTAATTATAATACCATATAATAAAAGTTTATCATACTTAAAATATATCCTGAAAATTACTAAATATTTACTAGCTATTTTGAAACTTATGTGTAAAATTTGATAACTCGTAGTAAGATGTATTTTGAGATTTTGAGATTTTGTATTTTAAGATTGGTGCTACTTTCTTATTGTTGAACTTCCAATGATTCTAAAATAATATATGTATAATTAGTAAATTTATTGGATAGTTTCGTAATATGAAATAACTAAGTTTTAAATATTTTATATAGTATTTACAGAGTAACATTGGTGATTATTTATTCGAGACAGTTTTTATACCCGTCAGTTATTTCCGATCCTCTGATCAAGAAATAGATTAATTAATTAAATAGTGATACCTAAAATAAAACTTCATTATACAGGTGAAAGTTACTGTCAATTTTTTTTGTTTTCGAAATAATAAGTAATACTTTAAATTGAGTAATTTCTGATCAGGGTTTTAGGTCAAAAATTAAGACATTCTAAACATGTTTAGGTTATTAATATTTGTTCATATGATCAATTATTATAATTTTGCACTGAAAAAATCTTAAATACTAGATAAGAGGTTGTACAAATTTTGTTTTAAAATGTAATTGTAACAAAAAAACTTGTTTTTGGCAGAATAGTTCAATTCTGAAATGACAACGTCTAAGAACAAAATAATAAAAAAAGAAAACAACAAGCTCAAGAAGAAAAAGAGTATATAAAAGGAAAATAAAGTAAAAAGGTTAAACCAAATTACTTTAATGAAGAAATTACTTTATATTTATACTTAGAAATTAATTTATACATAGTTAGAAATGTCCTAATGATATGTATTATGTATTTGTACTTCGAATATGCAGGCGATTAAAATATTTATTTCTTTTATAAACAATATGTATAAAAATACATTCTTTTAATGATTTTTATAAGTTTCATACTTTCCAATTTATTTGATCAGGAATTGAGTATTAATCTGATCAGGATATACTCCCAGACATTATTTAGATGATCAGAAATTGTTCCCTTTGCGTTTTTGAATTTCTAACTTAAATTATAATTTAATTATTATCATTTTTTGTACTTTTTAAAATACTATATTAAATATAAAATATCAATTTACTCGAATATTAATACTAAAACCAACGGTATCGCATACAACTAATTTCACATTAAACAATAATCAAAATGCCTATAGTTTAATAATTTGTTTAACTACATTTTTATTAAAAACGGACATTTCAAATATTCTGAACTGATAGACCCGGATTTATAGATTGAAGGTTAAAACGGGAACCAAATGGTATTATCGTGTCTGAAATACAATCCGCTTCTATTCAACATAATTTCTTCTAAAGCCTAAAGGAAGCACAGAAAGCTAATGGTAATATTTACATAGAACACCCCGTATATTCCACGGTGTTGATCCGTGTGCACAGTTTCCAGTACACGGTACGACGATCAGAGTCTCGCACGATAGAAACTCCGCTTTTAAGATAACTTCGGAGACCGGAGAGTCGGGGATATTTGTCGTAGATCCGGAGGAATATTTACCCGTTGTTCGCCGGTGCTCGATATAGTGTTGCGAGTTAGATCGCGGCTGAGTGTAGTCGTCCGGTTTCGTCCGCGTATACCGGTAACGTAAATATTAGTCCTATTTATTTTGTCGGGATCAGTTACGCTCGAGCGCCGTCTCCTACGATTTCTCCGGTATTAAACCACGTGACATACTTTTTAGAAAATATCATACCTTCGCCGGAGCGCGTGTTATACTCCGAAACGGTACGAGCACATTTTTAACCCCGACGGAAAAATATTTATCGTTTCGCGAGGCGATTCCACGATTTTCCTCGAGAGCAAATTGTCAGATTAACTTTCGTTATCCAACCGCGAAGGGGGGTGGTTTCGCGTCCCTGAGGGGATTCTTTTACCCAGGAATTGCGAATCCCCCTTCGAGGGGCAATACTCGTGGTATCGACAGCTATTTTTTGCCGGTTTTCCGGTGGAGCTCCGACGCAAAATCTAGGTACACGCGGTAGGCGTAACCGCAGCAGAGAGCTTCGGTCTGGCTAGCCTCCTTAACGAGCCACTTTCTGTCCATGGGGAACGAACCGTACGACCCTGGACACGCGGTGAACCCCCCGGAAAAGGGAACAAAGCGAGCGGGCGGGGGAGGGCCGGGAGAGAAGAGAGAGAGAGAGAGAGAGAGAGAGAGAGAGAGAGAGAGAGAGAGAGAGAGAATAGCTATCGTTTGTCACGAGGACCGTACGTACGATCCACGTACGGCGATTTACTTCGACCGTCCCGGAAATGGTTCATTACCGAGCAAATACTCCGCCGTGGCGCGATATCGATCTTATTTTCCGCTCTCCGGTTGCCCAGATATTTATTTCTACGCCCCGAACCGGAGCGCGACCGGTCAGCGGTCGCCGCGCCGCTCCTGCTTCGGATTTGCATGGCTGCGGCAAATCGCGTTGCCGTTTCGAATTTTAACACCGAAGCTCCGACGGTGATGCGCAGAGGCGAAAAGTTCCTTCGCTTCCATCCCGGGTCGAAATTTATCGAAATGTAATTGCTTCTGCGGTTTAATGGAGCCTTCAGACGCGGCAGTCGTTCGTAAACCATGCGGTTCGTACCGAACGAATTCTCACTCCGTGATATTAAAATGAAGATTAACCTGGTCGCGGCGCTTCTATTCTGTCCCCGGGGCTAAAATGATTACAGAAAACGCAACTCGGAAACACAACTACCCCGTTTCCGCGGGAAACGCTGTTTTAATCAAGACACGTCCACGCGCGTTACACTCGCTCGTGCGTTATTTTTAACGCAGAAAGGACAGAAGCCGCTTTATCAATGCTGTTTACACGGCGAATTTTCGCGAAATAATTATAACGCAATTCCGCCGAGCGAAATATGGTGGGTAGCTGACCGCGAGAAGTAGACAGAGACACGGACCGCGTTTCACTCCGGAACGCATTTGCATCCATAAACGGACTAGTTCGCGCATATAAAGCAACCACGCCCGACAAGAATACCAACGCGCGAGGATCTGATCTTTGAACCGACGCACCGATTAGATTAGATTGCAGAACTCCGTTTGCTGTGCTCCGTTCTATTCACTTATTGACCATTCACGCGCTCTATCGTACCAAAAGTCGCAAAAAATTAACGCTACTTATATTATTAAGTGTATTAACCATATAATTATGACGTGCAATTCTTACTGTCATTCTCTTGACGTTTCTACCGACTCACTTTCTAAATTCAAAAGTTCTTTACGTCAAGTTGCTTAACTTTTTTGTAGTTCCTCTGTTTTTCGTTGTTACATGTATACCAAAGGGTTTTGTACCCGTGCATTTTATAAATAAATAAATAATAATAATAATATTTATTTATCTACGAGATAAATCCTATATTACAAAAATAAGGAAGTATAAATAATAAGAAATTCAAAGAGAAAATATAAACGAGAAATAAGAAATAAAAAATCTAAAAATAACAACAACGATACAAATTAATAAGAGTAATGAAAAGGAGAACAAAAAAATGCAGCAGAATGATTAAAAAATTAAATACATGCCGTTACACGTCTCGTATCGCATTACATACAAAATTTTTAAAGTGGAAAGAGAATATATCACGTTTATTTGAACCACAATTACAGCTTAAAGTATTTCATTATTAGCAATATTCTAATAACGTCGAATACGAATAATTTATTCAAAATTATTTGAATAAATAGAAGTGTTCGGTTATTCAAACATTATTAAAAGATTCTAATATTAAAATAATCTAAAAAATTCGAATATTCCTAACTAGTCGAATAATTGAATATTCGAATGATCGTAACTGTTTAAAATATTGAATAATCGAATATTCGAATATTCCTAATTTTTTAAATAATATAATACTTGTTATTGTTAGAATAGTAATCCAACATTCCAATTATTCGAATGTCAAATTCGAATTCCACTGGTATTCCAATATTCAAATATTTATATCATATTTAGTATCAATCAGTTAACACAGTAAGTATGAAAGCAGAGTAATACTTCAAGTGTAGCTTGGATTATGACTAGACTGCGGATGTTTACGCAAATTCATATCTTTAGAGACTCAGAAAAAGTACTAAAACTTGAATCAAAATACGCCATATTTTTAAAACACTGTAAAATATATTTGATTTTTGATATTTCATATATTTTTACGTCAATACATATCCTGATAGTTTTCTCCCAATCCTAATTATGACTTCATAATAATTTGCTAATATGTAACATTTTATATTGCAAAAAAAGGAGCCACTTAAAGGAGATTCTATTGTAATATTATTTTGCTTCGGTTTGCGCTTTCGTACTTTAACTCTCAGATATTCCAAAAGCCAAGAAATGCTTGTGAAAATAAAAAAAATAATCGATTGCAATTATCGCTCCAACAATTTTACTTTAGACTCCCTTCTAACGCCTCTCGGTTCGCAATATCGTTAAATTCTCGGGCTCCTATTTCAACGAAGAGGGTGTAAAACAAATAGAAAGGAATATATAATCGAGGATCGGCCGGTATCTCGCCGGCGGAACACGCCTACGGGTTGTGTATTAAAAGTTTCGCGAAGTTTATGAAAAGCGCGAGGGAACGTAATTTAACCGATCTTCCGTTCGGGCTTTAGCGGAGTAATTTTATCGCCGTCGTAAAATTTGTTGCGCGAAGCTTCCCCCCGCCCCTTCTGGACGATATGGAAACTTTGAATTCTAAGCTGCGCCGCGCGAAGAGACATCGGATAAACTTCGTTAACCGTCAGCGCTTTTATCGGCGCTATCGACGCCGCGCCCTTGTTTCGCTTCCCGCTGTGTTTTACTCCTCTCGTCCGCGCGAAAGGTCGATTTTAATCCACTGTTTAAAGGATTATTCCTCGCGGAGCGAGAGGAAATCAATACAATTTGGGAAAAATAATCGAGTTCCCGGCGAAAACGCCTCTATCACGTTCGAATGCCACGCCAGAACATTAATTTACAAGCGATTCTTGCGACGCTTCGACGTTCGTTCGTTGCGCAAATTGCTTCGCGAAGGGGACGATCGATTCTGGGTATCGCTGATGGGGGCAGTAAACTATACGCGTGAATTTCGATTCCACCGGCCAATAACGCGGGCGTAAGTCTCCGGCGCGGGTTAATTTAAAAACAAACGGGACGCGAATATTCATTCTCTCTGGGGAGAGGAGAGATGCGAGAGGCAAAAGGAATAACCGGGCGGAGAGTCGGCGTGCGTAAATCAGCCGACGGAGAAAAAGGGAGGGCAGTCCAGGTGTCGAATTACGATTCACGGTTCTATCGGGACCGTGTAACACGGTAAAACAAAGAGAGAATCAAGAGGGGAAGCCCGGTGGAACTTTCGTCCGATGGAGATGAGTGAAGTATTGAACTTCCCACTCCCACGTCCTGCGCTCTAACGTGAATGAAAGTAGACCCGGGAGGGCAATGAAACAAGTGGCCCTTTCAGCTACCTTTAATTATAATCCAAGCTTTAAATTGCTCGCGAGAAGTGGAACGACTTTCGATTGTTGCCTGTCGAGGGAAAGCCGGAGAGAAAGAGAGGGAGAGCAGGAGAGAGAAGGAGAGACGGAAACGACAATCACGATAAGGCAAGAGTAATGAGGGAAAGAGGAAGGAAAAGAGGAACAGCGTCAAGAGCTCTTTGTAACAATTTTCGCGCCTCATGCGCACGGAAAAATTCGATGCGAGGAAGAATTCTGCCCCGAGGAATTTTTACCCGCGCGGAACGGCGCGGCGCAATTAAGCCGATCACCCGTCGAAATCGTACCGCGCCGCCTGCTTAATCGCAAAGAACTCACGTGATCGGTTAATAAAGTATTTTTATGGATATCCACTACGCAGCGACACATTTTGCGAACAACTATCAAGTGTTTAGGATAAAAACTCGCGACGTGGAGTTCATTATAATCATCGACTCTGGTTTTATCTAAATCAAAAGGTAGATATTTTTAAAGCCATGAACAAATAGCATTCGAGAACATTCTCTAACGACATTCCGTCGACAAGTGACTCACCCCCACAGTAATGATACGCAAATAGAGTAGAATGAGGATAGAAAATCCGCTGTTTCCATACACCGCAAGAATTCCCAAAGCAAACGCATCGGTCGCTCGAATCGAAACTTTATAACTGCGAAAGTATTAATTTTTCGATCCATGTTTATTAAAACTTTTTCTCCCCCGGTCGGACGAGTGCCATCTACTCCTAGAAGTTCCGAAGCATTTTTTTAATACCCTGCATAAAACATAAACGACAAGAAATACTTTGACGCGCGAGTCCAAGACGCCTTGAGCCCGAGCGGAATGGCCTTGCCGACCATCGAAGAGACAAGGATACTTAGGCAAGGGAGGGCCACCCTCGAAGCTACCAGACGCATTTTAAAGGAAGGAAAAGTTTACTGGCGCGCGGCGAGCGACGGGAACGAAAAAAAAACTAACACCTGAAGCGGTTCCTGGTCCCTTTGAAGCGCGACGTCTCGTGGCAGGAAACGCCTCGGGCCGAAGACTTACTGCGACAGAAACTTTCCAGACTACCCGGTCCGCCTGCGTACGTAAAACGCCTTGCGCGATACACAAGTGACTCAATTAAAGCAACCAACTTCCTACGGGAAGCGGGGAAACTCGGCGAACAAACAGACGTGTCGGCGAGCACTCGTCGAGTATACACCCGGCCGAGCTTGCTCGGGCTCGCTCGCTCCGTTCGCTCGCGTCTGCACACAGCCAAAGGCCTTTCATGCCTCGTGAACAACCTCGGAGATCCTCCTGGCCGTGGGTTTTCAACGGTCTTGCCGAACAACGCTGATCAAATTGGCAAACTTCGACTTCCTTGCGTCTTACGAAGTAGAATAATAATGCACTTGGTCGGACTTTGTGGAACTGACGCGACACGTGCAATTTGGAAAATTACGCGTGCTCTATTCCATTCAAATTTACATGTTTCTGTTTAAGAAATTGCTTTGTCTTGTCTGAATGCCTGAAATTACGCATTGAATTTTCTCCCACCTGTTGTGGAATACTCTGTTCAAAATATGTAACTCGACATTGTTAGATGCATTTTGTCGTCACGGGAACAAAATTCCAGCACCGGGAATTTGTTTATTTATTTTATTTACTGGTCAAAGCCCTTTAGTAGGTATACATTTGACAACGTTAGTACCTTTTTTTTACTGGAATCGTAGGAAACCGGCCGATTCCGTATTCTTGCCCTGAATACAAGCGGAGATGTGATGTTTGTATTTTTATCTTGAAGGATTAATACAGTTGATGTTTCCGTAAACAGTACGATGGGATTTCGACAGAGAAAGAGGACGGCGATAAAAGCTATGGTTAGGAATATAAAATTTAAAACGAGTCAAGATGTCTGGACATGTAACAAAACTGTTTAGAACTTTACGGATAAAAAATAAGTTCAACCATGACTCTACGCCTATCCGGATGCAGTAGGTTTAACAAATCAATAATAGGGAAATAATTATGGTTGCTATACGTCATAAACTTGCCTAACGAACGAGCTACGGCAGAATTTATATTCAATCCCCTTAATTCTATTGTAATAAGTAATGCCGATGAAGGAACCATATCATAGCGCAATGTTCGAGATAAGGATAAACAAAAGAATAAAAGAAAACACAGAAGGTCTTTGCATTTTTTGAATACTTGGATGCTCTATAAATGTAGTCAAGCAACCTGAATAGTATACTAGTAATGTAATTAATATGATTAACGTAGGAAAAATTTGATGAGAAATTCACATTCATGTTGCATATTTCGGTGACAAAAGATAGAGAATTGTTATTGATATGATAGATAAAAATGTGAATTCTTCTGATGCAAGTGAAACGAACAATTAAATATTTTATATTCCAACTTGTCGGCCTATCAATTAAGTAAAACACTTTCAGATCATCGGTGTACATTAAAGATCATCAGAAAGTCAGATAGATCATGAATTATCTCTCTTTCCACTATTTAAATCTATTGTTTTCGCTGTGTAATACATTATTGTTGCGCTCAGAATTCTTTCGGAGTATTGAATTGTCATAGACAATCCACAGCCAAACAGTGTCAATGTACTATTATTTATTTTTAATACTCACAGTTTCCCGTTCCTCTCGAAGAAACGAGCCAATTCACAGGTTAGGAATCCTCGTCAACAACGTTCTGTAGAATAATTAATGATTTCCGCGACCGGCGTGACAGGTAAAGCGCAGAGCAGGACCAGGGAACGGGAGGTTCGCGGGCGAAAACGACTGATAGGTGTTAATTACCAGGTCTTAACAATCGGGCGCGAGACAAGGGGCGCAATCCATTACGAACAATGACAGCGGCATCGCGCGTGGCTGGATTAACCAGCCACTCCGAATTCGCCGGTGTCGTTATTAGAAATTCCTCTGGCCCGTTCCTTCCGTCACGGTGTATATTAGTTTGCACGCGCGCGTCCCGTTTACACAGAGCTGACAGACGCGAAATTCTCGGCCGTCGTATTCGCTCTTAACTAGATTAATTGTGCCGGGGGACGAGTCCCGAACCCGCTGCGAGCAGTCGAGTGTGCCGTATCGAGCTGCTTGACCGAATGTCTGTAATTTAGCCTGGATTATTTAATTAGAAACGCTCCCAGCATCCCTCCGGTGCGATCTCTTTCTCCTCATTCCCGTGGTTATACGTCTGCCGTTTCCCCGTGTCTTGTTAAATATCATTAGTTCAAGGGTGCGCGAGATCTCGCGATATCCACGACTTTCGCTTTCGACGCGCACTTCTCTCGCCATTCGAGTTCCACGCGCCTGAAAATTGCGCGTCCGAGGATGTTAATCCTCGCAGCATAAAGTCAATGACCACTGTATTGATTTAACCCTTGTCATACCAAGCTTTTATGATCAACGTTCTTTACCAAGGGGGCTACTCAAGGGACCCCAAGGGAATTTATTGTTATATTGGTTATTATTTATTATAGTATTTTTATTTCAACATAAACTTTATTAAATATAACTGGAATATCATTATAATTATTCTTTTTATTGCAAAAATGTTTGTCGAACTCAAGGTATACGCGCGGTCACAGTATCAAGTTACACATATTCATCCAGACACGAATATTCATGGTGCACACACTGCTGTTAGTCTATTTCGATATACTATCAACTCAATAGTTATTGAAATAAGTAAAAAAGAAGAAAATTATATGCAGGAATCTGATGTACCAAGACTATACTGATTGTCCTCATCATTCTTATTTTTTTTTTTTTTTTGTACGTTCGATCTTAGTCGATTTGTTTCTCTCCTTATCCATACCACTCGAAATTAATAATAAGACACATAAAAAAAAAATCTGGCAACATATTTCCAATAATTAAAAAATTACAGCAAAGAAACATATATTGGGGTCCCTGAAATACCCCCTTGGTATGACAAGGGTTAACCCAGTTAGAAAATTATTCGCAACGTTAGAACCGATGCGCACGAGTAACACAAAGTCGCTGCGATGATAATAATAACAAAACCGCAAATGAAGAGTCTGATTAGCGGCGCGAGTCAGTTTGTCGCCAGCCACGCAGCAGAATTGGCTCGGTCGCGGTCAGACGCTGGCAAGTAGCACAGATAAATGCGACGCGCCGCGACCGCAAGTTGTAGAGTCGGTAGATTATCAGACGATGCAGCAACGTCAGCACTGATCCGCGCTTTCCCGCGATCTGAGGTTAAACGACATTGTTATCCGACTTTCCCCTCCGATAACAAATCGCTAGATTAAACGGCGAAACGCGATTCCGGGATCATTTATCACCCACTTAACCGGGCACACGCCCGTGAAAACTGTTTCTCTGTCGGCGGAAAAATGCGACCAGAAGCTCGCGCGCGCGTCGCGATCAAACAAACGATCACGCGAAATCCGACGCGATAATTAATTACTCGGTCGAGAACAAAGTTTCTCGGTCACGTGCGTCGCGCACGACTTTCCGCGGAGCCGCCGAAACTCTTCGCGAGCTTCGCAGGCGTT
Organism: Perdita meconis; assembly: GCA_030770465.2. Lineage (NCBI taxonomy): Eukaryota > Metazoa > Arthropoda > Insecta > Hymenoptera > Andrenidae > Perdita > Perdita meconis. Next base: position 6,402,001 of record JASKOS020000007.1, read on the forward strand.
GACTCCGCGCTAGCATCGATCACGCGGAAATTAGATGGACTCTCCGCGCAATATCTTAATGGCACGCGAACGATCAGAATCCCTGACGAGGATTTTTCGCGCGCGTCAGAAGAACGTCAAGCGCTCGTCGTCCTTCCGCCTTATCGCGCGTCGATGAACTCGCGCGTGAACCGTGAATTCCATTAATCAGCGAAATTAACGAGACCACGGCCCGGGGGAGAGGGTGATGCACTATCGTTTGATTAATTACGCTCACGCTGCACTTTGCATTTATCTCGAACCGCGGGGTGGCCGTTCGACGCTCGATATTTCCAAATCCCAACGAAATTTCGATACACCGCATCGGTCCGACGCAATCTTCGCCCGACGGACGAGCCACGAAGACAGAGACGGACCGCGACAAGTGTTGAGATTCCGGGTCGAATCGCAGGAAATTAGCCGAGTTGCTGTACGACCACTTAACACGATTGATTCCCTCGAACACGGCAATTCGGCCGAGGACTTCCTTCCGCCGTTCCCCGCCGCGACCGCTGCTCCTCGCTCGCTCCTCGCTCGCTCCGCCGATTCGTTTCTTCCTCCGGCTTGAAAATCCTCGAAGGAGTCGCGTTATATACAGAAACAACGAAGCTCGCGAAACCCAGCAGAAAGTCGATACACGGAGAGTTGCTTACCCGCGAGGAGCGAATTTTCGATTGCGTTTGGATGACCGCGCGAACGTGCGCTCGCACACTTTTTCACCTTTCCTCCCGACCGCTGGCCGAAATATCGTGGCTGAAAGCGCACTTCGATGGGTAGCTCGAGTCTCTCGTTTACCCAGCAGGTGAAACTTCCCCTTTAAAAGGTTTTTTCGCCGCGGAGTTTCGGGTCGGTACCGTCGAATTTCGTGGATAGCCACTCCCAAGTCCCCCGAACCGCGGTCGTCACTTCCACTCGCCACTTTTTAGCCGGAGACCCGGTAACTGGCTGTGTATCCACTCGCGGCAGGGACTACTTGGCGGGAAAAAGGGGTCGGCGGAAACGAAGGCGAAGATGACAGAGGCGGACGGAGCGCGGGAACCCCGGTAAACGGTTTTAGGTACACACGCGACGTTGGACTCGCGCAAACATGCGCTTAGGCGCGCGTGCAAACAGGCTGGATACACGAAAACCGTAAACACGCGTATCGGCGGGAGTCGCACATTTTCGCCACGATCGGTCGATAGAGCTCGCTTCCCGCTTATGTACTCACGCGGCTGGCCGCGTCGAGGATACTCGCATAAATTTTTCGACGGGGAAACAGTACGGAAAGCCGTGTCAAGCAAATCAATCCGGGAAGAACAACATCCTGAAAGGATGTCTCCGAAGAAACGGTTCGCCGTCTAATGGCGCGCGAGGAACAACGGAATTCTGATTCCCGGCGCGAAGAGGTGTACAAAAATTAGTGCAAATTGTGCACAATAACTTGGCAAACGGGGTTTTATCGCGACGACTCGGCGAAATATATTTCTTCCCTCCCCGTTTAATGTCTCAGGCGCTGTTACGAGCGAAAACCGTTACACACGCGCTCCCCTGCAGGAGGATTTCAATTTAGTTCAACTGAATTTTGATTCGCGCGCCACGGACGCAAATTGCTTTCCCCTTCCCTCGTCTTTCTTGCGGTCGACACGCGACCCTCCTACGACCCATTAAACGCTCCGCCGTCGCCTTTTATTTACCTGTTCGCGCAGAGACCATCGTAACTTGAAGCTACCGTTTCAGACTCCAAGTTTTAACGACGCTAACGCGTGGCCATCTCGCGAGGCGCGAGTTCGCGCCTTTTTCGCGGGGACGAAGTGCGTGAGACCTTTACGACGCGCTAAGGAGTCTCGGGGATCACGGAAGATTGTTCAAAGTACGTCAATTTGGCTCAGAATTTTTTAACCCGAGAATTACTGTTGTATAAATACACAGTTTGTCACGAGAATTTCCGGAGTGATTTGTTTTTGGACATACTAATCGACTTTTTAAGTTGGTAACATGTGAAGTAATTGAAGCAGTGGATGAAAAAAGGCAACATATGCCAAAATGTCAGTTTAAGAAAATCGATTTCAAGGTTTTCATTACAGTATTATTGAATAAAATGTAATGCAATTGCATTCAATTTTTTTAAAGGATATAAAGGAATATTTTAAGGCGATTTTAAAACAGAGGTAATAATATGGACATGATATATTTTTCATTTATCGGATTTAAACAATTGATTTAATACGCTTCTTTCCATAAAAAGAATGAATTCGTAAAACCATTTTTTGTTAGTTATTTACATATGATTTTATTTACTTATACAGTTCTATATTTCTTAGATATTGTATAAAATAAAAAATACAAACTAAGTAGAACCATTTTTAAATTTTTATTTTATAAATATATTTATCATCTTTTTTTCAAAACTATTATATGTATTCTTCATAAGATGACTGTAATAATTAAATAATAATAATAAGTAGTATAATAATAAATAATAACTACATTAATAAATAATAATAAGTAGACTGCGGATATTTATGAAAATTTGTATTTTCAAGAGCATAGAAAAAAAACCAACTTAAATAAAAGTGTCTTTCACCTTTTAAATATCACAAGATATTTCATGTATTTTTGTATCTATACCATAAATGCATAAATACCTGCAGCCTAGTGATAAGTGAATATCGCGCAAGCTATGCAATAGAACAACTAATCTAGGCAATGTAAATATTGAAAACATTTAAACATCCCTGAATGGATCTAAACGATTTAAGGAAAAATGACACCTAAGTCCTTTTTCCATCCAATGCTTTGATTTAATTACATTTACATCGTTAGTAGTTATATATAATAATTATATAATCGCAGCATTTTATGCCTAAGTAACAGTTATACTACTCAAAAGAAACCGGCGAAGCGAAAAGTGGTTCCCGCTGTATTGCAACAAACCGGTTCAGGCTTCAACAATAACGAGCAAATTTTAGTCCAAAAAGCATATGACAATGATTTTACACCTACTCTACTCGCCGGACTTAGTATCAGTAGATTTTCATTTCTTCCCAAAATTTAAACTTCACACGAAGGGAACGATATCAATCAATTTCGTAATGCGAAATTTAAAAAGAATTCTACAAAATGATTTCTCTAAAGGCTTTCAGAGTTTCTTAAAACGCTACAGAATTTGTATTGATATGGGAGGACACTATGTAGAAAAGTGAATCAACAGATTTGGTTTATTTATAAAATGTACGAAATTATAAAATTATTCTCGGCACTTTTCGGATTAGCGTTGTAGATAAAGAAATGGTGTCGGTGCTATGAATTAACAAAGTATAAAAAATCTGCCCGTTCTGTAATTATTATTCTGTATGCAAAACATTGCGCTTATTTTGAATATAAAATATTCAAACTGATGCATATTTCAGCTACACTCTCTGCCAAATATTAAAAGCACTGCTAAAACAAACGCATTTAACAAGAAACACAGCATAATTAAACGAATATCTGCCATTCCAAGAGGATTATATTCGCGTGTGTTTGAAAGAATATATCTTCAGAGGTTTCCATTAAATATTAATTAAACCGAGAGATAATATATTCATTAAATGAGGTTTCATTAAATTTTCGTTTAAATAACAAGTATTACCATTAGTCGAACACTGTCGTTCGTTGGTTGCAGAAAATTCAAAAATAACCAGGCTTGGTAGCAAAACACCGCGCCACAACTTTCCTCTATCTCCGCCAGCCAGTGTACGGATGGTAACAAAAAAGGATCAATAAATCTGAGGGAGCGAAAAACTACTTTGCGCCTGTCCCTCCTAGAATCAATACGCGAAAAGTATGCACGGGAGTCCCAAGGCAGATAGGAAGCTTGGCAAAACATGGTGGAGGGTGGGCATCCGCCGCGCGGACACCGTTGCTAAAAATACTGAGCGAGTGCGTGGGAGTGTAGCGGTCCACAAATTGACGACCGATCGGGTCCAATAATTACCAAAACAACCGGTGTTTCAAAAGCTCCGCCGTTACGAGCGATTTGCCTGAACGGTAACCCAGGAGGGGGAGGGGGGAGGCAGAAAGAAGGCCGCCCGGAGGTCCGTGGAATTCGCTATTAATCGGGATCGGTCGGTTAGCCGTACGTGGCCCCAGTAACGGCCGGAATAGATTGAAATTGGCACCGGTCTGCTAGCAATTCCTTGCTGCAGACTTGGCCGGGGCTAATAATTCACTTGCTTCCACGCCGACGGGCCCCTAAACAAGAACATTATTATTGTCCTCACGATCGCGGCGTACAAAGGAGCGACGCGGTGACGGGGACCGACTGCCGCACCAGGGTCACACTCGATCGAGTCGATTTATCGATCCGCGAAAGGGAGAACACGGGGAGGGGAGCGCAGCAGGTCCAGAACTGCCGGTCAAGCCAGGAAATTGCAAGGCACACACAAAACTCGACTGCACGATGGAATCTTAATTCCGCGAACGGCAGAGTTGAATGCGCTACGCCTCCCTTCCTCCCTCCCTTCGCCTTCCCGTGTCTTCTTACCCCCGACTTCATCCCCCGGTCTGGACTCGCGTGTCTTATTCTCTCTCACCCGTAATTAGGAAGCAAACAGAGCGGCGGTCTTGCCAAGTTGGCGGAGTCGGAGATGAAACAGCAGTTTCCGTCCGCCCATTCTTCTTCCGCTCCCGGTCGTCGGCCACCCTCGTCTGCCTCGCGTCCACCTGCTCGACTCGCCTTCGAGTCGCGCGATCGCGTCCAGCTGCGAGCCCGCGCCGTCCGTAGTATATATTTCACTGCCAAACGCAGCCACGCCGAGGTGTCGTCGCTGCATCGCGCCTCCTTTTGCCCTCGTTTCACCCCTCGCTCCACGCTCCACGCTCGCGTAGCCTCGAATCAACCGCCGCGAAAACTGTATCGCGAGCACCAGACGGTTTTTCCTCGCTTTCCGGTCGAGGGGCTGCTTCGTCGCGGACGGTTTTTCTGCGATCTCGAAAGTCGTGGAAACGAGCGTTTTTTTTTCGGGACCGGTGAAATATTACTCTTTCCACGGGACGCGTCTTCGGCTTTTTCCCTTCCGTCTGCATATATTAGACGCGCCGCTTTCCGAGTTGTTATTCCTGCGATTCTATTGCTTCGCCGTGTTCGGGGTGTTCCGAGGGTGTCGTGGAAATCGCGTTGGGCCGAAGCCTGTCACAATCGAGCGTTTTATTCGACGCGTCTTTTTGTGCCGCGGATGAATTACATGGTTCGGAATATCGCGCGTCGAGCAATAACGTGTAACGCGCTTCTACCGACGGTGGATTACCACCGATCGATCTCGAATCCGGTAAAACCTGTCCGAGTCCGACGATATTGCAAATGACATCTGCAGTCGCGGCGTATCGCGCGGATCTAAAATATCTGCGTTGGTCGTGTGACGAAAATTCACCGGTTTTAATTAATTATACCGGTTAACGAAACGCGCCGAGCCCTCGACTTCCCCGCCCGTACAGATTACGTTCGGGACCCGTAAAAGCTGCATAATACGTTCGCCAGAGTATCGCGTTAAAAAATCCACCCTCTCGAGCCTCGACTTCCATAGCGAAACGTGACCGGGACGAGCGATAACAGTCAGGGAGACAGGTTATTCTCCCGAGTTTCCCCCCCCGCGACGAACGCCAAGATTATCCGCAGATAATCTCCCTTTTTGCGAAATTCCGGTCCGCCTTTCATTCGAAAATATGAAAGGGAACCGGGTGAAACTGCTTATCCAACTGTCGGAACTTTTCGAACGTCGACCTTATCTCTCTCGCGCGCGCGCGGTCTCGCTACCACCCGCGCCGGCATCGTCGGGACGTTTAATTAACAAAAAGTTCCCGTTAAGATCGCAGACTGGAACGTCGGCGGGGAAGGGAGGGGCACGGCAATTTCCCGGCGAGGCCAAAGGAACCACCGCGGTACCTATGCTTCACATTATTTTGAATAAGGAACGAGGCGGGCGCCGGGCAATCCATTTTCCTCGCCACCGTCCCCCGGGATACTCTATGGAATTAGAGTAACCAAGCTCCCTCGTCGTGGATACAGTTTGCGCGACGTTTATACATGTACACCAACCTTCCCCACCTTGTATGCCTTCCGGTGCGCTGCCGCCAGTGTAATATCTTAAAACGCCATCCAACGTCGGATCCACTGACGAGAAACCGCCGCAATATCGTGACGGGCTGCGTGAACAATTGCATCGTGCGTTTCGCGATGCGAGGCACTCATCATCTGGTTTTGAAAAAGGTTCTGTGCACGATGGAAATATTCGGTTTCCAGGTGCATATGATGGATAATTTTATAAATCTATGTGGGCAAAATAGGAAAATTTATGTTTCGTGAACGGGTCAAAATTATTCATGTTTTTGTATCAAGATTCATTTCATTCATTTATTTTTTCTCTATGTTGTAAAGTGCTTGATTTCATTCAAAACATTTTAATTACTTACAAGGGACGTCAAGGAATTATAACATACCGATCTTTATTTATTTATTTATTTGTTTGCATATCAACGGGACGAACCTTTTGTAACAAAACAATGCGAAGATTAACAGTCGTACAATATGATCGCGATGAATAACTAGACTGCGAATTTTTATGCAAAATCAAATCTTCACAAAATAAACGATTCAAGCTTGAGTAACAGTGTTTTCTTATTTTTTAAATACTGCAATTCGTATTACAGTTTTAATATTTTACATATCTTGGCAATAATTGACTGGATTTTTTGCATAGTTAAAATTGTCATAAATAATAACACAAGTGAAAGTAAAAAATAGAAATAAATAGAAGAAAAGAGAAAACGAAAATATACAACAGTAGAGATTAACTAGGAGGAGAGTGAATAACATTCAGAGCAGAATGCTTAAGAGAACTGTAAGAGTTGAATGCAGCTTCGGTATAATATGGTACTCAAAAAAATATTTAACATGTATTTTTATTGTATCGGTTATAATTTACTTTGAAGGAGTTAAAACAGCCCTTAAAGTTGGGGTGGAAAACCTATTTCATACAATATAACTCATTCAGATTCAACATGTTTTAAGTACTCTTTCGAGTACTATATCGTACCAAAACCGCATCAAAATCAGAGTATCATAATTCCCTGATGACCCTTGTTAGTTACATAACGCTATATTTACTTATAAGCTTGATGTACATAGATTGCCTTTTAGGGCATTGTTGATTGTACAGTTAACTATTCATTATTAAACATATACAGGGTGGCCCACTTTAAGGTAGTCACCTAAATATTTCCTTCCGCTGTGATTGCATTAACAAAATGTTAAATTCCATTGGAATGCTACCAAAAGATGAATATGTAGTAAAGAATATTTTTGCTTGAAGGTCATTCTTTCTTAATTTTCAAGTTCACCAATGTCTTTTAAATGATCCACCCTGTATTACGATATTTGTATATTTTGCGATTGTTCTCATTATGAATATGAGAAAAGAAAGTTGTAAAATTTCTTCAACACTCATTACTTTGCGTTTAAAGTAACAATCGTTGTTACAGTAGATGAAATGTGTTTGTTATACTGAAAAATTCCACAGATTATGCAATTTCATTAGATATGCAACTTAATTTCCATTTTATTAATCCATTTTATGATTATTCTTTAATAACTTGAAAGGGCATATTTTAATACATATGTGAAATGCAGCTAACATTGTTCGTCTCGCTCTGCCCCACAAATTTTACGTATAATTTTAGATTGCTATGTAATATCTCCTAGAGCATTATTTAAGATTTAATTTAACGAAAGGAAGGAATGAAATAAAAGTACGAAGATATATGTATTCATACGTTCTTAATTATTCCAAAGCTGAACGCGCTTCGGGAACAGTATTACCTACCATCAAGGACTCAATTTCTGATCAGCTTACTATATAACTATCATACAATAAATTATCATACTAAAAGTTGATCCCAAACACTTATTAAATAGCTATTAACTGTTTTGAATTTCAGAAGTAAAATTTGAAAGCTTATATTAGAGATAATTTGAGTGATCTGAAATTGCTCCCTTTGCTTTTTCGACTTTAGAACTTCGATTATAATTTAATTAAATATAGATTTACTCAAATATCACACAAATTTAGAGTTCTTGACGGTATTATTAATAATAAAGTTACTAGTTTTTTTTATAAACTATCTGAAAAATAGTCTGGAAACAACCGGACAAAGAAACGATGCATAACTAAAATAAAGAAATACCAAAACATCCACGAAAACAGTACCCAACATTTTTATCCGCTTAGATTGATTACTCTCACCACTGCGCAGCGTCTCGTCTTTGGGAGTCAGCAGGAAAGTTACGTCGATCGAATGGCTGGTGCCGAAGCGCAGTAATTAGATATTGATTACTCGTTAGCGCGGTAAGAAAGCTCTTTCACGATATGGTAGCTGCTGGGGTGCGTGTCAAGAGGCGGTGACAAAGTATCAATGACTCATTAGGGCGTCGGGGAAACCTCCTTCCATACAGTTACTCGCAAATTATCGCTGGGAGCGTGGGGCAAGAGATGTAATCTGATTGTTGTGTGTAGCGATCGATTCGGCTGTCGATCGATGAATAATAATTTATGTGTCGATTGGTGGTTATCGCAGTGATCGCACTTCTCTCACAGCGTCCCTTCCGCTCGTTTTTCTGCGCTGACATCCGCAATATCATAAACAATTTTGGTTTACCAAATCGCGGGTATTTTTGCGAAAATTCTCATTTTTGCGAGCGCAGATAATCGACCGAAATTTAAATAAAAATGTGTCTCATTTTTTAAATACTTTTCAAGCCGACGGAAATTCTTGTACCTATCCGCATATTTAATTGCAAAGTCAAGCTTCGCCATTTTCGGCAAACTCTATCGCCGGAAAGACTTTAATTACCTAACCCTTTTAGATCGACCTGTAATGATCTGGTTAAAGCGACACCGACCCCTGCGCGCGAAACGAAAAAGAATTAACCCCAATATCGGGGATTTCCCAGTGAAAATCGGATTTTCATCGGTGCGACAGCGCCGCCCGGAAAATTTGCCAATCACACGGCTCGTTAATGAAACTCCCCTCATCCTGCGCCGCCGCTCCCACCCTACTCTGCACCTGTTTATACAGTGCACTATCGAGGCAGCGAGGGTAAACGTCTTACGTCGGCTGTCGTAATATCGCGAGGGATGATATCGGGATTAGCAGCCGCCTGCGCGTACTATATTACACTTAGCACGTGGAACGGCAAACGCGACCCCCGAGGAGGCGGCGCTTCCAGTTAAACGCGACGAAAATTAGGGGATCGCGCCCGAGAGGTCAGGAATCGGAGATCCGGTCTGAGGAAATACTCGGGAAGCGGATTGCTTTCAATTAAGTCGCTCTTCCCCGACGATCGAACTCCGGGATTCGCCTTTCGGCTCTCTTTCTTCCTCGCTACCGTCTCCTTTACCGTCGTCCGTTTTTGTCGGGACAGGAGAGTGCGAGGGGCGCGGGGACAACAATAAAAGTGGAAATAAACTTTTTAATACGTTTCACTTTGCCCTCGTTATTCCGCGACGCGGGCCGCGCTTTGCGTCACGCCCCGCTCGGAAGAATGTCGCCCAGAAACTTGAAATTTTTAATTAAAGTCATCGTCCGCCGCGGCTTTTTGTCCGACGCCTCGTTTGCTCCCACGCAGCGTTATATCCTGGGATCGTTTAACGACGCCGAGAGAAAGAGCGGCGCGCCGGTTGAAAACGACACGGCCAAGAACAAGACGCGGAGCGTAAAAATAGGGAGCGATAAATTCGCCGCTGTGAACGAAACTCGGAGTCTAAAAAAGGTTTTCAAAGGCTCGTCGAGGGATAAAAAAAAGTTGTCGACGGGTCGCCGCCTTTTTGAGGAACGAATCCATTTGAACTACAATTTTTAAAGCCGTAGTCGTCTATTCATCGCGAGGTAAGAAAACGGCCGAAATTAGCCGGAAAGTCGGTTTAATCTTTCCGTCCCTCGGATGATTTCACTTCCGTCCGGCTCGTCGTTTCGCGCGATATTTAGTAATTACCGGAAAGAAGCCGAGAAACGCGAAGAGGGCGCGACAAAAGGCAACCACTCCGCCGCGGCGGAAATTCATGCGGACTTAACCCGATTTGCCCCCGTCAGTCCCCATGAAACCAGCCTCCGACCCCACACCCCAACGGGAACCCCGGCAATGCCCTTTTAATTAAAAGCGGATAGAGCAAGAAACGAAGTGGTCGCCCGGCGCATGAATGCCTGAATTTGCTGGGCTAGAGACAAACTACTCCGCGCGTGTTTGTCCGATTTGTCCGAATTTCTAAAGCATCAGCCGGCTTTCTCCTACGTAAAATCTCCGGGGCCGCCTCTCATTTACCAGCAGAGTGGAACGGAAGTAGCTCCTCGTCGTTGTTATTGTACTAAATCACCGGCGTCTGGTCGAAACTGGCCCCCATCTGCGAGACCCTTTTAAGTGAAATATAATAAGCTCCGCGTGCGATGGAATTTTCGCTCCATTGCGTTCATTAAGGAAGGCGAATGCCGATGAAGCAGAAAATTCTTGTTAACGAAGAGTAGAATTCGATAGAAATTTTAGAACCGAAGGAGCATTGAATCTGCGGAGTGATTCCTATTCTGGGAGTGTACAATCGCTTCTGTATACGTTCGGAAAATTCCTATCGAGTCTCGCTGCTAAGTGGAGAATTCTCAACGATAGAAACGACCGATTGACAACTTGACGAACAGAATAATAAACCTAATTAAGAAGACAATTTACATTTCAGTTTAATTAGCAAAGCGTAACGCGTTGTCTTATTATTTCTTGCAGATGAACATATTTATTCAAATCATTACATTACAATATATCCGAATCAATTTTATCTTCAATTTAGCTCCTTCAAAAACTCTGTTTCTCTACTTTTATAGATGCAAGTTCTCGTTTATTATTCATTCTTCCTTTTTCAGCAACTTCGCATACCTATAATTTGTCACTCTCTCTTTTGTACACTAATGGAAGTCATTCCACTTGTAAAATAAATAGGCAAACATCCCAAGAACGATGTAAAGGTGAACATAAGACAGTCCTAAAGGTGAACATAAGACAGGCACAAGAGGGAAGAAATGGTGCTGTCTCGGGGTAGAATCTACGAGGATAAATGGAAAAAAGCTGCTGGTTCGATTCATATAAATTCATGGGCGATCTGGACGCCACGAGGGAGGACGAATAAGGGATCCCTCGTAATCCGGACGTTGCTCATGACTCCTTGTCGTTTGTCTTTGCAGAGGCTTACGTGAATCTGGGCGCGGCGCTGGCGTCCGTCGGACGTGGAACGGAGGCGGCGACGGTGTTGAGGGCAGGAGCATCCTTGGACGGGTCTGGCCTCAAGGACAAAAGGGCTCACGAAGCAGCCAGAGTGCAGGCCCTCCTCCAATTAGGAGCCCTCTACGCCGATCAGGGCAGACTACAAAGGGCCCTCTCCGCATACAGGGAAGCCCTCGACGCCTTGCCGGATCACTATCCACCCCAGGTCAGTTCGCGTTCGCGTTCGTTGCTCCATTAACGCGAAACAGCTGTCGAAAACGTGAACCCGGCCGCGTGCCACTTAGACGCGATAACATATTCGGCTCTCTCCCTTTGACGACCGCAACCCTCCTTCATTCGCGCAACTGAGTTCCAATTGGTTCCCATGCTACATATTGATGAGATCGCCATACCGTGAAGATCCTTCCCATCCCAGCAATACCGGATAATGGAGACGCGAGTTCCGTTCTCTCGTCAGCTGTTTACGCTTGTTTTGTTTATTTAGTCGCGGTTGAACAAACGGTAGCTACATAGCTACACGCGACTATAAATAGTTTGTAGTCATAGGCATACATATAATAGACCGCGCGGTTTCAATATTGGAAAAAAATAAAACTTGCGTTTTTTAACCCCGCATGCCAAAGCCATGTTTTTTTTATATATATATTTGACGGTCTTTGAATATGCAATCTATTTATTATATGTCTACGTTTACAGTATGGTTGGCCATTGAACAATGTAGAAGTCAGGGATAATGAATATTTTTTCTTACAGAAAATAAAATAGGGCAAAGAAATTCACACCTCATATAAAAAAACAAAAGAAACTTTAAGGGTAATCAGTGGACTGCGGATATTTATGCACTTATGACAATTTTAAATGTGCTAGCTAAAATATATAAGGACGTGCATGAGTGCAAAACTATATGAAATATCGAAAATAAAATACATTTTGTAGTGTTTAAAAGGTAAGACACACTTTTACTTAGCTTGGTTTTGTTCTTCTATGTCCTTGGAGGTATGAATTTGCATAAACATTCGCAGTCTAGTAATTAAATAAAGAACAGATTTATGTCGCAATGTGGCTCACTATACTCCGGATAAATTTAACTGGCTGTTCAAGGTCACCACCTTCTTTCACCTTTTTCGGAGAGAAATGGTCTTATAAAGGTTTCTGTACCTGTGTGAAATATTGTGTGTGTCGAAGTCTTTATGTTCACGGAAGACACCGTCGTGAAAGTTCTGCTACCAGAGAAAAACAAGAGGAAAATTTGTCTCAGAGTCAACTGACTAACAAGAAAACGTAGCGAAAACATATTTCCAGAAATCTCTGAAGAATTTCTAGGCTCGGAACAGAAATGCTTTTGGTTCAACATATGAAAAATTAACATTTCATCGTCAATTTTCGTTCAAAATCTCAACTAATTTTCTTATAAATTTACATACGCGTGTAAACTATTATTTAAAATAAATCATATGGATATTTAGGATCTTAAATTTTTAACCTTAAACAATTGTCTTATATTAACTATATCTCCAATTTTTTAGATATTGGATTTCCAAGTACTTGCAGTAGGAAATATGATATTCTCCTGTAGTACTCTGAGTCACTAAACTATATTATAAAATTTCTTTAAGAATTGCCTGAAAAACAGGATTCGTTTTTGAAAAACATACATTTTACAAAAAGAATAATTCTTTAGATCAGGTTTGTCCAACCTGCGGTCTGGGAACCGCAAGAAACTTTAGATATTTGGTAATGCGGTTTCGACAATATTTTATTTCCCGCTTCATAATTATATCTTATTTATGCCATCGCTTTTTGGCAATACGTACACTTGTCAAAAACTATTTTCAACAATGAAAAAAAAGGTGGGACATCCATGCCAAAGATATTTCTGACATTTTACTCTCGTCAATCATCTGAACAGTTAGGTAAATAATTTTCTCTCAGTCAACTGATTACTCAGCTACATCGCGACTTAAATTTGCCCGTTATGTAATTACCCTAAAAAAATATATACTGATCTGAAATAAGCTCACATCCAACCTCGAAATTTCTCCAAGGAACATACGCTTCTAATTAAATTTACATACTTCAACTCCATTAACATTATTCAAGGGTCAACCATAAACTGATTTCTCGCAGTATTCACTGAAGGTATCTATTTCGGGAGTGGCGGCTGAATTCTAAACGTAGTTTCCAAGAGGAGCAATTCAGAATTAAGTAGATACGTTCAACTAAAAATCGCTTTCATGTCGAAAACCAATAACACTATGCTCGCCGGCGAAATGAAATTAGCAACCTCAGAGTGACGAGAAAGTACGTATCCGCGTACGAGTCGCAATTTTCGTAATCGTTCGCCTGCGGGGAATCACGCGAAGCCAGGGGTTGCAGCAGGCTAATTAAATTCGCGGAATATCGATCGCGGAGGAGGGCGTAACGACACAGTTTTTCGGTCGGTCAAGACGGATTCGCGGGCAACGAAAAGGATCTGATGTAATTAAAATTTATCGACGCGTAAGAACGATCTCTGTAGTCGATGAACGAAGCAAAAAGCGCGGCTCCGCGGCGGGATGAAATTGTCGAACCGATGGTTGTTTTCATCCCTCTGGAGCGGAGAGCGTACGCGCGCTCGTCGCAAATATGATTTTCAGTCGCGTCGTAAACCAAAATTAAAAATTTTAAGCTCGCCATAATCCCGCGCGGCCATTCCCACCTTCTCGGTCTACTCTCGCCGGTACGTATCTCTTCCTTCCCATACCTTCTCTCTCTCTCTCTCTCTCTCTCTCTCTCTCTCTCTCTCTCTCTCTCTCTCTCTCTCTCTCTCTCTCTCTTTCTCTCGCTCTCGTTTTTTTTACTTTACAATGCCTCGGAAAAACGCCGACGCGTTTAACTCTTTCAATTTTCGTTTAATCTCCTGTAAATTTTCTCGCCGAGGAGAACGTCCGCGTCCACGGTTCTCGAAAAAGTTCTTTACACTTTGACGTATACTACATTAATTCCCTTAAAAATGGGCGCGGTGCGCGGTATTCGGAAAATTATATTACAGTAATTATCGCGGTTACACTCGCAAGGAATGCAGTTCTTCCGAAATGAATTCACTCGCCGCGGAAATTTTATGAGTTCCGTTATAACGCAGAAATTTGCATCGAGACCCAGGCCACGGTTTAATGTGGAAATGGGAGAAACTTCTGGTAACGTCTGCACGGAGCGCAGAATTTAAGGCGATATAATGCTCTTGGACAAGTGACAAACCGTCTCATAACTCTGGGGTGGAGAGCGCCGTAGTGCGTAAAATTTTATACTTCGGGCGAGATCAATAACCGTACGAGCGAGATTTACGGCGCGGGACGACGGCCAATAGAATCCGCTCTTGAATCAAATTTCCTGATTTTGATTTTGATCAAGGAACGAAATTATACGATATTTCAAGTCCTTTCAACGCGCCTCGGACCCGGCGAGAGTCTCCTTGAATGCAGCTGGAAAGCAATCAATCCAGAAGTGATTTTCGACCTTTCCATCGCGCTTCTTCCCCGATGGAACTCTTAATTGCTTTCCAAGGTTATTCCAGCCGCAAGCAATTTCCAGTCAGCTCCTCGATCATTGTCTCGCAAGGGTTGCCGCTTCGCCTTCTGGCTTTGTGCCTCGAGGGAAAAAGGGAACTCGGCCAAAGGCGTCCGCGTTCCCGAGCTATCGCCTGCTTAGAAGCGTGTTCTTACTACTTACCCCTAAAATTTCTCGCATCCGGCAACGTGATCGCCCACGATATTCGCATCGAACCCCTCGAAACCCCCCGCCAAGTTCTCGCGAATCGTCGAGGCAGCAGGATCGTTTTCTAGTCCTTTCCACCCCGACGAGCCCCGAGCAGGTTTTTCCTTCCCCGCTGCGACGCCCGTTCAACTTTTTGGGTTCGACCAGCGAGGCGTCGCGACGACAACAGCTCATACAACCGGCGGCTCTTCGCGCTTGACTTCGACGAAGAATAGAAAAGTTTGCATTTTTACGAGACGCTGCCCCCTTTCGCCGCCTTCTGAACCATCCTCCGCGCACTGCAACCGTGGCCGCGTTTTGTTCGGCGCATCGTCGTGGAATTCCTGCGCGACAATTTATACGAAAAGTATTTTTCGCCCTTCCGTGGTTCTCGCTGTCGCAGATTCCGCGCCCCGCGAATTCCCCGAACTTGCATTGTTGTCCGTGCGAATGTGTATGCGAGAATCACCGCACAGATGCGCCAAGAAAACGGAATTCGTGGCGGTCCTTCCGGTGTTCCCTTTAGAAATTCATGGAACCGAAACTTCGATGCGTTTCGATCTCGTTACGTCGGAGAGACGCGAAACGGTTGGAACCCGTAAAAATAATTCAAACGATCGTATCCGGACGGCGTTTTATCTCTAGGCGGAGCGCGAAACAATTAGCGCTGGAACGCGAAATAATTTGCACACGCATCCATTATTGAAACACGCAGCAGGTATCCGATACGCTCGATCGCCCCGCCGCGAATCGTCGATGAATTTAGATGCAAATGCAGGGAATCGCTGGTTAAACTGCATTTATAATTTATCGTCGCGCGAACGTACAGAATTTTAAGAAGCCCGCTCTGCGCCGGTTTTAACTGTCGAAACAAATCGAAACAAAAAGGAGGGAAGGAAGGAAGTTTTTATTTAAGCGGATGAGAAATATTTATTTTGCTGTACATACTATTTAAATACGTACGTGAAGTACGTATGAACACACTGTGATATAAACATGAAATAACATGAAGTAACACATTTAACACAGAAAAAAACGTTACCCAACTATTTTATAATACTGATTCCAGACGTTCTTGTTTTCTTATTCCTGATGGAGTGTTTTGTGTTTGTCTGTGTCGCTGTAGCTTAATAACGAGTGATTCAGATCCGAGCGATTTTGATACTTTGTTTCGGTGTACAAAAAGAAAATCACACAGCGCAAAATAAAAGATTGTGAATGTTGCCTCGCTTCTTTTCCGTCTCTACAATAAAGCCGGGAATCCACCAGAAAGCTACGCTAAGCTAAGCTATGCTATGCTAAGTTTAAACATTACATTTTTATTAACTTAGCTTAGCTTTTGGTGGAAACAGATCCAAACTAGTTTTTGTAAACTTAGCATAGCATAGCATAGCTTAGCTTAGTTTTCTGATGGATTCCCGGCTTCAGGTAGCGGCCCGAGCCTCGCAATGTGCGTACACGGCTTAATATTTTGAGACTATATGTATTACCTGTAACAGAAAAGTGAATAATACATTACATATAATGAAATATTTCATACTTTTTAAAAGGATCTTAACTGACTTTTATTCAGTTAATAAAATTATTATTTTTGCGCCGGGAGTTTTCTAAATTATTAATTGAATTCATTTTATTGTAATTCGCCTCGCACTGCTTTCCATCGTGCGCACAGTACATTACCTGGCCAATCCCTCCCTTCCATCCAATGCCCTTTTTCCCGTATCATTTTTCAGAGAGTCTCGTTACTGACAGAGTTCGGCCATCTATGATCGACTCGATTCGTTTCGAATCCGAGTCGTACTGGCACGTTTCCACGGAAACTTTTCTCTCCGACCGATTCGCCTAATTGATTAAACCCTTCGCCCTCGACGTAGGAATCCGAAATATTTGATATCGGACGGGGGTAAATTGAAATTCCTTGGATTTTTGCATTCCCCTCGTCGCGCGAGTTCTCCGAGAGTCGCGACGAATCGAAGAATTCGCTTTCGTGGACGATCGAGAACGCGCGATCACGACGGCGCTCCGAAGATTGCCGGCGCGTGTGCGCGACGATCGAAGGAATCCTCTCTCGGTCGCGCGCGAGTCCGCGAGAGGACAAAAGCGATAACGTCCTCCGCTCCGGGATTCACGGTCGCCCTGGCGACGAGATAGCCTTCTCAGTCGTAACTTTAAATTGGCCTGCGGAGTGATATCGGTGGCTTACGCGAACAGCATCGCGCGGAGCTTTCGTCGAACGAAACCGTCGGTCCTTCCCTCCACTCCGACCTCCTCCGTTTTTCTTTTCCCATACTCCGTGCGATGTTATTACCGCGGGGTCAGCTGACGAAAGTTTCGCCCCGCGATGTAACTAGTTATAATGTCCGAGAGGACATCGCTTCAAAGGGGAATTACGCGAAATTGTGCGGACTTCCCTTTCACGATTCCCGGGTTCGGAGTTTGCCGACGCCTCGAATGAGTAGATTGAACGCGTCCGGGTCGCCTTAAAACTGAATTCGATGGGAGAGTCGGATTCGCGAAATTTGATTAAAGTCGAAGGACACGACGTATCCTCGACATCCGCGCACGTGGACAAATACCGCGTCCAAACGTCGCCGACGCCCGCCGCTTCCGTTACGCTTTATCTCCGCTCGTAAAACACGCCGACCCGCTTCGCTCCCGAAATTCCAACAAGGAAACGTCCCGAACTGGGGGTCGCGTTAGCAAATAAATTGATACTGTTAGAAGCCTTAGATAATACCAAAATGATACGTGAAGAATTAGCTGCTAGTGAATTATACAACGGACGAAAACGGGCTGGAAGTATTTCGTGTTACATCGGTACCGTTACTAAAGTATCGGAGGTAACGTTAACCGAGTGGTGCAGTGGCTAAAGTTCTAGAATCTCACCAGAGCAGCCGGAGTTCAAACCCGGCAAGATTTCGGGTATACAGGTAACCAACCTTCCTACAATGCGGTAGATACGTTCCCTAAAAACGCCGCGCTGCAGGAAACCGCGTTATAGGAAACATCAACTTTATATGAAAACCGGGTTTGGATTTGAAATAAGAAATTATCCACTGATGTAAAATAGAAACCGTAAATGAGTAGATGAATTTAACTAATTCAACAATACGTAAGAACTGTTTCGACGCGACGCACAGTGGTGCATTTTCCGAAAAGCTGGCCCAAATTCAATTTTCGAAGTATAGAGTAGCCTTTCGCCAGTGTGATTTATGTAATATAAATATATCAGCGTAATAAATGCTGCTTGAAATTTTTTAATTTAATAATCGGTTACCGAGATATAGGTCATCCAAGTTGACGAAATTTCGAGCTCTTGAATGGCTTGAAAACGCTAATTGTTGTAATAATTAAGGTAAAAGTACCTATTATGGAACGTTTCTTAATACAGGTAACAGATTTTTATTGAATTTAAATGAATAAATGTGTAAATATTAAAAATTTACATACTGTTCGATAGCCTAGCATTTCTAGATAAATTAATAAATTGCGAAATGCTTATGTAATATGTATAAAAAATAATATGAATAAAAAAGTGAAATGAGAATTATTATGAAACATCATTTTCGCAACACGTTCCGGTATTTAATACTGAATATCCCGATTGTGAAACAGGTATTTATCTTATAAAAGACAATGTATGCATAACGCAAAAACATTGTTTTTTTCAGGATAGCTTTGAAATATTATTAATTCGTGCAGAAAAGGTTAAAACAAATAATTGATTTCCTCTTTTATTGTCTTTTATTTCATGTAGAAACTGTTTGCTAATATGAAATAAGTATTAATAAGATTTTTTTTAAAGTAAAAAATAAGCACAAAGAATAAGCACAAAAAATCTATTAAACGAATAAATAAATTATACTATAACATTATTTATGACGTTATTATGTTAGTGTTAGTATTTAATTTTAAATTATTCAATTTTTTCGCTCTTGATTTTTTTGGGTGTCACTAATTTTTGCTAGTTTTCTTTTCTCCTCAGCCAACTTCTTTTTCTCTCCTTGAAGAAGTTTTTTCTTTTTCTTATTTCATTTTTTGTCCTTCTTTTTTTACATTGCAATCCCCCACCATCAGATGTTTCAACTGCAAGTAATTTGCATTTCCTACTTGCTTCTAATTTAATTCGTTATCCTTTTGGTAAATATTCAGGACGCAATGAACAAACTTCAGAAAAACTATCAGTTTGAGTACACTCATTCTTATCTTCCCTCAAAATTTTCCTATTTTGTTTGCACGCATCAAAACTACCTAATTCTTCATCTGTAACTACAATATTAGGGACATTTTCTTCTAAAGCTATCATTTATATCGCTGTCAGTTCTTGAAAATGTGTATTACTATTTGAATCTAAAAAAAAATTCGCGAAAGCTGGGTCAACCGGGCCACCTACAAAATTCAATTCGCGACAAATGATCGCCGCGCTCCCGTGTGCGTGCACCTCGCGATGCTCGATACTCGCGAAGCCGTGTTTCACAACGTACTTATCGAGGGCCGCGAGTTTCCTCGTAAAGGCAACGGGACTCGTTAAAAGGAAAGGTAAACGAAAATTGCGAACCGCGTCGCGGGGTTTGCCTTTTATCGCGCACGACGCGGCCGTTCGTCGGTCGTTACATATGTTACAACCCCCACCGGGGGTCCATCACGTGCCCGAAAACATTAAATCTGACGTTATTTATGTCTCGAAGGAGTCCGGGGAAAAAAAAACGCAACTCTACGAGAGTGGCTTTGAACACGCGTAACTCGACGCGAGGAGAACCTAATCGTGTACCGTTTCACCCCCCAGGGTGATTGGTGAAACACGATCCAGCTCATCCCCTGAATTCGCTGCGCTCTTTCCGCTCGCTCGCTGAACGCCGGCTGTTTCATAACTCATTACCGAGGATTTAATTTATGACTGCATTCGTTCCTACTTAGCCGAGGCAATTAGTCGCTTCTCGTGATTTATCGCTGTTTAGTCGTAGCAGGATTTATCGTCTTATTTCCCTCCCCGCGCTGGGAGCCGGGAGTTATCGCGCGGAGGCTGCTGAACGCGGACAACGCGCGGGGGTGGAAAAACCTCACCCACGCAGGGGACCGAGTCGGTTTAATGAACGTCAAAAAATTTCGGGGCTTTCCCGTTAATCCAATGAGCGCGGAGCGGTGATTTAAGCCCGTCCCGCGACCCCTGCCACCCGCATAATTCCTCGCGAACGAGCGTAAATTACTCGCGGAATCGTCGGACGGCGAGCAGCGAAGCCGACGACGAACGGATGGAGACAGAGCGAAAAAAAAAAGGGAAAACGAGACAAGATGTGGCACGCAGAGGGACGAATCGTTAAGATCGGTGGCGCGTTTTTCAGGGTCGACGGTGGCGGAACGTTGAACAAACGTCGTCGACAATCGCGGATCACGATAATGAGAGACAATGGCTCGGCGCGGAGCGCGCGGCGAGGGTGTGCATGCTCGGCATCGAGCGCGGTTTCTGGAACGACGGAAAAAAGCCTCGACGAACGCCTGCACGCCGGCTCCGCTATCTATTGTGCGCTCGTGCACTCATAATTATGCGCCTCGGTTCCGCGGGGATCGCAAAGAATCCGCGAGCGCCCAGCTGTCTGCAGCCACCGCGAGACTTTCTTTCATTCCGCGTCGCTGCCAGAGCCTCGTGCTTTCGCGCTGAATAATAAATGTCCCGAAACGTCGTCGTCGTCGTCGTCGTCCTCGGCGTCGTCGACTCGCTGACGTTCTGGATGACGGAGCGCGGCGCACGAAATTATCTTTCGACGAGACACGCGAGGGAACCGCGCGCCGCAACGGCAAAAAAATCCAACGGGGCTGAAGAATGCTCGGAACCGTCGCTCCGCCACCGTTGCAAATTAAGTTACGCGCGTCTACGGTTACACTGTGTTTAACGGCGCGATCGAATCCGCTTCCGCTCCCCTTGCGATGCCGTAACAGACGCTATTGCAACGATTCCGAACACCACGCGTCCTAAACGCTTCCCGAACCCCTCGGTTTCTCATTAGCATCCCCATTAATTCGACGACGCCACTCGCCACCCGTTGAATATGGAGCACGTCGTTTGCAAGGAACCGAGCAATTTGCCGCGAATCGGGATTACCCTCTTAGACGGAGATTCGGCTCTCGATTGATTTCGACGGACGACAGAAGGATCCGTCAGAAGTTCTCCTCCGCGGGGGGCGGCAATTTCGTTTTTCCCCGCGTCGCAGGCATCGATTACGACGAGGCGAACTTGGCGACTTCGCGTCAATGTCCTCGAGGGAGCGCACGGACCTCGAAGAAACTTTCTAGAAAATCATCCGCACGATTGACAAAAAATTAATAACCGGGAAACTTTTCCACCCCTCCTCGTTCGTCCCTCCCAACGGAACGCGGCACGGAAACCGTGCGTGACACGCGTCGATTTCGTTGATCAAACCCCACCGTGGCTTTCCTCCCTTCTTATGATTGCTCGATAAAAAGGGGGCGAGAATCATTATCGCTACTCGTCTTCTGTTTGGCTCGGCTTCGCCGCGAAGGAGATCGCTCACCCTCGAGGAATTCGATTCATTATTGCGGGAAGGGACTTTGATCGTGTCCCGAGGAAGGACGAAGATCAACAAATAATCCACGGCCGGATCGAGTTTAATTGTTTCTGACTTACGAGAGGCGTGCGGGTCATCCGTGACAATTAGTCACTCCCTTGGTTTGTCAATCGCACACCGATTGTTCTTCGGCAAACACGCTCGAATAACAGAAGGGGCTGCGCTCTACCCTAGACACATTCAAAGTAGGGTAAGTACGGGGAGATGCCGCATGCTTACAGAAACTGACATTGTGCCTAAATTTCATAATGGAACATAATTCCAAGAATAAGTATTGTCAGTAAAACATGTTACGTAACTATTTTCATTGAAATAAGCGAAAATCGCAATAGATATCATCAGACTGCGGATATTTATGCGAATTCATATTTTCAGATCAACTTAAATAAAAGTGTCTTTCACCTTCTAAATATCAAAACAGTTATTTCACCTTTAATATTGAATTTAGTTTTTCATCTATGCACATCTTTGTGAGTTTTAGAACATTTCAAATCGCCATAAATGCATAAACATCCGCATTCTAGATATCATTTTTAAGAATTGAAACTAACAACTCCTTCTTTCGGAGAGAGACGCCTGTTTCGGAAGAGATTGCGCACGTAGAAAAAGTTTAATTCTCGATCTAACCTTGTTCCATTAAACTTTTTATTTGAAGAATAAGCTATAATAAGTAAAAACAAATTAAAGTGAAATATGTATTTTCCTTTCTTGAAATTGCAAAATATACTTAAGTATTAAAGAAAGAAGTTCTTTTATAAATTTATTTATCGTTTTCTCCCCAATCATTACATGTACAGTAGAGCCTCGATTGTCTGAATCACAATCATC
The DNA here is from genome assembly GCA_030770465.2 of Perdita meconis. NCBI lineage: Eukaryota > Metazoa > Arthropoda > Insecta > Hymenoptera > Andrenidae > Perdita > Perdita meconis. Next base: position 6,424,444 of record JASKOS020000007.1, read on the forward strand.
CCAACTTTTATTATCTAGGATTTCAATTCATTAATGTACTAAACATAAGAATACTAGAAGAACAGTAGGGCTTTCAGTAAAACTTAAATTACGATTTACTAATTGTTAACATTTTATGTGGCTTCATGAAGCCACTTTTAGCATTCCATGCAAACAATCCAATCAACTTTTGATTCAGTCGTGTAGAAATATTACCAGCATTTAACACAATTGCTTGTGTATTTTATAAACGTTGAGGAAACCATTTTGGTCGACTTAATGATTCATTTTGGCGATTTTACAATACATCGATAATATCGTTAAGATATCGTTAAGACAAATAAAAGCAACTTACGTAGACTACTATTCATTAATTGTAATAAAGTCATTTAAAATGTATTTATTTTTAATTCAATTCATCACAGACAACATATTATATTTTGGCTATAATCTTCTGGTTGAAAGAATTTGTATATTTGTATATATTGTAAATTCTACTATAAATATAAATAGCCCACAATTATATTTCCTGCTAAAATAAAGATTTGATACGTATTATGATTTTTAGTACGTAGAAAAGAAAGTGTTTATACCATCAAAACCCAGAAGTAAATTTTGTGCAGCTAGAAACAAGTAAACTAAATAAAAAACTTGACAGGTTTAAATTGTCCTCCAAACTCAAAAGGTTAAAAACTATATAAATTTGTAATTCATATTTTATTGATGCAAAATTGTAATCAGTAGACAGCGGATGTCTATGCATTTATGATGATTTTAAAAGCGACAAAATAAGAATGTACATAACTACAAAAATACAAAAGATATCAAAAATTTAATAGATTTTATAATATTTGGAAGTCAAAGGACGCTTTTATTTAAATTGTTTTTCTTTTTCTATACTCTTATAAATATGAATTTGCATAAACATCCGCAGTATAATAATCAGTATTTAATTCTATACATTCTGTATTTTCTTGTTAGAATTTCTACGCAAACTTTCTTATTTATATCTATATGTGTATCCATGCTTAAATTATTTAATCCAATCCAATCTAATATCCAATCTTAAAATATTTTGTAACAAATGAAAAATTATTTTCCAAAACAGGACAAATTCTTTGAGAGAGAAGAACAAGATTGCAGCCAAAGTACAGTAACAAGTTGTCTGCAATAAGATCTAATAAAAAGAAGTAAATTTTAAATAATTTTGTTACAACTAAAGCGTTGCGCTTTGCCTCAAGCGCATGTGTTCCCCAGAACAATATTTTAACGATATTATCGATTAGATATAGATAATTTATCGATAATTGATAGTCACATCTCTATACTGTATCTGAAATACGGACAATGCGGCATCTCTGCCGCTGCGGTGTTTCTCCGGTACTTACCCTACTCGCTTGTAGTAGTCTTGACGGCTGAATCGTGACCGATGACTTCGTTTGACTTGCCATAGCTTTGTACATTTCCGAGGGCCTAATAACTCGCCCCTCGTCAATCCACCCTTTCACGAGGAGCACGCTGAAAGCGAGTCGAAGCTAGCAGTTGAACTCGCGGGGGCGGCGGTGCGTCCATGGCGCTTCGGGATCGCCAGTTCCCGACTTGGAGTGTGTTCGAGAGGTCCTGAGGGATCCTGGAATAACAGACACCGAATACGTAGAACACGCTGCCGAAATGCTCCCCGTCGCGCGGCTCCATCGACTGCTCCTTTTGTCTGAAAAACAGAGCCGCATCGGCGTGTTTTATATGTCGTTTTAATAACAGAAGGTCGCTTTGTACGGCGTTGTTTGAGTGGCTAATTAGGTGCTTGCAACCCTTCGTCCGACACACAATGCGGCTCGAGGTAATTTCGCGGCCCCTCTTACTTTCTCCCTTCCCCTCCTTTCTCCGTCTCCTTCCTCTCCTTGCGCGAATGTCTACACCATACGCGCGCGTAGTCTCCAATCTCCATTCCGGTCGTCCCTCGGCGCCCCGCTTCGCAGACAAGTCTGCTGGACCTGACTTCCACCCTGAAACTCGGATTCCAACCCCTGTACCACTTTGTAATTTCGCGAGGAACGCGGAAGACGCGTCCCTCTTGTCATTACTTCGTAGATACGCTGAGAAGCTCGTCAAATCCTGCTGAAACTCAGTTTTTCTTCCCAACGCGCCCCCTCTTTCGCCCCTCGGAGCTTAAGGCTACGAGATTCACTTTCCGTCGCTCGACGTCCTCTGCCGGATGATTGGAGACCTAGCCGAGAATGGAGCACGCAATGGTGACAGGGGTGGAAAATGGGGGATAAGAACGGAATTTCTTTTTTCTCTTCTCGAAGAGGGTGGCCACTGGGGCGTCGAGTGGCAAAGCCGAACGTCAATGTTCGTCGATGGCTCGTAGGATCGAGGGACACCGCGGCAGGAAGCGGAGGGGTTGGTAATAGAGTCGATAATGTTTCATTTCGAGAGGTTCCCCGGGTTTTTTCTCCTTTTGATAGAATTCCCAGGTCCTCGACGATACCTTTGTCAGGACCTATCAAAAGGGTGATAAATCGATCGGTCCGTGTATCGCGAGGGGAAAAAACGTCATAGCAAATATTATGAACTGGTATTTCGGTTCCAAAAATCTCGAGACTCGGGGAAAGGTTTGTGGGGTTTCAACTGGTTGATTAAATCCAACTATATCGAATCGCTTTTCTCTCTCTCTCTCTCTCTCTCTCTCTCTCTCTCTCTCTCTCTCTCTTCCTTTTCTGACGCGGTCGAAACACGCGATGCGCGGTACTGCGATGAAAAAGTACCGCGCAGGAAATCGTTCCGCAATGGATGTAATGCGACCGCTTTCGTGGAAATTTAATCGCGATTTTTCCATTTAGCGTAAACACGATGAGACGCGGCGAATTGAAATGGATAGACAGCTCCGAAATCGTCCTCGCAACGCGTTTCGTGTCCGACAATTTCATCGGCGAGAATACACCCATACCTCGTCAATGTGTACGTGAAGTTCCATACGTTGTATCGGCGTTATTGTCATTACGCGGAACGCGATATCGAAAATTCGTTCTCGTTCAAACGCCGCGCGACCGATGATGAAATGGAATCTATTGCAATTAAAACGCACGTAACTTGAGAGATCTGTCCTTTTGGTCTTAATTTGTTTAGTGTCGCGTACATCAAAGTTGCGCTTATGATTTCCCTACTCATTCGGCACAATTATAATAACGTGGTGTATAAATTTAATCCACAGCACGTAGTTGAATAAGCCGCGTTTATGGAAATTTCTGTGCAATGTGTTATCTGCTTTAGCTACGAGTTATGAATGTTATGATATACATTTATTTGATGAGGCGTGCATCCTGCCGAAAATAAACTTTCAATTTTTTTTTGGTTGTAAAATATATATGTAAAGTTATTGTGTTTCTATTTTTTTCTAATAGAAAACCGTTTTTATTATTTTTGGATTATTGTCAGAGTGACAGTTTATAACTCTTCATTTTAACTCTTTAAAAAATTTAATTAATTGGTTCAATTATACGAGATGCAATTTTGTACATATCGTAATTGGCAAGAAATGTCGAAAAATCGACGAGATAATTTCAATATACAGAAATATGTAAAAATGAGTTCACGAATTGTGTCTAACGAGAAGCATAGTATGTTTAAAAATAATAAATGAATTGCAGAAGAACTGCAGATATTGTCCACATTGCAGTTATTTGCAACAGTTTCATCTGATGAATTTTCAGCGACAATAATTCTGTGAGTGAAAAATAAGGACCTGAAAATTTAATCACATTTCTCTTAATTATTTCATCGTAAACAAAATTTATCCGATAAGTAACAAATTAATAACGAATATCCTCACATTAATTAATGCAGAAAATTACTAAATCATAATTCATAATTTGCTGAAAGTCTTACTGTACTCTTAATAGCTACAGCATTAAATACTGAAAATCCTGAATTGTGAATCGTATAATCGACGTTCTACTTACCTCGTAACTTACTGAAAGTATAGTCAGCATCTACAATCGCGACGAACGGAAAATAATGCCTCCGAATCGAATTCCGAAGGGATTCAAAGCGGTCCGGAGTTCCACAGATTTCCGCGTCGTGGACGTATTAATGATTATTCGTAGATGCCCTAATGCGTTCGCAGAGGCAACTGAAAACCGCCGAGAAGCTTTTAAATTACAAGCCAGCGGCCTCGAACCGCGATGCGCCTGCCTCGTCCACCGGCTTCGCTCGGTTTTTGCGCGCAATTTTAATTTTAACGCGAGCCATTCCCCGGCAGCTCGCTCGCCATCGTTACCGGCGCACTTTAATCTTCCTGAAGAACGTCCATTGTGCGCGTCCCCCCCGTCCCACCCCATCTTGCTGTCCTCCTTCGTTCTGTCACGCTTTCCCCCGCGTCGCCGTAACTTCGCGTGTCGACCGTTGCACCTTTCGCCCGGAGAGGATGGAAACGGGGAACGGCGCGGGGAGTTTCGCGGGGCACCACTCATTCGAATTAAGCACTTTTGCTTTTACCGTCCCCCTTTGTCCCTTGCCTGTCGTTGACATCGGTTCGGGTTTGCTCGGTCGTTTGTCCTTCGACCGGCGCAAATGAGGGAAGCTTGGAGCCTTTTTAGCCGCGCCGTATTCAACGACCGCGGTCGAAGCTCCGTTAATGCCCCGCGGTCTCATCTCTCCCCCTGATTACTCCTTCGCCGCTGTCATCCGATCATTTTTGTGCCCGGCTCTCGTCACGCTTTTCGGTCTATTCGCGCGTCACGGACGAGTATTAGAGACTCGGTGTTTTTAAGTAATGAAACCCATGCTGCTGCGCCGCGGAGAACCTTATCACGGGGCTCTCTTTGTTGCGAGATTCTTCGGGGATTCGATGGAACAAAGGGGAAGTGGATAACCTTCGCTGAAAGCGACGAGAGGAGCCATTTTTCTTGAGACTCTACTTCCCCTTTAATAATAATAACAAAGCTAAGCCCGTTGAATAGATTCCACGGAAAACGAATCAGAGAAGTTCGCGACGACGAAGCTTACTGAAAAGAACTATCTGTTCCCTGCGAATTTCGCCGCTCCCTCAGAGCCCTTCGCTCGAAACTAAGGACGACGTCTGGAAGCAATTTTCATTCCCTCCCCACCGTGGCAGTCGTCGGAACTCAACACAGTTTCCAACTCTCGCCAGTCATATTTCCCTTCGCGCTGTGCCACTCCTTGGGAATCGATCTGGTCGTCTGATTAAGACCGCCCGTATCCACTGCGACACTAATTCGACTGACACTCGAGCGAGTTTTCCTCGGTTCGAGGGCGCAATTTGTAACGCTCCGGAATAGAGACTCTCCGTCTCGTCCATCCGCGGCGAAAAATCCGCCAAATTCGCGCCCCCAAACTTTAGAGACTCCGCGACGGTCGGTACGCCGTCTTGGAAAAGCGCGGAAAACTGTAAGTGGCTAGTATTCTAGTAGTCGAGCCCGGCCGCCATCTTGGGGATTAGTTTGGTTCTCGAAACAACGCAAAAATAATCGCGTCATTCCCCGAGGATACTTCCTCCCGGCCCGTTAAACCATAATTTCGTTTCCCGCCGTTCTTTCCCTCACCGCCTGTCCTCCTACCCTCAAACTGAAAACAATTCCAAGGCGATTCAATTTCCTTCCTCCACGTGCAATTGAACCAACGAGAGGGAAGATAAAAATCGTCCCGGTAGCCGGAGGAAATTTAATTTCGCAGGAACGATGTTCAAAGTATCGCGATACTTAAGAATGGGACTCGGTGGAAAGGAATCTCTCGAATCGCTGAACGGAATCATTGTTCGCAAACTGCGACGATATTGGATCTTGGAGCTTAACGAGATTCCGCGTTTTGATTTTCGGCCCTTCGAAAAAACCGAGATATCCATCAGAATCATTTTCATCGTTTATCTAAATCTTTTATGGTTTCTTCTAGAGTTCTGTAACGGGCCGTTTCTACTAGAGCGCCGAGTCAAGCATGCGTCTTTTCTACAGCTGCGGGTATCTACTCTCAGCTAGCAAAAGTCAGAGAAAATGGGCCTTTCGTATGTAGAAATGCATTACTAGGTTCGGCTCGGCGTTCCAGTGGAGACGGCCCCTAAAGGTGCTATTTTATAAAGGACACCCTCTATAATATAAAATTCAATCGCACGGTAATAATAAAGAAACTAAAGTAAAATAATTTGCTGCGCATTCAGTGGCACGTTTCTCTTCAACCCTCCATTTCGTCTTCTAATGTCCAAGGGGTCTCCCGGAACATCTGGAATTCGTTATCGATCCCTCGTCAGGTCGGACGTGCCAAGGAATCGTGGAACAGCCTGTCGAAGCGGAACGCGCGACCTCCAAAGGGACGAACGGAGGTTCGGACCGCGCGAAAATGGGCAACGGTGCGGCGCGGGGGTGGGACCACGGTGAACGAACGTTGCTCGGGACCCGGAGAAATTTAGTTCCCGAAACGAGGGTCTAATCGCTGCCGCGATATCTCTCAGGACTTTACGATGCCGTGCACACGTACACGTACACAATCTTAGGAGGGGAACAAAAGGAGAGGAGAGAGCGCGCGCACACGGACGCGGAGACACGGCTGCGAACGTCTCGAGAAGGTATACGTGTGAGGGTAAAACATCACCGGGCAAGATTACACCGGAGTTTCGCCAGTTTCCGATGTTTTATCGCGATGACCCCCCGGGTCCCCTTGTCACGGAGAGGGCGCAGAGTGTGGCTGGCTGGCCAGCCGCTAGCGTGGAAAATCGGACGAAACTTCGGAATAATACGCTAAGGAAGCGCCCCTCCTCCGTCCCCGCCTCACCGAGCAGACTGGAGAAGAAAACGGTTATCGGGGATCCGTGATTCTCGTCGTCCGGGGACGCGTTTCGCCCGTGGAATTTCATTCGTCGACTCGACGAAGATTTTACTCGCGACGGAAACTGTTGACGCGCGGATGGAAAGGTTCCACGGTTTTCAAGTTTCTACCTTCTCTGGTATTTTCGAAACCAACGCGGTTTTTTTCCTTCTATGCTGGACATTCGAATCTACGCGAAAAGGCGAGGGTAACGAAACGCGTCGCGGTCCGATTAACGTCGCCGACGATTTATTAATCAGCCTCGCGAGATACTCCGACAGCGCTGTTCACTTCCAGCGACTCTCGCCACTTTTGCTCCTCCGCTTTCTGACCGGGAGGATGATTTACGAGCGCCGCTGATAATTACTTCGGTTGCGTTAATTCTCGAGTCTGATTAAAACGTCGCGGTGAATCGGATAACGGTGGATAAACGGGGTCGGAAAAAATTGTCTGCCCGCCGCAGATAACCCCGTGAACTTATGTATTCAGCGGCTAATCTTGATTCTCTTTGGAATTTTTAAGCGGATTTCATGCAAACGAGACGTCGAGCGTTTTCGAGGGCCGCCGAAAATCGCGGGCGGAACGCGAGGTCGCGGTTTCGTTTATCCCTCGATCGCGTCGAATCGTTTCGACGGGAACGCGGAGCACGTACAACGCGAGGCAAATGCAGAGCATCGAAAAATTTCATCTAATCGCGAGGCTGCGCGTGATTCGCGCGTTCAATGCTCGACAGATGAAGAACGATTACCGCCGATTAATTTATGGACAATCAAACGTTTCGTCGAATACTTGAAAATACGTTCGAACGCTGAAAGGGTCCTTTGTCCTATAAAGTTGGATTATATTTCTAATGTCTGAAAGTGGAATCACAGTCTATGGTATACTGTTCAGCAAATATTTTATGAGACACGTAATGAGACATTAATTTTAGCGAGAAATATTTAACGAAAAGATTCTATCGAGTCACATGAAATTTTAATCAAAGCCGCTTTAATGGCACACGCACACAAAACCTGATAAGCGACTTTGTATTAATCAAATTACCTCCGAGATCGATCTGGTGTCACCGACACCGAATTCGGAAAACACTTATTACATTTGTATTTGCATTTGTATTTATTTATTCACGGGCAAGAACAATCCTCTAGTGTGTAAGTGTACATTCATACAATATACTTTGAGAATGACGATAATATAACCAAATAACAGAAACAAAACAGAAAGGAAAAAAAAAGAAAAAAAAATATGTATGAGAATAAAATAAAATGAAACACAAAAGAATACAGTTAACAAAAGCGTCAAAGCAGGACAAAAATAGTAGATAATGAATATTAGGATCAAGATTTATAAATATATAATATCTTAAGTTAAGGGCCATTTTATCCAATGTTTAAATGTGGGATGTGAGTAGAAAAAATTAATTTTAACGCAAAAATCATTAATGTTCATAATAATACGGTTTTTACTATATTGACCATAGTACGATGTGTCTCTTGCATGAGAAGAAGGCGACGTATTAGACCAGGTCGAGGTACATATAAGGTAAAACAAAATAAAATATCTGGATAATTAATAGTACCGTTAATTACTTTATGTGCAAACAGTAAATCTAGCATAAAACGACGAAAGTCGAGCGAAGAAGGATTCTTAAGCATCACAGATGTTACTGACATTTCATCGGTTATTACCGATTCCGGCAAATTCTAAATAAGCCGAAACACGGACCCTCGAAATGCAGAGATCTTTTTTGCCTGAGGCGAAACTTTTAACTACCAGTCGATTCGATGTTTTCCTTGCCCCTCTCAATCTTCCGTCAGCTATATGAGACCGAAACTAGACGCAATATGCATTCTGTTACCTCCTACCTACTCTTTAAATATTTTTGCGTCCCCCTTGGCAACTCGCTTCCGTAAATAGCTCCATTTTAATAAAAATTCCAGCGAAGCCGAAGTTTCGAACCACACGATTTTCGTTCCTCATGTTTCAATCTCCTTTCTCCAGCGGAATTTCTGTCGAAATCGGTGACTTGAAGTATATCGGGCGAAAGATATTCTGAAAGCGAGTTCAATCGCAATTCCGCCCTGCTACTCCGGAACTCCTCAACTCAATTAGCACTAAAACCCATAAAATACGCATGGTCGTCGAAGCTGCGAAGACGAATTGTCATTCACCCTTCCAGGAGATCCTCTCGGATCCGATATAACTCGCGACCGCGTTGCGAAACGAGCAGCGCACGGCTCAGAGAAGCTTGAAAGGGCCTTCGAAACGTCAATCGGATTGCAGACAGAAATTAGTCCGTTTCGCCTCGCGTTCCCCTAATCAGCCGTCTGATTGTTCGCTTCGCTGAAAGGAATCGAGACGCGGTGCGTGTGCGTTCCGCGAAATCATCCCCTGAGGAGTGGAGCTCGAGCCGCGAGCCGGGATAAACCAATTGAAAAGAATCGGGAACGTTTCTTCGTCGAGTCGACCTCGCGTTTTCGACGGAGAAATCGATTCGAATCGCGATCGGTTGCTATAAATTTTGCAACTCGTTCAAAGCCGAACCGGTCGAACAATTTTCGAGTAGCGAAGCGGTTATTTGCGATTCGAACCCGACTCGTCCCGCGTATTTGTCTAATGTAAATTTAATAGGAATCCCGAGCAGAGCGAATTCGAAATAATTTTCGAAAGTTTCGTCCAGTTTTCCCCCGGCCCCGCAGTTTGATCAATTTTCCCTTCCCGCGGATATTGTTTATTCTAGTCGAGCGTGTGCAACACCACGCTCGCACGGCTAACGCGAATTTAATGTAGCCCCGCTGGCGGAATTAATTCGAAAATTACCATACGCGCCGCGAGCCGTCGACCCGTTGTTTCGACGAGTTTTTGCGCCCCGCGAAATACCTCGGAAAACCTATCGAACTATCATCTCTTCAAACGTGCCTCGAACATCCTCGCAACACGCAGAACACACATTCTCTTCGCCACCAGCAAACATCAAAGGCTTACATTTCGTACATTATCTTTCAATTTAGAACGTCTTCAGAAAAGCTAGCCATTGAAATTAATGATTCTCTTAATTGGCTCTGATCTTAATTTCCCTTGATTACAATATATGCAATGACTAAATGCACTGGCAACTGGAAACGCTACTTCACTGAATTTGAATACATCGCGTAGAGGAAACTGAGCTAAAACCGGGATCTCGGTAATAAAATTTTCTAATTAAACTGCGAATACTTATGTGTTTATGGTGAGCATAAATTTACAAATATTTGCAAGAAGGTATACAAATGTGAACAATATACATAGTGTGCACGTAATTGTCGCCACAACTGTTCAGGTATTTCCAATACTCTGAAATAAAATGTTTTGAGCAAAGGTTAGCCTGTTTTTATAATCGGCTACAAATCGTAATATAAAAAATTTAAAAAAGAATTGTTTTTTTCAGTAAAAAATCGAGGTCATTTACCTTTTCAATGGCACTACATATCTTTCATATCATAGTAGCTGACGTTAAGACGAGTTCAACGTTCAAATATACTTTGACCTTGAGACGACCTTAAACCTTAAAATATTAACCTAATCAAGGGTAACGCTATCTTTCTAAATTCTTTTATCTCGATCAAATGACTCACTCCAAAATGGTAAGCTTGAGCAAGAAGAATGTGAAACACACGCACAATGTGAGAGCAGCATGAATATACAAAAATAATTAGTGTAGTTTTGCAATACTTTTTGTTCAATTGCAGTAAATGCTCGAATCGTAACTCATAGCTCTGCAAACATAACTCCGAACTATGCAGTAAATTTGTTATTTGCTACTACAACACAAAAAGATACTACAACACTATATACGGTGTTGACTCGAAGAATGGCTGGGTTTCAGAACTGAGCGCAGCCCTTTTTCGAGTCGGGTTCGATCTCGGTCACGACGGAACGAGGAGACTCGCACCGGCGAAGAAGTGATGAGGATAGAGAAATCCCTTTTTCGAATCAAACTCAGGCATCGTTCTTTTAGTCAACACTGTAAGATTGTTCTTATATCGAAACAGTACTGTACTGTGTGTTTATTTCAAATTTATTCACATTTTTCTTGCAGAAGCTCTCCATTTTGAAGTATGTAATTTAATCGAGATAAAAGAATTTAGAACCATAACGTTACATTTGATTAAGCCAATATTCTGAGGTTCAAGATTATTTCAAGGTCAAAGTAAAAGATGGTTGAACTTGCCTTAACAGTAGCTAATGTGAAATTCAAGGTGACCTCGCCTTTTTAATGAGAAACTATTCTTCTTTTTTTTTTTTTTTTTTTTTTTTTTTTTTTTTTTTTTTTTCCCATTTTTTATATTGCGATTTGTAGTGAATTAAGAACAGATTAACATTTGCTTAAAACATTTTTTGATCAGATTATCGTAAATGCTTGAAAAGTCGTGGCGAGAATTAAGTGGTACACCCTGTATAGGAACGAATGTTTGAAGCACAGAGATGGAAATCAATATTTAGACAGGCGCATACGTTACAAGTGAAAGATTCATAGAATGCTTGCGAAAATTTTTGATGCATGGTGGCGCCTGTGGTAAGTCTGCATTCATGTTGCATGACTCAGGGAAGTGCAGAATGATGAAAAATTGGCAGGTGAGTTATCGAGCGCTAGAGAAACCACAGTACGCAGCAGTAGGACAGGGTTTTACTTTCTTTTAAATGTATACATTTTGTTATTGTTGGAAAAATATCTTTCCATTATATCCAGACTAATTATACCAAACATTACTCCAATATCATAAGTAAAATGTAAGCTATATTGTTTGAAAAGTAAAATACACGTTTATATTTAAGTTTCCATTTTTCATTCTTGTTTGAAAAAACATGAATGGATCAAAACTTTCACGATAAAAAAAATAAACGAACAATATCATGACGAATCGAAAAAAATATTCTTTCACTATTGATACTTCGATGCACAATAACTGCTCCACTGTATAAAAAATACTGATCCAAATAGCGTCAATAACGACAAAGATTTTTATATTTAAATCGAAGATTACCAAAACCGCGGAACACAACGCCACATCAATTATTCCGTGTGTTCCGCGATCCACGTTTATTAATAAATTGATGCAAATAATGACGATAACGTATCCGCAACGGTGCAGAAACATTTAAAACCGCTTTCGAAATAACGATAAGCCCCGGTTTTAACGCGACACTCGTTTCACGAACGAATCTCTCTTGCGTCAACCCTTGCGTAACTCGCTCCTCGCGCAGCGGCTCGAAACTCCGGCTCATGAACCCCGGCAATATTTCCAGCCTCTTTCTTCGCTGTTGTCTCCGGAATCCCCAACGATCCAGAAGTTCCGGGCGAGTCGATTCATTACCCAAGAAGTGTCGTTAACCGGACGTGCCGGTGTTCCGGGCGGCGTGGGAGGCGCGGAGAACAGGGTCGCAATAATTGCGCGATTAACCGGACCGCAGTTTCCGTCGAGTTCTGCCAAATGGCCGCGGCGAACCAGAACTCGTGACGAAAGGCGATCCGCGGGATTAAAGCTTGCGGCAAGAACGACGAAGCGTCTCGTGTCACGCCGCGGCGCGGCGTCGAAGCATTAAGCGAGCGCGCGCGTGCACAGGCGATTAAATCTCGGCCCGACGCAACGGAAAAAGAGGGTGGCAAAGGGGGCCAGGCGACGGAGGGAGACGCGGGGAGCGGAGGAGAAAAAAAGAGAGAGAGGAGAATTATTTCGCCCGTCGGCCGACCAACTGCATGCACGCGTCGTTACCTGCATACGTGTCGGGAATATATCTTAATCCGCCGAAGCCCCGGACTGAATATTTATGCGAGCCGCCGTTTGCGTTGTAAATCGCCGCGCTTCCTCGCCGATGTGTTTTCGTCGGGCCACGAATCCCTACTGCGGGTCAAATGAAATCGGTGGAAAGTTTCGCCCCGGGGAACGAGGGCGGAGATTTCGCTCCTGCTTTCCCGCCGTAATGGAGTACGGGAGAGATTAGCGACGCTTCCCAGTTCCTCGCGGATTCTTTGCTAAATCAGGGCGCTATAAATTCGGCATCGAACGGCGCAAGGAGGAGAAAGGGCTCTCCGAGCAGAAGGGCTCTTCCGAGATTTAAGCTCTCGTCGCGCCGACGTCTCTTAAGAACGGGGAGGACAAGTTCCGAACACGCGAATCCCCGATTTGGTTCAATTATTCTCGCCGATTAGTCCCCTTGTCCGCTGCGACCCCCGCCACTTTCGATCCTCGGGCACACCCGCCTAATTGGCGCGCTCGACTTACCGCCCTAATTGTCTATCCCCTTGCTCGCGCGACGACGACACGACACTCGCTTCGTTCGTCCTCTTGCGCCTCGGCATCGCCCCGAACTCTGTACCGTTCGGCGAACCTTTGAGCGTAATTATTGGCGAACTAACCGAGCCCACGCTTCCGCGGTCAAACTTCTCCCAGCGAGCATCGACGAAGTGGCAGGCAATGATTCATGGATCGCCTCATGAAACCGGTCGGCGCGGCGCAGCGGCCGCCCGAAGTGGCGGATTACCGTTTGGAGGTCAGGAGATACTTTCGACAAAAGGGAATTTCCACCCTGGAGTTCCGGCGAAAGTTTTGCTGGGTGGCTTTTCGGGAAATCTTTCCCTCCGAAAGCTCGTAATCCAACGAATCTCAGCTCCGATACCCGCCGCGAGTTATTAGGTTTTGAAGCGATCCGACGGAGCGTGTCGCGATACGCTTGATTAATTATTCATTGACAGTGATATTAATTTAGAAGCCGGTGGTGATTGGACGGCGAATGAAAATTTCTGTTAATTTTCCTCGCGACGAAACCGTGCTCCGGCGCTTGATTAACCATTCATCCAAGGTGACGGCGTCGGAGCTCTCCTTTCGCTCGATATCGCAAAGTTACGTAACAAAAAAAGGACAGGGGAAAACTGCTGCTTGACGGTTGCTCTGCATCGAGCCGGATTTCAATTCTCCGAGACGACGGCTGAGATTTTTACGTAAGCGCGGAACCAACCTAATTTTTCACGGATGAACGGTCAAGGAACTTTCAAAGTTGAAGCACAAGGTTCTTGATTCTTTAAAATAGTTCTATTCATTAATTTATACTTGGCTCCTTTTTATATCAATTGTAGCAATCTTAGTGTTTTATAGTAATTATTATTATACTAATCTTTCGAATTTTGAAATGTGATTTGCCGGGTGTGTCTGAAAAGTTTCAATTATTAATATTATGTAAGTGTTATGTAATGAAAAATAATATGATTACATTAAATTATCAATTCTGAATGTAATTACTAGACGACGGATTTTTATGTATTATTGACAACTCTGAATATGCAAAAATCTATTAGATTGTCAAAGATGAATTTCAGTAACGATGTTAGCCAAATCAATTTATTAATCAAGACATTAGTACGGCTTTTTCCTGTGATAAAAACTGATCACAAATGACAGTATGTAGTTTTTATTACACATTCAGTTCAATTCGTTCTTATTTTCTATTTTATTTTGTCAATGTACTGCATATTTGATATTTTATCACACACTTGTTTGTTAGAATGTATCTGAAATACGACTGCTACAAATCAAACTATAATTTTCCTTTTTACTTACATGAAAAGCAGTGAAAAATGCTTAAATATACATAATTTTCTGTACGCGCGATTACTAAAATTTTGACTTATTATATCACTCTTACATTTGTACTTTAAGAATTTGATAACTTTAAAAGTAAAATAATTAAAATACCACCGAATCAATTTTTCCAAAATTTTTAAAGAGTTTTACTATTGGATACTCATTTCCTCCATTTTCAAAGATTTTCACTTACTTTTAATGTTACTGAAATTCATCTTTAAAAGATATCAAAATACACAAAATATAAAAAATATAACACAAACAGTAATATTTAGAATATCAGATCCATTGTTATTTAAGCTTCGCAAAAATCCGCAATCTACTAATTACATTACTTTTCATTAATTAATACTGCAATGAAAATTTTGAAAAGGATTTTCCTGACATGGCATTTTAGCCTACGTGTTCTATTTTCATTTAATACCTCCATTCTAGTCCACATTATGTGTAAACTCCTCTAGGCATTTAGTGCCAAGTGATTTTACTACTTCCTGCAGTCGAAGATCTTCCTCCGTAAAACGGAAATCCACGAGTGGCTTTCATCATTTTACCAAGCAGGCGCCTTATTAGAAGAGCATTCATAATGGTAGAAACTACAAAAGAAAATTATTTCAATTGTGGAAATAAAGTATTTTGAAAATAAAATTCTATTCTTGTTACAACAAATAAAAACTCAACTTCTGAATACATCTCTTCGCCAGTGTTTGAAACCGTATTTTCAACGAAATATTATTACCAACTACGAATTTCGCGCACTAAGAGGCAGGAACACATAGATTGAAGCACGCGGTGTTCTTAACGAGTAACTGAACCGCATAATACGTACGCGAAATGAGGAAATCTTCGATTTCCATTAAAGTGGAAAACCCTTCAGCTTAGAGAGGAACCAAGAGAATGGAGGCAGAATGCTCTTTAGTTATTCCACTTCATTCAGAACAATATCGTAGCCCTACACACATACTTTTAACTTCCACTCGACGACTCTATTCCCGAGCAAAAGAGATCATCTTGTTTTCAATTGCCGCGGAAAAGGAAATCCAAGAAATCTGTGACTGCGGCGATTTCCTGCCCCCTTAAACGATCGCCGGCAATTACTATCCAGGCTCGTACGATAAATCCACAAGGAGAAAAGTAATTGGTTCGGAAATAGGAGATCGCGAGGGAGGGGAGGGATCAGTTTCGGAAGTTTTCTGATTTTCAGGACCGACGGCTGCTGCTAATGGCCGACCGAACTCGGCTGGCACTCACACCTACGCGCTCGGTCCCGTATGGACGTATCCAGACACGTACGCGACGCGGGGAGAGGAGAAGAGTTGGCCGAGGAGGTTGCGGGGGTGACGGGGGCGTAGGTAGAGCAGGGAACAAGATGGGAACACAAACGACCGTGAGCGTTACGGAACGACTAACACCGAAAAGCTTCTTTCCGAGCGCGCGGTGGCTTGGCCTCGCGTCTCGGAGTTGTAGGCTAAAACTTTTATGATTTTGTTCGTGCCGGGTGTGCGGCCCGGAAGGAACCGAATTGGCGAGGAAGAGGGAGAATGTGAAAGAGACGAAGAAGGGAGAAGCGGCCGGAGAGAAGACTTTCGCGGGCGGAAAGACAAATGGCGGAGGACGTTGGGATGGGAACGAGGTCGAATATCCGACTGACTCGCGGGGCCCCGTTGCCCCGTGATTCGACGGATTCCGCGCCGTTTCCACCGAGATACTTTGTTACCCAATCGGCCCTGTAATCTGTAACAGTTCGCGAAGAATCGGCGGATTCGTGAGAATTCGATCGACTTCCTCCATTCCATGATTTATCGTTCGCCAACGACGGGATACGGGAGTTGGAATCGCGCGGATCACATGCAATTAATTCTTCGCGATTGAAGGGGTGTTCCCGATTTCGCGAGGCAAAGCGAGGCGTTTAGAACATCGACGCGAGAACGACCTTTCGTGAAAAGGCAGCGCGTCTCGCGGAAAGATTTCCGTGGCTGCCGCTCCTTGCAGACGCACTCCGAAAAGGTGAAAGCAACGCCGCGGCTCGACGAAAGTGGCCCGCGTTGTCAAAGAACGCGGCTTTTCAACGGAGCGAGTTCGCTGGAACCGGGCAGCGCGCGCATTGTTTCGCGTCATTATTCACTTGAACCAGTTTCTTCTCAGCGAACGCGTTCTGTCACGGGCAGACGCGCGAGTCCATGTCCCGTTTCGAAAGGCCGAGGGGCCTTTCGACGTCGCCCGCGAACCGCTCATAAATTTCGCGCAGACAAAAAAACGCCCACACTCTCGGATCCATCCCGGCCCCTGAAATAGTAACGACGCGCTGTTGAATAATTCCCCGTCGAAGCGTGTGCCGTGAGCTCGCGCGCGCGAGAGAGAGAGAGAGGATGCCGGTCGCTGAAAAATTTAAAAACTCTGTCGCTGAAACCGCGAGCGAGCTCGGGAACGCGGCGCTAATGCGCTGGAGAAAAGTAAATACGAGGGGTGTGCGGGGGAGGAGCGGAGGGCGCGCGAAAGAATGCGAAGAAAGTTTAAGCCCCCTGCGCGAAAGGTCTCGAAACTCCATTGTGCGAAGTCATTATTCACTTGGACCACTTTTCAAGAGCATTACGCGCGGCCGCCCCTTTCAGCTATCGGTATACCTTCGGTTCGAGGCCGCAAGATGCATGCCTCTCGCAGCCGCGCCGTCATCGACGCCATTGTTCCCGCGAAATCGCTTCGATCCTCCTCAAACTTCCCCTCCGCCCCGCGGAGACGCTTCGAATGCATCGAGAAACGCCTCCGCCGCAGGTCAGCCGCTTGCCGCGAGTCGATCTTCCCTCGGGATCACGTGACGCTTTGAGGGCTCTTTCTTCGCGCGAAATGAGATTACTTGGGGATTTTCAAAGAAGAAGGTAATTCGAACGGGATGAAAATAAAATGAAACTTCTAATAAAAGTTCCGCAATTCGGAGCAACTTTGCGAGGCGCGACTGAAACGTTGCGAAAGAGGGAAAGGGAATCCAGCCGCCACTTGTCAGACACCGCATCGCGAACTTTTTCGACGAGCTGATCAAAGAAAGAACGTTAGGGTTCGGTTAGGGAAAAAAAACAAAAATTGAACGAAAAGAAATAGAAAATGGCTCGCGTTGGAAACCACAAAACCCCTGACGATCGACCCCGTTTTTACAGAGCGTTTACAATCTTCTGGGCGAAACTCTATCGAGGCTGCAACAGTATGCCGAGGCGGAAAGGTGGTTCCAAGCGAGTCTGGCCAGCCAGCCTGACCACGTGCCGGCCCACATCACTTACGGGAAACTTTTGGCCCGAAACGTAAGTAGTTACCAGTTTCAGATCGGTTCTCTTTCACCGAAGTACGGGCTCCAGTTTCCCCAACTTTACCGCGCCCCAAGCTCTCACCGATATCGCGAAATTTCGTGGAATTTCGCGACGCGGATCGCCGCCGGCCAATTGCGGCCAAGATATCGGGGAAAAACGAAATTCCGTCGAGGGAATATCTCGAGGTCCGTGATCGCGAATTCGTTCGGAAGCATCGCGAACCACCATCCTGTATCTCTCTCGCTCGTACGGTCCACTAGAAAATTTCGGAGGTCGAAACATTTCTCGGGACGATCCGACGGAAATCGTGATAAACGCGATCGAGCGCGGGGACAGAAAAGTGAGCGTCGCCTCGAAACTTCTCGCCTCGAATATGAAACGCGACCGCGTCTCTCCGCTTCGACGATAAGCGAACGGGATTGCTGACGCTCTGCGAGTCCGGCCACGTACCGACCCACATCACTTAGCAAACCCTCGACTCGGCACGTAAATAGTTAGTACTATTTCGGCGCGAGTGGGCGTCGCGCGCGCGGATCGAACGATAGGCCGGGGAATCGGCTGACCCACATCACTTAAGGGAACCCGTCGACGGGAAACAGCCGTGCAGTTAAGCTGATTCCGCTCGATCCGCTGACCGGTCCGTGTTCCGGGCACGGCCAATCGTTGATCGGAAACCGGGTATTTCTCCTGAAAACATATCCAACACGACCGACGATTACGCTCATCGAGTCGAGAGGAAGAGAGATTCGGATGCGGCGCGTGTTCCATCGCGGTATGGGAAAATAGGACAAGATGGGATTTTTGTTTATTTCAAATTTTCATACTTCCATACCGAAAATCCATGTCGAAAATCAAACAAATCAATCAGATTCTGTATAGCACCAATAGTTACAGTCAGTTTCTAGCGACTTTAGCGTTTAATGATTTTTCTATTTTTAACAATTGTAGTCTTATTTTCTACCATCTTCTAAACATTAGTACGTATGCAATAATTCTCAATTATATTGTGTCTTGAATATTATCAGTTAGGCAGTTTCCTAAAGTATTTATTCATTATCAATAGCATTCGTAAATAAATGAAGATATTGTCATTCTATTAATCTCGATGTAACATTTGGGGCAAGATGGGGGCCGAACTAGTTTGATCAAACGAATAAATACATTGCCTCTTATATGCTCAACATCAGAGAGAGGAAGAAGAAACAAAAACAGCTACTATTCTTGAGAAAGGAAACGAGAATTGCTTAAAAGCAGACAACAACGATCTTAAGTACACAATTTGTAACCACTTGTTCGCCATATCTACAGGATGGTGAGTTAAGTACTTCGAACGTGAAAGCTGAACTCATTGTGAACTCACGGTTAAGGAAACGAAGTTGAAGACATATTGTATACATATGTGTACGGCGTAGTAAATAGATGCTCCCCATTGTTGAAATTGTTTTTTTTATACATTTTGTACCATGTTTTGCAAGTTCATTTTAATATATTTCAATATACAGGTTTTGACACAATATGTAATATTTTTTACAGATGCAATATGAATTAGCGAGCACTTGTTATTTCAGAGCACTTTGTTGTTAGCTTCCCCATGTTGCCCCACCTTCCCCTACGTGTCTCGTTTCTGTTCGACGAACCTCCGCGGCCTTCTTTCCCACGAATGCTTGACGATATTTTTCACGTTTAATTAGTCGCACGCATTAAGGAATTTGCGACGCGCGGTTCGCCAGGAGGAAACCATCGACCGCGTTTTTAACGAGACCTTGTGTGGCTCTCGCTAGTTTCACTTGTTCCGATGAACACTGTCGATTCGGGCGAACATGGACGCGCTGCCACTGATTATCTCGCGCGGTCGACCGTTTCGGGGCGTAACATTGCGAAATTGGTAATTTGACGCTATTCTCGCGCACCCGAGTGAGCCACTGCTATCAACTGTTTGGAACTTGACTGTTTATGGAGGCGTCACTTTACAAGCTTCGCTATTCCATGAGGTAACCTATTATAAATGGAAAAAGCGTACATTCTCGAACAAAATTTTAAAAGGTAATGATTTCCTGATTTTTGAATGTGAAATTGTGATGCGGGCATAAAGGAAATACCGAAAGAGCTCACCGATATTTTCGTGAAATTTGCTGGAATTTGCTGTGCGAGAGCAGGGGAGACTGGAGCAAGTTGATACACAGGAATTTTTGTAGAATTCCATGTGTATGTACATACCAAGCAGAATGATAATGTAAGAAACTATTTGCTGTAGCGTTTAAATAAGAAGCTGCAAATGTACGAACATATATGCATTGGGGGAAATTATTTTTCCTTTGTAAATAATCCACTTCGAATATACAGAGTGTTGCGTTTCAAACAGGCTACCTAAAAATATATAGACCTAAAAAACTATAGACCTGACAAATGGCACTTATAAAAAAACAATGTTACGGTTAAATCATCCATTGAACCATTTGATTTACAGTGCAAACATTTTTTGAGTTTGACTAGACATTAACAATATGTAAGAGGCCTTTTCTAAGCGAAACACCCTGTATATAGTCTATATTTTGCACAAAATTTTATGTGGCTCAGAATGAAGCGCAAATATTCTTTTGAAATATATTTGTAATGCACAGTAAATAGTTCTTCAACTTGAGCTTAATATTAACCCTAATTTTATCATATAATGATTTCATGTATCAAATTACCATATTTCAAACCAATATAAATAGATTTGAATCGGAACTTCATTAGAGGATTAATCTTAGGGTGATTTATACTTACTGCTAGTCGTGTTTCTTTTTTTCTTGTAAGTAGATTTTTCACTTTTACTTTTTATTTATATTTTGATTGCTGTTTGTTGTAATCATATGTGCTGTAATTCTTCGCAAATACAATTAGTTGTAAATATTGGGTTCTATCCGTGAACAATAATAATAATATATTTTGAAGGATTAAAACAGTTGTTAGAAAGGAATAAAATACATTATTTGGTTTGAAATTACCAAAATACTGTTGGAGAGTTAAAATCGCGTGGAGACGATTATGAAATTTTTTAGTTTTTGTAAATTTAATACCGCGTTGTCACATTAGCATATTTCATTTTTCTCTGTAGAATTATATTTTTATATTAACTTCGCGAAGAGTAAATAAATACATTTTCTTTGGGATATGTTAATACGGAATATGAACTATCGTTGACTACTATCACTCTAAAATCTTCATACTCAGCTTTATGTTCAGAAGAAAAAAAGCTTTATACTTTATACCCAGAAGAAAAAAAGAAAAAATGCTCCTTGACAATTGAATTTTGCCAAAATAGAGGAAGAGCAAATATTCACTTCGTCTATATGCAGCCTAATATCGGTAACTGAAACCCAAACTGAGTTCTATAAAACAGAATTTATGTCATTATCGAACAGGAAGTGCATTAATAAAATATTTCCCTCTAAAAATGGGAACCTGACCTTTTGGTACAATAGAACTTCGTTTAACGGGCTTAATATCGAAGTTATAACTGAAGCATTTCCTCAATTAAAAATTGTTTTTTTTTTCAGTGTACTATTGTTAAATCAACAGTCAAAATTGACTCGAAGTTTTACTGTACTTGTATTGCCAGTGCATCGAATAATTAGGATCAGGAATAATAGAAGCAGAAAATAATTAGGATCCAGTTAATCGAGGTTCTACCGTATTTTACCAGAGGAAATGTTTTTTAATACAATTATTGCTTGTGCCAATTTTAATTCAAAGAGCATAGTGATCCAATAAGAGATCTAAGGCTTTTACCGTTCGACCTTATACAGTTCTCACTGTTGAAGATTTCGGATATAAGCCGTGTCCTGAAGGAAATATTTTCCTAACGATTTGCTAGCATTACATTTTTGTCAAATAGGTATTAGAATGTGGGATTTAATATGAACTAACTGGTAACAGTTTATTTGAATCGGTACAAACAAGAATACAACACAATTAATTCGATTTAAACGACACGTACAAGAACAGTCTTGATTCAACGACGAAGTCTTCTAGAATGAATTTTCATTCCCTCGACAAAACACGCATCACTCCAATCGAAACTATATTCATACATTTAATACTTCATTCATATCAATATTTCATTCATTCAATACTTCATTCAT
The DNA here is from genome assembly GCA_030770465.2 of Perdita meconis. Classification (NCBI taxonomy): domain Eukaryota; kingdom Metazoa; phylum Arthropoda; class Insecta; order Hymenoptera; family Andrenidae; genus Perdita; species Perdita meconis. The sequence continues at coordinate 6,446,281 of JASKOS020000007.1, forward strand.
ATCAATACTACAAGAATATTACTTGGAAATAATGTTTCGAACTGAATGATACAATAAAATAATCTAGCAAAAACCCCGTCGTCCTCAAAGGGTTAAAAAGTTCAAGTTCATAAAACAGTGTTGCTGACCAGAACTTTAAACGCAAATATCTCAAAAATGAAAACTTGTAACACAAAGTATAGTAAATTCGTAATATAAGACTAAATTCGAACAAAAATACGAAGAATCTAAAACTTATCCTGGTTTTCCCAATCTTTCAGCCCTTCCGTTCCCCCAGCGAAAAGTTCTCGTTCGAGGAACACGCGCCGCGTAAATTACGATGCTCGTCACGCGCCGAACGAAAGGATCGATGAAAAGTCAATACCAGTGAACGATGTCGAGCGTAATTGAAGCTTTGACCGATAGAAGTCGTCCGTGTCGCGCGGTAAAATGAATATCCTTTCGTTCGGCGTCGCAGACGAAGATTAAATCTTCCTGCATCCACTCTTTCCGCCTCGCTTAAGGAAAAAGCAAGCACGCACCATTGTTCACACCTCGTTTATGGTTTCTCTCATAGTCGAGCCGCGTGCTGGAAGCCGAGAGATGGTTCCTGAGAGCCCGACGACTGGCGCCGGACGACTCGAGCGTGCACCATCATTACGGTAAGGTGTAATCTTTAATCACGGGTCGGAGATGAAAGGCGGAGGAGAAAGAATCGTCCGACGACGAACAGAGAGAATTGAATACATGCCGTTTCCATTTCTTCTTCGCCTCGAGTCTCAAACCTCCACTCGCTCGTATCTATCGGCAGGACAATAAGAGGGCTTCGTTCATTATTAAACCAATGAAATACGACCTCTTAAGCGCGCTCCCCGCTGTTTCCGAGCAAATTGGAGTGGCCGCCGACCGATTCATCCTTCGCTCCATTGTAACGGCGGTATAATTGATTCCCCTCGGTACTTCCGTGCGTCACGAGGACGTTAGACATTCCCTCGACGTCGGAGCGGAGAAAACAAGTCATTGAATTGAGCGGAGAAAAAGGGGGACAACGAGGATAAGATTTTTCGAGGGCCGTTTAAACGGGGTTGACGAGAGGAGCGATTTCCTCGGGGTATTCTGATGCGGACCGTTCGATATATAACGATACTCGTGCCATAAATAGTTGAAGAGAGGCAAAGGAAGCTCCGAAACAGAGCGCAATATTGAAACAGGTTAATCGAGGAAACGGAAGTAGCCATCTCCAGAGGGAAAAATATCGTTCGAAGCAACTGCCAAGACTGTTTGGTATTGAAATTCCAGAAAAACGTCGCTATTCTAAGCCTCCTTTGTCTCTTGTTTCCGTTCCGCGTTCGCGCTCGCCAGGTTTGGCAGCCTCGCGATCCCTCTTTTCATCGGTTTTTGCCCTCGTTCAAGATTTGTACCGGGGGCCTTTCACCGACGGCGCGCGCCCGCGCGAGGAAGCCGTCGACCATCGGTCAACTGATCTTTTGCGGTCGAGATTAACCTGCGGACGAAAAAAAGCCCCACGGACGAGCGATATTTCCCGCGTGCAAAAAGGGGGCGCGGTTTATCTCTCTTAGCGGCACGCGTCATTAGGCAGTGGCCCGCGAAAGGTCACGCGATATATCACGCTGGGATTTATGGCGGGCCATCCCCGCGCGCTGCCAGAAATTCCGTGACGCCTCGTTGACGGGACGGTAGTGCCGGCTTGCCGGCTATCGCAAATTACTCGTTACCGCGAAATAATTATCCCCAAGGCGGAAATGGGAAACACGAAATTTTCCAGTCGAATTTCAATTTGAAAAAATTTCACCTTTTCGCTGACTTCCAGGACTGTTCCTGACGTCGCAGGGCCGACTGTCGGAGGCGGCCGAGGAGCAACTCCGCGCCGCCGAACTTTCCAGATCCGATTACGAGCTCTCGATGGCCGCGGCGTCCGCGTTGCGACAAGCGGACCGCCTCGAGGACGCGGAGGTCTGGTATAGACACGCCGCCAGCCTGAGGCCCCACGAGGCGCGAAGTCACACCAACTTGGGCGCGATTCTTCACCTGAACGGGAAATACAAGCAGGCGGCGGCGGCCTACAGCGAGGCGCTCAGGCTGCAACCGGGCGACGCCACCACCATCATGAACCTTCACAAATTGGCGGCGATCCTGGCGTGACCTCGTGACCCGGACCGCGGTGTCGCCGCGACGGTCGACAGAGACCAGAGAGACGAGTGTGTGTATTATAAAATGACCCCAGAAAAGACCCACTATCATCGACTCGCCGTAATCCCCGACCCCACGTCTCCCCGATCTTCCTCCCGGTATTCGTTTATATTCGTCGACGATCGCAACAAAGTCGCGGGGACTTTAACGTGCAATCGACTCGTATCGCCTGCTATGGTATGTAAAGAATAAAGCTTCGTTTATTTTTCTCTAATCGAGTTCGATTCATTTATATCCATTCATACTTTTTTCCTTGATTCCCTTGTCGTGATAAATTGTTAATCATCAGGATTAGATTGCATTTCTCTGAATATAGAAAACACAAAATTAATTCACTCTATGTATTGATTATTGTGTCGTATACAGCTTGAATCTTCGAAGCCTCAAGGTTCAATCTTAACAGTAAAGTCTCGAAGGCTTAATAATCAATTTTTCTGAAATTTCGCATAGGGTTTTACCAGGGCCGGCTTTGGGGCATCAACATCGTCAAAGATAAGAGATAATACCTCTGATAATACTAATGAGGACCAGAAATCTAAAGACAGTGCCCCCCAAAAGCTATATTGCAAGGAGCGTCGTGTTTAGCATTTTTTGTTTTTAGTTTGCCTATTTGCTTTTCGCACCAAGCGAAGTAGAAATAAAAGTTTCTGAGTTCAATTTTATGTAAGATTTTTTACCCTTTCGTATCCTTGGACGAGATATCTCACGATCCGATAAGTTTTAGAAATTTTAAGAAATTTCAAAGCAAATTCAAGGAGTTTCAGGAAAATTTTAAGAATATTTTAGGAATTTCAAGAAAATGTAATGAAAATTCATGGAATTTCGCGGAAACTAAAGGAAACTTGAAAAAATTTCAAGAGAATCTATTAAGAAAATTTAAGGATTTTCAACAAGAATTTTACGGAGATACAAGGAATTTCAGAACGATTTAAGAAAATTCGAGGGAGTTCTAGAGAATTTAAAGAAAATCAATAAAATTCAAGAAGTTTCAAGGAAAACCAAGAGAATTTCGGGAATCTCAGGAAAATTAAAGGAATCGTAATAACTCATCATAATACATTAAAATTTCCAAGGAATCGATCGTCAAAGTTTCCCTTTCCCCGACCCAGCGACTACTAGCAAAAGGTCAGCTTTTCCCCCAGTTTGAAGGGATGGAAACACCGCGCCTCGCTGCTCTCGATTCGCTTCGTAAAGGGTGGAACCGCCGCGGGCTGTTCGCGCGGATCCCACTCTCCCCGCGACCGCTGAATTTCCATTAATATCGAATCTATTTGCACGACACCGACCGAGGAATATTTAAGTTTACACTTTAAATCACACCCCTGGAGCGGTGGCGGTTACGAGCTGGAGAAGAAAGAGAGAGGGAAGAAAAAGGGATGAGGGTAATAACGCGAGGAAGGCAGAGAGAAGCCGAAGAGGAAGGGTAAGAGGGGGGTGACGAAGAACCGGAGTACGAAAGAGGGAACGAAGCCACCTGTCGCTCCCGTCGCCCTGGCAGAGACAGTCTCGACAAACACTCGACAGGTGCCGTGGCGGTTACCCACCTTTATTCCGAGAAGAACTCGCTTCGTTATCTTTAAAGCAGAACTCGTCGAGACGAACGAGTGGTTCGTTTAGTCGGTTCACTCCGGGGCCACGTCGCGTGCCATTTCGTTTCAACTTTCGCCGGCCCCTTTTTGTCCTCCCCCGCAGCTTTCCCTCCGCCTCGGTTTCTTCCTCCGTCGGTTTCTTTCTTCGCCCCCTCGCTCCCTCCCCCATTAATATTTCACGCGTACTTGCCGAGGTCCTGGACTCACCCCCGATCCGACGTCTGCCTCGTCCTCTTAGCTTCGATTTCCGCGAGTGGCCTCGAGACTCCGCCGGAAGAAACGACGATCGCGTCGGAGTTACTTCCCACCGAAATAAAACACACCCCCAACTCGAGTATCAGACTTCGTCCCCCTGAACCCCGCGACCCTCTGGTGTTCTTTTTAAACGTCATTGATTTTCAGTCGCGGGGACGTCGAGCGAAGTAGTTCAGGGTTGGAGCGTCCTCCGCGACACAGCTTCCTTCCCCCTTTTTACATTTCCAACCCCTTACGGGTTTCGCTTCCTGCTCTCCCGCCCCTTGTTTCACCGAGTCCTCGTTTCCCTGACACGCCTCCGACGACGAACTCCGGGCACTCGTTTTGCTTACAGATTAAACCTATCTCGCGTTCCGTCCTCTCTTCCCTCTTGGTTTAGCTTGCCCGTCGCTGAGCGACGGTAATTCTTACAATTAGTCACAGTCACGACGGCTTAGCCTCGGCGCACTTTTCCCTCTCGCCTTTCTCCGCGTCGCGTTTCTTCTGACGCTGGGAAAACGAGCAAAGTTCTGGACCTGTCGAGCGCTGTGTATCGATTCACCGAACTCGGATAATTATTTACTAATGGAGGCTGCCCGGTAAGATACAGGCGAACCTTGCTCGAAATCCCCGCGTCTAACCTGTTAAAGGTTGGCATTTTGTTTCGAAGTCCTCGCCGGATGTGGGGAAACTCGATTAGGCGAAAATCGATCCGGATGATTAGTGACCCGCGTCTCTAAGACAGTGGGTAACTTCTTTTGTAATACGAACCACACATCGCCATCATAGTTCACTTTTGTCGGAGAGAAATGACGCTAGGAAGATTTCTGAACTTGTCTGAACTATCGTATTATATGTGTGAAAGTCTTCGTGTTCACGGAAAACACCATCGTAGAGATTTCATTATCAAAATACGCGTAGTATAATTAGGTACATCACGACCTAAATCTACTCGTTATGTGATTACCCCAAGATAAGCGCTGCTCGTCGCATCACCAATAACACATTTGCTCGCGATAAGAACTCGTCATCCTGCTATATGGCCGGCACCACACTCGCATTGTGTCAAAAATCCGCGCGCAGATCTTCACGTTTGTGTAACATCTTTCATAAGTAGACAGCGGATTTTATGCATTGGCAACGTTAACTATGTAGAAAATCTACGAGACTGTTATCATATGCCAAAATATACAAAATATCAACAATAATATTCAAATTAGAATGTTCAGAATATTCAGCATATTGTTTTTTAAATTCCAATTCTTTGCTGATCGAAGATCAGCTGTCTACTCAGGGCCGGCTCAAGGGTATGCGACGCCCTTAGGCCAAGATGGTTTTCAACGCCCTATCTTAATTCATATCCCTGGACGAGATATCTCGCGCCCCGGTACTAGCATGATGAACGTTTTTAACGAAATCGGAAATTTTTGATAGATTTGGGTGCGTGATTTTCCATAATTTTCTTATATTTCCTTCAATTTTATTGAAATTGTTGGAATGTTCTTGATTTTCCTTCCGTGGAATTTCTTGAATTTTCTAGAAATTCCTCGAATTTCCTTAATTTTCCTTAAATTCCTTGAATTCTTGTTGAAGTTCCTTCAATTTTCTTGAAATTCCCGGAATTCTTTAGGTTTTCTTTGAATCTTCTTGATCTTACTAGATATATCTTGAAGTTCCTTCAAATTTATTGATTTTCTTTAAATTCTCTAGATATTCCTCGAATTTCCTTAATGCTTCTTAAATTTTTCTGTAATTCCTTGAATCTTCCTAAAATTCTTGTTAAAAATCCTTAAACTTTCTTAATTTTCTTTAGATTCTCTTGAAATTCTTTAATGTTTCCTTTCATTTCCGTGAAGTTTCTTGAAATTTCGTTAAATTTTCTAGAAATTCCTAAAATATTCTTAAAAATTTCCTGAAACTCCTCGAATTTACCTTAAAATTTCTTAAAATTCCTAGAACGTATCAGATCGCAAGATATCTTGACCAAAGATACGAAAGAGTTAAGAATCTTACATAAAAGTTATTTCAGAAACTTTTATTTTTACTTCACTTGGTGCGAAAAATCAAATAAGCAAATTAAAAACAAAAAATGCTAAAAATGACGCCCCTTACTATACAGCTTTTGAGGGGCACTGCCTATATCACCAACGCTTCAGAGTTCTGGTCCTGATTAGTATTATCAGTGGTATTATCTTTTTTCCTTGACGATGTTGACGCCCCACAGTCATTGCGCCCCTAGACCGATGTCTTTTATGCCTCAGTTTAAAGCCGATCCTGTCCACTCATAAGATTCCGTGTGTCATGCGAGGTGCGGAAACCGCGGCGATCGAACCACGCGAACAAAACGCAAATGTGGCGTCGACCTAAGAGGGTAGCATTCGGAAAGAACTCCACCTTCGCAAACAACCCCCGTTGTTATAGGCTCGCATCCGTTCGCCGCCTCATTCGCTATTATTCCGCTCGTCGAACACTCCTTCCATTTTTCACGAATTCCAACGCAGTTATTTCTCCGTCTCTCGCTCCCTTATTGACATTCCTCTCCCTGCGCGCGTCCTCCTCGTCCTCTCCTCGCCACACGCGCCTCCACGACAGCGGCGTAATAAGAGAGAGGGCCGACGGACATTTATTATGTCGGAGGAGTCCCTCGGGAACCGGTCGGCCTCTCGATACAAAAGCGCCAACGAAACAGAAGACTCGTGCTCGAAGAAACCGGTGAAAAGCCTGGGACGATGTGGCGCGCAGTTAATGGCAGTCGTTTTCCGCTCTGTTCGTTGCATAACAGGGCTCGGGGGCTCGCGCAGACACCGGCTTGTCTTGGCAGCGACACAGTCCCGAAGTTTAGCACGCTAGGGGGAGGAATACGTCGTTCCGCGTACAATGGGAACGCTGCGACTTTCGACGACCGAGGGAATGTTAATGAAGGGATTGCAGAAATTGAGTGGCGCGGGTTTCGCGATGGGAATTGAAGGTAAAAATATTTTAGGCGCTATTGGAATGAGTTTGAGGGTAGCTAGCGATCATTCATGAAGATATGTTACAAAATTGTATAGTCGACTTTTACTTCTGGGAGTTTCTAAGGTAAGTGCTATGCTGTCCCTTACAGACCTCTTCCAGAGGGTTGGATACCCTTGAAAGGGTGTAAGAAGGTAGGCAAGAAACGGCAGTGGCTAACCTTTACATTTTTCGAGGGGTTGGACGAAGGGCGCGACAAATTTACGACGGGTTAAGGGTCCGGAACCTTATCGGGGGATGAAGGAAGTATCTGAATTGAAATCCTTATGAATCATACTGGAGAACAGGGACGGCTTTCGACAGTTGGCGCCCCTGGGCTAACAAGCGTCTACCGCCCTTTTCTATTTTATTTATATATGAAACATATACATATATACTTTGCGTATTACACTATATAAATTTTATTTTAGAATGAAAATCTGTGCTATCATTATCGACAAAACAATAATACGGATCTTTCAACTTACTTTACTTTTTCTTATTAAATGTACTTTTTTCCATAAAAGTACACTATTTCTTTTTACTTGCGTACAAACGCGACTTTTCATCGCTTTTACTTAGACTATTCAAAAAAACGCGCCTTAAGTGTCAGGTTCAGAATTAAAATATGAAATTTAATAAATGAAAGAGTTTGAAGAAAAAATTTGTACTTGCACCGAATGAAGTAAAAATTGAAGGTAGAACCTCGATTATCTGAATCTAGGTTCTGAATAAAGTCTATAATCTGAATAATTATCAAGGGATTCAACTAAATATTGCACTAGGCATAAGGGTACAGTCGAACTTCGTATGAAATTTGAATTACGATTTAATAATGTTTTAATTATTAGTATTTCATTTTATAAATATCAAGTCGGTTAATCAAGGCGCTACTGTATATAATAAAAAAAATATATCAAATATTGTGCAAATACAGTGTCTTTAATACATAAATATTTAATTAAGGCAGTTACCATAGATAAAAATGAAGTTGCATCCTTCTTGCTACAAAGTTCTCAATTTCGAAGAAGAACTTTCGAAGATAAGAACTTGTAGCTTTCTACCTAATAAACTGCTAGTTTATCAAAATTCTTGTCAGACAAGTGCTCTACTTCCTTCCGAATCAACGTTCCATTCAAAGTAGAACAGCGGCGAGGCGTCTTTAGTAGAACGGCTAAATCTACTGACAAGAGCTCTCACAGTAAATTGGGAAGAGGACCTCGCGTTAGACCGAGGAAACGTCGCATTTCTCAGCACGTCGAGAAGCTTTTCCGGCTGAAAAATCCTCCTTAATTATCCAAAGCCGTCCAGGATTAAGGCGTAGGCAGCGGCTCCGATAAAGCGCAACACAAATGAGAAAGTCGCAGCCAGGTTGATCCCGAGAACGAACGGGGGTCGGGTACAACGTAATCGTCGTGACTGATCCCATTGCGCGATCGATAAGTAATTAAGCGACGGCGTTTAGAGCTTAATGAAATAGAACGACTACGAAAAGGGGGCCGTTAGAGAACTGCGAGAGCGCAGGATAAGGCGTAAGAGAAAAGACGCGATTGAATGAAATCGCGGAAACGCATTCAGCGCTAAATTTTTGCGAAGGCGAGAAAATAAATCCGATGACTCTAAACAAAGCCTACAAATTATTTCTCCCAATCCCTGAATCATTTGCTATAACATTTAGTTCCTTATTTCATCGACGGAGCACCACCGTAGACTCGCTTCAGAGTTGCTACCGAAAGAAAAAAAAAGGAGTTGATCAGTCCTTCCCTCGCATAAAATAAGGATTTCATTTAAGGAACTCAGCTCCCCAGAACCGCGAATCCTCCAACATTTCCCCTCCCAACATCCCATAGAAACTCGGAGCATCGAGCTGGAACGCGAACGAATTTTCCGAGAGTCTTTCCGGAACGGTGCGCGCCTCGTCACGGGGCGTTGATCGAGGTAGAAATGAATCGGTCCATTAAGCGTCATCCGTCAAGCAGAAGAAGACAAACATCGAACTTCCTCGAGGACGCCGCTCGGTAAAAACCGTCGATGGAAAAAGGTTCTCGGTGCGGGTACGCGAAATTCCGTTTCACGGCGCGCGGACAAAAGCGAGTCGAGCCGGCAGCAGGTGCAGAGGGCGATGAAATATTCCGTAGGGTCGCGTCATTCGCGACAGCAAGGTCGCGTTGCCGTCGTGCGACGGAAGGTCAAGTGGCGCTTTCCGGTTGCCCGTCCCCCGACGCTCCCCTTCTGACCTTTCCTGATTTATTCCCGTCGCCGCGAGGACGGCTCGCTGAAAAACGGCCGCTGCAAAATTCAGGAAACCCTCGCGGATTTCGCGGCCACGACAAACCGAACAAATTCATAATTCAAACCGGCTGCTGATGGATTTCGATTGTTGATAATTGATGCATGAAACTTGAAGCGTAGGAATGGAGATGTAGAATTGATGACAATTATTGAGTTGAAAATAGAGTAGAACCTCGATTTTCCAAATCACAAATACAATGACTCACAAATTTATTCATGAAGACTATATGCAATTTGTTTAAACTCTAAAAATGATATTTTAAAGTCATGGAAACTGAGCAATAATTTCCACTGTCGTGGAAACTCGGAACAACCCGAATTGAAAGAAAAAATGAATAATGTGAATTTTACAGTTAATTATCATTTTTAATTGTATATGTGAACAAACCTGCGAGTTACTGTATCGTCAATTTTTAGAGCCTTTACACATGAGCTACATACAAGTCGCCGGTCGACCAAAAACCGATTTAGCGATCTGTAACCGATTCGGCGACCAACAGTGCTGTGAAGTTCATATAACATTGAATTTGATTGTTTTCCAAAGTTTCAATTACTAGATTCTGCTACATTCCTATAAAATCCGAAATGGTACAGGTTTTAATACTATCATTTTATTAAGAATATAAATACAACTTCGTGGGATAAGACATATAAGTATTAATATTAAGCTTCTCACATTTTTCCCAAAAATAAAACAGTTATTAGAGGAAACAAAATATCCTAAGAGATAAAAAAAAGACCCAAAGACCAGGGTTAATATCTTAAATACAAGAGAACAGGAAGTATTTGAGTAAAACTTGGTCCTTAATCGAATACTGATATAATAATTGTTATCATTTTATATTACAAGCATCAAATTGATTAAACAAGGTTTTAGTGGGCTTGAGGTATTGGATGGAAAAAGAGCACATAGCCTAACATGCAATTTCAAGAGAATCGATTTCAAAGTGTTCATTCATCAAAAATTCATATAATAAAAAATAATATAATTACATTTAATTATCATTCCTCATTCTAATTACGTTACTTTTCATTTAGTAATACTGTAATAAAAACATTGAAAATGGGTTTCTTGACATAACATTTTAGTCTATGTGCCCTTTTTTCAATCTAATGCCTCTATTTTTACTTGAGGTAGCTTCGTCGAGATTTATTAGTAAGAATTTTCGAATTTTTATTTATCAAATTCACGGGCACGATACCCTTTAATATACATGTAACAAACAAAAAAGAAAGAGGAACTACAGAAAAGTTAAACAAAGTGATTTAAGGATCTTTTAAATTTAGAATGTGAGTCGTAAAAACAGTAAAGTTAAAAGTTCAGACCAGTTTAAGAAATTATCAACCTAACATGCAAATATAACATCACGTTTACACGTCTCTTTTCCAACGTCACTAAATTGGTTTTAGGAAGAATCAGATCAGTTCTCTTTCCAATTCTCGTTCCAATTTAGAAATTTATTTTCCGAAAACGAATGAGGGTTGAATCTTTCAACTTTCTGGAACTACTTCATGTACTATCGTCTGTATGTAAAAAAAATATTAAAAAAGATAAAAAATTGAGGAAGCACTTCGTAATATTCCCTCATGGGTAGGATGAATTAATAATCTATCGAAATAGTATTACATTCAGAATAATTCTCCGCGCCTATATAAATGGAAATTAATAATTTGATACTGCATATGAAGGCATGCGTCATGGATATCCTTTTCAGAATAAAGAATCACGATCCTTAATGACATTCTGTTCCACCCCTAAACTAATATAATAATACAAAAGCCATGGGGATCCCCAGGAATCTCTCTGGATAAAAATCATGGATCATCCCAGCTCGGTATGCTAAGGGCCATCTCGCGCGAGCTCGTGCCCTGAAATACGATCCCCGTTTTACTGTGCCATAATCTCACGCGCGAAAATATTCGTTCAACGATCGCGGGACCATCACGATACGCGACTTATAGCCAATCGATTTTCAACGACAGCCGCGTTACATCTGCGTGAACGAGATCATTGAAAACCGCGTGTCATAAAAGGAATAACCAGAAGGATAAAGCCTGCGACCAAGTGGAGCTTAAACCTGCGGCAGAAGACGGCGAAGGACTCTGTGCTGCTCCCAACGCTCAAGAATCCATCAATCCAAGAATATGCCGGTGTTCCGAGAGGAAGCAGCTCGTCCCGAGGGTCCCGAACGATCAAACCGCAACGTAACAAAGGCTCTCGAAGCGTATTACGGTGAAGGACCACTTTCCATGTCGCCATTCCACGCAATTAACACGGAGCAGATCTCGTCGCGACGAGCCACAGAGGCGAACAGGAGAGCCGCGAGCGTGTGAAGCGCGTCGCGTCGAGCGGCAGCATTCAAAGCTCGACGGAACCGTGGTCAGGCGTGTTATTAACGTCGACGATTAACGAGACGTCGGACCTGCCGGCCCGTTGCCCGAAGCTTTGTTCATTTCAACGTTAATCGAGTATATGGCGGCGCGGCCTGGCCTCCGGGTGGCGCGGCGTGGCGGTCGCGACGCAGACGAAAATACGTATGGCGCATTACACACGGCCGGGTGAACGCGCTACGCCGGATGTGGCTTGGTACCGGTGCACGTCCGGCTGAAATATTCCGGCTAAACTAACATCCGCGCCTCTCCCTCTCCCCCCGAACCCCCGTCGGAGGCCGCCTTCTCGCGTGCACCCGCCTGAAAATTAATATGGAGAGAGGAAGATGCGCCGCGCCGAGCCGCGCCGCGACCGCCGGCCAGCCAGGATTTATACATCGGAGCGTAAATTCGTCGGGCATTTTCCCGACGAGTAAGGATTTAAAGGATCGACAGCGAATTCAATTGCGGAAATGCGCCGGTTTCGACCTCGCGTTCGGCGAGAGATTCCGCGTGGCCCCGAATACCCCTCGACCGACCCGGCGCGGTGGTTAAAGAAGGCGGTCGCGAGCGTATTTTCCGCCGGGATTAATTTAGCCTCGAGGTATCGCTCGATTCGCATTTCGCGAAACTCCGCGCGGCGAAAGAAAACGCGTCGCGTGGGCGTACCGGGAAAACGAAGACATAATTCGTTTTATATTCTCTTCTCTTTCGGGGCCTTTGGACGCTCGCCAACGATTCTATATCTTATCGGGGGCGTATTCCGCGCCGGTGCTTTGTATAAAAAAAAAAAAAACAAGGAACAACGACAGCGTTAAAAGGTATGCCGTGTTCTAACGAATTTCCACCGTTGTCTCGTAATCCCTACACGGCTTTGCATCTCGCAAAGCGCCGAAATACCAAGCTCCAATTAACACGATGTTGCAGTTTATTTGGCCGTGCCCGACAATTACCGGGATATTAATTAACCCGGTTGCGCTGCGTGTAAAATCACGCTAAATCCATATTATTACCGAACGATAGCGGGCAAACAGCTGCATTTGCCGGGTAGCGTGTCTGTCAACACGGTTATTGTTAGGGAACCGTTTAGAAGCTCGAAATCGCAGCGCAAAGCAATGAACGCCCTCGGAACCCCGGCCCGCGCCGCTATGTCTCGGAAAATGAGTACCAGCAGAGAATTTAATGAAAGCAAAGTGGTTGAATAAGGATGGACGGGCCCGGAAGCAACTTCAAAAGCACAAGCTTCCGCTGAGCCGAGATACAATTGTGTACTTGATGGAACGAAGGCGGAATAATTTACTTTGCGTCACTCTGAAAGCGAGTCAAACTGTTGACGCCGGTGTCTATTGGAAGCAGCAGTTGAAACTAAAAGCTGATACACAAAAAAGGGGAACCGTGTGAGAAACAGGCACAGGTACTTTCAAAGGACCCTGTACAGATTGTATGGAATTTTGGTTTATTTTGGATTTTGGATATTTTCATTCAGCGCATCAATAATGCATATGAAACTCAGCCACGTTAACCGGAACCCCATTTTTTAGATACTTGCTGCGGAGTTCTTTCACGACTGTGTAACACCAACCGTTTATCAGCAACCCTAAGTTCCTATACACCAACAAGGAACACTATTCAATTAACCCTTTAAGTAAACTTGTCCTCAAGTTGTTTTAAAATTTACTTGTTTCTAACTGCACAAAGTTTACTTCTGGGTTCTGATGGTACAAACACTTTCCTCCTTACGTACTAAGAATCACAACACGCATTAAATCTCTATTTTAGCAGTAAATAATTTATAAAGATTCGTTAAAATGAATAGGACTTTGAAATTCCATTAGGACTTAAAAGATTAATGCCGAATTGCAGAATTTTTGTATACAGCTAAAAAATGTACAGGGTGTAACAAAAATGTTGCAGTTCCTTAAAAGGGGTGATTTCTGAGGTGACTTTAAACAACTTTTTCCTTAGCGAAAATGTTAGGTGAGGCTTTGCTAACGAGTTATCAACGAAAAACACCGACCAACGAATATAGTGGATGAATTTCAGCACGGACTCCAGCTGTGAGTAGTATTGGCCCGTCGTTGTCCGCCTCATCCTTAATCCGCTGTACTCGCTCCCCGATTAGTCGGTGCTTTTCCACATTTTACTTTTTTGTGCATCAGAAAAGTTAGGAAAATACAAATTAAAAATGCTACCGAAACCTGCTCTGAATTTGAAAGATCACACAAGTGTTTATAGAATCGCACATTCCAATTACTGTGGAGTTGCGTATAAGTATCTGTGCGTAATTTAATTAAATGCAATCTCCTTTTTCACTAATTTAAGGGGTAACCGACACGATGATAGGTCAAAAATTATTCCAGTAAAACTATCACAAAGATGCTATTGTAGCAATTTGTCTTTGCACCCTGTACATAATTGTCTTTAAAAGAATCAGTCGTATCAAAATAAGTAATGAAATGTGTGTCTTAAGACAGAATTACTATAAACAATTAATGTGTCTCATAACTAAACTGCGGATGCTTATGGAGATTTAGAATGTGCTAAAATGTGTAAGGATGTGCACAAATATAAAAATACATGAAATATCGAAAGTAAAATGCATTTTACAATATTTAGGAAGTAAAATATGCTTTTATTTCAACTGGTTTTCTTTTCTATGCGTTTAAAAATATGAATTTGCATAAACATCCGCAGTCCACTCGTGACATCCGGACAGAAGCGTGCATTTTTTATCAGGTACATCGTAATATACAATGAAGATAAAAATCAGTCAATTTAACCAGTAGCCAAAACCCCGTACAATTTGTGCGGAGTCCTTTCCATGATTTCGACAGGGAGGAAGTAGAAAGCAGAAATTGCGAATAATGAAGGACGCCCTCGGAATGCAGGATAACAAAAAGTCGAAGTACCTCGGGGTGATAAGAAATGAACGTAGCGGGTGGCCTTCATACACAAAGATCTATAATCTGAAGATCTTCTGGCCCTTCTTGAAGAGGAGGAAAAAAGTTGCAAACCTCGATAGAGAGGGCGATAATTAGGCTCTCGAGACGATGAGAAAGGCCGAGGGTTTCCCGGAAAATAGCTGGGCGACGGCGGTCGCGGCGGGAGGCAAAAATTGTTCCCGCGTGTCTCGCGAAATCTTGAAATTAATTAAAGCGCAGCGGGAAGTGGCGCGAGGAGCAGGAAGAAAGGAGCCAAAGACGCGATGCCCCGGCTGAAACGAAGGCGTGTCGAAAAGTAGACGGGCGACGAGGTGGAATTTCACGCTGGTGACGCGGCTTATAATTAAACGGGGCTCGCTAATGAAAACGCGACCCCGCCGCGTCGCTATTCTTTTCATAAATCATGTCGGCGGGAGTCCGCGAACGGGAACGCGCCAGGGACAGGGCTTCGCGTTCAAAGCCCCGGCTGCTTGAAATTCGAACACTTTGAATCTCGCGTTTGTTGCACAAAGAGACAACGGAGAAAGGCGGTTCCCTCGTTTTCCGAAGGCGAAGAGGACCGAATTTAGTGGCTTTGCAGAGCGCTCGTCGTCGCGTGGTGGCGATTCGCGATAAAATTGAGAACGAACTTTTATACGCCGCTCGCCAGGATGTTATTCGCGGGAATTAATTCGACACGCAATTAATTAGCGTCCATTTTCAGCTGTCATCGCGCGTTTCTCGTTAAAAGAGACGTCGGGTGCACCCTCACCCCTCGCGCGTCCTTTAATTAAAATCATCTTTGCACCCCCCATTCAAGATGTCGCTAAATCACGCCGCTGAGGAACGAGTTATCACCCAAACGAGTCGACTGTTCACTTTCGACGTGGAATGAAAGACGCTTCCGCGCGGCTGGACAATGCGAGAGCGAGGCTCGCTTTCCAAAGTTGCCCGCGCCCCGCCGCCGTGGAAGGAGCATAATTTCCTGGATCGTCAAGTATCGCGATAGCCGTACAAGCGACGGGGACATCTCGATCGGTCCCAAGGTACACGGTCGAATCGTCCTCCGTGCCGCGGAGTCCACGTCATCCGGATATCGAATGGAAATGAATTTCCCCGATTCAGCCCGCGCGCTGAATGAAACGCATTCCCTTTGATTCCGTCCACCGGTGTTCCAAATCTATATATTATCCTTCCGCGTCGCCATCGAGAAAATGGCAGCCAACCTGTCACAGGAAAGTGGATTTCGCGTCCTCGTCGTGTTTGTTTCGCGTATTAATCGCCAAGCTTTGAGAGCTATCACTAGTCGAATTCGACGAAAACTCGGCCGCGTGGCGTCACGTCGATAGGACACCGACGCGTCGCGACGCTTCGATCGCAAGATCCCACGTAACTACCGAAATTCCGTAGAATATCGTTTAACCGTTAAACGCGGTCCTCTCGCGTCTAATTAACCGAAAAAAAAACACGGCTCAGTTCCGGTTAACGCAGCCAGTGACGCGACGTTAAACGCGTGACCCGAGCGGGCGGGCCTCCGTCGGATTCCCCGCGCGAAATTGTTTGGCGCGGCCTTCATCAAAAGAAAAGTTTCATTAGCCTAATGAAACGGGTGACTCGGGGGAAAAAGCTAGGCCGCGGCCGCAGTCCGCGTCCGGGACACGGCCGAGGGGGAGAGGGCGAGATGTACCGGAGCACGCCAGCACTTTAATTAGAGAAATTAAATTTTCAAACGAAACACACCGCCACGACCTGGCCTCAGCCGTCCTTCTTCGTTCCCGTTTTGCTCCACCACGCCGCTCGCCTAGGTGTCGTAAATAGCTGGATCTTCGTTAAATGAACGACAGTGTCGTCGAAGGAAAAAACATCCTTCTTTTATTGTCCCTTCGATGCACTTGCAATCGTTGCAGCTCCCATCGTCGACTGTTCCAATTGACGGGTGAAATGAGAAAACTTGGCATCACGGGAAAAAATTGGTTTCGGTTTTTTTTTATCGTAGAACTCACGGTTTTAATTTCGTGTTAAAATTTCGTTGCATATCACTTTAGAATTTTTATTTCATACTTTAGTTAAGACAGCTAAGAGTGAAAATTAATTAGAAATAATTATACTCCGCGTTTAATCATATATTCAAATATATGAATGGATAATAAAGATCCATTCGTCCAATTTTCAAAGGTTTTCTGCTTATTTTTAATGTTACTGAAGTTCATCCTTAAAAGATTAAAACCCTGGGTATTAATAATTAGTTATAACTCAGAGTCGGATAATCGAAGTTCTAGAGTATTATATGAAATTAACTCTGTTATGTCCTTCTTAAAAATCTAACTTATTAGAACATCTGAAGTATTAACACATCATTATAAATGTGGACAAGGAAATTTGTATAGAACATCAAGGACTAATCTTCTTATATTTTTCTTAAAATAGAAACAATCATTTAAAGAAATATAATTCATGATTGAATTAGAAAATTCCCAAAGACCGTAGTAGAACATATGAAGAAAGTTGCCAAATGAAAAATCTGTAGCACAGATTCAAAAATCTCAAATCAATATTCCCACCACACCAAAAAAAAAATCATCCATTCAGGATTTTGCAGTATCTACCAAAGCAACAGATGCCATCGCGAAGTTCTTCAGAGTCCCGAAGAAGCCGAAGGCTAATTTTCGCGGAATATCGAAAAGCCTGGCAGATTCTAAAGCAAAGCAGCGCGAGCAGAATGTTGATTAGCGTCGTTGTCATACGCCGAGAAGCATGATTTCAAGAAAAGTAGCTCCCAATCGAGTTTCCCTCGCGTCCCGAAACGCGGTTTGAATTATTAAACGCGATCGTATCAACCGGCTGAAGCTCCGGGGCTAAATTGCGCGGCTGTTAAACGAGTAAATCGTACAAGGCTCGTGTATTTCTCCTTGTTCGGACGAGGAAACGCGAACCAATCGACCCTATCGCGTTCCCTTTCTACCCTGAAATGGGGGTTGAAACCGAGTCGGAGAAGCTCTGGAAGTCGTGACAACGCGAAGAAACACTGCAGTCTCGTTGAACGCAATATCACGACCCGCGGGAATTCCGGCCGCGCCTCCGGTAATTCATTTTGCCCGCGATCTGGGACACTAAATAAGGTTATCATCGCCTTCGCATCTAGCCTTTCTTCTTTGCCTCGCGCTCGCTTTTCCCCCCTGGGCAAGGAACTCGGTTACAGACGTAAATTCAACCTTTCCCCTATTTTTGTCGGACCGCTTCTGACGCGGTATAGGAGCAGAAGAGGAGCAAGACGAAGCGAAAGAGAAAGGTAAGAGGATTCGTTTTTTGCGGCGACGCTCAATGGATCGTATCATCTCAGTCGTCGAAAGGTTTGTTAGCGGAAGGGATAAAGTCATCCGGACGCGGAAAACTTCATTCCCGTAAGGAGTGGAATAATTGATCGCGGCGAGAATGTTTTCTACGAGGTTCCCACCAAGATCTATCGAGGATTAAGCAAAGTCAACTTCGCGAAACTTACACGGGAGCTGGAAAGAGCCCCGCTGCCACCCCTTGCAGTAATCAATCTAACTTGGCCAGGCCGCTGGCGGCGGCGATCGACCCGGCTCGCAAATTATTTAACACGCTGTAGCGAGAATACTTTCGCAAAGTCCATCTCCATTAGCCGACTTATCTCGAACTCTGCTCGCCCCGGCGCCGCGGTGCCGACCGTCGAGGCTAACCTCATAAAACTTCGGCCCCGGTGATACCTTATTCAATGAGCGGTGCGTTGACCAGATCATACCGGTCCCTCGGTGCTCCATTCGCGTCGGTCGAAGAGGACAAGAGGAAAGGAAACATCGGATGTACTCATGGTTTACATCAAATATGATTCCCATTTTGGCCCTTTACTTTTCTTTATAAGAGTGATGCAAATATCAAATGATATGGAAGATGTTATTCATAATAGTGAATTTTTACTATTTGCGAACGACCTGAAGATCTTTGATAACTAGACTGCGGATGTTTACGCAGTTATGGCAATTTTAAAATTACAAACCCTCGATTAATACAACAGCCTATCATTGGAAACTTGTCATCCCAAAAGAAACAGTAGAAGAAAACTGGAACACAAGATGGAAATCCATAACAAAACCCTCAATAATAATAATAATAATTATAATTTCCCGTACCTTATCCTCAAGACGCGATCAAGTTGCAATTTCGAGAATAGCGATAAGCCATACAAAGACTGCACACAATTATCTGTTTAATAAGGAAGAACTTCCAACCTGCGAAGAATGTAAAAGCACTACAGACAATCGAACGCACGATCATTCACTGCAGAAAATATAACACGATCAGACAACAAGAGAAGACAACTTAAAAAACAGTAGACTGCAGATGTTCATGCGAATTCGTATTTTCAGGGGAACAGAAAACGAAAATCAACTTAAATAAAAGTATATTTTACCTTCTAAATATCATAAAAGTATTTTACTTTTAATATTTAATCTTTTGCATCTATGCATATCTTTATGTATTTTATAACATTTAAAAACGTCATAAATGCATAGATATCCGCAGTCTAGTCATTAACTTACTACAATATCTCAAACAAACTAGATACAAAAATTACAAACAAACTAGATAGAAAAATAAAAATTACAGACCCCTATAAGAATATCCAGAGGCGCCAAAACGCATAAAATACATTTTTACAGTATTAGGAAAATAAAATACACATTTATTTGAAATTCAGTTGTTGTTGCATGTCCATAAAAATATGAGTTTGCATAAATTTTCGCAATCTATTAATAACACGAGTTCTGAGTTTAATATCGACCAGTGTCAAGTTGTAAAATACTATAAACAGAACAATTTTTCCATACTTCATTATTAATTTTCTATGTTTGTCTTCATTTATAGAGCTTGCAGAGGATATCTTTAGTTATTTGTTTCTTCACAGCGATTTTTAATAACTCGTATTAAAAGAAATCTAAATATTTGCACGTGTTCGTTCTTTTATACTGAATGATACAAACAATAAATATGAAAAACAAAAAAGAAAACGGGAAAAGCGAAAGAGTAGCTGCAAAGGAGAAAGGGAAAATGTCGGTCAAAGCAGAGAATCGAGGCGGTGATTAATTCGCGAAGTGCCTACTTCCCCCGGGGCGAACGTGATACCACCCCCTAGCGACGGGGTGTCGGTGTGACCGTTGCTCGGCCCGACTAACGAGCCGGCAACTCGTTTCACTCGCGATCTCGAACGCGAAACAAGGTTAGTCCGCAACGATTTTCATCCTCTCTCTATCTGGGCGAGTCACCTCCGACTTTCCGCTGTCCTCTGACCTCCGGCGCGCCTCCGCGAACGTCGGAGATCGCCGTGTCCCGAGGAAACCGGCGTACGGAAAGTAAAGAAAAGGAGCCAGTAACTAGGAGCGCCGGGGCCGAGACTGGAGCGAGGGGACCGGGGAAATGGGAAGGAAGGAAGGAAGGAAGGAAAAGAAGGCTGCCAAGGCTCTTTGGTCTCGGCTCTTGGGCGGTAACTCGATTTGTCGCCCGTCTTGAGCCAGATGGATCGGAAGTAGACGCGAACGCCGGCCGCATTTCAAGCAGGCCATATCCTTGGTCCCCCTCTTCCCGTAGGTTTCGCGTGTTTTGCCGGCCACTCGCCCTCTTCCGCCCCACAACGGGGTGGATCCATTCGAGGAGCAACAATGGGTACTTGTCGGCTCGCTCCGCGAGCGGCGGGAGCTCGCAGACGGCCCGGCGTGGATCGGCGCACGATCTAACTTTGGATTAAGTTTAGATTACTTGGACGTCTAAACATTACACGGCTCCTTTGGAAAACTCTCGCCTGTGGAGCTGGCGGCAGATAGGGAAGCCCCGGATGTCTCGCGATTGCTCGAAAGTTAAATTAATACTCGCCTCTCGATACACCGAGCCGCGAGGCGGAGGCTTCGGACGAACGGTGAGGCGCGAGGTGGCCGAAGGACCGAACGTTGGATTCGATCGAAACCGTGGAAAACGAAACGTGCTCGAGGTTCAGGGGAGAAGTTCGCAACGGGTTTCCCCTTCCCTCTCCGATTTCTTCGGAAAAGACTCCGGGACCGGTACACTAAACACCGGAAGCTACGGAAACTTCCAGCCAGGAACAAGACGCGAGCTTGGGCTCTGGTCTAGTCTGGTTCTCGAATAAGCATCTGTCCGAGAACAACATTCAAACTTCGTAACAAGTATCCCTCGTAACGACGGGACCAGTATTACCTCGGATTTTCCTCGAATCCGCCGCTTGTATCCGCCGTGCCAGCTCGATATTAACTGAACGGCCGCACCGCTCTGCGCCACGGAGCTTGCGGATCTCGCGCGCGATATGGACGCCCGACGCGTGCGATAAGACCGCCGAGGATAACCGGAATAATCTCCTTATAATCTCGGCGGCTAGTGAAACGAGGGAACGGAATCGGACGCGCGGAGCCGAGCACACAAGGTAGCCTGGAAACACGATCGGATTAGGAGAGGACTCGAGGGTTCAACCACCCGCGCGATCGAACCCCGAATTTTCGCCCGGTCTGTGCTCGACGTTTCGCTCCTCTGTCAGAGGGGTCGACCGACTTCCTAACGAATCACCCTCTCGATACGACAGCCCTCGAGCCTCGTCGCCGCGACATAAAAGACACGGAGAGCCGGAAACGGAATTAAAAAGACAGTGGGTCGAGGGGCGAGCGTAGGCACGGTGGCAAAGGGGAACGAGCTCGGCGGGAAGAGGGGGACGGACAATCGGAGAAAGGAAAAGGCGAGGAGGAGAAAAACAGAGGGTAGAAACGAGGGGGAGAGGAAGGTCGAGCGTCGGGAGGGAAGGAAGAGCAGCGAGAGCAAGGCTGTAGTAGCGAGCCGGATGAGAGGCGGAGGGTGAGTGTTGCTGGATAGGTAGGTGGTATATAGAGGACTGGCAGGGTGCGGGTATCACGAGCAGAGAGTGCCGGGGGTGCCATTAGCGGGGTGTGTTTTGCGCCCGGGTCGCGCGATCAACTGCGAGCCCTCTCGCTCGCTCTCCGAGCGAGCTTCGCGAACGGGGAAGGACGAGGAAGCTTCTATTGTTGCCGCTTTACCCGGCATGCATATTTAACACCCGCGTTCCTCCGCCTCCCCCCTCTCTAATTCCGTTTCCCTCGCGCCCCTCTGCGTTTCCACGGCCAGCAGTCTGCCTTTTCCAGCGAGTCTATCCCTCCGGCCCTTCGTTCTCTCCGCCCTCTAACCTGTCTGTCGCGCTTTAATTCCCGAATTTCGAATCCGCGTCGACACGCAATCCTCGCGCTCTCAGACTGCACGAATACTGCCGCGATCCGGAAGAATACTCGCGAAAAAAACGAGGCACCCGACCCTCCGGCGGTTCCAGGCCAGATTTTTAATGCCTGGCGAATCTGTTGCCGCGTTTATTAGAGAACCGGTGCTAAACCCGCGCCGCGAATCGATTCTTGCATTAATCCAGTTACCGTTACGCTCTTTCCGACCAGCCCTCGAAACGCTATTTTCCGCGCAACGTTTCGTAATCGCGTTATCGCCGCTGGACGACGCCGCTTCCACGGGACAAATTCCAGAAATTCGCTCGCGGCTGGAAAGCAACGCGGAAGCCCATCGTGCACGCGCAATCGCGGATGTTATCGTTCGCGAAAAGCGGCGGACGACAATTTTTACCGCGATTTTCACCTTTCGAACGCGAATGCCGGCTCGATGGACCCCCGCCGCGTTGTCCGCGTCATTTATATTAAGCCGGATTCCCAGTGCTGCAACTGCGCGGGCTGCGCAGGTTCGTGAGGTACTTGAAAGGGTCGACAACGGGTCAAAATTTACGAGCTTTCGCGCGATAATATCCAAACGCGCGCGAAGACGCGTAGAGACGAACGTAGGCTGCGCAGACGTGAAAGGACTGTGTTGCTTTATATTAATAAACCCAAACCGTTGGTGGTCCATTCAGAATTCGACGACCAACGATTTGGCTCCTTTCAGTACAAAGATTACCGCTGTGAGGTTTAGACGACGGCACTTGGGATAGCACTAGCTAGAGAATTACCCTGTAGTTGCATTATCTAGAACGGCCTGCCGAGTACAGCAGCAGTGGAAATAAGGATTTGTTACTTCGGACGATTTGAAGCGATTGCGACACCGTATCCAATACTTATTTGAAATTGTGTTGATATTCGATCACCCATGGGTCATTTCGTATGCAATGTTTATAGTGGGGACATAGGGGTACTTAATAAAAATTATTCCACTTGTAAAACAACTCTCTTCATCATTACTTTTACAAGTGACATTAAACCAAATTGCATAAGGGAGAAATATTGAAAAATGTTGAAAAAAAAGCTACGCGCGATAGGGTATTTGCCTGCCAAACTAGCTACAGTTACTTACAATAATATTCGGACATTAGTATTCACAATAATTATAATTGTGCTATTGCCGGAAATAACCAGATAAATCGAAGAAAAATGCATTTTTAATTTGTAAAAATACCCCAACATATCGCAAAACTTATATAACTTCATATAAATGAACAATAAACGTATAAACAAATTGAAGTTGAAAAGTACACACACTTTTCTCTCTATTCATGCGATGTTGCACCACGTGTTCATCTCGAACCTGTGGTTTCCGGGTCCGCGCAGAAAACGGTCCCAAACGTGCGGTGGGTCATAAATTTATTTATTTACTTATTTATTTATTTATTTATTTACGGGAAGGAATTCCCATTAGTGTACAAGTAATTAGTAGCAGTACATTAGAGGACGAATTAACATATATAAAGAGATTAATAAAATTAAACTATAATTATATGTATATAATGAAGTTAATTAAATATTATATGGAGAAGGAAACAAAAAACAAAATTCATACGTATTCATCACAATAGAAAAAGAAGAGTTACAAGAAATCATAAATTTGTTTCCTGAATAAAGAAATAAAGCCGCAGAACATGTCCAGGTTGTGGTCAATAGCATTTGCTGTCATGCACTTAGACCCTTAACAATTTAGACCCTTTCGAGTGCTCTTAACGAGCGCACTAGTCGCTGCGCAGCTCCACTAGGAACGGACTTTTGTGCAAAATACAGCCACGCGCGTAAAAAAAAATCGTCTACGCGGAACGTTATAGCACTGGGAATCCGGCTTTACCGAATCCGTCCGCCGCGCTCCGCGACGAATCGCGAACGCGCGGGCGATCGAGTCCAATAAAGCTTGACGAATTATCCTCCATTTACGGCGCCGTGAGTGCGCGTTTCCGTTGTCGACGACATTGGCGCAGCTAACGACGCGACGTTTAACGAGTCCATCGACGCGCGCGCGGCAGAGAACACCGCGAGCACAACGCGCCGAACATAAGTAAAAACGTCGACGTCGCGCGGTTCACGCGCACTCGTCGAGCGACGATAATTTATTTTCGTTAGGAGTCCGCGATGATAAATATTTCGCGGACAATGGGTCCGCTCGGGGGCGTCAAAAACGTCGATACGTCGCCGGGGACAAAACGCAACAGCGAGTTACGGGTCCGGAGAGTCTCTCCGCGCGACGATTAATTGTTATCATCCGCGCGGTTGTCTCCATTGTCGCGCGGAGATGGAAACGTGCCGCTCACAATACACCCCCAGGACCGTGAATGGATGCGGGAGTCGCGTGTAAGTAACGTTTTCGCTGACGTGGGCCTCCGTCGACAGAAATGTTGGTGCTCTCGTCGATCGAGGCGGGCTGCGTGTTCGCGCTTCAACCAGTGGGTCCGCGTTTTCACGGAAGAGATACGCGACGGATCGATCGGTTCGAAAGTATAATGGAACGCGGAGATATAGGCGAAGGATCGTCAGCCATTAAACGGCATAATTCAATATATCGTTACGGCTAACGAACAATTAATTATCGGTCGGGCGTGCGTGGATGCGGTGAATGATCATAGAGTGAATGGGGTCGACCCATATTGTTTGATCATTAGCGTCGTTAATTATTGAGTTCCCTGCATTCCTCGATATTGTCTCGCGTGTGCGATAGATCGCTCCGACGAGGCAATCCAGCGTTATCGCGGCCGCCAATCAGCGGAACCAGCCGCACGCGCGGAAAAAAAAGAGCCTCGTCGGAAAAGCTCGATCCGACGCGCGGCCTGTTGTCGCGACCACCGCGGGACTTTCGAGCTTTTTTCCTCTGTTTCGCGACTTCGCGTTTCGCGAAAAACACACCCGGCGACCCGCTATCGAATTACGCGTTCAATTTACGAATTACGACAGCGCCGAGTAATGGTCGCTGAAAATCATCCTGAATGTCGGCGGGAAACGAGCAGCAGGAAACGGAAATGCCTCGCGCCGCGTTTCCACGGTTATGACGAATCGGTGGGAGCCGCCGAAAAGCATCGATCGCCCCCCTCGACCAATAACATTCGTATAGCGAGAAAGGGGCGAGCGAAAAGAACGTGGAAATGTGTCCGCTCGGCGGAGCCGACCGCGCTAGAAAGCTCGAAAGCACTTTAGCTTTCCCCGTGCTTATGGCCTTCGCCGCGCTCGTATCGTCGCACGCCGTAACCAGCTGCAACGTGTCCGTTTCTACGTGCGCGCACCTGGACACTCGCACACCCCTGCCCGCCCGCCTCGCACACCCCCGCACTCGAACGGAAAAATACGACGCTATCGAGATTCGAAGAGGTCTTCCGCGGCCGAGGTATACTGGGTTAAACCTGTACAGGGTGGGACTGCGGTCGTTAGTCGAAAGAGAAGCGGTTTCGTTTGGAACATCGAGCTTGGAATTGCGCTTGGTTCTTCGGATATGGGACATGTGTTATCGTTGCATTGTACTACGTTCGAAATTGTAATTTCTTTCTTTCCGTTGTCGTAGATATTTCAGATGAGAAGTTCGCGTCTCACCCTGTATAGAGACACCCACGAAAGTACGTAGTTCCCCTGCGTGCAGACCAACACCGCCGAGCGACGTAAAGTTTTAACGAGTCTCTATGCATTGGCCTGACGGTTGTATTGCTCGACGATTGAAAAATACTACCGTCAGCCGCAAACTACCCTCGAAGCAACGTAATCGTGAACGTCGGCTTGAACCCGCGAGGGTGAAAGTTCTGCGTCAAAGGGGAGTTAAAAACGAATCGTAGAAAGAATTTGATGCTGATAAAAAATTTAGAATCATTTGTCTATTTTCTTTAAAAGTGTTTTATTTGACGATGTACAATTACTCAACAATTTATTTACGAAGGGTATGTTCAAGTTAATGAACTCTGTGTATGATGTTTTATGTTACATAATAAAAGTCGTGGAAACTGTGCAACAATTAACCGTGGAAACTGTAAAATCTTCAACCTTTTTTTCTCATGGTTGAAAATAATTAATTACAAGCGTACGTATTGCCAAAAAATTATAGCATAAATCTATATAAATAAAATAACTAGGTTCGTCGATGTGCGCGCATCACGCAGAAACTACTGCATAGATTTTCATCAAACTTTTTTATTTTTATTCCTTAGACTCTTAGTCTTAATATAGAAGAAAAATTATTTCGATATTCCTATTTAATGTCGAGTTATTAAAGTTTTTATACGTAGACGACAACGATGGCCTTGGCGGCCGCAACGGCCCCAACTACGCATGTTCTCTTGCTACTGAGGAGAGGGGCAAGCGACGCGGCGCGCATGCGAAATCTCGCAGACGAAGTCGCAGGAATCAGCTAGTAAGACATAATTATGCAGCGAGGAATAAAATATTGTCAAATGTTTGCGGTTTTTCGAAGTCGCATTATCAAGTCAAGTCCCAACCCATCTTTATTTTAATGTTCCATTTATGTTAGCATCTACATTAACTTTAATCAGAGCTTAAGGATTGGATTGGATTGCAATGTGCTATACTCCTCCACTATTCTTCTAGTTTTAATTTTAGTCCTTCAGTCTTAGTCTTAGTTTTGATTTTAGTTAATATACTTTGTATGCTCTGCTTTATATTACTCTACAGGTTAGGCTTAACAACAGGTTTTGTTGTGCCTCTACTATTACACCACACTGCTTCTGTCCATTCATTTTTTTAATGTAATAAAGATGACATGAAATAATAATAGTAAATATCTAGAGTCGCTTGTGGCCCGCGGCCCGCAGGTTGGACAAGACTCTATAAACGAGACAAAGAATTTTAATTAAATTAAAATTGCGAAATTCGAAGTTTGAATTATATGTGAAACTCTATATTCACTATAATTACTATAAATATTGGAACTTTCTTGCATAAATGAAAAAATTCGCCCTTCCCTTATTTAAGATACAAAGTAGTTCAAGTCTTGAATTATTTTAATTTAATAATCTTCGAACATTTCTCTGAATGAAAATTATTCGTGAAATAATAAATGTAGATACAAATATTTTGTTGATTTTCTGTTTGTAGTAACAAAAATCTGTACTGAAGAAATGGGAAATATTGTTTACTGAATATATTGGATTGTCCAAAAAATTCGTAAAAGTATTTTAAAATGAGATTCTATATAAAAACATATATTAGTTTTAAAAATATTTCATCTCGATGATGTCTCTTAATAATTCGTTAACAAAGCCCCACCTAACTAAGAAAAAAGTTGTTCAACATTATCTCATTATCAGTATCACTCGTTTTAAAGACCTACAACACTTTTATTACACCCTGCATAATTATTCACCTGAAGTTATCGAAGTCTGTGTTCTCAACTAAAAAGGTCCTCATTTCCCATATTCACAAAATAATTCCAAATTTCTGCACGCTATTGTATGTATAAGGTAAGGAAACACTTTTATCCCATTCGCACAGTAGTACAAGTCGAAGAATAGAACGACGTGCTCGGTCAGAAATTACGTTTTGCAGAATCGGCTAAAAGATAGCGACGAATTGGTTCCATTTTTAAATACACGAGCCCATTTCCTTCGACCCATTACAAACCTTGCATCGTGTTCAAAGTTACTCACCAACAGGCAAAAAGAGTTTGCTTAACCGATGGCTCGTGAGTCAAAGCGACGATAACGAGATCACGTTAAACGCGTTATTCAGGGGCGAGCGAGCATTTTTGGAAAAACGTCGCTACAGGGGGAGTTAACGGCCGCGTTCAACAGAGCCGCGGCTATAAACTCGATCGAATTAGAGCGAACTACACTCCGCGCCGGTTGAATGGATCCGCGAAATTGCCAGGCGGTAACTTTTCGCTAACGTGCTCGCGGCTTTCGTCTTTTCTCGGGTTCCCCCGCCCCCTCAGGGAAATTCGCCGGCGAAAAGTTCGCGAAATGCAATGACCACGCGCGCGCGAGCCTCGGAACGCGACGCGTACGCGGCCTGCTTTTTAAAAAAATCCACCGGAAACGGGCGTCGATCGAATGGCGAACAGCGCTCGCCTCCCACCCTCGCCGGAACCGTGGACGCGAGAATCGATTCGGAAGGTCGACGAAGAACCGACAATTGTTCGCGACAATTAGTGCGCACAGCTGGTCCAAGGCGATTAGCAAACTTCCGGTCAAACTTTCGTCGCGCGCCGGGCTGAAAACGCTCGCCCATCGAGACGAACCCGGGAACGTTAATCGTAATCTGTTTACAAGATATTCCAAGTTCGGCTACGAAATAACAGCTTCCGCGAGATTATAAGTTTTCAGCGACGGTCCCCTCCGCTTTCGCGCTATCGTCGCCCTCGCGCCCTCCTCGTTATATTAATGTTTTCGGTGAACGTTGGAAATGAGGTTAACGAAATGTTATCTTTAGCCCGCGATAGAATTACCGTCCCTCAACGACGCGATAATAGGATCGTCCTTTAACAAATATTAGATTTTAACCAGGGGGGAAAATCAGGGCGACTCGAATGGAGGCAATTAATTCGAGCGTGAGATGAAACGATGTCACAAATTTCGTACAAATTAGATTCCTCTCCTCTGAAACGAATTCCCGATTTCCGATCTTCTTTCTCCACGAACCTAATTTAATCTTCGATAAAAAAAAAGGTAAGGGAGGATGAGAATAAAAAGAACACTTTTATATTTGGTCCAGCTGCCGATTACCTTTCGGAGATATCAAAATGGAAATTGTACCTTAAAGAAATACGTTTATTGGTATAGCATTTACTCCAGGTTGAATCTTGTATAATAAGTACTCAAAGAGTTATGGCAATTTTCCGCAGACAGTATAAATAATATAATATGGGAACGAAAGTAACATTCATTGTTTTGAGAATAATTAAGTGAAAACACTATTTGCAATATAAAATATGATTTTTTAAATAAAAGAACCGATAAAAGGAATTATAATTAACATAGTAAACTAACTTAATACATTTTTTTAACTCGTTTCTTTTTGTCTTTGATTATGTAACTTCTCATCTTACAAGCTGGCATTTAAAATTTGATCTAAGATCTTTGTATCGTGTTCTTCGGAAAGTAATTTCGTTTCTGGATGAAGAATGAAATGACTTTTTGTAATAGTTTTGCCATCTTTCAGATAATAAAACGGTTCTGCATTCATAGAACTCATTGTCCTTATTGGCAAAAGATTGAATCTACGGAATGACTTTTCAAACTACCTAATTGAAAAGACATTGGATAGAGAAAGGGCGCATAGGCTAAAATGCCACGACGGGAAAATCGTTTCCAATGTTTTCTTTGCAGTATTACTTAATTGGTAATGCAATTAAATTCAGAAATGATAATTGAATGCAATTACAATATTTTTATTATATAATACTGTAATAAAAACTCTGAAATCGATCCATCCAATGCCTCAATTGTTTCTATTTCTCGAAAATATTTGATTTAACATAATCATTTGCTTCATCTGGAATACAATAATGTTACCTATGTTAGTTAATGACGTCTTATTTTCGTACTCAACCAAATTTTTAAAAATAGACATGTGACAAATTACAAACTATACAAGTTTTGTTGAAATCAGACACGAAAGTTTATAAAAACATGATCTAAGAATGTTCTAGCAAATAATTGACTCAATATCTAAAGTACAAATACGAATATTAACAAAGAAACCAAACAAGCAGAAATTCAAGTTTCAAGTAGAAACTTACTTGAATGATTTACACAGAAATTTAACTCGATTGCATCAGTGGCATAGCTGCAGTTTTTGCCGCCCGGAGCACTCCTGATTTTGCCGCCCCCTCAATTACGCAAACATTAAAAATGCTACAAAAAAATTAAAATAGCGTATACGGAAAAAAATTAAAACACATTTATTCTGAAAATTAAAACATTTTTATTCTGAAAAATAAAACTTTAATTCTAACGCGTTACAATCTTATTTTTCTTGCTTTCCTATTTGCGAAATCATCGATGACATTGTCAAAATCTATTTCATTACTAAGTTAATGTTTTATGGACAGTATAGCAAGATTTCTTACAATTAGACATAAAGTACTCATTGTGGATCTTGGATAATTTTTAATAAATTTCAATTTAGAAAAATTCCTCTCACAACTAGTGGCACTTACAGCAACCGTGAGAAAGATTCGCAGTAATATGACAATATTTGGAAGTGAGATTTAGAAGTGAGATTTAAAAAATAAAATTTTCTTACGTGAAGAGTGCCGCCCGGGGCGGACCAGATCGCACGCCCCCCTAGCTACGCCATTGGATTGCATATATACAATTTGTGTTATCGCTCAGATTCAATCAACGAAACAAAAGGAACACTATGTATACACATTTAACTGTGTAAAGGAAATATTCTGGAAACGTTCGTGGAGGAAGAGAGAGGATGTGATACTTTCACTCCGTCGTTACTTTCGTTCTCGCTCTCCCCCACAGATAGAGATGATATTTCTTTCTACGGATTTCTAGGTTAATTAAATTATAATTCCCAACAATTCACAACACAATTCCTCCCATAAATAAACCCTCCATCAACTCCAAACTCTCGCCCATAAATCTCCTCCGTATCGATGTCACTTCGCAACGTCTCAAGCGAGCTGTACTGACGCAGTGTCGCCCAATCCGGCGTCTAATTTGTTCCGCATCTCTCTATTCTTCTAATCGGACCCTCCTTCTCGGGAATTGCACGCGCGAATCGATACTCGGCCGGACGAGCCCTTCGCAGCAGCTTTTAATTAGATTTCCAATTAGATTTTAAAATGTGTACCGAGCGTCGCGAACAGCAGGCTTTGTCAGCGGCACGCGTGCGAGTAAATTACTTTCAGCGACGATTACCTGCCGCGTCGATTAAACCGACTCCAGCGTGTGCACGTGTGCATGCACTCGCACGGCTGCTTGTGCCCGCCACCAGCCTCTCTCTATCCGCTTCTGCTTGTTCCCCAGTTGAACAATCCTCTCTCGCCCCGGCTCTCTTCCTCTTCGACTTCCCTATTCCCTTCCTCCTCCTCCTTTTTCTTCGTTCCCGTCTCCCTCTGCCGTTTCTGTCTCTATCCGCCTCGACACGTCTTCCGCCCTTCGCCCGCGATCCCCCGACGAGAGGGCTCTCCGCGAATGCACACGATTACCGGAAGTTCGTCGGGGATTGCGCGCTTCCTGAGAGCTCGGGAATAGTCGCGTTCCGGGGGAAACAATGTGCCGCTAGATCGACGATCTCGAACGCGGAAGTTCGTCGATCTCCATCGAGGAGCCCTTTTTTTCCCTCTTCGCTTTTCACGGCGGATCCTCCGAATGAACGACTCGCAGTTTTTGTCTCGGATTGAAGTTCCCAGTTTTCGATAAGGTGGCTCGGCGTGAAGAAGACGAAATATTAAACGGTTACTTTGATTTTTAAAAACATCTAAAGATAAAGTCTGTGGAGTACCTTCAGCGAAAGGTTTTCCACGATTCATAAAAATTGCTTCGAATCGCTGTCCACGTGTCACAACTTTTTAATTGAAATTCGAACTCGAATCAACAGCAAAGTTTCGACGGATGTGCGAAACATTGTACGCCGCTTCGTCTCAATTCTATCGCCCCGAAATACGGAGGACGCTTAATTCGCAGCTGTTGATCCCCGCGCACCGTTTCCGGTTCCGTGAAATTTTCTGCCCCCGCTGATTTCAATAAGACGCCCCGGAGTGCCTCGTAAAGCTGACTCCCCCACCTGGCCGACTTCGCGAGTTAATATCTTTATGAAACGATAAGGCGCGGAGGATAATGAAACGGACGAAAAGGTCGCGTGATTAAGTGCCTCGCCGTCTTCCCGACGATAAATGAATTCCGGCTGCCAGAGGGACATCTGCGTCTGCGCTCCATTCCTAGGCTCGCTTCGAGTTCCCTGACCCGCGTTGAATTTCGATTCTCTTAATCTTGATAGATTAAGAAACGGAAGCGGAGGCGTTCGAACCTCTTAGGGCTAGAGTCACACGAGCCTCAAAATAACGCGTCAAAAATACTCGCTCCCCGATGGGTCGGTGTTTTTCGTTAATAACTCGTTAACAAAGCTCCACCTAACTATATCGCTAACGAAAAAGTTGTTCAAAATCACCTCAGGAATCACTCCTTTCAAGGAACTGCAACGTTTTTGTTACACCCTTTATTGTGAAGGAGGAACTTAAGCAAATGTTTAAGAATAAGAAGCGACTATAAATCCCGCCCTATGTCAGTGCCAATGCATACGAGAGATTAAAAGTCTCTCAAGTTTTTGCGCTATCGGTAACATATTTAATAGACTCGTAAAATATAACGAGTATTTGACGATAAGCCAAACGGTTTTGTTTTAAATTAAGCAAAAGAGTGACTTGGTCCGACTGCGTACCTTTACCCCGACATGCGGGTAAAAATACGCAGTTGTGAGGGTAAAAGTTCGCATGTAGAGTAAAAGTATGCATTCAGGTGTAGTAAAAAAAAATGAACAAATAATACACAGATGGAACATATTTTTATATTATTTTTAATAAATGAAGCTAAAGATGACAAAAACAATAGAAATTAGGAACTTCAAATTTAGGTAACTATCATAAAATTATAATTTTTCATAGATTCAACGAAACAAAATTGTGCTCAAGTCTTTATCAGAGCGGATATGTTTTTACTCCAAATATTATTAAGAGTTCAAAAGCAAGTAGACAGTAACCGTGCGTACCAGTGCGTACTATTACCCCCGTCCTTTTACCCCACTTGACCGGTAACCAAAACAATTCGTACTAGTTCGAATTCCAATAAAGTTAGGTTAAAATTTTATTCTGGAAAAAATCGTTCAATAACTATATAAAATCAACAAAAACAAACTTTTCCCTGGTATGAAAAAAATCGAAATAACACGAAAATTTAAAATTTTTATTTTTAATTCAGAAAGCGCGACTCACACCGCTCAACAGGCGTTGACCCAAAATGGCGGCCCACGCGCACTCAATCCTGACAAGCCAGCGTCCCCGTCCTCTCACCTCCCTCAGAGAAAACGGCATTGCGTACTTTTACCCGCTGCGTCCTTTTACCCCGAATTACCCTACAAATAAATCACACATCGTCGTGTCACTAGTGTGTATCGGGTCTAAAGCCTTGTCCAGACACGTGTAACATCGAGCACAAACGTGTCCAGAGTCGTACGCAGCCGAAATCCCGTCCAGACATGTGCAATATACATTGCCGAACACTCTTAGAAAGGTTGAAACGGGTCGGCCTTTATGACCAGATGCTAGTATCGGATTCAATGATTGTTTTGACGTAAGTAAATAAGCAAATCCGTAAATATGTTGCAAGTTATACATATCGTGTTTGGTGCCATTTTAATCAGAAAAACCTCACAATAACAGTGGTAAAAGTTTAATTGCGAAAAAATTAAATCGTTACATTAGTGTCGTCTCACAGACATACGAATTCGGGCCAGGTTACATTGCTACATGTGGTGCGTCACGAGGAATCCCTACTTGTTTTCCACGTTGCGCACTAGAAGCCTCGTGCTCGCATTGGCATTGCATGAAATCACAAATTGCGCGTCAATCCATGAAAATTAACGATTTTCGACCTTTTTAAGTGTGTTCTGCAGCGCGCATTGCACGTGTCTGGGTAAGGCTTTACAGTTGACAACCTGCGTCGAAGAGCACGAAGGGTGGAAAGCTCTCCGCAAGAAAAGCGTTAACAAGATTCTCAACGATTTATGGAGTCGTAAGAGGGAGGATCGATTCCGCCGAGTCTTCTCCTCCGCGGGGACGATGCAAGCGGAGTCGAGCGAAGTCATGAGGTTACGCAAGGACTCCTTCGCGAGTCCATTTTATTAAGGACAACCGTTAATTCGTTTTCCCTCTTCACTGGCGCAGCGGAGAGATCGGTCCGCGCTCTTTCCTCGGCGTCGGACCGTGAACGAACGATTCCTTGGGGAACACACAGTTTTATGAAGTCCGGCGAGTAGGTGAGCGATTCAATTGCTCGTTTTACGATGAAAATCAACATCGGAAGACCGTAGCGCGCGCACGCGCGGCGAGCAAATATCGGGCGAGTTACTCTTCGCCAGTGCTTCTTGCGCCATTCGTCCCTCCTCTTTTTTTTCCTTTTTTTTATTACCGACGGTATAAAAACCAACTCGGGGGGAAAAAGGCACGCCTTCGTATGAGCGGAGGCCGCGATTATTTGACGCGCGTCAACATTACCCGCCCGATCGTAACTGGCCGCTCTTCTCCTTGTTTTCTTTTCGTTACGCTGCGCCAGTCCGCCATATAAACTACTCGTCTGCGTGCGGCGTAGGCTGATTAAACCCGATTCGTACCACTGCGAGAACTTCCCCGCTCCAGTGGGAGCGTGCAGGATGATAAAATGGATACGTGAGAAATATTGAGATGAAAAGGAAACAGTTGACTAGAAATTGTTTCCGTTGCTGCGAAGTCGCTGATGCAGCTCACTTGTTATTTTTTTATGGTTCCGCTCTTTATAAACAGACTCAAGAACTTAAGAATATCTGATCATTCTTTGTAGTACTTTCAGAGAAGTACTATATCAAAGTAGTATCACAAAGTAGTACCAGTACCAAGTAGTAATAGTACAAAGTAGCAGTATCAAAGATGTACTATATCGAAAATTAAATAAATAAATATTAATGCAAATCTAGTATTTTAGCGCTGACCAAACATTAAGTTTTCTTCTACTGAAACTTTTAAGCATAATATCTAGAAAATCAGTTAAAAGAAGACATATACATTAAAGGTTATTCAATCTTATTTGAAACGCACTATCAAGCAATGTAGAAAAAAATTATGTAGTTCCATTTAAAAAATCGAATTTGATAAAATTACTTTCTTTTGTATAACGATTAATTGTTTAACGATTTCTTTTGTATAACGACTGTATACGATTTCGGCGGACACCCTCTATATACACATAGTGTATTAAAAACGCTTAATAATAAAAAAAATTTCAAAATACAAATAGTGTAATGAAATGAAACAGAAGTAAGAATAACTTATTAACACCTTTAATAAAATATGAGCTTCGTATGATTGCATAATCCTTATCTCCGCATTATCATGAATCTAGGTAGTAAACTTTTAATAAAAAATACAAAGCTTCGTACGACTAATCCTTATCACCATATTATCATGAATGCGAGTAGCGAACTTTTTAAAAAATATGAACTAACAGAAAACAGAGATATTAGTAAACGTTTTTTAGATTTCTCCCAAAATTAGAAACGTTCTTTAATAGAAATAATAAAACAGCTTCACGAAGGTACAAAAAACGCACGAAGTTATTATAACCAAGAATGATGACAAAATTAATTTTTTCTGTAACTCTGGAATGAGAATATAAGAACGCGTGGAATCAGTACTGAAAAATAGTTATGCAACCTTTTTCTCTGTTAAATGAGTTAAATACTTTGTTTGTATAGTAGTGTGTGCAACGAAATGTGTTAAATACTTCATGCATTTATTACAGCGTGTGTAACCAAATGAATATGTATTTCTCATCGGCTTTAATAAAAACTTTCTTCCTTCCTTTCCTTATTTAAATACGAAAATATTATTATCCTAATTTCTTTTTCTCTTTTTTATCATTATTCTAATTAACACAGAGGTCTGTTAATATTCTTCGCATTCTTTTGTGTAATCCTGCAGTCTGTCCGCAGGAACATTACACAGTGCGTTATTCAGAGTTGGGCAAAATGTAATCTGATTATAAATGACAAATTGTGACGAATGTGTAATTCAATTAGCGGTCAATACAAATCTCGGCTCTTAGGGTTTAACGAATAATCGAACCGATTTCTTCTCGCATAATAGTTATTTAATGGGTCGGCTGGTCTAGAGGCGAGCTGCCGCGGTCAATTAGGTTCAAAGACCGCAGCGCCGCGAAGCAGCGACCAATGAATCTTTCAACGGCGCCCCGGCTCCATCCCCTGCGTTTTACTGCACCTCCTGTTGGTCTCGCACCGGTCTAAAGTGTCAATTACGCAGAGAAAGGCTCGAGGGAGTCCTCTCAGCTCGCGACCCCGCTGAGGAGCTGTGACTCTTGACCTGGGATTCTTTTAATCCTGAAAATAGGATCTTTAAAATGGACTGAATAAAACGCGAGAGGCGCGGAAGCACCAACGAACAAACGGATACACAGAGGAATAAGGAGGAGAACGGTTAACGATACAAATGATTCTCGTTTCGGAGAATTAGCTCGTCACGAAAAGACGAACGCTCCTCGAGAAACGTTATTTATCTTTCGACTCCGCTATTTTCTGTGACGCCGACAAGGTAGGCAGCAGCTAATTACACGGAGAAGAGACCGAGCAAAGTCGACGAAGACTTCCCGACGCAGACGCGTAGCCTTCAGGTTCTAGACAGTCTTGAGCAAATCTTTTGTCCCGGGTGAAACGAAGGGTGGCAGCGGGTGGCGTATGAATATGGAGAAGTTGTAACTTTCGGGGCTCTTTCCTGACACGCCCGACGCTGATGCCCCGCCATTCTGTCCGAAGCAAAAGTTACGCTCGGGAACTGTATCGGATAAGATCGAACAGTGCGCTGCGGAACAGTTCGCGACAGTCGATAAATGTTTCAAGGAACTCGTGAAATGTGTATTGAATAGACGTGTCTGCCACGAGAGAATACGCGCGGCGTAAACTTCTTCCCGCGTTAAAGACTGCCGGATGAAGGGGGAACTTTGCGGGGAAGCGGCTTCGCGTCGATAACGGCGCTCCGAGATCAGAAGTTGCCCGATGTTCTCGTGCGTCTTCCCCGTCGCCAACTACTCTCACCGCGTTCGATTCTATCGGCGATCGCGCCGCGGGGGCCACAACTCTTGCCTCGACACAGCGCGTGCAAACACTGCGAGACGCGGGGAATTAAACGAGCATAAATCAGTCGGCTGGCGGGTCGCAATCGGGCCGAGAAACGGAGCCGGAATTGAAGAGCAGCGAGACAGTCGATCGTGCCAAGGAGGCGACGAGCGGCGGGGTCCGCGAGCGGAGGGAGGAGCAGCTCGCGAGGCTCGATAAATCTTGCGGGGCGGCCGCAGAGCGGTTGCGGGTGCTTCGTACAAGTCCGCCGCATCCGGCGTTTACCGCACGATAGAAAGTATCCGGTCGAGCGACCGTGGCGCCGAACAAGAGGCCGCGTTCTCCGGTCCCTGCGCGTCTCTTCTTCTTCTTCTTCCTCTTCTTCCCTTTCGCACGGAAAAATAACGAGGAGGAGGCCGCAGGGAGCGCTGCCAAATGCCGCGCGCGCGATGCATCCCCGCGAAATTGAATGCGGCGGCGAACGAGAAGGGAAGCCGAGGGGGCGGCGGCTGTGCGAATGCAATCTGTTCCGTGAACTAGGAGAAAACGCGAAATCCGTGGAACGCGACGTTTCGCCCAGGCTTGAAACACGCCTGTCTGCCTGCTTGCCCCTGCCGGCTGCGTCCCGCGCCCCGCGCGTATCGTCGAGAGACATTACGCGCCCCGCGGAAACCAATATCGGCCTCGGTGAAATTTCTCTTGGCCATGCAGACGACAGCGGAACGAGGGGAAGACGAGGCGACGACAGTCGGAGACGGGACGCCCGCATACTTGAAATAACGTCTCGTAACCGAGCTCCCCTGTGTCGTTATTTCGCGACCGGGGACACGCACCGGGAACACGTCGGAACGGCGCTCCGATCCTCCGCGGGGAAGACGTCCGCGTGGAATGTAATAATTACGTTGAGGTTTCGTACGAATCATTTTGCTTCGTGCATTCTGTGTTCTCTTTAAGCGGCATGACTTGAAATCTGAAAGGCGACTCGCGTGGAAATTCCTAGAGCTGCTTTTGATTGATGCGTTGGGCTCGCGTCTGCGTAGGAAAATAGAAGATAAAACATAAAGTTGAATTTTTTAGACCTGCGCGTCGATTTCTTAGAGCGTCGAATTCTTTAGATATGTTGAAACTCTGCTATATTATTGGTCCATAAATGAATTTAAGGAAAACGAACACAGTGCAAAGATAGCAACGCATAGGGATTTTAAAGAACGGTTCGCGTGGAAATTTCTAGGTCCTTGAATCTTTAAATAAAGCTTTAGATTCGCGTCTGTATAGAAAAATAGAAAATTGATTTTTAGAGATTTCAACACTCCGCGACAGAGACGCGTTTTACGTTTTAATTTTACCAATTTAACTCCTTCAAAAAAGTACTTAAGATGAATGAACCAAGTTGCAAAGATAGCAAAGCATAGGAAATCTGAAAAACGGTTCGCACGAAAATTTCTAGGTCTTTGAGTCTTTGAATCTCACTTTGATCTCACATCTTTATAGAAAATTGATTTCTGAAGATTTCAACACTCCGCGAAATCGCCACGCATGTCCAGAAGATTAAATTGTACATTTTAACTCTCCCAATTCAAATCCTCCAAAAAAGGTATCCAAGAAAAAGGAAACCAAACGCAAAGATAGCAAAGCAGAGCATAGGTTTACAATGTATCCTTGTAATTCTTTCAAAAACGACACGAATAGGAAAATCTGGCCCTCTAAACAGAGGCTTACTTCGAACCTTATCGCGCGCATTGCCTCCCCGACAGAATTTTCCCAGAAGAGACGAAGAACAGGAGAAGCCAGACGGTGGAAGAGCATCGTGGCGGAATTCCCGCCACGGAGAATATTTCGATACCACAAAATGGATAGCTGGAAGACAGTCGCGCGACGAAAACGCGCCTCGCCGTCCCATCGACGCGATACTCTTTTCCTTCCCGGAACGGTTCCCTGCACATTCAACGCGTTCGCCAAGGGGGATAAAAGGGAGTTCTTGGCAGCGATCGACCCCTAATTTTCTGGGCCTCGAGCGAGGCGAACGTCTGCTTCTTATCTCCGCGCGGCTGACTGGACTCGGTCCAGCGTCGACCGCGAGGATCGTCCTCTGTCTCGTTGAATTTCCTCGAACGAGGAGCAACGAGCTTGAGGAAGTCTTGATTGCAAGAAACTGCTGCTCGGATTCCATAGAAAACATAGAAATTTTACGTAAAACAAAAGGTAACATGCGATGAATTTTTTGGCGAAGGGACTCAATTATTTTTGGGTTTGGAAATTAAAAAATCATGATTATACTCATACGGTTAATTGTATTTGAAATCATCGAGACTTTTTATCGAGGTGTTTGGTTACAGGTGGAAAAAAATGAAACGTGTCATTCTAATCTTAAAAGAAAAGATAGTAAGAGATCGATAAAAGTTTGATTGTTCTTCTAGTCTTCCTAATGATCTATACCAAATTTTAGATGAATCCTCGAAACAAATCCAGAATTATAACGATTATAATTTTCTCTAATTTTACATACAAGGTGTCCCAGAATAAGTGTAGGAAACGTCAAAGTGTGATTCCTGAGGTAATTTTAATTTCTTTAGTGAAAAGTTTAGGTGAAGCTTCGTTAACGAGTTACTAACAAAAAAAAACAGACCAATCGGAGAGCGAATACAGCGGACGAATGCAGGCACGAACTGAAAATATGCCTAGCATTGATCCATCACTGCTCGCGCCGAGATTCATCCACTGTATTCGCTCTCTCATTGGTCAATGTTTTTTGCTAATAATTCGCTAACAAAGTCCCAAAAAGAGATTAAAAGTCCTGAAATTATTCTTGCGCTTGTATAATTGCGATCCGAGTAATTACAGCTTTACCGCATTAACTTATAATTTTATTAAAAGAAAACGTCTTTAGCACCTTCAGAGTTGCACGGAGATGCAGTCAGGGATAGAAAGGGAATGAAACGCGTATAGAGTTCCAGGTGGAAAGACGTTCTCAAAGTTTTCGCCTCGAAGGGGGGTCGAGTCTCTCGAGGACGCGTCGCGCTAGCAATTCCGAGTTCCTCGGGTTTTTTCGTCCGAACGGTAACCTCTTTCGCGAGTCCAGGATTCATACGAGGGTCGCTGGACGAAGGAATGGGAAAAAGGAGAAACAGGAGCGCCCCTCTGGAGAGGCAGGAAACGCGTAATTAAATAGAACTGGAAGAAAAGCGGACGGGAACGCGACGGGAGGAAATCGGTTCATATTGCGATCGATTTACCGTCCCACGGAGAGAGCTAATTACGTTAACCAATAAAGAACGAAACGGACCCGTGACGGACTATATGTAACGCATCGGCGAGAAAAAGAACAGTAATTTGAATGTAGGAATCGGTCAACGGATTTCAACCTTCCTGCACGATGGAAATTAAATCTGGCTCTCGCTACAGCTGCACTCCTTACTTGTTTAATCGTCTATTAAAAATCTAGCATGTCGAAAGTCGAAAATCACAAGCCAGTGATCGCACCGATACCAAATCAATGGTAATATAATATTATATTAAACTTAATATTATAATTTATAATTTAATATTATATTAAATTGTTAATATTTTGAATAATGATTTCCAGACGTACAAATAATTAGCAAATTGAGCTTCAGCTAATTTCTTCAACGAATAGAAAAAAATGGGATCATGAAAATGACGGAATTTATCAATAACTGACGTTAGAAAACCTGTAAATATTCAAGAGCATCGTGGAACCTATAACTATTTGTACTGTTTCGTTCTATTTGCTTTGTAGAAAATATACTAACAGGTTGTAACAGCAAATATTTGCAACTCTATACAGGGTGTTCCCGCTAACATTGACTACAATTTCCAGGTATTCTGATAACGTTCCGAAAAATGTTTTGAACAAAAATTAACCTATTTATTCAAATTTTCTAAACATTTTAAGATATAATTAAATTCTCCTATTTTCAAAAATAACGTTGCTAAGGCTACAATGTATAATTCATTTTAAATAAAACTGTTAAAAAAACATGTTCTCCAAAATATAAAGCTGGATTTTGAAACTCTTAGAAGCCGAAAAAATGAAAATTTTGTAAACGGTAAAACAAGATCGATAGACTTTCTCAAACAGGTAATCAATATTTCCACTTATTGATGATTTATGAACAAACTGCGATCTTTGTCCCGCTAGATTCTCGAAACAGCTCACTGTGCGTCGGGTGCAAGTTATATGCAAATTAGGAATATATCTTATCTCTCGATCCTTGCGCTAACAAAAATGAAAGTCATCTGCATAATCGACCCCCTGCCGGTGGCTTGTATCGTATCGCCCACGAAACTCGCGAAGCATCTGGAAATGTTCCATTTCACGAGAACGGGTAGTGGAATTAGGGAGGTGGCTCGAGCCAGTCGTGGGTCTAAAACAAATCGTCGATGCCTCCTAATTGCGCGATCAGCGTGGCTCTTTGCTCGAAGAACGAGTGGCGGCGTGCTCGTCGTCGCGAGGGTTAGGAAAGGGTTTGGCAAGCGGAAACCCCGTAGGTACATAAGCACCGTATAAGCGTCTCGTACAGGAGCCAATATTTGCTCGTCTGCGTTGCGGGGTAATCTCGCACGCTTCTCGCATACGCGAGGAGTACATAGATCGAACGACGACGACGCCGACGTCGCGTCGGGCCCAATACAGACCCTTCCTTCGTTCGCGACGCATCCCCCGCCGATCGCTTTTTCTCGCATTTCCTCTCGAGCTCGGCCGAGCTCGCAATGACCACCGAAAGAGGAAGACATCGAAAGAGATTCCTCCTCGACGAGGGAATTCCTCGCGGAGCAAAGGGAGACTGAAATCAGCCTAAGGAAATTGAAGGGAGCAAAGAGAAGGAACGGCGGGTATCGATTCCGTCGATATCGGCGCGGCGACGCGCGCCCTCCGATATTTACGTTAGCTCGCTGCCACTAAACGGTTACTTTTAATCTAGCATTAGACCTAAAGGGCCATTTGCAATTCTGATTACGGGGAACCTTATCTACGCCGGTGCACTCCGCCGATAGACCCGCGTCCCGCTCCATCGTTTACCTTCCTCGTCGCTCGGAGATCGTTTCTTTCCGCCGGCGGAGCGACGAAGACGCCGCGACAATCGCGATATTAAAGGGAACATCGTCGACGCGGGGAGAGGGTGGTCGCAGACGAATTAAAAGGGATTTTCATCGTGAAAGGGATCCCCTCCGTGTCTTTGCCAGACCCTCGGAATCTCCGGGAGAACCCGGAACCGACTTCTTTCCTCCAACCACGAAACACGGACAATATCGGGACGGGGCCGATATTAATGTACCCGGTCGGGAATCAGGAAATTTAATATTCGGTTAATACATATTGAACACGGAGGGGCCCCCCGGTGGTGGGCGTCGCCGTACCGCGTCAGGTGAAGGAACTCATTTTCATTTATCTCCATTGAAAATGTCTCGCGCAAGTTTGTAAGTGGCCCCCAAGTCCGGAAAAGCTCTCCGGGTTATGCCGGTGGCTGGTACAGGGGCACGTTCGTGCAATAACGGTAATCGCCTCGATAAGTATCTGCCCTCCCCGACGCGGAACACACATACTTCCGACTGGATCACGCGCTCTCTCTCTACCATTCCGCCGCGAAAAAGTCACGACAACGAACGAATACACCGTATTAACGGCGATTACCCGGAAACGGCTGGCCAATGTGGGCTTTGCCGAAGGGAAAGAGCTTCTCTCTCCGTCGCCGCTTTCAATCGGCCAGCTTCTCCTCCAGCGATGCGTTCTTCGAGCGCCGATTTAACTGCGCGCCGATGAGTAGATCAACGGGATTTGCTCTTCCTTCTATGTTTGTGAAAGTGAAGTGAAAGGGAGGACCGAGGGCTGTGATTACGCCGAGTGTAAATAATATTTGTTTAAATGTTTGTAG
The DNA here is from genome assembly GCA_030770465.2 of Perdita meconis. NCBI lineage: Eukaryota > Metazoa > Arthropoda > Insecta > Hymenoptera > Andrenidae > Perdita > Perdita meconis. The sequence goes on from JASKOS020000007.1 coordinate 6,488,868, forward strand.
AGGAAATGGAAAATTTTCAAGAAGCGAAAATCTTTTCATGGTAATTAGAATTTAAAGTTGATATTGTAGCTGTTATTGTAATGAATATTTCAGAGATTATTATGGATTATAGTGAGAACTGCGAAAACTATCGCGAACCACGTTATGTGTCTGGCAGCCAATCGCTTACAGACCATTAAATTTAATAAAAAAGACGTTTTAAAATAACATTAATATTAATTTTAATATAGTAATGTTAATAATATAATAATAATAGTCTAGATGTTAAATTAGTAGTAGCAGGATTTTATAATTTTATGGATTTATTCCACAGGAAAGTTTGAAAAAATTTCGAAGAATTTAAGAATTATACCAGAATTTATCAAGATCTGGTAATGCAATTGTCACAGCTTGAATGTCGTCTCACGAAAATATATATAAATATATACGTAGAAATGAAATGGTTGACCTTATTGCAAAATCAGCAAACATTTAGAAAGTAAAAGACACTTTCATTTAAGGATGAACAATCTTAGCCAAAAGTTAATCAATTTCTAAGATGTTAAGAAGACTTTTTAGGCTAGGGTCACACGAGCGACAAATTGACGTCCATCGATCGTCCGTTTCTATGTCTGTCGCAACGTCCGTCGTAGTATAACATGAGACAGACATACAAACGGACGATCGACGGACGTCAATTTGTCGCTCGTGTGACCCTAGCCTTATTGTACTGAAAACCAGTCAGAAATATTAATCTTTTGCCATAAACATGTTTGTTGGAATGTACTTGAAATACAACTGTTAACAACTTCACTCCTAATTTTATTTTAATATTTCGCAATATTGTGTCTTTTCATAAAAATTAAAAGTTAAATAATTTAAGAATTACCAAATTAATTTTTCTGAAATTTTGCGAGGAGTTTTACTATTACATAAAAATTCATTTCTTCAATTTCCAAAGATTTTCGCTTATTTTTAATGTTACTGAAGTTCATCCTTAAGTTGGTTGTAATATCCGCAGTCTTTATCAACTCATCAGTCTTGGCGCTAGTAGAATGTCCAAGCAATGGTCAGACAGAGCGACCAATTGTGTAGTCAGAAGCCGATATCGTTGCCACGCTCGCAAAAATAGTAACCATTGATGCAAAAAGAGGAGGAAGAAAGCCAAAAGAAGCAAAACAAATAGAAATGGAATTAAAGCGTCGGTATTCCGCGGTCGGACTGGTCACTGATGCGCCTGGCTATAATGTGTGCAACGTAATTAAATAGACAATTAAGCAGATTCAGGTTGCCTCCTGATGCGGCGCGTTAATTAAGTGCGGGGGGAAGTGTACTTTAAATGAGAAAACCGCTCGGGTATTCGTAATCTCGGCCAGCGGGGGAAGAATCTACGGCGAGACAGAGAGAGAGGAGAAAAAGAGGCGACAAGGAGAGACAGTGTTCTAAACCGGAGGCGCGAAAATAGCGGAAACTCCCTTTCGAATTTCTGATACGTGACAAAGGTTGCATCCTTTTAAATAAATCCTGCACAGACTCCAATATCAATTATTAAACACGCGCGAGTCTTGATTTTCGCGAAAGGTTGCCATTTCGGATCCGGACTTTTTTTGTCCACGATCCGCGCGTGGATTACCGCGTTCCTCCGGCCACTGTTTCTCCGTAATTTCGTCGGGCTGCTTCGGGACAAGGGCATTCCCAGGGGCGTAAATTCTAATTCAAATAAAAATCGTCAACATAAATTTTCATACACCGCGGAGGCGTGAAAAGATCGCCGCCCTGGGAGCGGCGCGTAATGTCGCCCGAACATTAACGCCGCCTGGAGGTGGCCCCTTCGCGGAAGAGGGGAGATCTTAACAAATTAATTTATATTCCACGGCGACGGTAATTTCGTCTTCCTGAAGCGTCCTCGCGCCTCTCCGAGGAATACTTGACACGCCTGGTCTCCAGTCGCGCTTCCATTGTAGAGGAATAAACGAAATGCTAGCTCCGAACGAGATAATTAAACGTGACGCTTCTGAACCATTGGTCAAGGGTTAAAAGGATTCTCTCTTAGAACGCTCAAGATCCTCATCACCTTCGCTATAATCTGAGAAACACTCACGAGAGAAACACTCCAAGCGTAACGTTGACTGTTTAATGGGCTTTTGTCAGATTGTAGAACATATTTTACCTAATTAAAAATATTGTGTCCAAGTATATTAGTCCATTTTTCCAAAGCCCTATAGTAATTTTTAAAATGATTAATAAGACATACAAGACTGTTAACATATGCAACAATATACAAAATATCGAAAATATAATCCGAGTTAGAATATTTAGAAAATTAAACATACTATTATTCAAATTCCAATTCTTTAGATTTATGCATGTGAAAATTTTATTTTGCATAAAAATCCGTCTATTTATAAGAATTCTTAAGTGATCTTCCTAATTTATTCGATATCTCCCTTCACACATTCACTTTCATGATGTGATTCTTATAATTCTTATCATTTTTATCACTCGTGTCGTATAAAATACGGCGAGATGCCACGCACTCTAATCATTTTTCATCTGACGCGTGCGTCACACGCGTGTAGAAAATCCCACCTTAGGTCGGGCGCACACGAGCGCACAAAATACGTCCGTCACAACGCACATCATTTTCGACGGACGTACGGCCTCCGCTGGGCGCACACGAGGGTTAGGCGATGTGCGTTGGGTTCGAGCGTTGAGTCCAATGCGACGCGCGTTTTTGAAATACACTGGAGTATATGAGAGTCCGCACACAGCAACGTGCGTCAGTTTCAACGGACGTTGCAACGTGCGTTGGATTTTTCACGACACATTTTATGCTAGACGACGCGCGTTGCGTTTCGACGTCGACCTGAGGCGGACCATCTGGGGTCCGTGTATTCAAGCATCCGAGACAGGAGTTCGGCACAGACACCCGACGATGGTTTATAGCATCAATAAAATTGTTGTTATCTCTTGATACGCATTGTATCACTGCGGAAGTAACGCCAATCGGTTCCTTACCATCTCCCGATTAAAATAGTACCAAATGTCATGTAAATCGGATTATTTTTAACGAAGTTAGCTTCAAAGCACCAAAATCGTTTTTACTCCTGTAACTCCATGGTACAAATAATACGAAATACGTAGTGTTTGGTGTCATTTTCATCATAGTAATTTACTATGGAGTCGCCTCAGTGTGATTCACTGCGCAACTTCAATTGCTAACATCTTATAAACTATTGGCTATATGACCTCAAAAGTGAGTATTGCCGTACTCAGCTTGACGAATTCTGCAATCTGACAAAAGCTCATGAAAAAGTCAGCGTTACACTTGGAGTGTTTCCCTCGTCAGAAGAGAAGAGCCAATAAATTGTAGACCAGATTTTCAAACAATCTGCCGAAGTAGATCGAGCGTTTTGCTAGTAAACTCCGCAATTTATCCAAATCGAAACTACAAAGCCCAATAATAACTCCGTACACGCAACTCGGAGTCGCAAAATGAGCGGCGAATACGTCCCGACGTTGTGAACCTCCCCCGTTCCCCGTTCTCCGAGGCTGTAAAGCAGGATTTCTCGTTACTTTACGATCCGTTCGTGGAACGCGGCCGCAGGCCCGTGACGGGGAAATCGAGAACAAAAGCGAAGACGGAGGGTCCCATTAAAACACCTGCGCCAATCGGTCGTCGAGCTGGCTCCCGGTACACGGTATCGCCAACTTTTCTCCGTGAGCCCTTTTTACGAGGACCGGCTCGACGCGAAGAAGGGAGACTTTCCGCCAAGTTCCGTGGAAACGGAACGCGGTCGGCTATAAAACTTTCCCGGAGGAGTGGAGAGGGCGAGGGACGAACGTAATCGCCTAAGTTACGCGTCGCAACGACGCGGAGGGCGGAGGAAACGTAACTCCGCGGCGGGGCGGAACTTAGGGAAGCGGGAACAAATTGCGGCCGGCTTCTCAGACAGGTTCAAGGTCTTCCTGGTCGAGGGGTGAGTTAGGCATCGAAACGATCGCGAACTCCGCGAACGGAGGTCGCGGACCGTCGAACCGACGACGGTGGGACGCGCGTGTTATTACGTCCTCGACGAGAGTCGAATAACGAGGGGGGCGGAGGTCGGAGAGAGCCGTAGCGGGCAATATGTTCCGAAATTGTTTTACTCCGGCTGGAAGCAAAGAGAAGATAAAAATGTTCCCCGTCGTAGCTACGTCGCGCTGCTTCCTGCCCCGTCGAGCGCCGCGGAGTAACTTTTGCGGGATGTGATGTGGAAAATTGGATTCAAGTTTGGGGCGGAGTGTAGCCAGAAAGGGACAGCGGGAAAGGGAGGACGGCGGACGAAGGGAAAGAAGAACACGCGAAACGAGGGGCGCGGAGGGTGGAGACGACGAAGAAGTCGGGAATAGGAGAGAGCCAGGGTAAAGACACGAGGAGGAGGTTAGCTTCGGAGCAAGGACACGCTCCTTTTATTGTATCCTCACCCTCTCGCCCTTCCGGCCACGCTCCCTCACTGTCTCTTCCCCTCGCTACGCGCGTCCGCCGCGCGTGTATGTACGAAACTACGCTTCACGGGGCGACCTTACTTCTCGTGTCTCGTCTACGATTTTCAACTCGGCGAAGCGGTTCGACCGAGTAATTCCCCGGTGGCCAGGAGCAGAATCTCTCTCCTGCTCCACCTTCTTCGCCTCCGCGCACAGCTGCGCCTCCACCGCCAACTTTCAGACTCCGCTTCACCCCCGTCCTCCACTCGCCGACATTTCCGCGCTCGTTTCCTCTCTCTCTCTCTCTCTCTCTCTCTGACTCGCGTCGCGTTTCCTCCGCGACAGGAAAAAGCCGGGGCGAGCGCGCGGTGGATATTAATTGAGACAGAAATGGCCGCGGGCGAGCTCGGAACGATCAGCCGGCCGCGATCTCTCCGTCGGAAACAATACGCGCGGTGATTTCTCCCGGAGAACGGGACGACGTTGACGTTCCGCTTAGTCGGACGGAGAGTAATTATTTTCCGATCTGGACGTTCGACAAACCCACCCTTCGCTTTCTTCCTGTTCCCCGAGACGCAGAAATTGTCCTCAATTTGCGCGACCTTTTTCCGGACCAAGGAGCAATCGAGCCGCGCCGAACGACTCTGGGCACCACCAACGATCTGGAACTCGATAATGGCACCACGGCTCTGCGGACCCTCAATTACCGCGCCCCGGAACCTTCTCAAGGCCGATCCGCACGAAACGGAATCGGTGGATTAATCTCTGCGAAACGCGCGACATAAGATTCGGCGTTTTAGCCCCGATGCACACGAGTGACACAAAATTTCGCCGCGATGTTGCGTACTAGGGTAAAGTATACAGTTGTTGACTCCCCTATACAATGATTGACCCTTTCAAGAAAAGTAAAAAATATAATATAATCCTTTTCTTACATAATAAAAAATATATATTTCAATGATCCAAATATTCTTGTTTCGAATACAATTAATATTGTACTATATCAGAAAAGGATTATACTATATTTTTTACTTTTCTTGAAAGGGTCAATCATTGTATAGGGGGTCAACAACTGTGTACGTTACCCTACTATGTTTTTCACAAATGCAAATAAATCGGACAACGTCACTGAATGTAACGTCTATGTAAACTTGCCTAAATCGTTTATTATATAAAAACTAACAGGGACAAAGGAGTAAAATCAGTAGTAATTAACTCTTTGCTAATGAAATAAACAGCTTGGTAAATTCAAATATTAGTAACAACAATTTATTTTGAACGTGAGAAAAGTACGATTTAGGATTAATATCTCTAATTGTATATCAGACCTGGGCGAAATTTATTTGAAGTACTGTAGACTCATGTATAACGCGGTTAATACATTACGCGCTATAGGAAATTGTACTGTACGGGAATTTCTCTCGTATAACTCGTATAATCCGAAGTAACATATTTGAAATAATTATTGCTATGCCAACTTTTATTTTCTATGTTTTATCAAATATGTATAAATAAATATGTTTTATTATTTGGCGTGTTGTGCGAAGAATCGCGTTATATGAGGCGTCGCAATATCTTTGGCGCGTTATAGGAATTCGCGTTGAAAGAACTCGCGTAATACGGGAATCTACTGTACTGTACCAATTTATAAATAAATATTTCAAATAATACTAATTATTATTTGATAAATAATGCATTTCATCTGCGGTAAAGTTCTTTATTTATCCAATAAAAGAATTTGAGTAAATCGCGACTTTTAGCGCCATGACTTTTGTGATCACGAAAACTAGAAGTCGCATTGTAATGACACTGAATTCGTACCAGAAATTTTTAGTGTCATAGTGTCATAATATCAAAAGTCGTAACGTTTAGAGTCACGTGAAAATGTACCGTTACAGTTAGAAGCATCTGTAATAATCTAGTTAAAAAAAAAGAAAACAGAAGTAGAAGTTAGGCAAGTTTACTCTACATCCGACAAAGCGAGGAATCGGTCGACGCGCGGGTGACGTGCGTGTCGATAAACTAGTTATTAAATTTACACCGATCAGTGGCGAAACAAACAACGTCTCTCCACGAGCGGCAGATAATAAAACGGGGTAAAATGGATAGTTACAATGGCACGCGCGAATCGACGATCGGCCGTGCAACGAGCAACGATGACGCTTTGCGATCGGAGTGAAAAACGCCGATACCGCAGTCAATACCATCGCAGAATATTTTATTTGGACACACGTGACCCCGACCCCCGCGATTTGAGTTATCGAGATACGCGTCTCGCCACCGTAATATGGCCCTGAATGCGAAACCGGGAAAGAATTTACCGACCGGCCGATAAAATAGCGATACGCCACCCCCGTAGATGGTTCGTGCGACAAGCCAGTAACGCCGGGATCAATGGACCTCGGAATTTTTCGAAACGTCGTTAAATCCCCCGTGTCAGCAAAGCTCCGGAATCGATTCTTCGGCTTCGAGCCCGCGGCTATTTCTGGTATCGAGGATATCGAGCTCGGGGTAAGCGACTTAGCCGCCTAAAAGCGACGAAACGCGTCGCCCGTGCGATTTTCTTTTCGGACGGCTTTCTGGACTCCTGTCGACTCGGGTGGAATGCTTCCTGGCGACTGCTGCATCGAGATATCGTTCACCCGAATTTTAGCAAACATCTTCGGGGTTTGCCGAAAAAACTCACACTCCTTTTTAAGTACTTTGATTTTAAATCGTCTTCTCTTTCAAATTAACATTTGTGATACTTAAAATGTAAACGACACTTTTATTTAAGTGGGTTTTCTTTTAAATGTTCTAATAAATGTTCAAAAATAATAGTTATAATAATATAATATTATTATTAATATTAATTAATATTATTATTAATATTATTATTATTATAATTAATATTATTATTAATATTATTATTATTATAATTAATATTATTATTAATATTATTATTATTATAATTAATATTATTATTATTATATAATAATAATTATAATAATAGTTAAAGTAAAAGGGCTTAGATAAAGTTTAAATAGTTAAAATATTAGAGTATTAAAAGAATGAAACAGTTCATTTGAAAGAGAAGACGATTTAAATCGGAAAACTTGCAATAATATTTCATTAATTAATAACAATAGTTATTAACAATCTATAAAAAACGACGAGTGCGATTGTTATTAACAATGCAGATAGCAAAAATTAATGAAAATAAGCCTGTAATAATTATTTAATCGAAAATATAGTTTTCTAGAAAATTGAATTAAACTGATAACTTTCAAGTAGCCGTCAATCTCTGGCTATAAGTAGAGTAGGGAGTCGTCAAATTCCTCAGTCTGCGGCGATCCGCTGCCGCGAGCGGATCGGGAGCGTTTTGCAAAATACATGCTAAAAAATAGTGTTTTGTTTTCTTCATCGCACAAATTAGGGTCAAATTTCCTCGGCACAACTTCATATTTTCCATTCGATATTTTAAGTAAAAACCCAAAGGGTGTCGTGAATTCAATAGATGACCATAAAAAGGTCTTTTACCCCATTTACCGTTAAAAATCGGAACCTTCAAAGCGTAAAAAATCGCTAAACGCGGAAAAATCGCCAAGAACGTACCGCGAAAGTGTTTTCATAAGATCGCGGCTCGCAGTGGAATCAGCGGGGCATAAACATCGCGCCGGACCCATATTCTCCCGAATGACGATCGTTTGTTCCCTGTCGCGCGAAGAAAGGCGAAATAAAGGCGCAAGCTGCAATCTCGGCTCGGCTCGCGGGAAGGGCTAATCTCCGGACATAAAGTTGCCCCGTGAAGGCGGCAGACGGGGCGGTGGCCTTAACGCGTGCCCGCAAATTGTACCCTAAGCAACCGGGATACGAGAGACGAGGCGAAGAACGAAAGACGGAAGAATACAGCGTGAAGGTAGAAAAGAAGGAGGTGGGAGGCGCGTGACTCTTCCCACCGGCAATCTGTAACTTCTCCATTCACCGCTAACAACCAGCCAACACGGAGGGAGGTTAGAGGCTCTTCACGTTCCGACTGTTGGACGTCTAATACCGTCTCCGTCGTTCCTCCGCCTCGGTCCCTCGCGTCCAAAGCGCAACCCCCGGATCTTCGCCGGGCGTTCCTTTAGCCCTGTTCCGAAGTAGCGTTCCTCGAATAAACAGTCTCCGCCGCGCGAGGGGTTCGAGGGACGCGCGAGGGTGAAAACGACCAAGTCCTTTTCGAGGAGCCACGAGTAACGTGTGGTCTCGGTCTCGGCGAACGCCAGTAGCTTACTCGCTCTAGAAACCTCCCTCTGATGAGATCGACGTGAGCGCGGAGCCACGGAGAACTCGCCGTTCTCTTCGAACGAGAGGACTCCTCGAAAGTGTAGCTCGGTCGAGGGTCGTTCGGTCCCCACCGTTAACGAACTGAATTTTCGCGAGACGTTGCCTTTAATGACTTAAGGAACGTTTACGGTCGACGTTCGCCAACCCCCTCGCCACCCTTAACTGTTCTCGCAAATTGCTCGCAACCACCGCACCGAGTCCGGTTAATCTTCGCCCGTCGAATCTCCGCTCCGCGCCACCCACGCGTCGCCCTGTTTTTACCACCCCCGCCCACCGCGATCTCGTCAAAAATGAATCGAGTCCAACGCGATTCGCATCGCGAAAAGCACCTGTTGCCCGCGCGTTCTGCTAATTTCTCCGCCGGCTCACCGATCGCTCGGCCCCGCTCGCCCATTCCAAATATTCATATCGCGCGTTAAACAATTTACGCGAGGCGGAATTCGACTCCGGTACGCGACAATGTCTCCGAACGAGCGCGATTATGACGCGCTTCGAATCAAACGCGGGACCCGTTTCGTATGCTAATGCGGGGTATCGGCTGATATCGACCTGTTTTCATCGAACTTCGCGGGTATTAGGTTACTGCGGGGAGTTCTGTCGGGTTTCGTCTGAATTTAAATAAGCGCAAACGTGACAGAAGTTAATGTATTTGTTCGGAATAAAAAGTCTCACGATCGATACTCTTTGGATGTTTTAGTAACGTTATGCAATGTTTTAGTAATTTATTTATGCTATCTAGGAAAAGTCTACGAGATCTAACGACAAGGAAGTTTATGGAAGCTTGTTTTTCAACACGTTCGGTTTGAAATGTTTTCTCGTTTATAAAATAGTCAAAATATTTGCAGAGGTAATTATCTGTTAGCGAAAAGTTCAGGAACATAGAGTAGCTGTTGTGAAACTTCGTACCTAACGACATTGTTTAACTTTCACGCTTTAATTAATGCTACGTGTAACCGGGAATTATTATATGAAATAATAGACTCTCTTTCTTCATTAATGCCGAACAGATAACTGATAGCTTTGAATTCATTATTCTAGCTTTGTTTCAGTGCTCATTTCCTGTTTTGTTAATGGTTTTTCCATAAGAATAAATTTAGTACAGTTATAACGTATAACTATTCTAATTCAGACGAGGATCCGTCAGAACTCTCCAGACGACTTAATAACTAAGAATATTGATGTTTAGAGAAGTGTTTAGCGAAGAACGAGCAATGTAGGTTAAAGAGAAATATGCGTGTGGGAAGGAAGCGCAAAAGGATCTCGGTACCGCGCACCTGTTGCCCCCCCTCAGGATCAGGATTTACATTTTAATGACAGCGGAACCACTGCAGGAGTTCACGGTTCTCGACCCGCCTTCGAGTCATTAGCGAAATGGAAACGGGCCTCGATGACTCGAGAGGAAAGAATAACGGAGCAACGAGGCAGTCAATCAGCAAAATTAAAGAAAAACGTAGGTCTAATTGCAAAAGTGTTTCGCTCGGACTCGGTCCACGTAGACCGGAAGAGTATCGCGGACGATTCAAAGCGGAACGAGAAGAAATTACATTTAAATTAGATTGCTGACTGCGTAAATATTGGAATTCTACTCCCACGGACGGAATCATATTACAAAATATGAATAAATATCTTTCTACAGGCGCGACGAGGTTGAGATTACACGTAACACTGTTAGGCAACCGGAACGCCCTATGCTTCTGGTTAATTTCACTGATTCCATCCACTTGTTACGCGTTACTCGCGCGCGAGTTCCTACCTCCTACGAGCGAACGCACGCGTATCTGGAATTTAATTAGCTTAATTAAATCGGAATTCTTGGTGAGCCGTTCGTGCTCCCGCGATGATACCGGGATCGCTTGACCTGCAATCACGCTGAAAGAACGCGTTCCGCGCTGTTAGGGCGAAAATCTAGGGCGTTCTAAACGTTATCGGTACGATCGCGACAGCCGGAGTCGTTTCGTCGAAACGACGCGGTGGGATCGCCGCGGAATGAAATTTTTTTTCTGTTCCAAGCACTTTGTCTCTAACTCTTACTTTTGTTTCAGATTTACAGCCACGCAATACTTTATACATATACATGCATTATTGACACGTACATACCTGTGCCTGTGCGTCCCGTGAATGCAGCTTTGGCGAGCTCGCGAATGACTCTTCGCGAGTATTGTGCTTTTTTTCGAAAAAAAAGCCCGTCGACCATTCGCGAAATACAGGGAATTTGAAAAATGGTCTCGACGGAGAAACACGTAGAAGCTGAAAACCGCGTATCTCGTGACGGTACTTTTTTTCTGAATTTCATCCACTCGTTCGCGAATTTCGGGCACTGCTCGCGGGACATACGCCGATGCTAGCAACTCTATGGAACAAAAAATTGTCAGTACCGCTATATTTGGAGCAGGGAAAAGGGAAGTGAAAGAGGGTAAAACTCCCTGCGAATGTCTTGCCAAATAAACGACAATCAACAGAATGGACGGAGGAAAGGGAACTGGGAATCACAATCTGCCCATCGATAGCCTACTTTTCACTCACTGAGTTTTCCCCGAGTTTTACCCTCTTTTGCATTTCAAAAAATTCATAGACAACGCGAATTATGCATAGCCGCAGCGAAACTCGAAATCCGCGCTGAAACATGAATTTTTCGCTGCTGCTGCTCAGACTTTGGATTCTTCTTTAGAACTCAATTCAGAGCAATGTAACAAACAAAATAGGATACTTACCAGTTTAACATAACTTCGATCCAAACATCTTTCTTTCTCTTCACGGTTTTGGAATCTTCGGGCGAATTAAATTCGCCACAAAAAAAATACTAATTTAAAGCCTTAGCTACAGTTTTCGTGTTTATATAAACATCGCGAATTTTCGGCTTCGGTTGGTGTGTGAGGAACTTAAGAGTTCTGTAGATCTTCTACCGCAAAATATCTTGCCTCGCTGCAAATAATTCGCATCGATTTGCGGAATCCTTCGCTCCGATACGCAACTGAGCGCCAGCAAGCCAGAATAACAGTGGCCCATCTGCATTTGCGAATGAAAGACAACCGAATTCGGTTCCGTTTGACCTGGTCCAAGACGCGAGCAACCTCCTCAAATTTCCGTGCAAGGAAGACTCATGATTCAAACGAGCGAGTTAAAGTGAGCGCAAAGTAACACGACGCGAACTTCGACAGACCTTTCGACGCGTTTAACACGTTGCCGGAAACGCATCCTTCGTTGAATTTCATTCGCACGATTCTACTCCCTCACACCTTCCAAATTTCCAATCATCGACAGCTGCACTCGAATTTCCAAACTGAATTTCCGCTCCACTCCGTTCGCTGTATTAGGTTAATTATATCTTTTAATATAAACGGTTGAAATGATTTGAATGGGCAAAGCTATTGGAGCAAAAAATGGAATCCAAGTAGAACTGACACCCTCCGCGACGATTGTATTCGACGTAGGAATAACTCGAAAAAAATATTTTCAGTGGCAACAACGTTTCAGAGTGCGCGTTTCCGGCGTCCGTTAATGGGTTTTCGAACTGCGTCTCCCCCGAACACCCCGAGAGATAAAGGATCGCTAAAAACACGCCGACGATATTTCTCGGTTACTTTGGCTGTATTTTCACAAAAAATATCTCGCAGGCAGGGATCGCTTAAAGATGCAATTTAATCGGGAACTTTACATTCCATTACGCCGGAGAAAAAGTGCCGTATCGCCGGAAGTACGTTCCTCTTTGGCCGTTCGCGATCCACCCTCCGGTCCGCCCGTTTCCTTCGGGCTTACAGCCGCTTTTTAAAAAGCTTCCTGTCCGTATAGGTAGTCCGCTCAAGAAAAGTTTCCTTTGAAGCGCGGGATCCCGTCGAACTTTCGTCGCAACTGGATCGTGCTCGTCATCGGTAAACACGATCGTTCCGCGGAATATTCTGAGATCGACCGACAGGAAGAAAGATTCGATACGCTGCGTCTAGAAGGAACGGGTGACCTCGGGAGAGCTTAACAGTTAACAAACCGTTCCGTTTCGCTAAACTGTATTCGAAGTAACGTCGGTCCGCTTGTTTCCCCGAGTGCTCGAACAAACACGCCGCGGATCGTGCTTGCCATCGACCGTTGCGCAGCTTTCAAGCACAACAGCCATTCGCGGAACATTGGAAAAGGGACAACCGAATCGAGGAAAACCGCGACTACCGAAGGAACACGCGTACCTATATCTCTCCACTCTGGCTGCGAAAAAAAACCGCAGTACACGCGAGCCCTTTCCATCGAGCAGCGTTCGCCGACTCAACCAATGAATATTTAACACGATTTGGCACGACGCGAAGCGATTCCGGAGAAACAAGTTAACACCTCGACCGAGGGGACCGCGAAATTACGTTCCGATACGTAAACGGCCTCCAGCGTGGACACTGTAAGCTGCGTTTACACGAGACAACTCGACGGTCGATCGATCTCAAATTCAACCGAAACGTTTACACTGCGATACTACACACAGCACTTTGTCGCTCGACGTTTTTCAATACACGCGCGTTTCACTGCGTTTGCTTTACCAGTTGATCGACCGACAATACAAAAGGAGACGATGATAAGTCATTTCTCAGGATTCTGCGGTCGCAAAGTTCGCGGATGTAAGCGCAGCCGTAATGATTCACCGCGAGGTAACGCGTCCGAAAGAAAACTTCCCGACGATTTATCTGCGTACGCGCACTGCACGCGGTAATTGAAAATCTCCCAGGCGCGTTGATAACGGGACCACGTTGCACGTTCACGAAACTTCGCCGCGCGCCCCCCGCGTCAATAAATTATTTTATTCCGCGATTACCGCGCGCCGCCGCAGGAATGATACCCGGAACGTGCTCCTCTAAAAATTCATCGCGCAACAGGAGGGAGAACAGAGCGCGAAAGAGGCGCGAATCGTTTGAGAAAACACCGCGACGACGGGCGATTCGCCGATAGCGTTTGCGAGACGACGACGAGGCGCTTATCTCGCGGGAAACGAAATCCGCGACGCGTCGTTCGCGCGAAACGCCGCGTTTATCGTCCGCCTTGTATCTTTACGAGGCCCACCCCCGTCCCTCGCCGCCGACGCGCGAATTCGCGACGACGAAGGCCGATGACGGAGCCGGAGGAAACGGAGTGGTAATGTTCGCTCGCGTTTAATCTGGAGACGCTAGACGCGATCCATCTTTGTGGTCTGCGTCCGCCGCCTTCTCCGTCTTCTTTCGGTCTCATCTCCGAGTCGCTGCATTCGGGCGCGACGAAATCCGAGGAACCGTTACCCCCAGAAAAAGCCGGAGGATGCAACCCCCATCGTTTGGAGAAAAGCCCGGCCACGACGTCCCCGTTGTTCTCTTCGCGAGCGAAAGCTAGTTGACGCAGTCGGTGCCGCTCGGCCACCTGGGAAATACCGAGTAATGCCCGCAAAGCTGCTTTCCCCTCTCGCCCCTCCCTCGCTTCCCGTCCTTTTTTTATTCGTCGCGATCTCTATCCTTCGTCGCCTCGCCCGGTCCTCGTGGCTCGGTGCCTTCTCGAGCTCCACGAAACGCGTCCGCGAAAATTGCGGAGGACGACTTCCGTTTCGAGTTCCCGTAATCAGAATTACGAACACGCGAACCGACCCCCGAGACGCTGATGATTTAATTTATCGAAGCCGAGCGTTTCTGCCTTCCGTAGCTGTGAATTTCCACGGCGGGCGCCGGTATAAGTGGATCCCTTGATTGGCTATTGTAGAAACGCAACCTCGACGCTGAAACTCGCGGCGAAGTAAAATCGATCGGCATTTCGAGTCGACGACAGCGGAATAAAATTCTCCGTCGCCGTTTCGAGGAACTTTCGCATCTAACTGCGATTCAACGTTTCGGTAGGCGGATCGAGTACTGCTTGCAGTCGTTGTTCGAAATATTTCCGTCGATTTCGGAACCTACGTCCTCCTGTCGCGTTTGACACGGCGCTTCGTGGTCGTCATCCTCGTCATCAATCTCTCTTCTTCGACAGCACTCCGTTTTTCTGGCTCCTCGGCTTCTTGCGTCTCGAGAGCAGATATTTGGTCGCTCGGTAGACAGCGTAGAGACCGATTATCGCGATCGCAACGAAGAAGAGAGCGACGTCGATGAGGTTGCGTTGGTACCAGTTCAGTCGAGTGGCGTCGCTCTTCAGGTAGGGCAGACCGTGGCCCCGAGCGACGTACTCCGTCCACCAGACCGCCGTCTCCAAGGAGGTGGCCGGTCGATCTCGGTAAGCCTTCGACAGCTTGCGAGCGTTCTCCGCGTACCTGCAACAGAATAACGAGAGGTTCGATTAATCGCGCGACTCTCGTCGAAGGACCGAATCGTCGAGGCTCGCGATTTTTTCCCCGGACTTTTTCGACGACCGTGCACCCCTCCGATACAATGCACCGAGCGGCGATAAATAATTCATGAAATCTGTCGATCGATCGGCCCCTCGATATCGCGACCGAGAGAAAAAAGATGCCGCTGGGATACTTTATAAATATCTCCGAGAGCTTTTAACGGCGCGCTTATCGCTCATCCGGAAACAACCCTTTCCATATCGATGAGAAGCCCGAGGAGGACGTTTCGCCCCGGCGAGCAGCGAAAACACTGTCTTCCGGTTGTCGAAACACGCGCAGCGAGATCGGCTGCGACTCGATGGAACGCGACTCGCGAACCGAAGGCAGAAAAAATGTAACGACAGGGACAGGGGGTGGCGGCGGCGGAGAAACACGGGGAAACACGGACAGGACGGCGGCGAAGGGATGGGGGCAGAGAGGGTTGTGCACGCTCGTTCGCGACCAGCCTCGACGACCCGAAGCACACAATTTACCAATCGGTACTCTCCATTATTCGTGTTTACAGCTGCAGGCCGCGAATCAACCTGGTCCCCCCTGTTATTTGCCTCGGTCAAATTCGGTCCCAGCCTCGCGGTGGTTTTGAATTAACCATCAATTTTAAGCGCGTTCGACGTCCCCCTCTCGATTCGACGCGACGAGAACGCCCACAGGGACGCGCCACGAGGCTTCCAAGGGTGTCAAACAGACGCTGCGCCCCGGGAATTAGTTTATTGCCGCAGGGACGGCGAGGGGAACGTTATCGCGACGCGTCAACTGCTGTGAAAGGATACGCCGCGACGAGAAACTAGTGTCAAGTTGTTACGTGCGGTCTTCGTATTATCAATCTCACTCTCGATATTGAAAGTATACAACGAACACTTCTACGTCTGGTTAGACGCAATGGTTCTCTCATGGCATTTGAGCTGTTCACGAGGGATTTCACGCAACCGTGACACGCCGATTTTTATGCGCTTTTGATATGCTAACTGCTAAAGTACTCGAAAAAATATTTTACTCGCGGTTTTTTTGTATGAACAGTAATTCACTTTGGAGGAGTTAAAAAAATCCTTGAAGTTAGGATGAAAAAACTTATTTTGTAATATATTTCAAATTGTTCTCACAAAAAATGTTTAAATAACACGATTTATTTATTTTTTTTATGATACATCTTGTATAATTGCAATTTGAAGAAATAAATTAAATTTAAACGAAAAAAATGAAATTTGCAATACAGTGGGGCGTCGATTGCTTGATACCAGAGTCAAAATTGAAACTCCTAATTGATGGAGAATTTTTAAATTATTAAATTATTGTTTAAGTTTTACTCGAAATTTTAGTGTATTCTCGTTATTAGCACAGCGAATCATTGAAATCATAGATAACAAAAATAAAAGATAATTTAGAAGGTGGGTTAATAGGTATCAGTCTCGTAGATTTTATACAACTTTAGTATACGATTTTATACGATTTTAGTACTTACTCAGTATTGCCATAAATGCATAAAATCCGCAATATATTTATGACAATAGAATTCAAAGGTTTATCACTAACTACAAAAAAAAGTGTAAATTGTCATGTTCTTACTTCTATTGATAAAATTTAACATTAAAAAAGTGATGTTTATACAAACTCACCGCTAAAAACGAACATTTTAAATATGTATAATAACCCAATACGTCGCTCCGTTCAATTGATCGACGACGCACGAGTTCCATTGACGAACACTTCGCAATCTATCCACGGCGATAAAAAATGCAGCGCCTCTTCCTCGAACGTCTCACCCTCTTGGAAACTCGAATCGAATTATAACTCCCGCGCGATATCGGCGCAACTTGGCTTTCAGGGATATGTACAGGGCTCCGCACGAGGTGCAAGAAGAGGAGATAATGGACGATTCACAGGTATCGGATTAGGGGATCGTTGTATCTTTCATCTATGCAGGGTGTCGCGTAACTGATCGTAGACTCGGAGAGCGACGCGCCTCGCGTCCCCGTCGAACGTGGAACGAGAATCGAGGGCGAACGCGGGAGGAGAAACGTTATCAGGAAACGGGCGAAATTATTTAACCGGGAAAGTCTGAAGGCAGATGTCGCGAAAGTTACGCCGGTTAGAGAGCCGTTTCTATCCCCGTTTCCGAGGCCGACTCGTATCTCCGGGGGATCATAATTCCCGCGATATCTCGGATCGTTGTCGCTCGGCTCCGGCCACACCAACGCGTTCGCTGAACTTACTTTTCGACTTGTAACGTTATCGCGGGGAAGGAAGACTCGGAGGCCTCCTCGTTCAACCCCGATGCGACTTCCAAAAGCGAAAACTTGCACGCGCAACTCATCCGCGAGCCACCAGACGCGGAGAATTACTCCGGTCGGGACTCTCTAATTGCGACGGAGAAAAAGGATCGTCCGCGATCCGTGAATGCTATCGTGCCCTTGGGTGCGACGAATCGACCCCTTCTCGCGGAGTTTATGAGATCGCGGTTGCTCCTGGCTGTGCAATTAGAATGGACGGCCAGGAGAATTGGACTGTACTTTGTGTCGCGTCGAATTTTAAATTTTAAATCGTGTCGAATTTTAAGAGGTGAAGCACAAGATCACAGAAAATCGCAAGAGTATTGCAAAGTATTTATCAGGGGATCGTCATTATTACGCTGCGGATTTTTGTGCAAAATAAAATTTTTTTTCAAGCACGAATAAAGAATTAGAACTTGAATAACACTATGTTTAATTTTCTACACTCTGTAATTTGAAATACATTTTTTATATTTTGTACATTTTAGGATCTATCAAGAATCTTATACATAGATTTTTATGCATTTGGAATTACCATAAATGCATAAAAATCAGCAGTCTAGTCATTATCTTTAGTTGAGGATTTTTAAGGGACAGACAGGACGTCCAGTTATAATTTATAAACGCGAATAGCTTATAAACCGCGCATTGTACGCAGAAATAGTTTAGAAAGAAATTAAACTAGGGCGTGAAATTTTGAGGAAGATGTAATCTGGCATAATTTGTATGTAAGGGTAATGAAAGGGTGTGCCTTCGTGAGAGTCCATTCTACTTTACCGGTTCAAAAGGAAGCCAAGTTTTCAATGAATTTTTGGTGAAGTATTTTCCTTCATAAAATAGTGTTTGAATTTTTTTCATTCTACGCATTCGTTTCGAAATTATGATCATTTTAAGCAAGAAATCGGCAACTGATCTTTCGGAATGCCGACAACAAGTCTATTTTCTATAGATTTCCCATCACATTAGCAATAAATAATTGTACGTTTGTGATTGCTCAGGACTTATAGAATTATACATTTTTAATATTTTAGATGTCTCAAGGAAAACAGCTTTGAGATTTATTTTATTCAATTAAAGTGTAATAGCGTCATGTTTATTATTTTCTTTATAACAAACATAGTCTTATACTAGTAAATGTTCAATCGCCTTGAGGTAGTTCTAAATATTATCGGATTTCCTTGAAATTTTTTTTTAAAACATGTCATCAAAAGGAACAAAAAAGTAAATGAGCGCTAAAACATTTCGGTGTTCGAACTGTTTGAACCGCTCTATTCAATGGATACACTTTGTATACTTTCGCATGTAAATTGAACTAATGCAATTGATTTGATTAAAGTTGAGATAATAAAACTTAGAATGTCTTTGGTAGATAAACATTTTTGTGTACAAAATATAGTTTGACTATTAGTGAAACCGTACGTAGAAAGTGTAGCACAACGATGGTGCGGGAAAAACTTTCGACTTTCCCCAGAGAGGAAAGTGTTGGTTTTTTTCGTCTATTGTCTTGAGATTCTTACCCGAAGTAACCTTACAGAATTATTAAGTTATCCCATAAATAACGCCTGTGAAGGTTATTTCACTTCTAAAAAAAATTAATGTTTACAGTTACACTGAATCACTGGAATCGAGGCTCTTATTGTCTTGAATCATTTTCCACCCTCAAGATAATTTTAAAAATCTCTTTAAAAATTTTTAAAGACAGAAAATGAAAAAAAAATGACACTACTTACAGGATCTGATAGTTCACAGATATCAGCATCTGTTTCGGTCTATAATGTCTCAAGAATCTTACATTTGCAGAAATGTTTGAACAGCTCAGGCAGGGCCGGCGTTAGACTAAGGCACAAGAGGCACCTCGGCCTAGGGTTCCAAAAACTTTGGGGGCGCCAACATCGTAAAAAGAAAAGACAATACTAAAGAGGACCAGAAATTTGAAGCGTTGGTGATATGGGCAGTGCTCAAGCAACAAGCAACGCTCGCAAACAAGAGCCGATTCGCGAATGCGTACGCCGGAGACAGGAAGCAGTCCATTTGTAGTCGCGACGCATTCGCTTAGCAGAAATTCCAAGAGAAGAGGTGGAAAACGTGGGGCGCGAGATTCACGGTCATATAATAAATGAGACTTCCGGTTATCGAGATCTCGCGCCACGGTCCTTTGCCGCTTGCAAATTCTCCGCAAACGAGTTACGAATATTCCAGGCCACGGCTCGCGCCGCTGAATATGCAGGTACACGCAATTAAAATATTCGCCGACGCCGCGCGCGGACGGCAAAGTAATTTTCTCGCGAAATTTTTCAAAGTTAGTTTGCCGGTGCCCTCATGCGTTATATTGGCCGAGACGAAGTCAGTGAAATTCGCAGCGCGACTCGCAGAAAGTAATCTTCGTCCCCTCGTAATTCCTTCGAAGTTACTTTACGATTTTCCTGGCTCGTTGTCGCCCCGCGCTCACCCTCGCAACGGCAACTCCCCCACGCGTTGCGCAACTTTGCTTTCCCGACTCGCAACGTTATCGTCGCGAGGAGCGAACAGTCAGGCCTTCGCGTCCCGCCCAATTAGCCGACGCAACCGAACTCGACCGCCTATATTTTCCGCCCGCGTTATTCAGGATTCCCGGTGCCGTCCGTCTTCCAAATTATAAACCATAAATTCCGGATCGCGTCGCGATTACGCGTACAACGAGCAACTCTCCATGTGTTCGCAACGCGAGAACTATTTTCCTCGAAAGGGAGAGAGAGAGAGAGAGAGAGAGCGAGAGAGAGAGGAGGAGGAGGAGGAGGGGGAGGAGGAGGAGGAGACCTTTATCAATGAACGAGCGAAGTATTTAAATTCAAAAGGAACGGAGGAACGATGACCCAACGAAGTTACTCTCTAATTTGTTCTACCAACTTGTCGCTGTACCGTGCTCGGAATTCAAGTCGAACGGTTCCAAAGGGACCAGATCCTCTAGCCCGTCGAATCGTTATCGATTCTGGCTGGAAGCGCGAGTCGGCCATCGGTACTCTGTGACCAACTGCTCCAAATTAATGAAATGCAGCAGCCGGAAGAATCGAGAAGAAATGGGAAAGAGAGAGCGACGGGTTTAAGGAGCTGTGACGAATTTACACCGACCACGTTCTTTTCAACTTCCTTCGCGCTCCAGTTCGACGAATTCCCCGGCTAAGGACGTCACTGCCTCGAAAAACTGTTTGTCCCCGGCAACTGTGCCGTGAATCTTTTCATCGTAATTAATACTTTCGGTGTTACGAGATGAAGGATTTCTTTCTCCTTAAAGTGTGTTCTTGGTATAATCGCTAGCCGTCGCGACTTTACGCGACGTCTAACGCCAGCTCCGCACATTCGGCATTCGTACGAATATTCGTTGTATACGTTCTGTGTATAGACATTCATTTGTATATTCATACACACGTGTTTTAATGTGAATAGCCGAATGTGTGGAGTCGGCGTAAAGCCCTGTGTCCACGGTTCAAGAACTGTGTCCAAGTTCTAGTTCCGAATAAATATAACTAGAAATTGGATCGTTAAAACGGAAAATTCAGATGAAAATCTCAGACAAAAACATGTTAGGCAAACTGCTGCGAGTCTCGTTTCTCAATAACAATTGTTAATTTCTAGAACGTTAATTTCTAGTTGTAACAGAATGAACAGTTAGTTACCAAAACTGTGTCTGAGAACTTGGACACGCGGAAACAGGGCTTAACAGATACGATGCACAATATGAAAAACAAATGCAATAGATCACGTAAATATTAAAAAATGTTCTCTGTATTGGACGCTGCGCTTAGCCGTGCCGGCTGGCAGTCATACCGAAAACTCACCGTCCGCGCCGAATCACAATCATATTTCGCGCGGAATTGATTTTCACAAGTCAGTGAGTGACGGTAGCGACCACCTGGTTCAATTGCGTCACCTTTCTTTTGGTGCAATGCACTCTGATTAGTCAAACAGCATTACGCCTAATCAATGTGAAACGCGTGCACGACAAAACGGGGTTTCCGCCACGGTCTACCGCGTTGCGTTCCTTTTCTGACAAATCCGATCTCGAAGTCGCTCGACGCTATGTAGTGGGTGTTCTTTTCGAATAAATGACTGCACTGTGTACAAGGGGTGAGAGGTAATTGCCCTGCTTTAAAATCCTGCTCCCGTGCTTCTTACGCGGCCGGTACCGTTTGTGATTTGCTCGGAGTATCGAGGTTTCGATTCGCTGGAATTCGAAAAATCGCTGCAATTTTGCATACTATTATGTTTTTCACAAACATAAATAAATCGGACAACTTCACTGGCATGAAATCGCAACGATCGCAAATGATCACAGCGACATTTTGTCGCTCGCGTGGATCGGCACTTGGAATAGTTTAGAATTGCGGGTGTCTCAATGCAGAAGGCATACGTCCAGGACAAAGGCTGAGGAGGCTCGTTGACCTACACGCAGAGTAGGTGCTTTACAGGTTGGTTGCCAGGCGATAGCTGACAGGTTGACGTCGTTTGAGTATCCAGTGTCAGACGACGCGCTCTGTTAAGGTGAGAATATTGAAGGGCGAGAAACGACCGGGCGTCGATTTCATTTGTTATAGGATCATTCGGGGTAAAAGGACGCACTTTTGCTATTTGTGCTTGACTGAACCGAAACTACCATGATATTAGGAACACTTTTTTGAGCTATCGGTAGCATATTTAATAGACTCATAAAATGTAACGAGTATTTGACGATAGGCCAAACGGTTTTTTTTTTACATTAAGCAAAAGAGTGACTTGGTCAGACTGCGTACCTTTACCCCGACATGTGGGGTAAAAATACGCAGTCGTGTGGGTAAAAGTTCGCATGTAGAGTAAAAGTATGCATTCAAATGTAGTAAAAGAAAATGAACAAATAATACACAGATGGAACATATTTTTATATTATTTTTAATAAATGAAGCTAAAGATGACAAAAACAATAGAAATTAGGAACTTCAAATTTAGGAAACTATCATAAAATTATAATTTTTCATAGATTCAACAAAACGAAATTATGCTCAAGCATTTATCAGAGCAGATATGTTTTTACTCCAAATATTATTAAGAATTCAAAAACAAGTAGACAGTAACCTAAATACCAGTGCGTACTATTACCCCCGTCCTTTTACCCTATTTGACCGGTTACCAAAACAATTCGTACTAGTTCAAATTCCAATAAAGTTAGGTTAAAATGTTATTTTGGAAAAAATCGTTCAATAACTATATAAAATCAACAAAAACTTACCTCTAAAAATACATAAATATAATACTTCCACAAACTTTCCCTTGGTACGAAAAAAAATCGAAATTACACGTCAATTTTAAGTTTTTACTTGTAATTTACAAAGCACAACTCGCACCGCTCAACAGGTATTGACACGACATGGCGGCCCACGTGCACCCAATCCCGACGAGCCGGCATCCCCGTCCTCTCACCCCCCTCAGAGAAAACGGCACTTCGTACTTTTACCCGCTGCGCACTTTTAGCCCGAATGACTCTACAATAACTACTTCACGCGTGTTTCTTTGACGAAGGATAAATGAGGTCGAGAGGGTCGATTGGAAGCTACCGCGCGCCCCCGCAATCCCGAAGTAATTCGAGGGAAAATCGATACAGCAACGGTAGATCCCCCCGCGCGCCGGGGAAGAATAAAGGCGAGAAGAGTACATCCGCGCTTAGCCGCGTACTTATCGGGTCGCGGAAAGGGGAAAGAACGAAGAAACCTCCGGCGAAATGGCCCTCGGGCCCCGAGCTCCGATCCAATTAGATTTTTAATAAAAGTTTACCCATCCCGCCGTTCTGTCCCGCGGGTCACGTACCGGTTTGCGTCCCTACGGGCTGAGAAAAAGATTAACTGGTTCCCAAGGTAACCAACCTTTTGACACCGAAGCTACCGGATGCCCTGCCGCCCAATGTCGTATCAAAATACTCGCGAAACACCCTCCATAGATGAAAACGATACCACAACATTCGCATCATTTATCGCTAGTTTCGAGGACAAAGGTATTGACAGATTTTGTAATAATAACTGATGCTGAACCAGACTCATTCGTCATTGTCAAGTCCAAGTTGATATTAAAATATTATTTTCTTCTGTTTCTGATACGTATTAATCGTTTTTCAACTCTGCGCTCACACTGGACATAAGACAGAATTGCAGTGCAGTGACTCACAAATGTGTTCGCGAAGTCTCTGATTTTGTTTAACCTCTTAACGTCTGAATTATATTTTTAATTATAAAAACAAATAAATTAGGGTAAAAGGTTTCTATAATTAGGGTAAAAAATAAGAATATCATTCAAGATTACAAAATGATATAATGAAAAGCAAATATTTTTTATGTATCATATGTGTTACGGGAGACATAAAGAGGTTGTATTGCATAATAAAAGTCAAAGGAACTGAGCAACAATTAAGCTTGGAACCTGGAAACGAGCCAAATAGAAAGAAAAAATGAATACTATAGTCTCCGGTTAAGGCTAGCGTTTTTCATTCGATTAAGGTAAGCATTGAGCAACTCATACTCTCGTTCCTACCGTGGGAACTTCCTCGACCGAACTCTCGATGCTCTTGTGATCTCGAGCGTCGAGCCCCTAAAAACCAGTCAAGCGTGAAATCGACGGTGCGAGATTCGATTCCTCGGAATCGACGACTGCTAGCCTTAACCGGAGACTACCGTACTGTGCGCATTTCACAATTACATAACATGTGAACAAGTTAAATGTGGGTAAATTAAATCGAAGCCTAATTTTTTACTGTTTTAGACTTTCAAAAACTTCAACAAAATTCTGAAAGATTTATCAAAATCGCTGTCACATTAAGCAACCATATGTTACGAACATACTTGATATCTTTTTCAATACAAACACAAATTCAGAGAATTTTTAATTATTGATTTAGGTCGGGTCATAAACGACCGCAATTGATACGAAAATGCTCTTCCAACGTCTAAATTAGCAAATTAATATTGGAATTCATTAAATTCCCTCCGACCAAATCAGATTAAGGAAGATGTTCGCTACTCTATACGTGCACCAAACATTAATAACACGTATAATAAAGTTATTAGACGATATCATGAATAATCAGGATATTCCTACCATTTCTCTCGCATCAGTTTAAATTTGGTACGAATATCGCAACTGCTGAAGATATAAATGTGGTATTTAGAGATACTAATATAAATTTTAACACAATTCCTTCATAAATTTCAAGAATATTAAATTATATGTACTTCTAAATTTGGCGATCTTTAATTGAAGCGAATAAATTATTTTCAAAACGGAGATTGGAAAGTCTAAAGTCTGCAAATCTAAAATAACTTGAAATAAATTAATCAGTTTGAACAAGAATGTACAAAATCCTATAACAATTCTTTCGATTAAATATAGATCCTGTCATATTCTGAAGAACTTACTTACGCTTAAAATTTTACATCATCCACAACCAAAAATATCAATAATCTCACGCATCTCTGCATTCACAAATTTTTAAGAGGTGTCTCCGGACCAAGTATGAAAAGCAAAGAACACACGATTGAATTGCCGGTGTAATTCGCTCCGAAGAAAATCGAGTACGAATCGGATCGCAAGAACAAGATACGACGTTTCCGCAATTTCGCGGAACGGATGGCGGATTCGACGAATGCGGCTCCTCGGTTGAACCGAGGACGTACACCCTTGGCCAAGCGGGCGATCCTTAATCGAGGAAACGGCACCCCCCTCGCAGATATCTCGGCTGACTTCTCTTCCGAATAAGTATTTCGAGTTCGAAAGGTGGGCGGGATCTTTGGCAAGCGGCTTGGATGCATAAAACCGCCCCTGTCCGCGGCAACTATTCTAAATTATCGCGTGCCCGCCCGCAGACACGTGAAATCTACGTATTCGTAAGCCATTCGACCCCTTGCACCCGAAATTCCTTGGCAGATCTTAGCGATAAGATTGGGGGAAAATACTCGTTCCGAACGTGGGAGGGAATAAGTTGTTGGTTTTGGAATAGCGAAGCTTCGGAGGCGCCAGACTTCGAATCGAGATCTCGATTTCATCGTTCCGAAAATTCACTACGTATGACGGTGTTGTTTAAAATTTCTGGCATTAGGATGAATTTATGACGCGAACGTGACTTCTTGAAGTGTTTTTTTTTTTTTTAGGCAACGAATCGCTTCGTGTCCTAAAATTGTCACAGCAATTTTATGAGATTTATAGGCGGGAAAATTCCAAGATCAGAGATTCGCAATTTCTTTCCGCTCAATGGTTATTACCGCGTCGTAAATTCAAGCAGCGGGACTGATATTTGGCAGATATGTGGCAAGGGTGTTTTGTTACCAATTATTGGTGGACCCCCTTCTTCTAATCCAGCGTCTGAGAATCATCTTAGAGGGGAAATCCGAGGATTCTTCGGGAGTTGTTTCGGAAAGTAGGACAGACAACTTAGAACCGATTCAGGCGCAATTTAGAAGTAGCTTAGAAGCAACTTAAAGTAATTACGAACTTAGAGAACTTCCAATCTACTTTGCGTAAATTTCGAGTGTTCGCTCACTAGCGGTAAATCTTTATTGCGAATGCTCAAACAGTGTATTATGTATATCATTTTGAGATAGAGAGAGAGAGAGAGAGAGAGAGAGGAGCGTATGTTTATCACCGCGAAAAGATTATTCCGTTGCTCCTCTGAACGCGCGAGCGAGCTCCAAACGTGTTAATCAAGTTCCTGAGATATTAATTCAGACCTGTGTGTTGCCAGATTTTTGGGGACATGAATTTATGGGCCGCGGAAATTGCTCGCCTCCGGCTACTTCCACTCCTGAGGATATTTATGCTTCCGTCGTGTCTATGCGTCGCTCGTCTAACTCTCTGGCCGAGACGCGGACGCATAAGTCGACCGGGGAATCGAACCGACGCGACGGCCGTATATTCGAGACGGTAGAGTTGTCACTGGTGACATCCTCGAAAGTGGAACGCGCGTTGCGAATCAATTACGATAAGTAGAGCCGTCGCGATCACGGACCACAAAATAAAAATCACTGTCGAGCCAGTGGATAATAATAACGCGGTCGCTTAATGCGGCATCGTTCGATCTGCTGCCTCCATCGATCCAGAGCATCCGCTCCAGGAAATCGACCAGAGGTTTCGAGGCGATTGCAATTCATTGCCAACTCTTCTTGATTAAAACCAACCAGCATCGCCTCTTCCCTCGTGAAACATTGTAGAATATCTTCATGCTCTCGCGGAGAATTATCACAAAAGATGCTTCTTGTCGCTGGGCTGCGCGTGTTTGTGTTGTTTAGCCGAGTGTGAATATACGGAAATGTGCGAAGTTGAACGAATAAAATACCGTGAACCGGACTTACTTTACACCAATTTTTCAGATTTTCTTATATTATAAAAATTCATGTTTAAACGGCTCAAAAAAAGCTGAGATATTTTTTGGTTTTTGGTCTTAAGGATACTCTGTCATCAAACTTTTTCAAAAAATCAATTGGAGACTAAAAAGCAAAAGGCAAATTAGAAAGTGAAGAGATATGAAATATCAAAATAAAATTTTTTTATTATCTCCGACAATGACAGAATAAAGTGCAGAAAATTGTTTGTGCCTCGCATAGCTTCTTTTACATAAAATCTTAATACTGACCTACATTTGGAGTGATTTGGAGGATACCCTTAAATGGAACTGTGTAGCCATAATTGGCATAAAATTATTTCTTAGGTATACATATATTGATATATTATTCTGCATTGGTGCAAAATTAAACCAGCAGAATATTTTGCATTAGTAGTATTAGTAGTATTTTGAACATAATAAATTTAAAGAAAATCTAATTGGATTGTTAATCAAATGAATTAAAGGAAAAACTAATTATTGGATTCCTAATCAAATGAATTAAAGGAAACGTTGAAATCATAATTTACCTGGTAAAATTACTGTTTATACATTTCACATTTCTAGATTTCGTTGCAAAACAAGGTCAATCAAGGTATATACATATTGGATTGGCAACTAAGTAATTGCCAACACAAATATTATGCCTATTTAGAAATGTTAATTTAACTTTCAACCTATTTATTTCCCAGCTTGAATTAAGTATAACGAAGCAGTAGAATCAATATTTTATACATATCGGTGCAGAATAACCTCCGTTTACGGTACTTATTAGAATGATTAAAAAAACAATGCGTATTTTTATCCAAGTTTAAATTCTGAGTCTACAAAGACATAAATCCGCATAAACATCCTCCCACAGATTTTAACCACCCTCGCAGTAATTTACCGTAGGCCATTAAAAGCAAGACGCAAATTTGCGGACCGAATTTGCATGACATCCGCGTTCCCGATTTTTCAAAGTTAAGAATGATGTAATTTCGAGATGAAACACCCTGTACGGAAAAGTAACCCGTACACGAGGGCGTGCATACAGGGTGACACGTACACCTCCTCTAAAGGAATTCAAAATCGCGCTCTGAAACCTCACTCCACGGCAATAAAATTCTTTTTTTCTGCCGTCCCGGAGTGCATCCTACGTGCCGCGCTTTCCATCCTCGTCGCTTTTCGAGGTAAGCCGCATCCCCTCGGGTGGCGGGTGGATATTTCAGAGCACCCTGTGTATAAAACCGATCTCGTTCCCCAGAGGCTTCTCCTCTGTCGGGTGCTAGACGGTGGCGGTCGGGAAAATCCAATCGCTTCCCGACGATATACGTCTTTGTAACTCGATAAGTCGCCCGGGTAATGCGGCGAAGGGACGAGAGGGAGAGGGGAGATCTTGCGAAGAAAATTTCGACGTCCAGCGGGGAAGGACAAGACGAGGGCAAGCAGAGGGAGAGGGAAACGACAGGGAACGAGATCAAAATCCGGAAATCTTATCCCCCGCCGCGGATATTCGGATGCGCTGCTGGCTGGTTCGATGGGAACACGTGACGCGGCGATTTAAACGAAAGTATTCCGCGCAGAAGATCGAAAATTGCGGTCCTCCCACCTCGGGGGATGGAAAAAGTCGACGGCGGTGTCAGTCGAAGGTTCGGCGCGGCGATCGACGAGGGAAACGGAAGAAAAGTTCGTCGGGTTTCGACGAGACGTCCTGGTGGATGTCGTTCGGCGATTCGCGCGCGTCGAACACGTGAATTTCGCGGCGAGTATTTGCGTTTCCCTCGCTCGGAGCGAATCCAGTTTCGGTCGAGCGCGCGAACGACGGTCGGACGAGATGGAGAAGCAGAATTGAATTCAGCCAGCTTCTGATTATTATAAGGATCAAAGGGGAACCGGGGCCCAGATTACTGGACATACGGAACTAAATAATTCGGCTGGATGCGAGAACGCGCCGCGCGCAAAATGAAAGGCAATATTCATCGTGCCTCGCTGAAACGGGATCCGCCTGAGAGAAACAAAATCAAAGTCTTATCTGTATCCTGGTCCGAGGTTTTTGAATCGACTGTCCCCTCCCCTCTCTCTCGGGTTCCCTCGATTCGTTCCCATTTTTCCGCGCACGGGGAAATTTCGATGATACAAGAGATTACCGGGCCGCTCCGCGCTATTTGCCACTTTTCCGGCAGGGAAAACTCCCGTTAAATGTAACGATAACACTTGAACGGATTCGCGAGCTCATCGAACGGCTTCAATCGGGAAAATCCAAGGTAAATGCTTTGATATTATTCATCAAATCTGTCACGTGGATCGTGGATACGCGTGTTTTCGGCTTTTGCGAATTAACGATGAATATAATCGTGATTTTCGAGCGCGCGTACATTATTGTTCGAGTGTCTTGACATGTTCACAAAAGGCGAGCATGAAAATCGTGAATTTCTGCACTAGCTTTCCAAAACGATTAAAATTTCTTATCGCTGTATAAACAGACAGTTTTTTAAATGCAGGGTGTTCGGTAACGTGCGTGACGCGTCATTTGTGATAAAAATGAGAGTCAGTAAGAGCTTCTCGCTCTCATAATCCAACACTGTTTTCATATGAATTACATGGTAATATACTCAAGCATGTAGAAGAACTTAAGGATCTACGAGCCTTGTCTTAATTACAGGAATCATTATAATTCATCGGTAAATAAAGCGTATAGAGTGTTAGGATACATATCTAGATTTGCTAATTACTTCAATAATAAAGAATCCCTTATGCTGCTTTATACTTCGTTTGTTAGGCCTCATGTTGAATATGCGTCGGTGGTTTAGAATCCACTTCACAAAAAATACATCAATCTCATTGAAGGAGTTCAGCACAAGTTTATAAGACTTGTCGCACGTATTCTTGGTAATTATGAGTATCACGGATCATGACTATGACCGACACCTTAAATCGTTAAAACTACAAACATTAGCTGATCGAAGAATAATAGCCGATCTAGTTTTCTTGCACAAATTGATCAATGGTCATATAAACTGTCCTGAACTTCTTGAAAGAATTGAATTCTATGCGCCTCCAATGATGAGTGCTAATATCCATATAAAAGATATAGATCTATTTTCTATCTCCCCAAATGAACTTCGTAAGATATTGAGAACTCAGAGCTTTAATGCGTAAACTAATCCGTGGCGTCTTATATGTATTTAAATCATCTTCTTCTATCTGTTAACTAAAGGGAATTCCCGTAAATAAATATTATTATTATTAAAAATGTATATTTATCAGAGGTGTGCGAGAATCCGAAAATGTCGGGACGAGAATTTTCCTCGGGATCGGGACAGGTTCTCGAATATTTCGAGATTCTCAAATATGTCGAGATTCCCGAAAATGTTAAAAAAAGGTTAATATTTGACTTCAAAGATCTTGGTTGCCGACGAAAACCCGCAAGAACGGATATCACCACACGATCTCCATAATTATCCTCGCGGGGGTGTTGAAAGATTCGATCGCCGCAAAGATAAGTCTGACAAAGATGTTTAGTTGATGGACGGCGACGTCTGTATTAGAGCGTCCTCTAAATGCGGCTTTCGTGTACATCGCGCCTGAATGCATTATTCAAACACTTGTACCCGTACACGTAACTTAAATAATGAAATTCAACGGATCCGAGAAAGCCGGCTTTTTGCCTTCCCGCGCTCGCTTTAACTCCGTAACAGAATACATTCTCGGGTAAACACAATACCGAAAGACGCGGAAGTTCCATTTGCAAATAAGCAACTTTTTAATCCGACTTGGGGGAGAGGCCAGCCACCCCGAGTGGGAACGATATTCCTCCCCACCGAAGTCGACCCTTTTGACGGGCTAACTTTTGAATTCGCGTGGAAACCTATCCCTTTGAAACCTATCCGAGGCTCTAACACAAATATTCCCGGGAAACGAAGATCCGCGCGATTACCGGGGGTTCTGCAAAAGATTTCCAAAGCAGTTCGCTCTCTGGGCTTTACGACACTGTGATTCAATATACTTAACGATAATTTTCCCCGAAGTTTTTCAGGGTTCAGAGAAATTCAAGTTGGATTTGGTTGATTTGTTCAGTTCAGATTATGAACTATATGTGTGATCAGAGTATAGATCGTAAGGATCGACTAACAATGAGTATGAACTAGATGCATGGGAAGGAAAAAGGTACTGCCCGTGATTAGGATGGTTGACTTGCTGTCATCTTGAATAATTAAACCAAAGCTGTCAGCTACGTAACGCTGCAACAACATTTAAAACTGTACAGTGTGTCTACAAATTATACAGGGTGTAACAAAAATGTTGCAAGTCCTGGAAAGAAGTGATTCCTAAGGTGATGTTAAGCAACTTTTCCCTTAGTGAAAATGTCCTCGGAGACTTTGTTCACGAGATATTGACAAAAACCCCCGACTAATCAGCGCACGAATACAGTGGACGAACTTCAGCGCGGGCTCCAACTATAAGTAGTATTGGTCCGCCATCGTCTGAGCCGCTGTGTTCGTTCCTGACTTGTCGGTGTTTTTCGTTGATAACTCGTTAACAAAGTCTTTAAGGCCATTTTCGCTAATGAAAAAGTTGTTTAAAATCATTCCAGGAATTGAAACCTCTTTCAAGGGCATGCACCATTTTTGTTACACCCTGTATTTCCCTCCGAATTTCTCGGCCCTTTTATACCCAAAAATCTATGAAGAAAATGGTGGGGACTCGACTGTATCGCGGAGTTTCCGAGAAAGGTTGGGTGATATTGATTTTCATAGAATTCTATTAATTGGGTGCAACGGAAATTCCTATCGGCCCTTGCATGGTGACTTCCAAGTAAAGTTAAAGGTCTCGGATAGGAGGTTTGAATTGAGCCCTTTCAGATTGCTTTACGTAACTCG
This sequence comes from Perdita meconis, assembly GCA_030770465.2. NCBI lineage: Eukaryota > Metazoa > Arthropoda > Insecta > Hymenoptera > Andrenidae > Perdita > Perdita meconis. Next base: position 6,520,437 of record JASKOS020000007.1, read on the forward strand.
TCTGGACTCGTAACACCTTATTAATAAATTCTCAGCACTGAAATTCGAAGTGAAACGAGAAACGATATTACTTATGGAATATTTACAGTTACTTATTTCTGAAAATGAAATAGTAATTCACTACATAAATTTGTAGTTTACTTTGCTCCCTCAAGAGGAAAAATGTTACTAAAATACATGGATTCTTTTTTTTTTTTTTTTTTTTTTTTAACTGGCTTGAATAAAGTTTGACGTTTCTCCCGCAGTTTTTATCGACTACTGCACGGAAAAGCTAAAACGTTTTTATTAGATTAAATATTTGATAAAAAAGGTTATGTAGATCTTGTTGGTGGTTGGTGATAGAGTAGTTTTCTTTTATTTGACCCTTTGAATAATATTTTAAAAACTATGCTGCTCCCAAAAATAAATTAGTATGTATTTTATATGGACCACAGAAGTGTTCACATAGCACATGATTATATTAAACTTTCAATTCTGATCTACACATTATAAAACGAAACACAGTGATACACAAATTTGTACACGAAGAATATGTTAAATTTATTTATTTTCTATTGAAGGTATTTGCCTTTGCAGAGTGAAAGTTATAGAAACTGAGAAACAATTAATATAGGAACAAGAAATTATAAATACTATAGAAATAAGAAACAAAAGGTGGAAGCTGGAACGACATAAATTGTCAGAAAAAATATAATACTGTGAATTTCACAGTCAATTAACAGTCATTTTGGAATACATATGAACGAACCTTGAAGTCACTGTGAGTCACTGTACACTTTATTACAGTAGTAGTTGAGCCTCGATCAACCGACTTAATATTCATACCTACAATGAAACACTAATAAATCAATGCGTTATTAGTTCTACTCTACGTAATTCTATGATTTCGCGTACGCTTTTTATCATTCCCCGACGTATAGATCCAGAAAGCCAGGACAATGAAAATGACCCTGTATCCACCTTCCGGCGGTTAATTATAAACTCCCTGTGTACGAAGTTCAATAATTTCGTGGATGAAATATGCGAACCACCGCGTAGTTTAGAAACATCAATCAGAGGCAAAGTTCCAGTAAATGCTTCTATTATCCACTCCATCGAGCGTTTCCCCATTCGTCAAAGCGGAACCACAACGACTCTAAAAGCCGAGCTCCTTCAGTGGTCCAATTATTTTCTCATCCAGCGACGTTCCACGCGCCATTACGCAACCCCTTGGTTCTCCAGTTCGTTATGAACCCCTCGTCCCTGTTCTCCATCGATCCCCGTTCGCGTTTCCCACCCCTGAATCATTACGGTGTCCCTTACGAGCGAGCAGGTGTGGCGAAGCGGTCGCCGAAGCCGCAGCTTCGCGAAAGGAGGATTCTCTCGTCGGTGGAATAAGAATCCTAGCCAACGGTGTCTCGGCCCCGTCGAATAAATCTGGACGAAAGGACGCCGAAGTGAACGCGAAGACGACGAGAGAACTCGGGGGGCCGAACGCCGAAACGTTGGGAGCTCGTCGGGCGAAAGGGTTACGCTTCAAGGAGAATAAGGACGAGAACAACAGGGCAATAAAGCGGACGAGGTCGAGAAAGTCGGGAGGAACGAGTAAAGGGAGAAAGACAGATGGCGCGGAGCGAGCCGAGCGAAAAACTGGAGGCAAAGCGGGCAGAGTGAGAGAAGGGGGTGGCGCAGGGGGTGGGTCGGGTGTCGAGATAACTTGACGACGGAGCTGCACTATGTTATCCCTCAGCCGTAACCGAAGACGAAGCGGAGGAGCAAGGGCGTGCCTTGTACCTCCTTGCAAACTGCCGAAACTTTGGCTACCGTCCCTCCGCCCCTTCGACTTCCGCCCCTGCGTCGCAGTTTCCGCACAGACTCTTTTCTGTGAGACGCGCGTACACGCAGTCTTCATTTTCGTGCGGAGTGCATAAATTAACTGCGCCTTGAACCGAACAAAATCTTAGCAAAATCTTAGTTTTGAAGAAGTTGTATCGATAGAAAGGTATTAAATATTGAATCTAAATCATGTCTTCGGGAGACGCATAATATAGAAGCAGCAATAAAAAAAGCGAAGAAGCTTAGTAGAGCAGCGTGAGAACCTAAATCTAACAGCGGAACTATCCTGTTGCTAGCAAGATATAGTATAACTTTTTCCTCTCTCATTTTTTTCAATTACTTAGTGTGTATGAGAAAAACGTTGGTTCATAATACTGTGAACATCCTTTATACATATTACGCAATTTTTCTGCTGCGAAAATCACTCTAACCCCGGATCCAAACTGCAGCGAGCACCAATAAGAACAGTGTCTAAGAACGTTCTCAAAGATGTTCACTTTCGCACAGCGAGCAAATAGATAGAAGGCCCAAAACATTGGTGGGCTATTAAGAAGTCGATGACCAAGGGTTTGGTCCTTTTCAGTAACAAAGATACCGCTGCGATGTTTAGACCGCGACAATTGCTTTGCGTCCCCTAGCGAGAGCATCACCTTGTATTACATGTGTGTTACTTTGATGTTTAACGTTTCTTTAACGTAAAAAAAATTAGTTATTACGTACATTGATTTTAGAACTTGGATTATAATTTTATTATTATTATTATTATTATTAATATTATTATTGCACTTTGTTAGATGTTAAATTAAAAATGAAAAATGAATTTACTCAAATGTCATACGAGGTTAATTTTTAAATTTTCATTTTAGGAAAACCATGATTGTTACTCTTAAATAATCAAAAATCGGGTCCTTGACCCAAAGAAAATTTTGTTTGGTATCTCAAGTAATCTCTGAATAAAATGTAAAAAATTCCTGACCTCAACTTTTACATAACATCTTAAAAATAACTTACTTTCAGAGTGCTTTTATAAAAGAGCGCCTTAAAAATCCCACACATTAGCTCTAACAATCCTCACTTTGTCCCCATTTTCAGAATTCCTATTTCCCTCAATACCTCGCCACACTCTTTCCGATCCCCGTCGAAGAAATTAACGACTTTTCTTCTTTGACCGTGGTGAATTAACGAGGGAACGTGTGCTCGAAGAAGGTACGGTAATTGCGCGGAAAACCGACCCTTCTCGCCCGTAACTTCGTACGGAGAGGCGACTTTTTCGGTGAATCGTCGAGTCGTTGAGGATAATGTATTATAATTATACGAGGAAGGGTGGGATCGCGGAAGAATACGCGACTGTCTCCGGGGTGGAATAAAATTCGACGGGATTCCCGGGACGTTTGCAGCTATCCAAGGCCCCCGAAACCCCGCGCAGCTCCCAGGGGAGAAAGTACGACGTGAATATGATCGTCGAGGCGTGCGAATATGGGACAGAACGGAGCGAGAAGTTCGCGAGAGCGTCGACTGCATCAACGGGGGACGTATGTACGCCCGTTTGATCGCGATTCGAACGGTTGTAAGTCGAAGTTGGCTTACAGGCGCAATCACGCGCAGGGATCTTTGGGAATTGAATGGCCACTTCGCGTCGCCCAACCCCCTTCGCTCATGGCGAGGGAAGCGGGGGAAATCGAACAAGCAAGCTGTACGTCAGTGACACGAGCCTCTCCCTTCGATCCCCGCGCCACGCGGAAGTCGTGAACCGCAGACGACGATATAACTTCGGCTACGGCGATTTTAAGAGCGCACTGATCGCGGACCGGACAGATGGCAGCCACTTCGACTTCATCGACCTAGGCGATCCTCACCGGCTTTATTACCCAGACGTACATCTAGCACTGGAACACGCGGCCGATAACGTATCGCTCTAATTATCCGTATCGCACAGCTGTCCGTTGGATATGACTATATACTAGCCTCGCCCGCGACGACTTTCTTCGCCGTCGCGGGGGAAACGCGACAACCGACCCTCCATAAATTAACGGGAAGTGGTGATTAGCGAGGGAAACGGGCAGCGGGCGCGCGCGGCACGACAGCCGTCTGCCCACTGTGTTTCCAAATCGTTCGTTAATTTTATATCACCAGCGCATGAGACGTCGCGTTTAACAATTGCGCCGACACACGCGAACCGCCAGACACCGGCGTTCGGTTCACGCCATCGCTAGTTTCTGTCTCGCATTTCACCGTGTCGTTACCACCGCATTCGTTCCGCGCCCCGCGTGTTCGATCCGCGATAAGTCGCGCGTCCGTCGACCGCTTAATCAAGGAGACGAATCTTACCACCGGGGAACGCGGGGCGTCGCGGGAACGCGGTTCCCCGGAGGGTGGATCGTATCGTCCTGAAAACCTTGGAGGTGGAGGGGGTGGAAACAGAGTTACGTGGCATCGAGAGGTGCGTATGCCGCGGTGAGGAGTAACGGAGCTAGCAACTGTGCTTGCAAACGCCCGCGGCAGAAAATGGTTAACTACTCTTTCTAATTTAGCGTGGTAAAATTCCGGCGCGAAACTGGTTCGGACACCCAGCCGCGGCCTGATTAATCGATTTACCGCAGTTTACTACATAATTCAGAGACTCATTACAACCCCGTGATTTTCAGCACCCCGACCCTGTTCGTTAGATACAGCCCCTTGTTTAACGTTCGACGCCGGCCATCGTCACGTTGGCGACCGTGAGGCCGATTAAGCGATCCTGTATTTCCATCACGTAACGACGGGAACGCAAATCGCTATCGTCCAATTACGCGGCTCGAATCTATTTATTAATTAACATTCAGGGCGTTACGTAACGGGGAATACAATCGCACCTGCCACGCCATGGATCGTGTACACCGTCCATCCTCCCCCTCGACCGATGGCGGCGAGTCCAAGGCGGCGGGCTCGTAAATCCCGGCTGTCGTAATTATAGCGAGGGACGGTAGCCGGTTCCGTCGAACGCGACGCTGCCGACGCTTTCATATCCGTTCTGATTTATTAAGCGGCTTTCGCCGCTCGACACCGGTGACTCGCGTGCCGACGCGAATCGTAATTAAATCGCGAGCCGTCGAGCTTCGAATCTTAGCCGATACGCGACTCATAGTCTACCGCTGTCACCGGGGAGATCGATGAAATTGCAAGGGGATCCATCAATATCTTCGCTCATAATTCCTGAACGTGGTGACCGCGATTTTTTTCGCATTCTACGCGGCCCTTCCACCCGGGAGCACAATTTTTCGGATTTAAGGGGGAAACCAGGACGATGATGCATATAAACGCTATTTTAAGGGCCTTTTTTGACGAAACTAAGGGTTATCTCGGTTTAGGGCGCCAGAAACAAAGGTGACATTTCGGAATATTTTTTTTTGTGGATATAAAAAAGTCCGGGGAAGATGATCGTACGGGAGGCTACGGTACTATATCAAACAAATTGTTTTTGTCTTTGATATCCAGGACCGTTCCTGAGTTGTTGGCTGCCCAGGTGCAAACACTTCTTTTCTAACAATCAGTTTACTTCTTCAGTTTCAATTCTCCCAGTCTTAAGTTATTCAAATTTTCAATTTGAATTCTTTGAATTTCTAATTTCCAACCTTCAAGTTTCCAATTTTAATTCCTAAAATCTGTAAGACTTCTGATATCTTCTAATAGAATGATATCTTTTAATAAATGAATCTCTTCAAACTATTTCCAATCTTTACACTGTGAATATTCAACTTAAAATGTTTGAATCTGTGTCTTCAATTTTTATTTTCTTAGTCAATAGGATTTGCGATAAACACATTCTCTTTTAGTAATTTTAGTAATTCCTCAGTAATTTATCTAAAAATACTTTTCTCGATAGTAATATTACGGACGAAAAAATATACAAGATTTTTCCTTAATTTCTCACGTCGATTCACGTCGATTTAAAAATAGTGATAATAAAGACAGTTTATTCTTGTGTACGAGTATTATTGCAAAGCTTATTGATCTCAAATTTTTCTTTTCATTTGCTAGGACCATGTGACTTTTCATTTCAGAACTTGGAGTGAGAAATTACAAGACCGCCTGATTTCCATAAATTTTTAGGGGCCTCTCACGCTGATTACTCTTTCGACTACAATAATTAATATTTTTACATTCAATTCTTGAAAAAGTTGTTAAAAAAATTACTTTCTGAAGGTATTAAAGATTATTAAAAAAAATAATACTGTTAAAAAGAGCCCTTAAAATAGTTTTTATATTCAGCTGTCACTATGACTTTTCCCCATGAATAGAAAAATAAACTGATGATCTTCTGTGACAGATTTTTTAGAATTTGTCTATAACTCAGTATTGTCCCTGAATTTTTAAATAAAAAAGATAATGGTGCGATAAAAAAATGATACCCCTAAAAGCCTAAAGTCACATCTAATTTTGAAGGACAAATATTTTTGTACTCTTCAAAAAACATCTTATGAAGTTGTTTACACAAATTTGTCATAACGTAACTGGTTTATACGCAATAAATAGTCGAAGTCAGGTATGATGTTAGGGTTTCAGGGATGACTATGTATCATGTAGGAGTTGAATTAATTTCGCAGAGTGAAAAAGAATTTTTGTCTCAGAAGAGACGTTGATCTATAATATTTTCCATTACTTCAAAGCAATCATGTTTAACGAGGACAAATAAAACATGTACGGACGTACGGACAAATAAAGAACGTAGATAAGTAAAGATAGAGCGACACTTTATCGAGGTTTAACCTTGTTCCCCTTCGAGAAGATAAATTTTTTTACACTCTACAAAGAAAATAAATCTGTCTAATCTACTTTTCCAAGTATTTGCTGCACTATACCATCGTCCATTGTCAGAGTTGCAAAATCGTTTTTCAATCAAAATAAATATACAAAAGAGTTTCATAATTTTGTTCGTGATACTAATTATTAGACTGCAGAAGTTTATCCATTTATGACAATTCTAAGTATGCAAAAATCTACGAGACAGTTAATAGATACCAAAATATACAAAATACAAGAAATGTAATATAAATACAATATTTAGAAAATAAAACGTAGTGTTAGTCCAATTTTAATTCTTTATTCGTATTGTAAAAATTTGATTTTGTATGAAAATTCGCAACCTACTAATAATTTAAATTCTAAACTGCATACGAAGTGTTAAAATTATCACAGAAAATAATATATGAATGCTATTTTTACTTGCAAAAGAAAATAAAAAACATAGTGATATCATAAAACGAAAACAAGTAATTTATGCAACCTGACTCCACATTTTTTCTTGTAAAATTAGTTAACATTCTGCAAGCTCATTATTTTCTCGCAAAACTATCTGACTCACTTGCAATACAGATAAATACTATCATTTAACAAAAGAATTCTAAAATTATTACTACATAGACTGCGGATGTTTATGCAAATTTATATATTCAAATGCATAGAAAAAGAAAAACAACAAATAAAAATGCCTTTTACCTTCTAAATACTATAAAATGTACTTTATTTTTGATATTTCATGCATTTCTACATCTACACACATCTTAATGCATTTTAGCACATCCAAAATCGTCATAAATGCATAAACATCCGCAGTCTAATTATTACGATCTTAATCGAGTTCAGTCTCCATAATTCTCAGTGGCATAAACATAACCGGTTTGCTCGGTAAAAAAAAAAAATTGCGAATGCAAACTGCGCATCGCCGATAATCGTTGCGGCATCGAAAGTGTCGAAGCGTCGCGCGATTCGACCGAAATAGCATTTCTCCCTTACACGACACGCGGAATGAAACAACCGAACACAGGCCGTCGTTCAGAACAGCCATTAAACCACCCTCAATCTTCCGCTGTTAGCTCTCCAGTATTACGTTTCGTGTAAACATCCGAGATTCGTTATTCTATTAAACCACCCCCGCGGCATGAGGACAGGACGCGCAGCGTAAAAATAAAAACAGGGAGAGGATGGTACGCACGCTCTCCGCTCGGCGAAATATCGCGAGGAAAAAAAAAAGGGTTCGAAAAACGATCGACCGACACGATTTCGGCGACGCGGCGCGGATGCTCCGAACGTCCGCGGGTAACCGACGACCACCGGCGTCTGAAAAATTCACGGAGCGGCAATTATCGCGAGACGAGAGTCCGCGGAGCGCGTAAACACGACCGTGCGGTTAACAAGTTATCCGAGGGCGACGCATTGAATAATGTAGAATTTAATTTCGGGCTTGCCGGTCGTCATCGAGCCTCGGCCCTCCGCCGCCGCCGTTGATTCGTGCCCGTGAAACATTTAGCGGCCGTGAAATTTCCCATGCGACCGGATAACGCGAAGCGGACCGAACCGACCCACGGTTCGCCCGGCCCTCTGTATTTGCCGATGAACGAGAAACGGCATCGAGTGTGGGACACGTCCGCTCTTTCCGCGATTCGTGCCTCGAATTTAGGACCGACAAGCAACCACGCGAGCCGCCGTGGGAGGAGAGAACAAAAAAAAAAAAAAAAGAAAAGTAGAAACGGACGAAGGGAGATGCGGGCGAGACAAAGAAGAACCGCTGGCGCGAAGTGTCAGGCAAGAGAGACAACGAGCGAGGGCGCAGGAGGAGGGTGCAGGAAGGGTGGAAAAACGCCAGTGAGCCGCGTTACGGATTAACGGGGGCGCCTGTGCTGCGACGACGATGCACTTCCCGGATATCCGAGCCGTCCCGGACAGCTCGTGAGATATTCAACGGACCGAATATCCGGCCAGATTATACGATTTTCCTTTTTGCCGCTGCCCCCCCCCCCTCGTCTACTGCGCCCCTCTTGCCAGTTTCTCGCTTTTTTCGCGTTGCTTTCCGCCCAAGCACCGCGACGCTCGTCCGGCAGAATGCGCGCGCGGAGTTTCGGCGCAATTGATATACCTTCGCCGCGCGAATTCGCGACAATCCGGCTCACGTATCGACGGTGACCGCGTATGAATCATTTATTAGCCGCCGGGGGAGGAATGAGTAGCTTCCAGATTTGACTTTCGTTGCGATCGGCAACCTGTTATCGCGTCAAAGCGCCATTTGAATATTACGCGAATCGTTCGGATTCAGTTTCCAGAGATGCGCGTGCTCGACGGATTAACTAGAGCCACATAGATGATCGACAAAACAACGTCAATCGTCTGTCGCTTTGTTCATTGCAACGTCCGTCGTAATATACAGGGTGTCCCAAACTCGACGCGGGAGCCAGAAATGGGAGATTCCTGGGATGATTCTAAACAACTTTTTCCTTTGCAAAAATGTTATCCGAAGCTTTGTTAACGAGTTATTAACGAAAAACATCGGCCAATAAGAGAGCGAGTACAGCGGATTAATGATGGCGCGGACAATGGCGGGCCAATACTACTCAAAGCTGGGGCGCGCGCTGAAATTCATCCACTGTATTCGTGCTTCTATTGGTCGGTGTTTTTTGTTAATAACTCATAACAAAGCTTTGGAGAACATTTTTCCAAAGGGAAAAGTTGTTTAGAATCACCCCAGGAATCTCCCATTTCCGACTCCCGCGTCGAGTTTGGGACACCCTGTATAAAGGCGCGTCTACATATAGCGAATAAACGTGAACGAACGTAAAGGTGGTCTCCCCACTTCGCGAAATACAAGATACAGAATGAAAGAGTGCAGCACAATTTTCTCAGATACGTCGCGTTTAAGATAGGAGGAAAGATGCATTTCTCTGATCATAAATATATTCCTGTTATGGATAGGCTAAAACTTATGTCTTTAGAGAGTAGAAGAACAATTTCTGATTTGATGCTTCTGTTCAAAATTCTGCATGGTTGCATCAAATGTCCCCAACTCCTTGAGCTCGTCAATTTATATGCGCCAATACGATATTTAAGAAGATCACAAACGTTTCTCCCAGCAAACTACACCTCTTATTTCTCAAATACCGATACCATTAACCGTATATGCACGGCAGCTAATGCTATTGACCACAACCTGGACATGTTCTGTGGCTCAATTTCTTTATTCAGGAAGCAAATTTATGATTTCCTGTACCTCTCCTTTTTCTATTATGATGAACACGTTTGAATTTTGTTCTTTGTTTCCTTCTCTAATATTTAATTAACCTCATTATATATATTTATAGTTTCATTTTTATTACTATCTTATACATGTTAATTCGTCCTCTAATGTACTGCTACTATAATTACTTGTACACTAATGGGAATTTTTCCCGTAAATAAATAAATAAATAAATAAATAAAGACTTCGATTTGACGACGAACAAAAAGAAGCGGAGTAAAGACCGGCGCGCACTATGTCGAAGCGCGGCGAAGCGAAGTGCAGCAACAAATGCGAATCAATTTCTTTAATTCGCTTCGCCGCGATTTATCATAGTGCGCGACGGCCTTAAAAGGGCAAACACTTACATCGTATTGTTGAACAGCTCGTCCAGCCCTTGCCTCAGGGTTTCTTCATTGAAGTTGACGAAGTCCAGAATTATCGCGACGCCTCTGTGCTTCGCTGCCATCGAGTTCTGATACTGATCACCGTACAGCGGCAACAGCAACATTGGTAGGCCGCTGTGAACACCCTCCGACAAGCCCAGAAGTCCACCGTGGCCGAAGTAGACTTTCACGTTCGGGTGATCTGAAACAGAATCGGGCACATTTTATTGTAAATAAAATACCAATAAAAGACCAATCACTTTTTGTTTCAATCTTTACATCGTAATAGTTTACCAGAAACTAAAGTGGAATCAGTTTTATCTGTGAGGAAGAACAATTATTGACCTCGAAACAATAAAAGTTTATCATTTATGAATCGTTTACTTTTTTCTAAATGAATCTCAACTTGGTATGAAGCGGAAAACAATTCATTTTGATCCAATGATTTTATTTAATAGATTATTAAATACTGATTCTATAATATAGTTTATAAAAACTGAACATACAATATAAGGGAAATGTGTACAAAACGATCCCTCGAAGTAAAATGGATACCTTGTTGTCCTGTAGCTATTAGTGATGCTATATTTTCAAATTGCTATACGTTGCATCTAAGGTAAGGTTTGTTTCAATGCTGTGTAACTTTTGTCCTAAATTGTTTAATGTGACAGCTGTTTTTTTGCCAGATTTGAGTATAATTTAACAATAATTTAATTAATATTTCATTACTGTTTTTACAAGTTTGAAATTATATTCTGATGATTAGACTGCGGATTTTTATGCATTTATGGCAATTTAAAGTATGAAAAAATCTATGAAGCTGTTGATACATGTCAAAATATACAAAATATCAAAAATATAACTCAAGTTACAATGTTTAGAAAATAAGAAAAACTGTTATTAAAATTTGCATTTCTTATTTACCTTTGTAAAAATTTAATTCTGCATAAAGGTCCGCACTGTATTGGTGATATTACCTGCAATTTCTCCAAAATTACTTCACTGGGACGCGAAAAAGTTTGACTTTTTGAAACTGATCTCATTTTCTTGCGTTTACTAAATAGTCGATTTTAAGTATTCCTCATTCTCATTCATTGTATGCCAAAAATGTTTTTTAATTTTCATCTTATTTATTAGAAATAGGTGTTTTGGGTAAATAGGATTCTGAGGGATCATTTTATACACATAGTGGTAGAAAATGATCGTTAAATACGTTTTTAGAAAAATGTAAATAAAAAGTATAATTGATGGGGTAGCTAACTTTTATCTAAGCGAGTGATAAGTACTAGTACTAACTTGCAAAAACTACTTTACTTTTATTTAAATAATATTCATTTGTATTTTTTACATGAACTAAACCTCAAGGCTGGTTCAGGCACGTCCAGTAATTTAGTCGAGTGGCGAGTAGTTACATTGTTTTACTAAATTACTCGACTAAATTTTAGTGTTCATACATAGTAAATTACTAACATACTAGCCACTTGACTAAATTACTAAACTTGTGTGAATCAACCGTTATAGGGATCATTTTAAACACATTTCCCCTACTTGTGTGACATGTAATCTTGAATCGAAATAACGAAACAATCTCAAGAAAAATCATTTGTCTACTCAAATAAACTAACATATTATTTAATAAAATATGTAGTCAATGATTAATTAAAATAATTTACTTGAGTAATGTCCAAGCCTGATCTGAAAGAGGGACAATTCCATTAAAGAACGTCGACCCTCCTTGCCGAGAGAAAAGGGAGCCTCCCTCCTTTGTAAATGCGCAGCGTAAAATTTCATCATGCTACCATAAAGTAGAAAACATTTCCGGGGGACCGTTCCCCCGTGACACGAGTTATTGCAGCGCCCTGAAATGCTATCTCACCCCTCTGAAGGAATCGCGACACCCCGTATAACAAGGGAAACTCTCGACTTTAAATAAATCTCGGCGTCGATGTTCGGCTGAGAAATCTCCGTCGGCCGCGTTTATCGCGAAAAGTCACCCTCCCGCCGAGGGAGGACCGACTGCCGTATCTTCGCGCGCGATTCCTCCGACGTCGATCCTAATGTCAAATTCCATTACCGCCGCCATATCCCCCGCCGTCGACAACCCCGTCTCCGCTGCAGATGTGTACGCGCGAGTTAAGGTGCGTTTGCACTCGGCAAACGCGCGACAGACAGTTGAGAGCTTTCTCCCGACGACGCGTCGACTTCAAACGGTATACTTTTAATCGAAAACTAAACGACAAACATCCAGGAAGCCTACGCGTCTCGCCATGTTTCTGTTCCGATATTCTTTCTGTCCGAAATTCGCCGCGAAAGGGTCGAGAGTCAACCTTTAAGCGCGGTGTCTCGAACGCGAAGGGCAAAGGTGCAAACTAGTGGCAAAGAGTCTCGAGGTTTTCGGCACTCGATACATCCCCCGCTTCGACGTGTCGATACGTGACGGAGGATATCCATCCGTCGACTCGGCCTGAATTTTCGCTCGGCGACGAGTCGGTTGGCGGAAAGGGGATGGAAAATCTGTTGGGCGGTTCGCGCGATTTGCTCGAGATTTGCTCGAGATTTCCCTCGGCCGCGAGAGACGTTTTTACGGGCCCGGTAACGAGGAAATAACGCGCTGGTATTTCCTCGAGACGCTCTCGCGTGTTTTACGACGCAGATACCCGCCGCGGAGAATTGATATTTGCCCGGCGAATCGTGGGACGACCAGTAACGAGCGCTGACAGCCCTTTTTTACTGATATCCGGGAGGAAAGTGCATCTTGAAAGTCACCTGCTACTCTTGCCTAAGAGTGGATCCAGGATTTTCCTTCGTAACGAGGATTCGAATGAGAATTCAATGTTCTTCAATCTGGTTCAAACTGTTCTTTCATTTCGTGAAATAAAATACTACACGTATTTTAGACTTGCATATTGCTTGACCAGTTCTCAAATAGCTCCTGCAAACTACGTGCCATCCTCAAAGACAAATTTATTATACACGCAACGAAAATCGACATCTCAACAGTCCTCAACCCAAACAGTGCAAAACCCTTTAGGACAAGAAATCCTAGAAACGCTACACAAAATAAAAAACAGCGACCGAAATACTGAAATACTGTTTAACACAAAATCATCGATTTCTAGAAATTCAACGTGTATCCAGCTAAACGTCACGAATTCTTCTACGCCACTAAGAACGGTTAATTTATCTTCACACCAGATTTACCATCAAGATCTCAAAATAATGATCAAAAGTAAAATCAAATCAACGTGAAATTCAATGTGGAAAAACATTAACGCCATTAAGCAGAAAATGCCAAAGAGTACTAACAGGATTAAGAATATGCAAAGAAATGCGATACTTGCAATGAAAGGATAACTGTCAAACACATCCTAATCAACTGTCTGAAAGAAAACAAAGAAACCATCCCAAACGTCATCATCAAGGTAGCACCAAACAAAAAAGAAACTGTCCAATCTATCTTCAGCTTTGCTGAGGATGTAAATCTAATTAAATTAATCTAATCCAACACGAAAACAACAATAGACGACAACTAAACTCACTAAAATATACTGTAAAGACGTAAATACACACTACATCAAAATGCGTAAAGGAATAATACAAATATAAATATGCAACATGTAAAATGTAACCTTATGTAGTCGCTAATAACCCATCGAGGTGAATGCGACTCCAAATAAACAAATAAAAAAAAAATATTATGAGGTAACTTCGAGAGTGATGGATCAGTTGAGTATTTTCTAAAGTGCTCTTTATACGAGCAATTTGTCAGACTTATTTTACTGTAACGACGGCGATTAAAAGCAGCTATCAATATTACATTTTCATTTTATGAAATTATGAAGGAAAGCAATATTTTAGATTTTAGGAGGTGAGAGAATTTTTTTATGTGGTTATAAGAAATTAATTTTTCTATTATTTGAACAGATTGTAAACTTTAGTAAGCAGCAATTCGCGGCAACCTCCACGCAGTGAGACTTGGGTAATCGGTAATAGCCGAGCGAATTGACTGCGAAAATGTAATAACTAAGATTATTAGATATTAAATTAAATGTAAGGCTAAGTATAATTTATGTAAATGAAACTGATAATATTTTAGGTGGAAATTATAATAAATAAACAAGGTGGATATTTTCAAAATACCTATAAATACCTGAATAGAAAATTGATTCCGTCTATCTTTGAAGTTCATTATAATTTAAGGTTTACAGTTTAATTGTTTTCAATCTATGTAAAGCAAATCTATAATATTATTCACTTAACGCTGCAAAAAATCTGGTCGATAGTTTTCCGATCAAACAATTTATCTGAAAGAAAAAAAAAACCAAAAAGTTTTAGAAACTATATGTACATAACTATCGCACAACGTAAGATTTTTTTGGTTGATAGTTTCTTTCCCGTTTTTCTATACAATTATAGATATCAATTTTTCAATAAAATTTCAAATTTTTTATTTAAGAGACCGTATTTTTTCTATTTCTTGAAATTTTCCAAACTCCCTACGTCATGTAATAGCCATATGCATATACTTTAAAAAATTTCTTGATTTTTAATTTCTGTTGAACTTTTTTTGCAGCGCTGAGTTGCTGATCTTCAATGAAAAAGACAATTATGTGTGTGTGTATGCATACCGATATATTGACCCGACTGCAAAATGACGCGTGCCACTCACTCGCATTGACCCTAACTCTTTCTAAAATTGGGACACAACTGCAAGCTGATGCACAGTCTATAGTTACTATGTCTATGGTCGCCGATACGGAGCACCATCGGAGGACACTAAATCCACGAGACAAATTGAATGGCGATCGATTCGCATTTGAAATTTCACCGATGTATCCAAGCGACGAGCCGTCGCGTTAGCATGCCCGCCCCCCGGGTTGACCCGACTAATCTAATAGAGTCGTAAAAGTAACAAAGAAGTATTATCCTATCCCTTAATGGATGCCGATCGGAACAAAGTGGACCCTGGATAGAATGATTCCCTCCCCCATCCCACCATCGAAAGGTAATGCGATCCCCCGTTTTATCCCCCCGCTTCTATACCGCTAAATGCGATACTCGGGGGCATTGCATGTCAACACGTCCAACGTCGTTGCCTCCGGAATCAATTTGCATTAGTGGATCGTGCGCGAAACGGCAGGATCGATCGCGAACACGTCGCGGAGCCACTCTCTGTGATCGAGAGGAACCCGCGTCAATTTATCAACCTGTCCTGGGATCCCGTTTATGCGCGCACTCGGGTTCTTAAAAGAGACGAGCCCTGGACGCGTTTAACTTTTACCAACGACACACCTGAATTTTGAATCTCGAATTTTACCCTGCGACGAAGATAGGAGCTCGATCAATCGACTGGATACCGGAGTTGAAATCGAAGCATCTTTTTCGAGATCAAATAAAATTTAATTCGAAATTCCAGTGCAAAAATTGAAACCGTGGATAACGGAGATCAGGCATAATTGAAAGCCGATTAATCCAGATTCCACTAATAGCAAAGCGTTACGTGACGCCGATTCGAGAGAGAAATTAACAATTTCTGCGGGCCGGGAATAACTCGCGGGTCGCAGTCACTTGCTCAGAGGATGATGCACCTTTTCGCGTGCGAAAATAACGCAAGAAGATTGCGAAGCAAGGATCTTATCGCGGTGATTGGAAAAGAGGCGGTGGCCTGGATACAGAGCCGAAGAAAGTATTAATAATTCTATATACAAATAATGCATCAGCGATTTTTCTGCGGTTCTCCAATGTGAGCATTTTTAACACGCAGATTATAGGATCATAGTTGCGATCCGTGAAGTGCATTTGACAGGGAAATGCACGTGATACTTATCTCAGAATCTTATGCTGAGTTTTCTCAATAAGATACATGTATTTGGTTTGGTGATGAGCCCAAATGACGCTTGCGAAATCTAGATGCGGTAAGACTAGTGTATAATCTGGAATACTAGTGTTAATTCTGGAAAGCAATAGTGTTAAGCCGTTCTGAAGTTTTGTTAATAGTCAACGTAAGACGTGTAATAATTCAAGTTTCGCATGTCTTTGGACTTTTTTTATGTATATTTAGCTCCTTCAAAAACTCTGTTTCGCTACTTCTGTAGATGCGAATAACGCGTTCTCGTTGTTTATAATTTATTCTTTTTGTCAGTGACTTCGTATACCTACAGCTCGTGTTACTTTCTCTTTGTACACTAATGGGAGTTATCCCGATTATTAAATAAAATAAATAAATAATAAGGAGTATGGAGTGTAAAGGGGTTTCTGAAATCCTTACAAAAACAAAATATGAACCCAAGAGCTCTATTAGCTTTGCAAACCGCTTTCGAGATGTGATTGGAATAAGACAGTTTATCGTCGTAATGTATACCTAGATCGCGAATCATGTCCACTGCGGTAAATTAGTATTAATAAAAATATTGAATAATAAAATGAAAGCGATCAATCGCATCTCCTCCGCTCGAGTTACTGCCGATTGTAGCTAGTTTACCTGACCAGACGGACGATCGCGGTCGGCGAGATGCAACCGACCACGGAAAAGGAGCTCGTCAGCCTCGACATTGATCTCGTTGCTGCGTGTATATCGTGGCCAACGCCGCGACACGGATAGCGCTATCTACGGTCGAGATAAAACCGATACCGCCGTAAGGAGAGAGTTCACGAGTAAAAACTAAAAACTCTTATCGGGGACTCGCGCCAGTCATCGTTCACGCGAAAAAAAGAAACCCGTGTTTTTGAAGATTTCTTTCGCCCCATTGAACGACACCGTCAAAAACATAATACTTTTATCTGTCACGTTTTTGTATCATGACGAGACTTTAAAGCGCCGCTTGTCGTGACTGATAGCAGGTACTTCGGGAGGCAACAGACCGTCGAAGTTGTCATTTATCAAAATCATAGTGCCACGCGATATCGTCGATCTAGAAGCCAAGATCCTCCTTTGTTTCAAGAGCGAAGCGTCGCGTCACGAACTCGGTTATCAAAATATTTGACATTTCGTCCAATGTTTTCGATGTGTAAAACAGTTTGCGATACGCGCCACGCGCATGTGTAACACGTTCGTCACACAGCGCGACGTGTACTCAGTGCATAAATTTGCAGAGGTCACTGTGTGTACAGTGACTAAGAGACAAATTGACCGACGATCACGCACCGTGGTTACGTATTCGAATAAAGTAGAGGAGAAGAAGCAAAGTTGCGTAATGCGAACGTTCTTAAACATGTCATAATCGGTCACGTGGACAACGTAGCACTCACGTTACTTAAACTGTCACGAAGCACGTTTTATATCGATCGGCGTATCAATCATGCGAAATTGTCCGATAAAGTGACAAGCGTCACGTCAATTAGCGTTCGCGAGTCTGACCATTTAAGTACCTAATCTACTGGCTGCCTAAACTGTCCTCCAAGACGCCGAAAGAACAGACAGAAACAACGACGAGGTTCGCCGCTCTGGGAAGGTTTAGCGGTGATTTATGTTGCCAGCAGGTCGTTAGCGAGTTGCCTAATTAAAGTCGTTTCACTCGACGGAGAGCCGGGAACTGCAAAACTACCTACGCGAGAATTTCCGCGGTCCTGTGGCTCGTCCTTGGCCACCTGGTTCGCAGTTTGACCTGTCAAGAGAACGTCCTCGACGCGGCGAACCGTTTCAATGCTTAGAACAAACAGAGACCGCCTGAAGAAACATTATGAAACAATCGTTCGAACGATGAAACGAATCTCGTTAAAGAGCAACCGAGTGACGGACAAAAATATGCAGTCTAAATTGGAATTCAACACCTCGAGCGTCAATAGGAATTTTTAATTAGTCAAACATTAACTGCGTCGACGGCGAAAATTGTTCTTTTATCCCCCAAATATCGATAGAAACAAGAACAGTTGCGACGCAATTGAAAAGTAATTATAATTTCAACAAGCAATGCGAGAAACGAACGTGTCAGACGAGACGATCTCGCAATGCGAGAGTAATTTAATATTCGTTGATCGATACGACATGCACGTATCAATGTTTCGATATCATTTCGAAGCATCGAAAGCTCCTCGACTATGCAAAAGCCGCTTTGAAAGTTTCAGAAACTATTTGACGGGCCGACGCCGCCGCTGTGCAACAGCAAATACCGGCGCGCTCTCCAAACGTTTCAGCCTCGAAAATCCGTTTTCGATATTTCGTAACGATTTCCCGTCGCGGTCCGCTTCGATTAGTTTCAATTCACCATTACGGAATTTCAATTTTGATTTTTACTACTATGTTCGCCGGCGAATTTTTCACCGCCCTTATTTCTCCTTATTTCCAAGCAATTTACGATTTTTCCCGAATACCCTGAAACCTTCGTCGTCGAATTTCTTTTTAACGAAATATTGTGATGATTCCGCGCAAATATAGATCGAAAAATTTTCACGGAAAATAAATGTGTGTAGGATTGAAGTCCCAGTGGTTGGATGTGCTCTATTAATTGTCTTTGAACTTTTATTAGTATTAAACTAAAAAAACATATTCA
This sequence comes from Perdita meconis, assembly GCA_030770465.2. Classification (NCBI taxonomy): domain Eukaryota; kingdom Metazoa; phylum Arthropoda; class Insecta; order Hymenoptera; family Andrenidae; genus Perdita; species Perdita meconis. The sequence goes on from JASKOS020000007.1 coordinate 6,539,150, forward strand.
CGAAATGCAGAAAATAAAATTATTATCCTTTGTTATTTTATTCTGGATGTTTCGCTAGCTAAAACTATATAAACATACAAAACACGGTTGATATGAAGAAAACATTAAAAATTGTAAAGAAACAATTTTACGGTTGAATCATCTATCGAAACATTTGATTTACATTGCAAACATTTGTTCTGGACTTGGCGAGGTATAAAAAATATGTAAGAGACCTGTTTTAAGCGAAATACTCTGTATACTAAAAATCATTGCAATCGATTGGAAACATATGATGTACATTTGAAAAAGAAATATTATGTAACAATCACGAACTTAATGTATCACGAAAAGCCTACTAAACGATCGACTAAGATTGAGAGCGTCTTTTTTGAGTTCATAACCAATACGTTGATTATACTTTTACATTAAGTAGAGATTTTTTAGACTTAATAAAGGATAGCCATATATTTTCAAATCATTTCTCTTTTGTTAAAATTACAATGTTAAAATATATCTTTATTACAAGAAACAATATGGATAAAGAAAATGTTTTGAATAATCAAATGCCTTCACCATTCCAAACTAAATTATTTTGGCCAAAGGTCGTTGAAAAAAAAAAAACAGAAAATTTAATTTTCTGTCTAAACATCTGTCCAATAACTGGGTCAAATGATCGCTTTTATAAATATAAATTTTAATATTTTTCTTTTATATAAATGATATTCCATAATAAATTTTCTGAAAGAAAAAAATTCGAACTAGCGATTAAACAAACTTTCAGATTAATTTATATTGTTTTATTATACAAATTTTTAATAACTGCAAACTCCATCTTAAAAGCCCACTGAGACATTTACATTAGGTATCGAATATTCAAAAATTCGTAATAGCAAATAGTCGGTCGTAAGAAATTTTCAGTAAGTGAACTTGAACGATCTTCACGGTCAAAGATAATCGTTCTAATCATCCTAATCGTCTGAGTGACTCGACTCGCGAGTCGTTGCGAAATCTTTTCGTGTCGTGCTTAATATTGAATTTGAAAACAACCGTGAACACACAAGATTTCATTGACAGAGATCCAAAAAGAAGATCCTTGAACGTGTAGAAAATAATATACGATTCGGGTTAGGTTCAAAAGTTCTAAGCGAGCGTCATATGTACATAAATAATATGCATATCGGAGTGAGATGTGAATTCTATATGGAAAGCGTGATGAATCATTGTTTACCTCTTTGCAAATACTAAAACTCATAGCGAACTGCTCGTATAGTTATTACGCAACTGTGAGAAATTGCAAAGCTTCGTTTAGTAACGAGCTTTAGATACGCTCTATCCTCGTCTCGATCCTAACAATCTTCCTGCCGAAATTCGCAGAAATGGTTGAACGTCGTTAATCACCATGATGATAATCCAAAAAAAAACGAAATTAAATGAATAAGCATAAAAACAGATTCGCAAAAAGTCTGTTCCGTGAGCAATGTGCATAATCATCGCTTTAAACCGGCGATGATGCAACGAGGTTGAGGATGATGAACTAGACTTTCCTTTCAAAAAGGAAACACTATGACATATCGCGACCTCGTATCTATGCAAAGAAAGCGAAAAACATGCGCGACTTTATATTAAGAAAGTCATAAAATTATCGACAAACGTACTAACGCGCGACGGAAGCGTATCGACGCGACACAATTCTAGTTTGTTATCGCTGTCATAAATATTACCGAAGGAAGAAAATTCAATACTGTATTATCGTCGGCTGAATTTCAAAATACTCTTAAATATACCTTCTGTTCATTTTTATTACACTAGCTGAAATGACTTGCAATTAGAACTGGAAATATTCTAAAAACCTTTCCACTGTGTCTTTTTTCCTGAATGCAATTTTAATGCATTTCATTCAAGATTGAGACGTATTAAATTGACATTTTTGTCTCTGAAAATGTCGTTAATTGTCCATGTATTCTAGCGGAATTTTCTTGAATGAAAAATTTTTCTAGACTCTTCCATTTTTCATTATTTTATAGCCTCCCATTAAACGAAACGTTATACAACAATTTGTTGAACTCGTCCCAAAAAGATATAGAATATACAGCATTATGAACAAAAAGATACTGTAATGTTTTTTGTTTTGAATTCTAGATTCTAGATGGAAGCAACCTTTATAATGTCAAGGAATAAAAAAAACCTCAACGTTAACAATAATTTTTTAACGTTTTAATAAAATATGATTTTAAAAAATTCAATTTTCTATTAAATTCTTCTCTTTAAATATTTAGAATTTTTGTATTCGTTTTCTCATTGAAATATTTTCTAACGTATCACAGTTATACAAGAAATAAAGAAGTATGAATATTATATCTGTGATTATAAGATGTTTTCATTTTCAAGATATTCACGTTTAAAATTCTGATTGCCAATACTATACTACGAAAATATTCGTTTAATACACTTTTTGTCTGATAATAATATAAATTCTGCTTTCTAGATCAGAATTAGGCATAAATTCAAGTTTCTTGAAAACATTACTTACGTAGTTTTGCCTCCCAGCCACAGTTATTCAATTCCAAAAATTATAGGAGATTACTATTTGCCATCCTTTTGGCATCTCCTGTCTTTTTTAAAAGCGTTCTTTTTTTCAATTTTTTTATAAAGAACTCGTAAAAGTTATTGCTATCTAACTTTTTCGTTACATATTCATTACCATTTGGAGAGTATTGAAGTCATTAATGTTTTTAGAACTGGTGATCATGATATCTCAAGATCGGCTTGGTCAATTGAAGTCAACTATTGCATACATTTTCAGCATATGTGTGACTGTTATCCTAGTCATGATGATGTCAGAATATTCATTTTTTCCTTTTGACAATCCTTTAAAAAAGTAAAAAACTGTAAAAAATCGAAACATTCTTTTCAAAGCATCGCTTTTTTTTTTAATTTTCCATGCTTTTCTCTCATTTTGGTACCGACTATAACCACAAGTACCTTAATTAAGATTCAATCTCAGTTTTTTGTTTTGGATGAGCAAAACTAACGGAATCATAGTCACCATAAGCAAACCTTCTTTTTTTACATTGATAACGTCAAAGTGAACCATTTCGAATAATTTTCACCTTTTCTAAACCAAAAAAATTGTTTAATATTTTCCAAATGTTAATAAAAGGTGATCCACACAACTTGTACACCTCGAATAACTTCCAAAGGATGCGGCGTTCTATGAAAAAAATGTATCCCACGAAACCAAACCTTGAATATAAACAATTTTTTTTATACAACGCATACTTTAGAAGTTATTTCAAGTGTGCAAATTGCGTGGACTCTGTACGTACAAAAAAAAGCAGATAGCGATGACAACTTTTATGACATCTTCATAAACAATTTCGAAAAACACTTTTTAAAAAAACCCTTGCACTAGAAAACCCCCTTAAAGTAAATAAAATACCCGTTTGTGTAAAAAACCCAAGAACCATAGTAGAGTTAAAATGGACACACTGTATGTATCGACTTCCAAGAATCATTTCAATTCATTACGTTCGACACCACAGCCGACACTCCGGGTCAATTCAACAGGCCGTTCAAGACCATCAGTTTCTGTCACTTTTTTCGGAAGCAAATGACAATGACCCTACGAAGATTTCTGTATCCCTGTGAAGTATTATGTGTTTAGAAGTCTTCATGTTCACAGAAGATACCGTCGTGGAGGTTTCGCTATTAAAAAACTACAAGAGCAAACTCTGACCTTGAACTGCCTGTTGAATTGAACCGAAGTATACCATTGCTTTCGGGAATACTAACTACAACTTCATCGATATAAGCAAATATGTCTACATACTCATTACGTCGAACTGCGGCAGCCACTTCTTGATCAAAATATTGCTGGGTTTATTCGGCAAATTATCAATCTCCCACTTCCAAATCACCTTCCTAGGAATGGAACCGAGCACGTTCATCAAGGTGGTGAGCATCTCGTCGGGTATAGTCGACATCTTCACCATGGAGCCAAGACTGAAGAACAGGACTCCCTCGTGAGCGTTGTCCAGGAACTGGGCGATGTCCTTCGGCAAAGGGTTCACCTTCGACGGGATGTGCAGTCCACCCAACTCAATCACGTTCGGAGGGAATAGTTGAGCCCCGTGAAGAACGTAGTGCGTGTTCACCATGATCAGCGACACGTTTTTGCTGAACTCCCTCAAGTTGGGAACATCCGGGCCGAAAGCCTGCACCGCAGCGGCCTGATCGTGCCAGTGGAACCAAGTGTTGAACACCGTGGTCGTGAACCAAATCATCATAACGTTGCACACTCTGTCAAAGAAATTCATCGGCTTCGATACGAGAGTGAACAGCGTCGGAATGTAAGCAGCTTCGTGCGAAATCGACAGCTGTTCGACGGTCCAGGCCATCATCTGGTGGCTTGACATTTGAATGAAGGGAGCGTTCAGCTTGTGAACCACGGCCATGAAGCAGTTTGTGTTGAAGTTCTCCGTGAGCACCAGGTCGAACTTCTGTCCGGATCGGACCATTTTTTGCACTTCGGGATGATTCAAACCGTTGCTGCAGCCGATGGATGCCATGTAGTTCAACAGGAACATTTCCTTAAATGCCCTGGCATACGAATGGTCGATCGATTTCAGGTCCACCACGTTCACGAACAACTTGGTGTTCTCGGTCAGAAGCGAGATGTCCTTGTAGTTCGGCAGCGGTTCCTTAGCGATGTCCTTCTCCGTCCTCGGGCAGTACGAAACCACCGTGACGTCGTGGCCGCGTCGCGCCAACTCCTCGAGCAGCGGCTTAAACACGTCGAAGTGGCTTTTGCCCATGTGCCCGAAGATCGCCGCGATCCTCAGCTTCGTCTGCGGCAAGGAGGAATTGGTCGCCGCCGAGCAGGAGGCAAAAAGCGCGAAAAGGCACAGAAAAATCAACCGAATCCCCGAAGCCCGCATCGTGAAGCCTTTCTCACACTCTGGCTAAACTTTCAGTGTCTCTCTCGTTTCTTTTCAACGGAGCTACGATCGCTGCGGCGTCCAGAAGCGACTGATCGACCCCTTCGCCTGTCGCTTTTTGCTGGGACCACTGGGCTGCTCTGTGACGAAGTTCAACGCGAGCGAACCGCTTCTAGGGAAGGGATCCGATCCACCGTGTCAACCAGTCGATAACTCGCGAGCAACGGCGACTCACGGTATCAGCTACCGTCAACAGTTTACTGTTGTTATGTTCACGCGGACCGATTCTTAGATACGTTACATAAAATGCCGAGCGTAGGTATTTCGCAAGTCAGTTTCATTCTAGTAAATGTGACTGATAACCGAGGCGTTCACGAAATGGTAAATCAGTCCATTCAGAGCTCGAGTAGTTAGTTCATTCAGTCTCGATAAATTGAAGCGGTGCTCTGTTGAAGAACGATATCGACACCGGCGAAGAGCAGAAACGAAGAGCCGAACCTGATACGACAGCTTAATGCGCGCTTGACATATTACGCAACGATCGAACGACAATTTACTATTCCGGGCTCGTAACCAGAAGAGGCCGTATTTGTCTAAAGCAAACCGAACCGCGCGCGCGTCTCAAACCTTTTTTCTCATTAGGCTGACGATTATCGATGCACTGAAGCTAGATACATATCAGCGCACTGATCACACATCATCGTGTTAGCACATTTTTTCAATCGCTCGCGAGCTTTCAACGCGTTCGAAGCGCGCCGCTCGCCTCTGCGAGAGACAGAAAAGCACTTTCGATTAATCGTTCCACGACGCAAGAGGAAACACTGATTAGGAACACTGAACGCTGCTTAGTCTCGTAATGATTCTTAAAGGGAGAGACGCTTACGAAGAGGCAACTGTACCACTACTGCTTCGCGAACGCTTATTCTCGACTGGCACTAAAGGTCTCGACGTCTGTATATAAATAGAGAATGAACAGAGAGGTGCCATTGACTATATCCCAAAAAAAAATTCCGCGCCACTTTAAAAGCAATCAAACCGTTCGACGAGACGAACACAACAATCGTAGGACGGACGGAGCGAAACCCGTGAACGACCTCGTGGTACCTTCAAAGCCCAAGCGACTCGTTGATTTCCTCCTCGAATACTTTTTACCCAGAGTTTTGGAGACTTCCACCAATCCCGACCGACGACCTTTCTCCTTCCATGATTATGTTACAGCCCGCTCGCTCCCGTGTGCCCCACTTTCACAACACAAATGTATACCTGAAACTCGGGACAACAGGTAGAGGCTCGTTAAAATGTACGGAGGCCGATAATTTCGTTAAATCGAGGCGAGGGAACCGCTTTGTTCGATTCCAAAGCACAGCATCGCTGTCCTCCCGGCTCGTTCTTTCCCTTTTTTTAACTTGGGCATGCACCTTCCCCTGTATTTTATTATAAATGAGTTGCCGCTAATTGCGTTAGGAGTTCTTTAGTGTTCTTACTCATCCCTGCGTAGTTGAAGTGATTTTCGATACCGTAAAACGGAAGAACATTGAGAATATGAGATTATATTGAAAATTATCAATATTTGCTTAAGATATTAGGATCTCATGATTTTATCTTTAATTAAGATTGAGATACGAAGGCTTAAAATTTGCTATTTGGAGAGTTAAAATTAGAGATTTGGTTAATTAAAGCTTTAGAGCTAACATTGAATATTTCGGAGTTTCAAGTCGGATATTTAAAGATTTGGAGCTGAAAGTTTGATAAATTAAAAGTAGAGTTTAATATGTAAAACTGAAGATTTGAAAACTTAATGGTGGAGGTATTGAAGATTCGAAATTAAAGATTTGAAAACTTATAGGGTTTCTAGAAATTTAGTATTCAAAGAATTTAATATTGAAGTTAGAAATTAACAAATATGAAGTTACTTTCAAAGCTTAGAACAGAAAATTTAAAGAACTGAAATTTAAGATTTTAAGATTTTCATTTAGAAATTTCAAGTTCTAGATTTAGAGATTTTCAAAATTAAAATTTTAACTCGAAAATTTTCAGTGGGAAATTTTAAAAATTACAATCCGAGATTTTCTAACTCTCAAATACGAAACAATCTTCAAAAGTAAACAAAATAAATGCTTTTAATATAATTTGTAAACAAATTTTGATTCTGTGTGTGCAATTACTGGCTTACAACACAAACAATCTAAAAATGAGTTTGCAATAGAAGTAGAAGCAGCTAAATGTAGTTCAGTTGCATACATTCATTGGAAAATGATAGAGTATGTTACATAAAAAGTATCAACAGTAGTTACGAGTATACTATGGATTTTTATGCAAAAGAAAATGTTTAGAAAGGCAGATGAAACTTGAATAACTATGTATTATTTCTTAATTATTATAACTTGAACTGTATTTTTGATATTTTGTATATTTGGGCAACTGTCAACAACCTCGTAGATTTTTAGAATATTTAGAATTGTCATAAATATATGTATAAAATCCACAGTTTACTTATAAGCTTAAAAATGTTAAAAATGCAATCATTTAAATTACGGAACGTTTCAAGAACTTTTTCTTTTTTAGCGATAATTTGAATACATTTAAAGTACTTTAATGTATTTTATATATTTTATAACATCCACTGTTTATTATTCTTTTCTTAATATTTTTAACTCAAATTTAGCTTTAATTCGTCGACTATTAAAAAAAAATACGACATTAAGAATAAAAGTTCACATCAATCTAGCTTGGTATTCAGTATAATGGAGCAACTATTCATTACACAATGTAAAGTGTTACGCCGTGTACAGACACTATCAGGCTGCCTTGCGAGGCACGCGTCGCGTCGTTACTTTGTTTCGGTGTACGAAAAGAAATGAGACAACGCAAAATAAATGAATGCAAACGTTGCCTCGCTTCTTTTTCATACTCTACTCTACAATAAGGTAGCGGCCCGAGCCTCGCAAAGCAGCCTCACAGTGTGTGTACACAGCTTAAGATGGAAATACATAAATGAATTATATGTATAGTTGTAGTATCGAATGTAGTATGCCATGTAAAGATGTATGTAGAGTAATGGTCCCTATTAATGAGCCTGTATCTATTAGTGTGCCTCTACACTGAAATAAATTGTAAAGAAGAATATCTCTAAGAAATAAAAGAAAAACATTTCTTCAAATAAAGTCAAAGTATTACACTTAATGAAAAAAAAAAAAATGTTTTTCTTTCATTTCTAAAGGGATTCCTTTTTTATAACTTATTTAAATGTAAGGGCACACTGATAGGTTCAGGCTCACTAATAGGGACCAGTACCCTACCTTATAATGATGAATAGCAACGAGAAAACAAAACATGAAAATTGATTGAATTTTAAAAGTTTTCGTGTCCGGCGTTTTGAATAAAGATATCGATTTCCTAAAATAGAGAATATCATTTATTTTCATCTGACAATAAGGAACCAAAATATCTCCGTATAGGTGACCAAAGACTATCCTAGTAACAAATGACGAATAGAGGAGACTATACCGAGATCGAAGACGGAACAAGGGCGAGCCTCGATCTACCTGACCCTATTTATGAAGTCCCAGCAGCGAAAAAGCCCACACCATAAATTTCCCGTCGAAATCTCTTAATCCCGAGTACCCTCGGCGCAGCCGGAGGCCAGCCGCCGATAACGAATCCACCAAATCAAAATAAACGATACGGCTCGCGAATATCCGTCTGCAGACCAACCCCCTAGAAATTGATGCCTACCACCGCCTCCTTCTGCACCCCGATCCACCCCCGAACGCGACCCAACCTCTCTGACTGATCCGACACGAGTTTCTGAGTCTCCCGAAGGCACCAGCTCGCGTCTAACCGTGGTTGCGAGGGTCTAAGAACCGAGAAAATTGCGGCCTCTCGAATGGTCAAGCGTAGCCAGAGGACGTAGATAATTGGCTCAACTCCATCGCTCCTTACGTCGCGTTTTCTCTCTCCTTCTCATTTTCTTTCCTCCCCTGTCGAACGTTTACTAGTCGCGCGTCCTTCGAGGGAGCAGGCAACGCGTATCGCGAAAAGTACTAGAGAGGGAGAGCTTGCATTTTTAGACACGGCGTGACGCGAACGACCAGATTAGCCCGAGCAGCTTGTTTAATTCATGAAGTTCGCCGCGTCTACGAATGACCGGGGTACACCAAGAACGAGGCCGAAAGCCGAAGCCTGGCACGCGTTAATCTGCCAACGTTTCGCGGGGCGATTTCGCTTGATCGACGCGCCGCGTATCTTGTACGCAAATACACAGAGAATCGGCGATTTCATAATGCACGCGTCGACTGAGCCGGCCACACACCCGCTATCTGCCGTCACTTCTATTGACTTTTAATTTAAACGCCCCGAGCCAGAGCCGACAATTCGGCAGATTTCACGGAGACCAATTGTTCTCCACTGTTTATCAAACACTAACGAAACTCGTTCGGCTAAATGCTTAATATAATTGGAGATTTCCCGGGTGAAATCAAACGTGTAAGCTCGACGAGATCGGTACGAATATCGTTGTAATGAAAAGTAAAAAAATAAAAACAAATATACGGAAAAGCGAGGGAAAACGAAGAGATCGATATTCACTGTTCAACAAAATTGGAAAATTTTTTATGAAACATAACGTTACATTAAGTGACATTACGAATCTTCCAACATTCAATATTATTTGTTTTACAAATATCCGCAGTACAGTAATCTCCGGTTAAGGCCAGCGTTTTCCATCCGGTTAAGGTAAGCACTGAGCAACTCATACCCTCGTTCCTACCGTGGGAACCTCCTCGACCGAACCCTCGATGCTCAAGATCACAAGAGACCGCCGAAGACAAAGACAGAACTAGCCATTCTGGGTGCTCGGTGCAGAACAAACGCAATTTTCATCGGATCTTGACGAACGTGACACCAGTCGAACCCCACGAAATTACGGAAAAATTTGATTTACGCATAAAAATGCTAATTTCGTTAAAAGTAGGCCGATTTACATGAAGTTTGGTGTCATTTTAATCAGAAGAATGCAAGGAATCCAGCGGTATCGCCTTTAGACCGCTACGGTAAAAAATTGGAGTCGCCAACGATCAGTGGAAAAACGATGACTCATCGGTCGAGCAACTCTCGTTGAACGAGAACTCGGTGTCGAAGCGCGGTGAAAATTACGTTTGTTTTGTACCGAGCACCCAGCATGGCTAGTTCTGTTCTTGTCTTCGGCATCTCTCCTGATCTGGAGCGCCGAGCATACAGGGTGTAACAAAAATGTTGTAGTTCCTTGAAAGGGATGATTCCTGAGGTGATTTTAAACAACTTTTTCCTTAGCGAAAATGTTAGGTGGGACTTTGTTAACGAGTTATTAACTAAAAACACCGACCAATCAAGGAGCGCGTACAGTGGATAAATATCAGCGCGGGCTCCAGCGGTGAGTACTATTGGCCCGCCATCGTCCGCGTCATCATTAATCCGCTGTACACGCTCCCCGATTGGTCGGTGTTTTTCGTTAATAACTCGTTAACAAAGCCCCACCTAACATTTTCGCTAAGGAAAAAGTTGTTCAAAATCACCTCAGGAATCACCCCTTTCAAGGAACTGCAACATTTTTGTTACACCCTGTATAAACACCAGTTAAGCGTGGAATCGGAGGTACGACATTCGTTTCCTACTCTGCTCGACTGCAGTCATACGACTGCTAGCTCGTCGAGCGCGGAACGCTTGCCTTAACCGGAGACTACTCGGAACTTTTTGCATTTACATTTGTTTCAGTAACAGTTACAGTAAGCGATGTAGCGTCTATAAAGCGAGGCTTCGTGGACAGAAGGCCTTATAATTACTAAAAATTGTGACGTCTACAAGAAAAACAGAAACTACCATCATATTCAGTAAATTTCCCGGAATACAAAATGCCAAGTTTGATTAAATAATTTTTTAACTTGTTGGACAGTCTATTCCGTCAGCGAAATCTGGCCGGAGAGGAAAACGCGGTTTTCGAGTCGACGCGCTGCTCAAGGAAACGCTCTCGTTTTCCCAAATATCCACTACAAATAATTGAGCAGGAAGAGGATTAAAGCCACCCCCGCATCTCGGAAGAACGCCCACGATATTTTCGCGGGCTGCGAACGGCCCCTTCGCCGCTTTTTTTCCCACAATCCTTGTCCTTTTCTCATTCGTCCCTAGCCTCCATCCATAAAAGTTAATAAGCTAGCGGGAAGAGCAGGTTCGTCGATCCCGAGGAAATTGCGGGAGACCAACGCGCCCTCCTCGCGACGTTTTATGCTGCTGTTCTGTTCGCCGTTACGACCGACCTTCCCCGCCTCTCCGCCCCGCGTCTTACCGCTTCCCTTTGTCGCCCTTCGCGCGCGTTTCTTTTACTGCCCGGTGTCCCACGTTCGCGTATCGCCACGGACACATTCTCCGAGAAAAGGGTTGACACGCGCGTAAAACTGGATGAGCTCCGTTCGAGCCGGAAAATCCATTGTCCGCCGCGAGGAACGACCGGCTAAGCAGCTCCGCGTTAATGATACTCGAACGTAACGAAATCCCTGCGACTGAAATTTTACTGGAGACGAAGAACGTCGCCACCGGTATCAGTTACGGGCGAGGAGAGGTTCGAATATCACCAGAATTCGCTTTAACGAGAGCGTTCCTCATTTTACGAGGGTGGAAAAATGTTTTTTTAATTGTCCCCTTTGCACGTCTTAATCCCCTCGCGCGAAGCGTCACACTCACGCCTGTAACTTACCGAGACGACAAACTTTAATACACTTTCCGGGATCTCGCCTCCGCGTCTCTCTCTCTCTCTCTCTCTCTCTCTCTCTCTCTCTCTCTCTCTCTCTCTCTCTCTCTCTCATCTTCTCTTCGGGAACCGCCATCGGCGTTAGAAATTTCTACGCGGAATTATTCCACGCGACCACCGCTACGTGACAAAACGAATTTAACGCGCTCCGCCCTCGCTTCCACTCTTCTTCGCGAATCCTCGAGTGTTGTATATCGACTGTAATTTTCCTTACTTTTCGTTCTGTCTCGCGTATCTCTTAGAAGCCTAAACCAATATTCAATATCTGTCAGAACTCTTCCGTTCATGAATCCCTTTCTTTAGTCATCCGCGAACCTTGTTCTTAGTTACTCATATCTATATCTTACGTTAGTCACTAAGGGCCAAGTTCATTCTCTCCCCACTAAACCCTATTATATATAGTTCCCCAAAAATGCGCTAGCCCTCAGATATCTTCTTCAGCTTTCGAAACGTAGTCAGACCGCTCGATTCATTAATTGTCAAAACTTTGTATCTATTATACGTTGTTGTACGTTTTATTCGTTTAAATAAAAATAGTTGTAAGTTTTCGTAATTGAGTCGGTGTTTTAATAAAACATTAAGACAACGGAACACAACACGAGCAACCGCTGTCTTTTCTGTCTCGTCGCCTCGAAAAAATCTTGGGTAGCGTTTCTCTTCCTGTAACAAGCAGACGTTTCGATGATCGCGAAATTTACTGCGGAAAATTTCGTTCCGCTTTCTTCTCCTCGTCTTATTTATATCCGCGAGAGATCATCTCCGCGCGCGACTCCATCCGACTCTACATACGCCGCGCCGCCGCGATTCGTCAAACGACGTGCAGGCATCCCGCACGCGATAAAAGTTGATTGCGTTCCCGTTCTCCGCGCGGAATATTGCACCGAGATACCGCGGTGCCATTAAACCCCGCAATTTCAATAATACCGCTTAAGCTGGTCGCCTCGGCGGGCCGACGAAGAAGCGTCGCGTCTGGGCGCAACGCTCGCGAGCCGATTTATTATTCCTGGGGTGCGCGGCGCGCAACGGGCCAGATGTGGCCCATCGACGCAAATTACGGGAGCCGCGACGATATTTCTCCAAAAATTGCAACGCGACCCTCCTGCCCGCGACCGCGGCCCCGCCGTATCGCGCGTTTTATTAGACATTACAATAACGTATGCATGAAACGCGACGCGTAATTTCGGTAAGACGTATTCCTGCAAAAATTGCGCGCAATCTTGGAACGTTCTAACTTCGCGCGAAATACGTGATTTCGGAGGAGGAAAGACGCGGTGTTTTATTAAACGCGACGCGAGAGGGTGAATAGAGAGACAGACGACGCTTTGTCGCGCGTCTTAATACTGCGCGATTTGATCGACGATGATCGTCGCGAACGGAAAAAAGAATTCAGACCGCGGAAATGAGGTCAGCGATGCTTCGCCCATCTGACTATAGGTTTATACAAAAACCGAGTTTTGAGAAAACCGGTTTTTCGAATCCCAGCATTTTCAAAAAAATTGATTAAATCGGTTTTCGAGTACAAACAGTAAAAAAAAATATTTATAGCTTATTTGAAGATTTACTTAAAAATTACTTATTTTTCGCGATAAAAGGTAAGAATATCACAGTTACTGTACTCATTGAATTAACAAGATCGCAATCCTTATCTTAGCGAAGAAATTGATTACGAACAACGTTCCTATCTTGAATTATAAGGGGTAGGAAGCTTAAACGTTTATGACAGTTTTTTAAAAAATGGTTGAATTTTGGTCACAAGTCATATAGAAGTTTTTTGTTTGTTTTTACGTGATCCATCACCCCCTTCAAATCTTTGCAATACTATTCCTAACATTCTGTATAATGTCGTACGGGTGGCAACTCTAGTTCTGCTGTATAATAATCAATAAAGATAAAAAATCGCATGTCACAGTAAACTACTCCCTTAATTCGCATCGCTTGCGAACGAAGCAACAGAAGCGCCCTTCCTTTATTCCCCCCGGACGTTTGATCTTTGGTCCCCGTGAATGGTCGAACCGCGCACCGTTGGCGCGAGAAAAAGGGGCGACGAGGAGCGTGCTGGTAGCGACGAGGAAGGCGCGGAAGGAGGAAGTCGCGACGAAGGGAGCGAGAGACAGAGAGAAAATGGAGAGGGTTGCCGAGAGGTCGGTGAGACGTACGACTCCCGGGGGAAATTTAGGTGCGACCTCCATGTATCACGGAACCTAGCGTAAGTAGGTACGTAACCGGCGTACGTATACCGCATACCCGCGCGATTCCGCACGTACACGCTCGCGCGGGCGCGAAAACCGCGCGGACCGTTAGCCTGAATACGGTGGCTGCGATTCGGGTGATCGGAGGAACCGCGGGGAACGCTGCTGCTCGAAAATCGTTGCGCTTGATAGTGTTTGGAATTTTCGAGAGCTACGAGTAGAAGCTAGATTGCAGAAAAGGGAGCTCCGAAGGATGCAACCTTTCAACTCGGGAATATTTTGCAGAAAAGGTTGCTAGTGATTTTGTACCTGCTGGGAGTCGAAGGCTGCTATATGTATATGGAGAGCTTAGAAGCTAATCAGTGTAAGTTCCAAAATATGTTAACAGGGCCATTGATAATAACAGGGATTGATAATTAAGAGATTAAGTGGTCATGTCTAGTCAGAAATTTGAAAAAAAATGATTTTTGTTTTTTTTTTCATTTTTCGAAAGTACTATGTACAGAGAATATTCCCCCAAAATTTCAGATTTATCCGACTAAAATTAACAAAGTCACAGGCATTCAAAGTGTACGCTGCGCTCGTGCCTTTGGAGTAAGTATGTATATGTATCAGTAGTATCGTTCCTTTCTACCTGCGTATATGAGTCGCTTAGAGGTGAAAAAGGTTCTGTACATTTATAATGGGTAAATCCAGAAAATTTTCGGGTCTCGGTAAAACGAAATCCGGAGACTTTTACAGTATAATGTATTTTTCTCGAAACCATGTTTTCAAAATCGGTGACCACAATATCTCGAAAACTACTGCATCGATTTAATTCAAATTTTAGAGGCTTATTATCGATAAGAAAAACTAGTCCTTGAACGAAGGATTTCTTTTTGCGATACATAGTTTTTTTTTTTATTAATAAAAAAATGAGTGACGTTTTCATCGAAAATCGTAACATTCACTTCAAACACCCGCCATTGTGTTCCAAACGAATATTTCAAAAAACCCTTCGTTCAAGGACTAGATAATTTCATACACAAAATAAATTTTTTTCGTTTTTTCATTTTATATGACCCCAGTTTGAGCAAGAGTGGTCACCGCGCACCGTGTTTTTTAAGAGGATCTCTAGTAAAATTACTATACTATTGTTATTTTTATATATTTTTTGTTACAAAAATTACAAAAAGTTCGTAAAGACATGCGCCTTCAAATACACAAATTGTTTTTTCTGTAAATGTTATACTTTTAGAAAAAAAAAAATTCCTTAAAAACACGTTCTTTTCGGCCTCCTGACTAGACATGACCCCTTAAGGGAGGAACCTGGTGCAATCGGCATTTTTTTTTGTTTTGTTTCGTTTTATATTGTATTTAAGATCAGATTTACAACAGCCACTCAGCTGCACCTCGCCTGTTACGCATATCACTATACATTACGTCTATTGAATTACTTTTAAAGTATGCGTTGTATAACCGATATGCTGCCACCTACAAAAACACTGCATTAATGTAATGCGACTATTTATTGTATACAAAATTTTGTCATATACCGCATACTTTAGAAGTTAGAAGTTATTCAAGGTATGCAAAGTGCAAATTGCGAGGACCACCCTGTATAATCTGAGGCGGGAAACGGGCAACAATTATCTTTCGCCTTCGAATAAATTTTGGCTTCGAATAAAAAAATCTTTTTCGCCTTCAAATAAATTTTGGCTTCGAATAAAAAAATTATCTTTCACCATCGAATAAATTTTGGCTTCGAATAAAAAAATTATCTTTCGCCTTCGAATAAATTTTGGCTTCGAATAAAAAAATTATCTTTCGCCTTCGAATAAATTTTAGCTTCGAATAAAAAAATTATCTTTCGTCATCGAATACATTGATTTATCCGTGGTGTTTCGAATAAAGATAAATCCAGTAATTCGAAGGCTCGAATAACGGATAAATATATATTATCTTTTACTCGATATTATTTAGATAAAAATTTTGCCCATTTATGACACAAGGTTCCCACTTTAACCCTGCTACGGTCTTCAGACCTTTTTTCATCTAATCATGCATTTTATTTCTTCAAGTATCTGTTCCAATTTTAATAAAAATGTAAGAAAGTTAATGTTAATAACTACAGTTTGTTGTACCTTGATATTCTATAAAATATCATAATGTACTAATAACTAAAATTTTAATAAATCAGATTTTTAAGAGGAACGTAATATGGTTAAGTGAGAAATTGTTTAAGCTATTTAGATGTCAATATAAATACCATTATCTATCAGTGAAATTTAAATATTATAATTAAATTACTTTGTCAACTAAAAATTGTTACAAGAACTGAGTTTTTATGCAGTACAAGTCATTTCTGATGAAAAGTGACTTACATTGATTGCCTGTATTGAATCAGGGCCGACGCAAAGCGTATTCAACGCATTCACTGGAACCTGGCTTCGCGATTTGCGTAAAACGTTAATTTTTTGTGATTAGTTTTCATTTTTGATCTTGTATGTTTCGTAAAATTTCTAATAGGTAGTAAAAAAGTTCAATTAAAAACTACTGTAGCCTATGGTTTATTCGGAGAATCTTAAAAAAGTTCGCGTCTTTTCTTGTGGAATGTTTAAACATGACCACGCACAACACTGCGCCGGCTCCGTTCTGGTTCTGAACCCTCCATATAAAATCTGAAACCAAGGTCTGCATCCTTCAAAATGAAACATCGGTCTACCTGGAAAGCGAAAGTTCTACCTTCTTCTCTCTCCTCCTCGTCAAAGCCCAAGATCTCGATGGAAGGAGGAACGGTAATAAAATCGATGCCCTGGATCCGGCGTCGCGTCGGTTCGTAATTGAATCTAATTAATCACCCTGATCGATTCCCGGCCGGAGAGCCGGTGTCTCGTTGGCAGCGGAGGCCGCTTAGCATCTCCAATTAATAGCAGAAAGCTGCGCGTTTCGTTGGAACTTTATAAAACGAATCCAATTACGAGTCGACCGTTTGTCAAAGGCTCAAAGCCGCGAGGAAAGTTTTACCTTCAGCGGCGCGAGAACTGCGTCAACCGGAGGGCTGTTTTCCTTCGCCCTCTCCGTCGTATCGGTCTGTCAATAGGAATAAACGAGAAGCCGTCGACAGATGCGCGAGGCGGCGGCATTAAAGGTCACCGACAAAACGATATAATGAAAACTCTGTCGGCTTATGAATCCCGACCACGCGCGCGTGTATACCGTCGAAAAGTTTCGCCGCGGATAGGGAGGTGGGCGTTTTATTGAAAAATGCTCTTGCCGCGCGCGTGACACCGCAGATTTAATTTTTCGATTACGGGGGGACCGGCAAAGTCGCCTCGGCGTTTATGGACGCGTGCTCCGCAAGCAAACGCTTTCGGCATTTCCGTGAAACGTTCCGTCTTTTCGTTGAACTATTCGCGGTATCGTTGGATTCCGTCGAAAATATAGACGTCGAGTTTTGAAGGAACCGATGAGTAAAAGAATTAGACAAATTAAAAAGTCTGAAAGACGAAGTTGAACGCAGAAACGCGGACAAGTAGAAAAGGACCGTGTGGTAGATGTCCCAATTACCGTCACCTCACTGTAAACCATTTACGTGCAGATCGGCAGCAGATTGCCAGCAGACGTTAACAGAACTGTTTACAGATCCATAGTCATCTGTTTCCGCATTAGACCAACTTCTGCAAACAAGACCTCTTTAGCAGATCGGGAAGCAGTCAGGTCTATCATCTGATTACAAATCACAAATTGTGATTGAAGTGTAATTGTTCATTCAATTACGAGTTATTTTCTGTAATCGGTAGGTGTTACTACAATTTTACTGCGTAGCCAATAAATATTAACGATTACAGAAAATAATGTGTAATTTAATTAGTAATTACTAGACAGCGGATCTTCATGCAAAATCAAATTTTTACAAGCACAAATAAAGAATTGGAACTTAAAAAAACAGTATATTTAGTATTCTGAACATTTTAACTTCAATAATATTTTTGATATTTTGTATATTTTGACTTATGTTAACAGTGTTCTAGATTTTTTGCTTACTTAACATTCTAATAAATGAATAAAATCCGCTGGTCTAGTAATTACACTTGAATCATAATTTGTGATCTACAATCAGATTACATTTTGCCCAACTCTACGATCAACAGACTTACGTATAACAAATCCTGCATCAAATCTGCAGCCAGTCTGACAGCAAATGCTGACGACAGTTTCTGTTAAAATCTGCTCAATCACATTTGGCTGACAGGGCTTAAAATTTAAAACTCGTTACAGTATGAAACGTAATATTGTCCAACATCTCATTAAATAAAAAAAATATTTCTGTACATTAAATGTGATGAATTAATTAATAAGTAAGTAAAATCTGCGATCAATCCTGATGTCCTTATAATATAATATTTAATAGCTATCAGTCCAAATAATTATGTCAGTCTTAATAACAGTTAGTTTTATTTATTGAGACTTTTGGAATCACTATTGATGTAATCATGTTTTTGAAATTCAAATGGCACTTTGATTCTTCAACATTAATTTTTAAATACTAGGGACGCACAACTACACTTATATTTTTGTTTTTATGTAAATCAGAGTCTCAATTTGATAATACAAGTATTTTGTACGTAATTTTTTATGTGATACGTTTTTATTAAGTAAAATAACAAAAGTGGCAATAATTGGGACATCTACCCTATACAGGGTGTAACCAAATTCGTGGGACATCTTGGATATATGGGTAGTAGACAATAATAAAAAAAAAGTTCTTATGCAATGTGCTCGAAAACGCTTAGTTTATCAAGTACACGCTGTTTAATATTTCATAAAATGTCGACATAACAATGGCCCATCCCCTGGTAAGGTCAATGACCCCGATTTGGGCCCTATATCGTGATAAAGTATCAGTTGTGTTACGTTCTTCATAATTTAAATTTTCCATTACAAAATATGTGTTTTTCCTTTAAAAAAAAACATTTCATCTCAATACACGATCCCGAAAGTTTGGCGACACATAAATATATTCGGGTACCCGTCATTTCGGGACCTGATTTTTAATCCGGGCCTCGAAGCTCAATTCAGTACAATATAACAGTACACAAAGCAAAATTACAATTTAAAAGTTTAAGTAGAAAACCAGACTGAAAAGTTATGTACTGAATTAAGTGCAGAGTTCCGAATTAAAAATGGTGACCCGAATTAAAAATCGGGTCCCAAAATGACGGGTACCCGAATATATTTATGCGTCGACAAGCCTTCGGGATCCCGAGCCGACCCGAAGCTCGGGTAACCGAATTTTCAAGTACCCGCACACCCCTACACGTTTCGAGTCGTCAGAGGCCCACTTGGGCCCAGAAATGTCTGGGACTTCAAGTGCTGTCGGTATTTTACTACAAATACAAAGTCACATTTTCCTCTTGTAGTTTTACAGTAGCGAAACCACTACGACGGTGTCTTGCGTGAGCATGAGGACTTCTGTACACATAATATTTCACACGAGTAAAGAAACCTTCGTAGGATCATTCCTTTTCGAAAAAGTGAAGGAAAACGGTGGCCTTGAACGGCCAGCAAGGTCGACCCGCAGTATAACAAACTAAGCGTTTCCGAGCATAATGCACGATAACTTTTTTTTATTATTTATATTTGTTTACTGTCGATATGTCTAAGATGTCCCACAAATTTTGTTACACCCTGTATAGAAAGACACATTTACGTTTCTCGATCATGTTTCGTAGAATAATTTATATTTAGAAAAGACACATACCGGGGAAACTAGTATTCTCCAAGTACACCGGAAGACGCAAATTGGACACCAAAGCAAACGTCTCTAGTTCGAGGTAAACAACAATCCTCTAATTGCGCCCGAATTTATCTAGTGGATTCGCCGAAGGACGGACCGAACGAGTGGCATGTTTAATTAACGATTAAACACTCTGAGAAGGGTACTTTCGTTCTACCGAAGATGAAATTAACTGGGGAGGAAACCTGGAAAAGAAAACATTTTCGGCAAACTGAACTGTAATCGTAAATAGTGACGCTACCAGGTAGAGATCCGACGTTAGACACGCTTGCAAGAGAAGAAAACATTAAACTTTATTGATGCATATTGAATACCAACTGATTGGGTATCGGGGTATGAAAATCACTTGTTTTTTTGTTGTTGTTTTTTAAACATTAAAAAATATCCCATTGCTAAAATATTTGTCGTTCGTCACGATCGGGTTAATTGAAAATTGTGGCTCGTGATTGTTACAGGCTTACGATAGGGTACAACTTTAGAAACATTACACACTTTGGTTCGGCAATGGTACACGTCTATGTAACGTCATGACACGTAACGCAACGCCCCGCGTCTCGAGAGATGCGATTCGACTAGGTTTCATGGCATTACTGAATTATGAACGATCCTTTAAATTACGTTAGTTCCTACATTTTTTTCTTTATTGAAACAAATCGACATTAATCCGCTACCTAAATTTAGTTCCATGTAACGTCCGGTACACCTGCAACGTTAAAATTTAACGCGGAAAAGTAAAGTTAGTAACTGCAGGTCATCTATGGACGGTGGATACCAAACAATCTATATAGATTGGTTTCGTATGTGGGCAAATCGTTGCCTGAAACTAGTCACGACTTTTTGCAATGCTTTACATAGTTTCGTTGAAAGAGGTCGAACTAATCCAAAGGAACGAACATTGTACCTTATTCTACACTTTATGTTCCAAATGCAAGGTCTTTAACAATCACTTCGAAAGATTAACTACAAACGTGTAAACCTATTTACATGAATAAACATATTTGCCCAACTTTACCTACAATCCTTAACCCTTCTAAAATCTTAAATACATATTTCTTTGTGAAACAATAAAATGCAATAATATGTTCAAAACTGGAATCAATAAGACTGAAGATTAAAATTAAAGATGCTAAAATAAATTCTATCACCTCGTATTGCAAAGATCTACTATCAAAATTTACAATTCAGAAGAAAATTAAATAACGAAAACACCGATAAAATTTGCCGAAATAGATAAAAAATATTAAACAATGCCTACCTAAGTTAAAGGCTTTAAATTAATTTAGGTTTATCGACGTATTGCTTGCCGTGGTGAATAATGGTTGCGAAGGTGCCAGCCACCATGGCACCCCAAAACAACATGTACAATAAAATTTCAGTGGTGTATCTTGACGGAAGGATTATATGAGCAACTAACATCGATGAAGCGACGAGAAGTACCAACGGGAATGTAGCGTAACGCCAATTTCTTTCGTATTCCAAGGGACACTGAACCGACGTGCATTCCCCATCTTGCACGATGTAACGACCCAAGAATAAATCCAGTGAATCCTTGAACAAACGTAGTAACAATCGTTTTTCACGTTATGCAAATAAATAATTAGAAATAAAAATCGCTTACCTGTCTAAAACCATCGGTGAAATTATTTTTATAATACCTTGTTAAAGAATTCAAACCATCTTTCATCGCGCCTATTTTAGTACGTTTCCCTGTTCTGGTGAAATCGGTTTTTAATGCGCCGGTACCGGAATACTGAATACTTATCACATCTGCATTATCAGCCCAAATCTAAAGGCATTACATTATAATGTAATGTGTACGAAATATATATTTATAAATTACGAATAATAGAAAATTTTTTTCTTACCTGTTTGAAGTGTTCTTCGACACTAGGATGATCTTCGACTCTCCTAAGAATTTTTAACCTCGACAGAGCATCGTTGAGAACCCTCTTTGCCAACATACTTTGAACAACGTTGGTTCTATCGAGGCAATCGATACAATTTGTTCGAAAAATACCATCTTGCGCGGATAACAGCGTGCCATCTTCCAGAAGCAAAAAGTAACTCATTTGCTCTAATTCGGGGGCTAAACGATCAAGCAAAACGTTCAGACGATCCCATTTTAGTCTCCTGCATTCCGCATGGAAGTCAAAACTCTCGTACCGGACGTTTTGGTTTTTGATTCGTTGTACGACATTACGGTAAGCCGTTTCTAGTGAGGCTTCTGGACCATGGTGATCAATCTGTAAAGTGAATATAACTTAATTATAATATAAAATCATAATTATCTTCCTATAATATAAAATCATAATTATCTTCCTGCTATGGAAAGACTGAAACTTATGTCCCTAGAGAGTAGAAGAACAATTTCGGAGATGATATTTCTTTTCAAAGTTCTATGCGGATGCATCAATTGTTCTCAACTCCTAGAACTCATTAACTTATATGCGCCTACACGATCTCTCAGAAAATCGCAAACGTTTTTACCAGCTAATTATACCTCCAATTACGCCAAAACTGACACTATTAACCGTCTGTGCATCACGGCGAATGCATTTGACCATAACTTGGACATGTTTTGTGGTTCAGTTTCGGCATTCAGAAAACAAATTTTTGACTTTTTTGATTTTTCTCTTTCTACGTAATCTCGCCTCATATTATTTGCAATTTATAGTTTATAGTTATTATTTTCTTTATATTTGTTGTTCGCCCTCTATGGAACTGCAGTTAACTACTTGTATACTAATGGGAATTGCTTCCCGTATATAAATAAATAAATAAATAAATAAATAAATAAATAAAAAAGATCTTACTACTTGATCCTGATCGCAATAACTTACCAAGTTTATCAGAACTTGCTTCCCATAATGAAATATTTGAGCTTCGAAGTGACGAGCGCAAGCCGTTTGATGATCCTCGTGTATGCTTAATTGAGGTTTAGGCTTGTATTTTAAATTTGGTGCCTGATACCAAAACAAGGGAATAGAGCCACGAGTTTGTACAAACGAAATACGATGTCCATTGTACTCGACCAACTGTTCCGTTTCTACATAGTTAGAAACATTACCAGTAGCGTCTATGCCACGTGAAAATAATCTCGTTCCTGCCCGGTGAACGCTACGTCTAGATACGATACCCAAGTTGAACGTCGTGCTACCAGTTATCGTGATGGTATTTAATGTTATAACTAAAGAAGCATTAAGGGGAATACAGACATCGTGAAAGCATTAAATAAATACAGTGGGTGATCAAATTATTAGAGTTACTGTACAAAAATGGTTTGGAATTGTTGAATACTGCTCCTTATAATGTCTTTCACAGTATATTTTCAACTCCTTGACATTAAAGCTTCGTAGAAAATTATAAGAATTTTGTGTAATTAGATCTACACTGAATAATAAATTGTCAATACAGGGTGGTTCACGCAATTGTTTCAGATCATAACTCCTTTATTAATGCATTTACGAAAAAATGTCAAAGGAAGAAGATATTTATCTTCTATAGGTATTTACAACATTGTCATAAAACGTTTGAGCATCTTCTTCAATAAAGACGTTTTTTGAAAATATCTCAAGAACTAATCACTGTTTTGCCATGTTACCCTAATAATTTTTTACGTAGAATGAACAGAGAAATCGTTTTGTGCAACAAAAAATATGCATTTCTATTTAAAGAAACAATGCAATTGTTAATTGCACATGCACTGTTGCACTTAAAAAAAAAAATCTAAGGGCCTACAGACGTAGTGTTTTTTGAGCCATTTATATTCTTACTTTGGCATTTTTTCGTAAATGCATTAATAACGGAGTTATGACCTGAAACAATTGTGTGGACTAATAATTTGATCACTGTACATGCTATGCAACTTGTTGCTATTAAGGATACATCCATGAATAATAGGCAGACAAAATTTGTACTGTTCAGGCCTCGACGTCAGGTCTTGAAGGAGATACGAATTCCATACAAATCTAAGGTCTGCCCTGTCATGAAGAGGCATCTGCATAGCACGAAAAAAAAACAATAAACTTCTAATATCAAGTGGAAATAATTATTACTAACAATAAAGCTAATAAGAACCTGTAAGAATTCAGGTGTATTATTATGCAGTCTCTGCATGGTATGACTAAGATCATACGTATAACTAAAATAAAAGAACGGTGTGTTTAATACAGATTTTATCATGTCTAAATACGTGGAATTATTCTGCACTTGTTTCTCGCTAAGATGTAAAGAAGACTTTGTGTATGGTATAACTTCTGTTTCAACTATTTTATAGATTTGATGGCCAGCTATCGTTCCGATCTCTACAGCGTCCGTAATGACTATTAGGTACCGGCACGCTAAGAGTCTTATAGTTCCTATAATACCCCATATTTTTGTACGACTCGCACTCGATGGAATTTGACTGGCTGTGCCGGCTGAAACATCAAATAATAAATAACTCAAAAACTGACAAGACAACTCGACGCTTGAGTAACATTATAAATTAAAGAGTATTAATTACCTTGTGTATAAATTTGCTGACTCACACGATCAAAAACAAGCAGGACTTTAGTTCCGATTGGTTCTACATAGAATTTATCTGGCGTTATATACCTAGAATAAAAATTACTTGTTATTTGTTGTTATACCAATATTGGAGCAAGTAACAAATAGATACTTACAAATATAATTTATCATATACATCTGTGTGCAGCTTCATGTTGCTGTACAGTTTCTACAACACGTTATACAAGAATGATAAGGTGACAAAAAGTGATGTACAATTAGGAAGAAAAAAATAAATCGTAGTCGTAACAAAAATCGAAGCTTATACACGCAAAAGAGAAGGAACGCGGTATAAATTGATCTATACACAAATTGTCGAACAGTTGTCAACTTAATATTTGAATTAGCATGATCGAAACTTGTCAAAATCGGAGTAACCTCCGTTCATATTCCACCTTACACTCACACTAATTTCACTGTCATGCAACTGCATGCAATGCGCAGGAGGCACAGAGATTCACTTCGTTCTAATACCAGAAACGAAGTACAAGAATAGATTTATCACTTTGTGGATTTTCATGACTCAAATCAACTGCTTTACCGATTAACGTTACATACTGATTTTAGCGTCCTCTACTTACGAACGGTAAACTCTTAAAATATTACTCAAATAATATTGATAAAAAAAAGGATACGCGTCACAAGATAATTACGATTTTAATTAAAAAATTGTTTACTACAAAAGCATTTCAAAAAATAGATTAGTTTACGAACATTTAAGCAATATGCCATCTAGCAGCGTGATCTACGAACTACTAAGCCATTCAAAATATGCAGAACCAAAAATCTATTTTCTCATTATTTTCTTACATTTTCAAATAATAAAAGCTAATTCTTTTTTTTTAAACCTATGTCATTTATTTTCTACGTCTAAAATCCACAGTGACATTGTCACGGCAGAAAATTTTAATGTGGAACACCTAATAAAAATGAACTGATAAAAAATTAATTAACCTGATAGTACGATTTTTTTAAATAGTCTGATTTTGTTAAATCATTATCCTTGTAGTCTGACAATTTCTTTGACGTAGAGCTATATTAATATTATGCTAAAATAATGACAGAAATCTTATGAAGTATACATCGCGACAAAGAAAATAATTTCACCGAACAATCGTAGCGTTTCATTTTAAGTCCATTAAAGCACGAATCGATTTTGTCATTATTCGCAATAGATTCATTGAAGAAACAGGCATGTTTCACCTTCGTCAACAGCTGTTCGAAGTCAAATGTTTTCAAGTAGGTTGATAGAAACTCTAACATTCAAATTTCCACAGTGACTGTTGTGTCTTAAACCGAAGCTTTGGAAATCTCGCGTGAGGAAAACTAATTCCGACGATCCATCGCGTGTATTTTCAAACCAGTAATGGCACAAAATATAAATCCATTTTATTCGTCTCAAGACGCACCGAACAAAGCTGCTGAGGAGAAACAAAACGTACCAAAAGACAATCATGCAGTTAGTAAACGGTACGCGAGCTGTATTTATTATTCCAAACAGAAATTATTCACCAAATCTGTTCCTAGACGTTTCTTACTATCCGTACTGATAGATTTCTCTGCTATAGTTTCTCTAAAATATTGTACAACGAATAATATTTCTCTTAGTTGTTGCACCAAATCCCATAACCTATTTGCAATGTTTGGGGCGAAATATTTAAATTTGGCTCGATCCCATATTGCGAATGCTTACAATTATTCTAGAATAAATATAGTTTAAAGTATGAAGAATGATAAATTTGTGCGTAGGCTGCAAAAGGAACTTATGGTTTTGATGATGAGCACAGAGAAAGGTGTTTCTGCCTTTCCGGATGGAGAAAATCTATTTAAATGGATAGGAACTATCACAGGACCAAGGGATACGGTAAGTTTGTTTACACCGAAATGGAAGCAGCGATAGTTGTAAAAAATACTGCAAAATCTTTAGAAGTTTGTTTTATATTCCTGCGTTATTGCAGGTATACGCAGGACTCACGTACAAGTTAACTTTGGAATTCCCTCACAGTTATCCTTATAGCGCCCCCATAGTACGTTTTGCCACACCTTGCTTTCATCCAAATGTAGATGCAGGAGGTAATATTTGTTTGGATATATTAAAAGAGAAATGGAGCGCTTTGTACGATGTACGCACTATATTATTGTCTATACAGTCCCTTCTTAGCGGTAAGTATATTTACTCTATTAATCTGAGACGCTTGTAGTTTAAGATGTAAATTCCATATATGTTTTTACAGAACCTAACAACGATAGTCCCCTAAACCCCCAAGCCGCAAAACTGTGGAACGATCAAACAGAATATAAGAAGCATTTGACGGAAGAGTATCACAAAGCACTGAATCGTGATCAACAGGATTCATGATAAGTCCAATTTCACTATCATCCTGGCTGATTTATTATTTTCATTTCTATCAATGTTGCAATTAAGTATAAGATATCTATAAGACAAGCTACACGGAACTTAGGAATGTTATTACAAAAGTCTAATCCTTAGTTCTTTTCTTTTCATGAATATATATATATATATTATGTCACGTGAGAAAACGGGAAAATCATATTTATATCATTCATTTATGATCATTGTTGCTGCGCAATATCATAAGTCTGCCTCTATATAGAAATTTGTATCATGATTTAAAGACTGTACATGCGGATTAAACATTTTTGCATTATCAATTTATACCAGAAACATTTATTTATTTTGTAATCTTGCAGGGGACAGTCCTGAGGTATCTGTTGCTGATTCTGACGAAACTTTAGTAGGATGTAATCCTTGTGAAAACGTTCGATGAAGAAATAAGAACTCTCAAAATTAGAGTTCGAAAATATATTTTTTTTAATATCTGTAAAATTTTTGATATTCTTTCTTTTTTATTTATTATTAATATACAGAAAAATATGTTTTTAGTCACGAACTTATTTCTACTTTAAAAATACAGATACTAAAAGAAATGTCTTGTCAAGTATTTTCAAAGTAAGACTGTTACGAATATTTTAATAATTCGGATGTTCGAATATTTGAAGAGTTCGAATTTCGTTCTATTGTACGAACTACGAGTCGAATAATGTTCGAATATTCCAGTACTGCTAATTTTTCGAATGAATTATTCGTAGTAGAATTTATCGGAATTGTTTGTGTCTCGTAAAACGATGTGAATAGAAACAAAACTTTAGATCAATGATTCATTAATCAATATTATTTTATGAATATCATAAATATCATTCAATTATGGATAATATTTTTGATATTGATGATGTTTATCGAACAATAACGTTTAAGGACTACATTATTTTGATCTAAAGTTTTGTTTCTATTCATCCTCGTTTTACGGTTCTTTGAATAGTCAAATATTTATAGTTTTACTCCAAAAGGACTTCACTGTACTAAAGTTTTATAAAAATCAGTGATTTACATTTGAGAATTGTCCCTTGTTGATGATATGTATTAAATATATATATATATTGACTTTTTGATATATTTTAATATTTTTCATATATACCAGCTACATCTGACATTTATTATTATTGTATAATTCGAAAATAAATATTTTAAACATTAAATTGTACGTGTTATTAACATTTTCTTCCAACTGCTGACAGTGATAAATGATACATAAGAGATTTTCTTAAGAGCTGACCATTCGTTATCTCCATTCAATTTAAAAAGTATGCATTATTCAAATTACTTTGTAAGTATTGACCTTACTTCTTGAACAGAACTCGACGCATACGCGCGGATAAAAATACGTAAGTGAACATAATTATAACAAGATAAAGACTTATCACTAAACAGCGGATTTTATGCATAGTATGCAAAAAATCTACGCGATTGTTACCATGTGTTAAAATATACAAAATACCGATAAAATTTCAAATTCCAGTTCTTTGTTTGTGCTTTACAGAATTTTATTTCACATAAATATCCGCTGTCTACTTATCATATATTAGCGGCCTCTGACATTGACATTCCAAACACAGTAAAATATTTAAAGCCATTTCATATGGAGTCAGTAACGCTTCGCTTAATCGCGGATCGTCGATGAGTCTGCAACAAGAAACTTGTCCACCATGTTAGTGAAATCATATCGATTTGTTCGACAGAAAATGTCCGGATATTTAGGTGCCAATGTATCTGGAATTAAATCAAACGGGCCAAAAGCATTTTCGTCAACTGCCAACGATTCAGCTGCACAGGTAACTCACTAACTGCATTAAGCTATACAATAGAACAAAATTACTCCAGCAACTCCTGCATATTTTGCAGGAACGGAAAGTTAACGTGGACGGTATTAACATCAATTACGTAAAAGTTGGAACCGGCGAACATCCAGTGTTACTTTTACCTGGTGCCGTGGGTGAGTAAATATGCAATAAATATTCTCGGAATTGACAAAGAAAAGTTCAATCGCCTAATTTGTAACCTACATACTACTTGTTGGTAAATCAGCGAACGTGCTGCTACCGTTATCAGTGAAGAGTACTTAGCAACATCGTACTTTGAACTTTGATTCGAATCCGTTCGAATTAAAAAAAAAATATAAGTTTGTGTAATAAAATTGTAGTACAATTTTTGAGCAATTGAACAATTTATTGATTTGTCAGTTGCTTAGATACTGATTATAGAAACTATGCTTCGAATAGTACTAACAATTGCAATTGAACTTACCGAATGCAGGTTCGATCTGGACAGACTTTAAACCACAAGTAGAGGGACTGGACAGAAGGAAGTTTACCATAGTTGCATGGGATCCGGTTGGATATGGGAAATCGAGGCCACCTGATAGGACGTTTTCCGACGATTTCTTTCAACGGGACGCAATACACGGCTGCAATTTGATGAAGGTGTTGGGTTACGCGAAGTTTTCGTTGATAGGATGGAGCGACGGTGGTATCACATCCCTGATGCTTGCCTCGATGTTTCCCGATAACGTTCGGAAAATGGTAGTCCTTGCCGCAAATTCTTACATAACGCCGGAAGAGATTGAGATCTACAAAAGTCCGTGGGTTCTCTTAACACATAGTTCCAATTTTTCGAAGATTATAATCGTGTCTCTGTGTTCCTGTTTCTAGAGATTAGGAGCATCGACTCTTGGTCAGAGAAAATGCGAGCACCGTTAATACAGCTTTATGGGGAGGAATATTTCAGAAAAATCTGGACTGATTGGGTCGATTCCGTAACGAGAATTTATGAGAAACAAAATGGTAATTTGTGCAAAGAGTCTCTGTCGAAAATCAAGTGTCCCACTTTGATTGTTCAGGGAAGCAAGGATCCAATGGTTATTCCTGAACATCCGATTTATTTGAAAAACAACATCGGTGGAGCGAAGTTCGTATATTATTATTTTTATTATAACTAGACAGCGAATCTTTATGCGAAATAAAATTTTTACAAACACAAATAAAGAATTGGAACTTGAAAAATAGCACGTTTAACGTTCTAAAATTCGAAACATTTCAACTTGAATAATATTGTTGATATTTTGTATATTTTGGCATATGATAATAGTCTCGACTTTTTACATATAATACAAATACTTATTTTATATTACAAAGAATGTCGCGAATGCATAAAATCCGCTGTCTAATTTAAACTAGTTTGGCAATTTACGAATTTTTAACGTTTCAGATTGAAGATTTTCGAAAAGGGATCGCATAATCTGCATTTACGATATCCTGAAGAATTCAACCAACTCGTCACCGATTTTCTAACCGAATAATTCCTATTTCCTTGATCTAATTTTACATCTATCTATGATCCCGATTTGTACTTTTTAATGTCCGTAACTTCGATGTTGTACTTTTGAGAACGCGATTAAAACTGCTGTATAAAGCGTTTTTTTATCGAGTCCTTGCACGTTATGCGGTGAAACAGACTGAATGCATGACGCAGCATAGAGGACACACGTGGGATAACCGGCACAGGAATCGAGCCAGAGAAAGGAATCGTGAAACCAAACTGTGTGGGCGACAAAGTCTTTCCGTAGGTTTGCTTCGTCCAACAGGACTTTCCAAAAACGTTTCCGACTTCTGCATCGAGCGCGTTATAAGCAAGTTACCGTTGCCCCGAGTTCATGAATATCCAACCTTCGTTCGCCTCGATCGCGACGAAATAGGCATCAACGCGCGATTGTTTCCACGAAGAGAAACTAATTAATCGCGAAGGAAATTTAGTTTCCAATTGAGATGAAGAAACGGTGGCCAGAATATAAAATAGTTCGACCCATGCGGACATCAAGAACCGCCCATCCGAAACACCCGCAATGCGCTTCAGACGAAAATCGATCCTGTCTGTAAACGCGGCTCGACTACGCCCCAAAAGATCCACTTGCCAGAAACACCGACACGCGTGTCGTTCTACGATTCTATCGTAGATTCGAACAAGACCGAACCGTACAACGATTTTGAACGTCCCGTGTGAATTTAAAGCATCGTGCATCGGGATCAACGGATATCCAATGCCGCACAGTGGTTCTGATCGAAGAATTACCTATTCAAAGCTATATTAGCATTATTTCGATACTAACAAGGGAACATATCGAACCCGCACACTCCGATTTTGATGCAATTTATGTGACAACTAGTTCTCAGAAAAATATTTGACACGTATTTTTTCTTATCTGCTATCTTCCATGTTGAAAGGGTGATAACAGCCCCTAAAGTTGAGGGGTGAAAAAACGTTTTTTAAAATATCTTTGGAACCACACGGTGTAGGTCGCTTTTTTTAAATTCCGTGTTTTTAAACGACGAATTCAAATATGTAATCAGTTTAGAGAGAAAGCCATTTGTTTAAACAATATAATTAAAAAACATAATTTTTTAAATAAATTTTTGGCTGCACGTCAATCCACATTCTTGTAAATTTATATACTGAAACTATGGACCAAAATAGGGGACACGTGTCTCGGGAAATTTTGTTTTTTGTTGTATAACAAAAATTATTAAATGCACAAAAATATTTTGATAATTATTCGAAACAGGGACGACCTCACCAATTTTGATGACCTTGAAATATATTATAAAGACCATCATTCTGAACAACTTTTCCCTATACATGTTACAGCCGCTCGACTTTAGTTTCCGAGGTATACATAAAAGTAGTTTTTATATTTTCATGTTCGGTTTATATGTCAGTATGGATGTGTTTTATTTTCAATATTTAAAAAAGTAATCGAAATAGGTCTTCTTCTTGCGATGAAAACCAATCAGAAATATTGATCTTTTGCCATAACTTGTCAACATAAACTTGTTTATTGGAATAATGCAACTGTTAGCAACTTTACTCTTAATTTCGTAATGTATTTCTCAATATTGAAAAATTATCGAATGAATTTTTCTACAATTTTTTCGTGGGGCATTACTATTGCATAAAGATTCCTCGAATTTTCAAAGATTTTCGCTTATTTTTAAAGTTACTGAAGTGCATCCTTAATGTCAGCTATTATATTATACAATCAAAAATATATAGTAACAATTAAAAATCAAGGTGACCTTGATATTGTAGTATTAAATGTGTGTATGAATGAATATTGATATGAATGAAGTATTAAATGTATGAATATAGTTTCGATTGGAGTGATGCGTGTTTTGTCTAAGTCTAAGAAATGGAAATTCATTCGAGAAGATTGCGTCGTTGAATCAAGACTGTTCTTGTACATGTCGTTTAAATCGAATTAATTGTGTTGTATTCTTGTTTGTACCGATTCAAATAAACTGTTACCAGTTAGTTCATATTAAATCCCACAATATAAAAAAAATTCATTTTATATTCTTTTGTATCGTTACTTGTAGAATACTGAATGTTGATTTATTTTTGTGCGAAACGCCTAAAAAGTTGTGATGACATATGGTTTAGGTCAAGAACACTAATTCAGCTGTTCAAACTTCGAAATAAGTAGAATAAACCATAATTTTTGAAGTAATAAGTTTTGATGTATTGAAATTCATCAGATAACAAAAATGTGTTATTATTTGCCCACAGGAAAGCTTTTAAGTTGAAATAAATTAACCATACACACTTCACTTTAAACAATAATCATTTGAAAAGTGGAACGAAGTGGGATGTGATTGTTTCACAATTTTATAGAGAAAAATGTGCTGAAAAAATTGCACTTTGGTATTCTTTACTAATTATGGAAAAGTTTGTTGATTCTTTTCAATCCATTGAACATTATTGTTTAAATAAAGTAGATGTTATTAAATATTATTAATTACTATTATACCCTAGTATAACATTTTGTTGGGCCAACCAAAAATGCTACTATAGTAAAATGTCTTCGATGAAAGATGGAATTCATAAAATGCTGCTTTTGCAAGGCTTCTTCTAATCACAATTTTCAATAACTTTTATTAATTTCATTGCTTTCGATTGTGATGGACATTTAAAAATGTTTTAAACATCGATACGAGGAAACTGATTTTTTGCCAAATGAATTTTGAATTCTTCTATCGGAACCACTGTGCGCCGCTCCGAAAGTTCGGATCAAAATCGAAGCTCCGTACCAGGGGAACCTGTCGGCGCAGAAGGTAGCGCAAAGTTTCTGGATTCGCATCGAGAAATCCGCTGCGCGTAGATAGAAAGTGGTCTTGTGCCACTTATTATGCGAGTGCCATTACAGTCGAGATGAAAAACAACGCACGATCGGGCAAAAGCAGTCGCGCACGTATTCGCGGAACACTTTTGCTCCGGACCGAATCGTTTCGCATGCGAATGCATTGTAATTGCACAATGAAGAGGCTCCAGAAAACGGTTCGAACAACCCTAAGAGCTCTCGGGTTGCTCCGAAGGAATGCTTTTTTTTTTCGATCGGCAATAGGCTAGCCTAGTCGTTCGATCAAGGAGATCAACTATTATCGAGTTTCTTTCTAAAGCACCTAAACTTCTGCGTCGTATTTGCTTAATCTATGGCAGAGAAATCGAAATGAATTTCAAGGAAGATTAATCGATTTATGGAT
Organism: Perdita meconis; assembly: GCA_030770465.2. Lineage (NCBI taxonomy): Eukaryota > Metazoa > Arthropoda > Insecta > Hymenoptera > Andrenidae > Perdita > Perdita meconis. The sequence continues at coordinate 6,572,315 of JASKOS020000007.1, forward strand.
ACGACATCCAAGGAAAACGGATAAAAAAGAGTGACACGCATAATGCAGCAAGTGAGGCCAAATATGGACAGACCGCGGCGCGATTGGATCCGGTGATCCCGTTCCTTAAATCGCTGCCTTTTCTCCAAGGCCCAAAATCTCCAGCATATCAAGAGCGCTAGATAAGACCGATAACAACAAGCCTTATTATAGCAAGTCGTCCGTGCGGCAGGTAAAAGGCAAGAATGCACGCACCTACGTACGCGATCGCACGTAGCCAGCGTGTACCTTAAGAAGGACGATTCTTTCGCCACTCTCGAAGCGGACCACAACCGGATCTCCACGAAGGATATCGTGGAAATCCTGTCGCGACCGACTACGGGAAGAGAGAATATCCCCGCGTATCTCTGGCTTTCGATATCACGCGTTCGTGTTTGGGATTAAACACGTCCGATCATATGTAAATGCCTTTCCCGTTTTGGAGACACGACATCGAGCCGGGATGACATCACCGCGAGTTGTTACTTAATAACCAGACCGCCGCGAGATCGAACGCTCCTCGGCGACGCGACGCGACGAGGCGGTTCGACAAGATAGTTCCTACTCCGCGACGTCGCCGATTTTTTTTCGCCCGCCGGGTTTCACCGATTTCCTCCGCGTCCCCGTGGGAAACGCGCGAATTCGTTGCGAGACCTTCTACCTTCTGCGATGCGAGCACCAGGCCCAAACAAGGGAGAGGAACTCGGAGAGGTACAGCGGCGAAAAGAGAGCGAGAAGAACGGCTCTCTGCGTGACTCACAATCAGATTTCGAGCCTACCGTTATCGACTCTTGGCTCTCCTCCTCGAGACCCGCGCCGCGGCTTCGCGATTTACCGTCGCGTCGCACGCTGTCCTCCGAAGTAGAAAACGACACCATTTACGGCAGCTTGCGGCCTCCGTTGTTGCTTGTTTTCAGGCCCCGATGGAGATGGTTCGAGAAAGTGGTCGTGCGTCAAAATCTTGGCCTCGATACCGATCCCAGCAACCCTGGAACTGAAACGGAGAACGCGTACCGATTATTTGGAACTCCTAAGGGGTATATGTATAGGCGTTAGGATGCTATAAACGACGGTTCCCTTTCGGTGCGATTAAAAAGCGACTGATAACTCAAAGTATTTGCACCAGGGCCGCATTTATCATAAGACGCATTAGACCCAAGTTGGGCCTTATCTATTATGAGGCTTTATTCCAAGCTCCACTCCATCTAAGGTTTACTCCATATAAACAAAATAAGTTAAAATACTTATTAGTAATAAGTAGACTGCGGATTTTTATGCAAAATAAAATTTTTACAAGCATAAAATAAATAAAGAATCGGAACTTGAATAATAGTATTCTTAATTGTGTTAGTATTTTAACTTGAATTATATTTTTGATATTTTATATATTTTGCCATATATTTACAATGTATTCGATTTTTTGCATGCTTAGTATTGCCATAAATGCATAAAATCCACAGTCTAGTAATAAGTCACTTAAGTACTATAATACTTATAATACTATAAATAAGTTTACTAAAAATACATTATATTCATAATATAAACATTAGAAGTTGAAGATTGCCTTTATATTTGAAATAGTATTTTCGATTCTCCATTTTCGACTTTTCTAAACCCTAAATTTCAAACTCAAATATTCAATTTTAGCTCTAAAAATCTCTATAAGTCTGCACCTTCCAATTTTCAAAGTTCAAAAATATACAAACTGTCCAAAAATCTCTAAACTGAAATCCTAAAATCCTTCAAATCTTCAATTTTAAATCTTTAAATTTTCAAACCCTCAAATCTCCAATATTAATTCTAAAAATCTTCAAATATGCAATTTAAACTATGCAGTTTATGCAACATAAACTGCTAATAATTACTACATTATAAATAATTGAAATCCTGGAGAAGTGAAAATTAAGGATAATTTTAATTCAGATAATCGAGATCCCACTGTATTTATATCTGTAAATTGAAATCTTAAAAATTTCTCAAATTTCCATTTTTAACTCTTGAAATTTTCGACATTAAAGTTACAAATCTTCAACCTCAATAACAAAAATTGTATTGTATAGCAATTTCAGTGCTTCTTGAGTAATTTTTATCAAATTTTTCGTATTAAACATAACTTTTTTTTTTTATAATCATAACGATATAGACTTCTTTTCTTAAAGTCTCATAATACTGCGCCTAACACCTCTAGAAGTTTAAATGCGGCCCTGATTTGCAGATTTCATAATTTCTTAATACGTATAGATATACTACGGGGTGTTAAAGTATACACTGTATAATGCCTAACAATAATGTCTAGATTCTTGTGTCATTCATCAGAAAATAAAATCATTGTAAGAGAATATACTCAAAATCTGCAATGTGGAACTTTATGGAAAAAATACTGAATGAAAATTTGCGAAGGTATTCAACAAATAATATACTTCAATTTTTACCATGAGTTTCACTCTGTAGAGAAAAGTGTTCCACAGCTTCGATTAAAATCTCAATACAAAATTCACAAGGAAAGTGGCTTTCACAAACAATAAAATAGAAAAACTCCATTTTTGGCACCTGGAGTACCTACATCGCTTTTTAATACGCTGCCGTGCATTTGCACTTAGCTCTAAAAAATTTCTCAACATTTGCCCCACGTCTCCTATCCTTGAAAAAAGCGACAACCTCGATGGGGCGCGTTCCATGCCTCTAAACGCAAGGTTTATCGAGCATGAACCTTCGCCTTCGAGAGTCGCAGTCGCGGTAATTGAGACGCATCGATACGGTTATACATCGCGGAAATATTTAAACGTATCTGTCGTGCACGACATCCTCAGGATCAATAAAAGTTGAGGCGGGGCAAGGGCTGGCCTGCCGATCGTTCCGACTCGGTTCTCTCGAGTCATCGTCGAGGCCGACTTCGAAACGCTCCAACGACTCCGCGGATCCTCTTGTTCCTTCGCACGATCGACAAACGCGGAGATCGATACAGGGAAGGCAAATCAACCGTAGTAATTTCGACCGATAGACACGTCGTCGTAACTCCATCGATCGACCCAAGCGAGTCAATAACCTTTACCTTTTCCCTCGCGACGGTCGTAGTCGCTAACATTATCCTGAAGGGCGTAAGTAACGGTGGAACTTAATTTTCGACAAATTTCACTGCAAGGCCACGCGCGGCGTCCTTCCCTACGCAACCAGGGGTGAGCTTTTACAGCGTTCTTGGAAACGCGATTCGTACCACGCAAAATATCAGACCGCCCTTCCTGTTGGTCGATAGTGCCGAGTCTCGCGACACCCTTGACATGCGTAGAAAATGTTTGCGTCAGCTGTTTGTGACTAATACCTTAATTTTGATTACATTGATTTTATACGGAGAATTGAATTATCAAATGTTGAGGAAGGGAGAAGTGGATCAGATTTTGAACCCTTAAGTTGTACTGGAATATAATATTAATTCTTACTGAGTTGGTAAATACGAAGAAATAACGAAAATAATATTACAAGGGAAAAAACAACTTTTTAACATTAATTCTTTCCAGACTGAATTAGGCAAACTGAGCTGCGTTAACAGAATATGTAGGTATGTTCACAAATGACATGAGTGATAATGTCGACTTTTTTAATGGATCCGGAGCATTATTTAAATCTTCAATAGCGAAAACACTTAGAAATTAAACGCTTTATAAATGAGATTATGTTAATAGTTAGACTGATCCTGAGACTGATACTGTACGTTATTCTTGATATCAAAGAACGCCTGTGTCCGTTAATAAATAAATAAATAAATTATGCAGGAGAGCAAAGAAATTGATTATTTCAGTAAAGCTTTGCATTGTAAATGATTTCAAATAATTGTGTAAAAAACGACAAGAAAATTTTTTTAATTATTCGATGGTGTATCAAAAGTAGATGTATAGGTAGGTATAATATATAGAAACATTCGAACTCAAATTTCGTTAAATAAGAATGAAGGTATTAGAATGAAATATTAGGATGACGGTATGGATATTTCGTAGCCTTAGAAATATCATGACATAAGCAAGAGATTATTTAAATCGGCAAATAATTTCATCAACACTTATAAAATAATCATGTTAATTTACACTCGTATAAGATCCATATAAAAATCCACGTAAAAATCCTCTTAAGGGTTAAAAATGTTTTAAAATAGATTATTTTAGAAGCATTTACATACAGTAGAACTTCGATTAACTGGGTGAGATTTCCTTGAAATTTTGAAACAAATGGAAACCTAATCAACAGGCATTTACAAACTTGTGAGTGATAGCTATTAATTAAAATTATCTTCTAATACTCGTTACAATAAATAGTAGGCTCTGATGTAATTCTATGATCTAAAAAAGATATATTTTCAAATATATAGAATTTTACCGTAGCAATTAAAACGTTAATGTTGAAGTCAAAATTTAAGTGTTTGCTTGACATAGAATTTTTTTATTTCTAGTAGTTATTTCTAGTAAATTCGAGTTTTATTGAGAATTTTTCCATCCCTGGTGCGTTGTATAATTGGAGCCAAATAAAAAAGAAAATAATTAAGAGCCGGTTAATCGAGACTCAACATATTAAATGAGCGACTCAGTAATTTGCGTAAATAATCATTTTTCTTTATACATCTGTAGATTCAAGATCTAACGACGCAAAACACATTTTCAAAAAAATTGAACTTGTGTCATAGCTCAAGTCTACAAAGCAGAATTTATATCAGAAAAAAAAGTCTATGAAATGAATTTTTCCTTCGAAAACAAGGTGTTAATAGAATTCAAGACCACAATACAGCATTGGTGATCAAAACTTTAAACGTAAATATCTCGAAAATGAAATCATGTGACATCTGGTGTTTTGCCTTATAATCATAGACATAATTGTTATAACTAGACTGTGGATGTTTATGCATTTATGGCAATTTATAAGGATAAGGATCCCCGCAAATATAAAAATACGAAAAAATACAAGACATGTTAAAGGTATTCTCTCGCTATAAGCTCGCCGTTTTCGTCGCTTCATCGAGCAATAGTATGTGTAAGGCACATGTTCGTGAAGGTAATGGAATAATGGAATCGATAGGTTTTTGTACGTCGTCAATGATTACTGTGAAATTGAAGAGTGGCTCGATGAAGCGACGAAAACGGCGAGCTTATAGCGCGAGAATACTGTATCTTTAAAAACAACTGCATTAAACGGAAAACCAAATTTTGAATTACGGTCCATCTCCTTACCCTCGCCTTAAATGCCTAGAGCCATCGTTCGCGGAAAGGTCGACACAAAGTGCGACGGGTGTTCGTGACTCACCCTTATCGTGCGCAAAACAAAGCTCTCTAACGCGAGATAATGACAATGATATCATTTAATCGATAATACTACAACGGTTCCTTTGAGTGGTTTTCGTCGAGCGTCGCTGATCGCGAGCAATTACCGGACGAACGTCTCTGCGCAAAAAGCGGCCGTAATTCGCGTTTTTTCGCGTCGCCGGTGATGAAGCACTATTATGCGTATAAATAGATCGTTCGCTAATTACCGAGTCCGCGCGATCCACGGATGGCCAGAATCGACACGGAAACCTTCTTTCCGACCGGGACGAGGTTCACATTGTGACCGCGTCTCGGCTCGTTTAAATTGGCCGTGATGTCACCGCGCGCTTACGTTCTCGCGTACTCGTTTAACCAAACTGCCAACGAAGGATAATGAGAATAGAGGCGTCAGAATCGAGCGTGTTGTCCTCCTGAACCGGCTTCAATCCCCTCGAAACTCTCTCGCGTCAACGAGCTGTATACGATTACGCGTACGCGATATCTATGGGATATAACGGCCTCCGGTGAACGGCGCGGCGCGACGATTCTCCTGCCCGGCGAAAGACGAGGAGAACGCGGCTTCCGTTTTCCCGACGAACGCAACGAGCTCGTCGCATCGCTCGATCATCGTAGTTAAATAGCTCCCCGTGCCTCTCAGCCGGAATTCGCGGCGACGATAATCACCGATCAAGCCGCGATGTTTGCAGAACCGTTACGCGTCACGCGCGTCTATCAATTCGTCCAGATATGCATTCACATACGCGTGCGTGCATGCATATGTACGTGGACGCGTGCGACGAGCGTATATAAGTAGATGCGCGGGCGTCTACGCGATCGACGGCGACTTTTTTCCCTTCGAAACGAAGAGCGAGTGATCCATACATGGTAACGGCGAGAAGGACTGGCTTACGCGTTGCAACGCGGACTCACCCTACCTGCCCTCCTGTCTCCGCTCCATCGCTCCTCCAAGTGTCCGCTCAGACGCGTCTCGACGCCCGTGTGCGTCAACAAACGCGTCTACGGTTATCTGCTGCTCTAGAACAAAATGAAAAATGAAACGAGTTTCTTCTAAACGATAGTCCGAAGCGTATCGTTTTGATTAATTTTGCGGAACTTGGTATTTATCAAACAATGCGTCAAGGCCGCAAGGGACTCGAAAGTTATTATTTTTGTAGGGGACTTTACTTAATACGTTCTGAGTCGCAGCAAGATTTCAGTTTTTGGTTTCAAAGAAACAAGAATTTTTTATTCATTCGTCCATGCGTTTAATATCCTTTTCTTATCGTTTTACTTGAATTTCCCCTGAAAATATAGGGTCGCATTTACATGAGGGGCCAGATGGAGCCTCGTCTTTTACGGGCCACATATTAAAACTGTACTTCACATAAACAAAATAGATTAAAGTATGCATCACTAAGTATTACTGAAGCTTTTTTTGAAAAAAAAAAAACATTACTTCGAGATTTGAAATAGTATTTGCGATTCAAATCTTTATCTTCAACTTTAAACTGGCAACATTCAATTTTAATTTAAAAAATCTATAAGTTCGTACAGTATTCTCTCGCTATAAGCTCGCCGTTTTCGTCGCTTCATCCAGCCACTCTTCAATTTCACTGTAATCATTGACGACGTACAAAAAGCTATCGATTCCATTATTCCATTACCTTCACGTACATGTGCCTTCCACATACTATTGCTCGATAAAGCAACGAAAACGGCGAACTTATAGCGAGAGAATACTGTAATTTCAAATTTTCAAGTCTCCAAGCTGAAATCTTTCAATTTCAAACTTCAAACTTTTAAAATTCTATCTTCCCTAAATTGAAATCTTAAAAATTCCTCAAATTTCCATTTTTAACTCTTTTAGTGTTCAATTTTAAAGTTTCCCATTTCCAACTCCAACTATAAAAATTGCTATTCAGTAATTCTTAATCTTTAATTTGTATTTTCGATAAACATGAAAAATCTGTTTGAATTTCATTAACTGAAATAAACTTCATTTTCTGAAGTCCCATAATAATGCGTTTAGGGCCTTCAAAAGTTTAAATACGATACTGCTTACAAAATGTAGTTTTTCAAATAGTATTTCCATTTTAGAGTCCCAATTAAGAATAAGTACTTTCCGCAATATTTTTTTAACCAAAAATTAACCTTGCACCATTTTACAATATTTTTGATAGCTTTTAAGTATTAATAATAGCAGTAATAATGAGTAGAATTTCATCTTTCCCTTATCTGCGTCTATTAATTACATTTTAAATATTAATTTCACGTATTTTATTTAGAATTATAAAAAATCTAATTATATACACTAATTAAAATTTAATGATCGAAAAAAATTCACCGAATCAGAAAAATCAAATTTTTTCATAACTTCAATTGAAATACATGAAACTGCACGAAATACGAAAATCAATAACCTCCATAAACTTTTGTCCGCAACTTATATCTACGCGCGATTAAAAAACTCTATACTACTGCGTTCAATGCGAAACTCGAACGGAGAACAGCAAAAATTGAAATGCACCCCATCCTCCCATAAAACTACATATCCAGGAAATGTCATTACCGCGGAAGAGATGCGCCTAATTAGGGTCGTCCGGTGGTTGCGTTAATCAAGAGCACTAATTGATCGTAAGCAAAAAAAACTGAATACAGTCGATACACCTGTAAGTACAATTCTCTGCAAACAATGCGAAATTTCTATGACGTCAGATATCGAGTTCGTCGTTTGTTCGAAGTGTCCGTGGCTATTGTTGACTCGGAGGTAAGATGCTTCTGATTAGATCCGCAATATTTTGGTGGGCGTGTTCGACACTGAGTCACGTATCGACTTTTCTCCCCCCAGGTTGGAACAAGGCTAGGTCTGGAACGAAACGTAGGTGAGGGTGGAAAAGACCGCAGCGCAATAACCATTTATTGAATAAACTGGACCGTGGCGTCTCTCGACCGCGTTCCCCTGTACCGTGCTTTGATCGAGCAAATAATGACGCTCGATGCATCGTCCTAGAATCCGCCATGACGCGTCTATAAACGTCGATATCCGAATCGATAGGTGCATCGTTCGCATACGCTGGAAACGCGCCTATGATTCATACGCTCTTCCGTCGCGTCGGTAGGACAACTTGTCTCCTCGTAAGGCTGATTACGATCTACTCGTAACACCTCGCTGAACCGAGAAAACAAACCGCCGTTCGATTCTCTCCGAACGATCCTCTGTTTATAATTTTATAACTACCCGCTCGAATTGCTAGGGAAATGAGCCTTACTGATGTGAGATAGTGAATCACAAAAAGATTTGGACATGTAACTTTAACTTCTATGCTCTATGTTTGGAATAAGTATAAACAAAGCCGCAACAATTTTTTGCAGTATATTAAAGTAAAGTTTATGGATGTCAGAAAGCAAGAAATTTATCGCGAAGTACGTATCGTTGTTTAAACATTAAAATAGGAACGAAGGAAAGTCAATTTTGCTGTCACGAAAGCATTCGGACACTTTCTAAAAAATTAAAGGAACTAACTTAATCATTTTTTACAAGAGATGAAACTTTTATAGTGTGTATTCTTTTATTATGCTTCTACAAAGTGTTTAAATATTCTTGTGACAGGAGAATTCACTCTTTTTTTTATAGTCCTTTTAATATTTAAATAATATATGGATTAACATTACACTTGCGAATGATCATACTTTATGCTATGAAGCATAAATTATAACAGATTTTTGGTTAAATACGTAATTCAAGAAAAATGTTTAATTATACACTTTCATAATGTTTTTTAATGTATAAATTGCATGTAAAGACTGAAAGAGACACGTTCAGTAATTTAGTCGAGCGGCAAGTATTTTAGTAATCTACTAAAAACACTAAAATTTAATAAAACAATGTAGCTACTTGTCATTCCAAGTGTCTTAACCAACCTTGAAAAGGAATATATACTAGCCATTAATTTGCCAATTCCCGTAAACTATTACGACAAATTTTGTATTACTTTTTGACATCATTGTTACGTCTGATTGTACTGTAAACAATTTTATCGTACCATTGTGTTGTATAATTTATATTTATTTCAATTACAAACCTCGAAAGTCAAAGTTATACTAACATCTGAATATTTCTGATTGACTGTAAATGGATCTACACGAGCACACGACCTAAGATAATGCCTTCCCAGTCCCGACACTAAATTAGGTTAGACACCGAACATCTCGATTCGCCTTCGCCGCTTCCGCGGCGAAAAACCTGTTCGGCGGAGCCACGCCCGCGAATCAATAACATTTCAAGTTCATTGAGACGGCATGAGACAATAGAAAAATCCTCTCCCTGAAACACGGGTTAGACGCTGCTTACGCTGCAGGGCTCGCGATCGCGAAATTCGAAACAAGTGTTTGGCGACGCGGAGAAAACGATCGAACGGTTTTCGGAATCGGCGGTCCTCTAAATGCTAAATCAATGTTTTCCAGCCGGGGAAAGAAGCGAGCGTCGACGGGGCGTCGGCGAGAGAAGGAGGTCGGATTCGTGGGTCGACGTCGCGGCGCGGCGTCTCGTCTGCAATTTTGGCGAATCGAAATTTTCGACGGTGTCACATAGCCGCAGCCGCAGGAGTCTGAGCGCCATCGGGCGCAGAATCGTCGGAGCAGTTGGCAACGCTGTCGACGCTGCCTGGTGAAAAGGTGGCGAAGCCTCGGCGTCGACCAATCACGAGGCTCGAGCGTGCCGCCCCCCGTCGCCCCACCGCGACCACCAAGAAGCTTGAAAATCTGTAACGGACGCCGCTGCCAGGGCATATTCGTTTGTGGGCTCTCGTGGCGAGTTAGCGTGTGTCTCGTCGTTCGTTCTAGAAATCGTTCAGTAAAGCTTCGACCCTACCGAGCAACATGAGGGAAATCGTCCACATTCAAGCCGGCCAGTGCGGTAACCAAATTGGCGCAAAGGTGAGTCGAAAAAAATAACGATATTTCGGAAATAACTCGTTCTTCGCCGCGACCTCGTGGAACGCGATACGCTAAACATTCCTTTGTTTCTACCTTGCCTCTCTTCTCCGTCGTCGCTCTCTTTAACGTCGCTCGAACTTTCGGGATATCGATCTCTTCGAGATACTTGATAAACTGTCGTAGGCGTCGCCGATGTATCGTATCCCCGGTCGATCGAAACGCGAAACTTCGGACGATTCGAGCAACGGCGTCGAAAGGCCTTGTTAATTCACACGTCGCCATCTTCTCGACGAATACTGTTTTTCGTGGCACGCGGGGGACGAAGAGAATGCTCTCGCGTTTCGCGTAGCCGTTTTTCCGTTAAAGGGGAAGCGAGACACGGGTTACAGTTGGTATGCGAAAAAATGGCAACCTCGCCCGGTCGAAGACCTGTCATGGCGACAGAGCTTCGCCGGCCGGCGAGTCTACTTAACGGTTTTTTTTCCCCCCTCAAACCGCGTTGCCGAGCGTGGCGTTGTCGTCAAGCGTTGCCGTGTTCATCTGCCTCGCCTTGCGTTCTCAAATTTTTGCGACATTCTAGCCGTGAAAACGATTAAAACCTCAGCTCTTCGCTAAAATATTCAGAAAATGATTCTATCGAGCGATTCGACGTGCCTGGGTGTGGCCATTTCTTGGCGTCAGGATACATCGGTTATGCGGCAGCAGAATCGAACGGTTGCGCGCGCAATCGATCCTCTCCGTCTCTCTCTTCCTCTTCTTCCTCAGTCGCTCTCTCTTTCTCACTTATTCACTCGTTCTTGCATTCGAATTCTTCGCTAACGTTTTTCTCGATTTTTCTGCCGGCCCCCGTTAGACGCCTTTTTTCTCGGTGTCACTTTGTTCCCTTTGAAGTGATCGCCCAAGCGTTCCGTTATCATTAATTAATAAAATATATTCATCCAGTACAGTTATCATTCTAGCACGATACGGTACATATCTGAAACGCGTACTCGGCGAATACGGTTACATAATGTACGTCATTATCGTAGCAACTAGCTCAAGAGGATGAACGGCGTTCGGGCCGAAGTATACTGACGATTGTAGTCACGCTCTCATAGTTTTCAAGGTTGCTTCATTGAGTCAACGTCCGCTTCGCGTAGTTATCTTTGTTCGATCTATCGCGACGGTATCGATTTCTGGCGGGAAAACCGTTTCCCGGCGAAGCGTCCTACGCAGCGGTTTGCAAAGTCGTTCCCCGTGTCGCTAGATACCGCATGATTGTGCAACGGTGTTACAGCTGTCCATTCAAGGGATCTTGGAGTCCAAGGACATCGAGTCTTGCGTAGACCGCGTCGCGAAACGCTTCCAAATAAAGAATGAAGATATCCTATCGCCATTTTCTTTCGCTTCACCTCGTCCTGATTCATCCTACGCGTCATGGGGCCCCTCTTACAAGGGAAGTTAGAGAGCTCTAAAATTCAGAAAATTGTGAAACTCTGTGTGCAAGTATAGCAGAGTAAAGTTCATCCCTATTACAAAACTATATTTTGTTTGTGTCATAATGCGATTTTAAAGGTTGAAATCAATCAGGTTGAACTTCTCATTATCGTTCAATAATTTAGAACTATCAAAGATAAAGAAAAAAAAGTTTAAACATAGGTTATGTTTTATATCTACAAACTTGCATAAAAATTTTTCAAAACATCCGTATATTGTATGAAGTAAATAAAAACATAGATTAAAAAAAAGCTTATGCAAATTTGTAAATATAAAATATAGCTACAACTTTTGTTTAAACTTTTCTCTCAACGACAGTTCTCAAATTATGCCACGAAGGCGAAATATTTATTTTTCTTCTAGGACTGATTTCAACCTTTAAAATCGCATTATGGCACAAAGAAAAAATAGTTTTGTGATAGGGATGAACTACTTGCACAGAGTTTCACGATTTTTTGGATTTTGGAGTTCCTAACTTTCCTTGTTGGTTTCGTTTCGACTATCCCAAATTGTTACATTCAAACGTGAATATCTGGAAAATAAAAACATGTAACATGCAAATTTGCATAAACATCCGCAGTCTAGTTATAACAATACACAAAGTTTCAATTTCTGCTCGTCAGACGTTATCGTTTACTATCGCAATTTTGTTACGCGCCGATAGAGAACTCTCCCGACAATTTATCTTCCTAGCCATCTGCTCGGCCATTCTTGAGGATCGTAAATAAAAGAATCGTCGGGCAGCTGGTCGATGGGGCACAATGGCAGCGGTCTTACGGTTAAAGGGGCCTTTCCACTGCGAAGCTCTGAAAAATTGTCACTTTTGGGCATTTTTTCTTTAGTGAATGAAATATATAACGTAAATCAAATTTTTTCTGCTTATCAACACATTTATTGAAAGTATAAAAAAAAAATTGTATGTATGTGTAGTAGTTTATCTTAAACACATTACTTCGAGAAAGAGAAAGATATATTAGACGTGGCGTAGGTGAAATAAAAACTACATTCTCAGTAACTATAAGAGATTTTCAAACATTTTTTTTTTCTTGAGTCCTTTTGTTTCGCTGCGCACTTTAACGAAAGGTATTGGATACCCGGCCAGTGTATAACACCGATTATATTATAATTAAATATATTTCGGGACCTGCACGGATTACAACAAAAGACTTAAACTCGGACACGACTAAGTATACTGTAGTACAGGATTGAGATGGTTACAGAGTTTGTAGTGTTTGTAGTTACTAGCGCTATTTGTGCATATATAACAGGGTTTAGTGGGGAGAGAGTGAACTTGGGCCCTTAGTGACTAACGTGAAGTATGAGTAACTAGAATGTTTTCGAAAACAGCGACGAGATAGGAATTATCGGGCTAACACTCTGATTCATTGTTAGCGGAGAGTTACGCTTCCAACAAAGGGTTTTCAAAAATTTTTTTAATTATATTTGTGATACATTTTCAAAGTTTGGTCCTCAGAAAACTTCAAAAAAATTGTACTTACCGCTGACTAATTTCTTAAAATAATATTTCGAGAAACTCCGGTGTTAAAAGACGTCGAATAAAATGAAGAATTTAACAAAACAAATGTTTTTAAAAATATCTCGTGTAGTTCCTGAGAAATAGTACATTTTATGTGGAAAAATACAATTTTTGGATGACTGGATTCAAAATAAAGCAAAGACAATGCAAGTTTTAAACCCAAAATAAGAAATTTCTTATCGAAATCAATATTTTTAATCTCTCTGCATTGTAACAAGGATAAAACTGTTAATAAAAAAAGATTATCGTGGTCTTTGTAATAGTCACTGGTATTTTGAATGATGTGTCAAAATTTTATTAGTTTCTTTTCTTGGAATCACCTACGCTAACGTTTTTCTCAACTTCAGTGTGATATACATATTCAAAATAAACTATACCAAATTCCAAAAAACAATTCTTAAATTTTTAATACATGTTTTATGCATAATATATGCATCAATAAGTAGACAAAACTGTATTTACAGTGAATATTCCGTTCGTTAAGAAAGAAAATTCTTAAAAAGTGAAATTTTGCAGAGCTTCGCAGTGGAAAGACCCCTTCACGGCGACGGCGCCACTTTGTGGATACTCCGTTGATACAACCGTTTCCCTTATCGTACCCCGCGATTCGTTTCCTTGTCTATCACGTAACCTCGATATATATATTATCTACAGTACTTTCAGACTTTAAACGTTCCAAAATTTGACTTTTTACTCGCCTCCTGTCACGAGCGTTTCGCTTCGAGACTTCGATTTCAGGCGTGTCTAGTGCTCTTGGGATCGTCGTGGCCTATCGAGTTCAACAACGACAGCATGTAAACAAAAGTCAGAGTGCATAAATCGGACGGGCTGTCTTACGCTAATTGCACAACGTTGGTATTACAGTCATCCTTTCTATATATAGCGATGACATTGGTGACTCATATCGCTACAAGAGTGTACACGTACATTGCGTGTACAGGTCGATGAGTGGTGGGAGGCAGGGCTGGGCGATCTTAGCTTCCCGCTGACGATATTCATATATGGTCATGCCCGCTCAATAGAATCGTCGCTTCCATGTAGGACGAGGTAGTTCCTGTAGGCGAGGTGTCCGACCGTTCGCGATTACAGAATGAACTTCGGCTTCTGAAAAGGCAGCTGATTTATCGATAGTATTATCATGCCAGAAGTTCCAAAGCAAACAATGCTGGCACGCGTTAAACCTCTCTCTTCTGTCTGACCTACGATAACGCAATGAGCGTTAGGCGAACGATCCACTTAACCGGACCCGCGTCGCTTCCTCTTCTCTTTCCCTCGTCGACAGGCTTTTTTCGATCTCCATTTCACGGATATCGCGCGCGCCGCGCACTCGATCAGCATACGATTTCTATGCACGCATTCGGCCCACATTCCTAGGCCTGCATCGATTTCCAGAAATATACCGAAAGGTCTTTGAACCACGGCGAAGTGCGGCGTGCAACCGATGCGGAGAGAAGGCTGATCGCGCGACGCGTCGCTTCGCTGCATCCTCTCTTCCGAACCGAACGCATCGGCGCTCTCCGACCGAGCAAAAAGCGCCTGCGCCTCGCACACTTTCGTTAATTAATCTCGTTCGGCGCTCGAGCGAACGATTCGCCAGTATTAAGAAACAATTAAAAAGCAAAAAGTCCTACGGCGCTAAGAAAAAAGAAACGTTTACCTTGCGGAGGCGTCTTAACGAACGCTGCGCGCATCACGACTAATTACACGCGCGCTATTCATCGGCGGGGTCGTCGAACCTCTCTCTCGGTCGATACTACGGAACACTGGAAAACGGATGCGAGGGTAATCGCGAAGAGAAAGCGACGAACCATCCTCCTTCCTGCTTTTGTATATTCCTCTACTAGTTCACGAAACTGTGCAAACTCTTTAGTATTCTTTCGAGTTTGTAATAGTTCGGAATGTAACGCTCTGGAATTATTGTTTCAGTTTTGGGAAATCATCAGCGACGAGCATGGCATTGACCCGACCGGCACCTACCACGGTGACTCCGACCTCCAGTTGGAGAGAATCAACGTTTACTACAACGAAGCCTCCGGTGGCAAATATGTGCCGCGTGCCATCCTCGTCGACTTGGAGCCGGGCACCATGGACTCTGTTCGCTCGGGACCCTTCGGACAAATCTTCAGACCGGACAACTTCGTGTTTGGTCAGTCCGGAGCCGGTAACAACTGGGCCAAGGGTCACTACACCGAGGGCGCCGAGTTGGTCGACTCTGTGCTCGACGTAGTGAGGAAGGAAGCCGAGAGCTGCGACTGTCTGCAAGGATTCCAGCTCACTCACTCCCTTGGTGGTGGTACCGGATCTGGTATGGGCACCCTTCTCATCTCCAAGATCCGCGAGGAGTACCCCGACAGGATCATGAACACATACTCGGTCGTGCCGTCTCCAAAAGTATCGGATACTGTCGTCGAACCGTACAACGCTACACTGTCTGTTCACCAGTTGGTTGAAAACACAGACGAAACCTACTGCATCGACAACGAGGCCCTCTACGATATTTGCTTCCGCACCTTGAAACTCTCCACCCCCACCTACGGCGACCTGAATCATCTCGTCTCCCTCACAATGTCCGGTGTCACGACCTGTCTCAGGTTCCCCGGTCAGCTGAACGCCGACCTGAGGAAACTCGCTGTAAACATGGTTCCGTTCCCCCGTCTCCACTTCTTCATGCCCGGTTTCGCTCCTCTCACGTCCCGCGGCAGCCAACAATACAGAGCTCTCTCCGTTCCGGAGCTCACCCAACAGATGTTCGACGCGAAGAACATGATGGCCGCCTGCGACCCGAGGCACGGAAGGTACCTCACCGTGGCCGCCATCTTCCGTGGAAGGATGTCCATGAAGGAGGTGGACGAGCAGATGCTGAACATCCAGAACAAGAACAGCTCGTACTTCGTCGAGTGGATCCCGAACAACGTGAAGACGGCCGTGTGCGACATCCCGCCTCGTGGTTTGAAGATGTCCGCCACCTTCATTGGAAACTCGACCGCCATCCAGGAACTGTTCAAGAGAATCTCCGAACAGTTCACGGCTATGTTCAGGAGGAAAGCTTTCTTGCATTGGTACACCGGCGAGGGTATGGACGAGATGGAATTCACGGAAGCCGAGTCGAACATGAACGATCTGGTTTCGGAGTACCAGCAATACCAGGAAGCGACCGCGGACGAGGACGCGGAATTCGACGAGGAGCAGGAAGCCGAGGTCGACGAGAACTAAGGACCTTATCTAAAACAGCAGCCTCCCCCCCCCCTGTTATCTCTCTACACTCATGCCGCTTTTTAACTTCTTGCGTTTTTCCTTGTCTTTTCTTTTTTATGTCTTTTCTACAGACTTGTTTTTCACTGAGATCCGAATATAGACGCGCTTTGAATTTTCTATTTGTACTAGCACACAAGGTCCAAGTAATTGGAGAAAAACGTGTAATACTCTATTTGTCGTTCCTTGTTTTTTATTCGAAGTCGTTTTTTCTCTTTTGATGTACTGATTTATTTTCTCTTGGAGAGAGCGCGTCTTTATATCCAGTGTATAGTCGCTGTATCGTGGTCACCACCGTCTTTAAATAAATTATTATCATATAAGTGTACGTTTTATAAGAACCCTTTTATTATATTGTCGCATAAGTGCCGCATCGGACGATTGGTTTTTGTATTTATAAAACTACACATTGTAGGCGTATTTGTATTTATATTTGTCTCTTCTATCTACCGACTTTTATACCATGACAAATAGATCTGAATAAAGTAGATCATTCAACCAAGCACCATCGATGAAAACCATAACTAACATCCAGTTGACATGAACTACCATTCGATCGTCTGACCGAGACTCGCGGGCATTGCACTTGTATATCTGTCTGGTTATTAGATAATCGTCTACTGTTTATAGTAATAAGCATTATCGGTCGTTAGTTTTTCCGGTACACGAAGGAAGCACGCAAATTGCAGTTGCCGTCGAGATAACGTTCCAAGATCGTGCCGCCTCCGTGCATCGTATAAACAGATTTGTTAGATCGTGCCGCCATCTGTTGATCCATATTTATATCAAATTTGATCGAAATAGCCGCATACAACGCACACCGGTACTGTTTAATTTACAGGTACCGAGTTTATTGACCGTTAAATCCATTCCAAACGCGAATCGACAACGAAAGTTAAATTCAATGAGCTCGAAGAAAGTTGCGATTTTCTTTAGAAAAATCATTTTCCCCATTTTATTTTCTGTTGGAACGGCCCAGTAACTCCGATGCTCATTCGCTCGCGCGTTTCAGACTTTCTAAGACATAGTTTTCCTGCGTTTAATTGTTAGGAATTCATTACCATTGTTTCTTTATAATTATAGAGTGAACAGTGGGTGGTTCTTTACAGTTTCTTTTTACCGGAAGTAATCTTGGTCATCCCTACTTACAAGGGACATTACCCAATCCAGAGGCGGATTTAGAGAATTGGCGCCCCTAGGCTAACAAGCGTCTGCCGTCCTTTCCTATTTTATTCACATGTTAAAGCAAGTACTATTCATCAGAGACATTTCATTTTAGAACAGAAATTGTCGATCGCATTATCGACGAAAAAATAAAAAGTTAGGGGCAAAAACACTTCAAAATTCTTAATTTTTTTTAAACAAATACAATTTTTGCAAATCTGTTTATATGATAAAAATTGCCATTAAAAAACACCCTTTCAATATATGGATGATTGTCGACAAGAAAAAATACGTGTCACACATTTTTTCAAGTTCTACATTATACTAAAAATGCATCCAAATTGACGTGTATGGATTAGGCAATGTCCCTTGTTAGAACAATTTTTTGAAAATAAAATATTTCCTTTTCAGGCAATTCAGCGACGGACCATCTGTTTCAAATTTAATATAACCATGATGCACTAGTGTTAACAAAATTCACCTCTAAGCAATATTTTACGATTGCGATGAGTTTAGCCTGCCACGGTCTTTGTGTGTTTTTTTTATTTCCTTTAGCAGCTATTTTATTTTTGAGAAAAGTGTGAGGAGTCTGATATTAATATTTAGCTTTCTTGTTCATTGAAATTCATATTACAAATTCATTAACTATAAACAAATAGGGTGGAAATTATAGAACAACTGAATAGCGAATAATTCTAAGTAACAAAATAAAAAAAAAAAGAAATTGGTGTAGTGTTTTCTTGTTTCAGGCTTCGTTTTCGAAAAAATCGATTTTCAAGAATGAGTTACACTACGCATTATGAATTATGTACACTACGATAGACATCGATTGTATAGAAAATTTAGTCATTCTTCTTAAATTACTTATATTATGACGCCGATTTCAATTTTTCAAGTCTCACTCTTCAACATTTCAAATTCCAAACTTCAAATCGTAAAATTTCCAACATTAAACCCCTAAATTTCCAATTTCAATTCTAAACATCTCTAAAACATGACATTTTCAAATCTCCAACTTGAAACTTTCAAGTTTTCAATTTTAACTGTTTAAGTTTTCCGTTTTATACTCTTCAATCTTCAACTTCAAGTCTTTATATCTTTAATTTTAAGTCTTCAAATCTTCGATTTCAACTTTTGTAAGTCTCTATATATCTTTAACTTTCCTAAAAATTTCCTAATATTTTTTATATCGTCAATTATAATTCTTCAAATTTTCTATTTCAAAACTTCTAATCTCTAACTTCTATTCATTAAATCTCCAACTTCAAGTCTTTAAAACTATAATTTCAAGTCTTTGAATCTCCAATTTTATCTTCTTAAATCCCCAAATTCGAAGTTCATATCACTAACTTCGATTTTAAAATTCTCTAAATACACAATTTGAAATTTTCAAATCTCTACGAACTCAAATAATGAATATCTCCTTTCCAAATTAAATTCTTCAAATGTAGAACTTCAAATCTTTAAATTTTTAACTTCAACTCTTTAAGGATGAACTTCAGTAACAATCTTAGCCAAAACTTAATCAATTTCCAAGATATTAATAAGACTTGTTGTTGTGACGAAACCCAGTCAGAAATTAGCAACTTTACTTTAAATAATAACAAAATTGGTTCCATACAGAATTTTCAAGAAGAGCGCAGCAGGGGTAAAAGTCGCAAGCACCGCAAAAGTATGCAAAGTTTGCGGTTGACGGGATCGGTGCAGCGCCGATATGGAACCGTTTCATCGGAATTTTAACCACCGTGTCTAGTTAGTCGGCTAACGGATTAACGCGATACAGTTAAGTTGATGGAATCGGAGCAGCGTAATACACGCGAAGCGGTCCACCGTGTCCAGGTTTTGTCCACAACTGCTCTGCTAATGAGCAGCTGAAGAACCACTGCAACTTGGAAGCAGCTCTATCCAGAAAGCGCTCATCCGGATGCGACGATCCCTCCTTGCGAGCAGCAATCTTGTCTCTTGCCTGGCGCAGCTTAAATTTGCTAATTTAACGAGAAAGAGGAAAGAGATGCTTTATACGCGACACGGTCGTTAGTGTCCTCTCGTCGCTCTTAATCGACGTCGTTTCGACTGGAATGGTCGGATGAAAGCAGGAGAGGAACGCTGATTTACGACAATCTTCTTCTTTTAAAGATGAACTTCAATAGCATTAAAGGTAAACGAAAATTTTTGAAAATTGGAGGAATGAATCTTTATGCAATAGTAAAACACTCGCAAAGTTAAAAGAAAAATTGTTTCGGTAGTTTTTAAATTATTTAACATGTATTCTCATAGGAAAATGCAATATTAAGAAATATTATTATACAATTAAGAGTGAAATAATAAACCCAAGTTTTTGAAATTTTGTGTACAGAAAGATCAAACACTGAACAAAGTTGATTTCACTGAAAAAATTTCGGACAATTGATTCAATACTTTATATGCGATCAATAATCATCACATGTAACATATTGACACACTTTTCATATCATTTCCAAATATGTAAGTAAAACGGAAAATCAGAGCCTGATTATTTAATTTCTAGCAGTTACATTTTACATAAATTTCAACAAATAAGTTTATAATAATATATCGAATATTCAATACATTGACAAAAAGAAAGGTAAGAGCGAATTCGATTGAATTTGTGATAAAAATACATCATTGCCATTTCCGCTTAGTTTTTATCACAGCAAAAAAAACTTGTTAATATCTTGAAAATTGATTAATGTTTGACAAAGATTGTTACTGAAATTCCTCCTTAAATCCCAGCACTCCGCAGCACTTTCTGCTTTTATCAGAAACTCGCAGTTGAGAAAGCTATAATGAAAGGATGGAATGCTGAGTTTTATGTTGGGATAAGAATTTCTGAGGAAGGCGAAGGAAGTGCCATGAAATAAAGGAAGGAACCAAATGAGAGTATAGTGAATGAGATGCCTTGCGAAACACTTGATAAACGAAATCGATAAGAAACTCTTCCGGTTTTATATCGAGGATGATGACGTAAACGCATTGCTTTGCATACATTACAATGTATGTAATACTTAGGTAAATCTCGCAACGCCACGTACGTACATATAGGGTTACCTACTCAACAACCGAGGAAACAAACAAAGAGAGGAGATTTCTTTCGGTGCGTTTTGTTTGACAAAGCGGCAGACAACGACCTCAGACATAGAAAGCATGACTCATCGTCCGGCTATACGCTGCGTGGCGTGGTGCGATGCGGCGCGGCGCATCGTTTCGCTCGACGAATTCGATCCAGTCCGAAACAGCCGCGCACTAATTGCAAATTCTGCACCATCTCGGACTTCCCTCTAATCCGCGGATCTCTCAACGCAAATTCCCCTCAATTCTCCTATACAACCAGAGTACTCAGTGCCGTTTTTGAGTTGTTGACCGCTCAAGTACAAAAACTTCACTTTTCAATGTATTTATTCAATTTCAACTCTTCAAATCTTCATCTTCAACTATTCAAATCTCCAATTTGAAGTCTTTGAGCCTCTGAATTTTGAACCTTTAAATTTCTGCTTTGAACTCTTCAAATCTGTAAAACTTGACATTTTTTAATACGCAATCTGACATCTTCAAACCTCCAACTCGAAATTTTCAAATCTGCAATTTTACTTCTACAGATTAATCGTTTTAAACCTTCAAATCTTCATATCTCAACAACTTTAATAATCTCCAACTTTTCAACTCTAAAAATCTGTAGCTCGAATATTGAACTTAAAATGTTTGGATCTCTATCTTCAATTTTTAAAATTCGTATTAAAAAAGTACAAAGCAACAGTAAAAACCCGACCTGATATCTACTACTTGAATAATGCACCAGCATTTGAGAAACCACCGGCAAACAACTGCCGATAATCGCAAACCAAATGCGGGCGAATAGAAACAACGGCAAAAGTTCTCCTGCGATCGATACTCACAAAACGCAGGGAAAAAAGAAATCTCCAAAGTGGGTGGTTGCGGTTAACCGAAAACGAGAAAGGGGCGAAACGGAGAGCAATGGATCGGTAACGAGATGGGGGTGGACAAGGCCCAAGTTACAATAATAGAAGAAGGGTTTTTACAGCGGCAGGGGATCGTGAAAGCGTAGCACGCGCGCAGCTGGAGACGACGCATCCGTCGCTCGATTATCATCGTTCCCGACGAGTGACGAGGAAAGCGAGGCGACCTTTTAAGAGTGACTCACGAGGCAAAAAGGTCCGAGCCATTCGCAGACCTCGGACGTTTTACTCGATTTTAAGCTATACCCCGCCTCGGGAATCTGTGGAATCCCCGGTACGCAGCCACCGGAGATAAAATAATACGAATTTCCACGGTCAATTTTTTGAAGCCGGCGCCGCGCCGCGCCGCTCGTCCTCGTCGAACCGCGCGCAAGGACGCGGCTCCGAAAGGTATCCTCGCTCGAGTTACATTTCCGCTGGACGCGCTTCGAGTCCATCGAACAGGATATCCTGTTTTCGCTTCTTTCTCTTTTTTTCGTGTCCTTTGCGACAGATAGGAGAAGCCCTTCCTGTGCGCCGCGAATTGGGCAAAGGACATCAATCGATCCCTTCGATCACTACCTTTTAAAATTTAAAAGGACACAGCGCAGCTGGACCTCTTTATCCGTTTAATTGGGAAATTGCTTCTCTATTTATTACAGATTTTCGATTCGATTCTCCATCTTCAACTTTTTAAAACTCCACTGTTAAACTCTCAAATATTCAATTTTAATTTCAAAAATCTTTAAATCTGCAACTGGAAATCTTAAAATGTTTAACTTCAAATCTTAAACATTTTCAAACCCTTAAATTCCAAATTTAAAAAATCTCTAAATTTGTCACTAAAAATCTCTAAATTTGCCATTTGACATCTAAGCTACAACAAATTTAGAACTTTCAAATTTTTAATTTTAACATTTTAAATTTCGTTTTCAAACTTTTGAATCTTAAACTTCAAATCATAAAATCTCCAATTTCAAATTTTTGAATATTCAATTTAATATTTTCCAACACTCAACTTCAGTTTTTTCAGATCTCCAATTTAAAATCCTCAAATCTCCAATATTTAATTCTGGAAATCTTTACATCTGCAAACTGAAATTTTAAAATATCCAACCTAAAATTTTTATGTTTTCAGCTTGAAACTCCCAAGTCTTCAATTTTAAGTCTAAAAATATCTAAATCTGCAACTTGATATTTTCGAATCTCCAGTTTTCACTTGAAAACTTCAAATTTTTAGGATCGAATCTTAGGTCCAACTCTCATAGACAACTTTCCACCACCAATGGACAACCTCTTCACTACTTTGCCAATAACAAACAATACTAATTATCCCACCGGCTCATCGCCAACGATTTTAAAACCGTCCAACTCGGTCTTCAAGCGCTGAAAGACGCAAGAAGAAAAGAGTTTTCCAAGACACCCGAAGGGGTTGAGTCGTGGAGAAATTCAATTCCACCGGTTTTTCCCTCCCCGTTGCCGTATTCATCGTGTTATCACCAAGCCTAGGGGCGTCTTGTCTCGTCTCCTCGCCCGGTTCGAGAACTCGCTCCCCCTCCGCGCGTTCCGCGCGGAAGGCGAGGCTGGAGCCGGTGCGGGCAATCGGCGGCTCTCGACGAGAGTCGACCTCAGGACACCGACACGAGCGCGCTTCCTCGTCAGTTTCGCTCCGCAAGCTCCACACCGCTGACACTCCTGCGCGACACCCGCTCCGCTGCACACGCTTCGCTCGCCGCACTCGTCGCACACGCTCCGCCCGGGTTCCACGTCTTTTCCTGCCGCGGGGTCTCTACCTTCCGAAGGGATCAGCTGTTCGCACAGCCGCACCTTTTTCTCCTTCAGACGCCAGGGGAAGACAGGGAACGCAGCACAGACTCAGGATGAGGGAGATCGTGCATCTGCAGGCCGGACAATGCGGAAACCAGATCGGCGCGAAGGTAGGTCGATTCAAACCTGGGGATGAGGTCCCTGTGAAATTTTCTTTTCCACTTTCTCCTCGTTTGTTTCCGGATTTTCTGCGAAAAAGTTCCTTGGCGTTTCCACTTCTGTTCGGAAATTTTAATAGGATCGAGAGTAGAAATCAGCCCTGACTTAGAATCTGATTTGGAATCATTTTCCTTGAGGAACAGGTTGCGCTGCTTAGAAGATCGTTTTGGAAATTAATTTTCGCTGCGTGTTTGAAGTAGCGATCAGCCTATCGCAGAAAGGTTTGTCCTATCGCGATGCCGGATCGTTCGACCGTGCGCCTAATCGAATTAAAGATAAGGCGGTGGTGGCGGCCGACAATGAGATGGAATTTAAAGGGTCTCGTACTTGACGGCTGACGACAATTCGCTGCTGGTGAATCGTTGACGTAGGTGGCAAGGCAGACAGATGTTTGTCGCGTAGAATTATTCAGGATTTGAGGCGTGTTTCGAGCTTTAGGTCAGAGCTACACGAACATTTTACACGCCGCGTGTTGCACGTCGCATTTTCTAAGTCGAAATAGGAACTGTATTTCAATGCAATTGACTGCACGGTGACATTCCACGTCCGTCTAATCAATTGCATTGAAACACACAGTTCCTATTACCGTGGAGAAAACGCGGCGCGTAAAACGCCTGTGTAGCCTTTAATCATCGCTCAAAAATCGTTTCCCGCCCGCGTCGCCGGCACCGCATCTGCGATAAACAGAGAAAAACCAAACTTTTCGGATTGAATGCTCCTACCTACCGCAATGTTTGCTTCTGAAACGATTCCGGGTTCGAAAATAACCCAAGTCTAACGAAAATAAACTTTCTCCGTTGCAAGTATCCTGCGTTTCGGGGTGTTTCAGTACGGAGCCTAAGTGGCTATCCATGAAGCCGTAGTTTTTGTAGGACGTACTTCCGGTCTCCGACGATAAAACCAACGAATCCGTCGCGGTGAAGCATTTCTTCGAGTCACCGTGTCGGGAATGGCATTCGATAAACACTGTCCAGCGAAGACAAAACAACCGCGATCGTAGAATATTGGAAAATAAGTCACTGGAATGCATTTCTCTCTCGTGAGTCACGATCGTTGTGGTGGGCCTCTTGGTTTCTGAGACGATCGTTAAACTCTTCCACGCGGAAAATGACTCCAGTCGACCGGCTCGGAATTGTATTCGGAACAATGGGGAGTTCGTCTCTTCTCGAAGAAGATGCAGCTCGGTGAAATGTTCGAGTAATTGGACGGAGAGACGCGTTGCTCTAATTGGTTGTACCGCTCCAATAATTAAGACTGTTTCATTCCCAGATCGCGAGTCGATCTCGCCAATAGAGCTTTGAGGATTTAATTGGTGGCTTGGTGAACGAGTCATTCGAGTGTCGTTGCAACACTGCTGCTATTTCATTGAAAAACAGATTCTACTTGAAATGATTATAATAGTATTTATGCCAATGTCAAAATTTCTGATGAAAAAATTAATTTCTCTTAAGTGCCTATAATTTGTAGGAAACACAAATAGCATAAACTTCTCTCTTTTTAGTATTAGGAAAACAAATTTGAAAACGACAGAAACTTCTGTGTCAGAAATAATTTGAGAATGAATTTTATAACATCTCAGCATTTGAAATATTAATATTGGTACTTTTTGCACCAGGCCACAAATGTAATACAACTATATTAGATTGGATTATGAAAAAAATATTAGAAGACTACGTTAAAATAATTTAATATAGCTACAAACTTTATGATGTACAGTGACTCGCACATTTCTTCACAAAGAGTATGTTAAATTTTGTTAAATTCTAAAAAGATTTTACACAATATAAGTTATGGTAACTAAGAAACAATTAAATGTGGAATGTAAAACGACATAAATTGATAGAAAAAATATAATTTGGGGATTTCACAGTCAATTGACATGTGCAACTCGTGTGAACGAACCTTTGAGTCACTTGTACTTTCATATTGGATCGCAATATTTTAAAAAAGCGGTGCAATTTATTGAAAAAATGACCAGTATCACTCTTAGCACCGGTCCAAGGGAGCCAAACATTTAACTTTGTGTTTCCGGGGTAAATAAATTCCGCGATTCGTGAATAAAGTGTTAATTTCGTTAATTTGATGGTTTCGGATTCATTCTGCATGGCAATGGCCATCGCCGCGGATCTCCTCCATCTGCTGCAGAGCTAAGGGTCCCGAATAGAAGCGGAGGACCCGAGCTTGGAATACATTCGGGGTGCGGATCGCACGGTGTCGTGAACGGACAACGCCTGGTTATAAATAGAAGGGTGAAAATAGTGAAGGCGCGAGACAAATGTAGAAGAGCAACGACATAGGTCGAGGGAGGGTGGACCCGAGCCAGGGGGCAGAGGCTGCGTTAATTTCGTGTATCTCTATATTTAGATGTCGCGCGTTATCCTTGCCCTCGCTCGGTTAGGGAGAGACACACTCGCGAGAACTAGATCGTCTCCTCTCGCGAGACAATTTCTGCTCCAAGTGTCCCTCGTCGGTTCTCCCTAAATTAAACGCGACATTCGAACAATCGTAGGCCAGTAAATCCACTTCTAATTGCAATTCTAATCAGACTATTCTTATCGCAGTTCTGGGAAGTGATTTCCGAGGAACACGGCATCGACCAATCAGGCATTTACCACGGAGACAGCGACCTGCAGCTGGAGCGGATCTCAGTCTACTACAATGAGGCTTCTGGTAAGGATCTCGTCTTCGACGTCGCGACGGAGTCGGCCGGAGGACAGCGGATTTCGTGGCCGCGCAAAAATAGAAGTTCCTGTCGCGGCGATACGCGGAACGCGGGAGAAAACGAGCGACAGGAAGGGTGCATTTACGACCGAAATAGTCGTCCCCTGTCCGTTCACCCCTGCCTTTTACCTCGATCCGACGCGGAGAACTCGAAGGACTAGTTGCGCGCAAACTTTTCGCGAGAACCACGCGCGGCTCTTCGCCTTTTTACGGCGAGAGGCGCCGTGACGAAGTCCCACTGTCGAATTTCTAGCAATCCCGCGACCGGCGTCGCCGTTTACGAAGCGAAATCGAGTCGCCTGCTTAATTTGCAAGCCAGGCACAAGCGTGTACGCGCCACTCGAAACCGTATACGCATTTCCGTCAACCATTTAGAGACGATCGCCGTCGCGGGTTTTCGGGTGGAATGACAATACACCTGAAAGACCCGCTTAATATGGGCGATAGGGCGCGTGGTAACAGACGCGCGGCACCGACGGGCTTAGAATACGGTGTGCCTGGTCGACCGAGGAAGCATTCCATTCGGTTACTCGGGTTTACGGAGTCCTTCGTCTGTTTCGCTGAAGCTAGAGCTAGAAACTTGTAACACGAGTTGCAGATTATGGTTGAAATAGTTGAAAATGGTCGATTTCTAGAATAGTTTCTCAGTATCGGTATGCTAATTAACTCCTTGATGAAGTTAGCAGCAATGTTTGCGAAACGTTGGACAATTTCTTTTTTAAGGACACGGCTCACATTTGACAGCCTCAACATTAACAACTGTATACAGGGTGTAACAAAAATGTTGCAGTTCCTTGAAAGGGGTGATTCTTGAGGTGATTTTAAACAACTTTTTCCTTAGAGAAAATGTTAGGTGGGGCCTGGTTAACGAGTTATTAAACAAAAACACCGACCAATCGGGGAGCCAGTACAGCGGATTAATGATGGCGCGGACGATGGCGGGCCAATACTGCTCACAGCTGGAGCCCGCGCTGACACTCATCCACTGTACGCGTTCCCTGATTGGTCGGTGTGTTTAGTTAATAACTCGTTAACAAAGCCCCATCTAACATTTTCGCTAAGGAAAAAGTTGTTTAAAGTCACCCCAGGAATCACCCCTTTCAAGGAACTGCAACATTTTTGTTACACCCTGTATATTACGCTAGATTCCAACTAGCGATCACGGTACGGTCAGATCACGGCTGGTCATAACAATTGAAGAAAGAGGGAAGATCTTCTTTCTGTTTCAACTACTGTGACCGGATCGTGATCTGATCGTATCGTGATCGCTAGTGGGAATCTAGCTTTAAAACCTTTACAGACGAACGACAAATCGCCGAATGACCAAAAATCTAGGTATTCGTCAACCGATCCGGCGACAGTGATGTGAAGGTCCCTGATATCGTGAAGACAGTAAAATACAGGGTGTAACAAAAATGTTGCAGTTCCTTAAAAGGGGTGATTCCTGAGGTGATTGTAAACAATTTTTTCCTTAACAAAAATGTTAGGTGGGGCTTCGTTAACAAGTTATTAACAAAAAACACCGACCAATCAGAGAGCGAGTACAGTGTACGAATTTCGGTGCGGGCTACTACTATGCGTAGCATTGGTCTGCCATCATCAAGGTTCGTCTACTGTTTTCGCTCTCTGATTGGTTGGTGTTTTTCGTTAATAACTTGTTAACAACCTGAGTTTTTTAACCCATTAACATCTAACATTTTCGCTGAGGAGAAAGTTGTTTAAAATCACTTCAGGAATCACCTCTTTCAAGTACCTGCAATATTTTTGTTACACCTTATAGATGCGCATCTCGGGGAAACCGGACATTCCAACATTAGACAGAGTTAGGTAGCTTTGGTAGAACTTGCTGTCCTTTTCTGAATTTAAAAACTAGGAAGAGATAGGAAGTTCTTCAAAATCACCCCGCATCTTTGTAAAGTTGGGACATCACACCGGTTGAAGTCTGACGCACATTCTGTAGTTATTACGCTTATGCATTCTGCGCGTCGCGCTTATTTAAGTAGTAATTTCCTATATGCGTCTGACGGTGCGACCAGACGCAACGTCCAAACACACACAACACTTTTTGATATACATGAGATCCATTGCATTTGTTTTTCCTTTGCGTTTACGATATGTGCGTTTGATGCTGCGTTCAGCCACAGCGTCAGACTTGTATAGAAAATTCTACCTTTAAAAAGGGTTTACTTATGGTTGCGCAAGGTTCTGTGCGTGTCTGACTTTAGGGTCATACGAACGACAAAACGACGTCCATCAATCGTCTGTCTTTATATCCGTCGCAACGTCTGTCGTAATGGGTATGTACCCAGGAATATAAAAACGGAGTACGAAGCCCCATTTTCGGCGATGGGGTCGATCCGGCTCGTCGAAAGAGGGAAAGTCGTGACAGAAGACTTGTGATTGGCCGAGTAATTTGTGTGGAACATATACAGTAACATGCACACAACATTAACGATATTTTCTACCAATCACCGTTCCTTCACCAGTATCAGGTTCCTCCCTTACTTACACGAGCTTAGACCTCGCAGACTTGTGCTCCGTTCTTACATTTCTAGGTTCATGGTATAATATACAACAGACGTAGCGACAGACGATTGACGGACGTTATTTTGACGCTCGTGTGATCCAGACCTCAGTGTAGCTCAGTGAAGAACGAGTTTGGGCTTAGCTTAGGGTCAACTCAGATGAACCACTTTCGGACCACATGACAGCCGCAAAATCGTGGTCGATTGTGGTCAAAGAAGGTTGAATACGACGATACGTCAACTGCTCATGGATCGCATGACAATGGTTGCGTTCAGCGGGCTCAACAGTTGCGAAAGTGGTTCGTCTGACAATGAGCTGATCCTTAATCAAAATTGATCGCTTTGTTTCAGTTGCGACGTCGACGAACGGAGGCAAGTATGTCCCAAGGGCCATCCTGCTGGACCTCGAGCCAGGAACCATGGACGCGGTGCGTTCCGGCGCCTACGGGAAGCTCTTCAGGCCCGACAACTTCGTGTTCGGGCAATCCGGAGCGGGCAACAACTGGGCCAAAGGTCACTACACCGAGGGCGCCGAGCTAGTCGACTCGGTGCTCGACGTGGTGAGGAAGGAATGCGAAAACTGCGACTGTCTTCAGGGTTTCCAGCTGACTCACTCCTTGGGAGGCGGCACCGGATCGGGAATGGGAACGCTGCTGATCTCCAAGATCCGCGAGGAGTACCCTGACAGGATCATGAACACGTACTCCGTAATGCCGTCGCCGAAGGTCTCCGACACGGTCGTCGAACCGTACAACGCTACTCTGTCCGTTCATCAGTTAGTAGAGAACACCGACGAAACCTATTGCATCGACAACGAAGCCCTCTACGACATCTGCTTCCGCACCCTGAAGGTCTCCAACCCCAGCTACGGAGACCTGAATCATCTGGTCTCGCTAACTATGTCCGGCGTCACGACCTGTCTCAGGTTTCCCGGCCAGTTGAACGCCGACCTGAGGAAGCTGGCCGTCAACATGGTCCCCTTCCCCCGCCTCCACTTCTTCATGCCCGGCTTCGCCCCGTTGACCTCCAGGTCCATGCAACAGTACTCCGCGCTCTCGGTGCCGGAGCTCACGCAACAGATGTTCGACGCCAAGAACATGATGGCTGCTTGCGATCCCAGGCACGGAAGATATTTGACCGTAGCGGCGGTCTTCAGAGGAAGGATGTCGATGAAGGAAGTCGACGAGCAAATGCTCAGCGTGCAAAAC
This sequence comes from Perdita meconis, assembly GCA_030770465.2. NCBI lineage: Eukaryota > Metazoa > Arthropoda > Insecta > Hymenoptera > Andrenidae > Perdita > Perdita meconis. The sequence continues at coordinate 6,602,396 of JASKOS020000007.1, forward strand.
AAGAACAGCTCCTACTTCGTCGAGTGGATCCCTAATAATGTGAAGACAGCCGTCTGCGACATCCCGCCCAAGGGCCTCAAAATGTCCTCGACTTTCATCGGAAACACGACTGCTATACAGGAACTGTTCAAGAGAATTTCGGAACAGTTCACCGCGATGTTCCGCAGGAAAGCCTTCCTGCATTGGTACACGGGGGAGGGCATGGATGAAATGGAATTCACGGAGGCTGAATCGAACATGAACGATCTAGTTTCGGAGTATCAACAGTATCAGGAAGCCACCGCCGAGGAAGACTTCGAGGCCGAAGAGTGCGCCGACGATTTTGAGACCTGTGAGCAAGAGTAGACGGACTTTGCTATTCTCTCTCTCTCTCTCTCTCTCTCTGCGCCATTCATTGATGCTCTGTATTTGGGTTCGTTCTGGTTGGAAGGTTCGAGGAATCTTGTCTTTTTACACTTTTCTACACGGTACCTTTTTTATCGCGGAATTTTGGCACGGTTCCTCGAACAGCGACCAGAATGATCAGAATCTTCACGCACTGGCGATCATTCTCACGATACCTTTAGTGTTCATGAAAAGGACAGTGATTTAAATTAAAATACATGCATTTGACTGATGCGCGATTTTTACAAAACTTTAATGTTTCTTTACTTTGTCTTTTTTCACGAGAAAATTGTCACCAGTGCAAAGGGCTTCTTAGATCCAATTCACACGATTATGCGATCTCGCTGCAACTTTGCATTGACGACGCTAGCGATTCAGTAGGCTTATGTTTCTAATGATGCACCGTACGCGAGTTTTTAACCTCTTTCACACGACGATTCGTGTATCGTGATGCGCGTTTGATTGTCAAATACTCCGTGTGAATGCTCGCATTTGATTCAATGTTTCGTCGGTCGCCTGAACGCAAGAAATGTTGCTGGCGACCGTATTTTACGAAAATACAACGTCGCGTTGCTCACATGCTATCGGATTTAATATTCGCGCAGCGAAATCGGCGCGAAGTCGCAACGAGTTCACATTGCTCGTGTGCATCACGCCTAAAGGTTTATCAAACGACTCTGGGCACGTTTCATAGAGAGAGTAGAACGAGCATGCAGGGTTTGCGAGAAACCTGTAACGACTAAACACCAAAGCACCCGAACCAAAAATTGCCTTCTTCGTTACAATCCATGAAACTGTATCGTATGCATATATTCGTGGCACGCGTTTAACTGTAGCGCAAGTTTGTTCCTTATAAAAATATACGATTTTTATCAATTATCTACGATTTTCTTAAATTTTTCTAGATTTTCTTAGATTTTTCTTGCTATCTAATTATACTTCTTCCTCCTCGAATTCCACTCGGTCCGCCGTGAAATTCGTCTCAGCAGGCGCCTCCTGGTGCTGCTGGTACTCTCTGACGAGTTCGTGCACTTCCGTCCTGGATTCGAAAAACTCCGCCTCGTCCATCCCCTCCCCCGTGTACCAATGCAGATACGCCTTCTTCTTCATCATGACGTCGAAGCCATCCGAAACTCTCCGGAATAATTGTTGAACCGCCGTCGTGTTCGAGATCAAGGTGGCATTCATGCTGAGACCTCGCGGGGCGATATCGCAGATCGCGGTTTGAATATTATTAGGAATCCACTCGACGAAGTAGGGACTGTTCCTGTTCCGTATATTCAACATTTGCTCGTCCACGTGCTAAAAGAAACTTAAGACTCAAATAACAGCTTCTTTACTCAAAGAAAAATGCCCATAGACATAGTAACTATAGACTGCGCTTCAGCCTGGAGCCGACGTTCCAATTTTAGAAATAGTTAGGCTGCGTCCAGACGAGCGCAATGTAATGCCGGGTCCACACGAGTGTAATGTAACACGCAACACAACGTGCAACACAAAAGGAATGCGTATGGACGCACGGTGAGCGTTTGCAGCGAACGTGTTGCACGTTCCGTTGCGTGTTACATTACACTCGTGTGGATCCGGCATTAGTCACCCCGCTACTGCACTTCTCAGCCCCCACTAATTAAACTCAAACAAGGATAGCAAATCCTCCTAAAGGATCTAACTCTTTCTAAATTTAAAACGTCCGCTTTCCCCGTGATGCGCAGTCTATTCTTACATGCCTATGGATATGCCACGAAGTTGGACTATAACCTTGGTCGACATTCTGCCCCTGAAGATTGCAGCCGCGGTTAGGAACTTCCCCTGGGAGGGATTGCAAAAGGCAAGCATATTGCTAGCGTTAAACAGTTGACTCGTCAGCTCGGGAACCGAGAGAGCCGTGAACGGAGCGGAACTCCTGGAAGTAAGAGGTGCGTATCCTGGGACGAAGAAGTGCAACCTTGGATAGGGCACCAGGTTCACCTGCAGCTTCCTCAGATCGATATTCAGCTGGCCAGGAAATCTGAGAGAAGCAGTGATGCCCGACATGCAAGCGGAGATTATATGATTTAGGTCGTTATAACTCGGGGTGGAAATTTTCAAAATCTGCGAGCATATATAATGTAGAGCCTGATTATCCATGCAGAAAGTTTCGTCCGAGCAATTGATCATCTTGCCGAAAGCTAGTATCGAGTTGTAAGGCTCGACCACTACGTCCGACATCTTTGGCGACGGTATTATGCTGTAGGTTTTAAGAATCCTGTCTGGATATTCTTCCCTTAGCTTAGTTATTAGCAAGGTTCCCATCCCTGAACCTGTGCCTCCACCCAGTGAATGCACTATTTGGATACCTGCGTTAATTTTAATCAAATCGTTTGTAAACCTTGAGATCGGTTCTCTGTAAAGCATCACCTTGCATCAGGTCGCAGGACTCAGCTTCCCTGCGAATCAGGTCTAACGCTATCTGCACGAGCTCGGCGCCTTCGGTGTAATAACCTTTGGCCCAATTATTCGAGGCACCTGCTTGGCCAGCGACGAAGTTGCCGGGTTTGAACAATCTGCCGCATGGACCAGACTGGGTGGAACTCAGGGATCCTGGGTCTAGGTCGACTAGGATTGCTCTGGGGACATACTTACCGCCTGGGAGGGTGGATCAAAGTTTGTTCTTTTGTAAATTAACATTTGTAACAGTTTAGGCTTTTGGGAGTAAACCGTATCCTATAGGAAGAGATTTCTCCATGTTTCACTAGCATTGCAGCTTGCTTTTTTCAGAGCTTTAGAAACAGACTGGAACAATTTTTATCTCTTCTAATAGGACACGGACCTGTAAAGCTGTGTATGCACCAGCCAACAGTTTGCGAGCACTGTTCGCACAGAATGTTTGCAAGCAGTTCGTTAACTTTTTATAAACCTAAATATTTAGGGTAGGTTCATGTTGGGGCTGCGATAAACGATAAGAGCGACGAGATAGCAGGAAGACAAAAGAGAAAATATGTTTATCTCGTTTTTCATTCTATTCGCTTCGTCGCTCTTATTGTTGATCGCAGCTCCGACGTATACCTACCCTTATATGAGCTATTAGAAAACCGTATGGGAACAGATACGCCAACAGATGATTTCTACTAGTGATCCTCAAGGGAGTGATAAGAAATGAAGTCCGCGTTTTCTGTACATCTTGGATCAAAACCGGAAACAGAGAGAGAAGGTAGATAAATAAAAACGAAAAATAGAAGAAGAAAAAGACACTAGACAAAGGATTGCGGGTCAATATGGCAGCGCATTTTCTCACCACTCCCTTGAGGATCACTAATTTCTACGAAATTCAACTGTCATACTGTTTGCGAACGCTGGTGGAGACGCAGCTTTAGAAGAACCTTACTGATTGTTAGACCATATACAAGGTGTAACAAAAATGTTGCAGTTCCTTAAAAGGGGTGATTCCTGAGGTGTTTTTGAACAACTTTTTCCTTAGCGAAAATGTTAGATGGGGCTTTGTTAACGAGTTATTAACGAAAGACATCGACCAATCAGAGAGCGAGTACAGTGGATGAATATCAGCGCGGGCTCCAGCGGTGAGTAGTATTGGCCCGCCATCGTCCGCGTCATCATTAATCCGCTGTACTCGCTCCCCGATTGATCTGTGTTTTTCGTTAATAACTCGTTAGCAAAGCCCCGCCTAACATTTTCGTTAAGGAAAAAATTGTTTAGAATCACCTCAGGTATCACCCCTTTGAAAGAACTGCAACATTTTTGTTACACCCTGTATACCTATAGACCCGGTCCATGTATAAGAACCCATGGGAGAGAATGATGCAAAGGTAACGAGCAAATTTGCCCACAGTGACGTCAGAAAAGATAATTCAAGATGGCGAATAGTGCATCAGACCTTAGACCATATAAGAAATAGACACGGCTTCAAATAACTAAGTTGAGGCAAAGATAACGGGTAAAATTTGACCTTCAGTGACGTCACAAGATAATTTAAGACAGCGTATAACGCTAACTTCAAAGGCTCACTGGGGGCCAAATTTTCCCCGTTATCTTTGCTTCGCTTTTTCTCGTGGATCTTTATATACAGGCCGTGTCTATTTCTTATATGATCTAAGCATCAGACCAATCAGACGATTAGACGCCATTAGACTGTAAAGATACCTTTTTGAAAGTAGATATTCTTTGCTCACATGATGCATGCCCACATCATAGACATAGTAACTATAGACTGCGCGTCAGTATGCAGCCGTGGCCCGATGTTGAAGAGGGTTGAATGCTTTGGGAGGTACTTGAGAAGAATGAGACAGATAGAAGATAACAAGAGAATAGAAAGAGATAGCAAGTCCTCCCAAAGCATCCTAACTCTTTCTAAAGTTGGACTGTTCGCTTTCCCCGTTATGCGCAGTCTAGTCTATGGCCCACATGAACATCATGTAGATGATTTTATCTTTACATCAATCTAGATGACTCAGGCCACAGTATAAGGAGAACCAGTAGCGTCATTCGACCGAAATCGTATCGTAAAAATGTTACGGCACATGCGCGAGAAATACCAGCGAAAACATGGCGCCGATTTCAGTACTACTACTGAAATATATATATCCGCTGTACCCCCAGCAATATGGAGATGTATCACGTGACTTCAAAAAGTTCAGACACCGAAAATACAGGGGAGCGACGCTACTGGTTCTCCTTATACTGTGCTCAGGCTGTGTCTGTAAGTATATATGGTCTAAGGAAAAGTAGATTTAACAAGAGGGGACACTCCGATGAAATGAAACAATCAATTTAAAGGGACGCTTGGAATGCGGCTTCTCTGCTTGTATTCAACTGTGAGAACATGAAAGACTCAAACCTCTGATTGCACGGTTCTGTTTAATAAAAAAAGAAGTGAGAAGGTACCTTGACCCTCCACGAAGTAGACGTTCAGCCGCTGCAACTGGAGATCCGATTCGCCGCAAAATACTCCATTAGCATTCAACCCATGCTCATCCGTAATTTTTTGCCAGAACTAAGGGTGAAATCTGTTCGTTGCGTAGCTCGATATCACAATATTGAAAGTATACGAGATCAAAAGAGGGTTAAGGATCCTACCTTCCCTCCAACGTTGTTGCCGCATTGACCCACTTGCACGTGCACTATTTCCCGCATTTTCTAGTATTTTTTGTGATTCTGCAAACTGAAATTTTGTCAAGTATTCTGTCGAAAGTTTTGTCAATTATTTTAGCGAAAATTTTGTCGACTTTAACAGTCCCAGGCCGAAAGGGGTGGAAAGGTTAGAGGTTGCGCGATCGGAAAGTCGCGAAAGCTGAGTGAGTTCAGCTTCACGCGGTTGACTTGTTTCATTGCGATATTCGGAGCATTCGTAAAACCCAAATTCAGTAATGAAGATTTTTTTTTTTTGCATTTTCTATGGTCAGTAGAATTTAATTTAGCGCGAATGATAGAAGGAATGCTATGGACTGAAGAGCGAACTTTGCAGTATCGAATCGCTGAATGAACGCGCCATGTTACGCGCTGCGCGCGATTCGCAACGGCACGCGATAATAAAATGTTTGTCCTTGGGGCACCGATGAAATAATACGTGATCGCCAATTTTTATCAAGGTCTTGGCTTCATCAATCCCAGTTGGTTAGAAGGACGACGACCAGTTCGAGATCGAGGCTCGATGGGCGCCAACGCGTTCGCGTTACATGCGTGCATCTTACAATTACTTTGTTTCACCGTTTTCTATTCGATAAGTATCACGCGAATTAGGGCTATTGATTCGACCGGGGTATGTATATACATACGTGCGAATTAGACCTGGCGCGCACCAGTGACAAAACAGTTTTGTTGCTCATCGAAGGGCACTGATTTCCAGAGAGATGCGCGCACTTGGCGACAGCGACTTTTTGTTCCGCTTCTTTTTCACTTCAACGAAAAATCGTTTTGTCATTTTCGGCGACAAAACTATTTTTACAGTTCTCACCGTTGAAGCTTTCGGGTGTAAGCCGTGTCCATGAGGAAATGTTTTCCCAACGTTTCGCTAGCATTGCAGCAAGCTTCTTCAGAGGATCGAAAGACACACTGAAACTCGTTTCCCTTTCGATCCCCTGGAGAAGCCAGCTGCAATGCTAGCGAAACGTTGGGAAAACATTTCCTCATGGACACGGCTTACACCCGAAAGCTTCAACAGTGAGAACTGTATGACGCCGGGCCGTGAAAGCCTCAAATCTCTGAAAACTATTTTTATAAACCGGTCTTAGCTTGGTATTTCATAGATCAACTCAATAGATCAATTCAATAGCTCAAATGAATTCGCTCGGACGTCACAGAAAATGTACAACATCATATCTACTTGAAGTACAATAAAGAATATCTATTAAATGTTTCACAAAAGTAATACAACGTTTCTAAAATAATCACAAGATATGTATACACGTATATCATATGTAAAATCAATCAAATCGTAAAAATTGATCAAAATTCGATGTAAAAATATCAATATACAAACCGATAGAAGATTCGCTAAGACTATATAAAGGTAAAGTCTTTCGCGAGATTCGGTATATCGGTCGAGTCTATTAAAACGTTCACAACAAATTTGCGGTTCGCCATTACGGATTTTTGGCGCGAGTCGAGGGCCTGCGAATGGAGCACGGAGAAAAAGAAGCTCAGCTACTTCTCCTCCGTCTCCTCCTCTTCGTCGAACTCCCCCTCGTCCTCCGCAGTGGCTTCTTGGTACTGTTGGTACTCCGAAACCAGATCGTTCATATTGGACTCGGCCTCGGTGAACTCCATCTCGTCCATACCTTCGCCGGTGTACCAGTGCAGGAACGCCTTCCTCCTAAACATGGCCGTGAACTGCTCGGAGATCCTCTTGAACAATTCCTGGATGGCGGTCGAGTTCCCTATGAAAGTAGCGGACATCTTGAGACCGCGAGGCGGGATGTCGCACACAGCTGTTTTCACGTTGTTCGGGATCCACTCGACAAAGTACGAGCTGTTCTTGTTCTGGATGTTTAGCATTTGTTCATCCACCTCCTTCATAGACATTCTTCCTCGGAAGACTGCCGCCACAGTTAGGTATTTCCCGTGCCTAGGATCGCAGGCGGCCATCATGTTCTTCGCGTCGAACATCTGCTGAGTGAGTTCGGGCACCGTCAGTGCCCTATATTGCTGACATCCTCGCGACGTCAGCGGCGCGAAGCCAGGCATGAAGAAGTGGAGACGAGGAAACGGAACCATGTTCACGGCCAGTTTCCTTAGATCTGCGTTCAGTTGTCCGGGAAATCGCAGGCAAGTGGTCACCCCCGACATGGTGGCCGACACTAGGTGGTTCAGATCCCCGTAGGTCGGTGTGGACAGTTTCAGGGTGCGGAAGCAGATGTCGTAGAGCGCCTCGTTGTCGATGCAGTAAGCTTGGTCGGTGTTCTCCACCAGCTGGTGCACCGACAACGTAGCGTTGTAAGGCTCGACCACAGTGTCGGACACCTTCGGCGACGGCACCACGGAGAAGGTGGTCATGATCCTGTCGGGGTACTCCTCGCGTATCCTCGAGATGAGCAGGGTGCCCATGCCGGAGCCAGTCCCACCTCCTAGGGAGTGCGTCAACTGGAAACCCTGCAGGCAGTCGCAACTCTCGGCTTCCTTGCGCACCACGTCGAGCACTGAATCGACCAACTCGGCGCCCTCGGTGTAGTGACCCTTGGCCCAGTTGTTGCCCGCTCCGGACTGCCCGAAGACGAAGTTGTCGGGCCTGAAGATCTTGCCGAACGGTCCCGAGCGCACCGAGTCCATGGTCCCAGGCTCCAGGTCGACGAGGATGGCGCGAGGCACGTACTTCCCACCGGACGCCTCATTGTAGTAGACGTTGATCCTCTCCAGCTGGAGATCCGAGTCACCGTGGTACGTGCCGGTCGGATCGATGCCGTGCTCGTCCGAGATCACTTCCCAGAACTGTCGGTTGAAAATAAAACGGAGAGATGACGTTAGAAGCAGCGCCGTGCTCGGTTGTCGCGTCGGAAGGTTAGGATTTCGTCGATCTCCTCGCGGTTTTCGACGCGCTCGCGAAGGGAAAGGATTGTAGAGGAGAAAGATCGCGAGTCGCGTCCGTCGACGCATTCGAGTCGACGTTCCGGTTCAACGTCCCGTCCGGGGCACTGACCTTGGCACCGATCTGGTTGCCACATTGTCCAGCCTGGATGTGCACGATTTCCCGCATGTCTCGATCGGCTTTGAGATCGACGACGGTGTAAAAACGTCCACGCCGCACCTGGTAACCGCGAAGAAGGCCTGTCCGGGCGATAGTTTAGGGACGAGGTATCAGGCACGAGGCTCCTCGGCTCGAAGGTATCGCAAACACGTCCAAGATGTCTCGCAAGCAAACAGAAACAGACGACTGTTTGTTTCTCCTTAGCGACGCGGGACGAGATCCCGCGGCGCATTCTGTCCGTTTACGCGAGGAAAAAGGGCGGCGAATCGAGTTCGTATCGAACCGGTGAGCGTCGCGACGCGATGGGAATACGATCGACGCGACCATACGTTGGAATACCCTGTAGCAAACGACTCTCGCGATCGAGGGCGCGAGAGGAATTGACGTCTGACACCCCGGGGCGACGAGTCTCGATGGAGCGCGCCACGGTGAATCGACGGATAAATACGACGCGCGTCTACACTAACAATTATCGTACAAAATCGCGAGAGGCGTAATTAAACCAGCCGACTCGGATTCATTGCGTCCTTTTCCGCTCCACGTCGACCAACACGTCCGCGCACTTTCCGTTCCCACCGATGGCGTCCACCCTCTCCTCCACGCTGGAGTTCTGCCCTCGAAGCTCCTGCTCCGCCGAGGCGATCGAAATCTCGACCTCCTCGTGATTCTCCGACCTGGACGGCGAGGAGCGATTCCCAGGTCTCCCGTTCACCTGATACCTCAACGGCAGGGATTCCTGCTTGTCCTCCGCGTGCTTCCCCTTTCTGAAACGTACAATTTTTTAAATACAAACGTGCTGGGAACACCGGGGCAAGGAATACTGACTTCGGTAACGTCGGACAGGACCACAGCTTGAAATCCGCCCCGAATAACTCGCCCTCCTCGATCGTCTGCGGCAGGTGAATGTTTAGCGTCTCCGGCAGGAAGATGGAAGTAAGCGCTCCGGCGACGCTCAGCGTCCCCATTATAATCAATGGCAGGACTCTGGAGTAGACGGCTAGGTGGACGATGTAGGGAAACGCAAGCAAACCGATGCCCGCGATGAAGGAGGCGATCCCCATCGCCTGCGACCTCAGCACCGTCGGCAGCAACTCTCCGACGAACACGTAGAACACGGCGAACGACGCGGCGATGCCGAATTTGCCGATCATCGCCAGGCACACCGTCACCCAGACCGCTTCTGTTAGGATTAATAGATACTTGTAGTAAGTTTAGAGATGTCGCATATTGGAAACTGTAGTAGAATTTCGATTATGGTAATTAGGTATAATTGGGTTTTATTATACGTTTTTCAATTAGCATACTAGGAAAGTATACAGTAGTGATTTAATAAGTGTCGACTCAAATTTCTACATTATACATCGAATACTGTTCTCATCAACCAGTGGGTGATCCCCTTCTAAATTCTCAGAAGTGTAAACTCTAACCAAAGCAAAAAAATGTAATACCTTCCACGTTAAATGTTGAATTCCGCTTCTTACTATTCGGCACTTATTGAATCATTGCTGTAGAGTGTAGAGTTTAGAGTAAGACTTTGAGTAAAACTTGAACTATGATTTAATAATAATTAGACTGCGGATGTTTATGCATTTTTGGCAATTTTTATTATATAAAAACCTGCAAGAATGTGTATAGATGCGAAAATAGATGTAATTGATTTCATGTTATTTTTTCAGGCTTTAAATAAAATTATCTCTAAATAAAATCTATTAATTTATTTTTTCATGGCTTCTTTTATTTGTTTTGTGGATTTGCATGTCAAACATTCTCCTAATGTCCTAATTCATGAAGATTAATAATTTGACTATAATACAATTATAGTATTATAATTGTGCTCGAAGTTTTATAAGTGAACATGTTAACGTTTTTAATTAAATAACTAATTACTTTCCTTCAATTTACTCCTAGTATTTGAAACCGTTTTTTTTTTTTTTTTTATTTTAAACCGGTTTTCGAATATTGCAAATTTACCTACAAAAATTGGTTTTCAAACTCGGTTTTTAAAAACCGACAAATCCTAATTATTAACATTCTACAGCACAAATCTTAAACCCTGATGTTTTCTTCGGGTTTATTTGACCCTACCTGCATTTTATTTAGTTAACTAACCGCTACAATTATAAAAAAAAGCATTAGGAAGTTAGAGTTAACATTTACGTTTATTGTTCCTTGACATTCTGTAAAATATCTCATTGACCACATTTATAATGTGTTAATAATTCAACTAGTAATAAATCAGATTTTTAAGGAAACAGCAGAGTTAATCGAGAATCTCTTATGTTATGCAAGTAAATCATAAATCTCATAAATCTCAGATTGTGTGGGTGGAATTAATTTCGTAGCAGTTACCCTTACACGTTGTTCTAATAGTTCACAAAAGTTTACCAAATTGATTTATTTAAATAAATTCACGGCGGAAATAATCCTTTGCTGTATAAAAATAAATGTGGCAGTAAAAGGAATTTAGAATGGTTAAAGCTACTGTTTTCTACGGTATTTGAATTTCTTAAATTAATGAGAATCTAAATGGCTTAAGTTAGTCATCAAATGTTTACTGGGATTTACTAAAAAAGAGGATGCGACTTCCGGAATCTTTAAATGGTGGGTACACAAAGCTTAAGAAGAGATAAGATTTCTGAAGAACCACGGTAGCTCCCAAGTACTTTACATGCAAATAGGAAAGCAAACATTGCGCGCCTCTTTTTCAAAGGCAGCGGATTAGTATTAGAAAGATGGAAGATAAAATTGCTATTTATACAAAGCTTGTAAGCTTCGCAAGATCATTGTTTTCCAACAATATTCATGAACAATTTCCTGTCGACATCTTCAAAATTGAAATAAAGACGATAACTAAAATACCCTGAGACATTAGCATAGCGGTAACAACTCAAAGCTAAGTGTCTACTCTTATCACCGCTGATCTGCTAAATGAAACGAAGACTCGTACCTTCTGGAACGAACATGCAGGAGACGCAGGCGACTCCTCCCAGGAGCATAGTCAGGCACAGGACCCACCTCCTGCCGAGTCTGTCCATCGCGTACCAGGTGATGACATAAGACGGTATCTCGACGAGGCCACCTGGAATCGTCGAAAGGAATGAGTTCGAATCTCCGGCACCCGCGAAAGATGTCGCGTCGCAATATCGCGATAAGATCGAATCGCGTTGCATTATGTATGTACTCGAACGCGCGCGCGTGTTTGCGAATGACGCGACTCGAACAATCGACTGCCAAGGTTATCGAGAAGAGCGATCCCCGCGGCTTTACCGATGAAGAAGGCTAAGTAATCGGAGACCCCTAGGTTCGTGGCGTTGTACGACAGCCCGTTGTACACGACCGCGTTCGCCACCCAGTCGAACGCCAGGATGAAGAACTTCTTCCGGATGTTGGGATTCCTGATCAGATCCATGGGAGTGGCTGCGGGGGGCGGCAACCTCTTCTCATCGGATGGATCCTCGGTCTCGTTCTCACCGGAGTTCGTCCCGTTGCAGGAGATCCCCTGCCTCCTCAGGATCTCCACCTGGAACGATCGATAAGTTTCCAACGTTTCATCGCCATGTGGTACTGCTGCGTTACATGGCCACCATATCACAAATATCTCTCCATTAAGTTAGAAGGTATTCAACACTTTTTGCGTCTGGCTACCCGTGCCGCAGGAATTCTATCTCTTTTTGCTAACCCATAATTACTCGTCAATGCAGCTTCAACTGATTTTGATATCGCTTGAGATTTGTCGTCTTATGCTGGATTTGTTGTTTGCGCACTAAGTTATTAATGGTATTGCAGATTGTTCTAAAATATTTTCTACCTTCAAGTTATATGCAGGGTGTCTCAAACTCGACGTGGAAACTGGAAATTGGAGATTCCTGGAGTGATTCTAAACAACTATTTCCTTTGCAAAAATGTTATCCGAAGCTTTGTTAACGAGTTATTAACGAAAATCATCGGCCAATCAGAGAGCGAGTACAGCGGATTAATGATGGCGCGGACGATGGCGGGCCAATACTACTCAAAGCTGGGGCGCGCGCTGAAACCCATCCACTGTATTCGTGCTTCTATTGGTCGGTGTTTTTTGTTAATAACTCATTAACAAAGCTTTAGAGGAGATTTTTGCGAAGGAAAAAGTTGTTTAGAATCACCCCAGGAATCTCTCATTTCCGGCTCCCGCGTCGAGTTTGGGACACCCAGTACATATATTTCCCGTCCTGACTTAAAATATTATTAGGCTGCGGATGTTTATGCATTTCTAGCAATTTTCATTATTCAAAAACCTATAAGAATGTGCATAAATATTATTCAAGATTCAGTTCTTTTTCTGTGGCTGTAAAAATTTGAATCAGCATAAACATCCGCAGTCTAGTCATTATTAACCATATTAACCGTATCATCATCAACGTCATCGTCACAATAAGTATATGGTATTGTGATGTTATAGAACTTTTCTGCTCACACAACTTATTCAGGCGGCATATTACCCATCTTTTAATATCAAGAATTTAGTATTTAGGTATTTTTGTATGTCCTATATGCTCATTATACATTTACGCATTATACAGTAAAGGGTCTGGCTACCCGTTCAATAAATATCTAATTTAATTCAATCGCGACGAGACGTTACCTCCATCTTCCTGAGGAAATTGCTGGGCACCGTTTTCCCGTTGATCTTCGCCATGCGCTGCACGATCACCTCCGCCTCGTCTATCCTGTTTTTGCTGAGGAGCCACCGTGGCGATTCCGGGATGATCCAGTAGTAGCTGAAGAGGAGGACGAAGGGAACCGAGGTCGCCAGGGACAGAGTGAACCAGTGCCTCAGCAAATAACCCTGCGAGAAGAACGACAAAGACGAGTGGACAACTTCTCGTTTACGGGATTAATGGGGCACAATTACCAGCAAGGCTAGAAGGGACAGCGCCGACGCGAAGAACATGCAGATCACCATTCCAGCGAACGTTCTGTACCTCGGACCCATCAGTTCCAGGGCTGGAAAAGGCGATTTAATTGTCGCGATTCCTCCACTCGTCATGTACGTACACAGTTTGTCCGGAAAGTTCAAGGAATTATTTTTTATTGACATACTAATCGACTTTTGAAGTTAGTAAAACCTAGTACAGATTTCTAGACACTATCTGCAGACATGTACCCACGTTCTAATAACATAAGAACTGATCCACAAAATGTTTGTATAGGTACAGTTTAGAACATCTACGGATTGTCCGCAGACTATCCGCGAACAGTACAGACCTTGTCTATGAACACATGTCTGCAGACAGTGTCTGTAAATCTGTACTTGAAACAAATACATTTACAGCTTTATAGTTAACTATAATTATATGATCGCAACATTTTATAAAGAAGTAATGAATAGGTTACTCGAAAGAATCCGGTGAAGCAGATAGTGGTTTCTACTGCATGTTTGCATTAGTTAGAATTCTAAAATAAAAATGTAGATAAAGTGTACAAAATATTACAAATATAGCACATGTAATAGTACTTAGAATATAAAATACATTGTTAATCAAGCTTCAATTCTATATTTCCGATTTCCGTTTGGAGAAATTTAATTTTGCATAAAAATCTGCAGTCTACTAATTACATTCCATTATTATTCCTGAATATAATTACATTACCTTTTATTAAATAATATAGCAATGAAAAGTTTGGAAATGATTTTCTTGACATAGCACTTTTGCCTATGTGACCTTTTTCCATCCAATGCCTCAATTATATTTTGTTATTTCAAAGTTAACGTGCAACTCTGGGCATTAAGGAGTACGAAAGTGTAAAAGTAAAAGTAAAAGTAGTGTATTGAAAATGAATGTTGCACCAATACATCATTGGGTGTTAAAGGGTTAAAAGCAACTCTACAGAATGATTTCGCCAGGGTTTTTCGAAGTCTTTTAGAACGCTGCAAAATTTGCATTGATGAGGGCGTACACTATGTAGAAAATTAAATTAATAATTTGGTTTATGTATAAAATTTATGAAATTGTAAAATTCCAGAAACTTTTCGGACAAACTTTCTATATTAAAGATTCTGCGTATGCCGAAAATTGGATGCGATCGACTCGGTCAATGAGGATAATTCATGCAACCGAAGACGGTGTAAGTAACTTGATTCATTTGTAATTTGAGATCTTGGCACGGTAGAAGGTTCTACACTTTTTCGCCTTGGGTGGAATCCAGAAAAATATCTTTTCCTTCCAATTGGTAGACATTCATCGAATCTTTACTGTGGATCCTTTGAGATTTAGGATCGTTAGAGGTATTATAGTAGGTAACAGTAGATAGGTACAACGATTCAAAGTATTGAAATAATTCGATTAATCAGAAGTATTTGAATAATTCGGCTGATTAAAAGTAATTGAATACTTCGAATCAGGCCATGTAATTGTAGTTATTGCCTGAATTAGTATTTTTGGACGAAATCAATTTAGCGAAATCTCCAGAAATCTTATGATTTATATCACATTCAAACACATTGCAATTTTTATTGAAAGGTCATTTCAATGTGAGAATTAAAAAATTGAGCAATTTTCCAGAAGCAATTAGTATTTTAATGAAAACATTATTTAAAGTATTAATGATCGACCATTAAACAAATTTTGTTATATTCTAAAAGCTTAGAAATTTAATATGCAAATTTCTGCTGGTTAAAAGTAGACTCACATTTAGTTTATATGTATTGGGTAGGCAAATAAGTTCGTTTAGTTATAACATTCACTTCAGAATAAAAAATCAAACAATCTTAATTACTAATTCAATACAATACATTATTAAACTTTGGAGATTGTCAAATAATTTTACATTATATTTATTGGATTATCAAATAAGTTTGTTCAGTTTTTTAGAGTGGAAGAAATAACAAACAACGAATGAACTTATTTGCCAACCTAATATATTATCTTATTGTATACCTACTAAAGAGTATTCCCCTAAATAAATGTTATTATTGTTATGATTATTAATTAAAAGTATCCGAATATTCGAAAATTATTAAAATGAGGAGTATTTGAATATTCACACATTATTCAAATATTCAGAGTGTTCTCATTTCGTACTAATTAACAAATTACAATTCTAAACGTGAAATACAGTGACTCACAAGTTTGTTGTTCTTAATTTCTTCTTTTAATTTGAGTCGTTTCCAGCTTCCATGGTTAATTTTTGCTCGGTTTTTATGATTTTTACCGTGTGAAGACAAACATCATTTTCAGAGTTTAAACAAATTTAATATAGTCTTTGTGAACAGATTCGTGAGTCACTCTATTTTCCCCGAACATTCGAATACTCCTAATAATTCTAATAATTCCGAATAATATTAGATCTGAATTCTACTGGTATTGGAAAAATCGTACCAGACCAAACCCTTACCCAATATAAAAGGTATCTGATAAATGGCAGGGAAGAAGAGACCATTGACGGTCCTCATCGCGGTGTAGATGACATAGTTGGGGCTGAAGCTGGTGGCGATGGAGAATATCACCTCGAGGAAGAGTATCGCGAAGAAGGCCCTCCTCCTGCCCCATTTGTCAGCGATCCATCCGAACACCACGTTCCCGAAGAGGCTACCAACGTAGAAGAAAGTCGTGGAGGTGGAAGGCCACCAGCCGTTGTCGCATACCAAGTCTAGCTATGTGGATGCAGAATGCCATTAAAACGCTACGTCCCACGCGACGAGACTTCGGTTTCCGCGAGAAGCGCGTGGTCGCGCCCTTTTCGCGTTTAGGGTATCTGTAAATGGCGCGCGGATCTTCAGCGTCCGGAACAAGGTCGGGGCGATGACGACTCGAGCGAAGATTCCGGGCGAAACGGGGCGCGATTACGAGTATCTGACGTGCGACGATGCAACAACAGTGCGGGCGATATCGCTCCATTATGGAGAAGTCATTGCTCCGGTTACGTCGTTTATCTTCCTCTCCTGCGCGCGAGCGTACGCGCGCTGTACACCAATACGAGCGAACGCGAAGCGTTTCTGCCGCTCGGTTCGGATCAGTTTCCTCGTGAGAAGCTTTTTCCGCGACGTTGCGATAATGTTTGCCTATCGGGAGTCGCGTCGCTTCGGCAAACACGCCCCCAAAATTTCGCGAACGTATCTCTTCCGATCCCTGTGAAAACCGTCTTCGCGCGACTGCTCCGCGAAACGCGGATGAAAAGAGGGCAGCCGCGGCGAGGACGTCGCTGCGAATCGGCCCCGGATGTTTCCCATCGAAGAATGGGAATGGTTATCCCCCATAAAGATTCGCGAGACTTTGCGCGGCGGGCTCTGGCCCTCGACGAGCGAACGCTGCCGTTTGCGTCAGAACCGAGATAGGATTGGGTACGCGATTAGAGGGCACGGCAGAGCGGTTCGCCGAGCTCCCACAGCCAGAGGTGTCCATCACCCTCGGTTGACAAGAGGAACGCGCCGCGCCGCTCCCTCCGCCGTTCCTTCCTCCTCAACCTTCGAATACTCCTCCGCAGCCTTCCCTTCCCTTCGTCGTCTCGCCGCCGCGCCGCAATTCACCCACTTTCCGCGCGTAGCTTCTCATTGGGCCAATTGCCGCGAAACCCGACTTCGATTTCGGGACGCGTGCGACCGCCACACGCGCGGAATCCCATTTAGCCGAGCGTCGCGATTCGCGCGACCGCGATACGCGTTCCCACGTGACGTCATCGCGCTGCCGCTCGCCTTTCGAAGGGAAGACCGTACGCGGGAAAACTGGAGGCCGAGACTCGCGACCGTCTTGAACGTGCGCAAAACCAAGGCGGAAAGGTCGCGCCGCGTAACGCAGTTAGAGACGTTCGCTGTCCATCGTTCGAATGCCCGTTCGATGTCGGCAAACAGAGTCGAGCAAACGAAATGCTCATCGAGCGCCGATCATCGTCGACAAATAAAAGCCGCGCCGCGCACCGCGCCGGTGGGCGTTAATGCGTTGAACACGAAGTTTGATTCAGGCAAATTGCCACTCACGGACTTTTGATGTCTGCGTGAAACGCAAAAGGCAAATTGCATGGAAATACGGGAGCCACTCGGTGACGCCGTCGAGTTATTGTCAAGGGCAGTGCACGCACCCGTAGGACGTTAACGACACGCGCATATTTTATCACCCTGACACACTTCGAAAACGATATATTGATATGACCGCGGCGAGCCGCGCCGCGCGTTCGAGCGTTTCGCGCGCGATCGACCCACGAAACTTCGTCCCTTGGCTCGCGGCTCCGCGAGCGGCTCCGGGCCGCCCGGAAATCCGCCCGGCGACTTCCGCGCCGAGCACCCGCCCGGAAACGCCTGCGAATCGAACACTGGCTCGAGGAGAACGAGGCGCGCGAGGCGGGCAGAGGACGCGTGGGTGGCGAACGCCGCGATGACCGACGATTTAGAAGACGGTCGTTCGTCGTCGAGACGACGCGCGCGGCGATGAGTCGCGTCGTGGAAGCCGCGAGTCGTCTTTCGCAGAATGCAGAAGAGTGCCATCTCCTGGGAAGGATCCTCTCCTCTCTCTCGAGAGAGAGCTTGACCCGTTCTACGGTCGCACGAGGGGCGGAACGCGCGCAAGCAGGTCTCGCGCGGCAGAAAGCGGCGACGATGAAGAACGGAAAACGGAAGGACAGGATTTGCCTCGATGACTCCGTGCGTCATGGGTCTGCGTAAATCCGGAGCGTGTAAATACGCGGGCGCGCACACCCTCCGCATTGATAGAGCCGTCACGAGCGATCGTGGGCCCTCTGCGGGGCAGAGCGTTGAAAAGGGAACAAGAGGTGGGACGGGAGAGGGGGGAGAGAGAGAGAGAGAAGCGAGAGAGCGAAGAGCAGAAGGGAAGAAGGGAGAAAGGGAGGGGCCGTGAAGCCGCTTCTCGGGTTGCGAACTCGTGGACGGCTCCGTGTGGCGCGGTGTCCGAGTAGCACGCGGAATCTGCCGGAAAACAGAAATCGTGTCGAGAAGAATCGCAGCGCGGGAGGGTGGAGGGCCTCGAATTCGGTCGAGCGTTGTTTGCGTCACGGGACGGAACGCGGACGCGGAGGAGCGAGTAACGTGAGCGCTCGTGCGCGCGCGCGGATGGGCGCATACCCTTCGCAGCGGCGCGGAGAGCCCGACAGTTCGTACGAAGCGTTTGATGCGACAGATCGCATGACCGGATGCGGGGGTAGGTAAATTGGTCGGCAATTGCTGACGCCACCAGAGAGCCGCAAACTATCGGTTAGTAACTCGACCGCTGGCCAATCTTCTTCTTCTTCTTCTTCTTCTTCTTCTTTACCTGGAGGATCGACTCCTCGACACGCGCCGCGACGACCTTCGGAAAACGTGCGCGCAGCCTGCCGGTCGCCACGCGCCGAGCGCTTCGAACCGCGTGCGACTATTTCCGTAACTCCGTGGAATTCAGGAGAATTGAGCGAGTAGAGAAACTTGCACCTAGATCCTCGACCCCGCGAATTGCGATCCTCGTTGCGACAACAGCTTTACCGCGTTGTCTAATTGCGGCAATTTAATAACGCGTTAATGGACGCGAGCGAAGGCAGCGAGAGTACCACGTGACGCGTTCGGACCGCGCGCGTGGAATCTTGTCCCGGGCTTCTCGGATTCCCGCGCGTCGCAAACCTGCTTTGAATACGGGGTGTCGGCGAACCGATGCCGCTTAGAAAATGACTACAATGCGCGGAAGAATCGTTTCTAGAACGGAGACTCCGCGTGAATTCGACTCGCGGAGGGAATCGTGCCAGTTGCGCGGGGTCCCAGCGTGACTCGGGTCGCGATTCGGGCCCCTAAATACTCGGAATGGACGTTTTGATTCGGCTGCAGGCGCGCGTTTCACGGGGCCGCGTCGCACGAACGACATCCGCCGCCGCGAGCTTTCACGGAAAAGAATATTACCGAGCGGAAAGAGGAACTTAACGCGGCCGATCGGGGACGCACGCGCTCTCCACGGTTCCACGAACGGGACCGGCCGGGTGACCGACGTTAACGCGAATCCGCCGGGACAAAGCAGCCAAAGGCCAAGGCGAATTGCCCCGTGAAACACGACTCGTCGTCGACTCGGCTGCTCGCGTCGCGCCGACTCGCTCGCTCCAACGCGGAATCCGTCGACAGACCGATCCGCGCGTAGGAGGATTATGCAAAGCAGCGCTCGCTCGCGCGACGACGCGACGGACCGTGTCGTCAACGACCTACGCGGCCGCGACCGCTTTACCCTTTCCCAGAACCTGCGAACACCCGATCTCCTTCGCGTGAAATTCCCCGGTCGCCTGTCGGTATCGCGGTCCAAGGGCTCCGGGGCTTCGGCCAACAGAGAGAAGAGAGTCGAGTTTACCTCGGTGACGAGCGTGCTGTCGTAGTCCCGGTTGTCGTAGATCCAGCCGTGTCGGCACTTGGTGACAGGCCAGTTGGGGTTACCGACCGGCGGCGGTGGTAATCGTCCCTTCAGCCGATACTCCGGCTCGTCCGTCGCGTTGTCGAGCGCGCGGCCGAGCCACGACTCGATGATCGATGTGTAGTTCACGTCGTACATTGTACACCTCGAGTACTTCAACTTCCCGTCGGATTTCTTCTCGTACGGCAGCGAGAGCGCCTTCCGCTCCTCTAGCGTCAGGATGTTGGTCATGTTCTCCAGCTCGGGGATCTTGCACCAGTGATCCGGCGACGCGCTCACGAACACCTGTCGACCAAATCGTTACACGCCTGTCGTTGCGCGTTATTAAATCGCGATCGCGATCGATCGCGGGATGCGACTCACTTGCGAGAACGCCAGGAATGCGGCGGGAAGCGTGGCGGGTATGCAGAGAAGGTAGTACATGATGTTCTGATATTTGCCCTTCTCGCCCACGTGAACCAGCACCTCGTCGAAGTCGATCGAGCTCATGTTTCCGGCGTTGACGGCCCGCCGCGTTTGAACGATACCTCGACCACGATGCTCCGCGATGCGACGGTTACCCGGCGACGATGCACCCCCGAATCACGCGGCATGACCGCCGCGGATCCCGCTCGAGAGCATCCACGCGATCTCGTGCACTCGACGGGAGATCCAGCAGCGATTCGTATCGGTACCACGAGCTCGTTTCTCGCGAGTATGCGGTATAGTTTGTTACCGGAATCGCGACACGCCCGCCGCGCCGGTCCGATCGGTTCGCACCTGAGTCCGTCGCTCGTCGGCTGTGCGTCTCGGGCGGAAGATCGACGACGGTTAAATCGACTGGAAACCGCGCATCGCGACCGCTCCGCGCCGCGTCGCGTCGCGCCACGCCGCGAGATCTACGAGGGGGACACGACGATCTGCGTTCCGACGACAATGCGCGAACGCTAAGAGTTCGGAAAGAGTTGGACGTCGGGTGTTTTAACCAATTGCGAAGCCGCGAGTTCTGCTGCCCGCGTCGCGGTTCCCGTTCCGCGGTATCCTCCCCGCCGCGGAGACGCTGCTCACAGAAGCCGGCGCGAATGGAACCTCGAGCCTCGAATTCGGAATCGCGTGAAGCGCGGCGAACGCACGTCTTCGCGCGCTCTTATATGCCGCGAGCATCGCGCCGACCGCGATTAGCCATTGCCGGAGAACACCTCCTCTCTTCCGATCCACCCGAGCATCGTCTTCGACGCCGTCACTCCGCCTCCCCGCAGCCTCCGTGGTTGTCGCCGTCGCTCTTTTCGTGGCCGTCGTCGCCGTCGCCGGCGCCTCCCTGCTGCACCACGCGCGGCTTGCCTGAAAGCCGCCCGCACTCCGATCGATTCGCGCCGATCGCGTCTTCGACGCTTCCTCGATAATCGATGCTCAAGACAGCGCAGAGACGAGAGAGAGAGAGAAAGAGAAAGAGAGAGAGACGATTCAGTCGGAGATTCCGCGATAAGATCGGCGACGTTTTCTAAAATCGTTGCCGCTGTCGCAACGCGAACGGAATGCGAACCGCGTCGCGAGTCGTGGCCGTAAACCGCGAGGAAACGCCGGAAACTGTGGCCGACACGAGAACGTCTCGACAATTTGTTCGTCCACGCGACAGTCAAGCAGAAAGTTTGTGGAAACGAGAGACGGAGATCGGACGGCAACCGTTCCGGCCTTGGTTACGCTTCGAGCTCCTGTCGACAGCTCGTTGCGAGTTGTTTCAGTCTCGTCGACGAGTCGCGACCGTTTTCCAGCGTTTCGTCGATTATTCCGTCTCGCGGCTCTTGGAGACCACCGCCGTCGCTAACCCACCCGGTGACCCCGATAACCGGCCAGCCTTCCTTTCGACTCGCCGACGAAACTGCAAATTGAAATCGTCACGACATCCGATTCCTCGTCGATCTCCCGGCTTCCCGGCCGTGGGAGGAATTCCTCTTTTGGATCCGCGCGAGCGGAGGATCGATCGACGAACAAACTCCGATCCCGGATCCTGGGGCACGCGTTTAGTGCGCGCGCGTTTGCATTCTCCAGCCTCTTCAAGCTCGTTACTATTGCGTGTGACGTCACGAGTGCAAACAACGTCATCCCGCTTCGCACGCTGTCCCATTCCAGATCGAGCTGTTCCCTCGCTCGCTCGCCTCGCCTTCTCGCTTCCTCTCTTGCTCTGGACAGAAGAGAGGAAACCCTTCGCTCTTTCGCCCCCTTTTCGGTCATTCTTCCACGATAACGAGGTAAACTCGTTTATCGCGATTTCGATCGAGCCCCGAATTACGTAACGCGCGATAAGTCTGGATAATTTTTACGAGGTTCGCTCAAAAATATTGTGACACACTATCGCGAACGCGTCGACAATCTGATTAGTCGCGCTGGGTCCTACACGCTTCTGATTGCACGCGATTGGGCAAATTGACGATGCGTCGCACATTATGCGAAAGGAAAAATGGCGAAGTTTCGCGTGTCGCGACGCGCTAATTTAATTCCCGTCACGGTTCGATCGTTCTTCCTAACTGCGGTTCGTTCGTTTTGAGGACCGCGGCTCCTCGAGCATCTTATTTTTCATCGTTTTTCCGCGAAATTCTCATCAACCGAAACGAGATAGTCTGCAAACAATTTATTTTGAAGAGCATGATGCGCACTAATGCCGCCCGAAGATGAAGAAACCACGGTAGCTGTATTTTACTGTCGCGTGGCTTTAAACTACGCGATTTATGACGAACTCGGCCGTAAATATTCCCACCGAATCCTCAGACTATTCTCTTTATCTCGTGCGTGTCAAAATCCTTAATCTTGACGAACAGCATCGCCGAGACTTCAACCCCTCGCGTCAGCTTCCCATTCGCCAGCAAAACCAATCCCTGCTAATCATTGCCACGATGGAAATCCTTAACTCGATCTCAATCGATATTAACTCGCTCCCCCCTGTGCGTAACTTGCGCCGCGTTGCGTTTCGCAAGCACAAACTTCCGGAATCTCTCTCTCTCTCTCTCTCTCTCTCTCTCTCTCTCTCTCTCTCTCTCTCTCTCTCTCTCTCTCTCTCTCTCTCTCTCGCTCTCTCGCTCTCTCGCTCTCTATCCTTCCCTCAACGCTGATTCAAAGTCTTACCTACAGAAGCGGAGATGTCGTGTAGCCTCTGAGAGATGCGGAAAAGCGTAAAGTCGAGCCCAGAGTCGGACGCGGGACGATCGCGGTGCAGAATCCGATCGCGGATGACACCTCCGGACACGTTACGCGCGCATAGGTACTCGGAAATTCGCTGCAAGCTTATCGACACTCTTCAGCGAATCGAGCGAATCACTGGAACGCCCGACATCCGGCCACCTTCCACCGTCACCACGTATTCTCGACCTTCCGATTCGCGAACGGCCCGCACTCCGGTGCTCCGCAAAGGAAACGTTCCCTTCCGCTTCCGACGCAGCCGCGCTGCCCAGGTTGCTCGTGGTACCACCGATCGTCGTCTACGTACCGATGCTCGATCGCGTCCTTCTCCAGCTGGGGAACACGATCGTAAGGTGGCACGGAGTCCAATACCATCGGCACTCTTCCGCCTCGGTCCGCTTTCGTCGACCACGATATTTCCCGCGCGCGATCGCGCGCGCGCACACTCCTTGGCCCCCCTTTTGTCTATTTCGTTCGCCGTCTCTCCCTCGACCTCCCACTCCCCCCTTTCTCTCCTGCTCTCTCGCTCTCTCTCTCTCTCTCTCTCTCTCTCTCTCTCTCACGCACTCCCTCGCGGTCTCCCTCGTCGAAGAACGGACCGGCAGCTACCACTAGAAGGAGCAAGTAGTCTCCATCGCGAACTGAAACTGAAGCAACCGTGGATACAAGGGGTCCGTCCACGGTATCCCATCCTCCTATCTATCGTTTCGAACGTCCCCCTTGGACCCTCTCGCTCTCTCTCTCTCCTCCGCGCGCGCAAAGCCTCGTTCGTGCGTCCCTCCACGATCCTCCGGGAGACACTCCCTCGCCCTCCACCCCCGCCACGATCACCACTCTCCTATCGCGCTACACGCTCGACTACTATCGCGACTATTAATATAAAAGGGGGTTCCTCGACACTCGCCGCCCGGTAATTGTTAGGCGTGCATCAACCGGCCCGCTATCGCCGATTCAGATTTCAACGCCGTCCCGCGAAACCCTTCGACCGTCTTTCGCCGTATTTTCTCGCACCCCCTTTCCAATCTTTCGCTTCCTATTCAGTGTCTTCTGAAACGATGACTTTCTCTGTACCAGCGGCGACACGGGGCAGGGTCCCTCGCCCGTACGAAACTGCATTTCGTCCCCTCGCACCACGCAGTAATTTCTTTCAAGAGCTTCGTCGCATTCCCCGAATCGATAATCGGACTTTATTCCCGATTAAATTCTGTGCCCGGTATCATAATTGCACCAACTTAAAATCTTCAAATATAGTAATATCTCGCTGGCAAACACGGCTTTGCCGTTCGCGAAACTTTGGACTTATCTGAACGATGATAATTTAATAGTATGAATTGCGCACACTATTTTTCGCTTATCTGCGCAAATAGAGCGCAGAAAAACACCTTCGTGCCCTACAAACGCTCGAGCAAATATCGCGGCGCGAAACGTTTGAAAGGTAAGGGCTGTTTCCATGCACGGAACGTCGCGCCAGGGTTGCCAACTCTTCTTTAGCGCCAACTTTCGAAAATCTGGCCTTTTTAAAACTCTTTCTGGCTTTTTTACAATTCTTTCTTTGAAACATTTTTTTAAATAATTTCGAGTTATAACCAATCTTCAAATTGGCAAATCTGATTTTCCGTTTACTGTAAAATAACGCAAGAAATAAATGATATTAAAGGAAGATATGCGTCTGTATTGAAAGATGGTCTCAATAAAGAGGCTATTTGCAGACTTCTATCAGCGAATGATGCATTCGAAAATTTATTCAAATTAAATCCCAAGATAATTCCAAATCAAGCTTCAAGGCCCATCTTTTCCGAATTGCCATTTATACATCTCGCAGAAAACAAAATCAACATCAATGAAGAACAATATAGAAAAATACCTTTTATCAATTGCAAAAACAAAACTGTATTTAAGAAAAATTGATTTCAATTAGACAGAGGAATTTTGGATTGGCGTATTTCAGTATTAGGAATTTAAAGAACTCGCTATATTTGCCCTTATCTAATAACACCGATTAGTAATACTAAAGTTGAGAGGATTTTGTCTCTTCATCTTCCGTTAAGACGAAAGTTAGAAACCGAATTCAATTGAATCTTATTGCTCAATTCAAATTAATGCTGCAAAAATTTTACTATATCTTCACAAATGCTTGCAAACTTAAGATCAGAAACACTTTATGAATGAAAAAAACCTAAATTTAAAACTTTTTTGTAATTTAATTACAAAGGAATTTAAATAAGTAAGTAAGTAATCCTTATTTTCTGTAATGTGTAAAGTATAACATTAACAAAATAATTGTAACAGTATAACAAAGTAAGTGTAACATTATTAATGGTACACTATTGAAAACGAAACATATATAATCCCAAGTTATTAATTTTGATTATATGTAAGTACATATATAAGTGTACTGCAAATTGTAATTTGGCATTACAATGAATAGTAGAAAAACGCGATAATAAAAAAAAATGAAAAAGGTGAAAATGTAACGTTTCGTTTAAAATTGTAATTTCAAATTGTTGTTGACGACGTTTTCTTGTGAGTGACATATATGTTGATTGTTCGATTCGTTAATAAATGTATTAATGCAAAAAGAAATTTGCTAATAATTGATCAATCTTATTTCTTTTCCTAACATAAATATAATCCTTTTATTAACCTATTTTTCAATTTAAACAAATTATATTTCTTCTTCAGGTATCCAGGTGTCCTTATATATTTCGTCAGTATAACTCAATTTAATTTCACTTTTTTTTTAATCAGACTTATAATTATTAACAAATTGACACTTATTTATATTCCATGCGCTATGCAAAAAATAGTTCATTTTTGACACATTTATGACATTTGAGACACTTGTGTATAAAATTAAAAATTCGTGTCTTTATTCACCTCTGCTAAAAATTTCAAATTGGCAACGCTGACCGTCGCGCCTTGCGCGATGCTTCTCCACTCGCGTGGAATTTCCATGGCAACAAAGCATGGCTGATCATGGCGGCGATATATATAAATACTGCGTGTTTGAGATTGAATTTTACGATGTGAGCGTAATATTCCGTCTTTTTTTGAGTTTCTCGTTCAAGCGAAGCTTTGACGATGTCTGAGAGAAGTACTCCAGGATTCGACGGAAGTCCAAGCCTCAAGAGAAGGAAGCCGAACCACGTGAGAAGGTTAAATTTTGGACAAAGCATCCTAACCTTAGACACGGTTCAACAGTTTCCGTGGCAAAAGGATGGTTCATTGATTATCGATAGGAACGCGGCGGGAATTCCGTGCACGGAAAAGAATGAACTCGTGCGTTTCTGGGTCCAAACTCACTATTTTCCACCCGCTGCGTCGGTCGAGTCGCCGCAGACGTCACCTGTGCTGGGCTCGTTCGCGACTAAAGCTTTAGAAACGTCGCCGATTTTTGGCAACAACCGAAAACGAACTAGAGGAAAAAATAGGTCAAAGAATAGCGATATAGACGGTGACGAATATGCGCGTTTTAACGGCGCAAAAAATCAAATTGATAGGGTGTTAGTTGGCGCCTCTAATGAGAACCAAATAGACATGAACTGTGTCGCAATCGTTAAGAAGGAGAATATCAAAAGGAAATTGTTTAATCCTGAGTGCGATGTGTTTCCGTCCCAAGTATCGCATCCATGCGCCTCGCCTATATTGGATAAAAACTATTCGTTTAAGAGGAGGCGCACAAAGTTGCAAGAGGACAAAATCGAAAGAAAAGCTTTGAATCGGATAGAGAATACAGTTACCATAACAAGCACGAGCCCTTCCTGCCCATCTAAAACACTAGATAGTATAACTGTGTCGCCTATTTTGAATAGAAATTCCTATATTTATAAACATAAAAGGAGAAAAACGATAGAAAATAATTATGTAGACACAAATATGAATTCTGTTAAATCGTGCAATGTAGATCATTCTGCTCAATCACAGAATAAAAACAAGCTAATGTCTAGTCAGGCCAGGTGTATGCTGTTAAAAAAGTTAGAAACTTTGGAGATTGATAATTTAGATTCTTCTACTGCGAAAGACTCTAAAATTTTAGAAAATTCTATTAGCTCTGATTCACCGGTTTCAAAGGTGCAGTTAAATATTGAGGACAGTCCGAAAGACACCAAAGATTCAGCTAAAATGGAAATAGAATGTAGTAATGAAGATAGTAACAGCCATAAAGATACTGTAAATATAAACAGCGATACTGACAAGGATCTGAGCGATCATATAGAAGATGTAGATGTCCATGATGTTACATCTACAATCAAGAACAACAGTTCCACTTTCAAGCACTGTGCAGTGCTTGCTAGTAAATCTGCATCCATATGTTCAAACAATGATTCCGACGAAACGTATTGTTCAAACGCGGAGGTACTTCTATATCCGTCTTTCAGTCAGCATATTTCCCAAAATATTTCTCAAATCTCGTCGCAAATTACCTCGACGAACAATAAATCGAGTCAAAGTGCAATTTATATTAGCACAGAGACGTCGCCGCCAAGAAATTCGGAACCCTTCGTGCCGCTGTGTATTCTTGATTCAGTCAAAAAAAAGAAAAAGCCAAAGAGGTAACATCTCGTTTACGTACAATATTTCGGTACTGAGTTCCGCAAATTATTAATTTCTTTCTAAAATTACAGGGGAAGCTTATCAGAAAGGTTGCAATGTGCAATCAAAAGCCAAATTTCGTCTGTACGTATTTGGAGACACCAGCTTAAACAAACAATGAAGAGAAGTAGTTCCACGCCGTGTGTTACCGTTTTCGTGCGAAAATGTACGGTTCACTTCGGTAGACAATTTTTGGAAGGAATTATAGTCGAAGACTCGTCAGAATTATTGCTACGTAAAAGTGAATGTAATTCCTCTCGCGCTATAAAGATAATGACTATTCCTGAGATCGTGGGTAAAGTAGAAATCGCATCCGAAAATTTAGTACAAATTTTTCCTCCGTGGCAAGTTTTAGATGATAAGGAGCTAACTTTAAACGTGACATTTCTGAAGATAATATTTAAAACGGAACATATAGATATTAAAGTAGAAAATAATGAAGACCGTGTTAAACGGCAAATTTTTAAAGAGTTCGATTGTCTTTGCATAAAGGCAGGGAAGATGAGTCCATTTTGTCAAGAACGATTAAACAAACCTAATATCATGGAACAATTATTTGATCAAAAGTAAAAAAGAATTATGAACGTTAACTTGTTATTCGAGTACCATTTATTTTATTTAATACACAAAGGGTGTTTACTTTGCAAGTTTCTTTAATTATGTGAGAGGTGCTTCTGTATGTATCGCCTTACGATTATGTTATCTATTATTATCAAAGCAGTTTAATAAATCCGTTATTATATAACATTCTTTGTGATACTTTTTATTTCTCAACATTGTTCAAGGCCGCGTTTAGAATTTTTCGGAACCTAGGCATACAAATGAGTTGAAACTCCTCTTATACAGAGTGTTTAAAATACATTGAGCTAAGTTATAACCTTTCTTAGTTTTTTTTCTGTATTTTCTATGTTTTTGTGAAATTACAGATAAACAAATTTTTATTTTATTGTCCAACCATTGCGTTAATAAATCGATATATAAATAAATAAATAAATAAATAATAAAGCTCGTAAATCCAGATTCATCGATTTAGAAAATATGTAATATCGTTTGTCTATTTCAATCTGCCTTTCTTTCTCGTGTAAGACGAATTCTTGTATAGTCAATTCACTGCTATTATTATATTATTGTATGTTCAAATCATTGTATGCTGATAAAGTAGATACTCGTTTTTACAGTCGAATGGTATCTCAAAGATGGCTGGTTTCTCATGTTTCGTAGCTGATCGCGTCATTCTACATCAGTGTCGTGAAAAGTTTATTTAGCTTATCCCAGCGTTGTTGCATTTACTCAAGTTTTGCAGCTTTTTTCTTTGTTCAATCAAAGTGGACCCATAAGCAATACAAAGGTAAAAAAATGATTAAATTATTAAGATAGATCCATTAATTAGGCCTGTCATCCTTGTCATTTCATTGTTCAAAGTGTCATTTGTCGTACGCTTTAAATTATACTACAGGCTTACAATTGCAACTATTTGTATTAATCAACAGTTACGCTACTGTATTTTCGATTTTTTATATACGATCGTGTTGTTTAGTATTGTTCACATACATAACCTCGCATTTCAAGCTGCTGTCTTGCAGTTTCAGATTATTGCTACCTCTAATAACAATGTCAGTGGCACAAGATCGACCTGAACTCTACGAGGAAGTGAAACTATACAAGAATGCCAGGGAAAGAGAGAAGCACGATAATCAAGCAGATTTGTATGCTGTTATAAACACTTTGCAACATCTGGAAAAGGCTTATATCAGGGACTGCGTGACACCGAAAGAATACACAGCTGCTTGCAGTAAACTGCTGATGCAATATAAAGCAGCTTTCAAACAGGTAATTGCAATTAAAAATATTGATAATCGAATCAATCGTGTACAAGAGTCTTAACCCCTTAACTTGTGCGCTCAAGTTAATTCGAGCGTCCTAAACAGGCCAAACTGTGCACATTCGAGATAATTCGAACGGCGTTGTATTTTATTAATTTTGTATTTGTTTTTATTTTTTTGCCAAGACAATGTTTTTTACATAAAAAAAAATTGATTTTTTTTGGCCAGTTTTTTTAAAAAAATCTGTGCGTTAAGGGGTTAATATTCTGTATTTGAACTTTTTACAGGTGCAGAGCGATCAGTTTCCTACGATAGATACGTTTGTCAGAGCCTTTCGTTTGGATTGTCCAGCAGCGTTAGAGAGGATTAAGGAGGATAGACCAATCACGATAAAGGATGATAAAGGCAACACGTCCAAATGTATAGCAGACATAGTGTCCCTGTTTATCACGCTGATGGACAAACTGAGATTAGAAATCAAAGCGATGGATCAACTTCATCCAGATTTAAGGGATCTAATGGACACTATGAATCGTCTCAGCATATTGCCAAGCGATTTCGACGGTAAAGAAAAGGTCGCGGAGTGGCTGCAGGCCCTGAACAACATGTCCGCGTCCGACGAGTTATCCGAAACACAGGTCAGGCAATTGATCTTCGATTTGGAAACTTCCTACAGTGCTTTCAACAAGGTCCTCCATAATTCCTAATCGCGGTGAACTGTGTACGTATCTTCGATCGTTCCTTTAATTTCGCTCGAGAGTGATACTGTCGAAGGTTCCACGATAACCACGATCCTGGCTTATTTGTAAAACCTAATTGTATTATAAATGTGTGACTAAGTATAATATACAGAAATATGTATACACAAGAACTATGCACAGAGGCACACTATTTTATACTCGGTTCTTGTAAAACGTATTTACGCAGTGAATTGTTGAATATAATATTCGACATATGTACAGTATCGATTAAAACAATAAAATTAATCGTAAGTGTTTATCGGGCTGTCTTTTATTTCTCGCCCACGACAAACAGTAGGACAAAAATATTTTTAATTCCAACTGTGTTTTAAACACTTTAATCAAACTTTGAGAAAGTGAACCTTACATGGGATGTCGAAATATTCACTTATAAAGTAGAGGTAAACAGTTTCACATGTTTGTTATCACTTTGTAATTTATTGAAATTGCACCTTCCAGGGTAAAATTCTTTATTATTGAAAATGGAATACATATGTAGTATTTTTTGGTGTAAACTTTAGTTTTGTAGCTGTTTTACTGACTTTATAGATTATAGATGAACTTCTGTAAAAATAAAAATAAGCGAAAATATTTGAAAATTGGAGGAATTTATACAATAGTACAACTTTTCGCAAAATTAAAAACAATTGATTCAGTAGTTTTGAAATTATTTAATTTTCGATTTAACATGTATTCTGATGGAAAATTAAGGAATGATAATTTCAATAATGAAGAATGAAATAATAGGTCAAAATTTTTAAATCCGTAACAAAATTGGCACAAAAATTCCAGACAATTATGTATATGAAAATTATGTACATATATAAGAGTTTTATTAATATAATTCAGATATATACAATTAACAATCATCAAATATATAACATATTGACACACATTACACTATTTTTCATGTATGATAAAAAATCAAAATTCTATACATTACAAAGTAAAATAAAAAAAAAAAAAAGAGCGAATTCAACTGAATTTGTGAAAAAGGTATGTAATTTCTCACTGATTCATTGCCATTTCTGAGTAGTTTTAATTACAAAAAATGGGTTTATTAATATCTTGAAAACTGATTAATTTTTGGCAGAGATTGTTACTGAAATCTTCTACGCATATTTTCAGAATCTTTCATAAAGAACCCATAAATTTTATTGCTATCTGTTTTTTTCATACATATTTATCAACATGTAAAAAACATTAACAAATTTTTTATTGTATGAAAGAAGTGAAAATTATTCGAAATAATTCGCTTTGAAGTCATTGATGTACAAAAAACAATTCACTTACTGCGTCCTGCGTCCATGATTTCGCTAGTTCTGTTCATATCCGAAACAAATAATTTTATTCGTTACAATGTCAATGAGCCAAATAAAGAAAAAATCTATTTAGCACAAATTTTCGCAAAAGAGGAGTAATACAGAATTGAACTATACAAAATTTGAAGTTGTTAAGAATTGGAGGTAAATTTTTGACATGTGTGAGAAAACCATGATCTATGTTCTATTCAAAAACATGTCTATAACTACCTTAATTAATGCACTATGGAATAAACAATTTACTTATTTTATTTTTAAAGTACAGTAGGGCGTCGATTATTCGATTCCCAGTTATCTCCAATTTTGATTACCCAGGATTTCAATTATTTGATGCATTAGCTGAAGCTACAAAAGTACAATAGAACTTCGAGTGAAATTTTAATCCTGATGTAACAATTTTTCCATGACTTTCCTGATAGCTAAATCTGTCAAACAGATTTTTACGCATTTTTATGTATTTATAGCAATTTTGAATCTACTCAAATGTGAAAAGAAGTGCATAAATACAAAAATACATAAAATATCGAAAACAAAATACGATAAATATTTTATGATATTTAGAAGGTAAAAGACACTTTTATCTAAATTGGTTTTCTTTTTCTATGCTTTTGAAAATAAGAATTTGCATAAACATCCGCAGTCTAGCCATTACAGTACTTGTTGTTAGATTAGCAACAAATTTGATGCAGGGTCTGTAATATACAGGACTGTTGGCAGATTGACGACAGAAACCCTGTGCAGAGAATCTGTTGACATACCTGCTGCCAATTTGGCAACAAATTGCTGTTATGGTTATTATCATTTTATATTACAAATATTAAGTCGAACAATCAATGTCCTTCTGTAATGTTTATTTAATACTATAAAAAGAATATTCAATTGCAAATTGTTAATATTATATAAAACTACAAAATATATTTAACACTTTGTCCAACAACGTCTTTCGTTTGTATTCATATAACTACAGCTGTTAGTACATAATTGCGAAATGCAAATGGTTTTTTTAATTGTTTTGTGACATTTGAAAGCTTCAGCAACCGGTTTTGGTAGGAAGAATGCGATGCCGTGAAAGCGCTAGACTTTCCGAGTTCGTAAATTCACGACTGAGAAAGAGATACGTCGATCAATGAGAAGAACGCCTCGGGGCTAGGGTGTCGATCGATCTGTTTGCGAACAATGATACGACAGAGGTAACTAGGCCCGTGTCTCTTTGATGTGCCACGAACAGACTTTTCCAAGTCGTATTTACGTTGGTCCGGTGGAAATGTAAACGAAGGGGGTGATCTTTCCTCGCTCGAAGCTGCCGACGAATACGGCCGGGCGCAATAGCTACGAGCTTTTAAACCAAGTCGGCTTACCGCGTCGACGCGACGTTTCTTCCTTCCGAGCTTCGCGTACAAAATCGGCTAAATTGCGATGCGCGAGTTTCGCTTCGCGGGTTACATTCACTGCGTTCCTCCGACTGTTTTGCCAAGGCCAAATGAGAAGGAACAGGGCAAGGTGGAGTACTTAGGTAACTGAACGCAACGGAAACGTCGTTAGTCGATAGAAGTTTGGAAACTCCCGAGTCCCGCGTGCGCTCGCTGCCGCTGCTTTGCGATTCAGTTCGAAGAGTTCCCGAGCAAAGGAAACTTCTCGCGTCGAGGCCGCTTACCAGAAGGAAACCGTCATTCGCGTCGTGCTTCCGCCCCGATCGGATATCAAATTTTCCTCCCGAAACCGATTTTCATTCCTCGAGCTGCCTGGGAAAATCTAATAGCGTCGGGCTCCTCGGGGATCGAGACGCGGCGCCGAGCAGGAACTCCCTTTGAAATTTCGACGGACAATCGATTTAGCGTGGCCCGTGCGAAATATCGAGCGCCTCCTGTATTCCGCTTTCATTTACAACGGCGGAAATCGAATGGCCGCAATTCGGAGGAATCGTTGTTCAATATTTCTCGAAACGGTCCTTGCGCGCGATCGTCAATACGTTTGCGAGTTTTTCTAGCTACGCGAAAACGCTTAAGAAACGTGTCGCATCGTATCGGTAGAACGTGCGAAGTTTTGGAAAACTATTCACGATACGTGGCTCTCGGGAACGAGATAGAACTCCGAGTCGAACGTCCATCGACTGTATTTCTTGCAGCGCTGTCGCGACGGGGATGGACAAGATCGGCAATCACTCAATCATTCTTTTCTCCACGCTGGAATCAATGACCTTTCGAATATATTTTTCAAACGCGATGTAAGAGGAATAAGGATGCATTTGGCACTTTGGTATCCAGAAATAAATAATTAAATTTCTGATTTGCTGTTTCTTTTTAAGATTATTAGTGGGTTTATTGAATGCCCACAACTACTAGAACTTGTTAATTTCTATGCACCTGTCAGATCTTTTAGGCACCCTCAGACCTTTCTTCCTCTTTGCTATACCTCTAATTATTCGCACTGTGATCCAATCAACCGCATATGTGCTAAAACTAACTTAGTTGGCACTGATTTAAATATGTTCTGTGGCTCTATAAACTCCTTTAGATCGCAAGTTTATAAAATCATTTAATTTCTCCTGCGTCGTTGATCAAGTTCCGCTTTAATCTCTAAATTAAAGTTTATACTTTTAATTTTTAGTCTTCTATGTACGCTTACATTATTAGCTTCTAGAGCTTTTGGACTTATAATAAGAGTGTCTGCGAATTTTTAGAACCCTATAACTTATAAAATCCTTTATACCGCTTTGATTCTTCCGCACCTTGAATACAGCTCTCCAATTTGGAATCCCTAGATTCGGAAGTACGCCGATACCATTGAGAAGGTTCAACATTGGTTTCTGCGTTTTATCTCTTACTAAATCGATATGTCTATTCCAAAAACTTGTCATAATTACCATCCGCTTTTAATATCTTTAGGTTTTTTGACATTAAAACCACGCAGATTTATAGCTGATGTTACATTTGCGTTTAAAGTTATACACAACTACATGGACTGCTCAGAGCTTCTTCGTCTCTTTAAGTTAAATGCCTCACCTAAGACTCTCAGAAAGACTTTCGATTAGTATATACATCTGTACACAGAACTATGACTCTAACAGTTATACAGGGTGTAACAAAAATGTTGCACGTCCCTGAAAGGGGTGATTCCTGAGGTGATTTTAAACAACTTTTTCCTCATCGAAAATATTAGGTGGAGCTTTGTTAACGAGTTATTAACGAAAAACACCGACCAATAGAAGCACGAATACAGTGGACGAATTTCAGCGCGGGCTCTAGCTGTAAGTAGTATTGGCCCGCCATCGTTCGCGCCATCATTAATCCACTGTATTCGCTCTTCAATTGGTCGGTGTTTTTCGTTAATAATTCGTTAACAAAGCTCCACCTAACATTTTGGCTAAGGAAAACATTGTTTAAAATCACTTCAGAAATCACCCCTTTCAAGTAACTCCAACATTTTTGCTACACCCTGTATCTCGGTCAATTACATACATATGTATTTTGTTGATTTTTATCCATAAAAAAAGAAAATAAAAATATTTTTATTCAATTTTTCTGGACGAAGCGAGAATTTCTCCTAGATTAGATAATGTCCAGATTCAAACCCACCGCATCGATTGCTTCCTTCAACCTCGATACGTCACTATGAAACGCAGCGAACCGTTATTCCCAGTGAAAAACCCATCAAATTGCGCTACTTTACGCGCAGGGGGAACGCGGCGCTATTGTCTCGCGTCGCATCCGGCGGTAGTCAGCGCTGAAATTTGAACGCCCCTTCGGCTTGAAGCGGTCTGCTGTCGGTGGTGGCGAGCGAGACGTCGCGTCGGCGTCGCGCGGAGGATGCGGCCAGGCTAAACGCGGAAATTAATTTCCGTGGTTGGAAAATTGCCACGGTAGGCCGACGGCGGGGTCGTCGGCGCGAGGATGCGGCGAGGAGTCGACGTCGCGTGCGAGTTTAACGCGCGTCGAACCAATTCCTGGTGACGATCATCCGCGTCCAATTATCGTTCGGTTTCGCCTTTGCAGACATCGACGCGGATCGTTCGGCGACTCCTCGCGAAACGAGGTTGCGAAAAAGAGCAACAGGAAAGGAAAAAGGCGGGGGGGGGGAAGGAAGGAACAGGGGAAGGAAAGGGAGGAGACCCGCCACCCGCCAACTCGCCCCGTACCCCTTCCTTGGCGAATTATTTCCGCGTTACGCTGCTCGTAAGAACGAACAGACCCACGGAATTTTAACGAGTTTCGCGCAACTCGATATAACCGAGCCGCAGGGGGTGGAGGGCGTCGCGACGAGGTCCACGCCTCCGTCCTGTCGGCTCGAATCTTTCCTTCCTCTCTGGAAAATGTTCTTTTCTTCGGCTCTCCTTTCGCATCCTTCCGCGAGGGACTGCAGGCTCCTTGATCCACTTGCCTCTCGGCGTCTCGGTGATTAGCATTGCTCGGAAAGTTTCTACAGTCATGCTACCCCTCCGTCAGGGTGAGATTTCCACGACGTCTTTACTGGATCATTAGGGACGTTCCGATGAGAAAAAATCGCGACTGCGAGCAGACCTTATGCCAAACTCCAGACCGGAATTGCTCGGCCCTATTTCCGACGCATTTTCCACAAATTCACGACGGAAGCAGGGCAGGGATCCTAACCATAGAGATATAAGAATAGAGTGCGTGAGCCGTATACTAGCCCATAGGTGGCAGCGATGAACGATTAGAAAGAGAACGCGGAATAGAGACCCCTGTGTCTTTGTTTATTAACGCATGCGCAAAACCAGTATACTATATCTTGGGAGCGGGATCGTTCATGAGTTCCATAATTTTTTCTATTTTTCTTTCAATTAAGAACAATTAAATTAAATATAATAAAACTGTATAAAAAATTACACAAAATTAAAAATTCATATAAGAATAATACCCGATGACTATGTTTAAAAAATCTTTTATCTACTAGACATCTATAAATAATAAAATTCAAATTCAAAAATTATAATTTCATTTTATTTTATTACGGACAATGTAAGACAAACAATAGATAATTTTGAAAACATGTACATTTTGGAATAGGTAATTGGATTAGCTTCCTTTTTGCATACCATACACTTTTTGGGCATTTTGTGTTATTTTAATTTGCTTCAATATATCTGTAATAGCCTATATATTTGAAACGTCAAAGAAGCTAAAAGAAACATAAACGTAACTATGATAACTATCTGAGCTGATGCACCTGCGCGATTAGACAAAGACACAGGGGTCTCTATGTAAAGTTCTCTTTCTAAGCAGTCATCGCTTTTTCAGCCCTCTCGCGCACTCTATTCTTATATCTCTATGATCCTAACCGCTGACTAATCCGAACCGTAACCCGGGTTACCAAGGGAAAGTTACTGTAACCCGTAGTAACCCTAAGGGAACGGTTCCCAACTACTAAAAGGAGCGGGTTAACCCGCACAGAGCGGGTTATCTAACCCGAACCATAACCCGGTTACAAAGGGAAGGTTATGGTAACCCGTATTTACCTCAAAAGAACAGGTTAGAATTAATTTTTTTTTCCTTCATCCGAATATTAAAGTTATTCACTGTAAATGATACAATTTTATCGGAAAATGATTGGGTCAGTCTCGAGCAATTAATGGTAACTCTCGAACTAGTAAAAATTGCCACAGAATGAATACAATATGAACAATTTGACGGTGGAAGAGTTTTACACAGTATGGTTACATTGTCAATAAAGTTTAGAAAAGGCTAACAATAATAATTTTACGATAACATCGCTTAAAGCAATACGTAATCGAGAACACGAAATTTTATCAAATAAAGAGTTATTATAGCTTCTATTTTCTTAGATGCAGGATATATTTCATTATTTCAAGACTATTATGTCTATTATTTCAAGAATCAAGACTAAAAAGATATTGTTATCTTTCATTTAATGGAAACATGGCAACGGTATGAAAGATTAAATTATATTAGTACAGTGAAGTCTGCTTACGACTGGGCAGTTTTATCTTTATACCACTAGGGTAATGCCTCCAACCACTATTTTTTGTCGACTTGGACCGTGGGAACTTTCTCGGCCGCGAGCTCGACTCCCGAAACAATGGGCTATAAAAGGCAAGGATAACACTAGGCATTTAAAAATACTCGTGACTGATTTTCATATTTTCCCATCGAATTTTTACGAGAGTGACGCTTATACTCAACCAATTAAAAAACTACCAAACACGACATAATTCGGTCCATAATTAACGAAATAACGAAACAAATTAATTTTTACGCTTCAATTCTAACTTCGCTAAAAATAGTCCGATTTATGTCGTATTTCGACTAATTTTCATCGGAAAAATGTAAGAAAGTATACGTGGTATCAGTTTTATAAACATTCGACAATAATTAGTAACCGATGAAAATTCAGGGAGGAAATATTTCACACCTGACTACGCGGTATTCTTTGATATTCGCCAAGCGACGGCATC
The DNA here is from genome assembly GCA_030770465.2 of Perdita meconis. Classification (NCBI taxonomy): domain Eukaryota; kingdom Metazoa; phylum Arthropoda; class Insecta; order Hymenoptera; family Andrenidae; genus Perdita; species Perdita meconis. The sequence goes on from JASKOS020000007.1 coordinate 6,640,359, forward strand.
GGATTACGCGCGTGGCTAGGGTCGTTCGAGCGCTGAGTCATCAATTTTTCTCAGTTTCCGCGATCTTATCCGTTGTCGTATCGATACAAATGTTTCACCATTGGATTCTAAGCGTTCTCCCGATTAAAATAACAAAATTTCATGTAAATCGGACTATTTTTAGCGAAGTTAGAATTGAAGCGTGAAAATTAATTTGTTTCGTTATTTCGTTAATTATGGACCGAATTATGTCGCGTTTGGTACTTTTTAATCGGTCGAGTATAAGGAATCGATTGGCGTCACTCTCGTGAAAATTCGATGGAAAAAGATGAAAATCAGTCACGAGCATTTTTAAATGCCTAGTGCTATCCGTGTCTATTATGGCCCCATTGTTTCGGGAGTCGAGCGCTCGGGCTCGAGCGTCCAAACATAAAAACCAGTCAAGCGAGAAATCGGAGGTGCGAGATTCACTTACCACTTCGGTTAAGACTTGAAATGCGGATCTGATTGACCTAGTCTTATCCGGAATGTACTGTATGACTAAAATTCCAACGAAAAATTCTAACCGCAACCCGGTTACTAAGAAAAGGTTACTGTAACCTTCTCTTAGTTACCGGGTTACGGTTCGGGTTATGTAACCCGCTCCGTGCGGGTTAACCGGGTTACCTGTAACCCGACGTATTGGGTTACACAATCATGCGGGTTACTGCGAACCCAAACCGGCTAGGGTTAGGGTTAGGATCCCTGAAGCAGGGCCTCGCCGCGTATTCCGGAAAGGCGCGCGATATCCCCGGTTCTCGATCGGCGAGAAGCTGCTCGAATCCCGAGTTGGCGGAGTGGCGCGCTCGTCGTTTTATTTTCGACGAAGAATATTGACGTAATATTAAATCTCAAGAAGCTGGGAAGGTGATTTATTGGTAGCCGGGGAGGAACGGAGAAGATAAGAACAAAAGAAGGGCGAAGGGAATAGTGATAGGACGGAGGAATTGATAGATAGACCGAATAAGGTTGTGGGGGAGGCAGAGCGAGGAGGAATACGAATCGCGAAGGAAAAGGAAGGAGGTTCGGCGAGGAACGGACAAACGGAAGCCGATTGAAGCCTCGTAAATTCTTCCAATCACCGACAAATGTTAGCAATTTGGAGTCACGCTCGCCTTTTGCCACTTGGAGGGAATGCCGTCAAAAGTTACTTTGTTTTGTGCTCGTCTCTGCGTCGCGAGTAATTCGATTACAATCTGCATCTCATTTGTTGGAATGCGCGTAAAGTGTAATTATTCGTGCCGCCTAACTACGAATACACGGTACGGAAGTTAACGTCGGTTAGTGTTAATATTTACCCACACGAATAATTATTGTGACATCGCAAGATTATCGTGGATGTCTTAAGCTGCGTGTACATTAGCGAACAGTTCCCACATAATGTTTTCAAGCAGTTCGTAAACTTTCTATAAACATTACTCAATTCCTTCACATACGTTACGCGAACTATTTAAAAACCGTATGCGAATAGTTAAGGTGGATACTCACTGGTGAACAGTTTGCGAGCACTGTTCGCATACAATGTTTGCAAGCAGTTCGTAAACTTTCTAAAAACACTAAAAAAACACTACGTCATCCCTTCACAGATGTTACACGAACTATTGAAAACCCGTACCGTAATATGTATGCGAACAGATGATTTCAACGAAATTCAACTGTTATATTGTTCGCGAACAGTTCGCGAACGCCAGTGAAGACGCACCTTTACGCAAACAGATTATTTCTAAGAAGTTCAACTGTCATACTGTTCGTGAACAGTTCGCGAACGCTAGTGGAGACGCACCTTTATATGAACATCTTAATCATACGATTTCTGGCTTTGTTCCTTTAAAATATACAAGGTGTTCAAGTTTTTAGTTGTCAGCGCTTTTTTTTGTAAATAGTGAATATTAGAAATGAATGAAAAAGAGAGAAGAAATACTGGCTTTTATAAGCAACATGATGAGTGATGAGCCATGCAATTATTTGTTTCTGCTCTATTTTTTGAGTAGTGAAGGTGATCTCCAATTTTTTAAATAGAACGCTGTATAGATACTTTTAATTATGTACTTACAATTAAATTATACACTTAAATTATGTACTTCACATTCTCTGCGAAGCGTCGTCTCTTTTGACATTACATTGCGATCGATTCTTTTAACTAATTACCGCCAATCTGACACAACGCAACAACACACCGGGTTCTCAAAGTAAAATATCTTATAATATTGTAATAGACAATCGTTTGTTGGGCAAAATAAAGATGTCATACTTTTAAAACGCCGTCTTTTGGGAATAAGGAAATCAATGTGTTCTGTAATCCAAAAGAGAAATAAATACCAATTACCAATTATAATATTGTACTGGTCTTTTAAGATGTGCAAAATAACAATTGGAAGAAAAATACTGTCGAGTGATATTTTTCTTAAAGAGCTTCAGAGGCTGTTTTATCCAGATGAACGTCAAACTACAAAATACAATATAAAAATTCAGATTGATTGAGGGGAATTATTCCGCAGAGAAATCATAATTTCCCTGGACTAGATACCACCAAACTCACAAACAAATGACGCTCGGACGACGTTAAAGCTACCCGTCGCGAAACGGTTCGTCTTCACTTCTTTCCCGGTGAACGCCTGCAGAATTTTCGCTCTAGAATCTTCGACTGGAATACTAATGCTTATTAACAGCAGGAGCCTTCGGTTTGTTAGCGTCGTCTGATCTTCGATGTGCTCATGCAGCGGGAGCAACTTTTCCCCCTGCGTAATTCCTCCTGAAACTTTCAATATCCGGCGAGGAGAGAGGAAAATTATGATGTCGTGTATCGTCATAAACTTTTTATCTGCTGCTCGCTTCCCGACAGTTTCCTAGGTCGCGAAAGCTCCCGGTCAGACTCCAGATAAACGTTTCCCGTCGATTCTATCCGCGACGGTTTTGGCGGGCGCGCGTTTCCTTTTCTTTCCGAATGATTCCTCGTCGAACCGAACGAATTTTCAGAGCATCAACTTTATCCGCCGCGCCGGGTATAGAAGTCGCGAAGCGTTAATCCGCTCCTTGCCGCGACAAATCGTCGGCCCACGTTCGTCGGTCCTGATAATCCGCTGCTAATCCGTGGTCTGATCCGGAGATTAAGTTTCACGCGCGTGCGATTTTTTCGTACGGTCCACGGCCAACGATGTGAGCGGAATCGGAATCGATCGCCGGCTACCGATCGAGATTCGAGGCGATCCCCTGCCATTATTGGAGCGTCGCCGTTCCGACGGGAGAACCTTCGCTCGTATCCTTCGCTCTAGTCGTGGTGCTAGTGTATCGATCAAAGCTGCCTACGAAGTTAAAGCGGAGAGACGCTCGAAAGCTTCCTTTGCGGAGGGGCGAATAGCGAGTCTTGATAACGCAATTACGGTAATTGGCCAATGCTTGCAACGGTATCGAGTGGAAGACCGGCTGGCAAAGGTTCTTCTATCATAGTCTTCGCGACGCGGAGTATAGTGTTTATTCGCTTTGGGAAATGTATGATTATTCTTGCTATGCGTTGTTGGGATTGCGGAAGAAGGAAGCTGAAACGGAGGCAGAAATTTTCAGTTTTTAACTGGTCAATTTGAGTTGGTGGTACATTTTTTCCGCAACTTTGGAAATACAGTTGTAAATACTTGATTATTCCAAAAATTCAAATAACTTTGAATACGATAATAATTTAATATTCGAATGTTCGAATATTCGAACATTATTCAAATATTTTAAAGGGCAACTCTAGAGCAGCCGGTCATTTTTCAACACTATATTTGGGAATTTATTACTAAAAAACTATAAGTTTATACTGATTGGCATTTTGTCTGCATATTAAAGACATGGTTAAAGTAATACTAGGAATTTTCCTGAACTTTTTTATCAAGTCGATAGCACAAACTTCTTAAAAAAAATTCTCCTCCGTTTGACCATCGTGTAGACACCATTTTAGTTATTTATAGTGAAAAAACAAAGGCTTGTCTGCTTTATTTTATATTCCGCTATGGTCCGAACCACGGAGACTATCTAAAATTAAAAATTCGCAGACTGACAGCATTTTGAAAGAATATATTTGTACTTCACTAAAAATTTAGCCGTTTTTGTTCTGTACAATGGATTTTTTGCACAATAGAATGTTTTTCATGACCAGTTATGTTGTGAACATGTATGCGAAAAAGCTATACTGAATCGGTGCAGTAGTTTCCGATACATGCAATCGCCCGTCTTGGAAAAAGTTGTTTCGAGAAAAACGCATTTAAAGTTTTGGCAGATAGTATTTTACGTGCAGGAAATCCAAATTTTGGACTTTCATATCTTTTATAATAATTTAAACCTTAAAAAATCGCTTTGCATAAATATTTGTCACTACAAAGTCTATGAGATAATGTAAAAAAAGAAATGATTTTTTCGAATCTCTACACTAGAGCACAATGTGCAAAAATATTTAATCTAATACTTTTTAATCGAATACTTCTTTTTATTCAAATATTAAATTCTAATTCTATTGCTGTTCGAATATTGAAACATTTAAATATTCGAATATTCGAGTATTCATAACAGTCCTATTTTAGGCATTCTTTTTACTGATCTCAAGCGCCCCTTGTTTAGTCTGTCTTACAACACGCGGATTAGAATTTTTCTCAAAGATCTCTCTCCTGCTTAGAACTGTTTAATACACACGTGCGGCGTTGGTGCATCATCCCCAACAGTTTTCATAATAATTTTCGGGTTTGAAAAGGATAACTCCGGGTCTTTTAGGCGCAGCTTGGGTAAATTCTCGAAGGGAAAAGTCTTGAGCGAAATCTTAAAAGAGCGGCCTGCAAAGGATTAAACTGTGCAGTACTTACTCAACTCTTAGGCATTACTTATACTTTTTATAGACCAGCGTTCCAGACCTCGGAACTTCATTCCATACGGAAAAGTCGTTTTGAACATTTTTAGAGTGCAGTAAAACCTCGTTTAACCGGATTAATATTGGAGTCAAAATTGAAGTGTTTCCTTGACGTAGATTTTGTTTTATTTTTAGCTAACAGCATGAACTGAAAGCTCAAGTTTCACTGAAAATTCTACTGTACTTCTATTAATAATTGGAGTCCAAATTAATAAGAATGAAAAATACAGTAGAATCTCGATTATCCGACTTAACATTTGGAATATAAAATGTTAATAATTAGTTAAAGATTATAAAACCATGATTGAAGTTGTACTCGAAGTCCCATTGTACTTTACACCTAATGCGTTCAATCACTGAAACCCCAGTTAATAAAAAATTCCAGATAATTGAGAGTCGAATAATCGAGATTCTATTGCAATTAAAAAAATTATCTTTATTATATAGAATTATAGTAGGTATGTAGGTAGTTTCTTATTTTGTCCTTTTCTTTGATCAAATTCTCCGCGCTAATCAAATATTAGCTTGCGCAGGCTTCCAAAATCCTGCGGTTTCTCGTGTTAGCCGGGCACCTTAGCAAAGCAGATACCTCAACGGTATTGAGCCATCGATGAATTCACGACAAGGTCTTAGAGCGAAAGACCTCCATAGTGTCCGTGTGGCTTGAAAGCTCTGTGTGTTCGACGATGTCTAACGACATGAAACCTCAGAGAAACAGAGTGCCTGCTGAGTGATAGTTTAGAGGCGTAGGAACTTATGAAGATCAAGCAGCCTGACATTACAAAGATAGGAGTATTATTCCTGAAGATCTTAGTTAACTGATGAAAGCCATGCTTTCTGCGAAGAAGACTATAGCGGATAACACGGCTCTCTAGGAACTCGGAAAAGCTACGCATTCGTTTAACAAATGTTTAAAAAACAAACTTGCAAGAGAAGGACTCTAAATGTTTGACTCAGATTTCAATGTAGAAGAACTCTGGAAGACTTGACCGTATGGGAGTAATTATATACCCAAAATATAAATCAATGTAACATAAAGTAAATCAAAATCTCAATTTTTTTGGTTTTTTTGACTTACAGCATTTCAGTTTCACAATCACCGAACACCGACACAGATATCGTTTTCATTTTTTGAGGTAAGCTAATGATATCAATCCATAGCACGCAAAGTTGAGAGTTCAAAAGTTAAGTTAAACAAAGTAAAACAAGCAAGTAGAAGAAGGAAATGGTTTAAGATCATGGCGAATTTACTTGACGTTAGAAATTCAAAAAGTCAAAGTAGAGATTCAGAGGTTTGAAATGGGAAATTTGAACAATTAACATAAAAGATTTGAAAACAACGAGTTAGGTATCTAAAAATTTTTAGAGTTCAATTCGGAAATTAAAAGATGAAGATTTAGACATTTTTGGAGTTGAAATTCGAAGTTTAAAAATACGATTAATACAATTAAATTGCCCATTCTGCATACTATTATGTTTTTCACAAATACAAATAAATCGGGCAACGTCACTGACATGAAATTGCCATGATTGCAGCGACTTCGTGTGGCGAGTTCTAGGCGACGCGAACGCATCGACTTCCTGATTACCGCTGATAATTATTGTATCAAAGTCTGTAAATAGTTCTGTTGATAAATACTTGAAAATCTGAGTCGATGAGTTGAAGATCTCTCGTTCGAAAACCTCAATCCTCGGTTCAGTCTTTGAAGAAAACCTACATGAAACCCACGTGGAAATCTCAGATGCAAATGAAGCTTACACGAAGGCGATAAACGTGGAGATAGAAACAGGGCGCAAATCACAGGCTCCGTGGCTCGAGCTCGGGGCGATTTCTAGGCGCGTTGCGCGGAAAAGGAAGAGCGTCGAGACGTTTTCGTTGCGAAACCGCCGCGCGGCCGCTTCGATTTCTAAAGGCGAGCCCAAAGACAGGCTTTGCTTCCTCCCGGCTCGGTTTTGCGGTGAAAGACGAAACTCCGCGGTGAGTCTACCGTTGCGCCACTTTCCTGGCTTCTAGTTTGCTCGGCGGGAGGTAACTCGAGGTCTCCCGCCCTCTCGCTTCTTCGCCACTCGATGCGATGCTCTCCCGTTCCACACGGGGGAAACTATTCTTTCGCGGGATCCATTCGAAACGTCTGCTCTTTCCACCTGTCCCTCGCTCCTTCCGCGTCGATTCGTTTCAATCGGAACAATTCCCGACGTTCCGCTGTTTCTGGGCTGATTACCCGCCGCGATTCCAATCCTCCGCGGTCTTACGCGCGGCCTCGGCGGCGCTGGAAAAACAGTCGTCCGCAGACAGTTGTCTTTGAATTGCTATACGCCCTCGTCGGAGCTCGGAGCATTGTCCTTGCAATGGGAGAAACGAATCGAGTCGATGGAGACGGTCTTCAAGAATCCACGGTGTGAAATTAAAGCAGGGAATGAAAGGGTTCCACAAATAACTGTAAAAAATAGGTTTCTTTCTCCCATTATCATCCAATGTAATACTTCATAAACCTACAACAACTATTTGTAACCTTATATATTCGTTTTTAAAAAAGTGTAACCTGGATGTCTGATTATGTAACTCATCAATGTAATTCACCTACATCTATGCAAAATGTACCAATCAATGTAACATGTATTGCAGAATGATCTCCCTTTCGAGATTAAAACTGCGTAAATAATAATAAATAACTGTAAAAGTGGGAACACGTGAAATCACGTACTATTGCCTTGTATATAAGAGCACTTTTATATGTATTATATATTAGTGGGTATTAGGGTGCATCCCTTAGAATAGTTCGAATTAATAAAAAAATATTTTGTGCAAAACTTGAACCTAATTGGATAAGGGGAAAATGTGCCCCGGGGTCCTTGAAAATTAGAATTATTATTTTAATACACACAAAGTTGGTGTTTTTGAAATATCTGCCAAGTTTTCGATTAAATGAAAAACATGTTAAACAGAAGTTGTAGATTTAGACAAAACTCAACTTTTATATTGCATTAACTTTTTTGTGCGACATACCGTTTTCGAAAAAAATCCAAGAAACTGGAAAAAATTAAGCACATTTTATTCTTTTCAATTTTAAGAATTTTAATATGTCTCTAACATTTACTATTTATAAAAACAATAAAAATACCGCGTCATCATTAATCACTGTACTGGCGCCCTGATTGGTCGGTATTTCTCATCACCTCTTTCAAGGAACTGCAGCGTTTTTGTTACACTCTGTATATGTTATATAAAATAATAAGCTACCTTTGCATGAAGAGTAAGAATAAAAAATAAAGAGTGCAAGTGAAATAAACTTTAAATATTTGCCGGATACACATGCACTTGTCTATGTCTCGACCTAATGTACCCCGCTGTAACTTATTGTCTGGGTTCATATTTGTGTTAACTGTACTGATTGTGAGTAATCAAGAGTGCACAATAAAGCATTAATGTATTACGTCGCGATTAATTTCATTATTCTACACACCGTACATAGAATTCTGCTATAGCTATAAGTAGGTATATTTATACCATATAATCAATACAGAACTGTTTCTGAATTGCTATAGAACCGGCATAGAACATAGAACTAATATAAAACCGATATAGAATCGGAACAAAATAGGAATAACTAGCTACGGGAACTAACTAGTTACAGACCTTCATAACTGTTTCCGAAACCGGAGCCGATATTATAAAAGTTTTCGATCCCTGAATTTAAGCCTGTCGTTTCAGCTACCGAACTCGCAATACTCGCAAGCGAAGAAAAGCAGACACGATCAATTTACGAAGGAAGCGTCGAGGACAAAAAAAAGCTGGAGCTATGTCACCCACGAATGCCTGGCCGATCGATGGAAACTCGATCCCACGGACTACTTATCCGCGATTTTATTTACGTTCCACGAAACCGCGAACCCCTCCGCTTCGCCCGCGGTAAGCCGTGGCGCGACAAGTTCAGGTACGCCTACTTTCACGTCGCTTTTATCATTCGCCGCTCGTGACCTCGTGGACTATTACGCTCCATCACTCTCGGGTATCTGTCGACTATCGGAGCCGATAGCGATAATCGAAACTCGTGACGCGGAGATAAACGCGCGGCAAGGACAACGAAATAAACAAATGGAGTGGCGCGAGCGCTTAGCAATCGCGTAACGTTTCTCGACTAGATATAAATTTGTCGTGTAATTGGGGTACAAAAGGCGAACGGAGGGTGTCGAGGGGGTGGCATTCGATAGCGAATGCGAACACGCACGTCTCGCTGGTCGAGTATAATGGACGGTGGATGGGGAAGGTACGCGTCGGTTGGTTGAAATACCGGCTACGATGGGCAGAAGTATCAAGAGAAAGCCATCAGACTGATGAGTATCAGCGCCGCGGAGGAAGAGACAGGAAGAAATCCGCGGTTGCCTACATTGTCTTCACTTCGCCGCGGCCCAAAGAGCGACTCTCGCGCGGCCGATCCGCGATTTCCCGAAAACTGGACGCGATCGGCCGAGATTAGACCGAACGCAAATTTCCTGTTCGACGCCCGGTCCCTCCGCAGCGTCGAATTTCCACGTTTCAGACGCGTTAATTGGCATGCGCGGCAAACCGGTCCCAGACTGAACCGTTTCCGCTCTCCCTCTCGACGGGAGCAAATTCATTTCGTGGCAAACAATAATACCGAATTCCGGTGGCGCGGAGAGAGACCGGGGGCGAAACAGAGAACGGGGCAAGTTTGGAATCAAAGGTATGGCCTGCGTGGGCGTTGGATTATAAAGCGATTCCATCCCGCGGCTATTCGAGCCCAGTTCCATCGGTTGTCGGTCCGATTTCGTGCGATCGAATTGATCGCCTTCGCGGAAGAAATCTGATTTGCAGGACGATCCGAAAATCGCGCAGTGAATTAGCAGAAATAATGGAGAGCGCGCGGGGGGCGGAGGGAGATTATAAAGCGACGATCGAACGAGCGTGATGCAGTTTCATAAAGCAACAGCGCGGCGGCGCGCGGCGTGCGGCGCGGCTATAAATCAGGCTAGGCGAATGTTTCACGCGTCGCATACACTCCATCGAAATAACCGTCCGCGATCCGCAACAGGCATGATCGTTAGAGAAGCGGCGAAATAAAGCAGAGAAACTCGGGGAGCCGCTATCGCTGGGCCTCCGTCCAGATGAGAAGTTACTTTCGCGTCGCTCCTTATCGTTCACCGGGCTCCCATCGTCTTCTTCTGCTATACGTACCAACGAGGCGACTTAACGGACCGCGTCGACCGTCTTGTTTATCGCTCGACGCGTTTAACAACCCCACGAGATACTCAGGGATTTACGCGAGTACCGTTCCCTGAACGTTTGTCGTCGCGTGTATGCCGCGTTAACCAGCATCGATTACTACCATCGCTTAGGTGGGAACCTACGGTTTTAGGCGGATACTACACGAGTCTGATTTGCGAATAACGTGAAACTTGTCTCTGGGTGGTTGCTCACTCGGGTATTACACCGAGACACGATGAGAAGATTAAGATTCTCCAACTGCATTGATAAGTTTTGATAACTTACTAATACAGCATTAAATACTTTTCGGGTCACAAAGCGTTTCTCTGCGGATTTTGTTAACAGGGGCGTTCCTGCGTTGTTGGCCGCCCAGGTGCAAAAACTGCCGCTCTTATTGATTTAATTAAAAGTTTGATATATAGAAGGAGGCTACCTAAATATCTTTTTTTGTTTTTAAATACCGATGTTCAAATGAAAATGCTCATATGAAAATGCATATTTTCGAAAGCATAGAAAAAGAAAAGCGTCTTTCACCTTCTGAATATTATAAAATGTATTTAAATACATCTACATAGAGGAAATGTGTCTGAAATGATCCCTCTAAGGTTTAATTCATATAAAAAATACAAATTCACATTATTTAAATAAAAATAAAGTAGTTTTTGCAAGTTAGTACCTCTACCTTATCACTGGCTTAGATAAAAGTTAGCTGCCCCATCAGTTATAATTTTATTCACGTTTTTCTAAAAACGTACTTAAGAATTTGTAATAAATAAGATGAAAATTAAAAAACATTTTTGACATACAATGAATGAGAATGAGGAATACTTAAAATCGACTATTATAAAAACTTAAGAAAATGAAGTCAGTTTTAAAAAGTCAAAATTTTTTGCGTCCAAGCGAAGTAATCTTGGAGAAATTGCAGGTAATGTCATCAATAGACTGCGGATTTTTATGCAGAATTAAATTTTTATAAAGGTAAATAAGAAATTCAAATTTTAATAACAGTTTTTCTTCTGTATATTCCGACATGTATTAACAGCTTCATAGATTTTTGCATACTTTAAATTGCTATAAATGCATAAAAATCCGTAGCCTATATTCAACACTAACAACTAACATAATTGATGGACTAGATAATAGCAACAAATACTGTTTCTGTTCTTCATTTGTTTGTTTCTGAATTATGTAATTGCTATAGAAAGTTGGCATATGCTATTTTTCATTAGGTATTGTTAATATAATCGCGTTCAACAATCTGATTCATCATTTAAAATATTAATAAGCGAGTAGTAATCTCTAAAATACTATAAAAAGTAATATAATTTTAACTATGCCTATTTTCTAATATAGAATAGAATAATAAAGTGTTGCAGCATTCTTTCAAAATTTGGATTTTAAGCACTACCCTAACATTGAATTTTCAGGTTCAATGGATTTTTATACTAACTGTTGGCTCATCTTTAAGATCTAATCCACATTTCATGCTGAAAAACTTTCTATAATCGCCTTAAAATCTTACCGATAAAACTTCTACTAATTAGCATTTGAGATCTTACTACTTAAAATAGTTCAAAACGCATCGAAATTCGGTATTTCCTAGTTGACAGTGACGCGGTGTTAATCAAGGAAAGCAGTAAATAAACTCTCCCGCAGTTGATTCACTGACTGATACAGTAAATTGTAAATTCGTGATACGCCCGAGAAGTTTTTATTAGCCGCCGGTACACGAGTGATCGATTCTGGTAATTGTCGCACCGTTGGTGCAATTTAATTCAAATTTAATGCCGCCCCAACTTTGGAACAGTCACGTCGAATTAAGCGGGATTACCGAGTGAATTAAATATCGATCGAGTTTAATCCTTTGCGATTCGATGCGCGTCAAGAACACTGCACACTATCGAGTCTTGCTGCTCCGTCTCGAGTCTTGGTCTTTTTTCGAATCGCCTCGATGCTGAAAGTCTTTCGCTTTCGCATGTATAAAGATGTTTCTACAAAAGTTTGAAAAGTTTCGGAGCTTACAGGAAAGCTACGAGCTTCTAAAAGAATTAAAAAAAAAAAGAGAAGGATTCGGCGTGTTTTCGAAATCGTAGCAAAATCTTGTTAGAGCTAATTTCAGTGAAAGCGAACGATATCGCGCAAACGGGAAAGCATCTCGCAACCCGTCGCCCGACTCTCTTAAATAACGCACCGGTGCTCGTTTCATCGATAATGCATCGGTGAACAAGACGCGCGTGCTCCCGAATAATAATTCACAGGGCTTCCCTAATTGCATCGCCGACCCGCGGAGGCCTCAATTCGCGGGTCAGTGAATTTCCAAAGAACGTGGTCGTAACGAATTCGTCGATATTTTCGAATCGTCGCCAAAAGCGCACGAGCAAACTAACCGGAAGGCAAAAGGGAAAAAGGAGAAACGTTCTTCTTCGTCTCTGCGCCGCCGCGACCCTAGGAACGCGCTTTTTCACGGCGATATGCCCACTCTCGTTTTTATCGCATTAATCACCGTGCTCGATCGCTTATTAATCGCTTTCCAAATTGCGTCCGCCTGACGGAAACACGGAACAAAAATATTTCTGCGACAGCTGTCGCACGCTTCTATCGATGAAAAAGAAGTTTATCATTGTCAGCCCCCGCTCGGTGGCTCGTTCGTTTCATTTCCCATCCGGTTTGCCCAGCTTTTTATTACGCTTCAACGGGAAAAGCGAGAGCCGCGCCGGCGGGTTGGGTGACCTACGCTGCTCCGCTTCAATTAGATTTTTCGTCGACTTGTTCGAAAGGTTTTTTTCCGCGAAAGCATCGCTACGTCCGTCTCCTTCCGATGCATCCACGGCTCTCGATACCTCGTTCGCTAAAAACTGCGGATTAACGGAGGCTCCAACATTCCTCCCGATTCGATTAAATACTCCCGTTTTGCAACGTTTGCAAAAACGGAACAGTAATCGGGGCGCAACAGTGATTATATCGACTGCGCTTAGTTGGCGGATGCACGCGAACGCGATGCGTCCAGCGTGTGTAACAGGGGTTTGCCGTAAAAAAAAAAAGAAAGGAACAAAAGATATGGAGAAGAGAACGAGGGGCACGCGAGGGGAGTTGCTTCAATTACGACGCTTGCGATCGGAAGAGGGACCCTTGATGGGCGGACGAAGAACCATCGTCGCTACCCCCTTGCCTGCGGGCTGTTCCCGATTTCCTAACCGACCACGAACCATGAAATTTCCATCGATCTGTCGACTAGTCGACTCAAAATATTCCACGATATGGCAGACGAAATACGGAGGATTTATTTATTCATTCATTGATTTATACTCAGGCTATTGATTTCTATTAATGAGCCTCAATTTATCAGTGTGCCTTTACATTTGAATAATTTGTGAAAAGAGAAAGAAGTTTTTATTAAAGCGCATGAGAAATGCTTATTTCGCTGTACACGTATAATATTAGGAGTAGAAACGAATTCTTTTCAATATTTGAGTAAAATGAAAATTCTATTAAGAAAAAATAAAATTGTTCAATCATTCAAATACTTGCCATTGTTATTGATGACCTTACATAATTTTTCGGGCAAACTTTGATTTTACCTAGGACTAAATTACTATTCTAATTGTGTGAAGAAATTTGTCAGGAAAAATTCATTTCTATACACATAATATATCTATGACTGCAAGGAAAAATAACATATGTCACATTTACAAAAAAATTGATTTTGTACCATAACTCAAGTCTAGAAAGCAGAATTTATATTATTATCGTAGAAAAATTCTATGAAATTAATTATTCCTTCACTTAACAAACAAAAAATCGTTACATTATTATGTATTTTTCAATACTGCTTCCTCGCGTTCTTATATTCTCATTCCTGTTTCTTTGAAGAAAGCCGTTATACATCTCATAATTTTTTAGAATTTTCCTTTAAGAGTTTCGTGTATATTAACGTTGAATTTTTTAATGTATTCTCTGATTTTCTCGCATGTACAATCGTTGTCTTTCCGCTTTCCTTAGTTCGCGAATCCAAATAATATGCTCCACCTCCTCTACATCTTCCGCGAAACTACACAACGGAGTCTGCACCAAGTAATATCTTTAGAAATAAAAGAAAAACATTTTTTCTCGTTAAATTTAATAGTCTAACTTAATTAAAAAAATATTTTTCTTTTATTTCTTAGAGATTCTCTAAATGTTTGTCTTTTATTTCTCTTATTTCAACTTAAAATCTTGAATTTTTATCTTCAATTCTTTAAACCTCCAAATCGGTATGAGATTTACAATACATATAACATTTTATAGTAATTATAGTAATTCTTCATTAATTATTATCAAATTATTCATATCGCAAATACACAATGATCAAGTTGTATTCAGTCGCTTACGAAATTGATCACTCTTAAAAATTGATATTAAAAACAACATTTCCAACAGCAAAAATATTACACTTAATTCTTCATATTTTTTCCACATAGAATCGCAAAAGATTAGGAAAATATGAAGAAACAGCACTCTGCTTGTGAAAAGAGTTTTGTTGAGTTTTAGACAGAAAACTTGAGAACAAGTGTCAAGGTGTGGACTGGTGTTTTGTGGTGCAAAGCCCAAGAGTGCTCTCTCCATAAATCCGGCCGTTTTTCGTGAATTAAAAAGGAACCACGAACACACGGATATCCCTACACCCGCAGCTATCTCTCGCAATATCAGACACCTTGCAGTACTCTGGAAAAAATATCGTCGGATTTCCTGAAGGAAGATTATATTCCGCCCAACTCTCAAGCAACTTGAAAAAATTGAACACAATCCCCTTTGCAATCAAACTTTCAATGAAAGAACAACTGAATCGATCACCAATCACCACTAGCCAACGAACGAATGTCAACAACGAATTTACAAATAGGATAGACAAAAAAAGTTACCAAATCTACTATTTTTTGCAAACAAATTTACTTTAGATCTGTTTGAACAGAGTATCAGTCGAGCCGCATTCGCGCTGAGTCCGCTTTGAATATTCCTAAAAATTCTTTTTATATCATATTTAAGGACGAACTTGAGTACCTAACACTCCTAGCCAAAATTTAATCAAGTGAACCAAGTGATGAAATTTTGCAATATATTAGAGAAAAAGTTACTTCAGACTTCGAAGCCGTTCATCTCGAAACAACATTTTTCAACACCGCGTACATCATAACTTGTGAACGAATTTTGTCATTTAAACTGAAAGTATAGAATTCCTTTCTCTGCAACGTGGAACTTTCGTATCAACATTGGATGATTGTGAAAATTTTTAAAAATCATTGAAGACTATTTTTTCCCTGAAAATGTGAATACAAGATTGATTGCAACTTTTTCAATTTTTGTTTAAATTCGTCACCAAAGTTCCACATTGTAGAAATTATTTACACTAAAGTATTTTGCTTTCACACGATTAATTCATCTGAACTACGGAGGTTGCCACGACGTACTTTTAAGGATCATCTTTAACGCTTCATAACTTTAACAGTTTTGAACATTTTAACGATTTCTTTTGTTTGTAATTATTCAAAAACTCGTCCATAATGAGTTGTAGAAAGTATCGACGCGGCGTAACCAAAAATAAACTACTGATTTTACTCGCCCAATAGTGTTGCCAGTGTTCCACCCTCAAAATCACAAACGAGGATCCTTCGTATTTTTGTATCCACACAGCAAAGCGAAAGCTTCACTCGCGACTCGAGATACTGTTTCGTCCTCTGTATCAGGTCGTAATGGTTAGACGTAACTCTTCGAGGATCTCGTTAACGACGCGTGTTCGCCTTCAGGTTCGAGGAAAAATTAGAGGAGGGTTGCGAAGGAACAGAGAATCACAGCACAGTCTGGTTTCCCGTGAAACGTCTCTTACCTCTTGTTCGAATTTCATCCCTCCGCCCCCACGACCCCCGCTATTCGTTCGTCCATAGGATCTGTCGTACCGTTTCTGTCGTGGCAACGCGTCCTATTACTTTTCCCTTCCCTCGCGTCTAACGCGTGGGCTCTTTGAGAACGAGTCCATTTCACTCGTGTCAAGCTCTTTGCCGGGATTTCCTTCGGAACGTATTACTCTCTGTTCTCGCGACGTTAAGAGGTCGGAAAAGGAGCCTCGGAAAGGACGAAGTGTGGATGAAAATCCGTTGCCAAGTCGATGGTTCTCGGTAAAAGACGGCGGGGCGGTTCCATATTCGGATCGGATAAGTTTTACTGCGATTTTAGACTATCCTTTATCCCCGGCTTCGCGACTCGCGGTTTCAGAGGGAATCGCTGGAAGCGGTGGAGCTCGCAACGAGATTACAGGGTGTAACAAAATGTTGTTTAAAATCACCTCAGGAATTACCCTTTTCAAGGAACTGCGACATTTTTGTTACACCCTGTACAATGAAAAAATACTCTTTCCGGGACAATGGCGCTTTGAATCGCAAGTCAGGTCAACCGGATGGTCGAACTGAATCAAGCCAAGTACAATTGACTCGAGCACCACTTTGCTGATGAACTACTACCGATTAACCGATATGGGACAATCCAATAATCCACTCCCACCACCGTGCGATCCAACAGGCTTCAATTTCTCCGTTATTCTCGGTGTCGTTCCAAGGAAATTCCTTCCCTTTCAACGATTCTCCGGGTTTCCGACTTTTAGCACAGCTGTCGGTGTTTATTAATTCTGGATAAGGGAATTGTTGTGAAAACTATGATCTTAGGTGCCAAATTCCTGGAAATCAACAGTTTGGCGCGCGCAGATTCAAATTATAAAGAGTTTCATAATTCAAAGACTCTCGAAATTGGTACATCGATGTTCGGCATTTATGCCAATGCTATATATGCAAAAAAATCTACGAGACTGTTAACATATACCTAAATATACCAAATACCAAAGAAATTTGTGTTAGAATGGTTAGAACATTAAACATACCGTTTTACAGGTGCAAATTCTTTATCAGCGCTTGTGAAAATTTTATAGGGGTTGGAAGCTTAAATGTTTGACAGTTTTTTTTAAAAATGGTTGAGTTTTGAAACCAAGTCATATATGTAGAAGTATTTTGTTTGTTTTTACAAAATCTGTCACCCCTTCAAAGAATAGCACTACTATCCTAAACACCCTGTATACATGCTGCAAAACCTCGATTATCTGAATCACAGTTATCCTCACTCTTAATTATCTAACATTTCAATTAATTATTGTATCCAATATAAGAGTACAGTGGAATGTGAAGTAATACTTGAACTATGATTCAATGACGTTCTACTAATTATTATCATTTTTTTATAAATATCAAGTCAAGGATAATCAAGGTTCTACTGTACGTAATTTTCATGTAGATAATTATCCAGAATTTTTTTGCCAATTTTGTTCAACGTTTGGTCTTTCTGTACACAAGAAATATTTGACGCTTAATTTTGTATTTACATTTCTTAAAATTGCGTGTTTCCATAAGAATATACATATATTAAATTGAAAGTTAAATAATTTAAAAACTACTAAATCAATGTCTTTTCAATTTTACAGGGAGTTTTACCCTGGTATAAAGATTAATTCCTCCAATTTCCAAAGATCTTCGCTTCTTTTTAATGTTACTGAAGTTCGTTCTTAAATATCTCTATCAAAAACTTTTACTCTGCACAGTTTTGACTTCTCAGAGAAGAGAAGCAACATTGCATCCAGTCGCCAGAAGCAAACAATAGAAGTTCGCGCTGTGCCCGAGAGGTTGACTATTACTCATAATTCAGTGACTCACTCTAGTAATTACGCGACTAGCGCCGAGCGCCCGCGAAGTGTTAATTAGAGGGAAAAAAAAGGCCAGATGCGCGCCCGCACTCCCGAAAATCAAACGGCCTTCCGCCCCCCGCCAATTGTTCTCCCGTTCTTTTTTTTCTCCACTCTTAATGGACTCGCCGATGAGAGAAGCGAGAGAGGCAGGAGAGAGAAACGACGACACGATTAAACGACCCTTCCTAGCCGAACGGCCCAACGAGCACGCGCGACCGCGCGAAAATCTCTCGCCCGAAGCGAGGGCTTAATCTTCTCGCCAGAGGCTAAACAGGAGCTCTCGCTCCTCGGGAAAGGGAGCAGGCCGCCTAGCTTGTTTCGCCTCGCCTTCGTTCCTTCCCGTTCGCGAGTAAATTCACTGTCGAAACTTCGACCGCGACATTTCCCTGAAATCCACGGGCGGTCGACGCCTCTTGGTCGTCCGGCGCGGCGTTTAACCCGTTTTCGCGCGAGAGAAAAGGCCGCTGGTCGTGATTCGGGGTTCCGTTTTCTTTCGGGCGCCGCGTGAAAAGGACCGCGCGCGACGGATCCACGGATCCACGAAGCCGCGCTTTGAAAGGGTGGAACACGATCGCCGAGGGATGCGCGCCGCGGTTGCGCTAATTAAGCCGCTTGGAAGTAACCGCGCGAGATAAACCGAGACCGAGTTCCTTCTCACTTTCTTCCCGCGAATGCAGCGCTGTTTCAGCGAACCGCTGCTCCCTGCTCACTCGTTTACCAAGAAATCTTATTCCTGGAGTCGCCGCAGCGTGCAGCGGTTCAACGTCCGAAAAACCTGGCCAAAATCTCTAAATGTGAAATACTTTGTTATAAGCTTTCAAATATTTTTGCATTGAAGTTTAATGAGCAAAGTTAAATAATCATTATGTCAATTACCTTCTCGATCTTTAGGATTACAGATTTCACTGTTTCCAATAACTTTTTACTTAAAGAAATATACAGAGTATAGCAAAAATGCTGCAGGTTCTTGAAAAGGGTGATTCCTGACGTGATTACAAACAATTTTTTCCTTGGCAAAAAGTGCAAATTGAGGCGTTTTTAGCGAATTATTAACAAAAAAACACCGACCAGTCAGAGAAAGAATACAGCGAACTGATGTCTGGTCAACAAGTCAATACATGCTACTTACAATTGAAGCTTACGCTGAAATTCGTCCACTGTACCCGCGTTTTGATTGATTGGGTGTTGTCAATATCTCGTTAATAAAGCCCCATTTAACATTTTTGCGAAGGAAAAAGGTGTTTAAAATCACTTCGGTAATCATCCATTTCAACATTTCAAGGACCTCCAACATGTTCGTTACACCCTGTATACTAAACAATATTAGTATGCCAAAAAGTTGTTTACGTATTTTATTCTGCTTGCTATGAATCTATGAACTCTTTCCCAAAAGGTACGTTACTGTTAAAATATTGTACTGAAGTGTGCGGGAACTCGAAATTGTTAAGATACTCAATAAAAATGTTTGCATAAGAATTACTTAAGTTGTTCAATGGAGTTCAGTCTTCGTTTTAATATGAATTTATGGCCAATGTCCTACAATTTGTTACAAAAAGAATTAACTGTTAATACGTTTTACCCTATTCTTTATAAATTTTTAAATTATAGATGTTTTAATTCCCTTGAAATATTACATAGAAAAACTTTGTTATATGAAAAAAATGTTTAAACATCAAATTCCTATCTTTTACGTGAAAAAATGTTGTACAACTCTTTAAATATATCTCTATAACATACAATAAACCTTGAAAACAATATAGTACTAATTTTCGTAGAAATCTAATAACTTTTTCATGTAAGTGTTTGTCATATTGGATCAGTGATTTTGTTTTTGAAAATTCCAAGTATAAATTGCAACCCCGAAAACATTAGAACACAACTTTCTAATTAAATTTAGGTACTCTTTGAGGTTTTGCTCACGTTTCGCCGATTTCGAAGGACTGAGCAGCGCCTCGGTTTCAAGAATTTCGGCGACTGGTTCGAAAGCGAACGAAAAGGTGGAAAACTCGCGAGGATTCTTCGAGGCAAGGAATTTCTTCCGCGGACCGAGGAACTACCGCTGAAACAAAGAACCGAGAACAGAGCAAATTATATAAATCGGACAAAACAAAGTAGGAGCATTGTTGCGTAAGACAATATCCCCGCAAGATAACAGCGGTGGCTTTTCTTTTTTTTTTTTTTTCTTATAAACTGTAGATAAGAAAACAGAAGAGGAGTGGAACGGTTCGGCGAGTAAATCGGGAGACGGAAGGAGAACTTCCTCGGAAAATAGCTGGAGGGTTGGTTGCCGAGGATCGGGTGTTGCTGGGTAGCGATCGGAGACGATCCTTTGCGTTTTCGGTGCGTTTTATTGATCGGATACAGTTGTAAATACAATTGGCAAATTCGTCGGCAGTACACAGTCGGAACAGTTTATGTACAAGTATGTACAACGCTGACGTTGATTCTCCTCGTCGCTGAGAGGGTTCGCGCTGCAACATCTATTTTAAACGAGTCTCGGTTACGATCCTCGTTGTGCTCGCCTCGAACGAAGCAGCAACGTTCGCGGATTTCGGTGTAGAAATTAAGCGAAGGGAGGACGGGAACGGTGGATGTGTAAGGAATCGGCGGGGGAAAAAGAATGAAGAAAGTTACAGGGGGATGAAGGATCCTATCGGGGACTAGAAAACGTTCAACTCCGTTCGTTATTTTGCACACTAAAGCTGACGAGTTTGCATGCGTGCGTGTTTGCTTTGCTTGCTGGGCGTGTTTGCTTGCTTCCTTCGAAATGCGTCTTATTAAATATCGATAGAGATTAACTTACACCTACGCAATTACACTGATACGCGTCGATATGGATAAGAATACGATCCCGCGCGATCGTTAGACGGAGGATAGTTCGATACACGCGCACTTCCAAGATCAGTCAGTCTTCGATTCGATAAAGTCTCGCTACTGGCAGTGATTCTAGACCGAAAGCCGAGGAGTTTCGCGTCTCTGATACTTGCGAGTGCTTATTGTTCTCTGGCCGCCCCCGCGAGAACTCGAGGGCCGCATACTTACGAAACCACCAAATTCCCGAATAATTACTCTCGCGAAATGCCCCGAGACGCGATTGTTACCGCGCCGTCGATTAAACGATCAAACGCGTCCCGCTTATCTTACATCTAGTGTTCGAGGCCTCTTCAATAGATATCAAAATTTTTGAAGTTGGAAATGATTTGTAGCAGGCTAAATATCTGTGTATACATTGATATTGAGGTGCTAAAGAATATTTGAGAGTTCTCCATCAAAAGTCGGGAAAACCGGTTTTTTTGCAAATATCTCGAAAACGGTGAACTTAAAAAAAAAATATTCAATACTAATTTGTAGCTGAGATAATTTGCTACAACAGAAAAATTATTTATATGTTGTTTCTTGTTAAAATTTTTAAAAACTTATTTTATCAATTTGTCCTTTTTCAATGTTTTCTTTCATTCTTCAGTGTGTTATATGCATTATTTAGAATGTAGTGGATGGTTTACGGTATAAGAACATGAAAAGCATAAAAATCTTCAACGCAAGGAGCATTTAATTAACGCAGATGCATTGCAAGAGCATTTAACTCTTCTCATATTATCTGATTGTGAGAAACATTCTTTATTAATATTAAAAAAAAATTGAAAAAGGAAAAATTAATAAAATAATTTAAAAAATTTTTAACAAGAAACAACGTATAAAACTATTTAAATATATTCATAAAAAATCGAAACAGAAAAAAAATTAAATATTGAAGTAACTCGACAGAATTGAATATAAAATTAAAACAAATAATAAATATTAAATATCTTTTTAAATAATGAGTATTGACAAAAACGGCCAAACACGTGTCGGCTCATTTTTGCTCCAGATTCACCAGAAAAAGTTTCATTAAAATCGGTGACCCAGTGACTGCGACCTCTCGTTGTTAGTATAACATCATAGGGGAAAAGAGAAAAAGAAATATACAAATAAAACACAAGTCTTCTCAGAAATAGCGCTTAGTAAAAATGAAAAAAAAACATTTTTTTTGCAACTGAAGTGGTCTTATCATTGGCTATTGGCGACTTTGGTATTAAGCGCCCTTATGCATTGCATTACCTGCATAATACATTCCGCCGGTCCTGCTTCTACGAAAATAACTATTCAAGCCGTTTTAGTGTTGCATATTTTTTTTCGTAAAGTTCACTCTTTTCGAGATATTTGCAAAAAAAAAATGGTTTTCTTGGTATTTGGAATATGTATACGAAAATTGAACCTGTTACAAATAATTTCCATGTTGGATGTCTATTTTTCCTGCACTATATCGAGAACAAGGCTCGCCGCTCCGGGGCGTCGGCGAGATATCCTCGACAAGATACGTCCGGGTCTCCGTTCCGCGACACCTGTAGAGAAAAATAAATTAACGCCGGATAGAATCCGACGAGACG
This sequence comes from Perdita meconis, assembly GCA_030770465.2. Classification (NCBI taxonomy): domain Eukaryota; kingdom Metazoa; phylum Arthropoda; class Insecta; order Hymenoptera; family Andrenidae; genus Perdita; species Perdita meconis. Next base: position 6,662,666 of record JASKOS020000007.1, read on the forward strand.
TCGATGCGTCTCCGTCAATTGGTCTCGCCGAGGCTCTCCTCCACGATCTTCTCCAGCTGGCCGTCAAAGTCCCGAGCTCTGTCATAGGCGACGGGCCCGGGCGACTCGGCCTCCTGCAGCAGGCCCTTCTTCAGGACGTTTAGGTACCCCTAGCTCTGAATCATGTCGCTGATGTACTCCTCGTGCAGCGCCAAGAGATGACGGGGCACGTCGAGGGCCGTGTGCAGGGTGACGGTCACCCCGCGGTTCAGGCTGACCGCCGGGTAAAAGACGCCGTAGAGATCGCGAAACGCGATCCCGCCTTGCGGCTGGTCGTTGACGAAGAACCGAAGCGTGTGAGTCGTGTCCAGATCGAGGAGGACGCCCACCGTCGAGCCCTGTTGCACGCCGCCCTCCGTCCTTTGCGCGTGTCCGCCGCCGTGCATGAACCAGGAACGCTGTCGGTCTATGTACATGCTCCAGCCTTTGTCGTCTTTGCCTGTGGAGAGAGGATCAACGAACCGTTGGAGAAACACGACGCCGAAGGGAAAACGAGGATGTCGCGAAGGTCGAACCGTGCGCGGACGTAAAAAGAATGGAAATGAAACGAGGGAGCGGATAGAAGGAGTAGAGGCGAGGGCGAGGATTCTCTTTCTCCTTTTCCATCGATCACTCACCGAGCATCTGATCCCGCGACACGTCGGCTCTGGCGATGCCAAAGGCTGGGTCCGTATCGCTGTGGTAACGATCGATCGTCAGCTCCCAGTAGTGGACGCCCCGTGAAAATCCGACGCTGGAGAGGACGACGCGGTGCTCGTAGCCCTCGCAGGACGCGCTCATCGCGTCCTCGGAAATTGATACCTCCTGTGGTATACCGGACGCCCCGGTCGCCCACGAAAACCACGCCACTGTCGTTCGAACCGGTAGCAGCCGATAAATAATCCGCGAATCGATTTCGATCGGTCCCGATACTCGGCTCGGGGCCGACCATTGTTCTCGGATGACGAGAAACGGGATCGAGTGGACGGACTCGACGCGACGCGACCGATGCACGTGCGTCTGTGCCTCGCCAGCGAATATTGGGAAACGCGAAATTGAAACGGCACGGCGCGACGTCTAGCCTGCGCGCCGACGATAGCGATTCCCACGGTATCGTGCTTTTCCCTGCGGAGGACCTCGCCGTGAATCTTGCCAGCGATTGGGAAACGTTAAACGCTTCCGAGAGCAGTCGATATTTTTGGCCGCGTAATCTACTCCCGACGCGAGAAGCGCGCGTCGAGCCGTCAGTCGCGGTCGTTCATCTTCCACTCGATACCGTCACGCGTCGATTATCCGTTTCGACTTCTCCGTCGTGCAGGAGAAGTAGACTGCATAGCAAGAACCGAGAGACAGAGAGAGACTCACCTTCGGCGGTCTGGAGACCGATCAGCTCCGAGTATTCGCCCTCCCCCGCGCTATTGAACGCCCTCACCCTGGCATTGTACAGGGAGTTGAAGTGCAAACCGTCCACTGTGCATATCGTCTCTCGGCCGCAGTACACCTCCTGATCAAACACACGACGAAACAATTAAAACCTCGGCGCAGAACACTGCAAGCTGTCTTCCGTTTCTACGAGTCCAGCTTGTCGAGCCTTGACACAGATGCGACGAGGGAAGCCGGAGGCGCGAACAACCCAGCTTCCCTCGTCGCGACGCTTTCTTTTATTTTCGTAACGCCGCTAACGAATTTCCGTCGCGTGCTTTTCGCTCGCGTCGGAGGCGAAACTTTCTGAAAACGACGCGCGAGAACCTCTCCGGGCGTCCTCACTTTGTGGAACCGGAATTCCACGACACCGGAGACATTCTAAATTTTCTCTAGGCTTTAGGATTTCGGTGCGAACGGACACCGAGTCGAACGGAATCGCGCGGCTCACCCTGAATTCCCCGCCGCATCCGTCGTCTAACTCCAAAAGGTAACCCTCGATGGCCGGGCCTCTTTGACCGGCGCAGCCGACGATCCCGTGTCCAGCTGGAGGCTGCCAAGCCACAGTCACGCTATTGTTCTCCGCGCTGCATTCTTCCGGTATCAGTAATGGAGCTCCGGGCGCTAGAAATTATTATTTTGCTTGTCGACGATTGAACTATTAAGAAGCTGCGTTGTCTTTAACATGGTTTCACTCAAAGAATTCTTGGATTTTATGTGTTAGTGTATTTGAAATTAGGACCAGAACCGCACGGGCATTTTACACGCGTGCGTGTTGCACGTCGTGTTTTCTCTGTCGAAATAGGACCTGCGTATTTTAATGCAATTGACTGTACGGGCGTGGAATATGCTCGTGGAGGCAATTGCGTCATAGATACGTCTGTAGCAAAATATCGATGGTTCTGTGACATCGATATTGTTTTGTTGAATGCGGAGGGCATTGAATTTCAACTGGATTTTTATTTTAGAGATTAGTTCGTTCTGCACATGTTTTCTTTAGTTCAATATTTATCTGATAAACTATTTAAAAATATTAATTTTACATTGTATAGAAGATCACGGACCGAGTTCTCGGACAGTGGACATAAAGACTGATTCAAACACGTCGAGTAACAAGTATTTTAGTAATTTGATATGTATGAACACTAAAATTTAGTAAAACTTGCCACTCGACTAAATTACTAAACGTGTCTGAACCAGCCTTAAGACTTTACGGTATCCATAGCAACTTTCACAGCAAACACTACAGGAACCATAAAAGACACATCGATGGTTCGATGTTATCGATCTCTAAGCATTGATGATAAGCAGAAAATATCGATGTTTCCAAAATATTAATGCATTATTGCTATCCCTACGTGCAACACGCGAGCGTGTAAAATGCCCGTGTAGTTCGGACCTGAAAATAACACGTTGATTGTCACTTTCTCTGTGCACTGGTCTTAACACTAGATTTAGACTTTATGGGATTACATATGTATACGTTCTCGTTTTTAGGGACTTTTTCGGAAGAAACATGAAATAAATCCTAAAAATCTTACAATTGTATCTTAATTTTGGGATTCTTATATATATATATTAAAAAATTTTTACTACAAAATGTTTAAATGGCCCTTAGGGAATATCATTTTATATGAAAAAACGTTAAAAATTCCTAAAGCTACCATGTCGACATGTTTAAATATTAAATTTCGAGAGAAAAGTGTAGGAAGTTAAAGAAAACAAAAAATACTGAAAAATACACATTTTTTGCAAGTTTTATTTAATCTGCTATTTTTTCAGCGGAATGCGGACTTTTCTTTTTCTCAATTTGTACAAACATTTTTTACGTTCTGCATCCTACAAGCATTTGATTTCAGTGAAATGAAAGTTGAGAACAAATATAACCACCTATAACTTCAAAGCGTACCATTTCCGATAATTTTCATCTTTTTCATACCAAAAAAATTGTTTAATGCTCTCTAAATGTTGATAAATATGTACGAAAAAAACAGATAACAACTTTTATGGGTTCTTCAGAAAAATTTCCGAAAAGCGCTTTAAAAAAATCTCCGAATATAAAATTCTAGAATATCCCCTTAAATCATGAGTCGTCTTGTAATGGACAATCAACGTGTTAATGTAGATAAGCGTTAGACCTCTCTTCAAACAAATTGCTTCTTTTTATATTCTGATCCAAAAATTAAAAAAAAATCGATTTTTTAATATTCCGACATTGTTTAGTGGATGTTCCTACAACTTCAAATTCAACAATTCCTCAATACCACATAAATTATGGAATCGCATTACAAAAAATAAATGTTTCACTGTTCAAAACATCCTTAATAAGATTCGAAAATTCGCATTGAATTATCCGTCGTAGTTTTCCCTATTTTAATTTCTAAAAATTGCACAGTATTGCAAACTCCAAACCTCAACCACCCTATAAAAATCTTTATTGAAATTTCGATTCTAATATCTAACTTGGTTGTTTAGTTTAGCATTAAGATGCACAACAGGCGAGATTTCCCCCGAAACGAAGCGTATGCCTTACACGGCGAAATACAAGAAAACCAATATCGAGGAACGAGAGGAACAGGTGCGTCGAAACGATTGGAACTCCCCGAATGGAACTAACTTTGGCGCGGGGTATTGTGTGGGAAGCAGTTGCAGCCAAAAAACGTAACCTACGATGTTTGCAGCTTACTGCAGCATCGCGTAAATCATAGCAGAACGATCGAAGCGATCGGCCGGTGGACGAGAAACATGAAGCACGACGATGTATCGAGGAGATTTATCGCGGCAGCTTTGCGACCGCCGCGATTTCTTTGTCTCGCTTCATTTGTCGTTCGACGAGCGCGATGAAGAACCGAGTGATGTTTGGACGTCTTCGATGAAGCGAAAGAGCAAGAAAAGAATGTATAAAAAGAAAACGCAATTTATGAAACGGGAGTGGCGAACGATTCGAGATATTCGAAGGGAAGGGAGGACTACATACCTCGCTCCGGTGAAAAAAGCAAACTTCCCTGAAGTATTTACAGATATGCCTGCGAGACAGATTCCATCGATAAAAGTTCTTCGACCGTCTCGAAGAAATAAACTTCCGTACACGGTTTGCGCATTCGAGAACGCAATCTGTCTGGAGATTTCTTCGCGTGAGAAAAGAGAAGGAATTCTTCGCGATTTTACAGGTCGAACGGCGTTTCTTGGAGGAAGGGTGCGACGACCTCGAAAGCAAAAGAAAGTCCGAAAACCCCGTGCCAAGCAAACGATGCGTTCTAAACGGTGATATCGAACGCCATCGAAAACGCCGATAGAAACGAAATAAACTTCACCGTTTCACCGTTTCTCACATTCTTCTGTTTCGCTTTAATATCGACATCGCTAATTCGTTAGGCTGCATTAATGTTAATATGTTCTGCGATGACTTAAACTATTTCTGTTCTCCCTGCACCTTCAGAAGAAATGTACTCTCTCTGCTAGCTAACTACTCGTCTCTGGTTTTTTGTATCATAAATTTTTGTATACTAAAGGGTGTGTAGCCCGTATTTTATAATTTATTTATTTATTTATATATATACGGGAAGCAATTCCCATTAGTATACAAGTAGTTAACTACAGTTCAATAGATGACGAACAACAAATATAAAGAAAATAATAACTTTAAACTATAAATTGCAAATAATATATGGTGAGATTAAGTAGAGGGAGAAAAATCAAAAGAAGTCAAAAATTTGTTTTCTGAATACCGAAACTGAGCCACAAAACATGTGCAAGTTATGGTCAAATGCATTCGCCGTGATGCACAGACGGTTAATAGTATCAGTTTTGGCGTAATTGGAGGTATAGTTTGCTGATAGAAACGTTTGCGATTTTCTGAGAGATCGTGTAGGCGTATACAAATTAATGAGCGCTAGGAGTATAATAAATAAATAAATAAATAAATTATACTGTATGCGTATTCGGACGGATTGAGCTCGGACGAATACGTCCGAACTGTATTTTCCTAAGTCCTAAACGATGAAGCACTTCAGACATATTGGCACGTTAGTCATCCTATTTTAATATTCAAATTGAAACATTCCGGAATCTGTGATAGCTTACTTCTGTGGCTGATAAGTTTTATATCTGACAGAACTCAAATTGTCAAATATAAGAACTCCTTTTCCAATATTATTAATGCCGCCTCAGGTGTTCCTCAAGATTCCCATTTGGGTCCTCTTCTTTTTTTTATTATTCTAGTAACTTTTTATTTTTTTTTTTTTGTTGACAATAATCGCATAGATTTCCTTCTAAAATAAAATATTTCGTATGAATAAAATAGAAAAAGGCGGCGGACGCTTGTCAGCCTAGGGGCGCCAACTCTTCAAATTCGCCCCTGCTCGCCATCGATAAATGTTCGAGGCCAAAGAGAACTTTATTTCCTGCCGATCGAACGCAAGAACGTTCAACGTCCCCGGCGCCAGGATTTATTAGCCATTCCACGAGGGATAGTAAAATTGTGCGGAGTCGTGCAGCTACTCCAGATCGCGACCCCGTCAACAACGTGGCTACGATTATCCACGTTTTACGAGAGAAAGATCTCGGGTCATTTGGATTTACAACGATTTCTAAGCGTGCAACACAATTCGATCGGCTACGTTTTCGAAACAGCGAGTCTCGCGCGGAACGACATCGTAAAGCAGAAAAATGTGCTTGCTCGTTGCCGCGGAGCTTTGCCTCCGCAACCTATCCGCGAATAATTCGGCTGCCCGATTCCGGGGGAACAACTGTTACGGTTGCGTTTGCAGTTTCCTTAATTCGATGCGCGACCGTTCCTGCTTGTACTCGCAACGGTGCTCTGGAAGAGACTTTTGATGGTAGGAGGAAAGTTGAATGAAAATTGGTGAACTTTCCTCGGACGAAAGGGTGTGCTATTCAACGATCGCCCGCCGGGGGGAACTTACGACGCGAACCATGGCTTTTTGGGCACAATTTGGTTGAAACGCATAAGCAAATTTCAGAATGGGTTCCCTTGTCGGTACGAAACGAAACAAAGCCTCGGTCGCACACGCGAACAATGGAAGAACTCGATACACGGTTCTGAACGGCAGCCAGCTCGGCTAGCCAACTCCGGGCGTCGTATCGGCACGATAAAAGCGAACGAGCACACCTCCAGACAGGTAAACGCCGCGCCGCGCCGGTCTCTAAGTCCTTTCAGACGACGATCTAATATAAGCTGCGATCGTTACTACGACAACGACAAGGCGGCTGCCCAATTAATCCGCCTTTGAAGCGGGAGAGGAGGCCCGTTTAGGGGATCCGACCCCGAGGCGACGGGTAAACTTATTAAAAATTCTCCGCGGCGAATCGAGCCTGGGGTACGAGCAATTTTCCCAGAGGTCAGACGCTTCGGATAATTGTTTCAATCGCGAACAATTTTCGCTCGATTAATTACCTGCAGTCGGAAACCGCTCTTCTCCTTCGGATGCTGCGTCCAACATGGAGCAATCGGTTATATTCCATCAGCAATTAAAGCAAAACGGTATCTTTTTCGACTTTTTGCGCGCCTTTGGCGAACCAGGGTCGCTGGTTTTGATGTTTAATATTTATCCCGTTTATCGCTGATAAGGAGATTCTACTGTGTATTTTTCTTGGATTTTATGAAATTTTCATTGCACAGAGTACAGAGGCTGTAGAATATTTTGTATCGAGGTCAATATCAATTGTTTATTAATTGGTTTTTTTTACATAATTCAAAATGCATAGAATTCTATATCTATGGAAATTGGATATTTGTAATGTTCTAGATTTATAGAAATGTTATTGTATATTCTATAGAAATAGATTTATTTCCACAAAATTCTCTATTCATAGAAATGTAAAATTTCTGGAAATTCTACATTTATTAAAATTATAAACTCATTTCTACAGAATTATATAATAATATGGCTCTGAAGGACTTCAAGTTCAAGATAAAGTTTTATAATATAATCAAAAAGGGGTTACTCTTGGAATAATTGAGTAGTCTTAGTATGAACACCCTAAAATTTTATCAATCTTCCAAGGAACAGCATTTTAATGAGGGAACGTTGCTAAGTGTCTCCCAAAGTTTTTAAGGAAATATTTTTTAATGCAGGAAAAGACGTACAAAACCTTCAAAGAGAGGAACTTCCCTTCAGTCTACGAGAGATAAATTATTAAAGATGTACTGTAACTTCTTCTAATATTCTAATTTTATTAATAAAACGACTATACATGTGTGTAGTCTTTTATTGACACAGTAACATATAATAAAAGATAGTGTCTTTTCAATAAAAAAAGAAGTAAAATGAAAAATAAAAAATTACTATCAGATGCCGGTAATTGAGACTTTTGCTACTAAGGTATGTATGTACTAGTTTATAGAATACTAGCTGGACCCGTGTGCTTAGCTACACTCACAAATTTATTTTTGTATCATTATTTTTGTGCTAACGGGTTCTATTCCTGTAAATAAATAAATAAATAAATAATAATATCAGTCTAATGTGACCTCGTTAGGTAGTTTATTAATAGTACATCATTTTTATTCTATCAGAATTAAAAATGTTCGACTTTCAGATTTCTCCTATTATATTAATATTATCTAACTATTGTATACCAAATTTCAACTTGATACCTAATCTGGAATTTCGTTTTCTTTTCCAGACAGACATACTTCTAGCTTTAATATAGTTATTGGAAAGCAGTTCTATAAGTTCATAGTGATTATCTTGTTAAATAAAATAACCTTTTACATTGATTCAGTACATTCGAATTTTGTTCTAAAAATCCTCAAGAATTTTTTCCGGAATCTATAATATTATTCAGAAAAATAAAAATGCCATTCATCAGCAGAAATGCCTACTATTTTAGACAATTCATCTCTCCAAAATGAAGAAGTGCTTCTAGCAATTATCTGAAGTTCTTTCAAACATTTTCCCTCATACGTTAAAAAACTGCAGAAACATTTCGCAACGCCCCCTTACAAAATCTCCTTCTCAGCAATATTCAAAGCGAAACATCAACCCGTCCATTTTCCATATTTAATCAAAGAGAAATGGCAATCGTCTGGCTCGTTTTTCCAGAAGAAAAATCGGCAGGTCGCAGCGAGTCGAAAGGCGAAGGAATAAAAGAAGAAGCTGCGAAACAAGGGACCACTTACGTTTGAGTTGGACGAAGGTGAGTTGGTCGATGGCGCGTCGCACCGGTTTGTCGTCGAGGGTGAGATCGAGCAGCGGCAGCCGAGCAATTTCTTGCACCCCCTCGGCGCCGCCCCAGGAGCCAGCGGCGGTCGCGGCCCTCACCGAGAGCATCCCGCCAATTTGGAGGAAGGCGGCGCTGTCGGTCTCCTTCAGGGCCTCGATGCAGAAGGTGAGGAGAGCGGTGGTCGCCTGCAGGTGAGTCGCGCATCTCGCCACTTGGTCCCTCAGGGAGCGCACCCTCGCCTCCCTCGTCTGTCGGGCAGCTTCGATCAGCCGAGATTTCCTCGCCTGCAGCAAGCTCACCAGAGCCGCCACCCTGTCCTCGACTTCCTCTTCCAACGCGACGCACTCTTCCTGTTGGATAACCGAATCGGACGGCATTAACGAGACTAAAGACCTCCTTCACACGACGGACTCGCGTATCGCGATACGCGTATGCGGAATAGCGATGATACATATAATGTTATGGAAGGATTCAGACGGCGATTTTTTTAATATACGGTATCACGACATCGATTTTAGTATCCGCGATTGGTCGACCGCCAGCAACTTTTCTTGCGTTCAGGAGATCGACGAAACATTAAATCAAATGCGAGCATTCACGCGGAGTATTTGACAGTCAAACGCGTATCCCATACGCGTACCGCGATACATGAGTCGGCGTGTGAAAGAGGTCTTGCTACGATTACAGTGGATGCGTTTTGACGAATATCTTTGATGATTCAATTGCAGTAGTATTTCCCAATACAAAGCAAAACACAATCTTTCAAATGAGATCCAGACATCTCACGAAAAACACTCCAAAAATCTCCTTCTCAAAGATATCAGTACAGGGTGTCCCAAATTCGACGCAGGAGCCGGAAATGGGAGATTCCTGGGGTGATTTTAAACAACTTTTTCCTTTACAAAAATGTCATCCGAAGCTTTGTTAACGAGTTATTAATGAAAACCATCGGCCAATTAGAGAGCGAGTACAGCGGATTAATGATGACGCGGACGATGGCAGGCCAATACTAGTCAAAGCTGATAACTCATTAACAAAGCTTCGGAGGACATTTTTGCAAAGGAAAAAGTTGTTTAGAATCAACCCAGGAATCTTCCATTTTCGGCTCCCGCGTTGAGTTTGGGATACCTTGTATATACCATAAATTATAGCATTGTAAAACTATGTCTAACACCGACATTCACTGTAACGCATCGGGGTTACCTTTAAATCGCCGACAATATATTCGTCAACCAGGTTTCATCGACGTTAAGTTCGTCGACAATATGTATTCACTGACACGTTTAAATCACCGACAATCATTTCACTGCAACGTTTTCATCGATGATTACGTGTTTGAAAAAAATAATGAGGAGAATAGTTAAAGTTATCATAACATACTGTTACTTTATTGACCTCATCATTTTTTTAAACACGTAATTACCGATAAAAACATTGTCGGTAAAAGGATTATCGGTGATTTAAACGTGTCGGTGAATATACATTGTCGACGAACACAACGTCGATGAAACCTTGTCGATGAAAACATTGTTGGTGAAACCTTGTCGATGAAAACATTGTCGGTGAAATAATTGTCGATGATTTAAAGGTAACCCAATTCATCAAACCCAGACCAAGTTACCATATCGTTAAAACCCAAGCAATGTATACTGTACCATCAATATAAATAACTATTATGTGAAATTAACTCATATTCCATGTGTTTAACTGTATGTACAATTAGTCCAAATGATTCGTGACGGTCACTGGAAAATCACCATGAGGAAAAGTGCCCATTCCCAGTAATTATACGTAAAAAAAATATATATGTATATATTCTACAGCACGTAGACATGTATGTAGTATATGTACATAGTACATATACATATATTTTTTTATTTATAATAGTGGGAATGGGCACTTTTCCTCTTGGTGATTTTCTAACAGTAACCGTCACGAATCATTTGGACTAATCGTACACTGTATGTTATTTTTTGTATATAATTGTATGATTTGTATGTAAACTGCGGTCGCTAATGACCATAAAATGATTGATGCGACCTTACATAAAATAAAATACAATAAAAAGAGTATGTTTGAGTTGTTTCATTGTTTAATGAAAAACAATTCGTTCGGACATATTCGTCAGAAATCAGTTGGTCAGAAAATCTGACAATGTACTGTAATCGCAGCCTAAACCGATATGAAAGGTGCAGAATCGAGCGAAGCGGTTCGAGTGAATTTTCGCGACGCGAAGCCTCCCCATAATTGAAACGACGCCTCCACCAACACGCTTTCGAACAATTTTCCCGGGGAAATGCAAATTCCCGTTGTCTTCGCGGTTGTCTCGCAAGATCCGAGCAACACTCGGAGAAACAACATGCAAATCCGGCGCGGCTTGAGCGGCGGAACTTATAAATCGAGTCTTGTAAACCGCCAGGCCCGCGAACGGGAAATCGAATTGTTTGCGTTACCGTCGGTAAAAGGAAAGTCTCTCGGCTCCATCTGGTCGCGGTCTTTTCGGCGGAATGAAATTCAAATTTCATTTACGCGTCGATCGTTGCGCTTCGTCCTCCTCGCGAGCGGACAGAGTCGACGACAAAGGAGGGAAATGGTTCGTCCGAGCGGAAAAGAAAAAGGAGCGACGGGGATGCTATTAAAGCTCGTCGAATGTAATTCGTTATCTCGAACACTCCAATCTATGTCGTACCCTTTGTAATTTGGAGGGATGCTTTTAGGTCGTGGGAGGACGTCGGCGCGTGCAAAAGCGAAGACGGAGGCGAAGGTGGTCCGGCGAAGGAGGCGCGGGTGGAGGAGGAGCCCAGCGACAGCCGATGCAATTAACGCCGTGTCCTTCCGTAATTTCACGGAAGCGGACCTCGGCCATGACGCGAAATTTAAAAAGGGACACAGCAAAGGCGAATACTCACGTGCACTTTGTCCGTCATTCCTTTGAGCCTCTGAATGAATTCCGTCGTCGAGCGTGCCCTCTCCGACAGCTGTTGCAAATTTTGCGAGAGCTCCGTCTGTAATCACATCAAGCAGTCCCGGTTGAGCACAGGAAATTGCCTTTCTCCAAGGACGCGACGAATTTAGCCGTTATAAACGCGTCCGCGACTCCCAGCAACACATTAAAAGAAACGCGCGCGCAGCTGCCTCGAGACCTTTTGTCGCAGCGTTACCCGACGAAGCGGAATACCTGAACGCGCGAGGTTTCGAAACGATAACGTTTCCCGCACGATCCAGCGGATCGCGGAAAAATTACTAATCGGCGCGCGGCGGGACGCGCGCGGACAAAAGTGCGGCGGAGCGTGGAGAAACAAAGGGAGGACGCGTGTGTGAACGCGCGCACGTGCCATCGTCGCGCCTACTCGCTCCTCTCCGGCCGCGCGCGCGTGTAGCCATGCAGCATGCTCGTCCTGGGACTCGAAACCACTTTGCAAGAATAACAAACGCAGACACGGATTCGACCGGTGCTCGAACGCCGCGCGGTGAAATTCATGGACTGCTTAAACTCGCGATAACAGCCCCCTGATACCGATATCGTTATCGTTCGTCGACCCGTTTGAGCCGAGCCGCGTCGCTTCACCTCAGGTGAAACTCCCGCCTGAGAATGTTCGCAAATTGTCCTCGATCGTTTCGCCTAGGTGCGAGGCACGAAGCTCGTTCGCGCGGCTCGAGCACACCCTCGCCGTGCCGGCGGGGAGGCGGGACCGCCGCCGCTCGAGCGGACTTGTTTTCTCCGCGTCGCGCATTTACTCGCTTCCGGAAATATTGAATTAGAGCGACGACAAAAGGTGCTCGACAAACGCGAGATGTCTCGAGACACACGCGTTTTACCCGCCCTCGGGTTCCTCTCCTTTCGGCTATTCACTCGACGCCAACGACCAAGTCTTGCCTCGCTTTTAACCCTTTCGATCACCGAGGGTGACTGTAATCACCTGCCGCTCACCGCCTACGCGGCACGGTAGAACGATGCCTTCAAACAATGCGACATACATGAAAATTTAATTTATAGGCTTTCATGTTTGTAATTAACTAAATAGTATTCTGAGATACTGATGAATAGACGAGATTTTGCGAATTTTACGCATTTATGACAATTCCAAGTATTTTAAAAATCTTCGAGGTTGTCGAGAAATGCTAAAATATATAAAATGTGAAAGATAAGTTCAAGTTACAATATTTATAAAATAAGACATACTGTTATTCAAATTGCAATTCGTTATGTGCGTTTCTAAACATTGTATTTTGCATAAGAATCCGGTCTACTAATGAATAAGAAATTCAGAAAAAATTTTTTAAGATACAAGTATTTCAACATTGTCTTCGAATTTCACTTAATAACGCCACGAACTTTTCTTCCAACCTTTCCAATTTGAAATATTATCATCAGAGTTATATCAGATATTTCATTTAAAAACGACAAAATATACTATTTACAATTTTCAATTCCTTAAAATATATTTCGTGATTCATATAAAAGAGTTAAAGTTTACTGACAATGAGATGGCAAGAACTGCGAAATCTCGAATAACTTGGCTGCATGTGCGTTTAATACTTTAAGATCATGAGAAAACAACACCAAAAGGGTTTGAGTGCATGGTCTTCTGTTTTCAAGAAATCAATAAAAAAAAAGTGTCGTAAAAATAATGGTTTACCTTGTCATTTCTTCTTTTTCTAGTTACAAAATATTCTCCACATCTCTTCCCTTCAGTCGCACCTCGTATGTAGTACCACACTCGTAGATAATCCATTGTTTCCACATGGTAAACGATAAATATTCCATTGAATTTATGGCTCTATTTATGGTTATATCCACCAACACTTGATACCTTTTTTACTAATGTCTCAAAAACAAAAGGCCATGCACTCAAATCCTTTTGGAGCTCTTTTCGCATTAACTTAAAGTATTGAATGCACATGCAGTCAAGTCATTCGAGATTTCGCAGCTATTGCCATCTCATCGTGAAACAAAAATGCAAGTTCGTTATAACTTCTTCCTTACTTACTTCATTATTGTTTAAATTGTAATAATATTCATGCCGATAAATACTTCATAAAGTACTTCTTGTTTCCGTCAAATGTGATAAAAATATGATAAGCCTTAAGTGAGATAATTGCATGTCCAGAAATCCGTGCGTTTCGCTCCACTGTGCGCGGTACAAAGAGCGAGCCACCCCCTTCGCGCGAAATCCTCGTCCGCGTCTACCCAAATTGGTCAACGCGAAAGCGCTCCTCGGACTCGTCAAAGAAATATTCGATAACCAACAGGTCTATCGTCGCGACACGGATAACGAAATACGAGCCGTATTACCGTCGACGCGATTAAATCCGACGATCGGCACGGTGAATTTTAATTCGCATCGCGGAGGCTGCATAAAGGGGAATGTCTATTTGTCTCTCTATCCGTCCATTCATCCGTTAGTTGATCCTGCAACCGCCTGTCCGTCAGTCTTGTCCGATCTGTCCCGCTTCCCTCCGCCCGCGCCCGCCTCGCTGTCCCGCGCGCGAGACCAGACACGACAGAGTACATCAACGAACGGAAACCAGGTGTCAGTCGGGTTCGTGCCAGCGAGTAATTAAGTTACTCCTTTCGCGTCATCATCGAGGAGATCGACCTTAGCTAGTGGAAGTCCAAGGGACGACGAGCTTCCGCGTCGGAGAGTTCGTTCGCATCGCGATCGATTAACGCGTTATCAGTCGGCGTGAGAGGGTGAGGTTGTAAAAATGGTCGGGGGCGACTCTATCGGTCGAGAGCCGGTCGATCGGCGATATTTCGAGTTCCGGAGGAAGGCGTGCGCCTTCGCGCTCGCAGTTCGCGTTCTAGCTGCGATCGTACGTACGGCGTTGTTATCGTAGAGTCGCAGCCCACGCGATTCAGCCCCCATTCCGGGTAAAGGGTCGGGCGAGGTCGACTCAATGTACGAGAGAGCGGGGGGCAGGGTTCGAAGCACCCTTTTCATTCTGCCGCGTGCTTATATCTCTTCTCCCACTCGCCGTCTCTCGTTTACCACCGCGCCCCAACCGTCACCGCGACTAGCATTCGATGCGACCAGCTATGTACGTACACAGACAACAGACACCGAACACGATCCTGCGTAAACACGATACCCCTGCCGACCGCCCTGCTCACGGACAAAAAGATAGCGCGCCTGTGTCCTCACTAATTTGTCTATAATGCACTCCGGGACTCCCTAAATTAAACAACTACTTCTATACCCCCCCGGTTGTTGCCGCTAATGCATCCTACACAAATTAAAGATAGCACGCGGCTCAGAATAGTCGAATAGTCAGCCGTAGCGAGCTTTTCTTTAACGCCTGGAGTCACGTATTCGCATTTTCTGAATTTTTGATTTTAAATTTGATACGTATTTGTTTTAAGGAATTAGGCTAGGATCGTACCAGCCTCAAAATTATCGTTTTGTCGCTCGTGTAACCCTACTCTCGTATTTCGATTTTATTTTCTGGTCACTGAATTGGGATCCTAAGTGCCAGGTGATTAGAATGATTAGAAGTTTTTTAAGAAAACAACATCAGGCTGTTGAAATTCGTGGTAAAAGGATCTGAATTTGTATGCTTCAACTAAATCCTGCAGGATAGGGTACTTTTCTTAGTCGCCATTATACAAATTTACTCTCGGCTTTACGGCTCCGATTAGCCGCGCACGGAGTGCTGTGAATAAATTTAGCAAGCCGGTGGACTTTTTTTTATGGGATTTGTGTAACAGAGCACTTGAATCAATTCTTTAACTAGTACATCGCCCGGAATTCTACCGTCTAATCATGCAGTTGATGATCAAATTATTATGAGTTCGAAATTATTATTTCTTTGAACTTTCGATAAAAATGGACTTGAAAATGTAGTTGGAATAAAATCATTTCGGTCCCAAACTGTTATTATATACTTAATGTCTAATATCCAATATGTTACAAGAAGGTTGAAATTTTTTTTTTTCATATTTAAAAATACTATACATAGTTTGAATTTTATTCTACGGGTTTCTCGACAGATTTAGTGAAGAAAACTACGAATAAATTGAAATCAGTTTAGGAAACACTCCAATATTAATACACTCTTGCAAATAATCATCAGAAGTGCAAAATAGCAAGATAGAATAAAACTCTCTTATTGTAATATTAAATAAATTAAATTATAAATTGTAATAATAAAAATTGTAAACTGTTCATCTGCAGGGTGGGGCGGAAATCGTAGTATGTATATCTAATCAAAAAGGAGGTGATTCTATGTTAAGAAATAAGAAAAATAGAGTAATAAAAAATAAAGAATATTCTATGTTAATTAATTTTTTTTATTTATGGCTTGGTTGTCGAAGAAATGGATTTTGCAGAATAATGTACAAGTAATTTTTTCCATTTTAATATAGTTTTCAAATCTATTTTTTTAATTGTCCACTTCAAGCTTTAAAATCTTCAATTTTAAACATTTCAATTTTCAATTATAATTCTAAAAATCTGTCAAACATGACATTTTCAAACCTCCGCCTTGAAATTTGCAAATATCTTCAATTTTAACTCTTTAGGTAAATTGTCTGCTTTAAATTTTTAAATTTTCAATTTTGTTATAACTTTTCTACTTCAAGACTTCTAAAATCCTTAACTTTAAATGTAAAAATCTCCACTTTGAAACCTTCATATCTACAATTTCAACTTTAAAAATCTGCAAATAAACTGAAATCCTAAAAATCTTCAAATCTCAAATTTTAATTCTTGAAATCTCCAAATCGATGAGAACCTTAGAAAAGGTATTGCATTACATAGTAATTTTAATAACATTTTAGTAATTCAATTACTCATATTAAATAACAAATGCTGGTCATTTGAAAAGAAAACATTTCGAATACACGTGAACCAACCTGAGTCACTGTAAATATAGGTATTGCTTACTACTATTAAAACTAATTTCCGTCTGTTCACAGTAACTTGATCACCCTCCGTACAATTTAAATGATCAAAAACCGCGTCCCATTAAAAAAATTCGAATTTTAATATTTCCCAGCGGGTACATAAATTTCCAAAGAAACTATCGATATCGCTCCGAAACGGGGGACCGTGAAAGTGTTGGTCGTTCGAGCGATAACAGCGAGCGATTTCCCAAGTCTCGTCGAGTCTCCCTTCGCGCGGCGATATTGGAGGCGCGATGACCATTTAATTTATGCACAGGAAGAGTGCAAAAAAGCAGGGATATCGGTGACGAATATTCCGAAGCGTCTCACAAATCACCGTCCATGATTTAGCGGCACCGTGTGTCATTTGCAACTGCGGAGATAAACCGCTATTTATGGACGCCGGTTTAAATTTAAGACTCGCGGCGAATTAACTTGGTTCTCTCTTGACGACCGAACACGGAACTTCGAACCGCAACCGCGAGGAACTTATAATTTTGAACGAGGGCTAGGCGAGAGCGAGATATCGATATCGACCACAACGACAGGGCTTAGCAATTACAGAATTTAAAAGCAGTCGCGACGGTGTCGCGTCGCGGATTTCGATCCGGAAGAGCCGCGATGCGTCAAATTAAAAAGTCGGGTCGTCGACCGCACTTTTCTTTCTTTCGCTCGCAAATCACGATGCGCCGACCTGTTCAATAAACACCGCCGCCGATTGTTTCCCCTTTTGCCTTTTCCTTTTTTCCGCGGGAAGAACAAACAGCCGGTCGCGGTGTTTGCATGGTGCGTTAAAAACAAGCGCAACAACAACATATATATATAGTGTATACACACAGGTGGAACAACATTTGAGGAATGATTCTAGCCTTTAAAATAATATAAACATCACGTCATGATAGACATAATTTTACTGAAATCTTACAATTAGTTATACAAAATTGTACAAAATTGTTACTCAGCTTTTAATCAAAAGCAGCTGTGAATACTAATTTATTATAAACAATGTTTGCAAAAAGATCGCGTAAAGTTCATAAAATGTTCGTCAACAATGTTCACGCATTGTTTACCGGTGAAGACGCTTAGTGCAACAGCATGTTATGCGATGCAAACAGGTACGCGAACACATGATTTCTGCGGGATTCAATTGTTATACTGTTCGTGAACCGTTCGCAAACGTTGGTGGAGACTTTTTGACGGTTCAGGATACTTATTATAAATTTTGCTTTTCTTTTTCTACGTACATACTTGATACCAAAGGGTCTACACACATAAAATGAATAAACAAATAAATAACTAAATAAATTGTTCTAAACAGATGCCTGACGTTAAGCTCAAAGGGGGATCTAAGACTCCCGAATCCTCTGAAATTCGAGTAATATTCGAAGCGAGTCGCGAGGGGATCGAGACCGGAGCTCGGCGACAATTCGCGGAGGAAGAGGATCGGGTGCCCATCGCCCAAGTTCGACGCGCTGCTGTTTATCGTAGACTATACCATAAAAGATGTTGCGCGGGGCATGTCTGCAGGATCATGCTACGAGTTAATTAAGTAAGATGTCGCAGGATAGACATTTAATTAATTGGCTTCCTAACTACAAACGGAGGCGTGCTCGGCTGAAAGCGGCTTTCGAGCCCAGTCCCCGACAGAATTTCCCCGCGAAATGCTCGCAGCGCGTCTACCGCCCAGACGGAGCCGTAGATCACAATTAATCGCGAATAAGAAGATAGTTGCGACCCTCGCCGTCGAGCGGAGGGAAGCGAACCAAGTAATTTTATTTCTCTAATGCGCAAACGGTTCGCCGACGAGCGACAGTCGTTGCCTTTGAATCGATCGTCGTCCTGTGGCGACTTTAACGACTCGCAGACGCCTGCCGACAAGTACCTCCGAATGAAATTTAATTCGTTTTCGCAGGCTCGGTCGAGCGACAACTTGATAGACCTCGATTGCCGGCGTCGATTAATCGAATCGTCTGCGACGGCATCGAGCATCTGTCTCTTCCTATCGATCCCGTTCGACGCTCGTTCGACTGACAAAATAACTTTAAACTTCGCCGCGACCCACATTTCGCGCGAGCGCGTCCGTTTCATCGCCTTCTTCTCCACGCGGCGAGGTTTTTCGCGCGCGGCAGCGGCTCGCGAAAGGAAAATAACGAGGGGAGCGAAAGTGATTTCATAATCAAAGGGACGGGTTCGGTTTAATTTAATCCACACGAACCGAACCATCTGCTGTTCGACGAAGGCTTTTCCCCTCGATGCGACTAAACATTGCCAACGCCCGCCTCTTAACGATCTTGCCTCGTAACGACGACGACGCGATATCAAGTTATCCCAATTAACGAGTCGCGGCGCGGCTGCTTTGCGGAGTTATCGACGAGACGATGACGAAGGAATTCGGCGTCCAACGCACAGAGAATTCGTAGACTGGCTTCCCGTTACGACGAAAGTGAAAACTTCCTGTCGGATTCGAGAGTTTTACGGAACACGAACTCGGTGTTCACAGGAAAATGACCTGTATCGATGCTCCAGGATATCCTGCGCCGTGTCACGTTTTCCCTTTGAGTCTCCAATTGCCCAGCTCCTTCTCGCGCAGCGCTCATTATATCCCTGTTGATCGTCGTATCGGTCGTCTCTCGTTCCTCTTTTTTTTTCCTCCTCCGCCTCCTCTCTTTCTCCGATACCTAACACACAGCCGCCGGTATCCTCGAAGCGTTACGAAACGGCCAACGTAATAATTGGCACGAGCGTCCCTCGTTATTCCGCCGCCTCAAATATTCCCCCGGAGGAGCAAAATGAAACTTGTTCGAGCGAAATCGATTCGTGTCAAGAGCTCTACCTCTTGAATCGCGCGCTTTTTTCCTGCGCTTGTTTCGCCTTTATCGTTTCCAATTAACTTTCATTCGACAACATTTCGCCAAATGTTCGTTATTTTCAGAACTAAGCGCGCAGCTTCTGTATCGCGCCGCGCCAGTTCGAACAACTTGGAACATCAGCTCGGATAAATTCCGCTTCCTCGAACGCTAGTACCGAGCTCGGCCGACGCGAGTAGATTCCGCTAACCGGAGGATTAGGGTAGTTCGTATTCCCCGTTCCCCGATGTTCAGCACGCCGCCGTCGCTTCGAGCATACCAGCTTCTTTTCTCCGACCGCTGCGCTGAGCTGTCTCACCGCCTACGCGGCGCGCAGCTCCGAACCTTCGCCTGGTCACGTTCTCGAGGTATGTAAAGTCTCGTTAGACCAGAAAGCTAGTCGAACGCGCGGCGAAGGATTTTCCCTTTTTCCCCGTCCCGCGTCTCGCGCGAGTACAGCACGAAATACTTGATAAATCTTTGCTCCACGGACGGCGTAGAATGGCTCTTCGTGCCGGCACCGGAGCACGTCGGAGATAAAGAAAAATGGAGTAGAGAGAAGCACGAAGGGAGATCGCGAGCGAAAATTTGTGGTTCGTACGTTTAATACGCTCGAATACGACAAGCAAGTAATATTTTCAGCCGAATCGGCCAAGTACCGGGTAATTGCTCAAGCGTGGTCGCGCTGCACTCGTATTTCGCCTGCACACGGAAGGGACGAACCCCTCTCGAAGGGACCGTGACCCGAGCCAAAGCTCCACGTTCGCCCACCGACCACACTTTTCACGGTTACGCGCACCCGCGATCGATTCGGAGGAAATTCGAACCAGCTTTGCTCTCTTTCTCTCTTTTTTACGCAGCCCCTTAACTGTGCCTCGTTCATCCAATAAATCGCATCTGCATTGCTTTATGTCCGACTATACGTCAGGTCTCAAAGGATCGTTCTCGTGATTCGATTAGATACCGTATCGCCGATGCCTTTAACGCGCTCGATTGTCTCGACGACGAAGGGTTAAGTTAACTCACAAACGTCGATGGGGCATTCGAGTCGGAAAGCCGGACAAAACTATCTGAAAGTCTATTCAGTCTTCGACGGAGCTGAGCGTATTTCAAGCAAGAAGCATTGGAAATGGTAATTGGAATACTTAATAATAAAAACAGAGCTTGGAAAGTTTAATAACACGATTCGGACAGTTGGAAAAAATTGTATACAGCCCCTGGATATTGAATTAGCACTTGTAGAATTACATATGATGTTTCAATACAGGTTGCAAATTTCCTATTGGCTAAATCAGATTTACGTTTGCTTATCCTGATACATTGTGTCTTTTGAAAATATCTGTGGATGAAGGATAAGGTAAAGGAAATAAAATTTTTCCAATTCTCTTAAATTTTACATTTTCTTAAATAAATTTTGTAGACTTTTATGCATCTATGACATCAATTCTTTTACAATTGATACTTATTTTAATACAGTTTTCAGTGGTTTCTTGACTTCAATTGATTGATTGATTTATTTATTTATCAAATTCACGATTACAAAACCCTTTGGTATATGTAACAAACAAAAGAGAGAGGTAGAGGGAGGAAGTACAGAAAAGTTATTTTTAAATTTAGAAAGTAAGTCGATAAAAAAGTCAAAAGAATGGCAGTAAAAACTACACAATATAATTATACGGTTAATACACGGTGTGGTGAAAACCCGTGAAAAACAGGGTACAATTTCTGAAACTTCTAGGTGGTAAATAATAAACATTTTAATACAGTTCTTTCTCACTGTTGAGGCTTTCAGGAGTAAATTGTGTTTTGTATGATGCTGGGTCATGAAAGACTCAAATCTCTGATTACACAATTTAATATTTATGCCATTAACGACTGTTTTGTATTTTCTAAAAAGTTAGAATTGGTAGAGTATGTACAGTGAATCACAAATTTGTTCACAAAGAGTATGTTAAATTGGTTTCAAATTATGGAAACTGAGAAACAATTAAACGTGATCGTTGAAGCGACATAAATTGCTGGAAAAAAAAATATAATACTGTGAATTTCACAATTAATTAACATTTGCAATACATGTAAACGAACCTGTGAGTCGTTGTATAGACTTCTGTAACTGCATATAATACATCAATATTAAATCACCTTTGTTATGAAAGTTTATTCAAAACTTTCAACGCGGTTAAAAATATTGCTCGCGATAAAAATTGAGTATTTTCAGAGGACCTAATTTAATGGCTACTGGCTGTAAGTACTTCTCGATTCTCGAAGTCAATTATTTTATCTTAACTTTCCTATGTGGACTCGCGTGTCGGTCCCACAGACCGTCAAAAAGCTCATTTTTCATTCCACGTCAAATCGATCACTTTTTACAGTCGATGTCAGGGATTTTGATCAAAATGAAATATGATGTGCTCCACGTGAAATTAGGAGGGAATAAGTCATCGTTTTGTTACTCTCAAAATAGTTTAAAGAATACAGGTCGTCGAAATTTGTAATTTTTACTTATTTTCGTGAACTCTGGACGTACTTATAAATTTTTGTCTCGAAAACTTGTATTGAGTTCGTTTGTTTTTTATTTTAACCCTCTACCGGCAAAGTGTTTTTTCTTTCGTGTTATAGGTGTGTTATAGGCTTTCAAAAAGTTTGAAAAAATTCTGTTATACTTAATAAAGTCCTAGTTTAATGTACTCATTAAACTTTTTGCAATAAAAATGAAAATTTTAAGATAAAATCTGATGCACCGGACCTCTAAAATGATAATTTAGATTGAAATCCTGGTGTAAAAGCAACATAATGGAGTTGAACCTAGCTAAATGATTTGCGCGTAGTAAAAAGAAAATGCTTTTTAAGTATAAACTACTCGATGTCAAACTGAATTTTGTAGATAAAACTCGAGATGTTGGAATTATTAATTATTACTAACATTATTGGCACTATATCTAGAACCATATTTGTAACCAAATTCAATTTCTCCGAGAAACTTAATACACATTACGTATTTCTATATGTTTAAGCTTGTAAAAGCGTTTTTTCGTCCATTACAATAAATTAAATTAAATTAAAACCTGAATAACTTCTTTCCTTTCAAAATCAGCAACCTTCCTACTCTGCCTGCTTTTATCTTTGTACACCTGAATTTACCAATCCATTATTTGATTACTTGATCGCCTACATATGCGCTCACACTTCTCTTTTTCTCCTCTTCTTCTTTCCTTCTCTCATGCTACTCTAACCTACTTTTATTGTAAATCCTCCTGCTATTAGATACATTTTCTGTTCATCTTTTTCTACTATGTGCAATAAAAACATTATTATTAATAATGAAATTTTCTGGCGAAATTCTACTTTAATGTAAACAGTTCAAACTAAGTGAAGAATATTTTTCCAAACTGAACTAATGCCAAATATTTTAATTCTTAAACATGCCAAATGCCAAACATTTACAATAATTTTTGTAACCTTTGCATACAGCAAGAAACACGAAATCCGATTCATGCTTTACACCAGCAGTCAAAAGTCCGAAATCCATTCCTATCCCTTTCAGTTTTCCCATTGTTCCTGCTACATACAACTGCCTCTGTTACCATAAATTTTACTCCTTCTGCGAAATTTTCCAAAGGTTATTCCGCGTCCGGCTTTTCGGCTCGAACGCGCGTCCCCTCGTCCGGAATCGACGTAATGAAAAAAGGAAAAATCGTGGGAGAGCCAGTAGTACGCGATGAACGACCGCGTTAACTCGACGAGTCGTAAAAGGAATCGCGCGAGTCTCGTAAACGTTTGCGTTCGTCTTGGCAAATCCGTTAGCGGTCGCGCGTAAAAGCAGAGAAACGATCAACGGATCCTGCGAAGGATGGATCGGCATCCGGGGAACCGTCGTCCTGATCATGATCTCTCCGCGACGGTTCGTTTCGCCGGAACGTTTCTCCCTCGTTCGTTCCCAACGCTAAACGCTCTGTGCAAACCACTTTCGCGAGTCTACGTACGGCGCGGGTTCGGATCTACACGCTCGAGTCTGCGAGCTACGGCCGAATCATTTCTTTGCTCTGCTCGCGTTCGGTTCGTTTGCTGTAATTTCCAACAGCGAACGAGCCCCGGCGAGGCCGGGATTTCCGTAAAACCCGGAATATCTATCCGGCCGGGAGAACGAAAAGACGGGGAATACGTGGTGCATACAAAATTCCCGGATAGAGCATTCCGCTCGCGTGTGTCGCATCTCGTCTCCTCCTTTCGTCGCTGCGAAAGCCCCGGCGTTCTAGATTCGCCGTCGGCTGGATAGTGGAAAATTAAAATTGGAAAAAAGTGTCTCGGAGAGGCGCGCGATAACGGAGTAATTATGCATCTCGGTTCGAGGAAGGTGTCTCGGTGGCTAATTGCGCATTAACTGGGAAGGGTTGGGGGTAGAGATAACAGCTCCGAAAGAAAGAGTCCCGTAACTCTCTCGAATCGTCGGCGATTCTTGATTCGAGGCGTTCTTGCGTTTCGAGCGGGAGTAGCGCGGAGGCCGTTAACGAACCGATAACGACTCGACCGAGTCCTCTTTATCGTCCCGGTCGGAATAAATAGTCGGGGCAGAGCGGGGCTCGGTCGTGTTCGACCGATCGAGATCACGGGACGCCGGGACGATCGTCGCACGTGCGTGACGAAACGAAACAAAACAAGGGGAACTTTCTCCGCGGCCTCCCACCTCCTTCGGTCGCTCTTTCGTCTTCTATTTCCACCAGCCACCCTCGCGCCACCCCCGCGACAGCAAAGCCTCTTCGGTCGGATTACGAAATCGCGATAGATCCAGCGAAAGGCGACGCCGCGGAGTGTTGCCCTCGTTCGCGATCCTGGCAGCTGCCACTGGTTCACGGTTGTCGAGTAAATTTAGAAAGCGATCCGAACTACGAGCTTTTCGTGCCACGTGCTCCGCCGGAAAGTCGCGCCCCGAATCAGACGCGGAGATTGTCGCTCCCTTCCCGAATCGATGCTGAGTCATCGCGTCCCCGTAGCTTCATTCATTGCTCTTTTTCTTCCGAGGGTCACTCGACGTCGGATTCGAAATGAATAGAACAACGGGATTTCGGTCCCGTTTTGATAGATTCTATGCGAACGCGAAGAGGCCGACGGACGACGCGATTGGTGACGCCGGCGTAACACGGTTATCTAGCTTTTTCCCTAACGATATTCGAGTCGGGATGCGCTCCTAGCGTCACGTCACTCTCGTGACGCGCTCGAGCCGCAACAGATCTAATTACGCGCGACTGACAGTCGACGCGAAACGAGTTCCATAGACGGATTTCCATTGCCGCTCGGGCGCTTCAATCCTGACGCGTTCGTCGTCGCGGATCGAGCGCGGCGATCGAGGCGATCCAGGTGACGGGATAGACATAACCGAAGCTCTCGAGACCCACTCGAGTGGTCTGTAAAGTGATACACTTGAGGGGACAGGGCGCCAATTGTGTTCTCCGATACTCCTTTGAGGGTTGTATTTATCTCGTTGCACTATTTTGCAATCGAGCGGTTAACTTCCTTGCGGATTTGTTTCCCCGTCCGTTCATTGATCACTCCCTAACCCTGAACTAGCAAGAAGAGGGTCTTGAAACTTAAAAGCAGACCCTACAGTGTCTACTCCTCGCATTGCAATGAAATTTTAGTGAATGAGTCTAGAGCCTGCATTTTTTATAAACAATCATAATATGAAGTTCAAAAGGCCGTAAGTTTATCAGTTAGTCACCGGGAGAAACAGCTGAAACGTAAGCCGAAGGGTCTCGAGTTCGAAATCCTGTTTTGTGTTACAGGTTTATTTTTTTCAACTTTTTGTTTCGAACAGTTTCAATTCCTTCATTTTTATTCTATGCGTATTAGAGTTGTTTATAAATATGTAACTAATCATATATTTTTGAAAAAGTATATCAACGTCTAAATTTAATATCGAATCTATTTTACATTCCTTACAAACACATTCACTTTCTTTAAATCAATTTTAATTCTTTGGGTCACTCATAGAAGCATTTATTTTTGTTTTTACGTATACATTTTTCTTTACATTATACATGTAGATCATATCACAATATATGTATAGATATATTAGTGTATTAGCCATAGTGTATGAGAGTTGAGTGTGGTGTAAAGAACAATTATTTTTTAATTGAGTGTGCATAAAATTTAAAAGTGAATTAATTTTATTATTTAAGCTTTAGAGCTTTCAGCGCCATCGTAACAAATACTGGAAATTATCAGTAGTCCTAATTCAATAGTCAGGAACTTTAAGTAAATCTAAAACTCTTTTCCAATATTCTATAAGTTCGTACATAACTTTATCGTAAAAATCACACGAATTTTTCGTGACATCTACTAATTCATGACCAAGATGAAAATTAAAGGACCTAAATGCGATCCTCGAAGGACCACTGAAATGATAGTTGAAGGCGTACGAACTCCACAAAACATGTCGCAAACAATTTGTTTACGATCGCGTGATAACAGAAAATGAAATTCTCGCGAAGGAGAAGAAAGTTGAATAAAAGGAGCTACCCATCGGAGCAAGAAGAGCACGATAAATATCGCTCGTTAAAGCTTGGAAATAATAATTTCCGAGGTTCCAGGAACCTGGGGGCTGGGCTAGCAGCGGCGGCCCGGGAAACGGGGGGATCCACTTTGGTGCTTTCCGCGAGCAAAAGGAAATGAAACGAAAGTGGTGAGCGTAACGTGCGATTCCAGCGCAGCTGCGATGCTCGGGCATTTTCGAATCCGAGAGCAAAAGATTCGCGAGCGATCCCTCGGGCGGTATTTTTAGAAGATGAAAGGGAAGGAAACGAAGACGCGGCACGCGCTCGCGAGCGAGCGAGCGACGAAGCGACTTGCTCTTTTCGCGTGAAAATCCATTCAGCGGGACGAATTGCGCGCGATGAGCCGCGGAAACGAATTAACAGGGTGGATCGTGGTTAAATCGTGTCAAATGATTGTGACCCTTTTTCACCTCGATCGCGGTGGAGTTCTGGCCGAGCTTCGCCCGAAAACCGAAACGACCGTTACAAAGGAAACGTTCGCAGAGAAGTTCTTTCAAGAAATCCGACTTTTATCTTGTTTAGAATAAATTGAGAATAAGAAATTACTCTGACACACATTTACTAGAAGACGATTCTAATAGACTATCTAATTAGTGTTCACGTATCAAATTATTCCTTCAATTTGCTCAAGTGCCACATTATGAGAATGTCTCGTAGCAGGAACGAATTTCAGTACACATACAAACTTGATGATTTTTACTACAAGTGTTAGGATTTTCGCAACAAAGGGCACCTATTCAGCTACATTAGCCCTACAGTGTAGTAAGATTTAGAACTTTATTTCTCTCAGTGTATATTGCCTGTTCTCCATCACTTCAACTCATAAATTTCAATGTGAGCTCGCGGATTCTTCGAAATTCTCCTGTCTTTCGTGTTAAATTTTTCAGAACAATCTTAAAAGCGATCCTGTTACCACAATTTGTAATTATGTTAACGACTTCTTGAACCAAATTGACCTTTTTACTTCTCCCTCTTGTGTGACCAGACGTCATGCATGTCATTTATATTTACTAATTATGTAACAATTTTTGTTAACAATGGCCCAATATATATGTATGTGTGTGTGTGTGTGCGCGTATCGCGGGATGACTGAGTGGGGAGAGTGAGCGCGAAGCAAGCGCGAGGAAGCCAGTCGCGATCAACGCCTGCAAGTAACCAGTTCATGTATTCATTAGTATTATTAAGTAAATATACATATATGTTAAGAAAAAGCCTCTGACAATTACTAAACTAATTAATCATCGACAACACTTCAACATGCCTAATTTATTTTTATTTGTACCCGCTTCAACACTATTTATCTTTTCCATTATGTTTTGTATCAAAGGGCAAAGCTCGTCAATACCTCTAAATAAATAAATAAATTGGCCGGTTTTTTCGAGCCGTAAAAGAGGCCAAGTATTCGGAACGATTCCAGCCAAACGCGTGCCTATTCTCGCTCGATATATTGCGCGATATAAACGTCTGAAACGAAACGAAAGGAAACGCAACGCCTGCATCGAGTACAAATTGCTTTCGACTCTCGGCCGCCCTTCTTCTCCCAGCGACGAACCCATTGGCGTAGAAAGTTTTCCTAGGAAAACGAAACGGGATCGATCCTGCGTCTCCGATTCTGGCACCGTGCCCCTCGTTTTTCCCGCGGACCGAGAAAAAAAAAAATAAAAGAATCGCCCTCTCGGCCGCTAATATTGGGACCGGAGCCGACACGCGGCGAACCATCGGGGTTCAGAGCTACTTATCCCCTCGTCGAAGAATGGCGAACGCGGAGCGACAGGCTGCGCCAGTGTTCGCGCGAGGACACGCTGCGGGTACGGTAGACAGACGGCGCGAATGGGAACCCATAGCGAGCAAGGGGGTTGAAGGACTTGGAGGGGTGAATGGAAAGCGAGAGAGAGAGAGAGAGAGAGAGAGAGAGAGAGAGAGAGAGAGAGAGAGAGAGAGAGAGAGAGAGAGAGAGAGAGAGAGCAACTTATCGACTTTGCAAGGGGTGCATTTTCCAGCGTTAAATTCGAAACGAAACATCGGGCCTGAGCGGAGGGAAAGAATGGGGCAGAGAAGACGACGGCGAGGAGAAAGAAAAGAGAGGCGAGGGCGTGGGTGGTGGTGAAAACGTCACGGCATATGTCGTGCGCCGAGGCACTATGTAACGCGTTTTCGTCGTTGCGTAGCCAACCCACCCCAACTGCGTGCGTTGCACTTACCACGGCGCACCATCGCCGGTGCCACCATAAATATCCCATTGCGAGACACCCCACCGATCCGTCTGTCCTAGCGGCGGACAGCTCAGTTAATAAATTCACTGCGATATTTCGTGTTCTGAATTTTGCGCCCGCTAATTACCGCGCGGAGGTATTCCGATCGCGTTCGAATCTCGCAAACGGGCAATCCGCGCGCTCGTCAAACCAATTCCACGCGTATTTGCCGTCCTGTCTAGTGACGGGATCTAAAACACAGTTGAAATCGCTTCGAATCTGGTACGTATGTAGTGAAAAATTCAAATTACTTCGAACATGATTCGAATCTTTTGAAAGTTATGAATGTCTTGGAAGTCTTGAGAACTTCGATACTCGATCAAAGCTTCATACGAGAATTCAATATCTTGCATACTTTTTATTTATTTATTTATTCACGGGAAAAATTCCCATTAGTGTGCAAGTAATTATAGTAGCAGTACATTAGAGGACGAATTAACATGTATAAAGAGAGTAATAAAAATTAAACTATAAATATATATATAATGAGGTTAATTAAATATTAGAGAAGGAAACGAAAGACAAAATTCAAACGTGTTCATCATAATAGAAAAAGGAGAGTTACAAAAAATCATAAATTTGCTTCCTGAATAAAGAAATTGAGCCACAGAACATGTCCCAGGTTGTGGTCAATAGCATTTGCTGCCATGCATATACGGTTAATGGTATCGGTATTTGAGAAATCAGAGAGAATAAGTACTTTTTGATTATTTTAGTTCAAGTCGTCTGATTGACGCAAAAAATGTTTAAGAAAATCATGACAATACTAGGTATCATAAATAGATGCACTACCGTTTATGAGTATGTGAACACTTGTTCTTTTCAGTGAACAGATATACAGGGTGTTCGCTGCAATATGGGTCAGCGTTTTATTCGTAAACAGTAAGCGTTAAAAAAAAAAAAATGGAACAGAAAAAAGTTATACCACATCTTACTGACAACACAGAAACATATGGTGTTCTTTTATATTTGCAATATTTTTCGAGAAACGAAGGTGACCTTCAGTTTTTTAAATGGAATGCTACATGTTCTTTTATGTCGTATGAAAGTATGTATTTAAAACGTTTTCAAAGCCATACAAGGTCAGGAGTTTAAAATATTGATTCTGCATTTCGTAATATTGCATTTACTAGTATGTTGTCAATGTCAATACAAATTAGGTAACATGCGCAGACTAGTAAATAGAATATTAGAAGTTTGATCTACTACTTTCATTCCTTACCTTGTATGTAACATTAGCAGAAAGTACCAGGAATGTAATCAATAGAAATCAGAAATGCATTGTTGCCAATGAAAGTCACATTGAACACGATATGTAGCTTATCAATTTGTATTTGATGCTCGATTTTCTCTGCATACGCTTATTCAAAACGATTCGAAGTGCTTCAGATCCAATCACTAGTCCTGTCCGAAAGTTCGACGCACCCTCCGCCCGTTTGCGTGTGCACGACGGCGAAAGAATGAAAGACTTCTGGACTCTCACTTTCTTTCCACGCACGCGGCACGCATCGCACGAAATCGCGCACTTTTTGTTTATTTACTAACATGAGTACGCGCGCGGAGCATCAAAGGCTGGCAGTGTTTCAAGAACTATTCTGGTTTTTAGGTTCCCGCGTCCCGCGTGCCGCTCCCCCCCCCCAACATTTTCTTGCCATAATTCTAGCACCGCCGCTCCATTTTGCTCGTCGGAATTGAGCGCAAGATTAACGAGCCTGTTTCGGAACTTTCCTCGGAAGCTTTTCTAATTCGGCCTGAATTTTTAACGTCCCGAAACTTTGCTATACTTGTTAGCGTCGACGCGCTTTTAGAGGAGTATCAAGCCAGTTAACCCGAGGTATTTAATCTTTGAAGAGTTTATGGCAGCGAAGAGAGGACGGGTCCCTGACAGTTTACACGTGGCCTCTATAACTCACGGGGAGATCGTCGATCGATGGTTGGCGACTTAAAAAGCTGTCTAGGTGGGCGTTGGGCGATACTCTGTTTATAAATGACGGAAATAGATCTTTGCTAACGAAGAAAATGAGAAAATTAGTATTTTCGAAGAAACTATCCACAGAGTGGAGAATGAAACACGCGGAAACAGCACAGTACTTAGCTCAAGACCTTAAAAAAATATTTATTTTAATAAGATTCAACGTATTCCAAACTTTTTCTCAGAAGCACTTCCGAAAACCATTTAGAAATCCCAATTAAGGAGAGTTTCTGGTGTAAATTTGTAGGAAAATGTAATTGTTTAGAGGTTTTTTTTATAACAAAATATACAAGATGACAATCTATGATTTTCAGTTTTATTATATAACGACTCGCAGGTTCGTTCACATGTATTCCAAATGATATAATTGATATTGAAATCCACAGTATTAATTTTTTTCAATTAAATAAAAATAATTCCATAAAAATCCTCAAATAATTCCATTCGCACTTATTAAATTGTTGTTAGTTTACAGTTGTGTAAGGTCGCAGCAGCCCCAAAAATCCACTTAAGGGTTAAACATAATTAATTCTTGTCTCAACTCTATAAACTAATAATTTTGCGAATCAGTTTACTTGAAAAATGCGTTATTTCTTTTGAAATACTGATATGCTTCAAACTTTTGAGTGAGAATGTATATTGATCAATTAATTTTTGTAATATTTGTCCCTGCAAGTTTCTAAAGCGATACTGTTTAAAGCTCTGTGTGATGAAAAGTCTAACCGAAACAATATTTACATATGCACATAAATCCTTCCGTTTTTACGTGAAACTTATTTGAATTGCTTAATCCTGTTGTACTTCTCGGGTCTATTTGACCCAATCCTGCATTTTATTCTGTTCAATAACTATCCTAATTTTAAGAAAAGTATGAGAACGTCAATCTTAATATCTACGATTGTTGTTCCTTGATATTCTGTCTGCATTTACAATGATGTGCCAATAATTCAAGTTGTAAAAAATAATATTTTTAAGAGGAGAACAGCAGAATTAAACTTATCTACCATTTATCGGAAATCCTAGACCAAAATCTTCCCTCAACAATCTTTCCCTGTTTCATTTTCCGTCTCCGAACTACAACGTGCCATTTCAAAGGTCGATTAACAATGCGCACTGTTTGACCCACAAGATCCTAACCCTTTCGCAGGTATACATCCTCTATGTCCTCAATTAGATCGATCCGGCTTTGAGAAGAGGAGAGGCACTCGTCGTGAAACACTGGCCGGGATTTACTATTGTCCGTTTCATGCGCCGATTCGGACCTGTTTGCTCCCTCTCGAATTTATACAAGAGAGTCCTCCTTTCCCGTCGACTGCGCCGCGCCGCGTCTTATCGTCGTCCTCCGCTTTTATCCTAATCGGCCGTTTCTCTGCCGCGCGATCCTTCGCTCGCCAGATTTCGCCGTCCAGTCCCGGGTTCGCGGTCCAACGAGGCGGAAAAACGCGACCGGGACCCGCAAGCGAAGCAAACCGAGCGGAATCGCTCGACGACGTTTTCGGAAGCGGACCGCCGCGCCGCGCCGGTTCGTCGTTCGGTCCTCGCGCCGCGCCGATTTTATCGCGCGCCCTTCGCCTCCGTGAATCGCGAAAATTAAGCGGATCCTTGCCCTATCGGCGAGCCACGCTCTCGACGGCGGCTCTCTCGCCGATGGCGCGGGGGTTGGCTCGTTTAAGAAGCAATTTACATTCCCCTCGTGGCGCGTTCGACGCCCCTCTCGCCGCGTCATCGTTCGTTAGAGCTGTCCATCGTTTTCAGCTTCGTTGCGTTTATCTCGTTCCGATCGTTTTTATCGTCCGCGCGGCGTTTATCTCGTAATGCCCGACGATGTACGCGCGTCTACCTTCGCCAAACATCGCGCCGGGGTCCTGTAGGAAATTTATTAACGCTGACAAAGGGAGCCGGGCGAAACGAGTCCAACGCGATAACGCGATCGCGCCGTCTACATGCTGCATTAGCGAGCGGACGAGATCTCGCCTGCAGATAAAGTTGCGTTATTCGGGGCCGAAGCGCGAGAATGCCGTGTGAACCGCTATTTTTCTTTTCGGAGAGATTAATGAGCGTTCGCTTTATTAAGTAATCCTCGGTCGACCGATGTCTGGGCGCAGTTTCGGCGATTCGATGTACTTTTTATTCAAGTTTCGGGGCGGTGGAATGTAGCACCTGGCTGGGCGATTAAATCGGAGTTCGACTCGAGTTAAAAATTTCCGCGCTGCTTTTGATGATGAATAATTCTGTTTGCTGCTTCGAAAATATACAGTTCCAAGAAAAACCCTTAAAACCTTTAGGGTAGGCTCACGCCAGCGTCAAAATTACGCCCGTCAATCGTCCATCGCTACACTCGCTGCGTTTGTTTCATGTTAAGGCGTGTCTACACTTAGCGAACAAGCGCGAATAAAGGTGAAGACGTAAGAATTTTAATCCTGATGTAACAATTTTCCATGACTTCCCTGATAGCCAAATCTATCGAGCAGATTTTTACAGAATCTGCCATTACTAGATTGCGGAAGTTTATGCATTTATAGCAATTTTGAGTTTACTAAAACGTGAAAAGAAGTGCATACATAAAACATCGAAAACAAAATACGATAAATACTTTATGATATTTAGAAGGTGAAAGACACTTTTATCTAAATTGGTTTTCTTTTTCTATGATTCTTCTTTTGAAAATATGAATTTGCATAAACATCCGCAGTCTAGCCATTACAGTATTTGTTGTTAGATTGGCAACAAAATTTGATGCAGGATCTGTAATGTACAGGACTGTTGACAGATTGGTGACAGAAACCCTGTTGACATACCTGCTACCAACTTGGCGGCAGATTGACACTAGAATTCAAATAGATACTGCTGCCAATTTTGCAACAAGTTCTGTTAGCAACATCTGTTCGTTTCTGACGCCAATCTGTATCCCGATCTGATAAGATCTGTTTATATCTCTATGCTCCAAATGCAATAACTTCATAATCGAAGTCCCAATGTAAACTGTCTTAGCAAAAGCCCCGAAAAGTTCCGATTCACTCCCCGCTGCGCGTGTTCCATGCCATCGTGTGCTCCCTTTCATCTTCTTCCTCGGGCGGCTCGTGGATTTTCGTTCTCCATAAGACCAGCCCGAGAGGCTTCGTCGAGTAAGCCGAGATGTTTTCAGGCGGCACCAAACTTCGTCCCTCCATGAATTTTTAAACGTAATACCTCGCCGAAACTCTCGGGGAGGCTCTCACGTTGCACGCAAATAAAGATTTCTGTTCGCGCCGTCGAGCGCTATCTGAGCGAACATGCGTTTCCCTCCGTCGTTCAAAATGTTTTAATAACTTCCACTCCCCATCCACGTCGTTGCGTACCAATAACAAGCACGCCTCGAGAAAAACATCATTATGTAGGAACTACTCGTTTTTCCATCCAGATGCCTAGAAAACTTTCGTCATTCTCCGAACGATTATGAACAAGAAGGACGAGAACCTTTATGCACTTGGAGCCGCGCCGTTTGAATCCC
This sequence comes from Perdita meconis, assembly GCA_030770465.2. NCBI lineage: Eukaryota > Metazoa > Arthropoda > Insecta > Hymenoptera > Andrenidae > Perdita > Perdita meconis. The sequence continues at coordinate 6,696,290 of JASKOS020000007.1, forward strand.
TCGTCAAAGAGCGCAATCTCGAGGAGTTCCACTAATAAATGCCGAAAGGGGGAGAGTCTCGAAAGGGGCGAGACGCAAATTCGTATTGAAAGGATCGTGGAAAATGGAAACTAGTTTAAACGGTGTCGCCGAGCAAAAGTGGTTTTCATTTCAAAGCGGTTCATTAAGTCGCGCCCCCGAGAAGAAAGAAGAAGAGGACGAGGAAGAAGAAGCGGCGTGGAGAGACGCGAAAAGGTTAACGAAGACGCGGTTAGACGTTCGTCTTTTCTGCGGGAGATCCTTCCAGAGTTCCGCGTCTCGCGGTCACCGTCCGCTGGCCGAGCGGCGCGCCGCTCGTGCATACGAAAGGTGCTTTACGTCGTGCCCCGACTGACGCCATTTTCCAGCAAGTTTCCATTTACGGAACCTAATGGTACAACCCATCTAGAAAGTCCCGCGGTCGCTTTGCCGTCGGAGCTCGATCCGGATCTTCGGTCTCGGAGATCTATTGTCGATCCAGCGGAGCACGAGTCTCCAAGGACCTCGAGTGTCTTCTAGGAGATGCATTCAACGCAGTCGCATATTTTTATCGGGCGAGCCTTTCTATTTTTCCGATCGGACCTCTCAGTCGTCGACTGTCGCAGGACTCTCAACGTAGGATAAACTGAGGCGAATCAGATCAACATAAGAATTCATTCCATATTATCATCAGCTTAGATTATTTTATTTTAGTAGGCCGATCGAATTTTTTTTAAAGAAGAGTCTTGAAATTATTAAAATAAATGTGTCAACTTATTATTTTGGGAAGTTTTAAGCACGGACACCACCCTGAGCACTATAAAACAAGGCATTCTTTAGGAATTTTTTTTTGGCACAAGAAATACTGTAAACACTATAAGTTTCTTGTGTGTTATAGATATACATTTGAAGAGTTGTTGACTTTTTAACATCAAAGTTCACCGATAGCTGTTCGGCAATCAGAATTCCATTGATCATTTGTGTAATTTGGCCAATTTATACCTTGACAATATTGATTGTTCAACAACTCACTCAATATGTTGCGAACTACACTTACAATTAGATCGTTACTAAAAGAGTGATCTGTCATTATTTCCTTTTATTTGTAAATATAACTGTATAGACTACAAACTGTTATTGATATTTGTATAACCTATTTTACCAAAGGGTTATTTAACCCGTTGAATAAAGTATAATAGTAATTATTATTATTAATATCTAAAATGAAATTAATTCCACAAGATTTAGAGTAGAATCGTTATTCAACCTGTTTCACAGAGAGTAAATAGATTTTTTATCAAAAATTCACATAGAGCAGCTCATTTTTAACATTCTGTATGCAATTGCGTCTTTAAATTTCTCTTTGTTCTACATATATCACTGATACTGAAACCAAACAGCTACTAAATACGAATTCATAGCAGACAATTCCATTTTTAATGTTTGCCATCAAACAAAGAATGATCCGATTCGACTCGTAGTACCCTACTTCTTGCACATTCATAAAGACTCGAACCGAGCGCCGCCCTGTAATAACTGGCAAAGACCGCATTCAGAGTCGCGCACTTTGAAAGATATCGTTTTACATCCACTCGAGCTGGCCTCGAAGTACTCCGCTGCATCCCGTCGACCGCGGCGCGGTTTTTCGTCGAGCTTGTTTATCAACGGGGGACTTGGTCCGTAATCGAACGACAAACATCCCCGAAGAGGTGGACGGGTTGTCGCGACGAAACGAGACGATCGAGGCCACTGGAGGGCGCGGCGTCGAGGGCGGCAAGCGTGAGAACGAGGAGCGGCGGAGGACTCGGAACTCCGCGACGTTATACCGAGGGGAGAGGATATAATAAGGACACTTGTCGAGAGCGCGGTGCGCGCTCCGATTTCTTTCGCGTCCCCGATTGTTGCGCGGAAAGGCCACGTGGACGTTTTCTTTTCTGTCGGCTCGTCGAGCCCTCTTTTTCGTTCAAAGGCGTGGAACAATACGAAACGAGCGAGAGAGCGGGTCCGCTCCGAATGCACCGGTAGTTTTACGCTCCCATGGCGAGCCGGAAGCATCGATCCGAGGCCACGATACCGGGGCCCAGTCGATCGAGGACCCGGGACCAACCACCGCCGCGCCGGCGAGAACGACAGTCCAGGAAACGCGGAAGGGCAAACGCTTCTCGAGTTGACCGCGCCGAGGGCGTTCGATGGACCTCGCCGGCGATTAGGGAACCTCGACGCTCGGGGATCCTTGCGACAATACCGCGTTTCCCTCTATCAGCTGAATGAGCAGTCGGACTAATTACCGAAATATCGGCTGCCTGGCGATGTGCTGGCGCCCGGTCTCGCATACGTCGATAATGTGCAACAACGGCCTGAATTACGCCATGGGAAATTCACTCGAGAGACTGTTGCGATTCGATTTACCCTATCTTGCTTTATATCGCGCGCGAATTCCACGTATTTGTGGAATTTGTAACCGGGAAAGTGCCGTTGAAAATTTTGTTAGAATTGCGTAATTTCAGATTTTTTTTTTTTAATTGTTCGTTTCAATCACTAGAAATCACTAGAATTTTATTTAAATTATCCTGAAATTCCCTGAATTTGCCTTAAAATTTCTGAAAATTCCTAGGATACGAAAGAGTCAAAAATCTTATATAAAATTGAATACAGAAACCTTTATTTTTACTTCGCTTGGTGAGAAAAATCAAATAGGCAAACTGAAAACACAAAATGCTGAAAACGACACCACCTGCAATATGGATTTTGTGGGGCACTGCCTATATATCACCAACGCTTCAGATTTCTAGTCCTGAATCAGTCAGTTATTATCACTGTATGTACAACAGCCAACTGGACTTCTTGGAATCTCCCAAAATTGGTGCACTTTGGGTGTCATTTTCCCTTTGAGCATTGTTTAAACATATTTAAATGTTGATAATCCAATAATAATTTATATTATTTTATTCGGGAGAGTTCATAGAATAATTTGACGCAACAAACAACCGATTAATTATTACGGTCTTCGACCAACAATTGTTCAAAGTTTCAAAATTGCATTTATTTTCAAAATCGACTTTTTCAAAAACTTAGGGTGATGGCGACATACGGTTTGCAGATTTATATTCAGCACAGAAAAATCTATAAGAAGTGAATGATCATTGAATGTTACACAAGTCCGAAAAAAGTTAAAATTTGTTGTACAGTGTTATCACAGGTATGTAATATCTTTTTTCCTTGACGGTGTTGATGCCCCAAAGCCATTGGCGCCCCTAGACCTCTGTCTCTTATGCCTTAGCCTAAATTCGGCCCTGGATAGTGGAAAAGTTGAGTGAAAAACTACTATGCGCGTAGCTCATGCAGAGAATCTTGAAGAAAGTGCAGTTCACGTTTTTTTGTGGTATTAAAATGTTTTAATTTGGCCTTGCAATGCTTCGCACCGGTCCTGATTCTATGATTCTGTTCTTCAGCAATGCAACGCCCGGGTTCGTTGCCATATCCAAACATGCTTGCAAACTATTACTCAGAAGGCTCTATGGCTCCGTGACTCCGAGTCGTTAGCTAGCATGAGCTGCACTAACACAGGGTTCCTCTTTCGTTCTAAATCCCTATCGTAAATCCATCGAAAGCGAAATAGCTTTGGGTTATCTGACTTCATCTTCATTAAAAATACAGCATTGTCCACTTGGTAGACGCTGGTTCGGACCTTAGCGTGACCACTATTCGAACCATTTTCACCGAGTCGCGCGATTCTAAATAATTTAAAAAATACAGAACCTTGTTAACGACTAATAGTCAAGTAACTCATTATCGATGGCAAATTGAGTTCACTAATATCCACCATGCAACGCAGAGATTCACTCCGTACAGAAAACCGCGACGGGAGTATCTCACTAACCGAGCAAAAAACACGACCACTACACAGGAACCGTGAAAATCTATCGCAAAGGGTTAAATAGGCCGTGAAAACGAGAGCAGGGCCCCGGCGGAAGGCGGCAAAGGGCCAGGAGTCACGAGTGAAGTTTCGTACAGACGAAAAAAAAAAAAAAGGAGACAACCTGTAACGAACCGAAAGAAAAACGTTGCGGTCGCAAGCCACAAAGGTATCGTGTTAACCAACGCAACGCGTCGCTCGAGCGCATCCCAAACAGTTGACCGCGTCTCTTTCATCGATGATAAACGAGTCGATAGCGAACGGATTCCCTCACGGTGGATAGTCGTCGCGGACAGAAGCGGGAGTACGGCGCGGAAGCGAAGGTAAACGAGAGAAAGAGAGAGAGAGAGAGAGCTGCTCTAGTCGAACGGTTGTTTGTTCGACGAGCAATTACGAAATTGCCGGCGAGCGGACCGGTTTTTTTCCGCGACTCGGCGAAAGAGGGAAGAGATCAGTGGGTCGGAGAGCGAGCAGGTGTTTGTCTTCGACGGAAAATCGAGGGTGGGTTTCGCCGCGCGTCGCAGGCACACCCACGACTACCCGGACACGCGATATCGGAAACAGCTGTCGATCGAATAGTTTCCCCCGGTTCGTGGCTTCTGTTCCCCTCGCCGAATCGGTCGTTGATCCGCGTGATCCGCGCCCGGAAATAGAAACGTCGATCGCGTTCCCGTGAATGGACCGACGACTCTAGAACCAGTTTCGTCAAGGTCGTGAACAAATTCCTCGTTCGTTAACTCGCTACGCGGCGAACGAAACCGAAGGTGAGGTGGAAGGATTTCGGGAAAATCGTTGCACGCGGTTCTTCAACGAATTATATTTTTGCTTGCTATTCTTTGCATTTTTAAGGAGACATCTACCATGGTGCGTTCAGGAATTCAAACGCTAGACTGGTTGGTTGTCTTCGTCGTTAGAATATCATTGGTCGCCACAATGTTATCGACAAATGAGATCGCGCAACATCGTCTAGGATTCCGGCGATTAATAGGCGTTTTTTGTCCTGCACAAAATTCACAATTACAATGTCGACTTCTATTTTGTCTATTTACACAGCCAATTCGTTTCCACCGCGTCATTCTCGACCAGCTTCACACAATTATCAATTTCAATTTAGGTATGGCAGAAAACGAGAAAAAACATCGAGTTTCAAGGAAAACTCATGAAACATTAAAAACAGTCAAATATAATTCAACATCACTGTTGATCGCCGAATCGATTATAGAATCGATTTTTGGTCGCTCGGGTGTAAATTTGTTTCTCTGCAAGTGGATCTATTATTTTATTTGCTCAAGTACTTCAATTGGCCCAACGTAGTATCACCATTGTAAATTTGTTAATTAACTAACCGTAGCAATTATAGCTTCAATATTGAATATTCCTAAACAAATTGCCACACCTTTTTTACTATAGACCTTACATTGGAAAATTGATTGCAAAAACAGTAACTATCTATGTCTCAACTACAGTGTTGACTCGAAGAACGGCTGGGTTTCAGAACCGAGCGCAGCCCTTTTTCGAGTCGGGTTTGATCTCGGTCACTACGGAACGAGGAGACTCGCACCGGCGAAGAATTGGTGAGCATAGAGAAATCCCTTTTTCGAATCAAACTCAAGCGTCGTTCTATGAGTCAACACTGTAAGATTGTCCTTATATCGGAATAGTACTGTAACTCCTAACTGTTGGATACTCTTGGCCAACCATAAATGCTACTTGAGTATACCTAGTCGAAACAAAGCTATCGTGGAGCCGCGTTCCTTATCGTGAAAAACTTGAGGTAAGTTAGGGCAGCTAACTTAAGAAGAATGATAAGGTCGAGAGTGAAACTCACCTTCTGAGCCTTGCAGGCGGCAGCCAACGGCAGCACGTCGTGGGGATGAGCCGCATGACGATCCCGAAGACAAAGGGCACATATCGCGATCTTGCAGAGGGCACAGTAGAGGGTCAACGGCTCGCCGTTGTGATCGTTGCAAACCGGTGTAGGCTCTCCGGCCAAGCCCCGGGAACCTTTGGCCCCGTTCGATTGCCAGCTGCCTCGAGGTGGGCCCAGATTGTGGGCCGCCAAAGGCCCCCTCTTCGGATGACAGGATTCTCTGCAGCCGTCGCAGTACAACACCTGAAACGACCCCACGTTTCACCTTTTCACGTGCTACTTACATCCCTTGCTCCTCGAGGGATTCGTCTCGATTCAATCGTATACTACGTCGCATCAAAAAATTATAATGCACGCAATTTTAATAACGATTCTTGGATGCTGTTGACCGTAACTAGATTCTGTGACCGAACCGAAAGACCCGTCGCTTTCGCAGGACGATTTTAGTCTCGTTTTGATATGAAGTTACTCACAGATTCGTTCACAAGTATTCCAAAGGAGGCATTAGGTGGAAAAAAGCACATAAAATGCTATGTTAAGAAAATCCTTTTCAAATTTTTCATTATAGTGTTACTTAACGAAAAATAATCTAATTAGATGCAGGAACGATAACTGAATGTGGTTACATTATTTTTCATTAAATAATGCCGCAATGGAAACTCTGAAATCGATTCTCTTCACGTGGCATTTTAGCCTATGTGACCTTTCTCCATCCAACGCCTCAAATGTTAATTAACTATAAAATTAACTATAAAATTAGCATACTTTTTGTGAACAAATGTGTGAGTCACTGTAAATATATTAGATTCAGCAGAAAGTTAATGCCATTTCTTCAGTTAAATTATGAGATATTTTTTTCACTTCAATGTAGTTTTATGCATAGAGATATTCTTCAATTTATTCTATCATTTTTAGTCATTGTTCGTGTGACATTATTCTATCTCTGTAAAACTTCTCCAGTTTCAGGTCCAAAAATTGTACAAATGACATGACGTTTCCACTCAATTCAATATTATAGAACTGCTCTATCACAAATATTCTACTGATTTCAAGATTTGAAAGAGCGAAATCGCAGATTTGAAGCAGAAAATATGAAAAATTGAAACTGTAGATATGAAATTGAAAATGCAAGCTCAGAGATTTGCAGATTTTAAGCCGAAATCAGGATTTTGAAAGAAAAACTCGTGGGCGTTTCAAGACGAACTGGAGATTTACCCTTCACGACGAAAGCTCGTACAAAAATGGTCCTTTTTGACCGTTCATTAGTCATAAGGATGCTTCCGTCAGTATGAGCTACATGTGCATATGTATTTACAATTTATGGTATCTCTGGGTGCTCCACTTGATTTAAGGGAAAGAAAGCGCGTGACAAAACGCACGTGGCCTGCTTTAACCACTCGCTTATCGCAATTTTCTAACATATCACAGAAAATGGATGCTTTAGTGCAATGATCGGTATTGTTGAAAAACAGGCAGGCGAGCGACGAGGTCGAGGACAAGAATATTAAACGCGTTAGCTCCGACTCAACTCTCGTTATTCACGCACGAGCAACGCCTTCTTGCCCTCTTTACGTTGCCACGCGAGAAAGTCGATTCCCGAGAAGCCCGTGACTTGTGGCATTCCTGATTAAGGAACGCCCGGGCGTACACCTAAACAAAGGGAACGAAGCGCGAAAGCAATTGATAAAGCTTCTCAAAAATATTTAGCATAATGAAACGAAACCCTTAAATATATCCTCATAATTTTTCCCCACAAAAATCTATCATTTACAAATATAAAGGAAGCCGCATAAAGGATATCGCATTTCCAAAATCAGATACAACTTGATCTAACAAACTACGCGCAGCCGAGTGCGCCTAGGAATGCATTGATTGGAGATGCATACAAATGCCAGCATACACATACCTGCGCTTTTGCATCGCATTGTGCAGCTTCGCATCGAAATCACGAATCGTTCCTCCCGGAGAAAAATCCGACTTATCATGGAAAGAACTCTTTTCACGAAATTCCCGGTTATTTTGGGTTTCAACTTTCAGCAAATTGAATGATTAATAGATGTTTATGCACATTCATATTTTTATAGACACACAACCGCAATTGAATCTTAAATAAATACGTGTTTTACTTTCTAAATATTATAACTAGACTATGGATTTGTATGCAAAATAAAATGGTCAGAAAGACTTATAATAAATTTTAATTTGAATACCATTATTTCTTATTTTTTTAATATTTTAATTTCAACTATATTTTCCATATTATATATTTTTTAGCATCTGCCAACAACTTCCAAGATTTTTAGAGTATTTACAATTATCATAAATGCATAAAATCCGTCTAATCATAACATGTATTATATTTTTTATATATTACTGTATTTTTATATCTGTGTTGATCCTTATAGGATTTTAAAAAATGTTTAAATTGCCATAAATGCAATCCGCAGTCTAATGATTAATCAATCCATCAGATGGTTTGAAGGACGCGTTCAAACATTGCCGACCTCGTCGATCCCCAAAGACGCGGTATCTTGGTGACAATCACCTACTAAAGTTGCCCATAAAAGAGTCAGCCACGTAGAAGTTAAAGAAATTACCGCAGTTATAGCGTCTCGCGGAAACATAGCAACGAACCCAGTAGCGTGGAAAACGATACCCTGAAGGATAAAAGTCGGTAAATGTGTTTTACTTTAGCGTACGCAAACTGTGGTAGCCGTTGTTTTCAAACACAAAACTGCCGAACTTGTTTCGCTATTCCGAATTTTTCGAAATTCGCGTACACTACCTCGCCAGATCGATTGCACGCATCCGGACTGTTAATTAAATTTGAAAGCTATTGCATTCTTTTTGTCTGACCCGTTTTTTTTTCTTTTATTTTCAATTTCCCTGTAGCTTCTTTTATTTTTAACATAGAAATAGTGTTATAGTTTAAACAAGTAAATTCAAGCTTTGACTCTGCTATGCACCTATTGACAATCCTAAATGGAAATAACTTTTGTACTGTCATCTTAGTATCAAAGTACATACCTATGAATATGGATAAGGAATTTTTGAACACACTAAAAATGTTGCTAATGCACACACTAAAAATGTTGCGTTAACCTAAGGCTTTAATTCTTTGAGGACAAGCTTTTGCTAAATTATGCTCCAAAACATTATTTCCAAGTAATATTCTGTTAGATTGAGCAAAGTTCGTGTCATTTCTTCGGTTGAATTAAAAAACAATTTTTTTACTTCAATGTAACTTTGTCCATTGAAGTATTCTTAGTTTTGTTCTACGACTTTTAGCCATTTTTTGTGGAACATCACTTTATTTCTGTAGAATATCCTAAGTTTCAGGACCAAAAATTGTACAAACGACACGAACATTCCACTCAATCCCATAATATTTGACAGAGATTAAAAAACATTTTCTCTCACAAAATACTAAAATAGTAAGTTTGTACGCAGTATGGATGTCGTCCTCGAAGGGTTAATGGGTTAACATATCAAACATCGAGAAATCTGGATATTAACACTAATTTACTCAAATTTTTCTCAAAGTTAAAGCAGTTGTTAAAAGAAAAATGAAAATGAAGTCAAAAAGAATTAAAATAGAATAATTATTATTATTTGGTTCTCATAATTGATAAAAAGTGGACCAAGAATATAGACTAAAATATTTTTTAAATCATACAGTTGGAATTACAAGAGACATTATCCAATCCATGCACACCAATTTTAATAAACTTTTAATATAATATAGAAACTCAGAAATATTTGGCACATATTTTTTTTTTATCGCCAATCATCCACTTCGGAAGGGTGCAAATCACCCTCAAAATTAGGGATAAAAATATGTTTTATCTAGCATTTCAGAAACTATTAGAGGTAGACTACAAAAATTCAAATTACACATTTTGCGTTTTTTAATGGCAATTTTTATTACGCAAACAGATTTTAAGCCTTGAGTGATATAATTTATTTTTAATGCAACATTTTGGGGAAACTTTGTTAAAATTAGTAAGGGAAAGTATTATGAACAATTCATATAATAATCTATTTTTATAAAGACCTCATTGCAATCCTGTTGAAATATTGTTAAATAATTAATACTGGGCTAAAAAATTTTCTTTGTTTAAAAAAAGAGAACTTTCACATTCTCGTGAATTCTCGTTTATTAAACGTTGAATTATTTTTATTATCATTTGTATACCCAAACTATATGACAAAAATATAGATAAATTGGAATTGTTAGCATCGCTGTCATAGAAGATATGACATTGCAAATTATACTTCATTTTATCTCTGTTGATTTTCTTTGCCTGTATCTTTCTCATTTAGTATTTTAGCAACCAGACTGGGTCATAAATTGCTATTGATTTCGTAAAACTAAAACTTCCAATTTATCTTCTTTTTTTTTTAATCTTTGAGAAACCAATTGTACAGCAAGTTTCATGATTGAAAAATAAATAAATTCTGTAGTTTAATTTTTTTTTCTAGCAGCAATAGTTTTTGAGATATAGTACAAAATAGGTTTTCCACCCCAATTGTGGGGGCTGTTTTAACCCCTTCAGAGTGAATTACCGCCGATACAAAAAACCCGTGTCAAATATTTTTGCGTGTACAATTGAGAAATGTCCCTTGTTAGACGATCCTACGAGGATTTATCATTTCCGCAAATAACGATAAAACATAATGTTTTTGTCATTGAGGCAACCAGCGGTATTTACAAAATCAACACTGAATAAATGGAATACTCAAATAACATTTTTTGTAGTATCTCCAACAATGTCAGAATAAAATGCAAAAATGTCTGTATCTTTATGTTGTCTAGTTTCTTTTACATAAAATCTTTAAAATTGCTTTTAAAGTGATTTGATGGAAAGATATCCAAGTTTGTTATTCCTTCATATTCTATAAAAAAGTCATTGCTAACAATTACCATGATATGTCAATAATTAAAATTGTAATGAATCAGATGTTTAGAAGAAACGCAGCAGCGTTAACACAGCGTCAACAATAGCGAATAAAATATTTCCCTACTCCACAGTACAAGAACCCCAATATGAAGAGCAACGAGCCGTCGCTTCGGCTTCTGCCGATCGAAGACAAGACCAAAACAAACGAAGAGAACCGGAGTAAACAGCAAATAATAAACAAGAAACGCAACAGCCTGAAAAGCACGATGCTCGCATAGCACTGACCTCGCATTGCTCGCAGGCGACGGTCGCATCGCGAGGTTCGCCCTCGCACATCTGACACTGGAGCCGCGTGTTCCTCGACTCCTGATATTTTTCGACGATGCGCTGCATCGCCCTGTATTTGGGCAAATTGTGGGCGCCGCCTTCATCGAAGTAGACGGTCTTCTGGCAGACCGGGCACGAGAGGCACAGAGTGCCGCCGGACGGCGGAAAGCCTCCGTTTCCGGGTGTGCCGACGTAGCTTCCGGGTCTTGAGCTCGTCGACGTGCTGCTGCAAACCACCCCCGAGTCGGTCTCGGAGAGGATCGAGAGTTTGTCCGCCTCCTGGTCGGAGCCGGGGGCATTGGAGGAGTCGGTCGTCGACTCCGGCGGCGAGTCCGGCGGCGCCTGGAGGTTCACCGCGCACGAGAGACAAAGCGCGTGCCAGCAGGGCAACAGCACCGGCTCCACGAACAACTCCTTGCAGCAGGGGCATCGCAGCTCGTCCTCCATCCTTACGCGGCGAGTCTTCTTCTTGATTCACCCCTCGGCGACGACCACCACCGCCGATGCCGCCGACACCGCGTGCCACCCGCAACAACGCGCGCCTTCGACCTCCGATGGACCTTCGATCGAACCAAGTCGAATCGAACACGTCCAGCGATCCCCTTCGCTCGATTCGATGCGTTCACAGTCGAACCGATTCCGCGCTATTCGCTTCGACGTTCTCTCCGAGCATTCATCACACGCAAACAATTTCCAGGCGATCGTTTCCGTCTTCCCGTTTCATCAGAAGACCTAGCGACGCATCGTTTCAAAACGAACGAGCAAACTTCGCCGGGACCATCTCGTGGCTTCGCTTCTTTTCACCAGAAATTATCCATCGCTCGATCGCGCCGCACATCGCACGCCAGAATCCTGCGAGCACCGAGTCCTTTACATTTTTCGCTAATCGCCGGGGCCGCAGGACGCACCGACGCGATTCGCGTGCCTCGTTTCTTCGCGTCGGTTTCTCGGCGAAAACAGTTTAAAACGTTGTTTCGAACGAGCACTGTTCGTTTGTGGATACAGAGAACCGTTCGCCGATTTTCGCGAGTCCACTGTTTCGGTTGCGATTCCGTGAATACACCGGCACAGAACAAGCAAGAAACGAGGCGAGGCGCGCCGCAAGACGTCACAGAGTTGACTGGGTTGACTGACACTCACCAGCGTTCACCCTCTGCGCACCGCGCTCGCGCAACTTTGCTCAGGGACGGCTCGTTGCCCTCTGACCCCGTCGTAACAAGCTGTTTTTACTTATCTTTTTTAGATTTTCTGTACTCGTTTCAATCTGCGTGTCTCTCGTATTCAATTCTTGTTTCTGTGTCTACTAGAGCAAGTCAGTAGATGAACAAATTTTAGATTAATCAATAATTACTAGAAATCTAGATTTTTTATTTAGATTAATGTCCCTTTATTTTATGTAGAAATCGTTTGCCGTTTCGGAAATCTAACGTTTTTAATGAAAAGTAGGTACATAGGTATATTTATTTGAATTAGCAGTGCTCATTTCGCTAGAAACAAGATTACAATATGCACATAAAGAATATTACCCAGATAGCCAAATCGGATCGAACCATTTCAGCACCTGTAGTTAGATTGTTGACAGACCTACTGCTGGCCTGGCGACAGATTGGCAGCAGAATTCAAACAGATACTGTTGTCAATTTTGTAAGAGTTCTGTTAGCAGGATTTGCTCGGTTTCTTACGCCAATTTGCTTCCCGATCTGATAATACAGGTCCTGTTTGTAAAATAGCAACTAATGCAAAAACAGATGATCTACAGACAGGTTCCGTTACATCTGCTGACAATCTGCTGCCGATATGCACGCTGATGGTGTATAGGGATAATGATATTTCATAATTAGACTGCGGATTTTTATGCAAAATAAAATTTTATGGACGTAAATACAGAATTATGATATCTAAATGATCGTATTACCAAAAAAAGATAAAATTCATACTGTCGATTCTCAAATATAAATCAACAAATTCTGCTTCATTTCGAATCCCAGTGACACAATTTGTGTAATCAGCGTGTGCGATTAAATTATAAATAATTTCAATACAGTGAAACTTCATTTATAATATGAATTTGTTGGGAAATAAATACATTAATTCGGTTGATTATTTTAACCAAGTAATTCATATAATAGGAGTTGACCTAATTTCACTAGTCATAATTTTTCGTTCAATAATTGGAATTCATATTCATATAAGAGGATTCTACATTCACATTGAAATTTATATATAACAACATCACACTACTTGCCTAGTGTTTCATAATGTTTATTAAAATTTCAAATAACCAGGTCCTACAAAAATTTTTTGTTACAAACGGAATTTGTAAGTACTGTAGATACGCTCCTGTCGCGAGCTCCCTCTCCCTCTCATTCTCCTGTTGCCTTTAGCACCGTCCTTCTGCCTTCTACCCGTCCATCTATCTTATTCTTCTTCTATCTAGGAAAGATGCAAGATTGTAAAACGGGAGAAAAACAAAAAGAGGAATAGGAAATGGTCGTGTATTCCGCGTTAGCGATCCCTCGCAACGAAATAATGCGATAAACGATACGTTTCCTTATTTATATTCACACGGATCGACGCTGGCAATGACCAGTCTTTTGAAGCGTGATTCCGTGAACGCGCGATACTTTTATGTCTTCAACAAAAAACGCGACAGGACTATCATCTGTTAAAGTAACTTGCGATTATTCCCGCTTGGAACTATCGCGACATCGTTTAATATTCGCATAAGTCATAAGAACTTGAGAAGCGCGAAAATAATTCTGAAACTGTTTGCTATGATACGATTATTTTTTGGAGTATTCGCTGGTTTCATAACTATCGTAATAATTTTATTTGTTCGAATTCTAATTTGGCAACGCAATTCGTGAAGATAGCAGAGCCCGTCGAAGTCGGCAGTATCAAAAGATGAACGCGGAGGCGCCACGTACTTGTAGTGGCAAAGCGACTTTACCGGGCGACTAACAACTATTGGAAATCGATTTCATAACTATGTTTTGATTTGGTAAGTCAATAAATCTTTTCTCGACAATGTCTGCGTAAAAAATCTCCGGTTATGAGGCCTGGCAGGATTGAAAGGTGAGGCAACGCCGTGTTTCGATATTTATTCGAATGTTTTATCTTTGCGAGGCAACACACGCGCCTTCTATCGCTTATTTCTGTAGTTCGTGTTCTTCGTGTTACGTGACAATAGAAACGGGGAATATTACGTAACGCAAACCCATGGCTGTGAACGTGCCATTGAAATTAACCTTCACCATTGTTCCAATTCATTATTTCCTAACATCATTTTTTTACTTACATCCCCTATTTTTTGTCTGTATCTTCAAAATGTGTCCAATGAACAACTCTAAAAACTAAAAATACAAATGCAATTTCAGTGTTTCGATACGCTTACATATATAAATACAGGAATCATCAAAGATTGGTACAGACGATCTTGACTATACATATTTAAAAAAGCTACATGTTCACGTTATTATTATATGAATTGTAACAGCTAGGAAAACAAGTTTAGTGGTGTAGCGACGTTGTCGCTCCCTCAAAATGTGTTTCTTATTTCTTGTTTTTGCGTAGAATCTTATCCAGCCAAATTTAGTGTGATAAAGTACGAAATGAAACTAAAAATGCTCGCACCTTTATCGAAGAGGATTATTGCCCAACACTTTCTTCACGCACGTTGCTATGGATCTCCCAGGTTAGCTTCAATACTCAACGATTTTACGTTTTTTTTTTTTCAATTTTGTGATCGATTCGTGTTGAATTAAAAAAATTAAATGGAACCACGGATGAAATATTTCCAGCACAGACACGTGCAGCACGTTCGACTTGGTGATCGTTGGCGGGGGTATCGTAGGGTGTGCCACCGCTAGAGAAATGATGATGAGACACCCAAATTTAAAAATGGCAATAGTCGAGAAGGAAAAAGAATTAGCTATGCATCAAACAGGCCACAACAGCGGCGTGGTACACGCGGGCATTTACTACAAACCTGGCAGTATGAAAGTAAGGATACAGTCATCAATGAAATGTTTTCCATTGAACGGCGCGAATTTTAAAAATGATAGAACAATGCTTCGCTAAGAGACACTTAATTCGACAGGAAATAATTGCAGGCGAAATTGTGCGTGGAAGGTTTAAAACTGTCCTACGATTATTTCTGTCTGCACGAAATACCGCATAAGAAAGTTGGAAAACTCATAGTAGCTCATAACGAAAAACAAGTTAAATTATTGGACGGATTGTTCGAGCGAGGAATGCAGAACAACGTACCGGATCTCGAATTAGTCGATAAACATTGTATAAAAAATTATGAACCTAAATGCGAAGTACGAAACTTTTTTCTTTCTATACAAACAAAATCTTCGAAACGATATGAAACCGAAATATGTATAATGTACAGGGAGAAAAAGCACTGTGGTCGCCGTGGACAGGAATCGTTGATTGGGGATTGGTTTGCAAACATTTTGCAAAAGAGTTTGAAAAGATGGGCGGTAAAATATTTTATAATTTCGAAGTGACCGGATTTTCAGAATGCACAGAGTCGAAGGGAAATGAAGAACTGGCTCCGATCACGATAATATCGAAACATAATGTACATTTCTTCTTTCTGTAGCTGTTAGTCCATGTTCCTACATTAGAGTCGTTCAACTTCTCTATCATGGCTTTACGTTGTAGCATTTGCAAGCAAAATATGTGCTAACGTGTGCTGGTTTGCACTCGGATCGCTTGGCGGTTATGACGGGATGCGATCTGAACCCACGAATAGTTCCGTTTCGTGGCGAGTACCTGTTACTAAGCGACAAGAAGAAACATATATGTACGACCAATTTGTATCCCGTTCCAGATCCTAGATTCCCATTTTTAGGGGTCCATTTCACCCCCAGGATGAACAGCGATATATGGTTGGGACCCAACGCGGTTCTGGCACTCGCCAGAGAGGGTTATCGGTAAGCTGTAAATTGGTGCAATATTTACGTGCATAATTCAATTATCGATAATCACACATTTTTAGATGGTCCGACATAAATATTCGAGATTGCATCGAAATGGCGAAATTTCCTGGATTATATAAACTGTGCTTCCGATTTTTTATTCCCGGATGCAAAGAAGTGATGAAGTCGATCTTTTATCCGCTCGCTATTAAAGATATAAGAAAGTTCATTCCTGAAGTAACTATCAAAGATATAAAAAGGTAAATGCGAGGATGTTGAAAAGTTTGTTTCATTTTATCGATGTTTTTTTTTTTACATTGAATCTGCTTGTGCAGGGGACCGGCCGGTGTTCGAGCACAGGCACTGGATAAGAATGGAAATTTAGTAGACGATTTTGTGTTCGACGGAGGAAAAGGTAGTTTGGGCGAGAGGGTAATTCATTGTCGCAACGCCCCTTCCCCCGCTGCGACTAGTTCAATGGCAATCGCGAAATTCATTGCCGATAAATTGAAGACTGACTTCAAACTTTAACGAACTATTGCGTTAGAACTGGCAAACATAGCTCTGTCTATTCAAAAAATAATCTGTTTAAAATTATCTGTGCACTGTGTGTGCAGATTTTTTTTTTTTATTTATAAAAACTCTTATGTAAAACTGATATTTAAAACATTGTGACTTCATTTTAATGCAACAGTAAATAATTTTATTACTGATATGTGCACGTATGCGCTGTACGTGTATATATTTATATACATATATGGCAAAGTATTTACACTTGAGTCAATCAAATGTTTCTACACTTTATCACGATTCTGACGCAGAACGTTTACTTCTTTTGTGTTTGTATTTTAAGAAAATATGTTAATAGTATTAAATGTTAATAGTGTTAATAGTGCATTTGTACTTTTGTACATTAAAGGAAGCAAAAACATTTAATACGTAAATATTCTTTGCAAATATGTGAAAATATACCAACATTTGTGTATCGTTTTCTCAAATTATTCTGAATCCAGTCCAGGATATCAAGAGACGAGAAGTCGCAAAATCCCATGCTGCTGTCGAGTGAAATCCCATGTTTGAGAGAACAACTCCGTATTCGCTTAATGCAAACATAGAGTAGACTGCAACGGAAAAGTTCAGTTTTTCACTAGTATCTTTGGCTTTTTTTTTCTTATAATATGCAACTCACCTAGAGGTTCACAGTACTTATTATGTCTATAGAAAAAATAACATGCGAGCAATATGGAAAAGACATTTAAGAACATCGATCTCCTTTTCCACTTCATAGAAGCAGTCTCTGACAATTCTCTAGTGATATTACGACAATTTTTCATGATAAAGTATGCCACTAGCATATGAATGAAAGACGTTATTAAAAATGTTATAAAAGACAATTTGTGGAAGGCTGAAAGGAAAAAAGAAATGTTATTTTCTATTTTTGCTATCCGTATAGTCGTATACGTACCATAATTTTCATTAGAAGTCCAAAAACTTAAAGTAACGAGAGATATGTTTTCGATGGCGTAAGTAACTATCGCGATATTAGATAAATTTTGAGCCCATTTGTAGATATGTTCTTTGTAATAACGATAATACATTATTAATACTAAAATCCTCACTACTGCTTGCACCGCGATTGAAGTTTTCCATACATCTCTTTGTGGCTTGTAATGTCCAATCGCAGCGGAAACAGATGGCAAGAAATTATAAACCTGGAACAAAAAGATAATACGCCTTACCATATGATTATCCGTTTGGTCACCATAAATATAATTATATAATCTTATCGTTTACTTGAGAAGAAATAAAACGACGATAACGAGGGCACGGTAAAAATAAACATATAATCAACTTGGCGTTCTTATGGAACGGAAATAAAGGGTATTTCAAGCAATTAACGTACCTTGCAGTGAGTGGAGGTAGAATGCTCGAAATTGTATAAAATGGACCATACGATACAAAATATAAATGCCACAAATGGTAACGAAACGGTGAACCATGCCAGCTTGGAGAAAGACAGTACAACCCGCGCTTTCGACGACATATCGTCTTCCACTAGCGGGATGTATTCTGACCCTACCCTCGCCTTGTTCATCGTATTAACTTCTAGATTATAATTTACGTCATAGGAAACGTGTTTGATACTCTTAATAGGCTAAAGCGCGAAACGTTCTATTGATACCCCGCGATGCGCGGGTTTCCTTTTTTTCGGATTCTTTTACCCGTTGCCGAATACCAACAACCATACCGGGACGTGGAGTTATCGGCGAATTCAACGAAAGACAAACTCAGCGCGTGAAACCGACCAGAATCCTTCAGTACGAACATTTTCCAGTGAAAGCATCAAACCACACGCGATACCATTTTAACGTAAAATCGATCCGGTCATCCTGGTCTTCTCTCAGTCTCTCCTCGTTGCATGCGCAACAATCAGCAACAATCGCTGAGCGGCTGAGCGTGCAACGACATCGCGTGGCATGGAATCGCATCGAAATGGCGGTAAAGAAGACGAAATTTGATATTTCCTTCTCTACTTTGGCACCAGATTGCAGCAGTTTACGGTTTACTTCGCGATCCGTTCCGTCGGTTCTGCTATCAGCTGTTCCATATTTTGGTGTATTCATTCGTCGCGCTCAATCTCTCGTAACTCGCGTTTATGTTGTGTTTACGTTGCGTTTACGTTGAAAAGCATTTTCGCACTTTGTTATGGTTGTGCGGTACACGAATACGAAATCAGAGAGCTTATTAACGCGTGGGTGTCGTGGGGAAACAGTTTTGACTCTTTGAGGTTAGATTTCGGAGTAACGCAAAGAAAAGTGACTTTATCGATAATTAATTGTTTTTCGCTGTTTGTGACCGATGAGAGGGCGATAGAAATTTATCTACGATTATTAAAATATGTAAGTACAGCGTTTATCGTTTATGTTTTGTATTTTTGTTTAGAAAAATTGCGAGTATGTTGCTCTACTTGTAAACATCAAATTTTTTGTTAATGTACACAAAGAAGTTATAAGATTACCTTTCTTGATGCACTTTGAAAAAAAGTTGCACTGCGTTAGGTTCTAGAACTAATAGCGTTGGACATGGTAAATGATGAAGATGTTGGCGAATCGATGTCAGAAATGTTTCCATAACACCGAGATTCATGTTCACTATATCGATAGCATTTCCCAGTATTATATTACAGTCGTGGCATCGGCCTCGTTGTATCGCGCAATAAGCTTTGAAACACATTTTCACCGTTGATACGCGTTGCATGGTTTGATGTGCTGCATACAGAGTATCCAATAATAGGGAATCATCTCTGAAGCGTTTGTATCTTACCGAATGGTTTCACCTACGGCTTTAACCCTGTAATCACGTTTTTGCATAAAACATGTACGCTTCTTACGCGACAATCGAATTTACGGGAGAAGACATACGCGACTAAAAAGTTACATGTTGGAAAATCTCATTCCTCGACCGATAACGGTTATCGTCTTTTAATGACGAAAGGGGAAGAAAAATTTAGACAAAACTAAAATGGGAGTTAAAGGAAAAGACGTAGAAGAAAAAGGTTGAGTTATGGTGGGAAGTAGAGCTCTTACTGTCCGGATATCCGAATACCGGAATTACTTCTTATAATTCGAAATCCGGATATTTTTCGTCAGGGCCGTTCCTGGCGGGATTGCAGAAGGTGCCTTTGCACCTGGGCGGCCAAATTCAGGAGCGGCTGAAAATCGTTTACTATACGTAAAATTTTGACTAATAACAATGATAAGCAAACATTTTTTTTTTATAAATATTAACCTTTTAGACAAATATTATCCAGTCGAATTAATTTTGATTTTCAATCTTTATTATCATTAGACTGCGGATGCTTAACAGATAGCAAATTTTTATTTCACTCGGTGCAAAAAATCAAAAAGGCAAACTAAAAACACAAAATGCTGAAAACGACACAAGTTGCAATATTACTTTTATGGGACACTGCCCATATCACCAACGTTTAGAATTTCTGCTCCTCTTTAGTATTATCTTTTTAACTTCCCGATTTATAGGGAAGTTATTGTATTTGTTTCTTTATAATGTTGACGCCCCTAGGCCGATGCCTGATATGCCTTAGCCTAAAGTCGGCTCTGTATCCGAATATCCGAATAGGAATTTTATCAATATCTAAATACTCGGATACTCAAGACTCGAATATCTGTAAATTCGAGCAATAATAACAGATCTTGTAGAGAGTCGAAGAAAAGGAAACGATATTCAATCTATTACTATTAATAAATTACTATAAGATTCTGTGACTTCGAAAATATTCAAAATTCTATCTTTTCCTATACAATTCAATAAAACATTCTATGTTCCACCTGTTATCCTATTTCAAGTTATGTTCTATCCTGAGTATGAAAATTAAGAGGTAAAATATCTTTACTCTATAATATGTAGAGGGAATAAAGAATTGAGATTGGGATAGAAATCAATTTTAATACTTTGAATAATTATTATTTTTTTATTATATTATAAGTTATCACAATCAATGATTAGTAATACATACTCAGTCTTTAATATATTTTATAACTAGAATCTTACAGCTATCGATATTCTCAGGTCTACCTTAAAACTACAATCTCATATCTGTTAATACTTTTAATTCTACCTTAAAATTACAATCTTACTTCTATTTTATCACAAGTTCGCAGCCAATTAGCTCGATCATTATCGATTGCCCAGGTCTCACTACGTGGAAGTTACTGCGAGTGGAGACCCAGAGAGAGATCGATGGAATCAAAGTTCCATCAATCTCCCTTTTCAAAAATCTTAAAATCTAAACCTTAAACTAGCGAACCTTAGAGATGTAAGGAATCACAAAGTTCCCTCCATCCCTTCAGCTCGGAACTTAGTCTAGCGAACCTTGAAGATGGATGGAATCAAAGTTCCATCCCCTCAGTTCGAAGAATTGTCATTGAAGAATGAACTTGGCAGTGTCTCTAACCAATTGCGCACGGACAATTCTACACCTTGATCGTCGTCGAAACGTCTCAGTTCGTGTTTGAGTGGTTAAAACATGTGGTAGTCACAAATCTGGGCTGTAGTGCGGGAGTTCCAGTGCTTCCCAATAAATCCTTTTAATTTTTCTGGGGTCAATGCAACGATGTATGGCTGAGCGTTGTCCTGAAGCAAAATCACACTTCGGATAAGCATGTTTCGTTTCGTTTACCGACGAGCCGGTTTCGCTTCGAAAAAATGTATTGGGAAACACTGGAACACCTCGAAGGGGAGGAAAATGTAAAACAAAACGGAAGAAAAATTCTAGTATAACTAGATTCGCGTTGCTCAAACCCGCGTCGTTGAAACCTACGTGGTTCAAAGGTCAACTATAGTTCTGAACGCGACCGCTGCACGCAGGGGAATCGCAGGGTGGTTATTCTGGCGAGTTTCGATCACGTTAGACGCAATGCGTCGAGACGGTTTGCCAGGAGAGCCGCAATATCACTGTATTGCACTGGAAGGCGAGCACGAAACCACTCCACCGGCAACCCCCGCCCTGTCGATAGACATATCGACATCAACCACTTTCCCCAATTCGAGTCAGCCCACCTTCGCGATGCGCTCTTCTCGCATTACAGTCGCGAGTCGCGCTGTCATCGAACCGATCTTGTATCTTCGCGTCGCACCTTCTTTTATCTTGCACCTCGCACTATGTGTAATAACTCTGTCACGCGACTATTTGCACGCGAAAATTGGAGCACATGTATTTAACGCAAGTCCGCACACATGCGAGCGAACAATAATAATAAATCGGGCATATTGCCACTGGATCGGTCTAGAGACACTGTCACACGCGTTAGCAATACGTATCGTTAAGCAAATTGCTCGTTACGTTAGGTTGTTCCGCGTAAAACCGAGCATTTGGCTCCGAAAGAGTCGCATCGTTGATCCGGAAACAGCCAAATGGCCAACTATCGAGGAATCAATTGTTTCATTCGCGATGCGTCAAACTAGGGACGAGATTATACAGGGTGGTGTAATTGGAAATGAAACAATGATATTAGAGGCGAGTGAGGAGCTCTTGAATCGTTTTACCGGTTAACCGACACCCTGTATGTCCGTCTTGGCAAGCAGACACTAATGACACTATCGGCTTTCGTCTCGTACGAAATCATCAGCATTACCGTCACCAAGTTCTATTCGTGTCAAACAATTTAAAGTAGATTGTGTATAAACGATCGGGCACTCTCGCTCTTTCTTCGCCTCTCTTCTCTCTGCTTCGCTACCCCTAGAGTACAGTTGCATAAGAGCATAGGTAGGCATTTAGGCATACGCGTCGATACATCCGCGGAGAGACGCTTTCGAAATTGGTGACACGGCGACATCAGCTTACGCGACGAAACTCTATTCGAAAAGCTCGTAAATGATGGTTCGAATTTCATTAACTATAGACGCCAAGTGGACCGGATCGCTTCAAATCTGTGACGTTGGATTCGAATCGCTTCGAATCTATGATGTTAGTTTCGAATCTATGACGTTGATTTGTAATAATATTTTACTTTTATTTACAAGGGAATGGACCTTTTGTTACACAAGGGAAGGAAAAAAAGAAAAGGTTCAATGTTCATCTAGATACAACAATAAATCACAAAATTATTTTATTGCAACAATAATAATAAAAATGTTCGGCTGTTACTAATACAGCATTAAAAACTCTTGGGTTCATAAAGCGTTTCTCTGCGGATTTCGTTAATATACAAACGATAAACTTGCTGTACATATCGTTAGTCAGGCCTTAACTAGAATATGCGTCGGTTATTTGATCTCCTACCTCAATAAAATATATTAATCAATTAGAAAGAGTTGAACACAGGCTTTTAAGATTCGTAGAATATAAATTACACATTTCTAGACCCATTTCCGATCATGATTATAATTCAATTCTTGAAAAATTTAACATGAAAACCTTAGCTGCGCATAGAATAGTAAATTATATAATTTTTGTTTTAAAAATTATTAATACAAAAGTAGACTGTTCGTACTCAAATTCATTGACTTATATGCAATACGCACCAATAAGAAACGTCGGAAAAAGACAACCTTTTATACCCCGGAACTACAAGTTGAAATATGGATTACTTGATCCAGTTAATCGTATACTCAAAGAAACAAGCACATACGTTAACAATATTGATTTTTTGTCCGGTAACATCTCGTTGTTTGAAAGTAAAACAACAACTTAACAATTTGTAAAATACTACGTCTTAAGTATTATTATAATTATTATTACTATTATTATTATAATAATTATTATTATTAGGTAAAAGGCTTTGCCCGTCTAGTTTAAATAAATAAAAAAGAAAAAAGAAACAAAAAACAAAACATGATTTTTAAGGGAAAAAAGAAAAAACGATAACATAAGTACAATTTAAAATGAGTACAATCACAATATTAATTAATTAATTAACTATCGCTTTACAGGCAGAATTTCTGAACATGGTAAGAGTATGTACTGAATATAGTAATTCTGGAATCACTTCAAAATTGTATTACAAGTTCGATAACCTTCACTTTTATTCGCCGCAAGCCCTTCTCGCAACAATTTGTAGGCGACATCTCGAAGTACTCGACGTTCTTCGCAGTCCTTGGTATCAAACCTAGATCAACGCGTCCTCCAAGCGAAAATCGATCCCTCATACGCGTACATCGCGGCGCGTCGTTCGCGGCACGTGGAAACCCGCGGCGTAACTTTTTCTCTGTTTGCCTCGTGTCGTAGGAAGCTGCGATTACGCTGCGTTTCCGAGAAACCTCTGCCAGGTGGTCGTACTCGCGTCCCAGATAGGTGCTATCTCTCGCGGTAACTTTTCATCGACCGTAAACCGAAAGAGCCTTTATCCTCGGTGTAAACGCGTGCCAGAAGTCGCGCGGTCTCTTTGCAAACGTAAGGACAAAAAAGAAGACGATCTTTACGTAATCCGCGAAGCGTTCACGCGAACGAACTAGGCGAATCGCGATCTCCAGCGATTCCGTCGCGGAGAAGCTTTTCAGGACGTTGTAAAATTATTACGACATCCGTGCATGGATCTTACTCCTCGATCGTAAAGACGATCGTGGTCTCGCGAAGACGAGATGCGCGATATGGAAGGAGAAAAGCTGATGGAAACTCAAAGGCATGATATTCAGAAGGAAAAGAGAACAGCATTCGGTGAACAGGAGGAGACGCGGCATTAGATCGAGAAGGAAAAGAGGATTATAAGGGACAGAGCTGTTAGAATCAGACAGTAAGGCAGAGACACAGAAAACTATAATAGGAAAAAATACAATACTCCGTTTTATATTCAAACTGGGCACCTACCTAGAGTTCTTTGTAAATGTTATCAATTATTGTAATTGTAAATGTTATCAATTACTTAATGGTATCAATTCTGATCCAGAGAATGTTTTAGATAAGTGTCTAATTTATTTTGAACATACTTTAAACATACCGTAAACCAGGGTCACTTTGCACCTAAACGCGAATAAAACTCGCGAACTGATTCGACTGCCACTTTATTATATTATATCGAATTAAAACCTGGAAATGTATAAGTTAAAAGTTAATTTAACATTCATAAATACACTCTTAAATTGGTTGACATCTTTTAATAGAAAAGTATGGGAGTAATTAACCTTTTTGTATGAAAGTCCATGAAAGTGTTGTTTATGTGTGTTAGAAAAGTATGTATCTGTATCTATAAGGAATAATTCCATTAGGTTTATTTATTACTTATTACTAAACTGCGGATGTTTATGCAAATTCACATTTTCAAGGGCATAAAGAAAGAAAATCAACTCAAATAAGAATGTCTTTTACCTTCTGAATATCATAAAATGTATTTTATTTGCGACATTTCTTGTATTGTTCCATCTATGTCTATCATAAATGCATATATATCAGCACTTATTACGTTTATATGGGATAAATTCAAACGTTAATAAGCAGTTTATACTAATACTAAAATTGTGGTAGTGCAAAGTATCTACCGGGTTATTTGGGTCGAAAGGTCGAAAAAAACTATTATAAAATAATTTATAAACTGAAGATTGCAACATACCTAGTGAGTTGTTAAGAATGTTACCTTCAGTAACATAAAAAATAAACGAAAACCTTTGAAAATTGGAGAAATGAGTCTTTATGCGATAGTAAAACTTTACACAAAATTTTAGAAAAATTGATTCGGTAGTTTTGAAATTATTTAACTTTCAATTCAACGTCTATTCTTATGAGAAAACGCAATATTAAAAAATATATTACAGAATTAAAACTGAAGTTGCTAAGAATTATATTTTAGGTATATTCTAATAAACAAGTTTATAACGAAAAATCAATCTTTCTGGCTAGTTTTCATCACAAGAAGAAGCCTTATTAATATCTTGGAAATTGATCAACTTTTGGCTGAGATTATTACACTTTAATATTTGACAAAACAAACTGACCTTAATATTCCATCGAAAAAAATTTTGTTTAGAATTTTGGTATATGTATTTAAGTTTATAGGCGTTAAAACTTAATTATATGAGCACGAAACATTTTTTTCTTGAGATTATCGGAAACTCTTGAAAAATTGCCCTGATTTTGCATGATTTCCTATATTTATTATATCAATATATCACACAAAGTACCGTACCATGATATTTACTTTTCTAAATTCTCCAGTAGCACTCGCATCAGCCAATGCCTTTCTTATAAAAAAAAATATGAGAATTTCCCGCTTTCAATGCTATGAAAATTAACATTGAACTTTACTGACCCCATAATTAAATTACAGAATGAAAATACAGAGTCTGAGTGGAAAATAAAGTTAACTAACCAACTAATCTAATAGGTAATTACATAATTTTCCATTGTGCGGATATTTGTATAAAAAGTTTCTTTTTTTTCCACTTCAATGCTAAATTCCCACTGTGCGGCAGTGGTTAAGCGAAACATACAAAAGAGATTGGCGAAAGAAAGAAAAAGCGATCCCGCGGGGGGTGTATGTGTGGGAGAGCGGATGATAAGGGGTGACGAAGGTGGAGGAGAGCCAGGGTGTTCTCGCGTGTGCGTGCAGGACACAGAAGGAGTCGCGCAAGCGCGCCTCGGACGCGGCGTACGCTCGGGATCCGCGTGGCGCGAGTTAGAAGTTGGCTTCGCGCTCTTAGTCGCGCCCCGTCCTTACGCGTTCGTTCTCGTTTGCCCCGTTGCGTGGGAGAGCCAAGGAGCCGTTGGCCGAGTCGCGGGCGGAACCAGGTTCTGCGACCGACTCTTTTTCCCGCGGTTCCTCGCGAGAGGAAAGCAGCGCGCGCGCGACTCGCGACGCGTTGCGATCGCGCGGAGACCCGATCCGGTAATCATTGCGATGAAATCGGTTACGCCGTCGTGTCCTCCTCGTAGTATCCTCCCCTGACACTGGCGCCGCTTCCTTCCGATCCACCGATGCGGTTTCGTCTTTCCTGAGCCCTCCGACCGCGTTCGATGGAATCGCCGGAGCCACGAGGGACTTGGAGAAGAGATCGGACGCGTCGACGCGTCGAACATGTCTGAGAAGAGATTCGGTCGAGGCGCGCGCGAGACCAACGAGATCATCGACGAGAAGATCGCGAGGAAGAGGAGCACCGCGCAGCGGAGATGGCGGATCTTGGCGAAGGCGTTGATCGGTACCAACGAGTCGATCTCCGTCGAGGACGAGGTCTCGGTTCGTCGATTCACCAGCTTCGATTTGCTGAAAGTCGCTCAGTTGGAGAACGCGCCACCCGATCCGGACTCCGACTGGTACGAATACTCCGCCGCGTTGGACAACAAGCTGTTCGCCGTGCACATACGACGGATAACCAAGAGCTTCACCGCGAACGAGCTGATCGGCTTCAACAACACCGGCAACGTGTGCGTGTGGCCGTCGGAGGAGTGCCTGGCCTATTATCTGCTGAAGAACCGCGAGGTTTGTCGAAACCGAAGAGTCCTCGAACTCGGCGGCGGGATGAGCTGCCTGGCCGGCGTGATCGCCGCGAAATACTGCGACCCCAGCAACGTGACGCTGACGGACGGTAACGTGACCAGCGTGGAGAACGTCCGGCGCATCGTCGCGAGGAACGGTATGGCTGATTTCGTCGAGTGCGGCGTCGTTCAATGGGCCAAAGCGGCGAGAACGATCAGAGCAGCGGCCAGGCCGGCCAGAACGTTCTTCCACCCGCACTCCAACAGCCTCCGAGCCAAGGTGATCTCATATTCTGCCGCGATCCCGCGCCAAGTCGCGATTCGACCTCTCTTCGAACGCCCGTACAAACTTTTCCTCGTTTCCGCGCGCGTATCGCCTCGGTAAAGATTTGCGAGGCGTTCAATTTCCACCTTTGATACTATTTCCTATTCGTCAGGATCCTAGGAGGATCCTAAATCGCAGCCGCGCGAGTTTCTGAATTTGATTTTTACGCAGAGCTGGATCGGCGGCGGCGGCAAGGAAACAGCGAAACTCGCGGAGAAACCGTACGACGTGATCCTCTGCGCGGACTGTCTGTTCTTCGACGAGGCCCGCTCGGACCTGGTGGAGACGATCTACGGTTGCCTCGCGAACGACGGCCTCGCCCTGGTGATGGCTCCCAGACGGGGCTCGACATTTCAAATGTTCGCGGAAGCGGCGGCGAAGCGGGGCTTCGTCGCGCGGCAGATAGATCGTTACGACAGCAAGATCTGGTCGAGGCATCTGGAGATGTTGGAGCATAGCCAGGAGTATTGTCCGGATCTCCATTATCCGATTCTTCTGGAGCTGACCAAGCAGAAGAGAACGCCGCCTGGATGATCCGCATCGATCGTCGACGAGCACCGCGTCACCGACCGCCATCGACGATCCAGCCGCGGGTTTCGATCGACCAGCTACTCGATCGTTCCTATTCGTTCCTCTCGTCATTTTCCACCTCGTTGTTCCTCCTTGCGGGCTTAGACTCTTCCTTGCGTATTTCCTCCTCGAACCCAGTTCCTTCCGCTTTTTTTTTTCAGCGCAGCGTTTCCGAAAACTGTCGGATACTTTTCCCTTCGCCCTTTTCTGAGAGACTATTTCCTGATAGTGATGGGATTTCAATAACTTCGAATCGCTTCGAATACAAACATATTTATGATGAAAAATTGGAATCGTTTCGAACACGATGCGAAGCTTGCAAGGGAACATACCAAAGTGTCAATTACCGATTTTGATGTAGTTTTCATAAAAATATTTGACACGTATTTTTTTAGTTGCCATCATGCATATTGAAGGGGTGAAAACTGCCCCAAAAGTTGGGGATGTCAAACCTATTTTGATGAATACCTCTGGTACTACTAATTATAGAATAATGGTGTAAATTGATAAAATTTGTGTTTTCGGATGACAAATTTAATTATGTAAACAGATTTGCTAAAGGTCAATTTATTTAAAAATGCCAGTTTTTTTTTATTATTAATTTTTGGGTTGAATTTCAATTCCATTAATTAAAAATCATAATTCCAATTGATCCGTATTTTATATATGACCATCAGAAATCTCCATACAAATTGATAAAAAAATACATTGAAATTTAACCCGAAAATTAATAAAAAATTGTATTTTTTAATATTTTATTTAAACAAACTGACTTTCTCAAATCTGTTTACACAGTTACATTTTCGTCCGAAACACACAAATTATGTCAATTTACATCATTAAACTATTTCTAGTAGCTCCAGAAATATCCAGCAAAATAGGTTTTGCACCCCCAAATTTGGGGGAAGTTTTCACCTCTTCAGTATTGATAATGGCAGCTAAAAAAATACGTGTCAAATATTTTTATGAGAACTACGTCGTAGCAAAGTTACATGAAAATCGGTGATTGACACTTCGGTATGATCCCTTATTAGAAGTCTTGAAATTGAAAGTCTTGAAATTGAAAGTCTTCAATGTTTTGAAAGTCTTAAATGTTTTGAAAGTCTTGAAACTAGATAGTTTACAAAATCGTGAATCGTGAGAATTCCGATAGATACTGAAAGCTTGATGAGTATTTGATATCTTACACGCTGTTTAATTGCTTTTATTCAGACAGTATCATAAACATAAAATACTTGAGGATGTCCGGTAAGTTGAATTCATCGTAAACACATTTATTTATTCGTTCGCTTTTATAACTTGCAATACATACATATTTCGAGTGATATTTAGATAATGAAATAAAGAATATGAAATGAAATAAAAAAGACTTTCCAATGATTTTGTCAATGATTATGAGAAAATAATTGTATTGCTTGTTTATGTTACATTACGAACAACATAATCGTATTTAAATTTCATTCATCTAATATTGTAAGTAACGTAATACAGTCACTCACGAATTTGTTCATGAATAGCATGTTAAATTTATCTCAATTCCAAAGAAGGGATTTGCCTTTGCACAATAAAAATGATGAAAAATGAAAAATAGTTTAACGTGGAAAATAATATGACATCAATTCAAAGAAAAAATATAATACTGCGAATTTCACAGTCAATCAACTTTTGAAATACCTGTGAATCACTTTTAATACAATATTGTACATAACGTAATATGGTAAATAGAGTGTGTAAGATATCAAATACTCATTAAGCTTTCAATATCTATCGAATCTCTTATGATTCACTATTTTAAAATCTATCTAGAGTTTCAAGACTTTCGAAACTATCAATACCGTTCAAGACTCCCAAGACTTTCAAGAGTTCTAAGCTTCAAATAGTGTTTGAAGCAATTCGAATTTCCAGAGTCTTGAAAAATTCCGAATCGTTTCGACGTTTAGATTCAAATGCCCATCGCTTGCCGAGTGACGTGCTGCGACTGAAACGATCGTCCTTTGGTGTCAAGGAGTTGTTGAAAGATTAGCGAGACCAGATAATTTAAAATTTAGGCATTTCCGACTCGTCGCACCGACGAGGCGAATCGTGATGCGATAGTATTCCGAGTACCTGATGTTAGACTGATAGGGCATTGAAGAATAGTAGTCGCGACCCTCGCAACCGTTTCAGACGAGAAGAAAGGGACTCGCGTTAATCGGTCGATTTCCTCGAGCGCCTCGGTTGCGTCAGTCAGTGCGGATATTGATAGTCGCGCAGGGAAAATCGCGAAACGTAAATCTTGTAACACGAGGGTCGTTGCGAATCCCTATACCGCGATTACGAATTAATCAGTCTTCGCCGGACAGTATACTCAAACGTATATGAATATCGTGCTGTCGGCGAAAATGATTTCCGCCGATTGTTAGTAGAATAGAACCGCAGGTCGTCCGCGGATTCCGAAAACTGCGAGGAAAGCTCGATGAACGATAGAGCGCGTCGTCTCCCACTTCCGAGAACTATCCCAGCCGTTCCTCCCCGCGTGTCACACTATCGTCATTGTTCTTTTATGAAATAGCTCCATTGACGTGCCTCTGTAGCTCCGCTCTTTCGCGAAACGACCGCGGCGCGCCGTACAGGACATAGCGTGTAGCATGAAAGTAGCCTTTCTAAGTCGGAATTACCAAGTGTGCCCGATCAGCCGTCCTCGAGAAGAATCTTCCAAGAATTCGCGGCTAGTTCCTTTCGTAGTAGAGAAGCTTAGCAGAGTGTCTGATCAATCTAATCAATCGAGGGTCCAAAACGCGTTAGTAGAAGTCGATAGCGCGCGATTTTTGTACGAAGACAGAGGAAAGACTTTTTCTCGCGGGATAGTTCGATCCGTAGACCGCCTGTCGTCGCTATATTTGTTATGAGACGTATCACGACCAATCGAGATGTCGACGCAAGCCGAGCGCACGTTTTGCCGCGGAGCCTTCTGACTCTTTCCTGTCCTAATGAATTAGAATAGTCACGCTTCCGCTGGCGCGAGTCGTCACGAGCGACTGCGATTCCTAAACGCGTGAATATTTGTTCCTTTATTTATTTTATTTATTCCGTCGTTTGTTATTTGTCCGTTTGCTCGTTCCCGAATTCGTTCGCGTGGCAAAGTTCGCGCCCGAGGATCGTAGAAGCGAAGATCTCGTCGAAACAAGAGCAAGCTAATTGACTAGAAACGCTTGTCGTGTGCACACACGGGATTTTCTGTTTCCTCGCGCCGTTTCGCGCTTCGCCACGACCGAGTTCGCAATACCGATACTCCGCCTGTTACCTCAATGGACCAATCTATGGTTAAGTCTAGTCGAAGCTACCAAAAGTTTCCATGATCACCTTATCTACCTGTACCTTTACAAAGAACGACGCGTATTTGTACGTATGTACTTACTAGACACGTAAGAAGACGTCATGATGAATAAAACATATTTTCACTTAATGTGTGATTATTATATAGATTGCGGAAGTTTATGCATTTATGGCAATTTTCAAATTACAAAAACCTATAAGGACGCCTGCAGGTATAAAAATGCAATCAAATATAAAAAATATAATGCATTTTATAATATTTAGAAAATAAAACACACATTTATTTAAGATTCAGTTGCTGTTGTATGTCTATAAAAATGTTAATTTGCATAAACTTCCGCAGTCTAGTGATTATCTATCGAACGTCCCTCGTCGAATTTATTATTATTTGTATTTACTTCTGCTACGGCCTACGGATACTTTTCTACCTAATCGTGTATTTTATTTCAGCCAACAAATATCTCAATTTAAAAAAAATATAAAGCATTAGCGTACGTTGCTACATAAGATTCTATAAAAATTTCATGGTCAATTTTGACCCGACATTCGCTGACCGAGGGTTACAAATAGGGTAGACCGGGGAAAATTGGGATCGCTTTCTCTTTAATGATAAATAAACAGGGCCGCAATCGTTATGTTTCACTAAAAATGTTTGCCGTTCCTAAACAACGGTTTTAAAAAATTAATGGACTATTATAATAAGTGCAGGAAAGATAAATGAGGCAATATAAACAATCGAAATGTCTCTATCGCGATGTAAAAAATACGGACTGAATTTTAGTCCAATTTGGTCCGGTCTATCCTAATTATTCGTTTTTTTATGCAAAGCAGATCTTTATGCAAAATAAAATTTTTGCTAGCACATATGAAGAATGAGACTTGCATAGCACCATGTTTATTTTTCTAAACTCTGTAATTTGCAGTATATTTTTGATATTTGTACATTTTAGCATCTGTCAACAGCTTTGCAGATTTTTGTGAATTTTGAATTGTCATAAATTCATAAAAATCCACAGTCTATTAATTATTATCCGCTTTTGCAACAAAGTTGACTTCTTCTGTAATTCTTTTAATGTTTATAAGAAGCCTGTCTTCATTGTTATACAAAAGTTCTTACATTTTTGTCTTTGATACTATTTTTATATTATCATATTTCTATGTGCTGTATTATTTTTTACATTTGTATTTCTCTTATATTTTTTCTTCTGTTTATTTTCGTAACATTTTGTTATATTATTTATTACTTTCGCTTTATAACCAAAGGTTCCTAATGCACTGATACGTAATAGAATTATTATTATTATTATTATTATTATCATTATTATTATTATTATAAAATTTATCGCTCAAAGTCGTTAGATTCTGTTCGTCGCGTAGTCCGCTATCCGCGTCGCGATACGATCGAGATCTAGAATTGTCCGACTGTATAAAAGGGAAACTTGGCTTTGAATCGCAATCACGTCCATACTCTGTGCAACCGCGTCCTTTACAAATTTATTATTAGTATGTAGTGGATGTTTATCGGCCGTTCCCTATATAGGAGGAATGGAACGTCGCCGTGTTTTCATCGACTCGAAAGATGCCGTTGCTCCTCTATTATTAACTTCGTAACTATTAATCACTGCATAAAAGACTTTTAATAACTTCATTACCGAGTTCGTGGGAGCGGCGTGATTCGATTTTAGCGACGAATACCTCTGCTGTTTCTCTACGCTCGGGCGGACAAAGCAAAGTCGTTGCGTCTCGCGTCGCGCGAGAATCGAGGCCGAAACGCTTTCCGCGAATATCGGAAAGCATTGCACAAGATATCGGTTGTTCGTTAAACGCGGTTACGTTATCGCGTCGTCTCGTATCGTGGATCGATCGTGCGCTCCAATTCGCTGTCCGCGTCTGCCCGAAGGAATTCGAATAAACGGAGAAACGAGCGCGAAACGTCAGGCGATGTTGATCGGGATCGTCGAACTTTACACAGACGATGACGCGAAAATATTCTGGGAATATCGGAGAACGAGCCAGGCGCCGCGAAATTAAACTATTAATGAACGCGAGTGCCGATCCTGCTAGCTTTCTTTCGCCGCGGAGGATCGACACTGTTCGTTTTCGCGAGTCCGAGCGCGAACGCACGGAGGAACCGCGCGATCGATCGGAGATCAAGCGCCGCTCCGGCGATTAATCTGCTTGGAACGAACGTTCCGGCTTAGGAACTCGACATCGTATCGTCTATTACCACTGTTTAGCCCCTGATTGGGAAAAGGCGTGAATCGCACGAGCTAACGATCGTTAACGAGCACGTTCGCCCGTCGGCTCCGACTACTTAGGGCTGCTCGTGCCCCCCGCGTTTGGCATTAGCTGCGAAATCGAGATGCAATCACGGGCCGAGCGAATCGCTCGATCAGATAAGCGTCGAGGCTGCTGTCGATCGTTTGTCAGAGCAGGAAGCAAAAATGACCGACGTCGGCTGATTATAATGCAGCGCTATTACAGTCTCCGTTGCGAACGTAATTCATAACGGGACGATGCAGCGTCTTACTCGTTCGCGATCGCCTATTGGCTTCGAGCAAAAGGCTTGCCACACGACTTTGAAGGTCTTCGTCGTGTACGAGATCATGTTGAAAACAAATTTGCATAGGAACGAGAGCGTAGAGTGTAGAGCAGTGGTGTCAAACTCATGTATGAATACGGGCCACCAAATTCATTTTAAGAAAATCCGCGGGCCGCAGACAGGAAGAAAAAAGTCTTTTATTTATAATGGAAAATAACTCATTTAAACTTTACATTTATTTTTCTTTAATAAATTTACAAGAATTAAAAAAATACATTAAAAGATACATTAATTTTAGAAATTAAAAAACAATATTTTTTTACTAGACACTTGGCATTTTTTCGCAGATACTATTTTATCGATATCGGGTGTAATTTTTTGGGATAAAGATATTTTTAACATAGATTTTAAGTGTTCATTTGTTAACCTCACCCTGTGTGAAGTTTTATTAGTCTTTAAGACAGAAAATAATTGTTCACATAGATATGTACTACCAAACATTGCCAAGATTCTCGCAACAAACATACGCATTTCAATAAAATGTTCCGGCAAGTACGAATAAAAATCTGGAATGTCAATTTAATTATATTTTTCCTTTACCCTTGTGTTACATTGAATTTTTTTGGTCATACAATTAATTTCAAGTTTTAGGCCGCGGGCCGCACTCGAAGGTCTTGCGGACCGCGGCCCAAAACTTGAAATTAATTTTATTACCAAAAAAATACAATGCAACACAATGCTGAAGGAAAAATATAATGAAATTGACATTCCAGATTTTTATTCATACTTGCCGGAACATTTTATTGAAATGCGTATGTTTGTTGCGAGAATCTTGGCAATGTTTGGTAGTACATATCTATGTGAACAATTATTTTCTGTCTTAAAGACTAATAAAACTTCACACAGGGTGAGGTTAACAAATGAACACTTAAAATCTATGTTAAAAATATCTTTATCCCAAAAAATTACACCCGATATCGATAAAATAGTATCTGCGAAAAGATGCCAAGTGTCCAGTGAAAAATATTAAGTCTTTTAATTTCTAAAATTAATATATCTTTTAATGTATTTTTTTAATTCTTGTAAATTTATTAAAGAAAAATAAATATAAAGTTTAAATGAATTATTCTCTATTATAAATAAAAGACTTTTTTTTCTTCGTGTCTGCGGCCCGCGGATTTTCTTAAACTGAATTTGGTTGCCCATATTCATACATGAGTTTGACACCACTGATGTAGAGTATACTTTGAGAGAAAGGAATGCTATCAACAGCGGAGGTATTTGTAGCTTGCAAAGGCTGTTTTGTTTTCGAACGGTCGAAGGGAACGCTTCGGTTTTGTTTCACGGAACGTGTCTGCGCACGGTGACGCGAGTCTTAAACGCCGGAAGGTGTTTACAACCCTCCGCGGTAAAATTAGAACCAACTCGAGCCTTTTTTCCGTTTGCTCGTAGAGCCGGGAAGCGGTCTAGCGAGTACCATTACGGAGCACCGTGTGTCTTCCGAAGAAATAAATCAGGGACCGTTCCGTGAGCGGTTCGCGCGTTTCGAGTTCCTCGAGGAAAGGAGGAAGCCTCGTCAATGACGAGCGTCGTCGCGAGGAAGAAGGAAAACCCTCGGGAATTCCCAACGATTTTCTCCGTCTCGATCCGTTTGGTCAATCGAAGTCGCTGCCGCGGTTTGTTTCTCAGACGAGCGCGCGCGCGAGCAAGAAGAACAACGGACGCGAAATTCGGAAATGTAAATCCGTCAAAAATATTTACGCGGACGAGCGAAGGTGGAAACAGTGGGTGCTGCTAAACGCCAGCCAGCTGCCAAGCTAAACAAAACTCGGCTGTAATTCGGCCGAGGTGATACCGTCGCTCGGACACTTTGCGACAAATACGTGGGCGGCACTTTTATTATTTTTTCTACCTTGATGCTCGACGAGGAAGCCTTTTCCCTCGTCTTCGCCGACGCATCCGACGCGTTCCGCAGCCGCGGCCAGACGTCCGTCAGACGAGCGGAGGCTCCTAGAAAAAGTACATCGTCCGTCGCCCCTTCGCTCTCGATCCAGACCGCCGTTTTCGATCTGTCTA
Organism: Perdita meconis; assembly: GCA_030770465.2. NCBI lineage: Eukaryota > Metazoa > Arthropoda > Insecta > Hymenoptera > Andrenidae > Perdita > Perdita meconis. The sequence goes on from JASKOS020000007.1 coordinate 6,731,984, forward strand.
ACGTCAACAAAGACGAATCGAAGGATTTACAGCGCCTCGAGGCGAGTTAAAAGACCCGTTCAACCAGGCCACGGAAAATCCGAGCGAAGGAGATCCGGAGAGCAGCCCTCGCCGCGTTCTTGAGCACAGATTTCCCTTCGAATTCGTTAAGGGTTCTTCCTGCTGTGATGGATAAAAAGGACTCGATTTTTTTTTTGTTTGCATTATTGTTACGTTTTATAGTTCAAAGGCAGAATTCGAAAGCTGCTTATTTATTTATTTATTTATTTATTACGGGGCGAATTCAGTGATTGTGATAAGAAAAGAAAACATCTTACTTCGCATTAACTACAGCAACGACAAGTAGAAAAATGAAAATAAAATGGAACACAGAAATAGTAAACAAAAGGTTCGAAAGACGATGAGTGAAATAATATACAGTAGAATCTCGATTATCCGACTTAATATTTCTACTATAAAATACTGAGAATTAGTTAAAAATGATTAAAACATGGTTCACATTTTACTCACAGCTCTACTGTATTTTTATACCTAATGCATTTCATATTTGGAATCTTGGTTGATAAAAATTGAGGATAAGTCAGAGTCGGATAATTGAGGTTCCATTGTAATATAATATAATCAAAAATGTTTAATCCAATTCGAAATATTGCGGAAGTTATTAGTAGAAAGCGGATTTTATGCATTTATAGCAATACATAGATGTATGCATAACATCTACAAGACTATTAACATATACCAAAATATACAAAATATAAAAAATACGATTCAAGTTAGAATGTTTAGAACATTGAACATACTGTTATTCAAGATTCCATTCTTTATTTATGCTTATACAAATTTTATTTTGCATAGATATCCGCTGTCTATCAGTTATTGGCCTGGAACTGGTGCGACGTGTAGGTAAAAATTAAAGCGTTAGAGAAGTGAAGTAGATGCGCGACTCTGGTACCGATTTATCATTGTCCTGGTCAGTTTTTTTTATATGCATAATCATTTGTTATTTATTCAAAGTTTCTTTAGCATTTATTTACTATAATGCATTATTTTTATAACTGTTTATAACACTTTTTTTATGGATTCCTCGAAAACAAAAGGCTGTGCACTCAAATCTTTTTGGGGCTCTGTTCTCATCAACTTAAAGTATTAAATGCACATACAGCTAACAAGGAGATGGCGAGAACTGCGAAATCTCGAATAACTTAACTGCATATGCATTCAATACCTTAAGTTCATGAGAAAAGAGGCCCAAAAGGATTTTAATGCTTGCTTTTGTTTCCGAGAAATTAATAAAAAAGTATCATAACAATAACGGATTGTCTTGTCATTTCTTTTTTTCCTAGTTACAGAATATTCTCCACAGCTCTTCTTTTTAGTAGTTTTACGCACGTATGCAAAGTGGAAAGGCAGATAATCCATTGTTTCTACGTGGTAAACCAGAAATATTCCATGGAATTGTATTTACGATTATATCTACCAAAGCTTAAGACTTTTTGTTAATTTCTCGAAAATAAAGGGGCCATACATTCAAATCCTTTTGGGACTCTTTTGTAATCAAATTAAAGTATTGAATGCACACGCAGCCAAGTCATTTGCATTTCGCAGTTCTTGCCATCTCCTCGTAAGTAGCAATACTAGCGTCACGATGCTATATTAAATTAACTTTTTATCTTCAATACAACATTTTAGGGAAGCCTTGTAATAATTAATAAAAAAAAAGCAATATGAACTATTTACATATATCTGAATTCATTTTTATAAAGCCCTCACAGTAATCGTGTTATTATCCTTAAGGGTTAATATGTACCAAATTCTAAAATTGCAACTCGTCGAGGGGCAAAAGCAATTTTGAAGTGTCCGAAACGAAGCCTCGTTCCGCCATCGTCGGCCCTTTGATTCCTCGAGTGGCCATTACGGCCGTTCGGCGAACAATTCTAATGACAAAGGTGACGCGCATCGGACAAAGTTTTAAACGAAGTTAACGGTGTTTGCGATCGCGTTCTGCCGTGCAATTCGATCGTCTAAAAATAAGAGGTTGCGTAAAATTAAGGGCGTGTCGCGTATATCGTGGTGGAAATTACATCTCCTAGGTGCCAATTGTTCTTGGCCGGCTGCTCAAAATTTATCGCGGATATTTCTGCTCCGCGACGAGTTGTATTTCCTCGTCGCTTCGACTTCTGTCTCAAGCCAGTTTTATAGTTTTCCCGCTCGCGATGGCGCCGATTTCGAAAGCGCGCTTGTCTCGGTTTCGCCTGGCTCCGAAAACGTTTTCCTCGTTGCGAACGCCGCTTCGAACGCTTCGAACTTCTAAGGTTGACATCCCACAGAGCGCAATATCACGCGTCACGCCTTGAAAACAATGGCAGATGTTTCAATTGCGATCCAGTACGCTCCACGATCCAAGTTTCTGCCATTGTTTTCAAGGCTCGACGCGTGATATCGCAATATCGCTTCGTTTCGGCCTAAAGGGGCCGTTCGATAGTTGCAACAACTCGGCTTGCGCGGTCCTCGAAACCTCTTGATAGGGCCGATTTTCGACGGCTACGCGCTCGCCCATAAATCTTGCGCGCTGCGCATTTTCGCAGTCGAACCGCGCCTTAAAGCCGGGATCTCATTGGAAAAAGGCGCGACGCGCGCGCGGTCCTGAAAACCACCTGAAAAAGTGACTTTTATGAGCAGACTCGTCCTGAAGTACTTTGAAGTGCTCTGTCAAGGCGCGCTTGGTGCTTCAGGATGAGTCTGCTCGTAAAAATCCACTTTTTCTAGTGATGCACCGACCAGAGTCTCGGCCGACTAGCCGATTAACCGATTAATCGGCCCCCAAGCCGATTAGTCGGCTCTGCTTATCATTTGCGTACGCTGCGACGCGCCGTTATAAAACGAGGCAAATCACTTCGTTCATTTTCGTCATCTTTCGTTCGTTTTCGGTCTCTTCGCAAGCCGGAGAGTTCAAAAAAATGAATTACTTATCTATTTATTTACGAGTCGAACCCAAAGATTACAATGAAAAAGAAAAGAAAAACTAACTTTGCACACTAGCAAATGTAAAGTATTAATATATTATACTTTGCGCACCTTTATTACAAAAAAGATTCAAAACTTATAATTGTTTAATATTATTCTTCAAAAAGGAAATTGTTACATTTATTTTATTATTTTATTGCATTCTATTTCTTGTTTTAAAGAGTTTTTTATTCCGACAAAATAAAAAAAAGAATGACCAAAGTTCCTAATAGATAACTAGTATATTTTTAGTTGGTTCAAATAAATAATAATTATTATTTTTAATGTTCCATATAATAATTATAATTGTTATATACAGATATGTATAAATATGATAAATAAGAAAATACAAGTACACTAGACAAAAAAAAACATTTTTCTATTTCTGTGTCATCACGATATTATTAGTACTAAAATTCACTTTGTTGCCGACTAGTCACCGATTAGTTGCCGACTACAAATCAAAACGGCCGAATAGTCGGCTTAACCGAATAGTCAATCACTAGCCAGTACATCTCTAACTTTTTCGGATCGTTTTCAGGGCCGTGCGCGCCGCGCCTTTTTGTTACCGGGACCCTGGCTTAAGGCTTCGCGCGCGCTCACCGTGCCGGTGAAAAGACACGTCCTGTTTTGGACGCAAACGCGTGTCTCGATCAAACGTACGTGCCAAAAAGCGAGCACGAAAATATACACTGGTGTTGGCCGACTGCGAACCGGCTGATCCCGTCTGACAGTTCTATTCGCGTGCCCTTGTCTGACCAACGAGAACGGCTGTCGAACTCGCGTCTGGAGAATTTTTACCTCGCGCGAGAACATCGATCGACGCCGTCCTGAACCCCGCAGACGGCTTGTCCAAGTCGATAATCGCGCCAAAACTCCGAACAGTATCGATCGATCGCGGATGCACGTGGATACGCGTGCACGCGTTCGTGAAACGCGCCCGATACAGAAGAAGGTCGCGCGAAGCGTGTTTACGATGCATCTCTAATCAGCTTGCAAGCTAGGCAGCTCTCCCTCCTACCTAACTATAGAACGGTGTCACTATTAATAAAGATTCTATTATTAATAGAGCGCGGCGTTGTTGGGACAGTTGCGATTCCCCCGATCCACGATTCGCGTGTTTCTCGTTTCAAGATCGTTGATCATCGAACCCGAGAACTCCGCCGCTGACTGCAAACGTTCGCCGGCAATAATTCTCGAGATTCGTTTACGTCAGGGATGCACAGACCGCGACACGCGGATCGCACGCGACCCTCCGTTTATTTGCTGTATCCATAGCGGTCCGCTCACTATGTTATTTATGCTATAAATAAGAATAATTATTATTGTTAGTTATGGGTATGAAACCGTTTGGTACATATAGAATTACATAAAGTGCGTGCATAATATGATACAATGGGAAGAGTATGTACGTATTACAAAGACTATACAGGGTGTAACAAAAATGTTGCAGTTCCTCCTGGGGTGATTCTTGAGATGATTTTAAACAACTTTTTCCTTAGCGAAAATGTTAGATTGGGCTTTGTTAACGAGTTATTAACGAAAAACACCGACCAATCGGAGAGTGAGTACAGCGGATTGATGATGGCGCGGACGACGGCGGGCCAATACTACTTATAGTTGGAGTCCGCACTGACATTCATCCACTGTACGCGCTCTCTGATTGGTCGGTGTTTTTCGTTAATAACTCGTTAACAAAGCCCCACCTAACATTTTCGCTAAGGAGAAAGTTGTTTAAAATCACCTCAAGAATCACCCCTTTCAAGGAACTGCAACATTTTTGTTACATCCTGTATACGTATTACAAATTGTGGTTGTACGCTGCTATGGCGGCTTGACGTTTGAAGGAGGCTGGCGTAACAGAAAAGGAGTCCAGAGTATGACAGATACTGTTTGCAAGCTTGCATAAACGATAGATATATTCGTTATCTCTAAAATTAGATATGGAATAGAGGAGTCTTTCTTAGTGTTCTCGGTAGAGCATTAAACTTTTTTATATTATATTAAATAATATAAGAAACATATGATAAATAACATTCATGTTTTCTTTTTAACGACTCTCCTATAAGTCACAGTGAATCTATGTGGCCCTTGGTTTTAATAAGTTTGCATCCCCGTGTTTACATCCAGCGATCGGCCAATTTGTTGCACGCGTCGAATTTCGATAACGTGTCTCCCTACTTTCCGAATGACTGGCCGCGCTCGATAAATCGATTCAGAGCGAGGACGAGGGTCAATCGTCATTGAGCATCATCGCGCGGAGTTCGTCGTGCAGCGTACCGTTTCGCAATTTCTCTCATGCGCGTAGGCTACAAAGACGTTATCGATTCAGAAGACAAACCTGTTGCTAAAATCGAACGAGGATGATTCCGCTTCCCTTTCGCCCGATTCCTCTCTCTGTGCCATCGCGAAATTCCTCCACCCGCAATTCTTTCGCTATCTTATCGCGATGTTGAATTCGCTGAAACAGGAAAAGGCGAGGCGCGTATACGTATCGCGCAGGGATTCGTTTAACGCGGGTGTCTTGAAGAGTCTCCCTACTGTGATAGCACAGAAATTTCGTAAGTTGGTAATTTTTTTTTTTTTAAATTACCAATATACAGTAAATCCCATTAATACACTTTTCTATTAAATACATTATTTAAATAAAAAACCATTGCTAAATTTTTACGAGTCCAAGGTGACACCCCAAACAGTTTTGTTGCTCATAAAAGGACATTGATTTATATGGAGAAACGCACAGTTGTCGACAGTGACTTTTTTATTATTATTATTATTATTTTATTTTAACGGGTATTTAGGAGCGAATACAATAGGTTTAATATAATATGAGAAAGATGACAGTTTAAAATATGAAGGAATATGTTTATACATATGATAGGCCCATATACATAGTTAATTATAAAAGAGTATATCTACAAGAGCAAATCTGAATGAGCAAAGAGAATCATGAAAAAAGTCCAATTTCCTTGCAAATATGTTTGTTTCTTTTCACTGAATGGATTTACATAATGTGAGATTAAACAATACAATATGTTTTCTAAGATATCTCATGGGGGCAACAAATGAATTTTTTTTTTAAATATTCCGGACAATAACAATCATGTTATTAGTTATTTTGAATAAGAATAAGATATCCATCTTACAATTAGTAGCCATATATCTCAGAAACTTGTATTGAACACTTTCCAGAAGCTTCTGAAATCTGCAATAGTTAGGTGTTTACAACGTTTTGATATATTGCGGATTTTTAAAATCAATCGATATACACTTAGTAAACCCTAAAACTTAAGTTTTAGTAGCAGTATTTACCATATTATTTATTTATTTATTTATTAACGGGCCCAGGCGCCCTTGAGTATCAAGAATAAATACAATATCAGTCTTAGGTTAATAATTTACAATTATATAATCTTACTTGTGAAGCGTTTGAAATCTGTGTGTTTTCGCTATTGAAGATTTGAATGATGTTACAGATCCTCTTGAAAAGTCCACGTAGTGAGTATTAAAACATAATTTTGAATTATAAGCAACATTCAAGTCGAAAACTTCAGAAACCTGCTGCAAAATAGTATCATGTGTAGCACATGGAAATATAAATTACGTTCTGCTTCTGGACGATTTTAGAATGAAACATTTTGATAAATTTAAAATCATTTGATTTTCATTGTACCATGTTTCAAATCATAGAAAGTCATCTTGTAAGTCCATTGAGTCTAAGACATTTATTAAGTAATTACATTTTTTATTATCATTATTATTATTAACGCGTGTAAGCCCTTTGGTAAATATAGAAATATTTTACAATGCGTTCGAATAACGTATAAGTTATAACAATGAAACGAAAAAGAAAATTGTTTGTTTCTTTCCTTTTTTGATGCAACAGAAAATTGTGTCCTCTTCGGCGACAAAACTGTTTTGTCACTAATGCGCGCCTAGTCTAAAGACATTTTGAATAAATGATAAATGATTGTGCGTGTAAAAAAAACTGACCAGGCACAATGACAAATGGGTACCAGAGTCGCGCCTTTACTTCATTTCTCCAGCGCTCCAATTTCTATCTGCACGCTCCGCCAGTTCAAAGCTAATAACTTCCGCAATGTTTCGAATCGGACTAAATGGCTTTGGGATTACGTTTTTCAAAAGTTCTTTTCAAACAAAAATCGTTCTTTTTATCCGTCGCAGTAGGAAAACTCCTTAGCAGGTTGGAAGATGCAGTCCCGTCGTCGGAAGGACGAAAATAGTCGACGAAGCATGAAATATGATAATTAATTTATTCTCATCGTTATCTCGAAACTTTCATCGAGCAAAATTTAACACGATGTTTTCGCGACCAGATCCTGTCGATAGCCGGGGATTGCGAGGTCGGGTCGAGCCTCTGCTCCGCTCAAAAGTGACGACAGTAGAGACGCGTCGTTCTAAGGTCGAGTATTTCTCGAGGTCGTGGCGTCGTCGACGTCTAATTACCAGCTAATTCGCAACAGATACGATATCAAGGATTTTCCTCCGTTTAACTAGCCACTCGGAAACTGAGCACGAGATCATCTCCGTCGACAAAATCACTCTTTCCTCCTTGTCCTTCCTTCGATCTCTTCGCGTCGCGCAGTTCGATCGAGCGATTCGAGTTAACTGCTGAACCTTATCGCGATATAAAATTACAATCGCGTGCATCGGCGGGAACAAACTTCCGAAACACTGATCGAGCGACAACGTTTTCCCAATCGCACGGCAGATTGCGTGGAAGAGGGAAGCTAAAACCACGACAGTATCGTTGTTTAACATCTAGCCGTCAAAGGTCAACTCGTTTACCGTCAATGCAGACATTTACATGTCGTGCAGCTTTGCACTGCAACATGTGCCGGTTGGGGAACACCTAAACGCGGATTGCCGTTGCGTTGTTTCTATTGCTGTAGAAATGTTGTTTCTTGGTGGAACGAGAAAATCAAAATTGCTTGAATATTTTATAGTAGCGAAAAAACTTGCCTATCTTTGCTAATTTATAACTCGTGAACTATGAGAGATAGGAAAAAGCTTTTGAGACAAAAGTTACTTCTTTGAATTATTACTAACAAATGCTAAAAGATTGATCGATTGTTTAAGCAATTACAGAAAAGTCATAAACAAAAATATTAACAACATTTAATTAATCTTTTACCATTTGGTAGATATAATTGAAAGAAGTAACTTTTGCCTCAAAAGCTTTTTCCTATCTTTCCTAGATCGCGAGTTATAAAATAGAATCGAAAAGTAGCCAAATTTTCGAAGGGTAATTTCAACCCCTTAGAGTGAATTTGGGCAGCAAAAACAAATTGCGTAAACATACCTACACAAGCTCTACATATACCCGAAGTAGCATAATTTTTTTAATTTCCGGGTTCGAGATGTTCCCTTGTGAATATTTCACAATCAATTACCATTTGGAATACATGTGAACGAATCTGCGAGTCACTGTAACTCAGTAGTTATTAAAAATCATTATTAAATAAAGTTCAGGGTTTTGCATATTTCTAAAAACACGATAAATGTTGAAACTTTGCGAGTACAGTGTTGACTCGAAGAATGGCTGGATCTCAGAACCGAGCGCGGTCCTTTTTCGAGTCGGGTTCGATTTCGATCACGACGGAACGAGGAGACTCGCACCGGTGAAGAAGTGGTGAGGATAGAGAAATCCCTTTTTCGAATCAAACTCAGGCGTCGTTCTTTAAGTCAACACTGTAAGATTGTCCTTACATCGAAATAGTATTGTAGTCCTAATTTTTTGACCAGAGACTTCAGATATCTCCGACAGTTTTCTCGGTGTTTTATGCCCTGCTTCCTACGTTGTTCTTTTTAATTCCAGACCACTCTCGCTTTAATATTGCCTTTGAAATTCGTGTCGAAATGTTCCGCCGCAAACCCCCAGCTTTCTTTTTTTTATTAAAGCTCGTACCCGGTGGAAATCGTCGTTTTAATACGTCGCCGTCGTTAATGAAAGTATTTCCGTCGACGACACCGCGGTCGCTGTTCCCCGCGTGTAAAATGTTTTTCATTAGTCAGAAAGATCCAATCCGAAGATTAGCTTTCATTACCGCGCCAATATCCGGGTTCCGTAATTAGAATTCGCTCCCTTTCAAAACCAATCCCACATACGTTCGTCTTCGCGCGTGTGCACTCGCTCTACTTACATGATTCATTCTCTGACAAGTTTGCGATCGCACGCGCAATCATCATTCGCACGGAGTCAATCAGTTCCCTGCGTGAGAACTTGACAAATGACACCCGACGGCGACTATAGCGAATAGACTCTATCCGATAGAGCAACGAGTATTTATATGAAATCGTTCTTTCAGGGCGGACTATTGGAAGTCCCAAGGACGCAAGTTCTGCGATTTCTGTAAATGTTGGATCGCCGACAATAAACCTAGCATCGATTTTCACGAAGGTGGCAAGAAGCATAAGGAAAATGTCAGCAAACGGCTGAAAGAAATACACAAGAATAGCGCGAAACAGGCGAAGCAGAACAAAAAGATCGAGGATGATATTAAGAAAATGGAAAACGTAAGTCCTCGTTGTTCAAACGATTAACAATTTCGAAATGCAAGCAACGTTTCTCTGATCCTTAGGCTGCCATGGCGGCTTACCTCAAAGACGTGGAGAACAACACGAGAGACATGACAGCCGATAAAATCATTCGGGAGAAGATGAACAGACGCGACGCGAAGGAAGTAAGTATTCATTACTGTCCACCAGAATTTAAAAGCTTTTCAAATATTTCATTTTCTTAAATATTGCTCAAAACTTTCCAGCCCCCCATTGTCAATCACGCACCAATAGCCACGCCAGAAACAGCCCCGAGGTTCAGAGGTCACGAGCGCCATGTAAGCAACACTTACGTCTCCCTGGTAATCCTATAGACTATCAAGACCATTAAAACGTTTTTCAGTTCCCTCAAGAAATCGATCCGTGCGATCCAACGATGTCGAGGGGCGCGCCACCGCACTTTCCCAGAGCTCACCAAAAACCGGAGAACAAGACTTCGGGAAAGAGCAAAGCAGGCAAAGGCAAGGGAAAGGGGAAGAAGACCCAGGAAGACGGCCCTGCGAAGCCGATCCGGAAACTTTGGTACGAAGCTCGCAGTCCCGAGGGATACACCTATTATTGGCACGTCGAAACCAATGGTATATTCGCCAGCCACGTAAAAGCGTTAATAAATAAAGAATGAACCTAATGTCTCTGCTTCCCATGTTCCGCAGAGTCCGTTTGGGAGCCGCCTGAAGAAGGGTACATGACATTCGCGGAACAGGAAGAGGAAGCGAAGGAGCAGGCTCTCCAGGAGGAGTTGCTGCAGCAGCTCGAGGAGGAGGAAGCCGTCGCCAAGGCGGATATCTTGGAGGAGCAGCGAGCGAACGCGGAGCGAGAAAAGTGGAAAGAGCTGAGGAAGCAAAAAGAAGCGCTAAAGGTGGACGACGAACAAGTAGAAACGACGGAGGAGGAGAATCATCCTTACAGAAGGGACTACAGTATTCCCGAAAAAGTACATCCCTATGGACCCTGGAAAACGGTTCGAACTAGGTAAGCGATTGTCTTCCAAACGCGTACGATTTCCGTCGATTCAGATAATCTGTTGTTGATCGAAAATTTACATGATCTGGGGGTCACTTATGGCAATCGATGCATTCAAAGCTAACATTACATTCGAAACTTTAGGTTTCATTAATAGAGCCTCTAGATATTTTAAGGGGGGAGCCTCAATTAGACAGCCCGAAAATCACCGAATTTTTGGGAATTTATTCCGAGGAAAGTAATAAATCAATCTTTCTGATATTTTCAGGGAAGTTTACTACACTCTTAGACGGAAGAAAACAATCTAGTTTTTTTTGTAAAACGATTTATAAATAACATTGTTACAAATGTTTAGGTCCCGCGCTTCGCCGTTTCGCGCCGTGCAATATACAGCCTGTTGTATTCATCTGAAACAGAAAATCCAACGATATTCCTTTAGTTTGTGACTATACGCACAACATGAACCTATTTTTAAATTAAAAAATGCAAAATTAAAGAAATGACGACGTTTTAAAAAAAATAATCTTGATTGTAAATGTTTTGGTGGAAATTTTTTGCTAAAAACAATAAATTTTTTAAACAATTAAATGATAAAAATAGATTCATGTTGTGCGTATACTCAGAAACTAAAGGAATATCGTTCGATTTTCTGTTTCAGATGAATACAACAAGCTGTATATTGCACAGCACGAAACGGCGAAGCGCGGGACCTAAACACTTGTAACAACGTTATTTATAAATCGTTTTTAAAAAAACTAGATTTTTTCTTCCATATCAGCATTACCCAGATAGCCAAACCTTTCAAGTAGATTTTTACAAAATTTGCCATTACTGCGTTTGTTATTAGATTAGAAGCAAATTTTATGCAGGATCTGTAATACACAGGACTGTTGGCAGATTGACGACAGAAACCTTGTTAACAGAACTTGTTGGCAGACCTCCTGCCATCGTGGCGGCAAATTGGCAGCAGAATTCAAACAAATACTGCTGCCAATTTGGAGACAAATGTCTATCAGAGTAAATAAATGAAATAAATAAATAATCGATTCGATTAAAATCGCCTGTTCCAGCGAAACGAAACCGGTGGATCTGCAGCTGCCGAAACAGAAGTCAGTGCAGCTGCCCGTCTTCGGGAAAGCGGAGCTACCGCCTGTGCAGAGGACCTTCAAGGAGAAAACGGTGACGCGCGTCGACGCCGGCGACAGCGACGAAGATGAGAAGCCGGCAACTTTCAAAAAGCGTAGAATTGGCAATAAAAGCGTGCGCAAACGCCTCACCGACGACTGATAATTCCGTCGACCGAGTTTTGTTTCCTACATGGTCGTCCTTGCGACCGAGAGATAACGTTCGGCACCTTTTTGGCCCGATGCAAACACGAGCGACGCGATCTCGTCGCGATTTCGCTCCGATGGCGCTGTGTCAATATAAAACCGGATGCACACGACGCGACGTTACTGCGATTTACGCTCGGTGCGCATTGTATCGTTAAGGACACGAGCGTCAACTGCGCGAGATCGCAATGCAATCGCTCCGCTCGTGCGCATCGGACTTTGCCGTTGCGATGCCAGCTCGTTTCTTACGTTATTTATTTACTGGTATAAATATCGCGACCATGCGCGAGAAGTTTTAACGACGGAACGGGGAACCAGGGATCTTCCTGCTTCAAACACGATTAAACGTACATGTGTATGTGTAATGCAATTATGTGTGTACACATAATGATTAAAAAAAAAGTTGCTTTTTTATTGATTGTTTACGTAACACCAGTTACGTAAAATCGTTATTGTTCCTGTCTCTCTTTCAACAAATTATTCTGAAAATCCAATCAGAACGAAATTTTTAATCATTTAATTTAAGTTTAATGACAGCATTAAACGCAACCGACTAGACGTAAAAAGAAAAACAGGTTCGTCCATTCATGGAACAATAATCAGATCTGTTCCGGTGGCGGTAAAGTCTTTTCGACAACGTCATTCGACGAAACGTATCGCGAATCGTTCAGCGTGCGAGGCTTTCCATTCAGTCGATCGACGATCGACTGCCGAGATTGACCTTTCGTTTCCGGAATAAGGATGAAGACGAACACGAGGTTGACCACGCACAAGGCACCGAACAGGAAGAAGCAACCACTCATGCCTGCCAAAGCGACGATGTTTGGGAACAGTTTAAGCACGAGGAACGCCGTGATCCACACAGTGAACAAACCGAGTGTCACGATCATACTGGAAACATCCAGACTGAGGATCTCCGAGGACATTACGTACGGGCCTGGACCCATGCCTAAACTGAAGACGATCACGAAAATGGACAACGCAACCACCGGGATCCAATTAACGATGCTGACATCATATTCGAGTTCTTGCAAGTAGCAGAACATCCCGAGCGTCAACTGGCACAAAGCCATCCCCGCGCAGGATATCAAGAGCAAAGGTCGTCTACCCAGACGCTCCATCAACGAGGTCGATAGGTACGAGCCGAACAGTTGAATCGCGCCCACGATGATCGCCGAGGTGTTCGGCGATAGCGAACTTCCGGATATTCTGAAGATCGTCTCCGTGTAGTTTATCTATGAGAAAGAGATGAGCGATTTGAAGGAATGTAAAAAAGGAGTCTTGATTGATTTCACAATTTTCTATCGTTACCATGGCGAATATTCCGCACAACTGTTGACCACTGAAAAGCCCCAGCGTGATGACTAATCCTTTAATCGTTGCCTTGTCTCGAAACAAGTCCGAAAAGCCTATAGACTTGCCTAAAACGTTCTGCTCTATCGCTTCAGCCTGCAGCCGCGACATCTCCCGCTTTACTGTTGGTTCGTGACCTGCTTTCAACCATCTTAGGGATCTGGAAAATGACGCCGATTCAGAAGCAACGTATTTTATAATACAAAAACCAATTTAAGGGTATTAGACAGTCTTTTTCGTCGAAAATGATGCATTCTTTTCCCATTTAATAACAAGGACGCAATCATCCAATTGCATTGCATTCACAATATTCGCTAAAAAGATTCTCAGAATTGGACTGCTTTTTGCGGATGCTAGAGTGGCATTACCCTTTAAATGGGAAAGGAACGCATAATTTTCAACGAAAACGAGTACCTGGTACTCTTAAGTTAATAAATCTTTGCTTACTTCGCAGCTTCGTCCAGGCGATTGTGTCGCACAAGATACACAGGCGATTCAGGCGCGAATAGGAAACAGGCGAGGTAAAACAACGGCAATGCTAACGCGACCACCGCACTTATGCGGAACGAAGCAATCGCTCCGAGGATGTAAATGAACAAAATACCGCCGTTCAGTACGAGCACCAGGAGGCTGCCCAGCATGCCGCGTATGCTGTCGCAAGCGATTTCGGACACGTACGCGGGCACCACGAAAAGGACCATCGAAGCGCCAATCCCCCCGAAAAATCGACCAACCAACAGGTGCCAATGCTCCGTCGCGAAAATGATAAACAGCCAACAGAGACAAAGAGGTACAGCCGCCAGGCATCCGGTCTTTTTTCGGCCCAATTTTTCCGTGATGGTACCAACGATCAGAGTAACGAAGGCGGCAGTCAAACACATCATCGCGCTCAACCAAGACGCCGTCTCGTCCGTCATAGGTTCCTTGCCCACCGCAGGACTTTCGGCTTGGAGCTGGGGAATCGCCGGCGATGGCCAACCCACCATCGATCCATACGACATCGTCGAGATGTTCGCTGCAACGCGATTATTGTTAACCGCGAACGAGACAAATTTTTTCGGAGCAGCGACACTTACCGATAAGCGCGAGGAGAAGCTGGCGGAATTTTCCGGGATCGTTCGTCTTCCTGCCTTCCGTCATACTTTCTTGCGTTTCTCGCGGACGGAACAATGGTTATAAATATTGGAGCAAGTTGAATCGCGATGATGACCGGAGTTAGGAAAATAACTTTTGCAACAGCGGTACGAATTTGCAACGTGTTGATCGACGCGACGCGCGATCGCCCAAAGGATCTAGCCGAACTCCGCCCAAGATCTTGTTCCCGCGATCGATCCTCTACTAGCATAGAAGATTCGATCCATCATTGAATTTATATCGAGGCAACCACCTAGTTACCGAACTCGAACGACTCGAGTGCACCAGCCTTATCGCCTCGATGTCACAGAAACGCGTAAAGTTGTAGTAGACTCTCGCCTCCTTTTGTGTACTCTGCAAACAACTGCATCTCTGCCTCGCTATCAGCGCATACCACCTTCCTTTCCTTTCCCTTCTACAGTTTCCTATCCTTACTCGTCGTCCTCCGCCGCTGACCGAATTCGTACATTTTCTTTTATCTCTAGTCCGCTTAAATTCTCGTTAATCGCTCGATCGCTTCCTCCCCCGCGAGGAATACCTACGACTTTTGCTTTCGCATTTAGTTCCATTCGAAAAAGGCGTGAGTAAGCGCGAATCGTGTTCGCGCCACCTATTGCATTCGCAGTTACGAATTTGCGTAATTGCATACGATAAACTTACAAAAATACAGTCGAGCACGCAAATGAAATCGTTTTCGCGATTGCCATCTTAACGTCTATGATTTATTATCGATTCATTTTATTGAACCGCGGGGGGAAGGCTAATTAATTTATGATCTCGTGAGAGACAGTTAGTCTTCTGGAGCAGGTTTAAGCTAATTTATGTGGCCCCGCGTATACGCGGTGTCTCACTTCATTTTGACATGTTTGGTTCCTATTAGATTTATTAGTCGCAGCAAAGGATGTTTCTGATGGAAGTTGAATGGTATCTTGGCAGGACATATTCTATTGAGGGCCGCATTAGATCTAAGCTGGGGCCTCATTTTTTATGGGGCCACGTTTTAAAGCTTTGCTCCATATAAACAAAATAAGCTAAAATATGTATTACTAAGTATTGAATTCATAATATAAACATTAGAAGCCGTTGAAAATTATTTCTTCATTTTAAATTTTAAATAGTATCTTCAATTCAATTCTCCGTCTTCAACTTTTTAAAATTCCAACTCCGAACTCTGAAATCTCCAAGTTTAATTCTAAAATATTTAAGTTTGCAATATCAAATTTTCAATTCCCCAACCTGAAATCTTGCAATTCCCAACTTTGACTTTTTAAATTTCCAACTTCAAACCTTCGAAATTTCTAATTCCAATTTCAAAAAACTTTAAATCTTCAATTTTCAACTTTGAATTTTTAAATTTAAACCTTTGAATCTCCCACTCTAAATTTTCAAATCCGTGAATTTTCAAAGCTTTTTGAATCTCTAATCTCAACTTTTCAAATTTTCGACTCCAGACTCTCAAGTCTCCACTATAAAGTCAGAAAATCTTTAAATTCCCAACTTGGAATTTTTAAATCTTTAATTGAACCTTTAAAAATATCCAAACTTCAATTTTAAATCTTGAAACTTTTTAATTTCTAACTCCAACTTCTACCTTCAAATCTTAAAATTTTATTAAATTCAAAATCATTATATGTGCAAATTAAAATTTTATAATCTAAAACATTAGGTCTTCTAATTTTTTATTTTAACATTTAAAATTTCCTTTTCAAACTTTAGAATCTTTAATTCCATTAATATTCAATTTCATATTTTGAAATCTCTAATTTCGATTTTTCCAATAATTTCAATTTCCAAATCTTAATTTTGAAAAAAAATAATTCTGAAATAATTCTGAAATATAAAAATCTTCAACTTAAAATTTTCATATATGCAACTTAAAATCTTCAAATCCCCAATTTCAACTCCACAAATCTCTAAACCTGATACTTGATATCTTCAAATTTCTAATTTTCGCTCCAAAAGTTTCTATAAATCTGCAACTTTAAATTTTCGAATTTCCAGTCGAAATTAAAGTCATCTAATTTCCACCTTCAAAACATCAAACTTCCAATTTTAGTTCTAAAAATTTTTAGATCTGCAACTTGAGACCTTTAAATCTGTAAATTGAAATCATAAAAATTGTTTTAATTTCCATTTTTAACTCCTCTTTTTCATAGTAGAACCTCCATTATCCGAATCTCAATTATCCTCCAGTTATGATCTAGGATTCAAATTATTAGATGTATTTAGTTATAAAAGTATAGTAGAATGTAGAACTTTGGGTAAACTTTAAACCGTCTTCTAACTATTTTCAACTTATTTTATTTATTATACTATATTTACTGGCTTTGTAGTGCCAATAAACAAATTAGTTGATAATAAAGGTGAAACATCGCGTACATCTAGCGACGCTCAGCAACACGTTTCCTCTAACATTTTATTAGTAAGTATATATATATGTATGTTACATCTAAAGAAGATCCGTAAGCCGTAAGTTTCTTCCCTTTTAGTCTTCTGATTTCAGGTGCTTGACTATTGCAAATTTTTTTATTTCTTCGTTAACATTTTTTATTTCCAAATCTGTAAAAAGAGTACTTTCAACTTATGATTAGTATTTTATATTAGAAATATGTATTCCGTTCTACTATACTTTTTTATGTAACAAAGTCAATTAACTTATAATCCTTATAATAGCGAAAAAATCAAGTTGTCAATCTCAGGTGCGACACCCTATACAGTATACAGTAATTTTTAGCATTCAACGAACGTGTTCGTGCCTCTATCGTCACCAATCATCACTCGACGATACTGCGCTATCGTGAGGCGCATAGAGTTGCATTTCCTCGATGATATGCAGAGTTCCAGCTGTTTTGAACGACCGCCGAAACGAAGATAAACCGATGTAAATCGATCGCTGGCGATTTCTTCGTGATTCGAACACGGAAATATTTTCTTGTTTCAAACCGTTGCCTCGTATAATGCATTTAGAGTTTCGTAGGTCGCGTCGCGACTCGGCAAAATTTCTAGCGTTTCGTTTGAGAACGTCATCGATGATTCCATTGATTACAGTATGTTGTACACTCGGGTGCATAGATGCATCGATTGCGTACAGAGTGGTACAGAGACGCAGCGCATAGGTAACAAAGGTATCTCAGCGAACCAGATAACGGCAAAACAGAAAACAGGTATTTAACCTCATAAGTACGACCTTCGATTTGATACGTATCGCTTACGTTGAAACGGTGACACAATTTCTCAATAACTACTACCGAACTACTGAGACGAGTCCAAGTCGAACGGGATATTTGTTCTCTTTGGAGAAAACGCACCCTCCGATATCCTTGACGTATCCTTCGTTTGCCTCGGCCATGTTAGACACGGAAACTTAGCCAACGTTCCTTGATGAATAAACATTTTTCGTTTATTGGCATTCCGTTCTTTATCTGAATATTGTTTCAGTAGAATCTAGAATCCTCAGTTTTCCTTCGAATCGTGACTCACGGGAATGTCAAACATTTCGTTTGAATATTTTTAAAACAAACACGTCTCGTTTTTTCTACACCTTGTAGCACAGGTATTTCCTTTATTTGTGTTTCATAAATTCGATGATTCCCTTTTGTCTGCACGTCGTTGTGAGTCATATTTGCTTTGCCAGATATTTCGGCAGTTGAAAACAATACAGCATTTAGGCTATGTTCTTATTCCAAGACTTTACGCATGATATTGCTAAACTGCTTATTAATGTGCAAACATAAGCGTGGTTTTCTTTCCTTTTTCATCAAGCGGCTGAGGAAAATGGCATGGCACTGCAGTGGAACCACAAATCAGGAAATGGTCAACAAATTAAAAGGCAAGATTCATTTAAAAATCTTTATTTCATCAATGTTATTTACTGCATGAAATGTATCAAATTTAATTGCAAGCTGAAATTGTAGATGCAGGTATTCTTGCCACGGATAGAGCAGAGGCAGCGATGCTTGCCGTTGATAGGGCAAGATACTGTGACAAACCTGACCCATACTTAGATAGACCAAGAAGAATAGGCTATAACGTCACAATTAGTGCTCCTCACATGGTAATTCCTAATTCCATTATCTTACATTGTACAACTCTTAAGATCGCATAAATTTATGAAAAAAGTATTATATAACATACTGCTAACAGCAGAAGACAAAGCATAAGTTAGAATATAAAGATTCACATATCTTCTAGCACGCGTACGCCTTGTCCATTCTATCGGATCAACTGTTCGACGGAGCAAAGGCACTGGACGTTGGTTCGGGATCTGGTTACCTGTCGGCTTGCATGGGATTTATGGTGGGTTCTCGTGGCCATGTGATCGGTATCGATCACATTCCCGAGCTAATAGAGATCTCGACGAAAAACGTACAAGCGGATTGTCCTCACTTCTTGAAGGAAGGCCGAGTAAAGTTCGTAGGTAAGACAAATACAAAATGGCATACGCGTTGCGATTGTCATTTTCGGATACTTGATGTCGGAGGGTAGAAAACCGAAGACATGTATTCAAAAAATTGCGTTTCTTTCTTGCAACGTCAAGAAACTTCACGTATTCAATACACCCACGCGATAGTAGGTTCTGTGTACCTTGCCAGGAAGAATCGAACAGGACTTGGTGTCCGCCAACTGCATAACTTTGCCGTACGTTGCGTAAAAAGATAGACCGAAGACTAACTACAGGTCATTGTAAATGCGCCTAGTGGGAGACGGCAGGTTGGGATACTCTGCTGACGGACCCTACAACGCGATTCACGTCGGAGCAGCGGCCGAGACTTTGCCGCAACAGGTGCGAAACATTTCGATTCGAGTCGTTTCGAGTTTCCTTTAACATGAATTCTGAATGGAACATATGATACTCGTTTCAGCTGATAGACCAACTAGCTCCTGGAGGACGGCTAGTTTGTCCGGTCGTCGCTATCGAAGGTTTCCAGAGGTTTCAAGATTTGCTCCAGGTGGATAAGAGTGCGGACGGTAAGGTCTCAAGGAAGAAGTTAATGCAAGTTTCTTATGTACCTTTGACCGATCCCGCCACTCAACTCAACGATTCTTAGGGACTCAATTGAAAATGTTTAGAAAATGATTTAGATAGCTTGAAAAGATAAATTATTCAATTATATTTAATCATGTAGATTGTAGATCAATGGAATTTAAGTTGACGCGATTTTTCTTTCCATGCGCAATACCTTGTTATCCACATAGCAGTTTTTTATCGAGATGTGTATCAATAAAATATATTTTCATTATATATGTGAACTTATTCAACCATCGCACAGTGTAGCATTTGCAACGAAAACGAGATAAAAAAACAGAGATCATAACTGTTATGAACCGAATTAGCCGCATTAGTCAGGAAAAAAGTCGGGATAACAATTATTTCTTTGGTTGAAATGTTTTTGATTATAAATAATTATGTTTTTCATTATCGGTGAGGGAAATTTATTTCGATTGTTCGTAACAGTTATCAGTGAGAGAAACTATTTTTGTCCCTCACAACCGCAACGATTACAAAGGAAGGCAATTTATTTCGATTACTTATAGCTATCAGAGTGAGAGAAACTATTTCTGTTGCTTATAACTGTTTTATTCTTTGCATTCGATCAAGTTTTCGACTTTATAATAACTTACGTTTTATTATTCCGAATAGTATGTATAACTTTTGGTCCAAATGAGAACCTATATCAATCAGAGATTTGAGAAATTCACGTCTGGCGTCATACAGCTGTTACTACTGACACTTTTAAGTATAACGTAACCATATCCACCGAGTTATTCTAGCCGAAAACTATTTTAGTCGAATACTTTCCATTATTACAGCAACCGGAATAAATTTTTGTCATCAGCAACAGTTATGAGCAACCAAAATATATTTCCATTTGTTATGAGCAATCGAAATACATTTATATAAGCGATCGAAGTAAAATTCACCTTATTTGTAATGGTTGTATTCGACGAAAAAATGTTTGGTCATTTATAATCGTTATTTGTAATCGAAACATCATTTTGCAGTTAATATTTATATACAATTTTTTGAATAATTTATTTTTTAAACGTTAAAAGTGTAGCTAACTTTGAGACGAATTCAATGACCTTGATTATGACCTTGAGCCAATAAATAACGCTAAAATCATTTTTTCCGACTTTTCGATGGTTGAATTTTCTTATCACTTATCGCAGATTTTATGTGAAAGTTGCATAATTTAGCCGCAGCGGTCGAGTTGCAAGTAGCTCATCAAAAGATGACGCTAGCTGTATGGCGACCCGGTATACGGGTTCGAGGAAAGCTAACCTCGTCCAAAAGAAAATCGATGCGTCTGCTAGGTGTGTCGGTGCATGGAACTCAGAAACATCTGTTTTTAACAGAAACCAAAAATCGTTGGTCGCGATTTCGTTAGGGGAAAAACTCGCGAGCCTGTAGAGAATATCGTTGTTCGGCGGAAAGTGGTTGTCAAGTACGAGTTAAGAGACGACGTTGGTCTCGAGAAATACGAAACGATTTCAAAAGGAATATTTCTCGTCGTGTAACACGAGAACGGCACAGAAATGATACTCGAAAGTGTTAGCAATCGACAGAGAGTGGCCGATGGTCGTGAATGTGCCCGAAACGTCATCCAGCAAAATTACGACGCGATGTATCGCATTAAAGTTTGCAATCCGGATTAGACGGGATGTTGTGATCACGCAAGGAAAAAACAGGTAATTTCACTTGACAATATTTCCTTTTAATGAGTGATTTAAAAGACGTAAATTTGGAGGGGCCGGTAAGTGATTTATGTCGAATACATTGTGACAATATTAACAGTGTCAATCCATTTTGATAAATGGTATCGTTATTAATTAGTATCAATGCTGTCTTCAATATTCGCAAACGATGACTGATATTGTCAATCCAAGAAATATTGATAGTATTATTGGTCATGTGTTGAGCCCTTATCAAAGTCTACAATCCGACCGCACAACTTTACGTTCTTTTCGATTGCATTTCGATCGAAGATTCCGGTGTCGCACTCGTGCATTTCTTCTGTATTGTACCTAACTCATCCATATAGTTATCAAAGAGATTAAATAATTCTTCTCTTACATAAATACAAAGCGGTATAATTGATGCATGCTTCAACTATCGAATTGCTCGCACGCACGAACACGATCTAGCGCACGAGATGAAAATCTATTTTTAACGGGTAGTGTATAATGTGTCCAAAATGACGTTTGACCCGCATTACGTAATTCGTATATCGAGAAGGTTAGAAAATTTGTCCAGTCACGACAGTGGCAAGGAATTGCGCAAGTTCCAGACACGCGGTCGAATCTAAGGTTTCAAAAGAAAATTGAACAGTCAACCTTTCTATTTCCGTATATTCGTGTCGCCGTTTTTTTTTTTTTTTTTTTTTTTTCACAGTGAATTTTGTATTCGTGTGTGCGCAGAGATCGCAATTGCGTACTGTTTGAGATACTCGAACCACGCAGAGATATTATCGAGGACAGCCGGTCGTTCTAGACGTTGATAGAAAACGTAGAAGCCTGCCCTTTTATCGACGAAAGCGAAGTAAACTGTCGATCGATGGAAAATTACTCGGTGTAATAGACGCGATGTACTTGTACGTACTTAAAACGGACGGGTTATTGAACGAAAAAATAGGAAACTGAATCCCCCCTTTGGATCCCTCGATGCCGTCTAAACTGCACCAACATTTAAGGTAAATGCGCCAGTAATAGAGAATGCTCGGGTAGTGGACATTTTGATTTTGAAATGCTATAAAATAATATTCAACGGTGTTGGAATTGTGTGAAAATAAGCAGTACCAACGCCTTTGTTATTATATTTTAGCATTTCATATTCAAAGTATCCACTACTGAAGAAGCATTGTCCACTATTGGAGCATTTACCTTATGTAGTACTTGAGATCGTCTTGAATTCCAGAGCTGCGAAGTCGGAGTCGGTAATCAAAATTCACGACTCCGACCCCTTTTTTTTTTTTTACCTCCGACTCCGATTCCGACACTCGAAATTGAAAAAAATATATATACGCAAAATAATTAAAAGGTGTAACAAAACTGAACAAATAGTTAAAAGATTGTATTTAAAGTCTTAAGAATATGGAACAGATAACACTCATGTAACACAATACATTTACTTTCTCCATTTCAGGAAATAGTTAGAAAATACATATCAGTTTAGGAAACACTTTTTTCATTCTTTGTAAGTATAGCTGTATATTTTTAATACTAACAAAACAGTTTTCATTTTTGGAAATTAATATAATCTCTAATATTTCGTAGAGATATTTGTTGCTTTAAGGGCTGTCTTGTATCTTTTTGGCAGTGAATGAATTAATTCTCAAATGTTAGCAATTTTTTCATGTATACATGGACTTATCAACAATTTATTATAAACAAAAGAGTCAGAGTTGGAGTCGGAGTCGATATATTTTTTTCTGACTCCGACTCCGACTGCAGAACAAATCCAAAAGAAAAAAAGAAATTAAAGGGAAAAGTTAGTTCTTTCAGAGCATTTAAATGGATTTAGGAAGAAAAATTTCTCTCAGCCCATGCATCATTTCAAAATTGACGAAAATTTTGTAACATTCGTTTGTTGCGCTTTATCTTGAAAAAAATGGCACTATACTACACAATAAATTAATTAGATACATGATTTAGAAACTAGAAACTTCAAGGTACAAAATGGCTGTTTTCAATATTTTTTATATTTCTTTTTCGCGGAGATGCAGGCACATGAAGATGAATAAATTTTTCGAAAAATGTTAGTGTTCCTTTAATTTTGATCAGCAGCGTATAAATAATAATAATAAGTTTAACACTTCATACATTTATGGCACTGGTGTGCTGCGAAAGAAATTTAAAAATGCAAAGTAAAATTCGTAAGAAAGTGCATCTAGCCTATATTTAACAGTCGAAGTGATTAATTGCAATTACTCAAATAGGAATGCGCCAAAATATTTTGACTTCTTCTAAAGTGCGTCGTAAGTAAAAAATGTTTCGGAACCACTTTGCTAGATCGTTGAAATTTCGCACTGCGCGGCGTTAATCATTGCGAATTGCAAACGATTGATGGCGCCATAAAAGTAAGCAGTTTTATGCAGTTGCATTTGTCGAGGAATCAAACGGTGAAAGGTACAACCGGTTTTTTAGCGGGCGGCAGATTACGCGGCAGATGACGCGTTTGTCTCTGCCGACCTTCAGCCGGTTTCTCTTCAATTCGGAGACCTAAAAGTCGGGTTATTAATTTTGCACGATGGCGGATCGATCGTGATCTCGATACGACTATACACGGTGCTCCCCTTGCGTCGAGGGTTTATGCATTCCGCTATGCAAAACGATATCCTAAAGCTGCGATGCACGTGTTGCCTCGCGCCCGATCGCAGCTCGGTTCTAGAGCTACGCGAATTACTATCAAAGAACCTGCAACGCTGGCATTAAACAATCGGCAAAGACACAATCGGTTCGTTACTTACGAGCTCTTACGCAACGAGGAGCACTTTTTCTTTCACGTTTCGAGAATACACGATAGGGCAGCGCATTACATTTTTCGTCGCATCGACGCGCGATCGCTTATCTGCCGATCGATTCAAGGTGTGCGCGTAATCAGCTAAACGCGAAGGATTACAGGAGGAAAAAACCGGGTACAAACACATTGTGTGCGATGTGTCGTGACCTTCTCCGCTACTAGGAAAGAACGAATGAACGAACGCGATCGTTGGTCTGCCATGGAAAAGGGAAGCACGCGTTTCGCTGCCGCTTCAGTGCGACGCCGACCGCTCTCACGCGAGCACTGCTCTTTCTAACGCGCCGCAGCGCGTGTCCGTCTTCGTTTCCATCTCGCTTTCCTGGATACCATTCGCGAAGAGTGCTATCGACGTGCTTTCGGAACGCCTCCACCGTCCAAACCTTCGTTTCGCTTCGCGTTTGGTTCGACCGACGATCGCCTAACGTCCGCCACGAGGTAAATACATAATAATTGCTGGATTGGGAATGCAACGCAAAGTGAATTCCGCAAAGTCATTCCGGCACACATTCTACTCAATTCCGTTATATCACGTTATTTCAAAAATTTGCGAGCGCTTCGTGGCGACGTCGAATTGATTGTTACGTTGCTTTAATTCATCAAACACTAAAAGCAATTAGCATACCTGCCGCTGGTATTGTTGCTTGGAACCATATTGGTTTACCTTCTTTCTACCATATTGGACACCTTTCGTTAAAAAGACCTTGCATTTGTAACATTGTCGATATTCGTAGGTATTAACAATGTTATCCATCGTTTGAGGAAGATATTGATATTGGATGATATTTGATTTTATGGACTAGGATTAATCAATGTTATGAATCATTTACGGGCCTCTAAAGACGGGATTATGTAAGACGATACTGAAAAAATACGATCCTCTTGGATCTCATTCGATAAGCAGTGATTTATGATTATTCGTTCGCGTCGCGTTTGCGAAATTATGTTCGCGCCACAATACGCGCGCGCAGTAATGAAATGATTTGACGCCGTCGACGAGCAGACTTCGAGAATCATCGATTAGGAAACGAACTAAAAGGTTTAGCATTATGGCTAAAAGAGTATGAAATTGTGGAGACGAAATTGAAGCCGTTGATTGACGTAATAATTATCAGAATCTCCTGTCGAGCGTTCGATCCCGATAAGTCGTTGCTCAATTCTCTGAATATTATGACCTCGATCGCATTATCAGTCAAATTGATTTTAACCACACAATCATGAATTCGCATGAATGGAAATCTTCGGAAGAATTGTCAAAGATCTTTTGGTATAATTTAATTTCCCTGAATTCTATTTACTCTAAAAGTTTTAGTTTCAAGAAAAATCTAAAGAAGTTACTGATATTCGCGTTCCTTGTTCCTTGACACTACATCACTGTCTGCATTCATTACAACACGACGATAATAAAAGTGATGAAAGATCAGGGTTTTTAAGAAAGACGCGCCGCGATTAGAGCCGAGTATCCGGGATCACACGCTTGTTTAGATAACTTATAGTGGTCTATAAAATTTTACTTTTCTTGTCCCAGGGAGTTTAATATGTGATTTTAATAGTATCCTTCATGTTGAATTAATCTATAATCTATGCAGTCTATTTGCTTCAGTTCTTGTATGACACACGGTTTAATATTTAATAACTCGTATAAATCTGCATACTTGGAAATTGTAGAACATTATATGAAATAGTAGTATTTGTTGACTTTCTGGAATATTGAGAATACATCGTTGTATTCAGCACTAATCAGTAAACTGCGGATCTTTATGCAAATTTATATTTTCAAGGCCATAGGAAAGGAAAACCAACTTGAATGGAAGTATCTTTTGCCTTCTAAGCATTATATGTAAAATGTATTTTATTTTCAATATTATGTACATCTTTCTACATTTTAACACACTTAGAATCGTCATAAATGCATAAACATTCACAGTCTGTTGCATCCATAATTGTACTGTGATCTAATCATTCACACAGACAAAACAATCAAATACAACAGACCAGACATCACACTAAAACATAAAACAAAACAGACAAATTTAATAGACACATCCACCCCCCAATAACACTAATACAAAGAGTAGATACAAGAGGCGACCTGACAAAGAAACCACTTTTAGAGCAAGACAAAATAACACAGCCAATTTAAATGTCCGTTCGGTGTTTTGATCGGTAATTTCATTTTTAGAAAGAGACTTGAAAAAAAAAAATCGTGATTGCATATTCGCATTCAGCATTGATAAATCCGTAAGAATCATTTAACTTATTCTTCGCGGCAAAAATCGCGTTGGTCGCGTAATCGGCGTAGCTCTGCATTGAATATTCATGACTAGACAGCGGATCTTTATGCAAAATAAAATTTTTACAAGCACAAATGAAGAATTGGAACTTGAAAAACAATACGTTTAATGTTCTAAACAGTCTAACTTGAATAATACTGTCGATATTTTATATATTTTGGCATTTGTTAGTAGTCTAGTAAATTTTTTGCACGCTTAGCATTGCCATAAATGCATAAAATCCGCTGTCTATTCATGACTGTTCTGCGAATATTATCAACATATAGCACTCCAGAGATAAAAATTGTATTGCAAGTGGCGTCGAAGCCGCGGTGGTCGCGTGACGCGACGCGCGGTCACGCGCGGCGCGGGTTTCCCGCGAAGGAAGTCAGTCGGTGTTCTCCGGCGATGCAAGGACGCCGGGACGATGCAGTCCTGGTCACGGTCTGGTCAACGCACGGCCACGAATCCGTGAATTATGCGCGGGCAGTTCGGTCGCAAAAATCCCGTCGAGTGGGCCGAGGCCGAGGACCGGGTTCCTCGACCCGTCGCGTCGCCTCTCCGCCGCGTCTGACAACTTGTTGCATTCGCGGAACGTCTGGCGAATTTTCAAGCGTCGCGGCAGACCACATCCGGCGGAGCTGAAACGCGAATGAACCATCGAACCGGAGAATCTGCGCGTCGATCGAACTACGTCGCCGTTCACTCCGTCTCGCGTTTCGTCAATCCATCCAACCCCTCGATCGACGGACTCGTCTTTCTTTTCTGTTGTTGCCGGCGATTGTATATCGCGCAGTTTCTTCAAAAATCAAAGCGTCGTTCCGTCTCGCCGATCCGTGCTAAATCGCGTTTGGTAACCGACGTAATCGGCGTCGCAAAGCGTCGTTTCCTATTCGCCACGGATTGTTATATATCCGACCGTGGAGTAACTGATGTGATTGCGTCGAATCATCGGACGAGATCGATCGTTTAATACACTTGACTGCCACCACTGTGGATTAGTTATCATCGAATGCTATCTGTCAATGTTGGGGGTCAGTGGCTGTTTGCGTTGTAAATGACGGCATATGTCGTTGATCAATTAACCCGCAAGAATTAGTCAAGTGTTCATTTCCTTACGACTGACATACTCCTTAAAGGGTTAATTAGAATAACTTATACGACCTTTGAAATTATAGCGGACTATGGTCACTCTTTTCGTCCTGCGCAATACTGAAGAGTGAGAATGTTTTGCAAATAGGCTACTTTTTACGTGAATACGTCTATAAATTTGCTCTTCTACTAGAAGCATAACAGAAAATCCGATGATAACGAAATCAGAGGATACAGTTTCGTATTGCAGCTGAAAAACTATTGTTTATATCAAAAATTAAAATATACCATCTGACAGTTAAAGAATCAGGATTTATTTCACCCAGTGGGAATTGTAATGTCACAAGTCACAACGGAGTGCGCTGCCATTTTTTTTATTATTTATTTCCTACGTTCCTTCAATACCAATGACAATAAAACGATCTCTTGGCGATTATTGTAGACGTATTCACGTCACATGTTTTAGATTTACCAACCATTTTTCTAAAACACGGTTTTGAGAAAAATGCGTTCAAGGTTTTGCACACGGTTTTGGTAGAAAAAATTAATTTTTATTTATAGTTTAAGATTTAGTAAATATATAATAAAAAGTTCAGTCTAAAAATCATTCACTAACAAGGAGAGGTCGCAGACGTTGGGTCATCGATTTTGATAAAACTTTTTCTGGTGAATCTAGAGCAAAAATAAGCTGACGCGTGTTCGGCCCTTTTTGTCAATACTCATTATTTAAAAAGATATTTAATTTAATTTTTTTTTTAAATTTTATTTTATATTCAATCTGTCGAGTTACTTAAATCCCTTGTAAATCCTTGAAAAATATTTCTGAAAGACATTACAAAATCGCATATCAAACTAGAAGATTCCCTTAAATAAATAATTGGCATGCGCCACTCAACTTTGTTTGCAAACGTGAGCGCGGCGCATGAAAAGCGCGGAGAAACGAGAAACATTCTCGTGTATCGACATCTATTACAAGCAATTAAGTCGCGCGGTCGAACGTGCAACTAAACTTAAAGCACAAGATGCCAGAAAGTCTCTTGCACAATTTTTATGATGCCGAGATCGTTATCAACGCTTCCTAGAAAGTCTAATTATTTTCAAAGATCCTTTGTATATCAGTATCTGAGCCAGAAAGATCAACTCGGCTTTGCCATTGTAAATTGTGCCATAAAACTTGCAAGAATGCATTTTTACATAACTTAAAGACTTCTGGAGATAATTTTTTAAAACTCGTAGATATCAATTGTTGTCACATCCTCTTAATTATTCTGATAAATCAAAATCGTTTGAATGAATCAGCGCCTGACATGAACGTCAAAGAACGCCGTCCTTTGAGATTTAGATTATAATTGGAGATTTTAAATGACTCACTGTGATAATCTCACGGTAACTGAGTATTATATATCGAATTACTGCTAGTCGCATGTCGTATTCCGCTGCGCAACATTGCATCTTCGCAACGAAGCGAACACGCTCGCAGCGATACGTTCGCATTCGTTGCGATCTCATCGACGATGATAGTCGTATTTTACAAACCGATCGATCGGTTTATCTTTCGCCATCGTCCGTCGTGGAAGTAAACATCAAATAAAAAAAAAAACGTTATGCTTCGTAGTAATAAGACAGATACCATCGTTGTCCTCATTTTTCCTTCTACAGCGGGAAATATGTATTTTCCACCTTGCTTTCCGGTACTTTTTTTTTTTTTAAATAAGAATCAGTAAATTGACCTTTTACAGGCGATCTACATAAGTCGATATTTTAAAAGTTCTCTTCGAAAAACAATTGTAAGAATGAATTTCAGTAACAATCTTACAATTGAGTCCCTTGATTAATAGTTGAATGCTTTATTGTTGCATAAAGATTCATTCCACCAAATTTCACAGACTTCCGCTTCTGTTTAACATTACCAAAGTTCATCAAACCTATATCCATACTAAGTATAGAACAGTTTGTTTGCAGAGATTCAAGTGCAAACTTTTTCTCTGTTACAGTTCTTGGAACAAAATCAGTCAAGAGTCCAAGAACGCGTTTCGAAGAAACGATGCAAAATTGCTGTAACGACGACGGTAGCGACGTCGTCTATAAAGATGTGGTTATTATAGGTACGGTGAATTAATTAAAGGAAATAGTATTATAAGACCGCGATTCGCACTACCATCGATCCGCTCACGGTTCGCTTATAAAACACGATCTTTCATTCAGGAAATGGGCCGAGCGGAATATGTCTGTCGTACATGCTGGCTGGGAATTGGCCCTACTACACTGGCGAGCCGCATCCCGGGGACGAAATGCTAACAGCGAGGCTGCACTTCAGCACGAAAGCTGGAAACGAGGAATGCGACCACGGGACCGACGAGGAAGTGAGCAGCAACGGAACGAGCAATCGATGGCAACAGCAGACGAGGTCTCAGCGATGCGAGAGGAGTCCGGGGAGAGGATTGGCCGGTAGCACGCGGTGCAAACTCGAGTGCCTCTCTTCTGGCCTCGAGGGCAGACAGGGCAGTCGACCTTTGGCCATTCTGATGGACCAGCTTCAACATCCGTGCATAGACGCTGGACTGGACGTGCCGTCTCTCCTCACCTGGAAATCCGCCGACGAACACCCCGAGCACAGGATCATAGATCACGTCGTGCTGGGAAAGGGCCAACCAGGCGGCGCTTGGCAGGTGAGTTTCATCCAGACTTGGGGCATCATTCAAATCAATGATCGCAAACGCACCATGGTATATCACAGTTGAAACACTTCATCACGACCTCAGAATACTGACAGTGAAAGAAGAAATTATGAGATTTAGCACAAAATACATAAACAGACTAGGAGTTCATTCAAACCCCTACGCCACAAACCTCCTAGAGTCTAGGACCTAGACAATAGACAACAAACACGAAGACTCAAAAAATTCCATGTATTAAACCTTCCCCAACGTTTTACACAGTATAGCCACCATGAACTGTAAAGTTGAAAATATGTATTTGATGACGAAAATATGGAGCGGCACACTGCGTGTTGTCCTCGTTCGTTATAATCTCCTGTACAGTAGTGTGTTTCAAACTTATATGTCGCGACCATGATTCTGCATGTTTGGATCGGTGGAGGTTTAAAATACTTGCCGCAAAATTTTTTCATTGTATCGTATAATACTCATTGAGAAGAATAAAATTCTCAAAGGAACCATGAGTAAAAAAATTTTACCTTAAAATTCCCATTTTTTTTATCTTTCCCATGAGAAAATTCCCAAACTTATCCATATGAAAAAAAAAATTTTGATCTTAAAATTCAAGGTCAAGGTCAATTTCGCGACAAGTTTTTTCTAACAAATCTTCGATCCAAAGGTGCAGAATCATGCTACAATAGTCATCAATATAATTTTGAAACACCCTGTATATATATAGAATATTGATTGCAAAGAAATTTAGTAAGGGGAAAAAATTATACAATTTTGGCCCTAAAACTTGAGAAGTTCTATAGTGATAGAATGATGTTACACGAAAATGGTTAAAAGTGATAGAACAAAACGAAAAATACTTCAGTGAACAAAGCTACATACATTGAAATGAAAAAATTGTCTTTTAATTTCACTGAAGAAACGGCACGAACTTCCTAATTCCTACTCAACCTAATATTTCATCTGACCACAAAAACGGTGAAAAAGTTTCAAAAATTCAATCAAAAAATCAAATCGCGAAGTTCTCCCTTATCCTCATCATTATGCAAATTCATATTTTCAAAGACATGGAAGAAGAAAACCAACTCCAGTAAAAGTGTCTTTTGCCTTTCTATACTATAAAATGTATTTTATTTTGGATATTTCTTGTATTTCTGTATTTAAGCACAGCTTTATACATTTTAGCACATTTTAAATCACCATAAATGCATAAACACCTGCGGTGTACTCATCATTCCGGTTATCTGTCTCACAAAGATTACTATTCTTTCAAATACCTAAAAAGCTTTTCGACAGATAAACTGTTAAAAAAAAAGACATTGTAAAAATTGCATTCGACTAATTTATTGCCTCTCTGTTTCAAATTTATTTAACAATAGCATTTGTATGCTTACGTCACGATGACAAAGTGTATTAAAGTTGATACAGAATGCAGACTATTTTGATTGAGAAAATACGTTGTAAAGATTCAAAGCAGGTCTCTTATTCACTTTATCCGTAGCCGTATTAACGCTTAAACTCTGTCTTCACGCAGTCGATGGATCCAAATGTGCTGACTATCAGTTTGAACCGATGGATGTCCTTGCCTGATTTGGATATCAGACAGTGGGAGATGATGGTCGAGTCCGAGCAACTTCGAAACAAGACTCTATTGGAGGGTGCCGAGCTACGCGCTTACAATTTTCAAGAACAACCACCGAGCGCTTGTAAAACGGCAAGCAGAATCTCTGTTGGCACGGTGGCAGCTTATTATAGGGATTATGTGCGGAGGAAAGGACTGCAGCAATACTTTCGATGGTATGTCAACAAATTGATAATCAGACTTGAGTAGAAGAATCCAGAGTTAGTCTTCAGCACTTGGTTTAAAACTCAATCCTACGAAAACTTTACTCCTTGAGTAAAACATATTGTGTAAAATGAAACATCTTTTTTAGAGTTTAAACAAATTTAATGTAGTCTTCGTGAACAACTTTGTGAGCCATTGTATGATATAATTCTTTTTTTATATAATAAAATATACAATGACTCAAAAATTGGTTCACGAAGAATATGTTAAATTTATTTAAATCGTAATTGTACCTAAAAGGTATTCAGCTTTGCACAATAAAAGTTATGAAAAGTAAGAAACAATTAAACGTGGAAGCTGGAATGTACGCAGTAATAATCAACATGACAAGATAGTCAAAAAATTTTTACAGCAACATTGATAAAAACTTGACAAAGTCCGTTCATATAAAGTTAAACCAGGAAGAGGAAAATTCCTCTGCCACTAATAATAATAATAGTAGAATCACTTAAGAGAAATCGGACATTGATTTTGACAAAAAATTTCGAATTTTGATTTCAAACTTACATTATCTTTCCTTAACTTTGAATCCAGTTATCCAAAACTTGTATTTTTACGTATAAAATGCACCTTTTCTCAGGAACTGCAAGAGATATCTTTAAAAACATGATGTTGTTTTAATTCCTCATTTTATTTGACGTCTTTTAACACGCAGATTTTTCGAAATATTTCTTTGAAAAATTATTTAGCTGTAGGTGCAATTTTTTTTAAATTTTTTGAGGACCTAACTTTGAGAATGTTTTACAAATATAATTATAAATAAAAACCCTCTCGTTAAAGTATGCAGCAAAACAAGAGAAATGAAACAAACAAAATTTTGGAAGATATCTCTTAGAGTTACTGAGAAAAGGAACATTGAATATTGGGAAATTTGCACGGGTGAGGATACAATGTCCGACTCCCTTTAATAATCTAACCATTCATTACTAGACTGCGGATTTTTATGCAAAATTAAATTTTTATAAACACAAATAACGAATTGAAGCTTAAAGAACAGTGTATCTTATTTATTAACTATTGTAACTTGTGTTATATTTTGTATATTTTCACATCTGCCAATATCTTCGTAGATTTTTGCATTCTTAGGATTATCATAAATGCAAAAAAATCCGCACTTTATTCATCCCTGTTACGTTGATATCCACGCTGACTATTATTTTCCAGTGGGACCGTAGTCACTTCTGTGAGGCCAGTTCCAAACGCAGTCCAAGAAAAGAGTTGTTACGGTTGGATAGTAGAGGGATACGACAAAAACACAGGCAAATCGTTCCACTACCGATGCAAGCGAGCTGTTCTAGCATCCGGTACAACCGATTTGTCGAACCGTCTCGGAGTGCCCGGTGAAAATTCGCGACCGGAATGGGTAACGCACGATTTGAACGATCTGGAGACGAGATTGGACTGTCTAGTTGAAGAGGGAAAGGTGGAGAAGCACGTGGAGCCAGTGCTGGTAATCGGTGCTGGACTGAGCGCGGCAGACGCGATAATGGCCGCGCGTTTCCGAAATATTCCTGTGCTGCACGCATTCCGGGACTCGTTCAACGAGTGGAGCAAACCGGACGCTGAGAAAATGCGCCACGTTAAGTACAATAGACTGCAGGAGCTTCCCAGTTCCATGTACCCCGAGTATCATAAAGTGTACGAGATGATGGCCGACGGGGGCACCAATTATCCTCTCTATAAGGCGTTGCCAGGGTACACGCTCGTTCAGTTAGGCAACCACGTGAACCAGAACGGTCATATCGATGTTCCTCCGTCTGACGAGCGAGTCGTCACTCTGTCGACGTGCGATGGACGTTTGCACGCGTTTCAGGTGTCGATCGTCGCTATACTTATAGGTACGTATAATTTAGTGACGGATACATGGAAAAGTTAAAGCGACGCTATCGAGCCTAACGAAATATTTTTTTCGTGCAGGATATAAGGCTGACCTGTCTTACCTGGAAAACCATGGTATCGATCTCGGAAGATTCCCCGACAAACCGATAGACGGTAAATCGAATCCGATCGAGGTCGATAATTTCACGTACGAGGTGGCCAAAGCGCCGAGGAACGGTCTTTACGCGTTGGGACCTTTGGTAGGCGATAATTTCGTACGTTACATACTCGGAGGAGCATTTGGAATCTTGGTACACATTTTAAATACCTCTGCCAATTGAGCCACGGTTTTCTTCCTCGTGAAGAGCGTACTTAACGCGTACCACGCGTACGTTTCACTCCGCAAATCACAGCTCCACATTTTTTACATTTTTCAATCGAACAACCATTTCATTTTCACAGCTTGTATGACGCAATATAATTCGTATGCGGTTTGATATCGGCATTTAGTGCATTCCACTTGTTAGAATAATGTTGCAGTACGCGCTGTTATTTCTTGGATAACTACAACACGGAGCATCGTGTCGATTTTTAGAAACGATTTCACAAATTCTACAAAGACTATAAACGTACAATACTTAACAAATTTTCATCGATCTTTACCCGGAACTTTTTTATATTCGATTTGTAGAGAAACCAATTCGCCGGTTATTACGTGCAAATGTTAGAGAACTTAATTTGTACTTAATGAACTGTACAAATGTACATATTATAGTATTTTTTTAAAAACCCATGCTATGTACAAAGTTTTTAGAAGTTTAAATGACGCGTTTTGTTAAACGATTAAGATTAAGTAAATTGTACAGGTGTTGTACATATATGTCGTGACGTTGCAGAATTATTGCACATGACAAATTGAACCCTTCTCGATGGGAAGTTTTACAAGTAGAATTAAAAACGAACACCATCGGGAGCTCTAACGTGTACCGAAAATTAATATTCGATTTTACTCGTGTGAATGCGTGCGCGCGATCGTCCGAAGAATCGTTCCTAAGGTACCACTGTAGGAGTGGATAACTGTGAAAGACTAGGTCCTTTAGGATTGATCGTACGCTTTGTTAGAGTTCAATAGTTTCTTGGTGGTGGCCATTTTCCACGACAAATAACTCAGGGGGTTTTAGATGAACGTGGACAAATGATTATAATAAGATGAGATCTGAAACACATTTCGAATCGCTTCGAAACTGACACGAATGTAGCGACAAATTCGAATCACTTCAAACATTTATTTATTTATTTATTTAATAAACGGGATGATTCTCATTAGTATACAAAGAAAAAAGTGACAAGTTATAGGTATACGAAGTCGCTGACAAAAAAAGAATAATGAACGAGAACGCGTTACTTGCATCTATAAAAGTAGAAAACAGAGTTTTTAGAGGAGCTAAATTTACATACAAAACGAATTCACTACAGAGCATATTTGCGGTTTACAGGGTCAGAGTTGAGAAAATTAGATGAATAGCCATAAGGACGAAAAACTGTAGAAGCTCTAAGCGATCTCGAAGAAGCATACAAGTTTATCCGCTCTGATAGATATGGACAACTAATGTGATTACCAATCAACTTGTATAAAAAGATCAAATCGACTACAGTCCTTTGAAATTCGAGGATTTTCAAACTTAGCTTAAGCAAACATGATTCAAATCTCTTGGAAGTCTTGATAGGTTTGATCTTCTTAGAAGTAGAGCTGGGTAAACTAGTATTTGAAATAAAAAATAGACATATTTTCAGAGAGTATTTTCCTGAATCGTATTAAATTCGTTATTTTCAAATTATTATTTACTTTTACTATTATTTTCAGAATTTCAAGCTTCACAATTTGCAAATTTTGATTTCAGCTTCAAATTTTCAAGTTTTTATGTCTCCAAGTTCATAAGCTTTCAACTTCCAGCTTTCACGTTTCCAACTTCAAATTTTCAGGTTTTCAACATTCAAAATTTCAAGTTTAAAAGATTAAGATTCCCAACATTATAGAAGAAATATAATATTGGGGATTTCATAGTTAATTAACATTTGGAATACATTTGTTTAATTTGTGAGTCACTGTATACTGATTCGAAGTAATTCGGAGTGCTTCAGATTCCATCATTACCCATTGTAAGCTACGAAGATTAACAAGTTCTCGACCCGGGAATTTCGGCTGTGACACGATCGTCGTCGTGTCTCCCACGTGATACGACTTTCGTGCAAATTTGTAACACGTCGCGGAAAGAATAAGGAAAACGTCAAAGACTGTAAGTTATATGCTCCTAGAGAATTAACAAATCTTGCTGCGAAAATTTTACGGTTAATATTTGTTGTACTATTTCGCCCATTAGAATACATCCTGTTTTGTTTGAAACAGTGTCTTTGATTGATGTTCCAGCCACCAGAGTTGGGCAAAAATTTAATGAACGATTAGATTTTTACTTTAGTCGTTAATTATGATTAACGATTAAATTTCTTTCAATTTGAACCGTCAATTAGTTAACTGATTAATAATTAACTGTTGAAATTTCGAAATAAAATGAATCTAAATAAAATATGGAATCAAAACTCCAGCAATACCGAAGAAAGTGTAAACCGAGTTTAGTTGTTTTGTCAAGTTGATCCACAATGTTTGTTTATGTGTTTATATGTTTGAAGTTACTGCAGACTTGGGCAAAAATTTAATCAGCGATTAACAATTAAATTCTTCCTTTAAGTTCGATTAAGGATTAAATTTCTACTTCCATAATTAATTAACGATTGAATACTAACATTCTTTTTGAAATTAGTATTTTATGAATTTGATCTAAACTCTAGACGCTTCCGGCTGTGTATGTTAGTTTTAACTTTTTTACACTGTATTTACATTGTTCGCCAAATTGAAGTAATTTGGCAAACTATAGTACAAATAATTTTAAACGAAATATTTAATTTAATACAAATTTTAATCATATTCAGTTTGAAAACCGACGATTGATAACTGACAATTAATTTCATGAATAGATTAAACCAATCGCCGATTTTTCAACAATTAATTTTTTTAATCGTAAGTATTAATCAATGAATCAAACTAAGAATTTTAGTCGACTAATGCCCAACTCTGCCAGCCACGAAGAGCGATTAGCAAGTCCTTAGCTTCTTCTCTTGTTAATTACATTCAACCCTTCACCGCGATTTTATTCTACATCTGGGTCGATAAAGATCTTTTACGTGTTGATCGGGCATAATCGGTCAGGTTAGACCCCGCCGGATCTCGTTGCAATATAAAAAATATTGTATCGCTCAGTCTGTGATAAAGGATATGCAGTGTCCGTGTACTTCACGAAATATCGGATCTTGCCGTTTGTTAATATAGATATTAGATGCGGTTGCGACATTTACATACCATATGTTTGTTCACATTTCATTCTTTTATTAAACAATGAATTTGAACATTTCGATTTTTCATTTTTAAAGTCCTGACAAAATACAGGCGATCACAAAAATGATATTCGTACAACTATTTTTAATATAATTTATAGCGCTAATTTAAAACTCAGTTAAATGCGACTGATACGATTACGAAATATTACGCGCAACGACAAGAAATCAATTTACACCATTAGAAGATTAAATGCATTAACATAGTTTCCATTTTTGTACTTCGTAGAAACAAGTTTTTCACAATAGCGTCGCTTGTGAGATTACATTTTATGACTTGTACGCCTAAAACAATTCTGTTACAATTATATAAACCTAACTGCACATTATGTAAGTAGTTTACTATTTATTATTTTAAAAAACGAGTCACATTTGTGGGTATCAAAAAGTAATATTACTATGGATTGATGAATACGGTTCTACATATTCGTCGTATCCACGGAAACAACGATGGTTTTAATGACTGAATCAATGGTGCACTATTCTCCCGTTTATCTCGCATTTCATAACATTTACGGACCCTTGGCAAAAAAATATTGTTTCTGAAGTAAAACATCTTCTTTCAAGAAACATTAATAAGTAACAACTATTTGTATATTACGATGCGTTTGCCTCATTTGTATGGCAAGGTTTACACGTGAATATTATTAAATACACTGGAATTGTATAAATTATGTTTTAAATACAATGAAAAGAAAACTAACTAAGATGATAGCCCCAGCAAGAACGACTATACAATACAATTTTCTATTAGCTCTTTGGTAAGAGTCTGCCTTTTTTAATTGTTTATAACCTTCTTGTACTTGTACTTGAGTTTGTTCAATATTATAGTCAATTCTATCCAAGATAGTGCCTTGATCCTGAACCATATTAGCTAAGTCCTGTTCAGAGGAAATTCTTATTTAAAATGCTTTGCATTATAAAGTTATAATAAAACGTTTCTATTGTGCGAAAAACATCAAATTCTCTTACTTTGAATATGTGTCTGAGATCTGCTATACTTTGGACTATGTTACCAATTTTTTCTTCCCTTTCCAACGCTAATTTCGTCCTGTCCTCCGTATCTTCCAACTGTAAAAGTACAGAATCTTGTCTCTGCTCATTCTCTTGCCAAGAATTTGCATTCATCTCGTTAGATTCCGATAGCCACGCGTCATTTGTGGCATCATTTAAAAATATAGATTGGTCTTCGGTGAAAAATTGATTGCTCCTTTCTTCCCTCGACTTTACCTCTAAAATCGTAAAAACTCCACTCAACACCAATGTTATTGGTATTCAATCGGCGTTATGCAGTATAATTCGTACGCGTTAAGTAATGATTCTGTGCTGATCTATATCGAAGGCCCAGTTCTTGTAAAGCTGTCGACAGTGCCATTACCGCGCTTGTAGCTAACTGACGTTCTACGGGTCTAGAAGCATGCCTTACTGCAGTCTTTATTGTCTGGACTTGCCGGTAACCGCTAGAAAATGCACGTCCTATTTCTCGCGTTAGTTGTTCCATTTGTCTCTCTTCCTGCAGACATGTTTTTAACGATTTGCTCTCTAACAATTAAGTAATCAAAATAAATCAGAACAATTGCACGATCCCGACGCATTACAGTTTTAAGTTCCCAACAGACAATAATGCAACAGGCAGTAAATATTTCGAGGCGGAAAGTTGAAATACGTGGCGTATTATGCATTCATTCACACCAAGGTGAAAAATTTCGTTATGTATTTTAGTGGTGCAAACTTTTCGTCGCGAAAAATTTTCTACCATAGCGAAAAATTCTTATCGGATGTGGGCATGTTTAGCAATTCCTTAACTACCATTGCATTTAATTTATTAACGAACCTGCGACGTGTCATCTAACGTGGGTCTAGTTAACTGCTTAGCATGTAACTCTACTAAGGTGTCTATCCTTTCCCGTAGCCTGCTTAAAATATACTGTGTTTCTTCCAAGGCATCTGTCCAAACAGGTGGCGCGTTATTCTCTAAATTAATGTTTCTCAATTCCACGTTATCGGAACTGCCAGACTCTGGAGCGACTAATGCCATACGATCAGATAAATTCTAAAAAGATGTTTTCCGTTGTTTAATTTATAAGTTCTCCAAAAATAATCTATGTTATACTTTTTGCATTATCTATAGGTTATGTCTATCATACCTGTTCAGCATATATATGTTTACTTTGTAAAGCATTGTTTCGCATTAAAACGAACGGTTCCGTCAAATTTCGAGTAGTCATTTTTCTATATTGTTTAAATGCACTAGTTAGGCTGTTCACGAAATTTTACAACTCATCACATTTGACTTTAAGTAGATTATTTGCTGTATCGTAATATGCTGC
The DNA here is from genome assembly GCA_030770465.2 of Perdita meconis. Taxonomy (NCBI): domain Eukaryota; kingdom Metazoa; phylum Arthropoda; class Insecta; order Hymenoptera; family Andrenidae; genus Perdita; species Perdita meconis. The sequence continues at coordinate 6,771,342 of JASKOS020000007.1, forward strand.
TCCATCTGTCATTGTCAGTAACGAAAACAGCTGATCAGTCAGTGGTACCAGACTTAGATCAATTTTTTTCCCTTAATGTTGGTATTGTCTATTTTTTTTTTATAAATAAACGAAACTTATTATGAAGTGTTAATTAAAAACACGCATATGCATTCTCATTCATAAATAAACACTAAAAATGTAATTTTGCTAGAAAATCGCTAATAGTATAATATAATCGCAATACTTTTTTTACGAATAACCTATAAATTACATCAATTAACGTTGCATCCACAAAACATTTATTGCAAAAGATATATTAATTTATTCGCAATACATATTTGAATACAGCATCTTCAACACGCTTACACGAACCTTTAACATTTCCTCTAAATAATAATACATGCTTCATAGTATCTTAGTAGTAAGTACTTTGGTATTAAATTTTACAGCTTTTTTAACTTCCAATACTTTTATTCCTATGAGTTTCAATAACCAATGGTCTAGTACTATACATATTTCCAATTATCACTTGTCTTTTGATCATTTCAAGAGCCTCCTGCCCCTTTTTGTAACACTCGGTAATTTCTTTCTCATCCCGAAGTGTTTTATTTTCTTGAAATTTATATCGAATTTTACGCAAAGCATACATTCTACAATAAATATAGAAATAGTTAATCTCCATTAAACACACAATGACAGTTTCAGCTTTTTATAGCTGACTGTTTTAGATTAGTAAAAGTTCGATAGTTTGCAAAACGTCATAGAAATAAATTACAGTAAACAATGTAGTTAATAAATGATTTAACAAATAAAATATCATTTAGGCTATATACTTTGCTTGGCTTCGCAATTCATGCTTACCGATAATTGTATGAATTCCATTTTTTGCTTTCTCGAATTAGATTCCGGTAAAGAACTAAAACCACGTTGCGCCTTGTAGCCATTGTTTGTGTCGTATTTGGGCGTATTATCACGGACAAAGTGTAAGATAGGCAAACTATCCAACCATATTATCCAACTATGAGAATTTTTGTTCAATATTTTTTCTCAATTTTCGTGGTCAAATATCGATAATAAATGCAAAAATACTGGAATAATCTTATGTTGAACGGCATGTGTTAAACATTTATATTAAAAATAATAAAAAATTAGTAAAGTCTATTTTCATTGTGAATGTGCCTTGAACTTTCATATATATTTTTATTATTGCACATTTGATGCACATTCTGTGTATAACCTCTGGTATAACCTATTTAACATCACAATTGCAAAATACGAGATACAAAAACAGCTTTTGTGACGCAGAGTTTTCAACAATATACCAGGATGGTATTGCGATGGTTAGATCGTTTGCGATAGAAATATTATGGCTAAACAATAACGATGTACAAGAATGATAATGAAAATTTTACTTTGCAGGTGCAAACCGTCTGCTAATATTTGCCGACACAGTGTAAAAATATCAGTATGCAGACTTTTATCCACAGTTGCAGAGACTCAGACAAGCAAGACAATAGAATTGTTGGGTCGCTCGTATCCAAGAGACGAATGGACGAATATTACTCCAAATATTATTTCGAAATTAGGAACAAATTTACATCTTACAAAATACCATCCTCTATGTCACATACGCGAACGCATTGTGAATTACATTTACAAACAGTTCTATAATCGTGTTGGGAACCCACTATTCAGTATACACGATAACATATCTCCTATAGTTTCTGTGAATCAAAATTTTGAGTCTCTTCTTGTGCCCAAAGATCATCCAAGTAGACGGAAAACGGATTGTTACTATGTAAATCAAGACACTTTATTACGTGCACATACAACTGCGCATCAATCCGAGTTAATTTCTATGGGACTGAATAATTTCCTTGTGGTAGGAGACGTTTATCGTAAAGATGAAATAGATTCTACGCATTATCCTGTTTTCCATCAAGCGGATGCAGTCAGATTATGTACAGCAGAGGAAGTATTTGAAAATACTAATAATTCTGATGGACTAAAATTATTCGAGCATAGAGGCGTAGAAACACCAGAAAAACAAGGTTGCCATACTTTGGAATCTGTGAAACTGATGGAATATGAGTTAAAAAATACTTTAACAGGCTTAGCAAAGGCACTTTTTGGACCAGGTAATGCAAAACTGTAAAAACATTTTACCAAGAATTTAGATGCGGTAAGACATTAAGATTTTTTTATTTTAGAGGCTCAGTGCAGATGGGTTGATCAGTATTTTCCTTTCACCCATCCATCGTGGGAGCTGGAGGTCAATTACCAGAATCAGTGGCTTGAAATATTAGGCTGTGGTATTATGCGTCAAGAGATCTTACAAAATTCAGGTGCAGGCGAACGTATTGGATGGGCATTTGGATTGGGCTTGGAAAGATTGGCTATGACTTTGTACAATATTCCTGACATTAGGTTATTCTGGAGTCAGGATAGTGGCTTTTTAAATCAATTTAAGGTTGAAGATGCTAATACAAATATAAAATATAAGGTAGAAGAATATTTTACGATTGAAAGTTATGTACTTATTGTTATATATCCTAACAGTAAAATATTTTTTACAGCCTGTTAGCATTTATCCTCAATGTAGAAATGATATCAGCTTTTGGTTACCAGAAGATGGCCAGTATTCGGTCCATGATTTCTATGAAATCGTTCGGAATATCGGCGCCGATAGAATAGAACAAATTCTATTAAAGGATGAATTTACTAATCCAAAGAATAACAAAACATCCCATTGTTATACTATTGTATACAGGCACATGGAACGCACACTGTGCAAAAGGGAAGTGAATAATCTTCACAAATTAATCGAGAAAGCGGCTACTGACGAATTACATGTTACAATTAGATAAGAAAAATAAATAAGTAAATTATAAATAAATGAATTTCTATTACATTCCTCACATATCATTTACTCAATATTTTTCATTTTCTCAGTAAGCATTATTTCACAATCAATTGAATTACTTGTAACAAATAATACGATGTAATATGACAATTGTATACAAGGTGTTTCGTGACAAAAAATGGTTCCAAACAAAAATTTATCGATATCGAATAGGCAACAAATGACGATATAATAAATTAATATAGTTACGACGATAGTTAAAAAAATTGTTTTTATAGTTTGAAATTTTTATTATCGCCATTTGTTGTCTGTTCGATACCAATAAATTTTTGTTAAAAACATTTTTTGTCATATGGTCGCAAATGGCTGAAAAAGCGTATATCTTGTAATGCGAAACACCTTAATATTAATACACTAACCTTTAGATTAAACAATTATTTAAATGATAAGAGGTAAATAATAATTATTATTTATTATCTTACGAATCGGTATTTTCAAATTCATGAAACTTTTTCAGTTGATGGCGCTTTTAGAATCTAAATGATCTAAACAGAGAGAGATAAAAAATGTTATATCTTATCATTTTTGGGAATGTTTTATAAACATTAAATTTCTTTAAAATAAATTTCAGTTTTCAATTAATACTTATTTCATACTGATACAAAATATAAACCAACAAATTTCACATATTAGTAGCATTTTCCTTCTTGCTTATATCGACAAAACTGAGCATAACGTGATGATAATTGTATATATCTCGTTACAGGTTTATAACAACAGATAACAGTAATTGTTATTTATAATTGTTTATAATTTGTAGTTAACATAAAAATCCTTATATTGTTACGTTAAAAAACCGTATTTACTAAGAGTTTTGTGCAGTTCTGAAATTATACAGAATCATATATTAAGAACTGATTTACCGAAAAAGCATCACAGTTTTGAAATCTTCGAATGTTGTGTCATTAGAAACTTCGTAATGATGGATGTGGATTTATTAAGACCAGGAACCGTGCCTATTTCACCCGATACGATTCTTTGGTTTGAATTTTTATTAAATCCATCGTTGTTACTGCAACATTTATCTAAATCCTTTCCCGGTAAATAATGAAAACTAACCTCCATTTTCATACGTAATGTAAATAGTAAAAACAGAATGAAATTGTTTTCATTACATATCCATTGTTGCAGATCCTTCGGCTACGGATCTAATAATAAAATTCATGACAATAAATTCGGAGCAGAAGGATAACGAAGTAAAAATTGTCGATGCTGAGACGATTGATACAAAACCTACTTCTACAAACAAATGGACTCACAGAAATCTTGCTTTAAAGATTCTTTCTTTGAAAGTAGCAACACATTTGAAATGGGACTTGGACATATTAGAAAAGAAACTGCCGTTACCAATTCAAATGACGCTACTGCAAGATCTGTTTTATATAACATCGGACCTTATTATAGAAATACCAACAGTACCTGAATTTACGATACATTCAATTTCTGATCAAGTGCTTTTCACAATTGTTCTATATCATAGGTGGCTTATAAGAGCAATTACTTATAGAGCCTTGAACAATAAACAATCAAAGCAACAATTCCTTCATATGTAAGATTTTAAATGCGTATATCAATTGTAATTTTCAATTAATCTCCAAGTGTATTTAATTTTATCAGTCCAGGTATTCAAGAATCAACGTATGTACCGCCAGGTATAGTAGATGACATAATTAGAAAGTTAGACGCACAAGTGTCCAACAGCATAAACATTTTGAACAGTATTCTTGAAAGTAAGGACTTACGTCCAAAAATGCTGTCCTTTGACACTTTTCAAATGTTGACCGAAGACAGCACAGACATTAAACAGTGTTGGGAAAATATGTTTCCCATAAATATAGAAGAGTTTAAGTGTCAGGTATTATTCTTAACAATTATTATTATCAAATTTTGTATCGCTGCTAATTCTCCTGATGTTTCTTTTCTAGATACATTACGATCTAGCCAGATTTCATTTGCTGAAAGAAGAGTATCATAAAGCAAGGCACCATATTATACAAGCAAAAGAGCTATTTTACAGTTTTAATAGCTCTGAGAGCAGGTTGTACTGCAAAGTCCAAAAAGAATTTTTGGATGGATGTTGCTTAGCATGCGAGGTATCTGTAGAGGGAATTACTTTGAGTCTTACTCAACAGTTGCAAACTTCGATTAAAGATCAGTATACTGTATGTATTTTTTATCGTGGCTTGGAGAATCTCTGGATACAAGATATTGACGATGATTTCTCTTTTACAGAATATAATACAGATTTTGCAAGCAGATAATATTTCTAGAGAGATCCCGCAAGTTTATAGGGATAATTTAGAGCTTGATATACAAGGAGGATCTGTTAATAGAAAGATCGTAGTCGCTCGCGATCTTTTACTTCAGATTCAGTGTTTGAATTTAGTTAGAAAAATTTTGGACGGCTGTACTATTCTTGGTGATTATATAACAGAAATACAGGCAGCTGGTACCAAAGGACTCGATGTATTTTTCTGGGTAAAACAATTTTCTTTTATTTAAAAATATTATGAACTTTATTATTTTCGTACTACGTGAGAATTGTTTTAGGCTCTTGGAAATGTTTTAGAAAAGATATCTGCTGCGGATAAAAAACGTATTTCCCGTTACCTCTTATATCTTATACACACGAGTAATATCGAAGGAGTAGCTTCTAAAATACTTGCCGATCCTTTGTACATAGCGCTATTCGATGAAAAAGAATTGAACGAAATTAGAAAATCAGCTTCTGTGGAAGAACTTGAAATACCAGATTTGCTATTGAAGAATGATTGGGGCATTCCCTTGGTTACATATACTCGTTAGTGTGCCTAATTATTTCGTCATAATATTCATTTTTAGCGTGAAATTTTAATGGTATTCATTTCATTACAGAAACTACAAGGATAGAAATATTTGAATTGGAGCAAAAGTTGATACATTCGTATGATACTAATGAAATTCAAGAAATATTAATACATTTAGATGGAAAGCATCGAATGAAACCTTTGTGGAACGTGAATAGTGGCTGGGAGTTGCCTATTCCATTACAGAGCGTTGTAATGTCCCTTCCCAGAGGTTTTCTACAAGATTATTCATACGTGTTGTTAGCAAAAAGTAGAGAATTAGTAATGTCTAAGGATTTCGAAGGTGCAATTGAAATTTTAAACGTGCTAGAAAAAGAAGCACAACAACATACGCAAAGTGGAAACACGTTAGTGTTTAAATTATGTAAATTAGTAAATTGGGAATGTCTTCTCGTCGAAATATGGAGGTGCCTTTATGCTTGGCCCGCGACAAATATATGTAAGTACATTCGTTAGTCTACCAGCAATGAAAAAATATTAACAAGGTATAATATTACAGGCGACACGCAAAGTTTAGTTACAAGGAGTAAACAATGTCTTGGAGCATTGCAAGCAGTAGATCAAGTTATTCCTCGTCAAGAAATCATTGAATATTGTACTGTTTTTCTCCTAAATATGGCTGAATGGGACTATCTTACAAGTTTAGAGAAGCGTTGGAGTTACACTGAGTTTGCAGCAGCTGTTAGTACTGTTTGTCAAGATATTGTTAAGTATAAAGGAGGAAGAAAATTTCCAAGAGAAGCGTGGGACATGAGTTAGTATCGCAGATGTTACAAAATAATTTGTACCACAAGCTCTCGCGAACTATTAAACGATTTCATTTTTAGTTTTAGCCGCAGTCGGACCAGGCAGAGATCAACCACAAAAGCGGAGCAGCAGTGGTAATAGTGGAACCAGCGGTAGCAGCGTTTCAAAGGACGTTGTTGCTAGTATAGGAGGTACTCTTTGTAGACTACGCGAACCTATGGTTCTTACCGTTGTTATTTCGTTATTGGCTCGCCTACACAACGTTCTGCGCGATGAATCTAGTCTCGAATTGCATGCGCAGTATCTTTCCCTTTGGCCTGCTGGTGTACCAAAGTAAGTATTCGTGTATTGTACAATTTATATCATCTCATAACAACGTCTAAACGCTTTGCAGTGCTAATTCGTACGACAGGCGGAGCATAGTAGAATTGTTGTTTGAATTATTAACACAGGCCCTAAAATATTATCCAAGTAACGTTCCTTGGTTGAGACTAATGGGAGATCTAAATTTTGGTATGTATTAACACATGAAACAGATATAACTGTTCCAAAAAATAAATATTAATATAATATTGTCAGTTTTAGCATATTTCGAAAGTGCAATGAAGTATTATTTGGAAGCTATTATGGTGGCTAGTGATTTGTTTAGTCAGCCAGTACCGCGGTCGCAAATCGACGATCTCGTTTATAGACGAATGATTAAGTGTTGTGTTCCTTTACAATGTTATACTCAGGCTGCTGTTTTATGTCAATTTTTGGAAGAGGTAGATTATTCTTTGGCATTTAAAATGGCAGCAAGCGATCAGAAAACTTGCGTGCCAGCCGATGCTATGGATGCGTATTATCATTGTATCTGGGACACCACGATACTCGAGTATCTTATTCATTTGCATACAAAACGCGGCGAACACCATAGAAAACAGCTAGCGGTTAGTAATCGTGTATATAAAAAAGAATTATTTATTTGAATGTTTAGTTATTTGTGAAATTATTTTTTTAGATAAAAGTGATAGGTTTGTTGGAATTAAATTCTAATAATAACGAAGAAATTCAACGGGAGGCGGCGAATATTCGAAAAGCAAAATTTTTAAGGGCATTGGCGACGCAATATGTCGTGAAACCGTATAATCGATAAAAATGCATGTGTACAAAGTTCTGTGTGATTATATAATAACTTTATACTATTTAAATACATCATTTTATATATTTATAGTTCGAACGAATAATTAAAACAATCAAATCTCCCTCCCTTTCCGCATTTGACTTGTACCAATCACGGCTTTTTGTCTTTTTACTCTAATCGATCTAACGAAATGCGAAATTAAACGAACGTAATTTTATTTCGTACAATAATTTAATTAAACTAATTACGCTTATATAAAAATGTTTTTCGAAACGCGAAACAACATTTTCGTTCCCGCTCGAGTTAAAGTTTCGTAACAATTTCTAATGTATGATTTTTTTCAAGTGACTCATCTACGATCAGCCCTTATCGCTGAATACATTGTCGTTGCGTAGCGCGATGAGTGCGTATTACTACTGTACGTAAACGCGTACATAAATTATGTTTGTGTATTAGAAAACTAAAACGCACAAGAAAAATCGATCCTCGGCAAACGGAATAGGATAACAGTGAAATCTGACGAGTTGTGAGCGTCGTGCATCGGCATTAAATAAAAGAGTGCGGTTTCTCGCAAGTGTTCGATCTTCGTAAACACGACGCCATGATGTCTTGCAACGCCATAATACAGTTACACGACGTTTCGTTCATTCTAAGATAAATATTTGCAGTTGAAAACGAAGAGCGTGAAACACGGAGAAACAAAGTCCTGCTCGGAGACGTTTCGCCGCATCGGAACAATTTCTGCGTCCTACAGTTTGGTGAGTACGCGAGGAAGTTTGCGCATACTTCCAAAAATTCTGAAAGTTCGCTCGTTCAACTATTGCTCATTGCAAATACTTCGACTTCGTCACGAGAACGGAAGAAAGAGATAGAGATTGAAAGACGGGAAGAAGATACAGAGTAGGAAGGAAAAAGACGGTTGTCAAGACTGTGGTCACAGGAGTGGGAGATCGCAGTGTCACGTTCTGGTACAGTGCGTGAATTGCAGCCCGCGCATTGCAACTGATTGCAGTTGTGCATCTGACAGCGCGAGTGCGAAATTTACTTCAATTCAATACGCGGATCATAATTTTACCCGTAACTTTTTTCGCTGTCATCGGCTTTATTGCGATTTCTTCTCGTTAATCGAGTTCTGACGATCATGTCTGAATCAAAGAAAAAGAACGCCAGCATTTTTTCGCTAAAAAATCTTCGTGGAAAATTACATCACAGCTGTTGCTCAGATGATTCTTGTCATAGTTAGAGCTATAGTTAATAATTTCTATTCTGAATGAATGAAATAGAGGCAATTTTTCGAGTTTCTATTGGAAAAAGATTCGAATCAAGCACTTGCGCGAAAACTTTAATTAATTAAGACCTCTGGTGGTGCTATTGAGCATTAGCATCCTGAAATCCTGGTGATTATACGATTATACTTACTTCCCCCTCTTCAAAAAATGATCCATTCATCGATTTCACGACACATCACCGTCATTTCGTTGCTGTCAATAGTAATTTTCTATCTGCTAAAACATCCGCGGTGCCATGAGGCAAAGAGAGAATAAAAAATTCAGAAGAAGAGGGATTTCTCTCCGAGATAGAAGTAGGGTGGTCCCATAAGAGGTGCGATTGGAGATAGAAATATGTAGAATTGATTTACTAAAGCTTCTAATTTACGAATCTGAAATATATGCAGAATTTTCTTTGCCGCGATATTTTCATCAAGTTGAGGTTACATTTTATGGCGGGAAAGTTGATTTTAGAATGATATCATTCTGCATTTCTTATGTGATAAATAACCACTATTCTTCTTCAAAACACAAGTGCTGTCTTTAGTAATGAGGTTAGGTTTAATTAAATTACATTTGGAGTGAATCAACATTTTCTGCAGAATAGTAAGTAACCTGTTACTCGACGCGAAAAAGTTCCTTAACATTTTCCTTTAAATTCAATTCCTGTCAAAAATAATTGTTGAATGTTTACATTAGATGATTCTAAAATACTTTCTTTCCGAATGATTCAGAGTCGAATTTGCCGAATGCTTGAGTTTCTTATGTATTCCAAAATCTGTGGCGTGCGCTTGCGCATTACGCGCTTCCATTTCCATCGGTATCTGAATTTGCGCGTTTTGAAATGAAATATTTTGTAAAGCTTTTAATAAAAATATAAAAGAATAAAATAGTAATTATTTTACGGGATGAATTTATTTATAATTATCGTTGTGTTCCCTGTTTATAATAAGGTTTGTATTTGTTGAACCAGACGCTTATGAAGATGGAGGGGGGAATAGAGCGCGCGATGGTGGCTCAGGACCAGGACGTTACAGTGTTACAGTAGTAAAAACAATGCTGGATCGCTAGGCAGTTCAACGTAAGTAATGTCTGAAGTTTATCTGCAATTATCTTTTACTTTCTAATGCGTGCTCTGTGAATTTACCTTTCGTGATATTTCTCTTGCTGTGCATTTTACGCGGAAATATTTGGAAATCTCTAACCTCACATTGAACATTATAGTTGCGTTTTTGCTTAACCAACATCTGAACACCAGTATAAACAAAGTAAAATTGATTTTCAAAGGTTCACAACATCCCTTGCGTAATTATGTTAAGCTTAAAAACAAAAAGTAAATAATAATGGATGTGTTAGATATTTGTGTTAACCATATTAGGCAATTCTAAATCTAGAAAATTTATTGGAACCTTGTTTCGTTACAGGTTGTTTAAGTACTGGAACACTGCAAGACGGTCATAGATATAGTGTGCATATTACAGTATTTTTTTTAACATGGATGATGAAGAGGGATCATCAAGCTCTGGACCCATGTCGTCGTTGAACAGTCTGTTTTCGTTCACTAGTCCTGCTGTAAAAAAGTTGCTCGGTTGGAAACAAGGCGACGAAGAAGAGAAATGGGCGGAAAAGGCAGTGGACTCTTTAGTAAAGAAATTAAAGAAACGAAAGGGTGCAATAGAAGAATTGGAGCGCGCTTTAAGTTGTCCTGGAACTCCGAGCAAATGTGTTACGATTCCGAGGAGTTTAGATGGCAGGCTGCAAGTTTCCCATCGTAAGGGTTTACCCCATGTAATTTATTGTCGAGTGTGGAGGTGGCCAGATTTGCAATCGCATCACGAACTAAAACCATTAGAATTATGCCAATATCCATTCTCCGCGAAACAAAAGGAAGTCTGTATAAATCCTTACCACTATAAAAGGGTGGAGAGTCCAGTGTTGCCGCCGGTACTGGTTCCCAGGCATTCGGAGTATGCTCCTGGACATTCGTTGTTACCGTTTCAACAGATAACAGAGCCGACGATGCCGCACAACGTGTCCTATTCGTCTAGCGGATTTAATGCTGGATCTGCCGGCGGTGTAAATCCAACTTCTCCTATGTCTTCTGTTGGATCTGTTCCAAGTCCAGGCAGCACGACATCGCCAAACCCGCAAAGTCCGTACGGCACTAATGGATTGCCAGAAACTCCGCCGCCGGCATATTCGCCGCCCGAAGATGGTTCACAACCTGGGCAATCGCCGCCGCCCGATGCAGTACCAATGGACACAAGCGGATCGGCGGAAGTAGCTCCTGTATGTTACCAAGAACCTCCTTATTGGGCCTCCATTGCATACTACGAATTGAACTGCAGAGTTGGTGAAGTGTTTCATTGTCATTCTCACTCTGTCATTGTGGATGGCTTCACAAATCCAAGTAATAATTCGGATCGGTTTTGTCTTGGACAGTTGTCTAATGTGAATCGAAATTCTACAATCGAGAATACAAGAAGGCATATAGGCAAAGGAGTGCATCTGTATTATGTGGGTGGTGAAGTTTACGCTGAATGTCTTTCAGATTCTGCTATATTTGTGCAATCTAGAAATTGTAATCATCATCATGGATTTCATCCTAGTACAGTTTGTAAGATTCCACCAGGATGTTCGCTAAAAATATTTAATAACCAAGAGTTTGCGCAGTTGCTCTCGCAAAGCGTTAATCACGGTTTCGAAGCAGTTTACGAGTTAACGAAAATGTGTACTATAAGGTAAAATTTATAGTTGTTATCGCTTTAGAAACAATTGCTTGGAAACATACATGCTTATATGCGTTGGATTTGTTCCAGAATGTCCTTTGTCAAAGGATGGGGTGCTGAATACCATCGACAGGATGTTACGTCGACTCCTTGTTGGATAGAGGCACATTTACACGGACCCTTACAGTGGTTGGATAAAGTGTTAACGCAAATGGGCTCGCCTCATAACGCTATAAGTTCTGTGTCATAACTTGTGCCTTGTGTGCAATTGCAAGGGGAGAAAGAAAATAGTGAAATGTAGAAAGAAACCTGATGATTCAAGAGCAGTGTTTAATATTACATAGTGCGATAGTAATATAGACACAATAAGAGATTTATGAGAGGATAATAGAAGTGGTAAGCGAAGACGATGCTGTCCTAATGTAAGACTTGTCTAATGTCGGCACAATGAAGAAAAGTTGATAATATACTTATAAAATAAAGGTTTGTAAAAGTCGCTGAGTATTGAACGTGATCTTTACTATGAAAGTTTTCGAGATCGCAATGTACACACAAAAACTGTACAACTTTTGGCTGTTACATAGAGAGAAAATTATAGTTGTAACGCGAACATTTTCCGCGTCCGTCGTGCTCCGAGCGCTGGTCACCCGGGAGGTCGTCTCAGGTATCGAGAGTAATAAAACAGCGGCTTCACCGCTGATTGGTTTCCAGGAAAAAAAATCGCTTTTCCTGAAGACATTCGTTCACAAGCTAAACCAAAGTAGAACTCTCGGTATCCGAGGTGACCTCTGTTTTTATTGTCGATTGGTGGACACGACTTTTAATGTGTACAATTTTTTAAAAAGAATGATACGCGTGCTTTTGAAGCATTGGATTTATGCCTACACAAGCCTTAGATTATTCAAATTATTACTATAAAGACTATTATCTAAGTGTAATTAATGTCAGTTCTACTAATGATAGTGCAATTAATATTCCAATACAGACATCAAACGCTGATCTCACGTTGACGTTTCAAAGTTAACTGCGATTGATGACTCATTGGAATATTAGCTTTGATAATGAATATAAAAAAAAAATATTTTTTGTGCAACGTTGCCTAACATTTGTGTAATGTAAGCCTTTGGATGTAGCCTTATAAGGAACTAATGTGACAACTAACATAGGGTCGTCTACTTGCTACTTGTCAGATTTGAAAGTAATATAAGAATTCTATATTATATTCGCACTTTTCAGAAATGTTCATAAATTTAAAACTTTAATGAAAGTTGATGTGTATATATATATATATGAAAGTATAGTAATTTCGTGCAATTTCTAAATAATTGGTACTATAGCGAAATACGTGAACGCGAGTTTCACATCGTACCAGAGTGGTCACCTCAAGTACCGAGAGTTCTATCATTCTCTTACTAGATCTGCTGGATTCTATCAAAGTCTACGTCTTGACAACTCAGTGCTTTGATTCGTCCGAGTCATCTAGTAAACGGATGCCGTTTTTCCAGTAAAAACGACCCTTTTTTGTCCATAAAAAATATTGTCAATCAACAGTGAAGCCGCTATTTCCATTGCTCTCGATACCTGAGACGACCTTCCAGATGATCAGCGCTCGCAACGCGACGCACGCGGAAAATGTTCGCGTTACAGTATTAAATTTTGGTGCAAATCGCGTACGAATATATATTGTGAGATGAATTCTGAAAAGTGCCAAAATCGTATGTATGTGATATTTTTGATTCAAGTTACAATTTTTATCAGTCATCGATGGGCTGTAACCTATGTAAGTTTTCTTTTTTTAACTCTATTACAATACCGATACAATATCGAGCATAAGAATTACATGTCACATACATTCGATAATGAGCCGGAAAGGTCATATGAATATAAATATATATATTCATATAATTGAGATTAAGCAAATTGAAAAACATTGAAAAGTGTTGTGTATTGAAAATTACAAGTAATGCTCTTGTCCTATGTCTTTTTATGTATTTATGACAGATATATATATATAGATATATAGTTATTTACATATACTGGGTCCCTTCTTAATTTTGCATTGAGTCGCACAGGTATTACGTACCGGAAAAGCACAAATCTTGGCCTAACATTGCAGTCGGAAATACCTGTGATATACGATGCGTATTCAAATGATCTTCTGGTTTGCTAATCCATTCATACCTGTTCATCGATTAATTTTATGTATATTCTACGTATATTTCAATTATAAGTATGAAAAAGGTATACAGATTATATAACGATATCTACGAGTACTTGAAAACTGTGGAACAGAAGTCACTGCCGCTTGCTGTTACTTATTTGTCGATGTACCTAGCTGTGATTTCTTGCTACCAAATTTTAGCAAATTATGTGTGCGTGATCAACGACGACGAAAGTTTTTCTTTTCGTTCCATTGGATTTAACGGATGCATCAAGTATTTGAATTTATACGCGCAAATCGTACAAGGAAATGTGACAATAATACAGTATGAAGAAAGCAAACGATCTTTTTACACGACAAATAAAAATATTCAGTTGAAACTGTATTTTATCGTTCCACCGACTGTTTCTTCGCGATCACTGGATGAAATCTAAGGTCTGTTTTATATTCCTGCACTGGTTGCACTAGTGCAGAACCAACCAATCGCTATCTTCTATTTTACAAAACTGAAGGAAACAACAAGTGGCTCACTCCTGCACCAGTTCAACTAGTGCAGGAATAAAAAACAGACCTCTTGTTCGGTGAAAAAAAAAAGATGAAGAAGACGTGTTTCTCACCGAAACCGCTTTGCATTGTGCTTGGTGTTGACCAAGTCTCAAAATGTGTACAGCGATTAAGGCATATGTGAATTAATGTTTTAAGTATATTGAAGTTTGTCGCGCACGTAAAGAGCACAATGCTTTATTGCAAGATGTATGTATGAATAGTTTACATATGTAATACCTATATTTAGGGCTTTTACTCCGTTGATATATTTTTCTTGATTTCTTTGTGAATCGAAACGCCGTATTCTTCGCGAATCCCGTTTCCAAATCAACCAACGTTGCTTGCACCGAACGCTAATCTGCTCAGAATACCGATCACGAGAAAGCCTATATAGTAACGTTGCATTGAGAGATCTATAACGCTGCGACTGATATTTATACGTAAATAAATACCGCCCAAGTTGTGCCTTGGATGCCTTTTCTATTATATACACGTATTATTATAATTATAAACGTATGAAAGTAAAATTATTTTGCCAGATAGCTTTAATATACTTCTACGCTATAGATACGAATTTTAAATAAATGAAAAAATATATATAGACAAATGTGTATGTATACATATACACTTGGATATTTTTGATGATTATAAACGATGATTTGGAAAGGGACTCGCGATTATCCTAGACATCAGTCAGTGTAAATAAATTTTTTTAGCTGTAAAAAAAAAAGTATGTACATCTTCAGAATCCATTCCACGTTAATCGTTTAGAAGCCAATAGTTACGGGCCTTCTCTTCGCTGTTTCCTTCACAATTCTTTTTCTTTGGGGATGTCAGTATCACTGTATATTATTCTAGACAACGACGATAAGAGACATAGTTACCTGTCGCGATCAAAAAGTACGATATCGTATGATTTGTTGTTAAACTAAGAAGATTTATAAGAAAAACGCATTCCTTCTCCTACACGTCCAAATAATGTTTATCGTTTGAATATTTGAATATATGACGAGGCAAATAAAGGCTCTTTGAACAATCGAAATTACGATATCGTACAGTTCTAATATCGTTATAAGATTAATGGAAGTCGTTAAGAGGGAACTTGGAGTATATTCAGCTATATCCTAAAATCTCCGTTTCGTGCTACTGTATCTGCATTTCTGGTAATTACTGTGTTGTGCAGCTACCGAGTATAAATAAAAAATATTTCCTATCTCTGTATCTATATGTGCAATGTAAAAAGAAACATTGTAGTTTTACTCACTGATTAATCCTGATATTGTTTTTATTTTTAAGTTGTTTTAGTTGAGAAAAGAAACGAAAGTAAATAATGACAAAAACAATTATAGGTTAATTATTCTATATATCTCAGATTCGAATAAAGATGAAAAGAGCGCCATTTTTAAGCGAGCTTGCCATAGGCCACTTTACAGTCTAAGATTATTGGCCCGTTTGAAAGAAACGCTTAATAGGATTCGCTGGTTTTGGAGCGAATTGTATTCGCAAGTATTTACAGATATTTTTGCGACTTGACATTGTCAGTCCAGTATTGTGTGTCATTGAGTTCACGTGTTTGGTTCGAGTAGTTGTCTAGAAATTCAATGCTTAGAAGAATAGTATTTGATTCAATGGAAAACAGTGTTATTAGTGCAATTAGTGTTTGTAGTATAAGATGCAAGTTGAAACATTAAAAAGTTTAGTGCATCGCGGAAATACAGGGGATCAAAATGGAAAGTCCGGTAAGCCTCAATGTTTATTTTCATAAAAGCGGTCGTGCAGGATTACGTTCATCAGCATAATGCCGCGTAGCTAGACTTTTTGCTGTCCATGAGCGCTCTTAATTCTGCCAATCCTTTCAATGCGTATACGTATTAAAAATACTACAAAACCAGTGCAAGTAATTTTTCAACGGTTGCGATAACGATCAAAGGAATAATAACTGTAATAAACTACAAAAGCTAATGGTGAATTAGGCAGAGGCAAAAATAGAATCATTGCTGTTTGTTCGCTACTGAGGTATAAGTAATAAACAAATAATACCACGCGTTACATTGTTTTATTTTTCTAAATTTCTATTATGCTATCGTAGGGAAGTGTTTTAAGTGTAACGTTTTTGTTATATTTATATTATAATTGTTTTTTTTATATTTACATTTTATTCAAAAATGAAATTGTATCTTACGTGAAAATTACCGTCCCTAAAAAACAGCGGCGGATCGCCACCTCTGCCCCTAGGGTACATCACTGTACATATTAGCACGTGGATTGATGAATGAGTTTTTATATTTTTCATGACTTTTTATTGCTGAATAATATTCGGATCTTAAACATTTTCTGAGCTCATGAGTTTATAGTACATAAAGCGATGATTTTTATTAGATTATTTAACGGGAATGTATAAAGGGCAGACTACGAAGCGTGATTATCTTAGAAAATAACATGGTTCAAGGAGAGCTTTAAGCTCATTGTATCCAATTTTTTGTCAACCCTTTTTTTCAGAGTTATTAAGGTCACCTCCAGTTTTTTATAGGTAAACCTACAATTTTTTTACACCCATTGTAATGATGCTTGCCGAATTTGTCTCAGTATCTCATAAAAGATGAATGTAATAGAATTGTAGGTTTATATATAAAAAAACTGAAGATGACCTTGATAACTCTGAGAAAAAAAGGGTGGAAAAAAAATTTGGTACAATCTTTTTAAAGCTCCTCTTAAACCATATTATTTTAGCTAAAAAAACTTCCGATCGAACCACTAACAGCAGAATAATCTAAGCTGATCACGCTTTGTGGTCCACCCTATATATTGCAAGTCCTGAAAAGTCCCAAATTTAAACAAATTAGAATGTTTTTAGTGTACCGTTTTTTTTATATAATTATGCAAAAATAATGGTCAACCTATCGACGTGCTACGCCCTCACCGATTTTGATGACCTTGAAATATGTTGTCAAGGTCATCATTCTGAACCACTTTTCCCTATACATGTTACCTCCGCTCGGCTTTAGTTTCCGAGATATTCGCAAAAAAAAATTTAAATATTACAAATATTTGGGTTAGATTCCTATTTTAATTACCAAAACTTTTTTTTGTGTATAACTCGAAAATTAAGGCAGACTGTTCAGAATGATGAAACAAAGTGATTAAAGAAAGTCCCATCAAAATCGGTGAGAAAGTAGCTTTTCTGCAAGTTTAACTTCAATGTAACAGTAGCGGCGTTTTTTCGCAAATATCTTGGAATCTAAAGCCGACCGCCTAGTATATGCATAGGAAAACGTTGTTCAGAATGTTGTCCTTTATAACATATTTGAAGGTCATTAAAATCGGTGAGGACGTAGCACATCGACCGGCTCACCAAAATCATTCCCCCTTCGACCCACTTTCCATATTGTTGTAACTGTTTAAAGTGATCAATGTCGTATTCTTTTACGCAATGAAGGCGGTCGTTCGCATCTACCACTGGAGCTCTGCAGGGAATTAAGCTCATACAGTTCTTTGAATGAATTGTTTAGATTATACACATACGAAATATTTATGCTACTATCGTGATTACGTTACCTAGTCGTTGATAGAGCGAGTGATCAACAACCTGTAATGGAATGCGCGTGACGCGCAGTTAAGTAGTAAATCCACAGATTGAAATCTTTCTTATGAACACTATAAGATTTTATTAACAATTCTTATTTACTAATCTTACAACAGGGCTACTGTTCTCTAACTGGATAGCGTAGTATAGTTTCAGAAGCCATAAAGATATTAAAAAAATACGGAAATACACATACAAGAAAATTTTCAAGAAAAGCAATTAATATCTATTTAACCGGCTCTTATTAATCTTATAAAGATTAAATCTTGCGATAAAAAAAAAACAAAAAACTGGATCCTGAAGCAACAGAGTTAATTTAACAACGAAAACTAAAACATAAACAGTTTATGAGTTTAAAAGTACATAATTAAAGTTGCAAAAAAACTTTTGTTATAACACTTACAAAAGTTTTATTTTTAAATAGGGATTCCATATTCTTTTATCACCAAACCGGAACAGATATAAAAAAGAGAATAGAACAAAAATTTTGTGAAAAATTGTATCATGGTAATTAAATGATAGCATAAAATGAAAAATAAAATAGCAATTAAAAGTATATATAGCGACAATATATTTGGGAGCAAAGTCATATTTTTCTGTAGATACAACTTTCTTAAGAAATGTTGCATTATTCTTAATTTGTTCGTAGAATTTCGTACACTTTAGAGCTATATTTGTTTTGCAAAATAATATAACACCGACATTATTTTCTAGCTTACGATTGCGCTCTGCAGACCATATGTTATTTATTATTAAAAAAAGTCTTTCAAATGGTGTTGATTGTGAAGCATCAGGTAAACAAAAAATAAAGCAAAGGCACACATCGCAGAAACAAAGAAAAAAAAAAGGCAATTTATTTCACATGTATATTGAAAATCGTTGGGTGCGGTGACCGCGGTGACTGAACGCGCTTAGCAGATCACATTTTTATATCTTAGGCTTGAATTCCGAAACCAGCTAACTTGTGCGAATCCAGTTATTTTATACATCAATATTTATAGTCCATAATTTGCGAATTATAAGTGTAAACAATAGTAAGATACCACAGTTATCCATTGTTATATAGAATATTATTTCGAATGATCAATTAAAAACTTGAGATTAAAAATGAAGAAATCAGAAAACCGGGACGTATCTGTAAACAGGAACCTGACACTGGGACAAGAGTTGAAAACTTGGACTGTCCCGGTCAAACCGGGACGTATAGTAACTCTATTTTTAAAACATATTATTATTGTTATTATTTATATATAAATATATTGTCATTGTTATATAACCTTTTCTATTAAAGCTCAGTTAAAGTTTCATACCGATGTCTTCTATGGTTTAAAAGTTATATAAAAATGTGACTAAATTTCTCGATCCGGACCACTGCGCGTCTATCGAATCTGATCGTATCCAAAATTCGAAGGTTTTTACCGTAGAACCCTGCGAAAAAGTCGAATAGAACGGTTCAAGTTCCCGATCGCTGGCATATTTACCCTCGTGCCTGTACCACTTTGGTGGAAGGGGGAGGCAGAGTAGTCGGCGATGATTTTCGGCGGTGGCGCTCCGGTTGGGTCATTTTCATCTCCATCGCGAGCATCGCGGGCCACTCGGAGCATCGTGTCTCTCCGTCACCGGCAATTCCACCGTCCCCCTTCTCCGCCTCGCAGCGACGCCTCCGCACGGCGGCGATCAATAAACGTCGTTCTCGGCGACGCCGGCGTCGGGGAGCGTCGCTGCGTGGAACGCATCCGCAAGCGGATCGACGTCGTCTCGCGGACGGAACTCGTACGCGGTCGCGATCGAAAGGGAGCGTCGCCACGGCGTTTTGAGGCGACCTGGGAATGCGACCGACGCGTCTGTCGCTGGTTCGCAGGACGCGACTTATGTCAAGGGACCTAAGCTCGACCCCCCCGACCCGGGAACAGAGTGTTTCGGTTTCGAGCTGCCTCTAGGACCCACCCACGACGCGATGGCCAAGGTGAGTTCCGGTCAAAATAAAGGATCGTCTTGCTTTGTCCTGTCGTGTGCCGCCTCGGCTTCGCGTCCGTTCTAGTCGATCGCGCGACGACTTTCGATCCCGGAGATCGGTCGGTCGCGATTTCTCCGCGGAACAGGGGTGTCTCGGTACTTTGTCAACAACTGTTGCTGTGATTCGTAGATTAGATTTGTCTGTACGACGATCGCGCGATCGGCTGGATCCACTTCGTGCGGTTTGATCGCGAGTGGAGGAGTATTCCTGTTATGGTCGGGCAGATGTTTGACCCCTTTTCCGGCGATTTTGAGGTGCGTTCGGGTGTCGACTATGTGGACAGTAGTCGCGGTCTGACTTCGGCAGAAAAAGTAGTTTGGCGCCGTCATGATCAGCCGGACTGCGGCACATAGTCGATCGTAAGACCTCCTTCACACGACGATTCGTGTATCGCAGGATACCGATGGTAGGGTAAGCAAGCTAGCAGATGGACGGTTTAGTTATTTCCGATGTTTCTATTAAGGTTTTGCTTAGAAATATTTGTTTTATAAACGAAATTCAAACGCTTTGCACAAAAAAATGTATAAATTTTAAGAAACAAGTAGTTTGTATGTAGTAGAATTAATTTATTCAATCATAAATGATCAAAATAGGAATCACAGCCTATATTACTAGTAGATGGACGAGATTATGAAACGTTTTTTCGTATTCAAAAAGCATTTTTGAAGACAAGTGAAGATACAATAATATTAAAACCTACTTTTTCATAATTGTCGATT
Source organism: Perdita meconis (assembly GCA_030770465.2). NCBI lineage: Eukaryota > Metazoa > Arthropoda > Insecta > Hymenoptera > Andrenidae > Perdita > Perdita meconis. The sequence goes on from JASKOS020000007.1 coordinate 6,791,986, forward strand.
AATCTAAAATCTGTCTTTTCTGATCTTCTGGTCTCTTCTCATCTATTGGGTTCTGTCCATCTATTAGCGTGTTTACCCTACGCGTCATCTTATGGAAGCGTCCAATCGGCGATTCTCGGAAAATACAATCGCCAGCAACTTTTCTCGCGTCCAGGCGATCGACGAAACATTCAATCAAATGCATGCATTCACACAGAGTATTTGACAATCGAACGCGTATCGTGATACACGAATCGTCGTGTGGAAAAGGTCTAAAAGTTCGCAGGATCAAGTTCCTTTGGTTTCGTCTGGTGCTCGATGATGATCCATTCGATTAAAACTGGGCAAAGCTTGTAGAAAATCGGAAAATAAACTTACAAGAGAACCGCAAAACGTGTTTGGTCGAAAATGTAGATACTTAAAGGGAAATTTCTTTTTTCTTGGTCGAAAATAACGATTTTTTGGTATTTTTTTTATATAAATAAAACTATAAACTTTGTATATGTTTTTAATATACTTTTATTAGGTAACACAATTTTTTCGGTTGAATTCACTCGAAAATACAATTGGAATCAACCGCGACTAAACACATCGCGAAATTGTGATTGATGTGATATCTGCCCTTTAGTTGATATGAAATCAAAAGTTCCAATCTGGTTTTATTTTATACACATATAATTATTGCTCGACCTGTAAGCAAGGCAATGGGTTGCATTTGTTTTTTTTTTAATTAGCAAAAGTTTGGTCTAGTCCGGGAGTAAAGTCAAACATCTGGATTTGAACAGTTACCATTCTTCGAAAGGTAATTCTTTTGGTTTCATTGTAGGTCAAACGATAATAATATGTGCGTAAAATAAAACCACATTAGAATTTTTTATTTTATATGAACTAAAGGGTAGATATGAATGAGTAAATTCAACCGAAAACAATTGTGTTACTTAATAAAAGTATATTAAAAACACAGATAATTTTTGAAATTAATTAGGTTTACAGATTTGTTTATTTAAAAAATACCAAAGAATCGACATATTTTGAGCAAGAAAAAAGAAATTCCCCTTTTAATAGGTAGTTTAGAAGATATTTAAAAACAATATTATGTTCGCTAGTATCTGGTATAAATGCTTGAAAATACAGTATCTTGGTGTGGTGGTAAAGTAACTGCATTTTTTATATATTTATTTGACAATTTAATGCTACAATACGCATGGTATGCCTTCAACTTAATTCCAAATCGCATAATCAGGTAGCATTCTATAATATTACCAATGAACGGTTTGATTGTGAAACTGTATCGTTTATCAAGATGTTCGTCGTCTGTGAAATGCTTTTGTTTCAAATGTTTTTACAATAAATAACATCTATATGAAGTTGGGAAGTGGAACTTAAAAAACCAGTTGAGAAGTGGAACTTAAAAAAGCAGTATATGTTTAAAATTCCAAACATTCTAACTTTAATAATATTATTGATATTTTGTATATTTTAGCATAGGTTAATAATTCATACTCAGCATTGCTATAAATGCATAGAATCCGCTGTCTATTTATAAACAAGAATCATAGAATAATAATTAAACACTTTCATCTTGAAATTTTGTCTTATTTTTATTAATTATATTTGAAATTTTATATTTTTTAAAGATGTCTGAATTATTATTTTACGTATCAATTGCAATAAATTGAGAAGAAAAGACTATATGAGACTGTAGGATTTAAGTCGAGTATCGTGATTAGAAAACAGTTACTTTACCATCACACCATATTATTAGGCTTTAAACTGAGGCACAAGAGTCACCGGCCCAAGGGCGCAATGATTTTTGAAGCGTCAACATTGTAAAGAGAAAAACAGTACCGAAGAAGTCCAGAAATTTGAAGACTTTGTGATTTGGGCCCTAAAAGCTATATTGCAGTCGTATTTCCACATTTTGTGTTTTTATTATTGTTATTATTATAACGTCATTACTGCACAAATTAAACATAACCAGATACAAACGTAACATAAATAGAAGAGACTGAAAGAGGAACTTGTTCGTGCAAGACGAGGTGCAGTCCGAGACTGTTTTGCAACCCGACCTTTTAGTTCGCCCTATTTGATTTTTCGCACCAAGTGAAATACAAAATAACAGTTTCTAAATTATATTTTATGTACGATTTTTAAAATATGTATATTATATTCTGACATTCCCCTATTATAAAATTGATAGAGCTTACAAATTTTAAATAAAAAACATAGATAAGGTGCTGAAAAGCAATTTGGCCTAAGGGCGCCGCATGCCCTTGAACCGGTCCTGGATATTATACAGTGTACATACAGTGCGACATTCAAATTTCAAGCATTTATACCAACGAATATAATCTTTGTTCTTAGATATCTCCTAAATTATTAAGTATTTACATTTTCGGTCAAACGTGGATCAAATATTTTTTTACTTTTCTATCTTCCCACGAAGTTTCCTCCAAATTACAGAGGGCAAAAAGACGGTGTGGCAAATCAGCCGGAAGCCGCCATTGAAGGGAAAGCTCAGAATTGCTCAGGATTGGCTCAAGAAAATGTAATGTCTTGTGTAATAACGTGAATATAGAAACTTAATATCAATGATGCACAACCACCTATTAGCACAGGAAGTTTTCCTGCAAATGGCGGAACCAATCATCTCGAAGGTAGTTGATTTGCCACGCTATCTTTTTACCCTCTGTACTCCAAATCGGTGCGTAACACCTCTTGCGGTTTCCTCTTCAGACATTTTCAATCTTATAGTTCGCGTTCGGATAAGATACGAGTAAAATCCAAAAAATGTGAGGACGTATGTACAAACAGCTTCGGCATACAGATATGGTACCCTTGAACGTTCGTCCAGTTATTTTAATTTTCTCGTCGATTATATTGCCGATGATTGATCGATCTCGATTACACGAGCGTCCACTGTACTCAAGGGGGGAATAAATTTATAAATACGCCACTTAAGATCCCACGTGGGACGGATGGTCTCTAATTTCGGTGGTTCGAAAGTCGAACCACTCCGATAGCGACTTATCAATAAACCGAAGTGCCTCCAGCTAGAAGGTACACAAACACTCGGCGCCGTAACGCCAGAGCAAGAAGAAGTTTATTGTCGGTCAAGTACAAAACGCTAAAAACCGTAAAACACTTATTTACCTGCAGCAGTGCAGAAACTGTGACGATCAGATAGGAACATTTATTTGTGCGTTGAAGAAATTTCCTCAGCAGCCCGATCGTTAACGAAACGCTCGGCATTATCTCGATCGCGAGATACCGGTGAACGGTTTCCAGCAACGCTCGGCAATAATCGTTAGCTCCCTTTTTCTTTTTCCTCCGTTCGATTCGATGCAGAATACCTACGTGTCACGTTTGTATCGGCCGTGTCGCGACGCTTTCTGATCGATGAACGTACGTGCCTCGTATGGTCAACGTACAATCGATTCTCTCGGCACGCCGAGCCCGAAATATTTCGAGGGAATCGCGAAAGAGATAACCCGAAGGAAAACTGAAGAGGACATTTTTCGTGAAAATGTTAGAAAGCTGTAGTTACGCATTTCCCTTTGAATTCTAATCACTTCTTTGATCTCTGTGACTTTCTTTTCTGTCCTCGGCATGGAGTAAAGGCCGTTCGTTCGTTTCCCTCGCTTTTGAGGCAGAAATAAAATAGATCGGCGCGAATAAACGCGACTATACATAACTAAACGGATCTGCAAATAAGTCTGAACGAGGATATCGAGACGAATTCGCGAACTCGTTGCGTAATTCTTCCAACTTTCTCGTGCTTTAGAACGTTCGTTACAACGATTTAACCGGTGTCATCAATTTTTAAGGACCCGCGGCTGGATAATCAGCCGCGGCGATCGTTAAGCATCGCGTAACAACCGGCGAACGGGTCGCGCGCGCGTAGAGGAGGAAAAGTTACACACGCGAACTGGTTGTAAAAGCAGCGTGCGCGTTGGATTGACCCATTATCCATGCCCGGTGCTTTCTTCGTAAAATTTTCACCGTGTTTAACGGTGCTCCGTCGCAGCGGCCCGCACACGCGTGTAAATAAGCGTTTTCTAACGCGGGCAGAAGCGCGCGCGGACTGCGAATTAGGAAGTTCACGCCTGAAAAGAAATCGCGCGGTCAGAATTTCTTGCGTTCGTTCCTCGCTGTGTCTGCGATTTGTTGGACAACCGCATCTAACCGGTGTCTCTGAGTGGACCTATATATATAATAGTTGGCACGAAAACACGAGGAATTGCGGCCAACTGTATTATATTTCTGTCCGAGTGAGAGAAAGAGAGAATAGTTGTGGGACGATATCGAGGTGGCTGAACCGATAATAATCATTGTCGAAGCTCATTCCTCGAGTTTGTCTCACGTCGAATAATCTTGCCATGGAGTTATCTTCGATTCGACGTATCAACGGGGCTCGATTTAAACGGGTAATGAAAACATGGTAATGAAAAAATTCCTCGCTCAAGGTTACACGCCCGGAGTTTCAGCGATCGATGCCTTTGTGTCCTTTCCTCTTTGTCCCTCTGCCATTTTCAATACCCGCTAAACGGTATCGTAATGGAACGCGCGCCGATGTCGGTGTAATGAGCACTCGACGAGTGGCATTTGTTCCACGAAAACGTGTCACGCGATGTTAAACGAGTACATATTTTGCCACGTTTCGAAGTCGCTTTCGGAAATGAGCAAACGAAAATTTTCGCTGGAACTGTTTTCGCGGTTACCTTGAAGCCAGGGCCGCGTTTATATTTTTGATGACTGTGGAGTCTATGCGCATCAATATGAAACTTTGAAAGCAGAGGTTTCTTTCAGTTGATGAAACTTGAACACATTTTCTTCATGTTCATTGAAAATGAAAGTCGACATTTCTACAGTAAAGCCGTGAATCCGCCAGAAAGTTAAGCTAAATTGAAGAAGAAATATGAAATGTTAAAAGAAAAAAAATTGAAGATGAAGAATCGAATCGAAGATACTATTTCATGTAGACGCAATTTATAATTCTGAGGTTTATATTATGAATTTGATGTTCAGTTAATTTATTTTGTTTATGTGGGGCAAAACTTTAACCCTCTAATAGTTTTCAGGTCTTCTTTTACGTATTCTAGTATTTTATTTCCTTTAAAGAATGTTTCATTTTCGTGAAAAACGTGAGAAGTTTACAGTTAATATTTAGGTTTCCTATTTCTTAACATTATATAAATATAAAAAATGCATTACATACAACATTCTTAATAACATGATAATAATAAAAGCTGTTCAATTCTGGATTTTCGAGGGAAATACAGGGTGGTCCACGCAACTTGTGCATCTCTATAACTTCCAAAATATGCGTTGCACGAAAAAATTTTGTATACAAAAGTTACATGGTTTAAAGGGGTACGTTATGTAGTGCATTTATTTTTTTTATAGATGGAGGCGTGTCGGAGATTTGAAGGTCAACTTTGTTTTTTTAAATGGAATACTATATTTTTTATATCAAAATATGGAAGAATATCGAATTCTGAGTAAAAAAGTATTGACCTTTATTAGCCCTAAATCTAATAGCTAACGAGTAATTTATTAGCCCTAAACCTAATAGTTAATGAATTGAAGATTCCAACTTGACATAACGTGAAGAAAATTTTCCAGAAATAAAGTGAAATTACTCGTTAGCTATTATGTTTAGGGCTCATAAAGGTCAATACTTTTTTACTCAGAATTCGATATTCTTCCATATTTTGATATAAAAAATATAGTATTCTATTTAAAAAAACAAAGTTGACTTTCAAATCTCCGAAACGCCTCCACCTATAAAAAAAAAAATAAATGCACTATATAATGTACACCTTTAAACCATGCAATTTTTGTATACAAAATTTTTTCGTGCAACGCTTATTTTCGAAGTGATAGAGGTGCACAAGTTGCGTGGACCACCCTGTATAATAGAGTTAAGTTGTGGCCCCATTACTTCCATTATAATGTAGTTTAGTTTAGTTTTACACATTATTGTTTCCAGCATTCAAACTTCTTTACGTAATTTACTTATCCCGTAAAATAAATAAATAAATAAATAAATAAATAAATAAATAAATAAATAAATAAATAAATAAATAAATAAATAAATAAATAAATAAATAAATAAATAAATAAATAAATAAATAAATAAATAAATAAATAAATAAATAAATAAATAAATAAATAAATAAATAAAAATAGTTGCGTACGGTTACAGTAGCTGCTACGTTTTCTGACGAATACGTCTGAATTGTTTTTCGCTAAACAATGATTTCGCTCAAACATATTCATCAGAACACAGTTCATCACAGTCTCATGGTAATTGCGGCCCTGCTTAAAATGATCAGGAACTGTCTTCCCATTTTCAAATATGTATTATAATGTTTGTAAACGTATCCAATATTCAGTCTCGCTGCCGCGTCCTTCTCATTAATCTCGTGTTCATCAAAGGCGCAGTTTCACGCTTCTCGATTCCCAAGCGTTCATTTCGAAGGGAAGTAGACCTAAGTTGCCGGAAATCGATTCGAATGGGACCAGTTTTCGAGTGGCTCGCGAACCCATTGAAATGATTCCTCCCGCACCGCGTTCCATCGGTTCATTGATTTTAGAATCGAATTGGTTTGTACAGTCGCGCGCGACCGGTCCTCGTCGACCTTTATACACATCCGTTCCTACTTCCCGCCACGTAAAAATCCGCGGGAGGACCTTGAAAGGCCTCTCCCTAGCCTCGACATGCCGACTGGCCATGTCGGTGCGTTTTCATGCGGTGCCGCGTACACATGAGACGCTCTCGCGTGTACGGAGCACGGATCCGTCTCTCGCAGCTGAGCAGCAAAATCGTTACAGTTGCGGCGTCTTTCTCGGTTACGTCAGAAACCGACACCATTTGCGCTGGGAACGCGTCTGAGAAAATTCTTCATCCGCGCTGGAAATATCTCCGAGCAGAAGTGATTGCGCGGGACTCCTTCGCGCGGCTATTTCCTAAGCGATCGCGTAAATTTTCGTTTCGAGAGAGCGATCGAAGGGACGTTGGTCGTTGATTGTCTCCGTTTTATATCGTCGTTGAAGAATAAGTTTCTTCAAGAAGCGGTATGAACGGAGAACAGGGCCGGCTTCTCTCGTGGCTATAATTCATCGTATCCTGCGTTGCTACATCGCATTTCTAATAAAACAATATAACGTAATTACATGGTAAACAAGACAATAATAAACGGTTATAGAGGCACTAAACATCTAATTACCTCTCCATTGTACCGCTTCAGTTAGAAGCAATAGACGACGGTCCGCCGGGAGAGTTCCACGAAGTCTGATCTGCTGATGCTAGAAGGGAGCTCGAAGTTTATAAATATCGGAATAGATCAGACCTTGACGTAGGACTGTTTCAACGCTTAAGAGATCAGAATCAATTGTTTATATTTATGCTACGAATTTATGGGTTAATAGCCTTGAGCATGAGAATAAAATTGTTAGATATCTGGGATTCAAAATAATTGTTATATTAAGAATTTTTTGGAAAAAAGTAATTCAGTAAAAATTCCTTTTTTATTCAAATGAAATGATTAAAAAAAATCTATTTTATGCTTAATAGTATATACAAAATATTATTATTTAATGCAACGTATGAATCTAAGGCAATGCCGATCGTATGAATAGAATATGCTGTGAAGCAAACACATTTGCCAACAAGTTAGATTTTTTTCATGCCTCTCTGTACTCTTTAAAGCGTGTCTTGTATTCTCTCTGATATGATAAGATTTCTTCACTTAGTATGTAACTTCTTGAGGTTACAACGTCCATTACTTACTGGAATATTTGAATAACCTTAGTTGTTAAATACCTATTGTATAAGTTTATAAGAATTTTTCTTTCCTGTTGTCTACGCTAAAAGAGGGTGCAACTTGTAAATAAATTCTACTATTATTATTGTTATTATTATTATTATTATTATTGAATACATCGATGTTATTATTATTGAATACGCCAAACCAATACAAGATGCTACAAATTGCAACAACACTATTTTGCACTATCACATAAAATGTAAAATATAAAAAGTAAACAAATGCATCTCAATCAGGGGAGGACCGTTAACTTTGAGGGCCCTGGACTAACACTATTTGGGGTCCTACCCGAATAACCCAAATTAACCAAAGTTTAGATTTGTTGTGGCGACTTGCTTGTCATTTTGTCGAAAAACTGTAATTTCCCATTTTTTAAATAGGAATCTGCTGAGTTTCTGACGCCACTCTGCTTCCCAATCTGCTAATACAGGTCCTGTTTGTGAGATGGGAGCCTAAGGCCTCATTTATACTACCGACGAGTCGTGCACGAACCGAATAAAATGTATTGATATTGTTTTATTATTATTATTACATATTTCCGATTCTTCGCTGATATGTGTAAAATTTTGTAATATTTATTTTGCTCGTCCCGTGCATGGCTCGTTGATAACATAAATGGACCTTGAATACAAAAACAGGTGGCTATAGATTTGTAAACAGGTTTTCTGCCAATTTGCTGCAATCTGCACGTTCCCATAAGGAACGTAAAAAAGATTGAAATAATAGCGAGTATACGAAAAAACCGGACATACTGTATGATATTCCCCGCGTTTATTCTTTCTCCATTGCTCCGTAAATTCTCCCTTTTTCACTTTCTATACCCGCGTCACAGTCGATCGCGAGTAGGATTTTTCCGTCGTCGATCACTCCGTGGAAATCATCGGTCTCGCGAGATCGCCGCGGCGTATGTCTAATTATTATCAAAGCGCGCGTTGTAAAAAGCCAGGCAGAGGCGAAGCTCGTAGCTGAAACGTAGCCTTGTTCCCCCGGTTGACGACGCTCGTTCGTGCAGTCGTCGTCGTCGTGTACGAGCGTACATACGGATTCACGGGCCGGTGAATGCAGAAACCGCGCGCGTTTCTGAAGAATAGTAATCGTTGTTGCCCGGAGTGTCAGTTCGCGTACGCTCGCTCGGCGAACGTACACACGCCGTCGTTCATAAATATTCGAACGACTACGCGCCGCGAGAAAAAAGGTTCGCATTCCTGTTTCTTTTGTGAAAACTATTCGCCAATCATTATTACATTGCGCAAAGCAATTTATAATCGAGACTCAAGCAACTCGGAAAGCAGGAAAAACGCAGCGTTGTTCATGCGGCGGATCAAAATACGCGGTACGAGAAAACGACCTTGTGTAATGTAATAGGACCTCCTTGAATCGCCTTAATTTTTTAGTAAACCATTACTGCATCATAGTTCAAGTTTGAACCAAGGTTCTGCTGCGCCCCCGACGTTGAAATAATCGAAACTTAGCGTAATAGAAATAGATAATAATTGGGAACCGATCGATCGAGGTCTCGTTAAAGTCGACAGTTTGCTTGCATTATCAATTGCAGCTTAATCGATCGGTCGCCAACCTTTCGCACTCGAGGAAACCCTCATTAACCGCGTGCATTCGCGAATCGATCGATCGGTGCACCGCGCGCGTTTGAAAACGTATAGTAGTTTCGCTCGGGCGCACTGTGTTCGACTCAATGGAGAAAAGATAAAATTCGAATCGTAGAATTTAAAAAAATCTTGTATCATGAAATATTAATAACGAAATTTAGTTTGTAATATCATTTACAACTTACTTATGAATATTATTAAGATGTTAAAATTGAAGTGCGAAGTTCAATACAAAAATTAATGCGTCTTTTCAAACACATGCCATAGGAAGAATTTTTATTTCTTTAGTTTCATATTTATAAGTTGAATTTAATACTGTTGTACCTTTAAAATATATCAGTAATTTTAATACAATAATGACATTTTTCAAATCATTTCTATAGAATGTTTGTCAACTTCGGAGTGAATTTTAAAAAGTACTAAAAAGTATCTCCATGATTTTTCGTATACTGGTTCTAGGCACATTGGATTTACATCAACGGTAAATTTGTTTGCCCAAATTGGTCCAAAATAAAAAAATAGCCGAAATATAGAATTTAATTTAATTTTAAAAAATTGACAGAGTTACACCCTTTTAAACCTGATTATTCTATTTAAAATGACGCAACCTTGTTAATTTATACAAATTGAAAATTCGGTTTTGTCATACCACAGCTAATGCGTACTAATTTCATAGAATTTCATCTATTTTCAAATTGGGCCACTGTAGAAACGTAAATCATGCCAACAGTGCAGACTGCGTGCATGTGTGAAATTTAATTTGCCTGCCATGTTTGTTTACATACAAGACGGACAATTTTTTAAAATAATCTCTACCATATGCCTATTTTAATAAAAAAAGAACCAAATCAATTTTTCAGTAGCTTTCTTTCAATGATTTCTTGAAAAAGTTCATTTTATCCGCAGTGAAAAGGGTATTTTCTTCAATTTAAACTTGCAAGTTTCTTTAAAATTCACTTGTTCTTAACTGTTCTTAACACTTGTTCTCACTTGTCCAAAGTTTATTTTTGGGTTTCGATGGTACAAACCCTTTCTTTTCTACGTATTAAAAATCACAATACGCGTCAAATCTCAAGTTTGGTAGTAAATAATTAATAAAAATTCGTTACAATAAATCGGACTCTGAAGTCCCATTATTAGGATTTAAAGGGTTAATGAAAAGTAACGTAATTAAGGTTCACGAACGATAATGAAAATTGTAATTACATAATTTTTCATTGGATAAAACCGCGATGAAAACTCTGAAATCAATTCTCTTAACATGGCATTTTAGCATATGTATATACCTTTTTTTCCATCTAACGCACAGCTATAAATATTCAACTACACATTCGTAATATTCGAATAATTTTAATAACATGAAATACGAATAATTTATTCTAATCATTTGAATAGATAGAAGCGTTAGAACATACGAACATTATTCGAACACTTTAACACGGTGTACACAATAATATATTTGATGTTTAAACTCGTAGTCGGTACAATAGTACGAAATTAAGAAACACCGAATTATTTGAATATCAAATTATTTGAATATTGAAACATTCAAATATTCGAATATTCATAACAGCTCTAACCCAACGCTTGAATTTTTTTTCCATTTTTCTGTTCACATCGAACACTGTGAGCGGTTGTGTTCTCACAATGAAATCGCGGCACACTATATAGTTCCCCATTTAAAACACTCGACGGTGTGCGGCGAAAGGTTGAGCCTCGGAGCGCGTTATCGTCGGAATAATTACAAACGGTTCTGCATGTACACACGAGGAGTACGTAAACGCGTAGACCCGTTGGTCGTGGAGGCGCGGTGGTGGCACATAGGCAGTACCAGGGGATCACCGAGCGAATCCGGATCGTTTCATTGTCGTGCACGCGGCAGGCGCATCGCGATCGATCCGTGTTCTCTCCGTCTTCGAGTCACTCGGTGCGCGTTCGTGGAAAAGGTTTCCGCGTTTTCCGCGAAGGGTCCGCGAACGGATTTCGTAGGGCGCCGCGGATGGGGTGATTCCGACCGGGTCACCGTGACTCAGTGCACGGAAAGTCGACTTTATTAATAGTGGTGCGCCCATATCCCGTCGAGAGAGCGGGTTTTTGCGCGGCGAGGGAAAGTGGTGGAAGAAGCCACCTTCTTCGGGATCCCGGCGCGGCGATCCGACCGATCGTGAGTCTCTTTCGCATGACTGCCCTCGTTGTTTTCGCTTTTGTCCGCGATATGCAAACGAAACGAGCCTCTCGCGTCCTGTTGCTTTGCTACGCGTTAAATTCGGTGGAACCGAGGAGGATCGCGCGGTTACGCAAGCGGGACGCGTCGTTGCGCGCTCGTCCACGCGAAAATCGACGCGATCGGCGAACGCGACACGAGGGACCTTCACTTTTAATCTTATCGGCACGCTGTTAAACGAGACTCGCGTTTGCTGCTCTGGGAAACTGCCTCTCGATCCTCGCCGGTCGCAGGTGCAGCAATTAATTCGACGAGAGTTACGAGCCGCGGGAGTTGTGCGCGCTAGAGGATCGCGACACGCCGCGCGAGTCACGTGTGTTTGTCGTTTGCGCGGCGCGGCGCGGCGCGCGGCGGATCGAGCGAGTCGCGATCGCGAGCCGACGTTGCCAAACGCCTGTCTATATCGCAATTTTCTACTCGTCGGGTCGGCGAAATTATGTAAAAGTGCAATTTCCTCGGTCTGGTGCGTCGTTTTTTCTTCGGTCGGTTATCGAAATAGACATCCGGGGAGCGACGCGACAGCCGGAGTCGTAATTCAGAGCCGCGAACAGTCGGTTCGCCTTCGCGTAGAAAGTCTTTCTGGTTTTAGAAAGCGTTTCCGCGCATTTTTAATTTCGAACGTCGATTTCCCTGAAGAGGATGGCACGTTAGCACGGACACCGAGCGAAGCGCTAGGAATCGACTCCGCGTCGATCGGTCGACGCCGACAGTTTCGCTCGCTGTACACAATGATACTTATTGTTCCGTGCTCGCGAAGGTTCAGAGATCCGTCGTGATTCCCGTTAGACCGACAAAAAAAATATGTACGAACGTGCTCCTAATTAACACAGTTGCTTGGTCTCGCGTGGAAAGAGACAGGGAGGAAGAGGCGGCGGGTAGGCGGCTCGAATTGCCGCGAATTAAGGCCTAATGGAATAAAGTTATGCTCGCGGGGCTTGGCCTTTGCTCGTCATCGACTCGTCGACGCGTGACGCCGCGACGTTTTCGATTCTCGCCACGTTTTCCGCGTCACGGAATTTGAAACGCGATATCGGCGCGCTCCGTTCGTCTTGTCGATATCTCCTCGTCGGCCTCTTTGACCCTGACATTTTCTTAGATCGATAACGAACACTTCGCGACTATCGATTGATTCTTCAACTAACACAACTGTGTAGTGAACGCAACGTGGATCGTAAGTGGGAGCGAGTGGTCAAACTTGACGAGTTTCTTCTGCTGGTTTCGAGAGGGAAATAAAGGTCATGCAGTCATCTCTAGTTTTCAAGTCTTAAGCCTCTTACTTTGTCAGACTTGACAAGCTTTTCGAGGTAATTGTTCTTATGACCAGCGGATGTTTATGCAAATTCATATTTTTTTAGGAAGTAGGTGAAGCAAGATTTAACCAGAAGTTGATTTCATCGTTACGGTAATTTCAAGTAATTTTACAAAAACGTATAAAGGAGTACATAAACTTAAAAGATAAATGATATTTTGTAATATTTAGAAAAGAAAACACACTTTCATTCAAGTTTCCCTTCTTCTATGTCCATCAAAATATGAATTTGTATAAACATCCGCGGTTGTAACAAAATACTTTTTACTTTTACCTTTACGTAACAGCCAGTTTTTCTTGTGCAGGTTCGAAAATTAGACTGTTTAAACAGTTTTTCTTCAATTTTATTTAATATGTAAAAAAACGTTTCAGAATTCACTCTGAAATACCTATTCGTAACAATTTATGTGGCTAATTAACTAAATCTTGAAATAATATATATTCTCCATTCTCATGTCTCGTGAAAAATATTTCATTTTCCACGTTCTGATGTGGTTGCCATTAAAATCCTCAATAGAGGATTGTCCAAAAAATTAGAGTCTGCACAGTCAGTCTCCGTTTCGTACAATGTCTCACGAAACTACGAACCTATTAGTGTGTCTTTACCTTGAAATAAGTTGTAAAGAAGAATACCTCTAAGAAATAAAAGAAAAGCAATTTGTTTAATTAAGTTTAACTTGATGAAAAAAAAATGTTTTTCTTTTATTTCTAGAGATATTTCTTTTTTATAACTTATTTAAATGTAAAGACACACTAAGTTATATTTATACTGTGCTAATATAGGTTCACTATGCGGACTACGACGTTCGAAATATGCATCTAGTTTAACCGTAACCTTATTAATAAAAAACACCGAACAATTAGACAACGAATGCAGTGAACGAATTTTGGCGCGTTCTAAAACTATGCGTAACATAGGCCCGCCATCGCATCGCCCGCGCCAAGATTTGTCCGCTGTACTCGCTCTCTAATTGATCGGCGCGGCGTTTCTAACGAAAAGCCCTATTTAACATTTTCACTAAGAAAAAAATTCTTTAAAATCACTTTAGAAACCACCTCCTCTTTGAAGGATCTGCAACATTTTTATTACACCTTAATGCAAAGCGAATAGTCGAAGCAAGAAGAAAATCCTCAAAATGAATTCATTTTTACCGTCCTAAACTAGACTCCCTCCTTAATATAATCTTTGTGAACAAATTTGTGAGTCACTGTAATTGATGACAAAATCTTGTTTGCTCGTGGATCAGTTTTTAAAATTCGCTCACGCGATAGTAGGACACCCTATGTGCAAGACACAAGGCAAACAATTTTTTTTTTTATTCCTGTACATCAGAGTCACCGGTGTATCCGTAATGCGATAATGCATCGCTGCTGAATAATTTATCGTTTCCGTGTAAAAGCGGTCGGAGGGGATTGCGGTGACGAAATATCACCGTCCCCGGTCGATGTTGGCGTATATCCACGGAAAAAGTGAGCTTCGTCGACGATTTGCGTGCGAGGCTCGCGTGAACAAGTAGCCGCGGGTTCGCTGGTAAACTCGCGACTCGTTGTAACCCAGTTCTCAGCCGCGGCGTCGTTCAACAGGGTCGTCGGTGAACGCACTCTATTACTCTCTTGCCGGCTGGTGTTGCTCGCGGCGAGCGCACGCCGCGCATCGGTAACACTATTATTAGGAGGCCGTTAATCCGCAGGACCGAGAGTAACGAGAATATTCGGGCGAGACGAGGCCGCGCTTCGATCCCGTCCTTTCATAATCGCGGTCCTTGCGTGCCGGTTACACGGGCCGATCGCGTTCCCCGCTGCCTTATCGCCGCGATCTCGAGCAAATACTCGAGAAATGCCGGGCATTCCGGGCCACGCTAGCTGAGAAACTATTTGAAACTCTGAAAATCTGAAACACCGAGCACGCCGACGCGGTGTTTTCGTTACCGGTCGCGAACGGGACCGCGTTCCGCGTTTTTCGCACGGCGAGAGCAGGAAGAGAACGGCCGAGCAATCGGTTTAAAGGTGGCGAAGAAGTTCGCGCGTGTTGTGAACCAACAGGGCTAAAATTAAATTAGCGAACGGTCGGAGAGACACTTCTGATTCACCTCGCTGCGACGAAGGGTTTTATTTGGAGATGGGCCAAGGGCAACGGACTCTTCGCGACGACCTATCGGGTCAAGCGTTTCGCGCGACCTTGACAGACGGAAAAACGTTCCCTTTGCCGACGATCTGAAATCTAATTGGTCGCTTCGACGCGAACCCTTCTGAAGGCGGCGCTCGGTTCCTCTTCGAACCGCGATTCAATTTCTCTGTATTCAATTAGCGCGAGCTTCAGGCTTTGCGACCGCTCGGCTAATTTCAGGATTGATGAAAGAATTTGCAACCATCTTCGTGGAATGTGTGTGTCCCGAGTAACGAAGGAAATAAACGAAATAGCTGATGGTTACGCGAGCCGTCGCGTGGGCGGAGGGAGAGTAGCGAGGCTGCTTCGAGCGCACCTGTACCCAGCGAATCCTCGCGGGTACAGGTTGACGGACGTGTCTTTCGTCATTCCGTTGACTCGCTGATTATTAAGAATTTTCTTCGCCTCTTGCCACTTTCACCACGTCGCTATGTTCCTTCTCGTCATCCCCTTTTCTGGACGTGATTGCAGAACGTAGGAGAGAGTCGAATACCCGTTCCGCGAGCGGCTCGGCCCTCTTTCTTCCCCAAATCGCGGGTACTTGCCACGCCATCCCTCGTACCTGGACATCGACGTTCGCTAATACTCTCAGGATGTCTGCAGTTCGTCGATGCCGAAAACGAACCCACAACTCCTAACACCAAGTGCGGGACACGCTCCGTTTCTACTCCGAATACCGAAGGTAATTACGAAGAAAGATATGTAAAATTTGTCAAATTTATACTATTTTAGACAGTTATAATACTAATGAAGAATACATAGGGAAACTCGTACACTTAATCTAGTATACGTGTGTATACGAGTGACATCAGCGTTTCCAGATTAATTTGTTTTATAAATCGATATTCGGATTGATGAAGCTCAAGAAAAGCGGAATTTCGATACAAAAATTAGGACATGCAACAGAATAGAAATAAATAAAAAATATTTTTCGTTTTCGAACTTTGCAATAATGATCCCGTTGAAAAGATATAGTTAATTATCACTAACAATTATAATTTTTACTTTGTATTTATCATATCATTTTAACTAAATAAGAATATACTTCTTTTCTTTTATATGTTTGCAAAAATTCCTTACAAAACGAAAACACTTTTTTTTTACGTTAAACCACTTCGGATTCGTTTGAGAAAATATTCTCTCTACAAAGCAGTTAGATGTTGCTACACTCAAGTTATTTATTATATTCGTCTCTAGAAATAATGGAAATAATTATTTTCATTTATTAGCTGTTAATTCGTTTGCATAAAGATTCCTGGAATCGGTATAACGTCGCTTTATTCGTCGACAATCAGAAATGTAGTTTGCCGTCAGAAAAATTGTTTATAAGAATTTATTTAAGAAATCGGGGTTTATAACGTCCAGCGAGGGACGAATTAATTTTTTACTGTAAAATCGGGATGCTCCGTAAAAATCGAGACGCCTGGCAACGCTGATACACATATACATCACGTTCATGTACGTATACATTATGTACTTAGACAAATATCCTGTTACTCTGTATTAGTTCCCAAGCCTGGAAACTTTGATTCTGAGTAATCATTAGACTGCGGATTTTATGCATTTATAGTAATTTTCAATGTTCTAAAAATCTTTGAATTGGCAATATTTAAAGAATAAGACTGTTATTAAAATTTCAATTCATTATATGCGTTCTGAAACATTTTATTTTGCATAAAATTCTGCAGTTTGATAATCAAAAATGCCCAATTCCTTATTGCAAATATTGTCGGTATTGCAAAAAACCAATTGACGCTTTTCAGTTTCAAATGATATTAATTTCGAAACGAGTGCGGAATATGTATTTGCATCGTAATACTGTATCGTAATTTTTCACGTTATATGGCTATTAATTATTGATTTCAGCCATATGTTTTTATGTATTAGGGTAAACAAGCCAGTAGATGAACGACTTAGCATGATTCCGACATTTGTATTAAGGTTTTGCTTAAAAACATTTGTTTTATAAACAAAATTCAAGCATTTTGCATAGAATAAATGTATAAATTTTAAGAAAAAATTAGTTTCATCGAATAGAATTAATTATTATATATTATTAAAATGATGACAATTTTACTTATAGCATGTATCATCAGTACATAGACATTATTATGAAATATTTTTTCGCATACAAAAAACACTTTTATTGAAAATGTTAGATTACTAAGACAACAAACGATTTCTCTACAAAATAAAGAAACACTAATGTTACTTAAAAATCCAATTTTTTCATAATTATCGATTAATCTGTCCATCTACTTAGTATTGTTAATCTATTGGCGTGTTTATCCTATGAATAAGTATGAATTCTCCTTTATAAAATAGTGGTGAATTTTTTCATCCTGCGAATTTCTTTCGAAATTACGATCATTTGAAGTCGAAAAGCATTAATTGGTCCTTTGGAATACCGATAACTTCATTTATATTTTTTATAATTTTCCCATCATATTTGTAATGAATAATTGTGTGTTTCTGATTACCCAGAACTTGTACAATGATAATTTATTAGTATTTTAGGTCTCGACACTTTTTTAACATCCGCTTTTCAATATTTCTCTACCATGAAACGGATGATTGGATAAAATAATAATCCGATGATCTTGCTTTCTTTCCGCAGATTCAGGACACAATACGTTCGCGATATCACCGGTGTGGGACATTGACAAAGATGACGTCCAGTTGGTTAATTTTGCCGAGGAGAAGAGCAACTTTTTCAGGTATGTTGTGTAAATTGACTGAACGAGTTATAATTTAATCAGAAGGTCCAAGAAAATCGAATACTCAGTACATAGTGACAAAACGTTTACAATTCATCTCACCAATATTCATAGAGATTAGATATATGTATATAGGCACTTTTTTATACATTTTTTATATTAGATGTTATCGGCTTTTAAATCTGTAAATGCGTTTTTCTCAAAGCAACGTTTTCAAAGACGGTAAACAAGATGTCCAAAACTACAATCTTTTCCAAATTTTATAGGCATGTTTGAGATACAAAAATCTAATAGTTGATCGAAGGTTGATCGATTTCTTTTACTGAAGGCATATTGTCTATTTCCTAAACAGTCGTACTTAAAATCTTTATACTAATTTCAATATCTATATCGATTAAAATATTTACGTAAGACAATTGATAAATATTTTTCTAATTTTACTCTTTGAAACACAAAAAGTGTTGTACCGATGTGAATTTACACTGTGTGATCAATTATTAGAGCCACAATACAGACGCAGGTGGTTTAGAATTATTTTTCGTTGAAACATTCCTCCAATTTTCAAGATTTTTCGCTTATTATTAATGTCACCGAAGCTCATCCTTAAAAAAATTCTCAACTAGCCTTATTTCAGCCCTTCTGTCTTAAAAAAAAACTGGGTAATAATCCCTTAATAGTTTTCCTTTCGACAGTCAGGTTTTACGGATCGGAGTTCTATAAAAGACACGTTCCTCGTCCGCGACGAATAATATTTGCAATACCTTTTAGCGCGACCTTCTAACAACCTAACCGTTCTGAAAAGTGTTTTACGACCGGCGATTCAACCTGACTCCGCAATAAATACGTCGCGACTAATAATAAAAAGAAAAAACGTATGGCAATAGTAAACGCATGGGCCGTCCGCGAGACTCGGGCAATAATAAAACTACCTGACTTTTGTTCGACTGTGTCGCTCGGTCGTTTACGGAAAAACTCCACTCCATCGGGAACGCGTAGATTCTACACCGTAGAAAGACAGACCTCGAGAGCGTAAAGCGGCATTGTTCTGTTCGCAGCTTGCTCGAGAATTCTCAGCTGAATATGATCGAGGACGCCGGCGACAGCTGCCTCGTGGACGCGTCTCTGGGCTCCTACAATGAAAACACATCGAACACGACGCCGCACTATTTGATGCTCAACAAGCAGAACTCGTTCGAGCACGATGAGAGTCTCGGCATACTGACCCCGGACCAGATGACCGACTTCACGGTCGCGTTAGAGTGCTCCAGGACGCCATCCTGCGAAAATCTTACGGGATCAGCGGGCTCGAGGTTGGCGCTGACGCGAGCATCGGCGTCGAGGCCGTCGGCGGACGTGGAACCGACGGAGGAGGTATCCAGCGAGAGGACGCCGTCGCCGGAGGAACTGCCGCTGGACCCGAAGCCCGTGGAACCGGTCCGGGTGAACGGCGTGCCCATCAGCTTCGTCACGTCGGTGACGAGCATCACCAGCCTCGAGGCCGGATACCAGGGCGACGGGGAGAACTCGAGGCCGGCGAGTCGCGGCGCCGATCCGCCGAACGTGGTGCCGCCGCCGAATCTTCCCGCTCCCTGCAGGCAGGATCCCATGACGGACTCGGACTTCTTCACGGAGAGCGATGCCGACGCGTACGAGGAGATTGTGCGCGGCGACAGAAAGGCGCAGGTGATCGACGGCACTCTGTTCTGCGCGCCAGGTGGTCGACGATGTCCGAGTTTCGCCGGGGAAGAGATGGACTCGAGCGGGATCTACTCTGATCTAGACAAGAGGCACGACGAACTGCTCGCGCCCGAGGAGGCGCTTGAGGAGAACGAGGATCGCACTCCGGACACGATCGATACGGAGGTCTCGCAGCGAAGTCAACCGTCGCCGGCCAAGACGGACGTCAGTCAAGTCATTATGGATTATTTGCAGGCGAGTCGATACTTTTTATCGCGTCAAGCATGCGGACTGTGCACGGTGGGACGAATAGCCAAGCTAGGTGGAAAAAAGTATTATCAAGAAACCGATATATCTTCCATTTCTTTTCTTTCGGAATGTTTGTTGCGACTAATAACGGAATAATCAATTTAGTGAACATATATAAGCGTAGAAATCAGTATATAAAAACTCTGAACTTTATTACGAGCAAATCGTACATTTATTTCTATTGTAAAGCAAATTATGCGGGGTGTTTGGGATAGTATTGCAATGATTTGGAGGAGTGATAGATCACGTGAAAGCAAACAAAAAACTTTTATATGACTTGGGTTTAACTCTTCAGTTTTTTTGAAAAAAACTGTCATAAACATTTAAGCTTCTAACCAAGAAAATAATTTTTTCGCGATACAAGGTAACAATATCACAGTTACTGTACTCATTGGATTAAAAAGATCGCAATCTTTATCTTAGCGAAGAAATTGCTTACGAAAAACGTTCCTTTTTTGAATTATAGGGGTTGGAAGCTTAAATGTTTATGACAGTTTCTTTAAAAAACTTTTGGACCCAAGTCGTATAGAAGTTTTTTTGTTTGTTTTCACGTGATCTATCATCCCTCCAAATCTTTGCAATACTATCCCAAACACCCTGTATAAGAGCAATTAGCAGAGGCGGACCGTTAACTTTGGAGGCCCTGGATTAACACTATTTGGGAGACTATCGAATTAATTACTTAAATTAACCCAAAATTAGTTGAAACGACTTATTCACCATTTGGTTCAGAATCTGTTTTTTTAATCCTTTTTTAAATAAAGAAAAGTGGGCAACAGACATTGAAAAACTTTATTTGATATTTTATTCAAATCCAATAGTGTTAAAAACCAACAATTTAAACTTTATCTAGGTACGAAAAAATGTTGTACAATTTATTTTTTCTTAAATTTTTAATTCAAATTGATTTTTTTTTCTTCTTGCAAAAGGGACGATTGAACAGGCCTCTGGGCTGCAGCCCATAAAGATAAAGACCATGACTAAATTCGCCCCTGGCAATTAGTAAATTTTTCTAAACTTTTGTGCGTCATTGAGTATATTAGCATGAGTAAATGTTTACATACCAATGAAGAACTGAAAAATTCTAAAGTGTTTCTACAATACTTTTACTGTAAATTGATTTATGTCCGTTATTATAGACTCAATAGAACGTACATTTAAATTGATTGTCATTTCGTTTCTCTCTAAAAGTGGTTTCTTCGTCCGACTGTCACCTCTTCTTATATCTACTCTTTGGCAAAAGCTTGTGTCCAAGATTTGAGAACTCTGTTCAAGTTCTAGTTCTGACAAAAGGTATTTAGAAATTGGACCGTGAGAACGGGCAATTCGGATGAAACTTTCCATATTAGTTGCTAACTTCTACAACCAATCAGTCGTTACAAGAGAAACAGTTACCAAAACTGTGTCTGAGATCTCGGACCAAGTTCTCGGACCGTGGACGCAAGGCTTAATTCTGGTTGCTTACGAGGGATTAAGAAGTGCGATAGTCTTAAGAAATACGAACGGGTTCTAGAAACGATTGAAAACTAGCTTAGGTATAATATCTCCCGATTTGCAATTCAAATCTCTACGTAGTGTGTTTACATAATAGACGCACCGAGAGTTCAGGATGTCAACCGTTAATAGGTGACCTCGAAATGGAAATGTCTTGTTTTGGATTATTTGAGTTTCCGTTTCAAATAGTATTACTGAACGAATTCAGTAGGTCGCGTCGGTTTTACCTTCGATCGCGGTGTGACAGTTGAGTGTAGAAATGTTTGAATATTTTTCATGCTCTTGACAAAGGTAAAGTTTTAATTAGACGCTACGCGGCGATAAGGCTAACGCGATCAGGTGTGTTTAGGCTCCAATAGACCCTTTGGACGCCACAGCCGACTCCTCCGGATCAATGAACGCCACTCATGTTACGGTGATCGAGGTGAAAACCTTGGCGGAGAGAAACAATGACAATATGAGGTCGAAGGCCCAGAGCAAGGCCGATTCAGTTCCTTTGAAGAAGTACAAAATGCCTAAGAGGAATGTCGTCTCGAAAATCAAAGCGATGATCGAGTCTGGTCCGAAGGACGAGGCGGAGAAGGAAGCGAGGCGATCGCAGAGGTCGCCTAGAAAAGGTGGTCGATGGGACGCCGTAATGAGTAAAATCGAGGCTGGCAAAAACGAACAGAGGACTAGGCCGACCAGGAAAGAGGTGAAGTCGAGAGTGTTGCAGAGTCTCAGCCAGCCGTCATCCGCGTCGTCGCAGGTGCAAAAGAAGGCCGGAGATGCGAACAACAATAACAATAAGGACAAGAGGTGAGGTTTTGATACCGTTACTCGTGGTCTCTAAAAAGGGGAAAGACACGGATTGTCCGATTTTCGTTTTGACGTGATTTTACGGAATGATAGAAAATGAATAGGTAGTTGTTAATACAGTTGTGATTTCCAGTTGTAATCTAAAAATGCGAATTGCTCGTAAACCGCACGCATTGTACAAAGAAATACGAAGTTCAGAAAGAAATTAAATGCTTTCGAGCTGTACGTAATCTGGCATAATTCATTTTGCAGTAGATGGACGCGTAAAGGTCATACGAAGGTGGCATAGGATTTTTTTTTTTTTAATGGAATCATTTAATTTTTCATACACCATTCGATGCTGCTCCTTATTTCCCATAAAAAAACTATTGAGGTATTTGTGTCGAAAAATCATCAATTTAGACGATATTTTAATCTCAATATTGTGGTAGGAGAGGAATAAAACAAAGTCAACTATATCACTTCATGTGTTACTTTATTGAAGAAAATAAGACAACGTTGGGACTGTTTCGTTTATTTACATCGCTCGGAAAAAGTCGACAATGTTAATATCACCTTGAGTCATTTTAGAACAATAAGTGTTGGTACTGGTATCACTTTGCAATGTTGAGATTAGTGACCCTCAAGGGAGTGATGAGAAAATGCGCAGCCACGTTGACCCGCATTCCTTTACCTACCTAGTGCCTTTTTCTTCTTCTATTTTTCGTTGTTTATCTACTTTCTCTCTCTGCTTCTGGTTTTGATCCAAGATTAACAGAAAACGCGGACACCGTTTCTTATATTCTTATCACTCCCTTGAGGATCACTAGTTGAGATTAAGGGAAGGTGCCACCTTGGACGCTTGAAAATCATAGGTATATTCAACAATTTTTTTTTTTATTTCAATAATGAATTTAATAAAAAAGTGTATTAATAGTATTTACTGTGCATATATTGAATATTCAGAAAAAAATTGTTCGTTTGTCGCACTACCCCTTAAAATATCGTCGAATTTTCAAGTGAAGATTTGATCGTGCAACTTCTTCATTACTGTCCAAGCGTTTATGATACGAAACTTTAATTGCTTTAAGAAACTTTAATTAATAAATATTCGTTTTCTATCATTCCGCAAACGCACGTCAAAATCAAAGTCGCACAATTCGTGTCCTTCCATTGTGAAAGACTTGCTCTATTCGCGTTTGCTAAAAAATTGCTACTCATCAGGAGACTACGTGGCCGTCAAGAAATGAAGTCGCCAACCCAAGAAACTGCCAGAAGCTCCGTTCGTAGCTCACTCAGTGATCTCAGCACCGGGCCCAACAAGGACCCTCCAAGTAAGTTCAATTAACGTGCGCTTCTAGAAGATCGCGATTTAAATTTAGATGCATTCGAGTTATTGCGGTTCCTGCGGCTAACGGCACTAATTTGCATACGTTCGCGCGGACTCGTACAACCTTTCAATGTGGGATTAATCTTTCGAATCGTCGAATCCTTTAAATCGTTGAATTTTTCGAATCTTTGAATCTTTCGAAATGGGATTCACGGAGAGCTAAGTTATGGAATGGTAATAGTGCAAACCGTGACGGGAAGACCTTGCGGAGATCGGTGGAGCTCGAACGAACACGATGCCAACCGATTTCACGATATCGAATTATGCTCGACGACATACCGTGCGTCTTTGAAAAAAGGAAAAGAATCGGGACCGCAAAGGTCGTCGAAGCGAGCAGATAATATACAACACGATGAGAATTTAGATTCTCATGCCTTGATTGAGAGCAAGATGCAGAATTCGAGAGACGAAGAAATTTTCCATTGTGGAAATATCGATACACGTGTACCGAGGAACGCGCATGCTCTCGCAACTTCGTACGTGCTTTTGCGAGCAAAGATATCGATAGTACCGACCGACCTCCAAGAAGGAACGCGGACCAGTCCTTGACGCATTGTTACTTTGGGAAAACAAAGTTAAACCATTGATGAAAGTGTTAAACTTACTTTCAATAACTTTGATGTTATTATGTGAGGGTTTAGAGTTTAGGTTACTTTGAAAGAAGTAGTTGACATGTTAAAGTTTAGTTTCGTAGATTGAAATTATAATGGGCTGAACAAAAATCCTCGCGAGCTATTCGAACCTATCGCTACTCTCATTAAATGGTATAATTTAAATTATAAATGAATAATAATTATCTGCATAATTTAAATTATTAATGAAGGTAGTAGGTCTTTCATGTCAATTTTTTCTGTAGCTTTAAAGGTGGTACATTATTTTGTTCCTATAAAAATAGGAATTTTTCAAGGATGTATTTGAAAAACTACTTGATGAATTGATTTAATTTTTGCGAATTTTGTGCATGTACGGCAATACTAAATGTGGAAAAAATCGTCGAAACTGTAAAGATATATCAAAATATACAAAAGATCAAAAATGTAATTCGAGTTAAAATATTCAGAAGATTAAAAATACTATCATTCAAATTCTAATTCTTAATTCGTGCTCGTAAAAATACTATTTTGCACACAAATTGGCAGTCTAGCTATCTTCTAAAGAAAAAAGATGTCGATTTTGAATAAAAATTGAGACATTGGATGGAAAAAGAACGCAGATGCTAAAAATATACCATGTCAAGGAAATCCTTTACAAACTTTTCTTTGCACTATTACATAATGAAAAGTAATTTAAGTATATTCAGGAATTATACATAAATAGAATTGCATTAACGTTTATTAAATACAACCACAATGAAAATTCTAAAATCGATTCTCTTGAAATGGTATTTTAGCCTATGTGCCCTGTTTCCATCAAACGTCGCAATTCAATATAAAAAGGTCTACAACAAGATCAGTCTTTAATATATCGCAAAAGCTTTATGTATTTCTCTAGATCGTTTACTTGAAAATAAGTCCCTTAAATTTCAAAAGAATTGGACGAAAATTGTAGGAATTATTTTGCACGCCAATTTTAAGACTGTTATTAAAAGTTTTATGTGTGTACATGTAGCAATATTTCGAGTACAAAAATGAAAATCTACAAAATTACGTTTAGTCCGCGATTTCGAGTGATGTAGTTTTATTTTCAAGACTACAAACTATCATTTGAAAAAAAAGATTGTTCCATTTTCTTGAATTTTCAAAGTGGTGTAACTCTCTGAGCCGATTAATCAAAGTTCCACTGTATTTGCTTATATAATATTTTCATAATTTGTTTCTATAATCCATAATCATGTTCCGATTAAAATGAGAAAAAAGCCGAATCAATTCATATAATATAGTTTCTTTTTAATAAATAAAAAAAAAACATCGTCACTCGATTCAAAATCCCAATGACCAAGGTATCTGGGTTAAACTTCTAGTAAATTATTTAGCGGGTAGCTTGGTGGATTTCTTGGCAAATGTTTTCCGAGCATTTGGAGATACAAGGACACCGTGTACCTATTAATGTCGGCGATTCGCGTTCGATTTTCCCAGGTGATTTGTCCGAAAAAGAGGCGGGGTGTGTGTCGCGCGCGATAATCGTGGGGCGTAGGAGGGTGTTTTTGTATCGACCCGTTCGAAGCGCGCGAAACTTGTAAGACGAAAACAGCGAGGGCGCCGGGTGGCCGCCTTCCGGCGCCACTGGACAGTTTCGTTTCCATTGGCCGTCGGTGTAGACGGAGCAGCCGCAGTCGCAACACGAACAGCATCCAGTCGGCAGTCCTCGGCGGACCTCGTGCTCGCTCGGACGCTGTTTATGCACGCGTGTTGCATTTCCGGTCTTCTCTCTTCCTTGCTCTTCCTCCTGCCGCTGTTTCCGGTTCTCCGCATCTCTTCGTCTTTCTCTCTCTCTCTCTCTTTCTGATCGTCTCTTTCTTCGTCCCATTCTCACGAATCTCTTTGCGCTTCCGCCCCTCCCCCCTACCCCGGTTCGGTTGATCGATTCCATCACGGTGTGCGCGACAGGCGAAAAGAGGACAGGAGGGAACAGCCGGTGCATCGTCGTCAGTGAATGCCGCAAGGTGACGGTGCAAAGTGCATCGAGAGTTCCGTGATCGGCCTCGATCGTTCGCGCGTCGATCTTCTTCTCGCGCATTCGTCTTCCCGCTGCGCGGAACACAGGATCCGCTGTCGCACGATGGGGATCCAGACGTGACCTAATTTCGGCGCTGTCGCGGAGTCTTATCGTCGCCCGGAATCGATTAGACCGGGAGGACGGGCGACGGAAAAACCTTGGCTCGCGTCTCTCCCGCACGAAACCACGCCGATTCGAAACGCCCGCAATATGTTGTCGCGGGTTCGCCGTGTTCGCCGTGTTCGCCGGCGGAATCCGTGCCC
The DNA here is from genome assembly GCA_030770465.2 of Perdita meconis. Classification (NCBI taxonomy): domain Eukaryota; kingdom Metazoa; phylum Arthropoda; class Insecta; order Hymenoptera; family Andrenidae; genus Perdita; species Perdita meconis. The sequence goes on from JASKOS020000007.1 coordinate 6,818,386, forward strand.
GCGACGCCGAACGCTTCGAGGCTGGATCGCCCCCCTCTGAGCTGCCACCGATATGAAAGTTCCCCGAGATACCGTTACCGAAGGTGTCTTTCGGCTTGTGTACCACTCGGCAGATCGACCGCGCGAACAACGGCACAGGGAGCCAAGGAGAAGGCGATCGGATGCTCGTCGCGCGCGACGTTAGCAGCTTGTTCGCACCGGCGACAAACCAGAGCTTTACCGCACGGGTCAACGGCCACCAGTGGTTTATTTCCGGCATTGCCTTTCTTCAACGGGGCACCTCGCCGCGGTGCACACGTCCTTCGCTCGACGCCGGTGGTTCTCCCTCTCGGTGTCCCCACCCTTTTTAGACAGGTGCACCCGGCGACGACGCGCGTCTCCAAGGCCGACGACCACCGGTGCCGCGCACTCGCTCGCTCCGATCTCCTGCCGCTTACGCAATCGCCATCAGAATCAGATGGTAAACCCACATGGCTGAAGACACCCGCTGCTGCGAGCGCCGCTCCCGCTGAAACGGATACGACGCGCCGGTCACAGTGTCGGAATCGGATCGCGCGAACATCGTCGAGGCGCGACGATAATCTGTTTCGCGTTTTGTTCGACGGACGCGGTTTCGAAACCGTCGCGTCGAGTGCAAGTGAAACGGCCGCGAGGCTTCGCGCTCGATCCGTGAACGAGAACCTGGAACGCGACGGACCCGCGCGACGAAGGAGAAGAGGATATTGTTCTCGAAGATGCCGGGTCATCGCGAGCTCCGGCGTTCCGCGACGATCGGGATGTGGACCTGGACGAAGAGGTCGACGGCTGCCTCCGAGGACGCGACGCGGCGAGGTGGTGCACGCGTCTCGGTGACCGGCGAGCGATGATTCTTTCGGAACGACGAAATGTGCCGGTGAAGGGACGGTGAAAGCGGAACTTCGAAATGGGGCAGCAAGGATCGAAGGGTAGGCCGGCGGCACTCAGGACGGATTTCGTCAGAGACTCGGCGAAAATGCGACTGGGCAGCTTCAAGCGAGGTAGAGTCATATAATCGAAACCGGTCGGATATGGTCCCTTATTTTAGATAGGGTCGCCTTCTCAAGGGCCGTTTCCCCGCAGGGAAACACGGAATCGGATAACGAGGATACCCTGTTAATTCTCCAATACTCCAATCGCGTTTCACAAAAGGTAAATAATAAGGAAAAAGAATAAGCGACGACTGATGGCTGTTCTGTCACCGGTATCCATTCTTCGTGGTTCATTTAACGCTAGAAAGCGCCGAGTCGACGGTCTCTTCGCGTTGCACAGGCTTTCGGAAAGGTAGATGGGTCGAACGGTTTCTCTTAAGCGAGTCTAAATCGTTACGGGAAAGGATCAAAGGTACCCTACTTACGCGGCTGCTCACGGGAATTTCTCTTTTACATTGTTCATCGATCAACGTTGCGCGAGGATTCGTTCGGAAAGTAGGCCTCTTCGTAGATTGAGTCGTGTGTCGGTCGAGATTATTATATTATTATTATTATTATTATTAAACGTGTTTGTTACGCTATATGTGTACAATCAGTGACGTTGATTTTTGCCCTTAGGGAAAAAATGAGATGAGAAAGTGCCTATTCCCACTAATTATACATACAAAATATACATACAAAATATACATACAAAATATACATACATACACTATATGTATTATATATTTCAGTGAATGACAGGAAATGAGCATTTTTCCTCACCACATTTTTCCCTAGGGGGAAGAATCAATGTCACTGATTGTACATAAGTTGCATTGTAATATGCAGTGGTATGCGTAATAGACGAGGTACAGCCGAGTGGCTGCTGTAAACCTGGCCTTATAATGACATAAACAATTAGAGGAGGTATGAACAGGGTCGGCGCTAGTATTATTGGCGTCCTTATGCAACAATTTACACAGGGTGTAACAAAAATGAAAGAGGTAATTCCTGAGGTTATTTAACTTTTTCTTTTAGCGAAAATGTTAAGTGGGGCTTTGTTAACGAGTTATGAACACAAACCCCCAACCAATCAGAGCACGAATAACTCGTTAACAAAGCCACACCTAACATTTTCTCTGGGGAAAACGTTGCTTAAAATCAACTCAGGAATCACCTCTTTAAGCTGCAACATTTTTGTTACACTCTGTATAGCGCCTTAGAATTTAACTAGATTCATTATAACATCATGGGGGGGAAAAAAGGAAAGGAAACATGCAAACAAAACACAAGTCTTCTCAGTATAGTGCTCATTGTCAGTACAAATTAAAAAACATTTCTTCGCGACCAAAGTTTTCCTATCTTTGGCGATTGGTGCCTCTGGCATTAAGCGCCCTTATGCCTTGCATTACCTGCGTAATGCGTTTCGCCGGCCCTGGGTACGAATATTAAATAGGGTAATAACATGCGATACCAAGGTTTTGATTCGTACGTAATCTCAATATCTGAGACAATAATTGGATATTAACCTCTTGACCTGGGAACTTTCGATTTAGTTACTGTAATGATTAATTCAAAATATTACGAGGATGGATCAAATGTAAACCGGACCTTTTTTTTCATTTACTGTCACAGTAAACAAAGTTATTTTTCTACATAATCTTCACTTTTATGTATACATTTTTTTTTTTCCATCGGACTAGAAATTTTTTTAATCCCGTCACTGAAGAATGAACTAGGCCGTGTCTTTCAGCAATTGCGTACGGACATTTCTACACATTGATTGTCGTCAAAACGTCCTGCTATCTTCTTTGAGTGGTCCAAACATGTGGTAGTCACACGGGGAAAATCTGGGTTGTAGGACGGATGTTCCAATGTTTCCCAATAAATTAAAAAAAAAAATTTCGGGTCAGTGCAACGGTGTGTGGCCGAGCGTTGTCTTGAAGTACAAAATCACAGTTCGGATAACCGTGTCTCGCTTCTTTTGCCGATGAGCCAGTTTCGCTTAAAAAAATGTTTTGAACCGAACATGTTCAGAACTGCCCTGGGTATTCCCGTGAATAAATAAATAACAATAAATAAAAGTAGTAACTTAGTTGTCAACCTAATATTAAGCTTCGAATCAACGTCACCTACGAATGCGTAACCGTAACTCGCGTCAGGGAATGGGGAACGAGCAAATTGATTGTCGGTGAGAGGCAGAGGGTCTCCCAGATAGGATTACCAACCGGTATTATAATATACTATAGTATTGTACTACATTTTTGCCTAGTATACTATACAGGGTGGTCTATTTAAAGTTAACCACCTAAATATCTTCCTTCGCTCTAATTACACAAATAAAATATTTAAGTTCAATTTCAATGGTACCAAGGATATGGGGTAAAAACGCGAAAATTTCCATTTGAATAATTTAGTCGAGCTCTAATAGTTCCTGAGATATTCGATAAAATATGTTCTTCATCCCCAACTTTAAGGGCGACTTTCACCCGTTCAACGTGTCAAATATTTTTTCGAGTTCTATATTATACTAAAAGCGTTATTGAATAAGGTCTCTTGTTAGTCTACAGGGTGTGAGTTATCTGGGAGCGTGTAAATATCTGGAGAAATAATAATGACACAAAAAAAAAGTTAAGACAAAAATGGTAGGGTTAGAAGAGGCACGTATGAAGTTGAAACATTTTTAGAGCACTATCTACAAATGCATCTTGCACTAACCAATGTGGAAATATAACATGAGGAATCTTATGTGCCGTCGGCATTAGCGTTACTCGATGTACACCGCGGGGAGGTTGCTCCCTTTTTACATCCTTTTTGCTACCAATTACATCTTGTCATGTGGAGTAATCATTTCTACGTACAATCAGTGACCATTGATTCTTGCCCCTAGGGAAAAATGTGATGAGGAAAAATGCTCATTTCTCACTGAAATATATAAAACACAATATATGTATACAGTATATACTGTAGTGTATGTAGTATATGTATAGATATTTTTTATGTATACAGGATGTAACAAAAATGTTGCGGTTCCTTAAAAGGGGTGATTCCTGAGGTGATTTTAAACAACTTTTTCCTTATTAACGAAAAACACCGACCAATCAGGGAGCGAGTACAGTGGATGAATATCAGCGCGGGCTCCACCTGTGAGTAGTATTGGCCCGCCATCGTCATCATTAATCTGCTATACTCGCTCCTCGATTGGTCGGCGTTTTTCGTTAATAACTCGTTAACAAAGCCTCACCTAACATTTTTGTTAAGGAAAAAGTTATTCAAAATCACCTCAGGAATCATCCCTTTCAAGGAACTGCAACAGTTTTGTTACACCCCGTATATTAATGGGAATGGGCACTTTTCCTCATCCCATTTTTCCCTAGGGACAAGAATCAAAGAATTTAGGAAAAAAACTAATTTAAAACTGTAATTTATTATAATTCAAACTATAATAAACTGGAATAAGTGCAAAATGTATTTTTAACACTTGATATTACATTAATTCTTGCATATTTGCATATCTATCATGCTTATGCATGTCGTATGCTTTTTGCATATTCATCGTGCATAAATATCCGAAGTCTAGTGATCAGGAATTGGGTTCTTGATGGTACCTGTATGATGCCAGGCCGTGAAAGTTTCAAATCTACAATGTACTATATTTTTTATCGCATTTGACCGTAAAACACTGTCTTTTCCATAAAAAAAAGGTTAACAACCCCACGTTAAGACCTTGAAGAATAGGAACCAATTGTTTGAAGTTTCACTGAAATCAATTGCCACTAAAAAGTAAAAAGTCTCCAGCGCTGGCATATTATTGAATATTTGTAGCTATCTGAACGGCGTCCAGCATAGTTTCTCTCGCACGCAAGATTAATTCCACCTATTATGCGCATAGGGAGACGGTGGCACAACGCACTCTGGGGCCGTTATATGCTGATGGGCCGTGGGCAACGACGGCTACGTGCCGCAGCTTGGCGCGCACGATAAACATTTTCTTTTCCTCGTTGGCATAATCGAGGCAAGGCATACGTACGGGTTCAAACTTAGCACTCCGCGTCCCACTGTATCGGCTCGGGGGTCGGCCGCGAATTCCGATGATGCGCAAAAGGTTATTAAAGCGACTGCTTGGTCTTGGAAAGAAACAAAATTCCACGGTCGATGAACCATCCTGGACACGTAATGCGGTCTCATGGGCAGCGTCGTTGTTTTCTCGATTCCCCGCGATATATAAATAGCAAACAAAGAAAAAGCGAAGGAAATTATTGTCCTTTCAACCTTCGCGCGGCATACATTTTGCGACTGATCGAATCAGACACATTCCCTCTGTTGGATTTTCAGAGAGATCACCGACGTCGGCGAATCCACCGAGAAGATTAGCGAATGGCCGTGCCAGCCAGCAGAACCGCGTCAATAGCTTCGACACCAAGAAGAGCTGCGTAGAAATTTCGACCATCAATCTCGGTGAGTGTCGCGAGGCTCTCGACGCCGTGCGTCGTGCTCTCAATTACGGGTTAGGCTTTTGCGCGTATCGCCGCGTCGCGGTGCATACGTGTGCGCGCCTGCATATACGGGTAAATGTGTCCGCTCGTTGATCGAACGGGGAGGAAACGAAAGGTCGAGGGCACCGCTGCGTGCTTCCGGTCGGAGACCTAGTGCGACGAACGCGTTTTTCTTCGCCCGCCTGCCTCTGTGCAACTGTCCGCGCTCGATCGTCGCGTCGCACGCACGGCCGCGCGATCGCTTCGAGAACCGTTCGAACACGCGTCGATAGTCACGACTATCGGAGGCATATCTATTTTAAGGGGAAGCACAGCGTCGAAAAGTATTATTGGCAACCGGCCATACTAGTTTCGCCGGATATATTGCGTCGCATCTATCGGTTTGTGGTTTTTCTATAAATAGTTGACGCGTCGCACCGGGAAGTCTTGTAATTCCTCGTCGAACATAGAATCGCCAGCTGATCGAACCGAACATTTACCAAATTTTGATTACGCGACTTTTGCTGTTGAAAGAGCACTGATGAGACATTCATTTGTTGCGACTCATTATCAGATCTTTCGTTAGAGAATAATTTGGGGAGAAACAGATTAATAATTAAAAGGCCACATATTTTTTTTTTGCAAGTTTAACGGTGCATTTGCATATCAAAATTGCGTTACTTTTTTTAGAAACATACGTATATGTATTTCTTTTTACATACATGTAGAAAATACGTTTTAGTAATAATACACTTTTGGAAGGAGATCAACGTTGTAATCTCAACAAATCAGCAATTCTACAAATACTATTACAAATATTATAGTCTTATTTTTGTTGAAGCTCTTCCTATTAATAAATGCTTAGCCCTCATCTGTCCCTCATTTCTCCAACTTAATTTGTCCCTTGCTGTGATATTGACACAATGGTAAAAAACTATATGAATGACTTAGACAAATGGATAATTTTTTACTAAAAATCCTCACATATATCTGAATAATATATTGTTTCATGAGAAAATTGTGTCAAATTGATACAGGGGACGGATGAGGGTTATATATGCAGTTCTAAATAAATTAAGATAAAAGTGTATCACTAGTTTTCTAAATATCACCATGAATTAAAAAAATATATGTGTATAAATAGAAGATGGTGCAAAAATCGTAGTACAATTAAAAAGGGAATAATTCTACGTAGAAAAATGAGGAAAACGTTTTGTTGAAGTGCCAGCGGTGATCCTTGGTGATCTTCTGGCTTTGTTGGTGTTTACACGCGGTGTGCCGACTATGTTCCTCGAAGTACCAATCGAAATTCTTTGATTTCGACAACAAGGTGAATGAATACGAGTTGTTGCTTCTTTCAAGGTTGCAGCGTGCTGCCTTTATTTTAAAGAAACCTCATTTATATACATACAAGTTGACTTCGTCGAACGTCGTCTAATAGGAATATCGAAGGATTTCTAATTTCTATTGGTTCGGGCCAAGGTGCAAAAAATACAAAGCTCGCGCTTGAACCTGGGAACGCACCGAATCGCGTGCCTCGCTCCGAACTTTATGGCGCTGCAATTGCTATAGGATTGCGGCTACCTCGGAGCGGCAGCCGCGTGTGGGAACATATACATTTGTACACCTAACCGACCGTTGTCGCTAACGCATTCACAAATACAGTTTCTGTGCCGCGAAAATAAACGTCTTAACACGTTTCATACATTTTTTTTTTTTTTTTTTGGTAATTAGAAAGCGAACACGTTCTCGATTTTGATGATCTTGATTAGGAATCAACATTTTGAACAATTTTTTCCTACACATGTAATCGCCGGACTCTCTTAGTTAGCCGAAATCTCAAACTTTAGGTCTTTAAATCTTCAATTTCATATCTTCAAATCATGAACTTTAAATTTTCAAAATTTCAAAACTCTTAAAATTCTCAAATCTCCAATGTTAATTATAAAAATTTCTACATCTGCAATTTAGCATCCTCCAATCTCAAATCAGAAACCTTCAAATCCCTATACTGAAATCTTGAAAATCTTCAAATCTCTGATGTGAAACTTTTTAAATCATTAAATCTGAATTTTCATTTTCAGAACTCCAATTTTCAACTCTCTAAATTTTGAAATCGATAAAAAATTTACGATAGACATTGTATTGTATAGTAATTTTAGTAGTTTTTCGATAATTTTCATGAAATTATTCCTTATATTACAACTACGCAATAGCTAAGTCAAACTTAGTTGCTTGTAAACTTGATCACACTTCAAAATCGATTTTCTCGAAAACAACGCTTTCGATAAAAAAAATATTATACGAAACGTTTTCTTATTTTTCTCATGTAAAATCGTACGCTGCATCGTTATATTATGATATCCGCCTGACATTTGATTAATCCTGTAAATCTGTCAAATTGAAGAACTCTGTATATCTCTTGTTAAACCTGTTACTCGTATTTTTCTTCTAATGTTTGAGCCTCTTAACAAATGGCGTAAGTCCAAAATCACAAAAAACGAGTCTACTATAAAAATAAATATGTAGTATTACAAGTGCTTAATTCATCTATCATTTCAATTGCATATATTTTCTTTTATTTCAGTAAAAAAAATAATAGATTTGCATCATAAGTAACATCGTTACAGAAAAATGCGAAATAATGACTCCAGTTTATTATTAATAATGTGATTAGTTTACTATTGAAAGAAATGTAGTTTTTCTTTTAAATTATGTTACCATAATTATTATTCTTTCATTTAATTTTTTCTCAGCAAAGCTACATTTTGTTCCTTACTTTTATAAAGTTTTACACAATAGTCTAATTTCCTCAATACTAATAAAAGGGACTTACTTCACTTGTCAATTAAGGGGCTCATTTATTTCATTTGCACAGAAGAATGAATGCTAGTAACAATTGCGTGGACCACCAACCAAATAAGCTAGGCACACCTAAACAAGACAAAACGATTACCTAAATGACTATCGATGCACGAATCAAACAAGTCAAATCACCCAAATCAATTTCATCAACAACTTTGAATGCAACATTTAACCGCAGATCGCTCTGTCGTCCGTCTTTTCTCTCGAAATAGCAAATCGTCCTTCCTCGCTCGAGAACGGAAGAGCAATAAAGGACCGGATCCTCCATAATAATTCACCGAGGCGACACTCCATCTGAATGTCATACACAGTAATTGCCCGAAAGCATAGGCCTACGAGGCTGGTTTTGTTTACCACTCAGGTCAGAATCGTAACGGTACGCATCCCTTACCGCGACGCCTTCGGCAATTCAAACCCCCGCCCGTGGCGAACGTTATTAGACGTTTCTGACAATTCGTGCAGTTCCTCGTCGACCACAAACGCGAAAACAACTGACCGTCACTCGGGTTCCGGACGGTCGCTACTTTCGGTTCCTCCGAAATATTTCCTCTTCGCGAACGTGATTCGGAAGTTGCGCGCCCGCGTCGCCGACTTTCGTGATCGGGATCGTTAATCGTGACGCGGGTTTCGAGTTCGGATCGCGAGTGCAAGAAGTAAACAGACGGCTTCGACGCGGAGGGTGCATAAAAGTTTGGATGACAACCATGGTGTATTCGTACTACCGTAAATATCTTTGTGTTTCTGTGTGATCCGGTTTTTAATTTCGGTTTCACGGTGCACAGTAAGTTTCCGTAAAACCGATTTCGAGTAAAAACATAGGCATTGTTGCATTTCGTGTTGTTGAATTTTTACGCGAAACTTTCTACGCTTTCGGATACACGGTTTATCTTGCGCGAACGGTAAAACGGCGTACGGCGTACGGTACTCGCGAACGCGACGATTCATCATTTAAGGCACTACCGCTCAGCGTGGCAACGTGCTCTCGTTAACGTAGCGAATTCTGTCCTTTTTATTTTACAGAGAAGAGCCCGTTAGCGACGCGAAAACCAGCAACCAGGAGATTAACTACCACTACCCAAGGGAAGCAGCATGGTTCAACGCCACCGACAAAAGGTACCACCGATATTTTCGCACATTCGCGTTGTCATTGCGCTTCTTTTCCCGTGCCTAAGTTTCAGTACGCGTTTACGAGTGGATCGTATTAGGTCGTTGCACACGGAACACCGTTTCTTTCGGATGAACTTCAAAGCCATGAATTTCGTTCCGAGAAATTGGCAGACGGACTTTTACACATTTTCTCTTTCGAGGTGTCATATTTGCGAATATGGATTCAGTGAAATCCTTTCGCTTTTAACACACGTCGAATTGTGATCGAACGATATTTCCGGTTAACTTTGCTACGTTCTTCTTGAAAATCGAAAATTAAATAATTTTTATTATTATCGTCATGTTGAGATGTAGAAAATGAATTTTTTGTATAATTTTGAGGAATAAGAAAGCAAAATATTAACGGTTAATTTCTCACATTTCTCCAAAAAAGAAAACAGTTGTTGAAGGAAATGAAATATTGTAATGGGTAGAAAAAAAAACGTAAAGACGTGGCAGGGTTAAGAATGGTAGAGGAGATCGGAGTTGGTTCATTAATTTTTAATACTGATATTTTGTTGACTTGTTGCGTATCAAAAGCTTTGCACACTAAAACTGCAAAACCCTAAATCTCGTATTTTACCTCTCCAAATCTCTGAAACTTTAAATTTTCAAATCTCTCTGCTGAAATCTTCAAATGTCCAACTGGAAATTTGAAGATCTTCATATTTCCCGCTTCATCTTTGAAGTTCCAATTTTGAATTTATGAATCTTTAACTTTGAGTCTTAAAATCCTCAATTTCATATTTTCAAAGTTCCAAAATCTAACCCTAAATTTTTCAGTTTTATTTAAAAATCTCTAAATCTGCAAACCTGAAATCTGCAACCTGAAAACCTAAAATACTTCCAATTTCCATTTTAACACTTCCAACGTTTAACTTCAAATCTTGAAATTTCCAATCTAGAATCTTCAAATCCCTAATCTGCAATTTTTTACATCTTTAGATCTTCAATTTTAATTTTTTAAATGTCGAATTTCAAATGTTGACATTGATAAAAAACTGATGTTAGACTGTAATTTGTATAGTAATTTTAGTAATTCTTATCAAATTATTCATATTAACTTTAGCTATTCACAGTTTCAAGTTAAATTTTTCAAATGTCCAATTTTAAACCATCAAATTTTGAATTGTAACTTAAAAAAGACCTTAGAATCTTAAAATTTTAAATGTCTACTCTAAAAATTTCAAAATCTGCAATTTTCACGCCGAAAATCTCCAATTTTTATATTAAAAATCTCCAATTTTCACGTTAAAAATCTCCAAATCTTCAACTTTCAAATCTCCTATCTGAAATTTTCAAATTTCCATTACGAAATTTTCAATTTTAACTTTTCTCTTATACACACACTGCCCGGTTGTACTACGATTTTCCTTGCAAGAAAAATGCTTGCAGTTCTACCATGAATGAGACGCTTGTGTCTCGATTTATTTATTTATTAATTAAATAATTTATTGATAACGACTCTATTGCATAATATAACTAACAAAGAAATAACTGATACAAAAAGAGAATAGCAATAGGTGAGATTTAGTCATTGGCTGCTTTGCAACCAAATTAATAATAGGAGAGTACGTATAATTGAGTTTTTAATACAATCATTATTAATGAACCAATCTGTGTGTCTGCCCCACTGACAGAATTTCCATTTCAACATTTAATCAAACACATCGCTGCTTCATTGTCCGCTGAAAAAGATAACATCGCGAGGGAACATCGTCCCACCGGGGCTTTCTAATCCATTGACCGCGCTACTCCGGCAGTAGCCGGTTTCTAAAAAAATCCCACGGTCATTTTGCGGTGCGTACTACGATCGTTTCTCCGCATGCACGGGGACGCACACGTGCGTGTCCCTCCGGTTGTCGTTTCGAAGAAAGCCGCAGCTTTCACTGGTCCTCGGCGACGCTAAACCCTATCTCCCCGGTTCCAGTTCTCCCGGTGTACATTGGTTCCCGTTGAAAGTCCATCGAAAAACCTACGGGACGATCGGAGACAGGTATCGTAGAGCGGATTCGGTTGCGGCGAGCGAAAGTAATCGTTTAGGCCGACCGTTTTCGATTGTACACGCTATTTTTACTTTCGACGCGAACTCCTGCGACCGCGTTTTGCCGGAATCGTGCGCTGTTCCGCGGCGGAACATCGGCTCGAAGGTTTCCCGGTTTCGTTTCGTTAATTAAGCAGGAATCTGTCGTTTCCAATGGGTCGATTTTTTTCTGTGGAATCTCTCGCGACTCGCTTATACGGAACGAATTACCGAAGTAAAGATTATCATCAGTGGCGATTGGTGTCCTAGAAACCACCGAATCGCAGTTCGAGTTTCTACGAGTCACGGTCTTGTACTTCCTTTCCTTTTAATTCAGTTTGGTATTAATCATTCATGAAGTAGTTTACCGGCGAGCGAATTAGAAGAAATTGTTACTCGGAATTCGTTAAAATCTTTCAGAATTTGGTATTGTATCGCGCACTGCTTTTAACGAGCCAGAAAATCGAAAGGATTTTGCGGAAGGAATTAATCAAATTACTCATTCCACAAATGGACACAAATATTGGTGACTAGAATCGACAATCGTTCGCCGAAGACCCTGACGGAAGAGCGCTATCGGATCGTCGATCGCTCGGATCATTATCTTCGAATCACTATACCATAAACACGTATCGCCGGCTTCCACCATGTAAGGGGTGGCCAGTTCTAAATGGAAAAGCGACTATATTCGGGGCACGGCTCTTCGAAATAACTCGTCCGCCTGTCATTGTCTTCTCCGCTTCTTCCTCTACCATTCTTGAAGCGTAGATGCGTCGGAACGAAGCTTCTAGTTCTCATTTTCACGATCCATTGAAACCGGGACGATTGGATAATAGACTTCGAATGGGCCAAATGGGTAACAAGCAGGGATTGAAAACAGTTATGAAATTGGTATCGGTTCTTGAGACTGTTACGAGAACTGAAATAATGTTGTAACTAGACTGCGGATTTTATGCATTTTTGGCAGTTCTCAATATTCTAAAAATCTTTGGAGTTGTTGGAAGTCACCAAAATGTACAGAATATCGAAAATATAATTCCATTTGTAATATTTAAAAAATAAGACATTGTTATTGAAGTTTCAATTCATTATATGCGTTCCGAAACATTTTATTTTGCATAAAAGTCCGCAGTCTAGTTCCAGTTCCATAAAAGTTATTTTTTCGATTCTGTATCGGTTCAAAAATTGTTCTGGATTTATCGAATACTCATATTCATGTTATAATAACTAAAATCGTTAGGTATTGTTGCAGATTATTTACGCGAACCAATGCATTCAACGAATCGACACTCGACTAGACAATTATCCCCTTTGCTATTGTTATTTCAATACAAAATTGAAAATAATCTGCAACAATAATTTAATGTTTTTAGCTACTATAAAGTGAATACACGAATATCGATTCCAGAACCATTTGGAAACCGATACGCAACCGAAAAAGTAACTGTTATGAAACCGATTTAGAACCAATATATTTATAACAGAAACTGATATGTTCATAACAGTTACAATACTATTTCGGTTCCCATAACTGTTTCACTTACAGGGGAACATTTCGAGTGGAGAGTCGCGATATCAAGCAGATTTTAATCCTGTTACTAACAGTCTCTTAGAAACCTTAAACACTGTCAAAATGATCTGTAGAATATTAGCTGTTAATTGGCTCATACAACACTAAAAATAGCCAAAAATATTCTATGTTAAATACTATGACACCTTTAACATATGAAGTCTTTAGAAATTGTTAGAAAATTGAAATACAATTTAATGTAAACAAATCTGATCGTTTGAAGAAGCATAGAAAATCTGGATGAAGAAATTAAAAAACTTTTTAATTATACTTTAGATATGTAATCTTAAATTTTGAATTGTTCAATTTAGAATTTACACATTTCCCATTTAAAACCTTCAAATCTTCATTTTTAACTCTGAAAAATCCTGAAATCTGTCAATTTTCCACCTTCAAACCTTCAAAATTTCAATTTTCAATCCCCAAAAATTCTGATTGTAACTTTGAAAAGGCCCTAAAATTTAAAATTATCACCCTTCAAATTTGAAATCTTCAATTTGAACTCTGAAAAATCCTGAAATCTGCAAATTTTTCACCTTCAAAATTTCAATTTTCAATCCCCAAAAATTCTGATTTTAACTTTGAAAAGACCCTAAAATTTTAAACTATCACACTTCAAATTTGAAATCTTAAATTTTAACTCTGAAAAATCTCCATTTATTAACTTAGAAAGATTCAATGTTATATTATGATGAAAAAAATAATCGATACATTGGGTGGCGTAAAAGTTCAGATGACACAGAGTAGTTGAAATCCTTTTAGCCTTTTTCTTATTGTATTCCATTAGCAGCCAACATCTACAGATTATTTTGACGGTGTTTACGGTTTCTAACACTATCAATATCTACTTGATATCGCGACTCCCTACACGGAATGCTTCCTTATTAGAACCGATAGATAACAGTTTGAAACAGTTATTTTCAGAACCGTTTGAATCCCTGGTAACGACTGACTTGTCGTATGTTAATTTCTCGGTATAGTGGAAAGGTGCGAGGTCGTCCCATAGAATTTTGAACGGGCGGCTTTCTCGAAAGGAGAGACGCGAATGCAATTATGGAAACGTATGCAGACATTGTGGGTCATATGCAAGTCGTGTGTATCAGGTGCGTAGAGCGCGTGTCCGGCCAGACACGGCTTCCCGCGTTGTCCATCGTCTTCGTCTTCTTCGTCTTCGAGGTTGCACCTCGTTTCAAGGTGGTAGGAGTGGCCGAGGAGGAGGAAAGGAGGGATATATCGCTCCGCGAGGCAGCCTGTGGCTCGTGCTAATTCAGTCGAAGTGCGGACTTGGCCAGCAAATCGTTACAAATGACGATTCCGATTAGATCCACATATCTGCTTCATCGCGGTTATCGAACGATTCTCATAGTAACTGGAAATCTCGAATTCGTTTCTCTCCCCTAGCACGATCGTTACAATGTGAAACCGATCGCTCCGATATTCGTTGCCATAAAAAATCACATTCTATGAGATTCATTTGAGTGAAAAGAAAAGTGTGATTCGGGAAAAAGGAAAATGACCCGAGGAACGTAGAGACGTGCGATTTTGAATGTTCAAAGGCTCCACGATGTCGAAAATCTCGTCGATCGGCTTGCACGGATCGTCGAGCAAACGCAAACGAGAGTGGAAGTGATAAATATTCGAAATTGCGGAGTCCTAATCCCAAAAAATACACAATCCGCTTAGAAGAAATCTCACGAAGCAGGAAAGTTCGGTGGGAAAAGTGTGGTCGTCGCCTATTCATCGGTCCTTCCGATTTTCCGAGCCGACGACATGTCCCGTCGTACGGTTGACCTTAACCCAGCGTGTCTTCATTGACCGGCCCGTGCTCTTGGACCGTATTTCGGCGGTGCCGAGCGTGCCGAGCGTCGAAATAAAATCGGTTCGCATCGACCGCGTCGCCCGCGCGTCTTCTTTTACTTTTCCGCGTGCGTTCCTCGCCGCCGCGCCGAAAAGGATCCACGCGGCGCGGCGGAGGTGGCGGGGCCGCGGACGCGACGTCCGCGTGCTTTCACGTACATCACCGCGATAATGGGAGGATGAGGGCCGAGTGTGACGCAGTCTGGCCGAATCGTCGTTAACGAGCCACGCGAGAGCGTGCGAATTCGTGCGAATTTCCCGCGCGCGTCGCCGTCGACTGTCGGCGTTTTCACCGCGAACCTCCGCATCCAGCTCGGTCGGTTCGCCCAAGTTCGCCGACGGCAAACCGCGTCCAAACGATCCTGAAAAACAGGTAGCCCCGACTTTCCAAAGAGCGCTCGGTGCTCCGTCGTCGGTTTTCTCTCGTAGAACGGGTTTTCCGCGCGCGACTTTCTTCGATAAACCTAAATCCGTGCCCGCGTATAGGATGATCGGAGACAGTCGAGTCCGTGTGGCGCTAGACAGGATCGGGTCCTCGTCGACTTTCGTCGCGACGACGACTCCGGATAACGATCACGATCGAAGCGGTTGGTGCTCGCGTCGATAACGGTGCGGGGCTGTTCGATGGGAAACGATGGTGAAGTGAACGGGACCGGCGAATCGCGCGGACTAGATGCGGTCAATTTCGAGGGGTGTGTCGACTTGACGAGGAACTGAATATCCGTCGCGGTTCGAAGGATCCAAATGGTGATGGGCCCGGTGACGTTAGTTGCAGATCGTGAAACCAAGGAGCACAATAACGGCTACGTGGTGACCAGGGCGTCTTTGGAAACGCGGGACCAGGCTGCACAAACCGACATACCCTATGAGGAGCTTCGCGCGAAGCGGGCGGAGCAAGTCGTGCAAGCCCTCTCCATCACCGTACAGTATTTGGCCTACGATGTGAGTTCTTTTTTATTTTATTCTGATCGTTCGTCGTTTCGAATGGTGGACGTTTGAATCTAAACCTTGAAATGGTTCGAAATCTTTTTAATCCGTGGAAATTCTTTTATTATTACCATTATTATGTATTTATTTATACGGGCTGTATACCCTTTAGTATACATAGTAAGTAGTAAGTTACAAGTTAGTATGGAAGATTAGCTTGAAGTACAGGAAGTAAATTTCGCCTGCAGGTGTGGGTACTATCAAAAAAGTTAACATCGCAGTAAATAAGATTAACGTTATAGATTAGCGTATTGATACAGTTATATCGACCACACAGTGTTGAATGAGTTTTCTGTTTGAGAAGAAGACTGTGTGTCTTAAAGACGGTCGAGATGTTAATAAACTGATGTGCGACAAAATTTTAATCACATCGAGCCTAATTCGAAGCTTAGCACTCTTGAAAGTCTTTGAAATCTTAGAAGTTCTGATTTTTCAATTAGTTAAAAGTGCCTGCAATGCTCTAAACTTTAGAGTTTTTTTTTGATATTTTATGTTTGAACAAAAGTGATCAAAAAGGTTTGGGATTTATTAGACGATAAAAACTAAACAATCAAGATTTTTAAGACTTTGAAAGTTTTGAAGCTTCGAAATGAAACTGTTCTAAATATTCGAATGTCTTCAATATACAAATATTCTACTTCTAATTCGAATATTTGAATATTTGAATACCACTAGAATTCGAATATTTTATTTGAATACCAATAGAATTGGAATATTTGAATATTGGAATACCAGTGGAATTCGAATGTTTGATTATTTGAATACCAGTAGATTTCTAATTTGACATTCTAATAATTCGTATGTTCAAATATTACTGGAATAATAAGGAGTATTTAAATATTCGATTATTCTAATAATTAAAAATATTCGAATATTTGATAATTATAAACATTCGAATTATTAGAATATCAAATCCGAAATCTACTGGTATCCAAATATTTGATAATTATTCCAATCGGTAGAACTCTGATTAACCGGCTCTTAATTATTCCGTATTTCTATTAACCTGCGGTTTAATTATTCGACGTACTAACGATAAAACTACAATAAAATTTTGAATATTTGAACTCCGATTTAGTTATGGTCTACTAAAAATTGTAAACATCTACCATCAAGGAAATGCTTCAGTTTTTACTTCGACATTAATCCGGTTAATCGAGGTATACTATAATTAGAAGAATGCAATAGTGTAAATGTAAATGAATGCAATACTCTATTTTATTGGTCTATCTTAAGTTTTTACCCGAAAGAAATCAATGCAATATCAAAACTGATTTGAAATCAAATTCAAATGAAGTTAGCTACATCTAAAATGTGATACGGTGTTATAACTTGATAAGGTTATACGACTCGTTGTAACTCTTCTCCTTGTAGAATCCTAACTATACGGTATTGTATGCATTATGTATATTCTAGGGACTCATAAATGAATTCCACTACATATACATACATACATAAGTTTGACATGCAGGTGTGTGGTCGCTAGTGACTTTATTACCGATGCGATTACTTCAAAATAAACTTATTTATTTATTTATTTATTAGTTTTAAAAGAAAGCAACCCTATGAGTGTACAAAATCAAGTATACTGTATACATAGATAACGCAAAAGCTAAAACTAAGAAAGAAAAATCTACATAACTTCTATAAATTTGTATTTTAAAACGTACATTCCAACAATTACATAGTATTGTTTTCGTACTATTAGTACAAAATTTGATGACTTAAAAAATTTCAATACTCAATACAAATATTCAATACAAATGAATAATACATACAGTAGAAAAGTATAATAATGTTGAAATATTCGAATAATTCTAATCATTTGAGTGATGTTAACGATTCGAGTGCCTTTAATTATTCAAATAGTCGAATATTTGCAGCTTCGCTTCCAATTCAGTTCGAAATCGTTTGAATTTTTCATCATCTAATTGACTTGAATCGATTCGAGGTGTTCGAAATTCCATCACTAGTCTCATCACAAGAACGAACCCTTTCAAACTTTGAATCTTTTTGTACGAAACAGTTGGACGCGTTCGCCACGCCAAAGTTGAAGAAAGAGTGCGAGAACATGAAGAAGGAATGGATGTCGACGTGCTCGGAGATCGAGGAGCTGAGAACTAGAAACCTCGGCATTGAAGAGAGACTCGAGTTGGAGAGGGAGGATCATCGGAAAGCCTTGGACCAGCTTCGTGAAGATCGTAAGTCTTGCCAAAAGTTTAATCTGTTTCTGTGGGACTCCAAACTCGTTACGGAACGGAACCGACGTGACGCAATCTAAACGAACCTTCCTCCTCTCCCTTTTCTCTCAATTGTTATTATACTTAAATCGCAGTTATGCCCCGTCAATTCATCCGAAACTTTATTCAATTCGTTCCTCCGTCGTACGCGACGCGCGTCTCCGTCCATCCTGCGTTCCCGGTTCTCGCGTATCATACGATAATGATATTCCCTTGGCAACGAGCGTAATGGTCCCGGTGTCGCGTCGAGCGAGAGAGCCGTTAAAGTGGAGCAATTGTTAATTAAAATCCGCGCGAGGCCGGTGCCCACGCACACCCCGGGACCACATTAAATAATTGCACGGCAGAATTTTCAAAAGCTGCCACACACACACACGCACGCACACTCACACGCGCCCAAACGTCTCGAAGTTCACACAGGCTCGATTTAGTAGCCACGTAACGTTGATCGAAGTTAATTATAGGTTGGCACGTTCAACGGGCCTTAATCCGTTCCCTCTGTCCGAACCCGGAGCGCCCCTGACTTTGTTATTTTTTTTTTTCGATCTATCCGGATGACGTCAATCCGTGACGATTCTCAGAGGAAAAATCCGAAATTCGGTGTGTTTGAATTTTCCGCAGTGGAAGCTCGTCACACGGAGCAGATCGCGACGCTGGAGGCGGCGCTGCAGGAGGAGAGACGCAGGTGCGAGCTGAGGCTTCGCGATTCCATGAACGAGACGGCCAAGGAGCATCGTGCTGCGATGGTGAAGCTGCGAGCGGAACAGGAGGCCGAGCTGATACGGAAGGAAACGGAGTTCAAGCGGAGATCGGTGGTGTACGATCAAGGGGCGACGCTGACCGCGGAGGTCGAGTCGCTGCGATCGGTACTCGAGATCAGGAGCCAAGAGAACGCCGCGCTAAGATCGGAGCTGGACAACATCAGGCGCGAGATCGAGGACAAGGAGGCGTTGCAGCAGCGCGCGGACACGCTCGAGGCGAGGTGCGAGGACCTGAAGGCGCAGCTGCAGTGCAAGGAATCGTTCGAGAGGCAGATAACGCACGACAACGAGATGCTGCACGAGTCGATTCACCAGATTTCCAAGCAGAACAAGCGCCTCGCGCAACGCAACGAGGAGCTGCAGTGGAGGCTGCGTCAAAAAAACGAAGTAGTGACCGTTCTTGCGAACTTGACGCCTAGGATCTCGCGCTCATTGGGCCCGGAACACGTCGAGCACTCACTCTCCTTCGACAAGAACGGTCCGCAGTCCGCTTCGATGGTGAAACACGTCGTGGAGAAAGGCGACTCGGTCGCGTGGACGCTCGAGCTCGACGACGAGTTCGCGAAGGACGCGACGGACGCGTCGCTGATGGCCACGCCGCCGAAAATGAGCAGACCCGAGATGAACACGCCGGTGTCGCGGCAAGGCTCCCTGCGACTCACCCCCAGGAGGCCGTCCGTCGACATGCGAGCGCGCTCGAAGAGCATCTCCGTCACGGACTCGGCGCGAGTCGAGGAGTCCGAGTGGACGCCCACCTGCAACTCCACGCCGATCTCCCGACGGAGGCCCAGGAGCGACCCCTCCTCCTCGTCGTCCACCACCTCCCTGTCGTCCTCATCGTCCACCACCGCGGTGACGAACTCCGCGGTGGACGTCGCCGTTGCAGCCGCCGCGGCCGCAGCCGTCGCCGCCGCGGCCGCCGCCGAGGACTCCAACACCGGCCAAAGACCCCAGGAAGCCGGCGGCGAGGCAATGATCTCGGAGGAGACGTCCGCCACGAGCAGCGAGGACGAGTCGTCCACGAGCAGCGATATCCCTCCCTTGTCGATACAGCTCGCTTGGGGCAAACCGATCAAGTAACGCGATTCCCTAGGTTCTCTCCCTACCCTCCCTCGCTTCTCCGCGACGCACAGTTGTCCGGAACGGCATTCTAGAAGTTCATAGCTTTATTTGTCAAATGAGGCACTGACTGAAACGAAAACCATTTCCAATAGTTCATTTACGTAAAAAAAAAACACAATCAATTTGCATTGTCTGAATTATTATGTATTAGTTATCAGTCATTTTTTTACATGAACTTTAAGAAAATTCTTAGTACTGTTGTGAGGGTATTAAGGTATTCATTATGAAGAACGCTAGTTTCTATTTTATAAAAAATTGTTGAGTAATAGTTTTAATTTATTGTTCGATTGTTGTATGTATATATATATAAATTATTACCTATTTATCACATAAAATTGTTTTCATTTGAATTTCTAAACAAGCGTTCACGTTCTTCATAATGGATACCTTATAATCTAATACTTCCTTATATACGCAAACCGCCGCTTCTGGAAGCAATTGTAATTTAAACAACAAAGAATAAGGAATGTATTTATATAAAAATCGGATCGAGTCAAAGTGGACTTCAATAGTTACTAGCCTTCAAACATTATGTATGCAAAACGGTTCTAACAGATCTTCCTCTACTAAATAGATTAAATGTGAAAATAAATAAGGAAACTTGCTTGGAGAATATTGTTCATAACAGTACTAGGAAAATACTTTAAAATTCACGTAAAATATCTATTTCAAGTATTAACTCAATAATAAAATAATGAAAATACTGCATAAACATTTGTCATAAATTTTAAGATAGCGCCTTAAATTTCGAAAAACGATGAAAAGAAATGTTAAAAAGTCAAAATACTATGACTACCAAGAGAAAAATTAAAAAATGAGTCAGTTCATTGAGGCGATGTAAAAAAATGACTGATAGCTAATACATAATACTTCAGACAATGAAAATTGATTTTGTGTTTTTCTTTACGTAAATGAACATTGGAAATGGTTTTCGTTGCGGTCAATGCCTCATTTTACAAATAAAGCTATTGAGCTTCTAGAACGCCGTTCCGGACCACTGTGCGACGCAGCGTTTCCAGTCGCGCTGAGCCGCGCGATTTCAATCGGAGCGATCGCCTCGATCATCTCCTTTGAGGATAATCAACACTATCCTTCTCGGGAGAATGTGAACATTTGATGCGGTTCTTTCAAACGTTGCGCGCGCACTTTTTCTATCGCCTCTGTACCTGCAACGTGTACGTTCGATCGCGACGAGACGGTAGAAGCTTTAACCTGTTGAGCGAGTCGTTTTTCTGTCGACCACGCATTTCGTGGATGGAGAAACGAACGGAAGTATAATTCCTTTCGCCCACGGGCGCACGTTACGTTTCGCATACTGCTATTTACTCTTTTTATACGAGTACGACGCATTGAGTTGTTGAGGATTGCTTTATTCTCCTCGCTGCAACGATATTGTTCAATATCGAGTTCGATTGCGTTCTTCGATCAACAGGTTAATGGAACTGCAGACGGTGGAAGAACTGGTACTGTGTCTCTTCCGTCGGCTGTTGGTTTCGTCGCGATCACGGATCAATGATTAAACGACGAACGCGAAGACGACGAAGTTGGTTTCTTTATTTGTAAGCACTTAGATTAGGAATGATTTTTACGGTGTGTGACGGTTTTTTTTTCAAATTACGACTTCTTTACGTTTATTACGTTTAACGAACTGACTTCTGCGTCTTTGCCGCCGGCGAGGATCGAGCCACGATCCAATTCCACGCGTCCAGATTGCTGTTGATTCTTCGATGTAGAAAAAAATGCGCGCGAAAGACTTGGATTGAGTTTGTTTGAAGGAAACTTTGTTGTCAGTCTCGATACGTAGATATTTCACATGGGCTATACTGGCAGCTGCGAGCCACGTGTATGTTTCTCATTATCAGAATCGTACCGACTCGAATCGGGATCACTGTTTGTTTGATTCGCGACGCACTTTTACACATGTCCGTTTTATAAGGTATAATGTGTTTATATTACGTCTGTACATAAACAACAACGATGTTTATAAATTAATTAGTCTTTATCGCAAGTATTGTAAATAGACAACGACCGTGAGATCGATGATCCTTATCCTCGAAAATGGAAAGAGTAGAAGATGGAGACGAAGAAGAAGAGAAAATAAGATTACAAGAGCGAACGTCGATGAGCTGAAGGAAGCTCTGCGAAGAAACATAGAATTTCGTCGTCGTTGATGATGTGTGCAGCTTTACCAATCAGCACGATTACCGTGATTCGTCGCAATTAAATCGACTTTCGGATTACCCCCCCCCCCCCGTCTTTCACTTCCTTTTTCGTTTTGAGAATGGAACGTTATTTTACATTATTGGAACGATGATGTTTCTTTTCCATTTTTCGTAACGTGGCAATTGTTGTTTCGACGATAACGTGTCGCGAGAATGTATCACGCTCATGATACATCTTCCATTTGTAAAGAGAAGGAAAAAGCCTCGAGTTTCATTGCCAAATGCTGATACACAGAATCGAAACATTTATCATTACCCATTTCCCTCCCCGTTTTACATACAGCATCGGATCTACAGATACTATACTATTTCAGGTGCGACTCGTTAACCGACCTTCGCGTTGAAAAGCAGTCGGTTCGATAAGTGGTCGATTTAAAAGCAGTAGTATAGGAATAATTGGAAGGTGTCGATTATAAGAAAAAGCAAGTATTATTCGCCGAGAAGCGTGTTTTGTCTCACATGTGCTGGCAAATTTAATGTATTATATACCTATCAAATAAATATCTGAATTAAGGTAAACCCTACAAATCTACTACTTAATTTTACTGAAATAAAAAACAAAAAAAAAAATACTGAAGTTGTGCTGTGTATTTTTAAACAGAGGTTCAGAAATAGTTCAGACTGTTCAGACTTCGGCAAAAATTTAATCAACGATTAACAATTAAATTCCTCCTTCAATTGTTAAGTGCAATCAACAGTTAGATTCCTGTTTTAATCGTTAGTCGAAACCACGAAACCAACAATTAAATTACTATTGTAGTTATTAATTGCAATTAGCCAGCGGCCGTAGCAGGACAGGCAAAAACAGGTTTTCGTAAGATCACTTGATCACCGTCGAGGTTTCCAGGGAAGAATATGTTGTGGATGCCGTTTTTGCCGGGCCCCCGATGCTTGCTGGTACAGACAAAAGAGAGACGATATGTGTTGTGAATCTGAATGAAACGTGTTCGTTTAGCAAAATGGAAAAAATAATTCAAAACGCGCCACAGGTCACAGGCATTTTACAGTAAAAAGAAAAATGATAAATAATAATTGCAATTAACGATTAAATATATTTCAATTTTAAGTGCTAATTGAGTAGTTAATTAATGATTGACTACTTTCTCTTTTTATGATGAAATTTTACTGTTTCGGTTGTTCAAAACCGATCTTATATCGGTTCTACATTCGTTATTTTTCTCTTGCTGTATCGGTTCGAAAACTGTTATAGAATTGATAACTAGTACTAAAATCATCAAATTACTGTTGCAGATTAGTTAAATTAGAAAAAACATAAATATTAATAAAGATATTGTAAAATGCAAACTTGATAAATTGTGGTAATATCCAATGATTTTAGTTACTATAAAATCTTTCGTAATTTCAGAACTATTTTTGCACAAATACAGAATAACCGAAAAATAAGTCATAGAACCGATGAAACTGAAGCCGAAACCGATATATGGACTGGAACCGACATATCCAAAACAGTTTTAACATTATTTCAGTTCTCATTAACAGTCTCAAAAACCGAAACCGATATCATAACAATTTTCAATCCCCGATATACGCATTCACAATTCACAGTTAAATTTTAGGCCCGCTGCACACGTCCGTTTTTCTGCCGTGCGGTCGCCGCAATTACGGCTAGAATCAGCAATTGCGTTGCGGCACGTGTGCAGCAGCGCTTGACTCAAGGACTAGAAAGGGCCGTGCTTGACTTCATTTCTAGCATTCTAGCCGTAATTGCGGTCGCCGCACGGCGACCGCACGGCAGGAAAACGGACGTGTGCAGCGGGCCTTAGGGTTCCGTTTTCTATACGAGAAAGATCTCTATAAAATATGTTGTATTCCATGTTATTTTAAATTTTACTCTTTTAGGATAAACTCACAGACCACTTTTCGGTCACTTTCATCCAACATCCACAAAACTATCAGTGATGTCCGATTTATTTGGTTTGTGAAAAACAGTACTTTACCACAGCCGATTCTAATACTAGTCTGTCGCCCGAAAGTAGCCGGAATCCCGGAATGTGGTCCGTCTGAGTTTACCCTTAATTCCATTTATCTTGTATAACCTTTTTATCATTAAATATCAATGAATAAAAATCAGTGATAAAAATACATAACATACATAAATAATATATATAAAATATATTGATTGACAGATGCATAAAACTTTATAGTACAAGAAACTTGTCGCAAGATGTCGTGTACACATGTTCGATTACTTCGATTCGCGGTTTGTTTTCTATTTCCTTGTTGACAGAGAATTGCAGAAAATTCAGCAAGAAACATTTTAATTAAGCTTTGCTGGCCGATAGATTTTCTTTTCATCACAGTTAGACGTGTAAATGATGTCAGATAGAAATGCTAATGGGATCGAAGTAACTAGTATAGTATTCGATGATTGTTTTTAGCTACTTATTTCGCACGTGAAAGTGAATGTTTGAATGATGGAAGGTTCAGAGACGGAAAAGAGGATTGCGCTGGACGATTCCGATACGAAATCGTTCGAACCAATTTTGGTGAAGCTTGATAAACGTGGCTGTGCCCCATACGATATTCACATCGATAAAGACGAGGTAAGGATAAAGACAATTACGCATTTGTTAATTGACTTTTGCACAGTTTCTTCGATTTGTTTCGTTTTCTTCCTGCAGTTTAAGATAGGTCGTGCGAAAGACAGCGACGAGATCATTTTAGATGTAACGATATCTAGGAGACATTGTATCTTTAGATGCCAAGGAAACGAAGAATGGACAATTAAAGACTTAAGTTCTTCCGTGACGTTTGTCAATGACGTTCCCCTTACATTTGGCGTGCCTCAAAGACTTAATGAAGGGGATATTGTGCAGTTCAGTACGAGCAGTGAATTTAAATATAGGTTTACCCTAGCTGCTAAAGAGGAACGTAGAGTTAAGAGACCCAGAATCGACGAACAAATAATGAGCAATGTTCTCATAGATCAGAGAACGTTTGCAGAAAGTCAGGAATGTCAAAAGAAAGTTCTTAAAGACAAGTTGGAACTGAAACAGAAAGAACAAGACGAATTGAAACAGCAATTAGAAGAGCTTCTACAACAGCAAAATGTTACAAAAGAAGACACAGAAGAACTCAGGAAACAAATTGCACTTTTAGAAGGCAAAATAGAGAATGGTAACATTCAAGAGAAACATCTGCAGAACATGTATGCAGAATTGTTGGAAAAACTGGAGAATGAACGAATTCAGTTTGAGAAACGATTAAATGAAGAGAAAGAGAAATGGCAGCAAGCATTGGATGTAAGTAAACAAGAGAAAGAGACATTGGAGATTAAAATGAAAGAACAGATGGAAAAGTGGAACGAGGAGAAAAATATACAGGCTCAATTGCTGAATGAAAAAACTGTATTGGAGGAAAAGTTAAAAGAAACTGAAAAAGCTTTGAAGGAACAAGAAGCTAAAGCTGTGACAAATCAAAATAATGGTATGACATTATACTTTTATGATTAGGATGTTTGACTAAAATATAACTATTATTTTTTGTTTAACAGTTGCAGGACCTTCGGACTATTCAGCAGATAACTGTATATTTTTTGAAATTGTAAGCGATCCTTCAGCATTCCCAGTCTTGGATACAATAGATTTAACAGTTGACATGGAGAACCAAGTCAATATAGAGAAGGAACAAAAGGAAAGCGTACTTAACAAAGTAAATGACATAATGGACGAACAGCTAACTTGTACTATATGTTCAGAATTATTCGTGAAAGCGACGACATTAAAATGTATGCACTCATTCTGTCAATACTGTATAAATTCGTGGAGCGGGAGAAAAAGAGAATGCCCTGTATGTAGAGCGCCGATAGCATCGATGAATAGATCAATAGTTTTGGATAACTTTATCGAGAGTATGTTAGAGAATTTGCCGACAAAGTTCAAAGAAAAGAGGAAAGAAGTTATTGAAGAAAGGAAGCGTAAGTATATGTATGAAAAAGACATTTAATTCGTAGGTGAAAATTGTCTAAAATAATTTCAAAAATGTTTTAGGACTGGAGATGGCGATTACTAAGAAAAAATATCGTCAAAAATTCTAGCGGGAATGTTGAATTGGCATTATATTTAAACGTGTCTTGTATCGGTATATTTTATCTTTCAATTTTCATGAACAAATACTGCTAAGATTGAAATGTTATTACTATAAGAATAAGATACAGAATTTTTAATACTAAAAACAGTTGTACGATTTATTTTTAATTATAAATTCTTGAAAAAAACGAAGTTTCTATTCGTTATTCATTTAAATTTAAGTACTACATACATTTTATTGTGTACAAAGAAACGCGACTTGAATCGCGAGAACGTTAGACGAAGCGGAAAAGCGCCCTCTAGGAGCGTAGAGCGAACTCGTTGCATGCGCATTGCGCATATGTATGTAATTGTAAATCGTAATAGAGCACGAGACGAGATTCCATGAAAATCTGCCAAGCAACGTTCGTCGACGGTACACGCTCATATGAAAACACGACTTTCACGAGAGTTGCGAGTTGTGATATACCGAACTATACTGAAAGTCGCGTAAATGGCGAAATATATACGACACTAGGGCAAAGAGTGAGGTCTTTTCGTTCGGAGGAGTGCTTCGTTGGTCCGTTGGGGCGATCAGATTTTCGTCTCGGTGACGGACCAAACACCAACGACACGATTACGTTGTTTTTCGCGGTGAAAAACGACACGTCTTTGGAAGGATGGCGACCTGACCCCTTCCGAATAATGGAACACTGTGCACAACGGTACGTATCCCCAACCAAAGCAGGTCGTGTATATACCAAACTGTACATTATTATTTCTTGTGCGTATCGAATTTACAATGTGCACCTGTATGGCTAACAGCTGCCTCTCCGAATCGCCTGAAGGTTACATAGTGTTATTAAGATAGTGTCACGCTTATAGCCGTCGTCATGACAAATTTTTTTTCACCTTTCTTTGTACCTCGACGACAAACACGATCTTACGATATCGAATCTCTGACCACGTGTCTTTATTTATTAAGACCAGTAACAGTTCTTTGACTTACGATCGAGATCGTGCTTCAATTCGTGTTATTTACACGTTCGTACTTTTCTGGAAGTCGTGTTTTATTAAGACCAAAGAAGAACGGGAGGGAGAATGTTGTCAGTGTAATTCTTAATATAGACGTATCACGGGAATTTTCTGCATTTATTTTTGTCACCTTTGTGATCTTTGATCGCATTTTCTGCTTCTGACATTTTTCAATGGCATTCGTCGGAGACCATACTTTTGAGCAATACTAATATTAAGTTAATAGTGTTTCAGCTGTATTAGATTTTTAACATTATTGGCTTCGCTTTGTTTTTCAGATTGTCAGTTTGAGATACATTCGATTGGTGTTAATAAACTTACAAGGCAAGTTCCATTAAGGAAAAGAGAAATCACAAAGTGAAAGTACATATTATATTTTCCGTTAATTGCTTTAGTAACAAATTTATTTCTACGATTAACTTTTACAGTATTAAGTTCCATTTATACTTTATATATAACAATTCCGCTTCATGAATTGTAGATGGCTGACGTTGATCCTGAAACTTTACTAGAATGGCTAAGTATGGGCCAAGGGGACGAAAGGGACATGCAGTTAATTGCTTTAGAGCAATTATGCATGCTATTACTTATGTCTGATAATGTTGACCGATGCTTTGAATGGTACGTTGTCAATGTCATAATTATGTTCGCTCTATCTTAACCAAACAGTCATTCAGTGGTAAACATTTCTGTTCTAGCTGTCCTCCACGCACATTTCTTCCCGCATTGTGTAGAATTTTTTTGGATGAACTTGCACCGGATAGCGTATTAGAAGTGACTGCTCGAGCCATCACATATTATTTGGATGTTTCGGCAGAGTGTACACGCAGAGTAGTAACAACGGAAGGTGCTGTAAAAGCCATTTGCAGTCGTCTATCTGGAGCTGGATTGGGCTCCAGGACTAGTCGGGATTTAGCTGAACAGTGCATAAAGGTATATTTCTAATACAATTAATCTGAAATACAATATCAGGCAGCACTTAACAATTCGTGACCCTCCTGGGTTTTTCAAAGCACGAGCGAAATTTCGCACTCAGGTATCTCCGAAACAAAGGGAGGAAGAGGTCTGAACTCCAAAATCCTGCAACACTTTTTTCTTAATATTTATTTATTGCAGAAACATGATTTTCTACAGACTTTAAAGATTTTTTAATAGACTTTTCCTATTTTTCATTTACAATTTCATTGTTATTAAAAAACTCTTTTAACATTAAGCTTTGATTACTATTGGATCATATAGTAGAGATCCTAGGAAGTGTCCTTGAATTTTTTCAGACTTTTTGGAAGCTCTTAAGATACAAAAAATGGGTCTGGATATGTAAACTTTCAGGGTTCACGGATGGTTGATTGTTATTATGTTGTAGGTGTTAGAACTTGTTTGCGCGAGGGAAGCTGGTGCTGTATTTGAAGCTGGTGGCCTTCCATGTGCCTTGTGCTTTATTCGAGAGCATGGAGCTCGTGTTCACCGCGATACCCTGCATTCGGCAATGGCTGTAGTTACTCGTTTATGCGGGAAAGTGGAACCCCAAGATGCGTCGTTACCAGATTGTGTCGAAGCTTTGTCAACATTACTCAGACACGAGGATGCACACGTTGCTGACGGAGCACTTCGTTGTTTTGCATCGTTGGCCGATAGATTTTCACGGAGAAATACTGATCCTGCTCCTTTAGCGTCTAACGGATTAGTTTCTGAACTTTTACACAGGTGTTTGTTTGAAATTATTAATTTAATCCTTAAGTGATATGCTATCAATATTAATTATTCAACAAGATTACTGTTGTGATCTTTGTACAAATAGATTCATATTAGGTATACAAATCGATTCTCAGCCTTAACATTTAATCAACTGTAGCACTCATTTAAATGGAAACTTTTCCCTCTAAATGCGGAGCTCTATAATGCAAACATAATAGATTATAAAAACTGACAAGATAACGTCCGATGAATAACACATTAGACGCTGTTTACTTTTCGCATTTGCATAAACAAACGATTAGCGAAATATTAGAGGAAGATGCTGTATCTTACAGGACGTGTAAAAAAGTGGTTTCAGAGTTTCTAAATAGAAATTTTGACCTCGAGATTGAGAAACGTCTAAAACAATCATAGTTTATTTCATCTTTAAAGACGTTATAGTTTGATTTTTTTATTTTATTACTTTTTAATAATAAATATCGGAATTATTGCAAAATACTGCGCTACGTTCGCAGTTCACTGGTGTGCAGAATATTTCTGTAACCACTCAACCGATTGCCTTCAAATTTGGCCTGTATATTCAGCAAACACTGCTTTATCGTTTGACGAATCATAATTTTGATAAGTTACGTAGTTTTCATTTTACACAGAAAGGTCTGATGCATTTTGCTAACAAAAATGAAACTTCTACTTTGAAACCTCATAACTTTCTTAAAACACTTTTTTTTTCTTCAATTTTGATTCATCAAACGAAAACTACAAGTGTATAGAATAAAACGCCTTTTCATTTTTTTTATTTCGGATTACAAGGAATGTAAATATCTTGCACACCAGTGAAAGGCGCGCGGTGCTTTGCGTGATTATGCGTAATTCCTATGTTTATTATTAAAAAGTAATAAAAAAAATTATAACTTTTTTAAAGATGAAGTAAATTATGGTACAAATTTCCAACTAATTGAATCGCTAGTTTCTTAAAAATAAATTTCCAAACTTTATTATGTTTTTGGCTGATAAAATAGGATTCCCCCTTAATACAGCATTGTAACGCCAGTATATCACTTTAGGATTAACAAAAATATGGAAATATCGCGAATACTACACTTGTAACGTTTGTAGGTTATCAAACGCAGCAGGACCTGGTACATCGGTAGCCGCTACATCGGGAAATCCAAAGACTCCGCCACCTTCTAGTACAGCGTCTACGATTCCTGCTCCAGAAGCAAAGTCCTGCGCTTCTGTTTCGACTATAATTAGTCTGCTGTCAACGCTTTGCAGAGGATCGCCTTCCATAACGCATGATCTTCTGCGTTCTGAGCTACCCGATGCTATCGAAAAGGCTTTAAAAGGAGACGAACGATGCGCTCTCGATTCTATGAGATTAGTAGATTTACTGTTGGTTTTACTATTCGAAGGCAGGTCTGCGTTAGATCGCAACACCGCGAACAAGGCGTATCTGATACCACGGATAAGGCGGTTGGACAGTGCCGGAGAAAAATCTCACAGACAATTAATCGATTGTATTCGATCGAAAGACACAGATGCACTGATAGAAGCAATAGATTCCGGAGGCATCGAAGTTAATTTCACGGACGATGTTGGGCAGACGTTGCTGAATTGGGCGTCCGCCTTCGGCACACAAGAAATGGTTGAGTTTTTGTGCGATAGGGGAGCAGATGTTAACAAAGGTCAAAGATCGTCTAGTCTGCATTACGCCGCTTGCTTTGGGAGACCAGCCATTGCTAAAGTATTGCTTAGGCATGGGGCCAATCCTGATTTGCGAGATGAAGACGGAAAAACGCCGTTAGATAAAGCCAGAGAACGCGTGGACGAAGGACATAGGGAAGTGGCGGCTATATTGCAGTCGCCTGGTGAATGGATGTTGCCCAATCAAGAACACAGAAAACCGGAAGCGGAAACGGAGTTTACGGAACCGAAAGGTGATCCTGAAATGGCGCCAGTATATTTGAAAAGGCTTTTGCCAGTATTTTGTGCGACGTTTCAGTCATCTATGTTGCCCAGTGTCAGGAAAGCCAGTTTAAGTTTAATTAGAAAGATGGTGCATTACATTCAACCAGAATTACTAGTTGAAACGTGTGGTTCCGATAGGACGGGAGGTTGTGGCGCTATGCTCGTGGAAGTGATTGCGAATGTGCTGGATAACGAGGTAAGCTCGAAATATGTTTGTCTTATGTTTGAAATTATTTTATAGAAATTTCTTTAGGTCCTATGAAAATAAATTAAAAAATAGCTAATAGATGTACTTTAGAATCTTTAGAAATTATTTGATGCAGGCAGGCAGGCAGCCAAACAGACAATACTAGTGATTTAGTTAAGATTGTTCACAGGAGCTTGAGATAAAAGCACCATCACCACCACCTCCGCCTCTCAAGCCGATAATTGGCCCAAAATTGCGTTGCCTCTCATCGCGCAAGTCTTCCAGTTCCCTGAACTACATTGTTGATAAGACGGTAACGTCTGTTGTATATTTGCCAGTCGCTAGTTGGAAGACCCTTTGTGTCCCCTATAAGCTGTTCATAAATCCAACAATTTTTTTTGTTTTTTCTTACTAGTTACATCGATAATAACTATGCAAAGATTTCATTTATTATTAACATAATGCGTTTATTATATAATTCATACGAAGCGTGAATTCTAACAAACATAAGCATGTCTTACTCCTATTCTGACAAAACGTCTTTCGTGATATTAAATAAATATTTTATGAAGCTATCAAAAATATATCCACCATATATAGTGGAGACTTTAACTATATGCATTAATATGTATAAAGCCCAACTTGCAATTTATTCTTTAGCACAGAACTTGACATAAGAGGACAGTTGGGGTATGCGTTTTCGAAATGACAAAAGCAAAGGATAATTTATCAGACTTGTCAGTAAATGGCGAATGAAAATGTTTTCTAAAGATGAATCCGCAAAAAAAAAAAAAAATTAGACACGAAGCTGGTTGTCCACTTCTGTCGACTGTCTGCCTGCTGCTGATGGGATTAATGGGCATTTGCTTGTGATTACAATAAATCGCGTAATTGTTTTGCTCATAAATCAATTTGTGTTGTTATATTCATGTTATTGTATCTGTACTATGTCTCGACAGAACAACCGTAAATACTATGTAGAAATTTGCGTAGTACTTATTTTGTATTAAACTGATAAGGAAGGACCATACATATATATACATATATATTTGTTTAACATAATGCGACTTTTGATATCGACGGTGAACCGTATTGAAAACAGTTTTTTTTTCTTTTTCATTTGAATGTGAACAGGAGGACGAAGACGGACACTTAGTGGTTTTGCAAATGATACAAGATTTGATGATAAAAGGCAAAGATGAGTTTCTAGAACATTTTGCTCGCCTGGGAGTCTTTTCGAAAGTAGCTGCGTTAGCCGGACCGCAGGAGACTGCGCCGGAACCGGAAGCGGAAACGAATAAAACCGGGGAAGAACAGAGAATGGAAGACGCGAAGGAGCTTTTGGTCGGAAGAGCTTACCATTGGAGAGATTGGTGCATTTGCAGAGCCCGAGATTCGTTGTACGTTTGGTCGGACGCGGCTGCCTTAGAATTATCGAACGGAAGTAACGGATGGTTCAGGTTCATATTGGACGGGAAATTGGCGACAATGTACTCCAGTGGAAGTCCGGAAAGTGGAACCGACACGTCAGGTGCGTTTTTCTTTTTCCGCGATGTCAGCGCGAAACTTCATTCACCCACGCCTCGTCCATCTTGCCACTGTCGTCTTTCTTGTCGAAGTGTTCCTTTCACCTCCTCACACCCTTCGCGCCAAAGAAATTGGCTCTTTTTCAGATCACTGTTTATGTTGTATCTTTATTTCATTTGTGATTAACTTCCGCGAGGGGAATAGTTTAGTAAATAACTGGTTTTACTAACTGCCTACAGGAAAAGGAAGGAACACAGAGTCGCTTACCACTGAAGGTAGGTACACACATGTTCAACTCTCCTAGTTGTGCACGCTATCCTACCCTTCAGTGTGCATCATCGAACGCATGAGTCTTCTTTTATTTCTGCATGACCTCAACATTTTCTGCCATAACATTATTTGATTCATTAAAAGTCTTCATACCACATTCAACCGGCTCGATTGTATAACTTAGCAGAACGTGTGCATTGCAGAGAATCGTGGTGAATTTTTGGAGAAATTGCAAAGAGCGCGCAGCCAAGTGAAACTGAATTCAGTGAGTCAACCTGTGCTTTCACGACCCGGCACCACTCGGCTAGTCGCAGGAAATTGGGCATTGTCTAGCAGAAAAGAGAGCGAATTGTGTATACATAATAGCGACGGCCAAGAGCAAGCAACTATTTTAAGAGAAGATTTACCAGGATTTATTTTTGAATCGAATCGTGGTACGAAGCATTCCTTCACGGCAGAGACAAGTTTAGGTAAATAATCTTTAAAATTAAGTATTCTCTACGCGCTATAGTGCGGCATACAATGGACAAAAATGAAAACAATCATAGTTTCATATAATTCAATAATCCAGTAAGCAATATAAATGTGAATATTAAATTGTAAAAAATCAGTAGGGGGTTAATAAAGTCGTATGTATATCAGAATGTGATTATTAAAAAATCGGTTTACTAATTTATTGTATATTGTTGTCTTTTATAATTTGTTAAACAGTGTTTGTTACAACTTAAATATGAAGAATTGAAACATAAATTTACACAATTTATTTTTTAATTTGTTAATTTTCTATATTTCTTTAAAAAGTATTAGCTTTAAAAATGTCGAAAATTGATTATACTTGTCGCACTTTGCGCACTTTCAATTACGCTGCGATAGTTGAAAACATTTTCATTATTATAATTTATTTCTAGGTCCAGAATTCGCAGCAGGCTGGGCTGGTAAAAGAGGAAAGAGATTGAGATCCAAAATCGAAGCTATCAAGCAGAAAGTTAAAGTACAAGCTCAGGACATTTACGAGCGTTACTTTAAAGCTGCTCAAGCTCAGCCACGCGGAGTGGTTGCCAAATTGGGAGTTATCGTTAGTCAAATTGAAAAAGCTTGTCAAAAGCAGCAGTCCGGGAATCGGGAATGGCGAAACATATTGCAAAGCGCACTGGAAGAACTGAAAATATTATTAAACGAAGAAGGCAGAGTTTCTGCGTACGAATTACATTCTAGTGGTTTAGTACAGGCGTTACTTGCACTATTAGCAGCTCCGCCAGGACCACAGCCACCGACGTTAAGAGCGACGAAACTTAGGATGCAACGAATAGCAGTATTTAAGAATTGTTTCCATACAGCGGACGGTAACAAAGAACACAACTCCGCGAAAATTCTAGTCCACAAATTGGTTTCAGTTTTGGAATCTATAGAAAAATTGCCTGTTTATTTGTACGATACTCCAGGCTCCGGATACGGTCTACAAATTTTAACCGGGAGACTTCGTTTCCGTCTAGAGAAAGCAGCCGGCGAAAGCTCTTTGATAGATAGGTCGGGTCGAAGTTTAAAAATGGAACCTTTAAGTACCATACAGCAACTTGAAAATCATTTGCTCAAAATGGTAGCGAAGCAGTGGCACGATCACGAAAGAGCAACGTTTACGTTCGTTAAGAAATTGAAAGAAGGAAACAGAGTAACGTTTAAGTATCAGTATGATTTTGACGAAAACGGTTTGTTGTATTGGATTGGCACAAATGCGAAAACCTGCACCGAATGGGTTAACCCCGGTCAGTACGGTCTAGTTGTCGTCACGTCAAGCGATGGAAGGGATCTGCCGTATGGTCATCTCGAGGACATTCTGAGCCGCGATCCGTCGGCGTTGAATTGTCATACGAGCGACGACAAACGCGCTTGGTTTTCGATCGACTTAGGCGTTTGGATCATTCCAAACGCTTACACATTGAGACACGCAAGAGGCTACGGCAGAAGTGCCTTGCGAAACTGGATGTTCCAGGCGTCGAAAGACGGTGTAACATGGACCACGCTGATCGCTCACGTCGACGATTCATCGTTGAACGATCCTGGAAGCACAGCTACTTGGACGTTAGAGCCACCGGCGGACGAAACGCTGGGCTGGCGTCACTTACGATTACAGCAGATTGGAAAGAACGCTTCTGATCAAACGCATTACCTATCTGTGTCCGGATTCGAAGTTTATGGAGAAGTTACCGGAGTTTGCGAGGATTTGGGTCGCGCTGCTAGGGAAGCCGAGGCCGGAGTTCGAAAGCAGAGAAGGCTAATTAAATGTCAGGTACTTCGGCATTTGGTTGCTGGTGTTCGAGTGGCCAGAGGTTTGGATTGGAAATGGAGGGAGCAAGATGGCGTTCCACCAGGTATGCATATGATGCGCAATTCGGTAATTATACAGAGTGGAAACTATATACGTTTAAATACTTTCAGGAGTGGTTGGGGAGTTTAACTGTAGCATAAACTGTCCTATTTATATAATGTCCGATCTGCCTTGCTTTCGCAATAGAATCTTAGAGTTTATTATCCTGTATGCTAAACTAATACGCGAAAAAATTCTAAAACCTTACAAAACATTAACAAGCAACAATAGACAAATAGAGTCTTAATGCATTTTCTTGTATCTTTTATAATTTACCCGTTATAAATAGACTGCAGATTTTTATGCAAAAATCTATGAGATTGATGATAAATGCCAAAATATACAAATTTGTGTTTGTAAAAATATGTCTGTAAAAATTTGATTTTGCCTAAAAATCCGCAGTCTAGTTATAAAAATTGAAACATCGGGAATTTGTAGGTGTGAGCATCAACTATACACGCGGAAAAAGGAAAGCCTGAGAGGCTCCTTGTTTCTTTGTCTTTCCCTCGTTGATATAAATTGGACACTATTGTAGGACATTTTTTGTTCCATTTTGTTCCATGGTCTCCTACCATTCCTTGCAATATTTCACATACCCTGTACAATTACCCGTAATTCAATTTCAACAAGTATTTCCATTAACAAATTGTTTTTCTTGTTTATTGTCTCAGGTGAAGGCACTGTCACAGGGGAATTGCATAATGGCTGGATAGACGTAACTTGGGATCATGGTGCTTCGAATTCGTATAGAATGGGTGCAGAAGGAAAATACGATTTAAGATTGGTCGGTATCGGTCTCGATTCGGACAACGGGACAAAGAGTAAAAACGGTGGCGGAGTTTTACCGGGTCGAAAATCTAGCAGCACTCCTAGTTTACCAGATTGCACTGACACTGGGATGTTGCGCGGTTCGGTGGCGTCGACGGATCAGGCAGCGAGCGCAGACAATTTGGCAGCTAAGGTACGGTTCATTGATGTTCGTAATTTGATGTATTGCCATAACATGTTTTTTTAAATGACTGTGTTATTAAAACTGTTTTTAATTAATTCGACTAGAGAATTGTAAATTTTAACATAGTTTTCATTGTTGTATTTCTAACGAGTAGCAAGCCGCTGAATCGATAGCAGAAAGTGTGTTGTCGGTTGCTCGTGCTGAAGCGGTTGTTGCTGTAACCGGTGAAGGTGGAGCAAATTCAACGGGCGAATTGTCCGTTGTATTACATCCAAGGCCTGACACTACTGTGACAAGTGATCTGGCAACAATTGTTGAGAGTTTTGCACTTAACAGGACTGATCATCCTGTCAACAGTAACAGCAATCGTGGATCTAGTAGTTCGAAACCGTCGCTTATCGCGCGAGGATGTAAGGTGTGAGAAATGTGCACAATTGCTACGCGAATGTTTCACGCTTACATCGTTCGCAGCAATATTAAATATTTAAAATATCTTTGCAGCCAGGAACAGGCTTACTGGGATTGGAAACTGCTGAAGCGTTAGACCGTGTCAGAGAAGGAGCTGACAGATTACGGAATAATACTAACAGCTTTTTGAGCGGAGAATTACTTAGCTTAGTGCCTGTTAGAATCAGCGTATCAGGCGAATCGGAGGAAAATTCATTAAAAATCAAGTCCGTTCAAAGGCATCACTCGGGAATCGCCGATGGTACGTGATAACAATTGATTGCGTTTTTTATTCGCATCAGAATGTTAATGTCTCTATTAACATCCTTTGACATTAGTATTTTTTAATAATATGCATATCGCTTTTTATGATTTATATAAACTTCTGTGTAATTAATCATTTAACTAAGTGTGTTCCTATGAACTAGCTGCCAAAGAATGCAGTCGGGACAAAGAAGCTAGCTCATCCACACAAAATACAGCAGGCGGCTGCCCTGTTGTTGTTACCAATCCTATGTCTGTGTCTGTCCCCAACCTTGCTTCTTCTGATTCTCACAGTACTTTGGAACCAACAACAACCTCCGGCTTTTTGGGAACCTTTGCTGCAATGGCTCGCAGGCGATCAAGTATTTTATTCGATTACACTAATTTTTTTCTTTCAATGTTAATGGTTTCTTTTTTCTTTTAACTATTTTGTTTTTTTTAATCAATTATGTTTGTGGTTATACAATCTGTTCATTGAAAAAAAAAAAAATATTTAGGACCTACAGGTGGACACATTGCTTCCAATTCCAATGCTGGTTCAAACTCTAGAGAACCTAATTCCGTGTCGAGTCTAGTTCGACTTGCCCTAAGTTCTAATTTCCCTGGTGGTTTATTAAGCACTGCTCAAAGTTATCCAAGTTTAACCAGTAGTGGTCAAGTAGCTGGTAGCGGTGTTACGACAACGACTGGAGCTGGCTTAGGACAAGCGCTTACAATGTCACTGACCAGTACAAGTAGCGATAGCGAACAGGTACAGACAAGTGTATAATATAAAGTGTTTTACGTGGAATTTTTCGAATGATAAATTATACGTAGGTAACTCGATATAAAGTATGATTTTATATAATGTAATAAGCAGTTATGGCTACAGGTTAGTCTTGAGGACTTTTTGGAATCTTGTGCCGGCGGGGGTAGAACAACCGGTGGACCAACACTTTTAACTGAATTAGAAGACGACGAGGATGGAGTTTTAGAGGAGGAAGAAGACAACGATGAAAATGATCAAGAAGTGAGTTTGAAAAATATTAAAAACCTTTAGCGAAGGGTTAATCGATTATTTCTCTTACAGGAAGACGACGAAGAGAACGAAGAAGAAGGCGATGGCTGTGATGGTCATTACGAAGAGGTGATGGTAAGTCGCAATCTATTGGCGGCGTTCATGGAGGAAGAAACTCCGCAAACCAGCAAGAGGCGTGCTTGGGACGACGAGTTTGTTCTGAAACGTCAATTCTCAGCCTTGATACCTGCCTTCGATCCGCGACCCGGTCGAACAAATATCAATCAGGCAAGTTTCGCGACGCTGGAAAATATAATTGATAAAGATCGACGTTATCATTATAAAATTACCATTACAGACAACGGATTTAGAAGTTCCACCGCCTGGTAGCGAAACTCAAACAAGTACACGCGTAGGATCGTTACCAATGCCTAGGCTTTCTTTAACGCTGAAGGGTCCGGGACTTCCAGGCCTACCGGACGTTGAATTGCCCCTCACAGAACCTCATGCAAGTATTTTCCAAGCCGTGCAAGAATTGATGCAGTTGACAGAACTGGGTAGCCGACAGGAAAAGCTGAGGAGAATATGGGAACCAACGTACACTATAATATACAAGGAAGCCAGAGACGAAGAGTCGTCTGGAAGAGCAACCCCAATCGTTACACTGTATTCTCGTAATACTACCCAGAATGCCTCGGTGTGTACCGTTGAGGACGTCTTGCAACTGCTCAGACACGTTTATGTATTAAGTACAACTTGCGACGACGGGAAACGAATTGATTACGAAGAATCTGAGGAATCCCCTTGTTGGATTCACCCAGACGACTTCACCTCAAAGAAAATTACGAACAAAATAGTACAACAAATTCAAGATCCCTTAGCATTGGCAGCTGCTGCATTACCAAATTGGTGCGAAGAGTTGGCAAGAAGTTGCCCGTTTTTGCTACCTTTTGAAACAAGACGATTATACTTCAGCTGTACCGCTTTCGGAGCTTCGCGATCCATCGTGTGGCTTCAAACGCAAAGAGACGCTGTACTCGAGAGACAAAGAGCGCCTGGTTTGAGTCCGCGACGCGACGACAGTCACGATTTCCGCGTGGGTCGTCTTAAACACGAAAGAGTCAGTGTACCTAGGGGAGAGAAACTATTAGACTGGGCAGAACAAGTAATGAAGGTAAATTAATCAACTAATATTATTCTGTATATTGATGACTAGACTGCGAATGTTTATGCAAATTCATATTTTCAGTGGCATAGAATAAGAAAAGCAACTTAGATAAAAGTGTCTTTTACCTTCTAAATATTATCAAATGTATTTTATTTTTTGGGGTAATGGTCCCTATTAAGGAACCTGTACCTATTAGTGTGCTTTTACATTTACATAAATTGTAAGGAAGAATACCTCTAAGAAATAAAAAAAAAAAAACGTGATTTTTTATTAAAGGGTCTTTCCAGTGTGATGCCCGAAAAAATTACCGTTTTTTTTTTTTTTTTTTGCAACAAAACAAATGTTAAGATCAAGTTCTTCGAACTTATTAATGCATGTTTCAGGAACATTAAAAAATTTGTTTAATATCTTTATCATCCTTTCTTTCGTAGAAATAGGTGGATGTAATATACGCTTTGAGAAAAATATCATTTTGTAGGAACTATGTGTCTAAAACAAAAAAAAACGAACAAGATTTGTAATCAGTCTAACTGTTACTACGGTTTGAACTAAAATGAATTTAATGAAGAATTAACAAAACGACGAATGTGAAAAGTTGAAGTATCGAAAGTAGCTAAATTTTGTAATCATTTTACAATGCAAAATACAAGAAAAGAAACCAAAGAAAAATGATGTGTAGAATAGCGTGTAACAATTTCAGACCCATTGGTCAAGTAGTTTTTTGTAATTGTGTCCACAATTGAAGCGTGTTTTTCTCAAAGCGTGCATTACATCCATCTATTTTAGCGAAACAAAGCATTATAATGATATCAAACAAATTTTTGTATGTTTCCGGAAGGTGTATTAATAAGTAGGAAAAACTTGAACTTAGTAAGATATTCATTTTGTTGTGAAGAAATTACGAAAAACGGTAAATTTTTCGGGCGTCACACTGGAAAAAAAAATTGTTTTTCTTTTATTTCTAGAGGTGTTTCTTTTTTATTCCTATGACAATATTTATATATACATTTTGGTACATTTAAAATCGCCATAAATGCATAAAACATTGGTAATCTAACGATGACTATGAGAGAGCAGAAAATATGGAATGTTTTTGCGTTACAGGTACATGCGAGTCGGAAGAGCATATTAGAAGTTGAGTTCGTCGGCGAAGAAGGAACCGGTCTAGGACCAACATTGGAATTTTTCGCGCTAGTTGCCGCGGAATTGCAACGAAAAGACCTGAGATTGTGGTTATGCGACGACGAGGCCTCGTCGGACGTGGAGCAATCCCGAATCTCCGGGGATCAGATTCGACCCGCAGGCTATTACGTAACCAGGCCAAGCGGATTGTTCCCTGCTCCTCTGCCGCAAGATTCCGTAGCGTGTGATCGCGCCGTTCGATATTTCTGGTTCTTGGGCGTGTTTCTGGCGAAGGTTCTGCAGGATAATAGATTAGTTGACTTACCGTTATCCCGTCCTTTCTTAAAATTAATGTGCCACGGCGATATCACGAACAATGTAAACGAAAAAATTGGTCTCAGTGGTGTTACTCAAGAAAGTATGTCGTCTAGTATGTCTAGTAGCTTCATATCGGAAGAAGGCGAGACCGACGCGGCGTATTCCTCGTTAGAACCTTCACCATGGTACGCCGGTTTACTGGACGTCGAAGATCTAGTGCTAGTAGACCCGATTAGAGGTGAATTTCTGAAGCAGATACAAACCGCAACCGCTAAACGCGATAGGACGTATTCAGATGGTCGTAGCTCCGCCGACGAAGAAACGTCGCTGCACATTACCCATCCATCGGGTATGTCGGTAACCATCGAAGATCTGGGTTTGACGATGACATATTCTCCGAGTTCGAAAGTCTTTGGATACGATCAAGTGGAGTTGGTGGAAGGAGGCGCAGACATTTCGATTGTTATGGAGAATGGAAGAGAATATGCAGAAAGAACGATTAATTATTGTCTCGATCGAGGAATTTCAAGACAGCTTGAATCATTCAAAGCTGGTTTCTCAAAGGTCTTCCCGATGGAAAAGCTCCACGCTTTTAGTCCAGAAGAAATAAGGGCCATGCTTTGCGGAGAAC
Organism: Perdita meconis; assembly: GCA_030770465.2. Lineage (NCBI taxonomy): Eukaryota > Metazoa > Arthropoda > Insecta > Hymenoptera > Andrenidae > Perdita > Perdita meconis. The sequence continues at coordinate 6,859,554 of JASKOS020000007.1, forward strand.
AAAATCCACAATGGACTAGGGAAGATTTGCTCAATTACACTGAGCCGAAATTAGGTTACACGAGAGAAAGGTAAATATTTGAATATCGGTTGTATTGAAGGAGGAACCTAGCGCAATCGGCTGAAATTTAGGTCATTTTTAAGAATTTTTTCTGAGGAAATTATACATGCGATCGTTTTCAAACTTCTAGGCTATAATATTACATGCTTAAAGAAGTAGAAAAAAAATTGTATGTAATATTATATCCTGGAAGTTTGAATAAGATTGCATGTATAGTTTCCTCAGAAAAAATTCTTAAAACTGACCGGAATTTCTAGCCGATTACAGCAGGTTCCCCCTTAAATTTTATATTTTACATTCGATAAAAAATTAATATTCCATTTTGTGTTTTGTAGTCCTGGATTCCAGAGATTTGTCAACGTCTTAATTTCGTTAACTGGTCCAGAGAGGAAGGCTTTCCTACAATTTGCCACCGGATGTTCAGCCTTACCTCCCGGAGGATTATGTAATTTGCATCCTAGATTGACCGTCGTGCGAAAGGTGGACGCTGGTTCAGGTGGTTATCCTTCGGTCAACACCTGCGTTCATTATCTGAAATTACCAGAATACCCCACCGAAGAAATACTTAAGGAAAGACTCCTAGCCGCGACCAGGGAAAGAGGATTTCACTTAAATTAAGATCGTTCCTCCTCGAGCAAGGAACTGCTAAGATAAAATGATAATCAGAAATACACGCTCTTATAGTGTGCGAATCGAACTTTGCTTTGACAGATTGAGCTGTGCAATCTATATACGAAAGCAGAGATCTGGCCTTGATGTGTTATTCGAGAAACCCATAACAATTGTCCAATGGGAATCAGTACAGATTTACAAGGAAGATATGATAACGTAAAACCTGGGACGGAAGCGTGTAAAATTCTCAGTACATAACAATTATTTAAATTTATAAAATAATATGAACTGTATCGTTCGGCTGGTCTAAGGCATTTATAAGAATGAAATGCTTATCAAATTCGTACTAAAAAAATTCATTAGAGAACAGATGTATTCGTTGATTGATAGAAAACTAAACGACGCGGTTGTCGAAGTTATCCGTTCCAGGGATCGGTCGTTCGACGTAATAACAAGTTTGTCCAATACAATAGAAGTTGTATTTTCTCAAGAAATGTGTACTATTCACGCGAGTGGTTTCAAGTATATACTTACTGTCCTTGTGGAACAAAAAAAGTTCATAGTTCCTCGTTTCAGAATGAATGTTCATACTGTCTTCTTTGTAAAGTATCCTGCTTGGAAAGTGATTTGTATTGTAAGAGAAGAGGCAACCTCGGTGGAAATTTCTATTTTCTTTATCAGAATGCCTCTATCAGGTACACACGCGTGTCGTTATATTCAAACACGCGAGAAGATTGTAAATCAAAATTGACATGTGCAAAGTGCTAAGTTTTTATTAATCACACAATGGAAAAGATGATGTTTTTTAGCATCTAGACCAATTTTCATCGCTTCAAATGTTTGTCCTTTTAACTGACAGTCAGCGTATCGTCACACTTCTAAAAAAAGTGCGAGTGTCTTTAATCATTAAAGCAAGAAAAAGGTAAAAAGATGAATGAAAAGTGGTGTAAAAGATTTTGATGAAAGCGTTACAAAGGCAAGCTGAGCACTCTGCATCTTTGTACAATATGCTACTTAATGCTCACTCGATGATTATAATTATAGGCGGAAATCAGTATACTTGTAATAATAGTGTCTAGAAGAGAAAGAGTATGAAGATAATATAAATGTGAAGAAAAAAAAAGATTGATTAATGATATCGATATATGAGGAATAGTTACTATTACTGTAATATAAATTATTATTGATTCTTGGGGAAAAAGAATAAAAGAAAAAAAACGTTATAAAGTATAACATGTTTTTCAACATAATTTGTTACTGTTTTATACAGTCTATGAATATAAACATGTGTATTTAACAATTCCATTCGCCGTTTAGAAAAGATATGCATCTCGCTAGATTTCCATACGATAATATGACCTATATATATATGTCACGAATATATTGTACAATTAGACCTATTAATGTCATTTTAATAGTTTCATAAGTAACTATGGTCTACATTATACAACATGCAAAAATTTTAACGTAAATTTTTACAATTTCGCTCCCACAGACGAGCGATTCTCAGAATTATAACTCTCTGGGCCTAGTCATTTGCTTTGTAGCACTTTGTTTGCTTCTGCACGTTCCTCTTCCAATTCGTTGGATGTCGCGGTCAACTTCGACCTCGCGAAATCGCTGATCGAAAGCCCCTAAAACAATTTATTGTAAATGCGAATTAATTTTTCTTTCTAAAATATATTTGAATATACGAAACCAAGGAAAAACGAATGACTACCTGAACGATCTCGTACTGTCCGTTTTGTATTGTGACTGGGAAAGAGAACACAATGTCCTTCGGAATTTCATAGCTGCCATCGGACAGGACACCCATGCTAACCCATTGACCCGGTTTCGTGCCCACCCACCAATCTCTCATGTGATCTCCAGCTGCCTTAGCCGCCGACATCGCGGACGACATTTTCCGAGCGGCTATCACAGCTGCGCCGCGTTTCTGGATTGTCTCCACGAAGTTCGTGTTCAACCATTTGTCATCATTGACAGCCGCAGACACTGGCTGGCTGCCAGAGTTAAGAGTCACAGTAGCGTGCGCAGCATCAGGATACTGGGTTGAACTGTGATTACCCCAGATGATCACGTTCTGCACTTTATCAACCTGTTTACATACACAAATTAGATTATATCCTAAACCAGTTAGCGTAACACACGTATGACAGTAATTCCATTACCGGCACTTTCAGTCGGGCAGCTAAAGCTGCTTGAGCACGGTTCTGATCCAATCTAGTCATGGCAGTGAAGTTTTCCTTTGGAATGGATGGCGCGTAATGAGAACAAATCAAAGCGTTTGTATTGGCAGGATTGCCAACAACCAGAACCTTAACGTCTTTGCGAGCGTGTTGGTCGAGAGCTTCTCCTTGGACCTTGAAAATCGCAACATTGGCTGCTAGAAGATCTTTTCGCTCCATTCCTTCCTTTCGGGGCATAGCTCCAACAAGGAAAGCAGCTGCTACATCCTTGAAAGCCACAACTGGGTCCGCAGTTGGTACAACTTCTACAAGTGTAAAGCACCCAAGTATTTATGAGTCTTCCTCTTTCTTCTTTGTATTATAATTACATTTTTTATTTCAATATTATGAAGTATATTTTGAAATCTATATCAGCATATCTCTTACGTAATATTATTGTTATGCAACAAGCTTTTTTTTTGCAGATGTTACTCGAATAGATTAGATATTTCCAAAATTGAGAGATGTAGTAGCATTATTATACTCTAAATCTAAATTAAGAACATTTACATAATTTTATGATTTAAATTTAAATATTAGCACAAAGGATTGCTTTACCATTGAGGAGAGGAAGAGCTAAATCTTCTAATTCCATAACTACTCCGTCCAATACCTTCATCATAACTGGTATATCTAATAAACGAAGATTGACTTTTTGATTTGGACCAAAAACTGAACCAGCAGCGAGCTGGTACAGCAAGGAGTAGGCGATTTGCCCAGCAGCTCCTGTGACCACCACATTTATTGGATCGCTCTAAAACGAAATGGGCAAAGTAATAATAAAAATCTAAATCACTATGATTTCTTAATTTATTAGAATAAATAAATATAATATTATATTTGTATAATTTTTAATGGACGCAGGTGGATCAAGTAAACGCAATACGTTAAATTAATGATCGCCGGAACAAAGCACAATTGAAGTGATATTAAATAATTGCTGAAGGTCAAATGTAGGTTAAGCGAATTATATATATGTATATATATATATCTATAGAATATCAGCTTTGTTAGTACCTTCAACTATTTTACTATTCAAAAATCTTTAGTAGATGAAATTCCTGCTTACCATGTTGGAAGGATGCTTATCTGTAACGGCACAGCTCCGAAAAGAACTGAAAGAGTCAACACTCCAGAAATACTAGACAGACAATCGGCGCAATGAACTGATAGCGAATGATCTGGAAGGTAGATTCGAATTCGAGTGACTACGCTGGAGGCCGAATATTACAGTTCCTAATTCCGTATTTTGACCAATAAGAATGTAGTATCAATTTATTTATTAACTACTTGCCACGTATCAGAAGGCGCGGTATTTAATTTTCAAGTTTGCGGTATAATTATTAAAGAAAACTGATAAATCATCAGAAATAATTTGAACTTTATTTAATTCTATAGCTTCCTGTCGCGATTAGTCGTTTACTTTGAAACTTCTTGGTAAATGAAATAAGTAGGTCGCCGAATGCTTTAAATATTTATTTTCAGCTATACTTACGGTTTGTACTGAATTATATATTTTGCAAGCAAAGTTGCATAATAGAAGTTCAAAAATTTGTTTATCCGAAATATCCAATCGGAGAGAATATATATAGGCTTACATTCTGCTTCTAACACCAGAGGGCTGTAAAATTTATTTGTCAATTGGTTCTCGGAACCTGCAGAATAATTATATCAGAGAGAAAATCTCTGATAATATATTTTGCAAATTTTTAGAATATTATATATCTTTGTAAATTACGAAAAAACGCGACTTCGAGTTTATGAACAGAAAACTTTAAAACCCTGAAATATTTAAATAAACTATTGCGTCGTGCGTATTGAAAAATTGTCTGATGATTCACATTTACCTGCATTTATAATAAAATGTTCGTATTGTTCATTGTTTTACTGTGCGGCGTCGTAATGTGACGGACGTATTGTCGTCTCATACCACGCCAAGTCGATAACGTCGAGTGTGACACAGACACGGAAATGATAATAGAGTTCTGTGATTACATAGCGCATATATATACATAATATTGAATTTAAAAGAAAAAATTTGTGTAGCTACTTAGAACAAAAATTCATATCTTTTTAGCGTTCTGAAATATGACCATTTAAATGGCTCGTTGCGTATCATTCGCATATATAGGAACACGTGATTGTTAATCTTTGAGAGAACGGGGCCCTCTTAGTATTGCATAAATTTTTCGCAACTGCAGATCGCCGGCAAAGTTTTGCAACGTGCAACGTATTTATTGGCCTAGGCCTAGGTAGCGCGTCTGTAAACGTGACTGAACGTGACGTTTACTTTTTGACCGATCGGTTATCGTGTAATTTATTAACGGTAAAGAATATTCGTTCGGCGTTAAAAAAAGGAGACGTGCAAAATGTCGTCGAGCGACATAAACATGCTGGTTGACATGGGTTTCAGCTTATCTAAAGCGTAAGGATCATATAAACGATTTCGTCGGCGACATGCCTAACCTTTAACGTCATACATGTCTCCTCTTTCAGGGAAAAAGCTTTAGAGATCACTGGGAATAAGGGCGTTGTTCCGGCAATGGAATGGTACGAGAAAGGCCCGGGCTTCATTCTCATCGTCCGATGACGATTTTAATTTTTATTTTAGGCTCTTGGCTCATTCAGACGATGCAGAACCATCGCCTGAACCAACCATTGCTGAAAGCGCGCCAGCATCGGTTGCTGAAACACCAGCTCAAGATAACACTGCTAATGTTAGTGGCCAGGTTTCCACTACAGAAGTAGCTAAATCCACGAAATGCGACGTGTACGTATACTGTGTTTTCATACATCTTCATAAATATAATTTCTGATATGTTTCGATACAGATGTGGAAAATTATTTAAATCTAACTTGGAAGTTGAATTTCACGCGACAAAGTCTGGACACGATAGATTTTCTGAAAGTACCGAAGAGAAGAAACCTCTTACGGAAGAGGAAAGAAGGGAACAGCTGAGAATATTAACAGAGAAGTTGAAACAAAAGCACAAAGAAAGGGAAGAGCAGGAAAAGAAAGACGCTTACGAAAGAGAAAAGAACAGAATCCGATCAGGGAAAGAAATGGCCGAAGCTAGAAGAAAGTGAGTTATTTATTTTCCACAAAAAATGTGTAATAGTTGCATTGACTTGTGCATATTAACTACAGGTTGGAGGAATTAGAAATGAAAAAACTGTTGGAAGAAAGAAAACGTGAAAAGGAAGAGGAGAAACAGGCTAGACAAAGGGTAAAAGCACAAATTGAAGCCGACAAAGCTGCCAGACGCGCCAAAGCAGATGCTGATAAACCACCAAAAGAATCTCCTCCTGTAACTTCGTCCTCTACGGTGCTTCATAGAAAAGATTATAGTGAAACAAAACTACAGGTAACATATATTTGTGTGTACATATTTTTCCTATTGATATATTAATAAATTGTTCCACAATTTAGATTAGACTTACTAATGGGCAAGCATTAACGCAAAGTTTTGGCAGTAAAGAACAATTATCCGCCGTGAGATTGTTTATCGAGATGAATAGGACGGATGAAGCAGGACCATTTAATTTAATGACGAATTTTCCAAAGAAAGTTTTTGTAGAAGATGATTATGATACTCCGCTGGATGTCTTAGGTATATCATAAATACGTTGTAGATTTTTGTGCATTTATGGTAATTTTAAGTATGCAAAAATATTTAAAAATGTTCATAAACACAAGAATATAAAAAATATCAAAGCTTCGATAAGTTTTGTACAATGTAAAGACAAGATGCACTTTTATCAAGATAATTTGCATAAACTTCTGCGAGTCTAATTATGTCTATCAATGCGATTTTTGTTAGAGCCGATGCACGCGAGCGACAAAAATTCGCTGCGGTTCTGCATACTACTATGGGTCTGTTTTTTATTCCTGCACTGGTTGAACTGGTGCAGACTGAACCACTTGCTTCCGTTTTGTGAAATAGAAGAAGATAGCAATTGGCTCGTTGTGAATTAGTGCAGCCAGTGCAAGAATAAAAAAACAGGCCTTATATTTTTCACAAATACAAATATAGTATTTTCTCGCTAAAGTTCGCCGTTTTCGTAGTTTCATCGAGCAATAGTATGTGTAAGGCACATGTTCGTGAAGGTAATGGAATAATGGAATCGATAGCTTTTTGTACGTCGTCAATGATTGCAGTGAAATTGAAGAGTGGATCGATCAAGCTACTAAAACGGCGAGCTTATAGCGAAAGAATACTGTGAATCGGACAACATCGCTGATATGAAATAGCAATTATCACAACGACTTCGTGTCGCTCGTCTTCATCGGGTCTTAGAGTCATGAATCAATTGTTATAGTTTAAAGTACTGTATGTTTATATCTCATTAACGTCAATGATTTCTGGTAATCTTATATTGAAAGGAACAAAGTCCATTCATTTGATTGTGCCCATTTGCTTTCAGGCCTAGTACCATCTGCAGTTGTAATCGTTCAGAAGAAAGTGGAGTGATTACCATGAATTTCAATGGTTACTTGCTATGCAATCAGTAACACAAATGCAAGTTAACGTATCAGTGTACACTGTTTAACAAACGATTTATGAGAACAGCGATATTACTACTCGTAAATATTTTTTTTTTTTTTTTTTTTTTTGTAATTTGTAAGGAAATCAAGTTTCCGCGATACCTGTTACTCGGAAACGATACGATTTACAGAACAGGCAGGAAAAAGGAAAATATACAGTTTGCATATAACAGGAAATTGATTTGAAATTTTTTACTCGTTTGTAAAAGGAAATAGACGTTATGGTATGCTCTAACTTACGAATAATTTATTAAAATCCTTATAATCATTGCGTAGATGAATTCATTTATACAATTACGTTTGTATTACACGAAATTCTTGCGCTGCACTCGGATAGACTACACTGCTAAAAGAATCACAGTTCGTGGGATATTCGTAAACGCCGTCGCAATTAATTAATTGCAACATTTTGTTTAGACATAATCGTATTTCCATGATGTACGATTCTCCAGTAATCTGAAATAAGTTTGAATAGTGATTGCGAAGATTTCATTTATCATGGAGACATAGTTAATTTTCGTGATTCTCACCTTGTCTTTTCTGCACACTACCGTTGGTCGTTTACCCAATACTTGCTGAACAGCGTTAAAGAAATCAGTCGCAGCATATGCTCCTCCAGGTACAATTTGTGCTTGTGCCAACACGTTTTTCATATCGTATTTCTTTAAGAGGGAAAGTCCTTGTTGGAAGTACTTCGTTTCGGTGTTCATTGGTCCCAGTACTACTGCACAAGTACCGTGTTTCTCCCATTCGTGTTGCCAAAGTCCGTAAGATTCTCTACCATATTCGATGTCTATCCATTTCTCTTTTAACTCCCTTTCGAGAGGCTTCAAAGCATTCTTGTTGAATGGTAAGGAACGGTCACAAAACAGCGGTCCAATTTTGCCGTAAACCGAAGGCCAAATACCGTGGATCGTCCATTCATTTCTGTCCGCTGGTAATGCACAAGTATGCGACGGTGAACTCTCTGTCCACATACGGCAAATAGTCTGTGGCCAACGTTGTGTAAAGATCAAGACGTCGAAGTTTTTCGAACGAACTTTTCCTATCGCCTGCCTATGATAGCATTGTTTTTGAAAATAGGTTGCAATAGAATGTAACGAACGAGTTTGCGTTTAGTAGTTTAAATGTTTTTTACTTACCCATTGAGCACAGCGAGGAAAAGTAGAAATAAACCCGTTTTATAACTCAACATTTTTGAGAAACAGAAACTGTGTACCAAGCGAGTTCGAATTGGCACGCGTTCAACGACCGTTAGTGTAGCTGAGTAGAGTACTGGGTACTTGCTTGTCTTTTATGAGCGTCGCCCCACTCCGCCTACGCCACGTAGCAGATGGTCAGATACCTGGAACATCTGCAACGTTACTTTTGCTGACTGCTTGAAACAACAAAGGATACGCATACTTGCTCATTCGCGTCCTACGTTAGAAGTTATCGACATGCGCATAGATAAGGGGACAGAGAAACTCGAAAGAAAAGATCGTTTATGTCGTTAGTTTTTCTGGGCGTACAACATTTTCTACGCTTAATCGAAAAGAGATAACGATTTTTTGCAACATTGTTTGATTTTGTTCGGAAAAAAAAAATTTTACACGGTGTACTTGACGTTTAATTAACGTGCAATAGATTTCTTCACCTTTTGTATTTGTCGTTTAAGATATTTTCTATTATCGTTAACCGCAGATTCGATCAAATAGACATCTGTCAAAATCATAAGATTTATCTTTCTACCTGATCAGCGCTTGCACCTGAGTACTCCGACTTCTATAATAATATATGTCAGATTATGTAATATCCATTACTGAAATGGTTGCAACTTTATCTTCACCATACTTTGTAAATAGTTTGGTTTCGTTGATACAGATTGCGATGCAAACATGAGGAAGTACTTGATCAACATATGTTCATCGTTTTAGATTAGATTAAATTTTGTATTCTTTGTTTCAATGATCCTTCCTGTATGCAACCTTACTTGCTTCTAGCGATGCACAGTGGTAGCGATCGCATTCAATTAACGACGCAAGGTGGCGCCACTGTCGATTCGATTGTGGAGCCCAGAATAGTCTGAAGTACCTCAAGACACATTCCTATGTAACTGATGACATCTCACATAAAGACATAATGAAGATCTACAAACTTCATAGTTCTTGTCCATGGTTTACTCGATGTAACTCAATTTCAGCGCGTTATTTAAATGTTCGAAATTCTTTTATTAAGTTGTTGGTGGTAACGATTACAGAAATCATTGAGACCTTTAACCGAACAGTCGATTGTAAAGCTCTTTAAACATTAAATATTTATTTCAACAAATATTGTGGTGACTAGTAATTCGTCGTAATACTAAGGACCGCTACAATATTTAATTGGTGACCTCGCCGCGAATACAAACGCGAATATAAATACGAATACAAATTCGAATTTAAACAATCTTCAAGAATTTTAAAGATGCCTCTTGAACGATCTCCATTGCGGCAATCGGAAACCTCGCCTTCAAATTCTACGGACTCCTCTTGGCAAACTCCTCAAGAATCAACTCAAATGAATCCAGCGGTACAAGAAATCCCTGCTCAAGAAAATCTTGGATCGATCAACGCAGCTACTTCCGTGAAACTTCCTCCATTCTGGAAAGAAAACCCTGAACTCTGGTTTGCTCAAGTCGAAGCAGCATTGACCATAGCTCGAATCTCAAGCGACGATTCCAAATTCAGGTACGTGATAGTACATCTGAACCAAAACATCCTTCCAATGGTATCGGATATTCTGATCAATCCACCTTCACAAAATAAATACCAAACCATTAAAAGTAGAATTATCAACGCTTTTGAGGAGACTAGCGAATCTAAACTACTCAAATTAATGCAAGGTCTAGAGATCGCTAACGAAAAACCCTCCAATTACTTACAAAAACTAAGAAATTTGTCCAATGGCGAATGTTCGGATTCAATTCTGCGTACACTATTTTTAAAACAGCTACCGGAGAATATCCGAAGCATCCTAGCCATCAGCGAAGTTTCTGATTTGCAAAAATTAGCTTTACAAGCAGATAAAGTTTATGAAATGTCTAGATCGCATATTTCAACAATTTCCTCTTCACAAAGTCCTAGTATTTCTTCAATTGCTGATGATCGTTTTAATGAGCTGAAAGCAATGATCGAAGCATTAGCAGAAAAAGTTAATTCACGTCCCTCAAGACAGGATCGATTTAGAAGCAATAGCCGAGCTTATAGAGCTAGATCTAATTCGAGAAATCGAAAATACTGTTTTTACCATAGTAAATTTGCTGAGAAAGCTATAAAATGCACTCCTCCTTGTTCCTGGAAACAAACTCCAAGTCAAACAACATTTACTCCTACGGAAAACCACTAAAGTCATCCGTTACAGAGGCGGTTACAGATGACTTTATACAAAACCGCCTGATCATTGCAGACAGAAAATCTAAAATACACTTTTTAATTGATACGGGCGCAGACATCTCCGTTATTCCAAAGAAAGGGTATAAAGGATCTTGTAAACAAGATAATTTTAAATTATATGCTGCGAATGGTACCGTCATAAACACTTTTGGTCGCAAACTTCTGTCCATCGATTTCGGTCTACACCGAGAATTTTCATGGGAATTCATCATTGCGGACACTTCTAAGGCTATTATAGGAGCAGATTTCTTAAAGCATTATAATCTCCTCGTTGACCTGAAACACAAAAAATTATTAGATGGGATCACATTTTTAAGTTCTCTCGCACATATTACATCCGAATCTTACGTTACCTTGTCAACGATCAATCAATCTGGAAAATTTACATCTCTCCTTAAAGAATTTATTGACATTACAAAACCCTTAGGAAAACGTGGATGTAAACATCAAGTTACACACCACATTCTTACTTCTGGTCCTCCAATTTTTGAACCAGCTCGTAGACTTACTCCAGAGAAATTACTCATCGCCAAGAAGGAATTTGAGAAGATGATGAAAGAAGGCATCTGCGTTCCCTCTTCTAGTTCTTGGGCAAGTCCACTTCACATGGTCAAGAAAAAAACTGGCGATTGGCGTTCATGTGGTGACTACAGGAGGTTGAATAAAGTTACCATTCCAGATAAATACCCTATACCTCACCTACATGATTTTACTCACCGTCTACATGGTTGTAAAATTTTCACAACCTTAGATCTTACACGTGCGTATTACCAAATTCCAATTGCTCCAGAAGATCAACCTAAAACGGCAGTCATTACACCTTTCGGTCTTTTTGAATTCACTGTCATGACTTTTGGTTTATGCAACGCCGCTCAATCATTCCAACGATTCATGGATACTGTCCTTCGTGGTCTAGATTTCTGTTATGGTTATATTGACGATATTCTTATAGCTTCCAAAGATCTTACCGAACATGAACTTCATTTAAGAAAAGTTTTTCAAAGACTTAATGATTTCGGCTTATCTATAAACATCGCAAAATGCGTTTTCGGAGAACCCGAAGTCACTTATCTTGGATATTCTGTATCTGAACAAGGACTTAAACCCTTACCTGGCAAAGTGGAAGCCATTAAAACTTTTCCCACACCGAAGAATGTTTCAGAACTTCGACGTTTTCTTGGCATGATGGAGGAAAAGGAAAGTTAACGTTTCGTCCCGGGATCTGCTATTGGACTCGTCAGTAAGGCTTGCTAGCAGATCCCTGCCTTAGACGCGGTAATCTAATAATCGGGAAACTTCTATATATACCAACGGCGATTGAATTAACCAGAAGCGCGAAACGTAAACCTTGCCACAGCGCCGGGAATGTACCCTGGTGGCAAAGCCGTCAATGACTCATTCCCACATCACTCCCCTCCCAACGAACGACAAGCAATGGTACGGAGAGAGTGATTAAACTACAGAAGGTTGCGAACAATGTTCGATTTAACGGGGTCACCAATGTGGAGGTGGATTGATCAGAATATCCGATACCATTGGAAGGATGTTTTGGTTCAGATGTACTATCACGTACCTGAATTTGGAATCGTCGCTTGAGATTCGAGCTATGGTCAATGCTGCTTCGACTTGAGCAAACCAGAGTTCAGGGTTTTCTTTCCAGAATGGAGGAAGTTTCACGGAAGTAGCTGCGTTGATCGATCCAAGATTTTCTTGAGCAGGGATTTCTTGTACCGCTGGATTCATTTGAGTTGATTCTTGAGGAGTTTGCCAAGAGGAGTCCGTAGAATTTGAAGGCGAGGTTTCCGATTGCCGCAATGGAGATCGTTCAAGAGGCATCTTTAAAATTCTTGAAGATTGTTTAAATTCGAATTTGAATTAAATATTGTAGCGGTCCTTAGTATTACGACGAATTACTAGTCACCACAATATTTGTTGAAATAAATATTTAATGTTTAAAGAGCTTTACAATCGACTGTTCGGTTAAAGGTCTCAATGATTTCTGTAATCGTTACCACCAACAACTTAATAAAAGAATTTCGAACATTTAAATAACGCGCTGAAATTGAGTTACATCGAGTAAACCATGGACAAGAACTATGAAGTTTGTAGATCTTCATTATGTCTTTATGTGAGATGTCATCAGTTACATAGAAATGTGTCTTGAGGTACTTCAGACTATTCCGGGCTCCACAGTACTCCCCTCCTAGTAAGCTACAAGAGTGGTGTTGAGAGAGACTGTAACTTTCTTCTTGCCAGGGTACGTCTTCGATGCGTACCGCGTTTGCCGAGAGCAAAGGGATGAAGGTTCGTTTTCAATTTGAGGAAGTGGAACGACTTCTGAGGGAAAGTCTTCAAAATAAGCTGGTTTTAATCTTTCAGTGGAAACTGTAACTGAACGATTATTACATTTAACAGTGTAAACTAAATCCGAATTTCTATTTACAACTTCAAAAGGTCCTTCATAAGGTGCATCTAAGGATCCTCTTGAAGCGTCGACTCGAATAAATACGTGAGAACAAGTATTTAACGCATTAAATCTGAAAGGTTTCCTTTTTGAATGATGTGAAGTAGGAACAGGTCGTACATTCTGCATAAATTCTTTAAACTTGTTTATGAATATCTCAGACGGCGGATGGAAATCAGAATCGTAAAAGAAATCACCAGGAACTTTTATGGATTGACCATAAACGAGTTCTGCGGTTGAGGTCTTCAGATCTTCTTTGATGCAAGTCCGTAAGCCTAATAAAACAGTTGGGAGAATATCTGTCCAATTATTAGTTGCATGACAAATTATGGCATTTTTAAGAGATCTATGCCAGCGTTCGATTAAACCGTTGGCAGCTGGATGGTAAGCTGTCGTTCGAATCCTGTTTGCTCCTATGATGTTGCATAAGCTTTGGAAAAGTTGTGATTCAAATTGACTTCCACGATCTGTAGAAATTGTAGCTGGAGAACCAAATCTGCAAATCCAGTTGTTAAAAAATGCAGTAGCTACGGTATCAGCAGAGATTTCGACGATTGGAATAGCTTCAGGCCAGCGGGTGAACCTGTCAATGATAGTTAAACAGTATTTGAAACCATGAGAAATGGGAAGAGGTCCAACAATGTCCATGTGAATGTGTTCGAAACGAGAATTTGGAACAGGAATTTGTGTTGGTACGTTTTTAACATGCCTATGAATTTTGCTTCTTTGGCAGCGAAGACAGGAGCGAGTCCAGTCTTTAATGTTCTTTCTCATGAGTGGCCAAACGAATCTCTAAGAAGAATGACAAGCGATTAATTTCCTGGACTCCAGAATTACTTCAAGCCTTTGATTACTGCAAGAATCAATTAGCTGACGCTACCCTGTTGACGCATCCTGTTGCTGATGTTCCTTTAGAAATTCGTACAGACGCATCAGATGTAGCTGTTGGTGCTGTCCTTCAGCAGTTTCATGAAGGTAATTGGCTACCTTTAGCATTCTTCTCTAAAAAGTTAAATGACACTCAAAAGAATTATAGCACCTATGACAGAGAATTACTAGCTATTTATAACAGCATTAAATTTTTTAAGCATCAAATAGAAGGTCGACATTTGACAATACGTACTGACCACAAACCGCTAACTTTCGCTTTTGTTCAAAAGTCTTCCAAAGCTTCTCCTAGACAATTAAGACAACTTGATTTCATTAGTCAATTTTCTACTGACATTGTTCATATTGCTGGTCAATCTAATATCATTGCCGATACTCTTTCACGAGTAGAACCAATCGATATGCCTACTGTTGTTAGCATCGATGAATTACTAAAAGAACAACAGCATGATCAGGAACTGCAACATATTCTACAATCAACAAACTCTTCATTGAAGCTTTGCGGTTTACGCATTGATAATTCAGATTCCTTGCTCTTTTGCGACACTTCTGGAGAAGACATTCGACCTTATGTACCTACTTCTTTGCGGAAACAAATTTATTCTCAAGTACATAACCTTTCACATCCTAGTGGCAGAATTACATTAAAATTAATATCACAAAGATTCGTTTGGCCACTCATGAGAAAGAACATTAAAGACTGGACTCGCTCCTGTCTTCGCTGCCAAAGAAGCAAAATTCATAGGCATGTTAAAAACGTACCAACACAAATTCCTGTTCCAAATTCTCGTTTCGAACACATTCACATGGACATTGTTGGACCTCTTCCCATTTCTCATGGTTTCAAATACTGTTTAACTATCATTGACAGGTTCACCCGCTGGCCTGAAGCTATTCCAATCGTCGAAATCTCTGCTGATACCGTAGCTACTGCATTTTTTAACAACTGGATTTGCAGATTTGGTTCTCCAGCTACAATTTCTACAGATCGTGGAAGTCAATTTGAATCACAACTTTTCCAAAGCTTATGCAACATCATAGGAGCAAACAGGATTCGAACGACAGCTTACCATCCAGCTGCCAACGGTTTAATCGAACGCTGGCATAGATCTCTTAAAAATGCCATAATTTGTCATGCAACTAATAATTGGACAGATATTCTCCCAACTGTTTTATTAGGCTTACGGACTTGCATCAAAGAAGATCTGAAGACCTCAACCGCAGAACTCGTTTATGGTCAATCCATAAAAGTTCCTGGTGATTTCTTTTACGATTCTGATTTCCATCCGCCGTCTGAGATATTCATAAACAAGTTTAAAGAATTTATGCAGAATGTACGACCTGTTCCTACTTCACATCATTCAAAAAGGAAACCTTTCAGATTTAATGCGTTAAATACTTGTTCTCACGTATTTATTCGAGTCGACGCTTCAAGAGGATCCTTAGATGCACCTTATGAAGGACCTTTTGAAGTTGTAAATAGAAATTCGGATTTAGTTTACACTGTTAAATGTAATAATCGTTCAGTTACAGTTTCCACTGAAAGATTAAAACCAGCTTATTTTGAAGACTTTCCCTCAGAAGTCGTTCCACTTCCTCAAATTGAAAACGAACCTTCATCCCTTTGCTCTCGGCAAACGCGGTACGCATCGAAGACGTACCCTGGCAAGAAGAAAGTTACAGTCTCTCTCAACACCACTCTTGTAGCTTACTAGGAGGGGAGTACTGTGGAGCCCAGAATAGTCTGAAGTACCTCAAGACACATTCCTATGTAACTGATGACATCTCACATAAAGACATAATGAAGATCTACAAACTTCATAGTTCTTGTCCATGGTTTACTCGATGTAACTCAATTTCAGCGCGTTATTTAAATGTTCGAAATTCTTTTATTAAGTTGTTGGTGGTAACGATTACAGAAATCATTGAGACCTTTAACCGAACAGTCGATTGTAAAGCTCTTTAAACATTAAATATTTATTTCAACAAATATTGTGGTGACTAGTAATTCGTCGTAATACTAAGGACCGCTACACGATAATCGAAATAGGAAATTTGAAAATTCTACTTCGATTCGATATTGCTACTTTAGTTGTACAACCGATCCGTTGTGAAAATGGAGTGCAATAATGTCGCGCGGTATTATTGCGTTCGGTATGCGGTAATCCGACGACATCGGTACGAAAACTGCATCACGGTAAAATATTGAGATGGTAAGAACATTATTTACAAACTTCTTAGCCTATACGACGCTTTCGTTTCTGATTTTTCTGTGTATTGAATCTATGACGCTATGGTAAAAATCAATATATCAATCTGATCGATGATCTTTGTATGAAATACAAGATTATTCATCGGTGATTGCATATATAATATGCACATTTGAATAGATTAAAATATAACATTCTGTTTCAGAAGAATACTTCAATGTCTCCTGATTCCCATCATTTTCCCATGGTCTTCGAAAAAGGACAGACGTCCAGACGATGCATCATGGCGGCGCCTTCTTTTTTCCGAGCAACTTGTGAGTGAAATTGCAAATACACTCCGCAAAAAAATTAAGAGATCACTTGTACAAACCCGAAAATTAGGCCCTAGTTCAAATGTTCATAAGTTCTACAAAAATAGTCATATTGACATGATCCGAACGGCATTTGAAAGCGTGAAATCTCTACTTTCACATGTTTCCTTCAGATTTTGATTGTCTTGTTTTTTGGCAATGTTATAGCGATGTAAATGGCACATTTACATTTTTTAAAATTTTGTTCAATTTCCTAATGCTGCATGGAACGCAACAAATTTTTTAGACATGTTGCACTTATACCATTCGTAAGCAGCAACCTTCTGCTTTAAAACGAGGGCTTGGCGAATGTTGCACGATTTTTTTTCGCAAAGTTATTCAACCTTGATGCAAAAATGGTCCCCTTAACTTTAAATGCTTGTAGAAAGTGATAGAATCATCGTAGAACATAGCTGAGAAAAGCAATAGAAAGCTTAATCTTTCCTCCTTAAGATACAGTGTTTACATTTACCATTGGATTGGTATTTCGATAATCTACGTCCTTTCGAAAATAGCCTTAAAAATGGCATAATTTCCATTTTTCCTTTAAATCACTGTATCTTAGTAACGGCTGATTGAAACATCATGGTCTTAACATCGTTTTAAAGCGGACGGTCCACCGATTCATTTGAGCCTAATGCGAATTCGCTACGAGAATTTTTTCGCCGTGGCCTTTATGTTTAAAGTTATCAATGTGCAAAGAATAACGCTATTGCGCTGTTATCCAAGCTCGAGGTGGTAATACGCGATATTAAAATCCTTAGTGGCGAACAAATCTACACCCCCCCCCCCCCTCACATACACACGCACGCGCGCGCACACAGAGAGCATAAATCCGACCGAGCAACCTCCACGTGGTACGTCTTGGGTAATGCCAATGCCGGCGGTGGTAGTGGAGTTAAGATAGGTCCGCTCGCTAGTGGTGAAAATTAGTACGAAACTTTAAACATAAAGGCCACGGCGAAAAAATTCTCGTAGTGAGTTCGCATTAGGTTCAAATGAATCGGTGGACCGTCCGCTTTAAAACGATGTTAAGACCATGATGTTTCAATCAGCCGTTACTAAGATACAGTGATTTAAAGGAAAAATGGAAATTATGCCATTTTTAAGGCTATTTTCGAAAGGACGTAGATTATCGAAATACCAATCCAATGGTAAATGTAAACACTGTATCTTAAGGAGGAAAGATTAAGCTTT
Organism: Perdita meconis; assembly: GCA_030770465.2. Taxonomy (NCBI): domain Eukaryota; kingdom Metazoa; phylum Arthropoda; class Insecta; order Hymenoptera; family Andrenidae; genus Perdita; species Perdita meconis. Next base: position 6,877,522 of record JASKOS020000007.1, read on the forward strand.
CTATTGCTTTTCTCAGCTATGTTCTACGATGATTCTATCACTTTCTACAAGCATTTAAAGTTAAGGGGACCATTTTTGCATCAAAGTTGAATAACTTTGCGAAAAAAAATCGTACAACATTCGCCAAGCCCTCGTTTAAAAGCAGAAGGTAGCCGCTTACGAATGGTGTAAGTGCAACATATCTAAAAAATTTGTTGCGTTCCATGAAGCATTAGGAACTTGAACAAAATTTTAAAAAATTTTCAATGTACCATTTACATCGCTATAACATTGCCAAAAAACAAAACAATCAAAATCTGAAAGAAACATGTGAAAGTAGAGATTTCACGCTTTCAAATGCCGTTCGGATCGTGTCAATACGACTATTTTTGTAGAACTTATGAACATTTGAACTAGGGCCTAATTTTCGGGTTTGTACAAGTGATCCCTTAATTTTTTTGCGGAGTGTATAATATGCACATTTGAATAGATTAAAATATAACATTCTGTTTCAGAAGAATACTTCAATGTCTCCTGATTCCCATCATTTTCCCATGGTCTTCGAAAAAGGACAGACGTCCAGACGATGCATCATGGCGGCGCCTTCTTTTTTCCGAGCAACTTCTGAGTGAAATTGCAAATAGTTTATAATGCATTTGAATTTCGAATGCCTACGTCGTTAGGAAATTCGAAGGTATCATTAATAAATAAGACAAGTCGAAATGCAGTGTGTCTCGAAAACTGGAAAACGTTTTATTTACGTTGAAATAATCAGTTCTTCGTTAAATTCGAAAAATATAAAAATTAGTTCGTTGCTCCACCTAGCAGTTTGTAGTAAAAATAACAAGACTAGTTACACTTCTAATTATCGATATTTAAGCGACTCTTCAACAGTCTTGCGGTAAAATGGAGCGCTCGGAACGTTCGGTTCGGCTTAAATCTTTGCTTCAATAAATAATAAGTAACAATCTTTAAGAAAATAAGAATGACTACGAGGGCGGCGAAATCCACCCAAAATTCCACGTGTTCCATTTCTGAAATAAAAATTATGTTTGTTAACTTCGCGTAAATGTTTATCTTTGTAGAATAGGATATTTTTTTAATGTAAAGTATAGTAGAACTTCGATTAACAGGCTTAATGTCAGAATCAAAATTGAAGTGTTTCTTTGACGTAGATTTTTTTATTTTTTAATGTAGCATCATTATTGTAATTGAAAGTTTCAGTTTTACTGACTGCATTTCTATCGCGGATGCGTTGTTTTTCAATAGTCAGAAAGCGTTTTTTTTTTAGAGTTTTGTGCAGTGATTACGAATCTGCAATACATTTTCCTCCATCATCTTCAGTTTTTCAAAAATCTGATTTTCAGAAAATTAAACATTTTTAAACTTTGAATGAATTTTGTGAGGTAATTGTGAAAGATATTTAACTTTTATTTGTACAAAATGATTCTGTAGACTTTTTTTTTAATACCCTGATATCAATTTTTAATACATTGTGAATGATTATACATGTAATACATTATGATAATATGTATATATTATACTATATTACTATAATACACAGTAACTCACAGATTCGTTCACATGTATTCCAAGTGTTAATTAACTGTAAAATCCCCAATCTTTTATAGAATTTAAACAAATTTAACATACTTGCGAAAAATATGCGAGTCACTGTATTGTACATACATATAATTATTCACAATGTATTAGAAATGGATATCAGTGTATTCAGAAAAGTCTACAGAATCATTTTGTATAAGCAAAAGCATGTTTTGTTATTACGTGACAAAATTTGTTCAAAGTTCAAAAATGTATAATTTTTTGAAAATCAAATTTTCCAAAAATTGAGGGTGATGGAATAATTCTGTTTTCGCATTCGTGTTTAGAACGAGTAGAGGAACTCTATAGAAATCACTCAATATAAATTTTTTTTTTTTATTGGACAGTGTAATTAAGAGCCGGTTAATCAAGGTTTTACTGTATTAGTAGGGTGAAAGCACTAAATAATAGTCGATCAATGAAAGCTAAATTTGAATTAAATCTATTGAAAAAGAGAAACAGTCAATGTTGTACATGATAATTTTTAATTTATTCAATTTATCACTACTATTTATTGTTTGTAATTAACGTTTAAAATAAAGTTTTCGAGTCGCTTCAGTATCGCGTTTGTTAAAGTCAAGATATATGATTATAAAATTATTAAAAAAAAATGTCGATACTTTTTAAATAGCATGCAGCCTTATTTTTTAATGAAAAATGTATACAGCTCGATCACATTAGCTGCTTCTTCTCAAAGTTCGTTTTTGGGCGTCTTATGATTGCAACCAGCAATTACACATCTAGAATCAAGACTTGTTTGCAATTCATTTTAAAAGCATTCATTTTCCTTAATTTTGAAAATCGTTTTTGTCGTATTTTGAAGTTAGATATTTAAAATATAATATAAAATTGTCATTCAATAAATGCTTTATTCAAATATTTAGTTTTTTCAACCTAAACAACAAAAGTGGTCGACTTCTAGTGCATTCACCCTAGTATCTTTCGATTGAAAAAAATCGTAATTTAGTATAAATATTTCGTATTTAAAAATGTCTTACGCATCGTGTACAAAACTTGACGCGGTGCGCTGAACTCGCAAAATACTAATTCGGGTGGGCAGTGCAATTTCTCTCTATTGTAACTATACAACGCAGTTGTGAGGCCTTCCAAACCATAACGGATGTAGCTCAAATACATGACCAGCTTACGATAAATCGGTAGACCGTCCTTTTCCCCTAATCCTTGCACCGCGACCAACATCAAAGGCACAGACATCGCAGGCCCGGTAAATATGCCGTTCTAAAAAATTATTACAGAATGAATCGTCGCGAATATTTCATTCTTTCCTTGAACATTTGTTTAACGGAAACTTACCACGATGTTAAAGGTACTACCTATAGCTAATCCCACACTTTCCCCTATGAACATGCACAGAAAGCAAATGCTAAAGAACATCGTGCATCTGAAAAGTTCCATGGGTTGTCCCGTGATCACGTACACCATCGATAAGTATATTGCCGCTACCAGCAGCTAGAAAATAACAGAAACTGTTAATAAAATTTCGGGGTTAGATCTTTGAAAAAAGTCTAATCGCTGACCTGCACGGGTATGTTGACCGCGGTGAAGGCACAATAATATGGACTAAGGTTGTACCACCTATTGAAATATTCTCGTTGAACCATTTGAACTTCCGAGGGAACTGTAATTTTGATATTATTTAGACAAAAGCACGATCGAGAATAAATTTCAGTAACATTGAAAATAAGCGGAGATCCTTGAAAATTGTAGGAATGAATCTTTGCCTAGTAGTAAAATTCTCCGCAAAATTGTAGAAAAATTGACTCGGTAGTTTTTAAATTATTTTATTTTCGACTTAACATATATTCTTATGAGAAAATATTAGAGAAATATATGTATACAAATTAAAAGCACAGAAAGATTAAACCCTGACAGAGCCGGTGCAAAGCGGGTTCAAAGCGTTCGTTGGAACCCGCGATCTAAATAGTTTTTATTTTTTATTTTATATGTTTTGTAAAATTTCGAATGGAAAGTGGAAAAGTTAAATTGAAAACTACTATAGTCCATAGCTAATGCGAAGAATCTTGAAAGAAGTGCGGTTTACATTTCTAAACACTGAACCCAATTGCAATTAACAATTGATTTAATGGTTTTGATGGCTTTTCTTTAAGCAAACAAGAAAATTGTAATTTGATTATTTCATTTCTAGCAGTTGCATTTCAGATACACTCCAACAAACATAATTGATGATAAAGATTAAATTAATCAAATTAAATAATAAGCTGACAAAATAAAATAAAAAGTAAGAGCGAATTGTAACAAAAATATGTACACCATTGTCATTTCTGTTTGGTTTTTCGTAGCAAGAAAAGGCATTATTAAAATGCTTTGTAAATTAATTAACTCTTGCCTACGACTATTACTGAAATTCATCCTTAAGATGAAGGATCAATAGTTAGCGTTCGTATTAATGAAAAGAGGATAATCGAGTATCATGTTTATATACGATTCTGAGGAAGTTTCTCGCGTAATGCAATGCATATGCATATACTATTTGCATCGATTGTCTTAAGAAATCATCGATTTTCCTCGTAAAACACATTTTTTTCTTACAATGTAGCAATACCGGTAACATAGGGATGTAGAGAAAAAGTATCAAACAGCTGAAGCAAAATCCGAAATTGAACAATGCCTTCGATCCGTCATTTCCGACGTTTAGAAACATTCCGCCAATTATGAAGCCGAGGAACACGTGCAGACCTATTTTTAGATAAACATAATCCTGAAAAACAGGAAAACGTATTGCGTAACGCATTTCAGGTGTCAGAGATTGATTCTTCTGTTTCTTCTCACCCTGTTTCTGTAGAGCTGCAATAACATCCTCCTCGATAATATCGTGAACTGATCGCACCAGAATAGCTTTGGTATTTCTTTGGACAGTTCGAATTCCTGCTTCGTCGATTGAGACGTCGGGATAATTGGTATCGTACTCGTCAAACGTAACATTCGATCTACCCACTCTGATCCGTAATCGCCCGCAGATGTTTCTATCACTGCAACGATCACAATTATTTCTTTTCTCTACTCTTTCGAAGTTTAATAACTAGACAACGGAAGTTTATGCAAATGCGTATTTTTTTAGGAAGTAGATACAGTTATGAGACCTGAACAGAAGTTTCTTTCACCATTAAGGTATTTTAGGAATGTAGTTGTTAGGTTGTATATTTCGCATGTTGCGTATGTTCTATGCGAGAATATATTTCCTGCATATATATACGCATGCATATTTGCATATTTGGTTGATAGTTTATCAAGTAGAGGTGGGTGAAATAAATAAAGCAGAAGCGTAAACAGAATAACGTAAAGCACAGTTTCATATATCGAAAGATTCTTATAATTCAGTTACACAAATCGATTGGGGATTTTAATAAAGAAAAACTCAATTAAGTAATCTCAAATTTTATGAGATACTTCAGGCATTATGTAGATCATTAAGTGGAAAAAGGGCACATAGATTAATAGAAAATACTGTTTCAAGAGAATCGATCTCAGAATTTTCATTGTGGCATTATTTACTGAAAAATAATGTAATTCCGCTGAATCATCATTCCTGAATGCTAATTAGCGGATTTTATACATTTATGACTATGCTGAGTATATAAAAAATCTACGAGACTGTTATCATATGCTAGAATATATAAAGTATCAACAATATTATTCAAGTTAGAATGATTGGAACATTAAACATATTGTTTTTCAAGTTTCAATTATTTACTTGTGCTTGTAAAAATTTGATTTTGCATAAAGATCCGCTGTCTAGGAATTGCATTACGTTTCATTAAGTAATACTGTTATGAAAACTTTGAAAAAATTTTTCTTGACACGGGATTTTAACCTGTGTCCTTTTTCCATCCATTGCCTCAATTCTATTACCATGAAGCAGCTTTTCTCAATTTTTTTGCTATGGGAATTAACGCATTTGCTTCTAATAGTATCGCGGTCTAAATGTTTGTAGCATAACACTTTTGAAAACCTGATGTCCCGATGTCATTGTACGTTACATCAATTTGCTTATCGCAGAAAGCAAAATCAAGTTTTTTCAATGAAGACTTCGAATTTTTTTTTTTTTTTATCATATAGAGTAACCGAAAAATGTTGATTTCTTTACTCAAACTTTGAGTGTTCGTCATTCTATCTCATTTTAACGTAGGTTAAAAGTTAAAATGCTTTCAGAATTTTATATTCCAATTTTGGAAGTCGAGCTTTATCGCAACCGTAATTTTTCAAAGCGTTCGATTGGATCATCAAAATACATAATCACAAATACTTGCATAAATATTCGCTGTCTATTTATACCTTATATACACTAATTGATTACTCACGAAAATCGGCAGGATTGTAATGCCTCGGGCACTCGATGCCAATGTGTTGAAGAAACGGTAATACATTATTTACGGTGTTCCTGTAAACGCATTGGCCAGTGGCCACAACGTAAACATGATCGAATTTCGAGAATATACTTGCACTGGGCGTGTGAAGCGAGCAAATTACGGTTCTTCCAGATCGCGCGAACAATTGAAGAAGATCGATACACTGTGCGGCCGATATTTCATCCAATCCCCTGGAACGATTCGATAAAAACGTCGCAACGCGCTTCTTAATAATCGCATAACTGGATTGATTTGTAACGATTCTGGTAGAGTACTCACGTGGTTGGTTCATCGAGAAATATAACCGGAGGGTTGCTAACTACTTCCAAAGCGATCGAAAGCCTCTTCTTTTCTCCACCGGATAGCCGCTCGGCGATCGTGTTTTTCGCGGAGTTTAGGCGCAAAACATTCAGGATTTCCTCTATCTGTAACCAGATAACATACTGCTACAGTATAACCTCAATTAAATGACTTGATATTTATGATATTAAATGCTAATAATTAGTACAACGTTATTAAAACAAAGTTCAAATTTTACATAAGGTTCTACATTACTCTTATACCTAATGCATGAATTAATTGATACCCTACATAATGAAAATTAGGGATTGTGATTCGGATGATTGTTCGAAGTATAAGAATTTTGTCTTCATTGGCTAAACTTGCCTGAATCGTACTCATTAGGAACAAATTATAGGAAAAATAACATGGATGATCAAGCAAAATTATAGTGGTAATCAACTCTTTGTCCATAGGATAAACTCACTTCTTTAATAAATTCAAACAGTAAAAAATAATACACTTCCATTCATAAAAACGATTAATGTGAAAAAAGTACGATTTATGATTAAATAGGGTGGGTCATAACTAGTTAACAAACCTAAAAAAAACCGTGATTTTTGGGAATTTCTTGCTCAAAAATTCAATCTGTTTTTCTGACAACTAATTTTTTTATCTAAAAGTACATGTATTCAAGAATCGTAAGTGGTCTTTGTGTAGAAAAATATTAAAAAATGAGTGAGTAATATATGCTTCTCGCTCGAAAACAGCATTTTGAAAACTGTTGTGTTATGGTTATGAGCACAATTTCTCCTAGTTGAATCATCTAAAATTAAAGAACCAACGCACAATTTCTCCTTGTTGAATTATCTAAAATTAAAGAGCAAAGGGATTTTATTAATATACGAATTTATCATCTGCTTGGTTTCTCAAAATATTGATTTTTTTACGAAATGGCTGCCGTTTAACGCCAAATTACGATTCTCCGGTTTCTAAATTGTTCATTTTATTGTTAATTAAAGCAAGAGTTTTCATAAAAAACAAAATCCCTTATTCACATAACTCTTGGCATACAAAAAAATATTAAAAAATATTTAGATCATTCGGTGTAACGATTCCCGATATATTTTTCTCACCGATTGTAACTTTTTTAAGAAATACAATTACGGGAAAAACGCAATTAAAGCTTCAGATCTAGTTTACACTGTAATAATAAAATTGCAATTTTTCAACTTACACAACTTCAAACTTTCTTAAAATTTTTATAGAATTCTAAACTTTAAGAAAACGCAAAAAAAAACAAAAATGAAATTTTCTAACTCTCACAACTAGGCGTGACCCTTTATTTATTATATTTATTCCAATTCAGTTTGAATTCAAATTTGCTGTTTTAAAATACAGGACACTGACCGTTGCAGCAAAACCAAAAAATAAATTTGAGAATAGACATATGTAGTTTTGCATAGAAATTCATTTCACTGATTTTCACATATAGTAATTGTAAAAACATGCAATCATTCTAATGAAAAATACCCAGAAAACTTTCTTCTTTTATACGTATTTTTCCGGAGAGTGAACAGATGGTGACTCGGTGTGCTAATTAAGCCATATGGCTGACAAGTTTTAACATTTTCTACAGCTGGGAGTATCTGTAATTATCTTGGTTTAACACTGCTACGGTCTTTGCGTCCGTTTTCACCCATTAAAGTATTTTGTTTCCACTAGTAGCTGCTTTACTTTTGGAAAAAAAACATGCGAAGTTTAATGTCAATATTTAGTTTCCTTGTTCCTTAAAGTTAGATAAAAAAATCATTATATACATTCTTAATAACGCAATAATAATAAAAATTGTTCCATTTAAGATTTTCAAGAGGAACGTAGCTTATTTAAAAGAAACAACAGATACGAATTAGGCAAGTTTACCTTACATCTTCGTTTTTCTATTCGATAATAAATGAAAATGATGAAGCACATTTTAGTGGGCTACGCGTAGAAAATAGTAGCTGCAAAGTACACAAAGGGATCTTCTGGGAAACGTGGTGCGTGTTTCCCTCCGTTTTCGATCGTTCACGTCTCGTGAGTTGCAGCGAGAATACAAATAGGAACGCGCGGTGCAGCTCGAGGATTCGTATATCTTCGAGAGGTATAGTTTCACGGTTTCTACGAAAGAATCGCGTGGTTTTACAACAGTTTCGTCGTTAGGCGTTTTTCAATTCCCCGTCACGACAAAAAAAAAAAAAATTCATGCATGCTCCGAAAGTGTTGCAATTGAAAAAAAGGCACGCTCACAGCAGCGAGTTTCGCTTCCTTCGGAACGTTGCCAAGCTTCAGATCCGCGGCAAATCGCAGCGCCTCGAGTACGGTGAGCCTCGGTTGTATCAGATCCTCTTGCATGATGTAGCAGGATAATTTTCTTAAATATTTCACGGTTCGCGGCTGTCCATTAATATTTATGTAACCGGTGGTGCCGGTCGACCTGAAAATTCGATTTCCGATTTCTGAAGGCGAAAAGGAAGCAAACAACCGCGGTCTGTCCTGATCGCGTGCGTCGCGTTACGTCATCAACAACTATTTAGTCTATCGATCGACGGTTGCTTTCCGTAAGTCATGAGGTCAGTAATCTTTGACTCGACGTTTACGCTTTGGGAAAAAGCAGCTTCAAAGGCAGTTTCAATTGCAGCTGACGTATTGTAAAACATCTGGAGACGTCTTACTCATATCCTGCGAGGATGTTCAACAAGCTGGATTTTCCAGCGCCCGAGGGACCCAGAATTGCAGTCAACTGCGCCGACTTGAACTGACCGCAAAGACCTCTGAGGATTATCTTTGAACCTATTATGCAAAGATGAACGTGTTAATTACGTGATATTGCAAAGACAAACAGAAGAAATGAATAACGTAATTGCTTAAGCTTAAGCTTAGAAGAAGATTTCATGGAAAAAACATCAAGGTGAATAAGCGCGGCGACCTTAACTCTTGAGTTAATCAATGATTTTTTCGATGAAATCGATTCCCGTTCGAAAATAAACGCGTGCGTCGAAGGCTTTTAATATATTCTAAAGGAAATACTGTGCACTGTTAACGTCGCGTGTGTAGACCATTGTACGGGTTACCGAATAATTTTAGGTTCTTTTTTTTCGTTTGCATAGCATCGTTTGCATCGTTACATAGCAAATACTGAACATCTTTAATCAGGATCGGATTAACATTTTTAGAGCCCGGGACTATCAAATCTTGGAAGGTCTCCTTACTTGAAAAGCAAGATTTTTTGTAACAACGCGTACGATACAATACATAAATTTTGATTTTAATTTTGTAAAATCTTACACCACATCTTCAAAATTGATAGACTTTGATTTAATTGCTAAACATTCTATAAAGATAATAACCGATCGTCTAACATCGTCGCTTTATGTATATTTTTTATTCTCTTTAAAAAACTCTCTGCATCACAATTCGCAATAAGCGTAGTTACTAACAATCTATATGCAAAATGTACAGATTGGAGAAAAATATCAATTGTATGTCGATCGACTATCCAATTTAATATTTTCAAAGGAGACAATGGGTTATATGTTTCATTTAGAATTATCGTGATGAAGTAAATTACTCTAATTCACAAACTAAACTAGTTAGCAAATATTTCGTCCAGTGTGACATACACACTAATATTATAAATCCGAAAGTGTGCTTTTCTGTCCGTATGTCTATCTACTACGTCTTTGCGACTGAACTACTGAACTGATTGAAATGAAATTTGGCACGACGAAGGTAGCCTAAAATCTGAAAAAAGGACATAGGATACTTTTTATACCGAAATATTGATTAGTTTTTATAACGGTGATATAATTCTTCATAGTGTACGTTACTTGCGAAATTTTACTTACGAAACTACTAATTGATTCAACGATTTGTGCCTGATTACTGATTTTGTTTCTCTGATTTGGTATTTTTTGAATATTTGATTTATAATTTGGAATTTTGGATAACTTTCTGTTTAGTTTAGTTATAAGTAGTGTCTGGTTCTTTTTCATATTCTTTTTGCTCAATTTCTTTTAACAAGTTGATATTAATATAAAAGCTCAGTTCAATCGGCTTCTACAGCTTAAAAATTAAGGCAAATTTTAAAACTAAATCCACGCGGCCGAAGCCGCAGAGACAAAAGCCAGTCTCTCATAAGATTCTGTTGTTACGTGATTTCTTTTGTTACGTGAACAAAATGTAAATGTGATATTGGCTTTAGTGCGACGTATAATTATTTCAAAAGAGAAAGAGCAACACAAATTTCATTTAATAATGTTTTGTCGTAAATGGAGGACTCAAAACGGGGCTAAAGTCCCATGTAGCTTCCCCTTAATGTCTCCTTTTTAACCTCTGGAATATACTTCCGGAATATCTTTTGTTTGACTAATGAAGTTTTTAACACTCTTATCGATGTATAGTCGGTGATTCAGCGCCTTAAAGGCATTTGAATAATAACTAAGATAAAAATTCATTATTCTAGTTCTGAATAAAAAAACTTAATTCGAAATTAGTGTTTCTTAGATGCAATAAAAATAACATACGGACATAAATGATATACATATACATTGAACAATACGTCAACGTACGTTTTAAAAATAGATACGTTTATTCCATTTATTCTTTTTGCTCGTGTTTTTGATATTGTAATTATTGGACTGAGGATGTTTATACGTGTTAAAATTTGAAAAATATGTACAAAAGGTATGTAAAATATAAATCAAATTTATTCAATATAATATACCATAATACAATACAATATAACTTGATATTATATCTACATCATTGATACAGAATAGTTCAACATCACAAAATGTGGTAGTGGAATATTTATACCTTTTTCTAGTATTACTTTCATTTCGTTTGTATCTTCGATATTTAAATTATTTGAAGTTTTATTTAGTTTAGATCATATTCCGAAGCCTAGATATTTCCAGAAAACATATTTAATATATTGTTCTCAATTTTTCTCCACAGCCTTAGATACATTATTTAGATTTTCAGCAGAATCCATAAATAATTTAATCGAACCTTGTAATGCTAATGTATTGTTCTATACTACATCATACATATGTATAACTTTTCGTTCGAATTTCGATTGCGAAATTCATTGTTTAGGTATTTCAAGAGATTCAAACGAACAGTTAATTGAAATCATACCTTCTTCAACAATATTATCACACGACAATAACTATGATTAATCGTCTTTTAACGAGACAGATATTTATGAGAAATTATATTATTTTCAATTATTAATACTGGAGCATAAATGCATTATGCAAAATATGCAAAATAATAAATATATTTTTAGAATCATCTAATTATGACAATTTCTCTTTAGATTCCATTATTCTACCTATTTCTATTAAAATATGCATTTGTATAAACATCCACAGTCTAATAATTACACATCCTTAACTAAATTGGCTGTTCCCTTACTGCATAGTTATCAGTAGAGAACAGTGTTTATGCGTTCATCGTAGATAAGATCGTAGATACCGGTTTTCAAGTTTCAATTCTTCTTTTGTGCTTGTAAAAAATTTTATTTTGCATAGAGATCCGCAGTCTAGTTATCAGTGTGCAGTTTTACGATTTTGAACTATCATAACGCACCTAAAGCAAACTGCCTCTGAAACGAGCGTGACCAGTTCCCAACAGCTACCACGGTTTATGTTTAATGCTTGCACAGTGAATCGCAATAGACGACGAATGCAAAAAGTTCTATTCTAAGGACACGTTCCACTTTGAAAATACTTCTACTCGATCGCGTTTATAACAGTCATATTCGATGTGCTCTGCGTCCGTCTTTAATCTTGTTAATCTTCTTGTTAACTGCAGCTAGAAAGGTTGAAGACCTTACGGTAGCATAGAAAGCGAAAATACCTAGAATTATAGCGATAGTAGGACGATTAAAATTATAGTCGAACTAGAGTTTTGCGGGGTTTCACCGCTTCGTGGAAATCTCCCACGAACTCTGGGATCGTTATTCTTCTTCGCGAACTAACGTTTCTAACACTGCTGAAATTATTGAACTTCCTGCGATTCGAATTTCGATGAATCGATGCGACTGTTTTCTTTTCAAGCGTTGTTCGTGTGTGTTCGCTCACGAAGCGATCGAGGCCAAAGCTGAATTAAGAGCAGAAGCGACTATCTTCAAATAGTTCGATTTAACTTTTTCATGCAAACGTTCTAGAATGATGCCTCGGCTGCAGGGTTTTTACCATAGACCTAGTTGCATGCCTAAGTTTTTTGCACGGTCTTCACTGTTTTGCATGAAGTAATAGAAGTTGCTTCACGGGGAAAAGAATACGGCATTTTCTAACAGTGTTTTCATATGATCTCATTCCTTGTAATCGTGAAAAGTTACATTCTCCATGCTCTTTTTCTAACTCAGCATCTTCATTTGAATGCATTTAGCGAAATAAACGCATTGGTCGCAAACATTTCCAGCCTATTTTATGATGTAATTTTTAATCACCGCGTGACGGGCAATTAATTGACAGACAAGAGCATATTGAATGAAAAATTATAGAAACGTCTTTATAAAGTTAGTAATCCATCGATGTGCAGTAAAGATGCGCTGATCTCACCATAATGATATCTCTTTACGTGAACTCTGATCGTTTTTCTTTTTCGTTAGTTTATGTTTACTTAAAAAATCAGGCTATATCGCAGAAAAACAACGCAACTATACTCAAATATGAAGTACGTTAATCTAATTGTGGTGTACATCGCAAAATTTAATGCGCAACGTATTTTGCGTATTTCGTTCGACAAAATTATGTTTATTGTTTTCGATATTATCATATGTACAGTGAGTAATCAAATTATTAGTCATGGTATTAGAATAGATATTTCCGGATTGTTTGACATCATTACTTACATTCTTTATCACTGTATATTTTGAATTTACGGACGTCAAAAGTTGTTAAAAACAATTATAGGAATTCAGTGTAATACTTCAATGAATAATAAATTGTTAATGTATGCAGGTTATTCTAATAATTTGATCTCCTACTATATTATTAAATTCAAAACTTGATTACTGATAAAATGAGAGTAACAATGCATGCAGTTGTTTACAAGTCCTCGTGCATATACAAACAATAAAAGAAGCCAGTAAATATTTAGAATCTAATTAACGTCAAGTACCCAATTTCTGATCAGCTTAATATATAATAGAGATGTACCGACTATCTAGTCGGTTAAGCCAACTATTCGGCCACTTTTGTAATTTGGCGACTAATCGGCAAATATTCGGCAAAAAAGGCCGATTGATCGGATTCCGCAATTTCTGGTATTAATAATATCGCGAGAAGTCATAGAAATAAAAACAATATTGTTCTTTACTGTTATTAATATACTTTTTATATTTTTTAATATACAGTCATATTATAGCTTGGTTTACATGTATTCCAAAGCTTGTAATAATAATCTTTGTTTTCAATTTGGATCGTTTCTAACTTCGAGATTTACTTGTTGTTCAGTTTCTATGATTTTTATTATGTAAAGGCAAATATCTTTCTCAGAATATAAACAAATTCCATGTAGTGTAAATATTTGTGAGTCGCTGTATGTATAGTACACTTATATGTATACATATATTTGTGTGCAACATAATTATTATATAAAACATTAAAAATAATTATTTCTTTCAATCAACTAAAGAAGTACCAGAGTTGGGCAAAATGTAATCTGATTACAAATTACAAATCATGATTAACGTGTAATTGTTCAGTCAATTACGAGTTATTTTCTGTAATTATTAGTTGATACTAACTACAGTTTGACTGTTTAGTCAATAAAAATGAAAGGTTACAGAAAATAATGCGTAGTTGAATTAGTAATTACATTTTAATCACAATTTGTGGTTTGTAATCTGATTACATTTTGCCAAACTCTGATAAGTACCAGATAAGAACCTTAGTCATTATTTCTTAATTTTAACAAAATAAAAGACTTTTGAAAACGAGAAACAGAATGTAATAAAACAATTGTAATAAGCAATGTTAAAGAATTTCGTCTTTGAGTTTATAATACAATTATAAGTTTAAAATATTCTTTTGCAATTCAGGTAACTCGAACTATGACAATTAAATTTTTTTATTTATTAAAGACGAATTGTGACGAAGGGACGTCATCAAATTTTTTGCTCGTTCATTTTGTGTTTAATAATGATCGGTAGTTGATAATTAGGTTTCTTGGAGGCCTATTAATCGGCTAGTCGGCCAAACCCCTAGTTTGTACATCTCTAATAACTATCATACAATAAATTATCATACTAAAAATTGATCCCAAACACTTACTAAATAGTTAATAACTGTTTTGAATATAAGTAAAATTTTATAACTAACTTTACGTATAACTCGAATGAGTAGAAAGCGGATTTTATGCACTTATGGTAATCCTAAGTACGTAAAAAATTTACTAAATTATTAACATATGTCAAAATATACAAAATATCAACAATATTAGTCAAGATAGAATGTTTAGAATATTAAACATACTGTTTTTCAAGTTCCAATTCTTTATTTGTATTTGTAAAAATTTTATTTTGTATAAAGATCCGCTATCTATAGTGATTAAAAGTTGCTCCCTTTATTTTTTGGTCCTTAGAATTCAGATTATAATTTAATTATCGTTATTTTTACGCAAAGAAAGTGTTTCTTTGATGTCAAATTAAAAATGAAACATGGATTTACTCGAATATCACACAAATTTTGAGATCAGGTTAATTTTCATATTTGCACGTTAGAAAAACCATTAGACTGTGGATGTTTATACGAATTCACGTTTCCAGAATCATAGAAAAAGAAAACCAACGTAAACAAAAGGTCTTTTACCTTCTAAATATTATAAATTATATTTTCTTTGCGGTATGTCATGTATTTTTGCATCTATGCAGATCGTTGTGCATTTTAGCACATTTAAAATCGCCATAAATGCATGAACATCCGCAGTCTAGTAATCATGAATGAGATTCTTAATATAGTTCTTCTGATTATTGTTCTAGGCTGACAGTGATACAAAACATTTTCGTTTCACTTGAAATAACTAGTGGACTTTAATACTTACGATTATTATCGTACCTTTTCTACCATAGGGTATCGTGTACGTCAAATCATTGAATTCGATGTCAATCGGGGTCATTTTTTTGAGCCGCGATAGCGATACCGAGTCGCCGTTCGTGGGCGCGCATTTCGAGCGGTCGACGTCGTCGTTGCTCTTATTGTTAGTTGCCTCGAATTCGGATTTGAACGGCATGGTTGTCCGATGCTTCGAAGAATCTATGTTCGCCTCACTGTAGCCATTACCCGCGATGCTCGCTTATCGCGTTTCGAATATGCACACCGGAAGTCTCCGAAAGATCACAAAACCGACTGCAACAACGATCTTTCAAATAGTAACGATTGCTTTGAAAATAATAAAAATCAAATTGTGGTTGACACGCGCCCGAACACACTGGTTGTGTTTATCGAAAATTTCTTATTAAACAAATGAAATATCGCAGCGTTACTAGATTTACAGTTCACGAAGTTTCAATCGAAATATCGCGGTGCCGAGCGACTTCCATGCAGAATGTTTCACCGTTCAACGACGAAATTACAGAGTTCATTGGAACGAAAAGCTCGACACGCTGCGGATCGCGGTAGAAGACTGACGTTTAAGTAGCTTTGCCGAAGTCCCTATTCTGGACGATGTTTCACAAACACACGCGCATACAAAGCGTCACGGTTGCGTGTGTTTTACACCA
This sequence comes from Perdita meconis, assembly GCA_030770465.2. Classification (NCBI taxonomy): domain Eukaryota; kingdom Metazoa; phylum Arthropoda; class Insecta; order Hymenoptera; family Andrenidae; genus Perdita; species Perdita meconis. The sequence goes on from JASKOS020000007.1 coordinate 6,893,545, forward strand.
GCAACGCGATCACCATTCCACATAATCAACTAACTGTGTGCGTAGTGTGTATCGTATCATCAAAGCATTGTTGAACGCAGGTGGGAATAAACGTAGATAATAATCCACTTATCTTTTTTTTTATTAAATTTTCACGAAAAAAGCATTCTTCTTATCTCATGACTTATGCTCGTTTCTCTCCGAATGATACTTACCGCGATAAATTAAAAGAACGAGATCAAAACAAAGTGTGTTGAAGTTTGAGAGATGAAATTTACGAAACCGATCGCACGGCTCCACACTTTGATAGTTTTTAATTTTTCGACGGAAAGATTATATTGCAAAATGAAAAACATGAGAGACCTGAATGTTCAATGTGAGTCATGCATAAATTTCATACGTACGAATGCACATGACACGGTTCGCACTACACAATCGAAACAGGAAAAAGTGTCATTGTCGTCGCATTAATCATGCACCGATTAGACGCATTCGACATTTCCGTCTGAATTTATTTGGCTTCAATCCGATACTGGATGATCAATTGCAGAAGTTGTGCGCGTTGCCACTTGTTCACCATCTTCATCTTCGCTAATTACTTTCGTTACACAATAGCCGCGTTAAATGATATGCACGACGGGGATGTAATTTCGAATAAACGTCTTACAACAAGAAACGCTGTTCCTCTCTAGTTCAGTCGCACTCGATGTTACCTAGCTAAAAAGATGCCCACATTGCGTTTGCAAAGCGGTTGTAATTATAACGTGACACTGCACCGTGTCAACGAGCAATTTATAAAAGGCGAACCGCAAAATAAGCAGCCAGTCCGAACTCGTCGGGCAACGGTGGCGGACTGGTTATGTCCACCTTGCGATATTGTCCTGTTCCTTTTGTGATTCGTACACGCATGCTCCGATCTTTGATTTACGCAGGGATGTTTTCACCTTCTGTATGGCTTGTCAACAAAAGAAACGATATCTGGCGCGGGCTATATTTTAAACGCTGCGTTTATACGCCCATCGTCACGGTTGCTTGCATATGTTTTAATTTCCATTCATTGCGATCGCACCGTGGTGCGAGCCTCGCAGTCGCAAACAAAGATCACTGTTCGCTATGCTTATTCTATTAGACTCTTTCCTTGTTTTTATAGGAAATGTTAATTGAAAGCGAGTGATGTAATTACGAGAAAATATGTACGTTAGCTTATCTGTAGTAATCAGGTCGAAAGTGATTAATTTCCCAATTGCACGAGCAGAAATTCTTGTTCTTTAGATTATTCATCATTAGTATGCTTCAAATGTTAATGCATTTATGACCATTTGATATGTATCAAAAGGTCGAAACAAAAATCACTAAACAAATGTTCATACTGTTCATAGATGCAAAAATACATGAAATATCAAAAATAAAATACATTTTATAATATGTAGAAGGTAAATTTATTAGGTTGTTTTTTATTTTTTATGCTCTTGAAAATATGAATTTGCATAAACACCCGCAGTCTAATAATCAGATTACGACATTCATGAATTTTAATCGCGAGGTAATTTACACATTTGTCTATTTCTAGTCATTACATAAAAAAGATTAATTCTCTGTTTAGACTAATATGTAGTTAGTATAAATGAGCCTGCGCCTATTAGTGTGCCTTGAGATTTAAATAATTTGTAAAAAAGAATACCCCTAAGAAATTAAAGAAAAACATTTTTTTTTAATTAAGTTAGAGTATTAAGTTTAATGGGGAAAAAGTTTGTCTTTTGTTTATAGAGGTATTCCATTTTTACAATTTATTTAAATGAATAGGTACACTGATAGGTTCAGGCTGATTAATATAGGGACCAGTACCTAAATTCTTAGAATCAGTATATTACTTCTTGTTAAAATTCTCTTAATTATTCGCTCCAAATCAAACTATAAATTCAACAATGAACTGAATGAATGAAATAGAATTTTTTCTATACAAGGTAGACACAAAAGAATTTCTAATTTTAAAGTATTACAGCGGTAATTCCGTCAATGAAAAGGCCCAAACCACTGTTGGCCCCCATTAAGAGAAGTCGATCGCGAAGGGTTTAGTCCTTTTCAGTAAGAAGGTTATTGGACGATAACTGCTTTGTGTCTACTAGCGAAAGAATTACCCTATATTAGAATATAATTTTGAGGGAGAGATTTTCAAGAATAGAATTTTATGAAAAGCATAGTCTTTATTTGCAATAAACACCCTGATAGCCATGTCTTGCCAAATTTGTGCCAAATTGGCACCAAATTCATACATGCCAAAAATCGAACCGAAACCGTAGTCATCTGTTTCCGCAATAGGATGCCAATTTGTCAACAGTCCTACACATTACAGATTCTGTATCAAATTTGCTGCCATCTCGCAACAAATGTTGTAACGTCAGAGTCTGTAAAGTTCTGCTCGACAGGTTTGGCTATCTGGGCATATGCTATAAAATACAACGAAGATTATGCCAATCCAGCACAGGTGCGTGCAACTGTATGCACGGTATTTTACAAAAGTATACGTGTACTGATCGGAACCGATCACGCAGAAATAATTCATATATAAATGTGTATAATTTATCCCATTCGTGTAAATAGATACAAACATAGTTCCCGTTAAAGTACATCCGACAAGACAATATTATTACAAAGGAAAGAAGAGAACAAATATATGAAAGAAGCTACTGAACATGCTTTTGATTTGTCGTTTCTCAACTACGAGCGATACCACGATTTCTTGCGAGAACCAACGATAAACTCGTCTTCAAGCTTTCCGAGTACCTCATACCAGCGTGTAACTTGCGTCGTTTATAAAAGTAGATGTTTCCTTATAAAATATAAATTGTTCGATATAATTTATGCTACGTACAAAGAGACACGTTAGTCGCGAGAGTCACGACGAACGTGCACGTTTCGACTAATCTCCACGTGAATCGTGAGTTCTCACCTAAGCGACAACAGATTTGGTAGAAATATCGTGACGCGTTATTAGAATTTCATGTTCGAGATACCGTACAGTAACTCTGGCAAGATGACAGTTTATTTTCTTTATTATCGTGGACGTTGCTCTCGATACAAAGCAACTTGTTACGTCTCTGCGTCTAAAATACAACACAGATAATCGCGTTTATCTTTCGTAACTCTCTTGCATCGTCAAACTCACAGCCATAGGTGGATAACGAACGTGATCGCTAGCGAAACGATGTCAATTAAGGCCTCTTACTCCTTCCACAGAATAAAGTTGCATCAGATCAGAATCGCTCAAACGTATCCCTTTTTTTCCTCGTCCATCCTCTTTTTCATAAAAGGATCGTGATACACAACACCACACAGACGTACACTCGCTCACACATACATACATACATACATACATACACGCGCACACGTACATACGACGTATATTTATGATCGATTCGAGATCAACGTGCGTATCTACGTGCGTATCAAAATGTGCTACCGTGTAACAAAAGTAGTAAACAAACAAGCAAAAAATACCCTGAACGAATACGTCGCGACAATTGCTACAGAGTTTCTTCCTTGTGTAATCAATGAACACGAATAAATTACTCCATTCTCGACCTTTTGAGTTCAAACTATAATGACTACCGATAACGAATGGTATTTAATATTCGTCGCTCGTTCGAGGAGGATAATTTCGCCGGCAATCGAAAATTGTTGCAGAGGAAATTACGTCCTCGCACGCTTCTGTTACGCGGCAATGTTAATAAAAACACATTGCCGGGTTATTGTTCGGCGATCGTTTACGAAAGAAACGATTGTACACTTGAACTTTGTTAAACGATCGTACGATGATCTATCGCGCAGTCTTGAGTTTCCAGCGAAGGAATAGATAGGCAACAATTCGAAGAACAAGGAATATCAAAAGTAAGGCAAGAATATCGAGAGTAAAATCGGCGTCAAGCATATCCAATTCCTCCAACGTTGTCTCTGGATTTTTGAAGTGGCAGTAGACCTGTAAAAATCATACCGATGAAGACGATCGATTCTGAAACCTGTTGCAGAGTAATTGAAAGAAATAAGGAACAAGGATACCGTACCTGGAAACATTTAAGCTTCTCCCGACCGAAGGAATAAGTGGCTAAGGCAGTTCCTTCGAAACCGTATCTGATGTAGCTCAGATACGTGATCCATCTAAGGTAGACGGGAATAGCGTCGAAGCTGACGAAGAAGCCAGAGAATAAGAGGAATGGTACGGACATGACTGGCGCTAAGAAGACACCGTTTTGTACGTTCATTGCTGCTCCAACGACGAGACCAACCGATTGCGCCACGAAGGAAATCAGCAAACACGTTCCCATGAACATGCTGAATCGCGTCATGTCCGTTGGTTGACTCGTCATGAAGTACACAATTGTCACGTATAATATGCAAAATATTGCCTGCGAAGAAAAAGAGCACGTGAACGGTTGTCCGTGACGCATAGCGGTCATTCCATGCGAAATCGGACACTTTTAGGAGTAACATCTCATCTCACTTGATCACCTGGAATAATTTTTAAATTATGCGTTGTGCAAAACATTCTTTCTAGAAAGGTTGCATGGTATCAAAGAGGACATCACCTGGTCTACACGACATTTTTATTAGTGGAGACATTTAGGAGATTCGAAGATCAACTTTGTTTTTTAAATGGAATGCCCTGTTTGTTTTTGACAGTTCGAAAGCTCATTAATTTCTAAGTAGAAATGTATTAAACATTGTTTGTTCTAAAGGTAATAAAGCTATAAAAAAAAGTAGTGTAATACACGTTTGCTACAAGCTACAACCTTTGGAGAAATAATGTTTTTTACAACGCATAATTTCGAAGTTATTCCAGGTAATCAAGTTAAGTGCCTCTTCTTAACGATTTATAAAATTTCATAGACTCTAACATTTTCAAAAAAATAAATGCGGTGTGAGATCGACAAAAGTACAAACTTTATAAAAAAAAAAAAAAAACAAAACAAAACTCTTATCAAACTGAAGGAATAAGTTTTTACAATAGGTACTTCGATCCAAACGCTAGCACACACTAATCAACAGAGCTCAGAGTCTATAAGTACATGAAGACACTGATTTTCAATCTTCAAAGTCTAGGTAGACTTTTTTCTCGACCGAATGACTTTTGCAAATAAATTTATTACACTTTGTACATATTTTTGTAGCTTGGAGTTTTTATTACGATATGGCATTGAGATATATTTGTCTTCTTTGGTTAACTAGGTCCAGACTAAGGCAAAAATCTACCTCACGGAGGTAAAAAATTTTTTAAATTGTTGATTTTACAGCTCTTTGAACTTTAGTGTTCACTTTTTTCCTAGCAATTTTAACTCTTAAACTAGTAGAGTGATAAAAATGTGTCTTGGATTGTAAAAAAATCCTTGGACTTACATTTATACATATATCCCTAAAGACAATCATATCAAAATTTCACCAAAATCTGGCATGGTACTATTAAAAGTGTCCGATTTCGCATAGAATGATTCATAAATGCTTCTTCGAAAAAGAATTTCTTTGGTCTTACCTGGAATGGTATGTCCGATATTGTAATCGCTAGATAGTAGGCCTTAAGAGAATACCATCTGTTAAAGTTTTCCTTGAGAAGTACTGGTAGCTCCAACGGGACTGTAAAGAATAGCGACATTAAGTTTAATTGTTTCGAAGAAGAATCAACGAAGTGTAGAATAATACTTACAAGAGAGAATCGTGATTGTCATAGAAGTGTACATGAGAAACAACATATTGAAGAAGAGGAATCCAAGGTTGCTAAGTACTTTAGCGCCGTCGTTTCCGATGTCGTAATAAAGCGTACCGATCAATAATCCTACCAGAATATGGGCGAACAGTCGAAGATACATAAGCGTCTGGAAATGGATAATAGATGAGAATTTCTAGTAAAGAAATCAAAGTAGCAACTAGGGTTTGTCGGTTTTTAAAAACCGAGTTTAAAAACTGGTTTTTTGGGGTAAATTTGCAATATTCGAAAACCGGTTAAAAATGTTTTGAATCGATTTCAAATAGTAGGAGTAAATTAGGAGACAATAATGTTATTTAATTAAAAGCGTTGACGATATAATTTTATTCAGAACCTGAAAAAAATAGTATGAAATCCGAATTTTCAATATTTGTTAAAATTTCAAAAAGGTGATAATTGTGCAGTGTTCAGAATAATTTAATCATCTGCCGTATATAAACCGAAAAATTGTAATTTTAGTTACTTCAGTTTTTTAAAGTACATTTCATTTTGTTATACTTTTATAGAAAAATGAGAAAACTGAAAGAAACATTCAAATAACTGTAAATATTTTTCTTTATTGTTTGAATTCGAAAACCGGTTTAATCATATCTCGGTTTTAATATAAATCCTAGTAGCCACGGTAGTTTTCGTACTTACCCAATCTCTGCGACTAAAAAGCAACGTTCTCTTCAAAACGATCCAGAATTGCCGATATTCCGAGGTAGGATATCGCTCCGGCGTGATGATGATCGAATCGTCCAGCAACGCCACTTCGGCGTTGTCACGTTTCTCCATGTCGATCGGAATTGCTACGTCCACTGTGCGAAATTGAAAAAACACATTGTAAACAATTTTTACAATCATCATGTAATTAATATTCCGAAATTTCTAATTTGTGCATACCTTGTTTCGCGATATCGTTGGTCGCAAAGGACGGAAGAAATCCTTTATTCGTCTCCTTCAATTTGTTGTCTTGAAACTTCTCTTCCACATTCTTCACATCATTTTTGTCTTTTACTTCAGCATTCTCTCCACCTTCGTTGCTTTTCTGAAAGGATTCGCTGGGACTGTTGTTGAGCGGCTCCAACTTGTTATCGGGGAACGGATATCCTTCTCGTATGTCGTATTTGCCATTCTTTATAGCGTTGACCAGGTTCCTGATATTGTCTCCGTATTCTCCGCAGGATACTTCGATGACTGTGAATCGAATAAGTAAATATTATATCCATAATGTAGGTATTTGAAGAAGTTGCATATTTATTTATAATAAACGGGTTGCACATTTTTTAGTATACAAAGAAATAAATACAAGATGTAAGAAAATAAGAGAAAACTAGTTTGATATTACTGAGAGTAAATAACTTCTAAAGGTGTAAATTGGTAAGTTATTCGAAGTTGTTGTATAAAAACATGTGTCCAACAGAAGTTGCTTGATTTCCTGAGGAACATACTGTGCCTATAATTGATTTTTTGTTAGATAGTATGCTTTATATTTGAAACATCTTTTTATACAGCAAATCACTTACCACTTAATCTTAGTGATATATGAATTGACATCTCGGGATTATTCTTTGTTACTACTGTGAGCGGTGAAAGAAAGATCATAATATAAAGTAAGGCTTACTAAACGAGGCCGGATTGTGATAGCTTGGACAGTTGAGTCCGATGTTTCTGAGGAAGGGCACCAATTGTGACGTAGATCCCTGATAAACGCATTGCCCTTCTGCCAATGTGTACAGAGCGTCGAACATTTCAAACAATCTCGCGCTAGGCTGATGTATGGTGCAGATTATCGTCCTTCCTCCTCGGGCCAGGGTTTTCAGGAGCGATATACATTGAAAGCACGACGACGAGTCCAAACCGCTGTAAAACAATGAACAAACCGTGTAATCGAATATCTGTCTCTTTGGATTTTTGGATATCCTCGTTTTGTATATTTAGTACGGCTCTCGAAATGAGAGACCTAGATGCTCGGTCACGAAATCAGTCGCGTTCTTTTCCCCTGAACGACGCAACGCCTGGCTACAAACACGCGCGGACCTTGGATCGTCGGTCATTGATCACTTGTTTTCTTCGCATCTTATCGTCTCGAAAAGCCTTGAGGGAACCGGTTACGCGCGTGTCTTCAAAAATTTTCAATCGCTCGCGAAATGCATACAAATATTTAGAAATTAAAACGCGCAGCGATAACGCGAAAACGAGAAACGAAAACAGTTTGTTGGTACTTGCAACGACGCGAAAATTTTGAAGAAATTGCCTGCACGCGAGTACAGTGAAAGTCGAAGCGGAGTGTTTCAAAAACTTAGACACTACTAATCGCATACTTTCTCCCGCCTGTTACACATTTATCCTTTCGCGCGATTTCCAGGCAAACGATTCGTTGGAGCTTGATCCGTTTGCGCGAAAAATAATTCTACGAAAATAGGAAAACATCTTCAAAACTTCTTTTCTTAATATAGGAGAGAAAACTGTCACAGTGATCATAGAAATTATTTAAGTGTTTGTAAGATCGTAAAATAATGTTTTTCTTTCGAATGCGCAATTTGAATGCTTTTCGAGAAACACGCTTCGCTGCAAGTTCATACACACTTTGCAGGGACTCTAAAGATCATTGCCTGACACTGACCATGCTTTCAGTACAACGTTACATAAAAACTGGACAGGTTTCTCTGACGCTGATAGCGGTGAAAGTAGAAATACATAATAAAAAACATATGTTCCTAAGATGATTTTGCACTTGTACATTTCATCCATCCGTGGATTTCATATTTCTAAACATTGACCTTATCTCGATTCTTTTTTCTTTTCTCGATGCGTATACACGCGCGAAAGTAACGGGACCGTATCGATTTATATTCTTTCGAGTGCACTGCGCTGAAAATGCAAGACATTGATATTCGGTAGGGTCTATCCTCGTTTACCTAGTCGGTTCGTCGAAGAACATTATGGGAGGATTATTGACCAATTCAAGGGCGATTGACAGTCTTTTTTTCTGGCCGCCGCTTAAGTTCGAGGTCATGGTTCGACGATGTTCGGACAGACCAAGCGTTTCTAAGATCTCCTGAATCTGAAACACAAAGGAAATTATTTGAGCGTGGAGTCGAAGCTTTCCTGCGAGGTTTTCCTCCGTTGCAAAACGATGGAAAACGAATGAAACCGGATCAGGAGTTGATCATGGACGTACCACTTCTTCCTTTTCCTCTTTACTAACGTGAACGCCGAGCTTCAGATTCGAAGCGACTTTCATGGCTTCGGCCACTGTTAAATTGGCGTGAAGCTGATTGTCTTGCATGATGTAGCAGGAAAGTTTTCTAAAGGCACTAAGATTCCTCTCGTGACCATTCATCGTGATACTTCCCTCCACGCCGGTCGACCTAAACATACATTCGTAACCTTTTCACGTTTCTGGTTAGTGGAATGACTCGTATTTAGGTGAAGACGAAGCGACGAACGAGGTCTAAAGTAGTCAAGGCGAGCTTAAAAAGGGACTGAGGTTTTTTTTTATTATTCTTCGCTGGTTACCGACACATTTTCGCCTCGTATAAATTAAAGCGGCGATTAACGCGATCGCGACGTCAGAAAACGAAACGGAATAATACCGAGCGACAGAATAAAGCCGTGGGTCACGACTCGAATATCTTCAATCATCGAATTCAATTTACAATTCGGGACAAGAAAGGACGGAACCGGTTCGGCCGACGAATCGCTAACAACCATTATACCTTTCATTCGGCTTGTCGCGAGTGCGATCGAATTAATTTTTCGTTTGGTACTCGGTGCCAGCGTGGATTTAAAAGCCGTTTAGAAAGCGCTTGAACCACGGATGTATCGAAAAAGTCCTTGCGAAAAAGTTGCGTAACAACGACTCGCGAAGAAAGCGAAATCGCATCACAGGAAGAAAGTGAAATCACAACCGATCGAAGAAAGTGAAACGCCACGGTTCGAAAAAGACGGAAAACTTCCATCCTCGCTTCGGAACGCGCGGTTATTGTTCGCCGCTTCGAGTCATCGAAACGTTCTCTAAACTGTTCGCAAACCTGCGTAGACTGTATAAAAAAGGAACGCCGGTCGAGTCGACGCGGGCAAAGGATGATATCGTAACAGATAACGATCTCGTTACGAAACTTGTAAACATAATGACTCACTTGTATCCGGTTAGGATGTTTAAAAGAGTGGACTTTCCCGCACCGGAAGGCCCCATAATAGCCGTCAGTTCTCCAGACCGCAGCCTTCCGCTGACGGACTTCAGGATTGTCTTTACATCTGAAAAACAGAGACAAAGCGTGTGACACGTGTAAAGACTGCGACTTAAAAATAGCGCGAAACTATAGATCACCTTTTGTCTGAACGCGAACGATCCTCGACTACCTCGACACCGTCAACAATCGTGAACATTATGCTCGATGGTCGCGAAATATTGAAACAAAGAAAATCGCATCGAGGCATCGGCAACCATGTATGAACATGCATCATTTCCTCGATTGTCAACCCATACTTTGCTCCGGGCAGCGGATATCGCGAAATAACGAGGCACGTCTTATCGTTTCGGAGTCGTGCGCCATGAAAGAAAAATCATGCTACCGCGAACGGTGCACTACTGCTGTGTGACTTTTAACCACGCGATACAGCAAGTCCGGTACCGATATTACGATGTTATTATCGTTACATGACACGGCATGACAATGTCACATACGTTTATTCGAGATTACGTGACTTTAGCTGCTCTTTTTGTTGCAATTGTAACGTGCTTGTTCATCTAACTGAGAAAAACTAGAACTCGATGTACAAAGATTAAAAGTAAGCATCGATAAACAGAACGTAGTTCTACAATTATGATACGCTGACATTACACGAAGTACGAACTCTGTCTCGGATTATTATTGAAAACAGGAAACACGTCGTCGAAACTCTCGCTGGAATTGTCGCTTGCGACACGCTCGATCGCCTTCAAAAGTATAGTAATTGGAAGCGCAATTATTTGACGAACGATAGAATCGTAAACAACTCGACTGGCGGAACGCGTGCGCGTCGGTCTTGTCAATTAAATCCGCTGCAATCGAACTAGATAACCTATGAGCATCTGGTTAATGTCCGAGGAAAGTCGGTTTCGAAGAGTTGCCGCTTCCAGTTGCGCAAAACACAGATTGCAAAAATGATGCCATTACGTACTTAAACGTACACGTTCACTTTCTATACCTAGCTGTACGCTACTCCGATCGCTCTATTTGCGTGTGTGCGCGCGTGCAGATGTACGTCACCCATGTAGCCACATAAACATCGAAAACATTTTCAATTGTAAAACTAGTATCTAGAAGAGAAACTGCGTTTGCTCAAAGAGCAGATTGAAAGATTTATAAGACGATTTAAATGAACGTGAACTGCGTAGGAACAAGCACAACGTTCATCGAAAACAAATTATTTTGACTCGATAAAAATTCAGGAAACGATTGATATATTTTCTTTGTATCGAATCAAAAGTGCAAAGTAAATGCCAGCACGATAACGGACAACAGAGCTTATCGCACAGCCAGCTGCAAGTGGAACAGTAACTTGGACCGAGTATAAATCAACGATAAGTGGGAACAAAGAGTACTTTTCGAATTGCTCTTTCTATTATTACACTGCGAATTCTCTCCAAATAAATATCTAACAGGAGAAATCACTCAATTGTAACGCGGTGATTTTTATGAGCTTTTGGTATTTAGTATTTATTTATTCACGGGCAAGAAAAATCTTTTAGTGTACATTCATATAATGAACTTCGAGAATGACGATAATATAAAACCAAATAACAGAAAAAGAAAGAAGAGAAAAAATATATTTAATACTGATATAATCAAATGAAGTAAAAGACAAAAAAAAGTACAAGTAACAAAATGGTATGATATAATACTCGAAAAAATATTTGATACGTATGTTTTTTGTATCGGTAGTAATTTGAACCCACTTTGAAGGGGTTGAAATAACTTCTAAAGTTGGGGTGGAAAATGTATTTTTCAAGTTTAGTGGCTGTTTTAGCCCCTTCAGAGTTAATTGTCGCCGATAAAAAAGAAGAAAGCGTTAAATATTTTTTCGAGTACTATGTTATATCAAAAGCGCATCAAAAAAGAAGCGTTACAATTGAGAAATATCTTTTATAAGTCTCGAATAGAATACGGTGAATAATGAGCGCGTGTTTTCTTTTTTTTTTAAAGATACAAGTGCTTTAGAAATCGTGCCCGAAACATTATGCCATAACCGGTCTTCTTACAAAATCGCGGTCACAAATTTCGTTGGCTGTAGCGAACCGTGCAGAAACCGTTTAGACAAATTTCCTCGCTCGAACGTGACGACGATAATCTCTGCATTCTTTATACATATTTCATAAAACGGGAAGTAGCAGCTTATCAGTGGATAATAATTTTTATTTCTGCAAAGTACTATCCATCACGTGAATGAAACATGGTGCAAGCAATTTGTTTTTATATCTTTTTTTTTTTTCGTTTCGGCCGGTATTTATCTTTAATTACGATGCATTTTTGATAAGACGTATCAGTAGTAAATATGCAAACGCTGCAAACACGTGGCTCCTATGGCCCGCGATTCGCCCTTCCCTCGCGCAAATGGCATTTACTTTCACTTTGTGGTCAATGTCATCGAAAACCAGTTTCAAACGTTTCGATTTGCCGAATGCGCAACGATGCAATATCTGAAACCGCGAATCTACTCTCCGAGCCGGACTCTGAACAAGAAGCCACTGCACGATTTCGCATGCGAGTCGCGTACGAATCCAGGCACGTATTTGTTTCTACGTGCGATTATTATCGAAGCGTACTTACTGTTTTTACGGCCCTCGCGCACTTTGTACGTCAGATCGGTGAACGCCAGGTCCACCGGCGGCCTTTTTGGTAGGTGGGTGATCGTTTTCGGCTGCATCGGTACGATTTGCAGCCTGGTCCCCGATCCCTTTCTAGGTTCCAACAAAATTTCATTGGTATTGTCCTCTCGCGAGGAATTGCCCTCGAGCTTCATCTTTGATCGTGATTCTTGCACAGTCTGCGTTCAACCAGGGATTCGATTTTAACTCGTAAACGGAGATTTAACTTTCTTTTCCCCTTTTCGCAGTCAATTCTCATTCAAACCGGTACCCGCAACTCTCCGGCCTCCTCAAAGAACGAACGTACGACCTCATTCATCGCCTGAAAAAAGGATTCCGTTCGAAATTCGAATTACTCTGGCGACGATTCAACAGAATTCAGATCCAAGATCGAGAGGCTATCGAAATTTACAAATGCTTCCGCATTAAAAAACGACCGCGATCGAGCTATCGCCATGGTGGGGATCGAGTTAGTGACTGACCTTTTCGTGGAAAAAGTCGCGAACTGATTACGATTACGGCATTATCTATGCCGAATCGGTGAAAATGAGTGCTTCAATAATGTTTTGAATATTATCGAGAACTGTTTTGATGTTGGTGGATCCCATGAAAGTCTTTACACACGGTGGCAAATCGCCGGGCGACCAAAAATCGGATTTGGCGATCTACAACCGATTTGGCGATCTACAGCCGATTTGGCGACCTTCGCACTACTGTTAATCGCCGAATCGATTGCAGATCACCGAATAAATTTTTGGTCACTCGACGACTTGTCGCTCGTGTGTAAAGCTAAGTTTATATTAGGCAAGTTTTGGTTGGCCAACCGAGTTGAACGGGTTCTAATCGTTCAAAGTTGCCTATAAAATGGATTTCAACCGGATTGAAATCGATCGACCAAAAGTTTGCATAATGTAAACGGAGTTTAAAGGCTCTAAGAGTTTGAATCCTGGTAAATGATAAATTAGAAAGAGTCGAGAAGTTCGCGCGCGGAAGAGTCGCACGGAGTGGAAGCAAACATTCTCTCCCCGCAGGGAATTTCGAATAAGCCGCGTTCTTACGCCGTCGGTATAACAACGCGTAGGAAGTTGAACAAAAAGAGAAGGCCATGCCTTTAGAGCAACTGCGTAGACCCTCGACTCTACCCTCGAGTCGACTGCGAGCGCATCCCGACTTGAATTCCACGTTCTCTTGGAGCGGAAGACACGTTCCGATTGGAGAGGTCAGTAAACACACTCGCGGTACGCGGTGTCGCGACTTTTTCCGAACGATTGACGCGTTTATAGAAGCGACTCCGTTCGCCGCCGATAACGAGGAGCGTATAAAAAAGAAGTCGACACTACAGTCAGCTCGGCGAGTGCGACGCTCGAACCTCGATGTCTCGAGTCTCGAGACTGACTGACTGGTTGACTCTATCGTTCCGCTGCACAACGGCCATCACCATTGACCGTCGTTGCTTTCCAGCGTGTGCTCTTTCTCTCTTCGTTCCTCCACCCTTTCCCCACTTATCTCGCTTTGTGTCTCTCTCGCGCGCTCTCGTCGTTCTCCGGGGACCGTGTTCTTCTCCGCACGACAAAGACGATCCACCGAGAACGAAGAGAGTGAAAATTGACTGTACATATAGCGACCAAAGTCTACGTCCCTTGCTAATCGTTCGACTAACTTCGAGCTACTATTTGGTCGCGTTTATTCAACTTGTCGGTCACGGTTCTCGCTCCTCGTATCGGTCACTTTGATATCTTTCCATGGGGGACATTGTTGCTGGCGACCTCGCTGTTAACCGGTGCTCATTAATTGTTCATCGACCGAACTATTTTTCGCCTAGAGCCAAGCGGAAAAGAGCGGTTCTAATTTAATGGTAATGTATTGCTCCGATTGCCGATCGCTGCGCCACACAGTGAGGCCGATGAATGCCAAACACGGTAAAAAGTCATTTTTCGCAATATATACTCGGAACAAAAAATTTGTTATCAACAGTTAATTTGACAGTTAATAGGCATCATTTTGTAAATTTTTTTACTATTTATCAATTATTAATACGACTAAATGACTTTAAAGTATACTCAGTGTGAAAATTGTATGAAACTAATTCATCATTTATAATTACTTCGCTTGTTGAAATTAAATAATAGCTGACAGAATTAAGTCTATCTAGTGTCTACTACAATTATATGCAACTAAGGAAAGATTTTTTTAATGCTTTTTTAGTTATAGCAAATAGAATATGTTAAATTTTCATTCTACTTTTTAATTATGACTGCAGCGAGTTGCAAACACGTATAATATTTTTTAAGATACATACAAATAACAAAGGTTTATATACACATGGAAACAAATTTGGGAATAATAAATCATTAAACAAGTTAATGTTTCTACAAACAAATGGAATTCCTTTTTTGTCTAGTAACAGTAATATATTGCTATTTTTTATTTAATTTTTTTTTATCAGAAAGATCCTTTTTTTGTATGCTACTATTTTTATAGAAGACTGTACCATTTTTTGACTAATGAAGTTAGAATATTAGACGAAATTGTAACACAGTTTTAATAGTTTACTGCGTCTCGAAAAAATGAAGTTAAAAAATTGTCAAGACTATCAATATTTTCCCGTCCATAGTTCGATGAAAAATAAATAAACAGCCCATCAAAAATTTGTAAAGCCCCTAAAAACGATTTCCTAAAAAAGTGAGTAAAATACAAAAATAATTTTAGTCAACTTTTCCGATCCAACTACTCCACTGTGCGTCATGCGATCGTCAATGAGAAACCTGTGTCCGTTCCTTGAAGGACCATCATCGACGCTTAAAATGGTTCAGGTCGGATCAGACGGCCATCGCGTGCGTGAACAAGAAGTTGAGCGTCACTATGATATTTAAGAATTCTATACACGGCCGTGAAAAAACGATCTAATTAGAGGGAGCATCGCGATGATATTTCCTGATTTAACCTTCAACGGACAGATATGAAGTAAAAAAGGAACCATATGCGGATCGTTTAGACACGTCGGCGACATTTTTATGGATATTATAAGTTATAAATCATCGTGAAACATCTTGCGAGCTGCCCGCTATTCGCCAAACTGATTAACGACCGTTTACACTTCTCTCGCGTTTGCGAAAGACAATAAGTGGCAACGGATGTCGTCGAGAAAGCACCGCTTTGACGTCTGAGGTCCGACGTGTCACGTTTCGTCGGCGTCACGCCGTACGTGTCAAAGTTAAAAAGGAGCAAAGCAGTTCGTTAAAGCGGACTGCAAAAGCGTCGCGGTTTGATCGTTAACCGCTCGTCGCGGCGGGGTACGCGAAAGCGAAGTAAGCCCTGTGACCACGAATTGTTGTCAAAGTTCTAGTGAAAACGGACAATTTAGATAAAAATTTCGGACGATACGGAAAATGCTGCGCGTCCCATTTTCCCATACCTAACAGTTGCCAATTTTCACAACTAACCAGTTGTAACAGGATAAACAGTTACAGTTACCAAAACTGTGTCCGAGAACTTGGACACAGTTCTTGAACCGTGGACACAGGGCTTTAGGCCGTGGTTATAGGTTACAGTGGACACATTTTGCGCGAAAAATCGCGATGTGTATAAGTATGCATATACAGGGTATTTCATTTAATTTGAGCCTGTTAAATATCTGGAGAATAAGGCATCGTACAAAAAAATGTTCCTAATAAACTTTCAATGATTTCGATGGGGCTATTCATCTGTAGAGAAAATAGCCCACCCCCGCCGCCTTGGAGGGTGGGGCAGGGGGCAACTTTGAAATTTTAAATGGAAACCCCTATTTTTTATTGCAGATTCAGATTCTACACTACAAAGTACGTAAGTTTTATCCGAAACATTTTTTTCGATTCGTGACAGATGGCGCTGTAATCACTTTTGAGTTGTGTGCAATCATTTGAAACTCGGATCAATAAATGCATCGAAGTTGAGGGTCATCATTTCGAGGATTTATTGTAAATGGATGGTGAGAGGCGAGGGGACTCACCGACAGAAAGTACCCCGAGAACAGAAAACTAATACGTCCAGATCGTTGTTCCTGGATGATGCTAAAAGTGATGATTTTATCGAATTTTCCTTACTTGGAGTCAAAATTAAAAAATCAAATTAAACTTCCTTTCTTGAAAACATTACTCATGTGTCTCTTAATATTTCAAATGACAGAGTGAATGTTATTTTTATTTGCGACTACAGCGCCATCTATAAAAAACCGAAAAATGTCACGTAAAAATTACGTATTTTCTCCGTACAATCTGAATCTGCAAAAAATAGGGGTTCCCATTAGAAACATTCAACACGCCTTTTTTTTATGTTATGATCGGAAGTGCAATTTTTGAGATAACCGCAAAATCTTATTTTTCGCAATTGCAGCACCATATGTCACGGATCGAAAGAAATGCTTCGGACAAAACTTACGTATTTTGCGGCATAGAATCCGAATCTGTAATAAAAAATAGGGGTTTCCATTTAAAATTTCAAAGTTGCCCGCTGCCTCACATACAGGGGTGGCAGGGGCGGGCTATTTTTTGTACAGGTGAATAGCCCCTTCAAAATCATTGGAAGTTTATTTGAAACATTTTTTTGTGCGATGCTTAGTTTTCCAGATATTTGACAGTCTCAAGTTAAATGAAACACCCTGTATATATTTTTCGTGATTTATCGCGCGACGCTCGTTTCCGTTCGAAATCGCGTCCGCTATAACCGTAGCTTTATCGTCGACGGAAGCAGTCTCGATTCTCGATGATTTGCGGCGGAGGGGAAAAAAAAAAAAAGATACGTAGGCGTCTCGTTCTATGGCAAATTGCCGATGACGCATGACGCGTTCAATTCTATGACTCGGTTTATGAATCGATATTGCTGGCTGTATTTTCCCGAAGTGTACGCGGAGACATTTTGAACAGTCGCCGATGATACCGGTAGCAACGAATGCACGACTCGCATTAACGATAATGACATCGCTTATACAAATGACACGTTAATGATCGAAACACGGAACGAGATTTTATCCCAGGACGTGGAATATAGCCGTGAAAAAAGTAGACTTTACGATATGAGGTACTTACAAGAAACGTCTGTATCGTTTGTTTCATGGTCGGAGCAACTCCGATCGGACGTAGGATTTCGAATCGTTACATTTTCCTCGTAAGATCTACATACTTCATGTCACGTAGATCCCGTACAAAATCACGATGTCATTGTACGCATGCACATGGAAGTATTTAAAAGGACACGTCTCCTATTTGATATGCACCGACCTGGTCCAGGTCCAGACACGTGCACAAGTTCACGTGTTCAATGCGGTCGAAACATGTTCAACCAAAAAAATACCATGCATAGGATGCATACAAACTGTTTCGGGATGAATAGTACAACCGGGCATGGATGAATTTCTTATAAAAAAAATTAATAAAAAATGTGGAATTAAGATTTTTTTGTTTCACTTTGCGTTTTCGAGAAAGTCAAGTTGAGACATTGACTATGTACGAATGCACACTTCACGCTTTAGACTTAACCAATTGGTCGATGTATTATATCATTTCTTTATTTAAGATCATGTAAACATTAGCAATCTTACTCGGCTTTCCCCGATGCACATGAGCGACAAACAGTCGCTGCGATTCTGCATATTAAATACTTTGTTTTTCACAAATACAAGTAAATCTGGCAACATCACTGACATGAAATCGTAATGATCGCAGATGATCGCAGCGACTTCGGGTCCTTATGAAAAAGAATTGATTCAAATTTTATTGAGAGTAGTTCGCGCTTCCTGAATTTGACAAACAACAATCTATTTATGGCAAAATGGACAACAGTTTCAGCCATTTCTTCATTAATGTCATAAGAACTTCGCTAAAATGTGGTATTAATTACTACATATGTATACTTCATAATATTGTCAAAATTCTTTGAAATTTTTTTTCTTTCTTTTTCTTATGTTTTTGTTATTATTCATTTCTATTTTTCGGCGACTTCGTATACCCATATCATATCATATTCGCTTTTGTACACTAATGAGATTCATCCCGTTTATATAATAAATAAATAAAATGCTAATGTATAGTGCGATCGGTGAAGTCAAAAGTGTGCTAAGTACGTGCGCATAATTTTATCGAAAACAAAAGGGTAAACAAAAAATTGTTATTCTATATCTTTTATTTATTTTTTCATAAGGAATTCACCTATACCTGATTGTACTATCCGTTCCAAAACACTCTGTATAATATGATATCAAGGAGTTACATACGTTCTCGGTGCCAAAAAATGGATCATTTTACGAATTTAGTTCCTGAAGAAGAGTGAAGCAAATCGAAAATGCAATAATTGCATCTTATTTTTGGGATACTTATTTATATAAAAAAATTTGATTAGTACGCATTTGTCCTATTTTGTCTCCATTTTCAGTCATTTCAGCAAAGACCGAATTGTCAGCACGATATTTGTCTGACAATGAGAAAATACACAATTATAAAAGTGTAATAACGATCTTATAAAGTGGCGTTGTAGCAATGAGTCATCGGGTCAAAGTGTTGAATTTGTGGAAAATAAGAAAATTATGTCACTTTGAAAAAAAACGAATTTTTGTCTCAAATTTCGCTATTTAAACAGTAAAAAAAAATATAAAAAATTAAGAATTTTAGAAAGTGATGGTCTCAGGGAATATGATTCTGCGTAAACGGCGCCAAGTTAATGAAAAAATGTTAAAAATTGTAGACGTTATCATGCTGACCAGTTCAAAAGATATAATGCAGAGAAAAATACGTTCAAAATTACAAGAGTCCTAAAATACTCAAAAATACATGTTTTTTGCAGCTTAAACTTAATCAGCCATTCCTGCAGCATGCTTGGAGACCCTTCCCTTTTTCCAAATAGTACATATTTTACAGACTATAAACATTTGATTTCAGTGATATATGATTTTGATTTTTTTTTAAATTGAGAACAGTCCGCGATTTTGACGTTTTATTAACTCGAATTGTTTATTAGACACTGACAAATACCAATCTTCAACCAAAGTAAAATATATAACAGATATCAGAAATGTGTGTCCTGATATCGTCGACATTGGAGAAGCGTTTTTGAGTCAGAGCTAACGATCTAAACGCATAAACTACAATACTACATGGTCAGCAAATTCCACGTTGCTAGCCTAATTCTTTGATCTCTTGCAGCGTCTAGCATGCAATATGTAGGCAAACATTATCCTGTTGTAAAATGATTCCTTTTCGTGGGAACTTTTTTGCTATTATGTCTCACTATGGTCAAACTAAGATAGCACGACTATTTTTAATCAGCTCCAAACGATAGTATCGAGGAAATATAAAGTCGCGTTTCCACTAGCGTTTACAAGCTGTTCACGAACGTATGCAATATGACAATTGAATTTCGTGAAAATCAATTTTTTCAATAATTCGTGTAACATATAAAAGGATATTGTATTGCTTATAGAAAGTTTACGAACTGCTTGCAAACTGTTGGCTGTTCAGAATTGGGAAAAATGTAATTTATAAATCACAAATTGTGATTAAAGTGTAATTGTTCATTCGATCACGAGTTTTTTTTCTGTAATTATTATTTATTACTGACTACAATATAACTGTGTAGTCAATAAAGATTAACGGTTACAAAAAATAGTTTGCAATTGAATTAGTTAATCAGAATTTATGATTTGTAGTCAGATTGTACTTTGCTCAACTCTGTGACTAGTGTATACGCAGCTTTACGGTCGCGAATTTTAAGTTAAGAAACGTATTATGTATTATGTATATCTGAAATGACTAATCTATTTGATATAATCTTCTACGAAATGCAAATATTGGAATTAACGTAAGCAATATCTGGTTACGTAGATGATGCTTAGACACGCGGAAAAACTATCGAACGAAAATTCTGTGTCATCATTATCGTTGCAAATGCGCTGTATTAGAAAAACTGTCGAGCTACTGTGAATGAAGTTATCATGAGATGCTCCGCGATGCTAGCCGGAATAAAGGTCGCTTACACAACCATGAGCTCAAAGTCCGTGCGAACAGTTGTCGTTGTTCTGGTTACGATAACACCGTAATTATTATTTTGCTACAGTAGATTTTCTATCAGTGCCACTATGATTTGTATCGTACATTCTCGCGGACTCGCAAACTAATAGCGTGCACGTCAGATTTCAAGGTGTTTCAACTTAAAGATGCAAACGATCCTCCTTCTACACGCTTTACAATTATATCTCATTAGTCATTAGGAAGATTGGTTGCAACGAGGCTCGAAGTCCATCGAGGGCCGTATCGTTTTCTTATCGATCAAATTATCGGCATTCGATCCGATTTATCAGAAAAGCTTCTATGATATACAAGATGTTATGACAGAAACGATCGCTCGTGCTACGCTTCTGTTGATCGTGTATTCGATGAATTAATCTGAAAAACTTCAAACGCAAGTTGCAACAGTTGATGTATACGAGTAGCAGCTAGCTTGATCGATTGACTCATTCAGAGTCATCTGATTGAGTCGATCGTCCGTGGAGAACAGCGAGTGCAGGACCAAATAGAGATACGAAGGGTGTAAATAAGATGCGGTGCGCAAAGTGCGATATACAGGGTGCTCCAAAACGAAGCGATCCAGGAAGAAACCCAAGCCGAGTTTTAAGAGTGTCATTCCACTGCATGCAATACACGAGCGCAAGAATTCAAGGAACTGAAGAGTACTATCGAGTCTCTTTAAAAGTTCTCTCACGAACTCTTCCGACGATGCGGCGGAACGATGTAGTCACGAGGCTGTTGCAATCCATCTATCAACCGCATCGCGTTTATACCTTTTATTCGGTCTCAACGAGTAGAAGCGACCAAAGAGAATTTTCAACGATACGAACGATGCAAAATATACTATGGACTATACCCCACTGTGCAAAACACGCTACTACAAAAACAGACTGTGTCATTGTGTGCATAGAATTCGATCAAAGCTAAATACTGATAAAGCTTGAGAGACAATTCATTAGAAAGTGAAATCTAAAGTAAATGGTCCGTTTTGCTTACCGATCGACGCCATTAATTAAAGCCATTTGGCCGTTCTGTCTCTCGGTCTCCACCATGATCTTTTACCTCGTTACCGATGAAACAATTCGATCCTCTGCAACCACACAAATATATTATTAAGTTCACAGATTGTGTATCGCATTTTATATATATTTAGGTTGGGAAATAAGTTATTTCGGTGTTTGTCAGTTATTCCACTTTATAAAACTAAACGAACTTAAATGTCAAATAAACATATATTTAAATTGTTTGAAAATCTACACTATTGGATTAACAGATAAGTTCGTTTGATTCTTTTAGCGTTAAGTGAATGACAACAATCGAACGAATTTATTTGCCAACCCAATAATTACGATGTAACGTAATGACCATGCAACTATGTGGTGCGAAAAAACTTGTTTGTATCGTCATTATATTACGTGCGATCGAAAAAAAAAAAGGAAATAGTTCACCAATTTCATGCCAATAATATAGTAGTTTCCATAATGCATAGAAATTATTGGGAATGTTTTATAATCTCTGGAAAGTGTAAATTGTTGCATCAAACGGCGATACAGACGAACTCGTCGACCTTGACCAGACAACTAAGCGAAGTTTGATTCATGAAATTTACATAATGGTCATCGAGAGGCTTAAACTTTTGCTTGAAGTTACGATTCCGAGTGAAATTCGAAAATCATCGTGTCGACTTTTCCGCGTAACATTCCCGAAAGAAAGTTGAATGTGGCGGGAAACCGAGGAATCAATAAACCCACGCTATTCTTATCGGCGGAGCAGGTATAGTACTCCGTTCGCTTGTTCTGAATTTCTGAATGGGACAATACACCATCGCAGATGAATTATCAATCGCAGAGGAATGAGGAAAATGTTGCAAAAGAAATAAGGAAAAGTGCAAATGCAAGGAAGAAAAAAAATTAAAGGTCATCCGGACGGGGAAAATTAACACGCAGCGTGTTGGCAGGCTAACTGCGAGAACTCGAGGTTATGATTGTAAGCAGAATCTAGCGTTCGATTCACACGCGCGTCGAACGACTATCGCAATACGTACCGTCTCTATGAACGAACAGTTTCTCCGTGTACAGTGGACGTCCGAGATGCACCTCTGCAAGTGTCGTGGCGATTATGTGCTGCGCGACAGAAAAGCTCCGCATACCACCTTCAACAACTACCCAACGCGCGACCCGACTTTCCACTAAACACGCCGATCGATGGGCGACGACTGTTGTGTGTTTTAATCGTGCTCCCCGTTTGATCAACGATCGCTCATCTCCCATACCAAAACACAATCAGCGGATTGGTTGTCGATAAGTCTGTAGAATCGGAAACCCCAGCATCCTATCCACTTTTAATTCGATTCCCCCCACCGACGATCGTCGTGACGTTTACGATCCGATTCTCGAGTTTTGCCCGTTCCATTCTTCGATAGATCAGACCAGAAGCGACGTTTTTATCCGCTAACGAATATGGCTGTCTTCGACTTATCATAACCGATAAAGTTGCGAGCTATGTTACCGGTTAACCGCCGTCACACAACCTAATCGTGTATGATCGCGCGTATATTGTATGCATTTGTATACTTGTTCGTTCATGAGATGTTGGCCGGCTGCCAAAAAGCTAAAACTGCAACCGCCCACTTATATTACTCGATTTTGAGTAGTGACACCCCCTATTCAGACAGAATGTTATTATAGGCTGAGCCGATCACGTGGTACAAGATTCCTCTTTCCCCGCAGTAGTTGTAATTTGTGGGAAGTCGGCCAACATCTCATGAACGCCCAGTACACGCAGTTACATCTTGTCTTGACACATGACAACACACGGGTCATGAGATATCTCATGCATAATAAAACATACGTTGAGCTTTTATAAATATTTGAAATTGAAATGAATTCGTACGAATATGGAGCAGAGCTTATTTAACCCATTTGCGAGCAGGAATTTATAAGTATATCGGGTTGAAAATATCTTCGGAAAAGAAAAGGAACTTTCAGATAAGATATAAAGTTGAAATTTTGTATGTATATAGCTGGATAATCCTATCAATATACCATTGAGGATCAAATTCCTGATTATTGAAGACTTAGTATGGTGGTATTTTTAACGTGTAAATATGAAAATTAATCTAATCTCAGAATTGGTGTGATATTTGAACAATGTTTTATCAGTTGTAGTGTTTGTAATGTTTTATCTTCAATTTGGCATCTAAAAGTACAAAAATAACACTAATTAAAGTATAATCTAAGTTCGAAAGGTAAAAAAGCAAAGGGAGCAATTTTTTATCAGCTAAATTATGTTTGATATTGGTCATCAAATTTTACTTTTTAAGTTCAAACTAGTTAATAATTAGACTGCGGAAGTTTAAGCAAATTCATATTTTCAAGAGCATAGAAAAAGAAAAGGAAGTTTTCCTTCAGAGTATTACAAAATGTTTCCTGTATTTTTATGTCTATGCACATCTTTTATGCATTTTGGCACATTTAAAATGGCCATAAATGCATAAACATCCGCAGTCTATTAATAACTATTCAATAATTTTTTGAAATAAATTTTGAACCCTTATTGTATGATATTGACGTATCTACTAAACACTAAACTGATCAGAAATTGTGTTCTTGATTGTATTGAGAAAAATCTGAAAGTCCAATATTTTTAATTCTTATAGAAACAAATTACTAACAAAAAACTATCAGACCAGGTTAGCCTGATATTTCCATAATATTGATATATCCAGTATCCAGCTTATGATTCGCATATATTATAGTGTCCATTGAAATCATATACAATCTGTCATTTCCTAAATGATTGAAATAGGAAAAAAATATCTATACGAAACTGAATAGTAAAAAGAGAGCAATCTTATTAGCTATAAGAATTTTTTATTAATATTACTGTTTTAAAAAGATATGAAAGACAAGTTCTGTTCTTTCAATTGGAGCTATTTAATTTTAATTATAGAAGATGCATTTAACAATTTCCTGCAATATAGAAATAATTCAAGAAACACTAACTTTAAACCCGGTTTATGATATATTATTAAAGGGGAAAAAATGAAAAATTTAACGTACATACAATTAATTTTTGGCTTACCTAGTGCATCTAAATAGTTACTTTGCACGAATGGAGTTAAGTATAATAAAATTCTAAACAGAATATAAAGAAATAAAAAAATTTCGATAAAAGAATTCTAAAAACGCTGCTTAGAACGTAAACCTGAAAGATGAAAATAGGAATTTCCAGGAAATAGGAATGTATTTTGGGTACTCATCGACATATGTAAAATAAGAGTGCTGTTTATTTTCTTTTCTGGTAGAAGTTGAGTGTTTGCTATACGACGAATACATTGCTTGAATTTAATTAACATGAAATTACTTTAATAATGGCTCACACAACTCTAAAAATAACTTAAAAATGTTCTATCTTTAAAAAAATCTCAAAATCTGGAATTTGAAGTATGTACATACTTAGAAATTATTTAAAATTTGAAATACAATACATACAATCAAAGCAAATATAATCTTTTGAAGAAGCACAGATAATCTAGCAGAAATTTAATAACTAACTATACTTTAAATTCTTAATCTTAATTTTTCAACTTGAAATTTTCGTATCTCCCACTTGAAACTTTCAATTTCAACTCTGAAAATTTTTAAAACTGTAACTTGATATCTTAAAAATCTACAACATGAAATCTTAAAATCTTCAATTTCAACTATGAAAATCTTTAAATCTACATCTTGAAATCTTTGTATCTCAGACTTTTTAGCCTAGTTTTTTGTATTGCACGAGCCATTTAGCAGCTAATATTCTACCAATTATTTTGCCAGTCTTTGAAATTTCTAACAGTATCAATCACTACTTGATATTGCAACTACTCAAAATGTTTGCTTGTTAAGAAGAAAGCGAACAATGTCACTCAAGTAAAACCGCGCGATCGTTGAAAGACTTCGTATCGCTCGCGTGCATCGGATCAAAGTTTCTGCGTTGCAGCCATTAGCAAATCCCTGTCGCTTCGTTCGCGAAGCAACAGAAACTTCCCAAGTCACACCACGTGGAGGTTGCTGCAAATAGTGACTCGCCCTATCTCCAACGGATCCCATCCACCCTCCTTTAGCAAAATCAAAGCCGCATACATTTTAGCGGCAAACATACTGTCCGCTTTACAGAAAAACGGGCAGAATGTGTACTATAATGGACCTACCCGGGGAAAAAGTTAGAGGTGCTAATCATCCCCTAGACTTTTTCCAAGCTAAAATCTAATCTATCTTAAATCTACCCACTGAACAATTAGATAGGCTGGGAATAATATTGTGTGATCGCTTCGTCAATATGTTATTTTCTGGTGTTCGCCTAAAAATCAAAGCGAACCACCAGTAACGCAAACGCATCGGATCTCGCACTCCCTACTGCGGGAGTTGCGCGAATTTAGTTACACTGTCCAACTCCTTCGACTCATCATCACGAGGATAACGAGAGAAGGTAGAGACGTAAATAGTGTAGAAACATTATTTGTTGCTATCCTATTTACACGCGAGTTTTGAGGTAGAAGCTAAGCGAAGAACCTAGGGTTACAAGCGCTTCCATTCATCCACAATCGCAAAGACACCCTAATGGGATACCGTTTCACGCGTACGATCTCCCCAGCCCGATTCTCTCGAACCGTATTACCTAAAACAAGGCAGATGAGAAAATGCAGATACATCTGCTGAATCGCCACGCGAAACGGGCCGTGTAATGGCGTCGCTCGCGTCACGGACATCTCCGTGTTCCAAGGATAAATTCCCCGGCCACGGTTACTTCCAGACGCAGCACTAATTGCTCGTCTCCTGGCGAAACGATGCCTTGGAAACGACCACCGAACTTTCCGAACCGTTCGAACAAAGCCAGACGAAACAGAAAATGGCGACCGCCACCATTAGGCTGCGTGTCCACGAACGCGCAATATCTCACCTTACCGACGTGCAGACAGCAGGAATGAAAGAGGAAAGGGGACAACTATCGTCAGAGAGGCACAGTGAAACCAAATTGCACACGCGGAAGACACGGCAGACGCGGAAGACGCGGAAGCACGAGCGTACCTACACGGAAAACACTAACATATCGAAACGAGGCGATCACTATGAGTCTGCTTGAATGCTTGAAAACTACTAGAACTCAAAAAAAATAAGAGTATTAACATTTTCGTTTCAATATATTATGAAAGTTAAACTACTCTAAAGCAAGACGATTTGATTGGACACCGCGGACGTTCAAGACAGACTGAAGTTGATACGCCGTGCGCTGAGCATCGCCGGTCGCCTCGCGATCGCGCTGCCATCTATATTCTCGATTTTCGGCATATGTAGTACATTTTGGAAAGTTATCATAATTGGAATTATGATTAAAAAATGACAAATATTATTCTTTATTTTTAGAAGCGAAGACTTTTAATAAATAATGTGGGATAAGCAATTACTGTTTTCCCTCCTTCGTAAAAATATCGTAAAGCCAGACGACCACAGTGATGTCTTCTGGCAAACATCTGAACGATTTAACAAAACCGAAAGACTTTTCTGAGAAATTCTGCAGAGCGACCAAACTGCTTTGTTTACTGTTTAACCCCCAAGAAAAGAAAGGTGAAACTCTGTTATGCTCGACTGCGTCTTGTCGATTAAGTTAACTCTGATTATGGGGGAATCTACAGATGTACAAATACATATTTCATAAATATTTTAGCTTTTACTAATATTTTAAAATATGTACGAAATATATATTCGTATTACCAGAAATTACGTACATATAGGGTTGCTAGGTTGCTATTTGCTATCTTTTAGTGGAGATAAATATAGTATTTGCGTGGAATATTTATATTAATATCTCGCTTTTTATAAATTTCATTCCAACTTTATTTATTTCGTCTCGTCATTTAATATTTAAAATTGAAAATATTATTCTAGTGAAGGCTGAAATAGTTGGCATTAATAAAAAAAAGAAATAATATATTTTAAGGATGAACTTTTTAGTGGCATTAAAAGTAAGCGAAAATCTTTGAAAACTTGAAGAATGAATATTTATGCAATAGCAAAACCCCTCGTAAAATTTTAGAAAAATTTATTCGGTAGTTTTTAAACTATTTGACTTTTAATTTAAGAATGAACTACAATAACATTAAAAATAAGTGAAAATCTTTGAAAAGTGGAAGAATGAATCTTTATGCCATAATAAAACCCCACGCGAAATTTTAGAAAAATTCATTCGGTAATTTTGAAGTTATTTAACTTTCAATTCTTATGAGAAAACGCAATATTGAGAAATAATATTACAAAATTAAGAGTATAGTTACTAACAGTTGCGTTTTAAATACGTTCAAACACACAAGTTTATGACAAAAGATCAACATTTCTGACTGGTTTTCATCACAAGAAGAAGTTCTATTCATATTTTAGAAATTATGATTAACTTTTGGCTAAGATTGTTACTGAAGTTCATCCTTAAAAAGGGTTTATGTATCACTTTTCACATGTAGTTTTTGGATTAAAGATCTTTGTTTCCTGTTGTTACATTTCAAGAATTTAGTTTATTTAGATTGATAATGAATAAACTGCAGATTTTTATACAAAATCGTATTTTTGTTAACACAAACAAAAAATAGAAGTTTTACTAACAATGTGCCTTATTTTCTGAATATTACAACTTGAATTATATTTTTTGAGATATGTAGATTTGTCTAACATCTACATATTAGTACATATTGATATCTAGATTTTTGCATATTCAAAATTGCATATTTAAATTGTGCTTTAATTAAGTATGAAGTGAAAGTATATATATTTCGTGTACTATATTTTGGTTTAACGAGTATACAATTTGCCCAAATATAGTAGAATACTATAATGTATAATATTATAGTACGAGTGGCAATCCTAATTATAAACTCCATCGTAATTTTTTTTATCAATTCCAACGCATCGTATCGACAGAAACTCTGACTACAGGAAAATAAACAAACCACATACTATACCAAATATTCCATAACTAATTGAATCTACCTAATATTTATTTCAAAATGCGTGTAAAATACATTCGTATGGCAACATACGTCACTGCAATTGTCCATATTAATAACTTTCGTACAAAATATGCGTATAAAAAGAGTATTCTTTTAGCTTCAAAACAAGTATCGCTGTTTCTGCTCGTTCAATCTGGGAAATGAATATTTAATTATCACTTTGAGTCATACATTCTTGACATGGTACGAGGTAAAGGTATTTAATATACAAAAATATGTCCGTGGAAAATTCCATGCTCCTAATAAACACGTTCAAAATACGTTACCGTTAAATGGAAATATACGTTATACCTGGAGGGGTTCGGCTACCTTTTGTCCATTTAAGAAGGGAGAAAACAGCTGGTCGTCTAATTTATCGAAGTCTTCTAGCTTCCCTCTCCGATTCTAGAAGGGTCAGAATGTCCCCTTCTCGTACAGGACCCTTCACGTTTCGTATCAGTTGCCTGTTTTGCTCGTTCAGAAACTCTACTTTGACCTGCGTGCATTGTCCTTGGGAGCCTGTCCTTCCGAGGACCTTCACCACTCGTGCGCGTACTATGGGTTTCTCCATCTTTTTACGATATCAAGCGTTTCCGACTTTATTGCACGGTTATACAATTGCTTGAGCACGTTCGGCGAATTCCTCGAAGCACGTTCAAATCCTTACCAACAGCGTTGTGCGATGCTGAACTCGATTTAGAACTGTGATTCAATTAATAATTTAGATAATATGGGTAAAAGAAAATTTTGTATGAAAAAGTTTTGCAAGTTGTTACGATCAAATTGAAGACGTTTTATAAAAGTTTAATATTTAGAAGAAGTAGAATCGATATAAAATCTTCACTTTGGTAGCAGTGGCAAGAGCTTAAAATAACTTCTGCAGGGCAAGATTGGCCGTTTGCACCCAACGTGTTCATGAGGAATCCGTTACCATTCAATTTCAATTTCGCGTTTCAATTACTGTAAAAATTAATAAAGTAAATATCCCAATTTCTACTTATTTCGTATTTTTCTTATTGTTATAAATATTACACGTTATGATGTTATTTGTTTCCGCATTAGGTTGCTTTTTTGCAAACAGGGCCTGTATTATCAGATTGGGAAACAAATTGGCGCAAGAAACTGAGCAGATCATGTCAGCAGTGTTTGCTCGAATTCTGTTGCGAATCTACTGTCTGAATTGCAGCAGATCAGCCAACAAATTATGTCAATAGGCCCTACTCGGTTTCTGTCGCCGATCTGCCAACAAGCCTGTAAATTACTAATAAATCCTGCATCAAATCTGCCACCAATCTAATAACAAATGCTTTAATGGCAGAGTCTGTAAAAGTCTGCTCGATCAGATTTGACTGCGGATGTTTATGCAAATTTATATTTTTAAGGCACTAGAAAAAGAATACCAACTTAAATGAAAGTGTCATTTACCTTCTAAATATTATAAAATGTATTTAATTTTCAATATTTTTACAACTATGCACATCTTGATGCATTTTAGCAGATTTAAAATCGCCATAAATGCATAAACATCCGCAGTCTAATCATTATTAATAATTAAATGTCTCGAAACCTCTGTTAAAAATATTTTTTAATTAGTTGATTCATTATCGAGATATTAATCGATTACTTTGCAAATTTTTGCCACAAACAAATTTTTTATATCTTTTTCATGGCAACTGAATGCTTTAAATGAGTAGGAATTGAGACATTCGCCTTACTTGATCTATAAAACAAAAAACTTAAAAGTTGTCTATTAAAGAAATGTACGAATACAGTAATTTTACAGATGTTTATTCATTTGTGCTTTAGTATAAACGTGACATTCCTTGCTTAGAACACGGAACACTATATTTGAAAATTTGTTTCGCAAGGATTCGTAGTACTTTTCCCGCGTGTGTATGTCGTTCGTTAAATTTGTTCCTTCCTTCGCTTTCCACGCGCTTATGTTTCTTTTATATATATATATTTTTTTTTGTTTTCCCAGTTCGCTCTTGATGTTCGCACACGCAAGCGTACAACATTCGCATACGTATACTCTTCTTTATATAAAATTACAATACCTGAAAAAAGTGTTATGTACTGTACGCGATACATGGTCGGACAATATACACGGTACGTCGACGTGTGGTGGTTTTAATTATGTGTCCTAGAAGCGGAAATTTGATGAATCAATTCACCTATGCTGCGCATCTATATGCATACACGTGGCGACCACGTTGCTTGAATCGTTCAGTAGCAGCTCGAAGGTTCTGCCTGGGCGAGATAGTCGTGTGGAATTAAAAGTTTTGCTTGTTCATTTGGTACAGTCTCAGCTCTCGCGAGCCTTGAACACAATGCGCGCAGTTCACCGTGTCGTGATCGAATCCGATACGTCGTCACTGCTTTTCTACGTGTTCGCATCGAATTTCTGTTTACTAAACAAGATTGCGCAGCATTACGGAACGCGAATTCAGAGTTCACAAGAAACGAGTGGAACAATTAACTGGTACGGCAAATAAGCTACGATTAAATGAATATTCGATTGACTTCTGTTCTCTTTTTGTTCTTTTCTTTTTTGCGAACGACCGGAACGGGCGTTCAGATCTCAGCCGCGTGATTTGCAGTCGTAAAGATCGAGGATAATATAGCGCAACTATAGTACAATAAAATTAAAACGATTACTTCGATTCATTATTTATATATTATGTCTCGCTTCTGTCGCACGGCGAACGCCAGGCTGAGATCTAAGAACGTTCGATCCATACGCGTGATAGCGAAATCATTTCGTTTTAATAAAAAAAAAAGAGGTACAACTGTCACGCTTTCGTCGTGCCTTTTCCATCTTCAACGCGTTCTCTTACCCCATTTCCATAGATCCTTATATTTACACGTCTCTATGTACATTTTACAGAATATTTTCTTGTACGCCAAACGATTGTTTGCCGATACGGAATCACAGACATTCCAAGTTACCATTATTGAAACGCATACGGAATGAAACGAAAACGAACGTTCGATATTTCTTGTCTCGGTGTTGTGGTTGAGTTTCAACGGTGATTATCGGATTACATTGATCGCTAGAAGAATTACTCAATAATGGTAAAGAAAGGAGAAGATAAATGAGAAAGAAAAGCGGGGGAAACAAAGCGCGTTCGCGCGCGTAACGCAGTGCCTCGATGTCTCTTGACTACGTATTCTGTTAATCTGCTCCCTTAAGTTAACGATAATAAGTAAAAGTACAAACGATAATAATTATATAGCGAGTCTAAAAATATGAAAACTCTTTTGAACCCCCTACTCCTTTCCATTCTCTACGAGTCGTAAGATACATATAATTCTTCGAGAATCATAGTTTTTACCATTTTAACGGTATCCAGTTATACGCGAAGCGTGACCCCTATAAACCATCAGCGTGCAGATTGGCAGCAGATTGTCAGCAGATGTGATGGAACCTGTCTACAGACGCATAGTCATCTGTTTCCGTATTACAGTGCCATTTTGCAAACAGGGCATTTTGCTGTCAGCAGTATCTGCTCGATTTTTGCTCCAATCTGCCGTCAGTTCAACATAAATCCTGCATCAAATCTGCAGCCAGTCTGACAGCAAATGCTGACGGCAAATTCTGTCAAAATCTGCTCGATTAGATTTGGCTAACAGGGGAATTACTCGCTGGTTATGAATGATACAATTATATTTACTTTAAAACGCTACGTCAGCGTTCAACTTTCGCCACTTCTAAAATCGTCCTACTTTGCATAATAATAGTCGTAGAATCACCCTTGTATTTATGGTTGTTCGTAGTCGATTAGTTTCGTTCAAAACTAGGACTGAAACCGTTAATTGAAAACGACTGAATTAAGGAAAGAAGCACGATTCTGAAGGCGTTCCTTCGGAACTCCCTAAATATTTATAGTACGCGTGTAATAGTAAGTACTGTTGCTGCTTTGCGCAGCAGTTCTCTAGAAAAAAGAAAATAATAATAATAATAATAACAAAAATACGTTAAAACATAATCTGAATAGCGTTCCTCCCTTATAGTACGATTACGACACAACGAATTAAGCGTAACGTCGAAAAAGGTGATCGTAATAAAAAAATAATAATTAGTTATCTTAAACAAATAGCGATAAGCAGAATTCCTACATAAAACAAAAGTATAAAAATGTCTATATACGAATATCAATTAACAGAAAAATTATCTTTCGTCAATATTTACAAATTGATCGAAGGATAACAATGTTAAGTATAACGATAATAAAATTATTCTATACCCGGCCATGTCGCGATCATTTGTAAAATACCTACTCAGCGATATGAGGTTTAAAGTAAAGGGAAAAGTGCCATATAAATCATCTGCGTGCAGATTGGCAGCAAACCCTCTTTATAAATCCATAACCATCTGTTTTCACATTAGGCTATCATTTTGCAAACAGGGAAATTAGCAGATCGGGAAGCAGATTGACGTCAGAAACCGAGCAAATGCTGGTAACGGAACCTGTTGTGAAATTAGCAGCAGTATCTGTTTGAATTCTGCTGCCAATCTGCCACTAGGCCGGCAGCAGGTCTGTCAACAGGGTTTCTGTCGTTAATCTGAATCTGTCCTATACATTACAGATCCTGCATCAAATTTGCTGCCAATCTAAAAACAAATGCTGTAATGGCAGATTCTGTAAAAATCTGCTATACAGATTTGACTATCTTGGGTGTCTATGTTTCATACGGTTTTTGTTGTTCAGTCGTTGGATAAATGAACTCGTAACAATACGAACAGTACGTAGGCCGTGAAAAGAATTCCTGTATAAGTTTTCAAACCAGAATGATTTTCGTTAAATTCGTTAATGTACAGATTCGTTATTCGTGCCTACATATTTTTCCCATTTCCCTTCCTTCGTAACATAAGCACTCTTCACCCCCCTCTAATTAAACGGCTATATCATCATAATAAAGGTAACAATGTTCGGCACTCTCACTTAGAAGCAAACGCACAGGCAGCTAGTGATTGGTCAGGTGTGAGCTTTTTACAATAATAATGCGCTTTGTCGCTTAAACGTTACAGTTTCCGAATTATCTATTAATGGAATGACGATATGGGTAAAGATTGACCGCGATCACGTAAGAAATCATTCGAGAGTACAAATACACACGAGTGCCTCGCCGATATACACAAACATCGGACGCAGAAATGAATTTCTTTTTCTTTTCTTTGTATTCTCTCTTTTTTTTCGGTGCTCTAATGATTCGATCGAAACTTTCCTCTGTCCGATATGTTAAACGATTTATTGGTCGTTTTCGATTCGCTCGTATATCTTCGAGGCATCTTTTCCAATTTAATGCGAACGTTAACGATCGATGTAAATACGAGAACAATAAAGGATCCGTCTCTAACTTCCGATCCCGTAGATTCTATTGCTTATCTATCGAAAAAAGTCTATGTCCGCGTGTCGCGCACGCGCTCGTTGGAGGGACCATGAGTGTTGACCGAGCCTAAGGCTCCTGGCGAGTTAGTAATAATTGGCTAGAAATGTTTGCATTTCGATTAGATGCGTATTATCAACGATGGTCTCGTCACGGTCTATTATCGACGAATTACGATTCGAACCTAATTCCTGCGCGCTATAGTTTATAAGAAATGCCTAAGTGTTCTATGCGTTACGATTCCTCGTTAACCAGCCTCTTGGAAATACTTGTGTAAACTGACACGGAACCGCGTTAGTAAGAGCGCAGACTTTCTTATAAACAAAGAAACGTTTGCGTCCTTAATAAGCCGTTCTAAATGCAATTCTGCGATTTTGTTAATAT
The DNA here is from genome assembly GCA_030770465.2 of Perdita meconis. NCBI lineage: Eukaryota > Metazoa > Arthropoda > Insecta > Hymenoptera > Andrenidae > Perdita > Perdita meconis. Next base: position 6,927,945 of record JASKOS020000007.1, read on the forward strand.
CACGAGCAAACGGGCAAGAAAGGCGAGTCGGTGCAACGCTTGCAGACCGAAGTCGTCGACGTCGCCGTCGCTTTTGCTTGCTTTCCAGTTCGTTGAACCGATCTTCAGCCGAAGTCAAAATCGAGAATTGCACACGTGAGGTTTTGTTCGATTTCCCGCGTGATCTTCAATGAGATCGAAGTGAAATATTCATGGTATTCGATTACTGATTATCTTCATCTTATCGACACCGCGTGTTTCAACGAAGAGATCGTAGTTTCAGTCTCAATACAAAGTAGGCGATCACTCTCAGAATGAGGAGAAAACCCGCAAGCGTGACGGCGTCTACCCAGAAGACAGCGTCTTGCATCGACATCTCTTCGAGGAACTTCGTCGGACTCTTGAAGTGGCAGTAGGCTTCGGAACACTTGAGCTTAGCACGATTATAACCATACACAGAAATCATGGTGCCTTCGAAACTGAACCTGACGTAGCTCACGTACGTGAGGAACGTCAGGTACTTTGGAATGGCATTGAAATTGACGAAGAAACCGGAGAACAGAATGATCGGCACTGACGACACCGGACCAATGAATACTCCGCTCTGAAAAAAACAAACGATTCCTCTTACTTTCAAAGAAAAAAGTATCGAGATTAGCAACTCTGTGTTTGAGTCAAATATTTACCTCCACACTCATCGCTGCTCCTATCACTAAACCAATGGACTGCGAAACTAACGCCGTCAATATACATATTGTTAAATACATCATGAATCTATTCGTTTCCATCGGTTGCGACGTAAGGAAATATACAATGAGGACATATGCTATAGAATACACTATCTGCAATGGAAAGCGCAATGCGTTAGTCCAAATATCAAATGTAAGAGAGTACTTACTAATCCATTAAAAGGCCTGTACTTACTTGAAACGGTACGTCCGCTAGTGTTCTCGCAAGATAATAAGCTTTCACGGAGTACCAGTAATTTAAATGTTCTCTCACGAATACCGCCATCTCTGTCGGAACTGTATCAAAAAAGATCCATGATCAATCACAAAAAATCGAGAATATTTACGGTGAAGATTCTGCATCTACTTCAGTAACAGGTAAACGGGGCCCTGGACCCCGCACTTATTTATTATTTATTTGTTCATGCAACAGGATAAAGTCCTTTGATATACATTCGTAAAATTAATTAATTAACAGACATCAGAGTGTAGTAAACGGAAAAGTTGTCGCTTGAAGATAGTGGAAGAAGTGAAGAAATTAATTCTGTTATTCTCAATGCTTGAAACAACTGAAACAATAGTATAGGGATTCTGATAAAAGAAGAGGACCATGATTAGAAGCATAAAACCTAAAATAAGTTAAGATATCTGGGCATGTGATAAAGCCGTTTAAAACTTCCTGAACGAATACAAGCTCCATCATGAGTATACGTTTATCCAGAGGCAATATGTTCAATTCGTATGGTTGTTATATGTCATTAGATTGCCTAAAGAATGAACTACAATACGGCAGAATTTGTTTTGAATGATCTCACTTCTATTACATAAATAATGCTGATGGGGTGATCATAATATGGAATAATATTCGAGATAAGGATAGACAAGAGAACAATAGAGAATACGCAGGATGTTTACAATTTTGAAATATTTAGATGCTCTATAAATATAATCACGCGATCTGAATGCTATAACCGTAGTGTGGTTCATGCGATTAGTTAATGAGATATTAGATGTGAAAGTAACAACCAGATCGCGAATTTCGTTAACAGAAGATAGAGAAGCGTTTGTCAGTTGTGTACTTCTCCAGTTGAGTCCGATACACACTATCGGTACGCTCACGGTCCGGTTACAGTAATTGAAGAAAGAGAGAAGGTCCTTTTCTTGTTTCTCTTTGAATCGGACCTTAATGTATACATCGTCGTTTGTTAGGGCTGAATTTGCCCCCGGCCCCGCAACCTTTAAAGGCGATTCTGATCTACTTACACGTGAGAATGGTAGGCATCATGGCGGTGAACATGAGAAACATCACCGTGAAAAAAACACAGCCGGCGTTGCTCATTACTTGCGAGGCATCGTTACCAATGTCATAGTAAATCGCGCCGATGAGAAACCCAACGATTATATGTGAAATCAGCCTTACTCTCGTTAATGTCTGCAACGAGGAAAAAATTTCGATTGAGCGATCGAAAATACAATCATTAGCCCCGATGCACACGAGCGACGCGAAGTCGCTGCGATCATCTGCGATCATTGCAATTTTATGTCAGTGACATTGCCCGATTTGTTCGTATTTGTGAAAAACATAGTAGTATGCAGAATCGCAGCGGCTTTTTGACGCTCATGTGCATTGGGGCTTAAAATAGAGCAACTAATTAATGTTTGGCGACTAAATTGTACTAACCATGTCTCTTATTTGTGATAAGAAAGTTCTCTTAAGGAGAATCCAAAATTGGGTACAACTATTCGTTGGAAAACCGACTTTCTGCTCTATACTCTCGGCGCTATCCAGCAAAGAAGTCGTGCAAGAAATCGGCATGTTAATCACCGTTCCGCCGTTCGGTTGCTTCGTTACGCCGTTCGGTATCAACGCGGTGTCAGACTTTGTTTCCTGTTGCGGCGACTCTTTCGCGATGTCATTTGAAACCGTTTGCACCGCGTTGAGCGCGGTTTGATGGTGCTGATAATTCGCGCATTTGCCGTTGTTCACGGCCATCACTAATTTATGCACGCATTCGCCGTGTTCTCCGCATGCCACTTCCATCACTAAATAATGAAAGTTGTTTTAAGATTGACGCTCGATTAAAATTATTTTAAATTCCTATTAGAGAATTCGTATACCGTAATCCGCAGGATTGTGATAGCTGGGGCATTCCAGACCCATCGACGATAAGAAGGGCACCAGACCGCTCACGTTTCCTTGATATATACACTGTCCCTCGGCTAGAAGGTACAAATGGTCGAACATCTCGAACAATCGCGCACTCGGTTGATGTATTGTACATATGATAGTTCTCCCTAAAGAAAAATTGGAGAATTAAAAACGTTGAACTACGTTTAACACTTCAAGCATTATGATTTATCGCTAAAGGTACAATCAGGGCCGACGTAAAGCGGGTTCAACGCGCTCACTAGAATCTGGCCCCGCGGTTTGCATAAAATGTAACGTTTTTAGTTAGTTTTCATGGATTCTTAAATTTTGTATGCTTCGTGAAATTTCGAATAAGTAGTGAAAAGTTTTGGAGAACCTTCAAAGTATAGTTCATGTCTTTTTTTTGTGAAATGTTTGAGCACGGCTCCGCAAAACATTGCGCCGGTTCTGGGTACAATCCACAGTGTTACTGAAAAGGACCAAACCCTGGTCATCGACTTCTTAATGGCCCACCAATGGTTTGGGCCTTTGCATTGGCGGGATTATCGCTGTAAACCTTTAGAAAATAGGAATTCCTGTGTGTCTACTAGCGAGAGAATCATCCTGTACAATGTAATACAATCTCACAAGCAAATATCTGTGGGAATGTGAGAGAGATGCGTGTTCGTTAGCAGAACCATGTAATCTCAGCCTAATGCGAGCCCTTTGCTGTTGAACGTTCGAGCCGCTTTTGACTGTCGAGTCGTTATGGTAATAAATCAGAGAACAGAATCGAACGAACCGTTGTAACGTAAAGAATAATAAACTTTACTTTTTTACCGGCGTGAACGTGAACGTGAACTTATCTGTGGCTGCAAGGAAAAAGGACGCTAGTCACAATTTCTAAAAAATGGAGTTTACGCCTTAACTCAAACCTAGACAGCAGAATTTATATTATTATCAGAGAAAAAGTATATTAAACGAAAGTATTCCTTTAAAGGCAAGGATTTAACCAAATCAAAATCATGGTACAGTATTGGTAAATAGAACTTTAAACGTATATCTAGAAAATAAAAATATGTGACATGCGGTGTTTTTACCTTAGAACAACAGATATAGGCGACATGTACATATCTATAGAATGAGATACACAAAATGTTCGTAATGCAGATATATCCGTCATTTGCTCTGTGTATTGATTTTAGTTCTGAGGAATACAGGGTGTACCGCCTAACTTCTTTACCTTGAATATTTCCGTCGTATTGCAAAGTTTGAAAACATGTTTCCTACAAAAGTTCTAATGGAATTAAATTTTTATTACTAATAGCGGATTCTATGCATTTATGGAAGTTCTAAGTATGCAAAAAATCTGCGAAATTGTTCCCATATGCAAAAATATACAAAACATCAATAATATAGTTAGAATGTTTAGAACATCAACCCTGTTATCCAATTCTGATCGAGCAGATTTTGACAGAATTTCCGTCAGATTGTCTGCGGATTTGATGCAAGAGTTGTTATATGCAAGTCTGTTAATAGACTAGCGATAGAAACCGAGCAGATCCTGCTGACATAACGTGTTGGTAGATCTGCTGCCGAACTGAAGGCAAATTGGCAACAGAAATCGAGCAGATACTGTTGACAGACCTGACGACAGATTCTGCTGACGGGATCTGGTCGGTTTCTGTTGTCAATCTGCTTTCTGATGCCGAAACAGATAGCTACGAATCTGCAGACAGACTCCGACGCATCTGCTGCCAATCTGCACGCTGATGGTTTATAGAGACATACTGTTTTTCAAGTTTCAATTCTTTATGTAAAAATGTTATTTTGCATAAAGATCCGCTGTATAGTTATTATTATAGACTGGTCCTCCTAAAACTATGCAACTTTTGTACGAAACATTTGTTAGGAGTTGTTAGCAGAATAGGAATGAAGACCTTGCAGAAAAAGTACATATCAAATTATTGCTTTAACTTAATATTAAAACGAAACCTTTAAATAGTGTTAGTAATGGATTTACAATATGCATAAACGAGAAATTTTCCAAAATGAAGTTGCGTCCCTTTTGCTGCGAGGTCCTCAAATATTTCAAGTGATAATGTTAGGTGATACGTCCTATATATCCGACATAATCAAGTCAAGGGGTTAAAATGATCAAAAATATCTTTAGTCGTAATTACCGCCTCTGCTCAAGGATTTGAGTAAACTCAAGCATTGATAGCAGGTCGAACTGTCCAAGCCAGAGGTTGGTTCATCGAAGAACATCACTGGTGGGTTGTTAACTAACTCTAGCGCGATTGATAGTCTCTTTCTTTGGCCTCCGCTGAGACAATGAGTTTGCGTATTGCTTGCGTCGCTTAGGCCAAGCGTCTCGATGATCTCCTCGATCTGCAACACGTAACACTCCGTGGGGATCTATCGATCTCAGGATCAGAGAACAAAGAAAGATTCTCTTTTACGCACCACCACTCGCTTCTCCCTCGCGCTAATGTCTTTCCCTAACTTCAAATTCGCCGAGACCGTCATCGTCTCGTAGACAGTAAGGTGGGGCAGTAAACGGTCGTCCTGCATTATGTAACACGACATCTTCCTAAATCTTCTTAGATTCCTTTCCTTGCCGTTTACCAGCACGGAACCGCTCAAGTGCGACGTCCTAGAAACACGCGAGTCGTTAGACACCCGGCTCCTCTCTCGTGATATACCTTTGCGGAAACTTACTTGTAACCTGCCAAAACGTTCATGAGGGTGCTCTTTCCAGCACCGGAGGGTCCCATGATGGCAGTCAGCTCCCCAGATCGAAATTTTCCGTTGACGCATTTTAGAATCGTTTTGTACCCTGCAACGCGAAAAGTCGCATCAGAATTCGCGAGCGTTTTTGCTCCATTTTCCCGTCTCGCCTCTAGCGTCTCTTTAGTTGCACCGTTTACGTAATATTTCGCATTGCTAAAACGGTATTCCGCGGTCTTGCCAAGTTCACAATGTTCGCGTGGATAAGGCATAGAAATTTCGTTAAGTTGTAGGTTTCACGGTTAACCAGATCGTCTGGCTGACCTCTTTACAGCGGGTGCAGTTGCACCTCGGAGGTGCATCTGGACCGAAAGCTGAACGAACACGTACGTTACTATTGATTCTTTCAGCTAGGTCGTTCACACAGGTTGTAGAACGGAGGCGCCTATCGAATGGATCCCAGGGTTGCTAACACTCGTTTTTTTTCTCCCCTGTTCGTCAGATTCTCAGGTAGAATATTACGAGTTTAGGTACCGACCTCGCTTTCTGCCTTCGGACACGCTGTACGCCAGGTTCTTGAACTCGACGTCCACCGGCGGCCTCTTCGGAAGGTGGGTCAGCGTTACTGCCGGCCTTTTGCCATCCTGGCCAGGACTGTGGTTCGGCACTTTCCTGGCGAACATGCTACTGTTACACAATGCAACCGCGGCGCCGTTCGTCGCGCTGCCGTTGCAATTGCAGTGGAGATTGTTTTGCGAGCCGCTGCAATAGAAAAAAAGCATGATTCGTCTCGCGCAAAAGAGACGCGGCGAACGGATATCTCGTCGTTCTTGAAACTCTGCTTTCTCCGCGGTTCGATACAGGAAAGTGTATCGTTTATTTTCATAGAAACTTATGAGTCAGCTGTTGCGTTTTAGCGAAATACAGAGAACTAGTACGCCCCGTTGCGCTAAATTAGATAATTGTTAGCTCTTGCTTCTCCGAAGTCGACGGTTCAACGAAGTTAATGGGGTTCGGTCCAGCCTTGTGCGCTACTTTGTGAGGTCTCGCACTTTTACTCACTTTTTCGCGATTCGCGTGAAACTATAGAGTTTATCAAAAATAACTTTTTTCCTGTGCTTTAAAGAAGATATACCGTTAAGGAACTAGTTTTTATCAGTTCATGAAATAAATTGTTCTTTTAAATTTATGTCGTCAAATACTCGTTTGAAATCATTTTTGGAGTGAAGAGTGACAATTAAAAAATGGAAATATGCCATATCACACCAAACAGCATTGTAGGTTTTCATTGATCAGAAACTAGGGTAAAGTATACAGTTGTTGACTCCCTTATACAATGACTGACCCTTTCAAGAAAAGTAAAAAATATAGTATAATCCTTTTCTTCTATAATAAAATGTTTCAATGATCCAAATAGTCTTGTTTCGAATATAATTAATATTTTACTATATAAGAAAAGGATTATACTACGTATATTTTTTACTTTTCTTGAAAGGGTCAATCGTTGTATAGAAGGGTCAACTACCCTAGTTCTCCAGTTACTTTATTATTTCATAGTTTGTAAATAATTAAATTAAACTTATTTGTAGCTTTGTACAATCTTTTCTTGAAAATGAAACATAAATTTAACTGTTAATAACAAAAAAGTCTATGTTTAGGATATTATCAGATTGAAAAACAATATTACGCCGGAAAGGCCCCAAAAATGATCAAAAACTAGTTCCTTGAAGGCAATTTATGGAACGCTTTCTTCCAGAGATTGAAATGGTTCTGAAAATAATTCTTTCAAACTGTTATCTATCAGTTCTAAGTGACACAGATATGAGAACCGAAATAATGTTGTAACTTATGAATAGACAGCGGATTTTCATGCAAAATACAAGCAAATAAGGAATTGGAACTTGAAAAACAGTATGTTCAGTTTTAAACATTCTAACTTGAATAATATATTGTTTATATTCTGTATATTTTGGCATATGGTAATAGTCTCATAGATTTTTTGCTTACTTAGCATTGTCACGAATGCATAAAATCCGCTGTCTAGTTATGACTATATCGGTTCTGACCCATATCGATTTCGGTTCTATAACAGTTATTTTTTCGGTTCTGTATCGGTTCCAAAACGGTTCTGGAATCAATACTCGCATTCACTTTACAGCTACAAACATTAAATTATTGTTGCAGATGAATTTCAATTTTGTATTGAAGTAACAATGACAAAGGGTATAATTGCATAATCGCGCGCAATGAGTTTGCAAGAACTGTCGTGTCCCGAATCATTTAACGCATTCGCTCACGTAAATAATGTGCAATAATATCTAATGATTAGACTGGGGATGATTATGCAAATTCAAATTTTCACAGACACAGAAAAAGAACTGAACCTTGAATACAAATACTTCGTATCTTCTAAATTCTAAACAATATAAAATGTATTTTATTTTGAATATTTCATGTTTTTGCACTTGTGCACATTTTTACAGGTTTCTGCATAATGAAAATTGTCAAAATTGCATAAACATTCGCAGTCTACTAATTTTAGTTACTATGACAAAAATATAACCGAAAAATAGCTGTTATGGAACCGAATACAATATATTTATAACAGTTTCAAGAACCGATACCGATATCATAACTGTTTTCAATCCCTGCTTTTTCCTTCTCTAGAAAACTATCGCATATGCGACTTTCGTTGCACCGTATACGAATTATTTTTAGGCAAATCTGTTGAGTGCGGAGATAAGCAATTAAGTCACGGCGAGTCGGAGTAACTCGTGCCGTTGCGTGCGATGAACACCGCTTCGAAGTTCGGAGCAATAAAAACTTTCTACGAAGTTCGATGCAGTGAATGGGCGATCGGTATATGTAGACAATGTAGACTAGGCAATAGTGGACTTTGTTTTTTAAACACACGCGTCCGCGACATAACAAAGAAAAGTTTCGAGTAAAGAGAAATCAGAGCCCGAAAAGAGGATCGGTTATACCTGTACCGATCGGCTCGGCTTACGCGGTAAAACCGATAACGAAAATTTCATTCTTCGCCAAACGTGTTACGTATCGGTCTAAAGCGAACGGTAGAAGCCACGAGAGTTAAGCGTATGCGGCATGTCATGTGCGTAATTTAATACCTCGCTTAACATTGATTTTAAGGTTTCAGTAAAAAGGGATAATAATCGATATTGCGTGTGGATTCAATTTTAATAAGTACTTAAGTTTTTTTACTTCTGGATCGATACCGGATAAAGTTAGCTATTAATCCGCGGTAGTCTAAGAATAGAAAGGAATTATTATTTATCCGGGATCGAAAATTGTGTAAAAACATCGATGAAAAAAAATTTGCAACGTATATTTGCGTGTGGACTGTGTGTTTCATTTGCGTCATTAATTTCATAAGCAACACACGCTTGCACAAAAACAGCTGGTCTTTTCCTCGCGATGTAAATATTGTTCTTGCAAAAGCTGCGAACAATTCGGAGCGCGACATCGATCGGTCTCTACGAAAAGCGAATCGTAATCGACGAAACGAACAAGGAAATGTCTTTGTGCAGGCCTAAGTCGGGACAACGCGATCAATGGAAGGACCTTGAGTTCCGTTTTAGACATATTTGGGGTGTAAGAGTACTTCGCGTGCTCGATGCCAACTCGATGACCGCGCTCTGCCTCATTCATTGTTTACATCATGGAACACCTAGCGGGATTTTAAATCGCGTCAGGTGATTAGCAAGGGCAAAGATTATTGATATAAAAGACTGCAGTTTCTTGGAATTCGGTGACTTGCTCGTGATTGTATAAATATAATTATAAAATGTTACGATTACAAATTGCAATGTTAAATTCAAGTAGGTAATATTGTTTTCAGAAGAACGGTAAATTAAAATTTTAAACAAGCCCCGATGCAAAAACAACGGTTTACCTTAAATTACGAATCCTTTAAAAAGTATGAAATAACTCATTATATCATATTATTCATTTTTGTGTTATAAGTATAATAACATATTACATTCAGTTTTTTTTTATTTTTTTATACAATAATGAACTTCTACGATGGAAACTCAGCTGTTTTATAATATAATGATACAATCTTTTGTAACTAAACTGCGGATTTTTATGCATTCATGGCTATTGTGAGTGCACAAAAATCTACAAAGCTGTTGGCAAATGTTAAAATATACAAAATCTCAAAAATATACTTCAAATTTTAGTGTGTAAAAAAATTTAGTGTGTAAAAAAATAGAACATACTGCTATTCTACTTCCAATTCTTTATTTGTGCTTGCAAAAATTTTATTTTGCGTAAAAATCCGCAAACTATTTATAACACAACCTTTATTTTGAATTCTTATAATATTCAAGAATGCGATGAGGTCTGCTGTGAAATGTTAGAAAAAAAGATATTAATAAAAGAAGAATTGGAAACATTTATACGAGTACAGTAAATCAAGCCTACGCCGATTACATACTGCGATTGCTCGTGTGTATCTCTCCTTTGATTTATTGTTTTTTGTTAACATTTCACACCAGACCCCCAACGCATTCTTGAATATTATAAAAATTTTAAATAAAGGGTTATGATAAGAAGAAAGGGATATAAAACACCTCAGTTTCCATCGTAGAAATTCATATAAATTAATATACGATTACATAAAAATTATATAAATGAATATGATATGAGTTATTTCATACTTCTTAAAGGGTTCGCAACTTAACGTAAACCGTTCTTTTTACATTGGGGGTTATTTAAATTTTTAATTTAATTCATTTTATTTTCTCACTTTTTAAACTAATCATAAAAAAGCAGTTTATTGTCATCGCGTATACCAAGCAGAATAAAGATGTGGACGTAAAGCAACACGACGCATATTGCATATTCAAAAAATTTAGGTTTATGTCTCAATTGAGATCCAGAAAGAAAATTTCATATTTTTATCAGAGAAAAAATAGATAAAAAAAATGTTTTCAATTAAACAGAGGAATATAAGAACATTGAAGTACATAAGACAGTATTGATGCTTCAAAACTTAAATGCTAATATTTCGAAAAGGAAAACATGTAACATACATACAACCGAAATATTGTACGAGTTAGGGCCGAGACACACTATCGCTCCGCTCCGGTCACAATAGTTGAACGAAGAAAGAAACAAAAAAAAGACCTTCTGTCTTTCTTCAACTAAGCTGTGAGCGGACCGATAGTGTGTACTGGGTCACTCGAATGGACTATCACTAAAGACGATTTCATTACAAATATCCAACACTAAAATATATAATTTTTGTCACTTGTACCGTAATTTGTATCGGGGGTTAAAAACTTGAGGTACAATAACAACCATGGCTGAGATCCCTTCAGAAATTGTGAAAATTGTTAAGAAAAAATAGAAAACCTTGAAAAACAAAAAAATTATTGAGCCGATTTTGATCAAACATGGCCAAAAACCATCTTGGAAATGTATGTACATTTTAAAACATAAAACCGGATCAAACTCGGGTCACTCGTTAATAATCTACGGATCCACAGATAAACTGACACACAAACCAGATATGTAAAAAATCTACGAGGTTGTTGCCAAATGTCGAAATTATGCAAAATATCAACAATATTTAGAATATTAAGGGGAGAGCCTTGTGTAAACCATTAAAAACGATCGAATTTTTGAGAATTTATTTTTAAGAAAGTATTACGTATCTGAATCTTTTCAAAATTTGTAGTGAATTTTATTATACTATTAAATTAAACAAAACATTTGCTTTCATTACGGACAATCTATAAACTGCATTATTATAAGGATAAGGGATTACGTCCAGGCCCGTGGAATGAAGCGCTTGCTGTATTCATCTGAATTTGAAAATCCAATGACATTTCTTTAGTTTGGGAGTATATGCACAGCGTGAACCTATTCTTAAATTTAAAAAAGCAAAATAGAAAAAATAATGACATTTTGAAAAGAGTTTTCACAATTTTTTTCATTATTTCTTCAATTTTTCTTTTTTTAAGTTTCAAAGTAAGTTCATGGTGTACGTGTACTCACAAACTGAAGAAATATCATTAGATTTTCAAATTCAGATTAATACAGCAAGCTTTACCACCTACCTTCCCCGCCGACAAAAAAAGAATCTTGAAAAATTTATCTCTCCCAGTGTGAAAACAAGTTTGTTGTCGAATTTAATAGTATAATAAAATGCCCTACAAATTTTGAAAAGAGTAAGTTTATACTTTTTTAAAAATAAATTCCCAAAAAATTCGATAATTTTTAGTGCACGTTCAATTTCTTTATTTGTGCTTCTAAACATTTTATTTTGCATAAAGATCCGCTGTCTACTTATAACACCCTTCCTTTATTATCACATAATTTCATTTCATTTCAAATTATCATATATGCCATGATTTGCTTTTACAAAAGAAGGCTCGTGATCAAGCAGAAGGTAGACAGGGTCGATTGTTTGCAACTTGCTCGAAAAGATATCGTTCTACCGCGAATTAAAGCAAACCAATGCAATGAAAAGAGCAAACTTTGAGACCTTTCTATACAGTCCTCTTTAATAGAATGCTTTGTGTAAAGCTTTGCGCCAGGACACTATTGGACACAGAAAACACCTCTATCTTGTCTTGACTTTCCTCGCAGCACGTTTCGATTGCACAACTCTTCGAAGGTAGTTCCGCGCGAGTCTATCACAAACGCGTAACTTAAAAAATTTACGCAGGTAGCCGAGCATCTACGGCAATTTGTGAAATGCGATAAATACAGCGTCGAATGTCCGATGCACATTTATCACGGCTATCCGGTAATTCTTGCGCGACTTTTAAACGTCCATTATTAAAGGCGCATTACTGAAGTCTAAAGTTTACCTGAGGACCGCATTGTTAAGGTTTTCCAAATGCAGTGACGGTGGAGGGGACTTGATTGTCACCTGGTGACTTCCGCCCGGTATGAATTGCACCTGTTCATCGCCGCTGTACCTTGATGCTCCTCCACCGCTCAGAGTGAGATTCTTCAAATCTGCCATCATCTGCTGATGCTGGAACGATAAGAAAGTTCTTCGGTTAGCTCTTGTTTATCGAAATTGTTCTTATCGAGGACAAACAAGTTTTTCCCGACAGAGTTACTGCACCTTCCGTTGTTCAATTCGCAACCGTTTCAACAATTTCACTTGCGAAGCTTCCGTTGAGCAATCAGATATCAGCGGAATGAGAAGAATCTCATTGAAAAATGCTTTAAAAGGCTGATTCCAATAACACGGATGAATCACGTGCGTTTCAAGCGAGCCATTCGGACTGTCAAAACGAGTTTCTCAACAAAGAGCGTTCCAAGTTCTACTTGCGGTCAGTTTGCTTCTTAGATGCGAACGACGAAACAAAACTTAACGTTTGTTGTAACCGAAAGGAAAGCGAATATTTGTTCCACTCGTCAGAAGTAGAAAGTCATCCGCACTGTGAGATTACTCCGACTCGAATTCAAAAATTCGTCAAGTGTACAGAGCAGGTGGTCAGTCCGTAGATGCCACGAGCACAGATAAACATCTGTCCACGATAAACAGGATTATGGTAGTTTTGCTGGTAATCAAAGAACCGATAATGAGAAAACACAAATTAATGATAGAATCAAAGACAAACGAAATCGCTATCGGTCGAAGAGGCAGAACTAATAGTTCCATTAATATTTCTCGTTTGCCTCGGTCCTGAAAAATGAATTTACAAATTGTCGAGCGGCTATAAGTCGCCGTGTCCATGACACGGTAACCAATCGCGATGCGAAGCAAGAAAGGTAAAAACGCTCGACAATAGAAGATGCGACAACGGGTCGCTTCACCGATCTCGCGCGGGCTCAATTAAAATATATTATCGTGCGAATGAGGCTGAGAACCGAGGATTAGCGACGCGACAATTTAATGCTCCCGATTATGCAAATTTCGCGAACGGTTTACGTTTCGCGAGTGCGAACGCACCCCTAGCGAGCGGAGAAAGGAAAAAAAAAAAGCGAAGCGAGGTGTTGCTTTTTTCTCCCCGCGTTTTTTTCGTACGTCGAGGAGACGTGAAATTCAAGAAGCGAAAGAAAACGAGAGAGGACACTTGCCTGGGTGCGCTGCGATCGATCGATCGCAATTTTCGGATGCGAACACGTGCCAGAAATCGGGCCGATCTTCGGTACACGTGACACGTCGGAGCACGAATCCACGTCCTACAGGGCGCACGTTTTTCAAGCGAACAGATAAATGAAAGTGGCTGAGCTTAAATCGCGGAACGAATTGATAAACCTCGGAATCGATGTGTTCGAGATCACCGACGGGTCTCTCCGGGTTTTATCGGAACATTTCGCGTGCAAGTACAGTCACTGTCTGGATCGCGTACAACGAGCTTCGCGCTATCATCGTTAATGATCGATCGAGCCGTGATTGTTACGAACGCTTGTTTCGGCCAAGGATAGCTCGGTACTCTTGTCCCTCGGCCAACAAACCCGCGGGGCGCATTATGACACTAAATTTTCACGCATAAATCGGTCGAGAGATGGTGCGGGTCAACGTCCTCGGTGCCGTACCCGACATCCACTGCCATGATTCCTGCGAGGCGCTCCTCAATGAAATTGGCGGAATTGCGGACGATAATCTAATCCCGCTGAACTACTTCGCCGACACGCGTAACGCGAGGAACTATAACGCGCGTTCAGATGAGACACGCTCCTCCGAGTATTAAACCCGCGCCGTTACCAACCCACGACGTTATTCCGATTCCCGTTTCGTCAAGTTTTCGGAGTCGCTCGATTGCTACACGCACCGAACATATACTCGTACCTTTTAAATAGAACAAAGTTACAGCGAGCGACAACTTGGATTGAACTATCTGCATTGGAATCATGGAGCGTCGTGCCAAGACTCAAAACGCATATCGTCGCTCCTCTTCCTTAGCTCAATCGCTCGCGCGGGTGGATACGAACCCGCGGGCGATCGGCGCCCGTTGTGTTTACGCTGCTACAATTAGGGGAGTCGTCGGTCAGGACCTGGTTGGCTTAATTAGTCGAAGCAGTCGTCCGGCAAGCGGAAGATCTGTGTTCGAACCCCCCAACCAAGCAAATTTCCGATCGACCGACTGCTCTTTCTCCGACCGAAGCATTTGCATTACTGTCGTTCTCCTTTGAGTCATCGCGCGAACAAATTGACGGCATCGCCGCGCGCCTCGCGAACGCTCGCTTTAAGTGCACGGAATATGCATTTCAACGATGGCAACAGACGGAAGAAACATTGAGAAAGACCGTGAAAACAAAGTGGGTCATCGTGCAATATGCAAACAAAACGACTCAATGCCACGCACCGCACTTCGTTGTCATTAAGATTTTAAATCGCGATGAAATTCGCGCGCCTTTTTTTGTCTCCATGCGAAACGCTTTGTCTATCGACACACAGCCACAGCGAAACAAGCGAGCAACAAAGAAAGCCGGGGAAACTGGTGAGCTTAGTCGCGGCGGACAAAGGAAGGCGCTTACTCCCTCGAAGTTGGAATGCAGAAGGTCGACCGCAGGATACAAGCGAGACGAATATTATGGGGGGGGAGGGGAGCGACTCACCATAGGTCGAATGTAGATTTTGGTATTCTACCAACGTCCGAATTCATACCCTGGCGATCAGGTTGCGCATCCTCTGCTTCTCCACCCTTTCGCTCGGTCGCTCCACCGCGCACAACACTCCCGTTTTTCTCGCAGCTACGACCGCGGCGATCGTGACGGAAAAATCACGGCGAACTGAAGAGGATCGGGATGGCCCGACGGCGTCGTTACGACGCGCTGTCTTTGATTCTCACTTTTGTTTTTCCGACAATCGATGAGGAATTTCCCGAATCGCGAGGCCGCATTCGTCCACGGTTGACGTGCTGCTCGGTGCGAGGATCACGATCACAATGTGGGGACTGCGTGTCACGATCGTGCGTAGCCGCATACGTGAACAACCGATCTGTGGCGCAGAGTGTAACTGACAGCCGATGCAACACCGTTCAGAATCAGCTGTCGTGCTGTGCACCACCGTTCCGCCTTCACCAACGAAATGAACTGAGCTGTCGACGTCGAAACCCAGGGACGACTACAATAATTGGGGCCCTCTCCCGCTCTCTCACCTTCTTTCGCTCCTTTCCTCTCGGCCGGAGAACTCTGCGTTCAATCGTACGCGTCCAGCATCGTGGTCACCCTCTCCTCGTGAATGACTCAGTATCATTCTTTCCAACTGCGATCATTCGCGGTGCGAACATTTTCTTCGACGCCATCGATGTTTCACTTCATCCGGCGGCAACTAAAAGAAACGGATGAAAAAAGAAACGGTAACAATCCGAATAAAATATCTTTCAACGCAATAATAAGGAAAGATCCTATTTATGGATAAAAGAAGGCGACCGATTGAATGGAAGCCGCAGGAAATCGCAAATATATGCTTCCCGTTTTTTTAACCGAAGTTCAAGTCTTACGTAAAAGTTCTCATTTGGTTCTCCAGAAAAAGAAAAACCGATGACTATGAGATTTCCTGATTAGTACTCTTCGCGGACAAAGTAATTCCATGTAATGACACGCGTGGATAAAATGATAGAATGTCTCGTAATAACGAACACGTACGATGTTGGGATGTAACTCTTCCAATCCGAAGACGTAGGCATTATTGGGCCTCGTTTCGTCTGGAATCTTTGAATAACATAGCCTAAGGTCCAACGGAGTCGTCTAAAAATATCCATTCGAATTTTCGACGGTTTCGTGACGGAGTTAGGGTGTTCGGGAACGGTAGCACGTTCCTGCGTTACCTCGCGCATGCACGCCGACGTGTGCGGCGGACGTAAGGTTCAGATTCCCGTGCACGGCTCAGTGAATTTCGACCTCACGGTGTACGTGTGCCCGTGCTTGGTGAAAAGGAGAAGGGAGCGCAGGGCGGAGAGAGAAATGAGCGGATTTCTAGTTGGCGGAACGGAGAGAGGCGACGGGTAAGCGTGGCAGCGGGTTCCCAGGAGGAAGGAGAAACGAAGAGAGCGAAGGAGAAAGGAGAACGAGTTACCACATGCTGCGGGTCGATACTCTGGCACCAGCTTCGGCGCTCGGTGCGTCTGCACCGACGAGTACGTTCGCACCGACGCAACGACCGCTCGCGTCGTACCTCGTCGTTCACGCCGTCGCGCCGGTGCAAAGACAGAGATGGTCAACGGATTAGACAATCGTAGACAAGGGCTCCGTACTCGTTTCACCGTACTCGTGAATGAAGATCAAAGTTTAGCCATGGCTCTGACGCAAGTAGGCGCCACCCTGCGTTTCCAGGTAGCCGTCGAGGGCTTCCGGGTCTACGCCAGGGCACATATCCTTAACTCCTTTTAAGCATACTCCAACAATTTGAACGGATACGGGACACCGGGTCGAACTTCGATCGCCGATCCCCCTTTTCGATTAGCGTACGGCACACTCGAGGATGGTAATTCGCGCGGAATCGGACAAAGCTTCTTGATATCCCTACGAATGAGGCGGAACGTAGGGGAGATTGGAACCGGTTGACTCATTTTTTCATTCTTTGAATGATTATTTATATTTGCTGCCGAGATCGCATTTACCAGAAGGTGAAATAGGATAGGCGCAAGCTGGGCTCTGATCTTTCATGGAACTACATTTTAAAGCTTTGCTTTGAATAAACAAAAGAAGTTAAAATATATTTGTAACGTGTTCAATTCATAATACAAACATTAGAAGGTGTTGAATATTGCTTGTTCATTTGGAATAGTATTTTCGATACGATTTTATGTCTTCAGTTTTTTAAAACTCCAATTTTGAACTATGAGAAATTCAATTTTTTTACGAGCTTTTATTTCTAACTGTAAATTAGTGACTAAATTTTTTAACTCTTCAACCTGAAATCATCCAATTTCCAACTTTAGCTTGTTAAATTTTCATCTTTAGACTCTAAAATTTACAATTTTAATTCTTTAAATTTGTAATTTCAAGTATCAAAATCTTCAATTGCAGCTCTAAAAATATCCAAATGTCCAAAATCTTTAAACTGAAATTTTAAAAACCTTCAAATCTTTAAATTTTCAACTTTGAATCTTTAAATTTTTGATTTGAAGTTTTAGAACCTTCAGCTTTAACTCTTTAAATTTTTAGGTTTAACAGGCGTTAACAGGCTTAACATTTATTTTTAAGTGGTTAATAAACTACAGCAAAAATCATTCTTTAATACTTAAAAATCATTCCTTGTTAGTCGAGTATCCTTGTATGTACGACATTTTTCACATCTTAAGGGTTGCGCGAAGAAACCTCCACGGACCGGATAAAATGGAGTACCGTAAATTATACTCAGGGTATCGCAGTTCCACGAAATATTCATGGAAAAATATCCAGCAATGCTTAGTGGACAGAAATTTATAAACAGCGGAAGTAAAATGTTTACTTACCATCGATGATTTTAGGTTTTTACTAAAGTGTTTGCGAAGCAACGCATTAAATATTGAGCTACTTAATCATTAGTATGTTGCAATAGAAACATCATGCGATCATAAGCGTCATACAGTCTACACACAATGCAATAATTGAAGAGAATTATATAGTCAAGCAACTTCATTAGGCAACCAACTCCAATACGTGCTAAGAACTGAAACGAAATAACATCGATTAGAACTCAGTCGTCTATATTTTCTTTCTGCTATAAAACGTTGGAATCTCTTCGGATGAAACGTTATTACCGGATCCTTTGTTTTTGCTTACGACCTGCTTTCTGCGGGCTAAGCATAGAGTTCTGCTCTCCGGTTTAACACAGCCGGAAGAAATAGAATTCTTCGTGCTGATTTCGTCATTCTGATCAAATTCCGATATAAGAGTTCTCAAATTTCTTGATTTCAACGGCGAAGAAAACATCCAATATAAAGGACCAAATTACTGACACTTTAAGAAATAAACCTGGCAATGTTGTATACTTTTTGTATTAATTGATCAAGCACATAAATTTCTGTGTGTAATTACTATTATTTAACATGTTTAAGTAAAGAAAAAATTGCTTGTAACACTCTGAACCTCTAATTTTGTTAAGAAATTCATTAATTTCAAAAATATATTTCGAACGCTGTTATTGTCACCCGTAAAAAGTTCTCGAGCGAATCACTGCCACCTAACTACCCTATAAACTATAAACCATCACCGTGCAGATCGCCAGCAGATTGTCAGCAGAACCCGTTTGCAAATCCATAGTGTTTCCGCATTAGGCTGCCATTTTGCAAACAGGGCTTGTATTAATACAGATCTTGCATCAAGTCTGCTGCCAATCTAACAACAAATGCTGTAATGGCAACAAACAATTCCTCCACAAAATGAAAAAGCAATAATCTAAATTTAAGATCTGGTTTTTCATAATTATCGATTAATCTGAAATCCGTCCATCTACTGGGTTCCATCTACATTCAGTAAGGAAGTCGTAATTTTCACTCTTCCAATTAATCCGAAAATTCTCACAATTTTATAAAAAAATAACAAAAAATCAAAATTAAATGTTGCTTTTTCTATAATATGAATTACACACTAAAAACTTCATAATATTTATTTTCTATTTTAAATAAAACATCATCAAGTGGCAGAAAATGGGTCCTTTACCTTATATAGTCGACAGTTATACGCGACACGCGTCACCTTGAAAGCCAGAAGCGTCACGGAAGTCTAGCCGAAGATCCATCTTGGTTCCATAAGATCCTGCGACGAACGGCAACGACAAATGCAAGAACGATGACATAAATATATGTATAAGATGGGAACGACGATCTCGAATCCTGAAAAAGAACAGACGATGCATATATTCCGAGGACGGGAGTCTAGATGTTCTCTAAGTGTTGCAAATCAGCGATCGATGCAGGGATATGCATATTACGTGGGAATTTTTAACTAAAGCGTATTTCGAAGAATTCGTAACTATGTCTCGCATCAATAATGCACGAATTGAATATCAACCTGGAATAACGAACTTGCAGAAACGGAAGCATTTTGCGATAAAATCTTCGCGGAGATTCAATTATAGTTTTTATCGGTGTAGACACCGGTCTTATCGTCTAGTCATGGTCGAAGTTCGCATCATTTACCCGCGTCATCTAGTCACGTTTCCTTTGCAGGCTCTTGCTGGTAGGTGCGTTCGGTGCAGCCGCACCGAATGACACATGTTCGGAATGATCCGATAAGTACGCGACAAATTAAATTGCTTAATATTCGGCTTCACGTGCGGGAGAAGCACGTGACGAAATAACTATCGACCCGTTCCCATTGCCGATTCCGCTTTGTATACGGAAGCAGAATTCGGCGGAATGGGAGGATGTTGGCTCCCTGTAGGCCAATTTTTGCGTAACCAACCTGTCTGCTTCGGCGATCTATTTTAGGCAGAGCGTCAGGGTACAATTGTCACTGAAACGCCGTACAAGCGTGTACCAGATTCTGACACAGAAACAGCATCTGCAGTAGACTTTTACAAATTTCGGGACATGTAATTACTAAAGGGTTGCCACCTTTTATGCGAGGAAATATACATAGTATTTTCGGGGGAATTGAGAAAAATAAAGAGTACAGACTTATTTCTTTCTTTTACTTATTTTTTCCAAGTATATTTGTTGTTACTTTGTGCTTTTATTGTATTGCGGAATATTTTTTTTGCTAAGTAATATTCAATGTTAAATATTTAATGTTAACGTATCTTTTACCAGTGTCATTGTGGTATTGTTCAGATTAAAATGACACTAAACGCGATATAAGAAGTTCTAATATGTAATTTGCTTTCTTAATCTATTAAATATCTATGAAAACTTCACAGTGACAATGGTAAAAGTTTCATTAAATAGAATACTTACAAATACAAAAGTTAGATCGCTGCATTAGTATGGTCTCAACAATATGCACAAATCTGAAAGTGT
This sequence comes from Perdita meconis, assembly GCA_030770465.2. Taxonomy (NCBI): domain Eukaryota; kingdom Metazoa; phylum Arthropoda; class Insecta; order Hymenoptera; family Andrenidae; genus Perdita; species Perdita meconis. The sequence continues at coordinate 6,948,392 of JASKOS020000007.1, forward strand.
GTGTAACAAACATGACTTAACTACTGATATGATTTCAATTGAATTTGGGACAGAGGCAGCCTGAATATAGGACACTCGGCTTTCCATTTTTTATTAATTGGCTCCCCCTGAAAAAAGGTATCCTATGTCTTTCTCCATATTCCAGACTTCCTCCCTGTCAAATTTCATTGAAATCGGTTCAGTAGTTCAGTCGTAAAGACGTAACAAACATACAGACAAACACACTTTCGGATTTATAATATTAGTATGGAAGTATGAAAGTATGGATAAAGGCCATGAAACAGATTTTGTATTCCATTCACAACATTCGCTAAAAGAATTCTCGATATTGGACTGCTTTATCCGAGCGCTAGACTGACATTATGAGTGGTTCTGCTCCAATTAGGTTGATAATTTTATAGTATTTTTCGTACTATGTTTTGTTTCAACAATATATAGTACAATTTACAGAAATATAGTATAATACACAGTAGAACACCTATGCTCTTCAGACCGTCAACTCTTTTATCGCGTCTTACTGTCACCGACCCATTTTGTAGGATTTGTACTATTGCCAACAATGTTAGTAATAAGTTAGATATTTTCACAAGCAACATTCATATGTTTAAACATAAATTGCACGGAGTGTTCTACGAATTTAATGAATAGATTGCAGATGTTTATGCAAATTCTTCTTAGGCGGCTTCTTTTCATCCAATTTGTACGATATTCTGTCTTGTATTTTCGATTGTTTATTTGGTTGTTCTTCGAGTGTGATGGAAGGTGTTTTATATTCATTGTATTGTACATAATCATTGAATTCACCCGTAAGACATAAATAAATAGAGTACGAGTGGCAACCCTAATACTACAATTGCCAAATTGCAAAATGGTCTCTGAACTCCGCTGACTTTTTGCTCGCGAGGAAATGATTAAAGTGCGCGTGCACCGAGAGTCTTCGGTATGATTTTCGCAGAACGTTTCTAATCTTCCTACGATCGTGAGTCAGACGCACGTGTTTCCCATATCTGCATCCGTACGCATTCTACATATGCATGATGCGTACGGAAACACGCACAGTAGAACATTATCTATATAGTAGGGGCATCCTGAACTAATTTTGACACGGTGCTCCAAGGCTGCTTTTTTCTCCCGAGAATGATTTTTGTTTTTCTCGTCGTCCGAAGCGCGCATCAGCTTACGCAAGCACGCCTTCGGTTCTAGGAAGGAAAAATGTATGAATGCCTGAGGAAGAGAGCCCCGAGTCCTCGCATTCCGCATCCTCGACCACGGCTACGCGATTATACGTTGCAGCAGCTGCAGGTTATTCGCTTTTTCGCGCTCCTCTCGATGTCCGGAGTCACGCAATCTGTCGATCGGACGAAAACCACTTGAATCTAAATACATATTTCATCGCGGGGCAACAAATCGCTACCGATAAGCCGGACTTAATGCCAGGCCGCGTATCCTTATCACGTATTTTGGTAGGCAATTAGATTTGTGAGATTTTAGGTGAATAATGTATTGTATTCTAACGTTCCGTATGGGCTCGATTACGCAGTTCACTGCTCGGACTCGGGCCATGCTGTTCATTCGGTGCGAGCGCACTGTCCTCAACGTCTGCATCGCGAAAGGGGAGTAGGTAGTTACATATCCATTTCAACCAGACGCGTCGAAACAAAGGACTCTGATCTAACTGCAAAATGATGTCATTTGAATCTGTTCGCAGCTTAACGCCGCTTATTTCATCTCGGAAATCTTATCACGGTACGTGATATAAATGGCGGGAATTGTTTCCACGCGAACTATCGTTTTTTATTCCATCTCGAATTCGGTTGCAGTCGGGTGATTGTTATTGTATTCAGAATAAGATTATCTGCATTGAAATGCATCAATGATTAATCGATATCAACATTGTTGACGCATTATATCTGCGGTTAGTAGAGAACGAAGTCCAAGATTGAAGCGAATTGGTTTCTGTTTTCATTTTTCTTTCAATCATTCATATCCTTTCTTCAATGCTTGTACCAAGGTCTCTAAGAAATGCCAGATACAACGGGATGTTCGTTTTCTTTCATTACGGCCTTTCAAGGTTTGCAAAGTATTCTTTATCACAAAAACGAATTCCTCCTATCGGTTACTGCATATTATAAATTCAAAATGCGATTATAGTTTACGTTTATAGGCAGTAGGCAGGAGATACAAAATGTATTAAACACGCGTAATCTATTAGAGAAGAAATTTTTCTCCCGTTACATACTATGCCGATAACCTAATTAAGTGACTGATTAAACGACAATGAGTAACAACATCGAGCTTCATGATTGAAAATCGTCTCCAATACCTAAGTCAAGATTTTCAGCAGTACAATAAATCACAAAAGTATTCAACTATTAGTGTGTAACTGTAAATAATGCAAGAAAAATGCTTTACAGTACAATAAAGTGTAGCATACAGATGTTAGAAAGTTAGAAGTTTGTTATTTAATTTTTTAATAATTAAAGTATTTAATTTTTCAATGTTTTGATACTTTAAGGTTTTTCTGTTGCAATGTCTAATGTTTTAGTATTTAAATGTTTAAATGTTGAAATGTTCTAATCTTGTAATATTTTTATTGTTGTAATGTTTTAATGTTTAAAGATGTAAAGTTTAATACTTCAGAACCTAATAATAGTTTTAAGAGGAGACTGTAAACCGGGCCGAAAGGCAAGAGGATTATAAAAACAAATAATACTTAAATTTTATCAGTATATTCTACAAGTAAAAATAAGAAAAGAATGTTATATAAATAACACATAGGGTCTTAAATGTTTTATTTAAAAGTTATTACAAAAATACAAAATGACAATGGATTTTCTTAGTTATAGTAAAATCATATAATTCTCTTAGAATTTTATTATCCAATGTATCAATCATTTAATGCAGTAGTTTAAGAGTAAAATGGGACTTCAACAAGTGCAATTTATTGGAGTATGATTTAATAATAGTTCACTAAGTTTTAGTATTTTGTATACTGCAAAAAAATTGTTGTTACTTTGTTTGCATTTATTTGACATACAGAGCATAAAAGTTGAAGTTATACGTGTGTCTGAATCACTTTGCGTTTCACTATACATGTACATATATAGTATCGAATAGAACGATCCATGAGAACTGGTTGTAGAGACTTACATTAAAGATATCTATTTTGCAGGTGTTTACAAGGTAATCTACAGTTATCAATGATTGAAATACCTAAAGTTATCGTATAATATTTTCACATTTTACGGCGTTCAGATGGGCTCGATAAGACTTATTTTGCTGTTAGACCTGTTAGACTAAACTAAAATTTCGAACAACATAATGGAAAATGTATAAACACGTTTGCAATATGAACACGTATTATGTACGCAGCTTGTTGCGAACTTCGTGCCGTTCATATACGGGATACCTACACGTCGTAGCATTGAAATGAATGAGCGAACCGTAGGGGAGAAAGAGTAAACTTTTGTGACAGAGGTCGCGATCAAACGCTGACACGCGCAACGTAGTCGATGCTACGAGTTCAGCGTTTGGTTGTGCAAGGACTGCAAGGTTCTTCGCATCCGTCACGGTGGTCCGTAGTTTGTAACGAATCAATTTCAAGTGTCACGTGGTGCACGAAATGTGCCGCAATTGCCGATCATCGGGGACGCACCGAAATATTTCGTTTGTTTACGGTGATCAAAACAACGGCAGAGAAAGACGGGCGTGCTTGTAAGCGTAGATGTGCGATTGCGAGAGCGAGCCAAGACAATAGAATAGAGAGAGAGGGAGCGAAGGTAAATTCGCGATACGGAGGAGGGATGTATCGAAATCTCTTGTAATTCGATCAGCCTGCTAAATTACGTCGAAATACAGGTTCGAAATGTTTGAGCCCACTGAGCAGGGAAAGGTGAGGATTCCTTGTAATAAATTATTCGTCGTGAATATACTGTTTTTCTTAGCGTAAAGTCCGCATAACTTGAATGTCATGCTTCGCCAATTTTGAGAATGACGTATTCTAAATATCCACCCACATGTAACACAAGCAATATGTCAACAAAAACCTTTGACAAGTAGTTCGGGTCAGAATACTGCATGTCGTTTGTTTTCATCGTCAACTTAATTATTCTATTCTGATTGCACTTTTACACACAAATGTATCCGGTTGTTTTCGCTTAGCGATCTTGTCGGTGAGGTTAGATTGTTGTTATCGTTATTGAAACGATGCGTCCGTTGTCCTGCTTTGTATTTTATATCATGAAATTATTTCACTTGGATAATTTGAGTGTGATTTTTCCTGCTGAATGATCATTTTATCTTAGGACCTCTGCATTCACACTGGAGTTGTGCTTCGAGGTACAAATACCAGGGAAGAGGAAGTTCACAGTTCAGGGACATTAAACATCGTTGAATATGTAAGCAGTGACAACATGAAATTACGCTCGTATTTATAAAGTATTTCAGAGTGTCATTTAAACTTGCAGAGCTTTGGAAGGTGTATAGAATGGAAACCTACAGAGGATTCTGTAGTTTCCGAAAACCAAGACCAGGATCCAGAATGGTCTTTAGTAGATACGCATACTAGACATACTCGTACTTCGTCCGAGGGATCAGATACTCTCGGTCGTGCAAGAATCGTCAGAATTTTGTTTACAGATTTAAGCTCCTTCCGTATAAATCATGGAGGGCAACAGCTTATATTCATGCAAAAGGACGGTACTACATACGTCGCCTTCTTTCAGTTATCCAACGCTGAAAGTTTTATAAACTCTTTGAAGGGTTTTATTAAGTTTGTAAAATCTTGTACAAACAGAAATTTGTACATGGTTGTGGACGAAGTTCAGTCCGTGTTAAGTAAATCGTTTGCAGAGCTAGAAATATTTCAAGAAAACACTTCGTACTATGTTTGGAAGTTTGTAAAGAATTTCCAAACCCGTCCATATGAAACAACGTTGGAGGCGTTCTCTAAACTGGCAGACATTTGGTGTAAGTGAATGAAAAATCATGGCAGAAAGATAACAGAACTCGTACAGTTTCTCAAAATTTGAAAACCCTTGGATTATAGTGTATAAGGAGCCAGCTAAACGCGCCGTGGAAGAAGCAGTTGCAGATATATTGAACAGTTCACTTTCTATCGATGTTCCTCACCCACCAGTATCAATAGGTTTCGGAGATGAATACGAAGTAATTGGGGAGCGCGGGTTGGGTGTGGCATTACCTCCACGACCAACTTGTCCAAGAGGTATAACAGGGATAATTTAATGTTGCATTATTGCAAATAATATATCTAAATAAAAATGACTGCGTTAGGTGCACCACTGTCGCAAGAACAGTGGGACAGCTTTAAGGATCCAGAAGGAAGGATTTTAAATTCTGACCAAGTAAAGGATATTATCTTTCGTGGGGTTCGTACATATGGTTTAAGTATGAAATTTTTTTATAAACTGATATTCTACAAAACAAAGAGATACGAAACTTTATATTATATACTTTGAACCTGAATTTAATATTACGTATATTAAATTTATATTGCATCAGATCAAATGTAAACATTTGTAGGGCATTGCACCATCTTTACGATTTGAAGCTTGGAAATTTTTATTAAATTATTATCCATGGAATTCTACACATATTGAGAGATTGGAACTCAAAAAGAAAAAGACTGATGAATATTTTACAATGAAACTGCAGTGGAAGTCTATGACGCCTGCACAAGAGAAACATTTTTCCGATTATAGAGATCGGAAAAGTTTAATAGGTAGTACAATGAATTTGAAACGTTTGCAGGTATTGTTACAATCTGTTACCGATCGTAACGTGTGACGTTGATTTCAGAAAAGGACGTAAATAGGACCGATAGAACGCATCCGTATTACTCGGGTGATAAGAATCCTCATTTAGGGCAACTGTATGACATTCTCATGACATACGTAATGTATAATTTTGACTTAGGGTATGTTCAAGGCATGAGTGATCTTCTTAGTCCTATTTTATGTTTAATCGAAAGTGAGGTTGATGCGTTTTGGTGTTTTGTTGGGTTCATGGATAAAGTGGTAGGTTTTCTATTAGAAATTCCCTAACATAGACACCTGTGAAACATTTCTGAACACACTTATTATGCACGAAACAGAGTAACAACTTCGAAATAGATCAAGCAGGAATGAAAGCTCAATTGTGCCAATTGTACACACTCCTGAGCACTACAGATCCAGCTTTGGCGCATTATTTAAGTAAAAACGATTCAGGAAATATGTTCTTTTGTTTCCGTTGGCTTTTGGTATTATTTAAAAGGGAGTTCAACGCGGTCGATATAATGAAATTGTGGGAAGTACTGTGGACTGATTTGCCGTGTAAAAATTTCCATTTGCTTTTCTGCACAGCCATATTGGATACCGAAAGAAATATGCTTATTGAAAATCGTTACGGATTCACGGAGATACTAAAGGCAAGCATACGAAATTATTAGGCGTACAAATTAATTCTTGATCTTTTTCAATGTTTATCCCAAACCAGTTTATCTAATCGCATAGAAATAGTTTGTAGGGTAACTCTTAACACCACAGCAAGTTTTTTCAACAGTTGCTTCAATTCATCGTCTTTCAATCTTTGAGTTGTTCTGGGTGTTTCTCGAGTTTCTTCTCGAGGTCAAAATTTTCATTTCGAAACCATAAAACTACTTGAATGTGCTCCGAGATACATCTTCCTCTAATGCTTCGCAAACCATTTGTTTAGCCTTGGAGGTATTTTTTTTCTAATTGAAATGCCAAAAGCAAACAGTGCCTAATGTTCTCTTTCCGTATTCTATTATGTTTGCATTATACAGCTCTAAGCTTGGCGGAAGAAAGTTTCCATTTAAATGAGTGCCACAGTTGATTAAATGTTAGGGTCGAGAATTAATTTGTACACCCAATATGTACGATCCGCGAAGCGGCCTTTCCTTAATTAACACTCTGTGTGTATGTATTACAGCATATAAATGATCTTTCGTTACACATCGAATTGCCGTGGACCTTATCCAAGGCAGAGGGTATTTATCATCAGCTAATGTCTGTTGCGAATCAGTTACCCGATAACGTTCGCGCCATCATTGGACTTGAGCCTGTAAACAGAACATTATCAGTAAGTGATGCGGAGGACGATGAAGCCTCTGGATCGAAAGCCGAAGTTAACGGAGGTGATAGTAACTCGAGAAGGAATAGTACAGACAGTGGTAATGTTAGGCTGGGAACCGACGAAGTGGCGTTCGAACGTGGTTTAAATTTGTCGTACATGTGAGACCATCGCTGGGGTCGTTTGGTCAGCTTGTACGAATTTGCGCCTCAATCGTTGAATTTGTAATTGTATTGTATAAACGGGAAATATTACCTCGAATTTACGAAGTTGAAGCGAGTATTATTGTTAGTAGCATTGAATTTTTCGATATTTATGAAATTCATTGTAATTACGAAGAGATTATAGATCGCGTACACTTAGTAAACAAGAGGTAGTTTCGTACAAATGCATATATATATATATATATTATCCGTCGTACCGATATTTTCGATTTACTTTTAATTGCGAAACTATATGCAGAAACAATTTACACTTCGATTTTAACGAATGTTTGTATGTTCGCGTCGTTTTCTCGGTTCAAACGCTTTTTTCAGATTTGTACAAAGCCTCATGACAGTACTGTGTATTTCTAATAAAAATCACCTGTTCAATCTTTGAAAAGCATTCGCGTAATACCTTTCCCTACGCTCAAGGTTCTAACTTCGAATCTGAGGCGAATACAATTCCTGTTTTCGCGGTTTTACGTTTGATGTCACGTCAGTCGTCTAACGTAAATACGCGTAGAAACGTAAACATTGATGGTTTGTCGTCGAACGTAAACATTTTTTTTTGTGAACGAAATAACCGCGAGGGTATGGAATTCGTCACTGTGAAACGCGGTAGAAATCGAAGAAAGAGGGGACATTTGAAAAGACGACGTCGTAATCAACTCAAAGTTGAGGTTAATTTGGCCAAACGTCAGAAATTAACTTCGGAACATACCAACGTATCCAATAGCAGAGGAAAATTGACTTCTGATAAAATGCAGGCTAAATCGTTCTGGGAAAATTATTCGGCTGCCCAAGAGTGGCAGAAAAGGTTAGTTGTTCGAAAAAGTTAATAGATATTAGAGTGTCTATGTCTAGTGTTCTGAAAGAAATAAACTGTACATAAATATTCGCAGACACAGCGTAACGTGGTGGAGGACACGTTGTTACGCGTTAGAATATGAGAATCAGATGTTGAGAGATAAATTAAGGTTATTGGCAAGTCAGAATGCGCAACAATGTTCAGCAAGCGGTCAAGGTAATCAAGATTACGAGAACCAAGATCAAGAGGATGAGGAAGAGGGAACCGGATCTACGGAAGGGAGTGAGAACTTGGAGTTCCAAGTGGACAAAGATATGATGAGTTTTTTAGAGCAAAGTATGAGGCACAAATTTGAACTAAAGAAGAAACGAGAAGCTGAATCGCATATTGAAGAAGAAGAGGAGGGTAAGGATACGCGCATTCAAGGTGGAGCTGCGTGGATGCATGCAAGAAATAGCAGCGGAAAGTTGTTGTACGGAGAAGCTAGCCCAACAATATTAGCCATGGAGACAGCCCTTCAAACTAGTATTGATAGGCATAGAGATAAAGCAAAGCCTCAGTATTGGCCCATTATCCCATTGAAACCATAATCTTCAGACATACAATTTTAAACTTGAACCAATATTTGAAAATGTATTTTTTAAGAAATATACAGGACAGTTTCATATTTATCTTTTGCAAACTTGTCTTTTGAGCTACATTTATTTATTCATTTGTATAGCGATAGTACGTTAGATTTGCAAAAGTGCATCAATTTCTATTAAAATGGAATCATGCAGTAGCAATTTCCAAGTGATGAGGTAATTAATATTGTTTGAAATGCGAGTACTAATTGTATCGATAGTGGCTGTGCGATAGAATTAATGAAATTATAAATTATGTAAACTTATTGATTCAATTAGTTACATTTATATTTCATTGTCACGACATCTTTGAGTATATAAAGAAACAAGATCGTTAAACGTAATTTCTTCCTTATCAACAGAGAGATTTAATAACTTCATCGATGGCATTTTGGTTTGTGTTCATATATGCATATGCTGATTGAGTGCAGATTGTCACGCCAAAACAAAAATGCACGATTGTTTAATATAATTGTTTAATAGGAACGCAGTAAAAATAGATTACTAGGTAACTGTTTCTAGTAGATGAGTGGAACTTTTCTATTTATGAATTTAAATTGACTAGTAATTTACGAAGCATTGACTGTATGCCGATGTGCATAGAATTTAAAAGGGTTGAAATTGAAGTTCCGATTGAGTATGCTAGGGGCAATATCGAGCTGTTCTCATCAAGTGGCGAGTATTAGCGAGGCGGTCATAAATGACATCCTCCCATGAAATATACCACAGGAAGCAATTAATAGCAAATCTAAGCTATATAGCAATTACGTTCACATATTATTATTCCTGTTATTATTACTAGGCACCGTGATGAGAAATAATCAATCAGTACCGACGTATTTGAAGTATAATAACCGTCTATATAACGTGTATAAAATACTGTAAAAACTGTTACTTCAGTCTCGATCCTCTATGTTTTTTTCTACCTAGATAAATTTATTTTCTTAATTAGGATACGTTCATTACGATAAGGAAAGGATACGGTAAACATGCTAATAGATGGACAGCACCTAGTAGATAGACATATTTTAGATAAATCGATGATTATGAAGACTTTAGTTAAGTATTTAATTTGTACAATAAAACCTTGATTAATCGGCTGAATATTGGAGTCAAGACTGAAATTCCTTGATGCAGAATTTTTTATTTTTAGCGTACTATTGTTGAATAAAAATTCAAGGTTTACTAAACATTGCACTGTATTTTTATCGGTACTACATCGAGTTATTGAGACAGAGGATAATAAAGTCAGAAAATAAGGATGAACTTCTTGAACATTAAAAATAAGCGAAAAGTTTTGAAAGTTGGAAGAATGTTACTTTATGCAATAGTAAAACTCCCTGCAAAATTTTGGAAAAATTATAACTACAAAATTGAGAGCGAAATAATGGGTAAAAGTTTTTAACATGTTGTGTACAAAAAATTATGTATATTTAAGTATTTTTTACTGCTTTTCAGGTCAGTAAAAAGGAAAATTATGGTTAGATTATTGCATTTTTAGCAGTTGCATTTCAAGTACATTCCAAAAAAACAAATTTATGATAAAAGATCAAATATGCAATACATTGATAAAATAATATAAAAAGTAAGAGCGAATCCAACTGAATTTTTAATAAAAATATAACATTGCCATTTCTGATTGGTTTTCTGATTTTAATTCTATTATTTATTATTTATTAATTATTAATTATTAGGTACAAACAAGTACTTTTTTCTGAAATGTGTACATTTCTCTGTGCAAAACTTTAAAAACTTAATACAATTTTTAAAATCTTAATACAAATGTGGAAGAAATCAGCTAAGCCATTCATTCACTGGCTTACTTACCTACCTGTCTTCATTTCGTAACTGTTGAGGGTAATTTAGTCGGGATTGTGATAGGTAGATCTTGCCAGATAGAAGCATCAACCGAGAACGTATTTCGGAGGAACACATTGTGAGGTTGATCCAGGATCACGACAAAATAAATATTCTCGGTTTGTACCGAAGATTAGAAAAAGAGGAACGAAGGAGTATGGTCAGTCTGTCAATACGTTATCTCGTGGTCGATCCGCTGACACGGTCTATGGAATTCTGGAACCAGTTCGAGAGGCTCCAACATCGATACTTCGGGTCCAGAGAAAGCCCCTAATTATTGAGATAACGCGTGTCGCGGTGTCGATACTGGTTACGGTATCGAATCTCCGCCTTTCCCTGCACTCCCACGGGATTTTCGAACGATTCGGTAGTTTTTTGTCGAGGTCCGAGGGCACTCGGTTACCACCTCCATTAAAACGCGTCTCGATCGAATTATCGATTCATACGGCATTTTTGTTCCCCGAGATCGACGAAAGGGGTCAAGGGAACGCGTTACACCGGACCGTTCTCATACATACGTGATCACAATTTCGAACCGATCAACTTTTACGAAGATTCGAGCTATCCGTCCGACACGTAGCTCTTTTTTTTCTCCCGATTCGTAACAAACCGGTCGTACCTACGCAAAGTGGGCTCAGTACGTACGAGAGGCGTTTTATATCCACCAACAACTTTCATTTAGATCTTTATCGATCAACTTTCACAGTATGCTCGCATATTGCTCTTTATTGCCTCGGTCCTGACGTTCCCGACGCTTTCCCGTGGATGCAATAAACACGGGATTTCAAGCGTTCAATTTTCATTTTTTTTCGCCCCGTGCTCGCGCGCGTCGACTAGATGAATCGTTTCGATGCTTTCGCGATCAATTCTCGGGGGAACGTTTACGCGTCGCCCGATGCAAATTGAAACTAACGAGTCACCCTTCCACTCTATCGACCGCAATAACGGTTATTCATTTATTTATGAGAATAGCCATTAGTACATTACAAACCATTAGTGCAAATAAAGGTACAAGAGTTAATGAAAAAAACTTAATCAATACCGAAAAATAAAAAATATGAGCTACAAAAAGTACAAATACAAATATTGTAAGAAATGTAGGGACAGACGAGAATTATATTAGTAAACTATGCAGTGTAAGGGAGCACACACGTAAAACGCTGGTTTCCAGCGCTTGTTTTTGTCTTTGTTTTTGTCTTATCAGCGCGATGGTTGAACAAAGACAAAAACAAGCGCCAGCAACAAGCGTTTTACGTGTTTGCACCCTGAGCGCTTGCGACGATTGCTAAAAAAGATCAGAGTGTATACGTGTGCTGTTAGCACGTAAGAACATACGTACATAAATTTGCCCAGATGGCCAAATCAGATCGAGCAGATTTGCATTTGAATAATAATTTAAGATTACCTGTATCATTCAAAAATTTAGAAACTGTCTGAAAAAATCACAGACATTTAAAAGCACGAGAGGTAATGATTTTAAAGTACTTCGTAAAAGATAGATACTGAAAGTACAGAATATCAAGATCCAGATTTGTGTCAAGAGTGTTTATTATAGTGTTATTAAGAGAATAGTTAAATATAATATTATTCGAACTACGAGCAAATCTTGAGATTTTGCATTTATCGAAATTCAGAAAAAGTTTATTGAGCGTACACCAATCTTGTAGTCTTGTTAGGTCGTTCTGAATCAATAGAGCATATAAAGGACTGTTTATAGACTGATAGATCTTTAGTTCGTCAGCATATAATAAAAATGTGCAATATCAAAGAACCTCTGAAATATCATTAATGAAAAGGTTAAAAAGTACAAGTCCAAGATGAGATCCTTGAGCTATACCTATAAACTTGCAGTAAAAGATCTAGAGTAAGAGTTACCGTATTTTATATTGTGCACTCGGTTTCTTATTTTATTGTCCTATAGAATACGGGAAAACGAGCAGACAGTCGAATATAGGTTCTCTCCAGCATCTCACCCTTCCCAATCCATTTCCAAGGAACGCGGAGCCTAAGTGCTGCACGCGTGCACATTTTTTTCCACGCCGCGATTTCAAACGTTCGTCCTTTAGTCGCGCTCCAGAATCGCTGTTTGGAACATTTGCGACCTCGTTCGAACGTTTTAAGACCTACCTTTCGTGCAACGCGTCAAGATAGCCGCGGCGAAGGAAGGAGACGCGGGGAAGAGGAAGGAAGAGCGGGTAGGGGTTTACTTTTTATCGGGTCCGCGTCATTAGCGGCCGCAACGAGTACTATAAGTTTATATCAAGGACTCGAGAACTCCGCGAGATCTTTGAGACGGGCGTCGGGGATGACGAGGACGAAGGCGAAGATACCGAAGTACCTACCACCGTTGGCCTTATTAGGCCTCCGTCCTCCTCTCCCTTCGTCCTTTCCACCCCTCCGGATCCCCTTTCCTTGTGCTCTTAAAATCATGGCTGCACGTAACCGTCTACTGATTATATGGATTCGGCGATGATTTCTGATGATGCCCCCGACCCCCGAAATGGTAAAATAATACAGTGTCGTCTCCTAGCCTGGACCCTTTCGGTCCTGTGGGCCGGTTCGTTAGCGGGGCCTTGGCGCGAGGCACCCTGTCATTATGCGGCTGGTCTCCATCACCCCCACCAGTTCCCAATTTTCAGTGCCCCTCTACTACGCCCCGACGAAATCTCTTTCCTCGGTTTCTTCCCTTTGCTCGGTCTTTCCAGTCATTCTTCTTTTTTGTTAACCCCACTCTATTATTCTGCATTAGTACGGCTCGCCACAGTTAGGCGGCGAGGAGAGAAACGTCTCGGCGACTGGTTGCTCGTCTCGACGCCGCGCCGCGCCGGAGAAAATCCTCGCGCGGCGCGACGTAGAGGGAGAGAAGTCGGTGACGGTCGCGCGAGCAAAATTATCTATCGGGGTCTCGATTCCGCGTCTCGAAATCGCAGTTTTTTACGAAATTCGAGCGCGAAACTCTAGAGCCGCTCACGACTACTGCGGACATTCGAAACTCGTAACTCGATCGCGCCTCGGTCCGGTAGGCAGCATCGTTGCGCGCCTCCGCTCGCAAGAAATGTAGTTACTTCTTCTTTGTCTACTTCGCCTCCCTCGTCTCCTTTTTCTTTTCGCGAGTCAATTTTTTTCCGTCAACGCGGGGCAATCCTTTTCCTATTGTGCGAGAGGCGGAGCGTCGTGGAAGGGTAAGAAAGGGACGAGGGGAGGAGGAAGGGACGATATAGGGTTCGCCGGAAGCCGTCCGTCGCGTCGGTCCGAAGACCCCCGACGCTCTTTCGGAAAGCTTCTCTCGGGTCTTTCATCTTCGAAACCAATCCTCCGTGTCCTTGGTAGCGAAAGTTCGGGTGTAGGTGGTTCCGCGCGACCGGCAATCATTTCGCTTAATGACGAGAAGCTCCATCGTCCACCCTTCCCTCGCCACGGCCTCGGATTATCTCGCGGCGTATTCTTCCCTCGCGTCCACAAACCGCTTCTCTCTGCCCCTGTTCGCATCTTCGCTATCCTCCCTCTCCCGTTCACCCTTTATTTCCGAACTCTGTAATTTTCCTCTAGCGACCATGCCACCGCATCGCGCCGAAATTGGTGTACAGCGGAAAGATTTCGTGGAAATCCCCTGACGTTCTTTAATGGGGAGGCGTCTGAACGGTGACAATGGCACTTCTGTTGCGCCGCGTTTTTCTTTCTCTCTCTCTTTCTCTCTCGGTACGACGAAAAAGAAGTATCGATGCAGCGAGTGAAGCGGAAGGGGGAGGAGAAGGAGGAGGAGAAAGAAGAAGGAAGAATCGCGAGAGTCGAGGAGAATTAGGAGGAGGACAATAACGGGGAGAATAAGAAGATGGAGAAAAAATGTTGACTATAAAGAAGGGAAAGAAGAAGAAGAAGAAGAGTCTCCCGTCGATATCTTGCTTTCGGGCCCTGCCTCGATCGACGTCGCGCATGTATCTGGGAGACGCAAAGTTAAGGCGGACTGGCGGACAACGTATGCGTTTCGAGGAACAAAAGCGAAACAATTGGGCGCGCGCTGGATCGAGAGACGCAAATTTATTCCATTCTAATATAGCCGCGCTCAAATTCCAACGCCGCGAAGGGCGGTGGCCCGCGAGGGGGATAGGTGGACGGCGGTCGATCGCTCGCGGTGCCGCGCGTTACGCGCTCTGAGGTGGAGCCGTTTTCCTGCTTCCAGCACCTGCGAAAGATCGGGCCGCTCGGCCGATGCCTGAGCAAACAATACGGACGATGATGCACCGTCTCGAGCGCATTGTCCGTAGCGAGTAGTATGTAGTAGGCGGCGGATTTATCTGCCTACTCGTAGAGTCAGGTAGAGGAGTCCAAGGGTCCTCGACCCGAGGGAAGCGTCGTGCGAGCCGACGGCACCGATGGGCTCTTCCACTCGCTTCCACCCCGATTTCGCGCAACGAAACCGTTTTCGGATCGTCGACGCGGTATCACCTGCGATTATCCGCGTCCGGACCGTGGATCGAGTTCCGCCTGTGCAATAAGCGCAACGCGCGCGCGCACGCGTTATCGCGGATACCGATGCGCTAACCTGAATTCCCGGCGCACATGGGATTCCAACGTGCGCCGCCGAAGGAAATTGGTTAATTTGTTTTTTCTAGCCGCTCTCCCCTCGATTAGATTCCCGGTCGCACCCGCCGCGTCATGAGTCATTGACGATGCACGGAATTATTAACGGGAAAATTTATCACTTACGGTCCAGCCGCGCGGCGAGAGTAAATCAGCGATGATCTATGCGCGTACCGTTGCGAAATATATTATCGAAGCACGCAATTATTCCGGAAAGCCGAGTTCGAGACGCGCGCGGTATCGTCGCGCGGTATCTCATGCATCATTTAACCGGCATCGATACGGTGCCCTCCCCGGGTACGTGTTAACAGATCTTCAAAATTAATGTGCCGCTTTCTCTTAACATGCAAATTTCGCGACCTTTGCCGCCGTCGCGTCGGCGTTCGGGGAAACTCGGCACGACGGGGGGACCGCGTTCGCGGGGCGACGCGAAAAAGCCCAGGATTCCTCGAAGCCGCGGTAAAAACCGGGAAGACGAATCGATCCACTTCCACGTTAGGCGCTCGGGTGCCCTCCGCATTTGTATTCGGCGTAGACGCGGACGATTCGCTCGGCCGGGCCCCGACGATTTCCGAACTGGGAGGGCGAAAATTCATAGCCAGCATGCAAACTATCCGGGAATCTTTTTCACGTCACGTCACGAAATTCCTGGACCTTTGGCACGGGCGTAGAAGAGGCTCGTAGGGCCGAGCGCAGAATGAGCGCCGACGGTAAGTCAGTTCCTCGCATACCGGGCGCTCAGGTAGGTAGCAAGCCGGCGAACCAGCTGTTGCGCCGGTACTTCCGAGCATTGCTCGGATTGCCAGAACCGGATGATTGCCACCAAAATGTTCGCGGGAGAAGGATTCTCGGGTTGAACCTAGGGATAGTCGGGATTTTTCCGGTTAATTAGTTAGAACTCACTGTAACCGATATAACAACTCTTATTAATTTTAAACTATACAGACTCTGCGTCGCGATAAGAAGTACGTTCGCGCGGTTGGTCGGTAATTGCGAGCTATCGTGGTTCTTTCGCGATGTCATTTTATAATACATATGTGCGACAAGGAGAATGGCCTGTGGTCATCCTTTGTCCCACTGAAATGCGATAATTAAAAAAATTCCGCATCAGCATTTTCGGTATCGGTAGCCTTTCTAGGCCGTTACTGCGTGCGCGCATTCTCGGGTGTAGCGCTATCGCGTCAGCTTTGGTAGTGCGGGTCACAACACAGCTAAACAAGGAGGGAGAAGAGATGCCTTCGGCGGAAGAAAGAGGTGAGAGAGACGGAGAAGGGTGAAGGGAAGAGAGGAGGGACAGAGAGAGAGGCAGCAGGCGAGCGAGCAGGTAAGCGAGCAAGGAAGCGAACAGGCAGGCAGGCAAGCAGAGAGTTTGGTATAGTCTAGCTGCTCGGTCCCGCGAAGCGCGCTGAATGCCGAGGCCCCGGCATATCGGGGCCCAGTACTACCGCTCCCCTCTCCAAGATGGCCGCCAGCTCGGGTCCAGCCGGGTCCCCCTGACCGAGCCAGCCGAGTCCACCGAGTTAGGGGAAGGGTAGGCCTTGCAGGTGCCGCCATGTCAGTGCATGCCTAACCTCGAAGCCGCGCGGAACGGACGCTGGGCCCACGGACGCGACACCTCGTGCTGCTCTTGCTTCTTGCCGTATTACTCTTCCGGGGGCAACAGTGAACCACGGATCGACCGTAAACCCGTCGCGAGTCCGTGTGTTCAAGGTCGATCGTTGTGGCCGCAAGCGCGTTTGCGATCCACGACCATCGCGAAACAATCGGTCGCGCGGAGCACCGAGGAGCACGGACGGGATCATTCCCGAGAGCAGATCGCGAGAGGGTGTCCTCCGCCGCGAGGAGGTCGCTGGTCGCATCGAGGTGAACGGCGTTGAACGGTACTCGACGATAGTTGCATCGGGTTTTGCGTCGCCGCGGCTCGTCGACGAGGTTTGGCAAGGTTCGCGAGCAACCTGTGTTTTTCTCGCGTCGCGTTCACCGGTGGTGAAGTTACGAGTTGACAGGATCGGGAAAAGATTTCCGTGTACGCAACGTTGGTTGCCCTTTCGACGCGAGTACAGTCGCGGAGAAAAGGAGTAGACCCGCCTGGTTCGCCGTCTCTGCGCGCTCCGCTCGCTGGTCCAACTGGTCCTGCCTGGTCGTTAACTTCCGAGAGGATTGATCGACGATCCGGAAGACAGGAGCTCGCGCGGTACGCGCTCCAACAAAGATGACAAGAAGTACTGCGCACCGGTCGGCGTAGATTTTGTCTTGGAGCAACGACGACACCGGAGCAAACAGGGTGAATTTTTGGAGCGGACCCGACGGCAGAGATGAAGGGCGTTCTGTGCGCGAGACGATCGCGCTCGGCTCGCGACCAGTCCTCGCGTTGATCGTCTAGTTATCGGGCGTGGATCTAACACGAGGAATGCGCGATATCTCGAGGCGAGGATATTCTAGCAACGGCGAGGACAGTGGATAGTGCGCGGCGTGTCCAAAGGAGCGAGGAGGAGAGACACACTCCGGGCATGTACGAGCGTTGCTAGGACGAACGAAGGAGGAACGGGAGAGAGAACGGAAGGAGAAAGAAGCAGGACGCGCGGAACGGTGTCAAGTGAGAATTTCCACAGCTCCCTTCGGTCCTCTTTGTGAACGGCGTATCACAACTGGGAGACACAGAAATACGTATGACGCGGTGGTTGTGATTCGTAAAGGAAAAAAAAGTAAATAAAAAGAAACGTGTTTTGTGATTGGTGGTGCTGCGGCTGGTGGGTGATCAATGTGCTGGTGGATCGCGTACTCGTTGGTCGTTTGACGCACCGAGCCCATGGATTCCCGTTTTGGTGGTGTTTTTCCGCGCGCGCATGACGAACCCTTGGAAATATCGCTGGTACTCGCGTCCTTTCACAATCGATCGGTCAGGATAATGGAAAGATCGAGATAATAGCGGAGGAAAGACGGAGGCGGAGGAGGAGGTGGTGGCGGCGGTGGTGAAGGCCCCAGGATGCGGCACCTGCTACTGTTCCTCGTCCTGGGAGCGACTCTCGCCCCGGGCACGTGGTCCGAGCTCGTCAGGTACTTGGAGGTTTCGGAAAACGCGCGACCAGGCACCAGGGTGGGTTTCATCGATGCCGACAGCCCGCCCTACTTGATAGTGTCGGTGTCCGGGCCCGCGGTCGACTCGGACTTGACCGTCGACCATACCACGGGCGAGATAAGGACGAAAGTGCCGTTGGATCGCGAGAGCAGGCCGTCGTACAGCTTGGTCGCGTTGCCGCAGAACATTCAGGTGGTCGTGAAGGTTCTCGACGAGAACGACAACGCGCCAACGTTCCCCATGGACCACGTGGACGTCGAGTTCCCGGAAAACTCACCGCGCGACGCGAAACGCGCTCTGCCGCCGGCCAAAGATCCCGATCTCGGCCAATATTCAACGCAGAGGTACGAGATCGTCTCCGGGAATCACGGCGACGCGTTCCGGCTCTCTCAACATCGCGGACGCGACGGAGTTTTGTATTTGGATCTGCAGAATTCGGGATCGCTGGATCGTGAAGCTCGATCTCAGTATCATTTGGTGATCGAGGCGCTGGACGGAGGCGCGCCGCCTCTCCGCTCGCGGCTCCACGTGAACGTGACGGTACAAGACGTGAACGATAACCCGCCGATCTTCAACCAGACGAGGTACGTCGCCAGCGTCCCGGAGAACGCGACCGTCGGAACGCCGGTGCTCGCGGTGAACGCGACGGACAGCGACGCGGGCGATAACGGGCGCATCGAGTATTCGATCAATCGGCGACAGTCGGACCGCGAGGAGATGTTTCGCATCGATCCCGAGACCGGCATGGTGTATGTGAACAAGGCGCTGGACTTCGAATCGAAGGAACGTCACGAGCTGGTGATCGTGGCGAGGGACTGCGGCGCCCAACCGCTCGAGGCGAGCGCGTTCCTCTCCGTCCGCGTTACCGACGTCAACGACAATCAACCGGCGATCACGGTGATCTTTCTGTCGGACGACGCAACACCGAAGATCAGCGAGAGCGCGCAGCCGGGCGAGTTCGTCGCCAGGATATCGGTCAGCGATCCGGACTCGAGGACCGAGTACTCGAACGCGACGGTGACGCTGACCGGCGGCGAAGGACACTTCGGCCTGGCCACCAGGGACAACATCATATACCTGGTGGTGGTCGAGAGGCCGCTCGACCGCGAAGAAAAACCCGTCTACGATCTGTCGGTGGAGGCGACCGACGCGGGCACGCCGCCTCTCAGGGCCGTTCGAACCTTTCGGCTGCTCGTCACCGACGTCAACGACAACGCGCCGAAATTCGCCAGGGAGATGTACGAGGCGCACCTGCTCGAAGCCTCGGAACCCGGGACGCCGGTGCTGAAGGTGACCGCGACGGACCTCGACGAGGGAGCCAACTCCGCGATCAAGTACTCCTTGGTCAACTCCACGTGGTTCACGATCGACGAGACCTCGGGCCTGATCAGCACGATGACCCACGTGGACTGCGAGGCAGACCCCGCGCCGATGCTAGTGGTGATCGCGACGGACTCCGGCCGTCCGCCGTTGACTAGTACTGCGACAGTGCGTGTGACAGTTCACGACCTCAACGACAACGAACCCATCTTCGAGAAGCCTTTGTACAACGCGACCGTCTCGGAGGACATGCCCGTTGGACGCTGCTTCCTCAAGGTGAGTCCTTTTACGCGAGCGTTAAGCCGCTGCTCGACGAAGATCGAACCCGAAAGGATCGAGGCGCGCTCAGCCAGGCGAGAGTTAAATGTCCTTGCGTAACGTCGTACAACGTCGGTTTTCCCGCTCGTCGCGTACGCGAGCGTTGTTCGAGATTGACGTTCATCGATCTTCGACAACCGAGCCTCCTAATTGATCTGTCATCGAGACCGATTGCCAACATTCTTGCGAGAGATAGGCCGCGAATTAATAGTACGACCGAAGCGTCGGCGCGAAAGTGACAGCGGCCGAGTTGTCCGCGGCGTGTTTAACCCCTTGCACAAGACTGCGGAAAGTTTTGCGTGAAGCCGCTTGCAAAGGTTCCCGCGAACGCAGCTAGCCGAAAGGGCACCGGCGCTCGGCGACCGGTCGCGCCGCGGGGCAAGTATCCGCGTTACGCTGGGAAACTCGTAATTGGTGCCGTGAGTCGAGGAGGTTTTCTCCTCGGCGTGTCGCAATTAGTATATATCACAAATATTCCACGAGCCGCTTTATCGATCGGCCGTCTCTCCTCGGCGAAAACCGGGAGAGTCTGCGGATCGGAGCTTACGTCGCCTCGAAGCCGGAGGTGGAATAAATCGGCGCGCGTGCATTTGCATGCGTCGCGCGATACAGCTCGCCGCGGCAGCAACCTGAATGGGAAAAGCGGCGTGAATCGCGATCGGCGATCGCCGTCGCTCTTTGAAACCGAAAAGCTTTCGACGCTCGGTCGAACACGTGGCCGGCCGGGGCGCGTTCCAAGCGCGGGGAAACCTGTTGGCAAACGTCGTTTTCTTTGTAGTGGGAGCGACGAGACGCTCTTCCCCGAAGCGCTTAGAGAGTGAGAACGAGTTGCTCTCGACGCCGATGTCGCTTTACGGTTCGCCAGCGCGATCGGCGACCCTCGCGACGGACTAATTCGAGAAACTGGCGACATCCCCGAGGCGCGAACGCGTTCGCGGACTTTCTGAAATTCGAGATGTCGAAGCGTTCCGCGAGGGAGATTACGCGGGCGTTACCTGCTGTCGCCTTTTAAGGACGATCGTCTTACGCTCTGCGTAATCGTCGAAAGTAATACTATACTTATGCGCTCGTTTGCGTACGATAACGAAGTCGTTACTGGTTCTTGTGGGTTGTTGAAGTAACGAGCGGTAACCCACTTCTTCGCGGACAAAATTTCTCGTTGAACACACTCGATCGTGCCGATATGAAAGCGAAACTCTCTGACGCAACGCGTCGTTTCAGTCCGAGACACCGACTACATCGAATCGGTGTAGGTGCGGACCTCCTTTTCGACGAATTATCTTCTGCTTCGACTCCCTCTCCCTCGTCGCGTTTCGTTGAAACTTTTTCCCGCGTCGCGGTTGAAACGGCCTGAAGGACGCAGTCGAAGGGGTGCGGAAGAGAAAGAAGCGGAAGATGAAACGGGGACCGCGCGCGTTGGATCGCGAGGAGGACCGCGAGGTAGTCGCTGCTGCTGTGACGAAGCGTCTGTCATTCATAACCTCCGTGATCTGTGGACCGTGGATTCGAGAGGCACCAACAGAAGGGGAGAGAAAGACCGAGGAGGGGGAGAGAAGGAGAGACAGGGCGCTCGGTAGAAAAAGAAGAGAGAAATCCTCCCTCCCACGAGAGAGAGTCTGTCCATCCGTCCGTCCGTCCATCTGGCCGAGCGAAACGCGTGCCTTCTTTTTTCTTCCGTTGGATTGTCATCCGCATTCAAGGGAGAAGCGGTGAATGCTCGCGCCGGTGCACGTCGAATGCCGATGGAAATTGCGAGGAATAAACGAGTACATTTTTCAATTGGGTAGTGGGCCGCGCATCCGGTAGGCGGCCGGATATACAAGCGGGGACCGCGACCCGCGCTTAACCACCGCTTCGAACTTTCCTCCGATATACAGGGTGTTTGGGATAGTATAGTAAAGCTTTGGAGGGGTGATAGATCACGTAAAAATAAACAAAAAACTTCTATATGACTTGGGTCCAAACTCAACCATTTTTGAAAAAAACTGTCATAAACATTTAAGTTATAAACCGCTATAATTCAAAATAGGAACGTTTTTCGTAAGCAATTTCTTCGCTAAAATAAAGATTACGATCTTGTTAATCCAATAAGTACAGTAACTGTGATATTGTTACCTTGTATCGCGAAAAAATAATATTTTTCTAACCCCCTAAATTACCCTTTAAAATCGCGATAATTTCGGGGGTTAGGAAAATATTATTTTTTCGCGTTACAAGGTAACAATATACAGTTACTGTACTTATTGGATTAACAAGATCGTAATCTTTATTTTAGCGAAGAAATTGCTTACGAAAAACGTTCCTATTTTGAATTATAGTGGTTTATAGCTTAAACGTTCATGACAGTTTTTTTCAAAAATGGTTGAGTTTTGGACTCAAGTCATATAGAAGTTTTTTGTTTGTTTTTACGTGATCTATCACCCCTTCAAAGCTTCACTATACTATCCCAAACACCCTGTATATTTTATTGGCGTTTCGTTGCCTAGTTCGATGATGATTTATAATTGTTGTCGGCTCGCCTATAATTATTATAATTACACATTTTTCGTCCGGGGGGCTTTCTGCCAGCCGTCTCCGGAGCCGAACGAACCGGCCGCGCTTCCTCTCGCTCCATCCCCCTTCGCGTCGGCTCCACCCCTTCGAATCCTCTTCGCCTCCGCTTTCATTTCTTCTTTTCTCTCCCCGACCATCGAAGGAGGCTCCGAAAACTACCTAAGCTCGACTTCCCCGGCTGCGAATCGGCGCGCATCATCCACTGCGTTCGTTTAAAATTCGTCTCGCGAAACGCCGACCTCCGACGCGCTCCTTCGCGCCGATTAACGACCGCGTTAATTTCGCTGGCGCGCGAGAAAAATGCGAGCGGCGTCGCGAATTGACCTTCCGACAATTCTTCTCTATCAGAACCCGCGACGGCGAGGAGGCGCAGCGTCCGCGCTCGCGAGCGCGTGAATAGCCACGCTCGCGTGTGCGTGCGCGCACGGCGGCTGTGTGAGTTCACGCGTGAAACTATTCGTATCCATCAGCCGAGTATCCGTCTCTCTATTCTGCGTGGCAGGACACGGGTTCCAATTCATCCTCGCGCAAGCCTCCCATTATCCATCCTAACTGGCAACCGAGGATCATTAAGCCGCAGAACCTTTTGTCCGACTATGTGCGCCCGTCTTTAACGACGGACGAAGAAGGGAATATGCGCGAGAGCGTGGAAAGATGAGGCCCCGTCACGTTGCTCCACTTCGACTTCACGAATGGTTTCTCTTTCTTCGGGCTGCCGCTACTCGAATCGCGGTACCGCATTTTGCACGGTGGAGTCGTCGAATTGAACGTCCGTGGAAATTGCTCGCCGAAGATAAACGTTGCGCAGGTTTCTTCGACGGGAAAACGAAGGCGTCGGGATTCTCGGAACTCGTCCCGTTTTCGCGGTGGAAACGGCGTGAAACGACGTCGATCGGCGTCCGCGGAGGATCGATTATACCGGAGGTGGAGGTTCGATCGCGTCTCTAGACGCGGAGGATGCGCGCACGACGGCGCATCAGTCGGCCGGCGCGGGGTGCACATCGTGTATCGCGGTACAAAGTGATGACCGTAATGACTCTAACCACCGTCTGACATCTGGCATTAGGCACTCGAGCTTTCGAGTGGCAACGCCCGCAGCAATTGTTGCCGTTTACGACTGCCGTGCACGCTCTCCTTCTCGCTCTCTCCTTGCTCTTCTCCGTTCCTCGGGTTCCCACTCCTCTCGTTCTTCTCTCCTCTCTTGGGTCCCTCGCTCGCGCGCTACGGCTCTCTCGTCCCTCCGCTCTTCTCGCTCTCTCGCCGCATCCTCCGTCTGCCCGTCTTTCTTCTTGTTTCTCTGCCTCCTGCTCGCTCGTCCGCTCTTGATCCTACGCGCTATAGACCGCATTCCCGAGTGCAACGACGAGGCAGAGATATATGTATATGCATTCGCGTGCACCGGTCGCTGCAGCCACCGCGCGCCTCCACTCGCGCTGCATTGCGATCGCGGCTCTATACCTCCGCGCACGCACCGCTATAAACACCGGTCGCTCTTATTTCGCCCCCTTCTTTCGCTCCAGAAATTCTGTAAGAAGATCTCCGAGGAGAGTCTCTCCCTCTCGTTCTGTATTCTATTAATTACTTTCGAACTTGCGAACGTTTTCATCACCCCGACCGCGAAATCGCGAGATCTCAGCTTCGCTCTCCTCTCCTCTCTCCATAGAATGCAAATCCAGTATCGCTCGGAAATCACGGAACAAGAGATCCGCACGATAAGCGGCGTTATTTTCAATCGACACGGCGATCGCCCGAGCCACAAATCGCTTTCGATTTTCTTCAGTATAAAATACCTCGTTGATTCTCGGCGTCCCGTATAATTGTGTAACCGGCGTGTAACCGCGTGCTCGACGCCGACGTTCTTTATCTCCGTTTCTGGAATAATAGAGGCCGACGAGAAAATGGTTCACCTCTCACCGAGCTGGAAACGCGGCTCGCGTCGTCCGAGCTCTGCGTATCCCGACTTCGTTATTGATATTAGAAAGCAGGGATTCGAATCGTTGGCTAACCCTAAACCGAGCACGGTTAACCGAAGAAGGTTACTGTAACTTAGACTAACCACGAGGGAAGGCTTCTTAAATTCTAGAAAGAGTAGGTAAACTTGTTCCGGAGCGGGTTACTGGGAAGATACGATAGTGTAGAGTGTAGACAGCTACTCGAGGCAAATCAGACGTATGTGAATCTGTAGACAATATTCAGGTTAAATGAAAAAACACAATGTTTAATGTATCGACGTAATGTAATCATCATTGGGTTCCTCCTGTATAAATAAATAAATATTTAAAGTATGGGAGCACTTACAAGGAGACCCCCGAGTCATTGGATTTTTTAAAAATTTGATACTTACGCTTCGTAAAGATCGCTACTCGAAAGAACATCAGAAAATCAAATATGAATATTTCTAGAATTCCTTATGTACGTTGATTAGTTATGATTAAATACTTGACTATTTCTATACAGATTATCAGAGTTGAATATAACATGTCTTAGTATTTAAATAAATACAGAAAAAGGATAATGACAAAAAAAATCGTCTATCCTGGGATTACAAGTTTGATGCGCCCTGCGCCGTGAGCTATTAGTTCTGCGACTATGTTACTAATTAATGTATATACATATAAGGGACTCTGGAATTAATCAAACTTGATTTTCTCGAGTTCTTTTGAAAAGTGCATCTTACTATTTTGAAAAATTGATGTTTCAGTAGGGATCTTTAGTGCATGTAGGATTCATTAATTTTAGAGATTTTCTAAAATAGAAATTTATACTTTATCTCTTAAACTTCAAGAAGTAGTGCAGCATCTATCTCAGGAATCATCAGTCTTATCTTGCTATTGTTTCAACAATATTATGCAAAGTAAGCATAATATCTGAACTGCTTCACATTTATAGAACCACTTTTTGTTGATGTCATTTTTTGATTATTTTAGAATGCTCATTTTCGACCCAAAAATTACCAGTTGTAGATGAATTTCCTCCCTATAAGATTCTGGGGTCAAATTTGTTCAAAAATTAATACAGCTTGGGAAAAATATTTTATTTTGTGACGTGTCATTTGCAGGTTCCAGCGAAAGGGGTTCTTAATATTGTACACCTTGAGTCTCTAATATCACACCTAGTGCTCTATTCGGCACCCATACCAAAAATGTCAATATAAATCAAGATTTCAGGGTGTTATAAATAAAACGACAAATCTTTCTCATAAAATAACTTTATTCGACTAGAATATATAATCACAAAAAAGCATTTGTCTCAAATATAAAATGTAGTGCCATATTGGGAACTCCACGTGGACTGAATACTAGCTACTGATAAAAAGAAAATGAATTTCAGCCCAAACCAACAGTTGGCAAACATTAATATAAATAAACTGAAACTACAGATATGTTCAAACATTTCAAAATCACTTACCTTCCTCGAAAAAGATACTATCGAAAATCTAACCACAAAAATATTCAACACGTGGAGACACAACTGTCGGAGGATCGACACTAAACTCTATAGAATGGTGCGAGCGGACTGCACACTGTTGAGTAAACTTGGAAAACTATCGTTTGAGGTTTTTCTCACTAAACTGCGCTCTCTCCTTTACAAGATATAAGGTAGTGCCATACTAGGGGACTATACCATATTTGGGCACTTTACCCTATAAGATATAGTTAGATTTTTTTAGATTTAGAGTTAAAATTGGAGATATGAAAGTTTGAAGTTGGAGATCTGAAAATATGAAATTGAAGATTTGAAAACTTAAAGTGGGAGATTTTACGAATTGAAGTTGGAGATTGAAGAGGAAAGGATGAAAAGTAAAAATTTATCGATTTCATGTTGGTGATTTAAAATTTAAAGTTTTGCAGAATGATCTCCCTTTCGAGATTAAAACTGCGTAAATAATAAAAAAAAAAAAAAATTTAAAGCTTTTAGGTTGGAGATTTGGAATTGCAGATTTAGAGATTTCTAGAGTCAAAATTGGAAATTTGGGGGTTTTAAGTTAGACTTAAAAATTTAAAAAATTACAGATAAAATTTGAAGCGATAAAATTAAATATTTGAAATACTTCAAGATTTGAAATTGTAGATTTTGGGATTTGGGAGTTAAAATTGGAAATTTGAGGGTTTGATTGTAGTGATAAAATTCAATATTTCAAGACCTCAAACTGTTGATTTAGAGATTTCTAGAGCTAAAAATAGAAATTTGAGAGTGCGAAGTTGGAGATTTGAAGATTGGAAGGTTCAATGTGAGGAATTAAAATGAAAGATCTGAAGATTTCAAATTGCTGATTTGGAGATTGTTAAAAGTGGAAATTCCAAGGCTCGAAGTTGTAGATCTGAAGATTTGAAGGTTTAAAAATAAAATTTGTAGAATGAAAATTGAAGATTTCAAGTTGCTGATTTACAGATTTTTAAATTGAAAATTGGAAATTAAAGTTCTAAAGTTGAAGTTTTAAAGATTTGTAATTAGAGATCTGTATAGTTGAAATTGACAACGTGATATTAGTAATTTGAGAAAAATGATTGCAAAATCAAATTGCTATTGTATAGTAGAATGTTTGTAGTACTTTAATTGAAGAATTTGCAGGAAAAGGTATGCAACTGCATTTTATCTACTTTTAGTAAACTATCAACAAGTATTTATAAAATGATTGCCACGACTTAATATTAAAACAAGAGTATTAAATACTATTGGCAATGGTTTTAGAATATAAAAAAACGATGTAAAATTTCTTCTACATAAATTGTACTTCGTAATTATGAAATTGTCAAAAATGCAGTTGCATCCCTTTTGCTGCAAGGTCCTCAATTTATATTGCATAGATAATTTTTTAAGATGATTCTGTATTCATCATACAAAGGGTAAAGAATTCAAGATTTTTGTATCTGTAGATTTCCATTCCAAAAATTGTTAATAATTTGCCACAAATATTTCAAATTTATTATAAATTTCCTGCGTCATCCGTCTAAACACGTTACTCCACGAAACGTAGTACCGAATCCGGTAGGAGTTACGGTTCTAAACCTTGTCACAAAGTCATCGCGATGAAATGCTGGATATAATCATCTCCAACATAATTGCACCAATTCGCGGGGTCAAAAAGGGAGAAGAACAGAATGTCTTGAGTATTGTGCAGTAACGGGAAATAAGATCGACTCACGGTGTATCGTGCTGCGAATCGTCATGATTTCCCTATAGCCACGAAAGGAGCGAGAGGAGCGCGGCTCGGTTATCAAGTTTCCCGTGCGTCCCCGGATTACTCAATGTCCTTTTGCTCTGTCAGTGGGTGGTGAGGTACGAGTCGATCGGTCGACCGTTCGTCCTCGCGTTTCCGTCAAGCAGGAGATCCCCGCGCAGAAGCTGCCACCGCGGTGTTTGGTGGCTTAACAAGACCGTGCAGCAGGAGGAGGAAGTCGCATACCGATGGACGGTGGACGGCTGACCCGCGGCTTCGTCGACGAGTGTGCGTGCGCTCGAACACGCGCGCTCGCGCGCTCGCCTCGTGTTCGTTGCTCGATACAGCGCGTTGGTTCTCGCACCGGTGTCACTCAGAGCACGTGATCGCGCGGATTGCGTAACCGTAGGAAACAAAGACCTTCGGTTACGGGGCCCCGGAGGGTTGCGGAGGCGAGGGACCGTCGCGACTTTATTTATCGGCGAGACCCTCGCATCGTCAGGCTTCCATGTCCACCGCCGCGCCGGGGAATTATAATGTCGTAAAAAACATCGACGCGCGACAATTATGAGGCACGAATCGCGCGGTATTAACGCGACGATGGCACGCAATCGCGGTAGCCGTTGCGAAAGCGCGAGTGGTAACGCTTGCTCGCTCGTGCGCGCGCGCGCGCGTCCTAAGAAGTGGATGATCGCTCGAAAACTCCTACGGCTACGAGAAGCTTGAAACGGAGACGGAGTCTCGCCGGCTTCACGGTGCATAACGCCGTTGAGGAGAACAGCTCGTAAAATGTTGGCATCCGTGCGAGCCAGTGCCAACAGGGCACCGCGAGCGAGGAAAAATCCTCGCCGGTACGCGCGAGAGCGCGCGTAGTCTCCTCTTCTCGCCTCGCCTCTCCGCCCCGCCGCAATTATCGCAACGCGTGCATCCCGTTGAATTACGATGTCGATTAACTATCCCGCGACTTTCCACCGACTCGACAATTTTCGCCGCTCCAGCCTATTATTATCGTTCTCTCGGCGAACCGTTCGCCCGAGCGACACGATAATCTCTCGCGATACGCGCGAACCGTTTAATCGGGCGAACAGCGCTAATAAAGACGGTATTGTATGTATCTCCGCGAGAAATTTTGCTTTCTCCGTAAAACGTGTACCGGCTTTTCTCCGCGGAACTCTCGGAGCCGAGCGGAGGTCGGACGCCTCGCGGCGACGCTCGTCCGCATAACTGCACACTGCACACGCAGCTTTTGATTGTCGATTCAGAGGGCGATATCGACGACGATTCTGTGCTTGGGTTTTCGTGCTGCATGCCAAACGGCGCGGATGCCCCTCGCCGAGCGCGCGGTAGGGACGGCTGATTGAATTTTACTCGGTGGATCGTTATCGACATTCTTCGACGCTTCTCTTAAAATTCCGACGATTTTCGCAACCCACGTATCGAAATCCTTTCACCATCTTCGCAGCGCGTCGCAAAATTTACGCAAAGCAGAGACAAAATGAAGTCTTCGTACTTTGGAAAAGCGAGAGACAGGTGTTTCAATTTGTCCGACGATCGGCGAGCTCCTCCAGATGCCGTGTTCCCTCGTTTGAGAAATTCGATCGATCGATCGGAAAGCTGTGGGCTGTCGGCCGCGTTTCTTCCACGTTTAACGAAACGATCGCGGGGACCGATCGGTAAGTGCGTGGAGGTATACTTGTAGGTGCATGCATCGAGGCGTCAGGAGAGAAAGCGAACGCTCGGTAGGCAGATCGGTGCCAGCTATAAGGCAGGTAACCAATCGCGGCGGTGGGAGAGCGAGGGGTCCGAGAATTGCGTGCGAGCTGCACTTTCCAATGCACTTGGTGCGATCGTTGCACTGGGAAAGTGCATACGACGGGCCGAGCATTCAACGACGGAGACCTCGTTCGCACGTGTGGCGAGGTGTGCGTGTCGCGACACGCGTTCTCGCGTTCCCCTCGAAGACGATTTTCTCCGGGCGCATGGAAAACGCAAAGTATTACAGGCGGTATGCGGCTCTCCGCAACGGCGGATAGTTAAATCGAACCTAACTCGCGCGTTTTACACCTGCCGCGAGCGTTACAGCCGTTTCGTCGCCTCAACTTCGCGCGCAGTTCCATTACGGGCGATCGACGCGACGGTTGTTCTGGACATTTTCTCCGGTGACGAGGAATCCCTCCACAGGACAAGTTGTCGGCCCGGTCAAAGGGAAACGGCGCGTCCCCGTTCCGGACGCGTTCGTTTCTTAATCCGAGTGGAACGCGCGAAAGCGCGGCCGTTGCGAAATCGAAAGTTTGGGCAGCAGCGATCGCTGCGCGATAAAGAAATCGATAGCTCGGCGAGACGAGCGCGCGCGTTCGGTCTTCCGCGTGCGAAAAGGCTTGAGAAAATCTGCTGGAAGGCGCGAGCGTAGATTGGCAGTGTAGGAGGGAGGGTGCCGCGGAGATGGTCGAGTGGCGACCTCGATTGACCCATCGATCCGTCACGGCTCTCCTCCTGAACGGGAGAGCGGCTCGCACAATTAGCCGGGTAAGGTGCAAGATCGAAGGATCGTGCGTCACGTGGAAGCTAATGTCGGACTAATGCAGCGGCAGCTACGCGCTCTACAGCTCGCTCGCTCGTTCGCTCGCTCGCCTGCTCGCGATCCGCTCCGCGAGCAGCGTGGCTGCGCGAAATAATACGCGCAGGACACGTGTGTTTCGCTAATGGATTCTGTTGGCCGCGGGCCGATTCGTTTTCGTCGCGTCATCCCTACGCGGAATTTGATTAATTACGGCCGTACGACCGGCCCGGTAATTACTTTCCGATAGGATCCGCGCCTCGCTTCTCACTCTCCGCTCCAATCATCTCCCTGCATTCTCCGTTGCCTCCTTCATCTTCGACTTTCTTAATTCTCCTCTTCCCTTCCACGGAAATTCGTCGTTACGCCGATGCAATCGATTGAAGCGATTGATAACCGAAGTTATCGACTCTTGGAGGATGCTAAGGAGCCTCGGCGGAGCGCGCGGACGCGACGGAACGCCGAATTCCCAGGGTTCGAGGTGTTTTCAAAGTTATGGAACATTTGTCAGGGCTCGATTCAATTTACGGATACACTTGCTTCCATCCGCGTAATAGATATGGCGCAATTCCTTGATAGCGGTCGATTTTCAATGGTCTATCGGCGTTTAAATATTGCTGAACGTTAAATCACTCTGACTAATCGCGATACGCGGCAGTTTTCACGGTGCACGCTCGAAACGAAGGAATGAGGTACGATAGCCCCTGGCAGGGAGCATTGAAACGGGGTCTGTTTAGTTTATTAACTGGTGCGTTAGAGAAGCAGCCGTCAACTTAATTGTTTATTAATTCACTGTTCGCGTCCGGCGCGATCGTGCCGACGGTTACGGAGAAACAGGTCCGCGTCGGTCTGCCAGCTACCGCTTGGGCGTGTTTCGAATTTTTATTCTCCGCGAAACTCGCCGGAGTCGAGGCAAATTCCCGCCGTTATTAGCAGCAAACAAGCTACGAATTCGCCCTCGTGCTCGATAATTACCCGGCGAAACGCCTCGCCTAAGCTTTCCTGGAGTCGTTCGGGCATCGTCGTCGCCTGGCCGATTCCCTATCGCTTTTGATATACGATCGATTCGCGAACCTTCCCTCTCGCCGCGAGTATCTCGCGGTTGGCGGTTTACGACTCTTCCTCGATATTACTCGAACGCGCATCGCGCCGCCTAAACTTTCCCGACCGTATCCCCGATAAGTTTTCCGCGCGGGAACGACTTGACGCACCAGCGTAAACTTGGTCTCTCCTTAACCGGAGAAATTTAGCCTCGGTGTTGGTTCTCACAGCCGCGACTTTATGGCGGACAGACGGCGCGAAGCGTTTGCGACAGAATTGACGAAGTATCAGGAAGCGCGACGACGTTGTAAGTCCGACGAACACGTTCGGGATAAATTTTGACGATCGCGTTGCGCGGAGGTGAGAGGAACACTTCTATTAGCGAGATAGGCGAACTCGACGCAGTTAATTTATAGGCGCTCGACCCGTTCTAATTATGTCATTAGCTACTAGATAAGGCGGTTGGAGTATCGCGTCCACATTTAGCGGTTGATTCGCTCGGTAGACGAGGCAGACCGCGAACGAGGACGGCGCGGCACGTCTCGAGCCACGGTTTTAATTAGGTCAACCGAGTAGACGAGATATCGCGCGAACCGCTCGCGGATTCGATCCTGTCCCGACGGGTACACCCGTACACTCGCTCGTTCGCGCATCGGCTAACCAGAAACATCGGGGCGCTGTCGTTTCGTTTCCCGCATGGATTTATTCGCCCGATAGCGAATAACCGGCAAAGTATCGATCACGTAACGCGCTCCCGGTGTATGTACATTGTAATTGGTTCGTGGCAATAAATTTAGCCGTCAGATAAATTTCCAACCGAGCGAGCGACTAGGCTTAATGCTATCGAGGAGCCAGTAGACGCGTCTCCGTCCCTCGCGAATCAATCACCGAGACGCGCGTCTATATCTTCGTCTCGATATTCTGCCGTTCGACCGCCGGCTAATGGGATCCGGGGCAGTTTCGCTCGAGCGCGGAACGGAGCTTGCCCGTCAAACTCTTCTGCCCGGCCGCGGGGGAGGGGAAAAATTAGTCAGTCCGAACGAAATAATCGGCGTCGAAGCGAGTGCCAGGGGCGAGGTCGACTTTTAATTAAGCCGACGTTCGATCAACGGACTCTTGGTACACGCCGTTGATCGCTCACTCGGTGCTCGTTTCCGCGTTCCCTGTCCACTGGAGGCATCGCGGTGCTTCCGTTCCAGAGAAAGAGAGACTTCGTCGGAAGCGTACTCCCGAGGTCAGTCCACTCGTCCTCGCGCGGACTCGATCACGACCGACTCCTCCTGCCGGTCCCGTTCATTTTCCTTCCACTTGCTCCTTTTCCTTTCTCTTCTTATCGCCGATCTGCCACGAAACCTGGAAAACTCCGGCAACGTAACGAGCGATCAACCACCTGCCTCTAATTAATTCGTTCGAGCGGAGCCGACGTTCGCGGCGCTATTAGGCTCCGTCGTCGCGACGTCGTCGTCGTCGGATCCGCCCGTGTCGAACGGTAAAAGTGCGGCGGTTCTAGCGGCTGCCGATTTAACGCTCTCTCGTCTCCGGTGGATCGGCACGGCCGCGGATAGCTCGCTTTCGTTCGTTTTCTTCCTTCCCTCTCCCGCCGTTGGCCGTCGCGGTTCGTTCCGCGCGAAGCGCGCCATGAAAACGCTGGAACGCGGTGCTTATCGCGCTGTTGCGAACGCGCGCGTTATCATTATCGGGAGGGTGTGGCTCCATTCTTCCTTTTTTCGACCCGTCATCCTTCGCGACCGTTCCGCGGCTCCGGATCGACGGGCTTATCGCCCGACACCGTTGTGGATCGATTTTCTCTGCCACCAGGAATAAGGGGAATGCGTCTTTCCCCGATCGCGCGCTCGTGAAAGTTCCGATCTCGCGAGCTCGCCGTTCCTCGAAAGTCGCGCGAACTTCGCCGAAGCGGAATCGCCTTCTCGAAGGATGTCACCTGTATCCTGTATCAGGCTTTCGAGTTCCCTTCGAGTTCCTTTCGAGTTCCTTTCGAGTTCCTTTCGAGCGGACGGAACTACGTCGAAGAGGTGTTCGGGTATCATCGCCGAGCTGGTCGGTCCCCTCGGCCTTCCCGCGTCCCTGGGAGCATTCGGCTTGCATAACTAGGACCTGGTTCATTCGCCGGGCAAGAAATCGCGCGATGCCGTAACGCGTTTGAATAGAAGGAAGAGCCGAGGGATCCAGCGCAGCGCGCGTAGGACAAGAGTGCGCGCGGCTAGGGGAGAGGAGTAGAAAAGGGAATAAAAGAAAAAGTGGAGGAAGGGAGAGAAAGATACGTCGTGGCGGGGCATCAGACTAACAGCAGGTGGTTGGTTAGGTTATATGCCTTCCCGAGAATCGGTTTAATATACACACGCGCACGGACACCGTACCTGCCACGTTCTACTAGCCTCTCTCGTAGGCGAATTGCGATAGTCGCGAACGGCGTGCAAGTGGCACACGCGGCTTCGGAGGGCCTAGCGATATCGCAATTGGAGGAGCGCGACGCGAAAGCGCCTAATACTATGGACACCGGCTATGATTTATAACGCGCAAGTGGCACGCGTGTGAGTTAACGATCGCATTGTGGGTGCGCCATTAACCGCGACACCGGACGTGTCTCGATCGGAACGCGTTCGACTCGCGTTGGCGGCCAGATCGGCGATTCTCGCGCGATGCAACCAGCCACGGAGGCGCGATTTCTTTCGAACGCTTCAAATTGATATCCGCTCGCGAATCGAACAGCCGGCATCTCTGCCTAGAACCAGGAAGCGCTGGATGCTGTCGGCCGTAATATCGGTCACGTGAATGCAGCGTTTGCCAGTTGGAATGCAATTGCCGATCTTCGCTGCATTTTCTCTTCCCATGGTTTTCTCGATTTTAGGCGTGTATCTGTAGAAGTAGGTACAAGGTGTACCACCTAACTTTATCTCCTTCAATATTCCTGTTGCACTACAAATTTTGAGATTACATTGTCCTATATTTCAATAAATAAAATTGATTCCATTACAAATAGGTAATATGATATATCTCATGATCAGGCTGCGGATATTCATGCAAATTTATATTTTCGAAGGCATAGGAAACGGAAACCAACTTAGGTTGAAGTGTATTTTATGTTCTTAATATTATAAAGTGTATTTTAATTTCGATATTTCATGCATTTGAAATCGTCGTAAATGTATAAACATCCGCAATCTACTCATGATATATCTTTACGCTTGAAAAATTAAGCATGACTACATTAGTTACATGCAGAAACTTAAACGACATGTCTTTTCTCTTTAAGATCCACAATTCGGAAATTAATTGTTCAAATTTTTTTTTTAACTTATTCATGCACGAACCAGGTATGTCAGAAAAGGAGCACCTTTATACCCAGTAGTTACAAATCGAAATATGAATCCCTTGATCCAATTAATTGAACCGTTAAATGTATTAATCAATATGTAGATTGTATCGATTTCTTCTCCTGTCATACGTCACAGTTGAAGTGCCATTTATTTAAAATAGTATAGTTCTACATTATACTATTTAATTGCAAACCCTGACACATTGCAACTAATGACTATTTTGGGTTATTGTCCGTTTGCTCTAAGTAAATGATAATCATAATGATAAAAGAATCAATTTCGCTTTTTAAATGGAATATTATATCGTTTTTATTTATCAATTATAGCCATTTTAGGGATCAATTCAACGACCTATAATACTAATCAGAGAACCTACTACTAGAAAACTAGTTTAAGAAAAAACTATTTAAGAAAAAGAGATGAATGCATGAGTATCATTCCCTTGAAAAATGATATCAGCAAAAAAAAAAATGGTGTCAAAGTCCGTCATAACTGGTCCCGAAAATAGGTATAAAATAAATGATATTTCCTTTGCACTTTTTTCACTTTTTAAAGTTTTTCTACAAGTATATAAATAAAATAAATGAAATAGAAACAGATATTCTAGAATAACACAAGAAAATGTAAAACTGCAAATTGTTTCAATATTATCCACATTCAGTTTGTATTAAAAATTAGAAAGAAATAGTTGCTGTCTGGTCACCAATCTGTCTTTTTCTAATTTTGTGTGATACGATAAGAAGGACTTTGTTGTCTTGGAAACAATGAAGTAAAGTGACGAAGACAAAATAAAATGCAACAAAGGCGACGTGGTGACACAAAGCATGCCATCTTTTCCTAATGTTTAAAAGCGAACGTCTTAACTTCAGAAAGAGTTAGATGCTTTGGGAGGATTTACTATTCTTTTTAAGTGCAGCAACTAATATTGGAGAACTGACATGAAGAGAATATAAAGTTAAGCGTATGAAACAGAAATAAACATAAACGCGCCCTGCTCTAGCAGCATTAGAAAAATATAGCAAATCCTTTCAAAGCATTTAACTCTTTCTAAAATTAGGACGTCGGCGTCAGTCTAACGCGCAGTTTACAATTACTATGTCTCGTATTTGACGGTCTTTCGGCACAATTTTCGGTCTACTTATTATGCGTCTATGCACGCGCCACTAGCATGCAATTTCGTCTGTAAACTCGAAACGCGGCGTATGACATAGCGAAAGAATATCCTCTCGAAGGATTAACCGAATTTTTGCGACAGCGGCGTCGATATCGATCGCGTACACGCTCTCTCGCCGTCCCTCCTTTGTTCGATAGGAAGGAATTTGGTCGCGGAGGGACGAGTTCAGCAAAATCCGTGGAGTAGAAGGGACCAGAGGGACCACCTGTCGCTCGATGTACACTTCGTAGCGAACTCCGTTCACGACGTCCGCGCGCGTACGTCACCTCTGTCGGGTATGTACCCGTGCGCGTGTATATATCTCGAACACCATATACGTCACGCATAATATTCGCGGTTCGATCAAACTTGACGCCGCGTCAGTATTTGTAAACCGGTAAGACGGGTAAGGGAACTGGTACCCCTTTCAAGGCGGTATTTTTATTCAAATAGTTTTTAATAGTGCGTCGTGAATAGTGTCGCGCGTAACGGCACGCGATTCGGCATCCGCGGTATGCGACGGAAAAGGGAACGAAGCGACGCCGTTCCCGAGAAAATTAGAACCGAGGAGACCTTTTCCGTTATTAAAATATTTTTCCCGAGCCGCGGGTGCGTTCAACTTTCTCCCGGAATCGTCGTCGTTCCTCCTCGATTCGTATCTCGAGATCGACGCCGATCTTATGTCACACGCTCGACGTCGTAGAAGAACACCGGGTCCGTTGTAGTCATTGTGTGGCCACGGTGTAACTTGACCCTCGTTACTCGAATAGTCCCCTGAAACGAGTCGTCAGAAGTAGATTGCCGCGTCCCTCTGCCCTCGGAATTCCTCGAAAAGCTCGGAATTACTCGGTTCAGAGGATCTCCTTTTAAATTCTAAATCGTTACGGTGTCGGAGCTGATCTACGTCGCTCAGAGTAGATCTGTCCCGTTAAAGTCAGCCGCTCGGCGATGACGAGGGGACAACAATTGCAGGTAGCGGCGCGTTACTTGCTCGCGAGCTCCTCGTCGCGCATTTCGCGATCGTTGATGCGTTCCGCGTCGACTTTCGGCGCGGAAACATTGCAGCTCGCGTGAATGAAGCCGGGGCTACGCGCGCGCTGTTTCCAGCTAGTGTAACCCGAACTGAAAGTTACTCTCCGCCTGTCCACTTTTTTCTCTCGCGTTACATCGTGCGTTCGGAGCTCGAGCGCGAGCAACGCCGACGCTCGCCATCTGTAACCGACGGTTGACGAAGGGAACGCGAGGTTCTGGCACGTGCTCATCGGAGAAATTAAGGACACTTTGACTTCGGCGGTTTGGACGTCCGATGATAAAGCACGTGGGAAAACGATGTATGGAATTGACGCAGGGTGTCGAAGAGTCGGAGCGGAGGATTAAACGGACAAAGTAGCTGGTAATCGCGATCGAATTCGTCGTCGTTGGATTCCAGGACGACCGACGAAAATGATGGTTCATTTTTCCCCGTCGTCCTGTATAAAAGTTTAATTATATGCTTTTTGACGTTATAATAGGTCGCGGCGCAAAAAATCACGACGCAAAAACTGCTCGATAAAAGTGAAACGTTAGCCCGAAATTATGGGGGGAGATACGAGAATTAAAAACGGTGCTGACATTGAAGTATGAATTATTAATACTCAGCGGTGGCTCCGGTCGGCTAACTTAGCGGCTGTCTTCGGTCCTCTCGTCTCTTTTCGTTCGCTTCCCACGCGGCACTAAAAACCGTTCTGTCACGTTAGTTGCATTAATCGATCACGCTTCCGCGGCGACGCGGCAACGGGACTCTCCAGATATCCCCGACCCGCTGATTCTACCGAGATTTAAACGCGTTCCTATATCTTACGGAGAAACGATTCTCTCTCCTTCGTCGCTCGCCTGTTCCTCGATTCAAATTAATTCGACAGTGTTCGGCGCGTTGGAGGATCGAATCGCGAGCGAAAGTGAACGCACACCTTTCCTGGATCTTCTCCTTTCTCAGCTCCGTGAATGCAATCGCGATCCTTTGCGATTGCAGTCGACTGCTTTTCACTGCACGTCGTTAGAATACTTAAAAATTTCAGGGCATTGGCTTGTCGGGGGAAAACACCTGAAGTGTAACGCTGACTTTTTACAATGCCTTAAAAAATTAGGAACACTTGTAAACTTTCAATTTTTTTCGTGTTCTTACAATTAGTAATACTTAAAGACTTGAGCTGTATTTAATAATGATTTTTAGTAACTACTGCATTATATTAACTACTTACGTACACATATACACAGAGACATATTAATAATTTATGTGTCCTCTTTTTACTTTGATTACAATAGATATTTTCCCAATTTAGTAGTTTAGTCGAGTGGCAGGGCCGACGCTAGGATTCTTGGCGCCCTTATGCAATAATTTATATAGCGCCTTAGAATTTAACTAGACTTATTATAAAATCATGAGGAAAAAGAGAAAAAGGAACATACAAACAAAACACAAGTCTTCGCAGAATAGCACTCATTAAAAATTAAAAACATTTTTTCGCGACCAAAGTGTTCCGTCTTTGGCGATTGGCGCCCCTGGCATTAAACGTCCTTATGCCTTGCGTTACTTGCATGCAGCTCATGAAAAGTCACCACCACATTCGAGATATTTCCCCCACGAGTCTATATTTTTGAAGGCCATAGGATTCTTTGAATTCGAAAAATCGAGGAAGACCGCGTATCATCGAAAAAGTGGCTCCACGTCCGAGACGGTTCGAAGGACCTTAAGGCCATCACCGGTGAGCGCAGACGAGTGCGTGGGTAAAAGTATCGTGGCATCGGTTCGCGAATGCGCGGGGGGCCCCGCGATGTCGAGAGGGACCCGCATTCGTTCTCCAGAGCCGAGGAATACGTTGGAAATGCCGAGGATTCGCTATCAGATATTCGTTACTCACATCGGGCCCCCTATCACCCTCTCGCTCCCGCTCCTCCCTCGTTCCTCCCTCACTCTCTTTCTCTGTTCGTCTCTCCATCCTCTTCCGACATTGGACTCTTCTCCTTTACGATCCGCACATGTGTTTCGTTTGTACACGGCATGTAACGTATGGGCCCCGCGTTATTTATCATACAGCCTTAGCCGCCGATCGCGAATGGGATGTACGCCGCATTCAACAGGCCCTCCGCTTACCACGCTGCCTAATCATGTTAATTTTACCACGACGACATAAATTAAACCGCGAGAGCCCGACCTATTCGAATTGTTTTATTTCCCGTTGGCCGCGCGCGGCCGATTTTCGTTCCTCCTTTCTCCCGCGATCGAACGTCGGCTTCGGCAACCTTTTCACGGGTACGCGGACCCCGAGACGCGTCATCGTCGAGGATAGACGGAAAACAGAGTTCTGTTTCCCAATCGAGGCTCGACGTCGGGACGCACAATACCCTCGGGGATGTTCGAGGGAATTCCGCGGAGCTTTCCTCGCGTCTCCTTCTCCTTTTGCGCAAGTTGGTTTTGCAAGTCTCAGATAATCGGACTGAGAGTATCGGGCCCGAGGGAGCTGCGAGGAACACGAATCGCGAGACCGAGTTTTCTAGAGGACGTGGATTTTCTGCTTTGTCGCTCTCCGATCCTTCGAGGCTCTTTCATGTCGACGCGGACACGACCGGCTCTCGGGGCCCGGAGATTGTTGGCCGGAAAAAACCGCGAGACCCGTAGAAATTATCTTCGAACTTTACGATCTCCGTTGTGTATTTCTGCGGATCAGACGGAGGGGCGAAGGTGTCGAGGAATCCCAGTTATTTAAGGTCATTGAAATCCGCTTACATGGAGTTTAAGGAACGAGCCGAAGCGCCATGTGGTCGTCGTCGCCGCCAAGATTGAAGTAATTAAAACTCGAGGGGCGACGGCGCGCGGCAACGCACCGCGAGGGACATCCTTGTCCGCGTAACGCACTTCAAGGAGAACAACGCGAAAACTGGAATACGGACGAAAAGAAACGGCAACGTCCCGGCGCGGCATGTCATCGGGGGAAATTAAGTTAATTTCATGGCCGTCGCGCGGGGCCCCGTGATTTTTTGCACCCACGCTCGTCCTCGCCTCTCGCTTCGTTCTGCTCGCCGGCGCGTACGCGTAATGACGATCCCCGTAGTGAGTCATGAGAAATTCAAAAGACGGGACGTCGTCGTTTCGAACTGCATCATCCACTCTCAAGGGCCCCTGCCTAATCTCTGCCCCCGTTGTTTGCCTCGGTTCTCGCGTCGCCTCGGACGATCGAACGAAAAGGCAGGGCCCCGAGGAATTAAGATAATTGGCTCGTCCCCCGGTTCGATCGTTGAAATTCAGGGGCCTCGGCGCGGCTCGAGGAAAATAAAGTTTTCAATCTGCCGCACGCTTCGGCTCCTTTCTCGACTGTTTGCGCGCTGTCGTCGCGTCATTATCGGGACCCGTTCCGGCCGGGAGTCCGAGCTTTAAATTCTTTTCTTTTCGGGTCGATGCGATGCTTTGTTACGGGTGTCAAGGATTCCTCGCGACAGTTCGTCGAATCGCGTGGAAACTCGAACCGAGGTCTCGTCGTTCCGGTCCATTCATTTCTCACCCCTCGTTTTTCTTCCTCGTCGCCCTCCTTTTCTCCCCTCCATCCTCCACCCTCCGTCCCGTTTCTTCGCAAACTGACCTGCGATAAGTTGAATTCCCTCCGAGACGAAAGGTAGGCGCGACCGATCCGTGAACAAGGCACGAGCAAACACCGAGAGGAGAAACCGGGACGCCGAACGAGAGGCTAGTTTATCCTAAGTCGGAGAAGCGCGCGTGCAGTCCGCGAAGGAGGAACGAAGAGAGGCGGGAGAGAGGAACGGAGAGAGACGGGAGAAGCGAAGCAGACCGGAGTTCGAACGCGAAAAAGAGAGTAGCGTTCTCGATTTTGCCTCCTTTAAAGGAACGCGCCGGTTTTATTAGCTCCTCGGTTCAAAGAAATTCCCGAGAGTGAAAGGAAGTCCCTGTTCTTCCTGTGTCTCCGTCCCGGTCTAATACATTTTAATTAACGACCGTACCATTTGTCCGTTTGTCATCGATGCGCCGCGCAGATAACATTTATTCCGCGGCGTCGGA
Source organism: Perdita meconis (assembly GCA_030770465.2). Classification (NCBI taxonomy): domain Eukaryota; kingdom Metazoa; phylum Arthropoda; class Insecta; order Hymenoptera; family Andrenidae; genus Perdita; species Perdita meconis. The sequence goes on from JASKOS020000007.1 coordinate 6,989,126, forward strand.
GATAAAAAAAGTCGCCGCGGAAACGAACGCGCGACAAATCGGCGTCCGAATCGGATCGGCCTCCCGAAAGCGAAATTCCCGAGTTCCACCGCGGCGCTAACGATTTTCCCAAGAAATCGGCGGGGTCGGCCGTGAGCGACTTTCGCGCGGACGTAATATCTCGCAAAGTGCATTCGCTGCTCGGTTACGAAACATCCGAGTCAAAGGAAGAGGGAATGCGTTCCACCTTTTAAGGAGAACCGCCTGGCCCAGTCGAGACTCCCGCTCTCCCATCGTTCTCTCCTCTTTTTTTCTCTCTCTTTCTCTCGATGCACTCTCAATGCGCTTCTCTTTCCGTTCGATCGAAATTTCACTCGCGTTCGCTTTCGAGCGCCGCGGCGCGCCGCGGTTTCGTCGACGCGAAACGAATTAGTCGCGGCTTCCCTCGGTGTTGACGCGGTCCACGCTTCTGTGGGGTCTGCGGACGACACGGGCCCAATATTTTGAGTACGGCTGTCAAAAGAGAGACCCCTTCCGTTATTGTTGTCGTCGTCGACGTCGGCGCGGTTCTCGTTGCGCGTGCTCCACTTTTGAAGTTTTTCGGTGGGGGTCCCCCGTCGGAGAACAGAAGAGGATGGTGCTCGGCGGGTTCGGCAGGGTCGGGGCGAGGGGACTTTGGTCGGGGGCCCTCGCTAGGGCCTAGGCAAGAGCATGGAAACTGGTCGGATGTGTACGGGACGCGGAGGAACCGGTGGGGTGGGAGGGACGAGGAGAGGAGACGAGGGTGAGTAAGAGGAGAAGGCGGAATGAGCGTCGAGGACGAGGCGAGAGAGAGGAGAGAGGGGATAAGGGCCCAAGAGAGTGAGGCGACCGGCATTCCACGGGGCCCGTATTAATTATACCAGGCCTCGGTGATGCTGCGCGAGTGCGAGCGAGACCCTCGCCGCTCCCTTCTCTCTCTCTCTATCCTACCGGAGGCTCTTCTGTCCTCGTCGTCCTTTTCTCGCACTCGCCGTCGCGTCGGAGCGAGCGGCGTCGACTCGCGTCCGACCGCGCGGATAGAGAAGGAGCGGCGCAACCTACGAGCAGAGGAAACGAGAGGGACGGAAGAGGGAGGTCTCTCGACTGCGGTAGGAGTACGCTAATGCGGATCTACTGCCTCTCTAACAATAAGCCGGAACGCTTGGAGGAATAAACTCGAGAGGGATGTATGTACCTAGTGGGTGCTGCAGAGGATAACTTTGTAGCCGCGACTGTTACAAGGTATAGCGGAGCGCGAGTCACTCGGGAAATCGACAGATAAATCATTTTCCGCGTTGGAACGATTCTTCTTCTCTAGCAGGAGACTTTAGAGTGATCTCTGCGTCTTGCGTGCTTCGTACTCGATGTCCTGAATTATAGTGTTCTGGCGTTTGTAAGAGTTCGTCTTGAAAACGGTTCGGAGTGAGCTGTTTAGAACGCAGACGGGATATACGCAGCCTCGGACGGGGATAGAGTTAGCGCGTATCGAGTATAGTCGGCGCATCCGAGGGAAAGAAGTAGAAGAGGAAGAGGAATAAGAGGGGGAGAAGGAACGTACCTGGCACTCGTGGCAAACGGAGGAGGATGGAAAGTAAAGTACCTCTAGGAGGAGGGCTGGTATACGGGTCGGGAGGAGAGGGTAAAGTTAGAGGATGAGATGGCACGGGACTGCGGTGCTGAGAGGATCAAGAAGGAAAGGAACGAAGGAAGGGATAGATAGCGAGTAGGAGAGAGACGCGGAGAAGCAGGCTGGAGACTGCTGACCGACAGTAGGCTAGTGAAATTGCACCTCTGAAACTTCAATCTTAGACAGGATCTTCCCGTTCGTCGCGGTAGGGTCGCTTAAAAAAATTCTGTTCCTTCGCTTTTAGCGCGTCGTCGTAGAATTTGCCACCTCGACGCACCATTTAGCCGTTTGACAAACCATCGCCGACTGTGTTTAGAATCGAATGTCGTTAGGCGAACGAATCTCGGAGTAGCATCTGGTTAATTCTACATAGAAACTGTCACGAAGATCGCAGAAACCATACGAGACGAGACGGGAGAAGATTCGGAGCCGGTCGGATCTCGTTTGCACGGCAATCATCCTGCCGTGGTGATTCCGCGCGCGGGTTCCCGCGTGCGGTAGCGTTGCGTGCACGCTACACGACGAGGAGACGTGCGCGTGATCCACGGACGAGCGAAATGGTAGCCACGCGAGCGCTTCGGGCGAATCCTTACCGCTCGTCTCTTTTACCTATATGTCCTTACAACGGCGATACAACACGTTCCTCCCTCGCGTCCGACGACCTTGAGTCCGTTTCTCCGTACGTGCATCTCTTGTCGGGATTCCTCGATTTTTCGACTCGCGCCACGCCGCCGCCGCGCCACGCCGTTTAACACGCGACTCGCTGCACCACTAATCCTCGGGGCTAAGTATCCTGCTTACCATCTGAAATTTGTTTCGTACGTATCGACATCTTTTCCCCGGTGCGGCGTACAGCTGGATTCGCTTACGGGGAACTCGTTTGAAGCGGTCTCGCGGTCTTGCGACCGCCTTTATTCGCCTCCCTGATTTACCGTAGCTCCGCGCGCCAGCGCCGTACGAAAAGCTCGCCTCGCGTCGCTGCTGTCTCGAAAATATTATTGTGCAACATTCAAAGAGTTAATAGCGTCGCGTCGAAGGAACGGAACGGAGAAAGGAGTCAATGTAAATCACGGCTTACAATAGTCACCGTTCGGGGCTGGAGTTCTCGAGTTTACGGCGGTCGTTCGTCGTATTATCCTAATGTATCCTGACGCGCTGGCACGCCGACGAATCCGAAAAAGGGCCCGGAATCTCGACGCGCTGTGTCGTCCGGAGAGAGATAGAGGGAGAGAGAGACAGAAAGAGAGAGAGCAAGGAGAGCGGAGAGAAAAATGAAAGGCGGCGGAGAAAGATACGGCCGGGAAGAGAAGAAGTGCGTTAGAAAGGTCGCGTCGAGCAAAGGTTGTGTGTGCTTTTGTGAAAAATCGAAAAACAAATTGGACCGCGCGTCGACGCCAGTCACGAAGGGACGATTTATCAAAAATTAATTATCCATTAGGTTTGGGATCGGGTAGAAAAGTGTAGCTTTGTTGCGTACAATAGTCGGCTGCCTGGAGGCTTTGCCAGGTATAACGGGGGAGAGAGAAAAAAGGAGCGGGACGGAGAGGAGCGGACGAGCAGGGGAGAGCAGAGCAAGCGGGGGGAGAGAGAGAAAGAGAGAGAGAGAGAGAGTGGAGTCCTGGTACAAAAAATCGTCTACGCTTCCGAATATCCTGCCGCCGCGCCGCGCCGCACTGGATCCGCCGGCAACAGGATCCATTTGACGTCTCCAGCATCTATGATTTTCACTCCCGTTACGTTCGGCATTCATCCGCTTCTTGCGCTGTCTCCTCGCCGAAATAAATCCTAGCGTACCCGACGTCCTCCGATCGACGCGCGAAGCGTTTTGTCGCATTCCCAAAGTTTGGCGCGACTCGGAAGAGCGAGACGATGGTCACCGGCTGACCCCGGAGGTCAGGAATGCCCGTCGAAACGTAGAGGCAACCGATCGGCGCGAGCATTCAAGGCCCGGAACGTTTTCGAGTCGATCGCGCGACGACTTACTGGCGTTCCGGGGGATTTCCGAGGGAGCGAGGGTGCGCGGGTGCCGAGCGCGTTAGAAGACGCCTCGGCAGATCACGTTAAATCGTAGAATTAGCCCCCTCCGTTCGTTCCACGGTTCGTCCTTCGCGGGCCGGCATAACTTACGGTATTTATTTCGTAAACCTGGCCCTCACCCTGACCCCTGGGCCTTATTTATAACCGTGGACAGGTTCACGCTACGTTCGACGCGGTCTCTCCCTACGCGCGCACGTGTAGTAGCATTTTCTGACGTAAACCGGACGATTCTTCGTCGCTTCCCCTCTTCGCGTTCCCGCCCTATCCATCCATTTTCGGTCCGCGTCCTTAATGCCCTGAGAATTGGGAAGAACGCGAAGCGCGATCTTGATTCTTTTCGGCTATTTTGACGGGCGCATTCCTCTCGGTTCCGTTTCGTTCCTCGAGCGTCATTGATCCTGGCTGGCGGAGCGGGTCTGGGTTCGTCGGCGGACGGGTACGTGGCTGCGGAGTGACGGTCGTTGCATTTTTGTGGGTGGATATCGAGGAAGAGGGTCTTCTTGCCGGAGGGGACACGGGCGAGGAAGAAAGAAAGAGAGGCAGAAAGAGTACGGGTGGGAAAGAGGTTTTTATTTTTGGTGGGTGGCTCGAGCGAACGCTCTTTCTCGGTTCCTCCTCTTCCTTCTCCTCCTCCTCGCGGCCCGCGCTCCACCCTGCTCGGCTCTTCCTCGTTCACCTCCTCCGACTTCGTTCGAAGGGACATCGGATACGCGCAATTGGCTAATACTTTAACGTCTGTCACCGACGCAAACCGGCTGCGTGGATCCACCGGTGCCTGTCATGACAAAATAAAGTTCGTCTCTGCGATTCCCGCGTTCGTCTGCCCTCGGCCGTTACCGCGACGACGACGACCCCTTTGCGAAAGGCTCCTCTATCAACTTCCTCTTATTCAATTTCTTGTTCCTTAATCGAGCGCGATGTCACCGCGCGCCGCGCGTGCAACGCGTTGGCGGTTAATTACACCGCGGTGACCATAGCGGACCGCGACTGGTTCCGAGGAAAAGGTTTTTACTATCGATCAGCTTTTCTTCTTTTTTCGTTGACGCTTCAGAGTCGCCTTAATCGCGGTCGTTACAGACCACGATAGCCTTTCCCGTTCGCGGCTCGCACCTACGTGACTTACTTCGAGCGTCTCCGTCGCGTCGCGATCGTGGAACAAGAGACCAGCTGGTGTCGCTTTATCTGAATATTATCGCGCTAGATTGCAAGCCCGACTTGTCCCGCGTCGCACTTTTTCCATCGAACGGCTCGCGGATATTGCGCGCCCCGAAGGCTTTTCAGCTTTCGACAGGATTCGCGTCGAATTCCCGTGGCCCGGCCCACGCCGCTTAATTATCGATAATATGGCTAATGGCGGAGCTCGCAGGCCGCGCGTGGGTCGGCCGAGCGTTTAAAACTGAGCAGACGCAGAGGCATATGCAGATTTTCAAGGTACGCACGGACACGGGGCACCGGCGCGGCTCGGCGCGGAGCGGCGAGGCGGCCGTCCCACTTTCTCGCTGCTTGTCGCAGGTCGCGAATTCCCGGCTGCGCGACAGTGATTTGTTTCGCGCGTTGCAAAACAAGAGACACGATAAGGGAGGAGAAAGGAAGGTGGAGATTGGCTGGGGCGAGAGGAAGAGCCAGCGAGAAGAGGAGAGAGTGAGAGAGAGAGACGAAGGGTCAGTGGGTGACAGTCATGCGAGCGGGCGCGTGCTTGAGGCCGACACAGAAATAAATGCAAAGTGGTCGAGGAAGCAGACTAGAGGTGGAAAGAGCGATTTTAAGAGAGATTCCTGGCTATTTATTGCTCGAGGAGTCTTTGTGTCCTCGTGTTAGCGAAAATTTCGGGAGGTGGTCGAAACTGCCCTTCGAGAGAGCTCGGACCCCTGGGTCCGTTTTTTCCGGACCAGGGCGAGGGCGAGTCAAGACGCTGTAATTAAAGCTAGGTGAGCGTGTCTGGGCACCCAGGTTCCCGTGGCCGGTGTCCGACGCCCGACGCCCGACCGGTGCTCAGGGCCGACGCCCTCTCGTCCTCTAGCTTCCCTCCGATACTCCCTTCCCTCGCCCGCTCACCGCGCTCCACCTTCCTTCTCCTCCGCGTCGCCTCCCCGCTCTCCCTCTCGCTCGCTCCCGATATCTTAATTGCCCGTCTGCCGAGATATTTTCGCGAATCGCAAATTTATGGACCAGCCCCTTAGCGGATCGCGCTAACGACGTACTTGTGTACGTACGTACGGACGCGTGAATCGGCGCGAACCGAGATAGAGAGAAGGCGAAACGGTGGAAGGGAGACGGAGAATTATAGGGGACGAACGAGTGGGAGCCGGAGAAAAACGGACTGGTCGCGGTGGAGGGAACGAGAGACACCGCAACTCCGTGGTCCCCGGGAGAGGGAAAGAGGATGGAAACGTAATCGTCGATCTCTCGCTGCGAGAATCATTTCGTTATTTCGCGCGCCCTCTTTCGAGGAATCGCCGTTCCTTTCGCGACCGACCCCTCTCCTCCTCGGCTTTAAATTGAAATCATTAGCTCTGAAATACCGCGGCGTCGGGGATAATACAGTTTTTATAATTACGAGGATGTATGCCGATCGGATAATGTTTTTAAGCAACGAACGCCGGGAAACCCTCGATAAATAGCCGCGGAGATATTTTGGTGCTAATGGAACCGGTATAATACGCTTCTTCGCGGTATCGCTTATTAATGCCAAAATATATCGTTCTCATTATAATTTAAAATCGATGGGGAATACGCGGCGGACAGTAATCCCGAATTATTTGGTACTCAAAGTCCCGTCACGACGTTCTAGAATAGAAACGAACCTACGAAGGAATTCACGATTTACCGAGCCTCCCGGTTGTCCATTAACCGCGCGTCGATTTCGAGACGTCGAGTCGGCGCGAAGCTTCGACTCGAGTTTATCTAAACACGTCGTGCGTAATAACGCGTGACGTTGCTCAAACACTGCACGATTTAGATAGCATCGAAACAGTGGCCGAAGCCATCGACGACTCGAAGCGTTCCTCCGACGCGATCTTTGTCAATCGCCTAGTCCCAACGAGGCCAACGTCTTTTACAGGTTCGAATGCGATTAACCTTCGCTTTGGAATTCTTCAATTTCCGAAACTTTTACGACTCCGATCATGTCAACGCGGACGAAATTTATCGGCGATGTCTTTTGCTTAATTCTCGATTTGACACCGCCTCCACCGTAGACAACTGAAATATTTCGCTCCCGTTCGGGAAACGATCTTCCAAAGGATTCGTGGTTTCTCGAGTGGAGCCGGACGCGAAGATTCGAAGCCCTGCGAAGTATCGGACCCAGAATTCTTGGAGGGTGAAAACGGTTTTTCGTGGTTGCCCGCGTTGAAACGCGTCGGTGTAACGAGGAGGCTGGAAAGGGTCCGGGCGAGGTGCGACGACGGTGACAGAAAAGGGAGAGAAGGACGGAGGGCGAGGAAGGACAGGAAGAATTTTAAGTTGGAAACCTTGTCGCGCGTTCCTTTACCTCGGAATCAGGAATACCGACGGCGCGGGGATCCTGTGCCCCGTGGCCACAGAACCACCTTTGACTTTCTTAGGTCGTGACTGAAAAAAGGACCGGCGGATGAGAGCTCCGAGGGGAGAAAGTACAGGGAGCGACGCGTCGACGCGACGTTCCTCCGACCCCATTTTCGGCCGTGGAAGGGACCGAGGACGATGCTAGGACGGATCGTTCGCCTAATGGGGTTCCGTGTAACGCGAAAATGCTCACCGACGGCCAATTACCGACCTTCTGTTTCTCCTCGGCTCCGATTTTCTCCGCGTCGACGTGCCAGAAGCCCGGCGAAGTCGCCGAAATTGTATCGGCATTCGTGCAAACCTGCCATCTCCGACGTTCCCCGCCCGCAGAGCCGAGCTTTGGCTATATTTTACGGTTGGATTCCCCTCGTAAAATTAACAAAGCTCGTCGAATATTCGCAGGCGGAACGCGGGATCCTAATTGACGACACCCTGGCTACCTGTGAAATTGATTCACTGCGCGCCGTTTCCCTGTCGCGCGCGTCGATCGGAATAATGAAATCCACTCGTGGCTTTATCGAAAATATGTCCACGTATTAATGGGGGGCCATAGGAATTGCCGGCGAGAGACTAATAGGGCTATCCGCTAAATGAAATTCTTATCTGGAAGCCGTGGCTCGAGTGCGCGTACCGCGTATTACCTGACGATCCGCTATTTTCTGAACCGGCCTGCCGGTACTGTTATGGTTCGCAATCAACCGACTCTCGATATTACCCGGAAAGCGTCGACATCGTGCGTTACCGGGGGCCCCAAGACCCCGCAGCCACACGCCCACGATTACTTCTTGATACTCCATTCACCGTACGCATTCCTCTCCCCGTAATAACTTCCGTTGCTTTTCGCGCTTTGACCCGAGATTTCCCGTTCGTCTTTCAACGCGAGAAATATCTTCGTCTGAATGCACTCGAGGTGTCGTTTGGCGAAATTCTGGAATGATAAAGTGGATTGGGTAATTTAAACTCTCTGATAGGCTATTAGAACTTTGAACAGAAAGAAGTTTTTTTTTCATTTCAAATTTAGACGATCTTAATCCTTTGTGATACAGGATATGGAATTGGGGAGGTAGAAATTTGATTATTGTTTGTTATTTATTTATTTATTCATTTACGGGTCAAAGCCCTTTAATTTGCAATCGTAATACAACACGTTAATGGATTAGTGATTTAGTAAGATTTAACGAACCTGGTGTTTAAAAGTGGCGGATGATGAGAACAAGTTTAATTTTTGACAGAAATTAACTACTATAATGATTAGACAGTGGATCTTTATGCAAAATACAATTTTCAGAAGCACAAGTGAAGAATAGGAACTTGAAAAACAGTATGATTAATGTTCTAAACATTTAAATTGAATAATATTGTTGATAGTTTTAATATTTTGATATATGGTTAGAGTCTCGTAGTTTTTTTTAGATACGTAGCATTGCCATAAATACATAAAATCTGCTGTCTAATAGTGACCGTAAACTGTACCGTGAAATTATGGCATAAGGATAGAATGCTTTACGACTACACTGTGGATGTTTATGCATTTATGGCAATTTTAAATGTGCCAAAATGTTTGAGGATGTGCACAGGTGCCAAGATATATGAAATATTGAAAGTAAAATACGTTTTATAATATTAAGAAGATAAAAGATACTTTTATTTAGGTTGGTTTTGTTTTTCTATTCCCTCGAAAATATGAATTCGCATAAGCGTCCGCAGTCGGATTATGATTTTCGGTTATGGTAAGTGTAATAAGTAGATTACGGATTTTATGCGTTTATGACAATATTAAGTATGCGAAAACTGTACGAGACTGTTAACATATGCCAAGTCATATAAAATATCCAAAATGTAATTCAAGTTAGAATGTTTAGATCATTAAACATATGGTTATTCAAGTTCCAATTCTTTCTTCTTGTTTGTAAAAATTTTATTTTGCATAAAAATCTGCGATCTATTGTAGTACAGAGCTGTGAAAATGTACTTGACGTAAGACTAGAATGATTTAACCACGTTGAACACCTCTATCGTGATTATCTCACATAGGCGTGGTACCTTTAACACATTCAATCCCTCAGAAAAATGTCAGATTATTCAAAAGGATCCCGAAAATTCCCTAAAATGAACTCAAAGGATTCGGTTCCAAAGAAACAAAAAATTCTACCAACTTCTCCAGATTTTAAACATTAATTTCTTATGATCGTATTCAAATTCCACTTGCAAAACCTGATCGTTCCCATTTAGCAAAATCCTATTTATAAAAGTACCTATCGCGAGTAAACTACCGAAACGTTAATTTGCATTTCATTCATAACTAAAAAAATAATTTTACTACTGCAAATGGCGACGCAGATCGAAAATGAAACCCTAAAAGAAGCGAACAGCAAAGGTTCGCGGCAGGTATAACGGAGAACACTGGCGAGAAGCACCACTGGCAAATGGAGCGACCCTATAAAGACTAAACGGCGCGGATAACCGAGCAGCTCGCTCGATTCTCGCGGGCCTGATGAAAAATCGGCGAATCGTTAACCGCTAAACGCCGCTGGACCGGACGTCGATTAGGGTCGGCCTAGGTATATAGCTTCGCCTCGGTCGATTCACGGCTTGGATCTCGGCGGTGCTTCACGCCGGTCACGTATCGACTCGTACCACGAGTCTCGTGCGCGTTATTTTACAGAACGTTGTATGTAAATTTCGCTGTCGAATCTTGGACAAAGATGGAAGCCTCGCGGCGAGCAGAACGCGCGCGACCGTCTGAGCGCGGGGTCGAGTCGATTCGCGAGAGGATCGCGTGACGCGTGTAGGATACTCATTTCTACGCGTTCGCGCGGTGTAACTCTTGTAATAGCCGGTAGACGGTTGGCGTAACGCGATATCGAAAAACCTGGACGCACCGTTAACGGTTTAGCGCCGGTGTTCCTCGTAACAGTTCGATCGGAAAAGGGAGCTGATATTTCATCTAGAGTTTATCCGGTATCGCGGCGGACTCCGCGACGCCGCCGCGCCGTCGGTGGGTGTGGAATCCGGCGGCGATCGGGGCGAAAAAGCTGCTCGCGTTATCGCGTGATTGAGAAGGAAGGATGCCGTAGCCGATGAAGGTTGTTATCGTTTAAACGGTTCGAGCTATTCAGTTTGTCGGGGCGAGATCGAGGAGGTGCGTACGATCGAGGCGATCGCTCGCGAGGGTTTTGCGCGCGCTCGCGTGTACGCGCGCCTCCACGGACGTAACGTATACCCGCGACGGACACGTTTGCGGAACATATTATCCGGTTACATGTACGTATGTACGCTCGACTACGCGCAGCTATACGAGTATGTAGGTGCACCCTGACACCGCATCGCGCAGCACGGCTTTCAACGACGCCGGCCAGTAGACTGTAAATATCGCTATGCACGTTCTCGCGACCAGAGGAGGCCGCGCTATCGACGCTATATATTGTCAGCAATTATTGCTACAAGAGATTATTTGTTGGTAGGCCGAGGCAGATAAATCAATAACCACGGTTGGGAGGCGCGGTGAATGTCGAAGGAACGAGGGATGGTTCGCGGTTAGACGACAGACCCCTTATCGTCGTCATTACCGTCGTTGTCGTCGAGACTTTTATCCTGAAACCGAACGCCCATTCCGGGATTCTCTATCGCGCAGGAATTTGCATAATCATAGTGAAATCGAACTATAGACGACGAGGACGACACGGGATAGAGTCGCGAGACGTTGAATCGCGAATACCCGAGCTGCGAACGGCGCGGTCCGACGCTGAAAGCTAGGCTCTGCAAATGGAACACGCATAAATACTTTGGGCGAGAAAGTAAAGGTGTACCGGTGTGCTCCGAAATCGACGAGCGACGCGAAGAAGCCCGCGGCTCCGCAAAAACTGGCAGATGCGTGCGGCGTTTTTAAAGCAGCCGAGGGAAGCTCGCGGGAGAGTCGAGGGAAAAAGAAGAAATCCTCGGCCCCGCGATTTTTGCCGTTCGCCCCGACTCGCAAGGACGTTCCGGCGCGGACGTTGGCCACGGCTCGGGGCCCCGAGATGTCGATCGAAAATCGCTAGGAAATCGAAAGGAAGTCCGAGGAGCCGGGGCAAAAGGAAGAGAGACCTGGAGGCGAGCGCGCAGAGGAGGAACCTGTCACGCTAGCAGGTATACAAGTATCTCGCGGTCATATCTAACGTCCCTCCGAGCGCGTACTAATACGTTCAAGCGGTGGACGAGTGGGAAACGGTCGCGCGTACTCGCGCAGACACGCACGACACGCGTGACACCGGTACACGCATGTCCGGCTCGCCCTGAAAAATCCGCCAGGCTATCGGATCGCCGCGCCGCGCTCCCTCTTCGTTCCGGCGCGCTCATTCTCGACCTTGAGGTATGTAACAAGTTGTAACTCGGAGAAATGGATGAGGAGGGAACGGCGGCGGTGGCGGCGACTCCGCCAACCCGTGGCAACCTCGATTGCGACTCTATAAAAGCTTAATTGTTTCTTGTTTTACGGATCAATCCCTCGGATTTCTCCTCTCCGACTCGCCGCCGTCGTCTTCCTTTTTCCCTTCCGCGGCCTCCGATGTCTCTGTTCCGCGCGCCGTTCCCTCCACCGGATTTGTAAACTCGTCTTTATTGGATGGGAATTTCCCAGATTTTTCTCCACCCTTCGGCTCGACGTCCACCTACTCCTTTTGTACCGGCTCCTTTCGCGCTTGGTTTATTTCGTATCCGTATACAACGTGACGCGCAAGGCATCGCGAATAATGATTCCCGCGTAGCCGCAAGTTCCTTGACGTCGACGATGACGGTGTTCTTTCTACTCCGATGCCGTATCTTCTTTTATCGCCGCGCGTTCAACGTCGCGCCTCCTATCAGTTTCGCTCTCCGATTTGACGTAGCTCGCCGTCGTCTTTTTCGTCTCGCCTCTTTTTCCAGCTCCTCCTCTCCTCTCTCCGTATCGCGTTATCAATACTCGTCGTCGCACGAGGACAATACTCCCCGGAGTCGGTGACTCCTCGAAGTTCGTGTCTGCGTTTTCTGGAATTCGTAGCTCGTCGCGACCATCGATTTTCTCCGTCGGCACCGAGACACCGCGAACCGTGCTCACGGAAGATTCCCAAGGCCCGAAAATAAGAGAAGCGAACGGGGGAGTGGACCAGTCGCGCCCTTGAAAGCCACGGACGAAGATAAATACACCCACCGTCCTAGAATCCGGGCTGAAGGGCTCGGCGATGGGCTAGACCCGGGCCGCGAGAGGGCGTACGCAGGGAAGTCGAAGGAACGATTGGACAAGGGCCGGGGAGGAGCTCGAGGAGTGGAGAGAGCACGGTTATTACAGAACGTTGTAAAATTATGGATCGTTAAGCGGCTTTACGAGTTTGTTCTGTTCGCCCAGGCATCTCGCTTCTTTTCTCCCTCTCTTTCTTTCTCTTGCCGCGCCGTTCCCGTTCCTCTTCCTCGCTCGCGCTCTCTCTCCCACTTCCTGGCGAGGAGGTGCGCCTCCGTTCCACACGAATATTTCGCAGAACAACCGCGGAATACCTTCCCTTCTCCGAGCGTGACCGTGTCGTGTCACACCGTTCGACGCGACTTCGCCGAGGCGTTTCGTTGAAATTTCTGCCGCGAATCGACCCGTAGAAAACGTTCACGGTACGCTTCCGTTCTCGCGGAAGTGCAGCGAATCGCGCGGCGGCGAAACAGGAAGATAGATCGCGCGATACTCTTGTCCCGGAGAGAAAGAGAGAGAGATCGAGGCCGGCAAACCTTGAAATAGCCGAGGCCTCGAGGTTGCGAGGCGCGGATCGTCCGCCCCGGAGCACGAGCGTGTGGAACGCTCGAATAGGATCGCCTGGAGGCTCGTCATTAGTCCGCGCGATCTGGCGTATCGTCGAGTCAGCTAGGAGTAAGAAGCGAAGGCGTGGGGAGGAGAGAAGATGATGATGAAAATGTGGCAGAAAATGACGAGCAAAAGGGAAGAACGGAGAAACAGTGTACGTCACGAGGCAAGAATAGGCGGAGGAGAGGCCCTCGAAGCCGGTCGATATCCTTCGCGAAGCGCGTAAAGGCCGTCACACACCAACGACGTGACGGGCACGAGCCGAGCAAAAATATAGATAGTGTTTTGTTTTTTTCATTATCCATATTTCTGATTTGTCGGCAGTATGTGTAAAATGTTTGTAGCATTCAGCTCGGCTCGTGCTCGTCACGTCGTTGGTGTGCGACGGTCTTAAAGCTGTTTCACCAGCGAACGAAACAAAAGGTCACGGATATCATTGCTTGCGATTCGCTCGACTATAATACAGCGGCTGCTCGCTCCTTCTTACTCCCTCGGCCATCGCTCTCTCCTTTCGTTCGCGGCCGCCAAACCATTTCTCCGCGGCCGGTCTCCTCTTCTTTTCCATCCTTCCACCGTTCTCTTTTTCTTCTTCTCGGAAGCGAAACCGTGGCGGTAAGGTAATTGTAGTGATTATGCCTGCCTCTCTCTCCGACCGACTGTCCCTCTATCTCCCGCTGTCCCTCGCTCCTTCACTCCGCCGCGCCGTTCCAAAAGCCATCGACGTTCTTATGCCATGGCGTGTCTCTCCGGTGAATCCGAAAAAATCGTTCTAGTGGCTTGTAAACTCGTCGAGCGAACGCGGTTCCCTCCGTCCCCCTCCCGCGTCCATCTGCGGTGAGCGTTCCTGTTCTTGCGCCGCGTCGATGAACGTCGCGTTGCCCGCGTTCCTTCGACCGTTGCTTCTCAACGTCTCGATCGTCTCCCATTCCCAAGATCGAAATCCGCGCGTTTCAATCTCAGTCGCCGCAAGGGTGGCAGCAGAATCATTCTTTTCTTCGAATCCTCCCGACGCGGCGGATCCCACCGATTTCGATTTCGCCGACCGTGTCGCGGTGCTCGGCGAAGATCGCGGAGAGATTCACCCCGAAACGGATCCGTTTCGCGGAGCGCAGCTCGCGGCCGAGACAAGGAGTAGGGCTACCGCTGGGATTTCAGCGGGGTGCTGGTTGCACGAGAGCGAGAGCGAAAGGAGTTTTATCGGAGGAGGTGGTGGAGGAGGAGAGGCTCGGGCGAAGGCGTTCGAGATGCCCGCGAAAGAGACGGCGGCCAGCCCCTTGCGGTGTGTCCGTCAGCCCGGCTATATATCACGTGTAAACGACTCGGGTATTAGCATATCTGTATCTGTCCGGTGGTTGTCCCTGCCAACTCTACCGGGGTGAACGTCTCCTCTGCCCGCCTCCACCTCCGGATCCCACCGGGCCCCCTACCCGGAATCCTTCGGGCTCGGATACCTCCGCCTCCCCCCTCGTACCCGTCTCTGTCTCCGTCTCCGCGCGCTTCAGATGGACCAAGCAGATTCCGGGGACCAACGAAGTCGAGAGAGTCGGACTCGGCGAGGAGACGCGATGACGAGGACACGCGAAAACGCACTGCGCGCTCTCGGCTGGTCGGACGCACGGGGCCCGGGGACCGGGGGCCACCGAGCAGGAGGTCCGACGCCGAGCGGGGACGAAAAGGGAAAGACAGATAGCGGCCAGAGGATAGGTATCAGCCTGTTCTTTTCGAAACTTTAATTGGGAGCTTACACGACGCGCGGTACGTATTTACGCGAAGAAAGGTACCCGTCTCCTCTCCCTCCTCGACGGAGCTCCGCGCAGCAAAAGAGAGGCAAAAGGCAGCGGACGTGCTCGTTACGAACCCCGGAACGCGTACCGAATTTCGTGCCGTTCGCCGCGGATTCTTTCATCGCGGAATCGCCCGCCCTCGCCTATATCGACGAGTTTCGTCCAGGCGCGGCGGCGATCCGCGACGGTCAAGGAGGAAGAAGGAACCGTCGACGAACGCTACGGGAGGAGCCGGACGCCGCGGTTCCTCGACGACGGGGTACGCTGGAAAACAAGAAAAACAGAGGACGGGGAAAGGGCAGGGAAACGAGCAGAGCGCGAGACGGCCGGAGGAGCGAGGACGGGAGGCAATGGATGCGAGGAGGAGGAAAAGGGAGAAGTAGAGGCCGCGCCATCGTAATAGCGGCCGAATCATTTTGCCGGGGTATTTTTCAAAATGACTGGGCACTGTAGGAGCGGTATGCCGTGTTCTCTCGCGATTCGTCTGGGGCTTCATCGCTCCGAATTGGCCGCAGATGCGAGGGAAAGAGGAGGAAGAGACAGGAGGACTAAGAGGGCGAAGGTGGCAAAGGAGAAGAGGCGCGCACCGGTGTACCCGGTGCATAAGGGCACAGAGGGAAAGAGGGAACGGAGCGAAGAAGGAGCGAAGGAAAAAGGAAAGGACGCGGCGCGGCGGTATCGCGGCTGCACCAATGAGATGAAAGAGACGAAAGTTGCGAAGAGCGAGAAAGAAAGGGCAGGGAAAGAGAAAAGGGGAAGAGACGGCGGAGAGCGAGAGAGGATCGAAGGAGATTGAGAGCACGAGGGAGAGAGAGGCGGAGCGCGAGAGAGAAGGACGGGCTACCGCATGGGCCACCGGTAAGAAAGGAACCCGGTAATTGCGTACGCCAACCGTTTCTACCGCGGGGATGAATATTTCGATCTCTCGCCAAGTCTCTCCTGCCTGTTCCCCGAATCACCGGCAGCATGACTCGTTCAGAAGCAGAAACGGCGGTATCGAAAGAATTCGTGCCACCGAAATGGGAGGCAATTCTCTTTTCTGCCAGTAGACGCGCGGTTTATTTCTCGAATCTTGCTCGTCCCGTCCCTCCTGCGCGCCCCTCGGGGCTACCCGTGTTCCGATACGCCTCGATCACCAGCTCGCGAATCACTGCCGTTCGACGGCGGATTCGTCGCGAGCGATCGCGTCGAAACGAGCTCTCGGCACGATTATTTCGTCTGTCCGGATCCCTTTGTCTCCCGGAGCGGCGAGTTTGCCCAATTCCTATTCAAGGCATACCATTCGTCTAGGCAGACAGACGGTATAATTTGCCGGGTCGTGTCATTTCGGAACCTCACCGCGATACCAAACCTCCCACTTTACGGAGCCGCATCGCGCGCTCCGCTCTACCTGGTATACGCGGACTCTCGCATTTCGATCTCCTCCCTCACCGCTCATGCCGCCGCCGCCGCTCATTATAGCCGGGCCATCCATCGAGCGCGTGTCTTTCGTTTCTCCCTCCGTTGGAAAGCAACTGGTCATTTGCCAAATATTCGGAGCATTGCGTTACCTAGCGTTCCCGAAAGGTACAATCGGTCCCAAACCCTCGGGGCCTTCGAATTCGTAGCTGCCCCCGCCTGCCCGCGTCGAGACGTTCAAATCGTCTCGCTCTGTCCTCTCTTTGTTCCCGTGGCCTCGAACCTCGGCTGAGAACCGCTCTCCCCGGGCAACCGCTAACAAGAACGATCGCGACCGGCTCGGCTCGGCTTGGCGCGGCGACGCGACGGTTCGTGGCGCGAGCGGAGATAACGCGCGTCGACCGTATTCGCCGCGTTGGCGTTTTCGCGCTCGACGCGAGAAGGCTAGAGGAACGCAGGCGTCCGCTACCGGCAGCGGGAGACACCGGGGAC
Source organism: Perdita meconis (assembly GCA_030770465.2). NCBI lineage: Eukaryota > Metazoa > Arthropoda > Insecta > Hymenoptera > Andrenidae > Perdita > Perdita meconis. The sequence goes on from JASKOS020000007.1 coordinate 7,005,810, forward strand.
CGGTATCGTCGTTACCGGTGCTCCGCCGCCACCGCCGCCGCCGTCTTCGTCGTTCGGTAATTGCGGACGAGTCGCTAAACATGCAACGACATTCTCGAACACGCGATCCGTCTTCGAGAGGCGCTCGCCCTTTCTCTCCCTTGGCAGATCGGTGAAATGAGCTGGAAGGGAGAGGACGGAGCAGAGATCGTGGACGAGGAGGACGCGTCGGAGCGTTGTAAACTCGTTCGACAATCGTCCGCACGCACGCGTACGCGCGAAACAGCCCGTCCCGATGTGTATACATTTGGTACACGGTCGAGCAGCCGAACGGATTTGGCGGACAGTCGGTGAAATCGGCGCCCTGCGGGAAACGGTTCCCGCGTTTCGCGCGCGCGCCCGTCCTAACGAGCTTAACTTCGCGTCTTAATTTCCTCGTTAACGATTTCCTGGGTGATTTGCGAATGCTTAATGAATACGTCAGCGCCGGAAGAGAAGTGTGCGAGAGGTCATTCGAGACTCATATTCCCCGTTACTCCGTGTCGTTCGTGGGACGCGGCGTCTTCGTCGGTCGTTAGCGTCCCGTCGTCGGGAGAGAGACGGAACCCGGACCCGTCACGGTTGCTCTATGACGAACGTCGACCCGTTTCTCCGTCCCTTCGGACTGAGAGGCGTGGACTCGAAGAGTTAGCGCACTTGTGTAACGAATTTCGAACCCCGCCCAAACCAACGGACGTGCCTGTCAGTCGCTTTGCCGAAAAACGCGTACGTGACCCCCGTCCGTCTTCGATAACGAACTTGGACGCGTATCCTTCCACCGCGAGAGAGAGAGAGAGAGAGAGAGAGAGAGAGGCGCGATCCACGGGGTGGCGAGCATCACTCCGACACGGTGTAAGAGGTCCTCGATATCGAAAATAAAGGATCGCGAGAGGATCGAACGGGAGAGTCGTAAATCGAGGGACGAATTGAAAATACAAAACTCGACTGCACGGTGATCGAATGCACGCGTAGAGATGTGTCACGCGACACGCCGCGCCGGTATCCGGCGGAGAAGATTCGGCAGTAGGCTCCGTGGGGCGGGCGGAAGGAGGCAGAAGGGGTTAGGCCGAGAGATGGCGAGTTCTTATTACGACGCGGCCGTTCGCCGTCCAATTAGAGCCGTCTAATTGGAGGCTCGTGGAGGCGCGGGGATGACGGAAGTGGCGATAAGGCCGGGTGCAAGCCGTCACGGTGCAACCACCGGGCGAACGGACGACCCGAGGAGAGAAGAGAGACTTCTGGCACACAGTCGAACCGTCCCGCGTACACATCAGTGACGTATCCGAACGTATGCGGCCCTCACAGAGCGAACTGAGGCGCGAATATAAATCACGCCGCGTTATACCCGAGCGTGCGGCTCCGCTGCGCCCGCTTCACGGCACGCATGCATATCTGCACACGCATGCCCCACGCACACAACCCTCCGCACCCTGCGATCCCGATGCATCTCCTCCTCTTCTTCTTCTTCTTCTCTTCCTTCTGCCCCACTCCACCTCTTGCCTCTCTTCCTTTCTGTATCCTCTAATTCGTTTTCTCGTCTTCCCGTTTCTCCCGCTTCTGCTTCCCTTCGTCTCCGTTGCCTACCACCGACAACTCCATTCCCGCCCGCAACCCGCTTCTCTCCTCCACTTCGCGTTTCACCGCAGCTTTTGTTTCGCGCACCGGGATCCAAGTTGCAAATTTATAAACGAGCGTGTAACCGCGCTGGACAATGGCGGTATCCTTGCTTTATTTCGGCGGAGGGAGACGCAAAGCAATCTTGTTGCGCCGAAACTCGTCGGCCGGTTAAGGAGAACGGCGCTTTTCGACGGTAGCACGCGCGTTCGACCTTCGTCGTCGACGCGACGCGGGGAATCGCCGGATTCCTGATCTGACGCGGGCACCGGTAACGAAAGTACTATGACTATCCACTCGTCTATGCACGCGTGCATGCGGGGTGCACCGTTCGCAGGCGTGCGCGCCTCGACGCGGCGCTCGGTTGCGAATGCGCGTTTGCTCACGAGGATAAAGGAACAGATTCGCTCTCGTTTTCCCTGTCGCTCGTGTTGGTCTCATTCTCTCCCGGCCGGAGGAAATGGCACGGCGAAGGGGAAAGACTGCGGACAGATACAAGGGCGAATCAAAATGAAAAAGGAGATCGAGCGCGGCCTCCGCTCGGAGAGACCAGATTGAACGAGGAAGACTGGAAAACAAGACGGCCGAGGGGGAGCGAGATGCGTACATATTGGTATCCCGTCTTTCGAGCTGAAAGATATTCGCTGGTTCGTTGCATGAATAATTAAGAGTCCTCGGTATCGGCCGTTCGCTAGCCAACGGCTGGCCCATATACACATAAAGCCTACTGCGAGCCAATAACACGCGTTACAGGATCAACGGCCGGCGTACGATTATACTTGAATACATTCTCATAAAGATTTTAAACGATCTCAATAATTTCCTCGGACTTTTAATGCGGCCAGGAGTAAAATACAGGCGCGAGTCATTAATTTTCCGACTTACTTTTAATGCGCGCGGCCTGCAATTAATATCTGCCTCGGTCGCAAGAAGTCGATTAAATTTCGCTGGTCTATTATATTCGCTCGCGCGATTTTCATTTCGCGGTCGCCGAATAAATTCTCTCGCTTCGCGAATCGGACTCGTCGACGCAGAGATAGACCGTCGCGTCTCCTCGGCTCGGGAAGGAAAAAGGAAAAGCAACGCGATCTCGCAACGCGCGGCGCGAAACAGCGTAGGCAGCTATCTATCGCCTTCGTCCTCAGCTCGCCAACTCGAAACCCTCGTCGATCGAGCACCTGCCCGCATAGTCGATTCCACGACCCTGGCCATAAACGAGAGCGCGAGTGCTCGCTACTCGAGTTGCGTGCTCTTTCTTTCCTTTCCCCCTCGGTTCTTGCGCCGCACTCTCTGTATCTTCTTACATTGAGCCGTTAATCCGCGTTCTCGTATTCCGCCGTGTTTGCACGAGCGGGCGCTCGCGCTGGCTTCTCTCGGGACGACCGAATTCCGGTAGGCAGCGCCGAAAAACGACGCGACTCGGACGAAAACCGGGGAGAAAGAATGAGAGAGGTCGAAGCGGAGTCTGTAGTTATCTGCATTCCGGTTTACCGAGAACCTATGCACCTGAGATGCATAACTCTGCCGCGTGCGTGCTGCGCACGGAATGAGGAGAAACGTGCGCTGGAGTGGGGGGGGGGGGGGGGAGGGAGACAGAAAGGGAACTGACCATTTTTACGATGTGCCGAAGGAACGCTCGCAGCCGAGGATTGCGCAAAATAATTCCGCGCAAACAGTAATAGCCTTTCGATCGACTATTTATTGTCCTCGTTGTCTCGCGAAAAATCCTCGAGTTAAATCATGGACTGGCACCGCATTCCTGGACGCGAGCGATCACACCGTATAAACAGGTCGGTCTTGTTCTTAATTCAGCAAACGAGAAAATTGCTTGCAAATCATTTCCACGGTAAACGGGATACCGATCGCTTTCTAAAACCTCTCGAGCAGTTTGTCCGTTTTTCCGCCGCGAAAGTCTCCGTTCGTACTCGGCGCAGAACTATCCGGAATCTTGTTTTCTTTTCGGAAACGGAGACGGCTCTCCGCGTATTCTTTCGCGTCGCGATTCCTCGGCCGATACACGCTGCCTCCTCTCGGCCACGAACGGGCCGCGAGCTTGCATCGCGCGCAGCCTCCGCGCGCGATGCGATCGTATCGCTAATTGCGGCTCGCTATCTCGCAAGCTTAAGCAATTCTCGTGACTTACTCATAACGCGATATCTTGCGATTTCTATTCTTGTCCGTTATTTTTCGCGGCGCTCGTGTACGGTACGCGTATCGGGATTTGCCGGGAATACGATCGGACCCGTTCGGAGCACCGAACGATCTCGGAGAGCGGCGATACGTTCCAAGAATCGATCGGGAATGCAACGAGCGGAAAGAAAATGCGAGGAATCAGCGTTTCCCCCGGTGTTCGTTCTCCTCCGGTCGTCGAGCTTTCTCCGGACCGTGGCGCGGTCCGCGAGGAATTCTCGGCCGAAGAGGAAGGTTGGGAACCTCTCTCTTTCGCCGTGATTTCTGGGACGATACACTCGACCGCTTGTCCTCGCGGATGGGACGAACCTGCACCGCACAGCGCGACGCGATCCTATCGGTAATTGCAACCGGCTGTACCAAGGGGGAGTACAAGAGCGAGAAGACGGAGGAGGAACGAGAGAGAATCGCTGCAACCGATTATATTGCGATTCAAGGTGGATTCGTAGCAACCCAGTTTCAATGGAACGGACACGACGCGACCGAGGAAAAATCGAAGGGGGCGACGTGAAAGAAAACACAAAGCGTACCCCGCCTAGACTCCTGGACGAGGCTCGGCGCAACGTAACAGCGCGCAGGTGCAGTTTGACACGGTAAACTGGTATGCTGATGCAATTAGCAGAACTTACATCTATCCTGTCTCTACGCCTATCTACGTGGGTATGACCCATAAGAGTGGCACGACGCGTGTAACGATAAAGTAAAGCGACCGTGTGGCAAAACGAGGCGAAGAGGGAGCAACAACGAGGTAGAAGGAACGAGAGGGGGCGAAAGAATGGGAAGAGGGGCAGAGAGAGAAGGAGCGAGGCTCGAGCGAATTGCGCTGTTTATTAATGTGTGCCAACGGAGCGTGTCTGTCATGTAGGTTGGTAGGTAGGTTGGTAGGTGAGAGCAACGAAGCCGATCGAAAGAGTCTGGCCGGGCTGCTCCCGGTGCTGTTGTTGCTGTCGGTCGGATCGCAGTGCAGTTGCTCGAACCAATGAGGACCACGCGTGCGCGCGCGCGTGTGTGTGTGCGCGCGTGTGCGCGCCTCCGCTTCGATTCGCTTTAATTAGAGCAAGTTCGTGTTTACACAAAGGTGAGCCGCTGCCAGTCGGGAAAAATCTGTAGGCGCGACCGCATTGAATCTGCCACACCGTACTTTATTCAAGGCTTCGCCAGTCAGCCGGTCGGCGCGATTCGCGCGCGCGCACTGCTCGCCCAATTATTTCAGAAATTCATGGTTGCGACGCGGTCTCACCGTGTCGGTCGCTCGACATTGTCCTTGCCGAGCGGACTGCTTTCCTTTTTTGAAGGTGGCGTCGTTTGTTCCGCCGCAGCGAGCCGCTTTCCTCGACGGTATTGTCCGGCGCGTCGAGGCGCGTTACGAAACGCGAGACGAGGATAATCGATCGATTAACGGTCCGATCGACGGCAGCCTCGATGACTAATTGACCGACTCGCGTGTATTTGACGCGAGCGAAGAGGAACTCGGTCTCGGTTCCGCGGATTAACCTCGCCCACGGGGCCGACGCGCCGCGCCGCTCGGCACAATGAGCGAGCGATCGGTTAACGGTGTGCCGACAACAACGATTCGTCAACGAGATCGCCGAGTGACTGGCGAAATTCGATTCACTCGAACCAGCTCCTGTGTCCTGTCGCGTTGCGTGCTCCGTCCGATAAAACTCCGCGGATGCACTCGCTCGAGCGCCGATCAGATCAAACACGAACCAAAGCGCGGGGATACATTTTTTTTTATGAAATTCGACCTATCGCGCCTGTTAATGAGGGAGTGGCCGGCTCGGAGTAAAAATTCCGCGGAAAATTAATGCGTGGGTTAGTCGAGCGTACGCGGTTGATTAACAGTTGGAGCGCAAGCGAAACCGTAATTAGCGCGGTCGTGCGAAATTTTCGCGAGCAAGAAAACTTCGCGCGGTGTTATTAGGAAGAGGGTCGAGTCGAGGTAATTTCTTGAATTTTAATGCCTGCGCTTGTTATGTTGCAACGTTTATAATGCCGGCAGCTGAGAACGCTTCGCTAGATTTTGATCAATTTTTAACCTTTTTCTTGTACAAACAGAAGGAAATTCTTCTCTATTTCCGCGCTCTATCGCGTTATGAATATGGAATGTTGCTTTGTTAAGCAGTCTTAAAGTGTCTTAATCTGCCCCGTTATATTTGCGAGACGTTGCAAAAAGGGGCGACGCGACGGAATAATTACCGACACCCAGGCCTCTCGGAAAAGATAACAGGAACGATAACAGCGGAAAATTTGCATGACTGTTTTTCATTTGACGCTAAGCACTCGCAGATTATAGTACGCGCCGTTTTAATGGTCTGCGAGCATTAGCGAAGGCCACTTATCGGCCCATAAAGACACAGGACATTACCTCTCCGACAATTTTATCACTTCTTGAGACGATGGACCAACGGCGGCAATTTCCACGCGAAAACACTTTGCACGCTTCTGCAGATCAAGGAATGAACGTTTATTCTTGTTGAGCACGGACGACTCGACGGCTTTTTCTGCCTCGAGTCCTTGGAAACTGCAATAATATTCTACATTAGTTGCACGCTCTAGGTGAATACTCTGCGAAGCGTGCGCGGTTTATTTAATAAATAAATAATTACCATCGATCATCGACCCGTTGATCCTTCGCGGAAAGGTAGGAATTACCGGTGGAATGGAAGACGTAGCACGCCGCGCCGGGTCGTCCTTCCGAGAAAAAGCATCGCGGAGAGTCTGTTTACAGGCAAAATCGTGCGTCGGGCAATCGATCAATCGATTCTCTAGGCGTTGCTGGTTATTACGTGAAAAATCCTTGTAGCTCCGATAGCTTCTCGCCGCGGGAGGGTTCGGACCCCCAGCGTACTCCTCCCCCGCGCCCCTCCCCTCGCCACGCTCTTTCCTCCTTCTTTCATCTTTCTGCCATCAGCAATCCTCATCTATCTCTTCCCTTCTCGTTGCCTGCCGACCATCATCCTAGCTCGAGTCCTTTTCCTTCTCTTCTTTCGACTCTCTTGACCTCCTCCTCGAAGGTATCGCGATGGCAGTATCCATCTTTCGTTTTCTCGTATCCTCTTCATCTCTTAGTGGCACTCGGTGCCTCTCCGCTTCGCTCTCGAGATTCCATTTCACGTTTCTCCGTCTTTCGACGCTGCTCCGCTCGAAAAAAAACCCCGGGGAAACTTCTTCGTCCTGTGCGCGTCGCCTCGTTTTCAATTTCAAAACCGCACTTACAAATCCTTTCTCAGAGAAAGAGCGCGACCACGGCGGAACGAGCGAATGCCTGGGACATGCAACCGCACGGAAAGCCGCAGCTATAGAAGGTGATTTATCTGTCGGTCGCGATTTTTATCGCCATCCTCCGACGGTTTCACGACGGCGTGGCATGCGCGCACGCTTCTACGATATTTACACGCGTCCGCGCGTATCCGGATACGAAGGGGCTGGGATCGACTGTAAATTTCTCAAGCGACGCACCGGGCGTCGAGAGTTTAGGTCGCTTTTACCGAATTCCAGCGCAGGAGTTTTGTAAGAGGAGCCACGGGCTCGCGAGATCGTCGAAACCAGTTCGAGCCGATGTTTCTGCTGGAAACACCTTGTTATCCCTTCCATGTTCTTCCGCGACGAGTCGCTCTTGCCCCCGAACACCCGAAATATGCGCGCGCGACGGCGACGCGGCTTTCTCCGAGCGCGTAGGTAACCATCCTCTCGCGCGGTCGTCGTAGAAAGTTCGCGAAGGTTGTTCGCTCCTCGGGACGCGGTTATTTACGATACATAAAACGGGTCTTTTCAATTTTTCATGAATTCCCCGATAGACGATCGCGGGCGTGCCTTCCACCGGCTAAATTGACTGTAAACGCGGAATTTTTCACGGGGCGAAACTTTATGGATCTATCTCGAGAGGGCGAGCCGAGGCGGCGTGGCGGCGCGGAGCGCGCCAAGTCTCCGGCGTCGATTATAAATTTCGTGAACGTGGCGAGCCACCGGCCTCGCCGTAAATTACCCGCAAGTCGAACGCGGGGAGATTCAATGTAGGCGCATTGAGTATGCAGCCGCGCTTATACCGTAACTCATGGCTATTGTTATTATCGGCGCTCACGATCGGCCATTAACGCCGCCGACTGCTTCTGGCCACTGCGTCTTTCGGGCGCATCCGATTCGCCGCGATAACGTTACGCCTTACGCGATGAACCGCTTGCGGAGCTCGCCGACGCACTTCGCCTCATCCCCAGGTCGCGTCCGAGCCGCGGACGGAACGGAAATCGGTTCACGACAGGCCGGTTAACAGCGGCGGATCCATCATAATCGCGATTCTCTTCGTGGAAGTTTCGTAATTGCACGGAACCCGCCCGTTCACCGTTCACCGAGCCGCGCCGAGCGTGCAGCTGCACACGAGCGCGCGAGCCAGCGCCGACTGAGCCAAGAGAACCGTGGCGATGCATTCGGTTGCACCGTACCGTGTAACCGGCTGTTTAGCGGCTGCTTAGCGATCCGATTCTACCGATTAGAGGAAAAACCTTGCGTAAACGCGAGCCGCCGCGTTTGTTTCGCGCCGGTAGCCATGCACCGCCGCCCGTTGTATTATGCTCGGCCGCTTGTCCACGGCATTTGCCAGCGTATTTACCACCGTCGCTGATAACCGGTAATTCTGTCCCGGTAATTACCCGTACAGAACAAACTGGAAAGCTCGTCCGCTCGTTCTTTCGCCGCCGCGATTTTTCGTCCCGTCGCGCCGCACCGCGCCGCTGCATCGTTCGCTCCCTTCGCCACGCTCGTCGTAATAACGTAGAATGGGATCGTCGAGAATTTCGTAAAACGTTCGAGGATCGGAGCAGGTAGCCTGGGCCGAAAACTCCAATGTTTCCGCGATGCAAGTCGAATCCTTCATTAGGCGCTACCGATCGGACGGCGGAGGGCAGTCGTGCATGCACGCAAGTAGGGTGCTCGGCAAAAACCGTTGACTGCACGCGTGCAAAGTGTTTCGCGGCCCGAGGCTACTCGGAGATTCCAGATTCTCGACACCACTTATCTTCCACGCAACTTTCTACCAGTGGAGCAGATGAGAGGCACCGATAAAAACGCATGAAATATATCGACAGCATTTTATACGCGCACCGTCGATCGACGATCAAGTTATTAATAATCTTTTCACATTTAGCTACCGTAACCGCTCTCACCCAGACCGTGCCTTTTCGGCTGCGCCTATCTCGCGCGTCTCCTCGCCTTTTCTTTTTTCCTCCGCCTTCCCCCTCGCCCCTTGCCGCTTCGCTCGGCATTTAATTTTTAACGAGGATGATTTTAATGAGGACGAAACGCGACGACCGATCGCTCGATCTTTCGCGGACGATTGATGGACGCGTCGCTCTCGACCTTGCGTTCCTCGCGAAAAAGAAAAGACCGGCTGAAAAAAATTGTTTTCCGCCGATTTTACCTTTTCGACGTTGCATTCTCGGTTTTCGCGCGAGGGATTCGTGCATTCGTTTTCGCATTGGCGGGACTCGGGAGAACCGTATTGATGCTAATGACCGGGACGGTCGAGACAGTTCGAGGCGCGTACAGCGACAACGGTGTAGGGATAAAATAAAGCCGCCGCGACGCGATTGATCGAGGCATTGGCGGGTCGAGGTATCGGGAACCGGTGTTTGTTCCGCGCGGATTAATAAAGTGCAGTTTTGATCGCGCGACGCCAATGCGGCTCGACTATTCAGCCAGACAGCCCGTTTATATGAGACGGTAAAAACCTCCTACCGTATACGCACGCCGAGAGCTGGTTTCGAGTGCCCGCGGCTATCCGAAGATTCCAGATTCTCGTCATCGTCCGTCATTCTCCGGATGACTTTGTTCGGGGTATAATCGGTTCGCACGATGCGAATTTAAATCCGATAATTGCGCGAAAGCACGAGCTCGCCGATAATCCGAGGCGAGCGAGAATCTTAACGACGCGACGCGCGCGCGATTCCCGTTTTCGATGTTATTACGGGCGGCGGCGGCTTTGGCCGGCCGCTCGATCCTCGACGTTCACATTGTTGCGAGCTGCCTATCAACCGCGACTGTCTGCCGACTGCGGAGAAAACTCGAGAGACGCCGATTTAACGCAGATTCAACGTTGATTGACGAGGGTTGCCAGCCGATCGACGCGACCATCGGCTCGCGGCTTCGTCCACGAGTCGCTTGAAATTCTCCTCGAACTACGCGGGCGCAATTAAACGCGCCGTTCGAAGCGTATTCGCCGTCCGATCGTTAATACGAATTATTCAAATTTTCAATCTGTCGGCCGCGACGGTGTGTTTGCTCGGCTTAACGGTCCGCGCGAAGGGTGGGCTTGGAACACGCGTACACGCTCGGGACGTCTGCGTGCAACAGACGTTCGGCTGCTGCTCCGGGCGTTTTCGGTATGACGGATTCCCGACGCCATTCATCTTTCGTGCGATCTTGTTGCCCGGAGAAACACTCGAACCACGAAGATCTTCGGCTTTGAAAACGATCGCGAGCGCCGAGCCACCTGCGTTCCACCGAACAGAGGCTGCACACCGACAAATTGTCTCTTTCACGCGTCTTTTCTCTCTCGCTCTTCGTTCTCCTCCGCTACCTGCTCGCGAGCGGAATTACCCTAGTACGTTCGGCGAGCGAAGCGCGTACGGGAAGCGAGACGCGATTACAAGCGGCGTTTCATCGAGGGATTAGAAGCGCGGGTTAAACCGAGGAGCGGCGAGGAGGATCGCGCGGTGGAACGAGAGGGAGGTTCCTTCCTTTGGATGAGTTCTCTCTCGGGAGAAAATAATTTGCGGGTGTCCGGTCGGCGGTGTCTGCGGTCTTCCCAAGGTAGACGAGGAGGGAGATGGAGGAGAGTCGGGAGCGAGCGAAAAAGAGTAACGGCCGAGGGGAAGGGGGAAGATGTTGTGGTCGGTGGCCGTAGATGAGAAAACAGGGTGGCAGCGTGGCAGGAGACGCGAAGGCGAGGAAGAAGAAGAAAATGGGAAGGGCGAGGAAGACGAGGGCTCTCTCGGCTGCGGACTTTATTAACTCTGGGTTACGTTACACGTTAGGCCGCAACGCGCGCGCAATTGCTCGTAAATCGAGACGCTTTTTTCTGACCGTGCGCGCCCGCGCGTACACCAGACAAGGGCTTCTCGCGCGTAATACCATCGACGGTCCCGAAAACGTCTGCTTTTCGAGGCGACGGCCGTTCGCGGAGGGAAGCTTCGGAAATCCCGTTAGCGCGCCTCGACGGAGATAGGATCGCTGCCCTTTCTTTCTTTTCACCTTTGCAACGTTTGCTTCTTGGATTTCCGGGCACGAAGCGGCAGTCGGTTACACGAGCCCGGGACGAATTATTAACTGCGTCCGTCCGTCAGAGCGCCTCCTCGTGTTCGAGTTCGTCCCTCTTAAAGTTCCTGCGCGAGGGATGATGGAGAAGATATTCTACCTAAGTCGGTGCGCAATAACTCAAGAATCTGCCACGGGATCGTGCACCACCGCCGCGGAGAGGTTACTCGAGATTCCTCGCAACGGGCCCGACCGAAACTCCCACGTCCTGGAAGTCGACGGCGCCGTAAAGCTTCGTCGCGGTGTTTCGCGGAAAAACTCGGCGGGAAATATCGAGCGCGGCCGCGGCAGTTTGCATAGGAAAGCCTCACGCAACCGTGGGACTTCGCGTTATTACGCGAGCGAGCGCATTTAGATATTCGCTGTGTCTCGTGGCGGTTGGCAGGGCGCACGGCGAGTCCGCTATATGTATATACATAGGCACGGCGCGGCGCGGCGCGGAGCGGCGCATATCCTCGGCAGCTCGCGCGCGGCATTCACATGCAAACGCAGTAAATAGTCGTGCAAACAGTGCGGCAGGGAAATAATAGCGTCAGCGTAGATGGTAGCAGAAAGGGGCTCGTGCGAGCATCAGTTGTGTCGGGCCGTACAAGAAACGCATTCCAGCATAAAGCACGCTATAGGTCCCGCAGATAATTATCTGTGTCCGAGGGCTCGGACTCCGGCTCTGGGCTCGAGCTCGGCCTCGGGACCGGTACCGGGGACTCCCCCGGAACTCCTCGTGCGCCTCGGACGTACGCAGAACGCGCGCTGATAAATCCTGAATCTCGTAAATGCATAAATAAGCTCGGCGCGCGTGACACTGGTTGATCTGTCTTCGCGATCCTCGTTCTCCTTCGTAGGCAGTTAATCGTCCTTCGATTCTTTTCCCCGGCGAGAGCTTCTTGAGAAATCGCGCTCTCTCGCCCGCGCGAGCGAGCAATCGCGCAGGCAGCCCGCTGAGCGACGAAACGTAGCCAGGATCTCTGAATACGTTTCGCAGCTTTCATATGCAATCGCGACAGGGTAAAACCTTTCAGATTCCGCCGGTTACATCGACGCCCTGCCTACGCGGCCAATTTTATTCCCTCCGCTTCGTTCCTCGTCGAGGGGGATGGAAGTTTTATCCAGTCGGTAGGGTTCTAAGCAGCGTCGCGCCGACCGGCTGTAATTCATCTTAACGAGCCGTCCGTTTCCTCGAGCGGAACACAGGAAGCGTACCGGTGTCCCGCGTCCTTCACCGTTCCCAAGCGTCGCGTCGTCTCGTTACGAGAGTCTCTTCCTCTTTAGGCGCGCGGTGTCCCTCGTTGTCGCAGCTACGCTCGACGTTCGAGATCCGCTCGCGCGTCGACGCTGACGCCTTCGATCTCCTCCCAGCGACGAGCGTGCGACTCCGACCGCCTTCCCAAGCGGAGGAGGAAGGGTTCACCTTAGATTGATTTCGAGAGACGCGAAGGAAATTGACGCGTCGCTGGGAACCCAGTCCCTTCCCTTCGTATTGAATCGCGCACCGACTGCCTGCGGCGCGGAATGCGCCGCGTCATACTGTTGCTCGTTCCGGATCTATTCGAGCTAGCGTTCGGTCGCGTCGACGCGAACGCGTCCACGAAAACAGGTATCTTTCGACAGGTATACACAGTGCTTCAACGAACAAAGAAAAATAGAGTTTGACGCCGTCGCGACAGTCGCGTTCTGTTGGCGTCGAGCGGTGCTCTCGCTTTGCCGTTGACCTAGTCCTGGCGCGAATTGGCGGAGATCGAAGGAAGGGGTGGAGCGTTCGGGTGGTCCCGTACCGGTCCTCGGGGCTCTGCACAGACAGCGGCACAAATACGCCCTGCTCCCGATGCCGATGCGGATCCTGATGCCGTTCTATCTACCTGTACGCGGTTCTATATACACGTACGCGTATCTCACTCTCTCGATCCTCGCTCTTTTCTTTTCCTTCCTTCGTCCCTCGTCCTCCTCCGCGTCTTCGTTCCTCCCTCGCAGCCACGGTCTCTCTACCTATCTCCTCCCGTCTCTCCTTCTGTCTCCCGCCTAAAGACTCGCAGCTCACTTAATGTCAAAAACATTGCGATTTTATCACCCCTTTCAATTAACTTAACAATATGCCAGATACACAACAAGAGATAGCCAATAGTTTCGCGGTGGAGAGGGGTCTGGGCCGGGTCGGGACAGTTGGGACGCGGCGTTCCGGCCGGGCAAAGTTTCGTCCGCGGACGTGCGAGTCGAGGGGAACGCGAGAGGGCAGCCGGCGGAGACGAGCGAACTCGCATATGCATGCGTCGCGTCGGTCGAGCGACGATGCCTCGCCATTCAAACGAGTCTACTTTTCGGCAAGCGTAATTCCGATCGTAATGTCACGGCCATTATGCCAGGCTCCCCTTCTCATCCGCGTTCGACTGGCGCTTCGGCCAGGGTTCTCTAAACGTTGCGAAGGATATCGCGGAGTCGCGGTGTTTCCTCCAAAGGAATCGGACCGCGGTCGATCGAAATTTCGGGGATGCCGCACGAGTCGTCGGACGCGGAGGGATCACCATTACCTCACACCTAATCTCGAAACGAATGAACCGCAGACAGCCGGTTGGCCCGTGGCATAATGGAACGAGGTTGTGGCACAGGCGCGTTATAACGCGCTTTACCCCCCGTGGAAACTGAAACGCCTCTCCCGTGTCCCCGGGATCGCACCGTCATTGTCGTCTTTCGCGTCGTTTTCTTGCACCGTCGGTTCCCCGCTTCTTCCCCGATGCTCCGAAGGATAATAGATTCGTGACCCCCTTTGGGTATCGTTCAGCGTGTCCGTTTTTTTTTCCGTTTAATCGTTCGAATTGTTATTGCCGGCACCGTGACCCACGCGGGAACAATTTTCAATCGAAGTCCTGTGGAACCAATTATACCGACGGAACGGAGGTCGAAGGGTCGCGCGTCTCGACTCCTATCGCCGTCACGAGGGAACGACTTTATTGCCGCGTCGACCGAGTCGATAACGGTGTTACGTGTTCGCCGCGCGTAACTGCCTTATTGTGCGTTAAGTAGTGCGTTAAACGGTAACGTAACGGGAATCGCCGTGTCGCGGCGAACGCAGAAGGACGTTTCGCGAAACGTCGCGGGCAGACGGACGACCGATCGATGGTAATTGATTCGACGAGTTCGCGAGTCCCGCGGAAATATGAAGGTGCTCGCGTAATTCCGACACGGTGCAACGTCCGCCGGTCGAAGATGCCGAGAATAATCCGTGGATCGTTTCAAGGACGTTCCTCGTCCACCGACCTATCCACCGTTGCGGGCTTGAAATTCCTTCGAGTCACCTCGACCGCTCGCGGTCAAGTAATTTGCCATCTTCTTTGAATCGCGCCTCGCCTCGCGTCGCCTCGCGTCGAGCGATTATTCGTGTCGCTCGGACACGTAATCGACGATGATTCGAGCGATAGAAACGAGCGGAAAATGAACTCGTCGTCGATCGACCAGCGAGTCGAACGAATCGACTTCTTTTTGCTCGGTCGAACGACCGAACCGCGAGGAAGCAGGGACGACGCGAGGCGTTTCGACGAAGTGTCCGTCGAAACGACAATCGGAAACGAGAAACGGTTACGTCTCTTGCCAACGCAGAATCTGGATAGACGGCGATTCTCGCGTTCGACTGGAACGCGACGCGAAAACGCGCGTCGGCAAATTAACCGCGTTACGTGGCCGCTTCTCTCGTCGCCTTTCTCCACGCCTTTTCATTATCGAGGCGCCGAAATGTAACGAGTCACGGTTTGTGATTCGGGACTCGGCTCCGTCGCGCGGAGAACGAACGAGTGAGGGAAAAAAATTTCGTCTCATTATCGAAGTCGCCCGAACGAACGCCGCTTGTCCTACATATCATTACGTCGCGTTTCGCGAGCGACGGACGTCGACGCGCTGACATGCAGCCGAACGAGGGAAAAAGCAATTGTCCGCGGGAACGCGGCGACGAGGAACAGTAACCGTGGAGGGGCGAGGGTGGTGAACGCGCGAATGCTTTCGCGTCGCGTTCCCATCCCGAATCATCGTCGTTCACCCCGTAACCGTATCGTAACCGTAGCGTATCGACTGGTCGGCCCATTACCGAGCTACGTGGCCTATAAGCAACGTGGAACGGAGTTACGGCGCGCGGCAAGAAAATCCCCGTAGACCTCGCCGGATCAGCCGATTGTCCGCTCGTAACTCGAGGTAATTAGAATCAGAAGTACCTACACCCTTGTTCCTCCGCTTCGACTCCTTCCACCGTTCTCCGGCTCGTTCGTCCTTTCTCCCCCGGCCACCCCTGCCCTGCAGCGCCGTTTTCTTTTTCCTGTTGGTGCTCGTGTACTCTGTCGGCCGTCTCGTCGCCCCATGTGGCGCGTTTGCATATACACGCGCGCGTGCGTAAGCGATGCGCAGCACCGCGGTTGCATCGGCTCGCCACGCAGTAGACACCGTCGCTCGTATTTTCTCCGAGGATATTCCTCGTCGCTCCTCGCCGCGACGATGCGTGCACGCGATCGCGATTATTATCGATCTCTCGCGACGCCGGACGAATCGCGGCAATTTCACGGGATCCGGTCAGTTTCCTCCCGCGGCGATGGATCTAGGTGGTCTGTCCGCTTCTTCGATCCGGTCGCCGCTTAAATTGCGAATTCCTCCGTTTCGATTAGTCTATCGTTAATGAGGAGCCCGACAGGACGCCGGGGACCGTATCCAAGCGTACGGCGCGAGGAGGAGGAAGCGAGACGTCTCCCTTTTGTTCGAGTCGTCTCGCTGTGATCGCTTTTATTTAAAGACCCATCGGCCGATCGCGTCGCAAGAAACTCGTCGGACGAGTAATTCGAGGAGTAGGGAACTTTTAACGAACTCGATAGGGATCTAAACAAATTATTGATCGAGGTGAGGAGACCGCTGGACGCGCGAAACGTGTTCGCTCGGACGCGTAGATCGACCGGAGAAAACGAAAAGCAGCGCGTGGCTGTTGCGGCGACCGCCTTCCTCGGGAAATTAATTAACGGCGGTCGCGGGGCGAAATCGATGACCGGACGCGGACCGACCGGCGAAGACGGGGCCCGTTTTTTAATAGCCCCTGGGAGTAATGATCGATTAGGCTGGGTTGCATGCTAGGAGGTCCCGCGGGGACGACATTGTCGCGCGATTCACCCAGCGGGCGACTGCCTCGACATCAAATGCCGCCGCTCCTCCGAATTATTATCGCCATGTTCCGCTACGCGGGAACGTCGCGCAGGTGTAATCGTGTACGTGCTTCTTCCTCGCAGGCGCGCGCATTCCTCGCGCTCGCAGAGTCGAGCACGCACGCGACTCACAGAGCTTTTCGCGACTCGTTCCGCGTTGCCCCCGTTACGAGACCCGGGAAACGCGCTCGCGTTAATGGATAGGGGACTTGGTCGGACAAAGGAGCGTGTAACAGCCGCGAAGGGTAAAAATTAGTTTCGTCTTCTCACGGAACGGAATGCGGTTGAGCGTCTTCCAGGTATGCCGGGAATTGAGTCGGCCGCGTCGTAGGTAACGCCGCGAGGAAAGGGGAAAGTGTATCGTTGGGATTCGCGCGATCTCCAAGGGAAAATTCTGTTCGCGGTCGTTATCGATAAGCCTGTGAAAAATAATAATATTCTCGGGACGGTTGTTAATAGTAAAAAGAGTTGTCCCAAAGCGGGGCCATTCCCGCGATATGCGTTTAGCAGGAAGGTGCCGCGCGAGAGATAGCGAGGCAACATATTGGAGCTTCTTCGAGAATTTATACACGCGTTATCGACTCTCCGTCACGGAGACGGCTCGATTATAGGGTCGGTCCTGGCGTAAACGTCCACCTCCTGCATGTGTCGTCGGGACATGGAATCTCTCGGTTAGCTTTTTTTGTTTTCCCGTTGATCGGGCAGATCGCGTGGTCGAAAGACGTGCGCGCGGCGCGGCGCGGCGGCGTGCCGTTGTCGAATCGAAGGCCAGCACAGAGGTCGTCGAACGGCCGCCGTTCCCCGGGTGTGGGTGGTTGAAAGAAGGCCAGACAAATTACCCCCGGCTTAATACGACAATGTGCCATCAACTTTGGCCTACACGCTGACAGTTACTATTTCATATACCTTCCCGTTCCGGCTGCCTCCTCGGCCTCTCTCGACGCGCGTCGCCCTCCTCCGTCTTTCGGCCAGCCACCCGCAGTGTCCTTTTGCTCCGCCACGTGCGTCCAGGGTTCTGGTAAATCCGGAGAAGCAGGTACGCGATTCGACGCGGCACGTCTTTTTCTTCGTTTCTGCCGGAGGAACGGACGGAACGGACAGGTCGTCGAAGGTGATCGCGTGGACCGCGTGGTTCGGCGAACGCGACAACTCGACGAAAGCAGTCGACGAATTCGCAGAAACGGTGAAAGTGGCCGAGGCGATGAATGAATCGACGACGTTTATCTCGCGGGAAGCATTACAAAGCCCTCCGATTGACGTACTTTCGGTCGGGGTAATGAATACGAAATGACAGATTCTTAGAAAAGCGGCGCACAATGGACCCGGGCACACGAAACGAGCCGGGAGCCTACCAAAGAATCTTTGCTCCGAGGTGCGTTTGTCGACAGCAAAGAAATACTTTGCCTCTTTGACGGTTCGCGCAAATCTTCGTCCTTCGCGTTTTCGACTTGGGATTTCTTTGCTCTTCGGCGCGTCGAGGGTCTCCCCGATTACTAACAGCAATTAAAACATTGATCAACCGCGGAGTCGAAGCAGAGGAACGTGCTGGCCAGACTTTGGGAAGGGTTTCGTTAAGCGCGGAGGGTGAGTGGACCCAGGAGGAAGGGAGGACGTCATGCGGCGAGAGCATATTACTTCGCAGGAGGCTGCGTAGGCCCACCTCCTTTTCATCCAATCCTCTTTTCTTCGGTCTTTCCTTACTTCTCCCTCGTTCTTCGTAAGTCCCCGAGCATACCCTCCTCGAAGCGGCAGAGTTTCTCAACCGATCTCGAGGCAGCGTCGTGCCTCGTCGACCGGAATGCGTCCGAATCGAGAGATCATCCGCCGATAAGAATCGTAATTTTTTTTTCGAAGGAAATTCGAGCAGACGTTTCCCAAGGCGGCGGCGATTGCGCTGGCAAGGCAACAATTCGGCGCGAAGAAGAAGAATCGCGGCGCGGAGCGACCGTTTAAGGCGCAGACCGTATCGTACGCCGATGTAAACGGCTGGCGCGAGTATCGAAGATCTCTATCGCGGGAGAGATCGAGAGGCGAGCAACTCGCGCGGCTGTCCGCATCCGGGTGTCGCGGAATAGCAGCTATCTCGCGTTCCGTGTTCCCATGGAACGAACGAACCAACGAACGAGTGTACCGACGATGGAAGACGAGTCCGCCTCGCGCGCGTTCGCGGCTCGTTTCTGTTCGCCGCTCGAGAGCGCGGCACGCAGCCGGTTGGCGAAGGCGCTCGAGGAGGTAAAAGGAAGGCTCGGGACTCGGGGGAGGCGGGATAGAAGTGCGCGACGCGGTGGATCGGGGGGTTGGGGAGAGGCTAGAGAGCGAGCCGCGTACGAATGCATAATACGGTACCTGGGAGAACGACCCCCCTGTCAGCAATCGACGCGTAAACACCGCTAAACAATCCCAGTAAGTGGCGTGGCTCGCCGCGAAAACACCTCTCCATAGCTCGTAATAAGGCGTGCGAGGCTCGCGCAGGTACCGCCACGGATGTGGAGGACGACGGAGGTGGCGACGAAACGGCGAGGGCCGGCTAAGGGAGGCCAGAAGAGGAGCGAAGCGGCGAGATACAGGAGAGGTGTCGGCAATCGTGTTGTCATTTCTCAACTGGTCTTACCGCCGCGTTCCGTGGATGAGGCCATCCTCCTCGTCCTCACACCCCCTCGCATCATTCTCTCTCCCTTTCCGGCCTTTCCCGCCGCCGCCGCCGCGCCGCCGCTAGAACTCCGCCGCCGTGAAGCCTGCCGTGTCCCGGCCCGTCAGGCTATTTATTTAATATTGTCACGAGCCGCGACGGCCTCTCGGCGTCCTGAGGAATCACCGGCGTGGCGGACGCGAGGATTTCGCCGCGAGAGATCGATGACGCGCGCCGCGTCCTCCTTGACGAGAGGAGAATCGGAAGATCGGTGGTCGGACGCGAATCATGAACCTCGAGTCCTATTCTACTCGCGGCGAGCCGCTCTGAGATTCGCGCGACCGAAAGCGGGTTTCGTCGGTTCTCGCGAAGTACCGGTTCCCTTTCGCGTTCGAGAAGGGAAAAGGGGAGAAGGAAAAGGTACGAGCAGTGCCTTAAAAGAATTTAAATTGGTATCTGCCGGATAAAGAGTCGGGAATTACTGTAAAATTCGTCGATCCTCGCCCACGCGCGTTTATTACCGGAATCTTCCTCTTTTTTCCTCGCGTCCTCCCACCTCCTACGAGTTGTGTCCCCTCTTCTCTCTCGGCGGGGTTAGCGGTTTAGGTTAAGTTCGTGAGGGACGCGAGCCCTCTTATTTACTTTACCGGCCCGCGGAGATCGTATAGACTCGATAAAGCATGCCCGCGACTTCCAGAGGATGCCTTCCTCTTCCTCCTCAACCTCCGCGCGTTCCCTCCTCCCTTGCCCCCTTCCAATTGGCGAAAGTAAATTAACGCGAATTCGAGGTATTCGATTCCCTTGTCCGTTCTTCTCCCCTCGTCCTTTCTTCTCCACCGATATTCACGACCGCCGAAACGACCGATTGCGCGATCAATCGGCCGAACATAAAGCGGGTTGCATTCCGCGCGGCTCTGATTCCTGCCACGGCGTTCCGTGGACTCGCGTTTCGATCTCCTCTTGAACCTGGACCTTCGTTTCGATATCTTTTCACCTTGCGCACGATAGATTCGCGAATGTCTCGCGCGCGATTATTTAATCTCGATCCTCGTTCTTCTTTCGCCGTTTCTTCTCTCTGTTCCTCCTTCCCACCCTTCGGAAAGGATCGACGAGTCGCGCGCGAGTCCGCGTACCGATCCGCATCCTTAAATTCTGCCCACCTTTTTTCTCGTTTCACGCGCAACGATGGAACTCGTCGTGGAATGCAAGCGGTTCCTCGCTGAAAATCAGACCTTTCCAAGAGGTCCGAGGTATTTCCAGATCCACGAGGTTCGCGCCCGCCGGAACTCCCCTCGGAATTCGAACTTCCGCGACAGAGTTGTAAACTTGTCCGCAGTCGGTCGCCGACATTCCGCCTTTCAAAAGTCGGGCGCGACGCGTCCGACAGAAAAAAAACGACTAGACGTCAATTTCCCGGTGTTCCTCGTCGACGCGGCTGTCGTTATTGCCGCGATCGAGTCGTTCTTCTCTCTCCCGGGGACCGGAGCTCGCGTCGACGGCGAGGGGGAGACGGGTCAGCGGTGAAATTTCAGCCAAACATTGCGTGTTCGCGGCTGACTCGGCTGTAAAAAAGGGGAACCCGCGCGCCTTCGCCTGCCGGCTCGCAATGTCGAATAAAGACGGCAAGAGCGATCGTCCTGCACACGAGCACCGGTGCCTTCCCTCTCGATCGATCCGACGCTCCTTCTCCGCTTTCGACCCTCGCCTCGACGCGCGAGAGCAGGAACGAGAGCGAGGACGAGGGCACAGGACACGAACGAGGAGGAACGAGAGAGGTCGGTTTCGATGGAAACGAGGAAGAGACAAAGGCGAGGGATCGCAGTGGTGAATCGGAAGGGGAACGGAGTGAGGGGAAAGGGGGCCCGACCTAAATGCGGGCCCAGGCGCGGGCGGGCCGTTGATATCGAATTTATCAGGTGTCGGGTTACAACCGTTTATGCTCTGTCCTTAAGCACGCATCCGCGCCGTTTTGCCGGGCCAACGCGCCCGCAGGATCGACCGAACTTCCATCCGATTTGCTCCGCGTCCCCGCCGACCTGGATCGAGTCCTCCTCGTGGTCCAGAGCCGCGCGAATTTCGATTTCGTCGAACGTCCATCAGCGAGGCGTTCGAAACGGAATTCCTGTAACGGTTGCTCGGCTTGTCGCGACGCGACGTTGCGGACGCTTCCGCTACGTCATTATTTTCCCCGCGTTCCGAGTCGCGATCCAACTACGAGTTATCAGCGACGGAGAGAACCGCAGAGCTAGCCGGAGGGTAGGTTGATTAGGCGGAGCTCGAAGCCGTCTTTTCTTTCGTTCGGTCCGTCTCTTCACGATCTCTTACCAGCTGGACTGGATTCCCTTCTCGCCCCGTCCTCCCTCTGCCTAGCCTATATTCCCCGACTGGACGGAGGAGCTCTTTTACCGTGGCTCGCCGTCAGTCTCGGAGAGTCGCTTCTGTTTTCAGACTCGAAGCACGCGATCCTCGTTCGCATGTGTAACCGGCACGACCACCGTCTTCGTTCACGTTCTGTGTCGTCGTGGTCGTTCGTCCGTTCCTCCGTTCGCTCCACGACAAAAGCGTGTTCGTCCGGCACACAACCATTAGGCTGTTGTACGCATCGGTACCGCCACCAATACCGTTCTCGAACGTCACGACCAGCATCCTCTGCTCGCCACGGGTCTCATTTCACCGGTTCGCCTCGCCGCCAAAATTATTTTCACCGCCCTGTGCATTCGTCGAACCTGTCGACGTTTGACGCTCCCATTCCGCTTTCTCGAGTCTGAGAAACTCAAAGAATCGATTTCACCCACGTCGGATTTCCAAGGAAAAGTTTCCCGTTTTCTGGAAGAGAGTGGATCAGCTGCCAATGGTTCGTCAGTAATTATCGGGGTTGGTTTTTGTGAGGCCGTCAAGCAATTCGAGCGAAACTATAAATTACGTCCCCTCTAGGACTATTACCGATCGAGCGTTTCGTTGTTCCGGACGTTAATAGGAACCCGTAGAGTCCGGGCATGATTAACGATCCGTCCACGCATTGCTTATAGTCACGGTGACGATTTACATATTGCAGGCCGCGTCTTAATTTGACAGCGAGAATTCCGGCGCTGGGTTTCCGGCAAACCGTGCCCACCGCCGCCGTCACGATCGACTGGCGAACGCCCCGCTGGCAAGAGCCCGGAGATTGATACCACGAGGTTCGGCAACGTTTTTCTCCGCGTCTACGAGATCGCCGCGGATCTGGAATTAGAGATGCAGCCAGTCTTTGCGGAGCGGAGCGAAATGAAGCGATTCGTATGCGACTCGTCGAGTTATCGTGCGCGGGACAACGCACCGTCTGCGCGGTGCCCTTTACGACTCGCGCCGTGAGGGGAGGAGGGAAGAACGAGCTTGTGAACACGAAATTTGGACCTCCGCCGATCCTCGTCTCTTCTGGACGCGCTGTCGCCCGCGGCCGGAAGTTCCTAGCGGCAGTTATTGCGAGACGTGGCTCTTTTCATTCTTCTATCGTTTCGCCGCGCCTCGACGGTGCCGTACGTCGTGCCTCGCATGATTAAGAGCGTACAGCGAGCGTCTCTAGAAATCTGGAGAGCTTCACGGAATTTTAAATACCGTCCTATGACCGGTCGCCGCGGTTGCGTCACAGGAAATATTCCTGATTCGAGAGGAATTCTGTTTACCCGAGTCAGTTTTTGCGGCGAGCCGGTCCCCTCCGAGCGATTTTCTGAGCGGAGTTACAGACGTAGGAACATCGGTCGAAAGCCCGAGGACGACTCCAACGCTGAGGCCAACGCGTCGATAAAACGGTCGGATAGTCGTAAATTCGTTTTTGCTCGTCTCTTCCTCCCGATCTCTCCTTTCGCACCGCGGCGCGGCGCGATCGGTAATTCGTTCTTCGCCTCTTTCCCCTTCGCTTCATCTCACTCCTCTCCGCGGCGCGGCGTTCCGCTCAAACATACATCGTCTTTGCACGCGAACCGACTTCGTGGAAGGACAGGGGAGGTCCGGCGGCAGGAGAAAGATCGTAACACTCGTGAAATCTACGCTGCGACATCCAGAGAGGTGGAAGTGCGAGATGCGGATTAGAGAAAAGGAGGAAGACAAATTAAGAGAATACAGAGGAATTTGCGGTGAGACTTCCACAGAGGGATAAAGATCGTTAAGACAAGCCAATTGCATCGCTGCTTCGGGATCCATTGAATTCCTATTAGCAATAAAATCGACCCGCACTGTGGCGAGGCCGTTTCCAACGATCGCCACGAGCTGGTAACCGACTGCCTCGATTTCTCGCTTAAATGTCCTCGTTTTTTTAAGCACTCGATCGCGAGGTCGAATCGAGATCGAACCGGACGCGACTGGTCGTTCGGTCGATCTGTCGCGGTTCGTTGGTCGTTCGATTTCACGGCGTCCGTAAGCAGATGCGTGAAACGGTAAAGCCTGAAACTCGGTCGGACTTGTTCGGGTCCGTTTGAAGGCGGACGGCCTAGGAGAGCTCGCGGCACGCGAACGGCGCTCGACTTTATCGTGGCCCGGCGGTCGGCGCGATTAAGATCGCCGAGTGGCAATTTCGAGGCTAATAGCGTTGCCTCTCGAGGGAAGTCGGAAAAAGGGGGAAGGAACCGCGCGGTGAGATTGAAAAGGCCGGGAGTCGGCCGGTCGGCTCGGAACCATCGCGATGGTATTCAGAAGCCGGGTCGTTCTCTTCGGACGTAGAGGTTAAGAGGGGCAGGCGGGAGGGAGGAGAACGACGAGAGTGGGAGGAGAAACTGGGAGAGAAAAAGAGACGGTCGCGCGGGGTGAGGCTCTGCGCTCTGCGGTTTAAGCCGTGCATACGTAATATCTGATTCTACGTCCGAGGGAGCAGGGCCCCGCGATTGTCCTGGCCGGTGTGCGCGTTGTCGAGGAGCAAGACGGGAAGCAGCGAGGGAAGGCGATTGAAACGAAGACGAAAGATCGGGCCGCTGGGGGAGGAGAGGCAGCAGCGACGGATAAAGGACCCCAGATAGAGAGAGGCTAAGAAAAAGACGTAGAACGAACCGAATCGTCGAGGGAAGAACAAGCAGAAAAAGAGAGAAACAGCGGAGTGGCGGAGGGGGAGAGTAACGAGGAAGGCGTATAAAATCGGGGGATGGTGATTGTTTTACCGGTGACATGATAATACTTGGCTCAGGTGTATTTAAGGGACGCGGAAGAGTCGGTGCTCCGCCGTTATACAATATCGAGGAGCCAAGTGGCGCGAGACGATGACATCCAGGGATCTTTTCCCCGCGCTCGTCATCGTCGTTATCGACGTCGTCGGCGTCGTCGTCGTTGTCGTCGAAGCGGGAGGGAAAAACGAGAGCAAAGAGGGTAGAGTAGTGGGAGGTGGCTCCGAAGGAAGGCGGAGAAGGAGGGAGGAGAGAGTAACCGTGAGGATCTGGCGGCGGCGGCGGCGGCGACGGCGCAACCTATTGTCCTCGTGTCCACAGCCTTTTTCAATTCAAATTGAAGCCGCAAAAAAAGCGCAGAGCACACACACGGTTCGGGCACCGAACGCGAAAGCCGGTCCCTCATTCGTTCGATACAGGAGGGAAGGGACCACTCTTCTTCCTTCGCTCAGTCCTCTTCTCGTTCTCTCGTCTACGTCGCACGGAGGCTGATTCTATCGAACCGTAAATATCACCATCACAGACGCAGCTAACGGACCAGCCTCCTCCTGCGATCGCGCTCGCACACGAGCAAGCGCGGACAGAAGCGCGCACATTTACGAGCGCAGCCCTCTTTACACGCGAATATACGAGAGCATCGTTGGAAGAGGAGTACTAGAAACGACGAACGAAAAAATCCTTTTCTTCTCTCCCCCTCGCGTTCCGCGCCGAACGCCTATATATATACTTTGGCTGGAATCGCGCGCGCTCGCGCGTGCACGCGGACGGGCGAGCGCGTCGCTCCGTTTGACGTTGAAAGAATATAGGGAAGGGGCCGGTGCCTCGGACTGGTCCGAAATCGGCGACTTCGATCGAATTCGAAGGGCCGCCCTCTTCCGTTAAGCGGCCGCCGAGTTGCCGAAGAAATACGCGGAATTCGACGCGTCGCGTCGCGTCGGCTCGTTGAGCACCGAGCGCATGTATTTTTCGCCTCCGCCGTGAGAATCGACAAGATCCTCGATAATTCTCCAGGCTCGTTTGTAGTCGGTTTCTCGTGGGCCGGTCGCGGCTCTCTCCCGCGACGGATAATTTAAATCTTTCGACGCGAACCTCCGCACCTTTCCTCCTTTGGTATCGCGCCCTCCCCTCGCTCTCCGATCGATTTAGAGTTCCACGATTCCCGCGTTTCATTCATTTTGTACGGGCCGCGTCCTCTTCGTTACGAGAAATCGTTTATCGCGAACGAGCGTCGCGTGATTTACGTAACGCGTGCACAGCTTGGCTATAGTAAAAGAATAACGACCGTAATAATTGTAATTTATACGATAAAACCGGTATGACATACTCGCAGAGGAACGTCCCCTGACCTGCACTACACCTGTAAGCCACGATTACTTTATCGCCGCGTTAAATATCCATTTTAGAAACCTGTTGCGAATCACTTTACTAACCCGTTCTTTTTTCTGTTCCAGGTAAGAGACTTTCCTGTTTCGATCGATCGACGACAGCTGGCTGCAGAATCGAGGCGGACTCAAGTATCATCCTCGTCGAAATATTCCAACGTCGCAACGGCGGGAACCGTCCGCGGATCAAAGGTAGAAACACGATCGAAACACACGAGAGAAACGTCGTCGCTAATTGACGAGGCGAACAATCTTGGAGCGAATCTCGGGTCTCCGGCAGCTAGGGGTCTTGAAATTCGGATAATCGGGTATTCCGCTATTGACCGATCGGCTCAATCAAACCGGTTAAACGACGCGCGCTAGGGCGCTCGGTCCAAAATCGGCGATGCAAAGCGGTGGCGGGATTAGTTCGAAGACCCGGCGCGGTCCTTTTGCCTGGTAACGACCGGTGCTCTCGATGTCACTTTGCGAGAAACGCAATGATCGGTCCTGGGAGCCACAGGGTTTGGTCTTTTGAAAGAATTATGGGTAGCGCGGAGTCCTGCGAGCAATCTTTGTCTCACCCCGTGAGACCGGGAGACAAGAGCCGGGCAGAAGCAGCGGCAGCGGCATCGGCAGTTGGTTCGTTTGCTTTCGCAAACCTTCTTTCCAACCCCATCCCTCCGTCCGGGCCCCGCAGTAGATACTTTAAGGCGGTGCCGCGAGCAGCGAGAAGAGGGTCCTCGATCGCGGATCGTCGGCCCGCTGGTCCCCGCTTTGCATTTGTTTCGGCGATCGGGCCCCGGCTGCTCGGGCCCGTTTCCCCTTTCAGCTGTCTTCCACCGTAGGTCCTTGCCATTCCTCCTGTGCTCCCCTTTTTCCTCTGCCGCGCGCACTGTTCCTCCTCCCTCATTCTTCTTCCCTCTATCTTCGCGTTCCTCGGTCCCTCCGCCGCGGTTGGACAGCCACGTCAGTCTCTAAATTACCCTGCCGTGAGCTGGACCCAGGGCCTCGGGGCCCACGGCCCTCGGCCGTGTCTATCGGCTGCCAGCCGCGGCCACCGAGGGACGAAGACCAATGCGTTTCGGCCTTCCGTATGCCCTCCGTTAATTGATAACTGATATCTCGGATCTTCGGACAGTTTTCGGGTTTGAGACCGAAACAGGGCCGCCCCTCTGTCCGCGGTATCGGGCCCCTTTCGATCGCCGCGAAACGAGCCCCACGGAAGAAAACACACGGTTCGACGGGGAAGCGACTCCTTTCTTCTCGTCGCCTCTTCCCATCGTTCGTCGGATTCACGAACTGTCTCGTTCCCTTTTTCCATCCGCCTTCTGCCTATCCCCGGCTCCCCCTTCCTTTCTCTCTTTTTCTCCGTTTCTCCCTTTTTCTTCTTCTTCCGGCGTTCTTTCTTCGGCTACCGAGCTCGCTGCTCCCAGAGAGCGAGAGAGCGAAAGAGGCCTGCCCTCCCTTTTATTCGTCCGTTTCGGGACCAGCCGATCAGGAGTCGAGAGGAACAAGGACAACGCGGTGAGCACCGCGGAGAGAACGAGTCGTGCGGAGAGGCTGGCGGACGCGCCGACTGTCGCGCGCCTTTTTTTCTTCCTCTTCTTCTTCTGCCGCTGCAACTTCTGCTGCTGCTGCCGCTACCGCTACTCCCGCCGCCGCCGCCACCGCCGCGCCGCTGTCCTTCTTCCTCGTTCGTTCTTTTCTTCGTCCTCTTCCTCCAGGCCCCTCTTTTTTTTTTTTTTATTTTCCTGCCTCCGCGGGGACTTATAAGGCGATTCTTCGCGTTCCACCCGAAAAAAATCCGAGTTCCGCGCTCCCGCGCGTTAACATCCCTGGCCATCTTTGCCGGGGATCTGGAATAACGTTCGGGTGACGTTCGCGTCAGTCGCGAACGAGGAAGGGTCAGTCGAGGTGACTTCCTGAATCGCTAGGGTCGCGAAAATTATTCACTTCGCGGAGAAACACCGCAAACTCGTCGCGATATCTTTTAACAGAAATTTGAGAAGGATCTTCGGGATTTGGATCGCGTGTTTCTTGGTTTTTCCTGGAGCGCTTCCTACGATGCTCGCGAAAACGTTACGTTCTTCCGATAAAAGGAGCATAATAGAAAATTAGATGCGGCCCAGTCGCGTCGAGCGATTCCCCGAGAGTTCCTACGTAGAAAGTTCCGATCACAGAGTGCGCGCAAAGTACAGGGTACCGGAGACAATGCATCGACGCGTAATGACTAGGTTAATGGGAAAAACAATGTGCAAACAAGGCACTGCGTCGTAGATAAGAGAAAGAAGATAAGAAACCGCGGGACAGGATGGCCGGGGCCTCTCGATTCGACGGTATCGCGCGGTGCTTGGAACGTACGGGGCCCGCAATAACTCTCGAGAATACTATTCGACGAATACATTATACGTGAACACTGGTATTACTGTTAAATGCTGATTTTACTCCCCCGCCCGGATGGGCGAGCGCGCCCGTTCATAGGAAATCAATTTTCCTGATTACACCGAACCCGAACGAGGGAGTAATTGCGCCGGCAATCGCCGGTGCGCGATAAAAACTCGCGACCCACGGTGACACGCTATCTTCCTACGCGAGTTCACCCTCGCGACGTCCGCCGCGCGAGAGGATGTCTTTTTCAGCGCGCTCCGGCCGGATAAAAGGTCACGCGCGATATCTGTCGACCGAGATCAGTCCAGCTTCAGGTCTCCTATCCCTTCTCCTGGGACGGAGGAAGAAACTTGGGTACGAGCCTGCTCCCGCGAATCTCAATTCTTGGGTGAAGAGGGTAGGGGTTGGGTCTTGGTACGTGGCCCGTGAGGCCGGATGTTTGGCCGTGCAACAATAGAGGGTGATAAATGTGCACGTCAAGAGCCACGGAGAGGGCTCCTTCTTCCACGAGCCGCTGGCCGACGAAGGTTCTAGCCTTCTCGGAGCGATGCCACGGGATCGGAGCCAGCTCGGCTATCTCCATCTTGAAACGGGATACGTGGACGCCCGCGCATCCTAATGCCACTTTCGGTCGGATCCTCTTGTCCGTTGCAGGTAGACCCAGGGGAATATCTCTGTATTCCGTGGGGTTTGGCTTCCTAACTTTCGGCGAGTCGTTGCGTCGAGGGGATAAAGTCAGCGTCGACGACGCGGCGAAACGATTCGGACTGTTCGTGTTCCGCGACGCGATTAACGCGGCTTCTCCGTCTTTCATGGTCGAGAGGAATAACCGTGGTCATAGGCCGCGATTAGATCCGTCGATAAGGGAAACTCGTCTATATTTCCGAGAAGAGCAGGATCGACCAGTTGCGTGAATCTGATTAAATGGAAAGTATAGGAGTCTCTGGAACGGTAATATTATCGCCCGGGTGATACTATTGCTCGATAAACCCGGGTATATGGAGTGCATCGAGGGGAGGAGTATCGGTTACTTCGTAACGACCGTCGCGTCTATACGCACGGTTCATAATAACGTTCGCTTGCGTGCGACAGTGCTTCGAAGATAAAAGTGCGTCAATGTTCCTCTTGAACGCAGCGGCCAAGTCGAGTTCGCAGAGTCTGGCTTTCACAGGGGAATACATAGACCGATCGTTGGTAAAAAGCCGCAACACGCATGTTTCTCTCGATAGATTTTTCCACCGCGAGCCTCTCGAAGTCGGCAAAAGAACCGTCGCAACGTTAGGCGCAATTAGTCTTGCTACGCCTTTTAACGACGTCCTTTTATATCTTAGGCGAGGAGAGTTCCCCCTATCGTTAACGTTTTATTTCGTGCTGCAGTAGTTCGTTCTCTGAAGGGGGACAAATTGCGTTAATTAATGAAGTCTAGTGGCAAGCTGCAACGCGGATTGAACAACAACGACCACGCTTGTGGCCGATAGAACCGCGACCGTGTTAATTTAAGAAACGATTATGTATTACGACGTCTAATAAGAGGATTTCTTTCCATCGCGAAATTACGCGCCCGTCGAGGCAAAGTCGTCGCGTGTTTTGTTCTGGAAAGTTTTTATTTGTTCGCTTTACTTTCTCGTTCCTCCTATTATTTCTCTTTCGCCCGGACGTCTCGCTCGACCGTTAGAGGGATTTAAACGCGACGCTCAGGTACCTGAGATTCAGCCCAAGATTCAGGCTGATAATAGCGGATAAGCAGTGTCATCGTAAAATCTTGTAGGCCCTTTGGGATGAAAATTATTCTTCGTGGAAAAGGTAGAGGAGCGTCTTCTTTTTCAGATTCGGTTGAAACTCGGATGGATTCGTCCCGCGAAGGATTCGTGTATCGGTTTATCTTACACTTGTACGTCCTTTATGCTTCGTCCGCGAGAACGATCTCGCAAATATCGCGCGCTGGACGTCTAGAGGCACGCGTGGCTAATGTTCGTGTCCGCGTAGGCAACGCGGCGCGGCGTGGGCGTCGATGGTCGCAGTTCATAGAAAATTCCAGCCTGTCCCCAGGGTCCCGTTACAGCCTCGCCAGGAGGGCTACCGTCGGTCTCCGGCGACGGATTATTTAGTGGAGGCACGCGCTACCGCTTGATTTTCACCTTCAGATAACTCAATCCCCGAGGACCCTCGTGTCCTGATGAATCCAGAAGCGCTCGGCGTCGCGTTCGTAAGCATCACTAGACAAACATCTATTCGTGGAAAAGTCGGTGCGCTTCTGGCTCATTCGATCGCGGCGCATTCCCATCCGTACGCGAAACGTATGTAAACGTCGAGGAAGTTAAACGGCCTTTGACTCCGGAATGCTAAAGAGATCTCTCGCGTCGCACAGTTTCCCGTTGTCGTTGCCCCTTTTTCCAGCGGGTCCCTCGCGAAGATCGGTATCTCCAGCGATCGCGCCGAGGTACGATCGGCTCTGGAGGCCGGCGAGAGACTTGGACGTTTCGTCGAATCGAGTCCCGCGTCGTTTCGCTTTCGCGATCGATCTGAAATGGCAGGGGCGAGGGCAGAGCTCGGGGACGGGTGAACAATAAAGAG
Source organism: Perdita meconis (assembly GCA_030770465.2). Lineage (NCBI taxonomy): Eukaryota > Metazoa > Arthropoda > Insecta > Hymenoptera > Andrenidae > Perdita > Perdita meconis. Next base: position 7,036,189 of record JASKOS020000007.1, read on the forward strand.
GAGAACCGGTAGAAATGAGTAGGAGAAACAAGAAGGGCGGCGGAACGGGAGGAGGACGATGCGACCGGGAGAAAGAGAACGAGAGGGAGAGGGAATGAGAGCATCGGTATTAATTACACGGCGCGCGTCCGGCTCCCTAGGCCACCTACGGTTACCCGCTTTGCATAATACGTATATACACTTACGGTTAAGGGTGGCGAGGGAGGACGCGAGCGAAGGAGGAAGAGAGGAAGCCGGCGAAGTGTAAGGCAAAGACGAAGAGGAAGGTTCGACGGGTGGGCGGGGGGAGGGGATCTGGCGCGGATCGAAAACGAAGAACGGCGAGGAACGTGTTCCATTCCCACTCGGTCGGAACCGGAATCGCCCTCTCTTTCTCCTCCCGGTCTGAGCCGCGCGCGGAAAGGAGAGAGCCTCGACAGAGGGTTCGTCTTCTCCTCCGTCCTTCTTGCTTCCTCTTTCACCGGGTCGAAGCGCGCCTGATTATTTAGGCAGCGAATGTTTAATCGAAGCATTGTATCGGCAGGACCAGAGCTGCTGGCTGCTCGGCCGCCTGGCTCCTCTCCCTGTGTTTAGCCAAAGAGACACTCCGCCTCCTCCGCCTCCGCCCTTCTCTTCCTCACCCTTTCTCTCTTTCTCCTGCTCTTTGTCTCTCTTTTGCTACCGCCACCGCTTCAACTGCCACCTTCGCCTCACCACCACCACCACCACCAACGCCGCCGCCGCCGCCGCCGCGCCGCCACCACCGCCGCGCGTCCGCCACCTCATCCTCTTTACGTTTATTCGTTTATTTGCTGGTGGCTGATACCTCATTACCGCGACAGATCCACCGATAAGCGCACCGTTCTCGGAAACACACAATGCGCCCCTCCTTCCTCCAGTCTGTTGCTGCTGCTGCTGCTGCTGCCTCTGCTGCCAGAGAGAGTGGGAGAGAGAAGAAAAGGAGGCGAGGTGGCGGCATCAGGAGCACAATCCGCAGAGCTGTGCATCCTTGCCCTTTCCTACATCCTTCGCAACCTCCTCGTTTCACCTCCGCACGTTCCTCTCGCTCTTTCGCTTCAGCTTTTGCTTCCTGCTTTCCTCCTTTCCTCTTGTCCGTTTCTCACTTTCGGTTATGCTTGAAGTAGATTCCACCGAGAAAGTAGATATCAACGCAGTCCTCGCATCTTTCGCCTCGCTTCCGTCTTTGCGAACCCGGCGAGGGTGGAACCGCCGACTCACGGTATAACTCCATTCGACGTCACACCACCCGAGTCCCGTTCCGCTTTATCGCTCTATCGAGGTCTCGCGAATCGAATTTCCATTTATTAGTGGTCCTACGGAGCCAATCTTGCCGGAACTATTTCGCCTATTTGCCGGTGGTTGATAGGGACGGATATCCCGCTGGCCGATCTCCTGCCTCGACCCAAAATTGAACTCGTTATCGATCGCGATTTGCATGTGAGCGGAGAACGGGCCGACGAGACGGATACGTTTCTATTCGTGCCGATCACAATCGGATTTAATCTGCGATACCGAGAATCGGTGGTCTCGGCTTTTGTCGTGGTTACTTTTTCGCTTGGATCGACTACCGAAATCGCGCCGCGTTTCCATTTATTAAGAATGCCCTCCGCTCTTTTGGCGAACGGTTGTAGCTATTAGCCGGATCGCAGCAGATAGCGCACGCGACTCGGCGAACGACGTCCGACCGATTGTCATTCATGTTTTCGATCGTCGCTTTAATCTCGCGCTGGGCGTGTTTCTCCTCGTCTCGCGGTCGACACGGTTTATCAAAAATCATTATTCGTGCCTACAACATCGGGATATAAAGCGTTTAAATCGCGGAACAGAATAAATTCTTTTCTCCCCCGGGACGTTTAATCATCAGTTTCATCATCGTTCTGGTCTTCCGCGGTAACCAAACGAATCGGTATAAATAGCGAGGAAAAAATCGGCTGGAAGACGAAGGGGGTGCAGAAAGGACAAGAGGGAGAGAGGGAGGAGGACGGTCAGAGCGGAGCGCGAAGGAGGAAGCGAGAGTGAGAGTCGGGGCAGGGGGGTTGGACATTATTTATCGATAGCAATGAAAAGGTGGCGGTCGACGCTTGATGCCGGAGGCTCATTATTCAGATTAACGTTACGCGCCTTTTTTCGCTGGCCAATACGCCGGTGAATATTACTCTATAAATCATGGACGTCACAGTGCTAAAGACCCAAAGAAAGGAGGGTCCTTGAGATTTTTCAAATCATCTGGCTTGATGAATGCAACATCGTTCCTCGGGCCACGAACTCGCCCGCTCGGACGAACAGTGCGCGCACCGGAAAACATTAACATCGGCTACCAGCGCCCGTTGCATTAGCATGAGTTAAAATGGTAATGGTAATACAATACATCGATTGAGCGCGGTGGAAGCGTTTACAGGGACGGGAGGCGTTAAACTCGAGTAGAAGGGATTCGGGGAACGGGTAAAGGGATACCGACGCCAGTCAACGCGCTCCGAACCGTTGGACACTGATTAAGGAGCGAGTCCATTACCGCAGCCTCCTTAGACGCGTTTCGTTTTACGGAGAGATTAACTCGTGGCAATCAAGGTCGCGGGCGGGAACGAGACGAAGCGGAGCCGTCGTTCTCTTTCGGGCGGAATCCCGAAGCGCGAAAACACTTGTAACCGGCAGGCGCTCCGCGTCGCGACGCGACGGTCCCATTATATTAGCGTAGTCACGGTTTACCGCCAACACCGTGGGATATTAGCGTCGAAAGTCGACCGACGCAGTAAATAAACGTTCCAGCGTCGCGCGCATTATGCGGGAGAAAACTTTGTTCTGGCCGAAATATGCGGAGCGAAGGAGCTGGCGCTCCGGCGCTCCCGGTAATCGAGATTTATATCCCGATTACGAGCGAGGGGAGGGGTGGTGGGGTAACGAGGAACATTCTCGACCGGCCCTTAACATAGTTAGCATTAGTCGTACTCGCCGGGGCAAAGAGAGAAACGAAAGGAAAACGGGAAAGAGAGATACACAGCTTGGCGGGCGAGCGTATCTCGGCCGGCAGAGATACAATAGAGTTAGGAACATTTATTATAACGCGAACGATAGCGCAACTACGCGGTCACGATAATGTTCGCCGCGGTAATTTTCATTAATAACGTTAGCGTGCGTTCTCGTTCCCGGGTGTAAATTCCGGATCGGACCGCGTAAATCAAAGCACGCGCGAGCGCGAGCGTAAGGAGGGAAGAGGGCCAGGGTCTCGCAGGGGAGTGTGGACGCCGGGGGAGGCGAACGTCGGGTGTCTTTTGTCCAGGACTCACTGGGTCACCATTTATAGACGTATTCATCTGCCTCGTGACTGGGAGTCGGAGAAAGGATATCGGGAGCCGCACGGAGGGCAGCAGGACGTTGCCAAGCGTGGGATAAATATCTAGGGTCTGTGTTTCGTTTAATTAGCATCGGTATACCAGCACGCTCGCACTCGCGTACGAATACGTGTACGTGCGGCCGGGCGACGTAGGTACGCGGGGCGAGCGTGTTGGTTCACGAGTGGGTGGGGGCGGAGAGGACTCGAGTCGCGGACGTAAGGACGTGCGGACGTTGTAGGAGAGCGAGCGGGGAAGAGAGGACGAGGAAACGGGTGGACAGGAACGGAGGGAGGAAGTAAGAGAAAAGAGATTGGGAGGAGGAGGAGAATCAGAGTTGGACGGACACGTTGACGAGGCACGGTAGTACCTCGAGGACTAATTAAATAAATCCGGGAGCGGCTTCTCGGGCTGCGATCGCGACCGTAACCACCACGACGATGGTCGGGGTCGTCGTTGCGGAGGCGTTTCGGGTCAAGCAGAAGGTCAGCGCGCTGGCGGTCCATCTTCTCCTCCCTCCTCTCGTCTTCTGCTTCATCACCGTCGCCCCGGTGCTCCTCTTTTCGTGACGAGGCTAGCGCCCCTCGTGTCGTAGATTACCTTCCGTCCTAGCTAGTCATGCTAATTTATTCGACGCTCGAGAGCGCCGTAACGATCGCTTTCCTCCGTCCGGGCACTCGACCACGAGAAATGCGCCGAGGCCTCTGTTGCCGATTAGCGCGCCGAGCGAGGAGTATTTGTTACTCGCGCCGCGGAGATTTTATCGGGAAAGCAGAGCTCCGGGGCGGAGAACTACTCGCATGCGAGACGCGTTTTCGGATCTAGGCGCGTCGAAACGACGACGAAGCGAACACGAGTTCGCGCGACGCCGTCGTCGCTCTCTCGGACCGCCAACGGAGAAACGGACGTCGCGGATACACGCGATGCACGACCAGATAGAACCTCTAAACCGCGTCTCGGTACACCTTGCCGTTAGCAGCCGATATTAGTCTAGGTGGCAGCTGTTGGTGAGAGCCTCTGCTTGTAACCAATCAACGTGGTCGGTCTCTCTTCGACGGCGCTTCCCTTCTCGGTTTCGTCGTTCATCATCCGCCACTTGGGCGTCTGAAGTTTCTTCTCCGGTTCGTGGCCGAGGCACGAGCTTCGACGAGTCATTACGCGAATACCGGCGAGTCGGATCGGCATTCGCGACTTTGCCGAGTCGGGGGGCACGGTTTTCCCTTGAAACGATCGCCTCTCGATCCCGGATTCCGTTTCGTTCCAGTCGATTTCGATCGCTGTCGTCGTCCTCCGCGGCTCCGCCGACGGGAGACAGTTTATACGTTAAACGGTTTCGCGTTTTTCCGCGGGGGCTTGCGGTACCAGTTCTTGCGAATAGACCTCTGCGCGAGAGGCCGCGTCGTCGAGGTAGGTAGAGCGGACGGTACGAATGCGGCTGCCGGGGGCCCGTTCAACACGATAAATATAATGCGAGTTCGTGTAAGGAAAGTCGACGCGAAAGACGACGACGACGGCGCTGGGGCTAGGATGAAGAAGAGGAGAACGCGGAGACCGAGAGCGTGGTCTAAGGGCATCGAGCTTAGCTACTTTGGCTCAGCATGCCACTCTTACCCCTAATTAGCATACAATTTCTGTCATTGCGGAGGCTGGCGGAACCTGGCAAACCGAGTATAAGCACTAAATACCGTCAAGGAAGCATCCTGCCGGTGCATGCCCGAGACGTACTCTAGCGACCAACTGCGCGCCGAGGACAAATTGCGCTGTCCATTTACATATCTCGCCGCGTAGGTACTGTTCCCTCCGTCGCGATGCGCTCTCCGCTTCTGCTCGATTTACGCTGCTGCTATCTGCACGCACTACCAGCGCATCCCGAGCACGACAAGTCGACTTCCACCGACGGTTTCACGAAAATCGCCATTGTCGTCCTTCGCGGTTCAAATCTACGATTCGATTTCCGATACGTTCCGAGGGAAACCGAACGCAGAGACTGGCTGCCATAAGATGCAGGGGAAGCGAGCAACCCCCCGCGGTTCGCCGGCGCATCAGCGGCCTTATATACATCTAGCACAGTTTCGTGCCGCGATAAACCCAGGGAAGAAGGTGGACGAAGGCAGAGGCGCGCGCTGAACCCGCACGCCGAGGTTCAGCGCAGACTATCTGTATGCAGGAAAGTGCGTGTGCGTCAGGCTACACGGTCAGGCATACATAATTAATATTTAAACAAGGAACATCGGCACCGGCCGCGTTGCCAGCCGATGTTCCCTCGGAAACCCGTGGCGAACCGGAGGAATCCTCGGCCGCGAAGGCGGAACTCTGGCGAAATAGACGAAACGCGAACAATTAGCGAACGGAGTTGTTTAGTCGAGGTTCGAGCGCCAAAAGCGTCGAACGACCCGCGATGGCTGCGTTTAACGAGAACACCTGCCCACTTCGGGGTGCAAACGCGCGTGTCATTATCAACTAATAAGGCTCCGAGGATCAACTAATAGCCGAACGGTCGGCTATTGCGGAGGCGAACGACCACGAGACTCGTTAAATCGTTGCCACTTATCGCCGAGGTGGCTCGAGCATTTAAAGCCACGAGTAATGTGACCAGCATCGCGCTTGCTCGCGATCGCCGAGAACAGGTGTGTTCGGATCGGTTTTCCCGTGAGAAACGGAACGTTGTCGGGAATCGTAGGCCGAGGCGGATTCGGCGAGACTACGCGTTTCGCCCGACAATGACTTCTTCCGGACGCGGGGCTCGCAAGGAGAAGAGGACAGAGGGCGATCCCTTATGGGCGGAGGGGTCGCCGAAAATAATAAATAAATATTGTTGCCGGGGACGCCCATTCTTTAATAACTGAGAGGCGAAACGCATACTCGCGCGCGGCCCGTGTATGTATAAATAAGCGTTCGGACGGTACCCTAAGGCCGGAGTGATAAAAGGTCCAACAAAAGCGCCGGAGAGCTTCGGAAAGTTCGATTAGAGTTTTTGTTTGCTGCTCAGAGGCAGCGTGTTCTCCGTCTTTGTTCGTCGCTCCTCGTCCCTTTCGCTCGTTCTCCCTTCGCTCGCCGATACACTTCTCTTCCTCCTCCGGCTCGCCTCGAACGCGCCGATGGTTCGTCCAGGTGCGTGCTCTCTCGTTTCAACCTTCCTCGACTCGGACGAAGAGAGGCAAGATGGACCGATGGTACTCGCAGTTTTTTGCTTGCCCCATTCTTCGATCCTCGCACCGCACGGAACTCGGAAAGGGCGGGGAGGACGGGAATCCCGAGGAGGGGATTCCGGGGATTGCGTTTTGTAACCCCTGTAAATCTTTGGTAATATTGCTTTCTGTTACGATCACGTTCGAATCGCCGCTCCATTCCCCTAGGTCAGAGTCGATTTCACCGGCGCGAAATCGATCGCGCCGCGTTGAACTTGCGACGCGCGGATAAAAACTCGAACCACGAAGACAGCGCGCAACAACCGCCTACAAGTTGAAGCACGTGGACACGTCGGTTTTTTCTTCGCTCGGGGCTTCAATTTAAGCGTACCCGGTTAAAACAATAGGCCAGGCCTCTTCCACGGGATGACGGGCGTCGTTTGGACAGCCCTGGAGGCTGGGTCGGAAAAAATAAATGGCCCGAAGAACCGAAACCCTCTACGAACCGCGGCGCTGTCTGACGGGACGAGCGGGATGCGAAGGAAAAGACGGTTATAGAGAGAAGAGGCTCTCTCCGGTCTGAAGAGGTATACGTACACCGGAGATGTAAAGGTGGATGCTACCACGCCCAGAAACGACCTCGAGACCTCTTTCGCCCTGTTTCTCTTTCTTACGTCGACTGTTTTGCGAATCTCCCGGGCCTCGGCTCCGACGAGCCGCCTCCGTCTTTAGAAGGAACAAACGTTTCTCAAATCCCTCTCCGACGATTTCCGATTTCCTCGCGAGGCGAGTTTGCCCCCTCGGCTCCGGCACAGGGGCAAAAAGCGTATCGCGCTTCTCGGGATAATCAAGGTTTATGAGCCAATATCGAGCGAATCTCTGCGTTTAACAACCTCCGAACGGATCGAAGCGAGGATATCTGTGCTACGCAGCGATCTGCGAGTAGAGCTCGTTAACGAGGAAGCTCGAATTAGCGGTAATACTCTCGTGTAAAGGTACGTTCTTACGTCACGCCGCGACAGCGAAAGGTAGACCTAGAAAGGTCGAGCGTTCCAGGGATGGAAGGAGGGTAATAATTTCTATGATTGCGGCTCTAATAACACGGGATGCTCGTACCAAGGCGGAGGTTAGCCGCAGAGCTGGGTACCTGGCGTATACTCAACGCGGAGGTAGTGGAAACAAGGGCTTCGTACTTTCCGGTGCGTACCGTCGCCATGGTTTGTCGCGTACGCGCGTACCTTCGCGCTCAATTAACGTTACGTCGCACGGTATAAGTGGGTTTCTAATCCAGTCTAATGGTATCGAAAGGCCCGCCGTTACCGCCGCCCGATTAGTCATTACTCCGGCCGATGAAAGCGGCCCCTTCTTTGCCGCGGCACGGCTAAACCACTATGTAATTATGGTGGAAGGGTCCTTCAGGGAAAAGGGGAAGGCTCGGAAGATGGGGAACGAAGCGGAGAGTCATGCAGCGTCATCGTGTTCTAGGACGAATCCCGGCCGGGACAAGGACGAGGGCCCCTGGCCCCGGCTCTCGGCGAAGGCACGGCCGTGCAATGTCCCGCGGTATCGCGTAAAGGGACTTCTTCCGCGCGACGGACACGGGAGGGGGAGTTTTATTACTTTTGTGGGTTTGATGCGGAGGATTCGACGGAACTCCTCCGACATGGAAGAAAAATGCCTTCTGCGAGGGACAAGGGGACCGTCGTGGAAAGAGAGAAAGACTCGGAGGATGCAGGAAGGTCTAATTGTGAGACTGGGGCCCATTACGGGCCTGAAATTACAGGGCCGAGTCCCCCGACCTCCCCGTTCCATAGAGCAGCCTCGTCCACGGTGCGCTTAGTCCTCTTTTCGGGTAGCTGGACGCATTCCGAGAATAGTGCGCGTTATTATAGACCCGCCGCGATATTAGTATCTTGTCATTTGTACGGGCGACCGTCCCGAGCCTCCGTCGTCGCCACGCTCGATTCGATTACTTTTTTTCCCGAGCGTGCCATCGTCGGCTTCTCGTCGTAGCTGGGAATAAAGGCGGCGCGGCGGTCGCAGAAAAAAAAAGGAGCGTCCGTCGGACGGATCGACTCGTCGATTAGAAAGAGCCGGACCAGGATTTTCGCAAAAGCGCACGTCGCGGCGCGGTCGCGACATGCCCGATAGCCGATGGTAATTGAGAATAATAGCCGCGGCGATGCGCTCCGCGTGTATACGTGGCTCGGTGCATTCACCCTGCGGCGCGCTACAGCTGTATCTCGCCTCGTATCTCTCCTTCCAACCAGCGCTGTGTAAACCTATTTGCTGTAAAATTACTCTGTGGTGGCATCTCTCGCTACCTCGCCTCGAGCTCATCTCGTGCTCGCTCGCGTGTACAACCGCGAACGCTGCCGCGTCTCCTCCGCGCCGCGCCGTTTCCAAGATGACCGATTTAGACAGCTCGCTTCCCTAGGCGCCCGACCACTTTTTCCGTCCTGCACGAACGCGAACACACGCAAGGACGCGAGCACTATTGTCCGAAAAACCGTCAATGGAAATCGTCGAGCGACGACGGTTCCGAGTACTTTGCGAATCGATTCGTTCAACGTTGGCGCGCGGAGCTCTGCACCACGGACCTCGTTGGCCTCGATCGCCGCTGAACTCTGTGCTGGCGCGAATGTTCAACGCGTCGTCATTATCGTCGCCTCGGATGTCGTTAGATGAGGAAACGTAACTGACGCGCGCGCTTAGCTTTCGACCGAGGAGGAGAGCGGACCGCGGCAACGAACACCGGCGAACCGGATTTAGAAAGCCGTCAGAAGAATGCATCAACGACGATCATAATCCGGAAGGTTGCCGCGAAGTGTAAACTCGACATATTTGCCGGCTGTCCCTGCACCATTCTCGATTCGTCATCGAGACCGACCCTACCGGCCGGGAGAGGACTATTAATCAGCCAGGCCCGTCGGTGGTCCCTTTAAACGGATTTAAAGGACAACACCGACAAAGGGGCGCTTTTTCGAAGTCGCCCTTCTCGCTTTGCCACTCATCATTCTTCAGCCGCCAACCGTATTTCTTTATCAACTTAAAATTAGTAAAAAACGAGACGATATCTCAACTTCCACGCGCGCGAGGCGAACAATCGGGTGTCCCGAAACGTTGAGGTTCCTTTCGCTCGAGTTCGGTTCAGCTGCCACCTTGTCGATCACAATCGAATCGATTCGGTTGTCGCGGGAGATCGGCACGATGCCGTACGCACGTGAACGTACGTGCCAGACGTTTCCTAGTGCCGCGGAGCTAACGGTATTATAACTGGAAATCCTCGATCGATACGCGAGACGCCGGGCGGCAAGGGAGGGAATCGGGGACAGGATAGGCAGGATCGAGACGCGGGGGGAAAACGAAACGAGGGAACGGCGATAATTACCGTGGTGCAGGGGAGAAGGTGGACGCGGCAGCGAAGACTTAGATAGGGAGGCTGAAAAATGGGAGCGATAGAGTCGATGGAGGAGCAATAAAATACGGAGCGGTCGATATCGCGGCCAGCGGCGGTGTAATTATTGTAAACCGGAAAACGAATATTGCCTATCGATGCCGGCGAATGTCGAGCGCGCGTTGCTCCTTTTGCCCGGCCACCGATTGCGGGGGTTACGCTCGATTATCCGCCGAGCTCGATCGAGTTCCACGACCGCCGATTACCGGCTACGTCGTTATTTGCGTAGAAGCCTTCCGCCGGTCGCGTCGCCTCGATATCCGCGAAACGTCTCCGTTTCCGACGAAACTTCTATTTGCTCGATTTCGGAGAAGTCCGAACGCCTTCGGCCCATCCGAGGCGTCGTTAAACGTCCTCGAAAAAAGCTCGTCCCTCGAAATTTCGGAGCAATTTCCTCTCGTATGGACTTAGACAGAGAGCGGGATTCGTGGTACTTGCTGGATCTCGCTGTCCTTCCGGCGAGGACCGATTATCCCCGGGCGATTCTTTAACGACCGGCTCGTTGCGAACTGAGAGACCAATATTTACGTTTATAGCATCTATTCCGTGCTCGCGATGCGGTGCGTACCGGCGCGCCACGCGGCTCTTTCCTCTTCCTCTCCTCCAGAACCGAAAGTCGGCTTGGATACCGGGAATATCTTCGTCGTCTGTTATTAACGCTCGCGCGTACGCCTTTACTTTCCACCGACTCGTTCCTCCTTCGGTTCGGTCGAGCGCGCATACTTCGATTCCGATCGGCATGGCGGAGTTCCCAAGCTCGTCGGACCGGACCACGGCTCGGCGCGGCGCGCGGAGTTCGATCGGTATCTCCGATCGGTAGTGGCTACACGGTCGTCGTCCGGTAACGTGGATTCGCGTGAACGTCGCCTAACGGACACCAGGAACGAGAATCACGCGTGGCAGAAGGACGTCAGTGTGTCGATCACGGGACGGGATTCGAGGTTGAGCGAGAGATCGGGAGAGGATCGACTAACGCGACGCGCGTTTTCTCCTTTCTCCGTGCGGCTCGTCCGTGCCCCGCGTCGACAGCTTTACCACCGCGACGCGACGTTCTCCATCGGCCAAGAGAAATTGCGTGCTTGTCGTTCTCCTCTTCGTCTCCCTTTCGGCCGCTAGACTCCCTTCGGATTTTTCGACGAACGCGGTGCTCGCGAGTCGCGCTTCGAGCAGGATCATCGACAATCGGCGCGCGCGCGTGCATACACTCGACCCTGTTGCTCCTTTTAAATCGGCCGGTTAATCGAGCTTGACGGTGGTCTGGCACGGTCGAGCGTTTCAGTAACGAGTCGGACACGGGAGAAAGCGGGAAATTAATTTCGTAGCTCGCGGTCGTTCGCAGCACGAGCCGCGCGGCGCTGCGATGCTCGGCTAACGAGCCTCCGCGAGTTCGAAGCAAACGCAGTGCGTCACGGATTAAGATATCGCGAGGATTACTCGCGGCGTTCGAAGGCACAAGGAAGGGCGACGACGAGGCGAGCCGATGCGAGGCGATCCGCCGCGGTCGGAGAAGGGGAGAAAAAGAACACGGGAAGGCCTTAATGTTCAGCCGCGGTGTATTAGCATCCCTTACGAGGTGCTCGACCAATAGCGCGGAGCCATATAATCCGTGGATTCCGCGTAACAAAGCCCCGCCGCGGTGGATTATATCAATTAGTGAGTGACGTATATAGCGGGAGAATGGGTGTGCGAATAGGGGAAGCGGGAGGGGAGGATGGAAGGCGGCGATGCGAGGTGACGATGCTCAGTGATTGCAACGTCGGCGCTCGTTCGCTCGTTCGTAACGAGCGTTAAGCGTTACCGCGCCTAAAGGACGAGGGCACACCGAACGAGGAAGAATCGCGAGACAGGAAGCTAATTATAATAATCTGTTCGGAGCGGTCGATGAATGACGGCGTCGCGTTTCTTGCGGTTAACTGGAAATCTATAGTCTGGACGCGATGCGACGGGGCGTCTCGCAGTGGATTGAAAATTGTACTAACGCGACGGGCATCGAAGGAGGAGGGCTACCAATAACTCATCGTCACGGCAATTTATCCTGGGACGCTTCGCAGAAGCATCCTCGATCGGTCGTTCTCAGGACGATCGTTTATCGGCGGGAATTCGTTCCGGTGGCATTGCGACGTGCGTGCACTCGCGATCGGCGAATTCCTCCGTGGGCCATCTTCGAATTGGTCGATCGGTCGTTGCATTAACGCGTCTGACGTCGGCGTCGCCGCCGGCCCGGGGGAAAAAAAAAGTAACACCGGTAATAATCTTGACAGCTGGGAAGACGTTCGGACGTATCGAGAGGGGACGGAGGCGGCAAGAGTGGCGAGATGCCACTGGATACGGGAACGGGAAGAACGCGCGAAAAAACGAATGCGACGGAGCTCGTGGTCCGGGGCGCGCGGAGGTGTCGTTCGACCGCGTTGCACCGGCCATTGCGCGAATGAACCAATAATGAGTTAAATGCAATTAGCCCCGGCCCGGAGTGGCACTGCGAGCCCGTCGCCGTCGTCCGGCGTGCACGGGCGTGAGAATGAAATATTGTAATTCATTTGGCGCCCCCGGGCTTTCGCAGGATGCATTGCTCATCCCGCTAAGCGCGATAGCGCTCGAAACGGCTCGCAGGTCCGCGCGCGCGCGAGCGAGCGATGGAATGACCTCAGATGGATATCGGTTAATAGCTTTTTTCGGTCGAGGATCCGACTGGAGAGAGCCCGCGATGACGAAGGAGAAGGACGACGAGCGACGGAGACGGTGAATGGTTGCCGAGCACCTCTCCTCTCCGTTCCTCGAGACCGTCGTAGCTGATGTCAGCGTCTCGGTCGCGGTTCCGCGACGGGAACTAGCGACGACGGACCCGGAACTGCTTAACATACGGTAATGGTCGGTCTTGTCTTTTTCCTCGTGCCGTCCTCCCGTTAGCCGCGAGTCAGGGTGACGCGGAGTCGTCGCATTTGTTCCTCGCAGATAAGGAACCACGGCGTAGGTGCGTGCACGCTCGCGCGTTCCTCGCCTCGACTGCGGGCTTTAATACGCGCGTGCACGCGAGGCCGCGCTAGCTGCACCCTCGAGTTAGGATTAGCTCCCTTCTCAGCTGCCTCGTAGGCCGGTTACGCGCCGCGTGACTCGCCGGATCGCTAGCCTACGAGCCCAGGAAACATCTGCTCTGCGAAGATTCGCGTTGCTCGCTTTGTCTCGCCGTTGGAAATTTTCACCCCGGCGGACACGGATTCCGGAAACGCTGCGGCGACGGCGAAGGACGGACGCGTTGACACGCGATCCGAGGATAACATTGTGGCAGAGGCGCGATTCCTCGCCGTGTTCGCTACGCTCGGAGCTAATCCTAAGCGATGCGGTCGACGCGCCGCGCCGGCGCGTACAGTCGGTGGTAATTAGACGGGTTTGCGGACTGGCTTCCAAAACGGGCTGCGTCCGGTGCGGTTACTAATGAATGGGAGTGACTAACGACTGATTATTAATATTGCCGGATGATCTCGATCGCGCACCTAGCACGATATTAACTCCGTAACGATATCGGTCTGCCGCGTGACGGCTAATTAGGGGGTCAGAGGAGAGAAGACCTAAAGGAGCCGGGGTTCTTTTGCCGCGAAGAGAATACCGTGGCCACGCAGATGCCCGTTGCCGCTCGTTAATCGACTGCGGCTATTGTATATTCAATTTTTAATCAGCGCTTTTATTTCTTCTGTGGGAATTCGAAAGGATTGCCTGCTGTCTGGATTCCGCGAATGTTCGCGTATCACTGCGGAGCATCCGGATGGCGAATAAGTGGAGCCGAATTTCGTTAATTAAACCACGATCGCAATCGCATCGGTCCTCGTCGGGACGACAAATCTCTCGCGAGTCGGGAATCAAGTGTGGACGCGAATCGTCGCGACGATCTCGGAACTCGGCTGCTCCCGCTTTCTCCGGAGTTCGCGAGCTCCGGAACGAGACCTGCTCGAAACTCGCGAAACGTTTCATGTACTCCGGCTAACGATGACGCTGTATCTACACGATGTCTGCGAACATTCATCGACTGGTTTGAATCATTGCGCGGGACATGAAACGGCCGGATGGGAGCAAAGGGAGGAAAAGAATTCGTAACGACATTAAAGCGGTCGATACTAAATCTTTCGGTTTAATTATAAGCTTTCTCACTCGCACGTGAACAAGAAGAATAGATACGTGACCTGTCTTGCAGAATGAATTAGTCGTTTTCTCGACAGGGACGATGAGAAGTTGGCGGAGGAGGATGGAAAGAAGGAGGACCGTTCGTAGAGCAGTCTCTCGCATCGCGCGAGCATCGGCTCATTAATCTCCCGCGGTAATTGCGACCATATTCCGACGGAGCGCGGTTAAGACTCTCTTCTCAACCGTTTCTCCCTCTCCGCCTCCTCCTCCTCATCCTCCTCCTTCTCCTTCTTCCTCTTCTTCTTCTTCTGCTTCTTCATCTTCTTCAGCTTCTTCCACGTCATCTGCGATCGAGAAGAAAAAAGGACGAGAGAGGAGCGCGCAGCGGGGAAGGCTCTCGATACCTGTCCGTCAGTCTTCGTCGATTGCCAATATAACGGCGAAGACTAAAAGTCTGGGGCCCCGACGGATTTTTAACTTTTCATCGGCTCGATTTTCTCGGCACGTCCGCGCCTTTCACCTCCCTACCTCGTTACGCCGCTCGCCGTTCGCCGATCAAAGCTGAGAAGATCCTCGGTTAGTACCCCGAGGCTCGGGGCCCAAGGCCCAGGGCCGACCCTTCTCCACGGCCTTTTCGAATTTCGCGCCGCGACGCCGCGCCGAGCTACCCGGTAGCGGATCGATCCCCTTCTCGCGATCTTCGGCTACTTCTTAATTACGCTCGCTGGCAAATTAATTATGAGCTTGCATATTATTCGAAGGTTCGCGGCTGCCGGTTGATTCCCTTCGATTCGATTCCTCCTCCCTTCCCCTCCCACTCCCGTTGTCGGATCGCCTGGTTGCACTCGCGGATGCCGCGGTTACCATTAATTATCGGTCGATGTAACGATCCTGCTGATTGAACTCGCGAACCTTCGTCACTGCGGCAACCCGATTCACTGCCGATCCCGAGGTGTTTCCTTTTAACGATCGGGGTCCGTCGCGCGCGGGACCACGGTCTCGATAATTTCGTCGGACGTATCGAGCGTGCCGGCGAATAAATACACTGTTACGGGATGCAATTTGCTTGGTCTAAATGTTCCGTTCGGCGTAAAATCGCGAAGCGGAGGAACGAGGACGAGGGGATACGCTCGTGAATGTCGCGGGGCCGGAAGTTAATTTCACCGGGTTCTTCTCGGTTTACGCGAGGAATTCGTTTCGCGAGATTGGATTTCACGTGCCGCCGATGGAAAGGAGGCTCGCGGACCAACGTTAATGCGCCTTCGACGGAGGTCCTCCTCGGGGCCCGCGGCTCGGCACGATTTCAAGAAAACTCGTTGCCCCGTTAATCCAGATTTGCGGCGGACCGAAAAACGCCACTTAAAATGTTGCTGCGTAAGGGGTTTCGGGTGTTGCGCCGTTTCTTACAACCTCCTTCGCGCCGCTCTCCCTCCTCTCGGCTTCGTGGCCATCGCGATTCTCCAGGAAGTGTCCTTAAATGTGTCCCGCAGGCCGCGGACAAGTTAGCGGTAAAGGTGGCATAGTTAGAAACTCAATGAGATCGTTCGAGGGGGAAGCGTGAACTTTGTTACACGTCTCGGATCGACAGAGCTAAATGCGTCGAGATCCCTATCGACGCGGAGGAAGGAGAAGGGACAGAGAAAGGGAGGGCAGGAAAGACGGGCGAAGCGATCGCCTGGCGGTAACGGATTCTGAATCGATCCTATTCTTGAGCTCCGGCCGTAGATCGGCGCGGCGGAGCTACCGATCGACTAGGGATCACGATCGGTCGCGTCGGCCGGATAGGTAAGTGGGGCGTAAAGGAAAAGGATGCGGCGGCGGCGGCGGCGGCACCCTCCCCGTCGAGTTGCCCCGGGGGCCAGAACGAGCGTTGCACCGAGCGTAGACCCTAACATCGCAGCGTGAGGCGTTCCACACACAACTCAGAGGTTGTTGACATAAACGGTCCGGGACGTACAACGTTTTAATACAAAGTTCTTTACGATCGGGCCCGGCGCGCGCGTGCTCCCTTTCCGGACCGAGCTCTCTCGCGACCGCTCACCCCGAACCGCCCGAGAATCTTTCTGTCCGGTGGGCCCTCTCAGATTAGGCCCTGTGGTGCGTATACGCGCCCGCATAAATCCCGGCCCTCCCATAAATTGCGATACGGTAGCATTAAAGTGAAAATAATGTATGAAATTTGCCTTTTGATCATTTTGTCGGCCGGGGGCGCGCGGCTTCCGCTCTCGCTCCCTTTCTCTGCCTCCCTTCTTTCCGCTCTCCATCGCATCGTTTTCTCGTTCAGCCCTCGTCCGTCCATCGATGCCTCGACGCAGGCGCCACTTTGCGCCCTTCTGTCGCGCGACTTCTTTCCCTGGTTCCCCTAAATCTTCTGGATCTCTACTCGTCGAATCATTCCTTGAATCGATTCCTCACTTGAACCCAAAATAGATGAAGTGTACAATACCATAGTCAATCCGTAGTTAAAGTGTATTGATAATATGGTTATTAGACATTTTTCGGAGTATCACTTTGGATTTTGTCGAAATTTGGATATGTTATGGTTAGACTGCAGATTTTGTGCATTTATGGCAATACTAAGTATACAAAAAATGTAGGAGATTTTTAACATATACCCAAATATATAAAAAGTATAATTTAAATTACAATGTTTAGATAATAAGACATATTATCATTCATATTTCAATTTTTTATTTATATTACTAGAAATTTGATTTTGCATATAAATCCGCAGTCTAGCTATAGTCTTTAGTCATATATAAACGTATCTCGAAAGATTTCTCAAAATTTTCAAAATTGTTGATTCTACAGTCGTTTGAAATATACTGTTTACATTTTTTCAACCGATTGTAAATGTTGAACTAACAAAGGGATAGTGTCGTCATATCCGTTGTCCTTGTTTTTTGAAAAATCCTTTGTGATGCGTTTATACATACGTATATCACTATAAAAGACTACAATATATCCAAATTTCGACAAAATCCAAAGTGGTACTCCGAAAAGTATTCGAGTTCGCGTGGAATGACGCAATAATATTGATCAATCCTAGTTTAACAATATTCTTGACCTTTCGGCTTACAATTAGTATCATTTGAATCGTCACTTCGAGTATTGCATTAAAATATTAAATTTCGCTGTTTTTCCGTCGCCTTCAGAAAGATCCTCGAGGGTTGTAATACTTACAAGCTGCTCATCCCCTTTTTTTATGTCTACTTAAAGATTAATAACGACAAGCCAAATCTCCAGTAAATGAGGAAGAATCCCTGTCCAGAGGCTAAGGGTCAAGGGTGTAAGCAGATCTGGGCTTTTTTTTTTATTCAAAAAATAAAGTCGTGAGCCCGCTCCAGATCCATTGACTTTTAAGATCGGGTTTTACAGAGGATTACACAATTTCACTCGTATCCCCGCTTTCCTCCAAAGTAAAAATACATCGTCGAAACTTCGTCGGGGTATTGGCTTCTCAGGCTTATTTCGAGTAACAGGTTTGCGGATTGATTGGACGGTCGATAAGCGACACTGTTGGAATATTTCCCGTTTAAAGCCGGACTTAAGGAGAATATTGTTCCTGGATTACATGCTATTACTGTCACGTGTAACACGCGGCTCCATCAGAGGGACGCATCTTGCGATACATTGGCGAGAGGACCACCTAATCTCGCATCAGGCCCGGCGGGCTCATGCGTTCGCGGCTCCCTCGTGCCTCCGCGACTTCTTCCTCTTCGGCGTTCATGAATCGGGGATGCATCCTGTCTAGGTAGCCGCTACTTACTTAATCCTAATTTCCATCCTGCGGCATCTGCGCGCGCGCGGCGAGCCGCGGGTTCGTCGACGGCGAAACGCCTCGCGTATGGATTACAGGAACGAAGCTCAAACAAGGAATACGCGATAATAACGATTCCCGGGGCCCTCGTTCGGCCGCGCTTAGGTGATTTATAAAACGGGTTTATCGGAGCCATCGAATTCATCCTATCCCTCCGCAAAAAGAAGAACCTATTGACACGCCTAACTAGCTCGCAACGCATGTAGACTAAGCGGCGGTTTCCGTGTTCGTCGGGATTATCCGTTTGGCTCGGACCGCGGAATCGGTGGGAAACCGCGAATCTTTTTTGCATTCGCGCTTCCGCGGCGAGGCAACGGATCGTGAAATTTGAGGAAGAACTCTGGAGCAGAAGGGAAACTCGTTCTGGTGAACTCTTACGGTTTCTGTAATATGCGGTCGACGTACACCGTTGATTTTGATACATTGCGAGCGCTCAGCTTCTTTGCCACTGTTCTACGCCAATTATTCAAGGTTCTCCTCGCCTGTTACAGTTGCAGTATAGTTAAGAATGTTCGCGTAGAGAATGTGTATCTACGCGGGGTAATGCGAGCGTGGCTAAGCCCGAGCGATCGATTCGGTGCGCACTTAAGCAGGATCGTTAAACGGCCGCGATGGTATAATAATGTGAGCGCGGCGTGCGGCATAATTCACTTGCCTATATTAATTATGATCTTGGCCGTAATCGGCCGATTTATCGGAATAACCGGCTTCGATGCGCGGAGCGCGAAGTTGCGCGGGAGGTGTGGCAGCGAGGGGACCACTTTGTCGTTACGTTCAGCGACGAGACACGCGATTACGGTTCGCGGAAAAATTCTCGACACGCTGCTCGTTATTAAGCCGACAACGCGGTACACGGTCACGGTCAACCCGCAAGCGGACGCAGAACTTGCTCATCCGCTTTCGCATTGGCTCTCGCGGTTCACGGCAATTATAACGTTATCTTCGAATCGGTAGGAACGCCGCGGAGTAGAGCGTTCGGTCGCTCTCCGATCGATCGGAACGAATTGCGCGGAGTCGAAGGGGGCGGACCGCGCCGCGATATTAACGTGTAAATCGCGGCGCGGCGCTCGCCGATTTCCCTGAACCGTAAATCGTCGCGAATTTGCATTTTCATAAAATCCGCGGCGCTGGTACGCGACGCGGGCGCGCGTACGAATAATTCTGCGGCGACGATAGTGCGGGCCTCGTGGATTCTCTCTCTTCCTCGGTCGAATGCACAGCGCGCGGCGCGCCGCGCTGTCAGGTCGTTAAAGAACGTCGAGTACAGTTGTATAATTAATAGAAAAGTACAAGCGACAGCAGCATGCGCCGGTGCAGGCTGGCCGCGGCGATACGCGGACAAAAGTGCGCGGGGCTGAGAGATGACGGTGGCAGATAATCGTGGCAGGGTACACGGTCGCCTAGGTCGAGCTGGAAATTCGAGCGAGAGGGAAGCGAGCGGGCCGCGCGCGAGAGCGAAACGGAGGAGGCGGAGGAGGAGACGCTCGCTGGGAGGAATTGGAAGTCTGAGACGTCGCGGACTGCCGGTTGCGTGTGTTGGTTACCATACTGTCCACGGCTATCCCGCGCCGCGCCGTGTACATCCGCGAGCGCGTGACAAATAAACGCTTGCTCCTTTATTCGCTCGCGGTCGGCCGAACCGGGAATTTGCATTCGCGCGCATAATGCGTTCAGAGATCTCGGGACCCGTCCTTCCGATGCGAGCGGTATTTAGAGACACGCGTCTCTGCGAGCTTCGATCCGTTCCTGGTAATTTTCGCGCGCGTTGTTCTCCATCGCAATCGGCAGCTTTTCAACGAAGGACGAACTGCAGGGCAGCAGAAAAAATTGTCCCCGTTACAGCTACTAGAAATCTTAATTCGATCGGCGGAGTCCAAACGGGCGAGCATTATTCGAGCTTCGTTGCTCCGGGCTCGCGAACATTTGAAAGTGTGGCTCGTTTGGGCTTACGATGTGTAAATGAGCGGGCAGATAAGCGCGCGAGGTGATGTACGTTTTGACAGGCAGCGCGCAAGGGGACTATCTTCGGAGTAAGATCGGAGGAGCGGAGCGAGGGAGAGAGACGTGAGAAGAAAGAAGAGCGCGGCTAATGCACCGGTGCGTTAATTCAATCTCGCGACGTCAAAAGCGGAATCGTGTCGTCGACGCATTTTGCATAAATAATGGATCTATTTGGCGGTTTGATTTGACGCTGATGGTCGCGTCAAAGTAGTCGCAACGGTGTCAGAGTCCTGCGCACGGAATATTCACCTCCTTTCGGGATTCTCTGCGCGTAATCGGAATAACACTGAACGATAATTCACGGAGTTCGGGCAATTATCATCGCTGGCCAGAAGAGGATGCTCCGTAATATTTTAGCGACGATTTACCAGCAGTTGCGTGCGAACGAAACGTATCGCGACGGGGTCTTGAACCTCGTTACAAACTATTCGGGGGCTTTTCCTTATTAAACAAAGTCATTTTTAAGGAGCTACCGCACGGAAGCGATCGATACGTTTTTTCTGGGCAATGCGTTCGTCGATATCGAATCGCGTGGAAGAACACGCGGCGCGACGTGGCGGCTCGCGTTACGTCTTTCTTTGCCGTCGTCATGTCGTAAACTCTCCGAAAGCCGAGGCAAACCGGACCGCGCTCTCGTTTATCCGACCATGAGGTTTTCTATTCTCCGGGTGTTCGGGTCGCGGTCGATAGAGACCACCCCCCGTCCACGAAAGACGGTAATCCGAGAGGCGGAGAGGGTGGCGCGAAGAGGGGGTTTCGAGCGAGTACCGAGTCTCGGGCCGGCGACAGCGGGATACGGGGCCCCGAATTTCGACGTCGCCCAGCATCAGATTAAACGAGCGTGAATCGCGAACCGATTAAGGGGGTTGTTACGACAGAGGGTTATATTCGTTCGCGCTGGAGCGTACGGCGACACGCATTACACCGGCAAATCTTTACGCGAGTTTTTACGGCTCCTTTCAGATCCCGCTGACACGTTCGGTGAGGTCTCAGGACAGAATCGCAGAGGAATGCCAGGAAGGGGACGGAGAGGGTATACGCGCGTCCGGAGAGAAAGCTGAATCCCGCTCCGTCAAACTGCCCGTAAAAAGCCGCGAGATACTGGCTTTAATGGCCGTCAGTTACGACCAGACGAACTAGTTACATTTTATCGACCTTCCATTTCGGGCCGCGCGAACGCGCGGTTCCTTTTTCATTTTCCTCCCACCCCACGCCGCCTCCGCTCCACGTCTCTTCATTTCGAACGCATTATTTCGGTCATAACTGCGAGCACGTGGGACAGAAAACAATACGGCCGGACGACGCCAGAGAAATTACTGTAATTGGACGGCGAGGCTGACGATGGCTTCGGTATTTCGCACGATTTATGTTCTTCTAGTCGGTCGTTAATCGCGCGTTTACGCGTGGACACGTTTACGGGCGGATGCGCGAAGGTGGCGAGCACGCGCGGCACGCCGAGATTTCCACGACGACGATAATGTCAAGGAGTGAGAATGTCGACAGGCAGGATAGATCGGTCGCCGCGCCGGCAGTTCTGGGTGGGTTTGCGTTGACGTTTTCTCTTTGCTCGTGTCGCGGGCATCGATGACGCCACGGCGCGGCGGCGCATCTGCGCGCATCCGCGGCGTCGGCGACTGTTATCGATCGGAATCGATCGTCACGACCCGAACTCGAGTTTCAATTTTCGATGGTAGACGAAGGGAGAAGGAGCGCAACGGGAAAACGACGGAGAAAGGGAGAGAGATAGAGTCGTGGCACCGAGGAGACGACTCATTTACGGTGAAACGTAGAATTCCTGAGATAACGGGCGAACAGCGGGGAGTGGCAAGATATTTCAATTCCGTGCCGTTTATCTCTAGGCCATTGACTCCCTCGAGTAAAAAGCGTTAAAAAGGCTTTAACGTAATTACCGACAAATTCGAGTCGCGAGACGGACGAGTACCTGGCAGGCGTCAAGAGATTACGCAGAGAGTGGCGACGAGCGTGTGAAGCAATAGGAAGGAGTCGCGTGCTGTCGTAAGCTGTCGGCGTATCGACTACTCTCGCATAAATCACCGAACGGTAAATGCTTTCGCCAGAAACGAACGGTCCGTGGCATTGAACGAAACGGAAGAGCGCGTGACCTCCACGCCCGTCCTCTACTCTCTTCTTCTCTCCCCGTCGATTAACGTTTCGTACGCGGTGGACATTTTTCCGTGGCGCGAACAGACGAGAGGGTCAGGGAGGACGTTCCGCGCCGGGAAATTACCTCGCGTCCGTAACCCTCCGTCCTCTTATCGCGGTGAATATTTTAGTAGGCGCATAACCGACGCACTCTGGAATCTTCTTATTTTTTACCGCGCTGCCGACCGGGCGGGAATCCCTCGACGTGGAAGCGGTGTCCGCCGCATTCCGTCACCTCTCTCGTCTTTATGGAGGACCGATGTAAACGTAAATTAAAGAAACACGCGGTAGAAAGCTCGGCCGACGGGGCCGAGGGGCGAGGGGGACGCGGCGTGTAGGCGCGCGAGGAGAAGGTGAAAAGAGTCGGGGCAGTTAGCGACGAGGTGTTAGCTCGGACGCCGGAGCGTTTCGGTCGGCTTCGAATCGCTCGATGGCCGGCTTGCAGCCCCGAATTTACACGCTAAACACGCTAAATCGCGCTAAAACTCCGGTAGCACTAAAAGCCACGCGCACCTCCCCGCGGACTTTAATCCGACCTGGGCTTTGTTTACGCGCATCGCCGGGCGTGGGATGCTGGGTCGTAAACGCAAGAGCGCGGGGCATCAAAAAATCGAGACGGAATGCGGCGGACGATGGAGCAGAGGCGGGAGAGCATTAAGATTTAGTCCGAGATTAGCGTCTCTGACGCAGCCGGCCGCCTTCCGCCCCGTCGACGAGCAATCATCGCGAAACGGTGTTCCGTTCGATTTCCTATTGTTCTCGATTAGTCCGAGAAGTCTTTCGTAGATCGGTCGTACCGATTCTCCTTCCGTGAACTAGGGATTGTCCGGAGAGGTAGGTTCGCCAAATATGTCCTCGGTCAATATTGGACCTCGCGCGACCTTCTATCCACGTAAAAATAGTGTAAGGACAATAATCTTCTTTCGAAATCCGCGCGGTGCACTCGGGGCCAGGGTCCGTTGTTTATCAAGCCGTTCGTCGCTCGCATGTCAACGAACCGGAGGAACCTGGGTCACGTTTGCGAACGTACGCGAGGCTGTTGGAGCTCCGAGTTCCGACGACCCCCGGAGGAACAGCGAGACCCAGGAAGATCGGGTTAAGGGGGCCGCAAAAAGGGAGAGATCCGAAGAAACGTAGCCGTCGGCGCGGTCCGTGTTTGCAGCGGTCGACAAGGATAACGTCAAATATTTGGGCTTTTAGGCGTGTTTGGAGAGAAAAAACAGAGGCCGACTGCCGCCGCGATGCCGGTGATTCGTGAGACCCCAAAGACGGAAACATGAAACGTTTCTGACCGAGCGTATCCCATTTGCGTGGCCCTCGCGTTTGTGCCCAACCGCGCGCGCCAAGGCTCTTCCTTTACTCCTCTGCGTTCCTCTCACGCGAACGCGCCGCGTCGGCCTCCGCGGTACGCGCGTTTTCGCTCTCGGCTAATAAAGATTCTAGTACGCCGCGGGTTAATTAGCGGCGAAACGGAAAGAAACTTATTAATTAATTTCCAGACAAATGACCGAGCCGATAAGGGCGGAGAGAAGGAGGAAGAGCGCCGGGGCCTCGTTCAATTAATTCCAACTGCTATCTCCCATCATTTTCGTAGCGCGGATTTTCCTGGTCGCCGGTCGTGTTTTACTATTTTGATCGCGTGTACGCGGCGGTCGGCCGGGAAGCATCGGGGAACGAGATAGAGGCCTCTAAACGAGCACGTATCGCGAACATAGTCGGCTAGGAATAAATCGAGCGCTCCGAGACAAACGGAACAGGTTCGATCGTCGGCGAGCGCGCCGCGACCCCGGAGTGCGGCGGGGGACATTCGCGTCGCGCGAGTCTTACGCAACTTCCACGTTGTCGTTCGCTCCTTATCCCTTCGCTCTAGAAAGAGAGAGCGACCCGCCCCCCTCGCCACAACGTTTCGCGTTATTATATATATTATCGTCATCGGCCTCCTCCTTTCCATCCTCGTCTCTTCTTTTCCGCCTCTTCTTCTCCCCGCTTCGATCATCCTCCACATTTTATACGGGCTCATCGTCGTTCTCCACCGCTTACCGGTGCTTCCATCATCCTCGGGAACAGCCACGCCCGCCCCTCCCTCGATCCTATCTTCCCCCTTTCCCTCTTTTTCTTCCCTTGATCCCCCGGCGCGCCGCGTGTACCCTCCCCTCGTTTAATTATCTCCACGCTGATTGGTAGCGAGGAATTTCGCGTCGGGTAATTTTGATCCCTCCTCTCTCTCCGCGCCTCTGAATCTTCGTCTTCCTCCTCCTCTAATCTCACGCATTTCCTCCTCCCTCCATCGGCGGGCCTCTTATCTCTTCCCCTTGTCCTGTTACGCGTTATACACCGTCCGAACCGCTCCTCGTTGCCCCGTTCTCGCGCAATCTCCGTAATATCATATTCGAGGGGAGCTTGCTCGTTTTTTCGGTCGTTCCGTTCCTCGCGCCGCGCCGCCTCGCTCGCCGGGTCGATCTCGTTCGCTCGGCGACGCGGCGCGGGCGAAAAGTTCCAGAGGGAAGAAGAATGGAGCAGGATCTTCGGGGATATCAGGCCCGAGGGGGGGAACGGGGCACGGTGCGAATAGTGACATAACTCCCGGGCAACGTAGCACGAGTCAATTAGCTCCGCGGTGCCGTACCGGACGTTAGGATGGGAGGCGCATCGCTTACGAGTCACGATCCGTTGCACCGTGGATTTATGCTCGTCGGTTCCTTCCACGGCGAGCCTAACGCTGTCCTAGAGACCCTGGGCTGCATAATACCGGATAATGATCGGCTATAAACTCGTTGCCAGTTAGTAAAACGTTTTTAGTCGGCCGACCTTTCCGCGCTTCGCGACGAGTATTGAAATTCCGTCGACGGCGGAGCGAACCTCGGCTCTGGATCGCGTAATTGGACTTACGCAACGGTAACGCGAAACTTCGCTCGATTCTTCGAGTTCTATTCCGAGCAAGACGACGACTAAAGACGTAACCGCTTTGATCTGCAATATTCCACGAACCGAAAATGCGAGTCTAGATGGCTGCGTTCCCGCGTTCCTTACAGGTTCCACCCGATCGACCCTCCCGAGTGGCACAATACGTCGAAGAGGATAGCGTGGCGATGCAACTCGCGTCCGCGTTGCTCCCGGTGAGCTAACGAACGTCGCTATTCTCGTGAGCATTCTTAATGGTCGGTTGCTCGTGGCGCTATCAACGACCGTTGTATTACAACCGGTGATAGTTACGCTATGCTGAACTAGCGTGTACGGTATTAGCTGCTGCTAATGAAACGTTGCCCGTTTATTATCGCAACACGCCCTCCCCCGTCCGCTGCGCGTGTACACCTGTCCGATCGAAGTCCGGCATAAATAGTGACATAACTCGTAGTGGTGTACCACAAGTCAATTAGTTGTGCACCGTAAAGGATTCGTTGCGTTCGAAGGTAATAGGCCAGGCTACCACGACGCTGATCGCTTCTGTCTGTTCCTCGCTAATTAACCTTACGCTGTTTTCCCCGTACATTAGGCGATCGCTGGGCATTTTTCCAAGGCGGAGCAGAGCTAGAGACGCGGTAATTAAGAGTTATGCCGCCGCGTAATTCGATCGACTTCGCGAAGCTTGTTCTAAATTGGCGCATGGTTCGATTTAGGGGGGCGCGCGCGCGATCGCTCGTCGACTAGTTTGGAGGGAGGAGAAGACTGTGCAATAAGCGCGACTCGTTTCTGCTAAAGGCAATGGCCGCGATGAGCTCCTCGACCAGACGACAAACGACTCCGAACCATTTACTTAAATCGCACGGTGCCGGTCGCGATGCGATTGAACCGCGGCGGTTTCGCAGCCGCGTTTCATCGCGTCCGCCCGATGCGTTAGGTACCGTCCAACCGGCTTTTCATCCTCTCGTAATCTTATCGACAGCGATACTGCTGCTGGCGTTCTCGTCATCGTTGTCCGGAGCGATCCTCGCGGTGATTTCCGTCGATTGGATCGAATGCGCGCGGCAAGAAAACGGATCATTTGGGGCTCCGTGAGATCCGGGACGGTGCGGTTCATTAGTGGCCGATACAATAATTAATAATGCATAACGAAAGCAAAGCTAGAACGATGGGAAGAGCGGTCGATGGAGAGCCTCGGCTAGGTCGTTTTCCTATCTCCTGCTTCGTATCGGTCTGATATACAGGTGTATTTATACGCGAGCTAGCCTTGCGGTTAACATAAGTACCAGTTATGACTCGTTTTCTGACATATAATGCCTATATATTCTTCGTTAAGTATCGTACCGCTCAGCGCACGTACAATTAAGGATCAAAGAAAAATCCCTCGTTGCTCACAACCCCCACTGTTTCACGGCCCATGTAGATTAACGCGTTCCAAAGTCGTGTACGTCGGCGGTTATAGTGAATGCATTTTCTAACGAAATGCGTTTTTGACGAATACGTCCGAACTGTTTTTCGCTAAATAGTAGCTGGCCATGCAAGAGAAGGTTTCTTTGCGGTTTTCATCCGTTGCGGACAAACCTGCGATCAAATTCTAGGACGACTTAAAACTGCGAATGTCCACTAAAATGTGACCGAACTCTACAGACAAATCACTTCAGACAAATCTGTCACGGATAAAAATGTGCTTTAGTGAATACAAACTGCTGGTTTGTCTGCGGATTTGATCATAACCGTGAACCATCGGTTTGATGAAACCGTTTTATCAGTTATGAGTTACACGAAATTGTACAAAAGGAACGATATTTAAAAGGAGCAATAAGAGACGCAGTTTGTGTTGTGCTATGATAGAAATACACATAATTACTCCAAATAATATAGGGTAAGCAAGCCAGTGGACTGTTTAACTGAATCCAACATTTATATTAAGGTTTTGCTGAGAAATATTTGTTTTATAAAGAAAATTCAAACGCTTTGCACTAAAAATGTATGAATTTGAAGAAAATATTAGTTGCATGTAATGGAATCAATTTATTCAATCATGAAATGATAAAAATTCCAATCATAGACTCCTATCATTAGTAGACGAACGGTATTATTTCGCATATAAAATATATTTCTATTGCAAATGCTAGATTTCTAAAACAGATCAAACGATTTTTAGAAAATGAAGAAACAATAGGTAATATAAATTACAAATGTCCATCTACTGGATATCGTCCATCTATTGGCGTGTGTTATATTACCGAAAAGTCGTTTGAAGCGGATAAAAAACTGTTTACCTGAAAACGAAAGACGTAGTCATATTCTATTATTGAGAGAATTAAGAGATAATGTTATAAAAATTTGTATACTATAGCACTGCTAGCTTTAGTAAATCCGTCAATTTTTATCTGCAGATAAAACCTGCACGTTATGTTACAAAACTGTTTTATCACGTGGATGAAGTTTGTCAAAAAAACTGCAACGATTTAAATCAATCATAAACATTTGCCGCTAACATGCAGTTTTGTCTGCAAACTTGTAACGCGACGAATGAAAACCGCGGAGAAACTTCCTCGTGAATGGTCAACTAATGAAACAGTTTAGACATATTTGTTAAAACGCAGTTCGCCAAAAAATGCATCCACTGTAAATCGTAGCCCACTGCGTCCACCACGAAACCATGCGATTTAAATATTTCGAAACAAATTTCCAAAGTCGGTGGTGATTCGTTCTTTGGTCGGTCACGGGTGCCAACAAATCGCCCGCAGCGTTTCGCCGTTGTCCATTGCCCCTATCTGATTCCCAGACTTTATCGGTCGAATCGCCCTAGTTGCAGCTGGCACTTCGCGCGGCTCAGATACGCGACCTCGATAGCCTGCAACACGATAGGTGTAATTAATACGCGATGCGTTCTAAATAAACTGTCGAGCGATTTATGATTTCGGCCTCGACGAGCTCCGCGCGAAACTTTTACCCACGGCCGGGCGGGAAAAGTGCCGGTGCGCTTTTGTCTCTCGAGTTCCGCGGCGGCGTTGAATTTGCAATTGACCTCGTCAAGGCCGTAAGCCTCGTTCGTTCGCTCGGTTCGTGATCGAGCGCCCGTGAATACCGGGAACGTCGGCGTTCGAAGCGGAGCCGACGCGTGGAGAGAAAGAACGGAAAGGCGAGGAATGGAAGGGAGAGAAACGGCGAGAGCTGGAATAAGGGGGTCCCGATCTAACCAGCAACTAGTAATTACCCGTAATAAATCATAATTCCGTCATTATTGTTTAATTATAATCAAAATCGCGACTTGAATATTGATTAAACCCGTGGTACGCGCGGAGGAGTGTCCGTTCAAGGAGATCCCGGCTCGCCGCTGTCCTCTTCCTCGTTCTTCGCTCGCCGGATTCATTAACTTGCAACAGGCGTGTCACAGTCGCGCACGCGTTTTCCTTATTCCTCGACTACCGCGGTCCCGAGGTCAAGCGTCCTGCCGCTTTCTCCGCGGAATCCCCTCGCTTTCCTGGTACCGGCCACGCCGCGGGTTTCGCGAATTTCGCTGCCCCCAGGAGTCAGCAATATTCTTCGTCGTCACGAAGAACCGCGACGCGGACTCGTGTTCCGTACAATCGAACGAAGAGAAGAGAATGGTTTCGCCGTGGAATCTTCTCTCTCTCTCTCTCCTTTCTTGTTCTCTTTACCGCGAGCAGAAGGAACACAAAGAGAGTAGAGATATCTGGTCGGGGAGGAAAGGGAGCAAAGCGAGAGGGAAGCCGGTGAATCTCGGTGAAAAGGGGGAGGACGAGCGAGGAAGAGGGAGAGCTAGAAGAGGACGCCGCGAGGAGCACTGGGAGGAAGAGGAGAAGCGCGTATAGATCCAATCAAGTATAGCCGCTCATAATTCTCTGTTGTAATTATTGCAGAGTCTCGGAGGGCCGCGCTCGAACCAAAGCGATCCTCTTATTTTATTGATTAAATTGCTATTACGTTATATACGCAAGGCACCGCTTCTCTGCAGGGCAAAGAGGGAAAAGACGGCGAGGGGAGACGGCGTGGACTCGGTGTGTGCGAACTATGTGTGTGCGAGGGGTATTATACGGACGCGGTGATACGCCGTGGCTGATCCACGATGCCGAGCCACGACGAGGAGAGGAAGAGAAGGAAGATGGAAATTCTCATAGAGGCGGGAACGAGGAACCAGATAAATATGTCAGAGCGACCCGGGGATGGAACCTCGATCTCCGGCGAGTCGAGGAGGAACTCGTGTAAAGGATAACCTCGCGAGGTTCTTCGGATAACCTCGGTTCGCAAAAGAACAAAACGGAAGAAGGACCGAGGGTAGCGGCGGGGGAGGGCAAGAGAAGAGGCCGAGAGAAAGGGAAGGAAAGGGAGTAGAGGCGTAATCGTTCTCACCTCGGGAAGGTGCGTTTCGCCGGATTCATTCTGTTCCGGTGGAGGACGAACGCCTTCGTTGGTTTTTCTCCTTCCTTTTCTTCCGGTTCCAGCGTAGGGGACAGCGAAAGAAAGGTTCAATCGGAGGGAAAAATATCGTCGCAGAGGACCCCGGCAGAAATTCGATATCTCACCGTCCAGCCTCTCGCCAGTCTATAATTATTCCATCTTCGTCGGTTCTCCGACCGCGAGAGATCGTACCCCTTGCTTCTCGCTCGAATCGCGATCCCCGCGTCTCAACAGCGCGCCGGCTCTTTCTCTTTCTCCCGCTTGGTCCAGGAACCCTCGAGCCTCCGCCGGAGTTCTCCACCGATGCAAAACACGTAATCCGATATGTCCTACTAGCGTGCAGATAGAGTCACTTGTTCGCAGCCCCTAGACCCTGCCTGCGTTCTTGCCGGCAACATCCTCTTTCTCCTCCTTCTCCGCCGCCGCGCCGCGGCCGTCTTCGTCGTCGGTCCCCGGTCGCCAGACAAATCGGCCCGGTGACAAGTTGCTCGTGAAAAGATCGGGCGCTGGCCGGCATCTTCGCGAACGAAGGAACGCGTCGCGACGCGACGGCGCGCGAGCTCCGCGTCTGCAGATAACGTCCCTTCTATTCCTCCCTTTAAACCTCGTAGCCAGATCGAGCGATTATCCGTTTGGCGATTGGAGGCGAGGTAGATATTCCACCAACTGAATGGAACGAGTTCCGCGACTCGAAGCACCATCGCGGCAGGGTAATTTCCCGTTTTCCGTTACCCGTAACGGGTATATAATATCGTCTACACGTGCAACGTCGTAAGCGCGTTCATTCGACTTCTTTCGCACGGAACGATAGTTCTCCCGCAAATTGCAAGCGTGTTTCTCTCGATTACGCGAGGCCCGACTTCTTCCCCGGATACTGCTTCGTAAACCAAGCGCAACGACCCCGCTTCTCACGAGCCTAGCCTCTCGGGACGCATTAATTGCCGACCGAAGTTCGTTTATCGATAAGGTCCAAGGTCGTTTGTCAGTTCCAGCGGGCAACGGTCGCGAGGTCCGCGCGATATCGCGGCGTCGCGGAACGAGGAATCTATCCGATCGCGAAACTGGAAGTGCAGGCCTACCCGGAGGGTCCGGGGTGAGATCGGGTCTCCGACGGTGGAAAAATCCGATAAACGGTGCACGAGCAGTAAGGAGGGGAGAAGGCGAGAGAAGAAAACTCGGCGCGTTAGTCGGCGCACCGGAACCGGTGCTTCCCTTGTGCGCGATAATGACACGGGGCGGTGCCGCCTCGTAAACTATCACCGGGCGAAATTTATGGGGGTAAGCTACCTTCCTACTGCTCTCGCCTCGTCTACGATACGCACCTACACCTACCCTGCGCGCCGCTTCGCTCGGGTTATCGTCCTCGCGAAACGCGGCGATCCTCGCGATCACTCCGATTCGTTTCGACGTTATTTCGCGGCTCGGCTTCTCGGTTCGAGGCATCGAAAGGACGGCGTCGGTATCGGGTGCCCCGCGGAGAGCCGCGATACTTTAATACCCTCGGCCGTTTCGTTCCTCCGTTTCTTCGCCAACAATTTTTCCTCCGCCGCTCGATTTCTACCGCGTTCGAGGCTTCTTGTCCCCCGCGCGGTTAATCGCGCGAACGGTAAAGCGAACGGGGCATCGGAAGTGCGACGTCCACCTGCCGTTCTTTTTTCCCCGGCCTGTATTAATTTTTGCACGCCACTTGGAACGTTGCACGAGAAAATTATTACCTGAACTCTCCTGGCGGACGGCGGCGGGGGCATCGCCGCTTCCACCGGATAATTTCTTAAACTCATTCCGCGTCAGTCGCCGTCCGTTGTAATCAAGTCGTCATGCTTTAACGTTGCCTATTACGCGTTTCTTTGCCTTCGGTCGGCGAGGAAACTCTGCGGTTTCGGCCGAACACGTGTCTTCACTCGTTCGCTGATTTACTACGACGCGACGCGACGCTCGTTCGGTCGTCTGTGGGTGTTCCCGATGTTGAACGACACTAAAATTTAAACTCCGTTCCAAATGAAAGTATAAAGTGTCTCACACGCGTTTGACTGTCAAGTACATACTCCGTGTGAATGCTCGTTGGTTCGCGCTGCGTCTGTCGTACGCTCGTTGTTGTTGAATACATACATACCACTGTCGGCAACTCAGCGACTGTGGACCTATTTTACTTCCTACTTTGAAAAAAATATTTGTGTTCCCACTTTTCCAGAACGTCTCCTTGAAAGAAAAAAAAGTCTGCTCTATCCCGTGGTGTGGTTGGATTTTACGCTGAACCTTTACTCTTTTAGATTTACTTAATAGAACCCCAAAAAATTGGTGCCAAATCGGTGTCACTTTACCTTTCATAACTGTTTAGATATCCGTAATCATTCACAATACATTAAAAATTGATATCAGTGTGTACAGAAAAGTCTACAGAATTGTTATATATAAACAAATCTCAAATATCTCACAAACTGAGTTCAAAGTTGGAAAATGTGTAATTTAAAAAAAAATCAAATTTCTCAAAAATTCAGGATGATAGAAATAAACGGATTTCAGATTCGCAACCATGAAATTCTATAAGAAAAATATAATGAATATCGGAACACAAATTGGCTGTTGCACAGTGTTATTGTACGTTTATAGTATTTTTCTCCGAAAACGACAGCGATTGAGTCGGAATTTCGTAATTACTTAGCGGGATGAAAAGAAGATCTACGGTCTCTTGTCCGTCTTTATGGATTCGCTGAATCGTTCCTCCTCCGTGGGTAAACCGCGGAAAGTCTCTGCGAACGACGCAAACACCGGTTCCGCGCGTAATAACGTCGATAGGGATGCTCGTAAGTCGAGAGAAAGATGGCGAGCGAAGGAGGCACGAGGGGAAATGGAAAAGAGGGAGAAAAACGGAACCCGCATCGGATCGCACACACAGTTTGCTCGGAGAGAGAAAGAGGGAGAGAGCTCTCGTATTATACGCGCGTCTATATACCGATCGGAGGCCCGGGCTAATCAGACGGACATAATTGATCTCACTTGTGATCTTGAGATTCGAAAGATCGCGGACGGAGAGAGGCTCGAACCAATAATTATTGTTAATACCGGTCGTCCCTCGTCCTCCTTCCCCGTCGTCCACTCTCTTCGTCTCTCTCCCGTTCACGGTTAGGGATCTCGGTCCAACGATACGCTCGACGTCTTTGGATTCCCACCTCTTTGACTTTGTACGTGCACGTACACGAGGACGTTGCGCACGTATGCGCGTCTATATACTTTCCCTCTCCTTCTCCTTCCCGTCTTTCTTCCTCTTCGGCAGCCTGCGCTTCCTTTCTCTTCCCACCTTTCTCCGTGATTTCGTCTCTCCCTTGTTCTTCGTTCGCGTTTGGCCATCTTTCAGCCATCACTCGCCCCGGTCCTTCCTACATCAAGAGCCGGGGCCCCGTTCCTGAGCTTTTATTTATATTAATTTCGCGGGGCTTTTTGCTT
Source organism: Perdita meconis (assembly GCA_030770465.2). Classification (NCBI taxonomy): domain Eukaryota; kingdom Metazoa; phylum Arthropoda; class Insecta; order Hymenoptera; family Andrenidae; genus Perdita; species Perdita meconis. Next base: position 7,068,976 of record JASKOS020000007.1, read on the forward strand.
TTCGGTGGTTTCGGGGCCTCGGTGAAGCGCAGGAAATATGAAATAATAATGATAATAATGAGCCATTTTGCGCGTAATAATATGGTGAGAGCTCGGGGATACGGCGTAGAAGCCGCGCGATTCGCCGGGCTAATAACGTCGGATGCCACGGCTCCTCGGATGGAACGCGCTCTTTTCTACGGAGGACCGTTTTCTCCCGCCGCGCCGCGGCATTTCCTTCTTCTCTCCCTCGCAACGTGGTCACTTTGCTCGCGTTTCATCCACGGCGATTCCTCCGCTATCCCGTGTCGTTCGCGTCTCGATTTGCTCCCTTTGCCCCTCTTTCCGTGTCTCGCCGCGAGGCAAAGAAGCTGGTCGAGGCATCGTTCGCAAAAACTGGGTTAACGAGGCGCTGATCGCGGTCGATTTTGAATAATTACCCGGCATAAAGTGCCTGCGATTGCACAAGCCGCATCACCCAGGAGTAGTCCGTTGTCGACGCTGAGGAATGACCATGGCAGCTTTATTTTATATGTGGGCACGTGTTTCGTCTTCGGAGCAGCGTCCAATATCCCGCCTGTCCTCTTCAATCGCATCGACGAGTCAATCCGCTTTGATTCGCGCGGTGATAGAGAGAAAACCGCGCGCAAACGATCGGCCGCTCGGTTATACGCGCGGCGAACGGTCCACGGACATTTTGCCTCCCGCCGCGCGAACGACGCAACCTCTAAGGATTTTATGGCGCGGAATGGGATTTGGGTACGCTTAGCGGTCATAAAGCGGCAGAGGTGCAAAGAGCCATCCGCGGCCACCCCCTCCAGCGCCGCGGCGGCTCCTTTCATCCCGAAGGGATCGGCATTAGGGGTAACGAAGCTTTTACAGGTTGCCCCGCCCTACTACCACCGGCGACGATGCGCTTCTGTGCATCCTCCTCCATAGGCTTTTTCGGCCCGGCCGATACCCATTTTCAAAGGGAACAGACCGAGGAACAATTTATAGCGCGGTTTTTCGCTTCGCGGAACCGTCGGTCCTTCCGCTCCGACGCTTGTGAGAGCGGACTTTCTCCGATTTCCGTAAAGGATCCTTCGAATGGTGAATGTGGACTCGTAATCGAAATCGCGCGAAAAAATCGTGCTCAACGGTCGACGCGGAAGATAATAAATTTAGGAGGGAGAGAGAAGGAGCGCGAAAGGTAGCGGCAAGGGACGGAGAGGGGCAGGAGAGGTACGAGGACAGAGGAGGAGAGGCACGTAGCTGGTCGAAGGTTACCGCGTCCTCGGCCTTGTTCGGTTCTTCGACGTAGGGCGCGAGAGAGTGCCTTGTACCTCACACCCAATCAACTTAGATCCGCGGTTCCAGATAAGGCTCTCCTCTCCCCCGGAGCGTCGCGAGGAGCGCTCTCGCGTACGTACCCGCGCATATACACGGGTCGTCAGCGTCGTCCTACCGGCGCGCAGCAGCCTCGTCGACGGTACTCGCGGGGGCGGCCTGCGAATACTAAGTCACCGGGCGCAAAATACACCGGAGGGATTCCCCACCCGGCGCTTCTTCGTGTTCGCCGTCCCTCGCCTCCTTTGCGTCCTCCCACTCTTCTTTTTCTTCCTCGGCATGCATGCACCCGGGTAACGAGCTTTCATTAGCGACGCTGTAGGCTAATGAGCCGTGTTAGAGCCACTACGTGGACGGCCTCGAACGCTGCCTGCCTTCTCCGCCGCTCTGACTTCGTTGCCTGCTCTCCGTTCGTCTCCTCTCGCTCCTTCCGTCTCCGTCTCTCCTCTTCCGACGAACGCGTTCTCTCCTCCTTCCGTTTCTCTGCCTTCGCTCGCGGTTTCGATGCACGCTCCCGCGTGTCTCCTCCGTCAGGAAGACTTCAATTCCGCGAGATCTTTGCCCGCGACGCCCCTTGAAAAAATCCTCGTCCTAGACTGGTTCGCGAAAGGCGGAGAGATTACAAGGTTGGGCGGACCTCGCGACTCCATAAGGTAACCTCGGTGTTAGTGGCAATTACGGAAATATCCGTAGCGCTTCGAAGATAACCAGTTTTTAGCGCGAACTCGCGATTCCTTCGGACTGAAACCTAGCAGAACGGATATCGATTCCCCCGTCGCAACAGACTCGTCCGATTCCCGTTCAATTTCCACGTTCATTACTGTAATCTGGCTACGGGAAAACGAGCAACGTCGGATATGCGTCAAGTTTTTACGATTCGCGGACTCGGCGTTTAGCAAATACTCACCGGTCATCCGCGGGCGCGTTAATGGAAGGAGGGAAGTCGTTTCTCCCTGTGTTATCTTTTTCGTTCGAGCGGTTGGCGATTTCTTTCGCTTTTAACTTTAGCGCCTGATCGGCGATAATGCCGGGTAACGTCGTGCCCGTGTATTTCTGGACGCGCAATAAGAAAGAAATGTTCGGCGACACTGAATGTATTCATTACGCGTTTAAAGACAGTGATTGGTTCGATGATTAATGCGTCAGCTGGCGGTTGCGCTAAGGACCTCGACGCGTAAGCGCGAGAGCTAAGTATAGAAAGACCGATATCAGAAAATGAATGTATCTAGAGCAGACACCGAGATTAGGTCATCGAGATTACGAAATTTGTCGCGGTCGCGCGGTACTCGATAGCCGCGTCGATTTGTACGTACATACGGCAAGGGAACGGGACACGAGCGCGGATTGTGTTCCGTGCGTATCTAGATACCGTGGAATATGTTTACACGTACATATATCGATTATTGGACAGAGGCATGAACCGGTGGTCGGTTAACGGGCGCGTTAAGAGGAATAACTCGCGGCGTATTGGGTCGTATTTATTGCCCTTAAGGTAAACCGACTGCGCCGCGCCGCGCCGCGCCGCGCCGAGTACGCGGAGGCCAGCGTCTCTTATTTTCTCGTTACGATCGTTTCTCACCGCGTACGCATGCCTCGCATAACGACGTTATATCGTCCGGCGTGATCGCGATGCGCGCGGGAAGCCACGGTATCGACTGGTAGGAACGCGCGGTACGTCCAGGGAATCGTCCGCCGCGTACAAATATGAGTTGTCTTCATTAGCCGGCTGCATAGAGCTGTCGTCGATCTTCTATTCGACGAAAGAAAGTTGCAATACATATTTCACAAACTTTGCTCGACGATTTCACTAACGCGTTACGTTTGTTCTTTTCTTTGCAGGTAAGTTTCTAAGTAGAATGGAAGGAGGGATGCGCTGAGCTAAAGAAGAGAAATCCGAGGAACGGCTGAGCGATTAGCACGGAATCGCGAGATAAGGGGGAATCGCGAGCGAGGATCGTCGTTGCAGCGCGGAGCAGCGGCCAGCTCCTAGCAAGGAAGCGCTGGTATTTATGTTAATTACTGTCAACGTTAATTAGAGCCGGTGCCCTCGTGCAGCGGCCTCGAGGACGGTAAGAATAACGAGAACTCGACGAAGAGGGCGAACGAGGGCCACGGTCGGGGAGGGACAAGGATGACGAGAGAAAAGGAGGAGCGGGAACGGAGAAAGAAGCACGAAGAGAGATCAATCGAGGTTCCTAGCATGGAACTCTTGGTCGCATTGTCTGCCACGGACGATCGGGTTTCGTTTCGAGTATCGATAAGTACCGTAATTCCCGTGGTAGAGCATCTTAATGAGATGTCGTCCATTTCTCTCGTTCTCCCTCTTTCCTCGTCTTCCCTTGGCCCTTCTCGGTATTTCGCCGGCTGCGAGCAGGGGTTAATCTCGCAGAAGAGGAATCGTCCTGCTCCGGGAGGGCTCGCGATTTATGAACTAGCAGCGCAGCGGCTCGGCGAGCAGTCACGAGCGTGCCACGCGACGATTTTCACGCGATCCGCAAAAACCGGGTGCGACCTCGATCCTACGTACCGCGGAAGTGCAAGAAACACCGAGAGAATGTTAATGATAGCTGTTTAGAGCGCGGCCGCCGGGGAATGTCGTTCCGCGGATCGTGCCGCTTAATTATCGACCGATGCGAGAACCGTTTGAGAAAATCGGGATCGACCGGCCCTCTTTCGGTTGGGATTAGTTTCTCGTCGACGTCGTACAAATTTCAGACAGAGAAATCCTATAAACAACGACGAAAAACGCTGGTCGCCGGGTGTTTATTGCCTACAGGCCACTGGGAATTTGATGATGCTTCGGCAAGAACTTGAATCGTCGACGCTAACGGAAGGCACTGCCGGATCGTTGTCTTCGAGAGCATAAAACCTGCGCGCGCGCTGCAAAAAGCGGGAGACAACTACTATGTAGTAGTTCTTCTTTAATTGTGGAATCCAGATCTTGACAAATATTTCACGCGAAAACGAAGTTATTGCGATCTTTAGGCGTCAGCGGGGAGCGAGCAGATTTCTTTAAAGGATTCCACAGAGCAGATATTTGCTGTAAAGTGCGTCGTCGCTGTGAATTTCCAAGCCGGTCCGTGGGATCCTTTAAGTACAGTCCATCGGCGGATCAGAGCACGGCTATTCTTGTTGTTGCACGATATTTCCTGCAACAGTTGGAGACGCATAACGAGGCGCATAACGAGTATTCACGGAAGAGGGAATCGTACCGGAATGGATTCCGCGACCATCAATTTCCCGGTTTTACGTATTTCATGTCGGCCTACACCGCGAATTCCATTATCCCCGTATATATCATCGAAGCGTTCGTCGCGAACGTTTCGCCGTGACCTACGACGCCGCTCTCTCGCCGCGCGGCCTGGAACGTATGAAACGCTCCGTATCGTTGTTCCCTCTGTCTTCTTGTCCGCGGCTCTCCACCGCGGATATATACGCAACCAGTGAGAGGAGCCACGGCGCGACTCGCGCAACGCGAACAGAAAACCGGGAGCGTCCTTCGAGAAGGCAGCGCACGGGTACGATGACTTTTCAGCGGGGCTACCGGGGGAGCGGAGAAAGCGTTGCCGGTACCGGACGACTATGTAGCCGCGGGACAAACCGACGGACAGACATACGTAGCTACATACGCGGTGTAACATAGGTATAGAAAGAGATATAGGGGCGAGGAGGAGACAGTGGAGGAGGAGGGAACCGCGGGCGGACAGTTTATGATACGGTACGACTTGAATACTCAAACGTGCCGCTAGTCGTGTCCTCTTCCTCTCTGCTCCCTCTCGCTCCTCCTCCGCTTCCCTTTGCGCGGCCACGACCTGTCTCTAACCGACTATCTGCATCGCGTCTTTAACTTTTCTTCGGCTGCGTTCACCGGGACCCGGCCGAACGGAACAGCCGATTGAAAAGGACACGTCCGACCGGCCGCCGCTGGGAAATCTTCTCTCTCCCGTCGCCGGCCGAGGAAAGAGATTCCGCGCTACCCCGATTCATCCTCGGCAATAATTATGCAGCTGCGAGGACCTTTTTGCTCGTCGAGGAGGACGGAGGGGGAACTCTTCTTCCGCGCAGGTTCGTTCATGCGAAAGCACGATCCATCGTCTCGAGATTAAAGTTATTAGGTGGCAGGAAAAATTCGCGGCACACCCGTTCCTCCCGACTTTTCCGTCGCGCGGCCACGGAAAAACCTGTTTGCTATCCCAGCAGCAGGAGCTCGTAATGATCGTGGCCCATTAAATCCCTCGTTTACGAGGGAACGTCTAACTCCCGTTCCAACTCGACTCGCGTAGCAGAGCGCGATATAGGAACGTCGCGAGTTTATCGATTCGATTTTCTACCTCGCGAACGGATTAACGACAGGCGCATATGCCGTCGATTTTTCCCTAGATTGCGCGCCGGTGGACAACTTCATCCCGTCTCGTGCGGTGGTATCGCCGAACGCATCCAACGAATTTGATTTCACGGTGGAGCCGCCGATGCAAACGTCACGATAACGGAAGACAATCGAGATAGATTTCAAAGTTTGATAACGGGACCGGCGTGCGGCGTCGACGCGACCTTCGAAATCTCTATATTCCTCGAAAAATCTGGCGTCCTCGACGGGGCGATCCTTCCCCGAGATTCCCGATGTTTATCGCGCGCGAAGATGGAGCGGTTTTGTCCGCAGCGTATCAGGGTGAATCATCGGTATCGCCGAGTCCGACAAGGTTCGGAGCCGGGTCCTCGGCGACAACGAAGAAATCGAAAGGATTCGCGAAGGCAGCGCGGTGGATTCCGCGCAATTAATTATCGGGATCGGCTTGGGCGCTGCGCGCGTCCGCGCGACGGAAAGTATCCGATTACCTGGGCTACATCGAAGGGAAATGCGCGGAGGGGCGGCGGACACATCCCAGGCATATTAAACGCTCGCCGAGAGCTCGTGGAATTGGATAAATTCGTCGGGTCCGTTGTGTTTTGGACAGCACCGAGTGGCGCGGATTTACGAACTCTGTCCGCGTTCGGCTTGTCGCCGCGGCCCCTCCGAGCGCGTTCCTCGCCTAAAAGCGCGGCGCGAGAAGCGACCGTGTACCTACACGTCCGATATCGAATCGCCGCGCCGCGACGCGACGGCCGCCTGTCGCCACGAGCGTCGGAAAACCAAGCGAAACCGGAAACTATCGAATTTCTTAATTAAGAGTTCCGCGGCGCCGTCGACCAACCCGAAACCGGAAAGGGCAAAATGGATTTTTCTACGCCGGAACGGAAATCCACCGTCCGCTCGGTACACAAGACGAGGCGTGGCTGCCGATAACAATGCGCCGCGATAAATCGTTAGAATTGAGAGCTTAATACAACGTCGCGCCGTGGAACAACAGGCTGCGCCATTATTTAACCCGGGGAAAAGTCGATCGGTGAGAGGGGGAGGTGGGAACTTGAAACTCAATTATCGGGCTGGAAGCTTCGGTTCCGTGGCGAGTGCGAGGTCACACGGGTTACGAGGGGAACGACGTGTGAGTGCGTGGCGAGAGGTAGGCAGCGCGACAAAAGGGGACAAAAGCGTGCAAAGCAAATGAGCGTAAATAACCGCCTACGCCCCACTGCGAGACGTTCGACACCTTCGTTCGCGAGTGCGTCGGTCCCGGTGCCATTATTTCATTAATTAGTGTCACTCGCGGCCGACCGTAGACACATAAACACAAGAACTTCTGCGTACGGGCCGTGTTACCGCCACCCGCTTTGTTCACCTCCACCATAAACCCTCCGAGGAGAGGGCTTCGCGTTCTCTCTGTCTCTCTCTCTTCCCGCCACTCCGTTCCACGGCCGGATATTTCTTCTACATCCTGCTGCATGTACGGACGACCCTTTTCTTCGTTTCCCTTACTCCACCGGGCGAGGATCATCTGTTTCTCCCTCGGCGATCCTTCGATCTCGCGCTTTATAGTATCTATCGGCGAGTCGGAACAGCGTGAAAAGCGAAACGACCCTGGGAAAAATTCGCGCGAGAGGGTGGCAGAAAGACGGAAACGGATCCAGGAAACTCGGCTGCTCGATTCTGCGAGCGAAGAATCCGCTCCAGTGAATTTTCTCGGTTCCGTATCGTAAAATCGGTCGGCTCGATCGACTCTGCTTATCGATACGGTCTCTGGAGGATCTCACAGTCGTGGAAGCACAGAGGACGTTCGGTAACAGAGTTCATAGGGACATAAGGTCCGTGCGAACTTCGCGCGAGAAACCAGCGTCTATGTACTAGACTTATATTATTATCTCGAGCGTCCTCCCTGAGAGGGCTGTAAATTCGAGACACGATTTCAGCGCTGGGAGGTTCTTGACCCCCGGCGACCCTCGTTTCGCCGCGGCCACCTTCCATTCGTGCCGCGAAGGTGAATTCGTTCGGTCCACGGAGGAATCGTTCGACTCGGAGCAGAATACAGGCGCGTTGAACGGTGTTTACGCTCGGCATAGCAGAGAAGAACGCGCGCGAGTCGATTTCGTGTGGGAGAGTGAATTGGCAATCGGCTGCAGTTCGTAACGCAACACTTGTACCGCCGCCCGCGGGCCAGCAGGCCTCTTTTCATTACGATTCGTCAGGGTTTTCATCTCGCAACGCAGTCTTGAGCTCGAACGCCTAACCGCGCGCACGGTCGCACAGTATCGATCGTTACACGCTCGAGATCGAAGAGGAAAACGTCTTTGTCGCGAGGCCGTCGCCGTTCGTGTGGATCTCGCTCTTAACTCGAGGCTTCGAGTCCCGAAAATCGCGGGCGAGCCAGCCGCCGAGGCGGGGGCCCACTTACGAGAGGCCGCTGGATGGATCAATTAGTCGGGGCCCGAGCAAAAAATTGCGCGGTTCGAGTTCCGGTCTATGAAGAGTGTCCGGTCTTTCGCGGAGTTGGTCGAAGCGAAACGTTTGAGAGGCTGTCACTCAGAGGCCTCGAGCGAACTTTCAAGTAGCCCCCCGTTAATGCGAGCTGCTCGTGAACGTCGAAAGACAACTGAGATTGAATCACGCTCGTTATCTTCGCCGAAACCCAGAGAGAGGGAGAGGGAGTGAGTGGGAAAAAACGCGGCTCGCTCGGAGGTTACGAGCCGGGTTTACGGGGCGAGAGCGTGCGATGTTCGCTTCGAAAGGGAAGAGACCTTTATATTTTCACGCCTTAACGCGATCGTTCGGGGAGTTAATTACCGGAGCTCGGTCATCGCACGCGGGGTCCCGGTCGTGCTGCCCCTCGGCGGATATTTCGTGCGTGCACACGAAGTTCGTCCGTAGAAAGTGCTCGTTGCGAAATCGATTTCTCCCGGGTCTTTCTAGATATCGTTAAAAAAACGCGAGGGTAATTAATGTTGGCAGGTGTTCGCGCAGGACGAGCCAATAGAAAAGCGGAGGAGTGACTTCGCTCGTCACTTTCTTTGGCTCGTCCGGCGTTCTTCAGCCTTGGAATATTTTCCTTTCCTCCGGACGGACGATCCTTATTTACGCCGCGATTCAAGCGTTAAATCAACCGATTACCGAGCTCCGTAGCGTTGATCTAACGGTGAATCTCGTCGACGCGAACGTCGCGGGAATTCCTCCGAGGACCATGGATGAACGATACCCTGCTTTTCACGGCGTTGAATCGAAGATGCCTCGAGAGGGCGAACCGGGGGAATCCGTGGCGCAATAACTTCTCGGTTTCCAAATCCCTCGGGCACGGCTGCTCCAACCACCTACACTGTTTTGGGTTCGAACTGGATGCTCCGTGCCTAATCGTAAGGTATAGGGAGGAGGGACGGTCTACACGCGTGTCTCGGTCGTTTAATTTATGTTCGCGCGCCGGTGCTCGTAACAAACTATGGTGCCTGTGAGATGGACTTGATCTATCGTAGGAAAAAGGAAGAAAAGACCGTAAAAAGTGTGTTAGTGATCGCTCTTTCCCTCCGAGTTCTCTTCGCCTTTGGATCGACACTCAAAATTAGGGAACGTCCCTCTAACAGTAAGAAAAAGCAGTACAATACTGAGAATTTTTTAACGGTTATAAGGTAAAGCATACGGTTGTTGATCGCCCTATACAATGATTTACCGTTTCAAAAATAGTAAAAAATATAGTATAATCCTTTTCTTACATAATAAAATATAATTTCAATGATTCAAATATTTTTGTTCATACATATAAGGACTGTATTACATTTCTTATTTTTTTTGAAATGGTCAATCGTTATAATAAGGGGTTCAACAAATGCATGCGTTACCCTAGTAGCGATCCTTTTATGCGTGAGTACCAAAAATTATCAAATAATAATTATCGAGTTTCTAACGTGCCAGGCAGTTTTTAATAGGAGAAAAAATTGATGTAAAATTAATTATTGCAGAATTGGATTAAAATAAAATTAAAAATGATATAAATTTCATAAAACTAAACTGATTAATTGATCCATATAAATTAATACCACTTTCTTATTAATGAGATTTTTGCTGTTGTATATTGAATGCCAAATGATTTATGTCAGGTTCATATTTCAACACCTTCAGTAGTACGCATGCTAAACTAGATTTGTCAATCATTCTATTTCTCAAATTATCTTTTGTAAAATTGATTTCTGAAAATAGTGATTCACAGGGATATGCATAGTTAGTCTTTTTAAACAACAAAAGGTTTCAGAAATGGCATTTAAAGTTTTAAATATTTCCTCTTCTCTATTCTTTTAATTACACTCGCCCCCAAATATTCCATATTTATAAGAATATAAAATGCTTGTAAATCTTTGGCGTACCAGAAATTTAAGTAAATTTTCGTGCGTGCCATAGGTTCGCCACCGCTATCCTAGTGAATGGAATACAAAATCTGTTTCATGGTCTTTATTCTACATATTTTTAAATATGCTTACAATTTTAAAAAACTGTTTGTTAACACAAAATTACGGTGATATCGCAGCTCTGGAAAGGACGAGGAAGAAATTTCCACGTTTCTCCTCCAATTTTTGACCTACACTTTTGTTTCGATCCGATGATTGTAATATGAAAAAATGAAAGCAGAAACGAAGAAATGAAGAAGGTTAGTCGACGTAAAATGACGTTAGATGCGTGTTTCGTGGTTCACGCGAGGCGCAGTACATCTCGCTGGCATCTGGAGTTAATCCAGAAGCCGATATTTTTCGCCGTCAATTGCTCGATTATCGTATTTAGTTTGGCAATTAATACCGCCGCGTTCCCAGGGACCTCTTCCGCGATGTAGCCGACCGACGAACCTGTTATTCTTTCTTTGGTCCGGACGTCAAGAGGCGCAGAGGTTGCCGCGGCGGTGGATTACGGCACTCGTATCCGTATACCGGTATCGAGGCATTTATTGAATCGATATCCGGAGCCGTTTCGCAGCGGGCCCTTCTCTGAGGCACGTACCGCCGTCGGGCCTTGGGCATTTTTCATCGCGCGCCGACGCACCGTGCCGACATTCCACCGAACATTTGCTGCCTTCCTTTCGTCTCTCTTTCGCTCCCGCGCGATACCGCGGCGCGGCGTGGCGGATCGCCGAGACGCGGACGCGCGCGTTACGATGCGGAGCTGACCGCCCGCTCTGGCAGAAAGGTAGAAAGAAGAGCGACCGAGAGGAAAAGCGAAAGGAGGAGGGAGATCGACGAGGGAGGTCGAGGGAGAGGGATATAACGGTGCCGGGGAAGGAGAGAAATCATCCCCGCGTCGATTCGAGCGCGTGAATTTCGGGTGAGCGGCGTGGCGCGGATCCCACACGGGTCGATGCACGAGCGTTATCGAGGGCACCGCACAGAACGATACATGCATTACGTTCCGCGGCGGAGATACATGGCGGCCGTATCGAGCCAGCAGGCGCGCAGCCCAAAGCGCGAGGTATCGCCGGGCTTTTCGCCGGATCACCGCCAAAAAGTTTACATCGCGCGCGGTCGGACGACTGACGACTATCGTGGCCCGAAATCGAGTCGGCGCTGCGGCGCGGCGGCGCGGCGTCGCCCCGCGTTGCTCGTTACAACGTCGAATAAATCAAGGTACTCCGCGGGTGACTTAATTAGGTGAGTCCCTGGTTAAAGGGGAGAACTCGATTACGAGTCGATCGCGGCGAAAAAAAGGGGCGCGAGCGGGCGATCGCTCGCAAAGGCGCGCGAGCGAGCGCCGCAGCGCACACGTGAACGCGTATAACGTGCGTGCAAGAGTTGTCGAGTATTTTCGTTCGTCTGATTATGCCGTACACGGTGTACACGCACCGCTCGTCCGAACCCCGTACGAATTCGTGCTTCGCTTCGATGAATAATTGCGTATAATACCGTATCCCCCCCCCCCTTCGCGGCGTTCGTGGAGGCGACGAGTGATAAATGCCGAATCGAATCGTGATATTCCGAAGGATCTTTTTTTCTCGCGAGCGGTGCATCTTCACCCGCGTTCAAGGATCAACGGAAGTCCATAGCTTTGGCTCTACTCCTCTTTGTTTTGTGCTATTGATAATGACTTTACTACCGTCGATTCGTCCGCGACAAATTCTCCGTTAATCATCTCGTAACCGGCAGCAAGAGGCGTCAAGCAACGGTCACCTCGTCAGAAAACGTTACGACTTACGACCTGAGAAGCGTCTAGAATGCCGAGCGCGCGGTTGTAGCTGTCGCCAACTATTTAGAGATGTCATCGCGGCGCGCAACGAGCCCCGACGACTTTTACGAGTGTCGCGTTTCTCCCGTTTATTTCATTTACCTCCGGGCACACGGCGAATAGACGGCGCGCGCGAACACGACCACGACGACGACGCAATTTGCTCTGCGCCCTTTCGAAACGAGCTTCCGTCTCTTCCACTTTGCTTTCTCAATCGTTCGTCATCCTTGACGAAAGCTCTTGCGACGTCTGACCGAGGGGCAGAATCGTTTAACCTCTTCGAAGCAAACCATTCTTCGATTTCCGCTTTCGGAGACCACGTGCCGCGAAGAAGCTGCTTCGAGCGGTGCAGGCATCGGCATCCCAGTAGTCGCGACTGCTTTGCCATTCAAAGTCACCAGAGCCCTGCTTAAGTCGGGGGTCAGAGGTCAGCGGAATGATACGGTTCACAAGGAGAGGGCGGGGAACGCCGGGGATCGGGAATAAAGCGACGAGGAGAACAACGAAAGGGAAGCGACGGGCGGCGGTGTCGACGGGGGCCAGCCAGGGACACACCGCTTCGCGACTAATTAATGAACGTTGCTTCGATCAATTTACATTTACCAAGCCCCCTTCTCTTTGGCCAACAAACACGAACACCTTCCCCTCTCCGAGGCCGCTTCCCTCCGGGGGTGCGAAGGGGTGCAGCTTCGTTAGCGCCTCGAAGACGTCTCGGAGATCCCCGGTACACGACCTCGGCTCTACGAGCACCTTCGCCGGCTACAATATATCTTGTTTTTGCCGAGGACCTAGAGCCGCTCGCCAAGGAACTATGCTGCTTGATTTGGTACAACCACGAATGCCGGTCCGACGATCGTCCGCCGGAAAAAAGGTTTAATTAATTCTCAAAGCGGAAGCCTGATGAAAAAAAGGGCCACGGCGTTTCATGGCGTCCAGGAACGCTTCGTAATCGATGGAATCTTGGTTGGGCGGAAGAATCCATTCAGGAGTTTACGAGCACTTGTTCAGTTATAACTTGAGGAGACATTTCGGAATCCGCGATCGGGAACGAGAATGTTCCGGGGAATCTGGAAAACGTCGAGGCGAGGAGGAAGCGAAACCACCAACGAGCGGATTCCCTCGGTTCGTTGCGCGTCGAGCGAGCAGCGTAATCGGCTCCGCGTCCAACGCGAAAATAACATTCAGCCGCGAGGGGCACTCTATTCCTTCTTGTCTTTGCGCGTTGCATCAAAAAAGGACGCTATTTTATCTCACTCAAGGACCTTTCGAACAGCTCGCAGCTAATTTTGCGGTCGACTAAACGATGACGCGAAGAAGGGACCGAGGGAAGAAAGAAACTATCTTCCGTGCCGTTTACGTTCGCCTCGCCGGCCGCAAGAAGATGGAAATTGCTCGCCCGGCCTTGAAGTCCTTGCGCGAATCTCGCAATACGGAGAATTCGATTTTTTTGCGTCCTTCGGACTCCCTTCGAATTCACCTTGCGACGTTTCCTCGCGATCGACGCCCACGAAGGGGGTGTCGCAGCCTTTCGAACCGTCGAAATTCGAGCCGCGGAAACGAGGGCTCAATGGGCCAGAGGAAACGCCCAGGGGGAACGTCCTTTCGAAGCCTTGAACCTCGATCGCCGTGTTGATCGCTGGATACACGTTTGTGCGCCGCAGACGGACGTAAAACAATCGCGACTGGGATTTTTTTCGCCGACCGCGGCGTTACTCACGGCTTGCGAGAGTCACGTTTCTTAGACTGGTTTCGTTAAACAGAAAACAGTATGAAAAAATTCCAAGAGATCGTAAAATCAGAGGACGTAAAATATTCTGATCCCCGGGCAACGCAAGGTGCAACGGCTCCAGGGCTCCTCGTTCTCGCAATTTCGTGGCGTTTTGAATGGTCCGAAACAGGAAAGTGGGACGTTTCGCGCCGAAATGATATTACCGTTCGCGGGTTTTTGTTTTTTCGCGCCCTCGGTAACATTTAATCTCCGTGAATGCACATCCTCGGTGGCTCGAAATGAAAAGATTCTTCGGCTGGATCGGTGCGCGATGCGTGAGGCCCGGCAAGGTGCAAATCTCATACACCTGGATCGTTACACCGTGAATCAGCGATTGCTTTTACGAAGCCGGGGATATTGAAATGGGGCTGGGAAGAGGGACGTCGAAGACTCGATTTACGAAGATGAGGCGCGCTCGCTCGGCTTAACTCGTGTTCCCCGCCTCTGTCGGTGACGACCTCCGGCCGTTCCAACCCGCGTCGATGATTATCGAGATGAAACGTATCTTTTTGTATTTCTATATTACGTATCATTAATGCGGGGCCCCTTCGGTTACGTTAATAACGCCCGATGATGTCGACGGTTTTTCATTTAAGAAAATGGCCCTCGCATTTTGCCGAATAAATCCGTCTCCTACCACGCGACGGACGGAGCACGCGGAGGTAAAGCCGCGATCATCTTCGTCGTTTCCATAGGTCATTATAAAAAAAAAGGCGCAGCGAACAATCTATTCTTCGTGAACGGTTACCCCGTCCTTCGGGCTCCGGGTAAGTTTACGAGAAGGCCGCGGTCGACCGAATGGACGGGGAAAAAGCAATTCCTTGTAGAAGCGTCTACCTCCAGCGAACATTTTGATCTCCGAGAGGTGTAACTGCTCGGGTCCTGGCGTACTCCGTCGAACCGTTCGTCGCCCAGTGGTACACGGGAACGAGGGACAAGGTAATAAATTATTATCGCGTCGATAAGGAATGTTGATGGGGTCCGACGATAGGGGCTGCGTCTTGGGGAACGCGGCCGCAGTGGTTATCGACCGCCTAATAGACTCGTTTCTAGGTGTCATTCCCGATATCGATGTGGGTGATTGATCCCTGCGCGTTCGTAGCTCCGGTTTCGTCGACCGTTCCGTACGCCTCGAGACGCTTTCCCATTCATTACTTCGCGCTCGATGTTATCCGTCCCTTCATTGAATCTATTCACATCGCGATAATAGACTCTGACGGACCAATCTAAATTTCATTCTGTTCCCGCGATGTCACTGTATTTTCGTGCCCGCGGGCTGAATGGCCCGCGTGACGTTGCATCAAACGCGCTCTCAAATTATATACCGGTCCGCCCGTGGTGAGGCGACAGCTGGGACGAACTAAAAGCGACGCGGATGCTCGATGAAACGACTGAAGGTTCTCGGGAGATGTTTTTGAAAGTTGCTTTCGCGCGTTTCAGCGAATTCGAAGGGTGCTCCGATTCACGGAGCCACGGAGTTCCAGTGTTCGCGTTGTCCCGTGACAAAGCGGTTCAATGAATCAAACGTATCCGAAGCTAATAGCCTTCAGCTCCAGGAAGCGAGCGAAACGAGCCGCCTTATCTCGCGCGGACGGTATTTGTCCAGAGTGAAGCCGGCCAGCCGGCCGATCGATCGTAATTGAATCTCAGCGCGCGTACCGGCCTCCTTCCTTCCAGCGGTCGGCTTATTCTGCAGTCAACGATGATTCCTCCTTCGACCTCGGAACGGTGCAACGTGATTTTGTTTTCTCACTCGCCGACCAGGCCGTTTCTGCATTTTTCCACGTACAGTATTGCACTGGGGCGGGGAAGGCGGGAGGCCACGAAATTCAAGGAACGAACGGAAAGGAGAACGGGCCGGGAGGGTCTTTGCGGTTGTAAAGCGGTAATCAGACACAACACCGAGACCTTTTTCACGGGATCGCTTTCGCGTCGATGTTCTCGGGACCGACGCGCCGCGCCGTTTTTAAACTCTCTTTTATTGCGTCTACCGTGGCCGTCGAACGCGAACGAACGAGCCTCGCGGAGTCGGCGTCTTCTCGAATTTTATTGCCGTCGCCAAGGTTCGCCCCGGACAGAGTCGTTACACGAGCGATTCGACCCGAGGGCCAGCAGCGATTCGCAGTTCGTACAGAGTAAACTCGCGGAGGAGCGCTACGCGAGCAGAATGCCAGATGCGAAGTGGAAGCAGACGCTCGTGATCGGACGTACTCGCGAGCGAGGCAATCTCAAGGGGAATACCGAAACGCAAAGTAGTTACGGACGCTGGTGGTTCGCCGCAGGAGATCGGAGAATCGCGCGGCGAATACTAGGCGCAAAGTAGTCGTGGACGTTCACGATCGGGGCCCGCGGCCGTCGCGATATTCCCCCGGACCCCGGGTCAGCTATTAGCCGACGACCGTTATCGTCTATGGACGATTGTTTAAGAGCCGCGGAGATATTCCCCGCCTCGATAGTAGATAATATGGTTATAGAAGCTGGACGCAACGAAAACGGAACGGCGAGCGTTCGGCTTGAATCATCGAGCTCTCGTTCCCAACGAACGATCAGGGACAATAGGGATCGTTTGTTACCGAGCGAGGGGTATGTCTTTCGAAAAATCAAAACGTTCCGTTCATTTATCCTTCGCCGGATCGAACGCACGGACGTCCGCGAGCGGAGGTTGAATCAATTAATTACGCGCGCCGCGAGGTGGGGGTCAGCAAGACGAGCCTTCGTCCGCGAATGATCGCGGCGTCGTAAATTACGCGACGCGGTCATTTGTTCTCGGATGCTTGACCCCACGATTAGGGCTACCAAACCTGCGGCCTCGCCGCGCGATCGCCAGCTATTTGTTACTACGATAATTGCGGATGTGCCCGTCGCGTCGTCTCCGCGCGCGTAGAAGTAACAAACCCGCGCGATAACCGCATGTCCCTGGTGTTCTGATACGTATTCGAAGCATTCGCGTCGACTCCTATAAAATCGCGGCGGACAAGTGCTCCCGCTGTTACAGCGTCGCGGTACACAATCGTCGTGCAGGAATGTAGACCAATCCTTTCACGCGTCCGGCGAGCGCGTGTGTCTTAACACCTGCGCGCGACCGCTCACGATCAATCTTGGCCGTCGTTGATCGATCGAGCCCGATATTACATAAAATAGAAACGTTCGACGCTTTCGTTATCTCACGAGGTGGCTTTATTAATCCGGTAATTCGCGTTGCATTACGTTCGAGCCACGATCTTGATAATCCTCGGTCCCAGAGTTACCTACGAGAAACAAGAATTGCGTCGACGTCGATCAGGCTTACGCGTTCCACTCCCAGACTCCGTTTTTACCGGTTTCGGTCGCCGTTGCGTAAGATTTGTCTTCGCGCGACGCCGTTTAAGTTATGATTCGATGTTCAGTGTCGTCGAACCGTCATTTGCAACAGGTCCCCGCCCATAATCCGGCTATTCCTCCGGCAACGGAATATCCTTCTCGTCGCTCGGACTTAGTCGCGCGGCGAGATCGATCGAAGAACCAGGTCGATGAATGCGGGCATTGTTGGATCGGACACGTAGGACGGGCGAGAGTCAGGAGGAACGTCTGAAAGGCACGCGTGGCACGTGTGTCACACACGACGCTCGCGTCGCGGCTCTTCCGAAGTAAGTTCACGGTGACGGGCACGCGCGATGATGCAAGTGCACGTGTGTACACAGAACTATGCGCGCAGTCATCGCCACGGTCACCTGACCGCGCGAGCACGACGCTCGTGTCATGTCGGTGCGCGAGCCACGATCCACGACACTGCACACCGGCCGGTGTTGCTTTCTGACACCAAACGTCTTCCCCCGAAAACGGTTACTCGTCGGTGACGCGGGCAACAATATTTTCCCGGGATCATGTCCGCGGGAATAGGTGCGAAGGACAGTAGAATGCGCGGCGAGCTCCGCGCTCGCTCGATTCATCCGTGTTCGTTCCGAGATCAGCCATCCGGCAACGTTTTAATTTTCAGTCGGATCGATTGTTTGGCGTAAGGAGGTGGTTTTCGAGCGGTCGAGAGGTTCTATTATTCGTTCCGCTCGGAAGACAAGTACAATGCGTACACGATGTACCGGTTCCTCGTTAACCATCCACGACGGGTGGTTGCGCGCCGCGCGGAGCCGCGTTTAAGCCGAGCAACGAACGATCCCGCGCGCATCGTCGACGCTAAGTAGATACGCGTTCTGTTCAAATACCCATAATACAGGGAGGAGCGAGGCGATCCGAGGAGCGCGTTCGTGCACGCAGTCGCAACGCTCGAACGATTCCACGGGGAATCCTCTCGACGGGGGTGCGGAACGGATCGGCGCGGAGCGCGCGCGAACGTGTCGGAGCGTTATGCTGCCTCGCGCGCATGATAGATGCGTGGACACAGGTTTCTATTGGAAAGCGGCAGCCCTTCGAAGCCCGGGCCGCGGAAGGGGGAGGAGGAGGAGACAAATTGAGGACGAATCGAGAGTGAACGCGCACAAATCGCGAGATCGGTAATCGGCGCGATGGGACGTTTGAGAAACGCTGTTCTAGATGGTAGGTGATCGCGTGCGTGCCAGCGATGCGAAAATGCGTGGCGCGATTTATGCCTTCCGATCGGTGAGAAATGTCTCGGGAATAATTAAAGGAGCGCGGCCACGGGGCCGGAGAGAAGAACCCGTAGAATTTTCTGCCGCGGTACCGGGTTAAATCGCGCCGGCCGCCGTAGATTACGTTATTTTATTCGCTCCTCCGTAGACTACCGTCATTAATTATTTCTTTATTAAGGCGATTGCGTGCGGTTTCCTCGTCGCTCCTGCCGCCACATATTAGATTAACGATTTTTGCGCGCGGAATGCGTTTAACGCGATCCCCGGACAAGTTTTTCTCGCGGCGGGCGAAGGGCGACGCGCGGCCGCGCTGAACGTCCGTATTAAGTTTCCCGACTAATGACCGACGCCGAGGACGCCGCGCGCAGAAACCGGCCGATCCGATCGCTCTCCGCGGGATCTGCCCTCTCGACGAAGACGCGGGTGCGAACGGTGGACCGGAGGGACGCGTAATCCCGCGTCGAGACGCCATTACGTCGCGCGGGAGATCTCGCGCACGTCGCGCAGCGGTATTCCCGGGTGGATCGTGATTTTACACGCTCGCAGGATTTCATATTTACGCGGTCGGCCCTGACGAACGCAAGAGCAAAAAACGTCCGCGGTTTTGATCGTCCTGCCACGAAGGATCCTTCCCATCTTCTCCGGTGCCCTGCGCGCTCGCGTCCGCGTCTATCCGGCCGTTCGTTATTAACTTTACGCTATCTCGGACGACCATCTTTACGCTGCCGGATCGAGTGAGGCGTATCTACCGCGAGTTTCTTGGCCTACCGACATTACGTGCCCGCACACAAACGCGCGCTCGGCTCTGTGCGCGGCATCACCGACGACGTCAGCGTCTCGCAGACCGCCGCGCCGGCTAACAGGCTTAGCTCCGTCTCTCTTGAAAATTGCCCGCCATATTTTTACCATATTACTTCATTTTTAAGCCACCTCCCGCCTCTCCCGGCACTCGTTGCCACCACCACCGCCGTCGTCGTCGTCGCCACACCACCTTCCATCGTCCTCTCGCTTCTCTTCCCTTCCATCCTGCTTCGCGCTCGCGTCGTTCCTCTTCCTCGCGTCTCTCCCCTCTCTCACCCCTCACTCGATATACAGCAGGCTGATGCATCTGGTAGGTACCCGCAACTGGCTCACCGCAGCCGCGCTGCGCGATCTCGCGTACCGCCATTTTACACGCGTATCGCCCGAGCACGACGCCTTGCCCCCCTTTTGTTGCTCTCTCCCTTCCTCCTCTCGCTCTCCCTTCCCGCTGCGCCCTTCCTGAAAATTACTCGTCCTCCGCGCACCCCCGACCCATTCTCCACGAAGGGTGGCCGCAACGCGGTCTCCCGGAACGCGCACGACCCGCGCGAGCGAGCGCGAACTCGCGCCAAGCCTCGTAGAGCCGATCCACGAAGCAGAATCTCCGCGATCGACGAGAGATCCTTCTTCGACCACCGCAAGATGCAATATTCGCTTTTTGCAACGATATTTGGGGCGAATTTAAAATAATGATCGTTCCTCGACCTCGAGCGTGCGGACGGCGCGTCAGTGAAGCTGAAATCCGTAGAGGCGCGGTCGATGGAAAAAGAGCAGCAAGCCGAGAAGTGGTACGGGCGAGGGGAAGAATAAAGGAGGTGGAAAAGGAAGAGGCGGGGGAAGGGGCCGACGTCTACGGGGCAAGTTAATGAGATCACGCGTAATCGAAAATTGTCTGCCGTTCGAATTTTATTGGAACGGCCGTTGCCCACGCAAAATTCGCTCCAGCGGACCCCTCCGCTTCTGCGCTCGTAAAAGGGGATCTGCCCCGTGTATGATCGGCCCTGCGTACCAAGCGATCGAACGATCAATCGAGTTCTTCGACCTCGTAGTGTCATTTCGAGGCGCTTTTGCTCAACTACTGACCTCCGTGGGAAAAAGTTTTATCGCGTTTCATCCCGGAAACACATCTGTTGCGGTCGAGTGGCGAGATGGCACAGGAAATCGATTGGTTAATCTTTATGGACTCACCTGTTCTAGGTTTCGTTATACCTGAGAATAAAGTCGTTTCGCGTAGTTTATTGCCACTGTACTAACGGTTCCAAGCAGCGCTTCCAGACGTCTCGATTTTAGAGATTTTAGATTTGAGAAGTCAGTATTCCACGTGGGATGTTACAAATTTTGGTATTCTACCAAATAATTAATATGACGCTACCGACACTGATGGTATCACTTCATTGATAAATCACTTTGAAACAACATATGTTTTCTATTTACCTGTATTTTCTTTGCATGTCCTAATTTTTCGCTTGAAAATAATCTGGCAACGTTGGTTGCAAGTCACTTTTCAATTGAGATTGGTGAAAAGCTCAAGACCCAGGAAAGGACCAGAGATTTAAGGCTTTCATGACTTGGCATCATACAGTTTTTACTCTTGAAGCTTTCGGTAGTAAGCCGTGTCATACGTTTCGCAAGCATTACAGCCAGCTTCTTCAGGGGTCGAATAACGACACTGAAACAGTTTCAGTTACGGAACGTCGAGAAATTTCTTCCTGTAGGACGCGGCTTACTCCTAAAAGCCTCAACAGTGAGAATCAGGAAAGGGACCCTTTTAAGGACCCTACAGGGAATACGTATGTAGAAATGCGTTTGGAAAGAACAGAGCCAATAACTAATGAGGGTAGGCGTCAACCGTACAAAGTGTAAGAAAACTGGTAGCTGATGTAAACTCATCTAAACTCCGTTCTAAATAAGAGCAGTCTGCGCAGATTCTCACTAATGTTCTGTCAATTTTCTTTTCAACATTCACCGAATCAGCTGCAAATCGCGAAATCAATTTGTGGTTACCCGGCGACTTGGCGCTCGAGCATGAAGGTTCTACAACTTAAAGTGCAAAGAGTTACCAACGCCTGAAATTTGTAATTGGAAGGAAGTGATCGGCAGTCGGTGGAGAGGAAGAAGGCAGTAAAATGGCGATCCGATGTGCGAAACAATTTTATTCTTATTTGGAACGGAGTTTAACCTAATTGCAATGGTAGAACTGAAATAATCGTGAAGCACTAAGAATCTAAAAGTGGGGGACTTTGAGCGTATCGCGCAAAAATGATGCGACCTGAGAGAAATTCTGTGCAATCCATAGGGCTTCCCTGCGCCATCTCGTCACTCGACCGCAGTACGTTATCTTTCGCCATGTGACACGACCCATTGAAAACGTGCAGGGCCCATTGTGTTCGAGCGGAATCCCGAAGGAGGGAAAGGGCCCCCGATGCAAGGTGCATCGCGATAGTAATGGCGTTGGTAGTGGAACGCAGGCTCGCGATCGTCCTTGTCACAGCAACGTCCGGACGGTTCCGGTGGTGAGCGCAACGCGATACTATCGGGCCCCGTGGTTGTAGGTACCTCGCAGGCCAACGGCGCGGCATTGGCAGCGGCCCCGGCAGACCCCTGCGAAGCGGACTCGCACCAACTGACACCGGTCGTTACGTAAAGGCCCGGAGTTGTTGTAACAGCTGCTGATAACCTGTCCACTATTACCGCTTAACAGTACGACTGTTACAATGCCAGGCAGGTTACACGCCGCGACGACGGACGATTTGTTAGCGAGTCCCTGCGAGCGAGCCACAGCGTCACGAGATCGATCCCTCGCGAGGAATTTGTTAGGCGCTCTCGCTTTAGACCCTCGCTGCGCGACGGCTGTTCCCGCCGTTCCTTGACAAGTTGAATACCTTCGATCGAAGATCGCGCTACTAGAACGGTGGCCGAACAGATTCCACGCCTTTAATTTCGCGAGATTTATCGTACACGGGTGGAAGTCGCTTCGAAAACGCGATACGAATCCGAAGATTACAGATGATAGTTGTTCGTAGGTAGCGGGGTTCGAGGGGTACAACGCGTGGCGGAAATAATCTTCCTCGCATCGAAGCGGAATGCGGTGTGCACCCGCTGACCAGGAAACAAGCTGCAACAAAGGCAAACGGGGCAGGTTGCGGTCTCTGGATCATTTTTTTCACACATCGCGGAACAGAGTGATGCGATTGACGTGGAATAAATAAAGCAAAAATGCAGGTAATGCGATCTGGCGTTTCCTCTGGCTTCACTCATGCTGCTTGTCCAAAGTCTCTACCAAAAGAGGGATAGTCGACGAATTATTGAATTCGCTCAAGCGTAGCGCTAGAATTTTGTAAGACTCTACGCGGTTGGCTTCGAAGCGCAAAATCGCGAAACGTTCGTTCCGAACCGGTAATGTATAACCCCCGAACACGTCGTTAATGAGCGAATAAGAAAGCTTCGCGGTAGAGTAATGGCCGCTGCCCAATACTATGCAATGCGGGGATCGGTGGCCAATCGAACGAGGGGAGGTTGAAATCGTTGCACGAAAAGTTTGGAGCGTACTGTAAAATTATCTGGCGGCGCTCCCGTATTATCTATGCCCTCGGTCCAGCCGAATGTGTATACTCAACAATGTATGCGCGCCGGTTGCTCCGTGCCCGAGCATCGGAAGCCTCGGACCCGGCTGCGCGAGAGATGGTAATACACGTAATGATAGGCTGCCCTTCGACTAATCATAAGTCGGACTACGAAATTTGCGCGAATTCGTCGCTGGCCGTTCGATATTCGAGAGGCGAGAAATGCCTAATGTCTTCCTCGCACTTTTTTCCATCGGAACCGAACGTTTGCAAACGAACCACGTCGTCGTGTATCTCTGACCAAGAAGCGCTAAATTGTCGTTCCCTGATTCCGGTGATTCTATGCGGTTTCGCGCGAATCCCACCCTATCGCTGAGAGGAATTAAACCGCCGAGGGGGTGGAAATGTCTTCGCTTGCCACGACGATGTTGAACGAATCGTCGCGAGGAGAACGGGTCGTTCGAAGGGGGCAGAAGAAATCGCTTACGAAGGCTGAAATTACGCAGGGCGTTTTGGCGGAGACGAACGGGTGCTGTCGATGAGGAAACAGGGGTCCGGCGGGTATCGCAAGCGCAAAGCTTGTCGTGGGGGCAGGGTAACGAGCGGGTAGCCGATAGGTATGAGTACAACAACCATGCGGCAACAACCTCCTGTAGGTAAGTCGAGGAACGCAGAAGGAGGTAGGTAGGTAGGCAGTGGTAGTCGTCGGTGCTGGCTGGGCTGCCGTACCATATTATTAAGGCGGCCAACCGGTGTGACGCTCCGCGTCCCAGGAGCCAATGGCACCGCGTCTCATCGCGGCAGGAATGCGTCCACTCCTACCACCGCGTTTGCCCTCCACGAAAACGAGCCCCCACCGTTTCCGGCAAGATCGACGAATTCTCCTTCTCGCATCCAGATCGATCCAAAACCACCTCGCCTCCTCGTTCCTCGCGCGTCCGGTCTGTTGACCTCCGCGATTGCGCGTCGCCGATTTCCGACGCACCGGATGTCGGTGAACCGCCTTGTTTCGGTCGACAGTTTCGCGGACCTGCGGTATTCGACGCGTCTTTGCGGCCGCGGATTCAACTCGAATCGAAACTGTTTTCGAATCGGATTCCCAAGAATCGGTCGCCTCCGGTCTCCGTTCACATCGGCCGCGGCGGAGTTACGGTCCGTGTAATAGCGTCACGGTGCGAGAAACGGAAGGGGCGGCGATTAACCGGAACGTTTGCGGTTCGAGCGTTTCGTGAGCGGAGGCCCCGGAGCGCCTCCGTAAACAAGCCGCTGAGCGTTAATTTTTGGAAAGAATATCGGTGTTCCTCAGAAAGAGATCGATACCTGGAATTTATCGTTTCCCCCGTGCCTGGATTATCACCGTTTTCGATTACTCGCCGGGGTGGCTGAACTCGCATCGCCCAGCGAACCGAGCCATTCGCCTCTTCCAATCACGATCTTAATAACCTCGGACGGTCGAAAAGGGGACGAAGACGGCGCTGTCGACGACGGCGACGCCAAGTACGCGGCGAGAAACGGGGAGAGAGAGAGAGCGAGGACCAAGAGAAAAAGAAAGAGGAGGAAAAAGCGATTCGGGAGGATCGGCCGTGGTATCCAAGACGCGTAATAACGACGACCGAGGGGCCCCGATCTTCGTGGACAATTTACGAGGGTAAAGTGGGTCATAAATGTAATTATGGCTAAATTATGATTATAGAGCTACCCCTTTGAGAACTCTGCCTTCGGTCCTTTTGCACCCGTGGAACGACGATCGTGTCAACGCTCGGAGGTGGTGACTCGTGACTTTTCCATTTCCTCGATTTCACCGACTCGCAACGATTGCCGTCCGAAGTTCAGAGAAAATAATCAGCGCGCGATGGAACGCGTCGATTTTCGTCCGCGCGAAAGATAAAAACACGATCGAGCGAGGGGATGGTGCGGAGAACGAGGTTCCTTATTAAAAATAATTCCCGTGCGGGCCGGTTCCTCCCCGATCCCACCCACCCACCTCTTCTCCCTTCGGCATTCCGTCAATTAAGAGAGCCCTCCCGGTCCAGCGTGGATCCAATTGGAAATAAAGATCACCCGTGCTCGGCGCCCGACGCTTTCGCGATCTTCCGTAATCATAGAGTTTCGTGATATGCTTATTAAATCGAGCCAATCATCGGGGCACCGCGTCGAAGCGCGCTACGCAGAAGCAGAACCCTCGGGGAGTCCTCTTCTCTCCCTTCTCCGCTGCATCCTCCTTCCTCTCCCTCTGTTTCTTTTGCCTAGTACCTCTGGTCGTTCCTCCGACTCGATCGATCGGGACCGGATAATCGTTTTTCCGCGCGGAGACATCCGCTGGGAGATCCAGAAGACTCCTTTCACGAACGTCCGTCGTAGACGCGTAAGCGGCACGACCGCTGCTACCGCTCGGACTCGCGGGTCACGGCCGAGGGTCAAGCGTGATTTTCCTGGCCCACCGCGTGCCGCGGACTCCGACCACGCTTCGCCTCCCCACGGCGAGCTGCTCCTTTGTCCTTCATCCCCCTCGTCCACGACTTCGTTGGCGGTAGAGTCCAGAGGAGATCGAAAGGAGGCAAAGAACCGAGAGATTTATCGAAGCGCCGCAAATATTTAATGTCGGAGGTGTTGATTTCGAAACACAGTTGCTTAAAATCCGGCAGCAAGAGGTGCGAGAGAGAAGCGAGCGAGTGGAAACTTGGATGGTGATTTATTCGCGACGATGCGAAGGGAGATCCGTGGCCCGGAGAGTCGTATCGTCGCAGGCCCCCAGGAAGGCCTCGCATAAGATACGTCGTCGCCGTGGAGGACGTTAACGCGGCGCTACGAACGCGACGGGGGGTTCCGCGTAGCTACCAACCTCATTTTTATGATTATTTGGCGGCGTTATTGCCGCTTGACCCGCCATTAAGCGGTTAAATGGGCCGAGGCGAGAGGGTTCTGGCCGCGCTCTTTACGACACCCCGAGACACTCGCTTCCGAGTGGACCGGAGGTCGACCGTGGGCCTCCTATTTAACCCTCTACCTGATTTCTCCTGCATTTTTAGTGGGGCGATCAAACTTAACGCGACAACTTTTTACCAAGTGCCACCGCGCCGCGCCGCGACCGGCGATCCAGTAGCTTCGCCCCGCGCCAATCCCCTCGCATTTTCCGCTACCCATCGCTCATCAAAAATATCGTTATTTCGATACCTGGATTGCGAAAATAGTTTTTCGCGAACTCCTTTCGCTCCGTCGCGAAGTCTTTCGGCGCGGAATCGGTGGCAGCCCGGCTGAGCCAGTAGCGATCGGCTCGTCGCCGCGTTCGTGATATCGAGCAGCCCACAAAGACCACGACACACACGGGTCCCCGCCTTAATTCCATTTATCGGTTCGCCATTTTTCGCGATCGCGGCATACATTAAGCCACCGTTGCAACACGTAGCCCAGCGAATATACGGTTAAGCCCATGTTTCATTCATGAGCCATAAAGTTCCCGGGGACGATGGTCGGTGGCGGAGCCGAGAGAGTCCGGATCGTCGCGAGAGGGATACGCGAGAGCTGCCTCGCAGCCGCTTCCTCGATCTTGACCGCGCGCGAAGCGGAATCGCCGGCGCACGCGCGACCGTCTTTTCCGTCGTGCCGTTTCGCGCCGACTTGAAGGAATCCCGAGCGTTCTCACGATCCCGCCGAGGAAAGTCGCCGGAGTTTTCTCCATCGGTATCGAGTTCGAAGTTCCGTGACGAAATCGTCGCGCGGAGCGGAACATCGCCGAGGCGGGCGTGGCCCGCCGAATTCTTCCGGCAGAACGTCATCGATTGTCCCGAAGCGGACGAGCCGAAGGATGGATATGGTCGAACGTCTTTCCCGGTGGCAGCGGTGGTTAACCGGTACCCCGGTTGTCTCATTTGCATTCACCCGGGAACTCGAGCGCCGCAAAGGTTGCACAGGAGATACTAGAAAGGAGGGAGATCCTTGCTCTCCCCGTGTATCTCCCCGTGTATTTGTTTGTAAGTCTGTCGCTTTCCTCTCTTTGTCTCCTGTCCGGTCTTCGTCTTTCTCTCCCTCACGTACTTCCTTTTATTCCGCGAGATAGGACGAGGCTCTCGTTTCTCCTTCCTCATTCCATTCGTTTGCGTTCCCTTCCCTTCAGCGCGGTTTCTCTCGGTTTTCGCGTCGAGCCGTTCCCTCCCTCGTCGCGGACCCCGCGGCCACGGGGTGAAACAGAAGGCGAGGAGGAAAGGTATCCCTTGCACGTAGGCGCGAGGTAAAATCCTAAGTAATCGACCCAGCCCGGCAATACGTTTCGCGCGGTCGATGCGCCACGGCCGTCGTTGCATACGCGGCTCGCCGGTTGCCTCCGTTGTTGCCTCTGTCCGTTGTTGCCCTTCTCGCGGCCTAACGGCACATTTAGTGGCAAAGAGCGCGGAGCGGAAGATAAAAAGCGCTGGAAAGCCGAGGAGAGAGCAAACAGGGGTCTCGTAGTAACGGCCAGCTCCGGGTTCGTCGTTTCGAGTTACACGAGTTACCCGCGCGCACCGTGACCCACGACGTCCGCGAGGATCCCGCGGACCATTCGCGACTCTCCTTATCTTGCCACCTTTCCCGTTTCCGTGGCTTCCAGCGCGCCAGTCCGTTATGACGATCGTTCATCCGCTTCTGTCCGCCGCGTCGTCCTCTCGCGGCTCCTACTCGAGATCACCGCGATACGTCAGAGTCGTGGAGATCCGAACAGCCTTCTATCGTCCGCGCACCATCTTCCCGGATGACCAACTGCCGTTCCGCGACTATCCTTCGTATTCCCACCAACTAATTCAAACGTTGCAAATGTAGGCAACATTCTACGAGGATGCTCGATGTGCGGCGTAGTTGAGCCCTGAATTTACGGCGGTGATCGCAGCAGCGCCGATCTTTTGACGCTTTGTTTTGCGATGAACTTTTGACGTCGTTAACGGTCGTGGTGGTGGGGCCCGTCGACTAAAGAAAAGACGATGGATCGCTGACAGATTAAAGGGGAATTTCTTATTTTTTCGACCACCCACCTACACAAGTATTTCTGCGGAATTCCGCTAAATAATAATAATAATGTTTATTAACGGGATTCACCCTTTAGTACAATAAAAAGGAAATCATAAAAGAAAACAGTGATAAGGCGGGACGACATTATGTACGCATAGAAGAGATACAGAGACAGAAATATATAAGAGTCTAGAGTAATAGAGTAATTGCGAAGAGTAAATTACCGCTTACAACTAGCGCTAACGGTACGCTTCAGTGCTGTTATAGAGTCAAAAAATATGTCAATTTCGTTACTAAATTTGTTGACCGTTAAACACATATTATTGACGGGGTTAAATTTTCCATAAGATGTGCGATGCTGTTGTTCGAATAGGGTATGTGGAAATCTAGATACCCTGGATCAGTAGCGGAGAGCTGGGGATGCGCGATATCCGGAGTCATCGGGTGTCTATCGCGGGCAGAAAAATGGAGGAGGTGGAAGTGACGGGCGCGTTAAAGATCGTCGGTCGGTCGACGAGGAGGAATCTGCGGTGGATGGACGATGATGGCCGATAGTTTAAACGACCTCGGGGTTCGGGATGAGTTTGAGGAAGACGAAGGGCGCCGACTGGTCCCGGGAGGAGCGTCATGAAGAAGAGGGAGCACCTTATCGAGATTCCCGACGGCCTTGCCCGTCGATTTATCACTCTCGCATAATAGGCCCGTGTGTAGATATTCCAGGGCTCTCGCGAGAAGAAAGATCATCCTCCTCTTTTCCTTGGCCGGTCGGTTCGTTCGCCGACCCTTCTCGTTTCATTTCGTTTCGTTCGGGCGGGCTTCGCCGCGAGGGGAACGCGCGGAGAGGGTGGCGAGAGAAGCGCGCCTTCCTCTCGAGCCGCTACTCTTTTCTCTCACGACGCCAGAAACTCGATCCAATCTTCTCGAAGGGATCTATGTAGAACGCTCCCCTCATTTGTCTACCGTCCTTTTAAAGTTGCATTTCGCGGCCGACCGGCAGCTTCCTCGCCGTCTCGCGCTTAACGTTTCTCCCGGCCAGAAACTCGAACTGCTCACCGGATCGAGTGCCTTTCGACGAACCGGATGCGGTTCGGTACGCGCGAACGAGAATCGCTCTGGATCATCCTCGCGAGCAAGTTCGTGACGGATGCAGCCGTTCACGAGGCGCGATTCTCTTTCTCCGCGTTCGATCTCGCGGCATAGATCGCCCGGGGATTTCCCGTTATTACGTTCCATCGTTGGGCCCCGATCGGTTGTCGATCAGGGAAAGTGGCCAAGGGGGATTGAACGTACGGTGACCCGATTCCCAGCATTTCTCAGCGATATCATGAGCACGGCGTCGCGCAACCGGTAGCGCCGGTAGTCAAGGAATAGAGGAAGCGCGTCGTGTTCGTCCTGTAGTCGGTTTTCGTTCCGTCGGATTCGCGAGCCGGTCGCGAAAGCGACAGCAGCGAGAGGTTCCTTGTCCACATTAAAGCCGATAAATATCTAGAGGAATCCCGACAAGCGTATGCAGGAAACCTGCTCGCGTTCACGATGATCGAGGAGCTGTCGTCGCGCGCCGCGACTTTCAACCGTACAAACGATATTATTTCTTCCTCCGTCGCTCGACTCCGTGGACATATTTCATCGCGAACCGACAACCCCTTTCGCTACCGTGCAAACGTTTTCTCCGCCGCGCTGCTGGCATCTTCCCATTTTTCTTGAAAACGCCGGTGCATGTAATTACGCGAGGCACCGACGTCGGTGATCGCTCGCCGCAAAAGGGCAGATCGCGACGGGCGAATTTTCGGAGAGGTGGAAATCGCGGAGGAGTTGATCACTCGCGTCGACTCGCATACGCGAGGATCTCTCTCGATCGAAGGGGGCAGCGCGCGGCGCTGGGTGGCGAGAGGAAAGAGAGGAGGGCAGCCAGAGATGTTCTGGCTGAATTCCCGTCTTCGCCCGGGGCGGCCAACAATGACACGCTGGCAAACTCGCATCTGTACGTAACCTTACCGGTTACCTTGTCCCTGTCCCTCTCTCGCATCCACGTCTCACCGTCTTCCTTCGTTTCTTTCGGCGAACGGTCATATTTTTTTGTGGCCCGCAATTATTCCTCTCAAATTACTGGTTCGCGATGCACCGCGGAAAACTTATAATACCGGAACGCGCGAGCGCCCAAAATAAGAAGACGACAGATCGCCTCTCGGCTAAATAAAATGCTCGACAGTCTCGTCGCCGCCATCGTCGAACGTCCGTCCACAGTCCACGATACTTCGCCGGCACGGCGGCGATGCCCGGCAACAAGGGGGCGACGCGACGCGACGTAGCGACTCGAGACGAGGGAATCTTTATTCTCCGGGGCGCGGCGGTTCTGCCCGAAACTCGTGAAAGTATCTTTGGAGCAATCGTCGAACCGATTATTTCGGGTATCTTTTCGAGCAATCCTGCTGTCGGTTTTCGGTACCAGAAAGAATGACTTTCTTGCGAGCACCGGAACCCCGTAATTTGCTCGGCCACGCGTAAACTAGGCACTGTGGGAGCGGCGAAATCGTTAAAATTACGATTTCGAACGACGCTCCGGATCTTTTTCTCCCGGTCGCGCGAGCTAAGTTTTTACCGTCGATTCGCGGCAATGTGCGTGCTGGATGCGAAAAAAATATTTCCTCGAAGCAATCATCATTACGCGGGCTTATCGTCGTGGGGCTGCTAGGAGGGTACGGGTCGCCGGCGAGGCGCGTTTTCGAGGAGACGACGCGCGCAAGGACAAAGAGGACGCGTCTCCGTCGGTTCGTGGAAAGGGGGGGGGGGGGGGCAGAGGGAGGAGGGAACGGGCAGAAATCCGCCGGTTTCGCGAACCGTTACGAGTAATTGGTTCTCTAGAACGCGATTCCTGGATTCCTAAGCGCGTTCCAATGCAAAAGATATAAAATACGAAGCGTTTCCGTAATCGCGGTTCGGCACGACGCTCCCGCGTTCCCCGGAGCCCGGCCGTAAACGGCCATTGTTCCCGCCGCGATCGTTATACGGACGGCGTGAATTGCCAAAGAGGATCGTGAGGGTCGGCTACGAATCGCGACCGAGCCACGGATCTCGAGATATCGAACCTAGCCGACCGCGTACCACGCTCCGTTCCGACTTTTAACATTTTTCATTGAAATTCCTGGGATGGCGGAACGCCGCTCGCGGAAACGAACCGAGCGGACCGACCACGACGAGATTTATCCCCCGCGGCTTTGTCACTCCCGCGACAATTCTAGCGAACTTGTAAACACCTGGCGCAACCTCGAACGCGCTTCCACGAGGCGGCGTATGCAAACCAGTTTTCTGGTGTCGCTTACTTTTTACGAGCTGCCAACGGGTTTATTTCTTCGTCCGAGCTTATGACTTCGATGCATCCTGGAACACGTCGAAAGGAGACAAATAATGCGTCTGGGAGTCTGCCACGCGAGGAATCGTAAAACTTTTAATTAAGCGAACCGTCGCGTCGTCGAAAAGAGGCTCGGGTTTCAGAAGAATTGTTCCGTGGGGCGCAATAAAGATTAACCGTGGAACGTCGATGGATGGCTTCGTGAAGTTCCATCGCGTTTCTAGACGAAGTCGCGGGAGCACGCTGCTTCGCTTTCGCTAATCTCTAGTCGAGGAATCGTTAAATTTGGAAGAGAAACGGCCGTATTAAATGGCCGCGCGGGGCGGCGGGAGGCGATGGGCGCGAAAAAGAACACTGTCGTCGAGCGAGGCTGTGTGAAACGTGAGACGCGGTCTCATATTTGCTTTCCACCACTATCCTTAATGACGTTGTAGCGGTCGAAGACGACAATGAGATTATCGCGAGATAGCCCCGGCTGATACATACGTTTCTCCGGCGCGGTTAATCCCGTCGTTTCCTCCGAGACCTTATTCCGTCGGATTCTTTCGCTCGCCGCTTCGCGTTTCGAAAGTTCGCTTCCAAGCGAGATCGCAAATTTAACGGTTATGTCGTATAATCGACTCTCTTTTTATTTATCAACTCAAGCGTCGTGCAAATTGACTTGCAAATGTAACGCCGACCTTGCTTCGCGAAGCGCTAACGTGTTCAAAGGTGTTAACTGTGTATTTCGTGTACAATTTTAAGATCGTAGCGCCTGAGGATCCACGATAATCCATCACCGAGGATTCGTCAGTCGTTAGGAATTTTCGAGCGAATCGAAGAGACTCGCGGAATAATCTCGTCAGAGATCGTACGAGATAAGAGCGTGCGGTCTCGCCTCCCGTCGTAAATAAGCAATAAAAGGCGAATCAATAAAGCGGACTATTAAATACGCAATATAACGCCCACTTTCGGTGATTCGTGGATCCGCGACTTCTCTTCCTCCCTTCTCTCTGCGCACGCTTTATCGACGCGTTTCCGAATCGCC
This sequence comes from Perdita meconis, assembly GCA_030770465.2. NCBI lineage: Eukaryota > Metazoa > Arthropoda > Insecta > Hymenoptera > Andrenidae > Perdita > Perdita meconis. The sequence continues at coordinate 7,100,916 of JASKOS020000007.1, forward strand.
GTGCATACGTAGGTGCCATAACAGCGGCGCGCTTTGTGAGAACGCGCGCAGGCACTGTGGTGTCTTCCCGTACTTTACGAGACAAGGAAATTAGTTAAATGTGTAATAATGCTCGACGGGGGGCACCAGGGTCGAGGATCCCTTCTCCTCCCTCGCAGCCCTTGTCCCGGGTCAGGCGGCTGTACCCGCGTGTCTCTTCAGGCACTCCTCCTCCTCCTTCCTCTCCTCTCCTCCTCTCGTTGACTCTCAGTCATCCTTTGCCGCGTCGCGTCGTATTCTCCGTCAGCGTCTTATTCCTCGAGACTCTCTCACCTGGTGCCGGAGAGAAGTCTCCCGCAGGACCACACGCGGAGAACCGCGCTATCTCTTTTACACTCGAACGGGACACGCTGACTCGAGAATCGTTTAGGCGGCTTATCGAGTGCCGATAACAATCCGCGCTCTTCCCTCGTCGAGATCTCCAGCCGCGCTCGCGCATTCTTCTCCGATGCGTTAATTAAATCCCTCGTGGAACGCCCGGGAAACTTGATTGGCGTCGTGGCGACGGTATCGAGCCGAAGGCGCGAGACCGAGTCGGGAAGTAGGCTGCGTTTCCGAATTGAAAACAAGGGCAGCGCGACGAGGATTCTATTACGAGCGTTAATCGTTCTACGCGCGAGTCGCGACGCTAAAAGCCCGGGCGGCGAGAGCGAGCAAAAGAAGCAGATGGAAGTCGCGGCTCGACGTTCCTATCAATTTAATCTGCATAATAGCGCCGGCGTTCGGAGCTGCGCTTGCGAGCAACAGTCGCGTTTTTTCGCCGGACGCCGTCCGTTCCTTGCGTACATACGCGAGCGTGTATGTCTCTGGCCTATTAATAACGATGAAATATGTACCGTGCGCGGAGAGTAACGTTTACGAGCAACAAGTAAAGTATTACCCGCGAAAGCAATAATTATGACGCAGCGGTAATTAATTATCGCTGCCGTTGATCTACCGCGATCGATTATCGCCGCGTTACGAATAGTATCGTGCGCGGTCGCGATCGCGCGCGATCCGCGTACACGCGGCCCCCGATCGATATTAATTAGAAAAATGAACCGGTACTGTTATTATCGGTAATTACGATCGGAGCCAGAATCGTCGTAACGTGTGCTTTTCGTTCGTCGACGAGTCGAACCGCGCCGCGAATTATCTAAAGTGTAACCGGCGTCGGTGTGCGTCTTCCCTCCCGTCGATGTATCAAGGGACACGCTCGAACGGGCATCGAGAGCTCGGTCGATTTTTCTGCCGTTTGCCTCGGCCATGAAAAGCACGCGGAGCGTGCAACGCGAGCCGCCACGCGGCACGGCGACATTTCCCTCCGATTTACGGGTTTCCCGGGAGGGTTCACGCGAGGCGTGCCTCGTTTCGCGCAGATATTTATCGCGCCGCGTAATTGAAACGTTCGTGCGACCACGCGATATCCGATCTAACCCGGCGTTTTTCTTTTTGTTCCAGGTAAGAGACGTACGGCCTTTGCCTAGACGCGGAACGTAACGTTCTCTCTTCGAAGACGTCAGCGGATTCGAGATATGCGGACGAAGACAGACACTCGGTTCGTGCTTAGAGACGCGGAACCGCAGCGAGGAATCGCGCGAACAGGGCGTAGTTGCGCCGCGAAGGAGATTGGACTCGAAAAATCGAGGGCAAGATTCCTGTTGCGTCAGGGATGTCGACCTCGATCGAGTAGCAGCGGGTTACGCAAGTTGAAATCAGTTATTACGGCTAGGCGGTTTTTTCCTCGCTCATTCTTCAGACATTAGGGCCACCTTAATTTCTCGTTCTCACACTCATTCGTTACCAAGAGGCTCAACACTTTCAGGATCTCTCCCGTTTCATCTAGGTTACGTTTCTCCTGAATCGTTTCCCAAGTAATCGATTTTCTGATTCTTCGTGGTGTCCTCGGTACACCTTGACATCCTCCGCGATTCTCGAAGCGTAATTTAGCGTGATTTAAACGCGCCGCATTTCCAGCGGTGCCTCGTGACGAAATTGGTTAGTTAAGTGGCAGTCGGCGCGTTAAGTCGACCATCACGGTGGTCATTACAGAAAATCCCGCGTAATCGTTTGCCAGATGATTTGCAATAATACCGTGGAAGTTCTGGCGGCTGATTGCGGCAACGAATAGAACGCGTCGAGGTCGATCCTTTCCGCTAATTACCTCCGCCGCGTTTTCGTCTTGTTTCCTCCGACGAGGAAGAACGATACGATCGAATCCGGAACCCTGACCCGCGCGAACGCGATCCGTCCAGTCACTCGTCGATGATTTTCCGTTCGCCGGTCGCTAAACAATATCGGGTCCGTCGCGTATAGAGCCGCTTCTGTCTTCGGAGCAATACGATCGATACCATCTGCAAATCTTCCTCTCCTTTCTCTCCGTCTTTGTTGGCGCTCGCGCTGCTCGCGGAGCGAGCGGGTGGGGAAGGAACGCGAGGAGAGAGAGAGAGAGAGAGAGAGAGAGAGAGAGAGAGAGAGAGAGAGAGAGAGAGGGAGGTAAACCGCATGTACCAGAACGTATACGTGCAATGTAGCCAGGAGAATGAGATATCGGACACTGACCCGCGCAACGTACTGGTCGGCTACGGTTCCTCACGGAGAATACATCATTTACTCTTTACTCCGCTATTGTACGAGGCCGCGCCGGATGGCGAGCGAGGTATTTCGATAAATATGGTACCTGTCGCGGGTATTATTTAGAGACGGCCGCGACATAATCTAGAGGTTGCATCTTTAATTTTTCCGCGGCGCTGAATGCGCCGCTCGTAACCGGAACACGTGGCCTTACTTCGGTCCCAGAGAGAAGGTTCACGATGGTACGAGGTACGCTCGGAGCGGCAATTAATAGGTCCTTTTGCGCCTTGGGCGAGGGATATTACGTGGACGCGGGAAAGTAGGCTACCCCCGTAAGTTTTTCGATTTCGTGAAAGCGGTCGGCGCGGCGCGGCGCGAGCAGTGTGGGCAGAGGCATGGGTGAATGCGGTTAGATTCCGAGGGTCTGAGAGAGCAGCAGGAAGAGGCTAGTCACCGGTAGCTAGGTGGCCAGTTAGCGGCCAAGTGTCGTGTTTGCGTTGGCTCGTCGTAAACCTGCCGAGAAGAGGGAGCCCGGATAGCCACCGTGGAGGAGGCTGCGCCCATCTTCTCACCCTTCCTTCTTCTCCTCTTCCTCTTCCGTCTCGGCCGTGTCGATTGAATATCGTCCTTCTGACAGGGGTCTTTGCCGCGTCTCGAATACCATTCACGTAATATCAGTCGGCGCGCGTAGTCCCGTCGCACCGTGGAAAATAATACCTCGCGTCGCCGCACGGGAATCCACTAAATACACGCATACTCGCGCGCGAGTGGCAACGCGGAACGATCGTTCGTCTTCGTTCCTGCTCGACGCGTTCCCAGGATACGCCGACGGCTAAGCCTCGCCGAAATTTCAACTCGAGAGAGACTCGAGGAGCTTCATCATCCTCGTTCGACGTTATCGGCGAGGAGACGAGTTTATTCGAATCCCGCGGCGAAACGTCGTCGCGCTATCGCAACATTATCGGGGTTTTTAAGTCATCCGTCCTCCCGGAACGAATCGGATGGCCTACTTCCAATTAACGTCGCGCTCGAACGCGGAGATCGATAAACGAGCCGGACCAGCTTCCTCCAGAACCCAGCGAGCCTCGTTTGTCGATAATATTATCCGTCCGCTGTCCGCGACCAGTCACAAACGTTGCTGAATCAACCATAAGGAGTCACTGGATCGCTTCGCGCGAACAGAGAACAGGTTTTCCATCAAACAGGCTGCGTAGAGCAATCTCCCCGCTGGTTCACACGTACCGTCTAGCCGATCTCCCCCCGGTGCGATGGATCATTGGCGATCGTCGCGCGCAATTAATCAACAAGCCAGGCGACAGGATTTATGGTCGACCGTGCGGATATACACTGTAATTTTGACAAGAGTGTCGCGCACGACGACGCGACGACATCCCTTCGTCGCGTCGCGACGCGACGGCTGCGGCGCTCCGAGTCGCCCCGTTGGCATTCTTTCGCTCGTCGCGGCACGCCGCGTTTCAATCGACTCCCGCGAATTCGTCATAGAGTAGAATAATTAACGAGCGACCGCGGTCGAAACAGGTTTCAATTGGATTGGCGGGAGGGCGAGAAAAACCGAAGCATGCTTCTTGCGAGGAGTCCTTCGATCGATCTTCGGTCGCAGACGCATTCCGCGGACGGAAAGTATCCGGTGCTCGAAAGTCACGGTACCGTGGACTCATGAAAGTCGATGAACCGGCCGTTTCGCGAGCGAGCGTCGACATCGACGACGTTACTATCGGCCGCGAGACTTCCGGCCCGGTCGTTCTCTCGGAGAGAGGACGCTCTCGCGGTCGCTCGCCGGGGACAAGGCTCGGAGGATCGCGCGTCCCCCGTCTCTGATAATGGCGTCGATTTGAAATTCATATTTGACGCGGTTTCCGGGTCGTCGTTCGGCGAGCCGCCTTTGAAAACGAGATCGGAATGGCCGCGATCCCAGCGACTTCCTAGGGAAAACTACTGATCGTTGAGATTGAGCTAAAAGCGCAGGGCTTCCAAATTGTTCTTCGTTCAAAATGCATTGTTCTAAAAGCAGCGCTCATGCGAAATGACCTTGCCGTATTTTCTTGCTACCGCCGCGCACTCGTTTTCGAGCGCAAAAACACTCCTAACTGGTTCGATCTTCCTCCGATTCGACCTCGTCCGACCGATCCGCATACACGAATCGACTGATGTCCTATCGACTAATAGTTATTCCTCGCACCACGAAAAAGTCCTGTTAGAAGAAGCGGAGTTCTTCGACCCTGACGGCGCTTTTGAATGCGGAGAACGAGAAGGCGCTAGAGAAGAATAGAGGAAGAAAGGTTGGGCCAGGCGGAGGAACGCTGGCTGGTCTACGACGGTGGAGGTGGAAGGCAGTTCTGACGGGGCGGTTTTTGTAGCTTAGCCACGCACGCTCGCTTTGCAACGCACAAAAGGGCGCTTCCTCGCGATAATCCTTTATCGTCCTGACCGACCTCGCTCGAATAGTCCGTATTCATAAACGGTGGAGTCATTAGTGGGCTCTCTTTGAGGCACGCGTGGGTAGGGTGGTAATCGGTGGTTACCGGCGCAGGCAGCCGATGAAAGAGCCTACCAGGAGGGAACGGGAACGCGCATCTGACGCCTTGAAATCGCTGCGACAGAGAAAGATATCGTCGAGATTCTATTAATTTCGTTCGGGGAGGGATAAAGCGAACCGGCGGCAAGGCGCGGGATTTCTTTCTTCGCGCTTGCAGCCACGGCACGCACCGAATACGGAGCGAAACTGGTAGCCGACAGGAAAATCGAGATAAGAGGCGGCCAGGGAGGCGCACGAAAGCGGAGAGAACGCGGCGAAGAATGGGGAACACGAGTGGACAGGATCGTGCGCAGCTTCGCTCCGCGCCGGGCAGCGGCGGCGCGGTGCCGAGTGGAGAACAGGAGCGTGCCGCGTAACGATCGCCTCGAAGGGAATCTGGATTTCGAGCAGGCTCGTAACTCGCGTCGCCGCGGCGCGGAGCGGAACGGCGAACGGGAGCGAAGCCGAGGCGAGGGTGTGCCGCGGCGGCGGGCGCCGTAACCTCGTAGGTGTTACGTAAGAGGGAATTCAACGTTCTTCCTCTTTGGTCGGAGCGTTTCATCGGCGTGGCGAGGCTCGGACTTGCGGCGCGTACACGTCCCTTCCGGGGAAGACGCGTCATAACTCAGGGACATCAGCGTTCCGTGATTACGAGTCATTAAGGGGCCGCGAACCGGTCGCTAGCTCTTTGCGCGTTGCGTTCCCGCGTGTATGCGCGCATCGATACGCGGACGCCGAGCTGCGCGTGTGCGCGTGCTCGCGCGGCGGCGCACGGAACCGCTCGCCTCTGCCGAGAGCCGTTCAACTTTCGGCGTGGTCATTCAGTCGTCGACCCATCTTCCCTTCCGTTTATCTCTTCTCCCCTTCCCGTATTCGTCCGCGGCGAGCAGCCCGCTCCTTTTTCGCTCGACCTTCTCCCTTTTACGACGCTATCGCGCGGAGGTGGACTCCGCACCTGTTCCAACCTTTATCCGCGCGCGAACACGATCGCCGAATCGTCGCCCCTCGCGACGCCTTCGCCACCGCCGAGATTTGAGGGAATCTTGGAGGAAGGATGTCGTTTCGATCCCAACGGGCTGTGTGCATCCAGTGCGAGACATCGCGACGCGAGATCGACGAGCCCCGAGGCGAGCGAAGATACGGATTTCCATACGCCCTGTTAGCTTTTTCTACGCTCGCTGAACCGACCGGAATCGCTGAATATTTATACGCGGTATTGAAGGTTGAACAATGAGTGGCTGCCCACGCGAAACTTCGTCGCGGCGAACCTCGCCCCTCGAACGGTTTCGACCGCGGCGATCGAGCAAAAGCGGTAATCGCCGCTCGAAAAACCGAGACTCGTTGCATCCGCTGGACGATTCTTTTATCCCGTCCGTCGATTCGACTCGCGGGATTTTCTGGCTAATGGGGCAATCTGCAAAGTCGCGTGAACCTCGCGCCTGAGACTTTCCGCATCGACGGGAACAACCGCGACGTGATGCGCGCAAGAAAATATTTACGCGCCGCGGCGGCGTCCGCGGCCGCGGGGCGAGCGTCCGCGCAAGAAACGACCAATCCGCGACATCCTCCTCGGGAGGCGACCTAATGCTCGACTCGCATGAGACCGCGACAGTATCTCTCGGTATATTGTCGCCCGCTCCCAGCTCAGAAAAAACCAGACCGACACGCATTAACGTTCCGCGCTTGCGTTATTTTCGAGCCGCTCTAATATTTCACGATTTAATCGAAACAGTCTCGGTGCAATTATATCTCATCCTGCCTTCGAAACAAATTAACCTTCGTGAACTGCGTCTTGGGTGCGAGGAACGTTTCCTTCGAGGGTTCCAACTTCCAACACGCGGCACGGTTCGCGGGGTTCGTTCGAATATTATGGTTGAAAATCCCGAAGGCGTGAACGCGAGTCGTGAGTTCGCGAACGAAACTGTTAGGCGCGGTCGCGTTTCGACGAATCGATATCCCGCTCGCGATTCGAGCGAGAGGTTAATAGCCCCTTGTCCCCGTGCGGTAGCTTACAAGATTCTCGCGTGTCCGATACGGTCGCTTAATGTTCTCCGATAGCGGATGCTCGGACGCGGTTCGTCGCGTTGTCTCTTCGCGAAAAGCCCCGAGGCAAACAAATTGCCCGGAGGGAGAGCGTAAGCGGCCTCGTTCTCTCCGCTCCACGGTTATTTATAACGCGCAAAGAGTACCGAAAGACCGGTGCGCGTTATGGGCTTTTTGTGGCGCGGCCGGGTCGAGTCGGATAAAAGTTCTTACGCCGGTGCGAAATTCGCAAAAACCGCGAGTCGCTTCGCCGCGAACGACCTCGCGCGTTTACGGCGATGCGACGTGGCCGAAAGGGAGGGGAAGGGAGATGCGAGGGCCGCGCGTGTCGCCGACGTTTCTAGAAGTCCGCGTGGTTGCGCGCGAGGACGGGAACCGGGACATCCCGAGGACGTCCCTGAACCTTGGTGTTCGTGATGGCGAGGCCCCGGCCGAGGGGGAGGCGCGGTGAAGTCCAACCGGGGGGGGGGAGGGACGGCGAAACGGCGCGGATATTATTTGCCATTAAAGCGAGGGACAATTTAAAAGCTATTACTATTACTCACGGCCTTCGTGTGTACGCGGGCCCCGTCGGTCTTTGCCGCGATCGCGCGGAGACGCCACGATTTCTGCGGTCCGCCTCCTCCGTTTCTTCGGACACCGAGATCGTTTTGCGTGACCGAGTCTCTTTCTCTCTCACTCTCTCTCTCTCCCTCCTTTGCGTGGCCCCCTCGCGATTTTCACGGAGTTACGCGTTTCGCTCGCGAAACGGGAAAACACATTACGAAACGGTGCTACGGGACACGCGGCTAGCTCCGGGTAGCCGTGCTCGCTGATCTAACTTTAATAGACCCCGGCCTTGATGGTAATTGTCCCCGAGCACGCCGAGCGAAATTCTTCGTGAGCCTTTTCGTTACGGTTCTACCTGGTCATCGAGTTCGTGCATCGCGCACGGGAAGACTTTGCGAATCGGCGCGGCTTCGTACTCGCGGCGAAATTCCAAAGGGATCATGAAAGGCGGTGCGGCGCGGCGCAGCGCGAGGATCGCGGTAACAGCCGCATAGACAAGCGTTACCGTTCGCGCGAACGGCGAGGTAACAAAAGCGACCGGCTACCGGGGCCTCGGAAGAGGGAGGCTCGCCGGGGCTCGTGGAGCGAGCGACTGTCTGGTCGGAGCGTTCTCGAATTCCTCGCGCGGAAAAGATTAAGATCGGTCCGTGGAGGAAAGCCGAGTACGACGACGTATGCGTGCAGTGACTCCGTTAAGACGAACAGCCGAGAAGGAAGAGAGCGACGATGGAGAGGCGTGAGGAACAAAGGGCGGGAGGAGTGGCGAGAGGCAGGGAGGGCTGAGGCAAGGGAACGCGAGGGAAGAAAAAAATCTCACGAGGTCGTGCCTCGTTAGTCTCGGATCTCCGAATAATGGCGGCCGTCCATTAAACAAACAGCAATTTAGGGTACTTGGACTTGTGGCGAAATTATCGGAACGCGCGGCGGAAATCGTTAACGCGTCGCCGCGAACCGCGTGGCGAACTGGTCTGTAATTCCGTCCGAAACAATTAGCTCGTTCGCAAATGATTCCGCGCGCGCACATGCGGGCTCCGCGCTGCCCAACCGCTGAAAATTGCTTTACGACTCGTCGATTGTCTCGTACGCGCGGGCACCGCCTTTTAATCGCGCCTCATCGACGCGTTTTAACGCTCTATCGTCTTTCTCACTCGCTCCGAAACGCCAACTCCCGAAATCGCTGCAATTTCGTCGAATACCTCCGAATCGCCGATCTTTATCGCGTTCCTCACTTTTTATTCGCGGTTATTACGAACGCTCGTCGCTCTCGAAGCGGACGTTCCTAATGGACGCCACCGTCTGTTCCAATTTAACTTCGCGCGAGCTTTTGATCCTAATTCTAATTTCCGTGCACCTGCCGCAGACACGCACCGAAGGCCCCGGTGAAAAGATGTCTGCGGGTCTTTCTTCCAACTCTAAGCGATTTGTAAACCCGATGTTTATTAATAACGAAATATGAAAAACATTGTAACTAGTCTTAATCGAATTATTCTGCGATTACAATAGTGAATGAATGCAGTTTATGTATAAACAAAGAAGTCGGTATAGTATTTACTCCAGAAATCAATGACCCCTGCCTATTATTCCCCCTGTTTCTCGGAACTGCGCTAGTCAGCAGCTCGCCGTCTGTCTTCCGATTTTGCTGACGCTGTAGAAAAAAAACCGTAGTGACCGAGACGCTCTGTCGAGCTCTTCCCCACGTACGTCTATGCTCGGTCCTTGTTTCAGAGCGTGGAGCACGGAGCAAGTTTTTTCTGCTGGCGCAGCGTCTTCCACAAAGTAGCAAGACGAGGGAGTCGTAGGTTTCGACTGGATTCGCGGAAAGAGACAGAGCGAAAATACGGGGAAGACGAAGTGAGACGAAGCATAGTGCAGTATTTGGTTTTTTTTTCTTGGGTGTGAACAACGTCGAGGAGTTCGGAGTTGCTGACTCTGCGTACTTCCAGGAAACGGCGCGGGAAATAGTCGCGAGTTCGTCGTATCGTGGAAACGACTGTCGGCGACGCGGCGGATGCGAGTCGATCGATTCGTCAACCGCTCCGCGTAAAGACTCTTTCGAGGGTTTCGTATCGCGAAGGCAGGGGCTCGAAGAAGGGGGCAGCGGTCTAAGAAACGCGGGGACCGCGAAGGCCCGGGAGTGGCTTCTTTATCGCTGGCTCTCGTCTTTTCTTCCGTCCCTGGCTCGGTCGCAATAATTAGACGTAGGTCTTTCGAAGAACGGCGATCCGCGCTCACGATACTCCCGTCAGCGGGGAACAAACTGGCCTCTCGTAGAAACTGGGCCTTGCGCGGTGGACTTTCGAGACAAACGGTCGATAGGCAATTAATCTCGGCTTCGCCTCTCTCGCCTCCTTTTCTTGGTCCCCGGCCGGCCGGCCGGCTCCGGCACCGGCGACAGCGAAGAAAAAGGCCGTGCGCGCCGCGCCGGGCTCCGGATGAAAAATTCCGCGTCGTATCGCCGTCGGTATACACCGTCCAATTTGAGAGCGATATCTTAACCCGCCAGTGGCATTGCGCCGCAATAAATAATGTCGGTCGCAAGGAGCGCGCCGATAGAACGCGGTCGCGTCGCCCGGAGCCCGACGCTCGTGCGACTCCTGGACACGGATTAGCGATGCTCGTTCCAGCGATCTCTCGATTGCCTTTCTGCCTTCCAATTTTGATCATTCCGCGAGATTAATTGTCGCGGCTGCGTTGCGAGTCCTTCGAGCGAAGGCAATTGGGAAATGTATTGGCTCCGGCTTAAATTGAAAATCGTCAATCCTTCGTGAATTAATTAAGGCGCGGCCGACGAGGTGTCCAGGTGCGAGATCGAGAGCCACGGGGGCGAATCGATCGCATGCGTGAACAGGTGCTTAGCGACCGGTCGCTCCGCGATTCGGTGGATCTTACGTTCTTGCCGATCGTACATGTACGTGTACCGCCTACGGTGCCGGATTATGGAACGGTACCGCTGAAACGACGGAGATCGAGTTCCCTCGATCGACTCGGACCCCGTGTTCATTCCTTTCTCCGCGGTGAACGTTGCGTGAGTGTTTCGATCGCGGCGCGCGGTGTTCGAGAGCAACGAATTCGCAGGAAGTTCAATTCGTCGGGTTGCTCTCTCGGTCGTTAGGCGGGAAGAGTAGGAAGGCGTTTCCGGTGAAATAAATTTGCCGGACGGGGCCCGACCTTGCACGAAACACAGCGATCGCTCTCCGTCGAAACTCGCCGCGTGTTTTCGGCGCGTGAAACGCGTTCCACGCCGAGCGCAGGAACTCGCCTTCAATGCGCCCCAATGGGTTCGGCACGTTTAGGATTCAAGATTTAATTGCCGATTAACGGATTCGCACGATTTGCTGCGAGTTCGAAGGAAACTCGCGGCGGTTTCACGCCGTTCACCTTTGCCACGGGCGGCAAACAGTTTCGCTTCGCTTCGAACGGACGGTCCTTTAGAAAATATAATCGCCACGATCGCGAATTTTTCCGACGAATTAACTCTCGCAGCTGAAACGTTCTGCATGAAACTCCAGGTAAACGGGTGTTTCGCATATGAATATTCATTCGCCGGTTGCAGTCTGGCGAACGGTTCCGTCGCTAATGCACGCGACTATTACGCGTCCTTTTGATGCTTTCGTTCGCGAGATCCAGCGGCGTTTCGTGGCCGAAGAAAGGCGCCTAATCGTTCAGATTCATTAGGTGCGTTTCGCTGGATCTCTCGTAACGGCGACGACGTTTCAAGCATCTCTCTCTACCTCGGTTAATCGCGATTCAACGCACGTAGCCCGACGGCGATGAAAGGCGTCGACGCAACTCCCTGCGCTTCGTCATGCGGCCACGGTCGCGGTCCGCGTGTTCCGTGACTGTCAATCGGCCGCTACGAATGACCTCTCACTTGTCGTGTGTCAATCATAAAATCTATACTCGTCGCGCATGCTATGCCATCGCGCCATTGTTCTCTCCTCCCTTGATTAATCGCCAACTCCGGAGGGAATTCGAATGCAAATATCCGGCGCGGCGGATCGAGGAGCGTGCTTGGTGATCCAAGGATTTTCATGCGCGTTTCCAACAGCCGCGGCGTAAAATCGGCGGCGAATCGGGTCGGATGGAAACTTTAATTAAAAGCTCGCGATCGCCAGCCCGATAGGGATAGCGCGCGTGTTCTTTCTCGCGACTTTCGCTCGTAATTAACGTGACCAGCCGTGCTCCGTTAATTCGGCAGGCACCGGAGAAAGGAGGGTGCCTTTATTTGAAGAAAAAGTCGCGGGAATTATTTCGCGAGACGACGCGGCGTATCGATGCGCCGGATCTCCCGCGGCTGACCATCGTGAGAAGCTAGCTGCATAAATTAATTACCGAAGCGGATTCTGCCGAGTTCGCCGGGTAACTTCGTGATTAGAGAATCGCGCGTTTAATTGATCGGGCCACGGGTGACTCGAATCGACCGGTCCGCGACACGCTTCGTCGCTGCTTTTCGCGCGTTAATGGCGAGCATTGACGTACCTGGCGGCGCAACAAAAGATTCCCACGGAGAAAGGGGAGGGATCGTCGCGACGCGGAAGACGAATCGCGGGATCTCCGTACGCTCCATTTTTCGTTCTCTCTGCGCGAGATTCACGAGATGCACGATCGGTCGGTTTCCGTAAAATATCACCGGCCCAGATTTGCATACACTGACGCGGAGAAAGGTGCGATTTCCATCGTTCGTATCGCCCCGTCTTCGCTTCCGGGGGAAAGAGGAGAAAGCGATCGCGCTCGCGCGCGCGGGCGAAGGCGCCGCGACCGAAAGTATCGACTTCCATCGTGGAATCGGTAAATCGGTCCTCGACAGAAAGAGCCCGCGATTCCTTGGGATCGTGGCGGCGAAACGGGGCCAGGTTCCCGACGAGCCCTTTGATCGAAAGGGAGCCGACGATGCGACGCGATACGGCGAAACGCGAGCAACAGCCGATTTCTCACGAGGTCGCGCGCGAAAGGAGGTTGGAATCTGGGGACAAGAGGAGCGATAGGACAGCCGGGGACGAAACAGAAAGGAACAGAGAGTCCCCGCCTCCGCTGTGACTGTTCTCTTCAGGTCCCGTGTGTGCCGCGGTCCGGAGGTTTTACATTCCGCGAGGATTTATCGTAGGAAAGAACGTGTTCGCTTGTGTAGAAGCAGCGTCATGAAGGGGACCGTGATCTGACTACATCTCTTATGCGCGCTATATATCAGCGTGCCGGCAGGCAAGAAAGAGAAGGCTAGGAAGAGAAGGCGAGTCCTCCCGTGAGTCTCGTGGCTCGGTTACGCGGAGACACGTACCTACGTGTGTATACATCTTTACGTACGTAGCAGGCCAACGTACGGCAGATAAAGGTGCGCGCACGGCGGCGCGGCGCGGCGGCAGAATTCGTCGGAGCTCCGCGCGCGCTCCGAAAAGGGAGAAGGGCGGCGGGAAGCGCGCCGAGATTTTCGTATTATTTCTGAGAATTCTTGCTGGGCCGATCGTCCTAGCGATAGAGGGGCCTCGGTGCCCTTTTTCCTTCCATCTTGGACAGAGGAGCCGGAGAGATGGACGCGGGAGAAAAACGACGAAGAAGGAGGAACCGGGGGAAGACGGGTTCGGTGTAATCGAGATGACTCGTGGCTTCGCGAGCTTGACGAGCCTCGCCGCGACCGTCATTTCTTTCTTTCGAGTTTGTAAAAGGCGAGTGCGCGCTGCGCGACTTTTTACCGGGCGCAAAACGCTACGCAGAGTCGTTCGTAGCGCGTTTTTCGTCGGCTACATGGCTTCAAAGAAACGGTTAACGCTCGCTGATCGATACGCCTCCCCTTTTTGTCAGCGGTCCTTAGACCGAGGATTAAGTGGAACCAGACGCGTTGACCGGCGAACGACTTCCGCCTCCGTCGCGCGAGGAGGGCCGTGTCAGCCGTCTGATTTGTTTTGATGGAATGAATCGGGCGAAAGCGAGATGAGCCAATCCGATTACGAGAGCTTGTCTACCAGGGATTAGGCCGTCGCGAGCGTACGATTCGAGGATCGTCTCGGTCCCTCGGTGGTCCGGCCAGATGTCTGCTCGGAACCGCGCGGTCGGCGCGCACGCGACGATCGAATCGTCGTCGATCGTCCGCCGATCCGGGGGATCGGTTTCGCGACTGTCATCGCCCCGGTTGTCGGTGAAGCTTCCACTCGCAGTGACGCGGCATGACGTAATTAAACGGCCTCGCATTATCCGCCAGTTAACTCGAACGTCGTAGGAGACACCTCTTTTTGCCGGTCGAGCGAATCCCGCGCGCCAAGGAATCTCTCTCCTTCTTTCATTCTCTCGCCGTTTGCCCGTTTTTCTGCCCCCCGTCCAACTTCTTCTCCCCCGAAGCTTTCTGTCTCACCTCCGCCCGTTCCATCGGCCGCTGGTCGGTCGACCGGCGACGGTAGCCTGGCTTTCGAGAGCCGTAAACCTAAGCTTAATTACCAATTAGACGCAGCGCGGAGGCACGCTTTCGCCCGGTAAAATCGATTAGTGGCATGGGACACGACGCGAGTACACCGCGCGGTCCGCTCGCCGCGGGGCTAAGCGCCTCGCTCCCTCGCACCAATTTAGCGGTACACGGGCACACACTCTCGCGCGCGGCCCACGGTACGTGGGACAGAGCCACCCTACCGGTCCGCTTATGCAAATCGACCGCATCGCGGAAACCACGGCCACCGCGTGCCGCTTCCCTCCGCGCGCGCCGCCCTCCTGATTTCCCTTATCGATTACGCTTATCGCGGCGCCCGTTTCAGCTCGTTTCGCCTGCGAGGGTGCCCCGCGACGCGGATCTTGAGATCTAAATCGGAAGCTTTCTAAGGCTCGCGGCGGCGGGAACCGTAGTCTTCTTCTCCTCCCCCGCCACCCCTCGCTCCTCCCAGGGCGTTCCTTCGACGGTTTTTATTTTCGGGCGTCGTGACGATTGCCGCGTGAGAAACGGGGACCACAGGGACGAGTTATTTGGGGAAGGGGGCAATTAATACGTTTCACCGTGGCTTCGAGAGTACAGATCAACCGTGGAAGATAAACGAACGTGAAAGTGGTCCGACTGTTTATTGCCGCGGGTTCGGTCGCGCGCTCGTTCGTCGCCGCTGCCGGCGAGGTTTTAGTTTTCGGTGACAGCAAGAGTATCCAGTGTCCGCTCGGCGGCTCGGTTCGGCTCGGCTCGAGCCCGGCATCTCTCGGCGCATCGGCACCGGCGCATGTGCATGTCGATGCTCGGCAGTAACACAGGAACTTCTGGACCCGGGTATCAATTTATGCGGTGCAACATTGTCGGAACGCGCTTGCTTGGCCCCGGTCCACAGCGCCGTGAGGCAAGGGGATGGACCGCACGAAGAAACCCTGTATTCGAGGAGAGAGTGTCTTGTAAGACCGTGTTGGAGGTCAACGATAATTCAGGCAGGAGAATACCAGACCGGTTAACTTTCGAGCTGAAAGAACTCCGCTTAAAATTATACTCGTTCGATTCGACCATGGCTCCCTCTATTCCTCTTCTTCTTATTCCTGCTAGTGTCCCTTCCCCAGTCTCCTCGACCGCCTCTCTCTCTCTCTCTCTCTCCCGTGCTTCTTCTGCCTCTTCTTCCTACGCTTTTTGTTCCTTTTCCGTCGCTACCTCTGTTTCTCTTTCCGTTTCTCCCCCACCCTTTTTATTCTCCTCGTTCGGGAAGGTGTCGTTCGCCGTCGGATCAACGACTCTCGTACGCACTGACGGATTCAACATTATCGTGGCCGTACATTTTGATTAATTTCCCCAAGGCCCGGCCGACTGGGAGGCGAGGGACGTACCGCGCCGTGGTGAAAAAAAGGTTCCTGTGGTTGTCTTTTCTCGACGTCGTTTTTTAACCGGCCAACCTTTCGGGCCTATCGATCATGCGTCGAAGTCTCATCGCGCGAGCTGCTCGGTCGTGCACCGCGCGATCGACCGGTCCATTCAGGCGGATGCAATTTGAATTCAGCTTGAAATATAGCGTTTCCGAAAATCAATTTTGCTCGACTACCGTGAAAAGGGCCTCCGGCACGAGGCCGACGGACCCCGCGGAGGAGGATCGAGTCGCGGCGGCGGCGGCGTACGCGCGAACGCGTACTCCTCTCTTAGGGACTCAATTTGTCAACGAGGATACGCGGTTTTGTTCCACGAACCGGATTCCGTTTCGATGTACGCGCGACGGGGCAAAACACAGCGAGCCGGGCACCCGCCTCGGCACGCTCGCCCGATTATCGAGCTCCAGTCCTTCGCAGCGCTCCTCTTTCCTTGTCTCTTTCTCTACCTCCTCGCCCACTTCCCTTTTTTTTTCCTCCGTCGCTCGATTCTTTTCCCTCCTTTCGAAGTAGTCCACGATACGCTTCCGAATTAGCCGTCGCGATCGGCCAGAAGAAAAGATTCCGCCTCGCGAGGATCGCTGTTTTAATGCGTGGAGTAACTCAGCCCCCGGGGGGAAGAGGACGAAGGGCCCGGATCGTTCAGCTGTTCGTCGGGTCCTCGAAAATTTAAACAACGACACGCCGAGGACGAGGACGACGGGCAGAGATTCGCGATGAAGAGGAGCCGCGGCCGGGGGCAGAGGGAGACGAGGCCCGGGGAGAAGAGAAACAGCCTCTTTGGGCGATTAAACAACTTAGGGACTGCGGGCGAGCAAAGGCGCCGCCTCGTGGACGACGCTGGAATGATTAAATAAATTAGTTGCTCGACAAAGAAGGGCAGCAGCAGGATGACTGGATGGGATCCGTACGAGGGTAATCCCCGTTGAATTCCTCCTAATTATGCACGCTTTACCACCATGGCTACCAGGCCAAGCGAGCAGCGAGCGAGCGAAACGAGGAGCGGGACGCGCGGAGTGAGCAAGATCGCTCCGGCGACGAGGGAAAGAGGAAGGAACGGGTGAATGAGAGAGAGAGCGAGGAGGAGGCTGCGAGAGGAGGAGGACGCGATCGCTCCTTTCCTCCGGTATTCCTCTTCACGTCCGAGCCTCGCCGTCCGCTCCGTTCTACCGCGAGGTGCTGCAGTTCTACCGTCGGCCGTTTTACTTACAAATTCAATAAGCATATATCATATTTAATGCACGCCCTGAGCCGGGAATGTTTCGACCGCCCTGGATCACCTTCCTCTTCCTCCACCGGCTGCCCTCAGCTCGCGCCCTCCCCTCTCTCTCTCTCTCTCGTGTTTGCTTTCGCCGCGCCGCGGTTTCCGGTCGCGCCGATCGCGTCTTTCCGAGATGGAACTCTCCCCCTCGATTCCCGGGGAAGCGAAATCATCGGCGCGATCCATCTTGATCGCGGCGAACCGCGGGAAATTCGGAGTCCATTTTTGGAGCCGACCTCACGCGACGCAGAGACCTACGAAACCGAGCGAGGGTCTCCCTGCTCGCCTTATCGCGTCGGATGATTAACGTCCATCAGTGTCAAGGATCGGCATCCCCCGTCGATCGTATCGCGAAGGGGGCCTATCGAGTTCTCGAACCGCCTTTCCCGCGATCTCACGCGCGCATAACTCTCCTTCTCACTGGTCGATACGCGCGGAGAGCACCGCGGCGGCCGGCGAAAAATATCGTAGACGCGTACAACCGGAGGTTATCTCCCAAGCACCGTGTTTTATTACCCGGAACCAATTACACCCTTGCTCTCATTGTCAGTGGTAGTCCTTCGATGTGTCAGCCACCGGGACCGTTAGTATTCTTCGGTGGCCCTTGCCGAGGTCTCCGTTCTACCGACACCTCCGTGTACGTGGTCGATATACACGGCTCTACACACGCGGTCAACATGCCGGTGTACATACGCGGACGGACAGGAGGGGGGCTCGCGAGCGAGGATCGACGGTCTGGGAGAGCAAGAGGGAGCGAGAGAGAGAGAGAGGGGCACACACGCAACACGGACCGAGATCGTAATGCGTTACCCACGGCGGTCGACGTTCGATAGAGAACGAGATAGCGGCACGTCGTACGGTGGGAGGCCACGTATCGGGACGTATCTACTAATTAATTTATACAGGTTCCTTCGAGCGGCTCACACTAATAGAAACAGCGACGAGGAGGCTGTCTCGCCCCCTCCCACCTCGCTCCCCTAGAAATCGTTGGCCCGTCTCATTTCGGGGTGAAAGGGCGCGACAGAAGAAAGTTGGTCGCGCCGCGACGCGCTGCGAAATGACTACGCGGAGTCGACACGGTGGAGGACAGTAGGACGAGGCTTGAATTTGAAAGGAGCACCGCGAGTTCCGTCGGTCGGTTCGCATTCGCGCTCGGCAAATCGACGAAAAGGGCGTTAATATTATTTATAACGATAATTAAGTGCAGCCATGGGCAATACGCGTCCGGATGAACTCGGACTCGAGCGTCTCTCCGTGTGTGCGCGCGCTCTCGCCTGCGCCACGGGAGACCATAAAATATCTTTAATGCCTTTCCGATTCAAATTTGGCCCTTAATGGCCGTAATAGTTGATCGGTACAAAGGACGAGCGAGTCGAATCGTGGCCCTCGCTGCACCTGTACCGGCCGCGTCTAACCGAGCAAGCGTGGGTGCATCTCCGGGCCGATCTGCCGGCAATATCGACGCGGTGAGATTGAGACCTCCCCTTCTGCGTTCCTACCTCTCGACAACCCCGTTTGCGAGCGGCTTTTTGCTTCCCTTCTCTCCGAGCACGCGGGACACTAAAAAATATGATATATGCGTGCGTAAAAAACGATTACCAGAAAAACGATTAGGGCTCGACGTAATTAGCATGGGCGTTTTGGAGAGCATCTTCGGATTGGAAAGGGAGCAGAGAAAGAAAGAGAAAGGCAGCGGGAGGAAAAAAAGATGTCTGCGCGAAGAAGAAGTACTCGGGGCGTGCGGCAAGCAAGATATAATCCGGAACGACTTGAAGTCATGATCGACCGGTGGAATCGAAGGTTCTTGTCCGACGACGTTCCTCCGCGTACGATCTCAAGGACACTCGACACCTTGGAATCCAGAACCCGTGGAACCGCGCGCTTGTCGCCGGAACTTTTTCGTCCGGCTCGTCGCCGCGTTCGCCCGCGCCGCGCGGAGCGCAGCCTCCGCAGTGGAAACTGTAAAACAATTACGCGACAAAAAGCGCGCGGTCGCGCGCGTACGCAGTCGTCCATTTAAATCGTTACGTAATTGTATCGCGCGTTCCTCGCGGTGTCGCGACCCCGTTCAACCGTCTTCCCGTTTTGTCCGCTTAATTACTGGAGCTCGCCGCACCACCGTCCGCTAATACGCGCGTGCGCGCGCGCGCGCGCGAGCGACCACGCGCAGAGAAATACGACGCGCGTTCTCAGTACAATATATCCCTTTTGCCGGGAACTGCCGTGCGCGATAAATACGTCGGATCCGCCGAGGATTCTCGCATTACCTCGGAATAAAAAGGGGCACCGAAGGTCCGCCCGAAAAATATAGTCTCTGCAAATACAGATCTAATAACTTGTCCGCTCACGTGGCGCGAAAGAAACTTTCCAAAGCGATTTACGGCGAAATTTACCGGTATGTCGGGCACCGCTGCATAATTCATGGCGCCCTGGGTGCCGACCCCATCCATTCGGTCCGCGACTCCGCGTCCACCGACCGGAGACCAGTTCGCAGAACGCGTCGGCCCAACGGAGAAAGTTCTCAGCTCCGTCGTCGGACGTAGAACGCGATCCGTCGCCGCGTCGGGCGCGCGCGTATTCCTCGTGCACGCCGCCGCGTGGAGCGCCGATTGCGTAAGCTCGTAATCGGCCACCGATAACTCCGGCGCGCTCGCGTTCAAGGCCGAGTTGCGGCGCGATCGCAAACCTGCCACGAAGGAAAAAGGGGCTGAGCAGCGAGCCGGATTATCGTCGGTACTCTAGGCGATACGCTACGAGTACGGGATAGACGCATTCCGAAGTGGGCGGATGAGCGACACTGCTTTCAATAAGGCAAGAACACGGCTCCGCAAACCACAAGTCATGTTGCTTCATTACGCTGCCCCACGCGAGAGTAAGATGAGACTTCGAAACTAACCTAAGCCGCTCTGATGGGACCCGCCTCGTGCGTAGCCGGCCCCGATAGAGCTCCAAGGCCCCGCGTTGCGCGCTCCGGTCCTTCCTCGCTTCTCCATCTTTGCCCCGCCGCCCGCCGCTCGCCGCTCGGCCGACCGAGCGGCAAGAAACATCGTCGGATATTCCACGGACGCGCTGTAAATTCTTGCTGGAATTGCATTTACCTGTAGTACCCGGTAACGACCGTTAATTAAAGCCGCGCACTTTTCTCCCCGTCTAACTGAACATTGCGTAATCCTCCTACGCGAACGGTCGACTGTTCACCGATAGGGAGTTATAGTTCGCCGACTGATTTGGTTAGAACGGAATACGTGCCTTCGCCGTATTTAGAAGCGATTCGCGCAGGTAAAGGGAATACGATAATTCATTGGATTCCGCGCCGCGCGACGGCGGCGGCCGTTGCGTCCGGCGAACAAAGAGCGGTTCAGCTATCCTGGGGGCCCGTCGATCGTAACCGCGCGTTACGTCCGTGTTTCGAGGTTAACATCCGTGAAAGAAGTGGCCTATATGAGCGCGGTTATTCGTCTTTGTCCTCGTCCTCGTCCGCCTCTCACTCCTCCCCCCACGAGAGGAGCAGAGGAGGAGGACGATTAAACGCGAGAAGGCAACGCGCGCATTTACGACGAAGAGGCATCGTCTAAGATGAGTTAGAATCGAATGGCGGTTACGCCACAAGCCGTACGTACGGCTAATTGGAATTTAGTGATCGTAAGTTGCTGCTGCGGCGGCGGCGGCGGCTTCGGGTGCCGGTGACCCCGTGGAATCGCAATTTCCAGATTGCCCCTGACATCTCTCCGGCAGCAAGAGAGACGCGCATGGGAACGCGACGCGAGAACCATCCGCGCCGTCCAGTATCCTCGTAAGCTAACCGCTTCGCGGCGTTCCGTGTACCGAGAACGAGAAGCTACTCGATAGTTGTAAGTACTCTAGATTTTTACGCTCGCGGGGTTCGCGAATTCCATCGCGTTCCTGGGGAAACAGACGCTGCGCTATCGTCGAGCGAATGCATAAATACCGCCGATCGCGACTTTTCGATCCGACCGCGGCGCGCTCGTAATTTCGCGAACATTGTAGCTTATACGGTACGAAACAAATCGGGCGCAATATTTCAGCCGCCGCAACACGATAAATCATCGGGGAGATTAACTTTCAAATTCGATGCCGATCGCGAGTCTCGATCCCTGTAATTTCGTGAGGGAATTCGCGAATACGGGATTCGGGATGCATCTCCAGCCGGGGATTCACGAGACTGCACGTCTCTACGTGCTTGCCTCGTCCGCTCGCTCGCGGCCCGACGATAGCAATCTACATCCTTAATTCCGCAGGTTGTCGTGGCTCTGCCGGATCGTAAAGTCGAAACGTCAAAACGCACACCGGTCGCCCGGTGCACGCCCACCCACGTACGGCTCGCTCACGTACACGGAAGCACGAGCACCGCCGCTTCGCCCTCCCGTTTCGTCGCGTCTTCGATGTTTCTGCGAAAAACCATACGAGCGATCCTTGCCGGCCGAGAAACTCGGCGGGGATCTCTGATTAATTGCTGGCCGAAGCGCGTAAATCGTTGCATTATCTGTCGGTCGGTGGACGCTTAAACGGGTCTTCTTTCCGTTCGAGCAACTTTGTTGCATCACGACGAACCGTAGCGTGCAAAAATATGGGCGCGAACATGCTCATAACGCGGCGCAGGGGGCGTATGAATTTCTTCCCCGCGAGCAAAAAGAGAATTGCGTTACTGCCACCTACTAATTTCGCCGCTCCATCTGGATATTTTTTCTCTATTTAGCCTAAGGTCGTAAAATAACATGACGCTATGTCCTAATTAGATGTTGTACAGCAACAAAATCCTTGTCGCATAATTGACCGATCAAGACGACATTAAACAAACACAGTATGTTCTATGGCTGTGTCCAAATTAACAATCTTTGCGATGCGACGACGATTCGTCGGTCGTAATGTTTGAAATTCAAACCAGTTTGTTTTTTGTCGCATCGCATGCACGACGTATGCGATGGGTAATTTTGCGAAAAGGCATCAAATAAAGACAGATATCTTTTTTTTTTTTATTATTCTCTAGGCTTTGAATCAATTTGTATCCATAAGCCTTACATAAGCCTGAAAAACTGTTTGCTAGTTGCTATGGCATGCCTGAGTATACAAAACTCTCGAATAGATCCACCTTCATGGAAAATCTGCGCTTTGTACGCGCGTTCGTCTCGCAGCGATTTCAACGCAGATCCATTTGCCTCAAAAGCGATCGTTCCAGACCCGCTGAAAGAGAACGGATTGCTTACCTGCGCTATTACCGGCAAAATTACGATCCATCCACTTTTTCTTTCGTTTACACCTCTTTTCCTGCGCTCCCGTTTCTTGCCGCCCATTTCAATTATTGGGGAATCTCGATCCTCTCGATTATGCGATTCGCGAGCCTTCCCGGCAGCTTCCTTCATTCGTTTCGGTAGTATTTTCTACCGCCGTATCTTCAGTACTTTGTACAATGCCCAGCAACGCGCTACGTTCGTTCTTTTCGGTAAGGCCAAGTCCATCGACATGCGTCGTGCTCCCGGCCACAAATGGGAAAGGCGGAAAGACGAGGTAGAAGGGGTAGATGAGAAGAAGGGACGAGTAAAGTAGTAAAGGCGGTGCGTCGATGAAAAACTGGAGCTGACATGTTAACGGGCAACAAGAAGTCGACTTTATTGGTCGTAAACGCGGCAATCTCTAAGCCAGTCTTACCCCGGTCTAGTCCGATGCTCTCTACGACTGACAGCAAAATCTTCTCTCTCCCGCGGCTTTTTGTCTTTTAAATCGTAAGTGGAACTACGACACGGATCCCGCTTCCCCTATCAACGAAACTTTGACTCGAGCGTAATTTACGAAAAATATATGGGCGTCCCAAGTGGGTTTGAGCGTGACAAAGGTCTTCGCTATAAATTTGATACTCCGTGCACGCACGCGCTCGTCGGAGGGTTAATTAGAGACGTGTTCGTAATGCGCTTAGCGTACATCGCCAGAGGAATTCCTCATTACAGGAATTTCTGTATGTTCGTCAAGGGGTTAGGCCCGGAATAATTATTGTGAGAATCCGAGGAACCTTCTTGCTACAGATGCTACATACCCGCAAGAATATTGCCGCCAAGGACTGGCATTAATCTTCGGGATAGTTATCCAAGTGCGAGCGCGAGATATTAATAGCGTTAAAGATATCAGCGTTTGCGACGGATCGAAATTTATATAAGGAAATTAGCGTGGAACGAATAACGCGGACAATTATGAAATTATTAGGAAAAATATGTTCCCTCGCGCAGAGTTCCAACGTTCCGAGTTATAATTACGACCGAGCGAGTAGCGGACGCGGACCCGTAGCGCTGATAGGAGTTAACAAGAAACGGGCTGCCCCTTAAGCGCGCGTAATCGTCTGCAAATAGCGTTCGTCCCACGAGTAGTGATGAGATTTCAATCACTTCGAATCGTTTCGCATCCCAACGTAGTATGACGAAAATTTCGAATTACTTCGAACATGATTTGAAACATAGAATTCTTGAAAGTCTTGAAGTCTTAAACGGTCCTGAAACTCTAGATAGATTAGAAGTGGTGTCAAACACGCGGCCCGCGGGCCGCAAGTGGCCCGCAAGACCTTCGAGTGCGGCCCGCGGCCCAAAACTTGAAATTAATTTTATTACCAAAAAAATACAATGCAACACAATGCTGAAGGAAAAATATAATGAAATTGACATTCCAGATTTTTATTCGTACTTGCCGGAACATTTGATTGAAATGCGTATGTTTGTTGCGAGAATCTTGGCAATGTTTGGTAGTACATATCTATGTGAACAATTATTTTCTGTCTTAAAGACTGATAAAACTTCACACAGGGTGAGGTTAACAAATGAACACTTAAAATCTATGTTAAAAATATCTTTATCCCAAAAAATTACACCCGATATCGATAAAATAGTATCTGCAAAAAGATGCCAAGTGTTTAGTGAAAAATATTAAGTCTTTTAATTCTTGTAAATTTATTAAAGAAAAATAAATGTAAAGTTTAAATGAGTTATTCTCTATTATAAATAAAAGACTTTTTTTTCTTCGTGTCTGCGGCCCGCGGATTTTCTTAAACTGAATTTGGTTGCCCATATTCATACATCAGTTTGACACCACTGGATTAGACAATCGAGAATCGTGACAGTTCCGATAGAAACTGATTGAAACTATTGAAAATTTGATGAGTATAATATATAGGAAATATAGACCATCAATTATGCGTTCAATATTCCTTATTTTTATCAAAAACTACGGCGCGTTAGACTCTGTAGCAAAATCTAATCTGACTACGTCTCCTTGTTAGATACAAATAAATGCCCATAACTAGCTACGAGCGAATATCAAAGCGAAAAGAAAGGAGCGTACTTTATTGGCGTCCCGTCTCGTCCCGTTCCTCGCCAACTTTTCCTTTCTCCGGGTGCAACGAGGTCACGAGTTCGGTTTCAACCGGAGTCAGGAAAATTCTCTGCTCGCCGTTTGAACGTTCGAGGAAATGCACCTTAACGGTACACCAGGGCCGCGAGCTTAATTAAAATTTAACGGATGCCTGGTGCTAACTGTATTTATGGATCCGCGCGCTTCCAATCTTCGTGTATACTGCAGGAATGCGCGCTTCCACGAGAGAGGTCGTGCGAAACAAACGCTGCCGTCCAACAACTGTTATCGCCAGGAGGACCCCGGGCAGAGGAACGTGCCGCGTTAAAATTCTCACTCGAACTCGGGCGACTCCTCACTTGCTCCGCTCGACGGAGTTGCGCTCAACATCCAGGGGATCGGCGGTTGGTCGATTTTCGGTGGAGAGAAAGGTCGATGGCGCGTGGAGGTCGATAGGCGCGAGGCGGTAAAGCCACGCGGGGACAGGGCACTCCCGTCGAGCACCTGTCGTCGAGGGAATTGGCCTCCCGTACCGGTCTCGCCCCTCGGCGACCCGGTCGTCTCCGGTGGATCCTGACGTAGCTTTATCTCGCGCGGTCGCCCCGCGACATGACGGATCGATGCATTAGGGTGCTGATTAGGTAGGTCCACTCTATGGCCCTTCGACAAAGTAAACTCTTTCCTCTCTCGCTCTCTAGCTCCGATCCTCTTTCGATTAGACTTCGTCCTGGGACCGTCCGCTCTTTTTCCTCTCGTTTTCGCGCGTCTCCGTTCGATATTCCACTTTCGTTTGTCGGGAAGAAGGTGTCCGGCCTTCGGGGAAGGGAACGGAGGGCACGCCGCGAGGCGGTGACGCTGCTACAACCAGCGACGACTTAATTAGGAACGAATCTGTCGGCGGTCCTCGACGACCGATAACGCGGCCCAAACCCGACGACGAAGATCGATGCCACCGGCCGATTTGCGATCGCGTTTCTTCCCGGTTCTCCCCGTTCTCCGCTTCTGCGGACCGACTTTCCAAGTATACCATGTTATTTGCCATTTAACGGCGGAGCAAACCTGGTAGCGTTTTATTTTCCACTTTCTCTAAAATCAATTGGTATCTTGTCCTTGCATCGTGCCCGACAGTAATTACTCCGTGAAACCAGATGCTAAATGGTGTTACGAATCGCAACGCGAACGGACCGATCGTGGGTCTGTTGTAGTTCGCCGGCGTGGTATGCCGATATGGTTTCGCAATGTATAATCAGATGGGAGAGTTATTTAGCGGTGCTCAGGGAAACGAGATACAATACCGAACCGCCGCGCCGCGCCGCACCGCGTCGAAACCGACGCGAGAGTTCAGGATACGATGATGAACTTTGGGCGGGGAGACGAGGGAGTCGAAACGCAGGATGCCTAATGCTCGCCTTGGGCAACGCTCGGGTTCCAGCTGTCAGGAGATTGACCAATTCCACCGGTGTATCTAGCATCTACTAATATCGCGTATATGGCGAACGGATACCGGCTAACAAATCTGCCAAGAGCTCCTTAGTGTGTGCAGCATAAATAAGGGGAATCGAACACGTCGTTGAAATGTTAAACGATCCTAAGCGTGTGCGAATATGTACACGTACACCGTAAATGTCAGCACGGGCCCCGAACCTTTCGCGGAGAGATCTTTTACGCAGTATTACCGCACCGGGAGGAATACAAATTTGCGGGCAGAACAAGTGTTTCGCGGGTTCGTTCTTTCGCGTGGCTGTCGATCGGCTCTCTATCGGAAACCTGGAATCGCACCGGAGTTCGGGGCTGATATTAACGAGTATCTCGCGGTAAAACAATCCAACGGAATTTCAGCGTCGGGAGAGATATTATAGTCGCGGCCCGCCGCGATAAATCTCACGGTTTCGCGGCGTGCAGAGGCGAATGGGAGACGGACGAGGGAACTTACCGCGCTACTCGAATTAATTAAAAATCCAGCTCTCTATCTGCGGAAGGAGGAAAAAATCGGCGCGTAACGAGACGTTCGAAAAATTACGCCATCGCGAGATTACGAGATTTACATTCGCGCGGAACGAGGCCGACGCGACGTTGCGGCGCGGCGCGGTGCGGCGTGAGCGGAAGCGTCGACACTTCGATCGGCTTTACGGCGTGTTTTTAACGCGTCCGGTGTTCATCTGTTACCAGCCGTGGTTACCGTCCAAGTGGTTGTTTCATCGTTCGATGCAATACGTACGCGCGATAAGGGCGACAACGTGCATACATATTCGACTTCTCGTCGAGGGTATAAGTTTTGTAGGCGGAATAAAAATAAATCAAACCTCCAGCGAGCATAATTCATCATCCGAGATATTAATGCGACTGCGGGCCGCGTTCGTCGGGACGCAGGCTCGGTGCGTCTGGCGTGTACGCGCGCGTACGCGCGAGCGAGGCCCGGCATTCGTTGGGTCCGTCCGCCGACGCGACCTGCTGGTCCCAAGAAGAGAGACGGCGAGAGCCACGAACTTTGCGCGGACGACCGAGACGGCGCGAACGAAGGAGGAGAAACCGAGCCTCGGGATATTTTCGCAGATGGGAAGCGATACCGCGAAAGCCCTACCTGCGCGGAATTTTATTGATGACGAAATGTGCAATCGCCGCGATCTACCACCGCGCTACGTACCTTCAATTATACACAAATAATTAACTCTCGGTGCCGACAGGTCGATTCGGTCCAATTAAATCTGCCACCAACCGAATCGGCCGTGTACCTATCGATCCCTTTGGCGCGACGATAACTTTTGCGCGAAAACTGGTAAAATTTTTGTCGTCCGAGCATTTCGTGTCCTCCGCCGCGAACGCGGTCGATCCGTCAAGAGGTCGGATCGCTGCCTCCTGCCGATTCTCCGAATCGAAGCTTTTCGAATGAAGACGTGGCAGTCTCTCTCCTTTCTTTTTTTTTCTCTCTCTCTCTACGCGGTCCTCTCGATTCCCAGTATTCGACGGATAAAAATATTGCCCGAGCGGGCCCCAATATCTGGCAGAGTACGTTTAGAGAGATGACGCAGCGGTTCCTTGCCCTCTTGGCTTCTTCTTTTTGCCACTTTACGTCTTTCGAGTAACTTCCGTGGCTCTCGGTGGCTGGACGAGAGAGAACGGACCCGAGTGGCCGGCACAAAGAGAGAGAGAGAGAGAGAGAGAGAAAGCAAGAAGAGGGCCAGTACGAATTGAGTCGCTCCTGTTCGCTGCGTATATATACTCCAAGTAACTAATTATGCAGATAACGCTGGAGCGCAGAAAAGGGGGGTGGGCATCCAGATATGGGGGCCCGGTCGCACTCGTTTCGCCTACCTCTCCCGATTTTTTTTCGTCCCTTTTCGATATCCCTCTTTGGACCTTCCGCACGCACCCCTCCTCCTCCTTCTGCACCTCCACTCTCCGTGTCGCGTCGCGTTGCGTGTGCTTTAGCGTTCGCCGCGACGAATGCTAAAGTCCCCGTTAACCGTTACGATATCAAAAGCTCCGAGAGCGTTTCCCTGAAGAAAAATGCGGCAACGTCGTCACGGTTATTTATAGGGACAAAGAGGCTCTCTCGACCAGCCAATATTTCGGTTAAACGCCAGCCTCGAGTTGTCTTTTGCCTCCGGTATATCGAGTGAACTCACGCGACGGCCTCTTCTACACCGCTTTTACGCGGTTCGACCACCGTTCGGCCTCGATTATATTATCGCGTTAGGGAGCTGACGGCTCGCGACACTCCGCTGTTGATCAAGCATTTTTAGTGGGCACGGGATATCTTCGCGGCACGGGATCGAGATCGCGGGCACCTCATAGGGCGCAGGTAGCCGTCTACGCGAGTGGTCGTGTAGGTACATACGAGCATACGCGCGCGCCGGCTGTATACGTATACGCGCGCACTATAACGAGTGCGGCAGTTTCTCATTAGCGCGGCCGCTTTTTCTCCCAACGAATTATGAATCGTTTTTATTGCTTTTAAAATTGCTAATCAACCGCTCGGCCATCGGGGGCAGGCCCGAACTCGTTATACATCGGTGCCCGGTACTTCCGACGCTCCTCTTCTTCGCCAGCGCCCTTCTACGCTCCTGCTGAATAGATCCCCGACATCCCTTCCCCTCTCCTTTTCGCTCACCGCATTTTTATTCGTCTATCACGTCTCCCGATTGCGCAGTTTAATCTAGACGCGGTCCATTAAAATTTATCGTTTCATTAATCTTTATTTGATTTAATTTTGCGCCCTTTCGCTCGTTTTTGCCTCCCTTCGGACACAACGATACGACGTCCGCGCGTAATCGTCTTCCGTTTCGCAGCCGTTATTACCCTTATCGTTCCGCCTCCCGGTTGACCTTTCCCATCCCCGCGTTTTCGGAGTCCCTTGCACCGATCTCCCCGCGGAATCTTCGCGCTAGCAAGATATTAACAGAAGATCCCGACGCGACGCTATCTCCTCCTCCGTACCCCTCGGAGAGCCGCTCAAATGTCAGCTATAAATTTTCGCGAGCGCAGACCGCACGACGTTTCCTCGCCGGTTCACCCATTAACATAAAGTGACGTGCAGTCACGCTGAATCCGAGAACCACCGGGAGCACAGTATTCCGTCATCGGTCCTTTCGTTACGTGTCCGCGACGAAGGGAACGCGAAGGGATTAAGACGCCGGTTTCGCCGGGAACGAGAATGCCGGACGGATTTTTCGCGCCGGTAACAATAGAGGTGGTAATTGCGACACAGCTATTCGCGTCACTCGCTGTCGACGCTAAATCAAAACTGGGGAAAGAGGGAGTCGGGATCCGGTGTCACAATCTACTCGGTGACCATCCGCAACGCTTCTTCGCTATTAGACGGTAAATACGGTAATATTTCAGAATGTTGAGGTGACGATGGGACAAAAGTTTGAAAAGGTGGGGGACACATAAAACGCGAATGTTTGTGGAGCTACTGCTTCCTGACATAAAATTATACCTGATCACGTATCTAAAACCATTCGAACGCGTATAAAAACGTTGGGAAGCCGAGAACAAAGTTATTTGTGTTTGGACTTCAGCTACGTTAAGTGCGACTATGAAACGAGAATGCGGTGTTTGACGGTTACTTGAAAGTCATCAGTTTAATTCAATTCTTCAGAAAATTATATTTTCCATAAAATAATTATTACAGCTCTATTTTCATTAATTTTTGCTACCTGTATTTTTAATAACAATGATTGTTAATAACGACAGATGTTTAGGCAAATTCACATTTTCAAAAGGATAGAAAAAGAAAACCCACTTAAATAAAAATGTTGTTCACATTTTAAGTATCACAAAATGTATTTTATTTGGGATATTTCATATATTTCACGGTATTCTAGACCTGTTTGTATTTTGCTGCGGAAGTTTATGCATTTATGGCGATTTTAAATTTATTAAAACGCATAAAAATCAACATAGAAGCAAAAATACTCGAATAAAGATGAATCGCAACTCTGCCTTCATACAGTGGCAATATAAAGACAAAAGGAAGAAATATTCGAAAATTTTTCATCGTCGAGCCTCGAGTACCGTTTGCATTTGACCCGCATATTTTGAGCGCGAAGGGTTAATACGCGTCAGAAGTATCTGGAGACAACGAGTACTCAGCCGACAGACAACAATCTCGAGGATCAAAGTGTCAGTTGAACGGCCGTCACCGCTATACCCATAATTAGTCGCGACTGTTTCGATGGTTTTCGAGCGCGCGTATCTTCATCCGCGCGCTCGGGCACGGGCGTGTCCGAGGACGTTCACGTGGGTCCGGATACTCGGCTGATTCCGCGAGGTTGTCGACGGAGGTTCGGACGTGAGGTGATTGATCGGTTCCAATATAATGAGGGCCGATAGTGACCGACACGGGACAAGGCCCGGCGCGAACAGAAAGCGATGGGTTCGTTCGATAGGAGACCGTGCGGAGGATTCGAGGTCCTGATCCTCCTGGGGCACACACTCGAGTCCGCACACCTATGCACTCCGAAATCTACGTCGCGACGTGTACGGTCCGTCGTGGACACGCGCGCGCGCGCATACACATCCTCGCGACAGATTCGTGCCCGAGGAACGGTAGAGACGTGTGCGGATAACAGGGGTTCCCTTTGGGTGTCCGCCTCTTCTTTTTCTCGCGCGGAGCAACGCGTGTCGATCTGGATCGGAACCTTTCGAGTCCTTGAAGAGGGCTAACTCATCAGGGAATTAATACATTGTTACTTATCGGCACGATCTCGGAAATCTGATCAATCTTCCGCGGTGCGTCAACGGGTCACGGGAAGCAGCGTCTTCGGAACGTCGACACTTTTGTCGTCGTCGTCGCGAGGAAGAGAAATTGAATCGTCGCGACGCTAAGAGATCCCCTCGACGAAGACGTGGCAGCCGCTCCGGTGAGTTTAGTCGATCAACGTCTGGCTCGGAGCATCCGCAGAATCGCGAACAGGTCAGGACGGATAGGTCGACCTTGCTGGCGGACGGATCTCTTCTTTTTCGCTGGCAGAGGTCGTGAGCGTGTGTCGCGGCACGGCGCGATGCGGCGCGGATCGAGTCCGGTCTTATTCCCTTTGGTCGGCGATCAGGTGCTCGCTACCCAAGAGGAATGACGTGTCAATTCGTTCGCTATCCCCGTCCCTCCGCTCGTCTCGTCCTCCCGTTGGCTTTCAGCGAGTCTCCTCGGCGCGGCATCCTCGGCCTCGTCTCCGACGAGACGGTACGTACACGCACCAGTACGCGGCAGACGGTGAAAGAAAAGGAGACGGAGAGGAAAGAAAGAAGAAGGTTCTACCTACCTACCAACCTACCTACCTACCT
The DNA here is from genome assembly GCA_030770465.2 of Perdita meconis. Taxonomy (NCBI): domain Eukaryota; kingdom Metazoa; phylum Arthropoda; class Insecta; order Hymenoptera; family Andrenidae; genus Perdita; species Perdita meconis. Next base: position 7,131,836 of record JASKOS020000007.1, read on the forward strand.
ACCTACCTACCGGTTGTTACCTAGTGACGCGCCGAGGATTACGTTTGTACGATTCGCCGACGTGGATGATGTTGTCGCCCCTGGTGTCGGCGTTATCTCGACACGGGAGGGCACTTACCCACCGATAACCGTTCTCTCTTTTTCTCCCTTTTCGCGTCCCTCTCGTCGTTTCTTTCTTCTCCGCCTCTGCCCTCTCCCTTCCATTCGTTTCATCGAAACCGCGACCGCTACCTTGCGCATTTTCGCCAGCTCCTCGAGTTTTACATCCCGAGAGGGTAAAACGTCGTGCGCGACGACGTTTCGTTTCACGCGATCGTACGATTCGTCCTGCTTCGAAAACAGGTAGAGAAGCCCCTAGGTGCACGAGAGAAGCCGCTCGCGGATAATAAGACGATAGGAGGCTATTCCCCTACGGTGCACTGGGTACTGTTTATGCAAATGCATCGACGAATCCCGTCCAGTGGCAATCGCTCCGGGAATTATCCTCAGATCGGCACAAAATGATTATTCCACGGCGCTAAACTCGTCTCACTTCTTGAACCGGTAATTTCGTGGCGACGCGACGCGTACGCGCCTTTTGCGCTGGTACTTTCCTCTCCGTGGAGAGGATACACGACAGATGCTGCGCCGCGTCGAGGCTTCGAAGACGATTCGTTGCAGCGACGTCGGAACGTTTTATTCTTGAGTTTCTGTTAGATCTTCCGGGCACGGCGATCGACTACACCGCGCGATCGGTTCTATTTCAAACCGTCTTATATAATCCCTAATTAAGGTTTCGGCCTCCGGGTGAACGCAAGTCCGATGCCATTTCCAATTAAGGTTACGATCCGGCCTCCGAGAGAACGAAATATGTACGTAGATAGAGGCGAGGCGGGAGGAGGGGACGACAAAGGGCAACGTTGACGAGGGCTTTTCCGTGCGGGAGGGAAGCTGGGGGGCGAGAGAGGGCGAGGGAAGGGGAACGAAGTGGAAGGCAGCGTGGTCGTGGCCCATTAGGGACTATCGGGAGTCCGGTGAACCAGGGCATAAACATGCTCGACACCTCGCCGCCTCGCGGTAATGCGTTCGTAACTCCTGGCAATATCTTTTTCCCTCTTCCTCCTTCTTACGCTCCGTCTCCGTCCCTCCCCTTCATTCACTTCTTCTGCCTCGCATCCTCGCCGTCGTCCCGTGCTCCCTTTTATTCCCCACCGTCCCTATGAGTTTCGATACGGAGGTCCACGGCACTCCCCCCCCTCCTCGCAGCCTCGGGCCCGGCCATCCCTTCTTCTACACGAGTCCCGACGTCGGCGTGCCCCGGCGAAATACGTCCCTGAATTTAGTTAAACGCACGGTCGGTAATTAATTCGGCCGAATTTATCGTAATATTGCGTCGAGCCGAAACCCGACGATGTTCCGCGTCGGTCGTTTTAGCGTAATGAAATGCTCGTGAATGCTAATGCGCTCGGGAGACCGCGTCGCGTCGCGCCGCACCGCCGCCCCGCGCGTCGCAGCTACGCCGCGCCCAGATAGACATCTGAATTCCGTTCGGTTCGGAACCGGCGCGGCGGCACGACCGCGCGCGACCAAGCTTCCACGATAAAGGTCCCTCGAACTTGGCCATGATACTCCACCGGGGCGCGACCAGTTCGGGACCGATCTCTCGTAATTTCAAGCCGATCGATTCTGTCCCGCCACACGCGCGACCTAGATCTCGCGATCCATCGACTCGCGTTAGATCAACGTCGCCGGACATTACTCGTGCGCCGGCTGCGAAACGCGGACCGTCGTCGAGGGAACGAAAATAGCTCCGCAGGATGCTCCATTTTGTCAGCTCGAGGACTCCAGGTGGAACGTGTAGGGATTCTCGGCGAGGCTGACGCGACGACTGTTAAAAAATCCCAGTTTACGACGCCGCCGGCAATAAACTAATTTCCGAGATGGCGAAGGCTTCGTGGCCTTCGTGTCTCAATTTGCCTGGCAACAGGGTGAAAGGACTCGTCTGGAGAAAGGAAAGGGTTTACCATTTACCAAATCCGTATCTTCCTACGTGGACGGGGTCCGAGTTCGATGAACCGTGACACGCTTCGTGCTTTTCTTCATCGGTCGAAGAATTTCCATCTTCGTATCTGAGCTTCGTCGGGGGTCGAGAGAAGCGGGGAGTCTATTGAGACGCGAAGTTTTCGACCGGTGCTAATAGCGGCATTAGTCATTTCGCTCGACTTCTCCGATACACAAATGGTGGCATCAGTAACGAACAAGAAGCGATTGAGATAATAGCTGCTTCTTCGAGGGGAAGACGACGAGAGGCGAAAGAGGGCACGAAATGAACCGGTTAACGTCGTCCGAGCGTTGCTCGATTCGGTGGAAGCGTTTTAGCGTTTAGAAGAGCCTGGATAACGTGCAAGATTAAGATTAAGATTCCATATTCGTCCTCTCCGCGCTCTTACTCCCTGTCCCAACACCGATTCACGCTACATCTTCTCTTCCTGCTCTCGAAGGGCCGTGGTGCGCGGTGATTAAAGAGCCACGAGATAAATGAGTATCGAAGGAATTTCGGTCTTTGGCGTTTCTTCCTCTGCTCGTTCTAATCGAGTATAAATCACGTCGGCCGGGGGAACGTATCTGACCTATCTGTTTCTCGAACGGATAAAGACACCGTCGAAAGGTGTAATCAAAACGAATGGTTTTGGACTGGCCGATGGACGCACGGACGTCCAAGCGTCGCTGCTATCTCTATCTTTACGCTGTTGCGTCCGAACGAATTAGATCGTTCGGCGTTCGTGCTTTCGAAAAAAAAGGACCGCGTCGAACGCTAATTACGATAAATCGACAGTGCAGCTGTTGCCTTCTCGATCGTGTCGAGATTAAGACGGCCACGAAGGTGGCGGGGTCCGCAGAAAAACAGTGAATGAAATTGGAGTATGAAACAGTAATATAACGGGTCGAGCGATCGTGGATTAATTACTCATAAATCGCAATCAAATTAACGGTACGGATGTACCGAAAAGGGAGATTACCGACGGTTCGCGCGAATACCGATGTCTGCAACCGATCATTAATTCGGCACCATTAAGTTTGCATTTAATTATCCGAAACTGCGACTCGCGCTCTGTCACTTCGTACTCCCATTACAAACACTGAAACACGGTTTCCGTTCCGTAGACTGGAGAAACTATTTCATCCGTAGAATTACTGCGAGGGAGAAGCCGAACAGATTGCGAGGGGGACAAAGGAAAAGAACGAGGTATCGGGAACGCTGTTGGCAGCCAGGTCGACGTGTTAATTGGAAACGCGCGAAACGCATGAATCTAATCGGTCGTGTCGAGGGAGCAGGCCGATAGGCATCCGAGCGAAACTATAAATTCCGATCGGATGCATTAGCGTGTCCGTGACGGCGCGCAACAGAGCTGGAATCCGGCGCTAGCGTGGAAGAAGTCAGCACGTTCCCGCCGCTTCGCCCTTCTTGAAACGTCGATAATTGCTCCCCTACGTTGCGATAAATTCTCGGAATCGAACGCGACCGAGGCGGTGTCGTCGTCCGAGCGGAGAGCTGCACGCCGAATCACGCGCGCGGATTTTCTCGCGGCTTATTACCGCGGCTGCGGCTAGTATGTATAACGCGACCCGCAGAAAATCGAATATTCCCGCGTTTTCTATCGCGCGGTTAGATTTATGCCGAGGATCGCGCGGAACGGGATTCCACTTGTGCTCTGGCGCGCAGAATTCGCGGAGCCACGCGATCTAGACCGTTCGACGTAATTACGCTTCCAACTCGCTGCTCACGCTCCGGAAACTATAAATCCCGGCATGCATTACCGCCTCGCAAACAGAAACTTCGTTTTCACCTGTCGTCCCGGGGCAAAACCCGTAGATTTAATCACACGAGACGCAGTAAACAAAAAACGGCTAGGTACGCGTGTGTAACGAGCACTGACTAACTAGGTCTGGTCCGTTAATCATTCGCGTCGACTCGCGCCGTTCGCAAATCGAACGGCTGCTCGCCGCGACGTCGCTGGAAATCGTTCGACGGGAAAAAAGGACGCGCGGCGGGTAGCCGGGATCGAAAGAGTTGCCCTTGGGGCACGTTGCGTGCACCGATCGCGGGGATCGTGGCTCGCCGAACGCTCATGATTACAACAATAGATCGTTTCGCTCTAGTAACCACGGTCGACGCGTAATCGCGCAGGTAACCGCGTGAAATTGCAAACAGATTACACGATTCGTGGACGCGGTTCGATCGACCGCCGCTTATCGACGACTTTCGGCTCTGTGCGAAATACTCGGGCGGATCTTATCTGATGGAATAAATTAAACGCGTCATTTTCGTGATCACCGATTGCACTTAGCAGACACCGATCGGACATAAATCGAAATGAACGTGCCGCGGTGTTCGCCGACCGAATCGAGTTCTCGTTGCGTCGACCTCGCCGCGCAGATCGTTTCGCTCCATTAGCTGTAAGAGCGCGTTACGTACCGATCGCGGGACCGCCCACCGGCGACCGTACTCCTTGCTCGAAAATGAATCGTGGATCGAGAGGAACCGCGGCGCGTTTCACGCGATCTAGGCGTAATAAATTCCTCGCGCGGCGCGCTCAGCGTTTACGAATTCCGTGGCGCAATTACCAGACGCGGGTCCCGGGGACGTGAGCAGGAATTATCGTTCGAATAAAAAATGAGATACAAGCGACTAATGGACCGTGGCTACGCGGCACGATTCACGGAAAGGATTTACTTTTTGTGTCCCCCACTCTCGTTTCTCCGGCCGAAGGGCGAACAACGGGCGACGAATATTCGATACGTATGGATACAGGTATCCCGGCGACTGGACATAGATCACGATCTCTCGACACGCTGCCCCCTCCAACAAATAGATCGTCTCGGGCCATTACGATGCAGCGTGTGCGGTGCACTCCGCCACCCGACCGCCCGCCGGTAATTAGGCACGGTCTGCGTGAGTCAGTCCCGGTACACGCGTGTAACGACGCGCGATTCGACGGTGTAACTCACGACTCGACCCTGCTCTCCCTCTCTTTCTCCTTCTCTCTCCGCTCCAGAGTTCTAGCTGGAGTGCGTAGAGAGAGAGTCGCGACTCGACTCGACTCTTGCGTATGCCGTACGAACGGTCAGGAATCGTGACCCGCCGCGCGAGACGAATCAGCTGGCAGAGCTTAATCACTCGGAAGGATTAAATTCAATTTCCGACACTCATCCTCGGGCCCGTTGGAAGGGGATAGAACACAGAGGGCAAGCGGAATAGAGGAACGGAATCGTGAGGATGATCCCTGCTCATCGAACTGGAAAGAATTCTTCTTGATTCGTCCCTCTATCCGCGGCTCGCCCGATCCTATTTCCCTTTATCGCAGCTCTCTCTGCTCGTCGTACCCGTTTCTTTCCTCCGCTTCTAACCACGTCATTAAGATCGAACGGTGTTTTAGTATCCTCGCTCGGCGATATTCATCCTCGACCGTCGATGGATACTTCGATCTCAGCATCGTGTTTCGCGTGCTTCGCCACGCTCGCGATGCGGATAGGGAAGATTGCCGCTCCTATCATTTCCCGCGGACGTATAATTAAATGCTATTAAGATTACGCTAGCGATCGCTAGAGAGCGAAGCGGGGAGCGAGAGGATTCCATTCACCCGGGACGAGGAGTATTCGTCGGCGCGGCGCGGCGCACGAGGCGAATCCTTGTTTCTTCGTAAATACCCGTATGCTGGACGCGCTAATAGCGTCGATAATACATCAGCGTTATCCGATTGACTAATCGCGCGCGATATGCGCCTGAAATTCCTCGCGCTCTGTCTCCCGCGTCCCGCTCGCGCGGCTATTGCGTACTGTCAGCTTGTTTGAAAGTCGCGCAGATCGCTTCGACACGCCGATAGATTGTATTGCAGCTTTGTCGGGAACGGAAAAAATCGCGGCGAGCAAAACGACGTTTTGGGAGGGGAGCTGAGGAACCACTTATACTAATTCTCTTCGCACGATCGACGGTAGCTTCGTTTTTCATTGATCGCGAGCACTTAGCCCAGGTGTCGGAGGCTTCGCGGCGCGAGCTGTCCGCGAGTCGATCGGCGTGCGTGCGCGCTCGTAGAGAGAGCACCGGTTCCGTATATCGGCTGCGAGCATTCGAATCCTCGGGCGAAATGGAACGGGCGATGGGGGAGCAGAAGAGGGACCGACAGGGGGAATATTCGTGGCACCGGCGCGCCATGAAGGCTGCTGCACGCGAGCCTGTCTGAAAGCGACCGAAGAGGGAAGCCGGAAGAGCAAATTGACTTAACCATACTGTTCGGGAGGTATAAATAAGACGCGGCTCATACTTTTTATCAAAATTGCTCGATCGCAGAAAATTATCGAGCGAGCCGCGCGGGACGAGGATAAATAAAAGATCCCGTATGCATAATGAATGCAACCGGGGAGATTCGAATCCGATATTTTATTGCGTTTTCGGACGCGGCTCGACGAAAGTCACCTCGAACGAAATTCCTGCCTCCTCGCCGAACCCTGGACCACCTCGATCCGTCCACTCCGCGCTTCGCCGATCGATCATCTATGTTTTCGCGCCTCGTTCAAGTTCGGAGACACGAATACGTAACGCCGCGGAAGAAGCGCGTTGGGGCGCGATCATTTTCCCGAAGATTTCGAGGTACGATCCGTGAAGTGGTCCGTGGCGTGGGCAAAAAGAAAACCCGGCCCAGGCACGCTGCAAGCGTAGATCAGGCACGGTGCTCGTGAGATTAACCCGCCGCTCGGGCCCAGCCTAGCAATATCTTACGTAGGCGCTGCGGGTCTACGTGGGCCGGCGTATAACCCGACTATATCCAGCCATCAAGTACACGTTTCGCTCGGTAGGCAGGAGGGAGCGCGTCGTGGAAGTACAGTAGCGGCAGCCCGGGGCATCACCACGAAGGGCACCTCATTATTTATCGCGATATCAACCTATATTTCACACACATCTGCACGGTCGGCCGGGGAAGAGGGATGGAGCAGGGAAAGGGTTAAAGATGGAAGGAAGGGAAGACGATGAACCGCTTCTCTCTTTCTCTCCTTTTATCACGCCCCTTTTCTTTTGCCACCTACTTCCCCCTGCTCTTACGTAACCGAGAGTCTTACACCTGTGCGCGTGCGGTCCGGAGCGGCACAACCGCGTCCACGTTTTCGTTTTTTCCGTCGCGTCCAGCTGTCCGCGATCGTAATTATCGCATCTATGCGGCTTTTTCTTTTTCGTATCCTCGGCACACCGACAGGTCGTCTGATCTGTCGTCTGATCTGTCGCGAGAAAGACAGAGAGAGGTGGTTTGAAACGACGAGGGTTACGTAACGGGGAGCAGCGATTCGCAGCGCGATGCCGCGAACAAAAGTCCGGCGAGCGAGGGAATTTCGACACGCGCGAACACGGCGTTGTATAGCGAGACACGGGCCGGTGAACGGAGGAGCAAGACGCCCCGCGGGCCACCGCCGAGTGACAAATTGTTTTTCTTTCCACCGTGTGCTCCTCGTCCGTGGCTTTCTGTGCAATAAAGATGACTGAGACGATAATGTTCGCTCGGTGTGCCTCGCTCGATCGAGAGATCCCCGCGCTGCGAATCGCCTCGCCGATTAGACACGGACGACGCGACGTTCTTTGCCCGAGCGAATTGAATTTTCTTTCGCCCCGAGATCGTTATCTCGTCACCGTGCGAATCGTTTAAGCCGCTATTCGCTGAAATATTCGCACGGTGCGCACGCGCGCTGGCCACGGGATCGAAGGCGAAGCTTTAGCATACGCGCCGCGTCGCTCGAAACCGATGGTGACGGAGCGAGGGAGAGACAGAGGGACGGAGGGAGACATCCGAATGCGATCCAAATGCAGCACGACTGGTTCTCCTCGCGCGATCGCAGAGAATCTTAAGCACCTGCCACTTAAGGACCGGATTGCTCCGCGGGAATGAGAGAGTAGGCTGACAATGAGAGTGGGAGAAGGAGGGCGGACGATAGAAGAGAGAGAAACGGGGAAAGAGGCCAGGAGCGCCGAAGATGTCCTTAAGGATCGAACCCGACCGTCTAGCGCGCGTAGGTACCGGCGAACATTCGACCAGCGCGAAGCGCTTGAATTCACAGAAATTCCGTTTCCGCGAGGGTTTATCGTTTTGTCGTTTCTTCGCGGTGAAAATTCGCGGGACGGAAATCTCGATGGATTGTAGAGCACCGATCCTGCAGGTCGTAAACAACCTACGTGTACTCGCCTTCCTCCTCCTCGCGGTCCGCGGCGTGCAATCTACGCTGCAGGAGAAAAAGGAGCAACAATGGACGATCCTCTTGGCTCGTGCTCGAACTTGGTCTCCGCAGTCTCGATGCACTGGTTTAGCGGCGCCGCGGCACACGGCACAACCGGCGATGAAATCATAAATTGGTGAACGCCAGCCCGCCGGCACTGATAGCGAGCAACCAATAATTATGCTAATACATACATCGTAATGCATCCAAAGAGGCGGTCATTCGTACGTACGTCCTATAAGGCTCGCGGGGCTGTTCGAGCCCGCGCGCCTCGGCTTCGACTCGCGGCGCGACGCGTCGAATCGCGACGCTTCGGTCTGGCTCCGGTCTCCCCGCGATTGTTGATTCATCGTGACACGAGGGACGACCGGGATCCGAGGCAAAGGCGTGAACGTTCGGGTACAGCGCTCGTTAAGGCGTTTGTTGCACGCGATGAGAACACTTCTTCCAAGTTGGGAAAACGTGTCCGATTCCTGAGGCGCGGCGACGCGATGCCGAGACAGCGGGCGGGCCGAGGCGGAGGGTCGCTCGCGCGAGAGAATCGAAACCCGCCGCGGTTTTATCCGCGAACCGCATCTTGTCGAACTGCAGAGTTAATCAGCGCTTCGTCTGTCGACAAGATTAACGCCATTAACGCCTATGGGCCCGAATTAAGAGAATATTATCGCGACGACGCCGTGGTCGCGACGGTAATAAGAGTCGGCAAATTACGTCGAGTCGCTCGGTAATCTATTAAGATAAGATGTTGCTTTACATCGTTCTGCCTGCCGAGCCGTTCCTCTCTCTGTTCGTGCAGAGTCTTCGTTTCGCCCAAGTGCTAATCCTCGCGAACTGGTGATCTTCGTGGCTGCTCCCGATTAAAGAAATTTTTTTTCGCAACGAAAGAGGTTGGAAAACTGTTAGACGAGACTTTGTACGAAGCCGTGTGGTATTAATCGTACACGAAGGAAGTAATAGAATGTCTAAACGAATAAGCGCGAACACGTAGGCGGATGTTATCTAGCGAGATTTACGTTCGTCTGGAATCCGCACTCAGCGCCTCGATGGACTGATCATTTAGATTGCACGCCGATGAAATGCGGCCTTAATTTTCCCGGCTAATGACGGCCAGTCATCCATTTAACTCGTTACCGCGCAGATCGCAGCTAGTTGAAACGCGGCCGTTCGCCGGCGAAAGATTGACCAGGGGTATGCGGAGCGTTCGCTCGATCATCGGTGAGAATCAATTAATTACAGAGACAAGCCGGGGACACCTTCCATTAATTCGTTTCTCGTAACAATAAAGAATTCCGTATCGACGCGTCCGCGTCTTTAACGACGATCGCGGACCTGTTTCTCGCGGCGAGCGGAAAAAATGAGGCCGCCTTGAAATAAATTTCACGGACACCGAGGTGTGTATCGTGGCAACGTGGATCGATCGTTACCGATTTTTCTTGCGGTCGAAAGAAGTTCTGGCAAACGCGTTTCTCGGTTTATTACGGTTCCAGCCAAGGATAAAGGCAAGGAAAGAGAGCGGTACTCGTGGAAAGACCCGAGCCTCGGTCGACCGAGAGGAGAGGCAACAAAAATGCGAATCAGGTTTCCCGCGCTCCCATTAATCTCAGAAATTCCCCGTCGTCTCGAGCTCGCGACGCTTCCACCGTGCACGCGAGTCTACCGTCCGCCTCGAAATCGTCGCGAGCTTTCCTCGAAAAGTTCGCGGTCATTTGCATTTTTCATTCGCCACGGTTTTTCCAGCCGCGAACCGATCGCGGACGCCGCGTCGCCGATATCCCGATGCCAGGCGAACAAACACGGTTTTTGGTTTTGTTACGATGCAACCGATCGTACGAGCGAAACGTGATTCGCGGCGCGACCGAGTGCTGTCAGGGGCCAGGACTGATCGAGCCCGAACGACAAAAACGCGAGCCGGATTCCCCGTGGTCCCATTAATCTTCAAAGTTCTCGCAATTCCACGAAGACGAAGCGTGCGAAGTCGCGAACCCGACTCGCTCGCTCGCGCGACCCGTCCTCGATTTCCCTGCATCCCGCTTGGAATTCCGCTCCGCGGCGCGTCGGGGGCCACTTCGGGCTAATGCGAAATATCGATTGCGGACGCGTTCCCGTCGGCCGTGGAGCCGTTACACGATAGGCTCCTACGGATCGGTACACGCGGCGACCCCGCGAACGTGCACGCCTCGCACCGGCCCTCCTCGCCTCGCCGCTTCGCGAAAAGATATGAACGCGCGACGGCCGGCCGACCGTAATAAATTCGTCTCGCTATATTGGGTGCCAAGTCGCCACGGAGACGGCCGAGAAGTGGAAGGGAAACCGGCGGCTGGAGGAGATTTTTCAGTGGAAGCCGGGGCGGGAGCGGAGAGGCCGAGAGGCGAGCGGTGAAAAGAGAGAAAAGGCCGGGGTTATTCAGAGACGCGATTATTAATCGGTACGATCGATTAAATCGCAATGGGATACAGCCGATTGCGTGCGCAGGATCAATAATATCGCGAACGGACTTACAAGGCGCAAGGGGATCCTTTAATGCGAGGATAGGTGTATCGATTATTGCGATCTCGTTTATCCGGCTGTTCTTTGGCCGGCCACTCTGCTGGCAACCGATCGCGGCCTTCCACGATCGCGGATTGCTTCGAGACGGTCGCGCGGCGCAATTACTCCGAACGCTCGGTACTCCGGCCGGACATCGATCATTCGAAATCGCCCGGTCTCGTTCGTTTTTTGCTGCTAGACACTCGAAACGGTTCTTGCCGCGAGTGGGAACAATTAATACATTTCCAAGCGGTGGAGTCGCTTGAAACAGACGTTTCGAGGACGAAGCTATATCGATCGCTCCTGCGCAGCCGGCCAGCTCGCTCGCGGGGGCACCGAAAGGATTCGTCGCTAAAGCTCGCGAAACGGTTCTATTATCGCGGCCGATCGACGTGAGGAGAGGGAGCGCGAGGGGTGGAAAAGTAGCGGGTGTCGGTGGACCGGTCCGTAGATCGTATTCTATTGAGACAAACCACGCGAAGCGACGACGGGCCTATCGGTAGGAAGGAGGAAAGGGAGGACGGAAGGGAGGGCTGCGAGGGAAGGACTATGGAAGGCACGCCACGAACAACACCAGACAGCTATCTTAATCGACGACCTTTCTCTTAACCCGCCGATGGTTGCGCGGCACGCTCGGCCGACAGTTGCATTTCCACGACTCGCTTTCGAGGAAGGCCCGTCGCGGCCGAGGGAGAATAAGCGACGGACAGAGGAAGAAGACTAAGGGACAGAGCGAAGGAACGCGGAATCCGAGGCCGGGAATCGGGCAACGGGGCAACCGGTCGGGGGGTCGAGGGGCGGGACGGAGAGGCCAGCTACGCGTGGGCGGTTGCCGAATAATAATAAACTGGTCTCGGCGAGTCGCGAGCACCTCGATCCTCTTTGTCTCCGCTCGTATTTATATTCTCCGCTTTTTTCTGGCGATCGCCGCGCCCGAGATCCTGGCTTTCAGGACTCTCGTAAAAGTCTGAGTTATTCGGAGGGCTTTCGTCGATAAGTTCGCGCGCCGAGGGCCGAGGGAACCGTACATCGGTATCGCGCGCCGTGCCGCATCGTGTACGTTGCCGTCTCCGCACGTCCAGAATTAAAACGTTACGCCGGCGTTTAACGACCAGGCCACGAGGAAATTCCTTGCGTACGATCAGCGATTGTGTATTATAAAGTCACAGGAGGAACGTTAATTGCCGGCCGAGAGCCGCCTAAGCAACAAAGTCGCTCGTAACGCGGTGCTCGCGCGCCTCCTCGCTCCAATAGTTCCTACTCCTTGGGTTAGGAGAAACCTCTCGCACCTTGACCAAGGTCGCGTTGCAACTCCGTGACGCGGCGGACTCCAATTACCGAGCTCCGGTACGCCAGTTTTGACTCCGTTAACACGCGTGAAAACGCTGGGACGCGTAGTGTCGCGCAACCAGTTCGCGCGCTTAAACTGCAGATTTAACTGTCGACATCCGCCCACGGCTCGTATACACCGACCGATTGTAAAAGCAGATTACTAACGAGCTCCTCTGCGCCCTAGTATCCTTCGCGCATGGTTATGAGAGTCGGTGCCCGCGGCAAAAAGAAAAACGGGTGGAAAAGCCGTGCGAGAGTAGCGGGTAATAACGTAACGATTCGAGGGACGCTGCGAGATTCGAGTTCGCTTCTGCGGGACCAACTATTGACAGTTTAATCGATTTGGTAGTCGACAGAGTCGACGGTCATTAAAACGGTCGCTCGGTGTTGCTTTCGGTGATCGGTCGTCCGGCGCGGTGCGGCGTGGCGTGGAGAGAAATAAAAGACGTCGCGTCGCGGCGGTGTCCGTGTTCCCGAGGAGGGTGCGGTCGTGGCTCGCAGCGCGGCGGGTCGCTGAATTTCGCTTGCGAACGATTCCAGTCGGTGACAACGAGACAAACGGCCGCTATTAGCTGAATGCCGAATTTGCGAAAAATAAAGCTCGATCCCCCGGTGACCCTCCCCGGCAGCGGAGGGGGAGAAAGGGCGAACGAAGGGAGGAAAGGCGATAACGAATGGCGGGACATACGTCGCGGTGATAGCTTGACAAATATATATTAAACTATTTTAATGAGAAGTGGTCGCCATATCTCATCGCAATTACCGGGCACCGACCTGCCGGGGGCCCCATTCGACTCGCTTCTTCGCTTGCTGTTCCGCGGCAAAAACACGCGCCCCGAGAGCAAAGGTTAAAAGGAGGTCCGGCGCAGCCGCTTTTACGGAGGGACCGGACGCGTCGCGTCACCGTCAGCGTCACGCATCGTCGTCGACATCGTCGCGTCGTTCGAAGATTCCTCGCCTCTTTTGGAGCGACGACTGAATCTGCGAAACGCGAAAGGGACTCGCGCAATGATCGCCACGACTGGACTCGTCGCCGCGCGATCATCGACAGCGCTACAGGCCGAGTGATATCCGTGACACTTGGATGTTCCTTATCTCAACCCCCATAGAAAATCAACGTCGATGAAACCGTTGTACTTCTTCGTGTGGCAGAATCCAGGAAGACCGCGACAGGAGCGAGAGAGAGACGCGACATCATGAAAGGGGCAGCGGGAGGAGAGGGGAAGACGAAGAGAGAGAGAGAGAGAGAGAGAGAGAGAGAGAGAGAGAGAGAGAGAGAGAGAAAGACGACGAGTCGTGCCTCGTAACAGACTCTCCAAGGCAACAGTGAGTGACAGCTCTATAGAGTTCGTCGGGTTGGTAGCATTGTGCGGACTTCCCCCCTCCGCCAACTTCCTTCGCGGTCACTTTTGCCGCGGCTCTCTCGCGAGCTCGTATGTAAAGCGTCGTACCGGCCTCTCGGTACTGCTCACGACATTTAGTACCGTACGTCGTGTATACCGGCTGTAACTGCACCGCGAGACGAGCGGTCCGTTCTCCCCGTCGAACACCGAGCTTCGATTATTTTCTTGTCGCGTACGTTTTAGGCCGCCTTCGCCTTCGCCATTCTTTGCGCCAGTCAATTTGCGTCGACTCTTTTCCATTCCGCGCGATCCGCAATGGAGGAATCCGACAACTTCCTGACCGTTGAAATAATTACCATTTAATTTCTTTCGCCGTAATTGTCTCGCGCTCACCACGATGCAATTACTACGAGATTCTAAGCGCTCTATTATCGAGCAGTCGGTTCGGCGAAACGGAGCGGCAGGCACACAAAACCGTGAATTCCTAGCAAGACACGCAACCCTCGGAAATGGTCATTGTGCTCGGTGGAAAAAATCTCAAGTTCAATTAGCCTGCAAAGCACGAATCTCTATTTGGAGATACAGAGCAAGCGTTTACCACTTTGCTTCTGCCTACTCTTCTTCTTCTTCCCGCTTCAACGCGCGCTCCGCCGCGTCGTCCTCGTTTTTCCACTCGCCATTCGTTTCCTTCTTACTCTCGAACCCCTCGCGATTTTTCACCGTCTATTTGCGGCCTACGCGCGAATACTGGCACGCATGCGAAGCCGCGACGGAGACGCGAAGAGGATAGAGCGGGCGAGAGAGATCCCAAGGGCCGCGCGAAGTGCAGGAGGCAAGAGGGGGACGCGGCAAACACGCGCATATTTATTTATGCAAACGGAATACGCATCCAGCTAATTGTGCGGTCGCACACCCGCGGTGACTCACGTGACGGCTACCCGGGCATCGTTCCTGCATGTCAATTCGCGTGACAAAGGGTCGTGGCGCGTAGCCGGCGTCCACCCACGAAACTTCCGGTTCGTCCTCGGGCTCGTTCGCTCCGCTCGGCCTCTCCGTCCCGTAGATAGCCGGTAGGCTCGCGTGCGCGCAGGACCTTGGCATCGCGTGGTCGCGCAATTAGGCGCTCTTATGTGCAAATGACAAGAATTTTAAATGCGCCTACGACAGATAAAAACTGTGTACATAACGAGCGAACGAGTGTTTCCTGGAATCGCGCCACGCGAGGAGCGATCGAACGGTATCTACTATTCACCACTTCAGCGCCGCTGTCGTGCGGAGCACGGTCGACTTTCCGCCTGAACCTTCTATGATTAATGACCGCGGTTAAGGTCAAGTAACAGACTCTCTCGCTCACCCGTTTCGGTGGGAAATCGGTGATCTTGACCGCCGCGCCGCGACGAGGAGAGACGTCCATCGCGGTGGACAGGAAGCGCTTCCCAGCTCGAGACCCTGAAGAACGCGCGGATAGGAAGGAAGAGTGAAAGGATCGCGAGGAATACTCGTGGCAGCGGCGGACGACTGTCAGTCCATCAGAGAGTTGGCGAGCCGGGAATACCGAGGATGGCTTCTCAGCTTACTCGACCAACAACAGCTCTATCTGTCGAGCTCGAGGGAGCAAAAACCAGCGGCCCGCGTGGTCGCACGCACGACCAACGGAAAGCGCCGGGACGACGGGGGGTTAGGACCCGAGCTACGGAGAAAAACCCTCGAATACCGCTCTCCCGTGTCCTGGGGGGTGGTGGTAGGAAGCGAGGATGAGAAAGGATGCCCGAACCTCGACGCTAGGAGGGCCACGTCGATTCTTTCGACCGTTGGAACAACCGCATTCGCAATCCGCGATGTTCCTATAAGATGCAAAATCATGATAGGGATTCTTTGCCATTTGGAAGAGGCGCGCGCCTTGTGGGAACGATCGCTCCGATTTTACGTATCGGTGAGCAGGATCGCGCGACCGCGCAAAGAAAGACACTGCCGCCTGCGGGAATGATTCAGTAACCCAACGATGCGGAGGATAATCGTTTGAAATATCGTTGTGTGATGCAGCGGCAATGATCACGGCGCGGTGTGTACATGTGGCGAATGGCTGTACCGCGCCGCGGCATCGTTGACCCCGGGGAATGCGTGGCCTTTCCATGAGCTTAATGCGCGGGAATTTCATACAATATTAAGGAATATTTTTCCTTTATGAAGGGAAGACTGAAAGGCGGGGCTATTAACTCGTTGCATCGCTCGCATTAATCAAACCGCGAGCGCGTCGCGAGCGTTGCGTGCTCAACGGGGTCCTGGCCTCCTCTGTCGATCGCCGATCGAGGCGGGCCGAGCGCGAAACTGTGACTCGACCGTAAAACCCAACGAACGAAGAAACTAACCGCACGTCGTTACATTGCTCATCGCGTTGCGAAGAAAATTCAAAGCTAACTATATTGAACTGTAGCAGAGGATCGTGAGCGGCGCAAACCGGTCTAGCCATTACGCAGGAGATCGATTATACCCGCGGTAATAGCGCCTTCTTCAGCGTTGAAGACCTCTATGAATCTATACGATCGAAACTCCATATCTTCCAGGGGGTAATTGCATCCTACACGCGAGTGTCTACCGGGGTTACTTTTTCCGAGGGGCACCACGAAACTGCTCCCTCTTTTATTGCCAATTCGCCATGTCGTTTTGCTTCTGTTTCGCGACTCGTTCGTTGGCGAAAAACACGCGACGAGTCGCGGTCGCGGCAAGGGGAGAGGAAAGAGCGCGCGCGCAATTACAGCCACGCGTTCGAGCGCGTCCCCATCGGAGAGGAATGGTCAATTGCGGGACCATCTATCGCTTAGGGCTTAGGCTTAGAGGGTCGGCGCCGACGCGTATCGTCATCGCCGTCGCACCGCGCCGCGCAAAACTCAACATACCAGATGCGGTTCGCCGAGTCATCCGCGATTTACGACGATAACTTTAGCGGCCTGAACAATTTGTACCTGTAACAGGCAGACTCGACTTTTGTTCGCGACGGCACGCCTGCGTTGCCGTGCCTCGAACCGCGCGAAACTGTCGTAGCCCGCGCGTCACGTCGATTCAGGAATCAACGAGGTTACGCGCGAGAACCGGAGCGAATTTTTCTGCGCGTGGATCCGGGCGAGGGGAAACTCATTGGAAATTCGATAGAATCCGTACCCTTTCCGCTCGTCGAGCGCCTTTGTCCGCCGGACGTTTTTGAAAACACGAGAACTCGATTCTCCGCAAAGGGCGCGAGGTATTTGGTTCGAGCGCGCTGGTATTCAGAGAGCCGTGCACGTTGCTCCGGTCTTTTCGAAGGAAACCCACGGCGGATTGTATTCCGTATACACCCCGATTGAAATCGATATTCCCCGCAAGGTCGGCGCGCAACAAAACCAGCTGGAACAATGCATCGCGCGGTATACATTCGCCGTGCAGCGGAATAACAGGTAAAACTGCTCGCGATTTAATACAGCCTTCGTGAACCTGCCTAGAAGGGAGGAACGCGAGTGTTTCGCCCTTCTGCGATCTCCGTGTTGTTCCTTCGTCGAAGAATCGCGAAGGATTAGCGGAAAACGCAGACTAGATCCTCGCGCGATTGTCCGCCCGTGCCTCGCAGTGTCTTAAAGACGCGATAATTCGCACAATAGTCGAAGGTGGAGAATCGAGGGGGGATCCGTCGCGCCAACAAAGGAACAATTCTCGACGACACGGGATTATTTGATAGCCGACGCCAGATAGAAGGCGCGGGAATGCAATTTAGAAATGCAAATCTAAATTGGAAAATTATGCAGATGCGCGAAGATCGACGGTGGTGGAACTAGCGCGACGCGAGTAAGAATTAATCTGTCGATAGAAAGTGAAACTATCGTCGCGCGCGATCATGAGTTATTCGATTAGCCGGGAAAATTGTGAAGAGCGTGCTTGTAACTAGATACCGCAGCACGTGAATCGTATCACGCGTCGCGCTTAATAATTCAGCGAGGAGAAACGCGTTCGATAACATCGTTCTCCGGAGTCGCAGCCAGCCGTCTTCGAAATAGGTGACGCGACCGATAGATTGAGCCATAACTAACGCGAAATATACTAACGAAGACGCGGCGGAGAAGAATCGTGTATCAGGAAACGAGCGGATCCAAAGTTATTAATGACATTACCTAATAATTCATTGGCGCGGTCCCTCGAACAAGAGTGAAACCTGCCGGTCCACTCTTTCCTCCTCTCCCATCGGAATTTTTCGAATCGCTTCGCAGAAAGGAATAGGGAATTCCTTCGTCGCCCGGCGAGGGATCGACAAATTTCTTTCCTTCCGTACCGAACCCTTCGTTTTTTCTTTTCAGTCTTTAACCCTTTTCTCGGTCCCGTGTTCTTCGTCGAGCGAGAGACTAGGGCCCAGCAAGCCGTGGATGCCACGCAACGGCTCCTCAAGGTGGCAACAGTGTTGGCGGGAAAGTTATTCGACCGTCTGCCAGTAAATCATTCTTCGCGGACTCCTGCTTTATTATCCACTGTCTCTCTTCCTTCGGCTCGAAGCCTCCGCCGCTTCCTTTTTGTCTTTCTTCGCCTTCCTCGATGGGAGCCCTCCTCTCTGCGCCGCAGAATCCCCCTCTGCTCGCTTCGGTATGCGCGTTCTACTGGCTTCTCGCCGAGGGAAAACTCGCGAACGCTACGCCGCGCCGCGCTTAATTGCGTAACGCTCGATCCCCCGTCGCCGGTCTCCGGTTTACGAAATTTTGTACACGTAACGAAGTAATCGACCATTAGCGCTTGATTGCTATCAAATCCTCGGGTTCCACGTTCCCATTGAACCATGGGCGGAACAATTTCTCTGGGAAGCGCTCGAATCCCAGCTAGATGGCCAACGCGATGCCTCGACCGCCAGAAGAAACTTTAAACTGTCATTAAGGCAGTTCTCGCTGGGTTAAAGGGTTCATTACCGTCTACGCCGACTCGCGTCTTGATTTCTTCTGCTTCTCGTCGATTGGCACACAACACGACTACCATCCCGGCAAATTACGTCCCGTGCTGGTAAATTTACGAGATTTCCCATCCGTCTTTGTCCCTCCCTCGGCGGGTTAACTCGCGTCCGACCGATTGCGGCACCAATTACCTTCCCATCAATCGATCGTAATCTATCGGACGCGCGGTACTTCCGATACGATGCCGCTCTAGAAATTAAAAACGCCTTGCTTTATGCCTCGGCATGGCAGCGCGCTGCGCAGCCTGATGAAGTACTTACTTCACGTTCGCGAGACACTTTATCTCCAGAGACAGTGGATCCATCCATCCAGTGGTCGGACGGTTGGGTTCGGCGCAGTAGAAAGGGTCGTTCGACGAATCGCCGGACGCGGGAAGCGCTGCGTCGACCATGTCGCGGGCCCCTGCCGAAAAATATGCCCGCGCATTTTCGTGAGCGACGACGGCCACGGAACACTCGGCCGGCAACTTGTAATCCATCGAGGATGAGAGGTGGCGATGCGCGGCCGCATAAATAATAAGCGTTGGAAGCACTGGAGGCGTCCATCACCGCCCCCACGTGCGTCGTTTTAACGTCGTCCGCATCCTCTCGCGGGGCGAGAGAGAAAGAGGGAACGGGGCCACTCGCAAATTAGTCACTGGTCCCGCCATTACAAATGGACCACCTTCCTGACGATCCGCTGGGTATCCCGTTTCAGGAAGGCTGAACGAAATTAAACAAATCGCCTCCGTACTCGGAGGGTCCCGTCTCTAGAACGGCGCCTCCTCACTCGTGAATCTTTCCGGTTGTTAATCGATACCCTCGAGTCCGCTGACACGTCCCTGTTTGTTCAACACTCCGCGACACCCTGCAATTACCTAACGGCGCGCAATTAATTTGAAAATCTCGTCGGTTTTTCAGGTGCAAGCGACCGACCCAGATTGCGGTGTGAATGCTATGGTGAATTACACGCTGGCTGCGGGGAGAGTCGAAGGCGAACAGCTCATGGTGCGCAGCGACACTGGAGATATCTGCGTCAGGGCGCCCCTGGACAGGGAAACTGCTCCATACCTGGAAATCCCAGTCATCGCTACCGACAGAGGTACGTATCCATTTACTTTCTCTAACCCCTTTGATCCAAACTGTTTGGGATTAATCCCACTATCGACCAGACGAAGTGCAGTTGGATTGTATCTATATGTGAGTGTATGTGAGATTGTGGCGATTTGCGTTCCGCGAGAGGCCGATCAATGCCTTGCGTTTTGAACCTCGTCGCCAAGGATAAAGCTCTGTACACACTATCGGTCCGCTCAAAGTAGTTGAACGAAGAGAGAAACAGAAAAAAGACCGTCTCTCTTTCTTCAATAGCCCAGGAAAATTAGAAATTTCTGCGAAAAAACTAAAAATAGGTGAATCTTTTTACGAATCGCTTATTCTTGTGATGGGTATGAACTTCTGAGAAATCACCGTCGATCGGCTGCCGGTTCCCTCCCCCCCCTTTTTAGGTCAAATGTTAAAAAAAGTAGTTTTTCGCAAATAACTCAAAAATGGTTAGTCCAATTGAAAATTGTTTTAGATAAAAGATTGAGAGCGTAGAATTCTGCGTAAAAAAGGTTCTATACCATTTTTTGAGAAACGCAACCGTTTTTGCAATAATACGTCCTTAATGTTTTCACGGTGGTATGTACAACATTATAATAGGAGTACGTTTATTGAATGTTATCGCAAAAAGAATTGAATTTATGAAAAAATGTTATAGAACCTTTTTCACGCAGAATTCCACGCTTTTAAATTTTTATCGAAAACATTTTTCAATTAAACGAATCATTTTTGAGTTATTTGCGAAAAACTACTTTTTTTAACATTTGACCCAAGAAAGGGGGGAGGGAACCCGGCAGCCGATCCACGATGATCTTTCAGAAGTTCATACCCATCACAGAAATAAGCGATTCGTGAAAAGATCCACCTATTTTTAGTTTTTTCTTAGATTGCTCACTTTTTAGTCTAATTTTCTTGGGCTACAACTACTGTGACCGGAGCGTGACTGAGCCGGGAGCGGACCGATAGTGTTTTCGGGGCTACCGGCCTTCTCCGCGATTACCGGCTGCGAGGTCAGGTTTGTTACGCCCGAGCTGACGAAAGGAACGTCTCCGATTGTCCTTGCGACACAGTCTTAATAAACTGAGCGCCCTTGAGTGCTTTTATCTGTAAATCACCCTCGCGACATAGTTCAGTCAACATATACGTAATTGTTCGTTTAAATCTTGAATCGGTCATTTCGTTCGTTCCTCGCGCTTCATTATACTGTATAGTCCATCTGACAATGTTTGCAAACACAAACCCTTCTTCAAAAACAGTAGCTTCGGTCGAGTTCCTTGAACTCGCGCCGAAATATCTCGTAATTCTCACCCGATAAGGTCGATCGATTAGCGTCGGCATTCCGTAACGAATCTCCCGCGACCAAAATAGGAGCCAGTAAAGAAGCGGCCGCACGAACAATGCTTTTCCTCGGTTTTATCTCGCGGAGGAGAGGCGAGATGGGAGAGGACGAAGAAGAAGCGCTGGCGTAACGCACACACAGGCGAGCGCGCTGTGTGGAAACGTGGCACCGGGAAGAAAAAGAGGCGGCCGCGAGAGCCGCAGAGCGGTGGAACGGGGGAAGAGCCTAGCTATCGCCGTGCCAAGATCTAGTAGCCCTGTAATGGGGTGTATGATTTATGTCGCCAGTGTACGGTGCGCCCATTTTCAACAGCCTCCCTCCCGCAAGCCCTTACGCCAGAGGACAACGACTGAAGTCCATTGATCCGTCCGGCGTCGAGGTTACAACAGGTAGCAGCTTCTTTATCGACCCGATCGGATGGCGTTTAAATAAATAGAAGGCGGAGGAACGGAGCGAGGGCAGAGGGAGAGAGAGACGGCGGAGGTAATGGAGGAGTGTCGGTATTAATAGGAAAATTAGAGAGCGACGAGCGGCGCAGCGGGAAGGACAGACGGCGCGCGGAAATGAAAGGAAGGAAAGACGAGAGAGTAGGAGGGAAGGGGGCTCTATTGTTGGCCGCGCGCCGTTTTGCAAACAGCGCGACTCCGCTCCATAATTGTCGCTCGTTATCGATACGATTGTTCGGCGTGCTACCAGGCTCGCCGACACCACCGGCACAATAGTACCGCTCGGATATGATGGGAGAGCACTGCACCACGTGAGCGAGGCCGAGCGAGCTCGTGATTTATACCACCTGCTGACGACTCCGGACTTCGGACGACAACGCAGCGCCGAGCCGCGCCGGCTTTTCAAGATACGCGATTACTAGGCACCAAATCAACGCCGGGGAAACCTAGCCGAGATAACTATCCCACTGAGCGCGTCACTGTCCAGGAAAAACTTCCCTTAGCATACGTTCCTAAGTCGCGAGGAAGGCTCCGCGCTCGCGCCATCGACGACTCGCACGTTCGATGGCTCGCAGAACGAGATGCTGAGGAGAACGCTCGCGTTCCGTGTTGGAAGCTGCGAGGCCGGGTGGGGAGCGCGCTCGGCGATAAGCATCTGCCGGAGAGTGCAACGATAACCTAAACGCGTTGCTCTATCGCGCTAATGGTGTCGGATAACGGCAGAGCTACGCCGATAATTATTACCCTACGAGTGGTCTCGCTTTGAATCGAGCCGGAGATCCGCGAATAGTTGCTCGCGCGGACAGATCCTCTTCGGTTATAGTCGTTCCGTGTGCGCGGATGCGACCGGACGAGCCTCGGGGATTCCTGGATAACGCGTGCGAGTAATAAGTTCGGAACGATAGTTGAAACGAGATGGAATTCGCGACGCGCTCGCAATTTCGTCGAAACTCTTTTTTCCCGAGGACGCGACGCGGAGGCTGAAAGCCTTCGAGATGAATCGAGACGCGTTCGTTGCTCGTCGAACAATGCGACGAAGAGAGGGATAACATCTCCCGAGAGATTTCAGTTCCGACTGTCGCGATCTTGACGAAACGGAGTCCGGGCTCGATGTTATCTCCTTTCTGGAAATTGCGCATTACGTGAGGTACATGCGAAACGGTTCCCGCGCATCTTGATGCACGTCCTACGATCAACGTACAGAAATGCAAAGAGAGGCGCGGCCCGGAGTTGCGGCAACTTCCTGAAAGCCACGGGACGACACCGGCGACTGGTGACTTTATTGACACCGATGTCATAAATCTTTGGAGCCCGACTCCCACCGGCGATCATTGTTCCCCGGACGCGTTTCCGGGGCCGTCGCGCGCTCGAGTAATCTCCGGCTTGTCACTCGCGGAGATTTCAAAAGGCGGAGGATGCGTCGACTTTGATCTTGCACAAGGGAACATTGGATAACGCGAGCGAAATGTCGCGTTTCTTGTTCTTGGTTGCGCAACGCCTTTCGCCGTTGCCTCGGGATCGAACTCTCCCGGTTGAGCACCGCTGCGAGCACCGATCGCATAAATCTCTCGCGAGTTCTATATTCTCCGCCGCAGGAACCTCGGAAAGGACTCGCACAATCGACGATCGACCGCGCGAAATTAAAAGGGCTCGCCTGGTAGACGCGGGGGTATCGAAATACGCGTCGCGATGCCGTTGACCTGCGTCCAGGAAGCGGCGTCCTTCGGCGAACGCGCCGATATCCGCTTCTTGGATATTCGGTTTTATTCGATCGTTAATTTGATCGATCTTCGAGGAGCAGATGCGCGAGGAATGTCGGAGGGTCGTTTCGGTCCGGAGACGCAGACGGCGAGGGGGAAAAGGAGGGAAGGGCAGGAGAGAGGCGCGAAGAGAAAAGGAGCGGGTCGATAGAGAAATTAGGGGTGCATTTCTCGGAGGGAATTCGCGTGGCCAAGTATCGCAGGGGCCTGAAGATCGGCATTTCGATACCTCGAAGTCGTACACAGGATGCCACGGTGCGGCGCGGCGCGGCGGCGTGGAGAGGCGGCCGAGAGGTTCGCCGTTCTTTTCGGTCCTCTCTGCGAAGGGAAAGGAAGGGACGAGAAGGCGAACGGCGGTGGAGCGGGAAGCCCGGGGACAAGGGGACTGGCCCTTGACGCATGACTCCAATGACACTCGTACCTATAAATCTCGTCGCGCTCGGAGCTCCGCGCGGCCGAGTCCATATATTACTATGAGTTACGGGTGTAAACCGTTTAAACATCGGATTACCCGTTTTACATACTGTCTTTAATATTAACACTTGCGTCGGGGGTTCGCCTAAATCAGCCCGGGCAACCAGGAGCCACGTGTTATCACGTTCGCGCTCGTTCGCGCGCCTCCGCGTCAACGTCGATTAATTAATCCCCCGGTGACCGTCGTCGATCCAACGAAAGGAAGAGGGATCGCGATACGCGATTAGGCCCCGACGAATAACGTGATTTACGGATAGCGATCGGGGGAGCGTTATTACTTTCCGTCAGACCGTATATCACTAGCGCGTGGAGGGAGGCGATACTTCAACGCGGCCGAACGAATTATCAGCTGCTCGCGACCCTTTCCATTCTTTTTGATCGGTTTCGACGAGCAACCGGCCGATCTCGGGCCTCGCGGTGAGTATTGATCGATCGATCCGCCGTATAATTGCTCGAAAAGCAGCACGAGCGGGAAAGGGAAGCGGCGCACTCGACGCACGGGGCCCAGCTTCGGCCCGTTGGGGCACACCGAAAAATTCCACTCGCTTGAAATATTACCGCGAGCGTATTACCCTGCACCGGGGGTAAGAACTCCGCTGCGCCGCGTTTCGCCGGTCGACACGCGCGCGCGAGCGAGTGCGCGCACGCTCGTCGAAATAATGCGCGAGGGAAGGAGGCCGTGAAAGCGGGAGGCGAAAGAGAAAAACGGAAGGAATGAACTTCGGAGCGCAGCGAGGAACGAGAGAAAGCGACCGTGCGAGAGAGAGGCACGTAAGCAAAGGGGCAAAGAGGCTGATTGGCTCCGAAAAAAGGCAATGGTACGGGGCGGTGGTGATTTATGTCGACCGGCTCCGAGAGTCCCCGTAGATTCGTTCTCTACGCCGGCTAATACCCCGACATTATTTGGCTCGATAAGAGGATTTCGCTGGAGAATGAAATAAACATAATCACTCGGCTTCGCACTTCTGGACCCAGCGCGCGAAACGCGTGTCAGGTTCTACATCCAGTGACTCCCAACTTCCGTCCCCTTCGCCGCCTTCTGGCCACGAGGTCTAATCGATTATCCTTTTCATTGCAGGAGGCTTGAGCACCGTGGCCATCGTGAGGGTCCAGGTGACGGACGTGAACGACAACCGTCCGGTGTTCGAGCCGCGAAAGTACAACGTCACTCTGAAGGGGGACAGCACGATACAGGGACCGATCCTGAGGCTGGTAGCCACGGACCTGGACGCTGGACTCTTCGGTCAAGTCGCCTACCGGATCACGAGCGGCAACGAGGCCGGAGTTTTCCACATCGATCGCAACACCGGCGAACTGCAGATCGCGAGGCCCAGCTTCCTGTCCAGGTCGTCGTTGCACCAGTTGAACGTGACGGCGACGGACGCGGCTGGGCTCAAGAGCATCGTCGACGCGGAGGTTCGGATCACCACGTCCTCTCCTGGACACCGGATCGCCGTTTGCGAAAAACCGCGATACGTGATCTCGGTGAAGGAAACCGTTCCACCGAGCAGCGTTGTCGGCGGTGTGAAGGATCCAGCGTCGTCCTTGTCGACAGGTACGTCGTCAGAGAGAACTTCTTCCTTATTCCTCCGGTTCTAAAGGTTTCGATGGGCGATGGGTTCCGTAGGATTTCCCGCATTCCAGAATCAATCGACGCAGCTCGAAAAGCCAAGAACGGTCGTCGGTCGGTAGCAGGCGAGCGGATCGAAAACGTATTCCACGCGCGGCGTTACCGTGTTAGCATAGTCGCGTCACGAGAAAACGGCGGCGACGTAGCGAACGCCCACGTGTTGGTGTACGTGCAAGTACGTAGAGGCCAGAGTCCGCGCGATCGCATAAGAGGAGGCGAAGCCCGGCCCGAGTATCCTGTATCCCTCTTTCTTCTGTCGACGGGGGAACCGACGGCATGTAAATCATACGAGGGAGTCTATTGTGCGCGATGCCTTCGCGAAACGCGGTATTCGTTTCGATAGAACGTTTCGAGGATGTTGTAAAGTCGCCGACGGTGGTTTCGCGGCGCAACCCTTACGAATACAAAATCTGGGGATGGTAACTTACTGTCGCGCGGAATGGAAATCTTGGGAAATTTCGAGAGGTAGAATCGACAGGTGTCGAACGAATCGGGGAAACGGACTCGGAGAGAAGTGGCGAAAGTCGCGAGGGAGCGAGGGCGGAGGAGAAAAGGATGCGAAGGAGGGTAAGGTCGCGAACGGGTGGGTGGATTGGTTGGCGCGGACGCGGTCTCTGGCGAGGGTTGGGGGTGGGAGGGGGACGGTAAAGGCGGGAGAGGTACGTATCCGTGTTTCCACACTGGTGGTACATCCGATGCAAGATACGGCGCGTCACGACCTGCGCTCACCGCGCCATATACCCAATGCACCGTGTAAAGTGTCTCGTGGCGTATCGACCTGCACGGTTCGCTACGTTATAGGCCCCAGAATGGTGGATAGTTTACACGGTGGTACCTTACCGGTGGTCGTATTGTTCGGCCGCCATGGCCCGCATATGCAGCCTGTTGCATATCAATGCGCGAACCTCGAGTGTGTTCCTCCTTCGTCGACCGACGTCCTGCCTTTCTCTCTCTCTCTCTCTCTCTCTCTCTCTCTCTCTCTCTCTCTCTCTCTCTCTCTCTCTCTCTCTCTCTCTCTCTCTCTCTCTCTCTCTCTCTCTCTCTTCCGCCCCCTCTCTCATTCGTTCGTTCTCTCTCCTCGTCCCTCCGGGTCGCGCCACGAGACGGACGGATCTCTTCTTTCGCAAAGTTCTTCGTTCTCTCCGCCCGATCGTCTCGCGTTCCGTCTGTCCGCCTTTCCTTCGCGTTCCTTCGCATGCGATCGCGACGACGCGAAACGAGGAAAGACTCGAGAAGAGACGTAGGCCGCGCTATCTGGGGTTAAAAAGTATCCTGACCCCGTCCAACGCGTGCCCCGACTCCGTTTCACGATGAACCTTCTTCGCGAAATGTCTCGCC
Source organism: Perdita meconis (assembly GCA_030770465.2). Classification (NCBI taxonomy): domain Eukaryota; kingdom Metazoa; phylum Arthropoda; class Insecta; order Hymenoptera; family Andrenidae; genus Perdita; species Perdita meconis. The sequence goes on from JASKOS020000007.1 coordinate 7,158,302, forward strand.
CTTCGGCATCGCAACGGAGACCAGAGTTTACGATGCCCTCTACTCCTCCGTCTAGAAAATCTTGAAATCGTCGGAGCGTCGACGGTGCCCCCAACGCTTACATCGAATCGATCCGGTGATTTCGGAGCTCGGCTTCCGATCGGCCACGCGTCCGAACGAAAACCTGTTGGCGAGGAAGATCGGGGCCCTGGCACTCGGGCCTACAATATTTGACACACGGCAGCCAATCAGATTATCAGATTAAAGTCGTGCGAGCGAACGGGCGATCGTCGGCACAGGTGCGATTCATTTGGCTCTTGAGCTCGCGCTCTCGAATATTCTCGCCGCCGCGCCTCTTCTCTCCACTTTACGACGCGGATCTCGATACGGATGGCGCGTTCCAACAATGTACGTGTAAGTCCTTTTAAGACCGGGGGGACCGCGTTCTTTCTGTATTCTCGCACCGGCACGGCTCATTTGCATAATTATTGCCGGGCGACAGTGCCGCGTCGCGGCATTAACAGCGAGTTCATTAATTTCGTATTTATTGCGGAACATCGAATCGCGCTATCAGATCGTCGACGAAAACTAGCGCCGGAAGACGTTACCGCCGCTTTACGAGCACCTGTTCCGATAAAGCCGCGTCGTTCCTCCAGGACGGCGCGAAGCGGTGCGCGGTCGTTAGACGAGCGTATGATCGTCGAAAAAGCGAGGACCGTTAAAAGCCGACGTAGACGAAACGCCTTATTGGGCAGAGACGAGGGGTTCGGGCCGCGGACGAATCGGCACGATCCTTCCATAAAATCTGGCGACAAAGTGAGAAACGCGCTTCATTTTACGGCCGAGTTTATGGCGGCCGGCAGAGGAAATCGTCGGCCGCGCGGCGATCGCTTCGACTAGAGACGACCGGTCTTATCTTATCCGCGGAACGAGCGGCCGCTCCCAAGTTTTCTCAGCCCCTCGAGGACGCGTCGCGTCGACCGTGGACAGGCGCGAACGTCCTGCGTCGATTAAGGACGGAGGCGAGAGGAATTCGGCCTCGTGGTCGACCAACCGATTGTTCGTAGGTTTCTACCGGGTCAGCCGCGAACACGGGGAACGCGGAATTTGACTTGGAGAGGATCTCGTAATCCCACCGATAAGATATCCGCGAACGGCGAACAGCCTACGCAGCAATTCAATCCGTGGGGGATCGAGGGGCGCGTGTAACGAGATCGAATTGCGCGACGGATTCCTCCGGTTTTCGATCAACCGTCTCCGTGCTTTTCGTACCCTGAGATTCTTGTCGAGAGAATGCGCTTCGAGTGGCGGCCGGCCGACGCGAGCGGGAACGAGAGGGTTGAACGCGCGGGCCGTGCAGGCGGGAAGAGAAGGAAAGGCGAAGGAGGAAAGGGACGAGGCAGAGGAGGAGGTGGGCCGTCGTCGTCGTCGTCGTCGTCGAGGTCGCATAAATCGTCGCGAGTCGGATTCCGGGCAGCCGAACGCAAGCCGCCATTGTCCAGGACTTTTTGCCCCTCTCGCTCTCTCTCTCTCTCTCCTCCGGAAGAGCTGCTGCTGCGGAGTTGCACTCTTTGCATACGCTTTAAATATCACCGCTCCGCTCGCTTTGAGGGCTCCCAGCACCACGTCTTTCGGCGAACAGTGGGTCGGCGGAAACGACGGACGTCCAAGGGAAGCCGAAAACGAGTCTTGTCTCGGTTTCTGCTCCCTTTGTGTCGGCTAGGTGCATCGACTTTCTGCGATCGAGTCCCCGCGTAATCAGGCAACGCGATCTTCCAAGCTTTCGTCGCGAACCCCGCGCTCGAAACCTCCGACTCCTCGGCGTCCGTCCGGCTCCGCCTTCGACAGAGTCGTTTCCGAGATAACGACGAGCGCGTACGTCGACGGACCCGTTTCGACTTCTCTAATTGGTCACCGCGGACAGCCATAGTAATAGATTTCCACGGACCACGGAACAGCGTTTCGGATAATTTGTATAAATCTACGGTGCCCGATGCCGCCCTTGCACTACGGTTTTCGACCTTGGGAAAACGGGTCCGAGTTTTCGAAAAGGGTCGAGCGGCCCTGGGTAATCTTATCCGGGCGACACATCGTTAGTCTTTAACGAATTTAACGACGATGCCGCGTAAAAATGAACGAGCGGTGGCGTCGTTCCGGAGTGTCTATAAAGATACACGAATATATAATTCGAGGGCCGATCTCGTTGTTACGACCTCGAATAAAATTCAATTCCCCCTGTTGCGAGAGGATCGACCGCGATTTCGACTCCGAATTAAAGGAGAAGAATTTCTCGGAGCCGCGGGTGGAACGGAGCAAAGAAGAGAAAGTACGCGATAAAACACGAGGCACGGTAGACAAAGAAAGGGCAGAATCGTTGTCGTTCGAAACGAGGATGAGGCAAAAAGGTTGGATTCTTTTTTACCGAAAGATGAAGTATTCCGCGTCGTGACGCGGTCGATTCGCTGCTTGCCTCCTCCTTCCTCCGCGTCCTCTCTCCGTTGCTCCCGCTGTTCCTTTTTCTCTCCGATCTTCGGATCTTCCCTTCCACCGGTCTACCCCGAGCGAGCGTGCGGTCTTGTGCGCGCATCGTGCTTTCGCCGGACTTGCAAATTTTGCGCGGGCATCGTCTCTACGGCGTCCAGCGTGGCTGGCTTTGCATCCCGAGAGGAGCGAGCCAACCTAAACCGAGCCGCAAGATCCGCGAGTAAAGATAGCGAGGACTCTCTGCCACGGCAGGACGAATGCTCGCAGTCTGATTTGCGTAATTCCGTTCCTGGAATTTCGTGCCCCCCTGTTCCCCATCGTCCGGTCACCCTCTGTTCTCTTATTCAGAAAGAAAACGCCCGACCGAGGGCCGATAACAGAAACGTCGCCCTGTGTCAGGAAGTTTTTGGCCTCGCGTTTCGCCCCGCGCTCGGTAGGCCGTTCGTTTTCGTCGCTCGTTCAATTCCACTAATTAAGCGGCGATGTTCACCCGCTCGAGGAGATAATCTTACTGATCATTCGTTCGGATCTTGATAAGGCGAATGAAATGTCGAGGACCGGTGGAAAGAATGCGACGCAGGTCGGGCCAAAGGCCGAGTTTCTATCATTTCGGTGTGATCCGAGGCGGCGGTCGATTCGTTTCGACGAATCATGAGAAAGTTCAGTCGAGGCTGTTGGCGCATGAAATATTGCGGCCACTTGACTCGCGCTGCGCAGAAATTTCCACAGTTCGCAAAGCGGCTTCGCGTGGAAGGCTTATTAACTTGCAGGTGTGGCGAACTCATTGTTCGGCGCTGCTTAAGGCTCGGCGAGCTCTTAAGAGATACCAGATTGATGCGGGTGGAATGCGCCTTATCCAATTAGCTTCCATAGGTGCGCGGCTGTCGTAAGATTCGCCTCGGGAAATGTCAGACGAGGAAAAGAGGATCTTCTCCAGGAAAAAGAGTTCCGATCGAAGCGAAATTATCCTCCGCCGCGGTTATTCTTCGAGGCGTCCAAGTGGAAACCTGTCCAAATTGTCCTTATTACTTGTGGGCCACTAGTTAGGCTTAAATCAGTGTTGGGCAAGAGTAAGGCTGAGTAACAAATGAAAATTAATGAGTAAATTCAGGTTAATCAATTTCATGAATAACGAATAAGTCAATGTTTAATCATTCTGTTTTATTCATGATTGAAATTATTCGTCACTTGTTAATAAACTCATCTGGTCGTCTAATTTTTGTTTTTGCACCTACAGTCAATCAACCATTAACAAATAAACAATCACGTAAAGGAATAACGAATAAAATTTCATTCGTCAATCAATAATGGAATAAATTTTTATTCGAATTACACCCAACACTGGCTTAAATAGGGAAAAATTAGAAAGGAAAAAATAGTTACATCTCGGCTAGGAACCAATCTGTAAAGCTAGACTCTGACCAACTAGTTCATGTTGAGTTTTTCCTTATCAAATTTTAGTCCAAATTGTCAACATTAGTAACTCGGTAAGGAAATTTAAGGAAAATCTGTACCGTATTAAACTATTGTTTTTATGTATGCTCATGTTGTATTCGCATTTTGCATAGTGTCAGATTTTTTAAGTGATTCTCACTAAATAAGCGAAAGCCAAATGTGTGTACAAATTTCGAAAAAAAGGTATTGTTAAATATTTTCAATCATGGTAAGTTAAATGAATGCTTCAGTTAATATCGAAGAATATTTTGCTAGCCTCAATTTTGAGTCTTACTTTCAAATATGGGTATATTTTACACATACATTAACCTCGGAAAAAGAAAGTACAGAGGGGCTCAAACTAATTTCATTTGCAAATTTATCACGTGTTTCTGTAAATTTATTATTAATAATAACATTCTTTAACATTGACCAGTTTTTGGTTAGTTTTCCTAATTAGTTTTGCCACATTAGTTTCTAACCGGGAAATGCGTTAAGGCATATCTGCATCTAGCGAACGAGCGCGAACGAATATCAGGCAACTGCAATCAGCATTCCTCCGTAAGTCAAAGAAACGAATCAGCATCGGCAAGTCGTGGCTGCGTCATACGCGCTCGTTCGCACGCATTTGCTTCTGCTGCTGTATCTTCACGTTTATTCGCGCTCGCTCGCTAGACTGGTCTGGAACTAGTGTGAATTCCTAGTGAGGCACTAATTTCATTTAGAGTCAAAAGCGACCAGTGCCCTACTATTACCTCAGTTGAAATTCTCTCCGAACTTGTCTTCGGCGCAAGGGAACTCGGTACATCAGGACAGTGTCGAACCATTCTCGCTCCCCGAGCGATCTATCGGATGAAATGCTTGATATAAATCGTTCGGATGCGCCGCGGCGAGTTGCAGGCAGGAAAAGCACGTCTCCGCCGTTCGAGAAGTCGTCTATGCTTGTCGTTATGGGCAGTCGGACACGGGCAATCCTGCTTTCAATCCCGGTGAACACTGGTTGGCTCGGGGAAAAGTCGACGGGCGCTGCAGAAATCGCGAGGTCCCGGCCGTGGTTTCGCGCGGACAGGTCTGCGTGTAAACGGCGCTTCGGTCGTGGTAGTCTGCGCTCGCGAGTGTGCGTGCGTGTGAACATATAGATACACAGATAGGGCTGCGCTCCGAGGCGCGATGAGAGCGCAAGGGGCACCGCGATAGAACTCGGCTCCCCTTTCTCTTCGCGCTAGGTCGATGATGCGCCTTCTCCGACTCTTATCTCGCGCCTCGTTATCGCCGTTTACCATCTCACGGTCTAGAGAGCGGAGGATCCTCTATGCGCTCTCCGCACATGCACGTGCTCTTCCATATATCTTTTTCTCACTCGTTCTACGATCCTTCGGCGATTCGATCCCCTTTCCCTCCCCCTCGGTCCCGCGCCTCCCTTGGAATCTCGAGGGAGGGGAATTACTGCGGGATAATCTTAGGTGAGATTGTCCATGTTGGGGAGGAGAGGAAGAAGGGCGGTTGGATGGAAAGGTGGGCACCGCAGGTGAAAAACGTCTCGCTATGCGTCGAAACTCTACACTCTCGGTTGATCCGACCGATTCCGATGACCAGATTTTTGCAATTCCTCCGGTTCGAAGGGCCATCGGTGCGAGCCACATGGCGCATTCTTCCGCCTCGTTTCGGCTCCAGTTTTCATCGCGGAATCCGCGCAGGTGTAGCCGACGATTAGAGATAGGAGCGCGAGCCGTGGCGATGCTAGACAGCGGTAGCCAACGTCCAGCGTCATTTTATTTTCGCTCGGTAGCGAGCCGCGTAACCTTATTGTCGCCGTCCATTGTCTTGTCGTTCTTGCCGCCCTTCGCTTCTAAACCCGCTTCTTCTTCTGCTGCTCCCGCTGTACACCCGTCGCCGGCCATACCAGACCATTTAGCCGCATCTGTGCGTCGGGACGTTTTACGCATGTACGAGCCTCTATTCGTTTGTTTACCGGTCTCGATGCTTGCATTTCTTGCGCTATTGTGCGCTCGCCGGCTACACGCGCTCGCGATGTGCGTGGCCAGGGAGCTCGGCACCGCTGCTCGGCCCCGACCCGCGTTGCGAGTACGGATCGCGTCGCCGCGCAATTTGTACCTTCGTATTCCAACCGATCCCACGGTTATTCCTCGATTCCAGCGAACGTTTCCCTCGCATAATCCTGAAATTCGAAGGCCGCCGGCGAAAGAAACGGTCGCCGTTTCTTCGGGGCCCCGAGCCCTCGCGTACGTGCCAGCGTGGCTCGATACAGCTGTAAGGAAGATATGGAAGGTGGATCGAAGGGCGGAAGGGAGGGCGTTGATGCGTTAAAGAGTAGCGCGGAGAGGTTCGGGGCGAAGGGAGACGGAACGAGCGAACGACGGTCGAAGAAGGAAGAAGGACGAGCGCGACCCCCGTCAACGACAGCATACCTTTACCACGGTATCGCTTCTTCATCGCATTCGTCGCGTTGCTCGATGCTACCACGACCCATGGCTAATCATCATTATTTAATTAGCAAGTCGTTCTTCGTTGCACGGGGAAGAGTGTTGTTAGTTCACGGAGGCACTGGTTCCCAGTCCTCGAAATCCTCGTTTCCCGAGGTGATGTTCGCGAATCTGCATCAGGATCTAATCTCTCGCAGAAGTGGCGACGTTGAAGTCGTTATCGAAGACAGACGATGGGGAGAGACGAATGAAGGAGCGACCGAACGCGACCCAAACGTCCATCGGGCGACGGGAGGCCGATTAAACTCCCGGCGAGCGTTTCCTCTCTATTTTGGTCCACTTGAACATCGGATCCGGGCGTAGCTTTCAAATTTGATCGTGCGCCACTCCCTAATTAACGAACAAGCCCGATTCGATCCCTTTCGGCCGTCGTCAAGCTCGATCGGCGACTATCTCGATCGTTGTTATGACCGAGGCAACCCAGTCCAATTAAAAATCCACGAATTTATGCAAACGGTCGGTCTTTTATTGGCGACCGACCAGACGGGGAGACATTCCTAAAATCGATCGCGGCTCGCCGCGTTGGAAATCGCGAGTTCGAGACGAGGGCGATCCACCTATTCGGAGCGGAATAGCTCGTAATTCGGGGGGGACGATCGGCCATTTCGGCGGGCGAGATGGGGAAGGGGCGAGGTGACAAAGTATTCACCAAAGGCGATTACGAGCTTTCCTCGTCGCTCGTAAACGCGCGTTTACGTGGCCGGGGGCTACCGCAAGCGACGGTGCCGCCCCTGAGGAGACGATCAACGAGCCAGCCACCGACCGACCTCGAGTGGGATGGCCCGTTACGAGCTAATTAGCAAAATAAGAGAAACTCTCTGTGAGGTATACAGCGTCGCGGTAGCAGCGTAGGCAACAGGGCTCCTGCGTCCTTATACGGCGTGATCAAATCGTCAGTCTGTAATTTATCGCGAGTTTTCTTAACCCGGAATGTTTCTCCTTGTGAAACTCGGTACACCGGTTTTTTCTTCTCCTCGCCTCCCTCCTTCAGCTTCTTCGGCCGAGAAGACTTCGAACGCGGAGAGAGCAATTAAACGCGATGCTTAGACGAATATCGTACGTCCGCGCATCGCGGCGCGCAATGTCGCCGGAGACCATGTCATTTTCTGCCCTCGTCGAAAATAGTGTAGTCACCTGCGCGATCGGATTATAAACGACGAGCCAAGGCCGCGGGTGCATTCCTCCGAGTAATTACCGCTTCTAATTAACCGCACGAGGATTTCTTGCAGCGCGTTTTGTTCGCCGCTCGCGCCGCTTTTTGCTACGAGTCCAGGAGTCGCGAGGTGCTCGGTATAAATAGCGTGGTTGGATATTTTCAGCAGCATCCACGCGATCGGTCGCGGATCGAGTTACAGGAAATTTCAATAAGGCCACTCGATATTTAATAAAAAAAAGGTCCCGGGCCGGGTGTTTCGTGCCGCGTACATACGTAAAAGTCCGGAGAAAATTAGTCGGCGTGGCGTTCGCGAACGACGGAGCAGAAACGGGGCGAGGTAACTACTCCCGTGGCCGGGGCAGAACGGCCGGCGAGTCCTCGTCTTCTTTTGCTCCGGCGTTCAACTACTATTCCGCACGCGATGATCGAGCGAACGAGCCAATAGAAGCACTCCCGACCGCATGCCGCCGCGTCGCCGTTTATTAACGCGGCTTAACGTTCGCCCGGTGGCTTCTTCTCGGGAGGAGAGAATGCGAAACGATTCGATCGCGAGGGGCACCGTCGATGATATCAATTAGATGGTTTTTGCCGGCGCGGTGTGGCGCGGCGCGGTCATATCGTCGGCTCGTTTAGACGAGGGTGGCGAGCGCGCATCGCCCGCGGTCGGCTATCTATCGAGGAAAAATAAATCCACGATGGCGCGATGACAGCGCGACGACGAGCCTCGGAGCTCCCGTCCTCAGAGCGGGCGAAGCGGAGACCGAGACTTGTCTCGCACGTGAGAACGAGCCGGGCGGAAGCAGGACGAGCTATCGTCGCGCGAGCGCCGCAGACGGAGAGAGAGCCAGAGGGGGGGGGACAAGAAAAGGAGCACGGGAACGGGAGTCAAGGAACTAGAAATGAATTCCATTTGTGCGATTGAGAAAGAGCATAGGCCTGGAACGGCGGGACCGACGGAGAAAGAGGGAGCGGGAGAGAAGAGAGGATAAAAAGGGCTGGCACGACGTCGGTCGCGAGGAACACGCCGTCGAGGGGGTTACCTTGCCTCGTGGTAGACCGAAGGGAAGAGGCGCGGATGCCATGGGAGCGACAGGGGGACGGTAGAAGAAGGAGAGAGTGAGCGTACGAAGAAGAGGACGGGGGATAAACAGAGCTCGTGGCGAGGAGGGAGACGCGAATAGATAGTAAATAAGAGAGAGAGAGAGAGAGAGAGAGCCGCAGCGAACGCGGGATTATTCTGAATCAGGCAACTCTCGTCGAGTTTCTGCCGGCTGGTATTGTCGGTGCGCCTAGAGGCCGCGTTGTGGTATGAGGTGTTGCACGAGTACGAGGTGTTACGGGGATATATACCGCGCACGCGTACGCGCGCGTACGCACACGCACACGCGGAACCGGGGCACGCCGATCGGCGAACCATTGACTGGAACCGCGGTCGTATCGCGACGGTCGATTTCAAAAGCCGGACCGCTAGATCGTAACCGCTAAGGCGGGAAATTTTGCGCCATCAGCTGCGATTGAACGACCTCAAGCATCGCGCAGCGATCGATTTTGGATGACGACGCGTGCGGACGAAACGCGAGACCGCGGACATAATCGTTTTGTTCAATTATGCGCGCGCCTCGACCTTCCGCGTTCCGCGCGCGCCACCAATTAAATAAGACACCTCAATATTTAATATCCCTCCGAGCCGATAGGATTGTATGCTCGACGATCCAGGCGACGATCAAATTTGCAATGCTAATGGCGCTTTATGACTCCGTAGATTGAGAGATTGCAGGCAATCTAATGCCGGATCTGTGTATCGGCGATTAAAAATTCGGACGAGCCGATCAGATACGCATCTTTAATACGATACCCCCCGACCGAGCGGATTCCCCGTTCCTGGAACGAATGCAATGCGATCGGCCGTGCAACACGATTCCCCGTGCCTATTAAGATCGTTCACCGCGCGTCATCGTCCTTTCCCCGTCTAGCCGCCTCTGTCCTCGCGGCTCGACGATCGTCTTGCACGCACCGCGACGCGGAAAGGACGGGTCACAGGTTCGCCGCGTCTTCGCGGGGTGAATTTCGCGAAACGCGACGCTTCGGCTCGATCCCCGACGTCGGAGAACTGGCTGAAGAGACGCGAAAGAGCGAGAATCAGTAATGAGTACGTTACGGGTTTGTTGGCAAGGCTCGGGTTCTCCGGCCGGGCAAAAACTCGCTCTTGATTCGATCCACGATGCGCGGAGACGAACGAACGAGAGAAGAGGAGCGGAAAGAGGATGGAAAGGCAGAGGCAAGGAAAACGGAAGGCAAGGCAGGAGGAGGGGAGAGGCTAGGGGGAGACGTGGGCCAAGAAGGCTTCGGAGGGACCGGGCTGGACCGGCGATCTCCGCGAATTAATCAAATACGCGAGCGATTTGTCTTCGTTACACCCACGTGGGCACCCCGGAGGGACGCCTGTGTAACCGGGGTGACGAAGCCCTCTCGAGTCGGCACCGCGGGTGAAAAACCCGTTCACCGACTGCGTCCACCGTGCCGCGCACGAATCGCAATTTATTCCCTCGATGAACGGTCGAAACGAGGGTGGAGGGAACCGCTCGGTATCGGCGCGGGGAGGGGACGCTGCTTGTAACTCGGCGAAACGCATAAAATCGCGATAAAAACCTTTTACCGCTTTATTTGCAAACTCCGCCCTCGTCGTCTGAATCCCGGCTCCGAACGATTGTAATTTCACGATTATCGATAAATAGATGGTCGCGAACGGAATGACCGCGTTTGTTTATATTGCCGTTTAAAACGCGGCGATGATTATGTCCGAGTGGCCTGGCCAATCTCGTTTCCAATGGAAGAACACGTCCGGGGGATCCGTTCGGACACGCGGACTCGATTTTGCTGTATTGGGATGCGAAGTAAATCGTAATTATATACGGACAGAGTAGTACAGGATCGGTGGATCCTCCTCTCGCGGGCCAAGACTCGACGGAAAAAGATCACGCGGACGTTTAATAACACGGGTACCGAATGCCGATGGGTGTAGGTACAGCGTGTCGATGTGCGTGTGCGTCTCTCCTTCTCTCTCTCTCTCTCTCTCTCTCTCTCTCTCTCTCTCTCTCTCTCTGTCTTTGCCACTACCACTAGACGCCGGATGCGCGAGTGTCCGCTCTGCGTGTGCTCGACAACACGCTCGACGCTCTCGTCCGTGCGCTATTTTACAATTACACTTTACGATACACAATTTCGTCCAAACCTGCTTACGTTTACGCGCTCGAGATCCGGTAAAGTGTTCCTCGAACTTGTCATGCACGCGCGCACACGCAGACACACGGTCGACGCTCACAGAGGCACGTAATAGTATGCAACAATTTTAATAACACGGTTATAGAAACCGGGCCGAGCGTAAGTTTCGCTCGATTGTACGTGCGCATGCAGTCTGACGCGTTCAGCGGATCGATATCGATCCGTGGTTGCCGCGCTCGCCGCGCAAAGAGAGAACGGCAATCGAGCGATTACGAGCGTGAAGTATGCGCGGCACGGGTTAAACTGACCTCCGGTTTCACCTGAAACGCGCCAAAGAACGGACGAAAGAAAAACGATTTCGTAGTCTCGTTGATGATCCGCCGTTCGCGCGGCTTAATGGAAAGTGAAGTATAAATAGCATTTGATAAATCATGCCATTCACGTGAACGAGCGGAAGCTCGACGATCGACGATGTCGGATGACAGCGATGACGACCGCGACGTTAGCCGATCTCGTGGAAATGGGAGCGCCCGCGGCCGGCTTCCACGTAAACCCACAGAGGCGGTGCCGAGTCCGTCGAGTTTTTCCTGCCGGCGATCGCGGAAAAACTCGATCGCGTCCATGGGACAGACGCTCGCGACGCGATAGATCCGAGGCGTTTGTCGAAACGCGCGTCGTGGTCGGAGTCTCCCGTTTTGGATCACGCTCGAACCGATCGATCGGTGCAATTATCGACGAGCATCCTAATGGAGGGACTCGCGCGCCGCGCCGAACGCGTCGAACGGCTCGTCGCGTTTTTACGTGGTCGTCCCTAGCTTGTAATATAGACGGCGTCGCGGACAAAGGGCGACGGAAAAATCAGTCGCTTAACGATAGCGAGGCAACAAAGGACCGATCACTCGGCCTCGGCTAAATGTCACGAAGATATTCGCGGCGTAACCGCGAGACAAAGCGTTAACGGTTTCTCGGGAAGTCTGAATAGCGCGAGCTGGAACGGAGACGATCTAGAAGTCGGACGCGTGCAAGAACAATGCCACGTGGGATTCCGCGTGGTTCCGCGACGGAACACCCCTACGGTTGTTGGCGTGTCGGGCGTAGGCGGACGGGGAACGGCACTCGTTATGCGGCCGACATGCCCTGCTCGGCCGTGCAATCGTCCATCATGCAATTGCATCTGCCAGCGGTAATGACCCCTCGATTTGCCTATTAATTGATTTCGCGACCGGTGACCTAGCCGGCGCGCGGCGTCTTGGACAGCGTTCCGCTAGAACGGGCTCGCGCGTGCCAGCGCGGAAGAGCGTTCGTTTCGCTTCCTACGAGCCATCGGTCATTCGTCACTTGTCTGCCTGTCCGTCGCGTCGGCGCATCTAGCTGTGCGCGCGCGAAAATTAGTCGAACGGAAAGAGTTCGTAATTGCTAGAACCATTAACTTCTCGGGTTTCGTGGGATATCGCGGCCATTCGATTCAATCGATCGATCATAGCGCTCGAAACTCCGGACGAAGCCCGGCTGAAAGGCGATCACGAAAGATTTTCGTGCAATTTGCAACAGCGAAGGGGGAAAGAAGCAAAATGTACACGTGAGAACAAGCGCGAAGTTGTAATTAACGAGGGGGCCTGCTTGTATAGTGTCCGAATACTTCTTCGTCATTTTTGCGCTTTCAACCTCCCTCCTTTCGTTTCCGCTCTTTTTTCTCGCGTTCCCTATAAGCAAACGAATGAACTCTTCGTTCGGCAAAGGTCGACGGGAAAAAAAAATTAATACGAGGTTTGCATCGCCCATCACCGGACCCCTTTTCTCCTCCATCAAAGATTTAAGCTTCCGACGATGCTCGTCCTTAAAACGATCATTACTTTCAAAGAAAAGTATAAGAAAAAGCCACTTTGTAGCCGTTTAATAACGATAATAACTATGTTCGCAGGTGAACGGCCAACCAGATTTTATTTGGTGAAGGAAGAACCGGATCTAACGATGGAGCCCAACACGGGAATGATTCGAATCCGCCTTCCGCTGGACCGGGAGACCCAAGACAAGTACATTCTGAGTGTCGAGGCACGTAATGGACTGTCGGTGGGCTATTGCCAGGTAAACTTCCACGCGCTTAATGAAACGAAAACACGAAGAACCCTCTCTCTCCTCCTGACAGTGAAACTCACGTCGCCCCGGCCCTCGTCTCGTTACAGGTGGAGCTGAACGTGGAAGACGTGAACGATAACGCCCCGATGTTCCCGGCGACCAGCGTCCGTATCTCCGTTCCAGAATCGCATCCCCTTCACACCGCCCTGTACGTGGCGCACGCAACCGATCCGGACGCCATCCCGTCCCTCCCCGTGCGCTACGTCCTCGGTCAAAACAGCAACGATCTGTTCGGGATAGACGCTCGCTCCGGCGAGCTCTATCTAGCCAGGAGATTGGATTACGAGACCCAGCAGCGGCACGGACTGCTGATAAGGGCGTTGGACGGCGCCGGGCTCTCCGCGAACCTCAGCCTAAGCGTCGAGGTGCAGGACGTGAATGACAACCCCCCAGTGTTCGAGAGGAACGAGTATCACGTGGACGTTCCCGAAGGCGCCAAGCTCGATTCCCAAGTGAGAAAAATCTTCATTACACGCCCGTCACGCGGTGCATTTGTTTGTCGAGGGAATGCGCGAGCAGCGCGCATGGAAACGCGCGTGAGAAGAAACGGGATGGCGCGCGCGCGCGAGAGAGAGAGAGAAAAAGAGCGAGAGAAAGAGAGTGAAAGAGTGAGAGAGACAGGGGGAAGAGAAATTCTGGGTCGGAAAGAGGAAGAGGGGAATCGCGAGTTAACAACCTTCCTCCGGTGTTCTTACCTTTCTCCCGCGTGGCTCCGCCGCATCCCTCCCCGCGTTCGAGTCCTTCGCGTTCCTCAAAGTCGTATTCGCGACGCGTAATTTCATCCGGCGCGACAACCAGGAAGACTATTCACCTCTGAACCCTTGCTCCCTCGTGGATTTTCTTTCCCTTTGCCGCACCGGGTTTCCGTTCCCTCTTGGGCCCCGCAGCCCGGCAACAATATGGAAGAAGAAGACGTTGACTCATCGAGTTCACCCTGTCAGCGGAGGACAGAAACGAATTAGCCGAGCGGCGCGGCAGCACGGCGCGCGAGAGATTAGTCGATGCGGATTGCGGCCTCGCCGGACAGACCAGTTCGGTGGAAGGATTGATAGAGTATAACTGATAGTTTGATACAGGAACGCGGCGCGCTGTAACGCGATATACGCGTGCGTGTATAGAACGGGGATGCGCGGGATTGATAGGTAATCGTTGATAGGCTCAACAGAAACGCGGCGCGCAGCTGCTCGTTTTATGAGCAGCCCTCGCTGCTCTATCCAGCTTGAGCGGTTATTTATCGCGCTTAACCACGATTACTGGCGGACTTTGAAGGAAACTTGACGCGGTCTCGCGAAAACTTTGGCGTCGGCGTCGCCTCGCGTCGCGTCGGTTCGTTAGATCGCGGAGCGTGTGGCGCGGAAGCAGTCATTTATTTCGAGCAGCGTTACCTTCGTCAAAGTCATTCGGTCGGCGTCTAATTATTTGGACAATGGCCGAGAGATAGCATCTCGTGTCGTCGCTTCCGAGTCCGGCCCTCGGGGCCGTTCTCTCGAAGCGGGAGGGATTTAAAAGGGAAAAGACGCGGGGAGGAGAAACGGAGGTCGGGAAAGAGTCATTAGCCGCGATGCGCTCGTGAACACGTTCGTCATTGCGGCCGAGCGGTATCTAGCCGCGGAGCGAGCGACGAACAACGATTCCTCGCGGTGGTAGCCACCGGTGGACGTAATCCCGAATACGAGGATACCGATGACGAATGGCCAGGAGATCGTTGCCGCGAGATAGGCGCGTTAAATGACGTCACATTTTTAATACAACGGATACACGAGGGTACGATAGAGCGGAGACGACGAGAACCGCACGTTCCTCTATTCCTCCTTCGTTCTTCTCTTCGTCACCCGATCTCTCGCTCCATCTTTCTCCCGGTATACACGTATATATCGGTGGTATCTATCGGCGAAACAGATCTGTGAGCTGTCGGTGGTATCCGGACAATATCTTAGCCGCGGCGGAACGAGCGAGACGAGGAGGGAAAGAATCGTTCGAGCGAGAGCAGAAGCGGGGAGGGAGGAGGGAGAAGTAACAGCTAGCAAGAGTAACCTGGCTACAGTGAGCGTAACCCTTCACCCGCCGCGAACTAATAACGTACAGTTAGACACATTACAGCCTGCTCCCACGTCAGGTTCTCCTTCTAATGGTGCCCGATCTTCCCCACCTTTTCGTCCTCCGCCTCCTTCCCTCCGAGACGACGACCGATCGCTCCTATCCTCGTCCTTCTTCCTCCCTTCGACCTCGTCCAGTTCTCTCCCTTCGTTTCGCCATCCATCATTGCCCGTGCGCCAGCTTCGTGCGCGGGATACAAAGTTATATACCCTCGATCCTACGCTTCTTCTTCTCCTCCTTCTTCCGTCTCTCTCCTCCTCCTGTGTTCCTCGACCTCCGTAATTCACGATCCTCCCGCGCTGGAAAACATCGACCGGTTCGAACGCGTTTAGGGTTCGCGGTCTTTGGGTGCGTTTAATTAATACGGAACGACCGGATCGACTGGTCTTGTCTCCTCTCGCCGCCTCTTTCGCTCTCTCTCTCTGTCTACGCCGCCCCCTTTTTCATCCATCTCCCTATCCCGACTCTTTCCTTCTTTTTTCCGTCGCCAGCAAGAGGAACGTTTACGCCGCAGAAATCCCGATTTCCTCCCTCGTCGAAAACCGCCCGTAATCGTTCTGTTTTTCGTCGCGAGCCGCACGATCTAAAAGTCTCCGCTCTTTGCTCCACAGATTCTCCAAGTGACCGCGGTGGACCTCGACACAGGCAACAACGCGCGGCTGAGCTATCGTCTCCAAGGATCCACGGCGTTTCGGATCAGCCCCAACACCGGCTGGATCTACTTGGCGCAGACTCTCGACCGGGAGACCCTCGATCGTCACGCCTTGACGGTTTTGGCGACCGACAACGGCTCGCCAGCCGCCACGGCGAGCGCGTCCGTCCTGGTGACGGTGCTCGACGACAACGACAACGATCCGCGGTTCGAGAGGGACTTCTACGGATACGAGTTGTTGGAGAACCTGCCCTCGGGCACGCTCGTCGGATCGGTGAGCGCCTCCGATTCCGATCTGGGGAAGAACGCGCTGCTCAGGTACGCGGTGGTCCAGGCCAACAGCAGCTTCGCGGTGGACCCCGATACAGGTGAGAAGCCTACACCACTCTTCAGATTTCCTCCTCTGTTTGCCGTAACTTGAGTGTTTACGAAAGCTGTCCGGTCGCGATCTCGAGGGCGACCAACGCGTGGGATCCCAGCGCGGCAAAGGACCCACAGAAAAATATTAGCGAATCCACTCGACGAAATTAACACGCGGAGGTATTGAGCGCGGCTGCCACGGAGAGATTTACCGACCGGGTCTCGCTTTATGGCCGACCGGAGAAGGAATTCACTCGAGTCGCCCAGGGAAAAATGATGAATTCGGCTTGAATTCGAAGGGGGCGGCCGCCGCGAGGCGAGAGGAAACGGGAGAAACGGCCGATTAATTTTCTAAATAGCTCCGGGCCGTCGACGCTCTTAATTTACGCGCTGCTCGCGCGTCGACCGTTGCGTACCATTGTCGAGCACCGATTCCGAGCGATTACACAACCACGTGGAATCGTTCGAAACCTCGATAGATCTTCGCGCCCGCGCGCACTGCTTTCGTAAGCCCTCCGAAACGCTTAATGAAATCGGCTTCCATTCGACGAACAAAGCGGTCTATCGCTCTCCCGCGTCCACGTAGGAGAGCCGAGCGTTCTCGAGATTTATTACGGCCGCGGGGTGAAGGGGGGACAGCGCGGAGGGAAGAGGACGAAAGAGGAACGACCGAGCGTAAATTTACTTTTGATACGAATGCCTTTAATTGGAGGACCATACGACGCAATATCGGGGATACGGACACGGTGGCACGATTATTTCGTTTTTGTAACATCTCCCTTGCTTCGTGGATATCAAAGTGTAATCCCCTAAGAGTGGTGCTTTCACCTTAGCGGCGTGTAACGAATCACCAGAAAGGGCCCAGGTTCAGCGCGCACCGCGAAACGAGCACGCACGGCTCTCTGCCCTTCTCCCACCCGTACACGACTACGCGCATACACGTAGTTTGATTGGCATGCGACACGAGAGTATTTGTGTACACGCTGGTTCGGGACCAGGCCGGTCTTCCTCTCATATCCACGAGAAGTCTCGCCGCGCTGCCTGTTTGCAGAGGTGGGACTTCTCCAGTCATTCCGGCGCGAACCCTCGCCGCGCGGCGCGGCGCATCGGCGAAAAATCGAAATAAAGGCCCTCGCGCTGCCGGAAGTATCAGCTGTCCAGTCGTGCCAGTACTTCTCTATATTAATCTTTCGACGTGGTGGGGGAGGGGGGAGGAGGAGGAATCCGAGGGAAACTCGACGTCGCGGGTAATCGTCCTTTCCGGCGACGACGAACGAATGGATCCGTTTGATAATCGATTACGCCGCGGCGCGCCGCTAAGTAATTACCGCGAACTCGCACTAACCGTCCCGGGAGTAACCGCAGGAATTCTTCTTTCGACATACTTTGTCACCCTCTCCCGCGAACCACTGCGCCGAGTTGTCCGAGCCCTCCTCCTTCTACGGTTAATGTCGCCGGTTTCCGAGAAATCTCCTGTTGATCGTAGCGCGCGGTGCGGAACAGTTTGGGCTTTCCTGACGCAAGCCTGGACGAGCACGGATTTCCAAATATTGGAAGAGACACGCGCGGTAACAGAAAGAGAGCCGACCGAAAGTGGTGGGGCGAAAGAAGTCCGTCGCAGGGTCCCACGGTTAACACGAGAAACGCATTAGCACGCGTCCTACGATATACTTCTTATTGTTCCGCGATGGTATCCCTCGATGCCGGCGCGTTTGCATGTCCCTCGTCGATCGTTTGTCTTCTCCGGCGACGAGCACGGCCGCGTCGACGGGCCTCGGTCCACCGGCGCTGGTAGACGAGGAGAACGCGTCCGAGTGGACTAGGTACGTAGAGAATTCGTGGAGGCACGCGGGTGCTCCGTGTGTCCCCGCCGCGCCGGTCGCCGCCGCGCCGCCTCGCCGCTCCTTCGACCCTGCGTACGAATTATTATCCCGATCCTTTCCCAGATCTCGGAATAGTTCTGCCCGTTCTGCTAGGCGCTTGCTTAATTACCTATTAATGCGCCCGACCGGTCGACAAGACAGCTTTCGACCTGACTCCTCTCCTCGCTTGCTCTCTTCTTTCTCTTCTGCCTCTTCCTTCGGTCTCTTTCTTTTTCTTCTCTCGCCTCCTCCTCTTGCCGCGATGCCTCCCCGCGACTTCTGCGCATCGTCCATTTTCCGAGATACGTAATTACAGCGGGGCTCGTTACACGCGCGACCGTGCAGCTATCCTCGGCACGATTATAATACGCGAGAGGAGGACGGAAAGGAAACGCGATAGCCGAGGCGCGACCGAGGAATTCGACCGCTCGAACGGCGTTTCTTTGGAACGTAGAAACGACGATTATCCAATTAACCGCTCCCGTAAAGAGGAAATTGATAAGGTCGGTCCGGTCGCGCGTCGATCTATCGCTACGTACTCCGAGTGTTTTATACCTAGGTATTTATGATATCTTTGTCCTCCTCTTTATGATCTTCCGATCGATCGCGGGGCATTTCTCTCCGAGCCGATTCATGCATAAATTCCGCACGAGGAAGCGATTTTGCTAATCGCTTTACCGAGTTGAAATAAATGCAAGCCATAAACGTTCCACGATGCCTACTTATGAGACGTCAGCCGCGAAATGGAGCGAGGAAGGATCGCTAATAGATCGTTAATAGCGTGGATGATGCAGGAAGCGCGGACCGCAGAGGAGGCGCGATCAGGAACGAATCGTCTCATTTCCTCGTTGTTCATGACTTTCAGGTGAGATCACCACGAGGGAGCCACTCGACCGCGAGACCAAAGGCGTCCACGAGCTGGTGCTCGAGGCTCGCGATCAGGGCACGCCGTCCAGGGCGGCCAGGGTGCCGCTCAAGATTACGGTGCTGGACGTGAACGACAACTCGCCCGAAATCGTGGACCCGCAGGGAGACGTGGTCAGTGTCAGGGAGGAGCAGCCGCCCGGAACGGAAGTGGCCAGGGTCAGAGCGTTGGACACCGACCTTGGCGAGAATGCTTCTGTAACTTACACCATTCTGAAAGGTAACGCCGAGAACCACGATGCACGTAAATTAGGGAGATTGCGCTCCTTCTTAGGCATACTTACAACTCACGAAATTGAGAAAAAGCAGTAAGACGTTTCCAGAAATTAATTAGCCATTTATCAAAACAATTATGAACCATTCCATGTCAAATCTTACACAATTTGTCACATAGTCTCCGACTCATTTTAAATGCAGATCACTTATTCATCCAATCGGGAAAATAATCTGCGTAAAATTTTTAATCTTGTACGTCAGTTTACCAGATATTAAATATTCGTAAAATCGCACAAAACGGGGCGACAAACCATCATTTCGCTATGAATATTGGTACTCTACACTGGAAAAATACTCTTGTATTTATATTCATATTAAAGCTTAAAGAATAATTATTAACTATACTTAACAATTCGCAACAATTATTAATGACAGCTATTTTAATAAGCATAATTTATTTGTGGCTAACTGTGAGGACCTTTTGGTTACAAAACAAAAGTATAAAATGAAAGTAATATAATAATAAGAATAATAATAATAATAATAGTACTATTAATAAAAAAAGGAAGTGGTAATAATAAAACATGACATCTAACTGAAACTAATGATAATTATGACAGATGATAATAATAATAATTCTAGCAATATTATTATGAGCAATTAATATGACTTTCGCACAATATTAAGAACGGATTGCTTAAAAAAATTAAGGATTACCGTAAAAATCGAGTTTGTCGTAGAAACGATTTACATTCAAATAGAGTTTCAAGAACTGAAATGTCCGAAGAGTGTATGATGCAGTTCAGTTCAGTTCGGAAAGAGAATGACGCCTAAGACGATTTAAATAATAATATTTAAAGAAACATTTTTGACTTCAAATTCGAGGTTGTTCCCATACTCAGATTAAAAAAAAATAGCACTCAATTCTCTGAAGCTTCCTTTATAAAATACAAGCTTCAAAAGATGCGATTTCGATAACACTGAAATAAAATTATGTTTATAATAACGCGTACTACGCGTGTCACTCGAGCGCGACGAACCCTCCAACGTTGCATTAGTTTGTGCGAGCTTCCGCCATCGCGTCATCGCGAATTACTATTCTATACCCTCAAAACTTCTGACTCCAGTAAAATATAAATCCTACTTCTGTGTTATCGAAATCGTTTCATCTTTTTGAAACTTGTGTTTTGTAGAAGAAACTTCGGAGAATTGAGTAGTATTTTTTTTTTAATCAATCTAAGAGTGGAAACAATATCGAGTGTAAAGTTAAAAACGCTTTTTTTAATATTCTTAAATATTTCAATATTAACTGTTACTATCTTATGTTATCTTATGTTACTATCTCATCGATTGTTTTTCCGAGTGGAAGAATAAGTGATCTGCTCTTATGCACGATCTAAAAACGACAGCGAAACAATTCCTCCGATTTTTGTATCCAAATTGGATTTTCTTCAACTCGTAACAGGTACGCGTTCGACTCTCTCGACTCGGTTGGATACATGCTTAACGACGCTCGCCAGCCACAATGCCACCGTTTCCTTAATGACATCTCCGCGTTATTCGTTCCCTAGTTTTTCTCGGGTCCCATCATGCGCGTTTTTATTCCTCGCACGGCAGTTCTTTCGCGCTCACGAGCAACCTTGATTCTTTCCGCAGACCGAGACTCGGACGGTTACAACGTTTTCACCATCGACCCGATCACCGGCATGATCAGAACGAAGGCGGTGCTCGACCACGAGGAGCGGAACGTATACCGGGTGTCCGTAAAGGCGACGGACGCCGGCAGGCCGCCGCGTCACAGCGTTCGCGCTCTGAGAGTTGAGGTTTTAGCGCTAGCGGATAACCGGCCGACCTTCACCAGCAGCAGTCTTACCTTTAACGTGAGTACCATCGACCTCCGCAAGCGTCGATTCCGTCCCCAATTTTTCGCGCGATTTACGACCGTAACGGCGGCTAATGAAAGCGTCGAGAGCCGAAGCGACTACGCCTCGCGGCACCGCGACGGCAAAAACGTTTATTACACAGAATCGGATGAATCTCAAGTAGCCGCGTTAAAGTTGGAATCAAATGGCCGTCACCGGTTTTTACGACGCGACTAATTAGGAGAAATTAACGGAACGCGATGGATTTAGGTGCGCGAGGACGCGAGTATCGGGCAGACGGTGGGCTCGGTGTCGGGGGCGGGCCCCGCGGGCCGTGTGGCCTTCACCCTCGACTCCCTGACGCCGTTCAGCGAGTTCCCGGCGTTCGACGTGGACCGCAGTTCCGGCCAGTTGGTGGTCGCCCATTCCCTGGACCGCGAGAACGTCAGCGAGTACCACCTAGAGATCCGCGCGCTGGACACCACGTCGATCGGAAACCCGCAGAGCATCGCCGTCTCCGTAAAGATCCTGATCGAGGACGCGAACGACAATCCGCCGCGGTGGCCGCAGGACCCGATAACGGTCCGCGTGCCTGAGAGGGCGGTGATCGGCTCCACGATCTACAACCTGACCGCCAGCGATCTGGACAGCGGCCTGAACGGCGATTTGCGATACGGGCTCGTGGCCGAGTTTCCGTCTAGGGGCAGCTTCGCCGTCGACTCGTTGACCGGGGCCCTGACGCTAGCCAAGCCCCTCGATCGCGAGGAGAGGGCGGAATACACTTTGATCTTGAAGGCGTCCGATCGCGCTCCACCCGGCGAGCAATTAGCCTCGACCGTGACCGCGAGGATCATCGTCCTCGATCAGAACGACAACGACCCGGTTTTCGTCGCCCCGGAATTCACCAGGGTCGCCGTCACGCCGGACCTCATGCCTGGTGAGTGTACTTTATTTTATCCTTCCTCCCTACCTCGGCTTCCTTCGTTAAGGTGAACGACGCTCAAATCCCCGTCCCGACAACGCAATTATAAGGCCGTATCGTAAATTGGCATCGTTGCAGGATCGACGCTGGTGCGCGTGGTCGCCGTGGATAAAGACGCAGGTGACAATGGCCGTGTATCGTACGTGATTACATCGGCGAACGAGGAGGCGAGATTCTCAGTGGGTTACGAGTCTGGGATAGTGAGCCTGGAGAGACCGATGGTGAGGTCAACGGAGCTCGAGATTACGGCGAACGATCACGGTTCCCCGCCGCGAAAGTCCGCCATCAAGCTGACTCTGATGCTGGCTTCCGGGCAGACCAACGGACCGCCGAGGCTACTGCTCGTCAATCCGGAGACCAAAATTTCGGAGGACCTGCAGGTCGGCGCGTCGGTCCTGAACGTCGCCGGTCCTATCATCGCCGATCAGGGTAAGCACCGATTCGTTCGAAGGAGTTATTGGTTGGCGAACGGACGGTCCACGGATCGTCAGGTTCCTCGGCTCCATTTTATTCCGCTAAGCGCGTCGGATAAAACCGTTGGATTTACAACCGGTCAGTTTATTGATAAATACTTGGCGATGGTCGTATATCACTGGCCGCGCGAGATGATCAGATAGAGCCGCGCGTATATTCGGTTAACGCTTTGCAAGGATAATGCAAAAGGGACAAAGCCGGACCCGGCTCGCTCGGGAACTTATCGATCTCCCCCACACGCGCGCGCGCCACCGCGTACACATCGGCGAAGGACGACAAGGACGTAGGAGAGGACCAAAAATGGGTCTACCGCGGCTACCCTTTTAGGTGCTCCGCTCGCGTCGTTATTGTTTCGGTGGTGAGTCGGCGCATAAAGTGCCACGGAACAGGAGGGGCTGTCAATTTAGCGCTGTATAGGACGAGAAGCTGAAATTACAGTCTCCTATCTTGTCCCTGCCCTCGGATTCTTCTCCCTCTCATCCTCCCTTCAGCCTCTCGTCCTTGTTGCACGCGTTCCCCGGCAGATTTTCGACTCCGGCCTGTTGCTTCGACGCTTCGCGACGCGGCGGCATCCGCGCGGCTATCACGATACAGAAACGCCACGGTGCGCGCCACCTACGCCGCATCGCCGCGAGAAGGGAACGTAATCGGCGTGGAGCCGCGGCTGGTACCCGGTCCGGCTAATAGGAAAGCCCTGCTATGAAAATACCTCGAATAATTGCCTTGAATCCGGTCGGCGCGGGGCATTATAGTAAATTCAACGAAATGACTCGCGGTTCGGCTCCCTCGGGGTTCGAGAGCGCGTTCCGTCCGTGTGTAACGTTTGCGGAATACCCTGCTGCGGCCTTCGCCTGTGTTCCTCTCCTCTCCGGGACTCTTCATCTTCCTCCCTACCAGATGCTGTTTCTCGTCGCCTCTCTAAAAGCTCGCCGAAGGATTCCGCGGACGACAAAATTCCATCGGCTTGGTTGCGCTCGTCGGCTCGCGGTACAGATGCTCGAGCTCCACTTCGAGCGTTCGCGCGATAACGATAATCGTCCCGCGGTCTGAAATGATCGAGAGTCGTACGCTGTTATCCAGAACGCCCACGGGAATTTACGGACACTGTAGACACAGCAAAAATCCGTCCAAGAGCGATCGCGATCGCCGAAACAGCGAGAGTTTCGAGTTCCAGGTCAGTCGGATGTTGGCTCCGCCGCGCTGCGAGTCGCGCGCTGTAGAGCAGATGAGACGAACACGAAGAACACGATGATTACTAAAAGCGTGCACAGAAAGTCCGATGTTCTCGGTCTCGTAGCAAAGCGTTCTGTATGGCCGACAACACGGTATATCGCTCGTTTTGCGCTTATCTAGACCGGCGCCCGTGTATCAGACGAGCGCATTAGCGCGCCCCGCGGATGCAACCGGCAAAGGGCCCCGCGAGAGACCCTGTGCAACGGGCCGAAGGACGGGTCCCCTGCTAGGGCCCCGGGACCGCTAGGGTAAAGGGAGAGGCACGGCGGAGGACGAGCGAGCGGAACAATGGCCACGTATATCATCGTGCCGCCAG
Organism: Perdita meconis; assembly: GCA_030770465.2. Taxonomy (NCBI): domain Eukaryota; kingdom Metazoa; phylum Arthropoda; class Insecta; order Hymenoptera; family Andrenidae; genus Perdita; species Perdita meconis. The sequence goes on from JASKOS020000007.1 coordinate 7,182,195, forward strand.
CCTGCCGCGGTACGCATAGGCAAATCACCGGTTCCAACCAACACCGACACCCTTGCGCGTACACGCGGCACGGGCGTGTGCGTGTCGCCACCGTAACTACCGTTTCGCTGCTTCCTCGACGAGCCGTGGAATACATGCGAGGATACTCTCGGTCGCCGCTGACCGCCGAGATCCGACAGAGAAAGGGGCGGGAGGGTGCGTTGGCGAGCGCGTCGCTTTGTTCTAGGCCCACTGAAAATATCTGCGGCAAACCGGCGTGCACCGGGCTCTGGAATTTTAGAATCGAATGCGTTAGAACCTCTCTTGTCGCTGCAGTCTCACCAAAATCTGACAAACGCTGGTCATAAGAAAAAAGACCGAGCACATTGTATCCTTTCCGCGTGTCGCGCGTGATTTCGACAAAACGACTACCTATACCAATTTTTTTTTTCTCCGCCTCGGTTCCCCCGTTTGATCCTCTTCGCAGTCAACAACGTCGGCGAAACAGAACTATTCGATCGAATCGAATTTCGTGCGGCATATTTTCGGGAATTTATGCAGCTCCTCGCGGTGCACCGCGCGTCGATCGTCGAGCACAGGTCCGTATCGCTTCGCTTTGAAGGCGCGCATTTACGTATGCAAACTGACCGATAACTTTGGATTCTCCGGGAGGACGCGACAGGGTAATGGTACCCGGTCGCGTGGTTCTAATTTCGCGCGAACACGAAGACGTCGCAGGCAAAAGAAACGAAACGAGGCTAATGTTATTCGACGCGTCGAATCGCGACCGATAAAAACACGGACAGAGACGTTGACAAGAATCGTGGTGCGATTATGCAGGTAACGTCAGCTTCAGCATTCCGAGCAACGCGGCCTCGGACAAGTTCGCCGTTTCCCCGAGCGGTCTGGTGACTCTCCGCGGCCGGCTGAACCGCGAGGAGACCTCCCGCTACTCGGTCCCGATCCTGGCGAGGTCCAGCAAGCTGTTGGACATCAGCACGCTCGAGGTTCTAGTCATGGACGAGAACGACAACAGCCCCGAATTCAGGCCGGGTTCGTGTTACACGCTGGCCGTGCCGGAGAACCAACAGACCTCGGCGATCCACACGATCGCGGCGGCCGATCTCGACGAAGGGAAGAACGGAGAGATTTACTACAGTATCGTAGGTGAGTTCCTCTCGAGAGTACACGCGCGCGGCTTCCCCTCTCTCCCTCGATTTTACTCCAAAGTTCACTCGTTTATTCGGACCCGGTTGTTTCTTGTTGCTCGCAGGTGGCAATATCGGCGCAAAGTTCATCCTGGATCCTGTGACTGGATTGCTCTCGATGTCGAACCTGGACCGCGAGGCGGTGTCCAAATATATCTTGACGATTTCGGCGAAGGACAAGGGTCGGCCGAGCCTGGAGGCACGCTGCAATCTCACCGTGATCGTTCTGGACATGAACGACAACGCTCCCACGTTCGTCCAGAATCAGTACACCGAATCGCGACCGCGCGGCGCTGTCCCAAGCCCGGAGTACTCCGGCTTCGGTCTGCCCGCCGGTTTTCCGTACGGCTCGTCCAATTATCCGACCAATTATCATGCGAACAAATACGTGGCGACGATCTCCGAGGACGTGGCGCCGGACTCCAGCGTGATGTCGGTGAGAGCGACGGATCCCGATCAGGGAGTAAACGGCAAGATCACTTATGCGATCACCGAGGAGTCTAGCTGGTTGTTCAGGGTTGACAACCTGACGGGCGTCGTTACCACAGCCGGGTGAGTTCTAAACGTCCTTCCTTTTTTCAGCTATCGCTACTCTTTTTTCCCACTCCTCGCGAATTTCTCATTCTACGCTTATCTGGACTAGTCACCCGCCTCCCGTCGCCGGCGCGGCAGTTTCTTTCGCGAGCTACGCCGGCAAACTAATTTCATTCCGACGTTAATTACCACGCGACCTTTATTGCGCGTCCGATTAGGATCGCCGGTGGGATACTACGCTGGTACCACAGCGTCATAAAACGCAGGTAGACGCATGGGAGGAGCGAGCAGAGTTGAAGAAAAAGAGAAAGCCTAGGGGCGGCGGGGGCGGCTGGGAGGCGAAGGGTCTAGGAACGCCGTAAAATTATAAAGTCAGTCGATGAGGGCCGCGAACGATGCACCGCGGTCGATTAGTCGATTCCATATGCATAACCCGTCGGCGTAGTGGCGTAGCCAAACGTGTTCCTTCCTTCTCTTGTCTCCGTCCCGTGGCCGACTCCGCGCGCAATTCTTCTTCGTCCCCGTCGCGTCACTCGCGATTACGCGCGCAATAAACCCGTATCGCGGGACGTCGTTAAAGTCGTACCCTTCTTGCGGCTTCCGTTCCGCGAAGGTCGAGCGCGGATAATTAATAGACGATCTCGCAGCCGGTCCCACGAACCTTGACTCCCACAGAGGAATCATAACCGACGCTTCGGAGCTAGAAAGCAGGCCGAGTTCTCGCATTCGCCCCCGGTTTCCCCTTCAGGCGAAATCGAGCAACGTTGTCCGTTCGCGTTTCGTTTCGGATAGAGACGCAACGAGGCGTACGCGCGACGGGGCAGAGAGGGACGAGAAAAAGAACAACGGAGCGGGGAGAGAGGTCCGTAGGACGAAGGGTGTCGGTAGCCGCGAGGAGGCACGCAGGGGCGTACTTTTGCCGCGCGACAGCCGTGTGTCATTTCAGCGGGACACCATGTGGCATTTCAATGCATTATTTCAGCCGGCAAAAAGCCTGATATGCAAAACCAGATCCCGGTCGGGCCACTCTTTCGCGATCTCTGTCTGCGTCCGTAGCTCGTCCCTTTCTCTCGTCGCCCGATGCGTCTTCCATCGAACTTTTTCTCCCTCTCACTCTTTCTCTCTCTCTCTGCCTCTCTGTCCCCCTCGCTTCGCGTCTCCTCCTCGTTTCCCAGCTGGATCGGTAGCCACCGCGGAGCGGCACGGCCGTGTCGCGTTGTTGCTGTTATTGTTGCTATTGCTGTTGGCCGGAGAAGGGCCGATCGCGTCCGCCGACACTCCGCCGCGGCTTGGTGTATCAATGTTCTCCCCTTGTTCGTTCTCAAGACCACCCGGAAGATATACCCCGATCCGCGAGTCGAGGGCCAAGACCAGATCTCACACGAGATCGGCTCGATAACGAGAGAGCCTCGATGCCGAGGACGATTCGCCGCTGATAATGTTGCGGATTCGTTTTATTTCGGTTCCTCTGCGGCTTCGTTGGACCGGGGACGCGACATCGTTGTGACAGAGACAACGATTTTCGGCGAGCCGCGGGACCCGCGGTAATATTATCTCGCATCTCTCGCGAAAGTCGATTCGTGGCGACGCGTAAATGAAAATAGACAATCGAGTTCGCTCGATCGGTGAACCGCGGCGCGGCGTGGGGCGGCTCGATCGACTCGGTCGAATCGTAAATAACCGCGTCGATCTTGCTTGCTACTGGCGCTCGATTATTATTCCACGCTCGTTAAAGGTTATTACGTGCACGTACGTACACGTACGTGGGTACGCGCGAAACCCATTATCGAGGAGCCGGCGGTGCCGCTTATCGGAGCCTCCGCGAATTCGCAGGGTTCGCGTGACTTTTCACGGGACCGCTAATAAAGACAAAGTTTGCCGATTCAATAAATTACACGATCGGCTATTGTGCTATCGGCCCCTATCTGACGGCGCGGACCGAAAGGGAAAAAGAAACCGTCCGCGGCAATTGAATGTTGCTCGTTAAACGATCGCGTTGAATGGGAACAAATTATGCATTCAAGCGGCGGCGGGTCGAGCGAAAAATTTGCCGCGATAGTATAATTAGATTAGAATTAGCTCGCGCGATAAAGACATTGTACCGTTTGATTCCGTGAACGCGTCGGAACGGGAAAGCGATTGGCTAGGTAAATAATGGTTCGCGGCAGGAACCGGCTGAATGGGAAAACGAATCAGAAAAGTACATGAAGGTATTCACCGGGGATTTAGAAGGGGAGGGAGAAAGTCGGCGCGCTAAGTCGATATAGCGATTTCTCGAAGCGTATAGCTCACGGCGACGGGAACGCTAAATTCGCTCGGTGGTAACGGCGAAAAACCAGTCAACCTCCCCCGGCTTTCGTGCGATTTAAGGCACGAAACGGCGGCCGGTGAGCCGCCGCGGAGGATCCGTAGAGTTATGGTAATGGCGGACATGGATTACACAAGATCGCCGTGCGCGATTAAAGCTTCCGTCACACAAACAAGCTGCCCGCCGCCGCGCCGCCACCTTCCGCTTAAATCCGGCCCGTTCTCCCGATTCGAACAATCGTCTATTGACCGATAAAGCAGAATTAAAGATGCATCTGATGCGCGCTGAAACGAGCTCCAAAGAGAACCGTAACTTTCGCCCATCGCTAGTCCCGCGCCTCTGGCTTCCTTATTCACCCGAAAAATCGTTTCTCTCAACGTTATACCTTTGCAAGATCTTTCGCACAACTTTTGCGAATTCTCCGAATCATTTTTCGCAATGACCTGTTGCAGCCCCTTGGACCGAGAACGTCAGAGCTTTTACAACTTCGTCGTCGTGGCTACCGACGGCGGCAAGTACAACGCCAAGAGCACCTCCATCTCCGTGGAAATTCGCCTGAGCGACGTCAACGACAACGCTCCGGTTTTCGCGGAGTATCCCTTCCGCGCGAAGGTGTCGATCGGCACTCAGCCCGAGAAGAACATCCTCCGCGTTGTGGCGACCGACATCGACGATGGACCGAACGGAGAGATCGTCTACTCCTTCCTACACGAGCAAGAGAAGCCAAAGTTCAGAATACATCCTAGCACAGGCGCGGTCACCGCTGCGTTGTCCTTGTCCCAGGACAACGGGAAGACGTACCACCTGGAGGTGTTGGCCAGGGACAAAGGAAATCCTCCCAAGACCGCGCGAGGCTTGATCGAGCTGCAAGTCGGAGACCTCGCCGACCTGGCGCCCGTGCTTAAGTTCCAGAACGAAACTTACGAAGTGGTTGTCCAGGAGAATTCTCCTGCTGGCACGGAAGTGATCCAGGTCACGGCCGTTCGGTCGGACGGCAGGAGGCAGCACGTTGCCTACACCCTTGGATCCGGAAATGATTTCGGTACGTTCATTATCGACGAAGACACCGGTCTTCTTCGCGTCGGCGATCCAACGAGGCTGGACGCGGAGCTCTGGACGGATATGAGAGTGAAGCCAATTGAAGAGCAAGTGGACGACGGACGCACGAATTCGTGGGGCAGATCCTTCGAAGGGCAACAGTCGAAAGAAACCCCGAGAGAATGTTCGAAACACGTTCTCACCGTGGTTGCAAGGACCGCTGGACCGGATCCCTTGGAAGCTTACGTTAAAGTAATCGTCAGGGTGTCCGACGTGAACGATAATCCACCGATTTTCACGCAGACGCAGTACTCCGCGACCGTTCTCGAAGGAAACGTCAAAGGAGACTTTGTTGTGAAGGTAAGAGGCGTAACGAAGGCTGCTTTGTAATTATCCGTTCGCGGCGTCCCTAACGAGTTCTGTCTTTCTGTTTGTATAGCTTCTGGCCAGCGACGCTGATCAAGGAATGAACAGCAGGATCCTCTACCACATCGTCGACGGCAATCCCGACAACGCGTTCACCATCAGTCCTCCGTACAGTGGTGTGGTTCGCACCAACATAGTCCTCGATCGAGAGATACGCGAAAAGTACAGGCTGACTATCATCGCGACGGATCAAGGGAACCCGCAATTGACGGGAACGGCCGCCCTCAGCGTCCGAGTGATCGACATCAACGACAATCAGCCGACTTTCCCGGAGCACAGCATCATCTCGATTTCCGAAGGTAAGTCGAACGAGTCGTAAACGGGATCAACGTCCGCGATATTTTAAGGGAAATATGGAGCTTAAATGCCGTCGAACCTTAGAAACGAATCATACGCGATAATTGCGCCTCGGTCGTATAGTCCAATTACAGCGTTTGTTCTCCTTATTGCGCGGCGGAAATGAAGGTTAACCGGCGATTATTAGCTAGATCGTTCGCGATCGAGCGTAAACAAGTTACGAGCGGACGCGAACTCGTGTCCGCCTCCTTGTATTTTATCGAACCATGTCGTTTCCAATTAGCCTGAGCCTAGCGATCGGTCGGAGTCGCCTTGTTTTTTGAGCCACGCAATAAACGCGAATGGAACGAGAAAACGGTGCGCATCTCTCGATCGGAACAGCGATCCTCGCGCATCTTTTGCACGGTAGCGAGTCCGCGATCGTCGCCGAGTCGTGGATCGGATTTCAGTCTTGTCGCGTGCGCGTCCGTTCGAAATCTAGCCGCCGCAGATAAATATGTTCGAAGTTCGCCCACGCGGCTCTGGAAAGAGACGTTTCTGCGTGGCAAAGTGAAGCACGGGGATCCGTTATGAGAGCGAGCAAGCCGCCAGACGGTCAAGAAAAGGAGACGTCTGGACGGAAAGGTCGAAAGGGGACTGAGAAAAGAGAGGAGAGGAAGGAAACGGCGAACACAAAACTAACGAGAGAGAAAGGGAGAAAGAGAGGAGCGGGCTGTCGAGGTGGGAGTGCATACTACTCACGAAGTATAAAGTTAAGTGGCAAAGGATTTATGCCGGCATTAAAGTCCAACTGTTCGGAACAATCTGCATAACTTAGGCGAGGCTGCGAACGCCCGTTCGGCTGCACCGTGCGCGATCTCTCTTTTCTTTCTTGTTCGTCGATTCTTTCGTCCTCCTTGGTTTCTCATATTGTTCCCCATTGACAGATACGATTCAATGGAGCGGTACCCAGCGGAGGTGGCCTCGAGTTTGACAGGCAAGCGCCAGCCTTGCACCGCTACCGTTCCCTTCGAAGAACACGTTCGATGCAAACATTAGGCTGCGGTTATACTGGATGCGTATTCGGACGAACTGTATTCTGATGAATATGTCTGAGCAGTTGCATTGTTTAGCAAAGAACACAGTTTGTTCGAATACGCATGGAATACAACCGCAGCCTTAAGGTACGTTTTCACGTGACGGTAAAACTAGGAACACATTGATATCACATCACGTGAAATCGTATGCTTACACGTGATATTTCTGAAGTGTGAGCCATTGTTTTAAATTTATATATGCAAATTTACATATGTGTGTGCTCTCACACACAGGACGATATCACGTGGTAATAATATGTCCCTGCTTTCGCGACTTTTAGTGTCATGATACAAATTGTCATGACTTTCGTCATCGTGAAAACTGTGAATCATATTGTTATGTGGATGTTTATGCATTTATGACAATTTAAAAATTACAAATACCTTTAAGGATGCCTACAGATATAAAAATACAACAAAATATCAAGAATATAATGCATTTTATAATATTTAGAAAATAAAACTGCTGTTACTAAAATTTGTTGTTGTGTGTCTATAAAAATATGAATTTGCATAAACATCCGTAGTCCTAGTTATGACATTGAATTCCGTATTATAAATATTCAATGTCACATTGTTATGACATCAAAAGTCATGATTTTTTATGTCACGTAAAAATGTACCTTAAGATGCAACTAAAAAATGCAACTGACAATCGATCGGTTCGATTTTCTAAATTTTCCCGTGACACATTTACTTTTCTCCGCGTTGCAGTCTCGTTTTCCAATCTCTTCAGAAGACATTAAACGCGTTTCATTCAAGTTACACCGCGAAATTTCATCATAACGTCTCCTCTCATCTCGCCGCGCTCCACGTTTTCCTCTCTTCGCCTCTCTCACTCCTCTCGCCCCGTCCTATTCTCCTTGTTCTCCCGTGCCATCGCCTTCTCTTCTGGTTCTTATTGTAAACTTCTAAGAACGTTCAACACGAAAGGCCGCGTGCTCGCGCGCCAACCGAGTAACGCGAGATCGCTATCTAATTTGTATCACCATAAAACTTCACCCCGGCGCAAACGAGACTGCTACCACTTCTATTCGCGATGCAGCGCTCGATAGAATTTATTTAATACCGTTGTCGCGCACCGCGTGTCCTGAGGAGGCAGCGGCGGCGCGGCGGCCTTTTCAGCCACCTGCCGCCGCGCCGCGATACTCGCGTTATAGACTTATCGGCTGGACAACCGTACGAGGGTTGAGTTAACGTCCCACAAAATCCGGAGAAACGATCCCCCGCGTTCGCGGTCGTTCATACTTCCAGCGAACCACGCGGTGATTGGTTTTAATTATCCCGACGGTTGCGAGGTATATAATTACTGTTCGGTCTAAAACGAGAAGCGCGATTCGCCGATGTTTGATAGCTCCACGCCTTTGTTCCCGAAGGGGCTTCCCGCTTCCGCGTTCCCCGCGTACACATGGCCGCGCACCTACGTCCGAAGGTAGGCTTAATCGACAACATCGATCGGAATCGGTACCGAAACTGGCACTGACACGAGAAATCGAAACAATGGTAGACCACCGACGAGCGGATTTTCCGTACAAGGCGCACACCGGCGCGGCGACGCGCTCGATCCGAGACCTCCGGTAATCAGAATTAACTCGATATAGCTTACAGAGATCGAGCGAGTCCCGATCAGAATTTATTATTTCGCTCGTTCGACGGCTGTCTCGTTCTGGTGCCGATTCCGGCTCCAGTTTCCATGCCGATCGAGGACACGGAGGAGCACGAGCTCCGATAGAGAGGTCGACGCGTTGGCTTCCGAGGCGGAGGTGCAGTACCGGAAGCGGAGGAGTACGGAGTGGGCAGGCCACGCGTTCGCTCAGGGACGCGGCCGCTCTCGAAACCGATTTACACGACTTTAACGATCACTCGTGAAATTTACGAGCGAGCGCAGCCGCGTGCCAGCTAGTCGCCGAGCACGCTCGATCGTTGTGCACCGAGCGTTGCCGCCGCGAAGTAATTCTTTCATTCGCGCAGGTGTTGCACCGGCAATCTTCCCCCGCGATAATAACGGCGCAATCTCCGCTCGAACCGGCGATCGAGGCCGAGGCTTCCGTGAATTTTCGACCGCGACCCTCGGTTTTCAATATCCCTCCGGCTACCGGCCACGCGGACAGCTCTCTCTGTCTCGTAATTTGCCCGCAGCACGCTCGAGATTATCGCCTACGATGCGCGGACCCGAAACTCTCGAGGGATTCGCTCGGCCTCTCCGCACCACGAGCGGAGATAAAACGTGCCGATAGTAGGGGATTCAATGCATTTTAAACGCGACTCCCTCGAAGTGTCTGCAAATTCGCGGAAGGGCTGGTCCCCCGTTCGGCAGTCGCGACACGCCGCTCTATATGTATATGTATCGCGGATGATCGCCAGCCAGTGACAAAGTGGATTTTGGGCCGGGGACGAAGGGACGCGGGGGGGAAGAGACCGGGCCCTTAACGACGTCATTCATCAACAGCAACGGTGTCTGGCATTGTGCGATCACAAAGCTACTGCCGTGCGGTGCCACGGCTTATCTTTTTTAAATAACGAAGGAACTGAGATATCCTCTCGCTTTTCCTCAAATTAATTTGCTTTTAGGAGTCCAAAGACTTGGACTTCTCAGTATTTTAAAAATATGGTTATTTAAATCTAAAACGATCTAACGCAGGTACCGCAGTCGGAACAGTGTTGACGACCATCACGGCGAACGACGTGGACAGCTCCCCGGCTCTGACCTATCGATTCGGCAACGTGACCAGCCCAGGTCCCTTCAGCATCGACAGGTACGGAGGCAAGATCGTCCTCCGGAGGCGGCTGGATGCCGAGACGCGATCGGAGTACAGCCTCCAAGTGATCGCGAGCGACGGGATGCACGAGGCGACGACGGACTTGATCGTCCGCGTCACGGACCTGAACGACAACGTGCCGCGGTTCCAACAGTCGGCGTACATCGCCACCTTGCCAGGTAAGCGATTCTCTTCAGAATCATTCTGCGGATTGTTATCGCAATCGCCCGAAGGCAGCAAGGCTGGCGCCACATTTGCTTTTCGTCCGTGCTGACCAACCGCTTGCAATTGAACAGAAGTTTTTTATCAGTGGACCTTCGTTTGCAATTGAGTGAAATCTATACAAAAATGTCTAGTTCAATCTATACATTTTAATTAATCTGTGTCGCGTATGCAGTAATGAAGAAGAAATATCGGAAACGGCAATAGGTATATCCTTTGAATATGAAACGTTTAGGTATGGGACAGTTTTATCTTGAATATGAAACTTCTTGCCCTGTCTTATTGCGAAGATTTTTATTATTATATTCTTTATTCGATAACTGCCTTAGCTTTGTATCAAAATCATACATTTTTCAGTATCGAACAACTTAACAGAATGGTAGATAGCTCCAAAGTGACTGTTGTATTTGGCAACGACCGTGCGGAACGGACAACACGACACACCGCAGTGAAATATCTGCCGCGCGGACAAACCGCTCTAGTGTGAGACTTTCCATAAGATTCTGTGTATTACGCTAAGAGCGAACGAATCACGGCGGTGGAGCCGCGCTGGCAAAACGCAAATGTGGCGCCGGACGAATATTTTCGGATGGAAGAATATCGATAATCGAGGGGAAGTCTATTCGATCGATATTCCTTTGGAGAGATGGTGGCGAAAGGGTCGGTGGGAAGCGAGACGTCGGGAGGGACGGTGGCCCTCGGGGCAAGACCCTCGGCGCGAAATAAACGCGAGTTTAAAAACTGGTTTTTAGTAGACACGCGTTGTCCTGTTGCCCGTGTTCCAAACCCGAATTGACACTGCGCCAAGATAAAGCGCGGGAAAGAGAGGTAAAGAGGGCGGAAGGGGGTGAAAGGGATGGTGGAGGACGAGGCGAAAAGGACGAAAAGGAAGCGTGGATGACAGAGTGGGGGAGCGCAGGGGGTTCGATGAAAAGCTAGCTGCTCGAACGGTCGAGGAAGGCAGGAGGAAGAATGGTAAGGAGGGAAGAAGACGGATGAAAAGGAACGGGCGAGGATGGCACGGCGCGCGAGGGTGACGGCGCGGCGGAGAGAGAAGGAGACGAGGAGAACTGCGAACGCCTCGCACATAAATAAACGCGAGGACACCGTTTGCGAGGCAGCCGAAAAGCCGCCTTCGCTGCAACCGCCGGCCGAGATCGCCGGCTTCGAAGACTCTCGAAACTTATTAAAAATACATAGGCCCGCGCCTAATGGTGCATTTGGGTGGGCGGCGGAGGGGCGACGGGGGAGGTTGGATTGGCAGGAGGCGGACGTGAAAAGAGTTGAAAGGGGGGGAGCTCCCACGGCGACGGCCTCGCGAATTTGCATCTCCTTCTTTTCGTCTCTCCTCTCGGCTTTCGCCGCGCGGATTCGCGAAAACGGGCAGCAACGGACACGGAGAATACCTTGCGCGACGTTAATCGATAACGCTACCGCGTACCTGGACGGGACAGAGGTTCGCCTTGGAATTTACGGCGAAAGTTTAAATCTTCTCCGGCCCTTCGGTGGTTTCGGTCGCTTCCGGCGTAAGAGCGGTGGACCGTTTATATCGTGATCAGCGAACGAGGAAGACGAGTTAATCCGGCGATTATCAAAATCTTATTAAAGTGTCCCAGGAAGCCGAGACGTATCCAGGAAAAGAAGGAGGATTAATGAAGCAAGGGCAAAGAAAGTCTGGCAAGCAGTAATAAGAATTCGTCTCGCTAATACCCTGTGATATGCGAACACGCATACTCCACGGCCATACGCACCTCGCAATAATTATAGAGTACCTGTCGCTTCTCGGTTAAGATCCCCCCTTGCGCCTCCCGGAGGTCGTTCTACCTCCTCGCCGCGAACATCCCCAAAGGGCTGCGCGTCCGTGAAGTTTTATTTCGGCCTCTCCTCCTCGCGTCGGCTTTTTCGTCTCCTTTCTTCCTTCCCGCTGCCTCTGTCTTTATCTCCGTTCCTCGCTTTCAGTCGGAGCTTGGCACATTAATGCCGAGTTATCCGACGATTTGAAACGCATCGAAATGATTTTTGTACGGTGCAGCGGACTCTGGACCTGGCCGCTCGCCCGAGCGATTTATATAACTGGTTATTATTTCATACTTCCGTTCAGCCCGATGTCAGGACGGCTTATCCTCCTCCTTTACCGCGAAAAGAAAGAACAGGAGGTAATGGCGGCGGTAGTGCTGCTCGAGGACGTACCTCCGACAAAAAGAGGCGGAGGGTACTTGACCTTGCGCCCGCGATCGCTGGATCTTTGTCCGGGGCCCTTTTCGAGCACACTCTCGCGCCTCTTTGCAATCGATCCTGAGCACTTGTCACGATCGAGAGCTCGGCTCGATCGAATCGTCGGGACTATAAAAGTAGCTGAGCGAAAGATTGAAAATTCAAACTTCCCTAACGTGTTCCGTTTGATTTGTTGCGCAGAGGGCCGCGGAGATCTTCAAGAAATCCTGACGGTGAACGCGACGGACGACGACCTCACCGAAGACAACAGTCGAGTGCGATATTATCTGCTGAAGGCTACCAAAGGCTTCTCGGTGCATCCTGTAACCGGTGTTTTGACGGTTAATCGTACCGCGATACCGAGACCCCTGCCCAAAGAGGTGGAGCTCGCCGTTGTGGCCGAAGATTACGGCAAACCACCGGCGTCGTCCGTCTGCTCGGTCGTGGTACGATTGAGCAGCTTGAAGAGCGCGCTGCCCGGCAAAGAGTACAAGATAACGGTCAAAGAAAATTCGCTGAGAGGCACCACCCTGATGAGGCTGTCCGACGTGGACCTGTTGGACGGCGCCATCGTTGCCGGCGACGACGGTGGGACCTTCGAGGTGTCCAGAGGCAAATTGATTCTCTCCAAAGCGCTCGACCGAGAGACGAAGGACAGGTAAGGATGGATTGGTTAAAATGTACACAACCTCAATTACTGTGCCAAGAAAATCTTTCCCCTCCGCTAACGATAACGTTTCGTTCCTTCAGGTACATTCTGCGACTGGGCTCCAAAAACGAAAACATGACAACTGGATCGGTGGTGGGAGACGAGCCCGTTACGGTAATTGTCACCGTGGAAGACGTGAACGATAACTATCCGCGCTTCCTGGAAGAGCTTCATCAAGTGTCGATAATGGAGAACGCGGCCCGTGGAACCGTGGTGGCGACTCTGCGCGCCAAGGACGACGATCTAGTCGGCAGCTCGGCCGCTAATTTAGTCTACGAGATCACCTCCGGGAACGACGGTGGTCTCTTCCGCGTGGAGAAGACCACGGGCTCGGTTTTGGTCAACGCCACCCTGGATTGCGATCTGGAGCCGGAAATCCACAATCTGGTAGTCATGGCGTGCGACAGCGACGCGGTCTCTCCTCTCTGTGCACTGGCGAGGCTTCGAATTCGATTGGAAGACGTCAACGATAACTCTCCGAAGTTCCCCGTGTCGGAATACTTGGAGTTCGTTGGGGAGAACGAGCCAATTGGAACAACAGTCTTCTCAGCGCGCGCGTCGGACTTGGATCGCGGTATCTTCGGATCCCTCAACTATTCCATCGTGTCTGCAGCCGCGACAGGTTTCTCCGATATCGACGACAGCTGGAAGCTGTTCGCGGTGGACGGGAAATCTGGCACCGTGACGACGCGCGCAGTTTTCGATTATGAACTGCGGAATCGATACGCGTTTACCCTGCGAGCCACCGACACCGGCGGTCGAACTGCCGCCGTTAGAGTGAGGGTTGAAATCGAGTCCAGAGACGAATTTTATCCTCAGTTCACGGAGAGAATGTATAGATTCGCGATCAGAAGCGGTGGTCAGATGCTCCCTGGAACGGTGATTGGTCATGTGACGGCGACGGATCGTGATAAGGGTCCTGATGGTCGAGTGGTTTATCAGCTGACTTCCCAGCATCCGTACTTTAAGCTCAATCGCACGACGGGAGCTTTGATCGTGAAACAGAAGTTGCTTCACGTTGATATGGACGTGGAGGAATCTTCTAGGTTAGTGGTCAGCGCTAGTTCCGGTAGACAAGGCTCCTTATCAAACATGACGGTAGTGGAAATCAGTTTGGCGGATGATAACGACATCAACGAGGCCAGAGGCGCCACCGCATTGGCCACGCCGACGGACGTAGGCTCTAACATGGCTGTGGCTGCAAACGGAGGTCTGGCAGACTGGGCCCTCGGTCTACTAATCGCTCTTCTTCTTCTGGTCATCGCTTTCGGAGCCATTTTCCTGTACCTTCATCTACGAAATCGTAGACACAAGAAGCCGGGTTCGAAACCAGGTCTGAACGGTGAGAGCAACGCCACCGCGTCCAACAGCTACGTGGATCCGAGCGCGTTCGATACCATCCCTATCAGAAGCGTAGCCGGAGTCGGTACGGCAGGAAACGGAGGTTCCGGAAACGGTAATGGCGGAGCCGGTGCTGCTTCCTGTCAGTTCGCACCTCCGAAGTACGACGAGATACCACCGTACGGTACTTCTGGTCAATCCGGACAGCAGCAAGCCACTTCCGAGTTATCTGGCAGCGATCAGTCTGGGTCATCGGGTAGAGGCTCGGCGGAGGACGACGGAGAGGACGAGGAGATCCGGATGATCAACGAGGGGCAACAGACAGGGGATTCCGCTAGCGATTTATCGGTACACAATACTCAGGAGTATTTAGCTCGGCTGGGAATCGTCGATCCTCCGGCCGGCACGCCTAGGAGACCACCGGAAGCTCTGCCCCTCGACAGCCTTCACTTATTCGAGGACGAGGCCGCCACCGAAGCCGACATAGCTACGTTGATCTACGGAAAAATCGGCGAACCCGGCAGACCGATGTCCGGCTTGGAGGTTCCCGGTGGTCCGTCGATGAACGGTTCCTTGAGTTCCATTGTTCACAGCGAGGAAGAACTCACGGGATCGTATAACTGGGACTACCTCCTCGACTGGGGGCCTCACTATCAACCCCTGGCCCACGTGTTCAGCGAAATCGCCAGGCTAAAGGACGACGCGGCCAGCGTTCAAAGCGGAAACTCGGGGAGCAGCGGCAAAACCAAGTCTGTACATAAAGCACCGCCCCCGCCTTTGCTCACTTCCGTTGCCCCGAGGTCGCTGGCGGCCCCCGCATTGGCTCGGGGTATTCTTCCGAGGTCTCCCATTAGCCACGACGCCTCCACATTCCCCTCGGCCGCCCTCAGCCCGAGTTTCTCCCCGTCTCTGTCTCCCTTAGCCACCAGAAGTCCCAGCATCAGTCCTTTGGTGCCACCTGCCACCCAGAGATCCAGTCAAAGTGCCAATAGAGGGATTCCAGTTACCGACGCCGAGTTGAGGATCTGAGGACGCTAGGAACGCGACGTCGAGACGCGTCAGGTATTAGAATTAGTCGCGTGACGCGTAGAAATCGGCGTCGAAAGTGTATCGGGAGGGGAGTGTTGGGGTAAACTCAATGCTGCGTGATTTCAGTGTGGGGTGTGTATAAAATAGAGACTCTAAGTTGACTGACCTTCGATGGTGTCCTCGAAGGCGCCATGGTGCAAATCTTTTATTTTCCTCGTGATAAGCAAACGCCTCCTTTTTTGCGCGTTGTTGTATAATCGAGAGAAATTTTTTTGTAGATAATTCTGTTTTTCAGCGGCACGCGACGCGCCTGTGTCACGAAATGCACTTAATCGCGTTGGTCGATGAAAAGGAGGCGATTGCACGATATCCTCTACAATGATATTACTTTTCTTTTTTGTACGATACGACTGTTACTTGCCGCATCGATCCTCGCGCGATCGATAGTCGATGAAATACTCGAGAATCCTTGTAAATAAGAGGCGCCGGCGCGGGCGCGTAGTTGCTAAGCGATCGTGTAAATAATACTCTTACGAATGGACGAATAGAAACGAAGATTTCGCCTTTACAATCAAAACGATAGACTGCCTTCTGCGGGAAAGAATTCGTTATTCACGCCATGCCCGTCGAAACGCGCGAAATGTACAGCGAGTTAATTTTTTTTTTTTTTTTTTTGTAACGGGTCGAAGCGATTTTTGCGACTCCACGGATAAAAGTTTTCTCGCGCATGGCGATGGAAAACGCGTCACCACGAGCGGACTGATCATTCTGGAATATCGTGGTAGCGCGACTTTAGACGCGCCTTTTTAATCTTTCTCATCTAACGTTTACTTTGCATTCGTCTACCGTGGGAATCTCGATGTAACGGTAGACGGAACCTCAGCCAGGTACATACGCATAAACGCTAGGGAATAGACATGTCATATTTTGTATAAAAAAACAACACTTTGTACAAAGACTCCTGTGAGCCAAGGATCCGCGTCACGGCGGATCTTAAATAAATGAATTTTTTAGGAAACGCTGAGTCTCTTATTTCCTCGCGACCTTTAGTTTTATTTCGGTCCGTGTGGGAAGTCACGGCGGATCGAGGAACAAGGGGTGGACGTTAAAAAAAGTACACTTGCTCTCTCGTATAAACCTGCATCTTGTTATAGAACACGTCGAGCCTTATAAGTATATTCATACGCAGTCTTTTAAATATCTCGATAAATTCTTTCTCTATTCTCCCCTGCAGCTCTCTAGGCTATAAACAAAGCACTTTAACGGTCGCTGTTCGAAGGTGAAACAAAGTCGGTGTCACGCAACACGTGTGTCAGCACGGGTAAAACTTGAACGCGAACAGTTCGGTGGCGACGCGGTAACATGTAAACGAAACGGCGTGGCGGGTTCGTTCAACGGAAAACAACGCTCGAGCTTTCGAAACTGATCCACGAATATCTTTTTTTTCCGGGGGGTGGGGGGAGGGTCAAACGACGCACTACCAAGCATTAATTACCCAGTTAATTTGTACATTTAAACAGTCTCTAGGATAGAACACGTATCGACCTACGTAACTAGCGTCTAGAATCACTGACTTATCATCGTAAATCCTCCTATGAAGTTACACGTAGTACTTATTAAAACGGCATAGTCAAATCACGCGTCTCCGCGTGTTTCCCTCACTTATTGCAAAGTTCCGTTTCGTTGGTAGTAGAAAAGAAGAAGCGATATAAAGGTAGCACACGATGTGCCCCGATGTGTACCCTTTTTTTGATCCTAGTTCGGACGCGACTTTCTCCCGACTTGGTCGCGGAGAAAGCGAGCGCGCGTTAACGATATATCCGATGATATTTATAACTAGAGTCGGGGTGAATCACTGGTCAAACTGTCTCTTCCGTCACGCTCCTGGGTATCTGCAACACGCTGATGCTGAAACGAAACAAGAGGATTGAGGGGCGTCTTCGACACCGACGCGCTGACTCGAAGCAACACTTTAAGAAGCAAAAGGGCGATGATCGCATGGACAGAGTGAATCGATCGGCGTTGATGATCGATGAAGTCTTTGGCGATGAACGAAGCTCGACGACTATTATAATAAATAACGCACATCGTACGCTCGGCCAATGAGTCGTGAATGTCCATGATGTTGGCACTGGTAGCAAGGTTGCAGGTTATTATAAATGCGAGAGTTCGTGGAATGGCTTACTAGAGCGACACGAATTCGACGACGACGACGTCAACTTTAAATCTATTTGTGCAAGCGTCATCGTTTGATTATCGTTGCAAAGCGTTCGCTCTCGACTAGAGAAACTCGAACGGAGAACACGATCTACCCTCGACCGGTGCTGCCTCACTCGCTGGACCGTGATGCGTGAACAGACGATAGTCGAGAGAGGAGCAACATTTTAGTTTCCCAGAATTAAATACGCTCGGTTTTCCTCGACGCCACGCTCGATTTATCGTGCCGTGCACCCTTAAGGTCATTGCGCAACGATTTGCATAATGCCAGTACGAGAGTACGTTCGCTCTGTTTCTTGCATGAATCACGCCATCGGTACGCTACATATGCGATTGATTAGTTATTTATGCGCCACGCGGTACAATGATCTACGGTCTTAGGTCGAAGCGGCACAATTTTACGCTACGCGAATCGTCTACCGTAAATCGCGAGAGGTACTGCTTAATAATTACGCGCCGAATAACGAAAAGTAGGCGGAGGGTGGAAGTGCGGAAGGGGGAAACGGAAGGTTGTAGGCGGACGCGATTACGCTCCGCGGCGAAAGAACCGCTCGCTCCTTAAGCTACTCGGACGATGATCGATATAATTGACGCGGGTCATTGATTATCGAGGAGAGCCCCGACCACGTCGAGCGGTGCGGAGACTTGAAAAATGATACACCGAAACAAGGAAATGGTGAACGATGAAAGAAGCCGCCGCGAATCATTTATAAATGTCAACGAATCGACCGGAGCGGTCGTTCGCGATAGGCGAGCTAATCGGTCCCTTCGAACGTTTGCGAAGCAAAATAAAAGACGTAGCGAAAACCAGGATGAATGCACGCGATCGCTCGCGATCGTACAAAGTGATAGCCTAGCCCTACCAACAACAGCTTGTTTACTTGGCGATGCCGGCTAGCCTCGTATCGTCCTGCATCTCGACTACGATGGTGTCAGGATCAGGTACTCTGTTGGCGGAAATGCATCCGTTCGCAATGGTCGTCGGCAGTACGGTCTCTGACTAAAAGATAATTGCGGGTTATCCACGTCCTTAGCTTCCCATCGAGTTAATCTGATAATCGTACCTGATAGGCCGCCGCGTCCAGTGCCATCAGTTCCTTCTTCGACAACTGCTCGACCACGGCTGCGGCGTAACAATCGCCCAGCATATTGTTGGTGGTCCGTATGCGGTCCCTTCGTTCGTGCAAATGCAACCGTCAAAACGAAAATTAGCAATTCGAATTTTACAGAAACTAAATTGAAACGAAAATTAACTGTAGAGAAGGAAAGGCGACACTTACACGAACCAATCGATAGTGAATAACAGCGAAACATTGTGAACAGGAGCGCCGATCGCGCTCAACACGACGAGGAGTAGGACGAGGGCAGCGCTCGGTACCGAAGCCGATGACACGGAAGCGGCCGTTGACGTTAAACTTGAACAAAAAAGAAAAAATAAACAAAAAGAACAAGGGGCACCATCGATTTTCATCGGGGCAAAAATAGGGCGTATTTGAAGGGCGTGATCGGGGGAGATGCTCACATGACAGTTATAATTTCGCCGAAGCCCAGAGCGATGCCGTGCATCTGCGCGATGAATATGCTGGCTACGGCGACGAACATCGCCGTCCCGTCCATGTTAATGTTGCAGCCGATCGGCAGAACGAATCTAGTCACTCGAGGATCGACTCTGAGCTTGTCCGTCATCAGGCGGAAAGTGACCGGAAGTGCGGCAGCCCTGTACAAATCTACGTTAGGACAGATCGGGCGAAGCACGTGTCGGGTGATATAGAAAGATGATATCTGCGTGCCGCTTTGCTGTTCTCCGTGGCGTAGGGGTCATTCTGGCGGAAAACTGTCTAACAAACTCTCGTAAGACTTCGTTCGTTATTACGTGCTTCTGAACGATAAGATTGCCGGCAAATTGGATTAGCACGAATCAAAGAAGGGAACATAATGACGAGTTACGCGGTAAGGTTTGGATCGATAGAGCGTTCAATCAGAGAGAAGCTAATTCGGGGAAGTTAATAACCAGAATGACCGCAGGGTACACTGAAAGTCAACCAGGGTTAATAATCGTGCCGGTGTCAAAGCGAGAAGGGGTGTTCAGCCATCGGGTCTCGTAGTCAGGTTTTTTTACGTCTGAAACAGACAATCGCGTGTACCTTCATGTTGCGGCCATCGATTACTTACCAGGACCACCCTCGATCTCTGAACCACCTGCAAAAGGCCGCGTGCAGCGCGTGTTCTAATACATCATCATGATATTCATACAGTCTCTGTTCAGATACACTAAGAGCTGTTTCTCTCAGTCACAGTGTATGCATAGTTGTGTATGCTCTCTTCTGGAAAAAGTTAATCCACATAGAAAACAAGTTGAATTAGCATTAGGGAAGGACGTTATTATCGATCTTGAGCACCGCGGCGATGGGACGGAAAAGGTTCGAGGCGTAAACATTCAACGTGGAATCGAATCAATTGATTCGCTGTACGAATGCTTCTCTGTCCCACGATGGGTAGAAGGGAAGAGGACGAGGAGCGAGCCTGGATGTGAATGTACAGAGGAATTCGAAGGATAACGGGAGAGCTGGGAGCGTTGTGGGACACGCGGAGTTTGGACGTCTGGTAAGTATTAATGGACAAACTGAAAAAATGATCGTTGCTTCGCGTGATCCAAGACAATGAACAGTCAAAGAAAGAAAATATGATCGTAGTTCAGCAGTTCTGGCCAGTGATGGACGACGCCGTCAAACCTGGAAGAGTGGGCTCGACGCGAGCAAACAATATTTTTTTCAGTTTCCTTTCTTTTACTTGGAAAATCCTTAAATAGTAACATGTTCGGCGCGGAAGCCTCCTTTGGCGGTATCTTCCTCCTCCACCCCTTTCTTCCTAGACGAAGAGGTGGAAGATTCGGATTGCGGAAGCCCTTGAAGGCTTCCGCGCCTAGAATCAGTCCAGATGACACGGAGTCAGCTGATTTCCGGTTCAAGAGACACAGGGGCAAAGACACCTCGTCTCCGCACAGTCGCGCATACTCGCGTCCCCTTTCGATCTCTAATCTTTCTATTCGGTTTCTCGTCAAGTGTGCAAAGTTGTGCATCAAGCGCCTCGAAATTTCGGTTTGCTCGTCATTTCCGAAAGTTCGTGGCCGGCGAACGACAACCGGGAGTATCCGCATCCTAAGTGCCACCAGGAACTGCATACCTCTCTCCCTTTCTCTCTCTCTTTCTCTCTTTCTCTCTTTCTCATCGGTCATGATGGGATCTCCCCATGAGAAATGCGAGAACATTAAAAAAACGGTAAAGGTGCCCGACTCGAGGGGGATCGAACTCGGAAGGGAAGAATGAAAACGATTCGTGGAGCGTTCGACAACGTCATCGACTCGTGGGACGTTGTTCAACGCTGTCTAAAATGGGAGCGATTCGAAATGGAAAATGGTGGGACCACGGCCTCGCAAAGCCTCCTCTCGGCTGGCTGAAACATATTGTCTCTGTCAATCGATTCAAGTCGTGTACTCCTGACCTCGTTTCCGCGTCTGGACACGCGTGATAGTTTCTTGGAGCGATCGGTGAACGAAAAGGGACGCGTCGGGAATGCGGGGCGAAGGAGAGGATGCGAAAGGAAAATCGGAGCGACGGACGATGAAATCAATCGTTGGATGAAATCAAAAGAAGGGGGGTTGAAAACTGGATGACGATGACGACCGAGGCCATGTGGAGGCAGGCGTTATGGGTACTCTGAAGGTCGGGCTGAGTTCGAAGATCGACGACTCACGTTGATGCCATGGCGAAGGCGGTGAGAGTACCCTGGGCGAGGCCGACGTAGAATTTAAAAGGGTTCTTTCTCACGACGGCCAAGTAGATCAGCTGCATGATCACCAGCTGATAGAAAAACACACCGATCGCGATCGTGACGATGAACCAGGCGAGCTGCGACATCACCAACGCCAGATCGGTGACGCCCAATATTTTGCCCGCGATCACGGAGGTGATGCCCACTGGCGTCATCCTGCGAACGATCCGACAACACGATATCGATATCTACGAAAAAAAAACTTCCGATCGTTGCGTTTCGTGAACTTTTCGTGCTTACCACATCACGGTCGACACCATGCGCATGATCACTTCGAAAACGGCTTTGAAGAAATCGATCACGATCTGACCCCTTTCGCCGAGGGTTCCTAAGAACGTGCCAAACACCAGGCAGAAAAACACTATGCCCAAAGTGTTCGTGCCGCTTCTGTACTGGGTCACTCTCATTAGCTCCTCGTTGCCAAGAACGTCCGTGGATATCGTGTCGCTGAGATTTCGGAACGGCTGCGTTTTTGGAACGTATACAGTGTGCGCCTATCGAGAGGGAAAAAAAAAACTCAATGTATAACGCAGAACGAGTTGGATTCGGTGGCACCGCACAGTGGATTATTTGTCCGACCTGGACGACCGAAATTCGAATTAAGAAATTTAATCTAAACTGTAAAGTTGTTGTTACGCGAGATAGTTGAGTCTGAGGAACAATGCACTGGTATTCTTTTCATCATGTCTGCAATCATGGAGTCATGAGCTTTATTGAAAGTCAAGAATTTTTGTACTAAATGTTCCTCAGTTAAATACTTTTCGAAACGTATCGGCGGCTTTTAAGCTAATTTTATGTTTGAAACAAGGTATGCAAATTTTTTAGGCATGCAAACTTTTCAGATAAGTATGCATTATGTTTTCGGAAAGCTTTTATTTTTTTGTTATCCATCTTTTCGTTATTATCGATATTTAAAAATTACGTGCATACTAGCAAAACTTTTTCGAATTTTAACAATTCATTAGTGATTTTGTTATACTTCAGGGTCCCTGTAGTATTTTTGGTGTTAAACACTTGATAAATGTTTGTATTTGCAATAAAACAAAAATTGGTTCAGAAACTGTTCGACTGTTGCTGTTGCAGCGTTTTTTTTATTGTGATTTTACGTCCGCATTGTCTGTGTATTTTGCCCTTACGAGACAAAAATAATCAGGTTATACTGACTGATTAATTTTTACGTTTTAAAATAACTGAATTACTTATATCTTAATTCGTGATGTCTATAATTTTTATCGTTTTAACTTTATGTAAGAAAGTTGATCAACACGCAGCGAGCACAATGCCTTGAAAGTCACACGTATTGAAAAGAATATGATACCCATTTTACCAACAGTATATCAAGTATAACACAATATGCAATCAGGGTTTTATGCTTATTAAAAATGATAAAAATAATTAAAATAAAAAAAGATTTTTTTAGGTTTATATTCTTTTAATTGCCTTTAATCGTAAATAAGTAAAACAGCATTTCCCTCAGGAACCCCACTATGTGTTTTTTTTTGGGTGTAACTATTGGAAATATGTTGCCAAAAACATTTTATGCGTTTTCTTATTAATTTCGAATCGTAAGGATAAAAAGAGAAAGAAATCAACTAAGATCGATCGTAAAAAAAAAAAAAAAAAAAAAAAAAAAGAATGATGAGAACAATCCGCATAGTCTTGCTATATCATTTTCTTTCTTTTTACTTCATTCAATAACTATTGAGTTGATACTATATCGAAATAAACTAATAGCATCAAC
The DNA here is from genome assembly GCA_030770465.2 of Perdita meconis. Lineage (NCBI taxonomy): Eukaryota > Metazoa > Arthropoda > Insecta > Hymenoptera > Andrenidae > Perdita > Perdita meconis. The sequence continues at coordinate 7,205,124 of JASKOS020000007.1, forward strand.
TGGACTGCGTCACCATATTTTAAATACAATCAGAGCTGCTAGAGTAAAAATGTCGTAACCAAGCATTGAATCGAATTCTGAAAGCAGTTCAGTAATATCAGAACAAAGAAAAAGAGGAAGATGCTACATGTGTCCGAGAAATTGTGATCGGAAAGTAAACACTAAGTGTAACATTTGCGGACGTTTCATTTCCAGAAATCACAAATTGTACAAACGTCCATTACTCGCATGAGATTTTACAAACTCATAGGTATAGATCTTTTCAGTTTTACTTTTATCGATTGCATATTGTCAGGCTCGGTTCAAACGAGCGGTTTGCAGCGATTCGCCGCCACGGCAATTGTCGCTGTGTTTTAGCAGAATACGACGTTTGGTGATTGCGATTGTTCAGCGGCAAATCACCGCAAATCGCTCATCCGAACTGAGCCTCATCGTTCCTATCTTATATACTATCAGTTATTATAGCTTATTTTGTTCTTTTCAGACTATATGTATAAACGACATTTTAGCAGTTACAAACATTTTTGCAATTAAAAAGAATGATTGTAATGATTCTTGTCATAATTATGTTAATGTTAAGAGAACAAAATAAATTACAGAAATAATTTTGACCAGCTAGATCCGTCAAATAACCCACTGTGCGCCGGATGATAGGATATTTACCTGCTGGAACGCTGCTTGGAATATATTATCCGGGAACATGTTCCTAAGAAAAGGCTCAAGTCAGATGTAACGCATTATTTTAAGTAGTTAATCGATAGCACCGTTTATCGGCTTTCGCGGTTAATTCGCGATAATACGTGCAATTGCATTAAGCGCGAGGTATGCACGGGAAGATGTTCGCTGTTAAACGGAACTCCTCGGATACGCCGGGATCGATACGTTTCTATTTCCATCGCGATAGGCATCCCATCCCCGATTACGATGGATTTAGAAAAGTTCAGCGATCGTGAAGCTACCGCGACCTTAATCCTTCTTCGAGATAGACGTATTACCGCGACAATATGTCGCTCCGAGTAAATACGCGGGATAAAGAGCACTTCCGTGCCGCGTAGATAATCGATGGATCGCTCGAAGCGATATTGACTCCCGTAGAAAACTATTAAACGATAGTATCGTACGAGGCTGGCTTTACCGGTCGTGTTTAGATAAGACGAGCCGAGTATAATCGATAAAACTATTTCAATGACTGGCAAGGTTACCGTGAATACCCTCACGATATCCCTGTTAGCGGGGAATTCAGTGAAACGAGCGAACCATTGCTCCGACGCGCGAGCAAAGGATTCTACTTTTATCGTAGGAAAATTCCGGAAGGTTGTTGCGATGCGTGGCGACGCAAAAGAACGAAAATAACGATGGCGATCGATATCACTATGGCAGGTGAACTGCGAGCCGAGATAAGAAAGCTACCTTCCCAAATCTAGAAGGCTGTCCAAGATGTTGACGGCTCGTCCGTTGTGCGAGGGTGGCATCGACTGCGAGATCCCAGGGTTGCCCGGATGGATCAGGAGAACCAGGATCACGCCGAGGACAGCGTTCAGCAAGGACGTGAGTATGAAGTATACCAAAGTGCGGACGGCGATCATCCCGTTCATTCTTGCGTTCAAACTCGCCGAGCCTGAAACATCGATATTATTATCTTGTTTGTCCCAGCTTGTCGACCGGCTCGCGCTATAGCATTGTTTATATTACCGGATATAAGGCTGGCGATCACCAGCGGCAAGATCATTAATTTCAACAGCCTCATGAAGAGCTCTCCAGGATAACTGATTAACATAACTGCGTCATCGCCGAGGCCCAAGGGTCGCAAGCCAAACCCTGGAAAGAATAACAAGGTTATAGCCAAATTCGTTAAGCCGACGGAACCATAGGTGCGATAGATAGGGTTGAACTTTAGCGGTTTCTGAAAGAACAGATTGCAGCGCTCTATTTATAGGAGAAGTGAATTATAGACCAAACCGTTCTATGGATATACGTCAGCGAGGTTGATGAAAGCTTTCCATCGAAGACCGTACATAGCAAATAAAAACCCTGATTCGTTTCCATAGATTCAAGTAAAACATTTAACGCGACCGCGAAAGATTTTCGACCGCGTTGCTTCCAACGGGTGTAGAATTTCAAAGCCCGAGCACATTTCATTAGAGAACCGTGCCGTGCCAATTAAAATCGTGAAGGGGCCGCATATAGGAATTTAATAAAAACCCGTCGATGATTCTCGAGATTTCCGACGCTGGAGGCACTGAGGAAACTTGTATCGCGTGAATGAAACGACCGTTCAAGGTTACCCTTTCGGCTTCGAGGAGGCAGGATAATTAGATGAGACTTTTGAGCGAAACCTCTCCACCGACGATTGGCACCTTTTAACGGGATAACGCGGTACCGTTTTATGTAACCGATGCCAATTCCGTCGTGGACCGTAACACACGTAAGACCATGCTTCCTTCAACCTATTGCCTAAGATTTACGAGGCACCATCAGCTTCTTACGAAATTAATCGTCTCAGAGACGGAGGCGGCGGCTCGCGTCGAAGCGCGGAGAATTATGGATCTGACGATTACGAAGCCCCGATCGCTAAGTAGCGTGCATAACCAATCGCTATTAACACAGGCGTGACGCGACCACACGTGACACGCGGAGGACGTCTCGGTTGAAAGAACAAAGCGACAAAATCGTTTTTATCTATAGCTCTTGTTCATCGATTCGACGGCTATGGTAGCATCCAACGTAAAAGTAAAATCGGCTCGTATCGGATGAACTCGACCTTGGCACGATTCCCTGTAATGGATGAAAGCGTAGCGTGCTTTTGGCACGACTCGGCCATTACTTCAAGCACATAACGCGCTTCTAAACCGCCTATATGATTTTTCGTCCCATTTACGGCCGAGCCCTGGTTCCGCGAATAGACCTCGCGAAACTGTGCAACTTTGTCGCCCGGATACGCGGAACGCGGTCGCACGCCGCCGCGCCGCTTCCTCCTCATCCCGATTGACATTTACTTGACATATCGGCGATCTGTTTACCCGCTGAGCACGCAACGCCGCGCCGTGTCACACGTACCGTGCACGCGGCTAGCGGTTCAACAATTTTCTCTCGCATAAATAAATAAATAAATAAATAAGAGGAGGGAAAATTGAAAAGAGGATCGAATGGTACTCACCGAGTATCACGCCGAAAACGACACCGGAGAGGGTGACCACGAGGAGGAGGTTCTCCCGCATGAACTTCCTGGTGTCGGCGGTCACCTTACGGGGACCCTGAGAGGCCGAGACGTCCTGCCCGTCCATCTTGGCAAACAGATACTCGGAGAACCGAGCCGAGGACTTCTCCTCCATTTCACTGGGCCGCCAGTAAGCGGCGTAGGTGGTAGCGGTGGAGTTGGTCGCGCACGAGGAGGCCGATCCTCTCGGCGATCGCACCGTCGATTCTGCCAAGCTCCCTTCTCGCGATCTCTCGCGGTTAACGGCGGGGCCCCGGCAGCACCACGACGACGACGGGTTGCCGTTTTGGGGATGTTTCGGGAAATCCGTACGGAACGAGCAATCACGCACTCCCACCAGACGTCCCAATAGCCTGGCGGCCTTGCGAGAGCCTGGTAACTCGATCGTGGTACCGGGATGGGACTCAACTTCTTTCCAGCGAGGTCGAGAGGTGGTCCGATGGTCTCCCGTCGACGAAACCGACGGAGTCGCCTCTCTCTTGCTTACGTGATCGTTCGAATTCGGGGTTCCTGAACCGTTCTCCTTTGTCTCGCGCACTCCGCAAGCCTTAAGCGTTCAAGTGTCGGTCCGATAGCATCGACGGATCGAGGGTGACGAAGATTCCTTGAACGGGTGCTGGGAATCGATCTTGTTCCCGAGGTCACCGGTCTCCTGGAGTAGATGTTTGACTCAGCCTGAACGTTCGCGCTGTTGCACAGGGTCAGTTACCTCTGAGAGCTGGCAGCTCGCACCTCGGGCCAATATCCTTGCTCGGGCGAGTAGCAACTAGCAAAGGGAACGAGCGTCGCTTCCCTTCACGCGCGCAAAGAGTAGCAAGCCAGCACGAATCGTGAACGGCGGTCGAAGCAACGATTAGGCTCGCCCGTGAATACGATTACGATTACCTGTGACGCACGTCTAATTTTCGACACGTTTGTCGCGGAGGATGAGCCCCAACTGGCCGGTTACTGGCGGACATATACGTATTGATTTGTCGAGTCCCCTTTCCCCGGCCAACCCTTCGTCACGTCGTCCAATCGACCGAAGACGCCTGCGCGAACTCCGGCGGCTAAGTCGGTCGCCAGAAACGAGGATTCGTGCACCGACAACGATGATATTGTTGCTTGATTGTGCGATTACGAGTAACGATGGTCAGGGGTAGAAAACACAAAAGGCGGAGCGACGATAAAGGAGGGCGGCGGCTTTGATACTCGAAAGGAGCTGTACACGCAAACGCTTTGAAAGCCTCGAGGATGGCTGCGGGCTGGATGGAAATGCATTAGCCGAAAGGAATGAAATGAATCTGGGAAGAGAATCCGCTTGTTCCTGCTTGTTAAATCCTTCCACTTCAATGTCCCAGATTTCCTGACTACTCTAATTGCGTAATAACGATTTCATTTTTCGCGTCGAGGAGAAGAATAGCGGCGCTGGTTTTCACGGCGAGGAACGATTTAACGGATATTTGTTTTAAAAATATCGTGAACAATTTTTCATGGCACCTCTCGACATTTCAAACTGTTACCATAATCACGTGTGCATTTTATTGGGAAAATTTGGTACGGCGGAGCTTGTACCATGTGGGGCGTACTTGATAAGTGTCCGACCGAGAACGCGGTAGATCTACTCGCGTCTGATCTTAACGGTTTTCGTTACTGAAAACGGGGAAGGCGCTTATTACGGGTAGCAAAAGATGGAGACACTGGAGTTTATTCTGAATTCATTTGCATACTATCAATATTGATGATTGACATGTATGAAATATGCTATACTACTCTTATGTATAAGGTGAGTAAGTTGATAGATGGACGGCTTAGCTGATTCTGACATTTGTATTAAGGTTTATTATTATTATTTATTTATTTATTTACGGGTATAAAATTCTTTGGTACATACAGAATTACATAAAGTGCGCTCAAAGTGCGTGCATAATATGATAAAATGAGAATAGTTTTAGCCTAGACAATATTTGTTTTATAAACAAAATCAAAACGCTGTGCACAAAAAATGTATAAATTTTAAGCAAAGATTAGTTGTATGTAATAGAATTTTTAATGTTGCTTCAACATCGACGGTTATTAGCAACATGGTACAATATTATACTTACATTCTAAAAAACTATTTGTTTTACAGCCTTGTATAGAATTTTGTTGTAAGTTTATTGTAAGTTATATAAATCACTGGGTAGATATGTATAATGATCTTCTTGTAGAATCATAAGTTTCAGAATGCGGCAAAATATGTTCAATGGTAACAGGTGTATGACATTGTGAACATATTGGTGGTTCAAGTTTAATACATGTATCTGTGGCTCTAAGGCAAAACGACGTGTGTCACATTTTCAAAAAATTTGATTTTATTCAATAACTGAGATCTAGAAAGTAGGGTTCATATTATTATCAGAGAAAAAATGTATTAAAAGAATGTTTTCCATTAAAGATAAGAATATAAGACAATTCGAGTACATAAGACAGTATTGTATTGATGTTCAAAATTTTAAACACGAATATCTCGAAAATGACAACATGCGTGAGTTAAATTTGTATGGCCAATTCTAATTTTACTAACTTTGAAGTGAATGCTTAGTCGTATCTAGTAATTTCTGCCACCCGATATGATTTCCTTGGATTTTATATGTTTTGAGTATATTTTTCATCCAGTTCACTTGTTCTTCTAAAGACTGGTTAAGATAATTTTTTATGTCATTGTGAGACGTACTTTGCATACTTGTATTGCCTTATCAGCGCCTTGATTCCCTTTATTGCCATTGTGAGAAGGTATCCAGTGTAGTGTTACAATTTTATCATTGTTTGTGTCTGATATATAAAGGTCTTAGATTTCTTAGAATTGATATTCAATCATGAAATTATGAAAATACTTGTAGTCTGTATCACCAGTATATGAACAGTATTATGAAATATTTTTTCGCATACAAAAAATACTTTTATTGAAAATGTTTGATTTCTAACACAACAAAGGATTTCTCTACAGGATGAAGAAACAATAATAAAAATGATAAACCTAGTTTTCCATGATTATCAATTAATCTAATATCTGTCCATCTACTGGGTACCGTCTATCGAGTGGCGTGTTTACCCTAATTTTACGATTATTTTGCGTGTTTTATGTGTCGCGTTTCACATCTACAATGTGTCCTAAAAATCGATTAAATTTGATCGTCTATCGCGCAAAAATTTGGGATCCAGAAAGTTAAAATACAGAAAGTGAATATTCAGGAATGTGAAAGAGATGTACCAAATGCAAAAAGGTATTGGTTCGACATCGATTGCATAGTATTCTAAGCACCTATCACTCACAAACATAGAGGGCGCAATAAAGCAGTGATTTCACAGGAAGTCGATATTTCAGATCGCCAGAAGCAAATTGCTGTAAGAATTCCAGGTCCACTCAATATTTTTGGTACAACCATAAAATAAATTCATCAATTCAACCCCTTGTCCTATTATTTTTCCCAGGCTACAGATATATGGAATAAAAATATAAAATATTTCACTAGTAATCACACAAGATCAAAAAATAGTTTTAAAAGAAAATTTACAATTATCGAAAACTTCAACCTTTCTTTTTCTTCGTTTTGCATGCTTTAACAACGTTTATTCAAACATTTAAAGCATAGTTCGTATCACGAGTGTTACACTTTATTATAGAACAAAGGATTAATTTGTAGTAACGTCGAGTCCTTCAAACTCCATCCTAACAGCTTTGCATTTTTCATCCACGACAGAGCAAAGCAGCTTCCATTTTCTTCGAACTGTCAGCCCTAAGAAGATAAGAAGTCAGTTCTGAGATTGTGCAAGTTCCAAAAATGTCTATGTTAAACTACTTAGAAAATGGTATTCCAATCTTTCGACCTCTTCCGACTCCGACACTCCAGCTGCACGTGATCCTGAAAAACTGCTCGCCCTTACCCGCGCGCGGGAATTGCTTTTGGACACCGACCTCGCCGTCGTATTCGAATGATAAATGTTTGGCGAAATGCGTGAATTAGGCGAGGCAAAGACGGTGAACTCCTTGGATCGGAAGGGAGGAGGGGAGCGGGTCAACGTCGCTGAATAATGGAAGGCAACTTCTCGTTCAGGATCGTTCCGGCGAAACGCTGGCTTCGAGTCTCATTCCCCTCGTAAATAATCTACGGCTGCGAGCGGAACAGCAGCAACGGCAGCCTCTATATGAGACCATCTATTTATCGAGTTCCCCGAACGTACATTGCTACGAATTCCACATCCTTGTTCCGTGTTACGAGACTGCCGTTCCGCGAACCGATCGCTGCCGAATGAATTTTTCACGGCGACATCGACGCCGAAATAGCGACGCATCGTTTATGGCGCTCCGACGCGACGCGGAGTCTCGGCCTCGCGATTCGTCCCACGATCCAAGGATCTCGTTACGGAACGAATAGCTCACAAACGAGAAACAGATTCAATTTGTATCGCGAGCCGCCTGGAACAGGTTCGAGGACGGATAGAAAACGCCGAAAGGAACAAGTGAGTTCTTGTGATTGGATTGCCGTGACACACTCGAGCACGCGTACACGACCTCCTCGTACGCGCCTAAGCGGATCAAACTGCGAGCGAACATTACAAGAGCGTTCTAATGAGGCTGTAACAAAAGTAGAGCGCGGCAACTCGAATCTAAATTGCATATTACACGAAATACGTCTTATCGATTCACGTGTCCTTGCCTGCTCCGCTTCTTATTAGACTCGCTCCTCACCTCGGATAAGCCGCGAATTTAAAGGGATTTGGGCACCGCAGATTGTGTCACGACGCTGGTAAACGCGTCCTAATCTACGCTCACGGCGTGTAAATTCGATGTTCCGTGGCATTAAACATTTAGCGCGCTATCAAATTTAATAATCGCGCGACGATGCCGATACAGCCGGTGACGCTGTAGTTTCAGATTTGCATCATATTGTCGCGACCGTAACGCGATTCTCCATTGTTTACTCGCGAACTAGCAAATCGGTTTAACGGGCACAAACGGGGTAGTTACGGGGGAACAAAGAGAGTTCTGGCGTGAACACTTGAACGTCGTCTGTTCTCCGTCATTAATCTTCCTTCGTCTTTATCCCGGGGCGCGTGTGTAACAAGTAACGGTGGATTCGATTAAACCGGCTGTCAATCGGGAAAACACGAGACGCGGCGCGGCGTCGCGTCGCGTCGTGTTGTTGCGTTCGCTCGCAAGGACACCCCGTATTCGGAGCGGCGACGCGACGAGAATTAGAAAACTTGGGGCACAATGGGTGCGGGAGCCGCGAAGGGCGCGAAGCAGGAAGAAAACGACCGGAGAAAGAAACTGGGCTTGCTAAGTAGATTTAAGAATCGCGTCACTGTTGCACACAGTGGTCGGCGGTAAGTCGCCCGGAGCTTGAATAGAACTCGGAACTACGGCGAAGACAAGGGCCATTATGTTGGCACGTAAAGCGACGTCAGCCAAAGCTCGAGTGTCCCCTCCGTTCTTTCTTGCATCTTCAGTCAGCTTTCGTTCTCTTTCCTCTTCTTTTACGATGTCGCGCTACCCGCACGGTAATACCGCTACCCAATTTTGCCCTTCGTACCATTCTTCACCTATTTTTTCCCTTTCAGCCGACCCAATCTCCGCGTTCGATAGGAGGGAAAGTTACCGCGCAAATTCACTGGTTCTCCCTTCGAACCCTTAGCAATTTGAAAATGAAAAAGTAGAGCAATCCGGGGTGCGATTCTTGACGACCACGGTGAGCACAAACTTTTGCGTAAGTAATCTTCTCTCGTGATATTACGTTATAGGGAAACGGTAATTAAATGCACCAAAGTCGCTTATTTCTTAACTAATAGGTTTTCTTTTCATTCCTTTTACCCTTTACGTAGTCACCGAGTTCTGTGTTAACTGTACATAAATATTAGAAAATCGTTGAAGTCTAATAAAAACTTCAGTTTTAATTTGCATACAGTAACGGATTACGATTTTAAAGAGACTAGGTAGCCGAAAAGTCGATTTTTATTTGCATTTTTTTGGAAGTACTATTCTTTCCGAGTGAAATGTCGGTTAGTTTATGTCAAAAATTACAAAATTATAGATTTGACAGCCGGAAAAGTTGAGCGCACCATAAGTGAGACGAAAGTTTCCTTATTCGGTTGTTTCCCTCGTGCATTTGCTGAACTACAACGGATTGACATTAATGAAGCTTTGGAAATATCTTATTACGCAGCTCGACATTTTATAAGCCAAATATGTAGTAATTATTTTATTTAACTTGTTAATCAAAATTTAAACATGTTTTTTGCAAAATTGTATTTTCTCTTCATTTGGCAACGATTGCAAAAAAATGCAAGTAAAAACATTATAGTTAACAGACAGACTTTTTGTTCATTCTCCTAACTCTTTCGCGTACCTGCATAATTTTTAAATTTGATATAATTTCACGTACTTTCTGGGAATATTCTACGTAGGTTGAGAACTGCTGCTTTAGTTTATTTTATTCAACAAACAGTTTATTTTACGCTTCATAATGCTAATTAATATTATTCAAAAACATAAGTCCTAATTTTCCACCTTCACCTTGTAATAAATTCCAAAAAAACGTTACACGTTTTACAAAGTCTGACTGCCTAATCCCACTTAACAATTTTTACTAAAAATATAAGAACAGTGTTGGTTAATATTCCAAATTTTCTTACGTCCTTTTCCGAAATGAATTCATTTGTAATGGCGAACGGGGCAAAGAACGAAAGCTTGGACGTTTCAAATCGGCATTCACTGTGAGGCGAGGATTTATCTGTAGACTCTGTGAATGCATAAATACAGTTTCTGTGGTTGGTCGTCGTTATCAGCGATCCTTACGCTGTTCTAGGAAAGGTATTGTTGCCACTACAATACCGTTACAGTATTAGGTGCGAACAGTGCATGCATCGTCGTCGCCTCCCGCTATCTGTACCTAGCATGCTCTAATTCACGCTACACTTGATAAGCAATAAATTACCCCGGTACTTTGCGATGATACTGGAAACAAAGGATACGTCCAACAAGTGCGCCGGAGCACGCGAGAAATCGCTTTCGTATAAGATGAAACGTTCAAAAATCAATGGTTCCTTTTTTCTTTTTTCTTTCCAGTCGAACCGCTCCTCGATATTCGTCCTTTATATCATAACTTTCTTCCTCGTGCCCGAACCACCCGACCAATCGCTCGTTTTTCCCTTTCCACTCGATCGAATTATTCGGTCGTTCCGACGATATACGAGAAAGATGTTTTCGTTCAGGATACGAAACGCAATTTCAAATTGCGAGCGTTGGGAATTGTCCATTGGACTCCCATTTCATGTTTTTATATATCGGCCGTTTCAAAGTCCTGGTCAATTAGTAGACAAATGGGGAAAGGGATCGAGCGAGGGGAAAAAAAAGGGAAAAGAAGACGGTCAAGAGGAAGGAAGGGCGGCTTACTTACGATCGGGGGAAAGTCTATTGTGTCAAGAAGATGGCTTCCGTGTGAATAGGCCGAGAAGGGGTTTCGAACTCGTGCATGTAGACGGAAGAAAGTTGGAACGGGGACGAAACAGGAAGGGGTCTACGCCAAACCACCGTGTTTACATAGCAAATGGCTCGATCGAGCGAATTACCGACGTTGCGATACCCCTCCGCGGTCTGTTCTTTGCTCGCCTATTCCACTTCGGGCTGACTTTGAATTTCCAGCGCTCGTCCGAAAACCGAGTTTGCAGCGTGTATCGACCATATCGCAATTCGGCTATTTACAAGTCAATTTCCCACAGTGCGAACGATTCTGTTAATGGCAGTCGATCGCGAGCACGAAATCGTTCGCGGCGCAAATGTTTCATTCGCATGCACCTGAGCTTCTCAAGTGGATTCTTTTTCATTCGATTCCGCGCGTGGAAAAAGAAAGGGCGTACTTCAAAGGAAATTGGAGAATTGGATTCACTTTAATCTGTCGCCGCGCGACGAGAATCCGCCGTCCAGCGTTCGCGATTCGATTGCGACGGCTAAATCACTGGTCTCGATGTCGTAACCGGCCAAGTCTCTTGTATCTTCGATTGCTTTCGTATCTTTTATGGATAGCCAGATCAAAGACTCGGCGAAGGGTCGCGTGTATCCGACGACGAGGTACTCGATCGACGTTAGATCACGGGCGCGAGTCAGAACGAGTTCAATTGGAATTTTCTTTCCTGGAACGTTGCTTCGGCGCGATCATCGCAAATGAGTCCAGCGGGAATTGCCACGGCGAGTAAATGAGATTTACGCTGGAAAGGAACTTAATTGAGCGCGGAACATTCCCTCTTCGTAACAACGTTTCGTCGTCAAGATTTATTTTCCGCATTAGGCAGAAACGATATTTAATTTGGCGACCCACCACCCCCGCTTTACCCCGACACGCTCTTCGCCGTTTCCCTAGATCTCGGCTCGCTAAGAGGATTACCTGTTTCTTGCCTTATGATTTATTCACAAACAGCGGAGTCAGTTAATGCGAAAGCTTCGAACCCCGCACGCACTTCACTCCACCAGATGATCCATTCCACTTAACAGAATAGACGAGTTGCCGCGAGAACCTCGAAACGAAGGTTCAACAGTCAGAAACTGAAGGCAGCCAAGTGCTCGCGAAACCAATGAAATATAGCAAGTTCGTTGCCCGATCAAAAATTAATTGAAACTCCGAGTGTTTGGTGAATGTTCCTTGACACCTGACACCGTTCAATGTTTCCGCTCACTCGAGCGATTCTTCCCCCATCCGCGTCTCCCGTTTCTCTCGGGTTTCCTTCAATTTTTCCTGGCGTCTTCGTTTCCCCTCGCCGAGTTTTGCAAAAGAGTGTCACGCTGAAGCGGCAATTAGCCCGACTCATCGTTGCAAGCGTTAAACGTTGTGCGACGAAACGAGTTGCGTTTCTTCTTTCGAACAAGTCGCGGAAAACTCGTGGGAACGCAACGCTTGGGAATAGGTTTGGCCAGTCGCAGAGGCGAGCAACGCGCGTTTTCCACCGTGACAGAGAAAAACGACACCTGCGTTCCCCTTGCGTCGCTCTTGATAACACGATGAATAAACGGTGCCCGGCTAGACACGCACTACCAAGGGATCATATCAGGAACGCTCAGCGACGTGTAATAAAGCGAAGCGCCTCTCTTTGCCGACGAATACCGTGTGACAATTTTTATCATCCGCCCCGTGCAATCACGTATCCTGCAGCTGTAATTTTAAATTCAAACCTATCTCGAGCCGAGCTCGATGCCCGTCGCTAAGGTAATATTCGACACCCTCTCTTGGCTTAGAAATCGATTCTATTATCTGCCGTAGCGAAGCGAAGGAGAGAGGGATTTTCCTAGGACGTTTGCCGCGAATCAAATGCAAGGAAATTCAGTCACGTACCTTTTCAGGATGCGGAACATATTCGATGAAAACAATCGTGCGTACCGACGCGATACTAGACAAGTTTCGCTCACTTCCAAGGGATAAATGATCGAAGCCCGGGGATCGGAGAACAATGCGTGGGAGGAAAGTCAACATCACGGAAGCAGCGCACAGGTTGGACAAAACTCGCCCGACACTCGAAGCACACATTAGAACTCTCACGGAACTTGATTAGAGCTTGTGTAAAATAAACTCGTTAAAGTACTTATAAATTAACAAAGTGTTGACCGTGCGAGAATATTTCCGTAGATTGTAAGAACATTGGAACATTGCAATAAAAGCTGGTATCAAAGGGGTATTCTGGTTTAGAATTCCTAAAAAAAAAAAAAAATGTGTCTTATTGGCTGACGCGATTGCGACCATTCTGCTAATCTGAAATTACAAACGAAAAAAGCATGTTAATTAGTAGGAATATTGTTATGGTGTGAAACACAGGAAAGCAAAAATGTTGACAAGTTAAAAAATGGCAGTACTTTGAAGTTTGAATATTGACTTCTTCCTTTTTCTTTCGTCTTTATCATGCTAAAAAATTAAGAAATAAGATAATCTTTTTGTGCCACTGTGGTTTATGCGATAACGGAATATCTGCTGAAGATTTCTTCCAAATTTGAAATCGGTCTAATAAAACTTTAGATATAGCGTCAGCCATTTCAGAAAATTACGTTTTGAGAGAATTGCGTTTCAAGTTTTATCAAACATATATATTTAAAATTATTCAGCCATCTAGGTACACACAGAGGACTCTTGTTCACATTTTCGAAGATATATACTTAAAAAGAACACAAAAGAAGTCAATTCTTTTAGGGTGCTAACCAAAATAGCCCCTTAATACGTGTCGTGCATCCTAAAAGCTTGGATAGCCAGTCGGTTTTAGAAAAGGTCGTTTTAAGCGGCGAGCTTTCGCTGCTAATATCTTGGTAATCTAATAATGGAAAGGATCAAGCGTTTCTCCCGTGGATAGGTGACGTGTACAAACTGACAAAGCAAATTGGAACTACTGCAAGTTCGTGGCCCTTGCAGAGCACAAGAACCACTCTCAAGCGACCCAACGACTGCCTTGTGTTCTCAGTATCCTCCGGAGGATCCGAAACCATCGCTCGCACGGTCGTCGATATCAAAACGGTTACTATCGTTGCCTCGACTGTCCGTTCCGTCGATCGATTATTAATTTTTGGAAGAAACCAATAAGCCCGTGGACCAGAAAATCAGATCTCGAAGGAGGAGAGCCGGAGTGAAATTTTACCGAATATAAGAACCTGTTTTTAATTATTTTTCTCTCGGGATGAAAAAGGAGACGGTGCACGCATTTAAAACGCAACGCGTCCAAAGAGGGAATGAAATTGCAACTTGAAATTGGGACCGTTAGGGAGCTCGACCGTCGAAAATTACTTTTGGTTGGCCGTAAAACGAGCGGCCAATTGAAAATTGTAATATTATTAGGGAACGTTAAGCATATGGTGGCCGGCTGATAATATGCTTACGTGCTTGGCCAGGACTGTCGCATATTTGCATTCGCGAACTGCGAAAGCAAGACACTCGGAAATTGCGTTCACGGTGCAGAGTAACGTAATTTATTCGATCTATTTTCCCCCGAAGCCACTGATGCTCGTTCATTTGCATATAAATACACATCGATGCGTCGAATGAAAACAGCATTGCACGGATATTCTCCAAGGTTAGCGCGGTTACTTAATGTACAGTAATTCGTGGGCCCGTGGCACCAAGGAGAGAAGAGACAGATAAAGTTTTCGAACGTGATGTTGCGAATTCGCGCGGAAACCGCCACCTAGTGTGCAGACAAAATTCAGATTCCTTCACCCGTTTGTCGATCGACTTTGTGCGCAGCGAGCGCAACTAAATCGAGCGTGTGCGTTATCAGATTATGATGAGGAGGCTTTTAAGGTAACTATGTCAATCGAAGAACTCCTTTGCTGCGCTATAAAGTGACTTTCCTCCCCAAAATAGCGGAGGAGTTAAAAAACGTGAAAGAGAAGGGGAACAAAAAATTCCACTTTACCCAGAACACTTTAACGTTATCTCCCCGCTCAAACTTCATTTGCATCGTCACGATTTTTCAATCCTGATAAACTCTATCCGTTTCCGTCGAGACTTTGTTGCAATCTTCGTCGAATCGGCTTTCGCGCGAAAACGGGCGGAGAGAAAATTTCGTCGGTTCGGTGAATTTGCTTGAATATTAAAAAAAAAAAAAAAGAAAAATCGAAAGGCAGATCGCAGTCGGCGAACCAAGTGCCCGCGGAAGGTCTTTCTTCGAGGGAAAATGCAAGAGCGACGAGCGTCTGCGCATTGCCGGGACAGCTTGTCGCGAGTACTCCTGTAGAAGACGAGGCTCGCGGAGTTCCACGGAGCAAACAGTGCGCGGACCGCCAGCACGCGACGCGGTTGCTTCGACGCGACGCCGACGCCAAAGCCTTCTACGTCGACTGCCACTACCTGATACGTTAACATCTCCCGAGAAAAATACATCGCCGTGTTGAAATTCCCGCATCGTCCGTGACCCGACTGCGCCAGACGATTTTAAAAAAGAAATTCAATCGCCGACAATTCCGGAGTACACCGCGAACTAAGTTTACCAAACTGTTCGACTGCGTTTGCAACTGGTTGTCGATCCGTCGTAACGTTTCCGCTAACAGCGATTAATTGCTTCTTGGCTCTAGCGCCGTTGCTTTCGTCGCCGCGAGGACCCAACGATAATAGGCTGTAAATAAATGAAGCGGGTGAACGGTTTCTGTTTGCCTGGAAATTAGCGTACAATGGAATTAACGAGCAGAAACTTCGGCATGCAATTATGGAGCATCGTTGTTACATTGTGCAATGTTAATGGGCACGTGAAGAACGCGTAAAAAGATCGCTCGGAATGCACGGTGAAATATAAAAACGTAACGAGACGAGCAAACGTAACGGAGGAGAGAAACTAATTGAGACGCCCGTGTAATGGATATTTGTTGGACGTTCAGAAAAAGTACAAATATTTTGTAGGGAGATTCCGGGAGAAGATATATAAGAAATGTTTAAGCGAGGAGCGGTTGTGGGACCAGAGTCCGGACAAAAAAGTTGATTGAAAGAGGATAAGTAGCGCAGGTGCGGGCTGACCATTGATTCTCGTAATTACCGTAAATTATCGTTCTGGAAGGTGACGCGTTAATCGAAGAGGACCGAAGAAAGCTTTGAGAAATTGCCCCGAACGTCCGAAAAATCACGAGGGAAAGAGATCGTCGTCGTCGCTTCCCTTTGAGGCTGTCCTCAAGAAAAATGCAGCAACCGGGACGATATTACACGATTTTACGGTAATTCGTGTTCTCTCATATTTCCCTTCTCCCATCGCAGATAAGGCTATGGAATCATAATGCATCGTTTAAACTTTTTTTTTTTAACTAATTTTTTGCGGCTATCGGAAGTCCGTAATTAACGCCACAATTAGGTTACAAACCTCTCTAAGCTGGGATAGGAAAACCGTTATGCAAAGAGGAAAAAAACGTAGAAAGTAGCAGCTTTGAGTTACGAAATAGCGTGGAAGTTCAATATCAGCTTTCAAAAGTGGCAAACCGTACGCGGAAAGTTCCTGTATCCATGGCGTGCATTGTCTCGTTTATCCTTGTAAAAAAATATCCTAACTTTACGGTACACGCCACGTAACTTTGACAAAGAAGTATTTATAAAGGTCACGAAGCTTCTGATACCGCGCGCGCAGATTTAAAGGACTTTCCCCACTCTCGTAATTTTCGTTTGAGCGCCACTTCCAAGACCTGTCCTTACTTCTTTTATCCTGTCTCCTGTTGTTGCTGAGCGGCGCCTTGTTTTTTAGGACCGCGAAGAACTTTTAATTTTAATTTCTAAAGATTCTTTTCGAAGAATTTTATACGTCTCGCCGAGACTCAAGTACCGTTTCTGTTTCGTATGCAATTTAATAGCGATATAAATAATGACAAAGTTATAGACACTAACCAATTGGTTAAACGAAACAGCGATCCGAGTGGCACGCTTAACGAAAGAAAGCCGTTAAAGTTGCGACGGTCCTCTGTGACCCTCGTTAATTCTAATAAATGCAATCAACGAAGTTAGACGTAGCTGGAAGATCGTCAGGATCCCTGTTGCAGCTGACACGGATGAGTGTCAGCGCGTCGGTTTATTTGCAAACGTAGAGGCGATCGTTGCAAAATTCATTTTGGCCCGTTGCGTTTATTTGACAACTGTCATCGTCGTGTTCATCAATACCGATCGGTATAACAGCGAGTTTAATTTTCGATTTTGTTTTCGACGCGGGATAATCAGCTTTGTTCGACTAAATGAAACCGCACCTAACCGAACGCGAAACGAACTCGCGCGTCAATCACGAGCCGAGATTTTTGCGTGCCCGCGGAACGCCTGACGCGATGGAAATCCCTTGACAAACGCGAAACGTCGTATTTTAATTACAACGTTGTACCGTTAAGCACTGCAGGCGCCGTGTAAATCCATAATGGACGGGTTAAAAAGGCCGAGAGAATATGACAAGAATTTAACCGCGGTCGCAGAATTGTCGCGGGAAGTCGACTTTCCCTAACGAACTTCTGCCAGGACGTCGCGGCACGGTGAAACGAATTTCCGAGTCGTCGTTCACAGAAAAGAAACGCAATCAGGCAGGAACTTTGGCAAAAATCGTGGAAGCTTAATGAACTTTGTGGGAAAATTGCTTCCCTGTTCGTCTCTCTCCGCTACCCAGGCGGCTCCTTCCTTTTTCCCTCGATCAGTATCATTATTCAAAACGTATTGCTCAAGGCCGAGCTTTTTAGGAACTTTTTCTTCGCGTACTCGGAAAAGGAAGGTAACAAACGCGACGGAAAGTTTCAATCGTAACGAAAAGACGCTTTAAATACTTAACTGCGTCATATTCCGCGAATATAAATTTCAAATTACGAATCATAAGGCGTTCTGAATGTATATATCTAGAATATGAGTACGAAATCCTGGAATTTGAAAGTAGTAATCCTTGTTCCAATTCCCCTGAGATTCGGAATATTCTACATCCAGACGCACGGATGCAATCGAACCTCGGCGATCCATCAGCGCCACAGGTTCCCGCTGAGAAACTTATTTCCCCCTGCGAATCTTTAAAGCAAGCGTACGCCAGTAGTTGATCGAATTTCCCGCGAGTTCTTTTTCTATTTTCGCTTGGAAATGAATCATTAACAAAAGAAGATTTTTCGCGATATTGGCTTCGACGAAATCTTTCGACCACGGAAACGTAAGTGAAGGGAGACCGCGGCTAGGGTAATGGTACCTATTAACGAGCCTGCAACTATTAGTGTGCCTTCGCATTTAAATAAGTTGTAAAAAACAACAGCTCTAACAAATAAAAGAAACACATTTTGTTTAATTAAGATAGACTATTAAATTTAATGAAAAAAGTGTTTTTCTTTTATTTCTAGAAGTATTACGTTAAAGCACACTAATAGGTTCAGGCTCACTAATAAGGACCAGTTAACTAATTCCATCTAATTATTGTATTACAGCTTAATTAACACAGCTTAATTAACAGTGAATGATTAGCTCGATATGTAATGCGTTTTCGTGACAGATACTCGCATGTTACATTAGTAAAAACAAGAAATCTAAAAGCATCCGTGATGATTAAATATTTTTGCATCGACTATTTATGAATTTCTGTCCACTAAAGTATTGCTTGGTATTTTTTCGTGAATATTTTATGAAAGTGCAATATGTTGACCTGTGGCGGATTTGAAGACTGAGTACCCCTAGGCTATTAAGCATCTACAGCCTTTTCTCCGAAATGTTTGATTCAGATATTAAGCAAATATGCATGCATATGTTGCGTATCACAGCTTAAAGTTCTATTCCTTCCAGACGTTTTATTGCAGAAAAAAGGTACCTTGCTGGCCGAAAGTACCGTAAAGTGTCGGAAGATCGGAAAACGAAATTCATAAGGAATTTTCAAATTATAATACATTAGATTAATGTGAAGAGATTAGATTAGATTAGTATGTAGTATGAATGTGGTTTTTATTTGAATGTAGTGTGTTTCATTTGTTTTTCTGCTAGAATACGCCGGTATGATCACAGTGTCGAGAATATTTTAGAGAACAGTTAAAATTGAACAACACAACAGAAATAACAAATACAACGCTTAATAAATTAATAGGAATTCACAAACGACGCAAACAAACAAGATTTCGACACTGTGATCAAACCGGTGTATTCTAACAGAATAACAAATAAATTAATTAACTCGAGAAAACACACTACATTCAAATAGAAACCATACTCATACTACATACTACATTAGCTAAAGTGTAGCGTAGGATTATTTGAAAATTTGAAAAATTACGAAAATGGCAGCATTTTAGATAAAAAAAAGGTGATTTCTATAAAAAAAAGCCGCATTGTATAAAAAAAGTTGCAAGTCGATTTTTACTCACGTGAAAAAAAATTAAATAAATCGGATGAATAGTTTCCGAGAAATTTCTTTGGCCAGATTAAAAAAAGTTGTTTCGAAAAAATCGCGTTTGAAGTTTTGAGTAATTGTTTTCTGTTATACGATTGAAATTTCTTAATTTTACCTTTCATCTACTATTGTCCATACAGATCTTCCTCTGTCTTCTGAAAACTGTCTCCTTTGCTATTTTTGTCAGTCATAATATTACTACATATTCTTAACTAATATGAATAAACGTTTGAAGTGTCTCCTTGAATCTTGCTGTATCGTTGTAAAGATTTCGAACATCGAAAAAAAATGATTTTACAGGAACATTCTACATATCACAAAGAACAGAAAAATGAAAGAAAAAAAAAATTCGATTTCTTTTTAAGTTTCAGGGTAGCGTCCCTCGTTAGTCGACTAGCTCTGGTCCTGCCCTACTACAATGGTCGTTAACATTTTACTGAGGTACAAAGGGCAGAAAGGAACGACACATTTCTTCTAATAGCACCGTCTTCTCGTCACGTCGAAATTGTTGAAAATATTATAGATGGGATATATTATTCGACTCACCCTTTATGCGCGCCTTCCGCCTCTCCTGCCATAGCGACGCTATTAGCCTCTGTCCCCTTTCTTCTGTAGAGTGTTTCTCACAGGGAGTATACGTAACAAGTACAGTAGTTTACTTGGTGTGGTAGGTCAGGGGGTCGAGAGGTCCACCCTTACACGAGACTTCGCAGCTTTTGCTCCTGTGTCAACCGGGTGCCTATCGGAAGTGTTATGTGCTATGTTCGGCTCCACCCTCGGTTCGATTCAAGGAGCCTGGAATAAAACTGTGGGCGGAATAACGTGAAACGTGGCCTCAGAAAGGATCCCCTTATTTCGAAGCGATAGACGTCGTCGACTCCCGAAAGCGCGATTCACGATAAAATTGTATTTTCGTCGAGGAGGGATTTGGTGTGTGAAATAAAAGATGCCTAGAGTAGAGTGCCTAAAATAAGTTCGCAGAGATTGCCGAGGGCGGTGCAATTATCCGGCGAGCAAATTAATTTCGTTCATTCGTGTCGTAGCAGTGTCGCTGCAGCGACGTCTCCCTTTTTCAAGATATTGCCGGACACGCGTCAACCCGTCAAAAATTTCACACGCTACGCGGGGGATTATCGTTGAAATTAAAAGGAAAACGTTTTCAATCCCGGCACGCGGACGCATCGTACAGTTTACCACGTAGAACGTGCATAGACGCAAAGCCCGCTCGAATTCGATTCACGTCCCCATGCATAACAAAAGATTCGCCGGATAACAAGCAACAATTTCAATCGGTGTTTGGCCGCCCCTCGACGTCGCGTTTGTTCGGTAGAGTGCGTGGAAACGTGCGCGCTTCGTCTTTAGAAAGTTAATTACGTTAAAAGGCGGGGATAAAGCGAGGGAATCTTTGTCAAGGCAGGCCGGGAGACGGCTTTTCCCTCTCGCGAGAACAACGTTACGCAACACGCCGCGAGGGGAGGCGACTAAACTAAATCCCATTGTTTAATCGCTATTATCGTTTACGCGTACTTAGCTCGTTTGCGCAAGGTCAGAAGTTGCGCTGGCTGTACAATAAAACGGTACCGGAGGGCACTCGTTAATATACCTCGCTCGCTCCCGTTTCTACGACGTTACATTAAAGAGATTGCGCGAACGTTGATTTTGTATACGTGAAACGCAGGAAGAACGGTGCCAGTCAGGACGCGTCTCGCCAGAAGCGTGCTCGCTTTGTCGCAGACAAGGACTAACGATTTTGTTGGCGCGGGTAAACCCGGCGGTGTTCGCTAATCGTAATAAAAGAGATCGAGCTGGAGCAGCGTACGTTATATTCGCCTCCCTCTCGATGATAAATTCGATTAAAGTACTGGATAATCAGGGGAACGCGTTATTGTCCCCGCGACGCTAATTGCCCGTTAGCTGGCTTACGCGGGAGCGCACTTTCTCTAAGTAATATTTATGCTGGAAAAAGTTCCGGGTAATGGATAGGCTTGGTCAGTCGTAAATCGTTAATGTAATTCCAAAAACAGCTCAACGCCGCTCGCCGCTATACCGAATCCCAGTTTATTCCACCGATTCGCTTCCGTTCGAAATCCTTCGCTCGCGCTTCTCGCAGTTTGATTCGGGATCGCTGTCAGACTAATCCGATGTTAGAAAACGGTATCCCGGAACAAGTCGATCGATTCTTCATCGGCAAAAGGATTAAAGGCACTATATAAACACGGCACTTTCTGTCAATTTGCAGATGAGTGACAGCCGGCAGGACGCCCCGAGTCGTCGAAACAGCGACGGCGACTGATTATGACGCGCGTCCGCACGCGCCGCGATCTCTCTCGTCTCCTCCTGCCATTCTCACCCTCTGAGACCTTCCATCTTCCTCGCAACCTGATCCTTCTACTTCTCGGCCTCGTCTCTGTCCGCAGCGTCCTGCCGTGCAGCGAAAAGACGAGGCCCCAGAGCCATGACCTCGCAACCTTTCCTTATCACGCCGACACCGCGGAAAGAAAATATCCCCGAAGGGAGCCCGATGATTCCCGGGACTGGATGCAACGCGGTCTGAGCCAGGACGAGATTTCCGGCTTCTCGGAGCAACTCGACGGCGCGGAAGTCGAGGACGAACGGGTATCGAGAAAGGAGGCGAATTCTTTGAAGCGGATTACTCCGTCCGCGAGCAAATATGCCGAGTCCGACGACGAAATTCCAAGCAACTACCACGGCGAGGCTCGGAAGCGGCACGAGAGGCAAAAGTTACGTCGGGAAAATGATTTAAAAGCGGGGATCGACGCCAATGGTTATTCTCTCAAGAACCTCTCGAGCCTCCGGGCGGAAAGGAATTTCGGGAAGGAGCGCAAGTCGGCCAGGAAGATTTCCGCGAGTATCGGGCTGGAAGAGTCGCCCTTGGATTGCGAGGAGAGCGACGATGGGTTTGACGGCAACGGTTCGAGGTCCGTCAGGAGGAGCAGATCGGACAAAGCCGCTGAGGATCCCGAAGCGAAGGCAAACGATACGACCGAGTACCCAGACCGTTCGACGGAAGTAGATGACAATCTGTCAGGAGCCTCGAACGACAGCAGCGAGGACCCTTTCACGGGCTTCGAAGGCTCTCAAAAATTTCCCATAAAAGTCACGTACAGGCCGCCCGTGGCCCCTCAGGTCGAGAAGTTCGACTGGAGACACTTCGGCCCGCCTAAAATGGACGTTCCCGAGACCACTAACTCCCCGTACTCGTCCACCTTGTCACCGGACCTTCCGAAGAGCCCCGGAAAGGACGTCCTTCATCGGCATCGTAAAGTGGACGAGGCCGTGGAAGAAGAACGGAAGCAGGAAGAAGAGCGGAAGCAAGAAACGATCGAGTCGAATGGGACGAGCAACGATACCGCGGATGAGCTCTGGTTACCTGGTGCGTCGTCTGGACGACGCTCCTCGAACATAGTTGGCGGAAAGGTTCCGGAGGAGAAACGCGTTTCAACGTTTTCCTCGGCTGCACCTACGACGACGACGACGTCGACGGCAACGAGTGCCAGCGAAAAGGTTCCGAAGGCCGAGCGAGGCGAAAAACGGGAGGAACAAACCAGTGTTGCAGTGTCGAATGTGAAACCTGCCGAGAAGATTAACATAACTGTATTGGGTCTGTTCGAGATGACGCGCGGATCGGAGCCAAGGCTGGAAGGGCTGAGCGAATTGCAAGCTGCCAGGCTGGCCGTCGAGCGAGTCAACGAAATGAACGTCTTATCCAAATTCAGGCTGCGCCTTATCGATAACGACACCAAGGTAAGGTTGAACCGATCCCATTTTGATCATCGATTTCAAACGAGTTAGTCTGTTCCTTGAAGCGTGTTTACTTTACCTCGGAAAAAGAGGACGCTGGCAGTAACATTTCGGTAATTACTTTTGGCAAAGAGGTTCCAAGTTTTAAAGTGCGAGCGACGAGAACGTATGGTTACGGGAGAAAATTCCCTGCCAGCGGTCCTCCCAGTCCGCAACGTCCCCTGCTTTTCCACGAAATACGAGTTCTCTATCGCCTGATCAGATTTTCGACAGTAACCACAAACCACTCCGAAGTACATTACCACGAAACGGCCTCGGGGCAGTACTTTCTGACACCTTAAATAAGCTTGTCCCCGCGTGCCCGTCGAATTTCCCCTGGGCGCCAATCGGCTGAGATAATTAAGATTTTAAATCGAGAGCGAAATGACGCAATCGAATTTTGTATATCGAGCGAATCATAGAGGGAATAAAATTCTCTATTCTCGACGTCTATATAGATGCATACACTCCTGCTCAAAAGTATGGACACCTTCTTAACACCTTATCTTACAATTCTACAATTCTTCAAATCTTTTTTAGACTACAGATATGTGAATTATCTTAAGCAATAGATAAAGCATCAAAGATGTAACTATTAATTGCATAAAATGGAAAGAATGATGTGGTGAATTTGCAGTAACTGAAAACCTTTTTTAACCCTTTGCCCTACGATTTTTCTTAAGTTGCAGACATGTAGGTTACTTTAAATAGTAAATAAAATCCTAAAATTACTGATTATTAATTGTATAATTTCTGAAGGTAATACAATATACCTTTGACTTTCAAACACAGCTGTATCTTTCTCCTTTTCATAATTTTTAATAATTCAATAACACTTATTCTAGTATTTAAAGTATTTTTTATGCCACGAGTGTGACTTTTACTTTACTTGTAATAATTTAACAATATCTGTTCCAACATTTGAGACATAATTCGTCTCACGAGTGTCATACGTTGTTATTGGACAAAGGGCTAATCCTTCTAACTTATAACTACCTCAAAAAAGCTATGAAAATATTTTAATAGTAATTCATTAAATGTCTCACCAACAATAATAAAAACTAATTATATTTTCTTCTCATCTACACATCCACCGCGTGCTTTTATTATTCCATTTACGAGTCGTGGCATTCTAGCTATCAATTATTCATTAATTGGCTACCAACAAAGTTTCACTCGGAGTTTAAAATTTCATGCAAATGGTTCTCTGATTTTGTGCAATGTTTTCTGACTTATGTATCCAAGTGATATTATTTTATTTTATATTTTTTTCTATACAATTCAATTTGGACCTTTAGGGTGGCCATCCTAACCACTTTTCTTGCAGTTTCCCTTATAGAATATATTCTTTTATGTAGTGCAATTATCTAAGAACGTATTTCTATACTTAATTCCTTTCTTTTTGTGCCCAGAATAGTCTCGCCAAGAATTTAACCATCACTAATCCCTTGTGTCAACTTAACCCAATTTTCTTATGACACATTATATTATTCACACATTTGCAGAACATTTACTTGAATTTTGTAATTTTCACGTTTTTAACAGAAAGAAATTATTTATTTATCTTGGCATTCATTGATTTTTTTACTGTGTCTATTTCACACCAAGAGACAAACTAAGTGAGGGAAATGAGGGACGTACAAGAGTCAAAAGAAACTGGTGTCAATGAAATAACACAGCAGTCTCTACATTCTTGTCTACAGTTCTTCCATTCTCAATCATGTATTTAAATCTTTATATTAATCTTGAGAAGGCAGCAGAACATACTAAAGTGAAGCAATCGTCATGAAATCTACGAACAAACGTTTAGGAACCGTCTGCATTCTGCATACAAAATAATATAACGCAACTTTAAGGTCTGTTTTCGGTATAAACGTAATACAGTTCGACACAAATATCTTTTAACAATAACACCATAGATAAGATATCACAAATTCTATGAAAATAGTAAGTGTCCACATACTTTTGAGCGAGGATGTACATACATACGCAAATATGTGTCCCGCGCTGCAGGGATTCGAAACTTTCGCGTTCCCATCGGATCCGTGTATTTTCTTACGGAGAAAATATATTCGCAAAACGTCAGCAAAGGTAGGGCACCGCTTTGTGAATCATAATTTCGCTTTCAAATTAGGTTCGCGAGTGTCTGCAAATAACGGTCGTTTAAAATTTCATATTCGGCTTGCGCCTGTCACAACTCGTGCCAACGTTGCATCTCGAATGAACATTCCGCGGGTAACGAGGATAAATTTTGAATTTCATTTGAATTACGCGATACTTAACCGCGTCGTCTCTGTTTCGCGCTCGCCGGCTTTTGTCGTCTCTCTTTCTATCCGGGCCGGACCGGCAGGTACAACCGTCAACCTGTTTTTTCGCGCGACTAACTTTTTCCCTCTGGTTTGTGTCAACTGCCACTCCTCGTTTTCACATCAACGCGTTGTCGATGACCGTATAAAACAAGGGTCGTTGGCGTTTCCCTCGGCAAAATACGACTTCACCGGGCGCAATTAAATCGCGCGTCTTTGTTTGATCGGAATGGCGGCCACTAGAATCCTGTTGGTAGCGTCGGTCGCGTTGGTCTTTGTGCCGGGGAAAACCGCAGGAAAAACCACCTCCTCTCTAGTTAATTTCCGTCCTTCTAGCATTCCGTCCTCGAGTCAACGGTGCGGACTGTTTGAGCACGCTTCTTCGCGGAAAAGCGAAACGCAAAGTGCGATAACCAAGCGCAAAAGAGAAGAGAAACGACTGGAATAGTTGTAACCGCGTCTGTTCCGACAGAGAGAATCCTAATGTATGTATTATGCAAGCAGCCGCTTTGTAACCGTAAAAAAGAATTAACTCAACAAGTAGCTAGTAATAGTTCAATTCCCACAATTAATCTCCTTGAATGGTAAACCGGGAGACCGCGGTTATGGACAAATACGAGTTGGTCACGAATCAGTTTCCGCTCTTTTCCACAAACTTTTCCATTAACTCTTCCCCGCCGAGGATGAACGACGAAAGACGAACAACGTGCCTAGGTGTTGATAAACAGAACCCCGATTGTGCAACGCCGCTACAACCACGTAATTTCCCTCGGAGAATTAATGATCCTGTTGTCCTTAGAGTAAAATGTTAGGATCCCAGTGAGGGGCGCTAATGGGCGGAGTTAATTCAAGGCGCAAAGGAATTATATGTCCTATTGGTGACAAGCGTTTGCGGGTACGTATATCGGATGTTCGTCGTACGTAAATAAAATGTTAATTCCGGAGCACGTATTATAGGCCGTCGCGGAGATTAAGAATCCTTTGCAAACGCGCAGAGATCGTCTCTCAATTTGGAAGTTCGCGTTTGTTCCTCTTCCTTTTGGCAGAGTCTCATTAAATACGAGCCTGGAGCGTCACGTGGCTTTTATATGTCTTTGCTAAATTCGTCACGGTGCGTACGCCATGTTCTCAAACCCGATGTTTCGCTCGCGCGCGCAAGCGGGCCGCGTGTGTCTGCGAACACTGAAGCGAAAATGGGATTCAGAACGAGGAACGGCCGTAGGCGATTTGTAATTTAACCAATCTCACGCTGACGAAGTTCTCGAAAGGTGTGCGCCTTCTACGAGTGCTTCGAAAAATACGAATTTTCTCGCATTCCCTCCGCGTTCCTCCGCCTGCAGCTTTTCGTTTCGCGAGCTGAACGCTCCCTCCTCGATCCTGAATATTTACCGTTAATTTGTTTACGTTCCACGAAAATTTGCATGACTCGCGACAACGACGGAAATTTCCTCGTTTTTTTTTCCAACTCTCGTCGACGAAATAGACGAAAGATTGTTGTCCCCCGTTAAAATGCTTTCCTAGTACGATAGGAAATGAAATTCCAGCACGGCTAACAGCTTTAAACTTTAATTGCTTTAACGCAACCGAGTTTACGAATGAAACGATGAAAATTCGTTGCTGGGCGAGCGATACGCGCACGGTTTTTACCGAACGCGCTGATCGAATTACAGAATATCGCATTGTCGTTGCATGAATCAATAACGATTTTATAAAGAAGAAAGACGGGGGGGGAGTTACAACGTGACCGAACGTAATTAAGGAATAGGTTCCGTGTCCAATTCTATTATAGACTCCGCGGGCCCTACTTTCCCACGGTACCTAGTATTTCCTGAAATATCATTTTCCCTTTACTCAGCGAAACGTCAAAATGAAAAAGAACGGGGAGCAGTCCCGTGGGCGTAGAGATTAAAGTGGGACCCTGTTTCAAAAAGTGGGTTATTCTGAGAAGCCCGTCGCTATCAACGATATTAAATTAAACTGGCGATGCGAAGGGAAAAATAGCACGAGGAAGATTTAAAAACTTTCTCGTAGCTACGCTATCGAATCCGTCAACATAGTTCTTCGTCCACGAATGATTTCAAAAAAGAAAAATATACGAGTCCGTATGGTTCATCAATCCGAGCTCATATTTGTCATACGACCTTTCATATTATCTTTGAATCACAATCGTCAAAGAAACGGGATATAACTTGGGCAAAAACTATTCGCTATTGTTCGTCCGAGCGCACATGCCGGAAGATAAGACCGCGTCGGTAGAATACATTTCGCACGGTTATTGCGATTGTTTTTCCGTAAATAGCAGCGAGAAAAGTTTTCCTAGTGTTGTCACGAGACGTGCATCGCATACTCCACTCGTACTTGCGTCTGCCTGATGCTCCCTACTTCGTTCATTAATTTTCCCCTCGAATGTGTTCCAAATAAAGGCCCAACGCTAATTATGCTGACCCGATTCCTCGTCTCATGCCGATCACGCACGTCCATCCCCCTCTTTTCCGAAAGTAAATTGATCATAAAACCTAACCGAGGAAATTGAGCATTTTCATAACCGTTATTCCAGTCGCGGGTCGAAGCCTCAGATGAAAAGGCACGCTTGACGTGCCATTTCTAAGAGGAAACCAGAAACTTTGATTAATTGCAGCGTACGGCCGCCGTGCCACGCCGCGGTCTCTGTTCGACGACGAAATCGAGGAGAACCTTTCATTACGCTAAACCCTTAAAATCCTCGGTACTTTCCTAGAATGGGGTTTCCATGCCGTGTCCCCGTGACTTGTACGGCATATAAAGTGACAAATTTACGAGATAATCAAAATTTCAGCGGCACCCCGTTTTTGCAAGAGGCATAACTTCCTCGTTATAACTTCAACAATTACACCTTGAATAATCTTTATGGACTATTACCGCGACTAATGGTACGTTTTCGCTGACCCGTACACCAAATAAATCTCTGCGATCTGACTGGCGGTGGTAAGAAGTAGTACACGATTTTGTAGTATACTAAATCATTGACTGTCGCACCGAATCGATTACACGAACCGTGGAGAGTCAATTACTCGAACTGTAGTCAAAGGGATAGTCGGCAAAAGCTACTTCCGAATGGCAAGTGTATCCCTCAATCCAAGATGATTAAAAAGGGACAACGTCGTTTTCGCTACCCTCCTGTTCTCCCCTTTATTTCTATTCCCCTTGTTTCACCCTTTTCATTTTCGCCGTTTTCTACCGAACCACTCTAGTCAGCCGAACCATAAATTTCACCTAGTCGAAGGATGAGCATTTAAGGTTGCAATAAAACATTCGAGGCCAGCTTAAGGGCGTATACATATAAATATTAGTAGATCCTCTTGAGTGTGATTAAAAAAGCTATAATTTTCCATTTCATGATTCTTTAATATGAATATGACATACATTCAAAAATTAAGAAACATTAAAAACTAGCTTTTGCCTGCAGCTTCGCTCGCGAGGATTTTGTTTTTAAAATTATTGAATTTTTAAGCTGTTGAAGTCGATTGAACTGAGCTTTTTTATTAATACCAATTTGTTAAAATAAATTGATTAAAAATTATATATGAAAAAGAGTATAAACAGAAACTAAGCCAAGATTCAAAATTATGAATCAAATATTCAAAAAATATCAAATCAAAATGCAAAATCAGAAATCAAAAATCAGGCACAAATTGTCTAATCAATTAGTAGTTCCATAAGTAAAGTGTCGCAGGTAACGTACACTATGAAATCTTTCCCTATAAAGAATTCTATCACCCTTGTGCTTCGTCCACACTGCTGTTCGCGAACTGCTCGACAACTGTATTCGCTGGTAGTGTGAACACTTTTGCGTACAGAGAACAACGAACAGGATTCGCTCGAGAGACGATACATCAAAGGATCTATTCGCTGGCTTGGAGCGTATAATTGCTTTTGATCTACTATCGAGCTATTCGCAAGCTTCGGTATGGACACGACGTTATTTCTGCTAGCAAGCAGCTGACTTACAGCTCGCAAACAGTTGTGTACTCAGTGTAGACGCGGCATTATAGAAACTAATCAATTTTTCTGTGTAAAAAGTATCCTATGCCCTTCTCCAGATTCCAAGCTACTTCTCTGTCAAATTTCATTGTATTTAGTTCAGTAGTTTCGGATTTATAATAATGTGAATAATAAACCTTAAGTAAATTACAAAGTGTCAAAGTGGTCACTGTTTTTTAAGATGGTGAACATAATAATTCAAGAAAGGATCAATATTTTATACTAAAATATTAACACTGAACCTATAAAACACTTGTCTCTACAAAGTGGAACTCGCGCATTGAGATCACATAATTCTAACCAATTTTATTAAACATTATTTACTGTTCGGGATTGGAGATCATCTGGCATCAGCAGCGCGACATCGCTGCGCGCGATGATCCGATGAAGGATTCGTTCGTCACAGCAGTCGAATGCCTATAAAACTCATTCAGCTTCGACAAAAAGAAGTGCCTCGATTTCGTTAAAATTTCTACCCTCTACTGATTATATTTCCTCTTTATCGACGCAAAGCGTAATTCGACGAATTTCGTATTTTTGTTTCACGCTTCGCTAGTCCCGTCCCTGATACTCAAAAGAACATGCGCTGCGATACACGCGGGAGAGAAGGGTTCAGCTTTGAAAGATCGGATGCTGGTAGGGTAACCCGAAGCGATAAAGGCAGCGAACTTGGAGCACCTTCGGAGCAGTCTTCGAGAAATTTCCTTGTACATCCAAGTGGAAGAGAAGAGACGAGACTGACAGACACTCGTCAAATAATAAATCGCGCGTTGGCAACACGATTCGTAATCTCCTTTTGCGTCTTCTGGTTTTGTCGTTCGTTTATTGCTCCTTTTACGGCGCGCTGCATCAGTCGCAAAAGATACGCCGAGATTTTTTCAAGGAATGCAAAACAGACGCGAGCGGAAGGGAAGCGAATGAAAACTAAGCGGTTGCTCGAGACGTCGCTTTGTACCTGCTCAATTTTGTTTCTCTCGACGTCAATCATCGGCGCGGGTCGAAGCAGGCGGAAATAGGAGAATCCGATTGAATTAGCGGCGCGCCACTTTCCCGACGCGATGTCCTTCGTTTTCCAATTATCCCCAAGAAACTTTTCAACCGTTTGATGGAGGACGCTCTCCATTTCGAAAGCCTTCGTGATCGGCGTTTCTGGCCCCGGCAGAAAGGATTCCCATGGTGGTTTTTCGAGCGCACTCGACAGCTGACAGACGACCACGATATTACGCGTTATCAACATCCGCGCGGAGAGGCCGAACGAGAGCGGGGCGCGTGACGAAGAACAACCACGGAAATAGGGATCGACGATTACGGGTCATCTAACGGCAGGTCAGCCTCCGAAAGTTCCCGGAAAATATGTACCCGTCGCTCGAACGTTTCATCATCTTTTTCGCCCGTTATTTTTCATCGAATCTATTGCGAATACCGCAACATCCCTGCATTCGCGGAACGCCTCGTTTCTGAGGTTCGACGGTGACAAATAGAAAATCGTTTGGCCAGAAAGAATATCCCATCGGCCGTCGTATTTCCACCGTAATATCGAAAAAATGTTAACGGTTATTAAACGGTCGATTGGTCGCGCAATTTTTCGGAAGAGAATAATAGCGCGGAACGAACGCGAACGATCCGACAATTACGCGAATACACCGTGATTAATCGCGTGCACGGTAATAGGCTCGTCACGGTTAGTTAACCGAAGAGCGGAATCAAACGCGTCACGCGCGCTGATATCGATAAAAATCCGCAGACGCAATCAGTAATCCCTATCGGTTCAATCAGATAATACGTGGTCGCGAATCGTCGCAGTGGCTCGAACGAGATTGCACCGGAAGCACTTTTTAAAAGGCAATGAGGAAACGAGAGGAGCAAGCGTGTCGAGTTGCGCAATTGAATATAAACTATAAAGAGATTGGGAAAAACGCGTTTGCGTTTGAAAATCGAAGCGTGAAATATCTCTGACCGACGCGGGGAAAGTCGCGTGGGCATTGATTTTCGAATCGTTTGAAAGGACGGAGGCGAAAGAATAATGAGTTCTGCTGGTAAGTGAACCGACGATGGAACGCGGGGGTTAGGATGATCCGCTGGAAAATGAAAAACGATGTGCTCCGTTTCAAGGCGTTCGCGGGAAGCCTTGGTACACCCATACGAACAAAGATTTAATGAAAATACCATTTTAATACAGTCCTCCCTTATTCAGGCTGTCTTCGCTACACACCCTTCTTGAAAGTTTGAAGAGGACGTAACGAGGTTTGAGAAATAACGAGCGTCTAAATGTCAACGACTCGACTTCCTTGAGACACCGAGTTTCGACATTTGCCAGGACGTCCTAGGGAATTTCCAGCAGAGATAACGCAGAAAAATGCTTCGCGTCGAATACTTTTCAACAACTGCGAACGGAGCTGGGGAGGAAATTCAGGTGGTAAAAGTATGGCGTATCGTACCGGCGGAACTTGGAGCGACACTTGTGAACTCATGCATCCTCCGCGGTATAATCCTGCGGGGGAAAACAAAGTTGCGTCCTAGCAGGAACGTTAACCCTAGACGCGAAGTTAGTTCATTCGAGATTATGGTGTCAAAACTTGTACTCGTCTACTATGCATCGAGTCATAAATCCGTATCATTGCGAGATAAAATTCTTTGGAGAATTCAATGGAGCGAGAGGCAACGACGTCGGACAGATCGGTTGAGCTGTCTGCTCGTATAAAAATCCACCCGCTCTCGCAGGACGTCGTGTCCATGAGAGCGCGTCGCCTGCAATTTTCTCCAAATTGATATATCGCCGGGGCAGGGAAGTTGAAACGTACCGTGCGCGTTATTTTTGCCTCGCGCGAGGGATAGCTTTAAGATTAGCCCAACGATTTTTCAACCGCGTCCCGCCGCCCACGCGAACTCGTGCTTGTTTTTCCTTCGTCCTCCAGGCTAAAAGGAAAACGCTCGGGAATGCATCTCCGTTTCTCACCGCTTCGGCACTCGGTACGCCGTTAGCACGATAATGGTGGTTTATGGAGAACACGGTGCATCAGCGTTTCTCAAACTTTCTAACGACGCGACACTTTACAGCCCGCGCGATCGTTCTCTGTCACCGGCTGGCTACGACTCGAGTGGAATTCGCAGTAAGTAGTTACGTCCGATTATGGCCCGACCGTCGGCTGTCGTGACTGCCTGGAGGAACTTTCGCGAAATCGTCGAGAATCCATAAATGGATGCTTTCGGCTCACTCGAGGAACAGTTTTGGGTTCCTGCGAAGTACTTCGACCCGTCGAATTAAAATTACAAAGTCCGCGAATGCACGACGACGATATCGTCGCGGACGACGCTGTTTGAGAAACTCTGCGCCGTGTCAGCCATCGCGGAGTTCGACATCGATATCGTTGGTAATTCTTCCTTTCAGTGGGTGGCACGATCTATTTTGTGCCGACGCGTCGCCAGAAGGAAACAAATAGCAGGCCGCGTCCTTTAAATAAGCCCTGCCTCGAGCAAGCTTATGCTCTCGCTCGACCGAGTTACAGCTTTGTCTTCGAATGCCCGTTTTCCACGGAATTATTCTACAGAAACAAATCGCGCGTCGCTTTTTCCTCGCGCTCGTTCACTCGATAAATCGCTCGACTATTTTCAGTGTCATGAAATTTTATTCTCCCCTCGATATGAGAGTAAAGTAGATTATTCGCGTCGCGTCTAAACAATGAATCCAGGAAAACCCTTTTTCCTTCGATACCACTAGTCATTAGACCGTATCGTAAAGAAGAGAACAGCGATCGCATAGCCTTTACGACGGCGTATCTTTGCGTAAGACGATATGAACGAATTCTGTCAGCTTCTTCAACGAGTGCTCTCCATCTCCTTTTCTCTCTCGTTTCTCGTCTTTCATTGACGTTGAGTTCGGACTCCTAACAAGAAGATGTCAGAATTTCGTCCCGTCCTCTGATATCGGCTTAATTCTTTAACGCTCAGACCATTGAATCGTAATCTAAAAAGTGTGTAACTTATATACAGATTGTTCCGCGTAACTGTTGCCATGATTTTTCAAACATTTTCGATAATCTGACAAAAAATGTTTTGACTGTAGATTAATCTATTCTTAATCGGCTACAAATTGCAATAAAAAAAATTTCCAAAAAATTATTTTTTTAATAACATGTCAAGTATTTTTGTCTTCAGGGTTTATCGTCGCATCTACTGCTGGATAATTAACGAGGTTGTTGCTTCTAAATTGTGTCGTATAGGCTGGTCTCCATCAAGTAGTTTAGGATGTCTTCTACGTGATCTTGTGATGTTAGGACTGTCTCTGGCTCGAGTTCATATTTGGTCCTCTGAGTACGGAATCTTTTGTATTTATATAGTAGATGGTTTGTTTTCTTAATTAGGTTCTATTTTATTAATTAGGTAATCATGAGTAGTTTTAGAGTGTCCTATTCGGAGTCTTGACATTATGATTTTTTCTTTTCTAGTTATATTGGAAGAAATGTTGAGTTACGTCATATATTTTTGTTCTGTTGGTGGTCCATATTCTGTTCCATTCTTCCCTGAGGTTGATCTTAATTTTTGTCATGAGATCTTGCCACGAGATCGGTTTTGGAATATTGTTGGGGCGGTTTAATGATGCTTCTTTTGCGGCTATATCAGCTTGTTCGTTCCCTGATTCCCTGGGATACTTAAAGGTGCATTTTCACGTGGCAGTAAATCGCAACTTTTAGTGTCATAACACAAATTGTCATAACTTTTACCATCGTAAAAACTACGAATAGCGTTGTTATGATACTGAATTTCGTACTATAAATATTCAATGTCACATTGTCATGACATCAAAAGTTATGATTTTTAATATCATGTGAAAACATAGCTTTAATATGATGGAACCCATACAATAATTATGTGTCTTCCACTGTTTGTTAGTTCGGTGTATGTTTCTTATATAGCACTTACTACAGTACTGTCCCGATATAAGGACAATCTTAGTGTTTACTCAAAGAACGATGCCTAAGTTTGATTCGAAAAAGGGATTTCTCTATCCTCACCACTTTTGCCGTTGCGAGTCTCCCGTTCCGTCGTGACCGAAATTAAACCCGACTCGAAAAAGGGCTGCGCTCGATTCTGAAACCCAGCCGTTCTTCGAAACAACACTGTATTTCGTGCATGTTTTTATATTGTTTGTGATCGTACAGTGGGGACGAGGAATTCGATGAATTTTTGTTATATTAAAGTTAACAATATCCTTGATCAAGTAAAGTAAAAGTAATGCATTGGGAGTTAAAGGGTTAAATTTATCTACCTATAAATCTTTCGAATGTTCAATAAAGCAAGTGCTTACAGTTCAAGCTACCTTGTGGAGTTATAGTCACGATGATCCAGATTTTCTCTACACCGATCAGTATTTCATAAAATTTTCACGATCCTGCAGCCCTGCGTATGAAAGAGACTTTACAACCTGAGTCGTAAAAAGAAAAGCGAAGATCAATGTCTATGCTATAGATCAGACAATGGACAATTAATACGTTCCAATTCCGGTTAAAAAATGCGAACAGGTTCATTCGCTTCTTATTAAACGCGACGTTCCTGGCTGTTCTCTCATTACGAAACTTTCGCTGCGTTCTTGGGCATATATTAAGACGTCGTAAAAGCGCGCAAGTTCGCGATCCTCCTACGCTCATTCTTGTAGAAGACTTGGACCTCCAGCTATTTTCTTTTACATTTTCTTCGCGGAGCTCCGTCTTCCAAGTCGCGTATGCTCTGTGCATACGTGTACTGAAACGGCGACAAACCGCGAATACAACGAAATACAATCGAGTTAGACGCCGCGATGCGTCTTCCGTGTAAACTAGATTCTTGCGAGGATTATGGGTATGCATGGCGGATAGAGTTCTCGGTGCGAGCAATCACATCTGTCTGTCGTTCCTGTAACAAACCAGTTTCACGGCGTAAAAAGGATGCACCAAAGGAAAACGCAAGTAACCAGACGCGAAATAAAAGATGTTCCCGACCGAAGATTTGCATCGGTGGAAAAAAACGCCGCAGAACGATTCAATTTTCCCGTAAAAAGTCGTTAACGAAGTTTCGATTTTCCTGCGGGAAGTTACCGGGTATCGAAACGCCTCGAAATCGAATGAAAGCGCAACGAGACACAGGGAATTAGATACGTTGGACGAAATCGAGTCGAAAAGTCTATATTTTCCTTCGACCCGCCATCGCCTCGGATTCCACGGCATAAGACCAACCACTCAAGCTTTATGCGAGCTTTTGAGACCGCCCCAGTCACCGCTCGCCTTGAATAATTGCTCGTTAAGGCTCACTGGCTCGTCTTCTCTCCCCTACAAATACACGTAAATCCTGCAGTGCCACTCGCGATCCCTTTCCTTCTTCTTAGCCTCTCGTTACACACTGCGCCTTATAATTGCTTACTTTCTGTGCGAGTCACGCCTCTCCCTTTGTCTCTGTCTTCTTCTGACCGTCTGTCTTTGAATCCTGCGAACGCTTCCGTCTTTGAATTTGGGTCGTTCGCAAAATTCCGTGTTTCATTCGTCGCAAAGGAACAGAACCATCGCGTTACCAGATTTGCGCCCGCGAGATTTATCGCGTTTCAGTTGTTAAGACATCATATTTCCTTTCAGTGCGATCCAGGGGTCGCGGTTGATAGATTCTTCCACGCTCTCTACTCGGCGAAGAAGAATGATCTAATACCGCTGCTGCTGGGCACCGCCTGTTCCGAGGTCACGGAAACCCTCGCTAAAATCGTGCCCTACTGGAACGTAATACAAGTCTCCTTTGGATCCACCGCACCTGCTCTCTCGGATTCCACCGAATTTCCGCTCTTCCTGCGAACCGTCGCACCGGATTCGAGTCACAACTCCGCTCGGATAGCTCTCATCAAGCATTTTGGTTGGGACACCGTCACGACCCTCTCACAGACCGGCGACATGTACTCTCTGGTAAGTAATCGAGTAGGAAAAGACCAACAGCGTGCAACGGCTCTCCTCGTGAAACGGGATAACCTTTCGAGAAATCTATTCTATGGAATCGCGCAGCGATTCTTTCTTACACTTGATTCGTATGTGGAGCACACAACGTCTAACTTTGACGCGCATCTTCTTTAATTCAACCGCGTCGCACGGTTGCGTTCTCTGTTTCAGGCTGTGAACGATCTAGTCACGGAACTGGAGCAGGCGAATATCACGTGCACCGCGACCATCACTTTTGCGGAGAACGATTACAAGGAACAGCTGTGGACTTTAAAAGTAAGACGCGTTTAAGCTCGAACTTCATTCAATTTGTTTCGACAAGTTCGCGAACGATTTTTCTCGGTTGCAACTCGTCGACACGGTGTTTCAAAACGGCTGTCTGACCGCGCGGACGTTATATCTTTGATAATTTTCTATTATATGCATAATTCTTAGTTACCTCAAATTCTTAAAACCCTGACAATTCAAAATCATACAATTATTTATCTATGAAAATTCTTTAAATAGAATAAAATGTGCATAGAAATCCCTAACTTCTACTGTCATAAATAAACAGCGAATGTTATGTATGTATGGCAATGCTAATTATGCAAAAAATCTGCGAGAATTTTAACATATGCCAAAATATACAAAATATGAACTATGTACATTATTCAAGTTAGAATATTTAGAACACAAAACACACTATTCTTCGATTTTCAATTCTTTATTTGTGCTTGTAAACATCTTATTTTGTATAAACATCCGCTGTTTAGTTATGAAGAATATCATAAGTCGATTTTCTTTGAAGATACTTTTGCACTAGGAAGTGAGGCGTAAAAGATCATGTTTGCTGTAAAATTATATAAAATGTAACAACTCTAGTAATTATAAATCTAGAAATTTTTGGGATAGATATCAAGGACTAAAAACCACACGTTAATTTTTGAAGACTTACTTGAATTTTCAAATTAATGGGAATTTGTAACGCAAAGAAAAATTTTTTAATTTAGAATTAGTAGAGTTGTTTGATTTTATAGGATTTTAAAAATAAAACTATCTTGAATTTTTCTCCTCCTTTTCGAAAAGTGATCGTTGTCTTTCATAATGTTGTAATAGTTTGAAGATTGACAATTTTACGACGAAGATTTAGTAAGCGTCCATTGAGCTCTGAAATGTCTGCGAATTTCACAACTACATTATACAAAAAGTTGTAAGAGGTAGCACTTGATTTTTATAGAGAATTAAAAAGCTGAGTCTGTACAAGAAATCAAGTGCAATTTTTACCAATCCGTACCAATCCGTACCAATAAAATTAGCTATTATTGAATGCGTCTGCTCGAATATCTCATCAACTTTGTTTTGATATATTTATTACAAAATCAAAGCACATTTGATTTGATTGACTGTACATATTAATATCATTTTTTTTTTTTAGTAGAAAAAGAAGAGTGCTAACTGATATTTTTTATGATAGAAGAGTTCAGACATTTCTATGCGCATATTATCCTATTTAAAAAATCTTAGTAAGTAAATAATTGTATGATTGAGGATACTTGGAGTCTTAGGAATGCAAAACAATTAAAAATTATGCAATACAAAATTGTCGAAAGTATGACTTTAGCACAGTCCTTCATTCCGCGTATAGATTCGTTTTTTCTTCGCCTGCAGAATTTTCCTCAGCGAGCTTGATTGATTTTCCGCGTTCGTTTCCTATGTAGAACGTGAACCAGACGTACGGTAACTTTGCATTCTATCGCGGGAAATTAACATATCACGGTCGGTTTCGTACGAATCTCTCCCCTTTAAAAAGTCTGCGGTAACGGTTTAGAATCAATGGACGGTCGGTGAAAATATTTCACAACGAAAATATTTCGAAAAGAATACATTAAAATTGATCAAGGCACGCGCAGCAAAGGGAACTTAATTAACCGTGGCACTCTATATCTCTTTAATTACGGCACGTAACTAATTGCTCGTCGGGGTCTAACATGATAAGCTCGCATGAAAGACGGAACGCTCGACGAACGCGCGAAAGAGGAATATTGTCCCCGTGGTAACGAAAATTTATTCGGTTTCAGGAGCTGGATACGAGAATCATCATCGCTAGTTTTTCACCGCGGCTGGCGCCGCGAGTTTTCTGCGAGGTGAGCCATTAAACGAACTTCTGTAAACTCAAACGCAACTGCATCGCGCGCGGTAGAGAACTTCCGCGATCGCTCTCGCTTTACAATACGGTTTTCGACGAGTCAAGCAATTTTCGAAAACAGGGAAATTACGATGCCCCAAGTCAGATATTTTTCCTTTAATCTTTGTTTGTTGTCCGTTTTCATTGAAATTGTTTCGAGGGTTTGACGAGTCAACGAACAAAGGGGCGGCTTTGTCGTCGATTTATTTTCGAAAAAAAAACAACGCGCGGGGGCATCGATGCCGCCGAATGCACCGAGGGAACCGAACTGCAAGCAGATAAAGTTCAGCGAATCCATTATACGCGATAGCTTTATGTAAATTCTGCGTGGAAGCCATTTGAAACTTTAATCTTTTAATGGACGTTAACCAAAAAAGTCTACCAGTGCTCTCGAACGCGTGTTTCGTCATTCAAAATTGTAACAATTGGGTCAAAGTTTGAGTCGACGAATAGGAGCGGTATTAACGAAGCTGTATTACTCATGTCCATAATTCAGGCCACCACCGCATCAAGGTTCCCCCGTTCCGATGTTTGTCTCTCTATTTTCGTAGAAATGCAGTACACCGACAATTTCCTTCGAACTGCAAGAACATAAAACACTCGACGGTCCGCAGCCGACGCGCGCGTGTGTCGTACGTTTACGAGCTTTCAGTGCTGCACCGGCAACAGCTCAATTACGAATTTTTACAGGCACTCATAAAATTGTCATTTCAACGACAAACACGTCCTCCTGTCGTTGGCACCGTGACATTAAAACATACGTTCTCTAAGTTATTTTCCATTTACTGAAGACTTTCGCGACAGACATATTTCATAGCCGTACGTTCCTTTTCCATGATCGATCGATCCGCGTCACGGTTTTCAGACGAAAATCAATGAAACGCAAACACATGGTCATGGCCCGTGTTACTGTTAAGCGAATAATGAACATTGTGTCAAACTGGGACACGATTTCTCTTTGTTTCTTTCCCTTTGCCTCTCGCTCGCTCTCTCTCTCTCTCTCCCTCTCTTTTCTTCGTCATTATCCACAGGCCAGCCTCGTGTTTCGAGACCGACGCTTTTGAGAGGCATCTCCGTAGCCCCTAGCTCGTTTATCGGAAAACTTTTCGAGTCTTCAGTCGACGAACATACCGATGACCATTTGAAAAGTCTCGCCATCACGCTGCTTACATTTTCGACATTTCTTCGTTGCGAAGCATAAATTGGATCTCTCGAAACTTTTACGCGAGCGAGCTCCTCGAGCTTTTTCGCGAGATAGCCACGTACCTCGCAAATGGTTTCTAAATTTCACCATCAACGACACAAGCGTAGGAATCGGCGTCACAAAACTTGAAACGATGCCATTCGTCGAACATCCTCGTACTAATTTACTCATTGTCAACGTGGACTCGATTGTCGCCGGAAATTTGCCGCGAAATGGAGCGCTCGGAACCTGCGGGCTATTCCTCCGAGCCCCCGGCTACGTCGAAATCGTATCAACATCACGATCTCGCGCTTCTAATTTTCTCCTGTATCGCTTGCACTGTACACAAACTGTACCGTATATGCGAGTATTTCCACAAACACGATGGAATGGAATTGCGTTCGGCGCGTAACACACACGATCGCTAGAATATTCCCACGCTTACGAGCTATCGTCGAGGCTACCACTGTGTAGTAAGAAAGACTGGGGACAAAAGTAACATTTTTTATGTTTGATCTAACTGCTAAATACCTAATAGAGATACAAAAAAGCGAATTGTGCCATCGGAGCGTACGCTTCTTGGCCTATCATTTGACCGCAGGTTGAACTTTATGTGATAACTACTCAAAGAATTATGGCAGTTTTTCGCAGACACTGTCATTGTTACTTTCGGCCTGGAGGGAAAGGACAAAAGTTAAGTAACAGTAATTATTTTAAGGATAATTACGTGAAAACTCTATTTACAATGTAAAATAAGAGTTCTTTATTCAAAGAAACGATAAAAAACATAATAAACTAACATAACACATTTTTTCCAACTCGTTTTTTTTTGTCTTTGATCATATAACATATCATTTAACAAGCTGGCATCTAAAGTTTATTCTAAGATCTTTGTATAAGATGAATGGGATAAACTAAATATACAATTTTTTCTATTCCTTATCCATTTATACTATCAACGAGCCCTGCACGGGACGAGCAAAATAAAGCGCATACTACAAAATTTTACACATACTACCTAAGAATCGGAAATACATATGTGATAATAATAATAAGACAATATCAATACGCTTCAGCCCCGGTGCACACGAGCGACAAAAAGTAGCAGCGACCATCTGCGATCATTCCGATTTCATGTCAGTGACGTTGTCCGATTTTAAGGTCAATTTATACATTGACGTGACGGGCAGGAGCGGAGCTGAACATTACAAACATGTTACACATACTACCGAAAAATCGGAAATATGTATAATAATAAAGACAAAACACTATCAATATTTCTACTTGGCTCGTGCCCATCACGTCGAGGCATAAATTGACTTTTTTATTTATACTTGTGAAATACATGGTAGTATGCAGAATCGCAACGACTTTTTGTCGCTCGTGTGCATCGGGGCTTACTCGGCTCGTGCATGGCTCGTTGATAGTATAAATGAGGCCTAAATCGCGTCACCGATACCCCCGTGGATTCCACGGTCCGTTTCCTGATTATCAGCCAAAAATGTCTGGCTAAAAATTCCCTGGGAAATTTCGCCAGTGCTCCGTTTCGTACACAACGCGCAGACAACTGGTCGTTTCCCGGTTCGTTCGAGCGCCAGAGCGAAGCGAGGGGAAAAAAGGCAAGAGTGAAAATATAAATATTCCGCCTTTCGCTGGCTGGGCTTTTTTCGCGAACCCACGGGGATGCGTTTGCTAGAAGCTTGTTGAGAGAGGAAACAACAAATTCGTCTGGTAACCGGCCAACTTAGCTCCGTTTTATGAACAGGGTTTTTCACCGAGCCGGGAGGCAATAACGCGATCGTAGATGTTAGATGTCCGTGGCTATTAGATCGGCGATTTTCATATCCATACCCATTCGAGGGATCGCGTCGGCCGTTATTTTCCCGATGTTTAATATTCGCGGCCCGGAATCGACCGTTTATTACGGCGATATTCAGCGACGAGGTTTTCTCCCTTTTCTTGCCTCGCAAGCGAGGAAACTGAAAACGCGAGGAACGGTTTCGTCGTAAATTGGAGGAAAGGTAACGCCTACGCAGGGACGCGTAGATCCGCGCGGTGTCGTTCGGACGACTGCGGACGCGTACTTTGTCCCGTGACGCGTTTCAACCAAATTTATCGCCGACCCGTTCGATCGTTCGTTCGCTTTAATTGCAGATAAAACCGTGAAAAAATTACGAAATCACCGGCATAGCCGCCGGTACAGGGGATCCTTGCTTCCCGCGGTCCAAACGATAAATAATCCACGCCGTTGTTTACGGTACATCGGTAACGGCGCACGTCGCTCTATATCTCTTTATTACCACTTTTACTGCGCTAGCTACTCCGCCAGCGTTTTGATTTACGCGCGGACGCGTGTTCCACGCAAGAAAACTGAACTTCGTTCGCACTTTTCTCGCCATTGGATACATAAAGGTGTCTTATTCTCATTTTTTTTTTTTCGAAATCGACTGCGTCCCGCGCGCGTCCAAACGCGACCCAGTTCTTCAACTTTACCGACGCGGCGAACGAAGTGCTGCGAGACAATGTATCGTAACCGTAAGCAACGACGATTTCTCCCGACAACCAACCGCGATCATTCTCCGCGAGAAACTTCCGAAGGGCGAAGCTGAGAAGGTAGCTAGCTAAGCGCGGGCGAAGTTTCAACGGCGAAAGTTAATATCTTTAGGTCGAACGAGGATAGATGGTCGATAAGAGACTTTATTCTTCGAGCCGCGAGGAAAATTGATTATGGTAGTTGGCGTTAAAAGTTTTCACTAGTTATAGATCGAATCCTTGCCGCGACGAAGAAACGATACGTCATTCGTGATGGTCGTGCGATAAGATTCTTGAGGAGTGATCTGTCTCGTGTCACCTTGATCGACAAACGACGCCATTCAATTATTATCTAGTGATAATCGATACGTCTACAGTAAAAGAAGGATAAAAACGTTACAAACGAATGTTTCAGCCTATGAAATTGAAGAGATTCTTTTTAACTTATTATTTATTTATTAATGGGATGGATCCTTTGGTACATGTTATAGAGGTAAAAATGTGGGGGAGAAATAGTATGGAAAAAGGACAATAATGATGCAACAGGAACAAAGAGAGGGAGCAAAAAATTAATACCCACACAATTTAAGCAATAACTATTAAAAAAGGAAATGAAGATTGATTGAATATATCCATACTATGGTGGATGAAATTGGTTCATTAATGTACATATGATTTATATAATTAGATAAGCCGTAATTTGTGCGATGCATTTTGATGTGCATCAAGTAACTACCTCGCAGCTGTCTAACAGGTACATGTAGAAAGAATGATTACCTGGACATCTAATCCGATCATTAGAGATTTTGCTTACAAATATTATATTGAACATCATTCTTCTATTGTTTTAGGAGGTATTCTAATGTAAGGAGTGTTTCTTTGCAACGTTTTTTCGAAATTTTTTGTGAAGAACCTATAAATGTTATTGCTATCTGGTTTTTTGGTGGACCATTAGCAACATTTACAGAGTATTAAACAATTTTTACAAAGCAATTATTAAAGGAAATAAAATATTCTCATTGATCTGAACAGACCAGAAAACCATAGGATTAAAGTCATTAAGCCCGAATCGCATAATGATCGTGTGAATCAAATGCGTCATTACAGTGTCTACTAGCAAGACCCAGAAATTTGTGTTGTATACTTTTAATGTCAATGGAGTGAAAACTATAGTAAGGAACATAGATAAGGGCAAATTCACACTAACCGTCTAAACGACGCGACAGCAGACTAGCGTCCGTCAAAACCTTCTTCCATAGGTTTTAAATGGTGAGACCGTGAATTGTGTGAATTGACTCTACTAGTAAAGTCTACTTCTTGCAAAGAATTTCGGGGCTCTATGAATAAGTCCCAGTGATTGGGAAACGATAGAATAAATCGAAGTGCGCGAATAAGTAAACGATATCCAGTTGAGCGTAGAATCGAAAAAGGAAAAAGCGAAAGGTCCGCGCGACGGAGCATATATTACAAAGATATCTGCGAAGGTCCGAGGGCAAGCCCCGTCTCAGAGTCCATTTCTCATTACGGCGAGCGTGCCCGCCATTCCGACGAGATCGTAAAATATTTTCGGTATGCTATGCCAGTGCGCGTCGCATACCCGAAGATTTTTTGACGGAAACGTCAACGCGACGCGTGCGACCCCATTAACTTTCCTCACTTCTGGCAAGTGCTTAACGCTCGATTCTATAGAGTCGGACGCATCGCGCGTCGCGTCATGAATGCGACCGTCGCGTAGGCATTAACTTCGCGGTACATTCGAGGCGAGAAACCATTTCATCGAAATAGAAAACGCGGGGATCTGTAATGAACTTGGCTGCAGCCTCGAGAAGATAAAAGACTTAGTCCGAGCGGCCTATACAGGGTGTCCCAAACTAAGTGCGGGAGCCGTTAAAAGGAGATTTCTGGAGTGATTCTAAACAATTTTTTCCTTTGTAAAAATGTCCTCCGAAGCTTTGTTAATAAGTTATTAACCTAAAACACCGACCAATAGAAGCACGAATACAGTGGATGAATTTCAGCGCGCGCCCCAGCTTCGAGTAGTATTGGTCCGCCATCGTCCGCGCCATCATTAATCCGCTGTACTCGTTCTCTGATTGGCCGATGTTTTTCGTTAATAACTCATTAACAAAGCTTCGGATAACATTTTTGCGAAGGA
Organism: Perdita meconis; assembly: GCA_030770465.2. Classification (NCBI taxonomy): domain Eukaryota; kingdom Metazoa; phylum Arthropoda; class Insecta; order Hymenoptera; family Andrenidae; genus Perdita; species Perdita meconis. The sequence continues at coordinate 7,249,301 of JASKOS020000007.1, forward strand.
AAAAGTTGTTTAGAATCAGCCCAAGAACCTCCCATTTCCGGCTCCCGCGTCGAGTTTGGGACACCCTGTATATCCGAGGGAAAGTTCCCCGGCGAGAACCAATTCTAAAGCTCGCCTTATCTATTTCGCCGAGCTTTGCCAGAGCCGCGGCGCGGCGCGACTCGGCGCAACGCACCGGGCAAAGGGGCATCGCCCGTAAACATCCACAGTCTTCGTTAATCACCCGTTTCAAAGATTCTCTCTTTGTTTCTGTCCCTTCGTCAGGCTTGGAAGCTGGGCATGCACGGCGGCGATTACGCATGGATACTACCAGGTGACACGATCGACCTGTTGGGAATGATGAATAATTGGTGGCAGTCTGGACCTGAGGAATGCACGCTCTCGCAGCTGTCGCGCACCCTGGACGGCTTAATCATCGTGAAGAGTCATGCTTCCTCCTTGAATAACGAGATTAGCTCGTCGGGTCTGGTGAGTGTCTTTCCAATCGGCAACTTCTTACGACACTTTCGCGCGACTTGAATTTTCCTCGGGAAACTTTCATCGTCTTGGTTCCGTGCGTCGACGAAAGCGAAATCGCGTCAAGCTCGCGTTCCATCGTGTTTCGTTAAGCTGAATAATAGCATAAATGTGGCAAAGTAATTACGTCCGTTTTACGAAGAAATTCCCTCTCTGGTGGAGAGAAACTTCGCGATTATGACTTCGCGTCTAATTAATGGCCCTGGAACGGACGAAGGTCCGGACAGAGACGAAGTCCTTCTGTATTTCCTTGCTAATATACCCAATTTGATTAGAAGAAATTAGAATGGGCAAAGGGAAACGGTGTCGTCGTTACCCTATGTCCATATCCTAAGTAGAAGTACGGACACCTCTTCCCGTGTCCATTAAAAGCGTCCCAGGAAACAGCACGGTAGAAGGAAGCAGCGCGTTAATAAGCGCGAGCTTCGCCGTATCGGACTTTCGATGTTCCGGCAATCGCGCTAATGACGAACTCACGTGTCACTAATTATACGAAGGGAAAGACCCAATACCGATTAGAACTTCGGATATTCCTTGAAATTAGTTACTCCTTTCAAGCTGCGAACGCTCCGCTTTTATCCCGGGGAAAATGGACTCGCACGGTCGCCTGTGACCACCGCGAAACAGTTTACCGTTTTACTTTTTCAAACGGCATCATGAATAATTCCGCGCGCGTTCAAGTGCGCTGAATATTTACGCGAGCACGTGGAAAAATAGAAATTCGCGGTCCCGCGAGTTTCCGCGATATTTGAACTAAAAGGAACGGCGAGTGCGACAGTGTGCATGCACGCTGACTGTCCCATTTGCATGTTCTGAGAGACGCAAGGAAAAAGTTGAGTTCCCTGTGATGCGAGAGACATTCTTTTGGCGATGCGAGACTTTTTGAAAAAAAAAGAAAATGAATTTTATCCTCCTCGCTCGGATGGCACTCGTAAAAGGGTTTTATAACGCGGTTTCCCCGACGATAGTTGCCAGTAACGAAGACTGTAATGGATTTCAGTTCAAGTATGATACACGCGCTACACGAAATTTCCATCGAAATCACCAATCGAGCACGCAATGCTCGTACAATGCTAAATAGACTTTCACGCGCGTTTAACGCCCAATATCGCATTCACAGTCCGTATGCAGAGTTCTATGGATATCGAAACAATTTCGAATTCATCGAACAAACTCTATCCTACATCGCGGCTCTTCGATCTGCACCGTTTAATTTATTAATAACTATCGATAATGAAAGCGCGCTGTCGTTACGAAGACTGACGAAACGAAATTTCATTCGTAGGGGGGAGATCATTTTCTTTAGCCTCCATTTCTGATAACATTATAGATATTTAAAACGTAAGCCCATTAATAGAAACTATGTTTATTTAGTCTTCAATAAAAATATATTACAAACTCATCAGTCATAGCGGAAACTAACAAAATTTTCGATTTTTAAATTAATCGAATGTGTCCCTTTCACATCTCAGTTTTGAGATTTAAAGATTTCGAAGTTGAAGATTCGAAGATACAAAATTAAAGGTTTAAAAACTTAGAATTGGAGATTTGAAGGATGCAGAAAATTTGAAGATTTAAAATTCAAAATCTCAAGTTGAAGATTCGAAGATTTCGTGATGAAAATTTGAAAACATCAAGTTGTAGGTTTACAGATTTTTAGAGTTAAAATTGAAGACCTGAAGATTTCAAGTTAGAGATTTTACTATTTCAATTTGCAGATTCAAAGACTTTTAGAGTTAAATTTTGGATATTTGAGTGTTTTGAGTGAAAGATTTGACAAAATTCAAGTTGGAGAATTGCAGATACGAAATTGAAGATTTTAAAGACTTGAAATTGCAGATTGAAAGAGTTGAGGTTACACATTTGAAATTTTAGGCTCAAATTGAAAACTGGAAGATTTGAAACAGAAAATTAAAATTTCAATGTTTCAATTTGCAGATCTATTGATTTTCAAAGTTAAATTTTGAAGATTTGAGAGTTTTAAATTAAAGATCTTAAAAAATTGAAGTTTGAGATTTAAAGCTATGGAATTGAAAATATAAAGACCTGAAATTGAAGATTTTAAAAGCTGAAGTTAAAGATTGAAATATTTGAAGAGGAAATTTGAATTGTTCATTCAAAAGATCGGAAGATTGAAAGATTTTCGGTTGTGGATTAGAAAATTTCCAATTGGGGAATTCTCGCGATTTTTAATGCTACTTTTATATCCGAAAAATTTCAACCGCCAATTACTATTCCATTACGAGTGATATCGCAATGAAGTTTATGTCAAACGACAAAGCGCTTACACAGGAAAGCACCTTGCATGTGCAATGCGGTTAGAATTTATTTAGAATTTACATGATTTATCCCATTCAAAACCTCTCATAGCACTTCGGCCAACGCGCGTCGCGGCATCCCATGAAAATGAACTAACAAAGAGAAAAATCTTGTTCGTGGCGCGCAACGAAAGAACACCGAGATTGCGACCCTTCTTTTTATTTAATCTGCGCCTTGAAACCTTTACGAAGGCGGGGCATGGTAATAGCAGCGCATATTTCCCAAGGATTACGCGGGCTTCGTCGTAACCGCTATTACATTCTGCGAAAGAAACGTCCCCGGATTGTGCGGATGCTCGTGAAAGGGAGCGCATAAGCGGGGTTAGTTGCTCGGTCGCCCCGCTAACGCGATAACAATATCTTCTGTACAGACGAGCAGCAAATTCACCTCGGAATTGGCAAGAAGAGGCGTGACGCATTCGAAATTCGCCGCGCAAACGTACGACGCTGTCTGGGCCATGGCCCTCGCCCTCCAGAAAACCGAGATCATCTTGAACAAGGACAACGCGAGCTTCGCGCAGTACACGCACACGCGAAAGGACATCGCGTCCACGCTGTTGGAACAGATGAGGCTGCTGAATTTCGACGGAGTCTCGGTGAGTAGGCGAGATCGTCCGAACGACGGAAGAAAAGAAGGGAACAGGCAATAATACGTATTGGGATCTGACATTGGTAGATATGACATCTTGTGGCGAAAAATGTAAGTTGCGGAAGCCACTGCTTTGCATAGTTTGTTTTTGGAGCTTGCGGGGTTGAGTTATTGTTGTATAATATAAATAGTGCAAAATGGATATTATGACATTGACTCCACGTCGTAAAAACTCCAATAGTTGTGTGAAGGGTTGCAACATGAAAGCAAGTAGAGACTTAACAGTTCGCTTTCATAAGTTTCCGAATGTTTTGTGTACAAAGAAAATTTATTTGATATTATTTTGAAAATACATTTACTCAAAGTATGGAAAATAGCTTTAGAAATAAACGAAGTTATTCTAAAAATAAAGGTGTGTTCAATGCATTTTAAGTAGGATGACTACATTTTACCAAATAAGTTAATATCCATAAAAAAGCTAGGTTAACTTCTTACAGTATAAATATACAAATGAAATACATTGATATTTATTTGAAATGAATTTTCATGCCATCTTCATGCGATTTGTGTGTTATTTTATTTCACGTGGTTTGTCTTTCAAGCTTGACGTTTGCAAGCACAAGGCGGTTACGACACCAAACTTTGACACAGTATTTTTCCCGCATTTCATTATATATCCTACTCGCAAAACCCGCTCTACTTCGATAAACCTTCTTTGAACTGGGTTTGCACCAGTCCAATCACAAATACTTTCTATAGAAATTAACATTTTTCTAAAAAAAAACCTAGTGCCACTCATATACGCGTAATGCAAAGTGGTGGCTTCTTGACGCCATATTGATGATGTAATCTATAGGCTCCGCCCCCATATCAGATCCCAATAGCAAAAACACAATAGCTCGTTCGTTCATTAAATGCTTGTGGATATAATTTGCTTCATTTACGAGTAACAATGAACATTTACGAGGAAAACAAAGAAACGGGAATCGTCGAACGACTCCCTCCTATAACCGCCTCCGGATAGTCTCATCAATCATTTTTAAGGCAATAATGGTCGGTCTTTCTAAGCCATGCGCGCTCACCAAAATACACGCGACTATGAATCACTAGCCAGAACGAAATCTACTGTTCGCGGATCATTTTTTTTTTTATTTCGTTTTGTGTAGAATTGATTTACCGTCTAACGAGTCCGCTAATCGAATTTGTTTCAGGGGCCGGTCTCGTTCGACGGAGCCGACCGCGTGGGTATCACCGTTTTCTCTCAGATATACGGTGAGTGAACTGTACGTTTTAACCAAGAATTCGCGAAACGCGATGGTTAGCACAGACTCTCGCGGTTGCGCGCAATTCCAAGCGCACAAGGAGCCATGCATGAAGCGGAATGAGGAGGGTGGGCTGGAAAGCGCTGACAATTGAGTATCTCTAACGATGCATTATACCGCGTACGCACGCGTTCTCAGTTAACTGGCACGCTCAAATGCAGCGACGAGCCCATTTACGAAATATTCATTGTTCAATGTCCGTCCGAAGATATCGTATCAGTTGGCACGATAACAGCGAAGCGGTTTCCTATTTCTCCGACTGAATTCTCTGCTCTCTCGACAGGAAAGCGTTGTTACTTCTCTGAACCGTGGATATCTTCCTGTTGAATGTAGAATTCGGACAAACGCGATACTGTTCGCGCGCCATTTAATCCCCAAATGGAGAACCTGAATCTTTTCGTCCATTTTTCCTCGACAACGAATTTCGTGCACTCGTATTTGCTTTAGATGGAAAATGCACCGCGATTAAATAATAAAGCGACATCTTCCCACAATAGCGCGATTTGCGAAACAAGCTGCTAATTCTCACGGATTCATGCGGGCCCGCAATGGATTTTGGCTGTCGGGTGTCAGAACAATTTGACGTTCGTGCTAGAAACTCGGTCCGATTCGACGTGAGTCGACTATGCGCGCAGTACTGACCCGAGATTGTCCAAACACGAGACAATTAAACCCGCTCTGCACTTAGCTTGCCATGAATTCTATGGCTATGTGTGTGTGTGTGCGTGTGTTTACGGTGGAGCGAAATTGTAATTAATGCTGCGACAAGAAACAAAGTGCAGGCCAGTGGGCGAACAATGCCGCGCGGAGTCCGCACAACGATAAGAAAACGTCGGGGGCAACCTGCTGCAAACCACTCGCTTCCTTACGGTTAATTTCATCCCCCTAACAGAAGAGTATCGGCGTACAGATTGAAGCTATGGAATCGAGTTCAATCAACACGTACGAATAAATTCGAGTCAATTTTAATGCTTAAGTTTCGTTTCGTGGGTTTCGAATAGTATTTATAACAAGTGATGTCTCATTGAGTATTCTTGTAATGTACTCGATTTATTCAAGTAGGATTCGTACCTTTTGAATAAGTACCTGTAGGTTTGGAAAACATACTTATAACTATTTTGTTATTTGGAAAAATCGAATACAGTCCCTGTGCACCTAAAACTTGATTGACAAAATTACATCCAGCTCCAACTTGCGAGCAATATTTGCTACGGATGTCAAAGAAATTTAGATTCTACCTTGCAATTTCTTTTCGAGATACATTTCTTAGACGTAAAAAATACTTTACTATTCCCATTTCTGTCGAAGAAATATATCTAGGTCTACCCACTATTCACAACAATAAAACAGTAGTGTTGGAATTTAGGACAGTTATAAATCTCATTGAAACGTGTAAAAATTCGTAGACTTATTTATTATCAGGAATTTCGTTGCCAAAAAATAGTTCAAGATTCGTCAATAAGTTATTTATTCAAGATTCGTCAATAAGTTCACTTAAATGCACAACAAAGAATGCACAAAAAAGTATTGCTTCTACTTTCACAAAACATATTGTCATAATTAGACATCGGGTCTCTATGCAAAATAAAATTTTTCCAAGCACAAGTAAAGAATTGGAAAAGGAATTGTAAGCGGTAAAGCGGCAGGGCGGTAAGTATCAAAATGGTACAAAATAAAAGAAACATATAGGTTTATATGGAATAAATGAATAATAAGGTCAGACATTAAATATTAAATATCAAATATTAAGTATACCGTATAGCGTTACCGTGTTAATGCTAATTTAATATTTACCACCCTACCGCTTTACCGCTTACCGCGCTCTGTATGTCTGAGGCCTAATGTTCCAAACTTTGGAACAGTCTCGTACACAATGTTAAGAATCTCGTAGATTTTTTGCATACTTAGCATTGCCATAAATGCATAAAATCCGCTGTCTAATCATAATAATGAACACATTGGCACCAAAGATTAACAATTGCGTTTCAAAAACCTGGTTTTAATTAGATTCTGTTTAATGTAGAGAAGTGGTCACATTAATATAGTCAGGGACTGTGTAGCCTGTTAGGTAGCCCCGGCCTAAAAGTCTGCATTTACTTACCCAGTATTCGATCATATTTGAAAGTAATGCTTCTGTTTCTCAAAGTATTCATGAAGTGATCGAAAATATACAGTTCGATTCGAACCTATTGACAATAAACTTGATCCCATCTCTAAGTATCGGTACCGCTGATCGACCGCGGAGCATCGCGCTTATCACAAATTTGTCAGAGTTCGTCGATGTGAGGTTAGCCAAATTTGATCATAAATTAATTAACCATCGCGATTCCCTATCATCCTGAAACGTTTCGCGTGGAGAAGTTGGGAGAGAAGCACTAGCGTGGGAGCTCGAGCAGAAAGAGCCATAAGGACTCTCTTAGGCTGTGTGTGGTTGCCGCGACGAGGCCCGCGATCTAAAGCATGAAACGAGATCGGCGTGAGCTTCGTGCGAACACGACCAAAGATGTTTGCCATTCTACCCGCCGGATGTCGGTAAGAAGTCGATGAATAATTAATGAGGACCCTCAGGAATCGGCGGCAAAAGGGAGCGTGCCCGAGAAAGGAGAAAAAGCAGGGATAGAAAACAAGAGGGCCCTGGAATGTATTATGCCGAGTCCGGTATTAATCGTTATTCCGACGAAGAAGTGACTTCGTGTCCCGGGCGCTAGCCAATGAATATCGTGTCAAATCTTTGTTCCCCCCGGCTTGCTAAATTTCGCGTCGGCAAATTTTACTCGTGTAAATTGTCGGAAGTCCGTTCCCCCCGTCGCGTTGGTCGCGTCCCGACGCTCGCTGGCTCGTCTCTTCTTCCGAGTGACGACGGGCGAGCGCATAATTTGAGTGGCCTCGAAGCGCCCGCCCCCGCCAACGAACCTACGGTTCTTTGTGAAATTAAGCTTCTTTTCAACCGTGTGACCTCGATACGCCGATGCCAATGACACTTTCGCCTCCGCCTGAATTATTTTCTTCCCTACGCTTTACATTCCATTTCCCGCCTTCCTATTTATCCGACAGCCGTGGAATCTGCAACGTTCCGATTGGACGACAGTCGTAGGGATTGGCATTCCGTCCTCATTTACAGGTAATTGTCTCTTTACTATCATCGAAAATCAATCGGACAGAAAGACCAAGACTCCGTTCCTCCTCCTCCTCTGCTTGTTCTTCTAACTGTCTGCTCGTTCCACATCGTTGGGCAGCAGTCTAAACAATCTCTTAAAAGCTTCGATAGAACATTTTTCCCTGTCCGCGGATCCGTCACGTGTTTGCCCCAGCTGATAAAGCGAGCGAAACATCTCCGAATGTCGGATTTATCCACAGAAATAACTAGGAAAGCCTCGCGCTCCTGATTCGACGGCTTCGCGTTTTCCAGTCTGTTAAGACTAACGATTTCCGTCGCTGGTGATGGGCCTTTGAATATCTAAACTTTCAAACGATTCGAATTTTTCGTTATTGATTCGTAGCGATCCGAAGTGATTGAAAATCTCAACACTATCCGTCGCTATATCTATCGCAACATCCGTCGTATTGTAACATGAGACAGACGTAGTGACGAAAGATTGATGGACGTCGTTTTAACGCTCGTGTGATCCCAGGCTAAGACCGTCCCGTTAGAAGAAACACGGTCGTGTGTTTGCCGACGAAACGACGCGGAAGGGGCCGAAAGATTTCTGTCTTTCCGTTAAACATTTCTATGAGATTCGAAAGTTGCCGAGCTACCGGTAAGCAGGCGGTCCCGAGGGATTCGCCAGAGTCGGGTTGGTTTCCTGGCATTTTCACGCAATCCCGATAGCTAGACGGCCGTTCGCGGTGTAGAAACTCGTCGTTCAGCTCGTTAACCTTGCACGAGCCTCGAAGAAGCAGCTCCTTTTTCTGGCTCGCGTTTCCAACATCGATTTCAGATAAAGTCAACGAACTGGCACGAATTTCCGACAACGATAGGTAACAGTGCTCACAAAGAACCCTCGGTGGTTTCGACAAATTGGATACCATCAACCGTTCGCTTCTGTACCTCCGTTTTTTGTTACCTCTTCTCTGTATCTTCCTCCTTTTTTTTTCTCTCTCCTGTTTTGTTTTATTCCGGTTTAGCTTTTCCGTACTCTTTCATTCATCTAGTCGGACGACAGTCAAGATCCTACGGCTGTAATCAATCAAACACCGTAGCGGATAACGGTCACATTGTCGCGGGTCTTGGATTTAAATTTCAGGCATAATGTCGGCGACAAGAGAAAGGGCGAAAAAGCTCGTTCGACAGAGCCTTTCTTTCCCTATCGCGCGACAAATTGAGCGCGAAGAGCAATTTTTTTATCTTTACGGATCGATCGAGTAATAGAGCTGTGATTCGGTTCGCTTCACGCAAGAAAATATTGCGTTTGAGAGATGAAAAGATTGATTGTTGATTTCATTAATCACCCGGAAATTTATTGAGAGAAAGCGAACGATGCGCGAGGATACGAGTCGTGCGACATTGGCAGATAATTGTCTTATTCGTTGCGCGATTATTAGTCGGGGGAAGCAGCTCGATATGAACAAGTGTTGATGAAAAGCAAACTTCTGTCGTGGAGAGAAAAAGTTCCACGAGTTCTCGTAAAAACAAGAAAAAAAGACATAACCGGAGGACGTAAATTTTCCCGGCGAGAGGAATGTGCTACAATAGCTTTCTGTCTGACATTAACAAAAGAAAACGTCGGTATAACTAGATATCAAGTTACTTTACTATATCAAGATAATAACTTTAGATGGGACACCGGTTTTTATTACGAGATAAAAATTAGCATCATTACTTAAGTAAATGTTACAGACAGAAACATTGATCTATGAGAACGCTTCTTTCTGCTTTTACGTTCGAAGGACTCCTTTGATTAAAAGAAAAAAAAAACTTGGAGGGGTATTAAAGAATAAAGAAGGATTTCTTAATGAGCGATAAAATAACCAGCAAAGTGATGGGAGGTCTAATAAAGTGTTAAAAAGACTGTTCCGAAATTAATCGCCATATAAATTCACCTAAATCGTCGCAAACGCGAGCATAGCAATTATGGAGACGCTGTTAAAATCGGGAACGTTTTAATAATTAGAAAAGCTACGCAAAACTTAAATACCTCGAGAATGAAGATCAAAGTTTCCCGGAATCTACGAGAGTATCGAGTGTAAGCGGCACACTGAAATTCCATGAAACTTTTCCGATAAATTCCACTCGAATTGGAAGGATGCACTCGCAAACATCTGCGATGCCTCGTCTCCAGCGTGGATAATTCGATTTCGGCCAAACAAAAAATATCTGCGAGCGTGGCACTTGCCGTCAAGCTGGAAACTCTAACGGATACCTCGGTTAAAGATTCATAAACTTACGAGAAATGTATCGACACTTTTTGCGAATACAAACTTTGGAAAACGATCAGTCGAGCTTCCCTATTTCGGTGCTGGAAAGTGGCCGCACCTCGCTTTCCGGGTACCGAAAATAGAACGAAACGAATATTATTACTTGACGGTAGTCATTACGTTGATGAGAAAAACTCCAATATTATCTCGTCCGTGAATCCTGGATGACGGTAGTTTTAATGGAACTTCTCGAAACTGGGCAACGGAAGCGCTGGCTTGCCGCACGCGCATTCTCAAGAGGATTGCCCGACATGTATGAAGATCGGTTTTCGCGAGTAAAATCGCGTTGATTATAGAACACCTCCCGCCTAAACTCCCCAAAAAACGGTGTTTCCAATCTCGATTTTTCTCGACCCCGTCATTTAAAGGCGCCTACGTCAGCGCAAACAGGAAATCCTATGGCCTCGATTCATCGCCTTTTACGAACCCTTGTACATGGGATTTTATCGACAACGTTGAACGAATGACGAAGCGCGCACGAAAAAAAGCGTTCACTTTATAGGAAGAGGAACTTCCAACAAACGAGAAGGGAATGGAAAATAGGAATTAAGTCTCCGACTTGATCAGCCTTTGCTCAATGGTCCTTCGTTCACGGCAAGGTACACATCGTTGCTACGGAACCTTCGGATTCGTTTCGTCGAATGAAAGAGCACCGAATTCTCCTTTAGGGAGAGAAACGAAAACGTTATAATTAAAGCGCGCAACTTTTCCACCATTAAAATCTTGAACGACTGAATTCTTTTTTCTAACGAGAGTACGTACAAAGGGAAGAAAAGCCAGGAAGAAATTAAAAGCCCTTTTAAATCGAAATAAGAACGTCGAAGCGAGTGTAACTATCGGCAACTACGATCTCGTCGAAACTGGTAGTCGTTAACCGATTATTTAATTTATCGAGCAGCGATTCCGTTCGCTTCGAACTTGAGAAAATCTTAAAGTTTTCCAATTACAGGCCACGTTAGCAAGAAGATAGCGATTTTCAGTCCAGAAGATGGAAAGCTGATAATGAATTGTCCAGGATGTGCAGCGACCAGATGGCCCGGCGGACAACCTCCCGCAGCACGACGGGTTTTCCGGTACGTATTACCACATCCGGCCCGATCAATCATTCTCAACGCTCGAACGTGATTATCGCGGCCCGTTCTACCGATTATATAGACTCTTGCTTTACTTTTCGACCATTCGTCGACCACCGACAACTCGAACATTTGTACATCATTAATTACGAATTCTATGCATCTCATCGGTCGACAATGCCGCCAATCAATAATCGCGTTACATCAACAAAAATTTAATTGGACTATTAATAACAAACAAACAGTTTACGAGCGAACGCGTTTCGAATTGTTATCGACGAATACCGTCAAAGACCCAATTCTTGATCACCTTATTATTCCATAGCTTGTAAATAATTCAATTCTACTTATTTTCAACTTTTTTTAAATCTTTTCAAGAAAACAAAGCATTTTATCTTTTAATAATAAAAAAAAACTTTATGGTTTAGGATTTAATCAGGTTAAAAAAATATTACGTTGAGAAGGTTCCTAAAATGATCAAAAACTAGTTTCTTAACGTTATGATACTTATATACAGTACTGTTTCGATATAAGGACAATCTTACAGTGTTGACTCAAAGAACGACGCCTGAGTTTGATTCGAAAAAGGGATTTCTCTATGCTCACCATTTCTTCGCTGGTGCGAGTCTCCTCGTTCCGTCGTGACCAAGATCAAACTCGACTCGAAAAAGGGCTGCGCTCGGTTCTGAAACCCAGCCATTCATCGAGTCAACATTGTACTAAGCTGATCAGGAATTGGTTTCTGATCAGAAATTGGGTCCTTGACGGTTCAATTGTCAACGGGGCGATTGTACCCCGGCACGCTCGACAATCGCATTATTTCGCGTGACGAACGACGAACGATACGTTGTTATATTCGCGAAATCTCAGAAGTAGCGAGGACTCGTCCGCGTTAACGGCGACTTCATACGACCGCGTAAAATTTGATCACTGCGCTAACTCATATAAAACGGTGGTAAAAGTACCCCCTTTATTAAATTGTATCTTTACGATACGACATGTAGAATGGGCGAACCGATATTGGCGATAAAAATATATTCACACGACCGCAGTGTCGCCGCGCCGGGTTTCACCGAAATCTGATCGTCGTTCTTTCGCTAAAACGTTTCGTATTTAGCACGATTTTCCGAACTCTGTGCAACTTTTAACGCGGCGCGGCGCTTGGTCGTGATATGGAAATAGCCGGCGTTCGTTCTCGCGCTAGTTTTATTCTAGAAAAGGTGAACGGAGACAACAATCCCTCGCGATTTTTCTACCGGCATAAAGTATATTCGCAACAGCCGCTATTACGAGTTTATTACTATGTTAAGAATGTTAAAGGGGCCGCTGTTCTAGGTTGCGGATAGTGACTGTAGCACCTGCGGCTTTCCTCGCTATTACTTGCCTCGCCAGCGTCGGTGTCACCCTAACGCTCGCATTCTTGGCGTTCAATCTGCATTTTCGCAAGCACAAGTAAGTTTCGCGAGAAGTTTATCGAATACCACGACCACTCAGCCGCGACAAACTCGTTTCCGTTTGCCGCGCGTGTCGCGCTTCGCCACAGAGGAATATACAGAAATTGTTTCGTTTCCTGCGACCGACAGGAGTATAAAACTTTCGAGCCCTAGACTGAATAACATGGCTGCCGTCGGCTGCGGCCTCGTCTACGGCGCAGTCATTCTGCTGGGTCTGGACCACGCCACGCTTCCAGACAGCGACGACTATTATCCTACAGTCTGCACCGTGAGCATTAATCTTCTACTTACTGGGGATTCGTTACTGCGATCAATCGATCCTCTTTTGCCCGAAATCGAGGCGAGCGTGCACGATATTTAAGGGGAGAACTTTGTATTACAGATTTGGCGATCGGCTTTTTCTCTCATAAATCGATATTAATGCGTAGAATATGTCGCTCGAGTTATGAATCGAAATTTTAATCATAATTAGAGTTACAACTAGACTGCGGATGTTTATGCAAATTCACATCTTCGAGGACGTAGAACAAGAAAACCTTTTACCTTCTGGATATTATAAAATACATTCTATACTCGATGTACCATGTATTTTTGCCTCTATACACATTTTCATACGTTTTAGTACATTTAAAATCACCATAAATGCATAAACATCTGCAGTCAAGTTGTAACTGAGCTTACAATAGCGTCTATTTCATACGGATATCCAAGAACGTTTGATATCTTCTTATCAAGATCTGTCGAAAAAATATTTTCTGGAAAAATGTGTAAAATTCGAATGAAAGCTTTTATTGCTTACGTATGCATGAAGCAACATACTCTTTATTATGGGAACATTTTTTTTTACATTTTTAAATGTCTTCTGAAATAATTTAAAAATTTCAGCAGGTTTAAATAAACAAGTTCCTTGAAACAAAATTCCAAAAATCGGCTTTATTTTAATCATTTATACGAAGTTCCCCCCTTAAGCTTTCGGAAGACCCGTTCTGGTCCGAGTCATTCGTTGCTCCGTTTTAGGCGAGGGTATACCTATTATCCGCCGGCTTTTCCCTGGCTTTCGGATCCATGTTCACGAAGACCTACCGCGTGCACAGGATTTTCACTAGAAGCAGAAGCGGACTAGTAAAAAACAAGGTAGAACGTCGAACGGCTTAATCACCGTGTTTAATTAGCGAAACGCGAACCCAGGAATTTTTCTACTGTTCGCAGCTGCTTCAAGACACCCAACTTATAAGCCTGATTTTCGTCCTTCTGCTGATAGACGGTCTCGTGGTGACTCTGTGGGTAACTTTCGACCCCATGCAGCGTCACTTGCGAAATCTAACTTTGGAAATCAATCCGCTCGATAGAGGCGTTGTCTATCAGCCCCAGGTACCGAGGTCGAAACAGTGTCACGACACAGCGTGACTTCTACTTTAGTGATTATCGCGCAAAGCTTGGCCGATTTGAAAGATACGCGTTTAATTAATTAATTCGTGCATAACGCAGGTAGAGGTGTGTCGTTCGCAATACACGAACAGCTGGTTGGGCGCCCTGTACGTGTACAAAGGTTTGCTGCTTATCGTCGGCGTCTACATGGCCTGGGAAACGAGGTAAAGGCACACGGACAATCGCTTTTTAACAAACACGACAGGTTTGTTTTATATAGTTCGATTTTACGAACCGAACAAAAAGTCGTTACAACAAACGCTCCGGGGGTGTCCGCGCACGTGCAAGTTCCAATTGGAGAGGCGAAGTAGAAACGGAATTGGAGTTTAATGAGGGATGCCATTAGGACGTTCATTAGCAAAGGTGTTTCCATCTACTCTTTTTTTTTTTTTCTTGTCGGATCGTCATTCAAGTATCGGTGTTAAGCGATATAAGATCGAGTCAAGGACGCGGTGATGGCGTCCGCATGTTGGCTCGCCATTAGTAATCGCAAGATCAGTTTCGTTGGTAATTTAATTAGAATACGAATCGGCTAAAAACGATTAGTTATGTAGGGGGGACCGGGGGACTGGAAGGCTAATTTTTAAGTATTTGCTGTTCAGTAAATTATGGGAGTTGAATGTCATTATAATGATTATGGCTTATAGTAAAACGTATGTTCGTCTACCTGATTAAATAATTAACGTTGATCTAATGTGATAATAATTAAAGTAGAGTCTTTCATATTATTGTAGAGTCTTTCATGCTACCTATAGGGTAGGTTCACTATAGGAACAAAAAGTTAAAAAAATAGTTTATCTATAGTAATAAAATAACACAGTTTTATTATGAAATATTAATCCAAAGCAATTAGGCAAGCATATTTTTCTATAATTTGTAACTTGATTGGTATGATTCAGAGTTTAATTTTTTACTGCTGTGCGTTTTCAACAAATTTAAACAACTTCTGGAATACGAAAACTAAATCTCTATCATATTAAACAATCATTAATACATAGTTTCAGATATTTAAAAGTTTGTTAAAGCAACACACAATTTATAGGGTTTTCAAAATTTTGTTACTTGCTACAAACTACCCAAACTGTCCATTTCCTCTCATACTTTAAGATTCTTTTTAAAAGTATATAAGGTAATCGAATTTAAACAGAAGTCTTTGCACTAGCAACGATAATTTATAATATTATAAAAAGATAAATATATGTATAGGAAGCTCTAAATCTTATGTTACTTAATTAGCTAGTTTTGCACTCGTAGAAGAGTAAGAATTGATTGATCAAATAATCATGTAACCATGTACGTTATTAGTTGACTGTAAATTTTTACGCAGGAAAATGTTAATTCGCAAAAATGTACAGAAATGTACAATAATGTAAAAGTATATGAAATGTAGAAAATATGATACAAATTGCAATATTTAGAAAACAAGGAACATTTTTACTTATGTTATAATTCATGTTTTGCATGCATAAAAATTTAAA
The DNA here is from genome assembly GCA_030770465.2 of Perdita meconis. Taxonomy (NCBI): domain Eukaryota; kingdom Metazoa; phylum Arthropoda; class Insecta; order Hymenoptera; family Andrenidae; genus Perdita; species Perdita meconis. The sequence continues at coordinate 7,264,894 of JASKOS020000007.1, forward strand.
TTTGCGTAAAAGTCCGCAGTTATAATTATTAATCAACCAGCCTCGAAAGATCCATTTGACTTCAATACCTACTCTATAAAATCTCCAATTATTTATACTATATGAAAAAAATACTATGTACATCTAACAAACAATATTTAAAACATTCCTTTAACACTTACTCTACTGCAACTACATATATTGAGTGTGAAAACACGATATCTTTAGGAAAACATTAATTTCTCGATGTACATAGGTAAATTTCAAGTAATGTCTAATGACCACAAACAAAAAATTTGGTATGACAAAAGTTTCTCATTTCTACAATAAATGTTTCCGCGGTAACACATGCGTCGATAAAGAGTTATTAACAATTAGTCAACCTGTTCTATAAGCAACAAACCCCGGTCTCCCTTACTTATAAATTGACGTACCTGTATACGCCAAATTGACTCTACGCTTCTTCGCGCACCATGCATAATTCCAGGCACGTAAAAATACCAGCGTTGAACGATTCGCAGTACATTGGCATGAGCGTCTATTTCGTCGTGATCACCTCGGGCATCGTGGTGGTTCTGGCTAATTTAATGTCCGATCGCGCGACCTTGGCCTTCGTCACGATAACCGCCTTAATCCTGGCCTCGACGACGGCGACCCTGGCGTTGCTGTTCCTCCCTCAGCTGGCGAATATTCTAGCGGGCGAGAGGGCCGATCCGGTGGTGCAGAGTCTTGGCTTGAAAATCGAATGCAATACAAGGAGATTCGTGACCGACGATAGAACGTAAGTAACCACCGCTCCCGCCGCGATTCCGGTTCGATAAGGCGAAGCAAACGGGAAAATCAAGGGCGAATAGAGAGCTGCGGAAAGAAAGCGAGCACAATGGTAAAAGTCTCTCACCACGGAGCTAATCGTTTGAGCGGATCGACACCGAGACGCGATGCCCATTGCCAGATCTCCGCTACCTGGACCCTTGACGATATTCGTACGCGGACGCGAAGAATCGATACATTTCAAACCAGGTCACCGGTGTCGTTTATCATATTTTATTCAACCCACCGACTTTCACGCCGAATTTCCTACGAAACGCCGCCTAGTTCGGAAAAGTATATTTAATCTTCCGCGAAAGCACATCGGATACAGAGTTTCCGAACGGTGTAGCAACCGCAAACGGGTGCAACGGCTTTAATGAACATCCACCGCGAGTTTATTTCCGCGGTGAAAAGTGGTTTGACGCGGCGCGAGAAATCGCGGTTGTTTCCTCGCGGTTTTAGTTACAGCGCGACGCTCAATCTTTTTGACGAATTTAACGGAGATGAAATTTCACGGGCGGAGTAGCGAGTTGCAATACCGCGTGGAAGTGCAGAATCGTGTGTATCGTCGTGAAATGGCACAGCTGGAACTGGAATTGGCCAGATTGGAGAAACAATTGGCACAGGAGCCGGTCGAACCATCGCACGCTTCGTCGAGCGCATCTATCCCGCAACGCAACCCTAGCATCGGGGGTGGCCTGCCTTTGTTATTGCTCAGTGTCCTCCCACCGGTCATCCCTAGAGCTAGTTGGCCGTCCGCGGATCCATCTGGTAAGTCGGACTCTTCGCCACTCGTACTTGGACATATTCGTTGTGCAAATAAATCCACGCGACGCGCACGGACGCTGCTCATTTACTTTCCTTTCCCTTTGACATTCGCGCGGGTTCTACACTCTCGAATACGCGAATATTCGGTACATCGGATTGCCCGCCTTTAATGGAGCTCTGCTTTGCAACCGATAAAGAGGAAGTGGGTCGTTACAGACGAGGTACAAGCTTAAGAATCGGAAAACGCGATCGAAACGTTTGCCGTCCCGGAAAAAGAAACCCGAAACGTGTGCGAAGAAAGAACGCGGAACAGGTGAAAAAATTGCTTTTCGACGAGAACGCGATCGCGATACGTCGTCGCGTCGACAAGCGATCCGTCCTGGCGTAGTAACATTTGCACGATGAATGAGCCTTTACATGTATCAAGGAGAGAAAGAAGGAACGATACATAATTAATGTTCTTCTCGCTTCGTCATTCCGTCATTCAGGTGTTCAAGAAAGGTGACAGAATTCCGTTTATTTGCACGCATAATAGCTTAATCGATTCTTACGTTTGCGTGCTTGACACATTACTCGAATAACTTTTCTTTACGTAATAGAGGGTGCTTAGAGTAGGACGAATTAAAACGCATTAGCGAAGTTCGGAGTCGTGTTTTTTGACAGAACCAAAAGTTTTCCAACTTTGTCGATATTTTAGCGTTTAAAGAGACACGCATTGTTCCATCCCTTCCCCCCCATGAAAACTGCATGACAACTAGATGATGATGTTACGCTTTTAGTGGCTGTTACTCGGTAATCCAGGACAGCGATCCCATTTGTAATTCTCAATCACGAAACGACAGACGCGTATTCGCCGAGCATGGAAAATTGATCGGCTGCTACTTGAAATCGCGGATGAAACAGTTGACACGAAATCACTCTAATTGTCACGGTGACATCGGACCGTACTACTGACCCGTAACAGCTTGCGAACACTTCATGCATTCCTGACATATTAATTGCCATTCGAGATACTAGGCTGCATTCGTATTCCCCAAGCCTCTCCCAGTCCCAAACCCCTTAACAAGCTTGGACAAGTCCCTGACAACCGATATGTATATGCATACACCTAGCATTGCACGCCAAATTGCACGTTTCGTCCCGGTGTTACGAAATGCAGTTGACGACCAGCTAAACAGAGTCGATGGACAAATTCGACGATTGGACTATCGGTATAACAAGGTATTTCTAGTAACTGAAAGAAGTCTTGCACGGTTTAACACGTTCTATCATACAACTGGATTAGTTTTTTCGTGGATACATTGGTGCAGTTGCAAAGTGGAATTATACTTTTTTTTTTTTAATAGAATTCTATATTTTTTTGCATAAATCGATTTCCCATGTCAGTTTAGGTTAAACAGATATAAGAGACAGACATCCAGAACTTAATACCTTTCGTGATATTTTACTGTTTTTGGAGATTCATTGTTATGTGAAGTACTATGCTAAATTGGAATCACTACGTTGCTATCATGTTTACTAACATCGTGCTTGTAGTTTACTACAGCTCTCCCACTTGCACATTACGTTAGTAAACGGTTATGTGAATAGTAAAAGCAATCTTAAGCTAGCAATCATTGCAGAAGGCGTATCGCTTGATTTCATTTGATAAACGTATCATTATAATGGCTTTTCCAAATGATGAGAAAGTTGACTATTGTGTACATAAAGTGTGACGAGAATTTAACGACAAGTGCAGAAGTATATCGCAACGAATATCCAGATCTGAATCCTCTGGATCTTTTCTTATAGAGTTTCTTAAAATGTAATGGTCATTTGTAACTTTCAGCTTCTGTACAGATGAATTACAAGAGAGAACTACGAATAATTGTATAAATATCCGTGTTGAACAATTAAATAATGGAATTTGAAAAATATGAAATGGGCAAGAAACTGTTTGGAATGTAATGGCGAAACGTTTGAATATTTATTGTGAATTTTCGAAGAAAGTAAAATATCTCGTAAAGTCTTGAAAGTCTTGAAAGTCTTGACAGTCTTGAAAGTCTTGACAGTCTTGAAAGTCTTGACAGTCTTGAAAGTCTTGACAGTCTTGAAAGTCTTGACAGTCGTTAAAATCTCGGAAGTCTTCAAAGTCTTGAAAGTATTCAAAGTCTTAACAGTCTTGAAAGTCTTGAAAGTCCCGAAAGTCTTGAAAGTCTCGAAAGTCTTGACAGTCTTGACAGTCTCGAAAGTCTTGACAGTCTTGAAAGTCTTGAAAGTCTCGAGAGTAGAATAAACAATCAAAAGCGTGTAAGATATCAAATACTCTATCTAGTGTTTCAAGACTTTCAAGACTTTCAAGATCGTCCAAGACCGTCCAAGACCGTCCAAGACTTTCAAGAGTTCTAAGCGTTACCTTGGTGTAGGTAAGCTTCGAATTGTGTTCTAAACGATTCGAATTTTTCATCATCGATTCGAAGTGATTACAATCCCATCGCTACAAATCAATACTTCGGTTTACGATTCGAAATAGCTTACAGAAGACTAACAAGGATTTCCTTTTGCATAAAATATGAATACACTTCAACTTGCTCCATCATTTTGCGATAACCTGCATACTCAAATTGCTCAACACGCGTGTAAATACGTATCTACAAAGTACAAAGGTATCGTTTTGAAACAGGTGAAAGTTACTCTCCCACGTGAAAGATGCGCAACTATCCTCCTTCCTCTTCTAAAACTAAGTTAGCACCCGCTTTCGTTTCTGCGATGCGCTTCGATTCACCGTATCAACGCGAATGTCAGTAAATTACTTAGCTACTCACCTCCCATCGCGAGAGAGCAACGCGGCAAAGGGATTTCACGACTCGACTTGGCCCTTCTTCAAATTAGGGATGCGCCGAGGTACCGTAGCGTTTAGCAGTCAACCGGACTTGGAGCCCGACGGTCCTCGGAGAAGTCTCGCGGACATTTACAAGCTCCATCGACGGAGGGAAACGGACGGACCGAATCGTTTGGGCGTTTTTCAACGACTCTTCAGTCTGTTCGGCAGTCGTCCCACCAGTAGAAAGACGTCTACGGCATCGTTTACAGGCAAAGACACACTGTACCCATTAGAGGGGCACATACCCTTGTCACTGTGAAAGTAAGGAACTTTTTCAAGAAATTATTAAAGAAACTGCTCAATGAATTGATTTGGTTCTTTTTTTTATTAAAATGGGCATACATTGAAGATTATTTTTAAAAATTGTCGAGGTTGTAGATAAACAAACATGGCCGTCAAATTAAATTTCGCACATGCGTGCAGTCTGCACTGTAGGCATGATTTACGTTCCTACAGTGGTCTGATCTGAAAATGGATGAAACTTTATTCAATTAGATTGTATTGACTATGGTGTCAAATATAAAATTTTTAAAAATTCACAAAGTTACGTCGCTCAAATAATCTCTAGTGTATGCATATTTTAGTAAGAAGAGAAACAAATCAATCCATTCAGTAGTTCTTTTAAAATAATTTCTTGTGCGAGTTCCTTTATTTCCCAGAGATAAAGGTACTGTTAACACCACAGTAATCGATTAGTAGCGAAAGTAACTCATTTTTTTCGTAAAATTTATTAAAGAGATTTTATTAGATATATCTTCAAGTACACACAAACATTTTTTTAGAAGAAATATGGTACAAAATTTTTTATCTAAAACAAAAACACCACATTTTCTTATGTTAATACTGAGTAGATCTAGTGAATTACATAAGAGATTTGGAAAATTTTTATTTTTTAATAATTACTACAAGTTTAAAGTACAAATTAATTTTTTTTAATGGAGAAATGATGGTAAATTACATGTAACTCAAAAAATAAAAATTCTCTACGTAATTCACTAAATCTACCTTTTACTGACAAACAAAAATATTCCTTTACTATACTGCAAGCCATTTCAACAGACCATTCAAGGTCACCATTTTTTGTCACTTTTTTTGGAAGGAAATGATTTTACGAAGGTTTCTGTACCCCTGTGAAGTATTATAGGTTTAGAAGTCTTCATGTTCACAGAGAATACCGTCGTAGAAGTATCCCTATTAGAAAACTACAAGACGAAAATCTGACCTTGAACGGCCCGTTAAGTTGAACTGAATATTAGCTACGACTTTTGAAAGCGCACCTGTGACGTCACCATTTTGTGCCACATTTTTGCTAAAAAATGTTTATACATATTTCAAGACACGTATAATGAAGCCTCTTTAATAAATTTTACCTCCATTTTTTCTTCTTGCTTAAATAAAATCCCAAAGATCACCTATTTTTCAATCCGTTACTGTGATGGTTACCCTTTTAACCCTACTACGTTTCTCCTAAAAGTCTGATTAATTAGGATTTCAATTATTTACACTATTATAGATGTGGACAATGAAATTTGTATAGAATCTCATGGTATAACAAATGTAGATATTGAAAATTGGGATACATATTTAAAGAAATAAAGTGCTTGATTAAGTAAAAAAGGATCCCAAGACTGTAGCAGGGTTAATCGCGTGTATTAGCACAACGACGAATTAACGTTTAATTTTTCACGATGATCTCATAGGAGTCGCGTCAGCGTTACGAGTTCACATGGGCTACATCACCGGGCTGATGCCAGGAACGAAAGCAGCGTCTACCTGTCAAGTGAACGCTCAAGGCGTTCGTCCACCCCATCCCCGATGCGGCTCAGGACCAATAATTAGTATTACTAGCGAAGAAGATCGCAGATTAAGCCTGGGGCTGCGTCGTAAAGAGAGCAGCGAGCCCAGAGTCAATTTCAGCCTACCACCGAGTAAGTATTCACGCCCAGGCCGATCGTTTTCGATTGTCATTTCGGTGGTGAAGAACGCGTGCGCGCAGGGCTCAAACTCAACGCGTCAGTAAATTTCGAAAAGCTAAATGTTCCGCCTTTTTATCTCTACTCTAGTATGCGCTTTGCATAGGTCATTTTGTAATTTTCCAAATCGCTTCTGTTGCAGAAGCGAGCACTAGCCAGTCATCCTCGCGGGAAAGGATCCGAGGATCTCCGCGGTTCCCACATCGCATAGTGCCGGCGAACAGTTTGAACGCCATCGCCCCGGGATCATCGATCTCGCATTCGCATCGATGGCATTCAATGGAAGACGCGAGGAAAACGAAAGTCGTCCAAGCTCCTCGCGGCTCGTCCTGTAGTCCCAGCTGCGACGTGTGGACCGCCCGCGAAGTCGAGATTCCGTTGAGTGATCTAGGAAGCGGCGCCAGGGACAAGAAGTCGCCGGAATCGTTGGCCTTGCCTTCTACCGCGGAGTTGAGCGTCTTTTACGACGACGCGAGACTTGGTGCCGATCTGCGAAAGCTGTTCAAGGAAAACGATGCTTACAGTGCTTTCAGTTCCGTCGAGTCTGAGATGAAGATCGCACGGTCCGCGTCCTCCTCGTCTTCGTCGCCGAGTAACACTAGAAAATCCAGCAGCACTAACGAAGCGTCGTCCTCGAGGAAAGAATCCGGCGCTGAATCTGTAAGCGGTGTCGCGCGGTCGGATACGTGCACCAATTTCGAGCAAGAGTTAGAATGTCCTAGGCCGGCGAGTCCTGTGGTTGTCGTGACGAACTCGGACAATGAAATAGAGACGGATAATAATGCATCGTGCGAAGCCGTGGGATCGACTGCCGTGTAACGCGGATCTGTAACTCAAGTTGGGAAGGCTTGTTTTCCTGATGCAATACTTTTGTTCCGTTTTACTAGTAACCCTAATCGAGAACAAACGATCTGCTCCGAATGCTACGAGCGTGGCAAATAATAAAGCCAGGAATCCACCGGAAAGCTAAGCTAAGCTATGCTATGCTATGCTGTTTAAAAAAAAAATTAGCTTCAATACATTTTTATGGATCCGTTTCCACCAAGAGCTAAGCTAAGTTAATAAAAATGTATTATTTAAACATAGCATAGCTAAGCTATGCTATGCTATGCTACGTTTAAAGAAAATTAGCTTCAATACATTTTTTGGATGTGCTTCCATCAAAAACTGATAGTTTAGCTTAGCTCTTGGTGGAAGCAGTTCCATAGAAATGTATTGAAGCTAATTTTTTTTAAGCTTAACATAGCATAACATAGCTTAGCTTTCTGGTGAATTCCCGGCTTAAATGACAAAAGGGGACAGGCAAATTCCAAAAGAACACGACACCTCGAAATACGATCGGTTGTTGCGTTGTTTGTTTTTTCTCGAAAGGATGATACTCTGCGCGTGACAATCGCCTGCAATCGTGTCCACGTTACGCAGATTTAGGCCTCATTTGTATACTATCAACGAGTCGTGCACGAGCCGAGTAAAACGTATTGATATTGTTTTATTGTTATTATCACATATTTCCGATTCTTCGCTGGTATGTGTAAAATTGTGTAGTATGTGCTTTATTTTGCTCGTCCCGTGCACGGCTCGTTGATAGTATAAATGGACCCTTAAGCTCAAGTCGTTTGTGCGCAATTTATATAGCGGGATTCAAGAACTACTTGCTATAAAAATTTAATCGTATGTGTTCCTTAGTAATTGTGCCAAATAAAAAAAAATGAATATACAGGACCTGTAAAAGTATACAGCTGGTCGACTTTATGGATTATGGAGGGACCAAAGCAACAAATCTTTTCTTTCGTTGTCTGAACTTACTTTTAATCGGCGATGAGAGTTCGTAAATATAACTGTTTGATGCATTCGCAACCGTGGATACGATGGACTCGTTGTGCTTTCATTGTTCAATATCGACGCGTATAATTGTGTAAAGTCCTGGGAAGCAAGCTGAGAATACTTTTATAGGTCCAACGTCAAAGTGTTCAGTGCCCCAAACCCTTCCTCCAGTACCTGCACTCGGTGTAATGCGAAAAAAGTATCTCGTCGTAATACGGAACCATGAAAATAAATGTATCGACTTCTTCTATAAATCTTGAACCGAGATGTACTGATATTTTGATGCTGAACACGCAGAAAAAGTACACATATACATATATAAATATGTAGATAAGAGTGAAATAAATGCAAAAGTGTTTCCTTGTTTCGTACCTCGAGCATCTCGATGTGTCAATCATTGAATCTCTAATTACTAAGCAATAATCTTTGTCGGTGCAATTAAAGATGGTGTAATAAAGATATGTATATATTCTACGTGTACTTGTTAATGAAGTTCATCGGTCTAGCTTGGGACGTGAGCATAATAGTCTAGGCGTTCGGGGGGCAGATCAATCGTGTGAAAGTAAATCAGAATATTTTATTTTTACCCGTTCTTAGGTATAACGACACATACGAATTACTTGGAGTACAAAAAGTTATATTTTTTTAAAACAGAATAATTATTTACATTATCTTGCAATTTAAATTGCGGAATTCCGTGAATTACGAAGACTGCGGTAAATACAGTTACCTACGATCGAAAAATATGAAGTTGTTTAATATATCCCGTAGGCTGCGAAAGTCGCAAGGAAACAAGTTTTAATAGTTTATGATAAAATAACTGAAATATACTTGATTACACATTAACCAAGCGGTTATAACGAAATAAATTACACTTTTCCCTCCAATTATGTTTATATATGTACAAGAGTCGTAGTTCCATGTTGTCTAAAAGGATTTTGTGACTATTCAACTGATTGTGAGTGTAGATAAAAGTTCGATCCAACATGCAAAGCAAGTGATCAATTTTTTCTGTCCTTCGTTACTAGGAAACAACTAACAATTCCTTATTATAGATTTCACTATAAATCAGAAAAAGAAAAAAAAAACGAAACAGTTTCTTCGCTATTTAAACAAAACGTTAAAATCACAGATCCTCGGCCATATTTAAAAATGGAAATTTCTAAGTATGTACTATTTTTCAGTCCTCATTTCTTCCGATAGCAGTATCTTCGTTAGCTATATGGTTGCCTGAAACAACAGATAATCAATATCAGTAGGCGAACATTTTAAAAAAGATATGAATAGAGCATGCAAGTATGAAGAGAAACGTACAGTGATTTTTTCCAATATAGTTTCCGCAGGCTTATCCCTTCGAGCCGGCTGTTTCGAAATCAGTTTCACCGATTCGGCTTCCTGTTTCTCATCCTCGCCCTCGTTCTTCTTCTCCGGACTCTTCAAAGCGTTCTGCGCTTCTATCCTCTTCCGATTCAAGAACGCCATTCCATGGACTCGTAGGTGTTTATCTACCGCGGCCTTATTTTCAAACACGGCCATACAAACGTGGCACTGGTTCGCTTCAATAGCTTTCGCCTCAATTTCGAAATCGTCTATGCTATCGGGAGCGTAGGACGTATTCTGAGCCATGTAAGTGATGGGATCCTCTATCCCGTGAAACGCTTTCAGGTGCATCTGCAAGCTGGGCGCGACCACAAAATTCTCCCCGCATTCCAAGCAAATCAAATATCGACCTCTGATCCTGTGCTCGGAGGCGATGTGCTCCCTCAGATTCGACATGTTGGAGCACCGTTGGTCGCACTTCTTGCATCTAAATTTGCCCTCGCTATCCTCGGCCGTCTCTTGCGTCACGCACAACCCGAGGCCCGGGAAGTTTGCACTTTTTCCATCGCTGTACTTCTTCGGTGTCCATCGCCGTCTTCTCTTAGATCCCGACGAAGAATTGTCGATTTTCCGTTTCCTAATACCCAGTACATCCTTGTAGCCCCCGTTGATAAACTCCGACGAGAGTCGTAACAATCGCGACGTTATCACCGACAATTTACAGTCTTGCGAGTGTTTGTTTTGAAAATGGTCGTTGATAACTGGCTGAGACGTGCTTATCAATTCGCCGCACAAATGGCATGAAAAATTTAAAATCATTTCCTTAGAGTTCTTCGGACCGTTCAAAGCAATTCGTTGAATGGCGCTTTGACTCGTTCCCCGATCGCGTAAAAGCACCGTGGTTCGTCCTCCCTTTATTGTCTGCACGGTTCTGCTGGACCGGCTCAATTCAACAATATGCTGAGGAATTCTAGCAAGGGGAGGTGGTTTTGAGATCGGTGTCTGCCGTACACTTTCCGCCTGCTTCTGCGATTGCACGTTACTCGAAACACCATTCGTTTCCTTCGCTTCCATCGTTTTCGCTTTTGTTTTTTTATTCTCAAAAGATTTATTCTTCGAGCCGTCGCTCGACTTTGAGCCACAGTACATCCGCCGTTGTCCATCCGCTTTATCGCTCTTGTCTGAACACCTTCTTTTAATTGCTTCGTCGTCCGATGCACTGTCAAAAAAATATTTTACACCCACCGTAGTCTTATTTTCCTTCGCGACGTTCCTCGAACTCCCTGTTTCTTTCGCCACTTTGTTTTCTTCCGTCGCTCTTCTGCTTTCCGTGTCCTCCGTAACATTCGTCCTGCTGATTTCGCGTTTGGGACCATCCAACGTTAAGCTAGCTATCGATCTAACTTCTAATATTTTTGGTGTTTTGTTCGACAAGGAAGGTTTGCAGTTGGCTCTAACAGCTTTCGGACAGGATGCAGTATCCGCATTCGCTAAATAATCGTCTGTCTCTTGAGCTCCGCGCTCGAACAATTCAGACGTGATAGTTCTGGTGTTTATTATCTTAGGCACTACTGTTCCGTCTTTACAAGGCTCTGTATGCGCGTTCACGAACTTATTCTGCGACTTTACCGCCATATCCTCAGGCAGCACGCACCATAAAACATCAGGACTCACGATTTCCTTGAGAAGCGACAAATGCTCAGTTTGCAAGTGGGACAAAATTCGTTTCGCTTCTATATTGACGACCGTACAGAATGGACACTTGAACCAGATCAATCTTTGAACGACCAAATGTTTCTCCATATGCAACATGTATTCCTCGCAACGCACAATGCATCGACCAAGTTTGCACAGCACGAGTCTTATCGGCAGTTGTTCGCTCACATCCGAATGCTTCTCTGCGTGATGCTTCTTATACTCGGAATACGACGGCAAAACGAGACGACAGTTTTCGCAGGCTACCCTATTGTGACTGTGCATGATAGCAAAATGCCTAGCGATAGATTCCATGTCGTGGAAGCCATTTATTTCGCAAATCTTGCAACCGAGGAAACGCCTTTTCAGCGTGTGGAAACAGCTGGTCCACGTGTGTATTTCTAACGACTTAAACGTTTCAAATTTACGATAACAGTCTGGACAAAGGTACGGCTTCTGCTTGTCGTGAAACGTTTGATGCGCCACGAAACGCGTCGAATTGCCTTGATACGTGTCGCACTTGTGACAAACGTGCCTATAGCAGGAACAGTACACATCTGTTTTCGGAGACTTCGAAAATCCTGGAATATAGGACTTAGGCTTCACAACTTTATCACAAGATTTACAGACAGAGTTTTCCTCGGTATTGTCGCGTTCCGATTCCCAATCGTGCAGAGGCGTGTCCCTCCCGTCTGTATCGTCAACCTTTTCGCTGCACTTGTCGATGCAGTGTTTCAACACGTGTTTCAATATATTAACAGCTTTCAGGTTCTCTTCGACTACGTGATCTGCTACAAAATCCATTACTTTTAATATGTCATTGTTCACCTGCTCTAAATGTTCGTGTCGTTTTTTGAGTTCAGAATACGATAGATGAAAAAACTCATTCAGCATTTCGTGCTTGCACTTTGTGATCATCGCAGACGTGTCGACGATAGTGTAAATTGGTTTCTGAGAATAAAATTTGATATCGAGGTACAAGTTTTCGTCCTCGCCTTTGTGAAACGATAGACTCTCAAACAAATCATTCGGATTGGCGGTACTAGCATTCGCTTCGCTACGTTTGAGATTCAAGCGGAAAGCGTCAATCTTCTGCGCGCCCTTTGTGGAGGATGATTGTTTCAATTGAACATCGCTACTGGAGCTACTTGATAATTCTGATGGGGATGGCGAAGGTGTTAGAGGAGTAACATCATCCTGATACGAGGTTACTCTTTCTTGAATATTTTCTAAGTCGGTGGAACTAATTGGTATCAATGGTGGAATATTACTCACAGACTTTGATTCTGCTTCCTTTGCTGGCACAGGATTAAACGCTTTTTTCGAATTGTCGTTAGAATCTGATGAACGTTTGATAATGTATTTTCGTCCATTTTTATACACTATCTTATCTGACAAATGTCGTGATATACTTTTAACAGGTTCAATTTTATTCTTTACTGTTGTTTGATTAGAATTTTTATTAGATGATTCATTTAACTTTTGCACCACTTTGGTTTGCAGTGTTTTCGTTTCTTTTCCAGAGCTTAAATCAGGTATTAATTGAATTACCTTTTTCGGAGACAGTTCTTGCTTTGTATGTAGTGAAACAGGATTTGAATTTTGTCCTAGAAGAAAAATTTTTTTATTGTTGATGATCTGAGGCGACAGCTGATTAATAATTGTATTAATATTAATATGTTTTGCACTTTGCAACGTGAAAATCTTTTGACCAGAATTAATTGTTAATGTATGCATGTTCTGTTTTGATTTCTCTGATTTATTTTTGCATGCATTCGTCTTAACAACACAAGCAATATTAGACTGCATTTTGCTCGCTGGTTCAGCATTCAATGAGTTTTCAAGAACCATTTTACTCGGTTTCTTCTCAGCCTTTATAATATTACTACTTTGAGTAATTGCCTTATTTATTAATACACTTCTATTAGATCCATACGTTTCGCTGGGATTTTTGACAGAATCTTTTGCATCAACTTTTGGTGTAATCATAGTATTGCCATATGACATAACAACATTGGATGAAATATTACTCAAATTTGGTACATTACTTCTTTCGGAATTACTAGTTGACAAATTAATTGCCTTCAAAGTAAACGGAGTATCTCTACTAGATTTGAAAAAAACCTTTCTATATTTCTTAGTCGTATTTATCGGCGGTTCGGGTTCAAAATTTGTAGATGCAGGTCCACAATCTACAAACGTAATATCATTTATTGTACAAGGATTGTCTTCATTTTCGATCACACTTTCATCAGAAAGAGACGTTGTAGTATCCGTGAAAGGTGAATCTTTATCATTAAGTTCAATGGAACTGTTAGTTTCATTAGAACGCACATTATTGCTGTTGAGTGTAGAATTCAAAGTAGAAAACTGTTCTTCTATTGGTATATCTAACGGTTTAAAGTAATGCCGACCTTTATAACCTTTTACAATATGCGTAATAAGCTTATCTTTATCTTCTCCTTCGTTCGCAACCAACTGCCACCAGTTGTGATCAACGTTTATCTGTTTCAACCAGTCGATAATATGAACTTTTAACAGAAATGTGTATTCCATGAGCGCTTCGCACATTACGTCTATCTCAGGGCCCCAATCGTGATTCATATTTGTTGGTATAGGCATTAACATTAGGTCACCAATATGTACATAAGTTACAGAATGGGCTTTCAAATGCGCAAAGAATTGACACTGATTATAAAAAACTCTAACTGCTCCATACTTCTGATTTTTATGCATGCCTCTGGTTCGTAAATAATAACGTTTATCGCGATCGAATTGTATGCAATCCGAACACATGGAACCCTCAGAACTATGAGTGCAAACTGTCATGAAACATTGTTGGCACCAATATCCCAATATCCAACTTTTCCGTGCACGATGGTCATCCAAACTGCTTTGGAAATGAAAGCTAACACAGAAAAATACTTCTATATTGAACATGCTTCAAATTCACAGTTATTTCAACACGGTTTAAATATCATAAGAACTTTTAATACAGATTCGTGTACTCACCAGTCTTTGCACTGTGCACACACATACAAAGTTTCACATGCCGAGGCATGATCCCTGAACGACGGGGGCGGTTCTGCTGGCACATAAGGCGATGCCTGTGTTACAAAAACAGCATCTCTCAATGCTGCGTAGTATTTCACACCCCACCTTGTTTCAATCCTCCGGTTCTTCCTTAGTTTTGGCATGAGATTCTTATTACATATCACAGTATCCTACAGACACAAGGTCCATCAGCTTTGACCCAGTATTTCGACGTTTACAGGTAAAGATACAACGCTAATACAAACTCTATTTATGGGATTGCACGATTGTATATAGTAATATGTTCAGAGCCAGTGAAATACCATCACATCTAATGGTACAGCAATAGCATATCCCCTACTAGCATTTATCAATACACTTTTTCATGACATGCAATGATCATAAAACAACACTGTGGAATCATACAACACTAAAGCAAAATTCCTTCACAGTCGTCTTAATAATTTTCACTATTTCTCATTTCCCTTGTATCTATCTTTTGTATCATACAATACATCAATAAAAGCAACACATTATTGTTAATCAGAAAACCACCATATTCAGCCATGATATGTTTTGCTGTTTGCAACACGTCGGTAAAACAGAACATACAGAGCTGCCATCGCGGCCAACGGTTGAAATAATATCAAGAAATCCGGGCGTATTATTATTCACAAAATGGTATGCGTTTTGCGATAATATGCGCAAAGAGAGTCTTCGATATCCTAAATATGCATGTTATTCTTTTCCAATATCCTAACCGTTTCTGAATATTATCGATCGAGTGTAGGTTGAAATTCAGCCAAATCAAGCCATGTTGGAAGAATTCTGTCCAATCTCAAACACTTGCCTTTGCCTGATCTCCTGTAAACAGAAAAATTTGAAACCATAAGCAACAGTTTATCATACATGAATTCCAAATTTTAATATAGAGTAACACAAATTATATTTGAGTGAAAATTTTTTTATTTGCCATCTATGTCATTTATATTGTGTACTCAATATCTGAGATAAGAAATGATTTTTGTTCATATGAAAGATATAATTCTGGTTTGACGGTATTGACACAGTAATATCTAATATATATTTACATTGATTGTTTCCTATAGTACTATAAATAAGAATACTGCATATTCAAAGTATAATATTGAGTACGTTATACGTTTCATGAATTGCTTATCTTTTGCCAATAAAATAGCAAATATAATACTTGATATAGTTAAATATATATTCTATACATTTCTATTTATTTTTGTTACATTCTCTGCTGCAGAATTAATCTGTGATTAGCCTACATGCAGCGTATATTCCTTCAGATATCCAAGTTTTTTTAGAGTAATGGAGTAAATATAAATATAGTGCCTAATCAAGTTTCCTGTTAGACATTAAATCATACATTGAGAATATGTTCTTGAACATTGCTGTATTCAGATACATTTACTTAAATACTATTACTTATACACATATATCAATCAATAATAGTTACTCCAATAACAAAATGTATGAACGTCAATCTACGTGTGAATTCTATTCTTAAAAAGAAGGATTTTCTTCATAAATAATTCGGCATCTACTATTATATATCAATAACAAATATGTTTACTAAATAAATTAAAATATTGATTATAGGTGCTTTAGACTTACAATTTTCTGTTTATATGTAATGTTGTACTTCATTAAGAATTCATTGTATGTTATTGCAATATACAATAATTCAATAAACCGTTCAAATTAAAGTCATTTGTAATATGACTTTTCGTCAGTAGGTTTTTAAGTTTCTAAGTATTTATAATACTTTTTTGAAGTCTCTATAATGCTCTCTGATAATATCAATTTAACACTTCTAACCTCTGGACAATTTTGCACAGAGAGCGCTAGTAATAACTTGTTAACATAGTATAAGAAAAATATAAAAACGAAGCATATATTGTATTAAAAAATGAGACAATATGACAGATATAAGCTAAATAAGAATAATGATATCCCAGAAATGTAAAAACGGTTATTTCCCAAGTGTAATTTTATTATATAGTTACATTTATTTTTTTATAGACTTATAATTTCATTTTACGAAAGTGAAATCTATTAAATATAGTATTGGGTAATCTGTATAAAATAATGAATAGCATATTTTATAAAATTTTAGAAGAAATCAAAATATTGTATGTGGGGATATTTGTGATGGCCAGACTGCATTCTACCAACTTATGTATATATAGGGTGATCCACGATCACCGATGAACACGCAATTAGAAAAAAGTTCTATTTTTTTTTATTCACAGTGAGAATTGCCATTATACAGTAGCAATTTTCATAAAAACAAAAAATTATATACAGTTTTATTTAATAAAATACTTAGATAGTGTTTATCTTGACCGAATCGCTTTGTTTTCATGACCAAATCATAATCTCTATCGCTAAACGATATACTCCAATCAGTGCTTTTTAATTCTTTACATCTATTTACATTTATGATAAAATATTATTATAAAAATATAGTTCAATTTAGCACATTCTTCTCTTTCTTCTAAAATCTTTTCGTAGGAAGTAGAAAAAGGACCTGAATTTGTAATTAGGTACCTGATCCACCCTGTATATGTTCCATGTTCCATATAGAAGAAATCGAGTGTTCACACCAACTCACACACTCTAGCAGCACTGTGCAGCAGCCCTGATAAACGAAGGTAGGTTGCGCAATTAGGAAAGATGGTTCACGAATTTAATCCATTCACTGGTCGTTTAAAACAATCGACGCAGTTCCAACCTCTTTATCCAATAGTAAGTAAACATTACTGAAGATTGAGACAAATATGCTGTAAAATTGGAACTTCTGTATGCTGTCAAATGTTTCAATAAAACTACAATACATACTTTGTAAAGTACATCGTTTTGCCTTATAATCGATCCTTTCTTGTTCAACGAACAATAGAGTATGGAATACACTGTGAAATAAAATTTAAAAACACAGTAGTTCACTTATTTCGCGTGTGTTAATATCTACTAAAGCACGATTGCTATATATGCGTAATAGACAAACTATGGAACAAAATTATCCATGATTTATGTAACAACTAAGTTTGAAGTAAAATATATAAAAGTGTTGATTTCTGTAATATTTTAGCTTATTTACTATTTCATAGGTCAAGTTGCATTATATTTAGTTATTACACAAGGAATATTACAAACAAGTAATTTTATAATATTTACAAAATTAGAATATTGCAAGCATTGTAATGGTTCATATTACAGACACCTCGACCACTGCAAAGCGCAGACCCACCAGTCATGATTTTCGATACAATTAAAACTAAAGTGGCAAGTGTAAATGCACCTGCTCAAGGAAACTATTCCACGTTGAGTCCAAAAATGGCAAGTTTATACAAGAAATACCAGGTAATATCTTCGCATATTTGTGTATAATAATTTATTAATAAGTGAAGATAAGATAAAAATTATTTTTTTACAGGCTGATCTATCTAAGCCAACCTACCTATTAGCTGGCAGGAGAGACAAAATTTTGTTTAGAGTGACTGCAATATGGACTGCAGTAAACTCTGTCATTTGTTTATATACCCTTATTTCGACCAGCAAATAAAAGTAAAATTGTAATGTAAAATCGTTTAGAAAGTGTACACATAATTAATTGTAACTCCAATAAATAATTCGTGTTATTGGTGTAAATAAATTATTAAAACACAATGATGATTTTATTTTATATTAGTCTCTTTATTTTCTTGGGGTGATTAATAGACTAAATGTTTATGTATTAACACTTGTTTCAACATATCAAGAAATACATTAATGAAGTTCAATTCTCGATTAATACGAAGTAACATCGTTATTTTACTTTTTAGATGAACTCATTCTGTGACATACTATAATTTGAAGTAACTTGTCCTGCATTCCTTTTAAGATCTCTAAAGAATAAGAATCGTTAAAAAGCAGTATCAGAATTAACGTAAAATATTATGTATGAATTGTAAAATATTGTTTTGCAAAGTTATTTTTATGGAACGCATGTGTAACGTACGTATGTATGTACAATATGTACACATGTTCAGCGACATTCGTCACAATCGTCACTAGATGGCGACAAAATCTTTTTCTATTTATCAGTATCATGTTCTGGCTTGATTTATCAAAATGTCAATGTGAATGTGACATGTATAAATATGTTTTAGGAAAGAATTGGAAAGAATTATTCGTATGTAACAAATAAATAGTTTACGATGGATGAAAGTATAGTTCCTACTGTGGTGTTTCACCCCATAATTTCGTCAATACAGAAGATTGCACTTTATGAAACAAAATCGGTAAGATAATTGTTGTTAAACAATATGCACACTAAAAATAAAAAAACCACATCGTGTATCTATTAATTTGTATTATAGAGATTTTATTTGATGGGGTCAAACAATACCTTAACTCGTTTCCGAGTATTAAAAATTGACCGCATGGAACCTAAAGAATTAGTTGTTGTGGATGATAAGAGAGAGTACACACAGGATGAAATAAAGGATCTTGTGAACATGATAGATATGGGTAATCGTACCCGTGCTGGACAACGAAACAATATCGGTGGAGTTGCGAAAGTTGTTTCAGCTTTTGGTATTATTGGTAATACAAAAGCATTTTTCTCATTTTACATACTTCATGAATCATTAGTGCATGCAATCCCTGTTATCACACAATTGTTACACCTGGTTATTATTAACACATTCGTTCATACTGATAATTTAGATTTTTTTTGCATAATTGATTCTATTTACTATTAGAGTATAGTTATATAATTTTCAGTATCTTAACTTCAGCTTTTCAGTTTTGCACAACTTCATTTTTACCTGCATGTTTGTCATACTCTTGGTTCAAGATACACAATAACTCCCACATTAATATTATATGAACAAAGCTATTCCTGAAATTATAAGAAACATAGCTTACCTGTATTTGCTTGCTAACAAAGGCAGTGTTTATAAGCAATCTACACCTGACAATGACATATCAGAAGAGTCTGAGCACCAAGAATCTCAAAAGCCATTGCACAAACCAACTCAAACTAAATTTACTTGGAAAACAATGTGGCAAAGAGACAGTTTTCCGAGACTAGTGCCAGCTTTCGGTCTTCTTGGTAAGGACCTTTGACATTAATACTGGAATTACATATCTTACATTTTTGATTGGAACAGTTTCAAATAAAATATTGAATAGCGACTTTTCGTTCTGAAATTGCGTATTTTCAATTTGCACTTGTAAGTTGTGAAAAAAATATGAGCATTTACTTGTTAATGCTAACTGTTAACTCAACATAAGTATGCAACGTATAAGAACATTATGATATTGTGATCTTGGTATAGTGCAACATTAAATTATGTTTGCATGTCATTTTACATGCAATCATGGAAATAAGCATGTCAGAAATGCACAATACATTAGTCGTATATGAAAATATGTTTCAAGTAAGATAGAAAATTTTTTTAAAGCCTTATCCGTCTTGGAAGAATACTGGAATTTGATTGTTACATGTATTACTGTAGGTTTCATACGCTTTTTGGAGGGATACTACATAATTTTAGTTACAAAACGTCGTAAAGTGGCTGTGATTGGTCACCATACAATTTACAAAATAGAGGACACCTCAATGATTTATATACCAAATGACACTGTGCGTGTCTTCCATCCTGACGAACAGAGATACGTAAAAATGTTTCAAAGTATTGATCTAAGCAGTAATTTTTACTTTAGTTATTCATATGATTTGACTCACACTTTGCAAAGTAATATGGCTCCGCCGAAACATATTAAATCAGACATACCCAATAGCAATGATGAGAACATAAATAAAACAGAAGATGATGATACTGGAGATGCTGGGGATTTCTTTAATATGTGGACGTTTAGAAAAAAATATCAGAATAATAGGTCAGTTGTATTATTGAATAAATTTTAATTTTTGGGAATTTTGTGCTTACTGGATGTTTTCTTTAGCAGCACAGAAAAATATATTGATTACGGTATACGAAGTAATCCACATCGTCGATTTGTATGGAATGCTCATCTTTTGAGCCCAGTAGAAAAGGATTTACATCGTGACTGGGTTTTATATGTTATACATGGTTTTATTGGTCAATCAAATGTTAGTATTTTCGGGAGATCTATGTACGTAACTATTATAGCCAGGAGAAGTAATAAATATGCTGGTACTAGATTTCTAAAACGTGGAGCAAATTTTGATGTATGTACAGTTAAATAGTTTCTGCTTTTTACTGTGACAAAACTTGATGACTAAACTGTAATTTTACAAATTAAGGGGGATGTTGCCAATGAAGTGGAAACTGAACAAATCGTCCACGATTCTGGAGTGAGCTCTTTAAGTAAGGGTCGATTTAGTTCATTTGTTCAAATGCGTGGATCAGTTCCTGGTCACTGGAGTCAAGAAGTTAGTAAAATGGTTCCTAAACCTACTATTACTTGTGATTTACCTGACCCATATGTAGAAACAGCCGGTAAGAGGATTACAAGTTGTTAAAATGATTTAAATCTCGTCACACAATAAATTTTCTATTATTATTGGGAAAAAAACAGGTGCACATTTTAATCAACTATTAAAAAGGTATGGTTCTCCAATTATAATTCTTAATCTTGTCAAGAAACGTGAGAAGAAGAAACATGAAAGTACATTAACTGAAGAATTGTGTGTGGCTGTTAAGTATTTAAATCAGTTTTTACCTCCAGAACATCATATTCAATATATTAGTTTTGACATGGCTCGAAAGAATAAAAGGTATAATTATACATGATTAGCGTGTAAAAAAACTACATGGAGAAAATACTAATAATAATGAAATTTCGTTTTTAGAAAGGAAGTTAATGTTATGGCCCGTTTAGCAAATATAGCGTACAACGCACTTTTAAAAACGGGTATCTTTCAATCGCAAAATCCTTATTACAGCCAAAGAAATTTATTTTGTTCTCAATCTAATAGTGCAAAGAAATTTAATAAAATGAACTCAAGCACAGCTGCTTCGTTGAGTTCTTTTAATGTTCAAGATTCTGTAAATTTCGCGAGTGTAAATATCAATAGATCATACCCGATTAGTAACACTGATTCCTCTATGCAAAGTAATTCTAATGAATCGAGTTGCATTGAACAAAAAGTGAGACAGTGTTTCGTAGAAAAAGGAACATTTCAAACTGGGATCATTAGAACAAATTGTGTAGATTGTTTGGATCGCACAAATACGGCACAATTTGCGATAGGAAAATGTGCATTAGGTTTCCAATTATGCGCTTTAGGTGTGTTGGAATCCCCTAAATTAGAATTTGACTCTGATTGTGTAAGAATGTTGGAAGAATTATACGAAGATCACGGCGATACATTAGCCTTACAATATGGTGGTTCTCAATTAGTACACAGAATAAAAACTTATAGGTAATCCTCTAATATTAATTGCAATGGCGTGCATTGCATTGAGAGAACATTCATATGTATTTTGTACCTACTGTATCAATTATTTAGGAAAACTGCACCGTGGACTAGTCAGGGCAATGACATTATGCAAACCCTTAGTAGATATTACAGCAACACGTTCAGTGATCAAGAGAAGCAGCATACCATTAATTTATTCTTAGGTAAAAAAATATTAATATAAGATAATGAAAAAGCTAGTGATAGTGCTTTTACATAGAACGTTTTTATAGGTCTATTTATCCCTGAGGAAGGGAAACCTCCAATTTGGGAACTTGTTACGGATTATTACCTTCATCATAAACCTGCTTGCCAGTATTCTCGTAGAATAAAACTTCTGACTCAATGGTGGGATGCTAATGTGGCAAAATGTCTTCCTTATGCACTCGACGAAGTGACAAAAGCTTGTACAGAAATAATACAAGTACAGAATGCAATGGAGGAAATGATTGACGTTTACTACGACTATCATCGGTACTTTAATATTTCATTATGAAAATACGAATACGTGCTTGGATTCTATTTAAGATTAAATGTTATAGACCTTACGAGCTGTCACTACTTTCTGAAGTTTATGCGTATAAAATTAGTCATTCCGTGCGAGATTTTATGCCGCATTTCACAACGAGCTTTAGTCCATTTGCGGTACGTGTTCGACCAGGTAGAAGAAGAGAAGAGACCGGTAGTAAGAATCTGAATATGAAAAATCCTTCTATGACTGGACAAAGCAGCACTAGTAGCACAACATCAAGCGCTAGGTAAAATAGAGAGAATTAGTTTCAATCCATCTTATTTGAAAATTGGTTTCATTGTATTTTACAGTTCTGGCGAAGATTCAAGTTCGGACGAAGATGAAAGTCATCAACATACAAACGATTCTCAATTTATGGCTTCGAAAGAAAGTGTAGACTTCACATCTTTTGAGTCATTGTTTCCATCTATGAAGCAGGTGTATGGCACTCAATTGGAATATCCCAAAAGAAACGACGTAGTGCTGTATAAAAAGTACGAGTTATGAATAATTAATTTTAATCGATATCCGAATGTTTTAGAACCAAATATTTTTTTTACAGATTCGTATTGATTGGACGCAATGCAACGTATCCATCGGATCATACGAAACTTCGTTCGAAATTAATTCTACAAGCATCATTCCCTGAACCTACAACTACTGTAGTAACATTACCAAAAGTACAAAAATCCAGCATAAGTATATATGAAGAATACGTTAAAAGAGCAAATGTAAGTGTATATTTTTATACGAATCATTGTTCTCATCTTTTTGAATGAATATGTACTATTTAGGTTGGCGGATCGATCCCAAGCCCAAATGACATCACTTTATACGAAAGCTACTCGAAGCAGCAACAATTACTTGGAAGATCGATATGTTTAAATTGACTTGGAATGATTTAATTTAAATTTGAATTTTGTAACATTAAAATTAAATTAATAAATTTTATATATTTCTGTTAATATACATTAATGTATATTATAAAATATGAAGAATGCTTACATGGCTATATTCTCATGTTTATTTTATTAAAATCGTTTTTAAGAGGTACAGAAGATTGCAAAATATGCAAGAGAGTTTCAAGCATACAGTCTACTTCAACTTCTTCTTCGGGCGAATGTTATTCGTGTGGCCACACTTCTTTTTACGGCAATTAGTTGCACGCGGGTGCAGGCGAGCGTAACATTTTCGGCAAATCATTTTGTCACAGTTGTATTTCTGTGCAAGGATACGAAGGGTTGGCTCGATAACACCTCCACGAAGTCGAAGCACAAGATGTAAGGTAGATTCTGAAAAGAACAGGCTGCGTCACTCCTATTCGAAGAACTATGATAAGAGTATGGAAAATAATAAAATACCTTTTTGAATATTGTAGTCAGATAATGTACGACCATCTTCCAACTGCTTTCCAGCGAAAATAAGTCGCTGCTGATCTGGTGGAATACCCTCCTTGTCTTGTATTTTTGCTTTCACATTTTCTATCGTGTCTGACGCCTCTACTTCGAGGGTAATAGTTTTACCCGTCAAGGTTTTCACGAATATCTGCATCGTGGCTTACCTAATTTGTAATAAAAACAGCACCGTTTGTATATTCAATAATTCATAATGTAAAATGAAGTGGAAACTACAGATGATACTATTGGATTTTGGTATCTTCAGACTTTATGATTTCGTCACGTTAATAATTTAGACGTATTTTTTCCGATTATCGTGTTAAATTAAATGAAATATGTTTAAATAACTGGAAAATTTAACAATCGATATTTCGTTGATGGACGTGTATTCTAGCAACGTATCGTACCGCAATTGTTTTGAAACCCTTTTGTTTAAACTGTCCGACCACAGAGTAGTGCCACTGACGAAACTTAATCAACTTATTCTACATGAACCAATAAGTTGTCACGAAGCCATTAACCTCAGGAAAAAGTTTTAAATCGTGAAATTATCGTAAAATATTGAACACCTACCGTTCGGAAAACGTGCTCGCCACAAAACGCAACCTAGAAAGGCTACACGATGGCAGCACTGTTATTTCCGTTCGCACACGGAAACGCCTAGTTCTTTCGCCATCTGGTGGCGAATAGGTTGTCAGGTACTTTAGAATACTTTAAACGCAAATAGGTATGCTCCCACTATTATTCATGTTTACGTTGTTTAAAGCGCGTAATTATTGACAATTTCTGTGCTTGTCGTTTCAGTGCAATTGGGTCAACTGAACTACGTGTTTGAGGCAGCTGTGCTTTCGTATTCGCTTCGCAATGGAGAAAGTTAAAGCGCATCGGCAATGGGTAAGTGAGCTTACCGCCATTTGTACTGTGTACCGCCAAAGTTATGGGATGTTTAAAATGATAGACCAATTTAGGATGTTTAAAGTTGTCTGTAGGGTTTTAAATTCAAATGAGATAACATTATAGAGTACGTAATCGAATTTATGTTGATGTATAAGTCTGAATACTTTAATGAAATAATACGCATTTGTACGGAGAAATATAAAACGAGTATAATCAATAGAAAACATGAAATGACGCCATTTCTATTATGGAGTTTTAGTCAGTGGAAACGCAATTTCCGGTTAAGTTGGTAGATTTCGAAGATTTTAAAAAACAGGCGATCACTTTAATTATTTTTGATTTCTGATGATAGAATTATGTATGATATTATTTTCAAAGGAGAAAACGCCTTGAGTAAATTTTTTTTTTAAGGTTGTATTTTTCAAGCATAATGGATCATAATATATTCACTTCTTTCGACCGTGATCATTACTTTTTTTACACCGCATAGAGCTTCCTTGGGAATGCGAAGGTTCTACGCCTCGGGCCTCGGTGATATGCAAATTTCAGTAGTAACCCTTAAACTTTACACTCTGACCTAGATGCTCACCTGCCTAAAGGCCTGGCAATTAAACGTGTTTTACAGCATTCTGCTAGTGTAGATGCGCACGCGCGCTAGTACAATTTGCGTACAAATTCGCTGATTAATATTAATTGAATTGTACATTTTCTGTACAATTAATCGCGTCCGATCTTCTTATCAATAAGATATTTAAAGGGTAAAAATTAATATAATTCATTATTTGATGAGAAAAATATTTAATGTAAATATTCTAAATGTCCTTTAATTTAAAATTTTAATATTTAGTTTAATATTTTAAACGTAATTTTATGTAAATATTTTAAGAAAAATATTTAATGTAATTTTAATCATTATAATTATTATAGGATGCAGTTTCTATGTTAAATATTTTATCTATTTCAAGCTTTAAAAGAGTGAAGTTACAGATTAGAACATTTAAAGCGGAAAATTTGAAAAGCTAAAATTATAGATTTTATGCTCCAGATTTTTAAATTTGAAAATGCAGGTTTAGAAATATTTTAAGCGAACATTGGAGAATTTAAGATTTTAAGTTGTAGATAAAAATTTAATAAAAATTTAAGGTTCGAAAATTTCAAGTTGCAGATTTAGAGGTTCTCAGAGTTAAAATTGGAAATTTGAAGGTTTGGAGTTTAAGATTTGTAAAGTTGAAGTTAGAGATTCGAAGCATTGAAATTCAAGAAATAATAAGTTTAGTTTTATAAAAATTGCTGGAGGAAGTACTAAAATTATTATGCAGTAAATTGATTATGATTAGATAATCTCCTATCAAATAGAAGATTTAAAATTGTAAGGTTTTAATTTAAACCCTGAAGAGTCACAATTAAAGATCGATGACACGAAATTAAAGATTTAAAAACTTGAAGGTGGAGATTCGAGAAGTTGGAGTTAGAGATTTAAAGGTTTGAAGTTAGTTGTAACTAACTACAACTTCAAGTTGTAGATACTATTCTTCGAACTGCAACTATAACTTCAAGTTTACAAATTTCCAACTTCAAGCCTTCAAATCTCCAATTGTAATTCTAAAAATCTCAAATTCTGCAGTTTAAAATCTTCAAATCTCCAATTTGTACTTAAATTTTCATATTCCCACCATAAAATCTTCAATTTTAGCTTTTAAAATTTCAATAATTTTAATAATTTTTTAATAATTTTAATTAATACAATTACAATACAATGCAGTGTGTATTCACATTCTGTAGATCAATTTTCAAGATTGATTTTCTTAAAAATGAGGCCTCAAACTAAAAAATGTCGCATACAATTTTTTTCTTATTTTGTCACCTAGAATTACACCTCGTTCGGCTGTACTCCGATTTCCGCCCCATCTTGTATAATTTCATACGGACTAGAAAAGCATTGTCGCAATTTCGAACGTTAATGGGTTCATTGACTTTATTCTTCGAAACTGGCACTGTGTCTTCGTGATTTCTCGCGGGTATACACCTCCAGAATGCGTTCCATAAACTCGAATGAGTTTCGCGATACTTTGAAGAGGTATAGAAAGTTTTATGATACTCCAAAGTCTCGAATGTCTTTGCATTCGTTGAAGGCGAATCCCTTTATATCACCCGAGTCAGAAGGCAGCGCGATACGCGTAAGATGATAGATAAAAAGAAATAGGGAAAATGTGTAAAATGTGTCGTAAATTTCGTAGCAGTAGGCTAAGATTCGATCTACGAATTTACCTTTAACACTTGCTGGCTGCAGCAACGATATTTCGGAGCAGAACATTTCAGATTTTAACTATATGTGTAGTCTGTGTCACTCGCTGCGAGACGAGCGAGCAATCCCGCTGTTTTCGTAATCTCTACGAGAGTTGTTTCTTCGAGTAGCGCTCCGTTGTTGTAGAACGTTATCCTGCAGAACGAGGAATCATAAATCCCTATCGAAGTTTCCTCATTATGAATCCGCCGGTCAACGGCCGTATCTCGTTTCGTTGCATCGCTCAGCCTCCGTTTCTACGAACTTATTTCGAGTTGTATAGTTCCGATAAAGTTAGCCGAAGTTTCAAGGCTATTGTGCAAATTGAACGATAAGTGGGCTTCGTTTTACACGTCTGACGTAATCCGAGGTAAACAGATTGTATCGCAACGTGCATGTTAAATCGAACATTAACGGAACACGGATATTGCTTGTTTCTGCTAGGATATCATTATTGAACAGGGCATAAATCTGCCGTGTTCTTTCAGGCTTCTACTTCACGGAGCGTCTTTGTCTTCGTTACGTCGCGAGTCGGTGCGAATTCCTTTGATAAACGTACGACTTGATAAAAGAGATCGACGAGCCAAATATCTTCTATTCTGCAAACGCGATTCACGTAGGCGTGTAAAAGCGCGACAACTATTTTTACGGCGGGCCTATTGGAAAGCAGGCAGAATAACGCCGTCGCGGCGTCGGAACACTATAAATTCACAGAAATACAGGTACGCTCGATTCGCATTGCGTTCCTCTGACGTCCGTGAATGGCCTTTATTTACGGAACTGTCGGCCGAGTTTCACTCTGCTATTTACCCGCCCTTTGCGAAGAAGAGTGAATTTCTAGCGCGCACGATACCACCAATCTGATGTCGTGCCTGACCGAGCGTTGTCGTTAGGGGTGTTGTCGTTGTTACGGCAATCGCTGCTATGACACTTGGTCGCTTGTCCGCTCGCGGATACCTGTATTCTATGTTTCGTCGTGATTTCCATTTACACACGCCGCACGCCATCCTCTTGCCCTCAAACGTCCGAATGAAATGCCCACGGACCGTGTTGCTATCTCTAAACGTTGCGAACGATATCGTTCTAATGCGCGACGGGGCACAATTTGACCGGAAAAGTCCAATGAAACGCGACACTCGCGGGTTTATCTAGCTAAAAGTGGCTGCCTGTTCGGACGGATCGTTAATGAATAGCCCGCGGTGAAATCGTGTATTCATTAGAATAGTTAATAACGATGACAAGGATCACGCGCAGATATAACTTGAGGCTAAATAAGAACCATTATAGGAGTAGGTTGAGGTCGCGATTTACTTGACTAGTCAGCTGACTGAAAAACAATGGTGTAGCTAACTATTTAGGTGACTGTCGAGGGAACATATCGAGTGGGCACATATCGAAAATATATTTTCGGTTTCTTTAGTTTAACGTGACAAGTACTTTATGATATTAATTATGAAACACAACATGATTCAAGTGATAATAAATTGCTTGGTTCCTCACTACCAAATACGTGTGGTCCGTCTTACCCCATTCGCATGAGATACGTAGACGATCTAATGGATCTTCCGGAGTTACTCTACGTAGACTGATTCTTCGTTACATAGGCGACCAAAATTTCGCCTCGATTCCATTAGCAATTTGCGTATAATTGCGTATCGGTTCGATATCGAGAATTGTGTACGGCGCGGCGTGGCAGCAATCTGTCTTCTCGCTTCTACGATTACACCATATCGTGCATGCCCGTTTGATATAGGATATCCATCAAATCAATGCAATCGTTCGTCGATGCCTTTGCCTTGGCCAGGTAGACAGGTGCGCTTACAGCCGGGCGAACTAATAATGGAAAAGCTCGACCGAGTTAGTAAGATCATTAAACTGCAGGCGACCGCGATATACAGACTGAAATTGAAGTCCAACTCTAAGGTGAACTCGTTCAATTACGATTAACCTTTCACGTCACTTTGACCCGGACTCGCGCGCACGCTTTTTCCCGAAGAGCAGCACCCGCGAGCGCCTGCTTTCCGGATCGAAAGTCGAATTATCGATTACAGTCGACCGCGGTGCGCCTAACGTTCCTTTGCAACCTTTTGTACCTTCCCACCCTTTCTTCCTTTTGCTTCTCTACTTGGTCTCTTCTTACCGCCCTTGCCTCGCCAGCCAAGCTTCGCTTTTTGCTCCAAGAGAATCGGAGAAGTGCAATTAAAAGTTGTTACCAACGTGGCCCGAAACGAGGTTTAATTGTGGTTGTGCTTCTTAGCCGTAATTAGAGTTCATTGACGAATGAACGAGCTCCACCCACTTTTATCTCGTGCCCCGATCTAGCTTACAAGCATCCATGTAATTTATCACCTCTTTTCTATTCGTCGACTGTGCGAAAATCCACGTTAGGCTCGGGAAAGTTACGGTTCGCGATCGATCGAAATCGCCTGGGCACTCGGTGTCGCGGAGGGCACGTTTTCGGGACGCGAAAGTATCGCGATTCGCGCATAATTGCTGTTACGGTATGAAGCAATTTTCCGAGCAAGCTCTTCGCGCACTGGCGCCACAGGTACCGAGCGTTTTGGCAGATAACCCGGGCTCTCGTATCATCAAATTCGTAAGCCCGGCTGATAAGGAACTGACGAACTTTCACAATTTTATCGACGTCCCCGAGAAATTTATATTTGCTTACTTACAGACCAGAATGTAATTCTTCCGCCCTCGGTAATAACTTCGGCGTCCTCGTACATTGGCGGTCACGATAAAAGGACCACAAAATGAGTATGAAACGCCGTTGCGATCCGAGATAAAACTTTTCCATCAAAACCCCGCGCCCCTTCGCCTTCTTGTCCCTCACCCCGGCTCGGACCGATATAACCGCTATTCGCATTTTGCTCGTTCAGCCGATTCCGCGACCCGTCGATTCGGCCCGGTCTAAATCGGCGTCCAACTTTTTTTTTTTTTTTCTTTATTTCCGTCCCTCGACAACCACCTACATTATTCGATACCCCTTTACTTTTTTCTCTCTCCTATTACATAAACGGTGACCAACAGTTTCTGATACGAGCCGCAGAGGGATGCTTCCACCGTATGCGAAAAGCGAATAGAACGCGAGTTTTTTTTCTCTCTTCGGTGTGCAATTTCGAAGAAATATCAGTGCTCGATCGTGCGTCGAGCGCACTGGTCTCGATTGAATTTTAATCACGTTTCGAATTACCGGACACCCTGTAGACACCGTTCGTCCTATCAGTGCTCTCGGCGCTGGTACGTGTTGGCGTATGGGAACGAAGTGCGATTGCACCGAACGGCATATTTTTTTCTCCGCACAGGAGAAAAACACGAGGACCGGCGAGAGGGTTGCGGGGGAGTGGTTGATGGTGCGCGTCACACGGCTACACGTGTGCGCGTCATACGTACGTACACGGAGGACATCGAGAGGCAAGGGGTGATCTGCAGTTTCGAATGCGGTAGGTGCAACCGTGCAGGTAGGACACGCAATGCAGTTTCGTGGAAATTGGGTCAGCGAGTTTTCGGGTTGGACAGAGACCGTGGAAAAGGAAGAGCGGCAGGCAGAGGGACGGAAGAAAGAGGGAGGGAGCGAGAGGGAGAGACGCTAGTTGGTCCGAAGGGAGGGCAGAGAAACAGAAGAAACAGGGGAAAAGGGAGATGAGGGCCAGGAATATGGGGGGGGGGAGGTAGCAAAACGAACGCGTAACCAGAGGGTTGCCGAACCGGGGTTAGAGGTTGTCGTCATCGTCGTGGGTGGGGAGGAGGCTTGCCGCGAGATACGGTGGATCAGACCGCGCCTAGAGAGGGACGTCGCGGCGCGCGGATCCGCGGAAGGGAAAAAGAGAAACGGGAGAGTAAATGTATGTAAATTAAACGTCCCTCGACTTTATTTAGCGCGAGAGTTTAAAGAAGCTGACTGAATAAGAAACTCCTTTGAATAACAGGGAGTGGGTAGCGAACAAAACAAAGGGGAGGCGCGTGCATGACTTGTGTTTTACTTGTTTCCGCAACTTGTTAGCCTAGGACTCTATGTATATCGTCGGCAAGTGTTAGTGATCAAGGACGAGTCTACCGCAACAATTGGAACGCGGCGTTCTTCGAATCTCCCCGACGCTCTTCTAAAAGATCTTTATACAGGCCTGTAATTAACGTTCCGCAACGATGAATGGAGCGTGTGCCAGGCTCGAAACGGATAAAACGGTCCCCTCTTCCTTTGATTCGTGAAACCAGGCCGGAAGCCAGCGGCCGCGCACCCGCTTCCGGTCCAAAACCGCGCCACCCGAGTCTCGCGTTATTACATCTTTCGCGCCGTGAATGGTCATCGCAGTCGCGACACCGTTCTCATACCGATCACGATACCATTGTGATGGAAGAGCCGAGATTGAGCTCGATACTTTCCAATCGGATAAATGCTAAAAAATACAACGTTTTAAACGGGACTGTAGAACGCATTTTGATTTCATTCGCTGTTGCTTGAACCGTGCTGTACGAACGAAGGAATCGCGCGTTTTTCGGTTATGTTTGAACGGTGTGCACAAACATTTGGGAGGCACGAACACGGAAAATTGTTTGACGTATAGATACGGACCGCGGGAACCGACGGTGTTTCCTCGTTTAAAAAGTTTCTTCAGGTGATTATATTTCAAATACATGCTCGAGTGCAGCTTCTGCTTTCGCGTATTATATCATTCGAACGCTCCCGCGTTTGCGGTGTACCTTCCGAAAGAACGATTCCCACGAGTATAGGCGGTGCTTTTTCTTCCATGAAAGGTTTCCGACGGAATTTGTTTCTTTTGTTCGAGGATTACGCTTTCAAAATGCGGGGTTTCAAAGTTCCAGCATCGAAAAGTAAGATCCGAGTCTAGATTTTGTTTTGGCTAGTTTATCCTCACTGGTTAGAACGTTTCAATTCTAGGAATTGCTTGGTGCATCGAGGTAGGTAGAAAATCTGAAAATTAGCTGGGCGTTGTTAACTTTCGAAATAAGGATCTCTGTTTGGTGAGATTTGTCGGTTTTTAAAACCGAGTATGAAAACCGATTTTTGGAGTAAATTTGCAATATTCGAAAACCGGCTTCAAATTTTAAAAATCTAGTCAAATAATAGGAATAAATTGGGGGAAATTAATTAGTTATTTAATTAAGCATGTTAACATGTGACGTATAACTTTGAGCACACTAATATAATTGTATTATAGTCCAATTAATGTTCATGAATTAGCTATGAAAAAATCAATTCATGGATTTTATTTGGAGATATAATTTCATTTAGAGCCTGAAAAAAATAATATAAAATCCATAGAAAGACATTGCAATCCGAATTTTCAATATTTGTTAAAACTTCAGAAAGGTGGTAATTTTGCAGTGTTCATAATAATTTAATTATCCACCGTAGAGAATCTGAAAAATTGTCAGAATTTTAGTTAGTTTACTTTTTTAAGGTACATTTTACTTTATTATACCTACTTTTATAGTCTCACAAATGTTAGATAATCTAAAAAATATCTTGAAATAACCTATCAATATTGTTTTATTGTTTGAATGCGAAAACCAGTTTAATCGATTTTTTGGAAATACTGAAATTGGAAAATCGGTTTCGTTAATCCTCGGATTTGTACGAACTGTACTGTTTGGTTACATGTCGCTAATTCTAATTTTCGAAACAAGACATGCATTACATTCGTCTCTTCTATATATTTTTCTTTTTATTTATTTTTGTGTACCAAAGGGTTCTTTCACTCGTTAATAAATTAATAATTAGTGGCGAATTTATATATAGGCTAAGTAGGCTGCAACCTAGGGCAGCGAATTTAGGGGATTGCAAATTTTGGGCGAAAGAAATTAAAAGAGATAGTAAAATGCCTATAACTTTTTATTTTTTCGTCGACAATAATGACATAGATTTCCCTTTTAAAATAAAATATGTCGGATGAATAGAATCTTAAGGTGTGATATGCAACATATTTGCGAATCCGTCTCTGTTAATAATAATATTATCTGTGCTTTCAGATCCATGTTTGTGCAGCATTATTTCTCTTATTGCATAACTTCGAGATGCCTCGTACATTGCATCGAATTGTTACAAGATATAAAACCTGACAGTAGTGGATTATTACGATCGAGGTTCCCGTGTCAAAGTAGCTGCGTCACCTTCGCCTTTGAGTCCCGCGGTATTTGACCAGCGATCGACCCAGGTTGCAGTATTATCGCGCTTCTTCTGCATGGGCTCGACGCTGTCGCCTTTAATCCCCGAATCCGCGGCCAATTATATCCTCGAGGCGGTGCATTTCTTTTCATTCGGCGGTGATTAAGGTGGCGAATGGCATCGGAGCGTGCAACAAATTCTCCCGGTCGGCGCGGCGTCCCATGCCGTGCCGCAATTTCGAGCCTTCCTTTCTCCGTCTTTTGTGTCAGTTTCCACTCCTACGCCCGGCTCTTCCTCTTTTCACTCTCCCATGCTGTCTGTCCCCCGCGTTCGGTGGAAGTTCGTGAAAGCCACGGGGAGTCGCGAAGTTGCGAACGCTGGCTGCGGCACATTACAAGCTGCAGCAGCCTCCGTTCCGCAGGTTTCCTTCAATAATGGAGCGGGCCAAATAGTCTAATTTACTCGGCGACTGGTCGACCGGTCCTGAATATGCATGTGTGCTCGGGCCATTCACGACGGGCGAAGACGCCGACGACGTCCCCGACACCGTCGCGTCGAGGAATAGTTGCAGCGGCACTGCGCGGCGGCATGCACTTCGATGCACTCCGCTTCTTCGCGAGCGTCTGTACGCAGGTACGTGCACGCGTGTTCCGCCTCGTGTCCCGAGCACACCTCTTCGTACCTTATTAGGCGTCGCCCGACACGAACATTGTCTCTGCGTTCGTGCACTCTCCAAATTGGGTCAGTTGACGTAACGCGTCGCGTATAGGAAGTCTCGTCTGTATCCTGCACAGGCGTTTTATCGAAACCATGATCCTCCGTCATTCTCGCCCATGCGTGACACGCGCGATTAACGCGCCCGACGATGGGCCGTTGTTCAACGCGACGCATGAATCTGTGAATTATCGGGAACCGTAAAAAAAGGGACGAGCAACGAAAGGGCGCCGCCTCGAGTCCGCGAAGTTTCCTCGGAACTGACCGGGGACATTTCGCGGATATTCCTCGCGAGTTGCACGATTGGCAGAGCCACGCACTGGTTGCCGCGAGTTCGCGTGTCTCGAAACGGACTGCATCGGTACTGGCCGCCACTGCCGCCGCAGAATTTCAGTCCCGGGGGCTAGCATTAAACGAGTTTCTAACATACATTCCTAACTACGCCACTTGTGCTCGCCGATCGGATATTCAATCAGCCGCTGCGTTTGAGAATTTATGGAACCGGCTGGCTGTCGGAGTTCGCGGATGGAATTCCGCGCGCAGCGCCGCCGTCGTTTACGGTGTTGTTATGAATATGCGACGAACGAAAGAGAAACAACCAGACGGAATTGAGTTTACCGATAGCATACTCTCTCTTTTTCTTCGAAGACGTTCGCGAAACTTGTTATTGGATCATTTCCTCTTTTTTTTTCCTCGCGATATTTTCCAACCCCTGATTGGCCGTTCAGCCGGCAAATCGAATTCGTTGCGGTAAATTGATATTTACGCAGGGGGTATTCGTGATCCGGACAACGAACGCGACTGCTTCGGCGAAAAAAGGAGAAACGAAACGATCGCAGGTTGCTCGACTATCCGCGAACAACATGGTCGTTAAGGCGAAGTTTAAAGTTCCTCGGTCGCGTTATCCTCGCTCCTGATTTCGCCGCGGACTATCCAACGACGAGGCATTTTCCGCGCGGTATCGTTCGGAGATTTCCCCGGCACCGTTTCTGGCAAACGCCGCACAATCCTCGCGTCGGTGTCTAGTGCCGTCTGCTCGTTTTCCCGAACGGGGACGTCCGCTCTTTAACGTTCAAAATCCAATTCCGTCGAATCGGTGGCAGGAACACGGCATCGGCGTGCACGTAACGCGGCGCGTAGCGGAGATTCTCTCCTCGTGGCGAGAGCGAGAACCTCGTTTAACCTCGAGAGGCCGGCCGCGAAGGAGAGAAGGAGCAGGTTGTAAAGGCAAAGGGGGAGAGGGCCGAGATCGGCGGTCTCTCCTTCTTGCGCGTTGCTTGCCTTCAACGTTGGATGCTGTGTACTCTTCGTATCCGAGTACCCACTCGAGTCTTGACTCTCCCGGTCCTTTGGCCTTGGACGGAAAGCATTGACCTCGGCGTTCCACTCCGAGAGCACAACCGGTCACGTGGACCACGGTCTACTACAAAATACGTACTTACACGCTTGGCCTTCCTCCCTCTTCCTTGCTCCAACACCTCCGGCTCCTCTCCCCCACCCGCCCTTTCTCTCCTTACGTCACTCTCCCCCTTTTTCTCACCTCGATTCTTCTTGGTAACGCGGATACAGGGGAGCGTACGCCGCCTCTGTCTACGCATCCTTGGTTACGTCGACTCTTACGTGAACCTGAAAACGTCACCGTACCGCTTTCCCCTTCCTCCGGACACCTGGAGAACCGGAGGATCTTTATTTTTACGTCGGCTGACGTATCGGCCAGCGAACTCAACCGTACGTAACCGTTACGACGTCGGGCGCAGGGTGTTTCGCGTCCCCGTCGCCGGATTACGTAAAATCCAGGGGCAGCCTCTCGAAAGGTTAACACTCTTGAACCGTTCGGGAGACGTTAAAGGTCTCGGTTCCCACCGCGGTGCGGCGGTGGAATCTGCGTCAACGAATTTAAATTTGCGCCGATCGATCGGAGGGTAGGTGGTTGTTTGCTTTTCCGCGTAGAACTCGCCGTTTCACGGTTGAACGCGTTAGTCAGTCAGGTACGTGGAGCCGAATGACGAGTCTCCGTCAGTGGCGCGGTGAAAAAGCAATATTGATCTTATGCTAATTTCCGTGGCTGAGTTATGAAGGGTTCGTGCCGAATAGGATAATTTATTCTCTTGTTAACGCCAACTTGTATACAGATCCCGGGTTTGGACATGCGCACCGCTGCCCGATCGCGAAGAAATGAAACTCGCGGAGGAAAATGTCCGATGCTCCGTAGTTAATTCACGCGCGGACGACGGTAGATACCGTATTCATACAAATACTCATCGCGCCGCGGTCCGTTTCGTATTTTTCGCACCAGCGCGTTTCGCTGTAAGGACATTCCTCTTGACGTTCGTTGGTCCGCTCCGAATCGAAACTTTGAAAACGTATGCATTCGTAATTACCCGCCGCGCATCACACGCGAATGGAAAATCCGGTCCAGTTGGATATTTCGAGTTCTCGTTTCGCGCCGATTCGCGTAAGCAGTGACGTCTGCGACAACAGGAAGTTGTCGAGCGATTTTCCATTGTCAGAAACGGCGCGCGACCGAGCGTCTTACCGGTTCGCATCGATCATTCCGCTGTCTTCGCTGTCCGGCGCGCTGCCTCCGCCGAAGGACGGAGCGTGGAGCCAGGACGTTCAGTGTAATTCGAAGTTTCGCTTGGTTGGACGTGCACACAAGATCCTGACGGGGAGCGCGGCGGGGCTTCTAATTTGTATTTATGGGTCCCTGATTCGCTGTTTCGATTAACGCGACATCCCTGGCTCGCCGTCTTATCCGCGAATCGAGCAGCCGCGCTTCCATGATCCATTCATCCGATGATTCGGACCGTCTCCCTCGCATCGAGGCAATTTCGAATCGCTCGAGGTTCCGGCGCGTTCGAGACGCCGCACCGCTTCTTCGTAACCCCGATTTAATACACGTTGGAAGCGCGTGCTCGTTGTCCCCCGCGAGGCGCGTACCGGTTACCGTGTAGGCGTTGCAAACGCATAAACACGTCGACGGTGTCGGGCACGAGCGTCGACGTGTGCTGCGGGGTAGAGCAGAGGGGCGAGTGGAAGCTAATCAAGCATTTTGTCGCGTTGCCGGGCCGAAAGGGACAGGAGAATGTGGAGGTGAAAGGCGGCGGGTGTTAGCGTGGGCATGATTAGGGGCTGCCGCGCGTTGCAGACGAGGGATTTGAGGTTCGGGAATTTGTAGTACAAATACGACATGTGGACCGGCCAACCTACCAAGCCGGGCACGACCGAACGACCGTCTATGTAACGACCGCTGTAGGGTGGATGGGAGCAGAGCATCAAGCGCGCGTAACACGGCTATGGTCTCCTCGTTACAACTGCACAACTACCAAATTGCATTACTCTAGTCAGGAATCTCTGCGTTGCTCCGCTCCTCCAGTCTCCCCGACAGTTTCCCAAGGGGATTTCTACAGTTCCACCTTCTTGTTTCCGCGCGGGGGAGGCGCGGCGCGCGAGCGTTCCGCCGGCCTCAAAGGAAGCGCCCAGGACTTGAATGAACTTGGTGCTTCGCGAATCGCTCGAGACTCCCCTTCGGATGATTAGATTATACGGGCGAGAATGACGCGCGACGAATGGACGATAGTTTCGCGCGACACGACGTATCCGTCTGTTTCTCGTTTCTGACGTCATTACCAACGATTAATTCGAGAGTTTGGAATTTCGTGCGAAACTCCTTGCTTTCCTCCGGCCCTCTTCCCAACGCCCGAGCATTCTCAGCAAGATCAACTCGCAGTAATATCGAGCAGACACAGGGTGGGCTGTTCGACGCACGTGTTACCAGATTGTTAAGGCGGACGCTGACTCGAATACTGTTTGTTTACTTATTCCGCCAAAGTAAACGATGCTCGAAGTGTGCCCGCGTATACGCTGTTTCCCCGTTTCCTTATAAATAATATCGCGGCAAGTGGGACGACCTCGCGTGCGACGGATGTAGATTCGTCCGCACGAACTCCGTCGTCGAATGTTTCGTTTGTGCATTCGGTAGTTAGAGTTTCGAGTGCGCTTCACAGAAGGATCTAATGAAGCAAAACACGACGAATCGCATGAGCGTAATTTCGATGGTTTAACCGCCACCCGACCGCTATACCGTCGACGTCGAGATCAAACTTTCTCTCTTCAGCCGTATAATCGGACAATGAAGGGAGGAAAATGAAACCAAAAGATCCCGCGAGAAGCGGGTTACTCGAAAAATCCATTAACGCTCGATCGCGCGTTAACCATAAATTACGGGGAACGATTATAAATCACGGAATTGTTCAGGAAATTAAATTTCCCAGCTAGGATTCAATATATTCGTTCTACCTCGGATCTTAAGCGAGAACATATTCCTCAGTCGTCCGATTCATTTTTATCTTTCACCGATTCATCTTTTGTCCTCGAAACGATATCGACTGCTAGGGAAAAGCGCGTCGATTCGACTACATCGGTTTAAGCCCTGCGGAGCTTCGCTTTATCTTCGTTCGTCTTCCAGTTTCGACGGTATTTTCCCACGAACTTCGACTATTCGTAAACTGGATTCGTAGACTGTTAAACTATGACGGAGCACATGAAATTTGGACTTCGGTAGGGAAGATTCATCTTAAGAACATTCGTTTAAAAGTTTCGGCGTTTCCGTTCCTTCGAATAGGCTTGTTGTGAAAAACTTAGCAATGTTTTTTATCGTGGGAAACTGATGTAAGGGTTCTTGGTGATTGCGTCTGGAGAGGAGGAAGAGTTTCGGCAATGGAATCATTAATCCGACGATAAACACACCCGTGGCGGCGGGAGTTCCAGTGTTTGCGTAACAACAATAACGCCGCAAACGTTGTGCATCTGGCTGCAGAGATATGCCGGGTCACGTACGTCATTATTGCGCGGTCGATGCAACAAATTTTTTGGCGGGTCAGCTCAATAAAATCTGGTGTTTTCAAATGTACGAACCGGGCCAACTCGATAGCTTATCTCAAATAAAATGCAGAGCCGGATATGATTGAATATCTGGTCGGAGGAACAAATACTCCCCGTATTTTGATTCCGTTTTACGATTGGTACGCTTTCGATTCGAGGACGGCAACGTTCGTTCGGTGATTTACATTTATATAAATGCGGGCGTGAAATAGGAGTTTACAAAGGGAACGAGGGATAGTTGATATTCCTCTCGAACCGGGTTGCCTTTTAATTGTCCGGTGGACCCTAGTGCGATAGCTTTTATAACTTATTTCGTGGCTGCTTTTATGATTATATTCGTGGCTGCGACGTAAGGTAACTATGGGAGACGCTGCAGCGGTAGAGATGCTGTTCTGTCCGTATTTCAGGTGCAGCATTCATAGAAAATCAAAAAGTCGTTTTTCATTTCTTCAAAATTGTTTCTCTAGTAATTTAAGACGAATGAAAGCTGAGTTTCTTGCAGTATTTTCAAAGATTTTGTAGTCTTTCGAGGTAAAAATCTTGCTTATATGTCGTCTTTATGTTTACTATTGTAGTAATACAAAATTTATAGTTTTTCATGTTCTGACTTTTGTAATACATTAATGCGAGTCTGTAGAATATGCTTTTAATGCAATAAGTTATATTTGACATAATGCATGAATAGAAAAGCGTGGCAATCTCCTTGACATTTAGGATAGGTGTCACATTTTACTCTGGGTAGCTGCTGCACTATTTCAAAAGAAGTTAAGTCGATCAAAATGATTTTCTCAAACTGTATAAAATATAAAAGCAACTGTGTTGAGTGCTGGGAAAATTTCTACACAACTAAATCATAGGTTGATTGGATTATTTGCTTGGAATGTCAAAAGTGACTTCATGAAACATGTATGATACTACATGTAAATTATATTTAACTTCGTAAACGATTTTACAGTTACCTGAAACCGTAAACCGGAGTTACTGATTTGCAATACGTTTTTGGGTGAATAAGAACCTTAAAAAAAATCCGAAAAAATTCATACAGCATCCTTAAATCTTCTAAATTGAGATTAGAATATAGGATTGAGGCAATAGTTTATCTACAGTGGCTCCAAAAAGTATTGGCACACCTAGTTTTTTTGTAATGACTTTATCTAGACGAATGATATTTTGTTACAAAGTGCATCTGTCGTTACATTACTAAATATAAAAGCAGTTTATTCTTTTCGAAGTCTCAGTAACATCTTATAAAGAAATTATAAAAGAAAAACAAAACTTCGATGGCCAAATAAGTATTGGCACAGTTCTAATTGCGATAAAAAGCTTTCAATTATATGATAAATTAAATGTTTAATATTTCATATGCAATGAAATACGACAATAATATGATAATTATAGATTGCAGTCTTTGGATATGAATATAGTGATTGTTTTAGTTGTTTCGTCGAAAACTGTTTGCCATTCTTTTAGAAGTATGTGTTTTAGGTTGCTTTTATTAGAAATTTTTCTTTTTCTTATTTTTTTTGTCTAATACGTGTCACAAGTTTTTACTTGAATTAATATTCGGTGACCGATGGTGTTTAAAGTTGTTTTGACATATTATATAATAACCATTCTTTTATTTTTTTCGTGGAGTGCTTCGGTTCATTACCTTGTTGGAAATAAACAGTTTCATTTAGCTTGAGTTCCTGTACACTTTGCGGTAAATTATCACGCAACATGTTGATACGATACTCGGATTCATTATCCCTTCGATAAAAGTAAGATTCCCTATCCCATTATACCTCATACATCCCCACAGCACTGCATACATGTCCATTGCCGTGTTTAAAGGTTGGTCGCAAATTTTTCGGATCAAAAGCTCTGTACTGGCTTTTCTCCATACAAACCTTCATCCATCGGATCCACAAATATTAAATTTAGATTCACCCGAAAATACGATTTGCTTCCATAACTCTATTGGTTTTTCAATACACGTTTTTGCACATTCTAAAAGTTTCAGTTTGTTATAATAAAAAAGCTGGGTGTGTCAATACTTTTTGAAGCCACTTTATTATTGCAAGTATACAAAGTGAAGAAACACAGTTTATAAATTTAGTAAGGCATAAAAGATCCTGGTTTACGAAGTAAGGGATAATACTGTACTATATCTCAGCCTACTTCTTTTTCAAATGTTTTATTTTAATATTTTGTGATTTCAACAAATGAAGATAGTTCACTTTACTGTCTCTTTACTTATTTTTCAAATAATAGGCCTATTTATATTTTTAAGAGCCATATTTTAAAACTAATTACATATTAATTATAAATCTATCTGCACGCTTTCTCATGCTATAATTGTATTTTAACGGGATATCCCTTTTGTATTGAATAAATAATTAAATAAATAAATAAAAATAAAAAGTTTAATTTAAAGGCTTAGATTGCAAATGAAACATTTTTGTTTCTCCCCGAAAGAAGGAATTTTTACTTTCAATTTTATAAACATAATTATTGCTACTTTCGCTTATTTCAATGAAAATAGTTACACAACATATTTTACAAACAACATCTATTCCTAAAATAATGTTTCACTATGAAATTCAAGCACAGTGTCAATTTCTGTGAACATGCGGCACGTCTATCGACTCTATCCGTCCGTCCCAGTTGGAGCTACTTCTCTCGGGATTCTGTCGAAAAGTATGGCAGATGTTCTACGTTCCAATTACCTTTATCACATGGTAAGACAATATGTGTCCGCGACACAGCCTTTAGTTCCGTGTCCCGCAGCCGGTTCTGTGCGCCGGCAGAACGGATAATTTGGCTCGTGTGTCTATTAGTCCGAGCAACTATCCGTGGGATTCGTAATCCAGTTTCTAGTTTACCTTCGATCGAAGCCACGATCCGCGGTCGTGAAGGCGCGGGTACATAGGTAATCGGCGAACTGCAGTTGCGGCAAAGTTCGAAATGCCATCTGTTCCGCGAGCCATCATATAGCCGCATAGTGATGGATTAGAATTCGAAATTTCGTTCGCCGTTGGCTCCTGGGCCGAGCGTTAACGCGCTCCACTACCTTCGATTTCGCAGATCGGAAGCGCTAACGAACGGCCAATTAACCGGGAATATTAATAAACTTTGAGTAAATGTGTTCGGGGCGGAGGAGCCGCTTCGCGTCGAGCCGCCGCGCCGCCGGGCGGTTCGATTAAGTTGATCGCGCTGGGTGAACGGGTATCTTGATGAGTTTTAGATAGAAAGGGGGCAGGAATTAAGCGACGGAGTAAAATAGAATGTTAAATAGTCTCGTCGCGGTTGCGCGCGAAGCGATTAGAAACAGAGGGAAGGTTGAACGAACAAAGCGCACGTTTCACGCCGTGCAAGCCGCAACGACGAAACTTCGTCGTTCGTTACGCGTTGGTAAATTGCTTTCATAACTAGTACAATGTACTGTCATCTACCTTACAATGGATACCACCAAAGTTTCGCATTTCATTTCCCAATTTTCATTTCGTTCTGAATGAGGCGTTCGGTCTTTCAACTCTCCAACTGTCCCGGACTATACTGTTTGTCGAATGATAAACCGCGATCGAACGTTTCACGACAGAAAAGAAATAAGCGCGACGTGCAAGTCGAACGCGTATTAGCAACTATCGGAGAACAACGATCGTCTCTCTTTCGAAAGATCGTTTCGAAGCGTGCATAAATCCCCGGTGATCCGCTCGACGTTTTTCCGGCGTATAATTGTAGAATCGAAGCCGTAATTACTGCTCGTGGGACATTTTTTAGTCACGATTGCGGAGGCGATTGCGCCGGATCGAATGAATCGTCTCTGCAACCGTTCCCGCCGTACCGCCACGGTCATCATTGCTTCCCTCCCACTCTCCCCCTTTGCCGCCCTTCCAATGCATAACGATAGTCAATTCAATTTGAATCGTGGCCAAGCTCGACAGGACAGTTAATTTCGCACGAATGACGGCCCGGTCTCGCGAATTTGCTGCGCGATTCATTCACGCGGATCGTATGGATTGTGTTTCTCTTATCCTCGTTTCACGTTTTTCCTCCCGCAGTATGGGTGCGATTGACGGAGCGAGTTGTCGATCGAAATCGAGTTCCACGCGCGAGCGTAATTAATCTACGCGACGATAAGTCGCTCCGGGATTTCAGAATCGGGATCGTTCACTTCCCGAATCTTTGGAAGCATTTGTCCTAACGCGGGTGGCTCGTAACCGTCGCTACTAATGTCGAGTCGTCTCGGACCTGGCTCCAATAAAGGCCAAAACGGACACCGCAATCTCTGCCCCCGGTGGTTGCTCCTCTCTCGCTTCCTCCGTCCGTTTCGATCCCTCTGTCCGTCCTCGTCGCGCGCGTTCGCCACGGCAAATGGCGCGCTCGGTTGGAGGGTGAATGAAACGAAGGCGTGGCGCGCACGTTGATTCATAGTGTGACTGTCATCCGAGAACAGAGTTGCGGAACATCGATTTAGAAGAACGGCCCCGAAAGTTGCCCGATTATTCTTGCCTTTTTTCCCTCCGAGCGTCCTCGATTGACGGTGTCCTATTGATCGGCGTCGCAAATTAAACGTATAGAAATCGGCTTTTTTTTTCGTCCACGAATCTCTTTCCGCTTCATCCTATCGTAAGAGAATTGTGTCCTGCGCCACGCGACGAGCAACGTTTTGACAATTACCATCGTCCGTTTCGATGATGGATCCATTATTAAATCGACGGATCACGCGTGTAATATTATAGCGGAATGAATATAACGTTTCGACAGACGTTGCATACGAATAGCC
This sequence comes from Perdita meconis, assembly GCA_030770465.2. Lineage (NCBI taxonomy): Eukaryota > Metazoa > Arthropoda > Insecta > Hymenoptera > Andrenidae > Perdita > Perdita meconis. The sequence continues at coordinate 7,308,209 of JASKOS020000007.1, forward strand.
TCCGGATATCGACACTTCCGTCACTGTAATGAGAAGAGTCCGTTTCGGTAGCGAAGTACGGCTTCGATAACTATTTGAATTTATAATGATCGCGACTAGCGTTTCAGTCTCGTCGATTCAGACGGTATTCAAAGTTAAGCTGTACACCGAGGAAGCCGTGCAAAGAGAATCAATCAAAACGATAGACGGCGTTGCGATGCTTCAAAGAATGGAACGCTCGAGCGGAAAGAAGCTACTTTATTGACAGACATAGAAAATCGGATTCATTGAGAATCGCGCATTGTTGATCGTTCCTCGAGAGAATAGTAGAAAAACAGCTTTGGCTCTGGTTTCTAAGGCGGTTGTTTCGTCCGTCCGTTTTTGTTGATATTCTCTTTTAGGTGAATAACGAAGACGAATTGCTTCGAGTAATGGGAGAATCGGATAAGGCAAGCCAGCTGCCACTTTCGCGTGGATTGAAGACTGAACCTAAGTGGAAAGGCCGCTTGCTAATTACTTTATCTTCCCTGAATTGGGAATGACTGAATTTTAAGATCGTTATAGGTCAAGGAAAAGAGCCATTTCATCTCAAATCGCACAAGATTTGTCACATGGTTTCCAATTTGTTTCCAATGCAGATCACTTTTTCTTACACTCGAGAAAACAATATGTGTAAAATTTTGGTGAAACACAAGTTTCAAAAAGATGGAGCGATTTTGAAAACACAGAAAAAAAAATATTATGAATTAAGAAATATTAATGTTTTTAGGGATACAGATTACATAGAATAGTAAATTGTGACGACACGACGTTGGACGGCTCGTCGCGCTTAAGTATCGCGCGTGGTACATATTATTATAAACATAATGTTTTTTCGGCGTTATCAAAATCGCTCCATCTTTTTGAAACTTGTGTTTCATGGAGGAAATTTTCAGAGAATTGAACAGCAGTTTTTTATAATTAATCTGAGGGTGGGAACAACGTCGAATTCGAAGTTAAAAATGTTCTTTAAAATTGTATTATTTACTATAACCGTGATTAAGAATTGTTATATACGGTCGCAAAGATGATTTTTTCAGCTTTAACATGAATATAAATATAAGAGAACGGTTCGCGAGTACTGTTCGAATAAAATATTTGCAAGCAGTTCGTAAATTTTCTATAAACACTACGCAATTCCTTCACACAGGTTACACGAATTATTGAACGTTGAATGTTATCGAACTATTAATTATTTCTACGAAATTCAACTGTTATACTGTTCGTGAACAGTTTGCGAACGGTAGTGGAGACGCGCCTTCGCAACAACTATTTGAAATACAAGATTAAAATTTTACATAGATTGTTTTCTCGAGTGTAAGAATAAGTAGAAAATCGGAAACTGTGTCAAAGAGTAGGTATAATAAGAGGCGACACTCCAAGTGTCCCTTTAAATTGGCTGTGTCTCTTGCATCTCTTTCTAAGAATGAAATTACCGAACAAAACACCCTATGGGCATTTAAATTGGCTGTGTTATTTTGACTTTTTCTAAAAGTGGTTTTCTTTTCGAGTGTCGCCTCTTGTTATATGTGCTCTTTGACTGTGTGGCAAATCTTGTGTAATTTTACGTGTAATGGTTCAAAAGCGAATCGCAGCATTTTCTATGCGTTCTCAAACGGCATCGTAATCTTTAGTGGAATATGTCAGGTTCGTAGTGTTATGTAACGGAAAGTATTAAAAGATGTGTCCTTGCAGCCACCTTTTTTCGTTCATATCGTATTCTGGGCATAAATTGCGCACCGTCGCTGGAATGGGGTGTAGCGCTCTCGGTTGCTATTCTGGTGATTATCATGATTATAGAGATACGTTTATGGTCGTTTGCCAAGAGAAATGGTAGCATCTAGCGGAGGTAAAGTGGTGCCCGCGGAGCTACGGCTTCGTTCTTATTGCACGAAAAGTATGGTAATCCGGCAAAGTGTGAGAACTTCTACGAACGATTATTCAAAGGGAGGCAAGGGCAGCCGTTCGCGCTATTCCATGGAAATTAGATTCAAGGAATGAAATTCTTTTGTCTAATTAGAGCACAATATCTTTCCCGGGTTTTAAGCTTACTCTTTCGCCTGTACCGTGGATCAAACGTTCCATAAGAATTAATTGCTTTTCTCGAGAATGACGGTCCGCATTATTTTGCTCTCGCCCCTTCGGGGTATTCGCTCCGGACACGTCGAATCTGTCCTTTATGATTGAAGCAATAACGTTGACACGATTATAAAATATTTCCTCAACCCGGAAATATTATTATTAACTTTTTCATGCAGCGACGCGCCTTGTATTCAATCGATAGGAGTATTGTTTCCAATTTGCTCTCATTCGTGTCGTAAAGGTCCGCCGTTATAATCCGTTAACGGTAACTCAGTTACCAAACTGATATTCCCTTTGATACTTGCAGGCAAAGCGGTACCTCGTTCGCGATAGAATTGTTAATTATAACAATGTTGCACGACGGGTCGAGCTTGATCGACGTACTATTAATTCGATTGAAACCTTCGATATGCTAATTCGAGTTTCAGATACAAACACGAGATACAAGAGAGAGGAAAAAAATACGCAATCTACTTTGTAATACATGCAAATCATTGAGCCTTTTCAACCGGCGATACGTTATCGTAGTAAACGTTTTTCATCAATTTTCAGTGCGCCATTCAAAATCTGCGTGCGCAACAGACCGAAAAGCCTTGCTCGCGGGTTCATTTTTGTTCCTGCGTTATTTCAGAATGAAATGTTTTCATCACGAAATAACGAGACCGTCCGATGTTTGTCCGAGTACCAATACCCACTGTCCATGACATTACACGCCTCTCTGAAAACAATGTGCAACCTGCCGGGATAAATGTAGGAATCGTATTGTCTGTTTCTTCGGCTGTTTTTCATCGATCGGAGGCCGATCGCAAATCGAGATGGAAAATTTCTAATTGCCGCTACAGGCCTTATTAATGGCCAAGGGTTATTCGCATTCCACCGATAACGTTGTGGATTATGGCTCCGGTTTCTAAGTGCTCTCGATCCCTTTGTACCTCTTGATCAACGCGATCAGAGTTGACACGGTTGGCAGTTTGCGCCGAGTGACCAACTGCGATGCCATGGCTGAATAGTGAACTAGAGCTTGAGCGATCTAGCACGGCCGATGGACTCGCATAAATTAGAAGCGTTAATATGCGTTAGGGCAATTCTATCCTGGTTATTGCCCAAGGGATCATATCGTATCCCTGTGCTCGTATCACGCGCTCAGCTATTGTATTTCCCGTTCCAACGCGATTTCGCGAAACATGGCTCAGTGAATCGCGAAAAGTCATAAATCACGCGCGGCTACGAATAGAAACAATTAATAAATACAAGGCGGCCCGAGGTCCCGAGGTAATTCAATTATTCCCTGTTACGTCTAGTCGTTCCTTCCTTCTGAGAGGAGGGAAAAGATTGATCAATTGTCGCAATTCGTGAATAATCGTATATACTTGTGGAAGGTAGTAGATGGATCTGGGAATTGTAGTTCAACTTGGACAAAAATGTCTGTGAAAAAAAATAAAATGGTTCTGTAGTATAAAATGTAGTATAATGTGAATGTAGCATATGCGTTTAATGAAGTATGAATGTAGTTTCTATTTTAATGCATTTATTTATTTATTTATTTATTTATTAATTACCGGCACATACCCTTTAGTATACATAATGAATGTTTACAAAATGAAATGAGCCATACATTTTTGCTTTTAGTTCGATGGTAATGTACAAGATTTAATCGCTTTGCAAAATGCATTTTGCGAGAGAGAAATCATATCAATTTTACATGTAAATTAGCTTCAATCAATACTCTATTTGTAGGGTCAGTAGAACTACATTTGTATGTTAGTAATCTATAGCTTAATACAAAATTATTTCGAAGATTTTTCTGAGGTACACTTAGAATTAGATTAATTCTTCGGATGAGTTCAGAGCAATTTATCTAAAGTTAACTATTTTAAAAGTAAAAACTAAGTCAGATATAATTCTACGATCAAACAATGTTTATCATTTTGTAAATTTCAGTATATTATTACTTTCCAAGGAATCGAGCTGCAAATCTAAGGAAGTGTTGTACTTTCTCAATAAAGTAATCGTATTTTTTATGCATAGAATTTCAGATAACCAAAGCATACTCTAAAGTCTAAGGAAGTGTATAATAGCAAGAGCGTATATATGTTTGTGAAATGTTTAGCATGTCTAGTTACGAACCCAAGAGTTTTGAGCGACTTATTAACTATTAGTATTACCTTATATACTATTATTAATTATTATTATAGTGTTGTCAAAGTCTAAGCATGGATAGAAATTTACTTCATTTACTGTAACTCATACAGTATTTTGCAATTCGTATGGATAAACGTAATGTAGTGTTTCGTCCGAGTGTTTGGTCCCGATTGAAAACGCCGAGTTTGTAACAGTCTCGAAAAACTTGTCTTTTTGAAATTGTTCCCTTTCGTGAATTTACTGTTCTTGCGTTGTGTGTTATATTGCTTAATTATTTGTAAAACTGTCCTTTATTCTAATAAATCCCACAATTGAGTCATTTTTTTGGAGTTCATACGCGATTACTTGAATTCGGCGCGCGCAGAAGTATATAAAGGCGCCTGTAAACAGTCGCAACATCGAGTGCTCGTACGCGCTCAGCCCCTATCCCGTCCACAGTAAGTTGCGCGTCAAGCCATAAAAATCGACCCTTTTCGACCCTCTTAATTGCGCGCAGCAACGAATGTTGCGACTGTTTACAGGCGCCTTAAGCGCTCCACTTCATTATTATTTGCTCGGAGCGCGAGCGCGCGCCTTTCTCCGCGGCTCTCGTAAATCACGGCCCTCATTGACATATCCGCGCGATCTTTAAAGGAGAAATAATTGACAGATTAGTGCGTAGGGCCGATAAATAAAAAAATCGCGAGGGAAGGATTTTGATTGCGGCGGCACGGTCCCGACGTGTGTACGAGGATGCCGGTGCGGCGTCTCGGGCGTCGATTGGTCGATGGGAACGCGGCGCCGACGCCTATTGGTCAGCGCGCGGAGGTGCGTTCGATAGCACGGCTCGAACCCCCAGTACCCGGCAGAACCTCGCACGGGAAACTGCTCCGTTTACGTGTCGCCGCTTTCGAAGCTTGGAAGCTCGCGTCCGTGGACCGCGTGCCATCTCGATCCTCGGCTCCGTACCACCCTTCTTCCTGTGTCGACCTGCGCCGCCGCCTGTTTTCGTCGCGGCGATCGACAGTCTCGCGGCGATCGCGGATCGTTTCGTCTCGTTCGCCCCGTTTTCTTCACCGGGTCGCATTCCACGTATTGGTTTGGTTGAACGACGCGCGTCCAGAACGCGGCCGGAGTTCCGCGACGCCGCCGCCGCAGCCGCCGCGCGTCGTTGCGTTGTTTCCTTTCGCGGCCGTCAAGTCGAAAAAGCGGTCGCCGCTGACGACTCTGCGGATCCGCCGACCGCCGCCGGGTGTCGTTACGTGCTTTCATTGTGACCGAGCCCTTTTGTGTTCCGCGAGCCCTCGTTTATTCAGTGCCCTTTTGTTGTTTTTTCGAGGATTTTTCATCCGCATCCTGGCGAGCACCGACTCCAACGCCGAGGACCGCGTCTCCTTCTCTTCCACACGCTCGCGTCGCTGGTAAGTGGCCTTCTCTTTTTCCCAACTTCGATCGTCTTTCGCTCGCTCCACCGATCGTCCGTGCGCGCCTTTGTTCCTCGCGTTTCTCGCGCGATGACGCTTTCGGAGCAAAGCTGCGTACGAGCGCGCGATAACAGGTCGAACGAATGAAGGTCAGACCCTCGGAGCCATGACCGTCCGCGGAAGATTGCTTTCGTACGTGACTCTTTTCGCGAGTCGCCTCCGTCCTTCGCGTTCACCTGGTGCGCGTAAACACCCGCGGAAAGACGCAGTGACTCGTTCAGGACGTTTTGTTAATGGAAGCGCTGGTTGTTTACCCACGCCGGGGGAATATACTTTCGCGGTCGGACCGAACGAGTTGCAGCTTTCGGTTTCGATTGAAAATCGAGCTTCGAGGAAGCCGTAAATATTTGCCGATGTCGAAAGCGGTACCAGAGACGCGCTCCTCCGCGTTGACGTTTGTCATGCTCCGTTCAATATTTGGTTTTCCACGGCTACCGCGGGCTTCGTGCGACGATTAAGTGTACACCGTTACCAACGAATGCTTTGCCAACTTTTTTCTTCCTTTTTTTCCATTTGTATTGCGTTCGTGGTACGAGTAATTAGAGAGCTCTCTGCATAATGAGATGCAGAAGGCGACTCGGAACACCACGTGTGACCTATTTGCATCGTAAATCGGGTTGCATATGACTTTCGAGCCTGCTAAAATTGTAGTTTCAGATGAATGGGTTAATTAAAAGATTCTATCTAATTACGGGGACGATAATTAATAGTTACTGTATAATGTATCTTTAGTAGTTGTCTGTCTTCTCGATCATTCTCATGAGCACAGTTGACGATCGCTCGGCGTCGGATCACGGATGCGTTAACTCGTGGAATTCGCTTGCATGCTTCCTGTCAGTTCGTCGAACCCTGTCCTCATCTCGTTTCACAAAAAGACCAGGATTCATCTCGTGGAACTCGTTCGCGTTTGATATTTAAACTATGCAGAAGATCGCGACGCATCGCGCTTCGCTGTCTTTTTCGATTCAGGATGTCCGCCATGCTCGTCGAAAAATAAGTAACCAGGAATCCTTCTAGCAGAGAATCAGTCTCGAATGCTTTTCCCTCTTTTAGAGGTGCGCCACGGCAGCAAGGAATTCGCAGCCGTCAGGGCGGAAATCTTTTCTTCCCTTCGCCATCTATATTTCTGCACCATCGTCGTGTAAATATTTACGCATACGCGATAACTTTCGCGCGTGACACGCTAGAGTTGCTGGATTACCCCGAGTGCTCCGTTAAAAAAGAGAGAAATCTCGTGTCGCGGGCGAAAATCGTTTTCAGTCTCTGTTTCAAGCGATTTTCTTTATTTAGTTACGGCATTGTCGTCAGGAATATTTAAAGAAACGGTCGGAAGTTGATGGAAATAGATAGGGGTGTCAAGGTTATTTAATCTTATACACGTGCAATCGTATCTTGACATTTTTTTTTAGCATAGTTTATAATGAAATATCTTGCGCGTAAACGTGTCACATTAATTTCCCTTTCGCGTTTAGCACGAGGAAAAAGTGGCAAGATGTTTGACACGTACGCGGACGAATCGTTTCGACTGGCGGTCGCATTTCTCCCCGTCGCAGTTGTACGGATTATTTATAGAATATCGGTATATCTGCAATATGTAGATAACCGCACCGCGCCGATATTGGTTTTACGAGCGTGGGATCCAGTGGCAGTACGCGCGTGTACGTAGTTGTTTCGAATGCAAAGGGCTGCGAGTCGCTATCGAACGAGAATCGACCGTTGTTTCATATGAAAATCTATACGTCGAGATCGATCGACTTTGGAGAACCTGGCCGCGCAAATTATTTTTCTGCAGAGGCGAAAAGCTCCCGCAATTGTCGAGGCGTTGTTGTTCGCGAGCAAAGGCAAGGTTCTGCGTGATGTCGAATATAAAAGCGAATTGCAGAGAATGAAAAGCTTTTCTTTTTCTGTTTTACGAGCGTGCACGTCATCGAGAAAGAAGTTCGCGCGTGAAAAGATGAAAATCTTTTCTTTCCGTGCCCGATTGTATTTGGACGGTTTCTTTCGCGTGCGTGCGTGCTTTCCATCGCGGAACGCCGTACATTTAAAATAAAAAATACGAGAGGTCGAATGATTGAACGTCGCGCAGAAAGCACCGATTCTCTTCGTTCAGCTCGCACTGTAATAATTAAAGCTGTACAATTTTCTGCGTTCCTTGCCGAGTTAAATACGTAACGGACTTGGAAAGTGCACAGATAGGGTGAAAGAACAGGAAAGGGGAATTCGTTAAAGCTTCTTTTTGTTGCGCCGCAGGAAACTCGGATTACATCTTATTACACGTGAGAACTCCGCTAGCCGTTTTATCTTCGCGCGTATTTCAGAATACTAATCGTATCTGCGAAAAGTCGCGATAACACGCTCGCTCGTGCATAGTACGTGAGAAAGTGAAGAGTTTATATTTCTACATATTTATTTAATAAACAGGATGAATTTACTTGCAATTTTTTTTCGTTTTCATTGCAAAAAGAGTAGTATTGCCGTTAAATATCCTCGCCATAGATTCGATGAATATTTCGGTTGCTTCGCGTAGCTCATCGGCACAGCAACGCTCCACGTTCCTTCGTGTTACACGTTTTCCTTTTTTGTGTTCGACACGTTGTTTCTATTCACCGGCTCCGACTCCGATCTATCGATCGACGATCGAGAAGGCTCTCGAATTCGGGGCGAGCAAAGGGGTACGTGCAGAAAAGCGCGCGGCAGAGGCTCGACGAAGCATAGCCCTCGAGGAGGCTACGAGAGGTGACTAGAGAGCTTCTGAAGTGGCTGAAGCACCAGCGCGAACAGGACTCGAAGAACTTGCGGGAAACCTAATTCGAGGACCTACGTACCCGATAGTAGAGACAAGGGCCTCATGCATATTCAGCGTATTTGTGGTCAGAGCAGGCTGGTAACTCATTGTACCGGAAGGCCCAGCATTTGCCTCGCCTTGACACGAAGGGTAGGAACGTGGAAATTGGCAAGGGTCGGGCGCGCGGAGCGTTCGTTACTCAAACGCCGCGCGACAGGTGAAAGGATGGTTCGTCTTCGTCCCTCTCTTTCTCGCTGCGCACCTGGCCGATTTAATGATTTCAGGCTAAATTGAAATAGCCTTGGGGACCCGTTTCCGGGGGGGGGGGGGAGGGGGTTCGTCTGACTGGTTCCCCCGTAGACGACGTTGCTTAGTCGTCGAGCAATCTATTTTTGATCTTAAAAGGCGAGAATTGCTGGGGAAAAGGAACGAGGGAAATTGGCTGGAGGCAGATATGCATAATTGAAACGTATCGACAAAGTGCGCCAGATTTTTTTGCCCTCGTTCTTTCCCTGAATTTTTTATCGTTATCAAATGCACCGAATGCTTGACGTCAAAGTTATTTGGAACGTAGACTTTTTGCCTCGGTGCCTCTGCTGGCGTCGATGTCTCCGGTTCTAGGGCATCGCCGTGTCTCTTGATTCTTCTCTATGGAGTGCCCGGGAACACCGACTATTTAAACATTAGTATTCTCTGTAGTTTGCTGCCCGAAGGGTTGTCTTATTTTCTTTGCTGTTCCTCTGTTGTTTTCTACTCTTCGTCGAATGGCGTTAGTCGTAATTGGCTGGCCTCGGGCAGCGCGCTGTAACAACTGACTGGAAGTTACTTACACGTGCAGTTTTCTCCTTCGAACGTTTGCAACGTGTCGTAGTCTAGGGCTAAGGGCGTGTCCGTGTCGTTCGTAACCGCATCGCGATAGATCGCAGCTTTTCCGTTCGTCCCGAATCGAAGCCTGATTTTTAATCAATGCCTTTACGTAAGAGGTTGTGCAATTGCATGAACAGTTCTTTCCGATTTCGGCTGTTCGATAACGTTCGAATTTATAGCAGCCGTAAAGTTGGTTCGGAGATCCGTGTGGGTTACGGAAGATTCGAAGGGAAGGAGAAGGTTTTGGGAAGAAGCGACGCTTGACTCTCGGTTAGAAGCTCGCATCGAAATTTACATATCAATGGAGGATGTTTATCGATGACTTGTCCTTTGAGGAGAAAGGGATAGAGAAGTGAACTGTCACAAACAGAAGTGCTTGTTACACGTGGATGTTGAGTAAGTCCCCTCGACCAGCTCAGAAATACTCTGTTGTTATTTTCAGCGTCATTTCGTGTCTCGCAGCGTTTGTTCCTTTGAAGAGCGATTCGATTGACCGTCCCGTGTTCTTTGTGCGATAAACCATTGCAGCGATCAGCGTCCCAACGAGCAAACATTCTTCAAAGAGGAGTTCCCGTCGCGTTCGTTCGCATTTCTCGGTCTCGTTACGCGTGTTTTCCTTTGTCTTCCGACGAGGAACGCACACGGGCTCGATATTCTTCCGTTCGTCGTAGACGATTCGACCGACTCTTATTTCGAGAGGGATATTCGCTACCGAAAATTTCCCAGTCGCTTTTGAAACCGGCGCGGCGGCTGGTGCTTTGCATATGCTCCACTGCACCGGGGGATAATGTACGGCTATCCGACCGCTATTCCCTTCGACAAAGGACAGTTTTGCACATTGCAGTCACGTAAACCCTTCCACTTGCTCCCTCTCCTCTCCTGATTTTGGATTCCTCGTCGCGCCTTCTTCTCGAGGTCAAAATATCACCGGGTTCATGCGGCGCGTAACACACGCTCCTTGGAAATCGTTTTCCGTCGATCTCGAACCGGCGCGGCGCCGATTCCTCGGATCCCGCGATTTTCGAACCTTCCCTGCCGTTTTCCGATCGCGTTTCGGTATCGCGCAACCTAAAATTCGAACGATCACGTTCCCGGGAAACTTGTGAAAACCTTATACCGTATCTCCGCGGCACAGAAAAGTTTCGCTCTTCGCTCCCCGATTGCAAATTTCCCACCCATAACTTTTCCGCGCGTTCCGCGGGAAAAACTCGTCCGACCGGGGCGTCGCGTCGTGGGCGTTCGTTTAAAATTCTATTTTGTCGGTCCTCGGTTCGTACGCTCCACGAATAGACTCGCTCGGATCAACTTCCATGGAACATCTTAAACATCGAACACCTCGATATTACTTGGCGAGGGGATTGGCGCATGCAAATCGCGTCGGCGACGCGATGAACCGCGAAACGAATCGACGCGAACTCCAGCGGGCTGTGATTAAATCCGAGATGCAGCGAGATGCAAACGCCAGGGACATCTCGATCTTTCTCTTATTTCTACGGACGACCCGATCCGTCGTCGGCGCTCCGATATCAACCGCGAATCTCTGTTGTCTTGAGTTTTTCGCTCGGGCGGGTCGCGGAGGCAAATTGGATTCTTCGAATCAGAATGGAAATTCGTCGGTGCGTAAACCCCGCGCCACCGGGGCCTGTTTTTCACGTCGTGCACGTAGTTCGTTCTTCGTGGTGCAAAGCGCAAACCGAGATGAAGAAAGCGAGGGGGAAAGAGAGAAAGGTGGTGCGATTGTAGGTGGAGAAGAAGGAGCGTGGGTGACAGTACGGGATGTATAGAGGCGGTCGCATTGATTCTTCGCCGAAGGCCGGGGAGTTGCTGTAGAGGGTGGTTTTCAACCTTATCTTCTCTCTCGCTCGCTCACTCTTCCTCTCTCTCGTTCGATAATGGAGGCTTGTACCGAGATACCTGCCTACCCGCTTATATCATATACATCGTGCGTGTAAATATTTGCAGGAGTACAGGTGCGTGTGCACTTGTGTGCACATGCACGCTTGCGAGCGCGAGCGCGCCTCCTGTAGGTACAATATTCACGCGAGCCAAAGCCACACACGAGAAGGATACCCCGAACGACGGAGTCGATAGGGAACTTGGAGCCAGGAGGCACTTTGCGTGATTGGCCGAGCTGCGCGAACAATGACAGGTCTTAACCTTCCCGTTCGCTTCCTCGCTTCATAGAAATTCATCGATAGGTCTAAACTTTTCTGACGCTCAATGTCTGTTCGTTGGGACAGATGCATCCAGGAAACGAAAGCAATACCTCCAAGTAAACTCTGCAGAATATACAGGGTGTTACGTAGCTTGTGGTACAACTGGGCAGAGGGGTGGGTGATTTTGCATGAAAAAATAAGTCCAAAATGGCTTTGTTTCTAAGAAAATTGATTTTCTTCCAAGATTTCATTCCATTTGTTTCTAAGAATAAGAGTCGATGCACACGAGCTTCTACGATCATTGCGATTTCATGTCAGTGACGCTGTACGATTTGTGAAAAACATAGTAGCATGATGTAAGGACGTCATGCGTAGTAGAATGCAAAATTGCAGTAACTTTCTATCGCTCGTGTGCGTCACAACTTTTGATGTCATGACATTATAACATTGAAGGTATGTTTTCACGTGACACTAAAAATCATGACTAGACAGCGGAGTTTATGCATTTATGGCAATGTTGAGCATGCAAAAAATTTACAAAACTGTTGGCATAAACGAAAATATAAAAGAAATCAACAATATTATCCAAGTTAGAACGTTTAGAACATTAAACATGCTTCCAAGTTCCAATTCTTTATGTGCGCTTATAAAAATTTTATTTTTCATAAAGATCCGCTGTCTGATCATGACAGTTTGTATCATGACGCTAAAATTCGCGATTTACTGCCACGTGAAAACGTATCTTATTGTTAGTAGATAGCGGTACCACACTGGTTTTTATTTTATGTTCACCGAAATTGTCGAAATTACCCCGCTTTCTCCTAATTTTTGGATGACCCAATAATCACATATCCCAGACTTGATTGCGTTTGGAGCTTGTGCACGCAGCTGTAACGGCGCGTAGCGAAGGATAGTTGAACGTTGCATTTGGAATGAAAACGCAGTCATTATCCTCTCGCGAGTATAAAACATTTCCGCCATTCTTTATAAATCTTGGCGAGCAGCACTTTTCCCGATTAAAAGAAACCGATATCTATTTCTCTCGGGCTTCTCTGCCTTTAGACGTGGTAGATTTTCGACGCAACGGTTTCTCCGCATTTATCGGGAAACGATGGTGGTGGGTGGGGCGGTGAGTAATTTGGTTAGGTGAAGTATTTTTCTCAGGCAATATTGGAGAGTACGCAGCGGCGCACCGCGTTTTGCCTATAGCGGCGAAAGCGAACTCGTCGTCGGCACTCTTTTCAATTGTGGGACGTTTTAAAAGTTTAAACCCCCCCCCCTCCTTCCCCGGCTCATGCATTTTCATTCGCGCCGTACGAATCCCCCGCGAAATTTTCGGCGTTTCCGATTCCGAGCGTCAAAGTTATTCGAACGATTCTTCGGTATTTTTAATCAACGGCTAGCGTTCATTCATGGAATTCTAGTTCTTCCGCTCGATAGCTTGCTGCGCAATATTCTCCCATTGTTTCTTATATTAGCGGGGAGGCTTAAAAGAGATTCGTTCGAAGACGGTGCGTGGAATTTCGCCCCGTTCTCCCCGGATCGATGACAGGTCCCGGAAGGGAGAGTAAATAGGGCAAGAAGGGTTCCAGAGGAAAGGGTAAAGCGAAGGCAGGTGAAATTGCCTTGCCAAGAAAATATTCTCTCGGCCGCGTTCGTCGCATTCCAGCAGGATCATTACGTCAAATAAAAGAAATCTTTCGAGTCCTTTTCATCCGCCTCTCTTCCTTTCCCTTCTTTTTTCCACCCGACTCGCACTTCGCTCTGCCTCCTTCTCTCGCCGGCGCGGCGGGCTCCTTCTCTTCGTCCTGCCCACGCCCGATCTTCCCCAAAGTCGAAACTCGCTCGGATCCTTTACAGCCTGCACCCTAACTTCGTTCAGGTTATTCGTTGCTGCTGACTACAGCAACGGAACCTTCACTGTCTGCAAACGGCAAGGGGAGAATCGTAAGCTGTACAATCAGCTTTCCCAGTACAATTCGGTGCACTTACCGCACCACTGGCGAAGGATCCAAATGTACCTGCATTAACTGGTGCACCGATCACCAACGTTGCATTTGATGCTTGGCCACGTCCTACATGTACGAACCCTCTAAAACATTATTTGGTTAGAAATTTGTAGCAGAGTTATGTTACGTGCCTTAACGATCCTCGCAATTGTCTTTTAATTAATCATCTTTTCGATCTGCTCTAATAAACCGCGCGCGGAGAATAGCTTCAATTTATTCCCTATAATCCACAGAAAAGCACAGAAGCTTTCAACTAAAGTACATATTGCAACTGGGATTATTGAATAGCTTCAAATGAACTACGTAGGTTTGCTGTAGGGAGCGCATAATTTTCGTAGGTTCGACAGCACGGTCGCATTGATCGAGCTTTACGGTCGATCAGATTATTTTGTCAAGTCAACAAACGCGTATTTGCTATCGAAGCATCGATGGATCTGTATTTTCGAGCGAGCTTCTCTTGAATCTCCGAACAGCTATTCTCTCGTTCCCTCTCGCGTCCCCCCTCTCTGTTTCCCTTGCAGCACTGTAACTAAATCAACGAAACCATTGTGCCACAGTTAATAGCTCAACCGAATTAAGCTCTTCGGTCGCGTAAATGAGCTACAAATCGTTGCAGGCTCGACAGCTTGCTGGAGAGTGCTTAGCGAAAATATTACGTACAGTCTCGTTTTAACCCACCGGTCGAAACATTCATTTTAATTCGTGTCGTCGCGAATCCAAATCCTTGCGCTACGTTCGTTCCCCTGGTCGTTGCCCTGTGAAATCGTTGAAAATCTGTGACCTGCAACAATCTCGAACAGGAGATCAACGGATACATGGCGATTCGCTTGTCGTATTCCGTTGTTCTTCGAAATTTTTCTATTCTGGGAATACATTTGCCCTTTCCGGGAGATCTGTCTCGTTCAATTCCAAGGGTTGAAAGTTGAAAGCTCCAGACAGGAGTAACGAAACGATACAGAGGTAACGGGAGGATATACGTTCTGAATCGCGTTGGAAGAGAGCATGATGATTCTATTTGAGGAGGGGTGCTTTATTCAGTTGAACGGGGGGAAGAGACAGGGGATGAAAATGAGCGGAAAAGAAGCCGAAGGGAGCGAGGCAAATGATCGAGTCGAGAGTGACGCGTAAGAAAGCACGACGTTAACAAACAAAAAAGTCGTTAAACGGCACTTAAGTGGCATTAAAGGGCGAGACTGTGCGGCAACATGCAGCCTCGCGTCTCGGATACTAACGACGACTCGCGGAAAAAAATGAGCCACCCCCGCGGATGGGAAGGACGGGGATGGGTTTACCGTGTACACTAAAGAAAGAGCCGGGGCTCGTAAAATCTGAGAAGAGAGATGTATCTTTTGCCAAGATTCCCGTGAGGGTCCCTGGTAATTCTCGATACAAACGCCGGGTTGTTTTACGCAGCTGATACAGTTATAACGACGATGACGCAGACTTTTTGCGGGGTTTAATGAAGTGGGTCAAGTACAAGTTCTACCGAACGTTTCACCCGTGACCATTTCTTTTCACGGATGTAAACTTTCCTGGGGAATGCATAAGAAACTAAAAAGGACGACTATTTGTTAGAATTTGCGTCGACTTCGTCGCAATATTTTAGAGGGATGTTGGGGGAGATCGGGGATGGTTGTCACAAACTTTATAAAAAAAATTATAAAGGATAGGAAGTATTAACTCGTAATGACACGTAGGCACATTATCTCTTATACCGCAATCATTCAACTCGCTACAGCGACATTTAAGCTCTTCATACACCAATACGATTTTCCGCAACGGCAGCGGTATAATTCGCAGTGATAGCGGTAGCAATATTCGAAGTGAAAGTATTTCGCTGCTGCTGCCATTTCGATCATTTTTTCTGCAGTATTTACTCATCGTTTACAACGTACGAAACTAAAATGACAGCGAAGAGATAGCCTTTGCCTTTCCGCCGCAGAGAAAACGCTACAAATTCGCAGTTGTCGCGGAAATTTTTCGCGTTGGCGTGAACGTGCCACGTCTGCGATTTTTCGGCGGTGAAACGATCACCGCCGCTGCGGAAAATAACATTGGTGTATTAATTTGCTCTTGTGGTTTAGTCTTTTCTTTAAATGAACAAGTGATTTAACAATATTCGCGAAAACAATTTTTTTTTATATAGGTAGATGTCGGTACTTTAGTTTAAACTATATCCAAATGAACTTCCCTGTAGTAATAACCGGCAGGATTATTTGCAGGGGGGTGCAACTAGGTATAATAATTTATGTATAATAACGTCAAAATGGAACCGATTACGATTCCCATTGATTTACGCAATAAGGCCCCTGGCCTGTGATCATTACAAACAAACAAAACGACGTGTATACACACGCAAATATTTTTTTTGTGTATTCTTACTTTCAAACCAGGGAGGTGCAAGTGCACCCCCTTGCACCCCCCTCCTGGTGCCTATGGTAATAACCTTCTACTAAATTAAAATTGAAAAATGTGTGGGATTGGGGAACCTCCAGAACATAGTTAATTTAAAGGAACAATAACAACAAGGAGAAAGTGGGGAGGGCGCCGCGCCGTGGCTCAGTGGTTGGAGCGCGGCTAGCTAGTCTGCAGGCTCGGTTCGATCCCCGCGGCCGGCGTTTCCTCCTTTTTCCTCGGTTCCTACAATTGTAATAACCATACCCGGTTTCCCCAACGTTTATATTGTTCCGTTTTACACACGTGTCCGGAATTCATCTTCAGGGCGTATCAGTGATGTATCGAGAGTCACGTATCCCGATAGACGGAATGCCTTTAATTCAATGTTTTTATTTGCCGTTGGTTGAGCGATATATTGACTGCATAGAGAGGGGTGAGAAGCCTTGGTTTGGCGCACGTGTAAACGTGACTAGACATTTTTCCGCGATTGGAGCCATTCAGAAGCGTACAGTCGCGATTTCCAGCAATTTCACGGAATTCAGTACGGCCGCGTCGTCATCGGCTCTTATTCTCGTGTGATTATACGGGCGCTTGGAGTAACGGTCGCTCCCGTTGGTCCTTTTTACGGGCGTGCCGTTGAAACGCGACACGGCAGGAATGAAACAGCGCAATAAGCAGACGGGGATTGAGTTAGGCGTGTCAAACGAATACGGGCAAAAGGCGGCTTGGAGAAGTCAAGTCGATCAATGAACAAGTCGAACGCTTAGACGAAAAGCCGGAAGGGGGAGGGAACCGACGACGACGACGACGACGACGGGGGTTGTTCCGCGAGCGGCGCGAGTCGAGGCGAACAGGAAAGACTCGACTTGATTGAACTCGCGAGCGACACTAAGAAGAAAACCACTTGGAGGGCGAAAGTTTTCCCGAATTTCAAATAATCCCGAATGGATCGCAATTTGTGGGCGGGGGAGGGAATCCCGAGTTTCGGTCGGATAAAAACTTTTCTGCTTTTCGACTTTTCGCCGAGGCACGCGCTCGCTCGTCCAGCTTCTTTCTTCCTCGTCGGGTTCGAGTGTCCGTATCGGCATTGCGGCCGATTCGCGCAGCAACTTCTACACGTTTGAAACAGTACGGAAAACAGGAGTGGTAATTACAGAAATTATGCACGACTCTACACTACTTGGCGAATCCCCCGCTTGCGGTTTCCGCGAAGTTTAATTGAAACGTTGCGGAAACGAATAATAGACCGAGCGTGATTGTCGGTCGTCGGGTTGACGTTGCGTTCGGCTAAACGTGTAAATATCGGAAACTTTGAAACCCGTTCTGAAATCATTCGCATTTTGCACGGTGCTGTCACACTTCTTTACTTGCTCCCACTATATTTCCGTCTTTCGCCCATCGAAATACTTCCCTGCAGCGCCGCATTATACAATTGCAACGAACGCGCAATTTTGTCATCGTTCGCAAGGTGACCGTCAAGCCTCCACTCGATGCAGTCAAATGCGGTTAAGTGCGGTTATTATGAGCGTCAATGTGCGCGTGCCCCGCAACCTGTTAGCAACGAAGACAGGTCGCGTTTCTTTACTATCCGCCGGATCATAAATTATAACCTGCTTGTTACGTTCTTGCATGCAGTAGCCGCGAACCCTCGAGATGACATAATCGGCTCTGTTCCCACCGCAACTCATTGGGAGCGAGCAACGCTTTGGGTCAAACGAAACGAACGGTTACGGTACATTTTGTTGCCGCTCGCGAAGTTCATTTAGCAATAGACTTGTTATCAACGTACGAACGTTCGGGTTTATTTATGCCCGCATTGTGTGCAAATAGAGCGAATTCCAGCCTTTCTAAATGAGTTCAGGTTTCGTTCCCTCCGCGCCGGGGCGAAGAATTTTATCTCCACGGCGGAGCGTCGTGCCTTCCCCTCGGCCGACCCTCTCTCAAACGGTTGATTTTCCCACAGCGTGCGTTCCTTTTTCGTGTCCGTCGTTTGTACCACGCCGACGAAAGTGTCAAATGGCCATAGAGCATCCCTCGGACCCGCCGCCGAGGGTGTGGCTCTTACCTGGATCGGATTCTCTCGGAGATCGTGCGACGGATTCGAACGAACGATACTTTTCCACGGCTTGGCGAGCACACAGGGAGGAATTCCTTTGTAGGCGTTGGGTGACTGGACAGTTCCGGGATCCACCAAGTGCTCGAAAGCGCAGTCGGTCCGATTAATGAACAAATTGGCGGAGGGTCGATCGCGGTTTTCATCGGTATTCGATCGCGCGACTGCGCCCAGCGTTTCCCCGGTTGCGCGAGGCGCTGTCGGGTCTCGAGTGGACGACCGCCGTCCTCTCTTTCGCGGTATTGCATTCCTCGCTCTTTCGCGCCCCTGATAGAGGAATTTACTGACGACTCTGGGGGCATCCGTTAATCTCGAGATCAACGGATTAAAGTGAGTTCGTGCCGTCCACACGAGAATACGGAGGACGCGAGCTTTCGCAGTGTCCACCGGTGACTCGCGTCGCGCCACACCGCGCGCCGTGGCCGCGTTGAATCTACACCGATGGAATACAAATGCGACAGAGCGGAATTAAAGCGCGACAATTTTCCATCTTTTATAGTTCTCCTTTTATCGTCGGCTCTGCTTTCGATTAAGCGCGCGTCTCGCTTCGCCCTTCGAATATGTATTTCGAGGAGCGAAAGCCATCTGCATGTAGCGCACGCCTCTCCCTTCTCGTCGCTTCCCGTCTCTGATAGATGAACTTGCCATCAACTCTTGGACTATCTGTTAATCTCGAGATCAACGGATCAAAGTAAGTTCGTTCCAACTACACGGCGGAGGCAGACGAAACGAACTACGTTCTCTTTCTCCGTCTCCCCTGCTCTCTTCCTCTCTCTCTCTCTCTCTCTCTCTCTCTCTCTCTCTCTCTCTCTCTCTCTCATGTCTCCTGTCGGATTCTGTATCACGAGGCCGGATGTTTCGCTATAGAGCCTCGCCGCGAGAGCATATCAGTTAGTCGAGTGTTTCCCCGGCTACCCTCGACTTCATTGTGCTGAGCCAACACGAGATACCTTTGATGTTCGATAGTAATTATGTAGTTGAATGAAATGGTTTAGGCGTACGTCAGAGTACACTTGATTTAGATGCAGCGCGTGTGCTTTCGACAACACTGCTCGTCGAACGCGTTACACTCAAGAAGCGTCACGAAACCGTTGTCTCTCGTTATTGTCGCGTGTCTCGGAGAAATACCACGGACAGAGTGACACGGAATAGCAGCCGTCGTCATGTAATATCGCTCCGGGTAATAAAATTTAACTGCGACACGGTTACCATAGAAGAAGACGGACCCGTCTTGCGGGAAATTGGATTAGCCAGTCGCGAATCGACGTTGCGAAACGCGAGCCAAGGCGGACGAGCTCGATTGCGCCGCTGAATCAAGACGTCTCCCCGATGCAATGGTCATTCACGGTTCCTTCAACTTGCTCGTGTTTGTAAACATAGAGTAGCACGCCTTTGGGATTACTCACGGGGCCGGATACCGGTCTGACCGATCCTCGACAGCACTGGTTTCGCCTAAACTGTTCTCATATTCACGGCTCGATCCTTCTCCATAAACTCTCCGTTGGAACTTCTCGGCCGGCAGCGGCTATTAGCGAAACGGAGAGAGGGTCCGCGAGGAGGAGAAGGACAGAGACCGGCGGGAGAAAAGGAGAGGGTCGGACCGTGTATCGCGCGACAGAAAGAGAGGGAGAGAGAGAAGTTTTGCAAGGATCGAGCGAGAAAATCGTGGAGCAGATAGAGCGAAAGATCGAGGCGGACCGAGAGGCGTTGGTGGTCGGCGAGGCAGACGAGGCGAGCGAGAGGCAGGCGAAGGAAAAGACGCGACCGGACCGGGAGAAGATGTTGGGCGGATCGGAGGGAATCGTGAGAGCACGGATGGTAGGATCGGAGCCCACGTAGATGGGCAGAGAGCAAAGGGAGAACCTTGGTTCCGCGATGGTGGTAGGGATGGAACGTGGTTTGTTCACTTTCCCGAACGATCAGCTCGCTTCCTCAGGGCGCGGTCGTGACCTCCTACCAGTTGAAGGATTGTTCTTGATGAGAATTTCATCCGTACGATCGTCGGACGGATCATCGACGCGGCCGCCTGTTCATTACCTGTTATCTTTATCGATGCGTTGCCGTAGGAGGAGGTCGTTGCTTCGAACCGTTTTATTTTGACCGCGCGGCTGCCGACGCGACGCGGCGAGGCGCGCCTTCCTTTGAATTCAGGCATTCCTAGTCAACCAGTTCCAAAGTTTCTCTACGCGGCCGACGCGACGCGACGCGCGCGCCGTGCAACGTTCGCTCTAGTGGTCTTTTTTTGAATGTTAGATTGCAAGTTCGGAGTAATATCCAAGATCTGCGCGGAGACACCAGTCGAAAGTAACTTCCCCGAGCGACTAAAAACTTTTCATAGAGTTTTGTGAGCACAAAGGGGGTGTATCTTAACGCCTGAATGTCATCGTAATCGGGGTTGTTTGAACTTCTCTCCGTAAAACCAGTCTTTAAAAACCGTGTAAACTTTTAAGTAGCATTCGCGACTGAAAGCGCGCTCCGCGCTGCGAAGTTGCCCGGATATAGGCGGAAACGCTTGCATGCAATGTTCGCGTAACGATGTGGCTCTCGAGAGGGACAGTTATTGCCACCGATTAAAATAACGCTCTGACCGAGACCGCGATAAATACTGGTAAACGCAACGTTCCGATACGCGCGCCAGGGTAATAGAAGTTTTAAGTTTCGAGGCGATAACTGTCGCGAGGAAACGACCTCGGCTTGCTCGTTTTACGTAATCCTCTTACGTTCGGCAACGCTGATCCCCACGTAGGAAAGTGAAATAACACGCAAAAGTACTTTTGACGCGCTGATGAATACGACGATCGTAAAAATCCCGTTGAATCGTCGCGCACGGTTGCAGGACCCGGCGAAAATAACCCGGAGAGGTCTTCCTCGGCCTCGAGTGTCGCCTTAAGAAGAATCATTTCGGAATCCCGGAGGAGGAACCGGTTTTTAAAAATCGCGCAAACTTGAAAGCAGTATCCGCCGCGCCGGCAGGAACTGCATCTACCTGGCTCGTAGACGTCGTATTATTACCTGTAACGATCGCAGTCGGCCGACTGGCGCGTTGTAACGACGGCACCCGTAACCTCGCTATTACAGGAATTTTCGAGCGCGACGGGACGGACGTTTGCGGTCGCGGTAGTCGAAACTGTCTTTGCTGAATCGCCGAAGCCCAGAGTTTCGATCGGAAGGAAGGAAGCTGTCCTCGCCCTTGAATGCCTTCGCAAATGCCCGTTGCTCGAACGTCGCCTGGATGTTGTGAATCGCGTTAACGAATCAATAATCGGCGTTGACCGAGTCAGCCGTTGGAACGACGCGGTTTAAAAGGTTGCGAGCCTTTGTTTACGGGATCGAGCTCGAAAGCAGCGGTCGCATTCTGTTCGCCCTGGGAGCGAGAAAAATCAAACTGACCTTTTTTCGGACGACGTTCCTAAGACAATGCGCGTTCCCTCGGCAAAGTCGTGAAAGAACTTTGACACGGTATTGTTCGATCTCGACAGATCCCTCAGGGCCTGGAAATTCGTCCGCCTCGAAAGCCAGGACTCAACCGCCACCGGTTAACTGTCTATGAAAAGAAGTTCCACGAGTCGAGTCATACGTTTCGATATTGTCCCTTTTATCCTGCGCGGTCGAATCTTTAGCCACCGTGTCTAGCGGTTTTTTTTGCGTCGTGACGGGAGAGGACGTGTGATCTCCGTCGTCGACGTGGAAATAGAATAGCGTACCGGCGGTGAACGTTCTCCGACGGGGATATTATATCGGACGTTTTTATCGAGCGGTTTATCAGCCCGGATTACTATCGTTCGACGCCCAGCAATTAAGCCACTTACGCGTAAGTAATACTCGTTCGAATTATCCTCTGTCCGTTTGACCGGAGAGCCGACTGTTGGACGACTCTTGCGCGCGGCGAGTCGCAGTCGAGACACGTCCAAGGTGAACCAGTGCTCGAAGAGCAGCGCCACGAATACCTAGAGGTACTCTACATACTTGGTGGTTGAACGTGGCAAGCGCATGTCACGCGTAACATTAACTCTCTGTTACGATCGCGCGTGAAATCGGTATTCCCGTGATCCACGACTTCTACGTCGGTGATTTGTACGTTTTTCACGGTGCGTAACGCGAAAATCGCCGTCAAACGGATTGCCGCGCTGCGGTGGGACGCGGCACGCGAATCGGAGAGCGTGCGTTTCCACAGATAGAATTCGTTCGTTTCCTGGGAACGTATCCATCATATTGTTTTCTGATTTATCGAATCTTTACGTATTCCGCGCGCATAATGACTGCCATTATAGGTGCCGAGGCAGTTGAAAAGATATTGGTCCGGCGAAACTTATGACTCTCGCGAGACCAACAAAGGTAGTATCCAGCGTCTGCAGGAACCCTGGCAAGTATCCTTTTCGGTCGATTTATCACGAGCTCGGCTCGCCGTAGCTTGAAGACCAATTTTGAAGTTTGCCCCGCATCTTGCGGATTATTCTTTGGGAAAGCAGTTTCCCCGTAAATCCTCGCGCATGGGAATGTCGTGGACGCCGCGCCGGTGTACGTACCCGGGGCAAACGTACGATCGAAGAAATGAATCTCGTTTTTTACCGTTTCGAGGTCAGCCGAGCCAGTCTGCTCCGGGCAGAATAATGTTTGGAACGCGTTTTCCGCTTGAAAATCCTTGGCCAACCGCGGACCGAGGAAACGTATCGATGGCAAAATTGTTTCGCTACGTGCCGGCCGTGGTCTCGATATGGAAGAAGTACGGAACGAACTCTTCCAAGTCGTCGTCGGCGATCCTCCGGCCGTGTCTTTGCGTCTTTGTCGGGTGAGACGAGATTGAACATCATTTCGGAACAGATCGGGAACGATTTACGAGTCTGTAAATCTTTCCCCGGGGGATTTCCTTGACGGACAGGCAACGAACCGTGTGATAGAATGTGAGGAAAGAGAGGCGGCGCTGGGAAAAAAGGAAATAACCAGGAAAAGCACCCCTCCCCCCGGTCTCGTTTCCCAGACGATCCGAGGCAGGTCGGTCGTCGGGTACACGGGCCAGCCGTTATAAATTCGTGTGTCCTCTCGCTGCACCTGCACCTGCATTATCCGTGGCACAGCTGTGAGCAACGCCGGCACGCTACTCGCCAGCGATAAATCGAGTCCTAAGTAATGGCCGATCGAGGCCGCGGTTCCGTGCTCTCCGGGATCAGGAATAAAGGGAGGCCACCCTGCGCCACCGTTCGCCACCCTGCCGTCACTCGCCCCTTAACCCCTTTCGCCACTATTGTCCGAATATATACACAACCACCCTCGGCTGTTACTGCGACGACTGCAAACCGATTCCTGCATTGCATTGAAACGGCCGGATCCTCCTTTCCATCCTCCGCTCTCTCGTGCTCTCTCGCCCTCTTTGTCCCGCCCTGACGAGATCCACCTATTCCTTTCCAATCCAGGGCAATAAGGTGGCCAACGTTGCCAACCAAGTTCACTGAATTTCAACCATAGTCCCCTAGATAAAAGCAGTCGTCTTCGAATATGCTTCGAACGAGTAATAGCCGCTAGGTGAGGCGGAGCGCGGAGGTACATAGATAGGTCTTTGGCAGACTCCTTCTAACTGTGATCAGTCGGGCTCCCAGTTGCCACGAACGCTTCCAATTTGCTTTGGGATTCCTTTCCTCGCGTTTTCCTGCCCGTCGAGGCACGTCCTCGGTTTATCGACAACCGAACGAGGGGCTGGAGATTGAAAACTCGAACACCCCGATTGTTAGATCGCTCTAAATTTTTTAAGTGGAAATACTCCTTAGTTAAGTACGGAATGCTGCGATTCACGTTCAAGTTCACTTCGCGCGTATTAAATCTAGAGTCGCGCGCTGTTCGCCCAAACGAAACGCACGGATACGCGCGCGTGTAACTACGTCGAACCTTTTCAATCTCACATTGTAGTAACACAGGGAAAGTCGGACTGTCGATTAATTTCATGCTCAAACGAACACTAGATTTACACTGTGCGGCTGCGGATCAATGTAGAATGTAGAGTGTAGAGTAAGTGCACCTAACACAGCCTACCTAATTTCAAATCGTTTTCAAATAAAGAGTAAATGACAGTTTTATATCAAATTGGACTGAAATGAAAGAGATATTATTTTTGGTTTGAGGTTTGAATACTATGAATGTTAAAATTTTTAATCAGGATTAAAAATGGAAACCGAACCAACATTGACATTTTGAGAAAGTGCCCCTAATATCGCCCACGTGACGTGAGAAATTTTGATTAACTCATACATTTAGGCCGTTCGTCCACTGCCGCAACGCAATTGCAATTTGACTAACAATAAGAAGCGACTCGCATGCAGTGGTGTCAATCATTCGCAAGCTTTTGTTTGCTCGGTAAATGAGGAAATTCATCAAGCATTTGAGGATATTCATCGCATTGTGTCTATGGCTATGGAATAAGATTTATTAGTATACTGCAGATGTTTATGTAAATTTATATTTTTAGGAGTTTAATAAAAGAGTACTTCAATAAAAGTGTGTTTTATCTTATAAATATTACAAAATGTATTTTAATTTCGATATTTAAAAAGTATAGAAATTAATACAGAATAGTAATTTTATTTGTTTAATGATTTTGTTTGCAAGTTGA
This sequence comes from Perdita meconis, assembly GCA_030770465.2. Lineage (NCBI taxonomy): Eukaryota > Metazoa > Arthropoda > Insecta > Hymenoptera > Andrenidae > Perdita > Perdita meconis. The sequence goes on from JASKOS020000007.1 coordinate 7,332,842, forward strand.
ACTAATGCGGTTCACTAAGAAAGTCAAAAATTCTTGGAACGTTAAAGTTGAAGCAGCTGAAATACTTATTTCTTCCTTTGCAAAAGCTTTTACTGTTAATTTTGGAAAAAATTTAATATTAATTTTGGTTAAAAATATAGAATATACATTAAAAATTCGGTTGCTTTTTAGTGACGAAAATGCACCCAATATCGTCTATATGTAGACAGTATTGTGAACGCGTATGATATGCGATATTGAATCCGCATTAATCAAAATACAAAATAATTATTTTCCTTGATAAGGCTGTACGAATCAATTACATTGTTTAAATACATCATTAATTAGATACTTCTGATAAATACGCATGCATTAATACAATTTTTAAAGCCATCTTTCCTTAATATAATCTAAATTTGTCACAGCGAATTAAAAAGACGAGGAATGAAATGTCTTTTTGATATAAAACATGCTCAAGATATGATTGTTTTGGTCCGTTGCGACGTATTCTTGAATGCTCTAATTGTTTTGATGACTGCACGTTGTCCAAGCTTTTACTGCAAAAAGCGGTTTGGTATGACGCTTATAATGTATTTTCTTGCGTGTTTATAGTTATCCTTTATACATAATTAAGCTATAGCACTAAAATATGTCCCGTTATACATACTAAACTATAACTTGAATCCATTACTGATTTATATGAACGATTTTTTTTCAAAATACTTCTGGTAAGCGATATTACGTGCTAGTGGATATTAGGTGTACTTACCCTACTTAAAGCGGCTGAAGGATAAAATACCCATCGTGTATATAGTTGGTTACCTTTCTCACACACGTATACATACTCCGGCCGCGTTGTTCTTCATGTTGGTGATTATTAACCCTCGAACACCGAAGACGGGTTATTTTGCCTTTCTTCGGCGGCCACGGAGTATCCCGTGGCCGAGGGTTAAAGCGACGGAGAGTTTATCGTGTGAATGGAAGCGGCGTTTGTACGTCGTTTGCGCGACTCGGTCAGAGGATGTAGCAATCAGCGCTTTAAAGATAATTTCCGGGGTCTGCGGAGCGCCGCAGCGCAGAGCGCAGCGCGACGTGTCACCGCGATTCGTCTGTACCCCCAGGTATAATAAATCGCAAATGCGGTCCGCGTTTCCCGACGACTCGATCGGTTTCCGCGGGACGAGTTTCTACGAGGTGTTCGAGAGACCGCGACGTTGCTGTCTCTGTCTGAATTTATGAACGGCGTTCGCGCGTCATATTTTAATTAGTGGAACACCGACGGAATCGCCGCAAATCACTCCGCGAATATCAATTAACCCAAGTGTCGGTGCTGTTCGGTGCAAATTAACGTGTCCTCCTCTAAACGCAGGTTCAATATCTACAAGTGATATAAGCATATAAACCAACAAATGCTGGTGGCTGACCTTCACACTTTTTAAAAATTCATACAAAGGGCGTAACATATTTCTACTGTGATCAAGTATCCATTCTCTAAGCTCAAATTGTTGCTGTTTTATACTCCCTGTGGAACCTCCCTTAAGTCTGGAAGGGAAGGCCCCGAACACGGGCCTGAACTTCTTGACTATAATGACGCTGGGTTAGTAGGACATCGCACTTCCACTTGCTTATATCCCTCGTAGGTACTATACCTGCACTCGCGGTTTCGAAGGCAGCGTTGACGACTGATAGTTCAGCGCTCGCTGAGATCTCGAATCGCTCGGCCACCGCCGCGCCGTATCATTCATTTTGTGCTTTTGCTTTGAAGTCCAGACGGCGAGTTTTCGATTTCCCGAGTAAAAGCGGCGGGGAGCGATCGTAATTCAAAAATGGTCGTGTTGGCAGCGTAATGTTTCCGATGCTCCTTTACGAGTGTTCGATCGCGGCGATGCCGAGCACCGGACTGGACGGCGTTTTCGATTCATTCGGTCTCGTTCGTTAGCCGCGTTTTCGACGTGCGCGGCCGTCCGTTTCTCCTTCGCTCGGCCGTGGCTCGTAAAAGACATCGGAGCAGAGGAGACCGACGATCGAGCGTAAAATCGTTTTCGATAGTCGTGAAAGAGAGTCACTGCGCATTCTTCCTGTGATACTGCTGAACCCGTGAACAGCTCGAGCAGCGTTTCAGCGGCTTGTCGGTTGACCATTAAAGGAGGACGGTAGGATGGTAGGACGGTGGAAAGAAAGGAGCCGGCGCGCGGCGTTCGAAGACGACGAATTTATGGTTGGGCACGATGGATTTTTATTGCGTCCGTTTAGAACTGAAGCGGCGGACGATCGGCAGTGTCGACAAGGTCGTAAATCCGACAATGACGATCGAACGGGTGCGCAGTTTAGAGAAAATAGCCATCCGCGAATCATTAACCGATCGAGCGTACAGGAATCTCCGCTCGTCGAGACGATAACGAATCGCCGCGCCGCGGTGACGTAAGCGCTTGCACCGGTGCGTGGGACGCTGTAATAACTCGCGTGGCTTGCAGGACGAGGCGTGGGTGCTAGGAAACGATGGCCACTATTTGCTCGGGGAACAGAGGAGAAAAACGAACCGTTGGGAAAGAGGCGGTTTTGATTAGACTGCAATGCGCGCGCGGAATAGCCCGGGAGCCGATAACACCTCGCCACCGGCGATTCTCAACTCACGATGCGCACGGAACCGCTCTGCTTTTTCCTATTTTCCGAGTGTCCACCCTTTTCGAGCACGCTTCTGGTGATTGTGTGCGCCGTGGCCAGAGGTCCGGGGTTCCGTGCATGAAAGCCGATTTCAGTGTGCCGGACGCCCGGCTACAGCGGTGCACGGAAAACCGGAGCGGCGCGCGAGCATGTTGACTCTGGGTTTCTGCGGCGGAGCGGGAGGGACGCCGATGTCGAGCAACGGAAGTAACGATCGATCGTGTCAGCCAATTTTAATTGACTCCGGTATTGTGACGGAGGGACGAAAAAGTATCCACGCTGTAATACACATTGAGAAAGATTTTTCATCGTTGAGCTCGGTAATTAATCCAAGCTTAAGTTCCCTCGTTAAGTTCGTTAGTAATGCTTTGTTGCGAGAGATTAACGTCGATATATATGTACAGGGAAAGAGATTTGTTACTCGCTGCATAGGGAGTGGATCGCGTTATCTCGCATCTGTTTGCACACACAGTTAGCGAAATATCGTAGCTTCCGAGTTACTAATTACCGCCATTTCTACGCTAGTCGGTTTTTATTCGAAGGGTGGTTAAAGGAGCCTGTCGTTATCTCCACTTTTATCGACGTAATAATCCCTCGCTGTCGATCCCGGAACGGAGGGTGGAAAATTCTCTTTGGAGCTTGTACGGTGCATATTTGATCCAAACTAATATGCAGACACACTGCACGTCAGCTGCATTAGTTGGAGTAAAAGCCATTAGATAATTAAATTGAGAGCAGCCTCCGCGTCGCGTCGTGGATGTCTTAATTAATTCCGTCGCGTCGGTTCCAGTCGTCGCGACGCTTTCCGCTTCTTTCGTCGGGCACACGCGAGATCGAAAATTACTTTCCCCTGGAACGGGAGTCGGCGAACTCGCTGCCACAGTCTGGTAATATTCGGTCGACGTTTCGCGAGCATCCACGGATTTATAGACGGAATCGTTTGGAGCGATCTGTCTACAAAATGGCAATAGATTCGTCGACGTGTTTACGCACGCGATAGATTTATAGAGACTTCTTGCATCTTGCATAGGGAAGGAGTCGGGAGTCGATGTCGAAGGTATCGATAATACGATAATATCGTCGGGGAGTAGAGTCTGTGTACCGATCGTTGCACTCCGCGTACATCGAGCTCTTGTTGTAAGGTCAATTGATTACGGGCGCAGCGTGTAATATATCTTTCGCGTGTCATCAATCTTGCGAATGTATTTGCATACATACATTGTCCTCAATGGCCTGCGATGGTTCGAGTAACCGCTTGATGAAGCGATTAAGCGATGAAATGAGCGACTCGATGACGTCGTCCCGAATACAAGCCTTTATTTTGAGCCTCCGCTCCCTCCTTGGCCCCCTGATCTCGGTCCCCCTGGTGTTTCGTAACGATTCAAACTTCCGGTGCCCTGCCTCCCGCACGAATCGAAAAGGCGCGACGAGGATCGCGCACGAAAACCGCGCGGCGAAACAAGAACGATCGTGCGACTTTTGTCGACGATTCGGACAATTGGACCGATTGAATCAATCAAAAGGTACAGGAAGAGCGCCATTATAGGATTCAAGAGCAAGGGTAGTCTCTTCTTTCTACCCTCCTCCTCCGTTGGTTTGCAACTCTTGATCATTGACACGGTCATTTCCAATTAGAAGTTTCAACCGTCGTTTCCTCTCGCCCGGTTGGTTTGTTTGTCCGATTTTATTGATCGTCGCCGCTCTGGGTCGTCCCGAACCCTTCGACTCCGTCCTCTCTTCCACTCGTTCGCAACCTCTGCGGCGTTCGTTCGGTATCGATTGGCCCGAACTCGATTAACAATTGCAAATTTAATTACGCGTGACCGCGTCCTTTCATACCATCGTCCCTCGCTTCCTTCTACTCTCTCTTCGATTTTCTTCCCATTCTTCTTAACCCTTTCGCGCGATTCTTTCGTCGAGTACAATCTCGGGATTGACGATTTTTCTTCTCCCTTCGACGGCGATGCTCTTTTTCGGGACGAACGAAATTTCACGTAAGCGTAAATGATGGTAACCGTGGACGAAGAACGAAAGAGAGAACGCGCCTTTTGTGATTGAACGCGCGAAGATTGCGCACACGCACCGATGCAGCGGAGGAGCCTTATTTCGAGTTCTCTAACCGTCGTTCAATATTATTTGTGTATACTGCGAAAAGGAATCTTTGCTTTCGAATCTCCGCGGTTTCCAAGTCTTCCTTCAAAGACCTAAATACTTCCAAAGTCAACACGGTCGCATCCATTACTATATTACATCATAACCGGTCTTGAAGTGTACAACAAATTTACCCTCGCTCTCGCACGAAATTCACAGAGAGAGAGAGAGATCTTAAAGCGAACGGGTTCGATTACTGTGGAAACGATCCGACTCGGGAAGGTCGAAGCAAACGACTCGAGTTCGATTAATTTAATCGACGAAAAGAACGGTATGCTTCCACGCTCCTCATTGTTCTTCCTTCTATTAATCTTGCCAACTTTTCCCGGCTTATTCTTGCCCGTTCAATTAAAACAAACTGCGTGGGCCGTTGTATGCAGATTAGACGAGGGCGGAACAATAAGATCGGCACGATAAGATATGCAGGGGTGGATGCCAGCGGGGTAATACGCGGCGCGGCGGGCCGTATTCAAAGCGGACGATAGCGCATAGTCGCTTTAAGCAAGCAGCTATTTACACCGATGATATCCGAGGCGGCGAATAGGAGTCTCGCGTGGAGATTCGCGGTGCCTAGCCAGGACCGTGTCAAGAGGGTGGCTGCCAAAGGGTTCGCGGCCCGGCTAATATGATTATTCTGCTCTGCCGGATGGCCCGAATCCGTGCGGCAAACTTTAGAAGTTGTACGCGCGAATACCACTCCAAGATAATGAAACGATCCACAAGTTGTCGAGTGTTCGCTACCTTGCTCACCCCCTGCCGCCCATTCCTCGACCGTTGGCAACTTCCTTCTTCTTACCTTGCTCGCTTTCTCCTCGCGAGACAGAGTCCAGAACGCTTCTTTCCTTCATCCGGTTCGTAAATGTAAACGCGAGGATTCCTGACGCGAAATTCGGCGAATCGTCGGCCGCTAATTCGACAGGTTTTTATACTGTAATTGCATATTAACGCGCGCTCCCCGTCTAAGATTCCGAACAATTGAATTAAATGATTTCCCGTTCGCGCAGTTCCCACTGTACACAAGACCTTGAGCCGCGCCGCCTTATTTTCTCCGCTCCTCATTAACGGTTATTTACCGAGTACTGAAGGGAAAACGCACTCGGCGTCCAAACTTCGTCGACAGTGTGTATTTCTTAGTCTCCGGGGAAGTATTATTTCAACCTGTTATTTTCCTATTATGCAGCTTAATAATAATAAGCGGTAGAAACGGCGTCGCTAGACGCCGGCTCCATTTTCGTATGCTAATGGCGACGGCAACAGCTTCAACTCCGGGCGACTGTTTTTCTTCGTTAAATTTCATTATTCACGGGGGCGACGTCGGTCGAGGGTAATTTTCAAACACGATTCTCGCGCCATCCGCGCGCGGTTACATCGATCGACTGTCAAAAATTGTATCGCTCGATAGTCAAAACGTATCCCGGCTATCCTCTTTATCTCGGCCACGGTTCAGTCGATATCCCGCGTAGAAGTAATTCCCTGGCACGCTTGGGGCGCTCGAAATTTATCGTTCGAATTTATTGGATAACCATTTTCCCTCTACACTCGACGGCCCCCTGAGCTCGCCGCCGTTGGATCACGTAGCACGAACTTCGGAACAATATTAACGCAGCTTCTCCAATGATTCCCACCGTAAGCCTCGACTGTCAGCGACATTGTTTCGCTTCAGTGGGTTTGTTAGCGAGAAACTCGTTTAGTTACTAACTTTGGCCCCATCCACCTTGATGGAAGTCGCCGAGATATTCGCGCAAGTGTTTCCAGACCCTTAGTTTCCACTTTTGCCACGAGGATCGCGAACGACTGCGCGGCTCACCAACTTGCTCTTTCTCTTTGTGATTGTTGGTAAAATGATTTGCGTTCGCCCAGGTCGCGTGCGACTCGCGCGGTCGGCTTCGCGTTTAGAGTCTTTACGCACGAGTGACGAGTCGCTGGGCGACCGAAAACAGCGTCCTACAATCAAACACAACGTTACGTCGACGAGCTCCACGCTACTGTTGGTCGCCAAACCGATGTTTGGTCGTTCGGCGACTTGTCGCTCGTGTATAAAGGCTTTTAGAATCTCCCGGATAGACGCAAACAGATTTGGAAGACACGTTTCTCTTTGTTTCATTGACGCGTAACCCTCGCGCCTATGCGAAACTTCAAAGCGAAAGTACGTACTCCGAATGGACGGTTTTATAATTAATCTAGACACTGTTTGCTCTTTTATCAATTACTCCGTTAATGAGGTAATTCGACATGACTCGCCGGGAGCTATTCATTCTTTCCTTGCGCCCGGACGCACAATTTCGACTGGCTAATGAGCAGTCGCCGGCGCCACAAACGAATCCTTATTAAGTTCCCGCCGCGAGGCTGGACCGCTTTGGATTCCGCGCCGTAATCAGCCTGCTCCGTCCTCCCGTTTTCATCGTAATTCGATTTGCGCCCGTAGCTGCACTTTTCGATACGGCGTTCGACAATTTCGCAAAACATTTCCTCGAGACAAATTCGACGAGCGTATCGGTTGCGACAAGCAGGACCGAATCAATGCGAGTAACGAAGCTCCGCCGGTCGTGGAATATCAAGAGGTTGAGCATCTTCCAAGAGCACGACGTCTGAATTCTCTGTAACGTTGCCACTGACGTCGATCGGATAGATCGGTCCGATTGTTATCGGCGACCAATGAGATCGATGTATTTATGTGACCCACATGTGCATAATGTAATGGCTTGGACCTAGTCCGTCCTGTGCAGACGCGCTGCGGCAGCTGCAGTTAATGCATCGCGGGACACGCCGTTACTATCGCTTATGTCTATCGGACACCGAGCGCGATCCCACCTACGTTACCGTAAATCTACATTACTGATTATACGCGTCCGACGAAATTGCCAGTCAAAAACGGATCGCGTTATGAAAACCGTAAATTACGTTTTATTCGCGCTCGAGATTCGCTCGCCTCGATTTTTTCGCGCGGCCGATGTTTCACGTCGTTCGTAAATAGTTCGTAGATCGATAGACCATATCCCGGCGATATTCGCTGTGTCGACAAAGGCACGGTCGACGACTCTTCCAACGGCGGAGTGAACGCACTCGCCTGTCGGCTGTGAGAATTCAGGATGCCGCTCGATGCCGGTGGGAATTGCGTGGCGTGCATTGTGTACAACGTGCGAAAGATATACGAACAGTATATATATATACCCTCTGAGCGAATCTTTTAACCCCGCAAGTCTTTTTTTTCCGCGCTGTAATCTCGTTTCTCTTGGCCTTTTTCTTCGCTTCGCATAGCCGGTCTCATAATTAACGCGACCACTGGCGCGTGTAGGTTACGCAATTATGTATTTGACGCGTCGCGTCGATTCGCTCGACGAGGACGAAAGGTGTCCGCGAAGAGGAGCGCAGAGGTGTTCAGGTGGCTGCGACTACTCCGTGGAAAGATGGATCATCGTTGGGCTTTAGCGGCGGACTCTCGAGGGAACAGCCGGATAACTCCAATTCGATCAGTTTCATCCATTTCTGGTATTTCTTCCGACACTGACTCGATTTCGTTCGTGCCGGAGAGCGCGCCACGAGCAATTCATTAATTAGAGAACTCTCGTCGATAAACTAATGGAGTCTAGGAGGCTGGGCGTTATCGAGGACCCCGAGTAGATTCAACTTCGTTACGACGCGACGGCTCGGTCTTCTTTCCCGCGGAAAGAAATTTCCATGGATTGTTTTCTCGCGCGAGCGCGAAGCGCGACGCCGGAGAGGGGAGACGCTTTGTCATCCTTCGTCTGGCATTCCGTGGGATCGGATTTATGATACGCGTTGCACGGTGAATCGGTTGTGTTCCCGACGCGAGAGACAATAAGGCTGCTGTCTGTTCGCGGTGTAGGCTCAGTAAATTTCACGGTCTTGGTGGCAGCGTCGCGCGGAGCCTGTGTTTCTGCGTTTCGAATTGCGGGGAGTTGCGTAAGAGGGAATTGCTGGTGTGCGTGAGCGCGTGTAATTCGATTTCAAGTTCACAGAGAGAGAGAGAGAGAGAGAGAGAGAGAGAGAGAGAGAAAGCGAGTAAACGCTTGTCGCGACGCGAGCGACACGCGTCGTTCAAACGATCTCGTGGTTCCAACGATCAAAGCTAACCAACCGATACCGACGAATTACCTTTGCCGCGTACGCGAATCGCATAAACGTTCGTCGCTTCGTACGCGCACGCGCGCGTTCCTTTTCGAGACAGAATTCGGTACAAAAGACGAAGTTTACGGTTAATCTCGTTTCGCGCGTCGGATGTCCTGCGTCTTACAAGGATTATGGAATAATCTGTACGTGGGAGTATATCGAGATAACGTTTTCTACCGTTGTAGCCAGGAAAGAGGAAGAAGCGTATTCCCCGGCGGATACGCGGGGGAAAATTTTAACGATCTTACTCTGTATTTTATCTCGTGGCAGCTTGCATGATATAACAAGTAGTTATATGAAGCTACGAGCCGCCTCCGCGCCGTTCACCGCAGAATCCTTGCCGTGCCACGGGGTGCTATATTTTCTAGCAATGGGTGGTAAACTTTTTTCTGGGCACAGGTTATGATATACGCTCAAATCCCGGTGTTTTCCTTCTCACGATTTTCACGATAAACTTCTTGCTCCTTCGCGCTAGATTTACCACGACTCTTTCTTCGTACAACAAATATCTGTATAAGCCGCGCGACGTCAATTAAATCTCGGATATCATTGTTACTCACATTTCTATTCCCGTCTCTCTCGAAACGGAAGAATTTCGTCGGTTTCAATCGTAAAGCTCCACATTCCCGTTGCGAAAACGTTTTGGGAAGCTCCACTTTCTTTACTTCCGTAAGTAGCTTAACGAGTCCCGTCGGCCAGTCGAAGTGCCGTACGTCGTCTCAAAAGATAGAGTCGACAATAGTGCATCTCAATGGAGAAACTCGCTGTGCTTACGTCTGTCCGTTTCTTTGGATTTTCTGCTTTTCTTCCGTCGAAACCCGATTCTCCGACGACAATCTCCTTCCCCTTTCTTTTACGATTCTGTTCGCGGTAACGGCGAATCGCGAGACGCCGAGGGAAACGAGAAGCGGAACAAGTGCGTACTTAAATTTCTTGTCAACCCCGCGAAGGGATTACATCCTGAATCTCGAGTAATTCCGGCTAAGGTGAAGCCGCCGCGACGTCGTCAATGGTAGAGCCAGCCTTTGGTCGGGGTCGGTATCGTTAGTCTACTAATTTGAGGAGTCATTCGAACGCGATAACATGATATACCAACGAAAATCACGAAGGTCTCGTTTCGCAAAAATATCGCGTGGCGGGGGGGAGGGACTTGCCACTTTGCGATGATTCGCGTGCAACCCTCTGCCGGGGTTTTCTAATTCCCTGGCGGAGCCTAATTAACGACCGTAAGTAACGCGTGTAATTAAAGGGAGAGTAATATATTTGCCAGACGGCGGTATCGCGAAGAAACGACAGGAAAACTAGCTGGTGCCACCTCTTAATGGCCCCTCCTCGCGTGCTCCCGTGGGATACGCGCTCGCGAGTGTGCGAACGTCACACCGCGTGAACACATGCACCTTATATGCGACCTTTCCAGGCCACGCCACCGAGTTCTCCCCGGCATAACTTCGAATTTCCGGCTGTCTCGCGTTCTAACGAAATTCTATCTACCGATGCTTTTAGCATTTGCATCTTTATCCGATTCGATCGCGCTCTGCCAGGCCGTATTTTTCTCTTGCCATACTGTTGCGCGAAGCTTCGATCCCCGGGATTCTAAACCTGATTTACTAAAAGCGACGGCGCGATAGCATCGTAATCAAAACTATTCTGTTCTAGGCAAATGCCTAACAAGCGGTGTCCATCGCAAATTACAAGCAACACTCTGTCGATGATAAAATGTCGGAGGCAAAGTCTTTCACTGCACCAGGCGGTGTTTGGGGTGAGTCGATCGATCGGCGTCCGTCTGAAAATTGAGAGACTCATCGGGGGAAAAATTCCGATCCGTGATTCTGTCAGTCCGCGTCGCATTCCGCGGGTTCATTCGTTTCGGCGGGTCTGCCGCCCGACAGGGTTTAATTTATGGCAGACTCCCGACGTGGCCGGTATTAAAATCCATAATGAATGAGCAAAATGAATTACACGCGCGGCTCGCGTGTCTGCTTAGCCGAGCGCCTCTCGCAACATTCGCTGAAATAGAATTTTCGTTACGTCAGTCCTCGTGACATTTTCAATGGATAATGTTCCTGTAAGTAGGGAAATTAATCTCCGCGAGTACTCGGTAGTACAAGGTATCATTGTTCCGCGTTGTCCTCCCTCGAGCCACCGGGGAAAGGTTCTTGTACTCCGTTCAAGCGCCATTACGCCTGCCGTTATTTTCTATTAACGCGCAGTTTAATCGTCGAACACGATTTTCAGGGAAAAGTTTCAAAGCGAGAGTCGTTCAAAGAAAGGCGTTCGAATGGGATAACCGTTAACGAGAACATTTCGTTATATTTTCACGAGAGTAAAATTTGTCCCGGTGGAAGCGCCGAAAAAAAAGCGACCGCAACGACAGAGAGAACAGTGGCAATCGACAAACAAACAGCGCTAGTATCTTTGCTGTTTTCGATATATTCTACGTGTTAGTAACGGTTCGCGCATCGTTGGCGCGCGTGTTTTTACCGCGGGAGAACAAAGCTCGCTCTTTACGCCGTTCATAACGCGTTTCTCGAGCGGATAAAATTTCCACCGGCGGAAAGGACAATTTTCTCCACGATTTTCATTGCACCTCGGCGGGTTGCTCGCCCGCTAAATATTCTGTCCTGGAAAGATTTCCACCGAGGGGATTTCAGATTCGCCATCCGCTGGATGCACCGACTGTTTTCACGAGTATTTCCGCCGCGAGGTTTCTCGTTTTCCATCCGGCGGCCTTTGAAAAGTCCTCGACAGTTTTGTCAAAAGAAAAATCAATTACCAACTTGACATAGTTTGCCCGTTCCCATACGCCGACCGATTAATCGTCTACTTTACGCAAGACGGAGCGATAAAATCGTACGGAATTAGTATTTTTCTGTTTTCCACTTTCTATTCAATTTATAAACTGCATGAATGCAGAAATACATGAATGAAATGAAATGAATTTCTACCGAAAGAAATAAAGAAAGTATTTGTTACTTAAATTATTGACTGTGAAAAATCCTTGCGACGATCGTACAATAAGAAAAAAGAAAGAATGAAAAGTTTCGTCATCGTATTACAAAATGTAGTTGAAATTCAGAGTGTTCGCAGTTACTCGATGTATTATCTGTTTTTTACTGGCTGGAGGATTTACCGAGATATTATTGAACCCGAGATATTTGTTTGTGTTTCAGAATTCGAGCTGCCAGCGGAGGGCTTGGTTGGCAAGCAAGAACAACGCGAACCGGTGAGTTTTCTCTACCCTTTTAATGCGATTATAAATTGTAAACGGTTGCAAGGAACGGCCGGCTTTCTCCCCATTCAGCTTTCCATACCTTCTTGCTTCTCTCGTTCACTGTCCTGCTCCCGCTTTGCTGCAGTCGGGTAAGAGCTCTTAATTTTCGAGGTTGCATTTAAAGAGCAGCGGAACATCGAAGCTACGTGTAATTAACGCGTGTCTCGACTTTTCGCCTATTTTTAAATCGAAATCCTCTGTGACACACGATCGTCGCGTTCTTCGATCACAATTTTTTTCACCCGTCTTGCATAGTCGAAGGGAAAGTTTATTCCAACAGCGATATCTCGGAGGACACATGAACTAAAAAAAAAAAAATTGGACGAATTAAGGTATTTGAATCGGGCAATTCGCGATGTCTATTGCACAGATTGGAGATTCTCCTAGATCCAAAAAAAGAAAAGCGCAGAAAGGAAACGGCAAAGAAGCTCATGGAGGGCGGAAAAGGTTGGCGTTTCTTCTCACGGCCGAGCTCGCCGTAATTTTCAACTATTCAGTCGCTTGCTTTTACGTCTACGTTGCTGCCTTTCCGCCAAGTTCCGATGGAAAAACTCGTCTTTATCCGGGGCAAGAGGCGTATCGAGCAGACAACCTCTGTGAGTCGACGCTCGTCCACGCTTTCATAACGAAACACCCTCTGTTTTCCCTGACGATTTATATTCTTCGGCTTCCCTAGTTGAAGCACCTAAGTTATTCCTGTAGGGAAATTGTATAAATAACGTTTGGTTTCTTAATAGTCGAATGTAAAGGAATCGTTTTCTGTTTCGTTTATTTAAACTCGGCTTCGCTAGATCCAATTCCTTTTCGGTCGCGGTGAATTCATTCGTTTTCTCCGTTTCTCTCCTCCAATCCTACCTCGCCAACATCTACGGCAAAAAAGGGAGAGAACGTATCTTTACTGCATCGTTCCGTCCACGTTCAAGCAAGAGAGAAAGAGAGGGGGGAGAGAGAGAGAGAGAGAGAGAGAGACAGCGCGCCACTACCCTTCGCCACGATGAATGGGAGCATCAGAAACGCGAGGGGTGAAAAAAATCTCAGCCGGGTTGGCGAGCTTAATTGAAATCAAGCCTGTACTGCTAGAATGTTCTTTCGGTGTAAACGGGCACGTTTTCAAAATGAAAGAAAAAACGAGGCAATTCAGATGTAGACGAAATACTGCGCGATGTGGTATCGTCGCTTAAGTTTCCCACTGAAGCTGTGCTCGACTTTTCTTGGCCGCACTCGTCGCGCGTTCAACGATTTACGCAGATTTGCTAAAATGGTAAACGAGTAGCAAGCATCTGACAAATTTGTTTATCAACGACGTTTCTATGTCCTTTCATTTTTTTATATGCTGACGATCTTTAAGATCTTTAAAGAGATTTCAAGCATAGACATAGTAACTATAGACTGCGCGTCAGCATGCAGCCGTGGTCCGATGTTGAAGAGAGTTGAATGCTTTGAGAGGTACTTGGGAAGAATGAGACAGATAGAAGATAACAAGAGAATAGAAAGAGATAACAAGTCCTCCCAAAGCATCCTAACTCTTTCTAAAGTGGACCGTCCGCTTTCCTCGTGATGCTCAGTCTATTCTTATGTCTATGATTTCAAGTTCAGACGATTGTGTACAGCTTCAATCTGATCTCGGTAACCTCGATTATTGGTGTTGGACGAGTGGCATGTCATTAAATTATAATAAGTACAAGTTTGGAGATTCAATCTATCTCAGGCGTCGGAGATCTGCGATCTTAGTGTTTACTATACGCCGCTTCTGAATTTCTCCATCCATATTCGACGCGTAGTAAATGATGCGAATAAGTTCCTAGGTTTTGTTAAACGTTGTGCGTCGAACACGTGTTAGACTTGTTGTAAGACTTCGTTTGGAACATGCGTCTGTAATTCGGTCGCCAAATCGTGTTATGTATAAACAACTCATTGAGAGGGTTCACCACACTTTCTCAGATTTGCTGCCTTTAAGCTAGGTACAAGAATGACCTTTATGGATCATAACTATAGTCTGATTATGCTTAAGCTAAGTTTGAAAAGCCTCGAAGGACTGCAGCCGACTTCTTTTTATACAAGTTGATTGGTAATCATATTAGTTGTCCATATCTATTAGAGTGGATAAACTTGTATGCTCCTTCGAGATCGTTTAGAGTTTAGAGCTTCTATAATTTTTCGTCCTTATGGCTATTCATCTAATTTTCTCAACTCTGATCCTGTAAACCGTTCTGTAGTGAATTCATTTTGTATGTCTTTGGACATTTTTGTACGTACATAAATTTAACTCTGTTTTTTCTATTTTTATAGATGCAAGTAACGCACATCTTATGGAAAATTTAACCCCGTCAATAAAATGTGTTTAACGGTCAACAAATTTAGTAACGAAATTGACATCTTTTTCGACTCTATAACAGCACTGAAGCGTACCGTTAGCGCTAGTTGTAAGCGGTAATTTAATCTTCGCAATTACCCTATTACTCTAGGCTCTTATATATTTCTATCTCTATATCTCTCCTATGCGTACATAATGTCGTCCCGCCTTATCACTGTTTTCTTTTATGTTTTTCTTTTTATTGTACTAAAGGGTGAATCCCGTTAATAAACATTATTATTATTCTCGTTGTTTATTATTCATATTTCTTTATCAGCCACTTCGTATACCTATAACTTGTCACTTTCTCTTTTGTACATTAATGGAAGTCACCGAGTCACCCCGTTTATTAAATAAATAAAAAATTAGCAGGAGAAAGACAATTCGTCTGTCACAATCTCGCAATTGTGGGAACGTTGTCGTTTCGTCATGGGAAGCACGATGAATGGCCGGTTAACTTGACATGTTTGCTTTTCCTTTTCCCAACGGAAAGATGCGTTGTCTCGTCTCGTACGATTCTTCGCTGCGACTGCATCCAATAAAATACCGAATCTCATTGTTTCCGTAGTAAAAGACTGAAATGCGTTCGAGACACAGCGATTGACACGCCCTTCAAAGTTTGCCGCAACTCGTATTCCTGGCCGCGATATTGCCCCTTTTTCTTCTTAGCATTCGCCGAGGCGAGGGGAATCCTCGAGATATGGAAGGCTCATCGATATTGCCCCTTTTCTATTTATTTATTGCGAAACGGGTCTTTCCGAAGTCTTTTTCGATCCGGGTTCATCGTTGCATTCCCCGGTCGCATCCCTCCGTTTCACCGCGTTTCGCTCGCCCGCCCCTAGACTTTTCCAACGGCGCTCCCTCTTTGTCGCGCCCGCGGCAGTCGGTAATACGGGTGATATATTAAAGTTGAACTGCATTGTATCGAATATACACGGGGGAAGGGTAGAGCGATCGGTCGATCCCAAGGAGGCGACGTGAAAAGCTTCGCGAACGCGCACGGTTCGCGCGAGCGCGCGCCGCGAAAGGATGATAGCCTCGATCGTTTTACAGGGAGATGCATCTTGACACGAATACCGTAAACGCTTTTCAGCTCGCCTCCGATTCCGCTCATGACATTTGTGAAATTCATTCGCGATCTACCGTCGCATCGCCGACGCGATCCATCTCGCGAAATCGTCGCGGAATTTAACGCCCTCCCCGCACACAGTTCTCGCTGATGACTCTGTCTCCGCTCCCTTCGTGTTTCTTCGCCTTCGTCGACATTTTCGTTCGAATTTTCGCAGCATCTCTCTGAACGTATTTGATGCTCGATAAAGGAGGACTGATCGAGCTTCGAAAAGAATCTGTGAGACTAGATGTGTTCAACCTAGCGCGGAGAATATGTTATAAAGAAGTCAACTGGCAGTGGAACGCGGCAAGATTAGGGTTATACGCACGACAAAACAACGTCCGTTAATCGTCCGTCGCTATGTCCGTCGCAACATCCGTCATAATTTAATATGAGACAGACGTTGCGACTGGCAATTGACGGACGTTATTTTGACGCTTGCGCTTGTGACCCTAGCTTAGAGGCGGGTTTTCAGCAGGATTGTCAGTCGTCGCGATTGGACGCAGCATTGTGTATAATAATAATTATAATAATAATAGTTTACTGAACAGGTCAAACAATCCTTTGGTACAATAGATTAATACATTTACAAATAGTAGTCTAGACAGTTATATTTACAAAGAGAAAAAATAATAATATATCACTCTTTCAGCAAAAATATAAGTGTATTACGCATCTTATTGAGTGAGTCGCGGAAGAAATCAATTTTTTTAAGGTATGAATTGGCCAAATTATATAAACGATCAATATCATTGTGATTGCCGAACAAAGATTGGTGAACCTTGATGTTACAAAGTCTAAGATATTTTAAGTTACGAGTGAGATTGTTAAAAATAAACTTTTCAAGAGTGGTAGGACAATTTATTATGTTCTTTATAATATTGTATTATAAAAAAGATTGTATAATATTTCTGTTAGAGTCAATTAATATAGACGCTTTAAAATACTAGCATTTTAAGACATAAATCTGACATCATTGTATATTTTCTGTAATAATTTATCACAAATATAAGTTTTTGTGTGTATTTATTATTATTTAACATATTTAAGTGAAAAAAAGTTTTTTATAACACTCTGAATCTTTAATTTTGTTTATAAATTTGTTAGTTTCAAAAATATATTTCGAAACCTGTTACTGTCACCCATAAAACGTTCTTGATAAGTAAGTTGTTTTTAACTCAAATTTCATAATATTTATTTGCTGTTTTAAGTAAAACAGTTTAAAGTAACAGTAATTGAGTACGTGGCAGTGAATGGGTCTTTTACCCTCCATCCGATCTGCTGAATTTGTTTTTCATTTTGTGTACTGTCTGTGTTGGACGCCGCATCCAATCGAGACGGCTGACAGTCACACTGAAAACCCGCCTTTGCAAGGAGGGGCTTCAATTTTGGGTCGCCGATTTTAAGGAAAGTTTTAGAACATGTTATGTAGTAGGTTTCTTCTTGTTTTCAAATAACTCCCAATATAGGGGCAGATACTAACAAATTGTTGAGTTATTTGATTTTGCAGTTTTCTGTTACTTCCATATTCATAGATGTTATGGCGTAGAAACAATATCGTCGATTTCTAGCCTAACGATGTTTAAGTAGATCACTCCTAAAATAATTTTCTACTCTATAATATCTACCAGCATAGAGGCCACGTAATCAATATTTAAGGTGCATAGTAAACTTCACAAAACAGGACGAAACTTATGATACAGGGTTAGCTACGTACAGTGTCGACTCGAAGAACGGCTGGGTTTCAGAACCGAGCGCAACCCTTTTTCGAGTCGGGTTCGATCTCGGTCACGACGGAACGAGGAGACTCGCACCGGCGAAGAAGTGGTGAGCATAGAGAAATCCCTTTTTTCGAATCAAACTCAGGCGTCGTTCTTTGAGTTAACGCTATAAGATTGGCCTTATATCGAAACAGTACTATATTTCGGAACCCGCGCGCACGAACACAAATGAGTTCCGGTTCCGAGATCCGTGGTTGACTCTGCATGTCCCAAAATTCCCATTAAAATCGGCGACTCAATTTAGCCCTCTTCTCGTTAGATCTTCAAGATGTCATTGACAAGTTAATGTCGACGCACGTGTACCAGTTTTTAATCCACGCGTGTACATCCCAATCCTCTTTGCTTGGCCGTGGCGCGGAAGCGCGCGACCCTCGTAGATAAAGTGAACTTTATACGTACACGTATACGAAAACCACGGTATAAAATACGGAAGCGAGCGGAACTCTCGCTCCCTCTCGTCCGTTCATATTTTACAACCCCCGGCTCTCTGACGTCGTTGAGGGCGTCTCTTACGGAGTTGGCAACAACGCGCTGCCGCTAGGTCGTTAGCGACGGCGAAGTCTTATCGTTTAGTTTATTCCGTCGTTGCTAATATTCCCGTGCTCGAAGAAAGGAAACATCGACGGGGAAAAAATCGTGGTAGGAAAGAGGAAGCGATAAGTGAAACTAGATTCCATTTTCGTCGTTGCGCTTCTTCTTCTCAATCTTCTTGCTTCATTTTCTTTCGTCGGTGCTTTGCATCAAAGATTCAACGGAGGAAGAGACACATGGGTATGCCGACGGATTTCTTAAACGGAGCTTTCTCGGTGACGGACGAACCACGCGCGAGGCTTCATACAAAACACCGCTTATTCGCCAGGATATTGGGGTGGGCGCGGGCGTGTGTGAACTCTGGCGTTATTCCCGGCACGTCTGCCGTATGCACATATTGCATTTCTGCGTAGGGGATACGAGCACGCTCGTACCGGCTGGGGGATGACGCGGGAAAGGGATGCGGAATGGGGCTCTTTCAGAGCTAAGTGCACCCAGCCCTCGAACCGTCTCGTTCGCCGTTTCGCAGCGCCTTCACGTTCGAGCTGTGACTCTCGCCCTCGAAAAGTTAGGATCTTCCTGCAAAATGTACTGCTCTCTCTCGAAACGCCCGAATACTTAACAGGCTCGAACGAACGGCTTATTAACGCTTATCGCCGTGTAAATATTTCAGCGAAAATAATATTTCCCGGGAAGCATTTTATCCTGAAAAAAAAGAGAAAGGAACTTTGCGATAAGCTAATAGACGAACGAAATATCTGTCTGAAACGTCGACGACACAATTAGAAGAGCAACAGAAACGTCGGGACGCTTTATCGGTAGAGTGGTTAATACAAACGGAATTGAAGTTAAAGCGTACCATTTTCGTCGTTTTCATTCCACGATAAGAGATCCGCAAACTCTCAGGAACTTTTCCCGAGGCTAGATAACTATTTTTAGTCGAGGAAGTACAAAGCGACTTTCCTTGGAGGAGTAGCGGAACGAGGACGTGTTTCTTCCTCTTCTGTTCTCTGCGCTATAATCTCGTTGCGGTGCGCTCGTGAGAAAATCGTAACGTCGAGTCAATGAAATGGTGGAAAATTGCACTTGTCCGAAGCTAAGTGCCAGTACTGCTCGCGAACGATTCCCGGTCGGACGAAAATCCCTGGAGCGCGAAGCGAACGAGAGCGTCGATCATTTTCGCGGATCGGATGTCGAGAGATCGAAACGGAGTCGATGGACGGACGAAATTCGATAAATACTCGGTCGAGAGTATCGTGTTCTTGTTGCGTGTCGCTGGAAAAGGGGTGATGCGAGCGGG
Source organism: Perdita meconis (assembly GCA_030770465.2). NCBI lineage: Eukaryota > Metazoa > Arthropoda > Insecta > Hymenoptera > Andrenidae > Perdita > Perdita meconis. Next base: position 7,352,114 of record JASKOS020000007.1, read on the forward strand.
GCGAGCAAACCGACGCGTACGTCGCACGTGCAAACGGGGATAAGAAAAGAAGTAAGCAGGAATATTCCGCGATGGGGTTTATTCGCTATTTTATGCATTCATGACGCGCACTTTTATGCATTCACTTTTACGGGCCAGAAAGCGACTTCTTACCAAAGTCGAGGAGGATACGAGCACGGGGACGACGAAGACGACAGAGGAATAAGTTGAAGGTGTCTCGACGTAAACTTGCTTCCGTTTCCATTTCATCCTTCCCTCCTCGTCTGTATCGGTTCTCTGGTTACACTTCAGCCGTTGACGTTCATCGTATTTTTAGGAATATTTATTGAAAGCGGAGCAGCAATACTTTTGCCCCGCGTTCGATGCAATCGAATCGACGGATTCTCATTTCTCCCAGACGTAATTCCTTTACGGCTACACGGCCAGTGTTTGCCGGTCGATGCTCCGGAGGAAAAGTTTGCCGGCCCTCGGAGCCCGGTTATAAGGTAGGAAGTTTATCGGTCAGCTGCGGAGGCGAGTTCTTTGGCAGGTTTTCATGTAAGAGTTGGAACTCTGGAGACCGATCGCGAAGCGGCCGAGATTTCTCATTAAATGCGACTAAAAACGATCGAAACAAACAGTGGTCACGATCTCCGGTGCAAAGAGTTTGGATTGATTCGACGGCCGGCGGTCAGAGTAAACAGTAAAATTAATCAGACTTTCCTGTGCCGTTAATAGCGCAGAGTTTATCTTCCGTCAAAGCCTTCAAACTTGTATCGATTCCGTGGCAGGGTGCTCGCTACTTTCGCGAACGAGGTATTTCCCGAGGAGAAGAAAAAAGAAATCGCTTCGTAAAGTTGCCGCATCGATTCCTTCTTTCGAGGTTTACCGCGAACAGGAGATTCTTTCTTCATGGCGAGCAGGCAGAAGGCTGGGTCCCGTTTTTTAGCTTGCTTTACGACCGGTGTAAAGTTACCTGTGCGCCAAGCCAGAGCGTATGGGCGAGCTCCAGATGCGCGTTCACAAATACGTGTGTGTTTACATAGCCCCTGACCACTTCCGGCCGAGAAACAGGGCTTCTTCGCGGTAACGTACCGTTCTCGGCCAGATCTGCCCCTCGTTCCTTCCGGGGAAACGGAGGACGGAAGATAATTTCGTGTATATTTTACGAGAACGAGAGGCGAGGTGTCCTATTATATTATTCAGCGCTCGCTTTCGCGGGGATAAAAAATCAGCGTCAGAAGTTCGACCCGAAACCGTCTTGCCCTCTTCTATTCGATTTCTGAAGCTCTCTCCCTCCTCCCCTCTCTCTCTCCCTCTCTCTCTCTCTCTCTGTACGCAAACTTCTATTTGCTTTCTTTCTTTCGTCGGCATAATTCGTTCCATCGGTGAATAAATGAGCCAGAAAAATGGAGATAACGAGCCACACGTACAAAGCCGGCGGAATCGGTCTTTCTTATCCCGACGATTTATGTAATCCCAACAATTTGCCCCTTGTTCGACGACCAGCTGATTAAAATTTTTTAGACGACTGACCCCGAGCTCGTTACGCGGGGGTTGTTTTTACATCGGAAACGCTCGTTCCGGGGGCTGGCTGTCGGTTACCGCGAAGCCGAACAAGCAGCGGTCCAGGGTCAGGGAAGTAGGAGAAGGGGAAGTCTTTGTTTTCCCGTCGATTTTTACGTTTGTGGCGTAGGTTCGAGAGGAGCGGCACGAGAGGAACGCAGGAACAAATAGGGAGAGGGAGAAATCGCGGAGGCCGGGGATCAGAGGGAAAGAGGAAGTAAGACCTATGAAACGATCAGCGGGAGAGAGCGTACGTAGGATTCTGCTGCGTTACTGCGGACGCGTCGATTCGAATCTGGTCGACTGATTTTTCCCCCTCGTCGTATCACGGCTGAACCCGAGAAAATTTCCTATCGCAGCGGATGCGGAGAAATGACGTGGAAAATCGGAGGGAATGCCCCTTCAGTCCGTTGCAGTCTTTCAGTTTCTTTTTTCTCTCTCTCGTTCTCTCCCTCTTTCCCGCCTTGAATGTATTTTCAACGGCTTGACCTGTTCTCGTTAACGCTGGCAACTTCTCCCGTGCTCTCTTCGTCGATCGACCGTTATCCAATTCGCTCTTGGTCGCCATTAGGAACGCGTTCGAGGGAAAAGCGTTGGCACAGATAAATTTGATTAGACACCGATTCTCCTTGTCTCCGCTCGCAGCGCCACGCTACGATCCTTTGGCTTGCCATCTCGTGAGGTCGAGTCCGCGGCTGGCGAACGCGCGCTGCCGCTCCGAACGACATATACATCATCGCGGAATCTTTTTGCGGGAATCCGGGAGACAACGGTTCCAAGATCTCCGGATCGCACGCCAACGATCGTAACATTATTTTCAGTTCAGTCGAGGGGCTCGTACCGAAGGAATACGGAACGAAACGACTTCGAGAAAGAAACAAATGGCACCTTCGTGGCTCAATCTATCGGCTCATTTGAATAAGTCGACCGTCGGTGGCACCCCTGGCTCCGCCGTCGCCCATTTCACCCTTCTGTTGCTCCTCGTTCGCCACCCCCATCCATTCCTCATCCTTCGCGAGGGCTGTCTCACTTCTGTTGTCGCTGATGGAAATGCAGACATCTTTGCTGAGTTCCTTAAATGTCTCCTGATGGAAATCGCGATTACACCGCCTACTCTCGCTCTTGCTATCGCGAGCGGATACTTTACGAAGGGCGGGAAGAGCGGCATTGCTCTCTGAGCTCTTCCCTCCGTTGTTCTCATCGGCTTTGAGAATTTGTCAAGAAGCTCTCGCTGAAAGAAGCGCTTCCTCTCTGCATATGTGAGATCGTCGACCTCGCAATCTAATTGTGCCTTCGACTCGAATCGGGATTCACGCGTGTCTTAAGAATTGTTCATGAGATTTGAGTATTCCTGTAATTGAGCTATCGCACTTTCTTAGCGATTATCCCTTACGGCTCACGGGCATTAATTTCAGAAACGGGATTACTCGGCCAGTATTAAACTCGGGAGCCGGATCTGGGTAGTAAATAAAGAGCAGGTGCGAAGGAACAATCCGGCGCGATGGGAGTTTCGATTCTAGCAACAGAGTGTTTGAGTTTTCTCGATTATAGTTTCCGTTCTTTCGTGAATTTGTAACGCGTCGCCGCGAGACACTTCGCGCTTCCAGGAAAGGAAGTTTAACAAGCGCGAAGAGCCGTGTTAAAGCTCGGCACGGGGATTACAATTCGAATTTCGCGAATTTCGGTAATGGGGAAGACGAAGGGAAATTTATGCAAATCCGAAATGTATTCAATTTTCGTGAGCTTAATGCATATGACAGTGTAATCGGAAGAGTAGAATCGAAGCGGCGCAACGGTTGCTAGAACGGCTCTCTGGAGTTTTCCGTATGCGCCGCTGCTAGTTTCTCGCTTATACATACATGCCTTATGCAAAGTTTATGTATTGTGTAGCACGGTCGTTGCGGTCGAATTCTATCGAAAGGCGCTTCCTAAAACGGCCAAATCATTACGATTCGCTGCTAATGCGTGCCTCGTGTTTCTAGTTTCGCAAAAATATTGCTTGCAACATTCCTGGTAGGCTGCAGCACGGTGCACGGTGGAGCAGAAACCCCAAATAATGTGAAAAATTGAAATTCTTAAAATTTGGAATTGGATTTTTCAATGCATTTTATGTATGCAGACAATATTCTTCGAGAACTCAAAAATATAAAGTTATCTATACTCTCTGTATCAACTTGCACTATAACTCTTACTTGAAAATATGTTGGGCCACATTTGCACAATTTAAGTAATGGTTGCGTCTCATTTTTTGGTCTAAATCATAATGAGTAACTCTACTTCCGTTCAATAATAAAAAAGAAAGTACATTTATCCCTTTTTTCATAAAACTTTTCCCCGCATTAAATAATTTAGCTTTTTATGATATGAAACACATTTTTGTGTTTAAATCAACTCTAAAATTAATGAACTTTTAATTTTGAATCTTTTCTTCGCCCCCAAATACATAAAGAAACTCAATACATTTAGAAATAAATTCATGATTACGTCAAACCGTAGAAACATCAAAATGTTCTTCCTACTTTAAGTAATACTACAAAAGATTACTTATTTAGTTATTCCAGGCACTTCAGGATAAAATTCTTTTTGGTACTATTATTAGTGCATATGAACCTTCCATGATCCACAAAAAAATGTTGTAAATTTTTGGCAATCGATAAGCAATGAATAATTTTGTTAAGAACTAATAGGAAAAAGCTATCTATATCGTATGTACAAATTAAAATACTTTATGGTACACCATTTATATGCTCTTAATTTTTATGTTAGCGAATGTTCCATTATCCTGATGTTTGAAATATCTTCACCTTTAATCTATTCTTAATGTGTGTGAAAATATTTAGTAAAAATTTAACATACTTACACAAAATTTTTACATATCTTTAAAATATGTTCAAACGAAATTTTTAGCCGCTTTAACACTTTTATGTAAGGATTATAATGTACATGAATGTATAGTTTCCATTGATATTATACATATAATACACACCTCTAATTTCTGAAACATTATTCAGAAAACTAACTGCCTAAATATTTATCTAAAATATTTTCTACATTATCATTAAACTGTGACATTATCACAAACTGTCTTATTGTACTTCTTTGCTTTTTTCTTTCATTGTTCTCCTTTGTTCGCCTCCCCAAGGTTTGATTAAGTATTTAACAGCTTTTTAGTTATGTAACTTCTTAAAAAATTACATTTTGAGTACACAAAGTGCCTTACTAAATTTTTTTTCCGGGTTTCTTGGCCCTTAACCCACCGTGAAGCACGACTTTAATTGCTCACAAAGTTGAATCGTTCGAAACGAAACGTAAATGTCGGAGCGTGATCGTTCGTTGGAGAAAAGCAAGTCGTTATTTTGGGGCATGTTGCGGCCGTGCAACTCGGAAAGCCACAGCTTGCGGTCATTTTTTGCCACAAAAGCGGCAATTGAAGGCGCAAAACCATAGTTCTGCCCCCCCAAGGAACTTGAGTTTCTTACTTAATTACCGCCAACGACTTTGCACGCCTTTTCTTGTTCGTTTGTGCTCGCACCCGGTAATTGTGATCTTTGGATGCTTCCCCTTCCGCTAGTTGCGGTCTTGCGGCGTAGAATACAATGTACAATTTCTCCGTATCTGCGTTCCTGCCCGTGCACGAGCAGTTCCCGGCACGAACTTTCGCCTCGACAGACGACAACAACGAGACAATTTCTTCGTCGCAAAGTATCCGAAGGAATCCTCGTAATTCTCAAACATTCCTCTGGGTGAATCGGGGAACGTTCAGCCCGACCGGGTCGATAAGAGCGTCTCGCGCGAATCGGTTTTTCATCTGACCTTCGTTTTTCCAATCGTTATCGCGGACCGAGGGCCGACGATATATTCGTCCATTAGAGGTGGCCGTTCCAAAAATTCGTTCACGACGTAGCGAACGAGGAAGAATATGTATGCGTCGAATAACCATAAAGCACTTTCGAATGTCTCCAGTGGATTTCCTCCAAGCCACTCTCGGTCTCCGTTCGCTGCTATTTCCCGGCGGAAAATAAGTATCCTTTCTGCATTTCCACGAATCTCCTTCGGGAATTGTAAAACGGGAGGCGAGCCGCGATAATTCTGTAGGTGTCGAGAGAGGATTCGGAACTCGGGGAGAAATGGCACGTTGGCCGAGTGCCCGTGAAACTTGGAGGTGTTGCGGAAGAAAATGGCCAGTCGGTAGCTCTTTCGTTTCGTCTCTATGTACAGACACGTACCAATACCCCGTCGTCCCCGTCTTCGCGGAGACTCGTATACATCGGTCTTGTATCTGGTGATACACACCGCTAAATAGTAGCGGGAATGAGGGATGACACTTTTGGAGGCACTTGGTTCCTTCCCTTTCCAAAGGCATTTTCTCTTCCAATCTCCCCTTAGGACCTGCTCTGCGTGCCACATCAGCCTGCGGGTATTGTTAGCTTCTCCACCTCCTCGCTTGCTTCTGCACTTTGCCACCATTTCCGAGTAACCGATTCCTTTTGTCTATCTCGTCTAAACATAGCAGCGTCGGACGACCGACTGTCACCTCCGTTCCTTTCGGCTTCGCGCTTCTTCTCTGTTGGTCTCCTTTATCGCGACCAGCGTTATTGCCGTCGCGCAAGGCGCTCTTCTGTGCAGAACCGCAGTCGCGAGAAGCGCAAACCAATTCTTGTTCGACGGAGGATTCCGCGAGTTTGGAAACGCTGGAAGATTACGAGTCGGAGAAAGTAACAAGTATCTGAACGTCGAGTTCGCCGCTTCTACTTTTTCCTCCAGGCCATTTTAATCCTCCCCCGGCGCGTTGCCTTTCTCGAGGTCCGAGGGAAATTTTCGTGTCGGGCTACCCTCGCTATTACGCGGCTACAAACTCGACTACGTCCACCATCACCGACTTCGCTTGTATTACCAGCAAACCCCTGCAAGTTAGTTAACTATTTGCATCTCATTGGATTCGAGGCGCAACACATCGTGTCTACAACGGCTCGGCTTCGGGGACGACGGCCGAGTTAAATCGTGCACTCTGATACCGGGATTGCGAGTTCCCTCGAAGTCTGACGACGGGAAGCATTCTTTCACGCGTGTGCATCGCTCCAGTGAATGGCGCACGCAATTTCCGCGAGGAAATATTTGATTTCCCGCGGACGTTCCCCGAACGTAAACTCGGCAGACATCAAATATTCGCGGAGAAGAGGAAACGCCGGAAATGGCGGAGATTTTTTAGACGGGACCGCGGCAACTCGGAAGACCGTGTATCCGGGCAAGAATGCGCTGGAGTTCGCGTAGTTTAATCAACGTCGAACCAAGGGATAGAAATATTGTTGCAACGAGGAATCGCGGCAACGCGGAGGGAGGGCAGGTCTTTTTTTAGATAAAACTTCTTCTTGGCTCCTCTTTCACTCCTCGCCGAACCTAGGTTTTCCTCCCGTCGATACCGCCGCGGGAAACGGAAGCGCAGAATAAGAAGCATCCCCCGATAAGTAGTCCATTTCGCGATGGTATCGCAGCAAGAACGTTTTCCGGGCGTTGGAATACGGAAAAGCGGCGTGTACCTCATGGAAAGCACGGCGAGCGGCGAACGACTAGCGGCGAGTCGTGCATCAGTCTCATCTGGGGCGCAGCGGAAGTGTCGGATCACGGGAGAGAGAGTCGGTGGCTGGTCCGGTTGCCTACCACCGCTACCCAACAAGGGGTTGGTTTTCCCTCGGGCATCGTTATTCACAACTATCTCGGACTAGCGGCGCTCGGAGGAGGGTGCGAGGATACAGGTTGGCCGACCTCGAGCCGCGATGGCCCTCTCTATTATTCAGTTGTTCCTGAAGAGGATGGAAGGAGCCACGGTGGACACAGGAGCTTTGCAACGTTCTCTCCGCGTTGTCTGGAAAGTCTCTTTGAATCGGCTTTCCTTGGCCAGCCATTTTTGCTGATTTCGCTTCGCGATAGGCGAACAGTTCTCCCCGCGGCGGTTCCGATAAAAATTGAAACGAAAATTTCTCCTCGCAGATCCAGCCGCCGGGCTAAGCTCCCGGTGCGACGCACAGTGGAGCGCCGTTCATATAAGAATCGCGGAAAAACCTCGTAATCTCGGCGTTTCTCAATATTTTTAGTGTCATATGGATAGAAGTGTTTACAAAATTAGGATATTTATTATAACTAAAAAACACTAACTTCAGACATTGTAAAACATAATACAATAAGAATTAAAAATTTAAAACATTAGTTACCTCCATTTTAAATTGTTTATCATGATTACGGTAGTGTTTTTTCGAAAAGTATATTAATCATAAATAGACAACGGATTTTATGCATTTATGACAACGTTAAATATGCAAAAAATCCACAAGACTATTAACATTTGCAAAAATATGCAAAATATCGACAATATTATTCAAGTTAGAATATTTAGAACATTAAATATACTGTTTTTTAAGTTCCAATTCGTTATTTGTGCTTGTGAAAATTTTATTTTGCATAAAGATCCGCTGTTTAGTTATAAATAAGCTCATACTATTGACATTCAAACTACATAAAGTACAAAATCATATACAGGGTGTAACAAAGATGTTGCAGTTCCTTGAACCGGGTGATTCCTGAGGTGATTTCAAACAACTTTTTCCTTAGCGAAAATGTTAATTGGGGCTTTGTTAACGAGTTATTAACTAAAGACACCGACCAATCACAGCGCACGCATAGCGAAAGATCAGCCGTGAACGCTACGTATAGCTTATGCCAGCCACTAAACGGCCGTTCGTCCGCTATACGCGCTCTCTGATTGCTCGATGTTTTTCGTTAATAACTCGTTAACAAAGCCCTACCTAACACTTTCGCTAAGGAAAAAGTTGTTTAAAATCACCTCAAGAATCACCCCTTTCAAGGAACTGCAACATTTTTGTTACACCCTGTATACTCACAGGTCAGAAAAAAATCAACACTGGTAAGGAAATTGACACAATTCCCGGTATAGGTTATAAAAGATTAACTTCAGATCAATTTTTGTTGTTTATTATTTGTAAATATGACACATCTATTTACATGGTTCGATACTTTGGTCCATTGATTATTATCAGAATACAGCGATGGATACGTCAAAACATAACTTTCAAATTTTGGGATTTTTTCCGCATCGTCCCCACTGTGCGACGTAGAAAAAGCAACGCGATTATTTGTTGCAGGAAAAGGAGTTACGGATTGCTTGATTCGTCTAAGTCTACGCAGTCGTTCGATGGTTACGGGTGGAAGCGACGCGCATTGAGCTGCATCCGCTGCGCCGTATGTTCCATCGGGAGTTACACGCTATCAGGGTGAAATATCGCGACCGAGATATCTTGCCGGGTGTCTCCGCGCGTGCCTTCGCTCCCATTCCTACAGGGTGTTTCTTGATGTGCGAAAGTTCGGTTGAGACCGGCGGAACCAGAGAAAGGCTAAAACAACTATTCGACCGCAGAGTCTCAGCTTGCAGGAAAAATTGCTAGAACGTAAGAAAGGACAATAGTATGGAAACAATGTAATCTCAGACACGCGTCTCTTTCCCATCCTCGCAGTTCTTTCCATGCATTAAGAAACATCCCGTATTCTGTCACCCTTCTTTTCTCCATCTCATTAATTTCATCCCCTTTCTTCGCGTTTCTTCTTCTCCTCCCAGTGGCTTGTACCTCGCATTTTTCTTCTCGTTCGCCACTCGGTCACTACTGTCTCTCCCGACTTTTTTCTAACCATCCCCATCGTCCTCCACATTCTTTCTTTCCTGTTCGTGCTCAGTGTAAGGGTGGATCCCGGGGATAATGCCCGCGTGACCTTTGCCTCCGTTATGATCCCTGCACGTCTCGTGCTATCGGGCGACAACTCTTCGCGCCTTCTCCTTCTCTTGTTTCGCAAAACGAACAAGATCTCCATGGATAGAATTTTATGTTGGCCACCCTCGTAAAAATGCTATAGCAACTGGGATGAAGCTGGATTATGGAAACGGCTGTCGCGAATCCCTTTTACGCCGTCGAGGCGCGTGCGAAGCGCCCATGTATGCTAACGCTAACGAGCCGCTGCTTTAATTTTTTTTTCATATAACGAAAGTTAGCAGGAAGGCGATCGAGCTTGCGAGAAGCCGCGTTCCGGCTTAAAAGCACTCGAGGGGCGACAGTAGCGACTGTCGCAGAACATTTCATAGTCGGATAGTTATCATAAAAATGTATGGTATTAGGTTTCTGGGGTCCGGGATTATGAACATGATCGTCGGCAGTGTGCGTTCCTTCTCGGCTCTCCCGTTGCACGTGTGACGGTGGAGCCGAAACGAATCAAAATGGTCGAACGCGTAGAATTTAATTTAACTTTTCTGCTTCGACCGATGCCGCCACGAAATCGACTCGGCCGTCACCGTCGCCTGGCTATCTGGACCATTCAGCTTGATCGACGTCAGTTAATTTAGACACTCCGAATATATGGTCGGGGAACTTTTTCCAAAGCGACCGAGGCTTGTTCCCCTCTATCGACGATATCGAACTATTAATTCTAGATGGGATTCCAGCGACTCCCCACGGTTTTTCCAACGATCAATAGAATTCTTTCGCTTCGCGTGCTCCGCTTTTAACCAACAACGCGATGTTCGCCATGATAATAGCGGAGGATCAGCGCTCGGTTATCCCCCTTCGTATAAAATCCTGGTTAAACTGCGTCGAAGATTGGAAATCATAGAGGTGGTAGCATTAGCGGGAACTTTGCTAAAGTTACAATTACTTTATCGAACGAGCGAACGTTTTTCGGGAAAAATTGGTCTGATCGCGGTGATATCGCGAAGCAGCGTTCGCCACGAGTAAATCTCGAGGGCGAGACGCAGTTCGAGTACTTATCTGCTCGCTGCCGGTCTACGCCGGTGTCCCTGCGAGCTAGTTCATCCACCGCGTTACGCTGGTGGCTGTTGAATTTGCATATAAGGTGGCTCGGTGCGGTTTTCAAGCTTCCTTTTGTAGAAGGGATTGTTTCCGCGTATAGACAGAGCGATGGCGCAACGAAAATGGCTCGTTTGGAACCCCGTTGCAGGATAATAATAGGTGGCAGAATTTACCGATATAATACGTATTGTTCGCGAGCGCGAGAGAGTTTCCTCTCGGAGATTTCTACTACTACAGCGGCTGAAGAAATTTCGTGTACGTAGTGCGAGTCCTCGCGGTGTCCGCGCGGTTCGACTAATTTCCGTTTCGAAACGAGGTCGATCGCTGCTACTTTTTGCTCGGAGCCGCGCGTACGCTGCAATTAGACGGGCGCGAATTTTGTCAAGAGCTTAAACTCTGTTTAAGAACACATCACGGCGACTAATTACCTAATCAGCGACCGGGATTCCAAAGTTACGCGCCACACTTAAACTTCCAGCCAAGTTGGAAGCGTGAACGATGCGACCGCTAAATGTTGTACTCCTTTGCCAGCCAACTAATTGCTGGGTACACCGCCAAGTAATAGTTTCCTGCGAACCGAGTCGCGTTGTCGTTCTCCTTAACGCTCGCAAGAACTCGCGCCGTCTACGCCTCTGCTTTTACGTCAGCGACGCGCTATCCTCGATCGGGACGCGAGGATTGCCATGATGCTTTCGGCTTTCGAAAATTGCTGCGTCGCACGAACACCGAAAAAATACATCGGAACGCACGAACTTTTACAAAAGTTCGATTCAACGTTTGTTTCCCTCTGCGTAACGCAAAAGTGGATTCGATATATCCATTGGGTAGCGATTGCAGCGGTACGAAGAGGATTGAACGGTACGTTCTCGCGAGGGGAAAGGATTCCCCTTTTTCCGGGAAATTCTTTTTCTCGGGGAAACGTATTCAGGGACGAGGGAAATTTCATTCGCAACGAGTTCACGCGATTTCGGTGTCCCCGTGCGCAGGGGTTCGAGGAGGCCGCCCCCAGAGGCGGAAAATCGAAACGATTTGTAATATCGCGAAAGTGGGCCGTCGGCTCTAGGGCGATCGTAAAGCTTACGGCGTCCATCGCACTTAAACGGATCCGGGGACGGTTCGCGATATCGTAAAGCCCGAGGGAAGGCTGCACGATAGCCGAACCCCTGCGCCGGTGCCGGCGGTCGGTGCCGTGTGTCGTGTCGTGCGCGTTACGCGAAACGCGGCATTAAAATTCGAACACGATCATGAAAGCCGTATAGCGACGATATAATCCGATACCGAGCTGGTTTATGGAATTCGGCGGTTCGGTCATTAAAATACCTCTCTCCCTTGCTACGCAACCCTTTTCTTCCGTCTCTGTCCCTCGTCGACGGACCCACAGGTGATCCCTGTCTCTTCTCTTTTTGTCGCTCGGCTACGCGTTCCGGTTTGTGCTATCCTCTCTGCGAGCGCCATCAGCTCCGGTTCCATTCGCGTGCTTATGTCCTATGCCAGGAATTACCGGCTGTTTGGACGTCGAACCGTGCCCACCAATCACGATCGGTAGACGAGCTATCGTGATCGATGCCACGCTCTCCTCCCCCGCGGTTCATCCGCGTCCAAGCTCGTTTTAACGCGCGTTGCACGCGAGCTTTCGCCTCTAACAATCGCTTTTGCTCCAGGCTTCGGCATTATTTTCACCGTACTATTTCGGCCTCTTTCGTCATCCGCCCACATCGTCGCGACCAAATTATCTTTAAAAAGAAACGCATCGCGACCTCTCGTACCGTTTTATATCCTCACCCCTGACCTTTCGCCAGTATTCGCCGCCTATTTGTGCAGCTCACAGGCATTTACGTCGGTATTTCAAATCGCCCTTCGCTTTCGCGCACATTTTTTTGCTTTTCGACTTGGCCGGATGCGGCGGAAAAGGTCGTTCCTCGATTGCACTCGCCCTTTCAAGTGGGCATGCTCGACGATAGAAACGAAAGGTGTAACGCGTTGCGGCGTTGGTTGCGCAAAAATACGGGCGACGATGGACGCAGCGGGAGGAAGGAAGGAGAGAAGAAAGAGGCGAGGGCGATGAGTTACGAGCAGTCTCATCGATTAATAACGCGCTAAAGCGCAGCTGGAAGTTTGACCAGCGGATAGCCTTTCCTACGGAAGCCGAATAAACGTTAATTTATTTGCACGGCGTGGCTCGGCTCGGTTCGGTTCACCTCGGCTCGCGTTGCCACTCGCCGAAGGATATCGGATGCGCGGACCCGATGGCGCGCGAAGCTTTTATCGCCTCTTGCTGTTTCTTTTATGAGCATTATCCCTTTGCGAATCGCGAGGATACGCGAAATATCGCGAAAATTGTTGCTGCCTCTCGATACGACCTGTTTTTTCAGCCTTTTTCCTCGCTCGCGCACTAACGAGATTGATCCGCGGACAGATGACGTCTGTGAACTCGGAAAATCCGAACGACGATCGTTCGCTGCGATTAAGTTTAATCTCCGTTCCGGATCGAAAGACGCTTTGTTTTGTTATTTAAATCTTCGACCCGGGGAAAAAGTATCTGAACTGCCGAACCTCGTTAAATCGAGGCAATTCGATTAAAATAGCATCGACGACGATTCAAACAACTGGTGGAACTCTCGTGTTACTGTGTTTGATTATCTCGACTTTCTACCGTATCGAGCAAGCAGATATTCTTTCAATCGAGATCGCCTTTCCGTCGGGCGAAAGTACCGCGGCCATCCTCGTTCCGTGTCTGATCAGACGATTTGAGGGAAAAACGAAGCAATAGGGAATATCAAAGACGCGGCGTGCATATTTTTCTTTCGGTCCCTGATTCCTGGTGTTTTCCGGCGCTCGGAAAAATAGGGACCGCGTGACGCACACAGGACACACACGGTATATCAAAGCGCGAGGGAACAGTCCTCGGTAGGGACAGTGTCGCGTTACCGTTCCATGCCGTCGAGCCGAATCACTTAGCATCGACGTTTTAATTTGCATGTGTATTATTACGCTCTCAGCTTCATAACTATTCATAGCGGTAAAATTCCCCGCACGATCTCTCGGCAGAAGCTGGTGGCACTGGTTACCATTGATTTCGCCCCTTTGAGTTGCATATTCCGAGAATGGTTATCTATCCGCAAGGGGCCAATCTTACGGCTAAAAGGAGAGAGGGTTTTCTCGCCCTCGCTCGGGAGGTTTTGCATTTTTGAAAGGGACACCGACCGAAGCGAGGAAAGAAAGAGACGCGAACGGAAAGGGCAGGAAAAAAAGGGGGCAGCGAGGGGGCCGCGGAGATTAATCAGAAACACCTCTCGACGTTAGTCGACAGGGGGTTGGTTCTCTCTTGAGCCGTTGCCAGCTACCCTCTCCGACAATGCAGACGCTCCTTTGTGTCTGCTGCTGCTTTGTTTAATGGCTGATGAGATGGAACTTTGCTGAGAGCGTGGCGCCTTCGTTCTCTGACAAACCGTAGTCGCTGGTTGAGTGACCGGCTGTTCGATCGCCGGGCATAACTTTCGTTCGGCCCACGCGACGCGCGGCGTCGATCGTAGTGTCGCTCGTGAATTGCACACATTTCCGGAGTAATCTTTGGCTCGGACGACGTCCGTGGATTCTCGCGAAAACGATCCGGCTGTTTCTGTTGACTTTACCGCTTAAAGAGCGCCGCGCCGTTCGGACGAAATCGCGTTTCAGAGTCCGAGCAGGTCGCGAGCGGAAGATCGAGGCGCGTCATTTGACCCGCGTCGCTACTATCAATGATTGCGAAACGAGCGCAGCTGAGCTGAGACTTTCTCTGAGATAAAGGTATCTCTTAGCGGCAAGAGAAGATAAGGGAAAATAAAATTAAGGGGACACAAAGACAAGGAGAATAACGATGCTATAGTGGCATAGCAATCCTGAATCGTCGTAGAAGAAAAGAGAATTATTCATGGCGACGACCGGTCCGATGTTTCCTCTACATCTGCGCTATTAATTTTAGCGTCAGCTTTGAACCCTTTTAGACGATTATTTTTGCGGACCGTTCGGGAAACCAACTTAAAACTCTTTTCTTTAGAAATACGCAAATGTTTCGGTCACTTTGCGCGTTTGCCTCTTCCAACGTCGTTTTTCCTCGCCATTCTATTGAATGTCTTGAGGGCCTCGTCAAAATGAAACACAGACACGTTCGCGGTGAATTTACCTCGGCGCTATCGAGCGTCCCGGTGCCTTCTTCGCTTCTGTTCTCATCCACCCTTCCGCGGAATTAAAACCATCGACTTTCCTTGTGCGAATGCCTCCCGGCGACACGGACGCGACGCGACGCGCCAACGATAGATACATATTCCGTCTTATTACAGCCTCGTGCCCCTTGTAAGTGTTCGACCTAATCGTGAGATCGCGGTTTAATCGCGGCATCGATCCCGTCCAGATCGATGTACGCACGGCAGGATGAGCTTCCGACATCGTGCGACGAGGACTCGCGATGAATCTTACGTTTCGTTACATCGAGATCAGACCTCGAGGTCGTTGGTATTTCTAGAGGCGGAATGCTCCTCGTTCGACAAGAATGATCGCCGGTGATCGACGTCTGGTACCCATCCAGCCGACAAGCAAGCTGGAGTGCCCAGCCATAATAGCCTCTCTCACGCGATCTTGAATTTAACCTATCGATCAGACGGCGCGCGAAGCGAGCTACTCGATCGCGCGGAGTGCCACGACGAGACTCGATCCTTTCGAACTTGGAGGAATCCTTCGGCGCTCGAGGAGAGAACGAACGAGGATATAAGGCAAAGTGTTTCCCTTTTATCTCGAGCGGTGGTCCGAGCCAGAAGAGAAACGAGTCGCCGTGGACGATGAGAAAGATCGTGGAAGAAGCGCACTGTTGTTCGTCGAACGGATCGACGTTTGTTATTTTTATCAACTTTGCGCGCAGGGAAAACAGTCTTGGCTCGAGAAGCACCTGAGCTGTTAATGTATCTAACCCCAGGATATTTATAAACGACAAACTGTTCGTAATCGCCAGCGAAAGAAGATTCCTCTCCATTGCGGTATTACGGTCGATCCTGCTTTGTTTTCCCGCTGATTCGATCTCCTTACTGCGGAAAGTAATTGCGATTATTCTGTCCGCGCGAGCGGGCATGGTTAAAGCTCGCGGGAGCGAAACAAGTGGATCAAGGAAGATCAGCAATACGTTGGATACAATCCGGAAAGGAACGAGCCGCGAATAAGCGGTGTACTAACCGGGGCCGATCGAGTTTCCTCAAAAAGGACGCCAGCAATACGTACAGCGCGTCTTTCCCCGAGATTGGAACCGTTAACGGAGATAAAGGAGCCGGTTTAAAGTCGCCTCTAACGGAAGAACAACAATTCCTCTTCCCTTTCTTCCCTCTCCTCGTTCCACCAACTTTCCCCCGAGTTTCCCCTCCGCGCATTTTTCGCCCGACTACGCTGGCCCTGAATCGACTCCCGGTGCAACCTCCGACCACCGCCGACGCTTCCGCTACCTCCAACAATTATCCCGACCTTGTTCGGCCCGCTATCTTGCATTCTAACGCCGTTCGGTCTCTGCGAGTGGTCGAGGCGCGAATTCGTCAACGATCGGGACGACGCGACGCGCGGCGTTCGCGAATTCGAAATCGTTGGGTCAGCAATATTTGTCGCACGTTCGTTGCGCGGACTATCGAATGGTCGGAATCGGGATTGGATGCGAGCCGTGTCGCCGAGTCATCGGCACTTTTAGTCGGTCGCGTAAAGTAATTAGTATTCATAGCGCGAGTCGCGCGGAAAAAACGCGAACTTGTTGATTACGCGACGGCATGGCAGGCCGCATTCGGTTAATTACATCGCGGTACGCACGGTTAATCGCGAGCGCCGACTATGTGTGGTGCGTGCGCGAACGCGTTGCCAGAGACGGTCGAACTCTTTGTCACCGGTTAATGAAGTTGCAAATGGCCGGGCATTGATAACTTCGCGCGGTCGCTCATCTGCTTATTATCGCGAAAATTGGATTGCGGGGTGGTTCGGCGTATCGGTGACATTTGCGTAAAAAATTATCCCGCGCTTCCTCCCGATCTCGATTCCGACGTAACACCGTCCATACGTCTAATTGCGAGGAAACTACGAGGCTCCGTTTCACCCTCGAGCGAATCCTCGGCGCGTAGGGTTAAACTTTCTCCGCGAAGAAATTAGGATCCCCAAGGATCGACTTCCAGGGAAAGAAGCTTCGATTCCTTCGCGCACTCCTTTCGTCTCTCTAGTGGCGAAGCTTCCGAAAAGTCGACGGTACTTTTACCTTTTCTTTTCTCCGGGATGCTGGCCGACAAGGGGGTGGATAAGGGGGAACGGAGAGAGCAGGGCGAAGCACGGGGACACGAGAAGGAAGAAAAGAAGAGCGAAGAGCGAGGGCAGGAGAAAGATACGGGGATGGTTTCGCAGAGGAGAGTGGAGCCGAGAAAAGGGGTGGGAAGGGAGGCGGCACGCGACGGGGAGATACGCGGTGTAGCGTGCCCTTCCACGAAGGCGTTCGGACACGTTCGGTTAAGTTCGTGGATCGTCGGCGGTCGATAGAGCAAACACGGCCGCGCCCCAACCCCCTGGGGGGCCGAGAGAACGCGGGGGTCTTGGTGAAGGTGGGTGCGCGGCTCGTGCTAGCTAGGGGGCTAGCTGCGGAGGGATCAAAACCTCCCCTGTGACGGAATATCATAATTATTACAAGCGTCGCTGCGCTCTCAGGGCTCTCGCGATGGAACACGTCGCATCCCCTCGCCGAAATACTGGAGGAAAGCGCAGATTGCTCGACGTCGCGTTCACGATAACTTTCAGACCGACGGTGTACCGAAAAAAAAACCGACGATCAGTCGGAAAAAGTTCGACTCTGCGCCGTCCTAGTTTTTAATTCCTTTGACGAACAACCTTTCCCTCGGGCTTCGCCCGTTCTTGTTATTTTCATCGATTGCTCGGCGCGGAGCTCACTTAAACCAGACGGGCAAAAAATTTCGTGCCGTAAATGTGGAGCGCGATACGCGCGTGGCTGAAGAAGTTCGAACGAAGAAGCAATTTTCTGCGTCTAGTTGCACTGAAAAAGTTGAAAGCGATATAGGTTACAGTGGCGTTAGGTTGTCGAGGCATTTCTTCCCTCTTTTATCATAGTTTCAGAGTTTATGCCAGGCAAACGAATACTTGAATCGACAACAAGCCGATAAGTAAAGGAATATGGCAAATATCGGTAACTGGAAAGAAACCGTTAGAAAAGGCGAAGTAATACTGCGGGCATGTAAAATTTGTAGAAGCGTAACACGCGACGGTACAAACGTAGCAAGAAAATGTTTCGTGTTCAGAAAAAGGTAACACGACTTAAGACTGATAGCGGGAAAAAATCTAAGTAGTACAGCTCCGTCTTTAGCCAGCCGCGAGACTCGAGCACAGCCGCGGCTTCGAACGTTCAAACTTCTACGAGAACTGTCTCTTTCAGCAGTCACTATAATAGCCCGGAGAAACGGCCAAGTCGACATGCATTTGAAAGCTTATCGTAATTTCTCGTAATTTTGCGAGAGAGATTTAGTAATTTGCTTGTTGCCTTTCGGAAGGAAATGTCTTAGTTTCGAAGGAAATTTAAGCCGTCTCTATTCCTAGTGCAATTTCGGTGGTCCGTTCGCGGAGGAAAGCATTTAGCTTTATATGATTATGAAATACATTGATGTGTTTAGGACTAAAAAAGACTTCTGTGTGGAACGAGCGAGCATAATTTTTTATATAGTCATGCTCGACGCTGAGGAAAAATACATAGGAATACATTATGTAATACCTAATCGTACAGTGTACAGTGTACAGGAATATAGCTGTGAAAAAGCCGAGGCGTACGAGTCGCGAACCGGTGAGAATAATCGGGACAAGATCTTCGGTTCCCCTATCCGGTTCATCAGCATTACGTTCTTCGTTTCCGCGACATGAAAGAGAAGCTCGGCCAGACGACGGAGCGGCGTGTCGGCTCGAGAGAAAGAACGAGCACCGGTCTCTCAGACGATCACGAGGGCACCGACTTCAAAGCGTCAACCGTGGCCCACGGTTTTTCTTCCGCCCGCCGCGCCGCCGCCTTCACATCTTCGTCCTCGTCTTCGCCTTCGTTTTCGCCGTGGACCGGGGCTAAGGAGGCACGCGCGTTATGATCCGCTTCAACAGATTGCCAAGAAGATGACGCGAACCGAGGTTGAGCTCTCAAAGAACCCGATGAAACCATCCGTTGGTATCACCGTCTTGTGTTTACCCTGGTAAAGGGAGTGGAAGATAAGGCGTAAAAAGGAAGAAAGAGGAACAGCGAGAAAAAAAAAGGAGAGAAATGTTAATATTGGCCAGAGGATGGCGCGGATGGGAAAGGAAAGGGGCGGTGGTGGTAGAACGCAAATGGGATTGCCTCTCAAATTTCTTGAGGGCTCGTGCCAAGGATGAAGAAAGATTTGAACTTGGAACGTTTCGTTTGTCTGTCCCGATATCCCGATGAAAGCACCCCCGTTGTTCTAGTAGCGGAGGAAAATTAATTTCTCAAAATTAATTCCACGCTCTTAAGACGCTTTGTCGCGAGGAAACGAAAAAGGGTGCGCGTGCCTGTTCAGGCGTTACGGCAGACTCTTTTCGAGATCCTTAAGATTTTGGAAAATATCCGCCGGTCGGATGGTAAAATTTGCGTCGGTGTTGCGGGATCGTTAGAACCATTCCCTGCACAAACACGTATTTCCTTCGTTCAACTTCTACGCCTAGAGATTCTCATTCTTCAGGTTTGCATCTGTTAATGGCAGAGAAAACACTAAAGTTCCCTCACCTCGGGATCAGTAAAGCGAGGATCGTTAGAAGAACGACGATACGGACAGCGCAGCAAAGTTTACCGCCAAGTATACTTCAAGGATTTTCTTGGCTCGGATGCGAGGTTGAAATGCAGTCGAACGCAGCAGGGCGAAAACCGGACAACCAGAGCGGGTAGGGAAATGCACGATTCCTCAGAAGACGATACGCAAAATGAAATGTCTGTGCGGGTGATTCAAAGCATTCACGTTTTTCCTCTTTAAGAGCAAAAGCTCCCTAGACACGTAACGCGGTCGTCGCGTAAATCCACGGGAAGAAATGAAGGGAAGCAAAGGTTCCTTCTCCTCTTTTCCTCCCCTTGCCTTCGAGCAAGGGACAAACCACTTCATCCGATTGTACAAATTATTCCTCCGTAAACGTTCAAGGGAAAGCTTCGAGCCCGCGAGTTTTCTCCTCGTTGCTTTCCCTTATTAAACACGATGTCTCGCATTGCGCTTCCCGGCCTTTGTAGTTTGAAGCAGCATCGAGTTTGCAATTACTGCGTCTTTTGTGCGCCGGATTCGTTCCCCGCGTGTCTTACAAGGTAACCCGCAGGAAAACAATAAGTAGAAAAGTAATTTATATCCCCGGTTGCAATAAAATTTGTCCCCACCAGTTGCACGAGCATTACTCTTGATTCAATACGTTTGGGCACCCGGGCGAGAGTCGAGGATCGTTTGAATTACGATGCATCTGATCTTTTAGCCTCGGCAAAATCCGAAGACCGCCAGAACGGCAGACCCGAGTAATCCCCCTTTCGGAATCGAGTATTCTCTCGATCAATGGTCGCTCTTAATCTCTAATCGAACAAATTCGATTACCACTCCGAAGTTCCCCGTAGAGACAATCGAACAACGCGCCTGTAACCGGGGTATATATGAAGGATACAACCGGAGATCCAAGATGTATGTTCAGAGCCGAATGATCGATACTTTGCGCTCCGGCAACGACGAGACCAGTCGTGGTAATTTAATCGGAAGCCCGTAATCCAGGAATCGCAGCCTTTGAAAGGCTTGTCAGGGCGCTCGTAGATTCGATTCGAGACGCTCGTCGAAGGAGAGCAGGTCCTCGTTAGACATTCCGTGCGTTGATTCAAAGTAATCTGCGTCCTTTCGCGTCTCGTCTTCCACGCTCGAGCGATCTTCTCCTTTCGCTATCCCCGATGCTCTTTGAGGATGACCGATTCTACGATCGCGAGCCCGACAGAAGTAATACCTGTATCCCCTTAAATCACGGTAGAATTCTAACGAGTCGATGCTAAATCGGCGCCTTTCAAGCGATTTCGAGCGGATCTATGCGCGGGAAGGGGTCGAGTAATTGCTCAATTCGACAGGCATCCGTCGATAGTCGTGAGAGGTTTCATCCCGTCGGGGGGGAAGGACCATTCGTTACACGAAAGCATCATAAAGGAGTCTGAAACTAATTTGCGTACCTCGGCGAGACACTGGACCGGCGTTGGGAGCCGGCAAATCTCCGCGAATAAGCTGCAGGTGCGGCTGAGAGGTCGTTGGTCTCGTCTGTCGCGAGTCGGCCAACCGGTTGGTTGGTTGCGCGAGACACGTAGACCAAGCGGAAGCGGCAGACCACCGAGTAGTTTGCGGAGATCAAGAATAGGGAACATGTACGCGCGTCGGCGAAATGTGTACCGCTCATTAGCAAGTGTCTGAACTTTTGTCAAGTTCCCGCTGGCAGGTTCGCGGCGGTGGCAGCGCGCTCCTTCGTTCCCGCGACCTCCGGCCCCCGGCCGCTTTCCGTCTTCCTTACCAACTGCACATGACGTCGGCACATTGTCGCGTCGTTGCCCGCGAGAGTTCGGTCGATCTACTTATCGTTCCAGGGACGCCGACTACCTTCGGCGTCGAGCGGCAGACGTTCGTTCGTTCGCCAGGTTTCTTCTCGAACGGTTTTCGTATCTGTAACTCCAGTCCTCGACAGCTATTGTCGCGTTCCGTTCTTTTTTTTTCTGAATACATCTCCCGGCGAGGATTCTCTCGCGGAGCACGCCAGAAATACTTCTCGACGTCGCGCGGTTTTCCCGCTCGCATGACACGACTGTCACAGGATTTCCCGCGAACAACGCAAATCGTCGTCACGCGGCTCCTCGGGCTCGCGTTTCGCGATCAATCGCGCGAACGTCTGAAAAGCGTCGCGTTCGATTTAACCGCGATCGACCCGGAAGTGCGCGCACGTCCTCGCGAATCCCTTCGTTTGCACGGCTTTGCTTCGCGGCTTGTGAGAACAGAAGCGGACGGGGGAAGACCGACCTGCGGCGAGTGTGGGAAATTTTCGCAGCGTGTACCCGGGGCGAAATCGTAGGTATTTTCAGTGGAATTGGTGAGTCTAACGGAGGCGGGACGCGTGTGAGCCCGTGGACCCGAACACGGGCGCGGCCGCTCGTTTTCCTCTATTTATGTCGCCTGCTCGACACTGTGTTATCACGGGGGGCGCGTAGCCCGGCGACGGGCAGAGGGTGGTTCGCGTCCACGTGAAAGTGGATGTGCGTACACGGGAGGAACCACACGGTGTTTGCACAGTCGCCGGCAAACATTGTAATCCGGTAACACTCCGGCTGTGCGAGGATTGGTTGTGGCTCGGGGGGCGAGGGAGGGCGAATGCCAGCAGCAACCTAGGGAGAAAACGCGGGCAGCAGTGTGCGAGTTGTTGTCCGTGCTGCTGCTGCTGCAGACGCGAGCGAGCTGGCGGGGGTGCCAGAGGACAGAGAACAGCGGTGTCGGAGGGACAAGGACGAGTCACGTGCTGGTGCTTTGTGCACCGAGTGTCAGTCAGTCTGCGAATGAACGGACGAGTGAGCACATCCGGCCAAATCCGCTTCGAATTACGCTTCAACATTAAAACGAATGCGACCTTGTTCATAATGGAATTACGTAACGAGGACGAAATTGCACCGCTCCACTTTTTATTCATTCTGTTTCCCTTCTTTTCTTGTCACGGCTGGCTTGCTTTGCCCTCTCCGACGCGATGTGCGTGCGCGAAGGGTGCGGCGCGGCGGGGCCGTCGGTAGGATTCCTCGAAAACCATAACGAACGGCGAAATGCAGCTCACCGGTTGAGGATGCGCTTCAAAAACCAGAGCGAATTAAGGGCAACCTGATATCGGTCGGCCGTGGGATTAAGCGGCGAAATTGTACTGGTTCGCGTTGTCTGATTTCGTTGACACGCAAAATTAGTTGGCCTCGTTTAATTAGACGTTTATGACGCGATAGCGTTAGAGCCGGGGCTCTATTAAGAACAATAGGTTCGTATCGCGGACGTTGAAGAGAGATAGACAGGACTGGATGAGGTCGTATAACGCTTGGCATTTCGTATTCATTGACTGTAGGATAGAGTAGCGGAACGAGCCGAAGTCCGTGGTAGCGTGAAGGAGGAAGATTACAAGCAGGTTAATCCGCAGCCGGAGGCTCGAACGTAACAGCTCTTCCGAAGAGACATTTCGCTCGGCTTCGTCCGAGCGTTAAGGTTGGGATTGGTCGATTTAGTGCGAGCCAGTGTTCGGTCATAGATAGGGCTGTGAACTTGGCTGTAACTCCGCGAGTTTCTCGATAAACTCGCACCGACGCGAATGCATCATCATCGCGGACTTCGCTGAATGCCGACGCGTTCGACTAATTTCGAACAACGACGTTTACCCTGGTATCTGATTTCGGCGCGGATTGAATTTCATTCGAAACCGGAGAAAGAAGAAGAGGGTATAAAAAACGGCCGACTTTCGATCGCGGTGATGGAAAATCCGGAACAAATCCACGAGATCGGCTTGGCTCCTCGCCGTCGTTGCGGGAGCACGTCGATCTAACGACGTAATTAACGACGCTTAGATGGGGTAAACGGTACACGGGGGGACGATACGCAGAGGGTAGGCTTTCCAGAGACCGGTTCGCAGTTTCCTCGAACTGGCTGACTGGTCTGACGCACGAAACGAATGGCCCGTCGTAATCGCGGCCCCTAAACGGCCGACATTTGTTATCTTTAAACCGACTCTGGGGGTAGGGATTGGAGCGGCTCGGATGGACCGGAAGAGGGGAAGCACCCGGTGGAACGGGGCTGAGAGATGGATTAGCGGAATGATTAGCGACACGTAATGGGAGTCGGTGCTACGACGAGGTTGGGTCAACCGCTGCCTCCCTTCGCATCGCTCCAGAACTGCGAAGAGAACAATCGCGCTTTCGCACGTTCCTCGTTTTATTTCTCGTTCCTAGCGACAAGCGAAACAACGGATATCAAATTCCGAGCGTCAGCGGAAAGTTATCCCATATTTTCGACGTGCCTTTTTACGCGGAACATCCACTCACGGCCATAACATTAGCTCGCTGGCACCGTGTGTATTGAAAGTTAATCGGAAGCGCGGCGCACGTACCGAATTCTACAGCGTCGTTAAATTCAAGGGAGCGGAACTTTTAAATTGCACGCTACCCGACCAACTTTTATTTTCCAGCTAAATCGGAGGTCAGGGAAATGATTATTATACCCGGATATTTGCACGATGAATGAGGTGGCAGGAATAATCGCTGGAACGACTAAAGAGGGTTGGGGTGAATATCGATAGATAATAACGGGGCTACGGGGATGAAAGCGCGGAAGCGAAGTCTCGGGTCGTCGTGGCTCAAATATAAGGCAGTTCAATCATTCCTGAAATAGGTCGTAAATGCTGTCGAGGTGATGAGCAGGTATTCCCCTTCTTGCGCGAGCATCTTAAAATTCTTTCGCTTCAAATATAGACTTCCCTCTGCCTACAATACATATTTAATGTCTGTATTAAAATTTAAATCGTAATCTGTAGGAATAGGAAAGCCTTCTTTAGCACAATCGGTATGAATACAGAAGTAAACTAAATATTTTATTTAGCGAGAGCTGTAATATTTTAATTATAGCGCGATCTCGAAGAAGAGAGCAGAAGGTTCTGGTTTGTCAGTGTTTCGAACAACCAATTGCATTTTGTTCTGGTGGCGATCACAGGGCTGTCTGGATGAAAGAGTTAACCGGCGCGAAGAGAAAAGGAGGACGAGGAATGCGGAAGAAACGGAAGGCGAAGTCGCCGTAAACTTTAGCCCCGGAACAGCAATGGGAATAGTTTATACATCGCTCGGGCATTAATGCACTAAAGCGCGCAAGCCGAGCGGAGGTGCAAGGCGCGAGACGATACAAAGGAATGCGAAATTAAGGCAAACATTTTTTTCTCGCTCCGACTTGGCGGCCCCGCAGATATATTGCTTGCATTTTAATGAAACAAAGTGCACTCCTCCAGACCCAGAAGGGAAACTCCTTTGAACGAAACGAAAAAAAAAAAAAAAACGAGATACTCCGGCAAAATTATTCAAGTTCCTCTCGTCTGGACGTCAGTTTACCTTTCGCATCGAGTCAGAAGTTCATGATTCGTCCACTGTCCGTGGCGGGAATCCTTTTAAGATTCGTCGTTAATTGATACTTCCGTCCGATCGAACTCGTCGACCGTGAAATTGGATTCGTCGCTAGTCGATCTCGTTTGTTTTGCGTTTCTACGTTTTTCATACGCGGTTTTCGCTTTGCTGACGCTCGACCCATTTTCCTTATCAAATCGAGAACACCTTATCGGTCCGGGCGTCTTCCAATGCGTTGACGGGATCGGCTCGCTGACAAGTTCGCCGCCGATAGCAGACGTCACGGGATCGCGACCCAGTCGTTATGTTTCCGCGGCTGCACATATATTATCGTGGGCTGGCGTGAGACACGCTCGCGACGAGTTCGCATAATTAGCTCGCCAGAGATTTCCGGTTAATTTATGCACACGCTAGGCTCGACGTTCGATCCTGTAGCACGGAAACAAGGGACGACGCGACGCGACGCGACGCACTCGACGTCGAGTTACGGCTGTTCGATAGCGCACGAAAATAACGCGAACGCTGGACCAGTTAGAAAGGAAAGAAAATACAGGCTGTCGTTATCAGTTCTCGATTTAAACGTCGGGTTTAAACAAGGCTGCGAATCCGTACGCGCGAATTCTATGGCAGAGACATTCTCGAAGGTAGTGGCTCGTTATTTCGTAATGCGTTTATATCCTTTCATCCCCTGCTCGAGCCCATGAATTGTTCGCGCTTTCTTGCCTCTCCGCCCCTAGATGGAACCCTGAAAGCCTCGTTTTCCCCGTGGACCAGCCAGATTATTGGTTTATTATAAAACCTATATCCGCGTTGTCGCTACAGCCAGCTGGGTCCCTCCCGCCCTGACCCGTCGGGTTACAAAGGCTGTTGTTGCGACACAATTTATCAGAATTGGAAACGGATCAGACAGTTTCGGAGGCGGAAAGGTCGGGGCGTCAACGTTCGGAGCACCTAACCGAAGGTGCTCCGGTCTTTGAAATAGATCAGCGTAGCGTAAAGGGAAAGGATGATGAGGTATAAAAGGGATGACGATATTCGGGGGACACGTATTTCGGGAAACGCAGGGTCATATCTCGCAAGAACGTATCTGACGTCTGCGGATGGAACGACTTCCATTAAATCCCCTTTGAGATGAATGAAGTTAATATTTGTACATAGCGCTTGTGGTCGCGGCCAGAGCACTCTCTCCGCTGTGGACTACGATGAACGTGGCTGCGGTCCACTCTATAGAGAACCTCTAAAATCTCTGGAGGCTTGATGCAATATTCTTTAATGCATACACGTCCACGAACACGAGCGGAGATGCTCGTATGCGTATTTATCTAAATCTTTGTAGAGAAAACCGGAGAAGAGGATCAGTCTATGTTGTAATCGTATTCGAAAATTCTACCGCACGATAATTTTATTATCCCTGATTTTTGTTAGTTTTTTCAGTACCTACAGTAGGACCTCGTTTATCAGACTCTCAATTATTCCGCATTTTTATTAACTAGAGCTCCAATTATTGAAAGGATTAAGTATAACAGTAAAGTAAGACTTTAAATAAAACTTTTACTATACTTCAATCATTTTAAACTACTTATTAGCATTTTATATTAGAAATATTAAGTCGGATAATCGAGGTTCTACTGTATAAGATTTATTTTCTTTTTATTATTTGAGGTTTATACTCGCAGCTGAAATCATGAACGAGTAGTCTACATTGTTACATTTCCAGCTTTATGTACCGAGATTGAACAGAATTTTCTATCTATATTATTTTGAACGTTTCATAATCTGTGCACACATGCATATAACTGTGGCTATAAGGAAAAACGGCACAAGTCATATTCTAACAAACAGTGAGTTTGTACCTTAACTCAAGTGTAGAATGCAGAATTTAAATTATTATCGGAGAAGAAGTCTATGAAATGAATCTTCCCTTCGAAAACGAGATTTGAAAAAAATTCAAGACCATGGTACAGTATTGGTGTTCAAAACTTTAAACGTGAATATCTCGAAAATGAAAACATGTGACATGCAGCGTCTTGCCTTATAACCACAGATATTTCTATAGTCTTATATTATATTTACATATCTACTTCTATAGTTTTTCATAGACTTGGGCATCTTTAACGAATCAAATAACTATACAGGATGTCTCCTGATTTTGACATTTTGATTTTTTTATCTATTATTTATAGCAAAAAATTTTTCATATGAAAGTTGAATCTTGGGGAGCATAATCTACTATTATTAATTCTTCCGTAAGTGAAGATCAAATTTGGTTTTTTAAACGAAATAATGTCAGCTCAAAATGTGATATAAAAAAGGTATTAACTTGTCTATGTCGAAAAGTTAGTAATTTAAGACAGATTTCAGTTTAAATAATTCTAAAAGACCATTACTCCTCTTTGAATTTTTTTTATGTGGCCCCTTGAAGAATAAAGTTAATCGGCGTTTTATAATTATTTAAATTGAAACATTTGCTAAACTATAATCTTCTAAATATAAGTAGGATAACACTCTTTTATATTTCGAGGTGCATCGGTTGAAGATAAAAAAATACATCATTCCGTTAAAAAAAAAAGAAACAAAGTTGATCTTCATGTACATTCTACGAGTGCACTTACGAAAGCACTTGTAACAATAGAATATACCTCAAAGATATTTAACGTTCATATAAAATATTTTTTGTTCAAAATAGGTGATAATGGAGAAAAATCGAGATGTCAAAATCACGTGAGAGACCCAGTATAAAGCTGAAAGTATGACTGTCCGGAAGAAAAAACGAATATCCAGACAATATATAATGGGAAAACTCTGAAAGTCCAACATTTTAATCCTGTTAGGAAAAAATTACTATCAAAAAACTGCCAAGCCAGGTTAACCTGATACTATTATTTGTACGTGCAGCGAAGCACGCGAGTCCAGCTACTCATTTATATAAATATATGTCGTGATTATTCCATTTATATAACTTTGAAATTTGTATTCTTTCTGATTTTTATAAGATAATGGAAAACATTTCTTCTCTTCGTATAAAACAGATTGAATTTGAAAAAACGAGGCTCTACTACAGTGACGCAGATTTTATACTCCCCGAGCTGAACCACTCGAAAGTAGTCTATGCCACTCAATAGTCAGACGTCGCATCTATTATCCTGACTGTAGCAGGAGCGAGGTATCTGCGTAGGGATTATCTTTTGTTTTTGAACGCGAGCCAAGGGTGAAAATGAATTCATTAATATACTCCTACGTCCTCCGTCTCTTCGTCGCTCACTGAACCACTCGTCCGCTCCCTCCCCCGCTTCTAAGCCGTCTCCTCTTCGCGATGTCTCGATTGGGTTTTATAGAGCGACTGTTAATTATTCTCTCGCCCTCCTCCTACCTACCGCTTCACCCTCCACTCGTCGGTTCACCTTCATTTCTGCAGACTTGCAAGCCGTAGAAATATTAATTTCTTGATTTCCTCCGGATCGTTACTTTGCCCTTCCTCCTGGAAGGTCTGTCTTAATTGACGCGATTAAATTAGACATTCACGGTTCTACCTATACAAGCGTAGAAGACGAAGAGCAAATCAACGGCAGGAGGGAAAGAGTTGCGCGACGGCCGTGTCAGTAGCGTCAGGGATCGAACGCTCGCAGGATTATCGATCGAAGGATTAATTTGTGACGAGCGCGAGCA
Organism: Perdita meconis; assembly: GCA_030770465.2. Lineage (NCBI taxonomy): Eukaryota > Metazoa > Arthropoda > Insecta > Hymenoptera > Andrenidae > Perdita > Perdita meconis. Next base: position 7,380,359 of record JASKOS020000007.1, read on the forward strand.
ACGGCACCTTCGTTTTGGCGGTATCTAGACAGAATCAATTAAGAGTACGTTCGGGTTTCAATACTTAAACCGGTGATTACAAATCTCCCCGCCGCCGGAATAATCCCGAATACGTGCGGGACTTTTGCATCGTCGCTCTCGAGAAATTCCCGACTAATTCGTCGAGCACCTGGGGAAAGCGTGTGCTCTCTCGTCGTTGGGCGGTCGATATTCGTCGAATTACAGATCGGCAGTTTTATCGGGGCGCGCGTTTCCCGTGGCGGCTGAGAGGATTTGCGCGCGAATGTCCGTTCCTCCTTGCCTCCGGGCTCCGGTTGCCCCGCCTAGCCTAAACTTTGGCCCCGGCGCGATTTTTGCTCTCTTTCGGGGTGGTTGCATTATCTGGGCGAAGCGATTTCGTTCGCCGGTTCGAGGTTTTCTACGGACGAGGGGGACAGGGGGCGCAAAAATCCGATTAGCGAGGAAACGGGGCGAGCGCGACGGGTGCAAGAGGGGTCGTGCACGTCGACCGGAAAAAGTGAGTGTGTTGGTGGCTCCCGATATAATTCAGCTCCTCACCTCCGGCCCTGTTTTCCACCGTACTCGAAATGTCGACTGTATACTCGCCTGCCGGTGACGTCAGCCTCGCATGCCCCGCCCCTCGGGGCATACAAGTGCCTTATTAATTTATGCGAACGACGGCTAGATTTCGTGCCTCTTGACCGCCTCTTCGTGTTTCGAGTTTCTTTCCTTGCCTCCTCGTTTTTCGGCCTCGTCGTTCCGCTTTTCTTCCGCCGCGCCCATTGTTTTCCTCTCTCCGGCGGTTTACTCGCCGCTTTCGGAGGTCCCCTTTTTTCCCGAGGGCAGCCTGTTTCTTGCCACGGGCGACTCGACGTTTCTCGTTCAGCGTCATGAAATTCAAGTGGCGTATTGTGGGACACACGATCGCGGGCGAAGAGGAGGGAAGTGAAAACCCCGTTGTCAGCGACGGAGGGAATTGTACGGCCTCCGGAGACATTACGTACAACTTTACGCGATATCGGTAGTCGGAACGCTGCGTCGAATGTTTCTTTCGCTCGGTGAATGATAAGTGGATGAAATTTGAATTCGAACCGTCGAAAGAGATACAGCCTCGTGTCATTATCGCCGATAGGAGAGCGACGACGGGACGAAGAATGGGGGGATGGAAGCGAAACGATTCGAAGGAACTCGACCGATTTCATTCACCGTTCGGTTATTTCCTTTTTCTCTCCGTCCGGGTGAACGCAGGCGAGCTAGCAAGCCGGCACTCGCTGCTCTGGAAGTCGATGGAAACGGGAGCCCCGAATGACGAAGGTTATGCGAGGAGAATGAGAATCCCGCGATGATATTAGCCAGGGAATTTTCTATTTCAGATTCCGTGAATCCATTTTATCTTAAACTTCGTAATTCCATAGTGCCAGCCTACCGTCGTCGGAATTCACCTTCGCGACCTTTCATCCTCACGGGTATTCCTCGCTCGCTTCTTCCTCGCCTCGCCGTCTGACTGAACTTTGCTCGTGCCGCGATGCCGCGCTCACAGAAAATTCCTTAATAGCTTTATCGGATAGTGGCGAGCGTCCTCTTAGATTTTCGCTCGCGATACCGCAGCCCCAGCATGGAATTCGATTCGAAAATGATCGACAGCTTCTGCGGCGTTGACAAAGCTAGAAATAAATAACTGTGAGGAACGTTTCACGGAGAACTCGCGGTATAGTATCAACGATCACGGAGGAGGAAAGAGAAACTGAAATAGAAAAACGTAACCGCTGTTTCCTGTTTCGAGCGGAGTGCCCAGAGCAACTCTCCAGCTCACAGCGACGAGTACACAAATATATCTTAAAATTAGCGCGTGCGCAGCGCACCTGCGTTTATACGCGGATACTTTGCAAACACACTCGACCCATTAGCTGGCACATTTCTCGAAGCCAACCTCACGCCGAGGATTGGTAACGTAACAGACGCGTTCGCTGCCTTGATGCACTGCCGCAGCGTAGAGCGAGTTACCCGCGCTCGCATAGTCTGCACGCATTAGAGCAAACATTATCCCTGTTACGTTATTCTCAATTATGCGGGCGCCGCCGCCGCGAAAAGAGCAGGAAAGTGAGTCGGAATAACCGCGATAACTCACGCGGCGCGGCGGCGGTTACTCGTAACTCGGTGGACAGCTGAAAGATCCTTCGGGCTACGTACAAACGCACGATCTTTATCGCACGTTTCGAGACCATTAACCGAACTGCACGGTCCGTGATTGCGCGCGGTGCAATCGTCGCGAGTTACGCGGCGCGGGCGGCTCACGCGTTCCTGCGGAAATTAATTTCCTAACCGAGGCATTGTCAAATTTGGAGCGTTAAGAGGCGGGGGGGGGGAGGGGAACCGCACGCTCGATTCCCCCATTACTCCTTTTCCGTTCGTTGCTCGAAACATTCCGAAACAGGGACGCGTTGCGAGCGTCTCGTACACGGTGGCGCACGTCCGCAGGGTAATTGTCGCATTCCGTAGGGTGCAGGTGTACAGGAAGGGCGGCGTGACGCGACGACGAGAGTCGAGGAGGAGACGCGAACAAGGTGGATCGACGTCGGTGTGTACACGACTCGACAGGGGATCCGCCAGCCCCTGTTTCGTAATTGAATCACACTCGAGGTCGGCCAGGCGTAAAACGTGGATTAAATACGACGCATAGGTGGATGCGAGACCCGTTTGGGGTTCGTTGAGTGCACGCGGCGGTGGCGGTGGGAATCTGAGGTTGAGTGGTTGCCGCCGAGCCCCGCGAGTCTCTCGTGGATATTTTCAGCTCGGAGAGAGCTTGCCGCTGCCCCTTGCACCGATACATTTTTCGTTCGCTCCGTCGGCGCAGGATGAATTCTTTCGGACGTGATGAGATCGCGCGTTTGATCGTCGCCACCGAAAGGTATTTATGGGACTTTCCACGAATCCGATTTCAGTCCCGCAAACGAGGGCTCCGATTCTCAGTTTTCGAGCCGAGCTAATAGCGCGGACCGAGGTTCGAAAGCCAAATTCGTTTGACGTTTGCCGAGCCCATTTTTCGCTCGTTTCTCTTCACCCTTTGTGACTCTACGAACCGTTTCGCGCGCATTTTTTTCGCGGTGGGTTCGCGTTGCCTAGGGTGCGTTCCGCTACACGCTTGATGCGCATGGAGCGCATAGACCACAGTCAATGCACTGCAACCTCTTTTTCTGTCAATAAGGTCAATACTTCGTTATTTACAATTACTGGTAATTCGTTTTGGACCATTTTATTGTTATTGTCTTACATATTTTATTAACAAAAATCATAAAAATATTGAATGCTAGAATATTTCCACTTGTAACACATGAAACATGCATGAATTACTACAACTCGAAGTAGAAGCAATTAATGCGCGATGTGTATTTATTTCTTACCGCATGCTCATCAGACGCCATCATTGAATTTTCAAATTAATTATTTTTCCAATATTTTTATTAATAAAATAAATAAGACAAAAACAATAAAATGGTCCAAATCGAATTACCAGTAATTGTAAATAACGAAGTATTGTCCTTATTGGTAGAAGAAGAGGTTGCAGTGATCTATGCGCTCCATGCGCATCAAGCGTGTAGCGGAACGCACCCCTAATCGAGGAGCAATGGTGTTCTTAATTTCTCGGCTCGCGTGAAGTTCTGGACTTCATTTGTTCGCGCGGCACTCATGAAAAAGGGTACGGAGAATATCGGTAACCGAAAGGCCGGACGTCAAACGGAAATTACAAGAACGTGAGACAGAGGGACGGCAGAATCGGAGATTGCGAGGAAACCGGGGCGAAGTAGCAACGGTGGAGAGAGTTTGATGAAAGGGTGGATCGGAGGGCGGTTGTGCAAATCGAATCGCTTTTACGGCACTTGAATGCTCGCGTATGTCGTCGGTCGGCGCCACTGCCCGACTGGACACGTTCGAGGGTTTTTCATTCCGGCGGGTTGCTCGCTCCAATCAGATTTCCTTCTCTCGATTTCGCTTCAGCCGACCGCGTGACCGCGTTCGTTACCGTCCGCACTTAACCCCGCCGCGACCGAAGATTCTCGTCCGCATGGTCCGAGGATCGCGATTTAAAATTCCGTGTCAAGCGGAAAACTGAAAAGCTCCGCGAGGGCGGAGTTTCTTGGACCGCGGCGAAGGCGGCCGGGTCGCCATTCACCTGAACGTGTTTACGAAATTTATGAATTCACCGCCGCTATTTTCGGAGATCTCAAGGATAGAAGAAAAACCATCAATCTCGGTGACCCAGTTCCCTGGATCGTGAGGAATCGACCGCGCGGCCAACGCGGCTCAAGCGAGGATCTTTCCGACCGGTGCCGTTTATGAGCGAAGTGTTCTCAAACTGCTTCGCAGGAAAGATAAATAGGCGTTTTTGATCAAAGTTGCCGGGCGACACCGAAGCCACCGCCTTCAGTTTCATTATTACACGGCGCTTGATTTATCGTTTCGCTCGGTTTAACCGTCGCCCCGCGTTCCGCGGATTATAATAATTTCGGCGAAAGCCTCTTTCCGCAAGGCCGTGCTCATTCACCCCGTCGATAATGGAACTAGCTGACGCGATTGTAAAACGATATTTGCGAAACGATGCTATTGACTAAATTACAAAGATCGACGACAGCGAGCTGAAAACACAGAGCGGCCTGCCTTTTGTAACCGAAAAGGCTTTCAGAATGTTTTCAGAGATCGGGTTACGAGTTGCGCACGCAGACCGGCGAAGCCAATCTCGCTGCAACAATGGAAACCACGGTTTTTGAAGATTTCGTTATATTCCGTGGCCTATGGTCATGGGAACGGTCCGTTCCGCTATTGGCTTCTTTTTGCTCCCAAATTGACCCGACCGACGATACTCGAAAAAAAAATTCCGAAAAAGCGAGAGTAAATCGAACTGGGCAGAATTTGTATAACGAAGTGAAACATCGAGCGAGCGTGCGGACCTCGTTCCGTCGCGCCTTGCGAAGTCTTTTCCACCGACGCGCCATCAAATTTTCATAGGTTTCGGAATCTCCGCGAGCAGTCTTTTGCCGTCGAGTTGGCGCGAGTCGCTGGAAGCCCTTTCCCAGGGCGTTGCTCAAACGCAGCGCCGTCGACGGGTCAAAGGAGACGTGTCGAGGGTGGAAATATCGGCGCGGGGCTCGAGCCATTACGGGCAACTCGGAAAGAGCGAGCCGTAATTTAAATATCTCTCGCAATCTCGTTACGTATGCAGACGTCGAAGCAGATTTCCTTCATCGCGGCCGCCAATTTCGAAAGTTCAACCCCACTACGGCGCGATACTCTACGACACGCTGCTCGGCTCAGAACATACCGATTTCTCTCGATTTCTACGAAGATCGAAAAGAAATCCCGAACAAGCTCCCGATTCGCGACATTAAGGCGTGTCTACACCTAAGCGAACGAGCGCGAACGAACGTGAAGATGCAACAACAGAACGAGCGTGAATGACGCAGCCCCGATTTTCCGAAGCTGATTCGTTTCTTTAACATAACGGAGAAATGACGATCGCAGTTGCCTGACATTTGTTCGGTACTCGTTCGCGAGATACGCCTTAAAGCAGTGGTGTCAAACACGCGGCCCGCAAGACCTTAGAGTGCGGCCCGCGGTCCAAAACTTGAAATTAATTTTATTACCAAAAAAAACCAATGCAACACAATGCTAAAGGAAAAATATAATAAAATTGGCATTCAAGATTTTTATTCGTACTTGCCAGAACATTTTATTGAAATGTGTATGTTTGTTGCGAGAATCTTGGCAATGTTTGGTAGTACATATCTATGTGAACAATTATTTTCTGTCTTAAAGACTAATAAAACTTCACACAGGGTGAGGTTAACAAATGAACACTTAAAATGTATGTTAAAAATATCTTCATCCCAAAAAATTACACCCGATATCGATAAAATAGTATCTGCGAAAAGATGCCAAGTGTCTAGTAAAAAAATATGAAGTCTTTTAATATTTAAAATTAATGTGTCTTTTAATGTATTTTTTTAATTCTTGTAAATTTATTAAAGAAAAATAAATGTAAAGTTTAAATGAGTTATTTTCCATTATAAATAAAAGACTTTTTTTTCTTCCTGTCTGCGGCCCGCGGATTTTCTTAAAATGAATTTGGTGGCCCGTATTCATACATGAGTTTGACACCACTGCCTTAAAGGAACGCCCCGTTCTAGCGAATCGCGCTGCCACGTTCAGCAGAACATTTTGGTTAAGCGGTCGTCACAGTCTATCCGACAGCGCAGCGTTACGATCGGCAGGGTAAAAAATGAGCGAGTTTAGCGTGAATTAGGCAGCTTAGCGTTCCGCCAAATGCAGACACGCGAGCTGCCGGCGCGGCGTGGCAGGCAAGCATAGCCACGGCCCTGGCCATTTGCATCGGCCGTGACGTTTGTCAGCTTGATGGACGCGAGTCGCGCCGTGCGCAATCAGTGCGTGCATGCCCGCCAGTCTGCCGGGTTGGCCGCGACGCGCTGAAAACTGTCATTTCATCGATCGTTCCCGAATCATCGGCGGCTGCTCTACTTCGCAGCTCTTCATACCTCCACTTGCTTTTCATTTCCGTCTCGCTGTCCCTAGACGAGAGGTGGTCGTCGCCTGATGTAAACCCGACACTTTAATTTCTACCCGCCCCCGCGTCCGTATTTATTCACTTAGACCACTCCAGTCGACGATACTCGTCATCGGTTGTCATATCCGCGCCTGGCCTCGCCGCGGAGTTCCTCTCGCGAGTGCAATCGATCCTCGTTCCCTGTCTAGGATCAGTCATTTTTTCTCCGGAGCACGCGTCATTCTCATCTCCGAAAATTGCGGCACGCATTCTTCCCCGATCGTCAGCGAATCGAAAACCGACGGCGGCCACAAGCCGCGCTGCAGTTTTTCATTATCTTTCTCCGGGTTTTCCAGAACTTCATCACCGTGAAACGAACAACGCGCGACATATCCACCGATTGGTATTTGCGCGCGGTTTCGAAAATATCAGAGAGACCGCGTTCCTTTAATAGACAGTGCGCAGCTCGTAATCGCGTATCGCCGGAGATGCAGACTGCCGCGATAATGGACCGTGTCCTAACTTTCATTTCGCGAAAGGTTTCCGAGTGCGGCGCGGCGTCCCGTTCGCGTGGGATTTCGTCGGCTCCGACCGAGCAGAAACGCCGCTCTAATAATGACTCGGGGAATCCGTTCTCTCTGATATGTATCCGAACCATAGAATGATGAGCGTTTACTCGGCAACTGGAGAGAACTGTGAAATGGAAATGAGATTACAACTTCCGGTTCGATGGGGACAGTTAGCTGTGCTTGAAGGATCGATCCACCCTAGGTGGCTTTGATCTCGACGGTGGAAACATTAGCGGCGCAGCTTGGAACGATTCCTCGTTTCGATTTGAAAATCGACTATCGACTTGGCGAGGGTGTAATCGATTAAACCCTAAGTTGTCTCGAGTGGCACGGTTTCCGTTACTTTCGGCTGGCGCCGCGCGGCTCGCACCTGCGACTTCTGCAGTCAATTTGAACAACTCGAACGGCAGGAACGACCGGAAAAGGCTAATCGTCCGGCTCCGCTAGTTGCGCTGCAGAACTCCGGGCATAAAATCGTTCGTAATTAACCGACCTAGAGTTCTCGGGTTCCGACTACCTACGGTATCGTTCGCATAAATTTCGCGACAGTTAGCCGGAGTAAGCCGGCGCGGCGCGCGGGAGCTTCGACAACTCGCGGAAAACGAAGAGAGCCGGCGAAGTGGAAACAGCTCGCCTCTGAACGGCCATTAGTTTACGATAAACAAAGGGAACACGATTCCAGGCGAATCCCGTGTCAACCTGTTAGTCACGTGTCTTAAAAGATATCCTAGCTCGGTCTACCGATGGGCCAAGAGAGCTTGCAATCGGAGCTTACGATTTACCGCAGTAATTACCAAAATTACTCCGCCGCATAATGACGGTAATTATCGCCGTAATTCGTGGTAATTGCTGCAGCAATTACTGGACTCGAATCTCGAAGACCAGCAAAAAGGTCGACTAGTAACCGTAGACAGGCGATTCTGTCTTTTCTTTCCGCCTTCGGCTCCCCGCTATTATTGATTCTATTGTAAGAAAATAGATGGAGGATTATCGCTTCGAGATCCAAGGTGGATCACGGAGCACGCCACTTGGCGGTGTCGGTGTAGGTAACCGGCGTATCGCGAACGGTGTTTGCATTTCGCGAGGGGGGGGGGGGGGGGCAGGAAGTTTGGAACGTTGATGTAACGCTTTTCCGGTTTTTGCCGGTATTACTGCTCGTGAAAAATGTAACGCGTGCGATGCGCTAATTGGATCGTTATTTTGTTTCAGGTGCTAGTTGTCAGGAGGCAGCAGGATTTCCGGGGCGAGGTGAGTTTGCATGCAAAAACAAAAAAGAGCGTAACAAAGTTCAACTTTGGCCGAAAGTTGCTCCTGAATTGCGGTTTTCGTGCCGGCGTCCGTGGCCGTGCATACTTAAGTACTCCGGCGGTCGTTTCCGCCATTCCATCCAACCTGCGCTTTAATTTTTTTTTAACAACGTAGCTTCTTTAACGATAATAGACCATCTTTGTCAGCTTTTTCGCGATCGCGATTCTTTCGGATCTATTTAATTTTTTCTTCGTTCTCGCGGCCAGTATTATCGTTCTACTTTTCATTTCCAATGGTATTTTGGATGTTAACTCTATCTCGTATCTCATCGACGATACAAGTCATTGTAACCTTCGATTCTCGGTCGATACTAAATTCTGCTGCTCGGGAGTTGCGTCGTGTGAACCTTGACGTAGACGAGCGACAGCTGGGAAAGCAGTTCCGTTGCACGAATAACGATAGCGTTAATTATTTGACTGGCAATAAAGGACGGCGGCGATGAGAATTGGTTCGATCGACGCGTCGATTCCCACGCGAGGGAAGCAATATTTGCAGCACGAACGCGTGCCGGTTATTCCGGAAACAATGGATTCTTTAATTCTCTACTCGAATCGGTTCTCAAAATTGGTCGTACCATTTTTCGTTGCATTTTGAACGCGCGCCACTGCATTCACGATTTCGCTATAATTTAAATAGTGTTAACGACGGAAAAGACTAATCGAAGAGTTCCATCGGAGAGTTAATGCATTCGATTTCAGCGTCGATTACGGCAAATTACTCGGTAAACACGTTCCTGCGCGTTGTAATCTACGTTTGCGAGTAAAGTACACGGAATCGTTTTTTAATGCATCTCTTCAGTTTCGCTTCTAGTTCGAAATGCACGCGCACCGCTCTATTAAAACGGCTATAACGGAAAATGGCCGCGAAGCGAGGCAAGCGAGCGAAGTAAAAATGCTGTAAGTTTGGTCACGACAAGCGGGACTCGACCGGCTAATTGAATTGTTTCGTACGAAACCGTATCGTTTCGAAGGAGGATCGATATGTATGAAGTTACAGGAGCGGTTTCGGTTACGGTGTAGCCGACGAGTTACAGCCACGAATCGGTTGCCTCGAATTTAATATCGTGGGTCTTTCAATTTGAACGAACCGGTAAAATGAACGGGTGCGTTGCCTCGCTTTTGGCTCCATCCGCCGGAATTTCGGTGGCCTCCTCGCATTATGATCCAACTACGAAACCCGTACGATTCTCCCTCCCAGTTTCCTCGCTCGTCCAGAACTTCACCGAATTCCCCTAAGTTCCCTTCGAACGCGTTAATGTACCGACGAGCTGGCTTCAATTTCGTTCCGCGAGTTCCAGCCGCGGAAGATATACAATCTCGCAACAGAGTTTTATTAAGAGCAACGGCTGCGCGTAAAGTTTCACGAACTCTCTCCCCCCTCCCCCCTCGCGATGGCTTGGACGGTTTAATGAAAGCCATTGTTCGACCGATTCCGAACTGCCGCGCGGCGCTTCTCGAATTTCAGCTTCCGCGCGCGCGCCGTTTTGCGTCAAACTCGCGGCTAGACGCCCCTATTAGCTGCATTCGCCGCGAGCAATTACGCTCATTTACATTTTTAATCACTCGTCCCTATTTTGGCCGCGCGGCGCGAGCTATTCAGTGGAAACGGGCGAAAAAGGAACAGACCGCAGCTCGGATCCCATTGTGAGGAGGTCGCTTAACAACCGGCCGCGCACTTTTCAACCTTTCCCGGAGAAATTTCGTTCGCGAACGCGTATTTTTATTTTCCGCGCGTTTTAGCTTTGACCCGTCGCCCCTTCATTGACGTCACCTCGAATCATCCTTCGTTGCGCGTTTCGCCGTGCTCGAAACTCCTATTAAAACGTCCTCGTAATCCGATCGTCTCCTCTTTTTGCGTTTCAACCAAGTTACGCGCCGTCGTTTTTCCTGTTTCGCTCTCGAACTTTCCCGTGTTATTGCTAGTTTCGTCGATGATAGAGAGCTTCTCGTCGAACTCGGTTCGCCGCACGATTCTCGAAATACCTGGTGTGTATTCGGCGAAAGTTTGTGAGCACAAAGATACATGTTGTCGCGGTTGAACGAGGGGTTGCTTTCAATTAAGTTGCGTCACGAGTCGCGGATTATCTGTGGAAATCCAGACTGCCAAGTCCTCGACGAAGGAAACGAAAACGGTCGGTGGGCGTTCGCGAAGTCGCAGAATGCCGAGAGGCTAACGACGCGGTTTTCAAAACGAGGGACGGGAACAATCGGCGAGGGGAAACTGGAAGAGTACTCTTTTCACTGATAGAGATATTTAGTTGCACCGTTGCATCGCGCTGCCGCGTCGAGCCACACGAAAAGCCTTCCCGAACACACAAACACGAAAGAGGAAAATTATATTTCGAGTGCTTTTGGTTTCGTGCACTGCCTTGATGTTACTTTTCAACCACATTTTGCTGTTTCATCAGGAATTCCGAATTCGTTACTCGAATTAGTCTAAAGTACTTTACATTTCTGTTGGCATTTTCTGAAAGCAACGCTTTCTGAATTTTTAGATCCCAATGGAACTAACTCATATCATGTGTGAGTTATCTAGTAATGTGATAGAGATGCACAGTATTTTCATCACCATTAGAGCAGTGAAAGTGGCGAAAAAATCTGACACTATTTCAGGCGAGACAGACGAAGGGTTCTTTTAAAGGATTTCTGAAAGCACGAATAAATCATGTCTCGTAGATTTTCTCTCTGTCATTGGAGGGGTATCACTCAGTGTGTGGGATAGAGCGAAGGGTGGAAAAAGGAAAATGCCATGCACGTATACAGCGTGTCAAAAGTAATGGTCGATGTCTGTCACGCGGGCCAATGTCGAGCAAGCTGTGGGGCCATGGAAACGAAAAAAAATCGACGGACGCGTTTGCGTTTGCGAATTTTAAGCTTCATCCGCCCACACAGATCTCCGTTCTTCCCACGCTTTTGTTTTCGTAAAACTGTCACGGTGTTCTGCATCGAAACGGTCGAAGCGCTATTTAATCACTTTCCCCGAGGATTTCTGCGAAAGTCACAAACGCAAAACAAAGAATTCGCGGATTCTTCCGACGGAGATTCGAACGCTGCGTACGGGATTTTTTTCACGGAAAAAAATGCAATGTATTTAGCAATTTAACGAATGATGCTAACACCGAAAACGATGGCGCGATTAGCGTGCGAAATGAGTACCGTTCGTGGCGACCAGTAGATTGACGATAATGACGTTGAAAACAACAATGTGCACCTATAATGTAGTTTATTTCGTAGTCACGTTGCCACAAAAATATTCTGTGCGTCGTCCACGTTCGCCGTTGGAACCATCGATCCACAAATGGGGAATGTTGATTAACTGAAATTGATCACTGGTAAACAATAGTGAAATGGATGTTCATGCGAAACCCTTGGTAAATAATTAAACCTACAATTAGTCGGTTCCATTATATGTGTTTGAGAATAGACGCGTAATTAATCCATCCTCTAACTCTAATAGTAATTGAATTTCGCACAAAATCAGCTCGCATTAGCTACGTACGTTAATATAGAGAACTTTATTTCTACTTTTATTCCTGGACGCGACGCTGAAACGCGAGGCTCGTTGAAGTACTCGCGGCTATGATTCTACCGAATCCTGGCCATTCTCGCAGTTTAATGGCGGTTTCTCTTAATTCCTCCGCTTTAACAGCCTCTCTCAGAGGAGAGTAAAATTTACGGCGTAGCAGCCAGCTCGGAACGATCAGAGCAGGCGTGTTTATCGCGTCTCGCACTGCTCGGCGATATTTTCATTTGCCTCGAGATTCGACAGGAATATCGAAAATATTAAAGGAAAATTCGCGTTCGCGTTTATCTGATTGCGAGCTCGGAGAACGCGAAAGAAGAAAGCGCTTAGCTTGGTTTCCAGAAAAGCAACGTCAAACGCACAAGAATGTAACTCCGCGAATCGATGAGTCGTGGTTCGTCCGCTTGGAAAAGCCTAGAGCGCGATTCAATACTTGAACGTCGATACCGTGTAGCCAAAGCGGTAGCTTGTTTATTTCTCCGACTCGTAATCTCTGTTCGCCGAGTGCACCACAAAATACAATAAGCTTCTCTATCAAAATAGTATCGGTTAAATTCGTCAGTTAATTTCTAGAAAATCTACCGTCGCGTTTCGTCCAGCGAACCGCTCGAACAATTTGCAACCGATATCGTCCGTGACGACCACCCTTTCATATCTTCTTACGGCTTCTAGTAATAGCTAATAATCGCAATCTCGTGGATCTAGACGGAGTACGGATGGGGCCATAAGTTACGGGGGTTTCTCGGAAGTTCCGGCGCGAAGGTGGAATCGTCGGGTCTTTTATTAAGAGGTCGTAAATCGAGGGGACCCTTGAAAAATCTGCCCCCTCGGTCGAGAAGCAAGTTCGAGGGTGGAGGTGCGCGCGTAGTTCCTTCGTTTCGAGGGAGGAAATCGTCGCGTCACCTGCATGCACTCGCGAAATTGATGCCTCGACGTCGATTCGACGGGGGCGATAACATTTGCATACGCTAGGCGGCCCAGCGCGCCGAACGGACAAACGTAACAGAATAACGAAGTTTACGCGGGCAACATTTTCTGATGCAGCCGCGATAAATTGTCGTACTAAAAAGTTTAACGTCACCGTGGATAAACCGAATCCCTTTCCCGCGATACGTTTATATTTTTACACGGTCCCTTCGCCGAGGAACTTTGAAAATACCGCTCCGGGATAATCACGAGCTTTAACGGGTATTGTAAATGCGGGAACTATAAGCAGACCGCGTAAAATGTAACTGGATTAAATTATTAACGCGCGTTTTAATCGGAGCATAGTTTGTTGCCATTACTGGCAACGAATTTGCCCGCGATTTCGCCGGAAATTATCGGCGGCAAAGTTTTTAAAAACCGTTCCCTTAAATTACAAGACTGTCGGTTGTAGCGGCGGCGGCGGCGTCGGAACTGCAGAACGTTCATTTCGCCCGGCGTATTGTGCGTCCTGACAAAAGGAGGATATTTTTTCTTCGATTGTGTATCAGACAGCTCCTGGAGGCACCGTTATTAAAAGGAGCCATTACGCGGCACCTCGACCGTGAGAATCGAACCACCCTCGGCGCAATCTCGACGGATGCTCGCCTTAACGCGATGAATCGCGGCAAACTATGCCTTTCGATAAACGGCTCACGTGCAAGTCGCTCGTGAAGATTAGCCTGGCCGTTTATCATCCACGGAATCGCTGCGAGAAAACGCCGCGCCGGCAACCGAGCGGTATTCATCGGTATCGATGGTCGACGATTCCAAGATCGATGATCCCTCGGCTAACCCGATATTCACGCTGGCGTGTGCGCGCGTACGCGCGGATACTTATCGCGCGAGCGGTACCAAGATAAAGGAGCATGCGAAATAGCCACGTGCCGCGCGCGATAACGGTCATTACTGTCGCTGTTCGTGTCGCCGACGAAGAGGACGAACGTGCGCTCGGCTTGCCGCGAAATTAACTGAACGCGCTCCATTCGACGCGGATGCGACGGGAAGCGCGAACGTCTCAAGCTCTTTGGGAGCGCTCGGCTTTGCCGAACGATTCTCCTCCCGAAATTGCGGGAGCGGCGAACCGCTCGAAATTATTTCGAGTCCCCTGTCGAGGTTTCGAGGGAAAACCGCAGCGGACGGGTAGTCGCGTTGCGCGTCGCAACGGTTGGGAATCAGCGAACGTGGCATGAAAATTCGAATTGAAACCGACGTCGCGCCGCAATTGCGGGGAAAACGGAGAAACACCGGACAAAAGATACACGCGCGGAGGGTCGTCCGATTCGGACGTTGTTAATAGTTTTCGGTGAAAGGAACGCTCTTCGTTCGCGATTCGGTCGAAGCAGCCGCTCCACGGGGACGAGCGCTCCTCGCGACGTACTTATCTCACTCGGCAGGCTGACATTAGGATCGCGACGTTTTCCACGAATCGTCGTTATCGCGGTTTCGCGGTTGGAAGCAATGACGTTGCCGCGCAAAAATACACGCGTCTACGCGGCTCCATTGCGAACAACACCTTCGACGTCGGTAAACAATGCTTCTCTATCTCGCATCGCGAATACGTTATCGGCTTACACAGCCTCGGATAATATCTGAAAGCGTTCGTGTCACGTACAGCCGCGTGAACGGCGTCGCGCAGGGCACGGCCTACATTCTACTTTTCGAACGAGAGTACACGTCCCCCTGGCGAAGCTTTATTGTAGGCCGCGCCGCCATCGCGTTGCACCCTCGTTTATTATTGCTAAATAACAAACACGAGCGGGACATTGCGATTTCACCGCTTCCGATCGTGCTCGCGCTCTTTCGCAATTTGCCCTCCATACTGCGTTCCCTTCACCCGAAGGACTGATCATTTATTTAAAATTTGTAAGCTTTATCAATTTTACAAAAAGGCCGTGGCGAAATAGAATGTACATATTGTTACTGGCTGATGGACCCTTTTCACGAGATATCTCGTAACCCGATACGTCAGAAACTTTTTATAGACTTCGATGGATGATTTTCCAACATTTCCTTGAAATTTATTTGTTTTCCTTGAATTTTCTTGAAATTTCTTGAATTTCTTACAAATTCCTGGAATTTCCTTGATTTTCCAAAAATTCCTTGAATCTTTCTTAAATTCTTGTTGAAGTTCCCTAAATTTTCTTAATTGTCGTAAAATACTCTTAAAAACTTCTTAAAATTGCTGGAATATTCTTGGTATTCCTGAAATTTCCGTAAAATTTGTTGAATTTCCTTGATTTTCCTTGAATTTCCTTGAATGAACATGCTTGGTTTTCCTGGAATTTTTCTTAGAATTTTACAATTTTAGATTTTTTTGTATATTTGGATAAGTGATTTTTTTTTCCATTTTTGTACGTTTCTTTCAATTTTCTTGAAATGCCTGGAATTTTCTTGGTTTCCTTTAAAGCTTCTCAAATTATTTCCTCGAGACTTCTTAAATTTCCTAGATATTTCATTAACTTCCTTTGAAATTCCATGAATTTTCATTAAATTTTCTTAAAATTTCTAGAATTTTCTTAAAATGTTCCTGAAATTCCTTGAGTTTGCCTTAAAATTTTTAAAAATTCTTAAGATACGAAAGAGTTAAAAATCAAATAGGCAAACTGAAAACACAAATTGCTGAGAACGACGCCACTTGCAATACAGCTTTTGCAGGCACTACCAATATCACCAAGGCTTTTTTCCTTGACGATGTTGACTTTCCAAAGCCTTTGACGCCCCTAGACATGAGATTGTTATGCCTTAACCTAAAGCCGGCCCTGATGACACTGGACACTGTAAAAATATTTAGGCCAGACCTAACTAACTGGCAGCTCGCGAGCCACACGTGGCTCTTTCCGTCGAATAGCCCGTTTCGCTGAGAAATCCCAACTATTTAATTATGTATATGTTTGTGATACCGCTAGTCGTGAAATACAAAGAAACAATGTCATTGTTTCTAATGATACTATAACAAGATGCATGGAGCTGTGGCTGTGGTGACGATGCGCGGCT
The DNA here is from genome assembly GCA_030770465.2 of Perdita meconis. NCBI lineage: Eukaryota > Metazoa > Arthropoda > Insecta > Hymenoptera > Andrenidae > Perdita > Perdita meconis. The sequence goes on from JASKOS020000007.1 coordinate 7,396,274, forward strand.
CGTGGCGTAAAAGAAGTTCTGGTCATTGACACTTCTGATCCAGACCTAGACGTCATATGGACCCCTTATCAAACAAAGTATATCGCGATGATCGAACGAGTACGATACAAATTCCTGCGTTTTATCTCGCGCATGCTAGGATATCAAATAAGTATTCTTGACCACGACTACGACCATGCTATTCTCAGCCCGAAGATGCCAACACTTGAGAAAAGGAGAAAGTTTCAATTAATGTCAACGCGTGGTTGCGTTCCACGTGCAATCTTACTGTCTTCCGTGTTGACTTCTTTAGAAGCGATTTTAAATTTTTGTGATCCTGATGCCAATATCTGCGCCTGTGCCAATAATATTGCTAACGTTATAGGTTTTTATTCAGGCTTCGTTAATGCATTTGAAGGATCTATTAAGTCTTCAACTTTATAAGACGTTCTATTCTTACTTTATGGTGCGACAGCGCATCTCTTGTACTTTTCTATTTTACGTTTAGTACATATCTAGTTTTAAATTCTTTATTTTCTGTCATTTCTTGGTTGATTTTTATCTGTTCTGTTGTTGAAAATTGGGCAAGCATGTACCCGTACTTTTTATAAATAAATAAATAAGAAAAGTATTGCGTCTTTCCCGTTGTATTGAGCGAGAATTCGACGCGCGTCCGCATCCAATGACAGCTTTCATCCGCGTAAGCGGCTATCGATTTCCCAATTGATCCGGGATGTCCGACGAACCAATCGGAAATACTCGAATCGCGTGTAAAGCGTCGTGAAAATAACCTTAAGCCCGGTTCGCCTTCGCATCTGCTGGAATTTTTATTACGCGCAATGTAAACGTCTTTCCAATGCAATTTTTTAAATTTAATATTTTATAATATCGTGCGCGTGATTCGCGCATTAACGCAACTTAAATTTGAATGAGAGTCGGGGCTGAAGCGATTAGAGGTCAGTAGAGAGCCATGGCGTTTCGTGGGTCGGGGACCGCTCGATATTCAGGGAATAAACTCGCGGATATTTCTGGCGGATGCACGCGCGCGGGCGCGGGGGTGGTGGACAGTCCCTGACCACAGAAAATAATGAACAGGTCGACCGAGGCCGGCCAGTATTGACACTCCGCGTTCATTTACATCGTAATGATGCCAAAGTGTCAGTGCTGTCAGGCGCACGACAACCCGCCGCCGAGGGACTGACAGCCGCTGGGTGTGGCGGGGATGAAGAGGGTCGGGGGTGCAATCGGATCGGTGGGACGGGAGCGGCGATTTCGCGGTCGGCTAAACAAATCATCGCATTTCGATAACGAGGCCACTCATAAAGTGGTCGGTGCCGGCCGAATCCCGCGTCCATCCCTCTGGCAAAACCGATCGGAGGAAAGGGTCGCTCGAGGGAGGACGGGAAAAGACGACGGAGCATCGTAAGGGTAATGTTCGCGACTGGTGACGAGGAGGAGAACGCGGCGCAGCGGCCGAGCAGCATGGTTTATCTCGGATTATTTGGAATTCAGGCGCGGCAGAGTGTCGGACGAAACAGCTAGGGGTGGTGGCGGCGGTTGCGAACAGTGCCGGATGTAAATGGCTGCACACGTTGCTAGCGCAAATGTTGGCTCTATTGATTGCGAAGAGCGTATAAACTCGTTAAGGAAAGTTCGCGCGGGACGGGCTGCACGCACTCGTATTATTATGCATACTAGGCGTGCGCGTCGATGCTTGCGCGGGATAATTCGCGTAATTCTCCTTCTCTTCTGTGCGGTTAACGTTCCATGCAAATTATTAATTAAAGTATTCCGTCGATATAAGCGAGACAGGGTCTCGCGTCGATCGCGATCTCCTTTCGTTTCGCGTTATGTCGGCCGCGCGTGACACACGACTGTAAATATTTCCTCCACCCTGTGACGTTGAACACAATGCATCGTCGTTTTTTTTATTAATCGTGTGCGAGCGCCGTTCACGTCAGGACAAATATATCTGCAACGTAATCGAGGTATCGACGCGTTCCGATACCGGGCTGGTAATTAATTGCACGCTGCTAATACCTTGCGCGTGCAACGGAAGTGACTTGCGCGTCATCGATGCCCCAATGCACGCTACGTTCCTGGCAACGACCCCTGACCCGGGCCAACTGCCGGTGCAGTGACGTTGCGGCGTGACGTCACTGAGTGCATCTGTGACGTCAAGAGGGTGCGGACCAGCGGAGTAGGGACCAGATCTCATCCAGGTGAAACATTTTACGAATCGGGTCAAGTTGCTTAACCTCCCACCCTCGCCCTCTTGGCTTTTCCATTTCGTTAGCTTACCGTTTATCGTCCTCCGCAGTGGCAATGAGACTTTCGTGTATCTTTCCTTCAATTTTCTTCAAAGAATCAAGAATACGAGGCCACGTTTCTTTTGTCTTTCTTTTCTTCGTCGCCGAAGTAATATTTTTGCAAAGATAAAGCATCGCGAAAAAATGTCTCCTGCTTCGGACTCGAGGTGTCAGCGACGCTCCTTCCACGAGCAAATATTCCGCCTCGGTATGTGGGCACAATAACCGAGCAAACTTCTTCTCTGCTTGGTTTCTTCGCTCTCTGTCCACAGCGGAGGAAACCTTTGATCCGTTCGACCTAGAGTCAGCCAGGGAAGTACGGGTCTGCGCACGCTTATTGGAAATAAAAGTACCTATGAGGTAAATTGAATGTGTCACGATAGAGGCGAATGAAACGATTTCCCTCAAAGCGCGCCCGAGTTATTTTAAAGGGCAAATTGTATCGCGCGTCCAGCCACGCGACACCGGCCTTTTCAAAATTTATACGATCGATTTGATCGCGACGCACACCGGTTGCTTTTTATTAATATTTACACGGTCGGAATGCTGTACACGCCGCGCGCCGCGCGTCGGAGTGCGCGCTCGATCCTCAGATCTTTCCGATTTCCTTCGGATCCGCGCGCGTACAATTTCCCCGCTTATTTTTCTATTTCCAGCATATTTCTATCCGAACCCATGGAACAAAAACACGTCTATCTTGATTCGCCGGTCTGTTTTCCTCCGTCCAATTTCTTTTCAGCTTCATGTTTTTCCAGGCAATTCTCTTTTTTTCTCCAATTTTCCTTTCGTTCTCCCGTTGTTTCCTCTTGTTTCCGTTGCTCTCTCGTGTCTTCCTACCTCCACCGACCCTTCTCTCTCTCTCCGTCTCTCTCTCTCTTTTTTTTTTTTTTTTTTTTTTTTGAAATCAATAACGGAGCCTGACCCGACTGGCTAGAACGGGTCAAGTGGCCATCCGCGCCTGTAAAGCCTGGATACCTCGGTGCACCGGATGCACGGTAATATTAGCAAGCTAGTTTCGGCTAGACTCCAGCGAGGAATTGCCCAGTCAGCTCATTGGGATCGCGCTTTGTTCCGCTTCGGCGCGCTCGACGCGCACCGGAGGGCCATCCACCGTTGCATTCGGCTTAGGCGAGTTGCACTCTATCTTGTCCGCCCGTTTACCCTTCTCTTTGCCCGTCCCTATTCACCCTCTATCGTTCGAGCGCCTTAAGCCGGAAATTCATTGCTCTGCCACGCGGCTCTCTGCCCTGCGCTGCCTCCGTGATGTCAAACACCCCCGGCGTGCTCCGCGCGACAACCCAACGCTCCATTCTCTGCCGAAACGCGCTTGGTGAGCTCGAGATAAACTCGCGTATTCATGGCTTCCCTCGATTATTCCTGGATCAGAAGAGTTTGAGGAGTCAGCGTTCACCGTCATCGCAATAATCATCACGCTCAAACGATCGCACTCGCGGACTCGTGAGTACTCGCCGCGTTTCCGCCTCTTCGTGGTCCGAGCTGGATTGCGGAAGGGAAACGGGCGATCCAGGACTGGCCCCAACCGAATGCGCGGCTCGCAGCGGCTCGTACGCGCCTAGTCGTGCAAATCCTTCGGCTTTCGTCGAAGATCTCCGCGACGGCGGTTTTGCCCGGCTCGCTTCTTGTCAACGACCCTTCCCAACTTCTCTCGCTTTCCCTTTGGCCACGAATAGTCGGGCTTCCAGCTTCGACAAGAAGCCCCGGCCGCCGACCTACATCGTGACATTCCAGTTTTTACAGGGTGACGTGGGTTCGCGCTCTGCGATCCTGTCGGCCGCGCCCGGCCAAGTAATTGTTTGACCGCCGACGCGAACCCCCGCTGCTGTTTTGCCGTCGTTTCGTAGTCTGTATTTGCATGTTAAACGTTCTCGTTATCTTCGCTTCGACGTTGCCGTGCTCTCGCCCCGCTGTCTTTTTACTCGGGCCAACTTTCCAAGTGGAATGTTAATGTCGAAGCGCTGCTCGTGACGGGCTTTTAGCGCCCGCCGTCCGTGAATTTTCGACAGACTGATTACGGTCATTCTCTCGCGAACCCGATCGTTAGTATTACTATTATGTAAATGACAGACACACGACTTTACGCGGGAAGGTCCAGGTCGGCTCGACGAATACTACTTTGTCGTTCAATTTTTTCTCCACGATAAGAGAAGCTGTTGAAACCTTTTTAACCCTTAAGTGATATCAATATTAATTGAGGGGTTGACATGGAAAAAGCATGTAACTCACAAAAACATCGAAAATTAGTTTTTTGCCGAATAAGATACTAAGAACCCATGCCAGTGGCGTGGTAAAGCCAGTAAGTCGCTAGAGGAAATAGTTTAGAAATATCTTATACAAATACAATTCCTTTTTAAGAGACTCACAAACGGTTTTTGCTTGTCCTGTAAAATTTGGTTTTTGTGATTTACATACTTTTGTATGTCAACACCTCAATTATTTAACAGCTTTATGACAGGATCACTGTTAGGATTTCATTAAAATGGTTTAATGTTTGAATAGTACATAATACTCTCCTTTATTAGTTTCTACAAGGGTTCCCCAAAATGGGATACTAAAGATAAGACATTAATTTAATATCATTGTGACCTCAGTGATGAACTTCAGTGATAATCTTAGCCAAAAGTTAATCAGTTTATAAGATATCAATGAGACTTCTTACTGTTATGAAAACTAGTCAAAAGTGTTAATCTTTTGTCATAAATAGACTACAGATTTTTTATGCAAAATAAAATGTTTAATAACGCATATAATGAATTCAAACTTGAATAACAGTATGTATTATTTTTTAAATATTGTAACTTGAATTATATTTTGATATTGTGTATATTTTGGCATCTTTCAACAATCTTGAAGATTCTTGGAATACTTAAAATTGTCAGAAATGCATAGAATCCGTAATCTAGTCATAAATTTGTTTGTTGCAATGTACTTGAAATGCAACTGTTAACAGCATCGTTCTTAATTTTGTAGTTATATTTCTCAATATGACGTTTTCTCATAAGTAGATTATAATACCAAGTATGTAAAAAATCTGCGAAACTATTGTCACATGTCAAAATATTACTAAATATCAACAATACTATTCAAGCTAGACTGTTTAGAATATTAAACATACTGTTTGTAGGATTTTACTATTGCATAAAGATTCATTTCTCCAAGTTTCGAACATTTCCGCTTATTTTTAACATCATTGAAGTTCATCATCAAAGGAGAATCAAAGATACCTACACGCACAAAATTTTGATTACACTTCAACGTTGCATTAAGAGTGTGAAAACGTTTGTTTTTTTTATTTCTGCACTAGCCGAACTGGTGCAGAGTGAACCATTTGCTATCTTCTTCCGTTTTGTGAAATAAAAGAAAATAGCGATTGGTTCGTCCCGCACTAATGCAGCCAGTGCAGGAATAAAAAAAACAGACCTAAAATCGTTACTTAAAGGATTTCGTCCGCACCGCACAGAGTGAAAAAGAAAAAACGCGGGAACGGTGCTCGCGAGCAGCTGAGCGCGAAAACCCGTAGATGACGTCGATCATTGATAATCGATATGTTATTATGTGCCCGGCACGGTGATATGAATTTAACCGAGCGAAGAGTAGGGCACAGCGTGACGTCACCGGCAGCAACGACGAGAGAGGAAGATATCGTCGACGCCGAGTAAGGTGGAAGGTTTGAGGTCGATCTGCCATTGACGTAACGCACGGAGTCTCGCCGGCAGAGAGCAGCCCCGTGGATGGGGTTGCCTGTAAAGGGGGAAGAGAGGAAGAGAGGAAGAAGGGTTGGGGAACGGTGGCTGACGAGTATCGGTATCGACCGACGGAAGAACGCGACGAACCGTGCAGTCAAGGGACGCTGGATCGCGTCGGGGACCTTAAGAGTCCTTCCCGTGTTTTGCTCCGTCTCGATCCTGCGGCCGGTTGTCCGCGTAGCGAGGCACAGTCAATCGAACGCACCGCGACTGACTAGATGTCGGTGAAAAATGTCAGAGCTGGATAAATCTCCTCGCGGAGGAGTCGCGCGTTTCCCGAGAGGAGAAATTCGAGGTATCGGAACGAGGATCGTTTGTCCTCGATTAACCCATTTCTGGTGAAGCGAGGGCTTGCCAAGGAAAAACAGAGCGAGGAGCAGTTTTTGACTAACCTCTGACGGTGAAACGATAGCGACGAACGAGATCGATAATCCCCTTGGAACGGAACCCGCGTCGCGTCGCTCGACGGAGGCGGGAGAATGCGGCGCGGCAGCCGCAGATCGTCGGACGATAATTTCCAAACAAATTTTTGCGGGTTTATATTCTTTAAGCTCTCGCCGCAGAAACGCGCGTTGTCGTTAATCATATAATTTTCCTTCGCTTTTAATAAATTGCGAAGAGGCTAAGGCCGCGCGGCGAGCGCCGATAATGAATCACAACAATGCCTCACGCGGCTAATGAATTATCTTAGAGGTATTCCCGTCCCGTCCCTGCTGCCTGCCTCCACCCGCGCGCGATCCTCCTTATTCGGCAACAAGAACGTCGGCGCCTCTTCCATCATTTCGGTCTGCTAGGCCAGCGGCTGCGGGGTAATCGGCCTCGCAGTCAGGGAAGAGGATGAAAAATTGCAGGTGCAGCTGACGACGCGTTAAAGCCTTATTAATTACGTCCAGTACAAACACGTTTTCCGCGGGATTCCAGTGGCAACCGGAGACCACCCTCGTTCTCAGGGACATTTTTCAGCCGCGCGAGCAGATCCCTTCCGATTTTCTTCCCTCGCGAACATTATTTCTCGAATCTCCGGTCGATCGACCGTCGCCGGGGTCGCTGTCGCGCGACGAACCCGTCGACGTACGCCTCGTCGATCGCCGTCGACGCGATTTCACGTTTCAACTCGGTCCGCGAAATCGCTGGCCCGCGGAAAGCCTCGAATCCCACAGGTGACTCGAGCCGGCCGCAAATTACTGAGATTCTCTCTGTAATCAACGCGCCGCGTCGCAACGCTTCGAATCCTTTTCGCTCGGCGCAGCTGCGCGCCGAATCAACGTTCTTTGACGCGTCCTCGGGTAGGATTTTCCTGGCGAACGAGGGCGGGACAAACCCCTCGGAGAGGATATTGCGGGCACGAAAAAGCGACCGGGGGATGGGGAACGGAATACAGCAGTCGAAACGTTAACTATTCGTGTCGCGCGAAACGACGCGGACTGCATTCGCGCGGGGCGTAATTTCGCGCCGCGCCGGACGTTACGTAATTACGAAACAACGCAATCGCGCAGCCGCCAGCCACCCCTCGGTCTCGTCCCGGCAGAAGTGACTGTATCACTATTAATTAAAAATTGAATTTTTCTGCTGACTCCGCTGGCACCGGCTCCGGCGAAAAGCTCCGGGAACGAGTGTCAGGCAAACCCGGCGCAGCCGACGCCGTTTCCACGTTACGTAACTCGATTGGCTAACATTCTACCGATCCTTGCCGCCGTTTTCGAACCACCGCACCGCGCCGGTTCGATCCCTAACGTCATCTGCCACAGATTATGGGATCTCTGTTTTCCTATTGATGCATACTTTCGGGAATAAAGAATTTGGATTCCCGACGCACGTTCATTCGAATAAACCTCTTTATTTTTTTATTTGTTGTCATTAGATATTGTATTAAGTGGGTTGCATAACCCTTTGGTACAAAAATGTTACAATGTATACAACCGTAGGTAAATTTTCCAAAAAAGAAAAACGAAAAAGATTACAAGAGTAGTGCGCAACGCATTTCTTTTTCTTTAAGTGATCGCAAACTATTTGATGTGTTGTATTTAATTGGTCGGTTAACTTTGTAATTTATTTATTTAATTAATTCACGGGAAGGGAATTGCCATTAGTAGTGTACAAATGAATTGAATCAGGTTGAATACATAGAGGACACAATACTGAAAAACAAGTAAAGAAAATACAAAAGCAATATAAAAGTATAAAGCATAAAACAAATAAAATATATAAAGATATAACAGAAGAAAAACCAAAACAAATTAAATTAATTTGTAAATTTGCCTCTTGAAAGACTTGTAGTGCGTAATATGTAAATTATAACGTATTGTAGCTCATAACAATGTGCTTTCTTCAAACATGATTGACAAACTGGAAATCGCGTACAAATAAGTTAAAATTGTGGTTTGATAGTGTCGATCGGCGTGCTGGATAATATCGCTTAATTACGTAGCCTAGCCTAAATACTAGAAATTTAATTGTACGATATCAGTAATAACCGAGGCAAAAATTGGTCGTTTTGGTAATGAGCTTCGAGCGAGCTTACTCTCGAGCGAGTAACCGAAGCTGTGAGCAGCAGACGTTTGTTCGCATTATCCCCGCGCTCAAACAATAGGATCAAAAGTTATCTAATTACGGAGAGGGAGAAAGAGTGAGAGAGAGAGAGAGAGCGGCAACGATATGGGAGCACGGGGGATGAGAAGAAGCAGAAAAGTTTCAAGCAAGTGCTCTTCCCGAGTGGTAGTTTCCTTCTTAAAATAATACGACTTGTGCGAGAAGTCCCGCTGTATTTTCTTGTAGCCGTACACGTGTCCTTCGTCCCTGTCCCGGACAATGTTTCGGAACTGCTGCATTTCGTCGCAGCGTCTCCGTCGTGGCTGCTCGACCTCGTCGAGTGCAGGAGAACTCGGTCGTCCTTAGCCAAAACGACTCGACTGGTATCAAATAGTCGAACCTCGTTCCACAAATAGAGTACCCGCTCTCGATACCTTCGAATAATTAAGGACTGTCTCGAACCCTACGGTCCACTTTGAAATTTACACGCGACCCGTGTGGATACAGGGATCCGGATCCGATGGCTTTATAATCCATTGGGAAATCTAACTCGGCAATGTAAATACTCGGATTAAACTCGATCGCCGAGCAAACTTGATCTCCGGAACGTACGCGCGACATATGGACCGCGATAAGTTGCGATCGAAATCGTGGCTGGTTCGTCGTTCTTTCGGCGAAATTTCGAAGCGGGACGCTCGCGCGTGTTCGTTCCGCTTTATCGGTCGACCGGTTTTTCCGACGCGGGGATTTCGTTGGCTTATCAATTAATAAGCGCGCTCGAGGCTGGCGTGACTCTCGCGAGAGCCGCGCGTTCGATAGCGAATCCGCGCGATGAAAGCCGGCGATAAAGGTCGACGGTCTTTTCGCACCATCTCGCGGCTCAAGGGTATAGCGCGCGTGTGCGCGCTGTTTCACGGTGCACGCCCAGAACCGGCCGCTGCGCTGCCGGTAGTTGATACGATATCGGATTAAAGGTGCGACTAGGGGCCAACAGGTTGAAAGGTACTACCGTTAGCAGGGCACGCTCGCCTTGTTGCGGATACGCGCGTGTGCACGCTCGACGCCGTCGCGAAAACGACTCTTCGAACTTCCTCCGCGTTGCCTGTACTCGGGACCATGGACCCAGGAATTTAGAGGACGGAGCATAAGCCTACGCGGTGTAAGCTCGTGCCGATAAAGGGAACATGATACTGTTGGAAGTTCGGTAATTAATAGAAAATCTCGTTAGTATTGTATCTTACTACACTGAGAAATAAAATTCTGAAATTTACTACACTGTAGTGTGTTTATACAGGGTGCGCCAAAAGTATGGAAACGGTCAAATATTTCGAAAACGGAACATTTTTGAGAAAAATGTTTTAGAGCAATGTTTTAGGGTTTTAAAAATTCTATTGAATGGTGATATCCGTTTGATCTTCAGAGGAACGGTCAAGGTCATATCAAGGTCAACATGATATTTTTAAATAGAACATGCCATTTTTTAGCATGCAATGTTAAAGCTGACGACGAGACCTTTTCAAAACACTAGTTGATGACCTAATTCTCTTGAGAATTGCCTGAGTTCTGACCGTTGAGAATGAAGAAAGTCTACTGTATCAAATAGTCTGGAAACGATCAAATATTTTGAAAACGGACCATTTTTGAAAAAAATGTTTCAAAGCAATGTTCTACGATTTTAGAAATTCTATTGAGTGGTCGTATCCGTTTAACTTTTAATGGAGCGGTCAAGGTCACGTCAAGGTCAACATAATTTTTTAAAATGGAATACCCCATTTTTTAACAGGCAGTGTTAAAGCTGACGATGAGACCTTTTCAAAGTACTAGCTGGTGACCTATTTCTGTTGCAAATTGCCAAGAATTGTCAAGAATCAGGTAGAAGATAATTCGAACATTTAACGAGTTAATGCACATTAATACTAAATCTCAAATGCTCAATGCGTATTTATGCTAAAATCGCCCTTCGTAAGCCCATACGTGAGGACCATGATTGTGCGAAGTCCAATCAAGAAACTTCCTCCCAGTGCACCCTAAATAATACTAACAATAAGGCTGACAGCATCGACGCATTTAAAGCAATTATAAAAAGAAATAGTCATCAGCTAGTGTTTTGAAAAGGTCTCATCGTCAGCTTTAACACTGCATGATCAAAAATGGAGTGTTCTATTTAAAAAAATCATGTTGACCTTGATATGACCTTGACCGTTCCTCTGAAGGTCAAACGGATATGACCGTTCAATAGAATTTTTAAAACCTTAAAATATTGCTCTAAAAAATTTTTCTCAAAAATATTCCGTTTTCGAAATATTTGACCGTTTCCATACTTTTGGCGCACCCTGTTTTGACTAAATAATAAAAGAAAAAAAAATTTCATCACTCTGCTATGTAGAATAGTAAAAATTAAGGACAACAAATAAATCTAAATCAATACATGAATATATTCCAAACGAGAAGCAAATTAGAGGAAGGAACAGCAGAAGCGCACTTTGGCGGAGTTGGTTAGGGCGCAGCTTACTGATGCGAAGGGATCGTGGGTTCGAATCCCGTCGCAAGCGTCGGAAGTTTAGCGTTTTGTAAGAATATTTACTACACTGGCTGGGATTTGCTACACTTTGTTGGAATTCGCCGAGTTTTTCCGATACCCTCTTCCGATGGACCGGATCGACCCCCTCGTCCAAAGTGGGACTTTTCTGCTCCGTCCTCTTAATTCCTAGGTCCATGCTCGGCGTCGTTTCCCGTCTCCCCATCGGCTTCTTCTTTAAACCGGAACGACGTTCGATGCCCTTCCAAGATGGCCGTGTCGGAACTGTCAAACCGATGATCCGGATAGCGTGCGCGTCTCAATACACAACACGCGACCGAGCATTCAGCCGGCAACCGGGGGTCGAATAACATTCATGGTATCGCAAATGGACGTTGAATCGATCGCTCCCAATACGAGCATCGTTCCGTCTCCATCGACAAATAACATAAATTATTATTATAACGTGTAACGCTAAATCCGTGCGACTGAGTTACAATGTGTAACGCAGCCGCGTATCAGCGTGACCCGTTTTTCGTCGCCGTCGTTCGTGCATATTAATCGCAGACAAACGTTTGTCGCGTCAAAAGGGAAACTGCGTTGAATCCTCCACCGCTTTTTTATGCAGATTCGGCTCCGCCCGAGATTATAGCTCGCGCGTGATCGAATTTACCGAATAGAATATTAACCGAGTGTCCGCGGCCTGCCGACTACATTATTAATTCGGTCGCGCCGCGACGCGACGCGCCGCTCCGCGCGTAATAACTGTTTATAATTTAATATGATTCCGTATCGGACGCGAGGAAACAAGATTGTTTTAATGCGAGTCGTTAGGGAGGGGAATCGGTACGCGGGGACATCGAGGGTCAAATCCCAACGCGCAGTGGAACTCGATTTACTTGGAGCTATCGCTTGCATTACCGCTCAATAGTTTATCCTACGCGCGCTGGCACGCTCGAGCGTACATCGTTTCAAGATGGCTTATTTGTCGGATTCGACTTCGTCAAATGACGACTGAAGTATCATTTTTGAGAACGCGATCCGGAAAGGCGAAGTATAACAACTTTCCAATGATTTCCCGAGGCTTTACAGTTCGAAGTTAATTGGTTTTCGGTCTGCCAGTGATGTAGGAGATACGTTAAATATCTTCATGTTCTATCGCGAACGTATATCTCAGCGTTTCAATTAATTTATCGTCGCGATAAATGACGTTCACGAGAGGGAAATTATAATTATCTCGCTTTAATAAACTCTCTTTACCTTTATTGCGTTAAAAGAATTGGAAAGTCGAGTGGTGCTCGTCATAAATTAAATTCTAGCGAGTGCGCTTGAAAAACAAGCCGCGGAATAATTAAAAATGTTGAACCGATGTGCCGGGGGTTCATCGATCGCGGAGGCGCACCGACGCCAGGTCGCGTCTCGACGGGATTGATTTGGAAACGCGTCGGTCAGAGTCATGGGAACGTCAAGGATCGCGCGAATGGTCAGAATAAGCGTCTGCCCGGAGGACGGATCGCGTTTGCCATATTAATAATTCTCGATGGCGTCGGATCCCGTTCAAATTTGTGCCCCGCGCCGCGCTGCTTCGATAGACAGTGCGTCTCTCCTCTTCGTCGTTGAATTATTTACATACCGGCGCGTCGTGCAGCGATCTAAGCGACTTCGCTGGAAATAGTAATTCTTTTTTTTTTTCCTCCCAGTCCCGAGCGTTTGCCTCCTCAATCCCGGTGCAAATATTTGAAAATTCGCGAGGAGGAGAAGGCGGCGAACCCGCGTTTCGAACCTTGACTCGACGCGCGGATCTCAAGCTTCCGGCGCGGGGGGTTATTGCGATTACGAGAGCGAGAGGCAGGGCGAAGGAATCCCTTGCAGCTGGTTTCGGGAAACTTTTCCGCGATAAAGGTCTCGCTTCGAAGGAGTAGGTGCTTTTCTTCTTCCTCGAGACGGCGCGGCGGATGCTCCTGAATCGAGCATTCCCGAAGATGCAAAGTACACCTTCCGCGTTCGTACCTTTGGACGAACTTGAACGTGCCTGCGCCGAGATTGTTATCCCCGGCGCGGAAAAGAGACGGAAGTGGAGGAACGGGACGGAAGAAACTTTGCAGCGGAATGTCTTTTTATCCGCGAATTCGAAAGTGTCTGCGATTAAGCGACAATCGTGCTCGACGTTATGATGCACGTGATACGCTCCACGAAATTGTATCTGCGGTGAGCACGGTGTCGTATATCGGGGAACAAGCTCGCGCATCGTCTGAATATGTATTATACTAGTATCAGTTTGGTTCAGAATTTTCGGATCTGATTTGATTATGACGATGGATGTCGAGTACAGGATGCGGTGCATTAATGCGTTTCGAATTTCTCTGCTAAAACTAGACTGACGAATAAAATCTATAATTTACTACCGACGTGACGCACCGAGCGGTTATTATTATTAAACATGCATAAATTATTTACTGCTCGATTATTATGTAAACGTCACGGTATGTTTAATATATTAACGAGGTCTAAGTTACACGAAGTCGTGGAAATTGAATTTCTTTCGTTAGCGTGTTAGGAAAAGATTGACGGCAAAAAAGTCTTGTCACTGGAAAATGGCTGTCGAATTTTTAAACGCTTGAACGGAGGCACCCGTCGGTTTTCCAACATCCGATAAACAATTTTCTCCCATCGATCTCGAGCTAGTGATCCTAAAATCGAACCTTTCACGGCAGCGTGTTTTATCGTGCTTTCACTCCCGGCTAGCAACTTCAAACTCCATCTGCTTTTTTATCCATTCATACGAAAGCTCGAGCAAACTAAGCGGTGCATCACGATGAAGTTTCACTTGAAATAGTTAGACAAATTTCCTTGTTGATCGAGATTATTCGAATGATTTCGCGGAAGCTTCGTGATTACTCAATTAATTCCTTTTCCCTGAATATTCATCGCGATGTAGAGAAGAATTGTGTCGATTTTCTGCGAGTAATCACCCGATCTCTCAAAAGCTTAACGATCTAATCATGATTATTATTATTATTATTACTATTATCTATTTGCGGACAAATTGGTACAGTTATACATAACTGATACAGTTATACATAACAATACAAACTGGAGGCAATGCTTTCAATTTATGTCCTACATTCTTGCTACATTCTATACGCAATATTAAAGACAGTTTTCATTTATTATTATTATTATTATTATTATTATTTATTTATTAACGGGTATAAGCTCTTTGGTATAAATATACAAAGTTTTATAATGTGAACGGAGAGTGTGCTTTGCACAGTAATATTATAGTAGATTATAATTTACAAACTGCGAAAACGTGCAGTTCTAGCGATCTGTTTATCTTAATGAGGCGAGTGCATTTTATAGTAGAGGAAATATGGAATTGGAATTTATGTATGTAGTAATGAATTCATGCACTTTGAATTTCTTTACTCTTTTATCACATTACAAATTGTTGCAAGATATGTTCAGTTACAATTACAGGTTATTGTTAGTCTTAAGTCTAGTTTATAACTACGATCGTCTACCTTAAAACTGAGATCTTATATCTACCTTAAAACTTAGATCTTATATCAATGTTCTAAACTCTATCTTGTAACTACAATCTTACATCTAGTATGTTACAAATTCGCAGCCTATTAGCTCGATTATCATCGATTGTCCAGGGCTCACTATGTGGAGGTTGCTGCGAGTGGAGAACCAGAGAGAGATAGATGGGATAAAACTGCCATCGATCTCCGTTTACAAAATCTTAAACCTTAAACCTTAGACTAGTGAACCTCAGAAAGTTCCATCCATCTCCTCGGTTCAAGTTTTAATCTAAACAACTGCCAAGCTATCATTATGAGAAAGAGGAAATTGGAACTCTACCTCGATGCAACTGAGAATCGGTATTCAGTGGTGCAGATCCTACCACTTTGAGATTGCAGTAAAGAGGAAAGTGATCGGCACCTCCAGAGAACAGTCCCCTCCCTGTGGTCTCCCAGGAGCCACGCAAGCCTGGACCTGGTTCCGGACGGCTGACGAAGACGGGCCACCTGCCCCCGGGAGATTTCCGTAGGCAGACACGTCTTACCACACACCCTCCCACGTCCGAGACACTTTTCCCTCGACCGGTCACTCAAGGCATGGACTAACCCATCGGTACCGATTCCACAGTTGATCACTTGCCAGTATTGATAGAAGCAGAGGTGATCTCTTCATTAGAAATTAGGAGCGAATTTTCGAGTTAAGCAAGTTATGCAATGATTGCTTGGCAATTGTGCATAGACTATACAATAAAATCGTAAACCTAGATGACTTACACCGAACTTAAATTAACTTACACTAAATTCCACGGTGCGGTGATTGCGTTGTGATGCCTTCGTTCGATGTTTTCTTCCAATATTTATTGCAGCTAGATGCTACTGGGAAAAATCAAATTGATTAATAGATTAGTCTACCTAATTAAGGACTTTAAGGGCTTGACTTAAGAGTTAGAGGGTAGGAACGTCGAGAGAAAGAGGTAAGGAGGGAAAGAGAAAACGATGCTGAAAGAATCACACGGGTGATTCGAACTACAATATTCGATGTGAATTCAAAATCTGTAGAAAGAGAACGACGCTGAGAGAATTGCACGGGCGATTCAAAACCATTCGATGTGAATTCAAAATCTGTAGAATGAGAACGATGGTGAAGGAATCGTATGGGCGGCGGATCGCCACAGACTGAAGTGTTGTTCAATCGGATACTCCAAATTGAGAATTTTTAATAAAATAATGATCGTAGTCGCAATTTTAACCAAACATAGGTTAACAACAATGTTGCGCATGGTCTCTAAAAAATGGTTAATAACTATAACTATTAATAAAATATAATGAAAATAACAGTTTCTGTATTTATGAATAATTTCTCATTTCAATACCATGTTAATTCCTTCATAATTTTTATCCTTCAATCATTTGCCAGATATTAATAAATAATTAATGACTACGGTTATAACGTAGCAATAATTCTAATTTTTTAGTATTTTTTCCTTGCCACAATACAGATTCTTATAATAATAAGTAAGAATGAAAGTTATAATGGCGGTATGAAATTTAATACAGTGTGCAAGAATTTCAACAATCTTCATAAACTGTCGATTTAATGTAACATTATCATAGAATTAACTATTCTACTAACTGCAATTGTTGGTAATAACTGTTATAATTATTTGTGAACGCGTACATCTGCACCTCTGATTTATATTACATTGTTGTAATTCCTTCGCAGTAGAATAGGTCCGCAGTTGCTCGGGCATATTTTCAACCATAGCGGAACGAAATTGGTAAACTGATACAGTGGTTTTCATTTGTCAGGCATTTTCGTTACACGATATGTGCAGAAATTCTGACGAACAGCTGTGACGTATCGTCATTTATGTCAGCGGCATAACCATGAGTAACCGATAGCCTATCCCTGTGTAAATCCTTCCCTTCCCTAGAGTCTGCGCGATTCTTCTCCTCCGCCATACACCGACACGTAGCTTTATGAGCTTTATGACCCGTACGGGACCGGGTCATCCGAGTTTTACGAGACCTGTTTAAAGATTGCTCCCATCTTGCCTCTCCTGCCGAGGCGCAATTCCAAGGGGTGATTTTCCTTTTTCACGAGTTCGAATAAAAGAAAGTTGCTTCGGTCGATCCTTGATAAGATCAATCACGGTACCAGCGAACATCGGAAGCGCGCATAGTAATGTCTAATCCGTCATTGTCATCGAAATAATAGGACGTTAAATTTAATCATCTCTCGAAGCGATGTATTTAAGCCAACGGAACTCGTCCTCGTAAGAAAGCGAAGATAAGAGGAACCGCCCTCGCCTTTCTCGCGGTTCAACCCAACAATCGTTGTCCCTTAATTTCACGAATATCGTGGAAAACCAGGCGACTGGTTTCTCTCTCCGTCCCTTCGCAGACCCGAGGGTCGTTGTTCGTCGCTCGTAGGCGAAACCAGCCGCTAGCTGCAACACGGAGCCGCGTTCTGACGTGCAACGTAATTTCCTACGTGCCTGCCGCGGCTCTGCATCCGGAAACACAGAGCAGACAATGAAGGCCGCGAGGGGCGGCGGAGCCAGCCGTTCTTGGGGCTGGATGCGTCTTTCCGCTGGCGAACAAGTGGAAATTACATCAAAGACCCGATTGTGCGGCCGGCATTGTATCGACACCGGCGGCGAGACACGCGAGGCCAGAAATAAACCGGGACGACGAGCGAGTTCGCGCATTGAATTCCGCCGCCTCTCGCGGGAATTAGTCTTCTCAGCGCGAGCGCGCTCATCCCGCGAATCGAGTGAATTAAAGTTGCGCTCGTGACTGCGGAAAATTGGAAACTCGCGACCATTGGCGTTTGTTTGCGCGTTCGAGCGTCCCACTCCCCGTTCGAATTTCCAGGCGTTCGTTCCGGCGTCGGGACGGATAATAACGTCATTCCGCGGCGACGATGTCCGGAACACGCCACGTATCATCGTTTATGCCCGGTCGCGTTAATAACGCCGAGACGATTCCGCGACGAAAAGTCCGTTTCACGCGTTACGATTTTCCTCGCCTCGAGTTCCGTTCCTCAAAAGTTTTGCATCCAGCGAATTTCTTACGACCGCGTAACTGCGCCTCTTATTTTCGATCGACTTCTCTGTTTCGCGACGGCAGCCCACGACGTTTTCTATCGAAATCCGTGTGAAAAGGCAGGCCACGGCGACGACAGAAGCCACCCTGAAAAGAAGGCGTGGCCCGGTTGACTGGAACGAAACATTTCGCGCTGGCGAAACGCTCGAAAGCGTCGCGTTCCTCGAGGGCGCGGCGCGGAACGCCTTTGCCACTTGTTCGCCGACGCTTTCGCGCTTTCGGCTGTTCTGGAAAACGACGGGCCCGGACGGAAGGAGTGCTGCAGCAGGGCGGCAGGAAGGCGGAAGAAGGCGTCGGGACGGCGGCGTTGAAGAGGCAGTGCGAGGTGGAAGTGTTTGGACCAGCCCTCGAGCCGCGAAACGAATATACGAGCCAGCTCGGTAATTAAGAAGGAAGGTGGGCAGGTCTTTCTGACAAAGAAAACTCGTGTTTCTCGCACAAACGCGTTTTTCCTAGATTCACGACCGCTTCTTTTCTCTTCCCTCCTACTGCGTACCAAGCCGTGTGGGATATTAGACAGACTTGTCCGTGTTTCCTTCCTTTCTTTCGTTCCTCGACCTCCTTTGTTCCTTGGTCTTTTCGGATCGAGCCTCCACCACCACTCACTTTTTTCGCTCCATCTAGTCGATTTACAGATTCTACGTCACCGCTTCATCTTAATCCGTGATGATATCGTCGATGTTGATCCTCGAACGTGTCTCGAATCGTCGGGACTCAGACGGAGATTATCCGTTTCGCGATATCAAACGAGGGAAAAATGTTGCCAACGGAAAAAGGAGATATCGCGGAGAGAAGGTGGATTTCCCCCGTGATTCCGACGAATGAAACTTTGCTCGCCGATAAATCGCCTTTATCGTTGAATCGTCTCTTGCCTTTGCCGTTGGCTCGCCGCGTACCAATGCATTCCGAGACATCCACTCGCGTCGCTACTCGAATTTGCAGCGAATCTTTTGTTCGAAGCTCCTTAAAACACACAAGATCTCAAAGCTCTCAAGATATGCTTAAAGCTCGATTTATATATAAGGGGGCTGTGTCCATTCAGGGACAGAAATCCAAATTAGTGGTTGTGTTTTTATGTGTAGTGGTTTACACATCTGTACAGTCATGTATCGCATAACGACGTTATTGTTTTCTGTATTAATATACATTTACGTACATAAATATAGATCATTATATTGTAATTACCGTACGTGTTAGTATAAGTTTACTCTGTGATGTTTGCATAGCGACAAAATCGTATAACGACGCGTTTCTCAGAACTTATTACGTCATTAAGTAACGCATGACTGTATAAATCAGGCTTAACCTTTTAACACCCAAACCCCAAAAGTGTGCAACTAATACATGTATCGTATAAGGAAAGGATTTTCTCCAAATTTCAAGAGAATCGGATAGAAAAATTTTTGTTGTATATTGTTATTTTAGAGTGGCCGCATTAAAAATGGAGTCATTCGCGATCACTGGCTTGGGTTGACATATTCTGGGGTTACATTACTTGGTGTTTACAATATTCGTTATACATTGCTGATACTGTGAAGTTACAGAAATTTGAATAGATTAATTTCTTTGAAAACCTGGATTACATTTTTGATATTCTTGGCTTCGTTTAAATTATCGCTTGATTTCTATGGTGTGAAAATTGTTGACAGTCTAATAATATATGTTTTATTATTAAGTGGATGAAAATTGTAAGAGTTATGTTGTACACTAATTTTAGAAATGTTATTTCGAGAAAAACGCGTTTAAAGTTTTACGTTGCAATACTCCGTGTATTATACTATAATAACTAAAAATTATCTTAAGTCCGTGATTGTGACTGCATTCCATTGCAACTGAAAGAGTCTCATTTTCAACACTACAGGCTATTATTCGAAGAAAGTACAATGTTTTCGATTTCTTTAAATTTTCAAATTGGGGTTAAGGTCCCTTAAGGGTTATGAAAATAGAAAAGTAAAAGCAGTGCATTTAATATGAATGTTGCACTAGTATAACATTGGGAGTTAAGAAGTTAAGACTCTGGAATCGGGGAACTTTCTTACAAAGTGAACATAATTTATGAAACCTATTGTTAAAGGGAAAAAGAAAAGTCCATGCAGAGTTTCGAAAGGCTAACGCATTCATAGACATTTATGAAATATTAAACAGAGCCAGAGAAGGGAGGATGGGACAGAAACGAGTGGCGGGAATAATTCAAACGCGTCGTGTCGCATCGCCCCGAAATTTCAGCTTGTAGTCGGCGCTGCGTGAAGCAGGCGAAAGAGAAGAGGATAGTTGGTAGACGGACCACCCTTCACGTTTTTCCATCCAGTATTCATTTAGCATTCCGCTGCGCGGTAAAAGGATACATTTGCATGGAAATTTTTCTCAACTCGTTCCGGCTCGAAAGGTGACGTATACAAATCCACTAGCCCATTTTTCGGAGCGTGCGTCCGCGCGCGCCTGTGGAAGGGATTAAAGTATTTACCACGGTATGGAAACTGTTACGTGAGAAGAAAATTATTGCGCGCAAAGGACGCGGCTCGAACGAGCCCTTCACCCGCGAACGCCCGCCTATCTTCGCTCGAGAGAGACTCCGTCGACTTTTTTTTTCAAAGACACGAGCCGCTCGTACGAGCTTTCAGTAATCCTCCTTTTGATTCTTCCGAGGTTCCCGTGTTTCGTTTCTCAGGCCCACTCGTCGGGGCTGCTTTCGCGAAAGCTGTAGTTTATATATCCAGGAAACACAATCAACGAATACATCGATACCGTCGTCGTGCTACTGGATTCGATGATACTTGGCCTAGAGGAGGGGTTAATTTTCTGTGCGAGCGCTACGTTCTTGTCGATCGTTGCAACCTTATGAACGAAGCTTAATTCTATTTTTTCCTCTCGACGTTTCTTTCTATTTAATCGCGAAGCTTACACCCTACCTCGAATGTATTTTTTATCGCGTCACTTTCAGTCTGAACGGATTAATAAATAAAGGAAAAGCAATCGAGAGGTACGCTCATTTCACTACTGCGAATTCAACATTATTCGGCACGACGCGTAAATCTAGCGCGCAAGAAAGATTCGCAGGCAGGAATTGGCTAGATGAAAGGCTGGGGTTGGAGTGATGCATTTACCTCGCGAAACGGCGAGTCGTAACTTATGCAGCGGACGCAAAAGAAACGCAAATAGACAGCGCCGGATCGAAACGCGAGAATAATTCTCTGACTCGCTGAAAAATTGCGCTCCGCGGAAGATACTCGAGACTAGGGCGAGGGGAGTGAGAAAAATATTGCGAATGCCGCTTATTGCAAAGATCCTGGCAAGCTGCACCGTATTAGACACACGACGGTATCGGGAATCGAAGTCCCGTTCATCCAATTACTTTTCCCCGAGTCTTGCGACGAACGTTCTACCCAGAGAGTGTATCAATTAACGCGTTCGAGCGTGTTGCGCGCATTATCCGCTGGCTCCGCGACACGCTCCTCTCGAGCAAACACTCGTTTCCTCGATGTCTGGTAAAAGCCGGGACCCTCGGAACCCTTTTAATTCTTTCTTTCACCCCCCAGACTGTCGGCCGCCGAGGGTTTACTTAAAGAAGAGAAAACCCGTGGGCGAGGGGAGGGAGGAAGTGGCGCGAAGAGCGCACGAACTCGACTCGCAAATGGAAATTGGTTGCAAAGGAATATTTACTACCGACGGCGGGGGCTAGGTGAAAAGCCGTAAGTTATGTGGTGGAACGCGAGCTGGGGAGTGCATAAAGAGAAATGCACCGACTCCGACTCGCGAAAACCTAGGCGCCGCGATGCGAAGCGTTCGAGGGATTCCGTCGACCAGGCGTTCGTCTTGTCTTCTTCGTGCCGCGTCGCCGGAAAAATTATGCGCGACGCCTATCGCGCCGCAGACGGACAGGATTTTATAAATACGAGCGAGAAGGGAGTACTTAGGAGGCGCATCATACGCCAGACACATTGATCGATGGAAGAAGGCACCGGGGAGTGCAGAACCGGGGACGGGGAACTAAAGGTACGAAGATAAATTAATACCGTGGAATTTCTGGGAGTTGGAAACTCTGGTGGTCGAGCCAGTTGGTAGTTGTGCCGCGCAACCCACCTACGCTTCCTCTCTCCTTTTCGCCGGTCCGTTCCCTCTTCTTCCGTTCGACGAAGCCGCTTCTAACTCGGTCTCCGCGAACCATGGATCTACGACGAAGCCCTTCCGAATCGAATTGCCGGTAACTCCGAGCCAGAGACGCGGGTATCGTGTCTCCCTGTGTCCGGTTCCTCCTACTTGCGGGCTTGTTCCAGACTCCCTTACTCCTATTCGATAACTTTGGATTTCATTAGTCTAGTTAATAAAGCTCGTTACTCTAGGTACGCGTTAATCGGCTGGAAAGTGGATTGTACGGATTTCGCGCAGCCCCTGGAAATACCTAATAATTGTCGTTCGTGTGCGTCGAAGATCGGTCCGAGGATCGCTTTCGTATCCACGTCGAAAAAGTCGATCGGTCGCAATGCTGCTGTCGATGGCCAAGGTCCGGAAGGGGGAAGAGCAAAGGGAAACACGAAAGGGGAAATCGGCAGAAGAAAAGTCTTTCGTCGAATTCGTTAATCCCATTGCCCGGTGGTCCTTTGTGGCCGGCTTCGGAATTAAATTTCCGGTCTTACGGAATCCAGAGAATCCTTTGGCGGTCGTCGGGCCGACGGTAATTCGATCAGCAATTACTCTGAGGTCGTTTGACGACGTCGTTTTCCTTTTTGCAGGACTGCGCGCCGCTCGGCCAATAGGCGGCGCCTCGGTCTAAGAAATTTCGGGAGCGCGTCTTTCATCGGACGATAGAATTTCATTTGCCGCGGTGCTGTGGCTTTTCGATCTGCGTTCGTCGAGAGGGAAAACGTCGATCGAACGGACGATCGTCGTTAATCGAACGCCGTCAAAGCGTCGCGAAATTCGCGTGAACGCGGCGACGCTCGAGGTATTTATTAATTTGCGCGTATTCGGCTACTTGCGGACTTGAGCGCGACGCGTCGCGGCGTCGGTGCAGTTTCGTGGTTGTTTCACTGGCTGCGCGGCGTCGGCTGCGTGCTGGTCGTGCCTTTCTCAGTAGCACATGAGTCGAGCAGCGAGACGCACGCCCGCCGCACGAAACTCTCCGCTCGGTCACGAACATCCAGGTACGAGGGGTGTAGCCGCTGCGACGGGCCATTCATTTGCATTTCTGTGGTCTCGTTGCCCTCGAGCTCCATTTCCCTTTTTTCCGGGGGACGGCGCGGACCGTCGAAATGAAACGCTCATTCAAGACAGTTCCTTTCTTCCTCTCTCGCTCTTTTCCCTTCATTACCCGCCCCTCTTCCACCCTCCCTTCTTCCGTTCTCAAACCATTTTTCCGACGCGCGACGTCGAGATTCGCTAACGTACGACAAACAATCGGCATCTAAGAACTTTCGAACTCTCCGCCCCCGAACGCGACAATCTGGTAACTCGATTCCCACGTTGAACCAGCGACTGTTCGCAAAGATAAATATCGGCAGTTGCCCCGAGGCGATAGCTCTCGATCCGAGACACGGGCGGAACGCGTTTCGGCGTCTTCTCGGTCAAACGTTGCGGAGAATGGAACCACGGGAAGACGGTGCACGATCGAGTCAGAATCGTGTAAACAAAATTATCGGAAACGCGGCACCGCGCGCCGAGAATAAATTTAGATTTGCTCGATTTTCCGACCCGAATACCTAGGATCCGTCCCGAAAGCTCGACAGACGGTTTCCGTCGCGGTACTCGCGCACCGAATAATTTCCTCGACCGATTTCTCCCCAGCGGGCAGGAAGCGAAACAATATTTTGGCAAGCGGCGCCCCGCTTCTACACTCGGCTAACTCTCCTAGGATTCGCAGTTTCCTTCGCGTGGAAGAAAGTGAACACGGTTGCCGCAAGATTTGCATACTTCCTGCGAACGGGAAATCGAATGTCTCGCGATTTCGCTTCGCGACGTCTCCCTTTCTATTCTCGTTTGAATTGCATCGACTGCAGCCGAACGCTACATTGTTAATCTTTTTCCTGTATCGTCCACGCGCGTCGAACACTTTGGTAAATAATTATTGGCCGAAAGCAGTCGTTCGTGGTACTTGGCGCGTTCAACACGTACGCGTCCACCTACGCCTTTGCTCGTGGAAGCTAGCCTAGGGCGGTTGGTACCGGCCTGGTACCGTCCAGAGGGACATCGATTTCCTGGCGAGCAATTCGATGCTCGTACACGGGCCTGGGCACACAGGCAACCCGTGCTGGACGTACTCGGACGAGAAAGAGGGGGAGAGACGGAGAGGAGAGAGATCGGCCGGTGTGCCGTGGCTCGAGCAGCTAGCCAGCTGCATGTACGCGCGCACCTTCACCTGCATTATTAGGTGACCGACGTGTATTCGGGTTACCGTGTGCGTTCTCACGTACGAGCCACGCTAGATTCAACTAATACAACCCATCGGATGGATTTATCTAAAATTGGAGTCGCGCCGTCCGATCGGCTGGTCCGATCGCTTGCTTACTGATGCCTCGCTGCGCCGGAGCCGGCTTCGCCTATGGACTTTCAGTAAAATTAGAGTCGACGGCTACTATCCATCGACGAAGGCAAGGGACCCTATCCGACGGCCGTTCTCTTGAACCTTAGACGTTGGATCAGCTCACGCCGTGACTATTGATCTTCTTGATCCGAGCACGGTCAAGCAGACGCTCCTTCGAGAAGATGGAAGGCCAGGGCTTGCAAGGTTTGTTCTATAAATTGCAAATTTTCAGGGTAGAGGGATTGGTATTTATGGTTCATTTGAACCCGAGCGAAGAGGGAAAGATTCCTCAGCCAGCGCGCTCGTCTCTTGCCGAGGAATTCAAAGCACACGCCTCGCGGAACTTGAGAATCGAATACCGCCTCTAATAAAAACAAACGGCGATCGTGGGTGTCTCTACGAGCGGGAACAATTAAATTGAAGACTCGACTCGATCTCTTGTCGTCGCGTTTACAGTCGCTGCACGCTTCTTAAGAACGAGAGCACTCGCAGGGATCGTCGCTCCTTGGAGACACTTTTCACGAGGCGAACGAGCGACCAATTAAATTTCAAGTCATAGTCTTTTTTTTTATTTTCCTGCTGTGAAAAGGCTACATTTTAGAACGTCGCCGTGTCTTGCTTCGTCTGAGCCAATGTCGATGCGTCGTTTTCTTGAGGGCTAAAAGAGTTGAATGTTTAATAGCGAAGGAGGGTTGCTTGGCCCTGAAAGAAAGACAAGAGGCAAAGATGCAAATGAGAGTGCCTTGCTCCACTCCCTTACGGATTAGGGGAGCAACGTCGAGGGCGGATTAATGAGAAGAACAGATAGAAACCACGAGAAATCTGTTTATTTTTAATGGGACGCGGCTTACAACCGGATTGAAGGCTTCCAGGAATCGTCCTCCGGAAATGGACCAGAGATTTCCTTCTCGGCGAGCTTTCGCCGGATGTTTGCTTAATGCTCCCACAATGGCGATCCGAGGAACATCCGTTTAAAATTTAACACACCGGTCGATTAGGATCGCGTTACCGTCCGGCTCTCAATCATTACAGCTTTATGTAGATTTATGGGACGTCGTACTTTATCGGCGGATATCGGCGGAATCGTATTTATTCGGTGCACGACAGTACACCGTACTTTGCTCTACTCGTACCCAAGAGGTCGAGGACTCTCCTCCTCTCTGTCCCTCTTCCCCTCTCGCCGTCTCACTCGCGTGAGCAGAAAATACTAGCACGACATTTATATTAAACTCTGCAAAACTATCGATCCGCGCGCGCGCGTATGTATAACCTGCATCTTCTCACGCAAGTACTCCTATTTACAAGAATTTATTCCAGCGCGGATCGACGGATTAATTTTCCTCGTCCCGTTTCCATTTCTTCCGCGGCTAACCGGAAGCGCAGAGGGCCCTCCGTCGCTGATGGCGCGCACTGGCGACGATTTCGGAGGAGCGCGATTTATTTCCTTTCCTTCCACGACCGCCGGTTGGCTCGTTTTAAGCGCGGGTATTTAGCAATTTATGGTCGGCGGTCTTCGCCGGAAACGCGTCTCTGCGACGGAACTGCCCGGGTGGTTGAGCCGCGAACATCGCATTAATGTCAACCAACCCAATTTCCTAGGAAACGCGGCGAGCGAATTCGAGTGGATAATCTACGGCTACGCGAATAACGTTGCCGGCTCTTCGCAAACGGCGATTTCGAGTTAATGAAAGAATCATTCTCTCCTCCAAGCCGAGCCGTCGCAATAACGTTTCGGCGAGCCGGAACGAAGAGCTTTCATCGAGCAGACGTATACGTTGCCTAATTCGCCGGTTATGTAAGAATCGCGCTATTTCAGAGTCATATGCCGCGTGTACCGTTGCGATTTCTGAGCAGGAGAAAACGATCGCGAAAAACTTTGACTGTCGCGATTTTCGCCGTAGTCGTCGAAAGGAATTCCGCCCCTTCGGTTATCTCTGGACGTCGATTACAGATCGCTCGGCCCCCATTATCCCCTTCTGATTGGAGTAAAATGTCTTGACGGAGCTCGACGTCGTTCCTCGATTAAACCCGGATACAATAAGATTTCCGAAGTCTCCGGAGAGTCAGAGACTTTGGCGGCGCAGCTTCAGTTTTTCTCTTTTGTCCCAGACCGATCGTTCCAGCGCGCTTCCCTCGTTCACGCCCCCGAAAGACGCGCAACATTCCCGAGTACTCCGACCGTTTCCGGCGACCTGCAGCCTCCTCCTTTTGGTCACGCGATCGCCCTTACGGGAATTTTCCGGGACTGTAAATTGCAAAAGTTCCCGGTATCCCGTCGCCCGGCTATCCTATTTCCGAAACTAACCGTTGTTTCTTCTCTTGTTTCAGATCCCAAAGCGTCTCTACGGATTCGGCCGGGCACACTCGCGGGGTGAGTTTCTTTTAATAACGCACGCGATCCGCTCCCTTCGAACGCATTTCGACGCGCTAATCCCGTAAAAACCGGAATAATGATCCCGCGCCAAAATCGTACAGGGCCGACTCATTTGTCTGGGTCTCGTATTTTGCACTCGTTACGTCGCGATTCGTTTATATTTTTCCCATCCCCACCTTCCGAGAAACAAAAAGAGAGACCACACACCGTTGGAACCTGAATAAAGATACGGGACGAACACCCGCATAAATTTACGACGCTTGCATATGCATGAACGCATCGCTTTTTACGAGGTTTCTCTGCACGCCGTTAGATACCACTTCGAACAATGCGTCCGCTCGTTATTTAGGGTGGCGAAGGATCCCTGCGCTCGGCGCGGGGATGAATCGTGGATCGTTCGGCTCGATAACCGAGCTAAACGAGAATCACGTATCCAGAATTAACCGAACTTCCATTACGTGACTCGTGCCGGCTACTCCGCACTCCGCAGTTTCTCTCTGTCCACACGGCGACGTTTGCTCGCTACAAAATATGCCTTATCGTCGAGTATTCGATAAATCGACGATCGCGCGGAAGAGGAGCGTCGTTGGCGCGGCGGATACCGACGTAAGCCGAGCGTTCGACATTATTTCAAGGCTAGGGGGCACTCGTTTCGTCGCGACGCAGACAAAAGCCGAGATTACGTGGATCTGGAGGGTGAAGCGACGCTCGGTTAACAGTACGGCATTGTGTCTGCCCAGAAAGGGGGATCAGGTGTCAAAAGCTACGCGACCCCACGATGCATCGTATCTCGTTATTATCTATTATGCGTCGCGCTCTCGCCACCGTCTGATCCCATTCTCGAAAATAATAATCGTAGCTTTCTCTCGACTGACGCCAGAACTGTATGAAAGTGCACGGTCCCGCGATAATCGCGAACTTTGGTTCGCGCGTTTTCGCGTACTCCCGTGGCGCGCCGCGCCGAGAAAGGAGTCAGGAGTCAGCCAGATAACAAAAGGCAACGAGGCGCAAAATTTTCTCGACCTCCCGGAAAGTTTTCCATTCTCAGGAGTGGCTCGAGACAATTCCAACCGACGTCGATGGCACCGCGCTCCCGCAGCGGAGTATCGAGGCGCGGAAAAGTTTTCGCGAGCAACATCCGCAACATCCGACGTCTGAAATGAAACAGCTGACGACGAACGCGCTCGCGTTCATTAATCCCCTCGGCACGATGAACCGCGAAATCTCTGAGGCGACTTTTTCCTTTAGAGAAACACTAACGCCGATTCGTCGCGTTGCGCGATCAATTAATTTTAGGAACGAACGTCGCGTTCGATTAAACATGTTCGAACATCTGCGGGACAATATTCCGCAGCGCGAGCGTCGGTTCCGCGGAGAATGAATAAATTAAGACCGGCCATCGTTGCTTTCGCCGCGCAGGAACCTGTGCGTGCTTAATTAAATTTAACACGGCACTTGGGCTTCGCCGAGACTCGGGCTGCTCCGGGTGTTCCTTTGCGGTCGCCACTCGGCGAAAGTATTCCAGTCATCCCTTAAGTAATGCGGTCTTTTCCGGTGTACACTCTGGCTGCGGATAAACATCTTCTATGGAAAAGTAATTCACCGTATTTTCAAACGAAAGGTAGAATCCAGCAAAAACCGATTCTACGGTCTAAAAGCGTGGAACAATAATAAATTAATCTTTTCCGCGTGCGAAGTTTGACTTTCGAGAAAGTCAAACTTGAAAACACGATCGGTGCGCGTGCACTCGACTCACCATTCGCTACCCCTCACGAAACACCCCGTACCATCGTCTTCGTTTCTCCCCGGGTTCCTCGGATTACATTGTCGCGTATCGCCTTCGGGTTTATCCTTCTTTTAACCGTCGTTACTCGTATAACGATTCAACGGTTAAACCAGCAGAAAAGAAAAACTCGGTGAAACGTTTGATTCGTCGACATACAATGGGATAAGTGGCGCGAATGCTGAAAAGCGTTGATCGTGTTCTGCATTAAGCTGGACGGGATTAAATGAAATTATAGTAGAAGCTCTGCGAGACCGCCGCTATCTGTTTACCTAACAAAAGTAGCAGAGCAACTCGCGGAAGATGGTAAACGAATTCAACCCTGTAACTAGGCTGGGTCTATCCGCAGGTTGAATAGCAAATTTTTAGCAAGCGGAGTTGCGGGTTCTGGTTGGTGCAGGCACACGCGACGATGATGCACGTGCGGTGTAAGGAGGAAAAAATATATCATCTAACAAGATCCGCGTATGAGAACGAGAGAACGAATGCTTTCCAAGGAGTCGGTTCGACCAGGCGAATAAAGTGAATCCCCACAATATAAAAAACCAGAAGTAAGAAAGGGCGAGGACAAGGAAGAAGACGGGAAAAAGGGTGGCGGATGACACGAGGGACGTGGCCAGGGCACCTCTGGAAGTCGTTACGGGCATGGATGCCGCCCTTCCGCCCGATCAATATTGCGTTGGTGGGGCCGAGGCAGCGCGAGGCACGGCGAGGGACGTCAGGGGCAGCGGAGAGGGTGGAAGACGAGGCACGGCGGGGCGAATGGAACGGATTCGTGGTGACGGAGGAGCCAGAAGTCGGCCTGGCGGGGCGTCGAGGGGTTCGAAGGGTATTTGCTGGGAGAAGAGGGGTTCGGAGAGTGCGCCAACGGTGGGGGTTGTTTGGTGGGGGCGGTAGTAGAGGAGCCAACACTGTCATGGCGGCGCGCACCACCGCCAGCCAAGCGGTACCTCCAACTACTCCCTCGCGGTGTGTAACGCGCTCTCCGCGATTTCCCCGTTGAAATTCGTCGCGCGAGAATCGCGAGTGCCGGGCATTTCGTACCCTCGAAATTCGCGGTTTGGTTGAGACGGTTTCGATCGGGGAGCGCGACTCTCCTCCGTCGCTTTCGATACTTCGCTCTCGCGTTCGTCGCGTTGCAGTCGTGAATTTGCGGCTTCGTCGAGAGGAGCAGGATCGCGAAAGCTGGTGCCGCGTCGACGGAAGTTGGCGATTTCTGTGACTAGCGACCGAAGGTGGCAAGAATCGGGAAATCGGTAGGGAACAGTGCTGCGAACCAAGTGCAACCAGGTGATACGTCACTGGACTGCTAGTGTCGGTGATACAACGCAAGGGAAGCAATTGTCGCCGACGCGTCGTCACCAGGTCGTCAAAAAACGTCGTCGTGCCTTGTATCGTCCCAGAACCTCCGGGCAAAGGATCGCGAACCTTAGGAACCTCGTTCGATCGAGCTCGTGGATCGAGTCCGCGTCGAAGCCCGTCAATGATTCGTCTCGAGCACGCGGCTCGTGATCGGTGAGAGGGAAGATCCAGCGAAGCTCGCGATCGCGAGGTGAATCGATGGTGCACGCGAAATCGTGATGCGATCGTTGGACGGCAGCACGCACGATGTCGCGGCGCGATGCGTCACGTG
The DNA here is from genome assembly GCA_030770465.2 of Perdita meconis. NCBI lineage: Eukaryota > Metazoa > Arthropoda > Insecta > Hymenoptera > Andrenidae > Perdita > Perdita meconis. The sequence continues at coordinate 7,426,315 of JASKOS020000007.1, forward strand.
ACTGAGAACGGATCGTGGAAAAGGGACAGGAAGTAGAAGGAAGAGGCGACGAGCAACGGTTGGATCTACTGGCGAGGACCTTGGCGGGTTCTGACTAGGGCGTCGCGCGACCGTGGATAGTGGCTGCCAGCCACGGGTGGACCGAGCTGGCAGCAGCCGCCGGGTCTGTCGATGACGACGAGCTGCCGGGAGTAACAATGTCCTAGCGAAGGCAGGATCTCGCCTAGACCGATCCCCCTCGTCCTGTTCCATTTCATCCAAAACCACCTCGGTTCCCGTTTCGTCCCTTGACCTCCAGACACACCGCTGACCGACTGGCCCACCGACCTACGCACACCCACGCAACACGGACGAACCGCAGAAGTTACACGTGCGCGAGAACAGGACACGACGGAAAGCAGAGACACGTGAATCCGCGTGCACCCGCTCGCGCCTATTTCCGTCCCCGCGTTGCATTCCCTCTGCCTCTCGCCGCAGTCTTCCCGACGAACTCGTGCGGTCACCATTCGATGCTGCACGCGTCCCGCTAACCTCCGTTCACCAGCGCGCACCTAGAAACAACGACACGCGCGCGCGCGCGCTCGCGCGAGCACGGACGCCCAACCTCACGCCGGCACACACGCATACGTGGACCAGGACCGGCGTATATTCGGAGACGAGCTTCCTCCCGAATCCAGCCAAGTCCAAAGTCCTTAATCCCGCGGGGTTATCCTGGCCCCGCCCGTACGCTAAGGAACCACACCCCGGCCAGACAAGGAACTCAGGATACAGATTTACCGAGCTTCGGGTAAGCTTCGACGTTCGTGGTTCCAGACTCCTTTTCTCCTCTTGCCCTTCGGCCCCCGAAAGAAACCGCCGAGCAGAATAAGCCGACGGGGGCGAAGGAAATGTTCTCGCGGTTCGAAAAGCAACGCGTATCGTTCAGTGATCCGCGATTCATCCCTGTTACGTCCTCGCCGCCCAACCCCCACCGTTGACCTCTCTTGACGGAATTTGATAGCGCACATGGCCTCGTTCCATGCTGGATGCTAGTTGCACCGCCGTCGCGCAGATTAGGTCTCCGAAGGGTGGGTTAAGGGCAGCGCAAGAATACGCGTTATCGTTGCACGAACTTTGAGCTACCCCACGGACCCATTGGATCCTTTGTGGATCGATCGACCGTGCTGCCAGCTTCTTTCGCGCGATTGTGTCGGATCGCGCTTGGTATTTGCATTTCTATCGATACTTTATACGTCGGGATGTCTGCACAAAGCTACACTCTTTCACTTCTTTAGAGCTGAACAATTGATTCCCGATCGACTGTCGTGCAAACGAAGACACGGCATCCGATAAGAACTCGGTAAATTAAGGTTCTGTTTCATTAATTGCGGGAACGAGGACTATTTTTTTTACAAAACGTTAATTAGTGTATCGATCGTCGGTTTTTATGCTGTATACAGAAAAGCACATAGGCAAGTTTGTTCCGTCTATACAGTAGAACCACGATTACCGGCTTAATATTGGAGTCAAAACTGAAGATCTTTCCTTGACACAGACTTTTTTTATTTTTAGTATAGCAGAATTAATTGAAGATTCAAGTTTTACTGAAAATTCTTCTTCTTATTATTATTATTTATTATACAGGTAACACCCTTTGTTACAGTAAAGATTGGAAAGGTTGAACAATTATTTGAAATTAACAATAAGATTACATACGGTGCAGAAGTAAGGATTGATCACGATAGCATATCTAGCTTGATTCTTAAACGTAAACAACGAATTACAGAAAATGTCCAGTTGTTGGGCAATTAAATTAGCGTTTACGCAAATTCGATTAATACAATTATTGGAAGCATAGTCTGTTCTATGTTGGGATGTACGAAATACAGGAGATTTCCTGAGACTCCTGGATGGAGTATTGCGGTTAAGACATCGTAAAATTTCGGGGAAATCTATATATCCGTTCTATACTTTTATCACTGGTGCGTTGAATAATTGAATCGGTCATTTCAAAAACTTCACAAGTCACATTTATTACATTCTTTAATCTTTATTAATATGAAATGACGAATTGCATTATATCTGCTATGTTACATTAAAATATATGACAATTCCTTAAATTTTAAGAACACGATTACAACAAAAGATGATGTTCGGAAAAAATTAAACTTACGTAATTTTTGAAATGACCGATTCAATTGGTGTTCGGAATGCTAAAAACAAAAAATAATTAAGAAGCAGTTAATCGAGGTTCTACTATACGTACCAATGATTTCTACATCTCAATCATAAATCAACAACGTAATGCAATTAAAAGTTCGGTCGAGGCTTCGCAGTGGCAGCGCACCAATCAAAGACGACCATCTTCGACGTCTCGGCAACTCGAGCGGAACTCGATCGATCGTGGTAGACATCGATCCCCGCAGAGTAGCTCGCGAGACACTTGATTCCGCTGTTCCTTTGACGTAGCCAGGCCAGGAAATGTGCGAAGGGCGCGTTTATGGTTCGTTGGCTGGAAGCAATCGCGCGCGGTGTGCTCGCTGGCCTTTGGAACATAATTCACAAACTCCGCAACTATCAATTTGCTATAATTTATGCGTTATTTTTCCCTGCGCGAGTTATTTACGAGACTGTTACGCGTAACCCTCGGCATCCCTGACTACCGAACTGCGTTATAACGGGGTTCGACGTCGTCCTCGGCTGTGCACTCGCGTCGCGAACGCTTCGTTTCATCCCTGAGTTTTCTTCGTCCTCTTCGATCGTATCGCCGGTCGACTTCTGGCAGCGTTCAATTGGCCTTAACGTTATTGGAGATACGTTGGCTGACCACCGAGCAAACTTAGGAAAACGTAAATTGAACACCGTATTTAACTTCAGAGTTCGCGGTTCCGTAATTGGAATTAATTTGAGGTCTATTTGTATCTCGTAAATTTAAATTGAACTTTCGCTCTAATTTCTAATTGTTCGTCGACGCGACAGCAAGCTCTCCTTTGGTTATTTTTGCCTGTGTAAGCGGAGATAGATAACCGTGAAGGAATGCTATCGAGATTCTCGTCGGTGGACCTGAAAACAAAAATAACCGAGAGATTAAAAGACGGAAGTATAAAACGTTAGAACGGAGGAACGTGAAATTCCAAGGAAGCTACGTTCCGATTAAATTCGAAATCGGTGTATCCCGATACACAGAACCGTAAGCGAGCGTCGGATCGTTCGCTCGAAAAACGACGAAGAATTCCGCTGAATGGCAATAGGCGTGCTATACAGCGCAACGCGTTTTAATTCGAACGCATCGAGGACCTTTCGTTTGATTGGTCGTAAATGAGGAACGCTGCGCCGCGATTAAATCGAGGAAAATTAAATTGCGTTTCGCGGGTTGAGCCGCCGCTACCGAGCGAATGAAATTGCCTCGAGCAAAGTAGAGATTCAGCGCGGTGATATTCCGATTCTCGGGGGTCGAGCAAAGGAAACGATCGGTTCGTGCTTCCCTCGTTGGAAATTCGCGCGATTACGCTTAATTGCGATCGGGGCCGATGGAACGTGCAGCCTTTCGCGCGGTATTTTCCGCGGGGTGCGATATCGTCGTGTCGATATTTGAGCGGGCGTCGCCTTAACGTGGGCGACAGCGCAGGGTAATGCAACTCTTTAGTTCGGTCGCATAAAACGGCAGCCATTTCCCGAAAACGGCATCGCACGTTCGTTTTTCAAGGGGCTCGCGCGTCCTCCGCGAGCGCGGCGCGGCTCCGGCGCGGTGCAATTCGTAGCGTAACTAAACGTTTAGAGAGGCGCGAAGGGGTCCGGGACGGGTGTCGAAGAGAAAAATGCATCGTTGTCGGGACGCAGCGTTTACAACGGGTCGTTCCGCGCCGCCGTTTTTGCCGGTCGAATTCTCGTTTAATCTCTCTTGACCCGATAGAAAGCCCGTCGAAACTCGCTCGCGCCTCGGCTCGGCTAAAAACTGCTGGCACGGCTGAACTCGTTCGAATCTCGCGGCCGTTTCGCGTCTGTCCCGATGAAGCCAACCGCGGATCTCCAGCGAATAATGGAGCGACGGAAAAGAGCACCAATTTGCTCGTACACTCGGATTAAAGATCAGTTTTTCATCTGGTTGTTTACGAGCAGATTCCCACCATTGACAACCGAAGCCCCGAGTAGTCGACCATTAATGACAGTCGCGAGCGGCACGAGCGCGCGCGCGGCCGACCCGTACCCGAATGAAATTTAATCGTTGTCCGGACACAGTTGCAGCGTCATTTTTATCGACGGGTTTTTATAGAGCGGAACGACTATCAACTGGAAGAGGAAATTGATCGGTAAATCATCGAAGTGTACGAATATCGGTCGTTTCGCGTTTGACAGATACGTTCGTTCGATGGTTAACGACATTTCCAACGGTTACCTATTATTAACCCGTTCCCGTGTCGCGATTCGAGAGAGACGTGAGGAGACTTCGTTCAATTTCCTCCCGGGTAAAGAGAGAGAGAGGCTACCTTCCTCCTAAACGGAATCTAAATTTAGGTCCCCGGCTGTGTCTTCCTCGGCGAAGCTTGCGATCCGAACCCGGTTAAATATTAAACGCCGCGTCCGTCACGTGACGGTTAATTTATTCAACGGTTCCGCGATTTTTTCAATCCAATCCGGAACTCCGGCAGAAACCGAGACAACATCTGTCCTTCGAGCGCCGACGCTAGACACGATCGAAATTCCGCCGTGAGATCGTGCTGATTCCTTGAGCACGCGATGCTTTTTCTTGCCAATTTCGTAGGTCGAAAGTTGAAGGTCTCGCCTCGGCCCTCGGCCCGGGTAACGCGCGAGTTTAGCCTCCGCAGCAGCGGTATCCGAGTTCAGGTAACGAAGACTCGAACGAATTGATTGGAGGCGGGCGCGCGAAACGGGGGCGAAGTTATCCGCGGCCCTCGCGGAAGTCGGTCGTTCGGATTCGTTGAACGATTGAAACGAAACCGAAGCAAGGACAGTGAGAACGAGCGCGGCAAACAACGCTCGCGAGCACGCTAATGACGTTACACATCTTCTTTTTCTGCGAACGACGCGGCCCATACGTTAATTTACCGTTTTAATTATAGAAGAAGGGGAGAGGCGCGCGAATGTTAATGACGCCGCGCGGTCGCGTCTGGCAATATTTTAATTTACGCTATTGGGTCTCAATTAAAGAGGCGCCGCTGGTAATTACGAATCGGACCAGCGAAATCGAAGCTGCGTCCGCGTTTTCCGTGGTCGCGCTAGTTTGACCGCTCCCGCTTCCGTCGCGTGTTTGTAACGCGCGTTGTAAACGTTAATGAGCACGGAAAAGTCGCGGAACACACGACCCTCGCCGTTCGCCACGCCTCCGAAAAAACAGTCTGATCCCCGGAGAAATATTAAAATCGCATAGCGGCGGTTCGAACGCGCAGATATATTCGAGCTGATGCAGCGTTTATGGAAAATCGCGTTTTATAAAATCTTCAATTACGCCGCGGATCCGTATCCGTTGCAGTTTACACTTTACAGCTGCGGACAGTGTAATTAAACCGGATCGTCCAGTTAATCGCGTTTCTACGCGGAACGTAATTAAACCCGGCACGGTCAACAAGTACGCTCTCGCGATGCGCACCTCCTCGCTGATAAACTTTTCGAATCGTGTTTGAGCCAGCCATCGAGTTCATTTGCGCCTTGAAAATTAAAGGCATCGCCCGCGGTCTTGCTCGCTTCGAGCCAGCGCGATAACTCGCCTGCTCGACGACAACCGCGACAACTTTTCTCAATCCTCTCTCCGGGAAGGATTTAATCCGGCGATCCAAGAGCTGCCGAATTCCCTCGTAGATCCTGTCCAGCTCCCGCTGCGTCGCGATTGATTTATTCTTCGGCGTTGGATCGAGGTCCGCGTAATGCAGCGAGCGCGAGGATCCGAACGCAGGCAGCGGCTGTTCATCACCGTTGACGCCAGCATCGTCCAACCAATTTTTCCTTTGTCCGCTCCCGCGGACCTTTTAATACCCTGACGAATAGCTCGCGCTGATTTTTCCCGTGCTCTCGTATATTTTCCTGTCGTCTGTGCTGAATTTTATTTTGTCACGGCTAACGACGCGATCGCTCTTTCCCGTTCGAATGGAAACACGAGCCCGGGAGTTGGTTCGTTTCGCCGAACCAGAACGCGCATTCGAACGAGAAGCTCTCGCTGTTGGTGTATAATTCAAAAGTTACGGTGAGCATTTCGCGTTGGCAGGATCGCAAGCCGATGCCGGAGACGGGGACAAGCGCAGCTCGCCTAATTCGGTCTTAATGACCCTTTAAGCGAAATTTAAACGCGTTCGCGTATCCGACGTAACTTAGACACACCCCTGTCGTTGACTCTTGTTCGCCGCTTTGCGTTCTGCGCCGACGACGAGCTCCTACCTCCGCCCCGGCGTCGCCGTAGCCGTCGCGTCTCTCTTCAGCCCGCCAAGGGATGGGAGCAGGTTTTCTCTCCGCTTTTCTCGTCCTCCTCTACCCGGCCGTTTCTCTCTCGCCGCCGCATTATGCAGGCGAATCTGCGCGAAAATTCCTCCCCGGCGAAGTTGCCGGCACGTGCTCCAGGCAGCTCGTCGACGCCGCTTAAGCACGACTAACCTTGTTTCGGCGGTTTGCGCTTATTACGGACTGGTTGTGGTGTTCAGCGGGCGCCGAGCGTGTTATCGTAGGCTGCAGGTTTCGATACGTCAGCGGCTTCAAAACCCCAGACGAGTTCGAAGATCCCTTCCGCGTTAATGAGCTTCGGGACGGTTTTCGCCCTTCGAATATCGTACGCGGGACGAAAACGCGCCCCCGCGACTCGTTCTTCTTCGGAGCTCGTTAAGCTGATCAAAGTCTAATAGATCACGGAACGACGGAGTCGTTTCAGTTAAGAGAATGACAATCCTCTTAGCGATGCGACGTTGAAACCTGGTTAAGAAAATCGGATCCGAGACACTGGCGTCAGCCGCGAAGCCCGCGTGAAATATGTTCCGCGACGCAGCTGGAATTTACGAGATTCGCGAGAACTTTTCTACTTGATAATCCTTGTACCACGCTGCGACCGGCAATAATTCACCCTCGGCCCGGACAAGTCGCGTATAGATATCTGCCCGGGGGCTTAAGTTGTTTAGCGACGGCTAGAGAATGGAGGAAACGGAGAAACACGTCTACGCAACGGGCAATGATTTTATTATCGCGAGAGTTATCGTTCGCCGGGCGCGTCGTCAAAGGATTCCAGAGATTGCGAGACACCCAGATTTCCCCAAGCCGGGAACGTATACAATTTGGTTCGATCGAATAATGCACAAGGCCCCGGTGATCCGCTGACCCAGTGGAAGCCCCGATATTGTATTGGTTTCCTTCCATCTCGCGCGCACAGCCAGGAGAGAGAAAATTCTCTCGGGGCAATTTCCCTTTCGGCGCTGGTCGGTTCGGCAACGATTATTGCTCACCGCCTCCAAGAAGTCGTCTGTTCGTGGCCGGGGATGTCAGTGGCGCGGGCGAAAGCGAGAAGAGACAAGCGAGACGGCTAAGTGCACTTCCCTACGGCACGTTCGATTCAATTGCAGCTGCGGGCTGCTGACCGACTCTATAGAAACTCACCCTCTCGCGTCGCGCCATCTTCTTTCGCCCTCGCGCTTCCGTCTCGCTCCTTCCTAACCGCCGCGCCGGCCCGTTCTTTTCCGTCGCCCTCTTGCCCTCCTTAACGGGCTCGCGCACCGAAAAGAAAAGCCACGACTCGGCAGAGCTGAGACTGCCACCACGAATCTCTTCGTCCCCCGGCTCGCGGCTCTTCCGCCTCCGCCGCCTCAGACCATGCAAATTGCGGCTCGTTTAACGCGTTCCCGTTGCCGCGTTAACCTCGAAACGGTCGATTCGACGGCTAGGCGAGGCGGGGTCTTGGGCGTCCGCGAGGCGGTCTCGCGCTTCCGGGAAGATGGATCGACAGGAAGGAGGTCGGCTGGAGGAGATACGTGCCGGAGAGGAGCGTTAATTAAGCGCGAAATTACGAGGACCCCGTGCCGGTACTTTATTTGCCGCCGCAATTTAAGCGCATTGTTAGCGGGCATTAATAGCGGCGGATAATTAACCCTTTGGATTACGTCGCTGCCGACTGTTTTAATAAATAGTCCCGAGCGTACTGCGAAACACGGAAGAACCGTCGCGTCGAGGGGTCAATAACGTGGTGGTTCGAGTAAACGCAGTCCGTTGTGGGCAGCCAAGCTTTCCGTTCGAGTCGAACACGCGAAACAAGCTGTACGCCAGACTCATCGATCCGAAGTCGCTTCGCCGATGCACGGATGAATAAGTGAAGGAGCTTCCAAGAACGGTGCAACGCCGGTGAAAAGTTGATGAGACAACTTTAGATTTGTTCCACATTCCCTTAGTTCCGCGGCGGCTGTCTTGCGCGAGCTGGACGCGTGGGTAATTGAAAATTTCCTTTGCCTGACTGCAGACGCGGAAAAGAAGGCGCGGGGTTGCGCATGTTAAACCGGTCGGTTGTTTCTCGCGTTTCGCCGTTTCGAAGCTTTACGATCTTTCATAACCTGGAAAGAGGCTGAAGAACTCCCTTAACCCGGGAATACAGGGAGCTTTAACGTTATTACACCCGTGGACCGAATATAAGCCAGCCTCTCGGAGGCGGAAGCGTAAAGCCCGAAGAGATATCACCGCGGGAAGCGAATGTCCGCTGCGAAACACTCCCGAGACAGAAAATCGCGGGAATCCTATCTCGCGAACAATATGAAGGAAACTTTTAATATCTTAACCGAGGGGTTATGTCGCTGGCTCGGGAGGATGCGCGGAATCTCCGAGGCGAGGAATCGCGAAGGCTCGCCGAACGTGGAATCGAAGCCCGAAGTTCGACTCGGGCAGAATCCTCGGCATTCGACGCCACGCCGACACGGCCGCAAAAGTTTCAGTTATTTCTGGACGCCGTGTTTGCCCGCTATCGTTTCACGGCTATGCTTGGTGCGCGCACTCGTAGTCGCGTTTCGGTATTCCGCCGACAGTTTTGCGGTCGGCGAGGTGACGATGCAGTCGCAGCCGGCACCGACGACGCGTTTTGCGGCGCTCGCGGTCGTTACGCAGCGCTGCGAATCGCCGCCAGTACGGTGAATGCTTTGGGGTTTACACTAGAATGGCGTACCGCAAATATCACCGGAACCTTTCCATAAATGTATTACGCGCGCGGCCGGCAGAGCTCGTCGGAGCGAGCGCTCGACTTTAATTAAACTTGCTTTCCCGAAAAAACTGCCGCCCGCGGCGGTGCTTCGAATTTCGACTGCACCGTTCCGCGCCGCGTCGCGCCGCCCCGCGTCCTGAATTTCCACGTCGGGGGAGATTCTGCATCGGGAGTTCAATCAACCGAGAAACGCCGATTCTATGCCGGTTCGAGTTAACTTCGTTCGCAAAAATTCAAAAACTTTGTTACCGTCCTACGGCGCAACGTGTGGACAAAAATAGGCATCGTCGCTGGTCCGGAAAGCACTTTGATGTCCATGGTGTAGCTGTGCACGCCGCGCATCGCGCGCCGCGAGTGTCCGCAAGCCCTCGCGCTGAATCGTGCCGATTTCCCTCGTGTTTCGTTTAAGCCAAAAATATTCGCGCATGGAAATTGATTGGGTGGAATAGCCGCGGTTCGCTCGCTAAAATACCGCACACAATTATCGGGAACGGAGGCGAAATAATACGCTTTCAGTGGCGAGAAAAGCTACGGTTTGTTTTGTTACGCGATGGACTTCGCGATATTTGGGAGCGTTTTCGCGGTACCAGAGAGGAAATACGGTAATTTCCGCGTTCGATATGCGACCGAGGTATGTTGCGATATTCGCCCCTCAGTTTTCCACTTTTTCCAAACACTGTTGCTTTATGTTTTTTATATGCGATTCATAGTTACCGTGTGTACTACACGCTTACTACTACACGTACTATGTACGCTCACCAATGCAACTACTAATTTCGAAGGCAAACAACGTCGACACCGCCGCATAAAAAATTAAGTCTCTTAGTCGTGTACGCGTGTACTCAATCAAATTTTGAACTCAGTTTTCTCCGAGACGAAGCCTCCAAGGAAGGAATATTAATTCACTCTATAAACTTACTTTCGCGTGTAGAATCACTCTCTGCTCGCTCGTATCAGCCATTCCGAGACATCCTGCATATAACGAAAGAAAAACAGACACGTAGAATCCGTTTTTGCCGTCTTTCCGCTGACAACCGGAATCACTTGGTCGTCTTTTAAAACAAAGCAACTCTACAGCGCAGAGTTTTTCTCAGTAGTACATACAACGCGCTGAAGGATCACGCGAGCACGAAGCTCGTCGGCTTTTTTCCACGGTTCGCCGTCGTTCGAAGGGTTTGAACGTTTCGTGTCGCTATCGCCGGTAATCCGAGGGGCCAAAAGGCGATCCTTTTCCGCGACACGCTGGCGTTCTAGGAATGAAAAGCTAAAGCAATCGCGTGCACGGTGCCACTTTTGTCCCGGCCTGCCGCGCGTAATTCCGAAGGTCCGCGAAACCCGCCACTTTGTTCTCCTTTGCCTCATCGCGGTCGACACGTGCACGGAAGAAATTGCCTTCTGTCGTGAGGAAAGCGCGCTCGATTCCAGTCGAGATACGATAACCAGGGAACGTACGTATCTTGCGGTCGCTTATCGTCGCTGGGGTAATTATGACGCAACGCTATCTACGCGTTTGTCGAGCAGAGGGAAGCTCGATTGTTTCGTTGAGTCGATTACCGCGTAGGCACTAATTCTTTGCGCAGAAGGATCGAGTTGTGGAGCGCTCGCGAAAAAGCAACGATTTCAATTACACTGTTACATGAAAAAAATATTTATTTATTTATTTAATTATTTATGAGTCATAGTCCTTTCGTTTACAATGGACTAGCGATCGTCAGATAGTAAGATTTGTAGAAGCTGTTGGTTCGGAGCGGCGGATGATGAGAAAAAGTCTTGTTTCTGACAGAAATCATTGACTTATGATTATGTTACTTTTTTTTACGATGTTAAGATATACCGTGTTGACATGGGGCTGACAACGAAAATCGCGCAAATTTGAAGCAAGCGCGCGTCGACTAGATAAACTCATCCGTTAACGGCAATCGACTTAAGTACTCGAACCTTCAGCCGAGGCAATCGTCGATTTGACTTGCCGAGAGTTATCGGCGACGTCGAAGTGACTGTCAACCACGAGAAGAGAAATTTGCATAGAGTCGTCCGCCTTGTTGGTTCGGTAAGTCGAACCGTCGACGTTAATTAACCCTTCGATGGCTTTCGACGAATGACATACCCACCGACTCGATCCTGTACACTTTCAAAGATCGAGGAACAAATTCAATGAGGGGCATTCCGATGTTCCCGGGGGCAGGAAGTCGGTCGAATTTCGTTCGCTTTAAAGACGCCGCAATCGCACGAAAGAAAGGCGGAGAAGTAATTGCTTCTGTGACGGACGCGAGCCGAGACGGTAAACAAATGGAAACAATTACCCAAGTTTCATCTCTGTTCTATGAAACTGGCGAGCTGGCCGATTCTCTTACTCCTCGTCGAAACTTTCTCCTTTTCTTCTGATTGTCCGGCAGCTAGAAGCAAACGCCGCGATATTCTTGTCGAGGCAGGAGCTCGTTTAGAAAGAAGGGGAAATTTCATTCGCCTCTTGAATGCCAGGACGCAAGTTCGGCGATCCGTGGAGCACAAAGAACGACAGGATTACTAAGAAAGAGAATAGTTCGCCGTAGTTGCTGTAGCACCGTTTGGCAAGGCCGGGGGTGAAAGGGATCGAGGGGGAGGGAAATCGGTGCTGGGCGATCCCCAGCCGGTGCTTACTTTTAATTCCGATACATAAAGTCCCGTTGGAGCTAGTTCGAACGTCCGTTTGCATAAAGTGGATTCTATCTCTCGGTTCCGCCGACTGAGCAATCCTTATTCCCTCTTCTTCCTCGAAATCTTCTCGTTTCTTGTTCGCTTTTAATCCCTCGATGTCGTATTTGATACGGCGCAAATGATCAATTTTGGACGTCGGAATTGCCGGGACCTTCAATTGCCTCGCGCTCCTTTGTGCCGCTCGCAAGAGCTTTAAGAATCTACGTTTAACATTAGCGAGCCGATGTTCCGAGATTTCCCTTGAGACGCGCCGTCTTAAACACCCCCTCGCTTTAAAATCCATTTCCACCGTATCACCCCCTTGTCCATCACCGATTCCTCTTCCACGTTCATTTCTCTCTTCAACGCGCCAACCGCCTCCCTTCTCTCACCCTTTCCTTCATTTCCCCCCGTCGAGTTCGTATCGCCTCCCCGCCATCTATCCACCTTTGTTCGAGCCCCTTCCTTCGCGTCTTATCTTCGATGTAATCACCGTCGAGTCTCCGTTAGGCTCGTCCGTCGACAGCAGTAACCTCTATATGACTTACCTCGTTCCTCGGGGCCCTTTGCCCCACCTCTTACGACCCTGGAGATGTTGCACCGGGAAACTCCGGGCAACTCGTAACCACGTCGATAGAACGGCCAATAACGATTCTCCGGTGCGCCGTGCGGAAGTTGGCTCGCGAACGTGAGCTACGAGGAGAAAACGGGGACGTGCGAATGTACTGCCACGGAAAACTGTTAATGAACGGACCACGTACCGCGGCCAAAGTCGTGAAACCTCTTCCACCGTGCGCGGAACGTTCGCTTCTTTTCATTGCCGATACCCGAGTTTAAGGGGCGAAACTGCTCTCCGAAGTATCATCAGCATCCCCATAGATTCCAAACTTTCCTCGAAATTCTATGATAATACGTCGCTACTGCTCCGAGCGATTAAAACTGCGGGCTAGGAAAAAAGAGAGCGGTTCAACGCGTTCCTGCGAGAACTTCGTCGATTTTGATCGGCGCATGGAAAAAATGTTTGTTCTGTTTTGTAACGTACATTGAGTGGTTTCTGTAGAATTTCTCGTCCCAAATAAGAATCTGGAAGTAAAATTGATCTATCACCCTCAGTTAAAAAATAAAGAAGTCGTTTATTTGACAGAAATTTACTACACAATACCGGATTCTGTAAACAATTTTGAAGAAGATACAATCTCGGAATAGTCTTGGAACGATTTTTAATAATAATAATAATAATAATTTATTTATTTACGGGTATGCACCTTTTAATGTATACAGCATAAGAGACAATGTAGGGGAAAAAAATTTATTTTTAACACAAACAGGTTGAGAAAATAATCGGTTGCGTGTGCATGGTGCTTTGCCGCCGCGTGACCAGTGCTCGTCTGCCGCGACTCGTCAGTGCAGTAACTACGCCTAATCGACACCAATAAAGTTGTCCAATAGCTTAAAGAAGTTGTTCAAGAATGTCTACAGAATCCGGTATTGTGTAATAAATTTCTGTCAGATAAACGACTTCTTGTACAAATGCAAGAATGGTGTGTTAAAATTGTGGACATCGGTCTTTTTCGAAACTTTGATATCTTTTTACAACCATTAAAAATCACAAATAACTATGGACACTATCATATTCAGGAAATTTTCTCTTATCTTTCAAGATCAGTTTGAAGCTTCTAACACTTTTAATTTTTACCTAATTCTTCATTTTTGCCAAAAAAACCTCGCATTTTACAAAAACTCGTGTTTTTTTTTTTTAATTTAAGGTGATAGCATAATTCTGCTTCCGGATTCGTATTTAGGACAAGAAACTATAAGAATCCTCCAATGGCTGTTACAAAACTAAATTCGTGTTGAATAGTATAATTGGATCAATTCGACGGAGCGGCAGATTTAATTGACATTGCTTAATTAAGTCCTCCTTTGGTTTCCGTTCGTAGGGAGTCCGAAGCTAGAGGTGCTGATATCCGTTTCGAAAGGAAGGATTACGCATTCCCGACTCGTTTACGAAAACAGCATCGTTATCGATTTAACACGTACTGTACTCCGACTCGGCGAAATCCAGTGGGAACGCGCCTGTATCGGCTTCGCATGCACTCTGCATGAAATATCAAAATATCCATCACCGGTAATTTAGCGGGCGGCGGCCGGGCCTCGAAGCGAACAACGTTAAGCGGTGCACGATGCCCCTCGAAACCGTGCAATTTTAAACAATCTTGCGAGCGCATACCGCATCGAAGCGCTCGATGGTTCAGTGAACGTGTGCCGCTGCTTGATCGCTCGTAAAGCACCGCACGATTGCTTTCGATTAATTCTCGGCTAGTGACGAGCGCTCGCGACCCCTATTTCCCTGTGAAAGCCAGCAATTGAGAGGAAAAAAGATCCTGCGAGCAGAAAAGCGGGGGAGGAGAGCGGGGATCGAGGCCTCGTCGCGAGAGAGAGTAAACATTTGCAGCGCGGAGAGCGCTTGAGCCGCATTCGACGATCTCTTTCACGGGGGTTGTTTCTTTCGATGTTGGCTGAAAACGTCATCGGGTGACCTCGGGTTCGTTCTCTTTCGCCCCGGGATTTCATCGCCGACGGGCCGCTCCGCAGTTAGGCGAGAGGACCTTGACGGTAATAATTAACATCCTCATCATCGTGCCGCAAGGACGTGCGAACGGATTTCGTGACGCATAGAGCCGCGGTGCTTCTGCACGCGTTGAAAGGGGTCGCGCTGACGCGGACACGCATTCGCCACGAGGTCCAGCGCTGACATTGCGCGGCGGAGAATGCAACAAACGGAATGAATGGGCAACTGTGATGATTCGATACTCGAGACGCGCGCAAGCGGAGCGCAAAGGTCGTCGTCTTTCATGAATTACGAATGGCGCGATAAAAACGTTATTTATCGACACGCGACACCCTCGAGAAAGAGCGAAGAGTAATCGCAAAGCCGAGGGAGAGATTTTTGAGACTGCGAAGCTCGTTTGTAAACACTGCCACTTTGTTTGTATACTTGACACACCTCCACGCGGAACGGTTAAGCTCAAGGATGCCAAGGAACCCGCGAACACGTAAAAGTGCATCTGATTTCCCGGTGAAACAGCTTCTTTGTACGGCTGATGAAGTCTCGCGGCGTCGCCTTTCTCCCTTTAGACGGAGCCGGTTTGTTTCGTCGACGACCTCGACGCTTTAAGCGCGAGACGTCCGATCGAGCGCGGTCCTCCCGAGATTACGGTTTCCCTCTGTTTTGTTGCGATAGACGAAAATCGATCGAACATTAAAAAAAAAAAAAAAAAAAGAAGGACGGGGCTGAAAGGAGGAAATTCGACGGGACGCAAATTTTATGTGCGAAGCGAAGGGAACGTTGAACTAGCAACGTAATTGGATCGATATTACGGAGCCACTTTATACACCGACGGCCCGCAATTTCAATTTTGAATAGCAATCGCCACTCGTACCCACGTGATACGGGAATACAAAAAGCACTGTCGAATTTTCACAATTGATCGAATCAGCTTTAGCAGCCGCTGGAATCGAATCGACCAACCGCGCGTGTTCGCGGCGAAATTGCCCGTGAAGCTTGCCGATTCGACCTTTTTCGAGTGGACTTCGTGATCGCGAAAATATTCCAATGAATATTGCACGGCCGATACGCCGTGCAGCGCCGCGCGCCGTACCACCGAACGACGGATCTACTGCGCGCGTCTGTCTACCCGGTAATAATTGGACCGGAACGGTAGAAAAGTGTATTCCAATATACGGACCGTTTCTGGCTGCCTCAAACTTCCTGTTACAAGCTCGGAATTTCGTGCAGCTCGCAACTAACTGAAACGGTAATTAATTTTGCCCCACGTCGAACGAGTACGAGATAAAGTTTATGGTAAGGGGTGTGAAACGCGGGGACAGCTGTATCGCGGGTGTGCAATTGACCACGAACTTTAGGCAACTTGGTTGCAGCTTACGAACAATGAACTTCGTTCCCTCAAAGGGTTATTGAAACGCTCGATAATTACTGCCATTAATCCTAGCAAAAAAGAACGTCAAACGGTTGCCGTTAAACCTCGTTTCACATTGTCAATAATATTTCGTCGTTGTTCGTGGATAATTACTGACGTCACGAGGGAATGTAGCTGACACGAACCAATTGGCTGACTGTTTGTTTCGTCCGAAATAGCAGACGAACAAGCGCGTCAAAAATTGGGGGCTGCTTTGTCACAGAACATGTTTAATAAAAAAACAGACGTTCCTGCGAACCGCTAACTCTCGAGCAGTCATGCTATCCGAGCAATACGCTCTATTTCAGCCATGAAAGGATGATTCCGTCGCAAGGAGCATCGGCAAAATCCCTCGATGAATTCGTTGCGGCAAAAGTAGCGTGGCCGATAAATCGAGGAGATTCCACTTGTCCACCGTTCGCGTCCGATACATCGCTGCCGCGTGCGTCGGCCGCGGTGATCGGTCGAGGGATGAAAGGAGCAAGGGATTACAGAGGTAGGAGATATTGGTCAATCCCACCGGCTCAGCGCTAATAACCGTGGAACACGAAGACGAGTTATGACAGGTGGTGTCGTGGGTCGTTCGGTGGGGTGGAATTGCGCGGGCGACATGTGCCATTGTTCAAGCGGGACACCTCGGTTCGACACCCTCCGCCACACCGGCAAACCACCGCGTGCGTCTTCTATTAGCACCGAGCGACCCTCTGCGCTCCCTCGCCCAGAGGTGCTGACGGGTTTCCAGTTAGCCTGCTCCTCCGCGCAACATCCGGAATCCTGGTTACGGCGCGCTTCATTGCCGGTTTACTCGACTCGATTCGCGACGAAAGCACCGACAGCAGACAACCGTTTCACCAGTTCACCGCGAGACAGTAAACCGCGACTCTATCCGGAATAATATCGGCGTTAAAGGCCAATAATCGTAAACGATGGCAAGCCCATCTTCTCTTTTATGAATGTAAGCCAAGCGAACGGGAGCGAAAGCTCGCCGGACCTAACGATCGGTTTAACAGCCGATATTCTTCCGGCGCGGTATCGTTACTTATCGATTCGCCTCCGAATTTCGAGAAGCGTTTCGCATTGAGCGACTCGCAATCCCGATTTAATCGAATCGTGTAGAAAACGCGAGGTCAGCAAAGAAGGCGCTTGGTGTAGTCACACGAGCGACAAAACAACGTCCGCCAATCGTTACTATGTCCATCGCAACGTCCGTCGTAGTATGAGACGGACGTAGCGACGGATAATTCACCGATGTTAGTTGGATGCTCGTGTGATCCTAGCTTTATGAGGAAACATTCTCTGTAGGGGGTCGCGATATCAAGTAGATGTTAATACTTTTAAAAACGTTAAACACTGTCAAAATGGTGTGTAGAATATTAGCTGCTAATGGCTCATACAACACTAAAAATAGCCTAACAATATTCTATGTTAAATACTATAATAGCTTTAAAAAAATCTCTAAATGTGGAATTTGAACTTTTTAAAAAGTGTTGAAACAGTGAAATACAATGCAATTTAAGCATTAATCGTTTAAAAAAGCATACAAAATCTGGAAGAAAAAATTCAATAACTAAATATAGTTTTAATCTTCAATCTTAACTTTTCAAATTCTCAAAACTTTAAATTTTTGTATCTCCAACTTGAAACCTTCAAATCTTCAATTTGAACTATAAAAAATCTTGAAATCTACAAGTTTTTCAGACTCAAAACTTTAAATTTGTAACTTTAAATCCTGAAATTTCTAATTTTAACTTGGAAAAGTTTCTGAAATTAAAAATTTTTAAATCTGAAACTTTAAGCCTTCAAACCCTGAATTTTGTCTCTGAAAATCTTTTAAACTGTAACTTGATATTTTAAAATTTACAACATAAAATCTAAATATGTTCAATTCCAATTCTGAAGATCTTCAAATTTCCACCTTGAAATATTTGAAACTCCTACTCTTTAGCCTAAAACGATTCTATATTAGATACTATGATAAATATAAATTATCGCTACGTTGGGTGGTGCAGCGATTTTGATCTTGTCAAGTAGCTGGAATCCTTTTATCTATTTTCTTGTATTGCACAAGCCATTAGCAGCTAATATTCTACAGATTATTTGCAGTGTTTAAGGTTTCCAGCAGTATCAATCTCTACTTTATATCGCAACCCTCTACTTGAAATGTTTCCTTGTAGTCTCTATAAACAACAATCGCCTGCATGTTCAAATACTTGATAATCGTGTTTCGAGATCCGAATTTTGGGTTCGGCTAAGCAAGATGTCATGAATCCGCGTCGGATCGAAGCCATGACCTTACGACGCGGAATTGCTGGTCAGAGGAGGATGGGAAGTCGGGCAGAGATCGATACTATCGATTTCCTTTGTACGTCTTCGGGTTTTCCTCGGTCGGCTTGCCCGTCCGATCATCGCGGTCGATATGCTACGAGGTGTGTCTCAAAGCGACATAATTATCATCCCCCGTTTCCAAAGTTCTACCTCCTGACGGCGTCCTCTCCCAGGGAACGAACCTGAATCGATCCGATCGCTCTCGCATCTGAGCACGTATTTCGCTAATCGATTCGATTCGTGTACCGCCTGTGCGGAATTTCAACTAGCCGCCTCGAAGAATTCAGCCGTGCTCGATAATCACGATGTAGCCGTACGTGTAATGTACGAGCGCGAACGTGGGAACGTTTCGAATAATTAACACCGTCGCGAGGGTCCTCAGAAAATTATCTCGCGCGGTTCGCACCATGCAATTCATAATCAAGTAGATTTTCGTACTTCCAATATACACAGATTTCGAATATCCAGATACAGAGCATTGTCTAATCTTTGAAGTTCAATGCATTTTATTTTATTTATAATATTTTTGTAGTACATACGTTGTAACTACATATAACTTAAACTGCACTATATTATAACTAAGAAGCTGCCTACGACGTATTATTTAATTTAATTAAGTATTTACTTGTATTATTTATTTATTTATTTATTAACGAGTCGAACCCAAAGATTACAATGAGGAAAAAGAAAAACTAACTTTGCACACTATCGAATGTAATGAGATATAAATATATGCTCTAATTATTTGTATTCTTAATGGCTCTGTGCAGATTGCATTTAAACAAATTAGTATATTTATCCATATAACTATTAGCCATGTTACTGATTCTACTGAACTGATCCGTTTCTACTTTTCTCTTTTTTTTTCTTTTGTATTTTCTACCAAAGGGTTTTTGCCCGTAAATAAATAAATAAATAAACTTAATCTCGCCAAGAAACTTACTACACATTGGAAATCTTCTGTATTCTTAAACTTGTTGTAAAAGAGTTCTTCCTGTTTATTATAATAAATTAAACTTTCTTGTGTAATTCGAGACGCGCGTTTCTTTAACGATTCGTTTATTTTTCAGGTGATGATAGGGTCACGCTGCGGGGGTTAAAGTGGCAGTCGCGCAGGCAGAAGCAGCGACGAAGTTGGTGAAAATCGGCGCCGGGAGCGAACGATCCGGGCAGCGGTAGTGGTGGCGGAACGGCAGGGGTGAGTACCGTTATTTCAAGGATTTTCTCCTCGCTCCTAGCAGACTGAACGTTCGAAACCCTTCGAACGATCTGCTCGCGCAATACTCCGTCCCCGCCAAGTCGAGCACTCTTAAATTTCCTTTGAATCGGTCGTATCGATCGTGCGACCACTTTCCGTAAAATCGAACATTTTCTCTATCCCCTCGCGGCAATTAGAAACCGTGGGTTACGGCGACGATCGAGCAAGCTTTATCGGCGGTTTAAATAGAGCTCATCGACGACGGGGCAAATTCTATTTGAAAACAGCGGAATCGTGCGGTGAATGGCCGATCGTATCGGAAGCCCTATCGGCGCACGATATCGAGTTGAGCGTTCGACTCGGAGGCGTCGCGTCGCGTCGTGGCGATCTCCTCGTTTTCTCGACGACGTTACACGTCACAGACCCGACCTGGCCGCGAGCGGACACGAACCCGCCGTCGCGTCGGGAAACCCACGTCCAAGGAACTCTGTTTCCCGTTCCGTGCCGAGCAATCGAACTCTTATCGAGTCGATTCGGGTCGGTTCTTGGCGGAGTAATCGGGTTGCGATAAGAATCGCGGATTAAACCGTTCCAGGGGATCGATTAAAGCATTATCTTGCAGTATTATGCCGCTTTCGTGACTATAGTGCTCGATTAAGGACGAAAGGTGGGGGAAGGAAGGGCGGGGAAAAAAGCCGGCCGAGACAGACGGTTATCGCGACTCGAATTACCTCGGGCCAGGATTAACTAGCTTGCTCGGTGCAAATTGAAAATACCGCGATCCGATAACGAGGGGGGGAGGGGGGGGACGCTTTCGCCCTCCGGTATTTATCGGGTGCACTGATTACGGGTCGGGGGAAACGTGTAATTATATTCGAATGCGCGACTAGAGAAAGCGGCGCGATTTATCGCCCGATTCAATTGATACGGAGACCCTTTGATGCTGCTTCATTTTCTGTCATCGCTGATAGATTACTAGCCGGTGCGTCACGTCGCGTCGATTGCATTGCACCCAGCGACAGAATTTTCTTTCCAGGAAATACTAAGAAAGGGAATAGTAAACGAATACCGCGAAACGCGGAACAAAGTCTCTTGTTGCCGAGGGACGTCTATAGTTGTTCGTCCAGCGAGTGCGCAACGTAGAATAATTTTACTGCAACGACGAAGAGAACCCGTCTCGCCCTTTCAATTATTTACCGTTCGAATCCCCGATCGAATACTCATCCGCCTAAACTAGCTTACACGGTCGTTTATCATTTACAGGTACTATGGGAGCGGGGGTATGGGGGGCGGAGGAGGGCTACAAGCCACGGACCTCCGGCGAAGGCTCGAGTCCCGGTGTTCAGGAAGCACTGTTCCTCAGAGCTCTCCTTCCTTAAGGCACGATGGCTGCTGCGCACACGGAGAGAATGCGCGCGACTGCGAAGAAAGGTAAATTTTGTTATTCTCAAAAACCTCTCTGCCTAGTCTTTCTTTCTGTGACACAATTATGGGAAAGAATCGTTTGAAGCAACGTGAAATTTCCTTCCTTCGGACAGGTTTGACTCGCAGGCGACCATCGCTTCCGGCCAACCTACCTGCGCAGGTTCTCGGCCGAGCAGGCGTCAGGAGGAGGAAGAGAGCGGGACAAAGGAGGGTGTGAGACGTCCGAAGAATGGAGGTGAAGCGTACGGAAAGCTACGGTTCTCCGTCGAACGATTTCTCAGCAACGAGGCTGAGGAGGAGGAAGGCAACGATGAAAAGGGGCATCGGCTTCGATGGTGTCGCAGGGACTTCCGGTGGATCGCGGATGTGGCGACGAGAACCCTGCTCCTCGGTATCGTGCTTTTCGTCACGCCAGGTACGTTCGCCTCAACTTTTCTCACGATTTCTTTTTTTGTAAGCTTCCACGCAGTAAAGAGCGGGGGATATTCAGAGAGAAAGCGTTGAAAGTAACGTGATTGATTCGGAAATAGGGACATTAGCTAGTTATACACCAGGAGGTTTCAAAGCTGCATATTAATGGCGCGTGCCGATTGGTTATAACCGTCAGTTTTCTTGACAAACTTTAACCGCGTGACAAAACAGTTCTATGATATTAACAGGTGCAGGTTTAATGTTATTTTACCTACTTTTGTTGTAAATATTCACCTTATTAGATATAAGTTGGAATATAAGTTCTCTCCCAGGGTTAGATTGCAAAACAGTCACTTGACCGAACCTCGCCTTTTGCATACCCGTTACATTTTCTGTACATTTTCTCTTACTATGTATAATAAATATGTTATTATTATTATTATTATTGTTATGATTATTATTATTATTAATGCAATACTCCTGTGCCAGGAGGAGAAACGTTATCTTTTAATTCTCTCAATAACGGAATATGACTAACGTAAGTCTTTTCGTTTCGAGGAAATAGTTTTTTTATCCACTTCGGACGACTTTTCACAAGACAAACTGAGTTATAGAAGCTAGATTGACCGAGTATTTCAATATTAATATTATGTTGGACAAGGTTGGCATGCGTAGACATTTATTTATTTACTTAAAATAGACGGGCGAAGCCCGTTTTACATGTAATATTAATTATAATAATACTTATAATAATACTTAAGACGTGGTATTTTACAAATTCTTAAACTAACTTGAGAAGTTTACTCTTAAACAACGAGATGTTACCTGAGAAAAAAGATAGACGTACGCTTAATACAATTGCAAAAACCATAATTCGTGCCTGATGTTCAAAATACATTAAATAATTATTCCTTGGGTTTCTCGATGGCACATGTAATATTTCAATAATTCATTCAGACCCTTAAACAATTCACTTACAAATGCAACATCTAACATTTATCCTCTATTATTCACTGTTTGCATTCCCAGATTAACCAGAATTGTATCATAGTTACGTGAATCGAATGGTAAATAAATAATTAAGTAAATAAGCAGATTTATCCAAAGCGATTTGTCTGCGGGATCTCGTAATTCATTAATGGACATTCGCAGATTTGAATCGTCGCAATCGTCCCAGGTTTTGATCACAGGTCTGTCCGTGATGTATGAAAACCGTAAAGAAACCTCATGTACGGTCAGATATGCTTTTTCGCGATTTCCGCAGATACACGACACTCGAGCACGCGTTTGTTTCACTACCGTTTGTCGGTATCCCACGTTGTACATCAATTAGCGAAGCTTCCTAATCAGAACAAGTCTACTGGGCCACGGTAATAGGTTTCCATCGTCTCTCAAGTACGATCGACTGATCGATGTTGGATTCAGCGTGCCGTGGCCGAGCAGACGCGTGTACCTCGCAAGCGTAATGACGTCGATTGAGATCGAACGGAGGGTTTCCGTCAAGATACCTCTCGCAGCTGGTATTACATGTGTCTGCGTCACAGCGAACAATTACGTGTACTTTCGTTCATTCGCCTCCCCATCGACTCTGGATATTTGCCGTGAACGGACGCCTTTGCCAACCAGCGGTGCCAACGGAATTCTATTCGAAACACGATTATCGATGGTTTTCGTCCGTCAGAATATTCGTTGAACGCTTTCACTACGCGATTGTCACTTTAGATCGCGTGGATGTTTGTCTCCGTGAGCTACCGCTTGAAATTTAAAAGAATCTTTTGTCGTGATTAAAGCCGAAAGAACCTTCACGGAAAAAGGAGACTTCGAATTCGCGTAGTGCGTTTTTCTGTCTTTTTATCGACAGGCGTCAGCAACAAAAAGTTGTAAACCAATTTCACTTAGTGGTCGAAAAGCGTATAGAAGATAATGTCTCGGCATCGCAGAGCGCGGAGGAGTAAACGTTTTCTCGGGAAAAAACCGTAGAGAAAATTTAAAGTACAAACATCTGTGCTGCGCACAACCGATTTCACGAAGCTAAACGAGGAATGGTGACGTCAATGTGTGCTCGATTCACGGGACGTTTCCCGGTTTTGATGCGGAAGCAGAGCCAGCGAATGCTCTTACGATGCTCGTTAACCTCATCGACGGGAATAATTTCATTAAAACTCCGTCTTTCCTCTCGGGAAGCTCGTTGAACGCGGGTGCATTGTATCTCGCGTCCTAACGATGCGTGCGCAGCTGTAGGAAACAGAATGAGTCGATGCAATTTAAACGCGGAGAAAAACATTGGCGATCCCGCTCGTTCAGCTTATTGGCCAACGAAAACTGGCAATTACGCCCGCGTTGTTTCGCTATCAGAGCCAGACAAGATCTTCGCGAGGCGAACGAAATTATCGCGGAATTGGTTCCGGGCATAAGTAGAAAGTTGAAACGCGTAGGCGAGAAGAAAGGGCGGCAGGAGATGGGGAAAAAAGGGAATCGCGAGCGAAATTAGCGGAGAAGTTGTTTAATATAGAAAGTTTGGTAAGTCGAGGGAATGGGCGAAAGACGGGCATTGTGATCGCCACTTGGCCGCCGCTGCAGATCGCCGTCCGTCGTCGTTTCTCCGCCAACTTTCCCAGTTAATGCCCCTAATTTATTTATTTCCCAATTATTTTCCGACGGACCTCTTTTCTTTCCTCGCGAGTTCGCCGCACACCAAACGCCCTTCAACTTTCCCGCCACTTACTGTGAATTTTTAAATTGATTCCGTCGAACGAATGGACCAGTCGGTGCATGTAATTTTCTTGAAAAGGTCCTCGCCTTAAGGCGATCTCGTTCGCCAGACGAACGCAAACGAAATTAATTACGTCGACAGTTTTGCGCGGCTAAAGGAATTTCATAATACTCGATTCCACGACTCGCTTCTTTCGCTTCGTTCCAAGTGGTCGCGCAAACGATTCATCTGATTAGAATTTCATTACCCGTGGGTGAATCAATAGTAGGAAAGAGGTGCTATGACAGGGACAGGTTTTGAATAAGACAAACCATATTGCCTCAATTCTAAACACATGCAAGTCAAGCTAGGGATACAATGATATCACTTTTCGTGAAGTGTGAGCTATTGTTTTATGTATACAAATTTACATATGTATATGTTCTTGTATACATAATGATTTACGTGATTTCACATGATGTGATAATAATATGTTTCTACCTTCATTATTTTCCTACGTACAGTAATGCTAATGTCTCGTCATTTGACGCAAATCTCATTGCGCTCTCACTCGTAATGGAATAATAATCATCGGTTGAAGCTTTTCGTATGTAAAAGTACCATTTTTTTCAATTTTCTATAATATACTAAATGTTAAAGTGTTATATCACTGAAAGAGTCTATATTTAGCTGCAACGAAAATATTTGACAGACATGCTTAATTGATTATTTTAGAGGCGGAGAATCGCGAGGACAGATATTGAATTTATCAGTAGACTGCGAAAGTTTATGCAAATTAATATTTTTATAGACATACAACAGCAACTGAATCTTAAATAAATGTGTGTTTTATTTTCTAAATATTATAAAATATTATATCATAGATGCACAACTGCGTGCTCATGACAAATTATTCCCCTTCGGAGGTACCCCCACTATGGGGCTCGAGTTGACGCTCGAACCGTGGTGCGTGGACGCAGGAGGCTGCGAAAAAGCGTTTTCCTACCACGGCTCCAGCGATAGCCTATTGTTTATCTACGTAACGACACGAGCATGAGACAGAGACAGAGAGCATAAAACAAAAGGCTATTGCTATATACAGACGCCTTTCCGCGGCCTTCCGCGTCCACGCACCACGGTTCGAGCGTCAACTCAAGCCCCATGGTGGGAATATCACCGAAGGGGAATAATTGCTCGTGAGCACGCAGTTTGTGCATCTCTGTATTATATTATATTTTTTATATTTGATTGAATTTTTATACCTGCAGTGGTCCTTATAGGTTTTTGTAATTTGAAAATTGCTATAAATGCATAAACTTCCGCAGTCTATTTATCAGTGACACGTTACCGCTCGTTCTAAAGTGAACCAATCCGCGTATTTCGCCGAAAACAAAGACTAACGAAAAGCATCGGGCCACCCAGTCCGCGCGTTTGCATTCGGCTCGCGATTAAATTCCTCTGCAGATTGCAGGGACTCGTGGTGTCGTGGAACGACGCACGGTTACCATAAATTACGTGCACACGAGGCATCCGCGCGTGTCGACGGAGAACGATTATGGTTTCTTCCTCGTAGCGGCGTTCAAAGCGGCCCAGATGGCAGGCGATGAAACGAGTTGCAAATGACGTTGTCCCGTCGTGGAGGGTACGTTGCCCTTGCCGTGGCTCTCGTTCTACGCCGCGCCGCGCGACCACGGTTTGCCTCGGATCGATCGATCGAACTCAATTAAAAAATTTGTCGACCGTTTGCAACGTCGAGTCGTACGCGACCCTGCGGAACGTCGACTGCTCCGTCGGCTTCGACGGTTGACTAATCGCGGGACTCTAAGTACGAGGACATGGGACGCGCGGCAAGCAGCGCCGAGTTTCGGGATATATTTACTCCGGCAGCGTCCAATTACGCTAAATAATTAAAACCTGTACTTGAGGCGAAAGTTAGCCCAGGCAGTAGAATGCTCGTTAGCCCCCGGTTAATTGCTTCTTCCCCATCATCTCGCTTTTCAACCGTGTTCTCGCGAGCGCGCACCCTTAGCTATTCCTCTTGCACGCGATACACGGCTTACCAGCCGATGCAATGAAGTGGCTGCTTAATTTCACGGTTCGTCGCTGGCTGAAAATTCGGCGGCGCGGACGAGCGTCTTCACGCGTCCTCGTCGTCTCCTCTCGTAATCGTGCGCCGTTACGCGTGCCTTCATCCTCCGCTGCGCCGTTCAAGTGTCGTAGAAAAGAACGCCGCGACGGCTGAAATTGGACGACAGATGCACGACGAGTCTCGTCAAACGCAATTAGAACGAACGGTAAAAAGAAGAAGGAAACTCGCCTCGTGATTCAATTGGTAGAAAGTCGTTTCCACTCGTCGTCCTGATCATAGATAACGGGGTGTTAGAGCGTGGAGACTCTCTGTGCACGGCGAGTAGAACCTGTCGACACATGCACAGGTGACACACGGGCAAAAGGAACACGAGGACCAAGGAACGCTACCGAAGAAGGGTCGCTCGGCCCTTCGTGAACGACGCTACACCGACGACAACCTGCCAATAACCTGAACAATGGCTGGCAACAATAGAAGGAATTCTCGGCTGGTGATCAAAGTAGCGCGTTTGATGAGAACTAACACTTTGTTCCATCTCCTTTCTTCACTTTATTCCTTCTTATTAAGTTATGTAATAATACATTTTCGGACGAAAAGTCTATAATTTAAAATTTAAGGGGAGAACTTGGTGCAATGGACTGAAATGCAGGTCCATTTTGCAGAATTTTTTCTTGTGCAATCTTTTGAGATTCTACAGACAATCGTCAAAGTTCTGATTGCCAATACTTTACTGTGATCTTGGATTTTATTAATTTCTCGTTTTTAAAGGTAACCATTTGTTTACAACACTCTCTCTTTCTCTGTTAATAATATAAATCCTGTTTTCTAGACCAGAATTAAGGCATAATTTCAAATTTGTTGAAAGTGTGACTTACGTAGTTTTGCATTACAGTCACAGATTTAACCATAGATGTAACTAATAG
Source organism: Perdita meconis (assembly GCA_030770465.2). Lineage (NCBI taxonomy): Eukaryota > Metazoa > Arthropoda > Insecta > Hymenoptera > Andrenidae > Perdita > Perdita meconis. Next base: position 7,453,185 of record JASKOS020000007.1, read on the forward strand.
ATTTAACTATTCTTGAAAAGAAAAAGATACATTAGGTGTAGAAATGAGTTCTGTTCGACGAACTTTCTCGCACAATTAGTATAGTAATTTGATTCTACATGAAATCAAAAATGATCAGCGAGAAAAACTGCGCAGGGTCCCTTAACATTTTGATGATTGAACTATTATATGTATATTTTTCTCCATAGAATTTTTATTTCGTCTAAGAATCGGAGAGAAATGAGCTCTATACCTACTAAAATATTTTTCACCAAAAAAACGTCAAAATCGTATTTTTCAACTGAAAAATTATATTATTTACTCGATACATTGTAGAGACTGTTTTATAGAGTATTAAACATCCGTCCTTTTATGTTCAGAATAATTAGTTTATCTGGCATCATGTTCACCATCAAACGATGCACCACGTACACACCTTCACATTCTTGCGTATAACTTTTATATACAATCGGTCACGAAAATATTGGGACACTAGTATAATTTTGTCTTCTAAGCTTTGTATTTGAAATAAATGTACAGTTAGCTACAAAACTGTATTAAATTATGTTAGAGTACAGTATAGAGAATCCATAAATAAAAACCGATTATTTGCAAAAAATAATTCGGAACATGCCAAATCGTTTGAGACACATTAACAAACATAAAGGATATCCAACAAAATATTAAAGGTTTGTACCAAAGTTATTATTGTTATTTTATAACTTAATCTAATAGTGTCCCAATATTTATGTGACATAAAATGTTGCACTTTTTAGATTTTTCTTGTAACACAACACAACCAGCTGTAAGAAGTCGACCGTTTTTTATTTATGGATTCTCTATACTGTTCCCTAACATAATTTAATACATTTTTGTAACTAATTGTACATTTATTTAAAATACAAAGCTTAGAAGACAAAATTACACTGGTGTCCCAATATTTTCGTGACCAACTGTACATAGAAATATTTAGATTTCTCTTCCACTATGTTAAAGTTCATAGAAGGACAATTAGAAACATATAAAAAAGTTCGCTCTACCGTTACTTATCACTTCCCAATTTGTATACGAAAAAAAAGTCTTCTTTCGGCCTCGCGAGGGTTACCTACCTCCCTAAACTTCAAGATCAACAGTTGCTCGTCATTGTCGAAGAAAAGAAGGCAACTTCCACAGTTTTTTCGAGCAGACAAGCATTGTTTGAAAAGGCTTATTTACTCGTGTTTGAGCGGGTGCCCGCATCGAACATCCTTGCGGTTACCGCGCGCACATTTTCTCCTTTTTCGATGACAGCGATCGAAAAGGTGTTGCAACGTAGACTTTTGCAGGAAGTTATTTATTTTCCTCCAAACTTCTCCGAAAGTTTTAATACCGCCGTCAAATCGCCTCCCCTCGTCAGAACGTTTCAAGTCGGCTCACAAAGGTTAAAAGTTTGTCGCGATAAGGATTTCGCTTAATGCGAGCAAAGCGATATTCCATGGGTCGGGAATTTGTATTCCGTGATAACGAGGTGGTTGGCAGTGCGTGCACACGCCCCTTACGCCCAGCTAAAGGTTGAACGACAGCCCACAATAAAAAACAGTTGTTGCAGAGATTCGGCCACTCCCAACTACGGCTCTGTAATCACCATAATGGGACACGAATACGCGTTGTACGTCGCAGCGTTCGAATTATTATGCGCGATGCATGCAAGGGTCTGCCGGCGAGGGTTGTTTCATGGGGGAGAAGCGGTTTGAATGCGTCCCTCCTTTCCCACGGTATCAATAATTTTCCTCGTCGTACATTGTCAGGAACGTTAACAACGTTCTCTAAGCGTTCCTTATCGCAATGAACATGCAGGATCGGTGTCTGATTGAGGCTCGATCACTTTCAGCGCCGACGCTCGAGACTTTGCGCTCGCGAATCTAAACTGGGAACGCTAATTAAGTGACAACCGCGAAAGGAACGCTATTCACAAGCTGCAGTTTGATGGCTTAGAAGAGGGTTGATCGCATCTGGCCGCAGGGGGTTGCGCGACGCGTTACGCGCCATTATGTTGGAAGATGTATCGCAGAACCCTTTGTAGAGTAGTAAAGAGACGTCAAAAACGCGTCGTATACGTACGCAGCGGGAGTCAAAGGGAATGGGTATCAAAGTCGGATCCATTATTCGAATGGATCCCATAGAGTCGTCGACTACTCGTGTTTCTCTCGCTATCGCGAGATTTTCCCGGGATTTTCATGAACTTGCCCAACCTTTGATACGAATTCGCGACCGCAAATAGATTAAGGCATTCTTAACGTTCCACGGATTCGTCTAACACGCGATCAATAAGCATTGTTAGGCAGCACGTTTTATTCTAACAAAAAAAAACTAAACTGTCCTCTGCTTAAACTAATCTTTCAGAATTCTGTAATTAAATTTGTGAGCTCTATCAGACTACTAGGCTTCATTCTAGATCACAATTTTACCTGAGTTCCATATTTAAAGTGCCTAAAAAATTCTTATACAAAAGACTAAACATGATTAAAATATTTACCAATGGAAATCCCTTGGAATAGAAAACTTCAAACCAACACCAACCTCACTGAATGTTTACCTTTATGTCATCGCTAATGATCAAGTAGGTAATGTGAAACACTCGCTAAAAAAATATTGTTCGTTAGAATTAACCAATAATCCTGTCTGCCACTAATCAGCTTTGATACATTCGACGATATCAATCCTTTCTACCGTCACCAGGATTCCTATAAAGTACGTCGCAGTGTTTAGCAACTTTCCGCGACGTTAGATTATTTTCATCGAATCCGTAGCTGCACGCTTGCCTCTGAGTAACAAGAACTTGGCGGAAGGGGTCTGAAAAATAACGGGGGACAAAAGTTGCCGCCGTAAATCACGAAGTTGGTGAGCGGCAAAGGCGGAAAAGTTAAGGACGCGCGCGCGTGTGTGTCAACCTAAAGAGACTTTCGCAAAATATCTATCAACCGTCATACCTACGTCTGACGGAGTTTCGGTAAGTTTTCGCGAGCGTCGGAGCACGAGGCTCCTTTCGCCAGACAAATTGATCCGTTAGGGTGCGTCTAAAATGCAACGTGTAACCGAACGCGAACGCGCGTGGACGTATCGCGATCGCTACAGCGAACCTCACAGCGAATCCCTCAACGCGAGCGCTTTCCGATCAGCGAACGACTGTATTCGGCATCAACAATTAACCTGAAAGACTAGTTAATTCCCAAGTCTGGTGTAAATCGAGCTTTACTCGCACGAATGACTACCGGCGCGGCGACTGCGCGCACAGCTGGTACGCCAGGCGAGAGAAGAGTACTTGTCGTACAGGAACTAAAGATTGTTTAAATCGGTGTGTTTCAGGTCTGTGCCAGCAGGACGCGGTGCACATTACGGCAATCCTGGGGGAGAGCGTTGTCTTCAACTGTCACGTAGAGTTCCCCGGTGAGCACCCAGTGCCCTACGTTCTCCAATGGGAGAAGAAGGTAGGCGACACGGTACGATATCGGACGACACCCTCTGCTCTCTATATCCGTGAGTGAAATACGTGGGCCCCGCTTGAATGCGAATCGCGATCTGGTATCAGCGATCGAACTCGCGATCGGGCGGAAAATTTAGAGGCCGTTCTTCGATCGAGCTTCCGAACACCGAGCGTCATTATTCGTTTGCCTTTTTTATCGTACGGTTCAGACGAGTCGCGGGACACTATTTGAATAACAAATTAAATCGCGCCGCACCCACGGGGCGGACATATTCCGGGGAGACCTCGACGCGGAGATCTATCGAAATCATTGACTCGATTCGCCTGCCGCTTCCGCGGCTTCTTTTTGATTTCCCAGTCAGAACGTTGCGTAATCGGGAATTGGAGCGCGAAACCGATCGGCGGGGGAGGCAACAGAGTGAGTCCACTGTACGGATGAATGGTACCTTCGTGTGAGCCAAGCGATCGAATCTTCCATTCGCCGGCGAAACACGTTACTCTTTTTCTCGTTTCCTCTGCCACCGACAGACGCGGTCATCGCTCGTCCTACGTTCTATTCGACGTGTCCATGTACCGCGATCTCGTCGCGCCGCGGACCTCCTAAATTTTCGGGAACGCGAACTCCTCGAGCGACTACGCGCGTTCATCACATTTCCAACGTTTCCAGTATTTACGCTCGGGTCGAAGCGCGATTCGGAGGCAGCCTATGGCGCGCGAGAGTTTTCGATACCACCCGCGGATTCCCATCCGGAAGCGATAAGCGACCCGCATCGTTCGATTTCGCGCGCAGAATTTATGGGTGTCGACGAGAAGTCGAAGAGCGGACCTTCCAGACCATATTCGATCGTCGACCGGCATTTTATTCGTATCGCGTGGACGCCGCGCGCCGAATTACGGTCGTTTTATTGCGAAGCGGAGGCATGGAAGAGGCCGACGCGACGCGCTGATACCAGACGTGTGACAAAGGGGGAGGATAAAGCGGGGCCCCGTGGGCACACATTACGTTCTTTAAAGCCTTGCAATGATTGTTGACGATACTTTGAATTGGCTTACGTATTGTTTATTCGACGATTTGTTCGCTTCAAGTTCGCTTACGTTTTTTCGTTCGGGGTCTGTGTATTCTCGTTTTGGTTGGAATCGGCGGCGAACGGGACACGCCTCTCGTTCCCATCCGGAGCGAGACTATAATATGCGTTCGCTTCCAATCGCGTTATAGTAGAGTAAAGTAATTACCATGTTTCTATACGGTATTCGTACTTTACGGCTTATAGGGTAAGTGCACCTAATATCGCCTACCGGTAGTAGTTTGAAAAGACAGCGCTGACAGAAGCCAGCAATGAATTCAAGTTGTAATTTTACATGTATAAACCGACATATTTTATTGTCAGTATTATCCTGGCAACGTGTAACCTAGGAAACATATTATAATAAATTTCGACAGCGCCAAAGAGTGCATGCATTTATTTCGCTCTGTTAAATTTAGATTATATTAAGAAAAAATTAGACGAAGAATTATATTGATGCATATGGAATGTGGATCAGAAATATTTAATTAAGAGAAATAATTATTTTATCAAATTAACAAAATATCAAAATATCAAAATTAACATTTTTTGTGGTTCTAATATTGATACAATTATTTTTAAATTCATAAATGGAAATAAATAAACGAAAAAAGTTGAGATAAAGAAAAAACAGTGCAAGCAGTTAAAGCTGTTGAAAAGGAAGAGACGGGTACTTCAGCTGTTTCAAGTTTGACATCCCAAGAACTCATTGTTCTCTTGATGAACTTTACTAGCTTAAATTGCAAAGGAAATCGTTAAAAACAATAAAATTACTATTCTGTATTTTTTAGATACAATACTAATAAACTTTATTCCACAAAACACGTGAATGTATAACTTAATAAAAATTATTTAGATGGGCGATATTAGGAGCACTTTCTCAAAATGTCGATGTTGGCTCGGTTCTCGTTTATTTTAAATCTCGATTAAAAATCTGAATATTTTTAGTATTTAAATCCGAAGTACATTAGACGTAAATATCTCTTTCGTTTGAGTCTAATTTGATGTAAGAAGTTCACTTTTTACTCGAAAACGATTTGAAATTTGTCAGGCGATGTTAGGTGCAATTACCCTATACTTTTGTATACATGTATCTGATCCGGACTGGAGAGGGCAGAGCACGTTTTTCTACGTCGATCAACGAAGTCATCCGATCACACGTTTCTCTCAGCCAGCAACGCGTTCCTTTCGACTAGCTCGAATCGAGCGCTCACGCGTACGGTTTCTCTCTCATTCACATTCTCGCATCTCACGCGAATCATCGTGACACGATCGCAACGTCAGCGAGGGTGCAACGCTCGCATCGCGGCGCTGCGGAATCGCGCGGAGACGACCGAGGCATCTCCGCCAAGGTTTCACGGTCGTTCAACGACATCCGCGAACGGAGAAACCGATTAATTTCTCGTTAACTTCGGTTCGTTCCCATCTGCCCGCGCGTTCCAGCGCCGCGATTCGAGCGTACCGATCTCTTTAATCTCGGAAGAGTTTGTTGCACCGTTTCGAGAGAGAGAAAGCGCCGTTTCTCGTCTATCGTTCATTGCGCTCACCGTTTTTCGATCCGACCCATCGAGCACTTGATCGCGAATCGACAACCGATTTTCTTTCCTCTTTGCGCTGCTATAGCAATGTACGAGAACGTTTTCTATACGTCTATCCAAAAATTCATCTCTAAGCAGTTACGTCTGTTGCCACGTCGGTCGACGAGCTTCGCTGTTATGATAATCGTCGCGACGTTTCCTTTTGCCGAAAAATGGAAACAAGTTTTTTGTTATGAATATTTAACGCGTTTTATGGCAACGCCGAGCGAACTCGTAGATCGTCATCCGGCGAGCTCGTCAATCGCGGGTGAATAATACGGGGTAGTGCACTTTCCCTTTCCCTCGGGGGCGGAAAATCAGGAAATCACGTCTCTGTCTCTCTAACATCTGTGTGCTTTGCATGAAACGCGGCCGCGCGCGACTGGTGGATTCGGTCAAAGGGATTTCCGCCGCGACCATTTACAAAAACCTGTGACCCGAACTGTGTTCCAGCTGCGTAAAATATGCTGAGATCTCCTTTTTTTCTATTTTCTTTTCTCTTTTATTTTTTTTGTTTCGCTCGGTCGGAGACGCGTGAGCTTTTAATCAACGCAAGCGTATTCGGGCGAAAAGCAAGCGCGGCGATCCCTGCCGGCAATCCCAAAGCTCGCACGCGAGCACGACAACGCCGCGTACCCAACATGCCACAAGACGAATGTTCTCATATCGTCGGTGTAGCATTAAAAAATTATAGCTGTGCCTGCGATATGCATTATCTCGTCGTTGCGAGCCAGTCGCACCCTGCATGCTCGTAGTTTTCGTCAGAGTAATCTCCGTGTCACGTGCGAACGCACGGTCGCAGCCGTCGTTACCGTTTAATCTTCCCTATTCTGGGAAACGGGAAAGCGTACCGACTACTGGATGCTCGTGCTACACAAGCCCTTTAAAGGGTTGGCAACATTAATTCGACTCGGTTGTTGTTCGTACTTAGGGATAACCTGTTTTACGAGACGGAAACCAACCTTCTTTTGCCAGCACCATTAAACCCGTTCTACTGTCTAGAGAATTCGTGTAACGAAGTCCGAATTTCGGGTGACAATCCGACCGGGAACTGGGCCACGTAATTTTTCGTTGTTAAACGAAACACAGAGCGAATCAGTGGCGTCGATCGACACCGGATTTCGAGGCGATTACCAACTGCACGGACTGACCGAAATGCATTAACCGTGAATTCAATATTGACTCGGCAAACCTGCGTATCCATCGTCGTGTAATTAATTAATCGATCGATCGATTCTGCGGGACAATACTATGATTACCGCAATGACAATCGCGTCCGGTTCCGTGCGCCGCTATTCTCTTATACGAGGCTTGATCTACAACCGCGATCACCGACTTTCTCCGCGATCGGAGTTCCGCCCCCGCGTTCAACCGGTAAACTTATTACCAGTAGAACGATCGGATTATCCGATTATTGTTAGTCCCCTCGTTTATAATAAATAGTATTCCCCGATGCAGATGGTTCGTTCTTTAACTCCAAAGAGAGTAGCACTGTTAGCGATGGGTCGAAGCTGTTCGACGATTTCACAAGGTTCTTCCCATGGAACTGATTAGCATATCTTCGTAGCGAGTCGTCGGAGCAAAGCTTCGCAAGAGAAAACCTTTTGCCTTGCAATTTTCCTCGCTTGAAACAGCGCGGCGCGCGAGAGAGCCCGGAGAGGCGACGCGACAGGAAAGGATGCGCTGCTACCGTCATTTCCATTTCCAAGCGATCCGCGTGACGGAGCTCCACGAGAGAGAGGCAACCTGTTTTCTTTTTTATGCGCGCATAAATCACGCGGGGAGGCCCAGAGCTTCCGAACGAACTCCCTCGCCCCTCGATTCACCTCGTGCCACTGCGGCTGACAACTAATTTCTCTTCCCGTCCGACTTTTTCCCCAGCTGCGCTGCGATGGCCGCGGCGATCGCTTTTCGTGCGCCTCTTTTGTCACCTTCGTATCGTCGCTGTTCACGCGTTTGCAGTTTTGCAATCATTACGAAGGACGAACGACAGCGTCTCGGTGTTTTTCCGTCGCGAAGACTGGTAGAGGAACGGAAACGCGAGACGTTCCGAACTTATCGAGGAAAATAGGTCGGTTAAAATCGCAGTCGAACCTCGAAAGAATTCGGCGGTCGACAATTTCGGTCAGCGCTCGCGAGCGAAAGCCGCGCAGAAGTGACTTCAAGGCTTTAAAAGTTGGACCGTTGCGCCGATGCAATGTGTTTCCGGTGATGTTTTCTTCTTTTTTTGTAACCGCAGAGGCATGCACGCCGGTAACAGCGGAGACTGAAACGCGGAAGCACGTTTTATTTGCTCTTCGGTGGCTCTCGAGCTTCTGCGTGAGCGGATGAAAGAGGAAACCCGCATTAGAGGCTCGCAAACAAGGGCTCGCGTTCGTGAAACGCGCGTAGACAAGATCTCTTCGCCGCTACACGCTGCGAAGACGGACCCGCATTCGAGCAGATTTTCCTTTTACCCTCGCGATCCGTTTTTCACTCGAAAACGAGAAGGCGTTGTCTGCGTTGCTAGGTGGCAACGATTATCCAGGCCGCGGAACCGATGCTAAGCAACGAGACGCTCGAATCTTACGCCAACGCGTCGTGCCGCACCGTTCAATTGCTTCGCGTTTATCTAAATGATATTCTCGTTTCGACTAATGGAACACAGGGAACCGGAGAGCTACTCGATCTTCCGCGAGGCTTGCTCGCAGTTTGCGTCTTAGAACCTCTCGAAATGCGTTACGTCGCTTACCGGGCGCACCGCAGATGCGTTCGCTCGCATTAAACGGTTTCGATACGGCTGTTTGCGGAAACGCCAATTGACTGAAACTCAATAATACACGGTTAGTAACTCTAATTGGCGTACGCGACTACTTGCACGGTTCAACGTATCTCGATTGATGGCAAATGGAGATAAGTGGGTAAAGAAAGTACGGAACTCCATTGCATAGGTTCAACCCGCAAGAAATTATCATGATTTCTGACTTATTTTATCTCAAGACAACCACCAAATTCTAAACTCCAATCCACGAGAGAATAAAATCGTTTCACGCAGCTTATCCCCACTGCCCTAACGGTCCCAATTGACTTTTCTATCAGGATTGGTGAAGAGCTCAAGAGCCAAGAACGGACATTCCTTGAGGCCTCGTACTGACCTGAACATTTCGACGAGTCGAACGCCGAGCGGAACCAGTAATGACAGCATTTGTACGTGCGAGAGGCCCATTTTTTTTAATCTTTTCTTTTAAATTTTATTTTATTAACGGGATAAACTCTTTGATATATACAAAAGTTAACTATTTAGATTTAGATGTAGGGGGAAAATAGTGTATGAAAGATAAGAATAACGCAACATAAACAGATAGAAAGGAAGATACAAAATAATACATAATTAATACTTGAACTAAAAACAAATTAACCAATAACTATAGGATTTATCTTACAGTTTGGCCAAATATATTAATATTAACATTAAGATGAATGAGATTGACATTTATATACATACGATTTACACAATATAATAAGCCGTAATTAGTGCAATGATTCTCTGTGTACAGCAAGTTACTAACTCTCAAACATCTAACGGAAGCATGGAGAGAGAATGATTGAATGGTGCGTGGACATTGGACATGCAATGAGACCTTTAGTAATTTTGCTTACAAATACAATGTGCATCATCAGTCTTATATTGCATAAAGATATTACACTTAGTTTTTCGAAAATATCGTCATAATTGTGCGAGTCAAATGACATGGGACAGCCATAGTGTCTACTAGCAAGACGTAAAAAATTTATGTTGCACTCTTTCAATTTCCATGGAGTGAGATCTATAATATGGGGACCAAAATCTGAATTTTCCCTGACATTTGATATAATCATGGAACTTTTGCAGATGAACGTCCTGGCATTACTGGTTCGGCTCGGTGCTCGGCTGGCCGAAATGTTCAGGTCAGGGTGAGGCCTAAAAATGAGACCCTAATAAAAGCTCTGCAGGGAGTAACTAATGAACGTAGGCGTCACCTGCGCAAAACGTACGAAAACTAGTCGACAGACGACTTTATTCTCTTGTGGAACGGAGTCTAGAACAATTCTTTTCCAAAGGGAAAATAACTATCGCCGACGCGACGTTTTGCGATTTTTCCATTCTCTAAAACCCTGTACAAGACGAAAAAAGTGATTCGAGCTGCGCAAAGTATTTCACTGTACACAGAATTTTGCGTAAAAATATGCACAGAGCTCTATCCAGGACAAAAAATGATTATTAAAGTAGAGGAGATAAACGTATGCGGAAAAATGTGCTAATACTCAAGGGAGAGGTGCAACGGCGCGAGGGTAACGAGGCGAGTTTTTCTTCCTGTTCGCCGCGCTTCTCTATTTTCGAAAGGGGTCGAGAGACACGGTCAGGATGGTTACGGCGGGGATGAGGAGGGCTAGTTGACGGCCCGCAGGGAAGGGCGGACATTTTTGCCGCGAGGGAGAGACCACCGACCATACAGTGCAGCGTAATTTAATGAAACAAATGGAGACAGGAGTCAACTGCGCGAGCAACGGAAAAGGGGGAAAAGAACCGACAGGGACGAGGTCCGGGGAAGGGAATCGCGTATACAGGGTGACTCGGGAAGGAGCTGCTAAACAGGGTGGAGAAGTTTGTCGGATACCTCGCGGGGCACCGTGTACCAGTCTCCGAGGGAAAAAGAGAAATAGAGTCTTCTTGCAATTCAATTTCTCTGGCGTTTCCGCTTGGGAAGACATTCACCCCCACGGGAAACCTGACTCCTGCTGCCCCGTTCCCCCTCTGAGAAACACCCTCTTCGAGGTCTGCGAAAGTTATCCGCAACCTGGCAGGTTTCCCATCCAAGGTCCGACCGAATATTTCTCTCGACCTCCTCGACAAAACGTCCTCGTCCTTCCCAACCTCGTTCGCATCGCTGTCGCGCGCCGTGTCGGGGTAAAAAGTCAGGACCTCCGACTCTGCGGCATCCTTTTTTCTCCGCGGCTTCGCTCCCACCGCCGCGGTCAATTATTTTTCACCGCGTAAACAAGGAGGGAACGCGAATCCCGGTATTTTCAGGGAAGTGGAAGTCGTTGTTTCGAACGCGAGTTGGTAATTATGTTTTTCTCGAAGAAACAAAGTCGCGTGCGAAGTCGACGCGTAGCCGGCAATTTTATTTCGCGGGCACGTTCACAAGCCGTGCCGCGCTGGAACAGCGGGAGAAAAACAGAGACCAGGAGTCGTTGTACTCGCGTTGCGCTAACAATTTTGTACGGCGAAGAAGCAATTTTCCGCTCCAAATCGTACTGCAACCCGTGCAGCGCCGGGAGCCACGGATAATTTGCAATTAATAGGGAACCGTTGGCCGGGTGGAGAACGTTTTTCGAAGCCCTCGCGGACAACAAGGTTGAGCGCGTAAAAGAAGGACGAGTGGCGGGGTTAATATGCAGATCGGGGGCGAGAGTTCGATCGCTCTCTCGCGCGAATGTAAATTCGGCCGAAGCCCCGACGAAGTCCTTCGCCAGATATAAGGAGAGGAAATCTTGTTATGGGAGTTTAAGGTGGAATTAATTTTAGTTCGACGGCGGAGCGATGAATCCGCGAGGTAGAACGACGTCATAAAGTTTTCCATAGAAAGTTGTCGAAAGTTGTCTAACAGCGGCGGGGACCTTTTGCATAGTTTCGCGTCGTACAATTTAAATTTTCTCCGTAATTTCGTAATTCTGAAACGAAGAAGCGCGTTACGAGACGCGCGGGACCGCCTTAAATTGGCGAGGACGATCGAAATAGCGTGATAATTAAAAGTTCGCGCCATCGGAACGATTAATATCTTTCTTCGTAGACGTCGGTTCGCGGAATCGGCATTCAGGATGGAAAGAACGGTGACAGGGGAACGCCCAAACGTCGCGAAGTCTCGAAATAATCGATTAGCGCGAGCGACAAATAAATTCTTCCTGCGATCCCCTCGGCGAAACTTCTGGGACAACTTTGCGGTTGTCGATGGGGCGCTTCGAGAACACGCCGCTCTCTCGCGTTATCGATTGAACGTTAGCCGGTTAACCCGTAGTTCGCTTAAAAATAGGACAACGTAGACCACCCCCGCGTGGTCGGCTAGCTTCACATTACGTAAACCACCCCGCGGGTTGGTTCTTGCTACTCGGCGCGGCGCGGCGTCCGGCATCGCTAGCCCAAAATCCATTCCTCATCCCTCGCCTTCCGTTCACGTGAGCTGTGCAGGACATCGCGGTCTTCTCTTTCGTCGGCCTCCCTTCTTCGGCCGGACATCCGTGGAACTCGATATCCGAATGGCCGTGTCACCCCGCTTCCATCGCGCGGTTACGCCCTTCGTTTCCGAGCGAATTTAGTCCACTGACCGCAATCCTTTTTGCACGGCTGCCTTCGAGGCCGGCTCCGAAGAAGGCCCTCGTTTGAAACCGAACCGAGCCGAGGGATATTTCTAAGACCGCGTCAAAAACCGCGGCGACTGATTCCCGGCGACCCAAAATCATTTTGAACGACGCGAGGGTGTGCGTTACGGTACGGGGTTAGGAGGTCTACATGCATAATGCAGAGCGCGCGGAGGCCAGCCTGAACTACTCAACTGTGTCAGGGTTAACCCCCACCTCGACGCTCGATTCCACGTGCAGATTTCAGTCTGGAGTTGCCCACCTCCGCCCCCCGGCCATCCGGCTGTTTCTGTTTCTACCGCATCACGCGGGTTCAGGGTTTCGCGGCTCGTTATATCCGCTAATTGGCGACTTCGTCTTCTCTTTTCTGCCATTGTTGTCATTAATGCCACCCTCGAGACGAGTCACCTAACGAGATAATTAGCGAGGCCAGACACTCGAACCTCTGCACCGTCCGCGTCCTTTCCGTTAAAAGTCGACATTCGACGCTGGATGCGCTTCGACGATCCATTTCGAGGGGCGAATGTTTAAGGGTAGACCTTGCAGGATGCAGAAATAGCGACGCGATCCTCGAGGTCCTCCGGTCACGGTTGCAACAACCGCCGCGCCGTCGCGCGTCCGAAAGCATTTCCTTAGTATCTGAATCGATTAGGTCGAGGACCTACAAGCTGCGAGCGGAGTGGATAACAATAGATGTCCTCTACGCGAATAAAATTTGTTTATTCTCTTTGCTCGTCGTCCTTGTCGTAGTGCCACGTTTCGCTAGGTCATCGACGTTTCCTACTTTAAAATAACAATTCACCCACTTCGTCACAAATGCCTTAGACCTTCTCATATATTTTGCAGCCTGTTGTCGCGACATTTTCGGTCTTTTCGGATGCATGCACAGAAACATTGCTTCGTACCGTGATGCGTAAGGGGTACTCATGGCGGAACAGGTCTGTTCGTCACGAAGGTCAAGCGATAAGTAAAATTATGTCAACAAAGCATCTTTGACGATGGCTCTCCGCCCATTTTCGTTGAAATTTTGAGTCTAACGGTTCTCAAGTAAAAGTTTTGCCGATCACGTTTTTATCGTACAGTGTACTTCTCTCCGAGTTACATTTGTTCCCAAAATTTAAACAATTTCTTGGTGAATTTTTATTCGGTTAATGAATTATGTAGCTACAGTAAACAGCTATTTTAAACAACTTGAAGAAACTGATCATAAAAGCAATGGAACATCGTTGGACGAAGTGCATTGACGTTGAAGAAGATTATGTTGAAAAATAAAAGCAATTTGGAACATAAAATGATGTGTTTCCGTTTTTAGGCCGCGAATTTTTCAAATTGCCCTCGTATATTCAAAGAGAAAATAGTCGAAGAATGTGAAAGAACGTTTTTTGATTTCTTGGAGCTCGTTTTGAAGAGGCAAAGAAAACTGTTTGCCCGCGGATGTGACGAGGCAGCGAGGCGTGCCCGTGTACGTCGCAGTTGTGTTAAGGGTTTAACTGAAATACTGGAAACGAACACGGGCAAACACTCAACGCGCATTTACTCTGTAAGGACGATCTTCTCGCCTGAGGCGCGGCCATGGAAGCGTCGCGGGTCGCTTGCTCTTGCCCGGATATACAATGAGCCGCTGTCGTTACCGCGGGAACCGCCTTTTTCGTTCGCCCTGCACTCCGAACGCGCGCCTGTTTTCGCGCCGGGTCTACTGAATAGATATCTACGGATAAAAGTTTCGAGATCGTCGAGTGTTGCTTCTGAATGATCCGAATAAGTGTCATCCGGCTGAAAGGGACAATTGGGTAGCCGGGTATTTGTCGCGAAGCGTCGCTTTCGTTGAAAAATGCCAATTTCGAATTGAATTCGCGTCGAAAACCAAGAATACGCGGTACGTTAAATGTTAACGAGCCCTGCCATATTTTCTTTCGTAAGTCGCGACAGCGCGCCAGTGGAATCGATCCCTTTTGGTTCAGACCACACGCTTCGGCCTGAAATTATGCTACTTTCTCGCCGCGCCAGCAATTTACTCTTTCAAATAGGGCAGAGATTTGGCGAATGCAAATGAATCGCGGGAATAAATCATCTGCTGCCTCGAAACGCAACAAAATTGAAGGTATTACGGGTATTATTAAGAGCGCGATAAGGGGCGGTCGGTTCGGAGCGCACGGTACAAAACAATCGATCGCGAGATTCGGGTCCCCGCCGGTTGTTGTCGTTTCGGAACACTTATTTGCCTTGTACTGCAAGCCTATTCGAAGGTAGTAAGTTCTCCAGCCATATCGGTTTTCCCGATGCGGAGGGGCTAATTGTCCTATTGCGAAAGCGATGTCCCCGCGATAAGTTTCCCTGGAAGCGCATCGGCGAAGTTGCTTGTTCAAACCAAAGGAGTTTCCCGAGATTCCGCTGTTTCGTTGGATCGTAGCCGACGTCTCGCTCTTACGAGGAACCATATTTCTTAATTGAAACGACGGCAGCCGTAAAACATTTCGCAGACCCTGATAAGATTATATCGAGGAGCGAAGCGGAAACGAAAATCGAAGTTCCGTAGAGAAAAAATTAACACCTTCGCAACTTGTCGCGAAGGATTATCGCGCGAACGGAGTTTTCCGTAGCGACGAGGAGCGTTTCCACGATCTTCGCGCAAACTCGCGGCAACTGTATCGACTTCAAACGGCGATACTCGAAAGAGCTTTAGCTCTCCTTGTGCCGGGTCATGTTAATGAATCTATCCTCTTGTAGCGAGTGCCGGGAACGAGGAAAGTTCTGAATGTCAGGATGGCGAAACAAAGCGTCGAAGTAAATATCAAACGACGGCGTAAGTTGAACAACGTTCCGTCGAGGTTAGGAGCGACGGGGTTCTCGGCTTCCTCCAGGCCCGGGGTCACGCTCGCTTCGCCTTCAAATTACCCGATTAATATTAACGTCGGGCCATCCGGCGGCGGGCAATTTACACTTAAATTCGCCGCGGAATATGGCGGTCGCGCGCGAGCTCGAGCGCGAGCCCAGCGCCTTGAATTGACGCCATTCCAGGACGCTCGCGCTTCGTTAACATTTCACTCGTTCGGTTAGCTTCGAGTTCAACTTGATCTCCGGAGGACGCGGCTTGCCCCTCTCGGATATCAAGCCTCGTTCCCGACGAAAGAACGGCGACGGAGCGATGGGAGGGTCGTTCGCCCGCCTCGGTCGATGAATTATCAAAATTTCCGCAACACGTACCGCAACGTTCTCCCTTTCGCGGAGCAAGTCGCGTGTATGAAAAGCGATTCGTCTCTCGAGGGAGGCTTCCAGGAACCTTCCGACGTCGCTTTATTTCCTCGACTCGTGTCATCATCGTCCCACGGCGTCGCGACATGAATTATCGAAATTCATTTTTCGCCGTGGTCCGCTGAAAGCGAGACCCTCGTCCACCGGCTGTCACGTCCCTCGACGAAAGGTTTCGCCGCCCTCCGCCGAGGGCTGCGAAAATCGGGGGACGGATTGTTCGTGGCTTGCGAGGGCGCGACGTATACCCACCGTGGCAGTCACCCTAATCGCTCGCTGCGAAACGCGGTGCGCGTCGCGAACCACTGCGACGATAACTTCTGCGAATCCTGAACTCGTTCCTCCACCGTCGCCCGCGCAAACTTGATAGAACGAAGCGAAACAAAAGAAAGGGGTCTGAGAAATAAAACAGAGTCACCTGACCTAGATGAGCGGCGCGCGTAGGCGTAAATGCGAAGCGTTCGCGCGGGAGTGCACGACTTATTTCACTCAAGCTCGTAGTTAGTGACAGCGCGGCGTATCGTAACAGAGGGGAGGTTGTTTTCCCTCTCGTGCCCCTCTTTTCTGCTTCCGTCCCCGGCTCGTAGATCGGAAAACCAAGCAGAGTTGCGCCGGGGAGGAGCGAGAAAATAGGTAGCTTGGCCCACTCCCCCACACAAGTACCATTCAGCCCCGTAATTTATCCCAGTTTCGTGCATTCCGCTTCGCAACACCCTCCTCGACCTCCCTCCGGCTGTTTTCTATTAATCTGAAATTCTTGTCGCGTCCCGAGGCCTAGCTCCGTCAATATTTATTCGTCAAAGGATGTCGTTCAACGGGAAATGATCCCGAATAATCAATCATTAGACGGCACAGTTGTGAGAATTCCTCCAGTTAATATTAACAATAATTTATAGATTCTGATTTTTTACAACCTTTTATTACGTTCCGCTTATGTTAGTTTGTTAGGGTGAAATCTTGCAAACGAATTTGGACCCGCTTCTGTACATCTGATCGACTTGAAACTTTACACACATACGTAGTCCCGATGATAACACAGTATTCTTAAAAAATATTGTTTTCTTTTTTAAACTAAAAATGATTTTTATGCTATGCTGATGATTAGACTGCGGATGTTTATGCATTTATAGCAATTTGAATCAGCTAAAATGCATAAAGACGTGCACAAATACAAAAATACATGAAATATCGAAAACTAAATACATTTTATATGTACAAGGTAAAAGGCACTTCTATTTAAATTGGTTTTCTTTTTCTATGCCTTTGAAAATACGAATTTGCATAAACATCCGAAGTCTACCGATGATCTTAAAATCTTCCGGAAAATTTGGAATATACAAGATTCGTATAAACTGCAGTCAGATTTAATGAGATTTGAAGCTTGGTGTGTTGACAACAATTTAAAGCTTAATATATCGAAGTGTGTGACGGTAACAGCATCTCGTTCTCTCAATCCTATAATATATTTTTATGAATTACAAGGTATCACACTCAAACAATTGAACGAACTCAAAAATTTAGGTGTCTCCTTCTCAAACATCAGAGACTACTATATTTCTTCTGTTAATACAGCGTTAAAGAAGTTAGGATACATTTCCAGATTTCCAAAGCACTTTAAGAATAAAAGGACTCTTACTTCCTTTATTAGACCTCATGTTGAGTGAGCTTCGGTTATCTTGAGCCCTATTCACAAAAAAATATGACAATCTTATCGAAAGGATCCAGCAGAAGTTCTTAAAGTTTGCTGCACACATCCTAGGCAATTCTATAGGGATTGCTGATCACAAGTATGACAATGTTCGAGTTGGTTAATGGAAAAATAAGCTGCCCAGAACTTTTAGAAAGAATCAAACTCATTGTTCCTCAAAAACGCTTTCGGCATACTGTCAGTTTCATTCCAGATTACTGACATTCAAATCTACTTCTGTTGACCCTATAAACAGAACTATGGCAGAATTGATCCATACTCTCTATCATTAAATAAATTTTGTAAGATGCTAAGAGATCAGAAATTTAATATACAAATTTCAGCTTAATAGGTGCTGAGTCACATTTACTTTATATGTATATTGTCCTGTTGTATACTAAAAGGTATTCCCATAAATAAATAATTAAATAATAATTATTATAATGGGTGGGAACCCTTTGATAAATATACATATACTATGTACGTTCGAATAGTGTGTTTATAGCAATGGAACAAAAAATAAGTAAATTAAACAAAAAAAGAGACTACATCTTAAGCTATTTTACTAACTTGTTTGAATGCGTCGAGTGTACCAAAAAAGAAATCTAAGTAGTAACAGACACTGTTCGCAAGCATACAAAGGCAATTAATACATTCCCTATTTCCAAACTTAGTATTGTGGTTAGTTAAGTAGAAGAGTGGTATCTTTCTTAGCATTCTTGGTGGAACATTAAGTATGGAAAGTTCGAACAAGTCCGGATAATCTATTATTGTCATCTAGGATCTTAAAGACGTATATTACATGACTAATAATAATTATGAAATAATCTCCACTTTATTGTGATAAATTTGAAGTGAGGCAAGGGACTCAATAAGAAATAATACTAGACTTTCCACGCGTAGAGCCATCATTCATAGAGGACAGATGAAGTGCGATTCTTGATCTCCTGCCATTCGCACAATCATGCTCTGCTACAATCCACGCATGGAGCGGAAAATGCTGAACAGGCGGTTTTTCTAGTTCTAAGAAGGCGGTCTAGACAGTAGCGAAACCGGTTTCCACGATTACGTGACGCGAAACGGAGCGCCGTCTCTCGCGATTGACGCCTCGCGCCGCGCGGATAGTATCGATCCTTGCTGACATACATCTTTTTTCTCGCACTTCCGCCGATCGAGCAGGATCGACTCGAAGAACGCGAGACTCGGTCGTGCCATTGATGAATGGTGCTGTCTCTTGCGTTCTGTCAAGCACGAGCGGATCTGAAAGAAGCAGAGGGACGGTCACCCTCTCGTGTTTCCATTTAATTTCCTCCCACGTCGCGACCGAATCTGCTGGGAGGAAAAGAATCCTTAAGACGGAGAACGGAGCAATTGTCTGCAACTGGTTCGAGACATCGAGCCACGGGATCGCGCTCGTCCGCGTTGTTTGTCTCGAGGACTTTGTGGAGCGGCAGAGCGAGCGCGCAACAACTCGGCCGCGGAATCGCGATATCGAGCGGGGTCTTCGCGACTGGCTCGAGGGAAAATAATATTGAAATCGCGGTGCGGTTCGTGTTTGCGAGCGGCGACGACTGCGACGCCAGCCGACAACGTCGTTCGCCGTCGCAAGTAGGCCAGCTCGAAATAGAAACCGTCAACTGGGGCAGTCAATGGCCAACGTACGATCGTCGTGGCACATTCGCGAGTTTTCTTGCTCCTTCGACTCTTTTTCCCTTCCATCCTTTTCGTCTTTCTTCTTGCCCTCGCTCTCCGCCTCTCCTGATCTTGAATCACGTCGTCGTCGCGCTGCCAAACGCGCGCCAGTAGAATAGCCTCGTTCCGTGCCAGACACAAGTACAGTCCGCCGTTTCTACGAACGACTCTCTTCTTGCCCCTCGACGCGGACGTCGCTCGCGATTCCGATAGCTATCGGTTCGATCGAGCGACGAAGCGACGGCGAAGACCACGAAACGGGAGCAATCGCGAGGGAAAGAAGGGGGCCGCGATTCGTGATACAAGTTGAAAAGGGGTGGCTCTATTAGACGAAGTTACTTCGCGTTTTGGAAGAACAGCTTCGAAAATCGAACCCCGTTGGAAGTCAGCGTAACGTATAACGCCGTTCAGCGGTGCGTAATTGCTCGATGAAGAAATGAACGCGCAGTAGTTGACGCGTTGATGCGCACGATCGTAGATGCTCGTTTTGAGACACGCGCTCCGCACCGGCCACTTTATTGCACTCGCGGTGCGATCGCTTCGCCACCGACCATAACTTTTCAACGCAATGGCACAGCGAAACGTTTAGCAGCATCTCTCTTGTCGTTCCACGAGAATGCACCGACACACGGCTGCAAGCCTGATCGAAGAATTTTCGATCGGTTTTCATTAAACGCATCGAGCCACTAATCGCATGCCTCTGAATGCGTCTTCTTCTCTATATCAGACTTTACTATGCTTTAGAACGGCGATCATCGATCTCTGAAGAAGAAGCAGCTCGACGAGCGATCACCGATCGCCGCCGAGTTTCGCGATCAGCGATCGACGAAGCCCGTCGCATGGCACGTTGCACGAGTCTTTCGTATCGTTCCTCGTTTCCCTGCTTCTCTATCCATGCACGCCCACGCTCGGGGATTACTTTTTCATCGGCGCGCAGCGGGCTCCTTTGTTTGCCGTAGAGACTTGCATGGATAATGACAGTTGTCGTGGCGTCCTCGGCCGGGCGAACGTAACGAGCGTGAAAATTTAAGAGGATTCCTCTTTCGGCGCGTGTCGAATTAAAGGGAAGAAGGACCGTGCCCTCGTTACGTTCCACCGTTCGCGCGGAGAAAGCTTGCCGACCTGACGACGAGTCGCGGCCGCTCGTAGATCGTTCCCGCTCTTCACACACGCTGCATCCCCTGTCACGTCATTTGTCATTTCATTATCCCGGCAGCTGGTGCGAGCGAGCCTCGAACTTTGATCGCGACCATGCCGCGTTAAATACTTCTCGCGAGCGCGTCGCTCCTCGCTTTGATCCGCGGAGCGACTCCGTCGAACCCGTCGAACCAAGAACCGGCTGAACCGCAGCTGCGGATTTAACGAGAGCCTCGACGATTCGGCGATCGAAATCGAACATCGACACGGTCCCCGAAGAGTGTCTCGCACCAGCTCGTACGTATTCGTGGCGATCCTTCGTTTATGTTGCGTGTTGGTGTTGGTACAAGGGGCAGGAGATACCGATATACATATGGTACGAGTCGTATCCGACCCACAGTGGCGAGGGTTACAAAGGTCGAGTCTCGAGGGTGAACCCGAATTCGCCGTACGGCTTGGCGAGCCTCAACCTGACCGACATCCGCGAGAGCGATCAAGGATGGTACGAGTGCAACGTCGTCTTCCTCAACAGGTCGCCCAACAGCGACAAGAATGGTACATGGTTCCATCTTGACGTCCACGGTGAGTACTTTTTGACGGAGTTTCAATTTAATTTAATTTTTTTAATTAAACGGGAAAACCTTTCTTACAATAAGTTTGTAAATACAATGAGTTACAGTTAGAAACTTGCAATATAAAAGTAATTCGTGACTCGTAATTAAAAAGCTTAAAGAGGAAAATTAATATTAAATCTTAGATCTCAAACCTTAGATAATTTTGAGGCAATGCAAGAATTATGAATAGACAGCGAATCTTTATGCGAAATAAAATTTTTACAAGCACAAATAAAGAATTGGAATTTGAGAAACAGTATGTTTTAATATTCTAAACATTCTCACTTGAATAATATTGTTGATATTTTGTATATTTTTGGATATATTGACAGTCTTATAGATTTTGTGCAAGCTCAACATTGCCATAAATGCATAAAATCCGCTGTATAATTATGAATTTAGGGATTATTGTAAGATCAAAAATCAACTTGATAATGGATAAAATTCCCTAATTTAATTATTACATTGATCATGTTGTAGTGATTGAATCTGGCTTCGAGTGTTTTTACATAAAAGACATTGGGTGCTTTAGTATGAAAAAGCGGTACACAGAAGTTGAGTCCTTATAAATTTATCTTATTGCTTCTAATACCTATTCCGAAAAACATTATCGATCTAGCGTTTATTAAATACCGTTGGATGCGATTCGCGCTCGAAAGAACATTCCACCCGCGGCGTTGATATTCGCGAAGAAATTTCCGCCATCTTTCTGCTAAAAGACGAGATTACAGAATGTCGCGATATCGATTAAAAGGGACTTAATTACAGTAATAAAGGTGCTCGCTCCCAGCGGGCTCGCGCGAGTGTAGTTTCAGTCGAAAGTTCTAGCCAGTTCGCGGCCGAGTTCGTAAAGTTACGTCGATTGTACCTCGAAGCTACTCATTAATATTACTTCGAGCTTAAGAAGATTTTACTGCCGCGACGACTAGCGCGCTTTTACGGCGCCTATAACGAATGGAAACTTCGCCAAGTCTACGGGCAAAGTGTCTTCCTTGTTCGCCGCACGTTTTACAAGGACTTGTAAATTTTGATATCCTCGCGAAGCGAGCGACGGAGTCGCGGAGATTTCCATGCGTCTCCGACCGCGAACGAAACAGGGGAGAAAATTCGGTAAGCGTCACCGATAAGAAAACGAAACAAGGGAATAAATAAAATAAAGGACGAGCTCGGTAGGGAGGGAGCGAGAGAAAAAGCAGATAAAGGTGTCGTTCCCGAGGAATTCAATTCAATTCTTTCGTCGAGTGACGCGATAAAGTTTTACGCGTTACGTCGACGCGGCGACGACAAAGACGACAACGACGTCGACGACGAGGTCAGTGAACCGAACGATAGGAACGGAGGAGCAGGAAAAATGGCAACGCGGAGAAAGGAAAACTTATTGCCGCGTTTTGTTCGGCCATAAACGACGACGAACGGCTTCGGGGAAGAGAAACATTTAGATGGCTTAGGAAACGCCGCGTCCTCCTTTTTCTCTCTCGTCGCGCCTCGACCGCCCGTGTTTTTCCCCGGGTGCATTTCCACCCGTCGTTCCTCGTCACCGCTCGTCTTCGTCAGGCCCACGGCCACACTCGACGAGAACGACGGGGAAACGTCAGCGACGGAGCGATTGCGACGACTAAGGATTTGCCAGCGGCGTCAAAGAGAGAAGCACTCGACCGGCGCGGCGCGGCGAAAGCGCTCGGGCCCCCTTTGTACTTTTGAAGTCGTCTCTGCCAGGTCATTTGCTCGCGTTACGCCCGTAAACCGTTGCCGTCGCCCTCGCCGTCGCCTTCTGTCCACAACTTTGCGCCTCCTGTCTTTTCTTCGCTTCTTTTTCCTTGGAACGCCGCGCGACTTTCGATAATCCGTTAACGATCTTCCGATAACACGGACCTGCTAATAGATTGAATTTAAGCACGCGCGAGGACGGTCAATAAAGCGTCGAATAATCGAGTCTACCGGTACGAAATGCAATAAAGCAAGACCACTGTCCTCGAGGAGAACCTCCTCGACGTCCTCGCAATATTCCAATATATTTTCCGCTCGTCTTCCGTCGCGGATTTGCTCCCCGGTTTGTGATCGCTCTCTTTTCTCTTCGTTGTCTCCGGGCCGACCTTCTCCGTTCTCGTATACATCGCGAAGAGCGCGCTTTTCGCGACGAAAATGGACGATCCTTCGTGCCGCGGCAGTCGTCGAAGTCGCTGAAGGACCCCCCGTGATTTCTGCTGGATGGAAAACTCGTCAGAGATAAAAACGTTCGATGAGCGCTACGGAAGCGTTTTCTAAGCGTCCACGCGATTCGAGGGTTTGATTGTTCCCTTAATACCGTCCCTTCCAAGTAGTGCACCACTGTCGCTTCCTCACTCGTTCGATGACCTCGTAAAAGTCCTCGTCACGACGCCATTAATCGATAAAGAGGAACTCGAATCGAGTAATTCTTTGGTCTAGTAATTCTCTGCACCTTCGACTTGTTTCTGACGATTTCAGACGTCGTTTCGACGCGATCGACGACGCATGCCATCGCACGCAGGAATTTCAACCGTGTTTTCTGTTCTCGCAGCACCGCCAAAGTTTAGCATCACACCGGAGGAGATGATCTACGTGAACGTGGGTGACGCGATAATATTGAATTGCCAAGCCGAGGGAACGCCGACGCCGGAAATCCTTTGGTACAAAGACGAGAGTCCGGTCGAGCCGTCCACCACTATCAGGATAATCAACGACGGCACGGAACTCAGGATCGCGATGATCAAGAGCGAGGATATCGGGGATTACACGTGTATCGCGCGAAACGGAGAGGGCCAGATAAGTCACACGGCTCGCGTTATAATTGCTGGTAAGTAAAGCTAACTGGAATCTTAAACCCCGTTCTAAATAAGAATGTAACCGCAAGCCAGGTTTGGGCAAATTTTATTTGAAATAAGACAACAAATTCATTATTTTCAAATAATTTTTCATTTGGATAATTTATTTCAGTTACTTCAGTGGAATAAAGTAAAGCTTTGTATATTCACCGCTATGTTCCGGTAAATTCAATATTATATCGTAGTAGATGTTTGGAAGCTGAACGTAGTGGCGAAAATACAAACTTTGTGAACGCTGCTTTCGGCAAAAATACCGAATTGATCAAAAAACCGTATCGTGCGAACTGGCTGCAATTCATCCTTCTGTTTCGTAAAAAAAAAACGGGTCGAATCTTGCAGCAGCAGG
The DNA here is from genome assembly GCA_030770465.2 of Perdita meconis. Taxonomy (NCBI): domain Eukaryota; kingdom Metazoa; phylum Arthropoda; class Insecta; order Hymenoptera; family Andrenidae; genus Perdita; species Perdita meconis. The sequence goes on from JASKOS020000007.1 coordinate 7,477,214, forward strand.
TTCGAGGCTTAAGAGAGGAATTTATTCGCGCGGCGATAATTAATGCACGGCGGGCAGATCGTCGCGATAATTACCGAGCGGCTTGTTATTAGAAGTTATCGAGGTATTTTCGGTAGTCGGCAATCGATCGAGCGCCGCAAATGAAATTCCGATAACCGCGGCGGCGCCAGAAAATGCCTCGGCGTGGCTCCCCTCGGTTTTTGTTGCTCATCCATCCGGATTCGTGTCGACGACCGAAGGCAGGAATTTCCGCGACCGATTATCACCGATCGATCGCTCAATCTAGACTCGGCTCTTGAGAATGGATCGAAGGAAGTGCTTCGTACAAGTTCCGGTCGACATCAACGAAATGCCCTTAAACCGAGATCAGGGAAGAAACGAATTAAGTTTAGTCGCTTCTTCGTCCACTGTCGAGCGTTGAAAATTTCAACGACACGATCTCTACCTTTTATGTAGGATTTACGTTACCAGCGTAAAGCTTGCCAAAAGTTTCGAGCTACTAAATTGTCTCACTATGTGGCGGACCTTGTGAGCGCGTTACTAATGTGGATATTCCTCGGCCCTTTGATCCTTTCCGAAAGTATAAAACTTCGAATCCATCCTTTGAACGTGCACCGAGCTTTCTCTATGAAATTCGTTCCCATGAACTCGACGCGGAATTAAAACGCAGATCGTCGTCTCTCCTCATTCTAGCTTCTCCGATAGATACAACGATATTATACACAAGGGAAAACGGATAGTTTCTTCACGTATTTCAAGTCGATCTGCGATGGAAATTGTGTTAGCCCGTTGTCCCAGACGTGCCCGGCGTTTTCGCGTTTTTCGTGGGCAAAACAAAGAATCATGCCGCTGGGGGAAAAGTTTTAAATTCGGTCGGTGAATATTTACCAAGCCGCCGCTCCTAAATTCATCGTGTCTCGCGAACGGCGAGACAGGGGCGCGGCCAGCCCGCAACTTGGATTCCACTGAATTTCATTGTCCCGTTTACCAGGATCCTTGCTTTGTCCGCCAAGTTAACTCGGCGTTTTCGGCGTCGCGGAATCCGCGGCACGCTTGCGACTGTCTGTGGCTTTCGACTCGCGGTCGAATGCGCGCAAGCCTGCCCGCGACACTCCATTGTTTCGAAGCGAAACGGGCAACGATCCGTGCAACAAAGAGACGACAAATGATAATCAGATGACAAATAATATTGCTCTTTTGAACGTTGCGCTGCCCCAAATATCTTTGGTTTCACCCTCCGTCGCTTCTTCGAAAGGAAAGTATTTTTGAACTGATGGCAATGTTTTTCGCATCTTATACGCTCTTGAGATCCGGCGTAGCCAAGTGTTTGATAACATTACATATATTGTTGGCGATCGGCACCTGTGTTTCTGTTTACGTTTGGGTTATTACGATTAGGGCAAGGAGAGTTGTCCGTCGGCTCTGGATAGCTTAACCCTCAGACAACGGACTGTGAGATAACAGTCACAGTAGCAGACGGACCTCGGGTTAATTTTGACTCGACATTAGTAATCAGGGATTGAAACGGTTCTGAAAATAACTGTTTCAAACTGTTATAAATCGATTCTAAGCGAAACAGTTATGAAAACTGAAACAAAGTCATAAATCGGTTCTGACTCATATCGATTACGATTTCTACTGTATCAGAGAACTCATGAACTGTCTATGTGCTGTACGCATAATAATACACATTTTCTTATATCAATTTTATTTTAAAACTGTAATACAACATGATGAAATCTTCGTCTGTTCCGACAATCATATAAAGTTACAAAAATCATCTTATGTTTTTCTTTTCACGATTCGTCGTCACGACGAGTATGCAATTCAGTAGCGAATAATTTATAATAATAATAATAATGCTTTATTCAACGGGTTAAACAACCCTTTGATACAATAGATTAACAGATATCAAAAATAGTCTATACACTTATATAACAAAAAACAAAATAAAACAATAATAGTTCACTCTTTTAACTAAGATTTAAGAGTATTTCGCAACATATTGGGTGAGTCGCCAAACGGGTCAATATTGGCAAGGAATAAATTGACCAAATTACACAAACGATCAATAGAGTTGTGATTGCCGAATAGAGATCGGTGAGCCTTGACGCAAAAGAGTCTATTACATCGTAAGTTACGAGCGAGAATATTGTAGTTAAGTTTTTCAAGGAGGGCAATACAATTTATTTTTTTATTAATTATATTATATAAGAAAATCAAATCAGATACGATTCTTCTTCTTTTATCGAAGTGGTCACAGCGTTTCAATATTATAAATGATTCTACAATTAAGTAATTGCCTTATTTTTTAATTACTAAAATGGGAAGAAAAAGGTGTGATTGGCGAAGAACCGAAACTGTAACCAATATGATTCAGAACCGATATATCTATAACAGTTCTGACATTGTATCGGTTCTCATAACTTTGTCAAGAACCAACATTGATATTATAACTGTTTTCAGTCTTTGAATTTAGTAATGGGGAATTTAGATACATTCGAGTACAGATAGTTATTAGTACAGAGGGTAAAAAGACAGTGTGGCAAATCAGCTACCTTCGCGATGATTGGTTCCGCCATTTGCAGGAAAACTTCCTGTGCTAATAGGTGGTTGTGCATCATTGATATTAAGTTTCTATATTCACGTTATTACACAAGCATTACATTTTCCTAAGTCAGTCCTTCACTTTCCTTCACTTTCCTTTCAATGACGGCTTCCGGCTGATTTGCCACACTGTCTTTTTACCCTCTGTAGTTATTAGTTACATTTAAGGTAACTAACTAGTTATAAATTAGTTAGTTCAATTGTTCAGAAAAAACTAGAGGAACTAGTTTTAAACTTACTTTAGTTACTGGCAAAAATTACATAAAAACTCTTACTTATTACTGGACTGCGAGTTTTATGCGTAATCAAGTTTTTGTAGGATAATTTTTATAACAGCACTCTAACTCTTAGCTAAACTAAAAATTTCATTTGCAACAGTTCACTTTTTACACAAAATAAAGGGGTCTGATTTCCGCGCAAGAATAACTGTACTAAATATGTAGATACCGGCCTTAGGGCTACTGCCTGTTTTCACGTTCGTCATCTTTCCATCCCTACGCTTTTAATTACTAAACTGGGGCACCTTGATCTGAGTCCAACCTCAGATCCCTTCCAATATTTTTATTTTCCTTTCTTCTACATTTTTAAAAACACAAGTACGAAATCGAATCTTGAATAATAATCACTGTTATCTCTGTAACATTGTACTTTAAATTATATTTTTGATATTTTATGTATTTTAGTATCTGTCAAAAGCTTCAAAGATTTTTGCATACTTAAAATTGTTATAAATTCATAAAAATCCACATACTTATTACAAAACACAAAATCAACAAAATGAAATGTTTTATTTCCAAGTTATATTTATATCGTAGTTTTAAGAATTATTCTTATATATTAATAACTTTCTCTTAATGTTTAAATAGAATTCCAGTGTTCCGAATCTTAGCGGCTTTTTTAGTGCGTGTTGCCTTGTTTGAATGTTATCATTTTGTGAGTGAATCAATATCTCATTTCAACTAGATAGGTCGTTCAAAATCACACTTTCCTCTTGTAATTATCCTATAGCTAAACCCCCTCGACAGTATCTTTCATGAACATAAAGACTTCTACACACATAATATATCACACGAGCACAGAAATCTTCGTATGATCATTCCGCTCCGAAAAAGTAAAAGAAAATTGTAACCTTGAACGGCCCATTAAATTTATACGAAGTATAATTATTACGGTCCAGGCATTCCGACCGACCGACATTTTTTCTCCAATATCACATATTATTAGCGAATTACAAGAAACATTTGGAGTTAAAAATTTGAAAGGCTACTCGCTAGCGTATTCGCAATCGCCAAAATGAACGCACATACCTACTTGAACGCGAATATAACGCTTCCACTCGGCGGCGCGGCGGCGGTGAGGCAATATATCGTTTTATATCCAACAGTTCACGCGAGCTTGTTGCGGTTGTTTGACGCTGGAAAATGGTCAAAATAGATATTGAATTCCTGTTATCGAAATCAAGAGATTTCCCAAAAATGTGACATAGTGGAATAGTTGGGATACCATGATAAAGCGACAAAGGATTTTATTATACATATGAAACGCTGCGTTAAATAATAGAATACTTAATATCTTCTTTTCCTGGTACATCGTTGTAATATTAAAATAAATCGTTTTCTTATAAAATCAATTTTATACAAACCACCGGTTTGCTTCGGGCCTGAAACACGAGGAAAATCGTTTGCACAAGAAATAGTCTGCGCGTCAGCTCCGATCCCGTCCGAAAACGAAGAAATCCCAGCAGAGATCGGACACTGTGATTCTTAGAATCACAGCTGAGAAAGTTCCGAGACATCCGCGGCTCGAGGTCGAAGACGCGGTTGGTCCCACGGACACACGGGAGCCACCTTAATTCCCAACGAGCGACGATAGATCGGGCTGCAGAAAATACTGCTGAATCCTGAGAAGAAGTTCGGTCTTTTGTCGGCCGTGATCGATTTCCTCCCATTATACGTCAAGATATTCGCCGGTGCTCGGCGCCGTCCCCTCCACCTTTCGCGGACTCCTCTCGAAAGCCGCAAGTTTTAAAATTCTTCCAGCACAGTCCGGGGAAGACCTCTTCGATATCGACGAGAATATAATGCACCCTGTTGATCCTTTTTAGGAAGACTTGGAGCGAAAAGTCGCCCGAGTAAAAGGTGGTTGGCTGAAAGTGGCGGGGCGGGGTGCCTCCTGCTCCAAATACGCTCCTTCCTTCTCCTGTCCCTTTTGTTCTTCGCCATACTCAACCGACTCCTTCGACCCGATATAAACTCCTTCCTTTCTTCCATGCAGGACGATATCGAACGAAATGAAAGCCAACCCTCTCCCCCTCGACGTGGACAAGTTTGTAGTAGCTTGAAATATTCCTTTTTATCGGGCCGAGGTTCGAGAGATAAAATAACAAACGCGTTTCCATCATCGATCCCCCCGTCTATTCATTCGACGTTAAATGGAGAATGGCTATCTCCCTCTCTCCGTCTGTTTATTTATCGACGTCGTCTCGCGAGCCAGTTTTCACGCGCGACGCGGTTGCGAATGGACCCACGATGAAATCTCGTTTCGCGCTTTCGCGCGACGGGGGAGGGAGTCGAAGTTAAAAGCTTCTGCGGCACGAATCCGCAGTTTCAGACAGGATATTGGTTGGCCGGCGTATTTCCGGCATCGCTGACGAAACTCCCGCCTGCAGTCGCCGCGCAATAAACACTGGATAGTTGTCGATGACGATTCGCGATCCAACTTCGTCGGCTTTTTCGGCTCGCTTTGTCTTTGCCGACGTCGACAAGCAGAATCCGCCTAATGTGTTTTTCCCGTTTTCGCAGGCGGAGCAGTTATCACGATACCACCCTCGAACGAGACGAAACTAGAGGGTGACAAGGTGCAGTTCTCCTGCGAGGCGAAGGCTCTCCCTGGCAACGTGACCGTGCGCTGGTTTCGAGAAGGCGCACCGGTCACGGAGGTCTCCACGTTGGATACCAGGGTGTCTATCAAGACCAACGGCAGCCTGGTTATCAACCCCGTCAGCGCCGACGACTCCGGCCAGTACCTGTGCGAGGTGACGAATGGCATCGGCGAGCCGCAAAGCGCCAGCGCTTATCTCAACGTGGAATGTGAGTCAGAGATTCGAGGATTTCATGGCCCGACATCATACAATTCTCACTGTTCAGGCTTTCGAGAGTAAGCCGTGTCCTTAAGGAAAAAGCTTTCCTACGTTTCACGCATACTGATGCGTGTCTTTCTGTTTTCTTTTTCTCGTTGTGAGTATTGCAGGTCGTACCTAGGAGCTATGGCGCCTTTATAGTCGGTGTAACAGCTCCAAGAAAGGAAAGCAAAAAATGTTTATAGCTAACCTTTACACTTTTTGGGTAACCGGACAATGAACGTCACAAATTCATAACAGGCTAAGGATTCGGAACCCTGTGCAGGGTTGTAAAAAATAGACTGATTTGTTGTCCGGAATGACGGTCGCGTAGCAAGATATATCACACGTACCTACTGTTTTTTAGAGTTGTTTGTCTGGCTATACCAACCGATTGTATTAACTATTATAGTTTTATATATAGTTAACTATTATAGATTGTATTAACTATTATAGCCTATGGTTTGAGGGGAAAATTAAGATACATACTGATGTGTGTCTTGTGGTGTTCCAGTATTTGTGTGATGCGTGCTCATGTCCTGGTTTATTGAGTACCAATAGGAGTCTTTTTAGTTGTTCAGTTGAGCAATTAAAACACTCGGAGAAAGGAGCTCCAGGTTGAGTTAAGATGGTAGCTTGTATTCCTATCGATGTTGTTAGGGTATTTTGCTATCTCTAACAATTCCTTGTATATCCTAGGGAAATATGCCTTTAACCGAACAACCCATTGACGCTCAATGAACCAAAACATGGGCACGAATCACATAGATACCAGAACACGACAACACACACATCAGTATCAATGTGTCACTTAATTCCCCGATGAAGCTAACTGCAATACTTGTGAAACATTGGGAAACTTTTTCCTTAAGGACACGGCTTACACCTGAAAGCCTCAGCAGTGAGAACTGTGGAATGTGAGTTTTCTCCGTTCCAGCAGCTCGCGTATCCCGGTTTCCAAAAAGCGCAGTAAATGAATGCGTAATCTTTCAGATCCGGCGAGGGTCACGTTCACCCCCACAGTTCAGTACCTGCCGTTCCGTTTGGCCGGCGTGGTCCAGTGTTACATAAAGGCGAATCCACCTCTTCAATACGTGACCTGGACGAAGGACAAACGGCTGCTCGAACCTTATCAGGCGAAGGATATCATCGTTATGAACAATGGCTCCCTGCTGTTTACACGGGTCAATGAGAATCACCAAGGCAGATACACCTGCACGCCTTACAACGCCCAAGGCACGCAGGGCAGTTCCGGTCCCATGGAAGTTCTCGTGCGAAATCCGCCGGTTTTCACCCTCGAGCCGGAACCGATCTACCAAAAGAAAGTCGGCGAGACCGTCGAGATGCACTGCGACGCCCAGGAAGCAGAGGGGACTCAGAAGCCTACGATACAGTGGCAAAGGGTACGTCGCAAAATTATCAAAACACGTTACTATCCCATCGAGGGTCGATTAATCTGATGTCCGGTGACTTTGTTGCGCAGAGGGACGGGTCATCCTTTCAACGCAATCGGGCGAAGATTGTGGGCGGCAATTTGACGATCGAGAGCCTTCGACGATCTGATTTTGGGTTCTACCAATGCATCGCGACGAACGAAGTGGCTACCATTTCAGCCTCGACGCAGTTGATCGTCGAGGGCACGCAGCCCCACGCACCCTACAATGTCACGGGGATCGCGACGCAATTCTCTGTAACGCTGACTTGGTTACCGGGATATTCCGGTGGGCCTGACTACAAGCAAGATTACACTATTTGGTGAGCAGTTAGAATTTAGAATTCGCTAATTTCCAAAGTGAAAATCCATGCCGGAAGATCGAAGGAATAAGTAACGTTCTCTCGTTGCACCCGGCACAGGTACAGAGAATCAGGTACGTCGGAGTGGGAAACGATTCCGGTGACACCGTCAGGTAGCACGACGGTGACGATCAACAGACTGACGCCAGGCACGCTGTACGAATTCAAAGTGATCGGGAAGAACGCGCTGGGAGATGGGATGCTGAGCAAAGTCATTACCATCAGGACACTCGGTAACGATCCCTTTTTCACTTTCCTTCTAATACAACGTGCCGTTCTTATTTGCACGTTTACTAGAGATACCAACGTTAGTCTCACCCTTTTGCTCGAAATTACTCCGCGGCGATCGTAACGAAATTAAGGCGTCACTAATATAGGATCGGGAACCTTCAGACCCGTAGTTTAAGGAACACTAACAACGAGGAGAAAGTGGGAAGGGCGCCGTGGCTCAGTGGGTTAGAACGCGGCTGGCCAATCCGCAGGCTCGGTTCGATTCCCGTGGCCGGCGTTCCTGCTTTTTCCTCGGTTTCTACACTAATACCACTACTAACACTCCGCCCGCATTAACTGACTAACAATTGCCTCCTGCGCAAACTGTTTCCTTCTATTTTCCACCGCTTCGCCGTTGAAGACGTGGCACTGACGCACTCAGCGACTCCATCCTCGAGCGCCGATCAAGCTGCAGCCACGGATCAAAGCGGTAAGATCGTCGATTCAGCTTCAGTTTCTAATTAGTCGCGAACAGGGTTACCTTCGATCCTCGTGAAGGGAGGCGTCGCGAAGCGTCGAAACAGCTCGACGCGAGATAGAGCCGGGGACAGGGAATCAAAGGGACGATCTATTTGCACGCGATCGACCATAAAACCGTCCGACTTGAAGCATTCCCTAAAAACGAGCTCGCTCCGCTAACAAAGAACCTCGGTTGAGCGGTTTCGTAAAGATGCCGCACGCGGAAGAAAGCTCCTCTGGTCTCTCTGCGACCGGGCCTCTCTGTGGGGCTCTCGAGAATCCCGCCGATTCTGCGGGAGAATTCCAAAGTTACGCTGAAACTTGCCTCGAACCGAGACACACAGAGGGGTGGAAGGGGGAGAGACAGAGGGTTAGAGCACGGTAAGAGAGACAGCGTGAAAGAGAAAGGGAACAAAGACTTCCGTCGCTCGCAACTTATCGTATCGGAAAACCTATCGAGCCGTTCATGCTGTTTCCGTTTTTATTTCCTTCCCCCGAATACGTCGGTTCATTGCCTTCCATTTGTACACACGCCGCGCCGCTTCGATTTTTCCTGCGGTACAGATTTCTATCCTCCCTCCCTCCCCTGCCGAAAGGAAAGAAAAACGAGTCCACCTCCCCTCGTTTCGTCCCCTAAACCCTTATCGCGTAAACGCTCGCGTCGTACATCTGTCCGTGCCCGGTAATCCGAGGAGGTCGCGAAGCGCGTCAGTTTTTCTAATATTTCCATATGAATCACGCGTCTCGGCCACGGATCCCCGCTAATAATCCGTTTGCGGCAGAATTTCCGTCCTCGACGGGAATCCTACGACATACGTACGCGCCGGTTTCCCTCGACGTTTCTTCCCCGCCCTTCAATCTCTGCCATTTTCCATTCCCATCCGTCGTCGCTGTCCACGCATCAGCGGTCTTGAAACTCGTTAGCCTGCCTCGAGTAACGCGATTACAGCCAGCTTAACGAGAATTCCGGTAGATCGGATTCGCGAGAATCTCCTACGATCCCGTTCACTCTAGGCGACCCGTTTATTACAGCACGATCATCCGCCACCTCCGTCCGACTCCGCAACCCTTTTCGTTTCTCACGTTTGTCGTTTTGTTTTCTCTCGTTTCAGACATCTTAGATTATAATACACTCATATTACCGACCGATTCCACGGGCAACCCGATGTTTCCGCCAATCATGCGCCCGAAAGGTATCGATTTTTCTTTTTATTTGATTTTCTTCTTTTTCTCCCTTTCTTTCTCTCCGACTTTCTGTACTCTTCTGTACTTGCTTTTGTACTTCGCCCACTTTGTTCTTCGCATTACGTAATTCTTTCTTTATTGGAGTTGCTTCTTTCATATTCTACCGATTACGTTTTTTATGAAAGATTTAATTTAGCCCCTCGAGTGGACCGAGGAACTCATTTCTCCCCCAATTTCCACTGTATTGAACCGTTTACGTCCTCCCCGCGCATTTCCTTCGCTCTCTCTCCCTCCGCTCCGTGCGCGTCGAGTCGCGAAGCGGCGGGAAGAGAAAGCGGAGGTTGCGATCACCGCGCTTTCCCCGCATTTAAAGTCCTCGGATTCTCGAGGATTAAGCATTACTATTCGGGTCAGTGGACACGAAGCAAGCATCGACGGGCGAATCGAAGAACGTCTAAAAATCGAATCGCGAGGCTCTCGGCTCTGTTGCCGAGGAACGTGTCGATCGAGAGGGCAGCCGTGACGTAAGAGATCAATCCAACCCGAAAGCGGCGCGAAACGTGGAATCTCGTTAGCGAGCCACCGCAAAATTGCCTCCTCTCGCCCATTTGTTAGCACTGTTTTCTCGTTTCGCAGCGACTCGATTGTCCTGGAACTTTTCGAAGCGAAACTCGACCTCGTTTCGGAACAGTAGATTCTTCCATCTTACCGCTCGATGCAAAGATCTACCGCGATACTTTTTTTTGCGTTTATTTCGTTCAAAATAGTCTCTCTTTTCAACGTCTACAAAGTCATTCAACGGGTAGCAAGTGACCAATCGGGGAGCGACTACAGGATTAATGATGCCGCGGACGACGGTGGGCCAATACTACTCACCGCTAGAGCCGACGCTGAAATTCATCCACTGTATTCGTGCGTCTATTGGTCGGTATTTTTCGTTAACAACTCGTTAACAAAGCCGTAACGAACATTTTCGCTAAAGAAAAAGTTGTTTGGAATCACCCCAGGAATCACCCGTTTTCGGCTCTTACACTTTGTTTGGGACACCCTGTACATATTAGTCTTTGTATTCTAAAGCTGCGTATACACTAACGAACAGTTCGCAAACATTGTGTGCACAATATTTAAAAGTAGTTTGTAAAATTTCTACGGACACTACTCAATCATTTTATATATGTTAAGCGAACTATTTAAAAACTGTATGCGAACAGTCACGCGAACAAATGATTTTTACGAAATTCCATTGTCACACTGTTCGTGAACTGTTCGTGAACGCTAGTGGAGACACACCTTAACACTGTTCTCTTTCATTGAGTTCGGCGATGAATCTGTTCTTCTGTTTCTGGTTGTACAATCAGTGACATTGATTCTTGCCCCTAGGGAAAAGTGAGAGGAGGAAAAATGCCCATTTCCCATTGAAATATATAAAATACAATATATACAGTATATACTGTAGTGTATGTAGTATATGGGTATTTTTTCTCATCACATGTTTCCCTAGGGTCAAGAATCAATGTCACTGATTGTATGTATAGAACAGAGCCATGAAATACCATTGATTTTAGTAATCGAACGAATCTAATATCAAACAGCATAACTGAGACAAGTTTAAACTCATGGTTGCCCTTTTTACAAAATAAATAAAAAACCATCTTCTTCATTTTTTTATAATAAACTTATTAATTTCTCATAATAAAAATTATTATTTAAAACCAAATCACTGGTAATTTATCTATTTTTAATCTCCACAACTTCAAGATTTGAACCCTAACCGATGTTTTTATTTTAATTTTAACATTCGAAGCCTTGAAGCTTCAAGAGCTTAAGCTTTATGTATTATTAAGCTTTCAAGACTCAACCTTTAAGATTAAATCCTGAAGCTTCGAAGACTCAAGCTTTATACAACACTGTATAGTTTTAAGTACCATCGTGACGCAGTGTTTTAAAAACAAAAATTGCAAGTTGCATTCGACAGTGCCGAATTGGGGAGAAAACGATTAAATCATTCCGATTGTTCCTCCATGACAACAAATTGTGCGCGTTTCGATTCAGGATCTCTTTCGAAGCAACCGGAAACGGAGTCTCGTTATGCGCAGAAATTCGCCGCGTCGTTTCGACGGACTACGAAACGAGAACGACAAAACAAAAACGCGAGGCTCACTTTCGTGCGAGGGGCAGGAGGAAGAATTTCAATTCGACCTAGCGCGAATTAATTGCAGCCACTCGTGTCCGTTACAGCGGTGAAAGGCTTTTCGCGAATACAATAACTCGCGTGTTTCAGTTATTCACGTTGTTCCTGGGCGCAGTGGAGTTCCCCCCATCGAGAAACCATTTATATTTTTATGAAAGGAACGCGGGGGATGGGCGAGAGGAAGAGAACGCGCGTGGTATTTTCCCGTTTGCACGTTTCCTAATTCGCGCCACTATAGCGCGGTTGGCAAATTTATTCGGCGCGGGGTGTGCCGCCCGCGGAAATGAAGTTAACAAGTATGGACATTGTAAATACCGCAAAAACGATTGCAGAAATATCGACCAATTCACCGTGTCGCGCGAACGCGCGCGTGTACAAGTGGCTTGATACTTTTCCACGGTGAAAATTTATCGCATTTTACCGAGGCATTGTTTAACGCATGCAAATAATCGCGAATGTCGCTAGATAGTTTTATCGAAACGAGAAACAACGGCTTCTCTTCCATCGATCGTTTCGTTTTATTCTCTCCATGTTCTTCTTTATTTTCCGCTGTCTGTCAATTAACACACTCGCTACCACACGTTTTTACATTCTTCCTGCTCTTTCCTTTACGCAAAAACATAATAAAGGTAAAACGAAAACAAGTCATAACTTACTATACCCGCATTTATTTGTAATACTACTAAAAGTTAATAAACATATAGTACTACTAAAAGTTAATAAACATATAGTACTACTAAAAGTTAATAAACAAACCTACAAAAATAATAGATCAACGTCAAAGCGAAGGCGTTAAGTGAAACAGTGGCAAATAAATCTTAACAAATGACAACGTTACACGTTGGCTGACCGTGGGGCAATATTGATGCAACTTCTTGATGAAATCGGAGACGCGTGAGGTCATCTTCTGTCGTCGCTACTTGCATGTATAATGTTACCACCTAATTATTTCCGGCATTCATTCATTACCCTCGCTGACGGCCGTCAATCCCGACTTCGTTCTACTGCGATCCACAGAAGCAGGAATATGAAACATGTAGGCCATCGCGGTTGAATACGTTAGCAACCTTGTGGGCGCGTTTGATAAATCCAGAGCATTCAGAAGCGATGGATAAAGTTATCGTCGAATACCACTAGGATCGAGGGAAAAGCGAATGCATCTATCTATAGACTATCCGTTTCAACGAGAGTTCTTTTTGTCGACGCCGCTAATCTGATTTAAATCGTCAGGACCAAAGCCAGGTCCACCCAGGAATCTCACGGTGACAGAGATCAGTAACGGTTTCCTGATAACCTGGCAACCTCCCCCGGAACGTAATCACCTGATCCAGTATTACACCATCAAGTACAAGACGGACGGACCGTGGAAAACGCTCAACAAGGGACAAATCCGACCCGAGGAGACCAGCTATTTGGGTACGTTCTTATCGATAGCGCTTCAACTTCATGCATGTGATTATTTCAAAGGGTCGCGAAGTAACGAAACTCGTTCGGTATTTTCTGTTCCATGGCGACACGCCGAGTACAGTGAAGAATTTGGTCGGTGGTAGGACCTACTATTTCCAAGTGTTCGCCAACTCGGCAACGAACTACGGCGCCAGCGAGCAGGTGAAATTCCCTGTGCCTGCTCGTGTGAAGCACAAGGCGATAACCGCGGGCGTCGTCGGTGGTATACTCTTCTTCATCGTCGCGATTATCCTCAGTATATGCGCGGTGAAGATTTGCAATAAGCGGAAAAGACGAAAACAGGAGAAAGGTAGGCCAGGACCGGCAAGACGCGTCCGCTCGTCGCTGTTTCTCCACGTCTGGCCTGCGCCTGGGCTCTCGGTCGCGTCGCCTCCTTCCGTCGAACGTAGAGCGTCAGGAAACTACTAGGCGCCAGGCTGGAACAAGGCGACGACGACCTGGGTAACGCAGGAGCTAGGCGAGCGCCCGTGAACTCGAATATGTGCCATGTTAACATAATCTTGTAACGTTGTAGAACTGCTTTCAGCGTATAGTATGGTGGCCTGCAGGGTCACCGACGCCAGGAACGGCGCAGGGCAGGGGCCCCAGGGAACAGTGCCTTTGAAAAAGTGAGTGTCTCCCGCAGGATGTTCCATTTTCTCATACAGGTTTCACCCAATTTCGATACCCCCACAGGGGATCTTTCGAAGATTTAATGGCAATTTAAGGACGTAGACCGAGGAGGTCGCACCTGCACCGTTCAAACATTTCATTTTGCCACCGGAATTCATTGTCCCGTGGTCAAGGAACGATTGTTTGGAACAGAGCGAAAGAATTGGAAGCGAACCGGGACAGATGCGACCTCAAAGAGATATATACATCACTTAGGATTAGCCAGAGCTAGCAAATAAGACCACTCCACCCCTTCTTACGAGCATTAGGCGACCGAAGCACCTCAAGCATTTACGAAACCTTTCACGAGTAATCAATAGCTGACAAAATATTCAAGCTATATACCCGATTACGCATATACATCTCTATATTCTCACGAATATATCGAAATATATATTTACATAATCGTATCGTTCGTTCGACAACCCTTCGAAGCTCTACCGTCGAGGAATCGCAATATTTGTCGTTGAGAATGTCAGACGTAAGTATCGGTTATCGAACGAGCGATATCCTTTCTGATAACATATCTCAGAGTAAATCGTAAGTCGAGAGAAAGAAATGCGGGAGAGAATATTCTTATTCTCTCCCACCTGTCTGCTCGATCCGGCTTAACGAAACAGCTATCACCCATTCCCCCAAAATTCAGATAACGAAAGAAATAAATACAAAGAACGAAACGAAACGAAGAGTACGCATAAAATGTAGAGAAGAACAGAAGCAACCCTCTTTTGATCTTGCGCCATGTACATGAAACAACACGAGACCGCAGACAATATGTCGCGTAGCGCGAAAACGGCAGACTAAACCGCAGCAGCAGAGGTATTTTGGACGAGGTTGGAGAACGATCCATTTCGATGATCCTGAAGAAAAATCCGACGAATCTATTCGCGTCCGTCTTTGCGCGTGCACTGCGAGTTGCTTCGGGCACGAGAGAACAATCGAGCGATACTTTTGCGCTCGGCCTGGTCCACGAACACGGAAATAGTTTCAGTCAATTTCCGAATGAAATAGCTCGGCGAGCCGAGCTATTCGACTCGCGTCTGACAGTTTCGGTGCCCGTCGGAATTTTGCCCACTTGTTACGAAACTATTTAATTCCCCGACTGCGCGAGACTCGTTGCGACGGAACTTGGATCTTTCCTCGTCCCTAAACTCCGACTTCCGTCGAACATTTCGCCGATCGGCCCTTCGGACGATCGGACTAGACCAAGCGCAACTCGCTCGACGCCTCGCGCCCGTCTTTCGTCGCGTTCAGCGTGCAGCTTACGTTAGAAACGAACACAAACGATACGAAACGGAGAATACAGTGTTTATTATCGAACGATGACAAGAGAGAAAAGAGAAAACGGTCGCGAGAGAGAGAGCACGCTCGGCCGACGTCATCGCACTTTCCCGACGAATCGTACGTACGTATATGCACATACGAGAATCGGCCTCGATAACCGAGGTGTTCAGCTTTGAAATCACGCCAGGCGGACTGCACGTGTAGTAGCGGGTACTCAGCCGACTATTATGATTTCCATCGTGGCATCCAAAAGTCCACAATACGACTGCAGTGATGCCTATTCTGGATCGTATGTCGCCTTTGTTTCCCCGCGACGAGCCATTTCGTTTGTCGTTCGACGCCCGTTTCTTTCCCTTCGCTTTTTCTTTTTTTATCCACCCTACCCCCTTCCTCGTTTCTTCTACCCACGCCTTTTGTTTTCGTTCCTTCAACCCGGCTGGTCAACGACCGGATGATTTTCACGCGGATAATTCATTCACCGTCCTTCATTTTCATTGACGCCACCCCACGCCTCGTTTTCTGCGTTATGTTCCCGAACTTTTTTACACGGATCGCCAACACGTCGATTCATTCCTTTCGAGTTCCTCTTGGGCTTATCGCGAGGCTGTCACCCAGCATAAAAATTCTCTTCGCACTCGCTTCACCGCCGTTGCGTCTTTTATTTTTCCACGATTCTCAAGGAGAGTCAAATTTTACGCGTGTGTTTTATCCGCGCCGTATCACCTCTTTAAATCGAATTCGCAAAATTCTCAGTACGCAATTTATCATGAAAATATTACCGCGCTGCGCCGCACCGATTTCCATTGGAAATGTGCACCAGCTGCCGTCGACCATAAATGTTTGTATTAACGTAATTAATGCTCATTTGATATTTACGCGCATAATATTGAACCAGTACGTAACCGGTGTATTTATAATCAACCGCGAGTGGATTTACCCGAAGACAAATTATTCCGCTGAACGCGAATTAATCCTAATGGACGAGATCGCGATTCCGATCGCGATTTTATTGGACGTGGAAATAAGTGCGTATTCCTTCGTGTTCCCTTGTATCGTCCATTGGTCCTGCCATCGATCGACGTCCTCGCGATAAGCCCCTTTTTTCGGTTTACACGCACGCGCGTATCCCTCGTGCAACTATGTATGTGTCTTCCGCGTTCTCCCGACGGTTTTCACGAAACGAGCCGATAATGCACGTTTATACCTACACGTATATCCAGAACGGGCTGGACGGTTCAGCCACTGCCAAGATTTTCAATCGCAGGCCCGGATTCGTAGTCGCGCTTCTCAAAAATTACTTGAAAAGAGACTGAAATTGTCCGGAAGACGAAAGAAAGTATCAAGAAATGCAAATCGGAATAGCAAGGAAGCGCACAAACTACGAACACGGTCCTGATCGAACCTCGACGATCGGCGCTCGAGGATCGCGATCAGAGCAAGGATCAGAAGAGAGCCAACGCTTAGAATTACAGAATTCTGTCGGGGATCGAGAAGTGTCGGAGAGAAAGAGCGACGGCGGAAAGCGAAACCGTAAAGGGGAAAACAGTGGAACGGATCGAGCGTATCTCCGACTTAAAGGGGCGCCGCTTCCGATTCTCGCTCTTTTTCTCTGGCACCGCTTCTCGGTCGGCGATCCCGATAGAAACAAGAGAAATTTGGCGAAGAAAACGCGCGCTAAGGCGAACAATGAGAAGAAGAGCTAGAAAATGCAAAACGTGGGCGTCTCTTGTCCTCCTCTCTCTCTGTGTTTTCTGTAGGTCGACAAATCTAAACGCGTGCGGCGAGTCAGTTTCGACGCTGACCCGTTGCAGCCCGTTGAATCCGCAACTACCACCACCACCACAACCTCTTCATCAACCACCACTTCCTACGCAAGTAACCACCCCCGCCACTGCCACCTCGGAGCCGGTCCACGAGCAGGCCCCCCCGAATCGTGATCGTGACCACCACGCGCTCCACCTCGATAATCGAGATTACGAGAGCGTGTATATCATAGAGAGGCGGAACAGTAAGCCTAACATCCGCTAGCCACACTGAAAATAAACCAAGTACTACCACTACTACTACTACTGCTACTACTACTACTATTACTGCTACTACCATCACAACTACTACGTACCCGAGACAACGGTTGCTCCCGAGACCACCAAACTAAGATCTCGCCGACGGTATACATGTATGTGTTTGTGTGTGTCTGAAAACATCTAATGCCGAACGATCGGGCCCGTCGATCGGTCAAACGAGATCTGATCGATGCATTCGTGGTTCGTCGTTGATCGATCGAGCGAGCAAACGCCACTTGCCGCTGGAACTTGTCCGTTTACCAGTGTTACTACTACTACTTACCTACTGTTACTACCACCGCTACTACTACTACTCTATTACTACTACTACTATTACTACTACTACTGCTACCATTACTACTACTACTACTACCACCATCACTACTACTACCATCACCTACTGTGCGAAACTACAGCTCTGCAATGTTACCTGCTAGGACCTACTAATCTACCACTACCATCTACTTAGGATGATTGTCATGACTGTAGATGAGATCAGCAATACAGGCAATACAGCTAGGAGTCACACTAGTAACATCCAGTCAGTACCCTCTAAATACCTTCTTTCGGCGGACTTAGGGAGTACATAGATAAGAGGCAAGGCAAGACGGTAGATTGTTCAGTAGTCGAAACGAACGACAAATTATACGCTTGTGCCGCGACGTATGCGCGCCCCGCCACGCATACGTCGCGTCAATTGTTCGACAAGACACGTTGCTTCTTTTTTGCGTGACTGTTCGAGGCTGGCGAACGAAGCTGGTTTGTGCCGTATGCATTCCGGAAATGAATTGCCTACCATGAGACGCGTTCTGTTGCGTTCGATCGATGCTCATATTTTCAATCTCGCCTCGACGGCAATCATCGTAATCGTAGTTGTCGACTTGTTCATTCACGTTCTCTTTTAGTTTCTATCTGCCGAATGCATAACATTCTGCCGCATTATCTCATTTCTATCGTTTTTCAGTTTCTTTTCGTAATCTTTTTTTTCTTTCACTATCGTTCTATCGCTCGCTCCTTTATTGTCATTCACCACTCTGTTCACCAAAATCACCAACGCCATCCACCTCTCGCTCGACCCGTCCACTTTAACAGTCTGTCGTCTCTCGTTGCGCCACTCGCTCAATCGATAGACGATGCTCGAGGTCCAAGCGAATCGATGGTTTCGTCCCTCTAACAATAGCGATCGCGCTTTGCAGCCTTTTTCGATTCTTTTCGATGGAACCATCGAGGTCGCTTCGATTCCCTCGCTCGTGTATTAAAAGTTCCCGTGGAACTCGCGCAAAATTCTTGTACTTGTAGATGCACCATCTTGACGGTATCTCTCGTCGAAAATTCGATCGATAGTTTGCTTAAGGGCGAGTCCAGTTTAGGACGTTAAAAGTAAGCTTATATTTGAGAATTTTTTTTTTTTTACGAAACTGCTGAGCGGATTTTTTCAAAACTTTTAAGGTATTTTCTTTCATATTCTAACAATCAAAGTTAATTTTTTCGTTACAAAATAATCTATGGAAATAGTTTTATATAAACAAAATTGTAAGGCTTCACCACCGAAGTGTCAAAATTGCGAGATTTCTGGAACTTCTAATTTTTTCTTAAATAAAAAAAGCAGGTATTTTTTTATTTCTTATATAATCACATAGTTGATGAACCTAAAAAACTAATAAAAGTACAAAATTGGTAAATTGGTGGGACTTTAAAAGAAAAGTTATGACTTTGACTAAACATTTTCGTACTATTTATGCACAAGAAATTGTTTAATTGCATTTTTTTATAAAAGTTGGAGGTTTGTCGACAATGTAATTATATAAGGAATAAAAAAATCTTTGGTTTTTTGTTTTAGAGAAGAATTAAAGGCACCAGAATTCCTGCAAACTTGACACGCCGGCGATACGGACTTATTTATGTATTTCTGCTCCTGCAAACAATTTTTCAACCAAAAAGTTTCGTAAAAAGAAAATCCCAAGAGAAGAGCTTATTTTGAGTAGCCCTAAACCAGACTCGCTCCTTAATATTTAAGAGTACTCAGATATCAGTACTGACAGACGTTGTCGATCGCTTTACCGATCTGCCAGTATTGGTCCTAGCTCTTTATTCACACCTTTAAACCCTTCTTTCTCTTCACGTTACGATATCGATCACCAAACTTTAAACGAAACGTTCGCTTTTAAATTATTTTCTCTCACGTAGCATGTCACACACTTTGATTGAAGCATGAGAAAGTGAAATAGTGATTCAAAACGCAGTCGATAGTAATCAGGGTGCTTTACCATCGATCGAAGTTTTAACCGATATTTGTTGTATTCTTTTACTGTTTCCAGTCTATCGAATTTAGACGAGCCGTAATAAAGACGCGTTCACACACGAACACTCGGATATAAGCAAAGACAGCATATAGGTAAGCCGCTAACCTGCGGCTCTACCCTGAACTGCATCCAGACACGACTTTTCATTGTATATTCATTATTGATCGTTCATCTTGATCGATGAACATTGTTGTCTGAATATGCTTGAACCCCTTTCTCCCCTTTTATCGATGACCTTTATCCCTATACTTATTACCCTTATATCCCCTTTTACCTTACTATCCCCGATTTATTTTCTTTTGTTTCGTTCCGAGGGTTACTCGCGAGTTACAATTTTGTTTCGTCTTCGTTGAGTACCTTCCGTTGGGAATGATTTCGCGCGATCGATGGGAACCGAGAATCGCGCGTTTTAATCAAATCGAAAACCGTGAAACGCAACGCCCTCGATGGGAACATTATATCTATTTGCTCCCTAAAAACCACCGCCTGGAAGTAACGTTCAATTATTTAGCGTTATATTTCTTATATCATTATCGCCACGATATTGTTTTTTGTGAATGTAATCGTTGTGTTACAACATTCTCTCTCCCCCATCTTTCCTTGCTGCCGGACCCGAAGGAGGAGAAAAGGTGACGAGTTTCGGAGCACCTAAATCCACGATTGCTATCACTTAAAAAAAAAATTGGGCAAAGAGATCTGAAAAAAGAAAAAAATATTTTTGAAAAAAAAATGAGCAAAAATAAAAAACAGAAAGATCCAATCACTGGCAACGCCCACCCACCCACCACCCACGTCACGCCCGACCACTCGTGCACCGGAATGCGCATGAGCATGCCTCCCCCTGCCTGCATCCGTTATTCGTTATTATATACGTACACGTAATTGATTTCATAATGAATATCTTGTACGTTTAACTTGTACGTCTGCCTTCCATTATTATGTTCGTTTTTTTAACTAGCTCCTTGTTTCCCTTTTTGTTCATGTTAACGTTGCGTGTCTCTAAGTCGTTGTTGCACGTTCTCGCTGTACGCGGCGGCCGTTCAACTTCGTCGAAGGAAAATGGAAATTTACATTCCGCAGACGAACCGTAAACACCGCAACATTTTATCAGCAGAACCGAATTAAACCACGAGTCGAAGAAGTTCGCTTATTAACCACCTACGAGTTCCATCGATAAAAACAACGCCGAGCGTCTCCAGAAGCCGACGAGGATTTAATTCGGTTTTGCAGAGACCACCACGCCAACATATTTCCTCTTCAAGGTTGAACGAACCGCCGCAGATTCGAATCGCCACGGCAGCGACCTTTCTAACGCTTGTTTTGTCCTACCCATAGACCTAGAAAAAGCCGAGTACCAGGTCTAAATCTCCTGCGCGAGATTCTGACTCCGGACACGCCTGACCCGTGCCGCGGCCGGCCGCTGGGTAAGATATCCCGGGCAGCCGACGGCCGTTTCGTCGTGGCGGACTCGGTGCTCAGCTCGGCGAACAACAGCATCGTGGACGCGTCGAGCAGCGACGACGGCGGCTTCCTTCCGAAGCAGCGGCTCAAGTCCTCCTGGCGGAGGCCGCTGGTTGGTACCAGTCAGCTGAGCCTCCGGTCAGACGGCAGCGGCGTCTCCATCAACGGTGTGCTGCCGACCATTCATCACGGGACGGTGAACTCGTTGGGGAGGATCGCGCCGGCCATCTGCACGATATCGTCGCCCAGGTTCCTAGCCAGCTCGCCGAGCGGGCCACAGGTGCCGTGGACGCCTCTCTACCTGAGCGACCTCAGTTCGGTGAGGCAGCCGTCCTCCGGGGAACGCTCGTTCCCGACGCCGCCCGACTATCTCCAGCTGAGGAGCATGCACCAGCGGTACAGCCAGGAGCTGCCCTCGCTGAAGGCCATCCACGCGGAGTCGCGAAGGTTCGTGCCTGTCCAGCCTCTAGCTACGTCCTCGCCGCCGCAACCAGCCGGCAGGCCGAGGGCGAGGCTACCGCCTAGACACGCGAGGCACGCGAGGTCAGCTCCGGAGCTTGCCGCGTCCCCCGACCTGGAGACCTCGCCGGAGAGCAGATCGAGCAGCTCGGGCTTCGGCAGCAAGAACACCTCGCAACAGAACCAAAGTTCGAGGAGCGGCAGCACCGTGGCCGAGTGGCGACCGCCGCCCTACAGACCGCCACCTCCGCCTCTAGTCGGCAGGTGGCTGGAGCTGCAGGACCAGGCGAAGATCGGCCACACGCACATCCAGAACGCGGTGGACGCGGGCAGCGTGGACGGCCACTACGAGTTCGATCCCGTCTCGTGCACGCCGACGCCCACGTCCGCCTCGACGCCCACCAGGGAGGAGAGGCCGCCCGTGCACCAGATCCACACCATCCACGTGCCCCACATTCACCAAGTGCACACGGTACACCATCAACCAGCCAGGTACAGCCGGGACAACATCGAAGCTCGCGTACAAGCGATGAAGGCCGAGTTCCATCAGTTCCGGCAACGGCAGGCGCGGCGAAGGCAGAGCGCGCATCTGGAGAGCGCGTGTTGACGGCACTGTTCAAACTAGTATTATAAGGTCGCATCGTTGAATTTCCGTAATTCGATCGTTGCTCCGATTCGCTAATCGCGACGGCAGCTCGTCAACGGACCAATCGCTACTTGGAAGGCTTCGATTCGGAGCGACGACGCGCCGCATCCTTCGCGAAGGAGCCAAGTAGATGGGACGACCAGGTAGATTCGTGGGGAAGTCGAAGAGAACCTAGCGAATCCCGGCTGTGACGCAATCCACGCGAGTACCGATTCCAAGCGGACGTCGCCCGTGATCATCATCGGAGACCAACTGTCAAAGCACAACGAGAATCGTCGTACGCGATTATACCAGTGTAGGCAACTTCAAGTCAATTCTACTTCGGCTGAACAACCATCTACAAAACTAAAGAAGGCTGTTACAAGCTCGTCAGCTCAGGATACATAAATTTTCGCCAACGCGACAACACTAACGTAGTAGAGCTATGCGTTAAGCGGACACCGACGGAGTCCGATCGTTTACCGGCTCGAAGCGAGGCCAGAGATCAACGTTTCGGAGGATCCAGCGACCGGACGGAGACGATTCGAAGTCCGAAGATCATTATTATTGGTCATATCTCGCGCGTACCGACAACGCCTACGTCCGATCCGAAGGACTGCGATTTTTAGCGATACTATATTATAACATAGAGGGAAGAGCGATGATCGCAACCGGTAAGAACGCGAAAGAAAGTGGAGGATGTTCGCCCGAGATATCTCGGTGGGACTGTCTTTCGAAGCGGCAATAGAATATTCCCGACTGACAAATTATTCGGAAAGACAAGCGGAAAAGAATATGGAAAGTGCTATTGGGCAAGAATGATAAGACACGACGGCATGACACTCCAAAGAAACTGTACCGTGCTCCGTATACCTTTAACAAAACGACACGTAAAATTAACCTTAATCGTACACTGTAAGTGATAATTTACAAAGAAAAAAATAAAAAAAAAAAAATACAAGAAAGAAATCGAAGCGAAAACACACAAACACACAGAAATAAGATAACCGATACACACGTATGCATACACGGACACATACATACATACATGACACACGTACACAGAGACACGAAAAACTACCAATGTAATTATATCGATGAGCAAATGGACTCGTGAAACGTGATATTAGGCCGAAGCTTGCCTCGAGATTGCTTAAGGACTCACTCGTACTGCACTGCCTGTTTAGGGTTTCGCTAGCGACCCAACATATTATCGGCACAATAATTTTTCTTAAGCAACGTAAAACGAGAATAAGTAACGTTCTTCGAATGTACTTGTGCGCACGCGTGCGCGCGCGTGCGTGCGCGTTCGGCGCGGGGCGGCGCAGGGCGGCGCGGTCGGCCACGAAGCTCGCGACACGCGCGTGCACGCTCGCCGCGATTCAAACACGACGCTTGCTCGCCCCCCACCCCAGCCTTTTCTACTTGAGTCGTACGACGCGACGCATCAAACGGGGGACCTCTTTTTCTCGACGCCGCGAACGCTTCCGCTCGCGACGAACTGCCAACGAAAGGGGCTCTGCCATTCCGTCTCCTCGCGTCGCGGCGAACGGATTCGCGGGAAGAGAGGAGGCCCCTTCTCTCCGATCGAAGAAATCGCGATGAGACCGCGTGCACTCGCGTGGACGCGATCGCCGATCGGCCCTGACCCGCGCGCGTTAGGAAACAAACGCGAAGAAAGAGTTACACACGCGTACACGTACACGTTACACACGGGAGACATATGTAAATCGACACAACATAATGTACACGAGATGAGACGGAAGAAAAGAGAGAGAGAGATATATATATATATATATATAGATATACATGGATGATAGAAACACATGATACACGCGCATACACGAAACGGCGTTCTTCGAAACCCACCTAATTCTCACCAAACGCATTGTATTAAATCATCTCGAGTCGAGGTCGAAGCCTATGGACGGCCCGAAGAGTGTTCGACGGCGAAATACGGGCTAATCTCGATCGAGTTATACACGGCGACCTAAAACGATCGTTTCACCGACCGAACGTTCCACGGAGTTTTCCGATTCCGAAACTGCTTCTTTCCGTTCTCCTTTTTCCTACGTTCTCTTCGGTTTCGTTTCCCCTCGTTGCGTTCACAAACGTCGAACAGAGAGACGGAGAGAGAAATCGAATACTCTCGGGCCGTGCCATCGCGCGATCACTTTTTCCCCTCGACGTCTAAGCATTTTACTTTTTTTTTATAGTACAAACACTTATTTATACGTACGTATTATACATACTTATATTATATAAATATTAGCAAGGGCCCTACTCACGATTCAACTATACTTCGTCGAACCGTAAAACCAGCCGACGCGCAAGACGATACTCTATCGAGGCAAAACGCTCTGTATAATTTTCGTTAAAATGTAATCTCTGTGTGCGTCCGCGAGCAAGTGTGCGTGAGTCTGTCGTGCGTGCGTACGCGTGTCTGTGTGAGAGTGTGCATGTGCGCGCGTGAAAGAGAAGCCTGAGAGACTGAGAGACGTAGAGACGCGAAAAACTGCCCGAGAGACGCGCGACTATTCGCGGCGTGAAAAAAAAAAAATATATATACACGCGTATATAGAAAACGAAAGCAAAGAGAGAAATAAGCGGAGGTGACGCGAAGGAGTACCAATATTCTAAAGTAATTCTAATGGTTGAATTAATAATTTGATAATTAATTGATATTGTAAATCGTAAACGACCGTAGCGTGTAGCGTATTAATCAACGAGAACGACGAACGCGATGACGATTAATTCATTAAATTAATTACTATAACCCGGGATTATAAAAACGAGAGAGTGTGAACGAGTGCGAAAGAGAGAGAGAGAGAGCGAGCACGCGCGAGCGAGAGGGAGAGTGCAACGGGGAGTCGAGGGGCCAACGTGTACAAGCTTTCGATCGATCGTCGCTGTCGTATCATAATAACCGAGTTAGAGGAGCGCGTCGATCGACCACCGAGATCTCTGCCCGAGTGCGCGCGATCTGCGTGGTAACGTTGACATCGTCGAACCGCGTTCATTGTTCGCACCGAGAATAATAAAGGACCGAATGACCGATCGGTAATCTTTTTGTACGTCGAATGGCCACGATCGAGTCGAATCATCCAATCGTTTCTTCGACGAATGCGAATCTCGACGAGGCAACGCCATCGCGTAGATGGATTTGGGAGAGAGACAGAGAGAGAGAGAGAGAGAGAGAGAGAGAGAGAGAGAGAGAGAGAGAGAGAGAGAGCAAGATAGAGAAGCCACACGAAGGGAGAAAAGAAATCGGAAACGTCGATCGAGAGTCTCTGTCGATCGACGTTTTTCTGGATTTCCCTCGAAGCGGCGCCCCTCGCCCGTTTAGACGGCCGACGAATGAAAAACCGGATGAGAACGAGCGGGAGAGAAAGATAGAAAGCGGGAAACCAACCAATCGATATAGGCATATAAGTAATGTGTAGATATATCATAGTTAGATACAACGATCTCAAGAGGACGCTTGCAGAGAATGGACGATCGGTATAGATCGCAGAGCGGAGAATGAGAGCATCTTTGACGATCGCGAGTGCCGCGGATGAAGATCGAGCGTCGTCGCGCGGCACGCACGCTGAGGCGGTCTTGGTTCGTGTGGGCAAGAATGAGATTTAGTGAGGAGTATGTACACATGTGTATACAGAGATCGAGAAACGAAGAGAGATACGATATATAGAACGAGAGAAAGGACAATGGTTTCGCGCGATCACGCGTTAAGTGAATAATATGGTTGAATCGTGAATTCGTTCGTGTAACGTTCGTCATCAACAATCATTATCGATAACTTCGTTTCACGTCTATTCCTTTCGTTCCTGAGAAAAGAGAAGCCATCTTCGTCTTCTTCTTCCTATTCTACTTCTATTTCTATTTCTTCTTCTACTTCGAACTCTTCTCTGTCTATCTCGGATCATTGCTTTCTTTGCGTTCGCGGTCACAACACTTCGTCGCGTTATTTATTTAGAATTCGTGCGAGTACGAACGTACCGCCGGATGTGGATGAAATTAATTTAGATATTCGCTCTTTACGTACCTGAAAGCCATCTGGCATAGCATATTTTTCAGAGTCGCGAGTGGAAATTCTCTCATCTCTCGGAGCAGAACGTTCGCGAGTCACACCGTGTGCCTGCGAAGCAACAAAGATACGTTATTCGACGATCGATAAGGATCACAACGAGATTGGATAGATCGATTTAATTTCACGTTCCGCCTATCCAGCCGCGTTTTTCATTTCGTTCTCCGTTGATTCGATATCGGTAATGCTCGCGACAACGCGAAGTCGCGGAAACGTCTCGGAGAACGACGCATCGAAGCAAACGCATAATTGTTTCGTAAGCAAATCGATCTTCGAGCTGTCGGCGCGCGACGCGATTCTAATTTTCCTTATCGTTCGTCCGCGAAAATCGCTTCGATCGCACGCGCCGCGACGTTCTTCCGTACTGTCTGTCCTCGCTACTTTCGCCTGTCGTCCCTCCTTTTCGTCCCGTACGCGCGACACAAAAAAAGCAGAGAACAAATATAAAACCAGAGAAACGAGTTTTCGTTTGTCACATTCGCAAGTGCTCGCTATTCACCTCCCATTCTTTACCGTTTTATTGATTGACCTTATGCTTTCTCGCGAACCTCTCCCCACGAGAAACTCCAAGACGTACTAACCTAGGACAAATTGTAGAACAATTTATTATCAAATAAAATGAAAAATAAAGCGACATTTGAAAGGAAAAAAAAAGAGGAAGACTCTATATATGGGACATGTCTACGTTTTCACTCCAATCCCCTCCATTAGTATGCGACTCGATTTCAGACACAGGTACACGACACACACACACACACAGAGATACGCATCCATTCGTACATGGCATACGCACGACGCACTCGTTCGGTATCGAGATGTATCGAGTATAAAAGTTCGATTTACATTTATAGAGAACGAAACGAGGAAGAAACTGCCCTCGGTACATATTAACACGTTGCCCGGCTTTTTAAACGGAAAGATATACATACCTATACCGATTATAGTGTATGATATATTATATTATCGTGTATTAATATAATATATTACGTTAATATCATATATAATATATATACATATACAAATATACATATACCATAGTTTATAACGTTCAGATCTAATAAATACAAACGTTATTTTAGAAATCTGCTTCTCGTGATATTTTCATTGCACCGAGCACGTCTTACGCCCACGCGTGCCAATCGTCCACGTTTCGCGGACGCGGCTCGAGAGGTAAGAAAACGTTCACGGGTTCAACAAATCAAGAACGATACGCGTTCGCCAACGCGATACGCAATTATCGACGGCAGATGGTACAACGCGTCCCAGAAACGGAATCGGTGACGAAGGAAATAAGATCATTGCCAGTTCAGCGTAACCAGGCCACCGTCCTGTCCTAGTCGTTCGAGAATGCGAGTTTTCGCCACGACAATCGCGGAATCTCAGTCTGTCCGCGATTCGTCGAGACGCGGCGTGCAGGCGACCCACCATTTAAACCCGCGAAGAAGGGACGTTTGCGCAACGCGTCTACTGCACTGATTACCGCGAATTACCGCAATTTCCATGATTTCTCTCGATACAAAGCGACGCTTTGCCGCGATAACATTGGAATGTCCGACTTCAGTAGTAGCCGGAGAGTTGCTGGTATCTGCTCGCCGCGGCTCCGTCGGTGAATGAGAATTAATGAGGTCCCGCAAGATTCCGCGTATTTTAATCTGTCAAGATTGCTCAAGCATCGGCCGTAAGAACGACTCAATTTACGCTCAAACTTCCAAGTAGAATAGGGATCGAGGACTTTACCTTGAACATAACAGACGGCGCGGCGAACGAGACAGACGCGCGGAACCGCGCGGCGCGGCGTGGCGGCGCGCCGTTTCTGATTTCCGAGGATTCATTGGTCGCATGGCAGGTGGACCAGGAACAAGTCGTTCCCTTCTATGGCTCGTCGATGAAATAATACGGTCGGTATCATTATGCACGCATTTATTTCCAGTGTCCCGGGCACGTCCAATCCTGGATCGTGATCCATGCGAATGGATCCATTATCTCAACAGCGTGACAAGGCTGTGGGCAGTCTGCTAATGCGGCAAGGGACGGATGTGACGTAATCTGAGGTCACCCACGCAACTGGCGCGCGGCTCTGCCGACGGTGTGCAGTTTCGTCGTCGTCGTCGTCGATTTGACGGACGAACTTGATCGAAATTCGATGAAACATTTCCTCCGTACTTCGAAGATCGCCTCAGCTACGGGATTAATAGACTGCTTTGTTTTAAGGTTATCGTGCAGCATTTTAATATAGTATATCGACTGTAGTTCTTGTTTCTCAAATTTTTTATTAAAATAATATACATACATCAATGTTAACAAATGAGCCATTGTTTTCTACTTTCAGTTCGGTGGTAGCATACATAAATTAAGTGATTTATAAAATATAGTTAACGGGAGAGAAAACAAATCAATTTTGCTTCATTCAATGCCCTGTTAATAGGGTCAATGGAACTACATCTGTATGACGACAATCTGTAATTAAATACAGATTTATTTCGAAGAATTTTCTGAGAAACACACAATTTAATTTTGTTGCACAAATTCAGAGCAATTTATATTAAAGTTAATTATTTTAAAAATAAAAATTAAGTCGGCAATAATTCTACAATCAAACATTCAAATATTCAAATATTCAAGCATTATTTGAATAATTAGGAGTATTAAAATATTCAGAGTGATCAATTTTCGATACTGGTAGTGCGCCATTGCATACTTGTAACTATTCAAACATTGTTCAAGGATTCGAATACACCTTATTCGAATATCAAATTGAAATTCTACTGCTATTCAAACGTCTGAATATTCGAATGGTTAGAACATTCAAATATTCTTAACAGCCCTATTCAGGCTACAGTTGTAAATATTGGTGTAATCAAATAATTCGAATAACTTCGAAAACGAATAGTTTATTCTAACTATGCCAATAAATTGTTCGAATATTCGAGTATTATTCAAATATTTTAATACTGCGTGAAAAAGTATTTCAATATTCTAGACTCGTAATCAGTACAATAGTACAAAATTCGAATATTCCGAATATTCAAATACTTCTAATTATTTGAATAATCGAATACTTCTTAATCTATTCGTGTATTATCCTCTTCGAATAATATTTGAACATTCGAATTGTTTGAATATCAAAATTGAATTCAACTGATATTGTAATATTCAAATATTCTAATATTCAAATATTTAAATATTCAAATATTAATAACAGTCATAGTTCAGACAGAGTTTCTAGTTTTGCATATTTAAGTATGTTATTATAATCATGATCTCTAATCTCCATTTGGATTACTACGAAACGCGCAATAAATCTAAGAAACTTATCTTGCACATATTCAGTAAGATAATCATATTTTTTATGCATAGGATTCCAGATAAAAAATTCAGAATAAACGATTATATTCCAAAGATCGTTAAATAAATACATTAAGAAGCAAATAATTATTTCTTTCATTGTCTATTTACGTTTACCGTTAAAAAAGTTGAAACAGAAAGGTGTTAAGTCTCCGAGGAGAAAACCGAAACCGTGAATTCGTGGCGAACGCGATCGCAATGTAAATAGCCGCGACCGGAAGTCGGCATCTTCGTTACGAGAGCGCCATGAGGCACAATTACGCGTCGTGGGCGTATAAATAAAAGGAGGGACCGCTGGTGCAGGCAGCTACACCTATCGCGTCAACTATTTCGCGACTCGATGTCGAGACGAAACGCCTGCGAGTCTTCGACCGAAGATCAATTGGTAAATGAAGCCCGAAAAGAGTAAATTGGCCCACTAACTGCGATTGGGTCGATGAAAATTGACCGCGCCTCTAAATTTAGGTCCATTCTAGATCACCGTCGGACGTCTCTGTTCAACCGGCCCGTTTCTATGTACCGCCGAGTGTAGCGAACCTTCAATCTCCATTCGGGGCCGCTTAATTCCTTTGAATCAGCTCCGACCACGAAAGCGCGGCGTTGAAAAGATGCAGATTCGACCGGTTGAATGCAGAGATAATTCTTCCGTTCGCTGTGAAAGAGCGAACGTCGATTCTAAGTTCAACGTACAGGAATGCGCTATTAAAGAGTCTGATATTTTATTATTCTAATATTAAACGGAATTAAACCCAGTAAGATATAAATAATACAGATATAATAATGATTATACCTACCTTCAATGGAAGGTTTTATGTAACTACTTACATTAAAAAAAAAAAAAAAAAAAAAAAGAAAACCTAAATTACATTAAAGTCTTATAATTATTTAATCTGTTTCTTAATGTTTTTAAGTTACCATGAAAAAGGTCTACATCATTCACATATGAGTTAATCAATTCCATGATTCTATGTATGAGGTCTCTTTCTTATATGTCTCGCTGGAGCCTTGATTGCCTCTAGAAAAGCAGAAGACTTGATCTTACCTCTTATAATTTTAAAACGAAAAGACATATCTGTAATTATTCTTATAGCTTTGTGCTTGTCATATCGCCCAAAAGTGGTCTGTGGTCTGTGTGAGTTTATTCATATTGCTCAACCCTTTCTAAGTGTACGAATGTATGTGGTACAACGTGCAAATACAATATATTTTGAAAACGATAATTAAATAATATTGTGTAGTAATACACAACGAGCCAGAAAATATAGACGTACAAAAGTCAGTAGTACAACTTTAAAACTGAAGCTACATTTTTCACCTCAATACCGATAGTCGCACCCAACCTTCCGTTTTCCTACGATTACTTCCTGTTCGGTTTTCCATGCAAAAACGTCGGCCCGTGTCCACGTACCCCGAGCAATGTAGCGCGCGGTGGGTGTGTCGGAGCGCAGAAACGGCGCTAAAGAAGCGCATTCAGCGTCCACCGCGACCATAGAATCGTCTGGTAGCATGCACGTATCCCCCGTCGAGCTCCGTTACCCCTTCCCGGTTACTCTGCTTGTTACTGGTGCTGTTCGGCGTCGTATCCGCTCGGATTGAGCGAGGCGGAGCGATTACTTGGTTATCATCGCAACCACCGGGCCACTCGGTGAGCGAACGTTCCACGGTGGACGAACTCGACGATCCGCAACAGCCACCGTGTTGCTCGATTTCGTGCATCTCGACAAACCACGATCCCACCGTCGCAGCAGATCGCTCCTTCGGTTTTCTCGATCGTCGAGGCGAAACGGAGATAACAGGGGGTGAAAAGCTCGGTAAATTCGACCGCGGGGTTTAGGTGTTGGAAGTGAATGCACGGTGAGTCGAGGCGGCGGTGTATCTCAAGACCGGTGTGGCGGGTACGAAGAACGAGGAAGGGGAGGAGAGACGGTCGAAGGAGGATGCAGCAGCGCTGATCGGTGCAACAGAGCGTCGATCGCGCGAGTGCCGCGTGCCGATTAATTGTCGCAGGTGGTGGCCGACGGTTGATGAGTGTGGGTGATGACAGATGTGTTTTGCTCCCGTGTTCCGTTCGCCGTCGTCGTCGTCGGTCGCGAGGTGTGAGTTGCTCCTGACGTCGCGTGCTCGCGCTTTCTCCGCGCCACAACCTCGGTGAAATCGGTGGATACGTGAAACCGAGATCGGATAAATCTGCGAGAAAATGGTCGTCGCGACGAGGACCTATCAGCTCCTGGCGATCTGCCTCTGTTACCAAGGTGAGTCCGCTTTTTCGAATCGGCGAGGATTAATCTAACGCCGGAGGGGTTCGAGCATCGTTGATATTGAACTTTGCGTATATACAGGCTGAACTCGCTTGACGGTCGCGCGTAATACATCAGAAAATTAACCAATTCGCAGAAATTGAGCCGAGTCTATATACGTTGGTTACTTATCACGCGACGGTTCGCGCCAATCGCCGCCGATTGTACCCCCGTTTGCCACGTTTCACGCGTTTCTGCCGGCATTAGGTTTGCTGGCAATTCGCTTTATTCTTTCGTCTGTTTCAGCTTTCAGCTACAGCTTGGTACTGGAAGAAGAGAAGGAGCCGAATTACCTGAACGCAGGTGTGGGAGAGTACGCGGTGTTCAATTGCGATTTGGACTTTCCGCACGAGACGCCGATTCCATATATTCTACAGTGGAACCGTGATGTAAGCTAAGCAAAAATCATACAGTTCCCACTGTTGAAGCTTTCCTCCAGGGCACGGCTTGCACCCGAAAGCTTCAACAGTGAGAACTGTGCGACGCTGGGCCGTGAAAGCGTCAAATCTCTGATAAGAAAACATCATCTCAAAATTTGGGGCTTGCGGCGTTCGACTCATTGATATTAATTGTTTTAAAAGGAACATGATTCGTTCCTTAGAGAATGAAGAACCCTAACATAACAGAGTTTACTGCGCAGCAGTGGTATTTATTATATCAATTCCTGCCATAGACCTAGTTTTCACACCAGTGAGACGCGGTTTGTGGTTTTCTGAGGAAGATCAAAGTGCTACTTATCCAAATGTATCGGTATCATCAGCCTCCATAACCGAAGAAAATCGATCGTTTCGTTCAAGGAAAAATTCTTGCTTTCCAACATTTGAAGATTAGCAAACGTGTAGAAGTTATAAAAAGAATTTGGGAACCAATTTTATCTCCGTCGTCGAAATCCCACGCGAAGTTATTGTACGAAAAAAACGCGTATGCAGGATGAAGCGCGATTGGCGATTAAAATGCGTTAAGTTAGCTAAACGAAGACTGGAGCTTGGCTAATCCTCGCTCGAGGTTGCGGCTGCCGAAGAACGGGAGCGCGTGCGAGCTCAACCGCGCAGAAAAGTGCTCGCTCAAGGCAGGGTAGGTGATTCGATTTCTTCGAAGAGTATATCTCCAATTCGATCCGCGTGGGAAGCACGCGTGTCTCGATCTGGATTTCCGTGACTCGAGTTCTCAATTTCGACACGTCGCGCAATATCATCGACGCCACGCGTTCGCACACGATAGTAATGCGGTTGCGATTGCACAATTTCTTTCGCTTCGGTTTCCCGCGATCGTCGTGTCGCGGTTTCGATCTTCGAGCATTCCCAATTCACCGAACTTCGCGACTCCGCTATTTCCCGGCACCCTCGAGCGGTTCTTTTATGTTTTCCAACGGCTTCGAGGTCCCCTTCCCCCCCCCCCCCCCCACCCCCGCCGTCCGGGTCTGGACTCGCAGACATCGTTAAAGATCAATCAGTAGGTCGACGCGTGCAGCGATCAATCGGGAGCGGTGTTAAAGCGCGAAAGGGACGTCGGTGCGCCTTGTCCGCTTCCTGTCCGCGCCGAGGAGGCGACGTTCTTTCGCGGATGTTGCATTGGACGCGCGTGCAACCGCACGCCGGAAACAGATTGAGCGTCGCGCATGGCTACCGCATAAAATCAAGTGGAACTTAACCTGATTGGTCCCTGATGCGTATGCAAAACAGGTGCTCGTTCCCTCTTCGTCTCTCGAACGGTGGTAATTGGAGTACGGGACGCAAGGCTGCATTATATCTAGTCACGGCAAGCCCGCGACACGAGGGGTCCAACCAGTGGGTCACTGCTAACGCATTGTCAGACGATTAGGGACGATTAGCGGCCTTTTCGCCAGCCTCGTTTTGACCGCGAGGGCTTAGCGTTTTCCATTTTTATAGGGGACGCGCGCGTCGCGTCGCAACCGCGCGATCATCTTCACGGAACAACCTAACCGAACTATGCCGTCTCTTGATTTCCTCTTTATACTTTCAACTGTTCGCTGATGTCGTGCAACGACGATAGAATCAGCTGTCTCCTTAAATTATTCTCAGAAATCATGAACAAACGAGTTCATCAATCAGAGATTTGAGGCTTTCACGGCCCGGCGTCATACAATTCTCACTGTTGAAGCTTTCGGGTGTAAGCCGTGTCCATGAGGAAATGTTTTCCCAACGTTTCGCTAGCATTGCAGCTAGCTTCTTCAGGGGATCGAAAGACACACTGAAACTTTCGATCCCCTGAAGAAGCTAGCTGCAATGCTAGCGAAACGTTGGGAAAACATTTCCTCATGGACACGGCTTACACCCGAAAGCTTCAACAGTGAGAACTGTATGAGTTCATCAATGTTTCGCGATTCTTCGAATCGATAAAGACGAGCGGGAGGCCAGACCCTTGCGTTCGCTGCGCGACGAGTCGGTACGTTTTGCGGAGAATCGTGACTGCTACTCGTTCGGGCAGTGAAAAAGGATGACAGAGTAATCAGAATCGATTAGCAGCGCGTCTCGAATCATCCCCTGATATCGGAAGGGAACCGCGGCCCATCTACCGATTTGTTCCAGGGTCGAACGATTTTCTCATGGTACAACGGACATCCGTCGGTGGGTCTGGGTTACGAGGGTCGCGTCCATCTTTTAGAAGACGCGACTACTCGAGGATACGGTCAGGGTAGCATCAATCTCACCAACATCCGTGAGAGCGACCAAGGATGGTACGAGTGCCGGGTAATCTTCCCGAACAGGACGCCGAACTCCAGGAACAACGGAACCTGGTTCCACCTCGCTATAGATGGTAAGGTCGCTCACTTTCTCGTATCCGTTAATCGACTAATTCGATAACAGCAAGTGGCGAAGGGAATTAACGCAGTTAAGTGGCAAGTGACTAACTCTGAGCACGGAATTGGGTCACGCTGGTGTGTGGACACTAACACTGGATAAAACCGAGGCTTATGACCGTGAAGTCTTGCCAGACTTTTGGCGAGGGGAAGTAAACGTTTTTATTCCGTCTGCGCATTTCTTTTGACTTTCATTCATTTGGTAAGACGCTCTAAATACTTTGCGCTCGTTGCATCGTTCCATCGCAATAACAATTGAAACGTATCGCTTCTTAAACCGATAATTGCACAGATCCTTGTAACGAATTGGAAAACGGTTAAAATTAGGGCTCTTACAACCAATTCACACGATACGGTTTTTTCTTTTACCGATTCAGTATCTTGAAAATACAAAATTGTGTATTTTCGCCACTACGTTCCGCTCCAAAAAATCTATAGCATAACATCAATATACGTGGACCGCTGCTTTCGGCTGTTACCGATTCGACAAAACACCGTATCGTGTGAATTGGCTGTTACTGTTGCTCGTATCTACAGGTACCCGAATTTGAATACTCGGATACCCGCTCAATTTAGATCCGAGCTCAATTTAGAACCTGAATATATCCAAGTACTCGAATACTCATCCGAGTATCCGAATGCGTCCGAGTACTCGGATACTCAAGCACTCAATTTATTTGCTTAATTATGAAACGAAACTTGAACTGGAATACTCGCACATTACTCATAATTGGTTCTCAAATCCGAGTTCGGATTTTAATGAGTATTTCGGATACGCGAATACCCGTACAGTAAAAGCTCTAGCTGAAAGTAATCAGGACGTCGGGCGATCGCAACTTTCTGAGACTGTGCTTTTTCGCAGCGCGAGATTAGAGTCAATGAAACGCTCGTTAACTTAGACGGAGTTCTGGTTTTTGCTCACAGAATTCGGTTAAATTGCAATGAAGGATTGAGTCACCCTGAAAACGAGCGAGAACGCGGTTAATCGTGGGAGATATCAATTATAAATATAATGGCCCCGCGGTAATTCTAGCTCGTCCGAGAGCATTGAACGACCTTGTGTTCCGAACAAAAAGCGACACACCTTTTCCCGGAATAACCGAAGATTCGACATAATGCCTCTGTCACGCATCGATTCGGAATAACACTTGCGTTTTGTGCACTCCATCGATGACAACTGGCTCGTCGATTAACCGATACTAATGAATCCCGATTGATTGGCGCGTAGCAATTATCGCAATTACAACTTAATTAACGGTTCGATGATTAATCCTGCTATTGGCGATATCGATCAAATTGATTGAGACAATTGTACATAATCCCGCTGATGCTTACTAACCTGAAACTGGGCAGACCCGTTAAATCGTTCAACCCAGGTGCGTCGCCGTTTCCGACGTCTGTTCCAGGCGAGAATCTTCTGGCGGTCCCGCCTGTGAACAGGACTGTGATGGAAGGTGAATCGGTCAGTTTTGATTGCGTCGCCAAAGGAGAGAAATCTGTTGTTTCGTGGTTCCGCGAGGGAGTGGAAATTACAGAAATCGAGGTACTCGAAAACCTTTCCCTTTAACCTGTTCATCGAATCGATCAGGACCGCATTTAAACTTTGGAGGTCCTAGGCACATCATTATGAGACTTCAAAGAAACAAATTTATTTCAGTTAATGAAACTGAAACACATTTTTTATGTTAAAGTTACACGCAATGCGAATAATTTGATAAAAGGTGCTGAAGAATCACTACAATTGCTATACAACCCAATGTTTATCGTTAAAATTGGAGACTCGAAGATTAAAATTGAACATTTGAAGAGGTAAAAATGAAAACTTGAAGAATTTTTTAGATTTCAATTTAGAGCTTTAAAGATTTAAGATTTTTAGTATTAAAATTGGAAATTTGAAGGTTTGTGATTGGGAATTGAAAAAATTGAATTAACGAAATAAAAAAAAAAACAAATTGGTAGAAAATTGGAAGGTTTCAGGTTGGAGAATTGAAAATTTGAAATTGCAGATTTAGGGACTTTTGGAGGTGAAATTCGAAACTTGAGGGTTTAAAGATTTTTGGAGTTTAAGCTGGAAATTTCAACATTTTAAATTGAAAATTTAAAGATTTAAAATTGAAGATTTGAATGCTTTTCAAATTTCAGTTCAGAAATTTGGGACACTTGAATATTTTTAGAGCTATAATTAAAGATTTCAAGTTGTAGATTTAAAGATTGTTAGAATCAAAATTAGAAATTTGGTAGTTTGAAGCTATAAATTTAAGAGTTAGAAATTGGAAGTTACAGATTTACAGATTTCTGGAGTTAAAATTGAATAATTAAGAGATTGAAGTTGGACTTTTGAAAAATTGAACATGGAAAATCGAGCCGAAAATATTATTTCCAATATAGAAGTAATTTTCAGCAGCTTCTAATGTTTGTATTATGATTTAAATACTCAATAATATGTGTTTTAACTTATTTTAACAAGTTTAGTATATGTAGGAGAAAGTTTTAACATATGGCCACATAAAAGATACCTAAGGCCCCAGCTTGCGCCTAATGCGCCTTATATTAAATGCGGCCCTGGAGTGGACCTTTCGCATAACTGAGAAAATGATTTTCCGGGCAGGATCTCAAGAGGAGAGCGTCCGTTGCCGAGGATGGAACGTTGAGGCTCAACGCGCCCGCCATGGGTGACCTCGGGGAGTACAGCTGCGTGGTGACCGGTGAAAACGGGGACCAACAGAGCGCTTCGGCCTTTCTCAACGTGCAGTGTAAGTATCCCCGTGATTACAATCGTCGTGTCTTTCGATCAATTCACGTGGCCTAAATACGTGTGGAAAAGTGTCTCTCTATCGGTGTCAGAGGGTGGAATACCGCACAGGACCATGATCGCACACTTTCGCCCAGGAAATTAAATAATCACGCAGACACGATAATGGGAATTACCAACGAAGACAACTGACGATAATGACGGAGTAATCAGAATCGTCGCGGGCGAAAGCTTCGTTCAATTTCAACCTCCCCTTCGTTCTTCGATTTAAACGAATACCGTGCGTCGCGTTGCAGATAAGGCGAAGGTTATCTACGCTCCTCGAGAAGTCTACCTTCCGTACGGAAAGCCGGCTCTTCTGGACTGTCACTTCAGGGCGAATCCACCCCTGACGAACCTGCGTTGGGAGAAGGATGGATTTCTCTTCGATCCGTACAACGTTCAGGGCGTGTTCTACAGGAGGAACGGTTCCCTGTACTTCAGCAAAGTCGACGAAACTCATTCCGGAAGCTACACCTGCACCCCGTACAACGAACTGGGTACCGAAGGTCCGAGTCCAGCGATCACGGTGGCAAGTATTGTTTTCGCAATTGAGCACAAATTTTAAAGAACTAAACGATTGTACAGGGCGGTGCAAAAGTAACTAACTGATGTGAACAATTTCTAATTTCTTTCATTTCAATTTTTTTCTTTCTTTTTTTTAAGCATTGTTAAAGAGATTATTATCGAACATTGGTTTTGGAAATATAATTCTGTAATTTTAGTTCGCTGTACAACTGTATATCTTTTCATAATTAATCTTTCAGATCTCTTCTACAATGCCTGAGAAAAAGGAAAGAAAAAAATTGAAATTAAAGAAATTACAAATAATTCAAATCAGTTCGTTTATTTTGCGTCACCCTATACTTTAGACGATTAAGAGGTTGCAAGACCAGTGCTAAACCGTTCCTTTATTTTCCAATTGGTAAACATTCGGAGACCCTCTTTTCCTCTGACGTCGTTTCACTCGCGCTCTCATTCTCGAATCTTTTCTTCTACAGGTCGTACAGAGACCACCGATCTTCACGGTGAAACCTCAGCATCTGTACATAAGGAAACTAGGCGAGAGCTTGGAGATTCCCTGCGATGCCAAGGACGGAGATCAATCTCACCGACCGTCGATCGTCTGGTACAAGGTAAATTTACCAGTCTCCAATCAGTTCTCATTGTTGAGGCCTTCAGGTGTAAGTCGTGTTCTTAAGAAAAAAGATTGCCAACGTTCATCTTGTGCGTCTTGTGGTGTTGCGGCATTTACTTGATCTATGCTTATGTTCGGATTCATGGAGTGCCAATGGGAGTCTTTTTAGTTGTTCAGCTGAACAATGAAAAATTTTGTTCAATGATGCTAGGCCTTGAAAGTCTCAAATCTCTCATTCTCCAATCGCTATTAATTTTTTTTTTTTTCCGGTCGATTCCTTGCATCGCATTTTATTTTATAGGATGGTTCGCCTGTACCGTTCGATAGGGCCATCCTGATCGGTGGCAATTTGACGATCGACAGAATCCAAGAACAAGACCGGGGATTGTATCAGTGCGCGGCTAGCAACGAAGCCGCAACAGTGGTTGCAGATACGGAATTAATGGTCCTGAATGTTCCGCCGAGAGCACCGTACAATTTAAGCGCGAATAGCAGTAACCACGCTGTGACCCTGACTTGGGTGCCGGGATATGTGAGGCCAAAGATGGAGTATTCCATCTGGTAAATGGGATTCGCACTAAATATCCAAGTCTTCGAGCCTTAACTAACATTTTTGGTCCGGGTACATAACACAAAGAGAATGTAATACTTTCTGCTTACGCATTAGGTACAGACCGACCGACACCACCGAATGGAGAACCATGAAGATCGTGTCTAGAAAGATAACCGAGGCAACGGTGCAAAATCTGAACCCCGGACGAGAGTACGAGTTCATGGTGCTTAGCCAGGACAAACACGGCGACGGGATGTTTAGTAAAACGCTTCGGATCTTCACTCAACCACGTACGTTCAGTTCTAAGGGTAAACTCACACGGACCATTTTCCGGCCATTTTCGGGCAACATGACAGCCACAAAACTGTCAGTGATGTCCGATTTATTTTCGTTTGGGGAAAACACAGCTTTGTGATTGGCATGTCGCTCGAAAGTAGCCGGAAAGTGGTCCGTATGAGTCTACCCTAAATCATATTACGTACTAGACTTTTGAAAGTACTATTGAAGCGATATCGATCAAATGGATTTCAGATCTGATCGACGAGAACTCGGCCTCAGAATATAGGAGTCCTCCAGGTAGGAACAAGCATGCTCACTTTTTTTACTGTATCCTTTGAAATCGATGTAACAAGTATTTTCATTCGGAAGATGAAAGGATGGGACCACCACAGAACGTCAGGGTGCAAGCTACCGTCGAAGGCTATTTGGTCACCTGGGAACCTCCTGCTTACGGAAAGGAACAAGTGAGACTGTACGCCGTCAGATGGTTCCGAGGACCACCGGAAATACTGTACGGAAGAGCGGAAACGACCGACACTTACTACCTAGGTAACTCAAACGCTATACTATACTGGGTGTAGCAAAATGTTAGAGATCCTAAAAAGCGGTGATTTCTGAGGTTCTTGAGGATTCCTGAGGTCTGAAACATCTTTTCCTTAACAAAGATGTTAGGCGGGGCTTTGTTAACGAGTTATTAACGTAAAACACCAACCAATCAGAGAGCATACCGTTCCCCGATGGTAACTCGGCACCCGGGACGCCACAGAAACAAGGATGATCTGATCTTACGAGATCAGGTACGCTAGAACCGAAGATACGTGTGACGCCAACCAATCAGACCTGCAGTCCTTCGAAGTGCCAAGTTGCCATTGGGAAACGGTACAACAGACTGGGGCGAACGATGGCGGAGTAATACCACTTATAGTTGAAGCCCGTGCTGAAATTCGTCCACAGTATTCGCATTGTGCTTGGTCATAGGTTTTTGTCAATATCTCGCTAACCCTTTAACGTCCAGACCCTTAAATCGTATTCTCAAAAGCGGTCAACTAATACATACATACTACTGTTCTTTTAAAGTCAACAGTATCATATTGAGTTGATATAGGATAAAGGATCCATTTACTGCCAAGTGCTCAATTACTGTCACTTCATGCTGTTTTACTTGAAATGGCAAATAAATATTATGAAGTCAAAGTCAACGAAAATTTAGTGTGTAATTCAAACTGCAATTCATATGATAGGAAAAGCAACTATTAATTTTCTTTTTCCATTAATTTTTATAAAATTGTGAGAATTTTTGGGGTTGATTGGAAGAGCAAAAATGATTGCTTCCCTACTGTCGAACAGGAAAAACAAGATAGTAAAGAAATGGTTGTAATTATGATATATGAACTAGTAACGTAGCAAAATATAATGTTTTAGCTAATATAAAGATCACAGAAAATGATGTCGATCATAATTCAGCAATTCATTAAGGTTTTTAATTTAATATTTGGTTAACAATGAATGGTACAAGCGTTTCAATCAACTGTCACGGTAACATAAGCTATTTCAGTTCTGAAATTAGTTCAGAGTGTTACAAAAAATGTTTTCTTTATTTAAACATGTTAAATAATAATAAATACATACAGAAATTTATGTGCTTAATCAATTAATACTAAAAATATACAATAATGTCAAATTTATTTCTTAAAGTGTCAGTAATCAGGCCATTTAAAATGAATGTTGCACTAGTACAACATTAGAAGTTGAAGGGTTAGAGTCTCCGAGGAAATTTTCGCTACGAAAACGTTTTTATAATCACCTCAGGAATTACCGCCTTCAAGAACCTGCAACACTTTCGTCACACCCTGTAGATATCTGCGAAAAACTTGGCGGAATCGTAACGTTTAACCGCGGTTGCAGTGAAAGCCCTCGAGGAAGAGAGTTACTACACATTCGAAGTAGCATCGATGTCGATGGCGGACGACGTGGCGACGAGCGAACGCGTCAGTTTGGAAGTCCCAGGTTATCGAAGGAACAGGGCGATTTCCATGGGAATCGTGGCCGGAATCGGCTTTTTGGCAGCAGCCCTGGCCGCCATATGGTGGGCAAGGAAACGCTTCTGCCATTCGCCGAGCGAAAAATAGAAAGAACCCTCGTGGAGCGATTTTTCGCGCGTTCGGCAAAACTGTTAGCAATCAGCACGCATATTTATATCATATACGTTGGTAACGCAAGCCGCAATTAATTTTCCTATTGTAGATTGATATGGTTAGCCAATAAAGCACGAGTTTCGTTTCTTTCTCCCGAGGGGATCGCGCGCGTTGCGCTCACTTTTCTCGTGCGATCGCGCGGCCTTTCCCAATCGGATTTCTCCGAGTCTCTCGTTCGTCGCAAACTTATAATCGTTATTATTAAGTATGTAATATAATATCGATCGCGTAGAGGGTAGACGATTGCGGGGGAGGAGCGAAGTGGGGGTTCGAAATCGGGTGGACGAGTGTAGACATAAAATTTGTATCCGGGACGGTATATTTAATTTACTGCGTTTACGTATATACATATAAGTTACTACAAGTGTTCTTGCATTGCATCGTTACATTCTGTATCGTTTAAAAGCTTTATTAGATAAGTGCACGTTTATTAAGGATTAGTTCTGGCATCTGATCATTATTCTGGGTACCAGGCTACGAGGGACGCGCAGGTTTATCGACGAGGGGAACACCGATGCGTCTCGCGAGCCACGATTCCAACTCGGTTATGACTATATGTATACATCCAATACGTTTTTCTATTGTAAATAAACTGTCTCGATTATCTATGCACGACGCCTTCCCTCGTTCTTACGCAACACGCCTGATAACTACCTCCGACTTATTTCAAGCCGAATGTACATACATCCGTTCCCTGCTATCACTATTGAAACTGCTAGATAAGTACCGAGTATTCCGCTAAAAATTTATCTTCCGCCTCTTTTAGCAGATTTTTAGACCAGTGATGAACAACCTTTGATTCACTGTGAGTCAAAACAATGGAAACAAAACACTATATGAGGGCCGCAATGAATGCAATATTGAATATTAAAAAAACAAATAAAGACTTCTCATTTATGGGGCACATTTATTACGTTTGATATAGAATAACTATAACACAGTATTTTTTAATTTGATTTACTTTTTATTAGTAACGAAGTTTAATAGGAACATATATATTTACCTATTTATTAAAAGTAAGTATTGATTAATAGAAATTAGTATTAATAATATGTATAAGTCTTTAATTGAAAACAATAAAATCACAGTTGATATTTAATTAATGAGACATTTGATTCTGTTTCTCATTAACGAATTTGTCAATATTGAGTACAATATTATTAAGAACAGCAACTCGGATATCATTTTTCAACCGTTCATCATCAAGTCGATCAGGACGATTAGTTTCGAAAATTTTAATTTTTGAAAATAATTGATCACAGAGAAAATTAGTGCATTTAGTGCTACTAAAAAATAAATTAAATTAAAAAAAATTTCATCGTGATTCATTGAAATTACTATGAAACTGTGCACGACCTTGTATGTATCTACTCGTTGTCAGTGCCGTAAGTTATTGACAGCTGGGCCAACTGCGGATCGCGGGCCGCGGGTTGCTCATGACTGATCTAGACACCTCCCACCTTCCAAATTGCTCAATCGCACCTATTAATTGGCCAGATAATGGAGTTCGCGCAGTCTTTACTAGTGTAATGCCAGGATCACGAAACACGGGCTGTTTCTCTTACTACAGGATCTTGGTAGGCTTCATACACGTCTAGACGTTAGTGGCTGGCGATCCGGTAGAAGATAATGTTTCAGTAGCCACTAGTACAGGGGATTGAGTAGCGAAACAAATACGGGATCAACAAAAATACAACCACGATCGCTTCGCGCGATTCAATCGTAATACGGAATCTCCAATCTCAGAATGATCAAACGATAAAAACCATATGGTAAATCCACGTGTCGTAACGACACGATTAATTGCTCGATAAGATCGCTCAAGATTTAGAAGATGGCGTGATCGTGACCACAGGCTTTGCTATAAATTATCTATTTCCTGATAAATTTTCATCCACTGAACTAATTTCGTACTTTCTGCGCAGCCGATTCCGCGAACTTTCGAGATATCGAGGAACTAAACGGAACGTTCTCAAAGCCGTGTGTGTATCTCAAATAAGCTTACAATTAGATCAGCGATTTGAACAAAAATCGGTAATAAAGTTAAACGCAATTTATCACTCGACACACGATACTCTACGCATAGTGTTTCGATGAATAGGATTTCGATGCGTCATTGCGGTTTATCAGTCGATAGCGATTCAACAAACTTCCTTCCCACATAACGACCAATCGTCCAGCCGCTTTATCCTGCTTGTGTTCCGGCACCGATGCATAAAAAAATAAGATGTAATATTTTTCATTTATCTTCGTCGGCAGCGTAACGAAGATGACGAAGAAGAACGACGCGACGCCGCGCCGCGACGGAACAGAATCTTCG
This sequence comes from Perdita meconis, assembly GCA_030770465.2. NCBI lineage: Eukaryota > Metazoa > Arthropoda > Insecta > Hymenoptera > Andrenidae > Perdita > Perdita meconis. Next base: position 7,520,977 of record JASKOS020000007.1, read on the forward strand.
GGCTAATCGCGTTTCATGATTAAAGAAGAGCGGATAAACGCGCAAAGGTCGGTCAGAGTTCGTCGAGACAGAATTGCTGGGTTAATTGACAGACAGGAGCCGCGTCCTGGTTGTTATTCGTAAACGATACAGACGATTATGTTTAGCAATGAAAAGATCAACGTCTTTGAACTATGTACGCAAACGAGGCGACGCCCGATTGGCGGGGATGGTCGGGCACTTCTGAGGCTTGCTACCTGTCGCGAACATAGCCCCTCGCATCCTCTGACCCGATTGACCGCAGTTTTAGGCCGTACTTCGCCGCGAGCGGCTGCGCGCGGTTCCAGTTGCTCACGTGACATTGCATTCCGATACAAGATACTTTCGCCAATGTTCGGACAAACGAATCGCGAAGGAAGGGTCAGACTCCAATTTCTGTCGCTGCATTATATCAGAAACCTTTCTCCTTTTCGAAAAGGCTAACAGTGATCTCATTCTTCGACGGAACCTCGACGTTTTAACGATTTCTCGAACATCTTGGTAATTAGGGTAACTGTCCCAATTACGGATGGCGTATCTATTATGGAGGGTTATATTACTTCAATTCTTATTTTATTCGGAGGAATTAAAACTTTTCTACTTTAGACTCTCATATTTATTCAATTTCATATTTTTATTCTGAACCTGACATTGTAGGCCCGATTTTTCGAACAGTCTAAGTAAAAGTACTAAAAAATCGCATTTGTACTTAAGTAGAACTAAATAGTACACATTTATGGAATAAAGTACCCATATTTAAAAAAAAAGAAAAATAAATTATAGTATTGCGTAACATAAGTACTTCTGTTTTGAAGACTCCATAATAGATGCAATAACTTTTCTTTTCTTTCTTCGGTATTTCATTCATTTTTAATGATTCCATAAAAGATATGACTTTTAGGAATCAATAGCTTGTTATGATTTTTTAGCAACGATAAACCTGCAGAACCACTAATCTGTCCGTAATTGAGTCAGTTACTCTATACTCTATACAATATCGATCGCTGCACGAATGGACCGATTCCTATCGCGTCGATCTCAACGAGAAAGAGTAAATTATTTCTGGCAAAAACTATCGGTAAATGTTCACTTTGGGGTACACCTCACCGATTTTGATGAAACTCAACTATGTTATAAAACTCGACATTCTGAACAACTTTTCTCTATACGTGTTACCGCCGCTCGGCTTTAGTTTCCAAGATATTCGCAAAAACTGATCGGAACTAGGTCTAGGTTAAATTCTTTTTTTTGCGAATATCTCGGAAACTACAACCGACCACCTAGTATATGCGTAGGAGAAAATGGTTTAGAATGATGACCTTGACAACATATTTCAATGTCATCAAAATCGGTGAGGTCATCCCAATTACGAATAATTAACAAAACTGTTTTTGTACATAACTCGAAAACCGAGGTCGACCGATGGTTACATATATAAGAAAAAGTTGTTCAGAATGATCAAAGAAAGTGATTAAAAAAAGTCGCATCAAAATCGGTGAGGAAATAGCGTGTTTACAAGTTCAACTACAATGCAGTAGTAGCGGTGGTTTTTCGCGAATATCTCGGAAACCAAAGCAGAGCGGCGGTTATATGTACAGGAAAAAGTTGTTCAGAATTTCGAGTTTTATAATATATCTAAATTTCATCAAAATCGGTGAGGTGTACCCTAAAGTGAACATTTACCAAACTATCTCTACCGCCTCGCGTTAGCAAGCCCAAGATTACATCATTCGACATCGAGGTCATTAGCTCCACAACTCACCAAACTGATTCGCCGTTTTGGATTTCTTCCTTAAAGTGAGATTTCCTATACGCGTCTGACGCTGCGGCCAGACGCAACGTCCAAACGCACACAACGCTTTTTAATATACATGAGATCTATTGCATTTGTTTTCTCTTTGTTTTTACGATGTGTACGTTTGATGCTACGTCCAGCCGCAGCGTCAAACGCGTACAGGAAATCCCACCTTTAAGAATCTGTTTTTTCGTGACATCCAATAAATGCTTCTCACGTGCTCGAAAGTCGGATGAAACGATGTCTTTGTGACGTTCGTAAGAACCCGAATCTCAACACCAAAAACTACATTCCTTGTGATTAAGCAAGAATCTGAGACTGTTTACGAATACGTTGACCAGACTTTTTCCTCGTAGCAGGACCGTGAGTACGTAGTCTTGAAAATCTACTAACGAAAATCGTGAGTCAACCGTTTGCATTGACTTTTTTTTTTTTTTATTCAATATTCTTGCTCATCGACAGCGATTTCATCATCGCAGCCGATACGTGTCGCGAGACCGCGAGCACGTGTTACGTCGAGTCCCGACAAAACTGCCATCTGCCGCGACGAGGTCGGCGCTCGGGCTTAGGCAGACCGCGGCACAGTTTGGAGCGAAGCCAAACGATCGGCCGATTTTGGAGGAATGCGGTAGACTGTGTAGAATAGGGCCAGCCAGCCCCTTAGGACGGCGTCGGGTGCGCGTGGGAGTGGCTAGACACGACGTGACGCAGTGGCGATGAGGGAGAGAATACTTGCAGAAGAATCGAAGGGGTAAGGTGGAGTCTCGCGAGGGTCCCGAAGACGCGACCGAAGGAGGGAAAATCTCCCTAAGTGGAGGGGATGCGCTCAGTAGTCACATTAGATACAGCATATAGCCTGTTGATTCCTCGCAGTATCAACCGCGCCGTATACAGCGTCGCACGCGAACCCCGAGGTGGTTAAGCTTTGCCCACGGTCTCTTTGAAGTTACACCTTCCGACCGCTGCTATCAAGATTTCGTGACTGAAGGAAGGAACCTGTTGGTTGGTCCTCGGCGAGAGAGGCGAGCGTCCATCGGAAACGAGTTCAGAAAAGTAAGTAGAATCGCGTTTGCGCGACAGTTCTCAGGCTTTATCGGTCCGTGTTTCTCGTGTTCCGTGATTCAGACGAAACGACGTGTCAAAGTCTAGGGTAACTGTCCCTATTTGTGTGCCTGTCCCTATTAGTGTGCCTTTATATTTAAATAACTTTCAGAGAAAAACGAGTGAAAATTAATGAATAAAGTATTTTTTTTTATTGAAGTTAGGCTATGAATATATATTTATAGAACACACATTTTGTATTTACAAATTGTTATAATACTATTAATAATTTTTAAAAATTCGTATCATGATTTCGGCAGCTTTATCGAATTTTCTTAACCAAAATGTTAAGGAATGGTCACTATTTGTAAGTAAATAAATGGACTATTAATATGATTTACGACAATGGAAACGTTAATTACAGAAGAAAAGGATTCGATACTATGAAAAAGCAGTATTCGGGGCACTTTTAAAACCTTTTAACAGTTTTAAAAGCGTTTCCACAAATAGGGTCGAATTTTATCTCTTGTCCATATTTATGTACATCTATTGACTGTTAAACTTAACCTAATTTCTAAAACTAAATTGTAGTAGGGTAGAGTACGGAGAATTTCAAAGTGGTTGTAAATACATTGTTATTTCGAAAATATAAGGTTTATAAACTACGTACGATACTTAAAATTAGATGTTAATCAATTATTATAGGCAAACACAGGAATTGGGGGGCACACAAATTGGGGGCTCATAATTTGGAACAGGCACACAAATTGGGGGCTCACAATTTGGGACAGGCACACAAATTGAGGGCACAGTAATATGTTCAATGCCTATCGAAAAGGCACACAAATAGGGACAATAACTTCATCTCTAAAATGAAAACTTAATGAAAACATAATATTTTTTATATTATAAAAATGTCTTTACAAAAAAAAAAGGATCAAAGAATCAATATAAATTTTGAACAAATGAATTTGAGACCAGATAATTGAATATTTACTTCATAAAGAGAACGTGCTTGCTTAACAACATACTAATAAGGACATTAGGGTAGAAACACGTAAAACGCTTGTTACTTGCGTTTTTTTTTTTGTCTTTGTTCAACCGTCGCGCTGAGAAAATAGTTGAACAAAGACAAAAACAAGCGCTTAGTGTTTTTGTCTTTGTTTTTGTCCTTATCAGCGCGATGGTTGAAGAGAGACAGAAACAAACGCTGGTGAACAAGCGCAAGCAACAAGCGTTTTACGTGTTTCTACCCTTACCCTACTCTCTACTTTCCTTCTCTTTTACGATCGGTTCTCTTTCCAACTATTCGCAATGTCGCGCGACACAGACTGACGAAACGCTTCTACGTGCAAAGAGCAGCAACGTATTTATCTCGAAAGGAAATGGTCTGTTAGTGTGAAAACGATTTACGATTAGTCCAGTGGGACGACAAACAGCGAGAAACGATTGCCGATGAAAAACGGAAGCCTTTGGGGGAGTTAATGCAAGGGAAACGTCGGCAGTCTTATCTGTCGTAGTCTTCCGATTCCGTAACTATCGATCACGATACGTTATCGCGGGCCGGGCAAACAGAGACGATTCACCGGTTACAAAAACAAGAAGGGTCAAGTTATATCGGAGAACCAAAGAAGAAAGAGGGAGACAGAGGTCCTTGAAGAAACGTCTCTCGCGATAGGAAGAACACGCTTGTGTCTTTTTTCGACGCGATGCGACCCGACGCGACGCGACGCAACTCGGTGATGCACTCTACGAAACGCTGAATCGATGAATGACCCTCCATTAATTGCGCTCGTATCTACAGCTACGCGACCACATTTTCAATGCAAACGACGGATGCTAAGGATAGGGTTACAGTAGATGCGATTTCGCGCGAAAAAAAGCATCGCACGACTCGCGATGTCACACGCAAACGAAACAATATACTGCATATACAGGGTGGGGCAATAACTATTAACACCTCAGATATCTCGGAAACTGTAAGTTTTACAGAAATATTTGCTGAAATAAAATTGCACAGTACGAAGGGGGCCATCCGGTGGTGATAATAGTTTTTTTGCAGGTGGAGGTACTTCGGATATTTAAAGGTCACCTTCATTTTTTTAAATGGATCGGTATGCTTTTGCTTCCATATCATGATAGAGGATCTTAAAACGAGTTCAACGACCTATTACATAAGGACATTGAAGGTCATAGAAAGTAGAGAAAGGCGATTCATTTACTACCGAAACCGTAAGTATTATCGCCTTTCTCTACTTTCTATGACCTTCAATGACCTTATGTAATAGGTCGTTGAACTCGTTTTAAGATCCTCTATCGTGATACGGAAGCAAAAACATACCGATCCGCTTAAAAAAATGGAGGTGACCTTCAAATGTCCGAAGTATCTCCACCTGCAAAAAAACTATTATCGCCACCGGATGGCCCCCTTCGTACTGTGCAATTTTATTTCAGCAAATATTTCTGTGAAACTTATAGTTTCTGAGATATCTGAGGTGCTAATAGTTATTGCCCCACCCTGTATAATACATTGCGATTTTCCGCGCGAAATCGCGTCTACTGTAACCGTAACCTAAGACCCGATGCATACGAACGACAAAAACTCGTTGCGATTCTGCATTCTGTATACTATGTTTTTCGCAAATAAAAATAAGTCGGATAATGTTACTGACATGAAATCGCAAGGATCGCAGATGATCGCAGACTTTCAACGATCGTCATTCGAACCATTGGCTAAACTGACTCGATCATCACATTTGCTCCTCAAATAGTTTCCAGTGCGGCGTAATAAAGTTCGAAAAGCGCGCCAAGATCGATGAATCGCGTTACGGATCGATGACTCGATCGCGCGGCGTAAACGCCCAGTCATTGCGGTAGGGAAACTATTATAAATTCAGCCGTTCGGTTTTCCGTCGCGCTAGAGATATCCGCCCACGGGCAAACTATGATAACATCGCGGAAACTTATCATTATACGACTTCGCGAGAGTCAAGTGCATAAGGTTTCATCGGAAATAGGAGCGCGCGATAAACTCGACCCGTCGGATGCCTTTTTTCCCGACGACACATCTTGAACCAAACTGGTCCAGAGTTCATTGTAACAGAGATAACGAAGAGTCTTTATGAATAGCAAAACGCCGTCTCAGCTGCACTTGCAGCTCGATCGTACGTTGACTAATTAAAAGTCATACCGACGCACGATTCGTAGTTTGCAGAGCTAAGTAGCAAAGGTGTGTCATAAATTAACAATTTTTTTATTAGTTCCTGTGCATGATTTTCAACGAAGTTTTTCCAGGGACGCGCATCTAAAAATAAGAGACTTGGAGTAAAGAAAACAATTGTGGTAATTTCCTGCATTGACTATTTGAACTAAAAATCTTAACATACATATATACGAAGATATTTTTAAATTCTCGCTGCACAGTTCTAATACGTGAAGATAACAATTTGGCTTAATCTGAAATATTTTTAGCGAATGTCTATCTTCATGTACAGGGGCGGACCGTTAACTTTGGGAGCCCTGCACTAGCATTGTTTGGGGACCTGCTCAATTAGCCCAAGTTTGAATTAGTGAATGCGACTTATTTGCCATTTTTTAATGGGAATTTTAATGGGATTCACCGGTTTTTAAATGGAAATGATTATAGGCAACAGGAATTGAATAACGTTTTTATTTCATTTGATATTTCATTCAAATCCAATAATGTTGAAAACCAACGATTAAAATTTTTTCTAGGTACAAACAAATTTTGTATAGTTATTTTATTTTTTCTTAAATTTTTTGTTTACTTAAATTGTTTTTATTTTCATTTTCTATTCGCAGCCCATAAAGACCATGCTTAAATTCGCCCCTGTAATAGTTCTGAGAGTTTTATACGTATGAATATTTATTATACGTACCACAGCATTAAAAATTCCTCAAGTTTAAGAATAGACTCGCTAATTACTGTTATAAATATTTAATTCACTCCGGTTGAACACTCGACAATTGTACAAAGTTGGAAAATCACCCATCATTTCGTACAATGTATATCTTTATCCGTCGCAGGTGCAACGCAGTACATTTCAATTTGCATTTTCTTCCCGTGAAATTTCAAAGTCTTTAGAGAGTTTTCCTTGGCTGAAGATCAATGTTAACTCACAGATAATCGCTTGAATAATCATGAACTTCTGCAAAGGAAATAAGATCGTCCTCGTCAGACTATAAACCACGACACGATAATTAATTTTACGCACTACTGCTTTGTTGCACGCGAATTGCATTAACAATTATTCCGAACCGTAAGTCACGCACAACGGCACTTTCCATCTAGTAACAAAGTCCAACGAATTTTTGAAATTCTAATAGACGTTCTTCATATTTAGCAATACGCTTGGCCGATTTTACGCTGCAAAAACAAACAGCTTCAGAAATTTCTTTTACAGTTTTAATAAGCGGTACTGAATGATAATATAACTGCTACGATTGTTTAATACTCTCTTTTTATCTCCATGACAAAAAGCCTGCAAAACAGAGAATAATGTATTTCTTCGCATGAAAACATTCCAACGACCGTCGAACTATCAAGTATAAATATTTCTCCTGGATTGCGATATTCCGTGGGAAAACCGCGAAATAAATCATGTTATCCTTAAGTCATTCACGATTAAAATTCTACTTGAACAGAAGCTATCAATCTGTAGCGAAGCTGAAGGACAGACACCGAGAAAAGCATTCGGGTCAGCGGCACAAATCTTTCTCTCTCGATCCTTACGATCATATGATAGGTCACGTTCTCTCGCAATCTGTTGTTCGGACAAAGTGGCAAAACTGTCACTTCCGTGGCTCTGGTGAGAAGCGCGTGTCGAGGTTCAGTCGCTGAAGCACGTGTCGCACAAAAAAGCACGGTAAGAAAGCGTAGCTTGACGACCGGCTGATTAGATACGTTTTATCGCGCCACAGACTTCGAGACGTGGAGAACGCCAGCCAAACAAGCTGCGGCTTCATCGCAGACGGCATTGCCTCTTCACGTCCAAGACACACATGCTCGGTGGACGAGAAGTAACGCACGTGCACAAGTTTCCGTCATCATGAGGCCTTGGACCAACAAATTCGTCGGCTTCGGGCTCTTCGGACTATTCCTGATCATTTTCGGCACGAGTCTATACTTCGGATGGCCGACGATTTTCCATTATTTTCTGGCAAAGGTAAGCGCAACTTAAGATTACTCCAATCGATTTTTGCGGTCCACGCTCGATGACCAAAAAAGACGCACGATTTCTTCATGATCACCTTCAATTTTATTGCCGTTCTAGTCTAAAGTATTCCCAATCGACTCCTGTAAGTCTTAAGGGATCAGTATGGGTTTATCGTACATATTTTCAAGAATATTTTTTTCACACTAAAATTAATTTTTACATTTCCATCTTTTCACACATAAAAATAGAGGTTTTAAAGTAATAGAAAGAATTTTTTATTTTAATTTTTTATTGATTTATCTTGGTGATCTGACCGCTTGAAGTGAGCCCTGCTTGTTCCTGGCCGACATGATATCTGGACTTTGGAGCATTTAATAACAAAAAATCGAGTAGTTTTTTAAAAAGTACAAAATGGTGGACTTTTGAATCTTTCGACCCTTTTTTTTACGACTTAAATTGTTTAAAAATATGGTTAAACATAAATGAATATTTATAATTCTACTTCAGACTGAAACTATGCGTGTTCAGAATAATCCCTGAAAATTTGAGCCCAATCGGTGCGATAGTTTTTTGTAAATCATGTCGGCGAGGTCGAAAAACGTTGTTTCGAAAAAAACGCATTTAAAGATTTTATCGTAAAATCGTAAAAAAAAGCGTCGTACCCTCAATCAGCGATGCCTGCTCCATACATTACTCCTTCAGCTTCGTCATAAGCACCATTTTCTTGCAATCTTTCCGATGTTTTTAGAAAATCGAATTTTTGAAAAAATAAACCCATACTGATCCCTTAATATTTATGGAAATTCGCGAGCCTTCGAACATTGCATAAACACAGTCATAACCTTTTCTCTCCCTCCGTTAAGAGTTTCTTGAGCATGCTCGTAAATCTGAGTTACCTTGCCAGGTAACTACTCTGTAATGGTTTATCCGGAATCTCTGAGGGAGATGTTCGCAAAATTCGAGGCTCCTTCGTTTTCGACGGTTGCAGTTCTGTTTATAGAATTTCGAGACGTCGCGAGGTGGACGAAACGAGGTCCTCGCCACGGTCAGTCTCGCTCGCGTCTCGTCGTTGTTCCCTGCATGATTGGAAAAGTGGTTGATTGTTCAGTTAATCGACGTATCTCTTTGTAGTTGCGCTGAATGAATGATTTCTCCTCCCAAAGAAGCGGGCGCGCACGTTATCGTCGTTTGTCTTAGAAATTACGTTTCTAATGTAAAATGATCTGAAAGCGCGCGAGCTAGATGCAGATGAAGTTACGCAAGGTGTTCAGCGCATCGTTCGATGCAGTATCACATTATTTAACGATAACGGGATTGCAAAAATTAGGTCGCCTTCCATAATTGTTGGTCACGCATTAATATTTATCTCAGCGCGATAAAAATGCACGATTTTTATTTTTAGAACATGCCACTGACACCGACCGCGCCGGCGTTCGAAATATGGAACGACACGAGCAGCCTGCCGCCCATCTACATGAAACTTCGATTCTTCAACTGGACAAATCCCCACGAGCTGAAGATACCCGGGAAGAAGCCGATCCTCGAGGAACTGGGACCCTACGTGTTCCGGTAAGTGAAACAGGACAAAATAAAAAGCACTTTAATTATGCAAATCGAACCCAAACTATCCATTGAGCCCATTAAAAAAGTAATCGGATAATCTGATCGATCGCTATTGAAATTCGACAATTCTTCGAAACGATGCCTCGCGTTATACAGGGTGTAACAAAAATGTTGCAGTTCCTTAAAAGGGGTGATTCCTGAGGTGATTTTAAACAACATTTTCCTTCGCGAAAATGTTAAGTGGGGTTTTGTTAACGAGTTATTAACAAAAAACACCGACCAATCAGGGAGCGAGTACAGTGGATGAGTATCAGCGCGAGCTCCAGCTATCAGTAGTATTGGCCCGCCATCGTCCACGTCATCATTAATCCACTGTACACGCTCCCCGATTGGTCGGTGTTTTTCGTTAATAACTTGTTAACAAAGCCCCGCTTAACATTTTCGCTAAGGAAAAAGTTGTTTAAAATAACCTCAGGAATCACCCCTTGTGAGGAACTGCAACATTTTTGTTACACCCTGTAGTATTACGGGCTGCCTCGCGCTGCGCCTCAACTTGGCGCGAGGGCACTGCCGTGCCTCTAAATCATATTCTCTAGAAGCGTTGCACGTCGCATGCTCGTCGCCTGTTCGCCGCGATCGGGAATGAAAAACAACAACAAACTTGAACTTGTTACGTCCGAAGGTGTAATCGTGCGAAGTGCGAAGGCCTCCGCGTCGTAATGACGGTTTCGCGGCGCCGCGGATGAAACATACTGTTCGCTTTCGAGTATAAATTAGCTACCAGCCTTGCGCACTCGCAACTGCGCGACGGAAATCGAGGAGTCGGGGGGAAGAGAGCAGTCGCGATCGAATCGGCGGAAACTCTTGCGTAACTTCGTCGTTATTGGAAGCATTCCATTATATTACGATCGATGATTACGTGATTTTGCGATACGCGCTACAAAAAAACGAGAGGCTGATCGACACCGATGCGATGCGAAGAGATCACGCATATTGGGCACGACTCAAGTCTTCTTCGAGACTCAAGCGATGCACCGCGTTCCTGCCGATGAAGCGAGTTTAACCGCGCGCCGATTCTCCCATAAGGGCATTTTAATGAATCGACTAATCGCGATAAGAAAGGCATAGTTAACCTCGCGGTATTGACTTCTTAATGAACGAGTACGAACGTTTGAGTCGTGCGACAATAAGATTCGCGTAGGTGGCTCGAAACGTTGCACAAAGTAATTGCACGAATAATTACTTTCCTCTTGGCGTTTAAATTGTTTGCTAAGGAGTTGACAACGCGCAATACGACCAGTTCGCGTTTGTGGGAATTATAGCATACGAGTTTCCGTTATGTTCCGTGAAATATTAATCGAGGACAATGTTTGACGTCCGACCACGCGAAACAGGTTTTCGGAACGTTTTTATTGATACACGGTCGTTTATTCGGCTTCTCGATCGCGACGCGATGCGACGAGCGAAGAGGCCGCACACCGCGACGATTCGTGCACCCGCGTTCGAAATAGAACTCTGCCCCTTAGAAAATGCTCTCTCCTCTTGCCTCCCTCTTCCAAACGCTCTACCCCGCGCGGCGTCGTTTTCGCCTTTAATCTCGAGACGGTTACACAACAAAAAGAAGATTGCGCTGGTAACAACGAGGGAACTATTAGGCACGCCGCGAGGTGCATCCGTACACTTAGCGCTCGGCAATTGTCGCGTCAAATCTAATCAACGAGACACGTACAGATATGTAGGCTAAAGCATCGAATCACGGCTATCTAATCATGCTCGCGCGACACCTAATTGAGCCTCGCCGGTGGATAACTGATTTCAAACGGGCGGTTCGTCTAATTGTACCTTGCCCTTCTTCGATCGCGTAATTTCTTACTATTTGCCAGACTGGTTTCCGTCAACGTGCATGCACGTAATGGCAGATTTTCTCGAGTGCCCACTACTCTTTTTGCATTGGATTAAATTAGATCGTAATTGAACTTCTTTTTAATGCATCGTTCGCCGAAGCAACAGTTACTTGATAATCTTGTATTGAAACTATAAATATTCAATTGGCATTTGAAAAAAACCAATTGCTAACGTAATCGTGGAATTTGAATACAAAATCGTAGTTAACTGAAACTTATTTGTAACGGTATTCAATTCTAATTTAACCGTCGCATTTAAAACTTTTAAATTTACTTTTAACAGTCATATTACAGACATTGTCATCACTTCATCCAGAACACTTGGAGGCTTAAAGCACAGCTGTACTGAATTTTAAAGATCCAAAAACCATAATATTACCAAAGAGTAGATATAATAAGAGACACTCGAAAAAAAACTACTTTTAGAGAAAGACAAAATGACGCAGCCAATTTAAATGTCCGTAGGGTGTTTTGATCAGTAATTTCATTCTTAGAAAGAGACGAAATGACACAGCCAATTTAAAGGGACACTTGGAGTGTCGCCTCTTATTATACCTACTCTTTGATATTACTATACAGATCACTCGTAGTTCTTCAACTAGAATATACATTAGTAAATTGCCAACCTCGTTTAATTAAACATTGCAGCCTAACTAAAAGAATCCAGCACCAATTTCTGCGATACCTCTCATACAAAATGTGTCAACCTCTAAATGTAAAAGACCATGACTATAAAACCCATAATGTTGAGAAACTTTTAAATACTCTCTGACAGCAAAATGATCGCTGACGGTGTATTCTCATATAAAATTCTAAATGGATAGATAAATTATATGAATCTATTGAGTTTTAGCAACTTCTGTATGTATACCGTCTTTCCATACTAGATAACCGAATACCTTTTACGTAAAAATACTTGATTCCAGATTCAATCACTACAACACGATCAATAGAATAACTGAATTAGAGAATTCCATCCATAATCGAATTGATTTTTAGTCGTACACTTTACAAAGGCTTAGAATCTCGATACACAGAGTTCTAAATAATCCTTAATTCAAAATTCTTACATTGCCCCAAAATTATCTACGGTTTCAAATCTAAGATTTAATATCTAATTTTTCTCTTTAACTTTTTCAATTACGAATCACGAATTTCTCTCTTATTTATTTATTTATTTGTGTCTTACGGGTAGAACTCAATGATTACAATGAATATAAAAAACCTTACCTCGCACTCGAAAGACAACCAAACCAAAATGAACAATTCAAAATACAAAACAGAATATCGTAGAACTTAGACGAAAAGAAGCCGCCACAGCAATTCAACACTAATTCATTAGAATCGTAGTACACACCATACAATTTATATTGTATGTTTCTGATTGTAACTGAGTGTATTTAAAAACTTATTATGAAAAGCGTTTATCCGTTTATTTCAATAATATTAAAAAATTAAAAATTACAAATTAAAAGTCTACAAACCTTTACATATTAAATGAATTCTAGATGCTATTAATGTTCGTCATCGAACCTCCAATTATCGCCCATTACCTTAATTACTTAATTTTCCTGCATCACGCTGAGAAATTTGCATTTTAGAGAAGTCAGACAGAAAGCAGACGTAGCTTTCCATCTCGAGAACCACACCGTCAGCTATTTGAATCGACGATGGTGGTACTTCGAGCCGGAGCTGACAAACGGCTCCCTGGACGATCCTGTCACGCAATTAAACACTGTGGCGATCGTGAGTACACAATAGATCATAATTTTCAGCGCGAGCTACTTCGCGAAAGTAATGATACGCGTTATCATTCCAGTCCGCGAACCACAAGACGCGATACTGGGTGACGGTTTTGCAAAACACGCTGTCGTTGATGCTGTCTACGACCTCAAGCATCTACGTGACCAAAACGGTAAACGAACTTCTGTTCGCTGGCTACGAGGATTCCCTGATCACTTTAGGACAGCAGTCAGGAATGGCGGGGGATGATGTGCCACCTTTCGACAAATTCGGCTGGTTCTACATGGTAGGTGAAGCAACGGGCGGGGCGATTCATCCCCGAACGCGAAGACGACACGTTCGACGACTAATCTCGCGGTGAAAGCCACTTGAAATTATTTATTTAATTGTGTCGAGGGCGTGCAGAAGGTCGAAGATGCGATTCGCGCTGTTGTAGCAACGGCATTGCAGCCGACGATAAATTATTCGCAGCGAGACTTAAATTGGTACTGAATAGGACAGGTCACGTGTAGGTCGCTGAATGACGAATGAAAAGCAATGGGAGGCGCATTATGTATTAATTTGTTACGTAACGAGCCCAACATTTATGATCAATTAAAACTGTGCCTATTCGCAGCCCACCTTTTTCTTCTTTCGCGCGTGAAAGCCGCGATAAGAAATTGCACGTGTCGAAGATTCCCGCCGATAAAATTGAACGAGATCTTTTCAATCGCGAAAAAAAAAAACGGTCACACCTGTCCTTATCGACCACGTGCATCTTAATCTCGCCGCATCAACGTCCATCATTTTTTTCGCTTTAGAGAAACGGATCTACGATGTTCGACGGACACTTCAACATGGACACAGGTGTCGAAAACCTCAACGAATTCGGAGTGCTGAAGAAGTGGAAGTACAAGGACACAACCAAATACTTCAAGAGCCCGTGCAACGTGGTGGAGGGAAGCGCGGGTGAATTCTGGCCGCCGTACAGACAGAAAGACGAGATCGTCCTCTTCAGCGGTGACTTGTGCAGGTCAGTGGATTCCCTTCGATGAAAGGGAAAGCAAACGCGCGATACGCACCTGCTCGCTAATTACTTTCATCTGCGCGTGCTAAATTGAACCTCGCCGAGCATTGGACAGTCTCAATTCCCGAGTTCCCCCATTAACCTTCGGGACACGTAAATTAGATCGTCCGGTAATCCTGTTTGCTTGACGACTCTGCCGTAGGTGGAGTCAATAAGTCTGCCGGCATTCACTTCCGAACGGACTACGACTCTGACGATGACGTGTAGCGGTTGATTCACGACGTCGTGATTAATCGTTGCAATTTTTCAGATAACGTTCGCACGCTTCATCGTATCATTTTGTTCTTACCGCAGACCTTTGGTGTACGAGTACACTAGAACCGTCGATCACATGGGAGTTGAGGGCTACGAATACGCGCTGAGTGAGAAAACGCTGGGCAACAACACGAGAAGGCGCTATCCCCACGATCAAGCGAAATACTTCGAACCGACCACCACCACGGAGGATTTCTTTGAAGCCGAACATTCGTCGGAAGTGACGGAGCAGCCGGAAGAAGATCCGGACATAGTGAACATCGGAAACTGCTATTGCAACGGAAGATGCACTCCCGTCGGTCTGATGAACGTCAGTTCGTGTCGGTACGGCGCACCGGTATTCGCCAGTTTGCCTCATTTCCATAGAGCAGACTCTAGCCTCAGGGATCAAGTGATAGGTTTGAACCCCGACGACGATTACGATTTTACTATCACGTTAGAACCGGTAACTGCACAAACTCTACTGAAAACTTGTTGAAACAATCACGGAGCCTTGGTTAATCGTGTGTGGCTTTTCAGACAACCGGAATACCTCTGAAGGTGTCGGCAAGGTTGCAGATCAACGTGCTTCTGGAGCCGTCCAAGATTGTGTCGTAAGTACGTTTCCGATAGTAAAACAGCGCGCAGATTGAACTCGTTATCTCAGTTAGGGTAATTATTAAACTACGGATTTTCATACAAAATCAAATTTTTACAAGTATAAATAAAAGAATTGGAAGTTGATTAACAGCATGTTTCATTTTCTAGATATTCTAACTTCAATTATATTTTTGTATTTTACATGTTTTGGTATATGATACTAGTTCAATACATTTTTTGTATACTTAGTATTGCCATGAATGCATAAAATCTGTAGTCTAGTTAGTGCATAACGATTAATTTTTTCTCAATTAGCTATATCGCGACCTAAACCTGCTCGTTACGTAAAATTACTAAACTACGGATGTTCATGGAAATTCACAATTATAAATTAAACAACAATTGAGTAATACGTATATTTTAATTTTAATTACACTTTAAGTAATATAAAATGTGCATTATTTTCAATATTTCACATACAGTCCCTGGCCAGTTTATTAGACGCACTATAAAATATTTGTAATTGTTTCAACTTTCTTCTTTATGCGTCGCACAGTTGCTTCAGACACCATCAACTTTCGTGATATTTCGCGGTTGGAAAACATTTTAGTATTAATGAGGGCCTTAACTTCAGCTATTTTACGTGGTGAAAGGTCGCCCTTTTTACCCATGGTTAAATTGTTCCAATCTAGTAATTCTAGCTATAAAACGTGCTGCACACACAATAAACAAACTACCGTGTAGTTTAATCCTGAAATACAAATACATTAAACAAAACCATATAAACACGTCAGTTCTTGTAGCACGCGACAACGCAAATGAAACAAGTTTATACTTGTTTATGTTCCATAGCCAATATCTTAACATTATGTGGCGACATGTAAAAAATAAATATGAAATAAAACTGTATCATAAATTTCCTATATAAAAATCATTATTTGTAAGGGTAAATGTAAATAATATCGCATATAATCTAGTGCAACATATACAATTACAAATATTTTATAGTGCGTCTAATAAACTGGCCAGGAACTGTATGCTTGCATCCATGAATATTATTACAAGTCATCATATACATATTTAAAATTGCCATAAATGTATAACATCCCCAATCTAGTAATTACCCTTCGATTGAAATGAAGAAACGATCATTTTCAATCAGCGAAAGAATCAAGTACAACGATGCGCTCAAAAGAGATTCTGATTTAGGTTGTTCAAGAATGTCCCCACGATTTACTTCCCAGTTATGTGGTTCTCACTGGACGTAGAAACCCCCGAGAGTCACGTTAGGAATATAAAATCCTTGCTCATGATGCCTCATGTGTTCATGTACGCGGGTGGGATTATGGTCTTCGTGGGATCCCTGATAATCTGCACCGTCGCGCTGTTGCATCTGCTGAACCGACAGCGCGCTAACTATGCAGCTAGCGATAAGGTAATCGACGATACGTTCCAGCTCGAGTAACTCGATTCCTTGATAATAGTTAAAGAATTTGTGTATTGCAAATTTACAGAGCCCCAAACCGACGATGATTCCGTCTACTGGAGACAAGTCAGAGCTTATGTACCTAGATAAACCTGACACGAACGAAGATGCTCACGTGCGAAACGATCGCAGACTGTACCCTAGCTCGATCGAATGCTTCAACATGGATCTGCAATCGAAGCTTCGGAAGTAGACGACGAATTGGAAACGGAGATTACGTTTAAGTGCATCTGTCGATCACGGTCACGGAGATTTTTGCGATTGTTAGTCGCGAGAACGTGGCACAGTTGCTAGGTGGGACCAAACGATCGACTGTGGATCCGAGTTTAAAGCGTATCAGTCGGATTGAATTCCTACGCAAGAGCTTATTATACGAATTTAACATAGACAAGTAGGATAGAAAATTGTCCAGAATGGTACGATCGCGATCCAAGTCCACGATTCGCCGAAAAGGCGATGCGAGATACTTTTTCTACGATTCTTGGTGGAAAGATTTGCCAGTTTTGAAAAAACTAATTGCAGACATGTCGAATGAAAGTCGAAGTAAAGCGCGTTAGCATTTAGTTAAGCTTATGGAAAGTAGAATTTTATAGTTTTTCGAAAATTTTATATCAGTTGTATAAAAAAGAAATCGATGGAATTAAAGACTGAAGAAAGAGGAGAAAATGCAACGAAACTTTAATAAGTATCTATCGAACGAATGATTAATCTGGCGTTTCTGCATGACGAACGCTATTGAACGTGATCAAGTATAAATCAAAAAACTTTCTCAGGATTGTTTATTCATATTTTGTGTGAAAAGCGATAGAATACTCCGAAGGGACCAAGCGAGAATACTTTAGAACTAAATGGAAACAGTAAATTGTATACAATTCACGGTGCCAAACACTATTACGCGTGTTATCTTCAACTGGCAGGGAGATACGTCGACCATTAGTGTGCAATAGATAACGTAATATTGTCAATATCGAATGTTCCTGTTATATCAAAAACTAACAACGTTTGTGCCAACATTTTTAGTTGCAATAATGCGTTACGCTTAACACGTTATGTGTTTCTCATATTGTTCTTAAGAAACCGTAAATAGATACAAATGACGTTTCGATTAATTGTTGCGCGTTAGGGCTTAGTTAAATTAGTACGAATCAAGTTGGACCATTACGACTTGATCAAGTGCAATTACTGCGAACTTTTAATCCTACAAATGTATGATTTTATATTCTATTTTAATAAAAACTGTACATTTTTATGATGTTATACAATCATTTCAAACTTATTACTAGACTGCGGAAGTTTATGCATTTATGGCAATTTAAAAATTTCAGAAACCTATAAAGATGCTTACAGATATAAAAATACAATAAAATATCAAAAGTAGAATATATTTTGTAATATTTACAAAATAAAATACACATTTATTTAAGATTCAATTGCTGTTCAATGTCTATAAAAATATAAATTTGCATAAAGTTCCGCAGTCTACTTATTACACAACATAGTATCTATTAGAAAAAAAACACTGTAGCAAAGTTTCCTCATAGTAACTGTTTTATCGTTAACTAAATAATATCATTGTGAGTAAATATATCACTCCTATTTCTATAAGATAAGTTATCTTAGAATATTTCACTGCGGTTACTATACAAACATAACTTTGAATATTTCTTTTAAAAAACTTTTTCTAAAACAAATCCAACTGCATTCTGGAGAAGTTGAACAAGTGCAGATACGCAAATCACTACTCACCATTCGGTATTTTAACATGTGAAATGGAAATAAAATTGACGTCTTAATTTAAACTCTGGAAACGACACTGTAAAAGCTCAAACGATTTCGCTTTTTGTATTCTCGTTGCTACACTCTGTTTCATATTTATAACACATCAGCCAATTAACATTTGCTTCTAATAAAAACAAAGATATTGTACAAGAATTCAGCAAACTTAATTCATAAGGTTTTTCCCTGTTTTAACGCACTTAATAATTTGGAATTACAACAATCTAATCAGAAAATATCCTGCCAAATGTAATTGCAGTACATTGTGGAGATTATACTGCATGCAATTTTTTCAGTGAATTATTACTCAATACCGTTATTTTTTTACATTCTTGCAAATTAGTAATTTTTATCCGTTTCAATTTTAATCCAGCAGTCATCAAACCATGGATTAATTTAGATCCAATTCCATTTTATTTAATTATAGAATTCCCTGTTCTACAAACTTGGACATAAATTGAAAATATATGAGGAACACTACATGCATAGTTCAATGGGTTTAACCAGAAAATTGGCAATATGATAGTGTGTAAGAATTTCGAATGGCGATTCTTTCAAAATGACAAAAGCTCGATAATAGAAGACTAAACACATTAATATAAAATCAATAAAAGAAAGATTGTTTGAGTTGATGAAATTCAGAGGGAATCATATGACTTATTAACTTTTTTTATGAATAAAATTTAGTTAATATTCAGCTTATGTTTTTATATTGTCTTCCATCACGCGCGTTATAAATATGAAACGACTTGAAATTATTAGTTTCATGAATTTGTTAATAAAATAGTTACGAATATCAGTGTATTAATAGAACTCCTTTTCTATACATATAAATTTTCATCGTGAATTCAATTTGTTAAGCTAAGCTCGTATAAATATCTCTATTGTTACTGGGAGTAAATGCTAATTGGCAGATATATTATAAATATGAAACGGAGTATATTTATCATTATAAGATACATCTTCACAGCAATCTCCTAAAATACAGAATCCCATTTATTTTCATCTTACAGACACATTCTGGAGCAGTTCTCGAATTGAATACTGTTCATGAGCAGATGACGCTGAATTGTAAGTCCAGAAACGATCGGTAACGCTGTTTGATTTGGAACATCCAATGAGAAGTCAGGTTTATCCAACCCAGTCGATGCGGTGGACAAGTGAATTGTTCAACAGACGGTAAGAAGTAAGAAATACACGCGACCTGAATCGATCGAGGCTTACATAACACTTCTCATTAATATTAAAAATATCGAACCATTGAATTTTGAAAGTCTCTAGAGACCAACTAAAGAAGTTCTAAAAAATACTTGGGCTATAACTTGTATCATTGCGACTCTTTTGTTGCCAAAGACTGTTTTTCCCAAAGAAAGATTCTACATAAGATGTTCTGATCTCTCATAAAGAATTCTGATACAAATTCCTGATGTCGATAAAAAAAAATAAATTTAGCCTAGTGCGACGTGACCTACCAAAGAAATCTGTTTTATCGAGTGCATGATAGTAGCAGTTGCGTGAAAAAATAGAAAAGGATGTCAGATCGGCTATAACGATGTGACAACGTCGCACGAAATACGCATTATGCGTCCCTTCCACACCAAGTTACGCACTGTCCATTGATCATGGATCCTTAGACTTTTTTCAAGAACTAGACAGTAGTAAATACACAATCGATGTCGCTTGGGAGAAGTGATCGCCGGAAAGTTTTATAAGAACGTTTTGACCTTTTCCGAACGGGAATTATACCAGGTAAGAGTTAATTCTAAACGCGATGTAACAGCGATGATACAGCGGCGCGATAAGAACAAACAGTAGCACGAAGAATGACCCTCGGTTTTACGACACTCGCAATCGCGAGCAACGGTCATCAAGAAAATAATTCATACTGCGCGTGTAAACTGAATTATTCAGCGCGAACGAGAGAACATAAGTGTAGCGTGAAGTATTACGTTAAGGGAAATAGCCAAGCCCATACCGCTAAAACTTGTTAGACGTCTCAAGTCACAGGAATGGCCATAAAGTGGTCGGTCGTAACGCGGTATCTTTGCGACTATGTTTTTCACCGGTTATCTGCGTGCAGATTATTGGAAAAACAGAAATTAAGAAAAGAGATTAAAAGAGCACGGATACACGGAGCAAAGACCATCGTCCGTGAATTAATTGAATGGAAATGAGACGGAGCCATTAAGAAAGCAATTTCAGTCCTCCAGTTCGTGCAACCCGCTCGAAAATCAATAACTACCGAAATGCTCCCATCGCGGCCCGTTCAAAGTCCTTTTCCTCTTGAGTCCTCGCTAGTGGGTCTTGATTGCTTTCTTTTTCGCCAGACCTACGACATTATGATTCCTGCAAATCGTGAAGTGAAAACGATGCGCAGGTGAAATGTAGGTGTGAAAGTCCTACTAGAGCTCTATATGTACAGAGAAGCGACATCGAACGCGACGCAACTGGAAAATGCATAAATCTTAAGCTGTCTGATCCGTAGCAGTTTTCTAATTGTCACGTCTACCAGTCGTCGGTTTCGATTCCGTGGAGGGGCTTTAAAGAGGATATCAGCGGGCACTCGAAGCAGACGAGGAAAGGGAAAGGGAAACGGCATAAGGGAATGGAAGGGAGAGCAAAAGAGAGAGGAAGAGAGCCGAGGGGACCTTCGACTCGCGCGACAAAGGAGAGTATTCCCCATTGTCTCGGGGAAACTCCCATTTTTCTATTGTATCTGAACAGTGTCGGCCCTGAGTCCGCCTGTACGTATACATACGTACATATAGCTACGTGATGCGCGCGCGCCAACGCAGACACAGGCATGCACGCGAAACACGGAGAGAGCCGGGGCGACCTGGAAAATTCGGAATGCACCGATGCATTTTCATTTCCTTGCGCGCGGCCCCGGGAACGAGTCAAGGACAAGTCCGGGAGTTATGGCCGATTTACGGACGACCTCGACGGAAGCTTTCGCGAGGATCCGTGGTCGGGTCCCCAGTCCCGGAAGAATGTCGTTTCAGACTCCTCCCACGTCACGGGAAACAGGAAATGCGAACGCGTGGAATTAAAAATTCATTTTTACCTCGTGACCCCGCTGGGCCACGCTCTCGGCATCCTGCCTCCGCCCCCTATGTTTTATTCATCTATTTATTCAATTAGCGAGACGCGGCTATAAAAATTATTTTTGCGTGTCGCAAGAGAAGATCAGAAAAAATAACAGTTCCGTAGAAAAAAAAAGCGTCTGAATAAGGAGGCGTTTCGGCGAGAACGTGGAGTGTTCGTAATACCCGTCAAGAAAAAAAGTGATGGCTTGATGGAAAAGAATTTCCCAGGAGCTTACTCGGCCGTTTTACGAAGCCACGTGTGCGCGATTCTCATTTTTCCCGTCCGCTGCGAAACTTTCGGTGGCATCAAAAAGACCGCAATTACGACGTTAAGTAAATACGTCGTCCTCCCCGCAAAAATCGCGTGACTGTTGTTCGCGAAATTGACCTATTAACAGGACTGACCCCTCGTTCCGTCTCTCGCGCCACGTACTATAATTGCATTCTCTTTTTTGCCTCCTTCCTCCTCTATTATCTGTTGGTCGGTCAACGGTACGGTAAATCACGGGATGATTAATCGATTGCGTCCGTCTGTTAAATCCAATCGAGGAAATGGAATTATTCATTATCGCTCGAATCATCAATGGTGCTATCTAAAGTATAGCAATTATTCATTATAAAGACATTGCGTCAAAGAGCAGGAATAATCTCTGGTCTAAACTTTGAAGAGCACGTACAATCGTATTTAAATACATGTATCTTATCGCTAATCAATATTGAACTCCCAGAGTGCGCGTGAACTAAATTTCTAGGGCGCGATAAGAAATAGTATTTTTCCACGGACCTATATAATACATTCACTGATAAACGCTGCATAATGCTAGAAAAAAATCGCGATAACAATAAGAAATTATTATATGGCATAGGCGTATCACCGGTGCAGTGTAGCTTATAATTTTCTCGAACGATGCGATAAAAGTCGGTAAAAACCGTGGCGAACGGAATGGACGCGGTCTACATACGTAGGAACCGCCGATAGCAAAACGTCCTGCAGAATTGCCTCTATTCCGTTACCCTTCGCGAGCTCTCGACAGATGTTTCTGGCCCGACCCTTCGACCAGACCCGGAAAACGACCCCTGTCGTCGCGTTTATGGTCGGTTTAGCGCTCGTGTGCCAAACACATGTCGCGTGCAGCAACGAATTTTTCGTCAAAATACACGATTGCGTTATAGAATGCTAATAACATGGCTCGCGCGTGCACCATTCGCCAATAATTGTTATCGTTCGCGCGCGCTCGCGACGAACTGAACACGATTAATGACACTGGAAAAGAACTCGAGAGCGAAGCATTCGCATAATTCGAAGCCTGGCAGCACGTAAAACGAGCTCTCGTCGAAAGCACTCGATGACCCCGAGGGAATTTTCGCGATAGAAGATAAGCGACGCGCTATTCGCCGGACGGGCGCGTCTTTCGATTTCGTTGAACGCGAATATCGCGCCGAGTTCGCGAACCGAGTATTTCGTTATCCGAACGATTAATCGCGATAGCGGGATTATTTAAATCGCGAACGAATTGAATATGCAGGGGACGAGGTCGCGCGGCGTCGCGGTAATCGTCGAAAATTCGTTTCCGCGGCGCGAATCGAATATAGGGAACCTCGCGTTTTATAAATCCACCGTTTGCACAGATGCACCGGTTACCGGGCGTTTCGTTCGGCGACTATCGATCCTAAAGCGCTATCAATTACATGCAATATTTGAACACTTTTCTGATAAGCCAGCACCTGGTTTACCTGCTCGACTCCTGCTCCCGTTCGACTGTCGCGATTACTCTGTATATTCCATTCTTGCGGCGTTAAATTTAATAACGTTTTCGCGTAACGTTTAAGGTACATTTTCACGTGTCACTGAAAGTCATGACTTTTTATGTCAAACACTGACTTTTCATGTATAACACTGAAAATTCGTGGTATGAATTCAATGTCATTACAACTTGACTTCTAGTTTTCAAAAGTCGCAATGAAATTCTGTCACGTGAAAACGTATCTTAAATCGTGACTTTTAGCGTCATGACGTTCGTCATCATGAAAACTATGAATCGCGTTGTTATGACACTGAATTTCATGTTATAAATGTTCAATGTCAAAATGTAATTCTTTTTCTGCAAGAATCGACATCGGAAACTGCCAACTCGTCAAACTTCTATTTTTTTAGGTAAAAAAACTTTTTACAATTCTTTAAATATGTCTCTATACCATACACAAAATCCGGAGCGCTTACATTATTTCTTGTACCAGTAAAAAATTCCTAAAAATTGCCTTTTCGTTATAGTGTTTAGGGTGAGATTTCCCCATAAAACTCCGAAAGCAGGAATCAGTTCGTGGAGAGTTTTAAAGGGTGATCCGAGTTCGCAATTTACGCGAATTTTTTCGACGCTATTGAAGAGGGGTAAAGCGAATGTAGGGTAGAACGGTTCCCCCCTTGCTCAAGCGTTCACAAGCGTTCAAGCGAGTTGCTATAGTCGTTTCTTCCCCGAAACGACTTCTAATTCGATCCACGCATCCTGGGGGTACCCCGTTCGCATCGAGAGGGCCCTTCCTCGCCCCTCGGTACCTGCTCCCCCTTCCCACGGTCTGTTATTCACCCCACGTACCCGGCGCAAATGTCTGGGACCATGAAGTGTCCGAAGGGACACGTGTGTGCGCGACGTGGGTCCCATGCACCGCGAAATATGGTCAGAAGAGCCGGCAGGGGCAGCACGCGGCCTCCGTATTGTGTACGCTTGGATTTCGACGATCGGTCGACGCCTCGGGACGACAGTCAGTCGTTTCGAGGCTGCCGAGTTGACCGGGTGTCGTTGAGCGACCAGAGCCGCGTCGCTTCTCTCTACCTCTCTCTCTCTCTCTCTCTCTCTCTCACCGCCTCTCGCTTCGCCAAGGTGTAGCCTACAGGAACGCCGCGCCGTCTTGAACGCAGTTCGCGCGCGCCTGTCTCTTCTTCCTTCTCTCCGCTACTTTTCTCTTCACGGGTTTACAGTGTTCGCCGCGAGGGACCATGAAGGGTGCTACCGTAACGAGCCTGCTCCTGCTGGCAACGATCCGTAAGTCGCTGCAATCTCTCTGGGGAATTCGTTGGGGAATTCGTTGGGGAATTCGTTCGCGCGCGAAATCACTTTTTTCGCGAGAATCGTACTGTTGACAATCGCACGATTGCGTAGAACGAATCGCTGCTAGATCCGCGAAACGTGGAGAATATTTTACTGCTCGTCGATTATGGTGTTACGGTGTGTGTTGCAAATTCGCGTAATTGTTTCGCGCTCGAAACGATGGTGCACCGTGTTCGAGGCAGTTTGGAACGCGGATGCTCCGGATCGCGGTTCGCGTAGATCCTCGGAAAGGGTCGTAGAGTCGTTCGAGAACCACCGTTGCGTATCGATTTTCTCCGAAACCGCGGCAAACACGTTGCCCCGAATCTCAAACGTTCTCGGATAATATAGATACAGCGTGTCTTACAGGGTTTTACGCTGTCTAGAAATCGTACAAGAATATCCAATGAACGATCGAGACGTTTCGTTATTTCGAGTGAAGTGTGCGCGTAATCGATCGGCAACGGTGACCGAGTATTCGACGGGTTCGGTATCGGTGGATCCGCGGATTCCATAAATTAATTTACGATGCCTGATCGGTTTGTTTGTCGTTC
The DNA here is from genome assembly GCA_030770465.2 of Perdita meconis. Classification (NCBI taxonomy): domain Eukaryota; kingdom Metazoa; phylum Arthropoda; class Insecta; order Hymenoptera; family Andrenidae; genus Perdita; species Perdita meconis. Next base: position 7,546,106 of record JASKOS020000007.1, read on the forward strand.
CCATTGCGACGAAAACGAGAAACGCGATTAATTTCGAAACGCAAACGCAGGCAGGGCGTAACCCAGCTCAGTTATATACTCGACGTCGAGCCGCGTTTCAGCCACTTTCCTGCGCGCTTTTTATTCCGCGTTTCTCCTTTCTTCCCGCCGGCTGTCTGGTATTTTCCAGCGCTTTCTAACGCAGTCGCGGCCAGGCTCTTTGCAACGCGAAGCACTCTTAAAAATAGATCAACATCGTGACCATTTCGGCGCGGCAACGATATGCAACTATCCTACCCAGCGCAAAAGTAGTGCGAAAATAAACTGTTTTTAGCGTCCGCTTCGTCCGTCAACGGCCCGACAGAAAAAAAAACCGACCGCTCCGAAACCACCGAACATGTTGACTCGAGGCCTTCGCGAGTTCTTGCCCGTCTTTGCTTTCGTTTCGTTGAGAAAATTTAACTGAGCCTCCTCGGAAGATTATCCAATCTCTAAAATGGAGAGTTCCGCTCGAGTTTCGAACGCGCTTTGCACGCCATCCAATTTATCGTTTTCACAATACCACTCGTTAACGTTCGGCGTTGTTCGTAGCGCGAGCACATTGAAGGAAAATGCAACTGCAGCAACTATTTAAGCGACATCAGCGAGCTGTGGCAACTTTTGCGGGGCAGAAATTTGCAAATTTCGGTGGAGCCACGAATTGTGGCGCGTCCTTTGTATGGAAATTAACGTTCTTGGAAACGTAAACACGTATGAAAGCTTAGTTTCGCAGTTTGCAAACAGAATCAGCGGTACAATGGGAAAGGACGGTCATAGAACAGATCTCGCGGTGGCGACAACGACACGCGGCAGAAATGGGAGTGACCGAGAATCACACTCAAACAATTAGCAGCGAAAAATTAATCGCCACATGGCCAAGCCCATTACGCACGTATTAATAGTCTTAATTAGTCTAATTGGTCGAGTCATGGATCGATACGTAAGCGAGGTTTTCTAGTTAACGATGATAAACACGACCCATCCGTTAGCAGACTAATTAACGGGTCGCTGTCATTTATATACAACCTGCAGAACGTGTTGACTCGTTTGCGTATCGTTTACCATAAATATTATTCGAAATTTCTACGAATGACACCGCCTGTCGTCGTCGACGCGATACCGTTGCAAAATAACAATGTTGACAAAATATACACCCCCGCTCAAAAGAATGTGGACACTAACCATTCTTATGAAATTTGTATACTGTTGTTGTTAGACTGTTTTTATTGTTAAATTCTGTTACGTACATGTATGTAATATATTACTAGAACATTGTATACAACTACTTGAAAACAATAAAATTTTATTTTTTTCGATAATACTAATAATATAAAATTGGAACTGATTTTGGATTGATACGTTGGATACAATTACTTGGAAACAATAGAATTTTATTTTTTTCGATGATACTAATAATATAAAATTGGAATTGATTTTGAGTTGATACGTTGGATACAATTACTTGGAAACAATAGAATATTACTAGAATACATTACATACATGTACGTAACAGAATTTAACAATAAATACCGTCTAACAACAACAGTATACATAATATATCACAAATTTCATAAAAATGGTTAGTGTCCGCATACTTTTGAGCGGGAGTGTAGGTTTCAAGAACTCTACGCGAGACGTTCTCAACGCTGTGTTTGCTTTCCTTTTGACGTAATAGCTACTCGAAGATCGAGTATCTAATCGGAATCGATCGCAGATCATCTGCCGCGAACGTGACAGAACAAATCGGATGGCGCGCTTATGCGACGCAACAAGATTTGACTAGCCCTTCTAAACGCGCCTAATGTTGGAATTATCAATTGCGATCGCGAAGGCGTTGACGTAGCGACTCCAATATAATCAGGATCATGTTTGTTCTGCTATCGTTTGCGCAAGAGACGAGCACACAGCGTGTATGTTTGCCGTGGAAGGTGGAGGCACTCGGTGACTGCATTCTTATCTACGTCAAGGAAAGTGACTCATTGTAATTCTCATTTATATCAACCCAGAAAAAAAAGTACGTGCTCCAATTTCGACGGTACGATGAAAAAATATGGTTACAGAGAAAATATTTACCGACGATAACGCGAAGACGATAACGGCCTGTTAACGGAACCTGTACGCTGACGCCTGAGCGTAGAATTTTATTTTCTTCGATTTAATAAAACGAAAGTCTGAGTCAGGACGCCGATTAAACGCGGCGCGCCGGTCTGTACTGCATTGACTAAAATGTGATGTAACAAAACGTGCTCGAAATATACGAGCAGGTTTCATTGAAAGTACCCGCCGAAAGAGTGGAAGCGGTTGTGAATCGTGTTACATCGCATTGTAGTGTCTGGGTCGATGTTCTTGGAAAAATATCAAATCGTTATGCGCGCGTACGCCTGATATTTCCTCCTGGAATGGACTGGTATTTGATCTTGGTACGCAAAGGCCGATACGCAAACTACTTGAAGTTTTATTCGGTCGCGCAATGAATTTTTAAGAGATGTTTCGATGCCTCTGATAAGCATGAACCGCGAATCGTAACAGAGATTTATTATGGTTTTGCGACAGAGACTCGTTCTTTCGTAATATTTCTACCTAGAGCTGAAGAGATCGCATCGTTTCGATCAGCGTATTGTTATTCTTCTCGAATATCTTTCTGCTCCGACACAATGAAAGTATGCTACGTTGCATTCGTATTTGCCGCGAGTGAATGTTCGAGTAAATAATTTGCATTCCGATATCGATACCCACGTATCGCTCAATACACTTGTGCGTCGCGTATGAACAATGAATCACAGTTATGTCCAAATGACGAGGGATACACTGTTAATAAATAAAAAGATCATCGTGGCTGCCACCAGATACGACTATCAGCTCTGACTCACGGCGTAAGCAGAATTTAAAGAAATCGTGCTGACACTAAAAATCTGTATGACTCGTATCCTCCTTATTACGATCTCTAATTGCACACTCCGATACGTGTCTCTGCATAAAGCCGGTGTATATCGATTAGGCGGATGAGAATTATTCCCCTCCGGTGTCCTACAAAGCCACGGAGCAGACAAATTTCGGAATGACTTTGCAACCACTCACAAAGGTAGCAGAGGACGGATTAGGAATACCGTGATTAATCGCGAAGCAGAAACCCCGAGAATTGCGTCACGAATCGCGTCGCGGTACGCTCCGCGGTTCTAAAGGGACAGCGTGACATTTCGAATCCTTTTTATCAGCCGCGTATCACGCGGTACCAACAAACTTCTACGGCATCGCGTCGTATAAATAGATCGTGGCACAATCTATCGAGGCATTATTATCGTATCAAGTCTATTTTGTCATCGGCGAGGTTGGGATTCCGAGCGTCCACCGACGACCGCAGTTACTTTCGACGAAACTTTGACGAGAACTTTCCACTCGACGCGAAGCTTCTTCGCACGTAGCCTCGCGACCTTCCGGAACCTTTTGTAGTTCGTCTTCAAACTTGAGTAGCCGTCAAAGCAGCGAGTCGTTAATGACACCTACCCTGGCCATTAAATATATTGCGCGCTCCGGTGAAACGCAGTTGATACTCAAAGTCGGTTTTCGGACAGGAAGGAAAAAGTCGCTGCGATTTTGCATACCACTACGTTTTTCACAAGTACAAATGAATCGGGCAACGTCACCGACATAAAATCGCAATGATCGCAGATGATCGCAGCGATCGGTCGCTCGTGTGCATCGGGGCTAACAACATCACGATGTTCAGCTTACGTAGAACAAAATATGGATTACCTCGTAAGACGCAGTTCGCTGCTCAACGTTAATATTTCCCTAACCGTTGGAATAACACGCGACATAAGCATTCATTGTCACAGCTACTCGATGCCTGCGGTATCTTTCGACTCGGGGATTATCATTAGTTCGGTCATTTAACGTCGTATCGTGGAAACGAAAATTAACACAAGAAACCCATTGTATCGATATTCGTTACATTGATATTGAGACAGAAACCGGGAATGAGTCGAAGACCTTGTTGCATTCAAATGTAATGTTTAGGAATGTCATTCAGCTATAAAATGAATTTGTTAACAATTTAATTCAGCTACAAATGATACCCGATTGATTGTTTGAATTGTAATTTGATCTTAATAGAATTCTACAAGGTGTTTCGTAACGAGTAGTACAATCAGGTATAAGTGAATTCTTTATGAAAAAATAAATAAAAGATATAGAATAACAATTTTTTGTTTACTCTTTCGTTTTCGAGAAAATTTGATTTAACAATTATTTACGTACGCATGTACTTACCACACTTTCGACTTCACTGATTGGATCTGTATATTAACATTTTGACAATACAGTTGAACCTCGATTAACTGGCTCAATATTAGAATTAAAGTTGAAGAGTTTCCTTGATGCAGAATTTTTTAATTTTTACTAGCATATTATTAAATCAAGGTTTAAGTATTACTCAAAATTTTACTGTAGTTTAATGTTAGTATATACATTGAATAATTGAAACGGGATAATAGAAATGTGACATAATTATATAATGTAGCATATATTGTAATTAATACCACATTTTAGCGAAGTTAGAACTGACATTAATGAAGAAATTGCTGAAATTAAGGAAGCATGAACGAAGCATAAACTATATAATGAATCATGAATTTTGAATCAATTCTTTTTCGCAATTGTTCATAGTTTACAGGTCTGTATAAAACAAAGCATAATTACTAATATTTATATGATCACAAATACACGAACGAAATAATATATCGACCAATCCGTTAAGTATAACACGTTGGAAGTGCATTCGTACGTAGTGAATTTTCTAACTTAATTTTTTCGAAACCGAAAACGAACAATCTTTATTCCATATTTTTTATTTATTTTTTCGTAAGGAATTCACCCATGCTCAGTTGTAATACTCGTTCCGAAACACCCTGTATAATTGCTGTAACATAAATAGAATGAGCTTACACATTGCTAAATGTCACGTTATGAGGTTTTCACGTAAAATAAACCCAACTGTTTATTCATACAAAGTAGATAACATTACTCTAAGTGGAGTTAATGGAATAAAGGACCTTGGTGTATTGTTCACATCCACGTTAAATTTTTCTAAGTATTATTCGCCTGAAACAGCATTAAAAACTATTGAGTTCATAAAGCGTTTCTCTGCGAATTTTGATCAAATACAAATTATAAAATTGCTGTGCATATCGTTAGTCAGGCCTCATCTAGAGTATGCGTTGATTATATTTGATTATTTGGTCTCCTAGTTCAACAAAATATATTAATCACTTAGAAAGAGCTGAACACAGATTCTTAAGATTCGTGAAATATAAAATACACATCTATTTCAAATCATGATTTAAGTGCAATACTTGTAAAATTTAACATGAACACCTTAACTGTGCGCAGAACTGATATTTTATTTCTTTTTAAAATTATTGTTGCTAAAGTTGACTATTCTGCATTCCTCGAACTTATTGATTTATATGCACCAGTGAGAAACATCATAAAAAAGCAACCTTTTATACTCCGATGCTACAAGTTGAAACATGGATTACTTGATCCAATCAATCGCATGGTACAGTAGAACCTCGATTAACCGATTAGAAAACTGCAATATAAAATTTTTTAAATTAGCAGATCATTATTAAATCATGGTTCAAGTTGTACTCTAAATCCTGTTATACTATTATACCTACAGCATTAATTAACTGAAACACTAGGTAACACAAACTGGGGATTAGTTTAACTCTGATAATCGAGATTCTACTGTACTTATGTTAACAATATCGATTTTTTTCAGGTACCATTTCGTCGTTTAAGTATAGTATAATAATACATAAAATACCACGTCTTAATTATTATAATTACTCACTATAATATGAAGAGCTTCGCCTGTCCAGTTTAAATAAATAATAATACTACCAAAATCTGGGTTTCAAACTTTCAAGAAAGCGACCGACGACTAGTTTCCACGATTATCGGCATCGTATCTACCTCGATACTCCGTCTATCTCACTACCGAAAGAATCGTCGACGTCGCACGTTCACGTCGAATGGGACGGTTAAAATAGCCCGGACCTTGATATTCGGTCAAATCCGATCGGCGCTTAGCCGTGGAAATTGGAATTTCCGATAGTTTGGCTGCGAATCGGAAGCCGGATTCGAGCTCCGTCGATTACCATAAGTCAGATCCGTTCGACCCGCTCGGCGAGCTGAACTCGATACCGCGATGTATTCCGGTAATTCCGTCGGAAATCCGCGTGGCTGCAAAAGTGCAGTCTAAGCCGGAGGAAAGTGGACGAGGACTGCGAACTACCCAGTTGGCGAAAAACTTGCTTTCCCTCGAAGAGACCGGACGTAGGAGCAGCCTCGTATCGGCGTTCGCCATCGAACGGGCCGGAAGTTCTCGTACGGTTAGCTTCAAAAAAGGAAGGAAAAAAAGAACGTGGGAGGGACTTAAGGAACGGATCGCGAATCGCGATAACAGGCAGCTGATAACTCGTTTCGCAAGACGCGATACGTGCTTGCGTTCTCGTCCAACGGATTACGTTCTCCCGAAATCGATGATACACCTATTAAACAAGACTTGCGTGCGAGTGACTCACGCGCGCAAATAGAAGATTTCTACGAGGACAGGTGTTGCCAGAAGCTTCCAGCATCGTTTGGTCTTTCAGTTAGACGAAAAATACGAGTGTCGGAAATAAGTATTGCATAAGGATGACGCGTTATTAGGAACCGTCGAGCCCCTCGTAGACAGACGATCGATTGTTCAGCCAATTAGAGCGTCGTTGCTATAACTCGTGCTCGTTCGAGGTCAGTCTCGCCTCGAACCCGAAGGCTGGTCGCCGGTTCTGCGAAGGAACGGGGGAACGTCGAAGGGAAGAAAGGGTCGGTGTTGCATTTTCTTGGGCGTCGTGGTCGACGACCGATTCGCGGGACAGACCCGGCACTGTGCGAAATCGATGGCTCGGAAATAAGTCGGTCGGAAGTGTCGCGGTGTGAAAGGGAGACTCGTGGATGCGGAAGTCGAGATAGCGCGGCTTAAAGCACACTGAGAAAGGGGTTTCAGACGCTTCGGCGACCGAAGGCGAATCGCCGAAGCACCGAGAACGCTGCGAGTTCGAGGGAACGAGCGTTCCTTGCTAACGTGCGGCGAAATAGTCGAGCGTGGAATGCGATTGTATTGTAAATGATAGAATAAAGCGAAACTTTCTCAATCTATGTTACCAAGAATAAACGAATAACGTCACGATATTCGATGCACACTGTCCCTCTTATTCATGCGAAGCGAAAAACGGAAAACCCGCTTGCTCGTTTTCTCTCGCGACTCCGATAGTCGATCGGCTGACGCGTCGAGCGAACCTTGCACGCGTCTGCTGGACCGGAAACGGGTCAGTTGAAACTGTTGTATCGAGAACTCGTTCGGTATCGATTCGACCGACGAACGTTCGCAAAATGCGCTCGCGTTTTCGTGGATAGTGCCTACCTTTGGCAATTATAACGCGATTACGAAACAACAATTTCTCTGTATTACATTAGAAAGTCAAATTACAAATTCTTTACTCCCTGGAATCACGCGAACGGGTTTCGACAATACCAAAGAGCGTAACGACGGTAGCGAATAAATGTGATCATCGATCTCTTCGAGGCACAATGAGTAAACTAGGACGAGATTCTCCGTTCTGCCCGCTTCCCCTCATCCGCGTCGACCCCCGAACCATTTAGATCTTTCTAGCCCGCAGCTTCGCAAGGAATTCGTAGTCCGCTCAATTACGAACCCATCCCGCCGAATATTGCGTCAAAGGTCGAGAGGAGGATTGAGAATATTAATGAGGGAGATCGAGTTCCGTTCAACCCATCCTAACTAAAGGCGACGTACGTCTGTTTCAGAAGCTGCCATGTGCGTCGTCTCTCCGGATACGAAGAGCTTCTTCCCTCAAATCAAAAACAATCTGACGCAGATCACCTGGGCTCACGCTGTCAACAGCAAAAGTCTGCTGGATGAGGCGCTTAAAAAGGGTGAGTAGAAGAGGTCCGGCCGCAAATCGTCGTCAGACGTTGCAATTACGCGAAATCTCGAGAATCCCGGGAAACGGTGATTCCTTTGATCCGCTTTCAACGCTTTGCCGGCACTCCAAACGACGGGGATTTCGTATTCGTATGCATACCGTCTCGGTCTTTCTTCTTTAACGCGGTTGGAACAGCATCCCGGGCAGTACTCGAACCGTCTCTCGTTACCGAGCGACACGGCGAAATTTAAATGGTGTCAAAGGTCCGCGCGATCGAGTCTCAAACACATTCAACCATCGTGGCGTTAATAATTATCGATTAAATTCTCCTTATACGAGGACAGCCGCAATCGGAAATACGTTTTTCGGAAATACGACGTCGCGAACGAGAGGTACGGAGATCTGATGAAAAATTCATTTCTCTCGAGCCGATGTCTAGCCTGCGGTTCGTTTCCTTCTCCTTTCGATCCACTCCAAATGCAATATTGTCTAACGAACCCCGGGCTGCACCGATGTCGCTGTCCTTTGACAGCGACCCATTTTTTGGAGCACGATATTGGACCGGACAGTGGAACGATGCCTTCAAAGAATGCGACATACGCGAAAATTTAATTTCTGGATTTTCATTTTTGTAATTAACTCGATAATATTCTGAGATATCAAGATATAAGACATTAGAAAGAAAATTTTTTTTTTTTTCAGTTTTCTAGAATGTAATTTTTTACCTGCATAGTAACAAGGGAAGCTGGGGAACTCAAAAATTTAGACAATTGTAAAACTCTGTACAAATAGAGTAATTCATCCTTATTGCAAAACTATTTTTTGTTCGTGTTATAATGCGATTTTAAAGGTCGACATTATATCTTGAAAAAAATGTGTATTTCTCATTTTTGTAATATATTATTTTATTTTAATTACATTATTAATTATTTTGCAATAATTCGAGAACTGTAAGAGATAGAAAGAAGTTTAAACAAAAGTTATTGTATCTATTTTTTATATCTACTAAACTGTATACAAAAATTTACGATAATTTAGGATATTTTCAAAAATTTTTATGCAAGAATTTTTATGCTCGAATTATATTACGAAAATGAAATATTTGCTTTTCTTCTAGAGCCGATTTCAACCCTGAAAATTGAATTATGGCACAAACAAAAAATAGTTTTGTGATAGGAATGAACTATTTACTTGCACACAGGGTTTCAAAATTTTTTGAATTTTTGAATTTCCAAATTTCCCTTGTAAATTTACTTCCAAAGTATATCATTCTTTTAATATAGATAATTACCAAAAGTATGAAGAAACATTTTTTTCATTTGGAGCACAATATTATATCAATATTTGACTATTTATTATTATAGAGAAAATTAAATTTCAATGATTGCATTTTAGAATTTTATTAATTTCTTAAATTATCCCTTTTATTATATCTCCGGCTGCTGCCGGATATCTATACCATTTAAATCTATGAATATTCTAGTTTTTAAAGCGATCTTTTTCAAGTCGCGAACACTCTACGCGCCCTAGGTTCCTGGACATAAAATTGTCCCTTGTGCACAACTTGTAATACTTTCACTAAAACTGATTAAAACAATATTTGGCACGAACACAAGTAGATTATTGGCATAAATGTGGTTACAATCGGACCAATTATACAACAGTAAAATAAGTCACATGTGAGATAATTGAGGCATTGGATGGAAAAAGGGGACTCAGGCTAAAATGTCATGTCAGGAAAATCGTATGACCTAATGAAGAGTAATGTAATTAAATTCAGGAATGATAAGTGAATGTAACTACAGTATCTTTTATCAAATAACATTGTAATTAAAACTCTTAAATAGACTTTCTTGAAATGGTATTTTTAGCTATGTGTCTTTTTTCCATGCATCAATTGCATGTCTACAAATCCATGCATTTCATACCACTGTGCGGCCATCGAAAATATTGTAGCTCCATACGTAGTCGACGTCCACCGCCGATTCAATCGACCTGGCGTATTGATAAAGCGAAGGATAGTCGCGGTTTTGAAGGCCGAAATTATATTCGGAACAAGTACCGTCGAAATACCGGAGGTGGCTCCGCTTAATTAATATTCAAGAAAACAACAAGGTTGACGCGGTCACGAGGACAAAAGATTTTCGAGAAACATACGGCCGGCTCCGTAGAATCTCAATGAGAGCTTCAGGGTGACGAGTTAAAGCTGCCGTAGCGGAAGGTCAGTCTTTGGACACGCGCGACCTTGATCCTCGAATCATCGCGTGATTGATCGCACCGTCGACGACGAAAACAGGAAGCTGGGACGCGCTCTACCATCGCGTCGGGGTGACAGCCGAAAGTCGAATCTATCGTTTCGCTTCGACGCGGACCCATCGATGCCCCTCGCGATCACGAAAGCTCACGAAATCCCCGTCGTCGGCTGTCGATACAATTGCGGTTCAATTAATCAAACCGCGTCAGGGAATCGTGAAAGCTCCCCGAGCCTTCCACGATCGCGGCCAGGAATGCAAAAATATGTGTCAAGGCGACTGCGTGCGACTGTTTCTAGCTGGAGCGGAGATCGCCAAATTTCCGTCGCAATATATTGTACCTGTGTCGCGCGTCGTCGTCCCCGCGGCCGAAAGAAAGGTGCGAGCGGTCGAAGGGCGTTCGACGAACCTCTCGAACGAGATCAAGGGTCTAAAAAGTCGCACTTAACGACGGCAGAGAAAGTCAGATCCGTCGTTAGCATCCAGCCTCTTTAGACGTGATCGATATTCGTCGCACGTGTCTACAACTACTGAACCAGTCGACTTTCTCTCTCTCTCTCGCTCTCTCTCTCTTCTCCCCTCCTATTCTTCCGCGTCTCGTTCTCTTTCTCTTTTCGCGGCGCAATTGCTCTCTGCGCTTCTCTCCACCACAGTTATATCCGTTCCTCCTCCTCCCGCTGTCTCTCCCTTTTCTCGCTGCCGCGCACACGTACACTCTCGCGAATGCTCACAAACGGTGATTTTCTTTTTAAAGACGACATCATGATGTTGGAAGCGGACGTGGTGCTGGGCAGCTTGAACACAAACTCGAATGCCACCACCAATAACAGCATCATTCCGATAATGGCGCATCCGCCCAGCAATACCAGCGATCTTTCGCTTGACGAATTCCTCAAGACCATCATGACCACCACGACGGACAACAAGAACGTCACCAAGGGTATCAAGCTCGACTTCAAGACCATCGATGCCTTCACCCAGAGCATGCCAATCTTGGAAAAAGTTCGCAATAACGTACGTGCGAATATTTTTAGAGCAACTCTGCAAAGCCGCGACCGCGATGAACGCAACGGTCCGCTCGACCGATCGCTTCGATTAAAAGATATATTCTAGGACTGAGAAGCTATTTCTGCCTCGATCGCCAATGCTTGAGGGCCCCTTGTGCCTGAGAATTCTCGGCATCCGCGCGTCACGACTCTAGACCCGCGGTTGTTTTTCTTTTTTCTTCGGTCGACGGTTTGCCCTACTTTACTTCGCCTTTAATCAACCGAGTTGTCCGTTTTCAGTTAACGTTCCCCGTCTTCGTCAACGCGGACATACTCTCCGGACCAGGAAACTCGACCACCCAGCCGGTGGACGCGAAAGGATTCCTGTCCGGATCCAAAGCGTTCCAAGAGTACACTCTGTCCGTTGGCTGGACCACCGAGTAAGATCGATATCAGTTCAGAAGTTGCACGTCGGCGAGACGCGTTTCGCATTGTTTCAAAACGGTCGTGAATTTTTTCAGATATGGAGCCACCGAAAACACCACCGACAACCGGTACACGGACAAGCAGGTCGAGCAAATGATCAAAACCCTGACGGAGCAGAACGTGACCCAGCCGATAACTTACCCCGTAAGAGCCGGCCTAGCCGCGAACGGTATCGACGCGATAAAGTCGTTGATGGAGAAGAGCGGTAAACTGAACAACGCCACGCTGACGATATGGTCCAGCGAGGGCGACAAAGTCGACGCGGATCAATTGTCGAAGCTGATCAGAGAGGTCGGCGTGGAGAATGTATACGTGGACGTGCCCGCGGATCTGAGGAAGAAACTTCAGTTATCCGGAGCGTCCAGCATCAACGTCACCTTCATGATGATTCTAGCGTCTCTGCTGGTGTGCGTGTTCGTCTCGCCGTATCTACGAAGAATCTGAAGCGTCGCGTTTCGGGGACAGGGTCGCGTTTTTTCCTTCTGTCTCCTCGACGCGTCTCCCGATAAAAAGAATGAAAGTCGTCGATCGGTCGAACGAAACAGAATCGCGATCGAGAGTCGTCAGGGTTAAAAAAAATCAAAAAAACGTCGTCGACGCGCGCGACCGTCGCGTCGCCTCGATTATGTATTTCTTGTTAGCGTCTCGATCGTCGTAAACGTGTACTTTTTTTGCGCATAAGCTTATTCGCGATTTTTTCTAAGTATGTATTTTAAGAGAGCTTTCTTAGTGTACCTTCACAGTCGTGACGATTCTGCTTTACACCCGAACAAATTGTATCCCACTTTCTTTCATTCTACATTTTCTCTCCATTCGATCGAACACGTATTTTGTAGGTTTCTATGGAAGTACGATGAATCTTTTCGATCGGGGCGGTTTAATTCCCTGTCCGCCTTGTACTATTTTTCGAGATGTAAGTAACCAGCATAGAGTAAGATATAACATGCTAGAGAGTTAAACGTTTCGGTAGGAAAGAGTAAACGGAACTCACTTATCTGTGGGCGTAACGAGTTAAAATGGAAGCTTAGCGGAAGGAATCGTGACACGGTATCGAGTCCACTTTTCCAACACGAGTTTAATATTGCACCATCGGTGCCGCGACGCGCTCGCGCGCACGTACACCCCACTCAGTATCCACGCGGACTCTTAGAGTCTAGAGCAAACGATACTTGTCCGAAAAGAGATCTCGCGCATGTATTGTAACGTACTCGCACCATCCTCGCGTTTCGAGACGCGAAGATCAATTTTTGTACGACACGTGTCGAACCGCGGGACTGTCGTAGTGTGTTATATCGTACCTCTTTAGTGTTCACCAACGTATCTCCTGTACCTGCCTCCGACATATCTCAGACCATAGGTGCAGAACGAAGCGGTGTTAGTCTCTACGTTTAAGCTGTAATGTGTATATTGGTAAGCCAAAGGATTACGAAGCGCATGATAACGGTGCCGGCGCGCACCACGTTTGATAACGAAACAAATAAAAACCATGTGCAGAAGTTCACGGAACCGTGTGTATCGAATTCTTTCGTCGTTTACCCCCGTTTTCGAGACAGTCGAAAGTCGAACGCGATGGAAGCCAGAAAGAGGCTTAGCCGGGGCTCCGGCTGCGGGTGGTCCATTTCTAATCCCGTGGATTAATGAACGCTCGGATGCCGCGCGTTTCAAGAATACGAACGCGTCCTGCATTTGTAACGCTTGTAACTGCCATTCCACGTCCTGTAGCTTCTTAATAATTTATGAGAATTCGGTCGGAACTTATGATTCACTTAAAGCGCTTTAACTCGTTTCACGAGGAAATCTCCGGGGATTAGAGACCACAACGACCACAACGTACCTCCAACGAAGGAAATCAAATTAATTCCTGCTTCGCTTTCGCTTCAATTAATTATTAAATTGGGTTCGTAGCTGGACAAACAGAGGGCCTGCCACCGGCCAAGCGTGTTTACAGTGCCACTTGACACGGAGGATGCAAGTCGTAGAACCAGGCCCCTCGTTCAATCTTTTCTATTTGCTTTGCGATTATTCTCGAATCGTCGCCGGGATCGTTAACTTTCGTCGATCTGCGGTTCGCTCGATGGAAATTACTGCGCGTTGCGAGCAGTCGCAGCACGTAACAACGATGGAATCTCGCTGTCCAATAGACAAACAATACCGATGTCATATAAGTAGCGTTCGAATTCCGCGAACGAGAGAGATTTTCTCTCTAGATGTTCCGTGCCAAGGTGACGCGGTGAAAGAACGATCCAAGAACCGTGGGAGGTGTTGTCGGCGGGGTGCGAGATGTCAAGGGTCAGAAACACGAATGGCCTTGAAACTCTGAGCAACGCATGCCGATTATTGTTCCCATGTTTTTATTGGATTAGAGCCATACAATGCGGCACGATAGATAGATGAATGATGATTGCACCGAAGCAGGTTTTGACGCGCCTTCGCCGCGCTGCGATTCAATGAAAATTCGACGACTGACTCGAACGAATAGACGCTTTGCTCTCGCGGGTATCTCCGTAAGCGTGAATTATTGTGTAATCAGCGGCGATTAAAGAAGAGAAAAATGCGAAATCGTCTCCGTAACACGCGAAGCTCGCTACCAAGCGAATAGCAAAGTGACCTACAAGCATAATCTAGCAAGATAACCCCGCGACCTAAGCAAAAGTTTTCAGAACGAAAGCGGCGTGTCCCGACGCGCGGCACGCTTCTTCTCTAGATGCGCGTAATCTTCGTTGCTTCCTGTCCTCGACTATCCATCAAGCGCTGATAATAAATCTTCACGCTCGAAGTTCAGCTCTGCAGTTTACGTTCGGTAACGTGACGTTAGAGCATCGTACTTGCCATCGACGGAGCAGAAGAGGCTAGTTGACTTCTAAACTTGTTAACTGGGTCATGTTTTAATCGGAGGCGCCAGTGATCAGAAAAATCTCTTTAAAAATGACTGACGGCCAATTGGTTTGTTTACGCGCTTCCCTCTTTTTACGCGAAATGCGTTTCACAAACTCGTGGAAATTCCGCTCCGCACAGAAGCGCGTAAAAGAGTAGAAGAGTTACCCCTAGCAGGTAGAAAAGTGGAACACGAAGCTTCCTGTGAGGTCATTTTCGACCCCGTCACGAACCAGACGTTAACGTCAGCCGACAACAGAGAGCCGGATGACTCACAGAAAATTACGCGGACTACTCGAAGCGGATTCCGTTGATAGAACGAATCGGTGCATCCAGACACGTTCTCCGGCACACGGACGGGCTACGCCTAAATCCGCGTAACTAATTTCGCTTCGTGCCCACGAAACTCTTGATGGAATTCTACGGAAGCGTGCCTTCTGCACTCCGGCGCGCGTCTTTTGTCGCGTTCAGGAATAGAAATCCGAAAGCGCCAGAGCCGCTTTGGCCCTGTCGCCTCTCGTTCGCGCGGGCTTTTTGTCAAGAGCCCGACCGCGCAAGAGGATCGTTAATATCGCCGCAAACGCGCCCGTGACTCTTGCGTTATTTTCCCAGCGTGGCGCGAGCTAGCGATTGAATTCCTCGGGAGTGTCTCGCAGCGCCGAACTTCCAGAGCGTCATTTGTCCGTCCGCTCGCGGCCCTCCTCTCACCTGGCTGCTCGGCTCATTTATCCGACAGCCTGATTACCCACGATTCCCCGACACCGTTCGAATTCCCCGACCGGGGTGCAATTTAATCGTCGTTTCGCGTCGACGCGACCGCGATCGTCCGCGTGGAGAATCCTGACGAATGACTGGAGGATTAATACCGGCAACGCGAGCCAGTGAGAGTGAAACGATTAAGGAGACCTACATTCTAATATACGGATGGACTCGTGTATCGTTCGGCTCGGTGATGCATCGCTCGCAATCAATTCGAACACGTGAGGAAACTTCTGAAAATGGAATTTGGAAATCTGGTTAGAAATCTCTTAGAGATTGAATCGATCGACAACGAAGGAGGCGTCGAAAAGAGCCGGGCGATTGAAAAGGCGGCTTCCGGCGCCCCGTACGACGCGACCCTCCTTGTCCTGGGGCAAGAAAGGACCGATGACGTATCGGCGATGCGTCCTGGCGATAAGTCGCGATGGCGCGTCCTTATCAAGAATGGAATCGGAGCGGAAGCCGTCGGGGAAGCTACCGTGTTTATTTACCGTGGCGCACACCACGACTGGCTGAAAAGGACGACAAAGACCGCCCGATGACCTCCGTACGCGACGAAAAACCAGTCCTCGTTGTACCGGTTGTAAGGCAGGCCGATCGCGCGATCCTATCGACCTCTCGTTCTCGCGCGCGATCCACTCGACCGGATTTTGCGGTCCTCTCGAACATCTCTGAATGGTGACGCGAAAGTGAATGGGACGTGGCTCGGTGCGATGGCGAAAAGGGCTCCGCTCGGTCGAACGATCGTAAAATCGGCCACGGTACACGAATCGGGCCGCGATGCGTGACGGAAACACATGTACCGGCTGCCGCGGCGATACGGCAAGATAAAGAAAAACACCGACGATGATGCGCGGGTTTCGCTGGTCTCCCTGTGCGAGCGCGATCGACACGGTGTCCGTTTCAATTTGCTCCGATCGCCTTTTTTCACTTAATCCGCGTAAAAAGCTGCGCGCTCCGGAGGCGCGTCAGCTTTCCCAACTTGTTTCTTACGAAACTCGTCGCATTACGGTGACACGATGCATTGCGCGAAAGGTTTCGGACATCGATTCGCAGATTCGAAATCGATTAGCGTTGAACGCGAGACGGGGTTGCGACGGAAGCCCGTCGAACGTGTTATCGAGGCGCGCGCGAA
This sequence comes from Perdita meconis, assembly GCA_030770465.2. Lineage (NCBI taxonomy): Eukaryota > Metazoa > Arthropoda > Insecta > Hymenoptera > Andrenidae > Perdita > Perdita meconis. Next base: position 7,562,607 of record JASKOS020000007.1, read on the forward strand.
ACCGTCGCGGTCGAACCGTAAATCCCTCGGGAAAATGAACAGGGTCGTCGAATGTCCACGATGCACCCGGACACGATGCATCGCGTCCACCAGGAGTCCGTGACAGCGTGTGCACACGATCGTTGCGGTGGCACACGGGCGCGCACAGGTAAGGGACGAAGGGGACGCAGAAAAGCTGGCGTTCGGGGATGACGGAGGGGGCGGGAGGGGGAGACGAATATCGCCCGCACGCATGCGCAGTGCGTTCCGCGATCTCTCAAGCCGGCGGCCCGGCCGCGGCCGGAGAGGCTGGCCTCAGTCGCCCGCGACATTCGGTCCGCGATACGATTCGGTGTAATCTTCGCGCGTTGGACTCGACGGACGAGAGAGGGAGAGAAAGAGAGAGCAGTGCGCCGGATGGTTGGCAAGAACACGCGCGCGTTTCGATCGTTCGACAGTTCTGATCGGTGATCGTCGAAGATTCTCCGAAAACGAAAATCGAAGCGGATCCAACCTGCTGTCAGTCGTTCCGAAACGCTCGATTTCGCTGGAAGTCGATCCGCGAGCGAACGAGCGGATAGAAGCGCACGCGATTGACGCGAACATGGACAAGAACTTGTCAGTTGAGACGACGATAGACGAGGCAAGACGACGCGAAACGTGAGCGGAATCGTCGCGCGAGGACTCTGCGTCCACGACATCGGTTACCGTTGCGCTGACATTTTTGCGGAATCGAGTGAACTGGAACGCGGCCAAAACGCAGCTGTGTCGCGGTACGCAGCTCGCCTCGATATTCGTGTTTCCTCCTGTTGCGCGATCACCACGTGGATCTACGGCGATTCCGACGCGCCGTTACTTTGCGTTCGCGAACACCTCGGCGATTGATAATCGCCCGTGCCGATTCCACCGATTCTTACCAGTCAACTCGCGCTGTCAATCCACGCTGTCGCGTCGCGTAATCGTACATTAATGCCTCGATCGCGGCGGCGGCCAGTCGCAGATCTTCGTGAGCCTGGCTGCGCGTCGTGCGCGATGCGCCGTTGAGGGGACGCCGATCTCCGAGCGACCGGTCGAGCATCGGCGGGGCTAGGATAATGTAAGGTGCCTGAGACCTAGTTCGGCAGACGAAATGGCGCGCAACAGACGGCTGCTGCTGCTCTTGATCCTTCTGATGGCCTACGGCCTGTTCGCAGCGGACGCCAGGCATCGCCAGCACGAGGATACCGGCGGCGACGCGACGCACAAACACAGGCACAGGCACGAGTCCGCGACGAGCAAGAGGAATCGTTACGAGCTCGCCGACAGACGAACCTCCCGGTCGCAAGAGCTCGACTACGAGGACGACGACTCGCTGGTCGACCGAGACGATCGGGTGGACGAGGAAGAGGAGGAAGAGGAGGAGGACGATTACGAGTCCCGGCCCCATTACGAGCGATCGTATCCTCGGTCGTCCAGGATCGGTCCTCACGGACGGATGTTCGAGCCGCGTCACCCGACTAGGTACCATCGAAGCGGCTATCGCGGGACCGGCAGGTACGACGAGGACGACGAGAGACGCAGAGGTTCTCCACGCTACGGCTGGAGAAGCTACAGACCGAGGTCGGACAGGACCCACCGCAGGCTCGGTTATTCGAGGAATCGCGACTCAGACTACGATTACGACGAGGAGGAGTTCGAACGCGACACCGACGACTCCGAGAGGCATCACGCCTGGTGGAAGAACGGCCGGAAACACCGGATCGCTGCGAGACGCGGCTGGCGTCCGGACGCGAGGAGAAAACACCGCGCGGACGACGCGGAGGGATCGCGGAGACTCGACGATTGGAGAAGGAGATCGAACTTCACGGAATCCAGGTTCTTTTTTTCCAAGAACGACAGAAGGAGAAACGAGAATTCCGAGGATTACGAGTACCACGTGGACGGGTTCGACGACGCGGAGAAGGACGAAGAGGAGGACGAGGTCTGGAAGGAGACGGAGGACGAGGATCCGGTCGAGGACGACGACGAGCTCGACAACGATTTCTACAAGAGCGAAAAGAAGGCGCCGCTCAAGACGTACGACGACATCATTAGGAGGTTGACGTCCGATGATTCAACGACGCCCAGGGCAACCGTCAAACGGGACTACAGGAACATCGACAAGGACAAGAACGCGAAGCGGGACGCCTTCGGGAATTTCAAGTACGAGCCGAAGAATCTTTCTAAACCCTTAATTCAGAGCAATCCCGGGACTGCCGCTTACGCTGGCTCCGCGGCCAATCATAGCTCTGCGAAGAAGACCCCTGAGAATTCGTCCAGCAAATTGCTCGATTCGCTGACTGACCGTAAATCCACCAAGAACGCCAGTAGTATTGCGTCGAAGAGCGCAGATCGGCAGGAGAAGAGAGCCGGCTCGAATACAGATAATGACCAGGCGAAGACCAAGAGTCTCGAGAAGGATTACGACGAATACGTGAACGCTCCGGACAACGAAAAGGAGGAGGACCTCATCAAGGCTGGAGTCGAGCAGAACTCGGGGATGCAGGCGGATGTCACTAATACAGTGAGTAGGAACGCTTTCATAAATCTTTGCCCCGTTGTTTGTACGCGTCGTGAAAACGCCGCCGAGAGATAACCGTGTTTTCGTATTAAACAAGAGAGACGGGAGAAGCGTAAACGCGGGAGCGTCTGGTACAGATGTCGAGCCGAGGCAACGGCGAGCTAGGATCGATACGGGACCGTGAAGCCGCGCGCTCGAGATCTATGATATACGGTCGGCGCTCGAGGAATTCTTGTTCCCAGATGGCGGAACAGATTTACGACCGTCGCACTGTCTACCCGATTATGCGCAATCGGAGGACGTTCCACAGTCGAATCGAGCTCTTCGCGCACGCGACCTTGATAACGTCCACGCGTAGCCCTCGCGTGATCCCTCGCGAACCAACTCAGGATCCTCGGTCGTGCACGATCCCTGCGCCGAGCTCTCGATCCGTTTGCCCGGCATCCGGCTCTGAGAAATCCCTGGACCGAGTTCGCGAGCGTTCGATGCCATCGACGGGAAACCAAGAGTCGTAAAGCCTCCTCGAGTTCCCCGGTATCGACCTTGTCGGCCAGATTAAGATCATCGTGGCTCGATTTTATGGAGCGCGCTCGCTGCTACACGCGAGAATCCTTATCGATGCTCCTACAGCGCGGGACCGTCTCTCCTGTTTACGCGAGAGACCCGAGACGTCGCGCGTCGCTTTCTTTGTGTACCTCTTTACCGCGACGTTTCGTGAAAACGCGTTCTAAAGTCCAACCAACGCTCGCGTCTATCACACACGAAAACAACAAAGAAGGTTTCCCTTTCCATCGAGGCTCCGAAACGCGCCAGACAATTTAACGATCCCCGTTCCGCGTCAACGATCAGCTTGATCGACTTTCACAGAGTGCAACGGTGCAGAAGATCCCGTCCAGACGCCTCGAAACATCCTTTCGCGCCGCGTCCTTGGCAAAATTTTGCGAACCGGGTCCGAACCCATGTCGGAAGCCTATTTCGGTCCAGCCGCGAACGAAACGTTCTCGTCGAGGACACTTCAACCATAGCAACGGTTCGGATTCGCTGCGCTTTCGTCAATGAACGGCTGGTTCGTTATTCGTAACTCCGTATCTGCTCCGGTTGCAAACACGCGGTTCCTCTTACCTTCGAGGGCCAAGATTAGATTGACCTTGGCAATGCAGACGTCGCGAGCCAGCCACCGAGTCTTTCAATCCCCGTCAAAACCAACGATCCGACGTCCGCAGGTACCGACCTCGAAATTGCCGCGGTTGTCGGCCGCCGCTCTTTATTACGGAGACTCGTGTGAAATCGACACCGCAGGCGCGACGAAACCGCGATTCTCCTTTATAGAGGTTGACACCGCCGCGTTGAGCCCATAGGATGTATTTATTGATATCCAGAACTTCAGTAACAGCGAACTAAACATCGTATCACGATAACTAATGCCTTCCGGACGTAAAACATTCCTCATACCCTGTGCTATGAATCCTCCATTAAATTTTTCGTTGCTCTTTAACAAAGTGTTTAATTTAATTTAATTTATTAAACGGTTAAGAAAACCCTTTAGTGTACAATACAATACAGGGTGTCACAAAAATATTGCAGGCTTTTGAAGGAGGTGATTCTTCAGGTTATTTTAAACAAATTTTTCCTTAGCGAAAATGTTAGGTCAGTTTTGGTTAATGAGATATTAACGAAAACCAACGACCAATCAGAGAGAAAATACAGTAGATTAATTCCGACGCGGACGATAGCGGGCGAATGCTAACAGTTGTAGCCGCGCCGAAATTCGTACACTGTATTCATGCTCTGATTTGTCAGGCGTTTTTGTGAATATCTCGTTAATGTTCATGTCTTTAAGAACATGTTTGTTAAGGAAAAAGTTGACAAGGAAAAGTTCACAACCGCTCAAGAAGCCTCCTAATTAAACCACTGAAAATTTATTAGAATTATTATTAAATAGGCTTATTAAATAGAAGAATTATTATTAAATAGACTATCAACAAATATTGGAATGTCTTACAGCTTAATGTTCCACGCAGTCGGAACCAGCGTATACGTAAAACCATATGTTCCACCACTAAACAGGAAAAATTTAGCTGCCCTTACCCCCTATTCGTTCAGACCATTCTAAACTGATACATGAACACTTGCTATCGAAGCAGCTGCCCCCGAATACTAATCCTGCAAACTACTTTTTACTGTCAAACACATCCTACTAGACTACCCACGATTTTCATCCCAAAGAAATAACTACAACATCAAAACCGACATGAAACTAAATTTGAACGATCTCAATAGTATTTTTCAGTCAAACAAACTTACTTCTTATAACAAATAAATCAGTCTCATGAACAAAAACTAAATATAACATACTGCATACTGCTAGTGATCACCAATGACTCTATTGTTAATGTGACCACCTTAAAATAAACCCATACACAAAAAAAAAACATTTTGTTACACTTTGTATAGTAAATAGACTGCGAATGTTTATGCAAATTTATATGTATAAAGGCATAGAAAAGGAAAACCAACTTGAATAAAAATATCTTTTACCTTGTAGATACTATAAAATGTATTTTATTTTCAATACTTCATACATTTTTGCCATAATACAAATGGTCATGAATGCATAAACATGCACAGTCTAATAATCAGCACATAGAGTATACATAAATACCTAAATATTAAATATTTGATATAAAAAAAATGAGTAAAATGCCGCCTGAACAAGTAGTGTGAAAAGAAAAAGTCTACAACATCACAATACTTATTAACATTGATGATGATATGATTAATACAATTGAAATAATAAAAAAGAGTGCGACGTGATTCTTGCCAGAGATGAAGACGACGTCCTGAGTCAGACAAGAAACGTATAGCTTGAAAGCAACAAATATTTCAGGACAATTAGCAATATCAATAACTTTGTGTGCAAACAACATATCAAATTCAGTTTAAGTTGCATTAACGAATAATTATGGTTATCGAAAGACATAGAATTTCCTGAGGCGCAGGCAGCCAATGCTAAATTTTTGTCGAAAAGAGCATTCAGTGACCCTGTGTCTACTAATTCTCTCGACCCTAAAATGCCGAAGGATGGTCCGCATGGAACATGCGACAAGCAATTTGCGTTCCGATGCAAACAAACGATTTGAAAGTAAAATCCAAGACAAATTTGCTGTCGTCGCCGAGCCGCTCGCTCGCACCTCCAGGATGAAAACGTCGCCTAATAGGTCGCTCGAGGCGATCGCGATTCGATTACTGTCGCTCACGCGTCCGAGTCGCGGAGGCATTTTGTTCGCCGCGTTTCGAAGTAAGGAACCGCGGGCCGAGGAGATTACGGGCCAGACGAAATAGGAATTCCATTTCCAGCGACAGGGGCGTTGATTAATGACCGCAAATTTCGGAGACGGGCAAGACTGGCCAAGCATTCCGTCTGTCCGAAAAACAGCCGGCTACCAAAGAGTCGGCCGTCTGGAAGCCGAGAGCCGCGGATCTAGACAGCCGAACCTTTGCGAGCATCGCCGGATGCATTAATCGGAGTCGCGCAGCTGTTTCCTTCGTGGAATAACAGCGACTGTGATTCCAAGCGATTGCCGCGTATCGCTTTGCTTTTTGTTTGTTTGTTTTCCCTATGTGAAACGGGAGCCATTGTTTACGAAAGTTGGTTGAAAATATTTCGATCATCCGATGCCGAGCGTAATTATTTCTGCATCGACTCCCGGTTTGCTCGGTCCACTCGGAGGACTCCGCTTCGCTCTCCGATTCTTATCGAGGCTCGGAAAAAGTATAAATCGAAAGAATTCCAGTCAGAGTACGCCTGGCGCTCGACCACTGATTCATCGAGAGAACACCTTAATTCTACGGTAGCCGGCGGCGCGTCGGAGAAAAGAAAGAGATAGCGGCGGCTGTCGTCGCAATCGTGGCTCGGCCCTTTTTGTCGATTTACAAAGGTAATCCCGCCACGTTCCATCGGCGATTTACTTCTACACGACGGCCAGAGTGGAATTACTGCGTCGGGTAATTGAGCAATTCTACGTGCAGTCGCTCTCCACGGTTTCCACCGTGGAACTCCGACCCGGCACGATTAAAGGGAGAACGAGCTGTATCCGCTCGGATTCGCGTGCTCAAGACGGAACGAGGATGAGCACCGGCTGAGAGATTAGCGAACGTAATGATTAAATGATACTTTTACTTGGAAATCGGAGTTCCGAGGAGAGGAATGCGGGTTCTCACGTTTGATTCGAAAACAACGGTACTTGAGCGGATTTGGGGGCGTGGACAGTGCGTCGACTGTGCGGAGTTAGGAAGCGTGTAATTTCATTAAGAGCAGAAGAGAACAAGGGACGCCGCCGAGGAAAGGAAACCGCGTGTTGGTAGTCCGCGAGGAATCATCGCGTCCGATAGATAAATATAATCAATAATCGTCTATCCGTTAATCATTGATCCAAATATAGCTATCTTTTTCTCCTCGGACGGAAATCGCGTTCAGCTCGTCTATGATTGATCAGCCATGACCTATCTTCCTCGCAGATTAATGAGATCGTTGGTATCGCGATGCAGCGCAGAAACTCCTGTTTTTCGAGCGGCTAACGGTAGTTCCGTCGTCCACGATGCAGACAATAACCTTCGCGACACTCGAGGGGACTCGTACCTTCGCGATTGCCGCACGAGATTTTATGGTAATCGCTGGCAACTGGTCGGAAGAGGATACCTTGCACTCTCATCGACTCGCGCGTCGAACCGAAGACTGATAATTCAAGTAGCTCGTTCTCTAATCTCGCTGAGTGTTTCATAATGCAATTAGATACCCAATAATCGCTTCGATATTACAGACAGCTATACTCGTTATCGCTGAGCAGAGGAAGTAAATTGCTTGCACCTAATGAAGAATTCCTTCGCGCCTCGATCTTCTTTGCCTTTTAACTCTTTGACAGCTTGTCACAAGCGTCCTATAAATACCCAATCAGCTTCGCAGAAGCGTCACGTTCGTGCGAAATGCGCTCCATTCCATACGATCGTGCTTTTCTCCTCTTTCTCTCGCTCCCTGCGTTCCCCGACTCACTCTTCTCCGTATCTTCCTCGTCCGCGCGGCGGAGTGGGGCGCGCTGGAATGGTAGCAGACGAATTCTCGAGCGTTTCGCCGAAACGGATCCTCGTGGCGAGGCATTAAGAAATGACTTTGCCACCTGACCACGCGAGGAACTCTCATAAATCGGTCGTAAAAGCTCACCACGGAAGCTCGCTCGGACACGCGTAAAATCCGTCGCTCGCTGTCGCGGGACTCTGAGCGAGAAAGCGCTGCCACGCGCGCGCGTTGACTAACGGCAACAATGAATGAAGTGAGAGAGAATTTGGACGAAGGATTTACTCCGCACGAGCATCAATCTCGGAGATTTAACTTGGAAAAATCTTTGTCTATGGATGATTTAGAAAGAAGTAGGGGAGACAAGGGCTAATTGAATAATGAAGTTAGTTGACTAATTCCTTCTAATTATTGCATTATAGTTTAATTAACGCTTCTGCTCGCAGTATTGAAACATGTAAATGTTCAATGTGTAACGTGTTTTTGTAATACTCACATCTGGTATTAGTAAGATCGAAAAATACTTCCGTGGCGAATAAATATTTTTGCACCGACTATTAATGAATTTTTGTCCATTAAGTATTGCTTGATATTTCTTCGTGAATATTTCATCAAAGAGCGTTACGTTAACTATAATTTGCAATACTACATAATATCCAATGCGAGGAAATTTCTGCGTACAACCCTTAAGATATGAAAAATATCGTATGGGGTTACTCGACTTACATGCAATAGTTTTTGAATATCCAATCACTTTGGTTTTGGATATTTTTTAGTTAACCAAATAATAAAAAATATGCGGTATTATCTTTTGACTCGTTTTCATATTTAGGGGGTGAAACCACCTCCTAAACTACGTCAAGTCTAAATAACGGTGACATGAATAATTACAGACATCTAACTTGATCTAATTTTACCTACAAACTTTTTTTCTTATATGGTTCGCTGTAGTAAACATCTATAAGCAAATGAATATTTAATTTTCATTAATATCGTTACTTGTTTTCTTGGACAGTAATAATAAATGTCAAGTCAACTAATCCCATCATAATACAGAATACAGTAACTCACAAGTTCATCAGATGTATTCGCAATGTTAATCAACTATAAAATCCCCAGTATTATATTTGTTCTATCAATTTATATTGTTCCAGCTTCCACATCTAATTGTTTTTTAATTTATATAACTTTTATTGTGTAAATTCAAACATCTTTTTTAGAATTTAAACAAATTTAACATAATTTTTTTCAACAAATATGTGAGTCACTGTAAGTCAATTAACACCACAGTTAGGGAATATTGATTTCAAGATTTTTTCAAGTATAAATGTGATAAAAACTTCAACGCATGCACAATTAAAACGATTTTCAAAATTAAGTCTGCATATCTAAGGAAGTGTTTAAACTTCTGGTACTAGACGACCAAATATCACTGATTCGTTAAAAGAAAATTAAAAATGCTAATAGTTAGTTAACTAACTCCGATCACCTCTGACATTTCGGGCGAGTTTAAAACGGTAATGAAGTCATCGCGCATCAAAAAGCCTAGCCCGTTGTGCGATGATGCGCAGGAAGAATTTGCGGGCTACTAAACTGCCGAGACGATGATTCATCGCCATCGCCGTCTATCCAAAGAATCGTGCAGTGAAAGAAGCCGGGTGCATGGCTTAATGAATCGACAAAAATAGGCCGTATTCTGACGAATTGTAGACCAGCTTGAAGTGCCTCTCTTATACGCATTCCACCGACTCACGACCACCTCCTAATAACAGTGTTTAAACTCCAATCGTAAAATTCTCCTATGGAGATGATAAGACGGTCTTTGTGCGAACCGAGCAGCTTAAGATTTAGTATCACGTATTTTTTCCTGAAAAATCGCTCGCGAAGGAACCTCATGCTACGTCGAGCTAACTTAGCTTCCAAAAAAATCATAGCACAGCTTAGCTTAGCTCTTAGCGGAAGCGGTTCCGTAAAAATGTTATTGAAGAAAACTTGTTAGCATAGCATCAGAGATTTGATACTTCACGGCCCGGCGTCATACAATTTTTACTGTTTAAGTTATTGCTAGCATAGCATAGCATAGAATTGCTTTCGGCTAGAGCACTCCGATGGCCGCTCACAGTTAGCGAGCGTCTCCCAACTTAGAATTAGAAATGAAATAATTTTCGAGCGTCATTCGCTCAGATGCACAATGCATCCCCTGTTTGCGGCGAAGCAAAGGGGTACACTCGAGCACACAAGCAGGATCTCGCGTGTTACGTGAAAGCACGGCAGCTTAATTAATCAATGACTCGCAAATATTGCCGCACAAGTTCATTTTGGTTTACGGAACGCTTGCGGCCCGAATCACCGACCGACTCGCACGAACGAGCTAATTAATTCCGGGAAGCTTGTCTGCAATAAGAATCGTTTTGCGGATGCGGTATTCGCGGTTGAACGCATCTGGACCGCAGTGTATCGGAGATTGGAAGCTGCCCAAGACTGTACGCGCGCAAAGAGTGAATTATTTCCACGCGTTATCTAGAGTATCGATATCCGTCGAGACGACAACGCACGATGACTAAGTTCTCGCTGAATATATCGCGGGAGACGGACGGCGACCGCTTTGAACCTCTCGAACGCATCGCAAAATTACGCGATTAATCCTGCGATATTACACAAAGGCGATAGAAATATGTTTAATAAATCTTTCGACCGCGGATTACTCGACCGTAGAGATAAACTTAAGCGCGGATGCATTGTCAAAGATTGGAGCGGTTCCAGGTCGATCTGCTTCTGATCGAATTATTGTCTGTAGATATCTATCAGCCGGACGCGTCTTCCGCGATCGTCGCTTCCATCGGGACAGGTAACTTCGACGTGAAATTAATCGCGATCGGGTAGACTCGCCCCCTCAAATTCGGGTCATTCTCTTGTCCACTTGGAGGAGTTCCAACGTTGCGTATTCTCGAGCAGATGTACCGATAATGACTAGAAATATGTTCGCGCTGTCCTCGCGCGAGCTAAACTCATTGTGTTCCCGGCTAAATCTGGCTTGATAATATTGAGCACGCAGCTGGTAATTAGATTGCAATTACAAGCTCACTATACACAGCAAAGCTCTAAAACAAACGCAAACATCTAAAACTCCGTTCGTTTAGAACTCTGAAATATTACTTTTTTCAGAGTTTTTTTTCGAAGCAAGGATAAACCGAATCTTTGAAAAACTTTACGAGGGTTTTATGCGACATTTGGACAATAAAAAAAACTTCTTTTATTAACAATTATTGAATTCAATGCTGTTATATTTACATATCTTGCTAGCACCGCGCTGCTGGTTTGCGTACAACATAAGTAGACTGAATGTTTATGCAAATTCATATTTTTATAGCATGCAACAGCAACTGAATTAGTAATAAGTACATGTTTTATTTTTCAAATTTTACAAAACGTATTTTATTTTTGATTTATATATTTTTATATTGCTGGGTATCTTTATAGGTTTGTATAAATTTTAAAATTGCCAAAAATGCATAAACATTGGCAGTCTAAATCTAGCGCATTCAATTCTAGCCCGAAGTACGAAAACCATTTTTCTTCATATTCATGTATAATACTGTCCCGATATAAGGACAATCTTACAGTGTTGACTCAAAGAACGACGCCTGAGTTTGATTCAAAAAAGGGATTTCTCTATCCTCACCGCTTCTTCGCCGGTGCGAGTCTCCTCATTCCATCGCGACCGAGATCGAACCCGACTCGAAAAAGGGCTGCGCTCGGTTCTGAAACCCAGCCGTTCTTCGAGTCAACACTGTAATTACATTGTCGATGAACTACAACTATTCATAAAACAAAATTTAATTATACAAGGTTTTTGCTTAAATAAATCGATATTCTTTTTTAAACTCAACAGCTTTCTCAATTTCATATTTATGTCTTGTTTTTTTTTTTTTAGCTTAGCGGCAATGTAATTACATGAAAATTTTAAAAAATATTGTGTGTTGTGAATTGTGCTTCATGCCAGAATCGAATGCGCTATTCATTGAATTCATTAATTGTTAGCAAAAAAATTTTTGAGTGTAGAATAAAACATCCCTTAAATTTTGCAAAGATTCGGTTTACCTTTGCTAAGAAAAAATTTTCAAAGAACTATTACTGCTTTAGCGTTTTAAAAAGAGTTCCCAATTACAAATCATGTTTCTATGAAGTCTATTCCGCATTCTAACCTTCAGTACCCCTTTCACAGAGAAATGAAATTCCTGGTGGCCGTATCGTAACTTTCGTTGCCGATAATTAGGATGAACATGGAGGCGTTAATTCTGTTTACACTGGCGATCGATTCCAGTCCGAGGGGCGGTCCGCGTACCTGGTTTCCATTAAGTTCCCCGTAGGAAACAGCGGGAAGCAATTTCGTTTCGTAGAACGTGCTCGCGTGAAAGAAACGATCGGTCAAATAATACGTTACCACCTTCGATGCTTCGGGATGAATGGCCGCGCGGGGATGAAGTCATTACAAAAAGTCTCTAGCCGACGCGGACGGATACAGGATCTAAAGTGATGGCGAGAGAGGAAGAGCGCTTGTTTGCCTTAGCAGAACGTTAATGGGGTAGCCGTTATCAGAACTCGTAGGACCATCAAGGTTCGATACGCACCGAGGGATCGTAGTTGTTGCCGCTGCGTTCCTTCTCATTATCGTCCCGAACATAATTTTCCGCCGAGATCTCGGTCGAACATCTTTATGCTCCGTTCGAGAGAAACCGAGCGAAAATTGTGAAAAACGCGTAGCCGTTTCAACGCGAGAAGAAGAAACGCTGGATTCCGCGTGACTCGTCGTTTCCTGGGCGGATTAAGGCGCAGAATTAGGAGCCCTTTCGAGGAAGAACGTCGGACCGCTCGTTTCTGCGCCGTTTGCGGATTCCCATGCCGATCACGTCCCATTCACGAGACACGTGAACAACCGGTGGCTCGTTGGACGGCAAATTAATTCCGAAAATCTGTCTTTACGAGGCAAAAGCTCCGAGAAATCACAATGCCGAAATTCCGAAGCGGAACGTTGGCCCGCGAACGACCGCATCGCTACACGACGAACGATCTTTGGCAAAGTTTCGGCGGATTTAATTTTACTCGCTTCGACGAGGTCCGATCTTCTAGGCTCTTGAACCGACGCAGCGAATCCGTGGAATTCAAATTTTAAAGCCTGCCCGCAGTAAAATCCTCGCTCCGAGAGATTTTCGGGTGGTCAAGGGATACCCACTCGAGGCGAAAGCTCTCGGTTGTTCTTGTGCGTTCGCCATAAAGCAGCTTTATGTTCCGAGCGAGCCATAGCCGCGAGAGACGCTCGTTTCGATTGCTACCATAAAATTAATCGCCCAATTTGCCTGTCTAATTTATCTGGCGCGAGGAAACCTTCCTTTTCTGCCCTCGTTATGGTCGGAAATTCGTGGACAGCCAACGGAAGAGATACGCTCGTGCCGCTGAAACCTCTTGCGGGATTTACTCGCGCGATTCGTTTGGATATCCGAGGACATTCCATTTTGGAGAGACGTCGCGACGTTGTGGAGACGACCTACCGCGTTGGAAGGCATTCTAACCGATTTACGCGACACACCGCAGCGTGGGGGCTCTGTGGATTTACGACGGTAGTACCTTTTTCATTGGTCCTCGTTGCCGCATTATAGTTCCACTGTCGCCATCGATTCGGGGAACTGACTGCGAGATTTAACACCCCTGAATTGTCATCGTCGGTTTTAGCCGCGTCCGGTCTGTCGCATCCGTTTTTCTTGCTTTTCTAAACGCTGCAGGAATGTTGCCAATGCTACAGCCACGGTCCTTTCCCTTTCAGCTCTTTAACCACGATTGATCCGGAATCAGCATAGCTTCGCTTATGGTCGGACCATTCGTCGGCATCGTAAAGTATGATTTATTCCAATTCTGCCCCCGTCTCGCCGGTAATTATCCCGAACAGTGCGATATATAAGCCAATTTATCCCGCGCGGCTCGTAAAGTGGTCGCCACTCGACGTAATTCGCGCAATTCGCGCGGCCTGATTAGCCGCGCCTGTCGTTAATGCGTGCACGCGATAATTATAATATCAGACGACGACGACGGCGACGGCCAGCTATCGACAGGTGAATGTTGCTAGCAGGCATCGGTGGGCGAGATAAAGCGGAAAATCGAGGAACACCGTGGAGAACCAGCACACAAGGACGGGCAAGACGTCGTCGCGGTTAGAGCGACCGCTTACCGCGATATCTCGATAACTTTTCTCAAGTCGCGCGGGCACGGTGCGCGCCAATTATTTGACTTTGCCAGAAGCAAGGTGTTTTACCATTGAAAATAATAATGCCGAGGAAAAAAGACGACGGATTCGTGTTTTCGCAATTGATACGTGTCAAGTACAAATTAACACCGCGATACTCCCATTATCGCCAACGAATAATAGGCCTAGAGGGTGTCATTATCGAGAGCAAATACCAATTAAACTCGGCGTTGCTGTTTACGCGAACCAGCGATTGCTGCCAGCGGGACGAAGTCCTGTACAAAAGTACGAGGATGACGAGTAAAAGCGAGAACAAGTATCAATCGGAAGAAGTTATGCAACCGGTGTTAAACGATACGCGTGTAATTGCACCAGCGAACGTAATAATTTTCATAATGAGAACATAGATTGTTGCACCTTAGCCCGATATTTCTCCATCCGCGGCTAATAATAACTGAACTTGCAAACATTTAACCCCTTTTCGTTATACTTCATCGGGTGAGTTAATTGACTCTATGAATGTTTATGAATGCGACCGGTGAAATAAGAAATTTCCTCTGGTAAATACTTGAATCTCTCGTGGTTCATCTGTCGGAGTATTTCGCGGGCAAAGTCACGTTCCACGATAGGGCAAAGGCCCAGAAAACTGGGAAAAAATTCAGTAATCTATTTTATATACTCAATATATTAGATTACCGTGTCATTTCTTTTTTTCTTAATTATAGAATGTTCTCTACATCTCTTCTTCGCAATTTCACACACATATGTAAAGTATGTGTGGATCGAATTATAATTACGGTTATATCTACTAACGCTTGACGCTTTCATTAATTTCTCGAAAACAAAAAATCATGCACGCAAATCTTTTTATGATTCTTATCTCATCAGCTTAAAGTATTGAATGCATATGCAGCCAAGTCATTCGAGATTTCGCATTTCTTGCCATTTCCTTGTTAGATAACATACACTACAAAATCCAACTCCGAAATTTCAAGAATTTTTTCACATTTTTAAGGGTTTCGACCCAAAGTATTTGAAAAACCTCCACGCCAAGCACCGGTGGTGCAATCAATGACGCAACGCAGCCGATGTAAGGTCGCGTAAAGTTTATCCTTTCCACGCTCTCCGTGGCAGCTTTCGTGCCAGAGGCTTCCAGAAAACACGTGCTTCTTTCACCCGGTGGCCGACATGTTTACAGAGATGTTTCGACCCCGTGTTTGCTCATCGAACACCTTGGCGCTACTCCACGACGCTTGGTGCGTTCGCGTCGAGCTCAATATTTATGCTGCGACTCCGTGACTCGAGATGCTGCTTTATCTCGCGCCGCTAGCAACGATCCAATAAGCTCGAGAGGATATTCGAAGTCTCCTCGAGACCACTCCGACGCTATTATTTCAATTTTTTCATCTTGGCGTCTAGTAGCGCGCCGCCGAACCAAAGATCTTCGAGATAAACCGCCGAGTCCTCCGCCGCGCCTAATGAAACATTGCTAATACAATTTTTTCATGGCGGCACAAAGCGGCCGCGATTAATGCAGTCGTTCCGGCGCGGCGTCGCGATCGACTCGTTTCCATTCATCAAAGCGGACAGCTAATTTCCGGGTATTTCTCGTCGTAAATGGACGACAAATTAAAACTCCGAGACACTAGTCGTCTTGTAAATAATTCATACCCTGCGAAGGATATATATTTCACAGCCTAAGCGCCGGCCGGACTCTTGAATATTCCTGCGGAAAATAATAAGCTCCGCGAACGTCGAGGTTTCTAATTAGCGGTGCGTTTCACGCGGCATAAATCGGCGCGAAGATTGAATTGCTTCTTAGAAATTCAGTAATCGCTTCGAATCGGCCGCCATTAAGGGTGTATCGATGCGTTCGCCTCGGTATACGGAAGATTAACGTGGGCAACAAGTAAGTTTCGCAATAGGAGATTGACGCGAAGACTTAATACCGCCAAGAGAGAAAAGTGGCAACGACGGGATTTCATTCACCGTGGACGTTGCAAAACTGTTATTAATCAAGATTGGCGTGCGAACATGTTTATATTCGACATCCGATAAAAGCTTCATAGATTATTTCTCGGGAATCAATTTCCATTAACAGCTGTCCACCCTTGCTTCTCTTTACGAGATACAGTTATCTCGTGCGTTACGCTATCGAGGAAATCGTAAACGTTTTCATCATCAGTTCATAAATCAGCGCGACATTTCACGAGTTAATTCTGTCGCGATGGTAATAAGCGGACGGCTCGAAAGCGAGCGCCGAGTGTTTTCGAAGCTTTCGATTCCGCGAGATCAAAGGAGGTCCAGTTCGTAGGCTTCTGGCTCGCGCCGCGCCGGGAAAATTGTGATCGCGACGCGGTGCAATTGAAATGTACGCGAACGCGTTGAATCATCCTAATCGGGCGACTCGGTTAGCACGTCCGACGGACGACAATTGCACCGAGAGCCTGTCTCTCCGGCCGTTGTTGCGCTCAATTAAAGCGCAACCGCGGAATCGCGCATGAAACACGATACGCGCACCTCGCGCTCGGCGAAGATTTCAATTCGCTCGTTACGCGACAATCAGTCCGTCGTCTCGTTCTTCCTACGCGCGACCGGCTCCATAAATATGCAACACCGTGGTTCGCGAGCGCACAACGCTTTCAGCGTTCAAAAGTTTGATACTCGATCGTGCGTGCCGCTTGTTAGAACGGAATTTTACCTCTGGCATTTGACACGGGGCCAGACACGGCCGCGCGCGCTTTCCCACACGAATTACTCAATGCTCGAGCGAGTCAATCGTACTAATTAAAAGTAACCGCGGAAATCGCGGAGGAGCGAGTGAAAATTAGCGAGGACCAAACACGGCGGCGCGCTGCGATCGCGGCGTTCGGTTCGGCCCCGATCGGTTACACAACGAAAATGTCAAGACGATTTCACGGATTTACGATCCGCGTGACGCGCCGTTTTATGCAAATATTAATCGTCGCGATAACTCCCGCCGACTTTCCTGTTGTTCAGCCCTCGGACACGACGGATTTGCAATTATAAGCAGTTGTCTGCCGCATGAAACCGCCCTGATGGAGGGAGACACGAGCCTAATTGGATATATCGCGATCGGATCTCCTCGGTCAATTTGTACGCCCGCCAGGGCTAATTAACGAGTTAATTAGCATTCGAATTCGACGGCGAAGCACACGGCCAACGAGGATTGAATTGTGTGATTGCCGCGCGCATTCTTCTCCTCGTCGGACACGCACTCGCACGCGTTAATTATGAGCAATCTCCGCGACGCGACGAGGCGCGGAGGACGAACACGTCCACGCAAGTATTTGACACTGGAGAAACAATCTCGTTAAGAGCCGATTGCGCAAGACGGAAACGTCATCGATGAATTTACCGTTATGTTAATAATTATCCTTGAATCGACGGCTTGCCGCGCGATAAATCGTACACGATCGATGTTTCGTTTGGATCGAGAGGTATCCTCCTGTTTGCTTTCGCGCGGAGAAATGGCAAGCTTCAAACAATGCTGATGCACCACCGGCGAACGGCCGTGAGATTTTCGCGGAAGAGTCAACGACCTCCCGCGAGATCTCCGTTTAATTCGCGGACGCCGATCAACGGCGAGCTTATCGAGCACGCGTGATTTCGAGCGGCTAATGCTTTCACGAGCTCCCTATAGCGTTTCGCGCTTCCGAGAATTGTCTATATGTTCTCTACATTACTTCTGGCGTCGAAAGGAATCGTCCTTGCTCAAAGGTGGACGCGAGTGCGTTTGCATCGACGCTCGGAAAGGCGGAAACTGTGCAGCCCAATTTATCTGTTGCAACGCGTTCGCGAGAATTATTACGGCGGGTGCGACGCGTCGGTTAATTATTACGCGTCGACCTCAAAGCGCGGAGACGCGACACCACCTCGGTGATATCGTTTTGTCGCGTTCATTTTCTCTTGTTTGACCTATCCGTCGCGTCGCGACTCTACACGCGCGAATCGTGTTGCTTCATCAAAGAAAACTCGTTACATTTTGCCGCTTGACTCAGCATTCTGCTACAGCTTCGTCTTAATGTTCCTTCGAACCCTTTTCTCGTTTGTGTTTCCTCTTGTTGGTCAACTTTGCAGCGCAACCCTTTACCACCAATTTCGTCGACGGACAACACTATGCTGCAGCGCGATTAACATAAAAGATAACAATCCCGCGAGTGACGGGCCGCTTACGTTTTCCAGACAACGGATTCGATCGAGGCGACTGTTTGGAAAATACGAGGCGCGAGCTTGAATTCCACTCAAACAAACGGTACACCGGATTCCGCTTTCTCGTTAGAATATTGTCCAGATGGCAAAGCCTCGGAGCGACACGGTGTACCGGCTGCTTCCGCGGCGTTCGCCTTTCAACGGCATCAGCGTTCGGTCGAAACAGCAATTTCGTAACGCTCGCAGACCTCTTTCCCAGAAGGCGACGCGCTTCTACGAATATTAACGACTCGAATTCGTCAATCCCCATTGATGTCAGCGGTTCACCCGATTCAGAAGCGGTGTCACCGCTTCAGGAATTTCACCGAAACGACGAGGCGCGTCTGGCTGCCTTCTGACGCGTCTCGGCACGCACGCTGCGAACAAATGCGAAGGAGAAACAGCCGTCTTAGTGTATCCCTACCGTCGTCCACCGTGAATACTGATTTCTTCTGTGAATCGAACCGTCCACGTGACCGATGTAGTCGTCATCTTTCTGTCTTGCGCTTCTCGGCTCTCGAAAGAGAAAACGAAACCGTTCGCCGCTTTCCTCCACGCATCTTCTTCGAAAGGTCTCTCGACTTTCACGGCGTGGCGCGGCGAGACGATCGAGCGAGAAACAATCGTAATCGCTTCGCAGGGCAGCTCCGGCAATTATGATCGTAGCGGAACGCTCGGAGCGGACGCGACGCGTCGATCGTAGGGCGAAGCTCGACCAACAGGAGCAACGACCCCCTCGCCAGCGGCACAGACTCTCCAACTTGGTTTACTAACATTTGCCAGCTAGACTCTCCCCGCGAGAGCCGTCTATCTTGAGCCGCCGGCTATTTCGGCGACGACGCGCGAAAGATCCGACATACCGATATGCACGGTGCGCACCCATGTCCCGTCGAAATGCGAACCAACGACCCAGTGACGCGCGAGCGCCGACGTCGTCCCCCTAAAGCGCAAACCTTACGCCACGAGACTTTCGAAGCTCCCGAGACATTCGGGACGGTCAAATTCGTTCGGCTCCGCGTCTTCCGGCACTCTCCAAGACGCTCGTCAGAGCGGCTGGCTTCCACCTCGCTCGCCAGCCGCGGCGCGTCGCGACGCGGCGCAGCCCTTGAACGAATCGACGCGACGCTTCTCGGTCGATAGACATTTTTCATGTCCAATTGCACGATCGAAAGAGAGACCTTCTGTTACATCACGGTTTCGCGCGTGCGATTAGTCACGGGATATTTCCGAACCATTGAAAACGGACAGCTTGTATCCGTCGGATCGGGTTAAGGCCGACACTCATTGAGTTGTTACGGGGGAAGGTGCGCCGGTAGTCGCGCGTTTGCATGAAACCGGCACCGAGTCGGCTAAAAATAGACGATAAATCGTCGATTTAACGACGGAGCTGTCGGATGCGAACCGAGGAATTCAATTATCACCGACTTTAGCCTCGTCCTCTTGCGTGGCTAATGGAAGATTGAAAACTCCTCTCTGCCGACCGGGGCAAACTTTCCCGGAGCGAAGTTGCAGTGCCTCGTAGGATCGTAAAGAGAGTTTCTCCCGTGCGCGAAGGTCCACCGAACGATTCGCTACGTCGAAACACGCATCTTCGTGCGTAATTTGACGTGCCTCGAAACCTATGACATTGCGCTGAGAGCCAGTTAATCGTTGCACAATAGTCTGGTGCCTGTCGTTAGCGGTCGAAGGAAACGGAAATCGTAGCCGCTATAAAGCTTAAGGAAAAAGTGCGTGGAACGAACGCACCGTGTAAGAGGCTCGAAGAGACATTGAAAAACAGCGAGTTCTCAGTCTTAATTATCGTAATTGCCTTCTCACGCCCTCGCGAGAGAAATTGCAGCTTGGACACCTGCGCGATTGTCGCTCGCCCGCGCGACCACGCGTTTTCCGATTGCGCGGATCAACGAGCCAGCAGTGTATGATAAACTGCGAACTGCGACAGTCTCGTTAACTGATCCGGAGCGGACCCGTTCGCCGATCAGTTAACGAAAACCCAGTACATTTCCAATCGTGCATCGTGCTGTAACTTTTACACCGTTCAATCTGACTCGCATCGCTTTATGTTAATTCGGCCCACTTCGAATCAATTGGACCGTGCAATCAACGGTTCTACCGATCAAGATACCTCGGTCGCTAAATGAAAATGGACAATCGGCCGGTCGATTAAATTTCGATCGATCGTTCGCGACGACGCGCGTGTCGACGCGCTAACATCGTCTAGGACTATGTAGCCGGTGATGACCGAGCACCGCTATCGAATGCGCGTCTCTGCACCGCGCACACACGCATCGCCGGCTTAAAACTGGTTCACGGGTTGACGAGTTCCTCCGCGGGGAGTCCGCGAGGGTTTCGCGCGGATAACGGGTCCGTATATTAGTTATGCATCGCGCGACATCGTTTTACAATCGCGCGCGTCTAACAGGGTCCTTGTGCCCCTTTTTTCACGAACAATGGAACAGCGAGTCTACGATGTTGAGTTTTCTGCTCCGCTGTGACAAACAGCGATGTCAACGATGTTCCGTACGCGCTACGATCGAAATTAAATACGCGCTGACTGCCTGACGAGACGCGAAGCGCAACAAAGGACGTGTTGCGAAGTGGAACGAGAAGTTTTTCGCGACAGTCGCGAAGACGCAACTTCGTGGTCTTATCGTGGATCGTTGTATCCATTAATCGGCATGACTACAGGATATTCCAGAAAAATAGTCGACCGAGGGAGGCTTTGGCGGCTCGATCCTCGGACAAGGCCGACCCGTGGCATCGGCAGAGCGCATCGCGATTGCATCTCGCTAATTGCTCGTTCCGCGACGGGAGTACAGTAAATTGCTCGCCCTCCGCGCGGCTCTAATTCCCGGCCGAATCGCTCGATAGCGGCGCACGGTTCGATAATAACTCGCGATCGCAGCGTTAATTAGAACAGTTTCTCCGAGCGTACCGCGAGCATCGGATCAACGTTGCTCTTGATTTAAGGCGCGCCAGTATCGTTTCCTTCGTCAATTACTGTCGGACAATACAGTCGCGGGGGGTGGAAAGTCTGTAACGAACACGATCGATAAATCATCGGCCGTCGCGTGTTGCAGTCGCTCGTTGCACCTTGAACGAAAGGACACCGCGATCGCGAACCTCTTCCCGCTGCGCCAGCACGCGTTCGATGAATAATTTACGGCATTGTCTTAAGCGCGATGAAGGATGGAAACTTTTCGAATACATTAGCGACACTTGGCGCGACGCGACGCGACGCGGTGCGTCGTCGCGTTCTCCGACCGCTCCGCGCCACCTTCGCCTTCGATCGAGCGCAATTTCCGCGCGAACCGGCGCGGAGCGTCGCTCGATCGACCGGCGTGAGCGTGCAATCGCTCGCAGCGAAAGCGATGGTACGCGCGATGGACATCGACCGGCGCGAGAACGTCTCGCGTTGAGACAAAAATAGTTGACCCGCTTGAAATCGCATGCTACCGCGCCGAAAGCGTCCACTCGACGAACAGCGTCTTGTTGCGACGGTCGAATCCGTCGCAACGTGGCGCGACGCGGCGCCGCCGTTGAACGCCAACCCGACGTTCTGGTGGGTGTGCGGCGTCGTCGATCAATGAATATTAATCGTTCTGCGTTTCGAGCAGACCTGCTCTCCTTGCGGCGCGATTTTAATTGGAAACAGTAACGAACGTATTATACAGAATACAACACAACAAGCGCCGGGATTCCCGCGATTTCTCCCCTGTCAGAAGCAAGATTATCTAGGACGCAAGCTGTAAAATCGTTTTTCCGTCCTGATCCCGACAAGTGTCTGTGATACATCCTGCACCAATCGGACGCTCTCGTTGGAACGACGAAGAGCGTCGGAATTTTTCTCGCACACTAATGAAACCGTAAACGCGCAGCTTATTAGAAGTCGCCAGCAGAAACGTCTACTCTCGTTATTAACGCGACTTTTACCTTAGCCACTTCCCGTTACCGCTAATAGGTATTCCGCGTTCGATCGTTCCGCCTCGGGATGAATGGAGCGACCCTATTTGGCCCGAGGAACGAGTTCTTTCAATGAAAACCACCTTGTATGAACGAATCCACTTCTCTCTCACTCGCGCGTTCTGTCGCTTCGACCGGTACGAGAAACTCAGCGCGAGACGCCAACAAAAATACCACGCTATCCTGCGTCGTTCATTCAGCCCTACCATATGTAGCGATCGTGTCAGCGAGTTGACACTCGTACTTGTATCCCTCGACACTGTTTTTCCGCGCGATTAAGATCGTCGTCGAGAAGCGTCTTGTTCCTATGAATACTCCGTTGACATTCGACGCGGAACAAATGCAACGCAATCGAATTTTCCCATCGAGTCGTCGAACTGTCTCAAGACATTTGATACGAAGAGGGCGGAACCTCTTAGCGCGAAGAACAACGGCAAGATGTTTCGCTGACGAGAACTTGACAAGGTACGCGTCCACGCCCCGGAATGCGAACGCGTTCGGTTAATTAAACATCGACACGGGGAATTGCCGATGGTCTTCGCAGAGCCACTTGCGCTCGCACGTTACGTTAGCATGCATCGACGCGTCATTGAAATACTGCACGGTTCAGTAGCCGCCACTGGCACGATGGCAATCTAGATCCGCTTAATCGGCTCGCAGCCGATAGATCACTCCGATCGTGCCACCGTGCCCCGTGTCCCGGTTTCCTCCCGCGTTTCGGCTTTTCCTCGCTCCCGGTGACCTCGTATCCTTGGCCAGGACGACGGCACGACGGTGCCGCGTCGACGTTCGCGGGCGCGAAGACAATCCGGTAATTTGCAGCGGGCAAATACGTCCATTGTCCTCCGCAGATCTATTCACCCGATACAACGACGCGGTCCGCGATAGATTTATCGCGGTGGCTGCCAGAGGAGCACGGCTAAATAAATTTCCAGGCATTCATTTATCCCCGAAGACTTTCTAAGGAGTGTCGACGGCTGCGCGCCGTGTTCTGCAAGGCGTGAATACGAGATGATGTCATGCAGGCGTTGCACCTTCCCCTGTTAACGGTCAGCAACTGTGCTGAGGCGAACTTCTGGATGATCTCATTGATTAGCGCGAAAGAACGCGATGTCAAAGTGTACGCGACCCGATTCGTTCGTTCGATACGGCTTACCCCCGTCTATCGCCGAACAGCGCCGAGCCTTCGTCGTCCCGACGAGTTTTCCATTTCCATTGTTCTTATTATCGACTGCATTAATCGTGCGCGTTGCACGCGCGGCGGACCGCTCGGAATTTTCTCCGCGGGGGAAGCTGGTACAGTCCCACGACTAATGACACAGGTGGAAAGAGCATGAAAGCGGGCGGAATGCGCACGGAATTCGGTATCCGGTCTGGTTGGACTCGAAGATCTACGAGAGGATTTCGCGGACGCTGGAGCGTCGGCTCAGGCTTGCGGCCAGCGACCAAAATATCCGACGTCGGTTCGCGCGAGATTCAAATAACTCGAGGAAACGGGAATCGATGAAATCTAGCATCGAAAGCGAGGTTTATTTCGATCGGAGTAGGATCGATTGCCAGATGGAGCTCAAAGTGGTAGCCACTTACGTTCCAGATGCGCGCACCCGACGACAGTGATTCTGTTTGTCGTGCAGCATCGATTAATCGACGGAGAGATTTAACGGGAGACAGCCAGGCGTCGAACACGAGAAGCATGAAATGAATCATCGGAAGCGGCTCGACTTCGGTCGTGTACTCCGCGAGTTGCTCCTTCCTCGGTCTGGCTGGCAGACCACCCGTAAAAGAAAAGAAAGGACAAAGAGAGGGGCCGAGTGCATTGATCATAAATTATCTATGAATCGCACGCAGTTCTGTGACTAACGCTCCGGTCGATCGAGTACCGAGAAGCTCCGCCGCGAACTCCTCCTTTCTGATTCACCTTGCGCAATTAAAATTCTGCGCGTCGTAACTCGTCGACGATCGAAGGATCGAATGTCGCCGAATACCGCGTCAATTTCGCGAAGCCGTCGAAGGCGAACGGTTGGCTAACCGCACGTAAAAATTAAAAATATCGCCGGTCGCGATAAAACCGACGCGTTCGGTGAACGAGGATAGCGAAATTAAGCGAGCCGGCGAATACCGTTTCTCAAGATATCCAAATGGGTCAGGCGAAACGAGTCGCGTTCGAAAAACGTGTTTCCGTTTGACATTTGAATATCAAATTCTATCGAACGCGGCTGCTATCGGCGGCGAGCCGGATCATTACGTCACGCGTCTTTTTCCTGCGTGTTCCACGCACCGAGGAGGATAATTTTCATCTTCGGAGTCACGCAATGACATTCGAAGATAAGCCATCTACGGAGCATTCTTGTACACGTGTAACACGATTAGGACGTAACCGAACACTGTTAGTATAGGAGGCTCGATGTCGAACACGTGGGTCGATTCTGTCGAACAAATTGTAGCGAGATGTTTACGCTATCATTCAAGACGATCGCCGAGAGAAAAAAAAAAGTTACGATCGTTTCGGTGAAGTTGTTTGGCCCGCGTGTTCGACGAAAGAAACGGAAGAACCTCGAAAATCGCGCCGGTTATACGTCGACGTCGAATCGCGGGAATTTGCGAGCACAGCGTGCCTTCATCTTTCTTGGCCCGTCGCCAATTTCTGCAATGGAAAGAACTTTATTTTCGTTAGCGACTCCGATAAAAATATTCCAAACTCTCCGAAGCGAGACGATCCGTCGCTCGGAGCCGCTAAACGCCGACCCGCGCCTCCTCCCTTCGCTCCGGCCACTTTCGAAAACGAGAATCACGCACGGCGAACGCGCGAAAAATATGCGCAAATATTTGTCAACGAATTTCGGTACTCTACCGATAGAGTTCGGTTGGTCGACGAACCACGAAGCGAGCGCGCGCTAAGAGTAACGAGAGCATCAATAAATCACTTATCTTGACGACGATAAGGCGGCTCGAGCTGACGAGGCTGCGCTGCATGCCGATCTAGTAGCGATAACGATCCTCCAGGCAGCTGAAACGAAAAACGCTCGATTAATGGCCCGGCTATGGCGGATGATTAAGCGCATGACGCGTGGATACGTGGAACAATCGCCGGTACCATCTTTCGTTGCTTACTACGAATCAATTGTTGTTAACAGACTACGATAAGATCGACGATTAATAAGACTCGGTCATGTGGCCGGGGAAATATGAATAGCCGTGACGCACTGGATCGCGGTACGAGCGATCGATCCTCCGGTTCATTAGTTCGTTAACACGGCTGTCCGGTGGCTCATTAACGCGTTCCAGTCCGAAGCGATGCAGCAGCTGCAGGTAACGCAAACGATTGAGCTGCCCCTAGGTGTCTCGGTCGATCGTCATTCATATCAATTAGGCCCGTGGGCGCGAATCTGTTCCTAGAAGTTACGGCAGCGCATTATCAATGACGATCGCGGTCAGTTTATGGTCTCCCATGTTGAATGGCAGCGACCGGTGGTGGCAGACAGCCTGGCAGCAAGGCGATCCCTTTCTCAGAACAGCGAACCCGCGATTTGTATGGAGATCGCACGCCAAGTCCCAGCCGCGTCTTCGCGTCCACCTTCTGCATTTTTCTGTCGCTCTATCTCCGCGTCGGTATCTCGCGTAGGTAAAAATACCAAAGGAGAAAGGCGAATAGACCTTTCTGCCAGACTTCACGCCTCTTTACGACAGAAATCGCCTCGCGAATGTCGTTTCCTCCGTTGCGTCGACCGTGACCGACGTATCGCGAAGGGATCCTCGGTTTCGCAAGGGTGGGCGAACCGCCTCGGGACCTAATTCGATATCCCGCTTCGATATCGAGTCGATTGGACGAGACCCTTCGTAACGCTTCGAGGAAGGTGCGTCGAGCTTGTTTCGAGTTCATTTGAATACCGATAGATCATCCCCGAGGCCAGATGAACGAAAGTGGGAGTCGATTCGGCGCTGGGTTCACTACGGACGCTTGAAGAGGCGCGAAAACACCCCGAGGAACGTGTAAACACCTACAATTTGCCTGCATAACAAATTGCTCGCGAACGCCGAATGGAAATAGCGCAGGGTTAAGTTGAATAACAAGTAGAACGACCTCTCATTTTTGCATCAACTCTAACCCCGACGACCGCCGCCTCTAACGAATATATGTGACCCAGATTTCCATAATGCAAATGGTGGTCTTCCAGAGAGCTCTGAAAGGACCACCGCTAGGACTTTTGGGTGGTCCGGGGGCCGGACTCGGTCTGGACCCGATATTTAATAACAGGAGGTGCAGCGTAAGTGCGCTAAGGCTTCTTGATGCTTGCCGCGCGGCGCAAGCTACATTTAAGGGAGCTTAAAACTTTCTCTTTTCCTGCCCTAAGAAACAGAATCGAGTTCGAACACAAATCCTACACGTTCCACTCGTGGAACCGGCCCTTTTTACTACCAACTTCAAGTCAATAGCTTGAGGAACTTGAACAGTATACAGAGCTTAGACCATATAAGAAATAGACACGGCTTCAGATAACTAGGTTGTGGCAAAGACAACGGGGAAAATTTGGCCCCCAGTGACGTCACAAGATAATTTAAGATGGCGTGTTTATATCTGAAGTTAGCGTTACACGCCATCTTAAATTGTCTTGTGACGTCAATGGGGGCCAAATTTTCCCGGTTATCTTTGCCTCGCTTTTTCTCATGGATCTTTTTATTGGGAAATTGAGAATTTCGATACGCCAACTAGTGACAGAAAATTGAACCACTGAGAGTAGGTCATTTAAATAGCTGGTTAAAAATAGACACGTGAAAATCAAGTATTTTCTAATTCGTTTAAATAAAAAATTCACAAAGAAAGGATTTAAAAGAATTTTTAAATGGTTAAAAGTTATTTTTGATGGTGAATGAAATGTTTGAAGGAATGTAGGGCCTACTTTCAGTAGTTTGCAAACTTACCACCAGAGGGCAAAAATCTAAGCCACGCCTCCACTAAGTTTTCCAATACAGGCCGTGTCTATTTCTTATATGGTCTAAGATACAGAGCATACTACTATGTTTCACAAATATAAATAAATCGGACAATGTCACTGACGTGAAATCGCAGCGATCGATTTCGGTCGATAATTTCATATTTCATTTGAACAACGAAATAAACGTAATGCAATTCGATTATCTTAAAAGGAAGATCAGCTGGTGATACTCTGAGATTGAATTCATCTCGCTCCGTAATCGTTTGCTCCGTTTCTCTGAAACCCATGATTATACAGAATCTTTATACAGTCGGTTTAAGCGTCTAATATTTTGTAGCGATGGGAGGACAATGCGCGATAATGCGCTTAACGACTGTGCTCGTTCCTGCACTCGGACACCACGTGTACATACATATGAGGGAGCTCGATCGCTTCTTGCGATCTTCGCCAAAGAGTTTCTTGCGAAACGCTGTCTCCGTCGGAGGCTTTCTTTAGAACTACTCCAGGTCGATCTTGCCCTGAATTTGCATCGGTTATAACTGTCAGCACCTATTCTCGTTCTCTGAACGTATCTCACGTACATACTAACGAGTATATCTACAAAAAAGCGAACAAGAAGTCGAGCGTTTAATTTGCGTTGCGCGAACCACTGACGCACTTGCAAAAGTTTCGGAAATCGAGTCATTTGATTACGCGATTCGCCACGAAGGCGATGAATCACCGCGAATAACTCGCGAAGCGACACGAAAACGCGCGTGGTCTAGTTTGCAATAGTCGCGTCGTTATCAGTGTGACAAACTCGTTGGCAAGCCTTATGACAAGTGGTAAAATCCTTGAGCGTGCCTAACCAGTTAACGGAATAAACGTGTCGACGACCTCGGGTTTTTTTTTTTTATCGCGAAATTTTACAAGCTCGTTCTCGATTCGCACTGGCTGCCCGTCGACGAACAGAACCGGTGACCTCTGACCGTCGTAAACTGAAACGCATGATTCTCCGAAATTGATTCTCTCCCCTCCGTTCAATCGCGGTAAATATAACCAGTCGGCGAGGCGGTCTCCCTTTTTCCGGCGGTTATCGTCGCCGCGTATTATTCAATTTCATTACTCTCGAGTGTTGACTGGTATCTAATCGTGCTCGGGCTCGATAATTCCTTGTATTTTCCCGTCCGTGTCTATAACAAAGTTCGTCGAGCGAAAGAATGCTCGCGATCTAGTACGAGAGGTTACGCATGCGATCGACTCTCGCTAGATACCGATTCGAAAACGTCGCGACGCGACGGTTCGCATAGATTTTATTTCGTTTCGCAGGCACTGGCGAAAGAGGGTTGCAAAATGTGGACGACAGGCGCCCTGTGCCTAACAACGAGATTCACAGAAACCACCTTCGACCGTTTTTAAATTCGGCCCGAGGCTGACCTCGCACCGACCCTGACTCCTGCGGGATCGTTAACGATAGTGCAACACGCATCGTTCGGATTTATCGGTGGCCTAATCCGCTTTCTGCGATCCGAGATCAAAGGCAAGGAGAGATTCCTGCTGCACGAGCTTTACGGCCAGAAACCTCCAGCATTTTATCGTCGCGAAAGCCTGTTCGAAATACCTTGCCCTTACAGGATTCGAAACGACCGATTTTTCCTCCGACAGAAATAAATTTCTCGCAAGAAAAAGTAACTAGATAACAAGCAGAAGCCGCGTCTAAGATTGCAATAACGGCTAGCGATTATTCAGTGACCTTTCAGAGACCGCTCGTTGAAGGGATCAATCTTTTTCCATCGTTCGCGAGAATTCCTCCGCGATGGACGAGTTGTTTATCGGTATCGAGTGTTGTTCGATCGTAAACGCGCGAAACCGTTGCACAACCAGCAATACATCACAATTCGAGTAATTGGCTGTATTGTGAGCGGCGAACAAGTTAATTCCAGCTACCCTTTGTCCGTTCCGCGATAAATTATTTCGCGTTTTACCCCCGCGGCTTCGACGATATCAGATCTCGCTCGTTCTGAAGGAGACAAAGAAAAACGGATGGTTGTTCAAACGTTAAATCGTTTCTATTCAATTACTCCGTGGCTGCTATTGGCAAATAATAGCGACGCTTAGGCCGTATTCAGTGCACGAGTCTGTGCAACGGCAACGATACCCGAGGAGGCGGAATGCCCGCCGACGATTCATGACTTGCATCGAGCCGAAGAAAAAAAAAAAGCAAAGTTGAAAAGTTTTTAACGCTCGAGCAGGCCGGGCTGAAACATGTTTTTCTTGCGATGTAGCAGCGGCGAGAGAGTTCGAGAGGATCGCGGCGTCTGTTTGAATGGGATCGCGAATGGCACGCGAAAAAGAAGCGACAGACGCCGCGAGTTTCGAGTGTCCATCGAGCGAAGGCTCGCGCGCAGCTGGCAGTCGCGATCTTCGGAGCGTTAACGAAGCCCCCGACGAAAGGGCGAGCAGGGAACGTCCCCGAATTTTCGTGCTGGATACCCCCTCGCTATCTTCGCAAGATCGAGACGCCGAACACGCTCTGCGAGAAAAATTCTCCCCGGATCCAATGCGGTGCACGTACAGACGTGCCGTCTGCGCACGCGCCCGGTCGCTGGGATTGTTTCTATTAAGCGGCTCGACATCAAAGGGTTCCAGATGCTGCAGACAGCGATTAAGTAGGTCTCCGTTCTCTTTCCGAGCAGGTCGTCGGTCGTCGCTGAAGAACGCACGTCGCGGTCAGATGTAAATTCGCTTATTAACTTTATCTGCGGCAGGGAATCTCATGTGGGTTCGGGCGGGTGGGGAACGATTGGCCACCCACGATCGAAAAACGATCACAACGGAAGTAAATTTATGCGACGTTCGACCTCCCTTTCGGTCACTAATCGTTCCGACTTTTTGCTCGCGGACGCGTGCAAGCGATATTTCATGTCTCGTACCGATCGACGGGAGAACGCGTCAGTCTAGACGACTTTCGGCCGTAACTCATCGAGATTTCTTCTGTCATTCAGGACTACACCGAGGACGAGGACGAGGATGAGACTCCGGCCACGCCTGCCGCGTCATCGACTACTACCACGACTACCACTACGACCACCACGACCACCACCACCACGCCTAGGCCCGTGGTTACGCAAAATTACGATTATAGGGACTCGAGGGCGTACGACGGCGGCACCGGAGCTCAGTACAACGGGTACCAGTCGAAAAACGACTACCCGTCGATGTCGGCGCACAGTATGCACAAGTGGCAGTCCCTGGGCACTCGAGAGAGCGTCAAAGAAACCAGAAGCAATATGCAGCAGTACAATAAGAACGGAAAAAGTAAGTTCGTCGACATCGTTGAAAAAACCACGCGCGAATTCTTGCGAGACCGTAATCGAGAGGCCTTCCTGCCGATATGCACGGGAGTTTCGTCGTCCTTGCCACCGCCACCCCGCTATCATTATTAATCGTCGCTGCATCAACGAAGGTGGTCCCGTCGACAGGATACAGCTTGTTGCCAATTACGCGAATACCCTGCCCATAATTATCGACTCATTAAGTGCGTCGCGAAAGAAATTAATAGGGAAAATATGGAACGCACAGGGTGTTCGAGTTTTAACGGTCGAACTATACCGCGAAGCTCGGGCGTCCTGTATGAAAACTGCGCGGACCGAGGATCGGGGGCGAACGAACCTGTCGCGATGACGGAATGAAATCGCCACGAATTCAATGCGTGCGCTCGCGAAGGCGTCGCACCTTTCCGAGTGACTCGATTACGCAACGGGGCTGAGATTACGTGCTCTTCCTTCTGAATCGGCTCCTACAGCTCGCAAGGATCGCCGCGCTCCTCTCAATCGCGTAACGGAGCGGAGAACGGAATACCGAACCGCCTATTAATATGCAAATTAATGACGACGATTGCACCGTAGCCACCACGGTTGCGGCAATTCCAGCCGTCCTCCCCGTGAACTCTCTCGTGTCCCACACGGGATATACACGCGCACGCGCGCGCCTTGCATGATCCTCGACGGTAATTTGTGCCGACGCGATTAAGTTGATCCTTCAACTATAATGGAATTTTTGAAAGAAGAGACTTGGCGACTCCATTTTGTTACTGCGATGTTGCCGCTTCTCCAAGGTTGTGCCTGGAGTTTTTCAGAGTAGTGTTTACCCTGCTCCCTGCGTCTTAACCAATCTCTGTTAAGCATTTGTCGTGGGTCCTTAGCTATTGTTTGCCCTGTTAGGCATCTATCAATATCCTTTCCAGGGCGACCCAATCAACACCGTGTCTATAGTAGGACTATTGATTATGAGATACCCGGGTACCCGGGTACCCGGGTGAGATACCCGGGTATACCAAAACTACCCGCACTACCCGGGTATCTCACGGGTACCCGAACACATGAGATAGACAAGAATCTCATGCCGAATTAAGCCGAATTGAACCGAATTGAGCCGATAGTTTTTCGGTATGTGTTTCTGGATTTTAAAGTAGAGCGCGCGCGAGAGAGAGCGAGAGAGAGAGGGGGAGAGAGAGAGAGAACTCATTTTCAACATAACCACGGTCCATTAAATTTTCATCATTTATACAGAATTCATTTCATTCTGAAATTTTTTTTATTTTTAAAGCCACAAATACGTGCCGAAAAACTATCGGCTCAATTCGGTTCAATTCGGCTTAATTCGGCATGAGATTCTTGTCTATCTCATGCGTCGGGTACCCGTGAGATACCCGGGTAGTACGGGTAATTTTGGTATACCCGGGTATCTCACTCGGTTCACTTGAAATCTCGAGCCCTAGTCTATAGTAGTTAATAGCAGTATCGAATCCTATTGGAGAATGCGGGAAACAGAAAGTACACGGAAAGAATGACGGACGACTTTATTGGGTCCCGAGGTTTCGATGGCGGACCCTAGGAATTTGGGGAATTGCTATTTTCTAGCCGCGAGCAATGTGTTCCCTTCCTTTAGATTCAACGCGGCTGATCTATACATAAAACGGAGGAAATCTTCCGCGTGAATTATTATTATTTATTATTATTTATTAACGGGTATTAGACCCTTTTGTGTACAGTACGAAATAGCAAATATGTATGAGATACAAGATACAAGATAGTACAAATATAGACTACAGATACAACATACTTAAATATTAAAATATTTATATTTTAGATATTAATAGCTGGTTAACATGCCGCTTGAACAAGCTGTGACAGCCAAACAGATTTAAAACATCGCAGTACTCGTTAACTTCAATAATAATTCGGTTGATACAATTGAAGTCAATTACTTTTGTTGACTCTCTCAATTTGACTTCCTCAATTTCCTTGAGACTGATTCTCAAGATCCAATAGTTCGCAAACCTGTATCACATGTATCTCGCGGTACGTTGCGACGGAGACTGTGGCGACCCGGATCGATGCAGGTTCATTGAGGACGGAACCCGCGAAGAAAAATCAGTGTACTAGGTGGAAAATAACGGAGAGCCAGATCTAATCCCTTTCTCTTCTAATACATTCCGGAATACGTTTGAATACGGGATGCTCAGCGAACGGGCGCGCATACTTCAGGATCCCTGACGGTCGTGCCTCCATTGTAAACGCGACGATATGATCTCGTGTCGGTGAAGTCGTGGCGAGAGTAACGCCTACGTCGGAAATTAGCATAGCCAGATCTCCAGAGAAGATTAGACCGGGGAATAACTCTGCACCGAGGGGACGTTTCCGAAACTTCTGCCTTAAATCGTTTCCGTCGCGCTTCCGTGCAGCGCGTCGAGTCTCCTTCCACCTTGCGGTCGTCGATTTTGTAACGCGCTCGATAATATTTCGTGACGAATGCAAACGAATCCGAAGTTCTTTCCGCGAAACGATTCAATCATTTTTCATCGTGTACCCAGCGATCAATGCGTGATCACTTTCGCGGTCAACCAATAAATTCATCCGAGATACGACGACTGATAAACGATAGTTTGATGAGCGATCGCCTCCGGTCTCGCTCGTTGCTCATAATAATTTTTGATTAGACACGAAGTACTCGCGACGTCTTCGCGTTAAAGCGAACTTGGCCCGATTAACCCCTCGACGCGACACGCCGACACTCGTTCTTAGACGCTCCATCTACTTCTAATTTATAACCATTCGCGCACGGAACGACCAGGAAATTCGCGAGGAGAATCACGAAACCCTGAACGAATCTCGTCGAACTCTAACATGAAACTGAAAGCTCGTAATCGCCGCGTCGATGTGACTAGCTCTTTATTTATCGCCGCGATTACCGCGTTTATATCTTAATATCGAGGCTCGATCCGCCGAAAGATCGCGCATTAACGTCCGCGGTTCCCACCTGGCAATTCAAACGGCGCGCAGCACGACGACTATTCGCGCGAAAATTTATCGATTTCCAAGTACACACAATGCAGTTTCTCCCAAGGAGCCATACATACAAATTGCACCACAAGCGATGGCCGCGGCATAATTATCGACGTCCCGTGAAACGCGTAGAAAGCGATTAGGTATCTGCGCGCTGAATCAATAGAAAGCTCGCATGACTTATGTCACCAAGCGCGCGAATTCGTCGTAGATCTCGCGTTCGCGAGAACTATCGATCGATCGCTGAAGTATCAAATTTAAAATGGCTATACGTGTAAACGTTAAGTAGATTTGACTTATCGCTAATTTTTAAGACTTTAAATCATTATATTGACTGTCCCGATCTTTTACGTCTAATACCGTTTAATGCTCCGATTAGAACTCTCAGAAACTACCCGTTATTCCATGAATCTTATTGTAGATCCAACATCTCTGCCAACGAATGTATCAGACGTTGCTGTAGACAAGTTAATATGTTTGCACACCAACTTGACTTCTTTGGTTGTTCGACTGAATCTTTTTCTGATCAATGTAAATACGTCTCTAACAGCGAATCTTAATGTTATTTTTTATTTTAAGTGTATCAAAGGGGGCCACCCCGTTAATAAATAAATAAATAAATAAACGAATTAAAAGATAGAGGTACTTCGATCCCCAGCGAGAGCCACGAATCCGATTAAATTTAGAATTTCCAGGCGATAGTCTACGAGATTAGAATCCTAAATAGAGAGATCGTAAAACACGAAGCGGTTGGCTCGCTTTCAGAAGCAACATTATAAAACTGAATTCTGTGTGTTGTTTCAGCCGCAGAGATCCGTGAGGCTCTTCAGCATGCGATCAAAGTGTCCCGCGAGGGTAGCTGCCAGTGGCCACGACCGAGGGTGATCCCGGTACGCGACGTGTACCCGAGCCCCTCGACGACCTACGTCCCCCACTGCGCCATTCTGCACAGGTGCTCGGACGACACCGGATGCTGCAGATCGGAAGCGCTCACCTGCGTGCCCAAGCATTCGCACCGCGTCGAGCTCTCCTTCTACGTGAGTGCACTTCCATTCGTTTCGTTTCCCGCGATTCATTCAATTTCGCCGCGGCACGATCGACCATTTATCAGTGCGGCTTACGAATCGGGCAAATCGACGCGAGCGCGGAACAAAGTCGAGGGCCCCGGATCGAGCGATAAATCGCAGGTGAATCGCGAAGAAGCCGCGGGCACGCATCGCGACTGATGGATGCCGCAAAGCAACGAGGAAGACTTTATCGACGAGGAGAAAGTACCATTAATCGTGTAAACCGTATTGCGGTGAATTTATTAGCGAGAAGTCAACCGAGGTCGCGGTATTTTCAGGCATGATTTATGTGACAAACTGTTGCCGGTATCGGCACGCGAATCTCGTACGATCGAAAAGTTCGCTTCGCCGAAAGACACGCGGAGAAGTTTCTGGCCCGCTGCGCGGAGCATGGTTTAATAAGTCGCGACGTTATCGGCGCACCGCGAATTCGATGACTAGCGCGGAACGCGCTTATCTAGCGGGAGCCAGAAAGAAAGCCTCTCATAAATTCCTTGGCTCTCGGACCTGCCCATTAGTGTCACGGAAAACGGGTACTCCGCGTGCCCGATGGAATGCCGGTGTTCCCTGTTCGCCGGCCTCTGGCCGCGTACGCGCCTATGATCAAGTGTCGGAACTTATCACGGCGTTCGCCGCGCTCGCCGACGATCGCTTCTTGCCCGTTCTTCAATTTCGTTGCGACGAGCGCGCGTAATTAGCGATCCTTCTATGACTCATCCAAGGCAATCGACGCTCGACTCGCAATCGGTTTCGCGTGTTTCGGCACGCTATAGTATATTTATGGACATTGACCCACCCTTTTCAGACCGCTACAACCGTAATTGGACGGACGACACGCGCCTTCTTCCACGGTGGTCCCTTCATCCTGTCGCGTTAACCGCGCACGAGTATATTTATGCACGAAATCGATTCCCAAGAAAATTATTGGTTCTCCGGCCGCTGCATTATGCTTGATTGTCGTCGATGCCTGAGCTTAAAGTCCTCACACAATTTCACGACGATGAAGCGCGTTTATCCTCGGTGCCTGATTCGTTCGAGTTGATTAAGGAGACTAAAACAGTTAGATTTGGTAAAAAGTGTAACGTTGTTTGGGAATTTATTGCAAGGAAAGAATGTAAATTGTGATTTGTGCTTCTCGATAATATTAATTAAGACATATTATAATATTAATTAACTAAGACGTAAAACATTTTTTTTTCAATAAGATAAACATATGTATGGCTATATTTAAAATATAGACCGCTTTCTTGAAACCGCTGCGATTTTGCAGTGATTCTGGCCGTCAGAGCTGGAATTATAAAATGCTCTTTGTGAAATTTTCTTTATATGGAACCCCATTCTACACTAAATCTATTGGAAAAGAAGGAAAATCGAAATTATAAAAATGGTAAGTGTAAAACTGTAAAAACGTGATTTTTCACTTTAAAAACAGAGCTATTTTATTTTTTTTCAGAACACAATAGTTTTTATTAGTTTATGAATAGGTTCAGTCCTAAACCAGACATGTTTTACATTTACTCAATTTTTTTTCAAATCAATTGTAACCTCCGTTCTTTTAAGAAAGTATGATTTCGAGAAAAATGCGTTTTTATTCCTGTAATAAATTTTCAAAGAACGTTACATTTTTTACTAAATCTGACTGCCTAGTCTCCTTAAAGGATCGAGGAAATCCATGAAAGCGGGAAGAAATCGAAGCGTCGGTACCGTTCGCGAAAACGATCGCCGACGGAAGGCTTTCTCAGGCCCATAGACCTTCATTTCGCGAACCGGTAGGCGGAATTGTGTTACCTTTAAACGCGATCTCGGTGCAACCCGATACTTTGCAGTACCGTTTTGTTTCGCGATTGCAGAACCTTTGCCGATACAACACAGATTCTGGTTCTCGCGGTTCGGTTTAACCTAATTTAATTTTGGATACAAGACGAAGCACGGGAGCAAAATATTAAAAAGATAGAAGAAGATGGAGCAAGATTAAATGACGATATTCTTATTTATTACGAATGATATTGATGAATACATAAATAAGTATTTTAAAAAATTCCCGAACTGATAATATTCAAGACGTACTATAATTGGGAATTGTTCAAAATATGGTAGAAAATGAGATTAAATTGTCAAAAATAGCGAAGTGGTCACTAAATGCATAAAGATGTTAGAAACTGAATGCAATTATTGTGTTATGCAGAATTTAACTGATTTTTTTTTCCACGTGGATTTTCAACGTATAACAATATTAACAATACGAAATAAACAAAAATCCTGTCTTGCACCACGACCTCATCTTGTTTAATTTTCTTTAACTTCTCAAGAAGACGGCATCGCGCGTTGTAATTTAAAGGTGCTACGTGCTTACTGCAATAAATACGAAGACAGAAGCTACTGAAATTTCTTCAGCAAGGAATGGTCAATTAGCCGTTAATGGCATTTCATTGAAAGTGGCTGGTCGGTGGTTGTCGTAACAACACGGAGAACGATTTCTGCGATAAATCACGCGAGACAGGGGAAGGAGCGCACGGCAACTAGCCGTGAATGTTTTAACGACAAAGGCTTGGTAAAGGGTTGCGAGTCGAGGCTGACCGAGGCTCACCGAGGCGTTTATTACGCGCAGTATGTGTGCCAAACATAATGGATTCTGTTTTTGTAGTTAATAGAGATTGCCGTGCGACACGCCTCTGAACTGTTTACGACCGATAGCCGCGCGGACTCCTTAATTAACCAAGTTGCGCGTATAAGGAGTGAGAAATCACAATAAAAAAAACCTCACGGCCTTCGGTTCGACGAATCGATGTCTGCGTCTGCGACAGGGGTCACGAGTCTCTCAGGCGTAACAAGACGGTCATAGATTTTCAGTGACGGGCGCGCCGCTCGAATCGAGTCATTAAACCTTACCAGCGATCTTAATGAATCAATTAGTCCTGATGGATCCATCGCATTCCTCCTGGACGCGAACCGCGCGACGCGGATTAGATTGAACTACATTCCTAGGCGATCCGACGGAGCATCTCGCCGTCGAATCGTCCGCGTCGGTTCTTCGATCGCTTTTTACCGCGACCGGTCATCGAACGCTCGTAAATGGCCTCTTCTCGAACCCCGAGCGAGAGAAACGCGCGTCCGAAGTTGCGGCGCGCCCCGATGGAACCGGAAGGTTCGAGCGGAGAAAAAAAATATAGGGCGGCGCTCGCTGAAAGCTCGGTATCCGCGCGATTCGAACGAAAATCGTCCGCGGTGTAAATTGCAACGAGCGGTCCGCGTAATTGCCGATACAGAAGCGCAATAACGCCGCGGGTGCAATTTACATTTCGCCGCAATTACCGTTCGATCCTGCCAAGTGGAATTAGCATAAATTCTCACTGACTGCCGGTGGGAATCGACGGCGGGTCGCGTACGCGTACAAACGATCGTATTGTCGGCTTTTTGCCAATCGTGGCTCTGACGGAATCCCACCGGCTTCAATCGCGGTGTTGAATTTCGTGTGAAAATATCGCCGCCGATAGTTTCGCCGATTCCGACGTCTCTTTGTCGGTTTCGTGGTACGCGACGCGAAGCGCGATTCAAATAGACTTGTCCGCGTGTCTTCGGCGTGTTTTACGATCATCCAGATCGCGTATTTCTGTCCGCGGAGATGAGACAACGACTCGAGCCACGCGAGGGCTTAGCGGTGCGACATGATAAACGACCGCGAGTATTTCATAAGTCGCCCGCAATGCAATCTTTGAGTGTCCCGTGCGCGTCAACCGACACTTTCAGCGAGCTTGATTGCAGACCGTAAACTGTCCCGCGTCTCACGAGCATCGCAAGAACGGAGGCATTCATGGGGATGAAAAACGACCCGGCGAGATGCGAGCAGCAGTCGGCAGTGGGCCAAAAAATCGAACGATTCGTTATCGCGCGCTCAACGAACAGGGTCGTGGGTTTTCTATTCCATCTAACGATACGATATAGACGACCGCGGGATCGCCGGAGCACCGGGTATTTCATGAAATCGCGAAAATGTTAATTGAACGTCGAAGAACAGGCACGGTACTTTCTAAAGCGTACTTTATCTGAACAAGGATCACTCGATATATCGTTTACCCGTACACCCACGCGGATAGCGCGGCCAATCGCGACCGAGAACTGATTGTAATAAATGTCCGGGTCCTGGGTCCACGCGGGGTCAGTCCGCGGGGAAGGCTGTAAATTTAATAGGATAC
The DNA here is from genome assembly GCA_030770465.2 of Perdita meconis. Classification (NCBI taxonomy): domain Eukaryota; kingdom Metazoa; phylum Arthropoda; class Insecta; order Hymenoptera; family Andrenidae; genus Perdita; species Perdita meconis. The sequence goes on from JASKOS020000007.1 coordinate 7,601,129, forward strand.
GTTGGTTTTTTCTGTTTCCGCGATATCGAACGACACGCGGAATGCGAGCAGTCGCGACTCCGTTTACAAGCTGCCTTACACAATGCTATTAAGCCATTATACCAGTTATCGAGTAATTTCCAGTAGATCGGGTAAACGCGCGTTCGCCGGCGCTGATCGACAGAAGCGATTCGATTAAGATCTCGAAGGAAATGGGGAGAGAAAGGGACTGCAAGAGAGAGAGAGAGAATGTGCAGACTTCGTGAGACGTCTGCGGAAGGTTGAACTTTGCAATCAGAAATCTCAGCGCTTATTTCTGAAACGTTCTTTATAAGAAGACCCTAGACTGCAAAGAATAAGTCTGCGGGGTCGGCGCCGAGACGCCGCGCTCCAATTACCCTCTATTATTATCGCGAATAACCCTCGTGAAGTACCACCTGCCGAGAGGAGCGGGCTTTCGCTATCACCTTACCCATCAAAACGATCCTCGGTTGACGTTTCTCGCTTGTCGGAGCACCTTTCCGCCTCCTACGAACGAGTCGGTTCCTCGGCCAAACCCAACTTGGCCGCGTATCAAATTCGGATCGCACGAGGCTCGCGCAGCCGGTGCACGCGTACGAGTGCATTATGCGAGTACACGGACGACCGACAAAGCGCGACACGAGGCGAAAACTTAGGGTGTATTAATACCGGGCCACCGGTAACTTCCGCGATACCGAAATACGTTGATTTATGGTCCACCACTGGATTCATCTTCCACGCGAGAAAATAACTAGGTTAACCGTCTGTCGATCGTTAAAATCATCTGGAAACTGTATGTCCAGTACAAACATGATAAACCTGCTGTATTACGGGTGATCGCGGTGCCAAGAATCGTTTGGGAATCCACAATGAAGCTCAGAATGCGATGGGCAAACGAGCCTAAGTCGGGATTTTTTGCACTCCGTTCGGAGTTTCTTTTCGCCAAAGCGTCGAATCGCGTCGAAATCCAGTGAAAGGCGCGAGTCGAATCTTTGGAGAATTCCCGGGGCGACGATTGCGCTCGCAAAGTGGACACGCGTTATCGTGTCAACGTTGGCCAACGTCCACTTTTTCGAAACACCTCGGTCGCCTTATTTCCCGTGCATTTGCATAAGCAACGGTTACTTTTTTTGCTCGAACAGTCACGACGTCGAGCGCGGAGAATGTCCCGAGTTTTTCCACGTTAAGGTGTGACAAATCGCGCGAAGGTCTTCGATTTTCTAGCGCGATTTCTCTACGACTCCCACAATCGTTCGTTTCCTCGATCCGTAACGATGAACGGGAAATTCAATTTATGAAATCGTCTGGTACAAGCCACGTGTCTCGGGAATCTACGTCAACCTCTTCTATCTGTCAACGCTAGACACTTAAGCCTACGACGCCACTGAATTATCGACTGAATGTAGACTATAACAGTACCAAAGGTCTTTAAAAGCTTGAAGACGCGGTTAAGAAGTTCAAGAGCGTTAACCAACGAGCCGAGAAGAACGCTACGATGAAAAATTTGACGTTGCTCGCCTTTTAACGAAGTCGTCTGATAATTCAAAGTAAAACCGTGCAGGTACGCGGTTTACGAGCACCCTCCAACGGCCCAACAGTCCATCGTGACTGGAACCATTCCTATCGGACCACTATTTATGCCCCGGGTGCCATTAGTTATCGCGAAAGCTTGAAAGCCGCGCGCTAGGCCCAGGTCGTAATTCGGTGGACCGTGGCTGCAAGCCGCTCCGTCTCGGATATTAAACGCACTGTGCGATCGCCCGTAAAGGGAGACCACGAATTTTTCTACGAGGAATCACCTCGCCCGTTGGGAGCAGCGCGTAAATGGGCGCGAGGACGCCGCGCCGTGGCAACGATCCTGTAACATCCGGGAAGTTATTAACCTCGATACGAAATCGCAGCCAACAGTTTCGAAGAGGCGAGAAAACGAGCGATCGAGGAGAATTTGACGAAGCCGGACAGCTGCGTCGCGCTCACTGCCAAATGCTATAACGTTGGCCAATGGCGAGACGCTACGGAAACGAGCCGCCTTTCTCGCTATTGTTTTATCCCCCTGGAGGGAAGATGAGTAAGCGAGCTTTCATTGGGTTCGCCTGCTTCTAGCGCGTGCAGAACTAGACGAAACTGATGAAGCGTGCGCCGCTGCTGTTAGAACGAGAGCAAATCGGCGATGACTAAGCGTTGGCAGAAGACGCGACGCGTTGACGAAGATGTGGCGTCTGCCTGGCCGGACTCCCCAGTATTTGGTTACTGTATTTTAAAACGGACATTACGCGAGGCATTCTTGCGAATCATACGTTATTCTAACATTTCGTCATTGCTTCTTAACTCGCGCGCCAAAACGTGATCCCCCGCAGGTTTTCTTGTTACGCAACGCTTAGCTTTTACGTCGGGACTCTTGGAAACCCTAAGTGCACTCACAGATAGGTTATAGTCGACCGACCGCCTGCCTTAAATACTAAGAACTGGAACTCAAAGAACGCTATCCGCTGCATCCACCTGGTGGGTCTCAGAATAAGTTGGTCCAAAGGGATTTCCATCTCGATTGTTAGCGCGGCGACGCGTTCACGGGGCACCGTAGAATCTTCGGAACACGGTTTCGTGTCTGTGGAAGAAGTCCAGCAAGACGGATGCACCTGCGAGTCCTTAAACGACTCAGTTCCAAGACAACGAAACAACGTTACATTCTCAGGGAATGTGGTAGATCCCAATCGGACAGGGCGAGGCCCAGTTATCGTTTTTAATGGTTTTCTCGAGTTGCCAGCGCGCCGGCTACCAGAAACCGTGGTCACCGCGTTGTTCCCGAGTAGCCGAGGACCTCACGCAAGATTAACGATGTCCGCCTGGCGTGAATGGAGACTCGCGTCGACGCAGACATGCCCGTCATCTTAATGGGCGGCCAGCGTGGTTCTTATTTCAGAATTACACCTGACCCGGCGATGTCCTGACAGGTGGCGGCGAAAAAAACGTCGTCCATCGAGAGTCCTTATCGCGTAAGCCTCTTACGCGAACGCGTCGAATTAAACTCCTCGAACCACGGTAAATTAACGATGCCTCGAATTCTACCTTATGGATGCATGCTCCTTAAATCTTTCGAAATCCCACGAAAGCGCACGAAATAATTTGTACGATCGTTCGCACGCCCACCGTTTCTAACCATATTCCCGGCTTCTCTAGCGCCCGTAACTCGAGCCGAGTTCCGATCACCTGAACAAACCGCGGTAACCCCAAGTCGAAACTGATCTAGCGCGGTGCCGCTTCCATGTGCCGCAAAAAAAAAACGTAGAAACCGAAACGAGGGTACGAGGCAAAAATCGATCGCGCGGGGTGGAAGAGGAAGGCCCCTAGTCACGACTTCCTTTTCCGCTCGGAGCCTCGCCTACTCGCGTTAACCCCATGGGGTCAGCTGTCAGCCAGCTATCGATAGTCCCGCCTCGTACACGCCAGACATGCCCTCACACGCTAAGCACCGTGTTATTTCTATTTTTGCTCGGATGTCCGTGGATATACGTGCGGTGCTGCAAACGTCCATCCTAGCCGTACCTGACATCCCATTGAGAACACTGCGACTAGATAGTCCGTTTTCTTATAAATTCCAAAATACCTTTCTTCATTCTAAAATATCGACAAATCAAAATTTAGAGATTCTCAAAGTCCTATGCTTTCAAATTTTAAGATTCTTAAAGTTCAATGCGTTAAAAGTTGAAGATTCTCAAAGTCCTATGTTTTAAAGTTTGAAGATTCTCAAAGTCCTATATTTAAAAATTTTAAGATTCTTAAAGTCCAATGCATTAAAATGCATCTCTCTCGAAGTTTTATGCTTTAAAATTTGAAGACTCTCAAAGTCCTATGCTTTAAAGTTTGAAGATATTCAAAGCCTATGCTTTAAAGTTTGAAGATTTTAAAAGTGTCATGCTTTCAAATTCTTATCTTGTAAATTTAAAGCATACTAAAATGTTCTAAATTGTAACTAACGAACCGTGTTTCGAAATGCATTTCAACGTTATCTACGATTACTTCTTAAACTGTCCCACTTAAAGATCGCCGCAGAGCGTTAACTCGACAATCGATTGTCTCGGCTTTCGGCTAATCCGTCGGTTCTTAGCCGCGGGGGAATGTGAAACGGTTCCTTGGCAGATTTACAGGCCATTGTGTAGACGCGCCGGAAATGGAACATGACACGCGATGAAAATTCGAGATAAGAAATGAACTGTCCGCGTTCGCTGTTTCTTTCTTGGAATCGAACTCCTAAAATTCTTAGGATGAAAATACCGAGAAGACGATGATGAATGATGACGGGAGATCGTTATAGATGCATGCGCGTACGCTTCTTGACATCCTCTGTGCCTAGACGCGATTCATAGCGACGCGAAAAATCCACAAGAAATTAATCCTGCTGATGCCAAGGTATTCTAATTTGCGCGGTGACGCGAACATTACACGGTTTTTCTTCCGATGCGGCGATGGTAACTCCGAACAACACGGCGCACAGTGTGTTGAGTGGTTGAGTGTATGGGACTTCGGAACAAAAGTTAAAACTGATGTCTTCTGAACTAATGAATTTTCGACACAAGTACCCTAATACATACTTTTTTCGAGAAAATGCAAAGCTGCATGGATTGCGATATAAAAAAAAATATACAGTTCCATTAAAGGAGTTGAAGTGACCTTGACTTTTTATGGAATAAACAAATTTTTATCAATATTGACTATTGCAAATTTTTGTGAACTAAATACCGACTAACATTTGTTTGGAATATTTCTTTATCAAATTAGTTATAACTAAGCTGCGGATTGTATGCATTTGTGGCAATACTAACAATGAGTATCAAAAATATAATTCAAGTTAAAATATTTAGAAGATTAAAAATGTTACTACTCAAGTTCCAATTCTTGATTTGTGTTTGTAAACATTTTATTTTGCATAAAAATCCGCACCTAGTTATAATTAGAATAAAACATTATCTAAATCACATTATCAAAATTCAGTTATATGTTTGGTTACATACAGTTATATAGTTGGTTATATAACTGAATTTATTTTGTTTACTTTTCCTGTATGTTTTTATACTATGATATAAGCAAATCAGATTGTCCAAGTATAGCAAGTCTCTTAATTCGTGGGATGTTCAAGTAGGTTTATGGCTTGGGCTAAGATTTCAAACAAGTTCAGGCAAATTAATTTGATTTTCACATACAGTTTATTGTGTCCTGAACAGATAGACAAAAAATTACGGAGGTATTTTTTGGTACTTTTTTCAAAGTCACCTCAAAGTTGATAAACATTTAACATAAAAACTTGAAACAATCTGGTACTCTTTTGTTAAAATCATTTACTAGTCTAAAAAATACTGCAGCATTGAACTTAACTTAGAAAAATCAAGTAAAATAATCTAACAACTTTTATCCCTGCTACGTCTCTTTAAAAAAATTTGATTGTTTTGAACTTTCAGTTTTGGCACATAATTATAAATATAGAAAATGAAATTTTTAAGGAATTTTTAAACATCAACAAATGTAGACATTAGCACTGACTGTCTTACATTCTTCTCAAAATTGAAACCATTATTTAGAGAAATAAAAAGTATGATTAAACAAAAAAAAGACCGTAGCAGGGTTAAACAAGATGTATTTAAAAAAATGCACAAATTTTTGCAGAAAGTTATAGGCCACAATTTTAACAATAAATTTATAACATTGCAAACTCTGTTTTGTTACTAACATTTGTGCCAAGAAGAATCTGTAAATTTTCGACTCTGATTTTTCGATTTTTATCCATCGTTCAACACACTGTGGCAGTTCCAATTTAATCGGACTTGTATCTTATCGTGAGAAAAGTTCTTTGCGGAAGAGTAATACTAGTTGCAACGAGCAATAACGGGATGCTGCTTACATAGCAAGTCACACAAGCCGGATAAGATTACATCTTTTGAAAGTTTCCAAGGGGGCGATTTACGGGGTATGGTTTTTCGAATAAATTACGACCGCGCGGAATCAGCGAGGCGCTTTCAATTTCGGTTCCTCGACGCGCCTATTCTCTAGCCACGAAGCAACGTTCGAAACGATATTACGCGCCATTATGACCGGCAAGTTAATGAGCGTCTAGTAGCACCCGCGTGAAATTTCAGGCGACAGACGGTCAGCAGGAGTTATCGCTCGTTCACCGCGTCGCGAGTACACGCCATCTCGCGCCGTCTTTCCCTTCCTTTCTCCTTTTTTTTCCTTCGCGCTGCCTTTCGTAATAGACACTCGTGCCAAGCGGATTAGCATAAGACCGCTCGTCGGCGCGATTTATTTGCAGCTCGCACCGCGTCCTCGAGCAATCGTCGCTTCTTCGCAAGCAGAATAGGAGGATCCGTTACGATCCACGCTACCGATGCCTTTCTTTACTTTCGTTTGATCGGCGACGCTGAAAACGGAGCGACGAATTTCCCGCCGCAACGATAACGCGACAGGATACGCGGGCACAATGTTTTGCCGCAGCTTCCGTTACGAACGCAGAACTTTACGAGGAATATTTCAAGGCAGAGCGAACAGTGCCTTGGCTTGACGTTTATCTCCTTTGAGACTTCCTCGAGCAGCGGGATCCTTTCATGGGGAAACTCGAGACCAACGATTCGCCTCCGATGCAAAAAGTAATTACTCGCCGAGCGGAATGTAAAGTACCGCCGGAGGATACGAAATTTCAATAGGAATGAACGCGGCGCATTCTCGTCGTTGGAAGTCGCCGAGTCGGAAGCACTGTACAGCAATAATCTCGATCGGAGATGTTCATCGATTAACTTCAGCGTCGGTGAAACGCGAATCGCAATCTTTCTCTGCGCTTTGTATCGTGAAATGGAAAGTCGCGGTATTCGCCAAGATTCTGCCTTTTTGACGCGGGAAATTTCGATTCGGATCGAAGCTAGATCCCGTTATCTTTACCTCGAGCGGCGAAGAAATCTTTCGCGAAAAAATCACGCGATTTCGACAACTCCTTCCTCGTAAAGAGAAGATTCATGTTCATGCTTATCGTGCAGATACGTTTTATGGTTTTGACTCACCAGTGAATGGATAGAGCAGTTGTGTTCTGCTCGCCGAATCAGGATAAAGACTGGCAAATCTTACAATTTCTCCACGTAGAAATTATAGTCTGTGACTATTTATAAACAGCATACTGTCGGGGGAATATATTCTTAACTTTTTCCAAGTGGAACAACAACACCAAATATTTTAGTACAACAAATGCTAAATATATTTGCAGAAAAACACCGAAATTAAAACTTTTTCTACTGTTCCTTTCTGTTTCTTAAATTTTGCTTATTTTTTCACTCTTTACCTTGAATTGTTGTTTATTTAGTTTATTCTTTGTGTTAGTGTTGAATAAATATGTAAATATTTCTTCTAAATTGTGCATATAAGGTGTTTAGCGCAACTGTCACCATGATTTCTCAGGCATTTCCGATAATCTGACAAAAAATGTTTTGACTATACATAGATTAATCCGTCAAAATTGTTTTTCAATAATGAGTCACCTAATACGTCATTTAAAAAAAGTGAAGGTGACCTTGACTTTACATTAAAAAAAAAGAAACATTTTTTTAATTTTTTAGAACTTTTTTGAAGAAGAAAAAGATTAAGAACGGACTAACCTATAGTCAAAACATTTTTTGTCAGATTATCGGAAATGCCTGAGAAATCATGGCGACAGTTACGCGGAACACCCTGTATAACTTTATTTTATGAAACACCAAATGTCCATGATTTTACGCAAGAAAACTAGAAGAAGACTTGGCTCATCCCAAAAAAAGATTCTAGTTAAACCAATAATCTGGCAGTGGTCCTCAATATTCTTCGTCTTCCTTAAATATCGATTAATTCGATCGACGCGCAGTCTGTACGAACAGGAAACGAAATTCGTCAAATTGTCGAATCGTACCGCGAGACCGATAGCCCAGTCGCTAGTAATAAACGACTCGAACGGACAGTGTTTCGCATAGAAATTCTCGCGGCGAACTCGCGTCTAAATTTGCAGCGCGACATCGCCTCCGGAACGACGTCGTCCGCAGTGAACGTTTTATGAATAAACCATATAACGAATGTGCGTGTCGCTGCCAGCAGACAATCCCGAGGATCATCGAACGCGCGAAATGACCGTTCCCTTCTAACCCTTGACTGCCTCGGATTCTATCCATGACTTACCGTGCGTCGATGGATCGTCATAAATCTTGGGACTCGTCATTGCGGGGGGGAAGAACGTCTCTCGCGAGGGAGTCGAGAGGCGGATCTTCGGTAAAAAGTCTATCCGCGTCTCTCTGGAGGGTCCAGCTTCTCGAAATGCTCGGTTTCCAATCCGCGGAATGGAAAGACAAGGTTCGCGCAACGCGAAATAGAGGAGCAAAGTAGGCGCGTCGAGATCTCAAAGAGGACACTCGGGGACGCGCGAATCTGCATACAATGCGCGGACGACAGAAGGAGGCTTTTAGTCGAGTACACGGTGTCTTCGTGGCAGAAGATGCGAAAGCAATAATATAAAAGCGGGCGGCGGGACGATAAATTTTCGAGCAGTTCCAAAGCGATCTCCGAACACCGTTCGTCATCGTTTCTCCCTCGACGAGGGTCGTTCGGCGCTCGAAACAGAAAAGGCGCGGCCGGGCAGCTTCATTTAGCCGGTATACATAATTCAGAAGAACCGTTCGCGAAGCGTTCTCATCGCCGTACGTTACAGTCGGTTAAATCAGCCGCCCGTTACTTACTTTTCGACACGCGCGCGCGCAATTTCGTCCAACGCCCGGAATAAGCCTCGAAATTAGACGAAGGATCGAGTGGAACAGCGCCTATCGTCGGCCGCTAATGAAGTCAAGAGGAGATTGCAGAATCCGCCTCGCAGGGCTGGACAAGGGCGAAGAAGGAACTGGTCCCTGGGTGCTTAACCCGCGCTTACACGCGACACCCGACAGGAGACCGATCGGGGAACTAACCTTGGCTAACCTTCGCTCACGTGAACCCTTCCTCGGACGTTCGTTAAGGCTTGATTATTCCTCGAGTTAAGTTACCACCGGTGACTGCATTATACGCGAGTTGTTCCACGGGCTTGCATCCTCCTCCTCGTGCACCGGCGCAATATTCAACCTGACGCATCGCTGCACCGTGTATGCACAGTCAAACATCTACGTGCCGGCAGCGTTCGCAGCCTCGGTCTACGAGCACCGCGTACTCCCTTCTGTTTCTAATCGCCAGTGAAAATGATGATTCTCGCGATTGAGAAGATCGCTATGCCGCGAAACGACTTAATGAGGCTCGAACGTGCTCGGTGCTCTTTACTTTTACGTTTGGTCCACCTATCGAGGCCCCTTGTATTCCAGATTTATCGAAAGCTTAGACATTCATCCAAAGGTTCGAACTTTTTATATTCTACTTTTAGGTACTGTAAACGCTTCGAAAACTCTGGTATCGTCAAGGACCTAATTTCCTGATCAGTTAGGAGTAACTATTACGTTTTTTTCTAGTGTGTAAATGCGAACATTAACGTAATCCAAATTTGTGTGATATTTGAGTGAATCCATGTTAGGTCACCTTCAGTTTTTTATAGGTAATCCTACAATTTCTTTACACCCATCTTTTAGGAGATACTGACACGAATTCGGCAAGCATTATAACAATAGGTGTAAAAAAATTATAGGTTTGCCTATACAGGGTGTTTCGCAATTCGTGTGAAATCTCCGAGATACAGGTACTAGACACGAAAATAATAAGAAAAGTTCTTATGCAATATTCTCGGAAATGGTTAGTTTATTAGTTACACGCGGTTTTACATTTCGTAAAATGCCGACGTAACACTGCTTCATCCCCTTTAAAGCCAGTGACCGCGCTTAAAGGCCCAGGCCTCTCTGGGTTTAAGTGGGCCCCGGTGACTCATAACGTGTATTGGAATGAGATGTTTTTTTCGAATCACATATTTTGTAATTAAAAATTGAAATGATGACGAATATAACACAACTGATACTTTTCCACGATGCAAATGCCCAAATTGCGGTCACTGACCTTACAGGGGATGAGTCTTTGTTACGTGCCTTTACCAAATATAAAGCCGCGTGTAACTAATAAACTAACCATTTCCAAGAATATTGCATAAGAACTTTTCTTATTATTTTCGTGCCTAGTACCTGTATCTCGGAGATTTCCCACGAATTACGAAACACCCTGTATAAGAAATTGAAGGTGACTTTGATAACTCTGGGAAAAAGAGGGTTGACAAAAAATTTGGTCTAATCATCTTAAAACTCTCCTAGAACTATGTTATTTTAGCTAAAAGAACTTCTGATCGAACCTCTAACAGTAGAATCATCCAAACTGATCATTAGACTGCGGATGTTTATGCATTTATGGCGATTTCAGATGTACCAAAATGTTTAAGGATGTGCATAGATGCAAAGATGCATAAAATATCGAAAATAAAATTCATTTTATAATATTTAGAAGGTAAAAGACACTTTTGTTGAAAAAATGCCCTTGAAAATCTGAATTTGCATAAACATCCGCAGTCTACTGATCACGCTTCGTGGTCCACCCTGTATATCTACGATAACGTAATTAATTCTTATCGCCGTTAACTAAAACAGTAAAGGGATGGATGAAAGTTTCCGCACGATAAGCTAGCGATCAACTTTTCTCTAGTCACTTACGCAAGGTCGATAACGGGCAACGAGCCCAGAGTAACGTGAATCGCAGCGACAAGCGCACGTGGAGGGAGCTTAACAATGCCAAGAAGCTCGGCCACGCGAGAGACGACAGACGAAAACCGCAAAAGGTACAACTTTCACGGTGGTGGCAGCCGCTCACGTAACATCGCGTGCACGACAGCTTTAAGCTTCCTCGGGTGGGATTAACCAGCTTCTGCATACGACATCTGGACCAGGACAAGGGACTCGTTGAATGAGGAAGCGTGGTCAACTCGGTTTAACGCCTCCTGCACCGCGTCACCGCGCCGCGTCGGTCGTGATCGCTCTGTTTCGCATTGTCGAATCTCCTAGTGCCGCGATCGGAGCGTTTGCTCATTACCGAGCTGGCCGGTCGTCGAGCGTGTTGCACGATGGCCGTGTGCTCGAGGGACCAGAGACAGGCAATTATGTATTTCGTGACCAGACGACCGACAGGTTGTCATAATTATTCAATTGAACGGTGGACGCCGCGCCGGAACCACGAGGAATGTTCAATTCGACCGAACCGATACCAGCTAATATCTGCTCGTGTTCGACTAATTGGCTGCCTGTCCGGTATCTATCGGGTCCTCAATTACAATCTCATTCCCGAGTAATTGCCCGACAACGTGGACGTCGCTACTCGACGGGTGCTTTCTTAATTAGGGGTGATTTGCTAGGCGGACAAACTCGCCGAAGTTGCTTTTCGAAAAAGAGGTTAGTAGAGTGAAACTCGATCGAGAACCGCGCGCAAGCTGTGAATGGCTGATTTAGCGAAACCGGCTGGTCCAGCTGTCCCTTGCACGCGTCAGCGATCCCTTTTTCCTTCATTCTTCGTCCCCTCCTCGCCCGCTTCGACCCACGTTTCGAACTGCTCTCCCTTCCCTCCGGTCTTTCGACACTGTCCAATTAAAAATCTCATTTATCTTTTTATCCCCAGAGCGATATTAATTTGCTTTTTCAACGCGACCTCATGAATTTCTATTATCCTTTCGTTGCTCAGCTATCGGCCCAGCTGAATGGATCCGCTCTTGCGCTTGCGTCAGCGATCGCTGACACTACGATACCGTGCCGCTGACAATTAGCGCGTTATTGTGACTCGAAATTTCAATCGTTTCCATTTGAGGGATCGCGCGAGCGGACTTTACCAGTCCGCGCGGAGGTTGAAACGGGAATATGCAAATCTCGTTGGTGTAGGGTGGCAAGATGGAAGAGCAACCAAGCGTGTCCACGGTTGCAAATTTGTTGGTTATGCAAGACGCGGCGCGGCGCCATGCAGATGAGCGTCGACTGCGACGCAGGATCGTCTAATTTATACTATGGCTCACCGTAAAATTATTCACTTGTCGCCGTATAATAACGTCTGCATCGCACGGTTCCGTGCACGCCTTCGAGCACACCTTCCTGTCTTCTTTCTTTTTCCGAGATCTTTCGATCTCCACGATGTACTTATCCTCGCACCAAGTATTAAAATCTAATTCTTATCTGACGCAAAGATATAATTCCCACTGTTAAGACTTTCGGGTGTAAGCCGTGTCCTTGAAGAAGAAGTTTCCCAACGTTTCGCAAGCATTGCAGCTAGCTTCATCAGGGGATCAAATGGCACGCTAGGGTGGCTCTTATCTATTCTTAATGAATTTTTTTTTCCCGGTTACTTCTATAGCAGCCCCTAGAATAGTTTCAGGCAAGGAAGAATAATAGGCTAATGGTCCGAAAAGTAAGGGCCTTGTTCCAACCGGCTCAAAATTGCACAACATTTTTTTTGTATAAATTGAAACCATTCTAGGAGGTGCCGCAGAAAAAATTTAAAAGTCGAAAATAAGAGCCACCCGGGCAACACAAACTGATGTCGGGCAGTGAAAGCCCCAAACCTCCGATTATCGCAGACTTTCGTCTTCGCTTTTCAAATGGATCGCACAATATCCTAACGCGGTTAAAGTCGCTTAAACTCGTACTACAGCCGAGTCGAAGAGAAGACCGCTGCTCGACCACCTGTTTTCTGTCTCGTAAATTCCATTCCGGAACCACGGGACCCTCTGTGACGTCCTGCTCGCGACGCGCGCTACATCAAGATACGCTATGACGTGGTTTACGACGACTAGCCCTCGGAGACCGCGCTCCTACGACGATCCTCGCTGGATCATTGTCGGTTCCGGTTCACTCCGCGGGACTATGCGCTGCATTATGCATCAGCGTTGATTCGCGACCGGGGCAGCGGGCTGCGACCACGGATTTTCTGCCGCGCCGCGCCGCGGTCGGACACGGGCACACAAAGCGCCAATCGAATCGGTCCCTTTAATTGATTCGCTACAATGCTGCCCGCTTTCGATGCATTATGCATGCGTGAAACGCTTGTGCAATTCGATCCGACTGCGATCGATAAATCAGCCTCCGTCAACGAAGGCATCTCCTCGCCCGGCGGTTTTTCACCGGAGCAAAGTGGATCAAGGCGCCCGCGCGCGTCTTCGCGGTCCACCGACGCGCGATCGGGACGATCGATCTTCGCGAGGAATTAACCGCGTCCGGAGAACGCGGGAACGATAGGCTAATTGGCGCGGAATGCGCCGCGTTACGTAGAGCCGGCCGCCGAGATTCCGCGCGGAGGAGGAAGACGGGATCCGTAGCTTCCGCGAGCCGAACCGCGCGCCAGGCTTTCTCCGGCGATCAGTGGCAACGGTCACGCAGAATCGCCGACGAGAATGGCGAAAAAAAAAAAAAGAAAAGGGAAGCAATGACCGTGCAGCGACGATTATAAATCGACCGGCGACCGTGTCCCGTCGACTGGGAGATGCCCGCGTCCTCCCGACGACCTCCGAATTCCTTGCGAAGGATGTCGTACACGTCAGCAAATCGATCCCGAAGTTCGTGTCGCTGCTCATCCTTGAGAGGTCCTCGCGGCGACAAGCTTCTTGTGGCGTGACAAATCACCCCAATTGACCTCTGAGTAGAAGGCTGCGATAGAGGAATCGAATTTGCCGCGATAACTTACTTGCCTAGTTTCTAACTGGAATCAAGCGTCTCTATCGAGCGGCTCGCAGCAAGAAACTGGGCGTTGCAGAGCTGTACGCCTCCTATGATGCAATTAAGTTATCTGTCGCCCGCGAAAGTAATAGACGTAACTCGGTTAATTCTCGAGAGGCGTTCAGCATCCCCGTAGAACGCTGGAACGCGATTATGACCGTTTTATGGTCTGTCTTATCTCCGCGTCGAGAGGTGCTGGGGTTCGCAACGAGGACGAAAGCAATTTGACGGAGTGACTGTGCTGAACACCAACAATGGGATCGAACTTAAAGTTATCAGGAACGCGCTGTCAGCGAACGACGGGTAGCACAAAGGGCCGCGAAATTCAGGATCATTTATCGGCCAATTTGTACGCGTACACGACCGACTTCCTACTGAAGTCGATCGACGGAAAGCTGCAATAGCGACTAATTACACGAATTTCGTAAAACGCGATCGATGGATCAGATACAGAGCGATAGATCTCGCCGGAGGTCGTTAACGCGAGCACGTGGACCGAAAGAATACGGTTCAAGGGCCTGGCGAGACGAGGCTTTGTCGTCAATTAATGGCGCTCCGTCGATCGGAGGTCGGCATTGTTACTCTCCGCGTAAATCAGACCGGCGAAGCGGACTGTCGCTACCTTGAAGAGGAGAATCTGACTAAGATTGCTGCCACGCGTTCGTACGAGACAAGAATAGCAGTCCGGAAACGGAGTGCGCGAGGAAGTTGACTTCCCTCGGCGAGTTTACAAAGTTTATACCCTTGCAGTATCCCGTGTGCGCGCGTCGAGAATGTTGCGCAACTAATGTTGCGCCCGTTCGAAAGTAAACTTCTTCGAGATTGGTCTTTGCATAACCTCGAAATGCTGCAACGGATGCACAGCAAGCCGAGACGCGGTGCTTTGCTTTTACCGCGAAACGCTCGATCCTCTTCGCTCGTTTGCACGCAACTACCGATTCCCCGAGGCTCGTGCGAGCTCGCCGCGACGTCAGGTACAAAATGGCGAAGGCACCCACGCCTTTCCTCCACACCCACAATCCCCCTCGTGAGAGCCTGAAAACGCGCGAACGTGCCCTCGTCTGGTCTCCGTCGTGTTTTTCCTTCGTCCCATCGCGCTTTGTTTCCAAACAAGCCTCGGCGAAGGGAAAACGATTGGCGACGTATAACGATTTCGAACACCAACGGCGAAATAAGAGCCTGCGAAATCGGTGCTTTAAATTATACTCGAGGAATTTCAGCCTAAAAATACCGAACGGAGAAATTGACGCGAGCGTTCGACGAACCGGTCGAAATATCCGAGGAATGCACTTTGGAAAGTTCGTAGCTCGGAAGACGCGCGAACGGTCGAGGGCATTTTCAGCGTCCATTTTTCTGCGCGTTCGCGCCGAATAGTTTAGAAACGCTTGAATCGATTAGCGGAGAAATCGAGGATACTTGATTAAGGGTTACGGCACCGTGAGGTCTTCGCGGTGACGTAACCCCTTAATGGAATCGCCTCGGGCAATTAGATTTTTCAGACAGTTCGCAAAGAACGGGCACAAGACGCGAAAGAAGCACAGATACAATAAAAGATAATTACGCGGAATCCCTGACGAATCTCCGGCTGCTTCTTCGCCGCGAATCATTCGCACAAGCCTTCGTTACGACCGCTAGGCTAATTGCGTTTTAATTGCAACTCGCGTCCGCGGTCCAGCGTCGATAATCCCTTTCCACTTCCAGTCGAACGACCCACGAAGGGAAGCGGAGAGGTTGTGGGCGAGCTCCGCGTTTTGTCGTCGCCGCGTATAAGGCGCAGAAAACCGAGGGAGATTCAATTGCGCGTACAGTTAGCGCGCGTGGGCGATAATGACACTGTGGGACACGTGCGTACGCGAAGAAACGCGCGCTGACGCACCTTTCGGTCTCTTTCCCGTGCTCGTCCCTTGGACCCAACCTATCGCGACGTTTTCCTATCCCCCGGTTACCGTTTAATTACGTCGAGCCTCGACAATGACTCACCCCGGAGATTCGAAAGAGAATATTTAATTTATTCACTTAAACGGGACAATCCCTTTTACAAATAAATAATAATATAGTGGTAAGGTTAAACGCCGTGGTAGGAATAATCTATTCGATCAGTGTAGTGAATTGGAGTAATTAGAAATTATGTATGGGTGATTCTACCAAAATGGGAATTATTCGGCAATGATTTTTATCCAAGATTTTTCATTTAATTTTTGAACTGCAACAGGCTTGAAACATGGCAGAGAACTTATTAGTAGAAATAAAAAATGTCTTATTATAAATTCTAATGTAAATTCGAGGTTTGTGACGATAAGTGACATGCCTGGGTCTGAGAATTTCTCTCGTAACAAGTCACTTTTCGATATAAATAAATAAAATTGACGGTTCTTCATTATTTGTTTACACAGTTACAATTATTATCTTTCTCTGTGATAAAAATATAACAAAATTTAACGTTTTCAAGAATGTTGAAAAGTGAGAACCGCAAAAAGTAGAATCTGTAGAATCACCTGTATAAAAAACATAAGGTTATTGCCGGGAAGCTAAGACACTATATGTGTAGTAACCATATGTATACCTTACTCCCAAAGCAGTTAGTTGAAGTTGAAGAAAAGTTAACATGGTTGCATATTTTATTGCCTAAATTGTATATTCTTTAGTTATGGTGTCTGTGTAGCCGAATCTGAAGAAGAAGTACTGTGGGTAGAACAGGGAGGGTGACTTTGAGGAAGACAGATTAAAAAAACGGCATCGGCAGCCAATCGTCTGGTGACCAGCGAGAGGATGTTGAATTTGATCATAATATAAGCATAATATATCATCATCATAATATAAGCATAGTACGACCTACGCTTATTTTAATTGTTACAATCGTATGTCTATTCACTCAAACATGTCACATGTACATTCAGACCTTCTGCTACACTCATCGCATGCGCTTAAATCTGCACTACGCAATTTTTTCTAACGTAATTTCTTATTCTACTTATAATTTACTTGTAATTATTTTTTTTCTTTCTTCTTTCTTTTTTTTAATGTATTTTTTTTAGCTCGTACTTTTTGTATCTTTATTCTTTTTTTTTGTGCTAATGGGTTCTTTTTCCGTAAATTAATAATAAATAAATAAATAAATAAATAAATAAATAAATAAATAATCATGATCTATGACACTCATTGATTAGCCGAATTTGTAGGCAAGGAATCTGAGGAAGAAGTGCCGGATTCTTTCAAGCTGAGAATACCACTTAGACGGCTAAAACGCAACAGAATACCCTCTGTAAAAACGTTGCGCTAAGAGCGCATTTTGCGTTAATCGCATAACTTTTACCTATCCGTTCTCTTCGCGAGTCGCGAGGCGTTTCGCGCGAGAGGAGAATCGCGCGCAATGGTGGCGTCGCGCGATTACCTGCACCATCGCGCAGTTGACTCGCGTTGAAATCGCGTGTATCGCGACGCTCGCCACGCGAGAAAGGTCCACGCAATCGCGACGAGAATCTCCGGCGCGTTCGCGAAAAGAGGATCCCATTTTCTTTATGCGCGCTTATCGAGGGCTGCCATTAAACGGTCCTCGTCTGCCGCGCCGTACCGCGCTGCGCCGGCCATTCATACGTTTTCACTTATGCCTCTTAGCTCGCGCTCACCTGTCTTATTCATTAAGCGGCTCGCCGACGCAAGTCGCCGGCCTACCAACACGCGCTGGACAGAGAGAGCAACGGGGAGAGAAAAGACCCGAGTCCCGACTCTCACGCATGATTATTTATCACCGTGCCGCGGCTGGCCGTGAACTCCTCACTCGCGACTTTTCTGCCAGCGGGCATCGCTGACGTCCATTAGCGCGTCGCTCGAGGAATTCGGGACAACACGCTCGACAATGTCCGCGCAACCATGGAATCGAGCTCGCTGAAGCGGACGATGTCTTAATTACTCCCGGCATTTGGGATTTTCTGGACCCGTCGAATAGTGATAATAGTGAATCGATTCTCTGAGTGCGAAAGCGCATCCAATATCCTGTGCACGTTACGAGAAGACTCAAATAAACCACCAAGCATGATGTGATTCTCAGAGATTTTATACGAAGTATGGGCTTGATGAAAGTTTCTGAAACTTGTAGACTAAAATCGTTCTCCATGGTCTCGGCATCAATGACATTAACTGCTGTGCAGTCTAGAGAATCTTGAGTTTCTTCCGCAACGAAAACCAAATAGATTTGTCTTCTTAATAAAGTTACGCATCCGAAGAGCCTAAATCGGTAGATGAAAATTGCAAATTTAATAATAATACAAATCTCTAAAGAGAGCATAGCGATTTTCGCGTACAATGTTTTTCTCAATTATGCAATAAATATAATTAATCTAATAGGTTCTTCCGTTAGAGAACTCAATTACGTAGATGCATGCACGTCAATTCACGTCATCGATGTCGAGGCCATGGAGAACGATCTTCGTAACTCCGTAAAAAAGACATACGGCAAGCAAGCCAATAAATGGACGGCTTCGCTGATTCCGAGATTTGTATTCAGGCTTTGTTTAGAAATATTTGTTTTATAAACAAAATTCAAACATTTAGCACAAAAGAAATGTACTAATTTGCAGAAAAAATTAGTTGCATCTAACAGAATTAATTTATTCCTTTATAAAATGATGACAATTCTACTCATAACCTGAATCATCAGTAGATGGACAGTATTATGAAATATTTTTGTTATTAACGTCTTTATTGCCAAAATTGTAAGTTATATACGAATAAGAACATATACAAAAAATGGCAAAAGCGAGGTTCAGTCATGGACTGTTTTGCAACCTAACCCATCCATTTTCGCATCCAAAGAACACTTTTATTGAAAATCTTATATTTCTAACATAACAAACAATTTCTCTACAAAATAAAGAAACAATAATATAAATTAAAAACCTAGTTTTTTCATAATTATCGACTAATCTAAAATCTGTCCATCTACTGAGTACCGTCCATCTATTGGCGTATTTACTCTACAAACATAAACAAAATTGTTTCAAAAATCTCCGATAATCACATCATTCTTAGCGACTCCCTCCATTAGAACACCGAAACGAGCGCCCAACCAAGCAGCCTGTTTGCTACATCTGCGCGTATCTACTTTCTGCTAGCAAAAGTCACAAAAGTAAAAATGCTGACATTACTGCACGTGTCTATCAGTTTAAAGCACCGGCTATGTTCTGCTCTAGGCGAAAGTCGTTTGGTAGAAAATCGACGGATTCCTAGCGTTCCGATGGAATCGCTCCAAAGATCCCTTGACCCTCGACAACGAGACCATAACATGGAACGTTCTTGCAGACAACTTTGTAAAATGTGAAAGAACGCTAAATGCCTGACGGTTTGGAAAAAAATTTTAAAGGGTTGGAATTCGAATCTCAGGTCTCCACTTCGTTAAACTGGTCTAATCGATTGAGCTATCTGGGTCATCGGCAGATTTTTCAGTTGAACGTTCAAACAACCGTCGCTTACGCAATACGCAAGGTATCCCGCGTAACCGTCTTTACAAAAATCGAGACAGAACCTTGGAACACCCTGTACGCCCGACTATTGACTCCACCTTAAGAGCCTCTATCAGCGATCGATAAAGAAACACGACATTTCGTTTAGGAATTCGAAAAACAGCTTCGGTATCTCGTTTCCATCTAAGATACACGCGTTTTCCTGGAGTCTGTGAAAAGCAGGCATCGAGGAGCGAATTCTCGCGGAGGCATTCCAACTGGAATATTCTGGCGGCCAAGTGCGCGCCGAAACCGTTTCCCTTCGGCTCGACGTCGCCTCCAAATGCACTCGCGCGGCTCCGAAGATATTCCGTGAGTCAGCTCGGGGCGACGTTAAAGATCCTCGCGCCGTGGGATGCCGAGTGCGAAGATCCGACGTCGGAAAATAGTACACTAGGACGGGTAACTACCTCGCAGCCGAGTTCCTAAGTAACCTTCGAGTGTCCAGAAAGTGAACACGAACGGCCGCGAGGCGTTGCTTCCACGACTCCGGTGAATCCGGCACGACGCAATGGGAATCGATTTGTACACGAAACCGAACGATTCCACGCAAAGCGGAATACCAGCGAGAATTTGAAACACGTTCAAATTTATGATTAGAAAGGTTATGGAACAGTTCAATCGTTCAAGCGTTCAATCGAGTCATAGCATATTACTATTTTTAAATACGGAACGATTTAATTAAATAAATTAAAAATCAACGTACAGAACATTCACTCGGTACGGACACGTGGACAAAGATAATTGCATCGCGACAGGGGATAAAGATCACCAATCAAAACTAATTTACTAGGACCGTGTTCTGTCGTTCGCGGACGCAACATCGCGTTTAAATTCGCGCGACGCGTTATGTCGCCGTCACGTTTCGCACAAGCCGGTCGTGATCCTCGCAAACCGCAGCTACCAGGCCCCTTTCAATTCGCGACAGGATTACGAGGAGATTAACGATCCATGAGCTGGCGACCAAGCGGGAATCGAGATTGACCAATCGTAGCAACTAGCCAGTGGCGGTGGTATACGCGCGATAGGTCGCGCGAGTAATAACTCGAACGGATCGTAACGACTGCGGGGACGATTGTGCAACGTCCGATGGAAGAATAGATACTGATACTGGAACGTTTCCATTCACGGCTCGCTCGGCCCGTTTCTCCTTTTCGACCACCCGAAGACATAATTCTCGCGGCCACGATTAATAGACTCGATCGTTCTTCGAGCCTCTACACGCTGGCTGTCCAGTTGTACAGCGACCCGTGAAATTTCTGACGCGTTTACCGACCGACTTCTCCGATTCGCGTAAACCTCTAGCGATCGAGTCGAACTTTAAACTTTAAGCTGCTGGAACGTTTGAAAATGATTCCGTTGTTAATTAGATGTAAAGCTCTGCTCAGGGCAGTCGGCAAACTCCGAAAGGAGTAAAGCAAAGAAGCCCCAACGACGAAGGAGCGCATCTTTATGCAGTGCACGCAGACAATGAGGACATTGTCGCTGGTCGGACGCGAAGCGCAAAGCTGACCGGAAATTCATTGTTCTTCGGCCGGACTCGAACCGATCGGCCTCCCTTCGGTCGGATTCCAGCGTCGCTAATATTAACGCGTTGTTACCAGCCGGTTAGAGCGCTTCTTCTGCGCAAGCTCGGTGAATCCTCGTCTCGCGAACTTTACCTCCTTCCGACTATCTATTTCGATCGTTCTCGCGCGAAATACAGCCGCTTACTACCCTGTTTCCAAAACTCCGGAAGCCGCGGCCGCGTAAATCGGACCGTCGCGTCGGAGCAGCGCACGATTACTCAGGACGAGGTTCGACAACCGTTTATTACGGCAAGTACGTTTGAATGGAACCGGCTGACCAATCGGGCAAAACTCTCGTTAATTAGCAACGTGGTCGGTAATTACGGGCAATTCCTCTGATTGCGCGCGTTCGACGGCGAAACGACGATATCCCCGAGGCGAAATCGGATGTCGTCGAGTGTACGAGGGCATCGATTTCAGGTTGGTCGAAAGTCAAACAAGGGGTGGCGGAAGACGAGAGAAGCGGATCGCAGCGGTCCCTGTATAAATCTCTCGGATCGTAGCGATTAATTACAGCAGGAAGCGAACCCCTGTAATTAGATCCTTCTTAATGGACCGCGCGGACAATCTCCAGCCCGGCTCGCCGGCCCACGAATCGCAAAATATCCACGGACCTCAATATTTATGCGTTTCTCAGTTGCGAAGTCTCGCCGGATGGCGAATCTTCAACGCGATCGACAGCAGCCGGTCGACCGCTCTTGCCGATTCGAAGAACTCGCGGCAAAACGCGGTTTTGGAGTCAACGGGTATTTCTAGAACGCTTCCAGGGATCTGTACACAGACATGCTACTTCGTCTTTATCGAACTCCGTTCCGAATAAGAATGTAACTGGTGGCCGACACATTTTTTACCGATCTCTGTAGATCTTCACTAACGTTCTGTCAGGTTTTACTTGCTGTTGGTTATTCAGGCGTCTCCTAGATACCTAACAACCCATTGCGTAGCTGATGCCAGAAATCTACAAATCCATGGATCTATAACTTAGACCATATAAGAAATAGACACGGCCTGTATACAGGGTGTCCCAAACTAAGTGCGGGGACCGGTAAAGAGAGATTCCTGGGGTGATTCTAAACAACTTTTTCCTTTGCGAAAATGTTCTTGGAAGCTTTGTTAACGAGTTATTAACGAGGAACACCGACCAATCGGGGAGCGAGTACAGCAGATTAATGATGGCACGGACGATGGTTGGCCAATACTACTTACAGCTAAAGCCCGCGCTGAAATTCATACACTGTATTCGTGCTTCTATTGGTCGGTGTTTTTCGATAATAACTCGTTAACAAAGTCGCAACGAAAATATTCGCTAAGGGAAAAGTTGTTTAAAATCACCTCAGGAATCTCCCCTTAATGGCTCCCGCACTTAGTTTGGGACACCCTGTATAAAGATCCACGAGAAAAAGCGAGGCAAAGATAACGGGGAAAATTTGGCTCTCGTGACGTCACAAGATAGTTTAAGATGGCGTGTTTATATCTGATGTTAGCGTTACATGCGTGTTAGTGTTCTTCTCGTTTTGTGTGAAGACTTTTATTTGAAATTAGAAAGCAAACTACGTGGCGCCATCGACAGTGGAGCAAATTCTTGCGCGATCGTCAATCTGGGTTTGCGACAGAATCGGTTCGAAGGAGTCGTAAACGCATCTGTTAGCGAGCCGTCGCGTCGGTGTATCGAATCGTATCTCGAACTCAATTGCCTTTCGTTTGGGTAAACACGTGTTGCCGTCACGCGCAGCACTTTGATCTCGCGCGGACTAAACGCTCGATCGAATAATAGATACGAAACATTGCGAGCAGTCGCTCGCAAATAGATTTATCGTCCTTCGAACGGGCGATCGATCGATCGAGACGGTGGCAGAGCATCGAAAAGAGCGCTGCACCCGAGGCGCGACGATAAATTTGTGGAGCAGTCGCGAAAGTGGATCCTCGATATTATGCTCGTCTTATCCGCCCGTAGTAACTGAAATTTATCGGTCTATTCGGAGCGTTCCGCTCGAACCGGCGCGGCGACTACCCATTCGGTGGCAATTAATAACGCGTCCCCCGTGTAAATATATCGTGTCGAGTTTGACCGCAACCGCGCGATCTACCGTGACACGCGCATCGGATGAGATAAACCAACGATAATAGAGCAACGTCGAGATTAATCCGCCACTTATCCTTGTCACGATCGTTCCGAGGCGTGAACGTAAATCGAGGGAAAGTAACGGCGAGAAAAAGTATCGAAAACGAGTCGAGGAACGAGCAAGGTAATCCTATTTGAGCTGACGTAAAGCTTTTGACACGCTAAGCTCCCGCTTAAGGTGCGCTAAACCCGCTCGGATTTGCTATCCTCGCCAATACTCGCCGCGTCTGGTGTCCTCGCGTCGTTGACAAATTATCGTCGACACTTGAGAGATCGATCGCGACCGCTCCGAACACGGAGTCTGTACAATCGGCATCCTCTGATTCCTTCATCTTCTCGTGACTCTTTCCCCGCCGTTCGCAAAAACTGGTCCTCGCGACAGCCCCGCCGATTGACTTTCAAATATGGATTCCTTAATCCTAAGGTTATCGATTCGAGCGAAACTTGGCGAATCGAGCCCAAGACCTCCACGATTCTGTGTCTTTTTTCAGATAACCCCGATACGCCCACGCTTTTCCGGGAATTTATAGCGACCGGCGATGTTCGCCGAGGAAATAGCGTAAAGGTTTCTTTTACGAAGACGTTTATGCGACCCAAATTTAGATCGAAACGGGTAGAACTCTATTTGCCGAGGAAACGAGGCGATTCCGAAAGTAATGTGCATTACACCGTCGACGCTGGTAAACTCTAGTGATCCTCCAAGGAGATCGGACAATGCGCAGCCATGTTTATCTAAAACGGAAATCCTGCACATACAAATGGATGCAAACCATAGATAAATTACTATGTTCATGGTGCAAAACGCATCTCTTTCATTTTCTACTTCTTGTCTACTTGCTCTCTCTGCTTCCGGTTTAGATCAACATGGTGTCGACCAATAGAAAAGTATTAACACATTGTCCGATCACTCCCTGGAGGATCACTAGTAAACTCGATAAACCTTATACGGACGCGAGGAAGTGCCTAGAACGATTGGCTATTCGCCCAGATTTCAATGAATTCCTCTCGGCCGCTTGGAATTTCCAAGAAAGCGTACGTTAGAAAAATTTCCATTCACAACGCTGGAAGATACCCACGACGAACGCGGGAACTGGTTCCCATGGAAGACGCACCCATTAACTTTTAAATCGACAAATAGGCGGTTCGATATCGTCGCGACTCTAAGGAGTCGCGGTGGTAAGACGCGATCTCGGTGTCCCGCTAATTTCTACGCTATCCAAGCGCGCGATGCTGTTACACGCGCGAGTATATACGTCGATACGTCGCGACACGCAGTTGCAGTCCACATTCCGTGCTCGTAGCCTCGCAAAAACGGTGAAACGTTCGTTCGCTTAACTTCTTGCCGTGTTAACCGCGCGTGTACACGATACCGATGACCGATCGCGAGGCGGATAAACCTGGTGCGCACGATGAGCATGGAAACGCTATGGTCGAGCCACTTTACAAATTACCTTCGAATTATGGCCGTCTATCTGCGAGAGCCGCCTTCTTCCACGTGCTAGCGCATTAATTCGATCCTCGCGTCGACTGCTTCGACGATTCGAATCGCCACCGCTCGATGCTGAACCAGAGCGTCATTCGCGAGAGCTTTTACAATGTGACGCGTTGTTAAAAGTTTCGAGGACTTCGGTTTTACATTGGCGCGCCGCGAACAGAAGCGTCGAAACGCGAATCGCCGATCGCCCGATTCCCCCGTGGCGGAAAATAGTTGAGAATTCTTCGACGTCCGCGTCGCCGCGCGCAAACGGCGAACCGGTCGGCCGTACAACGTTAATTAATTCGCGCCGCGGAATTACAGAACCGGCATGACTCGAGTCGATCGTTATCCGTCGCACGACACGCGATCGGAAGAATCGTTAATCAATATACCACGGGCATGCAGCGTCCCGCGCGAAAACACGAAGCCCAAACACCTGCCTCCGACTCTGAAAACGCGTTTTCGGAGGTTCCAACCGAGTGACGAGCTACGGAAACGAACTGCAAGCACGTGCGCCGACGAAAGAACGCGCGGAATGCGAGAGACGCGAAATCGCTCGCGCTTTCAACGTTGACGTTAATTTTCAGCGAGCGCGTATGCAAATGTCATAGCTGATAGGAACTCGAGCAGCGCGAAACCCGCGTATCGATTAACGCGATTGCGACCCGATATCTCGCGAGACGTTGATTTACGCAGCGGCAGCTGAAAAATATTCGAAAGAGAAAAGACGACGGTTCGAATTGCTCCGGCTGAGGTAATTTTTCATCGTACCTGTCGAAGAAAGCTACACGCTCGAGCGGCTTGCGCTTTAGCGGGGCAAATTGAATAGGCAGTCACTGTCGGATAGAGTCGAAACGACCTCATCGCTGGTGTCAAGCTAATGATTATCGCGAGCAGAACCGCCTCGAGCGGTCTGAATCGGTAACTGGTTCGGAACAGGTTGAACGAAGCACGAGGTAAGGTTGATTTATGCGCGCTTATCGGGGAACAACTGAAATTACGCGCGGCCTGTCGTCGAAGGTGAGGGAGGAGAACTGATTGAGTCGCAACCGACCAGTATCGTGCCCTAAAATCGCCTCTTCGCGCGATCGCCTGTCGCAAGGTGACGAAAGAGCCCCGCTGAATAAAGTAATCGGTTAATAACTCGAGATCCAGAATGTTTAAGGACCTCTGCCTGCGCATCTAGTCCTCTAAGCCCGTTGGCTAATTCTCCGTGTAATCTTCTCGAGCAGGCTGAACGCACCTCCTCTGCGATAAACATCTCGATCGGATGCAGGAACGCCCACCAATAATCGCATGCAAATCGGCCTTAACGCTTACGCACGTGCCCGTGAAAAACTGGTGCACGCGAGCCGTTCCCTCCTTCGACGCGATTTGTGAGCGAAATGTCCGCTGAAACAGTTTTTCGCGAGTGCGTTATCCTCGACGACTCCTCGAAGGGACGAATTATCTGAGATTGCGCGACGAGGAAAAACGAGATAACAGGTGAAAGTGGAGTCATAAATCGCGGGGCCCGTTTCTAATTCCGCGAGAAGAAAGAACGAGGAAGAGAGATCGGGGGACAAATACTGTGGTGAGTGGTCGTAGATAGATATTTGCGAGAGAATACCTTGCTGACGGGTGGCTGGTATCGGGGATCGAGGATCGTTGACTGACACCAGACGCAACGGTATTATCTTCGATCTCTCCCCTCCAGCAACGCAACTCCCGAGGTTAATCAAATTCAGCTCGTTCGTGAGTTTTCAAACCCCGCTGGGTCCATCTTGTTCGACGCATTTTCGTCTAACCATAAATCGCGACATAAATCACGCACGGCGATCGAGCCGATCAGCCGGTTTACGAACCACTCGACCACTCGCAATATTTTCGCGAGTTATGACCAACGCGCATAAATATCAAATTCAAATGGGTAATACAATCGACGGATAGTACGACTCGACGTATTTTACAAACTTCGTTAATACACCTTGTCGTCGGTAAATCCGCATACCAGCGGCACCGAGATCGTGCGTGAAGTGTAAAACGATCCGCGTGTGGTTTGTGCGGTCGTCGCTGAGGAATAGACACCGCGATCCTATCGAAATCCCCGCACGACGTCTTCATTCTCCGGCGAAGAAGTTACTTAGGAAAATGACACGAAGAATGAGCAGTAATTTTCTTTGCAAGAATTGAGAATACAACGTAATGGTCCGATTGACACCCAATCGTCGCGTGACGTGCCCAAAGGGCTCGCGCTAGGTCTTCGACGTTAGCTCTTCGTGAGTAGGAAGCAGAAGAATGGCGCCGAAACACGCGTATACGACATACGTAATCGAGTCTCATCCATCGCGCACTGCGTGGGAGCGATGACGAGGCGACTCGTCTCCTAACGACCGCCAGACGCCATGAATTAATTATTTAGAAGCGTGTTCCTGTTTCGTCTTAAGCGAGCCGATTAATCGAGAATCGGTTAAACATACGGAGCGAAGGAGGATCGCATATCGGCGTAGACCGAACGTCGAGCGACCGCCGTTCGACCTCAGACGACAGCGATACCGGCGGACGCGCGTTAATTGCATTCCTTCCGAGAGACCCTGGATTTCCGGGACTCCTACGCTCGACGCGAACTTGTGCTCGGCGTCTGTCCGAAGCGCGGGATTTTCTCGTTACGAGTCGCTCCGCCCGAGGACGTTTCGCGAAGCACGAGGAAATAAATCGCGCGAGTGATTCCCCCTGACCAGGCTCAGTAATTTTTCAATCGGTGCGGTCATTAACGTTCCGAGAATTCACTGTCGGTTATCAGCAGAGATTGCGTTACAGCTATATCGGAACGCGCGTTATCGCTATGTAACTATAGAACATTGACGTGATCATCGAGAAAAATGCGATAAACCACTCCAGACGAGGATCTGTACAGAAGATCTTGTACATAAAGGTATCGCATGACTGTAGTATCGCTGGGGATGCGCAAACACTCAGTGTACAGTAACGAGAGACAAAGTTTTGCTCGGGCAATGTGCCAAAACGTTCGTCAACCCACGCGAGACTCAAACTCGTCTTGTAAACGTTGTTAATCGCCCGAAGACACACCATACCCTTTGGAGTTCTGTTGCACGAAAGCTCAGTCTCCTGAAAGGCTTCTATTAGAATCAAAATGCCGAAGAAGAAGATTTTGTAGTTAAGAAGCTTCGATAGAGACACGCTACGATTAGGGCACCACGTGCATCGTCTGTAGCGATCGTGACGAGGAAAGGAGAGCCGTATTTGCATAAGAAAACACAGGTTGCTCGGCGAAAAAACACGTCCCGTTCATCAAATCCCTGTCAAGAACCTCCAGATCAACCGTCTACAAGACGGTCCCGAGGGGACGGCTTACGTTCCACGTTCCAACGAGAAAGTACGATCGTAGGATTAGAATCGTCGCATTCAAAGACACGACACCGAGTTTGACAGTAGAAAATCTTCCCGAATGATTTGCAAGCATATTGATATATTTATTCTATATTTTATTATATTTATTTATTAATTTATTTATTTATGGGAAAAGAACCCATTAGCACAAAGAAAATAAAAATACAAAAAGTACGAGCTAAAACAAAAATACAAAAAGGAAAAAAAGAAAAAAAAAAATACAAGTAAAATATAAGTAGAATGAGAAATGTATGAACAGACGATAAATTACGGTAAAATGTTACGTAGTGAAGATACGTATAAGCGCATGCAATGATTGTAGGAAAATAAACATACGATTGTAACAATTAAAATAAGCGTAAGATGTACGGTGGTACTCGATATGTAGCAATTCTAGGTATCACAAGTTCCTAGATGATATATTGAGTAAAAACTTTTCAATGATGTCAGGGCAGGTTATTAGACCGTTTAAAATTTTATTAACAAATAAGACATCAGCTAGTTTTGTCCTATCCTCCAAGGTGGATAGGTTTAGGTTGACTAGAATAGGACCGTAATCGTGACAGTGCCTAGACATACGGTTTCCACAATGAAAAGCAACTAACCGGAGAAATTTTTTGCTGAGGTCTTTCCAGTAGTCTGATGTGCGAAGAAAAGAAAGGTGACCAAACTATTGAACCAAATTCAAGAATAGGTCTGACCAACGTACAGTATAATAACCTTAGAGTACCTGTGTCCTTGAAAAATTTAGAGACTCCTTGAATAAGTTCCAGGGATTTATATGTCCTACTCATAAAAACCGCTCTCCATCAATACACTTTCTTTGAGTTGGATTTGCACCAGCCCAATCACATATATTTTCCATAGAAATTAACATTTTTGTAAACAAGCTAGTGTCACCTAAGTCAAGCTATAAACATAATACAAAGTGATGACTTCTTGACGCCTAACTCTTATTTGGAATTAGACAGATTAGCAAACTAGACTTGTAGTATTTGTCTGTTTTCACGATATCGACGACCTTCACACCATTCTTGGTTGCCGAATCGGTTGCAAATCTTTGTTCGCCCGGCGACTTGTCGCTCGTGTGTAAAGGCTCTTATTTGGAAAGAAGTTCAGATGTGAGAAAGGTATCGCGTTTTGTCAAAAACATTTCGAATCGATTCTCCCAAATGATAATTCCGAAACAGAAACCACCTTAAATCCTGTCCAGCCAGAAAAAAACTCGATCGCTAACTCGATTGCCCGGGGGAGACAGGTTCGAGCCGACTTGAAACATAATAAACGCGCGGCTACGAAGGTTCGTTACTGCACGTCGGTCAGCGGCGTTCTTTGCGGAGGCGGCGAGGGCAGTGCGCGGAACGCCGCCAGGCCGGAAGTGCATTATTCACGCTCGATTTTTCACGGGCGAAGCGTGCAAAGAATATGCAAAAATTCGGAGTGGATGCGCGCGCGTCGCAACAAAGTACCACGGGCCACCATGGGTGCTCGCCGAGAGATAAAGAACCGTGACAATGGCGTCGAGACCGAGTCCCCTCGCTCGGCGAACAATTTTTCACGATAATGGTCTGTCGGAACGAGACCCGGACTCGGGACGGTTTTGTAAACATCCGAGAGAACGATCGGGATGAATGAAACGGTCGGCAAAAAATCGCCGAGCCCGCGGTCCGATCGAGAGACCCGGTTTCGACGTTATCCGGATTCGAGGAGGATGAAATTCCTCGGGGGATAGCCTCTACGTACGCCACTGTGGCATAAAATTTATGACCACGATCTCTCGACCAGGCTATTCGTCAGGGACGATCGCGAATCTCAATCCCGGTGTACCGTCTTGACAGAGTGCACCGGAGGAACGGGCAGACGGCCCACGAGTGCAGTTCGTATTACAAAGATCCGGTAAGATCTTTGCGCTTTGTCAACGGGCAAAAAAGCATCGAGACCCGCGTTATCTCTCCAGGCAATTTGTCCTGGCTGTTTCTTTATCGTCCCCCGAGCGGAAACGTCCCTTTAAATGCATCCAATCGGATGCTGCTTCTACTTATGATGGACGAACCGTGGAAATGGTTGAAATCTCTACAAATTCATCGAAGACTCCACCATCTTTCGTTGTCATGAAATTATGACATATCCTTTCTACCAATGAGAGATTACAATATCTACTATTACAATACTCGCGCGATAGTTTGGAGGAAATGCCAAAGCGCTTATCTATTGACGCAATGCATCAATGTATTCAATTTGCAACCTCCCTTCACTCAGGTCACGCGTCGCGAAGGAGAGCTAGGAACAAAGAAGCGGATCTTCGAGGGGGGCTTCAAAACAATACGTCAAGAACAACTTCGAACTTCCCCGCAATTAGCAGTTGCATAAGCGATTAGTATCACGAATCCGTCTGTCGTTGCTTCTCCTTCGACCTTTGATCCATCGCACCGCGACGATGCATCGATCGTCGGTCGAAGGAACGTCGTGATCACCGCGCCTACTCGCGGAATCCCATCCATAATGCACGGAGACCGAGACAGACCGATCGTCGACACCCTTGGGCCCACGATCGTGGCATTTCGTTCCGCCAGGCCATTGTCATCGATCGTCGTCCGCGATCGTGGGCTACGACCTACTTAACGCGATCGATTACGCGCGCGCGTGCAGCGGGTGCAACGTCGCTCTTCCATCCCAGATCCCCGATCGCGAGCAATTAGAACTCTCGACGTCCGTTTTCGCGTCCAGGTGCACGACGCAAACGCGGACTAATCTATATTCCCGATACACGGCGCGCGCGCTTGCGGCCGTTTCGTTTCTTCCTCGATTTACGAGCTTTCTATCTGTTACGTCCGTGTCAGGGATATCCACGATTCCGGGACGAGGGAACGCGCACGGTAGCCGATTGAAATGCGCGAGGCGGACTTATCAAGGACTGGCGAATTCCGCGCGCGTCGCTCTCCGTGTTCAGCAATTAGTGCCAACGAGACGCGACGTTTTCCAGGATCCCGGCTTTCGAAACGGCTCGAGGCGCGTTCGTTTATTTGGTTCGCGCGGGCCAACGGACTGCGCGCGCGCGCGCAAGCGACTGGAAACCGCCGTCGTAAAAATAGTAACCGGGGGTAATTAGTGTCGATTGGAGGAGTTGCTACGTGTGGCCCCGCGATACGGATAACCCCCTTCCGTTCGGCGAGACTCGACCAGTACGCGGCCACTTTACAACAGCCGGCCAACCAACCTAAGGTTAATTGAACTCAATTAAAACTGAAGCGATACGAGGCGATCGTGTTGCTTTTTCGAGCGAGCCGCGATTTTCCGTCGAAATAGAGAGAGAAAGAAAGAGTCCGAGCCGAAAGTATCGAGTCGGAAGAGCCTCGAGTTACGATCTATTCCCGGTTTTTATTGCAGACGACCAACGTGGGCGGCGGCAGCGTGGTGGAAAAGCTGTCCTTCTACAACCACACGGAATGCGAGTGCAGAGAGAGGACCGAGTACGACACGACGAACGAGAAACCCTCCGAGCAGAGAGTGTACAGGCATTATCAGCCCTCCCCGCAACCTCAGAACATGAGAAGGGCACAACCAAGAAAGCCGTGAGTTCCCTCTTGTGTATCGATTCCGCTCGAATCGAACCGGACTGCTGTCCACCGGCACCCACCGGCTTAGATCCAATCTAAACATCGTGCAACTTGTGCCTACGCTTTTCCTATTCCTGTCTCCCCCAACCTCGACCGGTCGTCCTCGAAAATAATTTGTTACTTCGAATTAAATAGGTGTCGATGCCCTTCGGAATTCACACCGAAGATCACGCCTGACGGCGAGTGCCAGTGCAACTGCTTCGAAAATCATCAAAATTGCATCAAGATCAGGCGGGGGAAGGGATACTTCTCTCTTGCCGATAGACTGTGAGTTCACAAACTATTTCCTTTCTTTTTAGTATACAGCTGATCTTCCTATAACGTGGTACTTTCGCAACGCGGTTTAGAAAATGCGCAAATTTGTTTTCAACGTGGTTCAGAAAATGCGAAGGTTCGTCTTCAACTTCTAATTTTGTTGGATGTTATGAGAAAAACAAAAAACGCATAATGAAATCGAAACCTACAATTCCAATTCACGGTATATTATAGAGGTGTTCCGACAAAGCACCTCTGGTTGATTTTTTGTGATCAATAGATGGAAGATCCTCTGATCGCCGCCAGGGGCGTCATAGTCAGAACTCCGCGTATGGTATGCATGTGTGCGAATGAAGTGCATCACAGATGATCACAGAGCTTCAATCGCGCTCGGTCTCCTCACCACTTGAGCTCGCTGAACCAATAGGAGCGCTCCCCACGAATGTTTCTCCTGAGACGCACTCTAGTGGTCGCTAGAAGATCTTCCGTCTAATGATCACACATTTCTGAGGGAACTTGCAACACCTGTATAATACGCCGTGTTCCAATTCGAATCCCGATTTGCAGATGCATTCAAAACGAGGAATGCGCGACGCCCACCTGTGAGTTCGGCGAGTACATGAGGCGCCAGGGTAAGTGTCCACGGAGAAAGGACAAGTTCGACGCGAATGTCAACTACCGAACGAACCTGAGCCACCGGTACAGGAGCTAGAGAACGAGAGGACCGAGAAAAAGTGCCAGTGAGAAGAGAACGCGTAGGAGAAGTCGACTGCGCGGTGAACGCGTGACGAGTAATTGACGGTGCCATTTTCTTCCGAGTGCCTTTATACAAGAGACTCGTAA
The DNA here is from genome assembly GCA_030770465.2 of Perdita meconis. Lineage (NCBI taxonomy): Eukaryota > Metazoa > Arthropoda > Insecta > Hymenoptera > Andrenidae > Perdita > Perdita meconis. The sequence continues at coordinate 7,633,599 of JASKOS020000007.1, forward strand.
TATTTATATGTACTCCTCAAGGCAATTTCTTGTAAATGTATTCCAATACTTTAAGCGTCGGCCTCACGATTATACTCTGTTGCCCTTTTTTTTATACTAGCGTTAAATACGGGAACACGAGTTGACGACGAACAAGCGAATCGATCGCAGAAAAACAGGATTGGGATCGGTTCGTGGATGCTCAAGGCAATTTCGCGTCACCGATTGCCTTTCCCTTCGATTCTTGAGCGGGGAATAGAAACGAACAGTTTTACACCTTTTAAACAATGCTTAAACGGTGATTCGTAGGTGTAAATTCGAGGCTGTTTTCTGTCGCGATTAGAATCGAGCGCGAAGATCGAGACGATGCTCTTGCTCCAGAATCGAAAGGTACCTAACTAACATAGATCTGAGAGAAACGCGACAGCGTGAGTTTCAAGCGAACGGCAATTATAAGCGATAGAGGCATCTCTGTTATCGTGGTTGACGGCGAGTGGAGGTTGGACGTGAGCCTAGTCTGTGGTCCTGCCTCTGTTCTGCGCGGGGCAATTCCTTCCGAGTGTTTAACGGACTTGTAGAATCGCCCTTTCAATTGTGCCAAGAGGGAGGCCCTGCTTCGCGCTAAGGTGCAATCGCTCGCGATCGTCGGGGGCCGTATACCAAAGTGAGAGAACTGCGAGAACGAGAAATAATCGCGCAGAATTATAAAATAGCACCCTTAATGTACCCGTATTTTTCTACGTTTGCGACGAAAGATCCGACGGAGATCTACCAACGATCGAATGTCGCGTTCGTTTATTTAATGTCTGTACTTAATTTGTAACGCGAGCTTTCAATTTGTTGTAACTTCCTCTCAAAATTCTTCCTCTGGTTAATAAGATACGAATTCCTTTCTAACCCTACGCCATTGCATTCATATTACAAGGTGATCCAAAATAACTGGTAATTTAAAATTGTCACATTTTGCGCTATAAAGTGTGATCGTCATTGTTGCACAGCGTATTTACGCTTTCAACCTAAATTCTTTCATATTATCCTTTCGTGTCAGCAATTACCTCACAGAAATGACGCAACGGCGACCACAAAAAACCAAAAAGTATGGAAACTCTTCGCCCTTGCTCGCTACTTTTCTCCGATAAGAGTTTCCCTATCCAGTCACAATCAACATAATCAGCAATTGTGAGATAACCGTGGAAATGAGCCATGGTGGCAGTAGACAAGGTGTCCCATTCCCGAAGATGCACCGTAGCTCAAAAATAGTGGACCAATCGGAAGGGCTTGAAAGTGCAAACATCCTATATGGCTGCTTCTACACGCTGCATGTGCGTGTGAAATCCGAATGCATTTTCAGGCCTTTCCGATTGGTTTGTTCTACCTCTCAGCTGCCATTATGCGTAATAGGACACCTTATCCAATTCCAACATGGTGCGAGCATTGTTGAGAACTTTCAAAGAGCGTCTGAACGCTTGTATTAAATGTAAACATGCAAGTTTTTACTGAAAATTGTTTTGCGCGTTCCGAACAACAAGGAATATTGCAGGAGTGTTGTTCTGCAATACTAACCCTTGCAAGGGATATTACTGAAATAATCCTGGAAGATTGCTGGAACATTCCTATGTTCGCCTTTATGTAACTTGCGGGAATATTGCAGGAATATTTCAGCGAACTTTCAGAAATATTGCTACAATATTCCTATGCCTGCTGTCTGTTGTTTTTTTAACTAATTGAACCTTATAATAGTAATTTCGGTGGGAATATTGCAGGAATATTCTTGCATTATTGGGAATATTGCAACGTTTATGTAATATTCCTTGTAGTTCGGGTTGTCATTAATCAATGAAAAAAATATTGATAGAAATTCGTGTGGGATACTTGATGTTTGAAACTCTGAAATCATCGCCAGGTATTTTGGACCACCCTGTATTTGAACGATTCAAAAATTGAATTCCGCCGCACCATACAGACAAATTACTAACGACGGACCTTCGATCAAGCTATTTAAGTATACGAGTGATGAAGGAAAACATGGAAAGGAAACAAACATTTCGTATCCACGCCCTTCCTCCCCAACTAAATGTGTTTTGTACGCTTTTATATACACTATTATAGTATTTACGTATGTAGTAGCCGATTTGATCGCGAAACCGATAGCCGATCCAACATTTACGAGCAGATTCACCGTGTATAACCTCGCGGACAAATCGATTTCGTAATAGAAGCTTGCTTTCGGAATCGCCGCAATTACGGGTGACGAACGAACAAGTTTGAACCTGTTCAGAGGGCGCTACGTGAAAGGCTTTGCCGCGAAACCGAAGGTTTGATTTTCCGAAGCTCGACCAGACGAATTAATCGTGCACGGTACGATCGAGAGCGTGTATCCGATCCTCTGCAACGAGTATCATGTTCTATTTGTCGCGGGAATACGGAAATGAGCGCGACTCGATCTTCAGCTTGCTGTTATACTCGCTACCAACTCTAGAGTCTAGACCGTATACATAGACGTAGGCAGCAAATCAAGCAGTAAAGTTGTATAAAGAAATTCATGATTATCGTTTCAATAAAATCAGAACTTACGTTTAAGTGTACTCCTCAGTGTTTCTTTCTGCCGAACCCCACGATCGATGATATCAATCTGTAGCACTATGGAAAACTACACAAGAAAAATTTGATAAAAGACGCTGGAAAACATTCCCTTCGAATCTCGACTCATCAGCCATTGAACTGATCCGCCGGTAAATGGCGGCCAACTGAGGAATAGGTCGCGCCATCTGGTGCTCGTTGCTTCACCAACCAAGTTTTTGTCCGACGGTATAACCATTTTGACTCCTTTTATATTGTTTTCAAATAAATACAAGATAAATGTCTTTTACGTATATCTTCTGTCTTGATGAATCTAAAAAGCTCATTCCAATGATACACATATTTGTTGACTTGAATTTTTGAATACCAACTTGACATTACTAATCATAGATGGCGACGTACAATTGTCAACAAATATGTCGCACAGTCGCGTTTGCGTGTCTCTCATCTAAAATGTCAACATTTAAATATTTAGTTTAATAAAGCTTAATGGATGTAACAAACATGAAGAACAAAGTTTTGTAATTGTATTTCGTAAATTGTCATGATTGTTTAATAATCGATGCTTAATTTTGATATTAGCAAAAGTCTAGTGTCAGTGGAAAATGTAAAACGACTGTCATGTAAAATAAATCTGTGTTTAATGGAATATAATAGTGTTTTGTAAAGAATATATGTATCGTTTCAATTGTGTTATTTATAATAAGACATTAAAGGCTCTCGACAAATAGTTGTGACATGGAATCTGCTCAATCTTTGTACCTTAACCTCATCGGAGAAGATAAAATACACGTTTTGAAGGAAGTAAGTACAGTTACAAAGCAATTTTAATATTTTCTGTGTTATTTAAGAAAACATGTTCATTACTATTGGGTGCATTAGTTGTTGCACGCTTGCGTAGATGAAATATGTGGAAGACCAGGTCCGTCGTACCACAGATTCGCAAACAGTATGGACTGGAGCAAAAATGAATACGAGGAAACCTACAAATTAATATCACTGCTATTGCGAAATCCATCCTCCTTGTATTTAACAGAGGAAAAGGTATAATTTTATTATTGTAAAATACCTAGAAGCTTTAACAACAAAAACTAATGATTTATAGATGCCTCAGGAATATCATGAATTACGAGAACATATTCAACAGAACGTTCTAACTTGTTTGCAAATAAGGAGGGATCAATTGACGGATGCTTTATTGAGAGAATATTCCAAAGAAAATCACGAAACTCTGACTGATTTTGATTGGAGATTAAAGGTAACGTGTAAGATTTCTTCTGCACAAAATTATAGAATATTAATTGAACGTTTGCTAACAGCTTGTAATGGGTTCGAGCAAATTGGCTACCTTAAGAGAACCTCTTCTCCAGTTAGACCTTACGGTTGAAAATAAAGAAACGACACGTATTTTGGGTTTAGAATTAAATAAGGATGAACTGGAAACATTTATAAACGCCATGGAAACCATAGTGCAATGATCTTGAATGTAAACTCTGAGATACTATAAATAAAATAACATCAAATGAAATGAATATTTTTTATCATTCTGTAACAGGTTTCCAAAACGAAATAAAGACACGTCGTTTTACACTTGTTTCACAGTTTATTATAGGTTATAGATAAATGTAGAATAGTTTAATTACTATTATAACTGCTCATCGAAGATACTGAAGACTGCTTGTTCTGTGTCTGAGGCGTCGCCGGCTCCAATGATCTCATTTATAATTTTGTAATTATTGGCATGCAAAATGAATAAATGAGCAGACTTGCGTCAACGACGCCTCAAAGTCAACGATCGATAGTTTTTGCGAGTGCACAGATATCAGTCGGGTTCAAAGATTTTTTGTTTTTTTTTTTTTGTTTTTTCATTTAAATAAAAAAAGTTCGCTCTCGTCGCCAAAACTTGTCTCGAAAAAACGGTGAATTTCGTTGTAAAGATTACGGACAATATATTTAATGAAAAGGTTTTACTATACAACTTTTAATTTTACCTCTTTTCTCCTTACTCATTAATAATAATATATCGTTTAAAAATCAATGCCGGTCGCGGGCACAGTGAACGCTCGCTCCATTTTAACACTTACAGGTATTCTGAGAGATTTGGAGCATTTACATGTAATGCGCTTTCTTTTCTTCGTTTAACTTTACGATCTACGCTACGGTCTTAATAAAAAAAGCTTTCGTAGGTAATTATTTACTCCTGGAGATCCGTGGAGACGAATCCGTTTTTCGGGTGGTAGTTGTGCATGTTTCGTAAATTGTAATTAGGCGATATTTTTATAATGATTATTATAAAATTACGAATAGGCTTCCTCGTAAGTAGTTTCTCATATGGAGAAGTAGCATTTTTCGAACAAACGCCGAATTTACACAAACGCTTTAGTCTAGAGTCTAGATTATATATCACTTACACTGTCTCGACTTACTGTATGTTATTTTTTTTTCTTTTTGCTTTGTTTATCTCGTGTGTTGCATGATGATACATGTACGTACCGTATTCGCGTGTAAATGTCCCCTTGCATATGTTTTCCATCGTGTGTATATTTTGTGTATCGTGTGCTCGCGCGTACCAAAGTCATACGTAGAAATGTGTGTGCAGTTCCTCGTTACAAAGTAAAAACTTCTTGATTGTACAATTATTACAAAAAAACAAGGACCGCGAAAGAAATACGAGCAAAATAATCGACTGTCCTTAAAATCGCGTGGCGAGTGTTTCATTACTCGGTGCGCTTGACATATCCATCGTTAATCTTTTTTCTTTCTTCCTCTTTTCTGCTCTTTGCTTACTCCTTTCTTATCTTTTTACCTGTTCACATTCCGGCGAAGATAACATTCGAATCGTGCTTTTCCATTGTCCTCTCTCGTTCCATTCTTTCTTTCTCTCGCTCGCTATCGTTCTCTCAGTCTCTCTCTCTCCCTCTCACACACGCGAACGACACAAGCACACCCTTTGCTCTTCCAGTCTCTGATCTTTCCACTTATTACAATTTTCTTTTCCCTTGCACTCTTTTAATGTATCCGATTAACCGTAAATTACGGGAGGGCGCGATACAATGAGCATCTTCCCAGGAATAACACGACAAGCGATCTTCCTCTATCGTCTCCGTTCGAATGTTCGTTCTGGCCGCCTGTCCACCGCGTGATGGTTACACGTAATTCGACGTAGTTTAGTGTGCAACAATGACAGTTTTTTAATCTTTATACAGCAGGGCCAATTGTTTAGAACTTGCGCGCGGGCACGGCCCGACATTGGATATTTTTCGCTTTTTTTGTTTTTTTATTTTATTATTTTTTTTACTTATATCAGTCGCGTCGTAAAAGAACACTGAAAATCATCCCGCCTCGAGATGTACCATCCGCGAGAGACAATCACGCTTTCAGAATCAACCGTTTCAATTGGCTCGTCCATTCTTCTGTTCCGGTGTGACACGAACTTAGCCGTTCGTGCGAACATTCCCCTTCGCCCTGCCGTCAAAATGCCATCTAATAATTATTAATAGGCCTACTATAAAAGTCTATAATGCTCTCGCGATGTCGCGGTAACATCGTCATCGTTCCATTTTTATTTTACTTCTTTTTTTTCTGTTGCTCGTAACGAAAGAACGTTATTTTCTGTTTAGTTTGCAGGAATGGTCCAAATATACATATCTATATAATATACTTTTTTGGTTTTAACGAGAGAAAAGAACTTTCTTCTTCCCAAAATATAATTCGGTTAGTGACATTTATTCGTATATGTCCTTTTGGTAATGTGCGTCCGCGATGATTTCCTGCGAACAAGAGTGAATCATTAGATTCTCGATAAGCCGGAAAACGCGAGCGATAAAGTAGTACTTTCATAACACTTACGTTCGTATTACACTCGATGGTCGCCGCCGCAACAGCCTTATCGCTTATGTCCAACTCTTCGATAGCCTTTAACAAAAAAAAACAACCATCGATAATTATTTTAGTAGCTGTTTCACGATACTGTTGCCTGATTCTTAAAAATTGTGCTAATTAAAGCTTGACGAAAATAGAGATCAGATGGCCCCTCGCTCATTATTCTTCGTTGGGCATTAAACCAAGTTAATGGCCTCAGAATCGCCGACGCCAACTGGCATCGACGATCTTTTGGCGATCATCATGCATATAGGATTTTCGACTGTTGTAAACTATGCAACACACTATGAGTGCGATATCTCGTCGTCTGAAAATGCGTTAACAATACCATAGCTACTGAGGCAACGTCTTCGGTGATGGCTGGCGCGAGAAGCGGAGAGCCGGGTAGCTCGGTTGGGACGGCAGGAGGTGTCACCTTGGTAGTAGTTTCCTCTGAACTTTCTGTCGTGCTCTCGCGAGCCACGTTATTTTCTACTGGGGCTTCGACTTCCGGAGTGCTCTGTAAGACACGCGTCTGTTCGTTAGTGTGGTTGAATCGTGCAACAAAACGCCCCCTGTAAGTCCAAATCCCAGCATGCTACGAGGACAAAAGACGCAATAAAAGGTCGATTCCGTCAAGCCACGCTTTCCGAACGAAGGAACGGAGAAAACAGAACCCTTGGTTTCCTTTTCAATTTTACGTACGAGCTAACGAGAGAGCTCGTCCACAATGGCCGGACAGAATCGTTCCTCATGCTTCGGACAGCGCAAAGAATCGGAGTCCCCCTGCTGATAAAACCCTCAGATAAGAAAACTCTGCATGCGCAATACAAGATGCTTACGACACAACAGATGCATTTACGGAAAGAGCACGAGATAGTGATCGATGTTCTAAGATAACTTTCTCTATAATTAACTTCTAACGAGTCAGCTCTATATTATACAACATGTGAACGAAAAGAAAAATGATTAGTTAAACGTTTACGTCTATCAATGAGATTCCACGCTAAGAGATTCGTCTAATTCGAGCGGCGGCTAATAAATGGTTAATTAGTGACAGCGTTCCGACGAAAAAAGTAATTTTCTACGGAAACTGGTCTCTCTTCGACTAAATGCATAGCGAACGTTGCTTTCGCTCGTTCGTCATCTATGTGTCGAGCTACGTATCATCCTCTACTTTTTTTAGCGCCTCGATTCGAATAACAAGTCGTGTTAATATTGTCAAGAAAACCAAGAGGCAAACAACACAGGTGATGGCAGTAATGGTTGTTCTGGTAGTTTGGTCGGTAGTGGGTGGAAGCGTCAGGATATGTCAGCAATAGAGTAGACGTTGTTAATCACGTTCGACAGAACGAAGGATGCATTCGACGAGACCCTTAGACACGTTGGATCGATTTTTCCTGGGAGAAGAAGGACGATTGGAGTACGTACGACGAAGGGAGGACACATTTTGCGGCAAGAATCGATCGATTCCGATGAATTACGATTCCACATCGTGCATGGAAGCGCCGAGAACGATACGTATCTTTCTTACGAATGATACTCGTGCAAAAACCCACAGACGGTCGTTGTCAGTCTCAGTCTCATTCGATGTTACCCTTCGTCGAGAGAACGTCGGTTAAGCAGCGAAGATATCGATGGTCGGACAGACGATTAATTCATATGTAGATCTGGGATTCGGAGGAACGTGAACTTTCTGGGCGACAGAGCACTGGACAAGAGAGTAAATTCGGGAGAAGGGGGAAAAACGGGAGAGCCGATATGTTCTCGGTCTATAATCACAGAGACGGTTTGTGCGGATACCGTAACGACGAGATACTTGGAACGAGGCGCCACCAAAAAGGTATTTTGGCTGCCTGAATTCATGCCAGGAGGTTGTGTTACATGTTAGTCACCTGATGGGTCTCCTGGACAGTGGTTGACGTCGTGGTGTTGTTCGACAACTGACACGAAACCGAGCTCTCTTCCTGGTTCACGGTCTGCGCCAGAGACTCGGCTAACCTCTCCTTTAATTCAATGTCGGACTCATTGTACGAATTGAGGCTTATCGACACCGATTCCGTCTTGAACTCTCGATTGCTCTGGTCGTCGTGAAACTGTGTTTGCGAGGAGTCTTTAGTGGATGTTGTCAGGTCGGACGTGATACTGACATTGGACTGGGGACTGGGACTTCGGGGCGGTGTCAAAAGTGTCTCTGTCGGGTTTTTCAGGCTGGGCGCGGTCTTGTCAGGAACTGGAGGCTCGCTCTTCGTCACCGGCGGACTAGAGAGCTCTTCCGGTGGTAAGGGATACTCGGAGGACGAGTCTACGTCTTGGCTGACGTTCTGAGGTATCGGCGGAAGATCGCCCGATGGCGTAGAGACGCGTTCGAGAATGGCGCACCGAATCTGAAACTGGTCCGCCTCGCAGCCATCCTTTTCGCTTACAGGGCTGTCCAACGCGTGCGACGGCGGATCCATCGGAGGAACTGGATAATCCGGAGCGGAGCCTTCTTCCGGAGCCTGGGCCTCCGTCGTTGTCTGCGTAGGCGGCCTCTCAATTTCTAGCGTTTTTTTTTCTTCTACAACCTGCGTTTCTAAGCTTACGATGGGGGAAGGCACTGTGGTCGGCTCGTCTTCGACGACTACGTTTTCGGGATCTAATTGCTCCTGGTGACCGAAAACCAGCGGCTCAGGTGGCGGGGGCATCGCGTCTTCGTCCTCGTAAATGACGACTACGTCCGACGTCTGCTCGTCGGTCGTTTCCACTATGGTGATCGTCTCGATGGCGGGTAGAATGGCTTCGATCCCTACGTCGTTCGGGGGGAACATATCTTCTTCCGGTTCGTCCAGAACGAGAACTTCCTCCGAAGGTATCGCGATGTCGGACTCTATTTCTTCCTCTAGTTTATCTTCCACGTCGGGGATGACTTCGACCGACTCCGTGTCGACCTTTGAAACGTCTGCGTCCGTGTCCAAGATTTCCTCGATCGCCTCCTCGTCGTCTGGAATAACGAACGCCGGCTTCGCCTCGACTACGAACTCTTCCGAGAGCGGCACCGGGCCTTCCTCGGACTCTACGAACGAATCGAACACCGAAACCGGTGGATCGATGATAACTTTTTCTGCCAGCTTCACTCCTTCTTGCACGACTTCATCCTTCTCAACCAATTCTTCGATTAAATATTCCTCTCGCTCTGGTAAATTCACCGGTTTCACCGTCGACTCCTCCTCACGCTGCACGAACTCTTCCTCCTCCGCTGCCTCTACCGTAACCGTCTCCGATGCTTTATCCTTAGTCAAAGGTGCGCTTCCGGTATCGCAGACGATATCTGCTTTCGCGATTTCTTCGACGATTTCGATTTTTTCCGACGTTACAACTTCGACAACGGGCTGGCTCGTTTCCTCCACTTTGATCTCGCACGACTGTTCGGAGGACGACTTTTCGACTGGGGCTTTCGGCGCGGGTTCCTCTCTGCTGCTCTCGGCCAGAACCGAATCCTCTTTGACGGCGGGATCCTCGGGACTCTCGTCGCTTCGCGATGTTGGCAGAGGCTCGATTTCGGCTTTCTGGCTGTCGTCGCCGGTCAACGGCTCCGAGTCTGATTTCGCCGCGACCTGCGGATTACTCGCGTCCGTATCTACCACCGGCAGAGCCTCTGGTTTCGGGGGGACGGGGGTCGTCGTTTCCGTTTGGGGTTCGTCTGTGGAAGTACTGAGCGGTCTCTGGGGAGACACATCGAGAGATTCCGCGGGCGGCGTTGACGGGTCGTTACGCTCTAGGGAAGAGGAGGCGGCGGCTTGGGGTGCGATTAAATCCTTGTCAGCAGCCTCGGCAGGTAGCTTAAGGGCCTCCGCGAGAGCCGTCGCGGTCGCGGCAGCCTGCTGAGCCTGCTGCAAAGGCGACGGATCTATGGGGGTTGGCGGCGGACTGGATGGAGTCAGGGAAGGAGTATCCTCACTGGTTTTCCTCTCAATGATAGACGGCGTAGCGACTGTCTGGACTTGGAAAACGGAGACTTCTACCGGGTCCGGTACCGACTGACCACCGGCTCGACTGACCTCGACTGCTTTTTTCTCGGCCTCGACTTTTTCGACCTCCTCTTTCTTTTCCTCGACAGGGACGGGAGTGGGGGCAGAGGGAGTGGGTTCCTCTTGCTTTTCGTCGGCGGGGCTATTGGCGGCCGATGCTGCGGGGGCCTCTTCCTTCGACTCGGTGGTGGCCACCGCCGCGGACGCGGGGGCGGCTTCCTTCTCTTCGGATGGACTACTTACTGCCGACTTCTCCTCGACCGGACTGCCCGCCGTTACCGATCCGCTCTCTGCTTCCTCTCCACCCTGAAACGTCATCGAAAAATCGTTCACATTGGTTCGATGTTTGAACAGGGTGAACACACAATACCGCAGAGATGTGTCTGTGATTATAAGGCAAAACGCCGCGTGTCACATATGTATTTTCATTTTCGAGATATTCGCGTTTACAGTTTTGATCGCCAATATTGTTCAATGGTCTCGAATTTTATTAAGGGGGGAGCCTGGTTTAGGACTTCTCAAAATAAACTGATCTTTTAGGATTTTCTTTTTACGAAACTACGAAGCGAATCATATCGAAATTTGCATGTTTGAACACTGAAAGCTGATTTTTTCTGTTAAAAAATTGTCCGTAGGAACGAATGTAAATAAATAAGTTCGTATCGCCGGCCTGTCTAATTTTCGGGAATTCTGAAGCCTTTAATTCTTCTGTAATCTTAGCCCAAAAAGTAAAGATGTACTTTTTTTAAAGGGAAAAGACTACTAAGTACGTAGGATTTAAAAAAAAATGTTAATTTTTTCTTAAATGGCGGCTGTTTTTAAACGTGCAGTTTGTGTTAAAATTTGCATTTTTTCTAAAAACAGCTGTAAAATGTTTAAAAATCAATATTTTTAAAAACTTCCACGTACTTCAGAAGTTTATTTCGTGTAGAAAAAGTCCACCTTTGGTTTTTTGTTCTAGGACGAGATGTGATGGAGGAACTTTGCATACTGAATTGCATCTTTGCTAAAAGGCGATTCCGCAAATGCTCGAGTACGCCGCTATTTTGGATCATAAAAATATTGAAAAAATAATTTTTTACTCTTCAATAGTTATATAATAAACTGTAATTTAATTTTCTTAAATAAAGTTATTCATTTATTCATAGTATTAACCCAATCTTAGCCATTTTGACACTTACAAGGTGATGTTGACCTTGAGACACAAACTCAATTTTTTTTTAAATTGTGACGCGTCGTTTTTCCGTGTAGCCACAGATATAGACCGCGCGGTGCTGCCGAATATTGAACGCGAAAAATTGATCGCTTCGCGAGGGCGAGACCGCTCGAAAAAACGTGCCGATCCGTTGGAGTACGATTTTGTTGTTCGTCGCGCGAAGGGTGACCAACTTAACAGTTGTCGCCCGGTCTCCTCGAGCCGGGGGTATTCTCTTTGAGCAATTCGAATAGAAAAGGGGGTGAACAACCTAGCGACACGTAGACAAGAGGGGTTTACAGAAGGGTGGATACCCCTATGAGCGATACGAGCGTAGAGGGGTACAGAAAGAAAGAACCACGGGGTGCCGAGTTACCGACATCGCCCTTTCAGGGGTGGCCAATCGTGTCACTGTGTCAGCAAGTACTTTCGGGCGAACCCATAATTGATTATCGTTTCATAATTGATAACGCGATCCCTTCCATTGCTGGGTAAAGTACGTGCGCGAGTATCGACTGTTCGGTTCGATGACACTTGTATCCTAACGCAAACACGAGAAATACGAGCGGAACGAAATCAATGCTTGAAACCGAAGAGGGAAACAGAAACCGGACGTGCGGAACGCGACGCGTGCTTTATCGTCCCCAGACCTGGCATATCGATCGGTTGGTGAAGCGAAACCCCTTCCCGTCGTTCCTCCCATGCATTTTCGTAAGGGGTAAGCCTCTCGCTTAAAGAATTACAGCCCCTGAAGGGTCGTGCACAAGGGCTTTCTAAACCAGAGTGTTTTTTCTCCAGACGTTTTTGATCTCCGCGTTTCGCCAGCGTCGCGCACACCATTTTCAAAGGTACGAAAGGTATTTCGCGCGAAACGGAACTCTGTGTACTTATTACTCGCGTCGCTTTAAACGAAGCACGAGCAAAAGCCGCGCGGGTTCGGAGGGAGGTTCGCGACCTCCTTCCGAACAACGAACGCGGAGAGCGACGGTTGTTCGGCAAGGTTCTCGACCCCCGTGGGCGAATAACCGGCGCGGCGTATCGAAGGTTCGAAGCTCGCGCGAATTCGTGTTACAAATTTGGCCAAACCTCGGACAAAGAGGCGAGCTAAAAGGGCAACGCGAAGTCTGGCTGTCAGCCAAGACCGTTCCTCTCGGGCCATTGTCCGCGCCGCAGCCACGACAGAAGAAAGAAGCCTCGCGGTAATAAACTTCCGATTACCCTCCTATGTGTACCCGCTCTTACCGGTGAAATCAATCGAAACGAACGCCGCGGCAAGCTTTTCGAGACCGCGGACGTATCGTTGGCCCTCGACCAACTCCGACCAGATCGCGAGGGCCGCAGAACAACGCTCGCGTTCGAAAAAGACGCGCGCGCGATCTCGCAGATGGGGCTGCCCCATTCGTTGCTCGCTCCGCGTCAGCCTTGAATATATTTAAACCGAGAATCGCGGATTTCGACTTGAAACCCGGCCAAGTATCCGGTCAAGTATCACGCGAAAAACTGGACCAGCCGTCGATTTCATTTCATAATCGAACAGATCGAGGAATTCGAAGCATCTTGGCTCTGCGTCGCGAGGACGAAAATACCGCAACCTCTGAATCGCGACGGACGCGCATTAATGGGCACCATTATCGGCCCACTACGCAAACCAGAAAGACTGCCCACGCTGTTTTACCACCTCGACGCGGTGTATGGAACTGTTCCGGTTCGATGTGCGTTTTTTCCACGCCGCGTTGTAACCATTGAAGCGAGTGCGAATCATCCTGCCACGCCATCGGACGTAACAGCTGGTGTCCGAAGCTGCATTAGGACCGATACTAGAATCAATTTCCTGTTCTCCCTCCGAAAAAAAAAAAATTAACTAGGGTGACGCGTGGCACGGGGCGCGTGCTCGTGCAGCAACTGTCGTCAGGGATGACATATCTGCGATACGCACGAATTTACGGGCCGATAACGATCGGAAATGCAGCTTTCCAACCCTAGTTTACCCGCGTATCTGTTTACGGTCGGTCAACTAATTGCTTCCTCCCCCGTTCCTGTCGGACTTTCCGTTTTCATGGAACCCCAGCTGTTTCGTCGCGAATCGTAACAAAGCAACGCGCGATTTACGCGTTCCGGAAGCGTTCCGTTTCGCAGTCGACACGACCATGACCTATCCAACGACATCTTTAATAACGCGAGGAGTCCATGAAACATTTCTTTGCAAATTTTCGCAACCGATTATTCCAAAACCCGTGCGTTCGTTTTTCAACCTTCCTTCTTTTTGCCTCACTTTTTCCTTCGGTTTTTTTCTTACTATTTGCCAACCTCTTCCCTAGAATTGAATTACGACAACAGCATTTATTCGGTTCAGCGGAGCGTGTCCGACGGTAATATCGGTCCCGACATGTAAACGGACCTGACCGGAGGAAAGATGCGCTTCATGTCCCCGTTGAAGACAAATCACGACGATGCGCTGCGAGTCGAGCCGCGTGTTTTCAGTATTTTCATGTGAAAACTCTGCTGCGATCGCTCTAATGAAGTTTTCGGCGTTCGCCTGCTTTCCAACGATCTACGGAATACAGGTTGTCTCGGCGCTAAGCCTTGTAATAAGTAGAAGTTTCTCTCTAGCGAGAGATTAATGTAGCGTACGAGTAATTAATGATCGTAAAACGACCCGACATCGTTGATTTCCTCGTTAATCTGCGCTCGTCGCGGGAATTTGACTGGTGATTCGAAGGATCGTTAATAATCAAGATACGAATCTGACGTGGCATCGAAAACGACGCGTAACCGACGTAATACAAGTTTCTTTGCAAATATTTTCATTTCTTCGACTTCGACGCGATTCCACGCTCACGACTAGGGTAATAGTTCCTATTAATGAGCCTGCTCCTATTAGTGTCTTCACATTTAAATTAATTGTAAAAAAGAATACCTCTAACAAGGGAAGAACAAGATCTTCCCTTCGTTTTCTTTTATACTTTGTGAGTTTGTAGTACGTGATGAAATATATAATAAATATATGTAAGTGATAAGACGCGATTCTCAAGCGCTTTTGCAAGAATTGATAAAAAATGTTTTTTTGGTGAGAACTTCATACTATATATCATATAATGTAGGCTTGATTACACTTAATGCTTTTATGATCCCGCGGTAACGCCACAGTTTTATACCAAAAGTATCGAGAATCGAATCCTTTGATCCCCATGGATTTTCAATAATTTTTATTTGCGTCTTTTTTGTTTGGACCAAATTTCCGTAAAAATGCTTGAGAATTACATCTTCTCATTTACCTATATTATGTGTTTAACCACGTATTACAATCTCATAAAATATAAAATATAAGAAAAACATTTTTCGTAACGAAGTTACACAATTGCATTAATTTAAAAAAAAATGTTTATTTTTTCTAAGCGTATTTCTCTTTTGCAATTTAAATGTAAAGGTTCAGGCTCACTAATAGAGACTAAAACACTATTGTTTTTCAGCGCCGAATGGAAAGTTCCTATCAAGTTTGTCAGCGACAAAGAATCATGTTTTTGCTGGCATTGGGTCTTTGATCGGTGATCAACCACGAACGTAACTTCCAACGCGGCGCGCGGATTGAACGATTAAATTTCTCGTTCGACGCGACTAATTCGTCGGGACCAGGTATTAATTTTCATCGATCCAGCTAACGGTTCCGCGTGGATTAACGTATGATATCGCGTCCATTCCGCTCGAGCGCGGCTATAATTCGATACGCGAAACCTTAAAACGCGTTCACCCACGTGGAACGCCAACCACGAACAGTACCAACACGATCTTTCGAGGCGGAGTTGTTCATAGGCGCTATTTTCGGTCCTGGCCGTAGGCACCTTCCCTCTCGCGGAGCTTAACCGGCCCGAGAAGAAAGCATTTCGCGAGCTTTCACCGCGCCAACGGGTTCTCGGCGTCTCACGAACGGGACTATTTTTGTGCGCGAGTTGTATCGCCGCTAAGCCCCACACGCGACACCCAGTGTCGATTTACCTTTGTTGCACTCTCGAACAATAGCCGATTATATAAAAAAACAGTATCGACCGGTGGATCGATCAAAAGTATAAATAAAATAGATATATAGTTATGATTCAAGCGAAACCAGTTTCTCCTGGCACCGTGGCGCTCCTCTCTTCCCTCTCCGTTCGTTTCGCGAGCCGATAACCAGACAAACAATGTAGAATTAACGACGACCCACGAACGGATACGAAAGCTATTAATTCCTGCGAGAGCGTGGCCAACTAGGGAACGGTTAATCTGCGCCGGAAACGCCGTTCGCTTCGTTTTGATATTGCGTGGCCGGAAATAGGCTCAAACGAAGGGAAACACGGGAATCGTCGACGCGCGGTCGCTACGTCGCGGCGTTAAAAAAGAAAATCGAAATTCGGAGATCGATATGACGGCCATCGGCATACTCTCTGATCCATACCACGACTGGATCGTCGTCCTCGACTTCTTCCGGTGGCACAGCTACGCCCAAAAATGGCACGTACGAGAAAACTCTTCTAGCTCCTCGGGCGAAAGCACCTGCCACTCGGTACACACCGTTGCCCACACCTCGCCCTGCCTTCATCATAGACTCCATCTTCGCATAGGTTTCACCGGCCGCAGACAACGTCCTTGGAAAAATACGCAGATGTACAGATCGCCTAGCACTCGTCGCGGAATTCGTGCACGGACGACTGGGATATATTTCCTCACAGTCACGATTCTGAAGGGGACGATCGCGCTCTCGAAATGGGAATCGAAAACGCAGATATCGCACGCTTCGGCACACCCTGTATACAGAGAACTGGAAAGTACCCGCTCGAGAGCCAGGCTACTTTGCCACTAACTATTAATAGAGACGAATCGCCGGTCGCAAGATTGATACCACGCGTGAAACGATTCGACTCTGAACTCCACGGCGAAGATAAAGATATCTGCCTTTCAATTATCCGTGACGTGGAATTACTTGACCGCGTCTTCACGCATAATCAGCCTGTTCACAAATTTCAAAGGTCGCTCTGTAGGAGTTAATAAAATTCCACTATTTATCGGGCGCGATTTTAATGGAATTTATCGCTCGTCCGGCTAAAAAAGGAGTCCACTTTAATAGAACTTCGCCCGTAAAATATTCAAACGCGATATATACCCGAGTCGTCCGCAGAGATTTCTCGCGTAACCGACGACGGATATCTCTACCTTTTGCCACGCACACGCACGCACTCACGCACGAGCACCGGCGAATATAGACAGACGGAGAGAAAGATCCGCACGAACCTCTGTTCGCCGTTGGCGAACTACTCGAGCCAGACGGCGAGTTTGCGCCGGTTTATATAGAGTCCAAGAGAGGATCGTCCCACGTCTCTCGGAAAGAGAAGAGAGGAGAGTCTGTTACCGATACACACGTGGACACCGGGGGAGAGAAGAGGGAAGCGGCCAGTCGAGCTAAGGGAAAACGCTCCGGACAAAGCAAGACCGCGACGCAAACGACGCACGAACTAATTTCTATGGAAACAGTCCATCGCGTGTTCGCGAATAAGACAGAGAGCAAATTTTTTTAATCAACTCGTCCCGAACCGGCGACTCTTTTTTCGCACAGTTCGCGAACTGTAACCCGACGATTTACGAGCAGGTCAGAGCACAAAGCCGACTTCGTGCTGGATAAAATATACCTCACGAAAATTTCTCTGAAAAAAGACAAGAGGAAAGTTGACCCGCACGATTTGCGAGGGAGGCGGCGCGAATCCCCTAGACAGAGAGGAAGAAGAAGTACGAACGGAAGAATTACAATGAAACAGACGGGGAGGGAAACCCGTCATACACCACCTACGCAACAACGGTGAAACCAGGAAGAGAACCGTGTGCGCGCCGGAACCGAAGAAAGTCCGAGAGAGAAAAAGCGAGTGGACTAAGGGGCGGAGAGAAGGCATAGGCGCACTTTGTATTTATTCGGAAATAAGGAGAGCAAGCATGTTGCGAGAGGGTGAATGCGAGCAGAAATCGTGATGCTGAAGCGGTGAGAGGTTTCGGTTTGATTCGCGTCGCACGAGAAATCGACGTCTGCAGACGAGGAAAAAATTACGCCGCAAAACCACCACGCGTTTCTATTCTTAGCCGATCGAAAGAGAAAGGGGAGCCGAGAGAAGGGAAAAAGGAGGCAAGCGTAGACGGAAAAGATAAGTATTAACAAAACCGAAGGGATCAAGCGCGAGAGGTTACACGAATCGAACGGCGCAGAAAATTGTTGAGTCCGTTCCAAACTGCGACTATTGCACGCTCGACCTTTAGACGACGTTAGTCATGGACCGAGCAATTCGACATTCAAGCATGACGGGGCGATTAAATCGAATCGCGCGTTATGAAATTTCTTTCTTGAAAGCGCAACGATGTTTGCGTTTTCATAAAAGCAGAATCCAGGCGGACTGCTATTGCAACATCGATGCTCTGTGCCAAGTTCTATTTAACGCGATACATTTTGGAGCACCGGTGTTCCAACCGGCAAGAATTCGTTAACATTTTCTCCTGATCTTTAATGCTGGACATTCTACGTTTCAATTTCATATTTTAACAAAAATATTTTGATGGTGCTCGATAGAGAGGAGGTTCGGCGAGCGATCGCTGGTGGCAGCATCGACGACGAAGTCGGTTCAGAATTATTCTTGGACCAGGCAAGGAAGGAGACAGGTTACCAACCGAGAGAAGATCTGAACGCACCGACCGGATGTGCGCACAGATGGAGACGTTCTTCCGCGAACAGAGGAACGAGAGCTCTTGTTACAGCCGGCGTATTAATTGACGTTAACGATGGAAAATACGCGTGCTAACAAAGCAGACGTTTGGAGGATCCTCTCCTCACGAAACCAGCTAAACAGTTTATCTTCCTTTTCACCCTGCGCTCTATTTCTTCGAAAATAACGAGCGTGACATCCGCAGCTTTTTCGTGGCGAACAAAAAAATCCTAGAACAGTTCTCGGTGGACGCGTAAAGCCCGGCTTTTAATATTCTACGTGCGCGAGAAAATATTCGCAGTTCGTAAAGGCGATGCTAGCGCGAGTCGTAAAAATGGTTAAGCGAGCGGAACGACGAATCTACGCGAATCCCAGAGATAGGTCGTGAAAGCGGCTGGTAGAACGGTTCGTAAAATCTATTATTTTTAAAGTGGTTCGCCAGTCCCTGAAGGGAAGCCCCGTTGTTTCGTGCAACAGGAACGAGAAAGGACGTCGGCGGAGGCGGCGCGACGGTGGCGTCGGCGGTGGCGGCGACGGCGTCAGCGACACGCTCCGAGAAGCACGCACGCACTCTCGTGTATATTCACCCTCTCGTCCGCTCTCTTCACCCTTTCAAGAGGGTCGCGAAACGCAACACAAGGAGGGTGGCGTGCGTACAAGGGGAGGGACAGGGACAGGACAGAGCGAGGTGGGTATCGATTTTATCATTCGTATACGCGGATTCAACCATAGGAAAGCCGGGAGAAACGAACGGTCAAGGGGAGTGGTCAACGATAATCATCGTTCGTCGACCGTTCGCTGATCATTTTTTCTTTCATTTGCATTCTACGCTCGGTGCTTTAACGACGCGCCGCGCGGCGCGTTTCCGTGAATCGGAAACTAAACCCGTTAAGATCCCCAGGCGGATAGAAAGATTCCGATTTCGCGAATGGACACGCGACTGTCGGGGGTGGGGGGGGGGGGTGGGGGGGGGGGGGGGACGATCGATCGATATCGATTGTCGCGGCATCTCAGTCACGAGCAGCACCCTTGAAACGTCGTCGTGGCTCTTGCATAATTGAGAACCGTCGTTGCGCCGCGACCGATAAATCTCTCTCGACGATACTGCAACTACGGCAAACTGCTTCATCTCCCCGCGATAAATATTGAAACATCCACTCGTGGACCGAGGACCGACTTTAGCCAAGGGCGTTGCCCAGCTGGCTTGGATCCTTCGGAAGAAGGGTTCGCCTCTTAACCCAATTGCCCGAGAAGCTAATACACCACCTACAACTCGACCCGCCGACAGGATGATTTGGTTGTCAGCCGCTCGGCGGCTGCTCCCGTTTCCCCGAGATAATCATCGCGAGAATTCCACGGTACGGTGGAATCCGTTTCACGAGCGACGAGACACGCTCGCCTCTCGCGTGTTTCACAAAACCTATCCGCAACGGTCAACAGGACGTTCGCTTTTCGACCACGTTAGAATTCCATTTCCCGAACGAAGAACTCGCGCGGTCACGAATTCACGGAAATGCTCGCCTTCCCCGCTTCCCCGTCGTTCCGGAATGCGAACACGTTTGGAATATTTCGCGTATCGGCGGGAGGATTTCCTGTTACAAATTGCATCTGACCTAGCGCGGGGTCTCTGCCCGGAAACGAGTCGGAGGTCGCGGAGAGAATCCGAGGGACTCGAAAAATGTCGATATCGGAAAACGGAGTAGAATAAACGTTCGAAAACGATGGGTTTTCGTGGCTCGAAGGAAACTTCCACGTTTCGCCGAGTGGAAATTAACGACGTTCCTTTTCTATTTGCCAGGGCTTTCGTTTCGCGCGATTTCGACGATAAATTCAGACGGAAAAGAATGATTCTAATTAGAATAGCGGTGGGGGAGAAGAGAGAGAGAGCCATGCCGAGCGGTAATTCGCATTCGGCTTACGCGAGCCGACGGTGTTTCAGCCACGGCAGATTATTCTTCGGACAAGGTTGGAGGAGGTCGGATCCATTCATGGGCCGGAAGCGAAAGGGAAAAAAAGGGCCAGCCGCGATGGAAATAAAAAGGCGGAGAAGATAATGGACGGAAAAACTCGTTATCGAGTGTCTTCTGGTTGGAAGAAAGTGTGCTGTCGCGTTCTGCGGTTTCGAGGCTCGGCGAGCCGACCGACCACCGCAGACGAGAAATTCCACCTGGGAAATCACGCGATGCCATTTGCCGCGTCCAATCTTAATTAAGGAATGGACTTTTTAACGAAATAAAGCGCGGCCGTGTCGCCTCACCCTGCCTCCGGCTGTCGTGATCGGCGACAATACGCGTCCGACAAATAACGTTGAATTATTTATGGAACGACCGTATCGTCACGCGTTACGCGCTCGAATCCGCGTCGATTAAATTTAATGCCTCGCCTTTGATACCCCCTCGCGCAAAATCCACAGCCGCTTCTATGTGTCGGAAAGGGAATCGCGCGCAAACAAGAATATCGACTCTTCGTCCCTTTACCCCGCGCTTTCACGACTTCCGCTTACTTCGATTGACCAGAGAATATCAGCGTATCAATAAAACAGACCGCTTGGATCGAGCTTACGGTTATCGCTTCCAAATCTTTCCCATTTCAGCCACCCTCGATCCGCTCCCGCTTTCTGCGGAGAATCTACCGAAATCCAACGAGAGAAACTCTATCCCTGCGCGCTCCATAAAATATAGAAACGATCGTAAAAACGAATCGAACGAACGATTCGATGGCTTGCGTGTATAGGGAGAAGCAGAATACGGTTTTAACAAGGAAAATTCAATTAGGACCCACGAAATTTCCGCAGGGAGGAAAGTTGCTTGTTCGTGCGCGAGCGCGACGCGAGTCTTTCGCGCGGTGGCAGGCCTGGTGAATGCGAAAAGCCCTGCTAGCCCCGTCGGTCGGCATGGCAACAGCTCCGCGCGTCCCGGCGTCGGGACGCTCGATACTAGACGACGACGACGACGACGACGCCCAAATCCAAAGGGGCGGAGAGGAGCGCGCCGCGCCGCGCCGGACTCCACTCCGCGCGGAGCGGCCGGCTCCGCCGCGTGGAAACACCGGCGCGGTCCACCGATCGCGATTTTCTTCCCATCGATCTACCGATTTCCCTGCGGGGAACCCAGACGAGTCTGCTAATCCGATCCGACGACGGATACGCGTCGAGTTTGCTTTCGACCACGAATCGCGGGATTTCTGCTCGTGGAACCGATGCGCATTACAACATTCGCTAGAACTTTGGATCTTGGAAGAGGATCGTGGAAATGGTCCTCCCCTTCCCCCTTCGGCGTGATACACGCTATCGAGTTGACATTGTTCGCCGTGGAAAGACAATGAAGATAATGCGGTGGAGCCAGTATATTTTCGTTCATTTTTATCGTCGACTCCGTTCGCATTTTAATACACCCGCTAAGTATGTCAGACCTGATACCGACATTTATAAATAAAGAAGAGGGAAGCCGGAGGCGAAACGACGTATCCGTCGTTGATATTTTTAATACAATAGCATCTCGATGACGTCAAGTGATAACGAGGTTGAGGATCTGAGCGTCGCGAGGTCTTTCAACCGACACACTTTGCCGAAGGGAATTCGCGAAAGAGAAAAAGGCGACGAAACGATCTGCGTTGCCTAAGACTACCGGTTAGGGGAAACTGATGCTGGTTGCCTATGGGGGGCAAGTGTACCAACTTTTAAGGGGTTATGCCACCCCTGAAGCCCTAAAATCACTCCCAACTTGAACTATTTATCGTGGATAAATGAATTGCTTTATGAAAAATCTGTTTTGTTGCCCTTACTACTATAAGATGAATGTCCCAATTTCTGCTCATTTAGCGTTCACTTGTTATGAAAAGGATATAAAAAATTTGTTTGCAGTAAAACTTTGCAAAGTAAATTGATTAATATCTCTCGATAATGAATCAATTAATTCAAAAATATTTTAAAGAGATGTTATATGACGTTTAATTATTAATAATGGCTAATTCAATGTATTACTCTAAATGTCCGTATTTCTGCTCACGACAAATAACTCACAAAAAAATCCAGTAAAAATTCAGAGTAAAAATACAGTAAACGGTTTTAGTATTAAATACGATTTATTTCTGCACACACTACATTCGGTCCGATTATCGAATCACAATGAAATACGCTGTTCTTTAGTCTAAAGTCTAAGCAGTAAGAATACGATCAGAAAGAGTAAGTTTCTTGTTCTAAAATTTTTTTTGTTGCTTACGTAGCACTTTCTTTCTAACAAACCTGTGTGCATCACTCGCATGAATGATCAAAGAACTTATAATTATTTTTTTACAATTATAGTACAAACGTAACATTTATAATAATAAGAAAAATACGAAATGATTAGAAATCGGGACATGAGCAGAATTTGGGACATTTACCTTACGTATATTTATTGAGTACAAAAAACATTATTTGATTTATACACAAAATGCCGACAACCTCACGCAATTGCCAAATCATCCTTTTTTGGTAGATGCAAAACGGTGCACACCATTTCAGATAATAATCGTTATAATATTTCACTCAGAGAATTGATTAAAAATCAAATATTAAGACGATTTCGCCAATATGAGTTGTTTTATCCAAGATTACCGACCTTCAGTTCAACATGTGTTGATCCCATAAACAGAACTATGAGAAGTGCTAACACCCATATGAAAGATATCGATCTGTTTTCTATCTCCCTGAATTAATTTTGTAAGTTACTGAGTACTCAGAACTTTCATGCGTGATCTAATTCCGTAGCGTCTTATATGTATTTCACATGTATCTACATCATCAAAGTTCATTTGTAAACTAAAGGGAATTCTCGTAAATAAATATTATTATTATTATTATTAAAAAAAATAACCAAAAAGTCTCGGTCTCCCCTACAGTGAACGCGTTTTCTGATGAACTGCGTTCTGGCGTTCTGACGAATATGTTTCAGTTGTTTCATTGTTTAACGAAAAACAGTTCGGACGCATTCGTCAGAACGCATCCACTGTAATCACAGTCTAACGCGCGAATTCGTGAAAATAGCGGGGACGATTTCTTTTGGAGGGTCAGCATCGACCGCGGGAGAACCGCGCGGAGCATTTACGAAATTAATTTTCTGACGGTTCACGGGGCGGTGGACGCGTTTATTTCCTCGTTTCCTACCCCTTCGCGGCGTGTTGCCGAGTAAATTGAAGCGAACAAAAGGGGGAGGGAAAGGCGAGCTTCTCCTCCTCATAAAAATATGAGTTTTCCGGGTTGTACAGAGTAACGTACCTACAACACGGCAGCCCCACATTTTTTCAGCTTCTCACCGAGGGGAGGTACTTGATTACCTTTCGCGGAGCTCGGTTACCCGCCACCTGCCGCCGATCGTTTCTTTTGCATTACGGCTTCGCAGGAAGGAACAGCTCCGTTTCGCGGCGAGAATGCTAAGGGGGAGGAGATTAATCTCGGAGAAAAGACGCGAGGGACGGACGAAGAAGGTAAGGCGGAACTGTTTCCTTTCATTATTAGTTCGTCCGAAATTACGTAACGTTCTTAGTTAACGCGTCGATTAATCGGCCAATAAAAGCCATTCTCCGCCACCTTGAGGTACTCGGAAGATTAAGGAGGAATCGTGTAAAGCCTCTCTCCTCCCCGCGGTCGATCGCCAGGCTCGGTATCGATCGTCAAGCACTGGGAAGGAAACTGCGTAGACCAATATTTGCGCGGCAGACTTGGCCTCGTGATTACGGGTCGAAGAACGACACCATATTGGGCTAAACCCACCCCCTCCGATCGATCTCAGGCGAGTTCTCAACTATATTGCGTGCGGTGCAATATGCTGTGCTGACCACTCAAAAATATTGCGCCGGGAACAAGCGACGATTTTACCGATCGGTGTGCTTCAAGAAAATTTAAATAATAATAAATGAAAGTGAGGAAAAGCGAACTACTTAAGGGGAGTCTGAAGAATTTCGAATTTTTTATTAAAACTTATATTGTTTTTCCTTAACTTTGAATCCAGTCATGCGGAAACTATCTTTCCATATAAAATATGCCTTTTCTCAGGAGCTACAAGAGATATCTTTAAAAACATTTTTTTGTTCAATTCCTCATTTTATTCTACGTATTTTAACACGTGGGTTTTCCAAATTATTACTTCATTGAAAAATGATTCAGCTGCAAGTGCAATTTTTTTTTAATTTTCCGACAATCGACCAAATGATATTACTTAGCTAATTTTTAAAATAACAGCTCACCGTATAAAATTCTAAAAAAAAATCAAAGCGCTTTGCCGTAAAAACAATCCTATTGATAGCGACTATTTTGCTACATAATTATTCAGAATAACCACAACACAGGACCACTAATAGCATATAAAAAATAATATTTCACTTTATATCATTTCGTTTTTCTCCTACTCGGTGTTCAAGAAACAACGATATGAGACAACAACAAGATTATAATAACATTTTGGAGCATTTTGTTTTAATAACTCTAATGTTTCAAAGTTTGCGATAACAGCGAAGCTGAAAACACGGGAGAATGCTTCGTTGACGGCAGCAGACTCTTCAGATAATCCGTTTAATCCAAACAGTCTCCCGATGGCTTCTAGACGCGTCCAAGAGAACGTTCAACAGTTCTGGCCGCTCGCCAACGGCGAGCCCCGGGGTTTGATTAGTTTGTAATTGCGTATTGTTTTCTCTGCCAGCGGAATAAGACGTCAGAGGGAAACGGATGAGGCTGGAAAGCCCCCTACAACACGGGCAACACACACACGTGCGCCATTCTCGGATCCAATTTATGCGTCAAATAGACCTTCCGATCGAAAGAAACAGTCTGACGTCTAAGTCAGCGCGAGGAGACGGTAAACGAGACAAAGGACGCTCGTTCCTTTGGGTTGACGCAAATAGAAATATCGTCGGCGCCTTGTGCGTATGACTAAGGGAATGCTCGTTGGCGTATAACGGAGTGTGTGCTAACTCGAAATTTTGAGAACGATTCGAGGAAAACGTCCCCTTGGAATCTAGACAGTGGTCTTCCTTTGTACTTCGTCACAATAAAGCGGATCCCCTTTTCACCCCTCTCTATTTTCCTCTCTGACTGGCGTCGCTCGTCGACGGAGTTTCTTAACTGAATTTAAATCGAAGATGATAGACAGGTTCGTTGAGGCTGAAAGGCGACCGTTAAGAGACCCACTGCCTCGTTAACTTTCTACCTTTTACGACTCGTTAAAGGCCTCTTGAGATTCACGGGTGACGCGTGCATGATCGATTGTTCGCACCTCCGTGCCTCGAAGCGCGCTCAGCTCGACCGATAAAACGCTCGCGTCTGTTTCCGTTCCCACGCCCTCCGTTTCCGTCGAAGAGGAACGTCCGATCGTTCTTGTAATTCGCGCGTAAGAAGATTAAAGAGTTCCGTTAAGACGCGCACGGTCGAAAGACGACTTTCCTTTTCGATTCTCTCGAAGGAAAGGGCTATCCAGACGAAACTCGATCGATCGCAGAGAGCGTCGTAAGTAAACGGTTCTTGTGCCCGCTCGCCGTTCGACGGAAAAATCCCCGGCGGCGTATTGATTGGAACCACGACGAGCATTCGCGCACGACCGGTCATCGAACCTCGAAAGACGAGCTCGCAGAACACGGGCCCTCCTTTGCCGCCGATTGTCGCAGCTTTCGTGCTTTTTATTCGCGTTCCACCTGTCGCATTGTACTCGAGCAGGCGTGGACGGACGCGTGGCACGGGACAGAATGCGATTGGCACTAGGAACGAACGACCTCTCATCGCGGCGACGAGCGCGAACCGAATAGGAAGAGAACGAGCAAACCGAACTAGATTGAACAAGACGAAGTGGACAAAAAAAAAATGGGGGTTCGACGAACCGGGTACAGAGGGAGATTTCGTCGTGGGGAGCGAAAGTGGCTTTTCGAGGGACGCACACCACGCTGCTGCAAACAAGACAGATATTCGATTTCCCGCAGACGGGATAGACACCTGCCGAATTCCCACGTCGCGACGACGGAGAACGCAAGTCGGACCCGGGAAAATCCCCGCCTTGCTGCGAGCTGGGAAGCTCCGGCGGCTCGTCTCCGCCCTCTTTCTCGTTTTCGTTCTTTCGGCGAGTTCCATCGCGGTCTCATTAACGAGCCGTCAGCTTAATTGGCGATTTGCCTGCGCGCAGCGTGCGATTAGGACTGCCTGCTGCTGCCGAGTATTCGAGTACTTGCGAAACGCTCCGCGTCGAGAGGATTTGTTTTTCCCCTTCCTTCCACCCTTCAAAGCTGCGTTCACCCGCCGAGAGGAATCAAGCGGAACGCACCGCGCCCGGAATGAAGTTTCTTGCGGATCTTTTTGTGCTGACTTTATACGCGCATTTAACCCCGTCGCGGTATTATAAAAGGGTCCGAGGCTCCTCCCTCGTTTAACTCGCGTGAAACGGCTCGATCGATTAATGCTCCGTTAATTAATAAGCCTGTCCGCGGATAAATTACAAATTTCGGAAGACGATGCTCAGGTCCCGTCAACGTTCCTCTGGCCCGTTAGAAAAAATTCGTACGGGCAGATGGTCGGCGAAAAATGGCGGGGGAACGTGCACGACGCAATCGTGCAGAAAGATACGCGAGCGAGCCGAACGATCGTGGGATGAATTTCATCGGGGCCATTAGGAATGAAATCGAAGCCAGTAGAAACTACCGAGACGCCTTCCGCGGCGAACCGAAACCGGTTTTTAACCGTCCGCCCGATCTTTTGCCACTGTTGCCCACGGCGTACTCCCCAGGCCGCACATGCATGTACCGTTGCATGTGCAACTCGCAACTGTGACATATTTCAAGAGGAGCATGAGAGAAGCCTGCCGTATCTCGTCACTTGTCACATAAATTTGTACCATCCGGACGCGTTACGAGCGAGCTCTTTGCCTGAAACAAATCGTTCCCTTTCTTGTCCGATCGTCGGCGAACCCGTCTAAATAATCCATCCGGGAACCTTTATACGCCGATCGAGATCTCCACGGTTTCTTCTTGATCGTCGCGTAAAAGAATCACTTGTTGGATTGTTGGAAACAATCAAAGTCATTTGTTTATTTATTCACTTTGGACGACGAACATTTCAAAGCGTAACAGCCAGTTCATACGACACGGTTTTTTGACCGATTCAGTACTTTTATTTATTTAATAAACGGGTGGGCCCCTTTTTCTTTTCACGATAATATACTGTTGAAAAACGAGAGGACGCACAGTATACTTCAATTTAGGCAAAGATATATATACTTAAACTAAACTAGTTTGGATCTAAAATTAGCTAGTAGAATTATTTCAGAGAACATATAAGAAATTGGATTTGAAATGTAATATACTGTCACGAAGGAAATTAATTTGATTTGAATATTGGTTTACTAAGTGACATAGGCTAGAAATAGTGTCATTATGTTCAAAGCGGAATGAATATTGAGATGGTGCAAGAAATACTATAAAATTTGGATAAGCTACACGTTTGTAAGTTTCTTTGTGCTAACTGATAGTTTGAAGTATCTAGTTTGTATTAGTAGGCATAATACAAAAAGTATAAACTTACGTTGCAACAAAATTGGAGACTTAAAAGAGAAAGAAAACTAGTTATAAACTAATTATAGATTACTACTTATAAACAAAATTTTTTAAATATTAATATGAATAACGAAGTAGATGTACCTATAGTACAGGGTGTATCCTCAAGTTTGACCACGATTTTTCAAGCATTCCCGATAATCTAACAAAAAAATACTTCGTACAAAAGGTAATCAGTTTTTTGTGCATTACACATCTGGATAACAAAAATATTAATTGTAACAAGTTGTGAGTTCATTTACTGTAAAATTCTGTATACTCCTTACGAGAATCGGCTTTATAATCGTTTTGGAACTTATACAGAATCTAAAAAATAAAAGTTATACAACTTATTTGGAACTGATACATAGGATACATAGGAACCGTAAGCTACCGATATTCGTCTGAAATTTAGGTTCTTCATAACTGTTTCAATTAAAACCTTCATGTAACAGTTCGAAACAGTTAACAGGTATCGTTTCAAGCCCTGCCACAGATATTTGGGAGCTGACTATGACAGCGAAAATACGAAACATTGTGAACGAAGCTTTCGGCTGTTACCGCCGACTCGGCAAAAATATACAGGGTGTAACAAAAATGTTGCAGTTCCTTGAAAGAGGCAATTCCTGGGGTGATTTTAAACAACTTTTTCCTTATCGAAAATGTTAGGTGGGGCTTTGTTAACGAGTTATTAACGAAAAACACCGACCAATCGGGGAGCGAATACAGTGGATTAATGATGACGCAGACGATGACGGACCAATACTACTCACAGCTGGAGCCCGCGCTGAAATTCATCCACAGTATTCTCGCTTCTATTGGTCAGTGTTTTTCATTAATAACTCGTTAACAAAGCCCTACTTAACATTTTCGCTAAGGAAAAAGTTGTTCAAAATCACTTCAAGAATTACCCCTTTCAAAGAACTGCAACATTTTTGTTAAACCCTGTATAATCGGTGCAAAACCATATAGTACGAATTGGCTATAATGGAACGAGACTATTATAGGACACCCTGTAGAGAAAAAGAAAGGGAACGTGGACAGGTTCGTGACCATGAAACAGTTAGAACAAAGGAACAAGCGAAAGTCTTTCTCACCCCTTAGCTTCGTATGTACGCGTGGCTCACCAAACTCTCGCAGGCTGCCCTTAACCCTCGCGCGCGCACAGGTGTTTTCTTTTTCCCGAGGGTTGAGTCACGCGAGGCGAACCTCGCCGCTCGGAGACCAACCTCTGCCTTCGACGCTACCACCCTCTTCGACCCTACCTGCCTAGTGGCCCCTTCCTCGTCTATATATCGTGTTAATTAATACTGGTCGACGCGTGCGAACTCCGCGTCGACGGACCCCACACCTCGTGTCTCCTTTCTAACTCTGCGATAAAAGTCAGGCAGCCACGAGATATATTATGAACAACGGCGTGCGTCTCCGCGCGTCGGTCGACGAGCGAGTTTGCAGCTCGAAGGGGACAAAGAACGGAACCGCGCGACCACACCCCATCCCTACAGGCCTCTTCTCTTCGAGGGTGGCTGCTTGAAAACAATGTGTCATTCGCGTAGGTGCGAAACCGGGAACACCAGACGGAAAGACTCTCGAGCGATCCTTCCGCGCCTTTTTTCTATCTCCCCCGTGTCTCTCGATCTTTCTCTCCCCTTCTCTCTCTCTCTCTCTCTCTCTCTCTCTCTCTCTCTCTCTCTCTCTCTCTCTCTCTCTCTCTCCCCCTCTTTCTCTCTGTCTCTTTCCCGCGGCATCGATGGAAACCACTTCTCACCGAAACCCGCTTCGACCATCGAGGGAGGATTTTCTCCCAATCGTCCGGCTTTCAACTCCCCGGCGTGTCTGTCGATGAGAATCGACCGGCGATTCGGGGCCCAGAGCCGGGATCACGTAGAGAGAGTATATACGATTACCTCCGGGGCAAAAGTGCGAGCTGAGTCCAGATAAAAGTCCGAGGATGGGAGGCGCTCCGGGTTTCGCAAATACTCGGAACGGGGACGAGGAAGAAGAAGCGAATAGGTCGTCGCGGTAATAGAAACGCTACCCTTCGATCTAGCGGTCCCCTCCCACGCGCACCGCTCTCCGTCGTTACCGGCTTGTTTACGATCGCATAAAATGTTAGCGGAGGACGAGTCGAGAGATCGCAACGGTCACGACGGCTCGAGGGAGGGGGACGATTATGCGAATTTATGTCGCCGGAGCAAATTACGTCGCCGGAGTCGAATAATAAATAAGGTGGTCCGATATTTTTAACGCGTGACCGCGCCCTGTTATCGTGCTGACACTGCAATCCGGTCGCGGCGATAGCGCGGGCCACGCTCAATCGGTAACCTAGCGCGAATTTCAGTGCCGATTCGCCGGCGATTATCCGAGCCGAGAAAACTGAGTAAACACGATGCGCTAATTTGCAGAGAAGGATTTCAACGAGCCGCTCGTGCGAGTAGAAGGAACGAAACGGAGAGTGGGAGATTTACGACGCTCCGCGAGGAACGAGTGGCCCAGACGTTCCACCGGTGGATGAACTTCGAGTAGGAGGACGGAGACGCAAATCTGATCGTCGATACGGCAGCCGCTTATCTAACGGGTGTACCGAGACGCGACGCACTCGCGAATGCGAACGCGCGCCCGTCACAATCGATGCGAACGGACTGCGCGACGAGTCGAAGCTTTTCTCGCGACAAAATAACGCGCCGGCGAGGTAAGCGTATCCGGGAAGTTTGGACCATTGAACCGAGTTACCAGCGAGCACAATGAGCGGTCAGAACGGCGCAGACGACCGGTTCGCTCGGACCCATTGCCGATTTCTCTGACAGATACGTCCCGTTTCCCGTAGGAGATCGTTCGATGCTTTATGCCCCCCGTCTAACCAATTATCCGTTATAATTACGCTCTCGTTTCGTCGCTGGCCATTTCTGACCGAATCGCGTTACCGTTAAACGAGCGACGAGTAACGCCCGAACCAGAATTTCTACCTTGGAAGTCCGAAGTCGGGTCGAAGAGTCCCTCGTCAGCGGAATTTCAACAAAGATCATCCATCTCCGGGGATTGTGTCCCGCTATTATAATTCCGCGTCCCGTAGGAAGGCCCTTCGGAGAATACAAACCCACCACTCCCTTTCCCATTCTACGTCTCGCACGGCGCAGACCACACGGGCGCGCAGTCGTTCTCCCCGTCTGCAAAAAAGATCCGCACACGCGAATCCCGGCGCGGACGATGCACGCGTGTAGATGATAAACGAACGAAGAGGTCAGCACAGCTCGGAATCGAGCGGTGTCCGCCGCGCAACAAGCGAACAACCGGAGGAACGAGTCGGTATAACGCGCTCAACGATCCAACGTTTTCAACGGAATTCAACGCGACGCGCCCCCGATGCATGGCGGAGACGAGAGGACGAGCGCGCGCGCGAAATATGTGGAGCTCCGCGTGAAATACGGAATAACAAGGCGGAGAGCTTCAGGCTGGTGTCATAACACCGCGGTACAATGACATCTCGCTGTTGCGAGCCATGTAATCGTACACACCACTACTCGCGGATCCTTAATGACGCGGGGAATGCAGCCTGCGTTCGAAGGGAGTGAAAGTCGCTGGAGAAGAGATAGTGAGACGTCTTCGCGAGAGGATTGCCGTCGACGCGTGATCTTTGCGAGAAGAGGTCTGGGAATTGATAATTTGAATTTTTTTTTGCCCTTTAGTTGCGTAAATTTTTTCGTTACTATTGAAGATTCTTATCCTTTTTATTCCTCAGCGTTGGCATTTATACAGGGTGTGCAGTTTTAATTTACACTACCGGTCAAAACTTTGGAATCCCGTGTTAGTTTCAGCTAAAACCGTAATACGCATCGAAGTATGTATTGTTCAGAGTTCAGATATTGACCGACTACCTACGAACTAAAACTGTAGCGAGAATAGGGGGAATCCCTATATCACGTGATCGGTTCAAACAGTAATTTATTTATTTGGATTCTTACGGCTAAATGCACATTGATACATATAGGGTAAAGTATACAGTTATTGATCCCCTTATACAATAATTGATCCTTTCGAGAGAAGTAAAAAATATAGTATAATCCTTTTGTTACATAATAAAAGCAATATATATTTCATTGATTGTCACTGAATCTCATTGAATCTCTAGGAAGAGTGTAATAAAAAGAAAATTTCGTGGGAACCTCCGCAAAAGCCTAGCAAAATCGATAAGAGGATGTGAATCATCGTTTAGGCAAGGTATGCACTATCCGACGCGGTAAACAGAAACGTAACGCGCGGCAACAAGCGTATTTGCATCGCTATCTGTCGAGTAGTGACCGCTCGTTAGTCTCCGACCGACTTCCTCGACGGTCAATCACAGAGTTTCCAACCACGACCACGCGAGTCCCGAGCAAGTTAATTTCGCTAACGCGAACAGTCGCGAGAACGACTCACTTCCTCTCGATCGCGGCCGCGAAAGCGGCGACGACGGCGACGATTACGCGTTCTGGAAGGACGCAACGAGAGAGGAGACACAAGAGGTACGAGAGGGAATAGCCCTGAAGCGGCAACAGAGAAACGAGGGGGATAATTCAGCGACTCGAAGCCGGTTTTCCATGGCGGCCTATCACGAAACTCGCGAGGTACGACGAACCAGAAGGATGAGTCACGGGCTGCACCGCCCTTCCCACTCTCGCCGATCCGCGGCGAGGTTGCAGAAAAATAAAGGGAGTCTGCGGGGCCGGGCGAACACGAGAGACGGAGACGAGGAAGAAGATGAAGAAGGTGGTAAAGAAACGAGGAGATTAGCCCTGACGATCGTCGAGGCTACGGTTCGCCTACACGCGACTAGAGCTCGACAGCCAGAGGGACGAACAGGAAAAAGGAGACAGGCCAGCCTCTCGCTACTTATTATACATCCGCTCGCGAGAAGGCGAGGCGAATTTATAGCGAGTGCTCCGCGTCGAAAGGAACGCGGCTTTTCGCTCGCGAAACGGAAGAATCGCGTCGTATCCAATTAAGCGGCTGCTCCAATCTCGGCCGACCTACTGCGACAATTCGCGTGCCCTTCGTCCTTGGAATCGTTGCCCGCGATCTCGATCGGTCCCTAAACACGGGCCGATAGTCTAGCGCGCGGCTCGTTAATTGCGCCACTCCAGAGAGGTCGACGTTTGAGGCGAGATTTCGATCGGAGATAAAGTAGGAAACGAAGACCGAGAGATCCTGTGACTGCAATGTCGCGCGGTTTGAGAAATCGAAATCCTAAACTCCGTAATGATAGCTTCGAAAACGCGTCAAGACGGCGCAAAAGAGTTTTCAACGGGGCTTCGGTTTTTAGTCGGGCCATTCGTGGCCACGCCGATCCGGCCGCGACGCTATAAATATTCAACGCGATGAAAAATCGGAACGGCGCCGGAGCCTCGATATTATAATTGACTTTGTTAATGTCGACCGTTCCAAGTATTCCGCTTATCATTTTTCTAAAATAAATCTCAGATAATCACGAAAGGCCCGAGGATTTATTGAACGTCTCGAGGCCAATTAAACACCGGCGCGCGGAGCTTTCGATCCGTGACGGTTATCGCGTGGTCGTTCTCGATTACGCCGCGTGTATACCGATTGCTTGAAATCGAAGAGAGCACAAATCACGCTCGAGCGAACACCGCGTTCTGCTCCGTGCGCGTTACGCCGGTTTCGCCATTACTCCTCGACTCCGAGACCGCGCTGCTAGAACGAAGGTTAATCGATCTAAGAGCGAACGGAGCTCAATTTTATGGGTTCACGGCGGTGAATCAACTAAACGTTCCTCGAAGCAACAGCTCGGTTACTCCCTTATTTCGTGCTCGTGCCGTGATATACACGTGTTGAAGAATCTTATACAGAAATTGTGAAGCTTCTCCCAATATGCTTCTGTGGTAGAAACCGGGTCTAGTTGACTAATGAGGATAGTTGAATAATTCCCTCGAATTATTGTATTACGCTGTTTCCTATTTGCATATCGTATAGCGACAAAATCGTTGTACGATTGACTGACGAACGCGACATTAAACAAGCACAACGTCTTCGATGATCGTGTCCAAATTACCAACTTGTGATGCGGCGATGTCTTTTTGTCGATCGCAATGTTTGAAATTCAAACCAGTTTGTTGTTTGTCGCATCGCACGCACAGCGCGATGGGCAATTTTGCGGAAAGGCATCAGACAAAGACAAAGATATCTTAAAAACTATTTGCTCGGTCGCAAGTAATATTTGACAGTCGGCCGTATTTAGACACTGTCGAATTGTCGTACGACCAACAGAAATCGGTTGAACGACAATGATTTTGTCGGTGTACGACATACAAATTATGACATGGGGTTATATTGTAACATGTGAAATGTCTGATCTTTTCACTGGTAGCTTCAAGTGGTTAGGCCACCTCAGAGGCCCCAAAATCATGCGCAAGTTTCAGAATTTTTTATGGCAAAATTATGAAATAAATTAAAAAATTTTTTCATGGAGTTTACTCTATATGTCTTATAGTCTACAAAAAATTTGCTCCATTTTTTTTTTTTTTTTACAAAATGGTGTTGCTAGGGCTCCTCCATTTTTGAAGATTTTAAAATGCTACTCTTTACAATTTGCAGTATAACTTGAACCATTTTTATCCGATTCACTTGAAATTTTAATAGCTTCTTTTAAAATAGATTATCTAAGGATATACATATGAATAAACAGCGGATTTTATGCATTTGTGGCAATGCTAAGTATGCAAAAAATTTAGAACACTTAACATGTGCCAAAATATACAAAATATCAACAATATTATTTAAGTTACAATGTTTACACATGAAACATATCGTTACTCAAGCTACAATTTTTCATTTGTGCTTGTAAATAGTTTATTTCGCATAAAGATCGCTGTCTACATATGAATATTACGATTCATTAAAAAGTTTTTTGTCGCAGACAATTTTAACCAAAATTTTGTGACTAATGATTGAATAGACTCCAGCTTTAAACACCCACCATTTTCGCAAAAATCAATATTTGGACAAATCTCTATATACTTATGTAGTAAATTTCATACAGAGAATGAAAAAATTTTGGTTTTTTTTAACATAAGTCAAAGCATACTGGATTTCTACTGTCAGACGGATTGGAGTGGTATTTTAATACCTGCAAAAATGGAAAAGCTCTGCCAATGCCAATTTGTTGCATTTTTTTACACTGCAAGGCATGTAGACTGAAGCCCATAAAAAAGTTTTTTAAACAGTTTCGCTACAAAAATTCTAAAATTTACACATGATTTTCTAACTTTCTTATATTTTTTTAGAATTGGGACAACTATTTAAAGAAATAAAAAGCATGATTGGGTCAAGAAAAACCTGAAATGATACTCCTACTAATAAAAATTCGATTTTCAAAATTAAGCCTGCATATGTAATGAAGTGTGTAAACTTTTGGTATACAAGTCAACAAAATATGAATAATCCGTTTAATCAAATTAAAAATATTAAAAGTTAGTCTACTAGTCCCGGCCTCCAACCAAAAAATAAAGCATCTTCGCCTTCTTGAGAATAATCTTATTCGTTAGCAATGCAACGGCCTACTTGTCTTTCCCAAACATTCCCATCTCCTTAAGTATCGCTCAACGCCCACTCTGTGACCCTCCAAGCTAACAGACACCCCGAGAGTCATTTTTCAGTGTCGAGTCCCTATCATAAATCCATCAAAAACGAAACAGTGTCAAGTTACGACGACATCGATGTTTTTTCGAGCGGTTCTCATTCTTAACAATTCCTCTGAATCGCAGACACAGCTCAAGAAATCGCGTAATATTTCCCCGATGACACAATTAATGGAAACGTTAATCGCCGCTATTCAATTCCCTTGCACCACGCGTTGCCTTCGCTGTGGCATAAGAACAACGAACCCGCTAAGGCATAAGATGCTGTACTCACCTCCGCGAGAGGTTCCTCCTTGGTGACGTCTCCATTCTTGGGCGCCTCTTCGCGGGCAGGCTTGCTCTTGTCCTTCTTGCTGAAGCTGATCGACCTGAAGGACCACTTTTTCTTCACCTATGAACGAGGAAATGGCATCGATAATGAACGAAGGACTGATTACGTGTATTACGTGTGTCTTATTTCTATATGGGCGCGTGCGCGCAACGAACGGCCTGTTCGTCGTCCCCGTCGACGATCCAATCCGCCTGACATCGCGAACGACCGCGTTCTAGGATCGTTCCTCGGGCTTCGCTGATCTGAACACGGCAATCGATCTCACCTTCTCCTTCTTTTTGGTTTCCTTGCTCTCTGGAGAAGTGGCAGTGTTGGGACTAGCGGGGTTCGCTTCCGTGGGCGTCGTGGCCTCCGCCGTTTCCGCGGGAGATTCACCCACCGACTCTGGCTTCGTTTCTTCGGCTTTTACCTCCTCCTGCTGGAAACCAGAAACGCGGACAATCTTATTAAGCGAGCCTCTCTTGTTATAAATAGAAGGGGCGATTCGTGGAACCGGCTGCTAACGAATCGAAAGCGAGGGAGACCCTGTCGCCGATCTGGTTTCGTCCGGCCGACCGCATATTAATAATATGTTATCGGGTCGAAAATTGCGATCAGGTGCGCGCCGGAGACCGACGAAAATCGACGCCGCGAAAATCTGCGGCAGAAGCAGGTGTTGCAAAATACCGCGGAAGATTCGTGTTCTCCCTCGTTCGACTAGCGTATCTTGCTTACCGTCGACCAATCGATTCGCCTCGCTTCAACCGCACGCTGCTCTCCTGCTCATAAATCCTGCATTAACACGCGCAACTTCTTCCACTGGAATCCGATATTTTTCTTTCACGGAATGAAGCAATACTCGACCCGTTTCACCTCCCATTTCGTGCTTCTCTTAATCGAAAGGTGACAACTTCAGAAATACAAACACCTTTCGTCTCGCGTAGAGTCGATTTATAATAATAATACGTCTTTATTACACAATTACACGATGTTAAGGGCGAGATCAAACAGCTGTTATTAGATCTAAACCAAAAGAATAATGAACTTACAATAAGTGTAAAGCAGGTGTAGTACAAATTATGAGTGATCACGGATATGTCTCGCCGCCAGACTCTTGAATTGAGAGTATGAGGATACATCTCTCATGGAATTTTGTAGTGAATTGAAATAGCGCGAAGCAGTATAAAAGAATGAGTGACCATATTTTGCGGTAGAGTGTGTCGAAATTTTCGAATGTGTTAACGGAGGGAGTTTCGTTCGTATGAAGTCTCTGAGATAGGACAGAGAACCAAATGTTAAAGTTTTTTACAGAAACATAAGTGTAAAATATATCGTTGATTCATATTTAGTAGACGTGTGCAGATACCCGATATTCCGGGTTCGGGATCCCGAAAATTTTTAATGTTCGGGTCCCCGAAGCTGAGTTCTGGTCGAATATGGCCTGCAACCCCGAAAGTTTTCAATCGAATAAGTATGATGCTTTTCCATGATTTTTTAATCGGATTTTGTATTTTAAGTTTCAAGTCGTGAATGATTTTTTACAAGGAAGAAAAATATTGTATGACATACTGTGTGTGAAAATAATGTCATTTTATTATAAATTTGAATGAATGAAATATAATTGACAATTAACAGTAAATGTAAACTGACAATTATTAATTATTCTACTTTTTCTGATATCAGTTTTGTTCTCGTGGCTGTAACAAAATAAAGGTTTAGAATTTGGTTGTCGTATGAAACGAATTGAAATTTAAAAAAAACGGGTTGCTTAAGTGTAATTAGAAAGTGTATAGTGATTTATTTATAAGCAATATTAGGACATATTATTGTCATGGAAATATTGTTACAGCTACGAACACGATATTAATGTAAGAAAAATTGGAACAACTGTGGAAGAAAATAAAATAATATCATTTCACACAATATTTTCTTTCCTTGTGGATTTTAACATCAAATTATACTAAAAAATACGGAAATTATTCTAAACCAGAAAGTTAATATGCAAAATCCGATTGAAAAATCACGAAAAAACATCATGCTTATATGGTTAGGAACTTTCGGAATTGCAGACCACATCCAAAACGAATTCAGCTTCGGGTATCCGAACATTACAAATTTTCGAGATCCCGATCCGAGGCTCGGGTAGCTGTATTTTCGAGTACCCGCATACCCCTAATATTTAGCCATCCAGACAATGTCAATGCAGCTGTAATATGATCGCATTTCTGTATTCCATAAACAACTTGAACAACTATTTCGAATTCTTTGAATTCTGGTGGTTGGGCGGGTGTTCAAACAAGGGCTCGCCCGTTACATTATGTAATTATGTAATAAAGACGTATTATTATTATTTTCATTATTATTTTATTCGTTACCAACAAATTTTCCAGCCGCGAAAGATAGGTAAATCGATCTCAAAAGATTTTCCATCCAATGTTAAAGCAAGAGACTACTTCAACCGACCTCTGTCGAACATAACTACGAAACATGGATTGCTAGCCTATATAAATCGCCAGAACAAAGTCGTCCGACGTTCTCAAGGTAAACCGTGATAACGATGGGGCTCTCGGTAAACGTCGTAAAAATAATGAGGCGTCGTTGTTTAGTCGTCGTGTTGGCGCGAATCGCTGCGGTCGATTGCGTCATCGTGGCAAGCAAATTTTTCACAGTCGGTCTTATCGTCGGAAAGGGTCTTTTACGAGTAAAAATAATTTGTGTTTGCGCGTGCGAGAAAAGCTGCGGAGAAGTGAATCGATCGAGTGGAACGATCGATGGAAAAAGCGGGAGAGCAACTCGGGGTTGGTGCAACAGTCGCGGAGACTTATCGGAATGGGACAGCTGTGGCTCGGGATGGCGTACGAGATGAAACCGCGAAAATCTCGGATTACAGGGGACGATCAGTGGTTCTCCAACTGTGACGTTCACTCGATTCGTCGCAATACGTTCTTGAGTAATCTCCGTGAAAATTATACACAACACAGCAGCATAATATTTCGAACTATCGAAAGAAGTTTATTTTCTTTTCGAATTTCAACATTTTCACTTTGTAGCGAGTCGATACAAAGAGATTCAAATCGTACTTTGTACCATGAAGCTTATAAAAATAACAATATCTCAAGAATTGCAGCATTTTTCGCATAACTCCCCGTAAATTGTATCGGGTTATCGACTCTTCGTCGAAGTCTTAGCCAGGCGAAACACTTGACGGAAGTTATTATCAATTGGAAGCTTGGCATCGGCTCAAGATCAACAATAAAAGAGCGAAAGCGCGCGAGTGCGACATTTGTTCAGTCGGCCGATAATTCTAGGAGTCAACGACGCAGTCTCAACGCTGTCACCGAGCCGAGCAAACAATTGGAAACGTATCGCAGCGATACTGAATTATTCTATTTTATGAATCATTACTCTGCGCTTAATGAAGTACGAGGAACTGGGGGAGCGAGCATTGTTTGCCTCGCTGGCCGAGACCGAGACGACTCTTTAACGGCTTCGGTCGCGTAAACATCGGCCTGCTTTATTATCGATGCAAATCCTCCAGAACAATTCCGTTTCATCGTTTATAGATCTCCTCACCCCTTTCGCCTTTACGAATCAAATCGACTATATTCCCCTGTCGATCGAGTCATCAACCAAGCTATTATCTAAGACCGATGCGAGGGAAAAGCCGCTATCGCGAAGCGAGTCACAATTCTTGAAATCCGAGGTATACGCGCGCGCTGGTATGCGCGTTCGATAGCAAAATCAACGCACAGGTGCGACACACCTTCGCGTCTCCTGGATACCGAAGAATCTTCCATCGCCTCGCATGCGCATTATATTATGTAAATATCCGGTTATTTTCGTTCTGACCGGCCGGCCGAGGCGTCGTGTTCGTCTTGGATATCGCGGTATCGCGGCTGATACCGAGGCGAAAGGAAACAAATCGCTGCGTGGCAGAGCCAGGGGCAACAATACGCGCCGCAGACGCTTTTGTCGCTCCGCTCCCCATGCACCGAGCGTATCTCGGACGCAAGACGAATGTCTCCATCGTCCGTTCGCACGCTCCCTCCTAAACCGTCGATTTTGATTTCTCTTATCCGGCATCCTCGATTAACCCGTAGTCGAGAGGTCAACGCGTAAAGACGCGACCAGTTCGACTGGTTGGTCGTTCGATCTACCGCCACGGCTTTGTTTATCTGCAACGGGGACGAGAGTTAGATGCCCGTCCGATTCATTTGGCTTTCATAGCTTTTTCTAGGATGCATCCGCGACGTAAATATTCATGGAAACGCGCAGCGGATGCGCGTCGCGTTACAAATAAGCGGATTCCCGGCGACGTTCGATCGATCGTCGGATACCAACTATTTATCTGGAGTTTGATATTCAAAAGGGTGCACGCGGCGGGGGACCTTGCGCGACCGACGAGAAATCTACGTTTGTCGATCGCACAATATCGGAATACGAAGAAATGATCCGCGTGCCGCGATTCGAGGACGCGACGAAGGACGAATCGAACACAGGTGCAGTTTTCTGCGACGAATTCCTCCGCGCTGAATCACCGGACAGGTACTAAAATCTCCGGCTCGACTTCGGTCCTGACAAATTCCTCGTAATCGCGGAACGTTGCGAAACAATGCCGCCGTTACGGTAGCGCGATTTCCGAGAGAGGAATTCACGCCCATTAGTGCTCGCGCGCTGAAGAAGGAAAGGCTTTCGCCTCTCGTGCGATTTAGTTAGTTTCGCGGCGTAATAAAGTCGTTAAAAAAAACAGAGAGAGAAGGAGAGAGCAAGAGAGAGAGAGAGAAAGAGAAGTCGACCACGCGACGGGACAAGGACACCGGATCTACGAGTTTCGTGCGGATAATCGCGCGCCTTTCGTGATCGATTCTCTTCTGCGGAGCCTTTTTCGCGAGCCTTTCGAGACCGCGCCGCCATTATACTTCGGTTTCGCCTTCGTTTCGGAGCGAGATTCGCGAACCGCCACGAAACAATAGCCAACGACCAATTTAAAGAAAAAGGAACGCAGGAAAAATTACGCAAATCGCGTTCGACGTTCCCTCGAGGTGAATCGATTTCGAACGCTTTAAAGCTTGTCGGCGATGTTTCGGTTGGTCAGAAAACATTCGAATGGAATTCCAACGGCGCGCAGTTTTAATTAGCGGAGGCAAACAGACGAGTCGAGTCTCGTATTAATTAATAAACCGACTTGGTCGCAGCATATGCATCGCGATGAGAATGATTCACTCCGAAAGCACTTCTCAGACCTCTTCGTTCTCCTCCCGTCCCCCGAGATAG
This sequence comes from Perdita meconis, assembly GCA_030770465.2. Classification (NCBI taxonomy): domain Eukaryota; kingdom Metazoa; phylum Arthropoda; class Insecta; order Hymenoptera; family Andrenidae; genus Perdita; species Perdita meconis. The sequence goes on from JASKOS020000007.1 coordinate 7,674,701, forward strand.
TTTACGCTACATAAAGTCGCGGTTAAAACATCGCGTGATTCGGCCCGCCGCGCCGCGTCGTTCGCGCACTATCGCGCCGTAAAAATAAAACTATCAGCGCGGAATTCAGGTCACTCGGCTAACACGCGCACTTTTGCCAGGGGTCTACGATATCGCGATTATTACCGACCGGTAACTTTCGTCGATCCGTGAAAGAAACTCCGATCTCCTCGTGGAAGCGCGAGGAAATATCGCGATGCAACCCCGTTTACGACTTCGAAATTGCGTTTTAATTGAACACGCGATGGTCGGAGACCGAGCGTATCGCGTCTGTAAATTACATGGTCAAGGTTACGAAAGTAAGGTCCAGTCTGTCTCTCCATCAAGCCGAATCGTAGCCGACCCGCAGATATATCTTAAATTATTTGCGAAACGCTGACCACCGCCGCCGCATCGTAGATCCTCGGTTCGCGAAAAATAAAACAACGAGACGAAGAATCAAGGGCAGGTGTTCGATACGAGGAACGAACGAGAAGAGTCCCGGAGCGGACGCACGCACCTGCCTCGGGATTTTGCAAACTCGCTACAGTGTGCGAAGCTGCCGGCCAATGCGCGGCCCAACGAGCGTTTCTTAAATTTCCCTCGAGGTTCATGCGCGAAATAAGGAGCCCTCGCTCTGAGAAATGGAAGACACAAAAGATTTATTCCTCTAGGACAGTTAGGTATACGCAGGTAGGAACGCTTACGCTGTACGACGCGATTACAGTTAGGCGCGAGAACGCATTACCTGCTTTATGCACCTGCACAAAGCTCACTCTGTCTTTGTCAAACGGTATTTCTTCGTTTTTTCCGCGGGAAAACTTTGACAATTATCGTTTTAACATTTCGTACTTAACCCTAGTGCGTTCCCCTCGAAAACTAAGATATGCGATCATTTTTATTATGGGAACATCGTTATGAATAGACAGCGGATCTTTATACAAAATAAAATGTTTACAAGCACTAATAAAGAATTGGAACTTGAAAAACAGTATATCGAATGTTCTACAATTCTAAACATTCTAACTTCAAATATTTTCCCAGGTGTATCAGACCTTTTATATATTTTGGCATATGTTAACAGTCTTATAGATTTTTTGCATATTTAGTACCGCCACAAATGCATAAAATCCGCTGTCTAGTTATGAACGTAGACGATAAAACTTTTGATATTACTTCCAGGATCAAGAATTCTAGCGACTGGCAATATCTTGCTCTGACATTCCTCGAAATTAGAAAAGTTTTAGAAAAAATAGTAAGTACTTATGAATCAAAAAAAGAACCAGAAAACGCAAAAGGGTTTTCAAATTTCTATCCGACATAAATTTGACAAATTGGATCGAATGGATAGGGAAATCCGAATGTCCAATACGCGGTCTAGAGATTTCTACGTACCGTGAGTTACAAGGAAACTGATAACGCTAACGGGGAATTACCGTAACGCGGTCGCGCGATCGGTTGCCGCGTGAAAGCGAGATTGAGAAATTGATACCGACGCCGCGTTACGTCCACGGACATAGCAAAGATTTCACAGGGAGCCTCGACTGCGCGAGCACTTTCGTTCTCTCGCGTCAAATTAAATTCATTTCGTCTGGGCGAGGATCTAGGTGAGTCGTTTCGGAAACGATTCATTCCGCGATAGCTAAGTAGCACGATAGGCGTGTAAAAATATACTTTTCCAGGAAATCAAGTGCACCGCGCACGCCTTTCTCGCGAAGGCTTTTCGCCGTTCGCGGTCTAGAAAGGCGACGCCGCGATCGATACCGGCGCTGCTCGAACTGGTCGAAGGCAGCAAAGTATTAAGAATCCACGGTAATATCGGGGAGCCGCGAGAATAGGAGCATTTGGTCGGCCTCGGAAAGGTCGATCGTACGAGGAGGGCAATAGGAAAAGGGCCGCGATTAAACGGAAATGAAAGGAAGAGGGACAACACGAACGCGATCTATTTCTCTCTAGTTCTCGCGTGCTGGTCGTATCTGGTGCATGACAGCTGCCGGGGTTGCTCAATCGCGGAAATATCAAGTTTCGTCTAGCCAGCAGCATTTCGCGATAATACACTGACACGCTTATACGACGAGAGCGACAGTTCGGAACTTTCGATGACGGGATCCGTTCGGCGCCTGCCGATGACAGCCGCGTTTTCGAATTTCGTCTGCGAGGGGATCCACGCTCCCCGAAGAATAAACCCCTCGGCTGCAGCTGCCGCGACTCGCTTTCCGCAGGCCTTTTTAATCGGCCCCGCGACGCCGGCGTTCGACCGAAGAATTTCAATTTTTCTGTCGACGCAAGCGCCTCGAGCGAATCAAACACGTAGCATATCTCCTCGGTCAATCTCAGAATAGTACACGGCGAAACGTGCACGTGCGCCGGACCGCTCGTCGCTCGAACGAGCCGATAGCTAGACGCGGTCGACGAACGCGCGCTTTTTCAAGCTCCGCCAGCCGATGCGAGCGTCGTCGCCGGACCACGACAAATACTCCATCCGTCGTCCTCGATCGATCAATTGAAATTAATAACCGTGGACGCGCGGATCGTGTTTCACAGAAAAACCTCGGCCTAAACGATCCGACGACACGATCGCCGGCTGATTCATTCAGAAACTTCGCGAAACAATAAATCTCGGAAGTCTTATCTAAAAAAATGTATGACTATCGCCTATGAATCATCGTTTACGTTGACGTTGGAGCTCCTGACACCTTGAAAATACGATTCCTAAAACTATACTTAATTAACCCTGCCATGAATTAGATCAGCGTTTCTCAATCTATGGGTCGCAGACCAACGTTGAGCAGCAGTCAATTTATAGGGCTGTGAAATGATAGTTCCCGACTGAATTGTATGGTACAGTTTATGGAGATTTAAATTCTTTAAACCGTGTACATATATTTGAATGTAAATTGTTTCTGCGATAAACTCGATTTTTACGGTAATCCTTACAATTCTTTTAAGCAGTCCGTCCTTTAATATTGTTCTAATTGTTATTGTCATCATTCTTATTTTATTTTGTCATGATTATCATTAGTTTCAGTTATACGTCATATTATATATTACCTTCTTGTTTATACTTTGGTTTTGTAACCAAAGGGTTCTCACCCATAGAGACAAAATGAAATTATTATTATAATAATAATTATTATTATTATTTATTTAGTTTACGGGATGAACCCTTTGTTACAAAAGTGAAAACATAGTCCACTCAATATAAGTAGGAAAAGGATTATTATTATTATTATAACGAAGTAATTAATTTATAAGAAACTTCGATAATCAGATTGAACCCTTTGTTCTACAGTGTGTGTGTTTTATCTATGAACACTTAAATATCTGGAGAAATATTGATGATACAAAAAAATAGTTAAGACAAAACTGGTAGGGTTCGAAGGGGCACATATGTCTACATCAAATTGACCCTGTGATGACCTTGAAAAGCTGTATGAAGGTCACAGGTACATTTTTTAATGGAACGCTATATTTTTTAGTTTATATTCATATAGCTGACATTAAAACATTTTCAAAACACTATCTACACACGTATTTTGCGCTAACCAATCTCGAGATATTAAATAAGAAATCTTATGCACCGCCGGCATTAGTGTTACCCGATGTAATTCGCGGGGAGGTTGCTCAGTCGGACTTTGTACATCATGGTGGCTCTAAAAAGAACCGTTTGTGCATTTGCATTGGTGTGTATGTTTGTAAACAGTCGCACCTAATTTTTCATTTGCCCTTCAATGTGTTTCCCATCAAATATGACAGACTTTTCGATTCTTCTTGAAAATTCCTTTTCTACATTTCTTAACATTTCTGGTGTTATTCTTTCACATGCGCTTGTAATTCTTATACGTAATTCATTGACTGTCTCCACAGGTGTATCATATTTGATGGGGAACACATTGAAGGGCAAATGAAAAATTAGGTGCGACTGTTTACAAACATACACACCAATGCAAATGCACAAACGGCTCTTTTTAGAGCCACCATTATGTACAAAGTCTGACCGAGCAACCTCTCCGCGATGTACATCGGGTAACGCTAATGCCGGCGGTGCATAAGATTTCTCATTTAATATCTCGAGATTGGTTAGCGCAAAATACGTGTGTAGATAGTGTTTTGAGAATGTTTTAATGTCAGCTATATGAATATAAAATAAAAAATAAAGCGTTCCATTAAAAAATGTACCCGTGACCTTCATACAGCTTTTCAAGGTCATCACAGGGTCAATTTGATATAGACATCATGTGTGCCCCTTCGAACCCTACCAGTTTTGTCTTAACTATTTTTTTGTCTCATCAATTTTTCTTCAGATATTTAAGCGTTCATAGTTAAAACACACACTGTATAATAACGTGACACCCCTACGGTTTATGTCTCAAATATTGAAACGAACATTTCTAGCTCATTAAAAGTACAAGAAAATTTGAAGGAGCCGTTAATAACTACAAATCTATTATATGTATTTTTTTCTTTTATGCAATTAATATTCAGATATTTTACGTTGATATCCACTATTTAAAATAATTCATATATCTAAAGTCTAGGAAAAATTGTAAGACAAGGGGTTAAGTAGGAATTGTAGTCGTAATCCGGCCAAAAAATTGAACAATCTTCATGAATTTTTAACGAAGCGAATGAAAAATATAACCGCTCAAAACTTTCTGTGTTAAATTTATCTACTTTAAGATTGCATAAAGTAAGTTCTTCTTTCAGTTTTTAGTTGTTTCTTGTTTAAAAGTTTCCGGAAGATTACAGAAAAAAGTTTCGACTTTTAAATTGATAGAAAACCAAAATTCTAAAAAGATTCTTGATTTGTGATTCTTGATTTTTGATTCTGGATTCTTGACTAGTACAGGAACCATAAATAGAATTAGATCAAATGGTGGATACTCAAAATATATAAACATACTTTATATTGTAAAAAAAATTCGAAATCTATATTGTAAAAATTTGATTTTGTTTCCTACGATAACCACTTAATTAATATAAACAATTAAAAGTCCTAGATTGAACTTCGCCCTTTCTTTGCACAAATCAACTAATTTTCATTTTTTTCCCCTGTACATATTTTCTCGTAACGCTTATGTTTTTGTACTAGGTAATAAAGACGTAATAATAATAATCACGGAGTTGAATGAAAAAAGGGCACATAAGCAAAAATACCATATCAAAAAAATCGATCACAGAGTCTCCATTACGGTATTATTTAATGAAAACTACTGGAATTACATTCAGTTACAATTCCTGAATCTAATTACATTACTTTGTATGAAGTAATACTGCAAAGAAAACTTTGGAAACGATTTTGTTGACATAACACTTTAACCTATGTGCTCTTTTTCCATCAAATGCCTCAATTATTATAAACAAATGTGTTTGGATCGCATGGTGAAAACATTGAAAAACGCTGATCTAGACAAAAATGTCTCTTCAATATACGAAAAGTGAACGATCCTGGGAAGTAAGAGTAAAATCGACGGAATGGTATCCAAGATTCGTAGGTACAGCGACTTTTTTCTATGTCCCGCTATAGTAATCGCGAGTCGGAGGCAAGTTGGTCATTACGATCGAAGTGTCGTGTCGAACGCGATATCGAGAGGAAGGAAAAAGGAGTCTCACCTTCTCCTTATCTTTCTCCTTTTCCGTAGCATCGTCCTTATCCTTGTCTTTATCCTCGGTCACGTCCGTGTGCGGCGCTATGCCATTGGTGGTGGGCTTCGTGTCGGTCTCCTCGATCCTCTCCAACTTGCCATCGCCAGGTGCAGCGGTGTCTCCGACACCTCCTTCGGCCGGTGCCCCCTCCTTCTTAGGCGTCGTCGTTATGTCCACGGACCTTCTGCTTTGTCTCGCTCCCATCTTGCTCTTTTTGCCTGGCTATCCTCTGTCTCACCTGCTCTGTCGTTCTCCCGCTCTCCGGATGCTGTGATCAGGTGTCGCGCGTCCAATAAAACTGACCTGCAATCAACGAGTGACAATTCAGCAAACAATAGAGCAGCGCATCGAATGACGTCGACTTATCGTTAGGTCAGAGTCAGAGGAAAAGGAGGTGGAGGTTTTCCTATGGAAAATCGATCGCGTCGCTCGACTCGAGTCTAAGAAAAAGGACAAACAGGTCTTGAGCGCTTCTTTCGACCGTGACGACATCGGTTGCGCAAAATTACGCTCGACCATACCGGTTGATCTCGATAAGCGTGATTTATATATGTCTCTATCGATACGTGGACGCGTCGGATTCTCAGACGTCAACCTTCCCGAATCCAATTTACCATCCTCGGACTCGACCGCGTCGAATTAGTTTGCGTCGAGGCGCAGCTGCGTCTGGGGACGCTCCGCGCGATTGAGACCTCGGGTAGAGAAACGCGCTCGATGCTTTTTCGTCGGCGTGCACGGCTCGGGAAAGAAATCGTCAGGCATACCGGCGACAATGAATAATATATGAAGCGGACCGTGTCGGGAGGGAAAGAGCGACGTGTAACTGGCACGATAGGAATCCCTAGTCTCGGGTTAAAAAGCGAGGCTAACCGTATTAATGAGAAACTTCTGACCGGCTCGTTGAACGGGGGAATTTTCTCCCTTCGCCCTCGCGTCCTCGAATCGGGAATCATAGTGAACGGTGCTTCTCGAAAAGAGAAATCGTCTGAAAAGACAAAGGCGAACGGTGCAAAAACCAGACGAAGAAAGGGACTCTTTCATAGGACTGGGTCGGTCCAATTATCGTCATAGAAGATGGGCACTGACTCGCCGCTAAAAGGAGACGGTGGACGGTGGCTAACGGTTCCGAGGTCGACGCCGAGGCGTCTCTCTCACGGCGAGAGAGGAAACGATCCGTTGTTCGAGCAAGGGCTACGAAAAACTGGCACGACGAGGCGAAGCGGAGACGAGACGAGACGAGACTCGGTCGCGTGCATGCCGCGTTTAAAACACCACGTGGCGTGGATACGCGCCGCTGCTCGCCTCGCAGCTACGCCGCGTAACGCATCTGCAGCTACGGCCAACGAACAAGCCTCCTCTACCCTTTGTGTCTGGCCCAGAGAAGCGATAGAGAAACCGATACACCGAGGGAACGTAGAGCTAGCACGTGCACCGGGGGATTCGGTCTCTAGATCGCTCGAAATGCGGAACAACTTGTCGACAACTCGTCGAGACGCTCCGATCGGGCTCCAACTAGGGCTGTCGAAAAAGCTGAATGGGGTGATGAACAACATTTTTGTTAAGAAATATTTGTTTCAAACAAAATTCAAACTCTTTGCACAAAAGCATGTATACATTTTGAGAAACAAGTGGTTTTATGCAATAGAATTAATTTATTCAATCATAAAATGATTAAAATACTACTCAGTCTATATCACTAGTAGATGAACGATATTATGAAATAATTTTTCGCATACGACAAGCACTTTTATTTAAAATTTATTTATTTATTTTATGTGAAAGGTGAAAGGTGTATAAAACATAGGTACATACAGGACTTAAAATTTAAAGGAAAACTTGCATGTTTGATGACACAGAAAAATTACATGATTTTACGACCTAAAAGAATTAGAGTCACAGAACATATCCAAATCATTGTCAACGGTATTAACTTTTTCATATATATGGTTGATTGAATCCAAGTGCGAATAATAATTAGAGGTGCATCATAGAGGAAGAAAGGTCTGACGGTGTCTAAAAGTTAGATTTCTAACACAATCAACGATTCCTCTACAAAATGAAGAAACAATAATATAAATATAAATTTAAAATTTGTCCATCTACTGGGTACTGTACATCTATTGGCGTGTTTATCCTATTCGAATCGTTCGCGGTCCGAATCATCGAGCGGAGACTCGTTTTCCGAGTCGAGTCGAGTACTCGAGAGAAGCGAGTGGCTCCAAAATACTGAGTAGCTTGAATTTCTTCGAACAGATCGAAAGAATCTCTTGAGCTCAAGCGTTTAAAAACTAGGAGAAATGTTTCTGAGTTCCCGTTTCTTTTTAAGATTATTATTATTATTATTTATTATTATAATGAAATTAAATGAGCCATACATTTTGCTTTTAGTTCGGTGGTAGCGTACAAGATCTAATTGCTTTACAAAATGCGTTTAGCGAGAGAGAAAACATCATTATTTCCATTCAATACTCTATTCTATAGGATCAATAAAACTACGTTTGTATGATGACGATGTATAACTAAATGCATCATTCTTCCGAAGATTTCTTTAAAGAACACACATATTAATTCTTTGGATAAGTTCGGAGTAATCTATATTAATATTTACTATCTTAAAAGTAAAAATTAAATCAGATATAATTCTACGTTCAATGCTTGTAATTTTGTAGATTTAAGTACATTATTGTAATCATAATTTATGATCGCCATTGGATTTCCCGAGGAATCGAGCCGCAAATCTCAGGAATTTGCAATAAGATGATCGTAGTTTTGATGCATTATAAATTCTCGAACGTGTTAATTTTTATGCACCAATCAAATCTCCTCCTAGACACCCTCAAACCTTTCTTCCTCTATGCTATAATATAAAGTACTCGCACTTTGATACAATCACCGTGTATGCGAAAAAGCTAATACCCTTGGCGATGATTTGAACGTGTTCTGTGATTCTATCAGTTCTTTTAAGACGCAAATGTATAAAATTACTTAAATTTTCCTGCTTATCGTTAACTTTTTAAGTCATCTATATATGCTTAATACATTTTTTGAATGAGAATTCTTTCCCGTGAAAATAAAATAAAGAAAAAAGAATCGAGTAACTCGAGAAAACGAATAGTTCAAACATACAATACCGAATCAGCACGAAATACGAAGCATACATGACCAACTCGGTTTAACTCAAGCTAATCAGTAATATAAATCGATTGCCCTGATCTTGCAGAAAGGATTAAACTATACGTGCCTCAAAGATTCTTTAGGCATAACAAACTATTTTCTATCATGTTACCAACTTTCATATTATCATCTGTTGATCCTATAAACAGAATCATGAATGAAGCCAATATTCATATAAATCACGTTGATCTATCTATCACTTCACTCAACTCTTTTCATAAGATACTCCAATCTCTTAACTTTGATGTAGGGTGAACAAATTGATAGATAGACAGCAGAGCTCAGTAAATGGAGCGATTTTAGATTAATATTGAAAAAACTACGATTTTAATTTAAATTATTGTTTATTCATTTTGTAGAGATATCGTTTAATGTTTCTGAAATCTAATATTTTCAATAAAATTAGCTTTTATCTATTTATTTTTTTATTTCTGTTTTACTAGTATGAAAACTAGAATCTACATCGAGGAAAAAATACTAAAATTTACAGAAGACACAGCTTTGTACGTGAAAAAATTTTTTACTTTTTGTACGTGAAAAAATATATCCATCTACTGGTGATGCAGGTTATGAGTAGAATTGTTATCATTTTATGCTTGAATAAATTAATTCTATACTACGCACCTAATTTTTTTTTAATTTATACATTTTTACATGAAAAGCTTTTGAATTTTTCTTTAATATTTGTGAGCAAAACCTTATTAGAAATGTTGGAATCAGCCGTCCATCTACTGGGTTGCTTACCCCCTACACTTTGCTTAGATACTTGGTTAGACTGCATTAAAAAATTTTCACTAATTATTCAGTGTAAACTGTAAACCAAAACTTTCCCGTTAATAAATAAATAAATAAAAATCTCTGCTCATTTGCACCACTCAGCCTAGGTCCGAACTGATCGTTTCTTTCGCCGCTCGAGAAAATTCGAGCTACTCGATTTTTTTGAGAAGCTCGTTTCGTTCGAGTACTCGACTCGGCTCGCTTTTTCCGAGTACTCGAACAGCTCTAGCGCTAACCCCGCCAACATCGAATCGATAAATAATCTTTACGTAGCCCTGCCGACTGACTTTCGTTGAAACGCGACAACGCGGCGTTTCCATTTCCAACGATCGAACCTCTCCCCGCCGACTTCACGGATAACGCGACGTTTCCATGAATACGGGATTCGCGATAGCTGGAAAGTAGGTAAATTGAATTAGCTTTCCGCTTTCGACAGACTCCTCTCTCGATACGCACGATCGCCGCGCGCCTTGAAATTCTTAATGGGCAAAACGATGAACCGACGAGGAACGCGGCGGTATCTGATCGGACGTCGCTAACGATGAACACGCGTCCGTGCTTTCCTCGGGCAGAAGTTACACGGCTCGAATGCGCGCGCGTATCACTGTCACTGAATAATAGCATTCGTCTCTGGCAGCCTATTCACAGTGCGTTGCACCTCTGTGTCGTTGCACTACGGGCTGCCGCCGCAGGACCGAGACGGTTTTCGCTGAACGCATCCTCCGATGCAACCACAATTTTGGCACAGAGTTGCTGGGGTCGAGGAAAGACGAGCGTAACGCGCAACTATAGTGGTTACCATGAAATCTCTACTATCGCGCGACTTTTAAACTTTCTCTTTGACCATCCGCCTATACTTCCTACTCGGATGTCCATTGTCCGCATCAACGATTCCACGTCCGCATCAACGATTCGTACGTCTTTCCATTGCCGTTATTCTTACGCAACGAAATAATGGACAACAATGGCGGCACCCCCCCAGAGTCATTGGAGCACCCTCGCCGAACGTTAGAGCAGAGTTTTCCGAGCAAATTGGTCTACACGTCGCACAAAGGAACCACGGTTCACGGGAGAGGAGAAGACGTTATTAAGGGTTCCGCTTCGTTTCACGATTCGCGATAAATCCGTCGAATTGCAGCAAACATCTCGTCGAGCTCGTCGTTTTACCACTGGTCCGTTATTCTTCGAGGAAGTCCCAGGGTGGCAGAGCGACCGCGACTCAAACCCATTTCACTCGACATTCTTCGAGCGACTGTGTACTGACACACCCTGCGGTTCTAAAAACGAATAGTCGGCCCGGCGACGTACATTTCATAACCGAAACGTTCTACGGAGAAATATCACCAGGGCAAAGAAGCAACACGACGAGCGAAAAGGAAACTCGTAATTAGTCTCGATCATATATTAGACAGCAGGAAGAGCCTCGACAAATATTTACGCAGCTTCATTCTCGGTCGTGTGGACCACGTGCGACCGGTGCAAGAGTAAAAAATAGATTTAGTACGGTCGAAGTGCATCGGAAGTGCGCTAAGTGGCGGGTCCGAAACACGTGTCGAACTACCGTGAGAGTTCGTGGGGAGCGCTATGGAAAAATAGCTTTTCCTCCGGCGACTCGCTTCCACCTACGATTCATCTCTCGTTGGCGTTTCTATATTTAGTGTCCTAGCGGTCGCGAACTTTATCGTGAGATAAAAGCGCGTCGACTCGTTCCGCGACGTCGAGGGAACTCCGAAAACTGTCGCTGCCGTGGAAATCGTGCTTCAAGGATGAACGTGTGCTCATCGGTCTTTGTCCTGCTCGGGTTGTTCGGCGTCGTTCGTACAAACCACCGCGCGCAATCGTGAAGATAAAAGAGCAGGAAAGGAAGTCGGTCGCCACCGAGACCACTTGTTTCTCCGATTCACGCTCCGGACACCGGTTCAACGACTCTGTACGTAACGATTTTCTGGAAACAAGGTGAACAGCCAACGGGACCGCGTCATTCTGAGTCATCGAACGATCCGCCGCTCGATAACTCGAAATCCGGGACACCGAGGCAATTCTCGCGACGGCCCGATCGAGCGCTAGCCTATCTCTCCGTCGACTATCAGCCTCGACTAATTATCCATTCACCGAGAACGAGCGAGCGCACAAACGGAACGTGCACCAGGATTTCTTTCTACAGATTCGCTCAATAGATTAATAAACGCATTCAGGGGTCACTGTCGTCCAAGACTATTAAGGTCTCGACGATGTCACGCCAAGATCGGCCGGGCGCGGCGCATGGGAACTGAATTCCAATGATACGCGTCCGGGGCGATGCTAACGCGAGTTGTCAGCGCACAGTATCCCATTCGACCGAAATCGTGGACAAAATTTTAAAAAATCTTTCCTGATTTTTAAAAGCCATGTAGTAAATTTCATTTATAAACCATCGGAGCATGTGTTTCTGTTTAAATCAATTATTAATATTTAATCCTCTTAGAAATATGGGAGTTCGAAGTTGATGATTTTAAAACACTGATTGTGTTGGTTATAATTGAAAGTAAGTTCGTGATTCACTATCGGATTCTATTGCTAGTTTATCGATATTGGAGTAATTTTATATGTTTGGAGTTAATATTTACTCTAGTTATATTACTTTATTCCATTTATCAAAGCTGTATTAACAAAAAATGTGAGACTTATGTATCTTTCTCTTCTTTCCTTAACGAAAAATGTTGTCGATCAATCGTGATCAAGCGGTCGTTTTCATTTTAGACGGAAGTTTAAGGCTTATTGAACGAGTTTCTGCTTCAGTTTCTTGCGGCTTTTTGCGGTTTTATGAGTTATAATCATTTTTTTACCGACCGCACCGTTGCCACACTAGCGAATGCAGTCGAAATCGTGGACAAAAGTAGAGAAAATTTGTTTCATTTTGATAATCTGAAAACTTTTTTCGTTTATGAACTATTTCCACATCATCTTATATGTAATTCAACACTTAAGATTTATTCTTTATTCAAGAGATATGCAACTTCAAACTTGCTAACGTTAGAAGACGGATTCTTTCAACTAAAACTTAGAATTAAATTACGATTTATTGTCGATGGATGAACGTTAATGTTATCTAATATGCTGCAAATTCATATTGACTTTAATTTTAGCACTTTTGAAATATTTTTATAGCTGCGGCAGATAAAAATATAGGTAGTTATGGGCGTTCGAATCTCGGTTTCGAAACGATTGGAAGTTATTCATTTTATTACATAAAAATGTAAAAGTGTATATTAATGTTATAATATATGATTGTATACTTATTTGGCTAACAAATCATAACACTGCAACATATCACAAAATTTTTAATGTATTTAATAATTTTAATTATAATCGAGATAACTAATTAAACATTCAATGTTAAATAATTGTACATATTTTCATCTTCTTACAGACATATAATAAAATATTTCAACAACTTGCCTTACAATTGAAAATATTACTTTTGGCCAGTTTTTCGACGAAATTCGCCATTGTGCGGCTCTAATGATATTTATTTGTTTGCGCGACTCTAACGATATTTATTTATTTATCTTTGTTTCACGGAAAGGTTTTACCATTAGCGTACAAAAAGAGGGATGAAAACTAAACTCTACATCGAGAATATACTATAAAATGAAAGATAAATTACATAGCTTCGTGGATTTGTAACTTGAAGGAGTAAATTGAGCCACAAAATAAATCCAAATTACCACCAAAAACATTAGCTAATCCGCATATACGGTTAATAGGGTAAAAATTTGAGAATTTCGAGGTATAACTTAGAGAGTAAAAAGTAAGAGAGGATCTAAGAAACCTATTAGGAGCATAGAGATTAACTACTCTAGATATTGCAGACTGAGTTCGCTGAAACGCGCGCGGATTAATGGACTGCGGCAAACGCACCGAATTCTTAGGAAACGATAACGATAGACTTGTAGGTGTTTGCCGGGTGAGTCAGAGCGCGGTGCTCGAGTCCACTCGACCCGGTAAGAGAATGTCGATACAACGAGAGATAACGTGTCTATGGAAACTACAATAAAGATAAAGTTTAGGATTTGGAGGAGCTTTGTGCCGGCTAATCGCTGGTCAAACATTTGCGTTCCATTCAAGTGTCGTTAAACAGCCACTCGCGTTAACGACATCGAAAGTATTTAGAAACGACCGGCGATCCCGTAACGATCGCGCTCTAATCGCCGCGCGAAATCAAGGACGGGTCTGCGATTGCGGCTAGAAACTGTCGCCGATACTCGGTCAACGCTCGCAGTCGTTAGCGACCAAGAAAATGTATTTCCATCGACGAGAGAGAGAGAGAGAGAGAGAGAAAGATTTCTTTTCCCCTTCCCGAAAGCGTGCGAGAGCTCGATCGGCGAGCGATTCCCACGGACCGGTGCGGTTCGCTACGCGCGCACACAGCGGCCAATCAATTGTCCATTATTTCCACAGGGCTAACGCGCCTAATTCCGGCGGCGCGCGGGACCTAGGCCAACGCGATTCGTCCTCGAAAAAGGACATCTGCTCGGCCTACTGTTCTCGAAATTGAGAATTATGAACGTGCCGGGAGAGAATGAGGCGACGCATCGCCGGGGCCCGTATTCAGGCGCGTGTCCCGCATGCGTGAGCGGATCCGCACGTGCGTGTGTACACGCCGTGTGTACCGATGAAAATCGTCGTCGACGCCGTAAGGGCAAACAACGCGGAGCCCGCGACGAAGGGTAACGGAGGGTGGGGTGACCGCTGACGGAGGGATGGGGAATGGGGTAGGTTGGCTAAAGCGCGCTTAAAAATATGCGCGTATCCGGAGCAGAACGCGGTGGACATCTATTTTTGGGCTACGTTCGCGGCGCGTGCAGCATCCCTCGTTCCCCGTGTAAACAGACCGCGCGGACCTAGCCCGCGCGGGCGTGCGCGAGGGGATGACAGTCCCTCGTATCGGAGTCCAAAGACTCGCGCAAACACGCCTCGCCAGATAGAGCGGAAGAATAGTATTTCGGATTACGTGGGTAAACTTCGAGAAGAAAGAAAAGAGGGAACAAGGTCTGTGCCCCGCATTGTTTCACGTTGGCGTTCGAAAAGCGACGCCACTGGGAGGTCGGTGGAGGAGAGATATTAATAAGAGAAAAAGCGGCGAAGGGAAGAGCAGCAGGTTTTTCTTTTCTCGCGAAAAACCGGTCGACCACGAGACGTTTCAAAGGCGCTCGGGTCTGACGCGCGCGCGCGCGCGCGTCTGCTCTTTTCTTCGTTCGCGAACGAGAGAAAGGCAGATGTGGGCAAGTTAACGACCCGTTATCGCGTGGATGGCGTGGACTCGCTGTTGCTGAAACTGGTTGCTGTCGATATTGCGGTAAGGAGGGAAAAAGGGAGGGAGGAGCGGCGGTGCGTGGCGAATCGCGAGACCGTTGACCAATATCCCAAGCGAAGAACGCAGGTGTATTCTGACTATCCCAGAATCGGATTTTTCTCTTTCGTAAATGACGGAGAACGAGCGGCGAGGATCTCAAGTCTCGGGAGAGGATAGACCGCGGAATCGGAGGCGAATCGCGCGCGAAGGAAAAGGAGCGGGTCAAGATGCAGGCGGCGAGTAGCGGGCTGGCAGCAGCACAGCTATCCACAGGTACAGCCAGGCCGGCAGCATTTTCTCGGCCTTTCTCCACCGGCTGCCATTCCCCGAGCGACAACAATCGCTTCCGTGGAAGCCTTGACTGCGTTTTAAATGCGCGGCAGGTAGAAGCCTGCTATGCAAAATCGGCACAAAGAGCAGACAAAGAGAGAGAGAGAGAGAGAGAGAGAGAGAGAGAAGAGAGGGAGAGAGAAGGAGAGACTGTAGGTAGGCTGGCAGGCTGGCGAGCAGACACGTCGCCTCTGTTTAAGGTACCCGGGTGGGCAAGAACGTATCTCCTTTCTATCCCTCTCTTCTCTCCTCTTTTGCCATGGTAACAAGCGACCGCCGCTAAATCTGCGAACGGACAAAGCGCGCGCGAGTCCGCCGCAACTTTTCTCGCCGCGGACACGCGCGCGTTCCTTTTTCGAACGCCGCGGCGACTCTTCCACGGCCGCCTTCTCGTCTCCGAGCCCCGTGAAATCGAACGACCACGTCGCGAAAAGGCCAACGGAATGGCATGCACGAGGCGCGCGCGATCCGTGAGATTCCGACGGATCGCAAAGCCGGAGGGAAAGGTCACTGGTGGAGGTCTGAAAATCGTGCGTATGGTCGATCGTTCGGGGGTTAATACCGGCCAACTGGTGGGAGAAGGAATCAAGATGGCGTAACCGGCCGCTGCTCCCAACGATCCTTCGATCGCGAACGTGAACCGTGGCTTTCACGCCTGATCGTTCGCGGACAACGCCGGCTGAGCCGGAAGATCGACCGTCGAGCTCCAGACGGAGCGACGAGAGCTCGTCCGGAGACGATCGAAACGGGTCGGCAGCGAAGAAAATTGAAAGCCGGTTCGCGCGGCGACCGCTATATCGATTGACGGTGTGCCCATCTTCAAAATGGCGCGGGGGTACACGCTCGAAATCCCGCTCGACGCGTTCGAGCCAGCTTCTGCTTGACAGGAGACACCGGCCGCGAGGAACGCGGCGATTCCGACGAGGCGTCGTCGACGCGGAGAACGGAGAATCGAAAAACGATGGTATGGAAGAACGCGTGTAGGAGCACGAGGCAAGGTGTGCTGCGGCGCTCGGTGGTGGTGCCGAGGCGCGCGCTCAACGAGCCTTCTAATGAACGCGAAGGAGCGAACGCTGGGCACTCGGGGGTGGCTGGACTGGTACTCACCTCGGGAAAGGAGGGTGTCCTGAGTGTCGCGTCGGGGCGGAATCTTCCCTCGCGAGCAGCGTCCCTCGCCGCGGCTCGCCACACGATACACACTGGTGGATATATTATTCCGAGAGGAGGTACGCGGTGCGGCAGGCGCGCGGCACGATGGCGTGGCGTCTAGACAGAGACGAGAGCAATGCGAGAACGTGAGGCGGCTGGCGGACACACTATAGCGAAGGTAAAAGGAAACGAAACACCGAACGATTCAAGAGTCAAACAGCAGTGTTCAGCGGGAGCGCGTTCGCGAACTCATCCACTTGGCTCGGTAACGCGCGACCGACTGCCGAGAGAGAGAAGCAGAGGGGAAGCGGCGTCCGTCTGTCGGTCTGTCTGTCCGTCCGTCCGACCGTCTTTCTGTCACCAGCGTATTGCTCGCTCTCGCTCAAGCGCTCGTTCGCTCTTTCGCTCGCTCTCTCTCTCCCTCTCTCTCTCTCTCTCACTCACCCCCCTCTGCCCTCTCCTCTCTCACACTCACTCACTCTCTCTCTCTCTCTCTCTCTCTCTCTCTCTCTCTCTCTCTCTCTCTCTCTCTCTCTCTCTCTCTCTCTTTCTCTCTCGCTCTCTGCCCCTGCCCCTGGTTCTCTCTCCCTGCCGGCTGCTGCTGCTCGTCTCTCCCGATTTTCCCTCGTACCTCGCGCGTATACGCACACTTTGCCCTCGAAATCACCAACAGGTACACGCGTTTCGTAGTCGTGAAGAAACTCACCCTCGCGAGAGGAACGTGACGGCCAATCGGCAAGAGGGTAGGCCGGGGCACAGGGAGACGCAGAGATCGCGAACGCTCTCGCGACCCACGTCCACGATCGATCGGTACTCGGGCAGCTCCGCGGCCGATCGCGACCGATCCTCGGCTCTCGAGGCTGCTCCTTCTTTGTTTCCGCGCACGGCAGACCTCCCCGTCACCGGTCGCTCTTTGTCCCAGGACAAAGCGGCGAACAGAGTGTCTGGCTCCGTCTGCGTTTCTAGACTGCACGAGAAACTGACACGCACAAACCGGCGAAGATCGTTGCGGAGAACACGCGCGCGACGATAGTCTCGATCCGCCTCGCGAACGCGCGACGACGATCGCCTTTGGTCCGCGGTTTCACAGAGTATATAACCGAGAGCACGGCTCCGTTCGTTCTGGCACTGCGCGCGTTCCGCACGGCTCGACGGTCGGAGAAAGAATGAGCTCCGGGATAGACACGGGAGGGAGGCAGGAACGTACCGGCCGAGCTCGGCACCCCGGGACTCGACGTTGGATGGTGTGGCAGCCCTGCCTCGAGCTCGCCAAGAACGCCGGGGTATGGGGGTTCGACTCGCTCCAGGGCGGGGTCCCGTCACGAAGGGCTCCCTACCTCGGGAACACGCTCGACAGAAGCGGTTCCGACAGAAACTACCCATATTTTCAGGGTCAGCTTTCTCTCGGGAACTCGTATAGAAGGCGCGCCTCGCGCCGCGACCACGAGTCCTCCTCGGGTGCCGATTAATTGATTTCAAAGTCGATCGCGCGCCCTCCGACCGCCCCGTCGAAATTGATGGCGAGAGAGAAGGGTAGGATTTAGGTGGTCTCCGGTTAATGACCTACCGTAACGCGTTTCCGACCGAATTCGACGAGTGGGAGAGGAAATCGATCCGCTAGAGGCGACGAGAGCGACGAGTAAAACGCGTCGAGCTTTCTCTCTCTGCTCGTATCGCCGGTGTCGTGTTTTTTCAACCGATCGGTTCGGTCGTCGGATTATCTGAACCTCGGTGCTCGTAATCTCCGCGCCCCGGACTTTGCGATGCGTTCTACCTGGAAGCCGCCGTTGTTTGGCCAAACTACGACGGTGGTCGTTCGAGCGAAACAAAATACTTCGGCCGTATCTATTCGGCCGCGAATCGCCTTTTGCATCTCTCGGTACCACGCCGCGCCGCACCGGTGACTAATGCGAAAAGCAGCGAGGAACGGTCCGAGGCGGGACGAGTTAGATAACAGTTCGGCACGTCCGGAATTTCGGAATTTCGGCTAGACGTCCCCCCCCCCCCCCCCCGCGACGCACGTTCAACTCTCTTTCTCCCGACCTCCAGAGACTTCGATGCCGCTTTTCGACGATCAGTCTCGTAAAATCGACGGTCGTCCGCTTCGCTCGCGCGCGTCGCGTCCTATCGATTTCCGAACAACCTCCACCCCACGCACCGTGTGTCCAAGTTATTAAAGCGGACCCATACGTCGCGCACCGTTCGATGCAACTATGAATTTCGATGCGTGACAGCGTCGCCGGAACGACGAAAGGCGGCGTGAAAATACAGACTACCGCGTGCAAGCTTATCGATTTCTTCGCGCCGAGTACGGAAAACCGCTTACGCATCAAGGAAACGGTAATCCGCGTGGAATGCGTAAGCACGACCCGTCTCGATTCGCGACAATCGATGCTCGCACCGGAAATTGGTTATCAATGACCGGTGGAAATGCGAACGAGGATCAACTTTTCGGATATTTATTTATTTATTAACGAGATATGCCCTTTAGTATACATAATCGTTTAATCATTTACGGGTGTTTAACCCTTTAGAGTACAATTTTCATATAAGCGGTCATTTATAGGCGATAATGTTTTCCATAATCTAAATCTAAAGGAAGTATGAGAACTAAAGAAATCCAGTGAATCACAAAATTCATTAACATGTATAATCATACGGTTAATGCAGTTATATTAGCCATAATTTGTACGGTGGGTCTCTTGCACTAATAAGATATTCCTTCTGGATGACGTTGACGTCATTAATAAATAATAAAATTATTATCATAATAAAATTCTTACGAAATGAATCACCATTGATTCTCCTAGGAAACGAGCTACATATCTAAGAAATTTGTGCTGCACTTCCTCAATAAGATGATCATATTTTTTATGCATAGGATTCCAGATAGCCGAAGCATACCGCATACTGCAATAGAGGTCTAACTAAGGAAATGTATAATAGTAAGAACGTATATATATTTGAGAAATGTTTAGCATATCTAGTTATGAATCGTCTAGTTAAGTATAGTGTTTTCTAAAGTCTAAACGCGAAGAGAAATAGACTCCGAAATTCTATACCTCATTTACTATAACACAGTATTTTGCAATTCATGTGGGCAGATTAAGTCCAGCGAGAAGCTCACCATGCACTTCGATATGTCAAGTCTCATGTTGTTATTTTCACACCTTAATTCGAATTTCATATTAGATCTGACTGCAGCTAATAAGTGTTTTGCATATCATGAATTATTTTAAAGATTGTAAAATCATCCGCGAATAACAAAAATTCCGAATGAGCAAACATTTTACAAAGATCATTAATAAATATATTAAAAAATATGTTTAGTACAAGATGTGATCCTTGAGAAACACCTGAGCTAACCACCAATTTTTACTATTATTATATTGAATCGTCCGGCGAGGGATCGCATTCGTCGATATCGTGCGACTGCGTTCCGCGTCGAGGACGTTTTTGCGAGCGAGGAACAATGCCCGGATAAAGATTTTCCACGAAGGTGAACGCGATTATAATTTCCGGGCAATCCGACCTCAACCTCGCGGCGGTTTCAAAATCGAGCGAGTCGTGTGATTTCGCGAGGATCGTCGTGAAGTTTCAGAAATAGTCAAAGCCTCAAAGAAGAGATTTTTTGCGGCTCTCGTAACAGGTAGATTTTGAACGTAAAACTCGGGTAAGAAGGAAAGCCGAGGACGTAAATTCTTGTAGCGCTCGAGGCTCCCGGAGTTACTCACTCGCGACGACGAGAAGAGACCGTAACACGCTACGGATTGCTCGTAACAACGCCTGAACCGTTGTTCCTGTTGCTGCTGGTTAATAGGCAGATGCGATCGCGCGATCGACAACGCGATGCCGCGCGGAAGGCACGCTTCCGGACAAAAAGTTGGGGCACGCGTTAATGCGTCAATTAGATAAGCATTTACCATTTCCAAAATTCGACTCGTCGAATAACAGAAACAGTTCTTAGATTGATATAACCTCGCACTGTTCTTATCGATACCATTAAAGGCTTCGTAGAATGTTAAGAGATAGTCTTCACAGAATTGTGGTAATGAATATTTTCTTCGCTTGGTATTTTACGCTTCATACGATAAAACGCATTCGAACGGAGTCGCGAGGACTGTTCGACTGATTCGATTAATACCCCGTATCAATTTGACCCTCAGCCTTTCCGGACATATAATACAACCTCGGAGATATCGGAATATAATGGCTTTCCTCGAATTAATGGAAATCGATTTTAGGAGCGGACGCGCGCTCGCTGGTTGCAGCTTCCCATTAGGGCAGAATCCGAGACGTGCACGGAAATAATTGAAAGCTATCCGGTCAACATCGAGTTTGTCCTAACGTTTTTCGTTAATCGAGCAACCGCGCGGGGCGCGCGGCGCGGCGGCAGCACCCTCCGACGATAAATTCGATTAAGGAACGGGTCGGATAATAATTCCTCGACCGAATATTCCAGTTAACACCAATCATCCGCGATCGCACGAATCACGACAATCTTTTCTGTTCCCCGAACAAAGAATGCAGGCAGTCGTCAGGACTCCACGATAATTGACATTCCTCTCGGGGACGTGAAGAGAGAAGAGAGAACGCGAAACGCATTAACCCAATTAAGGGAGGCGACAATGACGAATCGCTGTTTCCAGAGCGATATCGTTATCAGCGAACAATGACCATGGTCAGTGGAACGATTCACGGGATTTCTTTGTTTCCGAGCGCGAGTCTCTGCTATCCGCCGCCGCGAGTCGCACGCTCGAACAACCGATAACCTCGCGGAGGGAAACCGAGTAGCCTTACATCGACAGTTCCTTTCAATTTCTCCGCGTTTTTCTACCGGAAAATATAACGGTCATTACCGCAACGTGTGTTTCCGCTCTGAATATCGCGCGGCGCGGACGGAATCGCCCGCAAACGATTCTCCGCTCGCTAGGCTAACCTATTCGCTTGGGGGAATTCGAGAGTTAAACCCAGATAAGGGTGACGTGGCAAATGAACGCGTTCAGCGTTAAGCCGGATCCGCGTATCCCCGGGTGGAGGAACGATCCCGCTGACGGGTTAATCGTCGCGGGCAAGAGCCAGATGCGCGAGGATCGCGAGGATCGCGGCGCGGAGAGAACGCGAGTAAAGAAAAATACCGGGTGCGGCGTATGCAAAGAGCGAGAGAGACAGCAAGAGAGAGAGAGAAAGAGAGAGAGAGAGAGGGGGGGGAGAGGGAAGGGAAAGGCTATCGGCGAAGTTAGCCATTCTTTCGCGGCGGCAGGAAATGAAAACCGGCTCTCTAAGGAGCCTCGACAACGGTACCGACGAGCATATGGCGAACGCCCTGGCGATTTCCATGACACGCGGCGACGATTTCGCGTTCGCTCGTTCGAGGCTCGGTCTGCGCTCAGAAACGACCGTGGAGAGTTTTCGTGCGTCGCAGCAGGACGCGTGCGTAAAGCGCAACCTTGAGAGAGCAGCGCAGCTCGAAATTATTAATCGCCTGCTTGCGCGGGTTCCTTCCCCCTGCCGCGACATCGGAACGGAAGCGGGAGAAAAAGAACCGAGCGGTGCATTTCCGACCGGGATACACAAGCAACGTTAGGCCTTTGTATCTTGACCCGGACTATTATACCTCGTAAATTAGTAAAGTGGCTAACGGCCGATGGATAAAGGTTCTCGGTAATTCGTTCTCCGCCGGAGATCTTTCTTGAAGTTTCACGAGGATTGCCCGTGTCACTGAAGCGAAATTGAGTCGAGCGAGGAGACATTTAACTCGAGGTTTTCCTTTTGTAACGCTAAAAAATATAGACAGATTTTAAATTTTCATCGCGCCTTGTTGTTACTGGCCCATTCTTCAGAATTTCTACTGTTTATTTATTTATTTTACGGGAGAGCATTTCCATCGATCTCAGAATTCTGCAGAGTTTGTACTCTTGCTAATAATCCTAGCAACAGGTTTGACATTTTTTACAAGTAACATCCACATGTTTAGATATGAATTGCATAGAATGTTCGACGAATATAGTAAACTAGTATTTAATCCCCAAGGTTGTTTTTCAGTTCGAGTTTAATACTTTCACTTAATATTAATTTTTACTGAAGTGATATGTAAATAGAAATAAAGCTTAGAAACATCATGAGATAATAATGCAAAATAATCTCACTGTAAATTAAAATTGCCCAAATAAAAAAAAATAATTAATAGTTTATAGTTGTGTAGGACCACAGCGGCTCCAAAAATACACTCAAAGGTTAATTGCTGATGAACTGTGGAATGGACTGCATAATTTTGCATGTTATTCTGTCTCATATCATTTATAATTCAACTTATTTTTATTGTTATCTTGTGTGATGTAAGGTGTTTTATATTTATAGTAATCGTTGGGTTCTACCCTAACAGATAAATTCATTAATTAATAAAACATCAAAAACTTGAAATTAAACAGACATCTGAGGATTTCGTGACGCGACATCATACAGTTCTCACAGTTGAAGATTACGGATGTGAATCAAGTTTTTAAGCAAGAGATTTCCCGACGTTTCGCTAGCATTGCAGCTGGCGTTTTCAGGGGTCAAGAAACACACTGAAACTGACCCTTCTTCAAAACCAGCTGCAACGTCAGCGAAATTTCGGGAAATCTCTTCCTTAAAGACACTGTTCGCACCCGTAATTCTCAACTATTTGAAATTAAACTCTAAAATATCGGTAGTTTAATTGCAGTTTACTATTTCGGTAGTTTAATTGAAATAAAAATTGAACGAAGTAACACAACACGGTTCCCATCGAAAAGCTACGACTTCGGAACCGCGTACGAATATAGCGTGTAATAGACGGTGTCGATTCTCGTATACGGCACGTTCATTGCCGGAAACGGAAGCTCCACCTTAGTCGCTGACTACGACAACGTTCGTGCGAGCGTACTCGAAGAATGCCGCTCGCAACCAGGCGCTTGAAAATCCGATCGAACGCGGCTTCGTCGTCGAGCGGAGCGTTGATTTCGCCTGTGCGCCAATTAACTGACAACGAACAGGTGAATGCTTTAAGAGTGAAAACCGTACCGATAAATCTAGCGCACGATTGTAAATCGAATTATTAACGCGACCCGTTCGATCTCTCTCGAGTCGAAACGAGTCCAAGCAGACCCAAAATGAACCAATTAAAACGCTGTAACGGCGACTCGGGCGTAAATGGTAGTCGGTTGCGTAGACGCGTGCTATTCGAGGCGCCAATTAATGAAGATGTACGACGCGCGTCTACGACACGCTGCCAAATGGCACAAGTACACGGCTCGGCCACGTACAAACTCTTTCTTGGCCAATGAATGAACGCCCACGCATTTCGATGCCGCGCGGGAAGGTCAACGACCAGATGGAGAAATATCCCGCGAATCGTAATTCGACGAAAATGCAAACGAGCACAAGGCCGCGACGATCGCGCGAGCGCGAGTGCGCCTTTCTGATTCGATGCCAACGCCGAGGTACAACATCCGCTCTTCGAGCTATTAAACGTAGGAAAGCTTTCGCCGTGAAAGGGTTCGCCTGACACCGGCCGATTTGCTCGACACACGTCGATTTGTCAGCGTCAACGTAGGTGGGCGAACCCACGTGCATCTCGGACCTCTCTCCACCCTTGACATGCGACTGCAGTTGCATTCTGCGGTCCTCTGTCGCGATCGCGAGTCTTGGGTCTTCGAGTATCCTGATTCAGCATATGTCTTTCGATCTGCTCGGAAAAATTCAAGCTATCCGATAGGGTAATGGTCCCTATTAATGAACCTGTACCTATTAGTGTGCCTCTATACTTAAATAAATTGTAAGGAAGAATATCTGTAAGAAATAAAAGAAAAACATTTTTTTTTTAAATAAAGTCAAAGTATTAAACTTAATAAAAAAAATATTTTTCTTTAATTTCTAAAGGAATTCCTTTTTTATAACTTATCTAAATGTAAGGGCACACTGATAGGTTCAGGCTCACCAATAGGAACCAGTACCCTATCTTCTATAATATATTCTCATTTGGAATATATATATTCATGTATTTATTTAGATTCATTTGTTGTCCATAAATTTTAATATCCTACATGGCAGAATGATGAAATTTATGAAAAACAAGTGAATATAAATGTTGCAAATAGATATAAATATACAGATATTCCAAGTGAGAAGTAAATTAGAAGAGAAGAAATAACAGAAGCGCACTTTGGCAAAGTTGGTTAGGACACAGATTACTGATGCAAGGGTCCTGGGTTAGAATCCCGTCCCAAGTATCTGAAATTTTTTAGAGTTTGTAACAATATTTACTACACTGTGTTTGGAATTTTCACCAGAAGTGCACCTATCCTGCCAGTGTAGTAAATTTAGAACTTTATGTCTCTTAGTGTAGGTTACCTTGGCACCGAAATTTGAAAAAAATTTATTCTATTGCTTCTTTATTACATCTAATTCAAACTGAGAAATAGATTAGATTAAGGGGCAGAACTACACCGACCCTCTTCTTATTTTGATTTTCATTTCTCTATGAGGTCCCGATTCGCGTCTGTTCGATTTCTCTTTATTCTGAACCCTCTTCTTAATTCCGCGTTGAAAGCGTCGACGGGAAGCTAAGCCCGCAGCTTTCGCCCCATTGTACACACGCGTACATATGTAACGAGCTGTCAGAAATTCGTCGAGCATTTTCTGCAAGCTCTCCGTTGGCCATTCCAAGTGCAAATATTTACCCGTGCCATAGTAATCCGACCGCGATACCATTTGTTCAAGCTGCTTTATCGCGTCGCTTTATCGCGCATAACCCGATACCCCAAGACTGTACCTCAGAGAAATTATGATGGCACTGCTACCGTGACCGTGTCACGTCACACCGCGTATCACGCTGACTCGATGTCACCGAGCGTGCCGATTTTCGCGCATTCCACGGCGAATTCTGCTTTCCGCGTTACGTAACGCGTCAAGCCCTCGTGTGCACGCCCGAAACCAGACGCGCCGATTCGGCTAGAAAATACGGCAACGACGTAATTATCCATATCCCAACGACGAGACCCGGAGAGGACAGTTCCATTCACTCGGCCCATAAATTACGAATCTGTCGGAGAGCCAGAGGACCTTCGTGACTTCAAAGGCACCCACGACCGCTAATATTATATTATTCGACGCCGGTTCCGGCGACCTTAAACGCGTCCGAGTGTCAGACCCCGGTTAGACCTGCCATTTTAATACGGTTAAACCTCCACTTCCGAATAAAAGTTCATCAGTCGCACGAATCCCTCGCATCCGTCGGAACTCTGGACGGCTGGCGCCCAAAATGATTTTCAGGATCGCGCATCGGTGAACGGGGGGCTCTGCCGCGTACGCGAGGAATGCGTCCCGATGCGTCGCGAGCGACGCGCGGCGTACAGCGCGCACTTGCACCGCCATACGCGTGCACGCTCACTTCCCGTGAAACTTTTGTCTCGCTGGAACCGACCATCGATATCTCCTTCCTTGCACGTGCAAAACACCGCCACCCTTCCTCCTCAACCGCTTCCCTGGCCCCGCGCGTCCATCCTCTCTAACTGTG
Source organism: Perdita meconis (assembly GCA_030770465.2). Classification (NCBI taxonomy): domain Eukaryota; kingdom Metazoa; phylum Arthropoda; class Insecta; order Hymenoptera; family Andrenidae; genus Perdita; species Perdita meconis. The sequence goes on from JASKOS020000007.1 coordinate 7,700,668, forward strand.
TACTCGGAATCGGGCACGCTTCGACGATGGCCACGAGCACTCGCGAACCGTTCAAAGGGAAAGTAAATTTTTAAACGTCTTCCGTCGATGCATTCGCGTCACGAGCGACCGACGACGCCGACGATGAATCTTTCAAGCGGAATATGCGCCGACGCTTTTGTCCGCGGCGAGCTTGGACCAGCGTTCCTCTACGCTCCTCGCAGTTTCGCGTATCGGTTCCACGCATTCACCTCGAATGGACGCGGGTTCGCCTCTCGCTTCCGATTTGCCTGTTCGAGAAAACGGGGACGACGCGTCGCTGAACCCGCGGCTACACGAATTCTTCGCAATCCCGATCTAGCTCTCTCCGTCTGAGATGCCAGGCACGTGCGAGCGTACGATGGAATGCACACGGCTCGCGCATAATTAACGCCCGAAACTCCGTTTCTTTCCGCGCCGAGGCAGACACCGATGCAACTCGTTTCTCTCTCAAGTGTTTGCTGTCCGAACACGCGTGCACGCTCGTGTTAAAGAAGTTCACCTCGTTTCGGAGATCATCCGGTCCTCCGCAGGTACACGATTCAGGGGACAAAAGTAATTCGTCGATACGCCATGATCCATCCGAAGGTCTAACGATACACGGCTACCGTGGACCGCGGTGGGTCGTGGTGTTGTTCCAGCAAGACGGTAAATCACCGACATCCGAGCAATTAAGTTCCAATTAAGCGTCACGAGACAGTCCTCGACGCTGATTTCATTCATAGGGGTAGGCCACGCGGAGGCCACAAGGTCTACACGAGGAACGTGACCACGGTGGTCTTCTGTCCACGGACACCAAAGTCCGCTCACGTACTCGCGTTTCGAGACGATCGAGAGCGACTCGCAAGAGGGTGAAAACCGACGAGCCGTTATCGAGCCATCGAATGAATTGCTTGCTTTCTTCCGGGAAACGCTGGATGTAGCGGACCTCGATGCGACGCATGGTGAGGTACTGTCGCCGAAAAACTAGATAAAATCCCATTTCAAAAATTTTGTGTAAATCGCAAGAGTGCTGGCTTCTCTAAAAGATACTAATCTTTACAAACAAATTTAAAACCTAATGTGCACATCGCGGTTACAATAAACTCATAACCCAAGAAGGTGCATGTGACCTTAAATGTTTTTAAAAATCCCAATTTTTATACTGATGTATGTCAAGAGATACAGTAGAGAAAACAAAATAGAATGAGAGACATAAAATAAAATACAATAAAAATAATAAAAAATGATAAATGAGTGAGACAGTGAATCATAATTTATGCATTTATGGCAATCCTGAGGATGCTAAAAATCTGCGGTATTATTAATATACGCCAAAATATACAAAATATCAAAAATATAACTCAAGTTAGAATACTTAGAAAATTAAACATACTGTTATTCAAGTTCCAGTTCTTTATTTGTGCTTGACAAAATTTTAGTTTGCATAAAAATCCACAGTCTAATCATAATACACTCTGCTAGATAGTACTAATCTTATTACCAATAATGATAATTCTAAAAGAAGTTAATGGAGTATCCAATAAGTCGACTGTCATAGGAAATGAATTACCTCTTATACAAACACTGTAAGTTATCGGGTCGTGTTGAATGATTTTAGATCTGTAGAATTTTATATTAACAAAGTAGAACGTGTCGTTAAGGTCTACTAGACGTGTTGAAACTAATAAGCCATAAAATCTGTCAACATTTGATATAATTATTAATACGAAGTTAACACATACTATTTAGTTCTGCAATAGAAAACTCTGCACTTTCTGCACTAGTTCAGCTAGTGCAGAAATAGAAAACGAACCTACATATGGTGTCCTTTACTATCCTGTTACCTCGCCGCTATCCTCACCGCTCACCGCTTCACTATATTTGCAACCTTAGTTTCAAGTGCCTACACCGCGTCAGGTAGAAAGTCGTCAATTGTTTCGGGGGAAAAAAACCCTCCCCGCTAAGGAATTTAACCCAGACCTATTCTCGATCACGTTTTTAATATTTAAACTTTTTTTGTGTATAACTCGAAAACCGAAGCCGACCGAAAAAATTGTTTAGAATGTTGTGTTTTACAACATATTTGAAGGTCATCAAAATCGGTGAGTCGCACATCGACAGGTTGACCAAAAATGATTATGCGTCGGTGTCTGGAAGAAGGACGCAATAGGCTTAACAGAACCCACATATTTACCTACGTAATACTCTCCATAATTGAAACAGCCGCTTAATCGAGTCAAAACATATCATTTAGTCCCAATGTTTCCCAAATAACTGGAATTCAGAGTACATATAATTTACGAAATAGCAGCGTTTAACAAACCCACCATTTTCCGCGAAGAAAAAGGTGTCCTTCCTCCAATTATGTGAACATAAATTATGGTCGAAAGTTGTCGAGTTAAACGGTGTACATCTCGACGATTATTCTAGAGGAGTCTCGCTCGAATGTAACTTTTCCCCTTTGTCGCGCGCAATTATTTCCGCGAGGACTCATCGTTGGCGGTGCGCGCGAACGCCGTGAAAATGGAAAATGGAAGGGAAAAAAGATGGGTAACGATTTTTTCCCCGCGAGTAGAGATGTTAACGCCAAATGTCCGTTCACTGATTTAAATGGCCGTTGAACGGGAATGGCGCGCGCGAGGAACAGATGTAAACGCGTCCATTTAAATTAACGGTGCGCGGTACTTTTTACTCTCGCGAGCCGTGCACGAGCGAACGCGCCGAGAAAAAGCTCGACCGTGGAAGGTCGAGACCCGACAGATGTGTGCGCGTTTTTAAATAACCCGAAAGTGTTCATTGTTTTCGACGACGGGTGAAAAACGATCGAGGGGATTCCTAGCCGAGGCAATCGTACGAATCGACGCAGAAACTCGCCGCGGCGCGTCGAGGACCGTTACTATTCACTGCGCTTGCAAATTATTTGGCAAACGAAAGGCTCCTGCCATCGGCCGAACTTCCGAATCTCCTGCCAATTTTTAACAGAATTATACCGCGCAGCAAAGTTTCGAGAGTTCGTGTTTTCGGTGAAAAGCGCAGTGCTTTCTTAATTGCGGTAGAATCGTGAAAAGAAATACAGTTGATATTACCTTCCCTAATTAACAAAGTTTCAGAAGGCAACGTTTCAACGGCAACGCACGCACTCCAAATGACGCGCGCTTAATTTCTTTTATACGGTTCATTATGGAACGCTTTCACCCATTAAGGAAGCTATACGACCTCGGCCTTATCGATATTGCATCTGTGCAAATCGACGAATGCAATTTACTCCGAAAGTAAGAATGGAAATCGACGAGTAGCCTCGCCGCGCGATTGCCGAGTCAGGCGCAGAACTCGCGCCGCGGCGAAATGCGCAAACTGAGATTGAATGACCATAGAAGCTACCTTTTGTCGACTCGTCTGATTCATTCCGCACCATTTTCGAGACAATTAGTAGCACACTGTACGGGCTGGCTGTTCGCCGAGGGACCGACGCGACGCGACGCGACGCGACGCAACGGTGCGCACCGTGATTCGTATTTCGAAGCGCGCGAGCGCGACAGACGGAAGCGAACATTTACTACTTTTACCGGCGGGAAAACAAACTCGTTAGCATCCAGCCTGGAATATCAATGAGCCGAGCCGCGTAAAAACCAAACTGGAATCCGTGAAGAAGAACTGGATTTGATACTTTTAAAAATACCTTCGATATACAAGAGGGGAAAGGAATATTTCCACTTGCCCGATGAGAAAGAAACGATCGTCCTCTCGTTTCTCGCGTCGCAATCCACAGCAAATTTGAGACCACTGTACGCCGCCGATTCCGCGCCAAGAAAAATAATTCCGCTTCCCTCACTGTGTTGGTTTCGAATTTACAAACACGAAAGTTTGACGTCCCCAACCGTTTTGGCGAAAAAGGACGACTACGTATAATCGACTGACTCGGCGAAGACGCTCTTCGAGACTTCCCAAGGCAATAAAACTGGTAGGGATTCCGTTGGATGGTTTACTTTATCCCGTAGAATGGTTCGAAGTGCAATAAACGACTCGATCCGTGCACGGTCTTCGTTCAAACAGAATCGTTTATCTGTGTCGCGAAGGCCTTCGAAATCTTTCAGTCATATCCGGTGAAACTTCGATCCGTGCCTCGGCAAAAACAACACTTACCCCCCGGGCCAACTGATAACACGACTTTGAACGCTTTATCTCGAAAACGAATACACATTCGGGTGCCAAAGTTCGATTAACATAACTCTGAATCACCCTTCTGTACACATTTTTTGTATTGCAAATGGAATACAATTTGATGCACTTTGAACATTATCGCACAAACTATGGCTTTTGTAATTGTATTTATCGCATGTCTATGCATATCAACCTTATATAACATAATACAGTACGTAACAAAAAAATAGAACCACTTGCAGAGAAATAAAAACTTTAGAAAACATTATGACTTCAAGAAATAAATCTTTTCAGTCATTTATAGATTTTCCACCACTTTTTATTCATAAATTCATGCTCTTCGTCATCGAATCAGCTAGAATTGCAGCTACTATAGAGTAACGCGATTCTAGGTCTTCTACATTGCGATTTTCAATTAGAAGTTATATTAACTAATGATTTACCATGTACCGTTAAGGAACTAGTTTTCGATCAATTCCTGAAATAAATCGTTCTTTTAAGTTTATGTCAACAAGTCATTATTTAAAATAATTTCTGAAGTAAAGATTGACTATTCAAAAATACAAACAGGTAGTATTGTGCGTTTTCGTGAAAATAGATGTGAAAGGTAGCACGTTTGCAGAAAGTGCTTATTGAAGGCCATGTCTGACTGACGATCTATTTATGCTGTTGCAACCACTGAAGGTTATTTTCATACATTTTGCTTATTAAATAGTTTATTTACAATGTAGAGCAAGAATTTGAGTAATTTATATATAATTTTTATTTAAAAAGTAATGATCAATTATTTATTTCCAATGTTTTGTCGTGTAACTAGTTTTTTGGTCACCTAAATAATAAATAGGTTTGAACACAAAATTACAAAAAAAAAGTATTAAATTTACATTATTATACTAAATATAATTTATTTTTTATTACCACAAGCTTCTTTTGCTTATTTTGTTTCTTTTTAATTGGTATTTGCATTTTGCAGTGCATTTCAGATGATCAAAAACTAGTTCCCAATCACCATATTATTCTGTAGCTTGTAAATAATTCAATTATACTTATTTTCAACTTTTTAAAAGCCTTTCTTGAAAACGAAACATAAATTTATCTTTTAATAATAAAAAAAAAAAACTATGGTTCAGGATTTTATCAGGTCAAAAAAAATATTACTTCGGGAAGGTCCCGAAAATGATCAAAAACTAGTTCCTTAACGGTATATCACGTATATATTGAAGGATTCCGGATAGAGTTAATACCAGGATATTTCATTAGCTGTGTGAAAATGTTGATTGTTCGTTTTTGTTCGTTCAGAACAAAACTGTACATTTTTATTCCATTACTATTTTCTTCCTTTATATGTACCAAAGGGGTTATCCGTTAATAATAATAAACGAAAATAAATAAATACGTGGAATACGCCGATCGACGCGCCGGGATTTAAATTATTCCGGTAGCAAAGGGTTATCGTATCCCCGAATTGTACACGGAACGATTGGAATATAATGGAATAAAGGCATTGTTTAAAATTTTCATGAGGAGGCAACGTCCGTGGAGGGAGGACGGGATTATTGGCAACGCGGGCGATCCTCGAGGGAGAGGAATTTCAGTTCGCAAGGGTCGTCTAGTCGAGTCGGTGGCGATCGAAGTAACGATCCGTTCCACGAAACTCGAAAATTCGCGTGGACAGAAAGCCACGAGAGCGTTTTCCCCCCGCGCGGCGACACGCCACGAGGACGTCCACGCACCACCCACTACTCGGTCGAGCCGATTCGTGGCGAACTACGCTTCCACCGGGTTCGACGGTGCACTCTCGACGACGAGGGTCGGTGCCGCTTTCGTATTGATTGTATGTCGGATGATTCATGGGGTTCTCTCCAACGGTGGCCACCCCCGCAATATTCTAAGCCGACAGACACGACCAACCCCATGCCTACGAGCTTATCCCTATGCGGAGAAACGGAGGGACACCGTTCGAGGGAGATACTCGAGGGCAAGGCGAAGGACGTTAGGCCGGACTGTCCTGGCTTCGGGAAACAATCGCTGCTTTATTCATTAACGGGGTAATATAGGTATTACATTGCTGTTGACGAACTTTTGAGTGTGATTTAAAAAGTTACTAATAACGCAAAATATTTGCACGTTTTGCGATTCTTTAATGAGGACATGACACACATTTTAAAATTGAACCTAATAAAATATTAAAGCAGAAGATTGCGAGCGATCAACCGCCAAATGGACCATTCGGCAAGATTCACACTATCAACGCAATGTCACTCCAAACTTTGTATCCAAGCTATGAAACTATTGTACCTCTCAACCAGAATATTCGCTCCCGTGATATTTTTCGGAGTCAAAAGTTGTTCGCAATGTATCGCGCGGGTTTCATTTGTCAAATCGGGCAAGGTTTTTGGATAGCAGCACAACAGGTTTTTGGGAGCGAATCGAGACGCAGGCGTACACGCCGACGATGCACGCGTGTATGCGCGTCGCTTGCAGCACATCTGGCCCGAGATTCAAGGCCGGACAATCAACTTAGTGTGTAAAAGGGACCTTTCCTCTCGACGTACGCGCGCGAGTACATACGTACACGATCCCTCTATGATATTCAAGGACAAACGCTTCCCCGATGGCGTTATTTATAATCCTTATATCGCGATGGAAGCCGAAGACGATTCGCGCGAGAAACGTGGAGAAGAGCGAGTAGGTGGAGCCGCAAACATCGTGCAAGGTCGATCGAGTGATTAAGAGAAGCCCAATTTCGTTTCGATTTTGGGAATGGCTGGGAATTAAGGCGAGGCTCTTTATTGATTCGACGTTTATCTCTCGCGAAGCTGAGCTACTCGTACTGCGCGGTATCAGTTAGATTCGCATTCGTTTCGCGTTGTACGGGGTATATAAAAATTATATGCCATGACCGCGCTAAGTACAATTCTATATTCTCGGTTTAGTGGAAAATGATGCGAGAAAGCTGCCGCAAAATTGACCTTGATTTTGGAATTAGGGGTTACAGGGTCAAACATTTTGTTTTGCTTGAATTGCGTTCTACTCATTTATTTATTTATTTTACGGGGTGGACCCCTTGATATATAAAGTTTGAATGTAGAAAACAGTAATTTATAAAACTGAACTAAACGAAGCGATTATCACATGAAATAATGTAAGATAAGCACGCAAATAGATGGATGATACTCAGTAGATGGAGAGATTTAAAATTAATCGATAATTATGAAGAAACTATATTTTTAATTTATATTATTGTTTGTTTATATTATAGAGAAATTGTTTGCTGTGTTAAAGATCTAACATTTTCAAAAAGGTGTATATAAGACGCAATACTTTGTATGCGCAAAAATATTTCATAATGGTTGGATTCTACATGAGAAGCAAAAATGAATCATCATGTATTGAGAATAACTGTGAATATAGGATAGCAATCAAATGTTTACTATGACATTAGTATTAATGTTATTGATGTTATATTGTATGTACTTCACTTTGTAACGATCCTTCATACAATAAAGACAGAAAGAACTTCTAAAAGAAGAAAAAGTCAATATTTGAAATTGCCATATTGTCATAATCCAATAATGATATTATCCATTTACTGGTAATACAAGCTATGAGTAGAATTTTGATAATTTTACGACTGAATAAATTAATTCTACTACATACAACTAAGTTTTTCTTAAACTTTATATATTTTTTTGTACAAAGTGTTTGTACTTTGATTATAAAACAAGTATGTACAATTTGTAAGCAAAATCTTAATACAAATCTCTTGCTTACCCTAATTAAAACAAGAAAACCAATATACTACAAAATAGGTTACAAAGATTGCTTTAAGTATAGTTTAAGGATAGGCCGAATATATCTATTTTAAGATGGGCAAGGTTCGGATGTAAAGGCGTACGATTTATCCAATCGATATGATTGATCGATGATCCATAATTTGTGCGATGATCTTCCATTTGCATCACATGATGTCCTCTTAGACATCTAAATGGTACAAGCAGTAAAAATAATTCGATCTCATCGCAAGGGCCAACTTTACGAAAGAAACCATGACTCGCAACTGAATGATGGCTTTTGAAAATGGTGTTCAAGTTCTTGAGATGTTACATTTCTGAGGAGCAGCCAACGAAGTAGTATACTTTTAAACGTCTCATGTAAAATTTGATCTTATTTTTTTTTTTAAACGTCAAGATCGAAGCTAATTTTGCGGCACCCGTCTTACATAATTTACTATAAATTTGAGGATGTAAAATCGCGTTATAAGGGCGGTGACGTATAATTTTTATACACCCTATACAGTAAATACTGAAAACTGGGGGAAAATAAGTCGATGCTTTGGAGCTAACGTATTAAGTATTGTACAGTATTATAAAGAATCGAAAGATCGGAGTCAGATAATATCCAGAAAAGAAGACGAGATCCGGGCGTCGTCGTGTCTGCTTTTTTCCAGCGGCCCCTCTTCAGGGAGACAGGAGTTTACGACAACCATTCATCCCGTCGTAGCTACTTAAAATGTAAATATGCACTGGGAGTGTTTGTATGTTTGAAGATGATAATGCGAACCAAGCAAAGTTCCCCACTCGACCGCCCGAGGGTTTTGATAACCGCCTTGTAAATAGTACCACCAACCAACCCGAGGTTGGGACATCCGTCGGGGAAGAGGGAGAAATCGATCGATCGCGAAATCTTCGTGGGCAGAACGTTCGATTCGATCTACCGCTCCCCTCTGTTCCGGTATCTTTTGGCTTCGGTATAACGTTACCCACAAAGGTGGTCAGCGTGCCATCGAGCCGACGCGACGCGCCTGCTCGCTCCTTTATCGCTTCGCGCGTTCGACTTCAAAAACTGCGCTCTCTTCGAGCCACGATTTTCAAACGCAGTTTACTTTCTAATAGCCTCGCGGGTTCCTCGATGCAACGCGAACACAGCCACTTTCGGAGGAAAAATCTGGGAGACCTTTACCGCGCGATACTCGACACATGCGATCCTCTTTTGGCCTAATCTGAGAAGATGATCTCCGCTCGTCGCGGGATCGCGGGACTTGCGAAAGGGACGAATCGCTCTTTTCGCTTGTTAGATGCTACACAGCCTTTCTCGATGCATGGGAAAACCGCGTGCACCGATTTCCTATGGACCTAACAGGAACTGTGTTCCAGTTTTTTTTTTGTCAAGTTCATCGTTGGGAAGAGCTACGATTTTAAAATACGCCCTGTGACGTAGACCTTTGAACCGAAGCCTAAAACTAGATAACAATTTGGAATTACACGGCGCGCTCGAAAACCGACTCATCCGTAGTTACCTAATCTCGGTGGAAAGTTCTGGGAACCGGAGGAGAAGCGGAGAGAAGACTGCCTAGTCATGCGAAGGCAGACAGGGCGCGATGGTTGTGCGCAGCTCCGAGAAAGCCCAATCGAACGCAACCGACTAAGTACGTTCGTCTGCCGGAACTTTCCGTCGAACTTTACTAATTAACTTTTTGCGTCGCGATGAAGTTCGATGACGAATCCGGGACCGAGTAAAATGCTAGTAATTAACGTTCGTTGACGAGCACGGTCGTTTAATTACGCTGCCGTTGTTCCGTAAATGGGATAACACAGGCTGCAAGAATTCGCAAATTTTCAGAGCGTCTGACGAGTCAAACTGATGAGAAATCGACGAAACAATGATCTCCGATTACGGTTTCCTCTCGTTAAATTAGAAATACAAGGCACTGACCCGGGACAAGGGGAGCAAACCTGTTGGTCGGTTCTGATCCATCACGGGCAGAAGCGACGTACTTACATAAGCCGCAAAGTATAGCACCGGCACGAGTATAACCGCGTAAAACCGTGAGCAGCGGTTCGAGAGGCTCTGGTTTAGAGATTAATCCGCTCGCGGCGAGATCGCGCGTTAATTCGATACTTCCTGCTCGCTGGACGCGCCCTAATGTTTTTCTTCGATATTATATTCCCCCGTCTTCGTCGACTTTTCGTCTGTTCTCGAGCGAAACGCGTCGAAATAAGTTCAACTGCGAAAATGGAAGTCAGGATTGCGCGAGAAGTACTCGGACGAATCTCCGCGACTGGCAAACTTTTTCTAGCTCGTGCACGCGAAATCGCGCGTATTCGAGGCTCAAAGGACCGTCAGGGCCGACGAATCGTGCAACCTTGCGGGCAACCTTCGGCAGGTATACACGGAGCGAAACGCGGCGCGATGTCGGGATAACCGGTTTCCGCGATGTACGTTTGTCGAAACGCCTTAATTACCAGGACCTCAGCTCGTCCTTTCGCCTCTCCTTCTCGATTCCTTCGAACGTCGCAGGGCCGTACGCCAGACGCTACGCGCCCGATCGGGTCACGGCTGGAAGTCGGTTTCGCAACGAATGCGTTCGGGACGGCGCGGCGTGATCCGGCGGTGGAACACCCGATGATAAGGTGAATGTCCCAATTTCTGCTCATTTAAGCGTTCTCTCGTTATGAAAAAAAATATAAAACATTTGTTTGCAGTAAAAATTTGCGAAGTAATTGATTAATACCTCGATAATGAATCCATTAATTCAAAAATATTTTAAAAAGATGTTATATGACGTTTAATTATTAATAATGGCCAATTCAATGTAGTACTTTAAATGGCCGTATTTCTGATCACGACAAATAACTCACAAAAAAATCCAGTAAAAATCCAGAGTAAAATACAGTAAACGTTTTTAGTATTAAATACGATTTATTTCTGCACACACTACATTCGGTCCGATTATCGAATCACAATGAAATTGCTGTTCTTTAGTCTAAGCAGTACGAATACGATCAGAACGAGTAAGTTCCTTGTTCTAAAATTTTTTTCGTTGCTTACGTAGCACTTTCTTGCTAACAAACCTGTGCATCACTCGCGTGTATGATCAAAGAACTCATAATTATTTTTTTACGATTATAGTACAAACGTAACATTTATAATAATAAGAAAAATACGAAGTGATTAGAAATCGGGACATGAGCAGAAATTGGGACATTCACCTTACTCTGGGTTCGACGGCGTGAACCATCGGTGATTCGTCGCGCAATCCTCCTATCTGCCGATGTGACTCGCGAGTGAACGACTGATGTAACGCGATTTCATTGTTTATTTATGTATTTGTGGGATGGAATTCCCATTAGTGTACAATGAAAGTATTTCGCAATGCATACGTAGAGGACGCAATAACCTATACATATATGGTACCTCTATATGTTCTTTTAAAAAGAAGATTCGCCTATAACTTCTCCGTTTAATATATTGTTGTTAGTCTGCAGTGTTATTTTCATTGACATGTCTTTTTTTGTATTTTCAGTAATATATTATATTAATTCCACTTGTTTCTAGCGTATACGTTCTCAGAACAACAACATTGTATCATTGTACACTAATGGGAATTAGTTCCCGTTTAATTGAAATAAATAAATAACCGACAACAAAATACATAAATGAAAAAGAAAAAGAAAATAGCATTAAAACGCAGCATCAACACAAAAACGTTTTTTTGCTTTCTAAAATTATAAGTTTAAGCTTTCTCATGATGGGATGATAATTATGATTGGTGATTGACATTTTCTGCCTTGACTTAAACACGGCGAACCTAAGAAATTGTTGCTGTACTCCTTCAAGCTTTTGTTTGCGTTTAGCGAAGTAGAGAGCCATATTACCGAGACATTCTACCACTTACAGTATTCTCTCGCTATAAGTTCGCCGTTTTCGTCGCTTCATCGAGCAATAGTATGCGTAAGGCAGATGTTCGTGAAGGTAATGGAATAATGGAATCGATAGCTTTTTGTACGTCGTCAATGCTTACAGTAAAATTGAAGAGTGGCTCGATGAAGCGACGAAAACGGCGAACTTGTAGCGAGGGAACACTGTACTAACTTACTGTACTTAAACAGTATAAAAGTCTAAAAGACTGTAATACATCAGCGTACTTGGGTTAACAAATTTCGCTGACGAATCGCTTAAGAAAGCCAAAGGTTTTATACGCTTTTAACGTCACTCCCTGAATATAAGCGGAAAAATTAAGATGCGGTGTAAAAAGAAGTTTCTTGCTCTCCGCGCCGACGAGCAGCCGAACAGTTACGCTAGTTTTACACTAGCAGTCACGGTACGGTCAGATCGTCATAATAATTGAAGGAGACAAGCTTTTTTTTTGTTTCAACTACTGTGACCGCTAGTGGGAATCTAGCTTTATCCGATTTTTGATCGTAACGGGAAGTGATCCGCGAACTGCTGCCCGGAAATCCACCCTCCTTTCGCGCCGCCCTTTCCTGGCATCCAAAATTCATTAGTAGACGGAGCGCCGCGTTTAATCTGGCAAAGTGCAGCCGAGGAAAACTCGGCGCAGAGGCGTGCGAGCTAACAACCGCCTTAAATCTCGGATCCGCGCGGATTCGTGTTATTGCGCAACACTCGAGTTTTCAATAAACGATACTGTGAGGGAACGTCGAGAGACTCGATCTTCCACGGCAGTCTGATGAGATTTCTGGAATTTGTTCGTACCACGCGAGATAGGCGCTCGATCGCGTTTCGCACGGTGCGGCGCATCGAAAGGGACTATCCTCTCGGAGGATATCCGCGCCACGCGGAGATCGAAAATTCGCCGGGCGCCCGAGAGCTTAAGGTTCATCCTCGAACGGCGATCGATGCAATCTCGTCGGCTGGCATTATGCTCCGAAGGATCGGAGAGCGACTCGTCGACTCGAGATACGACACGCAGAAACGTTCACCAGGTCCTGCGGAACGGTTTACCGTTTCCTCGCTAACCGATTCACCGCTGCGAGGCCGCGGCAGTCTCTTCTTCTTCGCCTCGCTCTTCGAATTTCCTCTCTCGCCCCGATCTACCGATCGCCAGTACATGTCGCGAAGAACGGAACGATATCTCCTCTCTCTTTCGCCTTCGACCCCGCGCCCCTCTCCTGCGCTCGGCGAACTGCCCGCGCTCTATTCACGCGCGATACAACATACAACACACCAACAGAGATTATCGGTTGTCCGTATGACTCACTCTCGAATAGCGGCAAGCTACACGCTCTACGCGGCGAGTACGTATAACCGGCTCCCGTTGATAATCCATTAAATACCCGATGAAATTCGGGTGACGAAGGGAAGAGTCCAGTGGTGCGCGGATGTGACTGAGAATGCAGCGAAATCTAGTTTAAAGGATCATTTCGTCTATGAAGGAATTTAAATTTTCTTTTTGTAATCGAAAGGGCCAAAGGGTGTTTACACGTTTATAATGATCAGACTGCGGATAATTTATATTTTCCAGGGTATAGAAGAAGAAAAGCAATTTAAATAAAACCGTCTTTCTCTTCTAAATATGATAAAATCTATTAAATTTTCAATGTTTCAAGTTTTTTTGTATTTATGCGCAGTCTTATGCATTTTGGCACATTTAAGGGAGAGCTTGGGTTTAGGGCTCCTTAAAATAAGCTAATCCTTTCAGATTTTGTTTTTACAAAACTATGAAGCGAATCATTTCAAAATTTGCAGGTTGTGTTACTTCATATTTAAACAATAAAAGACAATTTTTTGGTTAAAAAATTGTCCGCAGAAACGGATATACACACATAAATCAGTTCGTATCGCTAGCGTGTCAAGTTTGCGAGAATTCTGGAGCCTTTAACTCTTCTCTAGAACAAAAAAAAACCAAGGATTTTCATATTCCTCATATAACTACATTGTCGATAAACATCCAACTTTTATAGAGAAATTGAAATTAAACAATTATTTGAAAATTTTTTATTTAAATCATTACGTTTCTTTTGAAGTCCTACCAATTTAGCAATTTTATATTTTTTTATAGACTTTAAGGTTCATCGACAACGTAATTGTATGAGAAATAAAAACATTCTTGGTTGTTTCGTTTTAGAGGAGAATTAAAAGCTTCAGAAGTCCCGCAAATTTGACATTCCGACGATCAGACCCCTACAGGCTTATTGATATAACTGTGCTTCTAAAGGCAATTGATCCTACAGACTTATTGGTATAACTGTTTCTAAAGGCAATTTCTTAAAGAAAAAATGAATTTGTCTTGTTTAAATATGAAATAACACAGTCTACGAATTTCGAAATGATTCGCTGTATATGTAGTTCGGTAAAAAAATGGAAATCCCGAAAATCAATATACTTTTCCTGTCCTAAACCAAGCTCCCCCCCCCCCCCCTCAAAATAACTATAAATGCATAAACATCCGCAGTCTAATAATAAATAAATAATGGAAATCCTAGAACACGAGCAGATAAGCGCAGAAATCTATGTTGAATACCTTCCACATTATTTATTTATTTATTTATTTATTTCAATTAAACTGGAAGTAATTCCCATTAGTGTACAACGATACAAACAGTGTTTTTCTGATAACGTATACGCTAGTGACAAGTGGAATTAATATAATATATTGCTGAAAATACTAAAAAGACAATATATTAAACGGAGAAGTTATAGGTGAATCTTCTTTTTAAAAGAACATATAGAGGTACCAAATAATTCCAAGTCCCTCTTAGAAGCATTCACGTCTTCGCATATACGATTAACAGGATCAGTATTAGAGAATTTAGTAATGTATCCATGTGTGCGGAAGGACATTGAAGGCTTAGTGACCAAGTTGGCGCATAAAAGTTAATTTGTTCAAAAAGCTGTGGACAACGGATGAAACCACTGATGATTTTAAATAAAAACAACAAATTCGTAATAGTTCTACGAGTTTCTAAAGGTAGGGACACACTATTATCACGTCACGTGTAATCACGTGATATTGCCCTGTATATGAGAGCACATTCATATGTATACATCAATATACAGATGAAAGACAGATGAAAGTGCTCTCATATACAGGACAATATTATGTGATTTCACGTGACGTGATAATAGTGTGTCGCGCCTCTAAAGGTTTGATATTTAAAAGGTTCATAATAGGTTCGTAATTATTAATTCGTACAATATATATAAATATTCGTAATATTATGTATTACTATTACTAAAATATGGATGATATGGCGACCAGACAATTGAGCAATATGTACTCTAAATGAGGCCTGATTAGAGAGCAATGTAACATATCACTGACTCGAAGCGAAGATCCGCGCATTCCAAACCGAAGTGGATCATCGTATTTCGCATGGAGTAGGAAGAACATTGTTTGCGAAACGACTGCATAGAACCGCGATCGCGCTCCTTGCTCGCGACATTTACGAATCGCCTCGTTACCCTGACATTTCGCTCGCGTTCGCGAATCCCGCGGAGAACGTTCGCTCGAAGCCTCGTCGATACACGAAGCTGTTGTTCGCGGATTTTTCGGTTACTCACGTAACGGTATCGCGTGACACGCTGGTAAACACTAAGAATGATGGACAGGCGTGACACGGTCGACTCTTGTCCGGCGGGAACCGCTTTCGCCGCAGGACCAGGCCGCAAGCGTGCGGATTCCGCGACGGGAACTTGGCCTGTTCAAGGGATCCCCTTCTCCTGCGCGGACGTATCTTAACGACGTAGGTCATGGAGGGCAAAGAAACAGTCCATTACCCCGTATCTCCGCGAAGGAATTACTCGACAAGGAAAAACATCACGTGCCGTGTACTCTAACGGCAATGGACGACGTCGAACATCGGCCCGAACCCTCGAGGTGAGCGGACGGACGAGCGGCGAGCCCGAATAGCAACGGGACGAATTTCCTTTGGACTCGCGATAGAATCTTATGTAGGTTTATCGAGGAGATAACGAAAACGTGTCTCTTGGAACGAGAATTCTCGATGCACTCGATAAGCGGTCATCGGGAAAAAAAACAAGCTGAGAACAAGGAAAAACAAGACCGATGGTCGCTCGAATCGAAAGCGACACGCAAAATTCGGTGCCTCGATGCCGGAAGTTTGCGAAACCCGAGGATATAGCAACCGGGGGGAGCTAAATGAGAACCGAACCACCGACAAGAATTTTGAAATATTGTGCGTTTGCGAACACGGAGGATACACATTAGGCGTGTCTCCCCTGAACCCCATAGTCAACCGAGCATAACGAAACCGGAACCTGAATATATCGGAGCTCGGTCCCATTTAGCTTCCAACCCGCTTCAGAAGTTAGTCGAACGTAGCCGCCGTGAAATGGAAATCCGCCTGCAGAACTCGGGGGAGTGTCGACCAATTTTTGTCGTAGACTTTCTGTCCCCTTGTCCCTTTTTCCCCGCTCGCGTGTCCTTCGACTCCTCCTCGCGGGCATCGCGGTATCCCTTCGATTTTTCTCCCTCGCGGCTCGACCTCGACGAGGATATCGTGTAGTCGAATAGAAAACGAAAGCCCCGCGCGCTCCATTCCTTTTCGAGGATGTTCGCGTTTCCCGCGAAAAAAAGGCTACGGACTCGTGTCACAGTAAAAGCAGGCGGGGCGAAATAAAACTCGATCCTCGTCTCTTTTTCTCTCGCGTCGGTCGAGTGGCTCTCGTTCGTCTTCTCGTTGCCCTTGGCAGAGCCACGGTGTGCCGTGGGCACAACCTTAACCTTAACCTCGAACACCGACTGCACACCGTGCGGCCACGCGCTTCCATACTATTTTAAGGCTTCCATTTAAACCCGAGACTCGGAGAAACCGCGACACACCCGCGCGTCTTTCCAACGGGATCACTGCGAAACTATCGCGCGTCCCATTAAAAATTTCTTGGGTTCGGCAAACTTCGCGCTCGGATTACTTCCCCGTGCGACGCTCGTCGGCGTCAGGTTGACGCTCGCTTAATTCGTCTCGCGACGCGGACGAGCCTCGTCCGTTTGCCGTGAAACGGGAGAGAACGTCGCGTTGCTGGAAATAATTACGGAATCCCTCGCTTAGACCACTTTATGTTCATCGAGCGCACGCCTCGTGGCGCTTTCACGTTTCTAAACCAATGAACCTCTGCTAACCCTCCATATGTTTCAGTTTTTTGATCAAACAAACGCTGCACTCGCCCAAGGATTAGAATAGGACACCCTGTATGACCCAACGGTGCCCCAAGGACGCGCGCTATCCATGGAAACAATGTAAATATTGACGGTACGAGTTTGACAGGATACGCATGCATCGTGGCGACTGAGTCAACACTATCACTCGGCACTGAATACCGTTGAGGAAATACTTCGCCGTGAGACACATTTAATGATATCCGAGATAAAGATTGACAATACAAAAATATAGAGGGCGAGTTTCGCAACATGATTACTTCGAATAACTAATAAGTTATTTGCTGTATAAGAAAATGTTTCAAATAATAAAGCAAAGTAATAAAACGTCAATTACAACACAATATGTTACCCAAAAAACCAGGCAACTTTCGTTTGACTGCAATTGTACATTGTTTTGTTTATAACTAAGGGCGCCTGTGGTCGTTCATAAATAAATATATCACTATTGTATAATAATAAATAAATAATTTTCACGCTCCAATTCAGTCATCTAGAAATGCCACCCTATTTTATGCTCAGTCCTTCATCTCGAGATATAGTCACTTTAATACTTTAACTCGAATGTACAATTTAGGAAATGTTTCAACCTACGACATTAACTTTTTTTTTCTTCTTCTACTAACATTCTAAGAAAGAAAGTCTACGAAGCAAAGAAAGAACTTGAGTAGCTTATAGTTGGCTGCTTATTCTGTTTAGGTACATCGATAGATGGTTTATCATTGTAATTCTGCGTTTTCTTTCCCAGTCGACTGCAATACACTAGCATTAATTCTTGCTGTTATTGTTACTGTAACTACCTTTGTTTATAAAAGGGATCTCTACCGTTAACTTTAATAAATAAATAAATTATTGAAATCTATCTACATAAATGAAAAAGTCCTCTCTTCTTTGTTTACAGAATGATTCTAAACTTCTGGGATACTACATAGTGTACAAATTTTTGAACGTTGCCTTCGAATTTCACTTAAAAGATTTACGAACATTTGATGCAACCCAAATTTCCAAATTCCAAAATAAAGAATCTCTCCCGTAGAGCCTAAAATCCTTAAACTTGATTTAAAAAAAACTGATACACCTACGTTTCCTAATCGAAAACAACGAGAAACTCAATGTTCGGGATTGATACCTTGACGAAAGTAACCGAATCGACGGCAACGGTTCGAGAGTAAAGGCAAACATATGCCTGGCATCAAAGGGATCCTGATAGCCGGTTTCCTGTCTAGCGAGGCCCCGGGACACATTTAGTGCGGGATTCCGGAGGATCGAAACACGGCGGAGGATCGAAACACGGCCGAGGATCGGGGGCGACGGCGGAGCGGAATTGATCGCCCGTCTCGAACGAGAGGGGAGGGGGGGGTCCGCGACTTCAATCTGTCAACGCGTCACCCTCTCGCGGCGAGCAGAACGGAACGGAACTTTAACCTTCACCTTGAACACGCCCTCAGTTGCGGGGCAACTATTTTAGGGCGACTACCCTGAAAGAGAAACGGGCTGGCATCGAGCGCACGGCTGCGCCCGTGCAAGTCTAATCTTAACACGTTTGACGAGGCGGCCGAGTTGATCGAGTTAAGGCGGCCACAAAGGCACGAAGACATCACGCCATAATCGTGCCATTGTACTCGCGTTTAACCAACCAGTCATTTATTCATTCGCGAGAACGTTGGAAAAAAGTGACGACGTCCCACGGTCGCGCGGAAATAACGCTCGCCTAGATTAGCGTGGGTGTCGCCCGAGTGACTCAGGAGGACGATTAACGCGCGTCGGTTCGTTAGCGCGTAATCAAGGCACAATGCGATCGCGATAAAAGAGGAACGACGGATCGAGCGATCGACCGAGCCTCTTGGAAAGAACTCTAACGAGGTCGTTGCACGAGTCGACGCCCATGCGAGGACGCCACCGAATTCGCTCGCGCACCAACTCGCGTATTTGCACAGCTGCGCGCGGTGTATCAGCTGTGCCGCGACGGAATGTCCTTCGTCGATCGCGAGCAGACAACTATGTATATCGATAGGATTCGCGTCTCTGTCGAGTATCGTCTCTACCGTCGCGTCGCGTCGCTATCGAGGAAATGCATCGAACCGCTCGTTATCGAATCCCCCGTTCGTTACGCGTTGAATTTCATTTCCGAAACAATCAGCGAATGTCCCGACGAAGGAGCCAACTTCGGCGAGAAGGTCCACTTTTAGTGAATTAATCTCGCGGATCGAGTGATGCGGACGCGTGTGAAAAATGGCCGGGAGATCGACGAGTAGAGTAATTGAACAAGACTTTAATCTGTGACTCCGGGAAATTCGTGGAACGTCTACGCGACAAGATGTGCTATTTTACTGAGGTTCTTCAATTAGCAGATCGGCTTTAACACTCGAAAGCGTCCCTTCAGCGAGTTCTTACCGCTTTCGGGATACTTTCGAAGGTATCCGGTTTTGCCATTGGAGCCATAGGAACGGAATAACAGAGAAACACGTGTCGTCCCAACGTATCCGTGGAAAACAAATAACAAGGGACCCGGAGTGGTCGTTGGGCTTTTCCACGGGACTCTATTGACCAACCCCCCGCGTTCGATCCGTGAAATTCGAAGCTGTAACTACATTTTCCCCCGTAATGGTATTACCCCTCCCTTCGATACGACGCGCAACATCGGAACCCTCCGATACCCGATACCGATCGCAGCCATCGCAATAAAAATCTACATGTTAACGCGCGAAGCCGCGTAAGAAGCGTCGGCGGCTTGCGTGGCAAACAAACGCTAACGAGTGACGAGGCAAGACAAGGAATGCGACACTGTACGACCGTGCGATCGCATTAGTTGGACCAATTAACGTAATTAACTGCAATTAATTAGAATTGCGAGAGGGGCTGCTCGCTCGTGGAAGCGATTCTCCAGCCGGTTCGGCGAAAGCGGGTTTCGATTCACCGGCAGGCTTCGAATTAAATGGATCGATTACGAATTTCCGCGACCCCAGAGCTCTTTGTTTCGATCGACCCCTCCTCCGATTCGCCGACCAGAACCGCTCGAACCCCTGGTACACAGCGTCGAATATAAGTCGCCTCGATATTTTCGGCCGTTCAAATATTTTTAGAAGCGACGGTTCCCTTACTCCGTTTTTAAAGTGCTCGTTTCGAATGATACACTGCTTCGAATCCGATGGACCAACACGGCAACGCCGACACTCCGCCCGACGCAATCACAGCAAACAAGTAAATCAAGTTCGACGAAGAAAATTTAAGAGAATTCAAGATATGCAAGACACTTATAAGCTGCAAAATGACTTAATGCGATTCGAATTATGGTGTGAAAATAACAATATGGCAGTAAGAGCTTCTCGTTCGGCTAACTATTTTATGTATCGATTATCGGACTTAATATTTCGAATATAAAATGCTAATAATTAGTGGAAAATTATTAAAATATGGTTCAAATTTTAATTTAAGTCCTACTGTATTTTTAACTTAATGCATTTAATTGTAATCTTGGCTAACAAATGTTGAGGATAATTAGGAGTCGGATAATCGAGGCTCTACTGTATTTTAGTTACAATGTATCTGCGGTTGTAAGAAAACAACGCATGCCGCATGTTTTCATTTTCGAGATATTCGCGTTTAAAGTTTTAAACATCAATTGTATCTTATGAACTCGAATTTTCTTATATTCTTATTTCTTACGGAAAACATTCTTTTACTGCATTTTTGCTCGGATAAAAATATGAATTCTACTTTCTAGTTTTCAATTTTTTATCTGTTTAATTTTGTATTTGTTGATATTCACTAAACCAAAAAGAATATATTTTGTGTTTTATTTTTCTAACAAAAGAAATTAGCGTCATTTATTTTTGGCCCACGTCCATTCCTTTTCAACGCATTCGTCAAAACATTAATTATGTATACTAAAAGGTATACAATTCCCGTTAATTAATAAATAAATAATAAAATCAGGCTGATCGATCGAGCTCTCGCGCGAGCAAGGATCCAGCTTTAACAGACTCCTGGACGAGATAAACAGGATGCCAAGCAGTCCGACGGTTCCTCCACTATTATTGCTCCCGACGAACAATTTCTTTTCCCCTCCGATTTTATAGCTCCTTCGCTGCTACGCCGAAATGAAAAGGAGAGGCAAGAGACGAGGGGAAAAGGTCCTCGTAACCATATTATCGCGGATTTTCCTGTCGGTTCGTGGCTCGTCAACGGGGACGTGGCTTAATCCATTATGTAGCTACTGTGTTGGCTCTTCAAGGCGGCTTTTCAAGCGTCAAGCGTGCGCACACAGAGACGCCAGACTCGCGCATCCACTCGCCGCCCGTTCTCCTCCTTCCCGCCCTTTCCCGTTTCCCTCGTTCGAGCAAACAGCGATATTACTCGGCTAACAACAACGACGGCGACGCTTCGCCCCAAGGAACGAGAGTTTCGTTTCGCGTTCGTTGGAATATTTTGCGTGTTACGGTTCGCGAAGCCGGAATAGATGCTGAATAGATGAAGCGGGTGCTAGATGCACAACACAATAGGCGAAAATACTAGAACTGCTTCTCCGTAACGGAGAGGACTATGAGAAACTGAGAGCGATGCTTTTGGACGGCATAACGAGTCCGATCATCGATTCTGCTCGCTGTATCGTAAATGGGACTATTCTATCGCGACCAAATACGTTGGGTCAGCGCGTATGGAATGCGGTGGTCACAGAATGGCCTGTCGACGGAAACTTTAGGATCACTCGGTAATTTGCTATACAAATTCTACTTCAAAAGTGGATATTTTTAGATTACAATATATAACCATAAATGCATTAGCCATTAGGCGCATTCAGCGCAAAATAGGGCTCAATTTTTCATGGGACCACATTGTAAAGCTTTGCTCTATATAAATACAAATGAGATAAAATAGAATTTTTAATAAGTATTCAATTTATATTATGTAAACATTAGAAGCCGTTGAGAATTGCTTCTCCGTTTTAAATAGTATTTTCGATTCAATTCTCCATTTTCAAGTTTCGAAAACTCAGTCTGAAAATTCTTAAATGTCCAATTTTAATTCTAAAAATCTTTCAATTTGCAACTTGAAACCTTCATTTAGAATTTTAGAGATA
Organism: Perdita meconis; assembly: GCA_030770465.2. Classification (NCBI taxonomy): domain Eukaryota; kingdom Metazoa; phylum Arthropoda; class Insecta; order Hymenoptera; family Andrenidae; genus Perdita; species Perdita meconis. The sequence goes on from JASKOS020000007.1 coordinate 7,722,831, forward strand.
TCCGTATCTCCAAAATTTCTTAACTTAAAACCTAGAAACTTTCAAATTAGTTTTCAAAACCACAAATTTCGAACTTTAAGTCTAAAAATCTCTAAATCCGCAACTTGACATTTTCTAATCTCCATAGCATGAAATATTCAAATTTTTAATTTTAGCACTTGAAATTTCCTCTTCAAACTTTCAATTTCATTATAAATATTCAATTTCATATTTCCAAATCCCCAAAATTTAATACTGGAAACTTAAAATATGCAAATATTGAAATATTAAAATCTCTAATCTAGAATTTTCATCTCTTCAGCTTGATATCTTCAAATCCCTAATTTTCATTTTAAAAATGTCTGAAATCGTCCAATTTCCAACTTCAAATTTTTAAACTCTCAATTTCAGACCCTCAAATTTCCAATGTTAATTCTAAAAGACTATAAATCGAAACTTGAAGTCTGTAAACCTCTAAATCAGAATCTCAAAAACTCTTGAACTCTTCATTTCTAACTCTTCAAATGTTCAACTATAAAATTTCGAATTTCGAACTTCAACAATAAACATTGTATTGTATAGCAATTTTAGTAATTCTTCAGTAATCTGTGTTGACTTGATTTAAATGCATATAAATTTTATTCGTTTAAAGACTTCGTTTTCGAAGTTTCATAATAATGCATTAGGGCCTCTAAAAATTTAAATGCAGCCCTGTATACAGCAATTATAGAAAAATGGAATTCATGATCACCTACACTTTCGATTGAACATTTTTCTAGTTTCAATATAATTAGTTATCAAGACTTGTTTGCATAAATTAACAATTTTTACTTCCCTTTGGATGTTTCTCTGGATTGAAATTTGAAATCATTCGAATAATAATACTTATAAAAGTGACTACTTTCTTCGGTCATCTCCTTGGATGCCTGTTACAGTGACGGAGTTCTGTATAATCTACTTTTCTTCATGAAAATAAAATGTTTCACTGCAGGAATAAGAAGTCGCTTATTCAACGTATCGGATCTAAACGATTCTCAAATAAAATTTTACATAATATCCTTATCTATGATTTATTTATTTTCTATTTATGGAAGCTCAAAAACAATTATTTACAGTTATTGAACCGTGTATGCTTAACTAAAAAAAACCTTGATTTACAAGGAGATACAAACTTTTGGACGGTCGTCTAAGTTTATTTATTTGTCAGGGTTGACGAGTTCCTGACTGAGCGAGGGCAAGCCTCAGGCCATCTTGCATTCAAGGATTTTATGATCGAGACTTGAGCTGTATGTAGCCTTGAATGAGGATGCATGAAGATAAACAGTCCTGATGCCAAGCGATGACTAATGACGCGAAATTGGATCTACCGACTATTGGGTATCGAGGAATTGATTGCTTATGCGAGGAGATAGAGAGTTTGGGAGTGACAAATGGCTCTTTTCCAAACTTTCACGAAATGCTCCGAATAACTCGCACCCCACGATACGTAACGATTCCCAGAATTCCGATTGAACGATCAAATCGAAGGATACGAGTACGTCAATCACCGAAATCTCTCTGCGCACTATCACGGAGAGAAGTGTCCTGCTAGGGACTCCCCTAAGTCCGGCTCGTTGGAGCCCAAGGACCTCGAACGAAATTTATGGCCGCTCAGGACAAACGCAAACGACTACGATACGTTTAGACCACGCGCCAGGATTACGTAATAAGCGAGACCGTACTCTTTACCGAGTACACGACCGCGGCGATTCCGATGCGGCACTAATCGACGGCAAAAGCAATCTAGGTAAACCGCTGGAAACGCTTTAACGCTCATAAAAGGAAGAAAGGGGGGAGAACGAACCCTTCGATAAAGAAGACGTCGGAAAAAAGTCTCCGCACTTTGAATATCCGTCGCGATTTCCAGCGCGCTGAAGAGCCTCGGCGAAAGAAACGAGAAAGCGTAGTCGGGAAGCAGAGAAGTTATATACGAACTTTTGTACGATCGGGAACGGAGAAGCAAGAGGAAGGGGAGGAAGGGCGAGGCTAAGCCGAGCTAAGAATGCGGGGGAGAGAGCAGCATGGAGAGTAGGGCACGGATGGTGAACAGCTGCCAGTGCCTATGGTGACCGTTTTGTGTGAACGTGCCCCCATAACCCTCATACTCCCCTTTCCCCATTCCCACCCTCTCCGCCATCACCTCCCGCCCTTGGCTCCCCAGCCGCTCTTACAGCCACCGTAAGCCCTCGTGTATACAGTCATCCGTCGATCCCTGGGCTCCCCGGTTGCAAAGAATAAAGGCGCGCTCGCGACCCACGTGCAACTATACTAATCTACGTGTCCGATCGAGTCGAAAATCTCCCCGGAGAATATTTCTTCCTCGAAGAAAGGCCGCGTATCGAAGGGTCCGTTCTTTCTTACTCCCGGAAGAAGAAAGGCCGTCGAAAGAAAATGGACAGACGGTGGAATCGGAGACGGTAATGATACGATTATCGTAACTCGAACAGAGTGAATCGTTTCGACGAATTACAAGAAGCATGGCAATAAACCGCAACTGAATTAAATGCGACGAACAGCGTCGACTATACGATTTCACGGCCTGCGATCTATAAAAAAAGCAATCTCAGTCGAATAATCTACGACGTTACGCGTTTCAATCAAAGTCTATTCAAGCAACGATGGTAATGAACTCGATATACCGACGCACAGACTTACGGCGTTCTTAACGGTAAACCAATGCGCTCCTATTCAACCCTGTAACCCATTAAAGCCGCGATGGGATCTGCGTTCACGTTGCTTCCGAGCGAATTGCGGACGGTGAGAATTATTCTCGAAATAACTCTAGACGGCGTGGATGGTTTCTTATCGAGCTCCTCGAGCCGAAGAAAACAGCGCAGCGTGAAAATGCATGAATTCTTAAATAGATGTTAAATCAGGAGGTTCTCGGGTGTAATTAATTCAGTTAATTAAGTTTCGCTTTCGACATATCCTGCGCGAGATAAAGCGATAGAACGGGCGAGATTTCATCCGACGCGACGGGTGACGCAATACAAATTGTAACTCGCGCGCGGCGCGGCACACGGTGGGGCAGAATACCTGGCCGAACACGATGGAGACACGCAAGAAGGAAACATCGGAGCGCGTCGGTTTGTTCGGCAACGGTAACATTGCGGTAACACGAGAAGATATTGTCCACTTGACAACGGAGCCACGGCATGGAAGAGAATCACTCCCGGTGCACGTGATGCTCGACCGATACACCACCCCGCGGGCCGCCGCGTCACTCGTCCTGCCTTTCGAAAATCATAAATTGACCTCCCGGACAAATTGTAGATGGATCGCGACCGAACGACGCACAGTGGGCCAGATCGAAGAATTGACTGTTCATTTGGCAAAAATCAACTTCCCCGTATCGATGCATCTATGTATATGAAATGTATATTGCTTTCTAAATGTCCATTATATATTCGGAATTAAAGAAATTAATTCAAAATCGTGATTGGAAGAAGTCTTTACAGAATCAACATTTTATGAATTCCATCTTTCATTGAAAAAATTGCTTCTTTTGTTATTAATGCCCTCTAGCTAATCTATTTAATAATGTGTCCATTTTTGTATAGTATTTGTCTACATGAAGAGTACTAATTGAAAGACTTAATGTTTACACTTGGTATGATATACGATCAGTATTAACTATTTAACAAGATTGTTATTGACATTTATATAATCTATTGTAGCACAGGGTTGTTTAACCCGTTGAATAAAGTATTATTATTATTATTATTATTACTGTGAGGTCTTTCTAAAAATGGATTAATATGTAAATAGTTCATAATACTATTTCTTATTAATTTCCACAAGGTTTCTTTAAAATGTTATATCAAAGATAAAAATTAATTTAACATGGCATCGTGACCCCAAAGTTAAAAAATAATGTTCAATGGACTGAAGAGAACCGTCAAACTTTTCCATAATTGATAAAGAATATCTTTAGAGCTTCAGAGTTCCACATTCTATCAAACTGCAATGTTTTCAGCACACTTTTCTCTATAAAATCGTGAAACAATTACATCCCACTGCGTCCCACTTCTCAAATTATTATTGTTTAGAGTGAAGTGTGCATAGTTAATTTATTTCACGTTAAAATCTTTTCTGTGGGAAAAATAATAATAGATTTTTGTTGTTTGATGAATTTGAATACATCAAAACTTGTTAATTAAAAAAATTGTGGTTTATTTTACTTATTATTCTACAAGTTAGGCTGTAAATATACATTTATAAAACACACATTTTGTTATAATGCTATTAATATTTTTAAAAAATTCGTATTATAATTTCGACAGCTTTACCGAATTTTCTTAATCAAAATGTTGAGGAATGGTGACTATTTGTAAGCAAATGAATAGACTATTAATATGATTTACGATAATTGGAACGTTAATTACAAAAGAAAAGGGTTCGATACCATAAAAAAGCAGTATTCAAGGCACCTTTAAAACCTTTCACAGTTTTAAAAGCGCTTTCCACAAATAGGGTCGGATTTTATGGTTTGTCCGTTTTAAGTACAACATCAATCGGCTGTTAAACTTAACTTCGTTTAACCTAATTTCTGAAGCAAAAGTGCAGTAAGTCAGAGTACAGAAAATTTTACAGTTAAAATTAAATGTTAATCAATAGTTATAGGCAAACACACAAATTGGGACTCGCAATTTGGGGCACAGTAAGTAATACATATGTTCAATGCCTATCGAAAGGTCACACAAATTGGGACAATAACTTCATCTGTAATTTTAATGAAAACTTAATGAAAACACATTTTTTATCTTATAAAAATGTCTTTACTACAAAAAGGATCAAAGAGTAAATATAAATTTTGAACAAATGAATTTGAGACCAGATAATTGAATATTTATATCATAAAGAGAACGTGCTTGCTTAACAGCACACTAATAGGGACAGTTACCCTACTATTGAATTTACACTATCGTACCAAAGGGTTACGAACCTGTTTCATTAATTATAGTAATAAAGGAATCAAAGTAACATTTTTTTTTGTCATAAAAAATCAAAGTCACCTTGACTTTTTAATTCTTCCTACATATTTTTTGTCGTACAATATAAAGCTCGCTGCACATGTCCGTTTTTCTGCCGTGCGATCGCCGCAATTATAGCGCCTAACTTCATTTCTAGTATTCTAGCCGTAATTGGCTAGAACACGGCAGAAAAACGGACATGTGCAGCGAGCCTAATAGTTGACATGAAATCAAATTTAACGTCATACTATACTATGATGATAAATCCCGAATCAACATTAATGAGCTTTGAACAGCTAATTCTTCGATCTGGCCCTCTGTACGCCGCCTTCGGCCGTTCGCGCGATGACGCGCGCGCTCGTGGTAATTCGTCGAGATCGGCGGAAAAGCGAAGAAGGAAACCCGGCAGGCAACTAATCCGATCGAGGACGAGCAGTAACGTTGCGCGTGCGGACCGATCTCCTTTTTTGCCCCTTTTCGATGAAATTCCAGCTCGAATCTAAAACGTTTCGTAACGTAGAGCCAGGTAGGCGGTAACCCGGCGAAAGAGACGAGGAAGAAGACGGCGAAAAAACAAAGCAAACGGAGAAAAAGAAGCGAGTCGACGCGGAGCGCAGCGGCGCGGCGAGGAGGCGGAGGAGGAGGGAAGGAAGGGCGCGCACGTTTCGAAAGGCCGAAGGGAGGTTTGAGAAAAGGCGGTCCCCGGGGCTCCTTGTCCCCGACGTTTAATTTCAGGCAGTCCAAGGAGCTCGTAACATCTCCGCCGTGTTTAACATCAAGAAGAGGGCCTTGGGAAGAAGATGCCCACGATCAGCCAGTCCAGAACCAGTTCTCGCGCCTTAAACGGACGGTTCTCACGCATTATATGGCCCTTCGTCGCGCTTTCCGTTCGACCTAATTGCCGAGATCGCGGGGCCCGTGAGAACCACTGTATCGCGCGCCGTTTGCACAAAACTGGAATACACCTCAGCGGGCGGATAATTCAGTGCCGCCGCGAATTCAAATCCTCGCGTCCGACGACGGAACGTCGCAACGCGATGAACCATCCGGAAGGGGGGAGAGTCGATCGTCGACGAGGAGATCGTTATAACTAACGAGAGTCATTAAGAATTCGATCGACTTCGGTGCACCGAGTGCCTTTAAATCATACGGTCGAACGTCGCGAACGCATTCCGCGAATAAAAACAAGTGTCGTATAAACATCCAATTGCCGAGTTGATCGTAAAACGTAAACGTTCGTGACGACCCGTTTGCAGTGCACTCCGCCCCGCCTTCAAACCGTAATAACAACAAGAACAAGAATCGATTAATGGTCGATCGCGTAACAATTGTTGAGAATTACTGGCCGCGATACGATCGTTTCGCGATCGATAATACGACCGTACGGGGTCGGTATAAAAGAAGGCGACTCGCTCAACTCGGAACGTTAATGAGTCATTCGAGAGCCGTGTTTGACACGTATCTGGTTCTTAATTGCACGGACTCGGTCGTCGAACGCGTTAAATTTAAAGCGAATTTGTCGAACGCGCGCAACGGATCGCGCTTCAGAAAAAGGGAAATAAGGCGGGGGGAAAAAGCGTGACTGTTACTCGCGTCTCCTCGCCAGCTGTGGAGCTGGCTAGAAAACCACTAGCAACGGAGGTTTACGATAGCGGAACAAAGAAAGTCAATGCCGTGACGTTTCCACGCGGTTTTTACGGTTTACTCTAAGTCCCGTTACGAGATTTCGCCGTGATCCGTCCGCCGCGCCGGTGGAGTATTAAAAGAGATCGACAAAGCGTGTCGGGAAGAGTCGATAACCGGCCTCCGCTCGGTATCTCGAACGTCGGAAGAGGGAATAGAGCGAAATTCGACGGGAATACGCAATTCTTTTCCGCGTAGAAAACCGTAATCTGTTAGAGACGGGAAGCGGCCAGATAACCTTAAGAGTCTAGTTCACGAAATTTGTCTGGTTACGATTTCCAGACGTTTTACAAAATCGTCGACTCGACCAAATGTCACTAGACGTCCCAAGGACGACTCGCTTCACGATCTACGCTCATTACGTCTATCCAAGATAAGTTAACGTCTCGCCCAGAAAAGATTCGCGAACGTTCGTCGAGGATTCGACGCGACCGACGCACATCCTGACCGACGATACTCCAAGTCGACGAGGAAGACGACGGGAAAGAAGACTCAGACTGAGGGATACGGAGGATACCACTTGAATAGGAACCGGAACTCGCAGTCCGTGCTCAGAATTGACTACACGATTGCACACATACGGTCGTGCATATGAATCAGATAACAGAGAGTCGGAGGGTTTCCTATCAGCGCGGGGGGGGAGAGAGAGAGATAGAGTGAGAGAGGTTATCGGCTCCATCATTGATTTCTTCGTCGCACGAAAATAAATCTCGGTCTTGTAAGTCGAAGAGAGAAGGATACACACGCGTGTGTAACACGGCGAGCAGAGAAGAACGCTTTCAAAACCGCAAGGATCGGAATCGAAAAATGGTACAACAAGAATGCCCGTTCCCCTCCTGCCATCCTGTGTGATCCTAACCACACGAAGGAAGGCGAGATGCGTGATCGTCGGAACGAAAAGATTAATAACTGAGATTTTCCGTGCAACGAGCCTCGTGGCAACACGCGCCCAACTTCGTCGCAGTATAACTTCACGGTCGAGCAAGGCAAATCAAAACTTTTTTAACCGACATGGGAATAATAGAAAATAAAAAAGCTGATGCAATGGCAAAGAAGAAGACTCAAGATACTACGGATTTCGAAGTTACGAAATTTCAATTACGGATATCAAATCTCGTATTGCAGAAAGAGCGTGGAATAAATCAACGCAAAGAATGAAGAACTTAGCACTACTAAAAGGAAAACAATACTATAAAAGAGTAGAAAACAATGAAAATAAAAGGAAACCATGGTTCAGAAAATTTTTAAAAACTGAAAAGAAAAAACTTAAATGTGTCAAGTAAAATAATTACTACAAGAATCAAGATATTTCACTAAAAGAAACTCACGTTAATTGGATAGTAAATATGGCTAAATTTAATAACATTACTTCGAATTTAGGGTCATCCACAGCGCCATCTTATTAATTATACAAAACTATCTGGTTTTTAGGTTTCAGAGCACAGACCCTAGATGTAAAACGACTATCGTCATGAGGACGCCAAGAAACATTTGCACTACTTGGAACTACCGAATTGTTTTTACGTAAAACAAATATTTTTTTACTTCTTTAAGAATGTAATATTATAGCCTGGAAGTTTTAAAAGGATTGAATCAATAGCTTTCTCAGAAGAAATTCTCAAAAATGACCTGGATTTCAGCAGATTACACCAGGTTTCCACCTTAATTCGAGAGAGTGCATTTTTCTAAATATCCTTCGAAGTTTTAGGGACGAAATTTGATCTATTTTGGATATTATAGGTATGTATTTGTAACGTCAGCGACAAGTCGGCTGTTTCGACTGTCTGCGCTTGTAATACAAAAAAAGCTACCTGACCAAATGATTTAAAATTTTAATATCATTTCAGACATTAGTGGCTATCGGACTAACCACAGAAATATTAATTTCTTAAATAATTACCCACATTTTTATATCGATGAAATACTAAAGAATGTCATTTTCCATAGTTTTAATTTTGAACGTGCACCATTTTGAAAATTATTGCTCATTTTTTGAGATTTTTTGACAGATTTTTTGTTTTATTTTTTTCATTGTAGATTATCTAGTAGTCTATAATCTCGTCCGCCAGCAAGACGTAAAATTCTGAAAACACCAACTTCACTGTCAAATAGTTAAATGAACAAGTAAAGTAAACGGTAAGACAATTTCTTTCTTCTTCTTTCTTTCAAGAGTGGTAGAAAATATTTAAAATGTTTGAAAACGCTAAGTGTTCATTTCATTATAAAAAGCAAAATTGAAAATTACCGAATATTCGATCATAAATGTAGAATCTCCCTTTAAGAAAATTTAAAATTTGTGTTTCGTTACTTTGTATATTTGCAATGATGGCAATGATGATATAAAGAACACAATTTATTTAAAGATTTTTACAGTTCGCTGATTTCTTCAGTGAATCCAAAAAAGCCTTTACAAAATTCATACAGCATTTTTAAATCTGCCAAATTGAAATTGGTATAAAAAATGTAGGCAATAATGTGTTCTTACAAATATACAAAGTGAAAAAACACTCGTTTCAAACTTGCTCGGACGTGAAAGGGTTAAAAAAAATGAATGTTGCAGCATCGTGGTAGCAATATCTATCCTGAATCTGCGCTATCAACTGGATAGGCGGATGGAAAAAGAGAAATAAACGCCCCCTCGCGATGACATCGGAGAGACGTGTAGGAGGGGAGGTCGGGGGGTCGCCAGCAGGATTTTCGAATCTCGAAAACGGCGACCATCTGTCAACGATTTTACAACGCGAGAAAAGGACTCGCGTATAACGAGCAACGGGCGCGACAAAGATCGCAAAATTTATGCCGATACGATGCTCCGGGTTCCGAAAAACAACGCAATCTTTTTGTCCAGCGACCACGTATCCGTAACTCACTTTGACCTAGCTAACCTTGAATTCAGCGGCAGCTTCGCGTCGCATAAATAATACTAAATTAAGCCGCGATAAGCGTCGCGCCTGTTTACGCTCACGATGCGTCGTATCTTATAAAAAGAAACCTCGTTTTGGGCTGCGATCGTATTATCGACACGTTTCACGGAATTCGTGTCCATCAATTTCTACGAAGTCGTCGGATGAAAGACAAAAGAGAACGAATACCACGGTGCATAATTATCGTCGCATAAAATTTCGCGTTTCCGTTCGCACAACCATCTTGGAAAGTCATTTGTATCGATCGTATCTGTTCTATCGGTAACTATCCAATGACAGAGGTACGGACGAAAAAAAAAAAATTTGAGTCAAGTCAGGTGAAGGGTGATTCGTGCAAAAACGGCAGAAATTTAATGGCTGTCTGTCAACGGGGAAAAAATTCTATGGTTCGCAATGTATCGCGTCGAGGAGCGAACGTTGTCGCGAAATATCGAACGATAGTCATGGGTAACGAATAATTTTGGAAAAAGCGACAGGAACGCCGATCCTGCAACGTTCACCTAGAGACCGCTAGGATCCACGTGCTGCGAAATATACGTTTTCGTAGAACCGGCGTCACCCGGCGATACGCCGTTACCAAACTTTCGAACTAACGGGCGAAGTAAGCCGAATTAACGAACGAAAACGGCCCATTCGGTAAATCGATGACGCCGGCAAATATTGTAGAGCTTTTACTCACCGTTGACTGCAATATATCCTGGGGAAATGCGTCGGAACACGGATCTCAAGCACTTGCAACAACACTTCACTCGAGTACGCCGGTCACTGCGCTTGTGCGTTTAAATTCGTTGTCTTCGAGGGAAACTCTGCTGCCATCTTACGCGCTTCGACCCCAACTAATTTACCCACAAAGCCAGTTCACAAAGCCGTGAAGAAATTTTTATTGTAGTCTCTATTCACATGAAACATAAAAATGATTAAACATTAATTAAAAACGCTTTGCCGCGATGCTATTTGGACATTTTTTTTTTACGATAATGCACGTTACAAAAGACGCGCGATGCTAAAAGGTTGTAGAAACGGATGCATAGGAACTCCCATAACCTTACGTTAACGACTTACGCGTTACGAGTCAAAATACTTGAAATTTGTAATAATAATTGTCCCTTCGATTCAAGCCATGTCTAGTACTGTTGTTACTTGTAGACTTACAAAATTAAAATAATAAACATACCACAAGATACGAGCAGAAAATGTGAAATTTAACGTCTTGGCAGATGTTTGGTTGCCATAGAAAACAAAAAAGAATCTAACGGACTCGATCCAATGACTTTATCCATTATGGCATGGTATTGTAGATTATTGAAACTTGAAAAGATAAAAGTGTATCTTATACTTTTAAAATAAACGCATACACGTATTCAATTATCCAATTTATTTATACAATGCTACACCATAAAGACTACGTCCATATTTTTTTTTCCATGACCGAAATAAAGAAATCCGTAATGGGGAGTATTCAATTTATGATAAAAAGTCATACCGGGCCAATATAAGCTATGTAAAAGCGTCAGTCGTTTGCAATGTAGAATCTGTAAATTCCAGCAACCTGTGCAGAAACACGATGTCACAAGAATCAATCCCCTGTGTTTAAATTTACAAGTAATTCGAATATGAATTCAGTACCTGGTGGAACATCCAAATCGATCGTATCCAAGAAATCTATCGCGTAATTGTAATCGGGTCGAGTAAGTAGATTGGTATTCCACTTTTGTTGAGGCGAACGCGCGTGCAAATAAGATTTGAAATAAGAAGCATCGACGATATTGAGCCCATCGAAGCTTAAACTTTCAATGACGTCACCGTTAGGACATTTGAACCAAGCGCCGCGTGGAATTACCACAGCGTCTTCTCTAATTAACTCTATCGTAGCTGCGAGTCTGTCCTCTTCTTTTAATTCTTTTGGTATGGGACCCTAACGTATCAAAACGCTGCATATTTTTCCGTTTTCAAGTTGAAACGCGTAATCTTTGGAACGACATCTTACGTCATAATACTTCTTCGGGTCGTCGTTTGGCGGGAAAGGGGGATTCGTCTTGTAAACGTTAGTAACTATCGAAGGATCGCCTTCGAATTTCGTAATTGCAAGGGGCGTCAAAAATCGTGCACATTTGTTAGCCTTCGGCAATAATAACCAATTCATACCGTCCGTGCTAAATCCATAATAAATTGAATTCTTTACCAATTCACCTTGTAATGTAAAACAGCGACACGAAACATGCAAGGTTCGACGCTGTTGCAAACTAAAAGACTCCTAATGCACTTACCTATAATAATAAACTTGACCATTCATACAGTCTTTTTCGAAACCGTACGCGATATGATAATCGTTTTGAACGCCATAGATTTTACCCCAGTAATAACATTTTTGAAAATGATTTTCCTGCTGTAATATTAGCAGAGTATTTTGCAACAGTTGCGAATTCTCTGTTCCCACGCAAATCCCAGCATAACCCAGGATATCCAGAGATTCCAGCAATTTTGGGCATTCCATGCTTTTGTCAACGCAATTTATTTTACTGATGAAACGTCAGAAAATCATTCGAGTAAATTGTGTTCACCGATATTTAGAAACAATCGAAAGGAACAGATGATTTTCATACCCAAACAGAAGTAAATTGGATATAATCGTTGCAAGCTGTTGCAAGCAAAGAGGATCTTTGGATTCCAGTGGACGAGCAAGTTGGGCGCAATAGTAAAGCAAAAATGTCATCGTCCGAGGAGGATGATCAATTGGCAGATTTAGAAGCTATTCGTGATAAAATGTTAAATACACCGCGAAGCGAGCGTTTGCAAGTAAGCGCTTGGGACGACGACGATGACGGAGTAGAAGCGGATCGCAATGCAAAAGGTTAGGAGTCACTACTGTAAACAATGCTATTTAGATCCTAATAATCAACGATGGATTTCTTTCTCTCGTAGAACCTGACGCGCAAGAAATGCTCGATTCCGCCGAGAGGGGTGATCTTGATAAAATCAAAAAGTTGCTGGCGGAAAATAAAAGTTTACTAGAATGCACAGATAAGGACGGCTATACTCCATTACACAGAGCATGCTATGGCAACCATATGGAGGTTGTAGAGGTACGGATACATTTCTGTATTAATATAATTTAATCAATCGTTAGCAATAATAAGTTTCGTTTATAGCATTTATTGCAAGCGGGTGCAAAAATCGATGCCAAGACTGTAGACGAGTGGCAGCCGTTACATTCTGCTTGCTGCTGGAACAATGTCGAGTGCGCAGCAATGTTAATCGCGTACGGCGCAGACATAAATGCCAAGAGCAAAGGAGATCAAACGCCTTTGCATTTAGTGTCTGCAAGTTCGTACAATTCTCCTGCTTTGCAACTCCTGCTTCTTCATCCAGACACGAATCCTCGTATAATAAATTCCAGTGGAGATACACCAGAACAGATTGCGAGAAGAATGGGAAAGTATTATCCTATGTTTGAGATCATCGAAGATTGCTTGAATGTTATTTAAGGTAAGTCAAACAGATTTTTGTGATACATAGATTGTACTGATTTTCATGAATTATATTATTAAAAATATATACACGCGTTACAATGTTACGAATATAAAAAATTGATGAAATTAATGATGTAATACAAGCGCATCTTCAGCATACTATTGTTGAGGTCATAAATATATTAGTAACAAAAACGTGTACTTCTTATATAGGTGCACTGTAAATTTTAGTACAACAGAGTATAAAAATATAGATTTTGATATATCGCTAGAAAAACATAACAAACATTGCTGTAGTGAAAATTGCAATAAAATAATACTTTAACACATTACTCGGCCGTCTTTTAATGAATGAAAGTACAGTAAAAATCTATTATCCTAGGAATCTTGTCTGTGATACATTTAGTATTATGTTAGATTTATAAAACTGCAAACTTCAAACATTGTTTATAAAATTTCTGTCGATAAAATGAAAACGAATGTTTAACGATATTTCAAATAAAATATAAAATTTGTCGATGTATTTGAACGATATTTTCACCTCACTTATTTATACATTAGAGCGACGTTAAGTTAACGAATTTCGGAGTACCATTATTTAAACGCTTGGATCCCTCCCATATGAGGACAGTGTAATTTTCTGTTACTGCGTATAAATGATGCTGATCCAAAGCCCACGCGAGCGCGATTATTGCTCCGCATCCTTTTGTACCATTTACAATTTCTCTAACTAATCTTAAGTCCCAACTACTCCATAATCTTATCACTCCATTATCCAATCCTGTCGCGATAACGTTAACGGAGGTTCCTTCGGGCGCGTTGCTGTAGCAAAGAGCTGTTATCCTTCTTCTGGATAAAACAGATCCAACTGCTCTTGCATTTATAGTAAATACTTTTAGTTCCGATTGGCTCGAAGACGCGTTCTCAACCGTCTTCGCAGTTTCATAAATAACAGCAATATCTCCGAGAGTTTCGCTAATTGCTAGCAAACGAATAGGATAATTCTGATCGCAGGATATCGATCTTATGTACGTTAAACTGAAACGAAAACGTAATGAATTATTTTTCGGCAAAGGTCGATGCTGATGTTCGTCTGTAAAAATATAGTTACCTGTTCAAGTCCCAAATAACGATAATACCACTGGCGTCGCCCGTAACAGATATACTAAATGCACGCGAAAGAGAAATTGTTGTTACTCTGTTGCAGTGAGCTAACAGTATAGATGCTGGTGACGAACTGAAGTCGATTTTACTGGGTACAACTGTATATGTATAGACTGTAACTCTGCCAGACAAATGACCTGCCCAAAGTTGCCCACAATCTGGAGCTGATCCTAAAATAGTAATCTAAAAGAAAAAATGTTGAATTATAAGAATCTTTAATCGATTAAAATGTCGTGAAATATGTATAAATCGATTCTCTTACGGGGTCAAGACCCGACGATTTAATCAAAGGTCTTGGTGGTTGTTCCTTTTTACATTTCAGTCTTGTAATTCCATCTTTGCCGCTCCATGATACTAAAGCAGCTCCCACTACGGATGTTCCACTTAACATACTTGCACCTAAAATATATTTTCACAAGTAGAAACATATCTTTTATGTTATAATAGAAATTGTAATTAAGCCCATTAGTTGACAAGTGAATTAAGTCTCTTTTCTTATTGTTAGTATTGAGAAAATTTGAGTTTTGTGTAATACTTTACGAAAATTAAGAACAGAATGTTGTTTTGTTGTGAGAAAATAAAGTGAAAGAACAGTAATTATAATAACTAGATAGCGGATTTTATGCATTTATGGCACTGCTAAATATGCAAACAATTTACGAGACTGTGACCATATCCAAAAATATCGAAAATATTATTCCAATTAGAATATTTCGAAGATTAAACATACTGTTTTTTAACTACTCAATTATAATTATATTCAATTATATTTTTATCAATGTATACGGTGCGTCATAACACACATGATTGCATTATAAGAAAAAGGAACCCTCCCGTTTATTAAATGAATAAATAAATAATAAACTTGAGTCACTATTCTAGATTTTTCCGTAACCATTTTACTTGTGACGTAAATTTGATTTATGTTTTTGAAATAATATAGAAGCAAATATATCAAGCGACTCAAGTATTCTTAATTCTATTTATTTGTATAATAAACTCATTTTCCATAATTTTGGACTTACGCCATCAGTTAGGGGCTCAATGAATAATACTTACTCTTCTCTTTCGTGTAACCAAGTAGAAGAGTCGTGTAACTGGGCAATGCAAAAACATCTCCAGTCATCAAAGGAACTAAAGATGCTAACGGTGCTCTGTGTTTATGCTTCCAACATATGACTGGCTCGTTCCCTGGCGCGCCAACATAATTACCCCATTTTATACCTATAATTGCGTAAAGAAAAAAATTTAATTTTCATATTAGAAATTGATAGGGCATCGATTATCGCTAGAAGTTTCAAAATACCATCCACGCCTTCGATAACTTGCGGTAATGCGTTATGCACCACTGTGTTACCAAGATTTTGCATCGGCAATGGGTGAGCAGCTCTAAATAATTGCGCGGGTGTTTGGCCATAAGTTCGTACCATCGTTTCCCAAGCTTGACGTTCTAAAGGATCCGCTATTTGTTCTACGTTGAATCCATAGTAGGTCTGAAAACCCAAACACGTGAGTTTGATATAAAATTTTGAAACATGCAGTGTTGACTCGAAGAACGACCGGGTTTCAGAACCCAGCGCAGCTCTTTTTCGAGTCGGGTTCGATCTCGGTCACGACGGAACGAGGAGACTCGCAGCGGCGAAGAAGTGGTGAGGATAGAGAAATCCCTTTTTCGAATCAAACTTAGGCGTCGTTCTTTGAGTCAACACTGCAAGATTGTCCTTATATCGGGACAATACTGTAATCACGGTAATGCAATGTCGACGTACAGCAGGATGAAAGACGTTTATGGCTTCCACGGCTGGCCTTCCCGTTTGCCTAAATCCAAAAACCAAGTCAATCCAGTAGGGTAAAACTTCTCTGACGAGATCGGCTTCCAACGCTGCTCTATGAGCGAGAATAAAAAGTCGTGCGTCATCGCCGCACCATTTCGGCAGTTCGACGTCTCCCACTCGATTACCATTTTGTCGAACACCGAAATTAAATCCTGTCGAAAAGAACGTTTTAAGCAAACTTTGATTCCGTGAAACCGCATCGTTCATTTGAATACAAAGTAGAGAGTATCACCTTCGGTGTTCAATAGGAATTCGGGCAGATAGAAGAATTCCGGAATCAATTCCTTCACGTCTGTCGTCGAATCGCAACTGGTTAATCGCCACGTCGTGGCCAGTGCGTGGAAGGTTCGATCCGGAATGTCAAAATTGTCATCTTCAATGGTAGAATTAGGTGCAGTTAAAGCAGGAATTCAATGAATGATAATGGAAAAAATGGAATATTTGAAATACCTTGATAGCACAGGAACATACTGGTAAATGGTGGTAATCGTACCAAGAAATGCAACACTGTTCCGGAATTACTATAATGCGATCCATAGTGAAATGGCTCTTGATTTAACGCAATCAGATTTAATCCTTCCGATAGAGCTTGCTTCAAATACTGTAGCAAAATTAAAAATTGGAAAACCTCAACCTCAGTTGCAACTGATAAGGAAACATTACGGAGTAGGGGTCGCGATATTAAGTAGATATTGATACTGTTAGAAACCTTAAACACTGTCAAAATAATTTGTAGAATATTAGCTGCTAGTGGCTTGTGCAGTACAAGAAAATAGACTAAACGGACTCTTGCTACTCGGCAAAATCAGAGCCTCCGCGCCACACAATATAACGAAAGCATTTCTTTCATCAAAGTATCTAACACAGAATCTTTTTATGCTACAAAGTAGGAGATTCAAAGATTTGAAGGGGCAGATTTGGAGACTTTCAGAATTAAAATTGACGATTGTAAGATTTCCTTCTGTAGATTTCATGATTAAGGTAATTTCATGCGAAATCAGACACTTTTTGTGACTTGTTATATGAATGTATGCGAAAGGATTTTAAAAAATTTTAAAAATTGTTGATTTTACAGCTGTTTGAAGTTTACTGTTCACTTTTTTCCTATCAATTTTAGCTCTTAAACTAGCTAACTGATAAAAATGTGCCAGATTTAGAGATTTGTTAAAGGTATCATAGTATTTAACATAGAATATTTTTAGTCTATTTTTAGTGTATTATGAGTCATTAGTAGCAAATATTCTACACATCATTTTGAGAGTGTTTAACTTTTCTAACAGTATTAAAATCTACTTGATATCGCAACACTATACTTGAAATATTTCCCTGTGAGACAAAAATCTGAATAATCAAATTAAATACTCACGTTATAATTATTTATATAATGCTGTTCGTTCTTTTTATCCTGCACAGCCATGGGTCGTTTGAAGTTTCTAAAAAAAATTTTTCCATGGTTATACATATTTTCATTAAAGCATTTTGTAAAATATATTATGTCACATTTACCTATAAATTTTTGGATTGTTTAAATCAATCTTTTCACTAGTGTAATCAGCTAAAACGAATGGAAACACAGGATACTGCATCAGATCATTGTAGGAGCGACCGGCTAATTTATTCAAACAAGTAATATATTCCCAATTAGTTAAAGCCCCGCTTCGCCAGAGCGTGATGGCTTCGTTTAAGTCATCGCCAGGTATTCTTCTCGGCAGATTGCAAGCGGATAGCTCTGTTACAAATTCGTCTCTTTCCTTGGAGGAATTAAACGCCAATAAATAAGTTCGAC
This sequence comes from Perdita meconis, assembly GCA_030770465.2. NCBI lineage: Eukaryota > Metazoa > Arthropoda > Insecta > Hymenoptera > Andrenidae > Perdita > Perdita meconis. Next base: position 7,740,684 of record JASKOS020000007.1, read on the forward strand.
CTGTGATCAGGAATATCTCGATGGCCCTTTCTTGGAGCTGGTACCTTCTTCTGTGAAGTTCTCGGATGTCTTCGAGGCGCCAAGCTGTTCCACCGACCATAGCCAAATCCAAGCCACCCAAAGCTATATCTGTGTGCAACGGCATGTCAGGATTGTCAGGAACAAAATAGAGACAAGTTTCACCGATGAGAACTTCGCCAGCTAGTTCAGCTCTAGGAGTGACTACTTTAGCTTGGGACATTTTACGAATCCGTTCGCTGGTATGCAACCGTTCGATCAACGCTGTAGCATTCACATCTTGTCTGTCAGAAATAAATAGATACGACAGGGGGGCTTCGATTTCCGCCGCTTCCAATTTATTCTGATACTGGTGCATGAAGAATCTTTTGTTAATGTTCAGGTGGCATCGTTGCAAACGTATTCTGACTCTGGCAGGACCTTCCGTTGGATCTAGTTCCCAGCTCCTCGGGTAACTCTTAGGGAAATGCCAGGGTGCCCGCTCGTGCGTCAAACGCCGGGCCAGGTCTCTCCACCTGGCGACTGCTTGAGCCTCCATCGCTCTCGAATGTTTCAGCCTTTCCATCAATACTTTGCGTTCCTGGTTCTGCTCCTCCACGACGGTGCGCGTTATCGTCATCGCGCTGTCTGCCAATTGTTTCGCGAGCGCGTCGAATCTGTTGCCGATCCTCTGAATAGCCGGAAGATTATTGTCGATCCAAATGTCGCGATCCCTCATCAGCTCGCGTCTCAGTAACGCTAATTCCTCGTTCCATATGCCAGGACTCGCTTGCTCTAAACCCTTCGCCAAATCCCAAATGCTCAGAGCTTCTCTCAGCTCTGCGCATGTCCTAGCGTCCGCGCTAGGCATTTCGTCTCGTCTTTGCAACAGATCCCAAAAGAACACCATGAATTTCTGCTCGATCTGCGGATGAACCTCCAGCAGCGAGGATAAAATTTCACAAGTTTTCGGTTCTTCCATCAGTGACCGAACAGCGAATATTCTGGTATTGTTACTTTGATGGGGTCCAATTAACCACACCATTATCTTCGCCGTGTATTTTCTCAGAGGGTGCCTCGTTGACCATCCGCTGCTCCAATGATTTTTCTTCTCTACCGGATTACACAGACCGTGTAAAAGAATGGAAAACAGTCTTTTGGTCAGTTGCAACTCGTTTCCGGACGGCGACTCGTCGGCAGCAGTTATAAACTCAACGGCACGCGTTAAGATAATGCGAAACCGATCGAGTAATTCTCCCTTGCCTGGTTCGCGCGATGCGGTTACAGTCGGCGCATGCAAACTCGTGAAACTGGACGATCGGGAGCCGTGATCGCTTTGCTCGCTGGACGTCGTGAAAACTAAAATAAGGAGAGTGGTGCAATAATTGTTCTTGCATTAAGGAGGTATTCTAGTGTAAGTGGTTTTTTTTAAAGCGTTTTATCTGAATTTTTTATGAAGAACCCATAAAAGTTATTGCTATTTGGTTTTCTCAGACATGTTTATTAGCGTTTAGAGAATATTAAACAATTTTTCTGGTATAACAGAATAAAAAATTATTCGAAATGGTCCGCTTTGTGGCCATCAATGCAAAAAAAAAAAATGGTTCACTTATAGCGTTCATGATTTCGTTAGTTCTGTTCATTCGAAACAAAACACTGAAATTGAATCTTGAGAAGAGAATCTCTAGAAAGAAAAAAAGTAATGATAATTTACAAGATGGCGATGCTTTGAAAAAAAAGTTTCGATTTTTTCCAATCTTTTATATCCCTGCCCTAATAGCCATCTGTTTGCGCATTAGGCTGCCATGTTGGAAACAGGGCCTGTGTTATCAGATTGGGAAGCAGATTGATATAAAAAACTGAGCAGATCCTGCTAACAGTACCTGTTGCGAAATTGGCAGCAGTATCCGTTTGAATTCTGCTGCCAATCTGCCGTCAGACAGGCAGCAGGTCTGCCAACTGGGTTTCTGACTCCAATCTGCCAATAGTCCTGGACATTACAGATCCTGCACCAAATGTGCTGCCAATCTGACAACAAATACTATAATTGTAGATTCTGTAAAAATCTGCTCGAACATTTGACTGCTTGGGATCTTTAAATTGCTATCAAAATTAAAATATATTGCCACGATATTTGCTGAAAATGTACACACAAGTTGGACCCAATTACTCAAGCCGATATTGAAATATCGCGGACGCCAGTTCGAAAAACATTGATGACTTCAAAGTGGACCATTTCAGATAATTTTGATATTTGTCATACCAAAAAAAAATTGTTTAATATTCGCTAAATGTTGATAAATATGTACGAAGAAATCAGATAACAATAACTTTTATGGGTTCTTCATAATAAGTTTCGAAAAAACGCTTTAAAAAAGATTCCTTAAACTAGGGAATTCCCTGAATTTTCAAGTAATTTCTAAGGGAATCGTTACCCGAAGTTATGTGAGATGCCGAGGCGAGATAAGACGCTGTACTCCGCAGCCGGAAACCAGACTGATTCGAGACTTTGGCCGTGAGCACATCGAGTTCTCCGTCGAAGAGCGCAACCTGCGCGTCCCTCACAACCGACACGCAGGTTCTGTTCTTGATGCAGTGAGATTTTTCTTTCAGTTCCATATGATTCAGTGTTAAATGTATGTCTAGAACAGCTTGCATCTGATGATTTCCAGGTAACTCCAAAAGTTTAGTAGCAACTGCCACGAGCAATACATGAATGTCTCGATGAAGGGAAGTGGAACCGCTCTTGTGAGCTCCTCCAACTAACGCTTGGACTAGCGACTCAATTAATCCTTGTTCCAAAAGCATTCTTAGAGCATAAGAATTCTACAACGAAAGCTTGTTTATTTAATCATTCTTGTTTAACTAATGTCGCTCAATTGAAAGCAATTTACCTTTGCAATCACGTCGGTAATGAATGACACAATTGGTCTAGCCACGTTCGGCTCGAATGCCGATGCTTTCGCGATCATAGCCATTAACGGAGGCATCGCGGCCAACGTCGGTCCTCTTAAAGCCAAATTTTCTAGAGCGACCACAAGCGGTTCACTGCCAGGATACAACGCAATTTGATTCGCCAGATGCATGAAATATTTTTGCTTTATAAATTTATTGACTTCTTCGTCGCTAGCGCGTTGTAAATAAGTTTGCACGACCTGTTAATCAATAATCGCCGCAATAAATAAATTACAGCAAACTAATGTTTTTGCTTGAGTTCTGCATACCTTGATTAACGCTGTACGAACTCTGGCATCAGGATTATTAGCCAAGACCAGTAAAAGTTCACCTCTTAAAACGTGCTTCAGTACCGAACCAACTTGACTATCGGGTAAAACTCTGACTGCATCTCTCAGCAGTAGTAAGAGACCTTCGCAGACTAGACCTTGGCAAGCCCTTCTTTCGTCCGTCCACGTCGGCGCTTTCTCCTAAGCGAAAAGTCGAGATTTTAAATTAACAAATCCAGCTGAGTTTCATGCCCAACTTACATTGCTGAGAGGATTAGAACCGTCGCTAGCCGCGATCCCAGAATCTTCCCCTGCGCTGGTGTCTTGGACAGGACCATTCCGACGCTCTTTTCTCCTTGGTAGTTTGCTTTTTTGTATCTACGAAGACGGGAAAAAATGAAATTCAGTCGCGAATTTCATCCCAATCACAAACCAGCTATGCAAACCTACCTGCGCATTCGTTAAAGCTTTGCTCAATTTGCTATTTTCTAAAATTCCTATAGATTCGTCCGAAGAACTTGTTGCACTTATCGTCGTGTTAATTTTCACAGGTTTTTTCTCACCGAGTGAGGGCAATAAAAAATATATATTATGCGTCGAGTGAGTGATGTAAGTTTCCGATGCCTGGTGAACGAGAACTAGATAATCGGTAATCGCCACTAGGTGCGCAAACTCTGGAGGAGCTCCCATAAGCGCTCTTATCAACTCGACCACGACTGTTCCCGTTGACGAATCCAGAACAGCTCCTAACTCTTCGTACAGGAAATGCTCCTAAGATAACAAACGAGATAGTTTTATCATATTTCTTATAGTTCGTTTATCCAGTTTTACTATACTCCGGGTCAACTCGATTGGCCGTTCAGAGTCACATTTTCCTCTTGCAATTTTCTGTGGCAGTGAAACCTTCACGATGATTTCTTTTTCGAGTATGAAGACATAATATTTCCCAGAAGCACAAAAACTTTGGTGAGGTCATTTCGCTCCGAGTAAAATTGTTGAAGAACCACTTGAGTTGACTCAGAGTATAATTCTGCATAGAATTACCTTGCATATCGTCAAAATCGTGTCAACGATTCCGACTCTATTCAACTGCGACGCGTTAAATTCGCGCTGCGAATGCTGGTCTCTCAGCAGCAACAACAACGCTTGCAACAGTAAATTCAAAGTGTCATATTTAGCCCACGTTCTCCATACGGTCAGCGCACCTTTGATCAACTCAGGATCCGTGATTATGGCTTCGCAATTTTGTGAGACCAAATGATTGCCGCTGCCGATATCTTTTATTAGGATGGAACTATCACAAGCTGCGTCTAGCACTGCTTTCAGAATATGTCTACCTGCGTGGCATCGCGGTGATTCTAAAACGCGCAGGACTAACGACGTTCCGCCTTCTGATCGATACTGATTCAACAGTTCCGAATCGTTTCGTATTAAATGAAGAACTATAGAGAGAGACAGTGCCTGCTCTTCCTCGGTCGAATGCAATTCGACAACCTATGCGCGATAAAATTGTTTATAAATAAAAGTCACGCGCTTGTAATCAGTTTTGTAGGATGTAAATTATTATATCTTACTCTTGCGAAAAGGTAGAGAAATATCGGCACTCCACCCACTAATGTGGCAGCAGGTACCAGCCCTTTGTACAATTGGCACTCTAACCGAGCGGAAACGATCGGAGCCACGGACAAAGGTGGCTGCTGCGAGACTTTATGTTCAGGAGCGGAGAGAACTCTAAAACCTGGTTGGCCCGGAAATAGATTTCTTACCACGGCTAAAATGAATAGATAATATTTACTCGAAATGATCAACGATTAGAAGCGTCAATTCCCACGTATCAAACTTACCCGCAGGATTCGCGATGGCTTGGGGATAGAGGTGAACGATATCGGGATTCTGTGCCTCGTAGCTCAGAAGCAGATTGTCCTGCAGCTCTCCCAGGTGCGAGTTGGTAGCATCCATCACCGCGTCCCAATCGATTTTAGTGTCTGACACTTTGGTCTCGACCGCGTGTCTTAAATAAGTTCCGCCATACGACTTCCGTCGGCTCGTGTCGAACTTTCCTCCCTCTGAATTAGACACGAATGTAATTAAATGTTTCCAAAATAAATGCGGCAAACATACATACAGTGACTCACAGTCAAAATCGTACACCTCATTTACCTTTTCTAATTTTGGCTGAAAATCAATCTACATACAAGGTGTTCGTGGTAATATGGACTAACGTTTTTCTCAAAAACAGTAAGTATTTCGAAAAAATGGAAGAGTAAAAAGTTATACTACATTTTACTGACAACACGATAGTGTATGGCATTTTTTTGCATTTGCAATACTTTTAGAGAAATTAAGGTGACCTTCAGTTTTTTAAATGAAACAATATGTATTTTGTAATGTCACATGAAAGTATGTATCAAGGCGAATTCATCCATATGTAAGTCAATGGATTTCGAAGTCATACAAGATCAGGGAGGGAAGAAATAAATTGAACATTTTCTAACATTGTATTTACTAGTATGTTGTTAATACAAACGAAAAGTTCAATCTACTTTTGTATGAGCTTGGAACTCATTGCGTTACATGTAGATGAATTCGTCTTGACATTCACTTTCACATGAAGGTCACCTTCGTTTCTCTCAAAATATTGCAAATTTAAAAATAATTACATTATCGTGTTGATAGTAAAATATAGTATAACTTTTTCCCCATTTATATTTTTTTGTATTACTTATTGTTTATGAAAAAGACATTGGTCCATAATACCACGAACACCCTGTACATGAACGTACAACTCTATAATACACATTATAATATTCCATTTCAATTTGGCTAATATTTGAAGTAAAATGAATAAAGGACATCTACGAATTGCAGCTCGTACCCAAAATCGTACACCTACTAAAATGTTCTCTTTCTCTCTAACATTACATTATAAACATATAAATATATTTAAATAAGAATCAAAGTGAAGGGATCTCTAAAGTTAAACAGTCGCAATTTTTGTTTGAACTCAATTTTTTTAAAAACTATGAGCATTACAAAACAGATTCAGAATACAAATATCTATAAGAATAACTTGTTAAAGGTCGCAAAATTGAAAACATTAACAATTACTCAAGTAGTTTAGTAGATATGTACGATTTTGGGTGTGAGTTGCAATTCGTAGATGTCCATGATTATTCATTTTGCAGTATTTTCTCGATATAGGCTCTCTCCTCGACACAGGAGATGAGCCTATATCATAGGGTACTACTTTTTTCTAATGTGCCGAACGTAGAAAGAGACAGCGCACGGAAAAAACGCTGGTTCAAAGACGGATGCCGCTAGTGGTGGGGATAAAATGCGAGCGTGTATCGTACGGTTTTTTCGAGCCTATATGGAGAAAATACAGTGCTTCAAATATTTACTAAATTTCGGTTCCTTTTGTATATAAAAGTAAAAATGTTACACATAGAGTATTATAATGTGTGTTACAAAGTTCTTACTTTCATACAGATTGATTTTCAGCCAAAATTAGAAGAGATAAGTGCGGTGTACGATTTTGACTATAAGTCACTGTACGGTTTCTGATGCTTACCGAATTTGATTTCCCGAACGCCGTACAATGCCCCAGACGCAAGTAACGGCGCGAAATCAGGCTTCTCCGTGTTTAAAATGCAGTCAGCAAGATTAGTATAATTAGGTCCGAGGCTGGCTAAGTACAACGCTTTCTCCTTCGTGAATACAGGACACCTGTAAATTAATCAATGCCGATAAATGCATGCAGCATGGTAATTACTTGATGATTTCGTGTCATATACTATATATGCATACCTGAATACCATTAAGTTTCCGAGATACCAGGCGCCAATACTACTCGTTCCAGTTTGTCCTAACAGAACGCACGTAGTTCCAGGCTTCCTAACTAACAGACCATCGAATGGTAATTGCGCGTTCACTTCTCTCCAACCGTCCACCCAGAGAACGACTTCGACGACGGCGCTGTGCTTGTTCAAGACTGTATCCTTGAAGTTTAGAGACAAGTGATGCCACTGGCCGGAGGGCAGCATGCCGGTTATCGACGTTTCGGAGATGGTTCGATTCGTTTTGTCGTCTGGACGCGTTAATCGCAAAATTAGCTTGTCTGAAATGAGAAATACATTACGTGTCTGTAACTTTATACAGTAACAAATAAATATTAGAGCTACGCAAACGAAAAAATTTTATATTTACCTGACCTAAGGTCCAACCAAGACTCCAAAACTAAAGATTCGAATCCAATAGATAGCAGATGAATGATCGACGTTGGCGTAGGCGGAGACGTTGAACCTGCCACGACTGATGAACCCGAGAACATATCAGACATCGATTGTTCTTCCAATGATAATTTGAGGAACATGCATTAAACGAAAAACAATAGACTTATTCCGAGCTTTTTACTTCGTCGCTTTCCAGCTTAGCGAATCTTGCAGTACCAACCTTCGCGACTCCAATTGTCAGACAAAAGGCCCCAATCCGATAAACTCTCGTTATCCGAATCCAGCAACGGCGACGTGCTCATGATCGTTCCTTTGCCGCTGACAGGCGATCCTCTTTCAACCCTCAACCACATGGAAGCGGAGCAACCGTGCAACCAAACTGGCCAGGATAATTCAGGACCCACCGGCAAGCAAGCTGCATGCACGGACCAAGGACTGCAGATTCCCATCGCGAGGTGCCTTTTTCGGAAATTATTTACAAGGTTTTCGGCTTTCTCTAGATTTTTGTACTCTTCCGATTGAATTTTCTGTAATACTTTTGCGTCGGAGAAGACGGGAAACGACAGGATAAAGTTTGGTTGAGGACGCGCTGCAAGGACCAGGTGACAAAGCGGTTCTAACAGCGATAGAAGCGGAGGTGCGTCGACTTTGAACAGAGACAGGTATGTAACCAATTCCGACGGCGAAATGGATTGCGTTGCCAACAAGGTGAACACTTCTAAAACTGCGTGTTGCAAGTCTGAAACATTTCGCGCGATAATTAAACAACCTAGAATTACTAAAAATACGATTCGGTGTTTGTATTGAAAAATACCTTGGTACTGATTATCTCTGTTAGTGAAAACGTCGCTAAAACCATTCAACAGTTTTGTGATGACTCCTGATGCTGCTAGAGCTGCGCAACTCGATGCACTTTCCCTGCAAGTGACTGCAACTTTCCTCAAGCCGGCAGTTATGATAGACACCTTTTCGACATCCAAACCCCTGTCAAAAAATTCACTTACAAAATTTTATCCAGACTATTACTTTTAATTATAGGGTGATTCCGTACAAAAACGGACACTTGTCGGAGTAACATGTTGAATTTTGCCGAGATTAGGATATGTTGTAGTTTTTGGGAACATAAAAACGTATCTTGAAGGATTTTTCAAAATTTCAAAAAATGTCGGTTTTACAGCTCTTTAAAGTGTGGTGTTAATTTTTTTCAAGAAATTATAACGATTGACGCACTGTTACATTTAAATTATTTTTCTGTGACTAATATTAAAGTGTCCTTATTTTTAAGAAGTCCATAAAGGAGACGAATAGTGCTGTATACTTCTTTTTTTAGTTTTGGAATATTCCTCTGCGGTTACAAATGGCATTTGTTTAAAACAATTGCAAAATAAATGATCAAAAAAATTAATTTGGCAATTGAAATAATTTTTATTAGATACTTGAAAGTCTCTACTATAAGCACCAACAAGCTCATTTTAATCGGTTTATTAGTTCAATTCTTATAATGAGATTGCGGATTTTATGCATTTATAGTAATACAGTGTTGACTCGAAGAACGGCTGGGTTTCAGAACCGAGCGCAGTCCTTCTTCGAGTCGGGTTCGATCTCGGTCACGACGGAACGAGGAGACTCGCAACGGCGAAGAAGTGGTGAGGATAGAGAAATCCCTTTTTCGAATCTAACTCAGGCATCGTTCTTTGAGTCGACACAGTAAGATTGTCCTTATATCGGGACAGCACTGTACTAAGTAAGCAAAACATTTTCGAGACTATTAACATGTGCCAAAACATACAAAATAGCAAAAATATAATTCAAGTTAGAATGTTTAGAACATTAAACATACTGTTTCTTAGATTCGAATTCTTTATTTGTTCCTGTAAATATTTTATTTTCCATAAAGATCCGCAGTCTACATATAATTTTTTGAAAGAAGATTGACACTATACTTTAAAGAGCTTTAAAACCGACGTGTTTTGAAATTTTGAAAAATCCTTCGAGATACGTCTTTATGTCCCTACAACATAACATTTCAGCAAAATCCAACATGTTACTCTGAAAGTGTCTGTTTTCGATAAACAATCAATAGAATGCGGATGTTTACATAAATTAATATTTTCAAGGACCTTAAAAAAGAAAAGCAATGTAAATAAAGCCGGGAATCCACCAGAAAGCTAAGCTAATCTATGCTATGCTATGCTATGTTTAAAAAAAATTAGCTTCAATACATTTTTATTAGAGATGTACCGACTAGTGGCCGACTAGTCGGTTAAGCCGACTATTCGGCCAGTTTTGTAGTCGCCGACTAGTCGGCGACTAGTCGGCAAAAAAGGCCGATTGATCGGCCTTGAATTTTAGTAGCAATAATATCGTGATATCACAGAAAAAAAAAATGTTTTTTGTCTATTGTACTTATATTTACTTATTTATCATACTTATACATATCTGTATGTAACATAATTATAATTATTATATAAAACATTAAAAATAGTAATTATTATTTATTTAAACCAACTAAAATATACCAGTTAACTATTACGAACTTTGGTTATTATTTTTTTATTTTATCGAAATAAAAAACTCTTTAAAACAAAAAACAGAATGCAATAAAATAATAAAATAAATGTAACAATTTCCTTTTTGAATAATATTAAACAATAAATTTTGAATCTTTTTTGTAATAAAGGTGAGTAAAGTATGATAATTAAATTTTTTGAACTCTCCGCATGAAGAAAAGTTCGAAAACGGACGAAAGATCATGAAAATGAACGAAGTGATTTGCCTCATTTTATAGTGGCGCGGTGTACGAAAATGATCGGCATAGCCGACTAATCGGCCGACTAGTCGGCTTCTTGGAGGTCGATTAATCGGCTAGTCGGCTAGTCGGCCGAAACCCTAGTCGGTGCATCGCTAATTTTTATGGATCCGTTTCCACCAAGAGCTAAGCTAAGTTAATAAAAATGTATTCTTTAAACATAGCATAGCATAGCATAGCGTAGCTTAGCTTTCTAGTGGATTCCCGGCTTAAAAGTATCTTGTACCTTCTAAATGTTATAAAATGTATTCAATTTTAGATATTTCCTGTATTTTTGCACCCAGGCACATCTTTATACAACAATTTTGACACATTTAAAATCGCCATAAATGCATAAATATCCGCAGTGTAGTAATCAACAACTCACTGTTCACTGAAATGAATTAACAGATCGACTGCCAAAGAGCACAAGGCAGGATTTGCATTGGCGTGGCCTCTTGGCTCGACCACCGGACCAAGAGAATTGCTCCTCTTTATCGTGTTGTTATGTGGACTTCTTCCCGGAACTTCGACGTCAGCTTCGTAGCCATCGTCGGCAGTAACGTATTCACCAGCGCTGCTATCGTCCGCGCCACAGTCTGGCATCGCGTCTAACGTCATCGTCGGTAACTGCAACCAGCAACGACGTCAGAAGCTGTGTTCAATTGAAATTCACCGCAAGGGAACTCACTCTTGGACGGGTGTACTGTGGTACAGTTTCTTCTTGCGCCGGTTTCAGCATAGAGACTTTCAACAGAGCTTCCACGATCACTGCGAGTCCTCGTCCCAATTTGATGCCCGCGTCCATTAACGCCTTTCCCAGCTCCATGATTACATCGCGATTACCTGTGCCGCAGGTCATGTTGCACGTTATACGAAGAAAGCAACGAATCAACGATTCTACGAGACTAACAGTTTTCTCGCTACCCCATCAGATACGTCGCGGTGTTTATTCGCGACGAACGTTCCGTGAACTGTTTTTCGCGGCAAACGAATCGGCGAAGCTCATTAGGATGTTAATCCGCAGATGTGCGCGAGAACCACGTAGGACAGAAACGTGCACTCGGAACGTTTGTGATTCACTTTCGTTATATAAAAATACTTACACAACGGGGACATCAGGCAACACGTGAGCAAAGCCTCGAACAGTCTATGCGCCGATTTGTTGGTGTCTAAAACGAGGCCAAACATGTCAATATAAATCCAGATATTTTTATGCCCGGTGCAATCCGCAGTATTTTTACGTACCGATAATACTGTCCGTAGAGATGCGCGTCGCGAGCGTCTTGAACAACTCCAGAGATTTCACCGATACGGGGTGTGAGGACAACTGTTTGCGAAACGTCGGACTGCACAGACAGACCCCCGATGCAGCTCTCCACGCGGCGCTCGCTTGGTGCAGGTCCAACGACTTCTTCGCACTCGTGTCTTCGTTAGTTTCTGGAGACGTTGCCATATTCTCGAGAGTATGCAATACTTTTGGATTATTATCATTCTCCGTATTTGCTGTTTCCGCAACATTTTCGATGCAAGCTTCCGCGTTGGAAGCTTCTTCCTTCCCTTCTTCGCGTTTCTCGTTCAAAGAATCCAGCAGCTTTGTAGTTTCCCTTTCAAGAGACTCGAACAGAGACTTTAACGCAAGTTTCTCAGATGCTTCAGGTTCGGACGCGACGGTGCTCGCTCTCAGAATCTCGATGATAACGGTAACTTCCAAAAGCGCATAGACACTCCTCGTGAACGTTGGATCCGAGAGCAAAGCCAGCGCTTCCTCCAATCCGTTCGCGTCCGTAAACGACTCGTATATCTGCGCGTTCACAATCAAACAGGATATCGCGGAGAGGCAAGATTGAATGAGAAACTTTGCCGTGGCATTTTTGTTGTCCGCTGTATAGCTGGCTTTAGCTTTGAGGAAGGTAGGAAAGAACACTTTCTGAAGCAACTGTCGTCTAACGTGGAACACGGAGCTCGGACCCACCTTCAAAAGGTGCGCCATTACGCAATAACACAACTTTGATTCGTCGAGGGCCAACAAGTCCGTGTACAGCTCGAGAAAATTCCAAGAACCCGCGGTGGAGCTGTCGCAAACTTCGCACAAGTCCGATTCCGAATAAGCGCCGAGCTCCTTGAAGAGGGCGCGTTCCAAAAGGGCCACGGCAGGACTATAGGTCGCCGGGTCGTGCCTCTTCAAGAGAGTGGCGACGCTGGACATGATCACTCGAGGCGAGAAACAGCAACAGGTGCCTGCTGTCGTCGAAACTTTGATCAGTCTTAGTTGCAACTCGCTGGGGAACCGATGGGACTCCTTCAACAGGTTCGTGAGGATCGTGAACAACGAGGAAATGCTGCATGGTCGTTTCGTAACAGTAGCGTCGGCAGACTGAGAGTAAGGCGTTCCCAATATATTCGAGTGGTGATAAACTTGCACGTCACTGCCGTTGTGTTTGCGTTTCGTTCGATTGTTCTGGGATCTCGACGAAATATCGCATCGCACAGACTTCAACACGTTCATTAGCGCGCCAATCATATCAATGACCTTTCTGGCGCGAACGAGCGATCTAGCTGGATCAACGCTCGGCAGGTCAACAATCGCGAAGATCGTTCGGCTGACGAGCTCGCCGTCCTGGCTCTCGATAAACAGGAGGAACAACTCGAGGAAGTCGCACAGCTTATCCAACGCGGTGCCTTGCTGGTGCAGCAGACAGTACAGGAAAGTGATGATCCCGTGCGCGGTGGCGAAGATGAACTCCTGCAAGAGCGAGCCTTCCTCCGGTGAGAGCACGTTCACCGGTTTGCCGCAAGCGTCTTCGAGTAGCCGCACAGCCATCGGAAGCAATCCATTGTGGATGACGGCCGTGGTCGGCTCGTTCGCCCTCAACGCGCGCTCCAAGCCCATCAACATCAGCCTCGCGGCCGCTGCCTTCAGCGTGGCGTTTTCGACGCTGGTCAATCCAGCACCGTCCACGCCGAACTGAAGGGACCATAGCGTGTCCAAAGCGAACTTCAGCACCTGCACCGCCGGCGTCTGCTCCGCCGGGACATCGTAATCCTTCAAACCCTGAAGAAGCTGGATGATCAACAGACTGGTCTCGAAGTTGCTGATCCTGGCGTCCAAGACGTCCTTGATCCTCTGGTCTACGTAGTCTTGCGACGTCTTCTTCGCGGGACGAGCAGGGAGCTCGTAGAGCGCCGCTTGCCATTTCTGCTCCTCGTCGCCTCTAACGACGGAGGTGAAATACTCGAAATCCATAGGATTCAGGCGGATCTTGAGAGTGAGTGATCGTGCTCGATCGATGCCGTCCGTCAGCAGTTCCGACTCGCTGCTCGCGGTTTCCGCCGTGTCGCGGCGAGTTTCGAGCATACCGAGTGATCTTTGCTTATGGTGGCTCGGCACCTTCGCGCCGATACTGTGTCGACGATTCGTCCTCCTCCGCGCCGACGCATTGCCCTCGCAGGAAACACCGTTTCGACCAGACTTGACCGATTTACGCTTCGCGTGCGGCACGATGTTTACCCCGTCGACGGTGTCGTCATCCCAGTGGAACTTCAGGTAGGGATTGCGCGCGGACTCGAGCGCGGACGAGCGCGTCGATCCTTGGTCCACTTTGCCAGTCTCTTCCTGAAAAGCGACAGGGTACAGGGCCACCAGCAGAGCCACCAGCTCCCGCCCGCAAGAGAGTCCCCGCACTCCGAGCAGTTGGAGAACCGCCAGACAACGCCAGCCGCGGTCTTGCGTCAGGTACTTCCTCAGGCCGACAAGCTCGTTGCCGTCGCTTCTTTTCGCGCAGAGCTCGTGGACGTCGGAGAGGAGCTCGCAGGCTATGAGGGTGGACACGCCGCCGCCGCCGGCAGAACTGAAATGGGTATTTCTATGCTACGCCGTATTTTATATTCCTATCTTATCCATCGTGCAAGGTATTCTTATCGCCGTATTATCATCCCGATACCGGTGTTATTGTTCTGTTCGGTTTCGCTCGCGCTGTTACGCGATATCCTATTTTCAGTGGGTGAGGTGATATCTTCATTGAAAGTTCAGCAAGTGGAAGTTTATAGACTTTTCAACAATGTGCACAGCAGGGGTGATTCATCGGATACTTTCTGGTGCAATACAACTTTCTTTTTTTTTTATCGCCGTAAAGACGTATCGAGAGTGCAAACGTGAGAAAGTGACGACGATGCAAAGGGGGACGGTACAGGTAAAACGTAAAAATCGCGTCAATATGAAGACCGCGAACACGAGATCGTATGATCATAGCTGCGGTTGCTGATCATCGTGACGACATAGAAGCGAGTATATCTGCTTTCTCAGGACAGAATGTTCCTGATCGAGATCGATACAATGAAATGTGTCACGGGTTTTGAACGTGGAATTTTTTGGAGAAAATGATTAATCGCTTTATCTTGCTATCTCGATCGGACGCGAGCAATGGCGAATTCAGAGCGGAAGGCCAGAGCCGATTGGAAAGCGGTGATATTCGCTTGCACAGAGAAATGCAATGGGTCCACAGTGTGACAAAATTCATATTTGCTGAACTAGTCCATTTTCACCGAGAGACCCCTAATGTTTTTTTAAAGAGGATACAAAGATTCAACGTAAAATAAAATTAAAGTGTGTTAAATTTGTAGTTATTATAAAGAAAATTGGAGGTACATTAACCGAATCCATACACACCGATTTTGATGCGCTTTTAACATAATATAAAACCCTAAAATATTTTACACGTATTTTTTTTTATCGGCAATCATCCAGCTAGATTAATGATTCAAATTGCAATTTTCGCGTTTTCAATGGCAATTTTTTATCATATAAACAGATTTGCAAAAATTGTATTTGTTTAAAAAAAAAGTTATGAATTTTCATATTTTCGCAAATTCTTTTTATTAAATGTTCAGCTATTTCCATAATTATTTGTACACACTATTATTTGTACATAAATTTAAATTTCTAGTTTCAATTGGAATTTTAAATTTAAATTTATTTGTATTTTTTGTCCAGATATAGGGTATAACAAAAACGTTGTACGCCCTTGAAAGGGATGATTCTTGAGGTGTTTTTAAACAACTTTTTCCTTAGCGAAAATGTTAGGTGGGGCTTCGTTAACGAGTTATTAACGAAAAACACCAGCCAATCAGAGAGCGAGGAACAGTAGACGAACCTTGGCGCGAGCGAAAGCAGACCAATGCTACGCATAGTTGTAGCCCGCGCCAAAATTCATGCTCTGTACTCGCTCCCTAATTGGTCGGTGTTTTTCGTTAATAACTCGTTAACAAAGCCCCATCTAACATTTTCGCTAAGGAAAAAGTTGTTTAAAATCACCTTAAGAATTGCCCCTTTCGAGGACGTGCAACATTTTTGTTAGACCCTGTATAGTTTTTGTGTCCAATGAAGGATGGAAACAGCTGAACGTTTAATAAAAAAAAATTTGTGAAAGTATGAGTTATTAATTTTTTAAACGAATACAATTTTTGCAAATCTGTTGACACAATAAAAATCTCAATTAATAAATGGACAAATAGGTATTCGAATTATTAGTCTAGCTGTAATAGTGCTTAAGATATTGGATGAAATGTTTTTCATGTCCAACTTTGACGGCGATTTGCACCCCTCAACATGAATGATTGCCGATAAAAAAAAATACGTGTCAAATATTTTTCCGAGTTCTATATTATACTAGAAGCGCATCAAAATCGGCCTGTATTGTGTATGGATTAGGTAATGTTCCTTGTAAGTCTTATTCAAAAACGTGTCTGTAACTACCTTAATTAATACACTATCAAATAAACAGTTTACTTATTTTGCTTTTAACATAATGTTAATTAATACTATAAAAAGAATTTTCAATTTCAAACGGTTAATATTATATAAAACTACAAAACAGATTTAACACTTTTTCCATCCAACGCGTCTTTCGTTCGCGTATAACTATTAGTAATTACAAAGTACAAGTTGTTTTTTAATTGTTTCATGCTATTTGGAAGTTTTAGCAGCAGATTTTCGTAAGAAGAAGTTCTGTACAAACAAATTTTTTTTCATTTTGACAGGACTAGTTACACTGTGGTGTCCCCTAAGTTCGGAGACAATCCACGCTGTGGGTCGCCTGCATGATTGATCGCGTCCGATCTCAATTAAATAAAATTGCGTAATCTCACCAAAAGGATAATGCGTCCTTCACGTCTCGGCCTTCCTTCACTTGCGCGAGAAGCTCCGCGAGGAATATGTCCAACCATGACGATTTCTGAAATAGAGAGACGCGCGTGACGGTTCATTGAATTCCAATTAAGTAATCAAATTGGGAATCACCAAAAGTTCAATTCACGGTCCGATAACGAACAAGAAATAACTAATTAGCGCAGGATAAACAACGATATAAATAAACGAAGCAGTCCTTCTTTTTAGCATCGCCGTGGACCGAAGATTCGATACGGTAACAAGAAAAACAACTCGTTACGACAGCGATACACGGGAGGGGCGAAGAAAATAGTAGATACAATGTACCGAGCTCGATAATGAGAAAGAACAAAGATACCTATTGCCGTTTCTTTCTTCTCGAAATGCATAACATTTATTACACTTATTGCAGGGCAGAGAACGCGGCTGTTTTGACGTCGATTACAATTCGAAAACATTCTTCAATCTTCTCTTCGACTTCAACCCTTTTGAAACTTGTCAAATAGAAATTCCGCCACCGACGCGCACCTCGTATCATATTTGTTCGACGCGCAAATGCATGATTCATGATGGAAAGAACCGCTAGCATCTCATTGATCGTCGATTACGAAAACTTTCTGACAATTCTGACAGATGAGAATTTCGTCGGTTTACGAAGGGTGGATGCACTCGCGGCGATAACGATTCATAAATTCAAAGCGTTACGATCGAATGACATAATCGTCGTAAACGATATTACATCGATCGGAGAATCCGAGATAACGCTACGGATCTTCTGCTCTTTCGTTAAATGTGTGCAAAGAAATCGATAGTGTTTACGTTACACGAGACAGCGGTATCGTGCGTTATTTCGTTACTCGCCGCAGAGTATCGACGGACAAGCTATACATGACTTGTAAGTCATCCCGTCGCGATTCTAAGGTGCTGTTTAACCGTGAGGAAACGGATGACGAACGTTGATTACGAAATCGTGCATAGTGGAACGTGGTAAAAGACATGGTAATCAGGAATGCACGTTTGTAAGTATAAAAACGAGCGTCGTTTAAAATTGTCAACGATTAAGCGGTACCAATAAAAATGCAAAGAGAAAGGACAAGCGTCAAGGTAAAAGCGCTGTTGGCGAAGCATGACCTACAGTTGGAAAAGATCTTTATTCTTCCCTTGAATCGAATCTTCCTCGTCACCGGCTCGCGACGAAATCGTGTAGACTCGAATTGAAATAGATCAGGGATGGCAAATAAGATTCGATCTGCGTGCCAAACTATGGCGAAATTTATTGTGATCTGCCGTGATATGCATACGAGCTTACTATGAAATTTGATTGAATGCGAAGGTGAGTTTTGCATACTATGTCCGCGTGTCATAAAAAATTGTTCCCTTGCCAAACTTGGCACGCGTGCCACTTATTTGCCTTCACTGGGATAGATTGAAGCGTGCAAACGCGATTCCCGACGGTCACGGGTCGCACGGTACCTCGTAACTCTGGGGCTCGGCATGAATGAAATAATCCCACAAGATCTGCAGCTTGTTGATCGGAGCCGAAGACATTCCTAGATGTTCCTCGTATTCCTTCTCGTCGTCGTCTTCCCTGTCCTCGGTCCTCAGCCGCGCGTCCTCCTCATGGCTCATCAGCTCGTCGAAACTGAACCACGGATGGAAGAGGGTGTCCTCGGGCAGCCTTCGAAGAGCACTGCTAGAGCACGTAACCCGATCACCTGAAAGATCGAGACGATCTTATACGGATGGGCGGCGCGGGCGTCCGATCGAAGCGCGCGTTCGATCCGCGTCGTAGGTCGTCGCGTCTCAATCCGCGGTCGCGTCGCGTCGTCGTGATTTCGTTTACTGAGTGACTCCTCGCCGGATGGATCTCCGCGCTCCTCATTCACCTCGCGTTTATACTGGATCGCTTCGCGTCGCGTCGCCAAAGCGTATACCGCCTTCTCGTCTACGTGCAACGATCTATGGTACACCGCGATCTCTGTGTGCGCGTTAACGTCGATCAACTACACGGCTTACATAACATCCCCACGAGTCCGCGGCAGACCAGTTTCCAGCCTTTCGCGGAGAAGCCTGAAAGCTTCTGTCAAGCCACGAAGAACACGGCCCAAGGGAGGGATCAGTAACCCCGGTTTCGCAGGCTCCAGAACACGATCCTCGCCACCACCATCGCGGCCTATCGACACCACTGGAACGTGGTGACACAATTCGTCGGCAATCGCTGACACGGCAGTGCCGGAACACCAGGGCTACAGCATCGGCTCGCTGCTCGTTATCAACCGCTTCGCTCTCGTCCCATACGACGCTGGCTCCTTATCGCTCGTCTCTCGCAGCATGCGACGATTCTTTCCACTGCGCTGACCGAGAGAGACCCCCCGAACGATACTCGAAATCACTGGCCGTTTCGAGGCCGAAAACCGGCGAACGAAGCGACGATCGCCGCCCTTACCGCGTCTTCGATCCCGGGAAACGCTCGCGATGAAATCGGAAAACGTCCCGCGCGCGCGTGCGGTGCACGTTTGACCATCACCGAGAAATCACCGCCAACGGGGATCACGACCTCTTCGACCGAACAGTTATCGTTCCAGGCGCACAACGGTGATTCACGAGTTTCCTCTACTGCGCCTTTTTTTCCGCCGCTAGGAACGCGGGTGGTCATTGATCTTGTGATCTTTGCGACTTTGCCTCTGACCGGCGATATTTTAGCGAAACGGATATCGAAAGCCGGTCGTGCAATAATCGTCCGATACTCGCTACGAAGACACTTCTCCGGTTTTACCGCATTTCGTCGAATAAATCCGATCCGTCTTATGAAACTGTCGTCTCCCTTACTCCATACTCCGTTTCGTCGAGGAGTTAATTATTTTGTAACTCGGAAACCCGATAATCCTGCTTCTAAGAAACCGACGACGATACGTATATCTGCGTTCGAACTTTGTGGCGTTTGTGTCCACATTGTTTGGCTACGAATCGAGTTCCCGACTGCGAAGCCACTTTGCCCGCCGATCTCGACGACTCTCCTCATCGGGATCCGAGTGCCAACTGTCCACGACGTGACACGGTGCACGAGGAAGGGGACAACTATGTGGACGAGCCTCCCGTGGGTCAATCGGGCCTCCAATCGGCTTCTTTCTTCCACGAAAACTTATGATTCACGAGCCGACGTCGCCTACCCTCGCCGACGCGGGGGTTCGCGAATCCTGTGAAAAGTAGACGCGGTTGACAAACGAGATAACGTAGTCTCCACCCCAGCGAAATACCCCAGGTCAGGGGTAGCCTTACAGGTATGCAACTCGTTAGTCACGTAGACCACCGTGTAAACAGACCACATGGCAGTAAACGCTGAATCCGTTGACTCGCCATGTACTGTTATCTCTCTTTCAAATGTAAGAAATGTAAATAACGATTTGGGTATTGTATAACAATATCGATTTCGCGGAGCTTCATAGGAAGAAAGGGTGAAAACGTTACAAATTTTCCGCTACTAAAACGAATCGAAAGTGTAGAGTTTCTCTAAATAAGTCCTACGATCTTGCAATTTTTTCTAAAATAATCTTTGGTTACACAATAGAAAGTCGATAAGAAATGTGGGGTTTGTAGACAAATTTACTTAAAATTCTATTTAATAAATCTATTTGTATCTACATATAATATATACAAACTACATGTATAATAAACAAATATAATCAATTATTTTAGAAGCCAAAATATCAGAAATCGAAAGAATCTGTTAAAATTCCAATTAGTTAACAAGTAACAATATTTTTTTACTATTATCTTTTTTGTTCCAAGAAAATAATTATAAAATAGAGTGTATTCACTGCAACTTTTATTCCATAGATTTTTGGACTAAGCTACTTTTATTTTCTTAAAAGAATAAAAAAGTTTTATTTAAACAGGAACGTTTATTTTGCATCGAAAAAGTTTAAGTTATAGGAAACAGATTTCCTATTCGAAGAGAAATGTATACTATATGCAGTGACTCACTTTGTTCACGAAGATTACATTAAATTTCTTTCAACTCTAAAAATGATATTTGCCTTCAGACGATAAAAATCATACAAACTCAGCAATAATTAACCGTGGAAGTTGTAAACTATCCAAATTAATACTGTGAATTCTAAGGATAATTAACAATTAGAGTGCATATGAACCTATCTGTGAGTCACTGTATGTACATACTACATAGAATGTTAGATTGATGAAAGAATTTAGTGTGGAACGGGCATTTAGTGTTTTGAAATTTATTCTAAATGATCTGGGAATAAACACTAATGAAAGTAATCTAAAAAATATATTACTCTTAGAATTACATAAACTTTGAACTCTGAACGTATGTGTGTAATATACTTACATATAATGTATTATATAAAAATCACAACCTGCTTTCTCTTCTACATTTATTCTTCTTTCAATTCCTTAAACAAAGCTAATTAAAAAACGTAACTCTTACTTTCATATTTCACATTTAAATATTTGTTAAACCGTACCTGATTCTTCACAACTTTTATTAATCGAATATGAAGTAACTATTAAAACTGAACGTTTACAACAAAATTAAAGTTAACTTAAAACAGAAAAGGAATGATTCAAAAGCTTAAAAGTTTGATAAATAACTTTTATTTATAAAAGTTAACGGTTTCATTCAATACCTGCAAAATACACATGTAATTAAGTACTTTGATTAGTGATTGTCATTTCTTTCAATCGGATTGAAAAAGCTTCTTGACTATCTCGTGTATTTTTAGACACCCTGTGCATGGAAATCTGTGCCGTACACGACAATAAATTTCCACCATCGAATAGTATTGCAATTATCGGTTATTTGTACCACAGTTCCCCCACGTAGTACGGGCTGCATCTCCGCGAAAGTCTAGCAAACACAGATAACAGCGTGAACACGTGCAAGCAATTGAAAACACTCAGTTTTCCGTGGGTAGTAGTCGTGCAGCCATAATTGTCGATCAATCTTTGACTCGGATAGTCCGTTCATTATTGTGCTGCGTGATTATCTTAATGGTGTTCTGCCCCACCGTTCTTTAATTAGCCTCGCCACGACAGTCCGCGATAATGGTGTTCCTCCGCGTCTTCTACTTCGCGAAAAATCAATCGATATTTGTCTCGCGCTGTGTGAATGGAAGAAAGAAGTAGACTGTAACGTGATATTTAAGGCGTGAGATAAAAAAAAAAAAAAAAAAAAAACAAAGCTTATTAGTGTATGTATCGTTTTTCTCCTTCGTGCGATCGACCAACTCTCGACCGTGGATTCTCCCATGATCGAGGATAAACGCAATAGATTTGCCAGAGATCGTAGAGCACAATTATTTACGGTAGGTAATGCATACACAATAGCGTAATTTTATGCTTATTCATGGTTTTCGTGGCGTACTTCAACAACATTCTATATTATTCATATGCGTATTTTTTTTTTGTTCGACACGTATTTTGGATGTACAGAGTGGGCGAAGATCTTAGTACAATTGTAGTTAGATTGATGATTTTTTGATGCAATATAATATCCAAAAGAATACATACAATGCAAATTCTTTTTTATTGATATAGAGATTTAAAGATTTGGAAAGTTAAAGTCGAAGATTTGAAGATAAGATAATACTGAAAATTTAAAAATTTGAAAATGAAAATTTAAAAATATGAAGCTATAGATTTAAGGTTTGAAACAAAAAATTTGAAACGTATTTCAAGTGGTAGATTAGATATTTTTAGAATTAAATTTGGAGATATGAACATTTAAAATTCAGTTAGGGACTTAAAGATTTACTGCCAAAAATTTGAAGACTTCAAACTTGAGATTTTCAAACTTTGAAATTGAAGATTTAACGTTGCATATTCGGAAATTTTTAGAATTAACATTGGAATTTAGAGATTTATAAAATTGAAAAGTTAAACTTCAAGATATGAAAACACGAAACTGAAGTGTTAAAGAATTAAAATTAGAGATTTTAAGAATTGAAGCTGGAGATTTAAAAATTTGAAACAAGATTTGAAATTGAGTTTAAAAATTTAAATTGTAGATTCAGCGATTTTTGGAATTAAACTTAGAAATTTGAAAATTTGAAATTGAAAATTCAAGATTCAAAGTTAGAGATTTATTAAGGAATTTAAATTGAAGATACAAAAGTTGAAGAAATAATAAATTTTAAGATTGAAACTACAAGTTCAAGGATTTAAAGCATAGAATGGGGAGAATTAAAATTTAATATTTTAATTTTTAGAGTTAAGTGTTTCAAGTTGAAGAATCGAAGTGTTGAAATTTTAAAAAATGATATAATTGTCTAGATTCTAGATCGTATGGTATTCAACTCGGTTTGTATTTATGTTATCGCGTTTCTTTTCTTACATTTTATTTTTTTTAAATTGCTGTATTGTTCATGTTGTCTCTTGTTCATTTTTTAAACAAAATACTATCATTCTTCAAAATCGATTTTCTTGAAAACAAAGCTTCAGATAAAAAAATATTACACCAAATTAGTTCCCTATCTTCACGTACAATTACTCTTCGTCCAGTTGTACCACGATTTCCGTCCCACTTTGTATATCCCCAATTTTTTTCCCCCATATTTTAAAATTTTTCTTCGCAAACACATTTTTTACAATTCGAACGAGAGTGTAGTGTATCGCGCAAACAAACAGTAAACTTATTGTTAGATAACGGTTGACCTTCGATCCCCTTGCTACACCAAGTCGACGATTAAGGTAGCCGAGATTTCTTTTCTATGGAAAAAAAACTTTTTGCCCGGTAAAGTCGAGCGCATTTTCAACTTGCGTCACAGTTCCCGCCACTTCTGTTGCGTTATGATATCATGCGCAACGAGATTACGGCATATGTCACACGGGAGAACGACGAGCACGTAGGACAAGATGGCAATGCCTTTTAGAGAATTACGCACGGCCGTTTACGCGTGAAATATCTGTTACCTGGAGTGTGTCGTCCGATCAGGATTTGGTACGCTAATTATTTTACGTTTCGTCACAATTTTTCGATCAACGAAATAACCAACGTTGACACCATCGTTCTTTTCTTACTGTTAGAAGCACGTACAGTAATCGCGATTGGGCACTGGAAACGGACACTGTTATTCTCGCCCTCCTCACGATTTTTGCGCCACTTTCAAAGTACTGTCAGAAAAGTTTCCTCTTTAAAGTTTATTTAACATTAAAAACACACGATACGCAAGGGTGGTAAACAGCTTGGAACTTATTTAGACTGTTGTTTGATTTTGTGTCTGAAATGCGTGCTCTCTGTCATCTATAATATATAATGCATCGAAGAAATTTTATTTAACGGAAAAGTATTGATTTGTATCGAAACAATGGTTCATCGTTGAATGAAAGCATTTTCCCGAATGTATCGATAAAGGATCAAAAATTTGATAGCTGTCCATTGTTGTCCATTCAATAATATTTGTTTATTTCGAATGGTGCTGCCACCTGTCCTAAGGCGCGACATTTTCGAGAATCGTTAGTGATCGTTAGATTGAAATTTTATGACAACACGAGTAACAAGATTCGATGAAAAGCACTTCTAACCTCCACGGGTTCTAGTGTTACTGCTTCGATTTTCCATGGAAGTGTAAATACATCCTCTCGATATAAAATATCGGCGAAGGATGACCGTGTGGGAGAGACTGCGAAATCCTTGTGGTTGGAGAGCTGGTGCTAAACAAATTTCGGTCGATGCAATGATACCGATATTTGCGGTGCCAACGTTGGCTGTGATAGCCGCACAAACGGTGTTATGTACTGTTATAATATTCGTCGCGACACCGTTATTAGTTTATTATCTCCATCATAACTTTCTGAGGTTTCTACTGCGTACGAAATTTTTTTTGATGTGGACAATCACGAGCGTCATCATGCTAATGTTGATCTTCGAAATAAGTGTTGTACCGCTGCTAGAAATCTTGCCGGAAGAGAATCTTGTGTTTATAATTTGTGTCTGGGGGGGTATATTGTGCGGCTACAAGAGTAGACTGAACGCAGATTCTGCTACTCAGGAAAGTACCTACACTCAAGGTTTAGAGCTTGGCGAAGGAAGCGGGGAGCTTTGCATTACATGTAGAAGAAGAGCACCACCGAAAGCGCATCACTGTCGTATGTGCCAAACGTGTATCCTCAATAGGGAATATCATTGTAAATGGTACAGTGTTGATTTACGCAAAAATGTATGTATTTTGTTGAGTAACGTTAAAATGCTTTAGACGAATACTTTACATTTTAGGTTGGACTGTTGTATAGGTTCGAGTAACTTGAAATGGTATCTGGGATGCTTGTTTCTCTCAGCCATAGCTTTCATTTATGGCTCCAACTTAACAATGACTTCAGTTTGCCATCCGTTCATATTGATCGGCACTATTCTACTGCCAGATGATTGCAGCGACGTGTATCATCAATTAGAGTAGGTACCGCTTAGATGATATTTTATACGTCGAGCGATAGGTCTCGATAAGAATTGTGTAATCTGTTGAAATTAATGGCAAGTAAGGATGTTAAATTGTACTTGCGGGAAGCGCGACGCTCGTCGTTATTGAGATTCTGAAAACTAAACTGGAAAGATACAGAGGATCTACAATGCTAACTTCAATAATCGCAAAATACTGATAATTGTCGAGACTTATGTTAACGTCGTAAATACCGTAATATCTCTTATTTGCTTTCTGCCAATATAAAAGTTGAATAGATAACGTGTCGCGCAACTGTTTGCTTCAAATACCCAATTGATATATAATAATGTACATATTGTTCCAGCATTGCCCTCTGCTTCATCTCAGCACTCTACAGCTTGCTAGTCGGTCTAGTGGTGCTTTTTTATTTAATATACCACCTTTGGTTAATTTATCTTGGTACAACGTCAAACGAACGACGTCTTCTTGAAGCTGGAAACCAATACGACCATGGAATGTTGAAAATTGTATCACGATTATTTTGCTGCAAGACTTAGATATAAAACATAGATTAGAATATTAAACTTACTTTGTATGGGAGTTGATAGTTTGCACTGTACAAAGGATATTAAAGTATTCTAAGCAATGAAGCCAAAACATCAGGCACAGCGGTATGTGAATCAGAACGGACACTTTATTATTAGTTCAAACGCACCTTTCACCATTAATACATACTTTAATATTTAGTCATATTCTTTTTTACGATATCAGAATATTTAATATTAATGAACTATTGCTCATGACATTAAATAGAATAATAACATATCGAAATGTAAAAGAGCTAATCTCATTTTAAATTTTCACTTGTCTTTATTTAACTGTTGTGCACATTATTTGTATATTTATTATAACTGTGATAAAGTGGCCATTGTACAACTAACATAATAAATTGTGTTAATTAATTATGTATAATACATTTAAGGTCCAAATATTAAGAAAACAGTGTGACAATGTTTACATTTCATTTTATACAAAATAATATATAATTAGTAATAGTTTTTGTGTTATATAAATTTTTATATATCACTATGGTTATAATAGCTATATGTATAATTTATTTTAATCATCTAACGCTACTCCTCTCTGTTGAGGATCAAAATTAGGGATCACTTTCTGCACCAATTGCCTCAACTCATTTTTTCTTTTCTCGCTTTCTTTAATGTCTGCAACAATTGTAAGATATTTCTTCCACGTGTTAAAATACTTTACTTTCAATTTACTTTCGTAATGACTGCTGGATATTTTTTCTTTTTCTCTATTCTGAGCTTTCAGTTCGAGCATTATTATTTGCCACAACTTAAAGTATTTATCTAAGAGTTTCATATCATGAAAGTCTATAGCAACTTGAAGTTTCAAATTCGATTCTTTGGTAATTTCTTTCCATTCACCAAATATCCTTGCCATTAAATTTCTACTATACAAAGAGTCAGCAATTTCAGTCTTAATTAGGCACTGAGTTGTAGTTTCGTTTCTCCATGCTTCGAATATTTTTTTCTTCAGGTTTTCGTTGTAGTGATCTTTCGCTTTTTTAATATTATTCTCTTTCTGTTCGACAAGGGCTATCAATGGCTCTATACCATAACGTCTTAATAGATATTTCCGGTGAAATTCCTCCGCCATTCTGTTTAACTTTCTAAATTTTTCTATTTCTTTCAACCGATTTTCTTCTTGCTCTCTACGTAGTCTTCTTGCCTCCGCTATGGCCTGTTAAAGAACAACTAAAGAATTAACTCCGTCTCCGTGTAATTACACAAAAAACTATTTTTAAAGCGATAACGAAGCTTGCGAGGTGAAATTAATACTTATGACACTTGGCATGATATTAATATACTTTGACCTCCTGCGTTATCTGACCTCTTGTTGTAATCTCCTTTTCGTCTGTTCTTCCTCTACTCTAGCCATTTCTTCCTTTCTCTTTTGTTCTTCCAACTTCCACCTACGCGACTCTTCGGCTTGCTGAATTCTCTTCCGCCTTGCTTCTGCCCGAGCTTCCATCCTTAAAAGAAATTTCGGTGGGTCCGGTGTTCGTTGAGGCATCGTTAAACTTTCGTCTCTTTGGAAAGAAAATACATGATCAATATACATATATATCGATACGAGCTGCAAATTACCTTGGAAGTTTATATTACCTGTAACCGACTTGTTGCATTAATTGGATTAAAGTTCTTCTCGTTTTTGGTCCACAATAGGTAATCGTGTCCTTT
Source organism: Perdita meconis (assembly GCA_030770465.2). NCBI lineage: Eukaryota > Metazoa > Arthropoda > Insecta > Hymenoptera > Andrenidae > Perdita > Perdita meconis. Next base: position 7,767,754 of record JASKOS020000007.1, read on the forward strand.
GCCATGTTCACGGTCTCTTTGTTCGATCTACATATTTCCCTCTGCGCTTCTTTTAATTTTAATTCCTCGATAATTTTATTCTGTTCTATCAGTTTAGCTCTTTGTTTCTCTATTATTTGCTTCTGAGTGTTCAATCGACATTGCGCCGGCGACTCGATAATAGTGGACCTAGGATAAACACTTTTTCTTTTCGTTTCTTCCTTGTATGGCTCTTTTACGATCAAATTATTGTTTCTAATTTTTAATTTTCGATTTTTCATTAACTCTCTTTGTTGTTCCGTAATCGCTTTTATAAACATTTCGATCTTTTGCTCCTCAGAAATTTCTTGCTCTTCCTTTGAAGCCTGTCGGCTATTTTTCGTACTTTCCGTACACTTTTTCCAAATATTAAAATATTTCTTCGTTATTCTCGAAGCCATATTTTGTTGAATTTTCGTTTTAATATCGCGAAGTCGACGTTCTTCCTTGGCATTTTGTTTAAGAGCATCGAAGCACTTTTTTAAAATGCATAAACGTTGCGCTTCCGAATCACAGTTCTGTTTATCCTTAATCGTTACTTTTATATTCCCAACGCCTGGAATTTTACATTCTGATTTCGTTGGGTTTTCCTTATCCTCTACTTCTAAATTAAGATCTGTAATTTCCGCATCCGCGTTTTTTCGAAAAATTTTTATATTCGTATCACGGCTACTGCTATTCTTTTCCATTTTTGAGTTGGAAGTCATCTGTTAAAAATTTTGTATATTATAATACTAACAAGGGAAGGTCACGACCTGGACGAGCGATTTTTAAACAAAACCCAACTACAAATGTTGGAGCCGACGAATATAAACAAATTATGAAATATTAGATGTTTGTTACGTTGTTATGTTTAAACATAAAAATTTCAAAGTTCGTCAGATTGACTTAGTTCTTTTTGCAAATTGTAGATCTTGATGAAACAAGTAAAAAAGTTTTATACCCTTGTCTGGAATTTTAACCAGGGTTTTCTGGTCTATCAAACTCTTCGAGAAATCCATTTAAAACTCGACTACAGTTGCGCGTATGTATTGCAACAAAAACCTTAATTTTTTTAGTAAAATTATGAATCCTGAAGCATTAACGTATAAAACTTGTTTACTTGTTTCATCAAGATCTACAATTTGCAAAAAGAACGAAGACTTCGAAATAGTTAAAAGTCATTTTTTGTGAAAATGATCAACCGTAAACTCCTGATATTTTACAATTTGTTTATATTGTCGATTCCAATATTATTAGTCCAGTTGTGTTTAGAAATCGCTCGTCCAGATCGTCACCATCCCTTGTATAATCGCGATCATCCCTTTAATAATTTGCACAAAAATTCCTCCGACCTTGCGTCTAATTTTCCTAGACGTCTCCCAAAATTCATCGTCCGACGGTGCGAGATTCCTATTTCTACATGGATAAGATTTCGAAAATTTCGGTCGAGCTGTGCACAACTCCATTTCAAACTTCTTCAACTCTCGCTCCAGAAATCGTTGCTGTTTCTTCGCGTACAGTTCTTTCGTTTCCTCCTGCGTCAGTAATCTGCAAAATAAAATATTAACGTTAGCATATTTGAAACTGATAATATTTTTTACGAATAGATCGGTACCTCCTAGCCTCCGCTAAAACGGAACTTTTAGTTGGCGAAGCGGACAAATCCTCGCGCAGAATTCGATGCCGCGCATCCATAATCAAATTCGGATTGAGAAACGTTTTTTCATCGTCATTCAACATTCTATGTTTCTCCGATGGACGAAAAATATCCACCTTCATCATTTGATCCATCATATCGATCACTTTGTCCATGTGCATCATGATTGCCGCGTTACCTTTAAATAAAATATGCAACGACGCTACTACGTTTACGCAAATACATCAAAAAGCCATGCTAGAGTTGTTGACGCGTTGTTGTTTCGTTGTTAAGGGAAGTTATGAAAGATATCCCCCTGATACATACACGCAAGTGACCCTAACAACCCCATTCATAAATCAGGGGGTGGAAATAACTGGTGTAGGGTGGCGGAACGGTATCGACTTTTCTTACGCATTCTTCGAAAAAGATCTGCGCAATACTTTGTCTTACAATTTTTTAATATACAGGGGGAAGCGAAAATCTCAGTACGACCGGATGTGGATTCTACGTGAAAAAATAAGAAAAAAATGTTATCTAATTCTTATCAAATTTCTCACATTACAAATACGCAACAACAAAATCGTATTTAGTCGCTTGCAAAATTCATCGCCCTTTAAACTTGAACAATGTTTCGGACAGAAAAATGTTATACTAAATTTGTTTATTTATTTCTTTTTTTTTTTTATATATATAGAATTACATCCTGTTCGATTGTTCTATGATTTCTGTTTCACCCTACATAAATTGTTTAAATCAATTTAAATATACTTTAAAATTCTGCTAATATTTTAACGTAGAAGATAGAGCATTACGTTATTAAAATATTACATAATTATACGTTAGATATTCGTTTCTTCTCAGAGCTCAGATAATAAATCAATTAATTTCAAAATCATTACAAAATTCGTGTATTATTCAGTTTGTTCGTCAATTCGAAACTTTCCCGCCATTTCAGTGGTGCTCACTCAACATAATGAAACTGATAACGTCCATTGTTGACGAACCAGTGTGCTGCAGCAGGTGCATCCAGGTGCATCGCAGGACAAAAAGTGCATCGACTTTGAAAACTTATGTATCAGAAATGGTAAGTCCTTTTTTCGCAAAAAAATTCAAACTACCAAAGCAACGCATATTTGCTGTCAATCAATCATAAATCTTGTGCCGTGCTAGTGATTCGACATTCGTTCGAGTGCTATCGTTGTGGTTAAATAAGTTTATTCTTTTTGTCTTTATTCATAATTTGATAGGGATAGGATGGACTGTAATTTTGTGAACTTGATTTAACAGGTAACAGACGTTGTCATATATCTGGTACACAACGAGAAATAAAATGGATTCGAGGGGCCCTCCTGAGGAGGGCCCTGTTACCTCTTTCGAGATTTCAAACGTTGATAAAGTGTCTGACACTTCGGTAAATTGGCCCACTGATCATTCCTTACCTTCATCAATGTCTGACCAACCGAAAAAAATGAATAATAAGTTGTTGTTCTTAACTGTAAGTAAATTATCTTTCAGTTGATTTTTTTCTTTTTTATTGTAGAAACAATGTTTGACACGATTTTTTTATTAGGTGGAGTACGTGGACGATCCATCTAGAGAATATTCTCGTTTATTTCCAACATATGAACAAGTTTCCTTCTCTCCTAGAGCTAATTCTCCTCTTTCTGACTTTGAACATCGTGTCAGTCCCCTTGACCCAAATATGAGTTCAGCCGCTAGGTATTCGCCTACCCCAGTACAACTTCCACCGTCTCCTTTTCATAATTCTGTTGTCGTTCTACAAGGTTCGTCTTCTCCTTTAATATCACCGCCTGAATCTAACGCAAGAACAAATGTTAACTTTGTCTCCCAGTTGTCACATCCAATTGATACGCAAAGCGTACAACAGACAGATAATTCTGCTGATTTTGTTGCCAATGAAAACGAAGAACAGCTCGTTTCCAGTGTTGGCAGCGAGCTAATTTTGATGCAAGGTGAATATTGCCTTTGCTTCATCTTCGAGTTAAATCTTGCATTTTTTTTCTCTACACAAATGATTGTAAAATTACTTTACAGAGTCTAACTCTGGATTAGAATCGTCGACAACCCCATTGATGTTAACTGGAATGTCAAGTACAGATTTTACATTAAGCAGAGATTTCCTTGTCATGCAAGATGATCAGATGAATGTAATAAATTCGTTTAAGACTCAGAATCTTGATGTGGATGATTCTACGCTCTCGTCGACCGCTGAGAATTCGAATAAAGAAAATAATACAGATTCTTTGTCTAAGCCAAAGGAGCGAGAAATAAATGAAATCTTAATTCGTGCTGAAGAAAAGAAAGACTGTGAAAAACAGATTGTTAGACGCTCTAAGCGCCGTATAAATGACAAGAAAAATTTGTGTATGTAATAGCATTATTTTTGTTAATGTTCAAGTATTAATTTGTATACGTTTTATAGGTTGCGAAGAATGCGATGACGCGTGTACTGGAGATAATTGTACTACGCATAATGTGTGCACAATAGCAGATCAACCTGTACCATCCCGTGCTATAGCAACACTGCCAGGATCATATCTTTCCATAAATAAATTGTCAGACTCGGAAATCATATCAAGTGGATTTGATTATGGAGTATTTGCAAAACGCTACATACAAAAGCGTACCCAGTTTGGTCCTATTGAAGGTATTTTATACCCTTACGATGGTACATCATTTAAAAATGAATTACCTCTTCTCTACGAAACAGAGCAAGGATTTTTAAAAGTAGACGTTTCAAACGAAAGTAAGTATTTATTTTTTAAAAAGTAATACTCATTGCATCTGAAGGATTAATATATAAAATATATTTGATATTGCAGATGCTTCAAATTGGATGCGTTTTGTTAGACCTGCATTGACGTACAAAGAACAAAATTTAGTCATTTGTCAACAACGAGATGGAATAATATTTCTCACCACGAGAAGTATTCTACCAAAGGAAGAATTAAAAGCTGGGCCTAGTACTGATTATGCAAATCGCAGAAATTTAACAGCCCTTAAGCCTGTACAAGAAATTAAGGATGATAAAGGTATACAAAATCGTAACATTTTATTTTTTTATATTGTTCTTTTTGATACATAACTTTCAATTACAGAACACAAAAATCAATTACCTGTTTGGCCACGACTAGAAGATAATCTCTCGCGTCGTGTGAAAGTATTTCGCAACAGAAATGTAAAGGAAAAAGAAAATTCAAGACAAAATAATACTAAAGAATGGAAATGTTCCGTTTGTGGATTGATGTTTAAGAAACCGCTATTGCTTAATTTACACACTCTTGCTCATGGTACCGACAAAGTAAAACCGAAAATTCAGTCTGCAACTTGTCCTCAGTGTGGACTACACTTTCAAAAACAGAAAGAATTGATTAATCATGTTTCGCAGCATGGAAGACTGTCTTTAACAAAGACAAAAAGATTGACTACTCTCTCAACGTATAAGTGTTCAATGTGTTACAAACGTTTTGCTACAAAAGTACGATTACAACAGCACTGTCTGGTACATGGTGCTGAAGACCAAAAACCACTGCCATGCAACATTTGTTTCAAAAGATTTATGAATAATTCCGCACTATCTTGTCATTTGAAAACACACAGAGGTAGATCCCACTCGCATCAAATAACTTACCGTAGGATCATTCCACGCGAACTCGGACACTTTTTGGAGTAACATCTCGGATTTTGCTGAATTTTAAGAGCTAAAATTAATAGAAAAGAAAGTGAACAGTAAACTTCAAAGAGCTCTAAAATTAACAATTTTCAAAATTTTCAAAAATCCTTTCGCACACGTTTATATATCCCTAAAAACTACAACACATCCAAAATTCAGCAAAATCCGAGATTTTACTCCAAAAAGTGTCCGAGTTCGCGTGGAATGACTCCGTAGAAAAATATTTAAATCTGAATATTTATATGAGAATTTTCTTTTTATCTAGAAAATAAACAAGTTTTTGAGTGTCCAATGTGCCGACAACTATTCAGTCAAAGTATCGCGTTGAAGGAACACATTGAAACGCATAAGAAAGAAGATGGTACTTTTACCTGTCCTTACTGCCAAAGGATATTTCTTAAATACTCAGTTATCCGCAAACATATTAGAGCACATCATTGTGAAAGGAAACACAAGTGTCAAGTGTGCGCCAAACGATTTGCTACTGTCGATAAATTACAGATGCATCTATTGAAACATTCAGATCATAGGTATGCTAACGATTATATATGAAAAAAAATATATGGCATATGGGTAATGTAATAATTTTTTCCTATAGAGAATTTCATTGCGCAAATTGTGGTAAACAATTTAAAAGAAAAGACAAATTAAAGGAACATATGACCAAATTGCATAATTCACAAACGGCTACGGAGGAGCAAATGTCTCAAGTTACGCAAACTAAAAAATTCGTTCCAAAGGTAATTTATATTCTTATTGCACAAACTACTTGATATTGAATTTAATAATACATTTTACATAATGTTATTAACAGATTAATCCTAATGACTATGACCGTTTCGTTTATAAATGTCATCAATGCCTAGTAGGCTTTAAACGAAGAGGAATGCTTGTTAATCACTTGGCAAAACGTCATCCTGATGTTGCACCCGAATCTGTACCAGAATTAAATTTACCAATTTTACGTCAAACTAGAGATTATTATTGTCAATACTGTGACAAGGTTCGATATTATCCTTCATTAAAACAAATTAACTTTCGTTTCTTCAATACACTATATTTATGTTGTTTCCTTTTAAAGGTCTATAAAAGTAGCAGTAAACGTAAAGCACATATCATGAAAAATCATCCAGGAGCGGCTTTACCACCAAGTAATAGACAGAAAGAGTCTGATTATTCAGACTTACCGAATCCAACATTTAGTCAAACTGTTGGTAGTATTACCACTACACCTCAGAGTTGTCAATGGTGTCACAAACAATATGCTAGCAAGGTAAATTTTTCAACCGCGATAACATTCAAACAATTTTGTTTCGATTCAATACATATATTGACTTTTTCAGGCGAAACTTTTACAACATCAACGCAAAAAACACTCGAATTTGATGGAACCTGCTGATCAAGTTCCGCGTTCGCGTAATCGGCAGCTGCAGAATCAAAATCAACCACCTATACTGATCGAAGATCATTTCGTGCTGTCCGATTACATTCAGGCATGTGATACAAATTCCGAATTTTTTAAGCCAAAAATAATTAAGATATCTGACGATGTTGATCTCATAAGTAACGGATTGGAACTCGTTGGACAGCAATTTGTTCGTATGCGTGATATACGTTGAAAAGATCTGTGGCAACCTCGATACGAGAATTTGTCAGTTTATTGAGATATGAATCTCATGAATTTGTGCGCAGCGGAGGAACGCTGTTGCTTGTCGCTGTCGTTGCCAAATTAGGGCGTCGTTGCCCGTGAGGGGCAAAAAATGCTCCACTGGAAAACATTTGGGACGCAGCTTTGTTGGCGTCGGTGCGAAACACTCGACGCTATCTTGTTGGTTGTGTGGTTGACAATGATGTTACGGCCACCGTTCGGTCGTAGTTTGATCAAATTTGTTGGAATGGAATATACGCTATTTTGTGAAAACTTTGAGCCTGAGGGGCAACCGCAGAGAACGAAGATTTCAAACTAAAGAACACGATAAAAACACGAACACGGAGATTTAAGACTAAACACAATGGGAAACATGTAGTTATTGAAATCTTTGCTCGAGTACAAAGTACGGAGAGCAAAAGAAAAAAAAAAAGGTAGAACAAGTCCTTGTGCAGTTGGTACATCTCTGACATTAACTCTAGTAGTTTCTTTTAAAATTTTGAAAAAGCTTCAATTCGATGTGATACAATTATGGATGTTAGAGCGATTGAATTTGAGCTACAAGTTTAAAGTGAAATTTAAACTCGGCTTGAATTTGGAGAACACGATTCCACTGAATCTTAGATCAGTGAAATCTCGTCTGTATGATGTGATTTTTTTTATAGACCTGATCGTAGTATCTACGTGTCACGTTCGACTTTGATGATAAAACAATTCTGTAGATTACACGAAATGTAGTCTGTAAAAACTCGCCCGTTCACTTTTACTCTCTCGTAATTTACAAATTTCTGTCAATTGCTCGTAACCTCTCATTCTCGTTTAGAGGAAAGTGTCTGTGTTTTTGGTCTTACAAATTAGACTCAAATTAAACCGATTCTTTTTCGCGATATCGGATCAACTAGCTTCATCCGCGCTACTTAGCGTAACAGTTTCGCATCCATCACATTCATCGAATTGAAATTTCTGGTTGAAATTGAAGGTATCAGTAGCTACTTAGACAAGGAAACCTTTTGTCTCTGTAATTTCCTGATGCATGTAAAGTTGTTAACGTTCAGACAAGGAATATGTGTGCATTATACTCGTTCATCAAATTTCTATGCATGCACATAACACTATAAATGTTTCGGACCATCGTTTCCAAAGAGTAATTTCAACGAATTACATATTGGTAATTGAACAAATTCAAATTCTATTTTACATGCATTATATGCACATACACAATATGATACATATTGTGGGAAAAGCGAAGACAAAAGAATGCATGTTTGTTAATGTTGTTGAGTACATGGAGAACTGTAATTGTAAACATGACTTAAATAAAGTTACTCAGTGACTGATGTATGTACGTACAATTTACTACACCGGAAGTTTATGTCTCCATTGTAAACAGCAATGAAACATCTGGAAGCGCATCCTAAGCGTTACGCGTATACAAAGTAGATTAAAAATTCTCAACTAGATAGTTGCTAAAAGAATAATTCATTTTTCTTTTTTTTTTATTTAATACTAGTTCACCGTTCTATCGTATAATCTTTATATTTCAACTCTTATCAACTAGAGAGCCAGAATTTGTTTGCCTTTTCTTGGAAACTTTACTTTTCAACTTCTCACTGACGATAGCCAAAGGACCGACGGCATCGGGCTTAAAAATTCTCGCGTTGGACACTGTCGCGATCGAACTACCTTTCTGTGACTGAGCCATTTCGTCTAACTGCTTTTCCATTTCAGCCAACGAAACCTTGTTAGCCGAGAAGAAATCTTTCATAGATATCAACTCCCCAGACATCCTTCTAGATGCCCCCAAGTTATCCTCTTTCATGGAATCTCTTCCGACTATCCTGGTCCCTCTTCTCTTCGAAAAGTACATCGTGGACAAGGAGGACTTTCGCCTTGGTAAATGTGGCGCAACCACATCTTGATTTCCGCATTGTACCTTTTGTATAAAGTAATTTAATCCTTGTTTGATCACGATCGACGTCACGTTCAATAGGGAATAGGTGCAGCAACAGCCGACCAGCAGAAATACGAAGTTAGCTGAACGGTACCTGTGCACGTGGAAACACAGAACAGTGACTGCAGGAATTGAACATTTTCCGGCACTTACCAATGCATGTAAGGATAGTGTGTCTTCTCCGTGGTGACGAAATCGCCGAAGCCGATGGTCGCGAAGCTGACGAAACAAAAATAAAGAGCGTCGTAGTATTTCCAATCCTCGAGAGGAGCGTAAACCGCGGCAGCGCAACAGGCCACTACGCAACACGCCAACGATAAATAGAGCATGACCCAATAAACGCTTGGCTTCCATCGGTCCAGCTCCGAGTCGCCGTCGTCGTCGAGTATATCTGGTAAGGAAGGCTTTTGACTCTCGGACAACTTAATGCTGCGCCGCGATGTCATCGAGTTCTTTCGAATCTGTCTTTTGAGACGGCGCACGTGCACGCTGCGCAAAACCCAAGCGAGGAAAGTGATGATCCTCTCCAGGAATAAATTGAAAAACAGAATTCCTCCTGAAACAAATGTCGTGTATAATGGGTACTAGGGTACTGGTCCCTATTACAGTATTCTCTCGCTATAAGCTCGCCGTTTACGTCGCTTCATCGAGTCACTCTTCAATTTCACTGTAATCATTGACAACGTACAAAAAGCTATCGATTCCATTATTCCATTACCTTCGCGAACATGTGCTTTACACATACTATTGCTCGATGAAGCGACGAAAACAGCGAGCTTATCCTGGACAGCAAAGGAATATTGCAGGAACGTTGCATGAATATTTAAGGTTGCGCAATGTTCCCAATGTTACAGGAATATTCCTGCAATATTCCTATACCCCATATTCCAATATTCTTTGCTGTCCGGGATAGCGAGAGAATACTGTAGCGAGCCTGAACCTATCAGTGTGCCTTTACATAAAAGTAAATTGTGAAAAAGGAATAACTCTAGAAATAGAAGAAAACATTTTTTTCATTAAATCAATAGTCTAACTTAATTAAAAAAAAATGTTTTTCTTTTATTTCTTAGAGGTACAGTAGAACCTCGATTATCCGAATCATAATTGTCTCAGAATTTCATTATCCTAAGTGTCAATCATTGAATGCAGTAGGTGTAAGAGTAAAATAGAACTTTAAGTATTATTTGGACTGTGGGTTAGTAATGATTCACTAATCTTTAACATTTTATATTACGAATATGAAATCGGTTATTTGAGGCTCTACTGTACTTATTTAAATGTGAAGAGACACTAATAGGTGCAGGTTCATAAATAGGAACCATTACTGCAGTTTCTGCTCGTCGAATCGGTTTAATAATTGTGCTTTATTAATACCAGAACAACCAAAGAATCCGTAGAAAACAGCAACTACTTTACCCGCCGTCGTCTGCGGCGTAGTGTTTCCATATCCTAGAAAACAAATCCAGAATCAGATCATCCTTACGTACGATGCAGAATATTGAACCGAAAAGGAAGGAAGATTATAACTGGTATACTAGGTCGCAAGATATTAACACTCTGGAATTTGCTGGGAGATTCTTGCGCGTACTGTGGCCGACGACACTTACCCCTTTTATTCAAGACTGTTGTGACCAAGTTTTGCGCGATAATGCGATCGTCAATAAGTTGGCCTAATTCAAAAGATTGGAAAATACCCGAACGTGGAAGATACGAAATATATGGAACGAATGTGGCAAATTGTACGTAAGATCTTCGCAAAGAGAAATGAAAAAGGAAGAGAGACACGATTGAGATAAAGTGCGGTATACGCGTTCTGCGTCCCACTAATCCATTACTCCGATTCGTTGATGACGCTAAACGAAACGTTTAGAATCCGAAATGGACCACGACGGATTCCTTACCGATCGTCGAGACGATGGTGCCGACGAAATGAAAGCTGCCGGGAAAATCCCATCGGCGACTTTTGTTGATGATGCCAGAAGACGACGCGTTGCCGTAAGCGTACAATAATTCGTTCAACCTTTGAAGTGCATCCGGACTACTTTGCAAATGATGCCTTCGAAAAGTACGATAAACGCGCCAAAACTCTGCAGCCTGTGTAGACGGTGAACAGAAGCGCAATGTACCGATGCACAGTATGATTGTTTCTTGATTTACTTCGTGCAAATCACTTTTCGAGGACTCGCAATTTTAAGTAACTAGCTGAGGATTTTTAGCGCATACCTGTCGCACTTCAAGATCAGCCTCCAGCCGTTGAAAGAGCGCAGCGCCAGCGATCATGTACACTGCCAGGACAACGAAAAGAAGGACGAACCTCGCGTTGTCCTCCCCGAGGCAAGTGCACACGCACATCACCGGTGATGTAGGCACGAGTGACTAGATGCGATCCCCACCTTTTGCGCCTTCCATCCGGGTCGGCGCAAACTCGACGTCGAGCAACCGCCAAGATCTACAGATGCATCGTCCACGAAGGTTGCAAAGGTACATAATTTACACGTCACTAAAAGCTCGCGGCTCGTAATTAATTTTTTTAGCAGATTCATTTCGCCACGTTCCTCGCGCTAATTTTCGTTTCTTTTTTTTTTCTTCTGACTTTTTCGTCGCATCTACTGGTAAGTAATTAGCGACGTTGTCACTTTTAAATTGTGTTGTGTAGATTGGTCTTCTTGAGGTAGTTTAAGGTGTCTTTCGTGGTCCTGTGATGTTAGAGCTGTTTCTGGCTTCAGTTCATATTTGGTTCTCTGAGTATGGAATCTTCTGCATTCATATACTCAGTAGATGGTTTACTGTAATTTTTGTATTGCATAGGGTGCAGATGGAGGCTTCTGTTTTCTTAATTAGATACCCATGAGTAACTTTAAAGCAGGGATCGAATGAAACTATTCACTTTTATGAACAAAAATTATTTACCGAACTTTTGACTTTGAAATCATTTTTTTCTGTTTTAACATAACTTTGTACATTAACATTTAAATTTTTAGTAAAAAAACTCTGTAAAAGTTCAGTTTTAACAGTTATACTGTGTTCTATTAACAATTGTGAAGAATCATATATTGATTAACAAATATTTTAAGGTAAAATATAAAAGTTATAATTTTTTTAATAAGTATTATTTAAGGAACTGAAAACATTTCTCCCCGATTGAGAAATCTGTTACCTATAATTTTAACTTTATCAAAGCAGAATAAATACTCTCCTAAATACTTTCCAAGAAAATAAAAATTCTCCATTTATTGCAAAAACGTAAGAAATTAAAATTTGTAACTATTGCCTTGGAACAGAAACGATAATAATGAAAAAATTAGTCATTTCTCGCCTAATTGCAAATTTTAACAGTTTCATTCGATCCGTGCTTTAGAGTATCCTTTTGGGGAGTCTTGACATTATGATTTTTTCTTTTCTAGTTATACATATTGGTGTTAATGATTGGTTGGAAGAAATTTTGAGTTACGTCATGTATTTTTGTCCTGTTGATGCTGGACTATATTTTGTTTCATTCTTCTCTGAAGTTGATCTTAATCTTCGTTTCGAAATTTTGCCACGGAATCAGTTTTGGAGTTCTGTTGGTTTTTTTTCTTTTTCATCACCGCATACTTTTTTTTTCATTGTAAAACGGAGCAATTCATAACTTGAACCGCGAAAATATAGGACGCTAGCGTATGCGACGGCTGAAAGAAGATTCTTTGATACGGTAAAAATAGAGACCCAAATTGGTGTGCAAAACGAGTTCTTTGTGCGGATAGATAGATGCTTAAGGTGGACCTTGTGCATAATTATTTCATAGGTACGGCGGCACTTTCGGATCGCGGCCTTGAACGTGAACAGTGATCCCATTCAAGATTGTCGTTTTGCTCTTGAATATCTCGAGTAAACTAGCACACTGGGATGCGATTTTTTTAGGTCACACGAAAGTAAGCTATGGCGAATTTATAATAAAAAATAAAGTTTATTAACAGTTCCTTGCAGTCGATCTAACAGTGTTACGATCTTTATATAAATACTGCAAACTAGGCGCATCGACTCATCGGCACATCGCAATACTTGAAGGTACATGCGTATAAATCTATGAAATTCATAACATTTTTATTATCTAATATAATACTATTAGATACGATATCCAACTAAACGGATGTCGCAACAATATTTACATCGTTACTCGCTGAAACGAGTTTACATTGTAGATTGTCAGTGCCTCGTTTGTGGCCCTTCTTCCAGTTTTCTCCAAACAACCTGCAACATAAATTATTCAAGTAATAAAATTTAAATCAGTTTTTATATTAGTTTATACAAAATGTTCATGTTATTACTAGCCAGAGTTTCGTTGTAAATAGTAAATACCATATAATAGTAAGTACTATTTTTTTAGAAATGAAGGAAACGTTCAGTTTTGTAAATGGAACGCTGTATATTTTTTTATGTTATATGAAAGCATCAAGACCAATTCATCCATGTGCCATACACTTATCTTCAATGTCATGCAAAGTCAAAAGTGGAAAACACATTTTCAACATTTCGTACCAATGTGTTTAGAAATCATTAAAGAATTTTAATTTAATGTTCCATTTTAAAGTTTGCTCCATTTAAAAAAAAAAATGCATGGACTGCTGCTTGCAAAAGAACAATATTATTTTTTCCTCTTTCATTTTTTTCTAATATTCACTCTTTACAAAAGAAACCTTGGCTAGAAATAACGTGAAAATCCTGTATAAGATGAGCCACCTAACTTTATCTCCTTGAATATTTCCGTTATACTACAAAGTTTAAAAAAATGTTTCCTACAAAATTTACAATGGAATGAAATTGTGTTTACTATAGACTAGCCCTCATAAAGCTATGCAATTTTTGTACAGAACATTTTTTAGGAATTAGCAGTAGAATAGAAATATTTCAGGTGATAAAGTTAGGTGGTTCACCATGTATATCACATTATTCTCCTCGCAGCAAACTTACGTTGCACATTTCTCTGACCAAAGCTTTTTCCCCGTCGTGGCAGCCTTCTCTCTCAAGTTGTTCTCTGACCTCGAGAACTTGAAGAGCTCGTACCACAGCTTCCGGTCGACTTCCCAAATGAGGATTATCACCCGGACTATTTGGATTTTCCCAAATTTCTCCAGGTGCTACTTCCCACCCTTGCGCGCGTGCTTGCAGCACGCTTTTATCTTCTTCCAGTTGCTTCACCCGCTGCTCTAAGCTCCTCACGTACTGCATAGTTTGATCTATAAACCGTTTTCGCATTCAAAGATCTGATAAACGATATGTTGATACAAATGAAGTCTGAATTACCATTAAAGGTAGACGCGTGTCTGAGTCTTGGAGGGGCTGTCTCTTCGGCATTCGTGCTGGAACTCGAACCATCCCCGTCGTCCCTTTGGCCTCCCCCTCGTTCCTCGTCCAGATAAAGACACAACTCCTTCAGCTCCAAATTATCTTTGATCAGCTCTTGCTGCTTATTGTCTAATTGACGCAACTTGTTCTGATAAGCGGAGACTTCTTGTCGCATGACGCTCGCCGTGTATCTTCCGAATCTTTGCCATTCCCTCGCTAGCTTCCGACCCTTTTGACGATCGTCGTCCAGAAAGCAGCAGAGGTCTCTAAGCTCCTGATTATCGTCGCTCAATCTTTGGTTTGCCTCCTTCAACGCTCGCAACTCACTGAGCTGAAAAGACGGAGGCTTATTCAAAATGCAAGCTCGATAAGAATGTACGCTTAACTTCTGCTTCATGGCAAGGTCAAAGCAGAGTTGGGCGTCATTCGAATAAATCATGGAATAAAATAAATACTAAGTGGTTGATACATGTACTAGGATTCATGAAGTGTAAGTGAAACACATACATATTGAACATGTATCAATTTTTATTTGTGGAGAAGTTGTCTCAAATAACGAATAAATTTTTATTCGAATGTAATTGGCTCGAAGAACGCTATACATTTATTCGTTATCTTAGAGATTTATTCGTCATCTTTTATTGATTATTCGAATAAAATTTGCCCAACTCTGAGAACTCTGGATCAAAGAGTAGATATGTCGCACCCTTTTAAATTGGTTGTATCATTTCGTCTCTTTCTAAAAGTGAAATTATTGATTAAACCCAAACAGAGATTTAAATTAGTTGTATCATTTTTAGTTATGGGATCCGCAACTCATTTCGAATTGCTTCGACTTTGGCACGTATGTAGCGAAAAATTCGAATAACTTCAAACTTGATTCGAATCTCTTGGAAGTCTTGAAAGTCTTGAGAATTTCCATACTATCTGCAAGCTTCATGAGAGTTCTATATCTTACATGCTTTCTGATTATTTCTGTTCAAGCAGACTAATTCACACAAAAAATATTTAAGAAAATCCGGAATTTGTATAGTTTACAATACCTGCATGCTATAAATATTGATCATACAGAATGAGAGAAAGAAAGTAAAATAAAATAGACAAGTTTTCCTAATAATTAGGATATAATTGATGAAAAATTAAATTTATACAATCAATTAAACATAATTTTTTTTATCAATTTCTGCATAATTCAATTTCCCTTAAAAATGAATCTAAAGAAAAATTAATTGATATTGTTTAATTATTTCTTACGATATTTATCCCACCAGTTTGAGGAATCCAATTGTATTCGTTGGGGAATTTTTTGAATTTCAAAAAAGTGAAAAGTTGAATGTTGTAAAATTAAAAATATAAATAAGCTTGCTCCAATAAAAGTAAATAAAAAGCTTGTAAGATATTGAATTCTCATAAAGCTTTCAATAAGTATCGAAATTCTCAAGACTTTCAAGACTTCCAAGACGAGCAAGACTTTTAAGATTTCTAAGAAATTCGACTCATGTTCGAAGTGATTCGAATTTTTCTTTATATTAGCTGAGTGTAAAAGTTCGTGCCCAATTTCTCATTGAAACTTAACTAGAAATCGGGAACGAACTTTTGCACTCAACTAAATACTGATTCGAAGTGATGCGAGATGCTTCAGATCCCATTACTAATCATTTCATCTCCCTCCAAAAGTGGTTTAACAGTTCGTCAGAGTATCGCATCTTGTTGTATCTATTCTTTCATAAGGTAGTCCTCTAAAACAGAGGTTCTTCAATCAGTGATTCACGGACCGATATCGGCCGCGCAAATTTTCTGCCGGTCCACGAAAAAATTTCGTCCGATTTATGCAGCTGCTCTATGACAAAAATTGTGATTTTATAACATTGAATTTAGCAAATACAATATTATTTACAAAGGTTTTTATTTTTCTCTTAGCTGACAGTCAGTCTGCGAAATATTTCTCCCATTTTCACCGGTCTGCAGATGTGAAAAGGTTGAAAAATGCTGCTCTAAAATACGAATTCTATCGTCGCTGCAAATATTAGCTATTGCTACGAAAGGAACAAATTCTTCTATCGTTTCCAATTGTCGTTGCGATTATTCGCGACCAGTCTCAGATGTGCGTGATTGGTTGAAATTGCGACGGTGGGCTCGACCCGCGTGACCTAGAAGAGCCTCAAAAACTTCCGTGTGACGTATTTAAGATCTGCGACGGCATCTTTTCGTGAAACGGAGTACCACGAAGCAAAAGGAAACTCAACGATTTACTCTCTTTGCTTCGCGCGTCACATTCAAAGTCAACGGCTTTTTCTCGGACACGACGGAAAAACTTTGTCGAATCTAAATTTTTCTTGAACTGCACTTCATCTACAGTAGAACCTCGATTATCCAACTCTCAAATACCTTAAATTTTTATTAACCAGGATTCCAATTATTAAATACATAGATTGTAAGAGTAAAGTAGGACTTGGAGTAAAATTTGAATCACGCTTCAATAATTTTTAACTAATTATTAGGATTGTACATTAAAAATATTAAGTCAGATAATCGAGGTTCTACTGTATTCCTAATGTAATAGATTCCTTCTTTTAAAACGTCTTTATTATTTGATGGTCTATAAACGACTGTGAGAAACATAACATGATCCACGATAGTTTTCACAGTTCTTAATACAATCTGACGTATTCATTATAATAACAGTTTTTCATAACTTATTAACTCGTTCTCAACTTCAACGCTAAGTGAAAAGGTTTTTGAAAAAACTAAAGACCCGATGTCGAAGACACTCACCAAGCTCTGTATCTGTCGGTTCTGCTCAGCGGCGAGCCTCGCAATGTCGCTTTCGGTCTTGCGGACGAACTTGAGCATCTCCACGGGTCCGAGTCGGAGGAACTCGTCGTCGGTAATCCTCTGTCTGATCGGCGGTGTCTGGGCAGCGTTCACCGTGGGAGGATACTGACCGTTAGGCGGCAAGTACTGACCTTGGCCGACCTTGGGCTGAAGGTAGCCGTGAGGCTGCGATTTCGGGAGTGCCGCGGTCAGCGCGGCGTTCCCGCCTTGAGGATGGTGTCGGTGCTCTATCCTCGGCGAGTACTTGCCCTGGGCATCCTTCTGCTGCGGCCCCGGTCGCGATTGCGCCGCTTGGTGATGGCTCAAGGCCGCGGTCGGGCCTTGGACGGC
This sequence comes from Perdita meconis, assembly GCA_030770465.2. Classification (NCBI taxonomy): domain Eukaryota; kingdom Metazoa; phylum Arthropoda; class Insecta; order Hymenoptera; family Andrenidae; genus Perdita; species Perdita meconis. The sequence continues at coordinate 7,785,176 of JASKOS020000007.1, forward strand.
GGTCGACGCCGACGGGCCCGTCACGAAGTGAGGATGGTTCTTGAGGATGCCGGCGGAAGGCTGCGGCGGTGGCTGATAACGCGGTGGCACTTGCTCCACTGCCGCCGACTTGATCACGTGCGACGGATGCTGCTGTTGCTGCGGCTGCTGCTGCTGCTGCTGCGGCTGCTGCGGCTGGGACTTACTCTTATTGGACATCGCGGCTAATTTAGCTCCAGGCTGCGCCGTGTCCCATTTCAGAAAGTCCACCACACCGTGGCTTCTTCTCTCGTGCCGGCTTGTCTCTCGTTCGTCCCGCTAAAATCTGGGTCACCGTGCGGGTCCCTCTTTCTCTCGCCCTTCCGCACTCTCTCTCAAGATCGGATTTACTACTTAAGAGCTGTCCCGTCCGATAGGTTCCTCGCCTCCGCGGGTCTTATCGCCGGCCAAGGCCCTCTTTCCTGCGTGAAACGCTCCTCTCCGCTTTGTTCGACACTGTCACTGCTCTCTTTCTTTTGCGCTCGTCGCGTGCGTCCATTCACCGTACACGTGTCTTCTCGCTCTTCGAGGAATCCGATCCGACAGGTCGTCCCTTTAAATTCCTCGCGATTTTCGAAATCGTCCAAACCTCACGGAATCTCGTCGCGTGGATCCCTCTCTTAGACGTCCTCGCTGCTTCCGAGAAGTTGCGACGGACCCCTGTTATTATCGAACTCTCCGAACTTATCGAACGAGTCCCGTCGATGGAATGTCCGCGAGCCACGGTCGGCTTCGTCACGGTATTAAAGAGTCGTCGTCCTCGCGGTGCGCCGTAAGTCGGAACAATCGCTGCGTTTGCTCGCATTCCATCTGTCAGCGGCGATCAACCGAACGCGTGCGGACATCGCACCGGGATGTCGCGGGGAACCTGGACCGGTGAGGTCCAACCGGTCAGCCGAACGAACACCTTTCGTCGCGAAATCCCGAGGATACTAGCGATATTGCACTGTCAAGAGCTAACGCGCTCAGCCGGGCCCCCGGTTTCCTCGCTGCTGGCCCACCGCCGCCGCATTTCACAAGTCCCAGTGCCGTACCACCGAGTGGGGCATTCCGGAGAAACCTTGTCGTCCGTGACCGCAGAGCGACGGGATAGGCTTTCACGCAGCTGCCGTCCGAACGTTAACCGATTAGTCTGTCACCGTGTCGGCGATCCTGCCGGGCCGATCTCCCTTCGCGAAGCTCTAATAGTGTCCGAAGGGAAGCGACGACGATTCGATCTGCGCACGTCGAAGATATGCACTCGTGTCCCTCGGTCGGGCAGGTATCGCGCGCACGCAGGTAGCACCGCGTCGAGACTGTCTTCGCCGTGACGTGAACGGAGGCTCGGGCTAGGCCGGCGATACTTGGAGCGACGGTGCCGAGCGCGGGTTCCCGTGAAAATCGCGCACTATACATATAGCAATATGGCGACGACCTGGGGCCTGGGATCTCAGGAACGATTGCTGACGACGCTAGGGCTTTGAGGTTGCGACGCGGGAACGCGAGCCGCACCTCTGATTGGACCTTCCTCCTCTTTTAGGAGGGGATTTAACAGCGTGTTTTACCTCGTGGGAGGTCGAAAGCCACAGAATTTCGTGGTTGTAAGAGGGATCCGCTCTCGGTGCACGGCTCCCTCCGAGGCTCGGCTTCGTCGCTTCATCCCTTCGAGCGTTGACTCGGTCTGCCGACCGACTGAAATTTTTATGTAGGAACGATGTCCCCAATGAATTTTCAATCGAGCGTGAAATTCGCACTTTTCTGGTAGCAACTGCGAATACTATGATCTCCGCCTGGTCCGCGAGTTACTAATTCTTTTGGAGTAATTGAAATCTCCGCGTACAAAAATCCTTTCAGAAAGTAGAAACGGAGCATTTTATGTCATTTAATTTAAACATAAACTTTCATCGCAGTATCTCCATCATTCACTGCGCAAAGAATGTTTGCGAGGCAAAATTCCTTCTTGGAACGTTCCTTCATTTCAAATCGCCGGGTGCTCGAATTCTTTTCACCGGGCATGTCAGGTCTCCGGAAATATTTGACCTGCTGTGCTGGGAAAATGGTCAGAACAGGTAGAGAGATCGGAAAAATTCTTTACGTCTTTGGATCAACGTGAGGAGTCTGAGAAAATCAGTTTCCTTTTTCGTTAAAAGATACTCCAAAAATAAATGCGTAATGTTACAAAATAGATAAACAACGATTTTTGCAACGTTATTTTGCAGAAATCACTGTAATAGAAATTGGCCGATTTTGGACTTGATTGCCAACGAAAATTATTGACAGGATATATTTCTACGGGCTTTAAAGAGTTTAAAATACGTAATAATTATTTATCCGGGGAGTGAAGGGAATGTTATAAAGAATGCGCGTAAACTTTGAAACAATTAATGTATTTTGTCGTTACCGTCTACGTATCATAAAGCAGAAGAGAAGTTGGTGTACAGGTTGTTGGTTACTGCTTCTAAGTAAGAACAATTGTATGGTTTTTGTTTTTTATTATGTCCGATACCAATTTACTATCAACCTAATTGCTGAAATTTTACTCGATTATTTCACTGATAGATCATTACCAAAAGAAAATACCGACAAATTAGGTGAGCTTCACAGACGTTGACATTTCCAACTTTAAAAATTCTTCGTTGGTCCAAAATCGGTCAATTTCTACCATTGTCCTTTATTCGTATTCGAATCGGTGTATCATATATTTACGCGTATTTCTTTACGTATATTCCGATACGCTCTAATAGTGATAATGGATTTCGATTGCAACAAGAGTAAAGAAGAGGGATTGCTCACAGTATCGGCGTAATGCAGTAATATGAGTGAATGCGCTAGAACAGATAGCGCGTAATCTACTTTACATGTCGATCGAAATGTAACTCTCGTTTAAAGTACAAATATTGTGTAAATTATTTATTACTTCGCAACTATTAAAAATATAATCTATTGTCATTAGGACTCGATTCTGATTTTATATTTAGACGCTAACGTTGGACAGAACACGGAAATGGTAACTGGACTTTAATTGTGAGAGCCTTTTAACCGTGGGACAACAATTTGTTTTTGTTGGAGATAGGAAAGAAGGTAGGAAATGATAGCAAAAGAATAATTAGACTGCTGTATTGCATAAATATGTACATACATAATAATTAAATTTACTGTACTTAATTTTAATATGGATTTTCGCTCATAATAGTAATTTAACGTCTTTATAGTTTTTTTTATATTTAGTATATTTTTTCATAAAAATTTCAATACATGATAAGACCGTGGATTTTATAAAATTTTTACAGGCACAATTATAGAATTGGAGCTTATAAATAACATAAAATCTGCAGTCTAGTGATAAGTGAATGAATAATCAACTGAGTCATATATTTTTTATCATTTGTACTTTATTCGCCAAGTTTGGTTTTAGCATTATAAAATGTTATAATATCTATCGATCTATGCAGTAGCATAACGAGTCCGTTGTCCGATAAGATCATGGACATAGGAATAGATAAGATAGTTTTAAAAATGTGACTATTTCGCGTGAAATCTTTGTAACTCTAATTGTCACTTTGTATCTTACAATTAGTTCGTTAAAACTTTTGTTATGGTAACATTATCTCAAGCAAGGCAGATATAACCTCAACAACTGTAATTGAATATTCATCACTTTCTGATAATCTCTAAGTGACATTAATCGTCACTTATAAAACAATTTTAAACATAATGACGTGTCAAAATTATGTAACTTTATCGCAAAACATATCGCCTTTATCATTCCTGTTCCATGATAACGATAGTGCATTGTTGGTCGTAGAGTGTGGTTAACGTCTACGTGTCAAACGCTAAGGTATAAATTCTCTTTTTAAACTAAAATGATATGTTTTATATGTTGCTTGATGTTTGATTATGTATTTACACATTCTATAATAATTTATTATGCGAATAAAATATAACAATAATATAAATAAATATTATTACAGTTTAACTTATGACACAAGGATTATTTTCAATAGACTGATTTAAAGAAAACACACAGTAATTTTTAATTGCACGTATTTTTTACTTGTAATTTACGAAATTATCTTTAAAAACTAATTTTCTTTAGTAAAGTTCTTTTCTTTAATTTTCAAGTACATTAACACATATGTTAAACAATAGCATTTGTTACCTTATTAATTTTATACTTGTAAAATAGAAGCACAATAACTGTAGAATAATATAATAAAAATAACAATTAGAACAGCACAAAAAAGAAATGGGAAGCGAATCCTGGAACATATTGGTGACGGGAGGTGCTGGTTATATTGGTTCTCATACTGTATTGGAACTAGTCCAGGCAAATTTTAAGGTGGTGGTAATAGACAACTTTAGTAATGCTTATAAAGGTGAGGAACAATAAAGCGAATAAAGTATAAGTAATACATAAAATTAATATTGGAATGATTTTATAAAATATATGCAACTTCACTGTTAATATAAATTATAATCAGCTTCAAATTACTTTACACAAGTAGAATTAACTATAAGAATTTACATTAGAACCTTGATTATCCGACTCTCAATTATCCCTAATTTTGATTAGCCATGGTTTTAATTATTAAAAGGATTAGCTATAACAATACTATAGGACTTCAAGTAAAATTTGAACCAAACTTCAATCATTTTCAACTACTTAGTAAGATGTTTACATTAGTAATAGCAAGTTGGATAATCAAGGTTTCACTGTAGATGCAAAGAATGTATGATACATAGAAGAAATATGTATATACAGGTTTGTTTTCTGTGTCTGCACTTTTTGAACTAATGCAGAACCAACCAGTTGCTATCTCCTGTTTTGTGAAATAGAAGAAGATAACGATAGATGAGTTCTAAACTAGTACAGCTGTGCAGGAACAGAAAACAGACTTTATAAGCTAACACGTACCATAATATATTTATGTGTTACATGTAGAAAACAATGATGCAAAACCAGTAGCTTTACGCAGAGTTGAAAAATTAATAAATAAAGAAATTTCATTCGTTTCCTGTGATATAACGAACATTGACGAAGTACGAGATGTATTCGAAAAGGTAAGTTCAAACATTTTATGAAGATCCAATACCAATACAGCAACTATATATTCACATTTCAGCACACATTCCACTGTGTTCTTCACTTTGCTGCTTTGAAAGCTGTAGGAGAATCCTGTGAGAAACCGTTAGAATATTACAAAACAAATGTTAGTGGAACTTTAAATTTGTTAGAAGTTATGGCAGAACACAATGTAAAGCGTTTTGTTTATTCAAGTAGTGCCACTGTTTACGGTACTCCTAAAAAGCTTCCATTAGTCGAAAGCATGAAAACTGGTGACTGCACAAATCCTTACGGAAAATCAAAGTACATGGTAGAAGAAATTCTAAAAGATTTATGCGCTTCTAATAAGGTATCACTCTTTATTTTAATTTGTTATTTAAAGTACATTCAAGTATCTGTCATGAAAGAGTTTCTAGGCATGGTCTGTAATATCTCTAAGATATTTTAATCCAGTGGGAGCTCATCCTTCCGGAAAAATTGGAGAGGATCCCAATGGAATACCAAATAATTTAATGCCTTACATTGCTCAAGTGTCTGTTGGAAAAAGGGAAATGCTGTACATTTATGGTAACGACTACGATACTCCCGATGGAACGGGTGAGATATAAATAACGTATACGTCAAATATACACAGTTTAGTTCTATTTACAATATTTGTGATTCGATTCCTAGGTGTGCGCGATTATATACATATTACGGATTTGGCAGTAGGTCATGTAAAAGCAATGACTTATCAAAGAGCTAGCAATCCAACTGGGTTTAAAGCAATCAATTTGGGTACTGGAAAGGGCTATTCAGTCCTCGAAGTCGTACGCGCATTCGAAAAAGCATCGGGACGAAAAATACCATATAAAATAGTCGAACGTAGACCGGGAGATATATCTAGCAGTTACGCGGATGCTAGTTTAGCTAGAAAGGAATTGGGCTGGCAGGCCACTAAAGATATAGACGACATGTGTAAGTTCCTGCAAAACCACCGTTCTTCGATGTAATTTGTATGTAATTCAATGTAATCATTCTTATTTACTTTTCAATTTACTTTAGGTGCTGACACATGGAAGTGGCAACAAAGTAACCCAAACGGTTACAAATGCTAGCAATTGATGTTTAAACATTTTTTATTTTATGTTATTTCATATTGAAACATTAACCATGGTGGTGTCAAGTTACCAAAGTGTAGACCAAAGCGCGAAATAGATATGTATTTATATAATAATAATATTAGGTGAATTCACTAACTTTTATCTTCGAAGTCGATTCTAAGAACTACACTATGTTTAACTTTAATCAGTTTGTTGAATAACTTTTGTTAAACATAAAAAACCATTCAGTTTTTATAGAAAACGACTACCTATGTCTATGTATTAAATTATTGTGCCATGTAATATATGTCCGTCGCTAATTGTATACAAAACAATATACATTCCTAAGCATTGAACATTCTTTTATAAACACAAAACGAATCTTGCATATAATATGTTGTAACATGCAATAACTGAGAATTGTATCAATAAAAATGTTATGAATACAATTAAATACATATATATCTGAATTTCTTTTCCAATTTGCGACTATTAGAAATATCAGAAACATAATCGAACCCGTTGGTAAGGAAGTGATCAACCACGACGCCGTATTATATACGTCGTTTGATTTCAACTCTACAGATGTCGTGCGTTTTAGAAAATCTGCATCTGTCAATTTTTCATAGATCCTAAACATTTCAAGCAGCAGTGTTTTTCGCAATCAGTTTATACAATAATAGTGTTTCTTTAAGTATGACGTCGGTTAAAGAGTCGATGAAAGAAGACGTACAAGTCGAACCGTCATCGGGAATGGAAAACTCGATGACGGATCCAAATTCAAGATGCGGATCGCCGAAACGTGGAACTACACTTTCAACAAGTACGAGCAGCTTCGAGGCGTTGGATCCTCACGATCCGAATCTCAGTCGTTTAGCAAATACGATGTTTCAAAAGACTGGAGAATATTTGCAAGAGGAACTTACCGCTACTCACGCCGATTATCGTTTGTTAGAACGATTAAACAAAGAGACTATCGCCAAGTACACGGAATTAAAGACAATATCATCCAGCGTGGCCCAATCGTTGGATTCTTTAAATGAAAAGTATAAAAAGTTGCAACCTATCCTGGATAACATCAACGAGATTGATGACAGCGTAACTAAGCTGGAACAGGCTGCGTACAAATTGGCTTCGTATTCCAAGCGACTGGAAGCCAAGTTTAAAGACATTGAAAAAGATACAAAGAGCAAGTGAACTGTTTGTATTATACAAGAGAACAAACCGGATGTTACAGATATTCTTAAGATATTGTATATTACGTAGAACAGAGATTACAATATACAATTTTTATTTTGTTATGTATATATCAACATTAAAATTATTTATATGTAATATCAATAATGTGCAATTAAAACGTTATTTTTGTTGTTAATTCTAATAGAAAGTTAATAAAACAATATTTTTAATTACGAGTTCCTTTCAATGGAGATAGGATAAAAGGTAAGAAACAATACCAACAAATTTCTCTTCTTCTAAATTGCTTATATTAAAGTACAACTACGCGCATACACACATAGATCACACATTTGTTTTTATAAAAGTCCTGTAAAAGATAATTATGTGTTGCACGTCGTCTTGTTATATATCACATGGTACAATTCAAATTCGTACTGAATTTATTTCTTAACTGAAATGCATACTACTTATTTACTTATACATTAATAACTCCTTCCTGAAGAATCCAAGATGTTAATACAAACACCGATCCAAAATGGTACACAGGAAACACTTAGCGACAATATGTAGGCCAAAAATATATATTATTAACTGAAAGAACATAAACTGAAAGAACTATAAAATTAAATGAATGTGTTAGTTCCATTATCCATGTCGTATGGTATAAACCTTTTATAAATGTTAAACAATTAATTAAACTGTGGTATTACACAAGTACATATATAATATTACAAGAATGTACTACTTTCCAATGCACACTTTCTCTCAACACAATAATTTATTATATTACTGCAATAATGCGTAGGAAGTAAACAAATTCAATTAACTCGACTCGCAAAGTAAACAACATTTATATTGCAACGTGTCGCTGATTCGACTTCAACGAGATATCCTAATTTTCATCAGGCTAAATAAGGAAATGAAACGAATGTAATCTTTTTTACACAAACGACACGTTGTTAGCTTTGAACGCTTTGCGCACGTGTTGTCGTATGGCATGTTGTTAAACTTTGAAGTAATTGTTTCAACAGTAAATTTCATTGGATTCCAAAGCTACATCATTGCCAGAGGTTTTTGGTTGCATTTAACAGTCTAAGAAATTTCCAGCCATTAGTAATTCTAGCGCAATTTCTATCGCAATGGGAAATTCAGGTATTTCTGTGCTACTATTTGTGTAGCGTACTTTGTATGTGAAATACATGCAAACTTTCTGTAGTATATGGGAGCTGTAAATAAAGTATGTAGGTTATTCAATTCTATAAAACTTTTTCGAGAAAGACAGGAAACAACTTACGGAATTTCACGAAAATTAACTTCGTTAGCTTCATTTTCGGCAAATTGGCCTGGGCCACTTAACATAGCTTTTATAGTTCCACTGGTTAAAGCATGCTCACGTTTCACAATAAATTCGTGTCCATCGCTGCTTACCAGTTTTACGTACATAGCATTTGGTCCTTCGCAACCTCCGTAAATAGGACCGCCATCCTGCTAAGTTATAGTCATTTAATTCTGTTACGATATTAGATTTATAGCTTTATAGTTCATTAATAGTTTCAGACTATCAGACAACAGAAATTATAGTTAGTACCACAAGACAAGTTAATGAAATAAAGAAACAGAAGCATTAGGCCAGAAAATTTTAATTTGCAGAATACTTCGCAGAATAATAGGTACCGCATGCAAGTCAACAGATGAATCGCCTTCTTCCTCTTCTGCCCTATCAACATTTTCTTCCTCGTTGAGCTTGATTCAAACACGATTTAATGAAATTTCAGTCACAGTAGCTAGCTAATTGTAATAGCATGTTTTTTTTTTTCAAATTTCACATGTATTTAACTAACATGCAATGTTAGACATGCACAATCAATTTCAAGGGGAAGAACATACCTCCTCCGATTGCATCTTCACGTCATCTGACATATTCGTGTTTATTGAATGTATAGTATTTCTAAAACGCAACGTAAGTAACAGTATAGTATAATGTAAAATGTATATTCATTTAAAAATAATTTGGATAAAAATTTAACCTCAAACTTGTAGCTGCACACAGCTTAGAAATATTGAATTATACGTACCTTCAGAGGAACGATGTTTTTACAAAATTCTCACTTTTATAATCACAGCGATGTTTCCTAATAAGCACAATTGAGCACAACAGAGCACAGTGTCAATTAGTACGGCTCAATATGGCTACTGCCGTGCGATTTTCGATCAATCGAAATAGTTGATGCGTTTATGCACGGTCCGTGGTTTATGACAGAGAGGAAATCTGTTTGACATTCGTTATCGATACTCTTACGATGTATCGATATTTATTCATATGAATTTTATCGACATAGAGTTGATCGACATCATGGATATAGGAATAAGGCATGGATATAGGAATAAGAATAAGGATATAACACTGAACTCTAAACTACTTGGAATGAGTAGTACGTGTATAAGCAGCCGTGCTGACAGAGAGGGCTATACGGGGTATCTCTGTCTCTTTCTTATACACGTCGCGCGGTCATTTAATTACGCGCAGTTAGTCATTTGTTATATTTGCAACAGTGTATTAGAAAAGGACAAAGATACCCCGTATAGCCCTCTCTGTCGGCACGGTTTCTCCTATCCCGATTCACTGAACTGCTCATTCCAGAATTCCAGGTAGTTTAGAGTTCAGTGGGATATATAATAATAATAATCCTATATCCATGATCGACATTCTCTTATTTACACAAAATTTTACTTTTTACTTTTCATAAATTCATAAGCATTGTTGTAGAATAGAAGACAAATGAAAAATGAAAGAGACTTATTATTTTATGTATAAATTCTAATTACTAAGAATAAACTTATAAGTTTATAAGTATATATATATATATATATATATATATATATATATATAAATGCAGAACAGAAATAACTCGATTCGTTACTATAAAGAGTGAGAATTTTAATACATGATAGAGAATCATGCTTCAAATTTTGATTTATGCGTCTTCTATTATTTTTCCACCTGGAAATAAGCTTTTCCAATAAACAGGCGATTTTTGCTTGCCGCTATAAATGGCCATGGCGTTGAGCATCCGTGTATTTGTCGCAGAATTTTTTTCATAATTGCTTTTTCAGCAATAAATAAGCAAGTTTTAAACTTCTAAACATTGTAGAATCATTCTCATGATTTATATGTTTATAAACTTTCGAACCACAAATATTTGATACTGCGTGTTCCCAGTTGCTGTCTTTCCCTCATTAGTTAACCATACCTTAATTTTCAGAGTTAATTTTACATTGAAAGAAAATTCTCATTTCTACAGTACACATGAAAATTAATTATGCAGGTGTAAAAGTATATGCAGTAATGAGTAATGATAATATGATTCATGATATAGAATAATATAAGTATGAATGCAAGTGTAATACTGATGTAAATGTTCTGTAACGCCGACTCGCCGAGCTCATTTCTCGGCGAAAGCTGAAATAAATAAAATATCTAAAATGATGCATAATAAACTATTATGTGTTAAAACATTACAGGTGTCAAAAGTATTATGATACCGAAATTGTTAACTTTTCGTGAAATTCTTTTCTCGAATGCCATGTGTTTATATTTTTAATTATCGATTTTCATTCGCGACATTCTCCTCAACTATTATTTTCATACTTGGGCATAAAATTAAGGAAAATTCGTTTTGCAGAATGTTATAAATTATTCAAATAAACCGAAAATTAAGTTTTATACGAAAAATTTTATTATTTTCTTTCTACATATGGAATTATCTATTTATTTATATTACCTCTCCCATCACGTCCTGTGACGAATTAATGTGTATTGTAGGCAATTGGTTCGATTTATTTGTTACATAGTTAATTGTTGTATTATCTAGACTCTAAACTTCTGTAGCAGAATTAGTAATTCAGTATACAGATAACAGTGTAAACTCTCAGCAACGTAATAATACTAGTTTTATGATTTTGAACATTTCTAAAGCTACAATGGGAAGTGTATTTTATCAAGTAATACGTTTAAAATTTTATTTACGTCAATTTATTTGGTCTTTCCAATTACAAAATGAATGCGCATACATAATTGTTAACTTGAAATATTATGATGTAAAGTGAAGAGTAATCATAGTTTGTTTCTACTTCAAATGTTGATAGTTAACGAAAACATCGAATCCACATTAAATCATGTAGCAATCAAATCAGTGTTATCGAAAATTAAATACAGAATCAGTTCAAAATAAAATGAAATGCATGTCAATGAAAAACAAATCTGAAACGTTCAAATTTCTACTTGGATACATTACAAATTTATCTTAAATCATACTGCAATATACTATTGTATCACACATACACGTGTACTGCATCGAATTCCAGTAGTAAGAAAGATAACTTTGCAACATATGCTGAGAGAATAATGGTTGTTATTCTTACAAGGTCTAAGTATTATATTGTTTATTTCAGATCAAAGAAATGAAGATAGATTCCTAAAGTACTGTTAAGTTAGAAAGGTTATTCTAATATTCCTGGGATGCCTTATCACCTTTTCCAGAACCACCGGTACCAGTCTTCTTAGGTAGAAGAACTGCTTGGATGTTGGGCAACACACCACCTTGTGCAATGGTTACACCGGACAATAATTTGTTTAATTCTTCGTCATTGCGGATGGCTAGCTGCAAGTGACGTGGAATTATCCTGAAGGACACAGAAAAAGAATACAATTGAGTTTAAATATTTGAAAATGCACAGAGTAGTTGAAGGTCATTACCAAATTCTTTGTATACATACATTTAAGTGCTAATGAATTTCTTAGTTTTGGCAATGACACTAAAACAACTTTTTCTAATAAAATATCAGAAAATGATGGAAGTAATTTATAATACGAGTATAATATAACAGCGAAAATTATTTTTTTTCGAATTTGATGCATTAAAGGGTATCGAAAAATTGTGAAACAATACGTGTAATTAAGGGAGGAAAAATGCTGTGTGGCCTATAATAGAAAGCGGAAAAGTGGATTGGGTGTGGGAAAAAAGAGAGAGAGAGAGAGAGCGCGAGAGAGAACGGAAGAAAGGGCTGCCTCTACCAACCTCGTCTTCTTGTTGTCTCTCGCGGCGTTTCCGGCTAACTCGAGTACTTCAGCCGCTAAATATTCCATCACGGCCGCCAAGTAGACCGGTGCTCCGGCTCCAACTCGTTCAGCATAATTTCCTTTTCTCAGAAGACGATGGATTCTTCCCACGGGGAACTGCAGCCCTGCCCTGCTGCTGCGGGTCTTCGCCTTTCCCTTGGTCTTTCCTGCAAAAGCGTAAATGATGCTTGCGTTTCCTCGGTGACTCGCGACGCGACGCTATCCCGATGAAACCGCGACACTTACCACCTTTGCCGCGTCCTGACATCTTCTACAGAATTTTATTGAAGCTTTACTCGAATACCAGCAACAGAACGACTTCCTTGTCGAAGCAGCGAACAGCGAATGGACCTCTACCTCTGTACTCCTCAACGACGGTTATGCGTATGTACGTCAGATATTTTGGCGGCGACAGTTGGGTTGGCGCTCGTTTGCGCGGGAACACCGTTCTTCTTCAACGATACTTGTGGCGCCATCGTCGTGTTAATAAAATCCCTAGATATGCTTCCTCGTTATTTCGAAAATCATTGCACTTGAACCTTTTTTAAAGTAAATTAACGTTTAAAATGACACAGTACTGGAGGATCTATCCATTTTAGAATCCGAACTATTTAATAATTGATTGTCTTGCCCAGTATTTCTTTCATCATTACCGGAACTTTCAGCGGTTACGGAATTTGTCTAATCGATTGTGCGCATGGACAACCTGCAGAGAACAGAAGCACAACATCCGGCGAATCAGGGATAACGAAAAAAAAATTAAAATTTTCGATTGCGTTTGTAGCTAACGGTATCTAACCGAAAACGAGAAACGTTAGACTTTCGCCCGTTAGAGAACTACGATATTTATTATGCTCGACGTTAAGTTTAAACGTTCAACAGAGAATAGAGAATTGTTAGCTGTAGTTATTGATCGCGATTAAATGAATCGTTTACTAGGTTTCTAGTACAGTAAGGACCCAATTTCTGATCAACTTAGTATATAACTATCATACAACCAATTATCATGCTAAAATTGATCCTCAACAATAACTGAATAGTTATTAACTGTTTTAAATTTCAAAACTAAAATTTGAAAGCTAATATTGAAGATAATTTAATGAGTGATCCGAAATTGCTCCCTTTGCTTTTTTGATTTTAGAACTTCATGATTATCATTTAATATTTTTTTAAACGTATCAAATTAAAGATTAAACACGGATTTACTCAAATGTCACACAAATTTTGAGATTAGGTTAATATTCACATTTACATATTAGAAAAAAGATGAAGATTTGGGTCCTCGTAGGGATGGGAATAAATAAACACGGATTGTTCGTATTTTCAACAATTTACTCCTAGGCTCTTGTTTTGGCCAGATCAAGACCAACAATTAGTTTGTGGTCTTCTTTTGTTATACAATACATAAAAATAATGATATTTACAAATGTAGGATAACGTTAGGCACTCAATGAACAAAATGGTGAAATTATAAATGGTTTTTCCCTATTATACATACTGAAGGTGTTACGATGTATAATCGAACGATGCACTCAGAGAGCAGAGTGAGATACAAGTACATGACACCCAAAATTAGAATATCGTCTGTTTAGTCGATACACAATAATATATATTATATATAAAAAAAAAAAAAAAAAAAAAACGAAATTTTCTTTAACAAAACGAATTTTATTCGCATTTAGTATTGTTTTGCGATTCGATTACGGTTCTCGAACGTGTGGAATGTTGGAGGTCGGGTAACAAGCATATCTTCGCATGGAATGTGCTCGCACGATGTCTCACGATTTCTCGTGTTTAAATTAAGTCACTTTTATCTATAGTATAAGTACCTCACTGCTGTTGTTACATTAACGTTTCTTGTATTCACTGGCCTTTGCGTTCATTGTTGTGAACAGTGGACATCGAAAGGAAGGATCGGTCACTTACTCTGATCTCTCAAAATCAGACGTGAGTTTCCCGTATTTTGCGAATGTCCGTAGACTAGAATCATTTCTATCTCGAAACATCCTTTAAGTTAAAAATAACTGTTATAATTCTACTCTTTCGACTTTGTTCTTTCTTTCGTTTCTTTTTGTATTCCGTATTTATCGTAATCGCAGTCTGTAGTACATTTTTACGTGTGCTTCGAAATCTTCGTTTCAACACAGAGTTTGCATATACCATCGTTCGCACGATGCAAAATGAAAAAAAAAAGTCACAGTCCATATACCGGAGCAATTTTTTTTTTTTTCAATTATCACTGAACCGATTCGATGAATATCGACCTTCCGTTCTCTCTGTCTCTCTTTCCCTTTCTCTCCCTCCCTCGCACTCTATCTTCTTTATATTGATTATTAATATAACGATCGGTTCATATACAAATTGTGACATATCATTGTTTCAAGTTATTTGACATAAAGTCCACATTACGCAGAATAAAATAAGTTACACGATTTGTCTATTTCTCATTAAAATATTATGATACAAATTACAATTATTTATAGTTTAGGGTGTAAGAGCCGTTAGTGGAAACTATAAAAATCTTTATTACCCACGTTTTCGTAGATACCTAAGAAAATTGCATACATGTTTTTTTCCGGTACAATTTTGCTTTTTGTACACTGAATCTTACACGCGTTGTTCTTCGTACTGCTGATATGGCTTTTATCGTTACGGTAGAACATTCCTAAACCATTCGCGTCCACGAAACGCGAAGATCTTGAGGTAAAGAGGATCTAGCTACTCGTCGAGCATCACCTCGATTTCTATTAATGACTTTCAATCACTGTATAACGCGTATATACTTAGTTGCAAAACAATACGAAAGGCTGCTGTACATTTGGTCAATAAAAACATCTCTCGCCTAAGTATCGTCAATTTTTTCTTTTATACTCGGTACTGTGTGCTAACGACCCTTAACCCTTTGATAATATCACAGATGAATGAGTTTCCGTGTTGTGCGTTACGCGTCGCTACCTAAGGTTCCTAACAAGTGCGTTGATCCTTTCAATTTTCTCGCTGAGCACTCGCCTTTCAGAATCAAGAGCTGTTCTAGCGGATAAGAGTTCGTATATCCTTCGTTCTAGCTGAATGGTCTCGGAACGCAAGTTATTCGATTGTGCTACCAGTCTCGATGTTTCGCTGGTCAAAATCTTTTTCTCCAATGCTTTCTCTGCAATGGAAGACCACGATGATTAGAAAAGAAAGTCACCTTTTTGCGGCAGAACAAATATACAGGGTATAACAAAATTCGTGGGACATCTTCGATGTATATAAGTTCAGACAAAAATTATAGGATTCCACAGGGCGCATTGTCTGTATTTAATTGATCTTTCGTTGGCCTTGAAAAGTTGTATGACGATCACGTCTAAATTTTTTAATGGAACTCTATGTTTTTTATTATACATTTATGTGGCTGACATTAAAACGTTTTCGAAACACGACCTAAATAGGCATTTTGCGTTAAACACTTTAATATCAGCTACGTGAATGTGTACTACAAAATATAGAGTTCTATTACAAAACATAAACGCGACCTTCATACAGCTTTTTTTAACATACGTGTCTCTCGAACCATGTAAACTTTGTCTAAACTTTAAACTATTTTTTCGTGTGATCAATATTTTGTCAAATATTTGTACATTCCTGGATAGAACACACACCCTGTATGTTCAAGATATTCCACGAATTTCGTTTACAGCTGTGCCCACGATCCGAGAACTTGGTCCGAGTTCTAATTCCGAAAAAAGTACCTAGAAATTGAACTGTGGAAACGGACAATTCGGATGAAAAGCTCGGACGAAAACCTTTTACAGAAAATTATAACAGCTGCCAACTTCTGTAACTGACTAGTTGTAACAAGGTAAACAATTAGTTACCAAAACTGTGTTCAAGATCTTGGATCATGGACACCAGGTTTCAGTAAAAGAAACAAATATACGGTACCTTTGGAATACTCTCTATACGCGAGCATAATGTCCTCGATTCCAGCCCACTTTGGTCTTTCCTTCTTTCCACTGACGTTCTCGTTGTTCTCATTATCATCCATAATCTTAATATCGACGACCTTGCAGTGTTGTTTCACGCCATTTTCACCAGGCATAGGCAAAGCAGGATAACACATCGAAACAATGTTCGGAACCAAAGGCGGTAGAGGCGGTGGTCGCTCGGGAACGTGCTTTACTTTCACTCTGTCCAACAGCCTCATCTTCTGCGGAGGTTTCGGTAACGTTGGCGGATTCTTCGAATAAACCTTTGCGATTCTATCGCAGTACGCGGTGACGGTGTTCGTGCTCTTTCGTTTCCTGCGATCCTGCAGAACGTACTGCCACGTTACCTCGGCCTCTGTAATTTCAACCACAGTCATAAATACGTACGAATTCGTTTATCCTGCAAGTTGGCGAAGTTCAATAAAGAAGATTCAAGAATACTTGCCGTCTCTTCTGTTCGGAGGCATAACGTCGAGGCCAATGGTCCTGAGGAAGCCAACTTTTGGTTCAAAGTCTGACGTGTGAAGTAACACGTCCGGGTGCTCGCGTGGTATCGGTAGTACGGATTCGACTATCGGTTCCGGTTCCAAAGGTACTTCCGGTGGATCAGGGTTCAGTCTGTACCTTTTCTCCACTTTGCAAAGCTCTATTTCTGCAACGCGAAAAATATCAAGCTATTACTGGCAAAGTACGACGAACGCGAAAAAGGAATCGCAAACGATAGAAAATAGATTCTTACCGTTTCGCATGCTTAAAGTGGTTAAACCGAACATAGCGAGGAACGCTAACTTCTTCTCGGAATACTGTAACTTGGCCGGCGGACCTTTCGTGATCCACAGATCCACGTCTTTGATATCATCATCGCCTTCGGAATCGGAACTGCACACGAGACCCGTGTGCCTCTCTCGTTTTCTTTTCCTTCTTCTCTCGGCTAAATCTAACGAGGACGTCAGCTCTTTTGGCTTCTCAGGTACAAGGAAAGACTTGTCGTTCGTGGCATCCTGTTTGACTAGAGCCTTGCTCAGGTCAGGCACGTTCAACACCGCTGGCTCGCACTTCACGGAAATCTCAGTCAAATTATTGCACTTGTCGGTGAAACAAAATGCGGTCTTCAGCTCGTTCGAGAAATTCAACAATTTCTCTTGGTATTTTGGTATTTGCAGGAGAACGTTCGAGACGTTCTGACAAGTGCGCAGAACCTCCTCAGACTTGATACTTTGCATCAGCTGAGTCGTGTCGATGGGTTTCTGCGCGATATCGTTTATGCTGAACTTAAAACTCGGTTGAAACGATAATGTGGACAAAACGTTATTCTGTTCGTTCTGCGTCTTAGACTCTACCTCGGCTTTGCTCTCCTTCTCTGTGAGACTCGAGTTCAGAGACTGAAAGCCGGATATCGGCCCTTTCCCCTGCTCGTAGCCCAGATGACTCAGCGTCGTCTCCTGCAGCGAATTCTTCCCCACGTGATTCTGATTCGCTGCCGGCTGCTTCGCGTGGTTTTCGACTGTCTCGTTGCTCGAAGCGTCGAGCTTGCCGTCTTTGCTCAGGATCGCGTCCGCGTTACTTTTGTGATGCGAATTCGCGTGATTCGACAGCTTGCTTCCGTTTCCCGCGGCGAGGCTGTTGCCGTTGTAGCTCGCGCTTCCCACCGCCTTCTCGCTCGAGGTACAATTCACGATACTCGACGCGCAGTTTTCGTTTCTCTGGGACGCAATCGGCGCCGTTTGGTTCGATTCGTTGGCATGGTGCGAACTCTGTTGTTTCGTATTCGAATTGATCGCGTTCGCAGCGACGTTGGTAGCGCTATTGCTACCGGTGGTTAACGAGGGAACGTTAATCTTCGGCTGAGAGTGATGCTGATGAGGAGAGGAGGAAGAGAAGTGCGGCGGTTTGTACAAACCGGACACGTGCGAAACAGGTATATGCGGATGGTGGAATTGTTGCGGCGGTGGGTACGGAATCGGTTGCGACAGCGACTGCTGGATGCTCACGGTCTTCGCGTTCTCTGGTTTCGCATTATCAGGAATTATTTGACCGACAATGGTTTGAGACGTCGTCGTCGTCGTGGTCGACTTTAACGGCGACTCGGGATGAGCGAGTTGATTCGTCACGCTGTTATTGTGACTGTTGACGATCGGCCTCTGTTGAGGCTTCGACGAGGAGCGAAAGGAATCCTCGAATGGTCGGACGAAAGCCGGTTGCGACGTTGTCGACGCGCTCGCCGCGGTGATAGTGGTCATCGTCGTGGTCGTGATCGAGGCGTTCGCCGTGGTGCTCGTCGCCGCCGTTGCGGCGTCTTTGCTCCTGGACGCGTGGCCGACGTGAGGCAACGGCGGCGACTTGCGGGCCAGATTCATGTGATTGACGCTGCTCATAGTCGACGGAACGGTATTGGGCGTTAGAGTGTGCGTCGCGTGCGTGGTTATCGTACTGCTGTTCGAGGAACAGCTGGTGGTTGTCGTGCCAACCGCGTTGCTGTTGCTGTTGCTGGTGCTGCGTTGCTGTTGCTGCTGTGTCGACGATAGCAGCGGCGGTGGCGGAGGTTGCGACTGTTGCACTTGCTGTTGTTGGTGATATATAGAGGTTGTAACCGTAGTTGTCGCGCTGCTCATTATCGTAGCTGCGTGCTGACTAGAATGAATAGTGGTGGCGGGTACGGGGGGCAAATGAAGGGAAGGTATAGAAATGATAGGCGCCAGAGGCATGGTTAAGGGTGAAGGTGGCGGGGGTGGTCCTATTACGGCCGGCGTTAAGGATGACATAGAGGGTATAGAGGGTATGGGTGGAGGACCGATAGGCGCGGAGCTTATAGCTGGCGGAGGTCCAAGGTTCAGAGGGGGCAAAGTAGATGCCAAAGGAGGCGGCATAGCCGCGGAACTGACGGAACAGATGGAAGCCGAGGCCAAGGAAGGCGGCGGCCCAATGGGAGCCTGTGGATTTGGAAACGTTGGCAAACGAGAGTGGTAAATGTTTGCTGTTGCCGTTGAATCGGTTGGCGGTGGCGGCTGCGGTGGTGCCGGGGCAGGGGGTGGAGCGGAGGACTGCTCTTCCTTTCTGGACTGGTGGTGATTGGTACTGCCGGTTCCGACGCTATTGTTACCGTTGTTGGCTGCGTTGCTGTTGGCGCTACCGCTTCCGCTCGGCCGATCTCTGTTCTCGCGTTCACGCTCCCGGTCGCTATGCATCTGAGCCGCTATGGTCGGCTTCCTAGCTGGAACAAATCCCGAACACAGTGCTTGGTAATCTTCCACTGATCTACTGCTATCGATTTACTTAGTAAAGAAACCAGCTTGACCTTTTTGCCGTCGCGTCGCGTTTCGTTTGGTTTGCGCGCGAGGAGAAGCGTTAAATCGAACCGTGAATCGATCAGGATATCTTGCGTACACTATTCTTGCTTTGCCAAAGACGATGGCCGCCGGATATTGGCCTGCTATTAGAACGATACTCCGAAGCGAAGTAAAAGATTTCTTACGAGAGTCTTGAGCGCGAGGAACGCAGCGATCTGTCGCGATAACGATCGTTCGTCGACTTTGACTTACCTGAGTGATCCGTACACGCAAACCTGTCCGCGTCGGAAACGTCTTTTAATGTATTCACTGCCAAGTATTGGGGATGATTACACCGTTAAAACTCCAATGAAACTCGGACAACGTATAGATCGAATGATAGAAATTTCGCTCGCTAGAGGGACGCTCGCTGTTAACGTTTTTGAATATCGTACGGTGACAATGCTTTTTTGAAGGACTCATCAAGTGCCGAATCTTCCCCAAAACTGTTTCAGAAAATGAATCGAGGGTCAAGAATTCCAAGTCAATCAGAATTTGGATCACGTTTTTTTTGCAATGTTTATTTTCAATTATAGTCCAAATATACATGTTTACATAATAAATTATATAAAAACGATATAATTTTGATAAAAGAACATGATTGACAAAGTTATATACATCGGTGGATTCAGTCAATAGCAGATGAATTACGTTTCTACAATTAAGAGAAATTATTTTGACATTTAGCGTTTAATCTGGAATTTCTAAAACAGTTGCGGGAACTAACGCAAGAGTGCACTGCGCTTGGGAAAAGGAAACTAATCTTTACAGATGTTTCGCGCGAGACGATCGTCCGTTCTTTTTTCGCGGTATTATTACTGGTCTTGTGAAACAATGAAAAAAAAAAGACGAAACAGAACATTGAAAAGAATGATGAACAGATTGAAAGATAAATAGAAAACGATAAGGTAACAAGATGCAGGTGAACGAAAACGTAAAAAGAAATATTTGGCAACGACTGACGACCACCGATTATCATTTTTCAATTGTAACATTTGCGTTAACACATCGTACGCATATATCTAAGAAAATGTAACGAATACAAAGTCGACTTAACAAAGAAGAAACGGATCGTTTACAACGAAGGACGTATGAAAAGTTGATATTAAGAAAATCAAAAGTTTTTGTTGTACAACGACGTAATACCGTCCTTCGGATGGGAATATCGATCGTAGCGGGGACAAAAATAACTTTTTCCATACAAACTGTGCACTCTCAAGTTGAAGTTTCGCCGTTAAGGACGTTACTAACTATAAAACGATTAACTACGTAACGGACATTGTCATTGTACATGAATAGGGGGTTTCATTCCAACACTACAAAAATTATTTGGAACACATTGTGCCTCGAATACGATGTAACTGGACAGACAGACAGACGGCCGACCGAAGACCGACTTACTCTCTCCTTTCTGACATAAATAGAGGATAGTCGCAAACTGGCGATAAGTCTGACTTCGGTCTAACAGACAAATTAAATCGTTGGACAAAATCGGACGTCGCGAAAGTCTAATTGGATTTCGTTTGGTTTCGATCGATCCTAGTCAAGTCTAGGATAGTAAAAAGTGTTTCTTTGCTTTTCCGTTCACCCTCTCCACCGCGAGAAAGCGTTCGAACGAGTCTCGCGAGAGGGCGGAGAACCGTGTTACGCGGGCAACGATGTCTCATCGAATTCCATCGAGAAAAGAATGCCGGAGGACTAACGTGAAAACGTAACTCGACCATCGAGAGCCTGTGCGCGCTTATCTAGAAAATATATCGATGCTACCTCCATACGAAACGATTAACTATACGACTATAACTTCGATTATATCTACATTAAAATTAGAAGCGTAGTATGTTCTTTTGTTGTCGATCTCATTCACAGTCAGGTATCATCATCATCATTCTACAACGACTTCTCCTCGCTTGTGGCTCGTCGATTCATCCCTGCGGACGAACTGTCGGTCGCAGTACAGGTTGCGCGAACATAGAGCGTTTAACCACCGACCTACACATCGTCGGAGGGTTCGATCGCTTGGCACCGATTATAAGACTAAAACCGGAGAACAGGATGAAAGATTCTCTGTAGAATAGCTCCACGATGAACGATTGTAATAACGGGATGAAGGAACGAAAGGGCGAAACGAGACGCGATAAAAAAAAAGATATCGCGGACGAGCGTGCGCTTTCTCGTTCAAGGAAGACGAGTGTGCCGATAGAAGGAGGATCGGAAGAGGAAAGGACGTGGTGGTCGTTCTCGCGGCTCGAAGAAAGGCGTCCGAGCGATGATACCGCGCGGCACCGCTCGTAGGAAGAGAAGAGAAAGGTGTGTTTGTGTGTGTGTGTGTGATACTCGCGGACGAGGAGCGACAGCGGGACGGAAGTCTCGCGCGATCGCTCGCAATCGATGCTTTCTTTTTAATGAAAGGCAGTGGGGGGTGGAGCGACTCGCTCACCTGCAGTATCGGCGGATGCAGGTGCAGGCGCGGGTACCGGGGCGGCAGGAGCAGAATTTCGTGCCGCTCTTCTCCTCTCCTCCTCCTCCCGCAGCGCGGCTTGTTCCCGTGCTTGCCTTAACCGATGCTCCTCCTCCAGTTTCAGCCTGAAACGAGAATCGTGTCTTCGTTTACAAAGGATCACCGGTTCCCCTTTCGCCACGGATTTCTGTTCCTTCCGAACGACTCTCGCCACGAGTTTTCCACTTACCGCTCGTGCATCACGGGAGACATGAGTCCGAGGGATGCGGGCGGTAGCATGTCCGGACTGTATCGTAGCCCGTAGATAGGGTACGAGGGTAGCGCGGGAAATAACGGCGGTCTCAGCATTCCGCATCGTTCCAAGTACAATTGTTCCTCTAATCTGCACCGCACCGAGAAGAAGAAAAGGTGTTTGCCGTGAGTGGTTTGCAGGAACCGAAGCGCGGTCGCGCGATTGCGAAATTACCTATAAGCGTGTTGGAGGTGCGACGGTGGGTAGAGACCGGGGTGATAGGGACTATAGGCCGCAGGATCCAGGGCAAAGGCCGGCGGAGCGTGAGCCGGGTGGTGCTCGGGCCGATACGGCTGAAAACCAGAACGGGCTAACAGCTCGGAAGCTGCTGCCGTTACGCTGTGTTTGCTGGTATCTGCGGGCCTGGCAGTCGTGTACAGCGAGGGGATCTCTTCGGGTCTTCTTTCGTGAGTAGACCGTTCCTAAAATACAACAAACACCCCGTGCTCGTTAGTCGCCGCCAGTTTCTTTATCCTTGCGGGTAGCGGTACAATTGTCTCGAAACTACGTTTGAAGCGAGAGAACCCAGTTGTCTGTCTCTTTGCGCAGTTGACGCCTACACTCATTATGTAGCTATTAGCTCTGTCACTTCCGAGAGCGTCCCTATCCACGGACCCCTTTTGCTGGATCCTTAAAGGCCGCTGCATACATATCCGTCCGGGCCCATCCGGGCCGTGTGAGCAAAGAAGAGGGAAAGATCTGTCCTCTTCTTTGCTCACACGGCCCAGCCGGACCCAGACGGATCCGGACGGATATGTGTGTCGAGACCCTAAAAGGGGCCCACCATTTTTAAGGAATGTCCTTCCTTAGCACTTGATCTTTTCACCAATCCCAGTGGAAAGGCACTTGGAGCAGTTGGAACCTTAGGCCTTGTCCTGACCTGGGTCCCTATTATTGAGTCATGACTTTCATGTGACGTGTGCTCGATCTCAAGCTACATATTCATAGGCTCTAATTCTGAAGAAATGCGAGCGAAAATAGATGAGTAACAAGATAGAGCGAGATAGCAAAATGGTTCAATCTGAATTGATTGCAACTCTGTCACTCGATTCTTGAAATTATAACCCTGAATGTCGTATGCGATTTCGCGTCCGAGACGTCTCGCATGACTCAAAAATAGGGTCCCTGAACATTTCGGCGAGCCGAGCGCCGAGCCGAAACCAATAATGCCATTTTCACGTGCAAAAGGCCCATTTTTCCTGGCTTTTGGTATAAGCATGGGCCTCCTGCAGACGAAAGCGGCGTTACTGGTTCGGCTCGGCGCTCGGCTCGCCGAAACTTTCAGATCAGGATGGAGCCTTAGACCATTTATACTTTTATTAAGTCTGTTTTTTATTCCTGCACTGGCTGCACTAGTTCAGAACGAACCAATCGCTATCTTCTTCTATTTGACAAAACCGAAGGAGCTAGCAAGCGGTTCACTCTGCACCAGTTAAGCCAGTGCAGGAATAACAAACAAACCTATCGACACGGCTTCAAATAACTCTCTTGACGCAAAGGTAAAATTATCTACATGACGTCACACGTAGACAAAAGGTTTGTTTTCTGTGTCTGCACCTTCTGAACTAGTGCAGCACCAACCACTTGCTATCTCTTTCCGTTTTGTAAAATAGAAGAAGATAGCGATTGATGAGTTCTGAACTAGTGCAGCCAGTGCAGGAACAAAAAACAGACTTAAAATAAAGAAATGATCTTCTAAGCGTGCCAAATCTTGTCTAGCCGCCGCGAGAAGAGATACTTAACAATATTTACTGATTGACAATTAATTGCGACGAGTCTCTTATAATTGCTGCTTCTAGCGCGCTTCCAAGTCTCTAATGCAGTATCATGCAATATCCATCATTTTTAATTATCTTTTCGCCCCTATCCTGGCTTGACTCTGGTTCATACGTTCTTATGCACAGTCCGTGTCTATTAGATAGTATATATTGTCTAAGGTTCGAACAGTGGGGACAAACAGCACGGAGCAACTGTGTTCTCTCGTTGAACCGAGTTTAGTCGAACGCGTTCAAGAAATTCCGTTCGTTTCATCGCAATTCGTAAAAGCGACGACATTCGGTGGACTCAGCATTTTATTTTCTTCTGGTCGCGTTTAAACGATCAAGGACGCTCGCGCAGTTTACCGCAATCCCTCGCAACGAAGTCGCGGAGCGAACCGGCAATGAGTTGCCGCTCGGATGAGCTCGTCATGGAAATTGGCAGGAAAGACGTACCTCCGTTCGCTCCGGAACACCGAAGCGAACCTTCTGCAGGCTGTTTCAAAACGTTTCGCGCGACTCGAAAGGAGACAATCTTGCAATCTTTCTCGAAAAGCAAATTCTAAACTAAACGAGGAATCTGAAGTTCTTCTCGCGAAGAGGTTCGACCGCTGTTACGCGCGGGCAGCGACCCTACAGGAAGCAGAAGTTTGTTTCGCTCTCGAATTAGACACGCTCGGAACGTTTAGTCAGCTGAAGGAGTTCTACCCAGTCAGGAAGTCCAAAAAATCGAATTTTCAAAAATGACAGCTTCTGAAAGTTTCATTTAAGAAAAAATGTATTCCTTGAAAGTTATCTGCTTAAACTGAATAGAGATATAGACACTTACAATCGATTTCATTCATCATTGTTTGTAATTAACTTTAAACGCGTTTTTCTCGAATCAACGTTTTCAAAGATGTTGAGCAAGATATTTCAAAAACTACTGTAACAATCTTTTTCAAATTTGGTGGGCTTGTTTTAGATACAACAATTTAGTGGCTGATTGAAGGATTTTTTTTTCAATGTATATTTTTCATTTTATGAACAAAAAATCGTCGGTTTTTTCTTTCAACACCAACATTTTGTTTTACTATAATATTTTGAAAATTCCTTCAATTAATCAGAGGAGAAACTAATAAATAATTTTATTTATTATAATTATATAACCTGATTCCACTTGAATACTACTAATGACTACCATATACTACCATGTCTGATATTATTTTTATCTACAATATCATTAATAACAGGATAGATCGCCCTTCGATTCTAAAAATGCTTTATTTTAATATTCTTTCTAAGAACAAAAGGCGTCCTAATATCTTTAATGTAAATACACACAGAATTTCATACGGCAAACACAATAGTATTGATCGTACATACTTGTTCCGTTGCTAATGCGATTAACTACGATATATGTAGATTTTTTTCTTTGACTCTAAGAATATGATACGGAAAAAATTGTTCCACCTGCTAAAATAATTTCTTTTGATAATGTAACTTATCCGCGACTTTCATAATTTCATAACTTTGTACAAAAGGGTTGTTTTTTGACCCGTTTATGATAATCATAATAATATAAATTAATAATTTAAATAAAAAATAAATAAAATTTTTAAATAAAAAAAAGTATTGTATTTTCTTTGAAAAAAATGTACCAGTAATGTGAATTAATTATTCATGTTAATAATAAAAAAATGTACCAATGACGTTTACGTTTGTTAAAAACAAAAAATTCTCAAATATTCGCTCAATTTCGACCTCCTGACTAGGTTAACCCCTGAAAGCGCGAAAGCAGGAGGGGAGAAGGGAGCAGAGCAGAGGTCAGTGGGATTACTCACCTTGGCAGGGGAAGGACCTCTGACCAGAGGCGGCGGCGCTCGGTTCTTAGGACTAGCGCGCGGTTCTTCTTCCTGAGGTGCCGGCCCAGC
Source organism: Perdita meconis (assembly GCA_030770465.2). Classification (NCBI taxonomy): domain Eukaryota; kingdom Metazoa; phylum Arthropoda; class Insecta; order Hymenoptera; family Andrenidae; genus Perdita; species Perdita meconis. The sequence continues at coordinate 7,811,332 of JASKOS020000007.1, forward strand.
CTGTTTCGCCAGGTTCCTTAGGGCGGCGGCAAAGCTCCTGCTGTTCTGTTGACCACCTGGACCGGGTCCAGGGGTATGACCCTGAGGTAACACACCGGAACTGGGTCTGTGAGACTTGCTGATTGCGGTGGGTTGCGCTTTGGTGCTGGCAGGCTGGAGACCTGGAAAAAGGTCGAGAGTTCACTGAGCCGCGTCCTCGTTGAATTACTTCGCGTAAACGTGTCGCTACAATTTTTCCGACTCTCGAGAGAGAGGAGGGAGATCGTTTACGGCGTCCCGCGAGACTATATAAAGGGGAAGCCAGTCTCGCGAATTTTTTCCATAGTAATTGCGAGAGATCGAGTCGCTTCTTCTTCACTTTATTGGGAATCAAGCGAGATATCGAAATGCGCCTAACAGGTTTTCTAAGACGATTCGATTCGCCGTCTCTCTCTCTCTCTCTCTCTCTCTCTCTCTCTCTCTCTCTCTCTCTCTCTCTCTCTCTCTCTCTCGCTCCTTCTCGATCGTTCGTTGAATACCAAGGATACGAGTTTTTCAACCGGCGAGGTCAAAAGATCAACGAATATAAAAACATCAAAGTCGCATGGAAATTTTGACGTACGACAACTGATATCCAGTTAGAGTCCAAGAGTCCGGTAGAGTTTGTTTCGTATCTTTAATATGCAACAAAATTGCACACGGCGGGTTCGTGTATGCATTACTGTGAGAAGCAACGTTGACGACGAATAAAAAGAGCACCGTTTGAATGGCTAGGTACGTTCGATCGTTTTTTTTTGTTGCAAGAAGTAGCAATCGCAAACCGCAGTATGCAAATTGAATGAAATTATTGGTTAGCCTGCGCTGCTTGGAGCAAATGTCACGACACGAGTCTTTGTAAAATCGAATCGACACTTATTGTCGACGACGCCGTCTTTTTTTTTTTTTTGCAAGCGTTCAATCGCTGACAAATAAGATGAACGATAAACTTTGACTTTTACGAGAACGTCTACCGACTCAAGTTCATCGTATCGTCTTCGCGAAACGACGCGTAGAAATCACACAGACGAACCTGCGTTGGAATTGAAGCGTTCGGATCGGGCTCTTTCGCAGCGTTATTTAATACGCGCGCCGCCGCGCTGGTCGGATATCTTGGCTCGTTCAAGCGACCCAGATAAAGCGCGTAATCTTCCCATTTAAAATACAGTCGATGCCTAAATGAACGCATAAGGTCGACCTCTTTGATCCTGGTTTTTCTAAAAGCGAATAATTATAATTCGCTGGCGCGTTGACGATAACCGCAAAGGGGAAACATTAACCGAGCGATAATGTCGTATCGTACGAATGTCGACAGACATTAATTATTTTTTACGACTCCGGAGCGGATATTAATTGCAGCTTTTTAATCCGCGGGCACCGCGAACGCGTCGACCGACAATACGGCAATAACTCGACGGTGCGCCGGGTAATTACAAATTGCTCGCGTAGATATTTTCCGAACGCCGTGATTGCGCCGCGTCCCAACATCCATCCCGATTGGATGCCGTGCACGCGTTTCCCGAACGATTGGAAAGGGAAACGGTTCCTGTGATCTTCCAGGCTCTTTGCAGCGTTAGCGTGCGATAGGAATCTGGGATTCCGCGAAGAACCCGATGCAAAGAGTAAGCGGTTCGGAAGAACTTTCGAGCCGGATTCGATCTCTATCGTAAAGACACCGAAGCGCGAATCCGCTTTTCGTCGTTTTGTCTTTTCTTTTTTTCACCCGCGTTCCTCCTTTTCATTCCTCTCCTTTTTTTTTCTAAATCAAGAATGAGCCAGGACACGTCGGCATCCGGGCGCTCCTTTGTCTGGGACGCTGGTGCTCTCTCTTTCGCGCTCGCGCAAAAAACCCCTCCGGTTAAAACGAGAAAATAACAGGGAGAAGGAGAATACCCGATGGCTTCCCCTCCGCGGTGATTCCGAGGATAGTTTTCACCCTCCATTCAATTCCTCGTCAGCAGAGCGCACACATCATCGCTTCCTTTCGACGGACACGCGACTAACTCACCCTCCTCCCTCGCGTCTCCCTTTCCTTTCTCCCTCGTTTCACCATCTCAAAACGCTCGGCTTCGGGAACGCGACGATTTCTTTTCATCCCCGCACCTCTGCTCCTTTCTCCGTCGTCGTCTTAATAACCTTTCTTTTCACCCCCCCCCCGCCTCCTACACGCCGCTTCCTTCGTCCTCGCGTTTCAGTCCCGCCTCTCCTCCTCCGGCTCGCCGGGTAGGACAAATCCGGGAGGAAGCGAAAGTGGAAGCTCCTGAGTTCGCAATACCTTCCGCGGCTCTTGTTATTGTCGTTTGCCCCGCGCGATCAATTTCCAAAGGAGCGTTCGAGCGGATTCCGCGTCGGTGCGAGACACGGAGGAAAGACGAGCCGTTTGACCCCTCGCGAAACGACGAGCAAAAACGTGCGTGGACGTTGCTCTTGAACCGTGGATGGAGGGACGTCGGAGGGAGGTTGGAGCAGAGCAAAGGGAAAGCGACATTCGCCGACGCGAACGGCGCGGCGGCAGCGAGGGTGGGTTGACTCGACGTCGGAAGCACAAGGATTCCAGCGAGTGGAAAGGGTGTAGAGGGTGGTGTTAAGCGGCTTACAGTCTGTTACCATGGTAACGCCACACCACTAAGACAGGAAGAGCCTGAATCCAGCCCGCTACAGTCCCCGTGACCCTCCGTGTATACCCTCGATCCACGATGCTCCTGCATCCTGCGGAAGAACGAGGGAGAAAGCGGCGCGCGCGATACGACCGAGGAGCAACGACGGATAAAGAGGGAGGGATTACGCCACTAACTCTGTTTTTACACCCAAGTGTTTTCACCGAGCTCTTCCGATGCGCGCAGGGTTTCTCGTAATTTAAGATACGCTCCAAAACGGAGCGAAAGAGACGTGGCATCTGTTCCAAAAACGAGTGCAAAAATCGAATCGACGTTTCTTAACAGCGAACCTTGGCGCGCTCGACTTCTGCGAACAATTGAATTTCATTAAGGGAACTCCTCTGGTTGAAATTCTTCAAATAATCAATTTTTTTTTTCTTACATATTTTCGTAATATAACTTCTCGAAATTACTCTGTGAAAGTTTCTGTTCAAAATTCGTAATAGTATAGATTCTACGGTCATGTAACCGATTCAAACTTCGAATGTTGATCAGAGTTAAGCGTCAAGTTAAGAGTTAAGCGTTTGGAAGGCGAATATGAATCTGTATGGTTATTATTAGACTGCGGATTTAATGCATTTATGGCAATCCTAAGGAGCAAAAAATCTGCGATATTATTAATATACGCTAAAATATACAAAATATCAAAAATATAACTCAAGTTAGAATGCTTAGAAAATTAAACATACTGTTATTCAAGTTCCCATTCTTTATTTGTGCTTATCAAAATTTTATTTTGCATAAAAATCCGCAGTCTAGTTAATATAATTGCATAAACCGTCTTTGTATCGTTGCAAATACTTCCTGTAATGTGGCGGACTTTTACAGTGATTCTCTCACTAGCTATTAGACTTCTGGCTGTTTAGTGATACGTAATTCAGAAATAATGTACTAGTATTTATTGATGCATCTACTATCCTATATTATATTGCGCTTTTTCTTTATTGTTATATGTATTAAGGTCTTTATTATTTTGTTTATCTTTTTTTTCTTTCTTCTTTCTTGTGCCATATTTAGTGGACTATATTTTCACTTTTGTGACAAAGGATTCATTTCGTAAATCAATAAAATAAAATAAATGTAGAGGCAAAAGGGATCTTATATGGTGCAAGGATATACTAAAGGCAAATATCCACTATATTGCTTAACATGCGCTAAAAATGTATAATGCAACAAAAAAACTATAAATGCGATTTTCTCGAAATACGATACCAAAAAATCTAATGCACCGATTCAAAAGAACCTTGAGACATTCGATTCGTAATTGAACTCGCTATCATATCATATAGGAACATAATTTGTGAAGCACGCGTTCTTGATTTATCTGCATTTTCATGCATAAAAGTACTCATTTTATTGCACTATCAAGTTTCAATATACACCAATCATAGTAATTTTAGTTTTTTGTCATGAATGTAGATAAGGCGATAACCATTGATATAAATTTTAAGGAACCTTTTCAATATTTTTGGTTTCATACTATTCTGTGACCAAATTTTACGGCTACAGTTTAGGCATTTTTTTTTGGCAGCGTTGCACTAAGCGTCACCTATCAAATGCATTAACAAAATTGACACAAAAAATTGTTTAATTGTCCTAAACAATGTATTAATAAAAGCAGACAAAATTTGTTACAATAATACATTATGTACTCTCTTTTTTAAGAAATTCATAAAAATCTCTTAGTTTTTAAACGTTTTGACTGATTGTGAGATATCACCGCTTCGAAGGCTCCGTAATTTCTAAGATACTCTGTGTATTAGTTGAACCTGCAGGGCTGCTCTAACGAATTTACGACGTTCGCAGGAAAATCGAGAAGCTGAAAATCCGAGCTCCGCTGCTTCGGTTTCCGGAGAACTTGTGGCGTGAACGCGTAATCGCTTAATTAACCGTTTCGAATTAACAACCGGTGAACTATTTCGCGCGTTGCTCCGTCGCTTTAACGATTGCCCCTTACGCCATCGAGTAATTGCTTGTGCGAGACTTTTGATTCTGCTTTAGTACTATTATCAAAATTTTGCGTTTTCTTCGTGTTCTGAGATCGAAACGAGTCGATGATTAAATTTACTCTTGATTCGACACTGAAATTTCGCAAACGTTTTGGAGTTTAACGCGGAAAAGTAATTTTTCTGAATACTCCGAGGAAAAATTACATCCGCCGGGGATCGATTACTGAAATGCAGGCGTATAATGGCTGACGAGAATTGGAAAGGGAAAGATTCTTTTTCTTAGGACAGAAGATTAGGATGAATACGCCATACTTCCCTCCTTTAGTAACAAAACGATAAACAACAGGTGGGAACATTGTCGTGTTATTCCAACAGAAAAAGAGGGAAACGAGAAGCGAAGTCGTACAAAGTAACGGAAGGAAACGTCCGTTTCATAAGCAGAAAAACGAAATTTCTGACGAACATACGCGACTACAGAGGCCGAAACACGTTCTTTTTCTCTCACGCACCGCGTCCTCGCGTACCGAGAACTATCGATTTTCGTCTCGCGATAAAGGAACGCCGTTTCGACACGAATATAAATCGCGACTAGAGGGTCAAGCAACGACTGGGACGTCGCGACGTTCAAATAATTCTCGCGCTTCAATTCTGCCCCACACCGCGTTTGTTTACTGCGTCTTCTACCTTCTTTTTAGCCTCCATCGATTGGTTGAAAAATTCGCGTAAATTTCAGACTGTTCAAGAATCCGTTGTGCAACGCACAGAGTTCGATCGTGATCCAATCGAGAAGAAGAAAACGGAACGTTTTCTCAGGCGATTCGCGCCTGGTATACATATTCTCTCGTTGAACGGAGCAGAGAAAACAAAGTCGTTCTCCGCGACAAACTTATCTGCAGGGATTCAGAAGCGAGCGTAACCGATGCGTGAAAGAGGAGCCTGTATCGAGTAGCTGAGAGCGAAAAATGATGAGCGAAAAGCGGGCGAGAGGGAAAAGCCAAAGACGAGTCTTTCCGATGGAACCGTCTTCTCCTGGATTTTTGCCCGTTTGTGAAAACCACGATAAACTTCTTCGTGGAATCGCAATCGGCCGCCGTAGTCCAGGAAAAATAGACATCCAACAAGGAAATAATTTGTAACAGGCTAAATTTTTGTATACATATTGGTATTGGGGTTCTAAGTAATATGTGAGAAAGATCAATTACGCGGGGTCAAAGGTCGCGAAAACCGGTTGTTTGCAAATATCTCGAAAACGGTCAACTTTTCGATAAAAGACATTCAATACTTATTTATAGCTGAGATAATTTGCTACAAAAATGTCTTGAATAGTTTTTTCTCGTAGGAGTAACCGTTCACGAGATATAAAGAGTTGTTGATAACTCCGCGCATTCTTCCACAACGCACAGGTATATCGTTGCATGTATCTATAATACAATAGAAAATATCGTGATATTAACTTATATATATGCTGTATAGTATTAAATATAGAAAATAAACTCAAATGTAGACTCTACAGTTGTAAAAGGAATTTATTATTATTTACTTTTTAGCTGTATAGATTATATAATAATCAGTTATAATAAATTCTACCATAACTATAACAATTATTCGTTGTTATAGAGCTAAGACACTGTGGATTAGGCCTACTGGGGATACCACGTAATAAAAAAACGCATCTGGTACTCAACCTCTAAGGTGGTGTGGAAGAGAGTGCGTATAGTTACTAGTCATGGTGCTTGAAAGCACTGTATCTCGTGAACGGTTACTCCTACGACAAAAAGTATTCAAGACATTTTTGTAGCAAATTATCTCAGCTATAAATAAGTATTGAATGTCTTTTGTCGAAAAGTTCACCGTTTTTGAGATATTTGCTAACAACCGGTTTTCGCGACCTTTGACCCCGCGTAATTGATCTTTCTCACATATTATTTAGAACCCCAATACCAATGTGCATACAAAAATTTAGTCTGTTACAAATTATTTCCTATCTTGAAGATTTTTATGTCTATTTTTCCTGGACTACCGACTGAATATTTCCTCTCCGTCCGACGTCGAGTGCCAACGGGTTTGAGTAGTTTGCGGACGCGTTCGTCGGCCGCGACGATCGTTTCCGTCCAAGTCGCGTCGCGTTATAGATAACGCCTCCCGAGCTCTGCGAAACTTCGTTCTAAATCGCGTGATCGAGTGCCTCGAGAGCAAGAAAGGCGACAGAAGAAAGACGAAACGCGGAGAAGAGCTGGGAAAAATAAGTGGCTCGAGGCGGCAGGTAGCGGATCGAAATTCCGGAAATCGACGAGCCGGGATCGCTGTTCGAGAAGTATGGATGCGCGCGGCTTTACGTTCCATCGAATTCTCTGGCGTCATAAATTTCGAGCAATGTATACGCATTACATCGCACAATGGAACGAGTAAGCAAAATAACCGGACATGGTAACTGCTTATGAATGATTTCGACTTTAAATATGAAAAGTCGCATATTTATCAATCATATTACGTAGAATAATTAGTATGTATATTTATTTATACAATTATATAAATATTACTAAATCTGAATAATTTTCATTTTAAAAATATAACTAAATAAGACTATAAACACAAAAAAGCATAAATATAAAAGAAATATGTATTAAAAGTTAATTAAAATCAATATTCACCAAAGTATGCTGTTTTTCGTTGTAAAAGACCGAAATGTTTAGGTCAGATTTACTTTATTAGTAGCAGATAGTAGCAACTAATTTTTTTTTTACTTTTTAAAACCTTACTCATAGAAGATGAAATAAATTGTAAATCATTAGTTGAATTATTGCAGCAGCAATTTTGCAGACTTTTACTTTATACACTCGTTACATAATAAAACTAAAGTGTATTCAAAATACTTTTTGTACAAAATTATTGATAATAACGTAGGCAATAATATATAAAGCATAGAGTAGTTATAAACTATTGGAATTTAAACAATGATAACTTTTTAAATCGGAGCAACTAAAAGACGAAAACGTCAATGCTTCGTAATAGTCAAATTCACATACAATTGAATCAAATTTAATGCACATTTTAAACATATTTCTTTGTACGCTACGACTGTTTACTGAAGCCATAGTATAAAATTTTGAATTAAAATTTGACTGATGCCCAAGAAAATAGGCGTTTCGTTCCACTGTGCATCGGGAAGATATCGATCCGATGAAATAAAGCAAACTGTAAACGCGAACTAACGGCTCGTCTAAATTTTAGAGCGTCGGAAGATATGCAAGCGCCGTAGGGTTTTTTTTAGAAACAAAGTTAAAGTCGATCCTGTTGAACCCTTTCCCGACAACGGAAACTACATAACGAACGAGGGAGAAAGAGGAGGGAATTGCCGATAATCCGATCAAATTCCGAGCGGAGCGTTTAAACGGTTCGATAAGACGACGGTCGTCGTTACGACGTTAGATGACAAGGCTCGCTCTCGTTTTATCGGGTTTCCGAGCGACGAAAAAAAAAAAAACCCGGAGGGCTGAGAAAACAGTGAGAGAAAAACGGGACAAGCAACCACCAGCAGTCTTCGTGTCAGATCGTGGTTGACCTTTTCCCGCTCGAGCCCCTGACTGCTTCTCCCCGTACCCTTCGCTGTTGGCTCGGTCACGGGAAGCCAGGTTCCGCGTGAAAAATCGATGCCGGAAGGACTGCCGCCGCGGCAAATTACAGAAGGGAAACGACCTGCCGGTTAGGGCGAGTAACCCCGCAAACAGGAAAGGACGGAGAACGAAATGTATTGCCACGGTGCGGCACGTCGATGGCCTTTTGGGCAGTAACCCGCACACGCAAGTCCGCCCCCTTTCGCAGGCAAACCGCGGCGCGTCGCAACTCGGTCGGGTTACAATCTTTCGACGTATCAGCAATTCGTTGATTTTTTTTAATAAGCCGCTACATAGCGGTTTGACGTTGCTTTCCCCGAACTAGGACGATTCTCTTTTGTCCGTGGACGACGCTTTGTGCGGTTGCGAACAATCGTCGGTGAACCTAGCCGCTCTGCCCGTTTCACCCCTCTCGGCCGCGACGCCGCTGTGTGTTCCGTCACACGAAACCACTCATCGCCACCCCATCCCCCGCATTTTTCTGTCGCGAGGTGGGCGCGTGTAAATTGCAGCTTTTACAAAGGGTTGCCGCACGCAGTTAGATCAACATCTGTCGCACGGTCCGCACGAATGGCCATCGATCCCCCAGGTCGCGTCAAAATCGAGGTCGGAAGGACGCGCGGCGTCATCAAACTGCCCCCCGTTGCCGTTCGCGGAAATAAAAGTTTGGACAACGCGCCGTTTTATCTGCTCGGTGAAACCCTATTGGGAAGCTGTACAATTGATTTGCCGCTGATCGGCCACGCATTTATCTCGACTCTTGCTCGTCGTATTTTCACCGCTACGGTACATCGATAACGTTGCGGAAGATATCGAATAAACGGTTACCGTTTTGTCCGTGGCAATTTGTTTGTTCAAAGCGCGGGTCGCTCTCCCGAAACGATACCGTTTGGAAGTTGGCGCGTCGCTGCACCTTTGCGAATGGAGTTACAAAAATATTTCCGTTTCGAACGAGTCGTTGATAGAAGGGGAAAAAAAAGGAGAAAGAAAATCGTTGCCAGAGATTTGCGAGAGGGCGTGAAACGCGTTGGTAAAATGTCCGTTCCAATAATCAGGAACGCCGAGGAGAGTCGAAACTCCGCGAAACTCTGCCCACCCTTACGAGTCCCTTGACATTTTGCCAAGCACCCCCATTGAATCACCATATAAACGACTCGGGGACCCGCGAGCTCAACCCCTGATCCGCCCTAACCTCAAATATACGTTTCATTTTAGTACGATCGTAGCCGTACCACTCTACCCATGATCATGGGCGTCGAATTTCTCCCTATTCCCAACGCGAGCGTTCAAAGACCTGTCGGATCCGTCAGAGAACGGTTCTTATCGCGTAAAACCCGGAGGAAACGAGTCGAAACGGCGATTGAAAAAAAAAAAAAAGAAAAAATAACGGAAAGCAGAAAACCGCAAAGCTGAGCGTCTCTTCTGCCGTCGCACTTGTATAACAATTTAAGACCGCTTGTTTCCTCGGAACCCTCTGACGACGAACGAACGCGAGCGAGGGGAGCGACCGGAAGGCGGGCAGAAAGGAATACGAAATCGGGAGAGGGAAAAAAAAAATCGAAACGATGACGCCAATGCGGCTGGATCTCCTTTCCGTCGATAGCGACGCGGCGCTCCCAAGGGTGCCACCGGGATTTCGCGTTCGTTCGTTCGTAAGGTGCTTTGGAATTTCCATATTAATTCGTTAGATCGCGGAACGTGACGAGAATCCACGATTTAATAACGTTTTGTTCGTCGCTCGTCGACGGAGCGCCGGCGAGTCTGACGACCTCGGTGGTATCCCCGACCAATTCGAACTCGACGCGCGAGCACGGAAGAAACCGACGAGTTCGCGAGTTGAAGCAAAAATGAAGTAAAATCCTGTGGATTTCGAGCACGAAATACATTGCGGTAGGGCGGTAAGTCTCAAAATAGTACAAAATAAAAAAAACTTATCCATACTCTAATATTATAAATCTAAAAGTGTGCTTGTCTGTTTGTTATATCTTCACGAGTAAATTACTGAACTGATTTCAACGAAATTTGGCAGGAAGCTAGCCTGAAATTTGGAGGACATAAGATACGTTTTATCCCGAAAAATTGATTAGTCTTTCCTGCGACATTTTACTTATGGAGCTATGAGAAGCTACTATTCTATTTTGTTGGATGTTTGATTTATGATTGTTAGTTTTTGTTTAATTTTAAGCTGCATCTACACTATATAACCAAACACGTTATATAACAAAGTTAAAAAACGAAAAAGAAAAATGTTATATAACATATGTTATGTAACACTCTTAATGTTATATAACATTTATGTGTTAGAAATATTATGATTTCGAAACTTTGCCCTCTACGATTCTGAAGTAAATGCCGTGGAGTTTATTAAAACCGCTCCAAAAGTTGGTTAAAGAAAGAGAGTTTAACCACAGAATTTATTTGTTTTTTAATAACCAATCTTGCTTTGCTATCTAAACATCCTCCATGTTTGAAACCATTGATGTGAGAAATGTTATATAACAACGGTATAAAATAATTTGTGGTACATATAACTGTTTTGTTACATAGTGTAGACGCAGCTTAATAAAGTTGTTTTAGGTTTCCTTTCCATACCCTTGTTTATGTAGTTTTTGCTAAATTTATTTTAATAAAATGGTATTCATATAAAAGCTTAGTTCATAAGGTTAAAAATTAGGCAACTTTTAAAACAAAATCTAGGCTGGAGAAGCCGCGGACTAAAGCTCGCGGTTTATATGAAATAAATGAATAATAAGATCAGATATTAAATATTAAATACTAAATATGCCGTTCAGCGTTATAGCGTTTCGTCGAAAATGTAGATACTTAATAGTTTAGGATATATTTAAAAAACAAAGATTTTATATTATTATATAACAAAGTCCCACCTAACATTTCTATAAAGGAAAAAGTTGTTTAAAATCATCTCAGGACTCGGGAGTTACCCCTTTCAAGTACCTGCAACATTTTTGTTGTTACACCCTGTATAGCACGACGTTCCAATTTCAAGCATTTATACCAGCAAATATAATCTTGAATTTTAAATATATGGGTAAAATACTTTTTCTTTTCTATTTTAATACGAAGTTTCATCTAATACTTCGTGCGGTTCCCTTGTTAGATCCGGCGCGCGTTAGGCCTCGGTTACAGTGGACACGATTTCGCACCATAGCCTTAGGCGACAAAACAGTTTTGTCGTCGAGAAAGACAAAACGATTTTTCGTTTCATTCAAAAATGAAAGAAACAGAAAAGCCGCTGTCGCTATATGCGCGCATCTCCATATGAATCACAGACCCTTTATGAGCGATAAATCTGTTTTGTTGTTCCTGCGTGTCAGATTTGAAGAGTGGATCTTTGTGCAGAATATTGTGTATCAAGGGCGCAAAGGAGGCTATGCCTACGAGAGATAGTTCGCAGCCCGAGTCGAAGGCGAGGGTTATGCAACTAGCACGAGTAGCAATAGCCTTGCACCCGAGTAGCACACGATGTTTTTTGTCCTACCTGGACCGGAAGTACGTGATTATATGTACGTAGGGAGGGTGCAAAGTTGGTTATTGAAGTGGAACACTTCTTAGTGCACGTTAGAAGTAAAATCGATTCATGAAATGCAAAGCGAGACCAAAAACCGTCACGAAAATTCTTATACACAGTATTCTCTATTAGTATGTATTACTTTTCCGCCCTAGGATGTTACTTTTCGCCCTAGGATGTTACTTTTCGCCCTATAATGTTACTTTTCCGTCCTAGCACGGGAATAGGCGACTTTGCGCACGATCTACGAGCATCTATTGACGCACTTTCGGTGCAAATAGGACAGAACGTATTTAGTTTCTTTTCTTAGTTCCCTTTTTTTTCGCAGCGTAGATTTTGTCGCAGAGTAGCAGAGACTAGATCAGATATGTACAGTGTATCGACGAAAGCCATCGGACAGAGAGTGTCGGGAGTCGGGATATCGCGTCGGGTCGTTTCCTGTCCGAATAGCGTCAAACGTCGTCCGCGTCGTGTCAGTGGAGTGGCGACCCTCTCCCTTTCGGCCGCCACCAACCGTCGACGCTACCACACCCTGCCGGGTCGGTCGTTGCCGAATAAATTCCCCGGGGTAAATAGTAAAATGAAATCTGCACCGCCACTCGGCCGCCGTGAAAACACGGCCCCTCATTAATTCCGACCGCCGCTATAAAACCCCGGAACAGCAGAACACATCGAGTATAGTCCCCAACCCTTCGCCTTCTCATCCTTTGCCCTCTTCCGGCCGCAACCATCCCATTCGTTCCTTGTTCCGTCAACACTTTCCTTCTCTTTCCCTCCCTTCGCGGCGTTCCCTTTCTCCGCGGGCAGCGTGCGTCGTGAGCGGAGAACCGTGCTGTACACACCACCCTCGGTCACGTATAAAAGCCGCGTATTCAATTATCCGGCATCGACCGGTCGAATAACGAATGTGCACGCCATGGAAAATATTCCCCCGATCTGCTTTTGCGCGTGCACCGCGCTAAGCCACCGCCACGCCGATCGCTTCAGTCGCGCGAACCCGTAAGCGAATATGCGCGAAAAGTTTGCGGCTAAATGCACGACTACCGACACCGAGCGATCGAACCGACGCGGGGGGCGGGTGGACTAGCGCGACAATCGGAAAATAAATACAAAACGAGGCGAAACGGTCGCGCGCGCGCCGTTCTTTTAATCTCTCGCGGGATAATCGTTTTCCATCGTGCTCCTCCCGCTTTCCTTTCTTCTCGTTTTTTGTTCTCGAGCCGCTGCTCGATGGCGCGTTGGAAATAAGCTTGGAATTAGGAGTCGATTTGTACGGGGCGCGTTAATTGTCGCTGCTCCACCGGCTACTTCCCTGCCGCCCCGTTTCGTTTCTTCGTCCCATCTGTCACCCCCCGCGGCCCACGACCCTCGGCCTTCTGCCACCGCACACAAGGGTTCGCGTGTTTCCACCCTCGTGACTCGGCAAAGCAATTCGTTGATGCGCGCGCGCGCTGCGAACGCTCGCGTGTATGTATGTACTGCGCGTCGGCCTCGTGCGTCGAATTAGGGACGAGAAAATCGCTAAAACGGCTCTCTACTCCGCCGGATTCGACGTCCCCACCGATTCTCAAGACTTCGCAACGGTACCTGTTCGAGGTTGCAGCTTTTCTGCACTTTCGATAGGATAGAGACGATTCGAAGATAGTCGCCCGAACGCGCGGAAGCGGTTTCACGCTCGCGAATGCCAACGAGGATGAATATCGCGTGCGCCGCGAACGTTTTATCTGTCGCGAACGAAAAAAGCTTCGCATCGAGAGGCAGCGTTAAATAGCGGCCCGTTTCCATCGTTGCACGGTAATTGAGGCAGTTCGAAGTAATCGCGGATCGGCTAACGATTGCCGACCACCACCAAAGCTCTACTCGCGGTCGCAACAATGTATGCAATCGTCCCGCGGTCTGTTATTTTCTCCCATTTACGTGATCATCGTCTGTTTCGTTCCGCGCGCGAGTATACCTGCCGCTTGCGGGAATGACCATCGTATCGATGTAATCAGTCCGACTTAAATGGAAATTAACTGCAGCCCCTCGGCGATAATAAACACGAGAGCCAATTGATTCCTCCGCGCGGAGCGCCGTGAGGCAGCTTTGTCAGGTTTGATTTCGCGACGAGATTAAAAAAACATTTTCGCCGATGGGAGCCGGTCGAGTCGCGGACAGATCGGTTCCCCCGTCCCCCGTCGCCGCGCTGCAACGTTTTGATTTCAATCGCAATCAGCCCGCAAACGCGAATGGGTTTTCTTCCTCCTTTCCGCTCCTTTTTCCGCCTCGCCAACACCCTCGCTGGCTCTCTCATCTCGCGTTTTCGCCGTGTCGACGATCGAGCGGGCCGGAACAAAAAGCCGCAGCCGGGGGAAAAAGAAGAATCGGAAATATAAAAGAACCGGGAGGGATGCGGAAGAAGGAGGAAGAGAAGCGGAAAAGGGGAGTTTAATTTCTCGCGTTCCCGCTCGCCTGCTTCTGCGTGAATTTTCATTCCATTTCGCGCCACCAGCTAGTCGTTATTTCATTTCGTTCCACGCCCGCGCTAGTCCCGGCCACCATTTTTCCGTCCGTTTTTATTATGGCTGCCGAGGAACGGGAAAAGAGCAGTCTCCTTTAAAACGCGACTCTCGGTTTCGCTTCCGACGCTAGACCTCTGCCACGACGACGACGACGACGCGATTCCTTCCACCGTAATTATCGCGTCGTTTAATTGTACCAAGCTGCTCGCGTCTCCGACGCTAACCATTCTTTCAAACGCGAGACAAATTTCGCGAAATTCGCTCCCGAAGCGACGCACAGTGGGAAGAAAACCGATTTCACTGGCCAAAAGTCAATTTTTTGGTTAAAAAAAAAAAAAAAATAAATAAAATAATTTACTTAAGTAATAGAGGGTTGTTTACCATGCACGAATATAAAAGGTTTCTTTTCTAGGATCTCTTATTTTCAAGTTATACGACTTTGAATTAATCTAGGTGGATACCGCAACAGTAAATAAATTAGATAGAATTTAACAGAACAATATTTTTTGTTTCATTACCTTTTAAATAATAATACTGTGAGTCTTTTATGATAGAATGAAGCGAGTATGGATGAAATTATTTAATTTTACCGCCTAGTACACCTTTGAGTTAATGACGTATATGAAACAAAAGAATGACGACATTTGACAGTTCTGCTGTTAACGCCATATTGTTGCATATTTCTCCGACCACAGTGCCAAGAATTATATCCATCTGTAACCGTATTCAAATATTAAACTAGTTTAAAGATAATTATATCTCAAAGGCGTACTCAAAGGCGTACTAGACGGTAAAATTAAATAATTTCATCCATACTCGCTTCATTCTATCGTAAAAGACTCACAGTATTATTATGAAACAAAAAATATTGTTCTGTTAAATTTTATTTAATTTATTTACGGTTGCGGTATCCACCTAGATTAGTTCAAAGTCGTATAACTTGAAAATAAGAGATCCTAGAAAAGAAACCTTTTATATTCGTGCATGGTAAACAACCCTCTATTACTTAAGTAAATTATTTTATTTATTTTTTTTTTAACCACAAAATTGACTTTTGGCCAGTGAAATCGGTTTTCTTCCCACTGTGCGACGAGACGAGACGCGCGGAGGAGAAACACACACGATGGCGGTGACCGACTCGAATACAAAATGCGCTCGCTAGTTGATTGCGATCCCGACCGTTCCATCGAATGGTTTATGGCACCCCCTCCGGGTCTAAGCCCCTTTCCGTCGGGGGTTTGAATTCGTAGGCGTTCCATCGACATGTCCGCGGTTCGATGTGGTCGCGACGAGGACGAGGGGCGGGCGCGTGCGTGTTCGTGCACGTGGCAACCGGGAACTCGTGAACGGAAGGCAACGTGTGTATCAGTTAACCGCACGCGATGCAACCGTGAAGTCCGCAGCGGGACGCGTAAATATGAAACTGGCGTGCATCGACGTCGCGGGGTCGTTCCGTTGTCTTCGCTCGCTGCGAAATACGGCGTCGATCGGCCCTCGATCTAAACGAGAGCGTCGCATGCAGCGCTCTCGTAATGTTCGCGGATGCACCGCGAACGCTGCGTGTCCGATGCGCCGGAGCTACACGTGTATTTGCGTATTCGATCGTTCCGATCGTTTTACACGGCCGCGCTTAATCCCACGGCACGCCGGTATCCGGTCAATTCGCTGTAAACGCTGGAAATGCTGCACACGCTCGCGCCACCCCCACGCGCCGGGATCCGTTCCAGGGGGAGGAGGAGAGCCTCGATCTCTCGCAAACACGGCACATCGGAATCGATAAACGGGATTCCGAGCTGCGCGGAACCCTCGGAGAAATCCGATTCCTTCGACGCCTCCGTTTTCAACGGCGATACACGCCCGGCAATTTCGCCCGCCCCGACCGACACGCGGAATCCCGTAATCACCGCGGCGCAGTGTTTAATGGGTTTTAATCGTTCGCTCGTTTAATTGATCGCACCGCACCGGGGAAAATAACGGTGTAATCGAAATCACCGAATATTAACATCGACGCGGGAAACATCGAAACGCGACGGCGTTAACAGAATTCTCCACCGACGACGACGAGTTCGCGCGATCGTTTCGATTCTGACTGCGTTCGAACGGCTAGATTAATGATGGCTCGATGGGAGCGAAGCGGGATATTTTTCAAACGACGGTAACGCCGATCGCATTATGTTACGTTAGCGAGTGAACGAATCGGAGCTCGTTAACGACGGTTCACCGAGTACGAACAAAGCCGACGATTCTCGCGAAACGTAGACAACACGGTCCGGGCGATGAAATTTGCGTAAAACCTTTGAAACAAGGGCGAATGTAACAAAACCGATAACAGTTTTGTTCGCTTCCCGTTTTGTTCCGCGAGCTTGTCCAGGCGTCGAAGAAAAAGGGATCCCGTTCGCGTTTTTATCGGTACACCGTTTCCCTATCGGAACAGTTATCGTGCTTCCAGGGAGATTCGCACCACCGAGACACGTAGAAAAGGATCTAGTGCCCGATCTTTCGAGAAAACTACGTTCGTGACTTGATGCTTTCGCGAATTCTAAGAAATCGTATACTAATACGACGCGCGATATCGCGAAATACTTTTTTCGCAGTCGCGTACCAAGATCTTAAAAGCGAAGAACTCGGAATGTCGTTGATCGGAACGAGATATTTTTGCGAGCGTTATCTACGCGTAAAGTTTGTCGATCGTTTGTACGCTCGGCTATTAACAGTCTTCGCTGGCGGAAGCGGAAGGATAGTCTCTTTCTCGGTGGATCCTCCTTTTCCACGGTACAAGGAGTCGATGAAAAGAAATGTTCGTTGATAAAGTTAACAGCGCCGGTACAGATAAAGCAAATGCGAAAATGAGGCAGAGGAAGGAGACACGACGCTATTCCTTCCTTCGCTTTTTTCTTTTACGAGCGCGAGAGTAACGGTCCGTCGATGGTTCCGTCCTTTTCGGGTCACCGGACCAGAATTCGGGTGCAACTTTTCGTCGACAATTAGACACACCTTTGCTTCACGGTGTTTAAAGAAAAATGCTTTGAACGCACTGTATATTTAAGTATCGTCATTCATTCTCTTATACTGCTGCGCTCTACTTCAATTCACTACCAAACTCTAGCAAAGATTTATTGTCTTACTCTAAATTTAAGAATCTGGTGGTAAGACATATCCGTGGTCACTAGACTGCGGATTTTATGCATTTATGGCAATGCAAAGTATGCAAAACATTTACGAGATTATCAACATTTTCCAAAATATGCAAAATATCAAAAATATAAATCAAGTTAGAATATTTAAAATATTAAACACACTGTTTTTTAAGTTCCAGTTCTTTATTTGTGCTTGTAAAAATCTTATTTTGCATAAAGATCCGCAGTCTCGTGATCACACATAATTTAGACTACAATTGTATCGGCTGTACTTGCTTTACACTTATTGTAATTTCATTATTATTTCGGGTTAAATGTAATAACAGCTGTTTAGCTAGATCTCGCCTTTTACATTACGTAAGTATGTAATGTAGTATGAATGTAGTATTAAAGGATGAACTTCAGTAACAATCTTAGCCATAAGCTAATCAATTTCCATGATATTAATAAGGTTTCTTCTTGCGATGAAAACCAGTCAGAAATATATTGACCTTTTGCCATAAACTTGTGTGTTGGGATGTATTTGAAATGCAATTTTTAGCAACTTCACTCTGAATTTTTGTAATATATTTCTCAATATTGCGTTTTCTCCTAACAATTGAAAGTTAAATAATTTAAAAATTATCGAATGAGTTGTTCTAAAATTTTGTGTGGGGTTTTATTATTGTATAAAGATTCATTCTTCCAATTTTCAAAGATTTTCGCTTATTTTTAATGTTACTGAAGTTCCTTAATGAAGTATGAATGTGGTTTCTATTTTAATGTACTGCATTATCCGAGTTTTTGTTTTCGTTTGGAAACGTCGAGCTTGTAATAGTGTCAAAAATCTTTGTTTATTTGAAATTGTTTCGTGTCGTGAATTTACTGTTCTTGTGTTGCGCGTTGTATTGCTTAATTATTTGTGAAACTGTCCTTTATTAATCCCACAGTAATGGACAATGCTTCTTCAATAGTGGACACTTTAAATGTGAAATGCTAAAATATATAAAAACAAAGACGTTGAAACTGCTTGAAAGTAACTGGAAGTAACTAAGTGCTCTGTTATTTTCACACAGCTCCAACGCCTTTGAATGATATTTTATAGCATTTCAAATTCAAAATGTTCACTGGGCACAGGGACAGATTTAGGCATGGTCTTTAAGGGCTGCAGTCCAGAACCCGGTTCCATTAAAAGGTTCCTTTTCCGAAAAAAATTCAAATTAAAAATAGAAGAAACAACGAATTATACAAATTTTTTTTCGTGTCTAAATACGGTTTAAATCGTTGCTTTTCAACACTATTGAATTTTGACATAATATCAAATAAAATAAAAAAATTCTTGAAACTGCGGACTCCTAATTATTCGAATAATCGAATATTCGAATATTCTTAATTATTTGAAAGATCGAATATTGAAATAAATGTCAATTCTACTGGTATTCAAAGATCCAAATAATAAAATTCGGATGTCCTTCAAGGATAAAAAACCTTTAACGTCTCTAATTTCGCCAAATCAACGCGAAAATCAATTATTCTCAATTGACTAAACTTTTCCTATTTAAAAAAGAACGAAAACACAATTTTTGACAAAATGACGAATAAGTCGTCACAACTAACCCAAACTTAGGTTAATTTGGATTAATTGGCTAAGCTCCCAATCAGTGTTAGTACAAGGCCCCCAAAGTTAACGATCCGCCCTTCCAGGGGCATTTATCTTATTATTTTGGTAGTTATATTTTGCAATTAATTCTGCACACAAGATTTACAATAATTGAAATCAGTAGCGTGTCTACGATGAAGTTCCTCTGGTAATTGAAATCCCGGTGATCGTCAGAGATCGCGGTGTCGAGTCGTTAGTCGTTCGTTCTTTATTTCGAGGCAACTTTATGCCCGTGCTCTTTGAACGCTTTCCGTCGCGCTCGACTCTCGACAAATGCACCAGGTAAACAGAACGCCGCGTCGTATTCATTAGGAAAGTTGAAGCCGGTTGGTCGCAGTCTGTCGCGAAGCAAGGTGGACGTCGAAGGGTGGAAGGGAGGGGTAGGATCGGGTGGCGGCGGCAGGCTCTTTCATTTCCGTACGCGGGGAAACCGGAACCACATCGGGTCGACCCTTTTCCGATAGGACCATTCTGGACCGCCGTTGAAGCCGTCGCTGTACCGCTATCTCCCACCAGCCGCGTTCGGGCTTCCAACTCCAAGAGCTTTAAGCGTTCCCCTTTCCTTTCCGCCCCTCCCGCTCCTCTTTCATCGAGTCGTCCTACCTTCTCCTGCCACCTTCGCCCCCTCAGCCCGTCGTTCGGCACACCCTCCGTCTCTTTATTCGCCAAAGAGGGCTGCAGGAACGGGGGTAGCAGTTGCGAAACTAGTTGCCCGGCTTTAAACTCGACTATCTTCTCTCTCCCTCTCTTCTCAACTAGCACTCGGCGCGCTTGCACTTTCCCCTCCTCTCTAACCCCTGGAGAAGAGAGAGTCATCCCGTTTCGTGCCAACCAGCAGGGTGGTTGGAGAGGATTGAGAGGGCAATATGTTCCTGAGAAGCCTCCAATTTCCTTCGTACAAGCCCGCCGCGACCCCCTTTTCGGGAAAAGGAACGACGCGTAGCGGCGCGACGCCGCGTCGGGGACTGCGCGCTCCGTCTTCGCCGGCAATCCGCTCCACCCCCGCCCACCGTCTCCTCTTCTTTCGTCGGCGCGGCGTATTCTTGCACGCACTTCAGAGACTTCGAGACCGGGAAGAGGCGAGGGAGAGAGGGAGAGACGATCCGGAAGATTGGGCGACGGAAATAGCGAGATTCGGTGAATAACGGTGACGCGAGGCACGCTCGAACGCGACGCTAAGCAGGGATTACGTAGACCCCGCGCCTCCTTATATCTATTCCGTTCTCGGTTTCGTTGTTTTTCCTCCATCGCCCTTCGACGTTCCCGACATTCTCCCGAGTGAGAAATTTCCACCGGTCCCGCCGGGACGACTTACAGCCGAGGAAAATGCGAGTGGTCGATGGTCCTTCGAGAATTTCGAGATAATCATTTCTCGCCGTGATCGAGAGGCGGGGGCGGGCTAGAAGTCGTTCAATTTCCGTGGCTGGAACGAATTTAAAGGGTGATTAGCGGAGCCTAACGGCGCGGAAAAGCGAGCTACCGCGACCCTCGCTCCTCCGGAGTATCCGGGGTAATCAAATATTTAGGCGACCGTGATGTCACCGCCGTTAATTAATATTAACGAGCCGCAGAGTGCTGCCACGGTCGAAAGGATGAATCGACCTACTCCCTGTCCCCCGACGAGAGTTTCTCGATAACGACCGCCGGATATAGAAGACGAGATAGATTATCCTATCTAGACGATCCTTCCGTCGAAGAGTATCGTAAATTCATAAAACGAGAACGAAGGGTCCAGGATCGAATCAAAGGCGGGGCTACATGGGGCCGACTTTCCAGAGGGACACGTTCTGAGCCTTCATTTATGACGAAACATTATTAAATGAAATTTTTTTACTCTTTCTCTTCTGAAATACAGGAGAACCTCGATTATCCAACTTGATATTAATTAAATGAAATATTAATAATTGGTAGAACGCTATTAAGTCATAGTTAAAGTTTTACTCGGAGTCCCACTGTACTTTTATATTTAGTGTAATGGTTAATTGAAACCCTAAATAATTAAAAAAAATGGTAATAATTGCGATTCCGATAATCGAGGTTCTACTGTAATTAGAATTTGTACTAAAGCCAGTACCACGTTTGCATTTTGTTTACGAGACTCGACTATCGTGATAGTCGCAAGTTACAGTGACTGCACATAAGAAACAGATTCTTATGAGAGATATCACACTAGGCGAAAGATTTTTAACCTGGTTTAGTTTGCGAATTAGGGCAGTTTACTTCAAATTACAACCTAAAAGTTCCTTTTTTCATCTCACGAAAATTCTAAATGGAACAGAGAAATCATTATCTTCTTTGAAGCTGTTAAATTGGATAGTCGATCGACAAATAATTAATGTATTTGTTTCGACTTCATATTTGTAATATAAAATGTTGAAAATTAGTGAATCATTATTAAATCAGAGCCCAAATTGTACTTGAAGTTCTATTTTACTCTTCATCTATTACATTATATGATTGATACTTTGAATAATGAGATGTTGAGATAATTGCGTATATGTATATTTTGCATATAGATTATTAGTAGACTGCTGATGTTCATGCATTCATAGCGATTTTAAATCTTCCAAAATGCACAAAGATATGCATAAGTGCAAAAATGCATGAAATACTGAAAGTAAAATGGAGCAACGAATCAGCTCGTACTCTGAAAATGTTAAAATACTCGAAACGTTTCTGTGTACGAAGACTCGATCGATCGATAAATCGGAGCAAGCGACTGACTACTCGACCTTCGAGTCGATCGACGGATTCCCTTCGTCCGTCGCGTCGCACCTGTTTATCGATCGTGAGGCGTCGCTCGGAATCAATGGACGAAGCGCCAAGACGCGTCCATCGTGGATATACGAGCCGTCAGTCGTTTCTGGCGAGGTTCTCTGGCGCGACGCGACGACGTGCACGCGAAGGAGAGACGGGAGAGGAGAGAGCACGAAGCAAGAAATCCCACACCGGCAATGTCGTGTCAGCGCTCGGCGCTTATCTCGATCGAGCCGCGGAGTAGGCGAACGCTCGTTCCGAGCGGAAGAAAGAAATACGAGGCCAAGCGATGTTCTTCTCCGAGCAGCCGATAACAAAGTCGGTGCGGAATAAAGGATCGTTCGGGGGTGACTCGAGTGCATCGAGCAATCGATATCTACGACTACCTTCCATCCACGGACCAATTCCTATCCACTTTCGGAGAGCCTTTCTCTTTCGATGCATGCGCACGTAACCGGAATCAACTTACGCAACTCCCCCGTATCTTTCCCTCGCTCGCCGCTGATTAAGAATTGAAATTTCCGAAAAAATTCATCGGCAAGTCCCGCGTCTCGATCGACCGCCAAGGGCGCCGACCAATTTCTCAGAAGCTGTGTCCGGGTCGGAATTTACAAGCTGCCTCGGCGTCAGGATTCAACGTTTTTCCTTCCTCTTATTATTTATTCGGGAGGGCCAGCAAGTTTCGCGCCGCTGTGCTCGCCGCTCGAGCCAAGGAAACCTTACTTCTGTCTACCTTCTGGCTTTCGCTCGGTTCCTCGACGAAAACTTGCTTCGAGGGTCTACGTAACGCACGATAAACTTCAAGGGGGGTGAAGATTAACGGGCGCGGGAACTTTTCACGCCAAGTACACACTGCACAGGACCGCCCACGAAATTTGCCACGGTAAAAGTGGGAAAGTTCCTCGGTTCCTCCGCGCCGGTCTGACCCCTTTCGCAATTTCCAATCTCTGCGCGCCGGCAAACGGAAATCTATGGACGAGCGGATGCACCCACGCGCGATCCATTAGCGTGGGTCTGCTGAGTTCGATGTCAAGGCGTTTCTACACTCTTTACTAACTATTTCCAGCAAAGAACTATACTGGGTGTAACAAGAATGTTGCAGGTTTTTGAACGGGGTAATTCCTCGGGTGATTTTTAGACTGCGGATGTTTATGCTGTTAAAATTTGTCCAAATATGCAAATAACATATGAAATATGTAATAAGCATTTTGAAAATAGGCTATAAGAATAGGAACTTTATTTGTTATTCAATATAGTTATAATTTAAATTATTAGTAAACTTGTTTGGCAATTTTTCTTTTCTGTGACTGGGTGTATTTAAATGCTGTACTAATTTTAATTTTCTACCGAAATCAATTTTTTTCCTCATACTTTACCAATTCTATGAACTTTTAAAAAAATGTGTGGTCACTTTTTCTTAATTCGAGCATCTTATTTTTTGTTTAAATTAATAGTTTAAAGTATTGAAAGAATTGTAGTGAATCTACATGGAACGACTATCGCAATTGTGTGGACACAAAAACAGCGTTTGTTGACACTTCCTGGAGAATTATACGGTACCGTGTAACTTTGTACATTATCGTGTATATTATAGAATGGTACAAATCACACTGAATTTATCGAGATTTTAATTTCATTTTCAGCATTTGAAAATTCTGTTAATAACATAGAATTTTAAAAATACATATGAGAATACTTTTGCATATGCACTTAAAAAATTATGCAAAATATATGAAATATACGAAATATACAAAATAAAACACACATTTTTATAATCTTCTATTCAAATAACAAACTGCATTTCAAATATGTATTTGCATGTGATTTTAAACAAGTTGTTCCTGAGCGCAAGTGTTAGGTGGGGCTTTGTTAACGAGTTAGGTCAGGACTACACGAGCAGTTTACACGCTGCGTTTTCTCTATCGAAATGGGACCTACGTATTTTGATGCAACTCCACGCGCATATCAACGCCCGTGTAGTCAATTGCATGAAAGTACGCAGGTCCTACTTTGGCGGAGAAAACGCAACGTACAACGCACGAGCGTTTTGGCCTTATCAAGGGGGAATTTATTTTTTCTTGGTGCAAAACATCGATTTTCTTTCTTTTTCTGTAATAAACAAAATCGAAAAACTAATCATCCATTTGACACTTTGTACATATCTTTAATATACTTTTATTAAGTAACACAATTTTTCCGGTTGACTTCACTTGAAAATACAGTTCGAATCAGCCGCGAACTAAACTCCTAGCGAAATTATGGTTGACATGATACCTGACCTCTAGTTCATATAAAATTAAAACTTCCAACGTGGTTTTCTTTTAGACACTTACAATTATCGTTCGACCTACAGGCAAGGCGATAGGTTATATATATTTTTTTTAAATTAGCAAAAAGTTTGGCAATTTCAGGAATAAAATCGAACATTTGGATTTGGTTTCATTATAGTTTTACATTTATTTAAAAGTAAAGGCACACTAATATATTCAGTACCCTACTACACTCGCGCTCTGATTGGTCAATACTTTGTTAACAAAGCCTCCGGGGACGTTTTCACAAAGGAAAAAGTTGTTTAAAATTAATTCAGGAATCGCTCCTTTCAAGGATTTTCAACATTTCTGTTACACCCTATAGTTTATTCTAATAAAACAGTCTATTACTTTTGGTAACCGAAGTAGCAAAAGTCCCGAGTTGTGATATTTCGTTAGATTAATTTTTTCTATCGTTTCGTTTCGCCGGTATCATTTCTGAAGAGCCGTCGCGTTCCCTTCCCTCCATCGCGATTCTTTCACTTTTTAGAGATATTTTTAATAAAGGATTCGGTCCCTGTGCTCGACTTATCCATCGGCTCCCAGCCGCGAGAGGCGGCTAGGCGGAGGGAGCGTCTCGATCCGCGCGTCGCTCTTCCCTTAGTCCTGCGTGTCTTCTCACAGCCTCCTTCTCCATCCCAAGAAAGACTAGCAGTCGGTCTTCCAGCGGGAACGACGTGGATCGAGATTTAAAAGCCGCATTTTCCGTAAAAAGAACGCCTCGGCTGGTTAAAGCGAGGAAAAGGACGTTTGCGATCCTTTTCAAGCGCGAAGATAGAGACGCTACACTGTTCCGCTGACAGAAAGAAAGAGGAGAGCGGAGAGACAGGGGCGGAGGAGGGCGAGGAGCGGGGGAGTGCAAACGCGCGAGAACGGGAGAGCGCTTTAATCACTCGTCGCTCGGAAAACACATTTATCTGGAAATCCTTGGCACCGAAAGAAATCCCGGCATTTATTCGCGGATTGCGTCTCAACCGGCGCGCACCGTTCGCATTCTTTCGAAACGCCTTGCCTCACGGTATCCCACGATCCGCGGGAAACGGTGCTCCGTTCTAACGAAATCGTTTTCGATCTTCGGAGGCGAGAGCGATGTGTGTGTGTGTGCGTGTGCGCGCACGCGGGCGTGTGTATCTGAAAGTGTTCGGGCAGAAATTCGAGAGAGCGGTCGCCTCTGTTCGAGCGCGTCCGCGTCCGAGAGAGTTTCGGTCGCGGCAAAAGGAACGAGAGGAAAATCGAGAGAGAAAAGCTTTTCTGATGAAAACGATGACAATCGGAGGTGAATTCGACGAACCGGAAGGGAATAGGAGCCGGAATAATCGTGGCCGATGCGCGGCAAGCAATCGGCAGCCTCGTTACCAGCTGCTGGCTCGTTAATTAACCGCGATTACGGTGGCGACGGTGCATGCGAGAGAGCATGCCCGCTCTCGCTCCTCCGCCACCCTCGCTTCTCCGCCTCTTCACTCGTTACACTCGCCACTTCTCCGCGCGACAACCTTCCGTCCGAATAACCGTCCGGCCGTGAAATCGTTACGACTCTGCAACTCCGCATCGGTAAATCCTCTTTGCCGAGTTTTCCATCGCCGCCGCGCGCTCCTCGCACCTTTGGTGCTTCTCTGTCGCCTCGCGCGTAGCGAGTTTCGTCGCCGTTTTCAACGTTCTCATCGTCGGCGCAGAGAAGCGGCTCTCTGCGAATGAAATTCGCGGTATCGCGCCGGAGTTCGTTTACCGTTAGATGCCCAACCGTTTGGCCCGTGCACCGCTCGCTCGACGGTCTGATTCGCGCGAGCTCGATCAGCCAACCGAGCAGCTCGCGTTTCTGCCCGACTGATCACGAGGAAAACGTAAAAAACCGTGATTCGAGTGACGATTTCGCAACGAGTCATGGGACAGGATGCCGCTGTCCTTGGACAAGTCGAAACGATCCAAGGAAACGAGCCTCGCCGCGCTAGAAACGTCGCTGATATACCAGGCACGATACTCTTGTTCTGGATAGACACGACTGTCGCGATTAATTTATGCAGGTCAACGCGCCACTCCAAGCGCGAAGAAAGAACGCGTCCCTGTTTGTATGCGAGGAGGCGCGTGAACCGCGAACAGCGGCGGTTCAGGCGTCTCGGGATTTTTATACAACGTGCGATTAACTTACGATTCTGCACCCCCACCGCGTCTATAGCTCTTTCCGTCAGCTTACCTGAAACAGACAAGAAAATTCGCCGTTTGATAAAGGTGAATGCAACGCGCGTCGCGTCTGATTGTGCGAGTGGGAATCGAAAACGATTTCGGTAATCGAAATCGTTAATGATTTCTGCGTTAAAATTCATTTTTTCTGCTCGCATTTCACAATTTAAACAGCGTATCAAACGGTCCTTGACTTAAGATATTATATATTTATAAATCTTGATCCTAATATTCATTATCGATTAGTTTTGACATGTTTTTGACTTTTGTTAATTGTATTTTTTTGGTGTTTTATTTTATTTTATTATATATATTATTTTTGTACCCTCTTTTTTTTCACCGATTTGGCACCAATTTTTTGGGGTTCCGTTGAATAGGGTCATTCGGGGTAAAAGGACGCACTTTTGCTATTTTTGCTTCACTGAGCCGAAACTACAATGATATTAGCAACATTTTTTTGCGCTGTCGGTAGCATATTTAATAGACTCATAAAATGTAACGAGTATTTGACGATAGGCCAAACGGTTTTTTTTTTAAATTAAGCAAAAGACTGACTTGGTTAGACTGCGTACCTTTACCCCGACATGTGGGTAAAAATACGCAGTCGTGTGGGTAAAAGTTCGCATGTAGAGTAAAAGTATGCATTCAGGTGTAGTAAAAGAAAATGAACAAATAATACACAAATGGAACATATTTTTATATTATTTTTAATAAATGAAGCTAAAGATGACAAAAACAATAGAAATTAGGAACTTCAAATTTAGGAAACTATTATGAAATTATAATTTTTCATAGATTCAACAAAACGAAATTATGCTCAAGCCTTTATCAGAGCAAATATGTTTTTACTCCAAATATTATTAAGAGTTCAAAAACAAGTAGACAGTAACCTAAATACCAGTGCGTACTATTAACCCCGTCCTTTTACCCCGAATGACCCTATATCTTAAAAAATAAAAGTCCAGCGTGAAATCCAATCACACCACGCGATAGAACAGACCTTTTTTTAAGGAAACGTTTTAGAAATGTGGGAACACAAATATTTTCAAAAGAACCCCAAAAAATTGGTGCCCAATCGGTGTCACTTTACCTCTCATGACTGTTTAGATATACATACATAATCATTCACAATATTTTAAAAATTGATATCAATGTGTACAGGAAAGTCTACAGAATCATTATATATAAACAAAAGTAAAATATCTTTTATAATTATGTCACAAACTTAGTTCAAAGTTAAAAAATGTGTAATTTTTTAAATATCAAATTTCTCAAAAACTGAGGGTGATAGAAAGAAACGGATTTCAGATTCGTAATCAGCGCATGAAACTATAAGAGAAATATACTGAATATCGGAACACAAATTGGCTGTTGGACAGTGTAATACGGAACCTTGGTTAAACGGGTCTCGAAAAACCGAGACTTCACTGCACTTATCATTCTTCTCACTGTATTTCTTTTTTTTTATGTACTAATGAATATTTCTCGTAAACAAATAAATTAAAATTAAAAATTATCTAATCAGGGCGCGAAGCGAGAGATCGATGCAATGGTGACGGCGCGCGACCGTTTCGTGGGCCGAGTTGTCGTCGCGAGCGGTGAAGTCGAGCGAACAATTGAACGATCTCGATAACCGTCACCAACTCACCACGAAGTTGTTGACCGGACGCGGCGATATTAATTTGACACGGTAAACGGTGCGATGGAACGTGCCGCTTAGCTGCATCGCGCCAAATATAGCTCGCGCGGATATGCATGTCACTCGTTCCACGCTCGAGAGTCGCTCGCCATTTTCGTTCGCGAATCGTTGCACGATCGACGGCGCGTCTTCGACTTCGTGTACACCTTCGCCGGCGAACTCCTCGGCGCTCGCGACAGAAGCGATTCAAAGAGAAAACGAGTCGAACCGCTTTCGACGCGTCGAAGCTGTCGTGCACGCGCGAAATTCGCCGAGCGAGCGACGAGGACGCAAATACGCTCGAACATAATTCGTATCACGCGGATTGTACGCGCGCTGCGCGCAGGGTTAACTGGTGTCACCGAGCCACTTGACCCGCGATCAATGAAACCTCGGAATTCTCGGATGAAGAATTCTTCGTAGGTGCAGCGGGAATCAAAGGCGAGCGAGTTCACGCTCGACGGAGAAACAACGATCCCTTTGTTCGTGTAACCGCTTCTCGGCCGTAAGCTAATTGGCCCGCGAAGTCACGAGCAAAAAAGTCCACCTGGAAAAACGAGTCGCGCGTAGATCGCGTTAGCGTATAGCTTCCTTTCGCTGGGAATTCGAGCGGAGGCTGCGCGCGAGAGGAAAGAGCGTAAAAACTCGCGACCCCGGTTTTTCGACGAACTCGACGGAAAACACACCAGGAATCCCTTAACGACCGCTAACGCAACATCGCCATGCACATTGGCGAGTCGAACTGCTCGAGATTCAAGGCGCGCTTCAATTGATATATTGCATTCCGCGCGTACGGCGAGCTCCTCTCGAAAAACTTTCGTGGCAAAGTAGGCGCAAGTTTTTGCGGAGACCGCGGCCGTTCGGCACGACGAGCAGCGCGAGCAGATTACACGGCACGCGACGAGTTCTTGCGCCGCTTCGGCTTTCTCCAAGCCCCTTTTTTCCCGTCCCTCGGTGCTTCCTATCGCTCTCGGCGTGTCCTGTCATTCTTAACTCTCCTTATCGATGGTCGTTGGTAGTCGACGAGCCATCGACCTTCCAAGTGTATCGGTAATCGAGTTTGCGCAGACCGTCGCCGCATCAGCGCGGCCCGGTGCGCTCGCTGGCGTCGCTTTGTCGTCGGTAATTGATTTATATACTATGCCTTTGATGTCGGTCCGCCGCTTCGACGTCGACACCGACGCCAACGTCGACGTTTGCGATGAAAGAGGACTGGGGTTGCGCTCCACCCTCCTCCCCGATCCTCTTATCGAAGCCATCGCCGATTAGGTATACAGAGGATGAACGCCAGGGGGATTCTGATCGATCGACGGATCGATCGATTCGCGGTGTCACGCAACGCCGCCGCGAACCGTTCCAAGCTCCTCGGTCTAGACCGAGCGCGCGCATCCGAATCGCGAACGCTGTTAATTGCTCCAGGGATCGAAAACATCGCGCGCGGGGGAATAAATAAACGGGCTCGACGCACGAAACTCGTGGGGTTCGGAATTGCGCGCGGACGATCGCGCGACGGAGTGAGGCAACGATTAATTATTTCGCGGCGTTTATCATTGAAAAAGCGACCGGTGAATGGGGCGCGGTGGCGCGGAGAGGCGACGCGCGGCGCGATACCGAGAAATTCAATGGAACAGGGACACGAGACGAGAGCGCGAGTTCCCTGGAAAGCGTTTCTAAACCGAGCCCCGCTCGTAAAACCGCGGAACTTCCATGGGTTTACGATCAATTACGAGCGGAGACGCGGAGAGCGGCGCGGGAACGGTGCGCGTGTTTGTTTTGCGGCGTAAAACAGCTGTGCGCGTCGAATAAGGGGTTCGTTGGATTCGATTCGACGCGGTTTCACGCCTACGTATTCGAGCTGCGTTGCGCGGCGAGCACCGCGAAAAAGGAGCTCCGCGCGAAAGGCGACGAAGAGGCAGAGAACGCGACTCGCCGGTAGCCGGCTGGCGCTCTCTGGACGCGCGATAAGATACGCGATTCGGCGAAACGATTGGAGCGAGAGTATCCGGTTCGATGCCATTAAAGCGGTTGTTCCCGGAAGCGGGGAGACTGTTAATTAAAGAGAGGTAGGCGCGCGGTTCTCGCGAAATCGATAAACGTGGCGCGAGGTTGAACGTTGACGCGCTACGGGCGCCGTAAAACGCGAAAGCAGAGGAACGGGAGAAAGCGAGCTTCGAGCCGATGTCGGAGCGAATTCCAGGCGGGAACCGGGAGTCGCGAGCGCGCCTTAAACTTCGTGGCCCGAATCAATTTAGCAGATCCACGGGTGGAAGTTACCGAGGCTTCGACGCACGCACGCCGAGTTCGCTCGTTCGCTCTCCTCTCGCCACGACTCGCGTGCACACGCGAGTGCGTGCACACCGAGCGGCTACGTGGAAGCGAGGAGTCCGTGCGTGGCCGCGCCGCGCGCGTTTCCACAGAAGCACCGATCAACCGAGAGAGAGAGGGACAGGGTCGTCGGAGAGAGGCAACGAGAGGCGAGAGCGCGGCTGCCGGATGATTATGGAGGGCGACGAGGCCAGGGAGCAAGTTTAACGGGCTGGTAAGCCGATGACTCGGAGTCATGACAACGCGTACAGTGGGGTCAACGAGTGCCAATTGGGGCCAACAGTGTCAAACGACTCCAATAGGCTGTTGGGAAACAAACGTAGCTGCCCTGTGTGTCTGCTCGTCGTTCTTCGCGTTCCCCCCGGCGTTGACGACGTTTCTCAGTATCCTTCGACGATGCGCGTCGAGGAAACGACGCGAACGCGCCACGAAAATAGGATCGTCGCGAGGACCGCGCGGGAACGGGCCAGAGGTCCATTCATTAGTCCATAAATATTATAATCTGCCGCAGCTGGCGGAGGTCACCTCGATCCGAGAGCGTTAATAATTTCATCCCGCCGAGCGGGCACCGTTATCTTTAAGCTCGATCGCAGCTCAATCGTCTAGTTAGCTTTCTTCGTCGCGAGGGAATTCTCAAACCCAGGAAAGTCGTTTCGCAGTTGTCTCGTCGATCGCGTTCTTCACTGCGTCGCGAAGAGCGAAAGAATTCCTCGTGAGCGCGCGCGGATACGATTCAGGAAATTCGACGCTGAAAGTGCTCTCTTGCGAGATACGAGAAAAATGGAAGAAATGTAATCGATGAAACGGAGCAAGTCGTTTCTCTAAACGAGGCGAAGCCGGGGACCAGTAGTCTCTCGGGATCGCGAGACCGGAAAACCTTTGATCGTACATTGCAACTTCCTCTTCTGTCTGGCCGACTAACCGTCGAGCAGCGCGTCCCCCGTGACGTTCGACTCGACGAAATCGATACGTCGATTACCGGAAAGGGTGCGAGGCGCCCATTCGTTTCCCATGAAAGGCAACGACACGGAATCGACTTGACACGGAAGCGGTTAATTTTCTTCCTCGGACAGCGCCGCGGTTCGACCGAAACCGAAAACGTTCGTGCCCCGTCAGAGAAATCTTCGAGACGATTGCTTTTCGCATCCGGCCGGCCGGCAACGGGGATCCGTGGCCGGAATCGCTAATGCGGCCGTCTCGAGGCTGTTGAATATTCCGACAGCTTCTCAGAGATTTCGATTGACCGATTTCGTGTCACGCGTTCCCTTTAATCGTTTTCATTAAAATCCAATGAAAGGTTCGGTCGCGCTAAGCGCAGTCACGTGCCGGGCGTATCGAGGCGCGTATAAATCGCGGGAAATACTGCTTGCACGAGATTCTTGGCCCCTCTCTCTCTCTCTCTCTCCCCCCTTCGAGTACGCTTCGGATTTAATTCGCTCGAGCGCCTTGGCTTGAAAATTCCGAGCGAAAGTGGCGGCGAAGCGGACCCAAGGTTCGGGCAGCTGCTCGATATTGCTGCAACGATTAACGCTGGCTGACGAAGGAGCCAATTACCGCGCGCAAATATGCCAGAAGGCGGGACGCGAGCGTCGCGTTTCCCGAAAGCGGAATCCGTCACAGCGACCTCGTTGTTCCGTCGGCAACGAGACGAACAAAAATATAGCAAATCGAGGTTGGAAAACGGGGGGCGGAATAGGTGGGCCACAGGTTGTTGGGCGGTCGTAAAGCATGAAATTTCGAGGTGGCGTGCGTTTTGGAGATAACGCGGCCAACGAGCCCCGCAGGGACGACATTTTAGCGGCGTGACGCGTTCGACGAGCGAACGTCGTTATCGTCGCGCGATCGACGTCGCGCGCGTCGATCGAAAACATTTTCTCGTTAACGGCTTTGCGGGGCGAGGGGGTCGAACAGCGAAGGGGACGGAGAGATTTCCCGTGGAAACGTTTACACCGCGAGAGCGTACGCGCGACGGACCGCGCGGACAGAGCACGGGGGTTATTAATTTCGTCGGTTGGCTGGGTAATCGATCGACCAGGCAGCTATAGTGGCTCGCTCATTAAAATAATCATGGGCACGCGCGATCATACCGTGTTGGGAACCGAACAGGGGATGGAGGTTTAACATGCGCGGGACCGCGCATTATTATTAATTAATCCGTTTAGGATTTATAGGACATATCGCTGCCGCTGTCCTACACAGAGATTCCGAACACACAGCGCGAAGCTGCGGAGCGGCGCACGGGGGAATTCGCGTTCAACCGACCGAATCGGAGAAAATTAGACGCGAACGCGAGACGCCGAAAGTGTTCCTGTAATTATCCAAATTGATGTCTCTATCCGAGAGAGAGAAAGAGCGGAGGCAGTTTCGCGCCTCAACGACGCTAGGAAAAGACGGATTTTGGGCGGGTTCCAAAACGCGGATCGCGTTCTGGCAGACGCGACGCGACGATTTTCCATGAATACGCTCGTTAACTCGGCTGCGAGGAACTCGCGCGGGCAACCGGTCCGGCGCAGGATCGCTCGTGAAATCGAGTCCGGGACTCGACGCGACCTCGAATCGTAATGCTTTGCTTGAAACGCGTTAAACGAATAAGCATAATCGCGAGCTTGCACGCCTGGATGGCAGAAATACTCGTCGGCGAAGGAAGAAAAAAAAAAAAAAGAAGTCTCAAGGTAAGGAGACTGGCATGCCTTGACGAGATCACGTTTGTCGGTAAGAGTCGATCGGAGCGCGAGCACTGGGCTTCTAAACGAGAGAGGATTCGAGTGGCCGTGCACGAATCGTCGTGTCAGAAAGCCGGAAACAGGTTTCTCCTGGAATTCGTTCTTGTACAAACCATTCGGCGAAGCGCGGATGGTGTACACGCGCGAGCCGAAGAAACGAACAACGTGTTCGACTAGCGAAACTTTAAGAGGATTCGAAACAACCGAGGCTGAGAATCCGCCGCGTCTACCCGGCGTCGCGTCGTTCGCAACAATCCACTGTCTTGATAGACCCTCTTCCCCTTGTCCCTCGTCGCTGTAGCGAATAAACGCCGAGTGGATCTGTTTTACGAACCAATAAACTCAGGATACAAATGTACGTATCCACAATTAAGGGACGCTCGGGACAAAACGAGTAACAGGGAACGCGATCGAGCAGCCGAGCGTCGCGAAATAACGTCGCCTTTCGATGAGATCACGTATTTCGATAAGAATAGCGCGCGAGTCGCCTGGGAAACACGAATCCTCCAGAAGATTGCTTTCGCCTATTAATGATCGTCCGCGATGCTAAATCCTTCGGTACTTTAGTAGAATCTGCACAGTGAGAAAATCTGCGAGAGTTTAATAGCGAAGCGAATAATTCCTGCTGCGAACGATGCGATCGATATCAAAACGTTGAGAATCGTCGAATGAGAAAGTTCAAAACTTTGGTTACAGATTGAACGTCCACTTCCGTTCGCTTTGAATCCCGCGAGCAAAGAGCTGAGAACAAATATATCTTGGAAATCAGGAAACCGGAAACGAGATTGTCTTTGCGTACGTCGTGTGTCGAGAGATAAAAGTAAACCAAATCGGGCTGACGCGAGTGTGAGATACGCACACCGTTATGTACCTCCGAAACTCGGCACGATCTGCAGGCGGAGAGGGCAGACACGAAGGCAAGGAGGAAGGATGAAAGGAAGATAGGAAGGAAGGAAGGAAGGAAGGAAGGAAGCAAGGAAGGAAGGAAGGAAGGAAGGAAGCGGTCCCCAACCCCTGCTGAATTACGTGCTCGAATAACGCAGTGGCTCGAAAGTCTTCTCGAACCCATTTCCCAAGGCGGATAGCCAGTCCGTTGCGGGCTTTTATACGGGCTAATAAAGCCGAGACCCGGAGTCGATATCCATGCGAGCGTCGTGGACCTCCGGGAATTATGAGATTTGGCGAACACCTTGTTCGGTAGTCGGATCGCTAAAAATTTTCACCGCCGTCCCCCGACTCGGTGTTTCTTCGAAGGCGATGCGATCGTAACTACTGCGTTACTACGCTCATTTATGCCTCCGCTTCGAATCGTCGGGGCTGAATACCTCCCGGGAGAATGGAAAAGGACCGGGAGACCGCGGGGGATGAAACCGAGACGAAGAAGGAAAGAGCGCGGGCGAGGAAAGCGGCGGAGGGAAGGGAAATTTTAACGACTCTCGTTGCTCTCCAAGTTGCGGCGATCCGCTCTCGGCTTAAGCAAATTGCCGAGGGAATTGCGCGCTTCAGCCACTTTCCTTCTACTCGCTTATTCCGATAATTTCTTGGCCGATGACGGCGAAAAAACGTTCAACTTTGCCGACACCGTGGCCCTCTAAATCGGAATTTATACGACAGACGTCGAATAAAATTCCCGCTGCCTTATCTGCCCCGCGAAACCGTCCAGCGATTTTATTTACCGCGCAGGAATTTTTGTGCGTCGCCTCGGTGAAACATTAGCTTGGCGGACACGAAATCTCGTTATATTCTTTTTCTTTTTTTTTTTTTTTTTCAATCGAACTCCGATGGCTGCTCGAGGACGTGGACGTTCTTCGTTTCACCGCGCGCACTCGCGTTGCGAACGTGACAAAAATTTCATAGCGCGCCGGCGGTTGCGACCCATGAAAAATGGCATCGACTTTATCGTAAAGCGGGTCGGTTTTCCGAGCGAACCAGCTCCGGCCCGCTTTGCATAAATGTTTATACATTCGCAGCTTCCTCTTAACGCCGCCGAGAACGTGCGGAACGTACACGTGGATCGTTTATACCGGGACGGAGGAAAAAAGCAACAGCGAACGAGGAAAGAAAACGGAACCGACGAAGGCGAATGGCAGGAGGAAAGAGGAGGAACCGGTTTAATATCTTTCGAGGGAATATCAAAGGATATCGCGCTCGCGTTCGCTCCGATGATTTAATAGCCGCGATGATTCCGCGACAACAAATTGATTTTATCGACGCTCCTTTCGCCTCGCTTCTCCGATTCCGACTGCGTCGTCGAATTGGAGGCGTCGAACGAAAACGATTCCCGTTTTCCATGCGTAGAATATCGCGACGGACGCGATGTATCTCGGAACGCGATCGGACTGCCATATAAGAGAATCACGGTCCACGCTCAGGCGCTGCACGTTGCGAGTTGTGAGTTGCACGTGGCACGCTGCGCACCGGTATCGCGTGTCGCAAGGCGTATCAAGTTATTGTAACGGAATAAGTTCTACGGACCGATCGAGCGATCCATTAATAAATACCCGAAACGACACCGGGGCCTCTTCGCAGCCGCGCAATAACAGGGTAATATAAATTTCAATTTTTAAACTGAGGTTTGTGATCTGAGTGTTATTTACAATTCGAAGTTAATCTTCAATACTCATTATTACAATATTGCCAATACTGCTATTAAGAACTTGGGATTTATTAAACGTTTTTCAACTGACTTTAAAGATCCATTCTCGATCAAATTACTATATCAGACTTTGGTTAGACCTAATATCAAAAACTTCTAGAAAGCATTCAGCACAAATCTAACGAGGAAACTACTCCAAGTGTTGCAGTCCTTTTTTAATGAGCTTCTACAATCTTCTTCTACTATATGGTTTTGGGGTACTGTAGTTTTATACAGTTTATGAAATATTTCACGTTGAAGTTTACTCAGAACGGTATTTGCAATATTGCGTACAGATTTAAATGCTAGATAACAATTAGACTGCGGATATTTATGCAAATTCATATTTCCAAAGGCACAGAAAAGGAAAACCAAGTTAAATAAAAATGTCTTCTACCTTATAAATATGTATTAACTTTTTTTCTTCTAAAATGTATTTTATTTTCAATATTTCATGTATTTTTGCATCTATCCGCATCTTCATGCATTTTAGCCCATTTAAAATCGCCATAAATGCATCAAAATCCGCAGTCTAGTAATAATAAAAAAAACCTCGCTTTCGTAGATAGGCGCCTTACGTACTGCACATCAAGTATTTAAACCTGGACGCAATATTGCAGATAACGTCCTCAGAAAACTTTAACATCAAATATTTTATAAACTGTTACCCGTTGTATCATTGTAGTCTCCATTTCCACTCTGATCACCCTGTAGATGCTCATTAAAAAAGGAGCGTAACACTTGGAGTAGTTCAAGGTAGGACACCTAATGTCAAAGTTGGATCACAATTATGTTTCCCCTTTATTACGGCTACTGCAGATGCTGCCTTTAAGCTCTCGCAGAGTTTCAGCTGATCTTATTTCTGTATAATGTAGGGAAAAAAGAGTCGGCCTATGGAATTGCCTGGACCGAGATTCGAACCCGGATTTTCCGCTTGCCGGGCGATTGCTTTAACCAATCAAGCTATCGAGGGCCGACCGACAACTCTCCTAATCGTTATAACCCAAACGTAAACACGAACACAGACGCCGATCGCCTACAATAAAATAATTAATGGTGTCATCAAGTGTCCTATAATTTTAGAAATGATTCGCATATATGCTCCTAAGATATATCTCAGAAATCAATTGTTGTTCGCACTCGCAACGTATAAATCAATCCAACTTTCGTAATGCCGCTCCTATTAATAGAATATACAGGGTGTAACAAAAATGTTGCAGTTCCTTGAAAGGGGTGATTCCTGAGGTGATTTTGAACAACTTTTTCGTTAGCGAAAATGTTAGGTGGGGCTTTGTTAACGAGTTATTAACGAAAAACACCGACCAATCGGGGAGCGTGTACAGTGGATTAATGATGACGCGAACGATGGCGGGCCAATACTACTCACCGCTGGAGCCCGCGCTGATATTTATCCACTGTACTCGCTCCCTGATTGGTCGGTGTTTTCCGTTAATAACTCATTAACAAAGCCCCACCTAACATTTTCGCTAAGGAAAAAGTTGTTTAAAATCACCTCAGGAATCATCCCTTTTAAGGAACTGCAACATTTTTGTTACACCCTGTATAGTGAAACAAACACATTTGCCAATTAATTACATTTTTTCATGAATCTCTATACTCTTCTAAACGTGTTTTGTATTCTCTCCTGTACGATAAGATTTGAGGTTACTGAGTAACCTGAGTAAGTACTTGAGGTTACAACGTCCATAATCTACTGAAATATTTGCATAACCTTGGTTGTTAAATACCTGATGTATAAGTTTATAAGGATCTATCTTTCCTAAATATATAAATTTCAATTAATGCACGCTGCGGTTTGGAAAATTGATATCTTGGAGCCACGAGAACGCAATCTCGCGGGATCAAGCGGCTATCACGAGCAAGATGGACGGGACTCGAACGACGGGGCCGTTTAATATGCCGGTCGAGTAACGCGCGTCGCCGCAATTCCACCGGCCTTTCGCTGGTTCCGCTTCGGAATTTTTCGGGTCACGTTGATATAACCATTGGCAACCGGCCATCGGGTCACCCCACTTCTCCATCCCTCTGCACGAACCGCTGGAAATACAGGGTGTTTCGAAATTCCCGTCCCTCGACGCGACGACGAATATCGGCCCGCTCCGAATAGAATTCGGGGGCGACGGAAAGCGGATCGTAGACTTTTCTTCGGGTCGAGTCAGTTCCAACGTCGACCCTCGTCGTCGCGAACGTTTCGTTGACGGGCGCCGCGCGACGAGGGCGAAGAAACCTTCGATATTTTAACGCCGCATTCTTCGCTCTTCTCCTCGGCTCGTCACCGTGCCCGCACGAAGGACGCGTAACGACGGCGACGACACTTCGAGAGCGGGGAAACGGCTCATAAATAAAGGAGGTCACGATCGTAGAGAAACGCGACCGAGATGGCCGGGCACGGGCACCCTCGTCCATTTCGAGAACTTCATTTTGCAACGCGGCATAAAAATCGCGCCGTCTCCGGCACCATGAAACGAAACAGGGTCAAGAAGCAATTTGTTCGACACCGCTGTCGACGCTCGTTTTACACGGCCATTGGAATTCACCGCGTAATCGCCGTAAAGTTTGCGGCACGACGATCCGCTGAAAGCTGCTCTGTTCGCTCGTCTTCTCGTCTCTCTCGTCACTCCTCCGCCTCCTACTCATCTCGGCTCTCTCGAGTCCCCGATGCCTGGCCTACTCGCGATCGTTTAATGGCGATGGTAATCGTAAAGGCGAGGCGACAAAAAGCGCGAGGAGGAGCCACGAACGACGGGGCGAAACGATTATTGCGAGTGTCGCGCGCGCGAACCAACGACGGTGCCACAAACGAGTTGCCGAGCACTGGACGGTGGACGAGGAAGTTGTCTGCAGCTGCGAGGACCATCAATTTTCATTACGATCGAAAGGCGCGAAGCTTCGGCTCTGCGGCGACCCGCTCGACACAAGTTCAAGCGCGCCGGCGCCCAAGATTGATCCCCTTAACGCTTTTTCCCTCCCCGGTTTTTGCGAGCCAATCGTTTTACAAGTCGTTCACCTGCTCGCGAATGAATTCGCCTCGGGATCGCGTTCGCTCGATCGAAACGGTATAGTCGAGTTAAGACCGAATCGCGTTCGAACAAAAGCGACGGGGGACGGCGAAAAGAGCGCGCGAAAACCAAACGTCCCGTTACTCGAACTTCAAAGTCGACCAAACGGCACAATACCGGGCGTTAATTACCGACACTTTGAAGTCTCTTTGCCTCGGTCCACCGTTTTTTTTTTTTTTTTTGCTTTCCCGCTTTATCCGCGTCGTCAACAGTTAAATTGGCCAGCGCTGGAATAATGCCAAGATGAAGCGGCAAACGACGTAGCATCGGTGATTAATAATTTCTAAAGAAAGAGGGAAACGGCCGGAGAGAGAGAGAGAGAGAGAGAGAGAGAGAGAGAAAGAACGGTAACAAAAGCGAGCGAGCGAGCGAGACGGCGAAACTTAAACACAGTTAGACACGCACGGAATAGCATTGGCTAGGCCGACTCGCTCCCTCTTCCCTTCAGTCCACATTTACCGCTCCGGGGGAAATCCTATTCTCGTTGGGGTCCTGCCCACCCAACCACCGTGCTCTTCCCACAGGGTGAAACAATGGGCAAACATGGAAATCTCCGTGTTCCAGTCCGCATTCTATAAGTAGCTTATCGACGTATAAATACGGTTTACGACCTGCGAAAGGGAACGTGGGTTATCGTTACCGAACGCGATCAAATTATGAAACGACGATAAAGGATAACGGGGAGAGGGGGAGGAGGAGATAAAAGTAGCGGTCGATTCGGAGCTTAAGATCAATAGTGAGCCGGTGTTCGCGGCAATACGCGAAAATGCCAACGAACGGTTAAAGGGCGGATAATCGCGTTCGCGTCAAACCTCGAACAAGCCGCGCGGAGACGAGCAAAGCGGGTTAGAGACAATTACGTTGCACCGGTATCGCTCGGCGTGCGCATTCGGTGCGTAAAACGCATTATGATACGATTAAGCGTTCTCGCGCGCGGGGGAAAAACAGAGCGTTTCGGTGGAAAATCAAACGTCGCGGGAGAAAAGAGCGAATAAATATTAGCCCGGTCGATAAAAGCCATCCAACTGGCGGTGTCCCGCAAGCTTCTGCCACGGGGATGACCGTGCGAGTGGACGGCGGAAGAGTCGCGTTAATTTCATTGCCATGATTTCAGTGGCCATTTTTCCGATCCATTTCTCCCTGTCGAGCGGAGCCCCCAGCCTCGTTGCCGCGCGATCGCTCGTCCCATTCGACGAGCGGAGCGAGGCGCGCGTGCGTGGCCGCGATTGAATCGTAAATTCGCGTAGTAATTGAAACGCAAACGCCGTTCGCCAGTTACGTTAATCCAATGAAATACAGCGCTCGTTGCAGGACTCCGCGCGCCACTTCTATAACCACCGTCACACCAGCGGCTCTCCGCCAGACCCATCCACTTCCCACCCTCGCCCGCGCGCAACCACCCCTCATGGTTATCAACTCGCAGCGAGAAGTCAACATGCGAACCCGTCCCATAACGGCTCGCGTGACTCTAATGATTACGAATCCAGCCATAAATTGTGCGATCATGTAAAGCGGCCGTAATTTATAACGGCAGCTACCAACGACGACGGTCTTCTGTTTTTCCGTCGAGGTGACGAACGAAAAAATATTGGGAGAGAAACGATCATCGCGAAAAGAATGCGAGCGATAGTTTTGCGAACGAAACGGAATTTCGGCGTTGTTGTATGCCTATTTCTTCGATTTAGAAAGGTGGAAATCGAGTCGCGCGGTCAGCGTGCTGTTCCGCCGTTTCTCCGTTCGTGAAATTTTCATTAAATAAAAAAGTAGCGGGTCTGTTCGCGATGGAGCGAAACCACTCGTATGGGAGCGGCGATGCGTGGCGAAAAGGACGCCACTTTGCATCTGGCTGTCTGAACCGAACCAAGTTAGCCCCTTCAATAAAGTTAATGCACGCCGGTGGAGTTGGAAAGTTTGCCGGCAAAGAATCGATCGGAAGGGAAAGAGAGACGAGCGATTCACGAGTCGTCGGAAGAGGATTGACATTTAATCGACGCTCGTCAGCTAATCACTCGCCGATCGTTTTGTGACGCCGTCGCGGTTCTCAATTCAACCAAAGTTCGTTTAATTACGCGATCAAAGACGTCGGCTAAAAAAAACGCTCTCGAGTGGACTAGAAAGAAACGCGATAAACAACGAGGCCACTTTTCATCGAGGCAAAGGGTTTGCGAACGGTAGACGAAAGGGTCAGAAAGGTCCCGGATGCGTTGATAAATTCATTTAAAAGTGATTTCGAGCGTGGCGACTCGTCTGGCGAGGACCATCCTCTGATTTATATTCGATCGGCGGCCTTTGACTCTTGGAGGGTGTCTGTGGAAAGAAAAAAAAAAACGGGAAAAGGTCGAGAGGGAGTTTCAAAAGGGACGAAAGAAAGTGGTGTGCAGCCCTTCATCCCTTCCCCCGGCACCTACGCTTGGAGTATTGATCGAAATCGAAGGGGAGAGTTTCCAATATGGGGTGGGTCATACCTAATTCATAGTCCTTGGGTCCTTCCAACCCTCTTCGGTGATTATTTCACGGCGGACGAGGCGACGCGGTAATATGCCGCGGGTAGAAAATTCACCTTGCCATCTAGTATCGAAACTATTCCTCTTCGCGTATTCGAGGCACTCACACGGCGAAAGCTTTGTTGGGACGACTTATGAGGTTTGCCGTTCTCTCTCGACAGAGCGTTTCACCTCGAAAAACCGCGGACGCTGTGCACAAATGGAAAAGAGTCTCGCGGGACACGACACAGAAGCGAAAGGGTTCCGCTTGTTCCGAGCGATCCCACTTTTGACTTTGCAAGATGCGATTGCTTTAGCCAATAACACTGGTCAACGTGATTTTTGTTACGAAAAATCATTTATACTGATTCTAATATATTTTTTGACGTTGTGGTTACAATTTTTTCAACATCCACGAAATTCTGATAGTAAAAAACTTAATGAGAACAATAAATGATATATTAACTCTGCCACGGTCTTCGGGTCCTTTTTGACCCCACTGAGGTATTTTCTTGTTTTTTAACAACTGTTTCATGTTTAGCAAAAATGTGAGAAGTTTAAATGTTAATGTTTGAATTCCTATTCCTTAACGTTATATAAAAAATTCATTATCTACGTTCATAATCCTTTTTAGTGCCGACCGAAAAAATGGAATTAAGTGAAAAATACAGAACCAAATTGATGTAGCTTAATAAGTCTGAGAAAAACAATATTTTGTGCAAGTATAGCTAACAATGATATACCGTTATTCGGTACTCAAAGTGCTAATAACACGGTAATAATAAGAGTTCTTCTATTTGGAATTTGTAGAAGGAACGTAGCAGGGTTAAATTGCAAAAACAAGAAAAATATTTTGTAGATTATACTTCTTCCTCGAGACTGCTTTTCACTTTCGCACAGTTCTACACGAAGCGACAGCGATATCTAATAGCGTTGGCAATTTATAGCAATTTAGCCCCCCTTGTTTCCAACGATTCCGTAACCTTCGCGTTTTATGGGTCCGCGCGTCTATCGATTGGCTTAGACAACGGTTACAGTAGACACGATTTCACGCGAAAAATTGTGTGTATATTATGTTGTCTCGCGCACGATATCGCGATTTTTCGCGCGAAATCGTATCCACTGTTACCGTAATCTCTAGGATCTGATGCACCTGGGATAATATTCGAGCTAATAAATCTGTATGATTCAAGAGTCGAGTGTTGATTTCATGGGGCTCGAATCAATTCCTATGTTGTAACCACAGCCTCTGTAACGCGCGCGCACAGTTTCACGATCTCGAAAGTCGCGTACCGCGAGGCATTTTCCATTCGTCGAAACAATTAGATCGGAACGCGTCCTCGTTTTCCCAGTCGCGTTGGTCGGAGAGCTTTGAAAAAAAATTGGCGGCGGTCGCGCGTTCTCGCGGGGTCGCAAAGTTTTGTTACGTGTCGGGAAAGTGGAAGGTTCCGCGGCAGCTCGACGAGCAAAAACCGCGTCAGAAACGTTAATAATCGGAAGTAAGAAGTTTCACGGCGAGAAAGTGAACGCGCCATAAGGCGCACGTTCCAACGATGAAACACAACCCTTCCCTCTTTTCCTCGGTCGGGCCCTCGGCTCTCGTGCTCAGCCTCACCCTCGACCTCGCCGTCATCCACCCACTCGCCGCCGTTACTCGGGGAAGGCGTACGTGAGTTATATAACAGGAAACACTCGTGTCGGGACGGCGGCATGCATTTTGCATGGGCCGCCGCGCCGCGCCGGTGGCTCGCGCGCGTACCGAAACCTTCCGAAAGCCGCAGCGCGCGCACGACGCGAACAAGAAGAAAGCGGTGGACTGAATTAGACGACGGGAGGAGAAGAAATGCGCGGCGCGAACCGCGAGGCGGAGGCTCTAAAAGAGGCGGCGGCGAGCTGAAAGAAAAAAGTAACGGAAGCACTTCTCTCGTTTGGGCGACACGGGGTGAAAGCTAAAGCGCCTGAAGGCACGTACGCGCTCTCGCGCCCTCGATAACGACGCGACGATGCTTCGACCCGCACGCGAACGCGGCGCTTGCGTCCGAACCGAGGAAATCGCTTCGAGGGGCGGCATCGAGCGGGGACGAGCGGATTTCAGGATCTACGAGTTCGGCGCGGGGTCAACGAGATCGACGACGGATAGCGAACGGTGCTTGTAAATACGGTGAACGTCGAGACACAAAGGGTACACAGGAGGGCAAGGGTTGAGGAGACGGGTCAGAGGAAGGAAAGCGGCGGGGAAGCGCGCCGTAGCGACGGTCCAAGAGGACAGACTGGCAGGCTCGAGGAAAAGAGAGGCAGGAAGGGGTTGAGCAGAAACACAAAGGGTTATTTTAACAGCCCTTTGTCGAGCGTGGCAGAACAGGAAGAAGAAAAAGTAACGCCGGTGCCTTGCAATTATTTAGTGGACTGCGGAGCGAGCGAGAGATACCGGGGGATGGCGCAAAGGGACGCCGAGGGTAGTGGGAGGGGGAGAGTCGGAGCGCGAGACAAGAGCAGAAAAAAAGAGGGAGGAGGAGGAGGAAACGATTTTCTATGAGAGTTGGCAGCAGGTTAGGGTATGAAAATAAACGCAAATAAACGCGGCGCGGTGCTGCGCGGCGGTGGAAGGAGAGTCGCGAAACGGGGAAGGGAGCCGCGAAAGATAAAAGGAGAAGAGGAGGCATGCGAATTCGACGCCGAGAGGCGGAGGGGAGAGAGAAATCGTGCAAAGAATAGTCGGAGGGGAAGGTAATGGACTTTATCAAACCGATAGGTGGTCGACCTTCCGCTTTTTTTCCTCCTCTCCTGCTTCTTCCGTCGCCATCCGAACCGC
Organism: Perdita meconis; assembly: GCA_030770465.2. Taxonomy (NCBI): domain Eukaryota; kingdom Metazoa; phylum Arthropoda; class Insecta; order Hymenoptera; family Andrenidae; genus Perdita; species Perdita meconis. The sequence goes on from JASKOS020000007.1 coordinate 7,855,353, forward strand.
TCTCTTTTTCTCCTCCGTCCGACCACGGACCCTTCTTAATTGTCTTCCACTCGTTTTTACGCCGGTTCCACTTCGTTACGGTCCGAGTAGCGAGGAGGCATTGCGAGACATTTACAGTGCCGCACGGGTGGGCCGAATAAAAACAGGCTGGGGGATACCAACAGCAAAAAAAGACAGAAAAAAAACCTACAAATGAAACGCGTACGTGAACATATCTTAGAAACTCGCGCCGAAACGTCAGCAGATTCTCGCGCTCGTTATTGCTGACTCGGCTTCCCTTCGTCCATTCACGGGCTGCCCGCCTGTCGTCGTTCGTCTCTCGCGTCGACCAACGCGCGCGCAACCGGATAGACGTTCCCGATGAGAATCGCTTTTGGAGTGAGCGCCAGACCATGTGTACGTGTGCACGTGTATGCGTGTACAGTGAACGATGAGAATCTGTGGCCAGGCCTATTTGGTCCAGTTACAGCGGCGACCCGTGTACACACACGTGTATACGGCACCGTCACGCAGAGGTTACGAGAATTAGCCAAGTTAGACGCTGCTAAGCGACCACCCGGATCGGAGATCCCGTAATGGAACTGGATTTAACCCCGAGGCCTGTCAGTGGGGCTTCGTCGCAACCCCGGACTCCCGCAGCCGGCGCTCCGCACGGCAACGCTAATCTAACCACCACCAACACTAGCCTAACATTGCACGTTCAATTCGACCCGTACACGCGCGATTTTTATTACCGCACGTGCGAAACGGTCGATTAAGGAAAAGTTCTTTTGTTCAAACAGTTGAGTAAAGGTTTGTTTTTTTATTTCTGCACTGGCGACACTAGTGCAGAACGGAACAATCGTTATCTTTTTCTGTTTCATTAAACGGAAGGAGATAGCTAGATACATAGTGGTATCTGTACCAGTTCAGCCAGTGCAGGAATAAGAAACAGACCTTAAGCTTCGTTTGCTCCTCTCCTCGTTTCCATATCCAATGATATTGTTGTATACCGATATATTCCGTTTACAGTTTAGTAATCCGAGTACTTACAGATAACTATCGCAAAACCTAGCTAATCAATTGAGGCGTTGACATGGAAAAACATGTAAATCATAAAAAGCAAATTTTACAGGACAAGCAAAAGATGTTCGTGCGCCTGTTAAAAAGGAATTTTGCTTGCACAAAATATGTTTTAACTATTTCTTCTAGCAACTTACTGGCTTTACCATGCCACTGGCATGGGTTCCTACTATCTCAGGCGCCAAAAAACGAATTTTCGTTTTTTTTTTTGTGAATTACATGCTTTTCCATGTCAACGCCTCAAATGTCAACAGGAAAAATCCCAAATTTTTTTCCCTGTGATCTCTCCCTTAGTCATACTCAAACTTCGTCCTAAGTGTCTCATCCTTTACTGAACACTGGACATAAGATAATCCTACTCTTAAAATTACCGAATCTATGTTTTACACACGCTTTTTCCTCAAGTCAGTATTAGCATTTTTACTATAAACAATCTCCGCATAACTGTCCAGAATCGACTAATTATACCGAGTAGTATTTATTATTGGCTTACGCGTATTTCATTCAAGTTCCGTATTGTATTGAATTTTTATTACAATACAACAACTTTACAACGGAATACAACAATATGTAGTTGAGTTATTTTTCGTATCGGCGCGTTGTCAAGGCTAAAGGCTCGAGGCGAGCGCAGAAATCAATTACAATACTTATCTTTGCGTTGAATTACAACAAGCGCTTCGGTGAGCAGTACTGACCACGATAAGAATTATCTCTAATGACATACAATTCGTAACAATTATTGGCAACATGCGCGAGGCGGACGCCGTTTTCTGTGTCATAATGCGAGAGCGTAATCTACGACTTCGTCGGCTCGTGCGCGTAAAACCACCTTGAGAGATCGTTAAGCGCCGATAATGCCTCGGGACTCGTAAAATCGACGCCTCGTCGTCGCCGACTTTCGCGTTTTCTCGCGTTCGGCGTACCGAAAAATATCCTACGGTCTCGCGAACGAAATCCAACCGGGATTTTCGACTTTTCTTTACGACTTATCTTGCTCGCGAGCAAAAACAGGTCCCCGTTGTTTGCATTCGCCGGCTCGACGCCAGAGAGGCGGAGCAAAAGCGAAGGAAAAATAACCCGGGAAGAAAGGAAAGTATAGTTTCTCTCCTGAGCGGCGGCGGAACGATTTAACCTCGGTGATAAATGGCCCGGAGAAGCTTAAAAAAATTCGACGGCTTTAATATTTTAATCGAATATCGGCGCGGTTGCGAAAATATCGACGCTCGCGGGGTTTTGTTCATTTTCCGCGTCGGTGCAGCGAATCGGCGCGCAGAGATTCCCATCTTATGGCGGTTCTCTCGTCGCTTAAACTCCGAATTGGAGGTAATCGCTCAACGCTCGACTACTCTCGTCGGGCGCGAAGCAGCGCGCAGGCTTGTCGCGATTTTCCGATCCCGGAGAGGAAAAAAAATGGTTGGCGGCGCGAGGAGATTACGCTTCGAATCGCTGCTCGTCACCGACAGATAATTAATTTCTCGGTGGAAAAAGCGGTGGTGGCGGCGTCGACGATGGGGGAGGCGGAGGCAGAGAGTTGGCACGGAGGGAATATCGTGAACGCGGCAGGGGCTTCGTGTGCGGTCGCAGACACGATACCCGATATCCGTCGTTCGACCGGCGTACAGGAATTAAAACGGACTCGTCGTCCTCGGCGTTACGGGTGTCCAGTTAGTTTTATCGCCCCTGGCGCGATGAAAACGAATAACGAGGGAAAGAGGAAAAAAGAATGGAAGAAAACGTGCGCGCGCGTTCGCGTCGACGTTTAAGGGAACGACGGAAGCACGAAAGAGACGGGGCAGGGGAGGAGGGAATGGAACGGAGCGAAGCGCTTTGGAGGACCGCGCGTGGACCGATACGCGGATTCGACTGACGCGCTGTTTCAATATTTACCGTCGAGCCTCGATGCCCGATAGAGGGCAAAAAAGAGAGAAAAAAAACGATCTGCAATTAACAACATGACGCTTGGCTAATAACGACCAGCGACGCGACAAACGCGTTGCTTTGCAGCCTTTGCCCGCCGCGAACAGGCTATCGCGATCGAATATCTCTCGACGAGGCTATTGCTTTCGTCGCCGCGATACGGAACGCTTGCCACGGAAATCTACGCAACGATCTATCGTCTTGGCGAAACGCACGGGAAGGTCCGATAGTAGGTGCGCGTGACTTTCGTAAACATCTGTTTCTGCGTGCAAGGGTCGATACCTAAGCGCGGTAACATGACATTTGCGAGAAAGAAAAGGGAGCAACGAGACCGAGGGTCGCGTCGCACCGAGTACAGCCGTGCACACGAATGTCGATGCTCGGTTTCTCCAGCGCGCTGCGGCGTCTCTCGAACACCATGGTGGCGATAACTTAAATTATACTCGCGGCGACCGACCGGAGGCTCGGCGCAGCGAGGTAGTTAAGAAAATTGCCAGTACTCAACACCGGAGAGCACGGCTGGCGCGCCGCGGCGAGCGAGCGAGTCGAGTTTGCTCGCGCCTCTCTCTCGCCGCGGCGAAACCGTCGTTGTTTTTTTATTCCTTTGCCAGCTACCGAGGCGGCACTTCGGTCGCGGATCCTAGAAACTTTGGTGAAAGCCAATTTCTTGATTCGCGTCGAGGAGGGTGATGAAACCGTGACCGACGCGAATTAGACTCACCGCGACGAAATCGCTGGCCCGAGAGCTCAATCTCGCGTTCCACCGCTCGATCATTCCCCCCCCCCCCTCACTGATGAACGATAGTCGCGAGTTATGTATCGCGCGAGTTCCGCGCGGAAAACATATTCGAAGAGTTTCGCACGCCATCGATCCATCGCGATCGCCAGGCGTGCTAAGCGACCGTGACGCGAATCACGCGAAGCTTTAATTTTATCTTTGACCGCAATGCGATGCACGCGCGACACCGCGACCCCCGCGACGCGGTTGACATTCGTCGGGGCAGAAAATCTCGACGGATTAGATATAGAGTCGCAGCGTAGGGCTGGGCGACATGTACCTGGATAATAGTAGGGGTGTCCCGCGTGCGAGGGATGCACGAGTGGATGCGGCGCCCGGAAGTCCATTCTGGATGCCGTGTCAGAGAGAGCTGGCTCCTCCTCGAAGCGAGTGCACGCGACGCTGCGAAGCTACCACGGAGCTTTGGCACGAGGCCGCTTTTCCTTCGTGACCTCGTCCGATCGATCGAAGAGCATTTTTCTACATCCACGGACCGCCCTTCGATCCTCGGCTCCGTCGATCCGCGATCTCAACGCACACGCATTCCACGCACTTTTCTCTTTCACCACTCCTCTTCTCTCGACACACGGTCAGAGTTCTCTATTCGCGCGCGCGCGCGTTTTCGCCGTTTAAAAATAAATCACCAGCCGATCGGTCGAGGCGCGCACCGGATCCCTCGGTGCCTCGCCGCTTCGCGCCGCGAGGAGGAATTAGCTCCGATAACGAGGCGACGACGACTGCCGGATAAAAAATGTCATGGTTCCGCGGTTGAATCGACGCAGCTGCACTCTCCAAATAGTTCGGAACGCGCGGCAAAATGTTACTCGCGCGGTATCATCATTCATCGCGCATACTCCCGCGGTGCTGTCCGACGTCGACGCGTGATTTACAGCTTCGAGTGGATCGCGGCTACCGTGCGCGTCGGAGGCTCGCACACTCGTTCCGCTCGCCGACGCGAAAAAGACTCGGCGCGACGCGAAAGAGGAGGCGAGTAGTCGTCTGCAGCTGCTGCTGCTGTTGCTGCTGCCGCGCCGAACAGGAAAAACAGAGAGAGCGGCGCGAGAACAGCTCCGTCTCGTAGTCCACAGCTTCCGAGCTTCCGAGGAGTCGTTCGCACCGCGTCCGCCCCGCCGCAACTGGTAGCGGAGGCAGGTCCGCGCGCGCGAGAGAGATACGAGAGACGGTAGAGTTCCGCTCCGCGCACTAATCACCACTTAATTGGCCGAGACCGACGCGGCAGGTCGTGCCATTACGGCTAATTGACTGAATGCTTCGGCGCTACCGCCAGACGGGCAGGATATATTTTCACGCGCGCGCCTCGCAGCCGACGGAGACCGAGCGGCCGACCGCGCGCGACACAGACAACCCAACAGGGTGGAAAGGGACGGGGAGAAGGCAGAGAGAGGGTAAAAAGAGAGAAAGAGACGAGAGGGAGTGCTCTATGACCAGCCGCCAAGAGGGAGGAAAGAGAGAGACGGAAGGGGAGGCAGTCAAGAGAGAGAGAGAGAGAGAAAGAGAGAGCGAAGGAGACGACGACGCTTTTAAAGCGCGTCGGTATCGCCGTTCTTTGTCTGTGAGGACGCGCGTTGCGCGTGCGCCCGTTCCTCGCGTTTTCCACCGACCAAACGACCGCGACGGACCGACGACCGGCTTACGCACCGTACGAGAGAAAATCCATCGTTAACGAGTCGTTCGTTCTCTCTCCCTCTCACGCATTCCGTACGAGAGCGCATCGACCGGGCCGACACGACACCAACGGTGGCTGGTACTCGACTGAAGAACCGAGTCGCGCGTTCGACGCGCTTCGTTCGTCTTCGTGTCCCTTTCCCCCCACTGGCTCACCGCCACAACCTCGCTCTATCGTTCCCCCGTGTACATCGTACGGTTACCGTGCTCCTCTCCGAGCAACTTGCTCCGATCCAAGCTCGAACGAGTGGGGCAGGAAAGAGCGCGCGCGACGAGTCGGAGCGCGGCCGCATTTTGCCCGCACCGAGCGCGCGATATTACACGCGTCTTTGCGAATCGTTTTACGACTCTCTCTCCTCCCTCCTTTGCGAACGATCCTCTCGTCTGCCGCTCCGCCGACGCTTTTCGAAATCGCGATCGCGAGCGGCGGTCCCGAACGACGTGTTCGATCGACCGACGGGAAACGATCTCTCCCCTATCCATCGCTCCTCGTTGAAGCTGGGATTTCCTATATGCATATCACGCTGCCACGCCGTTGGACGCAGCATCGAGCGCACACATCGTTAAACCAAAGAGAAAACAAAAGCAATGGATCTCATGCATATTAAAAAGCGTTCCGTGTGTTTGGACGTTGCCTCCGATCGCAGCGTCAGACGCGCGTAGGAAATCCCACAGTAACGCTTCTCTTATTACGAACTAGCTGATTCCCGCGACTTCGTCTGCGAGGTTTCGCATGCGCACCGCGTCGCTTGCACCTCTCCTCAGTAGCAAGAGAACATGCGTAGTTGGGGCCGTTGCGGCCGCCAAGGCCATCGTTGTCGTGTACGTATAAAAACTTTAATAACTCGACATTAAATAGGAATATCGAAATAATTTTTTTTTTTCTATATTAAGACCAAGGGTCTAAGGAATAAAAATAAAAAAGTTTGATGAAAATCTATGCAGTAGTTTTTGCGCAATGCGCGCATATCGACGAACTTAGCTATCATTTTATTTATATAGAAATAATAACAATCGGCAGGTGTTTTCTCGCGAACGATCGAGCTCGTCGCTTCGGAGCGGAAAAAAATTCGCTCGACGTTCGAGGGTCGAAGAGAAACGTTTTCCTAGTTTGCCAGAATCTAATAACACCGCCGCCCCGTTGAATCCGCGCTCGCTCTTCGCGTCCGCCTCTCGTCGGACGGAGCCATTCCGAAAAACTTCCTCAGAACGCGCCGGCAGAGAATTTAATGAAATCTCGGTGGAGAGAAAAAATGCTGGTGTATTCGGGAATGTTGACTACGTTCCGTTTCCTTTCCTCCCGACCTCTTGCGTAACCGTGCTCGCCTCGGGGGTAATAGGCGAGAAGAGGGCACGTATACGGACCACGATCCCGCTGCTCGCCCCCCTTTTCGCATTCTCTCCCCCTCTCTCTCACTCCCTCCTTCTCTCTCGCTCTTCGAAAGCCATCTGGCGCTGAAGCGGCACGCGCTGTGAAACCAGCAAGCCGCTCGGTTTTCCTCCCTTCCATCGCTAGTCACCGATCCACCCTCTCCCTGTCCCTTCGCCCTCCGCCAGACCCGCCGACCCTCTTCCACTGAAATCCAGCCACTTCGCCGAGTCTGACCGTACCGCCGACCATCATCCCTCGACCGCCGCACACGCTGCCTTCACGTGTAGCTCGCACGTCAGACGAGCTACGGAACTTTGTAAACGCGCCGGGCGAAAACGGGGCGGTGATAAACAGAGAAACAGTCGCGGGAAAGCATTGCAGACACAGACGTCGACGCGACGTCCCGAACGATCCTCGCGTCGAGACGCTTTCGAACTCTACTGTCGCCGTTATCGACGGCCCAGCGATTCTCGATAGCGCGGATCGGTGTCGCGTTTCGCGGTTGCCCAAGCATGTAGCGTATTCGGATAATGGTCTCGGGACGCGAGTTTCGCGTCGGCGAAGTTCGAATCGGAGATAAGGATCGTGAAACACGGTTTCGACGCGCGCGTATCCATTGACCCTCCGATCGGACGAAAAACTCCGCGAGCCTCGGCAAACAACGGGATTAATGGTCACGATTGACCTATTCGGCGATGCTTCGCGGCGACGCTTGGTGCAACGATCGCAAAGCTTGTTACGCGGTAAGGAAACCCTAGGGACGACTACTTCGAAGCCAAAGTTCAATGTAATTTTCGCCGCTCGTATCGCGCCGCGTACGCGGCCGCTTAAAATTCACTCGATATACGCGGCGGTGTTTACGTAAGACGTTTAAACGATGCAATCGCGGCGTTTGCAACGTTATCTCGTCCATTAACTCCGCTACAATAAAATAGCGTCGGTACGACAATTACACCGAAGGCCGAAATTTAAAACGGTTCAACACGCGGCAGCGAATGATTAACTTGCCGTTACATTACACGGGCCAACGGTATTACCGTGCGTACGGTACGCGCGTTCCCACGTCGCACGACATTTCCCATTCGATGCGTAATTAATCTCCCCGGCCGCCCCTCGACGCGAAACGGAAGCGCGAGAAGGCTCGCGGACATCGAAATGCCCGGCCCAATAAACTGATGCGACTATTAAAGGTTATCACCGACCCGATAACCGCCGCGTCGCGCCGATGTATTCTTTCGGATCGGCTTTTCGTCCCGCGGATCGAGGCGCGACCAGAATGAACAACGATTGTTTCGCGCGATCGACCAACGCGTGACAGCAACAAGTAACACCGTGTCGCGATAACGACGATTTTTCTTTTTTTCTTTTACGCGGACCTGTTTATGTTCGCGTCAAGGGTCACGGTCGACGAGGAGCGGAAAGAAGATCGGACGCGATCGGAGCGAGGAAGCTCCGAGATTCGTTGGAAGCGGAAAGCGAGAGGAAGACGGGTGCGGGAGAACTCTCGGCGAACAGTTAGGTTCTCGAGTCAGAGAACCCAACAGGCGGCTGTCTGTCGAGCAAAATCAATGCGTGGCGGCGACAGGGAACTTCCCCCTCTCGTCCTTCTTTTTCCCCCATGGTTCACTATCCTCTTCCATCTCTACCCATGACGTGGCCAACCCTCTTCTCTAGCCCGTTCTCCTCTTTCGGTCTTCCTCTCTTTCTGCCTTTCGTTTGCTCCCTCCTGCTGAACCTCCGACGTACAAACGCGCCCAACCGAACTCACCCTCGCTTCGACCCGCCACCCCCGTACGCTTTTCACGTTCACGTTCACTACTACCCCCCGCCCCCCACCTCCCCAAACGCGCGCGCCCGACCTCCTGCGGGCTAATAAGCTGTATTATTTTTATCACGGTCGAGCGAGTACGATTCCGCACGCGACGTTAATAACGATTCGCCTATGGATAGACGCGACGCGATTTCTCTTCCCCGCGACGCGATTGTCGATCGGTCAATAACCGTCACACGATTTCCTAGAGACTCTGTCCATGTATTTTTCCTCGCGTTTTAGGGAACTCCGAATCGTGGAGAACAACCGCGAAATGCGGGATGCAGAAAAAAAAAACGGTCGAAAGTTCCGGGCGCGGAAAAAGCGCGAGGGAAGACAGCAAGTTTTACGTTAGCTGCGCCGGCGAGCAGAAGAGAGAGCGTAACTGGAATGTTACTCGAAATGAAACGAGCCGTGGAGTTGGCCGCGAGTGCTCGCGAAAGCTCCTCGGCACGCCAGTCGGCGGTTAATTATTAACACGAGCCAACAGAGGCACCGCGCGCTAAGAGGGTGCAGGTAAAGCAACGAGCGAAAGGGTAACGTATACGCGTGTGTGCGCGAGCTCGTGTGAGCGTCGTCGTGGCATCAACCCCGCGAACCATCGAAATGTAAATATTACCGCGACTATCTGATTAAAGCGTTCCGAATCCCCGCGAGTTCAAAGCGAACGCGCGACTCCGTCGACAAGTTACCGATAGACGAGCTAACGATCCAGACTCGGTTGGAATCGTTCGTCCCTTCGGTTCCGCGGGAGGATAGGGAGAACGCGAAGCGTCAGAGAAAGCACGATGCGAGGGATAAAATTGAAAGCGCCCGCGAGTTTACGTCGCGTCGCTCGAATAAGTATAGGAAGACGAGGAGTCCGCTTCGATCGGGACCTGGCACCGATCGAAGCGGTGGAGAGTACGCGCCGAAATCGAGCCTTTTGGCTGCGCGCCTGCTGAGAATACGTGAGCAACTCCGTCGTTGTACTTCGAGCGACAAGGAGCGAGAAAAGCAGTCGATAACGTTGATATCGATCCCCAAAGGAAGGGGAAAACGAGCTCTTCACCTCGCCCCCTCTGATTGCTCTCCCGGTGAGAGAGAGCAAAGGAGGGTCGGTCGTCGTGCTGGATGGAAGTTACCTATGTGTGTATACGTACACCGCACGCACACACAGAGGGTACGCATCTCGCTTTTACGGTTCCTTTCCTTCTCTCTCTCTCGCTCTCTCTCTCTCTCTCGTCCGCGGTCCCTGCGCGCGCGTGGGTATAAGGAGACGATGATGTCCTATCCGTAGGTTTACCAGGACAGGGAGTCGTGTTGACGAGAAACGACAGGGCTGGCTCCCTAATTCGAATTTAGGTGTCGGGCGGGTTGGCAAGTGGGCGCAATGCGGTGTCATGCTGCGGGCGTTTGCTTTTTCTCCTCCAACCCCTCCCCCGATTCCTCCGTTGCACCCTTCCTCCCTTCGCTCTCCACCACTTGCCCCCTTTCACTACGAACGACCACTTCTACCCCGTCCACCGAACCCCACGGTTAAGTCCTCCCAACACCTCGAACCACCTACTTCGTCTAAGCCGGATCGACCGACCTTAATCGACCTCCTGATCTCGGCGATCGTGTTCCATGGAAACGTCATTTTCTCTCCGACGGTCACGCGCCTCTTGCCGCGGAATCTCTGCCGCGACTAATTTTGCCTCCGGGCCACTCCACCGATTTCTTCGGTCTCTTCCAGTCGAGAATTTTTAATGTCAGATCTTCGAAATTTCGAATTCACTGAATTAACAACAACTAAACTGAATTCCCTTTGCGTTCGTTTCGAGAAATGCAACGCCCTTCGCTAAGAATACTCCCACGGAAACAGACTGCCTAATGCGAAATCGGGACTCAGGTGTTTTAGGAGAAATGCTCGGGATTCCTCGAATCTCGAATGTACAACTTCTATCAAGTTCGGGGACTTCGTGTTGCAGTGGTTTGCGTTGCAAAGCGAAGGCTAAAGTTTCTGTAAATATACATGGTGTTTCGCTTAAAACAAACCACCTAAATAGTTTCTCTATCTCTGGAAATTCAAAAAATGTTCGCAACGTTAATTAAATGGTTCAGATGAATCGGGAGAAAAAATTGACAAATTTAGATATCAACTGTATTTTTTTTATGTATATACAATTGTAGGTGGCCTGTTTTAAGCGAAACACCCTGTATAGAGATGGTTACCTCGAAGATTTCAAGCTTAATTATCTTAACTTTCATGTAAAATTCCTTGTCATCAATCTTTCAGCTTAAAATTCTTTCAAAACTCAAAAAGCAGAAAAATCATTTATTCATGACAGGGTATAATTCCGGATGCACCCCGTATTCCTGCGAGCTTTTTGCGTACCTGCGTTTAGAGGAAAAATTGCACGGGCAGCCTCTTTCGAGCGTAAGTTTACGACTTCTAAATAGCGAGCCTGCGCAGTGGCGTTTCACGATCGCCGACGTAAGCTCGAAGAAACTTACCTTTTGGTACAAGAACACGTACGCGGTTGGTAAACCAGGACGATAAAAAGAAGAGAAAGAAAAATAGTGTTATGGGCTAATAGCGACGAAGCCGGAAAGTAGCCTGTCGCAACAGAATTTTGTTCCTTGGGAAAGTACTATACGCACCCCTGAGAGTTCAAACATGACAGAAAAATGCAACAGACATCTATTTACAACTGAAGACTTGCTAAAATTAAACGTATTCGCTTTTAGAAAGCTAAAGCACTTTTGAAGCAAAGTGTTTGATACGGTTCTTGACCGATCGTAACCTCGGGCGAATCGTGCACCGTACACCGAGGAAGATATTCTCGTGTTCGCGATTCAAGGTATCAGGGAGAGAAAGAGGCCAGGCATAAAGCTGAAGGTAGGAAAAACGAGGAAGTAGCGAATTCACTCGAATCGCAAACTATCAGGTCTTCCTCTTGGTATCCTTTTGTCTGTCGAATTTTTGAGAGCTCCACTCAATCCCAGCTTCGATCATCCCCGCGCCACCGCCATGTCCTCGTATTTTTGTTTAAGTACTTAGGTATACAGGGTGATCCACTTAACTATTTCGATCAGTTGTGATCACGTAAGAAAATGTCAAGTTCCATTGAAATAGTATCAAGGCACAATTAGGGTGGAGTAATCGACCACTTTTATTGCTTCGCTTAAAAAAATAAATATTTAAATGAAGAATTTATAAAATGATAATTTTAAATTGCATTTTAAATCTCTGATTTCAAAATACGACAAAGAAACGGTCTTCAAAAGTAAAGAACATATGTGATTTGTAAACAAATCTTGATTCTATACGTGCAACTGCTATTTTCAAATCCTAGAAACCTAAAAATGAACCTTAAGTAGAAATAGCTAATGTAATTCAATTACATACATTTTACACTAGAAAATGATGCTGCATGTTATTAAAAAAATACCAACATTCTTACTTATGGATTTAAAAAATGTTCAAATGCGATAATTTAAATTACTAGTAAAAAATATTAATATAAGTTAATAGTAAAAAATATAAGCGATAAATTACGCACATTTGAAGTACGTTAGTGTGTTTTATATATTTTACAATATAGACTGTTTATTTTTTTTCATACTCCTAGTCCAAATTTCGCTTTGAGTGGACAACTAGTGAGTTTACTCTATGTGGTAAAGAATATTTTTGTTTTGTAAGCATTTTAACTGTCGATTGACCGTAAAAGAAAAACAGAGCGGTTGATTTGATCTTAGTGAAATATACTTTCTGTTGTTGAAAACTCGAATTATTTTCCGAGACTAAATTTCGATCGTCGGCATTCTACAATTTCAAGGTCATTTTTTCTCAATTTTCAAGATCACCGATGTTTTTTTTTTTTTGCATATAAGTGTATGTAGGTGAACCACCCTGTATATTCGTTGCGTATTTTTTCTTTACGAAAATGAGAAACGTGGCCGTTTCTTTTTTGCGCAAGCCAAGAAAGGAATGCTATCCTTCCCCCTCTTTTCTTAGATTTCCTAGTAAAACGCGAGTCGATAAAATTCTATACGATCCTTCGTCGATTTAATGCGCTGTAACCGTATTGCGTAACCAGAATTGGAGATCCAATAATTTCTACGAAATATTATATCGTCCTGCAGTAACAGTAACGCATTCGATTCGAATGACTCAAGAAAGGTGAATGCGTACGTCGGAGATAGTGGTAAAATACAGACTGATAACCTTACTGTGTCTGGCAAATGTTTGACTACGGAACACTCTTCGTTATCTACGGCACTCATACGCGTAATCTTTCTATATATGTGTACGCACGGGTCTACAAATAAAGGAGAAGAGTGGTAGCAAATACAAGGAATATCATTCATTGCCCGACGCATCTTTCCCGTTGTACACCCCTCTTTTCCTTTTCCGAGCGTACGTCGAACGGATGAAATCGTCGTCACTTACCTTGTTCTTTTTCCGGGACCTTCGTTGGAACCTTCTTATCCGGCGCCTTAGGAGAACAATTTTTCCGCGCTGGTCTAACGGTTAACGTCGACGGAACCTACGATCACACCGTTCGAAGCGCATTAACGAATCGTTCGCTCGGCGCGGTCTAAATATTTCAAATATTCGATCCTTAGAAAAACTCACCACCTTCTCGGACCTTTCACCGGATGGCAATCTAGCGATGGCTGCGTCGGGGCTGTCTTCCGGCGGCGGAGGTTGCACTATCCAATTATATTCCCGTTTCTCAACAGGCAAGCCCCATCGTTCGTACTCGAGACTTTGGGTACGCAACGTCTCGTAACAATCTAAACAGACCACCGCAAAGTCACCGTTTTCCAATAACAAACTCTTCTCCGGTTGTCTGTGGTATTTAAGAAAAGGGAAATCTTTGACGAGCAACGCCCTGACTCGTTTCCTATACGTCGTGATACCGCAAACGTGACAACAGTAGTCGTGGGTGTTGTACTGTCTCTCGGCGGCGTTTACTTGCTGATTCCTAGGAAGAGATTCGTATTGGCGCCACTGCGCCAATAGCGAGTGGTAACAGAACGTGCACACCAGCGCGGAACCATCCTCTCTCAGTTGCTCGGCGTTCGGCGGAGACTGGTGTCGCAACAGTTCGGGAAAAAAGGGCGCGTTGCGACCCTGAGGACGACCATACAACACTCTCGCAAGCGTCAAATCGCTGTGCAAGCCACATAGGAAACAATAGATAGAACTGCTCGACGTGCCTGGATTACTACCAAACGTTCGATCTGAACTAGAACTCGGTGGGGTGGCGATTGATCGGTTCACATCGCCGTTTGGATGTGGACTAGGAATATCATACCTGAAATACAATGGTAATAGTAAGATTTGCCAAATGATTCGGTCAGATCGCGCGTTGTCGAAAATTATGCGAGACGACCAACCTGCGACGTTCTAAAGGAACTCGTTCGGCATCCATGCTTTCCCATTGTTGGGCAAGATGATTTACACAATGACTACAAGCCAACACTCTGCCGTGACTATCCATACAGGCATTCTCGGAAGTGCGTGCCATTCCCCTTAAACATGGAAAGTGCATGGCGTGCGAATTCATTCCCTCCGGGCTCGTCGACAACCTTTAACAGCAACGGCACGATCAGTGATGTTATTAGACAGACGCAGAGGCAGTTAGGATCATCCAAAGTCATACCATTCCATATGATCGCGAGGATACAGTCGTTCGCAAATATAGCACCTATAGTTTTGGCCGAGAGCGACGGTACCATTTTCGGCCGGACCGTTATTTGGAGAATTTCTTTGGCCAGGCGTGGGTCCTTTTACCGTAGCGCTGCGCTGTTTATTCGTGGCGACGGAGGATTTGTTCAAATCGTACGGTTTGAAGCGAATGTCGCTGCCAGCAGAATTAGCTGGAGACTTTGCCACCGCAGGCCGTGGCGAAGGACCCTGCTGGCGAAAATCCACACTCTGCCCAGAGGGTTGTGCTTCGTGATTCTCTCCCCCGAATACTTGCTGCTTCTGCGGTATAGCTTTGTAACATATCGAGCAAACTTGTACCATTCCCTGAGGACTAATGGGACTAGCTCCTGGCGGAGGTCTCAGAGAATAAATAAAAGGGTAGTACGCCTCCTTCTCTGGATTAGGACAGCAGTAAAGTAGTCTAATACTGGATGAAGGGTACTCGAGCGCGCAAGTATAACAGATGAAGGTAGTTGTGTCCATCGCAGGTGCTTGTCGCTTACGAAGCGTGTAATTCCGATCGCCATGAGGTACTCCCTGTCGAGTGTACGTCTTCCATTGTAACAGAAGGTGATTTTGACACGCCGAACAAGCCTGAAACGATAAAACATGATGTCACCAACCAGGAATTAAAGATCGAACGCTATCGTTTAATTTTACGTGCAATGAAAAGTTTAAGAGAGAGAGATATACCTGCACGCGACCAGCACTGTCCATTGGACGACTTCTACTTGGTCTTGGATGAAGCATTAGAGAAGGAAAAAACGACGGGGGACTGGCGGATGGATGTGGCGGAGTTGGCAGTGGTTTTGCTGCAATAAGACTAAGTGACCCTCTTTTGAATTCATCCCCACATACGTAACAGACTTCCGTAACTGAATTTTTGTCTGGCATCGATAGGTCTAAAATGTCAGTGCCGACGCTCGACGAGGATCCACCACTGTAAATGGCTGCAATCGTACGACGAAATGAAATATTGCGGTAATTGCTTCCATCGAAATCGATCGTTCTCGTAAACAAAACATTTCGCGCGTCTTGAACAGACGGTATCGTCGCGTTGCACGTAGCCTATTTTAACACCGTATTTTTCACGACATTATCGCCTCGCTTTAAATACGGTTCTAGCTTGCGATTTCTACAGTTTCACCAGTTTGATTTCGAACGACCTACTTATCAGAGAAATAAGTCAACTAACGACTATCACAGATCAGCTGAATTAGATTTTGTGAGGTCGAAGAAGTTTAAATACACATTCCAGTTTGACATCAGAATTTACATTAAGCGTATTTTTATCGTTTTATCTGCGAGTCTTTTACAAATAACACTGTTTATAAACGTTTATTATATTAGAAAATTGTATCTCACACGAGCAACGAAATTCATTCATGGACTTCAACAATTTTACAACATACGATAAAAACTTTCAACATCTGAATTTTACCGTAGTTTTTATTATGATTTGAACGCGAAGGTCTTATCTACCATACACTTTAAATTGTATACTTAAAACGAGTACTCACGTTGAGGTTGCGGCGGTAACGCTGGTTGTGGTGCAGGTGAACTCCTAGGTGCGTGTCTCAAGTCCAGTGCAGCCTCGTTAGATATTCTTGCATCTTCCACTGGCTGTCGGGGACTTTGTAACCTTTGATGAGGCGATTGCAGTCTTTGATGGGGAGATTCCATTGTGAGCCTCGCTTGTTCTAGGTGTCTGTGCGTTTCTGTCGTGTTAGAGTGTGGTCTTGGGAGTTCAACGATCGAATTCGAAGGAGGCCTCGTTTGTTCCACTCTAGGCGACGGTGAATTCGGTGGAAGTCGTGGCGAGATACCGATTGGTCGATTCTCCGGTCTGAATTGTGGCGTTTGGTCGTTGGTCAAACCAAGGACCTGCGCCGCGTATTCTCCTTGAAGAGCCATCTCTGCCCCCGTGAAAGGTCCACCGTCGCATCGTTTTAACCAATAAATTCGTTGACTATGAGGTCTGGCATTCTGCTCGTGAGTTTCCCACTGCTGTATCAACACGGTATAGCAAAGACTGCAGGCCTTGATGGCGCCGCTGCTGGCACCTTCGCCACGATAGCCAGCAGGTGGTTCATGGGACTCGAGAAATGGGAAATAAGGTTCGTTCGGGGCACCGCCTGAGCTTGGCTTCACTCGGAGCCAATACTGTTCTCCGTGACCTACTGTGCCACAAACAAAACAAACCCTGGCGCCTCTGCTGTCCTCCGACGGTGGATTCGGTTGTGGAGTCGCAAGCGATTGCCCATCAAGTCCCGGCTCATTTTTCACGTATAGTTTACTTTCCATTATGTCAGGAAACCATTGGGTCTTTTCAAAGCCCTTTTATATACCTTTGTTTGGCACGCATACACGATCACAAATCAGAACGATCAACAGAGTTCTTCGACTTTGTGCATGTCTGAAAATACAGAAGCAGTTTCGATTAGTTACAATCTGTTTAATTTTATTTAATCACAATACAAAATGCAAAACACATCGAATATAATAAATTAGAAAAAATATTACGTCGAGGTATTAAAAAAAAACTTTGCTGACTGCAAACGACTTTATCAAAACATTACGATGACCTCATTCTTTACTAAATAAACAATTGTTCAATATGTCAAAACAGATTTGCCTTTCAATTGCGTAACATTCATTAAGAATTCAAAGCAATAAATTTTGATACACATTGTCAAATGTTTTCTTTGTAACCATATTAAATGTGAACACAACAGAAACACTGTTCATAAAACTGAGTGTAAACACTAATTTAATGTAAAGTACACAAGATAAAAACTTTTATACTGTATGTTGTGTAGTTAATTTGACACTGACTCCAATTGAACCATAAAAACTTCACCATTATCTTTTGCCAAAGATTCGTTTCGAACGATAAACACAATGCATCGTTAATCGTCATAAACTCTTATCGTTATTGAAGCATTGCAACGTGCGATGCTTTTAGAATACCGTAACATGTGGTATTTTTGGAGCATTGCTACATCGACGTTTACCGACACCGACCATAAAACACTTTCTCGGGCATCGGTATTAGTAAAAAAAACCGCTGAAAGGATTCTTCGTTCGACCAGTGCTTATAATAATTGCGTATTAGATACGATTTAAGCACAATTAAGAAGGAAACACGAGCCAACCACTAAAGTAAGCACTTTTAGGCGAATCGATCGAGATACGCGTTCTTTCGAAAACGAAAACACCCTTGCTATCAAGAATGAGGGAACGGTGTTCGTATTAGGAAATGCCTCCAACGTTTTTCCGTCAAAGTTTAAGAAAACGTGACTCGGTCGAGAATGTTTAAACGCAATGGTGGTAATGGTACGTTAGAATCGTCTTGTATATTCGAGTTATTGGCGTCGAAACGAAATCGCAAACAATTATTCGAGCGTGAAACGATCGTCGATGGAGTTAAGACAATTTCGATGGTAAAATAACGTGGGAGAAAATGAAAGAAGGATCGTTAGAAATCACGGACAAGGGAGTCGTGCACTGTTCTCGCTACCGAAATACGCAGTCACGGCACTTTCGTACGCGCACTTTATATTTTCTACGAAACACTCACGTTTTCACAGTTCGGGAGAGGTGACCACCGCATCGCT
This sequence comes from Perdita meconis, assembly GCA_030770465.2. Classification (NCBI taxonomy): domain Eukaryota; kingdom Metazoa; phylum Arthropoda; class Insecta; order Hymenoptera; family Andrenidae; genus Perdita; species Perdita meconis. The sequence continues at coordinate 7,873,278 of JASKOS020000007.1, forward strand.
ACTTCGTGCTGGTGATTTCGGTTGGCGGTAAGTATTGCTTAGGCAAAGCAGAGCTTCCTTATCTCGGATTCTAGTCTCTGCCATACGTGCTTGAGCACCACACCGAGTTACAGGGTGTCACCTTCGAAGCAATGTTACGCCTCGTCACGCTCATATTTACATGTATCGTGCACCGTACGACGCGTCTCGAATCTGTATCACACCGTCGCATACATCAAAAGTATAATAAAACAGGTCGCGCGACTATGAAAAATACATTTTCTGATGGCACAGCACCGCGACTTTGGCTCAATTCACCGCCATGTTGCAAAATTGCGATCCGCTTCCCATGATGCCACGCAGCTTCGTCATATGACAGTGCCGCCGCGTCGACCAATCGCGTGCCTCGACGCATGCGCCGATACGACCGATTCCAACTAAACTGCCGCTAAGAATATTTCAGCGCGAACTTTGAAATTTTTTTTCATTCGAGTAACGTCTCGATTTTATTTGCGTTTCAGTTGCACCGTGCAACGTTTAGTGTTTAGTAGCTGTAGCATAGATGACTTTTTCTATTTCTTTTGCCAATGAAAGCCACAATGAAAGTCGTCTTGACTATTTTGAAAAGGGTAGCCATTGATCTAATAACCAATCGCATAATTAACTTGACACCCTAAATTAATTCCATGCAATAAATATTAATGTTCCATTTACGATTCAGCAGCAGGAGTGGATTTGGAGAATTGGCGTCCCTAGGCTAACAAGTATTTGCCGCCGCGTATATAATGTTCTATTCATGAGATATTTTATTTTGGAACAGAAATCTATGTTATTATTCTACACGAAAAAATAGACAGTTACAGGCAAAAACATTTTACTATCTTTTTCAATTTTTTTTGCCTAAAATTTGCCGCCCTGCAGCCTACTTATTGTTAGCCTATGTAGTAGTAATTAAATACTACTTTGTTTTTATTTTCATTTGGTCAACTGTATATAGTAAGGAATGCGTACACAGCGAAGGGGTAAATAAATTACAAACAACAATCGATATTTCATGGTATTTAATCAACAGGTTGGGACATTGTACCTTTATAATGTAGATTGTGTCATTTTCATATGTATATATGTACCACTATTTAAGTGGAATCCTGATATAATACTAAAAAATAATTGGAAATACTTTAAAAATACTCTTTGCAAATGATAATTCTTAGAAATCCACTCTCTCCGATATCTTTCGTCTCTATCATACAGATCTAACATCTACAATGATTTCAAATATTTTTTTTCCGTGTATATTTTTTTTTATACAGAGAATTAATCACAAAAATTATTATTTTTATTATGACGATGTTATTGTTGCTGTTGTTGCTGTTATTATCGTTAAATCTTACATACATCGAATAAACGCTTAGCGATGGTACAAATTTGTTATCTTCCCTAAAGACCGCAGACCATGATAATTTACAAAAACAGCTTCGTCTTGCAGCTCTCATTTTAACGAACCAGCTTTTAATACGTAAAAGCTCATTGACGAGTATCAGTTGCGTAGTTAGAAAATCTTGGAGAAAATATTCGTGTTTTCGATACCGCGAAATTAGCCTGGCGCGTTACTGCGCCAGTAACTCGTTTTTCCCTAACATTCAATTCAACGTTATTGTACAGAAATTTCTTATTGCATTTAAGTCTAAAGAATCACTCGAATCGATCGATATCTGACTTGTAGAAGCAGCGTAATCACGATTTTCTTAACCGGTAGGATATAAAAATACTAAAGGAAACTAACGGAGGTGGATGTAAGAAGGATGTAAAGCGGTAAACGCGTCAGGAAAAAGGAGATTACGCTACGTTGACTTAAACGAGAACGTTGTCGATAATCAACGTTAAACGCAGTAGCATATAAAAACGCTATTATTCATTTTCTTATAAATAATTATATACTAAGTCTGCTTTGCATTGATGAATGACTACAACGATTTCCTTTGTTTCCCATTCTCTCGGTTCATCCTCTCCGTCAACACGCATACGACACTCATAAAAACCTACTCATAGATATATTCGAAATAACTCGACGACGTATAGAGCTTTCGACGATGGTAACGATAAAAGTGTTATCGATCGAGGATAAGAAAGAAGGACGAAGAGAAAATAAATAATAATACGTAAATCTTCGCGCGTTTCTTTCGTTTCAACTTTTCCATTCGTTTCTTTGTTTCGCGTTTTCTTTTCCATTTTTTTTTCAGATTTAACAGCCTTCTTTCAAACTCCTTTCGGAACAAAAACACGGACCGCGATCCGCCGCCGTCGACTACTTAAATTATCTGTGTTGCGCATAAACGCATCAATTAACGCGTATTTCTTTTATTATGACTTGCTTGAGGAGATGGCAAACGAACGCGGCGATTCCGTTAATCTGATTTGACATTTGGTGAACTCGTGACTTTTACTCGCTCGACCCCATCGTGGGTTATCTCTCTTACTTCTTATATACATATAAACAGATATATTACTGTAACAAGGTTTCCTTCTTGTATAGGACGCTTCATACGAAAAAAGAGAATAATATACGCGACGAATTAATTAATTCCCTCGACCGCTTCGTCATTATCGAACAAATTACGTATGCGCGTCGGTCGCGAACAGAATTCTACGAAAGACATTTTACACAGCGATAAGGAAAATAATCGTTTATATTAAAAAGTAGTGTAATTAAAGACGACCTTAAATGAAAGATCCTTTACAACGTGGTCTGTCATGACAGTCGTTTTACAAACGATACTGCGCACGCATTATGAATAACGTGTGTTGCATTAAAAATATGAAGGGTCACTGGTTTCGATAATACCTCTTCGCTCGAGTGCCCTGGGATCGTGTGTAAATGAGAGTCGATAAGCGTAAAAAAAAAACAGCGTATAGTCTATCTAAAAGGAACACAAGTATCAAGAAGTATTATAAACAACAGTTAAATAAAAAAAGAACTTATTGGTCCGATTGTCGATAAAAATAAAAATCTATATACGACACATCGAATTTTGCATTGATATAAATTATACTACTGTCTCGTGATATTCACGGCAGCACTGTTTGTCGGAGATCAATGCTGCTAATAGCACTTTTCGGTCGATTAATTAAGAAGTAGCGATAACATCGTTACTACTCGATTAAGAAGATAGCGATAGTAACATCTTTACAAATAGATAGATGAAGATTTAAACGACAGAATTTTCGTCAGTATCGCGATCAACTTGCTCTTACTTTTCTTTTTCTTAGTAGATAAAATAATTATTAAATTATCAATTTTTCTCATCATCGGTGATGCGAACGATCGTTGTTTGCTGTAACGTTTCTCGTTAAAGAGAGAGAAAGAGAGAGAGAGAGAAAAGAAAGAAAAATAATCGTCATCTCGAGAGACAATTGGACGATTATTTTACACGCGTTTCGAATACATTCTCTCGATTTGACAGGCGAAGATTTCGAAGAACCTCCGAAACACGTTCGACTGTCGCGCGCGACGCTCTCAAATATCGTTACCGTTTACCGTGGTCTCGGTCCCTAAAGGTCGCTTCTGAAGTTCATCCGTGGACGCCTGACCGCCGAAAACAGGTTCGATAGTATCCGACAGCGATTTCGGAGTGTGCCTGTCGAGGTGAGTCAACTCGATGGGAAGATAGATCGTTCGGCAGTGGTCGATGTCCGCCCGACAAAGCGGGCAACGCTCGCACCGCCTGGCGCAATCGAGGCAAGCGACCGCGTGTCCGCACGGGAACAAGGCGGTGTCCAGGCTACGGTCCATGCAAATCCGGCACAGCATCGCGTCCAATAATCTTGCGAGGCATTCTCGAGATTCCTGCAAGCAAGCCAAACAAAATATTCAGTCGTTTTCTTTCTTCCTTGTACGCGGCTTCGTCATTACGGCTGGATGATCACTATGATGCGGCTAGCTCACGTTTTGTTAATCTTGAATGCCGGTCTTTAATTTAATTTATTTAACTCGGGAGTCAAAGGTATTTAGTATACATTCAATACAGTTAAACAATTTAACGTACATCAGAGTGTAATAAATAGACTGCGGATTTTTATAAATGCAAATAAAGAATAGAAACTTTAATAACTGAGTTTCTTGGTTCCTAAGCGTTTTAAATTTGTATATTCAGGCATCTATCAACAGCATAATACATAAAAATTCGCAATCTAGTAATAAATGAAGAATCTGTCGCTTGAAGATGTGAAGGAGATGTGAAAAAAAGAATTCTAATACAGAAATTGACGGTGATTAAGTGATTGATACAGTTGAAGCTTTTATAAACAATACTATCGGATCTTAAAATAAACAGCGGTGAACACTATACTATGATGGCGAACGTAAAACTTAAAACAATTCAAGAGGTATCAAGGCCTGTAATAACACCATTTAGAACTTTATAATTCGGCACTGTCAAGTTTCAAATAAGTGTTCATTAAATCGATTGTGTCGTGTGCGAATAGGTACATACATACACGAATAAATGATTTCTATGAAACTGTCATATTGTTTGTGGACAGTTTGCGAACGCTGGTGGAGACGCACCTCAACAAAACCGTTTAGAACTTTGGGGACAAATACGAGTTCAGTCATGACTCTACGCCTATCCAGAGGCAATAAGTTTAACAAATTAATAATAGGGGAATAATTATGGTTGTCAGAGGCCATAGGGTTGCCTAAAGAACGAGCTGCGGTACGGCAGAATTTATGTTTGTATTTCCTCAATTCTATTACGTAAGTAGACGAATATAGTGAGGCGGTGAGCGGCGCGGACAAAAGAAAACAAAGGACACAAAGCATGGTGTCCTTTACTATCCTGTTATCTCGCCGCTATCCTCACCGGTCACCGCCTTGCTATATTTGCAACCTTTGTAATGCTGATGATATTATGGAGCAATATTCAGGATGAAGACGAATAAAAGAAGGGAATAAGTTTTTGAAATTGTTGGATGCTCTGTAAATATAGCCAAGCGGCCTGAACACTAGTAATGTAATTAATATCATTAGCAAAAGAGAAATTTGATGAGACAGTAATACTCAGGTTGCTAATTTCGTTGAGTAAAGAGAAGCACTGTTGAGATGATACATAAAAATGCGAGTGAAATAAACAACGACACAATTTGGACAGGCTAAAAGATAATCTACTTCTCTCGCATCAGAACTCCAGCTGGTGAGATCAAATTGGATGAGATCTGGACTAGTCGAACTGTCAATTTTGTGGAACAGTTTTGGATCATCCGCGTGCATTGCGACGTTTCTGAAGGATCTAATTTCAAACAGCACACCACTTGTCCCGAAATGGTTGAAAAATCGATGTCCCTACCAAGTTCCTTTCTTCGAAATGGATCATTCTACTAAATCAAAAGGTGAATCAAAGAAGTCGAACAAACGACGCCGATCTTCTAACAGTTTAGTTTCGCACTGAACAATGCGATTACTTTATTGAGTGAAAGTTTTAGATAATCCGCAAATATTAAAAATTGACAATAGCGGAAGCATTCTGATATATCATGGACTAGCTGGACGCGCGGGAGTCGCTGCACATACAAATAATAATATCAAGCTAACCCAGCCTGGTAGTTTTTTTAGTAATCATTTTTTTCTGTCAGGATTAAAAATGTTGGACTATCAGATTTTTCGAGTTGCATTGATAGTATCTAGCTATAGTGCGTGGTCAAATTATTAGAGCCATAGTACTAAAATGTTTTGGAATTGTTTAAAAATATTGCTTAGGCCGGTTTTTGACATACAGGGTGTAACAAAAATGTTGCAGTTCCTTGAAAGCAGTAATTCCTGAGATGATTTTAAACAAGATTTTCCTTTGCGAAAATGTAAGGTGGGGCTTTGTTAACAAGTTATTAACGAAAAACACCGACCAATAGAAGCATGAATACAGTGGATGAATTTTGAGTAGTATTGGCCTGCCATCGTTCGCGTCATTATTAATCCGCTGTACTCGCTCCCCAATTGGTCGGTGTTTTTCGTTAATAACTTGTCAACAAAGCCCCAACTAACATTTTCGTTAAGGAAAAAGTTGTTTAAAATCACATCAGGAATCACCCCTTTCAAGGAACTGCAACATTTTTGTTACACTCTGTATATTTCCAATTCGTGGATATCAAAGCTTCATAGAAAAATGATAAAACATTAGATTCATCCAATAACTTCATTCAATAATAAATTGCCAATTTATGCAGGTGGCTCTAGTCATTTGACCACCCACTGTATATACTAAGTTTCAACTTAATATCTTATCTGAAAGTTCGTTTTCTTTTATAAGTTTTATAAGTTCGTTTTAATATACAATATTAAGTGACTGCAAATACTCTGTTATTCGTATTTCTACTCACGACTTTTTTCTACTGCTCAGTTGAACTGCTTCAACCGTTTATTTATCAATGCCAACGAATTCAGTAAATTACTCGACTTCTTCAGATCTCCTACCAGCCTCCAACTGAACATCCTTCTATTACTATCATCCTACATCCGATCGTATTTCTTACGTCTTATTATACCCGTCTGCAAGATGAGTAAAAAAATTCGTGGAAACGCTACCTTGCACTTAGGATCCTCGCAGTCCCCGCAATCATGCCTCTCCTTAATCTCCTTCTCCTCCGGCAAGTTGACGGTCGCCGCTTCGCAATACAAAGCGCGGCGAGCGTTGTCGTACACCTCTCGACACGTTCGACGGATGTCGAACACGTACTTCTTCCCTAAGGTCGAGTCCTCGTTGAAGATCGAGATGATGGTGCCCTGAGAAACGCAATCGACTCAATCTCTACTTGTTCCGCGGTCGCCACGGCGCGGCGTGGCGCGGCGTAACGTACCTTCAAGTCCCGTATAAATTGAGCGGTGACCGCGCTCCTGACCGTCTTGCAGCTGTAGAACGCGTGCTTCTCGGTGATCGCCCGATACAGTCCGCAGGCGGACTGACTCGAATCCAATTTGAAGTTCAGGGAAGTCTCCTCGCCGTCGAGGGAAAGATAAACCAAATGAAACATTCGACGCTGAGACGTCGCGCTCTGTATGGCTGTGTACGGTATACTGGAAAAGAAAAGCAAGAGACACGGTACTAGGTGGGCGCGTGGGAAGTTGAAGCTGGCGCGGGGGCTGAACTTTCAATAAAGCGTAGATTGCAGAAACGTTCCCTCGGGTGGCAGCATATTTTATTGAAAATCTGTGCCGCGATGCAAATGTCCAGAGAGAACACTTTAAATGAAATACCGTTCGCTTATCTCTTCTCGTGTTTCATAAAGGGACGAGGACCAAGTTGCGCGTTCGCCGACCAAGGAAATTTGCAAAACAAATATTCGAATATAAATCGTGCGTCGTTATCAAACAGGTTACACCTGTTAAATCGGAATAATAATTGCTTTACGTACTTTTGCGTTTCCCCGTCTTGATTGCGATAAACCGTGATGCCGTGGGGTCCGACTCCGATCATAGAGACTCCGTTGTAACCAAACTTGCTGTGGAACATCTCCTGACCGAACGTATCCAGATTCGATATCTCCTTCAGCAGCCAGTATTCGGCGGTCGAACTTTTCATGCCCTGAACAGAACACAACAATTATTGTGCGCTCGCGAGCAGCTACGAGGATCAAGAGCCGTGACACACGGGCGACAAACAATCGATTCTGCATATGAAGACCGATTCAGACACGTTTAGGAATTTAGTCGAGTAGCAAGTATTTTAGTAATTTGCTATGTACGAACACTATAATCCAGTCGAGTAATTTAGTGATACAATGCAGTTACTTGCCGCTCGACTAAATTATTAAACGTGTCTGAACCAGCCTTAAAGGATTCTTAAGCCGGGAATCCACCAGAAAGCTAAGCTGAGCTATGCTATGCTAAGTTTAAACAATACATTTTTATTAACTTAGCTTTCGGTGGAAACAGATCCATAAAAATGTATTGAAGCTAATTTTTTTTTTTTAGCATAGCATAGCATAGCTTAGCTTAGCTTTCTGGTGGATTCACGGCTTTAATCTTGATCGCTGGCCACTGTGTATTATAGAGGTGTTCCGACAAAGCTCCTCTGTCTGGTTCATTTCTTGTGATCAATGGATGGAAGTTCCTCTGGTCGCCGCTAGGGGCGTCGTAGTGTATGGTATGCATGTATGCGAATGAAGTGCATCACAGATGATCGCAGAGCTTTACTCGCGCTCGGTCTCCTCACCATTTGAGCTCTCTGAACCAATAGGAGCGCTCCCCACGGATGTTTCTACTCAGACGCACTCTAGCGGTGGCTAGAAGAACTTCCATCTAATGATCACACATTTTTGAAGGAACTTGCAACACTTGTATAATACACCGTGTCGCTGGCGAACCGATTTCATGGTCACAGATCTTCACTTGACTCGATCGAATCATATAAATTATATGAGAAGCGATCTTGATCGGTGCTTGATTGATCCTAATCCGACCGCAACGTGACCGCTAGTGGAAAAGTAGCTTTAACGGAACAGCAATTGCGGGGGATCCGCAAGGAGGAGGAAAAGCGATAGCTGTCGCCGCTGTGTCGATGGGAAACGGTGTCGAACCTTGATTTCTTTGTGTTGTTGAACTATTCGGTGCAGGAAATCCTGGGGTTTTGGCTCGCACGGTTCCGCCGGCTGTATCTGACAGCACTGGGAATAAAGTGCATGCGGTGGTGATAGTGCGTCGTAATCGCCGCCATCGGCCTGCGCTATCAGGGCAACCAGGCGCGCCACGGATCCCCAGTCGGCGACCTTTAATCTACCCTCGACCAGCTCCAAACGAGAGTGCAAGTAGAACTGATGTCTGCAATTCAAGAAAAAGGAACGTTAGAAGGTTGCGTCGATATGGGCGCAACTGGAGCAATTAATCGCAATTTAGCTGGAAACGGGACTAGCGATAGCTATAGTTAACAATCCCTACGGTAATGTACGATATCGTCGTTGGTAGAACAGAACGTGATTGAACGCCGCATCGCGAACCGAAACAATACACTATGTTTTAAGAAAAAGGCGGAAGAAGCGATGACGAATGTTATTAAATGCGAACAACGATAAAATAATGTTCAACGCGGCAACATAACGGCCACTGTTATTCGCGTCTGTTCGCGATATTTTTTTCGGGTGGACCAATTTTCCTTCCACAATACCTTTCGTGAAATTTGATACGCGTTATTCGTTCCCGCAAAATATTGAATAATTGAAGCATCCTCGGTAATCCCGGTTGGATAATACTCTTTTCGAGAATGATTTACTCCGAGCTTCCACGCGATGGGGGGAAAAAAATTTATTGTCGGTACTTTTATCCGGGAGGGTAATAACGTCGACAGGGGTTGGACTGGTTCTCGGTTCAGACCGTAACGCGCCACCGGCGTTCTACGAAATACGACTACTTTACGGATACGTTTCCACGGTTGCTTTACCTCGGACAGTTACATTAATGGAAAATGCAACAGGAGATCTTGACGGGAAATTTAGCAATGTATCTAGATAGCTCGCAGCTATAAGGGAATTTAATTTGTATAGATACACAGAATCAATATGAAAACGCTTGGGAAACTGCATGTAGTGGGCTTTGTCGATCGAATTTAATGGTCCATTGATATTAACGAAGCTTCAACGGGTTCCGTGAAAGGAGGATGGTCGAAAATTATCAACATTTGATATATTCAACATTTAATAGATTTCAACTTCACTTTTCTGATTTTCATTCTGTAACAGTCGATGCTAGTTGTAAGCTGTGATTAATATTCTTGGTAAATTACCTACGTACGTCTATTTTTCCGTGGATCAATGTTATTGACTCTGTATATTATTATATTTTTATTCTGTCATTATTATATTTACATTCTGTCGTCCCGCTTTTCACTTTTTTTTTGTATTCGATGTACTAAAGGGTGAATCCCGTTAATAAACATTATTATTATTATAACTCGACTGTCTTACTGTCTTCTACATAGATTTTTTCAGAAGCGATTTAAAATTCAGCGACCTTATTACCAGATCCTGCTCCTATGCCGATCATATTATTAATATGGTAGATTTTTATTCTGGATCCGTAAACACATTTAAAAAATCTATCAAATCCTTAGATTTATAAGTTCCACGTATGATAGCACATTTTACTTTATTTTTCTCTATTTTTCTATTTTTATGTTTTGCGTCGACTCTAGTTATTTCTTTTCTTATTACTTTCTTTTTTTGTAAATTGTGTACGCATATGCCCGTACTTTCTCTAAATAAATAAATAAATAAATTATTACTTTCCGTCAAAATATTGTGTCGGGCGAAACGAAGCAACATGAAACCGTGATTGGTTCAATTATTAAGTCCTGACGCGTCTCAGCATCCTCGCGTTCCAAGCAAATGAAACCAGCTAATTAAACTTATTCGCCCTAAAGTTTCCTGAGTTTCGCAAGAAAATAAGTACTTTATTTACCACAATCGTTTTTCCGAGCGTCGGATTCGCGGACGTTTCGTCGAAGACGCGATTCTCACCAGATACAACTTATCGTCAGTCACACGGCTCCTACGCGAGCCACGCGTCGAGGCAAAAAGAAGCAATCGCCGCGCCACGAACCAAGCGACATTTGTCATCGCGAAGAAGATATTAGTTCCGGTCGAACTTGCACAACAGGATACCGAATGTTCGAAACGGTCGCGGCGGTCAACTTACTGTTAACAACTGCGCGAAAGGAAACTCGCTGACGAAATCCAGAGAGAATTTCGCCGAGTCTTTTATTTCCGATAAGAGGTCTCGAAATGCAATCCCGCGAAACGTACACTCGCGCGCGTTATAAGAACTTTGAATATTCCCTCTTATTTATCCTCGATCGACGAGTCCAAGGTGCTTCGAACTTGCCAAATAACTTGACTCGCTCTTCGCTATTTCCGTTTGTCTTTACTTCGCGCTCGTTCACCTCGTCCTCCGCCAGCTACCAGCGAGAACTTCCTTCTTAAACTTGTAACTAATAAAGTAACCGCACTGCTCAGCGAGAAACTGAACGGTTCTTGAAGCCGGCCTCGTCCGATCGAAGACTTCGATTCACCTTCGATTTAGTCGAATGATCAATTTCGGAGAAGGAAACTTGTTAGAGACTAACTTTTCGGAAATTTCGGGACGAGTGGCGTGCTCTTTGAAACTAGATCCTGCAGAAACGTCGCTCTTTATACTACATACATGCGATGCTTTTTATACTGTGTATCAATTATACAGGGTGTCTGGGGGTTCTCCGGAAAAATGCTATCAGCGTTCTCTATATGTATACAAAAATGATGTTTAAATTGTTTAACTCTATTGAATATAATACTAAATGGTTTTGATTCTTAAAGGGATTCGGACATTGTATCCTCACACGTGTAAAGTTTTTTTCTCAGTAATTATAAGATATACAATTTTTTTTTTGTTTCATTCCTATAGTTTTGAATACTTTAACGCAAGGGTTTTCCAAAATTTTATAAATTGTATTTGTTACAAATTTTCAAAGTTTGGTCCTCAGAAAATTAAAAAAAATTGCGCTTACAGGTGAATAATTTTTGAAAGAAATAATATTTTGGAAAACCCCCGTGTTAAAAGACGCAGAATAAAATGAGGAATTGAACGAAAAAATGTTTTTAACCTCTTAACGTCTCCCGTAACACATATGATTTCTTAGCTAAAATAACATGGTTCAAGGAGAGCTTTAAGATGATTGTACCAAATTTTTTGTCAACCCTTTTTTCCTAGAGTCATCAAGGTCACTTTCAGTTTTTTATAGGGAAACCTACAATTTTTTTACGCTCACTGTTATGATGCTTGCTGAATTCGTCTCAGTTATCTCCTAAAAGATGGTTTAACTCTTGTTTTAAGAATGTTAATACTCTTAGACTGTTATATTGCTCTCTAGTTAGGCTTCCTTTAAGGGATTGCTCAATTATTTGATCTTAGTAACAACATAGAAGGTATGGAACATAGACTTCTGCGTTTTTCTCGTGTTCTAGGATGCCCATTATCTTTTGACAATCACAATTATTCTCAAATTTTGCTCCGATTGAATCTTATGACCCTTCAACGTCGTCGTTTAATGCTTGACCTGATTTTTGCTCATAAGATATTGAATGGTGAAATTTTATCGCATTTCAATTTATTGAAATCTATCAGACACCGTCTTCTTCTTATGCAGGAAACTCACTCAACCTTTTATGGGCAACAGAATTCTATTAATACAGGCTAATCATTAACGTGAATCTATACTGTAATATTAATCTCTTCGATTGAACTTACACGTTCAAACGTAATATACTTCAATTTTAAGTGTCTAGTACTCAGTTTGTATGTTTAAATTCTCAAATTTTGACCCTATAAATCGTATATGCGAATTGGCTAATGTTCTAGGAGGTGATTTGGATCTATTTTATTGCTCTACTTACTCCCTACAAATGCAAATCCTTAAATCTAACTAGCGTAATTTTATTACTTTATCCTCGATGTAATTTATAGTCTCTTTATCCGTCTTTTTGTATACTAATGGGAAGTTATTTCCCGTGAAACCGAAATAAATAAATAAATAAATATGTACCTATAGCTGTATACTAAAGGGTAGCCCGTTAAAATAAATAAATAAAATAAAATAAACGTCCTGTTCTTTATGCGATCGTTTTTCGAACATCTACACTTGACTGTGCTACGTAGCTGACACGAAACAGACCGGACGGCCACATGTTCTTTATCAAAGTCTCCCTCGTGACCGAATCCCGAGCACAAAACCCGAGCCGTTGGTTAACGTATCATCCTTAATTGCTTGTTATCATCGCCACGTTAGACTTTCCAGCATCAGCGACAAAAGTCGCCTTATTCCCACGGGGAAAACATCGGGGAAGCCGTCGGCGCCGACTGTTTACCCGTGCAAGTAATTAACGCGAATGAGGTCGTTTCATCCGAGCGTGAGTAATTTCAAACCGTGCGTTTCCACCTCGATTGATTCGTGCGCGCAACAGCCATGAATTAGCTGGTTGCGGCGAGCTAAATCGTTTTCTTGGTTTAATTAACTGGCGGCCAGGTCGAATTCGTCGTTGTCGTGTTGCGCGCGATCGCGGCGAGTGTAAATCATGGTTTACGCCGATAACCAGCGACCGTGTCAATGACACGTCCCGACAGATGTTCGGATTTCGAAGCGCATAAATATTCAGAAGGTCGTTAACTGATAATTTCGCCGTTTATCGCGAGCAAATGGATTCTCTATGGCCTGGTTGATCGTCCGAGCGCGACGCGAACGAAACACCGTAGACTCGGACCCAAGTTGAATTTCGTTCTCGACCAATCCGTTTCTCGCGTTAACTTTGACCACGATTCAATCCAAGTTTTGGCAACGAGTTCGACCACCGGCAAGTTCGAAGGTACATTCTCTTGGCTCGCGGAAATTCCAGTAATCTACCAGTTACCTTCGGTCGCTGTTCAACCCCGCGAACTGCGGGTTGCAGTTATGCAACAATGTTTTCGGCCCTTCGTATCTCGCGTAATCGTCGAGGCGCAAATCTTTCCGACCATCCCGAGCAACGGGTATCGCAAATTTTTCGCGAACCCTTTAACCGAGGCCCCGTCATATTTTGGAATTACGGAATATGCACGGAAACTGCCGTCGCTATTTCAATATAATCCGGCCGCGCGTACAACAACGAATCCCGGAACTCAATTTACCCGACGGAATTCAATTCCGAAACTCTGATTGTATCTCAGTTGCTATCCGATACCGCAGATATGGCCTCATTTCGTTTCATCACGGAACTCCTGTAACTCCTCCTTTGTCTTTCGTCACTCTTGTCGCGCGAACGTCGCGACACCGCGATCGTCTTGTGTCTCTCGGATCCGATGCGATAATGGTGCTCGAACGCGACGATCCGACAGGAACGCGTTTTAAGCAACTACTCGGCAAACAAAGCGTTTTAATTGATTCGTTGATCTCGGCACAGAGAACGATCAGCCACTCTGTGTAACGTTCAACAGGTTTCGTTCGGAACTTATGGACGTTTTTCTTTTCTTTCCTTTTCATTCTTTATCGCCAGCGTACGCTGCGCTTTTCCGTACCGAACTGTTATATCGCGGCGGAAACAGATTCCTCGACGCTGCCTTCGTATTATAGGTTGTTGAACCGATACTACTACTGTTGAGGATTAATGCCATGCCGATGCTATTCAACGGATGCGGCTGCGTCTGACCAGTGGCGCTTCTATTCTACTTCAATTCCGATACCACCACTGGTGATGGGATCTGAAACACATTTCGAATCTGGCACGAATTTAGCGACAAATTCGAATCCCTTCAAGCATGATTTGAATCTCTTGGAAGGTTTGATAGTCTTGATCGTCTTGGAAGTCTTGAAATTCTTGAAAGTCATAAGAATTTCGATACTTTTTGAAAACTTCATTTGAATTCAATAGTATTATTATTATTATTTATTAACGGGTATTAGATCCTTTTGTGTACAGTACAAACTACAGATACAATATGCATTAAATATTAAAATATTTATATTTTAGATATAAAATATAAGTATGGTTGTGACAGCCAAACAGATTTAACACTTCGCAATACTCGTCAACTTCAATAATAATTCGGTTGATACAATTGAACTGGCGAAATAGAGTATGGAGTGCGGTGTGTTTCTTGCCAGAGAAGCGGAGGACATCTTAAGCCAGGACGGGAGACATACAGTTTGAAGGCAGCAAGTATTCCTGGGCAATTTGCGGTGCCATTAATGATTTTGTGCGCAAATAACAAGTCTAGCATGAGACGACGGTCTTCCAGCGATATAAATATCTTACTTTTGTTTATGCAGGCTGATTGACACAAACAATATTTGAGAAAATCCGTAAACTTCAAGCTATCATGCATACAGATATTTATATTATTTGTTTTTATAGTCTGCAGTACCTGTAAACAACAAGCTTTGATCACAGGAAATGACAGAAAGTCGGGAGAGAACTTCGGGAATTTTTCGAATTTCAAAAGATTTATATAAGCTCATATTCTTAAAACGTAGAAAAGGTTTGAAAAATGAAAACAATCGATTTCTTGAAATTTCTAGCCGCGACCACCTTTAATATTTTATGTGAATGAATCTGCTTGACCAAAAATAATCAGAAAGCTTGTAACACATTGCATTCTCATGAAGCTTTCAAAAAGAATCGAAATTATCAAGACTTTCAAGGCTTCCAAAATTTTCAAGATGATCAAGACTTTCAAAATTTCTACGAGATTCGTATTATATTCGAAGTGATTCGAATTTTTCTCTATACATATATACTGATTTGAAGTGATTCAAAGTTCTTGAGATCCCATCACTAACCACCACTCTGAAGCACCGTTTGAGAATACAAACATTAATGCTTTTTGCCTCTTTTTAGCATTCCTCGCTGAACAAGAAAGAACGAGCTTTCCTGAGAAAATGGTAAGTATCGATAAGACTGAGGTTTACGTACAGCACAGTAAAAGGAAGAAATATTTAAGAGATGAATTTTTAGAAGGGAAAACGTAAGAAGTTAGTGCAACCAGGCGCGAGTAAATCTGACAACCGTTTAACCCCCGGACACCGAATTTCCAGAACAGCAAACAGCTTCCAGGTATTTAAAAATGTTTCGAGAGTTCCGGGAAAACTCAGCTATGCAGGGGAACAGTTTAATATCAAAACTTCCTTCGAAGGAGTTAGCAGAAACTACGTATAAAACTTTAATGGTTTTACGATCGTTCTTAACCGGAAATTTCGTTCGCATCAGATTAGAATTTCACGTTTTACACTTTCCAGTGGCTTTTAAAGATTGTGAATTATCGCGGAAGATAATTCGCCGGCTTCTGAAATATCGCTCAACTATGGGAAACTGATATCGATAACGGAATGTACTCGCACGGAGATTATAGAATGAGATTGTAGAATTTTTTTTCTAATGTCGATGAAACAATATCAAAGGAAAGTCAAGCATATTTACACATATAAGTTTTGTCAAAGAAATGAGATCCATTTCATAGAATTTTGATGATACTCACAGTTTGTATATTGTCATGCATATTTAAGCAATGGCAACTAATATTCACTTTATTCAAGCTCAATGCATACCTTAAAGATAATGATACAGTTTCCAGTGAGTGAATGACTATATTTATTTATTTATTAATTGAAAAATTCAAATTCATTTGGGGTTTTACGGACATTGTATGTGGGGTGAATACAGACTTTGAAAAAAAAACATCCAATTATTTCTAAAAGCACGGTCAAAAAACTTGTGTTAGAAGAAAAACAACAAAAGAAAATGGAAAAAAGTCGAAGAAAAACAGACATATTTGTGGAACAATAAAAGAAGAAACGTAAAATCATAGTTGTATTTTTTAGAATGAGAAATATTATGGTTCTCTGACAATAGACTGGATTTTATACAAAAAATGTGCACAAAAAAAGAACAGTGGAAGTCATTCGACCTGCATTTTATGGAAAAAAAATAGTTCTAATTTTATATCCATACCCACAAGTAATAATGGACAAGAGAGGTTTTGCTTTTGTTTAAATTTTGACTTCTATAGGTTATTTCTAACAATTTTTTATGTTGCTTCTGTAAACAAATAGTTAATGTTTTTTATTAATAAAAAAGGATTAGATAGCAGTCCGCAATTCCCCTACGTTATAACTAGACTGCGGCAGTTTATGCAAATATACATTTTCAAGACCGTAGAAAAAGGTAATCAACTTAAATAAAAATGTCTTGTATGTACCTTCTAAATATTATAATATGTATTTTGTTTTCTATATTTTAAGTGTTTTGACATCTATGCACATCGTTATACGTTTTAGCACATTCAAAATCGCTGTGAATGCACCCTTTTGCTATAAAATCCTCAAATTGTATCTGAAGATTCGACTAGCAGAAAAGTTTTTGGCGCAGGATCGAGGTGAAACACAGGAGCGGTTGTATCGACTTTGCGAATGCGATTTCGGTGTTTTACCAAATTTCGTAAACAAACGAAACGATAAATTTATGAAGGCGTGGGAGGATATCCGTGTTTCCGCCAGTGGCTGTTGTTGGTCCGAGTGTAAGTTATTACTGAACTTTGCGCTGTTTGCACTTTTCCGCGGTTCCGAATCTCTTTTCCGCTCTCGATCCGAGTATAGCGTGCCAAAACACGTAAATCCCATGTAATTTACTCGGTCCAATTTGCTGCGGATAGGAAGAACGAATTGGTAATACCGTAAGCACGACCAAAATTGTAGTTCGCGAATGAGCGAATTAACCTTTATGAGCGGCGCGGCGCGTGCAACAGCAGCGTCGCGCTTGTTCGAGAAATTATACATATAAAAATGAATTCTCCCTTTCGTCTTCGACGCAATCTCGTTCTTCCGCGCGACAGCCGCGTCACGGCCCAAAAAGTCCTAATCGCCATAAATGACGCACTTAGATCCGCGATGCAAAATGCGAGACCGAGCTTTCGGCGAAGTTTGCCAACCGAGTTTCGAGTGGGTATCCATTCGAGCGCGAACCTGAAAATCGCGAGTTTATGCAGGCTGCACTCGAGCCGAGGAACATCCACGAGTCCTTTAGATTTTCAAGCAACGTCCTCTTAAGGTTAAATGCAAGACGGTCGTCCAAACTGCCGAGTTTCAAAGCTTTGACGAGATTTGAGAGCTCTTCTAACTGCCATTCCAATCGTTAGATTCAGAACGAATCTGTAATTTTGTTGAAACCCGTCAAGTTTTTGTAACAGCGCGTCAGAGTCCTGTAATCATCGCGCTTTAATCAACGAACTCGCGTTTTGCAAACACTTTATAGGTTGAGAAAGCGAGGCAGTTCCCCATGGTACCGGACCTGTTAACCTGCTCCTGGGTAAAGACTGACACGCAAACGAGTAACTCGAAATTATGTCGGGCGTTAATGAATCCGCCCCGTCCTCGTCCTAAATTTCTCCCTTATAAAATACCGGAGCGGGAACGGACGAGGAACGACGCTGAAGCGTTTCGAAATGCAGGTGGGTCGGGGTAGGCGTATTGTTTCGCATCGGTGATATGCAATATTATGGAACACCCCGCGGTCACGCAAACACGGCGAGCTCGGCGTATTCCGCGACAATGCCATTGTAATAACCTCTGATTTATATTCCTCGAAGCAAACGCCCGCCAAATCTCAACCCTTGTCCTGTTCGTTTCCGTGACTACGCCCTTTGTTCGGCCCTTCCGGAATTCGGTCATTCGCTGGTACACACCCACCACCTTCAGACCCAGGATTTTCTATTTATCATTGATTAAGCTGCGCCTCTTATTTTTACGAACCGATAACAATCCGAGTTATTAACCGTACTGATCTCCTCTTAAAAATCTGATTTATTAGAACTTGAATTATTTATTTATCTATTAGGGGTCAAACCCAGTGATTATAATAAGAAAAAAAGCATCTTACTTCGCACTAACTAACAAAGGGTGCGTTTCAATACATGCATTGAGTTGCATTGAGTGCATAGATCATAGCCAATGCACTGGAACCTCTTCTTCTACCAATAAGGTCAATATTTCTTTATTTACGATTACCGGTAATTCAATTTGGACCATTTTATTGTTATTGTCTTACATATTTTATTAATAAAAATCATAAAAATATTGGATGTTTGCAGCAATTTCATACGTGCATGGTGGTGCAGAGAAAAATTTCCACTTGTAACACATGAAACATGCATGAATTACTACAACTCGAAGTAGAAGCAATGCGCGATGTGTATTTATTTCTTACCGCACGCTCATCAGACGCCATCATTGAATTTTCAAATTAAAAAAGCTAATTATTTTTACGATATTTTTATTAATAAAATAAATAAGACAATAACAATAAAATGGTTCAAATCGAAGTACCGGTAATTGTAAATAACGAAGTATTGACCTTATTGGTAGAAGAAGAGGTTGCAGTGCATTGGCTGTGATCTATGCACTCAATGCATGTATTGGAACGCACCCAAAAGTAACAAACAACAGCAAGTAGAAAAATAAAATGGAACAACTTAGAAATGGGAAACAAAAGGTTGTAAAGACGATGCGTGAAATAATATAATATAATATAGACGCTAACTGCTAATTCAGATCTGAACAAATAGTTGTTAGTTGCAAAAAAGTTATCCTTGTCGATCATATTTTTAACGATATTGCAGATTCTACTGAATGGATCAGTTACAATGAAACGCAAATATTAGGACGATGGTTATCGACCCATCATTACAGAAATGGTTAATGAAATTTTTACAGACTGTCAAGAAACAACAAACGTAAACATTAACACTAACTTTCTCATATTTTTCGTACAAATGAGACAGATATTTTACAAAATAAAATGCAGGATTGGGTCAAATAGACCCAAAAAGTATAGAGGGTTAATTCAATTAATTATCTTAATATTTTCTTAATGTTGTATAATGTGTATAATGTTCTTGTTGCTTCGCTGATTGACTGACCAATAACACAAATTGTATATTTGCAAACTGAATTTCAAGCTTTTGTATTTGGATCATTTAAGTAACATTCTACTTTTTAATTTTTTTGTTAATATTCGCATTTACACTTTAGATATTGTCAATTATTTGATGATTTTGAGTTATTTGCTAAAACATTTTTGCATAATGTTTTTATAAGTTCTTGTATTTAATTTAAATAGATCTTGTATAGCTTGTAATTTGTATTTGTATTTTTGTAACACTTGTATTTTGAAAAACGTGGCTGGAGATAAAAGTAATATATCATTAACTAATTGTAAGTGACATCATTAACTACGTGAAATATTTCCGAAAAATAGACAAAATTTTGTATTAAGTTTATCACATTTATCCTATATAAAGATATTATTGTTAGAACAAACTTTTGATAACAGTTTGTGAGATAAGAGATTATAACATGATCAAAGACAAAGAAAAAACGAGTTAAAACACATGTGGTATGTGGTAGTTGGTAGTTTATTGTGTATCTTTTTATCGTTTCGTTTACTAGAAAGTCTTATTTTACATTGGAAATAGGGTTCTTAATTATCTTCAAACTAATTAGTATTATTTTCGTCCCCTAGTATGTTACTTTTGTTCAGATCCTCCAAGATCGCAATAACTTCGCATAAAACAGACATGCAAAAGTAAACAAAACTTTTTTTCATATTTCGATATGTAAAAAAAAATATCTTAAAGGTTTCAAAAACTTTCATCAAGCTAATACTTCGTAAAAAATCTCTGAATATCACATGATTCTTAGTGGTTTACTTTGATGCCCTCCTTAAAATACTTATTATATAAAATTCAACCTGGAATCAAATGATAGATCAATGAACGTTTTCCCTCAAGGTATAATTTTCATTGTTATATCTTCAAAAGGTATTTGATAGCTAGACCAAATACAAAAAGTGTTATTTTTGTCCTCAGTCTCCCCTGGGACAGAAGCTGGAATATCTATCCAGATTTTCGGCAATGACCCGCAGGGAAAATGTTAGTCGTTAAACGATTTAGGTCAGTCGAAACTATGGAACCACTGAACGCGTTGCCCTCGTACAGAATTCATCCATAAAGCACAGCACAAAAGCTAACCCGCGGATATCTCCGGCTAACGTTATCAAGTCAGCGCGGGTCGAAATCAATTTTACCTTAATGAAATTTCAGTGTCACTCGCGAAATGAGTAGGGCGACGTAAATGGTGTTCCCTGTTGGTATAAAAAATGTCAGTCCCTTTCGATGAACCTTTGAATCACGCATTAGGTATACCCGAACGAGCCGTCCATTCCGACGTCCTCGACATAGTCGTTAGTTTTCCACGATAGAACCGAGCTGACAGTAGATGGCGGAATAAAATATTCATACTTCGATCGCGAGTTAATTCGTCCCTCCGGTGGCCGACGTGGATGTCTACTGTTTAACCGACCCAAAGGGATATTACGGACGAAATAATTGAACGACGTCGTCGCAAATTTCATGATACTTTGCACAATGACGCGCCAGATTTCCGAAATGCCTCTCCAGAGGTACACCGAATTAATTCGAAGACGATGTTACGATGAGAATAAGCGCAAGAACGAAATTCGAGTCGCATCGAAAATTCTGGGCAGAACGATATTATATCGGATACATCCCGCATTTATAGGGCGTGATATTGCAGAACGATTTCCGGTTCTTCGATTTCCGATCGATTCAATAGATTATTCGTTCCACTACGGAAAATTTGGAACCAGTAATACACGTTAAGAATATTTCGCGGCGGTCGGTTTAATTTCGTTGAACGATTTTCGGGATTTTTCACGGTCTGTATTGGAAAGTCTGCGTTCGATGGCGTAAATCCAGGAACACGTGTTGCTGTACGGGAGTGTTGGTGTCGCGACAACCGAACGAACGAATGGTTGTCGCGTCAGCTGGCGCAATTACCGTAGCCCACTCGGCGACGAATTAATTCGCGTGTCGGACGCATTACTCGCCGCGCGTTTACCTTCGTCAAGGCCAATTCGAATCGACCATGATTAAATCCAAATTACGTTTCGATCGCGCTAAAACCTTCTTCGTCCTGAAAGACGCCCTCGTTTCACCTACGAGGAACGCTTATCCATTAATTACGAGCAAACCGACCCAGCTGCGCCGCGTTAATTCGCGTCGAATACGTCGAAACTTTACGCGCGTCACTCGACCGTGAGTTTTCCGCCGCCGTCACTGGCGCTGGTCGTTATTCAAAAGCCGTACGACTCCGAGTAATTAATCGCCGGTTTTTGCCGCTCCGCTCATATTTTTCGACTTTATTTACGGAACACTCTGTATATTCAGCGACGATAATACGCGGCGCAATCAGCACCGCCCCTCCCTCGCCTCTCGACCTCGCCGCGCAATTTTGTACGTGCTCGCTCGACAATCTGAAAGGGGAAGGGAAGCTTTTTCAAAGAGCGATCGATCGATCAATCGCCTGCTCGACGAATCTGGCTGATTCTCGGGCGTTCGACCCTCCGCGATAGAGAGGATTCTTTCCACGAAAACGATTTTCAATTCGAGGAAATCTAGGCTACCGCCGCCACCTGCCTCCTCCGCGTAGTTCTTTACGGTTACAGCGAAATTGATTATTTATTTAATAAACAGGACGAATCCTATTTGTGTATAAAAGCGAAGATGACATGATTATGGGTATATGTAGTACGTCGATAAAGAGAAATGAATAATAACAGGAATATAAAGTACAAAAAGAAAAGAAAAATGCACTAAAAAGAAGAAATATTTTTGATAGAGGTTTAAATAACTGCGTTAGAAGAATTCCCTCGTTTGACTAAAAAATAAAAGGCTATCTCACAGAATTTATTATCATGGACGACTTATTACGAGACAATGGATTTTCGATGGCATAGGCATAGAGTGCATAGACCGTGACACTAAAAAGCTATTTGTAACACCAATTCCGTCCCCTAGATAGAAGTATTATTGCCTCTTATTTTAAATAAGTTGGACAGCATATGTACAAATTGATAAAAATATATAGGGTGAGCCACGCAACTTGTGCACCTCTATAACTTCCAAAATATGCGTTGCACGAAAAAATGTTGTGTACAAAAATTGCATGGTTTAAAGGGGTCTATTTATTTTTTTATAGGTGGAGGCGTTTCGGAGGTTTGAATGTCAACTTTGTTTTTTTAAATAGAATACTATAGTTTTTATATCAAAATATGGAAGAATATCGAATTCTGAGTAAAAAAGTATTCACCTTTATTAGTCCTACACCTAATAGCTAACGCGAAATTTCACTTTATTAGTCACGTAAACATCGCTGTCCCGCGGAAATCGGTGATAAGGTTGAATCTCTAACTTGATATTACGTGAAGAAAATTTTCAAGAAATAAAGTGAAGTTACTCGTTAGCTATTAGGTTTACGGCTAATAAAGGTTAATAGTTTTTTACTCAGAATTCGATATTCTTCCATATTTTGATATAAAAAATATAGCATACTATTTAAAAAAACAAAATCGACCTTCAAATCTCCGAAACGCCTCCACTTATAAAAAAAAATAAATGGACTACATAATGTACCCCTTTAAACCATGCAACTTTTGTATACAAAATTTTTTCGTGTAACGCAAATTTTGGAAGTTATAGAGGCGCACAAGTTGCGTGGACCACCCTGTATATCAACATTGTGCAGTGAATCATTCAGAAAATTTCGTTGATCTAATCACAGACCTACTTTGATCACTCTTTTCAATATTAAAAACTGTTTTGCGAATATCTCAAAAACAAAAAGGTAACCCCCAGGTATATACATATAAGGAAAAGTTGTTCAGACTAATGACTATGACGACATATTTCACTGTCATTCAAATCAGAGGTGGCTCCCCTAATCTAAATAATTACCATTTGCTCTAATAGGTTTGAACAACTTATATATATGATTACAAAGCAGCTTGTTTAAAAAGAGCAGATCAGCTGTCGTCCTATAAGATTCATCTAAGACTTTTCTAATAAAGCTTAAATTCTTAAACATAACTTTGCGCTTGTGAGGAATTGCGCGAAGAACGAGCAACGAACGAATTCAATTTTGGAACGCATAGATTTCGCTTCGTACTCCGCATCCTTGCCAGTGGAATATCCACCGACAACGCGCAATTACAAGTATTCTTTCGTATCGGAGAAACAAGCTTCTTACCTGGTAGCTTCCTGCAGCAACAGGTGAGGCGGCACCCAAAACTTCACCCTCAGCGCGAACCTTAGAGGCGCCACACCACCTCCGGTCTGCCTCTCTATGGGATTCCTCAGATTCAACCAAAGTTCTTCGCCCTTCGCGTTCTGGTACTTCAACCCGAAATAGTCGCACTCCTTGCTGATGCCCAGACAGTCGCACGCCTGCAAGCAAATCGGTATCCATTTACGACGAGTCGTTAGTTATCGCTCCGTCGGTTTTTACGCGCCGATTATTTGCAATTCGCTCGCGATCCGTTCGACGCTCAGCTGGTAGTTTATTCTCGCGCGCGTAATCTCCCGACGAAGTTGCGCACGGTTTTCTTTCCTCGGCGGACGTTTTCGGGATAATTAACTGTTTACCTGCGGGGCACTCGGCTTGGTTAATATGTTCGGAAACCGCGGGGCCGATTCGTGGGATAACGGGAACGCGGTCGGGCAAAGCGCGTAATAAATAGCTGGCAATAATTTAGAAAGTTAGCTCGCCACCCTTACCGGCCACGGTTCCAACCTGCCGCACACGCAGACGCCACTGAACTGTGTGCGCCGCGTCGCGTCGGTGTTCTTTTTCTGTGCTGCAGCATTTTCCATCCCCCATTTTTCAGAGGAGACCGAGTTTTCCGGCCCCGGAAAAATTCAGTCGGACGAGCGCCTTCGTATGGGCCGATATTCGTAAAACACACAACAGGCTTCTTGCAGCCGTGCGATCGAATCGTTGCGTTTCCTATATAAGTCAATTTTCTTCGCTCTCGCGTGCGACGCGAAGTCGGTCACGTGCGTCGCGATAAGGAAAATTCACGACAAAGAGAGAGAGAGAGAGAGAGAGAGAGAGAGAGAGAGAGAGAGAGAGAGAGAGAGAGAGAGAGAGAAACGGGGGAGGAAGACTCCCGTTGACCCAGCGGTAATAAATTCTCCAGCGCGATGTCAGTCCAGACAGTTTTTGCGAACTAAGGAAACCTAAAACGAATAGCCCAGCGAAAAGAATTATGTATCCATCTTCCAAGTTTTCGTTCGCGTAGTCGACGTATTTAGAAACGCAAACGCGAAAGTTTCAGCAATCGGATTAATTTCCTTTTTTTCTCCCTCTTTCGTGTCACCCCAACCAACGATTAGGAGAAAGTTGCCGAAATCACCACTTAAGGTATTTTATGTTAGATTATTCTATGCGAAATCGGACTCTTTTTGGCCTGCCATCTCAGATTTTCGTTGTCCATTGTTAATTAAAATTTTTTCACTAGCAGTCAGTACATTTTTTCTGTCACTAAGTTGTTCGCGTTTAATGCTAATATGTTTCTTCCAGATAAGTCAATTCCTAAATATTTTACATGGTTTGATTGCGGGATTTCTTTTTCATTGAAGTTGATTGGAGGGCAGGTTTTCCTACTGGTAGTGAAGGTAACGTGCGTTGATTTTGTTTCGTTTACTTTTATTCGCCATTTTTTGCACCATTGTTCTATTAGATTCAGGTTTGCCTGCACTTGTTCGGAGGCTTTTTCGACCACTGATTCGACCAGCCGCATGCTGCGCAAATAAGGCTGTATCCTGATTCGTACTACATATATCTCGAAAAATAGTTGCTAGAAAAAAAGTTCGAATACATGATTTATTTATTTTTGAACTGTGAATCTGGCTGTGTAATTAGTTTTAAAAAAAATGAAGGAATAGGTTTTCCACCCTAACTTCAAATAGTTTTTCGAATACTATACCGTATCAAAAGCGTATAAAAAGTGACGTGTTAAAATTTATTTATTTATTTATTTATTTATTTATTTATTTAAGAACTAGACGGGCGAAGCCCTTTACATGAAAATATTAAGTATAATAATACTTAAGACGTGGTATTTACAAATTCTTAAACTAACTTGCGAAGTTTACTCTTAAATAACGACATGTTACCTGAGAAAAAATCAATGTTGTCTACATATGTACTCGTTTCTTTGAGTATTCGATTAACTGGACTTAAGTGATCCATATATTAGACTTGTAGTTTCGGGGTATAAAAGGTTGTCTTTTTCTGACATTTCTCATTGGTACGTAAAAATTGATGAGTTCCAGTAGCAACGGACAGTCTACTTTTGCATTAATAATTTTAAAAAGAAAAATCATATCATTCACTATTCTACGCGCAGCTAAGGTTTTCATGTTGAGTTTTTCAAGAATTGAACTATAGTCATGATTGGAAATGGGTCTAGAAATGTGTAATTTATATTCTATGAATCTTAAAAATGTGTGTTGTACTCTTTCTAACTGATTAATATATTTTAATGAGGTAGGAAAGAATTGCGTTATGTCCCTTATTAGTTTTGATTATCCGGAGAATCCGCAAATGATTAAAAGCTTTCATCATTGCCAGAAATATTTGCGTTTCTGTTGTCGAAACCTGCACGAATAACTCGCGGGAAAAGTTCTCCTGTCCTCGACGTTTCAAATCTATTTAATCACAAAGCTTTAATCACGGAGGAACGTCGAAGCGCAGAAACCGCGAACGAACGGTGCACCGCCTGTTAGCTCAATAGCGGCAAAGCGAAGCAGCAGGTTTCCAAATGAAAAGCTTCGCGAGCAGATGAAGCGAATTTGTCGACGAGCGACTAGACTCGGTTTTACTTTCATTGACAAGACCGCGCGTATTCGTGCTTTCGAAGCAGCATTCGCGCCGCGATGCTTCTCTTCCTCTTCAACTTGACCGTATAATTTCGAGCGCATTCACCTTCGTGAGATGCGCCGCGCCACGCGACGGGACCGAGAGCTTTCCTTCGCGTATGCAGTTTATCGCACCTCCGATGCACCGCGCGGCACACGACGCCGGCACTCTGCATGAATATTCATATCGGCTCGACGGACCGTTCTGAAAAATCAGCGACACGACGCAGCCGAAGGGTGAGCCTCCATCCTCGTCGCGGGAAATTGCGAAAACCAGAGACGGGAAAAGCAGAAGAGGCGAGCGAAAGACGCTGCGTCGGCAACTCGAGCGTCGATGCGTTACGCTCGCGCGAAGTTAGCGCGTTGCTCTTGTCAGCATCGTCGCTGCTAGGCGACGAGGGTTCGGTTAATTTGTCGCGAATTGTACGCGCACGTAACCGCCGCAATTTCCCCGTAGGAGGAAAGGCATCGCGCCTCGACGAAAGTCGCTCGTTAGCGGCGTAGAACGTGCTCCACAATTTCGCTCGAAAACAACAGAAATTTCAAACATTTTTGCTTTGTCCTTTGGACGGGGCGGGGGGGGGGGGGGGGGGGGGGGAACTTCCAGCTCGCGCGTAACAAGAGAAATTGAACCGTAGCTCGGACACCGGACGGTCAGAAGTTGTCTTGCGAGCATCCAGCCGAATATCTCGCGCGTAAAAGTGGCACGCATCGACGCTCGCGTGCGCGCGGTTTCACGAGCGCGTGCCACGGCGAAACGGCGCGGCGCGGCCACGAAATGAAGCAATTTGCATTCGTGGCGGCGAAATTAATATCGCCGGCGGGTCGAATTAAATAAACTCGTTAGTCCGACGCGGCGCCAACAACAAACGAGCCTCGTATTGTTTTGCCGACGAATTCTCTGGACTTCTCGCCGACAGATTACGTGCTCGCCTCGCGTCGTGACCGAAAAACGACCAACGCGGCCAAGAACAGAGGCTTTTTTGCCTCCCGAAATACACCGGGCGTTGTGTGCGGGCGTGAATCCGCTTATCGATTTCCTGACTGTTACCATTAAAATTACCGGGAAAAGATGCAAATATCCGCCACGCCGCGCCGCTGGGCAATGCAACGTTATCGCTTCTTGCTCGGCGCTGCGTCCCTATCCTCCTCAAATATTATTCAAGCGATATTCGCTTTGTCCAAGGAGCTTCCCGTTGACGACGTAACGAGGTTTCGCTGTGCAGTTTACAGAACTGGATTTCCAGCTGCTTTGGCTCCCGCCTCGACGCCGCGGCAACTCGCAACGAGGGGATTTCTCCGTTTCGCGCGTCTCGAAACGTGACCGAAGTACCCGATGACGGCCAAAGGATGCGGGTGCGCGCATTTCGCGGCACGATTTTCTTATTTGCCTTCGGCTTTCGTGAAATTTCAATCGTGGCCCTGCCCCAGGCGTCGTCCTGGACGCCTAAGCGTTCAGACTCGCCGCGATTTTCTTCACTACGGGCGAAGAAATACCGAGCTCAAAGAGAGTACCACTGATTTCAGAGAAGCGAACGGAATGTCTCGTATTGGCAGTGTTGCCAGTGTCGATTTTCACTTTAGTACGTCCAAAAATTGAAAATAGTACGAAAATTAACGTAAAGGTACGAAATAAAAAAAAAGAAAACGACAATAGAAAAAGAAAAGCTTTACTGCAGAAAAATAAAAGGGAAGATAGATGCCTGTACATATAATTATGATACAATGAGAAAAAGTTACGCAAAGCTCCAATAAAATTTAATTGTGAATGTTCACATTAGATTAGATCATATGCATACTTGTGAATAAAAAAATGTTCGGAGCTGTCGTTTGTAAAATTTTAAAAACAGAATTGATGTAGTTATATATTTAAGGAAGAAAAGCAAGGGTTTAAATACTATACTTTAATCTTTTTACCTATTAGAAATTAAAGATCTCATTTGAAAAACTGAAGTTTTAATTTTTGATAAAGTACGATTTAGGTACGATATCAAGCTAAGTACGTTAATAGTACGACAGGCAACTAAATAGTACGTGTTTCGTACCTAAAAGTACGATCTGGTAACACTGCGTATCGGGAAACTTAGTGGAGGCGTGGCTTAGATTTTTGCCCTCTGGTGGTAATTTTGCAAACTACTGAAAGTAGGTCCTAGATCCAGTGCTGGGTACAAATCAAATAAAAAGTATTGGAAATAGTAATTGCAATACTTTTTTTCAAATAAAGTAGTATTTCAGCATTTATTTTATTTCTTAGTTCTACATAGAAGAATAATTGAAAATATCTATTTATTACACATGTATAGGAGCTATTAATTGAAGTAATATTTGCTGTGCGATGTTTTAGAAATAATTATTTGAAATAATAGTTTTCGTAGAATATATTAGGAATAAATATTTGAAATAATATTGTTTTAAGGATATATGAAAATTAATTATTTCAACTAGTATTTCATAGTATTTTACTTACATCTTTCTCTTACTCTATAATGTGTAAGCATAGTTATGAATGTCTAGATATATCCATAGCTTATTTCGGAGAAAGGTAGTGCTGAAGTTTCATTCCACTAATAATAGCAGAAATATTTATTTCAAGTAACTATTTTAAGTTCGTGCTGCGAAACACATAATTGAAATACATATTTCATATACTTGAGAGATTAAACAAATATTTCAAATAGCATTTCCACTAATACAAAAATAAATAGATATTTCAAATTATTCAAAATAACATAGTTTTGGAAATAATCTCTGAAAATATTTTTATTTTTTATTTCAAATACTATTTTACCCAGCCCTGCCTAGATCCCTTCAAACATTTCATTCACCATCAAAAATAGCTCTTAACCTCTTAAAAATTCTTGCAAATCCTTTCTTTGTGATTGTTGTATTTAAACGAATTAGAAAATACTTGATGTTCACGTGTCTATTTTTAACCAGCTATTTAAATGACCTACTCTCAGTGGTTCAATTTTCTGTCACCAGTTGGCGTACAAAAATTCTCAGTTTCCCAATAAAATTAAGTGGACGGTTCATTTTTCCTCCGCGTCGCGCATTCTTTGGAAGCTGGTTCAGAGGACGCGAGAGACCGAATGACCGAGGGCCACCGGCATCGTTTAGTCGTGGAAACCCGGCGCTGCAAAAAGACCGAGGGAAAATAAGAAACGGAACGAGTTATTAGAAGCAACCTCGCAACCATCCGCGTAACTTGTACGTATTTCTAGAACACCGCGGGGACTTCCGAGTTGCTCGTCCAGCTGGAAATCCAACAACTCTGGATCCTTGCTGGAAACTTGAAGCCGTCGCCGGCAACAAACACGAGCAAAGTCGTTTTCCGAAGCCGTACGAAACTATACTTCGTTAGCTCCGCTCGCTGGAAGATTGATATTTTCTAGCCAGACGCTTACGAGTCGTTCGGCCAGCGTCGTTCTTCGGTATCGCAGTTCGAGGAGCAAATATTTGAAGACTGAATCGTTATTGCGAGCACGCGACGCGACGCGAGGCGTCGAAGGAGACGCGGCAGGAATTGCAAATATGGCGAACCAGCGCGGTGCTTTGCCCTCTTCGAAGGCGAACTCTGTTTACTTCGTCGCGTTGGCGGAATCTCGTTCCGAATGCGACGGTATCGACGAAGATGCTTCGTTGCCGAGACCAATCACGAGCGACTTCGAATAAGGCAACAGTTGTCTTCGAGAAAAATGAGAGCAACGTCTTTCCTTAACTTATTAGACCAGGACCATGCGGGTACTTTGATAGAATTGACTATACGAGCGACAAAGGTTGCAACCGCTCGTTGTTCCCCGACGATCCCCAGAAGAGCAGTTCTCCTACGCTCTTTCAATCCGCTCTCCTTCGTTCCTTCGCAAGTTTTTCTCAAGTACTGTCAGTCTCTCGATGGACGACAGCTTAATGACTGTCGCATAATCGGGGTTCTTCGAGAACAGTAAGTAACATGGTTCGTCTGACCACTTCGGCACGTACCGCAACTTTTTTGACCTTCTCTTCTTCTGTTCCACTTTGCCTCTTTCGTCCTCTTTGCCCTCTCTTCCCAACCGCTTCCCTTTGCCGAGCTCTCGAGAGGGTCGTTAGGGAAGCCAGGACAAGAAGTTAAACGCCCCAACCCTTCTAAACTGTTTTTAGCTTTTCCTCTTTCCGCCAGAAACAAAACCACTTTGCTTTCCATTTTCCACGCATCCGATTTCTTCTTCTTTCCCTGCGTTTCCTTGCTCTTAATGAAATGGAAGTAAAACGGCATTTTTATAAAACGCGCGGTTCTGGAGTTGAAAGCTGTTTGCGAGCAGAAGACGCTGAACCGGCTCCTCAAATTCTTGGTCGGAAGCACAGTTTGACCTGAGACAGAAAACCCCGTAAAATGTAAGGTCTATTTAATACCCCGTCGATGCTTTAACTCTTGCGCTCTGCGTAGTTTCACTGTCCTGAAATGTCGGGAATCTCCCGAACGGATTCTCCTTCTGCAAGTATTTCTGCGAGCGTTTGAACGGCACTCTGCACACGACTCACGAAGCATGTCACAGATTTGTCGCGCGCTTTTAAAACTAAAACGTTTCCATCTTCGATGGAATATTTTTATACCGGACGAACGAAAAATTTCCATTTCCGTCTATCCATGATAAATAACGCGGCAAACTCGAAAGAACTCGCTCTACGAACCGTCTAGATAATGTGGAGAAGTCTCGTCCCAGCAAAAAACTTACGAAACGAATTTTCGACGATTCGATCTTGGAAGCAATAAATTATTCCTGCTGAGATCAGTATTCGTCGTAGTACAGTTGATCCTTGAAAAATGTGGATTTCAGCGATGTGAGTTTGAGGAACGGTGGATCCAGTTGTATCAGAATTTTTTTCCTTTTTTGTTTCTAGTTTTCCTCCTTTTCAGTCTACTTAACCTGAAGACGACGAGGATGGAGATGTTTACGATCATCTATTTCCATTTAATGAATAAATTGTATAAATTAATGATATATGTGTAAATAATATAATTATGTAGGCAAGTACAAGTGTACGAATTTCCTTTTTCCTAATATTCTTTTCCCTTTAACGCATTTTATTGTAACTAAAAAGACAGGAATAACACTAATAACACATACAGTAAAACCTCGATTATTATCCGACTCTATATTTATTGCATAGAATGTTAATAATTAGTAGAACGTTATTAAGTGATAGTTCAAGTTGCACTCGGAGTCCCACTGTACTCTTATATGTACCTTGTGTAATTATTAATAGAAACCCTACATAATTAAAAATGGGGATAATTGTGATTCAGATAATCAAAGTTCTACTGTACAGCATGTAAAATAAAGCTTTCGCGAACGATCGGTGTGATATTTTTATCCCCCTCGTTTTTCAAGAATCAGTTGTATATTATATTGTATAATATAGTTTTTGAAAATTATTTCTCAAGTCTATCGACGAAAAAATGTTAAAAATATTATAAATATTAAATTGCAACAGACATTAATAAAAATATCTATCGAATTATTTAAACATGAGGATATAATAACTACGACATCAAGTGAAAAAATCTTGCAAAGATTTAATAATTTCAAGCAGCTCCATAATTCATAATTTAACAATAATAATTATAAAAAATTTGCACAAGGCAGTCTATAAAATTATTGTTAAGAATACTGAAGGCTTAAATTGTCAATGCAAGTAATAATTTATTGCAAATTTAAATTTTACGCGATCCGATTAATTTCGTGATTCTGAATTAACCGTCATCAGTGGTATAAATGCAGCCGGGGGATCGATAGATCTCTCAGTCTGCCGCGATCCGCCGCCAGGAACGGATCGCCTTCGCGGGCCTCCAAGAGCCTCCGAGGTGGCCGAAGGATCTAGGGTGGATTAAACGGCCATGGAGGGACACCCTGGACCCACAGTGGACGCGGGTGGACACTGGTCATCGGGGGGTTTTCAACGGTATCGGGAGCGGATCACTTCCGCGGGTCTTCTGGAGTCTCTGACGACCACCAGAGTCATCCACTGGATATGCAGTGGCCATCGAAAGAGATTCAATTGTGAGGTTTTATATTTATTTCATTTACTAACTAACCATCTTTCACACGTTTCTTCGAAGGGATTAAAATGGTTCGAATTGCCTATGCAATTCTTTCAGCGTCGTTATCTCTTTCTCTCTTTAAGCAATTCAGAATTGACATTGGGTGGTTGGAATCACCCGTGCGATTCTTTCAACGTCGTTCTTTCTATCTCCCGTCTCTCCATCTTCCTTGGCCACTGACCAAAACTCTTAGAGCCATAATTAAGTAGGGTAATCTACTAATCAATTTGATGTTTCGCTCTAGGCCCCAGCTACAAGAAGTATCAAAAGAAGACACATCGGACGAAGACGGCGCGACCATCGTAGGATTTAATGTAGGTTAACTTAACTTTGGTCTAAGATACCTAAGTTTAAGATTGTAACACTCGACGTACAATTGCCGAGCTATCATTTCTTAGTTTTCTTTGCTCGGAAACTCGCTCCTCGTCCCTGGATGAGGAGATCTCTGCGTCTTTCGATAGAAGCAAGTACAATCGGCTGTGGGATCGATACCGATGGGTCATCCCACGGGAGTGTGGTCGAGGAAAAAGTATCTCGAACGTAGGGGAGTGCGTGGTAACATGTATCTGTCTGCGGAAATCCCACGGGGGCAAGTTGCCCTCTTGGTCAGTCGCCCGGAACCAGATCCACGTTTGCGTGGCTCCTGGGAGAGTGCAGGGAGGGGTCTGTTCGTGAGGTACCGATATCACTTTCCTCTTCACTGAGCTCTCAAGGTGGTAAGATCTGCACCATCGAATGCCAGTTCTCAGATGCGACGCGATAGAGTCCCCATTTCTTCTTTCTCATAATGATAACTTGGCAATTCTTCGAACTGAGGAGCTGGATGGAACTTTGAATCCATTCATCTCCGAAGTTCGCTACACTAAGATCCGAGCCGAAGGGATGGAGGGAACTCTGATTCCTTCCATTTCTGAGGTTCGCTAGTTTAAGGTTCAGACTTTAAGATTTTTGTAAAGAAAGATCAATGGAACTTTGATTCCGTCTATCTCTCTTTGGGCTTCCACTCGCAGCAACCTCCATGCAGTGAGACCTGGCCAAGCGATAATGATCGAGCTAAATGACTGCGAACTTGCAATGAAATAGATTTAAGATTGTAGTTTTAAGATAAACTTCATAACTACCAACCTATTATGAACACCCTCAAGATTAATACTCTTGAAACCTGAAGAACTTGTGCAGACTTGGTATTTCTTCATAAAATTCTTAATGGTTCCATCTGTTGTCCTCAACTGCTTGAGCTTGTTAATTTCTATGCTCCTGCAAGGTCCCTCAGACCCTCGCTCACATTTTATCCTCTTAGATACACCTCGAATTTCTCTAACTCTGACCCAATTAATCGTGTATGCGTATTGGCCAATGTTCTAGGTGGTGATTTGGACCTATTTTGTTGCTCCATTTACTCCCTAAAAATGCAAATTCTTAAATCTAACTAGCGTATCTTTTATTTACTCTTATTCACTTTGTCCTCGATATAATTTATAGTCTCTTATCCGTCTTTTTGTACACTAATGGGAATTTATTCCCGTGAAACAGAAATAAATAAATAAATAAATAAACTTAAGAATATCATAATTACGAAATATACTAAAGACTAAGTATTACTAATGCAGGAATAGCTTGTGATAATGTCGTATTCCCTTAATTTATATTTCACTTCTTAAGTTTGATAATCAGGACAGAACATACCTATACATATACATAGCTTGAAATAGGATAATAGATGAAATATAAAATGTTCCACTAAATTGTGCAGGAGTCGGTAGAACTTTGAATATTTTCAAAGTCACAGAATCTTATACAAATTTCTTGCATTATACATTTTCCGCGTTATGAACATTAAGTCGATGGTCCCTCCAGTTGATTGTAAAAGTAACGGGCTTGCAAAGGATCGCAGTAGCGCAACATCTTCGATTTTTAGTTCGTTCTATTTAGCAGCATCTCGTTGCAACAAACTCGCCTCACGATAATGCAGAACCGGTGGATGAAAGAGGACGGAAAATAAGTCGAAGAAGCTGGAAAAGTCCGAGAGAAAAGCGAAGGCGCGAGTGTCGCGGCGTATTGGTTTATGCGAAGAAACAGGTACTCGACCGGAAATATGATAGCATTCTTCGCTCCCCGGTTCGTTCCTCGCCCCCTACTTCGCTTCTTTTTGTCGCTTTACCCTGCATCGAGTTCAATAAGTATCGACTTTGCATTTAGTACATCGATACAGCTCGTTTCTTGGCTACGGACACTACTGCCGCAACATGCTCGCTACATTTCACGCGGAGGGAACATTTATTCCTCGCGACTCGCGTTCGACGTTATTGCGCTACGCGCAATTTACAAAATCTATAGGAATTAGACGGGAATTGCTGCTGTAACAACTGACGCGTTTAACTTTAACGGACGGAGATGGCAGCGAGACGTAGCGACGTTGAAGACAGTACACGGGGTGGAATTAATTTTAATCAGTACCTCGCAAATAGCTTTTACGTTGCTACCTAATGCTGTCACGATCCTTAACAATCGCATTCATTGCATAATTCTGCGAGATTACGTAATATTCGTACTCTGTTATTTTCTCTCAATCGTTGTGCAATCAATTACGTGTTTCCTGCTCTTTTCCTATTATTGAAAGTAATACGTGCAAATGTTTTTCACAATTAAACATTACCGACACGCGATCGCGAATCGAAGATGCAAACGCTTGTTACCGCTTATCTCATTTTGCTTGACTAGAATTTATTTTCTGATTTGTTTGCAACGTACACATTTTTCGTTGTACGTGCGTCAGTCCATTAATTTTTATTCCTCCTTCGTTTCGTTCGGCGCACAGTAAAAATTCACTATTTTTAATATTTTGTTCTGATACAGTTCGATACAAATTTTAGTAGAAAAATCCTAGGAATTTATAATGGTAAAAAGATTTTGGTTAATGGAATAGCAATTAGAAGAATTAAAGGAAGGTTCAAATCGCAATCTATATTCTACATTCTTATTTCTTTCTATTACTAAGTACAACATTTCAGAATTTTTCCCAACCGTTCCTTTTTTATTCACAATGTTTTCAAAAGAATTACGAATCGTGCGCGATTTTGATAGCAATCCAATTTTGAACTGTAGGTGATAGCGCAGTTTTAAGTAACTTCTTCTGGAAGTTATAGCATAGTGTGTACTTGATTTAGTATTGCTAAATCTGGCTATGCTTTGTTATAAAACATTTACTTAGAATTTTATGGAAGCAGATTTTTGCTTTCTTGTTGGAATTTGAATTACTTAATCTATAGCTATTTTTAATTTTATTCGTCTTTAATCTTTTACGAAATTCGTTTCTGGACACTTTGTGTATAAAATTGATTAAATTATGATGACTGAAGAGTGAATTCTATAATTAAAAATTAAAAATTAAAGTTTAGAGAGTGTTTTCGTCTTTAGCTTACTGTACTTATTTTAACAAACATACCATTATGTTTTATACTAGTGAAACAAAAACAATACAAACATTGATGAAGTAACAATATAATATTTTACTAAACTTCATCTTCGACAAAATAGAAATATATGTATATTTTTCTGTATAATATAAATATAATGTGTATTTTCCTGGAATATGGAAGTTTGTCTAAAATTTAAAAAATTACTTGGAACTGCTGCACTGTGCGGCGGGCCACAGGCGAAAGGATAGAACACGACCAAATTTGCCTATCAGATGTCAAGTACGTACCAATTGCTTGAATCGCGTATAAATGCTTGCGGTGTATAATGAAACAAGCGTTCAGGTACAGTGCACGAAGCGGTTAATTAGGTCGACAAGCGTTTACGCGGTTCGCGCTAGCTAATTAGACCTTTACGGATTTTATCGATGTGTGCGCCGTTAATTAGTCCCAGAGATTCTATTTATACTGCTCCGAAAAGTTGAAGTCAGTCAATAGTTCGGAGTAAGAAGAATTCGATATCAACCGCAGGAACGTTTCCGCGAAGCGCTCGCTTTTCGTCGCAAGTTTGACGAGGCGACGCCGACGTTCGTCCACTTCCAGCTTCCCTCAAGAATCCCCACAATAATTTATTGTCTTCATACCGTTAACGTGGAACTTTTTTATTTGTTTTCCGGGCCCTCGTAAACGCCGGCGAGAGTCAAAGTTCGAAGGCTCGATAAAACGAAAACCGAGTGCGACGAGCAAAGTTTTCATTCCCTCCCCCTTGCAGACGCCGGTGCTTTTCTCGTTCCATCTCCGAGTTGACTTCTAATATATCGGCGACAACCAGAGAGATTTCTGCGCCAGAAAATTGGTCTTCGAGGTAGTTCTCGATGACGCTCGACATATCATTTATCGGAAAATCCTGTAACTGAAATTTTCCGAGGCCGAAACGGACGAAGCGAATTGGAAAGAAGGAAACTTTCTTCTCTCTCTCTCTCGGCAAGAACGTCCATTTCTTGGATTTCTACTGGGAAAAATCAAACATCGTCCGTTCTCCTCCAACCTATATATTGCGCTGCTCGTACGTATCCTCGAATTTAATTTGCGATCTAGAGTTTCGAACGTGCCGGCACCCTATGTTCACCCGATTCGTGGCGCGGAGGCAGCGAAGGAAAGGAAG
Source organism: Perdita meconis (assembly GCA_030770465.2). Classification (NCBI taxonomy): domain Eukaryota; kingdom Metazoa; phylum Arthropoda; class Insecta; order Hymenoptera; family Andrenidae; genus Perdita; species Perdita meconis. The sequence continues at coordinate 7,910,231 of JASKOS020000007.1, forward strand.
AAGTTTTCCTCTTCGCCGGCAACTTCGAGGCCCCCGCCAATGAAAGGAGAACATCGTACTTTGTTCCCTCCTTCGCTTCGAGACAAACTTTCCATTCGCGGAGCATTATCATACGTAATGTATGCGCGCGAGGCCTCTCGCAAAAAGCTTGCCCGAAAAAATCGAGACTTTCTCGTCAAACTTTCTACGAAACACTGTGCTACGCGAACCGAAAACGCGACGATACTCCGTCGCCGTTGTCTCGTCGATTCTCGCGCCTCGTTTACGAAATTTAATTAATGACAAATTATTTCGGTTCGATCGAACACGCCCCGGCACCGTTCGACGAAGCGCGCGGAGAAAACAACGTTGAAAGTGTTATTTAAACTCGGCGGTAATCGAGACGTATCTTGTTTCTCTCGGAAAACCATATTCCGTGAGAGACGGAGATCGTAACAACGGGAATACGGATATTATCCGAAGTTATGGGAATGTAAAGCGTAACAATTACGCTTCGTATTGAAATTTTTGTTCGGACGGCAACGTTTTCCCTCTTTCCACGCTCGTATTTCACGCATCGACCTCGCCGACGGCTTTCTGGTCCGCTGAACTAACAGCGTGCAATATTTCATCCTCGGAGAAGTTTCTTAAGTGCAGCGCGGTTTCGAATGCAGTCGGCGGCTCGCGCGGCGAAAGAAAGAGCGGTGGAAAAGCCTCGTTTCCCTCGATGGCCCGATTTTTGGTCCCGCCTCCGAGTGCACGAGCGGCTTTTAAATTCGCGCACGCTACGATATCTCGAGTGCACTTCTACCCGCGTTCCTTTATCGCTCGCGGAACGCGTGTCAGATTTGCATAGATTCCTACTTTGCGAGCGGCTGCCTGAGGTAAACTCGTTTTCGTTTCGCGCTCCAAACGGGAAGACGCGTTTTCATTTTTTGGAGTCATCTGCCGCGAGCGAGCCGTTGACCGTCACGTTTCGTCGACTAATAGCTGCACACAATGTTTCTCCGCGGTTTCCGTCCGCCACGTTTCAATTTTGTAGATTGTAGACGAATCTGAATGTTAGTGGCACGCAGTGTTGCCATATTGGGCGATTTTTAAACAGAGTTGTCATTATTATTTTGAAGAAACCGCAAATTGGAAATTGGACGATTTCAAATTACAAACTGAAATCATTTTGAACGTGATCCAGTTTCTAGAATATTTTACGATTTAGAACAATTTTCAAACATTTTAATACTTAGATATATCATAATTATTGAGGAATGTTGCAATAGAACTCCTATTTACAGATATTTCATTGGTAGCATTTATAGTTTTATGTTTCTCTTCGTCTAATTCAATTGTGGAAAGATTTTTTTCTAGAATGAATACATGTGGACAGATAAATGTCCCAATTTCTGCTCATTTAAGCGTTCACTCGTCCTGAAAAGAGTATAAAAGTTTGTTTGTAGTAAAAAGTTGCAAAGTAATTGATTAATACCTCGATAATGAGTCAACTAATTAAAAAATATTTTAAAAAGATGTTATATGACGTTTAATTATTAATAATTCGATGTAGTGCTCTAAATGTCCGTATTTCTCCTCACGAAAAATGACGATTACGTATTTCTACCAGAGTTGTGCTAATTGAATTATATTGTAATTGAATTGCATAATTCAATTACATTGTAGTTCAATTACTATATAATTGAACTACAATATAATTAAATTATATAATTCACACTTTTCAAGTAATTCAATTGTTATTTACGGTAATTTCGAGTGTAGTTTAATTATAATGTAATTGACGTGCAAGATAATTTAAATATAATGTAATTGAATTACAGCTCAGAACTCCGAAGGAGTGTAGTAGATGTTGATATTTATCTTTCGTATCTCTATACGGCGTATTTCTCGTTGATGTCGTTTGAATTTTGAAAAAATGTAACGCAGAAAATTATGTCACCAATAATAATTTTTCCTGTTTGAAATCTTTATGTGGTTTTTTTACACGTTATAGTTTTTCGTTTTGACTACCTCTTAATTCGTAATTCTTAATTCGTAATTCAATTATATTGTACTTCGTAATTATACATCAGCTACAATTATAAATTGGATTGTAATTTATTTGACTAAGAGATTGGAATTACGAATTACAATGTAATTGAATACGATGTAATTAAATTACTTTGCAATTCTAATTCATGGTTTAATTCAATTATAATTCTGCACAACTCTGATTTCTACTCACCATTTGAACCAATTTCTGCTCACGCAATATGTTGCATCTTTAGATTCGAATAAGTTACATGTTTTGCAGTTAGGTTTTATAAAATAATAGTAAATAAAGCTGTTTATAATTTCAGGATAAATATTTATTCAAATAACAGTAATTAATTAATTTCTACTAGGTTCAATATTAGGTTTCCTGCTTCATTTTTTTAAATTTAACTTTCTCTTAATCTTTTTCCTTTATTTTTACTGCTGCTTTTTCATGAATGATCAAATAACTTATAATTATTTTTCTACAACTATAGTACAAACGAAACATTTACAGTAATAAGAAAAATATGAAGTGATTACGATTTAAGTATGATTCGCCACAAAACATAAATTAGAAGTTGCATTCAGAAGAACCTTTGCATTTCCTGAACCGCGTTGCAAGAAAAGATTGCGGAGTACTGATCGCAGCGACTATGCGTTTAGAGCGACGGCTCTAATGTTTCATCCGTGACAGATTTACCCAAAGTGATTTGTCTCTAGTGTTCGTCATGAACCATCGCGAACCGTCGTCAATCGTCATTTGAACCGTCTCAGATTTTGATAGCAGGTTTTATCGGCGACGAATTGAACCGCGGAGAAACCTGTTCGTGAACGGTCAACTATTTGTCGATAATAAGCAGAGAATAAGCAGCGCCGTGACTATGGGAAAGATGCCTGGAGCACTTTCCAACCCCGTGGCACGAGACAATCCCGATCTCCGTTCAACAGTATGAATCGATTCCGCCATTTGCATACCGCGGCTCCCTTTAAGCGAATCCTTTCAGTCTTGGCAAGGATGTGCTTTTATCAGAGATTCCTTGAAAGCCAACCGTCTCTAGCTGGTTGCAAAAGAATCTAGTGGGGTATCTTGTTCCGCCCCCGTAGCCCACAAAAGACGTTCGGATCGAGGGAAATCTTCCAGCGGAGCCGGCATGCTAACCAGACAGCTCTCGCCTGACTTCCAACGCCGACGATTAAGGCGGAGGGAAAAGGTTCAATGAAAATCATCGTTTCAAGGATAAAAGCGTCAAATTGTTTCCTGGAAGCGAGGATAAAAGAAACGGAAACAGGTACAGCGATCCGTTGGCCTTACGGTGCTCCTCGAAGGAAAAACAACCAGAGCAGGATAAACGTTTTTGATTCCGCGCGAAGACTACGGAACGAGATAATGCGAAGGACGATTTTCCAAGTATGCCCGCCGCGTGCGTTCGCGAAGGAGAGAAAAAAAGAAAACAGTTATCCGACGATATTTCTTCGTTTTCCAAGCTTTACGCTCCATAAAAATGCCGGATATATCGGCCGTATCGCGTCGCGTAGCGAGCGTGCCTTGTAAATACAGGAGTTGCCCGCTTAGCTGCAACACTTCGGGACTTTATCGTTGCAACTGTATTCCAGGAATTTTTTTTCTCCGACCAGCTCGACTCTAAGTGGGTTAGGATAGAACAAGAAGCCTTCCAGTACGACTAGGATACTGATAAGGAGTTTTGGCTCCATTTGTTTAGTTTAGTAACGTAACGCATAGGGTCAGAGCATGCGACCGGAGTTTGAAGCCAGTTCCAGCGACGGAGTTGCAACTGACTGATTCTGAGCAAAAGTCGTTACGGCTAATCGAGCACTCCTGTATTTCGCTCGCATCTTTCTAATGATTTTCGCGCGTTATCTCTACATGGCATCGAGTTATTTAACGACGAATGCGACACTGCTGAAAGGTCGCATGAGGCAATTCTCCTCAGCGAGAGAAAGGACGGTTACGTTTGGCTGAATGTTTCGCGGTGTTCAAGGATTCGAGGAAACCGGAGTCCCCCTCGTTGAAGTTTAATTACGTATTTATTAATTAACACTTTTGCGACCGAAGATGAAGCCTTACGTCGTTTTAAAGTCTTTAGCTAAATACAGGCAACATAGTTCTACGTCATTTTAAAATTAGCGCAGAACTTTGCCGTACTCAGTTACAGACTTTTGTCAATCATTCTTTTCGTTTTTATAACTGTTATTCGAAGTTCATGATATGTTTAACTTCACAATCGCAAATAAGTGGAATCTTTAGTTTTATGACGATGTGTATACAAAATCTTCGCGTTCGAGTCAATACCTTAGATTATAATAATAATAATAATAATAATAATAATAATAATAATAATATTTTATTTCCAACGGGATGACCGTATGTTACACAATGTAGGTAAATGGTAAAATATAAATGAACACAAAAACAAATATAAATAAAAATAGAAAAATTATATAAAACGAAAAATAGATAACAATAAATATAAAAATATTTAAAAAATCGGCATGAATTGTTTAATCAGGTTGTATTTCGTATTGCTCTACGCGCAGAGTTTCTGAAAGCCGTAAGGGAATCAGAAAAGAAGTTGAAATCATTATTATAAGTTTATAAGAACCTATTTATAGTGTAGTTAAAAACCAAGCAAGTATTCTTTTTGTGACTGAACCTGAAAAAATGGCAAAAGTCTATCACACGATCACTCTGAATTTTCTGAGCAAAATGCAAATTAATACTATAATAATAGATCTTGAGATCATCAGCATACAGTATAAACTTATCGTAACAGTGAATACATTCGAACGGATCGATAAGAAACGAAGGAGATCTCAATACATATACGGAAAGTTATTCTCAGGCGGCAGATTCCGTAGCGATCGGTATCGAAAAAGTCCGTGCCTCGAATTAAGGAGTCGATCGAAACAGCGACACAAGCGGAAGGCAATAAGATGTAAATCGACGAAATAGGGAAAAAAGACGAGGAAGATTAGGAGGAAGGGAGGTTCTGGAAGCTACGAACCGTTTATTCGAGTCGAATGCAATGGAATTCGTGTTCCTCGGTTCCTCGCTCGTCGGTGCACGTATTCCGTCTTTCCCGACGGTCCATCGGTACACGTCCAAGCGTATTTTCGCCCTCCTGGAACCCCGCCTATCCCCTATACATATACCCCGTTTCGCTACGCCCCTTTATCGCCGATGTGACACACGTTTCCACCCGTTTGCTCGTTAATTCCGAGATACAAGCGAAACAGCTGATTGCACAAGGCTCCAAGTTCTCGCAATCCGTCAGAAATTTCGATCGGATACCAGTCGTAGCTCGGATACGTCCTGACTCCCGAGTAAAATTTATTGGCGATCTTTCGCTCGTCCCGCGCTAAAATCCTCGACGAATACGAAACGAGGACGGTTCGCGCATAGTAAATAATCGACAGGCGGAAAATTGGAGAGTAACGAGCGCCGCGTCAAACAAGAGTTCGAATTGACCATCGCGGCGTCGCGACGGTGGTAAAAATCGTCGGTTACGTGTTCGATTTGCGGAATGGGAATAATCGATTTTATAAGACCTCGAGTTATTTCGAGCCGGGGGCAGACAGTAAGAGGATTCGCGCGTATTTGCATAATCTGTCCAAGAGGATCCGTATTGAAGATGGAAGGTTGAAGAGCCATAAGCGCCTTTGTCGTGTTTCAATAAGGAGGAGTCACGAGTCCGGGCCAACCGGCTTAATATCGAGTTCTGAAGGAAAATTACTCGCGTTAGAGGATTTCGAGGTGCTCGTAGCTCGGAAGCGTGTTTCGCGAAGATCATTCCGAAATTTCGCGTCGAGCCGACTGCCGACGGATGTAACGCAATTACTTCGGGTTTCGTCGTAACGCGCGAACTTCCGCTCGGCGAGAATCGGAGCGATAAATTGTCGTTTTCTTTTTCGTTTGTCGCGGGGAGGCAACCTCGCATCTGACACGCGAGTAATTGCACAATAGGAGTTGGTCCTACGGGCGCGCGAGTAAACGAAGCGCTATTCCGAGATTAATGTGTGCACCAGACGAGCTTTCGGTATGCATTAATTATCCCTTCTAATCACCCTGGCAATTACGCAACACAACCCACCAACTGTTCGTCCGTCTTCTACGCGCCACGAATTCTGCGTAGTCATTCCAACGATCGTGCCGACTGCAGGCGAAACGTGCTGCGCCGATTAATAACAGCCTCGTTCGAGGACAAGAAGATTCGTAGACGCGTTCGTTGCTCGTCGGACTTTTCTAACGGGAAAAAAAAGTCCCAACGGTATGACTCGCGCGAGTAAATAAACTCGGCGCGAGTGCGCGCATCGTTTGAGCTTCTATACCATGCAAATAAACCAGAACGGAGCGTTCGATATTATTTTCAGAACATTTTACGAGCTTAAGTTGCTCCCGGAAAAACGACTGATAAAACCGACGAACGACCAGGGCAAAGTGTAACGTGCAAACACTGGACGGGGCCGCTTGACTCGATTAATTTCTCCCCCTCCTCTTTGTCAAGATGAATTTACGCGCCGCGCTGGGCAAGAAAATCTTGGGAAACACGGGAAATATTCTGTCGGGAGCTCTCGAGAGAGCCATTAATCGTTCAGTGAAATTCGAAGGCCATCGGCTAGCATCCAATACTCGTTAACATGCTCGTACCGAGCGATACGTTAAGAGTTTTCCGAAGATCGGGCAATTAAGTGGTGCGCGCGTAAAAAAGTTTCTCTCGACGTCACGTTTCAATTCAATGAACTGGGGGGAATCGAACGCGTTTGTGTCGGAATTAGCCGTTCGGGATGCTAGATGAAAAGGTCTGGACGAGAAATTGAACGAGGCAGTTTTCACGTGCACGGCTCGTGGCTTGATACTCTGACGTAAACGTATTGCTTGAACAGTATGCGGCCCACGCACACAACAACTCGCAGCTGTACTTACACGAACGAGGCGTTGCCTCGAACACGAAGCATCTGGATACGGTTAAATCGATGGATTTATAAATATCGGAACGAGTATGACAAGTGTCCTCTCGTTACAGTGTTAATTATATTACATCGCGACGATGTAATTTTCCATTGTCCATAGACGGTACAGAAAAGTTGCTTGCGTTGAAAGAGCTTGTGTTTAGTAGCTTGTACAGTGGATAACAAAAGTAAGTAAACACTATGTATTGCAAAAAGTGCTGAAATAAAGGAATGAAGAACGTTTTGTTTATGTTTACAGTATTCTCTCGCTATATGCTCGCCGTTTTCGTCGCTTCATCGAGCCACTCTTCAGTTTCACTATAATGATATTACACATACACATGCTATTGCTCCATGAAGCGACGAAAACGGCGAGCATATAGCGAGAGAATACTGCCGCTACTTAGTGTTGCTGTATCCGTTCAAGTGTCAACGTTACACACAGTTTTCTGTAATCTACTCTTAGTGATCGTTCCAAAAATAAGTTAACATTTATAATTTATTAAGTTTTGTTGTATATAAGACGTTTTTCGTGTGTATTTATAAAATATTATTAGAATTAGGGTAAATGACCCAATTACGGACGGATTAGTGATTCCGTGGGCTGATTGTTGCTAAAAAATCATAATAAACTATTGATGATTCCTAGAAATCGTGTCCTTTAATAAGTGCAATTCTTCCGAAATCCTCAAATAATAATTCTTTTACGGAATCATTAACAATAAACGAAATACCAAAAAAAAGGAGAGAAAAGAGCTGTTGCACCTATTACGGAGTCTTCAAAACAGAAGCGCTTATGTTACTGAACACTTTAATTTACTTTCCTTTTTTTTGAATATACGCAGTTTATTCCATAAAAGCACACTATTAATTTTTACTTACGTAAAAATGCGACTTTTTAGCACTTTTATTTAGACTGTTCGAAAAATCGTGCCTAAAATACCCGGTCCAGCATTAAAATATAAAATTGAGTACATAGAAGTGTGTAAAGCAAAAAACTTTTACCCCTTCGAATAAAATAGGAGTTGTTAGTATATTATAAAAATAATATTTCAGGTATTGTGCAAATAGAGTGTCTTTAACACATGAATATGTAGCAACCCAATAATTGGGACAGTTACCCTATTGTATTCAAATATATGGAAGCGAAGTATGTATGAAAGTTTAAATTTATATGTATTTTTTTTTAAATATTTTAGGTCATGTGGTAGGTTTCTTCATAGTTTTGACGTTTACTTCATTTCATGAAAGAAAACTTCCACAATCAAAGCGACTGACAAATGAAAAACATAAAATTATTATTAAAATACACAAAGACGTTTTTAGTTTCAACTTCAGTTTATGTATAGAGTCATTCGGGGTAAAAGCACGCAGCGGGTAAAAGTACGCAGTGCCGTTTTCTCTGCGGGGGGTGAGAGGACGGGGACGTTGGCTCGTCAGGATTAGGCGCGCGTGGGCCGCCATTTTGTGTCAACACCTGTTGAGCGGTGCGAGTCGCGCTTTGTGAATTACAAGTAAAACCTTAAAATTCAAAAAGTTTGTGGAAGTATTATTTATGTATTCTTAGAGGTAAGTTGTATTTGTTGATTTTATATAGTTATTGAACGATTTTTTCCACAATAACATTTTAACCTAACTTTATTGGAATTTGAACTAGTATTGTTTTGGTTACCGGTCAAATGGGGTAAAAGGACGGGGGTAATAGTAAGCACTAGTATTTAGGTCACTATCTACTTGTTTTTGAATTCTTAATAATATTTGGATTAAAAACATATCTGCTCTGATAAAGGCTTGAGCATAATTTCGTTTTGTTGAATCTATGAAAAATTATAATTTTATGATAGTTTCCTAAATTTGAAGTTCCTAATTTTTATTGTTTTTGTCATCTTTAGCTTCATTTATTAAAGTAAATATAAAAATATGTTCCATCTGTGTATTATTTGTTCATTTTCTTTTACTACACCTGAACGCATACTTTTAACCTACATGCGAACTTTTACCCACTCGACTGCGTATTTTTACCCACATGTCGGGGTAAAGGTACGCAGTCTGACCAAGTCACTGTTTTGCTTAATTTAAAAAAAAACCGTTTGGCCTATCGTCAAATACTCGTTGCATTTTATGAGTCTATTAAATATGCTACCGATAGCGCAAAAAAGTGTTCCTAATATCATGGTAGTTTCGGTTCAGTGAAGCAAAAACAGCAAAAGTGCGTGCTTTTACTTCAAATGACTCTACTGCATTTTCTAGCATAATTGTAAACTTGAGTATATGCCCGTTTTGTACTTAAGTAAATAAATAAAATTTTCCTGAACCGAAAAGAAAGTGTCAGCGGCGGTTAACAAAAACAGCGAATCCAGAGACGAGGTAAAAATAATAGCTCGCGGATTGAGAATGCACAACGAGAATTTACGGGGAGGAATTCGCGAGAACAGAAAGTACGGGCAGATTTTAGGAAGTATCTACGTGCAGCTCATGGTAATGCACAGCGATTCAATATTAATGCCGTAGCGTAAGAAGGTCTTCTCCTATTTCGGTTGCATTGCCGGAGATACGATTGCGTGCGCTTTAAGAACAGTAAAAAGATAACGCGAACGCTTCGGAACGCGTATCATTGAAACTCGTGAAATCCACAAGTTTTATCGATCCCTCGCCTCGTTACCTTCCTTGAAAATCTGTGTCACCGAAACGTCCGTGTTTCAATTTTCTGGCACCGATATAACGACGTTCCCGATTGTAGTGCTATTCGATTGATTTCCAGGGCGTTCGAAAGGTTTCTCGTCGCGCAAAACAATTGTCGACTCGTTCGAGTATAAACGGGAGCTTGTCTCCAGTATCCTATGGCCTGTTTCGCGTCTCGCCTCGCACCCGAACACAAAACGGAAGAATGGAAACGCTGAATATGAAAGAAAAACCGATTATTGTCTCCCCTTATTTCTGGTCACAATTTTTTCTTAACATTCGATGCAAAATTTTTATCAAATAAATACTTATTGCAACGATACGAATAGGCTTTTCCTGTCATTCTGTTATTATATTCAGAAATTTTGCTTGTAAAGCGATAGTTAATTAGTATTCTGATTTCTGATAGTAATCAATTTGATTTGTACTTTGTACTTACACTATCCGTTCATTAATTTCAATATACCTCTAGATTCGTCGACCTTTCTGTAAAAGACAAACGTTGTACAGTGGACTCCCATATAACGCGAGTTCTTACAACGCGAATTCCTATAACGCGACAAAGATATTGCGACTACTGTTTTCATATAACGCGATTCTTCGTACAACGCGCTAAATAATAAAACATTGAAGCGGCCGTTATCAAAAATAAATAATCGATAAAATAATTCAGCGTGGAAATGTGACAGCGCGACTTCTAACGGTGATTTCTATAAAGAAATTCTGTTTCCTTTTTACCTACCACATGAGCATAAAGATGAATATTATCTTTACATAAATTATGTAATATACGTGCTTCGATACAAATGTCGTCTGCGATCATTGCAATTTCATGTCAGTGACGTTGCCCAATTTGTTTATATTTGTGAAAAACATAGGGCCGAGACCAGAAATGGGCAAAAAAGTTATTTAAATAAAATCAGATGACAGATAACGTCACATTTATACGCTATCCAAACATAGAATGGAAATAACCACAGAAAATAACGCGATTCATCTTTATTCGAGGCTCATGGACGAAAATAATTTATTCAAAATGAAGTTAGTTGATATAAAAGATAATTTTTTCATTCTAAGCATGGATCTAGTTACCACTAATTAATTAAGAATAAAAGGACTTAGATAGAGTTTAGATAGTTCAAATATTAGAATATTAAGGGAATAAGGGAGTTAATTTGAAAGAGAAGATCCATTTAAATCGAAAAACTTGCAATACTCATAATATTTCATTAATTAATAACAATAATTATTAACAATCTATAAAAAAACGACGAGTGCGATTGTTATTAACAATACAGAAGCAAAAATTAATGAAAATAGGGTTCTAATAATTATTTTATCGAAAATATAGTTTTCTGGGAAATTGAATTAAACTGATGGACTTTTAAGTAACCGTCAATGTCTAGGTATAAGTATGGCAGGGGGTCGTGAAATCCCTCAGTCTGCGGCGATCCGCCGCCGGGAGCGGATCGCCTTCGCGGGTCTCACTGGCCATCGAGAGTGTCTGGGGGATATCCGGAAAACCTGGGGTGCACCAAGCGGTCATGGAGGGACAAGAACTGGACATCGCTGACCATGAGTGACCACTGGTCATCGGGGGAGTTTCTAATGGCGCTTGCAGCGGATCGCTTCAGCTGGCCTCTGGGACCTTCCAGGACCATCGCAGCCTCATAATAATGGACATCCAGTGGACACCAAACTGTAAGATTTTTTATTTATTTACTTTACTAATAAGAAATTCTTCCACAGGTTTTTTTCGAATGGTTCGAATCGCCCCTGCGATTCTTTCTACATTGACATCGTATGGTTCGAATCGCTCCTGCGATTCTTTTTACATTGACATCGTATGGTTGGAATCGCCCCTGCGATTCTTTCTACGTTGAGATCGTATGGTTGGAATCGCCCCTGCGATTCTTTCTACATTGACATCGTATGGTTCGAATCGCTCCTGCGATTCTTTTTACATTGACATCGTATGGTTGGAATCGCCCCTGCGATTCTTTCTACGTTGAGATCGTATGGTTGGAATCGCCCCTGCGATTCTTTCTACATTGACATCGTATGGTTCGAATCGCTCCTTCAATTCTTTTTACACTGACATCGTATGGTTCGAATCGCTCTTCAATTCTTTTTACATTGACATCGTATGGTTGGAATCGCCCCTGCGATTCTTTCTACGTTGAGATCGTATGGTTGGAATCGCCCCTGCGATTCTTTCTACATTGACATCGTATGGTTCGAATCGCTCCTTCAATTCTTTTTACACTGACATCGTATGGTTCGAATCGCTCTTCAATTCTTTTTACATTGACATCGTATGGTTGGAATCGCCCCTGCGATTCTTTCTACGTTGACATCGTATGGTTCGAATCGCCCCCGCGATTCTCTCTCCCATTTCTTTCTTGATCCTCAGGGAGCTGCGGGAGTACTCCCCCTCCCGCAGTACGGGTCTGGCGCACCCGGGGTCCCGAGCCCTCCGCCCCTCGTGGGGTGGGGCCCTGTCCTGTTGTTAGGGTGCCCCATAGAACCCATAGTTAGGTAGGCTACTAATCAATTGAATTTTTCCCTCCAGCTTCTATGAGGAAGAAGAAATACGGAAAGAAGACATCGAACGAAGACGTCGCAACTATCGTGGGATTTAGTATAAGTTAGTTTAAGATATAGGATTTAAGATATAGGATTAGGATTGTAACAGTCAATGTAAAATTGCCAAGGTATCATTCGTTACTTTCGTTTGTTCGGTAATTCGCCCCTCATCTCTGATGAGGAGATCACCTCTGCTTCTATGGATAGAAGCAAGTGATCGACTGTGGAATCGGCATCGATGGGTCAGTCCATCCCTTGGGAGAGCGGTCGAGGGAAAAGTGTCTCGGACGTAGGGGGGTGCGTGGTAACACGTATCTGCCTGCGGAAATCTCACGGGGGCAGCCCTGTAAGTCTCTGCAGTAAGCCGTTCCGGGTCAGGTTCACGCTTGCGTGACTCCTGGCAGGGCGCAGGGAGCGTGGTCTGTCGTCGTGAGGTGCCGATCACTTTCCTCTTTACTGCGATCTCGAGGTGGTAGGATCTGCATTATCGCATGTCGGTTCTCAGTTGCGACGCGGTAGAGTCCCTTTTCCCCCTTTCTCATAATGATAGCTTGGCAATTCTTCGAACTGAGAGGATGGATGGAACTTTGATTCCATTTATCTGCGAGGTTCGCTAAATTAAGATCCGATCCGAAGGGATGGAGGGAACTTTTATTTCTTCCATCTCTGAGGTTCTCTAGTTTTAAGATTTCTGTGAAGGGAGATCGATGGAACTTTGATTCCATCCATCTCTCTCTGGGTCTCCACTCGCAGCAACCTCCACGTGGTGAGACCTGGGCAATCGATATTGATCGAGCTAATTGGCTGCGAATTTGTAATGAAATGGATATAAGATCGCGGCTATTAGATTTAAGACTAAATGTCATTGAGCATATAGTGCAATAACTCATAATAAAAGAAGAAATGATATTCAAAGTGTTCGAATTTATCTTTATTCCAATTCCACATTTCCTTCATTATAAAATTTCTTAATTTTCAAGTTTATTCCACTAAAAGATGAATAAACATGAAAACCTTATTCAGCGGCTGGAATAAATTCACTTCGAATAAAAAAATTATCTTTCATTTTCGAATAATATCGCGTCGAATAATAAAATTATTTGTCATTTTCGGATAATTTCACTTAGAATGACAAAAAAGTCTTTTATTTCAACTAACTTCATTTCAAATACATTATTTTCATTCGTGAGCCGCGAATAAAGATGAATTGCGTTATTTCTTTGTTCGGATAACGGATAAAAGTGAAGTTACCTGTCATTTGATTTTATTTAAATTCAATTTCTTTGTGATCATGTAAACAGATGTGTTTAAGATATGCAAATTACGAACCAAAACCAATTTTGGGAGTTGTTACAAAGAAATAAATGACAGCAGTCAGATTTGAAACCTCAGATAATTTGATCAACAGAATGTCTCGTATTTATGTTATTATTGTACCTTAATAAAAAGGAATATTATAGCAAATTTATTTGTGAACAATGCATGTAAATATCGTGTATACATGTTTATTTTCCTATTATAAGTCCATACCAATCAGAAACTAAAAGACCGACGTTTTTGGCGGTGTATTGAAATTAATGGTAGTGCATGTTATCGTGCTTTTTTCTTTTTTTTCACTTGTGTAACAAAGAGTCCATCTCGTTGAAAAATAAAATAATAAAAAAGAAATTAGTCGAAGAAAAAAAAAAGGGGGGCAAATAAGAGACGAAGTCGAGGCACTCATTCTTCTTTTTCCTCATTAAGTCCCGCACCTTTCCCGAGAAGTTCGCTAGAGAACTCTACACTGGCTCTCCTGTTTCGACAGGGAGAGCAAAAAGGCTCCAGTTTCGTATTTCAAATCGGAGGTTCGACAGGAAACTCGAGGTTTTCGGTGAAACGCGTTGCATCGCCAGGATCGATCGATCGATCCGCAATCTTCGAGCCTTCTCGTATTCTCGTTGTTTCCGATTGATTCGCTGTAAATGTTCAATTTACGGTTCGAAAAGCAACAACCGCGCAAATCTCTCGCACGGATGGCAACAAAGAACGGTTGTTTATCAAGAGCGGTTGGTTTGTCAATCTTATCGTCTTGCCGTTACACCCCCTTGACGGCTGGATAGGTTTGGAAGCGAAACCGACCGCGTAATTGTCGATACGCCGCGCTTTCGATCAATTGAAAAAGAAAAGAGAAATCGACCATCCATCGTTTGCCATTTTGCTTCATATAAGCGTACACCTACGGGTCGCCGATATCGATGAGCGTGCATTTCTATGGAAACTGGAGAGACAAACGGGGGAAGATCATGCTGGTCCGCGATTGTTATAAAATTGGTTTTCCCTCGGCGAACGTCGATGCAGCGCGAACTTCCGAAATAGATACGTAACTTTGCGGTTCTCTTAGGGACTGGATGCACGATAAAGTGCGTCGGTCTTGTCATGAATAAACTTATTTTCATTGAGTATAAGCGGATCAGAACAGAGGCGAAGAAGAAGTGTCGCAAAGTACGCGCACCTACATTCGACGCTCTCGGATCGAACACGAAGAACGAAGGTTTCTTTCTAAGGAGATTTTATATCCCGATGATGATTTAAAAGCTTCCTCGCGTTTCTCGCTGATGCTTCTTTTTCGTAGCTCGGAAGAACGATTAATTTTGCCGTCCTGCTAGGAAAGAAAAGATCGCGGGCAAGAAAAATCAAACAGGAATCCCTAGCAACGGACGGGAAACCGTGTTGCAAAACTTTGTCCGATTTATTTCGAACAATTCCACGGATTTCACTGACGATTATTGCTTCCGACGTTGTAATCTCGATATTTACGTTTCGGTTACAGCCGCGGTTTCCATTGGGTATACGGTGCACGGGCGCAAAGAGAGGAAAAAAAGAAGCGGCGAACGCAGATACGCAGAAACTGCATCAAAATGCCAACGAAAACGGGCGGGGGAAAAAAAAAGCACGCCGGTCGATTTGGTCTCCCGAGGTGGAAACTAGTACCGAATTTACATTAACGAAATAGACAGCGCTATCGATTCCCGATCGATGCGGCAAAAGGGAAAAAGAAAGGAATGGAAAATAGGGGTGAAAGAGGAAACGCGGAGGAAGACGAGGAGCGAGAATGTAGGATAGGATGAATCGAGGTAGCACAACGGCAATCCGGTTAATTGAAATCGAGGTTCTCCTGAATTCGTCCCTCTTTCCTGAAATGTGGCAAAAGCTGTTGAGATATCCACACGGATTGGTCTACCACGACGTTCCCGCTAATTGAAATTATTAATTACCCTTTCCTTTGTTGTATTTCGCGTTTCGGCTCGTTCTCCGCTCCGGTTACCGGCTACTGTCGCTCGATCGCGAAAATACGCGCGCGATTTGCGGCGCTCATTCATCGGCGAACCGATCGATCGGCGACGATGCATGCACGCGTATTAAATTCGTCACAGTTTCCGAAGAGAACGACTATTGCCGCAACTGTTCACTGCGCGTCGAATCTCACGAAAGTTAAACAAGGAATGATTGAAACGGCCCGAATAATGCGCGCGAATGCAATTTTAATATCGTCACGGACGAAACACCGTCGATTCTATGATCGGTCAGATTTCACGTGATTTTAATCATAGTGCAAGACGCTGCCGTGCGCCCCGAATATCTCCCACGAGAAATCAATCGATTAACTTAATTGAATCTTTCGGGAAATTCCAAGGCGCCAAGCTTCTGTTAAGTATTCAATCATTTTTTTCAATTATAATAGTTAGGGAAGGCTACTCAATTTTTTTCTTTGTTACTGCGATAAGAGTTATTGCTTGAATTTTGAATTCACAGGCAGACATCTTTAGTCATCTTTTAATTTTTTTTTTTAAATTCATTACAATAAACGGGAAGAACCCCTTTATAACAAGTATAAACATGCAGAAGGTTCGGGATGTGTAGCAAGTTTCTGGAGGGATTTAATTTTGTTACATTATAGTGTCGGTTAAGATACAGGCAATAAAAACCAAAGATCGATGATTATTGGTAGGTACTCCTACAAAAATAATAGATTTCACAAGTCAGACAAATTGATTTAATCGTATGTATATGACGTACAGTGCACAGTGCGTAAAGAAAAGATAGATCCACTTGGAATTTTAGTTATTTATAACTAGACTGCGAATGTTTATGCATTTATGGCGATTTCAAATGTGCTAGACTGCACTAGAATGTGCATACATGCAAAAGGCATGAAATATCGAAAATAAAATACATTTTGTAATATTTAGAAAATAGAAGACACTTTCATTGAAATTCGTTTCCTTTTTCTATGCCATTGAAAATATAAATTTGTATAAACATCTGTAGTCTACTTACAACTGTGGAGCAATTAAGCGGGATTCGATTTTTGTTTCTTGGATGAAAAGAAGACTACGAGTTATTTTTTCTAAAGAAGTTTTTACGAAAAGAAATTTCAGAGCTTTTTCCTGAAGGAAGTTTTTTCCTTTTGCGAAACGGATTTTCAGTATCCAAATTTCGATATTTGAAAAATCAACTTCAGCGTTGTTTAATGCTTGTAAGGATTCACGGTCGTATTAGAAAGTACGTCATTTTCCATCGGCTACATTAAAATCTTTTTACTGTCGATAATGTGACAGTTCACGTTTATGTAAACACTAATTGTAAATAATGACTGCAGGAAAGAACAATGGGCACTCTCACCTGGTCAACGAAATTTCCTGATATTAACTCTATTCAGAATTCTTGGGGTCAACTTATACGTGACGTATATGATAATAATCGGTCATTTAATATCATTGTCGAATTGAAAATCGCAATATAGAAGACCTGGAGATGATTTTAGATGTCGACCTTAGATGATTCAATGACGAAGAGGATGAATAGAGAATTTATGAATAAAAAGTGGTAAAAAATGACTGAAAATATTTATTTCTTTAAATCATAATGTTTGAGTTTCTAAAAATTTTTGTTTCCCTGCAAGTGAATTATTTGAGAACGGTAAAAATGGTCAAAGAACAAATAAATGGTTACTGTAAAAAAATAAAACACTGCAGAAAAATTAAATTTTATAGAAATGCTTCCTAGTAATTAGGTTAAACGCTATTAGTTCCAAAACTATGACCAAAAATCCAAGTGGATCTATCTTTTTGTTACACACTACTGTATAATAAACAAACTGCATTGAACTTTAAAGATTAGACAGTGTTCTACATGTTGAGGTTCTAAATCTGTATACTTTGGATATCCAAAGACCTACCTGATTATGAATCATATTCGCGTCTTCAGTTATTCTATTGATGGTGTTGTTGTTTCTGAAATTGACAGTTTTAACATGGAATAGATTTGGTGACCGAGTACGAAATGGAAATACATATATATAGAAATCAATAGAACCTAAAAGTACAATTTAGGATTTTTTAAAGGAACATTAAGTCTGCAATTGTTCTTCTATCAGCAAATGTCTTTATGTTAAAGTTATACACGATTGGTTCGTAGTCGTGATTCCTTCTGTTGAGAGATTTTCTTTGTGATTCATAGTGTAATAATTAGACTGCGGATTTTTATGCAAAATAAAATCTTTACAAGCACAAATAAACAATTGTACCTTGCATAACAGTATGTATAATTTTCTAAGCATTTTAACTTCGATTATATTTTTGATATTTTGTATATTTTGGCATTTGTTAATAATCTTGTAGAATTTTTGTATACCTAGTACCGCGATAAATGCATAAAATCCGCTGTCTAGTAATAATAAGTAGTTCGCTGCTCGCGCTTCATTCCTGACGGCAAGGATTTCGCTTTGTTCCCATCGTATTCGTATCCACTTTGACCAAGGTTCCACTTAATAAACGTATTCCTCCGAGGATACAGTAAAATTAGAAACTGCATTAACATCCTCTCGCAGAGCGTGCGATGAAAAACTATTATAAAACCCATGCTGGACGAAACAGAAACTTTCGTGTAACGCTAAATCCGTGTTTAACGTGATGCAGATTTTTTTGCACGCCCGCGATCGAAACTGATCTCGAAGAAAAAAAGGTTACCTTACGCCTGCGATCGAAAAAATACGGAAACTGTGTTCTCGCAAATGCACCTCGCTGAGTTTCGTTCGAAGGTAAACCGAAGTTATTCGCGACGCTTTTTTACGAAACGCTTCGAACTACGAAGACAGGGTTTAAAGTTTAAAGGCGCCGCGTCGAAACGAGATTTAAGTGGAAATTCGGTAGAGTCGATGCTCGGCGACATCTTCTACGAAAACGAAGGCTCACAGTAACGGTCCGTCGAATCAATTAAGAAAAATCTTTCTCCGGTTTATGCAAAGGGCGTTCACGTAGAATGAAATTTTACACTCGGCTCGCTTTATGAAATTTCAAATCAGCCGTGCCACGAACTACGGCCGGCAACGAGTCTTTCCTTTATTAAAACTTTCAGGTGCTACCTCCTTACCTTCTTCCACCTTACCGTTTAATTAGATTTCAATGCGATCCATCACTGCAACTTTTAGCGAGGAACAATACCCTATTCCCCGCTTCATCGATTTCGCGAGAGCTCGAGGAAATTCTGTCGTTCTCTTGCCGGACGTGTGCGAATCAGCTCGGAATTCCGCATTCGGATGTACTTGGACGCAGGTTCGCGCAACCGGACGGAAAAGGGTTAAACGGAATGCGCGAACGTTCTAAGGTTGCTCCGCAGAAAAGTTAATTTTAGTTAAGATTATGCTCCGGCTGGCAAGCTACGCCTGGCGCGCGTACGCGCAAACTCGCCGCAAGCAAATTAGCAGCATAAGCAGCTTTTCGTATAATAAGCCGTGAATTACGATCTCGCGTGTCGAAGTTAGTTCGATGGAAAAGGGAGTTCGCATTAATTACCGGCCGTCTAATAATTGACGCCCTCGTTGCCAAACTATATGAACGAGGAAATCATTTCTGGAAACAAACAATTTCGACGTCGTAACTCTATTGTTTATCTTTCAATCGGCGAACCAAATTTCTCAGCGCGAACACAATCGATCCAAAGGTATCTATTTTTCATTACCACTGGCCGTTAATCGGCGAGTCGTTGACATTGATTGAGTAACGCGTCTTGACGCAGGAATAGCGAGTAAATGGCAGACATTGAAACACGGTCTATGAACGAATGTCGCCGATGTCAAGTTCAAGTTAATCGTGCATGGTCAAGGTTCTTAGCCGATACTTTTCGTCTCGCGCGCGCTTGGCAAGTTAAGAGGGAAATCTAACGTTGAATAGTGGAGGCTGGATATCGTAGCGACGTAACGCTCGGATAAGAGACTGCGTGTTTCCTCGCTAACTTTTATCCTCGAAAAATCCGCAGGAAGCTCGGGAACGTAAGTAATCGCGTTATTTATACGGAGCTTAAGCATAGCAGTGCCAAAGGTACGAATTTTTTTTCGCTTTCTAAAGCGGACGAAATGATTTTTCCTTGGCAATGTAATCCGTAAAAAGATATTGCACACCGGACCTTTCGACTTTCTGTGTCCTTTCCCACGCTTCATTCGGGGAACGCAGGCTATACGTCTGCTACAAAGGATATTAACATACATTCCTGTATTTGCTAAATACGCTGACTCTATGTACGGATAAGAGGACGCTGTATCCTCAAAAATGCTAGAATGTAACTACTGTTTGCAATATTGTCAACAACGGACGTTGAGTTTCAGACAGATAGTGAGGAGAAAAGTTTATAAAGGATTAGCGACAGAGACGAATATTAAAAAAATGCCAAAGTATCCCTTCGGATATCTAAAATACTAATAAGTGGACTGCGAATTTCTACGTAAAATAACATTTTTTACAAGCACAACTAACAAATTGACACTTGAATAACAGAATGTTTAATTATCCAAACATTCCAACTTCAAAATTGTATATTTTACCATATGTTCACAATCTCGTAGATTTTTTGCATACTTAGTGTTGTTATAAATGCATAAAATCCGCAATCTGCTACTAAGGTATCGTTCTATAAGCCCTGAGTAATTATAAGCGCACAGTTATCTATTGCAAATGTGAAAATTGTTACAAGCACAAATAAAGAATTGGAACTCGAAAAACAGTACGTTTTGTATTTTAAACATTCTAACTTGAATAATATTGTTGATATTTTGTATATTTTGGCATATGTTAAAAGTCTCGTTAGAAGATAATTAGAATTGCTATAAATGCATAAAATCCGCTGTCCAGTTATCAGAAATATATTGTTGGATGACTGACTTCCTGATTCGTTAACTTACCGATAATCTCAACCCAGCGACTTTGACCAAAACAGATTACGTTTAGTCACTCTTGTTTTCGTTACTTTCTCGCAGTTCAAACTCCTAGAGATAGCTACTTTAGTCATCCTAGGACTAAGGGTTAAATGTCCAATCCCCACCAAAATAGGTACGTTATATAAGGACTCTTCAGAATATGAAGAGAGCTTCTTTTACTGACACTTCACGATATGCAGAATTATTGTACAAGACGAATTGACGAGTTCCGAAACTATAGTGTTTCTCTTAAGATTTCGTGTAATAAGTTTAGTATTAATAAAATCTTTATATACTAAAACATCGGAATCCAACAATATAGATGAAGTTTTTTACACTCCAAAAAACCAATTTGACTCTTTTCGTATTTTTTCTGGATTCATTACCTACTTACTTCGATGGACGAAAACAGCGGAAAAAAGAGAGTTTCTCGATTAAAGTTCTGCCTCGAGAGACGCGCGCAGAGCTCGATGCTTCACGTTCGTCTACAGTCTCTACAATATCGAAGTCGTACCATCGTTCGCTCGAATTTCGAATGCCTCGTGAAATTCGATAACGAAAAAAATACGAGGAAAAAAATCCGATTTCGCAACATCCGGATACCGTGATTTATTTGAGATCCGCTGATCGCTTCGATGGATGAAACTTGAACCGTACAAGTTGATTTCGTCAAAAAAGTCTTTGAACACTCGTTGTTTGCCCGAATAGAATCACCGGCCAACAATGTCGATCGATTTCCACTGGCGTCGCTTTTATTGACCGACGCTCCTCGCAGCTTTTCGTCACGATTATAGAGAACGGCCCGCCGAATCCTTGCGCCTTTCCAACGCCACGTTCGATTCGACTGTTTCCCGAATGCCACGCTCTTAGCGTTCCACAGATTTTTTCTTGTTCGTCGTGTCCGACGATATCGAAGGCCTTAAAAAGCGACTCCCTTGATGCTCGACGACGAGAGGATTCCTCTTGGCGGCAATTTTCCGACGAGCAATCTTTCCGCGCGTTTATCTTTGCAAAAGTGAATGCGACCGGCAAGCGAAGGGCGAAGGGAAGGATACGCTAGGGAGATGAGAACTCTCCAGACCCGAGTATATTCCGCGAGATGAAAATCAGATCTCGTAGCTGCGCGCAGTCGCTGCGATATGCCGAGGTTAGACATCGAGGCAGGCCGTCGACCGAGAGACGAATAATTTTATATTCATGACGCTGGCAAATATCTTCTCCAAAGATTTACCTACCGTGCTGCGCGACGGGACCTCGCCGTACGAGGCTTTTTCTCGTTAACGAGACACTTAGCTTTTAATGAACGCTCGGATTTCTTTTCATCGAATTCGTCGATCGCGTAACGAACGCGATCGCTGTGCCGCGGTGGATTTACGATATCGGCGTGCGAACAAAAACGGAAGAGGAAATGACAAAAAGGTGTCGACGATGAATACATTAAAAAGAAAAGGACCATTCGATCGATACCCAATGAAAATGGGCATCGAAGTTCTGACCTAGCAAAAGAGCGCGCGTGTCATTTCCTGAAAGCTCGATCCAAAGAACGAGACAGCGACGGGGTAAAGAGAGCCGTCGGAAGGGAGGAATAAGGTGCGGATGGAAAATTGTGATCGAGCGGATCGATATTGTGCCACTCGAACCAGCGGAAGAGCTTTTACTCGTTCGCCGTAATTAAAGCAACTGAATGAAAATTGCGTTTGCTTTTCACTTCAATAATTGCGATTATTGCTTCCGCCGATAATTAGCTGCCACGATTTTAATTGTTTTTTTTTATTCATTTCCTCGCGGAACATGAAATACGTTCGGAGGACGTTTCCTTTAGCTCCGACGGAAAAAATCGTAACCACTTCTTGCCCGTGCTTGTAACTTTCGATACGACAATAACGCAGCAATATCGCGACTAATGCGTTTGTTTAACGACGTAAGTACACAGACCCGAAGGGGAGAAAGGGAGAGCAACGATGAGCGCGCAATGTGTTTGACATAATCCGCTAGATATATCGAGTTTGAAGAGCGATCGTTATGACGCGACACGCCCAATGCGCGTATACGGTTATCTGCTCGTAATAATAATCGCGATCGAACGGCGCTCCACCCAGCGATGTCCTAAAGATTTATAACTGGAAATTCGCGGCAGCGCAGCGTAGCTCGATGTAAAGACCAGCGAAAAACTGATCGCCGCGAAAGAGGAACGGCGCGTCGCAACGCGGACGTCTTTCTTCTAGAAATACGCGGAGAGGTTTACGGCAAAATGAACGAGTTTCGAGCAAGGAGGATCGATTTCGAAAAGTTCACAGCGACGCAGGCTCGCGCGCATTTTTTTCGCCGGCGAGAACGAGCGATTTCAACCTACTTCCATTCCCATTTGTCGCAACGCGGTGCGCATACGCTTGCTCCGCATACATACTTACTTGAACGCGCGCCGCACGAGCATTTTCCAGTCGCGACATCGGGAGCGTTCTCGTCCCACTTTGACGCGTCCTCATCGATTCAATTAGCGATAAGTTATTCCAAAACTCTCGCGATAAAGATCGTGCTAAAATATTCAACCGTCGAATTGAGCGTGAAAGAACGACCAAGAAAATCGTGGGAAAGCTTGCGTAATTTATTGACCGTAAGGCGTGGGAGTTACTTCCGACATCGAACAGTTGGAAACGTTTATTTATTTATTTATTCATTCATTTATTAACGGTAACAAGTATCCTTGCTTATTAAGTATAACGTATATATCAGTCTCAGCAGAATAATTAACATAACTTCATTTATGGAGCGCTGTATTTGGGAATGTGTTTTCACTATAGCAGATTTAAATTATGCTACGGATTCGCTGAAAAATCAAGACCATCAATGTCTTTTCCTATTTACAAATAGGGGAGAGTCATGCAGTACCGACCACAATTAATTTAAGCGTCTTGTTGTTTTTTTTTTTTTTTGAACTTAAATTTTAACACTATTAAAATAAACAAATAAATATGGCTCCGAAATATATTATATTTCCGAATTATAAGGTTCATTTCATTGTTACTAGACTGTGAATTTGTATGAAAAAAAAAAAAAAACAATTTTTACAGACAAACAAAGAATTCGTTCTTGAGTAACAATATGTTTAATTGTCTAAACCTTATAACTTGAAGTATATTTTCAATATTTTATATATTTTAACGTCAGTCAACAGCCTCGTAGATTTTTGCGCATTTAAAATTGTAATAAATGCATAAAAATCCGCAGTCTAATTATTACCGCTGTTTTAATACATTATACGTATACGTTAATATTCGCAGTCTCAAACGTTATATTCTAGATTTAATATTTTATTTTTCGTGTAAGTAAATGATTTCACTCTATTAAAGACATTATATCTAATCTGTTAAATACAGGGGGTAACAAAAATGTTACAGTTCCTTGAAAGGGGTAATTCCTGAGGTGATTTTAAACAACTTTTTCCTTTGCAAAAATGTTATCCGAAGTTAACGAGTTATTAACGAAAAACAGCGACCAATAGAAGCACGGATACAGTGGATGAATTTCAGCGCGGGCTCCGGCTGTGAGTAGTATTGGTCCGCCATCGCTCGCGTCATCAATAATCCGCTGTACTCGCTCCCCGATTAATCGGAGTTTTTCGTTATTAACTCGTTAACACAGCCTCACTTAACATTTTCGCCAAGGAAAAAGTTGTTTAAAATCATCTCATGAATTACCTCTTTCAAGGAACTGTAACATTTTTGTTTCACCCTGTATAACAAACAGACTTAGTTTTGTAATTTCTTTGTATATTATGCATTCTAAATATAATCAAAAACATTTCCACATTTTTGTCGTTCAGTATCGACTATTCAACGGTTGTACAATACAGATAAAATTTTTTTTATCTGGAAGCTCAATCTGTAAAACATGTATAATGCATAGCAAAAGAAATAAGAAACGTAACTTAATGTGTCACTTGCAAAGAAACATTTCAAGAAGCACATATAAAAAATGTATGAATTATTTAATCTGTGATACATACATATGGAAATATGAAGGAAACTTCATATTCTAACACCTAAATATCTTTTCTTATTACTATTAACCACTGAGACCGATAAATCTACTAACTAAATAATTGGTCGGTACTGAAACTCAAGTTTTTGTTTCATACAAATTTCACTTTTTCCATTCCTGCAAATAACTAATTCTTGAATTTCACAAAATTTATTTCCATCCTTTCGTAAAATGTTATTTTTACTACAAATTCTTATTTTTATTTTTTTTTTACACTTGTAAATTCTCTAACTCTGAAATTTGATTACTAAAACACCGAATTGAGAGCGTTGATAGCAGATTGAATTTCAAAAAGTGGAGTTGATCACTTGAACCTGAGAACGATTCATTCATCGGAATTCATTGCAGAAAATAGCGAAGCGTATGAAATATCCATGAGACGACGTCGCATTGAGAAATCGGCAAGACTAATATTTGCGGAACAGGTTGTTTCTACTGTTTCTTACGTAACGGAGCAGGAACGAAGAAAGATACTGACAAACAGCCTTCCGTTATCCTGTTGGTTTCTTCTATAGCCGGACTATTATCTCGATTCAACGAAGGTAATACTCTCGGAAGTAGTACGATATAATAAAACCGAAAGGAGAAAACAAAAGCGGACAGTCGCAAAGAGGAGATGAAAATTACTTTTCTCCGGTTGAAAATCTCGTCGTTCGTCATCAACTTTTCCACGAGATCTAACACATGGAACCGCAACGAACAAGGCAGAGTATACAATTTCAACCTATTTCCATTTCCTTTGCCAACCTCTTTCCGCGTGTAGCCCGCGTCGCGTCGCGTCGCGTCGACTGAAGCGGCAACACGCTTTCCACGAGAGAGCCATTTTCCACCCATCGTCCTCGCGATTGCTCGTCCTCTCGCGTGGCCGGGCGGAGACTCGCCTTTTATTCTGTGACCGCGTGACCGCCAATTCTCAAGCCGTTCCCACGCGACCCAAGTGACACACCTTCTCGCGTAACGTTCCGTCGAAATAACGACACGTATCCGTTCCTCTTCGCGTGTTCGCGGCAAGCGAACGGGATAAGAAACAGCGCCGGAATAAAGCGGCAACCTGGTTGGGAAAACAAAGGCGACGCGGCGCATCGCGCGCATCAACGCAACGGAGAGGAAGAGAGAGAATTGCCAGCCGTAGCGTCGCGTCGGCGAGAAACAATTATAATTTGGAATGTAAACGCACTTGGGATAATTAAGCTAAAGAATGGAGGATCTTTTTTCTTTTGGCGCGAGAGGATCTTTTTTCTTTCGCCGCGCGAAACGAGAACGAACGCGCGAAAATATGAGAGCCTGTGGAGCGAAACGCGGCTGCCGGGAATGAAGCAGAAAAAGGTAAAGAGGAAACGCAAGCAACGTTCTCTTGAGCAGCGCGCGTGTTGGTTCACCGGATATACGTTGAGTACAGTTCAACGAACGGATCTCTCTTGAGAACAAATCGGTTGGTCGTTTAGCATACCCGAGTTGAACAAATCTATGCCTCAACGATGAAGCGGCCATGCGTCAGTCAATTCGCTTGTGTCCCTCGAGAGAGGAGTTCAATAGAACCTCTGTGGCATCGCTCGTATAATTTGTCTAACGAAAATCGGGTTCGAATGCCGCTGC
The DNA here is from genome assembly GCA_030770465.2 of Perdita meconis. Classification (NCBI taxonomy): domain Eukaryota; kingdom Metazoa; phylum Arthropoda; class Insecta; order Hymenoptera; family Andrenidae; genus Perdita; species Perdita meconis. The sequence goes on from JASKOS020000007.1 coordinate 7,936,338, forward strand.
AAGCAAATCCGAGAGAGTTTACGGAAACGGAGAATGCGATAATGCGATCATGACTAGCGAGCTGCGATTGATTAATTTAAGACTACTCGCGCCAAAATCACATTTTTTCAATAACCATAGGAAGTAGGAATATTCATAATTCATAGTAATACACAAGATTCATATTACGCGTTCAGCAAGTCGTTTTTCGTATCAGTTCCCCGATTGTTTCTTTTATTTTTGTACTCCTTAATTCGCTTGCTACCGGTGAATTAACGCCAACCGCGTTCATCGCGGGTGAGCGAGTCTCTTCTCTGCTCCTCTTGCCGCGCAGCTCGCTGATATCCGAGGAAACGTGTCGTGCTTCGAAAACCGGAAACGGAAACAAGAAAACGTCATGCTGGAAATCCACCACCTGATCCGGAAAATCCTTTGTCCCATCCCCGATCTCCGTTATTTCTTTCTTCTCGTTTTCCTCGTCGCGCCTCGTTCTATTTTATCGCGTATCTTTTCGCTCGAAGTGAAACTTCCAAATGTTCCCGTTCGCTATTTAATGTTTACTGTTGTTTTATTTCAAAGCTGTGCGAATTCACCTAATAAAATCGATTGGGATTTCAACGAAATCGACCTCAATTGTTTCAATGCAACTCAAGCAACTAAATCGCTGAAATAGTAGAACGTAGAACTTTGACAGTTTCTCAGAGTGTATGAGATCCCAAGAGAAGACTTTGAGACATGAGTGTATGCTATGCAACTAAGGTTGTCATCCGTACTACATATATTATATAGTATTGGACTATATTTCGGTAAATTGTATCAGATTGGGTGCGGCGGAAATCGTACTACAACCGAAACTTCGTTTTTGAGAAAATGGATGGTGAAGAATAATTTATAAGTGCAATATGAATTATATAATATAATATATTCTATAATAAATATATATATAATAATATATTCTTATTAAATTGTATTATTTCTCCAATTTCAACTTCACAAGTTTTCATTTTCAACTCTTCAAGTCTCAGTATTCAACATTTCAAATCTCCACTTTTAAAGCCTTAAATTTTCAATTTTAATTCTAAAAATCTTCAAATGTTAAAATTTTCAAATTTCAAACCTCAAATATACAAATCTTCAATTAATCTCTTCGAATTTTTCATTTTAAACCTTCAAATCTTTAAATCTTCAATTTTGATATCTTCAAATCTTTAACTTGAAACCTTCAAAATTTAATTGTTCAAATGTTTCTTAAAATAAAAAATAAATCTGTACTTTTTATTTTCTTAAATTTCCCTGAAAATACTATATTTATTTATTCAGTTATTTATTTAATCGCCTTAAACCAGATATGATTTATACAAAAAATACAGGTTGTATATTATACAGTTTTCTATTTAGAAGTATTATGTTAAACTACTATTATTAATTAGTGCTGCTTAATTGCAATTAAACTTTTTTATTGCATTGTTTAAGAAAGTTGTGAATGGGTTTCAAGTACTCGATATTACAGTCGCGTAAAAAGTAGTGTAGGGCACAAATCAAGTAATAATTAAAATTGACTAATCATCTGATTAATCATTAATCATAATTCATAATCGTTAGTTAAAAATTTTGGATTGGTTAGTTATGACTATATGGCACTAATTACTTGCATTAGTCATTCGTTGTTAGTTATGATTAATCATTAGTTATTGCATGTGATTAGTCATTAATTACTAATGTTTTTCTACATATTAGAAATATGACAACATATTTCAAAGTCATCAAAATCGGAGTCTAAATATTTACCATTTTATATTAAAAGTTTATAAAGTATTGAAATACATTTTTTGTTATCATTCCGTGACTTTTTTAATAAAATTTAGTCATTAGTCATTAGTCGTACTCAAATATTTACTTAATCATTAATTTTTAGTCAGTAATCATATTAATGATTACAGTTTGTCCAACTCTGATAAAAAGGAACTAATGCACAGTGGGAAGCAGAAGTTGCGCCTGAGTAGCGTTGATAATAACATCTTGCGTTCTGCTTCGTAATCTGGGCATTGCCAAATAATATATTTCAAGTCTTGAAATTCTACTCCGCACTGACAAGTACTAAATATTATATTTTTTTTACGATTCCACAAAAATACTATATTCTCCCCCAAAAAGATGGCAACTCTATACTCTATATGCAATCGAAGACGACTAAAAACATGTGTACAGAGTTACGCGCGATTGAGAACGGACTATTTTCAGGTTGAAATTCCGTTGGTCGAAGAATTTACAGCGAAAATTGTTGTTGAGAAAGAAAAGAGGAAATTAGGAGCGGTTGAATGTGTGCAAGTGGACAAAGGTTTACGAGCTCCTGAAAAAGCGCGACAATCCAGTGAGGTATTCCTCGAAGCTAATATCGCCTAGCGGTGCAACAAATGGCCAGCAAAGAAAGGATACACGCGCGTCTGGCAACGCTTTCCCGATTCGTTTCTTTGCCAAACGGAAACGTTTTTCAAATTCCTCGCCCGCCAAAGAGATTTACAAGACGACAGAACTCGAAATTGAGTTTTCGTGTCTCGCCTGACAACTCCTTCGCGCGAAACTTGAAGTATTAAGCTGTCGCGTCGTGTTGCGCAAAACATTCGAATTCTGTGTAAATTACTCCTCTCGGCGTCGCTATCGGGAATACCTACATCGATTTCGTGGACCGGCGCGATTCGAAAGCGGGGGAGGGGGGGAAAAAAGGCATTCTATTACACGTGACAGATCAATTTACGCCAGTACGAAATGCACCGCGCGATTTTCCGTTATTCTTTTAAACGTAACGCCGCGCCGCGCCGTGCGCCCGCGTTGTCCCAACTTTCCGCTGCATGGCAACCTGACACAATCAATAAAACCATTTCGTTCCGACACGAATGAACAACATGCAGCGACGTGAAAGAAAATAGAGGGACTTCAGCGTGAGTCAGCTGGACGTTCATTAATGGTCGAAGAGCATTTCATTTTCAATGCATCAATATCACCAGCGACAAATAACGGTTCACAGAATAGTAAAAAGGAAACTCGACACGCAACCAATGCAATCGACACAAAAGAGTGAACTATTGGCAACTTTACGTTTGTTAGACTACCTCGTGCGGTCAGCAACGTGATTGTTCTCTTTTTCTCTATCGAGGGCAACCCGCTGACAATTGCTAATCATTTTCTATTGCACACTCGTCGATTTACTCTGCCTCCTGCTTTTCGTATGCTCGATTTGTGGAAAATGAAGCTTGCAGACGAAAAGAATTCGAATTACATTAACTCTGCCTATTGTGCTGTTAAGCAAGCATCTCTTTATGAAGTAAATATTCAATTATCTGGTCTCCAATTAATTTGTTCAAAATTTATATTGTTTCTTTAATCCTGTTTTTTAATAATGATATTTTTATAAGACAAAAAATATTATCTTTTCATTCAAATTAGAGACGAAATTATTGTTCCTATTTGTGCGCCCTTTCGATAGGCATTGAACATATTACTGTGCCCCCAATTTGTGTGTTTGTCCCAAATTGTGAGCCTTCAATCCTCAATTTGTGTGCTTGCCTATAATTATTGATTATCATCTAATTTTATCTAAATGCAGATAAGCTATAAAAATCTTACCCTATTTGTGGAAACGCTTTTAAAACTGTTAAAAGGTTTTAAAAGAGCCCTGAATAATACTTTTTCGTAATATCGATCCTTTATTTTCTTATGTAATTAACGTTTCAATTGTCGCAAATCATATTAATAATCCATTTATTTACTTACAAATAACAAATAATGACCATTCCTTAACATTTTGGTTAAGAAAATTCGGTAAAGCTGTCGAAATCATAATACGAATCTTTAAAAAATATTAACAGTATTATAACAATTTATAAACACAAAATGTGTTTTTTATAAATATATATTCATAGTCTAACATTAATAAATACAATACTCTACTTATTTACTTTCACTCGTTTCTCTCTGAAACATTTAAATGTAAAGGCACACTAATAGGACAGGCTTACTAATAGGAAGTTACTCTACGCATCTTCATTTTGATTACAGGTCAAACTAGACAAACATATTAACGCATAATTAAAGGAACTTCCTGTTTACAATTTGTGTTTCACCTGGTAATCGCGAATCCGGGAAATTGGATCGGAGTGGTTAAGAACAGGGCAACAAAAGGTTATTATCGAGTTACGCGCATTGCGTGATCATTCAACAGTCAACAAGGATATCGCACTGCACGCAGATGCGTCCGGCAACGAAGCTGCATTATTTGGTATATATTTCTGTAATTCTAACGAAACGCCGCACAGTGGTGCCTTTTCCGAAAAACCTGGCCAAAACTCATAACTTCATTCAATTTCCATGAAAATCGGTATTCTTAAGTTTTTTTGGGGGTGCTAAACTTAAACATCTCATCAAAACTGTAATATTCAAAATGGTCGACTTAATATCACTGACGTAAACGTGACTTTTAAATCGATTTCTGTAAAAATTTATGAATTCACAATGTTCGTTTAAAATTGTATAATCAAAATGTCTAATTTGATCTAGCCAAGACTCGATTTTAAAACGCGTTGACATTAATTATTCTGAAAATATTGATCATGCGTCTCAGTTTGAATGCGAATATCTTAAAAACCGTCAAAGTGGGGCAACATTTTTTAATTAGATATCATAGTAGACTTTGCATTTCAAGTCAGGAAACTTGCCATCGCGTGTAGTTCAGTGAATAACATAACTATCTTTCTTTCGTTATACTAAAACATGACTAAAATTGATGGCATTTTAAGGAGGGAAAAACAAGATTCAATTCAAAGATATTTTAGATTGTTTATAACCACATTCGTGTTTGTAACACGCATTTTAACGGTAAAATTATTGATATATGAAAATCATTCAAATGAACTGTACCTCATATTTTTAACGTGGTAGCGTTTTCAAGCTATTCAGGAGCGAGAAATTTCGTCAACTTTATGTTTTACAATTTCAAGCGGCATTTGTTACACTGATATATTTATAGAATATTATGTAATATTATTAAAAATCTGCTCTATGAAAATTTCATTTTGATCAGCTTTTTCGGAGAAAATCACTCTGCGCCGTAACTGAAATAATTACGCGTATCACGTTTCAACGCATTAATGCCTCCGTTTCTGAATTCATAGTTTCTTTCGCGTGTCGCGCGATAAAATATGTATCTTATTCAATGCACGACAAGCTGGGAACGACCGCAGGAAGTAAACGCGGTCATAATTTGCGTGGGATACGAAGAAACAGTCTGCAGCGTAATCCGCGCGATTTACCTCTTGTCCGCGTGCGTTTGCGGACTTCAGACCGAGTTCGTAATCCTTCTTTAACGAACTACGTCACGCTTAAGTCGTTACACCGAGCTATTGTAATACTTTTTAGACGTTGCACCTCGTAGCTAACGCCGCCGACGAATCATTTAACGAAACTTTGGCGTTCTCTTTGCCGGGAAAGAAAAAAAAAAGAAGAAAAGCGTTAATCGATCGCGAAGCGCCGATGCAAAGGACACGTTAATTAGTATTCACGGAGAAGGCGCTTCGTGGATCGAAGAATAATGTAGCCGAAGGGAAAAAGAAGGCGAACAAAAGAAGCCACATTCGATCAGGTTTTACGTAATTTTCTGACGAAACGGTTTTTCAATTAACGCCTTTGTGCGGTTCCGACTGGCCCGTTAGCGATCCAGCGTGATTAACGTAACGACGCCTGTCGATGCTTTTACAAAGTGCTCGGTGAAAGCGTCACAAAATTTCCTGAGCGGAAAGTTGGAATACGTTAAAATTGGAAATGAATCTCCATCGGGGCGCTAAATTACATCGACTGGTCGCTTTATCACGTTGGAATGCATTTGGACCAGCGAATGTATTTGCGTCCATCATCTCGCGAAAGCGTTTCAAAAATATTATTGCGTTTCCGCGTCGTCCATCTTCGAGCTTTTGTTTGGAGCATCGAAACGTTTTCTTTTCTACGGATTCCTCGACAGCAGTCGTGAAATCCGATCGCGCGGCTGTCGAAAGCCTAGTAAAACGATAATGTAGACCAAGGGGAAAGAACAAATCTCGCGGGAACGACGCGAAGAAAAGGGTCGAAACGAAGGGAGAAAAGATAGAAGTACATCCATCTTGGTTGTCGATTCGCTGCTAAATGAATTCACGAGTGAATCGATTAATCTTTCCGCAATATCTTTCGTCGAAAGATCTCTTTGCTCTCAGGAATCTCCGGCGCTTCGCGTTCGAGGCTTTTTCTCGTTCGTCTGATGGAATCGTACTAAGTAATCTAATCGAGATAATGGAGGATCTTCGTAGTTGCCCGTATATCGAAGCGGGTTCATTTAAAAATCAGACCACTTTTGTCTGCATTAAATTGTTCCGTCGCGCAAAAAGAAGAAAAAAAAAAAAAAATTGCTCGAGTCCGCGCAGCACCGTCTCCCTCGGTTTCGGATCGCGGGTGAAAAAGTGGCACTCAGTTTCGTAGCCGAGGAGAAAAAGAGGCGGGCGATGGCTTGCCGTAAACTCGGAGACGCAAACAAAATTAGTCCCGCGAGCTCTTAGGGGCGGCGCGCTAATTAAACTCAATTTACGTAATCACAGTTGCCAACAAGTTCCATCATCTTCTACGAAGTTCACCCCCTGTACGTAATTTCTCGCACAGTACGTCGCTCGATGTATCAGCGTTAGTCGCCCGGCGGAAAAATGCTGCCGTTTCAATCTTTCGTCGCGTGCTGGCCAATTTTCGTCGCGCCGCTAAGATGAACCGGGCGACGAACGATCGGGAATTCGAAGCGAGCGATTCGCAGCGAAATTTCACCAAGTCGTAAATTTGGGTTACGGTCAGATGTTTCGTGACAACATAATATCGCGTGACAAATGATCTGTCGCGTTCCTGTTGTTGCGGATTTCGCATTTCGAACGAGCGAACCGTTCAAATTGATCGCCTTTCGTTCGCGCGCGACCACCGAAACTTGCGAACAATGGAAGCATTTTTTTTTTTTCGAGCGGGAAAGAATACTAAGGTCCGGTTGTTAGTTACAGGTGGTCGATTAAATAGTCCGCGTGAACGTGAGCAACGAGATAAGATATCGCGTTACAGTATTCAACAAATCCTGGCGAAACCGGCTTCTAATTTATTAGCGAAAACATTAATCGATAGTTATAATTCATAACGAACAAGCAAGGTATTACCCACCGTGTAATTTCCTCGAGTCCCATTAACGTAATTACAGATTCTGCATGGTAATACGAGCATCGATCGCATCCGTTATTGACAGCCCCAGGTATGATCGAGGCGACCGCTTAGCGGGTTAACCTTCGACCCGATCCGAGCGCGGAAACGAGTTTTTAGCCAAGGCAATCGCGAAGAACCGACGCGACGCGACGCATCGATCCCGGGGGCGACGCTCTATTCGGTTTGATTTCCAGACGGCCGATCTAATAGGACACGCACAGTAGCGTTAGTCCCATTCAACACGTTTCGCTAGCTTCATCCACGTTATCGGCCGAGTTTGCGGTACAAACGTCGGATAATTGGGTTGCCGACTATACTCGCGACTGTGGAGAGGATCGCAGGTGAACGCAGAGAGGTGGAAACGAAGATAAACGACGAACTAGCCCACTAGTCTAGAGCGCCGATGCATTCTGTCTATCGATTCGCCGAGCCGCGAGCGATTATACGCGTTGCCGTCCGTCGCGCGAACCGATCGTTCCGAATCTTATTAATTACGCAAGATCACGTAATTAACTGAAAAGGAAAACAAGAGAGACGTCGATTGCCTGCGAAGCCGCTTCGCGGTGCCAACCAAAGTGGAACGAAGGCAACGAGAATCAGCGTGTTTCCTTTGACGAGTAATAAGGGCGACAAGGCATGTTCGTTAGCCAATCTAGACGATGTGTAACCGAGGCTGTTACGCTGGAAGGTCGGTGTATAAAGGAGGAACCCGAGGGCGCCGCGACAAAGCAGTACAACCTTGTCGACCCGCCTGTTACGGATAGGACACACGGTATCTTCCTTCTCGTGGAGTATGTCTGGGATCCAGCGTCCCTCCCCTATCCATTACGATACCTTCACGCGGTAAACGCGAGCGGAAACTACGCGACACGGCGCGTTGGACGCTTCCCAACTCGGGGGAAGACACGCCGTTGCAGGATTAAGGGGGAAATTACATATAACTGGTCGAAAAAGTGTTTTCTTCTTAATCAACAGTAATGCACTTCAAGAACGTAAACGTAAAACTTTCAGCCGGAATTCAATGATCAGCGTGATTCTCTTGCTAGTAGTCACAAAAGAATTCCGACTTTCTAAAGGTTTACAGCGGCGAAGGTTTACGAGTAAGCAAAATAACCGGACAAGGTAATTACTTATCAATGATTTAGACTTTAATTATGAAAATTTGCATATTTATCGATCATATTACGTAGAATAATTAGTATGTAAATTTTTAATACAATTATATATTATACTATTAAATATTACCAAATATGAATCATTTTTATTTTAAAAGTATAACTAATTAAGACTATAAACACAAAAAAGCATAATTATAAAAAAAATGTGGATTAAAAGTTCATTAAAATCAATGTTCATTTAAGTATGCTCTTTTGGTTGTAAAAGACTCAAATGTTTAGGTCAGATATACTTTATTAGTAGCAGATAGTAGCAGCTTTTTTACTTCTTAAAACCTTAACCATAGAAGATTAAATAAAGATATTTAAAACCTTGGACAGCATTGGTCAAAATTGTAAATCATTAGTTGAATTATTGCAGCAGGAATTTCTGCAGACTTTTACTTTATACACTCGTTACATAATAAAAGTAAAGTGTATTCAAAATACTTTTTGTACAAAATCATTGATAATAACGTACTCAATAATATATAAAACATAGAAATGTTATAACTTGGTAACTTTTTAAACTGAAGCAACCAAAGACGAAAACGTCAATAGTTTGTAATAGTCAAATTCACATACAATTGAATTAAATATAATGCACATTTAATATATCTTTCTTTGTGTTTTCTTATGCTACGACTACTTCATAAAGATTTACCGACGCTACAGTATAAAATTTCGAAATAACAAATTTTGACTGATGTCCAAGAAAATAGGCGTTTTGTTCCACTTTGCGGCGCACCTCGTCAATCAAAAAGCCCAAAACCATTGATGGGCCTTTAAGAAGTTCATTACCAGGGTTTAGTCCTTTTCAGTAACAAGGTTGCCGCTGCGATGTTTGGACGGCCGTAATTGCTTTGTGCCTATTAGCGAGAGAATCACCCATATTTGTAGAGCTACAGTTAATGGAGCAGCAGTCAGCAACGTGTTTACTGCGCGCGGTATTATACAATAACAAAAGTCATGGTTAGACTGCGGATTTTTATGCATTTATGACAATTCTAAATATGCAAAAATATATGACAGTTGATAAATGACCAATTATTCAAAATATCAAAAGTACAATACAAATTACAATATTTAGAAAGCGAGACACATTGTATTTCAATCTTTTATACTTCATTTGTGCTTGTGAAAATTTTATTTTGCATAAAAATCCGCAGTCTAGTTATGGTAAATACGGTAATTCTACTGGAGATAGATATTTGAATTCTTTGAGGAAGCTGAAGGGTTACTTTATTCACCTCGAACAGTAAATTAACATTGAACAATTTTACGTTTCAGAAGAGTAATATAGTTTTTCGCCACTGAAACTTCAAACTTTGTAAACTTTATAAACAGAAACTTTGAAACAATTAAACAGAAACTACTCAACCAATTTATCTATCCCAGTGTATACAACTACATTATAGCAAACTATAGTCAATGAACCCACACGTTTAATGAAAAAATTAATTTAAACAAATTCATTTCACATAAATGCGTCGAAAAATTACCCTATAAAAGACACTTTTGGTTTACGAGCTCTCCGATCTTTTAGAATTTATACGTTTTACTAGTATTTTTGGTTCATCGACGATATAATTTCATAAATAATAAAGGGCACCTTGAATTTCTTCATTTTAGGAAAAATTGAAGAAACTAGAGTGCCCATCAATTTATACTTCTAACGACAGGGCTGCAACAACTTTGTTCAATAACAACATCAACATTTATGTTAGAAAAAAACAACTTTTTTGTAACTTTAAACAGTATATAATATACAGTCCTCAAGGTTTCAAAATGATTCCTTTAATAGGTTTTTTATAAAAAATTCGCAAGACTCGACTTATTTTTAGCATTCTATATGGAATTCGCCCCCTTAAGAGAAGTATTCGCTGATACTTCTGCGAGCAACCGGATCCAGTAAGTGTTTTGCATTTTCGCTGCTCGTTCGCGATACGTGCAAACGAATTATACGGTGACAGTTCTATAAATACATATGCATGATTGCATATCCATGAGTCAAGGAGCTAATTATACACTTACATCGATAAGTAATAACGATCAAAGTTTAATGAAACATCGTTGAACCGTCGTTTTAAGCAGTCGGCTCGTCGAACCGTTTGCACGGACGCGAATCGCGTTGAAAGGAATTCCGCGAATTAAGCCCCGCAAATCCTCCGCATTTCAGGCGGCGAGCACGAGATGCGGGCATTCGAATCAAGACGTTCTATTTATTACACAATGATCCCAACCCGTCGAACCGTCAGCCCGCATCCTGCAATCTCGTTTTCGCTCGAAGATCGCGCGTAAACACCTTTTGTTGTTTTCGCGAAGAAACTTTGCCGGTAACTCGCGTCGAAGATATCCGGGGGATGGAATGAAACTCGACTAACTGACAATAAGTAGCATTTACGAAACCCAAAAATCAATTAAGGGCGGGAGCCCGATGCACGAGAAATTATCAAATTTTTTTGGAATGTATTTTTATGAAAGTATCAACCAAATCTTTTCAAAATTTGTAGTGAGTTTTATAATACTATTATATTAAGCAAAAAATGTATTTCCATTACGAAAAATTATAAAGAACTCTTGCTGTATTCATCTGAATTTGAAAATCCAATGATATTTCTTTAGTTTTTGAGTGTATGCACCTATTCTTAAATTAAAAGAGGAAAAATTGAAGGAATAATGATATTCCGAAAAAACAGTTTTTGCAACTTTTGCCGTTCCCACAGAAGTAGATATGTTTTTTCCCCTAGTCAGCTTATCAGCCAACACTAATTACACGATTTTTTGTTTTCTGTAGGTTAAGATTTCGGAACAGCGAAGTTCGCTTCGCGGAGTAGCGAGTATTACAGTTCGCGCAATTGCCGGTAATCAACGATGCTTGGACTTTGGCACCAAAGGCATAAGCAATATCGCGAACGTGCGGTCGCAATTAAAAACGCGTTAACGTTTGCGTTCATGAAAGTCAGCAATTACTATCGTGCATTACTGCACGATAACGAAAAGGAAAAAGAAATTGCGCTGACTACTGCTACATTCTTTTCACTCATAACGCTAAATTCGCGAATTCATGGAAAAATTGCGTCCACGAGGCGCGTTAACGACCCGTAACAAGTTCAAACGATTTATCCGAGTTTCGATTAGCGAAGCACGGAAACAGAGACGTCGATAATTTTCAAGTTGTCTGAGATTCAGGCACGCAACGTCGATCGTTCGAAAGTCGCGACCGAGTCGCTCTCCTCGTGATTCGAGCAAACAAATCCTGGAAGTCCGGAAGAAAGATGCAAGAAAAAAGATAAGCTCCGTCGAATAACTTTCCGCGAGCTCGATTCGAGACGGTAGAATAGTAGCGTTCGCGCGAGCACAAAGGGAAAAAAAATAAGAGAAACGAAGAGGAACGCAAAGACGAGGCTGCAACTTGGTTGCGGAACGATTTAAAACAACGACAAACAGTTCCTCTTTCTCCGATTTCGATCAAGACCACTTCGTCTGTTTGCCCCGTTTCTCACACCCCCGGACTCTTTAATCGTTCCAAGCTGATTCCTATCCCAGAGCTGTTCGTCCGTGCAGACTGCTGCAAACGCTACGTTCCACCGCCTCGATATCTCGCGCGCCCTGCCGTCCCTTTTCCTTCGACTCACCGACGCTCTTTGCGCTTCTTTCCGCCTGAACCTTCGTCGAACGCTTTTATCGAGGCTAATCAACCTTTCTTCTCGACGGACGAACGAACGTGCCCTTTTTTTACTACGCGCGCTTACAGCTAATTACGACTCGCGAGACACACCGACAACCCGGGCAGAATTTTCTTGATAACGACCGCGTCGTTTCGCGATCGACGCTCGAACGACAGTACAAACTTTCGCGGAACCCGGGCAAATTTCATTTTCTACTCGCAAGGAATGATCCCGAACCCGGAAATTCAAAAAATTATGCAACTTCGGGTATATGCAGAGCATGTGTAGCTATGTATTACGCAATTTTTTTTGCTGCCCAAATTCACTAGAGGTTGAAATAACCCTTCGAAAATTTGGCTATTTTTCGATTTTATTTTATAACTCGTGAACTATGCGAGATAGGAAAAAGCTTTTCAGACAAAAGTTATTTCTTTCGATTATATCTATCAACTGGTAGAAGATTGATCAATTGTTTAAACAATTAGAAAAAGTTATAAAGAAAAATATTAATAACTTTTAATAAAATTAGTTTTTCACGTGAAAACTTAATCGGTGGTACAAATAATTATAAAGAAGCATAATCCATGTTTTTTTCATACGTATATAACCTGTGCAGTATTGATAAACTCTGTTTCTCGACTATCGCAGAACATCTAACAACGCCATGTATCAGATATAAGCTGCGGGGCCAGCCATGTTTCTCTAACATTTATTAGAAAACAGTACATAACACATAGTTAGAAATAAGATAATTTATACAGGGTGATCTCTAATTTACGGTACAAGTCAGGACAAGGAGATTTTGTGGCTCAAAATAATACAAAAATCAAGCATAACAAGATTAGATTGTTTTCGAAGAAACTGGATTTTAAAATTGAGTACGCATGCACTTGATTGGCATTGTAGGTTTCACAATGGTGTGGCTATTTTTGTTCACGATACAATGTTACTAAACGTTTGCCGTTTTATCCAGCATTGACGAGAAGGTCGAGGAAAGTCAAGACGAACAATAAATATTATCAATGAGATTAATAACGCATTTCACTGCATAAACATGTTTTGTTCATACGAGATAAAGTAAAGTATACAGGGTGTTCGGCAACGTGTGTCAGAAATTTTAAGGGATGGTTCTACATGCCAAAATAAGACGAAAATCAAGAGTAACGAAATGGCGGTAGCAGCTTTGTTTTTTAGTTATTAGCATTTGAAAAAGTGGGCAATGTAAAAAGTTTTAATGACAATAAGCTAAATATAACAGAATCTTTCTTTTCCTTGATTCCTACCTGGTTTGTTTTTCTACTGCGTAATGTAGTATTTTCTAATATATTTTAAAAGAATACTGCTCTTATAATATAATATAATAATACATCTATATCATTGTATCTATAATACAATAATACAGTTTAATAAGATACAGTGGTATCCAGAATTTGTGCGACTTTTGTACAATTATGCATACAAGGGTATCCAGAATTTGTCGAGGAAAAATTCATCAATGCTACACAGGTTATATACATATGAAAAAAATATGGATTATGCTTCCTCATAATTATTTGTACCACCGATTAGGTTTTCACGTGAAAAACTAATTTTATTAAAAGTTATTAATATTTTTGTTTATAACTTTTTCTAATTGTTTAAACAATTGATCAATCTTTTACCAGTTGATAGATATAATCGAAAGAAATAACTTTTGTCTGAAAAGCTTTTTCCTATCTCGCATAGTTCACGAGTTATAAAATAAAATCGAAAAATAGCCAAATTTTCGAAGGGTTGTTTCAACCCCTTAGAGTGAATTTAGGCAGCAAAAAAAAATTGCGTAATACATACCTACACATGCTCTACATATACCCGAAGTTGCATAATTTTTTGAATTTCCGGGTTCGGGATCATTTCTTGTCAGCTGAGTTTCGTTTTGAACCATTACGTAAAATTGTGTAACGGCAGAACGTTGAACACGATCCAACAGTAAAAGGAGTTCGTTACTTTCGGCTTTCTTTAGATCGCTCAACAAAATTTTCCGAGAACCGATTGCGAAACGGTATCCGTTGCGCCAACTTTGTATTCAAATTTCGCCGAAACGTCGACCATGCAACGAGCTATCGCGTTTAAGCACGTGCACGCGATCGCGTAGCGCTATCACCGCGTAGCTAACAGAGGAAAGACATTTCGACTTTTTTGTGCTTTTGCGGAATGATAGCAAACGGATAAGGATAAATAATACTGCGATTGGTCACTTAAGCAAAGAGATGAAGATTGAATTATAAGTAGATTGCGGAAGTTTATGCTGTAACGATATGCAATGAATATGGAGAATATATGCGAAATATGTATATACAAAGTATATACAGAATAAATTTGATGTAGACTAGAAAATTCATATAATTGTGTTTAATCACGAGAAACACAAACATTTAAATAAGGGCACCTTAATATATTTTCGAATTGTGATAACGTAAAACATATGTTTTACCTAATATGAATCGTATCGAGGTACAATATACGGCAAGAATTTTTTATTAAATGACATAAAAATGCATTTAGAAATGTATAATAACATGACTTTGAAGTAATCTTAATCTCCACAAATTAAAGTTTCGCGTCTATCGAGAGCGTAGGTCAGTCATTTGCAAAATTTTCAGTACCAAGTCATTTGAAAGTAATCGTGTGGTAGTTGGACGCGTTTTGATCTCAACTTTTGAATAGTAAGAACGCTCACCCTTATTTATTAGTATATGTAAAACATTAGGCGTAGATATTCAATAATTTTTAAAATATAAGTAATTAAAGTTTCACACCTCGGAGATGTATTGTAATATCGACTGCGATTGTCGACGTCATCGTTGGGAAGTTGAATAAACTTTTAGACATTAATGAGAAAGGGTCGTACGATTAAATCCTAATTCCGTCACAATAATTTCTTTTTACTTTTTTAGAATTTTTCTTAAACACACAGAATGTTCCGTTTAAGTGAGTAAGGTGGAATATCTAACAATATTAAGATATTGATGTTACGGAAAAAATGTTCTAATAAAAGTTTGATATGAAGGGCACATTATGTGTAACGATATTTTCCTAGGTGGAGGCGGGGGAAAGAGATTTAAAGGTCAAGCTAGTTTTTTTTTTTAAATGTGACCGTATAGTTTTTTTTCCTTAGTATAATAGTGGATTTTAAGACGAATTGAACACGATGCAAATTTATATCATTCTTTGTAGAAAATCATGAATTAAGATGATCAAATTCCATAATCGAAAAGTTCCAGACAGACATACTCTACTCAGAAGGAATGCGAGTCTCATTGGTCGAAGGAGAAAAAGACACTTTTATTTAAGTTGATTTTCTTTATTCATGCCTTTCAAACTTTCAAACTATGAATTTGCATAAACATCCGCAGTCTAGTTATGAGTCACTGTATACCTTAAAAATTAATGAATACCTACGCCTAATATTTTACATATATTTGTCGAATATGTCAAATGAGACAACGTCTTTATGGTTCTAATTATTCTTTATAATATTGTCTTTACACGACTACACGACTTTATGATACAGATCACGGAATTACGCATAAGCACGTCGAAACCAAAGTCGGACAATTCGTGTCCTTTTTTGTAAGTTACAACTTATAAATATGTTGCAGATTCAGCAAGCTTGAATTGCACTTCAACGAATTCCTTTAATTAATATAAAGAGAATACCAAATAAGCTTAGTAATATTCTTTCAACTGGAATGTATCGCTGGATCGATTCGAATCTTTATCCTGAATGTTTCGCTCGTTCGTGCGAAACATTGGCAGACTGAAAAAACGTTTCGCGAAATCATATAAACGAACTTGCCTTTAACTCCAGACACAACAGAACACGTTGAGCGCGAACGTGAGAGAAGCACGTGATCCACACTGTTTCGCGACACGCTCCGCTCGCATGCTAATAATAAGTATACGTGGCTACGTACTACGTATACACATTCACCCGATAGTTCAGCTAACATCTCGCAAACCATTGACCGTGAATTCGGAGCAATGCGTGGAAACGGACGCCTTCGCGTGGCTGACTCATCATTTGCATTTAAACTTGAAAAAAATATTTTACATCGTGGATTATCGCAAGCGTTCGATAAGGCGGTTAGCCGAGTTCGCACGTTTAACGATTCGACGATAGCGCGAAATTCCGGGACCGTTTCGCGGTAGCTTGAAACGAAAATCGAGCTTTCGAAAGTTTCCTCGACGCGCGTGTATTAATAGCACAATGCATTTCATCGGATCCGTTCCTCGATTATCTACGTTACGATATACAATGCGACCGACAAGTTTCACGGTGCAAAGTCCAAAGTCCAATCGGAGCCGCGTACACGGTAGAAACGTCGAAAACAACTTGAATAAACGTGAGGAATTGCATATGTGGGCCGCGTAATTTCCATAAATAAGAATCATGATTGCCGTTTTTAATCGAATCGTTTCGAACGATTTCTCGGTCGATCTTCGTCCACGAAGCGACTAATGATGCTCCAGGGAGTGATCGGAAAACATGTTCATGTTTTCTATTGGTCGATGACATAGTGATCTAAAAATCTAAATAAGAAATACAGAGAACAAGTAGATGAGACGTAGGAAACGAAAGAAATACTGTTCGCATCATAAACATAGTAATTTGTCTATGGTTCGCACGTGCAGACGAGAAAATTCGGAGAAATTCGGGTTTGATTGATATCTCTATACTGTCTTTTAATTTGCTCGCCAATTTGTGATTTCATATTTAACTCTAACTATTGAACCTATTTCCCTTTCTTGAGAATTACTATTTTATTTCTTTATTGAAATAAATGATTTTAGATCATACTGATCCATAAGCCGTCCATATAATTACAATATGCATATAAAAAATTAAATATTCATAATATGTATGAAAATAAAATTTTACTTATAAGGTCATTCGGGGTAAAAGAACGCACTTTTGCTATTTTTGCTTCACTGAGCCACTTTTTTGCGTTATCGGTAGCATGTTTAATGGACTCATAAAATGTAACGAGTATTTGACGATAGGCCAAACGGTTTTTTTTTTAATTAAGCAAAAAAGTGACTTGGTCAGATTATTTTTAATAAATGAAGCTAAAGATGACAAAAACAATAGAAATTAGGAACTTCAAATTTAGGAAATTATCATAAAATTATAATTTTTCATAGATTCAACAAAACGAAATTATGCTCAAGCCTTTATCACAGCAGATATGTTTTTACTCCAAATATTATTAAGAGTTCAAAAAAAAGCAGACAGTAACCTAAATACCAGTGCGTACTATTACCACCGTTCTTTTACCCTATTTGACCGGTAACCAAAACAATTCGTACTAGTTCGAATTCCAATAAAGTTAGGTTATAATGTTATTCTGGAAAAAATCGTTCAATAACAATAAAATTAACAAAAACAACTTACCTCTAAAAATACATAAATAATACGTCCACAAACTTTTCCCTCGTACGAAAAAGATCGAAATAACACGACAATTTTAAATTTTTATTTTTAATTCAGAAAGCGCGACTCGCACTCAATCCTGGCGAGTCAGCGTCCCCGTCCTCTCACCCCCCTCAGAGAAAACGGCACTGCGTACTTTTACCCACTGCGTCCTTTTACCCCGAATGACCCTACACATAATTTATATAATAATCTTAAACTACAATCCAAGTCATCATTGCTTGAATATGGCTCAATCACTTAGTCCCCATGTTATAAAAATCATGTAACCTTAATTGAAAGAATGCAGCACAAGTTTCTTAGACTGATCTCTTGCTACATTGAAACACCTGTCTGTTTATTGTCGTGATTACAATTCGATATTATTGCACCTCGGATTATTGACCCTTGAAGAACGCCGATTTACAGCTGATCTTTTCTTCTTATACAAACTTATTAATCAGCTTATCCCGACATCGTGCAGGATTTAAAATTTCTGGTCTCCACCGTTCATTTAAGAAATCAATCACGGCTTCAATTAAAATCTCATCGTACACTCTACGGAAAATATAATTCACTTAATCATTTTTATGTTTAACTGACAACCCATTCTGTAATATCATCGACTTTTTTGTAATTCGTTTTCTGCTTTTAAACGATCTGTGTTTTGAGCTATACGTAAATTGTAAATTTCGTGAAATAACCAAATAGGAACTTGAAAGTTCACAGAGGTAGCAATTGTTATAGGTTAATATTATTCACATTGTAGGATTCATGAATTATTTCAAGAATCTTAACTCTTGGTTTTTTGAGGAACATTTCCAAGCTAAAAGAAGGTTTCCATTTTTCCTTTTCTAATTTATTAATAAAGGTATTTTTTTCTTTCCCATATAGAATACAATCTCACATGATATGATCAATATCCTGACTTGAATATTGACATTCACATTTGGGTTCATCGACTATTCCCAAACTTGCAAGAAACGTTTTAGCTGAGAATCACTAGAAGCAACGAAACAGCAGCGTCTTCTTTCCGCGAATCGTTTCTCGAAACGGTAACGATTGAGAAACGAAGTCGTTCCCCTTTTCAAAATCGCATTAGAGCTGAATCGCGCTTAATATTTGGGTGAAACTGAAATCCCACTGCGTGCCGAGCAGACGGCAACTTCCCGTTCCGCAAAGACGTTATAGGTACGTCGCGGAGGTAGTTGTAGGCGGGCGCACAATTAGCTTCACGAAATAAGTACGCTACGAATAAAATTGCCCGGCGCCCGTCGCGCAACGGTGAATTTTTCACGGGAGGCGAAACCAAGCAACGAGAGGAACCGGAGAAAGTGTACCGCCGAATGAAAAGGTGATTTGAAAAGGACCCGACCGGCGCGAAGGTTGACCTAAGTAATTGCCTGCTCCCCTGACGGTCTTCATCTTCCTTTCATTCAGGGCAACGACTTCACCGCCTAACAGCCGACTGCTATCGACTTCGGGAAAAGTCAACAAGAACTTCTCTGCCGTCTTTTTAAAAGCGGAAAAATCGTAATAAAGCCAACAGACTAGACCTGTCTGTTTCTCCTTGCTCCTTTCGTGGAAACAGTCTCGTACGTTTCCCAATGCTTTTCCCGAAAGAAAAAGGAAGGCACGGAGGACGCGTTATCGATGCGTCGCGAGGAACGCCTCCGGGACTCCGGGATCGCGATTCCCGGAGCTGCGTCGGCTCTTTTCACGATAAATCTCTCGCTCGTAGCAATGAGGGGGTTAGCGATGCTTAACGAAAGACCGTGCCCGTACGTGGGAGCGTAGCTCGCAGAGGGATACAAACACTTTAACGTGTTGCGTGACTCACCTATCGGAAAATGTATCCTTCTGGTGCGGAATAACGGTTACGTGCGCGAATCCACGTTCGACTCGGAGTCATTGCGCGGAGATCTCTGGAGTTCTTACCTGAAACAAGGGATAAAGCGATGTTACAAGAGAAGGAAAGAAGAAAGCGTCGCAGAAAAGATAAAGGTTTTCGTTTTATAATTTCGCGAAAACGTTGAAGGCATTCGCTGCGTCATTATGCTCGTCTACATGGAGTCGATGGACGAAGACTAGTCGCGAATCGTTTTGTTCGTCGTGTCATTTCCTGCTTAGTCCATGACGTAATATCCTGACCTGGTTGAACGTGACTTTCAGGCTGTTCAACGATGGTGCAATGCAATTCCCAGTGGTTCTTGACACACGATGGCTTTGGCCTTTTGTATTTACCAGCTAAACGATGATAACATGCGATTCATAATTTGCAAGAGCGGCGATCGAACGCCGTGAATCTTATCGATTCTGGGTATAGGGTAATTTCGGAAGAGACGCATTATGTTCTATTTTACCAACGATAGACGACCTTAAATTCTTTCCAGCTGCAAAAACTTTCAAGTGCCAGAATTTCTGACAAGAAATTATTCTGAATAATAAAAAAAGATATTAATATTGTATTATTATTAGACAGCGAATTTTATGGATTTATGCCAATGCCAAGTATGCAAAAAATCTGCAAAACTGTTAATATATTCCAAAATATACAAAATATGAACAATATTATTCAAGTTAAAATATCTAGAACATTATACATTCTGTTTTTTAAGTTCAAATTCTTTGTTTGATCTTGTAAAAATTTTATTTTGCATAAAATACCGTTTTTTGTAAGAATGGTTTAGAAATGCTAAAAAAAAAAATGGTTTATAACGAAAAGGTTTACAACGAAACGCAAAATCCGTACGTACTTCCCAAGTTAATTCCATATATGTAGCAGAGTAGGGCACAAATCAACTGATAATTAAAATTGACTAATCATCTGATTAAGTGTTAATCATGATTAATAATCATTAGTTACAAATTTTTGACTGGTTAGTCATGACTATATAGCATAAATGACTTACAACTCTATTTAATCATTAGTCATTCGTTATTAGTTATGATTAATCATTAGTTCTTACATTTGATTAGTCATTAGTTACTACAGTAGTGTGTTTTTCTACACATTAGATATATGACAACAGATTTCAAGATCATCAAAATCGGAGTCTAAATATTTACCATTTTATATTAAAAGTTTATACAGTACTGAAATATATTTTTTATCATTCCGTGACTTTTTTAGTTTATCATTTTTAGTTATTAGTCATACTTAAATTTTGATTACTCATGTAGCCATTAGTTACGATTAGAGTTACTAACTAGTTAGTATTTATTATTCATGTTTAATAAAAATTTAGTCACTAGTCATTAGTCATACTCAAATATTTATTTAATCATTAATTGTTAGTCAGTAATCATATTAATGATTACAGTTATTATCGCTTAGCATTATCCCTTAAATAAATACTTAAATTACACTTAGCTAAAGTTTCAACTGTTTTTATTAAAAATTTTATAAACCAAAAACAAAACGTGGTGCGTCTCTCCCGAATTGATCCTAATATCGTTCCGTTTGTCTCGTTTACCGAAATTTATTGCTCCCGCTTCGTGGTCGTTACCAAAAATGAGTTCCATAAAAAAGATTCTGTTTTCGCTCCGATGCCAAGTCAAGGCAATGCAATCGCGACGGCAATGCGTTACCCTTCGATTTGCTATCGGACAATGAACATCGAGCCGTGCCTCGGCTCAGCTAGGAAAACGTAGTTTGCGAGGAATACGGGCGCAATATCGCGATACATACTATGTACACGAGTCTCCAACGACTCGTTCCATAACCGAATCCCGCGTGAAACGTGACGCAATTGCTGGTGCAACGGTGTAACTCCGCCGTCGCTGAAAGAAACACGTTCCTCTCGCGTCGCGCTCCATATCGAATACAATATTGTAAACACTTATTAACGTGTTTCCGCGCGAAGACGAGGGGCACGGAACGAAACGAAACAAAACGGGCGGAAAAATGTTTCGCGCAGTCGCGGACAGTTTCCGAACGTTGACGAAATGAAAATCGATTAGCAGTGTCGCCAGGTTGTTACCACTTCAGCTAATTCACGTCTACCGGCGTGTCTGCAATCGACAACTATTGTTACGCCATATTAGCATGATTGCGCGTGAGTAGCTGCACACTCGTGCAACCCATAACAGACCCCGATCGCGGGCACTGCATTGATTTCCCATACAGCCGAACCGTTGAAATTGCCCGTTACGTTTTCTAGAAACGCTCCCGACACTCGCGTCCGTTCGGAACGCGATATTGTGACAGGTAATATTTATTACACGACCTATAACGATCCGTTCCGATATTATTTGTGACCGATCGACGACCACGAAGACTGCGCGTCGAATTCGGATCCTTTTTTCGACCTCCGATTTTTCCCCGATATTTCCCCTAAAGGGAAGAGCCGGTCGTTTATCATGCGCGCATGCTGATACACCTTTTATCATTTATCCCATTGTGACCTCGGAGGAAGAATGGCAAACGCGAGAAACGTTCCAAGGATAAAATAAATTTCAGTTATCGAGCGCGGAGGAAGGAGGAGCGGGAGTCAACGAGTTTTACCTGTTAAAATTATTCCCGCGATCGATCGAGTCGGTTTAATTGAAAACCATAAATCGGTGCTCGAAAAATAACGTTCCTCGATCAAGCGGGACAAATGCGAAGAGAAGTTTCGAAATCACGAATTTTATTCCGCCTTCGTCGATGTAAACTAATCTGGTTTTCATCTGCACGAGCGAAGGTGCACGCAGATTACTAAAACCTGGCGTTTTTACTCAAGTATATACACTTCAAGAGGGTCGCGATATACGAGAACATTGAAAGTTCTCGTGGGAAATTTAGGAAACGATACGACATCTCACGGAGCGAATCGAGATTAATGAACGTCACCCTGGTAGGCTATTTTATGAAAAATTTCCTTGTCTCCGTGCAAAAGCCGACGACGTATTTTCTCGCGTGAAAATTTATAGACGGTCGCGTTTTAATGAATCGAGGAAACGTGCGATGGAAGAAGTAAAAGAGTCTGGAGTAAGACACGACAAATAAACGACTTTTAATTATACAGAAGAGCGAACAAGTATCTTCGAACACTTAATTGTGTGCGTCCTTAATTAATTCAAGCGCTCAACATAAGTTACTAAGGCTTATAGCATTCAAATCGGGTGATAGTATACCAGGTACGTGCCATAATTATGAACCTTGGTGAGCGAATCTTGAATTGTTGACTCTTGAAGGCAGGAAGACCATGTCCGATATTATTTTTGTGCATAATATCATTAATAGTAAGATAATCTGCTCATTCATTTTGGAAAAACTTAGGTTTAATATTCCCCCTATAAATTGAAGACGCCAGAATATCTTTAATGTTATTACTTATACAATTCTATATGGTAAACATAATAGCATTTATCGCATTTGTAATCATTTAATGTGTAAGTTTCCTTTTGTGTAGGTAAATATTTATCTGCGACTATAAATCTTGTAAAATTTGTGTACTCAAAGATTTATATAATCCATTTAGTATAATAATAATAATAATAATAATAATAATAATAATAATAATAAATTATAAATCACATCGAAAAATAGCATGAGTAAAGTTTAAAATTTCGCGTTTTTCATTTTGAAAAATAACTATACTTTTTGAGGCATATTGTTCCGGTATACTTTTTTCATAAAGTTCAAATTCAAAATCTTTCCATTTCATCCCAGCAAAACCTTTCTATCTCTTCTTACAGATAAAATACAATTTTTTAGCGAGTAACACCACAGTAATCAGCTGAAAAGTAGGTGATTTTTTGGGATTTTTCTGAAGTGAGGAAAACAAATTTATATAAAATTCATTCCAGTAGAACCTCGATTATCCGAATTACAGGTATTTCTATTTCTAATTGTCTAGGGTTTCAATTAATTCGTGCACTAGGTATAAAAATACCTAACTGCGGTGTTCGATGGCATTCCTTTCAACGGACTGTAAAGTCGCTATTTGTGCCATATTTTTGTTAAAAGAATTTTTGTGCATACTTTAAGATATGTATGATAAAGTCTCTTTAATAAATTGTACATACATTTTTTTCTCTCGCTTAAGAAAATTCCCAAAAGCCATTTTTCGATCAGTTACTGTGGTGTTACTCCTTAAAGAAAACTCTTTTATTGAAAGAATTAAAAATGTCTTACTTTACATTTTTACAAATATCTTTGTTGCAAAACTATTTACGATTATCTAACTTGTGTAATCGTCAGGTATCGAGCTTTGGTCTATAAATTATAGAGATACATAAGCGATTAAAAATTGAGGGGTCTCGTCTTGCAAGATGTTTACGTAAGAAAAACAACGAAGGTGTTTGAGTGTTAATAAAATTATGGAACAAGTTTGAGCGAGAATGTTTTCAAGTCGCGATCTGAAAAAATGAAGTCGCGTTATTCGTTCCGCGATACGAATAAACACTGATATAAATATTTACGATCCTCGGATCGATCGGTCGGGTTTTTGTAACCGGTTAACCGCGCCCGGTGTATTTATACGAGGCTATCGACAACAACGAGGACTTCGTTAATTTCATTTATCGACAATAAATTAAAACCGGTGGGTAACGATAAACGCCCACAGGCTGCACGCGTTCGGTCGCCCGTTCCAATCGTGCTGGCGCGACGCCAACGTTTCGCTCTTGCGACACACGAAAGAAAAGACGCGCGGAATCAACGAAGATCTTCCATCGATGCCGAACACCGTTCAAATTTGATCGTGGTGTGCGTTGCCGCGTCCCTAAGGAAATCGCAATTATCCGGGCCACGAACATTCATTTCTTTCGAGCAATTTAATTATCGACTCGCGGACGCGTCGTTTTCGTCGGAGTCCGGATCGTCGTGCCAGATCCAACTTTAAGATAAATTGAAGAGATTCGAGTGGAAGCGACGTTCCTCCAGTGACGATGTAATTTGGAAAACGAAAAGCGAACCAACGCGACGTGGCAGCGGGATGCGACGAAATGAGAGCTCGCGATATAAATCTCTCTCGCGCGCGAAATGCAGTCGCCGGCGCGACTTGGGTTTGCGAGTGTGTCCTCCAGCGAGCAAAATTCGGTCGCCACTCGACTAAGAGGTAGAGGTAAAATTGCTTCGTCACGCTGCGTTTCGATTGCCAAAGAGTCCAGAGATTTTGATTAAAAAAATATATATACGTGTACCGACTGAAACGTGATACCGCTTTGAGCGAAACGGTCGCAATTTTGACCGTTGCACGCGTAAATAACTATGCATTCCCCGAAGCAACGTGTGCATCGCGTTATTTCAATTCTAAGCTTCTATTGCGGTACCAAGAAAGAAACGAGCTTTTAAAGAATTCTGTTTTACGAGTTTGAAGCTCCACAGTCAGGCATAATACATTAAATTATACCGCATAATATACCGAGTGTCTATTTTAAGAACATACTGCATTTCCTTACCGCAAAACTGCATGAATGCGTTACTATTATAATCGTGCGCAAACCAGCGTGTAGTAAGCAGGGTAGACTCGCGAGTTGTTTAAAAGTAATTAAAAAATCGTAATTTCTAGAGAAGCACTTTGATATCATTAATATCCTGCTTTAACAACGACGAATACAAGATGCTCGATAATAGCCACAGAGAATTGAAAGAAATCCCTTCTACTTTCAATTTGGCTGTTCAAGAGGTCTCGTCCGTTTTTTTTTCGCGGGTCTCGTAAAAGCTAGCAACTACCCGACCATTAATTATCTCTAAAAGGGTGGGAACATTTCTAATTCAAGAGAAACCCCTCTTTAAATGATTCGCTTTTCAGCAAAGTAACAGCGCGTCACTTTCTGCCTTACGGCGATTTACCTTTCCGCTCTACGACTACCGGAAATTTTGCAAACAAAAAAAGTTGAAGAAAGACGAGGTTCCTGTAAAAAATGTCGCTTCAGCATCGTCCAATCAACGTCGGGGCTCTGCAATTACCTGCCCCGGTAATTAAAGCCCTGAGGATGAAAATTTTGCAAAGTCTCCTTAGAAGTTCGCGAGTGAATAAATCAACATCGCTAAACATCTCGTGCTGCGCCTCGTTATTGATTTCCTATCATACGCTGATAATCATGTGTTTTTCCCTTTAACCCTTAACATATCAAGGGAGGTCCTAATATACGTTTTTTGGTATAATTTTATAACTATTACAAATATGTTGCCAGAAAATTATTTCATGTGTTTTATTATTAATTTCGAGTCGTAAAGATAAAAAGAGAAAGAAATCAATTAACAATAAGATCGATCGTACAAAAAAAAAATGAGGATAATCCACAATGCAATCAGAACAAAATGAATTTTGAAAGCAGTTCACTATCATCAGAACAAAAAAAAAGAGGAAAATGCTACATGTGTCCGACAAATTGTGATCGGAAAGTAAACACTAAGTGTAACATTTGCGGACGCTTCATCTGTACAAGTCATAAAATTGTACAAACGTCCATTCCTTGCATAGGAGATTGTACAAACATATAGGTATAAATCCTTTCAGTTTTACTTTTATCGATTGGTAAAGAACGTTGATCAAAGCTTGGCATGTTAAGGGTTAAATTAATTGACGAAAAGAATGATTTCCGACCGTAATCAGAAGATACGTGTTCGTTCAGGGGTTTTGGGGACTCATTTCGGTCGTAGACCCGACTGCATTCTGTTGAACGCTGTTCCAAATAATTACTTCGAAGCAGCACCGCAGCTAAATCGTAAATATCGTCAGATATCGAGCAAACGTCAACGCAACGATACTCCTACTCCTGTTGCTTCCACGCAAACATTTCCACCCCGCTGTTTCAGGTCCCAGGGGACACGAATTACGTTTAGCTATTACACACGCGCCGTCCCGAAATTTGCGTGCACAAACCACTGGATTTCGTAACGCGTTTCGGCTGTCCTGCTCGCGATCGTTCTCTGCCATTTCTCCTTCTATGCGCAGTTTTCCCCGCGGTTGACGAGCGCCGCGCTCTCCCAAAATATTGCTGCGCACGATAGCGCATATTTCGCGGTTGTGTAAGCGTCGTTTTCGAAATTCTCGTTAGAGAAGCGCTAGGAGAAACGGCAAGCGTTGCTCGATGAGGACGGACTGTATTTTCTTTCGGAACTTTCGTTTCGGCGACGTGGGTAATTCATTCTCCGTAGACACCTTTTCCAAGTCTAATATCGAGGCCACTCGAGATTAGATCCACAAAGAAATGGAAATCTCGCCGCCACCAGCTGTTTCGTATACCGGTTCAACTATCGCTATCTCAAAGTGACGCGGAACCCGTTTTTCAGGTTCCCCGTCCTCCTCACCCTTAAACCTTACGACTCCGAACTCGAAACTCTAACAAACAGGACGCAAGATTTCGAAAACAGTTCGTCGTCAACACGGAAAACAACGTTCGCGAAGCTTTCCAATAGAGCAACGATGAGAATTCCAAATCAAATTGTAGCGCTACCTGAGATTTCAACTTTTCAAACTCCACTTAGCGGAAACTCCCAAGTCCTCGAACTCGTTGACGACTGGACTTCAACTTCTGAGTTTTACTTACTACAATTTCAGGGCAAGACGCTCCGAGTTTCTTCGTCAAGGTTCGATCCAAAGTTCTCGTCATTGAACCGCTCGTTCCGAATTGCATTTTTCTCGCGAATCTCCTTGAACCGATGCGTCAACGTAGACAGGTTACTTGGCGAAAGTACGAAAGAAACATGATAACGCAGATAATCAGACAATGCACGACTATGCAAGGACGCATCAACATGCTTGCATTTGCACAAAATCGGTCATTGTTATTAGCGGTGGCGGTTAATATACAAAATAACACACAAAATGCATCAAAAATATATGCACATACTGAAGAAATAAGGTAATTTAAAATAACAATGACTCAATTAATACTTATTACTGTGCAGCTTAAATTATGTATCACGCATAGTAGATTGGTGGTACGACCTTAAACCACTTGAGCCCCTTAATTAACAAATGGCGTAAGTCTAAAATGACAAAAAATGAGTCTACTACCAAAAATAAATAGTATTAAGAATGCCTAAAGCATCTATCAGCTCAATTTGCATATATTTTCTTTTATTTGAATAAAAAAATAAGAGTTAGATTTGCATCATAAGTACAATTGTTACACGAAACTGTGAAATAATGATTCCAGTTTATTACTAATAATGTAAATTAGTTTATTTATTGCTGAAAGAAATGTAGTTTTTCTTTTGAATTATGTTACCATAATTATTATTCTTTTACTTAATCTTCTCACAGCAAAGCTACATTCTGTTGTTCATTTTTATAAAGTATTACACAGAAGTCCAATTTTCTCAAGACTAATTGTAAGAAAAGGGACTTACATATTTCACTTGTTAATTCTGTGGTTGTAAGGTGAAATTATGTATATTGTCATTTTTGAGATAATAATAATAGTAATAATAACATCAATACTATTCTATTTATGTACTTGAATTTTCGTATATTCTTATTTTTAATGCAAAATAATTTTTAATATATTTTTTCTCTGGTAAAAATATGAATTTTCCTTCCTGGATCTCAATTAAGGCATAAAATCAAATTCTTTGAAAATTCTTGAAAATCTTGACATACGTCATTTTGCCTCACAGCCACAGAATTAAGAGGCTCATATATCTGTGTCCTTAAGAGTAAACGCCGCATGTCACATGTTTTCATTTTCGAGATATGCACGTTTAAAGTTCTGTATAATATTACAATATTGTTCTATGATCTTGAATTTTATTAAATCATCGTGTTCAAAGGAAAAGTTCGTTTAATAAATTTTCTCTCTGATAGTAATATAAATTTTGCTTTCTAGAATTGAGTTAAGACATAAACTCACTTTTTTTAATGCGATTTGCGTCGTTATTTTCAAAATAATTTAGTTTATGCCGTAACTTAAATCGAGATAGTAGAATTTATATTAAAACCGTATCGTGTAAATTGGCTGTAAGGTTTCTTTGATAGCGTAGAGTGTGCAGAATCGATTAGATTTTAAACTTTAGAATATTCTTTGAGTAGATCGAACTGGCTTTGAAGGGTAACTGTGAATAGCTTGCAAAATGTTAAATCTGCAAAGATGGTTGAATTCAATATAGAATTGAATATACCTAGTCGTCAAAATTAATTAGTTTGATGATTGGGATGTTTAATCGGGCTACAGGGATTGACTTATTTTTTATTACCGAATCTTATCTGTATCAACGAGGTCGTTAATCGAGGCGGGAAGATTCGTCCGATCGAACAGCAATCACTTTGTTGGATAGAATAGTTTCGTTGAAGCGGCGCGGCGAATGAGTGATTCGCTACGCGGACACACGAACTGCACTTTTCCCATGGAAACCAATACCTTTGGCTATTCCGTTTTATCAATTCGTAAGCACGTACTTCGCACTCGTGGAAAATTCATGCTTTTATTCGATGTTTCAGGCGCTTTCACGCGATACGGTCTTTTTTTTATTAAACAAGATTACAGTTCATACGCTGTCAAAAAATGACGACGGTTGCACCATTCAAATTCGGATGATTTTTTTACGACACGGCGAATCCGTGACCGCTATTCGTTAACCCTTGACATTTCTGATTTATGCGCATTCGCAAGCACGAGAGTATGTAATGTCATTGTCTCGCTTCCTGACATTTCCCCGATAGCATCCGCATACTTTGATTCACGCACCTCAAAGGGGACCAACAATCTTCTCCGTGGATCAATAAATTAACCAAGGACGTCCTACATCTTTGACGGTGCGCGCATATTTTTCCGAGGTAAACGTGCAAACGTTCGTAGCTTTGCTTGAATGCCCATATGTCTAGCTACGCACAAAAAGCTCGAAATGCATGTATCCGATTCTCGTACGGTATCAGGAAATACGAACACGTCTCAGAATCACGTTGCCTAGCTGGATGACCATGAAGCAACGCTGGGTACACCATATCTGCTGTATGGCTCATAAAACCTTATTCCTGAGCGAACCCTCGTACCTGCGCGAACTGTTATTCACAAACGGTGAATTGTAGGAAACCCCTACGATAAAATCGAGATATGCAAACAAACTACTTTATCCCACGTCATTTCACTGCTAAGTTTCTTGGCACTTTCAGCTATGCGGCCTCTCAGTACTACAATTCGTTACCTAATTCAATACGATCAATAGAATCATATACTCGGTTCAAAGGCGGCCAGAACTTGTATGTTTAAGCAAATAAAATAACTGTATCACCAGGGTAAGATTTGATAACAGCTATCACTGAATTTCGCCCTTTGCGAAGTAGTTAGCAAATAATTAACAGAATTAATAGATATGTACACCTTTACTTCTCAATAAAGACATTATTATTATCATTATTACAAGATTCGTGTGCAAACAAAAATGAGCGCGTCATGCAGGACGATCGACAAAGAACGTATCGTTGGTATTTATTCAAGCCATTTCGCAGCTGCTGCCTACGACACGCGCCACCCGGAAATCGAGTTTTATTTTCATTGTTCGTATTTACCATAAATTCGATACGTGCGCGCCACGATAATCGAGGATTCGAGTTGCGGGCACGCAGCGTACACCCGGATATCACTTCTCGAAAAATAGCCACGCGCGACGTTACAACAGTCGTAAATCCTAGCAATTCCGCGCGTTTTCACCTGCGACAATCCTCTCCCTTGTGTGCTCGTGTACAACATTTTGAAACTCGTCAAATCTTCCTCGGCAGCTCGCGCTTCGCGCGCAAAAAACTCCAAAGGCTGATTCCCGGTTTCAAACTTGCTCAAAATTTGTTGTCAGAAGCGTCTTCCCCGCCGCGTCACGATATTAGTATCGATACTTCGCATTCCCCGGTGTAGATCCATTCAAGCAGGATGTCCTGCTTATTCAGCCAATTGAAATGAATCGCAATCATAAAAGGTCGTTCAGTCGAGCACGCTGTGCGCTTTGAAACGCCTGCTCGCGTTTTTCTCTTTGAACTGTCTCGCGTTAATGAGTTTCGGTTCAATGCCTCGCCGCGCATCCCGCTTTTCCCGAAGTGCGCGCGACTTTGTTTTCCTCGATGCAGCTCCGCGACCCTCGAGCCGGTTTACACTTTCGACCGGAAACGAAACGAGAAGAAGGCGTTTTAATGAACTGTCTACGGGCAAAAGCGGAACGTCGCGTCGTCGTGCTTGGAATTTGAAAAATGCTGACGTCCCGTCGGATATCGACGGGAAACAATCGCGTTAGGGGTGCAACGTCGCGTCGCTCCAGATTTCAATTCGAACACCTTTATTGCGACATTAACGTTGTAACGCTGTAATTTCAAAAGCAATTTCGTCCGACTCATAATCGTATCCATTCCATTGCACCCTTAGGAATCTCATCGGGATTTATGCTCTCCCGCGCCGCAAGAAAGTAACCGTGATTAACGCCCGCGCAATTACACCAGGGTATTAATACAATCCCCCTTTATGCCCCTTTATGGGGGCATAAGGTGATTTGGTTACATCGTTCGCGTAATGAAACCGAACGCGTCAAAGTTCTTAAAGTCTCTTCGGGTTCTAAGTCATTTAACATCAATTACTGTTTTATGTATGTGAAAGGAGAATGTTGAAAGAATGCCGAATTTGTACTCCATCAGATGAGATACTTAAGATACTAATAAAGTATCATTCTATAAGTTGTAAGTAATTATAAACGCATAATTATTTATTGCAAATGTGATGGGAAAGTTATTAAAAGTATAGATGAAGTTGTCTTTACTCTAAAAATCCAACTTTGTGGCTTGAAATGATCGTAATTTCGAAACGAATTCGCGGGATGCAAAAATGCAACACTATTTTATAAAGGCAAATTCACACTTTTATACCCGCCTCTACAATCTCTATTTGCTCATATACACAAATATTTTTCACTTTCTCTTTCCGAACGCACTGCGTCATTCTCATATTCGAGGAATGTATTAACGCAACCTAAACAGTGTGTCAACTGTACCCTTTGAACCTTGCGTCACCATAGCTTCTGAAGCTGGGAATCCACCAGAAAGCTAAGCTAAGCTATGCTATGCTATGTTTAAATAATATATTTTTATTAAGATTATCTCTTGGTGGAAACGGATCCATAAAAATGTATTGAAGCTAATTATTTTTAAACATAGCATAGCATAGCATAGCTTAGCTTAGCTTTCTGGTGGTTTCCCGACTTAAGCCGGGCGCACACGAGCGCACAAAATACGTCCGTCGCAACGCACGTCATTTTCGACGGACGTACGGCCTCCGCTGGGTGCACACGAGGGTTATACAGGGTGTAACAAAAATGTTGCAGTTCCTTGAAAGGGGTGATTACTGAGACGATTTTAAACAACCTTTTCCTTAGCAAAAATGCTAGGTGAGGCTTCGTTAACGAGTTATTAACGAACAACACCGACCAATCGGGGAGCGAGTACAGCGGATTAATGATGACGCAGACGATGGCGGGCCAATACTACTCAAAGCTGGGGCGCGCGCTGAAATTCATCCACTGTATTCGTGCTTCTATTAGTCGGTGTTTTTCGTTAATAACTCGTTAGCAAAGCCCTACCTAACATTTTCGCTAAGGAAAAAGTTGTTTAAAATCGCCTCAGTAATCACCCCTTTCAAGGAACTGCAACTTTTTTGTTACACCCTGTATAGTTACTCATATCTTACTTTAATCACTAAAGGCCTAAGTTCACTCTCTCCCCACTAAACTCTATTACGATAACTCTATGAGGGTATTATTGCGGACTTTTAGCATAGGTTAACTTCGAGTTCTCGATAAAGCGTTCAAATGAATAAAAGTCGCTTCTTCTTTTTTTTAAAAAAAAGGTTGAACGATACTGATCCCGTTAAAAAAAATAAAATTGGAATCCTTGCATCTACGGCCTACGGGATTCTGTTCGAACTCGTGAAACCTCTTAAAAATCGATGTCACGATGTCCGGCCACCATGAAAACAGCTCTCGACAGAATCCCGGGGCTTCATCAAATAAACTGTTTCCTTATTTCCCCTTTTTTTCCACGCGTTCGACTCGAATGTTCGCCCGGCGCAACGCGGCGTTCCGCCGGCTAATTCGGCGCAGCGTACAGTGAAAAGTTTCGCCCCGAGTTGATCCCGGCATTGTGAGAGCTCGAACAAAGGATTGGTTCGAAACGGTGCTGGGTCTCGCGAAGCCGCGCTCTCGATCAAGAATTTAAAATAGTCGATAGCATGTATTGGGCGTATTCAGACAGTCCGGCACCGTAATGGTTGTACTTTATGTCACAGTTTCTATTGTAGCCCGCGTCAAGACTAGGAACTAATCTCGGCTGCCGATTCGCCGGCGCCTGGAATGTCGCCAGTACCGAAAAGTATAGCGCAAGTTAAGTCCATTTGTAAAAGGGGAACAATCGCGTGCCGTCGAAGGGCAATACGCTGGCCTCCGTCTCGCAATAATCGTCCGCCACAAATTTCCCAGCCGGTTCTTGGTGTACTTTGTCCGAGGAGCGAAAGCGCCATATTGCCACCAGCTACTCCCCCTCGATCTTTCATATCCGAAGTGGAGGCGAGGGCATCCGCTTTAAGCCCCGAATAGACTCCGTGATCAAATTTCGACTCCCCGTTGTTAGCGACGCGGATGTAATTAAATTTGTTCGTCCGCCGTCGTTGTAACCCAGTCAAAGTACGTAATTACGTTTTCATCGATGGAACCCAACGGATAACTATGGTTCCCGCATGGTTAACCGAAGCTGCATTCAGCCTCGTATCACGAGCCGCGCGTCGAGTCTGCGATCGAGAGGCTCGACTGCGTCGCGCAGCGCTACGATCCACGTCCGAGCCAATGTTTGTGCTCTTCCTCGCATTGTCGCCTCCTGCCGAAATTCAAACTATCACCCGTTCGATCAGTTCCCATCGTCCAATGCGAACTAATGAAGCTTTGACACGCGATCACCGGCGGACCGCGCATTGTGTCACTGTTCAAAGGACACGCGCGCGACCCGGGATCAGAGAAAGGAATACGATTCCGTTCGAATAGCCGCGAAAAGAGTGCACTCTCCGAATTGGCGTGGCACAGAAGCACGTCGAGTAAACGCAAAGAGAGCAGCGCTCGGCGATATCTATCGTCGCGCGGGTACGTTTCTTTGCTATTTCTATTTCGATCTCATCGAGGGAAATGGGATTCCGTGTCGGCCGTATTCTTCCCTCCGCTCTCAATATCCCATATCTGGGGACGCGTTCTATCCTTTCCGCATTGTGCCGAGCATCGGAAAAGCAAACATCGAGACGGAGGCTTCGCGATTAGAGCGCGAGTCGCTGATTCGTCGCGAAGACGTCTTAAATTAGCGCGGTTGCTTTATCGACGACCGTACCGAAATTCATCTTTCATAACCGTTCCCCGCGAACGCGGCAACTATTCGCGCGGTGACTTTTGCAGCGAGTTCCAGCGCGCAATCAGTGTCAGCGCAACGAGAAGGCATTTATCGACAGACGGCTTTCCCGAGACCTCGAAAGCCCGTCGTTTTCGGCTTCCAAAAGCTCCCGCGCCGGGTAATTGCCCGCTGCATTCTGGACAACGCGCGACGTTAATGAGGTAACCACGCAATTAACAGAAAAGTCTCAACCGCAATTAGCAAGTAAGCATTTCTCTGGGCAGACGCGGGGCTGTTGCGCGTATAAAGCACGACGTTTTAACAATTTCCTTTAATCACGCGTATCCGGTCCTCGCCGGTGCACCGTTCATTCGCTTTTATTTGTCTGGCGACGACAGTTCGAACCGGACGCGAAATCTTCATTGCGAGGATTAAAAGGCTCCACTTATTTCTTGGCGGATTACGGATGAGCTTAATGGGTTAATTCGCCTCGCGGAGAATGCGTGCTTCGGAAGAAGGATTTCAGTCGAATCGACGACGAATTAATCCGAATTACCAAACGAGATGAGTTCAAGTAGATATTCACTACTGCGGTTCAACGACCGATGCTTTTTTTTCTTCGTTAAGGTTGAATTTCCTGTATGCATCTGACGCTGCGGCCAGACGTAGCACTCAAACACATCCAACGCTTTTTCGTATACATGAGAGCTGAACAATTAAAACAGCACCATATCATTGGTGCTCAATGATCGAGAACATCTTTTCATTGGTGTTCAATGATCCATCAAATATACTCGATACACTTAAATAGTGCACCGTAGCAGATACACACCAGTTTCGTACGATCAGTGGACACTGAAATATATAAAATGCAATGTATACAGTATATGTATACTGTAGTGTATGTAGTATACGTATATATATTTTTTATGTATATTTTAGTGGGAATGAGCACTTTTCCTTATCCCATTTTTACCCTAGATGCAAGAATCAATGGCACTGATTGTACATCAACTCTAAATTTTCCTCTACTTTTTGATCTTTATCGTATATCTCTTGGAAACCTAAACTAATAGTCAATATGTACCTAAATTCTTCCTTTCAGTGTAAGTCTTTCGGTTGTAAGTCTTCGTACTTGAGCTAGTATTTTATTTAATAAAACATCAAGTTAATGGAACCCAACACTAGTTTCAGTGTGTCTTTCGATCCCCTAAAGAAGCCAGTTGTAATGCTAGCGAAACGTCGGAAAAACATTTCCTCCAGGACACGGTTTACACCCGAAAGCTTCAACAGTGAGAGCTGCACAAAAATTTTGGTTGAACAAATGTGGACAAATTAATAACATGCATATTTTACAAAAATTAGCACTTAGGAGTGCCAACTACACAGACCTGTTTTAGCCAGGTTTGTTGAATCTTGAACCACCGTGTGTCATCAACTTCTCAAGGAAGCAACCAAGCAAACCACTCCTATTAACTGCAAAACCAATTAGACGCAAAAAACGCAACGGCAATTCGTCGCACACAGTTCGACTGAACCGAGCCTAACGCTGTTCAACGCGTTGAAGTGTCTTTTCAAAGCTTCATAGCTCGCAGCATGGATTTCGATGGCGACGCAGTCTTTGTGCTCTGGTAGAATCAAGGCAGTCGTGTCGACGCGTAAAGGGCACAGACGAAACGAAGCAGAAGTTGCGCTCACCTAGAATAAAACTTTTGACCGCGTACAATAACGCTTATCCGGCGATTGCGCCTGGATCACAGTCAGCGGTGAGCTGCATTTGCATGGATTAGCCTATTGCCATTGGGGGCTTTATTCCGGCACATACGTGCGCTCTGTATCTCAATAATCAGATTGTAACCGTCGACTGTCGATGCACGATACACCCGGAACGTTCCCATCGCGATACAGATAGACTTCTCGCCTACTTTTACGATTTCGTTGAACGTGCAGGCCACCTAATTCGCGCACCGCCGCCCGTATCTACCGGAAGATAAACAGTTACAGTCGAAGCGGGAAAAACTTCGTCATTGTCGAAACGGAATGAGAAAGAATCGCGGATCCGAAGGTGGAAAGCACCTGGATCGCGCTACGGAGTATCTTCAGCGCGCCCGTCCATCCAATTCTTGGGAGAGAGGCAAAGCTTCGCCGAGAATCGGGCTGACAGGGAAAAACAGCAAAGATAAAAGAGTGGAAAAAGAAGCACAGTAGAAACCTATTACCGTATAACTCGATTTCCCGTAGAACCAAGAGAAACCGCCACCGACATTTCTCTTTCTTTCACGGCAGCACAACCGTCTCTTCTCCTCGGAAAGGGTGAAGAAAATCCACTCGACGTAAAAACCAACTGTCCACGGTTCTCACCGAGTAAATATCCTCCAGATACCAGAGTCCGGCTTTCGTCTCTGCCACTTGCGCCGAATGAAAGCGTACGGAGTGCCACTGCATTTGCTTCCAATTGTGTCCGTTCGCTCCGAGTTCACAACTTTCCCGGTATTAAGGGAAAGTATAAAGTTCCTCTACCGAGATCCGTCTAGAGTCCAGATGTATAGAACAATCCCATCCGCGCAAAGGATGTTCAACTGGGAGAACTAAAGCCGCTTATAATATCGGCGTGCTACACGCATCTTTCCGTCTCTGTACATAACAACCTCTGTGCACGGGAGCGAACGTGAAACAGGCGTTTCGCGGATGATACGTGTAACAATCGTTTCGGCAGCAGGCATCGATGGAAGAGATAATACAGCCGCAGTGGCAATGCGGACGATGTTGCGAGTTGTAATCCAACTCGGCCATCGACGTTCAAGTTCGCTAATGCTTCTTGCAAATCTCGCGGGAGTGTGTAACCTACACGCTCCTCCCTATCCAGGGATGCCTGCAGCTTTCGGAGCATACGTGTCCCCCCGGTGCGGCGCGCTCGCGACACCGAACTCGGATTAATTCGTCTAACTCGTAAACAGAAAATTCGGGGTCACGAAACTTTCTGCTAGTTCCATGCAGACAGCTTTGTACGCGCGCTCGCGAGCGAAGGAGCTTGTAAACGTATTTAAAAGTTATGTCATTTCCTACGTTATTTTGGGAACATTCGTCGGACCGTGCGACGGGTTCGGCTCGATGTTATTCAACGGACAAACGGCACTCCGCTTCGAACGTTGGTCCAACAAAGTTCGTGAGCAACAATCAATCTTCTCTCGCGATTAATAAAACACCCAACCAGTTCGTGTCTTGTACTTGAAATCGCGGGTACCCGAACATCATAAACTTTCGAGATGCCGAGTAAAATTCCCGACCCGATCCGAACCCGGAATATCGCGTACCCGCACACCCCTAATAATAAACTCGATTGTTCGATGCGAGAACTCTCTTTATTTATTTATTTATTTACCCTTTTGTATACAAAGATTTATGATACAAAAAACCAGAGACGACTAGTTAGCTAACAGAGAGAGTACATTTAGTCTGAAGGTGCAGGGAGAATAGAAATAGTTTAAGTCATCGCAGAACATATTAACATTAAGGATTAACCTGTTGATGCAATTGTAATGGCCGTACTGAGTTCGATGCGATTCCTGCCTAAGAAGGGATCGGTGTCTTATTGAGGGACTTGGTATCCGCAAGTTAAATTCATCCAATAATTCGGGACAATTTACTGTGCCATTGAGAAATTTTTGAGCAAAAATTAAATCAAACATTAGACGTCGTCGTTCCAGTGACATCAAATTTAATCGGCTGGAAATTTCACAGTAGTCATGTACATCAAAAGGTATGGGACAACCCATAAAATTGGCGGCTTGGTGACCAAATGATGGAACAGTATTCAAACAGGGGCCTAACAAGGGAGCAGTACAAGAGTCGTAGAGTGTTAAAGTGCCGGAAAAATTTGGACGCTCTATAGACTAAGCCAAGAGTCTTGTATGCAGTGCTAGTGATCTTAGTAATATGGGTGGTGAAAGAAAGATGAGGAAAACACTACGCCCAGATCACGCATACTGATGATTGAGAAACGAATAAAAAAACGAATAAAGCATTCGTTGATGTTAAGGCTAAGTCTGTTCCTAGTGCACGAAGTCTCCAGGTTTAGTAGGTCCTGCTGAATAAGCCAAAAACTAGAAGGATTCTCAATGGCGTGGAACAGCTTTAACTCGTCTGCAAATAGGAGATAAGAACAGTACGAAAAACACGTTTGGATATCGTTAATAAAAAGATTAAATAGCAACGGCCCAAGGTGAGAACCGTGGGGAACCTCCGAAGTAACATTGATGTAATGCGAGTAAAACTCATTAAACTTTACAGATTGAGTTCGGCCCGTTAAGTAACTATGTGTCCACTTTTCAACGACTTTCCTGGTCGATTTCGGATATGCAGGAACTACCGGCTCAATGACATTCCGTACTAGTAGACACTGTCTGAAAAGATAAATTCGTTGATAACGAGGGCCGAAATATGCACCAATTCCAGCGGAATAGACTCGCAGTCTCTTCTGTTTCTGCCTTCCTCGGTTCACGTAGATGGGATAATAATATCGGTCTGACTCTAAGACATAAACGTCAACGTAAGTGCACCATGGGGTATTCGAACGAATAATATTTACCTTTGAACGTGTTCGTTCGAACGTGTACGCGAACGAGCGCGCACGCGCGCGTAGGCGGACTAAGTACACATATAGTAAACGTTGGACCAGACGTTACATATGCATGGAAGAGGGCTGAACGCGAGGGAGAGGAGTGGGCTGTACTAAGGTCGTTCCCTGTGGGTTAAACTGGTCCTGAATACGATTTATGATTCTCTATGTGCTTCCTATAGACTCTATATAGTATAGAGTTTCCTAGTAGGAACCGTACTTTGTACCCGGCGACCCAACCATTGCCCAAATTTTCGCTGGACCATCTTAAAGACGGACTTCAAACATTTGACTTTTGTGGCCAACCGTATCGACCAACACGGCGACGCTTTAACATCGTTTTTATAGGTCCCATGGACCAGTATTTTTGGATATCGCGTGCCGTTGCAGTTTTACTGCTTGCCATACGTTCCTCGTAAAAGAGTCCAACGACGACCATTTCGATGTTCCACGAATTCATGATCGATTTCCTCAAAATTACGAAATTTTCTAGAGACGGGCGCGATCCACGTTAAAAAGAGTAATCGCAACGTCAATGGAACACGTAATTGTAACCAACCGTCGACGAAATCCCTCGCGCGACATCGCGTCAAAGATAAGCAAGAGTTATGGATGGACGTAGACGTCAGAGCAGCTATGGCACTGTCGATACGATAAGCCTCTCTTGATATCGGGCAATCATTGTGGATTAGAAAGCGGCTGGAGCTACTTCGAAATGGCGGTTCGGTTCTACGAAACTGTCGTCCTTCGTTTGCTCGAAATATCAGTCGATACAGTAAACCCTCGAACAACGCGGGTTTGAGCAACGTGAATCCTTTTCGTTCTAATCAACGCGAAGACCAGGAGGATGGAAACCTTTATGGTAACTCATTTCCATTTATCAAGTAAATAATATAAATTAATAACATATGTGTAAATAATATAATTATGTATGTCAATACAAATGTACGAACTTTCTTTTTTCTAACATTTTCTTTCCTTTAACTCAGATTACTATAACCAAAAACATAGGAATAACTACGACTGCGGAAGTTTATGCATTTATGGCGATTTTAAAATTAGAAAAACCTATAAAGATGCCTACAGATATAAACATACAATAAAATATCAAAAATTCAATACATTTTATAATATTTAGAAACTAAAACATACATTTAGTTAAGATTCAGTTGCTGTTGTATGTTTACAAATATATGAATTTGTATAAACCTCCGCATTCTAGTAATAACACGTACACCATATCAAATTTCAAGCAGCTTTACAATTCATAATTTAACAATAATAATTATAAATAATTTGCATAAGGCGATCTGCGAAATTGCTGCTAACAATAACTCCCTTATACGGATTTTCGGCGCCCTAATTCCTCATTCGCGCGTTCTTCAAGGTTCAACTGTATATCCAGACACCAGACACGGCGTGCGCAGTGAAATTCTCGTGGTTATTCCATTCGTCCATCTTCCAGTATTTTTCTTCCATTCGCTCTTAAGAATCTTTCGGACATCTTCGTTTATTTTTTCAATCATCGAAGCTTCTTAAACGAAATGTTGTTACGTCGACTGCTACTCCGACGTGTGAAAAAATAAACAGAGACCGGGTGAAAATCCGTCACGAAAATATAAAAGTTTTCCACGGTTGCAAAGCGTCAGGAAGCTAGGTAAAATTGTCGACAAAGCAGACGTTTCGCGATGCGGTTCAGTGTAGTGCGTAATGCGCGGAGATTGCGGACGCGGAATGCCCGTCGGCACGTTACGAAGAAAGAGATAGTACACGAAGATAATGCGAGAGTAGAAACCAACGAGGGCTGTTTTCGTCCACCATCGCTTCAAATTGTTGCCATATTCCGCAGCAAATGAAAGATGCATAATCCACGGCAACCTTCCGCGAAACGGTGTAATGAAACGTTTTAAATGCAGCTTTTAAATCAGCTGAAAAATGCGCAAGAGATCTACGAGCGGAAGAATCGTCCTCCGGTATTCGTAACACGGAGAGCCGACTCGTCGCAGGGATTTCGTGATGATGCCGCGCGATAATCGCGGGCCTTTCAATTAGACGCAACTTCGCTCAGAAAATAAAAAAGAGAAATTCACGATGAAATCCTCGCCTCCTCCTTGCTTGTTAAATTCCTAATTTCCACCCCATCTTGAAGCATGCACGCGGTATCGCGAGCGTCGTCTAATTTCGCGGTTGCCTTCACGGGCCGCAAAAAATTGCGAACACTTCGCGGTTGTCGTAATTTCGTCCGTAAAACAACGCCAGCCTCGTTCGAGAGAGAGAAATTTGAATTACGTTTCGCGGTTGGACGCTGAAACCGCCGGCATTAATTCTTACCCTGACGAATATCCAACGCGGTTGCATCCAAAAATGATCGTCCATTTTTCACCGTTTTTCGTTTCGATATTTAAAGGTGGTCGCTCAGATGAAAGTCAACTACCGGTTGTTTCATAGACAAAATTTCAAAAATTTAGAATCTCTAAACCGTTGCGATTTCATGTCAGTGACATTGTCCGATTTATTTGTATTTCAGAAAAACATAATAGTATGCAGAATCGATTGTTTGTCGCCCGTGTGTAACGGTTCTAATACTCTTATATCAATCAGAAGAATTTTTGAGCAAAATATTACCGACCATTAAAAAACTAAGTGCTGAAAAACTGCTTCGTCCTTATGCACAATGCCTTACACAAAATGCTAATGAAAGTTTGCATAGCGTGATGTGGCACAAGCGTCCAAAAGACATTTTTCCTTTGAAATATCACGTTGAAGCTGCAGTAGCAGAAACTATTACTGAATATAACGAAGGATGAACAAAAACAATTTTGAATTCATTCAAAGACAACAAAATGCAAATAAACGAGCAATCATTGAAAGCTATCCAACTATGTCATAAAAAACGAGTACACAGGTATAAAAATAAAGCATCTGAAAAATATAAACATGAAAGAAAAATCATACTAAAACGAAAAACACTTTAACTTTCACAAAAATGAAGTTTTCGAGCTTAAATTTTGTTGACAGTCTAAATATGTGATGATGCATGAATAAGGGTATGGATTTTATAATCTTTTATAATGAAAACAATTTTATTAGAATATTCGTTTTTATATAATTCATTTCAGCATAAGAAATGATGTTATTTGAGTTGTTTAATTTATCGAAAACAAAAAAATTCAAAGAGATTCTTGATCAATATAACTGTCGCTATCGTCCGAACTAGAATTAATGATTTACATTCAAAATTAACAAAATGGCGGATAAAAATGTAAAGAGAATGATTCTTGGCCCTTTTCTCTTGCCATTTTTCAATGCTAAAAGTAGGTTAAACTCCATAAAAAGACTTGGTTCTACTTCCGGCGAGAGTTACAAGTGTATAGAATAAGCAGTAAAAATTTCAAAGCATTCGGTTGGATAGATTTTGAGATACATAGT
Organism: Perdita meconis; assembly: GCA_030770465.2. Classification (NCBI taxonomy): domain Eukaryota; kingdom Metazoa; phylum Arthropoda; class Insecta; order Hymenoptera; family Andrenidae; genus Perdita; species Perdita meconis. The sequence continues at coordinate 7,978,169 of JASKOS020000007.1, forward strand.
ACCTGCGCCAGCGTAGCACGGGTTTTTCTAAAGATCACTATGTCAATCACTTTAAAAACATTAATTCTAATACTCATATTTTTTACTTACTGCAGAAATGTAACTCGATTGATAGAAAAAATTTTACACCTTTATTATATCCCTTTTCTTCACAATAAATTCCTGAAAAATGCTTAATTAGCACGTCGCGCAAATAAGAATGACCCCTCAACGTAAAATATGTTTGTCTTGGCTGCACGAAAAACGGAATAGAAAGATTTCACGATCGATGATCTTAATTTGCGTTTGAATACACGCTATCCAGCGAAGGAGGTAATGCAACGGTTCGAGGTGACGAGGATCTTTTCATTTCCGCCTGTCACGTCTCTCCCAATTTAACGTATTTCACCCAATTTCCGTTTCGACTGTCAAGAATCCAATCACCGCTAACGCTTCAACCAACCCGTTAACCCAGATATTACAGTTTTTCCCCTCGATTCCTCGTTTTACAACCCAGCAACGATGTCACGAATTTCCTAATAACCAGCGGCGAGTAATCGACTTGCGTCGCGCAAACTTTTCCTTTCGCGTGACATCTTTCGCTTTCGGACGATAAATATTTCGTTCTTCTCGGCGAAGTTCATTATAACACCGCGTCGTCCACGCGAGAATTTAATTTACCGAGGATGTAGCCAGAGCGGGCAAAGAAAGAGGGTTCCCGGTGTTAATAAGTGGGTCGCTGAAAATTTCCACCACCTCGTTCAACTCAATTATCTCCCGCGATCTCGAGTCGCTGTCGTCGTCGTTTCCTCGAAGCGTTTAGCTAAAAGCTCGACGACGACTGCGACGCGAAACCCTGCTTTCGACGATGCAACAAACATCGGAAAAGTTGTGCACGATGCGGCAACGTCGACGCAAGATTCGAATAGTCGCGAACATTCTCGCGATGCGCGTCGAGGAGGCTAGTTTCGAAGCATTCGAACCGTGTTTCGTCGCGTCGGTATCGGAAATCCGATCGCTCCTTGACATCCAGCGAACGTATACTTCGAATCTCTCCGACAGGCGTGCCTGTGCGTCTCGTACTTGTGTAACTCCCCGCCCTCGAATGCTCGTAATGTTCCATACCGAAACCGTTGACGGATATATCGGATTCGCGGGCAACAACAACTTCAAGGTACGGGGATGCTCGACGCAGCACGATCTATCGCGCCACCGAATTCGTACAGAATCGTTGATCTGTTCTTTTTAAACAAACTGATTTCTAAGCATATAAGTTGTCCACAACTATTAGACTGGATAAATTTGTGTTGAAATCCGGGAGAGAAATTAATCAATTTTTCTCGGTTTAAAAGAAGGCAAACGCTTAGCTTATTAACAAAGCTCCTCGCACAACTCCGATTACTGAACTTATTTATTTAGAAAAAGTACGGGCATACACGTGCCCAATTTACAAAAAATCGACCAAGAAATGACAGAAAATAAGAACTTAAGACTTAAGACTAGGGATAGATGTTGAACGTAAAAATACAAAAATATAAGAAATACGTTGTCACACTATACAGGGTGTTTCGCAATTCGTCACTTCCTTGTTAACATTGTAAATTTTGATTCAGACTTCGTTAATGCATTTAAAGGATCTACTAAAGGATCATTTAAAGGATACGGTAAGACTGGCATCTTATAAATCTAAGGATTTAATAGATCCTTTAAATCAGGCCCGAGGAAATTCTTCCCCGACGTCGCTGTGCTACTCCTTCCATTAGTGTGGCGTTCCCCCTCCAGTAGGCTGCGATTTCCCTCACCATTCCCGCTGCTCTGCACACAACATACCTGTACAATGCTCTCACTGTGAGTGTCACACAGCGGCAGAATCAAGTGGATGTAGTGGGGAGAGCTCGGCAGGAGGAGAACGGAGACCGTGTGGCCCGCGGGCCACGATTTCCCCAGGCCTGCTTTAAATGCATTAACGAGTCTGAATCAAAATCTACAATGTTAACAATGAAGTGAGAATATAGTATTTTTGAGTGCTATATTTTGTTTCAATAATATACAAACCCTACAGGTAACATGTTTCGTTGCTCTGCGCTTTCTTTGCTATTACTCTATTACTACTATTTTTTGTGTTATTGTTATTAATCATTCTCTTTGTTCTCATTCGTGTACCCAAAACATGTCATATTCTCTTTTGTAAACTAATGGAATTTATCCCGTCTATTAAATAAAACTAAAATAATTTTGTCAGACGATGGAACCAAATCGCATTCGTCGCTAACAAAATTCTCCGAACCGTTTCTGTTTCACGATCGTGCGATTATTTAGGCAGTTGAAACGCAATCGCAAAAAGCCTGTGTATGTGCGATCGAAACAACGTTGCGAGTTGGCGCACCCGCGCGGAACGTGGCGATAATAACAGGTCATTTGCCGTCTTAATGACATTCAATCGCGTACACCGGAGATCTTTATTATACGTTGCCGTGACTAACAACGTAATCACACGTCGTATAATATCTTGTCATGATTGACGCTACGAATATGGGGGAGAGGAGAGGTCGAAAACCGACAGATTGGTTTCTTTCCTGGAAACATCGTCCTGACCGGAGAACTCTAAACATCAGCTGGATTGTCGTCGAGGTGCTTCAAAAACTAGACTGGACGTCGTTTTTAGAATTTTATTTCTTAAATCTTACAAATTTTTACAGAGATTCGTTCTGACTAAGTTTGCGCCAAGATCTAGACTGGCTTCCTCTTCGCTGAGGGCTGATTTAAAGTTTTGGGTTCTTTGTAAATCAGGGAAAAGCGTGTTTTCCTAGATCTGATGTCGTGGAAGGACTGACTGAATGAGTTACAGTTGCGTCCAGGAATTTTGCAAAAGGATGGCATTTTCAGGACGTGATATCGTCGGAATCAGGAAAAGTGTAAATTATTGTCGAGGCCCTTGTTAAGGAAAGGACGGTTTTTGAGATGGGATGCAACAGGATAAAGGGAGGAGCGCGGAGCCTATACCCAAGGCACGGCAGGAAGTACTAAGTACATACGTACTTTCTTCTTAACGAACCGATTGGTTCGGGCGACATGATCAACATTCAGGACCGCGTTCAAGTTTCCAGGACAAGGATCTATCCAAGGTGTTTAATCTCTTATTCGGCGATAAATGACGGGTAATGATAACAGAAACGAAAGTGTTGGGAGACGGCATTGAGACGTCAGAATGAAGTTTGTCTAATCAGAAAGGAATAACAAGGAAAGCAGACAACAGACCGGCTTGGAAGGAAGGAGCCAGGAAGACGCGGGGTCCAGCAATTTCCCAATGCAATAACAGGCCCTTGTTCGTGCAAAACGGGTACTATAAAGCCTCAGGATATTGCCTTATTCAACGGCCGTTGAACGCGACGGAGTGGCTGCAAAGAGGCTTTGTTGCGCTCTCTTCCTTTTTCGTCGTTGCATGAGAAAGAAAAGCTCGTGGGTCTACTTAACCCTTGCAGACAAAAAGATTCGAAGGAGGAACCTATGGAAGATAGAGAACAAAAGAATAACGAAGGTGTAGGTGGAGAACGAATCCGAATCCGACGGAGAGGAAACTGGACAGAGATTTATTCCCAGAGATTTTAATACTCTCGAACGCATCGGGACACGCCAACCTACTCGAAAGAAGAAACAGTCTTCCGAACGAATTCCGCCGCACGGAAACTGTATAAATTTTCCTATTACCGCCTGGCACATTTATCTCGAGCACTTTCAATTTTCTCTCTTATCCGCGTGAGAACAAACGAGATGACGAAAATATTCCATCTAACGGACGTCAAATTGTTCCGAATATAATGGAGACGTAGAAGCGAGGATGCGAATATGGAATATCATTTTATTTTTTTACCTAGCAAGTTGCACAAGGGACATTAAGCAATTGTATCACGACGATTTTTATACGCTTTTGATATAACAATAATAATACTTTATTCAATATAACTGCATTAACAGAAATTAAGTTTTACAAGGATGTCAGGACAATTTATTTTGTTATTAATTATATTGTACAAGAAAATCAAATCAAATATAATTCTTCTGCTTTCAAGCGTTAATAAATTGAGTCTTGCCCACAAAGCTTGATAATTATGGCAATAGGTATCGATTCCATTACCTAATTTAAAAGCTATAATTTTTAAAGCTTTATGTTGAACACTTTCTACTGCACTACAGTGGATCTCAAAATATGGAGACCAAATGGTAGAACCATACTCGAGGAGAGGTTGAACAAGAGTTTTATATAATAAAAGAATAAAATTTAAATGTAATACAGAGAAAACAGCAGTAACTGGCTTTGAAGAGGTTAAAACAGATCCTAAAGTTGGGGTGGAAAATCTATTTGGTATTGTATCTCGAATACTATTGCTCCTAGAAAAAAAGTTTAAGGCAGAATTTATTTATTTTGTAATAATGAATCTTTCCATTTGATTAGTTTTTCAAAAAATTAACAAATAGGATTTTCATCTCAACTTTAGACGCTGTTTTAACAATGAATTACCGCCGATACAAAAAATACGTGTTAAATAGTTTTTTTAGTAGTATATCATATCAAAAGCGTATCAAAATCGGCGTGTATTATGCGTGTGTTCCTTGTCAGAATAGCTATAAATGAAAAAATTAAATGATTTCAGAGAATTTCATGTGAAATTTGTTGCATAAACATCAATACTGTGAACCTTATTCCCAAAGGGAATATAGAACTTCCCTTTTTTCCTTTTAATTAATAAAAATTGGGGTAGCAATATGAGACAGTATTATTTTAAGAAAAAATAATTTATGAAACTACATATAAACAGTAATAAAAAGTCTTATGGATTTTTGAGTGTAAATATAAAAGTATCATATTAATTTACTTTACTTTATAATGGATGCATAACTAAATTTGACTCTCCGAACCTGTATATACATATATGCAATCATAATGAACCCATAATTGACATGACAAACATTAAATTCACAAGTTCACCTTTTTAGCTTCGTTTCCGACATCTGAATGAGTAACTGAAATCCAGGTTATTAATTAGTAAGACACTTTTAATGTATCTCATCACTATCTGCTCTTTATTTTACTTTTCGCCATTATGTCACAATCAAAAACACAGTATACTACAAATCTTCATTAATATATTTAATCTACGATTATTATAGAATATATTATCCCTCTTTTATTTGATATTTTAGAGTTGCTTCATTATTTACAACACGGTGTGCAGTTTTATTTTAAACATTATTTGTTTCATAGCTTTGCACAGAATTTTGTTGTACATAGAAATTGTGTAACATGTATTAGGTTTTTCCTGTGTTTAACAAGTTCTGTTGTTTAACAAATTACTGGGTAGATGCAATCATCTTGTTTCTTATAAAAGCAAAAAATAAACCAACGTAAATTTCATTTCACCATCACACGCATAAACTTTCTGTTGCAACCGAAACGGTAAGAGTCTTTACACACGAGCGACCAAAAATCGATTTAGGATCGATTTTGCAACCGATTCAGCGACCAACAGTGGTTCGAAGGTCGTCGATATAATGTCTATCACCACTGTTGGTCGCCGAATCGATTGCAGATCGCGAAATCGATTTTTCTAGGTTCTAATGTAAATATCCAATCACTGTAATAGATGTCAGAATTGCGTACGTAGAATAAAAACCTTGGTGTTTCATATTACTACATACTGCCGTATATCATATTCGCGTTTTCTTTACCCTAAAAAAAACGACAATGTTCCGCGCTCGATTTCAAATAATTTTAAATTCGGAAGCAGAGCGCGCAGTTGCCCCGGTTTTCGGATATTCTTGTCGAATGGTTTTTCAGTGGTTCGAATGGAACGAGACACGGGACCGAACAGGAAATACAGCAGCATGGTGAAGTTGGTGCGCTCAGAGAAACAGAAAGCAACGGAAGCTGAAAATCCAACAAAGAGCCATTCCGGATAATGGAGTCGCCGGTACAGAGAGCATTCGCGGGTATATTTTTTCGTCGCATATCCTCCCGAGAGTAAACGTACAGAGAAAAAGTAACGAGGAGATCCTAGATTATGGAAGCGACAAATCCCGTAGGTCCGTGCCGCTATAAAACAATCGATAAGATACTTCTGAACACGAGCACCGCCACCGCTAAAACTTTTAAAACCCACAAAGGAAACATTTAGGGATGCCAGACGGTGATGAACGAGCTCTTCGCTGACCCTATCTAGTTGGTCGGTCCCAGCGCAGTCTTCGACGTTCCTTCGACTATTTCTCTTTCCCTCGTCGATTACTTTCCTAACTCACTCACGGGAGACGTAGCTTCGAGAAGGTCGATCGTTCGATACTTAATACACTCTTCTGCCTAACACCGACGATTTTATTCATCCGACGTTCCGCTGCTGTAGTGGCACATGGTTTACTCCAAATCGATACGTTATACGTTAACACAGCAAATTAATATTTTATTTTCTTTATGCGAGATAACTGGAGAAACCGGGTCGCAATTCATAACAATGTACACGGTGAATTGTGTGACACGACGAAAAGGAAAAATGGTAGAGAAAGCTGGCGGTACTTGGTAGAACATGGGGCAAAGTTCTTAATTAATCCTATTAATTAGACACACAGTTGCCGTTACACCTGACGACGCGGCACACCCGACGAGAACTCGCGACTGTATGAAATCACGACCTGCACGAATTACGATGAAACAACTGAAACAACTGTGGCAAAATTCTATCCTTCTCTTCTTCCGTGAATTTAATAACAACGGATCAGATATAGAAATGTGTAAATAGCACGTAAAATAGGATAAGCTAGCAGGAGATGGACGGCTTAGATGATTCCGACGTTTCGTATTAAGGTTTTGCTTAAAAATATTTGTTTTATGAACAAAATTCAAACGTTTTGCGCTAAAAAATGTATAAATATTAAGAAAGAATTAGTCGTAAGTAATAGAATTAATCTATTTAGTTATAAAATTATGAAAATTCTACTCGTAACCTGTCATATTAGGTAAATGTACATATTATGAAATATGTATTTTTTCGCATGCAAAAAACACTTTTATGTTAGATTTCTAACATAACAAATCATGTCTCTGTAAAATGAAGATATATTAATATAAATTAAAACCACAGTTTTTTCATAATCATCGATTAATCTGAATTTTGTCCACCAACTTGGGTACTGTCAACATTATTCCTAACTTTATTCTAGTCTTCATATATGAAATATTCATAATGCTGGCCCCTTATTAATTTCTACAAAGTTTCCCCAAAATGTTATAATATATATTATTATTCTGTTATTGTTGGTACGCGTGTTAGGCGCGGTAGAATATAATTTCCCACGAAAAGTGACTAACGGTGCAAAAGGATTTTGAATAAAAGTAGTGGAGTGTATTAAGGGGGGAGCCTAGTTTAGGAGGGTAAAAATAAAGTGATTTTTGTGAATAATTTCGAAATGTTGTTTCGGTATGTTGTTTCATATTTAGACAATACAAGTTAATTTTTTAATTAAAAAATTATCTTTATAAACACGGTTATATTAATAAGTTTGTAAGGCTTCATTGTCGGAGTGTCAAATTTGCAAGAATTCTGGATCCTTTAATTGTTCTCTAAAACGAAAATACCAAGGATTGTCTTATTTTTCATAAAATTACATTGTCGATGAACCTTAAAAACTACAAGAAAATCCAAAATTTACTATTTGGTAGGACTTCAACAGAAAAGTAATGATTTTAAACAAAAATTTTCGTACCGTTCATGCACAAGAAATTGTCTAATTTCACTTTTCTTATAAAAGTTGGAGGTTCATCGACAATGTAATTATATAAAGAATAAAAAAATCCCTGGTTTTTCGAAAATCCCTCAATTTTATATTATATATTAATTTTTAGGAACAATTTTTTAACGAAAAAGTTAACGTTTGTTGTTTCGATATGAAACAGCACACCCTGCAAATTTCGAAATGATTCGCTTAATAGTTTCATGAAAAAAAAATCCCGAAAAATCAATTTATTTTTACCGTCCTAAACTAGACTCCCCCTTAACAAGCGTGCTAGTTTATTAAATGTGCACAAAGGGAGAATTTTCTGCGATACGAAACCAGCTTCGCCAGAACAGTTATTGTGCTAAAGTTTTAGAAAGGATGCACACAAAAAATTGTGTAGTATTTTTATTTGCTAAATTTTCATATGTATTTTTGCATGGAGTTTCGTTAAATGAACGATTCGTTGTAGTTTAATTCGACACACTATGCGGAATCCATGAATTCTAATGTCTGGGAGCTGAAGCTAGCAGTGAAAATACAGAACTTTGTGAATGCCACTTTCGGCTATAATCGATTTGGTATATTTAATATTTTTACCGAATCGGTCAGAAAACCGTATTTTGTGAACGAGCTGTTATTCTACTAGCGTATTTACCTTTATTTGAATAAAGGGACAAACGATACCGTTCGCGTAAAGTTTAAGATAACAATAAAATACCGTATTAAGGAAAAGAAGAAGAGCGGATTGATCTTTATCGGGAAATAGTTCCGCTACCAACAAAAGTGTCGGAAGAACCTGAAAAGAGAATTTCTCTGGATCAGACGCGAGAAAGGAAGACGATTCCAGAGGAAGAAAATGGCTGGAAGCGCATTCAGTGAAGGCAGGGATTCCTGCGGAACGCAATTAAGTGGCGTAATGAGATTCCTGCGACGACCGTGCTGGATTGGCGTCTTTTGAATGTATGTCTATGGTCCCGCGTGAAATTCGGAAATAGTTCAAGTTAAATGAACATTCCTGCGAACGTCAAAGAAGAACCGATATCGGTGCTGCACCTAATTAATACGTTCTGTGCCACGTGGCTAACCAGCAATCGAGCGATTCGGCGTAATTCGAAATTCGGACGAAACAAAAACTCAAATCGCACAAATTGAAATCGCAAACAATGTTTATCGACGCGCTTCCAATCAGACATAAACTACCTACATGCTTCGCGAAAATGCGAACGTCGCTACGCGGGGGAACAGCCGGTAAACGCAAATTAAATTGAGTTCCGGAATCGAACTTCCGTCAGATTCAACCTAATTCCTAAGAAACTGTCTCGCCGTGAAATAAAAATAGAGAAAACTGCTTCTCGGTTAGACGCGAGTTCCTTCGAAACAGAGTTAGGCGAATTACTTTCCGCTACACGAAGGAAAACTTTCGGTCAAAGTAACGACGACAATGACACGGCAAGGCTTCTCTGGTAACGTCGCAACGGCCGAGTCATGCTCCGGCAAAGAGCAAACCTTTTCGCATCGAACTTTTAATCTAGCGACGGGGAACGTAATCCCCGCCGTAATTAGGAACAAATACTTTTGATAAGTAGCCCCACGATCCTTCGATAAGGCGCTCTCGGCTAAGGGAATAAATCTACTCGGCGCGTCCGAGCGGCTTAAACTAAAAACACGTTGGACAATTTTGTAGTTGCGGGCGAACACCGAGCATCTAATAATACGGTGCTTAGTAAAATTGCGACCCAGTTAGACTCTGACCCACTTGGTTGCATCGTAATCATCGTCGAGTGCTCTACACAGATTGATGTTAGAGGTAAACACGATGCTGGAAGACTGGCAGCATCTAGGGTCTCGTTTGCATGGGACATCAGCTTGCTTGGATGCTCTCGTACGCTTCAAACGCGTGCGCACACTTTCGTTTCGGAGATTCGTTTTGATACAATTATTACGTCCCGTTGAATCTCGTGTAATCTCCGCGTCACGGCGAATCTCTCGAGAACACGGCCCAGAAAGGCGTATAATACAATTTGGTAAACAAAACGGTCGATCGGCCGCGACTTCAAGGGCGAAACAGGAAAGTCGTCGTTTTATCAGCAGGGGGAAAAACCGGAGTGGGAAGCGAGGACTCGGCGACAAACGCGACACGAGCCAAACACACAACTTTCTTTTAAAGCGAACCGGCGCTTTAAAGTCATTGTTTGCGCAGGTGGTATCTGTTATACGAACAGCAAACGAGTTCGCAACAAGCGACCAACACGAGCGACGGCGCGCGAGGGAAAGAACAAAGCTGCTTCGCCCGGCGCGGCGTAGCGCATCTCGTGCATACGCGCGAATGCTACGCTACACGCTGCACGCAACCGATGCATCTCGTGTCTATAAATAGAGTTAAACCCCGAAGAAGAACCGAGACGTCGACACTGGTGGAGCGACCACCGAGGTTACTGCGAGGTCGCACCAGGTCGGGGATAAATTAAATATACGATCGCTCAGTTTTTTCCGCGATCAATTTCGACACGGAACATTAGAAGACGGACGTGGCGCGTCGTACAGTGGACCATTTCGACACGTAGGTGGACAAAATTAAAAAATTTTCATGTCGTGAAGTTACTTAAAATAAAGCCTACTTGTAAATTTATGCTTGCCTGATAGGGGAAATTAGGGAACTCCAAAATTCAGAAAATTGTGAAACTCTGTGTGCAACTAGAATAGTTCACCCCTATTACAGAACTAATTTTTTGTTCGTGCCATAATGCAATTTTAAGGATCAACTTATTGTTAGATGACAATCTAAGCCAAAATTTAATCAATTTCCAAGATATTAATGAGTAGATTGCGGATTTGTATGCAAAATAAAATTTTGATAAGCACAAATAAAGAATTGGAACTTGAATAACAGTAGGTTTAATTTTCTAAGCATTCTAACTTGAGTTATATTTTTGATATTTTGTATATTTTAGCGCATATTAATAATATCGCAGATTTTTTGCATCCTTACGATTGCCATAAATGCATAAAATCTGCAGTTTATTAATGAGTAATAAGTAGACAGCGGATTTTATGCATTTATGGCATTACAAAGTACATATTTAATTGGCTTTTTCTAAATTCTTACATTATTTTATCATTCATTAAAGGCATATATATTGTCACATGAAAAAATTTGATTTTTTTATGTAATGCCTGTGATAAAAATGTTATAACTTTTTTGCTGTGCATAGTTACACAAACATGTTTACAATATTGTGTTCAGTACACACTATAATATAATTTGTAATATATAGTTATAATTTAGCTGCAGCAGTTTGCAGTTTGTTAGGAAATCATATTGTGATAAGTTGGACAGGACTATAATACCAAATTGAAGGAAATTGAACAATTGTTAATAAAATATGTACCTACACATGAATAAAAAATCTAATTAATAAATTTTCTATATGAAAAACATCCAAAAAACCAGTCTTTCTAATTCACTTCACCTCGAATCCTAAAATGACCCACAGCACGTTTGTCAAAAGATTATAAACTTTTAAAATGCAACGACAAAAAGAAGTATAGTAATATTTTGGGGTTCATTTTAAATTGTTAACTCTCTACTCTCACATCCCCAAATTAAATTGCATTTATGTGCAATTATTTCTTATTTAACTGAGTGCAAAAACTGTTAAACAACTGCTTTTGCATTCACATGATAAAAGTAACAGGTTTCAGGCTTCATATCTCCAATAAGATCATACAATTAAGTGATAAATTATGCTTCGATTATTCATAAATGCAATGCAATATTCAGATTTTTTAAATTAAGAAAAAAGTTTTTTACTTTTGATCAGGATTTCGGCGAAATCCGCCACTATGCGTTGGTTGGTAATGGAAAATAGTCGTTCGTCCAACTCGCAGGAATAGAAACGCGGGAACGACGGAGGTAAACGCGTCGAGCGCCTTGCCTCTGCGTAATTTGCGTGCTCCTTGCTTGGTCGCCGACAGGAGAAAAAAGGGAGCTCGCCGAACGCAAGGTCGCAAACAAGATCGTAAATTATAGGGAGCAGAGCGAGCGACCTTGCTTATTTGTCACAGGGGAAGCAAACTCAAATTTCGAATTGTAAGTACCGACGAGTAGCCGAATGCTTTTGGAGCATCTGTTGCGCACGTGAGTTACGACCTAGCCGTAAGGCACCGTTCACACCGTCTTCGTTGCACGACAATATGTTTCGCGTCTCCGCGACCTATCCACGTAGCGATTACAGTGAACGTCGCGTCCCCATCGACTGTTTTTTTGCGCAGAACTTGTTGGAGATTAAGCGCGAAACTTTCAATGTAACGACGAGTTTCAATACACACGAAGCGTAACAAAGTCTTTCGATAAGACGCGATAACCATCGCTTTGTTGTTGTTTACACTTGAGGAAATAGCGCGACGCTGGGACAAAGAGACGGTTGACGTATTTACTTTGGTACGTTTCGAACCTTCGTTGTGTTCCAGTTTCTCGCGGAATCATTAGCAATCGTTTCGAAGGAAACTGAAGGGAAGAAGCGAAAATGACAGCTAAGTACTTGAATTTTCATGAACCGTTACTCGCATTTAAAAGACTGCAACGTAACGCGCACCTCGCGTCTCTCCGCATGACAGCAGACTTATCGCGTCAAGACGCGGACGAAGGACACCGTCGAGTCCGATAATCCTTTTGGTTCGATGACGACTGTAACATAGGTAGAACAATAAAATGACTCACCTTTTCGAGACACTCCTGACCAATGGCTTTAGGGTCGACTTGCACCTCGAGGATGACGGAGTTCGCTTGGCTAACGAGACACCACATCTTGCGGTAGGTTGTATCCAAGGAGGTTCGGTAAACACACACCCTTTTTTGCTTGGCGAAGCTCGCAACGCGGCTCCGAGGTGGGAAACGAGAACCGAAAACCAAAACGCACCGTTCACACAGAACTCTTCGACGCGCTACTCTACGAGGATTTTTTCTTCGGGATTGCGACTGGTCGGCGACCGGTCACGGCCGGTACGTTCTTAATCATAACAAATTCAAAACGCGTACCCGTGCACAGCTGTCACCACGTCCTCGCACACGACCTCGTATGTCGACAACGTGCTCGCGCTACGACCAACCGAACGTGTCTCGTCGGCTTCCATTTCTCGGTGCAGAATGGCACACGTACTGACTGTTCCGCGCTGCCACGATTAGTTCGCCAAATCGAATCACCTTTCTGTCTCTATAGAGTGGCGCTAGTGTTGTGAACGCACATCGCACACAGACGCACCACGCGCAACCCAACGACCCGTCGTCCGTGAGCGAAGGAAGGTTAGGTTTATACAGCTGATTCCCCCACCGTCTTTACCACAGTTTCTTTCCTACCTGCCCCTTCGACCAATCGCGATCGTTGCAAACAGAACCAACCAATCGTGCAGTGCATCGAACGTTTAAGTGAAATTGCATCGGCGTACTCAAATCGAGCCAATTTCAAATTTACCGTATCTACGTAAAGTATTAAGAGCTTTGCTCTGAAACTCTAGCAATATCTCTTTGCTTCGATTCTATTGCCTCTGCTACTCCATAAGTATTTGATGAAGATACTTGATACAGTAGGTTTCTTGTGTGAGAAACATACATACAGTAGAACCTCGATTATCCGACTTAATATTTCTAATATAAGATACTAATAGTTAGTAGAAAATGATTAGAACATGATTCCAGTTTTACTTAAAGTTCTACTATATACTTTTATATCTCATGCATTAAATAATTGAAACCCTGAATAATAAAAATTAGGGATAATTCAGAGTCGAATAGTCGAGATTCCACTGTATATAGGAATTGGTTCTAATATAAAAAGAAATATACAATTATAATTAAACTGTGGATTTTATGCATAAATATGACAATCCAAGCAATCTAAAGATCTTCTAGGTTGTTGACAGATACCAAAATCTAAAAAATATCAAAAATATAGTTCAAGTTACAGTACTTATAAAATATGACATACTGTTAATAAAGTTTTAATTCATTACCCAGATAGCCAAACCTGTCGAGCAGATTTGTACGGAATCTGCCATTACAGTATTGGTTGTTAGATTGGCAGAAAATGTATAGGACTGTTGACAAATTGGCGACAGAAACCCTCTTGACTTGCTGCTAACTTGGCGGCAGATTGGCAGTAAAATTGAAATATATACTGTTGCCAATTTCGCAACAAATTCTGTTAGCAGGATCTGTTCGCTTTCTGACGCCAATCTGCATCCCGATCTAATAATACAGGCCCTGTTTCCAAAATGGCAGCCTAATGCGGAAACAGATGGCTACAGTTTTGGTAACAGGTCTGTTAAATCTGCTGCCAATTTGCCAACAAATGGCTATTAGGGTTATATGCGTTTCTAAATATTTTATTTTGCATAAAAATACGCAGTCTACTTATAATGCATAATATAAGCTTGTTTAGTATTTTCTTAAGTATTTTAACCATATCTTCTGTTTCAACACTGGCTACAATGCTGAGTAAATTTGCTTACTCTGCAATGCATTTGCTATCTCATTTTATTAGCCAGAACGAGATAGCAAATGGTTCACTATACAATAATGTATCCAGTGCAAAAACAAAAAACGGGTCTTATATTAAAAAGAAAACAGTCCGGTAAAAATAGAAAATAACGTTTGCATAGGTTTTTGTTGGTTTTATTCTTGAACAAACATTAATACTTGTGGCGATCGGGACCATCACCGTCGCATTCGGCACCTTGCCACCAGAGGACTTCTGGAGCTCCCTGGTTTCCTCGCAAGTGCTCACCTCGACAGGGTTTTGTACATATACGTGTCTTTCTCACCCTCGACCGTCCCAACATCTAAACACGGACTCGCTATACAGGGTGTTAGCGACAGTATTGCAAAATTTGGAGAGATGATAGATCACGTAAAAACAAACAAAAAACTTCTATATGACGGGTTCAAAACTCGACTGTTTTTTAAAAAAACTGTCATAAACGTCTAAGCTTCCAACCCCTATAATTCAAGATAGGAACGTTTTTCGTAAGCAATTTCTTGTTAATCCAATGAGTACAGTAATTACGATATTGTTACCTTGTAGCGCGAAAAATACTTATTTTAAATAATTATAATACATAATATAATAATATAAGTAAAATACTTATGTTAAATAAGTTCGCGATAAAAGGTAACAATATCGCAGTTACTGTACTCATTGGATTAACAAGATCGCAATCCTTACCTTAGCGAAGAAATTGCTTACAAAAAAACGTTCGTATCTTGAATTATAGTGGTTGGAAGCTTAGAGGTTTATATCAGTTTCTTTTTCAAAAACAGTTGAGTTTTGAGCCCAAGTCATATAGAAATTTTTTGTTTGTTTTTACGTGATTTATCACCCCTCCAAATCTTTGCAATACTATCGCTAACACCCTGTATAGTTAGCCTTACTTGACTAGCGGGTCGAGGGCCAAAAACGCTTTAATTCCCCTTCCTTTTTTCCTCTCTGAACACACACCTTCTACCCCATTGTCATTGGCAGTAGGCCTCTATACATATCCGCAACAGCAATGCAGCTATTGCAGACAACGCCAAGGTTGTTTGGTCGTCAATAATCAACACTTATAAAGAAAGGCACATGGTTCCCAAATACTGGTATAGATAACGCGCTCGCAGAGACAAAGTATACACATATGAGGTGTAAAATTATTTGTTTCGGCCAACGTAACAATTAAAAGAAAAAATAATTGAAACAAAATGTATATTTGTGTACATCGTCACATGAACCATGTTCGATCAGGAGCTTTGTCTGATTCTTCCGAGACCTGTACACAATTTTTCTAAATACGTTTTGGGCCGAGGAATACTACGAGACGTTTCGTACACCTCTCGACTTAAGTTAAAACCAGTTAAAACTCATCTGCTCCTAACAATACTACCGTGATACAATCAAAGAGTAAATATAACAAGAGGCGGCACTATTTTGTCTCTCACTAGTAGAGTGAGACAAAATAACAACCAATTTAAATGTTCATTCAGATTTCGATCAGTAATTTCACTTTTAGAAAAAGATGAAATAACGCAACCAATTTAAAGAGACACTTGAAGCATCGCCTCTTATTATACTTACTCTTTGATACAACTACTGATAATCTTCAAACTTTCCAACATGATGGTAAAAACTCCGCATAATTGCTGTTACATTTAATGTTGTGTAACAGCTGCAGGAAAACTTCTAGTTATTTTCATACCATCATCAATGATTTATAGCTATATGGCTTTCTCTGATAAAGGTAAAACGTAACAGCGATAGATATATTTTGAAATATTGTAAAGGAAAATACTTAATGTACATTTATAGCATAAGATGTAATTTTTATAATTAGTTAATGGAATTTGACGCAACCTAAACATCCACACGGTAATTCCTGTGTAATTCTGGTTTTATGTTGTACACCAACTCCAAGACTTTAAGCATAACCTACACAACATAAACCACAGATATCAGAAATGTTTAAGCTGATATTGTTAACTTAGAAAATCAAGTACGGAACTTACGTCGTTCTTGTGTACAGTTATAGCTTGCTTCATTTCTTCTATTTTCACTTTTGTATCGGCTTCTATACGTGCAGCGACATCCTCTTTTGATCCCATGTGCTATACGATAAGAAAAGATGAGCAACAGCGTACATTTATTCTAAATAAAAAGTAATGCAATTTAAAATGAACTACCTTGGCTTCAAATTCACGGAATTGCTTTTCTCGTTCTTGTCTATATTTTTCAATTTCATCCTGAGCTTCTTCCTTTGCTTGCTTCAGCCGACGTGCTTTACCTGTACAGGAAATCATATTCAAATCAAACGTTATCTTATCGAAACTAACAATGTCAATGATTCTTTCTGTAAACTGTTCTAAAGACATTAACATAGGTTTTATCACAGAAAATGTCTCGACATTTATATGCGCATATCGAGCGTGTTTTCAGGTACGTGATCCGTATAGAACAATTAACTGAATAATACATCGCATACGTATTAAATGATAAGAACAGTATTACTGCAAATGAAGAATATCACTTTTCACTATATTTAAAAGGTTACACCCATTTAAATTCAGAGCTCAGGGTCACACACGAACTCATCACAACGCGTTGTACGTGACATGTATTCGCGTTAAAATTTCAGTTTTAATGATTGAATAGGAACTTACGTTTTCTAGCATCTGAAACTTTTTCTGCAGCTCTTTTCTCGGCTGTCAAAAGCTGCTGAATACCTTGCGTCTGACTAGCCATCTTCTTTGCAATGAATGTAGAGAACTGTTCTAAAGGAAAGAATTACAAATCGATCATATGATTTCGGAGTTTCCGTTGTTTGCCCCGCCTTAAACGGTGGCGCTTCAACATATGCACTCACGTGGTCACCGAATCACACAATTAATTAATCTTCAAAATCATAACTTAAAAAACATACATAAAAACTAGATCAGAGCTATTCAACAAGAAATGAATACAAGAAATAAGTACACAGATTAATGGCATATATATTATATTACGAATAATACTGATTTAATTTTTCCGTATACTTCTTCGCTCCATTATAGGAAGTACTTTTAAAATTGTTTTACGCGCCATGCGGTATTTCGATTCTCGAATCAGTTTCGCAAGTTTAAAAGGAAGCGGTGAACACGTACGTATTGCTTTGTAGATTTTTTAAACAATATTGTGTTCTATTAGTGCAGTACCTTTTCAAATTTATGTTGAAGATAATATGCTTAATTACTAGAAGATCGATGGATTTAGAAAATCAACGGAAAAGGTAAGTTTCGTTAAATTTGGTACAGGAAAATCTCGCTCGTATATTCGTTCCTTTTTGTGCGATACTTGGAACTTAGTCATTTTATGTTTTATATTCTAAACTGAACAATATATTATCTCATTTAAGGGTAAACTTGGACCACCTTCCAGCCACTATACTATGTTTTTCCCAAACACATAAATCGGACCACGTCATTGATAATTTTGTGGCTGTCGTGTCGCCCGAAAGTGATCCGTGTTAGTTTACCCTTAGCGATACATGGATTGCTAGAAATACATATTAAAAGCTTATATTAGGTATATTTAATATATGTATATATACAGATAAGACACTTATTATATGTAGTAATATACATGTATAAATGATGATCATTATTTAATGTAGAAAAAACAACACAAGGAAATCCATGTCTGTATTAGAGTATACGATTTCCTTGTATATATGTTTTGCCTAATGTTCAATTGAATCTTTTCTTAGCTTTTCTTTTCCTCCTTAAATGCTTCTGTTTGCTTTTCGTTCTATTCTTCTATGCTATAGTTGATAATGAAGAAATTTAATACCAACTTATATCATATATCTACCCAAAAACAAGTAAATTTTACCTTTCTATATTCCTTAAGTGCACTTTCTCTTTCTTTTCGCTTTCCTGGAGCTTTTCCTTCAGGTTTTATGCTCAGTGTGCTTAAAGTTGATTTCATAGTTTCTGCAATCGACCGAGGTACTTTTGCTTTATAATTTTCGCTTTCCTGGTCAGACTGAACTAAAGCTTTGGCTGTTAATTTAGCAGATGATCCATCCAAAACATTTTTTGGTGTGCCAGTTCTTGGATTAACTTTTATTTTTACCATAAACATACAAATAGGTTTTTGTTGGTTTTATTCTTGAACATTAATACTGTACAGATTAACGAACTCGCAGAGACAAGGTATACACATGAGGTAAAACTATTGTTTCGGCTAACATAATTAAAAAAAAAAAAAAAAAAAGACTGAAACAAACAGTATTTGTACATCGTCGCGAGAACCACGTTCGACCGGGAGCTTGTCTGTGATTCTTGGGAGGTTGTACAGAATTTTTCTAAATACGCGTTGCGTCCTCGATGTAACAGAATTATGGAATGACATCTAGCGACATATATTATTTAACGATGTACAATGTTTGCCACCACCACAAATTTTAATATTCTGTACGTCATCCCAATATATCTAGGCCTTGATATATCACAATGACGACGACTCGTTTAATACATTTACACTAGTATCGGAAGTAGATCCGTTTTAAGCCGAGAAACACTACGAGGTAACATTTTGTATACCTCTCGGATTAAAACTCCTGACAGTACTACAGTGATGCAACTACTGATAATCTTTAAACTTTCCAACATTATGGTAAAAGCTCAGCATAATTACGGTTACATTTATTGTCGTGTAGCAACTGCAGGAAAACTTCTAGTAATTTTAATACCACTGTCAACGATTTAAAGCTATATGGCTTTCTCTGATAGAAGTAAAACGTAACAGCAATAGATACATTTTAAGATATGGTAAAGGAAAATACTTAATGTACATTTATAGCATAAGATGCAATATTTATAATTAGTTGATGGAGTTTCACGGGACTTAAACCTCCACACGGTAATTCTTGTGCAATTCTGGTGTTATGTTGTACACCAATTCCAAGACTTTAAGCATAACCTAAACAACATAAACCACAGATATCAGAAATGTTCAAGTTGATAAATACTATTAACTTAGAAAATCAAGCAACGGAACTTACATCGTTCTTGTGTACAGTTATAGCTTGCTTCATTTCTTCTATTTTCACTCTTGTGTCGGCTTCTATACGTGCAGCGACATCCTCTTTTGATCCCATATGCTATACAATAAAAGAAAGTATTATGTGCAACAGTGTACATTTATTCTACATAAAAAACAATGCAATTTAAAATGAACTACCTTGGCCTCAAATTCACGGAATTGCTTTTCTCGGTCTTGTCTATATTTTTCAATCTCATCCTGAGCTTCTTCCTTTGCTTGCTTCAGCCGACGTGCTTTACCTATGAAGGAAATCATATTAAAATCAAACGTAATCTTACAGAAACGGTAACAATGTCAATGATTCTTTCTGTAAACTGATCTAAACAATATATTAATACAGGTTTTATCACAGAAAATGTCTCGACTTATACACAAGGGTTTTCGAATTCTTGATTCGTACAGAATGATTAACTGAATAAAACATTGCATATGTCTTAAATGATAAGAGCAATATTATTGCATTAGCTAACTGACCCAATTATGGACAGATTACTGGTTCCGCGGGCTTTTTGTTGCTAAAGAAGGTTGTTTAATTCTTCCAAAATCCTCAAACTATAGTGTCTTTATGAATTCATTAAATATGATTGAGATACCGAAGAAAAAATTGAAGAGTTTGCATGCAAGAATTGCACTTATTATGGAGTGTTCCAAACTGATATGCTTAAGTTACAGAATAATATAATTTACTTTCCTTTTTTTGTTAAATATAGGTACTTTATTCCATAAAAGTATACTATTTATTTTGACTTAGGTATAAACGCGATTTTTTAATACTATTGCTTAGACTGTTCGAAAAATCGGAACTACAATGTCAGATTCAGAATTAAAATATGAAACTCAATAAATAAATAAGTTTAAAGTAGAAAAGTTTTAATTTCTGTTAATAAAATAGGAATTGAAGTATATTATGGAAAAATTATTTCAGGCATTGCACAAGTACAGTGTCTAATAAATGAATATGTGGTTAACTCTCCATAATAAGTGCACCATCCGTAACTGGGACGTATAAAGAAGAATACCACTTTTCAGTATATTGAAAGGCTACACCCATCCAAAACCAGAGCTCAGGGTCACAAAAATACTCATCACAACGCGTTGTGGGTGACATGTGTCCGTGTTGAAATCTGAAGTATAATGATTGAATAAGAACTTACGTTTTCTAGCATCTGAAACCTTTTCTGCAGCTCTTTTCTCAGCTGTCAAAAGGTGCTGAATACCTTGCGTTTGGCTGGCCATCTTTCCAACAAACGCACAGAACTCAAGAGAACTGCGTTCTGAACAGTTCTGAAGGAAAGAATCACAAATCGATCATATGACTTCAGAGTTTCCGTTGTTTGCCCCGCCTAAAACGGTGGCGCTTCGGCATATGCTGACATGACACTCACGTGGTCACCGCATCAACTTACAAATTAAAGAATCAGAGCTATTCAACAAGAAGGCAATACAAGAAATAAGTACGCAGATTATTGACATGTATTATGAATAATACTAATTTAATTTTCTCGTATACTTCTTCGCTCCATCTTTAGGAAGGACTTTTAAAATTGTTTTACCCGCCATTCGATATTTCGATTCTCGATTCAGTTTTGCAAATTTAGAAAAAAACCGGTGACCGTGTACTTATTGCTTCGTAGGTTTTTTAAACAGCATTGTGTTTTATTAGCGCAATGCCTTTTCAAATTTCTATTGAAGATAATGTGTTTAATTACTAGAAGAGCGGTGAACTTACAAAATCGACAGCACACGTGAGTCTTGTTTTCGTATATTCGCTGCTTTTCGTGCAACACTCGGTTCGTAGTCGTTTTTCTTTTTTTCATATTCTAAACTAAACAATTAGATTACTAAAAATACAGTAGTTTAAAAATATATATTAAGTATATTTAATATATGTATGTACAGATGAAGTACTTATTGTATAATACGTATATACGTAATATTGTACTATCACGTATAAATGATGATCATTATTTATACGTATTATTATTTATTAATGTACAAAAAAAAGAACAAAGGGAACTCTATGTCCCAATTAAATTATACGATTTCCTTGTATGTTTTGCCTATTGTTTAATTGAATCTTCTCTTGGCGTTTCTTTTCCTCCTTAAATGCTTCTGTATTTGCTTTTCGTTCTATTCTTCTTTGCTATAATTAATAATAAAGAAGTTTAATATCAAGTTATACCATATCTACCCACAGAACAACAAATTTTACCTTTCTATATTCTTTAAGTGCACTTTTTCTTTCTTTTCGTTCTTCTGGAGTTTCTCCTTTGGGTTTTATGCTCAATGTGCTTAAAGTTGATTTCATAGTTTCTGCAATCGACCGAGATCCTTTTGCTTCGCAATTTTCGTTTTCCTGATCAAACTGAGCTAAAGCTCTGGCTGTTAATTTTCCAGCTGGTCCATCCAAAACATTTTTTGGTATGCCTGTTTTTGGATGAACTTTTATTTTTCCTGGACGCTGTAAACAAATGTAACTGTCAAGAGTAATCAGCTTCGATTATTCTGCTGTTAACGGTTCGATCGGAAAATTTTTTTTAGCTCAAATAGCATGGTTCAAGGAGAGCTTTAAGATGATTGTGTCAAATTTTTTGTCAATATTTTTTTCAAAAGTTATCGAGGTCATCTTTAATTTTTTTATAGTACTTTTTATGGTGCTTGCCGAATACTTTTTACGTTGCTAGCCGAATTCATCTCAGTACCTCCTAAAAGATGGGTGTAAAAAAACTGTAGGTTTACTTATAAAAAAACTGAAGGTGACCTTGTTAACTCTGGGAAAAAAAGGGTTGACTAAAAATTACAATCATCTTGAAGCTCTCCTTGAACCAAGTTATTTTAGCTACAAAAAACTTCCAATCGAACTGCTAACAGCAGAATAATCTAAGTTGATCACGCTTCGTCGTCTACCCTGTATAATTTTAATTAAATTTTACTCTTAGATTGTATACCTTGGGTTCAGTAATTAACTTTGGATGGTTATAAAGATTGCTGTATGTACTAATAATACTTTCGCAATCCCATTTATCTTTTTCTCTTGCCTCAGTAACAAGATCTTCTAAAGCGTCTTCGTCTTCAGAATTAGAAAATGTGGTCTGTGAAATTTTCATCCTGTCTTTCATCAGTTGAGCAACATTCTCTGTCTAAAAAAAATAAATAAATAATGTAATCATAAATCCATTTTAATTCATAAGAATGCTTTCAGTACTCACATCTTCATTTTGCTGTTTTTCAAACTCTGCTGCACACTGCAGGACTAAATCAGAATCTGGGCCTACGTGTCCTTCAATTTCATCACAATCTAAACTTCCAATTTCATTTTCATCATATGCCTCGTACATCTATTAAAATAACAATATCATGTTCATTTCTGCTCCATAAATAAATACTTTATAATAATAAATACCAACTTTCTCAAATTTGTCATCAAGAAGAGATAGCTGTTTATTTCTTCTTATAACACTGCTGCTCATTGAATATTCTGTAAAACGTGATTTTGTTTCTTCCTCGTTGAAAGTGTATTGAGGACCATTTAAACTGCATACTTCGTCTCGTTCTTCTTCAAACAGATCCGTGTGACCATCGGTTGAAATATAAGAAGCAGGATCTGAACCTATTATTTCTAGTATTTAATATACAAATTAATCATCATAGACAAACATTTTTCTACATACCATCTTCTTCATCTTCTGCCAACTCGTTATCACTGTCATCAGCATTAGCTAAATCTATGAAATTGTCTTCCAACTCGTTCTCTGGATCATCAAAATCAAAATCATCATCCATTGCAGCAACTACATCTGGATCCAAATCTAATCGTAACCCAGATACAGGTGCCGCTTTATTAAGAAGTCCAATTTTTTCTTCCACATTCGAAGCAAATACAGATGATGGTAAACTAATTTTTGGAGTATCCTTTTTGTCATTTGTTTTGGAGGCATTTAAACATTCCACACGCTCCCATTCGGCTGTCAAAGAATTAACGTCTCTAAGGTGCTGTAAATAATCGTAGTCGTCATCAAAGTAAATGCCATATTTCTGTTGTTCTTCCTTGTGTTTAGAACCGTCAAATTTCTTCTCGTGTTTAGCGGCCTGCGTATCTCCGATAGGTACAAGTACACGTTGAGGTGCCGTTTCATCAGCAATCAAAGGATCTTTTTGTGAACGATGAACTAAATGGAATGTTACTGAATTTTTCTTATCAATAAATTTCTTCGCTTTTCCTTTAGGCTGAAAATTGTTCATAATATTATATACAAAATAAAAATAACCATTAATACACGAAGCTTTACTTTGATAAATATTTAACAATTCTCAAAACTCACCATTTTTACAGTATTTTTTATTCAACGATACTGATATAAAAAAAATTCAAATCGTTCATAAATCGATTTTCAGATTTTTGTTTCGGTTGTATGTTGTACGCACGTACGCACAATGGTTGTATGCAATAACCTCTCTGGCAATAACATGAATATCCCATGATTTGCTTGGGATTTTTGATAAAATATCGATATATCGAATATTCGATATTTTTTTTCGAGAAATATCGATATTTTCGGCCGATATATCGATAACTTGATATTAAAATCTCAAAATCGGGATCGATATATTTTTTAAAATTAAATTGGCTGTGTCATTTCGTCTCTTTCTAAAAATGAAATTACCGATCAAAACACCATACGGACATTTAAATTGGCCGTCATTTTGTCTTTCTCTAAAAGTGGTTTTTTTTCGAGTGTCGCCTCTTGTTATATCTACCTACTCTTTGATGTGATTCTTCAGCGATTCTCAACTCGGTTCGAATGTAGAATGTTTAAATCGAAGTTAGAACTATACAACATCAACGATATCGATTTATAAAAAACTACTAGGGTTTGAATAAATATATTCTACGTATTGTTAATATTTCAAATAGGTATAAAAGCTGAAAAGAAAAAATAATTAACTTTCGTTATTATATTTATCCCCCGTTATTTAGACCTTCAATGCTACAGCATGCTACAGCATTGACTATTGATGTTCGATAAACACGTACATACCAATTCTTTAACGGAGAATAAACGATGGGACTCTTTGACCGTTTAGCGAATCTTTTAGGTCTTAGGAAAAAAGAAGTAAACGTTTTAGTAGTGGGCCTTAACAATAGTGGTAAGTCGACGGTCATAAATAATTTCAAACGCGAGGATGACCGTTGCATAGACATAGTGCCCACTGTCGGGTATAATGTTGAAAAATTTTCATGTAAGTCAAACAATGACGAGTGAACGACGTTTTTTAATGTTCAATTGACATGCTTTCAACGATATTATTATTTGCACTTGCATCATTATGCTGTACAATGCCAGCACTGATTGTTCTCATACAATGAAATCAAATGTTTATGCAAAGTTATAAATGTGTTTATTTTTACAAAACGAAAATATATACATATACAAATATAAGAAACCATGTGTTTGTAAAACACATGTTCTTAAAATATCCTTCAGTCTACTTTATATTAGTTTTATTTTGCTTTTTAGCATTTTTTCAAGTACCTTATTCTTACTTTAATTTTTACGCGCACGTTTATTTTGCTTAATGGAATCATCATTACTTTCAGTTGTTTTGTTTATTAATATCTCATTGTTGTCTTCAATACTGCTAATATTGTCAATATCAGCCACCGCAAGAAATTTTGAAGAAGCTTGTTGAGTCTTCATCGGAGTACTAGTACACGGATTATGTTTTGTTTGTGATTCCAGATCAGTATTTTTTTGAAATTTCAATTTTGTTTGTTTTAAACGCTTTTGTTTCATTTTATCTATATCTGATACAGATTTTAAGATTTTAATATTTCTACCCTTTTTAGAATAATGTTTGAGATCAATCGCTTTCTTTTTCTGATATAAAACACGTTGTTTCTTCGTCTTAAATGATGGAGAATTTGCAATAGAATGGACGTCTTTACCTTGTAGAAGTGAGATGTTTTCCAACAAACCCTCTTCTTCCATATCAATCGAACCCTACAAACGCAAACTATGTTTTAAGATGAAACACAGTATAATTTTTGCTTTAAAGCTTTCAACGTACATACAATTCCATGGAACTATCATTGTCACTTTCTTTTGCCCATATAAATGGTCCTTCGTTGAATATTTTATCATATGCTGTATGCAAATCAAACTTTTTAAACCACTTTAACAAAGTTTTTAAACTTTTTTCCATATTATCAGGTACTTCGTCTGTTGTTTGTATTTTTAAACTAATATCATAGGGTCTAACTTCATCATATTTATATACAATATATATAGTTAAATTGAAGTATAGCTCATTTTCAATGCTATATACTTCTCTTCGGTCTAAAATAAAGCAAGTATGTCCTAAATTTGTTTGTAAATTACAATTTTTTGTTTCAGAAACAGTTTCCTAAAAATTTTAAATACTTTTAACAGACACTTTCATTTATGCTACGTGAGAAACAAATACACAAGGAATATGTACCATTAATGTATTAAATTGTTCACATCGTAGAAAGTAACAGTCAACATATTGTTTGCACAGTTTCCAAAAAGCAGGTAGATCGTAAATAGGATATTCTGATACCATGCTGTACAAATCAATCGACCTAGGCATTACATATTTACCCAAAGCAATTTTGTCATTGTCTTTGATGACTTGTACACCATAAATTTCATTTTTCTTATATTTTCTAAATGATGAAAAATTAAATACACATTCTTTTTCTGTACTTTTCACACAAAAAGTGCCAGCAAATCTGTATAATTCAGACATTAAACGCCCATATGAAGCAACACCAGCTTTGTTCTTAGGAATCTTAAAATCTTTAAAAGCCTTTTGAGTGTCTTCGAAAGTCCATGTATCCGTATTCAGACGAAATCTGATTTGTTTAATTAACAATTTCAATTCATTTATGTCCTCCTTAATTTTGTTACACTCTCCTGCTAATTATACGATCGTATAATAAATAATATTCATCAAAGTGTACTACAGGGTTAGATTTTTAAATCTCTTACGACTTACTTATTTTCTTTTTCCGATCCATTTCTTTATGATCAGTATCTCTAGTTTGCATCTCCATATTTATACCAAATTATTATTTTCTCTAATAGTTTAGCACTACCTTCAAATAATATCCCGCCAAGAAACAACCATTCTCATACTGTACAGTGATTCTCATTTAGAATTTTGTGCTACAACTACGAAGAAAAAGGTGGCGCTTATATTTCGGAACTGTGTATTCGTGTATGTGTATATATGTTTACATTTGTGAACTTTGCTTTATCTAATTTCTCGTCGTTCTACTCCACATTTTGATAACTGCAGTAATATTGCGACTATTTGCACATGAACATGTTTAAATATATATGCGACCAATTCTATAAAAATGTGATGTTTATTTTCAGTTAAAAATGTCAGTTTCACGGCATTTGATATGTCAGGTCATGATCGTCACAGATCATTATGGGAACATTATTACAAGGACTGTCACGGTATTATTTTCATAATCGACAGTAGCGATAAGTTACGATTGGTTGTTGTCAAAGAAGAGTTGGATATGCTTCTTCAACATCCAGATGTAGCAGGTATAAAATACTGCGTTTCAAGTTATAGAGTTGAATGAAAATTCTCTGAAATAAAGTCTTTTACGTCCAAACGTTGTAGGTCGTAAAATACCGATACTGTTTCTGGCAAATAAAATGGATTTGCCTGATTCACTGACTACAGTCAAACTTGTTGCTGGCCTTGGTCTTGATCGTATACAAAACAAACCATGGCACATAAGAGCAACAAACGCAATCACTGGGGAAGGATTGCAACCAGGCATAGAGTGGCTTACAGATCAAATTCGTGATATATATATTAATAAAAGATAGAGATAAATTTGATATAGGAGAGTATTACGAGTTCTTTTACGATAATAACAGTCGATTGTTAAATCAAACTGAACGGGAAACAGTCGATTGTATTCGTTTTATTCAATTTGACTTTTAAAAATTGCATCAGTATAATAGTGTGACCTTTCTAATATCAAATTTTCACCGAGAAGTATTAATATTTATTATAAAGTGATGTTCGAATATGATAGTGACTTTGTGAATGGAAAGCACGTGTTCACATAATCTAGTCTTTGAATCTAGTCACTGATGAATCCGTCCGATAAATATAACCTATCAGTCAGATTTACATAATATTTTCTTCATACTCGTCAACAATCGTCAATTTTAATTACTTTTCGAATTGTACTGCATTTGTATGCAAAACTTTTGTATTTAATAAATTTGAGCAGTTCTCCTAGATGGCGTTCGTTCTTATTACTACGTCAATGGTACATGAACATTCGTGGCACTGTTCTAGTATTGGTATTGACTCGTGATAATTAACAACAGGTTCGAGCGAATTCGAGTAGATAATTGTGAAAAAAATTTGAAATGTCAATTTCAAGAGGTGATAGATGCTTTATGCTCGGATTTTGCATTTTTCTTTCAATCTTTTTTCCTTTCTCATACGTAATTATGGTCAAAGGGAGTCACGGCGTGAAAAAGTTTGCATTACTTATGCCAAATGTCAGACCAAATATGGTAAATACAACAAACATTTTACCGAATACTATACACATTTTTCAAATTTTTTTAAAATTACTGACATAAAAATTGAAATTTTTGTAGTGATTTTATAATCAGCATTGTTAAAAAACAGTTAGTGAATATTATCTATTGGTAAATTACGAAGTTTCGAGTGTATAAACACTACTGTCATTTATTACAGGAGGAATTGTATCTATGTACTCCTGTTAAAGTAGATCCCTCTCAAAATTACTATATAACAGGCTTTGAACCTAATGCGACTATGGCCACTGCGCATCACATACTTTTATATGGTTGCGGTAAGCCAGGTACCTCTAAACCTGTATGGAATTGTGGGGAAATGGGACGCCGTTTTGATGAAAACGAAGATGCAATGGTTCCTTGCGCAGAGGAGTCTCAGGTATACGAAATATTATAACGCAGAATCGTACGTCGTCTACCTAAGGATATTTATAATTAATTAGTTACATTGATATTTTAACGTAGATACTATACGCTTGGGCTAGAGACGCTCCAACATTGATTTTACCAGAAGGTGTGGGCTTCAAGGTTGGCGGAGATTCTTCGATTAAATATTTAGTACTACAGGTCCATTATGCTCACATTGATCAATTCAAAGATGGCAGAACAGACGATTCTGGAGTATTTCTTCATTATACGTTACATCCGCTAAATAAATTAGCTGGTGTTCTGCTTATGGGAACTTCGGGTTCCATACCACCCAACAGAGTAACCTGTTTGGAGACAGCTTGCATGATAAGAGAAAACAAAACTATTCATCCTATTGCGTATAGAACGCACACTCATTCGTTGGGAAAAGTAGTTTCTGGGTATTTAGTAAAACCAGATTTCACATGGATAGAGTTAGGCAAAAGAGATCCTCTCACTCCTCAAATGTTTTATCCTGTACATAATAACATATCGGCTAGTCAAGGCGATCAAATAGCAGCTCGTTGCACTATGGATAGCAAGCGCAATACTTGGACGCACATAGGTGCAACTATGGCAGATGAAATGTGTAACTTTTATTTAATGTATTACGTGGAAAATGACGAACCATTATCTATGAAATACTGTTTCTCCACTCCTCATTATGCTTGGAAGAAATATGGTCTATTTAACATTCCTGACATAGAAGCATCTAGTTTATAATGTAATATTGATGTTAATTGTCCGACAATGAAATAGATATTGGCATACTCAGAAGACTGTACAGTGGAACAGAGCATTTTATCCGATTGGTGCTATAAAGTGCAAAATCTTTTTCTAACTATGTTTCACTTTATACTATTTATTTTTAGCTGTATTTTGCATTTTCTTCCAGTGTCTATGTACTTAAATTATTATTTTTATAGGTAAATTATTTTAATTTTAATTACTTAGAAATTTACTAGGAATTGTACTTACTTTATAGATTACTATCCTATTCTGCCATACGAAGATTATAACGAGGTAAAAGTAATCTGAAAAGGCAGGCCTATCAAATTCAAAATTTACTATTCTGATTACTGTTTTTTTACTCAGTAACAGAATTATTGATTATTGTCCACGCACAATCAATAATGTCTACTATTCCTAGATATCCAGGTATTTCTATTCCTAAATATTTGGGAATTCATTTGATAAATGCGTTTAATTTAGTATAAAATATTCAGCTGATACTATTTTCATCGAAGTTTTCAGAGATTCGCTGTCTATAAGATACATTTTAATGTAATAATAACGAAATATTTAAAAAAAAATCAGTAGCATTCTGAACCATTTTAACCAGTGATATTTTTTTAAATTGAGCGGTGCTCCGGGAGTGTATGTATACATACATAGCGAAACCTCCGTCGTACATACTACCTGACTGAAAGTAAAGCATATCCACACATGTATCCCTCGATCCCACTTTACATCCAAATGTGAGTTATAAAATTATTTTCGAGAATATACAAAAGATGCGCGGGTTCGTTTCTAAATAAACTTGAATATATTATATCAATATGTCAATAAATCATGCATACACTAAAAAAACGCGATTTATTTTACCCTGATTGCACTTAGGATCATACAAATTCTATCGACAATTCTTTATAACGACGAATTGCTAGCTGAACTTTTCCTATCAGCCAAATCTGATCGAGCAGATATTGACAGAATTTGCCGTTAGCATTTGCTGACATATCTGACTGTTGACAGATCTGCTGCCGGCCTTATGGCAGATCGGCAGCAGGATTCGAGCAGATACTGCAGACAGACCCGATATCAGGTTCTGTTGACACGATCTGCTCGGTTTCTGACGCCAATCTGCCTCCCCATCTGCTAATACAGGATCTGTTTGCAAAATGGCAGCCTAATGCAGAAACAGATCAATCTGCTGTCAATCTGCACGCAATCTGTTGGTTTATAGGGTATTTTTCTCCGATACTCTGTACAGTTTTTCAGTTGTTCCGTTACCTTCCGATATTATAATATGATAAATTGCATAAAATTTGGTGATACTTGTGAATTAGCTGACCTTCGTTCACCGTTACAAGATTGTATTTGCTGAATGTATGATTACATTCATCGAAGCCGGTGAAAGGTGGTTCTGCAAAGTAAGTTTTTAAATAGGTCTGACCGGTTAGGATTAATTGACTCGAGAAGAACTTATGAATTAATTAATTGTCGTCAAGTTGTTACGAGTTGTTCCATTCAAATATAATTAAACAGAGTCATTGATACGGAATCGCATGTTCGCGAATCAAAGAATCGTGGTGAGTTCGATATGAACCATTTTTTAAACGGAGCTTAAATAATTTGTTTCCCCTAATTCGTTGTATATGTATACGTGTGGCAGCATTTTTGCAAAGTTTATTGTCCGATAAAACGAGTCCTCGTTAAAAGTATGTCGAGGAGTGCGGACGTACGTTTTTGGAAAACAAATGAACGGAGAAAGTGCAGCGAGCATGTAGAAGAATCTAATGGAGGTGTGGTTGAATACTTGAGAATTAATCGATACATTGTTCAAAGAATTGATAAACATTTTCTTATAACTTTTCAGTATAAAGAATTTGAAAATTACACCATTAAAGTACAATTCAGATTCCATTTACCTGGTTCAAATAAGGTACCCTCTGATGTTAATATTTGAATTAAAAAAACCGAATTAGAAGACAATTTCAAAGAAATGGAAGGGTTATTTTATGGCGCAGGAATAGCTGAGTAAAAGGTAATATTAATTTACATACATTAGAATATAGACAGAAATCCTAAATCTAAAAATTATGAACTGATTTAAAAAATTTTTATGGGATTTTGTGGGATTTGTTTATAGCTGAATTCTTCATTGAAACGTCTACAACCATAATTTTTCGACTTATCATTCTTTTGTTATAAACATTTTTCTGCCTATAATTACTTAATTATTATTTCGTAGTTTACAATTCAAACATTTGACAAAACATGAAAATTCAATATTTTGCTATGACCGTAGATGATTTCATACAGCATCCTACAAACTTCAAAATTTTTCTTCTGTTTTTGCTTTTGTATGATTGTACGAGGATTTATCATTTTGTAAATTAGGAACTTTTTTTGTTACCGCGGAACTCAACGCCATTTACAAAAATTATCATTACATGAAATACCCAGACATAATTTTTTCTATTAGCAACAACAATTTCAGAATTGAATGAAAACAATTCTGTACCTCTATGTCGAATAGTTTCTTTTACATAAACTCTTAAAAATGACCTACTTTTAGAATGAATTGATGGGAGGGTACCCTTAAATCGTTGGTTTTCAACACTATCGGATTTGAATAAAATGTCAAATAAAATAAAAAAAAGTTTTTCTATGTCTGTTCCCTATAATTTTTTCTATTTAAGAAAGGGTAAAAAAACAGTTTTTCGACAACTCGCGACAAATTAACCCAAACTTGAATTACTTTCAATGATGGGTAAATTTCAAATAGGAAGTATTGAAAATGGTAATAGAAATACTTTCATTTAAATAAGTATTTTTAAATATCCTTCTACGTAAAACTGAGAAGTAAAATAAAGTTTCAAATGTTATCTTATTTGAATGAAAGTATTTCTATTACTATTTTCAATACTTCCTATTTGAAATTCACTTATCACTGATTACTTTGGGTTAATTGGGTAGTCACCCAAGTAGTATTAGTCCAGGGCCTCCAATGTTAACGGTCCGCCCCTGATTATCACTGTTTCCTTGTTACGTTTCATGTTTTCTTTTCATGTTAGTCTTTCACAGCCTTTCGTAAGGGACTATGCAGGACGATGATTGGGGAGTCGAAAAACGGTGAAAAAGAAAGTTCACCTGTAATTGCTAATTTTGATTTTCCCGTTACATTATGCATGGGTCTTTAACAATGATTGTTAAGAAAATATTTTTCATTTTCTATAGGTTAATTGCACCGATTCTCCAGTTACCATTCGCAAAAATTGGAAACCGGTTTCTCTCGTTACGTTGTTCATGCACGCGTCTTCTCTTTGAGAACAATTTGGTGTCAATGTTCACGCGACTCGCCTATTATCTTGCCGTAGGGAATAAATTATTCCTTTTAAAGCAATACTTTTTCTTCCCGATGCAATTTGTACGGTCTGTTTTAATTTGCGAATAAAAATTATAGTAATCGCGAACACAGTTTCATAGTTACGTATAGAAGGACCTATCGATTTCTTGATTCGACGATTGAATTAGAACGATGCTGTTGAAATATTGTGAAAGTAAAATTGACACGTGGTCATACATACATATGTATTTCCGATCTTCCTTAGTCTTCTCTTGTTCCCTTTCAAACGAAAAAGTCGAGGTCAAAAACAATGTTCTTACATATAGGCCAGGATTATGCGGGCATTTCACACGCCGCGTTTTCTCCGCTAAAATAGGACCTGCATATTTTTATGCAATTTGTTCCACGCCTTTTAGTCGATTGCATTAAAACACACAGGTTCTATTTTTGCGGACACGATTTTGTAGAAATTATCCGTCTGAAAGAGAAGGAACGAAGAAGATTTATAATTTCATCTATTTTATCATATCTATTTTATCAACTCTATTTTTCTATTTTTATGTTTTGCGTCGACTCTAGTTACTATTTCTTTTCTTATTATTTCCCTTTTTTTTTGTAAAATTGGGCAAGCATATGCCCGTACTTTCTCTAAATAAATAAATAAATAAATAAATAAATAAATAAATAAATAAATAAATAAATAGATTATGGATGTTTACGCATTTACGGCGATTGTAAATTTGTCAAAACGTATAAGGATGTGCATAGATGCGGAAACATATGAAATATTGAAGATAAAAGACATTTTATAATATGTAGAAGGTAAAAGATGCTTTTATTTCAGCAGCTTTTCTTTTTTTATGCTCTTGAATATGTGAATTTGCATAAACATCCCCAGTCTATTTATAATCAGTACATCTGTCTCTATATGGTACGAACTACAATTAATTAAACTGATGAAAAATTTAAAAAATGGCGAATGTTCAGAGTTGAAGTACTGAAATTAGTTGAATTTTTTATTCATTTTACAACGCAAAATAGAAGAAAAAAGCAACAAAATATTATGATTCTAGTTTCGGCAATTCATGTGTAGAATAACGTGTAAAACTTTCAGACCGATTGCTATTGGTCAAGTAGCTTCTTTGCAATCGTGTTCGCAGTCCAATCGTGTTTTTTTTTAATCAAAGCGTATGTATATTACATGCACTTATTTCAATGAAGCAGAGCATTATAAACATATGAAACCAATTTTTTTATGTTCCCGAAAGATTTATTAAGAAGTAAGAAAAACTTGAATTTGAAAATTGAAAAAAAATCACAAAAATCGGTAATTTTTTGGGCGTCACATTGAAAAGACCCCTGAAAGGCTAACTCATTAAAATGATTATATTTCCAAATACTTTATGTATTTATCGAATTAATGGAGAAGTAATTATTATTATTATTATTAATTATTATTATTATTATTATTTATTTATTTATTAACAGGTATTTAGACCCTTTAGTGTACAATATTTCTTCGCGTTTCTTGGTAACGGATCCCGTTCAGTAGAATCTGTAACATGACTAATAGTTAGATGGACAAAATCGATTTATTTGCAAGTAATATTAACTTATTTAAATGCAATCTGCACAAAGCCATAAAGAATACAGAAAACTAGAGCATACATTTATATCTTATTACATTCGATAGTGTGCAATGTAAGTTTTTCTTCTTCTCTTATTTTAATCTTTGGGTTCGACCCGTTAATAAATCAATAAATAAATAAATAAACAAATGTAGCGAGTAGATATGAAATACAAGATACAAGACAAAATAAAATAAAATAATACAATAAGGACTAACAAGATATAATAAACTTAAACATTAATTCTAGTAATTCTTCGTCTAACAATATTGCATTGCAATGCATTTGACGGTGTTTACTTGTGTGGATAATTTTCAAGCCGTGAACGCAACTGGTACCACTTTGTATGCACTTGACGTATAGTATCGCTAATATATATTTAAGAGAAAGTTAGACAAATACTGAATACACCGATCGCAGTAAATACTTTTTCGAACGAAGCGTGTAACTTTCGTTCCAGATTTCGTAACGCATAACGTTGAAACGAAAACGAACTCCGTCCTGACGGGAATAAATAGCCGGAACTCTCTCCGCTAATGGAATGGATTTTCCCGATTTCAATAATATTTTATCCTTTGTCGCATGTCAGCGATCGCGATCTTCCAGATGGTCGGAACGTCGCCCGTCGCGCGTCGCATAGACGCAGACGGAGTGTACGTCGTCGGTCGTGTTCGATAGTCCCGGGTTTCGGTAATGCGTCAATGAAAACGGCACGTCACGCGTACATAAAAGTATCGTCGTCGGTAAAAGCATGTCTTGTCGTTAGGAAAGCGACTGTAGCACATGCAGCCCGATCGACTGAATGCTCTGCAGGCAACTTCGAAAGTAAGGCCTCGATCACGTTTTGTTCGATGTCAGGTTGGCGCGCACACCGAGTAGACACGAATCGAGCTTCGTTTCCATTTTCTCCCTGTTATCGGCCGTGCCAATTCATAAACTCCGTTCGTTTCAACACTTGTTTCCGTCCGATCTTACACGACTCGCGTTTTCGATGCCTGCGCGCGGTTTGTCCAAAAATTTCTGTTAGTAGCCGAGCGAAATGCATTCCATTTTTGTTTTCTCCGACGGCGCTGCGAATTCCGCGACGTCGCAATCTTTCGGAGGAGAAGAAGCGACGCGGACAATTCGACGAATCGGAGCGCTTTGAAGTTTAGATTCGAAAACATATATTGTCCATTAACGGCGATCGAGGCTACATTGCGCCGTCTTGAGCGCGCGTATTTGTCAATGTAGCACATCTTCGAAGAATCCTCGCGAGAATAAACGTGCATTAAGCGTTTGCCTCTCGAAAACGTTCACGCGTTTTCTTTTCCTTTCGAAGACGACAAATTGCGCGCGTATACACACATCGTTCTTCCAGCCTTCTGCGATCCCTCGTTTTTTTTTTTTTTTTACGATCCGATCGATATTTCTCCGCGCAATTGCATGAACGAAAGGAGAGAGAAAAAAAAGGAAAGGGGGGAAAAAAAATTCTCCAGAAACTAGGGCGGAACGTAACTTCTCGAATTTTATGTCTTCGCGTTCCTCGTGGTCCTATTTTTTTCCAAAATTTATACTAGAACGTCTAAAATGTACAAAAAACTCGGCCAGCTGTAAATATTCTAGGAAAGTTTCCTCGAGTCGATGCCCTGCACAGTTGTCCGGCGTTCGGTGGTTGCGGGGATACGTGTCTATGGGGGATGCAGTTGAACCTGGCAACGATAACTCCGTGGAGAGCACGAGAGCAGAGTCTAGAAGGGTGACAGAACGGAGAAAGAAAGAGAGACAGAGAGAGACAGAGAGAGAGAGAGAGAAAAAGAGAGAGAGAGAAAGAAACACGTGGGACGAGAGAGAAGTCGCGATTGGTTAAGCCGGTTGGAAAAGCCCGCCTGACTGCTCGACCGGCCGGCACTTCGCTCAGTTCTCCACTGTGCTCCGACCGAACCGGAGCTTTCGCCAACCAGATTCGCCAACGCCGTCGTTCCTTTACGCAATCCTTCGGCAACGTCACGCTCCGATCGATCGATCCGTCTCGTCGATCGAGGAAAATTCACCTGGGCAATCTTCCGCGGCCCAATCGACCTGCCGCGGTCCTTCAAGGGCGAAACACCGACAGGAAGAGGAGAAACAAGAGGAAACTATGCTCGTGAACGGAAATACCTCTTTGCCCATGGTGTAGAACGCGTCGAGAAGTTTTGACATTGTCGTCTGGCAACAAGGAGGATCGTTGTCACGAGGGAAGCGATTCACCACGATCACGGTGAGCCTCTGTGCCTTTTGCTTTGACGTTTGCTCCGTGCGTAACAACAGACAAATCTTCTTGGTTTATTGAATAAAAAAAAAACGGACCGTGTTCGTTGTTGCAAAAGCTTATTTAAGGATGCGCGCATATTGCACGCGAGGATTCACCCTGTCGCGCGCAAAGTAAAATCATCGAACGACGTTCTTATCGAGATCCGAAGATGCAAGATTCACAGGGTGCACTCCGTATTAAATGTGGAGCATACGCGCGTATTTTATCCAAGTGAAAATGAGTTCATACTAATGGCATTAAAGAATTCGTGTTAAAGATTGCTTACCGAGTTATCCGAGTTCGGTTGCCGTTCTAGCACGTGCTTTATCACTGTTTGTCGAAATTACGCTCACGGGTGAAAGGGTAGCTTCCACCCTTTTCCTTATGTTTCTCGAGTATTCTCTTTATTGTTTCACTGGAATGAAAATCGTTGGCAGGTACGTAATGGCTCTTAAAAGATGGTAGAAGCAGTGCTGCATACGTTACCATTCGGTCACGACGTATAAACGCGAAATGGTGCAGCTTCCAGGATTATATTTGTCGAGGATTCAAATCCAAAAGCTTGCTCAGCGTTTCAACGTTGCGCGGTTTTGTTCGCTCGTCCATCCTTAATCGCCTTCGGTTCGCGGATACCTATTGATTCCTCGCGGTAACACGATCTCAAAATTCTGAACGCGGTAACGCCTCTTGATTGATATTAATCACTCGCGCGTTGTCGGTTTAAATTGACGGGGGACATTAAGGGTAACGCCGGGAGGGTTGTCTTTTTCGATTACGCGACAAAGAACGGGTGAAAATTCGCACGGGCTCTCGCGACTTTCATACCCTTTCCATCGTACGAGTCATTCATCGTCCAAG
This sequence comes from Perdita meconis, assembly GCA_030770465.2. Taxonomy (NCBI): domain Eukaryota; kingdom Metazoa; phylum Arthropoda; class Insecta; order Hymenoptera; family Andrenidae; genus Perdita; species Perdita meconis. The sequence continues at coordinate 8,015,362 of JASKOS020000007.1, forward strand.
TTTGTTCGCAATTTCGTACCGCGGGGGAATCGTTGTCGAGGTGGAAACGCGACGCAGCTTTCCACAATACGTAAAAGTTTCTTTTATGTCGAATACGACTCCGCGACACAAACCGTGACGTCAACTTGGCAAGCTTTTACTGAAATCAGCTCTTTCATGTGGATCAGCCTAAACGACGTTCACGGATAACATATATAGAAACTATTCGAACTGGGTCGCCACCTTTTTCCCTCTATTCCGCAATACTCTCCTTGTATCCAATCCTCCCCGGCTCTTCGCGCGCCACGATATTGCATCTGTTTCATCGGCATTCAGGAAGAGTGCCAAAGTTTCGTCTCTCTCTCTTTCTCTCTCCTCGGTTCGTCTGCAAGAAGCCGCCGTTCATCCTGCCAGAGAATTCTTTCGGATTTTCTCGATGCATTCCCCTCGATCGTGACTCAGCTCGCAACGTTCAGAACGTTTTAGAACGATTCCGTTGCTTTCTATTCGAAAGAGGCGTCGCGCGGTTCCGCGGTTCCGTTTTTCTGCAGTTTGTAGGAACGATCGGAAGGACGGAGCCGCGTTTCGCTCGCGCATAAATACGATCCACGCGCGGGCAAATGTTGCTTTTAGCTTCGTTGCACGGTGTCGCGCAAAGTGAATTTGAATTTCAGCAACGTGTTGTGAAACTCGTATTTCCTCGTATATACGCGTTGCCCATTAAACTCGAAAAGTTAGGGATTTCGTGGGGAACGAGGATTAACTGGCACGTAAAACGGAAAATATAGGAACAAATTGTAGCTCGTGTCGCCGTTAACGCGATAAAGTCGCGTCGATATTCACGGTTGTATTTTCCAAGACAAGCGTTTCTACTCAATCGGTGCACCGAAAAATGTGTTTGAAAGCGCGATCGTTTTCGTCTTCTTTCATCAGGATGCCGCAGAATACGCGCACGCACAAGCACTGTGTTCTCGGTTTAACGTACGACACCGACTCCCATAAGGTTCATATATCTCCCTTTACAACCAGGAAACGCGCATGGTCCCTTTACGCTGAACAGCATTCATAAATCCAGGGGGAAGTTGAGTCGAGAGGAAGGACATTCTTGTTTCGTTGTTGCGCTCGCGTTTTTTTTTGTCCGCCGGGCCATCGGAGCTTGACTATCAATTAAATACTTTCTTGACGTACACGATAACGCGGTACGGAGATTATGCGGGCGAAGGTTAAAAACGTTGGAAATGATCCGAGCTTCATTTTTCACGGGCTGATTCTGAACGCTTTTATCTCCTCCTGATTCTTTCTTCCACGACTTTCTTCTACTCTTTTGAATTCGCGTGTTTCCTGGAAAGATCGCTGCGTCGATTCACGAAAATAGATCAAGAGTATTGAAAATATTACGCACGTAACCGTAATAATTCACTATTCACATATCTCGCGCAGATTCAGTGTAGCTGCTCCTCATCTTTGCGAAATAAATTTTTAATGAATTCTCTCTAAAGCGGCAGCAGTCGCAAGCTCGAGCGACGTTTTCATTCGACTTTTCGGTTTCCCTGGGAATGCTCGTTTTCTGCTGCCTTCGACAGAGCAATTAGCAAGCACGTAGTCTCAGAGCAACGATCGAGAACGCAGGATATATGCAGTTCGCGCGAGAGACTCGAACGTTTTACGAGAATCGGTAAATATCCGGTCGAGAGGTCATCGGGTGCATCGATCGATTTTCGTGGGAGCTACGAACGGGTCGAGTGGGGCGGCCGCATCGGCAAAAATATAGAAACGCGTAGCTCTTGAATTATTTATGACGAAATTCCGAGTCCCTTGCGAATCTTTTTCTTCGCTGCATTTCCTTCCGCGACCGAAATGCTAAGCAACGCTTTTGACAACGAATTGCAAACATCCAAATAGTCACTTCCTTGTTGCAGTTCTTCCTCGGTTTAAAGCACCGGTCGACGAGTTCGAGTGCAAAGTGCATTCGCACGACGAAAGTGACGGCGGTTACTTACAATGATCGCGACCGTTTACACACAGTCTGTGATAAAGGCAAAGTTATCGATGTCGACGATATAAAGTGCAAGTTTAAAGAGAAAATTGTGATGCGCGCTTATACGATTTCTTAACGCGCATCTCTGTCTCGTTGCTGTAATTTATTTCATGGGATTGATGCCGCTCACGGGAGCCCATAACTTTCGTCATTTCTCCAATCAGGTGGAAGACCACCTAGAAAAGAACTGGAGAAATTCTCATCGATGTAAGAAGCAAACACATGTAAATCGTGTGACCTCTATTCGGGACACGATTCCGACAGAAGTACAGGAAATCCTCGCGAACTGTACGAAATCGCTAAATTCTTCTACCGTTCGGTCTTTCGAGGCGCGACGATTTTCTTTCGATTCCGACTGAATTTCTCGCCAACCGCGCGTTACGCAATCCTCCTGAAATTCCCTTGAACGTGAAAGTACACGCGTCGCGGATATCTGTATTTCCAACTTTTCTACGCTTCCTCCCATATATCTTCGAGCTCGCGCCGTCTCCGTTTCTCTCTGGAAATTGAAATTTCATTGCCACCCGTTACTCATATGCTCGGTTTAAGAAGGGAATTTCTTTTTTCTCGATTGAAAATATTGATTTTTTCGTATTTTTTTTTAATAAACCAAACTGCGGCGTGATATCTATTTTCATACAATTAAAAATAAAGGCGTCTGCGGTAACCATATCTTCATCGTTTTTTATCTGAAACAAAAAAGGAAAAATTGAAAAAAAAAAAAAAAAAAAAAAAAAAAAAAAAAAAAAAAAAAAACTAGTCTTTGTCGTAGCCGATATTCGTTTTTTCAATGTTTTGCAAAATGATGGACATTTTATTATTATACATTAAAAATATGAATTTTAGCATTTATAAAAAATAAACTACAACAGCTATAAAAAAGATCCTACGTCAAACACTAATTAATTGTATCAAGAACCTCTGTATTAAATTGGAAGTAAATCTGTTTATTAGTTTTTGAGATATAATGGTTATCAGTTATCACAGACGCCTTTTTCTTTTAATTGTCGTAATGAAATAAATACCACGGCGCTTGCTCTTTGAATTTTTTAAGGCAAATTTCCGAAGGCCCTTTTCAAAGTATATAAGCGCTTTTTAATAGAAAAATTATTTTACTGACAAAAAAATTCCTTAAATCCATTCTACTTTTTCCCTTAGGCGTATGTAACCCCTTTAGTTAACAGTTTTGTTTATTTAAAAAGCACCAAAAAATCGATATTCTTGACCAAGAAAAATGAAATTCCCTCTTAAAGCAGCCAAAAAATAGAGGACAAGATTAAAATACGATGTGCGACGAACGAAGTCATAATAACGAACGAATTCGGAATACTTCTGAATTTGCACATTAAAGTGAAAAATGTTTCCATGGTTGTAAAAATTGTACTTTTTACCGTTTAACGAGTATCGTAACTCGATTGGAGACGCTAGGGTGAGCGTTGGCCAGGAAACGATTAAAAAAAAAAAGAAACTGAAAGAAACGAGGTTTTTTTGAGCTAATGAAGTAATTGGAAGAGGGAAGAGGATAAGAAAAAGTAGGAAAGTGTCGCGCAGCGTCGACGATAGTTCCGTGGCGCGTTGAGCAATTTTTCGGTTGGTCCGCGTTGCAACCGCGATCGTTGGTTGCGTTAAGTAATGACAAGCTGAGAATCGATTTTTCAGATCGAACTGTCAGGCTTATCTCGTCGTCTTGGCGGTCCGAGTCCGAAACCTGCGGGCCGACTACTTTTTCTCGCTTTTGCGGGCTTTTATTGCTCGCGCTATGCCGCGTTGGCCCCACCGGGCATCGATTCGTGGGACTCGCGTATCGGTACGGTTTCGCATGAGCGTATCCCGTAACCCGTAAGGCCCGGCCACGATGAAAATTTCATCGCACGCGAGAAGAGGAGCGGTTGCGAGACCGAACGGCCTGCATACGTAATACACCTTCTTAGCTAATATAGGCCGGTTTGGTTTTGGGGCCACGTCTCCCCTCGCGGCCCTCGCGTCGTCGATGTCTCGTTAAAGGTTTCTCCTTTCGATGGAAATAACAGCTGTTTCCGATCGAAACGCGACGGAGCCACGTGTTAGGCGAGAAATCGAATCGATCGGCGTCGCGGCGCGTCGCGCGAGTCTTCGCGATCGTCCGATTGCATCGGGATGCACGGACGGAGCGTAACGCGCGACGTTTTCGCTCGGCTATTAACCTCGATAATTTGTGATCTTCGGCATCGAAAGATACTGGGAGACCACTTTCGTTCGAAGCGCGAGGGTTCCGTTTCCCGGAAACCCGCGGCGCAAGTCGCCGGTTAACGTCGATCATTAATTCCCATCAACGTAGCTTGGATCCTTCGGCCGTGCGTCGATACGCTCGCGCGCTCGCACACACACGCAAGCGTTTTGCACGCGTTTACATGCGTGTTCACACGCGCACGATAATCTTGTGTGGTCCGCAGGAGAGAGAGATAAAGTGAAACCATGGGGCCACGCTGTCTCGCGATCCAACCTCGATCTCAGGGCCGTTCACGCCGCTCGTTTATTCCCGCTCCGGTTTTCGTCCTCCCCTACTCCAAATAAAACTCTTTTCCTCTCGCCTATATTACAGCGAACGCGCAGCATCGTTTTACCAACTAACATCTTTATGAATTCGCTTCGGTGCTACTGCGACTCTTGCGTTATTCTTCGTTTCTTCTCTTTTATTTCCCTTCTCGAGGCAAGTCCGGTCGAAGTAAGCGGAGAAACGCGTTGCCACAATTTCGTGTTTTCAACTTACAGTTAATTGTACGATGGATGTATTTATTTTGATTGGACATGATCGAAACTGGAGATGCGATCACGATGCTTCGAGTCCGCGATCATCGTACTTATCTCATCATAGAGGACACGACGATCTTCCCTCGTTACCATTTACCGGTCGTTAATTATCCGTATTCGTGATCTAAAAAGTAAGCCGTTGCCTCGGCGAGTAGCTTCTGTCGACACGACGATAAAAGGATCTCCATGTGCACGCGCGCACACGCGCGATCGGAGTTGCTTTATTAGCCACGAAGGAGCACGTGGTTAGTTAACCAGCGAGCATGTTCGTCGTTTCGTTCGCAGCGTGAATGCATAAACCATCGCGAACGGTGGTGTTCGGTCTACAGATGTTCGAATCGATTCGAAGCTAAACGATCGAGAACAAGCGAACCCACGAGCGCCGGCAATAACTTTCTAACGATGTAAACGGTAATTATACCTATATTGTGCGTGGCCAATCGACAAAAAGAGATCCGCGGGTTCTTCTCGTTGCAACCTCGTTTCTTATTACCGATTTGCACAGCGAGAAGTCCCAGTGTTGAACTTTTAAGACGGAGGTTGCAGTTATTAACATTTTTCAAACAGTATAAATTAATGTTGTTCAGTCGCTAGATCGAGTTTTCTTCTATCACAAAATCGATTATGGCATATTATTTATGTATATAACAAAAATTGTATTTATAAAAGCGATCATTTGACCCAGTTATTGGACATAATTTACGCCATGTCCTAGTAATTAAATTTAAATTGTTCCAGTGCTTAGACAGAAAATTAAATTTCATGAAAATCATTTGTTTAAAAATAATTAACGTTTAACAATTTCTTTAAAAATAATTAACGTTTCTTATGTAAACTTTAAAAGGTTTGACAACATATATGAAAATAGTACAATTTTTAAATAAAAGTTTATTAAATAACTGAAAAACCTAAAATATTCAAGCGCGCTTACGCACGCTTTTGCAATTGTAACAGTAAAAAAGGATATTTTTCGTTTAATTTGAGCTTTTTAATTCATTCATTGAATATAGGTATTAAAGTATTTATTTTGTAATGAATAACAACTATAATACATATATTAGAATTTCGTTTCAATATTTCATTTTTTGTAGTTGTTGGATGTTGATTTTTTTTTACTTAACTCTCCCACTTTTTCTTTTTTATCCGCTTTTTCAATTCTTCTTCTTCTAATTTTTTTCGTCTATTTTCAATCCTTTTTTGTTTATTTTCTTCAATTTAAAAAATCATTTCTGAAACTTTAATTAATACTGTTATATTTTTCAATTACTGCAGAAATATCACTCGATAGATAGAAAAAAAGTTTTACACCTTTACTATATCTCTTTTTCTTCACAATAAATTCCCGAAAAACTTTTTTCATCGTTTTGACGCGCAAACCACAATGACTCCTTAATATTAATAAAAATTGAAAACAATGTCCAATTACTAGGACTTTCATTTTACCAAGCAAAAAGAGATTCAAGTGACTTTGTCATTGAAATGCGTCAAAGCGCGAGCAATTAAACGTTAGCGCGATCGACTTGGTTACCTTTTTGGACAATCTTTTCGATCGTTCGGGAACATTCCACTTAAGTAGTTGATTATCGTATCACAGCAGACCTTACGTCGGCGCGTCTCTATCTACTTTCTCCGCTCTTCCTGTTTTCCTCCGGTATCCTCCAGGCATTCCATCTACGCGTTCATAAATTCTAACTAAGTAGAGTTACGACTTGTCGGAGAGGCAATAAATATTTAGAGGAAAGGAAAGAAAGGATCGTGAAAATCGACATAAATTTTGAAAGGTGAGCTCCAGCCGAAGAAAGATACGGAGGAGTCACGAGTCCAGATGTTCCGTTGCCACGCGTTCGTCACAAAGTATTTACTCGCGAAACTTTTACGCGATTAGCGAGGTTCGTCCCTTTCTTCTCTTCGTCAAAAAACCGAACGAATATCGAACGATCTCGAATCACAGTATTATCGTTTTGCCGTTCGGGAACAACGATACCGGTTCGTCCGCGGCGCGGTGGTCGGAAAATGTCAGGTCGACACGTTTCCTGGTGCGGTCGATCCGAGTTTCAAGGTCGAATCTCACCGAATCTAGAGGGGCGGTCTCGTAGAAGGCGGCGTTCTTTGCTCGCTCGCTCATGCCGACCACGTTCTTTCTTCGGGAATCTTACTCCAGAGAGAGAGGAGATCGGCGCCCGAAGCATCGTCTACCGTTACCACGTGTCTCTCGATGTGCCGCGATCCCACGTGCAAATACGATGGGAAACCGCTGCCAGCGGGCTTTTCGAATCCCGTGCGAACAAGCACCCCTCCGTTCGACCTCCTTTTTCGCTTTCCGAACCTCCAAAATCTTTCTATTCGTCGTCGGCCTACCGTAGGATCTCCGACTTCGCGGTGCGGACAACGCTGAGTGGTGTCTCTTCCCAAAAATCTGGCTAAAACTCGTCACCTCAACCGGTTTCCATGAAAATCGGTATTGTTACGCTTTTCGGGCTACTGAACATTAATATTTCATCAAAACCAGACGTAAGAGCATACAGCTGCGAAAAAATAATAGAGCAATAAGTGATAAAAATAGCTATATACATAACGGCTATTAAAACGTTCAATATGTTAACTAAGGAACTAAAAAATTTGTTTAATAGTATGGGTAATATAAAAAATAAGCTTAAACAGTATTTAAGAAGCTGTTAAATAAAAATGCTCTACGGTTTTTACATGTTTTATGTATTTTTCTTTTTCTTCAATTATATTATATTTTATTTTATATTTTATTTTCAATTATATTTTTCTTTTTTTTTTGCTTACTTGTTCTTATTCATTTTTTGCTTAATTGTTGTTCTGTTTGTTACTTTGTTATATATTTTATGGAAAGGGGATTTTTCCTTTTCCCTTTAGTTTCATTTATATTCTTTTAGTTATTAAGTTTAGTCTGTATAAGTACTAGTCCTAAGTTTTTAATGATTGCCAGCCTATGTACAGGTAACTCGAGTTTACCTCTTTTAGGTTTTACATGTAAATTATACATGTAAAGTGTCTGGTACAAATAAATAAATAAATAAATAAATAAATAAACTTTACTATTCAAACTGACAGACTAAATATTACTAACATAAGTGTTGTTTTTCAATTAATTTTTGTAGCATTATAATAATTTTGCCATGTTCGTCATGAAATTGTGTAATTAAAATATCTCATTTAATATAGCAAACTTAGTTTTAAAACGTTTTAACATTCATTATTCTGAAAATATTCATTTTTCTGACATTCATGAAAAATTCAGCATTTCTATGTTTTGTAAATCACATAATTCAAATTGAAAGAACAATTATAAATATTGTTTGAAATAAAAAGTGTAATATGTTATCAATAAAATAACTATTACCTATCATTATATTCGCATTTCGATTCTGATGAATCTCTTTGAGCTTGTCTTAATGTCCTGTACATCAGATATAACATTTTAAGAGCACGTAGAGGAATTTCTTTATTTTTTTTGTTTGAAGGTAAGGGTCAGAATTGAGTAATAATCTTTGAAAAATGTCTCTATTATTTCTTTTCCAAGAAGTTTTAAAACTATAACTTTTTTTTCTATAAAGTTTGCAAGTTTCATTGACAAGAAAAAAAACACTGCGAGTAATTAACGCCATTGCATGCTTGTTTCTTACTAATTGTGTTGCATCAGTGGATGAACGGTCAGAGTTGAATGTCAGAGGTTAAATGCCTTTTTTTAGAATAAATGACAATTTCATGAATATTCAAGGTAAAGACGTAACATATTTGAGTACTATTTGAAGATCCAGGTTGTGTACGTGCAACATTAATTGTGGTTAAACTCGATGACCCAGTGTCATAAAACTTAACGGAGAGAGTATTTGACCTTCTATTAGTAATTGATTAAAAAAAAAAAAATTGTTCGACAAATTAAAAAGTGTTGAGCTGAAAGAGTGCGTTCATTATATACTTGGGAAATTGAATTTTGACCAGCTTTGTGGGAAAAGATGCTACAGTGCAACGGCGACCTGGGAATTTCTAAATTCGTTAGTTCCGTGGTGGTCGGAGTCGTCCTAGGAAGATTTGAACGGTTCCTAATCCACGTTTACGAGGTTCTTATCGGCAAATAGAAATCAGCGGATACGCAAACACGTAGACGAAGACGATTCGTCGATGCGTGACCCCTGGTTGCGCGTTGCCACAGTGATTTGCACGTGTCTCGGGTGAAAGTATTACCGTCGTTCGACAGTTTTGGATTCGAATTTACAGACGACATTTGCGCATCTGAGAATTTTGAATGTCCCCAGGCCCATCTGGCCAGTCCCCGTTCGCGGAATATATTAATAACTTGGAAGCAAACGCGATCGAAAGGATAAAGTTTCTAATTTCTCGGAAACGTCCGACGGTCCGCCGTGTAAAGATCCAATTAACAGTTTCGTGTATCAATTTCTAGCTTCTCGCCTCGCCTCGTTAATCTTGATCTTTGTAATATCCAAAAACGATAACTTGATAATCTATTAATACCTTGAACGTTGATGTCCTCCGTATGACTCAGCCCGGTCGTATACGCGGATAATTTCCATGCTAACCAGCGTCGCTCCGACAACACTAATTAGTTCTGCCGCTTATCACCGCGGAGGATCGATTGTGACTAGGTAAACGCTCGTTAGGTCTCGCTCATAGATCAAAATAACGGTCGTACAAATTTCTTGTTTAACAAATGCGAGATTACTTGTTACGTCGATTGCGTTTCGCAAAGTACCCACTCGCCGCACGCTTGTTAGCAGAGCCGACTGGACTTCGCCTCGAGCTGCTCGTGAAACTTTTCGCGCGCGATAGTCGGAAGCGGAAGAAAAGTAACTCTGAACCTAAGTCAACGCCGTGCCGGCACAGACCCGTGCCAAATTTTCGGGATCGAGCCTCCCGTTTTCTGGGCTCCGTTTCGACGCGGTCCCTCGTTATCGATTGTATCTCGAATGATCGTCGATGAAAGGTATCGAGTGTATCGACTGAGCGGAACGGTTTCTCGATGCTCTCGAAAAAGAATACGGGGTCGCGGATGTTCCGATCGTGGGAACGTAATTCGTGGCTCGATTCAGATAGGTCGTGACCCGTCCCGAAGTATTTTCGACGCCTCGATAGAAGTATTATGTTATCGAGCCCGTTTCATGAAACGCGAGGGAAAACTCTTCGATCTTGTTGCGTTACGCGCGACTTCGCTGCGGAAAGAATTGAAAGGACGCGCGACTTTTTTTAGTTACTTAGGGGTAGAATTAAAATTATTATGAAACTTTTGGTGTAGGTATACAGGGTGCGCCACAAGTATGGAAACGGTCAAATATTTCGAAAACGGAACATTTTTTAGAAAAATGTTTTAGAGCAATGTTTTAGGGTATTAAAAATTCTATTGAACGGTCGTGTCTGTTTGACCTTCAGAGGAGCGGTCAATGTCACGTCAAGGTCAACATGATTTTTTTAAATAGAACATCCCATTTTTGATCATGCAGTGTTAAAGCTGACGATGAGACCTTTTCAAAACACTAGCTGATGACCTATTTCTGTTGAGAATTGCTTAAGTTCTGAGCGTTGAAAATAAAGATATAGACTCTCGCTTGTGTACAATGATCATTCCAATGTTTGCCACATCGCATCTCAAAGCTGTTACTGCACATGCGCTAGAAATATTATCGAAATCATGACGCCGATTTCAGTACTGCTACCCAACGACATTAATTCTAACATAAAACGACATAATACTAACAATAAGCCTGACAGTCTCGATACATTTGAAGATCAGCACTCGGGCAATTTTCAACAGAAATAGGTCATCAGCTAGTGTATTGAAAATGTCTCATCGTCAGCTTCAACACTGTATGATCAAACATGGGGTGTTTCATTTAAAAAAATCACGTTGACCTTGACATGACCTTGACCGTTTCTCTGAAGGTCGAACGGATACGACTGTTCAATAGAATTTTTAAAACCCTAAAGCGTTCTACTCAAAAATGTTCCGTTTTCGAAATATTTGACCGTTTTCATACTTTTGGCGCACCCTGTATGTACTTATTTTGTTCTTGAATTTGACTACTTTAGAGCAGCGCAGATTTATTGTCTACTTAACGTTTGTTTATTAAACCTTGAACACTAATATTTATTTGTTTGTTGGAACTTTTCAAGTTTAATGCTCCACCGAGGATACTAAAAAAGATTCCCTTGTTTTATTTACCGACATACAATACTAATTTGGGAGATAATGATTGTATCAATCGCTTATGCAAGCTCGCTAACAGCGTCTGCCATACTTTAGATTTCTTTTCGGTCACTCTCCAAACTCATTATAATGTCACCCATTAATAATAATAATAATAATATACAGGATGTAACAAGAATTTTGCAGGTCCTTGGCAACCCCTGCCAAGATTTCTGAGGTGATTTTAACGAGTTATTAACAAAAAACGCCAACCAATTGGAGAGCAAGTACAGCAATTTCTCTGTTCTCTCTTGATGAGTACTGCTGGGTATAAAATAACGTTGAACTTTAACAATTCCAGTATGTCAGGATTGTTCAAATTATTCTTTAACAGTTTGAAGAGGAAGCTAAGATGATTCATTTTTATTGTTTCAGATGGTACGGAGAAGATCGACGGATTTGTGTAGGTGGCTGCTCTTTGCAGGATTCGTCTGCTATTCGTCTTGTCAAAGCATCTCATCCACTTTCGAGAACAAAACCGGTGAGTCTATAATTTCGTGGCACAAAGTGGTATTTCCAACCCTTTTATCGATCTGCAGCCGATGCGGTAGTAGCAGTGTGTTTTCATTGCACCGTTTCGCCAAAGTGTAGAAGGTGAAATGCGACTAGATGTCGCAATTGACCTAATTTAAACGTAGTAAGAAATTGATAGACGAATAAAAAAGGAGTATTAAAAAAAGAACAAGAGTTATAAAGATTACAATAAAACGAAAGAGTAGATTTACAGCCGTTGGGCTACGTAACTTCCGGTGCATCGAAGTCCGCATTTATGCGGTGCACAGTGCGACATGTGGACCTAAAAAGCAGAAAAAAGTATTTTTATAAAATTCTACCCATAATGAACAATTAGATATCAATTGTTATTTAAATATTTGGATCATAAGTTATCGTTAAGATTACAATATCATCTAAACTAATGAGTTTTCGACATTAAAATTCATATAATTCCATAAAAAAAACATACGTCACCTTCAAAACCATTTAATTTCTTTCTGATTTAATTCTTTGTACAATGCGTGGCTTACGAGTATTACGCATTCATAGATTATAACTGAACACCCTGTATATAAATTGAGAGAACAAGAGATAAATGTGTGGTATTAGCCGTAAAATACCTTTTTTACCTTTCTATGTAAATCACCACCTTTCAAGGATCTCCAATAGTTCAAAGAACAAATGTTTCCAACAAAATTAAACAGTAAGTTCGGACATCTATCAATTTCAATATACAGGGTGTAACAAAAGTGTTGCATTTCCTTAAAAGGGGTGATTCCTGAGGTGATTTTAAACAACTTTTTCCTTAGCGAAAATGTTAGGTGGGGCTTTGTTAACGAGTTATTAACGAAAAACACCGACCAATCAGGGAGCGAGTACAGTGGATGAATATCAGCGTGGGCTCCAGCTGTGAGTAGTATTGGCCCGCCATCGTCCGCGTCATCATTAATCCGCTGTACACGCTCCCCGATTGGTCGGTGTTTTTCGTTAATAACTCGTTAACAAAGCCCCACCTAACATTTTCGCTAAGGAAAAAGTTGTTCAAAATCACCTCGGGTATCACCCCTTTCAAGGAACTGCAACATTTTTGTTACGCCCTGTATAGTGTGCCTCTACTCTTAAATAAATTGTAAAAAAGAATATCTCTAAGAAATAAGAGAAAAACATTTTTTTAAATAAAGTCAAAGTATTAAACTTAATGAAAAAAAATGTTTTTCTTTCATTTCTAAAGGGATTCCTTTTTTTATAACTTATTTAAATGTAAGGACACACTGATAGGTTCAGGCTCACTAATAGGGACCAGTACCCTAAAATTAGAAAACAATTTTCGTCGACAAAAAATCAAGGTCATTCTTATTTTTTAAATGTTAAAATACATTTTTAAACTATATTATGACCTTAAGCATATAAATAATGCTAAAATACTTTTTGTCGACTTTTCGAGTCAAATGCACCACTTTGCGGCGAGACTTTTGCTCGACTTTGCGGATACTTCGATCGTCGCGTTGCCGAAAGCTAGTCGAAGAGATTGAAAATTGGCACGATCGAGGAAACCCGAAGACGTGTTCGCGCCTTCCGGCATTGGAGAGGACCCGCGACGTAAAAGTGCAATTGCGAGTCCGCGATTTTATTTGCGCGAGGAATTTCGCGGCGGAAACGTGATTTCCCACGATCTCGTATTCCCGAGGGTGTAGATACGAGGCGAGAAGTTTGAAAGCGCTATCGATCGAAAAGTTGGCTCCCGGAGCGAAGCGATTCGTCCTGCATTTGATAGATCGTTCCCCTCGTCTCGAAATACGGGATTCAGCGAAAACGTTACTAGCTGCCGCTGCGAACGTCGCTAGCGAAATTTTTAGGTTCGTGCGTAATATTTCATCAAAACGTGGCGCTTATCGATGAGAAATTTTGAGTACGCGCGTGTGTGTGCGAACTGAGCGTGTGTGCCGGGTCAGTAGGTCAACTCGGCTCGGTGCTAAAAGAACACTCGCGCGTATCGATACACATGCGACGTAGGTAAACGTTCGGTCTCACACTTTGCGCCGTGCGTATCGACGAAACGCGCGTATTCACGTGCGCGTTTTCGTTGCCCATCAATTATTTTATGGAGTTCAGTTTCTAGTCGAAATTTCAGCGGCGAGACGCGCCATCGAGCGCGCAGGATATTTTGTTTATTTATTTATTTATTTATTTATTTATTAACGGGATAAAACCCTTTAGTATACATAATATTAAGCATCCAAAATAGAGATGAGCCATATTATTTTACAAATTAATTCTTAGAAAACGGACAAGATTTAATCGCTGTACAAAATAGATTCATCGAGTTAGAGAACAAATCTACACTACCCAGATATAAAACAGCTTGTTTTAATGCTCTATTAACAGAATCAATAGAGCTACATTTGAATGACGGCAGTCTATAAACAAACATAGCGTTATTTCGAAGATTTTTCTGTGGTACACTAAGATTGATTTTGCATATAAGATCAGAGCAATCTATTTTAGAGTTAACTATATTAAATGTAAAGATTAAGTCAGATATAGTTCGCCGGTCGGACAGTGTTTGTAATTTTGTAATCCGAAGCAAGTCATTTTATTTATGCTGTACTTTCTCGATAAGATGGTCATATTTATTATGCATAGGATTCCAAATGACTGAAGCATATTCCAACTGTGGTCGAACCAAGGCAGTATATAAAAGTATCAGAGTATCCATCTTTGAGAAATTTTTAGCATGCCTTGTTATAAATCCGAGAGTCCTAAGGGATTTATTTACTATGTATGCATAGTGTTTTCTAAAGTCTAAACATGGTGAGGAATAGACTCCCAAATCCTTCACCTCATTTACTGAATCCAAAACAGTGTTCTGTAATTTTTATCGTTACGGTGCGCGTTTTCGCTTGACGCATTGTCGGTCATTCGTTTCCGAGTACAAAGTACTCAAACGAAGTGCTTTCGTTGCCGTCAGTCTATTTTCAAAGCGTCGCGTATAAACCGAAGGTAAAAGTGCAAGAAAATAATGCAACCTATTCGGCCTACTTTTTTGCTGTTTTCTCGATTTTCGCTACAAATTTTCACAAAGCGGAAATTACTTCAGTTACCTATTTCGAAATTGTCCCAGATGCTGCTTCGTCCTTCGCGCTTATCGTTGGCGCATCGGAGCGAAAAATAGCTGGGGAATTGGAATATTGAAGATGATAATTAAAACGACATCACCCTTTAACAGTGGTGACTCAAGACTCGCAACAATAAATCCGGGACGCGGAAGAAATTTGTTCCTCCGTCTCGACGACGGCACGAATTGCAAGCTCTTAACCTTAATGAATCTTTGCTCAGTCGTCGACGAATAGAGCAGTTCCCTCGAAAACAGTCGGCTAGACGTGCCTTCGTTTGCTTTCGCGGTGCTCGCGATACCCTCGAGCCATCGTCGTTCGACCGGCTTCATCCGCGATTGTCGCCGAGGAAGTTGCGTTTACGCGAAATCGCTAACGACAATCGCAAAATATCGTTGCCTCGGGATCGCGTCAAATATTTCGCGGGTAACGCATCGGCGTCACATTGATCCGAAGTGGAGATCTAATAGCTCAAATGGCTAAAAAAAATGTTTGTTGATGATCCGAAGCGGAGATCTAATAGCTCAAATGGCTAAAAAAAATGTTTGTTAATGATAGAAAAACTTATATTATCTAGTAAAAGTAATTAAGTAATTTTGTAGGGATAAACAGTTGTATGTTCGTAAAATATAATTTTAAAATTAAATGCTTAAAAGACCGTGTTTCTGGAATTTCATAAGATACGCTTAATATTTATACTGAACACTATTTTTTGGTATTTTTACAAACAGCACATGAAAATATTGAATTTTCTGTTTCGGAATGTCAGTTTTAGTATTCTTTTAATGTACTGAGTACTGATGTGCTAAAAAGAAGACCAAAATTAGATATGATGCATAGATGCGCATACCAATGAATTAAATAAATAAATAAATAAATAAATAAATAAATAAATAAATAAATATAAATTTATTGACGGGTAAAAGAACCCTTATTAGGTATACAAAAGTAACAAGCAATGTACATGGTAAACAATTGTGGAAAAACATTAAAGTGAGTGCAGAGCATGTGTGACAGATCTCTTAAAACTATGAAAAGAGTTGTTAAAAAAGTCAACAGAATAACAGAGCGTATTAGACGTTAAACACAAGTGATTGATACAACTATTTTGACCATAACGTGTTCTGTGATGTTCTATGAAAAAAAAAAAAAATATTAGGTTTCTTCGTTTCCTGAACCTTAACATAAACAACTTAAAATACGTGCAAATAGTTGAAACAGTTAATATTTTGAGACATATGATTTTATTTATTAATTTTTTTTAGAAATTAATTAGTAATTACATACATTTTCTCCAATAACGTCATTATCTATTAGCAACGTCTTAATATCTTTATAAGAAATAGATACAATGACTGATCCATTTCATACATTGTTGTTTTTTTCGGACATCTTGATTTATTCCCCTTCAAAATCGAAAAATTTGTCCGGAAAAATTGTACTTTCATGATGACGGTAAAAAATTGCATCTTGTTAATGAATAAATTAAACAAAAACAACTAATAAATTGTTACTTTTGTATGTATTATTAATTAAATCAAAGTATAAGTTCAAAAGTTATTGATTATTTGAGCTATTTGAATGCATGAGCTGCTAAGTTTTGTTTCCGGACCAGTGTAGCGGCTTGTGCATCGTGCAACCCGTAAAACCTGAAAAATGCAGCCGAGTATTAGGCGCAAATGGGACGCGACGAGAAAAAGAGGCAGGCGCAGAGAGACAGAGAAAAAGAGTGACTGTGTTCGTAACTTCGCACACAGCGTTCGTTTCCATCGGTTTGGATGTGCGCGAATATCCCGCGCAACCGTGTTGTCTCGCATGACACGTGTATTTATGCGACATGACTCGAGTACTGGCGCCTGCAGGCCGTTTCGCTCCCCTGGGACGTTCAGAGACACCGGCGAACCTCGACCCACTCGGCTTACCGATGAAACATTTATCCCGTCCGTCCGTGCTCGGTAACGAGAAACCGGGAGAAAGAAAAATACAGACCAACAGCGTTCCCAGTCGCCGCCGACGATCTCCGGTCGCGAGAGTTTGCCTCTTTGAACCAGAATTTTCTCGTCTCCCCGCGATCTATGCGTGCGGTTTTCCTCGGCGCGACGCGGTCTCGCGATGATTGTTCGCAGGGAAATTACAGTGTCGTCGGACAACTATTTATTGGTCGGTAAAAGGTCCCAGCACGTACTTGTGCAACCTCGAAGTCGATGCATCCGCGGAAGCGTCGAACCGACGACGGACACGGGGTACGCGTGTACATTCCATATTCCACGTGGAAGCTTACCGATAATGGCTCTCGAGAGCTCGCGTTTTCTCCTGCATTATCGAGTCAGTCGACGTTTCTATTTCTACTATCTGTACCGTGTCCGAGGGCGAACCTACCACGGCTGCATACGAAATGCGCCGGGCGCGTTACACACACGAAGAAGAGAAATCTTCTTGTCATAATCGACGCAGAGTTTATTGCTTCGTGCGAGAACGCTTTTGGAACGTACACGCGGGCTCTATCGCTCTGACAGTAGTTACAACGCTGATCGGATTTTCGAACGATTCGAACGTTGTTCGATTCGCAATGCATCGGAGGACTTTGTCGACGAATGAACGTTTGAAGTGTGAATGGTTTGTATGATATTCGGGAATGTTCCGAGTGGAGGGACAAAAGGGATGGTGGTTGGCCATGTCGCAGTGATTCTTTCTGAAAAAAGAATAGAAATATTTATTTATTTATTTATTTACGGGTAAAAGCTTTTTTAACAAAATGGTGTGACAGTAAATACAGAAGCTGTCATTTAAAGGTGATTGGGTGTGCTAATAACATAGTGGTAATAACACACTATCGGCCATAAATGCATGAACACTATTTTAAGTGTAATAGTTACCTTAAGAAGTTGTAAAATTACAAATGAATTCTACACTCTACCTAATTTTATGTATCTACTTTGCAATACATTAGGAAATATATTTTATCGATAATGTATAGAGTATCTACAATAACAAATAATAATATCACAATAATAAAAAATAACTAAATCTTCTTTTCTTCAGTATTCTAATCACTGTATATATATGTATACTCTTATAACTGCTTTTAATAGTCTTGGTGTTCTGTATAGTCATTTTCATTACTACTTAGCTAATATTTATTTTCCCATTCAATTTGTAAAAATGTCAATAAACATGTTTCTAGTTTTGGGTTCTGTTTTTTCGATTTGTCTGTCTAAATGATCCTATAGCTTTTCTGTAGGTTTGTAGTGAATGAAAAGTATTGTTTTTACATCCGTTACATGCGTATCCCTAAAAGAATTTAAAAACGAATAACATTGTGAAATACTAATAACTGGACTGTAGGTGTTTATGCATTTATGGAAATTTTTAAATTGTGAAAACCCGTAAGAATGCTCAGTGACATAAAAATATATTAAAAATATATAAAAAAATACATTTTATAATGTTTAGTAAACAATATATACGTTTATTTATGATTTTGTTGAAGTTGTATACTTAGAAAAAGTGCTGTTTTGAACGGTAATTTTGGGGGTTAGAAAAATACTCATTTTTCGCCATGCAAGGTAATAATATCACAGTTACTGTACTCATTGAATTAACAAAATCACAATCTTTACCTTAGCGAAGAAATTGCTTACGATAAACGTTGTTATCTTGAATTATAGGGGTTGGAAGCTTAGAAGTTTATGACAATTTTGTTCAAAAATGAGTTTTGGACCCAAGTCATATAGAAGTTTTTTATTTCTTTTTACGTGGCTTATCACCCCTCCAAATCTTTACAGTACTATCCCTAACACCCTGTATGTTGTATGCTATTTGCAGTAAAAGATAGTTATAGTATAGTTACTTCATTTTTGTACACATATGAATAGGATTACAAAGTTTACACTCAAAAATTAGATTCTACTGGTCTAAAAGATTAATAATTATAATAATATTCCTTCTTATCATTGTTATCAATTGCAAAGGCCAACCTTTTGCCTCCCCCCCACAGTTCTGGGTGCACACGCAAAACGGGTGTGTGCTCATCTGTTCTCACATTCTACCAAGTTCCAGGCTCGACCGCGCGAGGTATCCCATAAATTTATGCTCATTGGAGATTTCTGACGTTAGCAATCCGGCTATGATAAATCAATCGAATCGCGTGTCCGGTAAATAGACGGAAACGCGTAATAAAACGCGAATCAATTAATCACCGTGGCGCGCGTCATTATTCAAGATATTAGCCATTTATTTACGTTCGAGCTAGAAGGTAATGCAGTCGATCGCTTCAAATTTATTAAGATCTTTTCGAGCACTCGTTTCACCATTTTCCACTGGCATGAGTCACAAATATGACCGGAATATTTCTGTTCGCAGGTCAAGACGAGAACAAACCGCGCTTATTTTCGCCCCGAATGGATTACGACGAGTGGACGCCGCTCGGTCGCGGGGATCCCTTGAAGAACAATCCGACTTTCGATTACGTGCCTCCCGTGCTCGACAGAGTTCAATACTGGTTGGACTCGCATACGACCGAACCGTCCGCGAAACGCGACATCCTCGTGCTGGGCGTCACCGCGAAGAAGACCAGCCCGAAAATACCGGATCACTTTTTGAAGTTTGTGGACGGACCGAAATTCGCCAGGCCGAACCAAGACGGTCCGTTCCGGAACGATTTCACCGGCAGCACGGGCGCGGAACCGCCGAAAATCGTACGAACGACTAACTTCAGAAACGGACCCATCGATTACAGGAATCAAAACAGAATACAGTCGGTGCCGACCAGCTATTACCCTAATCCGTATTTCAATCAGAAGTCGAAGCCTTACACGATGATGCTGCCACCGCCGCTCGTCCAGAAAGACAAGCTCGTGAGCTTCCTCGAGCCGACACAACAGTTCAACACGCAAACGGAGGAAGGACCGGTGCTCCAGGACTCGTCGTTCTACGCGGTGCCTTCCAAGAATTACAATCAGTCGCCGTCGTCGCAGCCTTCGACGAAACAGTCCCCGAACTCGTCCAAGACCGCGAGCAAAGGCGTCGTGGTTTCCCAGGTGGAAACGATAAAGAGCGTGTACTCTCCGTCGTCCCCGCAACCCACGAAATCGCGATACGAAAGCGTCACGACGCCGTCCGTGTCCTTCGAGAAGTCCAATTTGATTTATCAGTCCACGCAGACGCTGTCCGGCGGGTGGCCAGGTAGCAATAGCCCCGTATCGACGCCCACTACGTCGTACGCGAGTCAATCCACCTGGCAGACGCCCGACTACTCTCGCGATCAGTACGACCATCACGTCGCGGCGTCGTCGAATCACGAGGTCGTCGTCGAGCAGAACGCGAACATCATCGTCGACGGGGAGAGCAACGAGAACGAGGAAGTCGTCGTGGGTCAGCAGGAGGCCGCGTCGACGCAGTCGGACAAACTGTCGCCGCCGATCGTCAACATCGTTCGTCCCTCTACCAATTTCTCCTTCGACAAAAGTAAGGAAGACGAAATGACGGCTGCTCAGTCCGCCGAGAAGATGCATATCGTAGTCGCGAATTCTCCTGCTGGTGCGAACATCGAGACGCACAAAGCGAAAAAGGGACCAGTGGCGGTGGTGATGCCGTCCAATTACTCGGAGAAAAAACTGAACCGTACCTCTCAAAACTCCGAGGCGCCGGAGCTCACGACTAGCATGTTAGAGCATTTGTCGACGGAAACGCCAAAGGACAAGATAATCAAAGCTCAAACTCAACCGGTTCAGAACTCGATGACCAGCTCGCCGATGCTCCCGGAGGATTCCCAACTGGCCGATTCTCCTCAGTCGCCTGCCGTTTTCCCAAACAGAATGATTTCGTCCCATCACCAACAACCTCACTCTCACCCGGCGTCCGTAACTCTTTCTCGACATCCTGCCAATTCCGTTCACGCGTTCGGATCTCCTCAAGCTGCTCTTCAGTCCATGATGCACTCGCAATCTAGGCCGAGCCACTCCATGATGCACTTCCTCGGCATGCGTCCGAATATCAGTTTCCGATTGACAGGTCCGATGCCGATGCTTCCACCGATGACTCACATGCACGCTCCTCCGCCTATGAAGCCGATGCCCAATCACATGGGGTCGCCGATGGATCAATCGCATCGACCTCCGCCGATGCCTGATTTTTCCATGGGCATGACCAACTCGCCGTCGCCCTCTCCGTCGGCTTCGCCGGCACAGGCAATGGCAACCGAGGATCACTCTTTCGATCATCATCGATCTCGCGTTCCGGACACGACGACGACGACTACGTCCACACCGTTTTTGCCAACGATCTCTACGATCGAAAACACACCGTCCGACGCTGCCACGGAGGTCCAAGAACCAGAACGAATCAATCATTCTTCGTTAGGAACGATTTTGAACAAAGAGAAGGAGGATAATCCGAAGGACGACGTCGCGCCGACGGCCACGCCACCCCAAATGACCACCGTGCCGAGTCTGACGACGGATCCCATCTTCTCGCATTATAAACAACCGGCGAAGCCTATCCGCGGCCCAATGTACCTTATCATACAAGGACACTCGAAAGTGAAGACGTACAAACCGACCGTGACCAAACATGGTTTCCCCGTCGAAAACGAGATCCCGGAGAGCGTCACGGAGAGGCAGTTGTCCAAATTCGAGCAGTTCGTGAACGAAAACACGAAGGGCGGAAGCGCGAACGAAGCGGCGATCGAGAAGAAGAAAGCGGAGGAGAAGGCGCGGGCTGAGAAGCTCGCGCAAGTTCGTCAAAACAATCTGATGAGTTTGGTCGAGAGCGGCTTGGGCAGCTTCACGGTGTCGCCTTCCTCCTCCGCGACGGAGGAAGAGCACCAGTCGAACTCGGTGACCATGATCGAGGTGAACGGCAACTAGAGCCGTTTCCGTTCGGAACGTTTCTCGCGAACGCCTCGCTTCGACCGAAGGGACGGTCGACCTTTCGGACCGACCAGGCTGGGAATCGATTCTCGCGTCCGATTTTGGATCGTTCGGTCGGGCGAAAGCGATTTGACGGGCGCGCGAATACGAGAACTCGTGCGCGCCGTGGATCGATTGCACGCTCGCGTTCGCAGCTTCGATGGGAGGCTGCCGTCGAATTACAGTCGACGGGACTGTATTTATTTCCGTAAAAATCTCTTCACTATTATTACGATTCTCGCGTTATTTATTATTTTATCGTATAATTTCCCAGTCACCTTCGTATAGTGATGGGATCTGAAGCACTTCGAATCGCTTTGAATCAGTATACAGGGTGTACCAAAAATGTTGTGGGTCTTTAAAAGGAACGATTCTTGAAGTGATTTTAAACAATTTTTTCCTTAATGAAAAATTTGAAGTGGGGCTTTGGTAATGAGTTAAAACACTGACCAATCGGAGAACGAGTACAGCGGACTAATCTTGGCGCTGATAATGACAGGCTAATACTACTCAGTTTTAACTCTGTACTTTCGGCCCTGCCTTTCTTAGTCTATATTTTTTATACTTTTCGTTCTTCTGTCTATTCTTCTACTGCTTCCTTTTAGTTTTACTTAACAAACATACATTTATATACCGTCAAGGACCCAATTGAAGTATCATGTTTTTCCTAGTGTGAATCTCAAAATTTGTGTGATATTTGAGTAAATCCATGTTTTATCTTTAATTTGACATGTATAAAAATGCAAAAATAACAATAATTAAACTATAATCTAAGTTCTAAAATAAAAAAAGCAAAGGGAGTAATTTCTGATCACCCAAAATATCTCCAATATTAGCTTTCAAATTTTACATTTGAAATTCAGAACAGTTGCTAACTATTTAATTATTGTTGAGGATCAATTTTTAGTATGATAATTTGTTGTTTGATAGTTATATACTAAACTGATCAGGAATTGGGTTCTAATCAGAAATTGCGTCCTTGACGGTATATAAATTTGTTTTTCTTTTTGGTTCTTTTGGTTGTTAATCACTTGCTTTTTTAACAATAATAATAATAAAAAGATTCCTGTACTGTACTCGCGCTCTGATTGTTCAGAAGTTTTCATCAATCAGTTTTTGTTATCAAAGTCTTCGAAGACATTTTTGCTAAGGAAAAAATTGCAAATTACCCCCCGAATCATCTCCTTCAAGGACCTGTAACATTTTGATTACACTCTGTATATAGAGAAAAATTCGAATCTCTTTGAAATCTTGGAATTCTTGCTCATTTGAAAGTCTTAAAAATCTTGATTGCTTGGAAGTCTTGATCGTCTTAAAAGTCTTTGAGAATTTCGATACTTTTTGAAAACTTTAAGGGAATTCAGTACCTTACAAACGTTTTGACTATTTTTGTTCAAACAGGCTCATCAACGTACAATATTAAAGGTGTTTTCAGGCTAGACATGGAAAACACTGATATTTTTAATTTCTCAAACTTTCTATCCTTTAAAAATATGTGTTTACTTATATAAATTCTAGAACTTCGAAAAATTCCTGAAGTTATACAGATTTTAATAATGATGAATGCAACTGCATTTCTCAAAATTGTGGGACAAAATATCGCAAGAATTAATTAATCAATATAGATCAATTTTTCTTTAGGTTAAAGAGTATACTTTCCAGAAAGCAGTGAATTTATAACATCGTGAATTTTACTAATTTATTCATTTTCAAGGGAAGTTGAATTAGGCAGAAAGTAATAAAAAATATTATGTTTAACTTTAAACTATCAGAAAATGGTAAAAAGAATTGTTTTCACTTTTCTAGGCTCACTACCCCGGAAATTTCATGCAGTGAAGTTTCTTCATACCCTGTAGAAAGTATCAAATTAGTTTTCCCTAAATTATGTCCTAATTATTAGGAAAACTTGTCTATTTTATTTTACTTTCTTTCTCTCATTCTCTATGATCAATATTCGTAGCATGTAATAGATACTGCAGTATAAAAATTCCAGATTTTCTGAAATATTTTTTTGTGTCAATCAGTCTGCTTGAACAAACGTAATCAAAACGCGTGTAAGATATTTATTTATTTTATTTTACAGGTAAGAATTCCCATTAGTGTACAAAATGAAAGAGGTATAAAGAGGTAATTTTATACTGTCGCGTCCTAAACGAATTAATAGAGCCACAGAACACGTCCAAATCATCGCAAAGCTTTTTCGCATAGACGGTTGATTGGGTCAAAGTGCGTTATTGAATTCTCGAAATGAAAAATATTGAAATTCTCAAGACTTCCAAGTCTTCCAGAAGGATCAAGACATTCAAGACTTCGAAGACGATCAAGAGTTTCAAGACTTCCAAAAAATTCTAATAATATTTGAATGTATTCGGATTTTTCGCTACATGCGTGTCAGATTCGAAGCGATGAGAAACGTGTTTCAGATTCCATCACTATACCTTCGTAGAGGCTCAAACACGGTAGGTTTACGATGAACCGATCCTGCCTCGGTCTCATCCACGATGAGAGAAGCGCGCCAATTTCTAATGTGCCAGTATACATACACATAATATATCAATGTACTCGCGTACATACATGCATACATATATTCATTCCACTACACATATATCAACCATACATAGGTCACTCGTCGTGACGGGCTAGCGAATTGCTCAACGAATTGAGGAAGATCCTGCGGCTACGGTCGTTCTTCCTTCTTCCCCACTTTCGGGAGGATGCTCGCGAGAACGCGATCTTCCGATGGATATTGCTCTGCGGATAATCGTCGTCGCCAAGATCGATCTCTCGGTCCGTGCTTATTTCAACGCGAATCGCTGATTCGTTCGGAACGCGACGTCCGGTCACCATCTTGCTCGACGCACGGGCATCCAGAGATTTATCGAAGCTGAACGTCAGGGGCGAGCTTCCACTAGGATTGTATTTATTATATAGTAGCTAATAATTATCGCGATCAGAGTATTTATTGTATTGTTATGCTGATCCACGAGGCGGGGAAAGTCTCTCGTTTCGGGCACACGCTCTCTCGGCTTCGCACAGACGCGATTCGGAAAACGAAACGAAACGCTTGTGTTCTCCGTAATTGTTTGTTTTGCTGCCGATCAAGGATCGGTACATATTCCACGGGTATGCAGAATGCACCATGTAAGTATCACCACGGTTTTTCAGGCATTTCTGATAATCTGACAAAAATGTTGAGTGAACGTCAATCGGTTATTAATTGGCTACAAATTGCAATACAAAAAATGTTTAAGTAATTGGTTCTTCTATGAAAAGTTAAGGTCACCTTGAATTTCTTAAATGACACTACGTATTTTTCAGTTCATATTATAGTAACTGATGTTAAGACAAGTTCCACGATTTACTATAGTTTGACTTTGAGATGACCTTGAATCTTAATAGTAATGTAAAGGATACTATGAACATTAAGCTGCAATTAGAGGCACACATAAGACTAATTGCCACCACAGACATATCATTTCTTGTTTTTGAACAGACAAAAATATTGCAACATAAGGTGTATTTATTTCTGTACGTCGTTCCTGCTGCCCTCATAATGTGACAGCATTATCAGACGTCAAGATATTTATGGGACATCCATTGTGGGCTCAGTGTTCCACATGGGTTGCTAAAAATCCTGGTATTTTACCAAATAATTCATTTGACGTTACCAACATTACCAACACTGATAAATCAGTTTGAAACAGAACATGTCCTGATGATCTCCATTTTACGTGTCCTGATTTTTCTATTGAAAGTAATCTGGCAACGCTGTAATGCGAGTATCTATATTCTTCTTGTTCAAAGTCACCAGTTAAGGTTGCCGCAAGGTCAAAGTATAGCAGGTCGTTGAAATCGTTTTAACAACAGCTACTATAATATAAACTCGAAGATACGTCATTTACGATAGTGTCAATTCAAAAGGTCCAGATGACCTGAAGCATTTTTCACCAATTTTTTATATTGCGATTTATAATCGATTAATAATCAATTAACTTTTACTAAAAAAATTTTTTTCAGATTTTTGGAAATGTCTAAAAAATCACGACGACAATTATATGGTACAGTCTGTATAATATCTACGGTAGCCAGATTAGCGTAGATCGTTCTATTCGAATGCACGTTATTTATTATTATTGTTAGACGAACGAAATGCTCGATGCGACTTACATTATATTATTAACACTAGTCTTACGTTCACCAGTTACCACACATATCGCGTATCTACTAACATTAACTTTGTACCCCTCTATTTATCCATAGAAATTGATAGGTGTCTACGACCTCGCCGCCTGCGATCACACGAAGCATTTGTACTCGACGTTCAAGTAAAAAATCGAAAAGAAAAAAAATAGAAAAAAGAAAAAGCAGAAGAAAGGAAAAGAAAACAGTCGCGTGCGTGGATTCTTTGTCGTTGACAACGCGACGGATTGCGAGCATTGACTTCGTACTATAGATGTGTACTGTGTTACATAGAATTATTGTACCTGACGGTCACACGTTCTGTTGATTTTTCCGTTTATCAATAAACTATCGCATTATCGACATTAATGTGCCGTATAACTATCGATACGCAGTCGATTCTTAGTCGTACAACTATCCTTGACCGCCTAAGTAGTAGTAAGTAGCCACTTTGAAATATTTTTACATCGATTGAAATTATCACGATATTTCGACGATCTTTGTCATCATGGATCATGGTAACGCGTGTGTAGAAGATTTCGCGATCAATGACGCAGCTGGTGCACAATTTATCGCGAGAGCTACCCCAAGGGAAATGTTCGCAAGGGTCAAAACTGCCGAAACGGTACTTCGTCTCGATTTATCGGCGCTAATGATCCTTCATTTTCGGTCTCGACTTCGAGTCATTTCTTTCCTTCGACGGTTCTCCAATCAATAGCGCTCGCAGCTTTCCTCCGTAATCAACGTGGTGAAGAAAAAGTCACAACTTTATAGATCTGTTATGTCGGGTTCAGACGAGTAATGTAACACGCACCGCAATGTGCAACACAACAGGATTCGTAATGTGTGCGAGTTTCGCTGCAAGCATTCAGTGTGCATCTATCCGCGTTTGTGTTCTCTTGCATACATATTGTGTTGCGTGTTATGCTGGGCCCAGTCGAGTGTAATGTCAAAGCGCGTCTACGTACAACGAACACACCACGGCCCTCTCTAGTACAGACCGTAATATAGAAAATTTGACAACGCCGTCATCAGTCCTATCAATGGAATCAGGACTGACGACTGGCCAGAACCACGTGATCAGGACTGATGGAGTATCTCTAAGCGCTGTTGCCATTTCGTATATTACGGCCTGTGCTAGAGAGGACCGTGAACACACCTGAACGAATGTGAACGAATGCAAGGAAGGCGAACACGCGCGAACGACGCAGAAGTTGCTGATTCGCTTATGTGTTCTAAGTAGGAGGGGCCTGGCGTTCGTTCGGGTGCGTTCACGTTCGTTCGTCCGTGTTCGTTCGCGTGCATTTGCTGTATGTAGACATGGCTTAACACATAACGCAACGTGCAAGCGAATGCGAACACGTACGAACGCACGGCAAGCGTTTGCAACGAACGCGCGCGTGTATCACGACCACATGCGAATACTGTTGTGTTGCACGTGTGTTGCGTGTTCCACTCGTCTGGACCCGGCATTACACTACATTATGGGGGCATTAAGGCAAGACCAACGTCGTCCGTCGAACTGTTTGCTTAAAGACCTCATCGATACGTCTACATATCAGAAAATTAAAGTGTGTAAACGCGTCAGTGAAACTACTATTGAGCGAGTAGTTTGGGGAGCGAGTTGGTTGTATTATAGGGGCCTTTATGCGCTTCGTAGAAGCGGGCATTTAAAATTTCAATTCATTTCTATTCGCTTCATAAGAGCAGCGGTTTTTATTAATTCATTTCTTGCGGTTAGAACCCAGTGATTACAATGTATATAAAACACTTTACATCACACAAGATAAAACTCAAAACAAACTGAACAATAAATGATACAAGACAGTAATAACATCTTAAATTATACACTCCGTCAGTAATTAAACACTAATTTACAGCATTTCTAGAACACTTCATGCAATTCATACGTAAAAATGCTGATGTTGTTTGCAAAAATATTAAACCTGTTGCTAGAATCATTATTAGCAAGAGTACAAAATTCTATAGAATAAGTCGGTTACAAGATGCGAAGAAACAGTTGATAATCGTATGTGGTTTTTCAAAAATAATTATAGCTTCTAAACAAGAAGTATAGAGCTGGATGCTTTATCTAGAGTATGTTGAAAACACATGTAAAATGACAATGTGCAAGTCCTAATGACACCGAGATAACGTATTAATGATTTAGCTGTTAGCTGATTTGCATAATGAATAATGAAAGATGGAAGGATTCTTGCTTCTATAGTATCTTACGACGTAACACTTGTCGATATTGAATTCCATTCCATTAGTGCTGCACAATAAGTTCATTTTATCGAGAACAGATTCAATAACCAAATGGTCAGACTGCGAACTTATGGTAGATATTAAAGATCTTGCGGTCCAAACAGTTTTTGATCGAATCGTGTGCTTGGGTTCACTCGAGTTCGCGAGCGACTGGAAGGAGGGAAGAAAGAAACGCGAAAAGCGCGTGAAGATGTTGAAGGGCGACGGAGCGAAGCAAGAGGAAGGTATCATAAGCAGAAGGAGGAGGTCGGAGTGCACCGAAAGTACGAATTTAAGGTTAATTTATGGCGTAATTTAGTTTCAATGTCGGTAGCATAAATCTCCCGTGCAGGACAGGGGTCCAGGGCCCGCGACGTGCGTGTCGAGAAAAAAGTCGACAAAATAAAGTTACCGGCACGTAGAAGCCGGCCGACTGCATGGTTTCTCTCTTCTCCAACCACCGTACCTCTTCTTCGTTTCCCTCTTAACGATTTGGTTTCGCTTAGCTTCGTTTCCCATCGCGCCATAACTCGACGCAATTTCGTTTAATAATTAACGATCGAATGCCTCGCGGAAGCGATTCGGACTTTTCCCGTTCGCGATCGATCCGACCGCTTCACGCCTCGCCGCGACTGTCTATCGTTATCGATACTAAATAGAATAACGACCGTCGCGAGGAACGCGCGAAATACTCGAAACTCCACCGAAACGTAGATTTCATCCGAGATTAAGCGATCGAGGTTCGAAAAAGGGTGTTTTCTGACAGCTTGAAAAATTACGTGCTCAGCAAGAAAAATGTCCTTGCAACAAAATTACTGGAAGAAAGTGGAGCCCGGTTCGCACCTACATCTTCGCTCCCTTTTTTCGTACCTTTCTAAAGACGGGCAACGAATAAAAATCAAACAGACAGAAGAGTCGGCAAGAATTTTGCGCAGGAAATGACGATGACGGATTAAAGTGGAACGTACCTCTCAAGTTAAATGTACTGGAAAGATCGATTGTCGGCTCGAAAGACTTTCCAAGGAAGATACGGTGCTCGCGGTGTATCTATTTGGGGTCCGAAAGGAAGATGCGGAACGTGAGAAAAATTTCAAGCTGTAACGCGTTGACACGTAGAGAGAGAGAGAGAGAGAGAGAGAGAGAGAGAGAGAGAGAACCACGATGAAAGGTCATACTTGTCGACCTTAATGAAAGTTAAATGCGCGGGGATGGGTTCTCGCGCGCCATTATCTTACCGTTAGCCGTTAGCAGTCGTTGCGTGCGGACCGAGAGGCTTAACGACACCGCGAAAAAATTTATCGCGTTCGTCGTCGGACGCCGCACCATCGGAGACCCAACGACGGAATACGTATCTCCCTCGATGATCGATGCTTTAGGAAGATTCTCAATTTCCGACGCGCGCTATCTGGAGATCTTTGAGAATTATGTGCTACCTTGTTTCGCGGTCTTCAGGCCGAGCGTGAAACCCGTTTTCCCTGCTTTCCGCTCGGAAAGAAATTTTCAAACAGCACACGTCAAACGATTCGAGAGAAACGATCGGACCGAAGCTAAATCGAGAGAGCGTTATATTTATTTCTAGGAGAATCGTGGAAAAAGTTGTTTGTCCATTTGCGGCCGATCGAACGCGCCGTTTGCATCCTGTTGTAATTCAATCTAGCCCGCGCGCCCTTCGTTCGATTTTTCAGCGACAATCGCGTCCGAAAATGACGCGTTATATGGCATCGTCGATTTTCCAACGAATATAAAAGCTGCAGTTGTACTTATAATGTAGAAAGAATTTGGACAATATTCGCACGAGCTACTCGATTCAAATCGAACTCGCTACAATAGCGAATCGCGTCTTGGACGACTGTAAAACTGCATCTTTTTCTTCATCCTACGTCCTCGTCCTCGTCCTCGTCGCGTCGCGATGCGAGTTTAATCTGGAACGTGGCGATCGGGAAGCGCAGGCCTCATTGCACCACTGTGGAAACTAGAAACCAGTTGCAAAAACTAACCCAATATCGGTGTCCTCATACCCCCCTTGGCCTTGCTTCTGTTCTGGTACCTGGAACCCACGCATGTGGCATCTGGCTCGGACTTGTTCTTACGCAAAGAAGATCGCGGAAACCGTGCAGGAAACGGAATCAAGGAAAAGATGGAGGATCGTGAGCCGAGTCTCGAGCAAAGACAGACGCGTTTCCGGTAGCGGCGAGTCGCGTCCCTCGCGATCCTTCGCTCCGCGCGTGAACCTTTCGTTGACCTTTTATCGACCTTATGGCCTGAACCAGAAACGTGCAACATCAAAGACAATCGTATGCTGAGCCGTAGCAGCCTATATTACGTCCATAGTGGATTCTAGAGCTTCTTTGTCCGACAGTTCTATTATTCGGGATGGCTAATGTG
The DNA here is from genome assembly GCA_030770465.2 of Perdita meconis. Lineage (NCBI taxonomy): Eukaryota > Metazoa > Arthropoda > Insecta > Hymenoptera > Andrenidae > Perdita > Perdita meconis. Next base: position 8,045,725 of record JASKOS020000007.1, read on the forward strand.
ATACGTGTAACGTCAGCAATTGCAATCATTTTGATAAACGAGTTAAGAAAAATATTGGGTTGGTGAATAAGTTCCTTCGGTTGTTGCGATTCACAACACACTAAAAAACTGAACAAACTTATTCGCCAATTCAATAGAATGTATGTATTCTTAAAATTTATAAAGTACAAGTAATTGTACATCATATTTGTTGGAATGGCAAATAAGTTGCTTCGGTATTTTTAAGGTGGAATAAATGACATATCAAACAAATTTATTTGCGATCCTAATGTTTTTTCGAAAAATGAAGAGAGAACAACGTCGTTGGTGATCAGTGATTAGACTAGGATGTTCGAAAACAAATTTAATATGTTGCTGACGCTATACCCAGACGCAACGGTCTAACGCAGTGTTCTTCAACCCGTGGTCCGCGGACCGGAGCCGGCCCGTGAACATTTTCTGCTGGTCCGTGAAAAGTTTCTGTCGGTCCGTGAAAAGTTTCTACCGGCCCGTGAAAATTTTCTGTCGGTCCGCGGAAAATTTCACCTGAATCATCTAGTCGCTACATATTTGGGCACTATATTGTTGCGACACGAGTCTAGGTGAAATGAACGATCGTTGAAGTATTGTATCAGAATTTTATCATTTCGTTTGTCGATGACACGTGAAAAGTTTTTATTTTAGCTTATAGCTTTTTAGTATTGTGTTGTGGTATTTCGGAAAACAAGTTATTTCTTTTGTAAAATTGGACACCCTATAAAATGGAGACAGAGAAAGTTAAACAATAAAATCTTTTGAGGCCGCTGCATACATATCCGGGCGTTCAGATATGTGTGTCCAGACCTTTAAGCTTCTTTAGTAGAAGCAAGAACAATATTCAAGAGAACAGTAGTGATGCTAACGAAAATATACCAACTACTACCTAAGGTCCGAGACACACTATCGCTCCGCTCTCGGTCCGGTCACGGTCCGGTCACGGTCCGATCACAGTAGTTGAAGAAAGAGAAGTCATGTTTTTTGTTTCTCTCTTTGTTCAACTACTGTGACCGGACCGAGAGCGGACCGATAGTGTGTATCGGGCCTAAATCGGGCTTAAATAAATCCTTATTTGTGTTAGTGAAATACATAGTTTTGTGGCTGCCGTGTCATCCAAAAGTGGAGGGAAAGTGGTCCGTGTGAGTTTACCCTTATGAGCGAGCGCGTAGCCGTCGAAAATCGATCCCGTGAAAAGGTTTCGAGGATCATGGTGCGCCGTTGCGACTATCGAACGGCACCTTAATGATCGCGTCGACGCCGATCAGCAGCGGCGAGTAATCGCGACGGACAGCAAGATGCAGCGAAATGAAAGATTGGCACGCAGCATCAGGAAATGCGATTTGAAGGGACACGGCCTAATCGGATTCATTATCGCGCACCACCTGTCGTTGCTATTATAGCTTCTGTGCTTTCATGGTCGCTTCTTGGACTCAATTATAGGCGCGGATGCGGCTACCGTCTTTCACGGGGACTCTCTAGCATTTCACTCGCGCAGATAGGACATTCGAATGCTGTTCGCCGCGACAAAAGGCAGCTTCGGTGGATTCGAATCGCACCGACTCCCGGCCGGAGCTGGACGGTCATTTGCTACTTGGAAGCGGATACGGAGAAAATTAGAGGGTCGCGGAAGCAACCGGAACTGTCTCGATCGGCGCGGCGAGGCGGCGAGTCGTTTAGACCGGTGTGGAAAGAAACGAAAGAAAGAAGGGCCGACGCGCACGCTCGCCCGCTCGCGAGCGAGACGTTCGAATGGTACGTGAGTTCCAGAAACACACTGACAACTCGTCGATTCTCCGTACCGATAGATGCGCCGCGCCACGACATAGTAGACTTCGCCGGCAAGTTCCTTGTCCGGCATGCCAAACGCTTCCTGTTGAGCGGATGCCGCCACGCCGATCCGTTTCTCTTTGTCCCGATCGCGCGCACACCGACTCGCCCAGAAACCGATTCCGCTGGTTTCTCCGTGCTTGCATACACCCGCGACAGTGATCACTGCACTCTTCCGAAACGTTGGACGCCGTCAGTGGGCAAAGGTCGTGGCACTGACCGCTCGTTTGAACAATGAATCGGCCGTCACGATGTTCAAAGGCAGGCGCGCACGAAGCGAAACGAGGGCAAGAAAGACTACCGTCGCGTCGTGTTTTTCCTATTTGTCAAGATTTCTTCTTTTTTTTTCTCTCCCTCTAGAGGGAGGAAGCTACAGCTATAGGGTGCATTCCAATACATGCATTGAGTGTATAGATCACAGCCAATGCACTACAACCTCTTCTTCTACCAATAAGGTCAATACTTCGTTATTTACAATTACTGGTAATTCGATTTGGACCATTTTATTGCTATTATCTTACTTATTCTATTATTAGAAATATTGGAAAAATAATTAGCTTTTTTAATTTGAAAATTCAATGATGGCGTCTGATGAGCGTGCGGTAAGAAATAAATACACATTGCTTCTACTTCGAGTTGTAGTAATTCATGCATGTTTTATGTGCTACAAGTGGAACTATTCTAGGGAATTGTTCTCTGCACCACTATGCACGTATGAAATTGATGCAAGCATCCAATATTTTTATTAATAAAATATGTATGACAATAACAATAAAATAGATAGTAATTGTAAATAACGAAGTATTGACTTTATTGGTAGAAGAAGAGGTTGCAGTGCATTGGTTGTGATCTATGCACTCAATGCATGTATTGGAACGCACCCATAAAAAGGAAAGATCTTGCGCGAAAGCAAAACGATCGACGACACCGCGCGCACTTTGTTCTCGTGCGTTCACCGTTGGTCTTTCGGTTTATTGGAATCGAGATATCCGTGCCGGATGTCGCGAAAGTATCGAGCGAAACACAATGTTGCGTAGAATTTCTTGCGCTCGACGCGAATCGTCGCCAGGAACGCTCAAGTTGCATAGAACCGAACTGCCGTCGCGATATGTGCGTATAGGTCACGGAACGAGAATACGTGATGGCACGCGACGACCCCTTTCCAATCTTTTTCATACTTCCCCGACGGCCGCGTTGCTTTTGTCTGCCTCTTCGCGGAGAACCGAATCCAAAGCTAAGTCACGCCTTTACCCCCCTCTGTGCAAAATATCCTCCGATCGGTTGAACAATGTAGTTCGCGTTCTCCTCGATCGTTATCGTTCCTAAGTATCTCGGATGCAACTTTTGCCGGCGAAAAAAGCGGTGAAAGTGGAATGCAAAGTACGTCCTGCTCGGAAGAACCGAAATCCTTCCTGCGTAACTCGAGCCTCGCGCTCGTCGGACGCGTTGCTGTCGGTTCGCACGGAATGAATACCGATGTGTAGGTTCGATTGGTTCGTCTACCTGTCTATTAGCAATGCCGGATACGAGAAGAAAGTTAGCTACCAATTTGGACGACGACGAAAGTGTCGCTTCAATTCCGAGTGCGACAAACCGTCGCCGAACTTTGCATACAATCGATTGTGGGGAGGAAGGAGATGCATGCATGAAATTCTGCCTCGCTTTTACGCTCATTCCTTCATCGCGAGGTCGATTCTTCTCGGAACGATTCGTTCCATTCAACATGTTTCACGATTCTCTGCGAGGCGGACTTTACCGGATCGCAACAATCGCGAAAGCTGTCGAAATGAAAGCAACGTTACGAAACTTGTGCGATAAGGATGCAATCGTCGAACTAAACACCTGTTCTACGAGAATGAAAATCGATAGAGATTGCTTAAATAATTGCTTTGTGCTATCGATTTTGAGAAATATACTCACTAATTTATTATTCAGCGCATAAATGATTTCTATAATGATTCGAGGTGTACATTGCTTCTATCTAAAACTTCACTACGTCCATTTTCTTACCCATGATTAATATCAGAAGCCAATCAACCTAAGTCACAAAATTTGTTAACAGGGATAATTGAGCCCCTGAATTGACTAGCGGCGTAAGTCCAAAATCATGAAAGATGAGTTTATTACACAAATAAATGGAATTAAGAATACTTGAGTAATTTATTAATAGAACTTCCATATATTTATTAGTATATTAATAAAAAAACATGACTCAAATTTATATCATAAGTAAAATAGTTGCGGAAAAATCTGGAATAGTGACTTCATTTTATTATGAATAATGTAAATTAGTTTATTATTGGAAAAAATTGAGTTTTTCCTTTAAGTTATATTATTATAATTACTATTCCGTCGCTTTATTTTCTCAAAACAAAGCTATGTTCTGTTTTTAATTTTTATGAAGTATTACACAAAAATCCAATTTTCTCAATACTCATAAAAAGAGACTTAGTTCACTTGTCAACTAAGGGGTTCAATAAATCCTTTAGTGGATTATTGAGTCCGCTGTGGAGCTACAAAACTGTAAACTAATAACTAGACTGCGGATGTTTATGCATTAATGGCAATTTTAAATGTGTGAAAACATGTAATGTTGTTCATAAATGCAAAACTGTATAAAATATTGAAAACAATAGACATTTTATAGTATTTAAAGAAGGAAACACAATTTTTGTTTAACTTTCAATTATTCTTTTATTTCTATGAAACTATGAATTTGCATAAACATCTGCAGTTTACTAATAACTATTCAATAAGTGTTTATGGAATTATTTGAAGATTTATAGAATCTTCAGAATACGAAATAAGATTCATTCCTGTTCATCAATTCAGTAAAAATGAATATTAAATGAAATTATTAGACTCTAGTTGAGGGACAACTTAAGAATCAAGTGACAAATCGTTTAGACTATTCTGTAGTCACTATAAGTATCATTTTCTATTAATGAAATTGTAATTTACAATTACAATGTTTTGTCGACAGGAGTTTGTTGCAAGGAATTAATATCTATGTGGTGTTAGTCATTTCTGCTGAAAAGTGGCTTATAGAGATTGGTTTCTAAACTCTTCATATCTACATATACAGGGTGGGACAATAACTATTAGCATCTCATATATCTCGGAAACTATAAGTTTCACAGAAATATTTGTTGAAATAAAATTGCACAGTACGAAGGGGGCCATCTGGTGGCGATAATAGTTGTTTTGCAGCTGGAGGTACTTCGGACATTTGAAGGTCACCTCCATTTTTTTAAATGGATCGGTATATTTTTGCTTCCGTATCATGATAGAGGATCTTAAAACGAGTTCAACGACCTATTGCATAAGGTCATTGAAGGTCATAGAAAGTAGAGAAAGGCGATAATACTTACGGACATTACTCTGGATGTCCAGCACATTATTCATTGATTGCGCGAAGGGAACTCGATGAAAAATTTCGAAATCGTTGGATTGGACGCGGCGGTCCAATATCGTGGCCAGCTCCTTCACCAGACTTAACACCTCTAGATTTCTTTCTGTGGGGAACACTGAAAGAGAAAGTGTACAAAGAAGTACCAACTACACCTTACGACATGCAACAGCGAATTATTGCAGCCTGTGCGTCAATAAGTTCTGACACTGTAAGACTTGCAAGTCAATCAATCGTAAAAAGAATCCAAGGGTGCATTGACAGTGATGATCATCATTTCGAACACCTACTATAAACGTATGTTTCATTTGCTACCAAAACCGTAAGTATTATCGCCTTTCTCTACTTTCTATGACCTCCAATGACCTTATGTAATAGGTCGTTGAACTCGTTTTAAGATCCTCTATCATGATACGGAAGCAAAAACATACCGATCCATTTAAAAAAATGGAGGTGACCTTCAAATGTCCGAAGTGCCTCCACCTGCAAAGAAACTATTATCGCCACCGGATGGCCCCCTTCGTACTGTGCAATTTTATTTCAGCAAATATTTCTGTGAAACTTATAGTTTTCGAGATATCTGAGGTGCTAATAGTTATTGCCCCACCCTGTATAGCAAGGGAGGAAAATCGGAAATGTCGTAACTAGACTGCGGATGTTTATGTAAATTCACATTTTCAAGAGCTTAGAAAAAGAAAACCAACATAAATAAAAATGTCTTTTACCTTCTAAATATCATAAATGTATTTTATTTGCGATATTTGAAGTATTTTTGCATCTATGCACATCTTTGTGCATTTTAGAACATTTAAAATCGCCATAAATGCATAAACATCCGCAGTCTAGTCATAACGTAACAATACTACAAACATTTGAGTGGAAATATATTTTGCACATAAAGAATGATCAATACAATAGTAATTTGCAGTAATTTTTTTTTTCAAATTTCAGTTACATAGAATATTGGAATAAGGTAAATAAATAATCGGTTTATTTCTGCATAATAATTTAAGACAAGTAAACTAGGTATTTTATTAATAATTAGTTATTTTATTTCACACTCATTTATTATGCATGAGAATGCAAATTTACATTGTACAGAAGTTACAAGCACATATGCAGCTCAGCCATTTCAGCATTTTCACACATTCTAAAATAGTTCCTGAGTTAAACACTGTTCGTGTGCAGAGGACGCTAAGTTCAGTCTTGAAACTAGGGGTCGGTAAGACAGGTAAGACATCATTTGAGATATAAAATCTCACAAGATCAGCTATGAAAAACTAATTATACCATAAATCTTATGGATTTTCTGTCGCAGGACAAACTTTGTTACTAAAAATTTGCAGCATTTAATACACTCTATTCATGAACAGAATTGAACTAAAAAAATCACTCATTTTACTTTTCACTCTATCATGATCAAGAAACGAATACTTAATCTACCTTTATATCTAAGGGTAGGTTTATGTTGGAGCAACCATAAACGATAAGAGCAACGAAACAGTAGGAAAACAAAAGAAAAACATCTCTCTCTCTTTTACTATCCTATTCACATCGTTGCTCTTATCGTTTATCGTTGCTCCAACATAAATCTACCCTAACTTATAATTATGCATTTATATCTACAGGGTGTAACAAAAATGTTGCACGTCCTTGAAAGGGGTGATTCCTGAGGTGATTTTGAACAACTTTTTCTTAAATCTGCTGCTTAAAGACACACAAGTTTATTACTTGAATTTTTAATCTACGTTCAATACTTTCCGAGATATTCGACAAAACGTGTTTTTCACCCCCAACTTTGAGGGTGATTTTCACCCCTTCAACATGAATGATTGTCGATAAAAAAAAAATACGTGTTAAATATTTTTTCGAGATCTATATTATATTAAAAGCGCATCAAAATCGGCGCGCATCGATTGGGTAATGTCCCTTGTTAGACTAAAGTTAAACTAACTCACATTAAATCCCACGGTGATCGCGACACTCTGATGTGTCTTCTTTTGATACTTCTTGTAGCTGGAACCTAGAACGAAACATCAAATTGATTAGTAGATTAGCTTACTTAATTATGGCTCTAATGGTTTGGGTAAGTGGCCAAGAAAAATGGAGAAACGAGAGATCGAAGGCACGACGTTCGATGTTAATTCAGAATTATTAGAAGAGAGAGACAGAGAGAGAGAAAGAACAACATTGAAAGAATTGCACGGGCAATTCAAATCATTCGATGTGAATTGAAAATCTGTAGAGTGAGAACGACGTTGAAAGAATCGCAGGGGCGATTTAACCCCTTCGAAGAAACCTGTGAAAGATGGTTTGTTAGTAAATGAAATAAATATACAGGGTGCGCCAAAAGTATGGAAACGGTCAAATATTTCAAAAACGGGACATTTTTGAGAAAAATGTTTTAGAGTAATGTTTTAGAGTTATAAAAATTCTATTGAACAGTCGTATCCGTTTGACCTTCAGAGGAACGGTCAAGGTGAAGTCAAGGTCAACATGATTTTTTTTAATGGAATACCCCATTTTTGATTATGCAGTGTTAAAGCTGACGATGAGACCTTTTCAAAACACTAGCTGATGACCTATTTCTGTTGAAAAATACTTGAGTACTGAACTTTAAATGTATCGAGACCGTCAGGCTTATTGTTAGTATTATGTCGTTTTATGTTAGAATTAATGTCGTTGGGTAGTAGTAGTAAAATCGGATTTCGATGGTATTTCTAGCGTATATGCAGTAATATCTTTGAGGTGCGATTTCGGCCGAGTCATGTGTCAAACACTGGAATGATCATTGTACACAAGTGAGAGTCTATTTCTTCATTTTCAACACTCAGAACTCAGGCAATTCTCAACAGAAATAGAGCATCAGCTAGTGCTTTGAAAATGTCTCATCATCAGCTTTAACATTGCATAATCAAAAATGGGGTGTTCCATTTAAAAAAATCATGTTGACCTTGGCGTCACCTTGACCGTTCCTCTGAAGGTCAAACGGATACGACCGTTCAATAGAATTCTTAAAACCCTAGAACACTAATACATTTCTAATACATTTTTCTCAAAAATGTCCCGTTTTCGAAATATTTGACCGTTTCCATACTTTTGGCGCACCCTGTAGAATCTCACAATTGAATCTCTTTCGATGTATACAGCACGTCCAGTGGATGGCCCTGGTGTTCCTCGGAGACCCTAAAAGAACCGCGGAGGCGATCCGCTCCCGGTTTCGTTGGAAACCCCTCGATGACCAGTGTCCACTTCGAGTTCACCCGCGTTCACTGCGGGTCCAGGATGTCCCTCCATGGCCGCTTGGTTCACCTCTAGGTCCCTCGGCCACCCCGGAGACCCTTGGAGGCCCGCGAAGGCGATCCGTTCCCGGCGGCGCTCCGCTCCACGATCCGCCGCCGGGAGCGGATCGCCGCAGACTGAAGGATCCATCGATCTCCGGGGTATTTATATGCTTGAGATTAACGATTGATCAAAACAACGAAATTGAATAATTCGTGAGAAATTGAAGTTTTTGGTAAAGGAATAATACTAATCATACATTGTTAACATATATTTTTATATTATATATTATTAACATTAATTTCACGCATAATTTTTTGCAAATTGTTTATAACTGCCCTGATTAATTATTAAAATTCGAATTTTCACACCTGAAAAAAAACTCTTTCAAAATAAATCTCATTTTATTCCGAATTATCTAGTAATTAACACTTTTAATTTTTAAATATTTATTTATATTTATGTGCAAATACTGACAATCTACTTTCATTACATTTGGGTTCTATAAAGATGCAGATAAACTAACAAGTAACTTGCGACATTTCTTGAGAGTGCAGCTCTCATAGTACGTGTGAACTCACCCGAGATTGTGGTTGGCAAGCTGAATTGACGCTATGAGAACCGCTCCCGAAAAAAATGTCGCAAGTTACTTGCTAGTCTATCAGTCTATCTGCACCTTCATAGTTAAATTAAACATAATTGACTATCGTTATATTCAATTACAATTCCCACCATTTTAGTAGCACTGTTGCCTCATTCTATTCTGAACTGATAATGTCGCATCTGACACGAGAATGATAAGGGGATTACGTAGTTTCCGCACCGTGGGATAGTTTACATTGCACGATTGATCTATCATATATGTAGCTCGCCTATGTGGTTAAATTTATTCAGTACATATCTGCTTGTTATCTTACACAAGCTTGTGCCTACGAATCTTAGAATATGAATATTTACGTATATTCAATACTTCATCTAAAACAACAATTATAGCAATTGAGTAATTTCCTATCGTTGATACTTCGATTCATTATTACGTAAAGATACATATAGGTCTTAAATTTCAAGGGCATTTTGAAACATTAATTAAAAATTACAGTTCTCACTTTTGAGACATTTGAGAGTACTCCTTGCTTCAGTGTGAGTCAAGATCAGAGTAGGGCACAAATCAACTGATAATTAAAATTGACTAATCATCTGATTAATCGTTAATTATAATTAATAATGTATATTATTAGTGCATTAATTAAACACTTTTGATTGGTTAGTCATGACTATGTAGCACAAATGACTTACAACTCTATTTAATCATTAGTCATTCGTTATTAGTTATGATTAATCCTTAGTTATTACATTTGATTAATCATTATAGTTACTAGTGTGTTTTTCTGCATATTAGAAATATGGCAACATATTTCAGGATCATCAAAATCGGAGTCTAGATATTTACTTTTTTATATTAAAAGTTTATAAAGTATTGAAATATATTTTTTGTTATCATTCCGTGGCTTTTTTAGTTTATCATTTTTAGTTATTAATCATATTTAAATTTTGATTACTCATTTAGCCATTAGTTACGATTAGAGTTACTCACTAGTCAATGTTTATTATTCATGTTTAATAAATATTTAGTCATTAGTCATACTCAAATATTTATTTAATCATTAGTTGTTAGTAATCGTATTAATGATTACAGTTTGCCCAATTCTGGTCAAGATTCCTGATCGTACGGAACACGGCTTATCTGTAGTTGTAAATTAATTAAAATATTTTGAGTTCTATCTTTTCATTAAGACGTTTCGAGTTCTACCTTCTTCGTCAAGCGGTAAGAAAATAAAATACAAAGCACCGTTTACGATTTTACTATATTTATTACCATACTTATTACATGCGATGATTGTAAACTTAGTCATATCAAAGTGATTAATCAATGCGGATACATATTACGAAACGCAACTATACAAATATGTTTATATCACAGTCGTAGACAAAAAATTAATGTCAATTGATACCGAAGTTACTTTGTGTACACTTAAGTCTCTAAAATCCGCCAGGAATCTTCGGTAGTTTCGAGCGAACGAATATAATCAACGCGATCACATCGCATGGATCGTAATGCAAATATATCGATGTTAACTATCCTTACACGCGATAAGTTTGATTCGATTCACGTCTAACGCGATGCGTTTCGAAAGTCACAGCTTAACGCATCTCTCGATGAACAAGTGCACCGCTTAATCCCTATATCGTTGCAACTTAACACGTTATACAAGTGAAATAGATAATTGTTGTTCATATGGAGTAATTGTAAATAAAACCGTGATCGATATAGATGCGATTGAGTGTGCACTTGACATTGGCGTCGTTTATCGCTTCGCGATAATTCGATTAACGAAGAAAGGGTACTAAAGCTATTATCGTTACTACATTGCAATCGTTTATCTAAATATAGGATGGTAAAAACCAGTCTCGTTGCTTCGTTAATAAGACAGCAATTATTTAGATTTAAAGCACTACTTCGAGGATGCGAAAAAGCCGAGATACATTATCGAAAATGAAAACAATTCGCCCTTTGCGGTATCAGATTTTGCCTCGTGTCGAACGAGTCAAACATTCTTTCGACCAAACTATTTTTCTAAACCCCGCAACAAATAAGGAAAAAAAATACTGCAACGAAACTTAAAGCATCGTTTACAAAGGGCAAACGTTTTCGACGAGTTCACGAAGACTGGGAAGACTTTTCGCAAATTTCTAACATCGGAAGTACCATGCAGACAATTTAGTTGAATTATTATTTTACAGTAATCATCGAGTGCATGGAAAATTGAAAACCTTTCTCAACGACTTTGATCGTCGGAGATTTTCAATTTCCTACACCTTCCACGCTTTTTAATACCCGTCAGAATCGAATGTTACTTTATCTGAACTGGAACAACGAACTACGATAATGACTGAGAACAGTTACGCAACAATTCTGAACATCTGCAAGAGCGCTCCTACGCGGAAATTTGGAATCCTACCGTGAAGCTAGTTTCAGCGATACGAAAATCGCTTCTTGCACGTACTGCCCGTTCGTGATCTGCGCACAATTTGAGACCACGCAACATTATCCTCGCGCTTGCTAATCGCCGCCGGTCAAGGAAGCGGCCTCGCCGGTTCAGTTTTTTCTAATCTTGATAAGGATGCGCGATCGTTTCGCTCCGATTCGCGTCTGTTCGGCGCCGCGATTCAAAAGAATTAGCGATCAGTCTCTTGAAAAAAAGGACTGGCGAAAGAAAGTGCACGATCGTAGGATTCGTCAATCTGCTCGAGGCGTTCGATCCGGAACGATCGAGCGTCTAACGCGGAGTCGTTTCCATTTCTTTCGCATTTCTTCTGTATCTACGGAATGTGCGCTTCGAGGCAGCAGCAGAACGTATCCTACATCAGTTTTCACAACGCCGTTGAACGCGAACTCCGCGTCGTTCTAATCTTATCGGCTGAATTTACCTAAAACGATTACATGGCGAGAAAACGGAGGAGACGAACGACCGATGGAAGCTACGAGTTCGGCCTCTCTTCCGGCTTCTCCCGTTCTCAGAAATTCGCTTCCAAAGAATTTCCCAGGTCGTTCAGAGCCGGCACCAACGTTTGAAGCGAGAAATATCTCGATCGATCGGCGACGTCGACGCTTGTCACGTGCTGAAATTGACAGGGCTGGCTGATATTGCTCTTCGCCGGTAGAACCACCTTCTTCTGCACCGGTTTCTTCTTCTTCTTCCCCGGCACCGACAGGCTGATGTTCTCCGGGCACGAGACGAGCCGCTCTATGTGCTGCCAGAGATCGTTGGCCGCCTTCGGATTGTCGAAGCTGAGGCCGGCGAGGCGCGTGTGGTCCGAAGAGAGGCACATCGTGTGAAAAGCTGGCCCCGATACCTGCAACGCATCGTTTCATGATTCATTCGAATTTTTATTGTTTTTAGACGGGATACAGTTCCATTAGTGTACAAAGAGTTAACGGTTTTATTTGATATAGGTACATATGTATAATTATCGTTCGATCTACAGGCAAGACGCTAGATAGCTTCATGGTCGGATTTAGGCTGATAAGGAAACCCTGCAATGTGTACTTCTTGGATTTTAATGAAACTTTAGCTAATGATTCTAGAGGATATATGATGGCATTCTGTAGAATATTTTGCGCCAATGCGAAGTTTTTATAAACAATTAAAATATGAAGTGTAAAAGGCTATAAAAAAAAATAACTCAATGGTAAAAGCACTTGGCTCTCGTAGCCGAGAGTCCAGAGTTTGAATCCCGGTTTGTTCCAAGTTTGCTTTTTTTTCAGCTTTTTATTTCGAGCAATTTTAATTCCTTCACTTTTATTCTATGCGTATTAGAGCTGTTTATAAATATGTATCTAAGCATTAGTCTCTAAATTTTTCAAGGACACAGGTACTCTAAGGTACTCTAATTATATTGTACTTTGGTCAGACCTATTCTTGAATTTGGTTCAATAGTTTGGTCACCTTTCTTTTCTTCGCGCATCAGACTACTGGAAAGACCTCAACATACACTTCTCCGGTTAGCTGCTTTTCATTCTAATCAACCTAAACCTATGCACCTTGGAGAACAGGAGAAAACTAGCCGATGTCCTATTTGTTAATAAAATTCTAAATGGTCTAATAACCTGCTGTGACATCATTGAAAAGTTTATACTCAATGTACCATCTAGAAATGTACCATCTACGCCACCCAGAATTGCTGCATATCGAATACCACCGTACGTTTGTGATAATTTCTCGTCTGTCCATACATGTTTTCGGCTTTTACATTGCATATCACCTTAGTAATTGTAAATCCTAATACAATAAATAAGTTAATGATCTTAAAGTTATTTGTGTTACACTTGCGATATACTTTTTCAAAAATATATGATTAGTTACATATTTATAAACAGCTCTAATACGCATAGAATAAATTGGAACAAACAAACTTGGAACAAACCGGGATTCGAACTCTGGGCCCTCGGCTTACGGGAGCCAGGTGCTTTTTCCATTGAGCTATTTTTTTTTCTTTTTTTTATAGCCTTTGAAACTTTATATTTTAATTGTTTATAAAAAGTTTCATTAAACTCCAAGGAGTACATACTATAGGGTCTCCAAGGCACAAGAGGCACAGACCTAGGGGCGTCAATGGTTTAGGGCGATTATAGTAATAAGAAGAGGCTTTAGACTTAGCAGAACTATGTGACGGAATTGTAGTACTTGAGAACCAGTTAAAGGTGTATTGCAACAATGAAAGGAGTTAGTCCGGACCTCAAATAGATAGGGAGGCGAATGAGACGTCAGAATCATGTACATATGTAAGACAGCATAATTGAAGAATCCACCTTTGCCTCGTATTCATCCCACCAGATGATTATTTCGTGAACCGATAAAAAATAAGCGCCTGATCAAAAACTACCGAAGGAAATTCTTTTACCTTGTACGATGACAAATTGTCGATGGTCTCCCTCCACAGAGTGAAGCAAGTGCCGCGCTCCGCCAGGAGTATCTGGATCCGCCTCTTGGATCGAGATCGCGTTTCCCCGAGATCGAGCACCACCACCGGTATCCCGGTGAACCGAAGCTCCCACCTTTCGGTTTGCGACGCGTTCCCGAGGTACAAGTTCGCCAGCGACTCGCAGACGAACACCTGTATGGTACAGGAGAGTGAGTAAACGCGTCGGTGATCGCGGAAAGGTGAACGAAACGCTGACGACGAGCGTTTTACCTGAGATTTCAAGCCCCGGAAGAACGTCTCGAGTTGCTCGCGCTCCATCTGACTGACCGGCTCCAATCGGGACTCGTCGTTGTTTTCGGAGCTGTCGCTGCCCTCGTAGCTCGACGTGGCTGAGGTGTCCGCTTCGCCCGTCGACGACAACCGCCTCCTCGCTGCTCCGTTGTACTCGCTGTAGTATGAGGAGCTGTGCAGCGAGAGATTCGACTGCAAAGCGGGGCAGGACGACGCGTACACCGGTGTGTTCATCCTATCCTGCGAACAAAGCACAAATCGCATTACGCCGGGTTTTTCTCTGGCCGTTCGACGATCGAGGAGCTGTCGAGAGGAGGCTGGTCCTTCCGCGAGCTCCCGCGGAAGCTCATCGATCTCCCGGAACTGAACCCCGTGCTGTGCAGCCACGGCGATACCGTTCTATAAATAGCCGTGGCCTCTTTATCGGCCGTTGCTCTCGTAACCTCGAAAATTTCGATCCAAATTTGGAAAGGATTGGATTGTCATGAAGACCGTCGTCGATTATTCTTATCGACCGTATCGCGGAAAGCCTAGACGGCATCTCTGTTGAAAAATGGGGCTTCCGTTTGATTCGGAGATTAGCTAAAACGGAAGAGGCACTCCTTGAATCGATCGTTATCGATCTGTAATTTCACGTTTGTTTCGAACTGTATCTTCGAGTTTAAGGGGTCATGTCTAGTCAGGAGGCCGACAAAAACGTGTTCTTTAGAAATTTTTTTTTCTAAAAGTATAACATTTTTAGAAAAAAACAATTCGTGTATTTGAAGGCGCATGTCTTTACGAACTTTCTGTAATTTTTGTAACAAAAAATATATAAAAATAAATATATATATATAAAAATATATATAGAAATAAAGCTAACATAGTCATCAATGACTGAGACTTAGATATGTTCTGTGGCTCTATAAACGCCTTTAGATCGCATGTTTACAAAATCATTTAATTTCATCTGCGACATTATTCAAAATTATTCAAATTTGTTCAGCTTAAATTTTTTATTGTATAGAGTAAACTTCAATTTTTAATCCTCTATGTACGCCTTATACATTGTATACTAATGGGAATCCTTTCCCGTATAAATAAATAAATAAATAAATAAATAAAAAATAACAATAGCATAGTAATTTTACTAGAGGTCCTCTTAATGCGCGGTGACCACTCTTGCTCAGACTGGGGTCATCTAAATTCAAAAAACGAAAACAATTTATTTTGTGTATGCAATTATCTAATCCTTGATCGAAGGGTTTTTCGAAATATTCATTTGGAACAAAATGGCGTGCGTTTGAAGTGAATGTTACGATTTCCGATGAAAATGTCATTCACTTTTTATTAATAAAAAAAAAACTATGTATCGCAAAAAGAAATTCTTCATTCAAGGACTAGATAATTTTATACACAAAATAAATTTTTTTCGTTTTTTGATTTTAGATGACCCCAGTCTGAGAAAGAGTGGTTACCGCGCATTAAGAGGACCTCTAGTAAAATTACTATACTATTGTTATTTTTATATATTTTTTGTTACAAAAATTACAAAAAATTCATAGACATGCGTCTTCAAATACACGAATTGTTTTTTATACTTTTTTTTGTTATACTTTTATTAAAAAAAATTCCTAAAAAACACATTTTCTCGGCCTCGTGACTAGACATGACCCCTTAAACCGAAAAGTGTTACTTAATAAAAATACATTAAAAACATAGACAGCGCTTGAGATTGATTAAGTTTACAGCTTGGTTTATTACAAAATACCAAAAAATCGATATTTTCGGCGAAAAGAAAAAAGAAATTCCCCCTTTAAAGGGTTAAAGAACCGAGAGTGGTTTCATCGCGACCGCGGCAACTGCATCGACGATTCCACCGTTTCCTTTTCTATTTCCCTTTTTTCGTGACTCGATCAAGGCCCGGGGTTAAGGGAAAATAGGTCGTTCCCTCGGTTACGGTGACGCAAGGGATACCGCCGGCATCACGGCTGACGCTAATCACTCAATGGCGATTCAACCGACCCACTTAATCGAGGCGAGAAAAGTCCCGCTCTTGTTTGACCTTAATTCGATCACGGTGACGCCTTTAACGAGTCACTCGGCTGACTAATCGCGATCCATAGGTCGAGTAGTCTTTTCGTTTCGCTGATCGTTTGCTTCTTTACCGAGGAATTCCGTCGCGTCGCAAAGTCTACGAACTCGTGTAACCCTTCGCCGACGACGAGCGCAGCGCGGCGCAGCGCAACGCGCGATCGTGTCAATGATCTCGTGACTCGTGGCGCTTCGCATTCTCTGCCTCCCTATTCTCAACGATAAAGAAAGTCATCCCGGTTGAGTCTATGTCGCCGCGCTATGCTCCTCTCGGCTAAATGGAATTTTCGTAGGTTGTCGAACGACGGAAGCGCCCGTATGCGTCGCTCGAAATCACGACGACGACGACGACGACGCAGCTGCCGATATCGTGCCGGTGAAACGATACGCGTATCGAAACGCGAGCCGACCAGGACGGAGGTGTTGGTGCGCGCGAAACGCACACCGGAAGCGCATTGTCTACGTTATGATGCGCTCCGCGAGGACGCTCCATTGTTTTCGGCCCGATAAGAACTCGACGCTTCGCCCCCGTAGATCACCCGCCGATAATTAGCCGCGCAGGTCGTTTTATTTCGCGTTCTCACGACAGAATTGTTCGAGCGTGGGTACGGAACTTTGCTTTTCAGTCGCGCGAGGAGAACCGAGGCCGGCTGGAACGGTGTCGGTCGCCAAAACGTCGCGATGATAATTGCGCGACGGTAAAAACGTTTGCGAGGAACGCGAGGAGAAACGCAAGCGCGATGCGAACTCGTCGCTTCTGAAGTAAAAGGCGGCCAGTCGGCACCCAATATCGCGAGCTGGATCCCGACGATCGATGCCGACCGACCGCTAGAAAATCATTTCGCGTTCTTGTCTCTATAATGTATGCGGAGAAACGTGATCGCGCGTGCTGCGCAATATGCAATAAATGATGCGGCAACAAACGATCACGGGTAACTCGACGCTCGCCGCGTTCGATGCTCGGTTCGCGTTTCGTTTCATCGCGATCGCCGCTTTCGTTTCAACGCTTCGTCGATCTTCCTCGATCTCGCTCGTTCAATTATTCTCGGCTCAATGAAACAATAAGGAATTTACGCGACTCGTACGTCTATCGTTTCTTATTCCGGCGAACGCAAAGATTCGGTATGTTAAGCCGGGAATCCACCAGAAAGCTAAGCTAAGCTATGCTATAATAATTTATAATATTATTATAATTTATAATATAATTATATATAATATAATTTATAATACATTTTCATTAACTTAGCTTAAGGTAAAAGCACCAGTAGTTGACCAGTTAAGAAAAATATTTTACATAAATAATAATAGTGCTTGCTCGTTTGTTAAATAGTGAATGTCTACGTGTGAAAATGTTTGAACTTGCTAGATTATGAAAAAAAGCTACTTTTTTTAAATAGCTATATTACCCAAATTCTATAAACATTTTTGAAAATTCAATAAGTGCACCAGAAATTGACCATCCTTGAAAACGGAAAACTAGTAATTGACCATACTGTTCAGTTAGCAAAAACATTACCTTTACTAAATATAAAACTCCAACGCAATTCAATGAATGAAATGATTTAGTCACAAGTTAGAAGCTTAAGCATTTCTTATCGTGAGTTGTAGAGCTTTTCTTAACGACAGCGTTAAGAACAGAGACATAAAATTGACATTAATGAAATTACTTGTCCGTCGTTACGATAAACTAACGAATCCAACTAAACAAAATTTGGAGTTGCATCGATGGATGGTACAGCATACCTATCGTGCCTTTTTTGAAAGATTATTCCATTTAAGAACCTTACTTTTCACACTTCCTGAAAAAAGGTCAACTACTGACGCGTGGTCAATTATCGGTGCCTTTACCTTAGCTCTTGGTGGAAACGGATCCATAAAAATGTATTGAAGCTATTTTTTTTTAAACATAGCATAGCATAGCATAGCTTAGCTTAGTTTTCTGGTGGATTCCCGGCTTTAACGCATTCGCGGATATTGCAAGAAAGGAATGCGTCCCCGCAAAACCGTTTGCGTTCTTAGGATGGCATCATTCCCATCGCGACTTTCCACTTGTGACACTTGTTTCAGAAGGCTTTTCTTCGTCTATCTTCTCTCGCGTCATTTCTCATAATAGCCACGCACACACCGGAATCGCGAATGTAGGTAAGCGCGCGGTGCCCACAATCGGCACGATACAACGACGAAACGATCTATCGACGCGCCGGTGCCTTTCAACCGTCCTCCTCGCGTCTTTCTCCAGCCTCAGCCATTGTCTCTCCTACCTCGGTGTCCCGTCGCGCTATTATTTCGCGGGATCGCGTTTGCCCAACAATCCCGTTCAAACAACCGATTGAGGAAACTTGTTTTCTCAGTGGTCGTTCGCTCGTCCGGTTAATGAAGATAAGTTCAATGGCCGCGATTTTTTTTCAGAGGAGACTAAATCACCAATTCCATAATACGGCGAATGTATCCGCAGAATCCGCGGACATTGCGATATGCCCATTCAATTAATCTTAATTACTCTCGTGGAGACCAACTTCCCGGAGAAATCCGACGATATCAAGCAGCTAATAAGCGAAGTCTATCATTTAATCCGATCGTGCGAGACGAAGGTCCGAGTTTGAAAATCATTCTGGCCCTCGTCGCGAGTTAGCGGACGTCAATTACACGCGGCCAAAAGCAACGAGTTCGGCCGACGACTGCGCCTCCAGCTGCAGACACCCACAATTGTTATTGACAGAGAAGCTGCGGTGACGATCGCAGCAGAAACGGCGACTCGCTCGAGTAACTGCTCGAGGAGCAGCGTAATTATTACGAAGACGTGAATGACCGTAATGAGGAGTGGCGTCATCTCCATCAACGACACTTCGTCAAAGGAATTGAAGAGATCTCGTCACTGTGGGAGCCGAACGACGTCCAACCGACATTTATTTATTGCCGGGAAATCCTTTTATATAGGATTCATTAAATATAATGAATAGACTGCGGAAGTTTATGCAAATTAATATTTTTGTAGGCATACAACAGCAACTGAATCTTAAATAAATGTGTGTTTTATTTTCTAAATATAATAAAATGCATTATATTTTTTATATTTGATTGCATTTTTGTACCTGCAGGTGTTCTTATAGGTTTTTGTAATTTGAAAATTGTCATAAATGCGTAAACTTCCGCAGTCTAATAATGAATGATAAAAGTATAATCACATGAGAAGAAAGATGTAGGTACATGAAATCTACATGATTTGAATAGTTTGTATACCTATTGTATACCTATTGGAATACTGTATTTGCATAACATTATTTGTTAAATAGCTATAGTGTTAATTTGTAAGGATTCTTCTGTTCTTGCGTTGTTTTACCTAGTTGTTGCGTTGTTTTGTCTAGCACTGTACACACTAAAGGGTGCGTATCCGTAAATAAATAAATTATTATTTATTTTATTTATTAGAATAATAACATTAAGATTCGCTGTTAGATATATATTTACATTGATTTTTAAAAGATTCAATCGAACAACCAAAGAAGTCTAGTTGGTTGGTAAGCATATTAGCATGTCTACAGCAACGTCCGATACATTCGTTGGCGGAAATGTTAGATCTGCAATAAGATTCATGGAATAACGGGTAGTTTCTGAGAGTTCTGAGCGGAACATTAAACTGTCTTAGACCTAAAAAGACCTAAAATATCAGGATAGTCGATATAATGATGTAAAGTTTTAAAGATTAGTGTTAAGTAGAATCTAAGCCTACGTTGAGCAAGGGTAGGAAGTTTTAGGAGATTAAGATATGCATCATAATTATGACAGGTTTTCGATATAGGCTCATGGATTTTGTAAAATACAAAACGCAAAAACTTGTGCTGAACTTTTTCGATGGAATATGTATGATTTTGATTGTAGGGATTCCAAATGGGTGAACAATATTCGAGGTGAGGACGAACTAGGGCAGAGTAGAGAATTTATGTATAATTTATGCATAAGTATATTGGCACGTTCATAAACTTTTCTAACATTTATTTGGATCTTCTTCAATCTGCCTCCGTGAAATTCTCTCTTGCATGCGCGCGCGAAATTTAATTCGACGACAGGTTGTCGATAGCCAGAGTGGCGGAAAAATGAATAGTAGTTTTTCTTTGGAACGCTGCGCCGCGCTGTGACGGCGAAAAAATACGCGAAATTTCAGTGTCAGATTGGACGTTGCGTCGCTACGGATTCATTTCATCGATGCCCGTCGTGAATCTGGCTAACGAGTTCCACGAGATTGCGTTGGCTTTCATGGGTCTTCTCAAAAAATCTGTTCCCCTTCGCGATTGGTGGACAATGGGCGTCGCTCGTTCCCGAGTTTCATTTGATTCGGACCCTCCGGGTAATCACGGCGCGGCGCAACGCGACAGATAGCCGGAATTCTTTCGGGTTCTCCGTCGACGCGGGCGATTTGTTTGTCATCTTCCCACGAACCATTAACTCCGACGGAAAAAGTCAGATCAGCGGAGTGGAAGGGACGCGCGCTTCGCCGATGGAAGCGCGCTCGCGTCTGCCGCCCCACCGAGTATCAAAGCGCGGCCAATGCATACATTATCGCGTGACACGCGAGACATAGTGTACAGGGTCATAATTCAAAGGACGCGGGAGGAATTATGCTGGAACGGGAACGGGACGCTGCACTGACAATCGTCGAAATGACTGCGTGTCGTGCAGCGCTGTGTCATGTTGCACCGATCTCTCTGAATTAAAAAATTACTCTCATTTATTATGTAATTATGCATATTTTTGAATAGCAAAGGACCAATGGTAAAAGTTGGTCGATGTTGGATGTGGTTGTCAACAAAAAATTCTTACTGGATATTTAAGGAGTCCAAAATGTATAATTAGAGGATCTATTAATTGAATGCACATGCAGCTAAGTCATTGACGATTTCGCAGTTCTTGCCATTTCCTTGTAAGCAACGATCTATAGCAGTAGTGTCAAACACGCGGCCCGCGGGCCGCAAGTGGCCCGCAAAACTTTAGAGTGCGGCCCGCGGCTCAAAACTTGAAATTCATTTTATTACCAAAAAAAAAAAAAACAATGCAACACAATGCCAAAGGAAAAATATAATAAAATTGGCATTCCAGATTTTTATTCGTACTTGCCAGAACATTTTATTGAAATGCGTATGTTTGTTGCGAGAATCTTGGCAATGTTTGGTAGTACATATCTATGTGAACAATTATTTTCTGTCTTAAAGACTAATAAAACTTCACACAGGGTGAGGTTAACAAATGAAAACTTAAAATCTATATTAAAGATATCTTTATCCCAAAAAATTACACCCGATATCGATAAAATAGTAACTGTGAAAAAATGCCAAGTGTCCAGTAAAAAAATATTAAGTCTTTTAATTTCTAAAATTAATGTATCTTGTAATGTATTTTTTAAATTCTTGTACATTTATTAAAGAAAAATAAATGTAAAGTTTAAATGAGTTATTTTCCATTATAAATACAAGACTTTTTTTTTCTTCCTGTCTGCGGCCCGCGGATTTTCTTAAAATGAATTTGGTGGCTCGTATTCATACATGAGTTTGACACTACTGATCAATAGTATTGCGATTGTCGAACAAAGATCGGTGAACCTTGACGTTAAAAAGTCTATGACATGTTAAGTTACGAGTGAAAATGTTAAATTATATATTTTAAACTCCTTAAAACCTGCAGAAACGTATCTTGCAAAAATTGTTCGTTAGCAGTCAGGTCCAAATTGGCCTATTTCTGTAATTGATCTTTACGTCGAATCAAACTACGTCGCGAGGCATAACGAGACACCGACGCGTTGTTTTCCATAAAGAAAACGCAAATCAAGTCGAGACGAAAGCAGACGGGGTGAAGCGCGATTCTGGGTAGAAGGATGGTTGTAATAACGCTTAAGATTATGCAGAAAAGCTCTTGGTGGCGTCTAAGTGTAGCCTATGCACATGCTTCGGCGCATATTGCACGAGGTTATAACGCGTATGTATACATATTTCTGCACATATCACCGGCTTAGGTAGCTAAACTAGCCGACCGCAGCGTTCGAGATTAATCTTGGTCGCATCCTAGTCGAAGCGACGTTCAGGACGAATTCAGCTTTTCCGTGGAAACGATCCTCGACATGTTTCAAGAGTCCCCGAATACTTGTTCTCTCTATTCTAACTTTATTCCAGACTGTAATCTGAATTCTGAATTCGAAAGTCAACCAAGATTGGCGCGTAGGCGGAGAAACTCATCGCGAAGCGCTTCTTGAAATGAAAACGACTCTCGGCTAAGTATTACGTAGAAGACAGCCTTTTTTTATGGGTTTCAACATTTGTCGCTTTCGGTTTCTTTATGTTTGTCTCTCGAGTTTGACGAAACGGTAACGATGTCCGGGAATTCGCACGATACAAAGCATTCTTTGATAAAGCAAACCGGGGTAAAAATCCGTGGAATCAAAGGATGTCACGCGAATCGTCGGTTCGCGAGAAGCTCGACGTGCATGCGAAGAAGATAAGAGCGGCTATCTCGTGGAACGCGCGCGATATCAATTTAGAGTTGATGATTTGTTTCCGCCTACGTGGTCTCTGAGTCATCAGGTTCCCCCGTTGAACATCAACCGACCGAGAAAACATCTCCGAAACCCATTCCAAAATGTTCTCGTTCCTCTCGCGTTTCTTCGTCTCTCGCGCAATAATATCTTTCGCATCCAGGTCTCACGATTTTCCGTTTAGTCGCGAAGAGTCGGCGCGGCGCGGATTCGAATGCACGTTGCACGCCGAAAGAACGCCGCGAGCGAGGATTGTTATTCACGGATCTTCCGCGCATGCATTTGCGATTCCTCGTAAGTCGTTAAATTCTAGTCGCGTGTTTGCATCTTACTCACCTGGTTAGTCATCGTTAGTGATGGATGCCGGTTGCGATCCATTAACGTTTCCCACCGGCGCGGCGGTTTCCCGTCCTCGAGCAAACACCGATAAATTTCCGCGGCGGAAAATTTGCAAAAACGTGTGCCGATATGATCTAACGCGCACCGTCGTTGATTACGCAACCTCGCCGCAACTCGTTAACGACCGACGACTCGTCCTGCATCTTTCAGGTTTCGCACGACGCGACGAAAAACAATCCTCGCGCAAAACCAAGACGAAGCGAAGCGCGCGGTACGACGAAAACATTGCGATTGCGTAACAACTTCGACTACCGCGAACGCAAGCGAAGTCGTGTCTTTTTCAACGGACTCGCCAATTTTTTTGCGCCTGCAAATCTGCAAATTAAGCAAATTTAATGGAAGACCCGCGTCTATTCGAACAGCGTAACAAACATCTAAGCGAACAATCGGCCAGTTGTTCCGAGAAATTATAACGTCACGTTTCACCTTCGACTCACCTCGATCGTTCTGAACGCGAGTACTAGCAGTAATATGCTAAATGCCGTAACGTCGTCACGTTTTCCTGTAATCGGTGAAACGGTCGAGCGTCTTGCGCGCCGTTTGGGACAACGAAATAAACTGACTCAGCCGTGGTATCGTTCCGGCGATTCTTCCTCGTATTTTCTGTGTCGATATCGCGACGATTATCGTGTCGCAGTTATTCATCGCGATAACGTTGCGTCGCTAAAAGTTTGAAATTTTTGAAAGGTGGGCGAGGAGAATGACGCACGGTGGACCAAACGGCGAATCTAGATAATAAAAAATGATAGTTGCCTTAAACAGCGTCCGATTTCAATTTTTATGGTATCACTGTGAAGGGGAGATCAGTCTTCAAATGCATGGTGGTTTTGGATCGCAAAACCATTTTATAATGTTTTTTCAGTCAGTTATATTATAAATAATTAACACAATATAAAATTTGACCAAGGAATATGAAAGTAGAGAGTTAAGCATTTAAGATGAGCCCAAAAACAGGAAGGAAGCGTTTCTTTTTTTCGTTTTTTATATATTGCTAGTCTCAGGAAAAGTGTTTCACCCTTGGATTCATTTCGTGGCGTTTGTAGGTGTTTGAAAATGATTGGCAGTGTCGGTTAATTGTTCGATTATTCGGCTAATCGGCCAGTCGGCCAAACCCCTAGTTGGTACATCTCCAACAAAAAAATATTAAATTACATTATAGACTAAAACTATTAATTTTAAGACTTATGTTTATTCACATTTTTTTATTTCTCTCAGTAAATACTATATGCCATCAACAGCTTAAACCCTCTTTGCAGTTGACCAAAAGTCATTTACGAACTTTAAAGTTATATTAAACAATATTTTGCAAAGATTCACAGTCAGGGGCAGATTTAGGCATGGTCTTTATGGGTTGCAGCCCTAGGCCCCGTTCAATCAAAGGACCCTTTGCAGTAAGAAAATAAAAATAAAAACAATTTAAGTAAATTAAGAATTTAATGAAAAATAAATTATACAAAATTTGTTCGTACCTAGATAAAATTTAAGTAAATTAAGAATTTAATAAAAAATAAATTATACACAATTTGTTCGTACCTAGATAAAATTTTAATCATTGGTTTTCAATACTATTGGATTTGAATAAAATATCAAATAAAATAAAAAAGATATTCAATGTGTGTTGCCTATAATTTTTTCCATTTATGAAAGGGTTGAAAAAACAGTTTTTTATTTACTAAATCATTTACTAAATCAAACTTGGGTTAATTAGGAAGGTCTCCAAATAGTGTTAATCCACAGCCCCCAAAGTTACCGGTCCGCACCTGTCCGCAACTGGTTTTTACAAGAGTCAAATAACAAAGCCTGAATTACAAATTACAATAAAAGTTTTGACCAATCTGAAAATATCCGTTGATTTTTTACACTGTAAACCGAAATGCACGAAGCAGAAATTGGCTGCGTTTGAATACGCCTAAAATCTTATTAAATTCATTAAATTTTGTTTCATAGGTACCGAACGAAAGTACGTAATTTTCTGTACAAAATCCATGAAAGGCAAAATGATCCGCAGATAAATATGACCGTCGACCAGAAGCGGAAACATTAACCGTTAGGTGATTCTTAAAACCGGTAAACATTACACACTTTTGTATATATTTTACCCTTTTAAAATAATTTTGTAACGTAAATGATAGTTAATTTAAGCATCTATAAGGATTTAGGTACTTAAAAAAAATTAATCATTAAGTAATACGAGATGATAAAGTTTTGAATTTTTATCAGCTAGATTCGACGTTTAGCCCACTGTACGACGGGAACAGGTTATTCTCCGCGGAAGGTCTGGAGAGGTTGAGCCTTGATTCTGAGGTTGCCGCCGCGTGACGTCATCGTCCGCTATACCCACGAGGTTATCGCTCAGAGTTGACCTCGCTCTTAAACGAAACTATCCTACGCGGGGATAAAATCTGAAACGAGACGTATTCTCTTACGCCGAACCTTTGAAATAAGCCACGTTCGGCGACGTAGTCTATCGCGCATAAGAAGAAAACGTCGAATCGGCAAGAAATCACGAAACGCTCGAGCGTGCCTCGACGTCGTTCGCGAGTTTAGGGCCTACTCCATTGCGAACGGGCGCAAACGAAGCTTTCCGGAGGAATGCGACAGTCCGGTCACGTTCCGCGAACGTGCGTTATCGTCCTCGAAAAATAATAACACCCGCGCCTCTTTCCCTCCTGCACGTGCGCGCACTTTTCTACGAGGCGACCGCACAAACGGCGTTATTGTCGCATTGTTCATTAGTTCGTCGTTCCTGTCGACATTGAATGTTAGGTTAACGACGCCCGTGAACCCTGCGAATGCGCGCGCGAGCGGGCAAAATCGCGCGCGATAAATATTTCTTTACTTTCGCTCTTTTTGCGCGACGCAGCGCGCGGCGGTCAATCGGAGCTCTACGTTCGACGAAGAAACGCAGCAGGTGGTGAAAATTACAAGGCGGCGCGCGACAGAGTTCGCTCGCGTTCGCGGACCCGCGAAGAGCAAGCTCACGGTTCCCATTTTCGAACCGTTATGCAAGCTTTGCTTTCGAAAGACACGGGTGCCGACCGTTGTCGCGTTGCACCGCGACGAGGTCGAAGAGGGAAGGGGCAGCTTCGGGTTAGGACAGTACCGAGCCTCGCGTACTTCACAATCGTACACACGTGACGCAAACGCGACGCGCCCGTCTGCCCTCTGCCAGCTCCATTCAACCGGATATGGAACAGACTCCTAGGGGTTAAGAAGAATTAATGGAGTAACAGGACCACTAATGATTCATTAGTTAGTAGCAGGATCACGACACTTGACCGTCCGTTGTTTCTCGCGTAGACACTAACGTGGCTTCAAAAGAATTTATTTATTTTATGGAAGAGAATTCCCATTATTACTATTAGGGAGCCTGAACCTATCAGTGTGCTCTTACATTTAAATAAGTTGTAAAACAAAAATATCTCTAGAAGTAAAAAAAACATTTTTCATCAAATTTTATAATTTAATTGAATTAAAAACAGTATTTTTTTTTATTTGTTGGAGGTATTCTTCTTTATTTTGTAACTTATTTAAATTTAAAAGCATACTAAGGGCGTTCGTCCACTGCCCCAACGGCAGAGTTGGGCATTATTCGAATAAAATTTCGAATAAAAATGACGAATAAACTAAAGTTAGTTGAAAATAACGAATAAAAATTTATTCGAACAAAAGTTTATTCAATCAAAAATTTATTCGAATGAAAATTTATTCGTTATTTTATTTCTGTAGTTATTTTCAACTAACTTGAGTTCATTCGAATAAATCTTCGAATAAAAGAAATGCGAAGTGGTCGATATACGTACTAAGTTCTGTGAAGTGTAAGTGAATACACACATATTAAATACGTATTTATATATGTATTCACAACGGTATTTATTCGTAACGAAATTGTCTCAAATAACGAATAAATTTTTATTCGTAAAGAAGTTGTCGCGAATAAAAAATAAATTTGTATTCGAATGAAATTGGTTTGAATAACTCTGCACATTTATTCGTTATTCACGAATAAATCTTAAAAATTTATTCGTAATTTTTTTATTCGTTATTCGAATAAAATTTGCCTAACTCTGCCGCAACGCAATTACAATTTGACTAATAAGCGATTCTCATGCAATGACGTCAATCAGTCGCAGGCTTTTGTTTGCTCGACAAAGTATTTGAGGAAATTCGTCGCATTATGTCTACGACAATACATACTAGTGGATTCTTAGGATGTAAATATAGTTAGGCGGTAAGCGGCGAGGATAGCGGCGAGGTAACAGGATAGTAAAGGACATGTCTTTGTATCCTTTGTTTTCTTTTGTCCACGCCGCTATCATCGCCGCTCACCGCCTCACTATATTCGTCTACTTATTGTTAGTCAAATTGCAGTTGCGTTGCGGCAGTGGACGAACGGCTTAATAGGTAAAGTCTATTTCATACATAGATTCACTTATGATGGAAGTAGACAAGGTGTCCCATTGCGCATAATGGTGGCTGAATGGTAGAACAACCAATAGCGAACGCTCAAAAATGCATCCACCGTATTTCAAACGTAAAAGTCAATTTGATTTTGACTCTTCACAAGGAATATGTGTCGATTCGTGTTATCAAATTTAAATGGATCGCATAAGCGCTTTTATCATGATTCCTGCAAGTTTAAAATCAATTTAGTAGCTGAAACTTAAAGTTATCAAGCATCACTTCTGATCAAATATTTTAAATTTTGAAATAAGATTATAATAGCCCATACAGTAGAATATATCTCTCGAAGGTATCATACACGAGCAGTGTGCAAGCGCAGCCATACTGGATTTCTGCAGTTTCGGGCGAAGCTGATTGGCTGACGGCTCTTCACTACTTCTGAACCACTGCGCATCTTCAGGAATGGCACGCCTTGTCTACTTCTACCTTAGACCATGTCTACTTATACCTATAGACACGGCCTGAGTTATCTAGATTGATGCAAAGATAAAATCATCTACATGACGTTTATGTGGGCATGCATCATGTGGGCAAAGAATATCTACTTTCAAAAAGTATCTATACAGTCTAATGGCGTCTAGTCGTCTGATTAGTCTGATGCACTATTCGCCATCTTGAATTATCTTTTCTGACGTCACTGTGGGCAAACTTGCTCGTTATCTTTGCATCATTCTCTCCCATGGAACCTCCCTCCTAAGACTTCTACCATGGACTCACTCTATATATATAGTTCGTACATAGAGGACGTAAAAGCTGAATCTACAATAGTAGAACAACTAAAGAAGAAAAAAAGACATTTATATAACTCTGTAAGTTTGCAATTTAAATGCGTTAATAGAACCACAGAACACATCCAACTCTTCAATAAAAGCATTAGCTGTCACGCATATACGATTAATTGTGTCTGAATGCGAGAACTGAATTGTGTAGCTAAGAAAAAATAGTCTGACGAGGAGAACTATCCAAGTGTTACGCTAATTTATTAATGAAGCATCCCTATTTTATGGAGTTTATCCAGTTGAGCACTCATATACCTCATTTTGGAGGCAGGCGTCTAATTGTTTACCAGTAATTAAAGTTGTTTTTACTTTCCACACTCCAAAGTACACTGAGAAAAATAAAGTTCTAAATTTTACTACACTGTAGGACTAAACTGGCAATTGTGGTAAAAATTCCAACACTGTAGTAAAAATCCCAATCAGTGTATTAAATATTCTTACAAACTCTAAAAAATTGCAGATGCTTGGGACGGGATTCGAACTCAGGACCCTCGCATCAGTAAGCTGCGTCCTAACCACAGTTTTTTTTTTTTTTTTTTTTTTTAAATCGTTTATTTATGGCTACTTACAGCGGTTACAATTATATAAACTTTGAATAAACAGAAAGTAAATTTAACATTTTCTCTGTAGACTTAACCTAACCAACACCGCCAAAGTGTTTGGAATTTTCACCACAAGTGCACCTATCCTGCTATTTTAGTCCTACAGTGCAGTAAAATTTTAGAACTTTATTTCTCTCAGTGTATAACACATTATACATAACCTCTGACCCCTTACGCGAACTAAATAGAGCGACGCGTTGATTGTCCTTAATGCAAATGAGATTTTGAATAAATCGTACAGCCGTTTCGTTGGAATCCATCGCGGTGCTGATCGTTAGGCAATCGTTAACGGTCAAACGAGCGTCATTAGACGACACTTGCGTTAACGGTGCAGCGTTCACGAAACTTACTTTTGACGGCAAAGACCCAACCATCGACCCACAAATCGCAAGTTCGACCTTGTTCCAACCTGTCTTCTCGGTCAGTCTTCCTGTTCCAAAGGAGGTTTCAGGGTCTTGACACCTGACACTCGACCGACGAGGAACGAGAACCGTAAACGCGTCGTTATACCTTGCGGGCTGATTACATCTTTTCACAATTAAGCCTATTCTTTCTTCCTGCCGCTCAGCGATAAGAACGAATCGCAGAGTCGCGTTCACGATGCTGAAAACGCGGAGCGAATATTCTGGTCGTGCAAGAAGCTCCGTGCGTCGCGTGTTTGCCATGCACGCGACCCTCGCCCTTTTTCAGATGCGTCGCGAGGAGCTTTGAAGTTCCGTAGAAACTGGAGCTGCGCGGATAGTCTTCCCGAGTTCGCCGGAAGGAAAAGAACGATGAGCTTTTGACTTCCTCGAGAACAATGCACACATTGTCCCCCGGTATTATTCGACGAAAGAAGACGCGAGGCGAATGGGACGCTTTCAAGGCGAACTTCCGAAGGAAAAGGATCTCAGCTTTTCTCTGCTCGCGGCTCGCGCAGTCGTCTTCGTCGTCGATGCGACTTCTGTATTAGGGTGAAACGAACATTTTTTTTTTAGTTTTGTAATAGTGGGGAAAAGTTGTCTTTTAGGTTCAAAAAGAAGAAAAAAAAAATTTGGTTGCTATACTACAAAATCTTGAGGTGCCGCGGAGCTTAAAATTTGTAAAAAAATTTTAAAAATTGAAAAATTATAAACTTTGATAAATTATTTTTTATGGTTTTCTCGTACGTATAAAACGCCTATTTGAAACTTTTTATTGCATAATCAAGGCATGTAAAAATCTTTGAAACAATTGCAAAAAGTGTGTTTTTATAAAACTTTACCGCTCTTGCGGCACCTCAAGACGTGCTCCAATATTTTTCATATTTTTTTTTTTTTATCTTGTCTACACCAAAAAGCAACTTTTCCGCGCTATTACAAATTAAAAATCAAAACTTGTTTTTTTCGTTCCACCCTATTCTGTATACTGTTTTAATTAAACCGACCGGGGCGAAAAAAGGAGCGAATATAAGAAAGACTATCGCGAGGAACGAGAATCGTGCGGTCGTCCAAGTTTCTGTGCTCCGTGTAACTCCAAGTTTCTATCTCGAATTTCACCTGTCAAGATAAGAATGTGGAGCATTGATTGCGAGTGGGAGTGTGGACCAGTTTTTACGCGACAGTTTCTATGGCGTCGATGCGAAGAAGAAACACGACGAAAAGCACCACAGAACGGGCAGGGAAAAAAAGGATTCGCGATCTCGCGTTCCGATTCGTAGAGGTGGATCCTATTGAAGCAGATCTTCTCGCGTTCTTATTTCCTATTGTCGTCGTTCTCCGATTTCTAAATCGTTTTGCGGACACTAGGTGTTCCGTTGAAATCGATATTCATTAATTTCTCTGGGACGGTCGAGCGGAAGGGATCGTAAAACCGGTTTAATTTCGCGGCGATTAATTTCCGAGTGTGCGTGCAGTCCGCCAAGAGTGGCTGGCTTTACGTGGACAATTATTCTCCCGCGAGCGTACCAGTTGCGTTGTGCAAAAAGGAAAAAGGAAGAAAACGTTCAGAAGGGTCGTCGAAGAGGGACGCGAGGAGAGAACGAAGCCCTGGGAAAGATGCATTCACACGGATCTCGTTTCTGACGACCTCCATCGCGTTCTTTTCAACTGGAAAATTATGTGTACGTCTTACGCGCACGCAAAATATACGTATGCAATAATACCTATGCAATGATCAATTAATCTTGACCAGGTGATGCTAGGTGTACTTTTTTCTCAGGCTGATTATTGCATGTCCTACTGTTTTAACTTATGCTACCGCTAAGGAACTAGTTTTTCATCAGTTCGTGAAATAAATTGTTCTTTTAAGTTTATGTCAACAAGTAATTATTTAAAATAATTTCTGAAACGAAGATTGACTATTTAAAAATATAAGAATGATACGTCAAACCAGGTAGGGTAATGGTCCCTATTAATGAGTCTGTACCTATTAGTGTGCCTCTACACTTAAATAAATTCTAAGGAAGAATATCTCTAAGAAATAAAAGAAAAACATTTATTTAAATAAAGTCAAGGTATTAAACTTAATAAAAAAAAATGTTTTTCTTTCATTTCTAAAGGGATTTCTTTTTCATAAATTATTTAAATGTAAGGGCACATTGATAGGTTCAGGCTCACTAATGTGGACCAGTACCCTAGTATTGTGCGTTTTCGTGAAAATAAATGTGTAGGGTAGCACACACATCTCATGGGCTACGATTTTTAGATCCTCAAAGGTAGCCTAAAGGTAGGATTTCCTATATACACGTCTGTCACTGCTGCTGAACGCAGCATCAAACGCAAACATCATAGATAAAACAAAGAAAAAATAAATGCAATGGATCTCATGTGTATTAATAATCAACGGATTTTTATGCAAAATAAAATTTTTACAAGCACCAGTAAAAGAATTAGAACTTAAATGACAGAACGATTAATTTTCTAAACATTCTAACTTGAATTATATTTTTGATATTTTATGATTGAGTCTCGTAAATTTTTTGCATATTTAGTATTGCTAAAAATGCATAATATCCGCAATCCACACATATATTAAAAAACGTTGTATATGTATGTTTAGACGTTGCATCTGACCGCAGCGTCAGTCACTTATAGGAAATTCTGCTTTAACTAACTCTATAACTAAAATAGTAGTCGGGAATTGTATGAAAAAAAAAAATGAATACCGCCGCGGAAAATATTTATTACGTAAAATAGTAACTATGCAAAATTCGATGCGCAGTTTAATTAAAAGCAGGTTCGAGCGTGACTGCCGATAATTACATCCAGATAACATGGGAAATCGATACGCGAGCAGAAAATATTTAAACAATGCGCGAAGCTGTCCAGTAGAATCCGGTCGCGGAGACAACGCATGGAAGATTCTCTATCGATATGTTGTTACGAGCGCGTTCTTTCGGAACTCGTTCAGGTCGAGCATCGATTACTCGGATAAGAAGCGGAAACAAAATCTTCCAAGTGCATCGAAAAGGAAGAGTCCTGCAATTAGCAAGACCGCACGAAGCTGCAATTAGCTTTAACGACACCGCTCCACCGTCTTCCACACTTTTACACTCATTTCGATCTCTCGTGGGGGCAAATTCTCAGAAAGTCGATCGATCGATCGTTTTATCTCGTTTTACCGAGCCGCAATCTAACGCAGGAGATCGCTTCCTGTTCCGTGTTGATGAAAGTCGCGTGGAATTTCCGAGGAATGGTCGATCGAGTATCGGCCACTCGATAATCTAAGAGAATCGTGCGTCACGATTACGTTGAAGGAAAGCTGAGTTTCTAATCTTTCAGCCTATTTCGAGCCGAAAGGTACTGATCCAGACGCAAAGCGTTGTTTCCTCAGCTAATGCCTTGTCCACACTGCTGTTCGCGAGCAGCTCACGAACAGCTCGCCAACTACGTTCGACACTTTTGCGTACACCGAGCAGCGAGCAGCGAACTGATCAGCGAACAAAACAAGGTTCGCCTGATAGTCCAGTCATTTTAGAAATTTCTGCGAAAGAACTAAAAATAGGTGGATCTTTTCACGAATCGCTTATTTTTGTGATGGGTATGAACTTCTGAAAAATCACCGTCGATCGGCTGCCGGCTTCCTCCCCCTTTTTGGGTCAAATGTTAAAAAGAGTAGTTTTCCGCAAATAACTGAAAAATGATTAGTCAAATTGAAAAATGTTTTAGATAAAAGTTTGATAGCGTAGAATTCTGCGTAAAAAAGGTTGTATAATATTTTTTGAGAAACGCTACCGTTTTTGCAATAATACGTCCTTAATGTTTTCACGGTGATATATGTACATTATAATAGGAGCACGTTTATTGAACGTTATCGCAAAAAGCATTGAATGTATGAAAAAATGTTATAGAACCTTTTTTACGCAGAATTCCACGCTCTTCAATTTTTACCTAAAATATTTTTAAATCAGACTAACCATTTTTGAGTTATTTGCGAAAAACTACTTTTTTTAACATTTGACCCCAAAAAAGGGGGGAAGCCGGCAGCCGATCGACGGTAATTTTTCAGAAGTTCATACCCATCACAAAAATAAGCGATTCGTGAAAAGATCCACCTATTTTTAGTTTTTTCGCAGATTGCCCACTTTTCTTAACCCGTTCTTAACCCGTTGATATTCATTAAATATTATTATTATTATTACTTTTTAGTCTAATGCTTCTGGGCTATGAAGAGGCGGTACATCAAAGGATCTCTTTGCTGACTGGATGCGTTTAATTGCTTTCGAGCTGTTTGCGAGCTTCAGTGTGGATACGATGTTGTTTGGTGTTGTTGTTGAACAGATCGCGAACAGTTGTGGCCAGTGTAAACGCGGCATAAGAAGCCCGACAGTTTCGCGATCGCGACCACGGTTCCTCTTGCATCGCGTCGCAACGGTGAACGTCGGTCATTCCGTCCGTGTGTAGCGGGAAGAGACGAATTCGCAGGAAGACGAAGTATCGAGAGAAAGGTGAAGAACGAAAGGCCAAAGAGACCGGACGATAGGTCGATGAACCGGACGGCACGGACCCCGCGGCCCTCGGCTGCTTTTCTTACTCGTCTTTCGTTCCGACGGCATTTTGCATGCGAACTTCGGGGTAGCGACACCCAGCGAAATACCGCTCCCTCGCTCGGCTTGTTACGCTCTTACGCAGTCGGAGTTTCGCGCGCGAGTTTTCGCGTCGAAAGGAGGCGGAACCTTTTCGCGGTAACTTGGCATCTTTGCGATCGTTTCGATGCAAGTTGCACGCACTGGCTCGCGGATCGCGTTACATCGAAACGAACGCAACGCGGTGGTCGCGCGAAACGGAGCGCACCGATTTCACCCGGTCGTAACAGTCGGTGTCGTGGGTGAACTGGCTCCGCGAGCTTCGACCGCTCCTGACCGAAACGGATATCCGTAGAATCGTGTGCGGCGCGTAGCCTCGCGAGATCCTAGATTCCCGATTTCTCCGGCAACGAGAATCCGTGCGCAGTCGCGCCTTCTCCAAAGTCGGTCTCGTTTGATACGCGTTTCGCGTACTTACATTATTTATCATTGGCCCCTCATTTTCCTGCTTTTTCTTATTTATTTAGAAACCGTCCCACTTTTATATCCTCGCACAGTGGTAGAACATCCGGAAACGTTCAACAACGAACGAGCGCATCGACCGTCGATCCTTGAATGTATCCGCGTACGCGAGTGTAACGATAAATAATTGTCGCCGGCGTTTGTTTCCTTGATGCTTTATAAGGCGATCGCGAAAGGTCATTTGTGCGCAGGTAGGCGCGATGAAAGAACGAAAGAACGAAAGTGGAGATACTGCGATGCAAGCGCGTTCAATTTTCGTTGCGCGAATTTTTGACGCTGTTGCGATTCCTTAATTAAATCAATATATTTCAATTTTGATTCGGACATTCTCAAAATTTAGAATTCCATAGCCTATTGTACATTTTTCATTCATATACAGTAGAATCTCAATTATGCCAGATTTTTTATAATCCAATCATTTAATGCAGTAGGTGTAGTAGTAAAATAGGACTTTAAGTACAACTTGGACTATGATCTGAGCCTCTTAGTTGACAAGTGAATTAAGGGGGGAATTTTTTATTCTTGGTTGAAAGTATCGATTTTTCGACATTTTTTTAAATAAACAAAACTATAAATGACTTGAAACTTTGCATATGTTTTTAACATATTTTTATTAAGTAGCACAACTTTTTTCGATCGAATTCACTCGAAAATACAGTTGCAATCTACCGTGGACTAAACGCATCACAAAATTGTGGTTGGAAATTTTATTGTGGTTTTATTTTATATACATATAGTTATAATATAGAAGTCAATTTATGGAAGTCATACTGATAAATGACTCGAGTATTCTGAATTCTATTTATCTGTATAAGGGACCAGTACGGGTTTATTTTGTCAAAAATTCGATTTTCTAAAAACATCGGAAAGATTGCAAGAAAATGATGCTTATGAATAAGAAGTTGAAGGAATAATGTATGGAGCAAGCATCGCTGATTGAGGGTACGACGCCTTTTTTTACGATTTTACGATAAAAACTTTAAACGCGTTTTTTCGAAACGTTTTTCGACCTCGCCGACACGATTTACAAAAAGCTATTGCACCGATTGGGCTCAAATTTTCAGGGATTATTCTGAACACGCATAGTTTCAGTCCGAAGTAGAATTATAAATATTCATTTATATTTAACCATATTTTTCAATTTAAGTTGTAAAAAAGAGTCGAAAAATTAAAAAGTCCACCATTTTGTTATTTTTCATCGGGAGTCAAAAATTTTATTTCCAACCATAGCGACAACTCTACTTTTTAAGAAACTACTCGATTTTTTGTTATTAAATGCTCCAAAGTCCAGATATCATGTCGGCCAGGAACAAGCAGGACTCGCTTCAAGCGGTCAGATCATCAAGATAAATCAATAAAAAACTGAAATAAAAAATTTTTTCTATTACTTTAAAACCTCAATTTTTATGTGTGAAAAGATGGAAATGTAAAAATAAATATTATTATGAAAAAAACTTCTTGAAAATAGGTACGATAAACCCGCACTGATCCCATAATGAACTAATTTTTCATCATGTTCGACTTACGCGATTAGTCAATTGAGGGTCTAATTTAATAATGACATACTCATTTCTAAGATTTTACATTAAAAATACAAATTTCGTCTTCGTATCGATAAGACCGATTACGTGGCATTGGCATCAAATAATAGTAACACGGTAAACGAACCGTACAACACAGGCAACGATGCCTTAGCGAGTATTAACTCGAGCTTATGGATTGGTGGGAACGTATTGTTTGCTCGTCGCATCAAGGGGTGACGTCAGTATTTCTTAATATCTCGATAAAACGTTCGCCGCGCCCTTGTTTGCTGTACCACGTTGTATCTAACCAACGTGAGTCGTGAGCAATCCTGAACGAAAGCAATATCTACGTAAGCGTCGAAGATTTCTCAAAAGTAGAATTATAATGGCCGAAGCATTAACCGAATTAAAGGGAAGCTCGTTACAATGTCGCAACGATTGGGTAAAAATTCGTGACGAAACGAAAAACCGATTATCGTGAAAACGAAATTGCGACCTCGCCGATTCGGCAACGCAACGAATCGCATGCACACCGCGTGCGCCTGACACACTAATCCAATTTCCATGCGTGCCATTCGAGTCGGTTTTATCGGCTGCGCGATTTCGCGCTTTTACGCTCCTCCTTCTCCTAATAGGCCCGACGCGTTCGGCGCGTCGCGTACCTATTTACTGTATGCACCGCTATCTCGATCGGAAATCTCAACGACGGAATCATTGACGACGGAAACATCGAGCATTCGGGGAAAGTGCAACCGGAACCTTCAACTCGAACGGTGTTGTTAAAAAAAAAAAGCAAAAACAGCGTGAGTTACGTGAAAATTAATTGGGTATCGTAATGAACCGCGTGTGTTGAGCACCGCGCGGAGTGCAGCGACACACTTCGATAACACGAGGGATTTAGTGTACGCGCGGCGAGATCGAGAGCGATAACGAAACAGGCGCAAGCGCACGGTTCGCCGGCTGAGAATACGGATCTCGAAATACTTATTTTTTCTTTTGTTTCTGGTACTTCCCGCGTTTCTCGCGAATCGGGAAACGAGGACGCGGTTTCTCCAGTCGA
Source organism: Perdita meconis (assembly GCA_030770465.2). Lineage (NCBI taxonomy): Eukaryota > Metazoa > Arthropoda > Insecta > Hymenoptera > Andrenidae > Perdita > Perdita meconis. The sequence continues at coordinate 8,082,959 of JASKOS020000007.1, forward strand.
GATGCTCGCGATCGCCTACCGACGCGCGACTTACAATTAATTCGGTCCGTTTTGCTTCAACTTCCGTCCCACGAACAACGGTTTATAATTGACCTCGAAAGGAGCGCGAGCACGCGACGCCAGTTGTCATCAGTGACGATTCACGCCTTCCGAGTGGCTCTTTTCTGAATAGTCGCCGAAGTTTTACCCTTTAAGTCCTACTGAGACTTCGGTTCTATTCATTTGATCGAAGTTTTATTAACTATTTAATGGTAAAATAGAAATTTGAGGCGTCTAGTGTTTTTAGTACTTATGGAAAAACTGTTTGAACTATCAAAACCCTAAAATAAATTGTTTACAGTATTTTGGTTTTAAGTTTGTACTTAAATAAGTACCAGACCTATGAACAGGTAATTTAGTTACCTCTGTAGGACTTACTTTGTTAATGTAAATTACTTTGTAAGTTTCCTGGTTAAATAAATAAAAAAAAAAAAAAAAAAATAAAGCTACGATTACAGTGAATGCATTTTCTGACGAACTGCGTTCTAACGAATATATTTCAACTGTTTCATTGTTTAGAAAAAAAAAAAAACAGTTTAGAAGTATTCGTCAGAACAGAACGTAGTTTGTCAGAAAACACATTCACTGTAACCGCAGCTTAAACAAGTGAATTAAAAAAAAAACTTGACGACAAATTTAAATTACTTAGGGACTTAAAGGGTTGTAACCTTCGTAACATTCAAAAATTCGATTGTTGAATTTTTATATTCCTATATAGCTACATCTTTGCTGTGTCTTTTAAGTGTAGATTAACTCGGAAACTCTAAAAACATTACGAAATGGCGAATAAATATGCGAGGCCGCTTAGGTATGCACGAATGCAAGAACGTAATCTTCACATGTGATTTCCCTTGAACTACCTTTTTGAAGACTATGAACATAAAATCTTGATAATCGCTCCTGCGATTAGGATAAAAATTTATGTGTAGATACACAAAACCATTATGTACAATGTGAAGCGGATTTTCGATATAAATTTTAAAAAAATGTCAAAATCGTATTTTTCAGCATAAAAATTGTATTATAGAGACTATAGACACATTATAGAAACTGTTTTATGGGCCATAAAACACCTGTCTTTTTGTGTTCCAGGTGATTTGTTTATTCAGAATCATGTTCACCATCAAACGAGGCAAAACACGCCTTTACATTTTTGTTTATAACTTTTATATAATAGTAATAAGTCTTTATTACAGAAATGTAGAGGACGAGATGCAGGAGCACGACTTATACATATAATAAAACCAAACTGCTTTGCCTGTGACGTCAAGCAGACCTAGAATGATTATTACCGTATTGTTTATAAGTTATAAGTAGACTGCGTATTTTTATGCATTTATGGCAATTGTAAATATGCAAAAATGTATGAAACTGTTGATAGATGTCAGAATATACAAACTATCAAAAATATAAGCGAATTTAAAGCGTTTAGGAACTGAGACACTCGATTCTTATAGTTTCTGTCCTTTATTTGCATTTGTAAAAATTTGGTTTTTTGCATAAAAATTCGCAGTCTAGTTCTAAGTTGTCTCGATAACAACTTATAAACAACACGATTATAATCACTCTAGGCTTCTCGTGCGTGACGTCACAGACAAAGCAGTTTGGCTTTATTATATGTATATGTATAGGTGGTGCTGGATTCAGCTATGTAGTTGTTATTAGATCTATTCCAAATAACAAAATGATAAGAAAACCATAGCAAACAGTGGTATTATAATATAAATGTAAAATAAATAACCGATATATGTAGGCGTAAAACATAAATGTGATCACTAGATTGCAGATGTTTGTGCATTTATGGCGATTTTAAATGTTCTAAAATGCACAAAGATGTGCTTAGATGCAAAAATGCATGAAATATAATTGTACGATATTTAGAAGGTAAAATACACTTTTAATTAAGCTGGTTTTCTTTTTGTATGCTCTTACAGAATGTGAATTTGCATAAACATCCGCAGTCTAATCACGCATATATCTCGTTACCGAATCCTTAAATGAATAGTAAGAAAATGCATTTTTATTAGAGTTGAGTAACAAATTCAAGTAATGTGGAACGACGAAAGAGAATGAAAGCCGGTATTTTACGGCGGAGTGTATAGTGAATAACGGAATGTTTAAGTCGGATGAATACCTCCTAGTTCTTACAGATTAGGAGTCTCTATGTAAATAGAGAAATACACCTGTATATATGAAATACTTTGTATATATGAGAGACTTTTCTTCCATAAAAAAAACTTTCGCCTCACAGTTATTTGTCATTTCACAATCTATAAATCTATCATATCAAATAAATATCAATCTATAAGAAAAGAAGTTTGCTTTCGGGCTGTCGAGGGTTATTTACCTCTTTAAGCAAGAAAGATCGAGAGATTTCTACAGAAATCTATCCTGAAAGATTTGCACGAGTTACAGGTTTAGATCACGACTGTGAAACACAGGTTTACACGTCACGAAGCCGCGAAAGAAGCGACGCGATCTTGAACCGCCCCAGGCGTGGATTTACTTTCGTTCGGAGGTGGCAACTAAACGCTTGTTTTCGGAGCGCTCCGATAATCTCGAAATACGTCGAAATGCATTCGTCGCGTTGAAAGAACGCTGCGAATAATGCAACCGAGAGGGAAGAAAAAAAGGGTATCCGGGTAGAATAGAAGCGGACGCGACAGACGCATTGTGCACGGTCAACTCTAGGATTCCTGCCCGCCGAAAACGATTTACGGTTAACGAGCGCTTTGTTAACCTCGTTAACGGAAATTAAGTGGATACGGATTCGCGTCTGTAACGAGTTCAACGGGCTGAATATCTTCGAATCCGGCAGGTTCGTGACCGTAAAAGGGAAGGCCAGCTAAAAGCTGGAACTAATTTGGAGGAAAGCGGGGTTGCGCACAGGTGCCTGCAACCACCCCGACCGATCGAAGGAGCGGTGAGACCGGAACGCAGGACACTTTCGAACCGCACGCCGAGGACGACCGACGCTTTTTCAAGCCGAATTCTGCACGAATGCAACCTCCACCTTCCGAGAAAGCGTTCCGTTTCGGCGAGCGATCAGCGCGCGTTCTCACGCTGCTGCTCGCGTCTGGCATCGGCGCGTACGCGCGTCCTAGGGACGCGTTGCGTTGTCCACCGATGCGGGCGGATATCCGCTCGAAAGTTTTCGTAAGAACCGCGGAGAAATCGAACCGACAAGACACCGCGAAACGCGCCGCTTTTGCTCGCAAAGCGGTCCGGGGCTCCGAAGAGGTTCCGGAAGGTTACAGGTGGTCCGGTCGTTCGCTAGAAATCGAAATTAGGTCAGATCGACGCGACGCCGCGCCGCAGCGAGGAGCAACGGGCTGGATCGGAGCTCGCTGCTCGGGTCACTGCAAATCCTGGTTCCCAGAACGTCCGCCGAATTTCCAACGAATCGTCGCGCGGCTACCGATTGAACAAACTAACTATGTGAGATACTTACGCTCGTTTTGCAAGTGAACGGAAGAGCTTCGCCTCCGAAATCCAATCTGGCGCGTCCGCAGCGAACTCAGAAAGCTCAAGCACGACGGTGATCGAGCATGATGCGCGCGTCAACTCGATACCGATCGACGCGGAGAACCTCCGTTCGCTCGCCGATCACCACCTTCGACTCGCCCTTAGTCAGAGACCGCTTCGACAGCTTTTCTATCCGATCGATCCGGCAACGAAACGGACGCGATCAGACAAGCGAATGAGTGAATTTTCGGCGCGAAAACAGGTGACGTGCGAGCGAATCGAAGCGATTGGACGCGACGCGGTGCAGCGCGCACGAAGGGTGGCGGTAGACTGAGGAGCCTCGCGGGGGCCGTAGGCGCGCTCGGCGCAGTTCCACCGCCGAGACCGCCGACGGCGACGGCGACGAGCAACGCCGGGGAATCGGACGGACGAACGAGAAGGCGCGCCAGCTGCGAGCATGCCCGGATTCGTGCGCAATTGCGCACCGTGCACCGTCCTGCACATTTCACGTGTCCGTGCATTTCTCGTTGCCCATCTTTCTATCGTCCCACGAGCACACGCGCAACTGCGCCCGTCTGTCTGCCATTCGCTCGACTTGAAAACATTGCATAAGTAGATCCTCCTCAAATAGGGAGCAATCCTTGAACAAAGGATCGTGCGTCCTGTCGTTTTGTACATATAGGGTGCACAGTGTAACGAGCAATTGACAAAAGTCGAAAAACTGACGTCTAACAAGGTAACATTCCGATTAGGGGGTCGCGATATCGAGTAGATATCGATGCAGCTAGAAGCCTTAAACATTGTCAAAATGATCTGTAGAATATTGGCTGCTAATGGCTCATACGACACGAAAAATAGCTGGACACACTAAAATACTATGACAGCGGTGGCGAACCTATTTTTGTGTGCGTGCAAAAAATTACAAATAATATTTATCGAGTTTCTAACGTGCCAGGCAATTTTTTCTAGGAGAAAAAATTAACATCAAATTATTACAGAATTTTATAAGGACAATATTGAAAATGATATAAAATTTCATTAAAATAAACTGATTAGTGATATAAATATTGTTTCATATAAGTCAATACCACTAATTTGTTTTTGCTGTTGCATATTGGATGCCAAATATTTTATGTCAGGTTCATATTTTATCACTTTTAGTAGTACGCATGTCAAACTTGATTCGTCAGTCATTTTATTTCTTAAATTACCTTTTAGAAAATTCATTTCTGAAAATAGGTGTTGACACGCATATGTAGAGGAGAATATTGATAATATAGCCATTGTTAATTTTTTAAACAACCAAAGGTTTCATAATGGCATTCTAAGCTTTAATTATTTTTTTTATAAGAGTATAAAATGCCTGTAAATCGTTGACGTGCCAACAAAATTCTCGTACGTGCCATACCTTCGCCACCGTTGTACTATGATAACTTTAAAAAATCTCTAAATCTGGAATTTAAAGTCTTTAGAAATTGTTGAAAAAGTAAAATACAATGCAATCGGAGCAAATTTGATCGTTTGAAGAAGCATAAAAAATCTGGAAGAAGAAATTTAAAGACTAACTATACTTAACATCTTGAACTTTTCAACTGTTCAATTTGAAATTTTCGTGTCTCTAACTTGAAACCTTCAAATCTTCAATTTTAACTATGAAAAATTTTTAAATCTCCAAATTTTCAACATCTTTGATAACACGCCGCTGGATCAATTAAACAGGGGAGACCAAACAATTATAACTCGCTTAAGAATTGGACACACAAAATTAACACACGAGCATCTAATGACGAAGGATATCCCAATTAAGTGTAATCAGTGCAACGTCGACATCACGGTCACATCAGTTACCCATATTCTCCAAGACTGTCCACTAGTGTAATCATTAGACAACGGATTTTATGCATTTACGGCAATGCTAAGTATGCAAAAAGTCTACTACACTGTTAACATATGCCAAAATATACAAAATATTAACAATATTATTCAAGTCAGAAAATTTAAAAGATTAAACATATTGTTTTTCAAGTTCTAATTTTGTATTTGTGCTTGTAAAAATTTTATTTTGCATAAAGATCCGCTGTCTAGTAATCATGTTAGAACCAAACACAAAATACTAACGAATCTAAAAGAAGCTTCCACCAAAAAAAAAAAAACGTAACTGCAGTTCTTTCCTTAATCAACGACATCAAGACATGTAATGAATAAAACAAACGTTGTAAACAAATGTAACAAAAAGTAGCTGATAATAATCAGAGAAGTTGATGCGACTATAAATAAATAAATTCTCAATAAAAAAAAATTTTTTTTAACTAATAATAAGAGTATAAAATAGATTGAAATATTCTTATCGGGTTTTCATCGTGTTTCATAATACGATTAATATCTGGATCGTAAACTATTCTATCGTTCTTTGTTATTTATACCGTATTTTAATGAAGTAAGAAGAAAGTGAAACGAAATCTCCGGATGACGATGCATCGTGATATTTAAATAGCGATTTTTTAAAAAAAATCAGGAATAACGAGGCATGCGTTATGCACGCGCAAGATGCACTTACGTATATCGAGATACCTGAACGAGGCGAATAATGATCGGAACGCGTGTATGTATATCAAGTTCGTTAGCCTCGCGTTAAATTAGCTAGTTATAGCTAGTCGTCAAACAGCTAATTAAATATGCTAAGTAGACTTTCGTTTGCGATCAATTTTTTATTCTCATCGCAAAGTGCAACGTCCGATTATAACTGAAACGGTAAATCGCTTTGCGGCTTCATTTATTATATGTAAAATCAAAATAATATATCTTTATTTGCAGCTTGGTATTTTGGCATACTTCTGATCTGGTAGCTCTGGTGTGATTTCATTTAAAGTTTTTCTAATGATGCAAAAGCATAGATTTTACGACAGCGTATTGTCGATTTTTGCTTTAATTTGTAACGTTTGCATATACAGTGTGTAACAAAAATAATTTCCTCAGATAATTTTAAACAGCTTTTTCCTTAGCCAAAATGTTAGATAAGGCTTTGTTTAAGCGTTATTAACGAAAAACATCGATCAATCAGAGAGCGAGTAGAGCGAACTGGTTCCGGCGCGAACTATGGAGGGTCGATACTACTTATAGTTGAAGCATACGCCAAGATTCGTCCATTGTACTTGCGCTCTGATTGGTCGAGGGTTTTTGTTAATATCTTGTTAACAAAGCCACACTTAAAATTTTGGCTAAGGAAAAAGTTGTTTAAAATCATCTCAGGAATCGCATCCTTTAAAAGACCAGCAATTTAGTTATTTATTTATTTATCTATTTACTGAAATCAGATTAGTTTAATCGAAGGCGATTAGTTTAATCGATTGATGAAGATAATCTTCAACCATTGATTAAAGAAAATTAATTGTCGAAAAATCGACAATTGATTTAATCGATTGATAAAATTAATTGTCAATTATCAATCGTTAGTTTTCAAACTAAATATGATTAAAATTTTAATTAAATTAGATATTCCGTATAAAATTATTTTTACTATAATTTATCAAATTACTTACTTCAATTTGGCGAACAGTGTAATTACAGTATAAAGGAGTTAAAAATAACGTTTAGAGTTTAATTTATATTAATTTCAAAAAGAATGTTAGTTAACAAATTATTGAATTGACTACTAAAATTGAAATATATTTAATCGCCAGTAGCAATGAATGACTAAAGTAGAAATAAATATACAGGGTGTCCCAGGGTTTAAGGATTAAACTTTGTCATTATATTCTATGACACTGAATAAGAAAAAAATGTTATGTAAACATAGGTCACATAGAGCTTTATTAAAAAGTTAGAACAAAATTACGGAATTCAAGTAATATAGGAATAGTAACCGACTTGCTGTTACTGCAAGCATTGACTGGAATAGATCAGCAATTTTATGTTCAGTGTACTTATGTAAGCTGTGTTTACTGTGACAATGTTAAGTAGTAAATACTATTCGAGCCAATGCTCGCAGTAACAGCAAGTCGGTTACTATTCCTATATTACTTGAATTCCGTAATTGTGTTACAACTTTTTAATAAAGTTCTATGTGACCTATGTTTACATAACATGTTTTTCTTATTTAGTGCCATAGAATATACTGACAAAGTTTGATCCTTAAACCCTGGGACACCCTGTATATATGAATAACTACTACGGTGGGGTCTCCATGAAATTTTGAAACAAATGAAGACCTAATTAACACGCATTTACAAATTTGTAAGTACTGTTCAACCAAATAGAATTTTAACTCTATACTTCAGTTATAGCATAGACAAATACTATTTTGAAATAGTATTTCATTTAGTGCCGACTTTATCTATAAATAGTATTTACTATCTACTCAGAAGTACGTTTACAAGCGCTAAATGCGATCGATTGTCAGTAAAAAGAAACATAATTACGCTTTGCGCTTCTAAAAGCTGAAACAGACAACGTTTAGTAATTTAGTCGAGTGACAAGTACTTTAATAATTGACTATGTATGAACATTAAGATTTTGTCGAGTAATTCAATAAAACAATATAGCTACTTGCTACTCGATTCAATTACTACAAGTGTCTGTTACAGCCCTTAATTAAAGTTATCTTATAATATTAGTTACAATTAACAGTAGACTCTGATGTAATTCTATAATCTAAAAAAGAAATATTTTTACATACATAGAATTTCATCGTAGCTATTTAAGGGTTAAATTTCCTTTTTCTGAATGAGCTCTTATTTTAACCGCAAAATCTTTCCTTATGAGATTGAAATATTACTTTCTGTAGATCCATATTTTCGTTTAATTTTGTGGGTAAAGTCATTTCTCTGTAAGTATTTTTAATAAATAATTCTTATTGCTGTACTGAATTTATCTAAGAATCAAAAGACTTCCGTATGTATACGCATACAGGTATACGCTAATATTTATACTAATTTACTTATGAATATTAATATACATGTAAATATTAATAGTTTTTATTAACACTTAAACATATTCGTAAAGTACGAATAATAGTCTCTGTCCGTTAGTAAATGTATATATACATATATTATTTTAACTATTAAAATGATCCAACAGTCATGATATATTCTTTAATACAGTACTAGTTACATCGCGATTAGAATTCTGGGTTACTGCAAGATACAAAATTGAAATTTCATTGCGCAGGAACGAAAAAAATGAAATGTCTACTTATTAAATACAGTTAGTTTATAATAAATAAAATACGAAATCTATTTTGTAAATAATACAACTGCTACCAAAGATAAAATCATCGAAGCAAATACGGCATTGGACGTTGCGGAATTACATGCGTCTTCCCGACAAGCTTTACAGCCTTCTTTGTCGTTGCAATAAGTATCTGCATTTCCCTCAGTACAACCTCTTACTACTACTTCTCGATCGCCTTCTATAAACAAATAATAATTAACATGCGCTGCTAATTGAATATGAAGTATTCAATAATAATTTATCTTCTCCTAAGAGTAGGTGTATGTTGCAGTTACGATAAACGATAAAAGCGACGATGTGAATAGGATGGAGATACAGTGTTAACTCGAAGAACAACGCCTGGGTTTGATCTAAAGAATGGATTTCTCTGTCCTCACTAATTCTTTGCCGATGCGAGGCTCCTCGCTTCGCCACAGCCGCCTCGGGTTATACAACGGAGATGGAACCCGACTCGAAAAAGGGCTGCGCTCGGTTTTGAAACCCAGTCGTTCTTCGAGTCAACAATGTACAGATGATTTCTCCCTTATGTTCTAGCCATCTCGTCGCTCTTACCGTTTATCGCAGCTCCCATATAAACCTACCCTATCAGATTATGCTTGCACAAAAATATTCTGTAATATACTATTACCCACCTTTTTTGGTCTGTTGATAACAAAACTGTACCGAGTTCTGTGCAAATGGCCTTGCAAGCAACTGATCAAGTAAACCTCTCCGTTCTCTGTTAAAACTCGGCGGCTGCGTTGTTTCAGGTGGCTGCGTTGTTTCAGGCGGCTGCGTTGCGGCAGGAGGTTGCGTTGTGGCAGGCGGCTGCGTTGTGGCAGGTGGTTGCGTTGTGGCAGGAGGCTGCGTTGTGGCAGGAGGTTGCGTTGTGGCAGGCGGCTGCGTTGTGGCAGGCGGCTGCGTTGTGGCAGGCGGCTGCGTTGTGGCAGGCGGCTGCGTTGTGGCAGGAGGCTGCGTTGTTTCAGGAGGCTGCGTTGATACAGGAGCCTGCGTTGTGGCAGGCGGCTGCGTTGTGGCAGGAGGTTGCGTTGTGGCAGGCGGCTGCGTTGTGGCAGGCGGCTGCGTTGTAGCAGGAGGTTGCGTTGTGGCAGGCGGCTGCGTTGTGGCAGGAGGCTGCGTTGTGGCAGGAGGCTGCGTTGTGGCAGGAGGCTGCGTTGTGGCAGGAGGCTGCGTTGTGGCAGGAGGCTGCGTTGTGGCAGGAGGCTGCGTTGTTTCAGGAGGCTGCGTTGATACAGGAGCCTGCGTTGTGGCAGGCGGCTGCGTTGTGGCAGGAGGTTGCGTTGTGGCAGGCGGCTGTGTTGTGGCAGGCGGCTGCGTTGTAGCAGGAGGTTGCGTTGTGGCAGGCGGCTGCGTTGTGGCAGGAGGCTGCGTTGTAGCAGGAGGCTGCGTTGTAGCAGGGGGCTGCGTTGTAGCAGGAGGCTGCGTTGTAGCAGGAGGTAGCGTTGTGGCAGGCGGCTGCGTTGTGGCAGGTGGTTGCGTTGTGGGAGGCGGTAATGCCGGACACTCTTTTATCATTTCATCCGACACTGATTTACAATCGTTTTTATCGTCCGGCTCGCATTGGTAGCATTTTAATGCTCTACCTAGTTTGAAAATTAAACATGTATGAGTCCAGCCTAATTGTATTACCTATCTGACGTTTATTATGATTAAATTATTTAGTTATTTATTTATCTATTAATGGATAACACCTTTTGAGGTAGTATACAAAGAAAAGAAATGTATAATTTCATTGTGTCTTTGGGTTCGACCCGTAAATAAATAAATAAATAAATAAATAAATAAATAAATAAATAAACAAATAAATAAATAAATAAATAAATAAATAAATAAATAAATAAATAAATAAATAATATGCTTCAAATAAAGATAAAAGCACAAGGACGTTATAATAAAGATGAAGAACCTTAGTTCGGTTTATAAACCGAGATGTAGGCGGCGGACGTTCATGCATTTATGGCGATTTTAAATGAATTAAATATGTGAAGATGTGCATAGATGCAAAAATACGTGAAATATCGAAATAAAATGCAATTTATAATATTTACATGGTAAAAAACACTTTTATTTAAGTTGGTGTTCTTTTTCTATGAATTTGAAAATTTGAGTTTGCATAAACATCCGCAGTCTATTTATAAAAGAATGAAGCGAAGTGAAGTTACTAGTGTATTGTAAAGGACAAATTAGTTCTAGCACTTCCGACTACCATATTGCTCAAATTGTATTCCTAATTAAATATAACAAAGATTTTAACAAAGGTTGAATACTTTACCAGACGGTAGAGAAAGGTATCCGACGATGACCAGAATGAACAAAGCTTTGTACGTTCCCAGCATGTTTCCAAGACTGTACTTCGTAGAACGTTTTCACTGAGACTGCTCATACGCAAGTGATACAATGCTTCAAGAAACATAAATACTCTTTCCATGCTTATCACGATAAAGTTTACGCTTATCTGAATAGAGACCTCCAATCAATACCATTGCCTTGGTGAACCGCGATTAACGCATACGCAAAAAAATTTAGATATCGTAGATCCGGTGTTCCCCCCTTTATCTGCCATTCCGACGTGCTCATCTTACGATCTTGTGCGTTTGCGAAAAAACGTTATTGTTGCAACAAGACACACGTTTAGCAATTTCATCGATTAATCAATGCCTCTTCTCAAATAGGTTATAAATTAATGAAGTGTTTAAAATTCCAAACCATCAAAATTACCTGTCTTTACTTGTTTCTGAGGACACAATTAAATATGGTCAATTTTGGAAAGATCAAGCGCTACTTTTCGTTATTTTTCGAATTAACGAACACGTAATTACATACATAAAAATTATACAAAGGTTATAAGTACACGTTACCATACCATATTACAATTTGTTTCTTGTTTTACTGTGAAAACCGTTCAACTGTTATTGCAATGCCGACTTTCTCGTCGACTCTGTCATGTTGCTTTATCGTGTTAGTTATTTTAAATCTGCGGCTGTAAGGCAAAACGATATGTCACATTTTCAAAAAATTTGATTTTATGCTATAACTCAGATCTAGAAAGTAAAATTTATATTTTTATCAGAGAAAAAGGTTTCCTATTAAAAACAAGAATATGAGAACATTTGAGTAGATAAAACGTTAAATGCGAATACCTCGAAAATAAAAACATGCGACATGCATTGGTTTACTTTACAACCGCAGAAATATCAGTGCATCTACGTTATAGACAGTCACTGAATATATGTAAGAAATGCGTTTCATCGATCGAAGACCGCAAGATAAAAATTGCGACAGGTGACGAGAGTAAACCATGTCTTTGGAAAGTAAATTCTGTTGTGAATTTATATCTTCATACATATTAAGAAAATACGATGCACTGTTATGCCGCATTATCTCGCGATAAACCGCTAAGCAAAATACTGACTCAACCTAATCTTCGCCCTTTTGCCCAAAACGCTGACTCGAATATTTGGCTCCAAGAGAATACCAAAGATACGTGTCTAGTGACACATCCACGAGTAAAGTTCAGATTTCTTTTGTACAAAAGCACGATATAAGGAACCCTCTGCCCGAGCCGGGGGCATTCTCGAGTACACCGTGACTGTGTTGAGACGCGCAAAACCTTGTAAAACGAATACTTGTTTTCTGTTTGGAAAAAAACCTATTCTAATAAACTTCAAGTTATTAAGAATTTCTTCACGGCATAACAGCGCGAAACGAAGCATCGGAATTCGAAGCAATGTTTAGAAAACACTGGTATATTTTTATACTGGCGAAAATGGTCGAAATAATGAGCTAATACACGGAAAAAAATGGTTTAGTCGATCCAGCAAATCTATAATTCGCTGGAAAAATGTTGATGTTATAGCTAAGCAGCTTTGTTACTGCAGCAAAGAAATTGTATGTAAAAGCAATCTTGAACTTATTGATATAGCAAATCTAGTTTTGCTAGCTGAAATGATCTGTTACGGCAACAAGTCAGTTTTTCTATAATTAATTCATGGAATGCTTTTCTTCAATAAATTCCACTGTACAACACGGGTCTGATTTTGTAATCTTGAATAAACATTTCTTATAGATTTCGACGTGTTGAATATGAATCTGCAAACCGTTTTTTTCCAGAACGTACAGTTTTTGAAAAATCAATTTTGAAAAAAATGACAAATTCTCAACTTTGGAATTTTTTTGTGCTTTTACCGTAATAGTTGTTTAGTTGCTCTTGGTACGAAATAATTCTGTGGACTCTCCCGAATAAAATGATATAAATAGTTAGATTCTGAGCATCGAAATAAGTTTAAATAACAATTAAAGTGAAAAGGACACCCAAAACGCACCCATTTTTGCTGATATTCTTCACTTTATTTCAAAAAGTAAGGGTCTAGGAGAAAATTTGACCATACCACGCGATAGAGCAAAACTTTCTACTAAGGAAAGCATCAGGCGAATTTCCAAAATTATTTTTGTTTTCAATATAGAAATAAAATAGTTTGGCCAAACGCGCGGCGGCGACAATGGTACTCAATGACGGCGCGGCGGCGCGCGCAGAGGACACGCCTCGCTTGCCGCCTCGCCGCGCCGTCATTGAGTACCACTGTCGCCGCCGCCCGTTTCGCCAAACTATTTTATTTCTATATTGAAAACAAAAATAATTTTGGAAATTCGCCTGATGCTTTCCTTAGTAGAAATTTTTTTCAAAATTGATTTTTCAAAAACTGTACGTTCTGGAAAAAAACGGTTTGAAGATTCGTATTCAGCACGTCGAAATCTATAAGAAATGTTTATTCAAGTTTACAAAATCTAAGAAAAGTCAAAATTTGTCGAACAGTGTTCTCTAGAAATGTCCTTTGATTGTCACAATTAGTTAACATTGTAAGCAACATGAAAAAGAGAATGCAAAAGCCTCAAACGTCCAAAAATTCCAAAAGATGGTATAGTTAATATTGGAAAAACTTATTTTCTGACATAAATATTTGTTACGGGCCGTTAGCAGGTACTGAGCATAGGCCTAGTTTCATAGGGCTTCCGCTAGAGTGTTCTCGTAATAATCGTCTTTCTCGTTAGTGCCTGATCGCCCTGTTCCTATATAAGACGAGTTCTGAAATAAAATCCGACAGCTCAAGGTTCAAGTGAGCGTCTGGCAGTGTAGATGTACTAAGCAATGAAGTAAGTTTTCGTTTATCCAATGTTCCAATGGTCCAAAACGAAAATGGGAGTGTCGCCCTGGCCCCCTTCTCTTCTCTCTCCGTTTATAAGATCTCGCAATAAATATTCCATACATACAAGCATTGTTGGAGATGTATCTAATTTGTATTGTTGGAGCAACTAATAAATTAGCTATAATTGGATCTGTCGTATACTACATTTTTTTTTATGTAATAGCAAAATAATTAGCTACATATACTATAGTCAAAATCATCTCAACAGGCGGCTCAGGGTCACGAAACCCCTCATGCGCCTTTCTGGAGAGTGCCTCCACCACGGCAGCTCCCGCGCGGACGCACTTGCCGCGTGTGCAAATATCCGTGAGTGGACTCTCCTTCCTCCTTCCCCGACGTCGCGTCGCGTCACGCCGCGAGGAAACGGAGCGGTAAATAGGGAAAAAGAAGGACGCAAGGTGAAGGAGCGTGGACTGAGTGGAGCGACATAGGAAGAAGCGAGAAAGGTAATGGGGAAGGAGAGTTCGCTCACGGATATTCCATACGCGGCAAGTGCATCCGCGCGCACGGTGGCTGCCGCGGTGGGGGCACTCTCTAGAAAGGCGCGTGAGGGGTTTCGTGACCCTGAGCCGCCTGTTAAGATGGTTTCGACTATAAGCTCTATTTTCTATTGGTTGCAGTATTGAATCATCTTTGCTGTACTAACAGATCGAACTTCTTGTAACCTCAAACTTTATTTGCTACAACAATCAGCTCTGTAACTTAGTTCTGTAACATAGCATATTAGCTGTCCGTATATTACGGCTAGAGATTTGCTAGGCTAGCAGGATTTTTGGCTGTCACAGCAAATCTTTTTCTTCCGTGTAGTGAATAATTGTATTAAATATAAGTAAGTTCAGTATCGACGTGGTTATCTTTTAAATGTGATATCCGTGCAAATAGAATCGATATGATAAGCTATCGTCGCGCAAGTAATCCTTGTAAGCATTCGACTTTATTTCGCTACACGTGTTAATTCTAATTCTACGATACAGTTAAATTTCTACTTTTGTTCGAATCGTTAACAATAAGTTTAAAAAACTAAAACCCGCCTACGGAAAAAAGTTAATAAGTTTAAAAAATCTGTTTATGCGAAATAACATTTTTAGAAATGTATATGATAAATCTTGAATAAACTATGTCTTATTTTTTAAATATCGTAACTTTAACTATATTTTTGATATTTTGTATATTCTGACATTTCTGAATATCTCGAAATCTGCTGTCTACCGATCACCAATGTTGCAGTATGATATAGAATTTAGTAAATCCTAGTTTTTACAAGAAAAAGATTCGTTTAATATATTTTCTCTAATGATTAGACTGCGGTTATGATTAGACTAGCGAAAAGAGTCCCGTAAGACGTGAATAATAAATGTTAGGACTTGTCGGTTTTTAAAAACCGAGTTTGGAAACCGGTTTTAGATTTTGAAAATCGGTTACAAATACTAAGATTAAATTGAAAGAAATGAATTAGTTATTTAATAAAAAACGTTAACATCTTGCCATACAATAGTTTTGAGCTCGATTATAATAATCTAATTGTATTACACTCAAATTAATTCTTATATGAATTAAGAAAATGTTTGACCTGCGGATCCAAAAAACAAATAGATAGAAGCCATGAAAAGGTCAATTCAAAGATTTTATTTGGAGATGTAATTTTATTTAGGGCCTGAAAAATAATATGAAATCCGAATTCTCAATATTTGTTAAAACTTCAAGAAGGTGATAATTTTTTAGTGTTCATAATAATTTAATTATTCACTGTACAGACTCTAAAAATTGTAAAAATTTCAATTACTTTAGCTTTTTAAAGTACTTTTCATTTTATTATATTTTTGTAGTTCTGTAAATCTTAAATAAACTAAAAAAAATCTTCAAATGACTATAAATATGTTTTTATTGTTTGCAATACACTAGACTTGTTCACTAGACTTTTTCTAGCTTAATTACTAATCCCGTAATCATACTCCGTATTTTATCAGCTCCCAATTCATACAATACTTCTAATTTGTCCTTTTCACATCCCGTCTTTAGATTTCAAAACATATACAAAGAAGTCGCTTAGAATTAGAATAGCATTATTTCCCTTTACACGCGATACTAAAACGTTATTCAAATAATTGCTGAAACACAGCTCGAAAACTAAAGTGCCTGGCAATTGTAATTTATTAGAGTCTTGTACGCTAAGTTTACTGAAATAAATTATTATTCTAAAAGTCGGAATCTAACAATAGTATCAAGCGACTGAAATTTTCCATACATCAAAGAATGGTGCATCACGACAAGTTTATGTAGTATTGCATAGTATCAAACATAGTATCAAAGTGAACGTTTCCAAGTCGTTATTGCTTCTGCAAACGCGCACATTCAAAAGTTTCTTTATCGCGCATTTCTCTTTTAGCCACAGAAAAGAATACTCTTTGTTGTGCCTATTCTCAGAATGGTACGTAGGCTCATAAAAAAAACAAACCGTGTGCAATCTTCAGATATCTACCGATAGTAACATTTGCGTTATCATGAGAGTTGTGAAAATATTTTATGAACAATCATAAAGTTTTGTAGTCACTTTATGAAGAAAAAATGTGTATCGTCAAGTGTTAGACACCAAGGTTACTTTGTAAGCTATAACGCTTATTAGTCGTAATTAAAATTACTGTTGGATGACTAATTTTATGTTAGTTCTCAATCGATAAAACGTCACGCTGACGTAGATATCTTAAAAGGCTTACGTGCAGAACTTATTTCAACGCGCAACTATTAATTTATTGTGTCAAGTCGGTTGAACAAGTTAATTGTTGTAATCGAAGAAGTACCAAAATATTTGTATATTATTAATTATTACGTGGGGTGTTAATTTTAACCGAAGCATTCAAATTGTGTCCGCTAATATCCTCTCAGAGATAGGTGTAAAAAAAAAATTATAGGTTCGTCTATAAAAAATTCAAGGTAACCAAAAGTTTTGAAAGAAAGGGTTGACAGAAAGTTTGCTCTAATTATCTTGAAATTCTCTTTGAAACGTTTTAAACTTGATAAACAAATTTTCGATCGGGCAACTAGTAACAGAGTAATCTAAACTGATCACTAGACTGCGGATTTTATTCATTTATGACAATTTTAAGTAGCAAAAAATCTGCGAGTTTGTTACTACATGCAAAAATATACAAAATATCAATAATACAATTTAAGTTAAAATCTTTGGAACATTAAATGTACTGTTATTCGATTTTCAATTCGTTATTTGTGCTTGCAATAATTTTATTTTGCAAAAAATCCGCAGTCTACTGATCACTATATGTATAGACTGCGGATGTTTATGCATTTATGGCGATTTTAAATGTATTAAAATGCACAAAGATGTGTATAGATACGAAAATACATGAAATATGGTAAATAACATACATATTGTGATAGTTAGAAGGTAAAAGACACTTTTATTTAAGTTGCTTTGCCTTTTGTATGCCCCTGAAAATGTGAATTTGCCTATTCATATAGTTCACCCTGTTATACGAAGCCGATTAGAAATTGGGTCCTTGATGGCATAGGAAAATTTTCAGTGATCGATAATATGACAAATAGTGTTCTTACTTTGGTATTCAAGAATTCTTAAAGTACTTTGAATCTTGAAGTAGAATATATGATAGCATATCGGTGGTCAAAATCGTCATTACTAATGACAATGATAAGGCTCGAGACAGAACAAAACGCAATTGTATTTGATTGATGATTCAAGCGAAATCGAACTGTAATCGAATTGTGATCGCACTTATAGTGTGTTTCTCTAAAATACCGAACCGGTCAAAAAATCGTATCGTGTAAATTAGCTGTAATAGTTTATAGTCATCATAAGCCAGCAGCATTCACAATCTGTTCACGAACAGTATGACAATTCAATTTAGTAAAAATCATCTGTTCGTGTATCTGTTCGCACTCGGTTTTTCAATAGTTCGTCTAAAGGTGGGTACTCACTGGTGAACAGTTCGCGAGCACTGTTCGCATACAATGTTTGCAAGCAGTTCGTAAACTTTCTATAAACACTAAAAAAAACACTACGTCATCCCTTCACAGATGTTACACGAACTATTGAGAACCCGTATGCGAACACGTACGCGAACAAATGATTTCTACGAAATTCAACTGTTATATTGTTCGTAAACAGTTCGCGAACGCCAGTGAAGAGGCACCTTAAGTGAATTGATTGCGTGGTAGTTAACGATTTTAGAAAACTTATGAACAGCTTGGAAACATTGTGTGCAAACAGTGTTCGCCAACTGTTGGCTGATGTATTATACTATTATACGTTTATTATAGCACCACGTATTTGACAAAAATGAAATCCTGCAGGAGAGCAAAGATACTAACTCTCATCTTAACTTTGCATTGCAAGTGATTTCAGTTAATTATATAAAAGAGCGCCAAATGTTTTCTTATTTTTATAATAAAATCATACGATGGGGTAAAAGTAGACATAGAAACCCTCAAAATCCGAATTTCGTTAAAAATGCTAATACATAGTATTAGAATGAAGGTATCGATATCTCGAAGGATGAGAAATTTCTATTCATAGTAATTAGAGTAATTTATTTCTAACAAACACAAAACTTTGTCGTTACAACTATAATGCTGTTTTAGATGGTGAAATCATGTCTTGAAAAAAAAATCTACTTAATCAGTGTAAGCTACTTACAATATATACCTTATCATTAAGTATTAAAGAATCTCCCAATGGCCCCGGTTTAATTTGACCCAAAATAATTACCCTGAAAAACATAAACGCGTTCAACTGAAATGTGTTATCGAATATGAGTTATCTTATAGTATATGTATAAAGTATAATTGTCTGTTATCAAAGGATCTTGGAAATAATCAATTAAATTGTCAACAGATAGTAGAACAAAGTTCGAGTCACAAAGATAATCTTGATTCGTTCACAGCGGATGAAATGAAAGTATTACCATCTACTGTATGTTAATGCTTAATCTGTAAATTATAATCAAGAAAATACCAATTGACCTTGATTGTCCATAATCAATATACTTAATTTGTCATTAGTGAGAAAAGAGCAACTCGCTTTCCTTGTCTTTCGAGTAAGTATATTATACGTTTGACCCATAAAAAAACTATTCGCAGAAGGAACGTTTGAATTGGGTGAAAGTATCAGTAGAGAAAGCCTTAGCTCATTGTTGCTTCAGGGTTTATTTCGATCTTTCTACCGAAGCACGTGGTGTATTCTAATAGATAGCCGCAGGTTACTTGAACACTGATCTTTCATATGCGCAAATTGCTTAGAGCTCGACGCAAAGAAATCCATAGGCAATTTCAACAAGAATCGATACTCGACAACCGAGTTGAGTTTGAACGATTTGAATCGCAGAAAAGTTGATCCAGTAAATCCAAAGTGGCAGATGTAGAAGTCAAGGTACATGCCGTTATGTCGAATAAACGAGAAAATTTGCTATTAATAAATAAGGGAACAGATGAAAAAATAAGTAGGTTGCGTTTAGCTCCCAAACATCCACGATATAAAGCCGCGTACGCACACTGCGAGGTTGCCTCACGAGGCTTGGGCCGCTACCTTCTTGTGGAGTACGAAAAAGAAGCGAGGCAACGTTCCCAATCATCCATTTTGCGTTTTCTCACCTTTTTCTCGTACACCGAAACAATGTAGCGACGCGAGTTTCGCGAAGCAGCCTCGCGCAGTGTGCGTACACGGCTTAATATCAATTTAGCTGAACGTAACGGTGAATATACAAAACTTTGTGAACGCTGCTTTCGGCTGTTACCGATTCGGCAAAAATACCGAAACAGTCAAAAAACTATCTTGCGAACTGGCTGTTAAAAGTACAATCAAGAGCTGTGTCCACGATCCGAGAACTCGGCACGATTTCTAGTTACGAGAAAAAGTACCTAGAAGTTGGACAATGAAAACGGGAAATTCGGATGAAAATCTCAAACGAAAACATGTTACAGAAAATTCTGCGCGTCTCATTTTTCGTTAACTTCTACAAACAACAACAGGATAAACAATTAGTTACCAAAACTGTGTCCAAGATCTCGGACCGAGTTCTCGAACCGTGGACACAAGGCTTAAAGTATAAAGCACGATTGACTGTCGCGTAGATCTTGCTGAGGAAGGTAGCCATTGACGGCCAAGTTCAGAGTCAACTCGACGAGGTTCGGTCTCGCATTAAAATTGCAAAACGAGATTCCACCAACATTCCCTCTCCGTCCTTATCGGACTTTCACTCCAATCATACCAATCGCGTAGATTTACGCGCGCTGACCGTCGAAATTCATCAACGCGCTTCGAACCTTTGATCGACGAGCCTTTCCTCAAGATTCGAAACCGACGAAATTGGTATTGATCACGCGAATGGAGGAACCATAAGAAAACGAAGGCAGAAAGCCAAGCCATATTACGTCGACGTATTCGGGAAGCTGTTGCATATACACGTGTGAAGTAACACGAGCCCGAGTTGTATCGAAACGGCCACGTGAGTGTTATACAGGGTGTAACAAAAGTGTTGCACGTCCTTGATAGAGGTGATTCCTGAGGTGATTTTAAACAACTTTTTCCTTAGCGAACATGTTAGGTGAGGCTTTGTTAACGAGTTATCAACGAAAAACATTAGCCAATCAGAGAGCGAGAACTGTATGAATTTTGGCGCGGGCTACAGCCTACAGCTATGCGTAGATTTAGAGTAGTGATGGCGATATTTTGAAATTGTATCGATATTTGGTATCGATACGTATCGACAACCAAAGTATCGATGCACATAAAAATCGGGAATAAAACATCGATATTATCGATATTATCGATACTGTAGATATCAATACATACATACATACAATTACATTAGAATTTTAGAAATAAAAATCAATATTCGTTCAAATTAAGTGTTTTATTTACAATAAACTTAATTGTATTTAACATTTTAAATACAGTAGCAAAATGACGTCAAATTGAAAGACTATATGATTATGCTAAAACTTCGATATACATAAATTATGTATCGATACTGGAATATACAGGGTGTAACAAAAATGTTGCAGTTCCTTGGAAAGGTTGATTCAGATTGATTTCTGAGGCGATTTTAAACAACTTTTTCCTTAGCGAAAATGTTAGATGGGACTTTGTTAACGAGTTATTAACGAAAAGCACAGACAAAATCGGGGAGCGAGTACAGCGGATTAATGATGGCGCGGATGAAGACGGGCCAATACTACTCACAGCTAGAGCCCGCGCTAAAATTCATCCACTGTATTCGTGATTCCATTGGTCGATGTTTTTCATTAATAACTCGTTAACCCACCTAACATTTTCGCTAAGGAAAAAGTTGTTTAAAATCACCTCAGGAATTACTTCTTCTAAGGTACTGCAACATTTTTATTACACCCTGTATATCATCACATTGCTAAAATATCGATATTCATAAATAAAGTATCGATACTGGAATATATCGTCACATTAAACATCGATACAAAATATCGATATTTAGTTTGAAAAGTATCGATATTCAAAATATCGATACTGTATCGCCCATCACTAATTTAGAGCCGATCGGACACGAGAACCCCTGTCTCGAATGCTTGAATACACGGAGCCCAGGAAGTCCGCCTCAGGTCGACGTCGAAATTCAACGCGCGTCGTCTAGCATAAAATGCGTCGTGAAAAATCCAGCGCACGTTGCAACGTCCGTTGAAACTGACGTACGTTGCTGTGTGCGGACTCTCATATATTCCAGTGTATTTCAAAAACGCGCGTCGCATCGGCCGCAACGCTTAAACCCAAAGCAAATCGTTTAACCCTCGTGTGCGCCCAGCGGAGGCTGTACGTCCGTCGAAAATGACGCGCGTTGCGACGGGCGTAATTTGTGCGCTCGTGTGCGCCCGGCCTAAAGCTGACGGGTTTACGTTCACTATCGCGCAGAGAAAGAGGTAGCCTGCTGGCCAAGTTCAGGGCTAACAAGATCCGATCCAGTCGTACCTTTTTCCGTCGAAGAACGAGCGCCGCGCCGCGCCGCAAAAGGCGCATCTTCCGCTCGCGAAAAAGGCACAGTAAAACTTGAACCTTCCTTTGCCGTCGAGATACTCCCTCTTCCTCTTCCTCTTTCTCCCTTCGGTTCTTCCTCCTCTTTCCTCGTCGCCACGTTTGCTTCTATTTTCTTCGGACCGGACCACCATTAGATCCTTTTATTCTTATTTTCAACCTCCGCCCTTCTCACCCACCATTCCGCACCTTCTCTCTCTCTCCTCTCTCTCTCTCTCCTCTCTCTCTCTCTCTCTCTCTCTCTCTCTCTCTCTCTCTCGCTCCTCCGTTTCAGCTACGCGCTACGCTCATTCCCTACGCGACGAACTTTACCGTTCGCTTCTCCAGACGGAGTTATTCCTTCTCTTTTTTTTCAACGACACTCTGTACACAGGATTTCGCGAGCTGAATAGTTGACACACCATTTGTTCGAATGAATAGTATTGACCTGCTTCGTGTAAAGGTTCATTCAGGTGCGTCCAGTAATTCAGTCGAGTGGCAAATACTATGCAGAGATCGTAAGTTGCCAAATAAACTAAATTAGTTAGGTAAGTTTCAGTCACACGAATTGTCATTATGACTTAAGTCGATCGCGTCAATTTCTTTAAGCGATGAGCTTGTGAATGTTATCGACATAGCTAATAATAACAGCTGGTAAAACTGAAACTGATTCAACTCATTTAATTCATTCGGTAACTTACGATTTCTGTATAGTAGCTACATTGTTTTATTAAATTTTAGTATTCATATTAAGCTGTTGCAGATGAAATGGCCGTTTTCCTTAACAAATGCTAGTTTAGTTTTGTATTAAATATGTAGCAAAAAATTCAGTCTAAAAATCTTTCACTAAGTCATTGAAAAAAATTTTTAAAATCGCATGTCACACTAGAAGACCCATTAATTGAGGAAATATGCTTTAAGTTTGTTAAATAAGAGTTTAACTGTTCGGAATGAATGTTCCTTTCAAACTTTTATCTACTATTTAAAATAATTCATAGATCTGTAGCTTGGACGTAATTATAGGGTAGATTAGAAAACAGCCATTTCATTTACAAGAACCTTATACATATTGAATAAACGTTTCTGAATACTAATTCTAGGAGACTTGCAACCGAAGCGTTCATTCGCTGAGCAGTTGATCCTATAACGTATAGTATAGTAAACAAAAAAATTACCACTTTTCCTATTCATTTTATTTTTATCATTTTTTTAATATTATCTTAAGATTTAGTATGCACTTCATACATATTTTCTAATGGAAAATTAAAAGCTTTGCAATACCCAATTAAAATTTAATTCATTCAACTGAAACATTAAGTTTTTTTTGGAATTTTAAATAACTCAACACATTTTTCTAAGCCCGACAGAAAACAGTACTGAGCGAAAATTGAGATAAAGTAGATGGAAATAGTGAAAATGAAATACGAATGCTATTTAGTTGAGTAGTTACACTAGTTACTGTCGAATAAAATATTTTATTTACGATATTCTCAAACAGTTGAAGAGATACAAATATTTCTATTCTAAATATCTATTTGCCCCAGCACTGCAAAAAATTTACTACTTATGAAAAGTAATTAAAAAGTGGATAGAGTATCATATGAAAAGTCAATGTCATTTCAAAACTTGTTGGTAATTATAATAATAATAATAAT
This sequence comes from Perdita meconis, assembly GCA_030770465.2. Taxonomy (NCBI): domain Eukaryota; kingdom Metazoa; phylum Arthropoda; class Insecta; order Hymenoptera; family Andrenidae; genus Perdita; species Perdita meconis. The sequence goes on from JASKOS020000007.1 coordinate 8,106,562, forward strand.
AATAATACTTTATTCAACGGGTTAAACAACCCTTTGATACAATAGATTATACAAATATCAATAACAGTTTATACAGTTATATTTACAAACAAAAAAAAATAATAACAGATAGATCACTCTTTTAGCAAAGATCTATATTAATGTAGTTCGCAGCATATTGAGTGAGTCGCCGAACAAATCAATATTGTCAAGGTATAAATCTGACAAATTACACAAACGATCACTAGAATTGTGATTGCCGAACAGAGATCGGTGAAACTTGATGTTAAAAAGTCTATAACATCTAGAGTTTCAAGCGAGAATATTGAAATTAAGCTTATTTAAGAATAGCAGGACAATTTATTAGATCAAATCAGATGTGATGCTTATGTTTTCAAGCGTCAATAAATTGTTATACAAAGGTAATTTTAAGTTGTTGTAATAACCATGCAGAGTTCGGTGCTGTTCGATTGCAAAAAAGGATCGATTCCTAAGAATACGCGTAAGAGCATAAAAATTAAACATTCAAATATTTGAATACTAGCTTTTGCCCGCGGCTTCGCCTACGTGGATTTTCTTTTATAAGTTGCGTAATTTTTAAGCTGTGTAAGCCGCTTGAACTCAGCTATTATATTAATACCAATTTGTTAAAAAAAATTTTGCAAAATATTATATTTAAAAAAGGGTATAGAAACCAACATACAAGTGAACACAAATCATATATCAAACATTCAACAAAAACGAAATTAAAAAGTAAAATTAGAAATCAAGAATCAAGTCAAACAGTATAGTGTCTCCGTAAGGAAAATGTCACAGGTAACGTATGGTTTTTGTAGGTCTCGCCGGCTTAAGATCACCACTTATATGTACATATTGTATTGTAATGCAAACATATCGCGTTATAAAAAACTATCGACGTCATCCAGCGACAACTTTATTAAACTCTATGAAGAATTATGTCACCGTTATTTTTGTTGTTCTTTCAATCTTTTTAAATATAGTATTTTATTAATCGATTGCTTAATTAATTTCGTAGAATTATTAATATTTGTTACTTGTTTTTTTTTTTTTTATTTTATGACTTTTATATTTTGTATATTGTAGATGCTACTTTATATTCAAATCAAACACAATTATAATTGTTCTTGTGAGCAATAAATCAGTACAATGCAAATCTCGAAGTGTGTGTAACAAACATAACGTCTTCGTAACTTAACCACTGAAACGATTTCAATTAAATTCGACACAGAGGTAACCTGAACATAGGATACTCGGTTTTCCATTTTTTATTTAGTCCATTTTTCACACTTTCGGATTCATAATATTAGTAAGGATTCATAACTAAAATCAACCGAAAAAATGGTTACACATTTGCCCGCTACTTTAGTACATACTACCTTCGCGGAAGAGTCTGGTTTCGGCGACTCGCAAAGTCGCGAGGCGCCACGGCACCTTACGAGGTTTCGAAGCTCCGAGGGATACGTGTAAGTACTTACCTTGGTCGCATTCCCCTCTCTTCTCTCGCCAACGTCTCCTCGCGTGTTCGCACACCCCGCATCCTGAAGCACCTTCTACCGTCTGCATCCTGGAATGCGGTTGTTCCACTCTATACCGATACCGCCGCCTACGTTCTGGCCTACCGAAGCCGTTCGGGTACGCAACCGCGGTTATGACGTAAGAAACAGGACCTCGGCGCGATCCTCCCGAACATTTCGGGAAGTTAACCCGTGTTCGATTACGCGCGACGAAACTCGTCCGACTCGCTTCGCAGTCGCAGAAGAATCTCGTTTTTCGACTGTTCGCCGGCATGAAACGTTTTTACTAGCCGCGGAGCGATGAAGATATGCTGCGTGCAACGACCGAGAATATCGATCGGCGTACGAACGCGTGTACCGTTACGACCATCCATTTGCACACCGCTTTTGATTGCTCATCGGCGAACAGAGGCCACGTAAATTGGAACCGTGTCGCCGGAAATGGGGCTTCCACCCGGAACGAGGAACGACGAGTTCGATTCTAAACTGTCGAGCGAATCGAACGATACATATTAGAGCTATTGATTATGAGATACCCGGGTGAGATACCCGGGTATATGAAAATTACCCGTACTACCCGGGTATCTCACGGGTACCCGGACACATGAGATAGACAAGAATTTCATGCCGAATTAAGCCGAATTGAACCGAATTGAGCCGATAGTTTTTCGGTATGTGTTTCTGGATTTTAAAATAGAGCGAGAGAGAGAGAGAGGGGGGAGAGAGAGAGAGAGAGAGAGAGAGAGAGAGAGAGAGAGAGAGAGAGAGAGAGAGAGAGAGAGAGAGAGAGAGGACTAATTGTCAACATAACCACGGTCCATTAAATTCAATTTTCATCATGTATACAGAATTCATTTCATTCTGAAATTTTTTTTTATTTTTAAAGCCACAAATACGTACCGAAAATCTATCGGCTGAATTCGATTCAATTCGGCTTAATTCGGCATGAGATTCTTGTCTATCTCATGCGTTCGGGAACCCGTGAGATACTCGGGTAGTACGGGTAATTTTGGTATACCCGGGTATCTCACGAGTACCCGGGTACTCGGGTATCTCACTCGGTTCACTTGAAAACTCGAGCCCTAATACATATCGATATGGAAAAAGAAACTGACGATTATCGCTTAGCCTTTTCGATTACATTTTCAATACTTGTGCGTGAAACATCTGATAAACGGGTGAACGACGTATCCGTATCCGTAAAGAGTAAAGACTGTACGTTTACGCGACGTAAACGCCGACGCTTTACTCAACGAAGCCGAGGATCCGCTTGAGTTATCTCGCAGGATTCGCAGAGTTACAGGTCGAATCTAGGCCGATGTCACGGAAGAAGACTGCTTCGCACCGGTCGTTTGTTGAACTCGTCTTCTATATCGTGAAGATCCGGTGGATCCGCGAAACCGCTGTCCTCGTAACGAGTACATCGCGATCCCGGTGACCTTGGAGGATGAACTGGATGTACGCTACAATGAATGATCAAGATCAATCACGGGTTAAAACACTTGAGATTGTCCGCTACTAGTTTCTTATTCGATATCTTTATCGCTGTTACTCAACGAAAACCTTTGAAATTGTAGCGGTGGTCGATCAGTGCGTCAATCGATCGTATCGCACGTATTTAGGCGTTATCGGTGAATCGATAGCAGTAGTAAAACGTTCGATGGAATGGCGAGAGGCTACTGCGAAAATCGATTAGAATTCGGTATTACCTAGTGCATCTTGATGGACTGGTCTCCAAGGGCTCGTCGTACCTACGCGAAAGCATCGTGAAGTCGCGATGCGCTGCTATCATTTTCTGCAGCCGCGAAATTATCTCGTAATCGGGCGTGCAGATTGGTTCCGACAATAATTTCACTACGGAGACACGGAAGCTTTGCAGCTGAAACAGGAAATTAACGATTTGCCAGTTGCGATCGCGAGTCGCTGCCTACCGCATAACGTGTACTGCCATATTTAGTTTTCTCTACTTTTTCTTCTGCGAACAGAAGCGAGGCTTACAACGAAATATCGAATTTTCCGCTATCGACGTACATACATGTGATACGACGCACAGCGGAACGAATTGCACACATTTCTGGACATGACTGTCTCACATATGATTTAACGTATCTTCATCAAACTTGGTAAAAACAAGTGCATACAGTGTGTCCCTCGAAATTCTGGACAGTCGATTATTTCCTAATCTATTATAGATACAAAAAAAGTCTTTATATGAAATTGAATGGCTAAAGGGGGCTGATTTATTGGCTGTAACAATTTTTTCTTATCATTATTGTTTACGGAGATATGAAGATCAAGTTCGGTTTTTTAAATAGGATTATATATTTTTTGTTTGATGAATTGATAGTGTGTTTCAAGACGAATTCAGTAATCATTAATGTATACACCTTTTTTCAAATAGTTTTTGAGATATTACGCGTAAAAGTTTACTAATTTTCAGCAGAAGAAAACCTGCTGGAATGGGAAGCACCGCAGGTAATCCTGAGTTTTGGGTCTACGGGCCTACCGCTCCTATCACAGATCCTTTGTATCTGTTTATGATCCGTTTCAAACTTCAAGCACCGGCCGAGGCCCCTTGCGGCTCTTCCTACTCTAGCAGGTATTTTTCTACCGAAAATGAGTAAACTTTTAACTGTAATATCTCGAAAACCATTTGATAAAAGGTATACACATTAATGGTTGTTCAATTCGTCTTGAAACGCACTATCAATTGATCAGATGAAAAATATATAATCCTATTTAAAAAACCAAACTTGACCTTCATATCTCTGTAAACAATAATGATAAAAAAAAAATTGTTACAGCCAATAAATCTGCACCCCTTAGCCATTCAATTTCATATAGATTTTTTTCGTATCTGTAATAGATTAGGAAATAATCGACTGTCCAGGATTTCGAGGGACACACTGTACGTAATGAAGTATTATTAGCATGAATATTGTTACAATCAAACTAATTAAACAATAATTAAACAATGATACAAATATGTGCATATTGAAGGAAAAAAATTTAATGAATTCAAGTAGCTTTAGTATATGTAGATTTGACTTGCATACGTATTTCTGTAATAGAAGGAACTAACGATTAGCTGTTATCACGCGCCATTATCGCATGAATCTACTATTTAGTTAATATTGTTCTGCGTATTAATTTTAACCGTAATTGCTATTGATCCTTATTTCACTTTTGCTTTCGTTTCATGTACAACCAGTGTTATTAATTCTTGCCCCTAGGGAAAAAATGGGATGAGGAAAAGTGCCCATTTCCACTGTATATACTATGTATACAGGGTGTCCCAAACTCGACGCGGGAGCCGGAAATGGGAGATTCCTGGGATGATTCTAAACAACTTTTTCCTTCGCAAAAATGTTCTCCGAAGCTTCGTTAACGAGTTATTAACGAAAAACATCGGCCAATCAGAGAGCGAGTACAGCGGATTAATAATGACGCGGACGATGGCGGGCCAATACTACTCACAGCTGGAGCCCGCGCTGACATTCATCCACTGTACTCGCTCCCTGATTGGTCGGTGTTTTTCGCTAATAACTCGTTAACAAAGCCCCACCTAACATTTTCGCTAAGGAAAAAGTTGTTTAAAATCACCTCAGGAATCATCCTTTCCAAGGAACTGCAACATTTTTGTTACACCCTGTATACTTCAGTGGGAAATGAGCATTTTTCTTCGTCGCATTTTTCCCTAGAGGCAAAAATCAATGGCACCGATTTTACCTTATTGTATCAACGTAATGTAATCATCATTGGGTTCTACCCGTATAAAATAAAGATAAAGAAAAAATAAATAAATAAATGTCATTCATAAATAAATAGATACTGTCGTTCGATGAATCTCGATGTAATATTTGGAGCAAAATGGAGTCGAACTAATTTGATCATTCAAACTTTCAAACGAATGAATACATTCGTACCTGAGATTCTCTTTTAGTGACATCGGAAAGAGTCTGCTTGACCTGCGCGAGTTCGTCTCGAAGAAGCTGCAACGAATGATCGTTTATCGATCTCTCCTGCTCGACCGTCTCTGTCATGCTCCTCATTTGTTCCTTCAATATCGTCAGCTTCCTATTGCATCGGGTCCTCAGCATCTCGCTTTCGACCAGACGCTTCTGCAGCTCCTCTATTTTCCGACTTCGCTCCAACGCGGCTATCTGCTTCCAAGAAACAGTCGTCGACAGGGAAACGGCTGAACGGCTTGGATCGTTTTACCGAGCGGAAAACGCGATGGAAGTCTATATGTACGTACCTTGTAATCCGCAGCTTCCGTTAATTGCGCGCTCAGTTCACGGCTTCGTGATTTCTCTTCCAGAAGCTGCGCCTGCAGACGTTCGATCTGCTTCGACAGCTTCTTCGCCCTTAAAACGAAAACCTTTTGTTGATCCGCGGATACCGTAAATTTATTAATTCGCCAGTGATAAGTAGATTGCGGATTTTTATGGAAAATAAAACATTCAGAAACAAATGTACTGAATTGAAACTTGAATAACAATACATATGTCTTTTTTTTAAACATTGTAACTTGATATTTTATATATCGAAGATTTTTAGAATCTCTAGAATTGTCGTAAATGCATAAAATCCGCGGTCTAGTGATAAGTAAACTGCGGATGGTTATGCATTTATTGAAAGGATGAGTATGGATGCAAAAATACATGAAATATCGAAAATAGAATGCAGATTACAAAATTTAGAAGGTAAAGCACACTTTTATTCAAGTTCTACTTCTTTTTCTATGCTCTTGAAAATTTGAATTTGCATGAACATCCGCAATCTAATAATGAGGAATACATTAGAGTCTTCATTAATTGTTCAGGCTCTCGTGGACTTGACTATTAACAAAGAACCATGGTACACACCGAAGATTCGCCTCGTCCCTTTCGTTTTGCAATAACGATTTCATCCTGACGCTGTCTTCTTGAAGAGATAGTTTCCTGCGAAGGAGGTCCAAGTGAAGATCCCGACGCTGCAATTGCTCTCGAAGCGTCCTTACGCGGCGTTGCAATTGATACACCACCGAGGTCTAAGGAAGAAAAAAGAAGCGAAATCTCTGCTCGTGGTTTTTATTGTCGCGCGATTTGGCTAGCGTCTCTAGATTTCTAAGCAAGGCCGCATTTATCATAAGGCGTAATAGACACAAGCTGGGGCCTCATTTTTTATTGGGCCACATTTTTAAGCTTTGCTCCACATAAATAAAATAAAGAACAGTTTATTTACAGTTAAAATGCTTATCATTAAGCATCAGATATTCTATTTTAAGATTAAAAATCTCGAAATCCATAAAGTCTCGAAACTAAAATCTGTCAATCTCTAAACTAAAAGTTTAAAAATTCTTGTAACTTCCATTTGTAACTCTTCAAATGTACAAATTGTTCTTTAAGGGCCTCATAATTATGTTACGCCTAGGCATCTGAAAGTATAAATGCGGCCCTAGTTCTAAGTGATAGTAAATCTACAAGTCTGTATACGTATTCGCGTGGATGCACGGATTTACGAACGAAGCGTAGCGTTCTAGCGGAAACTACGGAGCTCGAGATCTCTAAGTTCGTCTTTTGCTACCAAAGGCTTACTTCTTTCATAGAAGAAAGCTCATGGAACGATCGCTCACGTCGAATCCTCGGTAAGGTGATGTAGTTACAGTAAGAGCACTGCGCGAGTAGAAAGCGCGCAATTCGCAACGAAAAGAAACACAGAATGAATGAAACGTTAGAGCTACGTTCGTATTAAGAGAGGACAAACGTAGGCGATTTTTCAAGTAATCCTCACCTTATCCACCAGCTTGTCGGTTTCCAGCCTAGCCAGCTGCTCTGCTCGCACCAACAGCGACTCCGTCTGAAGATCGAGTCCCATATCCTCGGAAATCTCGTCCATCTGCATTATTTTGCCCAGTCGGTCCAGGAACGTCGTCATCTGGGAAAGTAATTACCAGGCGATCAATCAAAGACTTGAATAGATTATCCTAAACGAATTACCGTTTGCTTATCCCTTCGCAGAGTTTCTTTCGATAGCTCGCAGCTGGTCAACTCGGACTCCAATTTGTGAACCTTGCCTTCCAAACTCGATCGTTCCTCTTCCAAGTTTCGCATTTTCGACACAGTAGTATCGATCATTTCGCTATGTCGATTAACCGATTCCGTGGCTGCGTTCAGTTTCTCTCGCAGATTTTGAATATTCTAAAGAGAGAGGAAACATCATGCGTCTTTATTCTGCGCGAGTCGCTCGTGGCAAAGTAACGAATCAAATTGAAAACGTACGAGAGCATGATCTTTGTTCTCCGCCAGGATCTCTCTGATGCGATCCTTGATGGCGTTTTCGTGAGATTCGACGAATCTGTTCGGTCCGCTGACGAGTATCGCCAGGGATTCAAGGAGGTGCCGTAACTCGTTCTGCACGCACTGCACCTTCTCCTCTCGATGTTTCAGATCCTCTGAGGAGAGGAGTACGGTGATTTAAATCATTAGGGAATTCTACGCGACGCCAGAATGTTAGTTTCTTACTCCAAGATTGTTAGTTACTTTCACGGATAACAATTCTATAATATAATTTGGCTCAACTCGATTCGAGGACGAACCAAAGAATTGTACAGGGTGTATAAAAATTATATGTCACGACCACTATAAATTTAACCACTGTAAATTTTTGGGAATTACCCCATGGGAAAAGTAAAAAATGGGAATTTCAAGGTCAAATTTTTTTTGCTCATTGTTCCTTTGAGACTTTTAATCCTCTTGGTGAGTATTATGCAATACAATAAACAAAATTTTGACCTTGATTTTCAAGATCAAGGTTAATTTTGCGACAGTTTTCTTACATCATTTTCCACCAAACCGAAGGTGTAGAACCGCGCTATAGTGGTCGTGACATATAATTTTTATACACCCTGTACATACTCATGGTGGAAGTAGACAAAGTGTCCCATTCCCAAAGACGCGCAGTGGTACAGAAGCAAGTGGGGCAACAAACAGCCAATCGGAAGGGCCCCTAGATAGAAAAATCAAATGTGGCTGCTGCTCCACACTGCATGCGCGAATGATAATTGGTTTGCAGTCTGGTTTAGGGGCTCTTCCGATTGGTTGTTCTACCATCTATCATCCAGCCGCCATTATGCGCAATGACACATTACCTATTTCCATCATGGTTGTACTGTTCAGCGATAACATGTTGGCCGGCTACCTACAAGCTAAAGCTGCGGCGGGGAAGGAGGAATCTTGCACCACATGATCGGCTCAGCCAATAATAACATTCTGTCTGACTATACTCCGAACCAATTCAACAGGCCGTTCAAGGTCACCATTTTGTGTCACTTTTTTCAGAAAGAAATTATGCTACGAAGGTTTCTGTACCCCTGTGAAATATGTATTACGTGTTTAGAAGACTTCGTCCTCGTAGAAAATACCGTTGTGGAGATTTCGCTATTAGAAAACAAGACGAAAATCTAACCTTGAACGGCCTGTTGAGCTGAACTGGAGTGTAGGGGGCGCCACTACCTAAAATCGGGTAATGTGAATGGACGATTCCTCTTTCTCCGCATCAGTTTTAGCTTATAGGTAGCTGACTAGCATTTTATCACTGAACAGTAGAGTCTAAGGAGAGTGAAACAATTGGAAAGTGTTTTGCAATACGATAGATGAGACCAAGAGTTTTAAATGATGAATTGGTTACTGTTATGAGTGTAAACAGATACATTGCACACAGTATCGACGGTAGACGATAAACTATCCTTTAGTGTATAAAGATGTATAATGGTGGAATTTTTGCGATTGAAATGAATTACGTGGAATTTTGATACATTAAAGTTTAGGTTTTTTTTTTTAAACACAGGAGATAAACCTTTTAGGACCTTTTAGGATCTTTTAAGTAAACCTTTTAAATTTTCCTGCGTAGCTTTAACTTTCTAGTCGTCTATCTATGCTTTATACCTCTTCTCATTTTGTACACTAATGGGAATTCTTTCTCATACAATAGATACATAAATAAATAAATGAATTAATGAAGTTGACTCGAAATATAGATCAAACAAATACCGCATAGTGCGACGGTTACTACCTCGCAACTGGCAGATCAAACCCTCCTGGTTCGATATATTTCCGGTCGCGCTGGTTATGCTTCTGTTCGCGTTCACCAACTTGTCCCTCAAATCGTTCAGCTCCCTTTCCGCGACCCTGTACTGCATCTCGAGACACTCCTTATCCTGACAAATTGAAGGAATCGATCAATCGGAGCGTTTCTCGTCGACCCTACGTCCGTCTACCTGTCTTGCACGATCCAAGTCGATCAGTTGGTTTGACACCTGTCTCTGGAGTTGCTCCTTGTCGGCAATAGTACGATCCAAAATGTCGCGGCAGTTTCGGAAATCCGCCTCGACGGTGACCAATTGCGCCTCGGCGTTCGCGCTTTTCACACGAAGGCGGTTCGCTTCTTGCGCCAACTCCTCCGTTTTGTGAACGACGATCTCGGTGCTGGGATGAACGGTTTCACAGTACTCGATGTTCAACGCGTGCGCTAACTTCCGCGCGAAGTCCTTCAAACGTGGACGCAAACGTTATGTTTAGACACAGAATTTTTATGCAAATGCATATTTTTATAGGAAACAGATAGACCTAAACTAATGTTCCTAAGCAATCGGACCGAGACACACATTCGTTTGTAAATAGGGGCTTCTAAACGTACGTTTTTTATTTTGTATTTTTTGCGTAATGTATATGCTTTGCACATTTATGCTTAAGAACATATACAATATTATAGATCATATAAACATTATTTAAAAGCCTTGAGGTGTTCGTCGAGCATTAGCTATGGCACTTTATATTTCGAACTCAGAAAATTTAGTACGATTTCCTTAGTAGTAACGAGAATAGTGTATAAGTACATCGAAATATCTCTGAATGTATTTTAAAAAATGCTGAAAATGAACTGTGACCCTAGGCTTAACCAAGACCGTTCCTGCGTTGTTAGCTGCCCAGGTGAAAAAACTGCCGCCCTTGTTAATTTAACATTATTTAATTAACGATTACAGAAGCAAAAGCAAAAAGTGATTCAACGCTCTTGTATACGAGTAATATTACAAACATTATATATGAGCCGTTTAGTTTTTATTAGTTATATTTTTATTTGTTTGGTGGATAACTGAATCTACAAAACGCACACAAAAAAGTTCAGTGCAGAAGTACCAAAACTCAAAACGATATTGAATAAAATCATGATTTACCTTGATTTTTTTAAAGAAAACAGCATTATTGTTTTAAAGACATTTGTATCAAAATAACAAATTTTTCACTTTATCCTTCAATACCGAGTAATCACATTTTTCAACTTGCGCCACTTTTCCCTTAAACGGTTCAGATACAATTAATTTCGTTGAATTTTATTTGTCTAGAAGGTTAATAAGTATTTCTTATTGTTATTGTTCTTACTGAAAATTTTATGTACAGTACTGTTTCGATATAAAGACAATCTTACAGTGTTGACTCAAAGAACGACGCCTGAGTTTCATTCGAAAAAGGGATTTCTCTATCCTCACCCCTCTTTGCCGGTGCGAGTCTCCTCATTCCGCCGTGACCGAGATCGAACCCCACTCGAAAAAGGGCTACGCTCGGTTCTGAAACCCAGCCACTCTTCGAGTCAACACTGTACGTATAAAAAACGGTCTGCAGCCGCTCCTAGATTCGACCGCCCAGGTGCAATGGCATCTTTTGCATCCCAGCCAGGAACGGCCCTGGTCTTAACTCTGCTTACGCTTGCGCTAATTATATCCACTGTGTATCTTATATCCGTTCTTCATAGGGTTACGTCCGTACAATGAAATAAATAAAAATAAAAAGAATAATTATCGTGAATAAACATTCGAAGTCTAGTTATGTTTATAAGGTGTAAAGACGAAACCTGGAGGCTCAGACGAGCGCGCTCCTTCTGCTGGACTTCCTCGGAAATAGTTTGCTCCAGGTGTCGAATTTTCTTCTCGTATTCCCGGATCTTCTCCTCGTGATATTTCACGTCCCGCTGCAAACCCTGTATCGCGATCTCGCTTCTGCCTTGACTCGCGTAAAGATTTCTTTCGCGCTCCTCCGATTCCTAGTGTCGGGAGAAATTCCCATAGTCACAACGAGGAACGCGAACGGAGAACGAAAGATCAAAAAGGATTAGACTATTAGAAGACAGAGCACAACCTGTATGCGTTTCTTCAGGCTCAAAACGACAGCATTTTGTCTGGCAGCCTGCTCGCGTAGCTGATCCGCCTCCAGCTGCAGCTCCGCGATTCGCTGCTCTCGAGACCTGAGGAGGCTCTTGGTCTCTTGCAGCTAGACGAGAGATGCACGAATTAATGCGCGATCCGATGAACGAGAGCGCGAACGGTTTACCTCGGACATTAGCCTGTCACGTTTGTACTCGAGAGCCGCCAACTCGCTCCTCAGCGTGGTCGTCAGGTCGTGGGTCATAACGTCCTCCTGACAGATCTAGATCGAGAAATCCGTGTTCGAATTTCAATGGGAGAAACTTGCCACGTTATTTTAACGGTTCGCCGTGATGGCCGTGCGCAACACGATTCATCTCGCGAAACAGGTTGAACCAGCCGAGATCGTCGGGATGAGACGTTTTCGCGAATCGTCCCTCGACGCGAAGACAGCGCATCGTCCTTGACGTATCGTCACGGTCTCAAAGAAACTCTAATATGAACAAGATTTTCTCTGCAATCCGCGGTTCGTTTCACTCGTCGTCGACGGAACAGCCGAAGCTTTTTAATTTGGATAGAAGAGAGGAAACCGTCGACGCCGCTGCTGTCTTCCGGCCGATTTTGTTTCCGCGTCAGCGGTTCGATCGATACCGTGCATTCCCAGCACCCGCCTATTGGGGTGTCGCTTCTAATTATTTCCCACGTGCGAGAGGCTTCGGTAATTAAAGGTTCGTTAAGTTAAATTAAAGCTCGTATCGGGGGAACGTGGTTCCCCGTCGCGGTATCGAATTACAAAGAAACCCGTCGACGATTCTTCTCGTTCACCGTTTATCATTACGAATATTATTGTATTTCAACTGATAACTAAACGTGTCATCGCGTCAGAGCAAAAGTATATTTAATTAAAAGCGATATGGAACGTAGAAGAGCTTTCGAATGAAACGGTATACGCGCATTCGTAGAATTCTGTAACAACACCGCGGCTCTTAAGATTGGCGATCAAGAGATTACGAGAGATAACCGAGGATGATACAATTCACGGAGTTTTCGCCGTCGTTGGAAAATGTGTGTAACTACGGGTTGGAGTAATTTCCAGGTTAATCGAACGCGCGAGTCTCGAAGGAACATGCAAGACTAGTTTCGTCTGACCCGCGGCAGAGGATTACGTGACTCGAATCGAACTGAAAACGCGAAACGGAGACGCGCCAACCTGGCTCCACTCAATCCAGGTACATCCAAACACGAAACATGCTATGAAATTCAGAAACACGTTTCTGTACAAGGACGTCGATGTAGTTCAAATGTTGCTAAACGTTGCCATTGATTAGATATTTGAATACTTTACTGTCCACTAGAATGCGAAAAGACTCGGTACTTGTATTTAAACAATTTCGATTTCTGGTTATTGAGAAATCAGAGACATTTACACTGCAAATCCAATAAGTGCTTACAGCTCTTTACACATCGCACGCACATCGATACGAAGCAATCGCTCCGATAAAATCTCATCTGGGCCGTTGGTTTGATAAAATGACACGTATCAAATGTACCTTCTTGATGAGGTAACGATCGCTCGCGTCGACTGAAAATCAATTTTGAATTTCAATGTCCGGGTTAGCCTCTAATGTTATATTAATCGTTTAATAATCTACGAAAATTTACAAGTAGTTTAACCATATTGTAAAGCAAAAAACATTTTATTAAAATTCATTGATAGTGTGCACCGTCTTTGTATTACTGCAAAGTGCAACAAATACTTATTGCAACGATCTAGAAATGTAGATTTTTGTAATTCTCTCAGTATATTCAGAAATTCTGCTTGTACTCCGATTTGTACTTACGGTTATCGTTTTTTTTTTTTCTTTTTAAAATCATGTTTTGTTTTTTTTCCATTGTTATATTTTTATTTTGTGTTTTATTGTTGTTCATCCATCTTGAACTTTTTTCTTTTTTTTTCGCTTGTGTAATAAAGAATTCATCCCATAAAAACCAAAAGAAAAATATTCGAATGTTCTGACTATTCGAATATTCGTAACAGCCCTACCTTGCACCTGCATCTCCGCAAACGTGAATTCAAAAAGATTCACGCTTCCTAATCTTAAGCGTAGAGGAAAATACAGAAACGCAGTGACAACGAGGTTTATATTAAAAGAATCTCTATTCACAGTCGAATGTCATCGTACTCAGTATGAATATTATAACTGCGTTAACCGTCTTTGCATTGTCGCAAATACCTTTTGTAATGATTTAAACTTCTTTTCTGATTCCCTTACGGCTTTCAGAGACTCTGCGCACAAAACAATACGAAATACAACCTAATTAAACAATTCATGCCGATTTCTTTTGTAGGCATTATTGATTATTTATTGTTCAATGTGAAATTGGTTATATGCGATTCCGTTGGTTTCTGTCAATCGAGTTAGTTTGTTAGTCAGTTGTAATTTGTAATTGGTACGGAACGGTCGAGTATTTTAATACATTTCTGAATTATCGGCATCCTACACTTTTATATTTTTATATTTATTGTTATCTCTTTTTCCTTTTATATATTTTTTGTATTTTTATTTTTTATATTTGTTTTTGTGTTCATTTGTATTTTATCATTTGTATACATTGTGTAACATAGGGTTCATCCCGTTGGAAATAAAATATTATTATTATTATTATTATTATAGAATGTATTTGTGGAAGTGTAACGAAAGTCGTGAGTGGTCGACCGAGGCGGAGGGAGCCACCGATAAAGGTGCACGACGACAGGTAGAATCGATTCTGTGCAACGCTATGGCAACCAAGCCCTTCGTTCGCGCGCGAGTCAATACGTTCGCAAATCGCATGAATGCGACGCGTGCAAGCACGTGTACGGTACGCGAATCAAAAGGGAGAGTAACGACGTGACGAAACGTTGTCTTCTCGTCTTCTCGAAAGCGACAAAATCACACCGATAGGGAAAAAATTCTCTTTCCCCGTGCCAGCTCGGTCCTCTTTGCGAACATGCACTCTGTAACTTGTCATAGACAAATTTTGTTCGTCGACAAGCGAAAGCGTGAAACGCGTTCGTCTAAAAAAACAAAAGAAGGTTGCTGCAATGGAACGAAAACGTGCAGGTAATTGGTGGTCGCAGAGGTTTTTAACAAGGTGCGCACACGGTGAAAAACATTCGAGTGAGAAGCGGTGATCGTGCGTCGTTGCTCCAATTGATTTGGTCTGCGTTTAACGAAGAAGACCTTTCGAGGGGACGATATGCAGAGGGTCTCGAAAATTTGAAGGTCCTCCTCCGCGATGTCCTTGATTTCTTTCGCGTTCTTCGTCTCCTCTTCGCTCGACATCTTGACTCGACCGCAAAAGCGATTCCGCGTTCACCACTGTACTGCTATAGGGTTTACCGCGCCTGCCAGTTCAACTAGAATTTACTTTCTCCGTCGACATCTTTGACCGCGTCTTTCGCTGACGATCCCGATCGACGCAACCTTCAACACCGTGGAAGCGTTTCCGATGAAAACACGCCGTCGACACGCCGACGGCTCTTAATATACCGACCACCTTACACGCGTACGGACCTCGAGACAATCGAAATCCATCGATCCATGGAAACGACTCCCCACGAGTCCCGTAAACGTCTTCAAAATGGCAATATAGGGTGAAGGACTCATATACTGAGTGTCAGTATATGACTTTAAGAAATAAATCTGACATTATTGTATACTTTTTGTATTAAATTGTTTGATTGCTAATAAGTTCTGCAATGCAATTGACTTTTTTGGAAATTCATTATCTGGCTTCAAAAATTCTGCACATAAGGCGATTTGCAATTTGGAACGGCTTATACTTCTTTTTTCTTTCTCCTTTTTTTAGACAGTTTTAGTTTTGATTTTAGTTAATATAGTTATAAACAATTTTTCTATTTTATCTATATATTTATGTATTATTTTTCTTTTTATTTATATATAACAAAGAGTTTATCCCGCAGATGAAACAAATAAATATTATGTATTATATATAAATAACCAAACGCATCAATTTATATATGTAATTATTATGATTTAATACATTTAAGTAAAGGAAAAGTTGTTTTTAACACTTTAAACTAGGGATGTTCGATTCACTTTGAAGAATTCTATTGAAAAATCGAAATGAAAAAATCGATTTTGCCAGAATCGGTTCAAATATCGTGAATATATTGTGCTATTCGGAAAGTTTGTAGCGCTTTTGAAGCTTGAAGAGTTGAAAATTTATAACTTAAAATCTAAAAAATAGAAGATTTGATGCTTTGAAATTCTGAAAGCTTCAAAATTTGTTAATTTAAAGCTTGAAAGCTTGAAAGCTCAAACCTTAAAACATGAAAACTTGACAGTTTGAAACTTAAAAACTAGGAACGTGAAAACTCAATGCTTCGAAATACTGAAAAGTTTTAAAACTTGTAAATTTGAAGGTGGAAAACTTGAAAGCTTAGAGCTTAACGCTTCAAAAGTTGAAAGTTTGAAATTCAAAAGCTAAGAACTTGAAAGCTCAAGTTTAAAGCTTGAAAAGTTGAAAGTTGAGGCTTAAAAACTTTAAACGTGTAAATTTTATGCTTCGACATTCTGAAGGATTAACATGGAAATTAGAAGTTTGCATGATTTTAAGCTCGAAGTTTGAACGTCATAAAACTAATGTAAAAAACATCGATTCCCGATTTTTATGGTGAAGAAAAATTCACTGAAAAATTGAAGAGCAGAAAATCGATTCAACGAATCGATCTTTTAATGGAAAAAATAGATTTTCTGAAGAATCGAATCGGAATCGAACATCCCTACTTTGAACCTTCAATTTTGTTAAGGGGAGAAACCACGGTGACGGCTGAATATAAAGGCTATTTCCAGAGATTTTGTTTTGCAAAATCGATTATATTTTTTCCAAATCTTTAATGTTTTCGAAAAGTATATTTCTTAAACTACTTTCTCTACAAATTTGCTATAAAAATATTGATTTTTTTCGTAATAATAACCAGCGTGAATAGCTGCCCAAAAGTTTATAGAGAATGGGCGCACGTGTAATTTTTCACTGCAAATTCTGAAATGAAAACTCATGCGATTTTCTTAAATTCTGAAACAATAGCTTTAGTTACACTGCTTTTATATTAAATAGAAACTAACTATATCCAATCGAAAATTTCGTACATGCAACTGAAGCTATTTTCACAAAATTTTCTTTAACTTTGACTTAAATTTTCTTTGGCTTTGACTTCATAATATTTATTTGCTTTTTTAAGTAAAACAGCATCAAATTGCAATAAATGGATCCTTTGCACTAGTATCTTCCGAAACGAAACAGTGCAGTGTCACGATTTATCTTTCAAACAATACGTCTCAACAATGCACAGTTGCATCACTTTGTTAATTATAAAAACAATCACATTCCGTCTCTCATCGCTGACAATCTAACCGACAATAGAACTTACATCCGCCTTTCGATACATTATCTATTTCAATAATTATATTATCTAATCAATATAGAAAGTAGTATGTACGTGTCAAGATTAATATAAAGATGAGTTTACAGTTTATAATCGTATAATTCTTCCTAGGAAAATGAATATTGAATTTTGAAAAACATTTAAAAAAAACTGTTTTTATGTTATTGATTTCTTTAAATACCCACCAAATTTCATTAAATGGAATTTTATCATTTCAATGGAATTTTATTATTTCAATAAAAAAGCTACAGGGACCATAAAAAGCCCTGTGATTCGGTACCACGCTTTGAAATCTGTGGGAATAAAA
The DNA here is from genome assembly GCA_030770465.2 of Perdita meconis. NCBI lineage: Eukaryota > Metazoa > Arthropoda > Insecta > Hymenoptera > Andrenidae > Perdita > Perdita meconis. Next base: position 8,124,015 of record JASKOS020000007.1, read on the forward strand.
ATTTAATGCATTGCATATTATTTATTTGTAATTACAGAAACTTACGAAGTCCCTGTAAATCACAAGCAGAACATAAAATAAATCTAATTATCTTATAAAACTTCCTGTCAGTAGATCTGCAATATCGACTGAAATATTGATCTATTGATCCCGTTCTGAAATACCGATCTGCTGAATTTTTTTTTTTGATTGAAAAAATAAAGTCGTAAATACAGTGCATATTTTGTACTTACATTCTAATTACATATTATAATTATAATTATAAATGATAAAAAATAAACGTTGTGTATTGTTTAATAGATTGTATGAAACTTTGATATAAAATGTACATATATAATATAAAACAGTGTAGGTATATACTTAACTTTTATGTAATTCAGTCTTTGTTTCAATCTCTTATGGGCTAATATTATAATATTCAAAGAATTCGTTAAATATTTTAAGTGCTTTTTATAATAAACGGAGGTTTCCATTTTGCTTTAATTAATTTATCAATCATTACCTTTCGTTGTGAACTTATACATAATTTCAATTTGCGTAAACTACGCTGCCATCTATGAGCCGACATACTTATTAAGTAAACTCGTGCGTTAAAATGGCTGCACCCATGCATTGTTGTTTCCAGTTGTTTCATTTTGCACAGTAAATATTCGAGATAATACACGTTGCTCAAGTTTGTGTAAAATGCTATTCCGATTTTGTAACCTATGCTGTAAGAACGTCGACACGTTTACAAACTTCTCAAGGCACTATGTAAATATATTCATGCCGCAGTATTATCTTATTATCATTTGAGTCGCGAAATAACCTCATAAATCTTTATGTAGGCGAGAGTGCTAATCCATAATAATCGAATAGAAGAAAATTATGACAACGAAAAGCCAATAAAGAATGAGAAAATACCGATAATATCATGTAAAAGAAAGTCGTTCAATTTTTACAAGGGTCAAAGTTACTCGAAAAGGGAAAAGATACTTCTGGCGAGCCATGGATGGAATCATCGTAAATCCAGAGGCGACCATTTCTTCATACATCCATACGATATTGTACTTTGCGTTGAAATTTCTTTCTTTCCACAATATTTCTCGTATAATACTGTGTTTCTTTCCAGGATAACCAGGAAGACGAAAATGAAAATTTAGGTTATGATTCGTTTCGAGATTTCGGGTTGGAGTCCTCCATATGCGATCGCTTAGATGATTTGGATTTTACGAAACCATTAGAAATTCAAAACTTAGGAATACCAAAAATCCTCTATGGTTTTAACGCAATATTGGCAGCAGAAACAGGTTGTGGAAAGACGTTAGCTTACTTGCTGCCATTGATCAATCAAATTTTGCATTGGAAAGAGATTTTACAAAGGCCTGTAAACTCTCCATTAGGTTTAATTGTTACTCCTACCAGAGAGTTAGCTGTACAAATTGGGGTTTGTAAGAATGGTTTCCATACACGCGTACGATCGACAAAACTCGATTATCATATTTTGCTGCTTCTAGTTGGAATTAATCAATTTATCCAAAATTCTTGGTGTTCGAACGAAATTGATCACTGGCGGGAAAACTAAGAAAATGATGATGAATCCCGAAGTCAACGACGTGGATATTCTCGTTGGTAGCTTTGGAGTTCTCAGTAAATTGAACACAGTTGGCATTTATGAGTTTGACTACGTAAGGTACATAGTGTTAGATGAAGCAGACGCCTTGTTCCATCATACGTTCGAAGACAAGCTCCAAGTCTTCATGAAGCGATTGCCTGTACGTAAAAACACTTGTTTAAAATTCTGATATAAAGCTGAACCTATATGTTTTAATTTTGTATATACAGATTGGTTATAAACAAGAAATGGACAACAGTGGATTTCCTAACTCGGCTCAACTCATTTTAGCTTCAGCTACTATTCCTTCCCGCTTGGAATCAGTTTTAGGCAATGTTGTGAACGTAAGTGGTACACATTCCGAATAGCGTTGAACGAATGACCGAAGTAAAGGCAATATCTTACAGGTGAATTCTTTAGAATATGTGAAAACGAAAAATGTACACAAAGTATTAGTTCTGCAAAAATTTGTTAGAGTCGGTATAAACGACAAACCAACGGAGCTACTGAAATTTTTAAAAGCTAAAGCATTGAATAGGGAGCGCGTAATTGTGTTCTCTAACACGAATCCTACTTCCTGTTGGCTGCATTTCTTTCTGAGCGAATGCGGTATTAGTTGTACAGTATTGAATGGTACTATGCCCCTATACGTACGACGAGGAAAGTACGGAGAATTCTTAAACGGCAAAGCCATGGTATTATCAACGACGGACGCAGGTTCTAGAGGTTTAGACACAGTGATGGTCAATCACATCCTGAATTATGATTTTCCACTGGATACAAGCTCCTACATCCACAGGTCAATCGAATCGTTTACAAGACAAATGTTACGCTAATAGTAATGTGATTCGATACGTGACCTCAATACGTTTTGTACAGATGCGGCAGAACTGGTAGAATAGGAACCCAAGGCGATTGTAGAGTAACCAGTTTTATTACCAGGTCGAAGGAGATCGAGTTGGTTCAGAAGATTGAACTGGCGACCAGAAAATTGAAGCCATTCCCTATTATCAACCTCGCAGAGTCGCCGGAAAACGAGGAAGAGGAAGTAGAAGAAGAGTTCGATACGGAAGATCCCGCGGAGCCCTATGTTCAAGAGATAATCGAAGATATGGACAATGTGCAAAATATTCCATACTGAAACGTAAAAGTTTTCTACGTTTTGTAAATAATAATATTGTAAAATTAACGAAAGTTTTTCGCTTTTGACGTCGTGGGTATCGTTTCTTTCCCATTTTCTTTATCCGTTTAACATCTACAAAGTTACTTGCGCGTAAAGTGTTGGATGAAGCCCTTCCAGTGACCCTCGATAGGATCAAAGACTCGACCAAATGTCGTTGCCCTTAAGATTCTTTCAGTCCATTCAAGGTTTGAATTTTTAGTTTCACTAGTTCCGATAGCTGATAGGCAAAGACGCGGGAAAAAATAAATTCAATTAGCTAAGAGGGTATTTAAGTTTTGAATTTTTAAAAAATTGATTGTTTTTCTTTTGCATTTTCTTAATGTACATTCTTAATGAACTTTGTAAATATCTGTGTCAAATGATATGCCGAAATTCGTAAAAATAATGGAATTACAGATATTTGAGAAGCATTATTATTATGGGCAGGTATATCTTCCCCGTTCTTTTACTTCTCTTTGATTACTGCATGTATATTTTTAAGGTCCTTTATATGGTTCTGAAATTGCTGATTAAACACATAAAGTTTTATGGAAACGACACAAAAACTTTACACGCAGTTATCTGGAAATCATGTTTTCTGGAATGGCTGACATGATATCTCAAGATCTAGTTGTCCGATTAACTTGAAGCTTTGAGAGATTCTTTAGCAAACCTGCCGCTACAGCAGGTACCAAAATATTTAAACAATCTTAATTTTTTCTAATTCTTTATTATGCTAGAGACAAAAAAAGAGCCTAAAATATTAATTTGAACTTTAAAGTGTCGCCAGTTTTTTAAACAATGAGATTATTTATCCCTTTTAGTAGGGACTATAATCACATTCATACTGAAGAAAATGACACCTTGTTTTTTTGTTTCAGTTCACTGTAACGGCTGGAATCATGTCAGCCATCATGACATGTTTTAAAAAGATTACCTCCTTCAATGACACGTACCTGCTGCAATTTTATGTATTTTGACTTGAAAAAAATATATAATATAGCTAAAATATTAATTATTATATGTGCGAAAGTTTAATACCAAGCAGTGTTATAATTACAAAAAAAAATTCTTAAGGGGGACCTAAAAAATGACGTTAAAAACACAAAAACCCAGAGGCGGATTTGCATATGTACAGGATAAGTAGGTTGCAGTCACGGACTTAATATTCCTAAGTCCTAGGGCGGCAAATCTTGGGCAAAAGAAATTGAAAAAGATAGTAAAATGTTTTTGCCTGTAACTGTTTATTTTTTCGTCGATAATAATAACGTAGAAATCAGTTTTAAAATAAGTTGTCTCGTATGAATAGAGCCTTAAAGTGTGTTATGCAGCCTATATTTGCGTATTTGCATTGCATATGTGAATAAAACGTAGGAAAGGGCGGCAAACACTCGTTAGCCTAGGGACACCAACTTTCAGAATCCGCCGCTGCAAATACCCCTTTAAGTTTCTGACTGTTGTCTGACATTTTCTGTTGAACGCGGAACAGAGGAAGAAGCTACATGTTATACGCGTTACATTATCCCTCGGATTCCAGAATTCCGAATTCCTAATTCAAGGAAGGAAAGCACGACCCACATGTGCGTGTCCATCCATCCGACGATCCAATGTTCTCTCGTGTCCGGCGGCGCTCCCACACTAACCGCCCACGTAAAGGCAAATAGACTTACTATAAGCCAGACCGTATGTCTAGACCAGTTTATTAGTCGCGTTGCGTTTTAGCGAAATTAAATGTGCTTGCGCACGCTGACATTCGTGTCTTCCTGTAAAGGGTGTGTCAACAACCGTGTCTCCGCGATACCCCTGACAATGAGCGCAGACTATTCGTGGAAAAATATTATCTAACATACTGAAATGATCAAGTATAAATGTCCATGATCGTTTATTTTACTTAAGACATTGGAAATGTGATCTACGGTGCTAGAGTCGCAGAAACAAAATTTCATTCGCGATTTTGTAAAGACGCATCGAACAATTCGATTGCTATCGTCAAATTTTTTCTAACGGATCGCAAGTCGTATGCAGGGTGTAACAAAAATGTTACAGTTCCTTCAAACGTGTGATTCTTGAGGTGATTTTAAATCATTTTTTCCTTAGCGAAAATATTAGGTGGGGTTTTGTTAACGAGTTATTAACGAAAAACACCGACCAATCAGGGAGCGAGTACAGCGGATTAATGATGACGCGAACGGTGGCGGACCAATGCTACTCACGGCTGGCGGCCGCGCTGAAATTCGTGCCCTGTATTCGTGCTTCTATTGGTCGTTTTTCGTTAATAACTCGTTAAGAAAGCCCCACTTAACATTTTCGCTAAGGAAAAAGTTGTTTAAAATCACCTCAGGAATCACCCCTTTCAATCCTAATAACTAAATTTTTTTTTCTTCTTAATATTACAGGTCAGTCTTATTAATAGGTTAATCCTCCTTCAGCATTTGACTATTCGCCAAATGGTGCTCATGCTGACACTTTTTTTTTTTTTTTTAGAAAAATAAAAATAAGAAATTTTTGGCTTCAAGCTCCACTTCTCAGTCTTCGCAACAGAGATTGCACATATACATGGGAAAAATGTAACAAAAACCCGTGTCTCCGTATAATTATTATAAAGCCGTGTACGCACGCGGCGAGGCTACTTCGCGAGACTCGGACCGCTGCCTTATTTTAGAGTATGAAAAAGAAGCGAGTCAGCGTGGGCAATAATCTATTTTGTGTTGTCTCATTTTCTTTTTGTGCACCGAAACAAGGTAGCAACGCGAGCCTCGCAGTATCCGTACATGGCATTAGACGGCCGGCAGATTTGATACAGGAGCAGCTATATACAGTACTGTTGGTAGACTACCGGCCGAAAGCGAGCACATCATGCTACATTGTGCTACATAACCTAACAGTGGCAGGCCTGATCAGCAGCTGATGCCATTTGGATATAATAGATGTCTATGGATTTGCCGTCAGAATCTGATGAAATCTGCCGTAGTCTGCACAGCAGCTGCCGACAGATTGTTTATAGGGAAGGGACTGCAACATTTTTCTTACACCCTGTATATTCGGAATTCATTACGGAAAGGGAGGCGAAGGTTTGATAAGTAGCCAGCAGAGTAAAGACAATGGAAATACATTAATTAGCGTGTGTAGTTGCGTGACATGTAGGACAGTGGCGTTTCAGGGGCAAATACGCGAGCTATGTGGGAAGCCATGTTGCACGAAAACAAAGATCCTTTCTGAAACAGCTCTGACTCGTAGCGTACGACGTTTACGAAGAATGCGCGGCTTGGTTCGAACATTTACAGAAGAATATCTTTGATCTCCTTACCTAGAAGTCGAGAGAAGAGAAGGAGACGAACCTTTCATTACTAATCCTTTTTTTTTCATCGAAACAATGCGATGCTCCGATGCGACCTTAATTCCCATTACAGAATCAGACGCGCGTGACCCGTATTCCAAAAGATTAATTCATCGAATTACAGTCCAGGGGAATCAGATCAGAACGTGCATCGCAAGAGGTTAAACTGTGTCAAGTCCGAGTACGAATAGGCTTTCGAACCGCACAGTTAACTATCGTTAACATCACCCGGTAAAAGACTACACACAGTAGTTCTTAACGAGATCGCACAATGGCGCCGTTTTTCCGGAAAGCTGGCCAATATGGCAAATTTAATATGCAGTAACGCATACAGTTGTTGACCCCCATGAATGTATAATGATTGCCTGTTTTCAGGAAAGTAGAAAATATAAAATATAATCCATTTCTTATACAGTGTTCTTGCTATTACCAGCCAGCGTTTTTCTTATAAATAACAAATATCAGAAAAAGAATGAAAAGGGAAAAAGTAACACTGTTTTTCAGAAGCAATTGTCTATGCAATTTTTTGTGTTTGCACTGTTTTTTGAGAAATGAAGGTGACCTTCAATTTTTTAAATGGACCGCTGTATATTTTTTTTGTTATATGAAAGCGTGTGCCATACAATTACCTTCGAGGTCGTACAAGGTCAGAATTGGAAAGACATATTTTCAATATTTCTGATCGAGCAGATTTTTACAGAATTTGCTGTCACACTGACTGCAGATTTGTTGCAGGATTTATATGCAAGGCTGTTAATAGACTGGCAACAGGATTCGAGTAGATATTCCTGACAGACCCGATGGCAGGTTCTGCTGACATGACCTGTTCGGTTTCTGACGCCAATCTGCTTCCTAATCAGCTAATGTAGGACCTGTTTGCAAAATGGCAGCCACGGTATATTATACAGGTGTTGCAAGTTCCCTCAGAAATGTGTGATCATTAGATGGAAGTTCCTCTAGCGGCCGCTAGAGTGCGTCTGAGTAGAAACAACTGTGGGGAGCGCTCTTATTGGCTCAGCGCGCTCAACTGGTGGGGAGAGCGAGACGAGTAAAGCTCTGTGATCATCTGTGACGAACTTCATTCGCACACATGCATACCATAGTGGAGTTCTGACCATGACGCCCCTAGCGGCTATCAGAGGATCTTCCATCTATTGATCACAAAAAGTCAACCAGACAGAGGTACTTTATCGGAATAACTCTATAATACACCGTGATGGCAGCCTAATGAGAAAACAGATGACTATAGATCTGCAAGCAGCTCCGTTACATCTACTGACAATCTGCTCCTTTTGTAAAATTTGTAAAGCTAACAAATTTTAAATAAAAATAATGATAGGGTGTTGAAAACCAACTGCTTTTGCACGTATAAATTTTACCCCGATGTTTTTACACATAATGCTAAAAATAATAATATCGCGATTTTTTCATGGTACAAGGCAAAACAAACATGAAAAAACAGAAAACTATTTTATTATTTGTTTTTTGTCTAAATTCAAATAAGAAATGATATTTCACTTGCAAATAGGAAATAGTAAAAACAGTATTTTTAATATTATTCAACCCTCAGCCGTCCCTCATTTCCCTAACTTCGTTTGTTCCTTGGGGCGAAACAATCAATAAATGACAACATAAATGCATCATTTTTTTTTTTATGTTAAAAAAATAAAAATCACAGTGTTTTAACGAAATGTCCCTACAAATGTCTGAATAATATGATGTTTCATGAGAAAACTGTGTCAAATTGACACAAAGAACTGATGACGATTAAGTAATTTATATTTAAATAACTTATTTACTTGTTATTCACAATTAAAATCATACCTTCATGTATTATTTATTTATTTAAATAAAAATTTACCCAACTCTGACTACCGTGAATCGTCTCGAAGGTTCATCGACTCGTTCCACGAGCGGACGCGCGCGTCGAAACATAAAAGTCCAAAGTAGATCTAATCAAATCGCTTTAATTGGAGCGCAATGCGATGAGACTGTTCAGCAGCGTATTTTTCGTGCACCTTGTTCGAATCGTTGACTTTCGAGTGGTTCGAACGCTGGGTTGACGATGTAAACAAGAGACAGCCGTAAGTATTGTTTCGGCAAGGTATTCTCCTCGTGGCGAGCGCTATAATGTACGCCAAAGGCACGCGCGTCGCAGCGCGATGGAGGGGAGATCCTCTCGGTGAGCGGCCTACTAGAGGCGAAGTCAGTCAGTTGTGCTGTGGCGCGCAACCTGTTAGCGTCGTTTCTTCGTCTACGTACGTGCATTCGCTTTTTCGCACGATTTCTCTTCCATTCGCGCGTAACCGCGTCGTTCTGCGTCCCGTCATCCTCGTTTCGGCGACGAGGAGTCTCGCAACCTCGATCCATCGATCGAAGATCCCAGCGAAAGCCGTGCGCGCATTAACTCCAGGTTGACGAACTTTTGAAGCGAACACGTCGGTTCGGTAAAAATGCAACGCGCCGCCCGACCGTTCGACTAACAACGCACGCTACGAGCCACTCGCCTCCGGTTCTCGCGAACGGTACTCGATCTGCGACGACGATGACAATCAAGAGCCAGAGGATCGAGAAATTGCAGCCGTAGAAGGGATCCGAAGCGAAGCAACGCAACGACCGATCGTGACGTGACGCGATCGGGAACGAGGCGAGTACCGCGAGTACGAGCGCCTAACCGTGGATCCGTGGTGTGTTCTATGAAGTTGCTCGCGATCCACGGTGCAGCCAACGATCGACTAGCACCGGTGAATCCGTGAATCGAGGCAACAAAGTGTTGGATTGGTCGTCGTTCTGTGAGAGAGAGCGCAGTGGTGTGTAGTGGGGAAAGAGAGTCACTGGCGAAAGAGGAAGACGCCGGGATATCGCGATCGCGAGGCGTGCACGGTGTGGATGAGTGGTGCTCGGTGATTTAATTTATTTTGTGCTGGCACAAGGAACCGGAAGCCGCTATATTGGAGAGGAAGCGAGAAAGCGGCGTGCCGCTCTTCTGTGTACCGAGGCAGAGGCGATCGTCGCAGCCGGAAAATGTAAGTTGCGCTTACTATGGATTTGTTGTGATTCATCCGACGTGCGTTTGACTGCATTAGCTTCTCGATCGCGCGATCGAATCGCGCATCCGTACAACGATTGAGAACGGATCGCGTAAAAGATAAATAACATCTGATCGCGGGATGACGTCACCTTATCTTGTTCAATCGAATTTATGGTAATTGTTTACGATTACCTCGTCGATTTTTTAAACAATTAATTTGAATCAATTCTAAAATAATATGGAAGAAATAATCGTCGCTCTCTTTTCGTTTCCACGAAAAATATTATTTTATTGATATTAACGAGAATAACCCTTTGTTGGTATAATATAAATATTAGAGTATGATTTAACAGTACCAGAAATAAAAAGAAGAAAGGGAAGAGAGATAAGGGAGAATAAACGTACTATAGTGTGGGCAGAAAAAGTCCAGTTCGTTACAAAATTTGTTCGCATTAACAATCAGAAACAATTAAAAAAAACATTATATATTTGTATATTAGAGGCTCATCCATATTAGTCATACGGTGCTGTCGGAATAGATAGAACAGGGCGGCAGTCTCTTTCCTGGAACAACAGGCGAGCTTATTATTAAAGAAACATAAACATCTAATAAGTCTTCTGAAATATAAACTTCTTTTTTTTTTCAAGTTGAGTTAAGTATGTATATATTAAGGCTGGTTCACACACGTTTAGTAATTTAGTCGAGTGGCAAGTAACTGCATTGTTTTACTAAATTACTCGACTAAATTTTAGTATTCATACATAACAAATTACTAAAATATTTGTTACACGACTAAATTACTAAACGTGTCTGAATCATCCTTTACTTCAGGGAGAAATCCGTACACTAAGAAAAATAATGTTCCAAATTTTACTACATTTTATACTAAATTAGCAGGATAGGTGCACATGTAGTAAAAATCACAACCCAGTATAGCAAAAGGCATCTGGAATTTCAGCTTTTCTTAGGAATATTTACTACACTAGGTTCAGAATTTTACTACAGTATGTTAGGATTTTCACCACATGTGCTGCTACCCTGCTACATTTAGTACAAAATGTAGTAAAATTTACAAAATGTAGTAAAAATAATGCATACATATTGTTTTGCTCCCGCTAAGAAATCGAATCCAGACTTATTCCATTATGGAATAATTAAATTATTATAACCCAGACCTATTCCATTATGGAATAATTAAGTTTTTTTTTATGTGGAGCTAGGTGTGGTAATTTAAAACAAAAAATAAAGTAGATACTAACTATTAACTATTGAACTCCCTCGTGACTTTTGACCCACCCCGTACATATCAAAAGACATGATATAGGTGATATAGCAAAGTTTTAAAACAGTCGATGAGGAGGAAGTAATTACAAACAATTACCGAATTGATTGTTGTGAATAATAGAAATTAGTTTCGTTGCTATCGTTTCCCTTCCAAATCTAACCGGTCGTAACGCTGCGCATTAAAATATGTACTCCCACGTTCGCCCAGTTAATTCGCCGGGCTTCTGACGCACGATCGTCGGTGGCCGTTGATTTCAAAAAAACTACTTCGTCTCTTTCCGAACGCGATTGTCGTGTCGTGGAGGCTGATTCATATTCCGTAAGAAAGGTGGCTTAGCGTCTACGAATACCGATAGGTGAAGGTCACCATGCCCGTTGGACATGTATCGCGAGAGAACTCATACCGCTGCAACACTCACGATACCGACTTCCTAGTAATCCGCTTACGATCGTCTTTGTATCACCGTACTTCCTCTCTCCAGACACTCGCAGGAAACGTTCAAGGCGAATAGCGCCCGAACCGTTTACGTATTTATCATAATTTTCTCCGTCGACGTCTCAATGATTCCCGATCGCGTCTACCGAGTCCAATGCGATTAAACGGAACTCGCGTGAGGCCATCCTAAGGTCTCCGATACACTCAGATTTCGCGATTCACTGTGAGCGATGACGACTTGCGATTGACCTTTCTGTGGGCATATTGGTCACGTTTGAGCAACTTTTTCGTCTTTCATGGAGATACGAAACGACGATATCCCCTTTTCTTAAAACCGAATGCAACGATCTGAGCGTAGATCGTCTTCGTTGATAATAATTAGACAGCGGATTTTATGCATTTATGGCATTGCTAAGTATGTATGTAGAAAATCTACGAGACTATTATCATATGCTAAGATATATAAAATATCAACAATACTATTCAAGTTAGAATGTTTAGAACATTAAACAAACTGTTTTTCAAGTTCCAATTCTTTATTTGTGCTGGTCAAAATTTTATTTTGCATAAAGATCCCCTGTCTATTGATAATACTTATCTTCTTGGACGCCTTTCACGTTCCGATTGGCACATGTATTGTTCCTGGCGCAGGAAAAAAAAATTCAGTTAACGCACAGTGTTTGGAGCAATGGACAAAAACAAAAGTAAAAAATTGGAGTCTAAAATTTATACAGTGTCTCACAAATTTATTTATAACGGGTATATTAAATTTGTTGAATAATTTGTTGAATATTTGCCTTTATACAATAAAAGTCATGGAAACTCAATAACAATTTAACTTGGAAGCTGGGAACAATCCAAATTGAAATAGAAAATTAATATTGCGAATTTACTGTGAGTCACTGTAATTTTCTAAACCTCATCCCTACGAACGTAAATCTTTTCTGCGATAAAATTTTTTTTTCTTCTCACATTCCACATTTAAACAGTATCTCAAACATTCCTTAGCTTATATTTTATAATATTCTATATTTAGGTATAACTTTTAATTCTTGTATCAATCGCATTATTTTTGTTATACTTTTGATATTTTTGTTATTTTTGTTATTTTTTTTCTGTTTTTTTTTCCCCCCCTTTCTTAGTTTTGTTATGCATTATCGTCAGTTCTCTAATTTTTGTTAATAATCTTTACACCGGAGGGTTATTCTTACCCGTAAATAAATAACAATAATAATAATAATAATCATAATAATAACATCGCATCAACAATCGTAACAAAAACTTTGCGATCGCATTTAGGTTCAATTTTCTAGGGATAGTTTGAAACTCTACTCACTAATGCATAGTTATATTATAAAAAAGAAAAGGGGGATTATGACATAAATTACGCAAATAAATAAAGGAAAGATATTCCCGCGCGACAGTCGTGGCCTGAGAGCAGCAGGGGTAAAAGGGCCAGCGCAGCTCGGAAGAGGCGTCGAGGAATTCGTGTATCCGAAAGTGGCCGTTACAGGGAGAGGAGGGAGGCCTTTGTGCCTCTTGGCGTACAATGTTATTGTATTCCCGGCACGTATAGGCAATGGGAGTTCGTTATTACGCCTACTTCCGGTGGTTGGATGCTTGCACGGACTCGAGCTCCGAGCTCTAAACTCGCTGCACGAACGTCCCGCGTGCAACTCTTCTCTGGATCGAGCATCGAATTGGAACGAACTCGAAACCGCTCACCAAGCGAATTCGTCGATTCGAAATCCGAGCTCGAAGTTAGGGAAATTCTTTTTTTTTTTTTTAAATACAGTTCGCTAGCGGAAAACTGAGAGGTATCGGTGTGGCGTCGCTCGAGAGCGCCGATACTCGAAAATGCCATGGAACGGGGGCAGGGCAGCAGTACGGGCTGGAATTTTCGAACAGCTGCAGACGCATACCTACCTAAGCGATCCCCGGCCAACCCTGGGTCTTCGGAAACGATGCTCGTAAACCCGGTCGAGATTCGCTCGGTTCGAATCGACTCCACTCGATTCGACGAACGCGTCGGAAATAAAGTTTACCGTTCGTCACGTTTCACTCACTGACCACCAACCGTGCCAGTCGTTTCCACCTCGCCGATGTTTTTCCTTTTGTCCTTTGCCATCGACCGAGCGATACCGTTGACGAGTCGATACGCATTTAGGCTGCGGTTATACTGGATGCATATTCGGACGAACTGCGTTCTAGCTAATATGTCCGCACTGTTTCTTGTTAAACGATGAAGTAGCTCATTATTAGACAGCGGATCTTTATGCAAATGCATATTTTGATAGAAAATAAATAATGTAATCGGACCTCGATAGAAATTTGTTTTATGATTAGAAGATTCTAAAAATTTATTTTTTATTTTACATTTTTTGCATAATGCATATGCTTTGCATATTTATATTTAGCAACATATGCATTTATTGTGCTTATATGGAATATCTGTCAAATTTATTTCGTCTATTAGTAAATTCTTATATTATAACTTTATTAATCATAAAGAAGAAATCATGTTTTTATACAGTTTCAAACAGTTTAGTTCGTTTCATAATCCTATAAACAAAGTTTTTTTTTTTTTACTTTACAATTCTTTTGTACTTTACAATTTATCCGGAAGGGACATTCGCTAAATCTTTATGGCCATTGGTACAGTATAACGAAGTAGAATAATGTCTAACAGGACGATTAACTATTGTATCATATTTTTAAAAACTGACAAAAATAAGACAACCTAAAGTGTTATTAAAGCAAATTTTAGTTGAAAATTTTGTTATTGACAAAGATGCCATCGGTTAACAACGTCAAATTAAAAAAAAATGCTCAAAATTTATTGTAACACGAATTATACTATGCAAGAATGATTCGAAAAGTATTGTTAACTATATATATACGTACATATATGTACATAGAAAATATTGTATAATACAATATATTTTGTGTACAATAAATTATTACACTATATTACTGTATATACATATTTGCATATTTTTAGTGCATAAATGACATATGCCTTTTGCACATTTATAGTGCATAAAGATCCGCTGTTTACTCATCATACGTATTCGTCAGAACCCATTTCGTTCCAATACGCATCCAGTACAACCGCAATCCTACAATTCAGGGCCGATTTACACTAACCATCTAGACGGCAGCAGGCTAGCGTCCGTCAAAACCTTCTTCCATAGGTTTTAAATGGTGACCGTCTGTCGATCGACGGTGTGGTGCGTATACCACCATTTAAAACCCATTGGAGAAAGGTTTGATTGACGGTAACGTGCCACCGGCTACACGATTAGTGTGAATAGGCCCTAAAATCTAATGGGCTGCCTCCGCTAGATTGTCGAGCCGAGTCTATACATATAGTGATGCCTGCATTTCTTCTATTTTTTCTGACTTTTGCTTGCAGAGAGTAGATAAGCGCAGATGTAGAAAAGAGGCACTCTAAACTCTAAAGCCTTGCGCCCACGGTTCGAGAATTTGGTCCAAATTCTAGTTCTGACAAAAAGTACATATGTACCTGGAAATTGGACCGAGAAAACTGGAAATTCTGATGAAAATTTCGTACGGAAACATGTTATGGAAAATGCTGTGCGTTCCATTTTTTCATAACAGTTGCTAACTTATACCACAAATCAGTTGTAACAGGATAAAGTTATACTCCGGGTCAGTTCTACTGGCCGTTCAAGGGCAAATTTGTCTCTTTTATTTTTTTAGTAGCAAAACCTCCAGAACGATGTTGTTCGTGAGCATGAAGGTTTCTAGTTTTTACACATACAGAGTGTACCAAAAGTCTAGAAACGGTCAAATATTTTGGAAACGGAACATTTTTTAGAAAAATGTTTTAGGGTTTTAAAAATTCTATTAAACGGTCGTATCCGTTTAACTTTTAGTGAAGGCGTCAAAGTCACGTCAAGAGCAACATGATTTTTGAAAATTGAATACCCCATTTTTTATCAGGCAGTGTTAAAGCTAACGGTGAGACCTTTCCAAAACACTACCTGATGACCTACTTCTGTGGAAAATGGCCAAGGCTTGTCAAGAAACAGGCGGTAGACAATTCGAACATTTAACGAATTATAGCATGTTAATGCTAAATCTCAAATGCTCAAAGCGTATTAATGCTAAAATTGCCCTTCCTAAGTCCATATGTGAGGACCATGATTGTGCGAAGTCCAATCCAGAAACCTCCACACGGTGCACCATGAATAATAACAATAAGGTTGACGACATCGAAGCTTTTAACATCAGCTTTAACTGCATGATAAAAAATAAGGTATTCCATTTTAAAACATCATGTTGACCTTGATGTGACCTTGACCGCTGCCCTGAAGGTTAAACAGATACGACCGTTCAATAGAATTTTCAAAACCCTAAAACATTGTTCTAAAATATTTTTCTCCAAAATGTTCCGTTTTCAAAATATTTGACCGTTTCCAGACTTTTGGTACACCCTGTATAATATCATTACGCACGGGCGCAGAAACCTTCGTAGGGTCATTCCTTTCCAGAAACAGTGAAGGAAAATGATGATTTTGAACGGCCAGTTGAGTTGACAGAGTTGAGTTAACCGTGGACACAACACTTAATAGAGGCAGCCCCTAACATCGAGCAGCGTTACCGTTATCGCGTCGTTGAAGGCTCGCGCGAGCACGTTCGGGGAAAGGAAAACGACCGAGACCCCTTTCGTTGTCACAGAATGAATTTGTTCGGGCCCTTCTCTCGTCCCCGAACCCTTCGACTTTCGCCCGCGCAACGTCGGTTCCGTTTACCGCGACGCTATGCATATTGAAAAAAGAAAAACACTTGTCACCGACTGGCGAAAGCAGAAAGAGAACGGAAAATGTTGATAGAAGTTAAAAATTGTTGAAGGCGCCTCTTGAAATTTGTTTGAGCCTATTTAGATCTGAACATTTCGTCGAGTCGAATCAGTAATGCAATGCAGTTTTGCCTGCGAGAATCGGGGCAATTGCCGGAATGTTCAACTCTACGCGGAGTTTTCGAGAGATTTCAGAGAAAGAAAAATAATTAACGAACAGATTCGCACGCTAAATGGAAGAACGGAGAAACAATGCAAGGACCGTGACAAATGACTAACTGCGAAGATCCGTCGATCCTAACGACAAAAGAATTACATACTTTATCTATGTAGCTTCGCATCTGTTTATCTGTTTATCTACAGCTAATCAATATAAAATAGAGATAGTATCGATAATCCCCTCGTCGAGCGCGTATTACCGATTCTTTCCAGGAAGCGTAGAACCGACCGACTAGGCCGTTTCCTGCGACGATAACCCTTTCCCGTGGCACCGGGTTTGTTGTTAGGAGGCATCGTACGCTGTCGGGATAACAGGATACAAGTTCTTTAAATACTTTCAAAGGCAATTAATTAGGGCCGGATGCGTCGATTGACCTCTGGATACGTTCGTCAGGGTCCGAGCATCGGGGGCTTGGCCCTTTCGTTCCAACTTTCACGTTTACTGTGCCGTCGTGGTTCAATGGAAGAGTATGGCACGACATAATTGTTTACGATGCAAGAATAAATTGCACGTTTTTCTCGGTATCAAAGCCTTATAAATAACTCGCTCCTTTTCGCAACCCTTCGCGTTTTGACCTGTTTCGAGGAAATAAAAAAAAAGTTTAACCTACATAGATGGATGTTAAAATAGAACGTGCTAACGACCAACGGGAGAATGAATTTTCTATTGAAAAACATTCTAATTAGCATAGATTTCTTACCGACTTATGTATAGTAATACTAATTGCTTTCACTTGCAGGAATTCTTTAAGTTTAATAACCTGGCACCAGCGACCAAAAATCGATTTGGCGATCAATTCTGAACCGATTTGGTGACCAACACTGGTGCGATTGTCAAGTATATTTTAATACTGTTGGCTGGTTTAATAATGGTTAATACAGCATCAAAAATAGTCAAAAAATCGTTAATTTGGAATTTGAAGTCTTTAGAAATTGTTAAAACATTGAAATAACAATGCATTCTGAGCAAAATCAACTGTTCAATTTAAAATTTTCGTATCTCCAACTTCAGACCTCCAAATCTTCAATTTTAACTCTGAAAAATCTTGAAATTTTCAAATTTTCTATCTTCGAATCTTCAAATTTCCAACTTTAAATTCTTAAACTTTCAATTTAAACTTTAAAAAGTCTCTAAAACTTTAAATTTTCAAATCTCAAACTTTAAATCTCCAAATCTTCAATTTTAACTCCGAAAATCTCTAAAACTACCTCGAAATTTTTAATCTCCTACTTTTTAGCCTAAAAAGATTCTATATTAGATACTACGATGAAAGAAATGATTCATTTAACCTATTTTCTACCATTCTACAAACCATTAGCAGCTAATGTATTATACAGACCATTTTAGTAGTGTTTAAGATTTCTAACAGTATCAATATCAACTTGATATCGCAGCCTCTACTCAAAATGTTTGGAATGTTCCAATGTTGTAAAAAAAAATTCTACATTTCAAAAGGAATGTTTTTCAATTGGTCAACTGATTAATTAAAAAACTGGGAGAAACGATCTCCAGATATATGTACTATTTACAATGTAACTGTACATTCACCAAAGGATCTATAATCTATATCCGCCAATAACAATAATAATAATAAATGGAAAGACACGCGTGGCTAAAAATCAGTGACTGAAAAACCGAACGTGTTAATAATTATTTTTAGACGACGTCGCAGCGTTCCTAGGAAGAGGAACGATTCAGAGATAACGCTCAAGAAGCGGAGGGTGACAGACTTTTCAAGGATCCTTCGACGGGGTCCTTCTTTTCTCCGAAGCGTTATTGTCCGCCGATAGACCGCGGCGGGAGGTATCCCGCATTCTCTGCTCTTTGCCGTTGCATTGTTTATGCGTGAATGGCCGGGGCACAAAGCGCGCAATATGAGCGCGTCCCCTGCGTATCCCACCTAGGAAGTCGAATCGCCAAGAATGCGGCGATGCGTCGCAGATGGCGGGGTGTAAAGCGCTCTAGGGTGCGTATTTTAATTTCAGGGTGAAATCTCGAGGCGCGCTTCCGCGTTTACGAGGAAGGTCCTCGTGCCACGACGATCGTCAGGGTCGGAGTAACCTGGACTTTTTTTTAATCCTCGTCTACGAGCGGATAGTACGATCGCGCGCCGACTTCGTCCTGACTGCGTCGACGCGTTCCTCGCTCGGAAGAGACAGCGAATATACTGTTACAGCGTGGCGTGTGGGCTAACTGTAAAAACATCCACCGCGAGAAACCGACGTTCGATGCGGAGAGAGTAGAGTCATCAACGACGCTGAGACGTCGCGACGGGGAACGTCGCGAGGCGCTGCGACCCCTGGCTGAGAACGTTGCTCGATTCCGCGTATCCGCGCGCGTCACCGACGCGAGACTGCGGCTAATTCCAAAACCCAGCGTGAAATCCGATTCGACCGGCTTCCGGAATCACCGGCGATTCTCGTCGCGACGGTCGCGCCCACTTTGCATCGAATCAAAATCGCTCCTTGTTACACGGATCTTCGTATCGCCAGCTGGCGACGTCGCGACGGCACTTTGCCTTTCGTAAACGATCGTTTCCATGGACACGCTCCCGCGGTTAAGTTGCATTTCTCGCGCGGCAGATCGTTACGAAAGTAACAGTGGAAACGTCCAACTTGCGCTTTTACGGAGACGCGAGCGTGAACGAGCGAAATAACAGCGAACCGTCCGTTGAGGCGACGATCAAATTCAAAGCAGACCTTTCTTTCGGCCGTCCGCTTTCGAAAGGCTCGCTTATCGGCAGCGGATCCGCTTCGATATCGCGCGCATCGGCGCGTTCCTCTCGATCGTGACATCCTCCGTCGGTGACCTTGTCTTTCGAGAAGCGAAACCGAGCCGAGGCGAGCGGCGCGGAGCGTTCTCAGAAGATCGGGTCGCGACCGAGAGAGAGAGAGAGAGAGAGAGAGAGCTGTATTAGGTCAGTAGCATTCGGGTGTTCGCCCTCCGTGGAAAGGAGAATAATAATAAGAAGAATCCAGCCCTCTCTTTCCTCGTTATCCTCGTTTCCCTCGGTTGGGTTAGGCTTACCCGGAGTGACTCTCCGAAGTAACGGCATCTCGGGCCCTCCTCCTCCTCCTCGCTGCCTTCTCGAGCTCCTTTTCCCGTCGTCGTTGGCTCCGTCCGCGCGACTTCGCCTCCGAATATTTTAAGTGTTGCGTTCACCGACAAGGTACTTCGCTTCTTCGCCGCACACACTCCCGCGTACGCGTGTATATACCAGCCGCGTGCACGTGCACGCATACACTCTACTACCCGCATTACGTTACGCTATACGATACGAGGAGCGTGGCGACGGATGCATCTCGGGATTTCGCCGTATCCCCAAGATCGAACTCACGAACGTCTTCTTTGTGACACCAAACAGTTTTTATTTATTTATTTATTGACGGGACTAAACCCTTTAATGTACACAGGAAATTTTAATACAAAATGAATATTCTAACCATGAACAACGGAGGGGGCTACATTAAGTCTGTGCGATTGAAGCAGTTTGTGTAAAGCATCGAGTGAGACATTAAATTTTAGTTTTTGCTCATTTCCAATATAATTTCAATGTGTATTTAGAACGTAAGGAATGTGTGCAAATTAAATTGAGACTTTTCACTACACTTCTATTAAGTGTAGAAGTGAGTTCCTTACCACTAACTTTTTCTCACAATTAGAATAGTTTGGTTCTACTTAAAATCATCATGAAAAATGAGTACAATGTACAGGGTGTTTCGCTTAATACAGGCCACCTAAAAATGTGTACATATACATAAAAAAACACGGTTGATCTTGAAAAATTTTCCAACTTTTCCGTGTGATTTATCTTTTGAATCATTTAATTCAGGTTGCTAAAATTTTCTGGATTTCCAGAGACAAAAAATATATGTTGATGGCCTGTTTCAAGCCTGTCTTAAACATCCTATACATTAAAAAATTAATTTATAAAATTAAGTAAGAACAAATTTGGAGCTCTTCTCAATTTTATTCTGGTGAAGAAAAATATCAGGAATATTTTCAATCAGTTCCTATTTAGTCGTACGCATTGAAAAAATGTTAAGATCGTGAACTTAATTGCCGACACAATAGACTATGCATGCCGTGTGCGGATTAAGGTAATAGTTCAGGGACGAATTTCCTCGACCGAGACAACGTCGCTGCTCGCCGTCGAGGCGATCTCAATACTCGTGTCAAAATCTCGGTGGCAGAGAAGTCGTAGGAAGTGCGCGAATCGTGCTGCTTCTGGTTCGCGTCCCGCTTGAATTTTCTGGGTCACGACGCGTTGTTTCTCGGCCTTTCTTTAATCGGAACGCCTCGCCTTCTCGCGCGCGCCCGTTTCTGCAGGTTCTTCTCTACTCTTCTTGCTCTTTCAATCTCCTTACGACAAACGATTCCACGAACATCCAACGAGTCCGTTGGTCGGTCCTCCGATCGTAAGAACGTGCAAAGCCTTTTCTATATGCATCGAGTCGCACGCGACGCGACGCGCATTCAAAGCGTTGCGTCGCGTCGGTTGGACGGATGGAATTAGAAACGGTTTGACGGGTAGGAAACCCTTCTGCTTCGCTCTCGACGATGGAACGCACCGAAAAGGATCGAGAAGCGTAAAACTCTGGCCTAATTGTTCGACCGGTCGACTCGGTGAATAGTCGTGCGTCCGCTTTGTTACATTTCGGCTACTCCTTTCGGCCGGGCGTACACCTGCGCGCACTCGAACCTTTCGAAACGGAGGCCACGTTATACAGCCGGCTGTGCGTGTTTTCACGTTTCAGCGCGGCTGCGCTCGCGCGCGCCTATTGTGTCCCCGTGTATAAAGCTTTCCTGGACATTATCGTCGGCGAGTTACGCGCGAAACTCTATTTGGCCGGCGCGGTTCGCGGAGTTTGGCGCGGTTTCACGCGGTGCGGCGTATCGGTGACGCGTCGGCGACCTTTTCCTTCTCCGTTTCGCTCCAGTCCAGAGAACGATCGGTTACGGAAATCCTAGAGTCCCTCTGGAAAAACGCTAATCAGATTTGGGGTGAGAATCTCGTGGTATTAAGCGAAGCGCATACGCGGCGAAGTTCGCGTTGGAAGCTTTCACCGGCGCGGCGAGGCGGCAGATAAATAGGGGGCAACGATACGGACGCGCTCGAGTCACGACAGATCCTCGTCTGATGCAATTGCGCATCTGCGGCGAACCCGAGCGACTGTCGCCTCGGCGAAAAATTACGCGCGCCTAAATGAAGCATTTCCGCGGACTAAACGTCGCGTCGAGCGACGCGACACAAGTCGAAGAAACGCAATCGTGTTCGTGTTTTCTTGACTGCGGCACGGCATACGCGTATCGTAAAGCCCATGACGTTTTCATAGACTGAGGATTTTATGCATTTAAGTTACAGTATTAGAAAATAAGACGTTTTGTTATTTAATTTTCAATTCTTTATACTATATGCGTTTCTAAATGTTTATTTCGGATACGAATCCGCATTCTAGTCATAAATGAGTGAAAATATGTCTAGTTCGTTGGAAAATGTAAGTATGTATGTATTATTCAACAAACAGTCGTTGGTTCCGAAACAATTCCGCTCCTAAACTTAGGTACACTTATTCGCTACAGAAAAATGTGCAAACTTCTCGGAACATACATATGTACTTGATATCGCGACCCTCTAACATTCTGGTTTAGGACTTTTCAAAATAAACTGATCTTTTGGCATTTTCTTTTTACGAAATTACGAAGCGAATCATTTCGAAATTTGCAAGGTGTGTTATTCCATGTTTAAACAATAAAAGCTGTTTTTTTTTTGTTTTGTTAAAAAATTGTCCATAGGAATGGATGTACATAAATAAGTCCGTATCGCCAGCCTGTCAAATTTGCAGGAAGTCCTGAGCCTTTAATTCCTCTCTAAAATAAAGAAAACCAAGGATTTTCTTATTCTTCGTATGATTACATTGTTGATAAACCTCCAACTTTTATAAAAGAAATGAAATTATACAATTTCTTGTGCAAAATCATAACTTTTCTTTTAAAGTCCTACCAATTTACTAGTTTCGTACTTTTTTTTTATAGTTTTTTAGATTCATCGACTAAGGTAAGTGACCTCATTACCGACCAGTTACAAATTATTTGTTGTTTAAAGCAACGAATAAAAGATATGGATCTACGTAATTTATTCAAAGTCATGAGAAATATACATAGAATCGTACAATATAAAAACAATTTTTATCTTTGTTTTTATTATAATAGCTAGATGGCAAAATCCGGTCAATAAAGGGGACATCCGATCCTTTATATCATTTTCATGATAATTTTTGTGTAAACAGTCAAATAATATTTCAAAATCGATTTCATTAAGAAACTAGAGACGTTAATAAATACGGTCATTCATACTTTACTCAAATGTTGTCATGTATTAGTAAAAAATTATTATTGTTAAATGATCATTTCCTTAACTGTCCCATAATGGGGTCACTTACCTTATGTGATTATATGAGAAATAGAAAATACCTGTTCTTTTCTATTTTAAGAAAGTATTAAAGGCTCCAGAATTCCCACAAATTTGACACTTAAGCGGTGAAGCCCTACGAACTTATTTGTATACATTTGTATAACTATTTCTACAAATTATTTTCTAACGAAAAAATTAACTTTTATTGTTAGAATATGAAAGAAAATGCTTTAAAAGTTTTGGAAAAATCCACTCAGCAGTTTCCTAAAAAAAATTCTCGAATATTGGCTTACTTTTAATTTCTTAAACCAGACTTCCTCCTTAAGACTCGTACATAAATATGAAATCAAAGATTTGTATCCAGAAACACAAATCCTACTGCTTAAAGAAGATATTTGTAATTAACGTCTTATACCCACTTATACTCACTATGATTCTTCCAAACCAGCCCATTTTGGAAAATTTTATTAAAATATATTGTATTCGCCATCTTAAATTTCGAACATCTAACTTTGTATTCAAAACCAGTGACCAAAAAAGTCCACAGATACTGACTTCCTGTATGTTTCGCTAAATTAAAAAAAAAAAAAAAAAAAAAAAAAAAAACCAGGAACGAAATTAAAAATCTGTACAGATCCATAGAAAATTTAATTCCGAAGAATTTGAAAGAAAAGGCATCGAATTTGCTAATAAATTGCGACCTGTAGACTGATTTGAACAAAATGCCATTAATGTACCATCGTAACGTTGTTTTCCTTGCTGCTTTCTCCGACTCTACGAAGAATCGCAATCCAGAGAAACATGAATGAACGTTTTCGCGTCGTTGCTTATCGATGCCGCGCAACTTATCTGAGTCGCTTATCTTGCGATTAATACCGGAGCAACCATGATTCGATGTTTGTTCGGCCTCGTGATTCTCGATCGTTATCTCGCGCGCGGAATCCCTCGCGGAAAAACGGAGCGGCGTGTTGCAACTTCATTGAAAAGGAATTCATTCGCCGCGGTAAAAGTAGATGGTCGCGATCGATTTCGGCGGCGATCGCGTAGAAACTAGGAAACCGAGCGGGTTATACGACTTACGACTGCAGCAGGAAGTCGGACCGAGTAGATACAAATTGCGCCACGCGAAACGGCCGATGTTATGCGATCTTTATTGCGTCGAGTGCCGGACACGAATCGTTGCGTCGAACCTTTGGTCGTTCCAGCGATGCTCAGGGAGATCGCTGCGAACCGATAACGAAGCGGCTAAACCCGCCACCGGAACGCCTATGAATAAGTCGTTTTCCTTGCGTAACGCATCCTCGGACACGCCGCGATCCTCTCTCCAAGTTTTCCGCGATCCACCGCGTCGCGTCGCGATGATTTGCGCGAACCATCGCGTCGAATGTGTTCGTCGTCAACCGTGATCCTTGGCCCGTTCTTCCTGTGCTCTGCTTTTTTTACCGAGCGAAAGGAAGGAAGGCCTGGCGAGCGAAGCCACGGGCTTCTCGGATTTTATTATCATCCTATGCGCCGAAAAGATTTCGATGAAACGATCCGTGGGATGGGCATCGATTTCGACCAAATCTTCTGCTTTTTCTTCTTTGCTTGCAAATTATAACGCGAATTCAAATATGCGGACAAAACACGAATGTGATGTCATCCCGATGAATAATCCGCGCGCGGACAAACGGCGCTAATGTGACACCTTTCTTTCAAGATTCTGTGTATTATACTAGGCGCGGTCGAAACGCGCGAGCAAAACGCAAATGTGGCGCCGCGTGGGTCTAAAGCTGCGTATACACTAGCGAACCTCTTACATATTTATTTATTTATTTATTTATTTATTTACGGGAAAAAATTCCCATTAGTGTACAAGTAATTAGTAGCAGCACATTAGAGGACGAATTAACATATGTGTATAAAGAGATTAATAAAATTAAATTATAATTATATATAACGAAGTTAATTAAATATTAGAAAAGGAAACAAGACAAATTTCAAACGTATATCATCACAATAGAAAAAGAAGAGTTAAAAGAAATCATAGAGCGGTATTCATAGTCAGTTCTTATTCTTAAGCATTTGCTTAAGTCCCCCCCTCATAATATAAATACATTGTAGGAGGAAGACTTAAGAAAATGCTTAAGAATAAGAGCCGACTATGAATACCGCCCATAAATTTGTTTCTTGAATAATGAAATAGAGCCGCAGAACATGTCCAGGTTGTGGTCAATTGCATTTGCTGTCATGCACAGACGGTTAATAGTATTAGAATTTGAGAAATAAGAGGTATAGTTTGCTGGGAGAAACATTTGCGATTTTCTTAAATAACGTATTAGCGCATAGAAATTGGCGAGCTCAAGGAGTTGGGGACAACCATGATGCAACCATGCAGAATTTTGAATAGAAGCATCAAATCAGAAATTGTTCACATATGTTACCCCAAAGTACATAATTAAAAACCGCATCGGACAGTTGCGCGACCAGATGATTTCTACGAAATTCAGCTGTTGTGAACAGTTTTAATATTGGGAATAAAGAAGAACGGTCAAAGAAGGTATCCCAATTATCTCTTTCCGATTTTGTTTATTTTGAAATATGTTATTGTAGATTAAAAAATAAGAGACGCGTGTTTTTTTGTAGGCGGCAAAACACTTGGTGAAATATAACCCTTCGAAGATAAACGTGCGAGACGTCGATTTAATCGTTTCATATACTTAAACGCAGTCTTTGCAGACCAAATTATCGGAGAAAGTTGTGCCACAATGGGGAATAAAAAATACAATTCACTCAATTTTATTGAACAATTTTATGAGGGTAAACTACCCCTTAACTTTGTAATAGATATATACAAATTTGTAAATCAAATCGAAATTAAAGTTGAAAAATCTAGGAAAAATATATGCTCTATAATACAAAAAAATACAATTGACGTGTTTTTGGATTTTTTCGAAAAATAACGTTTAAAGGATGCTCCCGGTTTATCTCATTAAATTACACAAAATTAAATTTTGTAGTGCTACGAAGATAAGATTCAAAGCACGCGAACGTTTTTGTTCGAAAGAAGAATCGAATCGAGTAGATGCGCTGTCGATTAAGCGATGGTTAGGTGGGATAGACGGACAGAGGGGCGCGAGAGGGGGAGGACTTCCGGTGCTCAGGGCCGTAGCTCGCCCTCAGCGTTCGTTCTCGAGTCCCTTTCTCCGGCCGGCACAAAGGACGTCTCGGATCGTCTTAAGGAACAAGGAGGGCACGACCTTCTTGTGGCAAGAGTCTGTCGGTAAACGGGACGAAAAGAATCTTTCTACCAGATGACGCGCGGTCGCCTCGACAGACAACGAACCAATCTCTTCGGAACGTCGCGTCGCTCCGGGCTACGCTCTATCTTGCTCCTAATTTGCTGAAATATTGTCTAAAATATTCTAATCTCTATACCAGCCACAAACCTTCAAGATTCCAACATTAAATATTCAAACATCTAATTTTATCTTTGAAAAGTCTTTAAAACTTAATTTTCAAATCTCAAACTTTAAACCTTTAAATCTTCAATTTTAACTTTGAAAATCTCTAAAATTGTAATTTGATATCTTGAAATTTATAACATAAAATCTTAAAATCGTATATTTCAATTTTGAAAATTTCTAAATCTGCCCCTTGAAATCTTTGAATCTCCAGACCAGACCATTTGTAAGTGAAATGCATCATGCTCAGAATTTACTTTACGGAATAACTTTAGCTGTACTCGCTCTCTGATTGGCCGATGTTTTTCGTTAATAATTCGTTAACAAAGCTTCGGATAACATTTTTGCAAAGGAAAAAGTTGTTTAGAATCACCCCAGGAATCTCCCATTTCCGGCTCCCGCGTCGAGATTGGGACACCCTGTATATAGCGTCAACTTGATCATTATGATCAAGAGCAGAGGATACATATCCACAAAAAGTTGTAAGATTCGTGACAACAGATCGACCAGGGACAAAACCGTGCTGCTGAACACAAATTTGATTGGAGACCATAGAAAACAGTTTCTTAAACAACTTCATGATAAGCGAAAGATCGTGATCGTCAAACTCCATTATATGTCCAGATTTGAATACAGAAAATGTAAACAATTTATGTCGTACCTTTTCTAATAGCTCTCTGATAATACCTCAGAGATTCTCTGGTCTCGTTCTCCGCGACTTTCGTCCGACGGGACAAAAGTTTTATAAACAAGTTCCTCTGGTACAACTAATTTCTCTAATTTCTCGCTACTCTGTGAACCTCCCATTGAGAGGTTCGACCAAGCGATACATTACGCAGTCGAGAGGTATGAAACACAGGACGGTCGTAAATTATACTCAACGAGAAACGCGTCTGTCAGCTAGGAATGGTCGGTGTAACGTTGTTCGTAATTAGAGGTTGAGGAACATTCGAGTAGAAGAAGCGAGTCGATATGTTGCAACGTTCGATTACTGCTGCACGGGTTACGCCAGTCTGTAAGCGATCGAATGGTTTTGTTCCGAGCTCTCGTGACACTTTCGTTCCACGGAGTCTATTCTGCGTCGTCTCGCAACGCGATAAACTCTCCACGTTCTTGGAAGTACACGCAGTCGGCGACGGTCCGTTCTCGATTTTACCGAGGAAGAGCGAAAAAAAAAAACAATTGTAAATCGGCAAAAAACGTTCGATGCTGTACACGTAACGAGTCGCCAATTACGAAAAAAGAGGCAACGCGATACTCTGTTCCGTTTTGTTTTAGGGAACCGGTTTTTCCTAGCGCTCTTCCGTGATGTAAAGAAAACCAAGCTCAGTTTTTTTTTTTTAGTCGACTTGTAGAACTAGATGAGGTGCAGGCATGCGAAAGACAGAGTCGCTCGATCGGCTTCTTATTTCTCACCGCCTCGTTTTACTTCTTGCTGCGCTGGAACGAATCGATCTGCTTCTAGCGAGCCGTACATTCAATCAATTCGTAGGATAGGTCGATTCTCGGTGGAGCGACGCTCGCTTCCGACGTCGCGTGCGAATTTGTCGACGATGCGTCACACGAGACGCCGAGCAGCGGCTCGTAATTCCCGGAGGAGAGCTTCCGCGCTTCACCTCCACTCGTCGAACTCTCCGGCCAGCGTTAACCTTAACCCCCTTTATCTCCCTCGGTCTCCACGGCGT
This sequence comes from Perdita meconis, assembly GCA_030770465.2. NCBI lineage: Eukaryota > Metazoa > Arthropoda > Insecta > Hymenoptera > Andrenidae > Perdita > Perdita meconis. The sequence continues at coordinate 8,151,448 of JASKOS020000007.1, forward strand.
CGTCGAAGGAATGGCAATCGCCGCGGCATTGTATTCAAATGCCTTTTCGACGCCGTTACGTTTTAGCGGAGAAAAAAGAAGAAAAGCGTCAGGTGGGAGGAATAGAGAGAAACTCTTAGAAATAGAAAATCGCACGATAGGTTTTTGCTTCCCTTCGGACGTTTAAATAGGTTTTCGCTTTTCTTCGGAGGTTTGAATAGATTTTTGCTTCCCTTCGAGAAAGAGGACTGCAAGCGCGTCGTCATCGTAATCGAAACTATTAGGACGGCGCTCGAAGCGAGAGAGAAATAGGAGCATCCGCGTCGCGAGTTTCCGTTTATTTTCTCCTGGATTTAATCGCATCCGCCGACCGGCGTTTCCTGTCCCAACGAGCGTCGAGCTTCTCTCGTGTCCCGTCGCACCACAGTGTGTCGAGTACGTATATGAGAGTTCGAGATGAAACCCATATTTTTTGAACTAATCAATTTTTTACCCAATTTTTTACACTAATGCTTTTTTTTTCTAACAAAAAAATGCAAGGCTGCATGTATTGTTGGATAAAAAAAATATACAGTTCCATTAAAACAAGTGTGTAGGAAGAAATGGTAATTAAACAGAAGTACTGTGCTCCAGATCTTACAAGGAGACTCTCAGGTCTTCGGATTTTTGAAAAATTTTATACTTGCCGTACGTAAAGATCTCTATTCGAATATCAAAAGAACTCGAAAAAATCAAAATTGAATGTTTCCAGTGTTCCTTATATATGTACATTGATTAGTAGACTGGGGGTGTTTATGCATTTATGGCGATTTTAAATGTACGAAGATTTATAAGAATGTGCATAGAATCAACAATACATAAAATGTCAAACATAAAATACATTTTGTAATATTTTAATAGTAATAATAATTTATTTATTCATTTACGGAATGAACCCTCTTTGTTACAAAGGTGAAAACGTAGCCTACACAATATAAGTAGAAGAAAGTAAAAGAGAAAAGATGTACAGAAGAGAAGAAAAGAAAACAAAAAAAATTTATAATTTTTACAAGTTAAAAGACACTTTTATTTAAATTGCTTCTCTTTTTCTATGTCCCTGAAAATATGAATTTGTATGAACATCCGCAGTCTATTGATTTGTAACGTTCTTCGAATACATTGCCTGAGAAATCGAAATAATAATTCTTAAGTGAAGATATTTGTACTAAATTGAAATTTTAACTCCTTTTAATTTTTATATACGTATGTATAAAAAATACACAACAGTAACATTGCATTTTTTTAACACATTGTTAATGGTATAAAGCACTGTTGTTTTATGCTATACTAATATTGTTCTATGCCGCTATTAAACAAATAAAATACCAACGGATCCAAAAGAAGCTCTCACTGAAAAGAAACACATAAATGCAGTTCTTTCCTTCATCAACGACATAAACCTTAGAAATCTCATACAGTCTTGGCTCAAAATAGGGTGCCTGGGCTTGACTCGAAGTAAGTCAATAAGTAAATTAATAATAAAATTCTTAATAAAATTTTTTAACAATCCGAAGACCTGATCTCCTGAAAATCTGAAGAGGGTCTCCTTAGTTTATTTTTTGGTACGCTTTGCCGCATTCGAAAGTTCTAATTGTTTGAGTAAATAATTAATTTTCGAGTAACTATAGTTACTTACTTTTTTATCTCTACATAGTCGGCACTCGACATTGGAACCGAAGACAGTCGAACAATCTTGCGTAACACAGTTTCGTTCACCGAGCGTTCATTCATTGACGCTATCGTCCTTTCATCGCGTCGCTTTAAACTTTATCGCGCTCGTCTCCGTTACAACCGCATCTCGCTGAAAACTTGCAGACCTCGCGCGTCGGTTTCTCAGGAAAATGATCCGTGCTTCTTTCACGCGAGCAGATGGTCGCGACGCCGTTTTCTTCCTCTACGAGAGGCAAAAGCTTCGTGGAAAAAATGGTCGCGGCAACAAAACGAGGGTAACGACCGAACGGCTGTGTTCACAGGCGAGTAAACGCGCACAGTGTGCCGGATTCGTTGGGTGGACGGCTGCCAACTTCGTCTCGCGATTCTCGATTCCATCGCGAAGGGTCAACGATCGAACGCGTTGCATTTCGTCGCGAGCGAAACTCACCGATTACCGATTATGTATATAGAACGAACGACGATTCTCTGCTCTAGAAGCGACGAGAGCTAAAGATTTCGGCGCTGCTTGAACGGCTCTGCACGTATTCGTTGTTACACGCGTTTAGCTCCAGCTTTAGGCTACGGTTGTACAGTAATCTCTTCCAAATCGCGCGCAGGTTGGGCGTCTGGGTGCACGATTTAAGAGAGTGGTCGCGTTTCGATTACAGGAAGCGGCTTTTTTAACCCTGCTGTGCCTCTCGGGTTTATTAGACCCGATCCTGCATTTTATTTTGTTCAATAATTGCTTTAATTTTAAGACAAATATGAAGAAGTTCATTTTAACAAGTTTTGTATCGGAGCGTTTTACGAAAATTTTGTGTTACCTATTGTTTATATGCAATAGAGAAAGTGTGAAAAACATACAGATAAGCGACGCAATAAAAGAAATAAATATTCTTGTCACTCATATGTGAGTAACCTTAAATGGCTAAGACTTGAAACATGAACATTTTTTATTCGGAGTTTAAAACGTTGAAACTAAAAATTTGGAAGCCTGAGGCGTAAAAAATTGATACTGAATACTTAAAAGCTTGAAACTTGAAAATTTGAAATTTCAAATCTTGAGACATGAAACATTTCAACGCTTGAAAAATTCCACATTGATAGTTTTAATCTTTGAAACTAGAAATTCCAAATGTTTGAGAACCTGAAAATTTGAAGCTAGAAAGCTTACAAACTTCAAATATTTAGACTTTAATTTTGTATGCTTGAAGTCCCAAAATCTTGAAAACTTGGAAATTAGAAGTCTGATATTCAGGAAATTTGAAAACATGTAAATAAGCTTGATATTCTGAAAATTTGCAACTTTAAAACTCGAAATTACGGAAATTTGCAAATATTAAGCTTGAAATTCTGAAAATGTGAAATTTTACAGCTACAAATCACGAAAATTTGCAAATATTAGCTTCAAATTCTTACAAGTTGCAAATATTAAGCTTAAAATTCTGGAAATTGAAAAACCTGAAAATTTGAAGCTTAGAATGTAAAAAATTCGAAATTTAAGGCATGAAATTCTGAAAATTTGAAATTCAGTCTACTTCTGACCTGTTCTAACCCAATTACAGAGTTTTCTCAGTTGCGGTAGCACCCTCACAGTATTTGCCAATTCGTCAAAACGCAGTTTGCCCGAATACGTATTCAGTCTAACCGCAGCCTTATGCATTTTTGACAAAGTACGCAAAAAATGTACGAGACGCAACATATGCCAAAATATACAAAATATCAAAAATGATTCAAGTTAGAATGTTTAGAAAATGAAAAATTTTAGATAAAAAAATGCTTTAGTGATTAGACCGAAGCGTGGTTCGACTCGAAATTCCAATGACAGAATAAAATCGAAAGGTCATGAAGGTTTGCGTCGGGTGCATAACTAAGCGAGTCTCACGGTGTCGACACACACGATAATGTACTCAGTTGTCCGGCTTTGTTTTGTAACCCTAAACCCGATGCTCGGCGAGACGACGACGGAAGGCGCACGGAGGTTCTCTCGACCTAGTGAAGCGCGCGTTTGCTATCGTGCGAAGCGCTTTGGTTCTCGACGGGAGCGAAAGCGATCGCAAGGGCGAGTCGAGCAGAAATAAGGATTCGAGGAATTCGTGGTCGCACGAACCGGAAGAGGAGCGCGGTGCCTTTCCGATCGCGGTAGCTGTTGCAGTTTCGGATACCGTAACAGAAGCAGCGGGATCGCGAATGCTTTACGACGCGCGACACCTTGCAGGAATACGTGTGCATTATCTCGCGATGGTTTCGGCAAGTCGAAAGCAAGGACCCGCCGCACAGTGGCGCGTTTCGGGAAAAAGTGTGAAAAAATTCAATTTTCGACTTGACAGATAATGGAAATGTGAATGCAGGAAAATCTTCCCATATATGTCTATTTTAATGACCGATGCTTCTTTTGTTTTTAGAAACACTACAGACTGCTTTATACATGGTTAAAGCTTAACCATCTTTTCGACCCACTTAAGCGAGCATTTTATTTCCTTTGTTGTTGTCGCATGAAAGAGTGAAATATATCTAAGTTTTACACAGGAATATAGTGTATTTCAAGACGAAAAGAATAAGATTTATCTGAACCTTTTTTGTTAATTTTAACATTTTCTACAACTGTTTTAAGTAAGCACATGACATTTGTGAAAATTTTATGTTTAATATTCACTATCAAAAATGTTCCAAAGTGTTCTGCTTTGGCAATTATGTTTTTTGAAAGGTATGAATGTGTACTATCGAATAAAAAAAAAAAATTAGCTGCTAGTAAGTGCTACTTTTTGTGTTCGGTCCCGAAAATCATTGCAATGAACTGGTAACCGCGCAGCAAACCGTTCCCATTAAATGCACGACCATTTCAAAATGCTGTGTGACGATGATAAATGCATTCCTTCGTCCTTAACACGAAATTTTCTGTTACTTAATCTCTTGAAACAATTAAACTCCATCGTAAAAGACCCTTAAATTGCTGACATCATTTTGTTTATAACTTTCGGACGTTAGTTCAAATACTACTGGTAAATACTGCCAGGCGTATATTCGATAATCCTCAATTAGCAGCAAGTATAACCGGGGTTAACGAAGAACTTATTACTCGGTTCTCAATAATACTAAAGGTTATTAATAGTTATTATCCTATTAATAAGCCAGTATTCCAAAACTATTGCCGAAAAACTGCTGAACTATATGTAAAGCATTACAGTTGGTTTTACATGCCAGTAAGTGTGCATAAACTTTTAATGCATGGTGCACAAATTGTGGAGCATTTTACCCTTCCGATCGGCGAATTTTCTGAAGAGGCATTAGAATGCCGTAACAAAAATATCAGAAATTATCGAGACAACCACACACAGAAGAAATCTTTAACCCATTCAAATAGGGATCTTTTTTACCGTCTACTTACATCGTCTGATCCCTTCATAGTAGCGAAATATGGATATCCAAAAAAACAAGTGAAAGAATTATTATCTATAACAAAAGATACGGATATGAATACGGACACGGATACAGATACGGATATGGAGACGCACGCGGATACAGATACGGATATAGATGCGGAAGATTACGCATTGTTTATGTAATTATTGTAAGTCTGTTATTATCATTATAATTTTTTAGTTTTTAGATTCAGTGCATTTCGAATTCTATGCCTAAAATTCAAAGAAAATATTACCATGTACCATGCGTAATGTTTTATATGCTGACTTCTTAAAAATTCACAATATATTACTTTTGCTTTTCAGTTTACAAGAAAAATAACAATATATTTTGCATCCCCAGGTCGAAATACGTAATAATGAGGCATAAAATAATTTTTTCACACTTTTTCCCGAAACGCGCCACTGTGCGCCGCTCCGCGCTGCGCCGCGCCGCGGTGTCCGTATACTCGAGCGTATTTATAGTTCGACCGTTAAAAACCGTATATCCGAGTCGCGGCGGTGGCCGTTTTCAGCAGGGCCGTAGTACGGGACCGGTCTCATAATCTTCACTCGAAATAAACGCCCTTCACGCTCGCTCGGTCGCAGCTCTCGACGTATTAATTTTTCTGCGGAGGAAACGCCGCGGATTTAGATACCTTTGATTGCGAACAAGTGCTTGGATACTCAGCTGATTGCTGATTTTTTGCGAATTTCGCGCACGAAAAAAACAGTCGAAACTGATGAGCTTTGAAACTCCGCAGACTGCGCGAGCGGTAAGCGGTGAAGAACCGCTTCGAATCGACGCGAAAATTGTGCAGCGGCAATTGCACCGCGAAACGGGGACACGGTGCATGAATTGCGAAAATAGGTTGTAAATTCAGCGGGCTAGGCGCACCGAAAGCGAAATATCCGCGTAATTGTTCCTTCTAAATCAACGGGGGAGAACGCAGGCAGGCAGTGAAAAAAAGAGTCGAAACGGGAGCGATTGGTTGAACGGGGAAAACAAAAGGGACGAGGTTAAAATTAAATCTACGGAGCGAAGGGAATCGTGACATATGCTGAGACCGCCTGTGCCAAAGGGAAAAAGGGTGCGCGGCGCTTCAAAGATCGCTTCGATCGACATATGCGTTCTATTGCGTGCGTCGAGATCGATTAGCGAGTGGGCCAATTTTTCCCTCCGACCATTCTATAAATCACAGTATTTTTCACAGAATTCGGAATCGTATGCGTCAGAGTGTAGAACTTGAACTAAGAGATAAGCGAGATCGAGATAAAAGATACCGTGGATCCCCCAAGCACCTCTTTCAAACACCGCTTTGATAACGCAATCGTGTCGCAGAGGATCCGAGAATTATCCTCGGCTGTGGTCGCGCGTAGGGTTTCTCGTTATTCCGTGTAAAAATGAAATTTGTCGTTTCCCTGAGAATTCACGATAAGTGTTTTTAAATTGTTTAAAAAAATTACACTTATCGTGAATAATATTTTCGCATTGAAACTCGAACGTTTCGGAATTTGTTGCGCGTTTCAGCTTCGATTCTTCCCAGAGGGCCTCTTTTAATCACGGGGTCACCCTCGTTCGTACAAAAATATCTCCCGCGACCTACTCGCAACCCCGTGAGAACTATTACCGGGACAAAGAGGTCGAAACCCAATCAAGAGGGTCGATTACGAGCAACGAGATCCGGCATCGATCTCCAGCGCACGAACGATCCTTTCCGGCCAATCTTTCGCGATAATCTGCTTCAATTTGTTTTTGTGAAACCTGTTGACGTTTGCGCGAGGACGACGGTTTATCTCGACCGATATTTTGACTGGCCAAGACCGTGTCACTCCGTTCCGTCGACGGATTTCGACCGCAGCGAGATAGGAAAGGACGCATAAGGCGCTCTTTGTCCGTTATCTTTTCTAGTGGTTTGTTTCTTTTCGACTCGCCACACGAATAACCACGTAACAGTTTCCGCTCGTAAATGTCGCCGACAAAGCTCTCTATCCGCGTACGATCGCGCCGAAAGAGAACCGCTGGGTCATCGGGAAACTTCTTCTTCGAAGCGCGAGGACTGCAACGTGTACTTCGAATTCGCCTTCGTTTACGTATAAGGTAATTCGGGAGAAGATGCCGAACAACCATAACTCAACATTTATTTAATAAATGATAGCAACATTGTATTCACGAGGTTTTGTGTTATTTAACGCCAGGAACTTTTCGATTCAGTTACTACAGTCATTAATTCAAGTTATTACTGTAAGTTTCCTGATTACATCTGACAAAAAATGAATGTAGAATATATAGAGCTTCTGCTTTCTAAGTACGTAATAGTAAAAAATATGAAACAATAATTATTTAAAAAGTTATTGTTGCGTAACCGGTCTCAGAAGGTTCTAAGTCTGCACGAGATGTGGATCCCAGTGCTGAGGGATTGAATAAACGACGTATGTATTTTAAAGAAGGTTAATTGCAGAGTCCGTAAAAATTTTTCCTGGCCACTTGATATTTCACGTTTTAGTAAAAGAACGAAAGTGTTAACACCAGTGATGAATTGTCAGATAGAGAGAAGGTAGTTTTCTTATGTATTCTGACTTTTGCACGAATGATTGTTGTTGTTGAAACAATCATGATTATTGGTGTGAGATGCCTAAATTGTGTTGAAGTAAATGCCATGCTAGCATAGATGCAACTTATTTCAGTAAACAATATTTATTTATAGTAAACAGTGCGAATCCATGTAAGAAAATCCAATAAAGGATAATGAACAGCGGATATAATCTTCGATCTACTGCATTAGTGTTGCAGGATAAAGACAGAAATACAAATTCAGTTTAGAAGAGAATTTGGCATTCCTTTGTGAATTCTTCGGCGAGCTAGCAATAATAACTTAAATTTTAAATATACAAAACTCACTTTGGTCCTTTAGTTTTTTATATTGCAATATGTAGGCATCTTACTCCACATTGTGTATGAGAAGAATTGTTGTTTTCATGGGTTAATATTGTAATATTTAGTTTTTGTTAATTTAGTATGATTTATTTCATAGTACATGAGGTAGATAATAAATAAAGGTTCGTGATTTTTGTAAATCTAATAAGTAGACTGCGGATTTTTATGCAAAATAAAATTTTGATCAGCATAAATAAAGAATGGGAACTTGAATAACAGTATGTTTAATTTTCTAAGCATTCTAACTTGAGTTATATTTTTGATATTTTGTATATTTTAGCGTATATTAATAATATTGCAGGTTTTTTGCATCCTTAGGATTGCCATAAATGCATAAAATCTGCAGTCTACTTCAGATAAGAAACGTCAAGCATTTTCCTCCGAATTACACACGTAATTAATCGAAGACTTCCGATTAAGGAGATTAGCGGTAGAATTGTAATTGTTTTGGAAGATACAATATTTTTCTGGAATCTAGAAAACATACAGTCTTTTCAGACTGTATGAGAAATGTAGGAAATTAAACAGCATAGATTTATTTCTTTATTTTACTTATTCTTCCAAGCATATTTGTTACCAAGGAACTACAAGAGTTCAGAAATTAATATAAGTTAATATTTAATTATAGCTTTATTTGGTTTTTCTCGCCATTTAATATACTCACATACAGAATTGCATTAATTGAGCAGAAAAATTATATTATTTTTCAATTTGTTATAATTTCGTAATAAAGCCTTTCACCTACATTTTTTTCTTATTTTCGAGTACCTATAGAATACGCCGACAATGTTTATTCGACAAACCCTCAGACAGCCTGTATAATATAGTACGAATGAGACAACTTTAATTAGCAACGGCCGCGTCTCGAAGAGCAAAGAATTTCGCGCGACGATAATCCTACGCGGGAGAAATCTCGTACCTGGAGTTTAAACATTGACTCGCTAATTATTTTTAGTCGATTAATTGCTCCGGCTGCGCTCCTCCCTCTTTTCACGTTCGCGTACGAAGGAAAAGGAAGTCGTTGACCCGATACGTCAGTCTTGCGTAACAAACGCTTTACACACGTGACTCGTAAGCTAATGGGACAAGCAGTAAGTACTGGGACAAAGGGGAAGCAAGGCAGCGTCTTTGAACTCGTCTAAGTCGATTCGAGTAAACCGCATAGGAATTTAATCGGTGATCCCATTTTTCCCCATCGTCGACTCGTCTCCCGCGTTTATCGAGTTCGAGGAATTCTAACTACCGAACGTTTGCTTTCGTCCGCAGCGTCCCTTATTAAGTTTCCTCGACGAAGGGGTCCGTCGAGTCTTTCAACAGTTTTACATTTGGCCGTAAATGCGGCCGTTGTAGAAGATTCGATCGATTTTACGGGAGACAGTCGGTCGATTCAGCGTGAATCCGTAACCGTAGATCGAAGCCCTCGTACCATTGGCAAATATTTAATAGCCTGCCCGATAAGCTGCAATCGCATTTCACGGACGTGTATTTGTCGTCCGTGCGCATATAGTTATTCGGTTACAATACTTATTGGCTGTGTTATAATTAGACTGCGGATTTATAGGCAAAATAAAATTTTTACACGCATAAATAAAGAATTACAACATGAATAACAGTTTGTCTTAATTTCTAAACATTGTAATTTGAATTATATTTTTTATATTTTGTATATTTTGACATGTGTTCACAATGCCCCAGATTTTTTACATAGCTAGTATCGCCATAAATGCATAAAATTCACAGTCTAGTTATAATACAGTATTTCATATCCTGTTGTAATAATTAGTAACTTATTATAATTATAAAGTACAGACCAGTGTTTCTTCTGTTTATCATAAAGAAGTATTGAATATTCCTAATATTAGATATTATTTTATTGTGTAATTCTAGTACCTTAATATGTTCTTATTGGTTTAATTTCTTACTTTGTTATGTTTTACAATGTTTCTAGTTCGTCAATTCATTTATCATGTATGATTTTCTCAAATATTTACGTTGTTTATTACTAGACTGCGGATTTTTATGCATTTATAACCGTTTTAAATATGCAAGAATCTATGAGGTTGATAGACGCCAAAATATACCAAATATAAAAAATATGATACAAGTTCAATTACAAACTTCAACTCTCAATTTTCGTTTGTAAAAATTTAATTTTGCATAAAAATCCGCACATTTTAGTTGTAACAAATATCTTAATTTGAATATTGCAAAGTAGTATAAAAAAATACCAAATATAAAAAATATGATACAAGTTCAATTACAAACTTCAACTCTCAATTTTCGTTTGTAAAAATTTAATTTTGCATAAAAATGCGCACATTTTAGTTGTAACAAATATCTTAATTTGAATATTGCAAAGTAGTATAAAAAAGGGATTATCAAAAAATATTTAAAATAACACCAAAATGCTGAAGTTTTTTCTGCGATTCTTACTTTACTATGCGCCGCGACGCGAGGAGAAATCAAACAATGAGTCGCGCAACGAGGATCAGCTAAAAGTACGACGCATGAATGGTTGCATGCACGCGTTCCAACGCTGCGGTACGTCCGCCAGTTTCCACTATTTTCTTCGAGAATTTTCTCACAGTTTCTTCGACCGCACTTGGGAAACTATATCTACATACGTACCTCTTCTATCGCTGCTTTCCATCGAACGAATTACAAAAAACGTCGCCCGAATATAATGCGATCTAAATTACGGTTGCGAGACGCGCGAATATCCAGCCCTATTCGAACGAAGGATGTGTCGCGAAATTCGCCGCGCTTTCGCAGTTCTTCGAGATCGGGATCGATAGGGAAAGAAAGGAGGGGAGTTCTGCGGCGCGGCGTATCGTTGCCGCTCTCCGAAACGTGTTCGTACACGTTCATACGCGACCGATACTCGTTCGCGATTCTGCTATTGTTAACCGTAGAAATACTCTTGTTCGTCGACCAGTCGAGTGACAGACTCCGTGAGAATCGGTCGCGACGTCGTGATCCGCGGAATCGATGACGATCAAAATGGTTCATAGTTTTTTGGAAATATTGACGCGCCTCACTCCGTCCCCGAGGAAGAAGAAGCAAGCGAGTCCCATGAAAACGACGACGACGATTCTGGATACTCCGAAAGGAAAGAGGCCTAAGAAAATGACGAGCAAACGTTTCAAGACCGTCGAAAATAACCGGCAGGTATTTACTCCCGTCAAACGAAGTCATTTAGATCGAAGTAGTAGATAAATAAATTGCGGAAACGCGACAAGCGATCTATGACTGTATCAGAATTATTGCTACATCGCATTTAATTATTTTGTTATTAAATTCACGGGTACCGCGAAACGGGACGAATGGAAGCAAAATAACTTTTATATTTAAAAGGTGAAGGACACTTTTATTTATTTTTCTTTTCTTTTTCTATGACGTTGAAAATGTGAATTTGCATCAACATCCGCAGTCTACTTATAATAAGTTATAATACACACGATACTAAATTGTCTTTATTTGACAGCTGTTTTAGTTGTGTACCATAAGTTTAAACCAAGTCCTATTGCTTGACATTTAGAATTTGCATTTTGTCGCGCGTTTAATGGTCTTATGATAAATTTGTTAGTACTGAAACAGCTTCTTCAAGTTAGTAACGATTTGGGATGACTAGTTTTTAACAGACTCGCAGCTTAGGCTACGGTTAAGGTACGTTTTCACGTGACAGTAACTGTCATGACTTTTGAAGTCATAACAATGTGACATTGGATATTTATCATACGGAATTCAGTGTCATAACAACGCGATTCCTAGTTTCCACGATGACGAAAGTCACGACAATTTGTGTCATGTCTGCTAAAAGTCGCGATTTACTGTACAGACTTTACGAAAATTTACTGTGAAACGTATCTTTGAGATACATTTTCACGTGACTCTAAAAGTCATGATGACACTATAACACTGAAAATTCATGGTATTGAATAAGAAATTGAAACTTGAATAGTGCTGTGTCTCATTCTCTAAATATTGTAATTTGTATTAAACAATTAACTTTTACTATATCCTTTAACAACCTAATGAATTTTTGCATATTTAAAATGATTATAAATGCATCAAAATCCGCAGTTTGGTCGTGACATTTAGTGTCATAGCACCAAAAATCACAATGTACTGTCACGAGAAAACGTACCTTTACAGTAGATGCGATTCCGCGCGAGATCATCATGCGAAAACTGGGATGTCACGGTAAAGAAAATACTATACATACACATAGCGTGAAAGCACTATCTACTAATCTAAATTTGAATTAAGTGTATTAAAAAAAAAAAATAAACAATCAATATTGCAAAATATATAAAATACATACATTAAAGTACATTAAATTTATTTAATTTATCACTAATATTTTCTGTTTGTACATAAAAGTTCTGGAACAGAAGTAATTAACGTTAAAAATCAAGTGTCCAAATCAACGAATAGTCAACCATAAAACCTAAATTATTTATAATTTATAATTACAAAATTATTTACAAAACTTGTTAAGCTTATAAGTAGACTGTAGAAATGCAAATTCAAATTCTCGTAGATATAAAAAAATAACTAAAACTTGTATAAAAGTATGTCATATCTTCTAAACATTATAAAATGTATGTTATTTTTGAAATTTCACGAAGTTTTGAATCTATTCACATTCTTACAGATTTTTGCATAATGAAAATGGCCAAAAATGCATAAACATCCGCAATCTGCTCATAAGTAAGAATGCTGATACTTTTTAAATAACGTATAGCCTTATTTTTCAATAAGAAAACTACTACAATTGTATTACATTAGCTGTTTCTTCTCAACACTCGTATTTGACCGTCCCGTGCATAAAATCAGAAAAATTGCGCATGTAAAATCAAAAACTTGTTTGCGAATCATTTTAAAAGTATTTATTTTCTTTACTTTTGAAAATTTAATTGTTTTTCGTCGTACTTTGAAATTAGGCATTGAAAATACAATATAAAATCATCATTTAATGAATGCTTTATTTAAATATTTATCTTTTTAACCTAAATAATAAAAGTTGTCGACTTCTAGTGTTTTCGCCCTATAATACATCGTGATTTTGCGCGCGAAATCTCGTCCACTGTAATCGCAACCTTTAAGCGTTCATTCACTGGACAGTTCACTCTACTTGCAAACATTTTGATCGTTCGTCGGTGTTTCTTTTCGCGAGCGAAGCAAGCGTGGCCCGCGAGGGTGGCGGAATGGAATGTGACGTCGGTGACGAAGTCGAGGGGACGCGTTACGTAAGAAAAGAAATAGCAGCGTGGCTGTGTGGGAGATCAGGGAGATTCGGGGGAAGGGTCGGTTGAGCGCCGGGCACCGGTGCCCTCGGGATGACTCACGGGTACAAAAGAAAGAGTCTCGACGCCGGGACACCCATGGTCGACCGTACATATTGCCTCGATCCTCCCGTACTCCCATACTCCCATGCCAACGCGGCGCGGCAGACCCGGCTCCCGCATTCCTTCCCAATTGTCCCAATTTGAGAGAATACATTCCAAAAGGCTTATCGCCGGAGGAATTTCGGTTGCTCGCTCGTCCTTCTCCCCCGCGCGTTACGGTTCCTGCGGCTCGGGATCCATCGGATCTGTCGGCGACGCGAGAGCGAGGGATCTATCGCGTCTCTGGCGAGATAACGCGGCCAAAAAGTCGGTGAAATATAGTCGAAGCGGAGGGCGCGCTCGCGCGGCCTGCACTGCATCGCGGTATCAAGACGGTCGGTTATAAATTAGCTGCTCGCGAAGCTACCGAGGCGACGCTTATCGCCGGTAATAATATTTCCGATATAATTTATCTCCCCGCGACTACCTTGTAACATCGTGGCGCCGATATTTCGTTCTTGCGCCGCGTGAGACGCCCGCCCTTTCCCTCGACTTAACGATCCTCCGGCCTGCTCGCGAATTTACAGCAACATGTGGCTACCATGCGCGCACGGTAGCTGGCCCTTTCTGCTTCTCCCCCTGCCAAGAGCCAAGCCGTGGCTCGACCTCGCAAAAACCTCCAGCCGCGCTTCGAGTACTCGCGAAACGACGGACTTCCTTCGCGAATCTCAATAAGAAGAGTTTTACGCGCGCCACAATCCTATCGAACGCGCTTTTTGAACAGCTTTAGGCCTGGTCCAGACACGTGCAACATTCAAGACGAACGTACTCAAAAGTCGAACGCAGTTTATATCCAGTGCACAGTAAGTTGCACGTCAACCAATGAAAATCTTGTAATCTTTGGGTTCGACCCGTAAATAAATAAATAAATAAATAAATAAATCAAGAACCGTTTTAAGTGCGTTATGCAACGCGCGTTGCACGCGTCTGGACCAGACTTTACTCTCCTAGTCTGCGAGTTTCTTCATTTCCTTCGGACGAAAACGTCGACGACGCGCGACCGACTGCTCACGACCTCCCCGAAGCGTTCTTCCTCGGTTCCACGGGAAGCTTTTACTCGTATGTCGTGCATAAATATTCATCGTAATTGTTTCGCCCTCTTTGAATATTCATTTACATACGCGCTAATTGAGGCGTTGACATGGAAAAGCATGCAAGTCACAAAAACTAAATTTTACAGGACAAGCAAAAAACGTTTGTGAGCTTGTTAAAAGGAATTTTATTTGTATAAACTGGTAGCAAACTGTACAAAACTCGACTGGCTTTACCATGCCACTGGCATGGGTTCTTACTAACTTATTCGCCAAAAAACTAATTTTCGATGTTTTTGAGTTACGTACATGCTTTTCCATATCAATGCCTCAATTAGTAAACCACGATATTGGCAATGTCGCCCCTTTTTCCTGTTTTGTTAGTTCCTAATCATCGCGGCATCGCGTCGATTATTACCGCACCACGCGGCACTTGCCTTTACAAAGCACAAATTGATCACTCGTGCGCAACAATTCAGTACATATAGGGTAAGCAAACCAGTAAATAGGCGTGTTATTAGCTAATTCCAACACTGATATTAAGGTTTTGTTTAGAAATATATGTCTTATAAAGAAAATTCAAACATAAAATAATAAAAATTCTATTCAGAAGGTAAACATACCAATAGATTGACGTTGCCCAGTATATGGACAGTTTTTTGATTAATCGATCATTATGAAAAAACTAGATTTTTAATTTATCTTATGGTTTCTTCATTCTTTATAGAGAAATCTTTTTTTTTGTTGTTTTAAAAATCCAACATTTTCAATAAAATTGTTTTTTATATGCGAAAAAATATCTTATGTAATGTCCATCTACTGGTGATATAGAATATAGGCTATGAGCAGAATATTTATCATTTTATGACTGAATATATTAATTCTACTACATACAACTAATTTTTTTTAATTTAGACATTTCACTGTGCAAATCTTTTAAATTTTGTTTGTAAAACAGATATTTTTAAGTAAAACTTTAATACAAATATTGAAATCATTTACTGGCTTACTTACTCTAGCCGGTATACGAAATATTTCTACGCATACAAAAACCGCTTTTATTGAAAATGTTAGATTTCCAGCACAGCTCTATAAAATGAAGAAAGAATAATATGATTTAGAACCCTAGGTATTTCATCATTATTAATTCATCTAAAGTCTGTCCATCTACTAAGGTGTTTACTACTGATTACAGTATTCTCTCGCTATAAGCTCGCCGTTTTCGTCGCTTCATCGAGCCACTCTTCAATTTCACTGTAATCATTGACGACGTACAAAAAGCTATCGATTCCATTATTCCATTACCTTCACGAACATGTGCCTTACACATACTATATTGCTCGATGAAGCGACGAACACGGCGAGCTTATAACGAGAGAATACTGTAATAATAATAGTAATAATAATAATAATGATAATAAAATTTATTAACGGGTAAAAGAACCTTTTGGTATACAAAAATAATAAGCAATGTACATACATAATAAACAATTGTGGAAAAACATTAAAGTAAGTGCAGAGCATGTGTGACGGATCTCTTAAAACTATGAAAAGAGTTGTTAAAAAAGTCAACAGAGTGACAGAGCGTATTAGACGTTAAACACAAGCGGTTGATACAACTATTTTGACCATAACGTGTTCTATGATGTTCGATGAAAAAAGAGTGCGACGTCTGAGATCTCTAGATGGTATATAGAACCTCAATTGCATAAGTATTTCTGGACAATCCATAAAATTATAAGTACCCTATAGACAAACAATGCATCAAACATAGCACTTCTCTTTTCGAAGGACATAAAATTAAGTTTTGATTGTATTGAATCATAATCGTGATGCATTATTGACATGGGTAAAATCAGTAAGTCAAACTTACGACCGCATTAGTGGTGTAATTATTGAATTAATCAATACATGCGGTAAGGGAAATCGTTCCCCACCAAACAATAATAAGTAGTAATACGCGTAGATAAGTCTCATTCGTTAACGCGCCTTTCACTAGTTCCTCGCGTAACGAAATCAGGAAAGAAAGAAAGGCTTTACGGAAACACAACGGCTAGAAAGGGTCGAACTTTCGAAAACTATCGCGAGCAATCGTTTCGTTTGCGGGTTCGGATTTATTAAAACAAAAAGACCACTCCATAATGTAATTGTTCGACAAAAATGTAATTGTTTCGGTTGTACGTCGTCATTCATCATTAAGCATCCATTACCTGGTTCTCCCTTCATTGGAATTCGCGTTGTATTCGCGAACGCGCGAATAGACGAGAGAAATCGCAGCCCTGCCGATAATGCAACATCGTAACGGGCAACGCGTACCGATTTCAGCGCGATGAACCGCGTGTAATGACGCGCGTATCGGGCTTTCAAGGATGCGTAACAATTAAACGCGTTATCCGCCCACTCTGGTCTTTCGTGTCTTCGCCTGTATGAAAGTTCCCGGTACACGTTGCGAAAACGAGGAGAATCGAGGTTCTCAGAGCCACGAACGCAACCAAGAACCGAACAATTATTCACGTGCGCGATTGCGAACCGTCGTGCCGTGCCGCGAAGAAACCGCGCTGCCTTTCCACGCGTTGTCCAGGAAACAATTAACAACTATTCGTTCCCATGCGCCTCCGCGCTAATCTCGACGTTGGATCCCCCAAGGGGCGAACGAACAACGTCCAACTGCCATACCTACAATAATTCACGCCCGAGAGTACTCCGAGTTACGTATTCCCTTCGTTTCCGTATTTTTCTAAATTCGTAGAACTGTCGACATTCGCATTTATTTTTTAACCAGAGACCGACTATAAGCGCTGTACAAAAAAGGCGATATCTAGGAATTTTTTTCTGCTACAAGAAATAATGCAAACACTCCGGGATTTTGGTATGTTATGGAGACATGTTTAAAGAGTTGTGTGAAATTTCTTCACGTAAAAAAATAGAAATTTGTCGAGCTGGCAGTCTTGGACGTTGACTCTTGCAAAAAAAAAGGCATCTTGCTGGCACACAGCACTGCGAAGTTCTGGAAGATCGAAAAATGATATTCATAAAAGACTTTTAAATTATAATACATTAGCTACAATGTAACGTGGGATTTTTTATTCGAAAAGTTACGAGAATGGCAGCGTTTCGAAAAAAATATGGTGATTTTCATCACAAAAAGTCGCAAAAGTGAAGAAAATTGATTTGGTAGTTTTAAATTATTTAATTTCCAATTCTTATGAGAAAACGCAACATTGAGAAATATATTACAAAGCTGCTAAGAGTTGCATATCAAGTATGTATACATATACGTACAAAGTCCAATAAACAAGTTTATGACAAAAGATCAACATTTTTGACTGGTTTTCATTACAAGAAAAATCCTTATGAACATCTTGAAAATTGATTAACTTTTGGCTAACAAGGGGGAGGTTTACGACTTGGACGAGCGATTTTTAAACAAAACCGGACTGAAAATGTTGGAGTCGACAAGTCTAAACGAACTGTAAAATACTAGGTGTTTATGGTCGATCATAGAGATTATATGGTAAATAAGAAACAAGATCCAAAAATTCTAAATTCCTACTTTTCAATTCACCCTTTATATTAGAATGTTAAGTTCAAAAAATATAAAATATAATTTTATTTAAGAAAACGTAAAAATAAAAAACAGTCCCTCGTTAGGAATTTCCTACTGTGAAGTTGAGAACTTGACAAGTGATTCAAAAATTACCTGCGACTCTACCACAATTTAATTTAATTTTTTACTTAAACTATGAATCCTGGAGTATCGCATTTAAAATTTTTTAATCTTGTTTCTTGTCTACCATGTACATAATATTTCTTTAAGGTCAATACTTCTCTATGAACAACCATAAAAACCTAATATTTTACAATTTGTTTATACTCAGCGACCACAAAATTTTTAGTCTAGTCTTGTTTAAAAATCGCTCGTCCAGGTCGCGGATCTTCGCTTGTAAGATTATTAATTGTTACTGAAGTTCATTCTTAAGCTTGTACAACTATTTTTATTGTTATTAGAAACAAATGCCAGTTTAGAGATATTTTATCGCGGAACAGTGTTTATTAAATTAGTTGCAAGAGAATTTTTAGTTGTGGTAACGTTCGGAGCTTGAGCATTGTCGGAGACGTTTAAAATGGTCGAAGACAACGGTGCATGTAATGGAGCGCACTTAGAGGGAATGGAAAAGCGCGAACGGCGTGGCGCGGCGCGGTGGCTCGCGCGACCGTGTAACTTTCTTTTAGTCAATGAATACGCGCAATTAAAAAAAATAATTACTCGTTTCGCTGCATAGAAGGTAGCGTGGTTACATCGTGGCTGTAATCAACGGGCGGAAACCGGTAGAAAAAAGTAGTGTTTCACCACGATAATGATGCTCGATAGTATTACGATCTGTTGTGGCAACCTCGTTTGCGATCCCAGAAAGGGGCGAAATAATATTCTATCTAGCGCGGCTTTATACGTTGCACCGCGTTTTACGCTCGAGAGATTCGCGAAAAAATGCGTGACTCCCTTCTCTGCATCGCGCTAGAAAACTCGTTTAATGGTAAGCGCGATAAAAAAAAGGAATTGTTCGCCGGGTTCCCAGAGAAGACTACTCGGAAAATATCGCGGCACGCTGTTGCATATTCCACGCAGTTTAATCTCTCGCGTTACGGTTCTTGTTAATTTATGCGCGCTCGCGTTGGCTAGGACTACGCGAAGGAAACGTAAATTAATTAGCAGCGAATCGAATAATAATTGTCGAGAGGTCGGCGTTGGGCCGGTCGAGTTCGTCGGACAAATCACTTTGTCGCGGTCGGAGAATATTAAAGCAAACCGATTGCAAAAGAACGAAAAGGACGCAAAGATTCGATGACGGGTGCGTCGCGGCGCGAGGAATGCGAGAAAGAAGACGGGGAAAAGAATCGAAGCGTTCCCCGCTTTGCGCTACGCGGTGCACGCAACGGCTTCGCGATACGCTCGCGTAGATCGCGTCAAGAATGCAAAGGCATTTACATAACTAGTTCGGATGATAGCCGCTCGTTCCGAGCTCTGCGTATACGGATCTGCGGATCTACGGATCTAGGTGTACGCTCGTGAAATTATGGGCTAAGGACGCGCGCGATGCAGGACAAATACGCGTCAAGTTATTTACCCCTGCGCAACGTCTTAAGCGTCTGCGAATCGATTTCTATTCGTCTCGGAATCGCTGCGTCGCGTCGATCCTTTTTAAATACGTTGCGTGTTTCGATGTGATGAAAGGCAGACAGTTTAATTTCATTTAATTTATTGAAATAAATGTGAAGAGTTTAATTGTAAGGGATGACTTTCAGGGAACAAGTTTAAAAATATAGAAAATTAGTAATGTGTAGCAAGTTTCTCGGAAAAATTGAATAGAGTTACATTTTATTATCGGTTAAGATTGGGATTGCTACCTTTTGTAGGTGGAAACACAGTACTTATTTGTGTGGAATCTTGAAAAAAAAGTATATTTTCAAGTAAATTGAGGAAAATAAAAGGTACAGATTTATTTTTTATTTTACTTGTTTCCCAGTATATTTGTTTTTTTACTAAGTACATAGCTATAAGAGTTTCGACATTCTATATTCATATTACTAATATTTATAAGGTAACAGATCATTTTATATTAATTTAATTGTAGCTTTATTCAAAATTTATAATTACAAATCTTTGTTTTCTTTTATTTTTTTAAGAATTTGTTTTTTAACAAGTTTTTAATTTTCATTTATTTACTAAATTGAAAGATTGCATGGCTTTTTAAAATTTATTACCTTCAATTTTTGTGTTCGAATGGAGAAACCGAGAAATTAGGCGAAGAAAATCTTTTAATCAAAGTTAAATCAGTTATTAAAATATTATAAGTAGACTGCGGATCTTTATGCAAAATAAGAGTTTTGCAAGCACAAATAGAGACTTGGAACTTGAAAAACAGTGTGTTTAATGCTCTAAACATTCTAACTTGATTTATATTTGTGAGATTTTATATATTTTGGAATATGCTAATAGTCTCCTAGATGTTTTGCATACTTAACATTGCCATAAATGCATAAAATCCGCAGTCTAATTATAAGTAATAAAGGTTCATAACAATTTTACCTGAAATTTCTGAGTGGTTTTGTTCTAGTTAAGTTGATAGTTAAATTTTTGTTTAATTCATCATGACGTGAAAATATAGTATTTATTATATAGTAAAATTTACGGAAATATAGTACAATACTATAATAATATAATGGCAACCCTAATTAAGATACACTTATAACGTACACACGAACTATAATAAACTGCATCAAATTTAAAGCTTGGACAATGCTCCATATTGAAATTCTAAACCTATGTACCTATATTGGATGATCAAAAATCCATTTGATTTTGAATGACATTCCCTTCTCCTTCAACTATGAGTGACCAAAGTTAAAACTTCTGAGTTAATGTGCAAACATCTGATCATCCCGATGTCTTCAACTTCAGCAGTCTCGTGCTTTCGTCTCCATTTATCGCAGTCGTGGGAAAACACAATTCATCGAATGAAATTGTCCTGCGCGGCAATTACGCCACTGCCTTCAGAGCCACGCCGCGAATAGTTCCGTTGTGAACAAGAGCAACGAAATACGCGCGCATAAAAAAGTGCAGGCTGCAGGAATTACATCTCGGTACACGTACCGAGGTGACCTGCATACGCGCGTATCTCGCAAACAGGTCATCCGTGAAACTTATCGAAGCAAATATCCGACCGACGCGACGCCACGATGGATACGCGTTTAGCGCCGCGCAATACGCAACGGTGTCCCATGGACGCGACGCGACGCCGTTTCGAAACGCAGTTTCTTTGGCGCGCAGTCTGATTAATTGTCCGGCCAGAGACCGACGCGAATTAGCTTCCTTCGCGGCGACGCACAGTGTGTCGTGTATATGGACGTTCGGAACGAAACTCAACTTCTAAACTATTTAATTTTTTACCCATGTACCTTAATACTTTTTTAAAGAAAATGCAAGAATACATCGATTAATGCATGACAAATATACAATTATATAAAAAATTGTTGAGGAGATATTGATTTTTAATTAAATAAAAACTTTTTCGGCAATGTTTATTATTGAAATGTATTATCAATTAAGAACTGTCTAACTTTTGTTTAAAACATTTTTTCATAAAATTGACGGAAATGCATGAATAATTGTGTGGAGGATTATACGATATCGTACTACGTGGAACATATTTATTTACAAATCGTTACAAACGTTGAAATTGTAAGACCTACATTCTTTTATTCAAATTTCAAAATATAACAACAAGAAAACGAAAAGAAAAGAAAAGCTGAACGTTAGTTGAAACAATCTCAAATACTAATCGCTAAAGGCCTGAACGGTGAGTGCCTTGATAATGATAATTTTAATTATTTTCTTCGTTTCGGGCAAATTCAGGCAGCTAAAGTTAACGCTAATATAAAGTTTAATGTTTCCTAAATTAATAGAAAAAAAATTACGGAGGTATTTTTTGGTGTTTTTTTTTTAAGTCTTCTCAAAGGTGATAAACATTTAATATTAAAAATTCGAATAAATTATTATTATTGTAAAAAATTTTCTCTGTAGTTTTAAAAGGATTGTAGTACCAAATACGATGTATACAAATCAAACGAAAAACACATACATTTAGCCAATGGCATGTGTTTGAAGAAATACACCGAAATTTGGAATAAACTTTTAATATCAATTTTGGCAACAAATTAGTAAATTCATAAAACTTTATGGGTAGTATTAAAATCTACGTTCCTTTCTTAACATCTTAAGATAAAACAGATTGTGAATTAAACACTTCAGATTTTTGGGTTTTGTCCATTGAGCGACACACTGCGACGCGACGTTTTACTT
Organism: Perdita meconis; assembly: GCA_030770465.2. Taxonomy (NCBI): domain Eukaryota; kingdom Metazoa; phylum Arthropoda; class Insecta; order Hymenoptera; family Andrenidae; genus Perdita; species Perdita meconis. The sequence continues at coordinate 8,173,740 of JASKOS020000007.1, forward strand.
TCGTACAAGCACGTCCACGGCACGGTTCGTCGATGCGACGACGGTTCTGCGGTTGCACGCACCTCGAGCGTTCCCACAAGCCGCGCACACGGAAAAGTCGTCGTGCGAGTTCGGTACGTACGACTCCGCCGACTCGTCCGACTCTTCGACGATACGCTCGCTGATCGTCGAGGATGAGAGAACCTGATACACTGGACACCAAAGAATGTCCGCCAGAGAGACTATTGCTCGCTGCTGCGTGCTCCGTCTGTGGTCCTCGATTGCTTCTCGATCGTGTCCAGGAAAATATCTTACATCCTGTGTCTAACAATAAGCAACTACATATGTATGTACATGCATTGCGCCGCGTTTCCAAGGTTTGTCAGTTCTGACTCGATATCGTTATTTGAAATTTGTACAGGTTCAAAATTGAAATCGATTCGAAAAAATACAGAGCTCCGTAATTTGGATGCGAAACATCTTGCAGGGGGACATTGCCAAGTGTTTCTTGAAGTTTTTAACCGAATAGTTTTTGAACATATATAAATATAAACATTCTGCGTATTTTTTATTGTATTTTTGTCCATCATCGTGACGAATACTGTCACCCCATCGGCATTATAATAATAATAGTATTTATTTATTTATCTATCCTTTATTTCAAAAGTAAGTGACAAGAAAAGTTACTTAAAAGCAAAAGATAAGATAAGAAAATTAAAAAGAAAATATAAACTAGTAATAACAAAAATATGGAAAAAAAAGAAAAAAATATCAAATAACTACCATACAAATCATGAGATAATGATAAAGATAACAAAATGAACATAAAGTACAGTAGAATGATTCCAAATTAAATACATGCCGTTATGTAGCTTGTATTGTATTACATGCAGAATTTTTTATGGTGAAAACTATTGGTAGATTACTTATATATAGACAGCGGATCTTTATGACAATAAAATTTTTACAAGCAGAAATAAATAATTGGAACTTGAAAAACAGTATGTTTAATACTCTAAATAGTTTATCCTGAATAATATTGTTAATATTTTGTATATCTTGGGATATGTTATTAGTCTTTCAGATTTTTTTTATACTTAACATTGCCATAAATGCATAAAATCCGCTGTCTACTTATATAATACAATTGAAAGTATCCAATACAAATTTCGACACATTCTAGCTCGTTTTCTAGATTCTAGATAATGCAATGACGTACGTATGACAACAATGACTATTCACATATAATTAATCAATTAAACATATCGCTTCTGGATTTACGTATTGAATTTATATTTGCTCATAAAATTCTAAATGGCTTTATCACATGCCTAGATATCTTGAAATACTTTAGATTGCATACTTAGAATCGTGGTCTACGCCACCGTTCGGTCATCTTCTTTTGCCGGAATCTCATTGTTGTATGGATTACGAATGATTCAGTTGTTTCAATCGTTTAATATCCGATCGCAATAGCATAGCAGAATCAATAATAAGAGCCTTTACACACCAGCAACAAATCGCCGGGCAATATCATGAAAACAGTTAAATATAATGTCATGTCGACGACCTTCACACCACCGTTGGTTGCCGAATCGGTTATAGAATCGGTCGTCAAACCGCTTTTTGGTCGTTCGGCGACAAGTCGCCCGGTAACTTGTCGCTCGTGTGTACAGGCTCTAATTTCTTCACATCCCTCATTATCTTTTTTCTTTATGACACTCTGATATCTGCTAATTAACTTTACGAATGTATACTAAAGGTTACTAAAAAAAAAAAAAAATGTACAACAGAAAGTTGCAAGGAGCGTTTCCTCTCTTCTAAAAATGCGTTCCGCTTTTCCTGAATCGAGACTTCATTCGATTCACGGGATCCTCGCAGTCTATCGAATCTACTCGGAACGATTTTATTGCTCCGCATGGTTTCGTCGCGCAACCACCCACCGCGTCCATTTATCGAACACTGAAAGCTTCTTGATGGTTCGACGGTGGTTCCTTATCTTGCCGAAGTGGCCGGGACTCACGTAACTTCGGTTGTTGACTCCGACGCGTGTAACTTGATCGTCGAAGCCTGTTCGCCGGAAACGGTCGAGCAGCCTCGACGCTCCACCGATCTTCGACGTTGCGTTCCGTTCAGCGCGCGCAACGATCAGATAAATAAATTCGATCGTTCCCGTTTCGCGACGCAAACGATTCGCGCGGTGGTCTTTAAATGGAACCGCGTCGAAGTTGAGAAGCGCGCATCAATCGCGAAGTTACTGGAGCGTGGAAGAGCAAACGAAGAAGAATAACGTTCGATAAATACCGGAGGGGGAGACGGGAGCACCGGCTTCGTCTTCGAACACGTCTGACTTCCGGTGGCGGCAGCCGTAGCACGGCTGACCGGATTTCAGACTCGTTTCTCTTCTACCTGTCTCGATCCTGTTATCGCTCGCCAGGATGGTAGGTAAATACGCGATCAAAGCGAGCACGCACCGCGCGATTCGATGTCGCTTCTCTTTAAATACATAACGTCGGCGATTCGTCATTCTTCTTGGCTTTGGGAAATTCGATTGACGCGTATTCAAGCGTACAGAAATTTTGACGAACACCGAGGACGTCTCGACGATAGAGCAAGCATTTTAATTGGATTCGCTAATTAACCCGGATTTCCTGCTCGCGAGTCGTCACGCAAATCGCCTGTACGCGCGCAAGGACGCGAACCGTTATCGAGGAAAAAATCCGCGGAACAGCTGACGAAGAACGGCGACGAAGGAAAGCTCAGCGCGGTGCTCGAGCGCGCGGTTCTTCTCTCTGTGCGATGCGAGACCGGTCCGTAATCCGCGCCGCAGTTTCTTGTAATTTTACTCGCGTTGTGCAATCCGACGCAACGCGCTTGCAAATCTGCGGGGACGCAGGTGTCTGTCGGCGTGTGCGTAACCGAGCGGCTGAAAAAAGGAAACGCGTTCACGGCCGATGGAAACAGTGGGGACATCTGCAAATCCTTGGTGATCGCGCGCGTACGATTATTCTCCGCCAAGCTGATCGATTCTCCGCTGCGATTTCGCGATAAGATTTCCGCCGTTATCTACGGGGGCTGGATCGAATCATTCCTTCCATCGCCGGGAAATATAATCGCGTCATCGACGATCCCCGTCCTTGGGAACTGGAGGCGATGAGTCAACCCGTGTTTCGACCGCGAGATTCGCTCGCGAAGTTTCTTTCGCTATCGCGATCGGTGTCCGATTCAAGAAGAGAAACGAGGCTCGATTCGACGCGTTGAAAATTTGAATATTCGAGGCAGTTTCTACGAAGAGACGAGCGCGAGTCTCGATCGCAACTCTGTGGGAACGTTCGCACGGTGCAACGTTGTACAAAAGAAGAAGAAGCGAGGCGAAGTGCGTGCGTGATCGTACTCGCAACGCGGGAGCGCGAGGACGCGAGGAGGAAACGCGTTTGCCGATTGTCCGCCCTGATACCGATAACGCGATTTTCGCTGCTGCAACGGGAGCAACTGCACGCGGTCTCGTTGATCGAAACGGTAACGAAGTTGCGACGCACTCTCGCATACCAGAGGCATCCTTTGCCCGATCGCTGCGCAGTCGTGTCGAACCGAGTGCGAGTGGCAAAATGACGCGCGGAACGAGCGGAATGCAACAGGGTCCTCGACGATCCGACCGCGGTTCGAGATTCAAATACCGTTCAGATCGTTTTGCTCGTCCGTCGTCGTTATTCCGCGCACGACAGTCTCGAAAATGCGCGAAACGCCTGACGTCGCGTCAGCCGAATTTCCCGACGATTCTCAGCCGCGTCGACGAACGAGACGAGAGAGACAACGCGCGTCGCGGCGCCGAAGCGATGCACAGTGTGATATCTCAGCGATTTAGGAAGACAAAAGTTAATTCTTTGTGAAAATTATTATTCAAAATTGCATTTTTACAGGTAGAAATAAAAAATGGAAAATTAAAGAGTGATGTGTCTTATTTTCTAAGCATTTTAGCGTGTATTACATTCTTGATATTTTGTATATTTTGGCATTTATTATCAATCTCATTTTTGCTTAGTCAGAATCGTCATAAATGCATAAGAATCCGCAGTTTAGTGATAACTCAGTTTTTTAGACAATGATCTATTTTACTCGTAGAAGGTCTGTATGTATTTCTTGAAAATAAGCGTATTATTCACTATAAATTGTCGAAATTGTTGAAAATCTGTAGCTGTTGACAAAAACCGTCTGAATATCTAAAAGGAACAGGGTTTTTATGTAGGTTGTTTGGTACAATATGATCTTTTGTTAGTGTCTTGCGGTTAACAATTCAATTTCTTGTGGTTAATAAGTCAGGCTTTCATGTCTATATGTCTATATGTATAGTGTGAACAAAATATAATATACTTTGTGTTGAATCCTTAGTAATAGCTAGACAGCGGATTTTATGCATTTATCGCGGTACTAGGTATACAAAAGTTCTACAAGATTATTAACAAATTCCAAAGTATACAAAATATCAAAAATATAATCCAAGTTAAAATGCTTAGAAAATTATACATACTGTTAAACAAGGTACAATTTTTTATTTGTGCTTGTAAAGGTTTTATTTTGCATAAAAATCCACAGTCTAGTAATAACTAAACAGCGGATCTTTATGCACTATAAATATGCAAAAGGCATATGTCATTTATGCACTAAAAATATGCAAATATGTATATACAGTAATACAGTGTAATAATTTATTATACACAATATATTGTATTATACAATATTTTCTAGGTACATATATGTACGTATATATATAGTTAACAATATTTTTCGAATCATTCTTGCATAGGATAATTCGTGTTACAATAAATTTTGAGCGTTTTTTCTAAATTTGACGTTGTTAACCGATGGCATCTTTGTCAGTGGCAACTTTTCACTATTTCACTAAAATCCTGTTGGTTGCGACGAACGAACTAAACTGTTTAAATTCCAAAAACAAACTACCACGAGTAACGCTCAGTTACAAGATTACTCAATTACAAAAACATGATTTCATCTTTATGATTCATAAAGTTATAATATAAGAATTTACTAATAGACGAAATAAATTTGACAGACATTCCATATAAGCACAATAAATGCATATGTTGCTAAATATAAATATGCAAAGTATATGCATTATGCAAAAAATGTAAAATAAAAAATAAATTTTTAGAATCTTCTAATCATAAAACAAATTTCTATCGAGGTCCGATTACATTATTTATTTTCTATCAAAATATGCATTTGCATAAAGATCCGCTGTCTAGTAATAACTTTAAAGTAGATCCGCGTATACTCATTAAAATTTGCAAGTTAATGAAAAACTATTTCGGAAAGCAATAGTATTAAGTATTAAAATATATCTTTATCATGTACGAGAAAACATGTTCTTTTTCGAGCCTAACACAATTCTTGTCAATAGCTACAGATGTTTAATAATTGATATTGACAAACATACTCATTTTCAAGAAATATAGTTCTTCTAAAATTAAGATAGACCATTTTCTGAAAAATTCAGTGATCACGAAGAATCGACTCTTTTCCTCCCAGATCGTTGAAATATCACCCTGTACGACGTCGGCAATTAATCGCGACTTCGATTGCTCGATCAGCATGCGTACGAGCGCGGATACCGGTTCCGAGTCAACAATGGGATCGTCCATTCACCAAGCACATTTGGAGAATCGAGCAACGGTACAGGATTAAAGGCCGATTCACGGTTTGCCGTGGTTCACTGCTTCCGCGTGGTCTTGCGCAGCCCGCTCTCTACTCTGGCCAGCGGGAAACTCGAGTGTTTCAAGCTTTTAACGATTCGATTGCTACTGTATCGTTCAGGTTTTCGGACGCGAATTGCGTTTTTCTACAAAACAGGCCCAGCATTTTTTCGCGACCCATTTTCGTCGTATCTCGGTGATTAGCGATTAATCCTAAAGTCACACGATTGTGAAAATTCTGTCAATCACGTTAGGCTACAACTACAGTAGACGCGATTTCACGCGAAAAATCACGACGTATTGTTATGTGCAAGTATGTATATTATTTTGTTTGCGCGTGACATCGCGATTTTTCGCGCGGAATCGCGTCCACTGTAACCGTAGCCTTAAATAGTGCGACGGACGTAGCGTCCGGAGATCGACGGACGTTGTTTTGTTGTCGCTCCCGTGTCCCTAGTCTTAATCCGTCGAAGGGGTAACGATTATCGTCGACCATCGACGCGTCGAGGACACGAAGACCTGGAACCCCGACGAACGCGTTTGGTGTGAGAGCGGCTTAAGTTGCGCACGGTCAATCGGAACAAGCAGGTGCATAGCGTGTGTCCCGTTTTCTTGGTGCACGCTGGCTCGAGTACGCGCGCGTTTGCACGCGTATCGCGTTTCAGGCAACAATAAACGCTTCGCGCTTCGTGAGCTGGATCTCGAACCGAGTTAATTAACGTTACACCGTCGTTCGGTCCAGACCCTGATTCTCTCGCCGCGCGGCTCTTTCGAAAGAAGCTGTGATGGGCGCGAGTCAAACCGCGATGGTCGCCTTTTCTTTGTTCGCGAACGAACCGACGTCAAAGTTTGACGCGCGTCCCGCGTGCCGTCGCGACGCGGCTGCCTCTCGCGCCCTCGCAATTAAAAGCCGACTCGATTAAGGGTAAGGGAACGACGCGCGACGTCGACAGCCACTCGGCTAAACGAATGAACTCGTCACGCACGGACCAAACCCTCCGGGGTTCGCGAGGACGCGCTCCGGACGAGTGGGCGTGCGTTCTTCGCGGACCGCGTGAACTGGGAAAGGCTGGACGATTCTAATTAGCCGCCCTACTTTGCGCTTGTTTAGAGGCACTTAAGTTTATTCCTACTCGCACCGCGGCTCAACGAACCGTTCTCACAGCGCGGCGAAACGCCACCGAATTAAGTCTTATTTGTTTATTTTATGAACGGGATACATACATTAAAGAGAGTGGCGGACGAAACAAAATTTTTAATTAGTATTTTTGTACATGAATATTATAATAACTATGGTACTATTTACCTTTTCTGAACATTAGTAACTTTACACTTAGAGTTATATGCAGCCAGAAGGTTGAGAAACATCGATTTTTTAGAAACTGACCGTTTCTAAAAGTATTTCATATGTATAAAAACACGACACCTAATTTGGAGTTTTTAATCGTTACGTGTCTGAACGGATAATATAAATCGGACTTAATGTCTTGATTATATGTAATTAACTTTTGAAACTTTAAACGCATTTTTCTTGAAGCACTGTTTTCAAAGGTGGTGAACAAGTATCTCAAAAACTACTGCACCAATCTTTGTCAAATTTGGTGAGCTTATTTTAGATATAAAAATCGAGTGATTGATCGAAGGATTTTTTTTTGAACGTATATTTTGAATTTTATGAACAAAAAAATCACGGTTTTTAGTGCAGAAATTAAAGCTTTTACTTCAAACAGTCACTATTTTGTTTTAATTTAACATTTCGAAAAGTCCATCGATTAAAAAGTAAATGAATAAATTTATAATCGTTTGGTTTTTTTTTATTTTACGTAATCCGAGTCCGAACGACAGTGCTCAACGCAAACCATTTTGGGAACAGTGCTTGTCGAATACTATTAATAGCTTTTATATAAGTTAATATTTTTACTCGAAAAAATTACTAAACATTCTTCAAAAAAACTACTGTTTTAACCCAGCTGTTGTCCCAATCCTGTATTTTATTTTAAAATTATAAGGAACTTAGTTTTAATATTTGTATTTATTGTTCCTTGGCGTTCTGTAAAAATTGTATTGACCACATTTACAATGATGTATTATTAATTCAAGTTGTAATAAATGAGAATTTTAAGAGGAGAACAACACGGATAAATACAACAAGTATTGTACCTATGTATGCTTATGCTTTTTCAAAAAAAAATTCTCAAAAATTCACTTTATTTTGGCCTTTTAACTTCAACTTCTTAATTGACAAGCAGAAAAAATTAAATTAAAACCCATTGTCGAGCAGAAAAAAGAAACGTCCTTCACAAATTTTCTACAGAGAAAGTATAAAAACAAACAATTGCAAATTTCGTTACAAGTTTATGCAATATATTTACTATATTTTAATATTTTTATCTTTGAAAAGTGTCAGTACAATTAGTTTGCAAAAGTCGCAAAACTCGTCGCGCTAACGAGCGATTGTTGTCGACAGAATGAAGAGATGATCGCGAGCCTACCGATACACGACGGCAGCGGAGGGCCGAGTAGCCGCGTGGGTCGTGGATTGGCCCTTCACAGGTCCAACTCGAGCTTGGAGCTTCCGCACAGTCCGGACCCGGCATCTCGAGTGCCAGAGACTCCTCTAAGAAGGGAGTATGGATCGCACGGTAGGTCGAGTCGACTCGACGACACCGCCGATCGCAATTCGCCTCGATGTATAATAGGAGAATAATACTTTTCGCAGGAAGCATCGACGTAGTGGCTCAGTCCGCGACGGTCGGCGAGAACTTGTTCGCGATGCTCCAGGACCTGAGGCCGTCGTCGTCGTCGGGTCAACGGAACTCGGTCGGCGTGGACTACCTTCGCCGCGTCTCCGACGGCCAGCCGATCGACTCGGACGAGGTTTGCGGTCCGACCGGTGGATCGAGTCCCAAGCTGCGACTCAAATTAAACAGATTGTGGGGCGTGAAAGCGCCGCGAGCGATGGAGGAGAGCTGCGGCAGCCCGATGGTTTCGGCCGACGTCGAGGAGAGACACAGACGCCGCGCGTTCGCCCATTACGACTGTCAGTCGCTCACGGCGAACCTCGGATACGCGGCCAAGCTCCGGGGCATTCTGCTCGCGAGGAGGAGGAACACCGCGACCGGCGCCTCGGCCGCGAGCTCCTTCAGGGCCTCCACGCCGGACGAGACGCCCGAGGAGGACGCCGGCGACGGAAAAGGTACCGTCTGCGATCTTTCGATCCTCGAGACGGCGACGTCATTCGCTCGCTTCCTTGTTACAGGCAACGATTTGTTGGAATCGTGTCCCTTTTTCCGGAACGAAACCGGCGGCGAGGGGGAACGAGAAGTGAGTCTCACCCGGTGCTCGCAGGGCAACGGGGTACACAGACCGTCCTTGTCCTATGGCGTCGCGGTTTTGGAGCCAGCGCCCGGGGAAACGCTATGGAGGCATACCTGCCCGCTGCAGAAGCGTCCGTTGCCCATCGAAAGTGTCGACGAGGGCGCACACTATTACAGAAGATACTTTCTTGGTAAGTTATGTTTTTTATATGGGATGTATAGGATAACGCATACGGTTGTTGACCTCCATATTGTATGTATAATAATCGATTGTATCGATTGTACCATATATGTATAATAAGGGAACATAACGCAACGGTAGTCCAGAAAAGAGGAATACATGTATTTTCAGGTCGAGAGCACCAAAACTGGTTCGGTATGGACGAACAACTGGGTCCGGTCGCGATCAGCATCCGAAAGGACGTTAATCAGTACAGAATAATCGTGCGCACGTCCGAGCTACTGACGCTCCGTGGCTCGGTTCCGGAAGACGCTCTGGGGATCAGGCCGCAAGGCAACCGATTGCCGACGAGGGAGCTTCTGGAATTGGTCGCGCCAGAAGTGCAACTCGGCTGTCTCAGGCTCGGAACTCCGGCAGCCGAGGAGGCGCTCGCCAGATTGGACGAGCAAGGACTGTCCAGCAGGTACAAAGTCGGGGTTCTCTACTGTAGATCCGGGCAGAGGACCGAGGAGGAAATGTACAACAACCAGCACGCGGGACCGGCTTTCCTGGAGTTTCTCGACAACATCGGTAAGCGCTTCAACTCTAATCGAAAGACGACGGCGCACAGTGGTCCGAATCGAGAAAAGGGACATTTTGTCAATAAAATATTCAAGGTGACCTTGAAAAATCTTGAAAAAGAAAGAGTTGACAAAAAATTTATTATAATCATCTTTCGGATCTTTCTGAACCGTGCTATGCTTGATAAAACAAAGTTCGATCGACAAGTTAATAACAGAGCAATGTGAACTGATCACGTTTCGTGGTTCACCCTTATATTTAACAGGGAAAAAATGTATGTACTAAAAAAAATAAAAAATTTTTATTTTGAAGCTAGTTAGAGAATTAATAATAAAGGAACATAAGATATCTAATAATAATAATAATGTTAACAATAATACGGTTAAAACAATATTTTTATCTTTTTTTTTTCCATGTATAGCTCACCTATTTGTAGCACCATATTAATTAATTATTGAGTTCAAGTTTCGTATTCAAATTTAATATCTCTTACGGTTCAAAAGATATACAGTGACTCACAGGTTCGTTTCCATGTACAGTGTTGTCTTGAAAAGTGTGCAAGCGTCCGATTTGAAAAGTGTGCAGGGACCAAGCCCCAGCACTTTTATTTTTTTCAAATTTTTACACCATTACAAGTTACGTTTAAAGCAGTGCAAATTTTTCTTCTATCATTTTTTTTACAATATGGATAGTTTATCAAGCACAACTTGAACTAACACTGTTAATTGAACGTCTTGTACAATATTTGTAATAGTAGTACTTAATAATTAATATTCATATTGGTGTAAAGTTTAAAATAATTGTTACATGTTTATATTTTTATATAATAAGATACCAGTATAGATTTAAAGGCGTAGTAAAGGAGAGTTCACATCTTCGCATCATAGTATAATTAGTCCAAATGATTCTTGACAGTTACTAGAAAATCACTATGAGGAAAAGTGCCCATTCCCACTAATTATACATAAAAAATATATATGTACATATACTACATACACTTTGGCTTATGGATCAGAGAGGTTTTTTTATAATAAATAAAAAAAAATACTACATGCACTACAGAATATACTATATCCATACATTGTAGTTTATATATTTCAATGGGAAATGGGCATTTTTTCCTCATCCTATTTTTCCCTAGGGTCAAGAATCAACTGCACTGAGCGTACACACGGATGAATGACAAGAGTCAGAATGCGACAGAAGTCAAAGTGAACAAAATAGTCTACTAGTCGCGAAAAGAGTTCATGCTCGATCTCGGTGCCCGCACATTTTTCAAGACAACACTGTACAGTAGTGATTCGATAAGTGTTAAGTAGTCAGAATCGGACTTCGACATTTAACGTAGAAGGCACTATATTTTTTTGCCTCGGTTAAAGTTTACACTCCCAAGAGTTCGGAGAGACCATCCGCTGGTTGGTGGGAATAGGATTCGACCCTGTAACGTACAAATATAAGTCGACACTTATCGAATCACTTCTGTATTCCAAATATTAATAGACTGTGAATAATAGTCTTCAGTATATTTTCTGTATCAAATTATATCGCTTGAGGTACCACGTATAATTATTTTTCAATCTCCATAACTTTTATTACACAAAAGCAAATACCTTTCTTAGAATTAAAAAAAATTTAACACACTGTTCGTGAAAAAATGTGAAAATCACTGTATAAAAGTGTCACTAAATTTCTCAATCCGGATCATTGTGCGGCGTGAACGAGGAAATTACCTCGTTCGGCAAGGCTCGATATAATTGTACGTTTCGCGACAGGCCAAAGAATAAGACTGCGAGGATTCGAAGGATACAAGGCTGGTCTGGACACTCGGACCGACTCGACGGGTACCCACGCGGTCGCCGCGACGCACCGAGGAGCGGAAGTAACGTTTCACGTGTCGACGATGCTACCCTTTACGCCGAACAACAGGCAACAGCTGCTCAGGAAGAGGCACATCGGAAACGACATAGTCACGATAGTTTTCCAGGTAAGGGAGAGACAATAGCGTTCGCGATCATTTGCGCTCGAGCGAGATCGCTTCCTGTGGAAAGATTCAGAGCTCTCGCGCTGGACTCCCGTGAAGCGTGACGTTTTCGCTTTCTTCGGCGCACGGAAAACAGGATCGACGCGTTAAAGTGATCCGGTCGACTCCTGCGATTCGAATGTATGTATGTATATGTTTGTTTGCGCGACACACAGGAGCCTGGCGCGTTTCCGTTCAGCCCGCGGAGGATACGCTCGCAATTTCAACATGTGTTCATCGTGGTTCGAGCCATCAATCCCTGTTCCGATAATACTCAATACAGCGTGGCTGTGTCCAGAAGCAAGGAAGTGCCTATTTTTGGACCGCCCGTTCCATCAGGCGCCACGTTCGCCAAGGGAAAAACGTTCGCCGACTTTATCTTGGCGAAAGTGATCAACGCTGAAAACGCGGCGCACAGGTAACGAACTCCATCGCTCTAGATGACGTATACAGTACAAACTCGATTAGCCGCAGAAGCGGGTTTAGATTTAGGCTAATTGTAAGTAGGCTGCAGTCTAGGACGAAAGGCAAAAAGTTAATTTTTGCTGCAAAAGAAAGTAAAAAAACACTCGTCTTCTTCTAACAATTCGTAATAAAAAAAACTGCTGATAATATCATCCAACAATCATAGATTAATATTAAGTGCAACTGTGTACTAATTATTAGCATTTTGTGGTAAAATCATATCAATCAAATAAAAAAGTTTCTATTGTAATGAGTATACTACGGATTTTATCTAGGCATACAAAATCTAGGAGATTGTTAACACATTCCAAAATATACGGAGTATAAAAAATATAATTCAAATAACAGTGTTTAGAAAATAAGACATACTATTATTCAAGTAGCAATTCGTTATTTGTGCTTCTAAAAATTTTATTTTGCATAAAAATCCGTAATCTAATCATTACAAAACTGCGGATTTCTATGTAAAATAAAATTTTTAGAAGCACAAATAACGAATTGTTACTTGAATAGTAGTACATATGTTTAATTTTTTAAACAATTTAATGTGAATTATATATCTGATTTTTTAAACATTTTGGTATACGTTAGTCTCGTACATTTTTTGCATTCTTAATATTGCCATAAATGCATAGAATCCACAGTCTAGTAACGAGATAACATTTTTCTAATACCCAAGTATGTATTTATTTGTTGAATTGATCCATAACTATCGCTTTTATAATAACGAACAAAACGAACCATATATTCCGTAGGTCAGAGAAGTTCGCCACAATGGCTACAAGAACGAGGCAAGAATATTTGAAGGATCTTGCGACAAACTACTCTTCTACCACGGTGGTCGACACCGGACAAAAATTTTGTAAGTTCGGCGCTTCATTCTCTTTGCGGCTTCTTTATTATCATCGAAACTCACGACTCTGTCCTTTCGAAACCAGCGATGTTGTCGTTCAGCAGTAAAAAGAAAACCACCGTGAGGCCGCGATTGTCGTGCGACGCGTCGCAGCGAGGCGCAATATGCTGGCAAGTGATCCTGGAGGACAGCAATCAGAACACCGACTGTTACCTAGGAATAAGCATAGACACGATCGTCCTAATCGAGGAGCACTCCAGGCAAATAGTTTTCGTCACTCCGTGCGCGAACGTGCTCGGCTGGCACGCCCAGACCAACAGGTAACTTCGCCCTTCGATCGACCGTTTACGTTGCAAAATTACAACCCGCGACGACTTAATTCGTTTCGTTCTAGCTTGAGACTGTACTATCATCAAGGAGAGTGTATTACGATTCACGTGCGCGCCGATTACGGGGAACGGGACGAACTGATGGAAATCGTCGCTCGGCTGCGGGCCGTGACTCAAGGGGCGCCGGCCACGGAGCTCTCCTTGAAGAGGAACAGCTTAGGACAATTGGGTTTCCACGTTCAGCCGGACGGAGTGGTGACTCAGGTCGAGAGTATGGGACTCTCCTGGCAAGCGGGGCTGAGGCAAGGCTCGCGGCTCGTCGAGATTTGCAAAGTAGCCGTGTCCACGCTGAGCCACGACCAGATGGTCGATCTGCTGAAAACGAGCGCTCAGGTGACTGTCACTGTGATACCGCCGAACAACGATAGTAATCCTAGAAGGTAAGTCAACCGTATTGAAAATACGTAAGAAAAAAAATTTGTTTTCGTGCCTCTTTCTTATATCTCTCGCTATTGCAACTCCCTTCGTCATGAGATCCGCAAATTTCATACCTTTCGATCCTTTAAGCCAGGGATGCGCAGACTTATTAAAACCGAGGGCCACATAGATTCACTGTAACTTATGGGAGGATCGCCAAAGAAAAAAAAATATGAATGTTGTCTATTATGCATTAGGTGTACAAATTAATTTTTGGTCTTAACATTTAATTAACTGTAGCACTCATTTAAACGGAAACTGTTTCCCACCGAATTTGGAGCTGTATAATGTAGTATATTAGTACAAAAAACAGAATATGGGACGGACGTAACTTCCAAAAATTATCCGTGAATGTAATAAACAAGATAATGCACTGTTTGCTTTTCGCAATCCAATTAAAAAATAATACCTCCGGAGCTGAAGAAATGGTTAGCGAAGAATCAGAGGAAGATGCTATATCTTACAGAACATGTAAAAAAAGTGGTTTACATCTTGAGTCAATAAGCATTTACCGCTGATTTTTTACTCTAAATTATCATAAAACAGTAAACTGATAAGTAGACTGTGGATGTTTATGTATTTTTGGCCATTTTCATTGTGCAAAAATTTGTAAAAATGTGCAATATCAAAAGTAACACATTTTATAATGTTTAGAAGATATGATGTCCTTTTATCTAAGTTTTAGTTCTTTTTTGTGCCTGCGAAAATTTAAATTTGCATAACAATCCGTAGTCTAGTGATAAATAACTAACAAGCTTAAAGATACAATAAAGACAGTGAGCAGAAAAAAGTTTTTAAAAAGTCCTGTTTTTACTGATTCCTGTAAAATTGTAATTCTGTGTCTTAAGTAATTTTTTGAAATGACCGATTCTATTATAAATAGTCTTCGGGAAAAAAATTGTGTTGACTCCATTATTTCTATCGCAGAGGTTGCACACTACAAAACTGCCAGTATCTGTCGAACAACTACGAGGGGGACTACGAGAACGTAACCAGTCCGGATAACACGCCGAGTCAGCAGACAGCTATGTCCCATCAAAGGCGATACGAGCGATCCTTCAGCCCGCCAAGATCCAGCAACAGCTCCGGCTACGGAACCGGATCCAGCTCCAGGTCGTTCAACGATCCACGCTTTCCCATGGAGGGCACGATGACCAGCAGCAGCAGCGGACACAGCAGCACCGACGATCGCTGGTAGGAAAATAATTTGAGATCAAGAGGAAAATTGTTCGGAGATGAAATGAGTCAAGGGGAATTTTTTCGCGCAGGTACGAACTCCTGGAACCACAAGACCAAGAGAACGGGCACCGAACAGACGGCACACCGCCGCCGCCTTTGCCAGCCAGGCAAAATTACCAGGTGATTGCTGCAAAATGTTCTCAGAAGAAAGACAAAGAGTCCCACTACGCCACTGGCAAACAGTTCTCGGAGAATCCGAAGCATCACGGGCACGAACACTACGCGAAGGAGCCGAACTATGTGTCGTCGAAAGCGATCCAAGAGAGCATGAGACAGCACGAGAATTACCAGAGACAGTTGGACAGCGTTCATCGAAACCAGGACCACATCGCCTCGAATTACGTGAAGCTGCAGAAAGAGAAGTACGAGATGAAACAAGAAAGCATTTACGCTTCGCAGAGGGAGCTTCACAAGAACGACGTGCACCACTCCGGTCACCAGAAACTCAGCACGTCCAATTCCCTGCCGTTGGCGCAGAACGTGACTTACAGTCTGCCGAAGTCCGGCAGCAACAGCAATTTAGGCAGATACAACGAGTACGAGCAGAACAAGTGCGAGTACGAAGGGAAACCCGACCGAAGCTCCAAATACGAGATGCAGGACGAGAAGGTGTTGGATAGGACGCCGAGCAAGTACGAGCAAGAGGTTCGGGGGCACGAGAAGAGAACGATGGGGTACGAGTATCCTGATGAAGTGTACGAGAGGAGGAACAGCAAGTATGACATGGATATCGCGAAGTATGAGATCGAGTGTTCGCATAATGGTAACGAGAGGAAGCACAACGACGGCGGCGAGCAAACTAGAGAATCGATTAGGTACGAGCTGCCGCACGATTTTAAGCTAGGGGAAAAGGTGACGTGCCTGAAGACGACTATGAGCGAGAGGCCAGTTCCTCACAAGATAAATGTCGAGTATCGGCAAGCGAAAGACTTCACAACGAGCCTTCCGCCGGAAGTCAGAATCCCCGACGTGAATTGTCCCGAAGGAACGACTTTGCCGAGCGAAGACGAACTGTCCAACGGTTCCGGAAGCGTGTCTCCCAGACTGAGAAGGGCGAACAAACATCGCGGTGGGAACCTAACTCCTTCGAGCGGCAGCTCGAGGAACCAAAGTCCTCGACCGAAACCAGGCGTTCGAAACTCTCACAGGAATTCGGCGAACTTGACGTCGAGCACACTCCAAGAAGACTTGATGAAGCTGATCAATCCTGATTACATCGCGGACGACGGTCAGATGACAAATAATAACAACGTGCCCGTGAACGTGTTGATAACCAATCAGAACGCGAACAAGATCAACAATAATTTGCTTGAGATCCAGAACCGGTGCAGATCCAGGGAGAACTTGTGCGGTACCAGTGCCAACGCTTTGAGCGTTCTGCCATCGAAGGGCCAGGAGAACGGAAACAACGTATCGGAAGTGATTTTGACGATGGCCAGGCCAGCCACAGTGATTTCCAACGCCAGCACCGCGTCCAGTCCCGCGCCGAGCGAGAATAAATTGTCCAAGGAAGAGAGGTAATGTCGGCGGACGCGATTTCAGAACTTGATAAACTAGTATTTGAAATAAAAAATAGCAATATCAGAGAGTGGTTTCTTAAACTGTGTTAAATTGGTTATTTTTTTAATAATCAGTCTTTTTAATAAGTTTTCCAAATTTTCAGAATTTCCAACTTCTAAAATTAAAGTTCAAATATTTCGAGCTTCAAATATTCAGAAGTTTAAGTTTCAAAGATTTAAACTTCTAAGCTGCAATTTTTCAAGCGTTCAAATGTTTCAAGTCTAAAGTTTGGAAGTTTCAAGCTTTCAAGTATTCAGTATCAATTTTTTACGTTTCAAGCTATCGAGTTTTTAATTTCAACTTTTTAAGCTCCAAGTTAAAAATGTTCAAGTTTCAGTAAGTTGCGCCCATTTAACTGACTTTATGGTGACCTTGAAAAGCTGTATGAAACTCACGTTTAAATATGTTAATGGAACCCTACATTTTTTTATTATCTATACAGTGCGTCGTAAAATATTCATATACGTTCTCCGTGTGCAGATTGTCGCCCCGCGTTACCAAACCGCCTCACTCTACTTCCAAAGTAACGAACAACCTGACGTCGATCAAAGACGCCAAGAACCACAACGATACGGACGTAGACTGTTGGCAAAACCATCACGTGGATGCGAGATCCAAGCAACATCCTCAAGAGTGGCCTGACGAAAGACTCATCGATGGATGCAATACCATCGCGTAAGTTGAACAACACGACAAAGTTGTACAGTATTCTCTCGCTATAAGCTCGCCGTTTTCGTCGCTTCATCGAGCCACTCTTCAATTTCACTGTAATCATTGACGACGTACAAAAAACTATCGATTCCATTATTCTATTACGAACATGTGCCTTACGCATACTATATCGCTCGATGAAGCGACGAAAACGGCGAGCTTATAGCGAGAGAATACTGTATTTTGCGATGGTATTCGCGTAATTTTTAACTCGAGGGAGTTGCAAACACCGCGTTGCTCTTTTCAGGAATTCCGTTTCGGATTTGCAATCCCATCTATCGACGCTCGAGCTGAGGGTAGCCAGAGAGACGCGGCGAAGGCTGTCCCTGGAAGACGAGGTGCGTCGTTTGCGAGACGAAAATCGTCGCTTGCAGGACGAAAGCCACGCGGCTGCGCAACAGCTTCGTCGCTTTACCGAGTGGTTTTTTCAAACTATAGACCATCAGTAATTAGCAGCAACCGGCTCGATGACAGCTCGCGTTTTTCCGTATTTTTTCGAGCGTCGTGCCGGATCAGACGATCGCTTCGTTAAGAGCAGTATTAGTTTTACGTTTCCTCCAAAGATCGTCCGCGGGAAGATTAAGAAATCAAGTCAAAGGTAATATAATGAAACTGCGAGCGATTCGCGGCAAGAGAGTTCTTCGCGTTTTTTGTATCATAAAATCTACTTCCAAATAGTTGAAAAAGGGTAAAAGACAAGTTACCATCTTGCGCTCGATTCGGACGTTGACGAGCGTTTTCAAGTTCACGAAGATACCTGTATCCGTCGTTCATTTGGAGGAACGTTGTTCTCTTTACGATAAACGTTGCCCAGCGGCAACGTCTTACTTCGAAATGACCAAATATTACTAGTTGTCTAAGAGTTGCTTCGACTCGTCTGTAATTTATTACGTGTTTTGTATAATCCCGTAGGGTAGCGTTGTTCGAACCAGAAGGCGATCATTTTCGTACGCGTTAAAAAGAAGCGAGAGACATTCCACGCGTGTGGAACGCGTTTTGTTATCGTTTTCGCCTCGATCGACAGGTGGTTCGCTTGTCGAGCAACGAGCGCGTTTTCTTTCTAAGTGGCCGAATATAGTGAGGCGGCGAGCGGCGAGGTAACAAGATAATAAAGGACACCATGTCTTTGTGTCCTTTGTTTTCTTTTGTCCGCGCCGCTATCCTCGCTTCTCGCCGCCTCACTATATTCGAGGCCTAAAGTACGAAGACGTCATCCGTCGAAAAAAAGTCTGTAAGTTAAGAAATAAAAAAAAAAAAATAAGATATACTCAAAACGAAACGTTCATTTTCACTACCGACGACGCGCGATACGGCAAACACGATACGTACGACGCACTGTGGTGAAAGTTGCCATTCTAGGTGGACAAAATTGTTTTTCAATGTATTATGATCATGTGAATGAAATAATATGGATTATGAGAATGAAAAAACTCGAGTTTTTATGAACTTTAATTTAGGTTTAGGCCGAAACTACATTGTGAGCATGCTTGAATTTGATTTGAATCGATTAGAATCTTCGTTTTTGAGACATTACTGCAAAAGGAAGTTTACAGAGATGCTAGAATATTATTGTTGCTACTTATCTCTGTGACATTAGTGTCAATAAATATTTAAAAAATATAAAACATTAAAGTCCTCACTTAAAAGTGTAGGTAAATCAGTTATGAATACCTTTTCAAGTACCAAAAATTGCTGCCATATCCGTAATTTTGCGAATTTTTAGACAAACCAAATGGCATTTTATTCAGGAAGTTTAACAATTTAAAAAATACAGTACCAAGAAGATCAATTTTTCGACTGCTTAGTACCTTTAAGTTAACGTTCTTCACCATATTGTTAATGAGTCCTTATCACGGACCGCAGTTTCAGATCATTCGATTAGTCATTGCCAAAAACAATAGAAATAATGCAGTATAGATCTAAACTATACAATTTATTTATTTCGATGCGTTTATTAACACGCTTTTCCAATAGCAAATATTTTGGAAAAAGTGAGAAATTATTTTTGTCCAGCTAGAATTAGGGTTTGTTGCATTTAAATAACGTACGGTGCATAGAATAAAATAGTTTATTGTAATCCACAGAAAAAAAACAAGACATTTCCATGATGCCTGAAGACTTACTGTCATGTGTGTGTCAGTTAACAATAGCTGTGATTATACTCTTTTCTGTTCGAGAAACGCGCATTCGTGTATCATGTCAGAACGTCGAGGTGAGCAATATAATACAGAGTATTCGACCATGTACTACGGAGAAATTCTTTTACGATAATTCACCTTTTTAAATAGCGCGTAACAGATTCTGCTCTTTATATATATATCGGAATACCCGTGTTAACGGAAAAACCTGGGACCGTTCTCTCACACAATATTCTAACACACACGCACACTCGCCACGAAAAGGTGCAACGATCGTCGCACCGAACGATCGATCGTTCCCCTTCGGTATTCCATGGCCAACAAACAGTGCCGCGGATCCTTCGTCCCGTTTACGAAGTACGATCAAGCATGCATCGCACACCACGTCGCGTGGTAATCATCGTTATCATCAGTATGACCGGAGACGAGCGGAATGTCGTCTCGACGACGCGACGCTCTGAATCGCGACGCGGTTCAACCTTTTTCAAACGTGTTTCGGCTTGCTCTCGTTTACGCTCGATAATACATCGACGCGCGAATACTGTTCAAACGATCGAGCGATCCGAGTTTTTCGAAGCGTCGGAAGGAGAGCGAACGAGCAGCGGACAGACGATTCAATCGGAAGCGACATTTCGCCCGGTCCCTTTGCAAAATACGTAACATGAGTTTATCACCCAAAAATCGCGAGACACGCGACTTTCCGTCAATTCTGCTTCTTAAGTACGTGAGAAAAGGTATGCATACTGAATGCGATAGCGTAACGTGTGCTTTATGCGACTTAAGTTTCGACTTAAGTTTCAGCTAGTTGCGCGGCGTTCCTCTCGTCACGCGTCTAATGAAATATGCCCTGTGGAAGAAGAGATAGATCTCGATCGAAAGGATTTCGTGTGAGTTCTCGTCGGGAAGGAACAATTCTTACGGATTCGAAGTAAACTGGTGAGTATCGATTAGCAACTACCTATCGCTGTTATCAAGACATTGCCGAGACAAGGGATCGCCTTTTCGGAAATTGGTTCAACTGGGTTCAACGATCAACTACTCTCGATTTGTTCGCAATCGGTTTCGGTTCTCCATGCGTCATCCTGTCTGATCGACGTTATTTCCTACCCTGGCTAAGAGACAGCGAAACGATCCCCAACACTTCTTTCGTATCGCGGTCCACCTCTCCTGTTCTAATTGTAAGTCTGTATCGATAAACTGCGCGCAGCTAAGCGTTTCGTTGTGCGCCAAGAACGATATATGTACGTGCTTCCACGAAAATACACGCTACTCTGTGATCCGTTCGCGTTGAACGTCCGTCGGAAGGTGTTTCGAGCAGAAAGCGAAGAGAAGAACACGCGTCGCGAGGTAATCAGCAACGAAGCGAAGAGAATAAGAGTTCGCTAGATGGCACGAAGAGCGACCGCGGTGTCGCTTCGCGGCGGAGGATAGAGTTACGAGCCAAGCTACGCGGTACGAAGCGGGGTGAAGAAACGCGTGTGCTCCTTCGGCCGACCGACGGTTTCCGAAGAATCGTGGACCGCGATGACCGAAGAGACGCGAGGGTAAGAATTGCGTCGCGATCGACAGAACCGCATTTATGCCTTTTGAGGTATTGAAGGTATGAATTTTAGGTATTGAAATATTTGAAGGTAATTGAGGTATTGAATTAAACATTAGCTGAATAATTTGTCAATTGTAATCTGAATAATTAATGGTGAATTTATACAATTATCGTTATCATTATAGTACAACGTTTATTGTTGAAGTTGGAGATTGGAAACTTTAAATTTGAACATTAGAAGAGTTGAAATTGGAAATTTCAAGAATTACAAAATTTGAGTTTAGAGATTTGAAGATGTAAAATTGTAAAACGGCAAAGTTTGTAAATTTGAAGATTTTTTTCAATTAAAATTGGAAATTTGAGGATTTGAAGTTGGAAATTGGACAATTTTAGGCTGGAGACTTTTTCGCTCCCTGATTGGTCGGTGTTTTTCGTTAATAATTCGTTAACAAGGCTTCGGATAACATTTTCGCTAAGGAAAAAATTGTTTAGAATCACCTCAGGTATCACCCCTTTTAAGGAACTGCAACATTTTTGTTACACCCTGTATACAGCTCAGAGATACGATTCTGAGTCATTTAAGAATTTCTAATTCCGTCAGACTGAGAGAACTTATTAACCAAGAAGACAATCCAAAATTCTATAAAGATGTAAACGCCCAGAAAACTTATGCTTAATGTGTCCGCTGTCGTTGGCCTAGACTCTGACAATGCACACGACATCCGACAAGAGAATCTCCGGAGTTACACAGAAATTAGGACACTGAGAATAATTCTGACTTGAAGTTGGAAATTTGAAGAGTCGAAAATAAAGATGCAAAGGTACGAAGAGGAAATTTGAAATTCGAAACATTCCAGCTGCAAATTTAAAGATTCGTAGTTTGAAAGTTTAAAATTTTTACGGAATTCAGGATTTCAGTTTAGAGATTGTGGACATTTGGATATTTTTAAATTTGCAATTGGACGAAAGGATTTTTATAATTAAACTAGGGAATTTCAGAGTTTGAAGTTGAAGTTTTAATACCGCAAACGGAAAAGCAATTTCTGAACAACTTCTAATGTTCACATTATGAACTAAATACTTAACAATGCGTGTTTTAACTCATTTCGTTTGTACGAAGCAGTGCTTTAAAATGCGGCCCTGACAACCGGTTGCGACGGACAAAAGGAGAGGCGCTGAGAGGTTTGAGACTCGCGAAGAACGGACAGAGACGGAGGTTAAATACGTTGCGTATGTATGTACAAGTGTGTTTCGTTCGACTGCTTTCTCCAAACGGGAATCGAAAAATGAACAGCGTTACCGGAAACAAAGTTGAACGAGGACGAGAAGACGATCGATGGAAACAATGCATTGCGTGTCTGCTGGATCGAGAGAACTCTCTGACAATGAGACTACTTGCCCGGCCACTTTCCAATTGTCGATTGTTTCCTACGTTCCCTGTACAGCTTTCCCAAATTCTCTGGCAATCTGCGCGCGTACTGCTAAACGCGGCGAGATATCGACCCTCGGGGCCCCTGGGTCCCCGAGAATCTCGGCAACCGAAACGGTTTCCGCTTCCGGTCCTTTGGTTTCGAGCACGCGATCGTCGTTACCGCCAGACAAACACTGGTAACGCAAACCTTGATCCCGAAACGCTCGAATATTTCGAATAATAAGTGGAGTATCGGAGAGTACACCTCTGCGCCGCAGCTAATACAAAAATACTGTTCTGTTGCACCATTTTTCTTTTCCTACTATTCCTATTATTATGCATAATAATCCCTGTAGTCTTTAAACGCTCCTTTATCGATGTCGTGGAAACAAGGATGGAAAACATTAAACACGGTAAGTGAAAGAAAAATCACGATCGATTGGTTTCGTTCTTCTCTCTCTCTCTCTCTCTCTCTCTCTCTCTCTCGTATTTTTTTTTCTTCTTCAAAACGAAAACGACTTTTCGCAAGAAACGGAGCAAGAGTTGATACAAAATCGGTGAACCGATTCGAAAACGATCTCAATGATTCGAGAAGCGTCAGACGTAAAAAGTAGTATGAAACTGCGTTCCTGTTTGGAAAATATATATATGTATCTTCGATCACGGTAAAAGTCAGCCTCGTACGTGTACGAGCGTGCGAGGACTACGTATACTCGTGTACGCGCACGTCACCCTCCATTGCGACTGCGTCTTGTAAACTTTTGATAAACGCGACGATACAATGTTTCGGTAAGAATGAATTGACCGCGATGCCGTAACGTGCCACATATCCCGCAGCGAAAATCACGACGAGCCAAACACTGGTCGTCGATGTTTTCGCGAAAAACGTTTCACGGATCGTTTAATTAGGGATCGGACAAACAATTTATTCGTTAACTGTCATTAATAATGGATATCGGTTAAAACAGTTGAGTGCTAAATGCAAGATCTTCCTCTTGATAAATCCAAGATAGATCCACTTGGATTTTTGGTCATAGTTCTGGAGCTAATAAATCAAATAGGCTACAATTTATTTCAGCATTTAACCTAAACACTAGCAAGTATTTATACAAAATTTCGTTTTTGTACAGTGCTTCATTCTTCTACAGTAACCATTTTTTTTTTTTCCCCCAATTGTTTACCGTAATAAAATAATAGATTCACTTGCAGAGAAATAAAAACTTTAAGAAACTCGAACATTATGACTTCAAGAATTAAATGTTAATCATTTATAGGTTTTCCATCACTTTTTATTCATAAGTTTATCCTCTTCATCAATGAATCAGCTAGAATTTGTAATTGTTTCATAGTAACGCGATTTCTTCTTATCCAAGAAACAAATTTCAACCGAATCCCGATTTACTTGTTCTACAGATGTGACCAAAAGTCCAAATGGATCTATCTTCTTCTTACACACTGTATAAATACAAAAATTTGCAACCTCCAACGTCAATAATTTCTTAGAAATATAGTAAATAAAACTTATATATTGAAAGTAATTTATACCTTGAAAGTAAGGTAAATGCTAAAATATAACAAAGACATTGAAACTGCTTGAAAGTAACAAAGTACCCAAATGCCTTGTTATTTTCACAACTGTCAAAAACTTTCGTTGAATTGTGGAAATCGCATCTAAAGTGATTAATACATCCAAGTGGATAAACGTAATTGAATTTGAACGATCCGCCCTGTAAGACAGAATTTTCGGATTGTCCGATCCTTCATTAAAGGACCTCTAACGGACTCTATTCACGTTTTCCCCCTTTTTATATACCCCTCTCCCCGTTTCCCAATTTTCCATACTCCTTGTTCTTTCTCTTTATAGCTATAATCGTGTAATTAATTGTAATTCAGACGCGACATATGAATATATATTTTCACACGGGAGAGAAATCCAATCGGCGTCGAGTCACTTCTTATTCAGTACGATTAACTGTATAATTAATATATATATATATTCTTATTTATATATATATTTATATGTATTTATAATATATAGTATATATTCAGCATCACAGTAAGATAGCGCCCTTCATTATTAAGTGATCATCGATCAGCTCGGACCATTTATATTTCATTCCTGTTAACAACATACTCTACAACAACCCGTCTAAACATTGTCGAATAATTTCTTTTCGGCATCGACGTTGACGCCATTGTTTACGTACTTGATTGGTATCATTTCCGAGTAAATAAAAAAAAAAAAAAGAAGAAAAATACACGAAACGTTTTTTCCCCAATAGAAAAGAAACTTTAGGAAGATATTCTATCCGATGAAAACTATGAGTAAAAGCGACCGATGACTGATGGTAGAGTATCGATACAGGATCATTCCATGAAAAACGGACACTTTTTGCAGTAACATCTCAAATTTTTGTGTAATTTGGATATCTTCAAAGACCCAATTTCTGACTAGAACCCAATTCCTGATCAACTTGGTATATAATTATCATACACTAAATTATCATGTTAAAAATGGATCCCAAACCCTTCCTAAATAGTTATTAATTGTATTTCATTTTGTATTTTAAAAGTAAAATTTGGTACTTAATATTAGACATAATTTGAGTGATCAGAAATTGCTCTCTTCGCTTTTTTTACTTTAGGACTTGGACTACAAAAAAAAAGTTGCAAATCACCTCAGGAATCACTCCTTTCAAGGACGTGCAACATTTGTGTTACACCCTGTATAGCAGATCCTGTATCAAATCTGCCGACAGTCTAACAATAGATGCTACCGCAGCTTTAAGCAGGATCTGCCCGATCAGGGTTGGTTATTAGGGGTATGGCAGTTGAATTTTGTAGAAACCATCTGTTCGCAGGGCCGGCTTTAGGCTAAGGCGCAAGAGACACACCTGCTTAGGGGCGCAATAGCTTTCGGGACGTCAACATCGTAAAAAGAAAAAGTAATACTAAAGAGGACTAGAAATTTGAGTGCCCCTCTAAAGCTGTATTACAAGTGGTGTCGTTTTTAACATTTTGTGTTTTTGGTTTGCCTATTCGAATTTTCAGAAATCGGAGTTTCTAAATTAAATTTTTTTGTAAGATTGTTAAAATATTCTATTCCGACATACCGCTTTTGTAAAATTGATAAGGCTTGCAGATTTCAAATAAAAATAAAGATATGGAGCTGAAAACTGCCTAGGGATGCCGCATACCTTAAGCCGGCCCTGACTATTCGCATACGGTTTTTAAATAGTTCGTGTAAAAGTGCGTCTCCACTGGAGTTTGCGAACTATTCACGAACAATATAACAGTTCAATTTCGTAGAAATCATCTGTTCGCATACGGGTTTTAAATAGTTCATGTAACATCTGTAAAGGGATTACGTAGTGTTTTTTTAGTGTTTATAGAAAGTTTACGAACTGATTGCAAACATTGTATGCGAACAGTGTTCGCGAACTGTTCACTGGTGAATACGCAGCTTAAGATACGTGAAGGCATTGAGTATTTTTTATAGAAAGTTTGTGAACTGCTTGCAAACAGTGTGTGCCAACTGTTCGCTAATGTATACGCAGCTTTAAGTAATCAGAAATTGGGTCCTTAATGGTACTCCAAAAAGCGTTCGATTTCCAATGGAATGGCCCAACAGTAAAACAGCGTTTCACCGGTTTAAAGAACCAAAAACGAACGCGTGAAGCTTGCAAATGGAACAGGGGTTAACGACAGTCCTATAGTTTGCGTTTCAACAAGTAATGCAACACGGTTGCGTTGACCATCGAAGGAAGAGAGTTTTCTTTTGTACGTACTGTTACACGACGCCCGCGCAAAACACCGAGGAACTTCGTACGTACCTATACATCGTATTTCCCACATCGCGACCGAATCTAACCAGCTCTACTCGTCTTACACTGTGATACGATAGACGAAGAAACTTCAAAGTTCTACTTGTACTACTACTGTTGTTTTTTTTTTTTTCTTCGGTGGACTGCCTACGTTCATTCTGCTCTATTCATAAGAAAGTAGCGAAAAGAATAAGTTCTAGAAATAGATTGCTTATAATTACTCTGAAAATAAATAATTATAAAAATAAGCGAGCATTTTATGCTTAAAATACCTTAGGTAAAAACTTAATTAGTTTGCACCACATACGGAGTGGAATGTGTGGTCTCTCTCTCTCTCTCTCTCTCTCTCTCTCTCTCTCTCTCTCTCTCTCTCTCTCTCTCTCTCTCTCTCTCACTCACTCTCTTTCTCTTTCTTACTAGATTGTAAAAGCGTAATTCTAACGAAAAATTCAACTACCGTGTAAAAAACATTAACGATAACTTGTCAATCGTAATTATACGTAGTGCGACAGCTCAATAAAAAACACGTGAGTCAATAAATAAGAGTGCAACAAGAGATAGATTAGAAATAGGATAAAAAGACGCGACCGATATTGATCGACTCGTCAATAGTCCTCGTTACTCGTAGAATAAATAACTGTGCTGAAAACCTGGTCTTCCCGCGAACATACGGATTAGGTACATTGTTCAATTTATCTTACTCACACACTCTCTCTCTCTCTCTCCCCCTTTCTCCCCTCACCTCTGCCTCTCATACATATACGCGCACACATTTTCTTCTCATTATTTTAATTCACAGCTCTACGTGCTGTGAAACGAAGAAGACATTTACACGCAAATCTATTGTTGCGAGCACCGAATACGTAGTCAGAATCAACTGTTGTCATACGTTGATTTACAATCGTTGAAAGTAGTTAAAAAAATTTGCGTAGCGTTAAAAAAAAAATAACACTGAATACTGAAATTAAAATACTTGTAAAAATATTTACATAAAAGTACGTAAGTGATGCTTAAAGCTGCACTGAATTGAAAAGTAAAAGCATCGTGAAATAGCAACCTATCAAAAGATTAGGATATATAAATATAAATGAATGTTAAAATAATCTAAGAACAATGAACCTTGTAAATGCTTTTTTCGAGTTGACGATGGCAAAGGAAAAGCGCAATGCCCGCAACAATACTTTCAACACGATCAAATATAAACACAGGCACTCACGATTTCAATATTTAACTTAAGATCATGAAAATATTTTTGTACTCTTCTACAAACTTGTTCGTATCTACTTGAACTATAACTAAACGGCGATACGTACCGACGGTCCACGCGAACGTATTTCGCAGCGGGAAATATCGTGCGCGCGGCGTCGCCGGTTCAAACGAAACGGCACAAAATTCATCACCATCCTCTTCCTCCCGCGACGGAAAATCGCGGAAAGGCCGGATCGGGAATTCACTCGAACAGAAAGAAACCGTGAGCGAAGACTGAGATTCTAACGATATACGGAAATACCTCCATACGTTTACACGTCGGCGCCACTGGATCTTTTTCCTCCCAAACAGAAATAAATCTCGTGGCACACTGTTTCAATACTTAACGATACCAAAACGGCGATCGAGGATCTTATACTATTCACGACGCGTCCTTTTAGGACGCTGACTGACTCCGACATCGTCGCTCCCGCGCGACTTCTTACCGATTTGTACCTGACTCTGTGCGGTTAACTGCAACGAAATCGCATGCGTGTTTAACTTTTCGGCCAGCAACAAGTCTTTCAGTCCCTTCATCTTCTGACTGTACAACGTTATCCTCGGCCTCTCGTTTTCGGAATCAGTCTCTACCTCGGGATCAAGGTTCTCCTGAGAAGTGGAAGGTGCGGGCGGCAGAGCGCCGTCCGGCGGAGCGACGAACGGTTCACCGCCGCCTTGCAGAAGGTAATCTCTGTTAAGTATTTTCTCGCTGCACGCCGCCGTCAAGGCTTGAATACTGGGATGCATCGGCGCCGGGTTAGAAGGTACTTTTGACTCTAAGCTTTTTATCAGATCGCGCGCAGCGTTGCCCCGCTCTTTCGTTTTGCAATAATTGTTGTTGTTGTTGTTCAGCGTTTCCTCCGGGCTCGTCTCTCTCTTCTGTGCCCTCTCCTCCTCTTGCTTCGCCTCCGAGTGATAACACTCTATGATCACCTGAGCACGAATACCGGCGTCGAACTTCGAAATGGTGTTGACCAAAGGTCTCGCCCATCCTATGTGCAGAACCGGCGTGTTCGCATCTTCTTCCCACTGGCAAATACCGTCGTAAAACCTCAACAGATACGCGAAACAACGTGGCTGTCGCAGCAGACGCTCGTCCGCGCGTACCGTGTGCGGGATCAATTCGTTGGCTATTTCCAACAATTCTTTGTATATTTCTCCGTCGTCTCTCGAATAGTCGTATCTGCAATACACGAGCATCGATCGAAGATAAATAAAATACAGATACTTTCCATGTTTCACGGATTTGATTTGTTCGCTTACTTTCTCAAAACATCTGCCGCGTCGGCCCACGATGCCAAAGCATTCGCGTGCGAACCGTGTCTGTACAAGTATCCGCCTTGATAGGTGTATGGATATACGTGAGCATTTCCGTAATACTTTCTTGCAGATCGTATAGCTTCCTGAAAGTAACGACGTATAGTTTAATACGAAGTCTAGACGTAATAGAGTGGCTCAAACTTCAATGTACCTGAAATAAGTCTATGGCAGGAGGTCTGCCAGGCGTAGACGCAGCTTCTTCAAGATCGCCCAAATTACCCAAAGCCATGGGATATTTTGCCAAGTGACCCAAGTCGTACAACAACCATAATAACTCTTGCTGAAGCATCGCCACTTCTGCAGCGTCTGCGGTCGCGCTTAAACTAGGATTTATGGCAGACACTATTGTAGCGACCTCCATAGCTCTGGAGCAGACGACAGCCTGACCATTGACGTACAACCAAGATCTTGAAGCCACTCCAGGCTCCACTGGCTGACCTCGTTTATCCTCGTTTCCTTTCCCTGAAAGCGTACGTTCTTATTAATTATTCTGTTCCGTTCGTTTGAACTCATATGCTCAACGTAAACTTACCGTGCCACGTGACCTCCGCAGTCTCCGTTCCATCTTCCCCGTAAACCACCCAGGCGTGATCCTCCGACATGGCGAGGTGCACGTCCTTGAATCCCAGTACCTGACAGCCAGCCACCACCGCGAAGGCTACCCCGAAACAATCCAGCTTGTTCGCCGTGAGGTAACTGTAGAGACTCTGCAAATGCGCGCGATCTTTGTAATAGCTCCTCGTCAACGAGTTCCATATCACGTCGGAGACTTTCTTGATGAGCTCCCTGGTCGCGTATTTGGTATCGTAGACGGTGAGGTCCACCGCGCCCTTGATCATCGCATGGAACTTTGTGTAAAGGGCTTCGGCGATGTGAAACTCGACGGCCGGTAATTTCGGTTCGTCGTAAACAGTGGCTTCCTGCGACGCAAATGTCCGGTTGCAGGTTAGGGAATTCTCCACTGCACCGACCAGGATCGAGAGCAACGCCAGATCCGGCTCGGTGCTGTTTTCCAATTGATTCTGGAAGATCTGCACGATGGAGGAGATGCTCTGGATGGGGAATAGAGCCTTATCTTCGTCTCGAAAACCCGCCATGTCGCGACTGGCAGGCTACGCGCACGAGATCGAGAAGTTCGCTCAAACCACGAGTGTCATCCTGTTTCGCGTTTCTCTTGACAGAAACCTCGGGCGAATCCGAGCGATCCGTTCGGTCCCCTTCCTCTTGACTAACGACGCACGCTAGTCGGTCTCGATTTTCTACTTCCCGAACCGAAACTCTTACATTTCCGCACCACAAAATGCATCACAACCGCATATATCAGCTAGCGGCGCGCCGCCACTAGGACACCGTTTCCATCGACTCCTTGAACTGCGCGACAAACCGAGAAGGCGAGTTTCCCTACAGGCGACAACTTCTCGCGCAACTACGCGGCGTTTCACAACGCGCGCCTTTTACGTTCGCCAATTTTTCTGAATTTCCTGCCGATCAAGCATATTTCGAACAAATCACGAAAAATACAGGTATTTTTAAATAAATTATTCGATTCCCCAGTCGTTTCGTATTCTTCGCAAACTTAGTTTCAATACATTTGAAATTACAAAAGACGTTGAATGAACTTGAAGATTCAGATTTTACGGCCGCACGACGAGATTTTACTCTTTGGGATTCCAAGAGTTTGCACCGTCTCCGAGCGACGTAAAATCTAATTTCACTCTTTTTATCGCGAAGTTAAAATATAAAAACGCGCGAGTAAAGGTGCAAAAGACGGTTACTTCGCATAGAAATTGTGTAACGAACGATACAATTTATGTACGAGTTATTTCAAAGTCGTCAGATGGCGCACTATATGCAGTTGCGAATCACATTCGTTTAGACGTTTTCAACCTCGCGTTGTCTTTTTTACCGCTTGAAAATCGTATTCCTCACAATTTCTAAATAGTTGGTGTAACTTTCTCGAATCGTGCTCGTTTTCTTTAATACACACGGTACTTTATATCGCATTTAAGGTCATATAATGAAAGTCACGATTAAAAGTGAGTACGGAACTGTCCATTCAATGTATTCTGTAGTTTAGATTTCTGTGACAACTCAAAAACTTTCCGAGATTTGTAGTCTTCTTGCTAGCCTAATTATATGTACTCCGTTTCTTTACACAGATCTCTGCATGCATAAGGTTAAGAACACGATTCGTTGTTGTGTAGACGAACAATTAACGCTAACGTTTTTTTTACAGGCTGGACAGGTGTCGCTACCTGGCGGTGGATAGCGAACGATGACAATTGTGGCATATGCAGAATGCCGTTCGACGCCAGTTGTCCAGACTGCAAAATTCCGGGGGATGATTGTCCTTTAGGTACGTGTGAAATTTATTATTATTGGTATTGTTGCGAACTTTTAAACTATTATGAACTTCAAACGAAAGGACGATTAGCTAGGAAAGAAATAAAAACTAGAAATAAAAAGAAATTTATGAACAGTTTTGTATAACGTCATTATACAGTTTAGACTGTGGTTGTTGAATGAACAGCTTTTTAATTTTACATTAATAACATAACTGATTTTGTTTTTAACTAATATTCTTTTTGACTAGCGTTTTTACAGTCTCAGAGGAACAATCATTCTGAATATATCTATCTTTAAATTTCCCGCGCAAAATACATTTCGAAATCTTTTGGATTCATTGCAGCGAGGATCGCAACAGTATCATTCCACGCGTTATTATGATAAGATATGTAAAATTGCATATCGTTCTACGCGTTTTCCAAATTCAATCTGACAAAAAACGGAGCGAACTCTTTAAAGTTATATTTCCCGCGCGTTATTTTATGAAAATACAGTCGACTGAAAACTATCGACTAAATAGTCGCTAGTACGTCGCGACTATTACAGAAATAGTAATTAGTCGATAGTGTCCATCATTGCGCGATAGTCGGACGTTCGTTCGTAAATTGCCGCCGCGATGTTTGCGCAGTTGCGAGCGTAAATATCGATCGGCAGCGGCGAATGCAACGTTTCTCTCGCGCACAACACTATGCGACGGCATCGTGTTCCGCGCGTGTCGATGTAAACGCAACGAACACCGGTCGTCACGTCGGTCGCGTTTAGGTGAAGCGCAAGGTGCGCGCGTGTCTGATTAGGCAGCCGAATTGAAATCGACTCGAACCGAGCCAATTCGTAAACGACGATTCGATAATGTTCCAGTCTGGGGCCAATGCTCGCACTGCTTCCACATACACTGCATCATGAAGTGGCTTCATTCCCAGCAAACTACTCACCTTTGTCCGATGTGTCGTCAGGAATGGAAGTTCAAGGAGTAGTTGGTTTCCTGACGGACCCGCAGGTGTCAGCACACAACGAATAATCAGGTAATGTTAATCTACTCTGTACGCACCCAAAGGATTCGTTTCAATCCAAATCCTCTTCTTTCACGTCCTCTCTTCGTTCGCGTTCTTTTCACCGGCAAAATGCGCTATTCTTCCTATCCGCGCGCTTTTCAGCCCCGCCGTTTCCTAGATGAATTCAGCGTTTTTAGTTTCGAAAGAAGTGCGAAGAAAAAGAGCTGAATGATTCGTTAACGGTACAACTATTTGACCGACTGTTTACCGGCGATCTCTTGCTCACTTCTACGACTTCCGTTGTAGTTGCTTAACCCTGCTACGTTCCTTTTAAAAATCTGATTTATTAGAACTTTAATTATTATTAGCACAGCGTTATAAATGTGAACAATGAAATTCTTATGTTTAGTCTCTTGAACGTCAAGGAACAACAAATGTAAATATTAAAACGAAATGTCCTATGTTTTTCTTATAATTTAGAATTTAGAGAATTATTTAAATTTGAAGAAATGAAATGTATGAAATAAATTATTTGAAAAATAATCATTGAGATAATCTGTTATTTTATCTGACTGCATGTTATTTAAAATAATCGTGTGTTAGTTTATTTGAACAGATAAATAATTTTTCTTGGAATTATTTCGTTATTTGGATTTCAAATAAAAGAGTATTTCATTTTATTCTTTATTTGAGCAAATATTTATTAAAATCATTTCTCAACTACTGTCTAATAATATTGTATTGACACTGACAACTGCATTATAAATACGGATTTCTGTATAGCGTTTCCCTCATATGTATAAGTTCAGAACACATATTAGGGTTTGTCGGTTTTTTGAGTAAATTTGCAGTGTTCGAAAACCGGTTTCAAGTTTAAAAAATCCGGTTTCAAATACTAGAATTACATTGAGGAAAATGAATTAGTTATTTAACTAAAAGCGTTAACATTTTGCCGTATAATAGCTTTGAGTAGAATTATAATAATTTAATGATATTGTAGTCTTGATCTTCATGAATTAGTCAGGAAAAATTCAATTCATAAATTTTATTTTAAGATATACATAATTGTATTTAGAGCCTGTAAAGATAATATGAAATCCATTGAAAGAAACGAAGAAAAAATATGAAAGATATTGAAATCCGAATTTTCAATACCTGTTAAAATGTTAAAAAGGTGATAATTTTGCAATGTTCGTAATATGTTCATAATGATTTAATAATGGTTTTCTAATAATTGTCATCTTATATGACAAAAATTGACACAGTTAATAGAGGGTTCTACTGTATTTCAAAAATAAAAAACTCATTATTTGAAACGATTATTTGTTCTCTTAGTTCAAGTAAAATACGTCTAACTCTGAAAAAGATAAAAAAAATACCAAAAAATCGTAGCAGGGTTAAACTCGTCAATTTTTTCGCCGGCAAGACACGAGTT
Source organism: Perdita meconis (assembly GCA_030770465.2). Classification (NCBI taxonomy): domain Eukaryota; kingdom Metazoa; phylum Arthropoda; class Insecta; order Hymenoptera; family Andrenidae; genus Perdita; species Perdita meconis. The sequence continues at coordinate 8,207,400 of JASKOS020000007.1, forward strand.
TACTTAAGCTAGTTGATAGTCTCGCGATGGAAATAAATCTATATAAATTTGCATTTGACGATGCATATACTTATCGTCTAGGAACATTTTGTAAATATATAAAACAAAGCTTTAATTGATTATTGATCTTAAGTTTAGACACGTGATTTAACGCGACAGCGTAATTCATGTATCGCGCGCTTACGTAACATTTTATTCATTATACGAGCGTGATATAAAGAAGAAAACTCGTTGAGTAAGGATTACTCGACGCAGTTCGTAAACAGTCTTTCCTTGTCAACTCTTAATTATCTTAACATTGTGTTTCTGAACAACATAGCGACAACAGTCAGCAACAATGACCGTGTACTTTATTATTAATGGTGAGGTACAAGTACATGAAAAATGCAGATGACGAAGTTTACTGGAATGTTCCGAGTTTCGTTTGCTTTTTATCTTAACTCCCGCAAATTCAGCGAATTCTCCGTCGACTACGGTTTATTTAACGCCATTGAATTATACGGTGCAAGCGATCCTTATCTGTCGCAACGGAACGGTTCCTCTCGTATCAGTCTTTGCGTAGGTGATGATACCAGTTAAACGATGTTTAATCGTCAATTGTGTGTCGTATCAAAGAGGAAGGAGCTGCCTGCGACGCGTATACATTGGCGACAACGCTCGTCTTGAAGCGTGGATCAGAAGATTTCGAATTCGTTCCTCCTGACGCATCATAATGCGAACATTTTAATTTGCGCTTGGTACAGGGGAATCAGGGTGAAAGTAGAACGAGTAGTTCTCGTCTACGTCGGGAAATAGAGTGTGAACCTAATTTAAATGCACACGCGCGTATAATCGTGTAACATCGTTGAACCGTGATCGTTTTTATTTATCCCCTTGGCGATAAACGAAATGGTCGCACAATGGGACAAACTTCTTATTTCGTTCGCGTTTGGTTCAATATTTTTAAGTGTTCTGTTTAGTGAAATCGAAGGTATGTGTAACGATGTTTGTTGAGTTGAGACAACACTGCTCTTCGAATTAAATGAATTAGAGATCGTCCGGATATCTTTTGAACGAATGTACATACAGTTTTAGAATATAGATTCAGAATCGTATTCTGCTTCCTTTGTCATCGTGCAATTTCTATACAATTTATTTTATAGAATTAAGGCTCTACATACCTTCTAGAGATCTCGGACGTCGTACTCTGCTTTATAGAACATTATAAGAATGCTTTATAGCCGAAAAAGTTGTACCAATCGCCTTTGTATAACGTCAAATACTTTATACCACTCTATTGATTTTTTTAACAATTGATTACAAAACTTTAAAAGAGTTGTCACACATACGTTGCGCTACTGTTTATGTATTTCACTTGCCTCGGCCATGTATTTTTCTCTCTCGTGTATTTTTGTATATCGAAGTGTTCTATGTATTTTTGTATATCAAAGTGTTCTTTTATCCGGTAATAAATTAGAGTAAATTAAATTAAACAGAATATTGCATACAGAGTGTAACCTATTTAAACGTTATAACTACAGAAATGAGTAGGGAATTAATGAATTAAAAACAATGTCTCATATTTAGAGACTTGCTGTTTTATGCTCCATTTTGGATGAAATCCAAAAAATAAACGCTACAAATTATTCTACTGATATTTAGTACACTGCAGTTGCAACTCAATCCCTCAGTTGCTTTTCGGAGTTTATTGGCATCGAATACATATTCTAATTCGAGGTTCCCTATAAACAGGGTCGCATTTAAATTTTTGGAGACCCCAGGCGCATCATTATGGAACAAAAAAAAAAGAAGTCTATTTTAGTTAATGAAATTCAAACATTTTTTTTATGTTTATCGAAAATAACAGTATACGTAATCCGAATAATTTGATAATAATTAGTTTGGTGAAGAATTACTAAAAATACTGTATGATGGTTATCGTGGAAGCTGGATATGTGAAACATTAAATTTAAATATTGGAAAAGTTAAAAATGGAAATTTACAGAATTTTTAAGATTTCAATTTAAAGATTTAGAGATTTTTAGAATGAAAATTGGAAATTTGAGAGTCTGAAGTTGAAAATTTAAAAATTTGAGGTTCGAAATTGGAAGATTTCGGGGTGAAGAATTAAAATTTTAAGTTGTAGATTTACAGATTTTTATAGTTAAAATCGAAACCTTGGAGATTTCAAGATGAAGATATGAAAATTTCAGGTTAGAGATTTTAATATTTCAATTTGCATATTTTAAGATTTCCAGTATTAAATTTTGAAGATTTGAGAGTTTCGAGTTGGAGATCTGCAAAAATTGATATGATTAAAAATATAAAATTTAATATTTAAAAACTTGAAGTTGAAAATTTTAACAGTTGAAGTTATAGATTTAAAAGTTTGAAAAGGAAATTCGAAATGTCAAAATAAAATCTTGAAAATATCATGTTATACATTAGAAAATGTTAATTAGCGATTTTTTAGAGCTAAAATTCGAAATTTGAAGGTTTCAAGATTTAAACCTTTGAAGCTGGTCATTTTAAATGATGGAGTTACAATTTCCAAAGTTTGTAGTTGAAAATTTAAAAAGATTTAAAATGGAAAACTTGAAAATTTTTAGGGTTTTTCCGTTTTGAGATTTTGGACATTTGAATATTTTTAGAGTTACGCTGGAAGGTTTGAAGATTTGAAGATTTTCAAATTGTAAGTTTAAAAATTTTTAGAACAAAATTTGAAATTTAAGAGATTAAAGTTTTGCAAAATTGAAGAATCGAGTTGAAAATACTATTTTAAATGGGAAAGCAATTTTCAACGGCTTCTAACATTTATATTATAAATTTAATACTTCATAATATGTTATTTAATACTTATTTGGTTTATGTGGAGCAAAGTTTTAAAATGAGGAACCAGCTTGGGCCTAATGTATCTTGTGGTAAATGCAGCCCTGCTTATAAACACAAAAACTTGATAAAAAAAAAAGAATTTTCAGAATTCATGAATTTTTTTGGATTTCTTCGTTTGGGGAACTTTGAAACAGAAAATTTGTTTGATATCAATGGTATTTGCTACAGTAGAACCTTGATTATCGGAATTCATATGTCTAATACAAAATACTAACCATACATTGGAAATCATTGGAATAAGGTTTAAATTTTACTCAAAGTTCTACTGTATTTTCATAACTAATGCATTTAATAAGTCGAATCCTGGTTTATTGAAACTGAGGATAATTAAGATTCGAATAATAATAGTAATAATAATAATATTTATTTGTTTCATCGACGGGATAAACCCTTTGTTACATATAAATAAAAAGAAAAATAATACATAAATATAAAGATGACAGAGAAATTGTTTATAACTATAATAACTAAAATTAAAACTAAAATTATCTAAAAAAAAAAAAAAGAGAGAAAAAAGAAGTATGAACCGTTACAAATTGCGAATTGCCTTATTATATACAGAATTTTTGAAGCCAGATAATGAATTTCCAAAAAGTCAGTTTCATTACTTGAGGTTCATAATCGAGGTTCTACTGTAATTGAGAAGTTATTCGAGTTGGGGAAGTTTCGCGACTCACCCTATATATCACATCGAAGAAAATAATATGGGTCAAGAAGAGATTTGGATGGTGTGTACCGTGCTTGAACGGAGAACACACCTCGCGGCTGTTGCTGCCGAACGAACGAGACCTAATGGGCCCCTTCCCTTTCGTCTTTCTCTTTCTCTTTCTCTCTCTCTCTCGCGCTTTAGTTTCTTCCTGTGTTACTTCTGCCCGCAATATCGCATACGGAGTACACAAAACCACTCCGATATCACTGGAAAGAAGAAAACCCCAGCAGACTGTTGGCTCTCATTACCCGCGACCTTTTCACCGCCTCCCTTCGTTACATCGTTTCCCATTTCCAGCCTTCCGCGTCGCTTCGTTATTCTCGTTCCCCGTTCCTTTGCATCAAATTCGCGTTTCCTCCGCTTCGTTCCACTCTCCGCAATCGCATTCGCTTACTCATCCTCTCTCGCTTACATCACGAGTCACGAGCACCCTCTCGCTCGCTTCCCTCCCTCCTTGTCCCGCTGCACGCGTAATCGCGCGCGCCTCAACGCATACGCAAACTCTCGATCGCTTTCGTCCTGCTTCTCGCGCTCTCCTCTCCTCCGCGTTCGCGTATCAGCTAATGCACCTTAGTCACTCGAGCCGTGTCCAATCGCGCAGAATTCGCAAAGGCAGACCGCTTCCGATCTCGCTAGAAATCTTGTCGAGCGAATCCGTTTGAATCGGAACGTCGCGGAGAAGCGTGCGCGTGCACGGATGAGCGAATTGTTGAAAAATTTGCGTGGCCATCGCTGCACGGCGATGCACCGAGGATCGTCCTCTCCTTTCCTCTAAACAGGCGTTACACGCTCGTCCCTCCCTTCCGCCTCTCGCACCTACATCGTTCGTTCGCCCGTTCCTTTCTCTCTCGCTCGTATCGTCGTGGCGCAGCGTCGGTTCGGCTCTCTCGTTATCCATTCCGCTCCGGCCCCGACTCTTTCTCTCTCTCTCTCTCTCTCTCTCTCTCTCTCTCTCTCTCTCTCTCTCTCTCTCTCTCTCTCTCTCTGTCTTCGTTGCGCGCTGTGCTCGCGCTCGCTCGCTCGCATACAACTGTGCATACGTAGAGAGAGGCTGCAGAGGTGGGCACAAAGGCTCGCTCGGCGTACCACGTTTACTGCCTACCTGATGCCCCGAGAGCTCGAGCTCTACCTCGAGCCAGTCACGTGGTCTCTCGAACGCGAAGGATGTTTGTGGGATCGCGAAGTCAGTTCGCGGCGGCCTGACAGAGAGGCAAACAGGTGGATGCGAAGCGGCCGCGGAAAGCGGAACAGAGACGGTGACAGGGTCTCCGAAGAGAGGGGGAGGGCAGAGGATAGAGGCGGCAGTGAATCGAGGATACCGCGGCTCCAAGTTTCAACGAGGACCTCGCCGATCTAGTGTGTGTTCGTAGCGCGGCGACGCTTTGTGCGCGTTATTTTCGATTACTGTGCGTTTCCGCGAGTCGCGACGAGATCGTCGCACTGCGCTCGGTGCTTGGCGAGAGTGCGTTTCGCGATTTCGCTGGTGGAAGCGTGTACGGTCGATTGCGAGAGAGTTCGAGCAAGGATACATGTTCGTGAATTAGACGCGTTCGGAGCGATAGAGGAAAAACGAAGTTCGCGCGAGGCTGGGAACAGGAGAGAAAGTAGACTCGGAGAAGGAGCGAAATGGTAAAATTCCAGCGAGCAAGAAAATAGGAACGCGGAGAGTGCGTCGCGTTCGTTTTGAGAAAAGCACCGTCATTTCGGCTGACGCGGCTGATTTCGTAATCGGAGCTCGGAACTTCCACGGAAAAAGAACGTGTTGCTTTTTCAAGAGACATAAAATACACGCGCGAATGTAACGGAAGTCACGCTGGGGGAGGGCGCAACCGCGTCTCGCAGAACGATCGCCGGTATCGTCGTCGACGGGCTTCGTTTCAAGCTCTGACTCGATCGCGAATCGTCGTGCGCCGGAAGAGCGAGGCGTACCCGCTGCACTCCCGACGAAATGTTTACGTGGAATAGAGCGCGAGGAAAAACGAAGATTATCGATCCGCGTTATCGTGAGTGGCCTTGATTCGAGTCGAGTTTAGATAAAATCGGGAAGCATGTAGTGCCCCGGTAAGGTGTTCACGTAAACCGGTAAGAGATCGAGAAAAATGCAGTTGGCAGCGACGCAGAGACCTCACCCACCGCCGGTGCCGCCGCGGCCGAGCCGGCAGGTGGTTGCGGAGGCCCTTAAAAGATCCCCAAGGCCGCCCTGTCCGACCAGGCAGGCCCCGCCGCCGCCCAATACCAAACCCTGGAGATCGTCCGATCAGGAACAATCGAATCAGCAGCAGCAACAGGTGAGCCCTGCTGCCGCCACCGTCGCAGCCACCGCCGCAACCGTCGGCCGAACGGTCGTCTACGAGTCGATCAAGGAATCGCTTTCCAAGGAAACCGCCAACGAAACCGCCAGCGATCATGCGGCTGAGGTCGTTGACAAGGATCGCGGAGCCGCTCGCAACGCGAGTGAAAGGAACGACGACGAGGACGAGCGCCGTGGAAATCCGCGGGAAAGGCGGCACCGCGCGTTCGATCAGGAACACCGCGAAAATTTCGTCGAGTCGAAGATCGTCGCCGTCGAGAAACCTGTTTCAACGAGTATACCGGAAACCGCGATCGATCGATCGAGCCGAGAGAGTCCGAAAGAGGACAGAGAATTCGGCGAGCTCGAAAGCTTTGCGATTCCTCAGGAATCGACCGAAGGGAACAGTAGCTTCGATCGTCGATCCTCCAACGATTCGACTAACGTCGATAACGCGAGAGACTGCAAGGTTGCAGCGCCCACGGAGACGACGCGCGAAGCACCGTTGCCCTGTGCGAAGGAGCGCGTCAGCGCGGCAACAAAGTCTTCGGCGTCCGCTAGATCGAACGCGTCTTGCGCCGACGAACTTCGCGGCTCCTCGAACTCGAAGCTCAAAGACAGATCGAAGTTGCATTCGAAGAAAATCGACGGCAAAGCGGACGTCCGACCGATACCCACGCAGAGATCGGTCCTCGCGAAGCAGCGAGACGCGGCGAAGAACCGCGTCGCGGAGACGACTCCGTCCGAAGGCGACTCGAACGCGAATGAAAATGCAAAGGCCGTTTCCAGCGTTGATCGTCCCACGGTCGTCGTTATCGACGAACCAGAGCGCGAAGCTGCGTCGAATGACGAGAGCAACGCGAATGAGAATGAGAACGACAACGACAACATTCATCGGCAAGATTGGTTGGAAGCCGGTGTTCGCTATTCGTCGACGCAGATCACGTTGTCCGGCGACGACGGCGACGTCGGCGACGAGGATCGAGTGAACGGGCTTCGTCAATGCGAAAACGAAAAAGGCGGGGATCTCAACTTCCTGAGGTAACATCGCCGACCGCAGAGTGGAACAATTTGTGACCGACATCGACGCCGCGCTTGTTTCGTAGTTTTCGCTTGGAACAAGTTTATTCAGTTATTCATTAGTTTAAAACGGGCAAATGCTCCATGGTGATAATTACGAAATGTAATTTTTGGAGGAGTTATGTGATAAGTAGACTGCGGAAGTTTATGCAGATTCATATTTTTATAGAGATATAACAGTAACTGAATATTAAATAAATGTGTGTTTTATTTTATAAATATTATTAAATGTGTTCTATTTTTTTATCTGTAGGCATCCTTATAGGTTTTTGCAGTATTTAAATTGCCATAAATGCATAAACTTCCGCAGACTAGTGATAAGTGTAGCAGATAATTGCGATACAGAAGAAGGGAAAGAAATGCTTTTAAAAGACAAGTAGGTAAACAAGCTAGTATATGGACGGTTTATATGATTCCGATATTTGTATTAATATTTGTTTTATAAACAAATTGATCCACTCCAAAATGCGAATTGACCCGGCCCAGAATTCATCGAAATCAGTAAACAAATACTTATCAATTCGCAAAGTCTTAATTTTGTAATTATTTACTTTAGTGATACCACACAGATAATTAGAGTATAAGTGACTACTCATTGTCAGAAGAAAATCGTGAAATATCTTGTTTATGGCTATTTACAAACACCATAGTGTCAGAGGGATGTATTATAAACCTGTTTCAAGTGAAATAATAGCACAAGTACTAAATACTTTTGGCTGAAGAAGACCGAAAATTGAAACTAGTATAAATTTTACGTATAGAAATCTCAACTTATTTTTTTGTATTTTACAACTTATTTTTTCTACTGTTCCTTTTTTTTTTTGTTTGAACATTTTTTTTATTAGTTGCATGTAATAGAATTAATTTATTCAATCATAAAATTATGAAAATTCTCGTAGCCTTTATCATTAGAACTGAATGAAATACTATTTCGTATTAAAAAAATACTTTTATTGGAAATTTTAGATTTTTAACAGAAAAATGAAATGAAAAAAAAAATAATATAAATTGCAAACCTAGTTTTTTATAATTATCAATTAATCTAAAATCTGTTTGTCTACTTGCTACCGTAAATCGATTGGCGTGTTTACATTAATCTGGACGCAATTAAAAATTCATTTACATAATTTTGTAATTGAAAGTTTAAAGTGAGACATAGATGCAGAAAACAAATCAATGTGTTCAACGATCTGGTTCGCATAATTACTAAGTAGACTGCGGATCTTTATGGAAATTCATATTTTCCAGAGCATAGAAAAGAAAAACAATACAAACAAAAGTGTGTTTTTCCTTCTAAATATTATAAAATTATTTTTGATGCTTAATTTATTTCTTCATCTATGCACGTTTTTCTACATTTTGGCACATTAAAAATCGTTATAAATGCATAAACATCTGTGGTCTGATAACACTGTCCAATAAATAAAATTCATTTTCTGTTTTGGAATATATATTGGGTGATTTCTATAGTGTTCCTCGCCCTAAACATAAATCTGAAAGTACGATTGTACTGTGTTTTCTTTTAGAAAAAAAGTCTGCTCTGTCGCGTGATATTGTGGGATTTAACGCTAAACACTTTTGAAGATATACTGATAACTGTCCCAAGCAATTCTTGCAAAATCGATGTCACTTTATCTTTAATGACTGTTTAGAGTTTAGACACAGTTCACAATCTGTTAAAAATGGATGTGAATGTATTCAGGAAAGTCTACAGACTACAAAATCTACTGAAAAATGTGTTGCAGATTCGTAATCAGCGCACAAAACTGTATAAAAAAAAAGCTTGCCCACGATTGAAAAACAAATTGAGTGTTGGACAGTGTAATTACAAGATCTGTATATTGGATCAAAGAATCTTAAATGACTTTTGTAATGATCGTTGAGCTGAATTCTCTACGGGATAGGAAAAAGTATATAGCATTGTTCGCGGATCGTTTTTCTTTCTACAGCGTCTCGTTCATAAACCACGTTGCCTGCTAACCGTAATCGTTGCTATAATGTTTCATGGGTCAGCAAAATGTATCGCCGTTGAGGTATTAATTATCGGAGAACCGTGATATCGATGCGAGCTAACTTCGCGGTTGCATGTAAACCTATTACGAGATTGATGTCTCAATGTAACGATCTAGCGGTTCGATGTACGACTTTCTCGAGTTACACGATGCGTTCGATGTACCACACGTTTCGCCGTAATCATTTAATTGCGTGTAAAAACAGTTTCTTTTCCTCGCCTGATATCGCTGCTTTAAGTAAGCTGCTTCGTTGCCCTTCGAGCGTAAGAAGAAATTATTCTGCGGTCATTTATATGTAAATGTTTTCACGGTAGCTGCACGCTCTTTTTCTTTAAATAATTTAGAATGATTGGAAAGTGAATTTGTCGTCCCGTATAAAAAGTAATTAAATACAAAGTGTTACAAATAAAAGCTTATATTTCAGAAAGTCGTAACTAAATTTCTGGTTTACGTTTGACTTATTCGCTAGTAAAAATAGTGAGATGTGGGAAATTTATATTTTAAAAATTACGTCATCGAGATGTTATGCGGCTTCAATACTCTTCAAAGCGTCCCTTCAAATTGATGAAGACTTGCCGAAGAGTATCAGCGGAAAGATGATCTCAATTGGAGGCGACGACAACTCTCAGGTCTCTCAGGAGCTCAAATCTTTTATCATCTGATAGAAATTGGGGCTTCTTAAAAAGTTAAGGCGGGATTTCCTGTTGTTGACAGCGAATTATTGTACACCTTAAGGTGGGACTTCCTATACTGCAGCTGAACGCAGTGCTAAATGCACACGTCGTAAAAACAAAGCAAAAATAAATACAATGCTTAAAAAGCGTTATAGGAAATTCCACTAATTCACCGTCAACAACAGCTGAACAGAAGACAAACATCAACCAAGGAAGTTACCAAGTCACCAACGACTCTTAGGCGAGTCTTCATTTTCAGGAATCGCTTTGCAGAGTGTTGGATTCGCAACGGGCGACATCTCGACGACTTAATTTTTGTAACATGAATTTCCCACGTCTTTTACTGTTCTCCATACTATTTTTACTAATAAATAAGTCAAATAAAAAAAAAAAACAGAATTTTAGTTATCACTTTTTGAAATACAAACTTTTTATTGAAACACCCTGTAGAATGAAATCGAAGGTTTCGTTGTCTGTCATTTTGAGTGAAGCATTCGGTTTTCCAGTCTACAAGAGAGGATCGCAATGTCTTCCCTACAAGGTCTGCCACCACTACCAAGGAGCCTCAGCGGGTTCAATTTGAGCGGTGGACGAGGCGAGGGTTGCGAACCACCGCCGCCGCCCACTAGATCGTCTAGCAAAAGTCAAAGAGGCGGTAAAACTTCGATCCAATCGTCGTCCAGGCCATCGCCACCTGCCAGACAGCTCACTACTCTGGATACTCAACTGGCTATACTGAGGAGAGAAATGGTGATTTCTGAAACTTTGAACCTAGCCGCGATTTTGTTGTGACTCTTGAACGCTGTCGGATCGCGAGACATTGGATACAACAGAATACGTTCGATTTCGAATTCGAGGTCTTTCGCGCCTAACAGCGGATTTTTCTTTGCCGTCGATCGAGATTCGTCTTCCCTTTTTTCCAATATTTCCGTGCCGGTTCCGTAGATTCGATCCGTTACCTTGGGGCCACGTTGGTGCGTGGGTAAACTGCGGAGTGCGATGAATATGTATTCAAAGCGTGGGACAGCACGAGGAAGCAGCAACCGGGGAGACATCTTTCGTAACGCGAACGCTTATATCGTCCGTTATGTCGAACTTTGCCTTACTTTTGTTCCGTGTATATCAAAATTTTAGAAAACTTATGTCGAAACCTGTACAAATTTTAATTAGAGTTTATGCTCTATGATTATAGATTGCAAAATAGTTAAATAATTGAACCTCGCCTTTGCAGTTCAACTTTTATTCAATCGTTATGTTTCGGAAAACATTGTTGTATTGTTATGTTTAATATTTATAATAATAATAATAATAATTCATAAATAACGTCAGAATATAAATATTTTATAGAATGAAAATCCTACGTTTCTTGTTTCGTAGGATCATCTGTTTTCAAGTTGCATTCACAGTTCCTCAACGCATTACAGAGTGAAGCGGAAATCATAGTATTCTACGTGAAAAAATAAGAAAAACATTTAGTATATTTTTTTTGTCTGAAATGTTATTTTCAAGAAAATCGTCTTTTCATTCTCTGAACTCGAAGACTTTTATTTAAAATACTTAGAATTTTAGGCAAATTAATTGTGTATTTGTTTTGTAATACGATAAGAATAATTTGATAACAGAAGGATCATTTTTTAAAATCCATTTTCTCAAAAGCGAAGCCTAAAAAAAAACCATTGCACCTTATTTTTTCTTATTTCTTCACGTGGAATCAGCCTGTCCTGTTGTACCACGATTTCCGCCCCACCCTCTATATTGTATCTATAATATTTGACCGTCTAATGCGTGAACTATTGATCGGCGTTAAAAGCATATACTTCGTTCGAAAGTTAGGCTAATAGTTTAATAGTCAATCCAGACACGAAGCGAACTGGCACAGCCGCTCCCACGCTGCATTCCCTCAGGCGTGACTCCCCCTCTCCGCCTCCATATTCTGACCGCTCTCTTTCACCTTCATTCCTTCCACCTTCCACCTTCTACCCGTTCTCGTTTCTTCCTCCTCTCTGCCTTCCTTCTTCGCTCGCCGACACCTCTCATTTCCATTCTCATTTTGCGCCACGAATGTAATTCCCTCTTCTTTCGTTCCCACGGCCAGCGAGTAGCTACTTGCTTGGAAATCCATCGTCTTAGTTCGTAAATCACGATCCAACGTTTGCCTTAGCAACCGCTTGCACGTAAAAGTGAACGTGGCTCGTTACACGGACGAATACTACTGCAACGCCTCTTTAAATATCAAACAGAGTTTGTTTAAAAATTCCATCGTTGAAGCATACTCATATGTTTGTTTCGTTTTACAGTTTGGACTGCGACAGCTGGATCTCTCTTTGCTCTCCCAACTTTGGTCTCTGAACGAATCCATTCAAGAATTCCGACAGCTTTTGCAAGAACAAGAAGACAGAGCGCCGTCGCCTTCGCCTAGCAGCGAGGAAGGGGACGACACTTCATATGGGACTCATCCTCCGCCACCTCCGAGGAGACCGGCTCCTGTGGTGCATCATCACAGACCACCCAGACCGCCTAGACCACCTAGACCACCTCCCAGCGACGAGTCACCGTCTAGCGAGGAGTACGGAGCCGTTTGACGCGTCGCCTCTCCTTCTTCCAAATAACAATTTTCCTATTCCAGAATCGACGCTCCATTCCAACGATCCTGAAGCTCTGTCCATCGTTCGCTCTCGCGTATCGTAGTAGGTAAAACAACTTGTTCGAAAATTTTAGACGGAATCGAAGGCACAGTGCAAATTGAAATACGATTCGACGACCATCGGCGTCGTGTCGTTTCTATCGAGAAGTTCGAGTAAAACTTTTGGAATGCGATGTAGCCGCGTTGCTGGGAAGCGCTTAAAAATTCGGAAGTACCTGTAACGTTTCCTTACGTACGATCAAAGATATCGATTCGAGACGGATTCAATCGAGGGAGAGAAAGAGAGAGAAGTCATCCGCGAAGCGGAATGATATCGGATTATTCAGCAGTACCTACTACTCGTTGATGCAACAAAAAACTGTCAATGTCAATCCAAAAAACAACGATCCTCTATACTTATATGTATATCTCGTGTTATGTAAGGAAGAAGTTTATTACCCACTATGAGAGCTATTTTTAGTTGATCATGCTCTTTTCTCTATTTGTGATAACAGTCGAAGGGGCCTTTTATTAACTGTAACAGATATCCGTTTGCGCGAATCAAGATTTTCCAGAGATTCTTTCTTGAAAAACGATTGCAAAAGATCCGAGCCTGCGACATGACAAACGGCTAGTGAGTTCCAAAGAACCGCGTTCGGAAGTCCTTTTCTCTTCCACACGTTTTTCCACTATTATTACGTCCATTACAGAGTTTTCTTTCTTGTTAAAACGCGAGTAAATGCGTTGATATGAATCGATAGGAATCGTCGAATTATGGCGCGCAAAGATTTATGTAGACTAATTCGAGTGTGTAAAATAAAGGAAGGAACGTCAAATACAATTAAACCTCATAATTTAGACTCAAAGTTGCAGATAAAAGTATGCATGAAACATAGTGGACTCTCTATACCACCTTTATTTTATAATGAACGTAATTTGGACTTTACAACCCTCTTAGCCAAATCTGATCGAGCAGATTTTGATAGAATTTGCTATATGCAAAGTCTGTTGATAGACTGGCGACAGAAAGTGAACAGGGCCTGCTGACATAACCTGTCGACAGAAACCAAACATATCTGATGGCAAATTGGCTGCTGACAGGATCTACTCAGTTTCTGACGCCAATCTGCTAAACAGACCTTGCTTGCAAAATTGCAGCCTAATGCGGAAACAGATGACTATGTATCTGTAGACAGTTCTGTTAACATCTGTTGGCAATCTGCTGCCGATCTGCACGTAAATAGTTCATAGGAAAGCTGAGGAAAAGTTGAGGTGGAAATAGTGAAAATGAAATTCCATTTTCAAATAGTATTGTACTATTTCAACTGAAGTCTGCCTTAAATTAAATATTTCACATTTGTGTTATTTTCTCAAATACCGTAACTATCTTTTATTTCGATTTTCTATTTACTATTTCCTATTTCAGGGCGCACACTGATTGACTGCAGGGTTGAATAAAATATCTTTTTGTAAATCACAAATCGTGATTAAAATGTAATTACTAATTCAATTACACATTATTTTCTGTAATCATTAATTTTTATCGACTGCATAGTCAAATTGTAGTCCGTAACAACTAACAATTATAGAAAATAACTGGTGATTGATGAATGAACTTTAATCAGAATTTATGATTCGTAATCAGATTACATTTTGCTCAACTCTAGTTAATAGATACTTATTGAAATAAAGGCTGAAACAGAAACGATTAATAATTTAGTCAACTAGCAAATATTTGAGTAATTTACTATGTCTACAATTTAGCCGAGTAATTTAGTAAAACAATGTAGTATATAATGTAGCAACTTGCCACTTGATTAAATTACTGGACGTGTCTGAACCAACCTTTACCGTCGAATATTTTATTTAGGATATTCTCAAACAATTTAAGAAATACAAATATTTGTTTCGTTATTCTATTTGAAATATCTATTTTTCCCAGCACTGCAAGTATCGTTTATTTCGTTGAAATTTGCTTTTTCAAAAATTAGTAGTTAACCTGATCGATCCCTCGCGCAGATGGCGCCTCGTTTCGACAATCACGTGTATCGCATTGAAAGGTTATGTTTACCATGATTTGTCTGACGTACTGTTAATTAAATAAATATTTGGAACGATGGCTAACGAACACGGTAAGGATGAAAGAACGAAGAAGAGAAAGAAAAAACGATCTCATATGCAAATAGCAAAAAAATTCGCAAGGCAAAGGAATCACGGTTCCGAAATCGACTCCGAGACTTACCAATACATGGTGCATATTCTGGAATTGATGAAGAATGATTTTCCTACGCCTGAAGAAAAACTGATGTTTGTAAATAACGTGTACGAGCAAACTGTGGATCATGAGATCCAATACGCTCAAAATCAGATTGGATCTAGGATTCTGGATTCGCTTTTACAATATGCAAATTTACAAACGATACAGAGGTTAATTGACGCTTTCGGATCGTCGTTGCGACTGCTGAGCAGCGATAGATTTGCGAGTCACGTTTTGCAAAAGATTGTGACGGTTTGTGCCGACAGAGGAAACAAAAATGCTTCTCAAAAATCGTCCTCTGAACAAAGTGCGGACGCTGTTATCGAAGTTGAGGAATCAGAAGTAAAGCCTTATAATGATGTCGTCTTGAAACTGAGCAAGTATGCCATTAATAATATAGAAGAATTTGTATTTGATACGTATGCGAATCACCTTTTAAGGACAGTAATCGAATGTCTCGGTGGATTAATCGATAAACCTGATCGCAATGAGAAGAAGAAACTGATAACTGATTTTAGAAGGCCAGTAATTCAAGAATATAAGGATTTACTATTGCAAACTTGTAACAGGCTGCTCAAATGGCCACAATTTCTTGAATTTGGTCAAGACGAACTTACATCTGGGTTACTGCAAAGCGTTATGTATTCTTTGAAAGATTTGTATCCTGAGACACTGAAAATGTATATTAAAAAAATTACAAACGAATGCTTCAAGCCTGGAAACGAGCAACAACTGTCAAACATTTTTGACACAGAATGTTCTGTTAGATTGTTAGAAGCTTGTTTGGTGGTCGCAGAGCCTGAATATTCGCGCAACATCTACGAACAATTCTTTTTGGGTAACTTGAAACAGTTGTCTTTGACGCAAAGTACAAATTTTAGCGTGCAAAGGCTATTAGATCACTGCGCTACGAAAGAAGATTTTGAAAGAATATTTGAAGAAATTTCTACATGTTTCTCTGACGTTTTTATCAAGGGTTACACAGGAGTCATTGTTAGCCTGGGGAATGCGTGTTTAAGATTACAGGCTAAGCAAGGTCCGTTTGTATCCGAACTCCTGAAATTGCTTCATTGCGAAACAAACGAAAAACAGCATGAAATAGTCTTATGCATCGCTGCTCTGAAAACGTGGGAAGCAATAAAGAAGGAAGACAGTGCAAACATATTTGTCAACTTGCACGGAAGTTTAATAATACAAGCCATTCTTAATTTTAACAAACCAATAAAAATTGTTAACTCTTTATTGGAAACAAACGGAGAAAAACTATTACACTTGTTTAGCGATCCAAAAGGCAGTCGTATTGTCGATGCCTTCATGGATAGTAAATACGTAGGTGAGAAAAGCAGAGAAAAGCTTGCGAAGAAGTTGAAAGGCTACTGGGCAACTTTAGCGTCCAGCACGCACGGATCTAGAACTTTGGATAAAATGTGGCAGTGCGCGCATTCGAATCAGAGGACATTGATTATGGAAGAGTTGGCTGCAGTTGGAGAATCATTGAGGTCTACAAAGTCTGGGCAGATTATGTCTAACAAACTAAACGTTCCTTTATTCGCAAGGAATAAGAAAGACTGGACAGAGGCATTAGGAAAGGACGAAAAGACTAAAGCTATGTTTGCAAGTATAATAGGGGACTCAAAGAAGAAGAAGAACAAATGATTAATTCCTGCAAAATTTCTTTGCACTATTGCACTACCTGTTAAATAAATTTCAGATATTTTCTATTCTGCTGATACGTGTATAAAATAAAACGTGGAAGAGGAAGAGAAACCCGTTTGTGCTTATTCTCTAAGCATTATGACATAGAATAATCATGTATTTCGTAAATCCATAAATACAATCCATAGAATTCATCATACATCCCTGCAACACAACGTAGCTAGGAAAACATACAATGATTCGTAATCTAGGTTTGAGCAAAGTCGTCTAATGCGTATGACTGATAAATTTGTTTCACCTCCCGACGATGACTAGACTTAAATGCATACATATCGGTTATATTTCGACGTACAAAGTAAAAACTTTTAATGACTTTCTTTACATTACTCGTTGCGATTGTTGAATCTATCAATTGACTAGAAGATCGATACACTGTATTCCTTCGCACGGTACACCAGCCCAAAAACCGAACTCGTGTTATTTCGAACACTATTTCGAAACGAAGAAAACTTCCGACTATAACAAGATAAATTATATTTTGTTAACGATGATACTAGCTTGCGTAATATTTATATGCGTCAAATTATTTTTATAAAAAAATTGGACAATGATTTCGTACATGTATAACGATCTTGTTTCTTTGGTCGTTGCAAAAAGTTTAATTATCCTCTTGTTTTAAACATCTAAGGGAGTATTTTTATACACGTAGTATCCCCGATAGCCATTTGTCGGCAAATTGGCAGCAGATTTAAATCACAGGCCTTGTCATCAACACCGCGGTCATCTGTTTCCGTATTAGGCTGTCAAATAGGGCCTGTATTATCAGATCGGAAAGCAGATTGGCGTCAGAAAGTGAGTAGATCCTGTTATCTGTTCCAATTCTGCTGCCAATCTGCCACCAGGCCGGCAACAGGATTTCTGTCGCCAATCTGCCAACAGTCCTGTACATTACAGAGACTGCATTAAATCTGCTTCCACTCTAACAACAAATACTGTTAATTGCAGATTCTGCAAAAATCTGCTCGATCAGATTTGGCTATTTGGGATCTTAACAAAGATAGAGAGGGCATAACGCGTATTAATTAACGAGTATCTTCCCGAAAAAATGTTAATTTGTTACGATATCGATTCTGGTTAGCGAATCGCTTGTTTCGTATCATGGAGTCACACGAGTTTTTCTTTTATCGTTTGAAATCTTATATAGGAAGTGAAGAGCGAAAGAAACGGTACCAATAATCAGCGTTATCCTCGTACTCAACATTTTGTAGTGCTACGGTTATTGCTTATTTGAACCCTCTACAATTTGAAATATCTGGAAAGATGCACATTCATATACGTATCGTCATATCTAGGTTCGTTATCGATGAAAAAGAGTCGTCACGATATACATCGCTATTCTAAAGAAGAAATCCAACGGACGATGATACAGCAATCACAGAAACTAAAGTTTCTTTCGTCTACGTAATCAGACTGAACGAATTCCTCGTTTTCACGGAAACGTTGCGAACAACGATCGAAAGACCTGGTTTTGTTTCAAAGCGCATTATCATTACCAAATGAAATGAAATGTATAGGTACGACCGATTGAAAGCGTCCCGAACAGCGAAGAATATTGCAGGAATATTATACGAAATATTTTAGCCAGATTTCAGGAATATTGCTACAATATTCCTATGTCTGCTAGTCTGTTTTTTTCTTAATTGAACTTTATAATAGTAATTTCGGTTCATTAGACATTAAAAACAGATAGGGTGAAATCATCGAGCTAAGAATATTCGGCTGGTGCAAAAATAATTGCGGTTTTTACATCACTGTAAACCTGTTGTGTTTTAGAGGGCTTTTCTTGCAGGAATTTCGCTCTGACGATTGCGTTTTGCTTTGTTATTTATTGTTTGGTTACCGAGTTAAAGATGGAGAAACTCTACTCCAAGCTAGTTTTTTACAATTATTTCCAAATCATTTTAGAAGCATTTATTTTCCCTACTTTTGAGAACCACGTTTTGTTGTATTTTAAAGTTACAGACTTAAAATACAATATAAAATTATCGTTTGACAAACATTTTATTTAAATGTTCGTTTTTTTAAGCTAAACAAAATTAGAGTAGCCGACTACTAAAGGATTGTCGACTTTCAGTGCCTCCATCTGATAGAGAAATAAAAATAATGTGCCAAAACTTCATTGCAATGTTGACGTAATATTGCATATTAGACCTTCATATTTGCAATAGGTTTATTATAGGTCATTATACGCTAAGATTGCCACAATATTCATACTCCATATTTATTCTGCAATATTACAGGAATATTCCTGCAACATTGAAAATATTGCAATGTTCATGCAATAATCCTTGCTGTTCGGGATTCTATGTTGCTCAGTGAGCGAAGTATAATGAACGAAACCGCTGATCAAAAACACGGTGGTGGTACGTATGATTTCGAGGAAGTCGTCGGAAAAAATGGAGAGAAGAAGAGAGTACGCAGAAGATGTATGACTTGGTAAACGAGAGAACGTAGACGTCGCGAACGGTTACTGTAAATCGTATTGGTTCGGTTTAGCGAACCGACGAGCGAAATTATGCTTGATATCGTAACGTCACTTCCCCTTGGACGCAGAGCTGGCTGCTATCGAGGCAGAAACGTCCACGTCGCCGACGTTCGCGGAGAGACTACCGCTCGCGATTCTCGGAGGGCTGCGGGACGTGGATCTTCTGCGTTCCCGTTGCGGAAGATTGTTGCACGTCGCGTGATGTCCGCCTGCTTTCCAGTCGCGATGCTGGCAGAAGGATCCACAGTATCGCGCTATACCGCAACCGCCGCACGTTTCCAGAGCGGGTCTGCCGCAATTCCAGCAACTCTGAAAGCGCGGATACAGCCACTTTTTAAATCGATACATGCATATGACAAAATTGACAGTATGTGCTATTATTATTTAGCGTCTTTTTTTTATAGCAAGCATCAGAAAGAATTATAGAGAAAAAAGGCTGCCATTTTGTAAACTGGGTTTGTTTATTAATAATATTAATACTGTTGCTGTAATAGATTATGCAACAAATCTGCAAATAGTCTGACAGTAAATCCTGACGGCAGATTCACCCCGTTCTACGGTATAACTTTTTCCTCTTTCATTTTTTTCTAATACTTATTAAGGTATGTTTTCCTAAGCGCGATCAACCAACATATACAACACACAAATACGAAAAACAAATGCAGTAGATCATATATACCGCGTTGACTCGAACAACGGCTGGGTTTCGAAACCGAGCGCAGCCCTTTTTCGAGTCGAGCTCGGTTTCGGTCACGACGGAACGAGGAGACTCAAAGAAGTGGTGAGCATAGAGAAATCCCTCTTTCGAATCAAACTCAGGCGTCGTTCTTTGAGTCAACACTGTAAGATTGTCCTTATATCGAAACAGTACTGTATATTGAAAAATACTGATGTGTTGGCTAATCGCGGCGGCGGATCGCGCTTAGATCACTCCTTTATTTACAAAAAATACGCTGGCTAAGAAGGAACGTATAAGTATGTTTGTATAAGTACTCACGGATCCGGAGAGGGTTTGCAAGTGCGAATCCTTTTCGTCTTCGGTGGTCGACGGTATGGAATTGGAAGTCGTCGTCGGCGTCGTCACAGTTCTGGCATTATTTTCTACCGCGCCGGGATTGCCGTGAACACGGAGGAACGGACCCTGCCGAAGAGCGCCGTGATTCCTTTGAGACAGCGGGAGATCGAGCAACCGGTGAACGCGAAGACGTTCGTTCGCTCTGGATTCGGCCACCGCTACCGCCACGGCCCTCTGAATTTGAACCCTTTTCACTTCCAACACGGCCTCTTCTGTAAGAATTGCAACGAAACGATACGCCGAGCTGAAACGCGGAAGAAACGACAAAAGAAATCGAAACAACGACTAACCGGCCCTTCTTTTCACTTCCGCCACTTTGTCCTCGGTCGCTCGGATCGTCTGCGCAACGATTTCCCCGGATAATCGCTTCAAACTGCCTTCCCAGTCCCCCGTCGAGGACTCCACCTGAGAACCGTTCGTCGAAGACGGATTATTCGCGACCGCAGCGGTGCTTCCGCCACCGTTTTGCACCCCGACCGTCGTGGACGCGGCGACCGGGGTCGCCGAAGCCGCCACCGCGGCTGGACTAGAACAGCCGCGCGTCTGCAGAATGGTCAACGCTCTTTTCGTCTTCTCAACCATGCCGAGGATGCAGTTCAGCATCACGTGAATATTTTTCCACTCGTCGTCGAGGCTTCCGTTCTGCATTTGCACGTGGCCCAGCTGCTGCGGCTGTTGCTGGTGCTGTTGAGTCAAATGATGCGACCCCGAAAACGCGTTGATCTGGTTAATTTGCACAAGACTAGGCGGTACTGGACTGGGTCCGTAGCCGTGACGGTGTCCGTGACCTTGCATCGATCCGCTCGTCGAATGAAGCGGATGATACCAACAGTAAGAGGAGTTCTCCGAAGGCGGCGGCTGTTGCGAGTGATGATGATTCCAGGGAGCCAGTCTCTTGCCGTACATCGGCACGTCATCGATGAGGGTGCCGTTCTCATAATACCTGCAATATTTTTTAAAGGAACATAAAAAAGCATTCGCCAAATTTACCGAGTTGATTAAAATACAGCGTAATGGAGCGTTGTCCATTATATGACTAGTATAACGTGGTGCCATGCACTAAAACTAATGTATAGAAGTTAATTTAAAAATAATGTGCGAAAATTGGTATGTTGAATATGTAACAAATGCAAAGATGCAATGAAAAAAAAATCCATGACGCGGGGATTTGAACTCGCGCCTCGTGATAAAATATACAGGGTGTAACGAAAATATTGCACGTCCTTCAAAGAGATGATTTTGAACAACTTTTTCCTTAGCGAAAATGTAAGGTGGGGCTTTGTTAACGAGTTATTAACGAAAAACACCGACCAATAGACGCACAAATACAGTGGATGAATTTTAGCGCGGGCTCCAGCGGTGAGTAGTATTGGCCCGCCATCGTCCGCGCCATCATTAATCCGCTGTACTCGCTCCCTGATTGGATTTCGTTAATAACTCATTAACAAAGTCACAACTAATATTTTCGCTAAGGAAAAAGTTGTTCGAAATCATCTCAGGAATCACTCCTTTCAAGGACGTGCAACATTTTTGTTACACCCTGTATTTTAATACTGAGCTTTATTGCGCCAAAACTGCTGATGACTGAATGTTTTCTATTTAAGCGTCACTATGAGACTTTAACTATTAGCATCTTGTAAACTATTGGCCATTTGCACCCAAAAGGGGTACAGTATTCTCTCGCTATAAGCTCGCCGTTTTTGTCGTTTCATCGAGCAATAGTATGTGTAAGGTACATGTTCGTGGAGGTACTGGAATAATGGAATCGATAGCTTTTTGTACGTCGTCAATAATTACAGTGAAATTGAAGAGTGGCTCGATGAAGCGACGAAAACGGCGAGCTTATAGCGAGAGAATACTGCATTGGCGATCTCGGCTTGATGAGTTCTACAAACTAACAAAAGCTCATTAAAATATCACCTTTACACTTGGGGTGTTCCCCTCGTAAGTATTTAGTATTTCGGCATCGAATTGCTTGGATATGGGAATATGAATAAGAATCAGTATCGGTCTGACCACTAAACTTACGCGATGGAGTTTTCGCCTCCGTAGTTCCGACGCAGGATAATTTTCTGTCCGCGAATGAATCGCGTATTACGTCGAAGTGGAAAATAAGCAAAAAAAAAGTGGTAGAAGAGTGTGGAAGGGTGATTTTATAATTTGGTCGGACATACACGCTCTCCGATGCAGTTCCGCAAACAGCTAGGAGCGTCGGAGTGTATTAGCAGGATGCCGATAGGCACTCGAGGCAAGTTTGCCGGTAGTCGAAGGGTAGAGAATAGAGGGGTCTCGGGGGAAGGACGGTCCGGGGGTGTTCGAGAAAGGTGGTACCCCGATGATATATGGAAACGTCACCGGCAGACATATCGAGAGGAGGCCAGGCTGGCATTGCCAGCGCGCGCTTCGCGTTTTGTCGCCTTCGAGCTCGCTTCGGCACCCCTTTCCTTTCCGCGTACACGCGCATATCATATTTTGACCGAAAACGTCATCTCTTCCCCAATGTTCCAGAGCCATTATAATCGATCGGAAATTAAATCGAGCACGATTTTAAACACTCGACCGCGTAATTGTATACAAGTTGTTCCTCCTTCTGAACCACTTTTCGCTATACAGTAGTGACTCGATCAGTGTTGAGCAGTCAGAACCGGACTTCGACGTTTAACGTAGAAAGTACTATATTTTTTTTGCCTCGGTTAAAGTTTATATTCCCAAGAGTTCGGAAAGAGACCATCCGCTGGTTGGTGGGGATAGGATTCAACCCTATAACGTAGAAATATAAATCGACATTTATCGAATCACTACTGTACATGTATCGTTGCTCGATCCTAGATTCCGCGATGTTCATGAAAATATGTTTGATACCGAATTCTAATTTGAGTTAACAATATTTCTTTTTTTTTTATAATAATAATAATATTTCATTTTCAACGGGATGAACCACGGCCCTCTCTAGTACAGGCCGTAATATACGATATGGCAACAGCACTTAGAGACAATCCATCAGTTCTGATCACGTGGTTCTGGTCAGTCTTCAGTCCTGAGTCCTGAATATTATTTATCCATTTTTGTTTTAAACTTTCATTTTTTGGAAAACGAAAAATTGTTGTATACTTTTCCCGAGAGGATGTTTTTTTTACAATTAATTATAAAAAATATATAATTAATATATAATAATATAATATATAATATAATATAATATATAATTTTATAAATAATATATTTTCCGAAGGTTATGTTGATTTATGTACTAGTGTAAACATTATTTTCAGAAGAATGTATGCAATATCTTAATATAAACATTGATCTATACGAAAATGAATAATAATATAAATAATAACACTACTGATAATAACACTGTTAAAAGAAAGAATAAATATGGAAGTGATATGGAACGTCACTACGAGTATGCGGTCAACCTATCATAATTTGACATTGATAGGACTGATGACAGCGTTGCTAAACTTTTTATATTACGGCCCGTACTAGAGAGGGCCGTGGATGAACCCTGTTACACAATGTAAACAAATGATAAAATACAAATGAACACAAAAACAAAGTATAAATAAAAATACAAAAAAAAGAAATAAATAAAAAGAAAAAGAGATAACAGTAAATTTCTTAGTTTCTGAATATTGCAATTTCAATTATATTTTTCATATTTTATATATTCTAATGTCTGTCAACAACTTTGAAGATTTTAAAAATATTCAGAGTGATCATAAATGCATAAAATCCACAGTCTACTTATTAATATCTTGGAAATTGATTAACCTTTGGCTGAAATTGTTACTTGCTGTTTATTCTTAACGATTCTTTTCCGTGATCAAAATTTAGTAGCTGATGTCGCGTAACGCGCAATTCGACGACCGCGCCGATTAACTCTCGGGGTTCAGTCGCGATAAATATCCATGAGAAACGCAGGACCGCGGCCAAGATTTTTCGGAAACGATACCATGTTTGCGGCTTGGCATATATACTAGACACGCGTGTACACGCAGGTGCGTGGCGTTCGTTATCATATGAGTTATCGTCGTACACGGGCAAAGATTCCACGCGGTTTTGTCCCGTTTCGACCGATTTACCCGCAACTCGCTCCCCACTCTCTTTGCTATCTTTCGCGTTATGGGCGAAAGAGCGATCGTAAATCAACCGAATGGAAGTTCGCGGTATGCAAATTCGAAGCGCGAAGAAAAATTGTTGAATATCGAGGCGCATTCACTTACGGAGTGTCGGAAGCACGACGCTTCGGTGCGTGCGGCACGGTGCCGGAATAATGGTGCAGACCGCCCGTGGCGTTGTTCGTGTGCTGAATAGTACCAACGCCGGGATTAGAATTGGACCGCACTCCGTAATGAGCGGAGCACTGATTGCCGCCGTTTCCACTTCCTAGACCGTTGCCAGTCTGCTCCCCGAAGAACTCGACAGGCTCTCCCACAGTCACCAAGCCGACAGCTTCGAGAACAGCCGTTTCGTTCGATCGCAAGAATTGCGCGCAGCTCTGTCAACAAATTGAAAGATTGGTGAGGCTCGAAAGCGGCGCGTTTCGTTCGCGGAAGCGTGAAATCGGTATGGAAAGCGGCACATGGATCCGTCGAACCTAAGAGCAGGGGTCAGCACTTGGCTGCTTCCAATCAGTTTCGATTTTTAATATTCGTCCGTCGGCTTCTTTACGGCCGGCACCTTTCGTCCAAACTTTGCAGCTCCCTCGGCTACGAAGTCTGCTTGGCAGGGTGGGATTTATCGCTTCTAACTCAATATCGGAACCCTATCCCGCCTCGTTCCCACCCTCGCTGCCAACGTTTTCGCACTTCCTCGCGTTCGCAGTTCTCAATTAACGATCATCGATCGACGGTTTCACACGTACCAACGCGTCTTTGCATCTTCGGCTTGTCCTCTCTAGCTTCTCCCTTTCTCTCTTTCGCGCTAAACACGAAGGGCTCTCGTTCTAGAGCTCCAGTAAGGACGAAAAAGCACGCCCCCGCGAAGAGTGCGAAGGAATTCGGCATTGCCTCTAGTCTTTCGATCCTCGGCGACTACATAGCTGCCTCGAGAAATGTAAATCATTGCTATTAATTTGCAATTCGTTACCGCGCGACTTGTTCCTGCTTCGTCCGCCTCTCTTTCTCTTCGTTCCCCGTCCCCCGATCTCTTTTTTCTTTTCGCTCTCTTTCGAGACAGGCAACAGCTGGAGGCAGTGGCGTAGCCGGAAGACTTCTATTAATTCCACGAGTCGAACTTTATTATTTCCTGGAGGCATTACGAATTCCTCCCGGCACCGAGGAAAAATCAAACGAACAGCGCCGTTGTAGTCGTCGAAAAAGTTAATTAGATAATTTCCATGGGAAGCTGCTAACACGGCGACTGGACAGTACACCGTGCGACGCAAAAAGATTTCGCCTGTGCATCGACTAGGGTAAACACACCAGTAGATGGACGGTTTAGTTGATTCTGAACTTTATAATAAGATTTTGTTTAGAAATATTTATTTTATGAAAAAAAAATAAGATGCCTTGTACATAAGAACGTGTAAATTTAAAGAAAAAATTAATTTTGTATGAAGAAATTCATTTATTTAAGCGTAAAATGACGAAAATTGTATACACAGCCTATATCACCAGTAGATGGACGGTAGATCAGTAAACACACAGCTTATAACCAGTAGCTGGACGTTTGAAAGAAATATTGTGTACTCGTACAATTTATTTATTTTTTTTATTTTATTTAATTATAACAAAGAACATAATTCAAGGAAAAATGAGATGTTATATGTATAACCCCTTTTATTGGCAGTATAAATTTATTTTTTCTAATATTATTCTCTTAGAAACTGTATTTAGACTTTTTTTTCAAGTTTCTTCAGTTTGTTTTTTGTTTTATTTTTCCAGCATTCCTTTTTTTTTACTTTTGAGTTTTCTTCTCTAATCTTTGCTTTTTCTTTTCTTTTTAATTTTCTTTCTATTTTTTTTTTTACTATTTCTGTACCTTATTTTCTTCACTTTTAACCTTTCGTTGCAAAATTCTTCCTTTTGTTTCTAATTCTTTTTTACTTTCTCTTCTCTAACTTTATTATGATATTTTCTCCATTTAGAGCAAGTAATAGCATATTGTAATTGCTGTTTTTTTTTTTTTTTTTTTTTTTTAAATATTTTTAACTGGTCCACTTGATGGTCAAAGTAAATGTACGTCCTAAGTGTTAGTATTATTGTAAGCTGACGTAGAACGAGACACAGTTATTGTAAATTCTTTTATAACAATGTACCTACCTAAACGAACATATTATCTTTTTCAAAAATATATACATTTCAATAATGTGCAAACTTTTTCACTCGTTTATTTAAAAACAATCAGCGTGGCAAAGTTTAATATAGTCCTGTCCATCTACTGAATTTAGGTTGGAAAATCAATACCATGAACAGTTATTTTTCTAAGTTTTACCATTATATTTATTTTTATTTATACGTCTGTTTATAAATTTTGAATGTTATTGACGCAATCATATATTAGAAGCCTCTTAAAAATACGTTCAAACACGCTGTTTAGTTAAATTAAAGCACGAGCACGCTGAGTAGTCTCTAATAAAGAACGAGTGACTATTACATGGCAGTGAAGTACAATTAAATTACGAAATATTTTCTCCCTTATAAAAAAAGTTTTCAATAAAAATGTTAGTTTTATATAATAACAAATGTTTCTTCTACACTACAAAAAAACAATAATATAAATAAAACGTCTAGTTTTTTATAATTATCGATTAATCTACGATTCGTCCACCTACTGGCGTGCTTACCCGCTTACCCTACGAAAAGATTTCCCAAGCGTTCGCGTAAAAGCCGCCTCAGTGAAAATGATGAACGGTTCGCGTTAGAGCAGCTATCGTTCGCGAAGGAAATAAGCCAATATCCGCATTCGTTACTACAGGATTACACCGAATGTTCGTAGATTTAATGGGCAGACAGTGGCGCGCGGAGAAACAATCCACAAAGCGAAATCCCGTAATACATTCTACGTACGCGACCCTAAGCTTTTCTTTAATCGCCTTGCGCATAACGGATTATATTCGGACAAACTCCGAAGGCATTCGCCGCGTCTGTCTTACAGTAATCCGACGATTCTTTTTCTCCGCCGTTTCGCGAAACAGCACAGCGACGCGAACGCGCGACAAAGCGCGGAAAGCACGAACCCTCGGCAAGATATAAACGGAGAAGCGTTGTCGCCGTGGTAACCGGCCTTTCCGCGTTTCCGCGTTACCGGAGGCTTTTCAAGTTCACCTTTGCATTCGATTCGTTCATCTATCTTGGCACGAGACAGACTGGCGTGCTCCCACCCACGATCGCGAAGTAGCCTGGGAAATTAAAACAGACCAACAGCCGGTCAGTCCAGCCTCTGTTGATTTTACTCGTTACTCCTGGACGCGTTTCCTCACCTCCGCCTTCCTTGTGCAAAGTTTAACGAGCGTGTGCGTAATATAACTCTAATCTACGTCGAACCAGGAGCCAGGGGACGAGCGTTTGCGCGCGTATCTATTTTTATCCTTTATAACGCGATTTGCGTGATGTAGCTTCAAAATTTGACACATTATAGCGAAATCTTTCGTACGCCGGTGATTTGAAACATTTTTTTTTTTATTCTCAACAGGGCCGCATTTACCATAGTGCATCAAGCGCATGCTGGAGCTTCATCTTTTATGGGACCGCATCTTAAAGCTTTGTTCCACATGAATAAAGTAAGTTAAAATGCATGTTATTAAGAAGAAGAGGGACCCAACTTCGAGTTGCAGATTTTAATGACAGTTTTGGGACATGTAGTAGATTTCTTCCTGTTTCCATATAAAATCGTATATGTATAGGGACAGATACTCGAAAGTTTTTGAGTATTTGATTTTGAAGTTTCATATTATACATGTAATAATTGGTGTTACAATCAGTGATAAAATACATCGCTCCTTAAATCATTTTCTAGGCTATTATTAAAGTATTCAAAATCAAATAACTTAAAAACTTTTGAGTATCTGCGTCTATACATATGTACGGAGGATATTTGGAAACAGGGAAGAAAAATCTAAATGTCCTAAAATTTTCATTTAAAATCGACAATCCGAAGTTTGGGACCGTTTCTTGTAAATATTAAATTTATAATTTAGACTTTAGAAGACGCTGAAAGCTGTTTTTTTTATTTGAAATATTATTTTTCATTCGATTCAACTTCTTCAACTTTCTTCAAGTTTTCAAAATTCCAACTTCAAACTCTGAAATTTCCAATTTTAATTATAAAAATCTTCAAACCTAAAACTTGATATCTCCAAATCTTTCAAATGTAATCCTAAAAATATCTTCAAATCTTCCATTTTAAATCTTTAAATTTTGAACTTCAAACTTTTAAATTTGCAACTTCAACTTTTCAAATCTTCAGCTTCAAATTTTAAAATTTTCAAACCCTCAAAATTCGAATTTTAGCTCTAAAAATCTCTAAATCTACAATTTGACATTTTCTAACACATAACGTGATGTCTCCAATTTTTTTATTTTATCATTTCAGATTTCCTTTTTAAGCTCAGGAATCTTTAACTTCAACTTCAAGTCTTTGAATCTTCAATTTCATATTTTTTAATTTACAACTTCAATTTTTTCAGACCTCCAACTAGAAATTTTCAAATATTAAACCTTCAAAATTGAATACCATACTGAAAAACTTTAAATATGCAAATTGAAACATTAAAATCTCCAACTTGAAATTTCTTATTTATTTATTTTCATATTTTCAGTTTGAAATCTCCAAACCATGAATTTTAACTTTTAACTCTAAAAATCTTTAAATCTGCAACTTGATATCTTCAAATCTCTAATTATCACTGTAAAATCTTTGAATTTGCAACTTCAGGCTCCCAGATTTCCAATTTTAATTCTAAAAATCTTTAAATCTGTAACTTTAAATCTTCAAAATCTTAAAGATTCTTCAAATATTCATTTTGAACTCTTCCAATATTCATATTTAAAACTTCGAACGTTCAACTTCAGCGATAAACATAGTATAGTATAGTAATTTTAGTAATTCTTCAGTAATTTTTACTGATTATTCGTATCACGTAAAACTTATTTTCAATAAACATAAAAGAAGTGTAAGTTTCATTAACTGAAACAAGCTTCTTTTTTCTTAAAATTTCGTAATGATGTGCCAAGAGCCTCCAAAAGTTTAAATGCGGCCCTGATTCTGACCGATAATTCCTGATAAACTGAAACCAAACCCCTGTTACACGTTTTGGAGAAGAATTTTTGCATTTCGTTACGCTCGCCACAACGTTGGAACCATAGACCGTGATTTACAGCGCTCGTAGTTTCGAATAAAGCATCCGGCTCCTTATAGGTCAGTCGTTATTCTGGTTGCATCCTCCGCCTGCAGCTTCGCGTCTTCGCGCGTCAAAGAATATAAAGACACGAGTAAAGGTTGGATCGCTTACCTGGTTACTCGCCCTGGCAGCGTTGCTCAAGTCCCTCTGCAAAGAAGGCAAAGTGTCCTTCAGATACGGCAACACGAAGTCCCTGAGCCGGTAGTTGGTAGCTTCTTGCAGCGCCGAATGAAACTCCTCCGCGGTCATGCTGCCGCTCTGCAACGAGAAACAAGAGAATCCCGTTCGATCAACGCGAACCCCTCTTCTCCACCTGTCTCCTATAACGGACGACGTACGAAAAATTATCTCGACCCCCGGACTCCGGGGCCCGGGGGTTTTGTTTCTCCCGAAGAATAGACGCGCGCCAGCATGATTTCGCGTTTGTCACGTGCCACGATCGTTTTACAGTTAAGCACGGCTGCCAGATGTCACGTTTCCGCGACGCGTGCAAGCACGGAGCCGCACGGTATGCAACATTATGCGTCCTGTACGTACTTTGAATATTTCCGACCGCTTTAACGATCCACGGGATTCTCCCGGCGCGTCAAAATCGTTCCGCGGGTCGGTGCAATTTTTATCTCTTCGCTTCGAAGAAGAAGACCGCTGCGCGGCATCGAAAACGGTTTCAGCGAACGCGTTTCGCGTGTAATCGCGCGTCTTCCACGACTCGGTCCTGTCGTCTGGTCAGCGCGCTACTAACCGACGTTACGAAAGATCGCGTCGCGTAATTGGATCCCGGACTGGATTTCGATTAGCTCCGAAGAATAGCGTCGATTCGAGAATACGGGAGAAATTTACCAGAAGCGCCAGCACCAAAGTTCGCGCGGTGTCCCCGGTATCCGGCGAGATGTTCGTGGCGAACTGCACGAGAGTGCCGAGCAATCTCTTGAACATGCCGTGACCGGCGAAAACACCGACGATGCATCTGGTGCCGGTGGTGCCATTCGACACTGCAGGTACATCGTTCTGCTCTTCCGTTCTGCAGTTGGCAGGAGCTCCGCCGCCGCTATTGCCGCCTCCGCCGCCACCGGAACCAATTCCGTCCTCGAATTCGGGCTTGAGGGGGTGCGAGGGCAAGGGACTGTCGTTGTCAGAGGATCCCGAGCAACCGGTTGCCCCTTTGTACTCGCCCCGTGGACCATTGCTCTGCTTTTGTTGACCGCTTGGTACCACGCTCGCGATCCTTTGATGATGCGAGGACGGCGAGTGCACCTCCGGTTGGGCTTCGTCCCTCGAGGACTGTTCTCTCGTCGCGGAGTCCACTGTAACACGACGGGTTCTCGTTTTGCTTTTCCCTTTACATCAACGTTTTCAACCCCTCGGTGGGGTTTGTCACGGTTTTCCTCGACCCGGGAAAGGTGGGTTTTCGCTACGTTCGCCAGTCGCCGCGACTGAACGCGTCGTCTAAAGCCGCGTCCCCACTGGATCGGCGATTGCCGATCGGCCAGGACGCTCGGCAGTGCCGAACCAGTTTAAAATGGTGACTCTACTTGTGCCGCATGACTTAGTAAGCATAGAGATATAAGAATAGAGCGCGCAAGCCGTATACTAGCCTGTAAGTGGTAGCGATAGAGGATTAGAAAGAGAACGCTGCGTAGAGGTCCCTTCTGTCCTTGTTTATTAACGCATGTGCAAAGCCAGTGTATATACCTTAGGCAAAGAGTAGGTATAATAAGAGGCGACACTTCAAGTGTCCCTTTAAATTGGCTGTGTCGTTTCATCTCTTTCTAAGAATGAAATTATCGATCAAAACACCCTATGGGCATTTAAATTGGCTGTGTTATTTTGTCTTTCTCTAAAAGTGCTTTTCTTTTCGAGTGTCGCCTCTTGTTATATCTACTCTTTGCCTTAGGTGCGGGATCGTTCATGAGCTTCATAATTTTTTCTACTTTTCTTTCAATGAAGAACAATTAAATTAAATAATTTAAATTTCTGTTATTTTAAATTGTATGTATATATCAATAATAACCAATATTTTTTACGTCAAATAAACGTCAAAGCAGGTCAAAGTAACGTCAAACGTCAAAACGGACGTGCGCAACGAGCCTAAATATCTGAACTTGCCCGCATACGCAATTAGACAAGGATAAAAGCTCTATGCAGCGTTCTCTTTCTAAACCTATATCGCTTTTTCAGCCCTCTCACACACTCTACTCTTATATCTCTATGTTAGTAAGTCGAGCGGTATGTCGATGAGATTCCCGAATGATGCCGGTAAATGAAGCGGCACGGCAGGTTCCCTTCTTTTTTTGCAATTACTATAAATCACGGTGTATTATAAAGGCGTGCCGACAAAGCACCTGCCTGGTTGATTTTTTGTGATTAATAGATGGAAGATCCTCTGGTCGCCGCTAGAGGCGTCATAGTCAGAACTCTGCGTGTGGTATGCATGTGTGCGATGGAAGTGCGTCACGGATGATCATAGTGCTTTTACTCGCGCTCGGTATCCCCACCACTTGAGCTCGCTGAACCAATAGGAGCGCTCCCCACGGATGTTTCTACTCAGACGCACTCTAGCGGTCGCTAGAAGATCTTCCATCTACTGATCACACATTTCTGAGGGAACTTGCAACACCTGTATAATATACCGTGGCTGCCATTTTGCAAACAGGTACTACATTAGCTGATTAGGAAGCAGATTAGCGTCAGAAACCGAACAGGTCATGTCAGCAGAACCTGCCATCAGGTTTGTCAGAAATATCTACTCGAATCCTGTTGCCAGTCTATTAACAGACTTGCATATAAATCCTGCATCAAATCTGCAGTCAGTGTGACAGCAAATTCTGTAAAAATCTGCTCGATCAGAAATATTGAAAATATGTCTTTCCAACTTGCAATACCTATATAATATAACTTGCCGTACTGACGAGGTATTCACTACTACTAACTACTAGGTATGTCGATGAAAAAAAAATAACTGGTGCCGATCGGTAAATCGGTGCTGACAGGCACTGCCGAACACTTTTGCCGATCGGCTTTGCCAACATTTGCGCCATGTCATAATTTCTTCGTCAAAACAAGTTAATCTGTATTTACTGCGACAATACGATAAGATATTTAGTGACGGCGAAGTGATAATGGCTGTAGCAATATTTATAATAATTGCAAGAAAAAAAAAAAGAGCAATTAAAAACGAAGATTTTTGGAAGTTATACCGACCATGGTACATTTCGATTAATTTCAAGATTTTTTCATTAGTCCACACTTTCTCCATTTTCTTCTGAAGCCATGCAACTCAAGCCGACTCACAAGCCCACACTGGTTCGGCATTGCCGATCGGCAAAATTATACAGCAGTGCCTATCGCCACCGACTTGCCTATCGGTAAAATTGTGCGGCGGTACCGAGTGTCGAACCACTGGTGGGAACGCGGTTTAATACATATAGCATTTTTCAAGGTGTCCCATTTGCGCATAATAGTGGATGGAACAACCAATAGTGAACGTCCGAAAATGCATGCCGCGTATTCCAAACGTAAAAGTTAATTTAATTATGACTCTTTAGAAGGATTATGTTTGATTCGTGCTATCAAGTTTAAATAGATCGCATAAGCGTTTTTATCATGATTCCTGCAAGTTTAAAATCAATGTATTAGCTGATTCTTATAGAGTTAACAGGCATCATGTGGGTGTATTGAAAAAACTCAGAAAGACTTCGTCTAGCATAACACACGTTGCTTAAAAGTTGCCTGAATGGAATCCCGCCTTAACGAAAATACACCTGCAATCGGCCTCCGCGAGCTGCTCGCGAACGCGACGCCGACGCTTCCGTGCGTCGCGAGCGGAGCCGCGGAATAGCGAAATAAAGATCGGCGATTTATCTCGGGCAAAGTCGAAAGGCCGTCAACATAAAGGGACAACGTCGCCGCAAAGGTTCTTTGTGCTCGGCGCATCCGGGGAGCCGTCAACCGCGAGTTACGTGAAACGGGCAGGCGAATCGGCCAGTCGTTTACAAACACGCTGATAGTCGCGCACACAGGCGCGAGGGACACAGATGCGCGTCAACCGTGTACCCTGTGCGTGGGTGCAGCGGATAACATGCAATTACGGGCCGTGTCATCCACCTTGTCTTGTTCCCATTCTATGTTCCGCGCGTTATCTCGCGGAATGCCTGCGGCCCTCGTGGCATGCGTGGCGAAACGTCGTCATAGAATATGTATGCCGATAACGAAACGTTACATGTCACAGCAATCCCTGCGTCGCGAGGCTCCGACTGACAGCCGACCTGGCCGCGCCGACCGAACGCGACTCCTGGCGCGACGTTTCCTTTCATTCCGTGCTTTAATCGCGATCCCCGCGCCCTTTTTGCGTCTGCGTTCCTCTCTGATGGACGAGCGGTTTGCGGTGAACAGTTCGTTTCGCTCGCTTCCGTCGCATACGCGCTTCGTGTTCCGGAAGAAACTCGTCCGCGAAGATGATCGTTAAAAGCCACCAATTACTTCCTCTTCAGGAACGCCTATCAACGCAAATGATAAGCGCGTGTATCGCGGGTAATCGGCTAGTTAATGACGTTCCGTAAAGAGGAATACAGCAGAATCTTGATTAACTGACTTGATATTCGTGAAATAAAATTATAGTCATTGGTGGAACCTAATTCGAGTCTTACTTGGTGGTCTACTGTATTGTTATACATAATGGATGAATTACTTAAAACCCTAGGATACATTCCATTTCATATTTATAACTAAAAAGCTGATGTGATGCACTTGTGGCAATGCTAAGTATGTAAAAAAATCTACGAGACTGTTATCATATGCTAAAATATACAAAATATCAACAATATTATTCAAGTTGGAATATTCAGAATATTAAACATACTGCTTTCCTAGATCCAATTTTAGATTTCTATGGTTATAAGGCAAAACACGGTATGTCACATGTTTTCATGTTCAAGATTGTCTTATGTACTCGAATTTTCTTTTATCCTTATTTTTAATAGAAAACATTTTTTTAATGCATCTTTTCTCTGATAGAAATATGAATTCTACTTTCTAGATCTCAGTTATCGCATAAAATTAATTTTTTTGAAAATGTGACATAAGTATATTTTTCTCAACTCGTCTATCAAAGTGATTGCAATTGCTGACCTTGCACATAAAACCTCTCTACGCATCACATTAGCCATCTTGAATAATATAATTGTTAAACGAAAAAGCTCTAGTTGATCAAAATGTCGAACGATTAGGCTCTAATGTAAACCTTCTACAGTACTGTTTCGATATAAGGACAATCTTACAGGGTTGACTCAAAGAACGACGCCCGAGTTTGACTCGAAAAAGTGATTTTTCTATTCTTACCACTTCTTCGCCGGTGCGCGTCTCCTCGTTCCGTCGTGGCCGAGATCGAACCCGACTCGAAAAAGGGCTGCGCTCGGTTCTGAAACCCAGCCATTCTTCGAGTCAACACTGTAGTTGAATTACTTTGGGTCGATCGATTCAGTCGATCGACCAAAAGTTTGATAATGTGAACACAGCTTTACGGAAGTCGGTGTATGTCGCATCCACTTGCAAATTTTTTTCAGCCGACCCCGAAAAATAGTGATGATATTGTATGAGATTGGATATAATAGATCGTAATTTGCAGACTGGTTGTAAATATGAAACGGAGTGTGGCGATTTGAATAATCGAGGTTCTACCGGGAAAGAGTCAATCCAAGTATCGAAGAATGGTATTTTCGCGACGAACGCGTGTGAAATTGCACCACAGGTAAACGAGTAAATGGAGAGACGGAATGAGGAGGCGACGAGCGAGAGGAGGTCGGCGCGGCGGTACCGTGTCACTGCCACCTGACGCCGGTAGCCAAGAGGTAATTACCTGTACCTGAACTCTCGGCGAACTAAACTACCTTTAAGCGCACCTTGCGTCTCGCGCGAGCGCTCCTATCGCGAATCAACCCCGCGACATTGCCCCACCCAGACTCTCCGATCACCGCCGCGTTCGCGCCTAATAAATACAGTATTTGCCTCGGGACGGACAATTTCGAAAACATTTGGCGGAAAAGCTCGGGTGGTTGGCCGCGATCCATTTGGAATGCCGAGCGACGGCAGTCGGTGAATCGCGGGACTCGCACGGCGGCTTTGACGCGCACCTGGAGCACACGCAGAACAGCGTCGAAGCGACTGGTTGTCTTCGTAGACGACGTTTCACGAGCACGAAGAGAGATCGATAAAGCGCACGTGCTCCACTCGGCTGAGAGTCCCTGGGTGGAAGTAAGTACGCTGGGACTCAGCTGTCGCCTCCTAATTGCCGGGACAATGCAACAGATGGCTTTGATCGCAATCCCTTCCCAGCCATCACTTCCTCCCTTCCTTTCCTTTCTCTGCCCTCTTCTCTTCCCTCTCTGCGCTCTCCTCTCGGTACACCCTTTTCCGCTCCATTTTCCTCTATCTCTTTCGGTCTATTTCTCGATCGCCTTCCGCTTCTTGTCCCTCTGCCTCCCATCCTGCTCTTTGTTTCTCTTCTGTTCGTTCTTTTTTCTTTTTTTTCCTGTCTCCCGAGTTTTTCGCGACGAGGAAAGCGGCAATCGATCGATTGCCAAAACGCGCGAACGAAATCTAAAGTCAACGAGAGGAAAATGTATTTTTTCGGCGCGATACGAATTCGAGGGGAGGAACGGCGGATCACGAATCCAATTGGATTCCCAGAGGGTCGGAGGAGATTTTAATATCCCCCGCCGGTCTAACGTAAGACCCATTTCTCGGAATTGCAGTCGCGAATCCTAATAAAGTTTAGCGGAGGTGAGGTCTCGAGTCTCGGGTTCCCGAGGATCGGGGGCGTTTAAAACTCGGGCGTGGGCAAATTGAAGGCGGCCCTGCTAGTCGGAAAGGAGGACGGATGTGCTCGGGTAGAACTCGTTTTCGTTCTCGTTCCCGGTTCTACGTCGTAAGCATATCCGAGGAGAAGGTGTGAGCGGGCGGCCGAGAGCTAGCGGAGCACGGCGCGCGGGGCGACTATCGCAAAATACCTCGAACGGCAACGTCGGGGATGCCGACGGTGTACCGGATATGATATCAGCCTCGAGCAGAATCCCGGTGGAAGTGTTGGACGTGCCTTATCGCGTCTGGTCCAGGCAGTCAGCCAGTGCGCGAACCGACCTAACCAACACACCGAGACCAACCAACCAGCTTGACTGACTGCTCGCAGGAGTTTCGCCATCCCCCCATGGAACGTTCAGCGATCGCATTTCGGTCGCTCCTGCACGCGTGCTTCTCGCTACCCTTCTCTCTCGCCCTTCCACCCGCCAGCCCTCCGCCGTCTTCCCCTCGCTCTTCAACTCGACCGAGTTCGCCGCGAGTGTAAGGTCGTAGATTCGAGGATGGAATAAACGCAGCAACGCGGCCGCGGTTAGCAGACTTACAAGGGATTTCCGAAGAAACGCGCGTGGCGGTGATGGCCCGGCCATCTGTCCGAGCTTGGAACTCGCACTGGTCAGTTCGGTCCAACTGCTGCGCCGCGCCGGAACGCGTAAATTTTTAACGATCTTTGGTTAAACTTCGCCTCCTACGCGGTTCGCTCTCCGGCCACACGCGAATCGATCGATTAGGCCGCGGTTATAGTGAACGCGATTTCTCGCGAAGCGACGCACTGCCCGACAAATCGTGTAGTCGCACGCGAAACAAAATATGTACATGCATACGTGTGCGCATCACAATTTTTCGCGCGAAATCGCGTCCACTGTAACCGCGGCCTAAGTACTGTTCGTTCGTGAGATGTTGGCCGGCTTCTTACAAGCTAAAACTGCAGCGGGGAAAGAGGAATCTTGTCCCACGTGTTCGGCTCAGCCAATAATAGCATTCTGTCTGACTAGGGGGCGTCGCTACGCAAAATCGAGTAATATGAGTGGACGATTCCTCTTTCCCCGCTGCAGTTTCAGCTTGTAGAAAGCCGGCTAACATCTCATGAACGAACAATAGAGGAATACATACATACAGGGTGGAACAAAAATGTTACAGTTCCTTGAAAGGAGTAATTCCTAAGATGATTTTAAACAACTTTTTCCTTTGCGAAAATGTAAGGCGGGGCTTTGTTAACGAGTTATTAACGAAAAACACCGACCAATAGAAGCACCAATACGGTGGATGAATTTTAGCGCGCGCCCCAGCTTTGAGTAGTATTGGCCCGCCATCGTCCGTGTCATCATTAATCCGCTGTACTCACTCCCCAATTGGTCGCTGTTTCTCGTTAATAACTCGTTAAAAAAGTCTCACCTAACATTTTTGCTAAGGAAAAAGTTGTTTAAAATCGCCTCAGGAATCACCTCTTTCAAGGAACTGCAACATTTTTGTTACACCCTGTATAGTGATGCGATAAGCGGCGAGGATAGCGGCAAGGGCAAAGGAAAATGAGAAACACAAAGACTGCTGTCTTTTTGGCACAGAAAACACACATTCACAAAAAGAGGGATCAACTGAACGAAAAATACATAATTAACAACCTGCAACAAACTATTGATATACAGAATAATCTTAAAGCCAATATTGTACGCTCGTCAACTATGGGGCACAGCCTCTGACACCAACATAAAAACAATAAGTGACAAAATAAAAAACTAAAAGACATCCCCAACAGACAAATAAACAAGAAACTGGTATCCCCACTGTAAGAGAAGAAATCGTCCAATACAGCAGATTGTATTATTGTATCAACAACGACTGATGAACCACCCCAATAACCTGGCCACAAACCTACTGAGCACCCTCTTTGCACCTCCCAAGAACGAGAAAGACTAAAGCCCATTGCCTGCACCTACCATTCAGATTTAGTGATCCAAGTTAAATAAAATATTGTGGTACACAATAAATTTATAATAGGTTACACATATGCAGAATACAATAAAAAAAATAAGCATGCTGTCTTTTACTACCCTGTTACCTCGCCGCTATGTTCTCGCCGCTCACCGCCAACTTAAAAGTGGGATTTCCTTTACGCGTTTGACAATGCGGCCAATCCAATACTGCGTCTAGCCGCAGCGTCAGACGCGTATAGGAAATCCCAACGAAACGCGTTCTTTTCACGTTGCGTCGGACCGACGGGAATCGATCGATCGTGAACGAAGCGAAGGCGGGAAACGATGAAGCCGCGGACCCGTTGACGGGGCTTTGACGAGAGAAGCGGGCATTTTTTCCTCAGCCATTTCCAAGGTAGCTGCGGGCTCCGGACCGTCTAGATAACCAGTTCGGCTAAACGTACGATTCGGACGACAGCGTACCCACCCGCGGATCGGATATACGGGCACCCCTATGCAATATTCCAAACTAATGCATGCTGCGCCCACAGCTAAGCCAAACAACGAATCTAGCTGGGGAAAAAATCACTCGACAGACTCGCTTAAGAAGATTCTTACTTCAATTTGTAAGGATGAATTTTAGTAACATTAAAAAATAAGTGAAAAATGTTTGAAGATTGGAGGAATGAATCTTTATGTAATGGTAAAAGCTCCAGAAAAATTAAAAAAAAATTGATTCGGTAGTTTTTAAATTATTTAACTTTTAATTTAACATGTATTTTTGTTAAAATAACGCTATATTGAGAAATGTATTGCAAAATCAAGAGTAAAGTTGCTAAGAGTTACATTTCAAGTACAGTCTGACAAATAAGTTTGTTATAACAAAAGATCAACCTTTCTAACTGATTTTCAAAACTAGAAAAATCCTTACTAACACCTTGGCAATTGATTATCTTTTGGCTAAGATTGAAGTTCATCCTTCAAATCCTTTATATCGATATCAAAGAACAGGTCAAAGTAACAGCAACCCAAAAAATTACAGCATTACTAAAGAAGGATTAGTCAAAACTATCAATTATTTTCAACAATTGTATAATCAAAAGGCTAAACTGTTTTATGCTGGGGAAAATGCAAAGCAGAAAACAGTAGCAACAATTAATACGTGTGGGTCAAGCCATTACAATCTGGCTTCTTTATTAACTCGAACAGGTATGACAAGTGGATTGCGGATTCTTGTGCAAAATCAAATTTTTAGGATCACAATTATAGAATTGGGATAACAAAGTGTATTATCATCCAAATATTATATTTTATGTTATAACTGTAACAACCTCATGGATTTTTATTTACTAAGAATTGTCATAAATGCATAAAAATCCGCAATCTAATGAAAAATAGACTGCGCGGGAGTTTATGCGAACGCATATTTTAGAGAAATTAATTAAAAGAATGGAACGTTGACATAAATATGTTTCATTATTAGAGGATTTTAAAAATATATATTTTCTATCTTGCATATTTTGCATATTGCAAAAGAACCGGTAAATTCTTGGCGAGCAAATTGCATCGAATTAAATTTGTTCTGACAAACATCTGTATTATTAGCAAAAACAAATGCTAATTTGCTGATGTATTAGAAATATAAAACGAAGTGCAGATTCGCTGTTTGGCCCACTGTTCGACACCCGAAACGCGCTCGAATTCGCTCTTCGCCTCGTCTTCTTCGCCAACCACTAAACTTTTCTTTCTATCACGGAGCCGCTTGCCGTATTCACGCGAAAATCCCTCGAATAGTTTCCACGCTCGCTTAAAAGGGAAACCGCCAATCTACGGATTAGCGAAGGACCGCGCGAACGATTCGCTGTTGCGCGCTCGAAAAGACCGCGCGATAGCGGTTCTATTTTCGAGAACCGGAATTGGATTAGAGGTAATAAATCGGGACGAAATGAGTTGAAAGAGAAAAGAAGCAACGCACCCTTGGCCTTGGCCTTGAGATCGAGATCGACGGGGAAGGGCTCGGCGTTGGCGGTGACGGAAGAGGCTGGCGTCGACGGATGGCAGATAATAGCAGAGGGCTGCTGGGCGGCTGCGGGGGAAGTACTTGGCACGGTGGTCGTCGACGGAGTGGTTGCCACGCTCGGGACGACGTTGTTATCGCTATTGCTGACGGTGGTCGCGGTGCTCGTGCTCGTGGCCGTCATCGGCGGGATAGTCGCGGTTCCCGTCGACGTCGACGACGTCGGCGACGACTGCTGATAACCGCAGCATTCCTCCGCCTCTTCCTTCACCTTCACCTTATGCAGAATCGTCGTGGTCGCCACTCCGCCCTCCACTTTCATGTTCGTCCATCAACTCCTTGCCTGTGCAACATTCGATTCAATTGATTCGTCACTGTCATCGCGTCATCGCGCAACCTACGCTTACGTCGCTAAGCCTTCGCTTTAGACATCGACGGCGGATTTTTTCACGCGCGCGAACACGATTAGGCTGCGGTTACAATGGACGCAATTTCGCGCGAAAAGAGCATCGCACGAAAAATCAAACAAAGTAATATACGTACACATAAAATACATCGCGATTTTTCACGCGATGCTCGGTTCGCGCGGAATCGCGTCCACTATATCCGCGGTCTAAAGCTGCGTCTACACATAGCGAACGCACGCGAAGGAACGCCAGGCCACTCCTACTTAGGTCAAAGAAACGAATCAGCATCCTCTGTGTCGTTCGTGCGCGTTCGCCTTCCTTGCATTCGTTCACGCTCGTTAGCGTGCGTTTGGTGTATGTAGATGCGGCTTTAGATATTGGCGAAAGGTGCGATTTCCTATACACGTTTGACGCTGCGGCCAGACGCAATGTTCAAGCGCAGACTAGG
Source organism: Perdita meconis (assembly GCA_030770465.2). Taxonomy (NCBI): domain Eukaryota; kingdom Metazoa; phylum Arthropoda; class Insecta; order Hymenoptera; family Andrenidae; genus Perdita; species Perdita meconis. The sequence continues at coordinate 8,248,172 of JASKOS020000007.1, forward strand.
GTAACTGTCCCTATTTGTGTGCCTGTCCCTATTAGTGTGCCTTTATATTTAAATAACTTTCAGAGAAAAACGAATGAAAATTAGTGGATAAAGTATTCTTTTTTATTGAAGTTAGACTATGAATATATATTTATAGAACACATTTTGTATTTACAAATTGTTATAATACTATTAATATTTTTGAAAAATTCGTATCATTATTTCGGCAGCTTTATCGAATTTTCTTAACCAAAATGTTAAGGAATGGTCACTATTTGTAAGTAAATAAATGGACTATTAATATAATTTACGACAATCGAAACGTTAATTACAGAAGAAAAGGGTTCGATACTATGATGAAGCAGTATTCGGGGCAATTTTAAAACCTTTTAACAGTTTAAAAAGCGTTTCCACAAATAGGGTTGAATTTTATGTCTTGTCCGTACTTATGTACATCTATTGACTGTTAAACTTAACCTAATTTAACCTAATTTTTTAAGCTAAAGTGCAGTGGGTTAGAGTACGGAGAATTTCAGAGTGGTTGTAAATACATTGATATTTCGAAAATATAAGGTTTATAAACTACGTACGATGCTTAAAATTAGATGTTAATCAATAATTATAGGCAGGCACAGGAATTGGGGGGCACACAAATTGGGGGCTCATAATTTGGAACAGGCACACAAATTGGGGGCTTACAATTTGGGACAGGCACACAAATTGGGGGCACAGTAATATGTTCAATGCCTATCGAAAAGGCACACAAATAGGGACAATAACTTCATCTATAATTTTAATGAAAACTTAATGAAAACATAATATTTTTTATATTATAAAAATGTCTTTACAAAAAAAAGGATCAAAGAATCAATATAAATTTTGAACAAATGAATTTGAGACCAAATAATTGAATATTTACTTCATAAAGAGAACGTGCTTGCTTAACAGCACACTAATAGGGACAGTTACCCTACGCCTTTTGATATACATAAGATTCATTGCATCTATTTTTTCTTCGTTTTCGCGATTTATACGTTTGATCTTGTGTCCAGTCACAGCTTCAGACGCGTATAGGAAATTCCACCTTCAGGCGTAGAATAATTCGCTGTCAACAACAGGAAATCCCGCCTTAACTTTTTAAGAATCCCCAATTCTTATCGGACGATCAAAGATCTGAGCTCTTGAGAGACATGAGAGTTGTTATGGCCTCTTATTGAGATCACCTTTCGACTGATCCTTTTTGGCAAGTCCATCAATTTGAAGGGACGCTTTGAAGAGTATTGGAACCGGAATGGGTAACATCTCGACGACGTAACTTTTGAAATATAAATTTGCCGGATTTTTCTTTCGTCGGAAAGAAACGAGCGAACGTCACGCCGCGCAACCACAATTTATATTTGATCGATTCTGTTCCGCGATTGCCGCGGTCGCATATTTCGTCTACGTGCTCGACGACGAGCACCCCGTCGCGCATACCGATGACTGATTTTAATGGCACGACCGAGAGGCAGTTTTACAAACGAACGAGGATCCATCGCGGTTCGACCACTCACTCTGAATACCCAGATAACTGGACGTTTTCGCACCGATTCCGAATCGCTGATCGGTCTGCAACAAATAAATGTCGGCGAACGTTGAATTCGCGATCGCAGTTGTCCAGCAGCGAAAGTTTCGAAAGTCGCGACGGTTTCGACGTTCGAGAATGAATTTTCGATTCGACGCAGTCCCGTTCCTAGTTCCCGATCCCGAAAGGAAAAACATTGAAAAGCAGCCAATATCGAGGGTGGAAAGCGATACGGGCGAGATTACGAGAAAGAGAATTAAATGGAACGAAAGCGGGAAGTAATCTTGGAGATCCACGTGGCGCGCAGCTCCTGCTGGCAGAATTTTATTTTATTGACGCGCAGCCCTGGCAGCAGCCCGCCTTCGGTGCCACATGGTCTCGTTATTAACGTGAAATGCAAACGAGCCCTTCGTTTCGTCCAAGGAACGGCCCACCGTCCGGACGACTCGCTATAATTTTTACTGCAAAATTGCATCGCCAAACGCCGTCGTATTTTAACGTCCCCGATAAACGTGCGCACATTCTAAATCCTTTCACCGTGGAAACTCTAAGAACGCTATTTATTATTTTCGTTCGCGCGCAACGCAACGCCTGCAGGCGGGTTTCGCGACCGACTGACAAACACAGGTTCGCCAATCGCCGCGAGCGGCCAACTTTTACGGCGTATAATTTCATTTAAATTAACGCGACGACAATCCCCGTTTTACCGTCCGCTGTACTTTCCGAGCGTCGAAGAAAAGTAATTATCAGAATTAATTTTCGTTAACGGTAACGAATCGGAGCCGCTTTACGGATCGCTCGTATTGTTTTATGCCCCGAACAATTATACCGCGGCGCGGCCGTTTCTCCAGCGACCGGAAATAGCACGTTCAAGACCGACGCGGCGTCGCGTCGCCCCTTCGATCCCGTTCGCGTGCAACGCGCAGCAAGATAAAAACGCGGGGCGCTCTTCCGCGATCGTCTATCAATCAATTTCCTCGGGGGGTGTCCATGCGAGCCGATAAAAACGTCACGCTTACACGCGTTTCATATCGGCCGCGACATGCTAACCGGTCTCGCGAAACAATTGCCGAGCACGGACCGTCGGCTTTTATTATAACAGATGGCCACAATAATTTTAATCGCTGTCACGGTTCACATTCTTCTGTTGTGACAGATGTCCGCGATTCGCGCCGCGCGCTGGTCGCAAGTGTTGCGCGCGTATGTCGCGACACGCCGATTAACGCTTCCGTCGATCGATACCGGAATTTGGGAAATTCCTTCCGAAATCGCTCGCGTTTCGTGAAACGATGCGGGGATCGATGATGATTGGACGAAAACGCGGGGAGAGAACTCCTCGGGCTTTGTCTGGCGAAGGAAGGGCGAGGGTAGCGGCGCGCGTCTGCAGCAATTCGTTAAGACGCTTAGTTAAGCAAACAAGAGCGGAATTGATGGAAAACGATATACGTGCCACGACAGAAAATCCGCGGCTCTCTCGCCGGTAATTGCGCGCAGCTGTGTTGCGTACACGGATATAAACGCGACCTCACGTACGCCAGATTCTTTTCCGATCGGGCGCAAGGACTCGGCGTTCAACGGTCGAAATTGGCCGAGTCTTTCGAGCAACTTTTTCTTCGGCGACGACGCTGTAACCCTGTTGGATACCCGGCGAGTGTATGGCCACTAATTATATTATAATAAAATATATTTCGGGACTTGTACGGATTACAACAAAAGACTTAAGACTCGGATACGACTAACAAGGAAGGTATCCCAAGTGTCCTTCTCCGATTTTGTTCATTTTGAAATATGTTATAGTAGATTAAAAAATAAGAGATACGTATTTTTTTTATCGGCGGAAAAACACTTTGAGACGGCGAAATAACCCTTCAAAGGTAAGCGCGTCAGACGTTTAGTCGTTTCACATACTTAAACGCAATCTTTTCGAATTAAATCGTCGGAGAAAGTTGTGCCACAATGAGGAATAAAAAATACAAATCAATTAATTTTATTGAGCAACTTTATGAGGGTGAACTACCCCTTAACTTTGTAATAAATATATGAAAATATGTAAATCAAGTCAAAATTCAAGCTGAAAAATCTAGAAAAAATATGTGTTCTATAACACAAAAGAACTCAATTTACGTGTTTTTGGATTTTTTCGAAAAATGACGTGTAAAGGGGTAACTATTTTGACTTGATTTACAAATTTTCATATATTTATTACAAAGTTAAGGGGTGGTTGTTCAATAAAGTTGTTCATAAAATTGTTGTACTCATAAAGTTGTTCAATAAAATTAATTGACTTGTATTTTTTATTCCTCATTATGGCACAACTTTCTCCGGTGATTTGATCCGAAAAGATTGCGTTTAAGTATGTGAAACGACTAAATACCGCGCTTACCTTTGAAGGGTTGTTTCACCCCTTCAAAGTGTTTTTTCGCCGATAAAAAAGAATACGTATCTCTTACTTTTTAATCTACTATAACATATTTCAAAATGAACAAAATCGGAGAGGGATACTTGGGATACCTTCCTTGTAAGTACACTGTAGTACAGGATTGAGATGGTTACAGAGTCAGAGTTACTAGTTACAGTCTTGAATAAGAATTGGATGAGAGTTGAGCGAGTATAGCATGGGTATAGAATCTAGAATGAGAATGCATAATCGAATGAATATAGAATTTAGAATAGAATGTGAGCTAGCGCGTTTGTGAAGAACTATACAGGGTGTAACAAAAATGTTGCAGTTCCTTGAAAGGGGTAATTCCTGAGGTGATTTTAAACAACTTTTTCCTTTACGAAAATGTTAGGCGGGGCTTTGTTAACGAGTTATTAACAAAAAACATCGACCAATAGAAGCACGAATATAGCGGATGAATTCCAGCGCGGGCTCCAGCTGTGAGTAGTATTGGCTCGCCATCGCCGCGCCATCATTAATCCGCTGTACTCGCTCTTCGATTGGTCGGTGTTTTTCGTTAATAACTCGTTAACAAAGCCCTACCTAACATTTTCGCTAAGGAAAAAGTTGTTCAAAATCACCTCAGGAATCACCCCTTTCAAGGAACTGCAGCATTTTTGTTACACCCTGTATAACAGTGTAGCAGGGAGAGAGTGAACTTGGGCCCTTAGTGAGTAACGTAAGATATGAATAACTAGGATGTTTTCGAAAACAGCGACAAGATAGGAATTATCGAGCTAACAATCTGAATCATTGTTAGCGGAGAGTTAGGCATCCAACAATCCATACTAACCATGAGGGAACGGTTCCTAAATTCCGTTAGAAGGATAATATTCGACTTTAGTTTTCTATTTAAATTAATTAATGGCTTGATTAGTAGTCCTCAACTCTTAAAACCAATAAATTTTAATACTCCACTAGGGTGTTTTAGGACGGTGAAGACTTTCAACCCACCATTGTTTAAAACTACGGTGAACCTGTGGATGTGCTATACCTTCACCGATTTTGATGACCTTCAAATATGCTATAAAGGACAATATTCTGAACAACTTTTTTCTACGCATATACTAGACGGTCGGCTTTAGTTTCCGAGATATTCGCAAAAACCGCCGCTCCTACTACATTGTAGTTAAGCTTGTAGAAAAGCTACTTCCTCACCGATTTTGATGGGACCTTTTTGAATCACTTTGTTTTATCATTGCGAACAACTTTTCCCTTACATGTTACCGCCGCTTGGATTTAGTTTCCGAGACATTCGAAAAAAAAGTTTAAATATTTTACAAAGTGACCGGAATAGGTCTCTAGATTCCTTAACACTTGAAACTAATACTTAAATTTGTATGATACGCAATGAAACAGCAAGCAATTTGTATGGAAAGACGTATTCAGTAATCTCCGGTTAAGGCTAGCAGTCGTCGGGTCCGGAACGCTGGCCTTAGGCCGAGTCACACATCTGAGCGTTCTGATCGGACCGGGCCGGGCCACGTGAGCAAAGAAGAGGACAGTCCTTCCCTCTTCTTTACTCACACAGCCCGGCCCGGTCCGGATCGGAACGCTCGGATATCTGTGACTCGACCTTTAGCCGGAGTAGGAATCGAATCTCGCATCTCCGATTTCACGCTTGACTGGTTTTTATGGTCTCGACACTCGAGATCACAAGAGACCGTGTAGACAAGAACAGAACTGGCCATGCTAGGAGCTCGATGCAGAACGAATGCAATTTTCATCGGATCTTGACGAACGTGGCACCAGTCGATTCCTTAAGCTCTCCTGATGAAGAAAAAACCAAACACGACGTAAATCGAGTTATAATTAACAAAGTTCGGTCAAGGAGGTTCCCACGGTAGGATCAAGGGTATGAGTTGCTCCAGTGCTCACTTTAATCGGATGAAAAATGGCGGCAGCTCCTCCTCCAAACCGCCTTCCGCTAAGGAATCTAACCCAAACCTATTTCCGATCACTTTTTAAATATTTAAACTTTTTTTGTGAATATCTCGGAAACTATGATAACTATGATAACTAGACAGCGGATCTTTATGCAAAAGAAAATTTTTGTTAGCACAAATAAAGAATTGGAACTTGAAAAATAGTATGTTTAATGTTCTAAACATTCTGACTTAAATAATACTGTTAATATTTTGTATATTTTGACAAATCTTAAAAATCTTGTAGATTGTTTGCATACTTAGCTTTGCCATAAATGCATAGAATCCGCTGTCTAATGATAACTATACCATGGGCCTCTTGCAGACGAAAGTGCTCGGTTCGTCGAAATGTTCGGCGCTGCGTTTTAGCAGATCACGGGTTTGTATAAAACAGTTCACACAAGCTGCAAATTCTAGCAACAACTAGGCGGTGTGTTTGTGATTGTTCGGCAGCAAATCGCTTGTGTGAACTACAAAATGAATTTGACCCAAGAAACACAGCGGCAAATCGCCGCAAACCGCTCGTCTGAACTGAGCCTTACAGCAAGGCGACCGACGAAACATTGAATCAAATGCGAGCATTCGCATAGTCAAACGCGTATCGCATACTCATACGGGAATACACGAATCGTCGTGTGAAAGAGTTCTAAAGATTTGGAACCTTGTGTAGGATTGTAAAAAACAGACTGCATTTTTATCCGGAATGAGAGTCGCGCATCAAGACATCACATTCACTGTTTCTTAAGCCGGGGTCCCATTAGAGAAAAGCGCGGCGCGTGCGACCCTGGAAATCACCTGAAAAAGTCGATTTTTAAGAGCAGACTCATCCTGAAGTACCAAGCGCGCCTTGATAGAGTAATCGACTTTTTCGATCGAGAAAATCGGCTTTTTCAGCTGGTTTTCAGGACCGTGCGCGCCGCGCTTTTCTCTAGTGGGACCCCGGCTTTAAAGTTCTACAACTGACTATACAGTTAGACGTGAATTCGAATCCCTGATCCAGAGTGGTCGAAGAGCGGCGGGTACAAAAAGACGCGGAGTAGGTACGGATCGATCGCGGGTCGCGGGTACGTTTTGAAGGAAACGGCTTCACCATCGTGGCAGACTAAGCTTATGTTTATACATATGTCCTGCACATGGTACGGTGCCCGTTGGAGAGGAGGTCGCGCGGGTTGAGACGCAATTTCCAATATTAGAACGGCCAGGCGAGAGAGGCAGCCAGGCAAGCCAACCAGACCAGATGTCTGCCGTACTAGTCAGACTAGCGAGAGCGCGACGTAGTACGTTTAGCTTGCTTTCATTACAAAAATGTCACGCACAGCCACCGTGTGTCTCCTTGCTCGCACCGGCCTTTGATGACGCGCATCCCTTTCCACCCTTCGCCTCCTCCTCCTTGCCACAATGTAATGAACAGTCGCCGCAAACAACGCGGCCGACTCGCGTTATCGAGGATACGGTGCCGTCTCTTCAAGAACGTTTCAATGAACAAATCGATATCAGGAAGTTGAACGACAATTCCTCTCTCTTTCTCTCTCTCTCTCTCTCTCCTCTTTTCATCCCGATCGATTGCGCGTTAATCTTCGCGTCCAAACGTCGTTATCTAATAAACGACGTCAGTGGGCCGATCGAAGGCGTCCGGCAACGTAGATTGAGCAGGCGTTTCCGCGAAAATGTCCACCGGTTACGGGAATAACGAACCAAAGCAGTTGGTTGCGAAGATTTAACCTGGTTTCATTACGAAGATGTCACGAACAGACGCGCCGCGCTCAGACCAGCATTTGACATTTTGCTCGTCACGCGTACCCACGTAGCCAATTTTACAACGAACCGCGGCTACGAAAAACAACTGAAAAACTACGCCGTCCCGGCGAAGAGGTGCCGAATGAATTACGGTGTTTTCGAGAAGAGCAACCGATCGATATTCGATTCAATCGTTGCGGACGGCACTCCTCGAGGCTTGAATCGAGAGAGAAAGGTAAAAAGAGTTTTGAGGGTGTCGTTGGAACGATTCGCATAACGCGAAAACTCGGTGGGTGGATTGTAATCGGTGCGTTATCGCGTGCCCCGATTTCTCTTCCCTTTCTGTATGTACGCGTCGAACCATATAACGCCGGGCAATTTTGGTTTCCTGGCTGCCACCGACGAATCGTGGTCTCACTCGTAAACGCATTTTCACGCGATGGAATAGAATCTCTTCTCGAACGGGTTTAACAACATCCTACAGTTCAACGTCGATCGCCCGCGCAATCTAATTCCCGATAAACTGAATCAGCTGGAAAAGAAACGCACTCGTTCATCGGCTCGACGGTGGCAAATCGTTCGACGTTTAATTAACCGGAGACATCGATCGGTGTACGCAGGTGTGTTCGCAGACCGTCCGGTTCGTCAATGTCAGTGAAAATTGTTGGACACGCGGTTAAGTGAAGTGCCGTTAAAACGCCCAGACATCGGCTTGCACGCAACCGATACGAAAACAAGCGCACCGCTCGTTCGCGCCTTCAACGTTAGCGCGGCAAATCTGTCTCCAGTAGAGCTCTTGCCATTCGGATATTGGAATTATTCTTTGTAACTCGAAATCCGAATATTGCTCTTCACGAATTTTTTGTTCAATCATTTGACTGTTTTCTTTAACTCTCATCCATCCCTTATTTTCCTAACTTAATTTCTTCCTTGGTGTGAAATTGACAGAGTAGTAAAAAAATTGACGAATGACAAGATCTGTTGATAATTTTTTTATGTTCAAAAAATAAAAATTACAAAGTTTTAAGTAAATGTTTCCACCAATGCACGTAGTAATATAGTAGATTTTTCTACTATACTATCCAACACAAATAAATAAAAAGTCCTAATCCCAATCTATTAAGTCGAGTGAAAAGATCACGCCGCTTGTACAATTTTTGGCCCTGAAACTTAAAAACTTCTACAGGGTTCTCTATAATGAGAAGTTCTCAATAATGATGTTACACGAAAAATGGCTGAAAGTTATAGAACAAAATGAAGAATAATTCCACGAACCACATTGAAGTGCAAAAATTTGTCTTGTAATTTAACTGAAGAAACAGCACGAACTTTCTACTCAACGTAATAAGTAAAACAATTATCCAGATATCCGAATATCAATGTTACGAGTATCCGAGTATTAGGGGTGTGCGGGTACCCGAAAATACGGGTACCCGAGCCTCGGGTCGGTTCGGGATCCCGAAAGTTTGTAAACACATAAACATATTCGGGTACCCGTCATTTCGGGAGCCGATTTTCGATTCGGGAAACGATTTTTAATTCAGGACTTGGCACTTAATTCAGTACATAACTCTTCAGTCTGGTTTTCTTAAAACTTTTAAGTTATAATTTTGCTTTGTCTACTGTTATATACTGAATTAAGCGTCGAGTTCTGAATTAAAAATCGGGTCCCAAAAATTACGGGTACCCGAATATATTTATTTGTCGGCAAACTTTCGGGGTCCCGACCCGAACCCTTATTTTCGGGTATCCGCACACCCCTACCGAGTATCTACATATCTGTAAATCCAAGCAATGCCAATAGCCCTAGACTTCAGAAGCTTTCTCTCGTATTAATTTAAAAACCGAGCTCGATGATTGTTTAGAAAGCAAGAAGAAATCGCGATCGCGGTCGAGGAGAAGCCGCTCGCAACATCTGACAGTCTCTCCTCGGATGCGTGTGCGACGCGTCGAGGTTCGGAGAGCAACGGGAGCAGGTTGAGACGAAGATGAGGCAAAATCAGAAGAGGGAGAGAGAGAAAGATTAATAATATAGGAAAGCCAAAGCCATACCACCCTCCAACGAGCTTTCCTCTGCCTCTCTTCTGTTGCCAACAGTTAATCGATATAATACGTGGGTACAGCAGGCCAACGCTGGCGCGTGTCTTGCTCGCGCTGCTACCTATGCACGCACACGCGACCAACTCGCCGCGCTTAGGTTACGAGCACGTTTTCGCGTATCGGGTCAGGACCTCGCATACATTAACGGCCACTTTACCTTCGAGACCCACGAACGAACCTAGTTCCCGGCTCCTGCCTCGGCCCCGGCCGCGGCCGCGGCTCGGCAACCCCGCAGCTCGCGCCGAGCGCCTCGATTAACGAGATTCCCGATGACCACCCTCCGAATTACAATTCTCGTCTCTACGTTCCCCTTCGATTTCAACACCGACCACACGCGCTTCCGCGTCAATTTCCTTCCGACCAGCTATCCGCTTGCGTTCTCGCGCGTTCTCCGCTGCGCGTAATTAACACGACCCGATGAATAGCCGCGATCGTCGTTCCACGATTCCGATTTCATTCGGAGATCGACGCCGTTCCAGACGTAAACGCAAAGAAAGTACGACGAATTCGTAGAAAAGTGTTATTTCATCTTCGCCTGGTGCCACCTGCTGTTTTCTCACACTCCCAGAGTCTCCGAAGGTTTTTAGAGCGCCGCGAGCCAATATTTGCGCCAGTAGCTGCCGAACTAATATTTGCGTATCCCGTTCGATGTAAACGGACTCGACAAAACCATTTTGTGAGCGCTGAAAATTAGACGCCGTCGTTCTTCTTTCGGAATATCCAAGACAAACCGTTGATATATATATACAATGGATACGGTATTGCCATAAGCCGCGTTGAAGCCGAATTGAAAGTGGTTTTTGCATCCCAGCGCCGCTAGTGTGATACGGAAGAACTTTACTTCTCTACACTTTCAGCGGAAATAAAGAAAATGCAACACCATTCTGAACAACTTTTCTCTTTACATATACCAAGCGGTCACTTTTAGCATTCGAGATATTCGCAAAGAAAGTTTTCAATATTCATTATATTACAATTTCTTTTCTACGAGTCTTAATACACCCGTATCACACTAACGGCGCTGGCATGCAAAAACCACTTTCAATTCGGCTTCAAGGCGGCTTATGACAATACCGTATCCATTGTATATGTATACAATATCAGTGAGACAAACGCTCGGCTCCGACTTTCGGTCTTTGTTCGCCCCACTTTTCTCAATCGGTCCGCGATGCGTTCAGACTTCCTGATATAGGTAAACTCACACGGACCACTTTCCGACCACTTTCGCACAGTTCGACATACAATGGACAAAAATTAAAATAACCATTGTTTGCTTTTGATGCAATTTTGATGATTGCATGCTATTATCAGTCGACAAGTAAGCAATACAAATCTGAATATTAAATTGTAAAAAAAAATTAATACCGAGTTAATTAAAAAATTCGTTTATTCGTTTATTATATATTTTTGTCTGTTATCATATGTTAGACAGTGTTTGTTACACCTTAAAAATACAGAATTGTAAATTGTAACAGAGATTTGCATAATTTTAGTTTTTAATTTGTAATTTTTCATTTTTCTTTAATAAGTAATATAAAAAACGGCTCAAAACATCCTGTAATTTTGATTGTTTTGTGTTAAAATGTTTTTGTATTACATTTCTATACAATTTATATCTGCTACTAACTGCTACAATGACTGTTGACACATATTCAACGCACAGTACGTCAGTTATGAACTATGAACAATGATCCTGGTTCCCTTATAAGTTATAACTAATACATATTGTAGTTATAATCAATTAGACGAAAAAATGTTTTTAATAAATGTTACTCAATATTCTGCTGAAAATAAATTGCTATAATAAAATATTGATAAATATTTTTTATTCAATAAAAAATTAAAATCACTTCAATTTTTTTTAATGTAACATTATACTTTTTATACACCAAACGATGCACTTTTATATTCGCTTTAAAAAAGTATTAAGGTACTAAGGTCAAAAATTGATTAGTTTATAAGTTATGATTTTTGTCCCTGTGCAACGTGGACAATCACAAAACTGTCGGTGATGTTCGATTTATTTGTGTTTGTGAAAAACATAGCAGTATAGTCCGCAAGTGGCTGGAAAGTGGTCCGTGTGAGTTTACCCTAAGATCCGATACATACGAACGACACGGAGTCGCTGCTATCATCTGCGATCATTACGATCATTGTGATTTCATGTCAGTGACAATGTTCGATTTCTTTGTAGGTATTTGCGAGAGACTCTCACTTTTAGAGAGAGACGAAATGACACAACTAATTTAAATGTTCGTTCGAGTTTCGATTGGTAATTTTTAATTTCACTTTTGGAAAGAGACAAAATGACACAACCAATTTAAAGGAACCCTTGGAATGTCGCCTCTTGTTATACATGACTACTCTTCGGTATCAGTTCCGATCCATTCGAGCGACAAAAAGTCGCTACGATTCTGCATACTACATATTGCGATTTTATGTCAATGACGATGTTCGATTCATTTGTATTTGTGAAAAACATAGTATGTATATAAAAAAATAAGATTTCTTCGTAAATGTTACCTATTGAATATCAACTAATTCTCTTAAAACATACATAACATATAAACTATGATTTAAAATAGAAAATAGAGATATTTAGAATCTTTCATTTTTAATTTAAAAGCAATATGCAATATGTAATTATTTTCTATTAACTATGCTTCCAGTTTTTCAGAACTCAGATGCAATTCAGATAATTATGTGGAAGCTGGAATAACATAAATTGATAGAAAAAAATATTCCTGATAAAAAGACTGAGCAGATCCTGCTAACAGAACCTGTTGTGAAATTGGCAGCAGTATCTGTTTGAATTCTGCTGCCAATCTGCTACCAGGCCGACAGCAGGTCTATCAACAGGTTCTGTCAGCAGGGTTTCTATCGCCAATCTGCCAACAGTCCTGTACATTACAGATCCTGCATCAAATCTGCTGCCAATCCAACAACAAATGCTGTGAAAAAACATACTACATACTATGTTTTTCACTAATACAAATAAACGTCACTGACATGAATCGCTACGATTTCGTGTCGCTCGTGTGCATCGAGTCTTGCAGAATCGCAACAACTCTCTGTTGTTCGTGTGCATAATCCGCGCTTAAATATGCGTATAGGAACTCGAACTTCGCGTTTCCGGAAGATGCGAACGGGCGAAAAGGAGACTGATTAAAACGGCGACAAAAGACGATACCAACAGACCTAAACGAGGAGAAGCAGAGTATTGCGGCATCTCGTCGCGGTGGTTAATCGCTGCGAACGGTACGTTTCCGGAGTACCGATTATTGGCAAATATCGTGCGAAAGGATGCACCTGACGGTTTTCGTACTTTGGTCCTTATCTCCCTACCGCCTCGAAGAAAACTCTGGTCTCCTCGAGCGGTGTTGGGTGTTGCTGCCTGTCTGCCTGTCGACACTTCTCTCTCTCTCTCTTTCCCTCTCGCTCTCTTCCGTTCGGCGGTACACGTGCGCGCACAAACGCCTGCTATCTATCTCGGTAACAACTCTTCCCGGTCGCCCTGCGTCTCGTTCCAACCGTCACAATTTTCGCGTCGATTTAATCCCCCGCCTTGCGATTTCCGCGACGTAACTAACGAATGCCGGCGACGCTTTTTCCTTTTCAAAAGAAGTCCCATTTTCTAAAGGATGGAAGTGGTGATCCTGTCACTGAAAAGGCCCCAGACCATCGTTGATCCATTAAGGAATCGACGACAGTTTGAACCTTGGAGTGTATCATATTATAATCTCTTAGTATACAGAGTGATCCTCTCGGTGGTAAACACAAACCAATTTTCATCTGAACATCGATATGGTGATCCTGTCACTGAAAAGGCCCAAATCATTGTTGATCCAAAGTGGAAGACGACGACGATTCGGACTTTTTGAGTGACAGGATCACCACTGCGATGTTTTGTGTTTAGTAGCGAGAGAAGCATCTTATATACTACAAAATTATACAGGGTGTTTGGGATAGTGTAGGCAAGCTTTGGAGAGATGATAGATCACGTAAAAACAAACAAAAAACTTCTATATGACTTGGGTCCAAAACTCAACCATTTTTGAAAAAAAACTGTCAAACATTTAAGCTATAAACCGCTATAATTCAAAATAGGAACGTTTTTCGTAAGCAATTTCTTCGCTAAAATAAAGATTACGATCTTGTTAATCCAATAAGTACAGTAACTGTGATATGGTTACCTCGTATCGCAAAAAAATAGTATTTTTCTAACCCCCTAAATTATCCTTTAAAATCGCGATAATTTAAGGGGTTAGAAAAATATTATTTTTTCGCGGTACAAGGTAACAATATCACAGTTACTGTACTTATTGGATTAACAAGATCGTAATGTTTATTTTAGCGAAGAAATGGCTTACGAAAAACGTTCCTATTTTGAATTATAGCGGTTTATAGCTTAAATGTTTATGACAGTTTTTTCAAAAATGGTTGAGTTTTGGACCCAAGTCATATAGAAGTTTTTTGTTTGTTTTTACGTGATCTATCACCTCTCCAAAGCTTGCCTATACTATCCTAAACACCCTGTATATTCGGTTGGCAAATAAGTTCGTTCAGTTGTTGCAATTCACTAAAACAACTAACAAACTTATTTGCCAAACCAATAGACTGCATTATTAAAATTTGAAGATTGTCAAATAATTGTACATCATATTTGTTAAGTTGAGAAATAAGTTCCTTCAATTCTTTAAAGTAGAGTAAATGAGACATCGAACGAATTTATCTGCCAATCTAATACTACGCTCCAAGAAGAAATGAATGCAAATGAATCAAGCATTCCCATGAAAACTCTGATCAACTAATGACGCAAGTCGTTACCCTGTTAACACACGTTTCCTGACCACGTTTACTACGAATTATTGCCAGCAGATAAGCCTAATCCGATCGTATCTCGCAACGAATACGAATTGGATAGTCGATTCTACGATACCTAACACGTCTGAAATTAAACGCCTAGATCCTACCTGCTCCTTGCGCGGTGCTCCTCGTGTCGGTTATCCGCAATAAAAAAATCCAAAGAGTCTGAGCGACGGATACAAGCACAGGTCCTCGATCGAAACGTCACGCACGGATCTAGGAAAACTGTCGCTCGCGAGGTGCAACGTCGCGCTTCGTGATGCATTCGCGTCGCATCCAGCCTTCCCGTCGCGGATCCCCTCGAACAACAGAGTTCTTTGAAACGAGGATGTTTCCTTGGATCGACGATCGATGCACGATCGAGGGACGAAACGATTTGTCGCGGAGAGTACTCGCGCACGACAGCGGCAAACGCGATGCACGGACGGCTGTCGCCAGCCGACTGAACGTCTCGTCGGAGAACGGGAAGAACGATGCCAGCCGGTGCGGCGGAGGATGAGGAAGAGAGGTGGTGGTTTGCTACCTCTACTACGCAACCTCTGCCTGCTCCGAACCTGCACCGGCAATTCTTCTATCCGCCCCCGGAACCCGAAAAGACCGCGATCGCGTTTCTTCAGACTATTTATTTATTTAGTTATTTATTAACGGGTTGAATCCAATATTTGCAAAGATTTACAGCGCACGTGATACAAACAAAATAGCTAAAAAGAGAATAAAAAAAAAAAAAAAATACTTGAAATGTATAATCTTTATCCTTTGCAATCCATTAATTCATTGCTTGCAACGGAAACGAAAGGTTTGTGGCAACTAAAACATGAAACAATAACTATTTCCGTTTTCCTATTTCAAACACATCCAACTCACTATTCATCTTTGTCATCTTACGAATATTTTTCATTGCAGAACAAACATTTTATGTCATTTTCATCTGAAGACGATTCCGAAATGTAGGCAGTGTCTATTTTCTTTATTCCTTTTTCTTTGGATTGTTGTAATTCAAATAAAAAACAGTAACATGGCATATGGGTAAAATGATTCCTGGGATAATTTTACCCTGCTAAAGGGGTGTCACGTGCCCCCAAACATTCAATTCACATTCATCGGTTGAATATAACTTCAAACTTGTAAAAACAGTAATGAAATATTACTAAATTATTGTTAAATTATACTCAAATCTAGCAAGAAAACAGCTGTCTCATTAAACAATTTAAGACAAAAATTACACAGCATTAAAAAAATCCTTACCTTAGATACAACGTCGTAGTTTTAAACTTGTTTTTCATTGCGTACAGCGTTTCAAACAACACCTAATAGCATGCGAAGAGAACTGTTAAGCCGGGGTCCCACTAGAGAAAAGCGCGGCGCGCACGGCCCTGACAATCACCTGAAAAAGTCGACTTTTACGAGCAGACTCATCCTGAAGTACCAAGCGCGCCTGGACAGAGTACTTTAAGTACTTCAGGACGAATCTGCTCGTGAAAATCGACTTATTCAGCTGGTTTTCAGGACCGTGCGCGCCGCGCTTTTCTCTAGTGGGACCCCAGCTTTACAGATCGGTACGAAAAGATAGCGTCACTATCTAATAGCTACAAAACAACAAAGGATCATTTTACCTCTCATTTCTCCTACAGTGAGAGGAAGGGTTGCGAAAGAATGTTTTTTAAAAAGTACGAAGAAAGAAAAGAAACCGTGCAAGGGACCTAGACAAACATTGTCCGGATAACGAAAGGATCCAGAATCGCGATCGAGGTTTCTCGTCGATGAGGCCGAAATATAGGCAGCGGTCGCGAGCTGCCTGCGCGGATATTGTAAACGGGCCAGTGTGCTCCTGACGCGTCGATATATTCCCACGAAGAAAGCCTCTGCCGCTGAAGCTGAGAAATAGCTTGCCACCCTATGCTCACCGCCTCGATCCCACCCGCCCTCTGCTCCGTTTCCTCTCGTCTCCACGGACGATATATGTACCGCTTCGCATCCTCCCGTCGCCTCGTTTCGTCCGATTCCCGATCCCGAAACATCCGCGATCCGCGAGACCCGCCAAGTCCGAATCAAACGAACCTTCATTGAGCATCGCGGAAGGAATTTCGCGGAGCAACCTGTTCGACGTTCGGTATCGATCGATCGGAGTTCCTGAGGACGCGATGCATCTGTCGCCGCGCTCGCGCATGTCTTCAACTTGAACTCTCTTTCCGGCTGCATCTGGACGAGCACGAGCGCGCGCGCTTTTCTGTTAGCAGCGGCGCGAGCCAGTTGCATATACAGGGTGTAACAAAAATGTTGCAGTTCCTTGAAAAGGATGATTCCTAAGATGATTTTAAACAACTTTTTCCTTAGCAAAAATGTCCTCCGAAGCTTTGTTAATGAGCTATTAACAAAAAGACTTTAAATCATTATATTGACTGTCCCGATCTTTTACGTCTAATACAGTTTAATGCTCCGCTTAGAACTCTCAGAAACTACCCGTTATTCCATGAATCTTATTGTAGATCCAACATCTCTGCCAACGAATGTATCAGACGTTGCTGTAGACAAGCTAATATGTTTGCACACCAACTTGACTTCTTTGGTTGTTCGACTGAATCTTTTTCTAATCAATGTAAATACGTCTCTAACAGCGAATCTGAATGTTATTTTTTATTTTAAGTGTATCAAAAGGGGCCACCCCGTTAATAAATAAATAAATAAATAAATAAATAAAAAAACACCGACCAATAGAAGCACGAATACAGTGGACGAATTTCAGCGCGGGTTTTAGCTGAGAATAGTATTGGTCCATCATTAATCCGCTGTACTCGCTCTCCTATAGGTCAATGTTTTTCGTTAATAACTCGGTAACAAAGCCACACATAACATTTTCGCTAAGGAAAAAGTTGTTTGAAATCAACTCAGGAATCACCCCTTTGAAGGAACTGCAACATTTTTGTTACACCATGTATGTAGCAAGTGCGTGAAACTTGGATTCGCCGAACTGAGAGAAAGAAAAACGGGGAAAGGGTCAGGCATAGTGTTTTTCGATTTTACGACGCGTGCGAATGTTCATCCCGTTCGTTTTTTCCTTCCTCCCCCGCCTTTTACTGTAGGCATAGTCGAAATTCGTGCGTGACCGCGCGGACGCGCGCGCGTTCGTCCGCCGAGTCTATTATACGTATTATTAGCACTCAGTCAGAGGGCTGTCACCGCCACGCGTTCTCCTATAGGTGCACGCGTCAACGCGCCGACATTCCCGAATACCCGAAACGTCTTGGCATCCTTTCGGCGATCTTGCGCGTGTAATTGATAACGCAACTGCTTCTTTTAACAGACGCCGTTGTGACGGACGAGTCTTCGCGTTGGAAATAGTAAAATTGTCAAAATATGCGATATACACGTGGCTTTCTTTCCTTTCGTTGTTAACGGTATTTGCTGCAATTATCGGAACTCTGTACTCATTTATTCACATCTTTATGCAATTGTGAATTGCAATCACAAGGTGGAGCTTCTTTTATTAAATCGTTAACATAAAGCAGAACGGCTCGATTATCCGAACAACAATTATCCCTATTTTTAATTATCTAGGATTGCAATTAATTAATGCGCTAGACATAACAGTGTAGTGAGACTGAGAAAATCTTGATCTGTGATTTAATAACTTTCTACTGATTATTACCATTTCATATTACAAATTTAATCGGTTAACCGAGGTTCTACTGTATTGCAAATGTAAAAACGAAGCAATCATTTATTAGCAATCTCATTTTAGCAGCAATCGTGTTTAAGCAAGAAGAAGTTATTCATAGAAAGTTATTTACTTGCTCTAGAGTTGCAAACATAATAACTAGACTGCGGATTTTATGCATTTATGGCAATTTTAAGGATGCTAAAAATCTGCGGTATTATTAATATACCCCAAAATATACAAAATATCAAAAATATAACTCAAGTTAAAATACTTAAAAAATTAAACATACTGTTATTCAAGTTCCAGTTCTTTATTTGTGCTTGTCAAAATTTTATTTTGCATAAAAATCTGCAGTCTAATAATAACTAACGTAGTATAATAGTAATTCTATTAACAATCATCCACTGCTCCGGAATCCCCAAAAATTAGCTGGAGACTTAATTTTGTTAAGTAAGCATTTCATTTGTTATTTATAATTATTTTATGTTTTGAAGATAATTTTATTTATATTTTTCGTAGTTTTGAAAATGAAAAATCAAAAATTAGGAAGAAAATTTTGCAAAAGAAAGAAACAAAATTATACACAGGAGACACAATAGTAAAGGTATTAAATGCTGTTTCAATGGGAGTTTCTATCAGAGCTGCCAGTAAGGAATATAAGATTCCATTCTGTACACTCTACATTAAGATGTAAATGTAAAGGGATATACTCTATTTATTAAAAAACTATGTAAAAAAATGAAAGATGAAAAAGCAGTAGTAAAAAGAGAGGAAAAAGATTAGGAGAATATTAAATTTCAAAAAATGAAACAGGAAAAAACAGCACTCACAAGAGAAGAATCACTAATTTTAAAGCTAATAGGAATTAATTAATTACTGTTATTTGTACAAATACATATTTATCCTGAAATTAAGAACAGCTTTATTATAAAACCTAACTGTAAATTATGTAACTTATTCTTATCTGAAAAAGCAACTTTTTTCATGAGTATAAATGCGGACATTTAAAGCTCTACATTGAATTAGCCATTATTAATAATTAAACGTCTTATAACATCTTTTTCAAATATTTTTTAATTAGTTGATTCATCACCCAGGTATTAATCAATTACTTTGCAAATTTTTACTACAAATCAATTTTTTATACCATTTTCATGACGAGTGAACGCTTGTGAGTAGAATTTCGGACATTCGCCTTATATTATTGCAAGGAATTCAGAAATCTGCTGGACGAATAAAAGTCCGTGACAACGCATCGCGATCTAGTAAATGAATCAACGCAAAGGTAGATCCGCAGAAGGGACAACCGTAAGTTTCGGTGGACAGGTGATGCCGTCAGTCGCAGACGAGTCGAAGCCGCGTTTTACACGACGATCGAGCGAAATCCAGCTCGGCGCGCACTCGTAATTTACGACTTATCGGCCATGTTCCGGGTAATTTTCGCGCTTGTGAAAATTATACCGACGTGGCTCGTGCTCGTCCAGCGAATTTTCTCTCTCTTCGTTCATCCCTGGCTTTCGTTCTCACCCTCCCTCACAGTGATTCTCTCTCTCTCTCCCTCCCTCTTTCTCTCCCTTTCAATCTGTCTCCATCTCTCTCTCTCTCTCTGGAAGTGACGCAAAATCGTGCTCTCGGCGTGGGCTGGCTTGTACCGAGATGTCGATACCACGAGGAGCGGATGTCAATAGCACGAAGTCACTCCTCTCGCAAGGGAGAAACCGCGTCAGCCGATTTTACAGCGTTTTCGCGAGATCGCTGCAAAAAGCGCACAACAGCTCTGCTCGCCTCGATTCGATCGACGATTTTTCGGGAAAACAAAACTGTGGAAAATTGTCACCGGTTCGAATCGCCGCCGCGCCGTCCCTTCGCGGAATCGACTGCGCGCTGGGTTCAGGGGGAGAAGGAACAATTTTTTAATAGGTTTCTCGATGTTTTTTTTCCGTACGAGGAGGAACGGAGAGTTCGTTGTCAGGGAGGCAGAGACGGCGCGGCGGTGGAATTTCTTTCGGTGGATCGGTGTTCTTCGAAAAGTTCGATTCGCTGTCGGTGACACCGCTCGTCGAGTTAACTGGCGCGCTTCGGCCGTGCTTTTGTGTTACCTTTCATCGATGGAAAGCAGATTTCGGTCTGTTCCTGTCACCGAGATGTATCGAAAGTATACCACGCGAGACAAAGAAAGGGGACCGGAACACCGCGCTTTCCAAGAGCGATTCAATTTTATAAAATAATTTAAAGCAATGTATTTTCTACTTTCTAACGCATGGCAGGGTCTAGGGTGTTGGTCCCTATTAATGAGCCTGTACCTATTAGTGTGCCTCTACACTTAAATAAAGTGTAAAGAAGAATATCTTCAAGAAACGAAAGAAAAATAAATAATTTTTTTTAAATAAAGTCAAAGTATTAAACTTATTTATTTATTTATTTATATACGGAAAGCAATTCCCATTAATATACAAGTAGTTAATTACAGTTCAATAGATGACGAACAACAAATATAAAGAAAATAATAACTTTGAATTATAAATTGAAAATTATATATAGCGAGATTAAATAGAAAGAGAAAAATCAAAAATGAACTTAATGAAAAAAAAAATGTTTTTCTTTTATTTCTAAAGGGATTCCTTTTTTATAATTTATTTAAATGTAACGACACACTGATAGGTTCAGGCTCACTAATAGGGGATAGGGACCAGTACCCTAATATGTTTTATAGAAATGTGTGTACAGGGTGTAAAGAAATGTTTGGTCTTGACAGTCATAGGCGTATTCTACATCTTCGGATCGATGAAGATCTCTAAAAAAAAGTTGCCGTAAAATTGTCCTTGAACTTGAATTTCAAGGTCAACATTTTTTTTTTATATTTCTTTTTTATACTTTTTTTGAGAATAGAATACGCCTATGACTGCCAAGACTAAACATTTCTTTACACCCTGTACAATATGTGGGATTCATTAAAATGAAGGACAGTTTTACAAATAATTAGATAATTATTATTATTCTAACGTCTTTGTTGCACATCGTAAGACACACAATAATACGACACACAACACAAGAACAATAAATTCACAATACGAACCGAGTTCAAACACGACAAAGATTCTCGACGTTCTCAAAATGAATTCCACATCGGGACAAAATCTCGAGACAAAACATTATATTAATATAGAAAACACATTCATATTAACTACATCAAAAAGATTCTTAATCTAGAGACTTGTAGTTATCGTCTATACTAAAATGAGAAAAAAAAATTTTTAAATGAAAAAAAATACAAGGTTTTAATGAAATTTTTCGATTTTCGCAAAAAACGTGATGTTTTTTTTATTGCGAAAATCCAATTTTAAAGATATTTGCAAACTTCTAGTGCGGACGATAACTACAAGTCTCTAGATTAAGAATCTTTTTGAACTGTGTGTTTCAGACAACTTTAACTGGAGAAATCGTGTCAACCGTGAGGACGGAGATTTTGTCGAGGCACTTTATTCACATGGCTGTAATTCTTATACAAATCGATATTTGTCATCAATAGAAACAAAACGTTGTCAAACGATGATTAAATAATGCTACACATTTGCAAAAAGATATCCGCAATATTTCTATTTTTTTTTTCGTGTCCCAAAAATTGCGCTATTTTTAACCCAATGCAGTTACATATACATATAACTTTGGAGTAAAACTGTATTGGTCGACATTCGTATAAAATTTTCTTCTTGTTTTCATGCATAGAATACGCCGACAACATTTGTCCTGAAAAATTTCAGACACCCTATATAATAAGTAAATAAGCGACAAGTGCAGATATAGCGACTTATATATTTGCTAACAAAAAGAATGTTAAACTTGTTTAAATTCTAAAAAAGGTATTTGAAATACACAATAACAGTTATAGAAATTGAAAAACAATTGCATGTGAAAGTTGGAATAACATAAATTGATAGGAAGAGTATAATACTTAGAATACAGGTGAACGAACCTGTGTGTCAGTCACTGTATAAGTGCTACTAACTTGTTATGTGTACTCCAGGAGTTTCGAAATTGGTATCGCGAACTTAGGAACGCCGAATAGAGGTAACTTAATCCTACTTCTTCTGAATCAGTTCCGTTGTATTCACTATATGAATAAAAAGTGCACACTGCGGAAGTCGCTTGCGCAGCCATAAAAGAACGAGACTGATTATTGAAAGGACAGGTGAGCCGGATAAGATTAAACAGCTGTTTCCGTGTTTCATCGAGCTCCTTAAGCTTAGCCTGTTCCTCCTGGCTCGTGTCGCGGTGATCTCCGCGCGAAAGAGTAATTCTTCGTTAACGCGAAACTTCACCAAACAAGAGATTTCGACTTCGCAAAAATCTCTGATAAAACCGATGAAATATACGTCGGTCCATTGACAATCTACGCGCAACTGCCAGTGAAATACAGGTTCGATCTGGCGGAGCGCGTCAAATCAGGAACGCGCAGTGAAAAGCTTGATTTAAAACTTTTTTTACTCGGAAAATTTATGTTTTTCAACTAGAATCGCGCCTGACTGAGGGAACGCGTTTTCGAAAATTCTTTGATAAAAGGTAGAATGAGAAAGGCGTATTATTTATAAAAAAATATTGAATGTATTCTACTTAAATGATGTGTGCAAGATAAGGCAAAAGAACATTTATTAAATTTATACATTATATTTATTTTAAGGATTAATAATAGGAATTACAATTAAAATAATAGAAAATGTTTCGATTAAAAGTTATAGTGACGATTTAACTTAAAACAAATTGCAATAGTAAATATTGATAAACAATTTTTTATTTGCTAAGAAAATCAAAATCGTCCAAATTTTTTATATTGGAACCGTACATTTTCTATGCCTCAATCGATGCGTTTTTGCATTCTCTTTAGAGCTATGATTTTTGCACTGAATGTTCATATATAGGGTCACTCCACGCGAACTCGGACACTTTTTGGAGTAACATCTCGGATTTTGCTGAATTTTGGATATATTGTAGTTTTTAGGGATATATAAACGTGTGCGAAAGGATTTTTGAAAATTTTAAAAATTGTTAATATTAGAGCTCTTTGAAGATTACTGTTCATTTTTTTTCTATTAATTTTAGCTCTTAAACTAGCAAACTGATAAAAATGTGCTTTTGGGTGCTTGTAGAGCAGACATAGCAGTACCTAATAAAAATTATTTCAGTTGGAAGAAAAACTTTTTGAACCATTTATTTCGCAATTGTTGTTAACAAATGCAGGTTTTTAATAGCGGCGAATTATTAAAAAAATCGAAAAAAATTGAAAATGTAGCCCTATTTGTCTCCTTTACGGACCACTTTTCAAAAATACGGACACTTTAAAATTGGCCATAGGAAAATTAATTGAATTGTACGCCGCGCGTCGAAATCCACTGATTCGATCAGCCAAGCGCTGCGCGACTCAGTTTGACTGTGCAAGGACCGCGCTAAGGGCCGCGCGCGCCGCGTTCGGCTGGTCGAATCAGTGGATTCCGACGCGCAGCGTACAATTCAATTAATTTTCCTATGGCCAATTTTGAAGTATCCTTATTTTTGAAAAGTGGCCCGTAAAGGGCACAAATAGGGCTACATTCTCAATTTTTTTTCGATTTTTTAAATAATTCGCCGCTATGAAAAACCTGCATTTGTCAACAACAATTGCAAAATAAATGGTTAAAAACGTTTTTCTTCCAACTGAGATAATTTTTATTAGGTACTGCTATGTCTGCTCTACAAGCACCCAAAAGCACATTTTTATCAGTTTGCTAGTTTAAGAGCTAAAATTGATAGAAAAAAAGTGAACAGTGAACTTCAAAGAGCTCTAAAATTAACAATTTTCAAAATATTCAGAAATCCTTTCGCACACGCTTATATACCCTGAAAACTACAACATATCCAAAATTCAGCAAAATCCAAGATGTTACTCCAAAAAGTGTCCGAGTTCGCGTGGAATGACCCATACTTCACATGTGGAACGCCTAAAAGGTGGCACGGCAAACGGGTGAAAGCTGAAGTTCCTCTGCATCATGTCCTCCCGCAAGCGACCGCTTCCTGCGTAGACGCGTTGCTCAGGTCGAATACGCTTACGGAGGTGGCGGGCTTCGTCAAATACCTAAGATTTTATTTGGAAGTGTTGGAGCGTCACCGGAGCCGGGAAGAACAGGATGGAACGGATAGAAAACAGCTGAAGCGCAGCTGGTTTCTGGCATCGTGACGGCTGGTGCGTGGTGTGTGCCACGCGGGAAACACCACTGCCTCGAGCCTGTGTATATTATGCACGCGGTCGACGTGTGTGTATAGTACAAACCATCCATGGTAGAAAGCAGAGTCAAAATCGATTCTTGCAGAACATTTTTAGAGGAGAGATCAACAAACGTCCGTAAAAAATTGTACGATTTGCGTCGGTGGCGAGCGTTGGTCGCTCAAAAACAAGCCAGCGATGCAACGAATTTACGAAATTGCCTGAAGCTTTTTTGTTACGAAAAACGGGACACGTGCGCCTTTGATTTTACAGACGTATCTGCGTCGTACATCGCGCACACGTGTTGCGAACGCGCTGCTCCTCTCTTCCTCTTCTTCCTCCCTCGCGGCGCTCAACGCGCAAAACGGAGCCGCGAGAATCTTTTCCAGACCCTGAACGGCCAATTATACTTATTGGAAGGAAGACGTTCCAGCTGTCCCGCGAACATCAAATTTCATTTTCGAGTTCCATCGCACGTGTAAGGAAATCGCAACGGACCTCTGAAACAGAGGACGTTCGTCCTGGAGCCTGGCTTACGTATGTCGCAAAATTAACGCCCAGTTCTTGAGGACTAAATCCTCGAGAAATGTAAAGGAACATTAAAAAAACTCCTCCAAAAAGAAGAGTCAGTCAGTGAAAGAGCATCGTAGCGTGTAGTCAGCTTTCATTGTCACGAGTTTTGCAAAACATATTTCTGATGTAGAAATTCTTCTTTTAAACGTTTTTAATCTAACATCGAAGATCTGTTTTTTATTTCTGCAGCGGCTCCACTAATGCAGAACGAACCAATCGCTATTTTCTTCTATTCGATAAAACAGAATGAAGGAGATAGCAAGTGGTTTAAGGTACCGATAGACTAGTAAGTAACTTGCGGCATTTCTTGCAAGAGAGGCTCTCATATTGTGATGAACATTTGGATCTAAACTTCCCCTGATAGCCATTTGTCGCCAAATTGGCGGCAAAACCTGTTGCGAAATTGGCAGTAGCATCTGTTCGAATTCTGTTGCCAATCTGCCGGTAAGCCTGCTGCAAGTCTGCCAACAGCTTCTGTTACAGTTCTGTCGCCAATCTGCCAACAGTTCTGTACAGGGTGTAAAGAAATGTTTGGTCTTGGCAGTCATAGACGTATTCTACATCTTCGGATCGATGAAGATCTGTAAAAAAAAAATTGCCGCAAAAGTGTCCTTGTCTTTGAATTTCAAGGTCAAAATTCGTTTAGTAGTTTGTGTCTAGCTTTTGGTTACAGTCGTCATTTATGTGCAATATAGTATTATGGTGTGAAAATATATGAATATCAAAAAAATATTTTTAAAAAATGTTGACTTTGAAATTCAAGTTCAAGGACAATTTTGCGGCAACTTTTTTTTGCAGATCTTCATCGATCCGAAGATGTAGAATACGCCCATGACTGCCAAGACCAAACATTTTTTTACACCCTGTACATTACAAATCCTGTATTAAATTTCCTGCCAATGTAACAGCAAATGCTGTAATGGCAAATTCTGTAAAAATCTGCTCGACAGATTTGGCTATCTGGGTCGAAACGATTTGAAATTTTTCGACACTGTGGAAATTGGAATCGTTTGGAACACGATTCGAACCTTATTAGAACTCGTGACAATCTTGCAAGTCTTGAACGGTTTTTTACGGTCTTGAAAGTCTCGAAAGTGAAATAAGCAATCAAAAAGCGTGTAAGACATAAAATACTCATAAAGATTTCAATATTTGACTGAACTCTCGCGATTCACGACTTTGGCAAGCTGAACTGGCTATGAGAGTCGCTCTCGCAAGAAATGTCGCGTGTAAACTCGCCTGAGATTGTGATTAGCAAGCTGAACTATGAGGCACTAACTCGAAAGTTACTTCCCAGATAGCCATATCTTGCCAAATTTATGCCAAATTGGCACCAAATTGAAACAGACCTCTCACCAAAACCGTAGTCATCTGTTTCCGCAATAGGATGCCAATTTGGAAACAGGGTCTGTAATGTCCAGATCGGCATACAAATTTGCACCAAAAAGCGAACAGA
Source organism: Perdita meconis (assembly GCA_030770465.2). Classification (NCBI taxonomy): domain Eukaryota; kingdom Metazoa; phylum Arthropoda; class Insecta; order Hymenoptera; family Andrenidae; genus Perdita; species Perdita meconis. The sequence continues at coordinate 8,274,705 of JASKOS020000007.1, forward strand.
TCTTGCGAACAAAACTTGTAAAATTGACAACAGTATCTGTTTCGATTTTGCTGCCAATTTGGCAGCAAGTTGTCAACAGATTTTCTGTCGCTAATTTGTCAACACTCCTACACATTACAGATTCTGTATCAAATTTGCTGCCAATCTCGCAACAAATGTTGTAACGGCAGAGTCTATAAAGTTCTGTTCGACAGGCTTGGCTATCTGGGTTGCTAGTCTATCTGTATGTACCTTTACTCTGCACCAGAATGAAAAACAGACTTAGAGATACGGCGTCGTACTTACCGCTACCAATTACAGAATGATCAAGTCTGCTACAGTGTATAAACAGTGCTTTATTCGTTATTCGACATTGACAGAATTGCTCAGGCTTGCGATTTACAATGATACGAACGCGCGAACAGTTAGCCATTCGGCTACGCGGCGACGAACAATCCGGAACATTATTGAAGCGATCACCAGCGACCGAGGAACAATCGTTATTGTCGATCAACGATTCTCGCGGCAACGCAATCGCGTCCATGATTTAGCCCTTGTTTCTCGTCGATGTCTCTCTGTCTCGTTTCTTTTTAATCGTCCCCTGTACGGTGCCTGGATCGAGACACTTTAACCGGTGTCGGACGTGCAGGAAGAAGTATCGGCGTTACTCTGATCGTGGTTGCTGTCCGTCGACGAGCTATCGTTGCTCTTTATACGTCGCTTCCGCAGCTTCGCGAACTGAAACTCCTCGACCGGCACTGTACACACACCAACAATTGAAGCAGTGATTAGTTTGAGTTGCGCGGTATGCGCGATCGATTTGGGAACGGAGGGCGATCGTGTGCACCGGGAACGATCGGGAAAATGAGATCAAGTAACTGCGTCTAGCGGGATCAGAATAAAAGACATTTATATTTATCGAGGCTACTTCTAGACTTGATTTCATATTACACTGTGTAACTCTTACGTTACAGCCATGGTATCGAAATCGCTTAAAACCGTGGAACAATCGTTTCTACCGTGTCGCTTTGTTACTTTTCGTCGAATCACGTACCATGGCTGTAACATGTACATTGTATAGTATTAACAACGAGCACAACGAGATTATTTCTATGTTTCTATCGAAGAACAACTGCGAAGTAATGAAACCCGTAAAACTAGTTAAGTCGTATTTTACGAACGTCGTAGCGAATCGATAGTTTATCAATTTCATTGAGTTTGTACGAAGTCTGCTACCAGACGAACGTTGCGCGCGTACAACGAAGAACGCAAGAACGAATCTTGTTAACGTATCTGACTCCAACTTTCTAATACAATCCAAAAGGTTTTACAAACATTGAAAATTTGAAGAAGACATCACGGTTCGATTCCGCGAACAATATTCCGAGAATTGAGGAAAAATATAGAATAATCTTCGATATAGGCAGTTAAAGAATTCTTAACATTTCAACAAGAAATCTTATATCCAGAATTCAGACGAATTCATTGCATGGCTATACGAGTACTTGTAGTGCAAGTTTGGTTACCATCAGAATCTGGATCTCTGTCTCTGACATTCTGAGGCACAGTTGGCAATGGAACAACTTCGGGTTCCAGCGGTTTCACAGGACAATCCACGTCTTCGACGATTACTTCTTCCGCCAGACTACTCCTAACTGCCTCTGCATTAATACATTTCATTTAAGTGAACTATCTTTCGTACGTACAACTGGAAGCATTCAAGCTTACAATTCCTTATCGTTCGACTATCGATGTTCGTGCGAATTCATATTTTCAAGGGTACAGAAAAATAAAAGCAACTTGAATAAGTGTCTTTTACCTTCTGAATATTATAAAATGCATTTTTTTTGGATGTGTCATATTTCTTCATCTATGCACATCCTTATACAAGGTGATTCTCTCGCCAGTGAACTCAAAGACGATGCCGCCGCCTAAACATAAACACGAAAACCCTGATTTCAAGAGGTCAACATCGATCTTGAGGTCTCAGCGAGGATGACTACTATAGAAGAGACAGCTGTGTGCGTACGCGTGTGTATTGAATGTCTCCTAATCGACAGATGAGTGTATGAAAACCAGGTATTTTGTCGCTATGTTTAGGTGGAAACACTGCCTTTGAGTCCACTGGCGAGAGAATTGCCCTGTACATTTTGGCACATTTAAATGCATAAACATCTGCAGTCTACTTGTCGTAAATTCCCAGATAGCCAAACCTGTCGAACAGAACTTTACAGACTCTGCCGTTACAACATTTGTTGCGAGTTTGACAGCAAATTTGATACAGAATCTGTAATGTATAGGACCGTTGACAAATTGGCGACAGAAAATCTGTTAATAACTTGCTGCCAAATTGGCAGCAAAATTGAAACAGATACTGTTGCCAATTTTACAACAAGTTTTGTTCGCTTTTTGGTGCAAATTTGTATCCCGATCTAGACATTACAGATCCTGTTTCCAAATTGGCATCCTATTGCGGAAACAGATGACTATGGTTTTGGTGAGGGTCTGTTTGAATTTGATGCCAATTTGGCACAAATTTGGCAATTATGGCTATCTGGGTTCCTTTACAAGTTAAGACTCGTCTGCTTTCAGCTATACGTATCTGTATGCTTAATTTTGAAAACAATTTGCATGAGCACCATACCATTGAAAGCCTGAGGATATTGTTGACTCAATTTGTTTTTGATAATACGAATTCTTTTGAAAATGTAATCCAGGTCTTTCTTCATTTCCATTAACAAGGCAGTATGTTTCTTAAATTCGGTACCAGCAGTCTTCAATCTGTTCACAGATAACTGATTACAATTCGTCAACATCTCGTTGGTCTTTTCAAATCGTTGTAGCCTGAAAGTTAAAGAATTAATGAGAGAACTGTACTACTGTCAAAACTTAATCGAACGTTAAAGAAAATATTCTTACATTTGCTTCTGTGCTCTTATCATGGATTCTACATCCTGTTGATCAACAATGCCAGCCAAACCCTGTATAAATACCTCTGGTGCAGTGTAATTTTGGAAGCATTCGAAGCTTCCTGTATCAGATTCCGGTGTGCCTTGTGCCATTGCCATTTTTTTTTTCTAATCTTTACAACAATTATAATGCGTTGTTTTATACAATTTCATTATTCCCGTCGCCTCGTTCCGTATTTAGATTTTCCATATTTTGAGCCGCCTGTATTACGAATAACATCTTGAATGTTATTCACGTCTATAAAAATCCTCTATTCTAAATATGCATCTCATTGCACCAACTGTGCAACAATATCGCCTAACAAAAATTATACATTTACTGCATCAACTATTCAATTTTGACACTTGACATGAACTACTATGGCCATCTAGCGATGACAGAAATAAACTAGCACCCGCATTAAAAACGCATGGGAATGGGAAAGATTCTATTTTTTGGCAATTTGAAAGTTTGGAACAACTGTAAAATACTGTAAAATGTCTACAATTTGTTATCAAGTTACTGTTAAAAAGAGAGATTAATACGTCACGAACTATTGAAAGCCTGTTGAATGGCAAGAAAATTGGCGCGAGAAATGTCATTGTTTATTCCAGTATAAAATAAGTTTCAAGAACGAATATGGAAACAACAAATACTGCGTAAGTATTGCAGATATCGTAAATTATTTGAATTATTCTAAATGTTTTTAATTTCCCCAGATATTCACGAACGTTGAACGAAGTGCAAGAAACTTTGGAGTTAGCTGGTATTAAAGAATCCAACTTACGAAATGTAACACAGGTTTTATTTTCCGTAACAGAATCTGATGCGAATAAGCATATGAAGCTGTTAGAACTCGATGAAAATTTACTTGCAACAATCCGCGAAGGAGATAGGTATGATTATTGAATTCTGTCAGTATTTGAAACATAAATTGTTAATATTTGCAATATTTTAGTTTAATGTTCCAGGGCAATAAAGAGGATTCTGCGGTACTGTGTACAAAAAATAAAACGTACGACGTTAAAGAAGCAGAAACGTCTAATTCCTGTTTGTTGGTTCCGAATCTAAATTTATTTGAGGAAACTGCTACAGATACGAATGATCGAATAATAAAATCTTATAATATTTCAGGAATTTTTCATACTTATTACGAGGTATAAAAAATATATGGCACTAATCTTTCAAAATTTATATATTAAAACTTTTTTACAATCAAGGTGCGGGAATGTAAACCTAAATTGACAAAATTACTCGATGTACTCGAGCCTACGTCTTTCAAAGGATTAGAATATGAATCTTCTATTGTTGAGGAGAATTTGTACGATTGGCATAGATTACAGAGCGAAATACAAGCCAGCGAGGATGAATTAAAAAAGGCATTGAATGAATATTTAATAGCTAATATCGATGGTACTGCGTTTTTATATTAGATATTGTGTTTTCTATTGTACAGAGTGATCCTTTCGCTAGGGGACACAAAGCAATTGTCGCGATCTAAACATCGCAGCGGTATCCTTGTTAGTGAAAAGAATCAAACCTTTGGTCGTCGACTTCTTAATAGTTCACTAATGGTTTGGGCCTTTTCAGTGACGATGTTACCGCTGCGATCCTTTAGGAAAAGGGCCTTCCTTTGTGTTCCCTAGCGAGAGGATCACCATGTACATTACTTATTCCATTTTTGTTTAAAGGCTACGTCCGTCTAATATCATTTGAATTTGAAATTCGAAGCTTAACATTAATGCTGGATGTTTTTGATGAAAATTGTTGGGAATTGGATGAAGTGGATAAAGAAACAACGTACGAATCTTTGAAGGAATTCATTTCTGAGTCAGTTTTTGATATCTTGTTTTTAAAATATACAGAAGCAAGTAATAAATCAAACGATGGAAAAAATTTGTACAGGTATCTAAACTTCTTTTTAATATACAGGGTGTTTTGCAATTCGTGGGAAATCTCCGAGATTTTCTTTTCTCTGAAAAGTTCTTATGCAATATACTCGGAAATGTTAAGTTTATTAGTTACACGCGGTTTTACATTTCGTAAAACATCGACGTAATACTGCTTCATTCCCGTTAAAGCCAGTAACCGCGCTTAAAGCCCCAGGCATCACTGTATTGAGATGAGATGCGTTTCTTCGAATGAAAAATCACATATTTTGTAATTAAAAATTGAAATTATGACGAATGTAACACAACTGATACTTTTCCACGATGCAGGAGCCCAAATCGCGATCACTGACCTTACAGGGGATGAGCCTTTGTTACGTCGACATTTTATAAAATATAAAAGCGCTAACCATACTAACCATTTTCGAGTATATCGCATAGAAACTTTTCGTATTGTTTTTGTGTCTAATACCTGTATCGCGGAGATTTCCCACGAATTGCGAAACACCCTGTACAATCCTTTTGTTTTTGTATTATTGCAATAATATATCGCATTACAGATATAATGAAGAAAAATGTTGCAAAAGTTTGGCAAAAGTTCTCCTCGCAGCTTCGCCAGTAACTGAATACAAACAGTTCACGGAGTCTTGGAATATTGGTACTCCAGAAAGTGAGAATTTCTTTGCCTAATATTTTGTGGATAACAATGAATTATAGATTTTGATTTCTTCTTTTTCTTTCTTTCCATAGAAATGAAACCGAAAGAAGAATATTTACGTGGTATAGCTCTTGTTACAAGGAATAGCTCAACATTAAAAAAGGAAATAATGTCTTTTCCTGAAACAGATTTGCCGAAAAATATTAACGAGAGATTTAACGAACTTTTCAAAGCGAAGGATAAATGGACAGTTCAAGAAATAACGCCTTACGTATTGTTAGTAAAGAAATACCGTACATATTGATGTTAATTTTTCAGATTACAAATTTCTTTTCTTTTCCAGGAGTTTAACAACAAGTACAATGAACGTCAATGCTCTATTAACTAAATACACTAGGTGTTCAACGATTAATAACACGAAATATTATAGTTCTAGGCATGGTAAATAATTGGTAAATAAAAACTACTCATGATACTGAAATCATTCGCGTGTTTATTTCGCTTGCGGTCATGATACATAGTTGCATGTACACAATTTTATAAATATCTTTGAAATATTATTACGCATTGTGTTTACTTTTATCATTTACGATCTAATTGATAACAATAACACGACTGATCTTGGTAGACTGCCATCGTTTCAATACTTAGTTTTTCTTAAAGGACTGTGATTATAGTTTAAAGAACCACTATCTGTATTAACAATTACCAATGACGCGTATGTATATCATTTTGTCATAAATTATGAATGATTACAGAAGAATTTTAATTATAAAGCAAAAATAAAATATACTTTTACATTCATTCTTGCGTTGATTCATAAATACAATTTGTTAAATAGTTTTACTAAAATTTTAATGACAACAGAATAATCAGTTAAAATTTACAGAGTCCTCAAATATTTCTTTTCATAAAATTTCACGTCATCGTACATTACGATATTCAACACGGCGTAATCGCATATAATGTTAAAGACACAAACGAAAATAATGTATAATTAAATGAATATTGACGACAGATTACATATTTTAATACATCTTAAACAATAACTGAAAATATTTTAGTTACAAAATTTAACTTTTATAGGATCATATTAATCGTTTCTTCTTTTTTATGAAAAAATTCATGAATAAAATTTGTTAAAAATAAAATTTACGCAATTACCAACGTTATTATTAAATGATGAGAATTTAGAATATTTAATTATATATACACTCAGTGTAATTGGGAAAAGTATCTTTTGCTTTCAGTACAATAGCAGCGTCAGCATGGTAGTTACGAATTCCTGGGATGATAATTCATTAACGCGTAACTGTACATCTTCAATTGGTTAATAGAAAAATCTGTTGAGTACGCAAGCATGCACACCTTGGCACATTATTGGTTATAAAATCACGCGCATCATATAATAACGATAGTGAAAAGGATAATGTGAAACTCAACATTCCCAGGAACGTAAAAAATAATTAATTCTATGCGAATGGAATAATTTTATACCTATGGAATATTTGATAGGTTCGTAAATGCGACAAGTAGTCAGTACTATTCTTACATGAAGATGAAATTTTTCTATAAATATTTCGTAGGAACTGATTTGCCGTTGAAGAATGATTCGCTTCCTTTTCCTTTTTTTTTTATAAAATATTCTGTATAAATTTCACAAATCGGTATGAATTGCTAAATTAATTACATAATAGAAATAACATTCAGTCCCATTATTTTTCTTTACATTGTAATCACTCCCCGTAGCAGGAAATAGACTATTAAATTATGAATTCGTGAAAACAACGTTGTAAGGCTGTTTTCTACATGAAATTATATTTCTACAAAATATTACGGTTCGAAATATTTGTTTTAAAGATGTTTATATATGGGGCGTTCCACGCCAAATCGGACGGTTTGAAAAATTTTAATTTTTGATTTCCCCAATTTTTTGACATTTTTTTGTACCCTATGAAAAAACCTTTTAGGTAAATTTTCAGATTTTTTTGATAATCTAAAACAAAATAAATACTATTACTAAAAAAATTACTAATACTAAAAAAATAAATACGAAAAAAAATACTTAATAACAAAAATTGATTTTAATTTTGATTAATAGAGAAAAAAAGTTTTTAATTTTCAAAAATTGAAAAAAAGTAGTAGTTTAACAGAAGTTTAAGGTAAAAAATTTTCAAAAAAATCAAAGCATATACTCACTTTCAAAAAAATTATTTAAGATTTCAAACTCAAAAATCAAGGATAAAAACATTTTGAATAATTTTTTTTGTATTTTTTTTTAAAAGTACATTAAAAAACAAAGATTTTGAAAAAAAATGGTTTAATTTGGTCCATTTTCAAGAAGTTATAAGCAAAACACCAAAAAAAGCGCGATTTTTTTCAAAAATTGAACGGATTATCAAAAAAATCTGAAAATTTACCTAGGTTTTTTCATAGGGTACAAAAAAATGTCAAAAAATTAGGGAAATCAAAACTTAAATTTTTCAAACCGTCCGATTTGGCGTGGAACGTCCCACACATATATTTATAAATATAATATATATAGAATTATTCAACTATATTTACAAGAGGATGCAAGAAGACAATTTCAGCGAATAATGCATCGTATACGTGACACTAGTGTTGCGGCTATTTATTCAATTAGTCCATTACAAGAAGCTGAAATATATTTATACATTATGTTGCATATGTTTATCGATAGGTAAGTCTCGAAAATGCCTTCTGCATCATCTCGTACACTTGGTTGTCATACAATAACAAATTAACAATAATTCTAAAGCTTTGGAGTGATTTCTTTATAGCTGTGACTTACTGTTAATGATAACTCATCTACCACTACATCTAACGAATACTGTCTTATCTATAAGTACGTTTAGACAAAGTCTGTATAGTTAAATTGTTAAAAAGAGCTATAAAGCGCCGACAGAGCTATAAATCTTCTGCTACTGAAATTATGCGCGAGATGTAGACGCGGGTAACTCGTACGATATTGTTTATGTACATACAAACTAATATTTCGTCGAAGTTTTACCTGAAATAGACGATACACACCATAGTGCAATCAATAAATACAAGCCTCGAGTCACGGCGGAGTACGTGGTAATGAAATTTACCTTAATACAAGGCACCTCGTTGTTAGCTATCACTTGTTGCGGTTTCGTTCGCCGTTTTATTGTTAGCCGAGAACACTAACTGTTGACTAATACCTGTAGTGACTGTTTGACTTGGATGAATAACGGGTCCTACCGTTTGAACTAAATTACAGCTAACCGGTACCATTGGCGGCAAATTAACTGAATTATTCATGGGACTGATGCTACACGACAAAGACGGTCTTTTTCTCTCTAAGCTATTCGTCGCCATTTGTCTGCGTGTTGTCGAATTGCGCTCGAGGCTGTTAGTTACAATGTGATGCCTTCGCTCTAAACTGGAGCCCGAACTAACGTCACTCTGACTGCCCTGAATAGACGAAAAACAGCGCTCTTCATAATAATCACGTTCAAAACATTCGAACAGTAAATCAAAAAATTATACTATACCTGTAAAGAACGATCGACCGATTGGCCCATTCTATGCAAAAGGTCGCCGCTTTGGCTCTGTCTAAATGTAGTGCCTTGACGTTCGGTCGACTGACTTCTTCTCAAAAATTGTTCTCCTGACTGACTGGAACGAATGCGGGCCTCCGACACGGATTCTTGGAGGATACCAATGTCGTTTTGCTTTTGGCAAATCTGGTTATCCACGTAGGGATAACGTATACGTATCGAATCGATTACATCCAGAAGATTCTTTGCGTCCATCGCCAATATATGAGCGGCCGATAACATTCCTCTGAAATCGCATACGGTTTTTAAACTTCTATTCCTTCGTGATTTATTTATTATCATTAGACTGCGAATGTTTATGCAGTTATAATATGTCGCAATATGCAAAATATTAATTTATTTTTTCATTTATTACAATCAAAGGTAAATTGTACAATAATAATTTTTTTTCTATATTATCGATTTTAAATTTGATTGCCTCTTGTCTGATAAAATTAATTTATACGCTAAAAAGAATCGTTCTACGTTACATGACGTTACAGAGGCATACATTTAATAGTTATATACTTATTTTTAATAATATATTAAAGTGTGCATTTCGTTTTAATCACCGAATATAATTTTTAAATTTTCTATAACTGTAGTTATAAAATCTGTAGATTTCGTTAGGAGTAATTCTACTGTTTCTAATTTCTTCATGGCCTCTGGTAACAATTGAATTTTGATATTATAGGCATCTTTAATTTTTGCCGCGAGTATTTCAATACTTGTAAATGATAGACACTATGCACGTTTGACTTCGAAAGATGTAATTCACACAAAATCGTAATAGCTACTGATTTACTATGTTGATCGTAACTGCTCGATCTTTCACATCTGGTTTATTCCGATGTAGTATTAAAAAGTCGAATATGTAGTTTTGCGAAATATATGCATTTATGCAAGAAATATACACTTATGCAAAACATATGCAATATGCAAAGTAAAAATTATAATTTTAAAATCCACTAATGGCAAACAAATTTCCGTCTAGGTCCCAGTTTTTTAATCTCTTTTCTATCAAAATATGCATTTGCATAAACATCTGTAGTCTAATTATACCGCGAAGCACTTACTTTCGATATTCTGCATCCAACGTCGTAGCGCTATACTTCTGGGCTTGTTTCATAGCGGTCACGAGCTCTGCCATGTCTTTGCTCAGAACTTTGTGCGCCATTTCCACTTCTCGATGAGCGGACATGGGCAGTATGTCCATCAGAACGTCCACGGACGAAAGAAGCGCTCTCAACTCGATGCCCACTTTACGTACCAATTCCAAGTACTGTTCGGCTCTGCTTTGTTGAACACCTGTCATCAGGAATCCGTTGAAAAAAATACTTCAGATGTTAGGATAAAAAATACTTCAGGTGTTCGGATAGAAAAGAGTTTATACCTTGAGAAAGAGACATCACGGCACGAACAACGCTAGTAGTGCAATCGTACACCTTATCGTTAGTCCTATCTAAATCTGCGGTTGGTGTAGGTTCCATTTTCTGCAATAAAATAATTGGTTTAGTAAGGAAAAGAACGTTTGCCGTCTCGTTTGTTATCGCAAGCGGTACCTTTACGACAATCACTTTTTCAGAGCTCTTGTCAGAACCTAAGGAGCTAGTATTAGCGCTGTGTTGTTCGTGATTTGGTGACTGTGTGACCGACCGGGGAACCGGAGGACTGGCACTCTCGTCTCCACTCGTGGCGATAGATAAACGTTTCTGAATAGGTAAATAATAGCAATTAGTAATCTTAAATGCATGAAATATTGTTTAATTAAATTGTATCGGATTAATTTTACCTCTTCCCTCGCCAGCCAGCGACTATCTTCCTCCGACTGACGCTGCTGTTCCAGAAGTCGTTGTTCCAATAACTTCTGTTCGTCTTCTATTCCGCTGTTGAAGTTCTCCGTAATGTTGTCGAATAATTGCGACTGTACGGCTCTCTGAAACACGGAAATTTGACATTTACTTCAGACTGTTGCATAACAACAAATCACAATAATTGATTAACTTAATTTCCTTGGATAAATATATGTACACAGTAAAATTAAAGAGATGCATAATTCTCGATGCAAAACCCAACTGCAGAATATAGAGTAGTGCAATCATACTCGTCACCATGCAGCTCAGATTGTTACAGTGATAAAAATAATTATTATTATGATTATTTATCATGGTCATACTTCATGCAAGGGATTAGCCTACCAAAACTGCAAAACAAAATAATCCGTAACTGTGACGAAGTAAAACAAATAATATCGTACATATCTACTCGTGTGACGGAAAAGGAAAAAGGCCCGTGTGTATCGTGTGATTTCGAACGAGCAGTGTGAGCGCGTCTGCATATACCAAAAGCGTAATGTATATACACGTTCGTACATGTACGTCCGACATCGTAACAAAAGTGTACATTCGGGTGCTGCAAAGAGTCTCGAGTCGTAAATGAAAAACAAATATGCTTGTTGCAGATATAGAGTATGCGATTTGTCATTCCTAGGAGGCGTTGCCAAACCTGGTCTTGCTGCGCCTCCTCCGTCATCGAGCTGCTCGACGACATGGTACTGTCACTGACAGCGGAGGATATCAGAGATCCGGAGAGCGTACCGTCTGTGGAGCTGGTTAGTTGCTCGTCTTGTTTTTGCGCAACGAACGTAGTGATTTTCGCAACGCCGCACGCCGCTTGAACCGCGCTCGGTTTCGCAGCCACGAGATTCGCGACGTTTGATTGCTGCACGACGGCAACAGAACCCGGATGAACGTGTTGCTGATGGTGATGCTGCTGCTGCTGCTGTTGGCTGGCAATCGGCTGAGCCGCGCCGCCTGACGCGGCGAAATGCGCCTGAGCGGGGTGACTCTGCGCTATCCCGAACGGCAATTGCTGATTCACGGCCACCGATTGAGAAACGGGCATTTGCTGCGCGTACGCGGCGCCCTGAACTTTCTGAGCCTGCACGACCGTGACGGAGGTCGCGTGAGCCGTGTAAATCGGGTTGGCGCCGCTCGCGAGGCTCTGCTGACTCGTCTGTTGCGTCGACGCGTAAGAAACCGCTTGATGAACAGGATTCTGTCTTTGGATGTTTTGCGCGTGCTGCATCTGCGACAGGTAGATCGGCTGCGCGCTTGAATGACCGATGTTCGAGTAGATTTGTTGCTGATGTTGGTAATTCTGAGCGTGCATCATCGGCTGGGCTTGCAGATTCTGCGTCGCGGGGACCGCGTGCGCTAGATTGCTCCTCGCGCTTTGAACGGAACCGGCGACCGGCGCGTTCGCGAGCTTCAAATCGGCCGCGGCTTGGTTCTGTAGATTCTGCGCTCGGAATTTCAGCACCGGTCCGTACAAACACTCCGCGTTCGACGCGGGTATGGCGGCGTTGCTCGAGTTGACGACGGCCACGCGCGGATACGCGCCGCTGCCGATGGAATTTTGCGCGCAAACGGAACTTTGAATCGCGCTGGGCTGACTGATCGCGACGGCGAACTGACCGACGTTCGAGGACTGCGCTTGATTAATGCTGTTCAAACTACTGGGCCCAAAGTTGCCGGGATTCTCGCCGAAATTCCCGCCAACGCTGGGACTCTGACTCACGTTGCCGACGATCGCGGAGCTCTGAGTGAAATTCGCGACCGGCCCGTAGATTTCGCCGCATGTCGTGCTCACGGGAACGGCGCTGGTCACCGAGAACTTTTGCACGGGCGAATACAAATCCCCGGTTATGCTACCGACCACTTTCGAACTGACCGCGTACAAATTTTGCATCTCTTTAACCTTCTGCTGCTTTCTGTTCGCAGCGGGTGATTGGGTATGTGCTGTGTCCGAGATGTTTAGGCTGGACATGAGAGGACCGTCGGATGATTCGAGGGAGTCTAGGTTTGTGTCGGAGAGGGTGGAGTCGCCCGACTGAGTGTCGTGAGAGGCGGATTGCTCCGACAAGGCTGGATCGAAAAAGGGCAGATCGGAGACTAGAGCGGTTGTCAAGACTTGATCTTCGTCTTGGAACTGCACCGCCAGGGTGTTGAACGGGGAGGCGGGAGTTGTGTAGACGGAGGGACATACCCCCCTAGTTTGATTGTCCTTGAGAAGTTGCGCGAGAACTTCGGGGCTTTGCGCCACAATGTACGTCGAAACTGGCGCCGCGGCGGTTAACTGAGATTGATCCGTCGTGTTTTGCGGTTGCCTCGATGGTTTCGGTGGCGGCACTTCGTCTGCACCTAAATCATCAGACATTACATCCGTTCTGTGTTTATTGGAATACCTTTGATATACAGGGCGACTCAAAACGTTCGAAGCAACGCGATCTTCTGATAGGATATAGCACTCGAAAAAATATTTAACACGTGCTTTTTTTATGTTGGCGGTAATTCAATCTGAAGAGGTTAATACAGCCCTTAAAGTTAGGGTGGAAAACCTATTTTTTAATTTTTTGGAAAATCAATTATATAAATTCTTTAAGGTAGAAGACCCAATATTTGGAATTTGGACACGTCCCAGTACTTGGATAGTAGTGCAAATAAGGCTAATTATTACATCTAATATTTACATTATCCATAAAAAGGAAACTATTCTATTCGATTATTGAAATATTTAATAAAATAAATTCATATATCGTTTTTGGTAAATTTATAACACTTTCGTAAAAAAAATATGTTCTTGAACTCTTCGATTTACATCATTTTAGTATTTGACTTATAGTACTTGTTTTGCTAAGTGGTCTAGGCTTTTTCTTAAGCGAATATTATTAATAATGTTTAGCATCTTGGTAAAATTAATATATTTTCAAAACATCGAAACAATATAGTATTATTCTTTTTAATGAAAGAGTAAAATTATAATTTGTATTATGTTTTTATTCGGGTGTCTGTGTATTGGTACAATGATACCCTGGGAAGGCCCAAAACTTGAATTATTATTTTATACTGTATTTATTCTTCTGTAAGTATATTAAACTTTTTTATTTTATTTTAATGCTAGCTTAAAATTCATGTATCGCAAAAATATATGCAAATGTAACCGTAAAATCATTGTTAAAGAAACGATATACCAAAACTAAAATCGAAGAAGATAGAGAAAAAAAATACTTTAACAATTTTAACATTATTTTAAAGTAGTATTTTGTACCTTTAAAAATAATAACTTATGGAATAATTATTTTAGATATTTAATAAATATATGAACACAATTTTTTTATTTACTTTACCTAAAAAAACACTTCCAAATCACTTATCTTTTATTATGTGTCTATATATGTAATGGGACAATGAAATCGGGACACTGGGACACAGCGAATCACCTGTCCAAGTATTGGGCCATTATAAGGACTCTACATTTCCAATGTATTACGAAAGTATTAAGCTCAATATTTTTTTTTATATAATAAAATAAACACGATTTATTATACAATTGCAAAATCATTTCATATTCGATCTATATAATTTGAAAATTCTCTAACGTTACTTCAGCTCCTTCAATGTTCAAGTATTGAGACTTTTACTTTCTTCAAATTTTTTTTTCCAGAAGCAATAGTTTTCGAGATATAATACGAAATAGTTTTACCATCCCAACTTTAAGGGTTGTTTTAACCCCTTCAGAGTGAATTACCGCCGATACAAAAAAACACAAGTCAAATATTTCTTCGAGTACCACATCATATCAAAAGCGTATCCAAATCGGCTTGTTACAATTGAGAAATGCCCCTTATTAGCCTAGAGTCACACTAGTGTCAAAATGACGTCCATCAATCGTCCGTCGCCACGTCTGTTTCATGTTATTCTATGACGGACACAGCGACGAACGTTGTTTCGTCTCTCGTGTGACTCCAGTCTTACTCTCCCGTTGCACTCGATATTTTGCGACGCCCTGTATAATAAATCTCTGCAAAACGTACCCCAAGACATGGCTTGCACTCTCCTGTTTTCTCGCTTCATCGTCTCCTGCTGCTGATGTTTTTCTTCCAGAAGAATTTCGCTGCAACATTACGAACGCAATATGTGGTCATTCGAGGGGGAATCGACGCGCGAGCGTAACATGTTGCCCACTTACTGTAACGTTTCTCTGATTTCCTTGAACGTCGGTCGTTTGCTGGGCTCGTAGCTCCAGCACTGCGACATGAGGGAGTACAACCGTGGAGGGCAGTGATTCGGTAGCGCGAGTCTCTCTCCGTTTTCTAATTTACGGATCACTTCGTTGTTCTTCACGCCTTGGAACGGTTTCACTCCTAACATTAAGATCTCCCACATACATACACCTGAAAGAAGCACAAAATGATTTGTCGGTTTCATCTCAAACCGGAAGGAAGAATAAAATGATCACGCAAACTCACCGAACATCCAGACGTCGGAGGACGTCGTGAATCTCCGGAAGTTAATACTCTCTGGTGCCATCCATTTGATCGGTAACTTGCACTTGCTCGCGGTGTAGTAGCTTTGATCCTCGACCCACCTGCTCAGGCCGAAGTCCGCCAGCTTCACGCAATTGTGCGCAGAGACTAGGACATTTCTCGCGGCGATGTCTCTGCGAAATATTATTCGTTGTCATATCTGCTTGTCGGATATACATTGACATAGACTCGCAAGTTCGTTTACATGTATTTCAAATGTTATCATCTATTATTGAACTAAACGGATTGGTAACATTTTGGTACAATAGTATGATTACAGTAATAATAGAAAATAGACGTGTATAAAGAATAAAGAAATTAGTAGAAAATAAAGATACAGGAAAATAGATACAGGATTATTTTATAGCGAAAATAGAAGAGAATAAATAAATACAGTAGGCAGATCACTCGCTTAACAATCGCAACAGTGCCTTTTAAATTTTACGTAAAGGGTCAGAGAAAATATAAAATTTATCACCATATATGTAGATTCAATAACTGTAAGATCGTCAGTATTCTATTCTTTTCTTTCAATTTATGTTATAACATCTTCCTCGCAGAGTTGGGTAAAATGTGATCTGATTACAAATCAAAAATTATGATTAAAGTGTAATTACTAACTTAAATACGCATTTTATTTATTTTCTGTAGTCCTTAATCTTTATTGACTATACAGTTAAATTGTGGTGAGTAACAACTAAGAATTGCAAAAAGCAACTCGTAATTGAATGAATAATTGCACTTCAATCACAATTTGTGATTCCTAAACAGATCACATTTTGCCCAATTTTGCTTTCATATATAACTGCCAATGAGTCATTGGATGGAAAAAAGGGCACATAGTGCCTGTAAATATAAAAAACCTAATTTGTCCTTGGTGTATTATATAAATAAGGCATGTTTGAATCGATTTAAACGACTTATGCGGCGTTCACACTATTCAAGCTACGCTTTCAAGTCCAATAAAGTTGAAAGAGTTTCTGCTTCATTTGAAGCTTGAAAGAAACTTGAAAGGATATTCAAGATAAAAGATAATAGGTTGATATTGGTAAAATGGTTTCAAGTTACTTGAATTCCAGCAACTTGAAGTCTAGTAATTCGATAAATGTGAACGCCGTTTTAGGAAAGAAGAGCACATAATCAATTTCTTAAAACTTGTACAGAACAAAACTTGTACAATTATCAGCAATTCTTATGACGTAAAATTTCAATTATTTATTAAACTAGATGTATGAGTAATAGATTAGAATCTTCAGTAAAACTTGAACCATGATTTAATGGTCTACTAATTATTAACAATTTATATTGCAAATGTTATATTATCATATAATCGAGATTCTACTGTAAATAAAAACAAAATATCATTTTCACTTAAAAAAATTAAATATTACTGTAATGAAAACATTGAAATCAATTTTCTGTCCTGTGCTCCTTTTCTATTTAATGTCTCAAATTTTGTTCAGTTTCTATATTCTATAACCTTTATTGTGTACATTAAAATACAGTAGAACCTCGATTATCCGACTTAATATTTGTAACACAAAATGTTAACAGTTAGTCGAAAATGATTAAAAATATGATTTAAGTTTTATTAAAAGTCCTAATATATATATTTTTATACCTGATACATTTAATGATTGGAACTCTGGCTAATTAAAATTTGGGATAATTAAGAGTTGTATAATCGAGGTTCTACTGTATCTTTTTCAGAATTGAAACAGATTTAACAGACTTTTTGTGAAGAAATGTGTGAGTCACTAATTTTTTCCAAAGAATCGAGTACCTGTGCACAAATTTCTTGCTCTCAAGGTACGATAAGGCAGTGCTCAGTTGAAAGGTATAAAGTAGAAGAGTGGCAAGGTCCAGACGATGTTTGTTCGATTGCAGATACGCTCGCATCTCTCCCAGCTTAGCGAGTTCCATCACAAGCCAAATCGGAGCTTCCGAACACACACCGATCAATCTGATGATATGCGGATGCTCGAACTGCTGCATTATGTCTGCAATTTCACGAATCTCTCGGTCACCTGTTACCTACGACTTTCCATTCCACGAATCGGATAAAGAGGTTTCTTACAGGCTTCTTCAAGGAATTTCTCGGAAGTCGCGAGGTCCGCGTCGACTTTGCAGGTTTTTACCGCGACGGCTATGGTTTGATTGTCTCTCCCTTTATACGAACCCTTGTGCACGTTGCCGAACTGACCCTCTCCGATAATTTCGCCCAGCTCCACTTGGTTCCTCACTATCTCGTAATCTCGAGCTAAAACGTTTCGCGACAAGTTATCGCGACGATTCGCAGCCCTCGTATTCGATATTAAAATGGATTCGATCGCGACTTACTGGCTGGCGTCGAGTAGTCCCCTTCCTCGTCCACAATCTCCGCGTAATCTTCCGACAGAATCGTGCCAGTTTTGCTCACGTTCTTCTCCGGACTGTTCGAGCCGTCTTGCCTGTACTTCGGTGGATGGGCGTCTATTTCGAACGAGAACGGAGAATCAACAAACGCGCGTCGACGAGTCGCGAGGATCATGCAAAAGTACTACTCTAGAAACGTTGGACTAAGGGCTCATCCAAAATCTACAAACCTTTGCATGGACAGGGATAGTTTTTCCACGATGCAGCTTGCAAGTGTAAACGATTGCAACTTAGTATTTGTTTAGTAAACGTAAATTGCGTAGAAGAGGGGGCTTCGTGCATACAAAGGGTGCAACAAAATGCACTTTGAAATATTTTAAGGGAAAGTAGGGAACCACAATTAGCCTCGATCCACACGATCATTTGCGATCGTTACGATTTCATGTCAGTGACGGTGTTCGATTTATTTGTATTTGTAAAAAAGACAGTAGTATGCAAAATCGCAGCGAATTTTTGTCGCTCGTGTGCATCGCGGCTTAGATTGTAAATTGACCTATATTATAATATTTGATCTACGTTTGTTTTGCACATTTTACAAATACATTGGCAAGTGACCGTAGAGCAAAAGGGTCTTACACCGATTTTAATGTACTTTTAGTATACTATAGAATTCGAAAAAATATTTGACACCATATTTTTTTATCGGCAATAATTCATGTTGAAGAGGTGAAAAAATCGCCCTCAAAGTTGGGGATGAAAAACATATTTTATCGAATGTCTCAAGAACTATTTAGAGCTACACTAATGATTCAAATTGAAATCTATGCGTTTTTAATGATGATTTTTATTATAGAAACAGATTTACAAAAATTGTATTTGTGTTAAAAAAAATTTAGAATTTTCATATTCACATTATAAGAATTATTTGAAACCACTCTAAGATCAGACACTGTGTCATAGGACATTTTCTATTTTATTGTATATTTGTTACAAATCGCATAAAAAGGTAACAAAATAAAAGAATATTTCTAACTCATTAACTATCGAAGATACGTCTATACAAGGTAAAGTAAATTATCGCATAAATATTAAGATCCTTGGCTTCGAAACGACAACGCTAAGAGGGTCAAATGTTAATGAAAAAAATGTAGATCAAGTCGAAGAATTCGATGTTTGTGCTTCTCCTCGGAGCGTGCTACTTTTCATGGAGGACGAACGATTTCTTACCTTTCCGGTTCCACAGCGAGGTGTTGCTTCCGGTGACCAGCCTGCAGTATCCGTCGATCAAATCCGCAAGGCTTTCCGCTTGGTCCAAGCTTGAGCAAGTTATGCTTAACGTTTCTGCCGCTCCGGCTACCCTCAACTTGATGCACGCTTTCGCATGCTCCTTACAGTCCGACACGAGCGTTTGGATGGACTGTATCTGAGAGAATTCTGCCATTCTCGTTGGCTGAAAGAAGACGTTTAGCGTTCTAGCGTGCAGAAGTTAGAGAAAAGGATTGAAATCTTTCTAAAACCTTTAACTCCTAATGTTGCACTGGTGCAACAATCATTTTAAATGCATTACAACAGAACCTCGATTGACCGGCTCTAATTATTTTCTATTTTTATTATTCTGGATTCCAATTCTTAAAAATTTGAACTTTTCATTAATGTTTCCATAACAAAAATAACAATATTCTATATATAAAAAAAAAAAATACTTCAGTTTTGACTCTAATATTGAGAAAGTTAATGGAGATTCTATTGTACTTTTACTTTCACCTTTTTACTTTTGTAGTCTTTAAAGCTCAATTTATATCTCGACGTGACGGGCACAAGCCGAACTGCATACTACAAAAATTTTACACATACTACCGAAAACTCGGAAATATGTATAATGATAAAGACAAAACACTATCAGTGTTTCTGCTCGGCTCGTGGTCGTCACGTCGAGGTATAAATATGTTGCACATATGCAACAGGCGTTGAAACGACGAATGACTTATACATTAAATCAATACTATACTATTTAAGAACTTGATTTTAAAATAACAAAATACAATACAGTGACTCACACATTTGTTCACGAAAAGTATGCTAAGTTTATTTAACACTTCAGTGGTAAACTGGAGTCACAATGTTATATTAAATTAATTTTTTATGTTTAACATAACATTTTGGGGAAACCCTGTAGAAATTAATAAAGGAGCATTATTCATATATGAACAAATTTTTATATAGACCGTACAATAATTCTCTTATAAAGCTGTTAAATAATTAATACTGATAGTATACCACTTAAGGGTTAAATTCTAAAAAAAAAGTATGTGAATTTACACAATAAAAGTTATAGAAACTGAAAAACAATTAAATGTTGAAGCTGGAATAACATAAATTGATAGAAAACATATGTACATACCGTCGAGTCTCGATTAACCGGCTCAATATAAGAATTAAAATTGAAGAATTTCTTTGATGTAGAATTGTTTAATTTTTGCTAGTCCATTATTAAATCAGGCTTCAAATATTACTCAAAATTTTACTGTACTTTTTGTTGTAACTACATTGAATAATTGAAACGCAGGATAATAGAAAATCGAAGTTTTACTGTAATACTGGGAATTTTATTTTTAATAGCTGAGCTCGTGTGCGTCGCTGTGCGTACAAATAATAATATCAGGGTAGCCTGGTTTGATAGTATTTTAATAATAATTGTTTTCCTATCAGAATTAAAAACGTTGGACTTTCATTGATATCGTATCTGGAAGTTCCTTTTCTTTTCCAAACACACTTGCAGCTTCATATCTGGTTACGAGACAAAACACATGTCACATGTTTTCATTCTTTCATTTCATTTTAATTTCATTTTTTTAGTTTTGGAAGTTGCGAAAGCTGATGGATATCAAAATAATAGACTAGGACTAGAACATTTATTAAATGCAATATTCACTTATTTTCCGAGAATTTTAGGTCTAAAATTTGAAATTTGCGGTTTTGAAAATTTAAAGATTTGAATTCGGAGATTCAAAACTGAAAATTTGAATATGTTTAGGATTTCAGTTTAGAGATTTTGGATATTTGAAATATTCTAGACTTGAATGAAGACATAAACACAATGTTTTTAAAATTTCACTTGCGTCGTTTTGCCTTGAATTCACAGATATAGTTATTAAAGATAGATCAACATTTGGAAGACACGTGAACGAACCTGTGAGTCACTGTATATGTATTAGCTACACACTATTGAAATTATGATTTAAGGATCTGGACGTTAAAACAGTTAAAGAGACAACGGAGAAAACGATTAAAGAGACAGAAAGCTCACCACTGTTCCAACGCTGTGAGCCATGTAGGATATTCCTAGATCCGGCCCGATGACTAGTTCTACAGGTATAGACCAGCTTGACTGTAACGGAAACGAGATAGAAAACGCGGACGTTAAGTTTTCGCGAGCTCGATTGAAGGAGAAACACGACTCACCCCTAGGGCGCATATGAACCTTTCCTGGTCGAATCTGTAATACGCCCTCAACAGATCAAAGAATTTAAACATGCACTCGAGTTCCGACAACGCGGCCACCTTCTTAAAATGCTGCTGTATTAGCTTGCGCAACGCCTTTGGTTTCATCCCATTCAACACGGACCGTGGCAAAAACTTGTGCAGACCGACCTGCGAACAGTCGACGTTTATTTTATTTTTTCTTTTTTTTCACGGTGGAATCAAGGTAAGAAGACGCGAACGCCGCGGTACCGCGAATCTTTACCTCTCTCTCCAGGTACTCCAGATTGCTCTTCTTGTCGAGAGCGATCTGAGGCATGTCTTTGAAGAAGTAGCGGATCTCCAGACAGCACAGTTGCACCGCCACGTCTTGGTCCAGGGCCGCGTGGTTCGTGCACAGGTAATCGTTCCGAATCTACAATCACATTGTTGCTTCATCTCTCTCGTCTAATTTCTAGCGGAGACTACTTAAACGCGTATCGACGCGAATGTACCTGATCGTAGTAGTAGTAGAACGTTACTTTGTCCTTCTCATACAGATCGTTCAAGTTCTGAGGCAAGTATCGCACCCTCAGCTCGTACCTCCACTCGCAGTGCGGGTGCTTCTTCTCGTACTTCTCTTGAACCTGACAAAACAGACGGATAGTTTTCGTCTAGAGCAGCCATACTTAACCTGCGGCCCGGCAAGCTTTTTTGTGCTGCCCGATGTAGTTACACTTATTACAAGGTATTTTTTTAAGTATATAAAAATTTAGATTTTTTTAAATTTTGAGATGTGTGGTAATAGACTGTTGCTTGGTTTTTTATTTGCGTAATATCAGCGATGTCCGGCGATGCGTGACCATTTAGTTTCCTATAATTTCGAGTGCCAGCTACACGGAACGAATATATCAAATTTGTGATTGTTTTGAAACATATTATTTTAAGTCAAGTTATAACTTAATTGCCCGCAGCGGCAGGAGTATCTTCAAAATGCAAACAAAAAATATGCGACGAACACAGAGTGTTTCAAGGGAATTGGGAAAAAGAATATGTTGTTGTGCCAAACAAACACGGTATGGTAACTTGTTTGATTTGTCGTGAAAGTATTATATTAAAAAATATAACATTCTTCGCCATTATACCACGTAACACAAATCATTTAATGATACATTTCCTTACGGGTCTTTAATAAGATGCGAAAAGTTAAATTTCTTTAAGAAGTCATTGCTACAGCAATAAAATGTCAGTGGCCATATCACATTGTTGTACATATACTTGGTAAACATATGAAACCATTTACTGACGCAGAAGTTGACTCGGCGTAGAGTTTTTTGTTTAATAACCCATAAATAAAGCCTCAGTTAAGATTTTCGCTAAGGAAAAAGTTGTTTCAAATCACCCTTGTATCACTTTTTTCAAGAAACTATAAGATTTTTGGTACACCCTGTATTATGAAGTACGGTGTATTATGTTGCGGCCCGCGTAACGTAGCAAATGTATGTATGTGGCCCGAGAAAAGAAAAGGTTGAGTATGGCTGGTCTAGAGCAATAAATTCTAACCTGCAGGTCGCCTTCAATTTTCTTTGACGAATTTTTGCACTTATTCAATTTAATATGGTTATGTGACTGTTAGGTCATTCTATAAGAATACAAATTGAGAGCCTTGCAGCAAAAGGGATGCAACTCCACTTTTAATAATTTCTTAGTTATGACGTGCAGTAGACGTAAAAAAATGCGATATGGTATTTCTACATTGTAAAACCATTACCAACCAATACTATTTAGTGTCTTCGTTTTAATGTTAGGTCAAAGCAATCATTTTATAAATACCTACTTTTTGCTAATTATTCTCAAGTAGGTAAAAAGAAAGTTGCATCCCTTTATACAGGGTGGTCCACGCAACTTGTACACCTCTATAACTTCCAAAATATGCGTTGCACGAAAAAATTTTCTATACAAAAGTTTCAAGTTGCATGGTTTAAAGGTACATTATGTAGTGCATTTATTTTTTTTATAGGTGGAGACGTTTCGGAGATTTGAAGGGTTTTTTTTAAATAGAATACTATATTTTTTTATATCAAATGGAAGAATATCGAATATTCACTTTATTTCTTGAAAATTTTCTTCACGTAACATCGCTGTCCTTGCGCAAATCTGTGATAAGGTTGAATCTCCAACTTGATATTACGTGAAGAAAATTTTCAAGAAATAAAGTCACATTACTCGTTAGCTATTAGGTTTAGGGCTAATAAAGGTCAATACCTCTTTACTCAGAATTTTGATATAAAAAATATAGTATTCTATTTAAAAAAAAACAAAGATTCTCCGATTCTTCTTTTTAGTAAAGACATTTTTATAAGATAAAAAAATATTATATTTTCATTAAGTTCTCGTTAAAATTAAAGATGAAATTATTATCCCTATCTGTGTGCCCTTTCGATAGGCATTGAACATATTACTATGCAAATTGTCCAAATTGTAAGCTCCCAATTTGTGTGCTTGCCTATAATTATTCATTAACATCTGATTAGCATCGTACGTATTTTATAAACCTTATATTTTCGAAATATCAATGTATTTTGACCACTACCCTGTTATCCCGCCTTAAAAAAAATTGGAAAACACTGTTTTGGTTCAGAGTTTGAAGGTCTCAAGTACCTGATACATGGTGGTGTCCTGGTGCAGCCAGTAGCTCTCGCCCGAGCCAGGGTGATGCAGCCTCATGGCGTACAGGTTGCGATAGTGCCTCGTGCCGGGCGCTAATCGAGTGGTGACCAGGGTGATGATACCTCTGACGTCGATCGCGTCGCCGAATTTCACGACGTTGAAACCACCTGGAAATCAGTCGCGGTTCAGACAGCGGAACACGCGGCGCGTAGCGAGGAACCTCGACGGTAATATTTACCATTAGGCAGATGGACGTTCAAAGTCGCCTTGTCCATGGGGGTGGGCGATCCATGGGGTGGCGTGTTTCGTCCGCCGCCGCCGCCGCTCCCCTGTACGCCGCCGACGCCTCCATCTCCCACGCCAGTGCTCATCCCCTCATGGCTGGCATGGAAAAAAGAGAGAAACGTGGAAGGAGCCGGCTTAGTCGACGACGCGGCTACGAGCGCGTCAATTATGCATCATCTCATAAAACCTCGGCTCGTGCCATGCCGCTTCGACTAACGGCGGAAAGCTTGCCGAGAAAGGATTAATTATTCACCGAGGGCCATAGAGGGAAGGATTTCTTCGGAAACCTTCCTTCCTCGCTGGAATTTCGTCGTCGACCGAGCGCCGGGATAATAACGCGAGACGCAAAGAAGCTTGTGTACCCTAAACACTCCGCGTCGGAACCAACTTCTTCTCGGCGTGCTCTAGGTACGAGCAACACGGGACATCGTCGTCTTTTCATTAAACTTTCTCTCTTAATTGGAAGTTTTTGCTCGGCGAAGCGAATCTCGGTCGCTATCCGAACCAACTGACACCGACCCGCGATTGTTGGAACGACTCAAATCGTATTCCCCGAAGAAAAATTCGATTTTTCGAACCGATATTATATCGCGTCTCGCAGCGATTTGTACAGGGTCATCCACGTATCTCGGAACTCGTACACATGATTATAAATGGGCTCGGGTTCCGAGATACGTGGATGACCCTATACTACGGCGAGACACGTCATCGGATAAACGCGATTGTTCATCGAGTGGCCGTTCCCATGCGTTCTACGTGACTGATTGATCGTTTCTTGGTATTTTTAGGTATTGCAAAAGCGCGAACCGATACACGCGCTGCGTAACATATTCATTGGATCCACTGCGATCAGCCACTCCTAAAGAATCACTTAGACTCGATGCACACGAGCGACGAAAAGGCGTACGTCACTGACATGAAATTGTGATAGTCGCAGATGATCGCAGCGATTTCGCTTGTGCGCATCGGTCTTGAGCGGTGGAAATCTGTTGTGTTCGGAAAACGGTCAGAGATCGATCTAAACAACGACTACATCGACTGTTATCGGTCAAACTAAATAGAGCGAGAGCCTTTGTGAATCGATTGCATTACGAGTTTCGAGGGCGAACTCGTCATGATTTCATTTCATCGAAGAAGGTAATGATGTCACGCGATGGGTTGATAGAACGGCTCGTTCGTTTGTCTTTAAACACGATCGTTGCGCTTCATGCAGGGTAAACTTTGCGTGAGCGAACGTTGACCTCGCGACAACAAAAGCTGAACTTTTCTGACATCATTAGGTCCGTTTTTTTTGTTCCTGCGCTGAATGTACTAGCGCAAAGTAAACCACTTGCTGTTAGAGGTGGGGAAAAAATAACTAATTATAACTAATTAGTTTTGAAAAATTACCTCAAATAATTAGAACTTTCAAATAAGGCAACACACACCAATGAAACCCGCTAAGTTTAAGCCAGTCTAATTAGTTAAGAAATATACTCATTCGTGCAAAAGTTCCTACAAATGCCATATATTGCACACATCGGTTGAGATTATGTTTAGAAATAACAATAATAAAAAATTAGCAGCTAAATTTTTTAAATAATCAGCTGGTGAGTGTTGAAAGTCGTAAAACGAGCTCTTTTTAAAAACAATCGATTAGGGTAGATGTCCCAATTACTGCCACTTTATTTATTTTATTTAATAAAAACGTAATGAATAACGAATAACATACAAAAACATGTTATTATTAAATTGTGTTGTTTTCTTCTTATTTTTTTTCGTTTTGCATACTTAATTTTTTATCCATTACGTTTTTATTAAATAAAATAAATAAAGTGGTAGTAATTGGGACATCTACCTTATATCTCAGAATTTAGAAGTCCAAGAGAAGAACACTTGAAACAGAAGTTGTAGATTATAGAATTGTCTCTATAAAATGATAGGTCGAAAGTTACGATAGTGTCGATAGTTGAGCTATAAATCGGCGGTAAACGAAAAAAAAAAATGTATTTGAAGAAAATGATTGTAATTTTAAAAGAAGTAAACACGTGTACACAAAACTGTGTGAAATGGTACATTTAATATGTAAGAAAATATCCTCCAAAGTTCGGCTCGATCGGTGAAGCAGTTTCCGCACAATCGAATTGTTATTTGCGAAATTTCGTTTTGGTCAATTATCAATACCTTTGTTATCAGACACGGTACGAAGTTAAATTTTATGAATATATATTCACAGCCCAACTTAAATAAAAAAAAAAATACTCTGTTTATTAATTTTCACTCGTTTCTTTCTACAATTTATTTAAATATAAAGGCACACAAATAGGGACAGTTACCTCAAAAAAAAATACCAATTGGTTCGTTTTGCATTAGCGCAGTCAATGCAGGAACAGGAATAAGACCCATTGCATCGAGTTCCATCAAAGAAGACCCCCCTTGAAATCCCGCCAAGCAGAGAAAAATCGTGTAGCGTGAAAAGTCCTTTCGAAAAAGGTGCACGTGTCCCGACCACGCTTTCATTCATGCGACCCCGATCATCCACCCCTTTGGTTCGCGCCCTTGTGACACATTTGCACGCGCGATGCGTTTGCTTAGCGATTCATTCTCCACTCGAGTCACGATTTTCAGCGCGATCTTTTCGCGAGCCGATCGGAGGATCATCCTCCGTCTCAGTCGATCCAACGAATCGCTGAGAACGTGATTTCATTTGTCCGTCTTTCAGTCACAGTTACAAGCCCATTGAGCCGCTGCTTGGAATTAACGCGCTCGAAGATGGAAGGATCGCTTTGGGTTTAATGGTCCTATTTAAAATTGTCAATGGGGGTATTGCGCGCCCGGAAACGCTTTATTCGACCGATTTGTATGCCGAGTTAAAAATAACTGGAAACAGGAGTTTCTTCCGGTCTAAAGTATCGCTCCTAAATTGCGGTGCCAACGTGTCCTCCCAGTCGAAATCTCGGTATAGTGATTTGCCTGTCGCACCGATCGAATTAACTTTCGTATCGCAGTGATCACTGTCGCACCTGCGAACTTTCCAGATGCAAGTATTGCAAATACTTAACGAATTGTTCTCGCGACGAGAAGAGTTTGTTTCTGCGAAAAGGAAAACGCTCGAAAACGTCGTCGAACTGTTTCAGTAAGTGTGTTTGCATCGCGGCTATTAATGCAAATGTATATTACGAGCGTCGTCCGGCTAAGGAATGCCGTCGGTCAGGGACGAAGCACTTACGCCAAGAGCCACGAGGAAACGTCGCGCTGCATCGTGGATGGAATCGTTTGAAATCAGATCGATCTTGCCAGTTTTGTTGCAGCTTGTACCGAATACAACGTTTGCTGGATCCAGCGAATGCGGGAAAGTTTTTCATGAATTTAAGGGGACAGGAAATGTAGTGGGCGGTAATTTGGAGGATTAGACTCGACGAGTTCCTTGATGGACGCAATGACCCGGTTCATTAAACTGATTATTCGTGCCAGAACCGTGCGTCGTTTATTGTTTTTATCTCACGAATAAGGCTAGGATTACAGTGAATACGATTTCGCGCGAAAAACCACGATGTCATACTGAAACAAAATAATATGCACATAATATACACATTACACATACAATCGCAATCCATCGCGATTCTTTGCGCGAAATCGCGTCCACTGGAATCGTAGGTCGCGGTTATTTACGGTCGCGGATTCGATGCTCATGTAAAGTGAAAAAGTTGACTTCTTTCTGAATCCTGTCGCGGGAACTCGAACACTTTTCGGAGTACCACTTTGGATTTTGTCGAAATTTGAATACGTTATAGTTAGACTGCGGATTTTATGCATTTCTCACAATTCTAGGTATGCAAAAAATTTATAATATTATTAGCATATGCCAAAATATCACAAATATAATCGCACTTAGAATATTGAATATACTATTATTCAAGTTCCAGTTCTGTATTTGTGCTTGTAATATTTTATTTTGCATAAAAATCCGCAGTCTAGTTATAGTCTTTAGTGATATACAATTGCGGACAAAAGTTTCCGAATGATTTCGATTTTCATATTTCATGTAGTTTCATGTATTTCATTTGGAATAATAGAAAAATCTAATTATGTACATCGGTAGACAATTTAATGATCTACAAGAATTCAGCGATATCATATTTATAAAAAAATATGTTTATTTTTTATATGTATATTTGATATATTTGTCCGAAATATAATCCGATTTTAGAAACTGTTATTGTATTTTTCTCAGATTTTCAGGAATCTGCTGTACCAATTACGTTTGTTAATAATGAAGTTGACTTTAAGTATGTAAACAATATTTAATAACCACGTTTACAGTTTTGCAAAATGGCTCATAAACGTATTGTCAATCAAATTGAAGCTTCATTTGCAGAGTATCGTAAGAAGGAAAATCTACCAATTATAGCAATTTCGAAACATTGGCAAATATCGAATTCAATTTTAAACCGTGCGAAGAACAGTCAACCCTCTGAACCCTTAAATAAAGTAAGATCAACGTCCTCAAATCTAGGTAAGAGACGTATTGGTGAAAAGCAAACAATTTTCAAAAGGTGACGATTTATTTGTAGAAATAATCCGAAATTGGAATCCCTTGTTAAAATTCTATTTGCAAAGACTAATTTCAAATAAGCCAAGGAGATGATAAGTTGTATGTAAAATTGAAACTATAAGAAAATAAACGTATTTTCTATATAAATGATTTCGGTGAATTCTTCTAGATTATTAAATTCTCTAGCAATGTACGTGTCATGTCGTTAGATGCTTCTAACATACGTAATATTTTTTTGAACACTATATTTAATACCATTGAATTCCGTTCCTCGCCGTCGATCCCAAAAATCCTACATACTGTTTGGTTGTCGCAGCCTGTTCAAGCGGCATATTAATCAGATCTTAATATCAAAAATATTAATATCTTAATGTTTAAGTTTATGATATCTTGTTAGTCCTTATTGTATTACTTTATTTTATTTTATCTTGTATCTTGTATTTCATATCTACTCGCTATATTGTACACTAAAGGGCCCAAATACACGTTAATAAATAATAATTATTCCCCGTTAATAATATAATTATTAATAGTTATTATTTTAATAATTAAATAATAATTAGTTCAACAAGTGTTGACCCCATAAACAGAGCTATGAGTATTGCAAATACCCATTTGAAAGATATTGATCTGTTTTCTATCTCTTTAAATGAACTTCGCAAAATACTGAGAACTCGGAACTTCAACGTGTAAGCCATACTGATGCGTCTTAATGTACTTATTATGTATTTTCATCATCAATATCTATCTGTAGACTAAAGGGATCTCTCGTAAATAAAGTATTATTATTATTATAATAATAATAATACTAATAATAATACTAATAATAATAAAAACTTATTTACAAATAGAATGACAGTACTTCTTTTATGACACGTTGTATAATAATTCGTGTACCATCGGTAACCCTTGCACGCGTATCGCGATACACGAATCGTCGTGTGAAAAAGGTTTGAGAAGATTGGACGAAATTAGGAAGAGACAAGAGAAATTGAGAACGATAAGGAAATCGTTTGCGATTCGCAAAGTGGCGCAGGTAAGTCGTCTGAATAATGTTAAATCAACTTGCAGCGCGATTCGATGTATTTACGGAAATCCGAGCCGACGATCAGCAGATGATTATCGGAGCGAACGTGCACGGCTGATGCCGTGATCTTTAATACCTCGGAGCACCGCTTAGACGAGCTCGGCGAGCGTTGCGTAACCAGTATAATTGTTAAATGCCGATCCCGGCTTCGAGTGTCTGGTAAAAATCTTTTTTTTTTTTATCAGAATCAAGATATTAAATGACTGCACAATGAACAGAACCTGACAGAAAGTAGATACGAGGATCTAGGAAATTGGCAACGTGGCGGAAAGAGCAAAGAAACGATTGGACAATCGCGGAACAACGTAGAACATGCAGGTATTTAATCGGAGTGTTTTCGCGGTTCTGCGAATCGATCAAATTAATTCAATTGAGCGCGAATTATTAAACGGCTTTCAGCGCGCTAATTACAAAGCGCGTAACACCGTCCAGGCTTATTTGTTTATTGCGGAATTTCGTCGAAAGGTGGCTGGTAACGTCATTAAAGCGACGTGCCGCGTATAAATTACAGCCGGTGGCGTACGGTACGCCATAGGAAGGACGTCGACACTCCAAGAATGAGGTAATCGCTCGTTCCACGACCATCGAGAAAAATCACTCGACGCGGTATCGCCGTTGAAACCTTGGAAAAGCGAGAAACACTTTGTAGCTATTCACGGACGAAAAGGCGGATCGATTCGTTTCAATGATTTATCGCCTGTTCGGTTTCGAGCAGACGGGGAATCACAGTTATGCGAGAGACTCTTTGGCGATGCGTCAGACGCTTCAAGTATCTGGTGCATTCACTCTCCGCGCGGAGAGAATCAGAGAACACTGAAACTTTTCGACGATCGCGAATGAGGAAACTAGCCGAGATAATCATTTTGTAAGTTGTAATATACGAAAAGTGCGGTGCTACTTTTAACTCCCAAATAGATTTTTTATTAATAACCAGGAACGTTCCTGGCGGGGGTGCAAAAGGTGCCTTTGCACCTGGGCGTCCAAATCTAAGGGCGGATCGCTAGAATCTGCAGACCGTTTTCTATATGTACATAAAATTTTGACTAATGATAATGAAAATAAACTGTCTAATACTCATTAATAGACAGCGGATCTTTATGCGAAATAAAATTTTTACAAGCACAAATAAAGAATTGGAATTTGAGGAACAGTATGTTTTAATATTCTAAACATCCTCGCTTGAATAATATTGTTGATATTTTGTATACTTTTGGATATATTGACAGTCTTATAGATTTTGTGCAAGCTCAACATTGCCATAAATGCATAAAATCCGCTGTCTACTCATTAATTTTCCAGACAAGTGAAATTCAATGAAATTAATTGTATCTGAGCCGTTTAACAGAAAAGTGGTGCAAGTTGAAAAATGTGATTATTGGATTACGGAGGGATAAACTAAAAGATTTGTTTATTTTTTTTTTTATACAAGATTCTTTAAAACAATAATACTGTTTTCTCATGTGACAATCAAGATATATCAAGATGAATTTATTCAGTATCGTTTTGAATTTTAACACTTCCACATTGAACTCTTTCGTTTGGTCGCCACGATATTTCAGCTGTTTTAACTATTTATTTTTAAATCTATTTGTCGTCTAGACTTCTCTTTTCAATTTCACGTGATGTATTACAAGTTATTTTACTGTGCTAATAAATAAAATAGAGAAAGAAAGAAAGAAAGAAATAATACTTGACTGGAGGGGTAGTTGACACCGAACAGGAGTAGATTAGAAAACAACGGAGAGAGGAGAGTGACAGAGAGAGAGAGAGAGAGAGAGAGAGAGAGAGAGAGAGAGAGAGAGAGAGAGAGAGAGAGAGAGAGAGAGAGAGAGAGAGAGAGAGAGAGAGAGAGAGAGAGAGAGAGAGAGAGAGAGAATAAGTGCTCTTCGGCCCTGACCCGTCGACGCGAGTAGAACCACTACGCACCTGCGACTGTCGCCCACGCACTTTACCTTTCACTATTACTTTCTCTATTGCGCTTTTGCATCGTCACAGAGAATAACGAGGGTCTCGCGTGGCACTTAACGAGCTGGCCGGATCGTCGAGGAAAAACGCGAGCAGGCGCATAAATAAATCCGGAGCCGTTGATCGGTCGTCCGTGGCTGTTTCGCGGAAGCCCTCGCCGCGACGATTTACGGAGACCCGTCCACCTGGAGGAATCTTAATTGCATAACCGACCGAGGGGCAGCGAGCGAGTGGGGGACTCGATGACGCGAAATTCTCCCCCTCCTCCTCGTCGGTCATTCGAAGGTTTACCTCGTCCGGGACACCTTGTGGAACTTCCACGTGCCCAGGGTGTCGGGGCTGTACGAGTCGTTGCATCCCAGCTGTCCCAGAGAGCACAGCAGCCCTCCGTTCTCCCGTCTCCAACGCTTCTCCCTAGCGCAACCCTTGTCCCGTTTCAGGAGGAAGATCCCCTTGGTATCCCTCGCGAAGGGTTCGAGGTTTTGGCCGCGACAGGTCGGCCACGAGATCCCGTTCGCCTTGCGCTCCACCAGCTCCAACATCGTCGCGCAGACGCTTTCTCAGAATCCTCCAGAATGCATCGAGAGAGGCCAGAAATCGAGGCGGCGCACAGTGTTCGGTCTGTTCACGGTATCACTGACGCGTCATCGATACGAATAGCGTTGCCGAGGGTGGAACTACGAGGAAATACTCCGGCCGATCGGATCGACGGATCGATTTACCGACAACGGACAAGGTTCTTCTCGCTCGAGTTGTCTCATCGTAGTCGCCGCCTCTGTTTCTGCGTTTCCTCGTAACGCGACTCCCACTCGGCCGAGAGAGAGCCGATCGAACGCCTAACTCGATCCCCGGCGATCGATGTTCACGAGCGTAACGGTCGCATGGATCTCCGCTTACAAAATTGAATCGCGACGCGCCGGGACGCGCCCTCCGCGACGCCTAAAATATTCTTCGTTCGCTGGACGCCGAAGGAGGATCGACATTGCACGACTTTAATTTCGCGACGCTGCGATGCCTCGACCGTTGCTCCGATATTTCCTCGTCTCGTTGCTTCCTGCCGGTTTCACGTCGACGCGACGTTTCAATTCGAGAGCGAAACGCCGAGTACTCGCCGAGAGAAATGAAACTCGACGCGTCCCAATTTTTTTTTTTTCTCCGCCCGTGATTACGACTCGCCCGGCTCTCTTCGATATTCGACGGTTCCCGTCGAAGATAGACGCGTGCGTGTTCGCCTGCTCGTCGTCGGGTGGAAACTGATCGACGCGTCGAGCCAGCAACCTGCCGTTCTCTCCTCTCACTCTCTTTCTCTCTCTCTCTGGCTTTGGCAGCTTGCACGCGTGGGACGTCGGTGAAAAATCGCGTGGCTATCGTAATTCCTACGACGCAAATGAACGTGGCGATCGGGTGTTCCAGGTCGCGCGGACAGACTGCCTGGAGACGCCGATCGCGAGATATTTCTTTCGAACGCTTCGACTGCTGCCGGTTTCATCGATCGATTCCTTATCGCGGCTATCCACTCGATCCCGATCAACAGATTTGGACTGTGAACACGAATTTCAGTCGCGTGCAGGATTCTTTGATACCGAGCTCAAACGGAAGAAGGAGTCGAAACGCGCGATCCGTCTTTCACAGGACACTAACTTCAGAGGCGATTATAGCGTCTGGGACAGGAAGAAAACGCGGAAGCCGACGCGGCAGGGAGCTCGCAGCGAATATAAAGCGGCATCGACAATGCTGGCGGAAAATACGAGTCGGACAAGTCTCGCGAGATCGACCGACCGCGTGAAAGGTTGTCCACGACTGCCGGTGTCTAATGGCATTTAAGCGAAGCATAGAATGTTAACAATAGACTGAGCGTGGAATATATCTTCCGTGATGCATTTCGGGATCTGATGAAATTGAACTTTTCAGGAATTCGCGATTTTTACGAATTTTCACCGTGTAACAGAGTTTTAAGCTGTCTATGTAGAGATAATATTCTGGGCAATAGAGACGTAATAATAATAATAATAATAACAATAATCATACCACACTCACACTCGTAAGAAACCTGCAGAAACTTTAACGCAGTAATGCTCAAGACGTTAAGAACAGTCAGAAAATTTTAACAGTACTGATATGAACTTGGAAAAGCCCGTTTATATAAAGTTAAAACACAGGGAGGAAAATTTCTCTGCGAATAATAACAATAATAATAAAAATAATAATAATAACATATATTCTACGAACACGTAATCTATTATTTAAGACCATAAGCCTGTGCCTTATAATAATTATTTATCTAAAAAGTATAGGTAAACGTTTAGTTTGTTGACTCACTAGTACACTGCGGGTGTTTATGCAAATTTATATTTTTTATAGAAATAACAGAATAATTCAAAATTAAATCGAAGTGTTTTTCATCTTCTAAATATTATAAAATGTACTTCACTTTTTATACTTGATGTATCTTTTTGCATATTAACATCTTTATAAGTTTTTGCATGTTCAAAATTATTTATTTACTTATTTATTTATGGGAATAGTTGCAATTTTCACATTGATTTAAACGAAGACGTACAAGTATAAAACATAGAAAAGACATAGAAAAAGAAATAAAAATACAAATGAGATTTTAAAAAAGATTTTAAAAAAGAAATTTTGTCAGAATTCCATGAAATTTGCAACAATAATTTCAACAATTTTAGTCAAAATTTAATCAATTTTCAAGATATTAATAAAGAAGTGTTTCAATATTGCGTTTTCTCATAAAAATACATGTGCAATTGAAATTTAAATAATCTAAAAACTACTGAACCAATTTTTCTAAAATTTTTCATGAGATTTTACTACTACACCAAAATTCAATCCTCCAATTTTCAAAGAGTTTTGCTTATTTTTCATGTTACTAAATTTCATTTTTAACAAAAACTATCGAATCACTTGTTCGAAATTTTTGTGACAATCTTGTTTGGTGTTTGATTTTTCTGTACACGAGATTTCATACGAATTTCATTCTGGAACATTATTTCACCATTAATTCCGTAGTTATATTTCTCAATAATGCGTTTTCCCATAAGAATACACGTTAAATCAGAAGTTAAATAATTTAAAAGCTTCTTAAATCATTTTTTTTATTTTGTGGGTTATTTTACTGTTGCATACAGCATTATACAACAAAGATATTCATAAGGATATTCCTTGAAGTACCAAATGATATTACATACATAAAGATATTCCTTCAATTTCCAAAGATTTTCGCTTAATTTTAATGTTACTGAAATTCATCCTTAAGAAAGTACGAAAATCATTTAAAAGATGGAAACAAAATTCTCTTTCAAACTAAATCGGCAATCGACAACATGAAACTTGTTCGAGCAATTCAATAGTTAGCAGAATAATCGCAGATTTAATCTTTCTTTTGAAGCTAATCAATAATATAATCAACTGCCTTGATTTTGTTGAAAGGATTAAACTGTATATCTCTCAAAGATTCTTATAGCAAACCATTTTCTACCAAATTACCAACTTTCAGATCATTCTCTGTTGATCCTATAACTATAAACAGAACCACGAATGAAGCCTTATTTATTTAATTTATAATTATTATGATTTATTTAAATTATATTGATTTATCTATAATTTCATTCAACGCTTTTCATAAGTTAATCCAATCTCTTCGATGTACACTTTTCTTCGAGACATGGTTAGACTGTATTCAATAATTGTCACTAATTATTCAATGTAAACCGAAGAGACCTTACCGTTAATAAATAAATAAATATTGTTTTCCTTATAAACTGAACCGAATATATAATGATAGATCTAACTGGGTGTAACAAGACGAGAGAAACGTTGAATCGCGCGACCAATTTTCTCGAGAATTCGTCGCGCAATCTAAAAGATGACAGGCATTCCTCAAACAAGAGGAATCCGCGCGGGACAGAGGCAATTAATTTAAGGCCGATCGTCAGCCGTCCGATGCGAGCTGGCTCCTCCCGGCACGAAGTCGTAAAACCGAAGGTCGTCGTTCTCTGCCACGAAGACTGTTCTAAGGTCCTGGTTTGCCAGACGTACGAATAGCGGTGGTCCTTCTAGCTTCTAAAATTACGACTCTCGGAGCTTAAAAGCTCGTTGAACCTCGGCCGCATGGAGAGGCTGACCGACTTCATTTTCGAACTCCCCGAAACGCTACCGCACTCGTTACGCCGAGAGATGCAATCCTCGAAGTCTGCCTTCCGAAACAATCGTTCGCCGAGCCTCGGCAAAACGTGAGACCAGGCACAGATTTGCGATTTTCTGTCGCCGCGATTCTGCATACTGCTATGTTTTTCACAAATACAAATAAGTCGGTCAACGTCATTGACATGAAACAGTGGCGTTCTTAACATTGGCGTCACCTGGTGACGTCACCTGATGGTCACCTAAGATGGGACACTCAATGTCAAAACTTGATTATGTCGTGTTATTTCGATCTTTTTCGTACCAGGAATAAGTTTGTGGGCGTATTATTTATGTATTTTTAGAGGTAAGTTGTTTTTGTTGATTTTATATAGTTATTGAACGATTTTTTCTAGAATAACATTTTAACCGAGCTTTATTGGAATTCGAACTAGTACGAATTGTTTTGGTTACCAGTCAAATGAGGTAAAAGGACGGAGGTAATAGTACGCACTGGTATTTAGGTTACTGTCTACTTGTTTTTGAATTCTTAATAATATTTGGAGTAAAAACATATCTGCTCTGATAAAGGCTTGAGCATAATTTCGTTTTGTTGAATCTACATATGAAAAATTATAATTTTATGATAGTTTCCTAAATTTGAAGTTCCTAATTTCTATTGTTTTTGTCATCTTTAGCTTCATTTATTAAAAATAATATAAAAATATGTTCCATCTGTGTATTATTTGTTCATTTTCTTTTACTACACCTGTATGCATACTTTTACTCTACATGCGAACTTTTACCCACACGACTGCGTATTTTTACCCCGCATGTCGGGGTAAAGGTACGTAGTCTGACCAAGTCACTCTTTTGCTTAATTTAAAAAAAAACTATTTGTCCTATCGTCAAATACTCGTTACATTTTATGAGTCTATTAAATATGCTGCCGATAGCGCAAAAAAGTGTTCCTAATATCATAGTAGTTTCAGCTCAGTGAAGCAGAAACAGTAAAAGTGCGTTCGTTTACCCCGAATGACCCTACAGACAGAAAATCGCAAGTGCTCGCCTGACAAAATCGAACGAGATATCAGTCGACTTCGCTACGAGCCTCGAGAGCATTTGACTACAACGGATTTGCAATTTTTTTAATTTCCCTCCCCTCAAAAAAGAATCGCACCGAGGCGAAGGAACAATGGGACGACTTTGCTAAAGAGATCGGTGTCTAAGTACTTAGTTTTTGCGGCGAATGGGATCTATGGAAGAGTATCCAACAGCAGCGTGCCGGTGGCAAACGGCGCCGCGGCCGTCTTCCGAAAGTTCTCAGCCACGGTCTGGCCAGAATGTTGACCGAAACTTTTCTCATTTGCCGAGGCTCGCGCCTCCTCCGCCGCGAAGCGGGTGGTAATTTAACCTACGACGGTTTTTACGCGGAATCCCCGCCGCACCGGAGAGAAAGTAACGGTCGACGCGATTTTTTGACCGATAAAGCTCTATCGAAGCGCTTATCGTCTTCGCCCGACGATAAAACGATTCGATCGTTTTGTTTTGTCACGACGCCGCGGATAATGCAGTCCCCGATGAATTCGAAAGTTGGGAACTCTAACGAGGCGATGCTGTCGCCTGCGCGGCATTCGAGCTCGGCTACGGCGCCAATTAGCAACGGTTACCAAGAGAGCCGGTGCTCGATGATCGCAATTTCGCCATGGTAACCCGGTCGGCATCGACGCAACAGTCACAGAAAAAGAAGCCGTTTCCGCGCGAAACCGTCTTGCATCTCTGTCTCTCTCTTTCTGCCTCACCCTCGATCCCCCTCGCGGCATTCCTCCATTCACGAATTGGAAGGGACTCTCAAAGGCTTTATGCAAGCAAATTGCCATTGGCTGCTCTTCAAACGAGCCAACCCCTTTTGTTTAAACGCCTGTTCCGCGGCTCCGAGGATTCTAACAGCTGGATACCCGGCGTTCCTTAATAGAGAGACGAGCACGAACCTCGACCCCTGCGGGGCAAACTTTTCAAAAGCTCTCGACTCGCGCGCGCGCGTTATTACGGTGATTCGATTCCATTCGATCCGATGCCTCGGGATATATACGATTCCGTCTCTCTCCTGTTCCATGTTTGCGCGAGATTCCGCGTCTCGCGAGGAGCGCGTTAAGGGGGTTGGTTACCCCCCTAAGTTTCGAAAACTCCATTTTTGGGATTTTATACGTGTGTATGGGCTGATTCTCCCGCCAGTGGCCTTAAGCCGTGTACGGACACTGCGAGGCTGCCTCGCGAGTCAAAGCCCCGATACCTTATTGTAGTGTACGTAAAAGAAGTGAGGCAACGTTAGCAATCATCTGTTTCGCGTTGTCTCACATTTTTTTCGTACACTACAATAAGGTATCAGGGCTTACCTCGCGAGGCAACCTCGCAGTGTGCGTACATTTAAAGGCAATGATGCCACCATTTGAAGGCATCGTTCCACTGTGAACCGTGGCGCCTGAACGCGACGTCCAAGTAGATCGCATGTTTATTGCAAAATTTTGTGTGTATTGGACGTCGCGTACAAATGCACAAGAAACTGTTTAATTTAATTGTTTTAATAAAAGTTGGAGATTCATCAACAATGTAATCATATGCAGAATAAGAAAATCCTTGGTCTTTTTGTTTTAGAGAAGAATTAACGGCTCCAGGATTCTCGCAAGTTTGACAGGCCGGCGATACGGTCTTATTTATGTACATTCGTTCCTGCGGACAATTTTTTAACAGAAAAAATCAACTTTTATTGCTTAAACATGGAATCGTTGTAAGTCCTTATCGAATCCTAATGCTACTATTGTTTAAATTGTATCAAAGGGTGTCATCTCGTTAAATAAATAAATTAATTAATAACACACCTCGCAAATTTCGAAATGATTAGCGAATCGTAGTTTCTCAAAAAGAAAATCCCAAAAGGGATTATTTTGGGGAACCCTAAACCAGGCTCCCCCCTTAAAGGATCGCGAAGATTGCGCGCCGTGCGGCTATATGTACTTACTCGGTGGTTTCGAGGTACTGGAAGACCCGGTAGACGGGACGTCGATACATGAAGAGATGATCCTCGACACGCTCCACCATCATCCTAAACCCGCTTCATTCGAAACGGTGGCTCACCGAGCATCACCCGCCACTAGTCACTGTTTTCATCGGCGCACGGACACCGCGGCACCGCTCCTCAATAGCTCCGCGAACCAGTCGAGCTTCGGGTGCTGCCGATTCACTCCGCCGCTCGCGTCGAATTCAACCGACGTTTCAAAGAAACCGTATTCTTCGTGGTAAAGTGCTTCCTTCCGTTGCCGGCACGCTCGTCGGATTTAGAACCTCGCGCCGCAGCCCAGGCTGCAGGATTTAATGGGATCCCGATCCTTCTTCCTCGTTCAGCGACGGTGTTTCTTTCCTTTCCGGTGCATTTGCTGCATCGTCGCTTCCGAATCGATACGTTGCCGGAAAATACGCGGCAGACAGTTGCAGCGTCCGACTCGCTGCCGTTTCCGCGTCGATTAACGAACGAGGAGTTTCGGGGATCCTCCGCTGAACGGTATTCTCACGGTTCTCGCAGTCTAGCTTCGCTATTTACGGATCGTCGATCGAATTCTCGCGGTGCACGATAGAAATCTGAAGAAGAAACGCTTGAAAACAATTATCCTCTCCTCGGATAATTATTTCCGAATTCGTCGCGGTCTGGACTCTTCCGGGGATTAACTCGTTTTCAGGATTCGCCGAAAGAAACTTCGGAACAACCGTTCAATATTCGGTTCCGGAAACCGCGGACAATATTAACCGCGGGAAGGCTAATGTTCGTTATCGCAGCGCGGGCGGGAAGACGCGACCTCTTATCACCGGGCGGCTTCGTCTTCTCGCGCAACGGAAGCCGGTGACGGTCGGTTCGCGAGTAACTTCCACCGATAGGAATCTCGCGTGCGGTTGTCTATACGTATGGCCAGACCTAACCTATCCCAAACGGCAGGGGCACCGCCTTAAGCCTGGCTGCAGTCCCTGCAGGTCCAACCGGCGCAACGTTAACGTGGTCATCAACCCGTATACACTCCCGTAAATTTCCTCGGACGGAACGTAAACACCGAACACTTCCGGCAATGCGGTGGATGCCGATTCCGGTCTGCGATCGAGCCTATATCGCGGGAACTGGAACGTTCAACGCGGGGAAAACTGAGAGCTTTGCAGAGTTTCTTGAACGTTGAGAGAATGATCACTAGACAACGGGTCATTATGCAAAATAAAATTTTTACAAGCACAAATAAATAATTGGAATTTGAAAAATGTTCTAAACATTCTAACTTGAATAATACTGTCGATATTTTATATATTCCGGCATTTGTTAATTTTTTGCACGCTTAGCATTGCCATAAGTGCATAAAATCCGCTGTCTAATGATCAAAAGAGTGGAGAGTTTCGGAAAAAATTTGTTTCCCAGGTTCGCGTCGCGCGGAAAAAGCGAATGCAACGTACGAAAAAGAACCGCGCGACTCCCGCTAAGATATGCAATCTATTTCAAGATGGACACCACTCAGATCTGTCTGCAGCCTCCGCAGAGTCGACTACTGACGCAGCGCTATTCCCATCGGTGTGGTAATTAGTCTCATCCGTGCAAATATTCAACGATGCGATTTTTAGCTCGTGGAGGAGCTGGCTCCGCGACTTGTAAAACGTGCAGGGGAATTCGGGATATTCAAAAACGTTAGACAAGAGGAACAGCGTATCGTAGCGTCAGTAATTGCTTGGAAATTATCATGAACGCGATTTCCGGCTTACAGAAGCAGCCGATTGCAGAGGCTGGTCAATCTTTTCGGGATGATATGAAGTTACGTAGATGCTTTATCTTAAGGAGTTGCTTCTTGAAGAGAGAATAAAAGTGTACCGAACTTTCGAGAATCTCGAAAACTTTACTGTCCGTGGAGCGACTTGAGAACCGATTCACAAAAACGCACGAATTGCATTGCCGAAGAAAAATGAGGAACGCGTCGATAGAATGGACGGAAAACGCGAAGGGACGCAGCTCCCATGAAAGAAAAGTCGGAACGATTCAATTCGAAGCGGAGCGCCGCGCGGAACGCTTCCTCCGCGAGAATCCCGCGACGTGCGCTCGATTTTGCGAAACGCAGCCGTCGTGTCGTTGACCGAATCAAGGTCGTGCAACCTTGACACGGGCGCTACGAAATCTTCCTCCTCTCCTCCCACTAGTTTCGTACTTCACCTTCGACTACATCCCGACGCATACGCGCCGGTTGCTGCTTCTTCTGTCCTCCGATGCCTCGGGTTCCTAAGAGCCGGTCAAAACACCCTCGCTGCGCCTCGCTCGACGAGGTCTTCAGCCTCGAATCGCCCTTCGGACAATCGAAATCACGTACGCGCACTTTAACCTAATCTTCGGGGTCTAAACACGGAATAGCTCGGTCGCGAGCTCGGGGGATGCACCCGCGGGGCCACGGCGGCGGCGCGGGTTGGAGGGCAAAGACCCGTTCGAGTGCAAAGTCCGTGAAAACTCGGCGACACGTTCGGCTGACCTTGGCTGGGACGTTCCGCTCGCGTATCGCAGGACGGCGCAGTACAGCGACGTGGTCGAGGGTGGCGATGCCGAGCGGAATCGCGAATCGAAAACGAGCGCCTAGCAACAGCGTGTTCGCGAGGCGAGAACGACGCGGCGACGAGACGACGCGCGTTCGTCGTCTCCACGGTTGCGTCAGGTATACGTTTTGCCGGTTCAAGGGGAGCAGGCGCTTTGCTGGGTGCGGCAGCCTGCGCCGCGACGCCCGGCGTCCTTCCCCCGTCGAGCCTCTCTCCCTTCGTCCCTGTCTGTCGGTCGCCTACCCTCGATCCTGACACGGCTCGCAACCCCCGACACACGCGCGTCCACGCGCGCGCACACACACAGCAACGCGCGGCGCGGCACGGCGCTCAGGGGCGGAGTTACCGTCCGAACGCGCGAGCTCTCCTGCGGGAACACGGTGGACCCCGTCGCTGCGCCCACATTATTTTGCCAAGCCGGCCTTTTCGCCGGCCGCCCGACGCATTTGCATCGAGCACGATAACGCGCTTCTACAAACTCGCGGAGCAGTTTTTCTGTACCGCCCTGTTCGCAGGAGATCAGACCAACCCCACGATCGACTAAGATAATCGGATTCGACGGATTTTACGCCCATGCGGCTGAAATTACCGAAATTCTGCGATCGCTGCAGTAATTCGGCATCAAATGTTGCGATCACTGGAGTCAAAGCGAGAAAACGCATGCGGATACGAACTTTGACGGACGAAGTAGGGTCTTTGAATGGGGAGTGTTATTTCGAATTTTCAGTCATGTTTACACTATGCTTAACCTATCTACATGATAGTAGCAAACAGTATCGTAGACTGCATGTCAGCCTTCGTTCGGCTTTCCAACTTCAGAAAGACATGAGTTGCTTTCGAAGGACTTACGGGGGATCAACGCTATTAGAACTCTAACAAATCAGTTTTTATTGCTATTCGTGAAAGTCTGGTTCTTTATGGATATTTTAAAAAAAGGTTCAGAAGAAAATTCGAATAATTGCGGAAATTATAGTAGGGAATGTAACTGAATGCGCAGTCGAATAACGACCACACCGTTCTCTATGGTCTTGAACGTGTTAAATGTATTTTAGATAGAAATTATTACATTTTGTACCGGGAATCGCGTAAAGCAAGTGAGAAAATTTGGCAATGTATTAGAAAAAACCTACTTCCAACTTTGTAGCCGGTTATCTCGGAACAGTATTTTTCAACGCCGCGAATACCATAACTATTGAAGAAATGAATGTTCTCACTTGAAATTTGAACTGGAAGCATAAAATTTCTTCCTCCTTTTCGTTTGTAATTACTAAACTGCCGATTTTTATGCATTTTTAGCAATTTATATTATTCAAAAACCTATAAGAATGTGCGCAAGTGCAGAAACATATGAAATATCAAAAATAAAGTACATTTTATAATGTTTAGAAGATATGAAACATTTTTATACAAGATTCAGTTCTTTTTCTGTGGTTGTAAAAATTTGAATTTACATAAACATGCGCAGTCTGGTAATTATTCATAAATATGTCCATAATGAGTTGTAAAGAGTCGAACCGTAAAGTTGTTGCCAGAATTTCTATATTCTTAAACTTATTGTAAAAGAATTCTTCCTATTTATTGCGATAAATTAAATTAAATTTGAAATAACATTTCTCGTGGAAAGGCTTTTTACTTTTAATAACATCTTAAAGAGTGGAAGTAAAATTGTGTTCGTTACAATTAGTGAAATCGTTATCCTCTCCGAGTGTCCTCCAGCCATGAAACTTTACGACTCCGTCTATTCTTCGTGGGTCCTACCAGGCAAGAAGCGTACATTTCGAGAGATACTAGCAATTTCTTGCAAGGAACGCAGGCTCGACAGTTAGCAGCATGTAATTCGGCGACCGGCGAAATATATATATGAGCCAAGAAACTTGAAACTCTTGCCAGCACACGGTGGTCGCGAGTTTATTTGCCAGCTTCGGACCAACAGGATCCCCTACACCATTTGTGAAATTAATTTCCTGGTTAGTTATCAGAATTAATTTCGGTAGTGGCTCGACTCTGACTGAATAGCCTTGAAAAATAGGAGCACCGATTTCCGCGTAAAAATGAGTTAGGCGCCGATTCGACGTCTCTCGGCGATAGCACCCGTAACGAAATAACAGCGTCGCGACGCCTGAAACCGACGCGTAATTGACGAAATGAATTTATTAACTCGATTACGGGCGCACGATGGCGGTTCGTTTGGGAACGTTGTTGAATAATCGGGAATCTAACGCTCGAGGGCGTCGCTTCCTCCGACTATCTGTTCCGAGCACTATTTCCGAAATTATCTCGACAGCCTTGGAAATATCAGCCGAGATCCAGGCGGCTGTGTTTTAACGACGTCTGCGAACGGGCTGAGAAAACAATCGCGACCCACCCCCGTGTCTCGAATTAATTCGTCCGTCTATTTTCACGAACAACACGATAACACGAAACTACCGCGGTATCGAGTGGCTCGCGGAGCACACAGCTTCCACCCTGACGGTTGAACAACCCTCGAGAGCCGCTCGCCGGAATAGCCGCAGCCTCCATTCGAGCCTACGCGCCGCATATACGTGCAACCCTCCAAGTTTCCTCCCCGCCACCTAGAATCGAATATTCACCATGACCTATGCACACGTTGCAACGTGACCTGGAAGCCTCTCGAAAATTTCTAGCAGGCTTTGAGCGCACATGGCGCGATGAGAATTTCGGCCAACCGGACTTTCTACTTATCGATCCCGTCGAAATCGTCCAAGGGTGAAATACCCAAATACGCAGTGTCTTGCCTAAAGTGTATTTAAGGGGTTACACCAGTTTCAAACCTTATAAAGATTGTTATCCTTGAGAATTTTTTTAATGATAATTAGACTGTGGATTTTTATGCAAAATAAAATTTTTGCAAACACAAATAACGAAATGCAAATTGAATAACAGTAGATTTAATTTTCCAAAGATTTTAACTTAAATTATATTATTGATATTTTGTATATTTTTGCATGTAGTAACAGTCTCGCAGATTTTTTGCATACTTAAAATT
The DNA here is from genome assembly GCA_030770465.2 of Perdita meconis. NCBI lineage: Eukaryota > Metazoa > Arthropoda > Insecta > Hymenoptera > Andrenidae > Perdita > Perdita meconis. Next base: position 8,319,237 of record JASKOS020000007.1, read on the forward strand.
GTCATAAATGCATAAAATCCGCAGTCTAATGATAATAACAGAGAAAATCAAAAATCTGTCAAAAGGAGTTCACAGTACAACTACTGAAGAATACAACAAGTTTGTTCTGTTTCTTTTCTTTGAAACACAATCGCGTCGCTGGAACCGATCCACGTAAGCTTTTTTGGGGAGGGCTTAATCGGCGTGCAAGATAACTGGAATATGGTTGGACCTATAATACGGAACCAAACATTTTTATTTTGCATACGACATTTATTAAATAAACATGTAGGGATTTTTAAACATATAGATTTTTGTAAAAATTGTGAACATGTAAAGAAAAAGTGACTTTTTTTACTTAAAAATTTAGCATACAAATGTTTGTTGAAAGTTAAAAGTTTTTTTTCCGAATTTTTTTCTGGTACAAGAAATAATAAAAACGCTCCGGGTTTTTTTTTGTATATAATAGAGACATACTTAAAGAACTGTACAAACTTTTTTCACGTAACAAAATGAGGGCTTGAAACTGTTATGATATCGATTTCGGTTCTTGAAATCTTCAGACAAATATCGATTTAGGTTTCGGTTTCTATATAGGGTGTTTGCGAAATCGTGGTACAAACGGCAAGGGGATAATTCCTTAGATAAAATCGAGTCGAAAATAAGGAATAAAGTTTTTTGATAAGGGGCTTCACTTTCGAGAAAATCGAGTTTGAAAATTCGTTAGATACGAATGCACTTAGACAGAGCCTGCTTTGTTCGCCCGATTTAGCCCGCAATTTCCATTGCTGCCTGCATCTGTAAACAATATCGTTTAGGATATGGCACGACTTTAATTAATAATTAGCCGTAAATTTCACTAATTGATTTATTCTAGTAATTTACAAATGTTGAAAATGTCTTTCTTGCTATTTTAAGCAAATTCTTGCTTTCAATTTTCAAACTCATTTCATTTCATTTTCTGGAAAATGAACCTCTGTATGAAAAAACTTTATTCCATATTTTTAATCATCCTCCTGCTGGTTGTACCACGATTTCGCAAATACCCTGTATACAGGGTGGACCACGAAGCATGTACAGCTGAGATTATTCTGCTATTAGCATTTCGATCGGAAGTTTTTTTTTTTAGCTAAGATAACATGGTTCAAGGAGAGCTTTAAGATGATTGCACCAAATTTTTTATCAACCCTTTTTTCTCCTAGAGTTACCAAGGTCACCTTCAGTTTTGTATCAGTAAACCTACAATTTTTTTACACCCATCTTTTAGGAGATACTTAGACGAATTCGGCAAGCATCATAACAATAGGTGTAAAAAATTGTAGGTTTACCTGTAAAAAACTAAAGGTGACCTTGATAACTCTAGAAAAAAAGGGTTGATAAAAAATTTGGTACAATCATCTTAAAGCTCTCCTTGAACCATATTATTTTAGCTAAAAAAACTTCCAATCGAACCGCTAACAGCAGAATCATCTAAGCTGATCACGCTTTGTGGTCCACCCTGTATATTATTACACTGAATTGAGAAGTATGACGAAATGCTATCTGAGAAAAACTTGATATCATTGATGTATGCTAGTTCCTTTAATTATGCGCTTAATTGGCTCATGTGATTTATATTTCGACTTGTAGCATCGTGGAGGTATAAAAAAAAGCCTCTTTCTCCGAATTACTTTATTCGAGTCAACAGCATTGCGATTTTCGGTTGTGCAAGAACTAAGAACGATTCGTCGGTGCACGTGCAACGGGTCGATTTAACGATCCGACGCGACGCGATGGAAGATTATAACGCGGACAAACGCGATGCACCGGGCTTAATTAATCCTTTTTGCAGACAATTTAATTATCCCTATGACAGGATCCGTCTGTCACGCAAGAGTAATGCCACGCGGAGGCAAATAACCGACGAACTCGAGGACGGAATCGCCTCGACTGGCGCGGATCTGCCTTACAAACGCGTCTCGGTGCTTCCAACAAACGATAATTAAGGAAGCTGACCAAAATTCGCCGCAGTCGTAGAAGTAGAAGCCGCGTCCAAATCGGTTTGCTGCGATACCAGAAATCGCGGACGCTTCGATTCTTCGTCGTCACTTTAATATCCCAGCCAAATAGCATTTGCGGACGTTTCATATCGGCGCGGCGATACAATTAAGGGGCAAATAGAGGAACCGCAACTCCGATAGCTACGCCGTCCTCCCCTATAAGATCCTAATTCGATTTATCTCATTGACCGTCGGGGTTATCTTCGGAGGAAGTATCCGGAGCGATTGTCGGAGAAACAAGGGAGGCCAGAAATGCGTTTAAGATGCAATAAGTTCAGCGGGAGGGAGAGGAGGGACGCGCGATTAATTCTTCTGGACCCCCTCTTCCCGTCTTTTGTTTGCAGTCGCTCGTACGGCTAGTCGATTCCCTGGAAATTGAAGTTTCCTACGCGGCATCGACGGCGAAGCGGCGAACAACAGACGACAGGAAGAATTCGTAGGTTTCGATACCGTCGCCGCGTCGGTATCCCAGAATTCCCGGCACGTACGTAATCTTGACGCGCCTGCATCCTGTACGACAACTTCGATTCGGCATAATACCACGAGAAAAAATGACGTCGAGGATGTGGCCGATCGATCTTCCTCCGGCTGCCGCGTTTCCTTCCACGATTTTCTTCTACTATTTGCTTCGATGCGTCGTTCCTTACCGAAAAGCGCATATTCCCACGACGAAAAAGAATAGCGTTGTTAAAGCCATGGTGGAAGTAGACAAGGTGTCCCATTCCCGAAGATGCGCAGTGGTTCAGAAGTAGTGGAGAACCGTCAGCCAATTGGCTCTGACCGAAATCGCAGAAATGCAATATGGCTGCACTTGCACACTGCACGCGTAATGATACCATCGAGAGATACATTCTGCTGTATGGGCTGAACAAAGTACAGTGTTGACTCGAAGAATGGCTGGGTTTCAGAACCGAGCGCAGCCCTTTTTCGAGTCGGGTTCGATCTCGGTCAGGACGGAACGAGGAGACTCGCACCGGTGAAGAAGTGGTGAGGATAGAGAAATCCCTTTTTCGAATCAAACTCAGGCGTCGTTCTTTCAGTCAACACTGTAAGATTGTCCTTATATCGAAAGAGTACTGTATACAGGGTGTTTCTGGATTCGTGGCAAAACTTGGAGATGTAGTAGGTAGAAGACACGAAAATAAACCGACAAGTTCCTATGCAATATTCTCAAAAACGCTTAGTTTATTAGTTATACGCGGTTTTATATTTCTAATATAATAGTGGCCCATCCCCTTTTTAAAAATGCTAAAGCACAATACAACCCCTTGAAAAAATAGAAAAATATCAGTTGTATTACATTCTTCATATTTTCAATTTTCAATTAGAAAATGTGCATTTCTATTTGATAAAATGTCTCTCGACACAAGGTTTTGCGAGTCGTCGGAGGCTCACTTAGGCCCAGAGATGTCTAGGTCTTTAAAAGCTCGAGGCTCCACCGAGGCCCGGTCACTGACCTTTAAGGGGATGGGCCACTGTTACGTCGGTATTTTACAAAATATAAAACCGCGTATAATTAATAAACTAAGCGTTTCTGAGAATATTGCATAGGAACTTTTCGGTTTATCTTCGCGTCTTCTACCAACATCTCCAAGTTTTCCCACGAATTCAGAAACACCCTGTATACTTATTTCAAAATTTTAAACATTTTATCAGAATTTCTTAGACCAGTTCAATGAGTATAAAACCCCAAAATATCATTAATGAAGTTTTAAAAGTTACAGCTTTAAGAGTTGAACCCTAAACAATGATTGAATTTAAATTTGGAAGACTTAAGCCTTTAAAATTGAGCCTTGAAGCTTCAATAGCTTGAGAGCTTTATACAGGGTGTAAACTATATACGTTTAAATATTTTCAGGAGGGGTTGGAGAGCTTAAATTGATTGGAGTGTCCGATCAGTTTCCATTTTGCAGTAATCATGCTTTAAAGCGGTATGGTTTTGAGATGGATACTAAAGCCGGGAATCCACCAGAAAGCTAAGCTAAGCTACGCTATGCTATGCTGTTTTAAAAAAATTAGCTTCAATACATTTTGATGGATCCGTTTCCACCAAGAGCTAAGCTAAGTTGATAAAAATGTATTGTTTAAACATAGCATAGCATAGCATAGCTTAGCTTAGCTTTCTGGTGGATTCCCGGCTTAACTCCGGTACATTGACGAGGCAAACACATGGAAACAAGCAGCCGTTTAGACTTCCCTACCTCTGAGTGCATAGCCGATGCCTACTCCTACAAACATCCCCAATTTTCAATCTCTATAAGAGTTAAACTATAAGAGATGCATTAAGACTCTTTTACTGTATTGTCACTTGTCAATGTGCTTGTTAAATTTCAGAATCTTCGAACTATTAATTTAGCGTATGCAGTAATAAACTTTAAAGTATTATTACTGCAAAACGAAGGCAGATCGGACACTATGTCATAAGTAGACTGCGGATTTAAATGCAAAATAAAATTTTTACATGCATAAATAAAGAATTACAACATGAATAACAGTTTGTCTTACTTTCTAAACATTGTAATTTGAATTATACTTTTGATATTTTGTATATTTTGACATGTGTTCACAATGTCCCGGATTTTTTGCATAGCTAGTATCGCCATAAATGCATAAAATCCGCAGTCTAGTCATAAAACATTTTGTGCTCCATTTGAGCTCCCCAATCACTCCTGAAAATATTTAAACGTATATAATTTACACCCCGTATAGATAATATTAAACCCTCAAGACTCCTCTTTTAAGATTGAACCTTAAAACTTCGAAGACTCAAGCTGTGCATAACACTAAAAAAGAAGGTAGACTTCCCGCTGCAGGATAATATTTTAATTCCGGCGAAGCGATCGGGGCAGGACCGAGAATCGAGGCTGGCGCTTCGAGGAGCACGCATTATCGGCACCCTTCGAGGCTCGACCCCCGGTCTCGCCGCTAGATACCCTCGTTGATACGCGCTCCGACAAAAAGGGATTCTCTCTCCTGGCCAAAGCGTACGTATACGTATACATATATCCCCGATGCAAATTAGCGTGCGGTGAGAGGGCACACTTTTTTCAGTCTTTCCACCGACCCCTCGCCGTGCCTCCCTCCTTCCGTCTGTGTCCATTCGCTTCCTTCTCTTTGGATCGGACCCGTGAGAACATTGAATTATCGATCCGTGGCTGGTCGGAGGCTTCGTCGCTGACAGCTGCCGCGAGCGTTGACGAAAGAAAAGAATTCGCGTTTAAAACGAAGCCGGCGGAGTGCCGGAGACTCGGAGACGCGATTTCCTCGAAGAAGAAGAAATTTTTTCCTCTAGTCCCCCTCGGCGGGCGGGGTCGCGACCCAACGAGGAAATCCTCCTCAGAAACGCGCTCGAAACGTAACGAGTTGGTGGGCTGGAAGGAATCGCTGGGCTTTCGCGAAAAACGCTTCGAATCCGCTATTAATTTCTCGTACGCTTCAGGGAGACCCTGGGGACGTCCGTTCCCGGGGATGAGCTCCGCTCCTTCCAACTGCATTTTTCCACGGCAAGAGCTTCCCCGGGTAATTACACGAGTGGTTGCACGAGACGACCTTGAACTTCGAACCGCGGAGCACCGACACGACGAACGCAGCCATTACGCGCGGCGGAGGAACGCGTTCGCGCGATCGCCGTCCGGTCTGCGCTCGACAATCAACAGCGATTCTTCGTTCTGCCGCCACGCGTTTCCTTATCGCTCCCGGTTATCGCGCGCGTCTTTCCTGCCGGCTCGCGAGCTTTATTATTACATCGGGAGCAGATTAGAGCCGCGTGGACGGCAGCCGCGCCACAGTAGTGATGGCAATATATTGGAATTGCATAGATATTTAGTATCGACAGCCTAAGTATCGATAGACATCAAATCGGAAATAAACTTCGGACATGAACTCATAATGAACTCACGGGGAAGAAAACGAAACTGAAGACATATTGTATATGTGTACAACATATGTAAACACACACACCTAATCTTACTCCAAATGTGAGGCACAATGGAATATTATTGCTACGTTTAAAATTATTTTTTTTTGTACATCTTGTGCTATGTTTTGCAATATTTAAATATGTTTCAATATACAACTGTTGACACTAAGGTAAGTGACCTCATTATGGGACAGTTAAGAAAGTAATCATTTAAAAATAATAATTTTTTACTAATACATGACAATATTTGAGTAAAGTATTTCTCTAGTTTCTTAATGAAATCGGTTTTGAAATATTATTTGACTGTTTACACAAAAATTATGACGAAAATTATATAGAGGATCGGATGTCCCGTTTATTGACCGGATTTTGCCATCGAGCTATTAAAATTTAAAAAAAAAGATAAAAATTGTTTTTATATTTTACGATCCTATGTATATTTCTCATGACTTTGAATAAATTACGTAGATCCATATATTTTATTCGTTGCTACAAATCAACAAATTATTTGTAACCGGTCGGTAATGGGGGTATGGTCAGTAATGGGGTCACTTACCTTACATGTAATTTTTTTTTACAGATGCAATATCAGTAAGTATAATATTCTAGAGCTCTTTTTCACAGCTTCTCTATCTTTCCCCACCTTAAACTCTTACACCTGCAGCGGCGCGCGCTCCTCGACAATGTTTGCACCTCAAACATCGCGGAGCATCTAACCATGATTTATCCTCGGAGATAGGAAAAGATACGGAGTCGCCGAGTGAGAGAGAGAGAGAGAGAAAGAGAGAGAGAGAGAGAGAGAGAGAGAGAGAGAGAGAGAGAGAGAGAGAGAGAGAGAGAGATATTGCGCACGGTCGCGAGTTTATGCAATAGGCGATACATCGTGCCTTGGGAAAATTCACGCGCGCCGCGAGTATTCGCTGTAAATCGCTAATTGGCGAACGAGTTCCCGTGGCCAATCGTTCGAATCGCGCCTACGGTTCATTAATTTCTTCGACGGCGCGCGATACCGGTCGGTTTTACGGGATCGGCAGGCCCGTAATTTTGTCGCGTTTGAAACGATAACGAGACGCGGCGCAGCGTCGTTACGACGATTTACGAACGATATCCCTGAAACCGTGGGGAACGTTGAACAGAAACCGAACAGAAACCAAACCGATCCGACGTCGACGACGGAGCCGAGAGACGGTAGACACGTAGTCGAGCGCGCACGCCTCGATAGCACAGATGATAAAGCTTCTGCATCGCGTAAGAGCAGAAGCAGCCCGTTGTTCCCGTTCGCCGCGAGGAATAAAGCAAACCGGAGCGTAAATAAAACGAGTCGATAGATCGCCGCGTAACCGTCCACGGACAAAAGTATCTCCAAGTTCATCGAACTAACCGCGTTACGGGCCGCAACAATGAGCAACGCGTCTGCTCGGGACGTCTCGTTCCATTGAAAATGCGCGACGCGCGGGCACAGGGTGCACGCGCGAGCGCAAACACGCACGCTTTCCAAGCGTCACGTGCCACGGTGCGCTGGCCGTTTCCTCGTCGAACACACGGTGACCGATGGAATCGACACGTTCAATCGTTCGATGGATCGACTTTGAACCGATTTCTAATCTTGACCGTCGACGCACATGGGAATTTACAGTGGATGATGAAATTATTAGAGTAGAGAATTATTAGAGAATTAACTTTCATAAATCTCGTTCCTTATTCTCCTCAAAATCTACGACGTCTCTGTAGAACCTGTACTTTAACATGATACAATAAGTGTCATCAAAATCTAAGACATGACTCTGACGACTGGTTAGTGTAAAATATCAAGTTTCTTCATAATTTCGTAAAATTAAAATACAAAATTGATGGCTACGCTTGATCACTGTGATTGTACTAAAATAAAACTGTCACATTGCTCGTATGAAGAATAGTTTAAAAAAATATGTAACTGCTCCATCTATATCAGATTTGTCCTAATCCCAAAATTTGAGAATATCCCTTTAAAGAAGTCTTGCTGTCAATCGTATCTGTAAATTAGCCAACAGTGTTTATTGTGGAACTGACTTCTTTCTCGGAAACTCGCACAGTTCTTTCAAGAACCAAATCACCAAATTGCTACACAGTTCAGTTCAAACGTATGAAACAGCGGTGCCAGTTTATTTTCAACAGAAAAATGGGGACATGCAAAAAATACAGGTAAATGGAAAATATGTTTTGTTTCAAACTGATTTATCAGTGTTAGTAGCGTCAGATGAATTATTTTGTAGCATGCCGAGATTTTTAACATCCCACAGAAGACATTATTGATCTCTCGGATCTAAAATCTATAAAATCGGGACGTCTGGCAACGCTGCGCTGAGCCTAAATCACACTATTTATAATTTACGTCACGTCATGAGGTTCTCACGTAAAATGAACCCAACTGTGTATTTATACAAAGTTAATAACTTTACTCTGACTGAAGTTACTAAAATAAAGGACCTTGGTGTACTGTTTACAGTTTACACCCACATTAGATTTTTCTAAGCATTGTTTTGCTGTTACCAATACAGCGTTAAAAACTCTTGGATTCATAAAGCGTTTCTCTGCGGATTTCGTTAATATACATACGATAAACTTACTGTACATATCGTCAGTCAGGCCTCAACTAGAGTATGCGTCGGTTATTTGGTCTCCTACCTCATTAAAATATATTAATCAATTAGAAAGAGTACAATACAGATTTTTAACATTCATAGATATAAATTACACATTTCTAGACCCATTTCCAATCATAACTATAGTTCAATTCTTGAAAAACTCTACATGAAAATCTTAGCTGCGCGTAGAATAGTGAATGATACGATTTTTCCTTTTAAAATTATTAATGTAAAAGTAGACTGTCCGTCGCTATTGGCACTCATCAATTTTTACGTACCAATGAGAAACGTCAGAAAAAGACAACATTTTATACCCCGAAACTACAAGTCAAAATATGGATCACTTGATCCAGTTAATCGAATACTCAAGGAAACAAGTACATATGTAGACAACATTGATTTTTTCTCAAGTAACATCTTGTTGTTTAAGAGTAAACTTCTCAAGTTAGTTTAAGAACTTGTAAAATACCACGTCTTAAGTATTATTATAATTAATATTTCATGTAAAGGGCTTCACCCGTCTGGTTCTTATACAGGGTGTAACAAAAATGTTGCAGTTCCTTAAAATGGGTGACTCCTGAGGTGATTTTAAATAACTTTTTCCTTAGTGAAAATGTCAGGTGGGGCTTTATTAAGGAGTTATTAACGAAAAACACTGACCAATCGGGAAGCGAGTACAGCGGACTAATGATGACGCGGACGATGGCGGGCCAATACTACTCACAGCTGCAGCCCGCGCTGAAATTCGTCCGCTGTACTCGTGCTGTGATTAGTCGGTGTTTTTTGTTAATAACTTGTTAACAAAGCCTCACCCAACATTTTCACTAAGGAAAAAGTTGTTTAAAATCATCTCAGGAATTATCCCTTTCAAGGAACTGCAACATTTTTGTTACACCCTGTATAGATTTACGCTACTTTTCGCCGCACAAATCGTATAATTTTCTTTCTGTAAAGGTTGTTTACCCGTTAATAAATAAAATAATAATGAATAAAAGAAGTTCTGTTTCAGAGGGTAAAAATTAGATGATTTAATCGACAAAGCTGAAGAGTATCGGAACAAAGAAGATCGATAGACCGTTATAAGTATGTTCGATCGATGTCGGACGTATCCAACGTCCATAAGCGACGCGCTGGATGCCATATCGCGGTGCTTCCGGCTCCGGTGTGGCGCACACCGACAAGAATACATACTGCTGCGAGGAAGGTGCATAGGCGGTGGTTTTGAAAAAAGGCATACGTGCCATCTCGCAGCTGCGCGTTCATAATTATGCGCCGAGCATATTCGGCGAGTGACGATCGGTGGTCCAACATGGCGTACCAGTATCGTATCCTACTCCCTTTCCTTTTTCGATACAGCTATTGACAAGCGGACGAGCGGAACGCTCGACCGATCCTCTCTATTCCGGAGCGCGTTGGCAAAGTTCCTTTGTGGTAATGCGGCAGAATATTTCCGAGCCCGTTCGTACGCGGCTTGTACTTTGAAAATAAAAACAGCGCGGCGAGCAGGAGAACTCGGTCGACTTTGTTTCGAAGAAAGGGTGGCGTCGAAACAAACGCGAAGGAAGCGACCGAAGGGGAAACCGACGGAAGAACGTCGCCGTCTTGCGTGTATATCGCGAATGTAAAACGGTTTCGCACGAATCGCGGTGATTTCTCCCGAGACTGGCGACCGAGTCGCAAGAGCTGAGCTTCTTTTTGCTACGAATTTAGCCGGCTCCAACCTTCTGGATAGCCGCGGACTTAGCCAGAACTGTCTGTGCTTCGTTGCTCCGAGCGAGGGTAGAACAAAGGAGTTCTCGCCGGTGTTTTTTCGCTGGCTCGTTAATCGGCCGCGATTTTCACGTTTCGCTCGGCGAGTTCGCTGAAAACGTTGCCGTTACACGACCGGTCGCGGTCGTTCCTTTTCGCTACGGATTTAGAAGCAGGAGGAAAGGGAGCAGCGGCAAGGGAAGCGACGCGGTCGATTCTACGCGTTGTCCACGAAAAACCTTGCAACTTCGACGCTCTATAGATCTACAAGGTGAAAAACGAACCGGCGATAGATCAGTTGGAAAGTAGAATGATTGTGAGCTCGACAACAGCGCGTTTCCCTTCTGCTGGCCGATGAAGCCTCGATCGTTTAGAAAATGGACGCGTCGCGTCGTTCGTATCGCCAAGACGATCGATGCTAATTGTGTATACGTATGCGGGAGACGACGGCTTTACCTACCACCGCGTCGCGCTTCGATATTGTGCGCGGGTCGTCAGCAATCGCCGCGCTTTGCATTCGCCAAATTCTTACCGTAGCTTCAACTCGGAAGGAGGAAGCGCTTCGTCGAGAAGGAAATCGTCCAACGTTAAGGACCGTGATTCGGTGGGAACGGTCTCAATTACGCGACCGCGAGGAAAGCATCGCCGCGATGAGAAGCAAACTCCAGACCCAGAGGAATCGCGATCTCGATTCCCTCGCGATGAAAATTGTGTTTACCGGCGGATCGACGTATTCGTTTTCTAGCGCGAGCGTGTATCAATATCCGCGGCGCTTATAATTGGGCGCGCACGGACGCGAGCTAGCTCTAGGGAGCGAGCGAGCAGGCAAACACACTCGTCAACGCGTGAACACACGCGCGGTTGCTGCACTGCGCAGCGCGTGTATCTCGTCGACGTAGGATACGCAGAAGCCACGACCACAGAGACAAGAAGCTCGTGTATATAAATAGCTAGTTAGGGTCGATGGACAGGCTAAAGAGGCGAACGCGAATCGTGAGAACGAGAATTCATTCACCTGCACCAACGATCGGTGGATCGACGATGTTCACCGGTCATGACTACACCTCGTTTCCCTTCAATTCCGATCGACGAGCGACTCCTGTTTCAATCACGGATCTACTGATCGTTCGTTTTGAACCAGTGTTTACCGGACCAGAAGGCAAATAGCGATGACAACGAATGCATTAGTGGCGGAGCGACGGGTAAACCGCTGCGATATATGAGCGAGATGTTTAGTCATCGGAGAAGCGTCAGTCCACAGTCGCAACGCTCGTGTGTTTCGGTTGAATCGCGAAGAAATTCGCCTTTAGGCCAAAAGCACACTTACGAGTTTCTTTTCTGTCACACGATTCTGTATACAAATGTTCTTCACAAATGCAAGTAGATCAGCGTCACTGACATGAAATTCGCGTTAACGGTCGAAATCCCTCTTAAAAACAAAAGGTAGTTACAGTAATAATAACAATAATGAGAATGAAAATTTTATAAATCTGAAGAGTTTAGAGAAAAATGTTCCTGATATTATTTTAGGTTCATTAAGAAAAAGTTTCCTTGTATAGTTGGATTGAAAAAGCAGTTTAATTACTAGACAGCGGATCTTCAAAAGGCATATGTCATTCATGCACTAAAACTATGCAAATATACATATATAGTAATATAGTGCAATAATTTATTATACACAATACATTGTGTTATACAATATTTTCTACGTACATATATGTACGTATATATATAATTAACAATACTTTTTCGAATCATTCTTGCATAATATAATTCGTGTTACAATAAATTTTGAGCATTTTTTCTAAATTTGACGTTGTTAACCGATGGCGTCTTTGTCAATAACAAAATTTTTAACTAAAATTTGCTTTAATAACACTTTAGGTAGTCTTACTTTTGCCATTTTTTTTAAATATTACAAAATAGTTAATCGTCCTGTTAGACACTATTCTACTTTGTTATACTGCACCAATGGTTATAAAGATTTACCGAATGTTATGTACAAATTGTAAAGTACAAAGGAATTATTAAAAAACAAAAAAAAAAAAGCTTATACTGTATACTATACTATTATACCATTACACTTGATTATACTACACTGTTATATAAGATTATGTATTATTATATGTATATTATTCAAAAGTATATTTATCGTTTGTTACTTTTCACTATTTCACTAAAATCCTGTTGGCTGCGACGAAAGAACTAAACTGTTTGAATTCCAAACACAAACTACTTTATGATTCATAAAGTTATAATATAAGAATTTACTAATAGACGAAATAAATTTGAAAGACAGATATTGCATATAAGCACGATAAATGCATATGTTGTTAAACATAAATATGCAAAGCATATGCATTATGCAAAAAATGTAAAATAAAATATATATTTTTAGAATGCTTTAATCACAAAACAAATTTCTGTGGAGGTCCGATTACATTATTTATTTTCTATCAAAATATGCATTTGCATAAAGATCCGCTGTTTATTAATAACTATAGAGATATAAGAATAGAGAAATTTCATATTACTATCTCGTCGCTCTTATCGTTTTTTGCAACTCCAACACAAACCTACCCTAAAGGCTGATTCAGAGACGTTTAATAATTTAGTCGAGTGGCAACTAACTTCATTGTTTTATTAAATTATTCGACTAAATTTTAGTGTAACAAAACAAATAACAAATTACTAAAATACTTACTACTCGACTAAATTATTAAACGTGTCTGAATCAGCCTTAAGGTATAAAAATACAGTAGAGAACTTCAAGTAAAATTTTAATGTTCTAATCATTTTCCACTAATTGTTAGTACTGTATATTAGAAACATTAATCCGGATGATCGAGGTTCTACTGTCCAAGTAATTATATGCATGTAGGTCTAATAGCTCTGATATCAAGTCGTAAGGAATGTGTGCTTTACGCGATGGATCGCGTCTCGAGTTGCCGTCGCGCGATCGGATCGACACGCCAAATAAGCAAAGGAAAGCGTGCAGCGTCGAGGAACAGGAAGAACGATAGAAATTCAGATCGATCGAGAGATCTTGTCATCTGTGACTGCGCCTCGAGTTCCCGTTAGACGCGTAGAGCCCTCGATCGTCCTCCGACCACGCAAACTTTCGTGGGATTTCGTGGGTGTGCCAAGCAGAAGGCAAGACCTGCTCCCCGCTAGGTATCCGCGAAGTTCGAGCGCTCTCGATTGTCCTCGTCGCGTATCAACGCGCGTCGGAAAAGCGGAGCGAGTCGAGGGACACGCGTCCTAGAGGGGCTTTTCAATCGGCCGGCAATGTGACCGACGTCGACGCGAACGCATTGTGCTTGGGTGAAACGCGAGCCAACAGTTGGCCGCGCGGCGAAAGTTTGCCGCGACAGAAAGCAACGATAAGGCGTCGAGGAAGCGGCGTTTATCGAAAATCGGACAGGTCGCGGTCCGGAGCGAAAGGGGAGAATCGGTTCTGCGAGCGGCGATGCCGCGGAAATCGAACGGACCGTTATCGAGGAACGAGGCTCGATCGGGACACGATTTCGTATCGATGTCCCGCGATCGCGTCCACCGTCGCGCGGCGCGGAGTTCGAACGACAAAAGGTGTGACATTTCCGCGATACGCGTCGCTTCGCGGGGAAGTAACGCCACTTGGTGCCCGAGTCTGACGGCAGCGAAGTGGGCATAAAGGGTCGGTAAAAATACGACGATTATTTTTGGAGCGACTCGTGCTGCCGGTTTCTCAAATCGAACTCCCGAGCGGAGAAACTGAGGAACTCCCGCGTGTCGATTTTCGTTTTCGACGCTTGCTTCCCGCCACGCTGCTTACGCGATTCCGTCGTCCAGACCGCTCCAAACACAGACCATCCGAAACACGACTCACTGCAAATCGTTGCGCGCGAGTTTCCCGTCACAGCGCTTCGGAACTCAACAATTTCCACGGGGAGATTCGCCTCTGAAGGATCCGGCAGAAGCTCGAAGAAAAAGTCCGCCGCGAGCATCAACGATATCGTTTATCTTCGCCGAATCGTCGGCTAGCGTTTACGGATCGCGCACTGACACCGCACCACTATCGCACTGCCGTTGTCTCTCGCCCCCGCGTTATCGTCGCGCGGCACGTTCCGACGACGCGAGATCGCGAGGATTGACGTTCGCCACTCGGGAATCGAGCCGATAACTCGAACGCGGAAGACGCGCTAGCGGACGACGAGAGGAAGAAAGCGAGAACGCGAGGAAGAGACGAGCGAGGAGGGTGTGGGCCCGTTTCTTTCGACTCCTCGATGCAAGCAGCCTTGCGGCGAGCCAACGACTGTCTCTTCTCTATGAGAGAAGCTACCGTGTCTCTCGCACACGCACTTCGCGCTCACGCGCTTCTCTCTCTCTCTCTCTCTCTCTCTCTCTCTCTCTCTCTCTCTCTCTCTCTCTCTCTCCCTCTCTCTTTTTCTCTCCCCCCGCTGCACGAACCAGTTAACGCAGCCGTTCTCTCGCGCTCGTGCTTACTACCGCCTCTCTACACGCTTCTTCCCCTCCTCGAAGAGAAGAACCCTCTCTCTCTCCTCGTTTCCGTTCCTCACGCTCTTTTCCTCCCGAGCGTGTTCACCTTTTTACCTTGCAGCCGCTCGATTATTTGCTCGCCCGTGAAACGAAGAAAGCTAAGCGCGTCGACACGCTCGATCTTCGAATATCGCGGGGGTTACGCGTTCTAGGGCGCGCGACGACCTTCGGACAGGTGTGTCGCTGGCCCGTGACCACGGACCGACCACGTGCCACGCCGAGCCGGCTTGCGATTAGGAGATTCCGAGAAATCCGCTGCATTTCGAACACACGAAATCAAACATGGAAATCAAGTATTATTATTTCTTCGCCGATGTTACGTCAGTTTTCAAAATTGTGAATCGATATACAGAGTGATTCACCCAATTGTTTCAGGCTATAACTTTATTATTATTATTATTTATTTAAACGGGCTGAGTGCCCTTTGATTTCACAGACAATGACAATGCATTCAACGCAATGATGAAACAGAGAATACAAAATAATATAATAAAAATGATATGACAAATGACAAGTAATATAGTATAATATAAAGATTGCTAATTTCGTAGCAGTCTGAACAGCAGAGTTTTAAACGAAGCGATAGATCCGTAGAAGAAGTCAATGTTACTGCTCAATTTCACAAGTGCAATTAGAGGAAGATATCATATTATTTTCTCATCCAGTGGCATAATTCTAGAGGGCGCCGCCCAAAACGATTTCATCAAAGTTTGACCTAGTATACCTAAGGTCCACTCTAAATAAGGATATGTTCTATCTGTCTTTATTTGTAAGATATAACGAATTTTCTGTTTTGATTTTGTGTTATCTAATTACCTTTACAAAAGATCCTCAAGATTATCACCTTGCATTTTAGATTTCAATGCAAGTCTGTAGACTTCTTGTCATAGTTCCGATTACACTCTGAATGGTTTCTGGTGTTTCTCGAATTTTATGAAAAGCTTGTTCCATTCTGAACCTCAGTACTTCAACATTTTCAGTATGTGTTGCGTATTTAGAGCTTGCTCTGTTTACAAAATTCGTTAAACCTCATAAACGAAGACACTTAGAGCATATGTTTATACGAACTGTTTTCATTATTTTTAGGTGTACAATCAACTCCCGAAGTGGGTCCCATATGTTCTGTTACACCCTGTGTATATATATAGATTACACACAATTACTTTTAAGCAACTAAATGACACTGTAAAGGCGAGACTCAGTTGACGTGGTTTTTATGCCTAAGTTAGGTGTAACTTAATTGGAGTCGAAGGAAAAAAAGATTAGAAGAGAAGCGTGCGTCACCGAAATACTATTTAGTTTACTATCGATCACGATTGTTATTGTTAAGATTGTAATTGTTAGGTTTAAATATTGGCGCCAGTTGTAACTGTAAGAAGAGAAGGAATAAAATTCAGATCGCGTATAAAAGAAATGAAAAGCGAACGTGCGAATGTCGCAACACGTTGTAATTGTAACAAGAGTTTATTTTTGTTTGTTCTGTTATATTAATTACAGATAATTATTAATGTTTATATTTGCAACACAACAAGAGTTTAATTTAACTAACAACCATAATAGTTATAATTATGGGAAACACAAATATTTGACCTTTGCCCCCGGTCGTAAGCCAGGGAGCGTTAAATTATTATTCAGAGATAAATTTTAGGAGGAAGCGGAAGGATTATCTTCTGAGCGCGTCGCAGGGGACACGCCTGCCTCGTGCGTTCCCATTTTTCCACGGTCCAAGCTCGAAAAAGCAGGAACACGAGGCAGATATAAGCGGAAGAGGGTCCACGGTTGAGAAGTTCGAGCGACACGAGGCTCCATTGTCATGCGAAACCGGGAGGGGAATTTTTTTTACGAGCGCAGGACTAACGTCGAACAGTCACGCTTATGTCACCCCTTCCTCGGCGAGCGTTAGGCCCCGTTTACATCTGAACATTTCTGCCGAACAAACATCCGAACGAACATGGTAATGCTGCACTCTCGCCTGAGAGAGGCCCGTTTTCCCTTACTTTGCTTGATTCTCCGTGACTTTTGCAAGCAAAGGGTCCAGTTTTGGTCTTCTGCGCAGCTAGGCGCTCGACTCTGGCACATGTCTAGAGGAGTGCAGACCGAGACAGAGACAGCTAGGCGACATCAGGACAAAGCCTTCGAGGGTCAAGACCCTCATTAACCGTGTTCGCCGCTGTGTTCGGCCGTTTCCATCCAAAGTCGGTATTTCGACGAAACTTCAAAGAAAAGGTACACGTACAGGACCCATACCAGTGTGGTAGTGGGGTCCTCCGCATCGTTCGCACCACAGGGTGTTGCCACCCCGGGCCCCGGGGTAGGCAAACAAAATACGAGATACCCACAGAGTCACAGAGCTTGTAAAAAAAGAATACGTCTATAGGCAACAGATTTCCCGTTCTTTTCTACATTCATGTTTCATAAGTTGCTGTTTCGGGAGTTTGTCGTTCATTCTATCTACATAGTCTTCCCTAAATCTATCAGTAACGTAATCTCCCATTTTGTATACATTTATTTTTACAATTATTTCGCAAAATGTGTTCCATTTTGTATCAAACAAATTATTTTAGACCATTAGTGATATTTATAAACAGATTTTTTAATTGAAAAAACTAAGTTTTTGTGTGAACTTTTTCAATAAAAAAATTTGTTTATAAATATTACTAATGGTCTAAAATAATTTGTTTTTGTAGGGGAAAAAACATTGATACAACTGGAGGATATCGAGCTAATTGAATTTTTATTTCCGATCGAATCTGATTCGTCCGCCTCCTTTGTCGCGCTTCTTCGATCTGCTCCTCTTTTCCCGAAACGGTCGCTTCTCATGACACTCATACTTGCACACATATAACACACGCACACATCACGCATCCATACATTCGCACACATTCCGTATCCACACATTCACATACATTACGCTGCCACGACACGCGTACAGCGGACTCTTAACGTCTACATTTTTAAACATTTAAACTTGTATTCAATAAAGAAAACAAAAAAAAAAGAAACAGGTAAGTTGTTAGTATTTTCTGGGCTTTCTTGTCCATCTTGTCTTCATTGTCAGACCTTTACTGGAAGCCCTCGCCATGGGAGGCATGTGCTTCCTCACCCATCCTTCCAAAGCACTGACCAAGTCTGGGTTCGACTCTACGCTTACGTCCCCGAAGGCCGAAGGGTCCGCGCATCTGTGGAAGAAAACTTTGCCATGTTCGTTCGGATGTTTGTTCGGCAGAAATGTTCAGATGTAAACGGGGCCTTAAACTCACCTACGGACTACGAACTCCACGATTTTATCATTGCCAAAACGCTCGTCCTATTCAAGTATGATGAATTGCCGCGTCGGAGTCGTTCGCATTTTTTACGGCCCTTTAAATTTCCCGGTTCCGAATCGCTCGCGTCGCTAATATGGAAATCTGGTAATTAATTATCTTTGGCGCGAGTGAATCGATCCGCGCTCTACAACACGCCCCTCTAATTCAGGAAGAAGACAGTCGGAAGCGATCGCCTACGATTCTCGGTGACTACAATCGTATGGTGTTAAGCTACGTATACAGTAAAGCCGGGAATCCACCAGAAAGCTAAGATAAGCTAAGCTATGCTATTCTAAGTTTAAACCATACATTTTTATTAACTTGGCGGAGAGGTATCCATAAAAATTTATTGAAGCTAATTTTTTTTAAACTTAGCATAGCATAGCTTACCTTAGCTTAGCTTTCTGATGGATCCCGGCTTAACGAACGGTTCACGAGCTCTGTTCGCACATAGTGTTTGCAAGCACTTCGTAAACTTCCTATAAACACTACTCGATCCCTTCACATACAATTGAATTCACTGAAAACAAAGAAAAACTTAAAAATTTGCAAATTTGAAGCTAGTATAATCTTAAAACTTGCAAATTTTAATCTTGATATTCTGAAAACTTGAAAAATTGAAGCTTGAAATTCCGAAAATTTGCAAATATATAGCTTAAAATTCTGGAAATTCGAAAAATAGAAAACTTGAAGCTTGAAGTTCCAAAAATTTGAAAAACATGCAAATTTGAAGCTTGTATAATCTTGAAACTTGCATATTTTAAACTTGATATTCTAAAAACTTGAAAATTTGAAATTCAAAATTATAAAAATTTGAAAATTTAATGCTTAAGATTTTGAAAATTTGAAATTTGAAACTCCAAATTCCAAAAATTTGCAAATATTAATTCTGGAAATTCGAAAAATATAAAACTTGAAGCTTGGAATTCCAAAAATTTGAAAAACATGCAAATTTCAAGCTTGTGTAATCTTAAAACTTGCATATTTTAATATTGATATTCTGAAAACTTGAAAATTTGAAGGTCAAAATTCAGTAAACTTGAAATTTGAAGCCTAAAATTTTGAAAATTAAAAAATTTAAAGCTTGAAATTCTGAAAATTCGAAATTTGCAGCTGTAAATTCAGTCTTATTCTAACCTGTTCTAAGTTCTAACCCAATTACAGAACTTTCTAAGTTGCGGTAGCGCAATATTCGGAATATTCGGAAGAGACAAAAGCTGCATGAACCTTTGACCTGATGGACCTCTGAAAGCTTAAATTCGAAACTAACGCGAGTTCGATACGATCGGAACAGCCAAAGGCGTTACTAGCGGCGTTTGCCAAATTCGACCACGGCGGAAGGCGTCCGACTGATAGCAGGAGCATCAATCAGACCTCGACAAGGAGCTTGGACGAGTCGTTAGCGTTTCCTCGACGCGGACTCGTAATCAGGATCGATGGGACCGCGGCAATCTCCATCGGAATTTCATAAATCCGTCGTCGTGGAAGGAGCGTTCGTCGGGAACGCGTCCAAAAAATTAACGCTAGACCGTTGGCTAGATTCAGATTCCGCTTTCTTCCTCTCCGAATATTCGGCATAGAGAAAGAGAGAGAATGGGGGAGAAGGCGCGAGAGCAATTGGATCTGTGAGAGCGGACCACACGCGTGCGCCGCCGAGCCGATGGCGAAGAGACAAAAGCCGAGGGAAAAAAGAAATGCAGCGTGACACCGTGTCTCGGTTTTCTTCTTTTGCCGCTGGTTTCTCCCCTGCCGGTGCTCTCTCGCCTCGTCGCCATGGAAAGTCGATGTTTGCGCCGCGTGTCGTCGCAGCTGCGGGACTCGCGACGACGCTACAGACTCCGGTGCGATCAGCAATGGAAATGACGCTCGTTAACGCTCTATTTTCTGAGACGGTAGCCGACGGTTAATATTCATGCGTCTTTTTACACGGCGAAGACCACCAAGGACTGAGGCACAGCGTTCTGATCTCGTCAAACGAATCAAATCACAGGCTTGAAAATAAAAAGTCTGCATTTGCTGGATAATTTCGTAATTTCTACAGTCTTCTGCTGCGACCTTTTTCCATTTTAAAAAATCTGACCATTCCTTCGCTTCGTATTTTCTAAGCTTTCGCAAAAACTAGGAGATCCGAAAGTCTGAATGTCAATGGTATAGCGGAAGAAGCTCGTAATACGAAATGCAACGAATCGGTCACGCTCGCGTCGTAAACCCGATTCACGTCGGTGGTTTTTAACGCGCGGCACGGTGCCCCCAAACGAGAAGAGAAGACGAATCAATTGATATTCATTAAAGTCGAACCTTAAACCGTGATCCCGGAGTCTAGGCCGAGGAACGGCCCGTTACTTTATCGTGATTCCGATCGGCTATTAGCCGGCCGGGAATTCTTAATTCCCGAACAATGACTGTGCCGCCAAGACGTTTTTTCCTTCCCAAGGATCCCACAATAGTGCTCGCGGTTGACTCACCGCGTATAAACCACCACCCACGATAGAACGCGTGTAACGGTGACAACGGCGAAGTAGGAAAAGAAGAAGAGGCCGGCGGAGGGAAGATAGGAAAGAAACGAAGACGACGTAACTCGTTGGCGCGGCGCGGCGCGAGCACTTTACGTCAATTTGCGGGCTCGACGTACTGAAAAGGATGTTCCTGATAATATGGAAAACGTTGAACTCCGGGCGGGATAAGGTCAAGCGGGTTCGTCGTTCCTCCGGGGCTCCGCTCACAATGGCAACAGACGACCCCCGCAACGTCCGCCCCAGAAGAAAATCCTCCGCCAATCAGACGTCCGTTCCACGAGAAAACTTTGCTAATGAAAGTACCGTAATTGCTCGGGAACTGGATTCACGGATCGCCGAGGCGGCTCTCAGTAGCCTTTTCCGTAAAATTGTTTGCGGTCGAGTTACGAGCTCCGCGATTTCTGGACTCGGAAAAGTTTAAACCTCTCCGAGCCGATGCTTCCTTCTGCGTTTAGTACGCGGCTATTATGCGATCGCATCGATTCTTAAGCCGAGTTTGCATTAGGCAATTTTTTGTCGAACAACCGAGTTGATCGGGTTCGAATCGCTCAAAGTCTTTTGTGAAATAGGATTTCTAGTCGTTGAAATCCTGTTTACACCCGCGATTTTCGTCGATCTACCAACAGTTGCATGATGTAAACGCAGATTTAGAGCCGAGTAAGAATACGATATCGAGTTCCGTATTTTATCTAATTTCATATATTTATATATTTCATTTTGAGTCATACAAAAATTTAATTATATACATAAATAAAGAATTTATTGAGTTGCAAGAATTCAGCGAGTTAGAAGAATTAGATACTTAAACGTCTGTACTGTTTATCTTGTTAGGATTAGAAGAAGGAATAAGTAACGTTTAGTCCATATAGGTTTGCAGTTCGAATCCCACCAGTGCACTAAGAGAAAAAATGAGAGCAATTTTACTACATTTTCTACTAAAACGGCAGGATTGGTGGAAGTGTTAGGTTTTTACTACACCAGTGTATTTAGTAATATTTGGTTCTGAAAACTTGGTAAAAACTACAACCTCGTGTGCTGATTTTTACTACACGAATGTAGCAAAATTGGAACTTTCGTTCAAACTAAAGAGTTTTTCTTTATGGAAATACTGAGGGGTAATATGCTTGGCGATGGGGAAGGCGAAGTATAGGATAGATAAGAGAAATTATTATTGGTTATACAAAAGTGTTGACGACTGGAGGAGGAAAACTTTGAGATGGAAGAAGGACAAGGGGGGCCACGGCGATTTTCGTTTTGGACCATCGGATCAACGAAGACTTGCTTCATTATCTCAATAGACCTATGCTGACGGATGCGCGCTTGAGCTATGAAAAATTATTTCGGAACTCGTCTTATATATGAACAGGGCTAGGATCAAGCACTAGCGAGAAAGACGATTATTACGAGAACACTAGCGGAAGCCCTATGAAACTAGGCCTATGCTCAGTAATTGCTAACGGCCCGTAACAAATACCTATGTCAGAAAATAAGTTTTTTCAATATTAACTATACAATTTTTTGGACGTTTATGCGATATTCATTGAAAGGCATTGAAAAGACAATGCTACCATCCAAGCCAATTGAGGTTATGTCACGAGACGCCACTTCTTTCCGAAGCATAGATGGCGCTGTGTATCACAGCCTTCCGTAAATTTTACTACACTGGTCTATTAAATTTTGAAACACATGTGCTAATTTTTCCTTTTAATGTGGTAGAAACGAACGCATTTTAGCAAATCCTGTTTCTTTACTACGCAATGTAGTAATTTTTCCTCCATTATTTTTCTCAGTGTGCCACAAACATTTTTCAAAGGTAAAAACGGTTTAAACGTAGCATATTTACAGCGTAAACTATGAACTGTAAGATAATATCGAACGGTAACCCCCAGCCATGTGAACTTAAATTTTTTCTTAAATATTTTTTTAGATATCAAGTATAATGCTTACTCAATATTGTCCGAATACTGAATTAATATTTTATAAATATAATGAAACATATTTTAAATATTTATTATAGAACTTCTGAATATTTCTTTTATATTTTCTGAATATATATTTTACATACTCTGAATATATATTTTACATTTTCTATGTTTTCAATATTTACTTTAAATTTTTTAAATATTTTATTTACACTGTTTGAATATATATTTCATCTTTTCTAAATATTTCTTTTATATTTTTTCATTATTTGAAAAAAATATTTAATAAATATTTTGTGCAACTAGGGAAGATTCGCGGGGTAAATTGTTTCGAAGCTGTAAACTGCAAACTTTGCTCCATCACAGAGACGCAAAGGAAGGCAGCGTGAAAAACGGAAAGAAAAGAGGAAGTATCCCTCAGTGGCCACGCGAAGGGAAGAAAGACTGAACACTATAAATGACTCGTACGTCTGAATAGTCGCAAGACTGCTTCGCGGTCCCGTCTCTCGTTTTCTCAGCTTTTCACGAGCCTCGACGCGAGAGGAAAAGCGGCGCGGCGAGTCGAAGGTGCGACAGCGAGAAGTTTCAAGCGTCGAAAACGATGAAAGAAAATTCTTCGGCATTGAAACCGAAGAAGAATCATGACTTCATGCGTCGTCGCCAAAAAATGGAAGCAAGAATTCTGATTTATCGTCCGATTCTCGCGACTTTCGATTGCACATTTTACTTATTTGCACCTCGTTAAATGGAAGGAAATTGAAAGATAACTGTAACAAAGTAATCCGACAGGATCGATTTCTTCCGTCGGTAGATAAACCGCGAAGATTAACGCAGTATTGATTAAGTAAACCAGTAAATAATCGTTCTTCTATCTCGCGAACCCCTGCCGGAAAAGAGAAACGCGAATCCTTGTAGTTGTATCGGGAGAAGCGGCGTTAATTACCGTGGTAAAATTACTGATATGATCTCGGTGATCCGGTTGAGACACACCGTCCGACCGCTGCCGCGGCAAATTATTTCTCGAGCGGAAGCTCGCGAAGCGCCTCTAGTTTGTCGTTCCACGCGCTTTCGACCATTTTAGCCGGGCAACCTCTTTATCGGGAAAACGCGCGTAACAACCCTCGTCGCTGCTACCAATTACTCCTCTTCCGCGATAACACTTCGCTTACCGCTTCAAACGAACTTTCGACTCGTTGCAATGGAATAAGCTTCGCGAAAGTAAACCTCACGAAGGTATTCCCACCGCGAATGTTTATGCAATTAACGTTTCGTTCGACTATTCTGTGACTCGCGAACCGTTCGCGAGAGATCTCAGATTCAATGCTAATGTATTCGCCTTGAGCAGTCCGCCGATTTTGTCCAATAAATTCAATAATGTAATTATGGTTGCAAAGCGACGAGCATCCGCGAAGGTAACGTCGTAATTAACAGTCGGGATTTATCATATCGGGAGGCTACAAAAGATCACGGAATTTAAGACGACCGACCGGCTTATCTCGCTTAACGGTAGAGGTAAAGGACTAGCGGATAAGATAAGAACGTATCGCGAAGGATAAACAGTCAGCAACGACAATGGTAGCCGTGCAACCCGGAGCTTCCGGTTTCGGGCCACGAAAATAAAGTGCCCTGGTGCACTCCTGCGCGACGTCGAGATAACGCCTCCTCCCTCAATCCTTATCGGGAGCCCGAAATCGGCCAACAAGGAAAGGGGAAAGAAAAAAGGTTGAAACCTTGGAAAACAGAGAATCGAGAGTGTCGAATATGTAGTTACCAGGACTGTCGAAAAACCCGAATATTCGAGCCGCTCGCGATCCAAACCGAACAGAGACTCCGTTTTCGAGCCAAGTTGAATACTTAAAAAAAGCGAATGGCTCGAAAATATCGAATAGTTGGAATTTTTTTGAGCAGATCGAAAGAATCGAGCAGCTTCGTTAATTTTCTGGTGGCCCGCTCACTGTGTATTATTTATACTTTATTTATGTTTTTTTTTGTGCGCTATAAGTCACAGAGAATCTATGTGGTCCTTGGTCCTAATTTTCTGCAACCTTGCTTATTATTACTATTATTAACGGGATATAGTCCAATTATGTATAAAGTATAACTAAGTAAAAACACTCAAAATACAATGTAAATGCCATGTCAAACCGCCTTTTGCAAGTTTGCAGAGCGTGCATTTCAACGAAGAAGAGCATTGAGCACGAGTGCAACAAAATAATTAGCGCAATAAAGAATACAACGCAACGGATCAATACTACTATATCTTCAGGTTACATGTTTAATATAAAAAAGACAATTATTCTTCGTACCTTTAAGAAGTATATTTAATATTGACCATATTAAACAACAAAGAACAGTCAATATCACCGCTTAAGATTTTTTTGAGAAGAGTGATGTCACGTATCTTCCTACGATTCGCGAGCGAAACCAAGTTGAGAGAACTAAAAGAACGGAGTCATAATTATAATCGTCGATGTGCATGCTGATACCAAGTTTTGTTCATCTCTGGAGAATTTTGCTGGTTACGCTGTTGCTAAAGAGATTGCGTTTTTGAACGATCGAGACTATCGATCACGGGTCGAAGAGAGTCGCGTGACCGGAAGCGAGCGGGAACCACCCGGCACAGGGTCCACGTAGGCGAAGTCCCGTGTTTCCAGTTTGTACGAGACGAGTCTCGTAATTCTGTCCCTGATAAGGGAAACGTTCTATTTCTATCGTACGGACTAAATATCGATAAATATGCAGTAGAACTGCAGTAGAGATATAGCACAAGCTGACTATTTCATTATTTGTAGTATTATTATTAATTTGAATAGGTCTTGCTGTAGTTAAAAATTGTTCTTTGTCGGTGTTTAACCCTGCTACGTTTCCCCTAAATCTCTAAATTTATCAAATTATTATCTCATAATTTATGCTCTGGAAATTTTAAGAAAATGTAATGAATCAGTGTTATTATTTACGTTTGTTGTTGCTTAACATTCTATTAAAATTTCGCTGTCTATGAGGTTATGAGAGTATGAATTATTACCTCATAAGCAACAACAAACGTTGATAATAAACTGATTTCTTTACGTTTTCTCAAACTTGAACCATTTACTGATTCAAATGAAATACATGATTGGGTAAAAAAAACCCAAAGCTCATAGCAGGGTTAAGAAATAATTTTGTTTAGGAGAACGCTAATACCCAGACAGCACACGTGGCCGCAAAGGCGCCTTTTTCAGGGCGATTTTACGCCTGAACGTCTTACAACCTAATTTGGGCGCCTTTAAGGCGCCTTGTTAGGAGGCGCCTTAAAGGCGCCTGAAAAAGAAGACTAAAAGGCGCCTTTCCGGCGTTAATTCTGGGCGCCTTAAAGGCGCCTGAAAAAAAGGACTAAAAGGCGCCTTTCCGGCGTTAATTTTGGGCGCCTTAAAGGCGCCTGAAAAAGAGGACTAAAAGGCGCCTTTCCGGCGTTAATTCTGGGCGCCTTAAAGGCGCCTGAAAAAGAGGACTAAAAGGCGCCTTTCCGGCGTTAATTCTGGGCGCCTTAAAGGCGCCTGAAAAAGAAGACTAAAAGGCGCCTTTCCGGCGTTAATTCTGGGCGCCTTAAAGGCGCCTGAAAGAAAAGACTAAAAGGCGCCTTTCCGGCGTGCATTCTAGTCGTTTTCTAAAGACGTTTGAAATATACTATAAAGATGCGAAGTATATGTATGTATACGAAATATACTAAATATACTTAAAGAAATCTTTGTCATTCACGCCTCAAAGGTATCTTCAAGATGTTCAAAATAAATGTCGAAATTAATTCTAAAGTTTACGTTCTCAACAGAATGCGTGTGTATTACGAGAAATCTCGTTTTCGTATATCATACACATCGTAGGTGCGGAACTGAGAAACTTCACATATACATAAATATTTGAAAACAAAGAAGTAATGTTAAAAAATTATTATATTATCACGCACACATTTAACAAAAGTGACAATTTGTTCAAAATGTATTTAATAATTGTAAAATATTTGAATTATACCACATATAGTGGTATATATTGATCTAATTGAAAATCATGGATCATATATATAGCTCAGTTTTTTGAAAATTAATCGTTACAGAATGAGTTATAATATTTTAATATGCATTGAAAAAGTATTTTCACAAATATAACATTATACTGATTACATCAACGATCAACGTCTGTAGCAAAGATGGATGCACTGGTACTGCAAGGTTTTATCTCAGTTCAGTTAAGATGGCATGGTCGAGTTCCTGAGAAGGATTGGGTGCCGCCACTCTCTTCGGGGTTTGTTTGTCCGGTGTAGTGCGGAGAAAAACAGAGGAGAAAGAAAAAAATGCCCACGGACTAAAAAAAATATATTATTATAAATAATAGATATTGTTTGTACTGTTGTTTTTTTATTTTTATTTTTTATTTTAAAACGCCTTATGAGCGCCTTATAAGGTCCTGAAAGGCGCCTTATGAGCGCCTTATAAGGTCCTGAAAGGCGCCTTATGAGCGCCTTATAAGATCCTGAAAGGCGCCTTATGAGCGCCTCAGAGGCGCCCTTAATACCAGCGAAAGGCGCCTTTAAGGCCGTTAAAAGGCGCCTTTGAGGCCGTTAAAAGGCGCCTTAAAGGTACCTGAAAGGCGCCTTTCAGGCCCTTAAAAGGCGCCTTAAAGGCGTCGTTTTTGTTCACACAAGGCATTTAGGAGGCGCGAATGAGGCAAAACTAAGGCGTTCGCAGGCGCCTTTAAGGCGCCTTTAAGGCGCCTCAACGCCTGGTTGTAGGCGCCTTTAAGGCGCCTTTTCGGCACCTGTGTGCTGTCTGGGTAATGTCGCGAACTTAAATGCCAACTCAACAAATCCTCCGTTCGAGGAATAGGTCTACAGAGAAGCGCAAGAACACAAAACAACCGAACACGCAGTTTCGATTACGTGCGCTACAAGCTCCCAGAGCATGCGCGATTAACTGACCGAAAACGTGTACGAGGAAGAGATCGATGGTGAATATCGCGCAAGAAAAATTCGCTGAACGCGCAACCTTTCGCACGCCGATTTTCACGCATCCCGATGAAAATTGTGCTCGACAAAACGACGCGAAGCATAGTGGCTCAAAAGCCTGAAAATCCTGGCAAAAGGATCGATGCGTATATTGAAAATTAATATTTAAAAGAAAAAACGTTAAAGGGGGTATTATACATAATATTGTAGCTTCTATTCCACATACTTATAAATCTCTGATTCTGCGACTACTGAATCATCTGTTTGTTTCTCGATTAACCAACAATATTTAAAGTTTTACTGTAATGTACATACATGCGCATGTAATAAAGTAATTAATATAAAATAGTTAATATAAAGTAATATTGTAAACAAAAAATAAAAGTATAACATAGGGTACTCATAAATAACAGCACTTAATTTATGCATATCTACGATCAAGTATTTTTTGAGCTACAAAAATTGTATGTCTGATGATAAATGTCCGTGATTTTTCAAGAAAAGTAAAAAAAATATAGTATAATCCCTTTCTTATATAATGAAATATATATACATATTTTTTAATGATCCAAATATTCTAAAAAAAGATTATACTATATTTTTTACTTTTCTTGAAAAATCACAGACATTTATTGTCAGACATACAATTTAAAAATATAGTATAATCCCTTTCTTATATAATGAAATATATATACATATTTTTTAATGATACAAATATTCTAAAAAAAGATTATACTATATTTTTTTCTTTTCTTGAAAAATCACAGACATTTATTGTCAGACATACAATTTAAAAATATAGTATAATCCTTTTTTTATATAATAAAAAATATATATATTTTTTAATGGTCCAAATATTCTAAAAAAAGATTATACTATATTTTTTACTTTTCTTAAAAGGGTCAATCATATACGTCACCCTAATTGCATGTGCAAAATTCTGTGCATTTGGTCGCACTGCGCGACGCCTCTTATTACTGGGCACCGTGTTTCCCTTAAACGATCTGACAAAAGATTCTCGTCGCACCACAGTGCGAACTTATCTCTTGGCTCCTAGCCGTCTGAATGCTCGCTGCGTTTGTGCACACAGAATGGGACTTGCAGCGTGACACGCGAAACCCGCCACCCTTTTAATTCCATATTATCCGTAGCGAAAGAAAAAAGAACTCCAAGATCCGGTCCCAGGTCGGTTCCCTCAACTTACAGTCCAAGGTCGGAGCGTGTGACACGACCATTGAAACACAATAGATCGTTTTGAGCGGCTACCGCGTGTGTGCAATTAAATTTGATAGAAACGGGCGCGGAAATTCGTAATCGACTTCCCCGCGCGTCTCGAAATTCACGCCGAGAAGAACTCCGCGCCCAACTCGCTGGGACTTCAATTTTCGATACGAGCAGCCGGAACGCGATTCGGTTTCATCGTCAACCGGTGTATTCTCTTCCGTAATTGCGGTGTTGCGCGGGCTGCTTGCTGAAACGGATCGCGCCTTCGTTCGACGGTGTTACATGATCGATTGTCGACGGGAAATGGAAGGCATTCTATCGTCGATAATGCTGTTTCTATGGAACTATCCCAGCAGGGAAGCAAAGCTCTGTTCGAATCGAACAATTGTATCGACGATTTAAAATCGAAGCCCCCGCGCGGTGTGCCAGCTCGGAGATCTTTATCAGTATCACAGCTCGATGCAATTGATCACGCCAGGATACTTTGATTCGATTGTAGAATTTAAAATCGCGAAGAGGAGCGACCAAGCGACCGTAATAAATCGTTCGGAAATTTTCTGCCGTGCGGTCGCGTCCAATTTATATGACAAAAATCAATACCGATGTTCCAAGTGGTACAACCGAGCTTTATTATCCGCAGAAAACAATCTCAACAGCGTCCTCGAACGAACGACCATTAGTATCACGCTGCTCCGCGCGCTAATTACTTAATCCTCTCGCGGGAGACGCGATGCACGTAACGTGGGTCGATTCCTAGCGGATTGCAGAATGATAATTCGCGGCAGGAAAACTCGAACGAGCTTCCAGCACCGTGTACGATTAGATACGAGAGCAATCCGCGGGTCAACTCGCTAGGATATTCGTTTAATAGGAGAGGAACGGGGCAAGGCGACGGCTACGATACGCCGAGGCTGATCCCATTCGCCTTCTTCGTGACTCGCGCCCATTCCGCGCGATCAACTTAAGTAGAATCGGCCAATTTTTCTCTTTGCAACAGACATCATCCTTTTTTGCTCCGTTTACGCGCGTCTTCCAAACGAATTATCCTGTTCATCACGGGGAACGTAATTTTAATTGCATAACGCTGCCGGTTTACCGAACGAGGAGAATTTAATGCGACGATGCTGGGATACTTCAAAAAAACATCTCGTAAACTCAAAACTTCTGTCAATCCATATTTTTCTGGTTAAAAGGTGAAACGACGCATAATCGTATACTAATAAATTGGAATTCGGTTGAAATTTACTTCTTGGATGAAAAAGAAGATTGAAAGTTTTTTTTTTTAAAGAAGTTTTCATGAAAAGAAATAGGAGAGCTTTTTTCTTGAAAAAGTTTTATCTGTTTTGATAACGAAATTTCAATTGTCGTATCAAATAGTACTTCATAGACATCTCCGGCCACGTGTAATATTTGACAAAATTTGTCACCATATGATAAAATTTATGTACGATAATGCCACAGTTCACGTTTATGCAAACACTAAGCAGTGGCTGCAAAAAATAACAATCGACGCGTTTGCCTGGCCAATGAAATCTCCTGATGTTAACGCTATTCAGAATCGTTGAGGATAACTTATACGCGACGTACAGGACAGTAGTCATTGTCAAATTTTAGCTGATACAATAACGAAGAGGATGAATTTATTAATAAACAGTGGTGAGAAACCTATATATGACTGAAAATATTTACATAGTTCTTATTTGTTACTGTAAGAAATTAACAAAAAACAAATTAATGGTTACTGTAAAGGAATGAAACACTATATGAAAATGAAATTTGATATAAATACTTCAATTCTAATAAATTATAAGTTATAATTATATAGTAAATTTAGGTCCAGACCTAACTTTTTATTACGCACTGTATTATGATTTTTCATTTTATTAAATCTTCGGTTTTAACCGTGCTACGTTTCTCCTAAAACTCTGAATTTATAAGAACATTAATTGTTACTATATAATTATTGTGGAACGCAGCGAAATTTTGATGAAATGTTAAGCAACAAGAACGCCGAACTCCCTCAAGTAACAAATAAATTTTTATTTTGGGAACGAAATTGGTTCAAATAACGATAGAGATTTATTTATGACTAACGAATAACTTCGCTGCAAATAAAATTATTATTTGTGTTAGTCACAAACAAATCTTGGAGGTTTATTCGTCATGTTTTATTTGCTATTCAGAATGAAATTTGTCCAACTTTGGTAATATTTTAACTCATTCAAAACATGTTTTTGTTTCATTACTTAGAGATATTCTTTTCATTTCAATGTAAAGGCATACTAATATACACGCTTATTAGTAGGGACCATTACCCTACTTCCTAAAAAAATATACGTTTGTATAAACATCCGCTGTCTAATAATTACAATGATAAGGCTTCTTTTTTTAAATCCTTCGTTCGGAAACAAGCGGAGGAGAAAAAATAAACATACTCGACCATCCACTTAAATAGAATTAATCATTCGTGACTGAATATCCTGTCAAGATTGCATAATATCTCCAGAGCGAGATCCATGCTCGTTTTTTTATCGTCGGGAACGACGCGACGCAGAGTAAATCCAGTGACAGTTACGTCGATGCCATGCTTCCGTTCTTTCAAGCTTTCGAGGACGACCGCGCGAAAAGTAGCAATACTGGCAGCGTGAAATGTCGATAGGATTGCTTGGAAATTTTGAAACACCAAAAGGGCAGAGAATTTTGAACCGCTGCGCGAGCGTGACTCAAGATGTTGCGAAATCGTTCGAATTCCACGTCCAGGTGACGGGAGACACAGGAACGCGCAAATCCGCGCGAGCGAACACGCTTCACGAGAGCAATGGCGCGTGCGAGCAGTCCCGACGATCGATAAATTTAATTACACGCGTCGAGGATGTTCTTTCCCGAGCCGCGGAATCCTGAGTCGGTCGAAATGGTCGTACTCGACCTTCATCGCGAGCAAACGTGCAGAAACGTCGCTGGCCACGTCATTAACGTCACAAATAATGATAAGATAACAAAAGGTGGACGAAATAAATACGCGAGAAGATTCAATTCGACGTATGAACATGTTTATCGCGGTATTTCCAAATACTCGAAATTGTTTCGCGTTGGAAGAACTGAATAAATTAAGTTAAGAATCTAAACAATTCCTGACGCAAAAAGAACGGCTTATTAAATAAAAAAAAAAAAGGTTACGTGCCCTTTAAAGACTATTAAAATATTTTATCGAATATCTCAGGAACTATTAAAGCAAGACTAATGATTGCAATTGCAATTTGTGCGGTTTTTATAAATGTTTTTTAATATAAACAAATTTACAAAAATTGTATTTGTGTAAAAAAATGAAGGATTTTTATATTTTTGGCAAATTTTTTAAAATAAACGTTGAGTTATTTTCATCATTATTTTTACAACCAAACTATATGTATTATATCTAGACAAAAATACGGATAAACTAAACCTAAAAGTTCCAATTGAAACCAAAAAATCCAATTTATCCACTTTTTGTCTAGTTTGAGTGTGCAAAATTCTTCATTTATTTTACACAAATACAATTCTTGTAAATCTGTTCATATAATAAAAATTACCTATAAAAACGTAGAACTTGATGAACAGTTGTCACAGGTATTTCATACTTTCAAAGGGTTCATAACCTTTTTTTTCATTTAATAAACCGTTCTTTTCGCGCCGAGTATTATTTAAATTTTTTATTTTATTTATTTTATTTTCACAATCTTTAGTCATACTTGCATTGGGGGTTAAGAACTTCAGGTACACACACACACAAACATAGGCGTCAAATTTATAACAACCCTTCTTTTTGCGTCGGGGGATAAAAATGATGAGCAAAGAGAAAACAGGCAATTGGCATCAAACGTGATGCAACGCAAATTCATTGTCTCCTCGCATCTCGTAACCCAGTTACCACCAACGTGCAGTTCATTCGAAGCTGTATTTTAATTTGATTCGCGCGTCGATACTCTTCCCTTGAAATTCTTGCGCTTACGTAACGCACTCATAAATAACTAAGAGACTATGAATTTCGAAAATCAAAGTGTAACAGCGCTGGTAATGTTTACAATTGTAGATCATTAGTCGACATCGCCGCGAAGAAACAAATTTTTATTGTTGTACTTTCTACGTCTATGAAACGTCGACGTTTCGAGCGAAAGCATCGCCGAAAAACGGGAAAGGATCGAAAATTAAGAGCGCGCGTACTTAATGGTGTGAAGATCGTGTTGAGATCGTTAGAAGTCGAAGACGGTTGCGTAGAGAGCGTTTAACAAAGGGGACAGGAAAAAGGAAGCCCTTCCTTTCGCGTAACGATTATCTAAGGCGTCCCGTGTGTCATACTACAGCAGCATTTTATGTAACACGACTCGTATGATCGCGATCCTCTTTCGCCGGCGTGACCGACACATAGGGAGGCTCAAAGATGGCCTCTCCTGTCGTACGCTCATCAAATTTAACTGTGCGCCGCCGTTCAAACGGACAGGCTTCCTTCTGACCGCGTTCCCAGACGATGCTTTCGTTCGAGGACAAAAGGAAGTACAGTTCTGGGTACTCACGATAACGACGTGTGCTATAATATCCCGGTGATCCGCTTCCAGGTACTCCTGTATCCACGACAAACCCACCACCTGATTCCAAAACTTTCGAGATTAGGGCACGCGTTTTACTGGCCGAATTTACTGTACAATCGTCTTCCCTTGAACGAGAACGGAGCGACGCGCGGTCTGCGATTCAAAGACAACGAGAACACTGTGTCAAAGCGAGGACCGCGTAAACAGTACGCGAAACACCCGGTTCACCCGCAAATTCGATCGGTCGCGATCAGTTGTCGTAAACACTGGCCGCCATGCTCTCTCAGCACCTGTCAATATCACCGCACACCGTCGCCATCTTGCGGGAATCGCGTGAGCGCGGTTGTAGAGCCATCTGGTAATATTCACTGAGACTATTTTATCTCTCTTACAGAATTATGTATGTACAGCAGAATTTCCATTATCCGTATCAGAATTGTCTGCAATTTTCACATTTTCGGGATTACAATTATTAAATACACTAGATTTAAGGAGTAGGACTTCGATTAAAACTTGAACTATGATTTAATAATAATGTGGTAACTATATTAGCATTTTTATGTCGCAAATATTGAGTCGGATAATCGAGGTTCTACTATACCACAAATTGGAAATTTATGTATTGACCTAACAGAAAAAATACACTGAAACACAAATGATGATTATTTTCTCTATGTTTCGATCTTGGCAGTCTCAATTTTAGTTTTCTGATTTAGCAACGTTAAACCATAGAAAAACATGGAATATGGACCGTATACAGGCTAAAATAATTAACTCCACTTTTTAAATTTTACTGCCAGCGCATTTGATACAGTATTGTGACAATAAAGTTTTAATGAATCGAGGATGTGGAGTTAATCGATTTGACCTGTAAACAGCTTGTATAAGATAGACGTGACCACTAAACGATTCGTGTACGACAAGAAAAATAATGCCACTAATTTTGATTTATGCATTTCCTGTTACTTATTTACCTGGTATTAGAATCACATAAGGTCTTCTGAAACAAGCAAGTTTTG
This sequence comes from Perdita meconis, assembly GCA_030770465.2. Taxonomy (NCBI): domain Eukaryota; kingdom Metazoa; phylum Arthropoda; class Insecta; order Hymenoptera; family Andrenidae; genus Perdita; species Perdita meconis. The sequence goes on from JASKOS020000007.1 coordinate 8,353,615, forward strand.
TTCGCCACTAGATGGAGCTGAGATCCAGTCTATTTTTCATATCGTTTTTATAATTTTTTTATGAGTTTTTAACAACAAATAAACAACTTTTACAAAAATTCGAGGACTGCGGAATAATCTTTAGGGCATATATAAATATTGTAAACCTTCCAATTACGAAAAGAGTATGTAAATATGTATGCTCTTTATTCTCAAATACATGACAAGGCCTCGTAATTTCTATGCTTTTAGTTAAAACATACTAAGGATACTACTAAAAGATACTAATAAGGAGAGGTCGCAGTCAGTGGGTCATCGATTTTGACGAAACTTTTTCTGGTGAATCTAAAGCAAAAATAAGCCGACACGTGTCCGGCCGTTTTTGTCAATACACATTATTTAAAAAGATATAATTTTTTTTTATTTCATATTTAATTCTGTCGAGTCACTTAAATAACGAATTTTTTTTCTGTTTTGATTTTTTTTATTAATATATTTAAATAGTTTTACACGTTGTTTCTTCTTAAAATGTTTTAAAATTATTTTATTAATTTTTCCTTTCTTTTCATTCTTCAGAAAAATAAAAAAATTCATTTTTTTAAATAATTTCTAAAAATTTTAACAAGAAACAACGTGTAAAATTACTTTGGTTATAAAGGCAATAGAAAACTTTAGGGTTCCTTATTCGAATTTTTCTTCTTTATTAGAGCAATTATTCGGGAAATATGAAATTTTATTTTTAAAAATGTGTGAAATCTCCATAGTTCCACTCAACGCAGTGCTTTATTTACAGGTATTTGCACGACTTTAACAAAATATTTGATATATTAATAATGCGTATTACCACCATTTTTGCGAATCACTTCAAATACCCAATCATTCATGGTTAGAACTAACTTTTGTATTGTCGTATCTTTTATGCTAGCCCACGTTTTTTTATACTACCTTTCAGTTCTTTAATCGTCGAATATTCTTTCCCGTTTTCATATACAATGTTGACTAGAAGAACAGCTGGGTTTCAGAACCGAGCGCAGCCCTTTTTCGAGTAGGGTTCGATCTCAGGCACGACGGAACAAGGAAACTCACACCGGCGAAGAAGTGATGAAGACAGACAAATCCCTTTTTCGAATCAAACGCAGGCGTCGTTCTTCGAATCAACACTGTAAGATTGTGCTTATATCGGAACAGTACTGTACCTTGCGAGCTAGTATTCCCCAAAGATTTTCGATGGCATTAAGGTCCGGTGAACGAGCAGGCCAATGCAATAATTGGATATCTTTTTCTTGGAACCATTGGTTTGATAAATTAGAAGTATGAATAGCTGTGTTATCTTGTTGAAAAAACATCTTCCAGGAGTTCTACATAGTTTTTAGAATTCATCCTGGTTGATATCCAGCATATCAGTGCTTTTACCCGAATAGCAAGGATTGCAATATTCCCAACGTTGCAGGAATATCCTTGCGACGTTGCAGAATAAATATTGAGTAGGAATATTGTGGCAATTTTACCGTAGTATTGCAACATAATTATAGTACGCAAAATTAGAACATCGCATTTATTTCAAGATGTGACTTCCCTATGACTAATTATAAATGAAACATTTTTATATTGATTCTACTGTTTTAAATCCATAGTTATAGTACTGATACATAGAAAACTTTCACAATTTCCCTTATTCCAATATTCCAATATGTTTTTTAAAAAATTAGCTTATAAGAACTCACCCTAAAAAACTAACAGAAATGAAACTTAATAAAATTGCTTGTAGATATTACAAGTTCCAACAATTTACTTAGACACTCGAATTTCTATTCGATTTAATATTAAAATACGAAACCACGTATCTTTGAAAATTGACAACAAATTAAAAATCAGGCAGTACCCTGTAATTTCGAAAATCATCACAGTCCTTCTTTATTTCAACATCTTTATACAATGTATTGAGGGAGATCGATGGAATTTGGATTGTATGATCCCCCGAGAAACAATCCAGCTTTTGTTTGAAACATTTTACTGTCGGGGAGTGTGAATGGACGTAGTACTATCATAAAATGGCAGGATTTATATCTTAAAATATATGCATATTGTTTATTATTGACATTCGAAGCGTGTATGTTAGTGTTAATACAAACAAGGATTGTCACATGTTCGATAATAAATTAAGAGTACGATGATAAGGAGAATAGTTATAATATGAACACACATCACATATCAGAGGGAAGATATAAAAGCTAAATATATCCTTACAATTAGAATAAAGGTATAACCTGGAACTATCGAGTCACCGTAGCAAATAGCGCTAAACAAAATGATACAAGGATGATGGAGTAACTAATAATAATAATAACACTACAATAAATAAGAATGATTCAACCGGCGATAATACGTGGGCGAAGATAAAACGAAGTAGCTAAGAAACTACAGTCTTGATTCAATCGGTGATCGAACGAACGATTTCTACAAGAATTCGTCGATCAATCAACCATTGGAAAATGGTCGATTGTGGGGAAACAATAATCTCCTTTACGGTCGACCCGAAGGCGTCATGCCCCGAGTTTTAACTAACGAGATACTCGTTTTATAAACGTTGCTCTTCTTAAAAAAAGATATTTTACATTACATTTTCATAGAGGTTCATCAGTTTCATCGAATTTCACGTCAAGATCAACGGATGCGCGATCGAACCTTGTAAAGTCGGGTAATATTTTTCGATCGTGGCAAGATCTTACTCAAAGATCGATCAACTACGAAGAAACTTGATCTGATCATTTTCTTTTGTTTCAATTTTTACTGTAATTCGTCTTGAAATTGTAAACTTTCAGAAGAATACTTGCCAACAAAAATATCGACGCAGATGGATATCGATCTATCTAGTACAAATAATTCTTAGGCTCCTCCGTCGGTTGGCCACACACTCCGTGGTATTTCTTGGTAACTAGGCTTCGACTGCGACAGTTTTCGATTTCTAGGAAACACTCGTTGCTGTAGGTCATCCCGTCCGTGCCGCAAACAGGGTCGTAGTAGGGAGGGCAGATCTTTTGACATCCGCGAAAGAGAAAGCCTTGGACGCATCTCTTCATCGGCACTACGTACACGTGTTTCCTGAACAATTGCAATTTTTTATTATTTGGTGATGATTTCAAAATGTTTATAGCAAGGTGAATTGCATGAATGATTCACTGGGTATTTATGTAAAATACAATGTTTAAGAACGCATATAATGACTTGAAACATGAACAACAACATACAGGGTGTTCAGCAAGTCCGGAAACGGTCAAATATTTTGAAAACGGAACATTTTTGAGAAAACTGTTTTAGAGCAATGTTTTAAGGTTTTAAAAATTCTATTGAGCGTTCGTATTCGTTCAACTTTTAGTGAAGAGGTCAAGGTCACGTCAAGGTCAACATGATTTTTTTTAAATGGAATACCCCATTTTTCATCAATAAACTCGACTGTTTTATTCAAGCATCAGTTTTATTCCAGACCAAACTCTGTTTCGAATGTTCACGTCCTAAATTTGCTGCTCAAACTTTCCGGTTTCCGTAGTTGTCTAAGCCAGTGTTCTTCAACCCGTGGTCCGCGGACCGGAGCCGGTCCGTGAAAATTTTCTGCCGGTACATGGAAAGCTTCTGTCGATCCGTGAAAAGTTTCTACCGGTCCGTGAAAATTTTCTGTCGGTCCGTGGAAAGTACAATATCTGTCGGTCCGTGAAAATTTTTTGCCGGCCCGTGGAAAGTATCTGTCGGTCCGTGAAAAGTTTCTACCGGTCCATGAAAATTTTCTGTCGGTCCGTGGAAAGTATCTGTCGGTCCGTGAAAAGTTTCTACCGGTCCATGAAAATTTTCTGTCGGTCCGTGGAAAGTATCTGTCGGTCCGTGAAAAGTTTCTACCGGTCCGTGAAAATTTTCTGTCGGTCCGTGGAAAATTTCACCCGAATCATCTAGTCGCTATATATTTGGGCACTATATTGTTGCGACACGAGCGAAACACAGCACGTGACGAGTGTAGATAAAAAATGAACGGTCGTTGAAGTATTGTATCAGTATTTTATCATTTCGTTTGTCGATGACACGTGAGAAGTTTTTATTTTATCTTATAGCTTTTTAGTATTGTGTTGTGGTATTTCGGAAAACAAGTTATTTCTTTTGTAAAATTGGAAACCCTATAAAATGGAGACAGAAAAAGTTAAACTATAAAATCTTTTGAGGCGGCTGCATGCATATCCGGGCGTTCGGATATGTATGTCCAGACCTTTAAGCTTCTTTAGTAGAAGCAAGGAAATTATTCAAGAGAACAGTAGTGATGCTAACGAAAATATGCGAAGTACTACCTAATGCTTCCAGTTTACAATAGCTTTTGTTTCTTTTTTAGCCATCGGTCGATCCGCGAAATATTCCTGCTATTTTCACCGGTCCGCAAGTGCAAAACGGTTGAAGAACGCTAGTCTAAGCTCCAGAAACTTGGTACGATTCTTCCCCGTGTCCTAATATTTGCATACGACTATCGCCTCGCGTGAGAAAACAGACAAACGCGAGAAGGAGATATAATTTGAAACACAATCGTCGCTTACCCGCAATTGTCCCTCTTCATCTCGCACTCGTTGCGATAGAGTTTGTTGTCGGAACCGCAAACAAACTGGCGTTCTCCGCTACAGATCTGGTTGCAAAGTGCGGTAGTGCGACAATGTTGCGCTGGAACTTGAACCACCCTCTGACCGCACGTCTCACGCCGCAGATGGCAAAGGGACCTGAGTGCATAAACGATGCGTGAAGCCTCGGTCCTTGATTCTTAACCCCGAAGCGATCGCTCGAATAATAGAAGGTTGCTCGGCGGATCGTGAATCACGATCAACTTTGAAACCTTAGCGGCGGGCATCACGCTACCCAAATAACGCTTTTAATCACCTGTAAACGTTGCCGTCGCTACCACAAACTGGTTCCTCGAGCACGTCGCTGCAGTCTTCGGGGCAGTGTTCGGTCTCCTTCAAGGTCGTGCACTCGCCGACGTGAGCCAATTGAATGCCTTTTCTGCAACGCGACAGTAACGATAAGGGTTAACGTGTGGTTAACATAGGAAATGCAATTATAATTGGTAATTGCTTCCTGTATACTCTACAGGAAATTGTTATGCTCGCTCTTTCTCGAAGAGTATTAGAACCATAGACATACAGGATGTAACAAAAATGTTGCAGTTCGTTGAAAGGGGTGATTCCTTAGGTGATTTTAAATAACTTTTTCCTTAGCGAAAATGTTAGGTGGGGCTTTGTTAACGAGTTATTAACGAAAAACACCAACCAATAGAGGCACGAATACAGTGGATGAATTTTAGCGCGGGCTCCAGCGGTGAGCAGCACTGGCCCGCCACCGTCCGCGCCATCATTAATCCGCTGTACTCGCTCCTCGATTGGTTGGTGTTTTTCGTTAATAACTCGTTAACAAAGCCCCACCTAACATTTTCGCTAAAGAAAAAGTTATTTAAAATCACCTAAGGAATCACCCCTTTCAAGGAACTGCAACATTTTTGTTACACCCTGTATAAGAAGAGACTGCGCAGCACGGGAAAAGCGAACGTCCCAACTTTAAGGTACGTGTTGCTCTCGAGAGCATTTTTCGCAACTGGACACTATTGTGAGAGCAACTGTCTGCGATCGTCATTTATAACTATCATGTCATATAACTATCAGACAACTACCTGTTTCGTATTGTAATAGAAGCTGTGGCGAGAGCTAATAAGAATATCCGGAAGATTATAGGGGAAATGTGTCTAAAATGATCCTCCTAAGGTTTAATTCATGTAAAACATGCAACAGCATATTATTTAAATAAAAGTAAAGTAGTTTTTGCAAGTTAGTACATCTGTCTTATCACTCACTGAGTATTTTATAAAAAAGCTTCAACAGCTACATTAGAAAAAGATAACAAGTCCTCCCAAAGCATCTACAGCATTCTCTCGCTATAAACTCGCTGTTTTCGTCGCTTCATCGAACAATAGTATGTGTAAGGCACATGTTCGTGAAGATAATGGAATAATGGAATCGATAGCTTTTTGTACGTCGTCAATGATAACAGTGAAATTGAAGAGTGGCTCGATAAAGCGACGAAAACGGCGAGCTTATAGCGAGAGAATACTATAACTCTTTCTAAAATTGAGACGTCGGCTTCAGCCGAACGCGCAGTCTACAGTTGTCTATGTATATCTGTAACTAAAACGAGGCTACGTAAAAAAGAGGAACTTACAGACACACCGCCACGTTCAGGTGACACTGGTTCGGGTAAGTGTTTGCGTCGCTACCACAGACCGGGTCCACGTCGCTGCCGCATCTCTGCTGCTGCTTCATACACTTGGTCAAACGGGACCGACATTTTTCGAAATCCACCACCGTCACTTTTCTTCTCGCCTGCCTGCAAACAGTCAAAGGCGACGAAGGACAATGATCGATCGACCGCGTTCATCGAATCAATGAGCTCGATGACTAACCCGCAATTCAGCATCTGCATTTCGCACTCGTTCCTGTATATGCTGCCGTCCGAACCGCAGGTCGCCGCTTCCGGCTCGTCCTTGCAGTCCAAGGGGCAGGCATTCGCCTGGCTGCCGGACGTTCGCTCTCGAGACACGCAGAACGACATGGGCACCTCAAACACGTGCTTGCTGGACGATGGAACGCGATGAGTCAGAGGCGAATCCGCGCAGGATTCTGCGCCGGTGATTTGCAAGTGGTGTAAGTAATGCATATTTCGTTTCTAGATATTTCGACCTTTGCGTTTGAGTTTATTGAAAAACATTTTTCTATTATGGAATCGAATGTTTTGTAAATATGATTTTCTAGCTTGAAATTTATACAGGGTGTAACACAAATGTTGTAGATCCTTGAAAGGGGGATCCCATTGACCCCCCATTGATCACTCCATGCGAAATCGGACACTTTTTGGAGTGCCATTTCAAACTTTCATCAAATTTGGATTTTCCTTAGTCAAAATGTCCTCAGAGGCTTTGTTAAAAAGATATTGATAAAAGTCCTGGACTATTTTTTCTTCACAATTCTTGCAAATTCTTGCTCTCTCACAAAAAAACTATGACTTACGCCACCATCAAGATAAACATGAAACTTTCATGGATAAATATGAAAGTAACATCATCATGTTATTTGGGAAAAATTTGTCTGTTGCATGAAGGCGTATCTACACCCAGAGAACGAGCGCAGAAGATGCAGCCCCGATTTATCGATGCTGATTCGTTTCTTTGATATACAAATGAATGGCTGTCGCAGTTTTCTGACGTTCATTTGAGCTGGTTCGTCAGTGTTCGTTCGCGCTCGTGTGCTAGATGCAAATACACTTTTTATACGACAATATAGATCGATGTAATATAAAACAAGCTAAAACCTCAATTTTCTTTTGGCTTCTTGAATTACACTTTCATAATCACCGGCACAGTTATATTCTATAAGGTTCGAGCCTACTCACCCACAGTTTTTCGCTCGCATTTTACAGGTGTTTGAGTAGAGGATGCCGTCGCTGCCACAGGCAGGTTTGGCACCGCGCCAACAGGATTCGCGGCAGTGTCTCGTCGTTTGACAGTGCTTCTTGTTCGTGCGCACGACCCCTTGCCTGCAACGAGGAAAAACCGTCGAGTCGTGGAAAACCCTAGACGATTGTCCTGTTTCTTCTACGCGATTGAAACCGACGTTCGATCGGTCGAAGCGCCCGGTCACACGAGCGACGACCATCAAATTTTACGTCCATGATCGTTAGCGAAGGATGACAAACGCTACGACGACCGACAACCGGCAACCGCCAACTAATCAGCACGAGCCTCATTGCATTATAGATATTTGTATCAGACTGGTCACACGACAGTCGATTTCTCGATTTGTCGTCCGTTTTACTAAATTTCATTTATAATGGACATCGAAATTTTGATATCCGAGGTCAAGAAACACCCCATTTTACGACTCGCCTTATGAAAATTTACAATACACCTTAGTGTAACATTTCTTCTGGTGGAAATTTAATGAATGAATCATCAAATAATGTGTTAGAATTTACAAATTCAACATCAAACAGTCGGAATAACCCGATATAACTGTTTCTACTTTTCGCAATTAGATCACGTAGCGGCAATAAGTAAATACCAATGCATACGAGCCAATTATCAGTCAAATTGCAGTTGCATTGTAGCAATGGACGAACGACCTTACTGTATCAAGTAATTCATCGCACAATGATTTGGACTTTGGACATATGAAAATAATTAAAAAACTTCGTATCATCACTTCGAAGTTTACTGTAAAGCGTATAAAATGCGCTTTGTAATAACTAAGGGTGTGCTTGTAATAACTCGGGTCGGGTTAGGATCCCGAAAGTTTGTCCACACAAAAATATTCGGGTACCCGCTGCACTTAATTCAGTACATAACTTTTCAGTCTGGTTTTCTACTTAAACTTTTAAATTATAATTTTGCTTTGTGTACTGTTATATACTAAATTAAGCGTCGAGTCCCTGATTAAAAATTGGGTCCCGAATCGAAAATCGGGTACAAATTGAAAATGGGGTCCCGAAATGACGGGTACCCGAAAATATTTATGTGTCGACAAACTTTCAGGATCCGAACCTGTAATTTCGGGAACTCGAGCCTAAACCGAATGTTTATGATACCCGAATACCCGAAATTTTCGGGTACCTGAAGTCAAAGTCGAGTCGGGTAGTGCTCGGGTCGGGTGGTTCCTCAATCTGATTTTATACGCCTATTTATACCTGATTTTTTGTCACCGATAATAACATCAATATTGTAAATACAATTTAATACAATAAAGAATGAAGAAAGAGCAATATCTGATTAAAAAATTATCCGACCCGCGTCATAATATTCAGGTTCCCGACCCGACCCGAGCACTAGCACTACCCTACCCGATTTCGACTTCGGGTACCCGAGTATCACCAATTTTCGGGTCCCGACCCGACCGGAACCCGTAATTTCGGGTACCCGCCCACCCATAGTAATAACTAGACTGCGGAAGTTTATACAAATACACATTTTCAAAACCGTAGAAAAAGATAATCAACTTAAATACAAGTGTCAGTACCTTCTAAATATTTTAACATGTGTTTTCTTTTCTATATTTCATGTGCTTTTACATCTATACACATCGTTCTACGTTTTAGCTCATTCAAAATCGCTATAAATGCATAAACTTCCGCAGTCTAGTAATAACCTTATGTCAGGGGTGACGAACAGGCGGCTCGCGAGCCAGTGTGGTTTGCAGCCCCGCACTCCTCAACTCGCTAACATCCCCATTTAACTGGTAGTAGGGGCACTCTGGCTCTCGACGGTAAAGAAGTTCATCACCCCTGCCTTATGTTATTCATAGGGCGCACCCAATATTTTCTCTTGTTGCGTTTACATTTGGAAAATACATGGTATAAAAGTATAAAGAAAAATTGTGACTTCAGTGTCATCTATCTTATTTGCACGTTTACGGGCGACAAAGCAAACGTTCATGTGACCACAGTTTCAATGTCCGCTGCAACGTCTGTCATTTTGTCGCTCGTATGAGCGGGCTCTAAAAGAGCCGTCGACGTACCCGCAGGTGAGCAGTTTCATTTGGCACGTGGACTTGTAGACGTTCCCGTCGCTGCCGCAGATCGGTCCATCGAGCGGCGCGAAGTCGCAGGACACCGGACAATTCTCCCTGTGGGCGGAAATGTTGTTGCAGGGTCCCAGGTGCGACAGCTCGATGCCGACTCTACAGATCTCGACCCTGAGCATGCACTTGTTCAGGTACGTGCGCCCGTCAGTGCCGCACACCGGATCCTGATCGCCCGGGCAACGATGCTCGCACTTGCTACCGGATGACCTCAGGCAAGCCGTCTTCTCCGTATTCACGGTCACGCCTATGCAATTTGTGAGCCAACGATAATTACATCGGCGGTCGATAGTCCGACTAGCGACTTGGATGAGCGAAACCCGCCGCGTCGCGTCCGACGCTAATAGGTAATCATTAAACGATGGATCGTAGCTCATAACGCACGAACGAAGCGTCTCGAAGCTGCGAAGCAGCTGTACAATAGCCGCAAAGCGCAACGCGTACGAGCGGCGAGTCGCATTGTAATTCTAATTATTATGGTTGAAAGTGGCTGCTTACCCTTTCCACACATCTTCTTCCGCATTTCGCACTGCGAGGCGTAGATCACTCCGTCGCTACCGCACACTGGCTCTCCGCTTGGCGGACATATTCGAGGACACGCGCCGGTCGCGAAATCTGCAACAGAAATCGGGACGAGAAAGCGTGAACAAATGCTACGACCGAACCCGTTAATGAAGAAATAATAACGACCTCGTCGACGCTAGATAGATTAATCGCGCGGAACAAAACATCGCGCGGCTTCTTTATTGCAACGAACAATCCTTCCAATGATCAAACGAAATAGCCTGTACTGTTACTTTATTTTACGGCGAGTCATCCAGGCGAGTGCGATATTCTATAAATCTCGAACTGGCGAATGACGCAATCTCAACGATAAAGCAAATGTAGAATCAACGCGAATATCAGCGGTGTAAAGGAGGAATCGCACGGCATGTGATATGGATGGTCGTGATACGTCTTGATAATGGCACAACGGCCACGCTTGAGACTCGGGAAGTCGGTATACATTATTGAAAGAAATGTTCCTCATTTAAATGAAATTTATGTGAAAGAAATTGTTTATAAATAGACTGCGGATGCATTTATGGCGATTTTCAATGTACAAAAATGTACAAGAATGTTCAGAGCGTCGAAGGAATCGCCAAGGAATTAGAAACAAGGTAATTTATTGCAATGACAGGCCGCAATCGAAAAACGACGCGATGCGCCGGCGCGTCGGTCCAGCTTCAACCGTGGAGGGTTAAAAATAATCGAGGAAGAAGGTACTCGCGAGATCGCTTCGGCGCGACCTTTTTCAGGGGAACGATGTAACGTTAAACCACGAGATTCTGTCGAAACTTTAATTGCTTCCTGCTGACCCTCCTTGCGGATATCTGCGCGCGGGTACGGGTCCGCGCGAGCCGGTCTCGGTCCAGTGATCGCCGGGTCAACAGCACGCACACACCGTCGGGATTTACTGCGGTCGTATCGCGCACTGGCTCGCATAATATGTAACAAATTATAAAATCGAAGGGTACAGTTAAAGATAACCGCGACGAGGCGCGGTTCCGATACGCGGACACCGTTCGAGGAATAATTTAACCGCGGCTTGATCACGCGACTAATCACCAACAAGATGCACAGCGAACGCATCCTTCGCCGTATAAATTCAACCTGCCGCATCTCCGCCGCGAGATAACCTGACCTCCGCGCGCAACAGAAACCTGCAACCTGACCACCGCGCCGCGTCAAAGGAACAATACGATCTTAAGCTACGATTACCTTCTTTTCTCTTTCTCTCTCTACTGTGACACGATCGGTTATCTAGGATCGGAGTCACGCATCGCGCGATGCTCGGGAACAGAACAGAACCGCGTTCCGTCGCGCGGCGGGCTGTTTCAATAAACTAGTGAATTATCATAGGAAATCAAAACCAGTTATAAAGAAGAATGGAACAGAATATGTTCGACCACTGCATTGAGAGAAAAAATGAGAGAAATTTTACTACATTTTCTACTAAAACGGCAGGATTGGTGGAAGTGTTAGGTTTTTACTACTATACCAGTGTATTTAGTAATATTTGGTTCTGAAGACTTGGTAAAAACTACAACCTAGTGTGTTGATTTTTACTACACGAATGTAGCAAAATTGGAACTTTCGCTCAAACTAAAAAGAGTTTTTCTTTATGGAAAATACTGACGGGGGTATTGTGCTTGGTGACGGGGAAGGGGCGAGGTGTATGATAGATAAGAGAATTATTATTGGGTATACAAAGTGTTGACGACTGGAGGAGGAAAAAGTTTGAGATGGAACAAGAGAGGAGAAGGGGGCCACTGCGATTTTCGTTTTGGACCATCGGATCAACGAGGACTTGTTTTTCATTATTTCAGTAGACCTATGCTGACGGACTCGCGCTTGAGCTATGGAAGATTATTTCGGAATCGGAACTTGTCTTATATATGAACAGGGCTAGGATCAAGCACCAGCGAGAAAGACGATTATTACGAGAACACTCTAGCGGAAGCCCTATGAAACTAGGCCTATGCTCAGTAACTGCTAACGGCCCGTAACAAAATCTATGTCAGAAAATAAATTTTTCCAATATTAACTATACCATTTTTTGGACGTTTATGTGATATTCATTGAAAGGCATTGAAAAGACAATGCTTAAATCCAATCAAATTGAGGTTATGTCACGAGACGCCACTTCTTTCCGAAGCGTAGATGTCGCTGTGTATTACAGCCTTCCGTAAATTTTAATGTGGTAGAAACGAATGCATTTCATGATATCCTGCTTCTTTACTACGCAATGTAGTAATTTTCCCTCCATTATTTTTCTCAGTGTGACAGAACAAAAATCCATGAATTCAAAGATCATTCGAAACACATCAAAAAGTCCTATGCACTTTTATCACAAGCTCTTTGCTTCTGCTTCGCGAAATTGTTAATAAACAGACACACTGCATACGTGTCGGCTCGTAAACGATTTTTTTTAGAGGAAATGGATCTCTCTCCGGCTACTTTCGTGTAACGATCCAGCCTCGGCTCCTCGGGATACAATTTGTCGGAATCTCGTACGATCAGAGAGTCGGGCGACCGATCTAGTTTCCCTGTGGGCTCGATAATTCATAGCCAGCCTGAATCCAAGAATCTGGGCATCGAATTCACAATGTGAACGTGATACATCGATACGGTATTGTAATACGAGGGCTCGGCTCTTCCTGCTAGGCACGCACTACTCAAAGATGCCGCGAACACCGCCGCTATTACAGCCTTTCTCCGCGTAATAATCGAGTTAGCCTTTCTTCTCCTTCCGCCTCTTCGCGGGGAGCCAGAAGCGAGAACGGCAGCGGCCGACACCGCTAATAATCGAACGGGAGACGAGATAAGCGTTAGCCGAGTTTACGAGCCTCGGTAATTACGCCGATTAGGATTTATCGATCGGCCTGTATCGGGCGATACTCCTTGCATCCTTCTTGTATCCTCCGTCTGGCGACGATATCTAAATTGAATTTCCGTTCAACGGCGATAGACGTTCACGCGTTTGAATATCGATCGATCGGCCGGCGGAGATCGTCGGACGCCATTTGCCAAGATGTCTCGCGGAAAAAACTTCGTTCGACTCGGTGCGTTTTACTTAAACCTTTCGTATCCCTGGATGAGATATCTCGCGACTTGGTATTAGCCGATTAACACCATTGACGAAATATCTCGCGACGGTGCAATGTGTTCCACGGATTTTATAAAATTCTAAAGAAAATTCAAGGAATTTCAGGAAAAATTCAAGAAAATTCTAGGAATTTCAAGGAATTTTTTAATCTTTGGAATATTCAAAGGATTTCAGGAAAATTTAAAGAATTTCAGGGAATTTCATGAAAAATTAGGGAAGCTTCAAGGTATTTCAAGAGAATCTGAGGAAAATTAAGAAAATTCAAGGAATTTCAATAACAATTCAATTTTTTATGGATTCGGATAAGTGATTTTATGAAGTTTCCTTATAGTTTCTTCAATTTTCTTAAAATTCATATAATTTTCTTCAAATTTTCCTGAAATTCCTTGAAATATTTTGGTTGTCCTCCATTTTCCTGAAATTTGTTTGAATTTTATTGACTTCCTCAATTTCTCTACAAATTCCTAAAAAATTCTTCGTTTCCTTAAATTTTCTCAGAACACCTTAAATTTTCTTAAGGTTCCATAAATCTTCTTTACATTGCTTCGATTTTCTTGATTACTCTTAAATTTTCTCAGTTCCCTAAATTTTATTGATTTCCTTTAATTTTCTAGAAATTCGTCGAATTTTCTTCATTTTCCTTATATTCACGTAAAATTCCTCAAACTTTCTTCAAATTGCTTGAACATTCTCGATTTTCCTCAAATTTCCTTGAAATTTCTAGAATTTTCTTGATTTCCTTGAAACTTCTTGAATTTCCTAATAATTCCTTCAATTTCTTTGAAACTTGTTGAATTTCCTTGAAATTTATTGATGTTCCTTTAGTTTTTTAAACATTCCTCGAATATTCTTAATTTTCTTTAAATATTCTTCTTAATTTTCCTCTGATTCTCTTGAAATTTTCCTAAATTTTCTTTAAATGCCCTGAAATTCCTAGAATTTTCTTTAAACTTTCTTAAAATTCTCAGAACGTATCAAGTCGCGAGACATTTCGTCGAAAGCGTGAATCGGCCAGCACCAGGTCGCGAGATATCTCGTAAAGGGAAACGAAAGGGTTAAATAGCGAATCTGCGTTCTGGTAAACGGTTACGCACGGCCAAAGCCTGCACCGAGATGCGAGGCGGTCGTGCATGTGGCCGCGCAGAAGAAAGCGAGAGGAAGAGAGAAGACGGGAGTTGGATTCTTCCACGAGCGGACGTCAGTTGGCCAAGTGGACGCGCGATTAGCGCGTTGACGGTCGACAGAAGGAGGTGTCCGTCACTCCCACGAGCGCGATTAAGTGAATCAATTATGCCAACGAGGGAGGACGTCTGGCCGGGAGGGCGATTGGCGAACAATGCAGATCGAATTATATCCCCGTTGGAATCGTGCGCGCAGCAGCTCCGTTCGCCGCGTCGAGTCGCGTCGCTCGCTCTGCTCACGCGCGCGCGCGCGCCTGCATGCATGCCGCGGGATGCACAATAGATGCACGCCACTTGAGCGAGCGCGAAGAGAAAGAGAGGAGGAGAGGAAAAAATCTGTGACAGGAGCGAAGGGGAAGGGAAATATGCGGGTCGGTGAACCACGGCAAGGATGTGCCGCTGCTCTTTCGATTTTTATCCACGAAACGAGGACCCGGCGCGGAGAAAGGGAGGAGAAGAACACGAGGAGGAACTGGCATCGCGGAGATCGATAACAGAGAAATAAGGATCTGTTTAACGAACCGGAACGATTTGATAGGAATAACCCGTGGCTCATAAATAAAATGAACAATGTGCCGGAGACCGCGTGTCTTTTCTTCTTGTTTCCGACCGTGCCGCTATTCCAGGAGACACGGGCGGAGAAAGCGGCAGGTCGGATTGGCCGGGATCGACACAGTGCTCGCACGATAAACTGATCGATGCCAGCGAATGATAATTAAGGTGTGGAAATAAGGTTCTCGTCTCGGTTCGATTCTTTTTATAATGTTTATTAATCACTTGATTGGAGTTTTTGATTACTGCAAACATTTATTGTACGCTGAAGACCTTAAAATCTTCAATAGGATCTCAAACGTCTCATTGTCAGATTCAATAGACTTACAAAATGATCTGCGATTTGAGGCATGGCGCAACGACAAGTAAAAAGTGTTTCATTCTAAGATCGTTCAGAAGCAGAACGTAGATTATATTTCCATATACTATACATGGCACTATTTTGCAGCAGATTTCTGATGTTTGCTGCTTGGGGGTTACTGATTATTCATAATTATGTTTTAATTAGCTTTTACCCGCGACTTCACCTGCGTGGAGTTCGTTTTACAAGTTCGCCAATTTCTAATCTGTTGAATATGATTGAACTGAACTTTTCATATTCATACCAATTTGGAGATTTGAGGCTTTTACGGGGTTAAAACAAAAGCCAAAATTATATTTAAAGAAAGAGTATGGAAAAGAAACCTGACACTACAACTTATAATTAAACTAAACAAAAACTAACTCAAGACTCCAAATTATAAATCAAACATTTAACAAAGACCATATCACGATTCAAAATCAGAAATCAAGAATCAAGCACAAAACGTCAAATAAAGTAGTAGCTCCGTAAGTTAAAAAGTCGTAGTAATCTACAGTTTTTATAAGTCTTGCCGGCTTAAAACATCATCACTTATACATATATTCTAATGCAAATGAAATCATATCGCCTTATAAAATACTGTCAGCATCATCTAGGGACAATTTCATGAAACTGTCTTACCCTATGAAATATTATATTGCCGTTATTTTTGTCGTCTTTTCAAAATTTTTTAAATATATTATTTTATTAATCGACTGTTTAATTAATTTTATTGAATTATTAATGTTTGATACTTAAGTTTTTTTGGTATTTTAATCTAATAAATTTCTGTATCTTGTATTTTTAGTTGCTAATTTATATCAAAGTCAAACACAATCATACCTTGTTCTTTTGACCAATAAACTAATATAATACAAATCTGAAAGTGTGTAACAAAGATAACGACTTCAGGACTTAATTCCTGAAATGATTTCAATTAAATTTAACACAGAGATAGCCTCAGCATAGAACACTCGGTTTTCCATTTTTTATTAATAAGCTCCTCTTGGAAAAGAAGTATCCTATGTCCTTCTCCAGATTTCAGGCTACTTCCCTTCAAAATTTCATTGTAATCAGTTCAGTAGTTTAGTCATGAAGACTTAACAAACAGACAAACACACTTTCGGATTTATAATATTAGTATGGAAGTATGGATACTCATTGGTAGACAGCGGATTTTATGCATTACATATCCAACAAATCTACGAGACTTACGAAACAATCAAATTAATCGTTATTACTACAATCACTATACCATTAACGAACATTAACAATAAAAATGAATCAAACAATCAATCGAATGTCGAAAGAGAATAAAAATAGACGCATAATATTTAGTAAAATTCATTAACCATTGTGTAACTTCTTTTTGTAATAATTGTTACATTTAACGAGGTGTTTGTACATTTATGAAGAGGGGTGTAGACTTTGAAATGTTGAATCCAGTGTACGGAGCATGTATACGAGCCCGAAGTCCAAAGTTTTCGACTACTGAGTCATTTCGACGAATACGCCGTAACTCTTTCTCAAAATCGACCAGCTTCTTCGTGACAAATCCTTGCAGCTGTTTTTCGATCGAATCTCCGGTAGTATCAGTTCTCGTGACCGGTTCACCGGGTCCAGCAAGAACAAAAGGTCGACCGAAAAACCGAAGCTGGTAGTAAAGGTAAGTAATCCATTAATTCCAGGTAAGGATCGAGACGGATCGCGTGCGGGGGACAGTATCTCGGGCAGAACGAGAGAGCGAGGCACGCGTAAATCATTCGCGATCGATAGCGTCAAAATCGCAGTAAGGTCGTTCGTGCCGTGGACGTGGTTCGTGCAGCCTCCGTGGCTCTGCCGTTGCCACGGCCGATCTTCTCGCCGTTGCCGACCGCTTTATCACCAACGAACGATCTCGTCTTCCTCATAGCATTGTCCCGTAACACGTCCGCGCGCGGCGCGCGCTGCGTTGCATTAACGAGCCTTTATTTCTCTTATGGAGCACGCGAACCGCGATAATTAAAGTCGACGCGCCTTTCCACTGCGCCGGATCCCTCGACCGGCAATTTTAGGGAAATCTCCCAGAGTTAAACGTCACCGACGATCGTCGGCTCCTCCGAAGGCTATCGGCGAGGATTTCCTGGTCTCTCCTCGATCAGCAAAAAGAATCACCGTTTCTGTATCGTTGAAGTCATATGGTTTCCTTCCGGACGGGAAACGGGGATAACACGCAAACATGTTCCAGCGATTTACCACGAAGAATCGCACCGTTTTCGTTTTAATTAGGATAAAAGAAACCGGCGAATCGAGTTTCGGCGTCTTCGCGCGGACCAAAGAATCGCAGTACGCGAAGGACAACTTTATTCTGTATTTCGTCAGTCGAATAATAATAAAGTAAGAAGAAAATCTCAAGTAACGAGCATAATGAATAAGAAAACAAAATTAACATAAATTAGCGTACAATGAATCTAAATGAAGTAAATGCCGTTACATCTTTCGTATTGCATCACATGCAAAATTTTTTAAGGCGGATAGAGAATTACAGAAAAAGGAAATATCTTGCAGCACTATGACAAGTGGTGACATTTTAATTATTCGAATAGTTTTAGAATAGTCTTAGAATACTCGAATATTCATAATTATTCGAAAACTTCGAATAGTTGAGTATTTACAACACTACTACGTTCCTATTAAACTTTGGTGAAGATTTTCCACCCACCGTTGTATAAAACTGCTTTAACTTTTCCATACGTAATATGACGAATAATTTTAGTGAGAGTTTAGATCTTTTCACTGAATCTACTGATTCATTTGAGAAAAAACTGGATGATTTTGTATGATACATTGTATACGATGTCATATTACATACATACTATACACATATGTTTCATTTTTCAATGCTGTGTGTACCTATGTACAAATTTGTTCACCTATTTGTATACTAATGGGACTGTATCCTGTCTAAAAATAATGATAACAAAAGTCTAAATTTATAAGAACATTAATTGTAACTACATAATTATTAAGGAAGACAGCGAAATTTGGATAGAATGTTAAGCAACAACAAACGTTTCTAGTAAGACTAATTGTTTTATATTTTTCTTAATCTTGAAACATTTGTTGACTGAAATAAAATACATGATTGGATAAAAAAGGCACGCAGACCGTAGCAGGATTAAAATCGCGAAACAATCTGGCTGTAAAACGCCGCTTGTCCGTCGCAGTTACACCCTGTTCGGATCTTAGATACGCGCGCTATCAAAACCAAGCATTTCAGGCTCGCGTAACTACTAATTACTAGCTGAATGGCCATTGCTAATCAAAACAGGTTCCGAGGATATGTTCGCCGCGCTTCTCGCCGGGAAGAAGATGACTGCGATTCATTCGCGCCACACTTTGGCCGAAACAATGACCACGAATGCTAATCGCGAGGAACCGGTTCATAGATCTGGTATAACTGTATATACGCGCGCGGTCTTGCACTTCGAGCGCCAATAAAAAATAATGAAATTCTAGCACCGAGGCGTAGACAGTTTTCGACGAAGTAACGCGCTTCGGGTGTCGCGCGCGCGCGCATTCCCGCGGATCAGCATCCGGAAAACAGCGCGAAGCGATCCCGAAGCGGCAAGAAACGCGCCTCGCCTTATCGACGTGGAGGAAGATCGTAATAAAGAGGATACTGTAGTCGCGTGGCCCTGGCGATCGACAAAAACGTCGGTATGTGTGTCGCCGATCGCGAAGGAGCACGACAAACGAGTCGCGTTCCATAAATCGTTGACGTCGGTTCAAGTGGCGAGTGGTAAGTGGAGTACTGGGGCGAAAAACTACCTCCCAGATCGCTGCATCTCCCACGAGGTGCACGCACGCGTGTGCGCGCTCGCGACCGCTCGCACCGATCCGTTAGATCGGAGAAACCTTTGATCAGTCCGAAGCGCGAGCGAACCTCCACCTTTCCTTCGCTTTTTTTACGCCGCTTCGCTCGCATCGGCGCGAAAATTCCAAACCGTCCGCGCGATTTTTGCTCCCCGGTGGAACGGAGCATCGGCGGAGCTCGATTTGCCGCGGAAACCTCGGATCGTCGATTCTGTCGCGTGCGATTTACTACGGTTCGCGTGCTACGCGAATCGCGCGCGACCGACAGAAAATCCTCTGGTACTTTGTGCCACGGTGTTTCCTCTACTCGTGCGGATTATTTATTTATATGCGCCTGAGCACGGGTCTATAAATCATGGGATAATAGTAAATCCGTATTACACATCTCATTTGATTCTCTTGTACAATATTGTTAATAATACAATATTATTTATTTCACTTATTTATGATATTGCGAGTCTTTTTCATTATTCCTTTCTTCCTCTTTGCTACACCTCTAATTATACGCACTTTGATCCAATCAACCGTATACAGTGTTGACTCGAAGAATGGCCGGGTTTCAGAACCGAGCGCAGCTCTTTTTCGAGTCGGGTTCGATCTCGGTCACGACGCAACGAGGAGACTCGCACCGGCGAAAAAGTGGTGAGGATAGAGAAATCCCTTTTTCGAATCAAACTGAGGCGTCGTTCTTTGAGTCAACACAGTAAGATTTAATTTCAATTAATTAATTTATTTATTTACGGGTGTCTAACACTTTAGAGTACAATTTTCTTATAAGCGGCCATTTATAGGCGACAATGTTTTTAATAATCTAAATCTAAAGGAGGTGTGAGAACTAATGAAATCCAGTAAATCACAAAATTCATTAACATGTATAATCATACGGTTAAAGCAGTTATATTGGCCATAATTCGTAGGGTGAGTCTCTTGCAATAATAAGATATTATTTCTTCTGGATGACGTTGACGTCATCAAGTTAAAATGAGATAGTATCTCAGATGATATAAGGACAATCTTGTCCTTATATCGAAACAGTACTGTAGTTGTAAAGTTAATACCGTTGGCGATGAATTAGATGTGTTCTGTGGCTCTATAAACTCCTTTAGGTCGCAAGTTTATAAAATCATATAATTTTTCCTGCGTCATCGATCAAATTAGTTCTCTTTAAATTTTAAGCCCTCCATGTATGCTTTATACATCTTACATGGACACTAATGGGAATTCTTTCCCATAAAGTAAATACATAAATTTATTCCAAGATTAAGTTATATGCTGATGCATTATGCAGTTAATGCATAAGGGCGTTTAATGCCAGGGGCGCCAATCGCCAAAAACAGGAACACTTTGGTCGCAAAAGAATGTGTTTCAATTTTTACTGAACGCTACTTCTGAGAAGATTTGTGTTTTGTTTGTATGTTTCTTTTTCTCTTTTTCCCATGATGTTATAATAAGTCTCGTTAAATTCTAGGGCGCTATATAAATTCTTGTATAAGGGCACCAAGCACTTTAGCACCGGCCCTGGTTCTAAAAACTTAATTTCAATATTCCTACCCGAAACTTAAAATGTCATAGACTTTTTAACGTTGAGGTACATCGATCTTTGTGCGGCAATCACAATACTAATGATCGTTCGTCTAATTTGGTCAATTCATATCTTGAGAAAATCGATTTGTTCGTAATTGTAATTACACTTACAATTAGACATAACGTTAATTCGACTGGCCTAGCGTTGCCATCACGTGTAAGTCATCACCGACAACAAATACGCTATCATTCCTGTAACTATTTCCCTTCTGCCGTTTTTACTATATCATTTGCTATTAATTTCCTTTTTGTGGCAGCTCTACGTGTGATCCTAGTCTAAATCTTAAAGAAACTCAGGATTCACGAATGCTACGCGAAATTGTACGTCGGATCGACGATAGGCTCGTAATGGTATGCGCATAAAAGATTTCGTGTATTCTTGCGGGAAAGTAGTCGGAGAACGCGCGGTATTTACGCCACCGCGTCGCCGTCGCGGTAACGATATGCCCGTCACGTTTTTTTCGATGTCAGGCGACTTCGAACGAATCACCTCGCTAAAACGCTCAAGTCTCGGAGGTGTATCGAAGTCCTCGTCGCTCCTCTGCGGCGCAAGAACGTCGTGGCCTGTTTTCCTTTTAACGGCACCTCTCGGCAACGATTATTTATCGAATCGGCAAACAAGAGGATGCTATAATAGTAACGAACCCCACGGCCGTCGAGATCTGGGCTCGACTTCCTCATTCCACCGGGACTTCGCAGTCCTTTGCCTTCCGCGCGCGCTCGTCACTCGCTCGCAAAGCGCGGGATTTAAGATTTCGCTCTTTCGCAATGAAATCGATCGACAATAACTCCTTGCTATCGAAGAATTCCTGGTGGACGCGTACGACGATAAAAGAACAGCAGGAACACGGAAAAGTCATTAGCCGTTCGCGCGGATGTATTTATTTTTAATATTACAGGAACGCGAATGATCGTGGCTATTTCACGCTCCACTTTTCCGATTTCCGTGTATCCGATGATTTCTCCTGATTATCAGCAAAAAGACAGGGTTCTCTGTGCAAAGTGTTCTGTTCGTCTGGCGAGAAATCACGCGGATAGGAATGCCGTGATTACGGGGGAGGAAGAGGGGAATAGAAAACGATCGGGGAGACTTTCGATCACGATTCCCTATTCATCTACCTAAACGGCCGACGGTCCGCGACGTTTTTCCGCGGTCGGGAGGCTGTGAAACCCTGGCCTAGACTTAAGTAGGTATGGAGGTAAGGTCGAGGTCACTTTCGTGCTCCCTCTTCGCGGCCGAGGCGCAGAGGCGTTGCTGGAAATTAATAGCCGTATCCGAGGCTGCGAGCTTTTGCTTCGGGTCCATCGTATCAATGAAAGATTGAGATCGTTACCGATCGTCACGACGCTCGATAAATCTTCCCCGCTTCGGTCAGCTGCGCGAATACTCCTCGGGAGAGACAACTTGTCTCTGAACCGGTCGCGATAAATCATCGCTCTCCAGTATACGAGAAAATCAACGAGGAGAGGCTCACATTTTCGACGCGATTTTCGATTCGACGTTAATAATACGGCGCGGCGCGGCGCGGCGAATCGAGGTCGCTTTTGAAGCGCCTAGCCGGACGACGACGAGCCGGACTCATTAACGCGTGGAACGAAGGATGAGTCGACCTCTCGGGGCTATCAGTGCTCGGCTACTAATTAAGGGTTGAGGTCATTCTCATAGAACATTCATATTGCGGCGCAATCGCTGCTGCTTGGATTTCTTTCTTCTTGTTTACATACTATCGTTCAATTACTGAAGGTGCCATAAAATGTGAGCGATGTGGATGATCGTAGCGAATTGATGCATTGGTATTGATTAGATTATTAGATCCTTGATTACCGAGTAACGAAGAAAGGAGATTTTTCCAACTCAGTTCACTTCTTGTTCAATAAAATTGGCAATTTATGACCTTGCAGCGAGAAATTATTGTTTTGAATTAAGATTAAATACTGATACTACATAGTTGCAAAATATTTTTACACATTAAGTAGTAGGGCAACGCATACAGTTGTTGAACTAAATCAATATACAGGGTGTCCCAAACTCGACGCGGGAACCAGAAATGGAAGATTCCTGGGGTGATTCTAAACAACTTTTTCCTTTGCAAAAATGTCCTTCGAAGCTTTGTTAATGAGTTATTAATAAAAAAAAAACACGGACCAATAGAAGCACGAATACAGTGGATGAATTTCAGCGCGCGCCCCAGCTTTGATTAGTATTGGCCCGCCATCGTCCGCGCCATCATTAATCCACTGTACTCGTTCTCTGATTGGCCGATGTGTTTCGTTAATAACTGGTTAACAAAGTTTTGGATAACATTTTTGCAAAGGAAAAAATTGTTTAGAATCACCCCAGGAATCTCCCAATTCCGGCTCCCGCGTCGAGTTTGGGAGACTCTGTATATTTATTATTAAGCACTATTAATTATTTATTACTATTATTAAGTCATAATTTGCATCGAAATTATCTGGGGTTTGAGATCCAAGATTTAATATCTAATTTTCCTCTTTAAGCTTTTTAACCTTTAGAGGGTCAGAATTTTTCTATTAAAATTTTGAACCTTCTTTCCGAAAAATTTGTACATATATGCAACCTACAAGTTTATATACATTTAAAAAATAGAAAAGTTAGTATTAATTAAAGCCATTAAAATGGTTTTCCGGCCCTCTAAAGGTTAATAACGAATCACGAATTAATTCCATATTTATTTATTTTATTTATTTAGAGAAAGTACGGACATATGCTTGCCCAATTTACAAAAAAAAGAATATAACAAGAAAAGAAATAATAACTAGAGTCGACGCAGAACATAATAATAGAAAAATAGAGTTCATAAAATTGTAAGTTTCTGATTGTAACTGATTTACAAACTTATTGTAAGAAGGGTTTTCCCGTTTATTTCAATAAATTAAATGAAACTAATCTAAAAGACACAGAATTTTTTACAGGGATTTATGCCGGTACCGAAAATACCGATATTTTTCAATTGTTTTGGAGATATTTTAAGGATATGTATCTTCAAAATAACCGAAAAATACCGGTATATGTCCCTGATTTATTACGTATATTATACGTCACAACTGAATTGCTATAAAAAATGAAGCCGCATCCCTATTGCTGCAAGGTCCTCAATTATCGTTCAGTTAATCCATCAAGACGTTTTCGCAGCATTTACTCGTCTCAGTACAATCTTCAGCGTCGTACATTGCACGCAAAAGTGAAACTTCTCTTTTATAATTGCAGTAGGCAGAGCTTAATAACGTCACTCGAGCTGTCAACTCTCGCAGCAACCTTGTTAGATGGATCGAAGGAGCGTTGCAGGTTCGATAGAAGGATGAAAGACTGTGACGCAAAAAAGTTCAACGATCGACGAGCGCTCCTCGAGCGAAAGACCGTCGACCTTCACTCGATAATTACCCTTTCTCTTGGAATGCGGCGATGCGTTTTCCATTTAATCACTCAATATTCTGTCCCTGTTACCTCGTTTTACTTTAATTACCTTTAATATGCAATTTCCTCGAATGCTACGTGTGCGAATGTTTACCGTACGCTTCTCACGAATCCCTGTTCCCCCTCTTTCTCCCGCTATTCAATGAAAACTCGCGACGAGCATCACCGCGAAGGAAACGTCGAATTACACTCGAAGATATACGCCGAGGCGAGCGATCCTCGTGGAATTCTACGGCTTTTACTGCTGCTACGTGGCCATTCAGCGTCGAGGATGCTCCCTCGGACTTCGAAATTCGACGCGCGAGACTCGGAGAAGCTCGAAACAGATTTATCGAATCGTCGGGATCGCGATGAAGTCACCGCGCGAGAGATTCGACGAATCCGCAAAGACAGCTCGTCCCGAAATTCTCCCGTTATACATATTCACGACGAAAAACGTCAGCTGGGCTTCTGCTTGCTCATCGCAGGATACGCCGAAAAATTCCGTTCCTCGTCGCCCGGGGATTTTTAGCGACGCGTTGCGGATCCGCGCGGCCTGCGCGAACGCTTCGTTTATACTAGCGGTTCAGTCACGGTGCTGGCCGTCGGACCAGCCGAATATTATTCATTCACGCTTCAGAGCATCGAATAGCATTTTCGAGAAACCGTGACTGAAGCACGCGGCGATCGAAACCGTAACCGAGGCGTTAACGCGGCTTCGATCTAACTCGAAACACGTGTCGGAAGGACGTATCGGAATGCAATAAAACTCCGCGTGGAAAATCGGCGACTATACGATATTTTTTTTCGCGAGACTCGCTACAGCCTCGTTCCTTCGGAATCGATTGCCTTCAATGCGAACTTATTATTATCATTCGTGCATCTTCCACTCCTATTTCTTCCTTTCTTTTTCTACTCTCTACTTTCGCCTTTTCTTCTTATGCTCGCAGTATATTACACGGTCCAATGAGCATGTTAACGTTTCTGCTTTTATATACACTCCCGTTCATGAGTCGCAGGACACTTACTAATTTCAGCTGTACGGAGGGCTTTGGAATTCCTGTTTTATTTGCGATTTTACGCACACTATACTATTCTTGGAGGGAGCAATTATTTCTACGCGTTATTCTATCGGTTATTCTTCTCTGAGAATCACCATGTTCATTTTTTTTAATGCTGAATCTTAATTAAACACAATCGAATGATGCCATAAACGGTCCTTGTGGAGGAACTATTAGTTATCATAAAATGTACATATAGGTATGTACATTTTTAAATTGATATAAAACGCGAATTATTTGAGATTTATCTGGTTTCTTTATTTTCACGTGAAATGTACTTTAAGAAATTAATTATAAAACACAAGTGTTCTCTTCAGCTTTTTTTCCCCGAATCTGACATATTTGACCCAATTTTCCATTACATTTTCACATAAGTAGGACTGAATTTCATCAATGGCAGCCGTAATATTGTTTCTCAGTTTATCAATAGTCTTTGAATTATTGACGCAGTCTTCACTTTTTAAAAATCTCCGTAGAAAAGAATCTAATGGTATTAAATTACACAATCTTAGCCAATTAAGTGAAATTGCGCATTCATTAAATAGAATATAAATTTTCATAATAAATTTTAGCAATGTGTACAGATTGCTGCACTGTATAATGTTATATAATAATTTGTTTATGTTTTCTAATGAAGTTCTTCAAACACAAGTGCAGAATATCAAATTGTTTCGCAGTGTCATTTATTAGATGTGACACTTATTTTGGATAATTTTATAGTTTGCGCCAAGAAATTAAACGTTTTTCGGGAATTTACTGTAAAGAAAAGAGATACAGTGTAGGTGTAAAACCTTTTTCTATCAATTAAGTTACATTTCTACACTAATTAAAAAATATTAAAGTATAAAATCAACGATTTTCAAAGCGATTCCAGCTGTTCAATTTGTCTGAAACAAGAATTTCAAACAGATTCGTAATCAGTAGGACTGTAGTTATTGTCCGAACTAGAACCAAGTTTTTTTGATTGGTTTTAAACTACTTTTAACATTGAAAAATAGCAAGAAAAAAGACCAAACGCCATATTTTTCAAATTTCTGTCCGTCGTTTTGTTAATTTTGAAGAGAAACATTCGTATCTCCAACTTGAAACCTTAAAATCTTCAATTTTCAACTCTAAAAATCTTTAAATCTCAAAATTTGTCAGCTTCAAACCTTCCAATTTCCAAGTTTAAATCCTTAAACTTTTAATTTGAACTTATTTGAGTAATCTCTAAAACTTAAAATTGTCATATCTCAAACTTTAAACCTTAAAATATTTAATTTTAACTCCGAAAATCTCTAAAAGTATAACTCTATATCTTGAAATTTACACCATGAACTCGTAAAATTTTCAATTTCAAATCTGAAAATCTCTAAATCTGCGCCTTGAAATCTTTGCAAAAATCCAATAAATTATATTGACTGATGGCAAAATATATACATTATTAAAAAAGTAATTCGAGTTACAATATTTATAAAAGCAGACAACATATTTGTATTCACGCCAAATTCTTTATTTATGATTGTGAAAATTTGATTTTGCATAAAAATCCACAGTTTATATTCCGGGCCAATTCAACTAGCCGTCTTCGTGTTCACAGAAGATACCGTCGTGGAGATTTCGCTATCAAAAAAAGTACAAGAGGAAAATCTGACCTTGAACGTCCCGCTGAGTTGACCAGAAGTATAGTTAAGAGTTTTATCCGGCTAATTAACCATTTAATTAACGAGCGACACTGCGCTCGTGTGAAGCTTTGCGTAGGGTCGCGAGCGAACGTCGCGCGCAATCGCAGAGCCTTACGACGAAGGAAGGGAAGAAAAAAATTCGACAAGGAGAACGAAATCTACGAATCGCCTATCGTATAGCAGATCTCGAGCGGAGAGTGACAGAGGAAGACACCTTGGTATGACAGAGTCGCGAGAACACGTTCACTGGGTCTTCAGGTCAGCAAAGTAAGTCAAGCATCGGCGAATGAATCGGGGAAGGGTAACGGTGTTGTTCCCAAAAGGACAGAACTGGTTTATCAATCGAACGGAACGCGGTTCCGCGGAACCAAAGATCTGGTTGCGGTCCAAAGCTGTTCGAGGTTCGTTCGCGAACGCCGTTCCTTTGATTGATCGCTGTTCGCCGCGACCTCACGCTTCTCCGGTGTCTAATCAAGCAGAGGGAAGCACGAGCAAAACGACGGCGGATTAAACTAGTAACTTCTCGTTTTTCACAGCGAATCAATCGACCCGTGAATGGATATTGATCCGCCAGACACACATCCGTGGAAGTGATTAACGAGCCAATAACGCGGAACGACAGACAGTCATCTGAGTACATGATTTCTACCTGCTGGCCATTTTCCTCTTGGCGAGTCCAGGCGAACGGCGCAGTGAAAACCGGGCGCTCGCAACGCAGGACATTTGTCAAACCGCGAGCAACTGAATCATTAATCGATTGCCAGTATCTATACACGCTTCGTAATAAAGTAGCCAATACCGCGGGACACGCGTACATCGAGCTCGTTCGATTCCCATCGTAACACATAAATCTAAAGCCTCCTGCGCGGTTGAGACACGTTTAGGTTTGGTTCTAAGCGCGTTTCACCGCGCGATTGGTCCAAGTCGATTATGCAGGTTTTTGTAACGGGTCCCATTGAAATTACCAAAACAGATTTCACCGACAAGAACTCACTAACCGACAATAGCTCTAACTGACAGAAATATGAATAAACAACAATAATGAGCATGATACACAATAATAATAATAATAATAAATTTATTTAAATGGGTTGTAGACCCTTCAGTATACAAAATAGTTTACAAATTAGAGATCAACGCAAAAAGCGAAGTTAAAGTTCGAGAGATCGACGCATCCAAAAGATAGCGACTTTTCGATCGATTCTTAAAGGTATCGATGCGAAAGACAAAATTGAAATTTGTCATTGACAAATGGTATTCAAATTTATTTATTTATTATTTATTTTATTTATTCGAATTAACGGGTTGATCCCTTTTAACTTAATAAAGCATATATCCGTACAATATCAGTACAATACAGTACTGTCCCGATATAAGGACAATCTTACAGTGTTGACTCAAAGAACGACGCCTGAGTTTGATTCGAAAAAGGGATTTCTCTATCCTCACCACTTCTTCGCCGTTGCGAGTCTCCTTGCTCCGTCGTGACCGAGATCTAACCCGACTCGAAAAAGGGCTGCGCTCGGTTCTGAAACCTAGCCGTTCTTCGAGTCAACACTGTACTACATTACACATTCTGTGCGTAAGCAGTAATACTCTGATCAGAAAAATCTTTAAGTTGAACGATTTCTGTAATACTAGAAAAATTGAAGAGTTAAAGAAAAATGGCAATATATAATATAAAAGTATAACACGTGATATCTTATTTATTCGGAAGTGAAACAAAGAATTATATGTATATTGTCACATTTACACGCGTACCTATGCATTATTAACACAAAAATCTTGGAATCGAACATAATCTCGGTGACAAGAAATCACTACTGACCAAAATTAATGGTTCACTAAAATTTTTCGAAAAATTTGGTCATTTTCAAGTGTTTGTATCTCCACGAAAAATAAGTGTGAAAATATTTTAAACAGCCATTTTGTAGGTCGAAATGTCTAGTTTTTGAATCGTGAATTCAATTGTGCAGTTTTTCGTACAGTATAGTGCAATTTTGTTCTAGATAAAGCGCGTTTAATATGTGTCTCGCTCATTATTGTTGTCCATTAATATTTCTGTCAGAGCTATTGTAGATTAATTCTGTTGTCGATCAAATCTGAAGTCAGTGAATTCCTGTTTCGGTGATTTCAATGAGACCCATTTGTAACTGAGTAAATTAATAGTGCAGAGGATAGTCTGTCAGTGATCTTATCGAAAATACCTTCGCCCGATACCGGGTTTGACTAAATAATAGTTGATCAGTGGGAGGAGACCAAGAAACGAGTTGAACAGGTTAGCGTATTAATAGCATACGTAAACGTGGGTACTAATAATATCCTTCGTAGATATTTGCTGTCTCTAGAATCGCGACTGCTTCTATTTAGTGTGTTCCTGTTCCTCGAGCGGTTCACATAATACGTGCAGAGTTAACGGAGTGCGAGCGGGGAGCCTCGACATTGAAAGCGGGCAAAGAAGTAAAGCGACGATCGCAACCTTGGAATAAATTAATCAATGAAAAGCCAGTTCGCTCGATCCTCGTTGTAGATCGACCGCGATCTCTCACGAGTCGTCCTTAGATAGAGATCGAGAAACGCATTAAATATCGATCGGGCGCAGTTGGACTTGCCGATGCCGATGGACTTGTTAATAACGGGTAAGAGAAACAGATCTTGAATTATGAAACGTGAGCGGGGACCGTTCCGTTTGCCACAATCCTTCGGAATTTATAACTGAAATCCAACCCCGGCGAGTACCGTTTCCATCGTCGAGCCTACGTATGTACGTTCTCGTCGTTCGCGGTAATGCTAATTCATGTCCGCAGGTCTCTCTTTCCCGGGGAAATCTCGACAACCGTATCTCTTCCCGCTTCGGTTATTGAAGCGTACGCGCGAGATATGTATCGGTGTTTCTCTTATTCAATTAACGGACCGACCGCCGACCGGGGTTATCGTTGCCGGGCAACGAGAGTAAAACGAACCTCTTAATAAATATCGCGACGACGATGGGAAATAAGCGGTCTTCGGACGCGAGAAAAAAAAGCGGAAAGGGGCGTAACCCGATGCTATCCGATTCGAACACTTCGACCAGTTGTACTAGATTCCGTGATACGTTCCATTAAACGCGGCACGAGGCCTCATTGTGCGAATGGAACAGCGCGTACGTGGCTCGCGTGTGAAACGACTCTTTTGAAGAGATCGATCAACGGATCATTCCGATTCCCAGCGAAAGGCGAGATCGAGGAGCGCGAAAGTGTTCGCACGCATCGGGGATAGGACGATCCGCGGAATAATAATAAAATTTGAATTTAAAGACACTTCAAACGTGTATAAAAAATAGTTTAGAATACAAAATTATAACAAATTAATAAAAAAATATAGAGATAGTTACAGCATGTCATTTCTACGAATATGGAAATACACTGAAAAATCGGTTTTCAATTTTTTTTTAATACGTTCCACTCTTTCAAAAAATTTACATAACATATATATTAATAACCATAAAAAGGCACTAAAACTGTAAAAATATAAACGTGATCATTTGATAACTTCAGACTGAAATCGGCATTGTTAAACTTTTTTAATTTTTAAAAAATCGGTTTTGCAAGTGAAAATTCTGAAAAAATTCACAAACATGCGCCTTCTAGTGTAAAATATCCCTGATTTTAAAAATAATTTTATATTGCAGGGAACAGAAGCAATCAAGCATAAACTATAAATTACGATTCACCCTGAAACTACCCCAATAGTGGGAATACCGAGTTCATACTTGGTAGAAAGGGGAATTTTTGCGAGATCTATCGACCGGTATATATAAAGTGTTAATTTAGCTTCGAGGAACTTTTCCCCCTCCTTATCCGACTAGATCCTTTCATGTAAATCGTACTATTTTTAGCGAAGTTAGTGTTGAATCGTGAAAATCAATTTCTTTTGTTATATCCTTAATTATGGACCGAATTATATCGTGTTTGGTATTTTTTTAATCGGGAGAATATAAGGAATCGAATAGCGCCGCTCTCGTGAAAATCCGATAGAAAAAGGTGGAAATCAGTCACGAGCATCCTTGTCTTTTGTGGCCCATTGTTTCGGGAGTCGAGCTTCCGGGCAAGAAAGTTCCCACGGTCCAAGTCGACAAAAAAATAATGGTTGGAGAGATTGGGCTAGCCTTGTGGAAATAAAATGTGCAAGGCTTAAACAGACACTACTGTACCCCTGATAATACTGATAAAGACCAGAAATTTGAAGCATTGGCGTTATGGGCAGTGACTCCCAAAAGCTATATTACGAATGGCGTCGTTTTTAGTATTTTATGTTTTCAGTTTGCCTATTTGATTTTTCGCACCAAGCGAAGCAAAAATAAAAAGTTTTAAAATCCCTCATACATCAGTTTGCCTCATACAATGAAACAACTTTTCTGTATGAAACATTTTTTTAAATATTTTTTATAGTTCAAGAAATAATAGCGCGTATACGAATAAACATACTGTATTAAATTTTCTACTTTTCTTGAAACAGACAATCATTGTATATAAAAGTGAACAACTGTACGCGTTATCCTATCTGTCTACGACTAGAATCGAAACTCGAGGGAAGCTCGAAGAAGAAAAGGTCCATTCATCCCTGCCTCGAGCTTCCGCGATGAAAAAATCGCGCTTAACGCGAATGAGAACGCGACCGCGATGGTTTAACGAATAATTTACATTTGTCAGGAGACGGCGCAAGCACCGCCGACACACGACGAGGAAACTGCTCCGATACCATCTGCCGTTCGTGCTCTCTTAGTCGATGGCGCACAACCTGCGCGCGGACGCCTTTTCGCTTAGCATAAAATCGTACTCGCGCATCTCTCCCGTCCGGACCGGTCCGTTCGACTTTCGCGCCAAGCTCGCAACCATAAACTACCGCACGACGAAAAAAAAAAAAATGCACGTCCGCTGAAAGTCGCTTGTTCACGAACCAGTCGACGGTCCCGAAAAACGGGCCCGAAATCGAGCGAAGCGCGTGCACCTCGGCCGTCCTCGCTCGGCCGGTTTCGGTGTCACAGAAGCAGGTCGTACAAATATTTTCTAAGCATTTTCGAATAACGGTAACCAGCGGCCCGATCACTCGAGGAGAGGTATCACAATTCGAGAGGAAGAACGCGTCGCGTCGGTTTCAACCTCCGCAACGATTCTTAGTACAATACCAACGATTGTTTCCCTTGATCTCGATCGCATCGCGATGGTTGAATTTCCTGCGCTTCGGAACGTTTAAACCAACGACTATCCGTTGCGCGCGTAATTAGCGGAATCTCGGCCGCTAATTAGCACGCCTTCAGCGTTTCCCCGGTGTTTTCTGAAAAGCACGATCAAAGGAGGAACGACAATCGAACGTAATCACCGAGGTCGCGCGACGAGCCGTGCGACGAATTAATTACCGGCTACGGAGACTGTCTGACGAGCTAATGGATCGAACGGGAGTTCAGCGTTCGATAAATGAAGTTTGTCGTTAACGCGATGCTCCTGATCATCAGGTGGTTGTTAATCTAAATCTCAAGAAGCACGGTACGCGTTAGAGAACGACGCCTCGCGTCCTTTTTCCGCCTCGCTGGACGATCCTTTCGACCGTGAACATCGGGGGGAACGACGGACTCGAAAACACAAGCGGATGAGCATTCATTTTCCCTTTTTTTCCCCCGTCCTCAAAGTGAATTTTCTTTTTCGAGCATCAATCGAATATTCGACTGGTCGGTTTCCTGAGGGACGGCTAACGCGGAACCGGGTCACCAGAATTCGAACACAGTGAAAAGTCAGTGAACCGAAACTGTAACGCTTTTGGAAGATCATCTTTTATTGAAACGTCTCGAGACGCTTTCAGAACATTTCAATGCGGAGGAATCGGATAAACGTGACGCGATTTTCAATTGAGCGAACGTCGTTTATTGCGATTTCAAAGGAAGTATTTTGACTAGAAAGAAAATCGTCCGACGCCTCGCGTCCCTCGACAACGGCGCTCGATCAAAGCTTGTTGCTCCGAGCGGAAGCAATTGCTCTGCGCGAGGAAAGAAATGCCGCGGCGCAGCGCATCGTTTCATTTTTTTTTTCCACGGAGAAAAGACGCATAAATCTGTTGCGTTCTCGTGTCATACGTTCTTACGTCGCGAACCGTCCCCGCGTGCATGCGCGCATGCGGCGGCTTCGCCGCGCGTCATTATTCAATTAAATGCCCTCTTTGCATACGGGCGCGCACTGAAAAATATATAATACAAGGCATTGCGCGATAACGAAACGTGCAGCCAGCTGCGGCGTCGCTCGAAAAGAACGTCGTACAAACATCCGCACTCTCCGAGTAATTGTCCGGCATTGGTCTCGTTAAGGGCACCGCGAAATTCATTAATGAATGCGTTATCGAGCGCACGAGATCGTGCAATATCGACCGCGACGGATTCCACAGGCTCCGCAATCGTTCCGCGGTAGAAATCGGATGCAAATCGCGTTATCGCGAACGCGTTGCAACTCTCGCGATCCTCATCAACGAAGCTGCGGACGGCGCGATAAAACGCACCACTTTTTCCTTCGCCCCCGTGAATTTCCAGAGTCGTTGAGTACGCGAGCGGGTTTCAGGGGCGATTAGCATACCTGATTAGGCGCGTCAGCCCGGTTAACTCGTCGTTTTGCGAGTTATACGTGCCTGGTCGAACAAACTCGACCGGACGCTTTATGTACTCGCAGCAGCATAACCGTGAGATACGTTTCATAAAATTAGACGTAACGCGGCGAGGTGACAAGGAAAACTGCGTTCTACCGTCCGAAGAACCGCGGGAGAAATTCGCGAACGGGGATCGTCGACGTTCGCTTTCCGCGCGAAAATGCAATGCATTCGAGAGCCGTTGAGAGTGAATACGATAGCAACCCTCTTCGTCTTCTTTCAGTAAGTTAACTGAAAGTCGAGTTTGATGATTGGCTATCGAAATATAAATATTTTTATATTATTTTGATGATTGGCTATTGAAATATAAAACGCTGAGTGTACCGCTTCAGTGACGCCACTGTATCAGAGTTGAGGATAATCAAGGATTTCCACTCGTTAAATAAATAAATAAATAAATAAGTAAATAATCAATTACAAATGTAATTATTAATCCATTACGAATGTAATTACTAATCAATTACAAATGTAACTGATTAATTTTGATTAAAAAGTAATTGAGGCATTGGATGGAAAAGGGCATATAGCATAAAATACTATGTCAAGAAAATCGTTTTCAAAGTTTTCATTGCAGCATTATTTCATATAAAGTAATGCAATTGGATTTAGAAACGATAAGTGAATATAATTACAGTATTTTTCGTTAACTAATATCATAAATGAAAACTCTCAAATTGATTGTAGTGAAGTGGTGTATTTTTGCCTATGTGCTCTTTTTCCATCCAACGCCACAATTGTAATTACATGTAATTGATTACAATATAATTGCTAAATTAATTACAGATTACTTTTCGTAATCGTTAATCATTTGTATTCATTGTAATTGTCTTGCACAATTAAATTGTAATTGTAATTGCAATCGTCCTTCACAATTATAATTAGAATTGTGATTGCTCTGCTATTATATTTAAGGTCTGTTTTCTATTTCTGCACTAGCTGCACTAGTGCAGAGTGAACCATTTGCTATTTTGTTCTATCCGACAAAACAGAACGAGATAGCAAGTAATTATAATTGTAATTGTAATTGCGAAAGACGATTGCAATTACATTGTAACTGTGCAAGGCAAATTACAATTACAATTAAAATGTAATTGTAGTCCATAACGATTACTTGAAGTAATTTGTAATTGAATTAAATAATTCTTAATCTGTAATTAGATCATATTTTTCCCAACTCTGCACTGTACCACTCTCGGCTATATACAGTGATGGAATTTCAATCACTTTGAATTTTGAATCGCTTCGAATCACTGACGAAAAATTCGAATCGTTTGGAACACGCTTCGAAGTTTAGAACTCTTGAGAGTCTTGAAAGGTCTTGACAATCTTGGAAGTCTGCGATAACTTGAACGGTCTTAACAGTCCTGAAAGTCTTTTTAAGTATTGAAAGTCTTGAAACTCTAAATAGATTAGAAAGTCGTGAAACGCGAGAGTTCCGACAGATATTGAAAGCTTGATGAGCATATGATATCTCACACACTTTTCGATTGCCTTTTTTACTTTTAAGCTTCGAGTCGTATTCCAAACGATTCAAATTTTCACTGTCTTGAAAAATCTCGAATCTCTTTGACGTTTAGATTCAAATGCTCATCACTACTCTTAACAGGACTATAGGGAACGCGATGCGGCGTTGTGCAGAGCCGGAGAGGAAGAGGAAGGAACTCGCCCCCGTGAGCCGGCTCGTGCACGAGCCGTTGCGAGCGTGCGGGAGATTAAAACGAAAAACCATTGGTCCCTTTTTTTTCTTCCTCGTCCTCCTCCCCGATCTTTCTCCCTCTCTCCCTCAGTCTCTCTCAGTCTCTCTCTTTCTCCCTCTGTCTCTCTCTTTCTTTCTAGCGCGGCCGCCCGGTTGAAAGAGCATCGCACTTGGCCACGAACAGATACCGGCTCCCTGCCGAGAATTCAATGGATGCTCTGACCAAAGCCATTTGCCGAGAAAGAGAGAAAAAGGGAGATACTGGACATGGATGCAGGAACTGCGGCACCGCTCCGGAAGGACTCGCTTCGCGTTCCAGAAACAGGAAAAAAAAAAAAACGATTCGCGCTTCTTCCCTTTGCTCGCGATGTCGTTGCCCTGCAACTCCGGAGCTCGTTACCTGACCCACTTCGATGGGATCGATTTCCTGCCAAACTTGTACTCTTCTCCATTTAAACGCGCGATGCAAACAACGATTCGACGCGACGGGATAAATAGGAGATTGAAAAGCGACGAGTACTTAATTACTTACATTACGCCGGAATATTCGCTAGTCATGATAAAACATGTATGTACGAATATACAAATAAATGTCTATACACTGAACGTATGCACGAATATTCGTACGAATGCCGAATGTGTGGATGATCGAGTCTACAGCAACCATAGATGTATATGAGACAAAGGTAGCATGCTTCGGGCCAACGTTCTAGCTTCGTCTCACATGCTTCGTTAGAATAAGACGGTTTAATGGACCGTGCAGCAGAGTCTTTGTCTTTCTACGTTTTAACCATAGACTGCGCATCAGCATGCAGCCGTGGCCCAATGTTGAAGAGAGTTGAATGCTTTGGGAGGTACTTGGAAAGAATGAGACAGATAGAAGATAACAAGAGAATAGAAAGAGATAGCGAGTCCTCCCAAAGCATCCTAACTCTTTCTAAAGTTGGACCGTCCGCTTTCCCCGTGATGCTCGGTCTATTCTTATATGTCTATGGTTTTAACACAGTCTGATTCTTTGGTCTGACTATGGCTACGGTTAAGGTACACTCAGTCCAGTTGATTCTTACCCCTAGGGAAAAATGGGATGAAGAAAAATGCCCTTTTCATACTGAAATATATAAAATACAATATACAATATATTCTGTAGTGTATGTAGTATATGTATACACATATTTTTTATGTATAATTACTGGGAATGGGCACTTTTCCTCATGGTGATTTTCTAATAACCGTCAGAATCATTTGGACTAATTGTACATTATCACCTGACAGTAAATCGCGACTTTTAGCGCTATGTCATTAAAGGTGCGTTTTCACGTGACAGTAAATCGTGGCTTTTGGTGCTATGGCACTAAGGGTAGAGACACACTATTATCACGTCACGTGTAATTACGTGATATTACCTTGTATATTAGAGCACATGCATATGTATACACTAACATATAAATGTAAGTGCTCTCATATAAAAGGAAATATTACATAATTTCACGTGATGTGACAATAGTGTGTTCCTACCTTAAATGCCATAGCTTTCCTTATCATGAAAAGTAGAAATTGCGTTATTATGACATTAAATATAATACCATGAATTTTCAGTGTCACAGTGTCATGACATCAAAAGTCATGACCTTTAGTATCACATGAAAATGTACCTTTAGGGTAGGTTCACATTGGAGCTGCGATAAATGATAAGAGCAACGATGTGAATAAGACAGTAAAGAAAAAGAGATGTTCTCTCTTTTGTTTACCTGCCATCTCGTCGCTCTTATCGTTTATCGCAGCTAGTGATGGGAATTTGAATCTAAACTTCGAAAGAATTCCAAAGTTTTCTAGACTGTGGAAATTTGAATCGTTTGGAACACGATTCGGAGCTTAGAACTCTTAAAAATCTTAAAAGTTTTTGACAATCTTGAAAGTCTTGGAAGTCTTGAACGGTTTTGAACGGTCTTGAAAATCTTTTAATATCTGTCGGAACTCTCACGGTTCGCAACGTTCAGGACTTTCAAGACTTTCAAGACCGTTCAAGACTATTAAGACCTTTCAAGACTTTCAAGAGTTCTAAGCTTCGAATCGTATCCCAAACGATTCGAATTTTTCGTCATTGATTCGAAGAGATTCGAAGTGGTTGAAATCCCATCACTAATCGCAGCTCCAACGTAAACCTACCCTTACAGTGGATGCGTTTGCTGACGAATAGGCCCGAACTGTCTTTCGCTAAACAATGAAACAGCTCAAATATATTCGACAGACAACGCGTCCACTGTAACCTGAGCCTATAGCAAACAATCAGAATGCGCGGTCCAGTTAAATTTCTATCTGTGCTGTTACACGATGATTCCCTTGCTAGTAGGCACAAACGAATTCCTGCTTCCTAAAGGATCACAGCGATAACCCCGTCAATGAAAACGTCCAAACCATTGATGGACCTTTAAGAAGTCGATGACCAAGATTTGGTCCTTCTTAGTAAGAAGGTTACATACCGCTGCGATGTTTAAACGGCGACAATTGCTTTGTTTCTACTAGCGAGAGGATCACCCTGTGGCACCAACAGATAGGAATTTAGAGGCAGCCGTAGATTACTACGACGTTAATCTGGTCCAAATCGAACCGCTTGAATCTGGTATCGGACGGTGCTCGTTCGGCAGCGATCGTTCACCGGGAAATCGGGCAACCGCCTGGCACCGGATAACGAATGCGTACGCGTCGCGTACCGACGAGTTCATTTGTTTCTCAATTAGCCGAGCGTGAAACCGGTGAAATTGTTCGCAACAGACGGGAACGAACGACCGATCAATCTTGGTGGACGGGGCCGGCGATTACGGTTCGCGACGAAAGAAGCAGTCCGGGTCGAACAATCGGAGCGGTCCGCGGGAGGAGGACGGCCGCGGCGCGGCGCGGCGCGGTGAAAAGGAGGTTGCGACCTGTTGCGACTTTCACCGAAGCGGAACGACGAGGTTAAGAACGATACCGACCTTGAAGGCAACACAGCAGGACGATCCCGACGACGAGGCAGACGTGACGATGCATCCTTCGCTATCGTCCGGGGCGATCCGTTTTCTCTAGCAGCGAGCACGATCGAGGAACCAACAGCGACGAGCCGTTTCACGAGACAACTTTCTCGGAGGCGCAGCGGACGAGCGGCTGCGAGCGATTATCTTATTGCGTGGAGGCTCGTGCTCTCGCCACCGAACGGTTAAGGAGGATAAGGCCGAAGCCTCGGGGAGAAGGAGACGGTGGTGGCGCCGTGAGAGAGGAAGGAGAGGAGGAAGTGCCCTCTTCGACCTCTATCGTCCTTCGAGGTCCACGAACGACTGAGGCGCACGAAGCGACGTCGGTCTGGCTATAGCCTCCCCTTCCTACTTTCACGTGGCGTGCTCCCGTTTCCACTGGAGGCGCGGACTCGAGAGCCTCTCCATGGGCCATTTACCATTACCATCATCGTCCACGACGGCCAGTCAAACGATCAGAGACCAGCAAGAGAGGGGTGGACGGACAGGGCGGCACGAGGGGAGGAAGCCGGGAACTGAAAACCTACGAACCGATCGGAGAACCATCGCGTCGTTTCTAGGCCAACTCTTCCTCCTCCACTCGGACGCGACTTATTCTTCTTCTTCTTCTGCTTCTTCCTCCGCTGCTTCCTCTTCGACCGCTTCGCTCGTTCGTCTCGACGGGAAACGACCTCCCGGCGTCGCCGCGCCGCGCCGCGCCGCTCATCTCGCCTCTTTCCCGATCGCAAAGGGAGGTCGTGTTTTCCTGCCGCCAGGAATACTCCGCGAATCGGGGGCACTCGAGATTGCTACCGCTCAAACTTTCTGGTTTCGTACATTGTAACCAATAATTCGCGCGGCGCGATGCGAACATTAATTTTCCTTTTCAGAAAACGAACCGCGAGCCGCGGATGCGAGACTAGACCAAACGAAACGACTGGAAATCCTGCGCAGAACCTGATTGAGAAAGTTAGTCGATTAAGAGTAGTAGAATATTCTCCGGTTCCCAATGAAGACGCCAGTTCCATCGCGACGTGCTCGTCGATTTGCATTTCAGCGGGTGCACTTTCTAATCGAACGATCACGAGGAATTTTCTCGTTACCGACAGCGACATTAGTCTCCTTTCCTACTTACATTCTAACCGCGAATTTCACGCGCGGCCCGGAGTCGCGCTCTCCGCGGGGCGGAACGCTTTAAACTTTGCGCTCTCTATCGCGTCTCGTGACCACCGACGACTAATTAAAGCCAGATTTCACGGCCACGCGAACGCGGATTTTTTCAATCGTCAACCTTCCGTGCCGCGTAATTTTCGCGATCGCATCGTCTCGCATCTGGATGCGATCGAATGCCGCTTTGCGCTTTCCAAGATTCGTCGAAATCGCTCTCGGTGCTCCAGTTTCAAGCACTCTAACGCTCGAACGGGGACTAAAAAATGCGTGACGCCGCGCCGGTTGCCGCGGACGAAAGTGTGGCAGAGGCCCGAACGCGTTCGCTGCGTCGCGCTGGTGCAGGTGCAGCTACTTCCGAATATCTCGTCGACGCTGCTACCACCGCGCCGCAACCGCCGAAGGCCGGAGGGGATCGTTCATCAACGCGAGCTGTCAGAGTGTCTGTCGGACCGCAAAATACGCGCGACCACGTATGTATCAGTCTTCTCTCCTATGGACCTAACCATTAACCCACTTACGCGTTTAACGTGGTTAGCTCGCCTGAGACTGCCGCGATTGTGCTCCGCGTTGGACATTGTTGTTTTCGTTAGACGAGAAAATATGAGAACATTCAATCGATGCGGATCAATTTTCTTTGTATAAATATCACGTTAAGCTTTCCGCGATTTTAAATGTTTGTGGTGTAAATGGATAACTTATAAAACAAAATATCTAGTTTTTATATTTTATAAGCTAGCCAAAATTATGCAATGTGAAACTTTAAGGTTAATATATTATGCGTTCTTCCACAGCGTAACAAGCTATGGTATAATTGCATGGGGTGATGCATATCAAAACAATTTAAGTATTGCAAAAACTACAAAGAAGATTATTAAAAATAGTCTATAAAAATACTTTTATTTTTCAAAATTACCCTTTTAATTTGACTCAATTATTTAGCTTAGAGTGTTTAACGTATCACTACTTAGATCTCAAAAATGAGTACGAAAAATCTAACAGTAAAACAAGAAAAAAGTGAATACTTAGAATATTAAACACACAGTTTTTTAAGTTCCAGTTCTTTATTTGTTCTTACAAAAATCTTATTTTGCATAAAGATCCGCAGTCTAGTAATCATTGACGACGTACAAAAAGCTATCGATTCCGTTATTCCATTACCTTCACGAACATGTGCCTTACAGATACTATTGCTCGATGAAGCGGCGAAAACGGCGAGCTTATAGCGAGAGAATACTGTATTGTCAATATTTATCGGTATTGAAAGTATTATTGAACGTGTGAAATCGATATTGAAGGTAAAATTGATGTTGAGATAGAAGATTAGAAAGAAATAAAGATATTGGAAAGATTACTGAGCTGATCGAGCAGAGTTTTTACAGGATCTGCCTTTACAACATCTGTTGCTAAATTGACAGCAGATTTGATACAGAATCTGTAACGTACAGAACTGTTGGCCGACTGTTCTGACGCCAATCTGCTTCCCGATCTGCTAATACAGGCAATAGGCTAATGGTCCCAATTAATGAGCCTGTACCTATTAGTGTGCCTCTACAGTTAAATAAATTGTAAAAAAGAATATCTCTAAG
Organism: Perdita meconis; assembly: GCA_030770465.2. Classification (NCBI taxonomy): domain Eukaryota; kingdom Metazoa; phylum Arthropoda; class Insecta; order Hymenoptera; family Andrenidae; genus Perdita; species Perdita meconis. Next base: position 8,394,647 of record JASKOS020000007.1, read on the forward strand.
ATATAAAAGAAAAACATTTTTTTTAAATAAAGTCAAGTATTAAACTTAATGAAAAAAAATGTTTTTCTGTCATTTCTAAAGGGATTCCTTTTTTATAACTTATTTAAATGTAAGGGCACACTACTAGGTTCAGGCTCACTAATAGGGACCAGTACCCTATTTTCAAAATGCGGAAACAGATGACTATGGATTTGCAGATAGTTTCTGACACATCTGTTGACAATCTGCTGCCAATCTGCACACTGATGGTTCACAGGGTGTTTATTTTTTATTTTTAATATACTTCATTCGAATTTAGCTTTAAGTGGACGACTACTATTACTTTCACCCTATCTTGATAAAAAGAATTCAGTGTGTCCGATTTAAATTGAGTGATGTAGTATCCGAGTATCCGAACACTTTGACACATTCGGATACTCATCGTCAGATTTAAATTCTATGAGTGAGTATTCGAGTACTTGGGTGTATTGGGGTACTCGGGTCTAAATTGAGCGGGTATCCGAGTACTCACATTCGGGTACCCGTAACAATAAGAGCTTTATTAGGCTCGATACATACAATCGGTTCGCTCCCGGTTTGGTCACAGTCCGGTCACAGTATTTGAACGAATAGAGAAACAAAAACAAAGAGCTTCTCTCTGTTTTGAATTACTGTGACCGGGAGCGGACCGATAGTGTGTATCAGAGCCTTATTGACCCTGCGCAGGTCATTTAAAATCGTGCAGCCTTTTCCTATTCTCCGACGCGATGCGCGTCCTTGCGACGGGTGTCACCTTCGATCGAGGGGATCATCACGTATTCCCACTCCGGTGCGCCGATCGGACGGGCCAGGTGACCATCTACGTGTAACGATTCGCAAGCTCTTTTGCATGTGTTTCGCGGCGCGCGGCTTACCGGCCTTAAAACGACCAAACGAGCAACGACCTCGTTGTCGCGTCGTCTCGACGTCATTACGAAACACCGATTCTGCATGGTCCGCCTCGCTCGGTCAATGTTATTACCGCGTTGCGGGTATCGCGGATTCGCGTTGCGCGGTATAGGTGAATACCCTAAAACCCGCGATAAACCGAGAGAGAAACGACCCTCAAGGTTTTAAATCGCGCGTAAAGACCGTGTCTCCGTCACGAATGATTTATGGCGACCGAAGTATCGGCGAAATGCTTCGTTCACTTTGAAAAGGTATAATCAATTTCCAAGCGTAAGAAATAATAAACGACAGCGCCGGAGAGATCGGCGGGCGATTGTGCGCGACGCATCGGAAGTACGTGGTCGCGCCTCCGTCTGGTAGGAATACCCTTTCAGCGAATTGAATTTGAATGGATTCATTATATCCATCTATAAACGCTGCTCAGCGCAAGCCGCTCTCGTGGCTTTCTTGCACGACGACTCCTCTCCCTCTTTCTCTCTTGCTCTCTAAACAAAGAGACTCTGCCGCACCCTTTGTTGGCAATCCAATTTTGCAATCAATTGCGATCGACCCTCTTTCCGCCCAACTTTTCAATTCTACTTAAGACAGAACAGGTCCGGCATGCGAGGGGAACGGATCTCGTTCGACCCCGGGGAGATTAAGTTATTACTTCGTGTGTCGACCTCCAGTCCTTCCTTTATAAATCCATCAACGATCAACGTGTTGTTATTATCGAATATAATGAGAACATTTTCCAAGGCGATCCTTCCTGACACGGTACAGCTCCTCGAGCTCGGGAGATCAAAGCGAGCTTTCGTCGCGCTCGCGTTTCGATCTACCAATCCGACAACAGGATAATTTGACGCCACTGAACGTCCGGATCCGCGAAGGTGATCCACTTTATTCGATCGAGCACCTGCGATCGCTTCGACCGCGCTATCGTAAATTATTGCAACATTATCCCCGACAACCGGGACACCGTTATGGCAATTAATTAATATCCTAGCAGCGCGCTCGCGCAAGATTCATTAAGTCCCGCATCGAATCAAGATGAAACATTTAAACGCTAAGTACGCGTCTCAAGAATTGGTTCGTGCAGCGTCCAAAGAAGTCGTCCGAGTGGCGCACGATAAATCAGATCGGTTGAAAATTTACGCGCTCTCGCGATGCCCGATCGTGGGCTCTTCCATCCTTCCCTTTTGTCGTTCGCTGGACCGAGGAACGCTAAAGCCGTCGCGGCGACACGCGCGACAACAGTAGTTACGTGCAAAGACCGAGCGAGGAACTACGCTTCATACCCGTCGCGGTCGACAGGGGAAAAATGTTCTCGCGGCCAGGAGGATGTACGAGCAACGACGGGAAGGGTATACGCGAGGACTGGGCCAACCAGATCTCCGCGAGCGTGTAAAGCTCGCGAGCCGAGAATCGGGGGATTTCCATGTATTAAATAAACATTTTGCCGCTGTCAAAGCGAAGCACCGCGCCACGGTATAGTGTCCCATGTTCGTGACCATACAGGGGAACTCGTAAAGTACGCGACCAGACAAGGCAAATGCAGCGCGCTTGCACCGAGACAGCGCCGCTGCTCGGCCATTCGCTAAATTACCATCGGGACCTCTCACCTCTACGCTTGATAAATCTTCCTCCGCCCCGGCGCGGCGGACCGATGAAAAAGGCGGAAAAGGGCTTCGCGGGTCTCGGGCAGAGACGATCGCGACGGAGAATCGTTTCGGAAAACGGGAAGAGGTTCGAATCCGATTTCACGTAGGAGGTAGCGCGCGCCGAAAGACGCCGAATTACGGATTTGTGGTATTTTAAGGAATGCGCGCGATCATTTCACGCGACGCCTACTACGTCGTTTATTTTCCTCGGAACCTGTTGATTCCATTTGTCTGTGCAACAACCGTTTGGACCACCGTATAGACGCAATCCGATTGACACCTCGGACACGAAACCGGACTGTCGAGTCACGAATGACAGACGTATTCCTCGTGTGTACACAGCTACTTGTTACTTGCCGAAGGAATGCGTCACGCACGGAACTAGTAATGATCCGTTTCTATCGCAACCATTTCGAACGCGCGATCACCGGTGCTTCTTGACGATAATATTTTTCAATTGTTTCTGCGGGTCTTCTTTTGCCTTTTGGAGTGACATTTTGAATCAAATTTTCAGCGTATCCTAATACCAAAACACTATTTTTTGGGAAGACAAAAGTGTCACAGTATTAACTATCATTAAAACTGTCATTGTTGCAATAATTATGTAGATTAGTTTACACGTATGACGGCTAGTTTCAATAACGTTTATAGGCGACTTTTATCACGACTTTAGCCTTTCAAAAAAAAACTGCAACAACGAAATTAAAAATTCTATTTTATCCGTATTGTTTATCTCGATATATACTTTATGTTTATAAATATTGATGAAAATAGATTAACGTTCTATGAAAAAAAATTACAAAAATGTGAATATTCTTAATTTTTTTTAAACAAGTCCATTTTTTAAAAATCTACTTATATGGTCAAATCCGCTGTTAAAAGACACACAAGTTTGCTATTTCAATTTTTAATCTACGTCCAATAATTTCCGAGATATTGGATCAAACATGTTTTTCACCCCTAACTTTAAAGGTGATTTTTACCCCTTCAACATGGATGATTGCCGATAACAAAAAATACGTGTCAAATATTTGTTCGAGATCTATATTATAATAAAAGCGCATCAAAATCGGCGCGTATCGATTGGTTAATGTCCCTTGTAAGATGTTTTCGAAAACAACGACAAGATAGGAATTATTGAGCTAACACTGATTCATTCTTAGTGGAGAGTTGGGCAGCCAACAATAGCATCGCTGTACCAAAGTTCAACATTTACTAAATATTTCACTGTATTCTTATTGCTACCGCCTTGAATAATTGGGACTAGAAAATTAGTCCCTTAATCGAGGTTCTGTTACAATTTAATTTATTAGGCAATATACGATCACATTGTAGTTGTTGCCCCAACCTATACGTACATTTTTTGCTATTGAATTTTCTTATTCCTTATAGAAATAAATAAATAATTGATAGCCATCACTCTAGCATCTCTTCCTGACCTTATAATCAAGATAGATTTAAGAAACATACGCGAGATGAATAGTTCTTATTCAGAAGCATGACGGAGCATCTTCCGAATGAGTTCATTTGACCGTGTGTTTGTATGTACACGCGCATAAGCACCAACAAGTGCACACGAGTGCTGTCCGCAGCATCGAAAATCGCTGGATGCATCTGCGATCGGCTATCTTACCAGGTAGCTAGTATCTAAAATAAATGTGTTTGCGTCAGCCGTAATCGGATACGATGATGAAATGGTTGGGACGCGAACCGATTCTTTATCAGCTGATACAAAGTTACATGCTTATCGAATCTAGACACGCGTTAAGAATATTGGGTACGTCGTAAGCGGTATCACAGCCCCGAGCCTTTATCGTGCATTGTTCGCCGCGATTTTAATGAATAACCGATACGCTTTGCTCCATTTTCAGCAATAATTCGCGTTTGTAATTCGAATCGGTCGATTGCTGGATAACCTCCGAAGATATTTAAACCTCCGTTTTAACCAGTGGCGGATCCAGGAGTAAAAAAGTACATTTTTTAACCGTCTTTTTAACCTTGATAAGCAATTAGAATAATTACGTGTCATATTATTGTGATTAAAGACTTTATTTTATAAGGAAAACGGGTATAAAAGATATTACAATTAATGAGATTACGATACTACAAAAATTTTATTTCATAATACAAATTCTGCTCTACGTTTACGAATTTTTGCGAATCGATCTATAACACTGTCTTCATTTACCTCTATATTGTAATGTATATTTAAACAACGCAAGCCCGGTGAGTCTATCCTCTGCCATAGTTGATCTAAGTACGTAACAAGTTTTTCAGAATGTGAGGTAATATTTTTATATTTTATTACTCTTGGAGGGAGCGATCGCCCCCATCACCACTGGTTTTAACGTCGTCGATAATTAATTTCAATCACGAGTTTAATTTCCTATCAGAAACGACGCGTCAGTCATTAGTAGTTGAATGGAGAAAACGATCGTCGATACGTTGAATGCGTGAATGCAACTTGTCGAACAAGTTCAGCGCGATTGGCCAACGCGTAACGAGTAAAATTATAAAACTGGATTGGAAAATGGGTACCTAACAAGCTGTCGGAAAATTCCAGATGCTTCTCATTTGCTTTCAATTTATGTGGTTGCAACTTTATAAAAATAATTTGCATCGTTTTATCTTTGATTTCACGAAGCATGTTCTTATGATGTACAGATTTCTGATTAATGATGTATGACGCTCAGAGTTACTACTGTTGGGAGAAGATGGGTTTAACTTGGTAGAGCTCAGAGGCAAGGGGAATCTTGCGATCAGATTAGTACCTATGTTTCCTTATTTAAAATCTCACTGCTACCCTATGGAAAAGGTTCAGCATAAATTTTTGAGACTTGCCGCAAGACACATGGATTGTCCCATGCAATTTGATTCCCATAATCACAATTATGTGCTAGATTCCTTGAATGTTTAAAGCAAGCAGCAGAAAAATAAATCCTGATATCTAAACTGCGGATTTTTATGCAAAATAAAATGTTTAGAAATGCATATATAATTTACTCCTAGATGCCCTTTTTATAAAATTTATAAAGCTCATCAATTTTAAATGTCAAATAAAATAAAAAAGTTCTGCAATGACTGTTGTCTATAACTTTTCCTATTTAAAGAGGGGTCAAAAAACAGGTTTTCGACAAAATAGCGAATAAGTCGTCAAAACTAACCCAAACTTGGGTTAATTTGGGTTAATTAAAAATAACAAACAGTGTTAGTCCAGGGCCCCCAAAGTTAACGGTCCGTCTCTGGGGATCTCACTTAATAAGTAGAGAAAACATTATTCCTATTGGACAATTCGTTTACTAAAAAAAAAATTCCCTAATACTGATCATTTTTTTAACTTGACAGTGGAAAGACTCGTAAAAATAATGGATTACCTTGTCACTTCCTTCTTTTCCTAGTTACAGAATATTCTCTGCGTCTTCTTCTGGTTCCACACACTTATGCAAAATGGAAAGACAAATAATTCAATATTTCAATGGTAAAAAAGAAATACTCCACTAAACTGTATTTACGGTTATATCTACTAAACTATGGACACTTTTTTATCAGTTTCTCGAAAACAAGAATCCACGCACTCAAATTCTTTTGAAGTTCTTTTCTTAGCAACTTAAAGTATTGAATACACATGCACCCAATCATTTGAAATATCGCAGTTCTTGCCATTTCCTTGTAAGTTTCCTTCTCTCAATAAGAGTTGCATTCACCGTTTTACGCATATGAATAGTTTCGGAGTAATTAAAACCGACAAAATAAGAATAAACAAATAATATACTGTTTTTACTTTCTGACCTCGATCAATGTAGTCAACAGTTTTGATGCTAAGAATTTGAACAGAAAACATTTCAATTCTGTCGCAACAGACAAGGTAGCACGTGTATCACAGTTTCCAACGAAAGATAAATTAGATATCTGCGCGAAGGCATCGCGAAGAAGATTTCCAACTAAAATTCCGACAATTTGAACAGCACCAAACTTTCAGAAACCAGAAACAAACTCAGGAAGGAGCGACTCGGTAATAAATCTCGGCGAAATCGTGAGCAAAACCGTGTTTCAGTACCGACCAACGCTAACGACGCGGTCGCCTTTAATTGATTTTCAGTCCGACCATTGGAAGGGAAACCGGCACGCGAAATCCCTAGAAGTTTAGTGTAGTGTCCACCTGTCACTCCATCTATAGTTATTCTGATTCTGTCCAACTACGCACGTTCTTCCTCTATAAAAACTGCGCGACTAACCGTGCATCCGTGAATGGTGACGCGTGCCGACGATCACTCTCGTGAAAATGTGGTAAGCTGATTAACCTAAACAACTGCCTAGTTACATTCCCCGACGTAGACATGTTTACAAACACCACGGCTACATAACCTCCAAATGAACTGACACATAACCTGTTAACCGAGCGCCGAATATACGCGGGTGCGTCCGGACGGCGTACAGCTCACGATGTAACCCATTCGTTTTAAAGATGCCCACGTCAGGAAATGGCACGATGGTCCACCGTACTGTCAGGGGTATTTTTGGCCCTTTCAATGGTCCTGTCCCTTGGCAAGCTTCTGATGCTTGCCACCGAAAATGGAAACAACGGGGATCTCACCGAAGCAGATCAGTGGCTCGCTGATATCGGCCTGAAACAGTACCGACCGCTCTTCAGGGAAAAAGGTCAGAGCATATGTAATCGGCGGAACTGTTCGCGTATCTAAAAAAATATAAGGTTACGCTGCTTTGCTTCGTGTCAGCTGTCACGCGCGACGAGCGACGCGATAGTTGTTCGTTTTCAATTTTCAATTTACGAGTTCTGTCACGAAAACATTCGTGGTAACCTGAACTGTGCAATAAGTAATAATTAATAAGCTACGTTCGGTGCGAAAATTCTCTATCGTTAGGAACAAAAGAGTCACTATATTTTACTCGGACAATATTTCATCAAGTTTTCCAGTATCACGCCGACACAATAGATTGATTATCCTACGCTTCAACTATAGGATTCATTGTTTGGCACGCGGTCAATTTCCCTGCGAAAAGAAGCACCGGATATTATCGATTGCTCGTTAAAGTTATTGGTCTTCCGGAATGCTTTAATCCTTCTCTAGCATAAAACTTGGAGCATCTACGTGCCGGAGACCGCTCGCAACGTTAATCGTTCCGGTGAAGCGTCGTGGCTTTGAGAGGGTAGATTGCCCTCGTAATTTTCGAAAACTCCATTTTTGAGTTTTTATATTCCCATAGCTACATTCTTCCCGTGTATTTTAAACCTAGTTTGACTTCGAAATTCGGAAGGATGAAATAATGACCGAAAATGTGAGATTGTTTAAGTACGCGCAAACGCAGTAACTTAAATAGAAAAAATTTTTGTTGTCAATTAATTACTCCAATGTTACTATAATTACATATCTTGGTAGCGTCGCAGGTTTGTGTACAAAATAGAACGGTCAACCTGCGATGTGCTACGTCCTCATCGATTTTGGTGACCTTCAAATATGTTATAAATGACAACATTCTGAACAACTTTTTTCTATACGTGTACTAAGGTGAATGTCCCAATCTCTGCTCATTTAAGCGTTCACTCGTCACGAAAAGGGTGTGATGGTCGTGCGCCGAATAAAAAAGTGATTTGTAATAAAAATTTGCGAAGTAATTGATTAATACCTCTATAATGAATCAATTAATTAAAAAATATTTTACAAAAGATGTTATATGACATTTAATTATTGATAATGGCTAATTCAATGTAGTGCTCTGAATGTTCGTATTTCTACTCACGAAAAATAACGATGTACGTATTTCAATTCACCATTTGTACCAATTTCTGCTCACGTAATATGTTGCGTTTTCAGATAAGAATAAGTTATATGTTTTACAGTTAGATTTATAAGATAATAGTAAATAAAGCTGTTTATAATTTCAGGATAAATATTTATTCAAATAACAGTAATTAATTAATTTCTATTATTTTTTCCTGTGTTATTTTTTTAAATTTAACTTTCTCTTTATCCTTTTACTGCTGCACAATTAATTATTTTATTTAGATAAACCCAGACCCATTGTGTGATCCGTCTGCTTGATCGTGTTCCGCGTAGACTGGCTTATTTCACTTCGACTGATCAGACACGCATACCTTCCGACTGTTAATTTACCAGCGATATGCTGTACTTTGGAAGGTTGTATTTCACTAATCCTTTATCAGCGACCCTAAGTGTTTATACTTTTCTTCTAGAGAACATCATAATCTACAATATACATGAAAATCAGTCAATGTCACCGGTCTCTAAAATCCTTAACACATATGATACGTCATGATGGATACTTGGTTTCATAATATACGTATTTCCATAGAAATTGCTTGCCGTTTCATTGCTTATCAAATCCCTTACCCGCTAAGGAATCTAACTCAGATCTATTCCGATCAGTTTTTAAAATATTTAAACTTTTTTGCGAATATCTCGAAAACTAAGAGAGTCCGGCGGTTGCATGTATAGGAAAAAGTTGTTGAAAATGTTGTCCTTTATAACACATTTGAAGGTCATCAAAATCGTTGAGGGCGTAGCACACCGACAGATTCGCCCATAGAACATTCAATTCTTCCCTGAAACAAAAAACAACCAATATGTCTTTTCATTTTCATGTAATTACATTGTCAATTAACTAAAAAGCTTCATAACAAAATTTAATTACACAGGTTTTTTCTTTTTTAAAGCCGACAATTTTTTCAATTTTACACTTATTCTTATTTTTTTTTTTTTTTTTTAGTTTATTTATTTATTTACGTAGAGATATGTATATAGTAGAGAAAACAAAGTAAAATGAGAAACATAAAATGTGAATAAAATAAAAATAATAAAAAATAAATACATGAACGCAACAGAGAAAAATAAAATACTTTGAAACACGTAGAGATAGAAAAAAATGTCATAAGGCAAAGTTAAATGGTATCGGACGGCGGACGGTGCATAATATGCAAATAACATTATGCACTTTTGTGCATCTGTGCATAAAAAAAATGCAACTGCCCTTTTTTTAAAGTGGAAACCTATGTTTTTGACTGGACTGAATGATGCAGTCTTTCGGGTTCTACAAAACAGTATTAACATACTTATGCCCTAAACTTATTCGTTAAGAAATTCTCGCAGCTAAAAGTTTACTGAATTGTTTCGGTCTGTCGGCCACACTTGAGTAGATTTGAATGGACAGAGCAAAATTGAAAAGTACGAGTCTAGCATACAATTTTTCTTAACGAACAGTTTTAGAAAAATTTAAAAACAAACATTTTTTACAAACAGGAAAGTAAAATATCTCCGTAGGCAGTGATGCAACGCCACACTGTGGGGTTCTTTTCTGTTCATTATGGAATTAGTAATACCTTAGTAATATGTACCGCACACATTCTTTAGCTAAAGTCATAAAATAGAAACACTAATACGCAAATTCAAAAGAGTAAAAAATTTACCGGGGTATCTAATACGGATTACTTTGAAATAAATAGTGGTGCCAGATGGTAAGAATACTATAGCATATAGTTGCGGAAGGTTCATAATTTCATGGAATTATAATGAAATTCCCAGATTTGAATTTCGATATTTGGTCCCAACGTCCAACATTACTTATGTATGAATCGCCCCACTGTATCGTTAGTGATACTCAACGCCAACGAGCGCACAGGACCTCGAAACATTTTTGATTTTTGATTCGTATAGAAATCACCCAATATATGTTTAAAACAAACCAGGATATAAATATTTGTTGTTGGGCAGCGTTACTGACTCATCTTATCGTACGACAGCAGGAGCAACGAAATCGTCGACGAATTTTGTGTCCGTTCGAGAAACGACAAATATTACCGTAAAATAGTGGCAAATGCGTGCTCGGTTATCATGAAAATCATTCCCTCGATTTGATCGCGCGCAGTTCGTTCATCTCGCGTAACTCCGAACGCGGATGTATCGGATAGTGGAGGCAATCGGAGCTGATAAAGCTGCGTCAGTATCTGAACTTTTATCACGTTGGCCAGGTCGGTGCCAAGAACGTCGGCGCTTGCGCGAATCCCGCCTGCGGCCAGGCTTTTGTATCTCGTTATTGGTAGGACGAACGGACGGATACCAAGTTCCAAGCTGCGGCAATGTCACTGCGCGCTGTTTGCGCTTGGTCCAATCGGGGTGGGGACATTCGTCCGTACCTTGCCCTCACCCCTTGGCGTTTGTCGTCCTCCCTGCGGCGCTTTCTCGAACCTGTCGGCGGCACCTTACTGACCAATCCTCAAATGCGGACCAATAAACGGTAAAACTCTGACGACGAGACGACCTCGTCGGCCGGAACGACACCATGCCCACTTTACGCGCAACTTGGATCCAGCGGCAGCCGTCTGCTAACGACGTTCTCTCGTCGACGAGGTCTGCCTCGGATTCGGAGGAAGAAAAAAAAAAAACTTGGCAAATTAAAATTTCCTCCGTTGATTCGTCGCCAACGACGGCGTCAAGAGAATTGTTGGACTCCAGAGTTGGAGATTTTTTATCTCGATGAAATGCCGAGCTACGTAGTCCGGGATGTAGGTTAGCATCTTCGCTTAATAACTGGCACGTTGGATGGGAACGGATTTCGTTCCTCTCGTCGAGGAGAAATATTCTGACACGTTCAATAATTGGAATCCAACAGAGGTGAGTCCGGAGTGACTTTCGAGGCTTTCCGAGTGGAGCGCTTCCGTTGATTCGGCAGAATCAAGATTGGACGGAATCGAGAGTGAAGCGACGATTTCGTTTCGTCAGCAAAGTCGCTTCGCCCGATTCCGCGGTATCGATCGTAGATCCTCTTAGATTGAGTGTGTCTAGATGTCGAGGGCGTCCGCCGCGAACAACAGCACTTCTTCTCGATTCAACGACAAGTGCGCCGCAATTATTGGAAAACTTGGAAGCATCAAGCTCCGAGTCCGACTACCTTGAATCCCACGCGAAGTGCTCTGGAGAACTTCGCCCGAAAGCGTATTATTAAATTAAGCATCTCGTCGATGGTTTGATTCGGTGAACGTCGTCAACCTGTGCTGGACTCGTTGAGGGAAGCGATTGGTAATAGGCGATTCCATTCAAAATGATGAATACTTAAGAATCGACGTTAATAATAATAATGTTTATTAACGGGATTCACCCTTTAATACATCGAATATAAAAAAAAAAAAACAATGAAAAGCGGGACAAAATAAAATAAATGTAGAAGAGATACAGATTCAATAACATGGCTCCATGCAGAAATAGATGTACGTAGGTAATTATACCAAGAATCTCGATCAATTGAAGCGTCATCAGGCGTACCTCAGGGCTCTCACCTCGGCCCACTTCTTTTCATTATTTTCATAAACGATCTACCTAGTATTTTTAGTTCTAATTCGCTTCTTTTTGCTGACGATCTTAAATTATTTAGAACCATAAGAGATTGCTCTGATGAAATTGCACTTCAAAAAGATCTTGACGAAGTTGAACTATGGTGTTCTTCCAACAGATTGTATCTAAATAAGGCCAAGTGCCATGTAATGTACATATCACGCAAAAAATCGACTCTTTCCTGCGTGCATACAAACTTGGAAGCTCACCTCTCGCATCGATAGAACGCATGCGTGATCTAGGGGTTACATATGACTAGACAGCGGATCTTTATGCAAAATAAAATTTTTGCAAATACAAATGAAGAATCGGAACTTGAAAAACACTATGTTTAATATTCCAAACTTGAATAATATTATTAATATTTTCTATATTTTGACATATGTTAAAAGTCTCGCAGATATTTTGCATAGTTAGCATTACCATAAATGCATAAAATCCGCTGTCTACATATAACAATAAACTGTCCTTTAACGCACACATTTTAACCACTGTCAACAACGTTATCAGAACTCTAGGTTTCATATTCCGTTTTTGCAGAAATTTTAAAAATCCATTCACTCTTAAGACTCTATACAACAACCTGGTACTATCTCATCTAGAATACGCAAGCGCCATATGAACTCCCTATCAAACTAAATATGTTACAATGTTCGAACGAGTTCAACACAAATTCCTGCGTGTTACTTCGCGCACGCTTGGATGCCAAAAATACGACCATATTCTTCCCGGACTTAACATGTCAACGCTCGAGAAAAGGAGAAGGTTTGCCGATTTAGTTTTCCTTTTCAAGGTCCTCAATAACATAATCGACAACCCTCCTCTTCTTCAATTGATTAATTTCAATGCGTGTCCACGTCCCATGCGTAACCCGACTGTCTTTCACTTAAAATTTTTCAGAAGCGATTTAAAATTCTGCGACCCTATCACCAGATCCTGCTCTTATGCAAATCACATTATCAATATGATAGATTTTTATTCTGGATTTGTATACACTTTTAAAAATTTATTTATAATACTTGTTAATTACTATTTTTATTTAATTTTATTTTTATTTAATTAGTATTATATTTATTTATAATACTTTATTTTTCTCAATTTTGTCAATTACTATTTTTCTAGTTTTATGTTTTTGCGTCGATGCTAGTTATTATTCTGTTCTTGTTAATTTCTTTTTTTGTTTGTAAAATGAGTAAACATATGCCCTTACCCTCTCTAAATAAATAAATAAATAAATATTAATCACAGCTTACAACTAGCATCGACGGTACGTTTCAGTATTGTTACAGAATCATAAAAGATTGTCAACTTCGTTACCAAAAAGCCAGATTCACACTACGCCGTAACGTAACGTACCATAAGGTAACGGCTGTGAGAGCAAAGAAGAGAACGGATCTTCTTCTAACGCTGCGTTACGGTACAATTAGTCCAAATGATTCTTGACGGTTACTAGAAAATCACTACGAGGAAAAGTGCCCATTCCTACTAATATACAGAGTGTAACAAAAATGTTGCAGTTCCTTAAAGGGGGTGATTCCTGAGGTGATTTTAAACAACTTTTTCCTTAGTGAAAATGTTAAGTGGGGCTTTGTTAACGAGTTCTTAACGAAAAACACCGACCAATCGGGGAGCGAATACAGCGGACGATGGCGAGCCAATACTACTTACAGCTGGAGCTCGCACTGAAATTCATCCACTGTATTCGTGCTTCTATTGGTCGGCGTTTTTCACTAATAACTTGTTAACAAAGCCTTATCTAACATTTTCACTAAGGAAAAAGTTATTTAAAACCAGAGAACTGCAACATTTTTGTTACACACTGTATATATTGTATTTTATACATAAATTTCAGTGGGAAATGGGCATTCATCACATTTTTCCTTAGGGGTAAGAATCAACTGGACTAAGTGTACGTTATGTTACGGCGTAGTGTGAATCTCGCTTTATGCGGTGGTAGGACAGATGAAGCTATCAACTGAATTTAAGTTGTATTGTCAAATAGATTCAATCATGACATTTACTATGGTTTTATTATTTCATTGTTTTCTTCATTATCGCTACCAAACTTATTTATTAATAACCTAACCTATAGTCATTTTCCCTTTTGATAATAATTAGTCAATTGAAATAATAATAATTTTCGACTCTCACCGAAAAATTGTAATCGATCGATTTTTTAAAATGCTAATCTAATATCATCGAACTGTTGCAGATCATAATAATTTAAACTGAGATTAGTTTTAGAACTTTTACTGTGAAAAATGTAAAATACAAAATAAAATTAAATACTTTAAATTTTAGGAACCTAACAATATAAAGCAATAATATATTTACAAAAGCTAAGTTTTATCAACGTTGTCGAACATAAACAATAAAATAAAAATGTAGTCGACTGAAAACTGTCGACTACGTAGTCGATTGTACGCCACGACTAAATAGTAATTAGTCGATAGTTTAATTTAGTACGTACTACCCATCACTAATACAGGGTGTTTCGCTTAAAACAGGCCGCCTAAAAATATACAGACATAAAAAACACAGTTGATCTGGAGAAAAACATTAAAAAATGGCACTTATAAAGAAACAATTTTACGATTGAATCACCTATTGAATCATTCGATTTACATAGCAAACATTTTTACGCATATAGGTTTTATATTCTACCTTAAGGTTCTATTTATCTAAGACATTTCATTTTTAAATCGAAATCTATGCTATCATTGTCAACGAAAGAATGAAAAGTTACAAGCAAAAACATTTTTCAATTTCTTTCACCAAAAATTTACCGTCCCCAAAATTCGCCGTCCTAGGCTGCAGCCTACTTAGCCTATACGCAAATCCGCCTCGGGCCGTCTGCCGTCGCGATTCCCAGTTTCCTTCGAGCGTAGATTCAAAATGAAGATAGCGAAGAACGCGTCGAAATTGTAGGTCTATTTTCCGTTCCTGTATTGTCAGCCATAGTGCAAAGTGCACCCGCTATCTTTTTCCCTTCATTCAAACACAAGAAGACAGCAATTGGTTCGTTCTGTACTAATACAGTCAGTGCAGAAACAGAAAACACCTTATAATCGACAGGCTCTGGTTGAAAGGGTAGCGAGAAAAAGGGGGTAGAAGAAGGTGGGTGTCGAAAAGATTCGTCGACGCGGCGATGTTGGGACGGGGAAAAAGGCCGAAGGACGAGGCGATCGTCCCGGTGGCGTGGTCGGCCAGTGGTGGGAGTACGAACGGAGCGGGTGGCAGAGGGTGGCTCTGGCCGCGTAATCGTATCGCATGCAGTCGTCTAGCGTGAGTCCGCGCGAGCGGATCGTCGAGTCGCATCGCTCCCGTAGACGGTCGAGCCCCAACCCTTTCGCTCCCGCGAGCTCGTTTTGATCGTCGACGGAACGACGTGAGCATTATGCGCGCTGCCAGAGGGCGCGTACGCGTCATCAACCACCAGACGAACCGCGTCCTTGTGAACGGTGACACCGTGAACGAGCCTCGGACGTCCGCGCGTTCACCGAGCCTTTGACACACTGGCCCGCTTGATCCTTAGTAGACGCGCCGCGCTGCGCCGCGCGTAGAAGCCTCGCGTTTCTTTTCGAATCCCCTCCGGGGCACCGTTTCCCGACTCTCGGCGTCCTCCTCCCCCGCGATCTCGGAAGGTACGCCTCTCCGAGCCAGGACTCCTTTCAGGTCCCCTTCGACCTCCAACTTTCTCCCCGTCGCTTGCCGCGGGCCTCGTAGACGACAGTAGAGAGAGATTCTTGTTAATCGTAATTGTCCCGCAAGTGCGAAGGGCCGCGCGCGGCCTATTCGTTTCGCGCCCGAGAAACCGATTTAGTAGGTGCACGACACCCACGCTTCGCTGCCACTGCGAACATTCCGTTGCCGAGATCCAGCTTGCGACGATCCTGCGACGGAACGACGGCACGGCGGCCTCTCCAGGTGACGAGACAGAAAGTCAATTCGATACCCGTAAGTGTACTCCTTTTGCCTGTTACGCTGACCGTCGGCGACGATGGAGAACCAGTCGGGGCGTTCCTCTCGCGCCCCGCCGATCCAAACGTTTTGCCCGTTCCTCGACGTTCCACGCTGTCAAATACTTTGTAGGAGAACGGCGTGCAACCTTCTTTGCGTCCGCTCACCACGCCAAACGCTGTTATTCGCCTCGCGAACGACGCGTTACGTTTCTAATTAAGCGAGCTTTCTCGCTATTTACATTCGTCGCGATGTCTAAGTATCCTGTTGCCCCGCTCGATCTAGTTAACTCAGTCACCGTTTGTTTTCCGAGTGTCCAAATCTTATTCAATATTCAGGAACAAGCCGCTTGGTCTTGCTTGACGTTTCTAGAATTCCTATTAAAACTATAGACTTGGACTATAGACGTTGGGTACAATGGACAATGATATTCGTAAAAAGAAACTGACGCGTACGGAACATCGTTTCAAGAATTAATCGATTTCGAAACATCTAACGGAAAATTTCATCCCGAAGATCTGCGGCGAGATGCGCTTTTGTTCGCGTGCCGTGCAT
Organism: Perdita meconis; assembly: GCA_030770465.2. Taxonomy (NCBI): domain Eukaryota; kingdom Metazoa; phylum Arthropoda; class Insecta; order Hymenoptera; family Andrenidae; genus Perdita; species Perdita meconis. The sequence continues at coordinate 8,411,094 of JASKOS020000007.1, forward strand.
AAAATGAATACCGAAATCAGGCCTGAGGGAAGCAGAAGGTTCTAATTATTAACTCGGACTTCGAAGGACCCGAAGCGGTATCTCCAAAATCATTTGAATGCAAATCTTGAACTCATTTGAATTTGCTTCCGTTCGCGAGCTTCGTTACTGTTTTCCGAATTCTGCCAGTAAACGTAACTTCCGCGAGGATTATTCCAAGTTGGCGGTTACAATTAGGGTTGCCACCCAAATTATATTAAGTAGTGTTGTACTATATTTTGGTAAATTGTATTATGTACCGTTGGAACAAAATATGCAAAATAGTATATTTCCACTTCATAGGTAATTGAAAACCGAAATTCATTAGCAAGTTGCTTAACTATTCTAATTGGGAACAAAACCACTCAGGGAATTAAGTTTAAATTATTAGGACTGGTTTCACTTTGACTGGACAAATTTTCTTTACCTTCTCAGTTTGAACATGAAAATTGTATTTAACCCTTAAGTTATCTCTGAATTTAGGTATAATTTCATTTAATACTAATTTTTACTGAATTGGTAAATATAAGTGAATCTTATTTCGTTTCTTTAGAAACATCATGAAATTATGTAAATTTTGAGATTATGTAAATCTTCAACTAATTACATTAACACTTATTAAATCCTTATTAATTTACAGTTATGTGGGGCCACGACAGATCCAAAAAGTCACTTAAGAGTTAAACAATTTCAAAATATCCTGAAATATTCAAATCTAGTAGGTAAATTAAAAATAAATGTTAATTTCTAAAAGTGAATGTTAAGAATCTAAATTTCTTTGAAACTACTTGTATTTTCTGAATCACTTGAAATATGGATTATGGAAATATGATCGAAACATGGATCACTTGATCTAACTAATAGCGCAATTTAGAAAGCAAGTACATACACATGTCAACAATATCGATTGTTTGAATTGTTTCTCTGGTAGAAATTCGAATATATAATATGCATAATACCCCGTCTTAATTATTATAATTAGACCGCGGATGTTTACGCAAATTTACACAAAAGCACTACATTTTTCTCCGAAAAAAGGTGGCAACCATAGTTACAATTAGAGTTTGTCGATTTTTAAAAACCGAGTTTGAAACCCGATTTTTTTGGAGTAAATTTGGGATATTCGAAAACCGGTTTTAAATTTCAAAAACTGGTTTCCAATACTAGGATTAAATTAGGGGAAATTAATTAGTTATTTAATTAAAAACGTTTACATCTTGCCGTATAATAGCCGTAAGCACATTTATAATAATATAATTGTATTATAGTCTAATTAATCATCATAAATTAATCATGAAAAATCAATTCATAGATTTTGAAAATATAATTTTATTTAGACACTAAAACACAATGTGAAATTCATTGAAACACACTAAGAAATCAAATGAAGGACATTGAAATCCAAATTTTCAATATTTGTTAAAACTTCAAAAAGTTGATAATATTGCAGTGTTTATAATAATTTAATTATCCAATGAATCTAAAAAATTTGTAAGAATTTTAGTTACTTTAGTTTTTTAAAGCACATTTCACTTTGTTATACTTCTATAGTCCCAGAAATATTAAATAAACGAATAGAAATCTTCAAATAACCTATCAATAACCTTTTTTATAATACTGAAATTTGAAAACCGGTTTTCTGAAAACTCAACTTGCATAAACCCTAACTACAATTAGAGATGGCGTATAAAATCACTAACGGTGATTTATCACAGTGATCGCAGAATCAATGATCGTAACTTTTTTATCTTGAATGAATTTGCTCTCACTGTGATAATACTTACTTCTTCGTCTTGATTGAATTATCTTTCATAAATAAAATAATAATATAGTTTGCATAAAAATATCAGCATATAAAGTAAATTTAAATTTATATTACATTCTCTGCATATAACGCAAACTTAGTGTTCTGCATATAAAAAATATTAGACATATTCTTATATGTACTAATTTTTTATATTTATTTTTTGCATTTAAAATATATTATTCGTGTAAAGTTTCCATACATGAATTTTTTAATATACAATATTTTGTAAGGCTAAATTTGAAAAAAAAATTAAAAACAACTTGCTTTTATAATTCATAGTCATTTATTTATTATTTTTATTGTTCCTCATTTTTTTAAATGATGCATTACACGATGTAATTTATATTTTTCTTTCAATTTTTAATATCATTCGTGTCAAATGTACAAGTCATTTAACACGTGCTGAGCACACCGCTCTCCATCAATCAAAAGCGATCAATAATTCGTGAATAATTCGCGAGTAGCAGTTTATGCCATCTCTAGTTAATATCCCTCAAACATCTGGAGCACTATTCTCCCTCGTAGCTTACTGGCCCATCGCCGAAAGCGCGCAATCCTGCAACAGTGTTTGCTCTCGGAGTATCAACGTTTCCCCATAAACGCACCGCGCTTCGCAGATGCTGAAAGTTTAACGGTGCCGTTGAAGTTTCCCAAGAGGAAAGTAACACGGTCTGAGAGTTCATCTCGAGAAGAGCTTCTCAGTCTGTGCGCCCGGTCCTGTTTGAATTTCTAAACTGTGCTCGATGTCTCGGTCTCATTGTCAACGGCGCGGCGGCCGGGACCTCGTTCACCCTGGCCGAAGAGGTCACAGAGAACATCTTCCACGGGGAAAGACGTTGGCGTCACGACGTCATCGGCGCGAACTTGGAAGGTTCTGTCGCGCGTTGACACGCTCTCTCGGACTTTCAGAAAGTCGCGGATCGCCCGAAGCACACCGCGTCAACATCCTGCATTGCGGCACTTTGACGCGAACCCCGGCTCCGACGCGAGAAAAACTTGGCGGTAATGCGTTTTATCGGTTTGATGTCACCGTTCGAGTTTCCCTCCGGCGCGGCGCACAGTGTGTCGCTCAATGGACAAAACCCAAAAATCTGAAGTGTTTAATTCATAATCTGTTTTATCTTAAGATGTTAAGAAAGGAACGTAGATTTTAATACTACCCATCAAGTTTTATGAATTTACTAATTTGTTGCCACAATTGATATTAAAAGTTTATTCCAAATTTCGGTGTATTTCTTCAAACACATGCCATTGGCTAAATGTATGTGTTTTTCGTTTGATTTTTATACATCGTATTTGGTACTACAATCCTTTTAAAACTACAGAGAAAATTTTTTACAGTAATAATAATTTATTCGAATTTTTAATGTTAAATTTAATGTTAATTTGTTAAAAAATACCTCCGTAATTTTTTTTCTATTAATTTAGGAAACATTAAACTTTATATTAGCGTTAACTTTAGCTGCCCGAATTTGCCCGAAACGAAAAAAATAATTAAAATTATCATTATCAAGGCACTCACTGTTCAGGCCTTTAGCGATTAGCATTTGAGATTGTTTCAACTAACGTTCAGCTTTTCTTTTCTTTTCGTTTTCTTGTTGTTGTATTTTGAAATTTTAATAAAAGAATGTAGGTCTTACAATTTCAACGTTTGTAACGATTTGTAAATAAATATAATGTTCCAAGTAGTACGATACCGTATAATCCTCCCCACAATTTTTCATGCATTTCCGTCAATTTTATGAAAAAATGTTTTAAACAAAAGTTAGACAGTTCTTAATTGATAATACATTTCAATAATAAACATTGCCGAAAAAGTTTTTATTTAATAAAAAATCAATATCTCCTCAACAATTTTTTATATAATTGTATATTTGTCATGCATTAATCGATGTATTCTTGCATTTTCTTTAAAAAAGTATTAAGGTACATGGGTAAAAAATTAAATAGTCCAGAAGTTATGAGTTTCGTTCCGAACGTCCATATACACGACACACTGTGCGGCGGCGCGGCGTCCCTCGAGATCCTGCCGGATTGCCGAAACAAAAATTCAATTCCCGACTTTGGAAACTGTCCGGCGTGCTTTCCGCGTAAAGGCCGGTGCACACATATCCATCGCGATCCGTGCCTTATCTCGCCGTGTGAGCGAAGAAGAGAAAAAATAGAAGAGACAAAAGAGAAACGAGACTGAGACACAAACAAATCGCAACGGGTATGCGTGCAGCGTCTTTAATTCGCACGTCGACGGAAGCAAATTCGTCGAGCAATTTGAAATCGGTATCGACTTGATCGTCGCTCGAGGAATCACGTTCGAACGATTCTTTCCGTTTGTCCGCAACGTAATTTATACCCGTCATTCGTTTTATGGAAGATTAAACGAAACTGAAATTCAAGGAAGAAACGCGATCGTAGATCGGTTCTAGATCGGCGTAGAACAAAGGAATAAAGTTTTCGCGAACGATAACCTACTTTGCCAATCGCTTTGCAACTTTGCTGGTCGCGCGAACCGCGAAGCACGCGAACGCGGTAGAATCGCGCGCGGAATCGATTTTCTTCGAGCCGATGTTGCGTGTAAGTAAGTACGTGGGCCTGGAGAAAAGTATCGATCCCCTTTCCACAGGCTGACCTTCACCTTTCGGTTCCTACGTAGAAAATCTTGCCCCTCCGACGTTCGTCGCGGTGAAACGCGACTTCTCGGTGCCGGAGATACCGATCGCAACCCACTTAACGCGTGAAAAATTAATCGTCGCGTCGCGGCGATGATCGAGGGGCTAACGAGCATAGGTAAGGCGCGAACGCCTCCCACGCAGTGACTTCCGCGTCGTCGTTTCTCGCGAGCGTAATTGCGCGAGCGGCAAGAGCTTTCGGCGTAACTGCGATGGAAATGGGAATGGTAGCGCGGGAAATGGCACGGAAAGCGGGCTGGAATGGAGTACGACTTAAACGGTTGGAAACCGTTCCAGCGAGCTTGATTACACACTACCGGGAATTGCAAATTAAATCCGATCCGCAAACTGAGATTCGCTCGTGTATCCGCCGCGTAAATTCGCCTTGGAATCGATCCTGATACTTATATTTCGTTTCGAAATAGCTGACAGCCGACGGCGAACGATCTCTGTCAAAATAAAAAAAAAAAATGGAACGGAAACCACGGCGTGGAAATCGGAACGAAAAACGACGTCACGAAATTCTACCGATTTTGCGTATACAACTTTCGCGAGCTTCTAAATCGTGGAAATGAATCTCGCCTTGTGTATTTCGGGAGAATAATCCTCGGGGCTAAAGTTGTTTCGCGTTCGCAGGGATTATGTAAATGTAATCCGGGGTTGCATAAAGTAGCGCGAATTCAACGACGTTATCTTGGTGGGACGCGAAGCGCAGGGGCACCAATTACATTTTACTGCGACACACCAGCCCATTAATCATCGCACAATCGCCGAAACGAACGACCGAATTTCGCCAACTTCCGGTTTATTTTCGCGTGTCCTCGCCCGCGGTTCGAAATTTCGCGAGATATTTCGCCGGGGAGATTACAGAGTAACGCAAATAGATGACTTCCACGTCAGAAGCAGATGAAATAGGATCACTCGACGGGCACGATTGAAATTCACGCTGAGAAAGTCGGAATGGGATTCTCGAATCACTCGGAAGAGAGATATAAACGCGCGAATGTGTGTCATAATTTTTATGCCCTGTCGTATTCATTTCCTCTACACTCTAAAGGTTAACAAATTTGAAGACTCGCGCTTTCGATTAGAAAATTACATACTGTAAACCGATGTTACGGTGCACTTAAACTTGATAAAGATCGATTACTTCCTCCTTATTATAACTAATTTATACTGGGAAATAAAAAGGTCACAAGATAAATTAGCATTCCTAAATACAATCGTACTATATTCTTCGATTTTCAGTGTTGCATGTAACTTTCTATATGTTTGTTTAACTCCTTGTACAGTAATGGGAATAATAATAATATACCGTCTAATAGTAATTACAGTAGTGATAATAAATTCATATTTTTTTAAAAAGAAAATGTATAAGTGTCATTAACCGGGTTGAATTAATCGTGGTCGATATTTATGATATTTATGATATTTATCTAATAATAACTTATTTCTATTGATCTAAAGTTTTGTTTCTATTCACGCCACCATTTCTATTCATCTTATTTTAGGGTATGTAACTTGTTTGTATAATCCATGAAAGTGTTTATATGTATGTGTACCTTTAAAGAGTAATTTTCACCAGCTCAGGTGCGATTTCAGTTTATCTTCTAAATTAATTTGATTATCAATTTTACTAATTAATTGTTCCTTAACTTCATCACATGTATAAACGATACATTTACATATTTATGAATTATTCATAACACTAACACTGTGATAGTTCAAAGTATTCTATCTACTAAAATAACTATGCTTTGCTTCAAAACCGAATAATAATAATAATTTATTGAACGGGTCAAACAATTCTTTGGCACAATAAATTAAAACATTTACAAATAACAGTCTAAGCAGTTATATTACTAAAAGAAAAAAAGAAACAAAATAATAGTAGATCATTCTTTCAGTAAAAATCTAACAATTGAGTGAGTCGCCGAACAAATCAATTTTGTCAAAGCATGAATGGCCGAAGTACATAAACAATCAGCAATATTGTGATGAATAGACAGCAGATCTTTATGGAAAATAAAATTTTTATAAGCACAAATAAAGAATTAGAATTTAAAAAACAGTATGTTTAACGTTCAAAACGTTCAAACTTGGATAATATTGTTGATATTCCTTATATTTTGGCTTATGTCAACAATTTTATAAATTTTTTGCATGCTCAACATTGCCATAAATGCATAAAATCCGCTGTCTAGTGATGAATTTGGACAAAGATCGGTGAATCTTGACGTTAAAAAGTCAACATAAAAGTTTTTTAAATGTTTCTGGTATAGGAAAGTCTTAGCAACACATTTTCATAGGAAAAATTTTTACAACAAAATTTTTTTCTTCATTTTGACGTGACTCGTTACACTGAGTCGTCTAAGTTCGAAGAAATTTCGTCGCGCGACGTTGTTCACGGTAACGCGAGCAGCCACGCGCATGAAGTAGTAAAATCAAGTTATCGTCCGACGGATTAATAGCGACGGACAGTGTAACCGTCCGCTGCGCGAGAATCAGCCTGTAGACTGTAGACAGAGCCGCGCTCGGCCCGAGGACGCGGCGAGATTTTAATTAGCCCGAAAACAATCACTCGTATTCGACGCTCTCGCGTCTTTTCATCGCCTTCGGGGCGAAGCTAATCCCGGACGGTCCTCGAAAAAGAGGCTCCTTTCAAACGGGAAACCCTGTCGCTTTTCCTTGGCCGCTCGGTGGAAAATCGCGATCGCAGACCGTCGGTGGTTTTAATCGTAGCCGCTGTTAAGCTAACGGGCACGAGTTCCCGGTGCACAGCACGTATCCATTAACACGCCGAAGCACGCCAGGGCTCAGGGCACGCCATAGCGAAATTATGTCACCGCCGCTCCTCCTGTTCTCCCTGCTCCGCCGATTTTCCTAATGCCGCGTTTACACTGACCAGAACTGTTTGCGAGCTGCTCGCTAGCAGAAGCAACATCGTGTCCACACTGAAGCTCGCGAACAGCTCGATAGGAGATCAAAAACAATTAAACGCATCAAGCCAGCGAACAGATCCTTTGATGTACCGCCTCTCGAGCGAACCTTGTTTGCTGTTCGCTGATCAGTTCGCTGCTCGCTGTACGCAAAGGTGTCCACACTACCGGCAGACATAGTTGGCAAGTTGTTCGTGAGCTGCTCGCCAGGGGTGCCAACTTGGGGGTTTTTCCCCTACATCTAGGGGGAAAACATGTGGAATGGGATTTTTTTAGGGACCTAACATTTTTAGGGGTAATTTTAGGGGCATTATGAGAATACTATACGTACGTAAATACTTAAAAATGTTTTGATCAGTCATTTGATGTGTTGAAAAAAGCGGACACATTCAGCGGACTCACATTTATGGCAACAAAAATGATATTGAGACCGAGTGGCTCCAATTGAATAATAAAACATGGTCTAATAAGTCTAATACTTCCAATTCAGCTGAATTATATTGCGACGCTGCTGAACATAAACGATTTGAAAACATCTCAAAATTTGGGCCGATTTCGAATGCGCCTTTTCTATTTATAATATTGTAAAAAATAAGTTACATAATAGGCTATCTATTGAAATGCTACAAAGTATTATGATGATCCGATTTTCTTTACAACAGAATGGAGGATCATGTATAATATTTAATCCATCGAAAAAAAATGTTAAGTTTGTTTAATATTAAAATGTATGACTTATGAAGTGATATGACGTGAATTGAATATTTTGTAAATAAAGAATATTTTAAAGCTAAATATAGTTTTTTTTTGTTTTGGAGGTTTTAACAATTGATTTAGGGGTTTTTATGGTATTTCGACTTGTGCTTAGGGGTCAATTTTTTTAGGAGTTGGCAACCCTGCTGCTCGCGAACAGCAGTGTGGATAAGGCATAAGATATCGATAGATCCTAGCCGCGCGACTGTGTGCGCGTATCGGTTTCGGCCAGTCGCGTACAGCTGGGAACAGTCTAATTGTAAATCTCGAGAGCTTCGAGCCTCGCGCGATCGGCTAAAAGTTCATCCACATATAGCAAACGTGCGCGAACGAACAAGTGTGGTTTGTACAGTCACCTCAATCGATTCTGGTGCAGGCCTTGCCAGATACAGCTCGCCTCTGTGCCTTTATGTTCGTTCGCGCTCGTTCATGCTGCTACATGCAGACGCACCTTAAGACACGCGAGGCGTCGCGACGCGCCCGCGGTTGCGCATGTTGGGTGTACATCGAACTGCACAGAAGACGAAAGGTTACCGTTTCGCGAGGCCAAGGCATCGCGAAACACAGGGTATACACAAAGCGTAGGTAGACGGAAAAGCAGCGAATCGATCTGCCCTACCTTCGTAATACCGGCAACCCTCTCATGCATAATCATGAGAATGTATGACATACGTATGCCCTGGTTTTCCCTAGCCGCCGCCTCCCATCCCCTTAGCACCGAAAGGATCGTTAGCACGAAGTAATGCCGGCGAAGGATATCCGTTCGAAAAGGTCAAGAGTCCACGCGAGGTCGCCAAAGCCGCGCGAAGCCGCGCCAAGCCTCGCCGTTCATTCTTTCATTGTACCAACGCCACCTTTTTTTTCCGTTCCTCCTTTTGCACCGCATCGCTCGAGCAGTCGACGGAATAGCGAAACGGAGAAAGGAAGGACTGAGGAAGCTCGAGAGCACCGAATCCTCCTTTTTACCTTTCAAATCCTCCCGCTCGAGGGCTTTGATGCGGTCGTTAATGGAACACTTATCCCATCGCCTTCTGTAGTGTTTTCATGGTTGAAACGCGCAGCACCATTTTTTCTTTTTCTTTTCTTCTCATTTTAGGACGCTCAATTTCACGCCGCGAACCTTGTTGATTGGAACAGGGGAGACCTGGTCTGATTGGCTAATTTTTCAGTCATTTGAGTTTTATTAATTATCTGAATGAAATATCACCATAACGATCATTATATTGCATAAAGCCCTGTGTCCACGGTCCAAGAGCTGTGTCCAACTTCTCGGACACAGTTTTGGTAACTGTTTATCCTGTTACAAATGGTTGGTTGCAAAAATTAGCAACAGTTATGGGAAAATAGGACGCGCAGCATTTTCCGTAACATGTTTTCATCTGAATTGTCCGTTTTCACGATCCAATTTCTAGTTACTTTTTGTCGGAACTAGAACTTGGACACAGTTTTCGGACCGTGGACACAGGGCTTAAGACATACACTACCGTTCACAAGTATGTGGACACCTACCTTTTTAATAAATAACCAACATACATTATAAATTATTCGCTCGGTTGATATTATCAATAAGCTTGATAACGAATCAGGAGGTTAGCCATTCAACAGTGCAACTCTCAAATGACGTGTAATGGCAATGTCGGAAAAGAATGAATGCGCTAGTAGAAGTTTCTTATTATTTACAGTCAATTCTTCCGCGGCAAATTACCCGTGATTGTAAAGATTGTTGCACCGGTATTTCCGGACAGTGCTCGAGTTGATTGTAATAAAAAATGTTCTCCAAATGCGCCGTCCGTCAGAGCTGGATCGCGGGTGGAGGATTCTCGGGCTGAACCGAGGGTAGTTGAGATATTGCACGGTTAAAGAGTTAGAACCACGGTGTGTGGTTAAAACTCACAACTTTTATTGACTTCAGACTATAGACTCTGCGTCGCGTTAAGGTGTACTTTCGCGCGGCTGGTCCGTGATTGAGAGCTGTCACGGCTCTTTTGTGATGTCATTTTATAATACATATGTAGGACAAGGGGAATGGCCCATCAGCATTTTTGGTGTCGGTTATTTTTATGAGTCGTCGCTGTGTGTGCGCGATCTTGGGGCATTGCGTTATCGCGCTAGCGATGGTTGCGTGGGTCACAACAAGATATTAACAGTTGGCCAACCTGCTCCTATAGGCAATCAGCCCCGGTCTCCCCTAGAGCTTCCATCGAATCGAACGCGCCGCGCGCCGATCGACGTCTTTGTTGCTCGCACCTCGACCGATGCAATCTCGAAGCACCGAATGTTATCTCAGTCCTCTCGTCGGTGGAAGAACGTTTCAAGAGACACGTTCGACGCGGCCCGCAAGCCAATTACAGGACGATTTCCGGCTGCGGGGAAGAACGCGACTCGATACGACGATTTCTCGTAATCGCGCGCCGTCCTTCGACGCGCAACGATTTACCTTGCAGCCTGCGGGAAAACGGTATCGATTATACCTTGAACCGCGATCGCGCCTCTCTCGTCCTTCCCGTCGTTTTTTTATCGCAGCCAGTCGCCATGGCACACGAACGGCCGATAAATTCTGCACGGGGAAACGAGAGGAACGCGGAAAGCACGGGTACGATAACCCCGACACGACCTCGAGTGGACTCTTGACCCGCTTTCGGGAACGTTTAATTCACAGTAACGTATCGTAGCCGTTGATTAAATCGTCGTCGGTGTCTCATCGATCCGCGGTCGCTTAATTGGCGTCGTTAATCGGTGCCCTAAAAGCAGAGGACAATGGGTGAATCGTCGAAACCGCCATCCATCTCTTTACCCGAGAACACGCTGGATCTGGGTCAACGTGAGCAAAAGTAATACACTGCCTGAATATCGCTATCGGGATTTCCCTCCTTTTCTTTTTGCCTTCCACTCTCTCTCTTTCTCTCTCTCTCTTTCTCTCTCTCTCTCTCCCCCTAAAACCTCGATAAGCTTATAATCCCTAAACTTGGCGACACGAAAATCCTCGGAAAGTTTCTCCTCTGCCTCGCACCGAGACCGCATTAGGCTGAATTAAAGTTCCCGTTTTAGGTAGTCGTGGCAGGGATCGGAGCAGTCTTTTTTGTGCGAGGAATCGAAGGAACAACGTTATCACGGTTTTCTCTTTAGCCTAGTAATTCGCCTGCGACCTCCCGCGGTACTTTCCGCTTCGCCCTCGCTCAGCCAATAATTGAAATTAATTACATTTCGGTAGCAGCCACAATCCCCCATTGTTCGGAAATGTGATTAATGTTCGCGTCGAGTCCTCCGCGCCGCGCCGCCTCCCCTTTGTCTCTATCGATACATGGACATCGCGTTGCGAAAATGTTGCTACACCTTTTGTCTCTTCGTCCCGTCGGCTCGCTAAATGTTAATTCTCTGCTCAACAAAACCTGCACGTAGCACGCAAGTATCAACAGCTGATCGACCACCGAGCCGCAGTCGTGTCGTCGACGAGCGCAAAGGAAAACGCAGCGCATCGCGCGTCCAATTTCTTTACGCGCGCGTCTCGCGATCGACTTCTCGCAACCCTTCGGTCCCTCCCCCAAATATATCAGACTACACCGCGGCAACCAGACTATGACAAGGGGTAAATTTGTTGCTGTTTCGTCAAAGATGACCTCGTGACGAGCGAGCGATGCGACGGTGAACGAAAAAGAGAATGCTTCGTAGCCGGTAAAACTTGACGAGCCAAACGAGCGTGTGGAGAGCGGAATTATGCCGGACAAAAATCGAGTCTGCCGAGATGGACAGCGCGACAAAGATTTCTTTGCCGATGAGATATCGTCCATCGGCATGTCCCTACGACCCAGCGGTAGCGCCTCCTCCGGTAAGTAAACCCCGTCGAACATTTTAATCACCTTAACACTCTTTGCACGCCGCAAACCGAGAACAAGTAACCGCGTCTTCTCAAAGTAGACGAAAGAATCGCTTCTTCCTGAGAACGAAAGAAGCCGCTGAATGCCTTTACGAGCGGGAAGGAATAGTAAAAAGAACATCTTTAGCAGCATCATAACGCTACGGTTACAGTGGATGCGTTTGCTGACGAATATCTACACTGAGAGAAATAAAGTTCTAAATTTTACTACACTGTAGGACTAAAGTAGCAGGATAGGTGCAGTTGTGGTGAAAATTTCAAACACAGTGTAGTAAAAATCCCAACCATTGTAGTAAATATTCTTACAATCTCTAAAAGATTCCAGATGCTTTGGCGGACGGAGATTTGAACCCACGACCCTTGCATCAGTAAGCTGCGTCCTAACCAATTCCGCCAAAGTGCGCTTCTGCTATTTCTTCTTCTAATTTACTTCTCACTTGGAATATCTGTCTATTTATAACATTTATATTCATTTGTTTTTTATACATTTCATCATTCTGCTATGTAGGATAGTAAAATTTATGGACAACAAATGAATCTAAATAAATACCACGGTGTATTATACAGGTGTTGCAAGTTCCCTCTGAAATGTGTAATGATTAGTGTGTAATGGAAGATCTTCTAGCGACCGCTAGAGTGCGTCTGAGTAGAAACATCCGTGGAGAGCGCTCCTATTGGTTCAGCGAGCTCAAGTGGTGAAAACACCGAGCGCGAGTAAAGCTCTGTGATCATCTGTGGCGCATTTCAATTGCACACATGCATACCATACGCGAAGTTCTGACTATGACGCCCCTAGCGGCGACCAGAGGATCTTCCATCTATTGATCACAAGAAATCAACCAGACAGAGGTGCTTTGTTGGAACACATCTATAATACACCGTGATAAATACATGAACATATATTCCAAATGAGAAGCAAATTAGAGAAATGAATAGCAGAAGCGCATTGGTTTGGCGGAGTTGGTTAGAACGCAGCTTACAAACTGCAAATTGCAAACATTTGCAATTTTAGCGTTTTGTAAGAATATTTACTACACTGTGTTTAGTCCTACAGTGTAGTAAAATGTAGAACTTTATTTCTTTCAGTGTGCGTTTGAACTGTTTCATTGTTTAGCGGAGAACAATTAGGAAGTCAGAACACAGTTCGTCAGGAAACGCATTCACTGTAATCGCAGCCTAAAGAGTACTTCAGAGCTCCCACCTCGGCCCGCTTCTTTTTATTATTTTTCATAAACGATCTTCCTAGTGTTTTTCTGAATTGCTTCTCTTTGTCGATGACCAGAGTCGCATCAAGTCCGGCGCGCTCTATGGCGAAGCGCGGCGAAGCGAATTGAAGAAATTGATTCGAATTGGTTGCTGTACTTCAACCTAGTGCACGCGACTCCATAAGATTTAATTGTTTATCAAATTTTCGCTTCGCAACACTTCGTCGCGCTCCGCCATAGTGCGCGCCGGCCTTAAAGATTTTTGGGGCCCGGTGGCTATCAAATTTTGGAGGGTCTCCTTGCTTGGAAAGCGAGACCTTTTCTGACAACGTATATAAAAGAATACATAAATCTTCGAATATTAACATTCTAATATCAGTTTAAATGTTTGTTTCTTGCACCACATCTTCAAAATCGATAGACTTTAGTAGCTCAAATGCAATTGATAAACGTTGACATGATATTATACAGTATTTTCTCGATATAGGCTCTCTCCTCGAGACCGGAGACGAGCCTATATCGTAGGGGACTACTTTCTCTGTAATGTGCCGATTCGAGTTGCCATCTGAGTGTCGTGCCATACACCTTACCCTTCCGCCTCTTGCCTAGCTGTGTTGCGGAGCCCGCCTTCGGTTCCCCCATTCTTCCCACTGAAGCTAACGCGTACCGCGTGGGGCAAACCAGCGGGGGTTCCAAAAGAACCGTATGCTTGTGCAAGCCAAGCCAAAGGCGTCCATGGCGTCGTCGCGTAATACAAAAGAACGCCCGTTATTTTCCCTACCAGTCCCACAGGTGGAAGAGTGGGGGAAGCGATAGCGGGCTCCACAGCACAGCTAGGCGAGAGGCAGAAGGGTAAGGGGTATGGCACAACACTCACATGGCAACCCTGGTGCCGAACGTAGAAAGAGACAGCGCGCGAAAAAGACGCTGGATCAAAGACGGATGCCGCTAGTGGTGGGGATAAAATGCGAGCGTGTATCGTATGGTTTTTGCGAGCCTATATGGAGAAAATACTGTATTGATAAATCATATGACACCTTATTTCTTATTTCTTCTATTTTATGTTTAGCGTCTACCTTATTACCCTTAAGCTCTTTATTTCCCGTCATTCCTTAGTTGATTTTCATCTATTCTCTTTTTGTAACTTGGGCCAGCATATACCTGTACTTATTCTAAATAAAAATAAATAAATAAACAAAGGTTTTCAATTTTAGGGCAACGATCAGCAATACATATACTTAAGTATTTGAAGGTTTACTTTACATCGTGAAATTGCCAGGAACGCGTAGGACAGAATCTTATCTAAACTACCAACTTCTAATTTCGTTCCTAAAGAGACAACTTAGCTTCATGTAAATACAGTAAGAGATTCTTCATCGCGTCTCCATTGGTGAACGTCCGATTTCGATTCTGAGCCTCCGTGGCCAAACAACTGGTCAGGTGATTCCTGGTTTCCACGCATTCATTGGATACCGCCAGCGGATAGGATTCCGCAGTGCTCAAGCCCGTTCGTAGCTGATTAAATAGATTCAGGATAACGCATTCTTTTATCAGGACTTCTGACTGGGCCACATCCGCGTCGTCGATGGCGCAGAGCCAAAGCAGCTTATCCAACCACGTCTCCTTTTCGCTTTGCTCGGTTTTGTAACTCACTCCGTGGTCCCGCATCCACAGAGTTAACTGCAATTTCGAAATCGATAAGCAAAGATGACTGCAAGTGCTCGGTTTCTCTCTGATTAACAACGCTCCGCCGCCGACGTATACAAAATTATGCGAGTCTAAAGCCTGATTTCCTATATGCGTCTGACGCTGCGGCTAGACGCAACATTTAAACACGTACGACGCTTTTAAATATGTATACAGGGTGAGTCAATAAGTACTGCTATCTAAAATAACTCGTTACTTATTGGTTGTAACAAAAAACGTTTTAATCAATTATGTAGTATTTCAAGGGAAGCATCGGATGGATGCAATTTGGTTTTTTTTTCGAAGTACAGTAAAATCTCGATTATCCGATTTGATATTTATAATTCCCGTTTTTAACTTTCGCATAAAATCTTTTTCCTGTAAACTTGCCAATCAGAGAGTCTAAGTTCCGTGTCTAAGTTCGTCCACTATACAGTATTCTCTCGCTATAAGCTCACCGTTTTCATTGCTTCATCGAGCTACTCTTCAATTTTTTTTTTTTTTTTTTTTTTTTTTTTTTTTTTTTTTTTTTTTTTTTTTTTTTTTTTTGTAATCTTTGGGTTCAACCCGTAAATAAATAAATAAATAGATAAATTAATAAATTCCATTACCTTCACGAACATGTACCTTACACGTACTATTGCTCGATGAAGCGACGAAAACGGCGAGCTTATAGCGAGAGAATACTGTACTCGCTCCCTGATTGTTCCATGTTTTTCGTTAATAACTATAGTTAACAATACGTAACCGAAGATTTTCGCTAAGGAAAAAGTTATTTCAAATCTCTCCCCGAATCACCCCTTTCAAAGACCAGCAACATTTTTGTTACACCCTTTATAGTAATGCGTCCAACGCGTGCGCGAGACGCGTATAGGAAATCCCGCCTTTAAAACGTGAATCGTTTACCTCTCCCCGACACTTGAAAGTCAAAGGGTTGCCAAAGAAGTAGACTTTATCGATGCCTCCTGGGAACGAGGAAGGACTCAGGCAAGTTAGGCGATTGTCCCTGACGTCGAGTCGTTTCAGCAGCATCAGTCGTCTGAAAATCGACGGCGGAATCGTGTCGATCCGATTGAAGGACAGATCCAATTGCTCCAGATACACCAGATCACTGAACCATTCTTCCTTAACTTGCGTGACGTTATTGTTGGGGAGACTTAGCTTCTTCAAGCTAGACAAGGTGTCGAACGCCTCGCTATCGATGTTTCGAATTTGGCACTTGTGTATGTTCAAGGACTGTAAACTTCTGGCAAATTTAGAGAAGGCCCGCAGTGGAATGGTCCGCAGATTCGAGTTGAATATCATTATCGCTGACACGTCGTTCGACGTCTGATTCAGAACCGTGTCTAAACTTGTGTTCGAACATTGCAGGCGATTTCCGGATCCTACGCATCGGTGGAATAGAAAGTTATTATTCGTTCGCTGTGTAACTCGCGTCGACGCGGAAACTCAGTTCGCAGAAATTAGGGATACGCGAAGGAATCGGGAAGAGTTTACCTCACCTCCTTCGTATTTGTACACGGTGCATATCGCGAATGCGACATCGACGCACTTAAAAATGCACAGCAGAACAAGGAACGACGCACCGCGCATTCTGAGTGGCGCGTGCAGCTTCGACGGTTTCACGAATGACAAACGCAACGAAAGCGGACGCGAGGAACTTGTCGCGCGTGTTTTTATCAAAACGTGCTTCCCGTTCGCTGTGACAGATACGCGCACCGCTATCGCTAAATTCCTATAAGCAGCTAATTAGAAAAATGATAATCGTTGTTAACTAATGGCGAACCGGTTTGATGTTGCTCGTCTGAACAATGGACTGTTCCCTCGCATTTATAATACAAGATCAATCAATATCTAGCTATCACAAATCTGTTTGAATGGTTGCAGGCATCTCAACGCTCGCGAGCTGCGGCGAAGTGGACGCATTGCCGGAACTTCCGGCGCAGGACGAGGAACGCTTGCAACGTGCTGCACGTTCGCTGCAGCAGAGACTCGTTTTGCGCCAATGGTTGACAGATCATGGCCTGCACAGCTATTACCAAAAGTGAGTCTTTCAACCTTTTTCAAATCGCAACTCTTTTTATAATATTCCATCTTCGCCACCTCCTTCTCACCTTTTCGCTTTTCACAGCATTACACTGCGAAAGTTTTTGCATTTACGGCAATTTTGAAACTACAAAATCCTGTAAAGATGCCTATAGATGCATAAATATAATAAAATATCAAAAATACAATACATTTTATCATAATTAGAAAGAAAAACACGCATTTGTTTAAGATATAGTGGCTGTTGTAAATATGAATTTAAACTTCCGTAGTCTATTAATAGCTCACCAACGAAGCCTCAAACGCAATTTTTTTTTATTCTTGATTTTTAAAAAAGTATTATTTTTGCGCAAAGAACCATCCTTTAACATTTTTGACACACGTTGTCGAACACCCTGTATACAGGATGGTATCATCTCGATTTTCGTCATTATTATTATACGTAGCAAAGAATTTGTGTATACAGGGTGTAACAAAAATGTTGTAGTTCCTTGAAGAGGTGATTTTAAACAACTTTTTCCTCAACGAAAATGTTAGGTGAGGCTTTGTTAACGAGTTATTAACGAAAAACACCGACCAATAGAAGCACGAATACAGTGGATGAATTTCAGCGCGGGCTCCAGCTGTAAGTAGTATTGGCCTCCCATGGTCTGCGTCATTATTAATCCGCTGTACTTGCTCCCCGATTGGTCGGTGTTTTTCGTTAATAATTCGTTAACGAAGCCCCACCTAACATATTCGCTAAAGAAACAATTGTTTAAAATCACCTCAGGAATTACCCCTTTCAAGGAACTGCAACATTTTTGTTACACCCTGTATAAAGTTGAATGGTTTCGAGAGAAACACATAAAATTAAAATATCTCCTTAATTAATGGTTTTCCGATATTAATAGGTCAATACTTTTCGTAGAGGATATAAAGCTTCATCGATTGATGCAGGATAAAAACATACAATCCCACTTCAAAAAATATTGATGACTCAGAAAAACTCACAGCACCAAAATGTGCCTTTCTCGAAACCATTCAACTTTATACACAAACATTCCTTGCTACGTTCAATAATAATGACGAGAATCGAGGTGGTAATCTGGTGAACCACCCTGTATATCGTAGAAAATAATTTGATGAGTAATCTACTGAAACGGTAGTCGTGACGGTAAAGATTAATTAATAACACTGTGTCTATGCTATAACATCTGCGCATAAAGCTGCGTCTACACTATGTACCAAAACAGTTATATAACAAACTATTTTATAACATTGTTATATAACATTTTTATAACTTGTTACAAAATTATGTATTTAGTACTGTTTCAAGTGAGTAACAAGTTATATAACATTTCTCACATCAATGATTTCAAACGTGAATGATGTTTAGATAGCACAGCAAGATTCGATGTTAAAAAATAAATTAATTCTGTGGTTAATTCTTTTTCTTTAAACAACTTTTGGAGCGGTTTTAATAAATCCCACGGCATTTACTACAGGATCGTCAAGGGCAAAGTTTCAAAGTCATAAAATTTCTGACACATAAATGTTATATAACATTCAGAATGTAACATGTTACATAACATTTTTCTTTTTCGTTTTCTAACAAGTTTTATAACTTTGTTACATAACGTGTTTTGTTATATAGTGTAGACGCGGCTTAAGACTCGTCATGACTCCCAGATGAGGATGTCACTGCGCTAAGCGAAACGTTTCGATTAGAAAAATGACGATCAAAGATGCAGACGCGCGATTATTGACCGAGTAGAGAGAGGCGAGGTAGACGTATATTTTTGTTCCGTTAGGCTGATGCAGATGGAAGTGATGTCTCTGGAGGACGTGTACTGGGTGGAGGATAATGCGGCACGGGCGGCGCTTGGCAAGGATCTGCCGCGGTGGACTGAGGCCAGGCATACGTTGCCCACCTCCAAAGAGGATTTAGAAACCCTCAAGGCCGATTTGTGGAGCGCCGTCGTGAAAAATAGTCAACATCAGGACGCCTGGACATGGGGTAATTGCTCCCCGACGATTCTCGATCGTTGAGACGATTTTCACAATATCGTTGTCGTTTCTATTCGACGAGAAAAACCGAGAGAAAACCTTCTGCTTTTCTGTCTCGTCAGGTGGAATGCTGGTAGTTTCCGTGTCGGTGGCAGGGCTGGTGACCCTCGCCGCTATGACACAGCCAGCTTTAGCGCCGGAGGCAAAACATTCCCTTCTGCAATATGTGACCGGAAAGTATTTGCTACCGAGCAACTGTCGCGTTCATTTCGAGTGGGACGAGCCGCAGTTCGTTGGGGAGACAATGACATTTACCGTGAAGGTATTTCCGAAGTAGACGGTCGCAGTTAGCAACTCCCGAGAAGTAGAACTGCTCCCCTTTCACCTAATACCTTTCTTAACGATCGCGATCCTAAATGCTTTCGAACGCTAGAGGCGGGACAGTCCTCCCACTTGAAAATGTACTTTCGTCGACAGTTCTATCAACGCAACGGACAACCGTATCCGATCTGTGATAAGGACAACTTAATAATCGAGGTCACGGAGGGTTCGCGACGAGTGGCCACCCTCATAGAATTGGGAGGCACCGATCCGCTGGCTGCGAACACCGCCGTAGTCAAGTTTACTGTCCGGCATGCTGGACAATATCGGATAGCCGTACTTATTGGCTCGTGTCACGTGCACGGCAGCCCGTTCCTTAAAAATTTTCTTCCTGGTACGTTTGCATGATTCTGAACGTCGCACAATACGTAATCGTCCCTCCCAGAGCTACATAAACCTTCGAAATTTGTTCGATCAGGTCCTCCGGATCCGAACAAGACCGTCTTCGTGCGTCAGAGTTCCACGGTGGTCTGCACAGTCGGTATCGCGCATAGTATGACGATAGAGCCGCGAGACGAGTACGATAATCTTTGTATATTTGGACCCGGGGACAAACCCACGGAAGGCTACGAAGTTAATATCACTCAGGCAAGTGGACGACATTGCTGTAACCACTATGGTTGCCACTCTTACTATCAAATGAAGTATCTTACGTTATTATACGTAAATGTACTCTATACTTTCGAATACGAATAAAGTAATTAAAGTATTCGAAAATATACTGGTAAACAAAATTAAGGGAACACTAAAATTTTTCGAAAAATTTGGTCATTTTCAAGTGGCTGTATCTCCGCGAAAAATAGATATAAAAAATATTGAAAACAGCCATTTTGTAGCTTGCAGTTTCTAGTTTTTAAATTATGTATCCAATTAATCTTTTGTGCAGTATAGTGCCATTTTTTTCATGATAAAGCGCAACAAACGAATGTTAAAACATTTTCGTCAACTTTGAAGTGATGCATGGGATGAAAGAAATTTTTCTTCGTGAATCCATTTAAATGCTCTTAAAGAGTAAACTTTTCCCTTTAATTTCGTTTTTTTTATTCTACCTTTTTTTTTACGCGTTATTTACTACTCTATGAGAAATGGTACTTTCAACTTTGAGCGCCTATAATTTACGACTGTGTGATGGTAAAAAAACTGCAATGGGTGTTTTGGAAAGCTGAAAAGTTTCTTTTCAAAGACTTTTCCTCGTAAATTAGGTGAGAATTTTTTTTCATCGTATATAAGTCATTTCAAAATTGACCTAACAAATTAGGCAATTACCACTTTCCATAAAGCATGATGCCACTTTTAGAAAAATAATGGAAACATTCAGGTGTGTACGTTTTTTTTTTTACTTGAAAGTACTCGTAACACCTGTGCCAAAGGCCGAACCGATCAGATTGTTTTACCTTGTTCCCTTGATAAAGAAATTTGCGATACGATCTGAAGAAAAGCCAGAAACAGTTCCTTCGGTTTTCGCAGTGCTTGAGCTGCAACCTCATCTTTTTTTCTTGATTCCACTTTATTTTAAAAAAATAAAAGATTTACGAAATGTAGGAAAAACATTTCCATCCAATCTTTTTAAAATCGTAAATTATAGGCGCTCAAAGTTAAATGTACCATGTTTCATACAATAGTAGATAACGGGGTAAAAATAAATGGTAGAACAAATCCAAAAAAAAACAAAATTAAAGGGAAAAGTTTGCTCTTTAAGAGCATTTAAATGGATTCACGAAGAAAAATTTCTTTCGTCCCATGCATCACTTCAAAGTTCAACATTTTTTAACATTCGTTTGTTGCGGTTTATCTTGAAAAAAATGGCACTATACTGCACAAAAAATTAATTGGATATATGATTTAAAAGCTAGAAACTTCAAACTACAAAGTGGCTGTTTTCAATATTTTTTATCCCTATGTTTCGCGGAGATATAGCCACTTGAAAATGACCAAATTTTTCAAAAAATTTTAGCGTTCCCTTAATATTGTTCACCTGTGTACTTTATTTCACGATTAATGATATTACGTGAATTATTATTATAAGAAGCTTCCAAGTGTATAAAAACCATGTTCATCATCTGCGATTCAAAACGATACCACACAGCATTGAGACTCATCTGTCAATGAATCTCAAAGGGTCTATTCTAGCAGGATAAGGGAGTCAAATGTGCCCTTGAGGAGATTTTATTCGGGAACGAACCATTCAATAGGATATCAAAAGAAAACATACTGTGCCAATTTTCAACTCCCTATCTCGATCGAGAGGGTAGTTACAGGGAAAATTGGAAATATCGATCATTGACCCATTTTCCCTATTTAGCGGAATGTGAAAATTCTGAAAAAAATTCTGTAACGTGTCAAACGTGGCAGTACGTGTTACAGAATTTTTTCAGAGTTTTCGTAATGCTAAAAGCAATAAAAAATATGTTTGGGAGAAGTAAAACTAATAAGATTAAAATTTACGTAATTTTTCTGCGAAAAAGGTGGCAACCTTAGCAAACACCAATCGGTACTTCTGCACTGTGCTTTTGCACGCCCTCGTCGAGTGACGATCGCCTTTCACTTTTTTTTTCGTTGCAGATCGGCAACGCGGTGGAAAAATCGGGTGCTGCAAATTGTAGTATACAACTCGATTACGACACACCGAACCAAATGATTCGCTTGAAAGTCAGCTTCCCGAAGGGTGGCTGTTATCACGCGACAGTCAGCTTGGCAGGCCTACAACTGCACAACGGCGATTTCGACATCATTGTACTGGAGAGTAAGAATCACGCTATTCCCTAAAGATCGTTTTTCATCTCTTCGTTTGCGCGGAAATCTTCACTGCTTTGATCATTTTTATTCACCCGCAGGTGATGTCGCGAGAATGGTGCACAATAACGTGGCCTCGAAGGATCCTGACATTTGTTACGCGGCGAAACTGTTGGGCATGCAGGGTGAGAAATTCTCAAAGCCAAAGAAAGTTGTTTGTTTCATCTCGCCTAAACAGCTTACGATTAAAGAATATTTATTGAGAATTATACCAAAGAGACTAGTAACTTTCAGGCTTTGCCCCTCGACTAAGGTAAGAAGTCTAACGAACTCGCGGAAGCAACATGTTTAGAACATGCGATAAACTCGTGCGAAAAATCTTTCAGTTTCATTTCGATTGCGCCAATAATCAGTACGACGGTTACGACTCGTTTTCTATCGACGATGGATGTCAACCGCCGGTCGAATTAATTTCCCTCTATCGAGATATAATAGCAGCTACGTTTACTTTATTCCTACTGAAAAAC
Source organism: Perdita meconis (assembly GCA_030770465.2). Taxonomy (NCBI): domain Eukaryota; kingdom Metazoa; phylum Arthropoda; class Insecta; order Hymenoptera; family Andrenidae; genus Perdita; species Perdita meconis. The sequence continues at coordinate 8,433,718 of JASKOS020000007.1, forward strand.
ATAGGGGGGAGCGAAACGTTCGCGGATAAACAGGATTTCTTTTATCACGAAGTCCGAAAGCATCATCAGAAGCATTATCATGAAAAGCTTTCGATGAAAGTTCAACGGGATAAACTGTTGGAATCGGTAAATTAAAAAACAGAATCTATCTATGCCAGGGGTCGCAAACTGACAACCCGCGAGTCGAATGCTAAGTCAGCTTTAATTTCTTTTCTGAAAATCGATATTTCTATCATCAAATATTGGAAACGTTAAGTAGAAGCTACTTGTCATGCAGGCATGTTCAGCCACGTGATACAATATCAGTAGATTACAGGTTTAGTTTATGTTTTGATTCACAGAAATATATTACTACACTTACGATTTGGTGAAAAAGATCTTCCGTAAAATTGACCTCGATCTTGAAAATCAAGGTCAAAGAAAAGCAAAATTTTTTTTATTCAATCATGTTCTACTGGTCATGAGGATCAACTTTGTGAAAGGAACTTGGGTCGCAACTCAATCGTTCTCTTAAAAAATGATGTTGAATTTCCTATAATTTTTGCAAATTATTTATTTACACAATGTTTACATTTAGCAGCGGCATTTAAGTAAATAGTGTACTATTGACAAAGCAGCAGGGAATTACGCGTTAGCTTGGAAAATACAGGGTGGTCCACGCAACTTGCGCACCGCTATAATTTCCAAAATATGCGTTGCACGAAAAAATTTTGTACACAAAAGTTGCATGGTTTAAAGGGGTACATTATGTAGTGCATTTATTTTTTTATAGGTCGAGGCGTTTCGGAGATTTGAAGGTCAACTTTGTTTTTTTAAATAGAATACTATATTTTTTATATCAAAATATGGAAGAATATCGAATTCTGAGTAAAGAAGTATTGACCTTTATTAGCCCTAAACCTAATATCTAACGAGTAATTTCACTTTATTTGTCATGTAAACATCGCTGTGTTAGCTATTAGGTTTAGGGCTAATAAAGGTCAATACTTTTTTTACTCAGAATTCGATATTCTTCCATATTTTGATATAAAAAATATAGTATTCTATTTAAAAAAACAAAGTTGACCTTCAAATCTCCGAAACGCCTCGACCTATAAAAAAATAAATGCACTACATAATGTACCCTTTTATACCATGCAACTTTTGTATACAACATATTTTCGTGCAACGCATATTTTGGAAGTTGTAGAGGTGCACAAGTTGCATGGACCACCCTGTATATGGAAATGCAGAGCGAATTAGTGGAAGGCGATTGCGTCCAGCAAGAACTGTTCTACGTTCTACTGTGACTGAAAGTAGTCAGTTACCATCACTGGTCAGACTCGCCACTGCATATTATTATTATTATTGTAACATCTTTATTGCGCAAATTAAACACAAATATAAACGTGATATAAATAGAATAGAAGAGACTGTGTGAGAGAGAGAGAGTTGTGCGTGCACGGCGAGGTTCAATCATAGGACTGCTTTGCATGCTAACCCTAAGCATATTTCACGATCAGACAAAAATATGCAGTGAAATATACGCGATATGTATATGAAATACACGAACGAAAAACGTCCGCAATTGATTGGCCCTAATTGACTCCATTCCAGTTTGAGACCCCCTGATCTATACTTCTTGATCTTACCTTATAATACTAATCTCCTTCTTTTATTCCAAGTCCATGAAAGCGAGCAAAGGATTTTCCGTAAACGACTGGTGTAGAAACTTCGAGATCACCTTCCAAGGCGAGCAAGGTACGCTTTGTGTATAAAAAAACCTTTTTTTTTTTTTTTCTAAGCATTAACGTTTGAATTGTATCTCAGGTGTGGATTGGGGCGGTGTGCGACGAGAATGGTTCGAATTGATCTGCGCTGCCCTATTCGATCCGGGAAACGGATTGTTCGCGTGTTTCGGGGAATCACCGCAGGCGCTGGTGCACCCCAATAGCAAACGAGCTTCGCACCTCAAACTGAAGCATTACGAATTCGCGGGACGAATCGTTGGAAAATGCCTATACGAATCTGCGCTCGGCGGTTCCTATCGGCAACTGGTGCGCGCAAGATTCACCAGATCCTTCCTTGCTCAGATCATAGGCCTCAGAGTGCATTACAAGGTAAAGTTCACCTCGATAAAGACTGGTTCAGACGCGTTTAGTAATTCAGTCGAGTAGCAAGTAACTGCATTGTTTTACTAAACTGCTCGACTAAATGTTAGTGTTCATACATAGCAAATTACTAAAATACTTGCTGGTTGATTAAATTACGAAACGTATCTGAATCAGTTGTTAATATCATCGTTGTTAATAAACGGGGAAACAAGCCTCAATAGTATACGAAGTTGATTACAGAAGTGGTATAACAATAATTTTGTACAAAGAGAAAGGAATAAGTTTTTTATCTGATAGAACACAAATTGTAAATTACAATACTTTCTTCTCTAAATTAATTAAAGCTACTGCTGGTGTTTCTCGAGGTTCTCATTTGGGTCGTCTTCTATTCATACTCTTCATTAATGATATATCTGATGTTTTCAACCATTGTAAATTTTTATTATACGCCGATGATCTTAAGAGTAACTGAATTTGAGTATTCGGATGTCCGTTTCATTTAGATTCGAGTACCTGAATATATCGAAGTACAGTAGAATCTCGATTAACCAGCTTAATGTTAGAATCAAAACTGAAATGTTTCCTGGATGTAGAATTTTGTTAGCTTTAGTAAAGCATCATTAATTGGAAGTTCAAGTTTTACTAAAAAAGACTATCGTACTTTTATTCCTGATGCGTCGAATACTTGGAGCCCAAAATAATAAACATAGAAAATAACTTAGAACCGGTTAATCGAGGTTCTACAGTACTCGGACAGCAGATTGGCGTCAGAAACCGAGCAGATCTGTCAGCAGAACCTGTCCTCAGGTCTCTCAGCAACATTTGCTCGAATTTTTCTGTCAATCTGCCGTCACACTGGAAGCAGACCTGCCAACAGATTATGTCAGCATGGCCTGCTCGGTTTCTGTTGCCAGTCTATTGAATATAACAAATCCTGCATCAAATCTGCAGCCAGTCTGACAGCAAATACTAACGGCAAATTCTGTAAAAATTTGCTGGCAGGATTTGTTTCTATTCACCCTTGTTGCACGGTATTCTCCAATTTCTATTTCCTCTTGCAGTATTTCGAGCAAGACGATCCAGATCTGTACTTGAGCAAAATAAAATATATTCTTGAAAACGACGTAGAGGAAATGGAACTGTACTTTGTTGAAGAGGAATACGACAGAGACGGTCAATTATTAAAAGTAAGTTTCGGAGATTGCGAATTCGCTTTCAGTATTTTAGATACACGGTTTTTGTTCCAGGTAGCCGAGTTAATACCAGGTGGTAGCAAGATTCGCGTGACGAACAAGACGAAATTGCGCTATTTAGACGCACTGGCGCAACATAGACTGGCTAGTTCGATACGGAACGAAGTGGAGCATTTTCTACGGGGCCTGAACGAGCTCATCCCCGACAATCTTTTGGGGATATTCGACGAAAACGAACTCGAAGTAACACGATCTAAGACTTCGTCAAAATCGTTGGTAAACACTTTTGATACCGTGCTCATTGTAACGTAATCCGTTTCAGCTGCTGTTGTGCGGAACTGGCGAATACAACGTGGCGGATTTACGCGCCCATCATATAGCTAATGGAAGTTCTCCGGAGTTTCTTCGAGTTCTCGATTGGTTCTGGACCGCCGTTAGTAACTTTACACAGGAGGAGATGGCCCGATTGCTGCAATTCACCACAGGTTGCTCGCAGTTACCACCCGGCGGATTTCAACAGCTGAGTCCGCGGTTTCAAATTACAGCTGCACCAACTTTTGCTAACTTGCCTACAGCACATACATGGTACGCGAACTCGGTACTCAGTTTCTATCGGAAGTGTTAGGATCTACAAATGAATTCTCGGTCCTAACATTTAATGGGCCGTAACACTCATTTAGGCGGAAACATTTTATCCGCAAAGTTTGGAACTGTTTAATGCAAACATAATGAATCATGAAAACAGAACATGAAACGGACGTAACTTCAACAAATTTTCCATGAATGTAGCAAACAAGACAGTAAATAACACGTTGCTTTGGCACTGTTTGCTTTCCAAATTTCAATTTTAAAAAATACCTCTAACGCTAAAGAAATTATTTGCGAAGCATTAGAGGAAGATGCTGCATCTTAGAGGACATGTATATCTTAGGGACCAAAAATAGGCGAATTTCAGGGTCACTCCTTTGACCTCGAAGATGAGAAACGTCCGGAGCAACCGAAAAAATTGAAAGGCAACGATGAATTGAAGCAATTGTTGACCGAAAATCCATGCGAAACCCAATCAAAACTTGCTGCAACGCTGGGAGTTACCCTATGAACTGTTTCTATCCGATTTCATAAACTGGTTTAGGATAAACATTAATTTTTATTTAGAAAAGGCCGAGAATTCATTTTTACACCCAATAGCTAGTTCTTCAAATAATGACGATTCTCTCTATTTTACAGCTTCAATCAACTCTGCTTACCCGATTACGAGTGTTACGATCACTTCGAACGAGCTTTGTTGCTAGCAATCAGCGAAGGTACCGAAGGTTTCGGCATGATTTAAAAGAAAGATTAAACATCCGATTGTTCTAATCTTTAATCACTACGAGATTAGTGTGCTGTTTATTTAACGAGTTTCCGTTTGTATCGATAACGTAGTTTTAATTAAAAATGTAATTTTCCCGTGTAAGGGATCAGAGAGGACGATATTAGTCCGCACATTTTGATACGTCAATAATCGAGGATTTTTCAAATTATCATTTTTACGTTCCGCTGAAAGACTATCAAATAACAATTCAATCGATTCGAAAACATAAACGATGATATTAATATTTTTACTTGGCTTGTGGTAACGTTTTTATAAAATGGCGTGATACAAAGAGCATTGCACCGAAACATCCGAGTTGCTCAATTTATTGTATCAAGGTTCGCAGTAATTAAAAAAAAAAGTATTGTAAATTTTATTACTCGTAAGGATAGATGCGTGCGTACGCGTACCTCAAGCCACGAATATTCGAGATATAGATCTACTGCTTCATCGATACGTAATGAAACGAATCTAAAAGTAATATCATTTTCGTAGTTATTGAGATAGACGAACAGTAGCGCAGGTTCTCAAAATGTACGACATTCCGTTGATTTTCATACACTTTATCGATTCGTCGATCCTCAAGCGAAAATAACATCTCGAGGGTGTACCTCGATCTCTTTCATATCACTGCTCCATTACTAAATTTTCGGTGCAGAAGAACAAAGTAAACACACGATACTTAATACTCACTCAAGTGCAATGTTATCAGAACCAAAGACGAAGGACGATAAATAAAATTTCTTTGTAGATATCGTCCAAAATTGTTGATTAGTGCGTATACGTAGTACAGAACTTGATCTACTTAAACTTAACGTGCACTTCCTGTTCCGTTAAACTCTTTACCCTCATTTCTTTTTTCTATTTTAATTTGATCAAGATAATACACCGACAAATACGGTCGAACCAGTCCTGAAAACTTAGAATTACGTTGTTCGTTATCGCAATTAATGTGCGCAATAACAGAGATTTTAGATCGGCTAGCAAAACGTTACCATACACTACCAAACGATATGCTCGACGAGAAACGATATTGTGATAACGAGAACGAATCTTCCACTGACATATGTGCTGTGTGGTCTTCGCTTACCGTGTACGAAAGCTTCGAATGGTAAACACACTGTAACGACGAAGCGTGAGAAACTTTGTGACAACGTTATGAAACGATACAGAACATCATAATTTTATCTTGTACTTGAGTACACAATAATGAGAAATGTGATCAGACACGTCGTATTTGTGTCACTCGTACGCGTGGGTTACTTAGATTTACAATCAATTGTAACGTGCTTTGAGAAAAATAATATACCGACAGCAGCATCGGCACTCCTTCTATACATACACTTTTACTTTTATCAAGGGAACTAGGCAGTCAGATTTGGTAAAAAGAGTAACGTTCCTTCGGAATTTATTACAAGGATAAGAATGAAAATCTGGACTTGTCCTTTTCAATAATATTAATTAGTATTATAAAGCGTAGAAAAATTTGTTTTTTAATAAGATAAACTGGACACTTTTAGTTTCACCGAAATAATTAAGATATTGATACAATTTTTGGTCAGTGATTTCTTTATCATTTTATTTTTTTATATTTACTTATTCTTCGTTCATACTTGAATGCAAAATTAATAATGTACATATATCATTCTAATAAACATTTTAAAAATAGGACTATAAGCATAAATGTTTCTAATATCTCCGACTTGGTTCAATAAAATTACGTAAGCACTTCTCGTTTGTTTTGGAAATTTACAATTAAGGAATATTTCTGTAGCATCGTTTATAAACTCTGTTAAAATTAGTTCGTAAAATATTAGAAAAACTGATCATCCAATCACATGAGACGGATATAAAAAATATAAGATTAATTATTCTGTGTTTAGAGATATTTTTAATGCAATTTTAATTTTATATTCTCTATACCTATTGCAAAAAAAATCAAAATTGCAGAAGTAGCGAATTGTAAAACGATAGAAACGTGATTTTTCATTAAAAAAACAGAGCTTTTCTATTCTTTTTTATGAACCCAAGGGTTTTACTAAACTGGACATATTTTACATGTACTCAATTTTTTTCAAATCGATTGGAACCTCAGTTTTTTTCCAATCGCTGCAAAATGAAGAGAAAATATGATTTCGAGATAAACGAGTTTAAAATTTGAATAAAAATAATACAATAATTACTGCAAAAGTGTTTTACGCTCTAGAATAGTTACTAATATTATACAAAAGCACAAGTCACAATTTTCATTCTTATCCTTGTAATAAATTCTCAGAGAACGTTACACTTTTGACCAAATCTGACTGCCAAGTCTCCTTAAGAAAACAGATTGTGAACGTTACGTAAAATATGTGTACGTACAAGCACAGTATGCACATTTGTCACTAACATAAATAAATGCGTATGTTATTGTTTTCTAATAAGAAATGCACCGATCTCCACGAGAGATCGTTCAACGCCTAACCATGCTGACGGTACTTTATTTTTATCACCTTATCATGTTACTTGAAAAAAAAGTGTAAAATATAGATTGAAAAAGTATTTTGAGTCAACATTTATTTACCCATCTCGTAAATTCTTAGTACACAGTTTTGAATCGTTATCAAATTCTCCATATAATTAGAGCTTCTCTTTTTCATGCTTCTCATTTTTTAATCGACTCCAAAAATCGTATCGCGAAAATTCTCGTATCAAAAAAAAGTGTAAAGTAAAAAGAAAGAAAAAAATAAAAATCTTACAGTTTCAGAAACTACAAAAAAAAAAGTGTCAGAATTTACTATCGCTTCAAAACTGCCATCCGCTCTTTCGACTTTCAACTCTTTCAACTTTCTGAGAAACGGATGCAACTCTCGTTCCTCGGTCCGTGCTTTGCATCTCTCTCAAACTTTTACCCATCTCGAAGCTCTACTTCCCAAAAGCTTTAGTTTCAAGTAGTCCAAAAGCGTATTCGAGTCACGCTCAATCAATTCCATCTAAATTGAAAAGTAAGAAGCTTGTATCCACCGTTTATCGTCCGTTAAAATTCATTATGAAATTTCTTATGAGACAAGGTACTTTTAAGCGGTCAACGCTGGCGTCGCAGTGAACAATGTGCGTAGAATGGCTCCTGGCGCACGGACAACGGTCCCAGCTATCTGCAACATTCTACTGCTCCAACCCCCTTCCTGCGACTGCCGCAACAATCGTTCCTTCAGTTCGTTCAACTCTGTTCTACAATCATTCAAAAATTTAATATCGAACTCGCCGCTTCTGCGCGCGTTAACGTAAACGTACAATTGCGAGTTGCAGCTAAACTCCGAACGACGCAGAGCTGCTTCTCGGTCAGCCAACTGGGTTTCTAAGAAAATTGTGCGCAAGTTCAGGGACTTTCCGGTCTCTTCGCTCGACCTCAAACGTTTCTCTAATTTCGACGTCTCGTCTTCCTTCGTTTTCAAATCTCTGTACGAGGACGATTAAAGAAATATTTGGTGATTAGATTGCAAATCTTTATGGAGTTTTAATACGTCAGGATATGCAAGATATTAGGTTGACAAATAAGTTTCTTCGGTGTTTGTCAATTATTCCACTTTATGAAACTAAACGAACTTATTTCTAAACAACATAAATGTATTTTAAAATTATTTGAGAATCTACAGATTTGAATATTGCATTCTATTGGATTAACGAATCAGTTCCTTTGATTTTTGTAAGGTAAAGTGAATGACAACAACCAAACAAACTTATTTGCCAATCAAATATATGCAAAACACACGCAAAATACAGTAGAACACAATTTTTCCCATTTTTGATTATCTAGGGTTTCAATTAATTATTAACAAATTTTTACCCTTCGTTACCTTTAAATTATCCACAATCGATTCACCGACAATGTTTCATCGACGTTGAGTTCGTCGATAATGCATATTCACCGACAATGTTTTCATCGATAATTAATAATTACGTGTTTAAAAAAAATAATGAGGTCAATAAAGTAATAGTATGTTATAATAACTTTAACTATTCGCCTCATTATTTTTTTTAAACACATAATTATTGATGAAAACATTATCGGTAAAATGATGGTCAATGATTTAATGGTAACCCGATTTAATAACATTCTACTAATTATTAGCATTTTATTTAATAAATATCAAGTAGAACAAGTGGGATTCTACTGTACAGAGTATACAGTATTTTATTTAATAAATATCAAGTTGGATAAGTGGGATTCTACTGTACAGAGTGTACAGTATTTTATTTAATAAATATCAAGTTGGATAAGTGGGATTCTACTGTACAGAATGTACAGTATTTTATTTAATAAATATCAAGTTGGATAAGTGGGATTCTACTGTACAGAATGTACAGTATTTTATTTAATAAATATCAAGTTGGATAAGTGGGATTCTACTGTACAGAGTGTACAATATTTTATCTAATAAATATCAAGTTGCATAAGTGGGATTCTACTGTACAGAGTGTACAGTATTTTATTTAATATAATATCAAGTTGGATAAGTGGGATTCTACTGTACAGAATGTACAGTATTTTATTTAATAAATATCAAGTTGGATAAGTGGGATTCTACTGTACAGAGTGTACAGTATTTTATTTAATATAATATCAAGTTGGATAAGTGGGATTCTACTGTACAGAATGTACAGTATTTTATTTAATAAATATCAAGTTGGATAAGTGGGATTCTACTGTACAGAGTGTTCAGTGTACAGTATTTTCTCGTTATAAGCTCGCCGTTTTCGTCGCAAGACACGTGTTCGTGAAGTTAATGAAATAATGGAATCGATAGCTTTTTGTACGTCGTCAATGAATACAGTGAAATCGAAGAGTGGCTCGATGAAGCGACGAAAACGGCGAGCTTATAGCGAGAGACTACTGTACTACGTAACTACACTGTCGCCACGACTTTTTAGGCATTTCCGATAATTTGATAAAAAATATTTTGCACAAAAGTTATCCGTTGATTATTCTAACAGATTAATTTACTTGGAATAGCGTTGAATCTGTTCCTTCAAAGATTCTACCAAGGCAACCTGCGTAGCTAACTTGATCTGTAGATCCTCCACTGCTGTTTCTGCCTTCTCTGCCCATTTTTCTCGTTGCGCAGCTAATGTTTCACTGGCAGTCACCTACAGAGGATATTGTTTTCCTTGATTTTCAGTAAAATAAACAATTGTTCGCGACACGCGAGTTCCTTGTATGTTTAATAAGCGACGGAGTCAGGTTAACATTGTTGCAAATTCATTCGCAACTGGTCAATGACAAACAAAAGTTAATAGGTCAAATAGTATCGATCCTTTTTCTCGGTATAGAAGGAATATTACACCACATTGAGTCACCGATGCAACAGAAAAATCGTGACTCAACAGGCACTATATGTATCCTTCGGTGCGTTGACCTACCTAACGATGTATACTCGAGCAAGCTCGTTAGCTTCTAATTGCGATAAGAATCAGCTTCTAATCGCATCTTTCATTTGACTAAACTTCGATCTAAAAGGCTAAAATTAAAGTCTTGTTTCAACAGATAACTAATTGTAAGATTCTTTAACGACCGAGAAGAAAAAAGAAGTAGGTCAACCCACGATTAAAAGCTTCGCGGTAATTATTTAGAGAACGAACGCGCGTTCTCGATTTTGATGATTTTGAAGTATGTTGCAGAAATATCTCGGAAACTAAAAACTCGTTAAAAATGTTGATTTCCACGACATATTTAAAAATCATCAAAATCGAGAACGCGTCCACTTTCTAAATAATTCCCAGCTTCGCTTCTTTTGTTAAAACGATATCGCAATTCTACCGTTTCTAATGGGTTCCACTTTTTGCTTGAGTATGTTTTGCGAGCTTGCAGGGGTTAACTGTGACTCATGCCTTCATAGAAGGCGGTAGAAGCTCGCATCGAACGAGTTCACCCTCTTTGCGAGCTCGTCTGCCGCGAACACAACAATGAGTCATCCCGGCGGAATTAATTTGCAAACACGCAAGTAACAGTAACGTAACGTGGCTAAAGCTTACTGTGTTAATTAAACGGAGGAGAATAGGAAGAGGAGTAAAGTATGCGAATTGTTTCGCAAAAAAAGTTTTGTTTCACTTACGAACGGTAAATTTACTTTATCGTTTAACATGTGAAAAACTCCCTTATTACACAACACTTGTGAATTTCAATGACCCTCCACGACATACTTTGGTAAATGCTCACATTAGGATAAACCCCACCGATTTGTATGAAATTTAGATGTGTTATAAAACCCGAAGTTCTGAACAACTTTTTCGTATATTGTATGTAACCGCCGCTCGGCTTTAGTTTCCGAGATATTTATAAAAATAGGTTCTATTTTTTTGAGTTCAGTTTACATTTATGTTTTGGTGTTTTATTTTTAATATTTATTTATTTATTTAATTCGCGGGAAAGGAATTCCCATTGGTGTACGAAAGAATTTAATAAGGTTGCATAAGAGGACACAATACTGACAAACATTTAATAAATGAATAAATAAAATATTAAAAAGAGTGATCGTAATGGGGCTGGGTTAGATTCCCTAACGGAGAGAAGGTTTGGGGTATTACTGTGAGCACTGTTATAATTTACTATCTTATTCTTCGTTGTGTCGGTAACGTAGACAGTGATGTTGTAGTAGTAAAACTTTTTTCGCAAAATAAAAAGTATTGAAAATAGTAATTGAAATACTATCATTTAAATAAGATAACATTTCAAACCGTATTTTTTTTATATATGAATTGGAATTATCAAATGAAATAATATTTTTATAGATACATTAGAAATACTTATTTAAAATTATATTTCGTTTTGAATGTATTAGAAATAATTGTCTGAAATAATATTTTTTGGATTCAAATAATTATTAAGCTTAAGAATTAAACAGCTAAGACTTGGAAGTCTGAAACTTGAAAATTTTTCATTTTAAGTTTAAAACGTTGACACTAAAAATTTGGAAGCCTAAAGCGTGAAAAGTTGATACTGATTACTTGAAAGCTTGAAACTTGAAAATTTGGAATTTCAAAACTTGAGACTTGAAACCTGAGCATTTCAACACTTGAAAAATTCAGACTTGGAAGTTTTAATCTTTGAAGCTTTAAATTCTGAATGTTTCAAAGCCTAGAAATTTCAAGCTCGAAAACTTGAAAGTTTAGAATATTTAAACTTTAAACTTTTGAAGCTAGAAATTCCAGTATCTTGAAGACTTGAAAATTCGAAGTTCTGGAAACTTGAAGCTTAAAATTCTAAATATTTGAAGTTTGAGATTCCGAAAATTTTAATCTTGAAAATTTGAAACTTCATATTTTGAAAATTTGTAAATTTAAATCTCGAAATTCAGAAAATTTATAAATATTAAGCTTGGAATTCTGAAAATTTGCAATTTTGAAGCTCCCAATTCCGAAAATTTGCAAACATTGAGCTTGAAATTTCTAAAAGTTGTAAATATTAAGCTTAAAATTCTGAAAATTCTAAGACTTGAAAATTTGAAGCCTGAAATCCCAAAAACTTGAAAACTTACGAATTTGAAGCTTGTATAGTCTTAAAATTTTCAGATTTTAAGCTTGATATTCTGTAAACTTGAAAATTTGAAGCTTGAAATTCTGAAAATTTAAAAATCCAAAGCTTAAAATTCTGAAAATTTGAAGTTTGACGGTTGAAATTGTGAAAATTTGAAATTCGAAGCTTGTAATTCAGTCTCATTCTAACCCAATTACAGAGCTTGTTTATACTTCAACCTTCAACACTTATGCTATTCAAATTACCATCCTAGTCCTCGAGTTTCATTGGTTGAGTTCAGCCAACTCAACAGTTGCGGAACAATTGAGTGATTTTACTAGATTTATTATACGATTTTACCTTATACTCACAATATAATCACTCAACGATTGAGTGCGCTGAACATTCAGTAGAATCTGTACCATCGCCAACAGTTTACATGATTTACATGATGTTACTCTTTGCAAGTAACAACAGTTTCTTCAGATCTGAATTGCATAGAGTAGTTGTGTATAACTCGAAAACCAAGGCCAACCGCCGGTTACACGTACAAGAAAAAGTTGTTCAGAATGATGAAACAAAGTGATTAAAAAAAAGTTCCATGAAAATTGGTGAGGAATTAGCTTCTATACAAGTCTACTAATTTCCTTATTGTAATAACTGCGTTTGACGCGTAATAAATAAATAAAAAGACTAGCCTTTTCTAAAAGTATTTGTTTGTCTTGCCGCAGATTGAGCAACTTCTCCCGATCCCTCGAGATCTGTGCGTCGAACGACTCAAGTTGACTTTGCGCGGTGTGCAGCTCGTTCCGTACATTCTCCGCCGCGACCAGCCTCTCCTCGGATAGCTCGCTCAATCGCTTCATTTCCTCCTTCATTTTCTCTTTTTCCTGCAACGAACGGGTAACCCAGTTCGTGAACTTTGTAAATACCCGAAAGTATCTAGAGCCGTGCAGCCCGTTTTATCTATTTTATCCGACGTGGTCGTTGTACGATACAGTTCCTTCTTTCGCTTCACAATTAGCCGCTGGACCAGTGCCAGCTTCTCGCTTCTGTCCGTCGTATATGCTAATTAATGACTCGCAACGACGCAGATAGGTATATATCGAGCAATCGCGTTAAAGTAACTGGTCTTTCATTTCCGAAAATTAAATTTTCCCAGAGAATTTGACAAATCGCCCAACGAAAAACCACGTTCCTTTTTTTATTAGTAAGCTGGAACAACGTTATTAAGATACCTAATTAAGGTAAATGAGAATCTTGGCGTTAATCACGGAGGAATCCAAAGAATTCTATTCTCTCGGTAACCGCGTTATTATTTGTGACCAAAACTTGTGTCGCAAGCTCTCACGGTAGCGTCATCCCTTTAGTTAGATACACGTCATTGAACTCTCGTGTTCACCGGTCGGACGACAGTATAGCATAGCCGACACTCATTATACTCTCCTCGAACCGTACAACGCATCGTTTCCTTGTTTACAAACGTAACTTTTTCTACGCTCAAGGTAATTTAAAGGTCACCGAATTGTATACAGATAGCGTACCGACACACAATGCGGTTTGCAGTGGACAAAAATCGAAATCATTATTGTTTGATTTTGATGATCAGTCGACAAGTAAAAAATATAAATATGAATATGAAGGGGGCATACATAACCGTCTGAACAGTGAGAAAATAAATACAGTATTCTCTCACTATAAGCTTGCCGTTTTCGTCGCTTCATCGAGCCACTCTTCAATTTCTTTTTCATTGCAATCTTTGGGTTCGACCCGGAAATAAATAAATAAATAAATTTCACTGTAACCATTGACGACGTACAAAAAGCTATATTACACATACTATTGCTCGATGAAGCGACGAAAATGGCGAGCTTATAGCGAGGGAATACTGTAGATCTTTTGAATTTTTTTTTACAACGGAACGGCTTGATGAAAATTGTTCATTTTTTACTAGATATGTAATATTACAAAAAAAAATTCCGCGTCTCATTCTCATTTTCTGCACCTCATTTCTTTAATATCCTGCCTACTCATATCCGATCTTCCCCTACATTTCATTCCTTCAAAAGACAAATCAAATCCTTCGTCATATAATTTTCCACTCAGGAATATTGACTGCTACATTAACCTTCAATTTACAAAGACTGGATTGGATTACATCGAGCTCACATCGCCACTATTTCTATTTCTTAGCCTTAGCTTTAATTTTAGTTTAGTTTCAGTTAATTTACTCTGTACGCTCTTTCTTTATGTATCTCATTATAGGTTAGACTTAATAACAGCTTGTGCTGTGCCTCGCCTATTACACCACACCGCTTCTGTGTACTTATTTCTTGGTGTAATAAAGACGACATAATAATAAAGTACTTTGAAAAAAAGTTTGTTACTATGTACGGTGGCCCTGAAAAAGTCTGTATCTCATATGTGAAATAAAAAAAATTTAACATTTGTTTACTAACCATATTAATAGCTATCTGTTATCCAAGGATATTTTCAAAATTTTTAAAAATAAAAGAATGGTGACAAGTTAAAGGAAAAATTCAAGTGGTTATCATATGCAAAAATATACAAAATATCAACAATATTATTCAAGTTAAACATACTGTTTTTCAAGTTCCAATTCTTGATTTGTGCTTGGAGAAATTTTATTTTAATCGACTGAAATTCAGGTTCATTTTTCAGAATTTTTAGTGAGCTAACTTTTACTACATTACATGCTCAAAGAAGTGAAAGAATATTTTTTAATGCAAAAATAATGCGGTACAGTGTTGCCTCGAAGAATGGCTGGGTTTCAGAACCGAGCGCAGCCCTTTTTCGAGTCGGGTTCGATCTCGGGCACGACGGAACGAGACTCGCACCGGCGAAGAAGTGGTGAGGACAGACAAATCCCTTTTCGAATCAAACGCAGGCGTCGTTCTTTGAGTCAACACTATAAGATTGTCCTTATATCGGAACAGTAATGTAGTTCCAAATGGCGCAAATGAAAGTCGTATTAGAAGTCGTTTCGCTGCGTGCAGTCGAGGGTCTGAAACCTAGAAACTTACTTCTTTTACTGCTTTCAGCATGTAATATTATAGCCTTGAATTTTAAATAAGATTGCATGTACAGTCTCCTCAGAAAAAATTCTGAAAAATGATTACACCAGGTTCCCCCCTTAATCAATTAATCAAACGAAAAATTTTAGTCGATTCGTGCCCAAATCTGCCAAATAGTGACCGCACTGTGCAACACTATAATCTATGTATAATATGTTAATCTAAAACCCCGATTTTTTTTCGTAGCCGCGAAAATTACCGTTTTCAACGTGTCTCTTTCTTTCGTCGTCTCATCGAACTGCACTTTGATGCGATGCACCTCGCCGGTCAATCTACCGATGCGGTTGTTTTCCGTGTCGATCAACCTGCGCAGCACAAAAATCTGCAAATGCATATTCCTGATCTTCTCGCTGAGATCGTCGATCGTGTCGTGGAGGCAGAGAATCTCGCCGCGCCTGCGCCTCCAAGCGTTCAGCATTAGTACGTGACAGACCAAGTCCGCCGCTTTTTTAGGATTTTTATAGAATCGCGAACCCCCTTGCTGTGGTTCTGATAACACTAATCCGTCCATCCATTTTTTGATGCCTACACCAACTCCGCTTTCGTTCCCGATGTACATCCGGTCACCGTCGTCGAGCTTCTCCAGAGTCGAGGTGCTATCCGATCTAAGTGTAAATTCCGAGAAAGGTCAGCCTCGCGCGAAAATCGTCACGCGTTTATCGTTCGCCGATACGATAGGTAGAAAAAAGAAAAACCGTGACATTATCGACCGCGTACTTTCAAAAGATACACGCTCGTTGCCGTAACGAGAGTTTTAAATTGATTAACTCTTTAACTAAAAAAAAACTCAGGATTCGTTTCGATTATCATTTTTCTACGATGAACTATAACAATTTTTTAAGGAAGTTGCATTGGTCAATGATTTACCCAAGATTATTATGTTCCGTTTCCATTACCGACGGCGAGAGATCGCTCATCGATAAACTCTTCTTGCAGGTCGGCGTCCCGATTATGCGAAATACGGAGATATTGTCGGAACAACTTTTCGCCGTATTAATCGAAGCGGTGTAATTTATCGTGGCGAGGCCGGCCAACCTGAACGAAGTCCTCGGAGGACGATAATACGGACTCGGTTTCTGACATCTTATTGGGAGCTGGGAATATGTTCGGAATTTATGCTGCACGCATTGCGACCACTTCCTTTCCACGGGAAAGTGGCCGGATTCCTCCCTCGAGATGGTCGAGGTGCTCAGGGAAGATGGGCTTTTCGGCGTAATCGCAGTTTTTGGCATGTTCGCGGTACTTCCGTCTAAACTCTTTTCTCAAAAGTGATCGCGACAGTTTGCTTTTCGTCATAGAAACGACTGCGTGACAAAAGAGCCTCGGCGCTACCTCGCGCTGTTCTCCACACTTTTCCGTTGCTAAATCGTATGTACATACGTAAGTACGTAAATAGAGACGTGCATAGTGGCAGAAATAATTGTATTTATGTTTGCGATCTATATGGGCAGGACCGTATTTATCGCAAGGTCCATTGGGCGCAAGCTGGAGTCTCCTTTTTTATCGGACGACATTTTAAAGTTTAAAGCTTCATGTACAGGGGCGGATTTAGGCATGATCTTTATGGGCTTCAGCCCAGGGCCCCTTCGAATAAATAAATAAATAAAAATTTTAAGAAAAAATAGATTATACAAAATTTTATCGTACCTAGACAAAGTTTAAATCATTGGTTTTCAACACTATTGGATTTGAATAAAATATCAAATGATTTCCTATTTAAAAAAGGGTAAAGAAACATTTTTTCGATAAAATGACGAACAAGTCGCCACAACTAACCCAAACTTGGATTCATTTGAGTTAATTGGGTAGACCACCAGACATAGTCCAGAGCCTCCAAAGATAACAGTCCACCCCTGTCCATGTAAACAAAACAATTCACCATTTGAAGTAGTATTTTTGATTCGATTCTTCATCTTCAACTTTTTAAATCTTCCACTTGAAATCCACAAATATTTAATTTCAAGAAAAATCTGTAAATATATCTAAATCTGATACTTTAAATTTTTTTAGGTCTCCAACCCGAAATCTTCCAATTTTCAACTTCATCCCCTCAAATTTTCCATTTTAATTCTGAGACTCTTAAATTATAATTTTAAAAATATACAAATGTCCGAAATTTCTAAACTAAACTCCAATAAAAACCTTCAAATCTTCAATTAAAAATTTTTTAATTTCAACCCCCAAATTCTTAAATTTCTAACTTCGATTTTTAAAGCCTTCAACTTCGCATCTTTAAATTTTCAAACCCCCAAATTTTCAATTTTAATTCTAAAAATTGAAATTTCGAAGTCTTCAAATTTCCATTTTTAACTCTTCAAATTTTCGATTTTAAAATTTCGAATCTGCAACTTTAACGATGAACATAGATAGTATTGTATATTTTCGATAAAAATACTAAAATAGGTAGACTTCTTTTCTTGAAGTCTCATAATCTCATAATGATGAAGAGGCTTTCAAACGAATAAATATGGCATATGGCCTTGTTATGCGTATAAAAGACCATAAAAAATATTTGAATTCTATGGATAACTATGGTAACTATTTTGGTGTATGTAGGTGTATTCATGTACGTATATGCATCTGTTCCGTAATTTCCTATCACAACCTTGCGATCCTTGCTCGATAAATTCAATTGTTTTTAACGAGCCACGCAAACTGTCGTGCGGCTACTCGCTTCAAACATTCTACTTCACGGAATCGCACAAGTGAAGTACACCTACGTCGATACACGTAGGAAACGATTAAAACTTATGTAACGTACGGATTTGATTCGCGACGTAACCTTAAACTTTCAATAATCGGTTTTATTCACCTCCCGAAGGTAAACTTCCACGAAACTACACCCTAATTAGTAAACTAGACTTTAATAACTAACAAAAATACTTTAAAAGAACTGTAGTTATCTAACCGAAATATATAGTTACAAGCGTATCAAATATTCTAACGTGCTACATTAGGTATTCCGTATGATAAAACAGAATTATGTGACGTGTCTACATGAGTCATCCCCCAATTCGACGCCCAAGTGCCACCGCACTGCCTACGGTCCTACATTTTAATCTGCGCATGATGAATTCGATGAACTGTGCCAACTTCTTATTATTATCTAGAATACTAAAATATTGAAATCATGTTCTCGTTAAAAACCCCATAAGATTCATGGTGGATCGTAAAATGATCAATCTGACGTTCAATATATATATATATATATGTATGTTATCCATAAAGTTCGATTGCATAAGTTTTAGCGGGAACGATGGGGAACAATATTTATAGAATTCGTTAGCATACTAGTGTGATTTATTTTCTAAGAGATTTCTAGGAAACGAGCAAGAACTGATACATTAAATATATCGATAGGAGTATACAGTCTGCTGAATCAGGCGTACGAATGTAAATTGGCGTGGAGAGTGCGCGTACTCGCGCGTGTTCACCGAAAGCGGTGTATATTGCTCTACTCCTACCTTGTTCGAAGCATACTAGTACCGATGCAAGCAAAGTCCGAGCGAAATGTTGTGTCGCGTCGGGTCTCGTTCCTAGTCAGGATCGTGCACGCTTTTATGTCGCATGTGACTCGTGTGCGCAGTAGCGATCGAGCATTTTGAATCGAGGATCGAGGATTTCGTACGCTGCACGCTACGCAATTCCGTGGTGATTCCGCGCCTCGTTCCGTACGCCTTTCCATGAAGGAAATCGAGCTCTGTAAAAGTCTGCAAGTGCCTTGTTATGTCGATCGAGCTGCAGGCAAGTCTTTCTTGTCACATTGTCCTACGATAGTTTAATTATAGCTGCACGGCTTGTACAGACCTAGGCTCTCCCAAAATAATGATTGGATCAGCGTGGTATCCCTCCTCGCCCTCTGCTCTCTCTCGCCGTTTCTGCATGTTTCTGTTCCCTCGGGACACTTGTGTATTGCAGTGCCTCTGGAAATATACCTGTGAACAGCTGTTGTTTCGCTGGTTAGAAGTTCTCCGCGTGGAACTTCTATCTCTGCTCCGTTCATTTACGCTCGATCTCGCTCAGCCCATGTTGATCGAAAGTTACGCCTAAGAACTCGTTTCTTCGACGTCAATTCGTCGCCCGTGTTGCGACACAAACATATTCTCCGCGAGCATGTTTAATGCACGATTTAAAATGCTGCATTTTATTCCCATCGAATAAATCGATCTCGATGTCGAGTTCTCTTTCTTTAGGTATCTATCGTTGATACCATCAGCCATCAGTTGCGTCTTTAATCGTTTCGATATGCGCGCGAAAATTTTTTTCACACAATGCTACAGAAATTCTACGAAGTGCAGCCTCGTACTTGCGATTGGGTTTCCTCCTTTGATAATGAGTTTCAAACAAGAAATGTTTCACTGTTTCAATCGCTCGTGCACGAAATTGTTAATGAACTGACTAGAACCATTGAAATTATACAAGAAACAACTTGCAGAGCTTATTTTCTCGAGCAATAATTTACTTTGAAATGAAAATCATTTTCTAGATGGCTGTTCATCGTATTAACCACTAAGAGGCATGGAACAATTCCATGATATGAGTGATGGAAATATAAATATAAGTGATGTCAGTAAGTAAAAATACTTTCTTTGTAGTTTTCGTCACGTTCAGAGATTTTTACGTTCATATTTTATGGAATAGTTGAAGTCATCCAAACAACGGACCCCGGGTTTGTGCACTCTAGCGGAAGGGAGGTTCAACCGTCAGTAGAAATGAATACTGGACGGTTACTGCCGTACGTTGAAATAATAGAACAACCAGCCAGCAAAGCTTTACGCTTTCGCTATGAGTGCGAAGGTAGATCAGCTGGTAGTATACCTGGTGTAAACAGTACACCAGAAAACAAAACGTTTCCTAGCATAAGAGTGAGTATTCAAAGTGGAAAGCTTTATTTTGAGACTGACCTTACCAAAAAAAAATAAATAACGTTTTACGCAGATAGTAGGGTACAAAGGCCGTGCCATGGTTGTAGTGTCGTGCGTAACTAAAGACCAACCGCACAGACCTCACCCTCATAACCTCGTTGGCAAGGAGGCGTGTAAACGAGGGGTTTGTACAGTAGAAGTTTCGTCAGAAAATATGACCGTTACGTTCGCAAATCTTGGTATCCAATGCGTTAAAAAGAAGGATATCGAAGAGGCACTTAAAGTGAGAGAAGAAATTCGTGTGGATCCTTTTCGAAGTAAGTTAAAACTTGATAACACAATTCGCATATAATTATCGGAAAGGAAAAATAATTTACCATTATGTTTTCATAGCTGGTTTCGAACATAAAAAACAAACTACTAGCATTGACTTAAATGCTGTGAGATTATGTTTCCAAGTTTTCCTAGAAGGATCGCAGAAAGGAAAATTCAATATACCTTTACCACCGGTTGTGTCGGATCCTATATTTGATAAAAGTAAGTTCTTTTTAATTGAGATCTGTTGGGTTGGAAACAAAAGTTCGTAGCGTTTTTCAATAGATTGCATTTTAAAAATGCCAAATTCTGGGAGAAGGGAATCATGAAGCTACAAGCTACTTCAAAGATGGCAAACAGTAATACAGTGGAACCTCGATTATCTGAATCGCTGTTACCCTTCTTTTTAATTGTCTAGGGTTTCAATTAATTCATACACTAGGTATAATAATAGTGTAGAACTCCGAGTAAGACTTAAACTAAGATATAATAAAGCTCCACTAATTATTAGCATTTTATTTCACAAAAATCAAGCTGTTAAACGAGATTCTACTGTAGAAGAAATAAAACATATCGACATGCGTTACGAAAAGTAACATGTTTCGTTCTTCACCGCGAAAAGTAGCTCATTTCGGTGGTTAGCTACGAAAAGTAACACGATTCGTGGTTCACCGCGAAAAGTAGTATATTTGAGTGATTAGCTATGAAAAGTGAAACAATAAAATGTGTTAGTTTTCACGGCTAAAGCCCAAATTTGCTATTCTTCATGGCGAAGCAGTGAAACGTGGTAGTTTTCGCGGCTGAAGCCCAAACGTGCTAATATTCGTCAGAAACGATGAAACCTGCTGGTTTTCGTAAGAGAATCGAAAAACGTGCTACTTTTCGTAACGCACGTCGATATGTAGTTGGATAAGTTGACTTGCAAGTATTTAATTATGGACGTTGAATTTCAGTTAAAAACTCTATGAACTTTTATTCCAACCCAATATACAGTGTGTAACAGAAAGATAGATCCACTTAGATTTTTGGTCAGCTCTCGAGCTAATAAATCAATTCGGTTGAAATTTATTTCAGTATTGAACTTGAGCACTAGGAAGTATTTCTATAAAATTCATTCTTCTACAGTAACCATTTACTTGTTTTTGACAATTTTTCTCATAACAAAATAGTGGATCTACTTGCAGGGAAACAAAAATTTTAAGAAACTTGAACATTATGACTTAAAGAAATAAATATTTTCAATCATTTATAGGTTTTTCACCACTTTTTATTCATAAATTCATTCTCTTCGTCATTGAATCATCTCAAATTCGCAACTGTTTCAGAGTAACGCGATTCCAGGTCTTCTATACTGCGATTTTCAATTCGACAGTGATATTAAATGACCGATTATTATCATGAGTGTTTGCATAAACGTCAACTATTGCATTATCGTACATAGATTTTAAAATAGCAGATCGAAAAGCACGCATGTGTGGTATAAGACATGTCTCAAGTACTTTTTGATACGACCGTGAATCCATAGAAGCATTGAAGAACGCTGAAGTTGTCTTTCAATTGAAATTTCGTTTCGCGAAACGAACTAAATTTCTTTAAGAAAAATGCTCTCAAATTTCTTTTCATGAAAACTTAAAAAAAAACTCTTAATCTTCTTTTCATTCAAGAAACAAAACCTGAATCCCGATTTAATTGCTTCACAGTTATGACCAAAAGTCCAAGTGGATCTATCTTTCCCTTGCACACTGTATTCCATTTTTGAGAACAGTGTTTTCATTCGTGCTTGAAATATTTCAGAGGCAATGTCAGATCTTGTAATTTGCAAGCTCAGTCATTGCAGTGCATCGGTCGCAGGTGGTATGGAAATGATTTTATTGTGCGAGAAAGTTGCAAAGGAAGATATACAAGTAAGATTTTTCGAAGAGAAAGATGGACAAATTGTTTGGGAAGGATTTGGTGATTTTCAGCCTACTCATGTACATAAGCAGGTGCGATATATTGTTGGTTTAATTCGCTTCGTGTAATAAAAACGAATTCCGAATAATTGTTCAATGTATGTTAACAGACAGCGATCGCGTTCAGAACACCCACTTACCGCATACAGCAAGTGGATCAGCCGGTACAAGTGTACATTCAGCTCAAGCGACCATCGGACAGTGCGGCAAGCGAACCATTACCGTTTCAGATGTTACCACTCGGTGCAGGTAGGCCTGCTTTCTGGTCTTTACGGAAAGCGTTTGCCAAGAAGAAAACAGATTATAGTACTTTCAGTAAAATTTTGGCCAGCGAATCAGCGTTACTCTCGAACGCTGCTCCGAAATTCCCGCGTATCATTGACGAGTATAACAATAACGATTTCGATATTAAAAAAACCAACAACAAAATGTCTGCCTTGCGTGCTCTGAACGACTTGTACAACGTTAGAAACACTTTAGATTCTTGTAACGGAAATATCGAAATAACTCAGAGTACCGCAGAAAATGTAGGTCACTTAAGGAATACTATAATTGATTACGAAGATAACCAAGTGCCGCTACAAGCAACAAAAGAAACAGAAAATGAACAACTGAACAAAATGTACAAGTTTAGCGGTAATGCGATTAAAGAAACGATCGATTCTAAGTCAGATGTTTTGATTCGTGATAAAGTTAGTAACGCGAACGATGACACGAATTCAGAAATGTTTAAAACGAAATCCGACTGGTTTGACTATTCGGAAGTAGGTAAGTGGGTCCAGAAAGGACAAATGTGCCTTAAAGAAAAAGATAACGAAGCAGACTTTAAAAGTGAAGCAGACGAGGGTAATAAATCCTTTAATGAATTATTGACACAAGTAGCTGAACTCGATCAAATTTATGCCGATACACACGCGAAATTAGTACAGGCAGCCCTTGAGCAAAACACAAACGATCAACCTATGGATATCGATGTTTGCGACAATCAGACTTACACTAGTTTACAAATGGCCATGAAAAATCCCATAGAATTCGTTGACATGTCAAACGATAGGAAATACGAAGATGTAGCTGTACCAAAACCAAGTCCAGTTGCGTCTTGCCCTTCGACTTCGGTTACTATAAAGAGGGATGGAACGCAGGAGACAGAGGAGCGATTACCTCCTTTGCCTCCGAAACGCATTCGCAAAACGCCTTCCATGCCGCTTCTGCCGCGTCCTCCATCCACTCGTGTAACGTCAGATTTTTTGGTTGAAGCGCCACACAAAAATTTGCCTTCTTTACCCAGTGGTACATTGACCAAAAACTCGAAACAGGGTCTGTTTTCGAAATTGTTTGCGAAGAAGATCAAGAAAGATAAAGATACTGTTTCAAACGTATCCAAAGATAGCAATCCATCTCTGAATACACAGGAAAGCATTGGTGTACATTCACAAACGCCAAGACCTAGTGCCATAAGTACTACCAGCGTTAAATCTTTGAGATTAGACGGTGACGAATCGCCACCTTACGGAATGGAATTGACAGAAGCTGAACATTATGCGTTGTATACTGCTATGGCCCCGCATGCAACCGCATCTGAATTTGATGAACTGTCTTTCTATTATAGTCCCGTAGAAGGTGGAAAGATTCTCTCCGACAAAAGTGACATTTAATTTTCTTTGTATTTTGAACGTTTGTTAGCGTAGTTTCACTTGAGAGTGACATTCTTTTCCTAAATAATATTGTCAAGATATGCTCCTGTATCTTGGAAAACGAGTGGATATTGTGATTTGTTGAGACTGCGTTTTGCAGTTGTGATTTTTCGCTTGTCGAATTCTCAGGAATTCGATACGCTTGCATCGTTGCGATGCATTTGCATACATAACTGTTTACATTTGGATGGGCCTATGGTTCGAAGCATGTTTACCAAGTGTAAAGAGTTAATCAATTTTTTAGAATAGATTTGGAGAACAGTTCCTTGAAAAGGACTTGACCTTATTCTAGTCGAGGTACAAATTGTTATTCTTTCTTCCATAGTCTTTCGCATACATCTTAAACGTGTTGAAGCATAAACGCAAATGAAATTTGTTGCTTATTACCAAAGAGCTAGTTACACCCCTTCTAGTCAACTTTTACGGAGTTATTGTATTACATTTTTTAATCTTCTATTATTGCTTTTTACTATTTATGATATGTTGTTAAGTTTTTTTTTTTTTATGCTGTCCCAAGTTTATACACATTACTTCGTTTGTAGTTTTAGAATAGGCATTTAATTTATATGCGAAGAGAAAAGTCATTTTGTTTGTGACTCACGAATACGTTGAAGTGTATCATTTTTCGCAGACATTGTATTTGACGATGAGAAAATACTGCAGGGCCTACAATGTCTTTTGTCTTCGGAGCAAATTAATCTAATTGTTAATAAATTGTATGGTTAATATACAATCATTTATAGATGATCCTGATTCGTTAAGACGTAAGAGACAAAAGTTTAATAACAGTCCAAACGCGCTAGTTTTGAGGCATGTACAGGCAGAAGCTGAGAAGCGTGAGTATATCAATAAAGTTATCCTCAATTCTACAGCTTTGCCGGGGATGGGTTTAATTGGCGTCATTGGTGTCATCGCATCGTCAGAATCGGAGTACATTGTGCTATAATTTTATGTCAAATTGCTGGCTTTACTTTCCTTTTACACTATAACTAATTTTCATGTTGACATTCACTACTTTACTTGCAAACAAATGAATGGATTAGCAAGCTGTTTTAGTGATGCCAGCAATAAATACCCCTTTTGTGCATTTTGAAGGGTTTACCAACCCACTTGTTGTAATGATTGTTGTAACGAATATAGAGAATTTGTTGGAAGTTTCGCAGGTTTGGAGAACTGTAAATTTGGAGAATGTTTACGGTATTTTATATGAGACGCAAATTTATACATATTTGTCAGAATATCATTGTTTTCAGCGTTTTAAGTCACGTCATATACTAACAACAAGAATTAATCAAATCTTTACACACTGGAAATGTTTGAAAGTTTACATTTCATAATAGTGCCTGATGACTGTCCAAACACAAACGACAAAATAATCGCTAAGAATTTCCATTGTGCAAAGAACAATTTTCATTACATTAAGGAATATTATATACATATTCATATATATATATATACATATATTTTCACACATTTACGAGGAAACTTGTTTTATACTTTTTTAAGAACATATTTTGTATAAACATTTGAAACGTGTAATTGAATGATTGGAGAGCAGCGGCCTTGTACATTTGAAGAAAAAGAAATTGTATTTTTGTAATTATCCACGAGTGATTGGTGTAAATGGATGATATTTTTATATCCATTGACATGTTGAATTAAAAATAGCTATGTATAGCTTGGAATTTAATAAGACACAAGTACCCTGCTCTCGTATGAGAATGTTGTACTTAAAAATTCAGCAATACAATATCGTAAGAATGAGAACAACGTGCAATATTTATATGATAATACGGATTTTTATAAACTGCTTTGAGAGAAAAAAAGTTATATCTATACATTGTATAATTTACATATGCATAATACATTTGTCTATACATACGTATATATACATAATACTTATATATATGTGTGTATAAAATTACTTAATAATGAAAATATCGTGTATTTTATTCTGCTCCCAATCAATTTCAGATTAAAAGAATGATATAATATGTACAGGTATGATACGACAATATTAGTTTAGTTTGTTGATTAATATTTGCTTATCATATTGACTGTATTTTTTATGATAATACGATCAAAAATACAGAGTGAAGTTTGGAGTGAAAATATATAAAATTGCATGCTGCACATATAATTAATCTCTTTTACTTTTAAAACTTTGCTTTGCTACGCTTTGTTGTCCAATTCACTGTTTGTTCCATTTTATCTTGTTTTCTTATCTAACTCTTGTCCCATTTTTACATGTGTTTAAAAACTAACATAATAGCGAAGACTAGCATGTAGTTACAATCGAATTTGTTAGTAGATGTGTTTATTTGTTTTGTTGTATTGTAGATGGTGGAACATTAAATCAACCAGTTCAATATAATTTTAACGTTATAAAACCAGAGCCCGTAGAAAGGATATCTCCGTATGGTGGTTCAGTCAGTGGAGGATCGTACTCGTTATATCCGCTAGGAACAACTTCGCCGCAACCACAATCTTCGATGCAGATTTTGAGGTAACTGAAAATCCGTATAAACATAATTCGTTAAACAAAAAAAAAAAAAAAAAATGTAAAAGTATAAAATGATGAAACTTGAAACGTTACTGTACAGGCCTCAAGTTTCTCCTGGTCGCACGCCATCGCCTATGGATTACACTACGTACAATCAACCTTTTATTCAATCACAACTATCACCTCAATATCCATCAACAAGCAGTCATGTGGTACAACAATCGTCGGCAAGAACGCACATGCAACAACAATTTCCTTACATACCCAATACGTTACAAACACAGCCTCAAGAACAATTGATATTAAATACAGTGACGACGAATTATCAAGAAGAATTGCAGCCGTTAGACAATACTGGTAATGTAAACGAGTTCTGTGTAAATTTAGCGTGTCGATGTATTGTTTGAGAATGTCGATTTATAACGCGTCGCAATCAATTCAGCAGGTGGAATAGCAGGGACAGATGTCACAAGTGTTTTAGACATGGACAGCCAACAGTACAGTTTTGACTTGAGTCTCAATCAACTTGATTCAGCGGAACTTGCTGCTTTTGGAACTGCTCTGTCGGATAATTTATCGAGTGGATTGTCTATTTCAGATTCCAATAAGGTATGTGACGCTTTGTATTAACGAGTAGACTGCGGATGTTTATGCAAATGCAAAGTTTTATTGAATGCACAGAGAGAAATCAGACCTACTGCAGACTTGGGCAAGAATTTAATCAGCGATTAAAAATTAAATTCCTTATTTAAGTTCGATTAAAGATTCTATTTCTACTTGAGTCATTCATTGCTATTGACGATTAAATATATTTCAAGTTTAGTAGTCAATTCAATAATTAGTTTGATTTAAACTCTAAACGTTTTCGACTGTGTATATTGTTTTTAACTTCTTTAAAAAGTTTGTCAAATTGAAGTAATTTGACAAACTTCAGTAAAAATAATTTTAAACGGGATATACTTAAACTATATTTAAAAGCAACGATTGATAGCTGCCAATTAACTTCATCAATAGATTAAACCAATCGCCGATTTTTCAACAATTAATTTTTTTAAATCGTAAATATTAATCAAACTAAGAATTTTAGTCGACTAATGCCCAACTTCTGTTTTGCATATGAGCTCCTTAGTTGACAAGTGAATTAAGTCTCTTTTCTTAGTATTGAGAAGACTGAACTTTTGTGTAATACTTTACAAAAATGAAGAAAAAAATGTAGCTTTGTTGTGAGAAAATAAAATGAAAAAATAGTAATTATAATAACGTGACTTAAAGGCAAAACTACATTTCTTTCAATACCAAACTAATTTACATTGTTAATAATAAACTTGAGTTACCATTCTAGATTTTTCCGTAACCATTTTACTTATGACGTAAAGTCGTGTTTTTTTTTATTAATATACCAGTAAATATGTGGAAGTCGTATTGAGAAATGACTCAAGTATTCTTAATTCTATTTATTTTTATAATAAACTCATTTTCAGAATTTCGGATTTACGCCATTAGTCAATTGAAGGGCTCATATATCTTTTTAAGTGCAAATGCAAAACTATATTGCACATGTTATTTATGTTTGTCATATGTATTTTTAAGATTCCATGTTATTAACGAAATTTTGAAACTAGATAAATTCAGTGTGATTGGTACCATTCTATAATATACACAATAATGCACAATGTTAATGTACTGTATAATTCTCCAAGAAGTTTCAACAAACACTGTTCTTGAGTCGACACAATTGCGATAATCTTTTCATGTAGATTCATTACAGTTTGAAACATCGAACTCGTATTTGCTTTTGCACAATGAAAGTTATGGAAACTGAGAAACAATTAAATAGGGAATCTGGAACGACATCAATTTATAGAAAAAATATAATACTGGGGGTTTCACAGTTAATTAACATTTGGAGTACATGTGAACAAATCTGTGAGTCACTGGTATATGAAAAAGAAATTGACTGTGATAGAAAGTTAAAATGAATACAACATTTAAATACTTCCAGTCACAGAAACAAAATTGCGAAGAATGTTCAGTAACAAATAAAGTTCCTATTCTTATTGCTTATTATAATATTTCATATATGTCATTTGCATATTTCAACATATTTTAACATAAACATCCGCAGTCTGTTACTTAGTTTGATAATGTAAGAAGATACAAGAGAATCAACTGTCATAAAATTTAGTCTGAAACGAGTAGAGGAGCAAACGCAGAGGCGAACAGTGTTGAAGAAAGCAATATCATGACGGACAGTTTTACAAGGATTACTAATAGCACCATTCAAGAACTTTGCACCTTAAACAGCATGTACAAACCAACACGGGAGATCGACGATTAGAATAATCGTTGTAAATTTTATTAATATTTAACAACACTGTGAAAAATATTATTTTCTAAATAGAAATTTAAGTTATGTATTGTGAAAGTAATTTAATTGGTTGTGATAAAATTGCATCACCAATTGTTGCGTTACATTGTCTTGTAAACTACGTCTCAAACAGATCATCTATTTTAAATATTGTTAATATTTTTGTACGATTTCTAATCTTCGCATCCTTTTAAACATCACAAAATATTTATCGATCTAAGTAATGTATACAATGCTGTGACTGTGATCAAAATGTATCAATCTACACGTTATGACGTGCATACAAAGCGTTTCGATGAGAACGATTATACAAAATAAAATATAATGAATGAAATACGTAATGTATTGTAAAAAAAAAAGAATATACATGCAGTACTCGTACAAAGTATTGTGTTAGGTAAAATAAACACCTCCGAACATCTTCTCTCACACATACCGTACGCTTACATAAATATTCGACTTTTATTTTTTTTACATATTTTACTATAAACTTGTTTGTAAATATAGTTTGTATGTACGAGTAATCTACAAGCACAAGTGCTTTGATCCTCGAATATATATATATATATTTTTTTCGTTAACTACAAAACTCCCAATACACATTCCGTCCATGTAGATTGATTTATCCATACGTAAGTAAAGATCTTTGTTCCGTGTAGAGGACCAGGAATGTTACTGAGTTATTACATGTAAAAGAATGTATCTTTCTCTTCATAAATTCTTATGTATATAATACTCGCGATTATAATATCCCGGTGCCAAATATCACCTTAATATTATACAAAGTATTTTATAAACAGACATCTGATACAAATAAAATTATACTTAGGTACATACATTTATTATCTACTACACATACGATTACATCTAGGGGTATATTATATTTTTTACATATAATTATATGTATAAATAAACACAAATATTGAACTTTAATAGTATTTAGTCAAATATATTCTATACCATTACGTACATGATTCGTTGCGAATCGATTATCAATATATACATAGTAATCCTACGCGCACAGTTCTTAATTCGTACGTATGTACAAGAAAAAAACATCTTAATATATATATTATTATTATTATTAAAGAAATAAATTGTTTTAGTACTATAAAGTAATATACGTATAAATAGGGAAGAGACTTAGTTCCTTCACAACACGTGAAGAATAAAAAACCATTTATGTTGTTTTCCAAAATGTATTTACTTAAAAATACAATGAAAGTTCAATTCTGATGGAATGGGCAGAAATATAGTCTGTGGTGTTGGTTATTGTTACGTCGAAAGTGATGATGAGATGGTATCCTGTACAAAAGTTTGAACAAGACTTATGAACACACAAACCAAATTCTTAGCCTAGGATCATCCTTTGTGTTGCATAATCGTGACGTGTCGTTATCCAAATTCATTACGATCGTTAAATTTCTTTTTTTTTAAATTTTATTTTTTTTAATGCTTACCTAACAAACATATGGATGTAACGGTATCTGGGCGATCAGCCTGATTGATTATTAAGACCCGTTAGCACCAGTAAATAATTTTTAGAATCACGTTGAGTACTTGAGCAGAGGAAAGATTCAATGATCGCTCTTGGCTCAGATAAGTACAGAACGCGAGTCTTTTATCATTTTTCTTTTTGGACATGTTGCAAACGGGGCTTGGTATTGTATTTTAATAAAATTAAACGGACCTATGCTTATAGTGTATGTAATGTATACTATGAATGCTAAAGTACTCATTTTTGCTCAGGCACCTGTACTTTAAGATAGTTCTTTGCCAATACGATCGTCAAGGTACTATCTTGAAGTGAACATGTGGTAAATACAACAGCAGATTGTGTATAAAATCGTAGAGTAACAGAATTCTAGAGATGGTATGGCCTTGTTTCGCTAGCAATCATTTTTGTTTCTTTTGTATTTGAATTCGCTTTTCTTTCATTATCAATTCTAATAACGCACCTCCAATTAAGTGGGTTTATCCATTGCATTTGTATTACACAGTCCATTCCATCTCTTCCGATTTTAATATAGCAGGATTCAATCCACGAATAGCAGTTCTTTTTTTCATTTTTTTTCCCCCCTTTCGTTAATACTGCCATTTCTGTAACTTTGTTTTTCGGATGATAAACCCATTACTACTTACGAGAACGAATTGTTTTCTCTGATCTAACTGCGTTTTATTTAACTATCTTCATTCGAAAATATTTGTACATTAAAACGTGGGACATCGTCTCGCATTCAAATTATCGTTATCTTTATTTATTATGCAGCTATGGTACAATGGTATCGTAACCGCAATGTCTCTTCACCCTTTTTCTTGTCTACCAGTCTCCCAAAATAAGTGGTGACATGAACATGATCCAATCGCAACGATCCAACGACTCTAGCGCAATGAGCGTAAGCAATATTTCGATCACCGACAAACCACAAAATATGGTATAATTGATTAAAAGAAAAATGTATATGTATAAATCTGATACCATTGGTAATTCATTGGTTCATTGATAAGAGTTACTGATCACCGCATGGCATTAAAAAGAACCGTTGCGATACAGAATACTGTCTCTGATTTTGCAACAGTTGATGAATCGTTGCAACAAGGCAGTCCATGACTATGAAGTCGAAATAAAAACCACAGTACGTAAAATACAAATGAATTGCGCTCGTACGAGAGCAATCGAATAGGGAGAGTTACTTGTTCACAGATTCCGGTCTTACCATCACTCTTCAAATTTTTTTTTTTTTGAAATGCAGCTCGTGGTTACTTCGTGTAATTGCTACACGATACAAACTTGTCGAGCTTAGAACCAGCGATATTTTCATAAAAATAAAAAGATTCTATGGTGGTGTGGTACGTTGCGAGATAATTTTCTCTCCCTACTCTATGCCCCAAGCCTAAAGAGTAACAACCTCTCCACATTACATTACGTTACATAATATTATCGTTAATAATAAAATGTTTCTTATTCCATAACTTTATACATGCTATGTATAATTATTATGCAATGTTAAAGTCACACATTACTCATCCACACTACCTGGCGCGAGCGTTGCATTAACCTCAGTTCCTGTTTCTTCCAGATCAAACAGGAGCACGAAGCAGAGTTTAATAGAACTTTTTTTCTTTTCTTCTTAGTATACATCGAATGTCGAGAGATGTCCTTCCGACTTTGAATATTTATTTATTTCGCTATTCTTTCTTTTTTCTTTTTGTTCTTTTACGCACCATTTGATCCATTTTATTTTATTTATTCATTCATTCTCATTTATTCATTTATTTTATTCTCTTCTTCAAGCGCTCGCGCTCCTGCAATGTCTTTGCGAATACACGTAACAGATCGAGAAAAGGAAAATCAATCCACGCGCACAAGGTGAGAGACATTCGTCGAACTACAAACTTAAATTTGATTTCAAATGTAAAAAAAATCATCACCCACAAATGTTCATTTTACACTATTTAAATACAATAGAGCTTTTTATATCTTAAATAAGTTTCCGTTATAAAACTGTCCCGCGAAGAAAGCCAGATGACGGCAAATACCAGTTTTTTTTTTCTTGTTAATAGACGGTTTGAATGGAAACGATACGTTCGCCCTGGGAACCTTGTTACATGGGAACGGTATACTAAAAACGTACGACGACCGCGTACAAAAGTACTCGAGAGGGTATATTAAAACGAAATCGGCACACGTTTTCGTAGAGCAGCTCCACGCGACGAACATACGGCTTGAATTCAAACTACCTAACAGCATTTGGTGATGGCTAGACAACCAGAATTGCGAAGAGCCAAGACAGTAGAATTACGGCTGCCTCTAATATGTGTCAGCCCACCACAACTCCGGTGAGGTGGTAATTTTTATTTCGTAGGTCGGGAGGTTCCAGCAATACGGTTCGGGCACGATGGATATCAACATTGCTACCAACCACTCAATATGAGAGTAAGTGTTTGCTGAGAAGACTGCCGAAGATCGAAGACGACGACGATGACGACGACGACGGCGACGCCATGTGCTTACCTCCCTTCTTACTTACACATCTCCTTCCTGTTTTCATTATGCGTCCTCTTCTTCATCTTCCACCTCTCCTTCTACTTCACCTTCTGCATCGTCTTCCTCTTCGTCTACAGACCAACCAAACGATAAGATTCAAGTCAAATGCATGTTTACCGAAAAACGCGTACTTATCACAATTCAACGTTTGAGAAGGGTCTATAATACTGATAACGGATTGACAAGGAAGCAGAGGAACTTATTTCCCACTCACCTTCTCCCTCTAAATCTTCCTCTGGGTCTGGCATATCGTCGTCTTCATCGTCCTCTTCACCATCACCGTCAACCTCCTCTTCCTCTTCAACTTCCTCCTCAATTTCCTCCTCTTCTACTTCTCCGTCACCGTTTTCCTCCTTCTTCTGTTTTTTCGTCTCGTCGTTTTTGTCCTGCAATAGAAAATAAACAAAATTTAGTTTGCCACGCGCGTATCTTATGAACTAT
Source organism: Perdita meconis (assembly GCA_030770465.2). NCBI lineage: Eukaryota > Metazoa > Arthropoda > Insecta > Hymenoptera > Andrenidae > Perdita > Perdita meconis. The sequence continues at coordinate 8,467,131 of JASKOS020000007.1, forward strand.
AAATAATGATCCAATTCTACGTTGGTAACCCGCGTTTCCACTCGGAAATTAATCATTCCAGAAAAAAAAAGTAGGGAGGAACTTCATGGGTAAGGAAACTCTGACACAACCGAAAGATAAGGGAGTGGGGAGGAAACGGACGAAGGGGATTCCCTTCCCGCCAAGAAACCTACGGAACACGGAAAGGAAAGTAGAGGGGATCCTCCGTTAAAACATGGCGGCACAGAAAAACAGAACGATCAAGGAATCATATTCGCGAGGGAACACTGGAAAGGAACAATAAAGACGGGCGAACAAAATGAAACATGAAATATTCATTACACGTACTGTAAATATTATCTAGAATTGAATTAATTCGATTAAATATTCATATATTCTTAGATCAGAAGCTTAAGTTACTCAAGCTGCGTGTAATCGAACAAGGTCGATTCGAAATTACTAGACTTCAATTACTGATGTTAATCGGAGTCAAGTAGAAACTTGAATGGTTCAAGTCTTGAAGAATCTTCCGTAGTTTCGCACGATTCTCGAAATACCGGTAGAACCTTAAACTCGTGTTCATACAGCGTTACCCATGATCGGTGTGGGTGTCGTAATGGTACACACGCGCCGTGTGTATATCGGCGGTACGAGGAAAGAGGGCATAGAAAACTCGCAGAACTGCATCGTCCAATCAAAAGGAGGAATCGACTGAGAGTGCTTGGTGGGAGAGAAGCATAAGGATTGGTAGACACGACTACGACACATGTTTGTAGAAGGGATGTGTTCGTGGCTCGTGGTGCGTATAACGTACAAAAGAGGTAAAGAGGGAAGGAGAAGAGAAGCACGACAGCGTGCCCGACTACTACGCGCACAGAGAGACTAAGCCGCTATGAACTTCAGATAAAGTAAAAAAAGAAAGGTACACACACTTTAAATTGTACAAGAGGCAGATAAAAAAGAAAGATACGCATTAGTAAATGTATTCTAACGCTGTTCAATCATCGGACAGTTAGGAATCGTAACCATCGTCGAGGATCACGTTCCTTTCAAGGTAACTGTCTCGTATTATCAAACGCTTTTATCAAACAAAACTTAATATCTCGTTTCATAAACTTCTGGACTAAGCGCAAAATATCAATTTCGTTTTTTTCTTTCGACAAATCACTATGAAGAAATCAACTCCAGTCTTCGATGTAACGACGTTTCAAACGCATTATCGCCAACGAAATTGTACCGGCTGTTGCCGATACGAGCATTTGCGTGAATACGGAGAACGAGTGTTGAACGAGGCGTCGCGACGCTGATCTTTCGTGAAACTCGATGTGCTTTCTTCAAACGAGAAACGGTCGACGACGGTAGTTGCCGATCGTTTAGCGTCCATGGCGTTGTCGGGTAGTTAGCAACGTACGGTAACTGACAGCGACGTGCAAACGCCTGTAGTCGCGAAATGACGATGTTGTCTGTTATCCCACAGACACGATTACCTATCAACTTACTACTAATCACGAGGTCTTTGCAGATAACCCAACGTTCGTAACCTATCGTGTATATAAATCCATTTTCGCTTACATCTCTCGACCATGCAATTGAGCCATGAACAATCGTTATATAATTCTTCTGTAACACGCATCAATTCGACCATACTCAATCACCAGAAGCGTTTCCATGTGCTATTAGAAAACGATATCATTTGTTTAGTAAGAAACATTCGCACGTAACTTTCAAACCGACAAGAATAAACACAAGTTCTACAGTCTAAAAAACGTCTCTTGCATTCGGATCAACGCCGAATTAGGTTAAGTACACTGAAAGTAACAAACTAATCAGCAAATGGTTGAAGGTTACTCGTTCACAAAATGGAATACAGATATTTACAAGTATAAATTATGCATCAAATGCTCAAATCTTATAAACCGTATCATATAAACTTAAGATCCGTAAAAACAAAATTGATAAATCCCACAGAAACGTACCATACGAACTAAAAATACGTTCGAATTCATAACCTATTTGTAACTCCCGCCATTTTTCCGCTGCTTCCACGTTCTTTCGCTACGCGTCTGCGCCTGCGCCAGAGTATATCTACGTCTACTGGATAATATTCGTCGTATTTACCACGTAACTGCGTAATCAGAGCACATCGACGATATATCAATCAGTAAAATGGAACCGAATTACGGCATCTCCAGAATGCGCGCATCGGTTCCCGGCAAACTGGACGCGTCGCACGAACGCAGTATGTACGTAATCAACAGTTATCATGCTTTCCTCACTTTTCAATCGATGGAATAAGTAACCATAAATAGACATAGTAATAATAATAGGTATGCTTTAATCTGTTGAAAAGCAACACCGTCGCGGTTCCCACGTGACATACTACAGAAGCTCTGCTGCTCAATGACGCCACGCTACCGAACGTCTTGAGCCATGAGGGAGCAGAAGATACCGGCATTTTGAACAGCGGTCTTCTCGCAGACTCAAATTGTCACCTGCTCCTATTGGGAAACGCATGCAACGATAGGGCTCCGATTTGAGATGAAAAATCGTGACAATGTTTTCTCGAAAGTTCGTAACGCCGCGTAGCATACTACGAAAGAATAGGGAGGCAGGAGAGACACGGGTATATAATACATGGCGTTGCCGCTGGCTGCGCGCGTGGGGTTCTCGAGGGAGAGAGAGATAGAGTACAACACCGGTACATTCGAGGGCAGAGAGGGGGAAAGAGGGATGATGGAGGAAGGGAGACAGAGAAAAGGGGAGAGGGAGCGAGGGAAAGAGAGAGAGAAAAAAGCGAGGAAGGAAGCCTTCGGCGCGGTGTTTATGCACGCAGATCGGTAAACAATTTCAGAGCAACACGTCGCGACCTGAAAGAGATATGTGTTAGTCTATCGATCGTCCGTCAGACACGATTAACCCTCTTATAACGAATTATCGATCAATTACGACACGGAAAGAGCGAGAGAGTAAGAAGAGGAGGAAGAAGATGGAACAAGCGAGAGAGCACAATGAACGCGGGCTTGGTTTCGAGCGCCATAATGGAAACCCACGGCGGTGGTGGTGGTGGCGGCAGCGACAGCGGTCGGAAAAATGCGCGGGATGCGAGCTTTTCCTACCTACGATTTTGATATTTCGAGTTAAAAATAACGTTCACCTTACGGATCGAGTGTGATGAAATGTAAATCACGTTTCAAACGGAATATTTTCGAGAAGTCAGGTTATTTATTCATTCCCCGAAAACTCATAACAGGCGAGAGAGAGCGTACGAAACGAGCACATGGCGCTAGTAGCCAAGATATCCCGCCCGAATTTCATGCTCGTTTTATCGGTGATATACAAATGAAGCGATATTTCCCGTATTACATAGCACCGCGAGGATACAGGTCGGTAATTATATACAGCATTGTAATAACAGGGGTGATCAACCAAACGAATCATCGTGCTCGTAGCCACGCGAAATACGATGGCGTCCCTCTCTCGACTTCAATCGGAAAACTATCGCGTGTCGCGAGTACGCGTAGCGACGAGTTTCACGAGATACGAGCGAAAAATGTCGATGGAATTGCCGATGGCACAAAAATGGAATCCATCGAAAATGCCGGCCGGCACTCTATCTTCTTCCGTGCCGTCAGTCGGTCGAAATGAATACACGACTGCCCGCCCACTCCGTTCCCTAGAATACAGCGACGATATCCGAAGCAAAATATCGAAAAGCATCGTTTCGTCGCGACGCGAACCGCGCGGACGGGAGATCCGATGACGAGAACGATGTCCGGATTATACAATGTTTCGTTCGAAGCGCATCCTAAATACGATGATTCCGTGAAATCGTAGACGATGCCGTGACCGAGCAGCGTGGCGCGGAAGCGTGGTATATACCGGCGTGTAGTACGTGCCGTTCGTGTGTGTACGTGTACCTCTATCCTCGGATGCAATCGCGTGAATTGATAACGGAGACGATATTTCGAGAAACCGTGCGAAAAAGAGAAAAACAAGACACGACTCACCTCGGCGGGCCTCTTGATTCCTTTGATCTCGCACTTCGCGTCCCCGGAAGCCTTGTCGTTCTCAGTCACCTTCTCGACAGCGACCTCGTTGTTTTCCTTGGTGCTCATGGTGAATGAATTCGCGTCGGGCAAGATGCCTGTACGTCCGCTTACTAAACGATCGAAAAAGATAGAACAACGGTGCGTACGTGCGCGTAACGAAACTCCGTGTCCTCGCGCGGCGTCGGTTTCCGGCGAAATGCCCGAGAGAGCAGCGTCGTCAGGCGAAAACCCAAGGGGCAGAGAGGGGAGAAAGAGAGAGAAAGAGAAAGAGCGAGAAAGAGAGAGAGGGGAAAGGAGGGTGAGACAGAGTCGAACCAGTCAGGAGTGGAGAGTGCCGTATACTGACGACTGTGGCGCGAATAGCGCAAAGCGGACTACTACCCGGTCTCGGCTTGCTCCTAGCACATCCAACCTGGCTTTGTTCAAAAATGAAGATGGCGCGGGTTTGAAACTCGATAAATGCCTGATTGGTTGAAACCTCAATGCCCTTTCGGGACCTGCCACTGCACCTAATTGGCAACGTTAGAACGCTACACGGTCTTCTATTATTTCCTGTTCAAGTTTTCTACCTAATGCAACCACCTGACTTATAAATAAAATTAAATCCTTCGGAGGACGAGGGGTTCGAGAGTTCGTGGCCTCGATTTGACGTCTGGTTCGAGGCTAAGTCGCTCGATTCAAATAAGCTCTGACGCTATGAAATACTTATATCCTTTTTGGACGCCCTCTTTGCTAAACTCGGTCAATGTATTACATAAAATAAACATTTTTTTTACGGAAAAGTCTGATCGCTTATACGTGTAGATCACTAGGAAAATATGTAAATAACTTGTGTACACCTCGCGACGATATTATTTTCTAGAGAACGAGGCGGGAATTATTCTATAGATAAAAGAGTCAAGCTTTTTCAATGACGCAGTCGCACACCTGTCACCAAAAATTTAATATGGAACCCACCATATTTTAAATTCTTTGGAATTATTAACGCAAAATAGATTATAACCTCATTGTTCAAATACCTCTGAAGTTATTCTTATTTACAAACGGATCAACGTTAAAAAAAACCTTTTGATCAATCCTATCAAACCTATCTCATTAAAAAAAGCATTATTGTAACTCTTATAATTATATCTAAATAACAAGAAAAAACTGATTACGCATTTATATTTTTCCTTCAGAAATTCAAGCATCCGATACTCTGATTTCTTTTTTTTAATATTTAAAAGAATTGTAACATTACTATATAATAAATAATTACATATATCGCATATGATAAACAACAGCAAAAAGGAACATAACATAATTGCTGTTATTGATTGGACGCTTGATATATTAAACCAATTTTGATGCCAGCTGTTAATGACGTATATGCAATCGAAATTTTATTTTCGAAAACAACAAAAAAGATTCCATTCGATTTTTTTGCAATTTTGTACAAAATTAATCTTATAAAACAGTATTATGTTACATATTGTTTCAATTTCGGTATACTTTGGTACAAAATAACATAAAATTTCTAAATTTTGTACGACACACAGCGCTATGCGCATGCGCGTCTCATACATTCCAGTTTCCGGTTAAAACACGCTTCCTTTTCTTTCTAAACATCCAAGATGGTAGGTGAATCTCTGTTTGAAAATAAGTGTAATTTATCCATAATTGTGCTTGGAATCTTTAAGAAATGTCGCTGTGAAGGTTCAATTTTGATCTACAAAATTAATTTGTTGCAAGATGTCCCAAATATTTTATGTTTTCATCAATTGTCAGAATGTTGTACGAGTGTGAATATAACCTCAAAAAGTGACAAGCCATACAGCAACTTTTATTATTATACTAAAATGAAAAATCAAACATACTAATAAATAATAAAAGCTAGACAACGACCGTTCAACATATAAAATTATAATACTATATGTTTACGAAAAAACGAACTTCCGAAATTAATGTAGTTAACGTGAAATTTTCGTGTTTCAGGTGAATGTACCGAAGCAAAGGCGCACTTTCTGCAAAAAATGCAAAGTTCATAAGCCGCACAAAGTAACACAGTACAAGAAAAGCAAAGAACGACATGCGTCTCAGGGTAGAAGACGTTACGACCGTAAACAGCAAGGTTTCGGTGGTCAAACCAAACCTATATTCAGAAAGAAGGTATGTTTCCCAGAACACGGAGTATTGTTCTCTTTAACATTAGTTTCTTGCAATTATTCGTGGTTTTCTTCTAGGCAAAAACCACAAAGAAAATTGTGTTAAGGATGGAATGCACAGAGTGCAAATATAGGAAACAAATTCCTCTTAAGAGATGTAAACATTTTGAATTAGGAGGTGACAAGAAGAGGAAGGTAAGCGAATTGTATTTCAATGAATCAAGGAATCTTTTTATCATTTTGAAATTAATATCCGTTTTTTTTTTCTAGGGACAAATGATTCAGTTCTAGGGTGAAGTTATGTACATTAACTTTCTGTATGTATTTAATAAGAAATGAAATAAATCTTTTGGAATTTGTATAGTTGTTTATTTTATCGTTTTATAATGCAAAAATATTTCTTATGTTTAAAGCTCAAACGTGCCTAAGTATTTAATCTCCTTCAATTTCATCGTTATTCGTAGACTTTGACTTAGGAATCATTTGCTGGCTGTCACTGTTAGAATAAAAAATAGACGCTATTTAAATACTGAATGGAACTACGAGGATAAAAGGAATATCAAAATCAGCGAACAGGGATTTTTCAATTTGTACTATCATACGTTTTTATATGAAATATTGCACTTTAGATGTAGTTTTGTTCAATATGTTACACTATATGGAACAGTATGTATTTACGATTACCTTTATTCACAGCACAGCTTACTGCTATTTTCAATTTTAAGCTAAGTTTGAAATGATGTCAATTAAAACTTACTCCAATATCGACGAATCTAATCCTTCTTGCTCCATTTTTAATTTCACCGCTTGCCTTGGTACACCAAAATGTATCATTTTAAAATATGTTTCGTAACGTGGATCTTTGTTAACTGGCGTTTCTTCTGTCTCTACACTTTTCACTTCGTCTTCTAAAACAGTGTCTGATTCATTTACTTTAGACTCGTCGTTTTCTTTCTGTTTATCCTCGTTCTTGTCGGAAACATCCTTTACATCCGAATGATCTTGTTCCAAGAGAGGAACAGACGCTAACTGTACAGAACAGACAAGTTATTTAAAACACTGATTTATTTATTTGTTAGGTAATATAGACTTTTACGTACCCAAGATTCTAGAATCTCTAAGGAAGCTTCAATACGCTGTAATTTATTTTCAAATTCGAATAATCTTTCTTCGCACGATAGAGCAAATTTATTAAGGAATGTTACAGTATGCACAATGAAGTGATTAATGAATGAAATAGTTCTCTTTTGATTAATTGGTGGAACCTAAACAAGAGAAAACTGTAATTTATATTCGATAAAATACAAATAATTTTCTGTAAAAATAAAAATAAAGACGAATATCTGCACCTTCGTGTAATCAATAGTTGGTTCAATTATCGGAATTTTGTAATCATTCATCGTGTTCATTGTATTTTTCAAATGTTGACTCATGGTACCATCTACGATGTGGTACGATAGTGTATGGTGTATGGAGTACACTAAAGATCAAAATTTCTCAACTAAAACGGATACACACATATTTCCTCGTCAAACACTCTGCAGATAACATACGAACGGCGGGGTGTTTAAAAATTCTGTGACAGCGTAAATTGCCTAAAAATTCACGAGTTACAAGAATCGAGTGAAAATATTTCAAACGCATTATGTCCGAAATCGACGTTCAACTATAATTCCGATCAATTATTAGGTTTGTCTCGTCATTGAAATTTTCAAAGACGCGATGGAAACATCAGGAAACATCAAACATCGATGGATACAAACTTTGATCGTTTAGAACATAATTTTTTTTTTACTATAATTTCGATCGACCGTACAACAGTTGGTGTAGATGCGTGGTAGTCGAATTGCAAACGAACTCGCACTTTAGAACGCACAACTTACGAGCGGATGTCTTCCGTATCATGTGTGTTTTAGGTTACTCGTTCCATCAGAATTTATCTAACAAAATTGTTTGCTATAAGTCGATAAAGCAGAATATGCGCTGACAGCGTGAACGAGAACTTTTTAATGGTCGGACACAAGTTGGACTTATAGGTTGGATGTAGATCTAGTAAACGCGACCGATCTGTTGTCAGTGAGAATTAACTGTATGGAGATTACAGGGGCTAGCGTTATTTTTTGAAAAATGGAATCACCACCTGACTTAGAAACTGTTTACCAGGCTGTATATTCTTTGTATAATAATTCGAATCCTTCGGGACCAGGAAAAACTTCGCAATGGTTGGACGAACTACAAAAATCGGTTAGTTATTTTTTAGCGGTCTTTTACTAATAACTGTTATTTGTTTTCTATATTTCTATACTTTGTCAACATTGTAGTCTGCTGTCGCGTTGATTTTGCTGATCATTATCGTACATTTCTTACAGCAAACGTACAAAATCGTATTTAAGAAATGTAAATATATAAAGTAGTTTCTAACCTTAACTACATACTATTCGTAAATTGCAGTTTATATACGATATTGTTTATTATTCTCGAATGAAAATATAAATGATAATGAAAATTCGTGATTCGTTTTAGGTGTACGCATGGAAAATAGCTGATGAAATGTTGCAGCAAAAACGAGATATTCAATCTTGTTATTTTGCTGCACAAACAATGCGCACTAAAATACAATTGTGCTTTCAAGAGTTACCTACAGAAGCTCACACTTCGCTTAGAGATTCTTTATTGAATCACATATCACAAACTAACGAACATAGCAATCACGCTATTGTTACACAGGTTTGGTCGCTTGTCTATTTAAAAAAAAAAAACTAACACGAAGCCGACTGTATAACCGCTATATTAAAAATTGATTATTGCAGTTGTGTTTAGCACTGGCAGATCTTTTATTACAAATGTCCTCGTGGCGGGACCCGATTGTGGATTTAATTAACAGATTCGGTAGTTCGACTACCAACTTGTGGCCGTTACTTGAAGTGATGTCAGTATTACCGGAAGAAGTAAATTCAAGATCTCTTAGGTACAATAATCTTTTAATAATGTTTCAACGATAACACAATATGCTGAAACGTATTAACTTACGTTAAATTATATTACTTAGGCTAGGAGCGAATCGTAGAACTCAGATGTTACTCCAGTTTACGGTGAGCGCAAACAGAGTATCAGAATTTCTGGTGAATAATCAACGTTCATTACATTTAAGTTTCTTGCGTTTTATAGTATAAATAACTTTTAGCGAATTTTCAGAAAATGTGTTTAAAAAACGGTGTAGAAAATGTGCTAGTTCGAATTACAATTCTCAGATGTTTCACAACTTGGATCGCAATCCATGCTATACCCATTGTACCTGGAAGCGACATCATTGTATATACTCTCCAAGTAAGTCTTTCAAATAGACGAGCTTCGAATAAACTTTAAATGCAATATTATATGCGAGTTTAGATACTTGGAAATCACATGACTGGATCTCTATTACACGAAGCAGCTGCGGATTGCATATGCGTAGTTCTGCAAGTCCTAGAAGAAAATATCAATGATGGCAATAACGACAGCGAGTGGAAAATAAAGTTGGAACAGTTGCAAGTCTGTCTTTTTACAAGCGTAATGGCTTTGGAACAACCTTATCACTTATCTGTTGCGCACGAAGATATGGACAAGTAAACTTTTAAATTTATTTTGATGACAGAAATTGAAGGGAACGTTACGTCGTCTTGAATATTCGTTTAGTTATCGCGTGAAATATTTTTCAGATCAACAAATTATTGTCGAATTTTCACGGAATTAGCCGAAACTTTTCTCGAAACAATAGTAAATGGCTGTGTGGGGGGAAAACGGCACTATGCTACCAAAATCCTCGATCTTGTTTTAGTGTGTGTTGGACACCACGATTACGAGGTAATTGTTTATACATCATACATACAGTGTGTTCCATTTATTTGTATACACACTTTAATTTCTTGGACTATTGAAACTACAAAAAAATGTTTCATTTTATAAGGCAATTCTAATATGATATTTCGACTGGCTTTTACATTGTTATTTGAAGAGATTTGAATACTAACGTAACTTTTGTAAATGGAATCATATATTTTTATTGTCAGTCTGTAACGCTTTTTAAAACAAATTCATTGATGTGTGTGACAATTATTTTTGATAATTGATGTATTAATATTTTCGTAAATATTGGCAGTAAGCGTCAACGTCAGTAACGTATTTTTAAAATCTGCGAGAGGCTAAAGAATTGAATATGCCACATCGATATACATTTGTTTACTTTATACGCGATAGTGAAGAAGAGTTTCTAGTATCTTGTATTGGTTTGATGTATTCAATAATAACATTTTCTATTAATGAGAAAATGAAAGCTGTATTCTAATACTTCACTCTATCAGTAAATATTTTAGATTGATACAAGCTGCTACAAATAACAACGACGCTATTCTGCTCTCCTGCGTAAAATGTAAACAAATGCATATCGATGTGACTCATTCAATTGTTTAGACTCTCGCAGATCTTAAAGAGTGTTATCGACGTTGGGCAAAGTGTAATCTGATTACAAATCACAAACCGTGATTAAAGTGTAATTACTATAGACTGCGGATGTTTATGCAAATTCATATTTTCAAAGGCATAGAACAAGAAACCCAATTTAAATAAAAGTGTCTTTTACCTTGTAAATATCATAAAATGTATTTTGCTTTCGATGTTTTATGGATTTTTGTATTTGTCCACTTCTTTATGCATTTTAGCTGATTCAAAATTGCTATAAATGCATAAACATCCGCAGTCTAGTAATTACTAATTGAATTACGCATTATTTTCTGTGTCGTTAATCATTGTTGGCTACACAACCAAGTTTAGTCAATAACAACTAACTTAAAATTACTTAAAATTACTAATATTTGAACAAACAATTACACTGTAATTATAATTTGTGATTTGTAATCAGATTACGTTTTGCACAACTCTGCTTGTATTCAAGTAACATGAAACTACTTTAAGCGACATTCACATTTATCAAGTCACTAGACTTCAAGTTGCTTGAATTCAAGTAACATAAAACTACTTTACGTTCATTTTGTATGTGAAATCGGTTTTCAAGTTCCAAGTGAATTAGAATTTTACTGGACTTGAATATCCAGTTTGAATAGTATGAACGCCGCTTTACTACCAATATTTACGAAAATAGTCGATACATGAATTATCAAAAATAGTCGTCACACACATCATTGAATTTGTCTTGAAAAGCGTAACAAACTGGCAATAATAAAAATGCACGGTTCCGTTTACAAAAGTTAAAGTTACAAAACTGTTGTATGAAACATTTGTTTGACGAATAAACCAGACATACTGTATACATAATATACATATACATATAATATATTCTACCAGTTACTGAAACGATATTTATATTAGGTGGCACAAATAACTTTTAATCTCTGGTATCGGTTATCAGAAATTCTTTACCAAAAAAACAGCGATGACCTTAACGTAGTGTTTCGGCCTCACATCGAAAGACTAATTGGAGCATTATGTAGGCACTGTCAAATGGAACCGGATCACGTTAGTATTAAACGTATGAATTTAGGTATGTTATTCGTATTAGTATCAAACAAAGTAAAGTTGATTCCTCCTCATAGTTGGGTTTAGTAGAGGAAGGTACTGGCGGAGAAGACTTTGCAGACTTCAGAAATCGTGTTTCTGAGTTGATAAAGGATGTCGTGTTTGTAGTTGGAAGTAGTCATTGTTTCCGACAAATGTTCTCTTCATTAACGGGTGGTCCAGGACCACAAGGTCAACCTAATCACGTACCCACCTGGGACTCGACTGAAGCTGCATTGTTCATAATGCAAGCAGTTGCAAAAAATATTTTGCCGTAAGTTCTTTCATGGAGATGTCTTCGATGCTAAAAGTGTTGTCATTATACTGCGGATTTTTGTGCAAAATAAAATATTCACAAATCGAAATGAAGAATATTGAAACTTGAATAATAGTGTGTCTCATATTCTAAATATTGTAACTAGTATTAATAAATTAATCTTTACTATATTTTTCTGTTTATCAACAGTGTCATAGATTTTTGCATATTTAAAATTGTCACGAATGCATAAAAATCCGTAGTCTAGTTATTATCTGTAATTTATAATGACGAGAAACGTCATTTACAGAAAAGAAAACGACGTAGTACCGAAAGTAGTAGAAGCTATTTTGAATTTACCGGAAAACACACACATAGCTGTTCGTCACACGAGTATTCTTTTGTTAGGAGAATTATGCGAATGGATAGATAACCATCCTCAGTCCTTAGGTAAAAAATGATTATAACTACGTTTAGGAATTCAACGAACTCTTTTTAACGAAAAATGTTATTGTTTTAGAACCCATTTTAAATTTTTTGGTAACATGTTTAAGTCAAAAGGGTTTAGGAAGTGCGGCTTGTGGTGCATTATTGAGTATATGTACAGCTTGTCCAATACACATGGCTTCACATTTTTCCGGACTGTTGCAAATTGCACGATCCCTCGATAGTTTTGCTATCAGTAATGATGCAGCTATTGGTTTACTCAAGGGTAGGATAATGTGCAACATTGATTTTACATAAGAATTGGTAGTATAGACACAGTGCGATATTTTGTATCATTCTCCAACAGGAGTTGCGATAATCATGTCTAGCTTACCACGTGATGAAATTAGTCAGGCAATGAAAGAATTGTGTTGGTTCCAAGCTAGACCACTATGTGAAATTATGGAACGTAGAATTTCGATTGAAGTAGGAACGAAAACTGATCCTGTGATATGGCTAGATAGATTAGCTGCTATATTTAGGTATACTGACCCTAAAATTGTCGATCCTAACGGACCTCATCCATGTCAGGCTGCAGTCACCGAAGTAAGTTTTCAAATGAGTTTCTAACCGAAACTCAATTATACAATAGTGACCTATTAATGTTCTTTTCTGTTTATATTATTATTAAATGTAGATGTGGCCCATATTGTCAAACGTGTGTACAACATATCAGCACGATGCAAAATTGATGGAAAGATGCTGTCGTTGTTTAAGATTTGCAGTTCGTTGCGTAGGAAAACATTCCGCCCATCTTCTTGAACCGCTAGTGAAACAAGTATGTATTGTTAAAAGATTGAAAGTTATACGCTTTGATTACATCTTTTATCAATTTTCAGATTGTGCAATTGTATGCAGGACATCAACATAGTTGCTTTTTGTACCTCGGATCAATATTAGTTGACGAATATGCCATTGACTCAGAATGCATCCCTGGTTTATTAGCAATGCTGGAAGCATTTATTGGGCCTACATTCACTATTCTTCAAGAACAAGATGGGCTGAAAAATCATCCTGATACGGTAGACGATCTTTTCAGATTATGTACCAGGTACGGTTTTTTATTATTCGTATCATATATATGTATAACTAATTATACTTCGGATGTTTATGCACGATAAATATCCTGGAATAATACGTAATATTAAATACATTTTGCAATTATTCTAGTTTATTATTGTTTGAATTATAATAAATTAAAAATATTTTTTCTAAATTCGATGGTGTTAATTGGCGATGTTTGTCGGTAAAAATTAATTTGTACGTGGAAATGATCGCTCCACATCACAAGGTGTAATCGGTGCATAGTTAAATTTTTCTGGAATATTTATTGGTTTTTCTACAAATATGTTGCTTAAAATATTTGAAATTTTTATTTAAAGTAATGGTTCTATAAGAATGGTAAATAATTAAGAGCCGATTAACCGAGGTTCTACTGTATTTTATTTCCTTTAACAATTGTTTCATTTTAAGGAAACTATGGGAAAAATTTAGTGTCAATATTTAGTTTCCTTATTCCTTAACACTATATAAAAAATTCATTATCTACATTCTTTAAAACATGATAATAATAAAATTTGTTCAATTCTGGATTTTTTAAATATATTAAAAAACGCTTCGATAAACACTAAAAACATTTTGATGTATTTACAAACAGTTCTAGATATTACTGAGGAAATCATACTAAACTCTCTAAATTCATGTAAACTGCCACATCTAATGTTCAACAAATACCGCAAGGTTTTCGAAATGTTTTATACGTATGATATATAATATTGCATATATTCTAAAATAAAAATCGCATTTTTAGTTCTTCCTATTCACAAAAAAATATATGTTTCGGTCCCATTGCATTATCTGCTTTCTATAAAAATATACATTCGCATAAACATCCGGAGTCTATAAACAATGCATCGATTTATTAAACTTACAAATATTTATATGTTTAATAACAGATTCCTTCAAAGAGCTCCTATTCCTCTTCTACACTCTAATATAATAGGAAGTATAATCGACTGTGCCTTAATGGCCTGTAGTTTAGACCATAGGGACGCAAATGTTTCGGTAATGAAGTTTTTTTACGACCTTTTACATTGTGGTCGTAATCACGAGGTAATTTTAGGAACACAGATTAAATTTCATACGCAATTCATTATATGTATTTTAATGTTTCTTTTCTTTTTCTTGAAGAATCGATCAGATTATACGATACGACGAGCATTGGTGCAACAGATATTAAGAGAGAAAGGACAGACATTAGTCGTAAGACTGCTTCATGCATTCGTGTTTTCATTATCGTCTTACATGATATCCGATGTAGCAGATGTGTTTGTTGAACTTTCTTTGAGTAACAGAGAAGTAAGATATTACAATTTCCTTACATTGTAAAACTTGTAACACTGTTTCTAAAACTGGTACGATGTTCCTTTTCGCTTTCAGTTACTTTCTAAATGGTTAGAAGAAGCCATCAAAACAATGCCATCAGAAAATGCAGGTGGTTCACCGACGGCACGACCTGAACAATTATTCGATTTTCATAATACAGTCACAAGGTATGTAAAACGTTTTCGTGCAGTTTCTTTCGTATATAAGAATTTTGTTTACTAAGTTTGTTTAACTTACAGGGCGGAAACAGCGAAATCTGTGAATCATGCCCTTCGAGATTTTGCACGTTTGTATCGTTGATACATTTCCAAACATTTTAATAAATTAAGGTCTAGAATTTCAAAATTACAAACAGCAAAGATCTTCCAGATCCTTCATTTGATGAATACGATTTGAAGGTATTAAAAAAAAAAACAAGATTATTGTAAAGTGGTGAGTCTATGCTGTATAAATGTATTAACGAAGGTTTTAAATATTTTGTACTTGTTTACTATCTAAACATTCCTTTACAAAGTATGTAAAAAATAATGTAAACTAATTTCGTACGAAATGAATTTCTTCATTTTACGCAGAAACATTGTATTTACTAATTTTCTTTCACATATTAATATCATACATAGAATTTCTTTGTATACTCCTTACTCTCTAGCTGTTTGCATTAGTTCCGTGTATAGCCTTGTTCTACTTGTTTCATATCATTCGTGAGCACACAATAGCAATGAAAAGTGATACCTGGATTACCTAGTACATTAGGTATACATCTAGTCAGCTGCTTGAACGTGTTTAATATTTTGCATACTTTGTAGACGACGTGCAGATGGTAAACATTAACAAATCAGAATTATATATTTTTGTGCTTTCCATCTTACTTACACCGACAACCATAACTATGGAATACATATTAAATTACTTGAAAAGCAATTAGACGTGTGCTACTCAATTTATAATTCATTCGAAGGTATTAAATTATCCAACGTTATTTAAAAATTGTTTTTAACGCTTCTACTATCGCTTCAACTATTACGAGGCAACATCATGGATCGTAAATATTTTGTTCTGTATAATTAAAAAAACGTGGAAGAGAAGCAATGTAATTGACAAATGAAAATTTTAGCATTCGTTTAGTTTGTGAAATGGCATAAAAAGAACGAAATAATGCATAGTGAAATTGATGCGTTCGTATGAAAAAAAAACACGAATAACGTACGAAAATTTCATTTCGTAAAATGTAGAGCTTGTTTAAAACTATATATTTCCTTAACGTGTCTTGTGTCTTGCAGAATATAATTTTATAAACGTGTAGATCATATTTAATGTTAACGTTATTAACATTTAAGTCCATTTATACTCCAGTGTACATTTTATAACCATACATTTCAATTCAGAGCGATATCAATAATAATATACATCGTAGGTGATACAAGACTATGATAGTTAGAACTGATAAAGGTATAAGAACACAAAACTCATTTGTGGAATGAAAAATATATGATACATACATATATGCTCATTTTGCATGATAGTTAATTGTTATTGTACAAATGATTTACATGTATTAAGATGTGTAATTTTCTTGCGAAGCGTTGATGTACAGATAAGAAGTTAATGAAAATAAGCATTATTATTACTATTATTATTACTGGTAAACAAATTCTTTATAATGTAAGATTGTATTTTGATGACTTAGCGTTAATTGTAGCATTTATGCTAATGTTTCGCTTTATAATAACAGATTATCAACATATTTCAAATAAAGTGATATTTTTTACGCAAACGAACACGCACGTTGTGACTGCCATTTTCCGTGCTAAACGACAAAATATGCGATCGCAAGAAACAGATACTGGGAACAATATATGTATTCGCGAAATAATAAGAAACAGTGTTTCGTAGCTAACGAATACAATCTGATAACAAGTGGATCGATTCGCAGCCATTTCAGTCAATGATTATCAAGACCGTTCAAGTAACAATCGATAAAATCATTGGCAATCGATTCTGGTAAATTCCTCGTACAATTTATTATTCGTTAATCGTTAAAGCGATAACAAAACACGTAATCTGACGGAAAATATTAGTTGTATAAAAAAAAATTGGAAATCCAAAGCTTGTAGTTGTTCGATCTTCGCATTGAAATATTTAGGACCCTTTATAAAGGCTCAAACATAATCCCTGAACCGTTTTACAGGTAAGAACCTGCGAAGAAAAGGTCTAATGGTCGCTTTATGGCTACAGTGATTGTTTCGTGCGATAAAGGGCACCTTCTGGAAGGAAGCGGGGCTCCTACGACAGCTGTACGATAAATTGTTAAATGACTTGCTTATTTAGAAGATTTCAGCTATAAAGTGAACCTGGAAATACCTGGGTTGTCGAAACGACAACACTTTATTTTGTAGGCTTCAATCATCTTTTTTCCTGCGTGCTTTTCTATCTTGTATGAATACCAGGCTTGGGCATTATCCAAATAAATTATTTGACAAATCTATAAGCTAATATATTATTTTAATTAACTACATGCTATTTGAAATAATCATGTGTTAGTTTCTTTGAGCAGAAAAATGATCTTTCTTGGGATTCTTCCGTTATCTGGATTTAAGGAGTTAGGCCACTCCTGAGGCCCTAAAATCACTCTCAACTTGAACTATTTATTGTGGACCTTACGGAAAATCTGTTTACATGACTTTATTACACATATATACATTTATTGAAAAGTACAAACAACATTATTTGATTTATGTACAAAATGTCGACATCCTGGTCGAATTGCCAAACCATCTTTTTTTTTTTGCAGATGTGAAACGGTGTATTTACTTACACCATTTCAGCCACACAATTCCTAGGTAAAACAAAAAATCTTCATTATCTATATGTGAAAGACTATTGAAGAACGTAGGGGTTCTTCAAAATATCGATTTTTTGCAAAATCGTGACTGATTTTACAAAACTTAAAACTTTTCCCAGACAATTTACGCAGGAAAATGTTAATTCTGGAGAGAGTATTCAATATTTTGAGAAATCTCTACGTATACTTCCGTAGTTTTTCGCATGTAGATAATAATTATTTTTTTCTATTCTGCTGTGAGATGATAATACAAATTTTTCTGGAATAAAAGCGAGTGCTAAAATGTACATTGCAAGCAAACAAATAATTTGTCAATTGGGACAAATTCTCGCCGTGTTATACGTATAAGCAAAACATGAGAAAAATATTTTTATGCTTTTTAATATACGTAGGATAATTTCCTCTAAACAGATTTTTAATAAAGCAATTTGTTTATTCGCAATAAATTTTTCAAAGTTAGGCGTCATTTTTAGGTTCACAGAAGTGGTCTAATCCCTTAAAATAAAATAATATTTCATTTTATTTTTTATTTTATTTTTTTATAAAAATCTCCATATTCCAAGTTCCATATTTGTTACTTTATTTCACTGAAGTAACTGAACTAATAAATTATTCAAACAAACAATTATTTAAATTGAACACAAAATAAGATTCGTGCCTCTGATTCAGTTGTTTTTCTAGAACTCCGAGTTCTACAAGGATAAAATTATGATATTACACGAAAAATAAATAAAGATCATTAGACAAAATAGAGAATAAGTCAATTAATAAAAAGCTACATTGCAATTAAACTCTCTTTAACCGAAGAAACGGCACGAATTATTTCAAATGATTATTATTTGTTATCTTATTTCATGCCCAACCTTGATAAATACCAACATTTCAGTCCAATGAAGTTTTGAATATGGAAACTTTGCGTTGTGTGTTTAATTCTACAATGTGCACTGAAAGGAAAGTCCTGGTGAAATAAACTTGTACAAAGTATCCGAAACAGGTGATGATGACTCTAGCGATATGCTCATGATTCACGGTTTCGATAGTATGTCTTCCCGAAGCATTAGCAATCTCGGTGATCTGAGTCACTGAGCAGTTACGTTATGAGTCACACGTAGTCGAACCTTGTCGGCCGAGGAATTGGTTTCTAGCAAAGGAATGTTGCCCGTAATCTGCAACCAGTCGATTGGTTGATATATTTTGTTGATGTTATAATGACCATAATAGCTGATGTGCGAACGTAATTATACTAATCTAACAATTTATACTTTTATAGTAGGATAACGATAGCGCTGATTCATTAAATACTCGCGGACAGCTTGAATAATATCGACTGCGACATACATAAAAAAAAACAATGCCAGTCGAATGCATCGCCTATGAATAGAAGGGCTTTGGATTACCAGTTTTTTAAAGAATATTAGACATAGTGTTATGTATTATTAACCCTGCTGTGCTCTTCGGGCCTATTTGACCTAATGCATTTTAATTTTTTATATAACTGTTTTAGTTATAAAAAAAAGATATGAAGAAGTTAGTGTATTCACACTATGTAAATATTAATTTACGTTAGTTGTTATTTGACATTCTGCAAAAATTTCATTTATAATGAAATTTTTTTTAAATTATAATATAATTCAAGTTGTGATAAATCAGATTTTTAAGAGGAAAACAGCCGGATTAATATGAATATTGTAATTTTTTCTCTGAAGAGAAGAAACCAAGAATATAATATTTTTAGAAAGGATATAGTTACATTCGCTTTATTCTATTTACTTAATTTTTAACGAATAGATCTGACGAAAATGATCCTAATTTAGCAATAATGCGAAATCAAACTTTGGCCCGTTTATTAAAAGTAACTCAGATAGCGAAATCTGATCGAGTTTATTTTTACAGAATCTGCCATTACAACATTTGTTGTTAGATTGGCAGCAGATTTGATACAGAATCTGTAATGTACATGATTGTTGGCAGATTGGTGACAAAAACCCAGCAGATCATGTCAGCAGACCCTGCCGTCAGGCCTGTCAGCAGTATCTGTTCGAATTCTGCTACCTGCTACATATCAATCTGCCGTCAGTAGATCTGCCAACAGGTTCTGTCGCCAATCTGCCAGCAGTCCTATGCATTACAGATCCTGCATCAAATCTGCTGCCAATCTAACAACAAATACTGTAATGGCAGATTTTGCAAAAATCTGCTCGATCAGATTTAGCTACCCGGGTAATTTTTCAAATCAACTTTCTCAGAAATGGAGCCTCGTATGAAAAATTGTTATTTTACATGTTTTACTCATTGTCAGTTTCACGCAAGGTCAAAGAGTAGATATAACAAGAGGCGACACTAGACAAAGAAATCACTTTTAAAGCGAGACGAAATAGCACAACCAATTGAAATGGTCGTTTGGGTTTTATCGAATTACCGATCACTTTTAAAAAGAGATGAAGTGACGCAACCAATTTAAAGGGACACTTGAAATGTCGCCTCTTGTTGTATCTACTCTTTGAAAAAGTTGTACCACGATTTTATAAACACCCTGTATATCCCTTTCCCATCCAACGAATTCGCGTTGTACCTTGGACGCGACATTGAAACGTCAGTGGAACGATTCGACTGGTTTCGACCTGGTTCGACCGGCAGCATCGAGGCGACATTTGTTCGTGCAGAATGCAACTCGCGACTATCGCTAAATTCACCCTCTCTCATCGACGGCGACGGCGACGGTGGGCGACGGCGACGGCGACAGCGACGGGCAGCAGCGCGTTGCCGGGCAACCAGACAGTCAGACTGGTGTCTGCCGATCTGGCATGGGTGCGGAAGGCTGGGACGAGACGAGACGAAACCAGACGAGGCTGGAGGACCGCCGATAGATAGGAAAGAGAAAAATCGAGTGCAGGACAGAGACGTTGCTGGAAAGATGGAACGCGAGGAGAAGCCGGGGAGGATGAGGACCGGGTGTAAGGCAGGTGTAGAGGGAGTAAGGTCGTTGGTTCGAGGAGTAATGCGACCATTTGACCGTACGACGCAGAGACGGACCGTTAACTTTGGGGGCCCTGGACTAACATTGTTTGAAGGCCTACCCAATTAACCCAAATTGACCAAAGTTTGGGTTAGTTGTGGCGACTTGTTCGGCATTTTGTCGGAAACTTGTTTCTTTACCCTTTTTTAAAAAGGAAACATAGCAACAAACATTCAAGAACTTTTTTATTTTATTTGATATTTTATTCAAATTCAATAATGTGGAAAACCAACGATTTACAATTTATCTAGGCACGAACAAATTTGGTATAATTTATAAATTTTTTTTATTTTTATTCGTTTCATCACGAAGGGGGCCCTGGGCTGCAGTCCATAATGACCATGCCTATATCCACCCCTGGTAGACGGGAAGAACGAAAGTTGCCCCGGGAGAAAGAGAGAGAAAAGGGTAGCGATTGTCGCGCGCATGTGTCGAGCAGCGGAGCAGATGTAGAGACACGATCACGTGGATCGTGTGGCGTCGGTGTTGGTGGCGATACGGTGGGGGATCGGGTGGCAGGATGGTGCATCGACGAGACAAGGGAAAACGGTGGTGGGGCACGAGGGGCGGCTAGGCTAGACGAGTCGAGGTCAGTTATCCGCCACGCCCGACGCCGACGCCGTCCGGCGCACCGCATTGCATTTTCGGCGCCACTGCTGCCACGGCGTATCACTGCATTGCCAATCTTCTCTTTTTTTTCCCTTCCTCCTTCCGCTTCTTCTTCTTCTTTCTTCTCCCTTGTCCATCCTTATTTTTCCTTCCTTCCTTCCTTTTTACGCTTTTAGTACGCCGTTGCAGATTTACGCCTCTAATGCCGCGCTCGCGCGCCGAGTAGTCGTCGCAACCATCGCAGAACGACCGAGTCGATCCGACGTGGCTTCCGCGATACAATTCGCCGACGAATTCCTCGATTTTTAACGGGGAAATACCGTATCCACGAAGACGCTTTATTTATAGACAGCTTCGATGAGAATCGATACGATTCGACCGCAATATGCAGTTGACGTAGCGGTTGACGCTTCTCTCAAGACGGGCCGACGAGATTGCGTGAAATCTCGTTAGCATACCATTCGGAGCCGCAATGTTGGCTTTGCAGCGAATACAGTACAACCTCGATTATTCGACTTAATATTTCCAACATAACGTAGGCATTTGAACTGTTGTTGAATGAGTCGTTTAAGCGAGATCGATGGTTTTGTCAATCGGGGCAGATTGACTGTATGTACACTCAGTCCAGTTGATTCTTACCCCTAGGGAAAAATGGGGTGAGGAAAAATGCCCCTTTCCCACTGAAATATATAAAATACAATATACATATACTGTAGTGTGTGTGGTATATGTACATATATATTTTTTATGTATAATTAGTGGAAATGGGCAGTTTTCCTCATCACATTTTTCCCTAGGGGCAAGAATCAATGTTACTAATTGTACATACAACGAAAAAGAGAATGAGTTGCGATTGGGAATCCGTGCAGAACAATCGATTTTGGTCGGAATGAAATATATTTTTTTTTTTTCTTAAATACATTTTGATTGCATCCTACAATAAAATGTTAATATCGTAAGATGGAAGTAAATGGTATTCTCTATTTTAGGAAATTGATAGGTACTTTTATTAAAAACTTTAGGTATAACTGTCGAAACTCAATTGAGGACCTTGCAGAAAGATGGATGCAACCCCCTTGTCAGCCAAATCTGATGAAGTAGATTTTTACAGTATTTACCGTCAGTATTTGCTGCCAGACTGGCTCACAGGATCCTGCATTTCATGCAGAATTTATATGCAAGGCTGTTAACAGACTGGCGACAGAAACCGAGCAAGTCCTGTTGATATATCTGTTGGCAGATCTGCTACCGGTTTAATGACAGGTTGGCAACATAATTGAAACGGATACTGCTGACAGACCTGACGGCATGTTGTGTTGACATGATCTGTTCGGTTTCTGACGCCAATCTGCTAATACAGGCTCTGTTTGCAAAATGGCAGCCTCATGCGGAAATAGATGACTATGGATCTGTAGGCGGGTTTCGTTACATCTGGTGACAATCTGCTGTCGATCTGCACGCGGATGGTTTACAATTTACAAGGTCTACTTTTGACAATTTCAGAATAGTGTTTTAAAATTAAATGTCTTGACCGTTGTAACATGATTCTGTACCAAAGAGTAGATATAACAAGAGGCGACACTCGAAAAGAAAACCACTTTTAGAGAAAGACGAAATAACACAGCCAATTTAAATGCCATAGGGTGTTTTGATCGGTAATTTCATTCTTAGAAAGAGACGAAATGACACAGCCAATTTAAAGGGACACTTGGAGTGTCGCCTCTTATTATACCTACTCTTTGTCTGTACCACAGTCTGTACCTTTGGATCGGTGGAGATTTGTTTGAAAAACTTTCCGCAAAATTTACCTTGATCTCGAATTTAAGGGTCAAAATTTTTTTCATATGGGTAAATTTTGAAATTTCCTAATAGGAAAGGTAAAACTGGGAATTTCCAGCAGTGGCGGACCTTTAACTTTGGGGGCCCCTGATCTAAAACTTTTCAGGGACCTACCCAATTAACCCAAATTAACCCTAGTTTGGGTTAGTTGTGCTGACTTATTCGTCATTTTGTCGAAAAACTCTTTTTTACCCTTTTTTAAATAGGAAAAATTCTAAGCAACAGACATTGAAGTACTGATTTATTTTATTTAATATTTTATTCAAATCCCATAGTGTTGAAAACCAACGATCTAAGCTTAATATAGGTACAAAAAAATTGTGTAAAATTAATTTTTTCTTAAATTTTTAATTTAAATTGTCTTCAGTTTTATTTTTTTGTCCGTGAAGGAAGTCCTTTATAATTGAACGGGGCCCTGGGCTGCAATCCATACAAATCATGCCTAAACGCCCCTCATTTCTGGGGTCATATATATGTTTCTCGGGGCTAACTCGTAGTCAATGTTTAAGTGTTAGTTACTGACAAACTATTAGACCGATTGGACTAATTCTTTTTGTATTATAAAGGAACTTGTTTGTAGAGTAAAAAATAGGTATGGCAGTTGTGAAATTATTATAAATATGGCGTCTGCGTGCAATGGCGTAATACTGTTTTTTTTTTTGCCGCCCTGAACGGTGGGCATGATTTAGCTCGTACCAGTGATCTGAACCAAAAAGTGTTGATATTTTATTACTTTTTGGGATCGTAGTTATCGTGCTACGAGGGGGTTTTTATGAAAAAAAAAAATTACGGCAGTGACAGCAATTTAAATCGAAGTCGAAGTAATCATTTTATAAATACTTTTCTCCAATTTACTTGAAGTAGGTAAAAATGGAGTTGTACTCCTCTTGTTGCAAAGTCTTCAATTGATATCCCTTTTTTGTTTTCTCGTTGGACATCGCGACTACTTCATTTTCCATCCCAGCTTGAAGAGGTGTTAGATTTATCGTTTACGTTCCAAGTGGAAAACCGTTTTTAATACTGGTTTAAGACTAAAGGATCCGTATAAAAAAATATGTATCTGTCTTCCAGAGACATAAATCATTCGTTCTACTTTCAATTTTGCGCTTATTAACACTAGATTTACGGTGTATTATAAATTTACTTTTGTTGAAACTCATCATATTGATGAATGCTTAAAAATACCTTTCCGAAGTAAATTAAAATACAAGTTAATATCACTATACGGTAGAACCTTGATTAATAGGATCAATGACAGAGTCAAAATTGAAGTTTCCACTTGGTGTAGAATCTTTTTTATATCTATTAAACCATCATTAAACTATCGTTCAAGTTTTACTCGAAATTCTAGTATATTCTGATGGCTAATAATATTCTGAAAGCCGAATAATCCAGGTTCTTCTATGAATTTTTTAAAAAATAATTCTGTAAATCTGATTATGAAATTCATCAAAGTAACTGGTTCTGTAGATCTATTATAGCGTTAACTATTGCCAAGTGAACGGCTTTTGCATAGCACACAAACGAGTCTTTACGTTTTCTAATTAAGGAGCATTAACAGGTTCGAGGGTGGAAATATAGACGACGAATCGTGGAAAGATTTACATATAAGGACCGCGTCTGTAGGCGAAGAATAATAAAAATGACCGACTCAGACGACGGAGCGGGGGTTTTACATACTTACATCTTGCATAGCTTTATTTCTCTTCGTTATCTTTTTTCGAAATTAGCTTTTCAAGAAATTAGCATTCCCCTCATTTTTGCGGAGCGTAATTATAGACGTTCAAGGTCTCATGACTCGTGAAACGTTGAAATTAGCACTCACTAATATCCTTTCGAAGGAATGTCCACAATTGAACGCGAAGACAATGCATTCGACGCGTTTGTTTTTAATGCTTCATTCAGTAGGAAAATGGTGTTTGTCGCTCGCAATGCAGATAAAATCGCATATATCGGGGAAACCGCGTGCTTATAGAAAAGAAACGTGTGAAAAGCGCGATTATCACGCTCAAACGCACGACAAATTAACTCCGGTCTATAGAAAGACTTCGTGTTGTGCACTTGACTTTGAATTATCCGCTCGAACGACGAAAACGTGTCGATCGAAATACTCCGTCTCCGTCCGTCCCGACGCTCCCTCCACCGCCGCCACTCATTCTCAAACGAACTTCCCATTTTAATTGAGCGAAAGTTTTCGGCGTTATCGTCGCGTTCGAGCAGCTGCGCGACGACGATAAAACCAACCGCGACATTTTTTCCAGCTCATCGGCGCGAAACGATCGATCATCGAGATAGAGTCTCGATTACAATTTCGCCAAGGTTTCCGACGTGTCCCGTTCCATCGCGACGCTCTTCTCGTTCCTCTCGAATTTTAGTCACGATCTCTGCTCCGACGCGGGCGAGAAATCCGTGGCCGACTTTGCACGCGGCTATTCGCGCGGAGTGGGCACGCGAATCGATGAGCACGGTCCTGCAGACAGTAAAGCATCCCTTTCCCCCACTGCCGTCGAACCAACCGCTAAACCCTCACCACATCTCCCATCTGCCTTGGTACGTTATTGGCATCGGCTGATGGCCGATGCGAATTTGCTGTGGCCGTAGAGACAGAGAGGGCCGGGGGAGATCGAAGGCAGAAGGACGGAACGTTGGCGGAATAAAGTTTAAAAAACAAAGAGGGGCAAAGATTTTGAAAATAGGAGAATGTTACGAATGCCGCGGACTGTAAAGGGCCGTATCCACTAGAGCGCTGAGTCGAGCAAAGCCGAGCAATGCCAGGATTTCTACGTAGAGAGGATATGCACAGGTGTAGAAAACAGGCATACTTGGCTCGGCGCTCTAATGGGAACGGACCCTAAAACTATAGTACGCAAGCCTTAGACCATATACCTAGTGTAACAAAAATGTTGTAGTTCCTTGAAAGGGGTGATTCCTAAAGTGATTTTAAACAACTTTTTCCTCAGCGAAAATATTAGGTGGGGCTTTGTTAACAAGTTATTAACGAAAAACAACGACCAATAGCAGCACGAATACAGTGGACGAATTTCAGCGCGGGTTCCAGCAGCAAGTAGTATTGGCCCGTCATCGTCCGCGCCATCATTAATCCGCTGTACTCGCTCACCGATTGGTCAGTGTTTTTCGTTAATAACTTGTTAACAAAACCCCATTTTATATCAAATTTGGAAAAGATTGGTGCAGTAGATTTTGAAATATCTTGCTCATCGTCTTTGAAATCGTTGTTTCGAGAAAAATGCGTTTGTAGTTTCAAAAGCTAATTACATATAATGAAGAAATTACTTGTATGTGTCTATATCTCTATGCAGTTTATTTAGATAAATTTGAAACTTTCAGAGAATATTTCTAAGATGGATATTTTCAGAAACTGTCATTTTTGAGAATTCCATTTTTTTCGACTTTCTGACTGGGTATAACCTCTTAAGAGGAGTAATAAGAAATACATTAAAAAGGCAAATTTGCACGTAGCAGAAGATGAAACGTACAATCAGTGACATTGATTCTTGCCCCTAGGGAAAAATGTGACGAGGAAAAATGCTCATTTCCCACTGAAATACATTAAATACGATATACATATACAGTATTCATATACTGTACTGACTGTAGAGTATGTATATTATGTATATATATTTTTTATGTATATTTTTTATATGTCCATTTTTTCCCTGGGGGCAAGAATCAATGGCACTAATTGTACCTTGAAATTATTTTTCTGGGGTACTTTGAATGAAACACACATCCCCGTGACCGATAAAGTCGACTAATAGTAATCCAATGTAAAAATTTTAACTCCGATTGACAGCAAGTAATCAACGAGATTGCCGACGCTCCTTTCGAGCGTATTTGCCGGAAAATCGACCCAGAAGCGTCGACGATCAAAGAGCAATGGACTTAGGCACGTTTCTGTCCCGACGTCGTGGAAGCAAGCACTGTCTACGTTTGCTCAGCCAGTAACGTTCGAGTTCCCGTCCCGACTCGTTGCTTTAATTTCTGATAGCTTAACGATCGCTAGGTCGAAGAGACGTTCGAGTCGAAATAACCAATTCGTCTTGGAGTCCGTTGATTTTATTTGTAAGATTCGCTGCATCATTACGCGGCATATGCTTCATTACGGGACTCCAACAACCGACTCCTGCGAATAAATGGATTTCCGTTGCCTCTGCTTCGCGCCTATCGGTTCGCAACGCGAGTTCTGCGTACCGAGGAACAGTTGGATTCCTCAAAGGAAGATCAAGGATTCGTGCGGTCCACTACAAGGATAGGTATTGCAACGTGTCTCCGCGCAATCTGGAGAGTAAAGCTGTCGCACGGACGAGATAGCGACAATCGTTTCGAGGCAGCAATACATACCTACTGTCGTCGGGTTCTCCGTGCGCTATCTAAAGACGGCATTCGTTAACATACGAGTTACGAGTTACGTTCGACTGTGAACAGCGAAAGTTTACGTATCGAGAAATACGTTTCGTTGAAACGCAACGTGCCGTTTAGAACGACAGCTTACTTATCTGAAAGTAGGTGAGAGGTGCTACGAAAGGGATATAGGATTTGAATGGGACATAATGCTAGCGAACTGTGAGGCCTGATGAAGTTGGTCGTCTAACACGGGACACGAGTAGCGTAATTAGTAAACGAGGCTCGGGGTGTAAAAAGCGCGGCGAAAAGCCTAATCGGTACGTCGCCTCGGGTTGTCGGTGGCGCGGACAGTGTCGAAACCTGGGTAACGGCGCGGGCGTTGCTTGTAATGCTCGGCGCATTGTGCCAGATCAGTACGATAATCGTTTGGGGCAGACTGGCAGACAGTGCAAGTAGTCCAGTAGCGAGCAAAACGCAAGCAGCAGCACCAGTACCAACGACGAGCTACTATTCGTTCGGTTCGTTCGTCGGGTGAAGGACCCAGTCTCTCCCTCTTCTCTCTTCCTTGCTCTTCTTCTCTCGCCGCTTCTCTCCCACGTGCCCCTTCCACAACAAATTATCGTTCTCTTTCTCCTCTCCACGTTTCTCGCCCGTTCTTCCCTCTTACTTCCCCGTCGCCTCTGCACCGCCCTTTCTCGCTTTCTCTTCAGCCCGTTCATGCCCCGCCGTGTAGTCCCATCCCCTTGTCACCTATCCACCTCCAGCCCTTCTGCCCAGCCATCTCCGCGATTCTACAGCCGCGCCGTAGTCCATACACATCAAACGATACAACACCTGGTTTCTCCAATTGCGACGTCCACTGGATCCAAACAAAATTATCGCGGGGTCAGCCACCATCGCCGACCCTCCTCTGCCGGCCGGTTTTATTTTCTTCGCTCCTTTCGACTCCAGTTCAGAGATTCCAGCGCGCGGCGAAGATTTTCAGGTCCATCTTTCTCGGAGATTCGAATCTCCGTGGGAAATTTTAAAAACAGACAACGACTGAAGCATTAAAGTTCGGTGAAGTTGCGGAGGAGCAGCAACGCTCACGTTCCTTATGGCGAATAAGTTTAGTTGTTTACGCGAAGGATAACTCCACTCGACTCTGCGCCGCGGCGTCGTTTGCATATTTCTTCATTCCGCGGAACACATTTGAAGTATTCGTGCCTCGCGAACGGATAATTGCAAGCTTGTGGTCGTAAATACTTCACCGGTACAATGAATTCAGTTGCACGGATAAATAGGAGTTAAATGCCTTTTCGCTCGTTAATCTCGTGCGGAACAATTTCGGTCGCAGCGTCTCGCGGTGACGAGACAAAGGGTTCCTTTGTGCAACCAGTTCGAGATGTAAACTAAAAATCGCGTGGATTTTATTGGCTGGTTCATTAACCGATACTCAATGAAAACGTTTTGATCCTGCACAACTCTTTAAACTGCCTCCACCTTCTCCTTTGTGCTAAAGGAGTTTCATATTATCCATTCATCGTTTTAATTTCCATCGATCTCGAGCCACTTTGAAGGCCCGACCGTAATTGGACGCGCGATCTTCTTCAAATGCATCGGACTGGCAAAGAAAAAAAAAAATGCTGTTTGTTGCCAATTGAATTTCAAAGAAATTCAAACGGTGGAGGAACGAAACGATCGTTTCGAATGATCGATTCGAGCGGAGAAGCTTCGCGATTTCTATAAAGTAAAAGGGAGCTGGGCGCCAGGCGCTTCCAATTGCACAAGATCTTGTAACAGCGGCCTAAGGTTGCGTGCACATCCATATACATGTATGTATGCACTGCGGAGTTTTCGGTTCATCCGAGTGCGAGTGTTGGCGCTCGTTGCTACAAAGTACTCGAGTGTGCGCGTTGCACCGCGACGATTCCCTTGATCGATAGGTTTAGCGATAACTGCAGAGATCGGTAACGCGGTATAACTCAAACACAGTTTGAGGAACATTGATTCATCGATGATCGAACGAATTCGTTTTGCAAGATTAGGATCTTTCGATACACCGATAAAGTTGGGAAATTTACGTAATGATACCATGTTAGCCTTTTTTTCTTCATGAAGCATTTATTAACGATTACCGAAATATTTTTGAGACGAAGTCTCACAATAGTTTATAGTAATAAGTATTCATAATAATTGAGACGTGGTATTTTACATATTATTAAACTAAATTGAGAAGTTTACTCTTAAACAACGGAATAATGAACCTTAACAGCATATTTCAAGATCATCAAAATCGGCGAGGTTGTCCCTATTCCGAATAATTACCAAAACTTTTTTTGTGTATAACTCGAAAACCAAGGCCGACCGCCGGTTACATGTACAAAAAACAGTTGTTCAGAATGATGAAACTAAGTGATCAGAAAAGGTCCCATCAAAATCGGTGAGGAAGTAGCTTCTCTACAAAAGTTTAACTACAATGTAGTAGTAGGCGGTTTTTCGCGAATATCTCGAAAACTAAGGCCGAGCGGCGGTTATATGTACAGGAAAAAGTTGTTCAGAATTTCGAGTTTTATAACATATCTAAATTTCATTGAAATCGGTGTACCCTGTTCTATACAATCACCAAAAATGCGTTTAGATATGTATAATAACATAACCTTGAAGCGATCTTGATCTCCAGAAATTAAAGTATTGCATAAAATTTGTCTATCGGTAGCAGGCCATATTAAATTCATGGTGTGGTACAGTAGTTGGATACGTTTTGACCTCATATATGCAAAATAAGAAAAAATATATTTTCAAAATCCTCTAACAATGAAACATATATCTGTCAAAGTCCCATTTCTTTAACCTATTTCCCTAAAATATGCATCTGCATAAACTTCCGAAGTCTACTAATTATGCATAAATGAATCTATATGTAACAATATAATAATAATAATACTCTTTCAACAGTTACAAAGTTTAAACTAGAATTTCAAATTTATAAGATCTATAAAATAATTATTATTGTAGTATAAAATGTAGTACATTCGCGATACAGTAGAACCTCATTTTATAAAATGCAAATAATAGGTTGACAATGGTTGAAGCGTGGTTCAAGTTTGACTAAAAGTTGCAACGTATGCCTAATGAATTTAACGATTGAAATCCTGGTTAATAAAAATTGAGAGAAACTGATAGTCGGATAATCGAGATTCTACTGTATTAGAATCGATTCTTGCAAACTCGGTACTATCGTTTCGTTCCTTCAAAAGCAGCGGTCATAATTCAATTCCGCATCGAATGAAGAATCAATTCCTCAAAGAGAATCGAACATCCCTACCCTGTACTACAAGATTTGTTCGACATAAGCTCGTAGTAGGTTTCGCAAAGATATCTCTTACGCCAGGCAAGTTTCTCGCGGTACGACGACCGACTCGCGAGGGAACACAGGATCGGTATGCAAAGATTAGCGTAGACTGTAGACGTAGGAAGAAAAAGCACCGGTCGGAGGTAGAGGTTTTGACGTGAGCAAAACGAGCCGGTATGGTTGCGCGCACGGATAAAGGATCGACCGTGGCGATTCCGGAGAGGAATTCCCGATGAGATGGGCGGAAAGTACAAAGGTTCGACGCGCTTCGGCGGTCCTCGGTACGGGAGGGCTTCCGGTCGAATTCGGCTAGCTCCGATCGGGCTCGTGCGTCTTCGTCTAGGATCGTGACGGCGCGGTGCGGTGCGGCGCGGCGGGGTCTACATCGCGTAGGATGGGTAGTAGCGGTGCGGCGCGGTGCGGCGCGAGCGACCGGCAGTTTTGCGCCCCGTGCAACGGCCAATCGGCCAGTTCGTCGCCGGCTGTTCGTGAAAGAGGTATTTTCGCACATCGTTCTGCGTTCGCTCTCGAATCGGTCGGGGGACATCCTCCGCTCTCTCTGTCCACCGATTCTGCCTTCGCTATTTTCTCTCTGGCTGCTCCGCTGCTCGTACCTCGCACCTACGCGTCCATCCTCCTACGATTTCTCGCGCTTCGACTCTCCGTTGCACCGTATTCCCTTCCTCCCGATTTCTATATGCATTTTCGTTCGGGTTTCTCGCCCGGCTTTACCGGCCACGTCGAGCCACTCCACGCGTTTCTCCTCGCCTCGAAACGCGTGGTACCCTCCTCGCCGACCGGCGAGCACCAAACTCCCAACCACCGAGAGGATTCGTAAGTGTGCGCATCGTTATTCATCCCGCTGCCACGTATGTCGGCATGCGAGCGAATTGCCGAGTGTTTGGTGACGTGTTAAATACGCGGCCATTTCTACCGGCAATGAACGAGATAGATAGAGCGTTGCGTGCATGTGCGAGAGCGAGAGAGCGTGTGCTTGAGAGAAAGAGAGATTGGAGAAGTTCGCGACCGCGAATTCCGCGGATACGCGACCGAATCGCTTTTACGTGAACGTAAAACGATCGTAAACGATCGTCGCGACGTTTGTTGACGGGACGAGATTATTCGTGAAAGTACTTTTTGCGAGTTAGCTAGATGGTGAAGCGCGTGATTCGAAAGAGTTGAAGAGAAAAAGGGGGAGAGAGAGAGATAAAGTAACGAAGAGCAGCCGGCATCGTGGTTCTCGGGGGTTAAAGTCGCGTCAAAAATAATTTGCGACACGAACACGACCATTTTACAAATCGACTCGAGCCGGGGGAAATCAAGTGATATGGCGAAACAGTTTTTCTTTTCCTTTGCTTTTGGTGATGTCGATCGAAGGAACTTGCTGATCGATGCTGCGACCCGAAAGAAACGAGGAACTGTCAGGACGTAAACCAGTGCTCCGATACCGGCTAACCTCATTTTCGCAACCGAAACGAACCACGTGCACCACTGCAGGTAAATTATTCCTTTCTATTACCTTTTGTTCCTTCGCTCTCACAATTTTACACATTTTTTCGCGTTTCGCGTTGTCTCATCGTTACGAAAAACCGTTAAATTGGAGTTACTAACTGTTCAAAAAGTAGATTGGCGTCGCTCGATTAAGGGGTTATCCAGCGGTGCCAGATTATTCTTTTTGTTAAATCGGGATTGGGATTGGTGAAGTCCAAGAGAAGCGGGATTTCTATAGAAAAATAATAGGTTTGCGAAAATTCCTTAGAAGTATTAAAATTAAATTGCTCGAGCAATTCCAATTTTATAAATTGAATAGAACACCCAGTCAGAAAGCAGAAATGGAACGAATATTTTAAAATTTTTTTTAAAAAGTAGAAGCATACATTGGTACAATACTTTTTCTTTTGAAGAATATTTGCTTATTTTTTTTTTTTGTAAAAATATAAATTTATTAAAACAAACAACTGGTTACAAAAAAATGGTTATGGAGTGGGAATCAGGTTATGTAAAAACAAAAAAAAAGATTTCGTTAATTTATTAGTTTATCCTGTGATTAATCGAAGGAATTTTCGAAATATTATCTTAAAACAAAATGGTGACTGTTTAAAGTAAAAGCTTTGATTTTCGTGATAAAAAACGGCCATTTTTTGTTCATAAAATACTAAATATACATTGAGAAAAATTCCTTCGATCAATAACCAAATTTTTATATCTAAAATAAGCCCACCAAATTTGAAAAAAAAATTGGTGCAGTAGTTTTTGAGATATTTACTCACTGTCTTTGAAAACGTTGATTCGACAAAAAAGTGTTTAAAGTTACGAAAGCTAATTACTAGACAGCGGATTTTTATGCAAAATAAAATTTCTAAACGCACAAATAAAGAATTGGAACTTGATAAGTAATATATTTAGTATTCTAAACATTCTAACTTGAATAATATGGTTGATATTTTGAGATTTTTTGCATGCTCAACGACTGTCATAGTGCATAAAATTCTGTCTATTAATTACACATTATGAGGAAATTAATTGTATATGTCTATCTCTATGCAGTTTAGTTAGACAAATTTGAAATGTTCAGAGAATATTTCTAAGATTAAATATTTCAGAAGTTTCATTTTTAAAATTCGATTTTTTTCGACTTCCTGACTGGGTATAACTCCTTAAAAAATTAGAATCTCGCATTCTCCTTCGCTTCCATCGTTTTTGTAGCGGTAATTTAATTTTTTCCTGCTCCAGCGAGCGAATACCGTATTTACCGCTTATTTTTAGAATGCGGACCGAGTCTGAGGCAATAAGCTTCTTTCGCTTCTCCTTCATGTTCAGAGTTGTCAAAAAACGTATCGCGTCCATATTGAAGGAAATATCCTAAATTTAAGTTTATTTCGATTATGTATTTGTTCTTTTTCTTCATTTCAAATGAAACGCTAATTATTTCGTTGCAAAAGGAACGCTTAATCCAAAGTCGAGTTGCAAAAATAATTAAAATCTAAAAGGCAAATGATAGATTGTAAAATGTGCGTGAGACCGCTTAACGGTCGTTTCCTCTTGGAGTTACTCCCCTACATCCTTCGATGAAAACTTTATCAACTCCGTTCTTCGTTCCGACACGCAGCATCGATATCGCACGCTGATTTTACGTAACATTTTAAATTTAGCAAGAACACCGACACGCTCAACACAAAAATCTGAAACTGTTCTCGAATCGTTCGCGATTGACTGTGCATGTTACCCTAACAATGGCAGAGACTGCCATTTAAACTCCGATCTCCAGAAAAGAAACTCTTGTCTGCCAAACTTTCAGGAGTCGAGGAAAATTATCGTTTCAATTAACTTTACGTACGACGGGAAAATGTGTTTTCGTCCCGAACATTAATTACTGCTTCTACCTTTCAAATAACACGTTCTTATTGAAAGTTTCCTTCCAATACGACCGCGCATGCGCTTCAACGCTTGTTTTTTTTACTACTTTTCAATTTTTTTTTTTTTATATACTTTGCAAGTATCAGACTGGGAAAAATGTAATCTAATTATACATCACAAATTGTGATTAAACTGTAATTGATCATTACGAGTTATTTGCTGTAATAGTTAATTGTTACTGACTACAATTTCGCTGTGCAGTCAATTAATATTAACAATTTCAGAAGCTAATGTTTAATTGAATTAGCAATTACTCTTTAATCTCAATTTGTGATTTATTATCAGATTATATTGTGCTCAACTTTGGTATCAGTACTCGTGAATGACAGCGCGTTTCAAATACGGATATTAAAAATTGATATGAATTTGTTCGTTGTTGAAAAAAAAAGTAAAATCATTGGGTTGGAAAAAGAAATGAGGGCCTTGCAGCAAGAATGATGCAACTCCATTTTTGAAAATTTAATAATAATTGCGAAACAAACTCAACATCGTTTATTCATATTCTAAATCCATTACTAAAATACTATTTAATAGTCTTGTTTTAATGTCAAGTTAAAGAAATAATTTTATAAACACTTCTCTTTAATTTACTTCGAAGTAGATGAAAATGGAGTTACATTTCTCTTGCTGCGAGGTCTGTAAATCGAGAAGCGAGTTGTTAAACTGGAATACAAAAGTAGATTGTGTATTTAACACGTGTCATACGTCTATCGCAGCTGGTAACATAGTAATAATACGTATGCGTTATCAAGTAATCCTGCAATCGTAATAAACAGCTCCTAAATAGCTTCCGCTTATTTGTGTATTTATTTCTATGTTAGCTGTGAAATTGTTTTGGTAATTCGATCGAATTACCTGTCAACAACTGCGTCCATTGTCGATCGCGTTAGTCCAAAATCGGAATTCCTCTTTCAGAATTACGCTACTACACGAGAATCGCGCGTGTAGTTAAACCTTGGTCTCGAACAATTCTGTATGTAAATAGTCGCGCCCTCCTTGAAAAGTCAATGTTACGGAGGCATTTATAGAGCCAAAGACTCGAACGAGTTCTTTCCCGTATGGCGGACATTCTTCGACTACACGTCCTCCTAGTCGCGGGATTTGCTCGTTCGATTATCAAAGCCAGCCTTAAATAACGATTCGTATCTTTTGTTTATCTCTGTCGCGTTCAATGACTCGCTCGCTCAAGGAATATAGATCGCTCAATTGTTCTTGAACGGAGTGTCATGACGCTTTTACCCCTCCTACTCTTTTTAGCAACGAGAAATTCTTGCACTCGTAAGATCTAGGTGTAAGTGATATAAAATCAGATTCAAACGCGTTGAAATTGCGTGAAAGGACCGGGACACATTTTTTTGTTACTCCCAAGCAGTTTCAACACCTTTGTTGTTATATTTTAGCTCAGCATTTCACATTCAAAGTGTCCATTACAGGATTGCTGTTTAATTGTCCACTACTTTACATTTAGTACATTTAGCTTACCGATTCTTCGATTTTTTGGTAACTTTTTGCACACGACTGGCGACTCTCAAGGCGTGTCTACAGATAGGCGTTCGAATCGTATAACACGGTCATTACGTTTCTATATAAAAAGTGCCGTGCTATGCGAAAGAAAGAATTTATTGGTACAAAAACCAGTGTTAGTTTTCAAGAGTTGAAAAAAAAGAATCATACAAATTTAATTTTCTAATTAAGAGAAATATGTTTATTCAAACAATTGATCGAAATTATTACTGGACTGCGGGTTCTTATGCAAAATCAAATTTTTACAGGCGCAAACGGAGAAACGGAAATTGAATGACAATGCGTTTTATACTTTAAGCACCTTAAATTTGTATTATGTATATCCTTAATGTTTTGCATATTTTCGCGTTTATCATGAACCTTGTACATTTTTGCATAGTCAATTAGAATCATAAATGCATAAAAATTAGCAGTTCAATTATTACATATTAATATTATCATTATTATTTATTAACGGGTAAATTCCCTTTGGTACAATTGTACATAAAGTATACAATGTGATTGGAGATTTTTGTAAACTATTATACAGTATGAAAATTTTATATTAGAACGGAAATATTATTGACAAAAGATATTAGGACAAAAAATGTTTTGCTGTCATTTCCAAATTTCTTATTACTAATTATTACTTATAAGGGACATTGCCCGATCCATACCCGTCAATTTGGATGCACTTTTAGTATAATGTAGAACTCAAAAAAATATGTGACGTATTTTTTCTTATCGGCAATCATCCATATTGAAGGACTGAAAATCACCTTAGAAAAATATATTTTATTGAATATCTCAAAAACTATTAGAGCTAGACTAATGTTTCAGATTTCAATTTATGTGTTTTTAATGGCAATTTCTATTATATTAAACAAATTTGAAAAAACTGTTTTTGTTTAAAAAAAATTAAGTATTTTCATATTTTCGGCAAATTTTTTTTTATTAAACACGCAAACTATATGTATATCTAAACAAAAAATACGGGTAAATTGGAACTTTTACAAATAACGATGAAAACAGCTCAACGTATATTGAAAACAATTTGCTAGGAATATGAAAAATCTTAATTTTTTTTAAACAAATAAAATTTTTGTAAATATGTTTATGTAATAAAATTCAGCATTAAAAAACTCACAAATTACAACTTGAATTATTAGTGTAGCTCTAATAGTTCCTGAGATATTCGATAAAATATTTTTATATTTTTTCATCCCCAACTTTGAGGACAATTTACACTCCCTCAACATGGATGATTGCTGATAAAAAAAAATACGTGTCAAATATTTTTTCGAATTCTATACTATACTAAAAGTGCATTAAAATCGGTGTGTATGGATTAGGTAACGTCCCTTGTTAGTACTAATATTACTAATACGGTTTTGTCTCGAAAGAGGACCGCAAGCACTTTTCGAAACACGGGGTGTACTTGCTCCTTGCTCTGTCTTTTATCGAGATAAATTAAAGGTTGAAGGACTCAGGCCTTGAATTTGCTAGTGAATTAAAAAACGAGGCAGTGGGAAAGCTTCTTTTCGAAGTAGGATATTCGGGCACTTTTCGAGACACTACTGTATTCCAATTCTGGAATCTCATTAAAATACCGTGTTACACTGTGTTGCCTG
This sequence comes from Perdita meconis, assembly GCA_030770465.2. NCBI lineage: Eukaryota > Metazoa > Arthropoda > Insecta > Hymenoptera > Andrenidae > Perdita > Perdita meconis. Next base: position 8,504,536 of record JASKOS020000007.1, read on the forward strand.
TATTTGAATCGCTTCGAATTTGTTTCGAAACAGGAAGTTCTTGAAAGTCTTGGTAGCTTGATGGGTGTTGAATGTCTTGCAAGATGGTGGTCTCAAGGCTACTCAATCGTTTCGAATCTGTAGCGTTAGTTTGGAATATTTTTAAATGTATGATGTGATTTCATGTGATTTTCGAGTCATTTCGAATTCGTAGCGTGGTTTCAATCACTTGTAATTTCAATGTTAATTCGAAGCGATTTGAAGCCAACTACAGAGTTCGAAGCGATTCGAAACTAACATCATAGATTCGAAGCGATCCGGTCCGCTTGGTGTCTATAATTAATGAAATTTAAAGCGTTTCGAAATTCACGTCAAAGATTCGAAACGATTCGATCGATCTTGCGCCCATCGCTAACTCCACATTTAGCGAACGCGTGCGAACAAGCGCAAACGACGCAGCCCCGATTTTCCGATCCCGATTCGTTTCTTTGACATGCGGAGGAATGGCAATCGCAGTTGCTTGACGTTCCTTCTCGATCGCAGTGTTCGTTTACACACGTGTTCGTTCGTGTTCGTTCGCAAGGTGTAGACACGCCTTTATTCGACAATTTGAAAGCGTATTCGAAACTTCCGAGTGCAAAAAGTGAAACATCGAAGGCTGCGGTTACAGTGGATGCGTTTTCTGACAGACTGCGTTCTAACTATGTTCAAACTGTTTTTCGCCGAACAATGAAACAGCTGAAACATATTCGTCAGAAAACGCTACTACTGTAAGTTACAGTTGTAACCGCAGCCGAAGTCCACTTGTCCGCGCGAAAGAAGCTCTTGAAGTTCCGTTGGCAATGTTGGCATTTGTTTCTCGAGTTGAAAGGAGGCAGAGCCATGCGGGCGCTCGCGCTCCAGCCGGCAGAATTCCCACTTTAAAATGATTCGAAGCGAAATAATCGGTAGATTAATCGTAGTCGCGGCGAAGAGAGCAGCCGGTCGGCCGGTTGGTTGATGGAATTGTAAGCTAGATCAGACGGGCGGCAAGTTGCGGCGAGTGGGCCGAGGGAATTCGCTGGTTCTAACTGACGCGCGCGTTTGGTTCGGTTCGGTACCGGGACGGCCTCGTGGTACGCGACACCAACAGTTGGATGTCTGTCTGTGCCGTGAATCTCTTTCTCTCTCACGGCCACTCGAAAAGGCTCGCCTCGTACATGTGCGCTGATGTCAACGCCTGGTGGGTCGCCGTGCCCGACGCTGGTTTTATTTAATCACGCTGCTCTGCCCGGCTGCCGGCAGGCCTGTTGCTAGGCACCCTTCTCCCCCCTACCTCTGCCTCCTTCCCTCGTGGCGCGGGGCCCTCCGCGACGTGCCCCGCCCCTGTCTGCGCGCCCCTCGCACCCCTCTCTCTCTTTCTGCTCGAGTCACAGTCTACACTCGATCGTGTTCCGAATATCGCTATCTCCGTCGCGCCGCAACGCGCTTTCTTCCTTTCTTACCGAACATATACATATATACGCGCTGATACGTGCGCGAACGCGACTCTCATCTCCACGTTTCGTCCATTACCGGACGGCAGACGGCGGATGCCGACCAACGTGGTCATCGAGAAATCTTCCATTTCGCAGGAAGCTCGATCTCTCTGTCTCTCTTTCTCTCTCTCTCTCTCTCTCTCTCTCTCTCTCCCCACTGCCTTCGTCTTTTCCGCCGAACTGCTGCATTCGCCCTCTGGAACGCACCTGCTTCCGACGTCGGGGAATCCGCCAAATCCGTCGTTTCGAGGAAATCGCTGATCTCACAATTTCCCAGCTCTCAGGCGAATCTCGCTCGCGCTAAAAGTTGCGGACAAAAGTTTCCGAATGATAGCGATTTTCGTATTTCATTTAGTTTCATATATATTTAGTAGAACCTCGATTACTCGACTCTCAATTATTTCCAATTCTTATTATCTAGGGTTTCAATTATTGAAAGGATTAGGTATAACAGTACAGTAGGACCTGAAATGAAACTTGAACCATACTTCAATAATTTTCAACTACTGATTAGCATATTATATTATGTGAAATATTAAGTCGGATATAATCGACATTCTACTGTATTTATAAAATAATATGCTAATAATTAGTAGAACATTAATAGATCACAGTTTAAGTTTTACTCAGAGTTCCGTTGTCCTTTTATGTTTAGCGTTTGAATTAATTGAAGCCCTAGATAATTAAAAATGGGGATAATTGTGATTCGGGTAATGAAGGTCTTACTGTATTTCATTTGGAGTCGAACAAAAATTTAATTCTGTATGTCGATAGAGAATTGAATGATCTACAAGAATTCACCGAATTAGAAAAATTATAATAATAATAACATTTATTTATTTATTTAATATTTTTTTAATATTAATTAGACCGCGGATGTTTATGCAAATTCATATTTTCAAGGGCATGAAAGAAGGGGAAAAAATTTAAATAAAACTGTCTTTTACCTTCTAAATATTATAGAATCTACTAAATTTTTAATGTTTCGTATTTTTTTGCATTTATGCACATACTTGTACATTTTGGCACATTTAAAATCGCCATAAATGCATAAATATTCGCAGTGTAAATAAGAATTTTATTGATATTAACGGGAAAAACTATGTTACATTAGTATACAAAGACGACAAACAAATATAAAAATTAGAGTATGACTTAACAGTACAAAAAAGAAAAAGAAGAAGTGGAAAAGATTAGAAAAAATACGCACAAAAATGCTCGACAGAAAAACAAAAAATACCTAACCAAGTTAAGGGACAAAATTGTTTTGCATTAGCAATAAAAGGCGATTGAAACAGATTTTTAGATTTTATTAGATTTGTGGCAATCAGACTTTTATAATGCTAAACGAAATATTGTACATGAAACCGTATGAAATACGAAAATCAATATCGCTCGGAAACTTTTGTCCGCAAATGTATTTAAGTCATTCGAGGAAAGTATTCCATTGATCGTTGTCACGCGTCGAAATTGATTCCACCGTGTCGATCACGTTGGAATTCGGGCAAAAGGAGACGCGAAAGATCAAGTTTCTTTGTGACAGTGAAACGTAGATTAAATCGCTGACGTGGAGCGAGCGTAGAACGAGAATGAGCTCACTCCGTAATGAATGTACCCGCGCGCATCTTGAATTTTATATCGGCTTACACCTCGCCCTGCGCGGTCGATGTTTTTGCGAAAGTTATCGATCGCGAAAAGTTTGATTCACGAGCGAAGCCCTGACCACGCTGGCAGAACGTTTCGCGAGAACGCGTTTCCTTCTCGACGAGTCGTCTCTGCTCCGATCCGTGTCGGCGAGTTGGCGGTTCGGGTCGCGTCGCGTCAGACTTATTTATTCAAATGAGTATGTTACGGGAGCCAATTGACCGTCTACGGGCACGTATCGAGCTCTCGTACAGACGCGTAACTTTCCTAAGAATGCGAGACAACTATATACAGCACGACGAGAATAAAACGCGTGTCTTTCTTCGAATTACATTCTTGGTGTACACATCGTGGCGGCATACTTGCGCGTGTACTTGAAACGCTTGCTATCGACAGAAGCTGACCGTAACCGATGCGTTCAGGATGTACGCTAGATGGAACAAGTTCCAAACGAACGTCTATTGGAATGCGCTGTCTGTCTCGCGGTACAAGTTGCTTCGAGCTTGCTCGGCTGGCGACCGATGATATCGTTGTTTGCAGCAATGGAGATACATAATATTTATTTATTTATTTATTTATTTAGGGACACAGACGCCCTTAGCTATCAAGAATAACGTACATTGATTCCAATGACTTACCAACTTAATTTGATGAAAAAGAGTCCCAAGAGGATTTGAGTGCATGGCCTTTTGTTTTCGAAAAATTAAGAAAAAAAAGTGTTAAGCGCTGTTAGATATAATCATGAATACGATTCAACATACGAATATTAAATTTCTTATCTACCTCGTGGTAACAGTGGATTATAACATAGATTATCTGACTTTCCGCTTTATATACATGTGTGTAATTAAAAGGAGATGCGGAGAACATTGATTTTGTAATTAGAAAAATAAGAAACGACAGTGTAATGCATTATTTTTACGACACTTTTTTTTTTAATTGATTTCTCGAGAACAAAAGACCATGCATTCAAATCCTTTTGGAGCTCTTTTTTCATCGACTTAAAATATTAAATGCACATGCAGTTAAATTATTCAAGATTTCACAGTTCTTGCCATCTCCTCCTTCTTAGCCTAATGATTAACGTAGTCATTAGACTGCGGATGTTCATGCAAATTCACATTTTCAAGCGTATAGAAAAAGAAAATCAATTTATATAAAAGTGTCTTCTGCCTTTTAAATATTATAAACTGTAAGTATTTTATTTTCGATATTTCATGTATTTTTGCATCTATGCATATCTTTATTCATTTTACATTGTTTAAAATCGCCATAAATGCATAAACATTCACAGTCTAGTAATCATACTTAGGAAGTGTTTGATTTCTGAGTGTTTTCGCTATTGAAGATATAGATGATACTACGGATCCATTAAAAAAGTTGACATTATCATTCATGTCATTTGCGGATGTCATACTCTGTTAACGCAGCTCAATTCGCCTAATTTAGTCTGGTAAGAATTACTCTGATAGCCATTTGTCGCCGAATTAACAGCAGATTTAAACAGACTTTGTCACCAAAACCGAGCCATCTGTTTCCGCATTAGGCTGCCATTTTGCAAGCAGAGCCTGTATTATCAGATTGGGAAGCAAATTGACGACGAAAATCGAGCAGATCCTGCTAAAGGAACCTGTTGCGAAATTGGCAGCAGTGTCTGTTTGAATTCTACTGCCAATCTACTGCCAGACTGTTATCAGGTCTGCCAGCGGATTCTGTCAGCAGAATTTTTTTCGCCAATCTGCCAACAGTCCTGTACATTATAAATTGTGCATCAAATCTGCTGCCGATCTAACAACAAATGCTGTAATTACAGATTCTGTAAAAATCTACTCGATTTGGTAGACGAACGATATTGCTTTTGGATTTCACGTGGTTTTAAAGAATTAAATTTTGGTTTGACTCCAAATGGAATATATGAAATTGCATAAAAGAAAAAAAGGAAATCTCTTTTTGTTTCTTTTTGTTTATTATTATTTATGTTTTTGTATATCTTGATCCTATTTTCTCTTTGATAAGTTTTACGTTATCTTAGCTTCTAAGTAACTTTCCTTGTTACCTATTTATTTTTCTAACAAAAAGTTTATCCTGTAGATAAAATAAATAAATATTAAGTATTATTATAATAAATTACGATAATCGATATCGTTTAAAAAACTTTTGTCCGCAATTTATAATTTTAAGAGTCGCAGTAATTTAGAACAGACTATAAGATTATTTACAAGCTTAAATATTATCGTCATGTCTGCTAAAGTTCTTCTCTGTTCTGGAATGAGCATATTTAGGGTGTTAAAAATGTCATGATTAGAAAAATAAAATCTTTACGAACACAAATAAAAAATTGGAACTTGAACAACAGCATGTTTATATTCTAATCATTCTAACTTGGATTATATTTGGTCTATTTTGGCATATGTTAATAATCTTATACATTTTTTACATACCTAGTATCGCCATAAATGCATAAAATCGACAGTCTAGTCATAATAATTATTATACAATTTCCGAATTCAAAATTGATTAATTGAAACATTCCGAATTCCTCCTTTCGATTTCGAGAATATCATAGGATATCGCAAGTCGTTGGAATCGGATTTCATTGTACGGTTTCGCGCTCGCAGATTCGTCTGGAACTCTAGACAAAGCAAACGGAAATGTATGCGAATATCGCGGTGACGTCACCTTCGCCGTACGAAAAAGAAACGTTCATATACGTGGCAGAAGGAAGACGAGGAATGGAGAGTGAAAAAGAGAGAAGAGAGTTCCAAGCTAGAAATAGAGGGGGAGAAGAAGAAGAAGAAGAAGAAAGAAGGGAGAAGAAGAAGAAGAAGAAAGAAGGGAGAAGAGAATTCCTAGATCTCCTTTTTCTGAGCAGCCGGTTTCGCGAGGACGTCCTTGAAATTCGTGCGATCGGAGAACAATCGGGGTACGGGTGTCCATCCGCGCAGGATGATGGTCCAGTGGCGCCGACCGGTCTCCATCGCGCCCCACCAATCCTCCACGGTTCGTTAAGGACCCCACCATCCCCCGGTGGCTTTTAGTTTAAGGCCTCGCCTCTGTCGTTCGCCCGGCTATCGTTGAACCGTTCCTTCTGACCGTCAAGGACAGTTCGGTTCAGTGCCGCGTAAAGAGGGTCAGGCACGTAGACGAAAAGTTTCAAGGGCAGACGAGACCCCTCGCTTCTCTGTCGCTGCTCCGTCAATTTCAAACTGGATTGCACCTACCGGCTGTGTACCTCCGATGCTGACTGATCGTACGTTTGTCGTTCGCGAACGTGTTCGCAACTATTGAGCAATTCGGTAATTCGACTGTGATTAAGGATAATGTGAATTTTTTTGTTTCGGTACAGTGTAAACGAGTCGACCAGTGTTGAACGGTGCTATTATCGCTATCTCCGCGTCTAGGGTCATCGGCTTAATCTGCCGAGTAAGTACATGTTATCGTCTGCTATCCGCCTAATTCGACAGTGACACGCGCAACGCAACGCAAGTGCTCTGACGTGGCCGGCACTGGTTCCTCCCAGTTCTGCCATGTGGATCGCTAATTTTTCGACGGGCGTAATACTCGAAGAATGCGGGCGGATGTATCCAGCTTGCAGACAGAGCGCGAGCAAGCGAGACAGGAGTGAGGCGAAATGGGAAAGAGCGAAAGAATAAATGTACTCTGATACCACTCGTCACTCTGTCTCTCTCTCTCTCTCTCTCTCTCTCTCTCTCTCTCTCTCTCTCTCTCTCGTTAAACAAGAGCTTCTTGCTACTCGAGTTAAAGTTTCTGGGTATCCCGCGATCGGTTCTTGCGCTCGGCTCTGAATTTTAAGCGGCTCCACCGAACAGGACGGTACTCTGGAATCCCGAATCGGGATTTCCAGTCGCTTCGAAAACACCAGACGATTCAGTCTGCGAAAGCTCGTAAAAGCTCGCGAAAATCCTCTCGAGCCCCGCTATGCGCTCTTGCCATATTTGAGATTTGGTTGGTTGGATAGTTGTGAAGAAGGAAACCAAGGAGAGCGAGAGAGAGAGGAGAGAGACGTCGAGGAGAGCCAGAAGTAACAACTATTTTTAACTTGCCGTCAGACTTTTTTCCCTCCTGTTTCTGTACGTTCTGGAAATATGGCCCCGCGCTCGGCCATCGAAATAGCATCGCGTATCGGCTAGCGCGCGATTTCGCGCGAATCGAAATCACCTCGATGTTCCAGCGACACCCTCGCTTATCGCTTTTACCGAGAAATTCGTCAGTAACACGGTTACTCTTCGACATTCGTTTCCTCTTAACTGATAAGCGACACTCGAATCTCGAGTGGATAATGCAAAGAAATCTTATCGAGTTGTTTGGTTTGCTAGTTTCTCTTTCATTTGTACGCAAATAAAACGCTCTTTTGCTGTTCGATTTACGACCATCCATTTTCTATTCTCATCGGGCAAAAATAAACTACGTAATGCGATTGATTTCGGAACATTCTAAAGAATGCGGTCTATCTCTTGCTAATCATTTTTCTGTCCAACAACTGAAAACTTCATTTGCAAAAGCGCCGTCTTGTACAATATTCTGCACAGAATTGGATAAATTTTATTCAAATAAGGAACAAAAAGTGACGAATAAATCTCCCAAGATTTTTTGTGTAGCGCTATTGGAGCCAATTTCATTCGTTATTCTATACGAATAAATATTGATTCGTTATTTGAGAGAGTTTAACGAGAGTTTCTACGAATAAATGCCGTTGTATAACTTAGAGAATATAATACCATAGAGCAGTGGTTCTCAACCGACCAATAGAAGCACGAATACAGTGGATGAATTTCAGCGCGAGCTCCAGCTGCGAGTAATATTGGCCCGTCATCGTTCGCGCACCATCATTACAGTATTATCTCGCTATAAGCTCGCAGTTTTCGTCGCTTCATCGAGCCACTCTTCAATTTCACTGTAATCATTGACGACGTACAAAAAGCTTTCGATTCCATTATTCCATTACCTTCACGAACACGTGCCTTACACATACTATTGCTCGATAAAGCGACGAAAACGGCAAGCTTATAGCGAGAGAATACTGTAATCCGCTGTACTCGCTCCCCGATTGGTTGGTGGTTTTCGTTAATAATTCGTTAACAAAGCCTCACCTAACATTTTCACCAAGGAAAAAGTTGTTCAAAATCACCTCAGGAATCGCCCCTTTCAAGGAACTGCAGCATTTTTGTTACACCCTGTATAGATGAATTTTCGTATTCCCCGAGACGATTTGTTTACCTGGAAAAGCTTGAATATTGAAACATATAAACATAATCCTCGGTAAGGTTATAGATTATTCATCTAGAATCTAGAGTACAAGGTCCTAAAAAGTAGGAAAGTGTATTAACGAAATAACTTAGAATATTGGTTATGATTAAAAAATCTCCAATATTATTAATTATGCTGAAATACACAAAATATCATAGATACAACTCAAGTTAGAATACTTAGAAAATTAAACATACTGTTATTCAAGTTCCAATTGTTTATTTATGCTTGGAAATATTTTATTTTGCATAAAGATCCGCTGTCTAATTATGAGGAAAACAAGAAATATCTATCATTAATATAGAAATATCATTTCTTTCAAATTTTCCTTTTCTTTCAGAAGAACGCAGCTCGTTGTGCATGAATAAAGCCTGGTTTATACTATCCGGTTCAGACACGGATCGGTTACGGAAAATCCAAATTAGTGTCGTGCTTTTGTATACAGCTGCGGACAAAAGTTTCGGAATTATATCGAATTCCATACTTCATGCAATTTTATGCATTTCACTTGAAGTAATAAAAAAATATAATTATGTTCATTGATACAGAATTTAATCATCTACAAGAAATTCACCAAAATCGTCTTCATAGAATATTTGTTTAATTTTTTATATTTAAATTTTACATACATGCCTGATTTATAGACTGACAAAAGTTTCCGAACGATTCTTTTATATTTGATTACACGCTCATTACTGTTAATGAAAGCTTACAATTAGCATTTTATAGATATACTTGGAATGAGTCTTTGCAACTAGGATTTAAATTATTTCTATAAAGAAATCGTCATATTTCGAAAATTTTCTGTCTTCCACCAATCTTTCTGCATTACTCCCTAGATTTTGTGACGTTCACCTCCTTCATTTAAAGGTTCGTCACACGCTTTAAAATTTCGAAAACTGTTGATTTCGATATTTGTAATTGTTTTGAAATTGTTTTGACACTTTATTCTAATTTTTTATCAATATTGTAATAATATTGTTTGCTTGAAGTCAACTTCTCATTAACGATTGCAATTTAACGATTGCAATTTCCGAAGTAAATTTCTGAAAAACAGAAGAATACAGTATCAGCTACTAAAATCGGATTAATTAAATACTAATAAATCGCTCGGTAACTTTTGTCATGCTATATTTAAGGTAAATATATAAAATTTAAATATAAGAAGGTAAACATACTTTTCATAAATATGATTTCGATGAATTCTTGTACATTATTAAATTTTCTATGACTGTACACAAATAGATTTTTCTATTACTCCAAATAAAATACATGAAACTGCATAAAGTATGGAAATTAATAACGTTCGGAAACTTTTGTCCACAAGTGGTTTACACATGAATGAAACAGAAGATTTTCCGTAACCGCTTCGTGTCTGAACGGATAATATAAACCAGGCTTAACCGTTGAAAAGTCGAAATGAACCATACTTCGTATGTGCCGCTCCCAGAGGGCAGGTACTGTAGAGCTCTATAGTATGTGTTTGCATCGGCACTGCCGCGGTCAGATTCCTTTTGGGTGATTGTACATAATAATTGTCTGCGTCAGCCGCTCCAATGACTCGGCACGAAAACAGAAAGAACAAAAAATAATTCAGGCCTAAAGCTGATAATTTTGAATTTTGTTTTTCGTTCGAGGAACGTGTTGAAACACGGAGCCGGGGATTCTTCCCATTATTCCGGGTTTCGGATTACAGTAGCAGCCGCTACCGTGCGTATTCGTTGAAATTGAATCTGCTTTATTTTACGCGTTGCCACGTAACGGTCTCCCTGGATTCCTCTTGGTTCCCGTCGATCTATGAGCGAGAAATAAAAGACACGTAGGAATAAGCGATTCGCGAAAACGGACGTTCGCGCGTCGCCGTTAGATGAGTCACCGACTTCTCGACATTTCCTCTTCAACGAATGCAAAGACTTTCACGGGACGCGCACGCGCGTGTATTGTAATGCACGTCGAGGTGTTTCTTTTTTTTTTTTCTAAGTAATCTTGACTCATCCACGACGAACTTGCAGCCGGAAGTTCTTAACGGCTGCTACACGACACAAACGCTCGTCCCACACACATCGGAACTTTCGCTCGGATACACGGCTCGCCACTTCCGGCAGCGATCAACGCCGAAGTCCAAGGGTCCTTTTATTTTCTTTCGCTTCGTTCGAAGCCCTTGTTCAACGTACTCGCAACCACTCCCACGTCTTTTTATTCTAATTTTGAACTACTCGAACGGTGGATTCTAAACACTTTCGATAAGTAGTAGACGTCGAAATGAATTCTTTCCGATTTTTGGGTACAGTAAAAGTTTTATTAAGAAAAAGATATAGAGATATATTACTTGCTATCGTTATGAATGACCTTACTCCACTTTTCTAGCAATTTTTTATTTTATCTGTGATCAAATTAGTATACTAATTGTGTGAAGAGATTGGTCAGAAAAACTCATTTCTAGATCTAATAATTAATCCTACGATTTTCGGGTATTTTTTTTACCCCAATCATGTATTTTACTTCAAACTACAAATGAGCCTCTTAATTAATAAATGGTGTGAGTCCAAAATTACGAAAAATGAGCGTACCAAAAAAATATTGGGCTGAGTGGAAAGTTCGTGCCGCTTGTACAATTTTTGGACCTGAAACTTGAGAGATTCTACAGGGATAGTGATGTCACACGAAAAATGACTAAAAGCGATAGAACACAATGAAGAATACTTCAATCAATAAAGCTATGTGGAAGTAAAAAAAAAAAATTGTCTTCTAATTTAACGGAAGAAACGACATCAACTTTCTGCTGAACCTAATAAATAGTACAGTAGAGTTCTTATAACGCGCCAAAGATATTGCAACTACTGTTTTCATATAACGCGATTCTTCGTACAACGCGCCAAATAATAAAACATATAACATATTTGATATTTGAACATATTTGATAACACATAGAAAATGAAAGTTGGCATAACAATAATTATTTCAAACATGTTACTTCAAACATGTTACTTACAACATGTTACTTTCAGATTATGCGCGCTATACGAGAAAAATTCCCGTACAGCACGATTTCCTATAGCGCGTAACCAATTAACCGCGTTATACGGGAGTCTACTGTATTACGATTACTTAAACTCTTAACGTCTCCCGTAACATGTATGGTACATAGCAAATATGTGCTTTTTATTACACCGGTTTGTAATTTTGACTCCTTCCGAAGGAGTGGTTCGCTAAGAAGCTGACGTCGCCGAGACTTAGACAGCCGTGGCTCGGGAATAGTAGAAATGCCACCGAATCGAATAACAATGGGTCGATGCATTCCCCGACAAATAACGATGCATTCAAACGACAAAGTGATCGTGGTATCTTTACGCGACCGGACGTGGCTCGTGTTTCAAATAATCATTGCGCTTTTCCATTGTTTGGAATCAGACGAGCAACTCAAATATCACGCGCTTCAAACTAGTTTAGGAAAGTAAAAAGTGTACGTTTCGACTAAAACTATAACAGGCACTAACTGTTATTAGACAAAAAATTGTTAACATACCCAGATAGCGAAATGTGATCGAGCAGATGTTTACAAAATCTACTATTACAGCATTTGTTGTTACATTAACAGCAGAATCTATGTTATGTACAGGACTGTTGGCAGATTGATGACGGAAACCGAGCAGGTCCTGCTGACTTAATCTGTTGTCGGTTTGACGGAAGATTAGTAGCAGAATTCGAGTAGATGCTTCTGACATGATCTGCGCGATGTCTGTCGCCAATCTGCAACAGTCCTGTATATTACAGATTCTGTATTACATCTGCTGCCAATCTAACAACAAATACTGTAATGGCAGATTCTGTAAAAATAAGCTCGATCAGATTTCGCTATTCAAGTTACTTTTAGTATCACATAATGAGTAAAAGGGCCAAAGTTTGATTAGGAATTCTGTGGAAATTCGTTGCTAGAAATTATGTAAATTTTTTCCCGATTCTTAATTAGAAAATAATCGAATTATTAAGAATCGAGTAGAATTTCCCATCCCTGCTCGGTCCTCGACCTCAAATTTGCGTTGATCTTTATTCCTTTTATGGAAGAAACAACCCTAACTTACAGTGAGTGATCAAATTTTTGGAGTCACCTGCATAAATTAACAATTTATTATTGAATGAAGACTGAGTTATTCTAATTTTTTATCATTTTTCTATGAAGCTTTAATGTCCACGAGTTGGAAATATATACCAAAAACCGTTGTAAGCAATATTTTTAACCCTGTTGTGTTCCTTGGGTCTATTTGTCCCGATCCTGCATTTTATTTTATTGAATAACTGTTCTAATTTTAAGAAAAATATGAGGAAGTTAATTTTAGTAGTTAAGTTTGTTGTTCCTTGACATTCTGTAAAAATTTAAGTGCCTACATTTGTAATGATGTGCTAATAATTCAAGTTGTAATAGATCAGATTTTTAAGAGAACAATAGGGTTAAACAATTCCAAAACACTTATTTTAGTTTTAGATAAATTGACCACGCACTGTAGTTATACCACTTTTAAAAAGATACAACATAAAGTTCTAAACTTTTTCTTCAGAAAAGAATCGAGTAGAATCACTCATCCCTAGTCTCACATGGAGAGAATCTGACGTTCCCATCAACGAATCGAACGATATTTAGTGAGCATGTAGTTTTTGATGTGTACAGTAAACTGTGTTTGTCACTCAATGCGCTTCTTAAGCGTTTTCGAGTTATGAACATTTAAAGTTGCAAAAAAAATTAGAAAAATTAAAAAAAACTTATTCTCCGGGACTCGAACTAGCGACCTACTTGCGGTCGTGGAGCAGTGGTTAGGGTGTTAGACTGCATGTCAGTAGGTCGCTAGTTTGAGTCCCGGCGAATAAGTTTTTCTTTTTTTTAAATTTTTCTCTTTATTTACTTGCAATTTTAAATGTTTCTAACTCGAAAACGCTTGAGAAGCGTATCGAATGACAAACACAGTTTACTGTACACATCAAAAACTACAAGCTCACCAAATATCGTTCGATTCGGTGATGGAAACGTCTGGTTTGCCCCGTTATCAGATTCCATGACTTTAATGGTAGGGACACACTATTGTTACGTCACGTGTAATCACGTGATATTGCCCTTTATATGAGAGAACATACATGTGTATACACCAATATACAGATGAAAGTGCCCTCATGTACAGGACAATATTACGTGATTTCACGTGATTAACGTGACGTGACAATAGTACGACCCTACCAAGGCCGGCGCTAATATTCTTGGCGCCCTTATGCAACAATTTATACATATCTCGCCCTAGAATTTAACTAGACTTATTATAACATCACGAGAAAAAGAGAAAAAGAAACAGAAACAAAACACAAGTCTTCTCAGAATGGCACTCAGTAAAAATTAAGAAACATTTTATCGCAACCAATGTGTTCCCGTCTTTGGCTATTGACGCCCCTGGCATTAAGCGCCCTCATGCCTTGCATTACCTGCATAGTGCGTTCTGCCGGCCCTGATCCCTACCTCAAGTCAAGTGTAACCAAGTACGTGGAGTTCTCACCAAACCTTTTTTTTTATCAAGTTTCGCAAAAACGCTTGAGAATCGTGTCTTCTCACTTTCATATATGTATTATGTATTTAACCACATACTACAAACTCACAAAGTATAAAAGAAAACGAGTGGGGGGGGGGAGGTCTTGTTGTCCCCTTGTCAGCTGTATTAATAACCAAATGCGACAGACGGTCACCTCGAAGCAGTCGTTGCAGCAAACGAGTTTGTCGATTGGAACGTGTCACGAGTCACGAGTTGTCGCGAGAACATTCCACGACCAATGACACTTGCCTTCTGCGAGCATGTATCTGCCTCGCGAGCGCAGGTCATTCGAGAATGGAAGAAAAACCGTAGAAAAACACTCGGTGTTTACACGCGAGAAAATGTAAAATCATTACAGATTGTGTGCGTTGTAACATAAAATACGCGACGTCTGGAAATTCGTGCTGAATTCGGAATTCAGAAGAAAAGAAGCGCTCAAGGAAAATAACCAAAAATGTTTGATTTTTGCGCGTCTTGTTGTGCACGTCGAATTGCTGTTTTGCTTTTTAGTCACCGGTCGCCGCCGTCTGTTCGCAACATTCGCAACCTTGCCCTCTTCCAATCCCCCCCCCTAGCGCCCCGAGACTTTCATCCCCACCAGACACCGTCATCGTCCCGCGATCCATTCGATCCTTTCCCCTTATCTCGTTCCAACGCTGTCGCGCGCTTCTCTTCTTTCTTCCCTCCCACCCTCTGTCTGGCTCTTTGCTTTGATTCATCGGGGTCTTACCCCTCGCTCCGCGGCGCTCGACGTTCCTCGGCCTATTATCGTCGCTCGTCGACGAACAACGGCTAAAGAGAGGGGAGAGACTTTCCTTTACCACCTCCACCGGCGACCAAGTGGAGTTTCAATGTCACGATGCGTCGCCGGCCGCTGCGAAGGAATTACCCCAACCGCCGCCCATCGCTCTGGGTAATCTCCTCCACGCGTTTGTCTCTCGTTTCTTCTACGAAATTGCTTTTGGTAGTCGCCTTCTCTTTTTCCTCTTTGCTTTTTTAAGCATGAATTTCCGAGATATTAACCCCTTGTCCTACAATTCTTTTCGTCTTACAAATAGGTAAATGCACAAGTAGTGGACAATGCTGCGGTGATGGGCATTTTGAACGTGAAATGCTGAAAATATTAATGAAAGACGTTGGAACTACTTTAAGAGCGGAAACCACGGTGGACAGCGGAATATAAAGACTATTTCCGGGGATTTTTTTGGGCAACATTAATTCTGTTTTTTTTTCTAAATCTTTAATGGTTTCGAAAAGTACATTTCTTGAACAACTTTCTCTACAAATTTGATATAAAAATATTCATTATTGTAGTCGTAGTAATAACCAGCGTGAAAACCTTCCTAAAAGTTTGTGGACAACGGGCGCTCGTGTAATTTTCCATTGCAAGTTCTGAAATGAAAAATCATGCGATTTTCTTAAATTATAAAACAATAGCTTCAGTTGCGCATGCGGAATTTTCGATTGGATAATTAATTAATATATGATTTTTTCTTCAAAGACCTGTTACTGTTTGGTAACAATTTTTTTTTTTTTTAATCCGTTTGATAAAAATGTGTTTTTATTATAGGTTGATCAACTCGCTCTTAATCTACTCCAAATTGCGATATTTCTTTT
The DNA here is from genome assembly GCA_030770465.2 of Perdita meconis. Lineage (NCBI taxonomy): Eukaryota > Metazoa > Arthropoda > Insecta > Hymenoptera > Andrenidae > Perdita > Perdita meconis. The sequence continues at coordinate 8,520,131 of JASKOS020000007.1, forward strand.
TTATTTTAATAAAAAGTGAAGGTCACCTTTACCTTTTTAAGGGGAGTCACACATTGTATTCCCGCTCATATAAATTTCTCAATATGCAATGTTGCGTTTTTTTTTTTTTTTTTGATTCCTTTTGCCCTGAATACTTCGACAAAAGGATTTTTAAAAATTTTGCAAATTATATTTGCAATGAATTTTTAAAATTTGGTCCTCAAAAAATTGTAAAATTCAAAGGAGTAATATTTCGAAAAACCCTCGTGTTAAAAGACTTAGAATAACACGGGGAATTGAACAAAAAATTTTTAAAGATATCTCTTGTAGTTCCTGAGGAAATATACATTTTATATGGAAAAATACAATTTTTGGATAAGTGGATTCAAAGTTAAGGAAAGACAATGTAAGTTTTAAACCGAAATTGGAAATTTTCTTATCAAAATAAATGTCCGGCTCCCCTTAAAGATGGTTAGGTGTACTGATAACAAAACATTACGTTTAAAATGACAAAAACCTGTAATATCCAGAGACGTCAAAACATACAAAATATCAAAAAGTAAAAAACATTTTATGAATTTGCATAATCATTCACAGACTACCGATGACTGTCGCGTAGTCCACCGCGTTGGAACGATTCCTTTCCGTTTAAACAACTGTATAACGTGTCGAATCAATTTGTAACAAGTGATGTACAGTGACTCTTTAACGCGATAACGAGGACAGTCGATTGTAATTTGTGTGAAATAATGAAAGAAAGAAATAATCCTATTGTATCGCGATTTTTTCGACGACGTTTATCTCGAAGCAACATAATTTTTTCATTTCTTTCTTATCGACGGCTTCGCTTTCCGTCAAGTTATCGATCGTGCTGCAATCGACATATTGCCTGCTATATGTTTTTACCATGACAGGCGATTACTCGGTATCGAATGTCGCGTTCTTGTGCAGTGGCATTTGCGTGCAAGTTCGGATTTCTGCCTTCTTAGGCTCGGTTCAGACGAGCGGTTTGCGGCGATTCGCCGCCGCGTCGTGGCAATTTGCCGCTGCATTTTAGCAGAACATGGATTTTTATAAAACAGTTCGCACGAGCCGCAAATTCCAGCGACAACTAGGCGGCGTGTTTGCGATCCTTCGGCGACAAATCACTCGTGTGAACTGCAAAATAATTTTGACGCAAAGAAACACAGCGTCGGTAAATTTCCGCGACGGCAAATTGACGCAAATCGCGCTCGTCTGATCTGAGCTTTATACGCCGCGTTGTGTCGTGGATTTAATTCGACGAGAACTCGATGGAACATAAATAATTCGGTATTCGTGGCTCTTCTACCAATGACGTATTGCGCATCTCGATCTTTCTTGGTTCGATTCGGACAACGAACTGTTGTAAGGAACGACGGTTTTAAGCGAAAACGGAATATTTTGATTTGACTGTAACCTGTACTTCGTGGAAAATTTGACAAAGCTTAATTAAATCGGAATCCAATATTATTCAATTCTCAGCCGCATCGATGGGCTATGATAAAAGTATACTCGTCGTCTGAAGTTATTTGTTGCTATTGTTTCGCTATTATTAGGGACCCTCAAGCTATTATTTAAGGCGAACAAATGCAGTCGTCATTTTTTAGAGCCAATTCACACGATACGGTTTTTTTAACCGATTCAATATTTTTGCCGAATTGGTAACAGCCGAAAGCAGCGTTTACAAAGTTTTATATATTCGTCGATAAGTTTAGTTCAATTGATATTAAAGGTTGATTCACACGCATTTAGCAAGTGGGCAAAATAAAAGTTGACACTTTTAAAACGCTGTCTTTTGAGAATAAGGAAGACTTTGTGTTCTGCAACCCAAAAGAGAAATAAATACCAATTGCCAATTTAGTCGAGTGGCAAGTATTTTAGTAATTTACTATGTACATATGAACACTAAAATTTAGTCTAGTAATTTAGTAAAACAATTTAGCAAAACTACTTGCCACTCGACTAAATTTTAGTGTTCATACATAGTAAATTACTAAAATACTTACGACTCGACTAAATTATTAAACGTGTCTGTTTCAGCCTTACAGTAAAACCTCCATTATCCGAATTCCAATTATTCCCATTTTCAATTATCTAGGATTTCAATTAATTAATGGACTAGGCACAAGAGTGTAGTGAGACTCCGAGTAAAATTTGAACATTATGGTTAAATAATGTTCTACTAATTATTATCATTTTATTTCATAAATATTAATTCAGCTAATCGAGGTTCTACTGAATATCGAGTCCATGAATTCATATGTTTGGTTCATATGTTCTTTCGGCTGCTACCGATTCGATATTCGATATTCAGCAAAAATATTGAATCGGTCAAAATACTTTAACGCGTGAACTGGCTATTAAGTTTACTTTGCAGAATTATAAAGGATTACTATTGATTGCTTTATAAGCACAGATGTATTTAGAAGTAGTTGGAAAAAAATTTTAGAATATTGGAGAATATTCTACGCCCGTTTTTCAAGCTATTTTTCATCGCGGATATTCAAATTAAGTTTAAATATATATGTTTTTCGACGATGACAGACGTTTTCACTGAAATATTAAGAGACTGTGTCCCAAGGCACTTTTCAAGTCCGGTCACGCGAAGAAAATTTCAATGGATTCAGTTACTTGCTACAATGCAGCATCTGCAGCATTTTTCAACCTCTGACTATACCATTTTTGTAGATAAAAGTTTTCAATACATTCTTAATTTTTTATAGTATTTTTTGTTGCTTCCTTTCAAGAGCAATTAAACTTCACAATTATCTGTAATTTGTATTGTCCAGAGTTTCATTTATTTAATACTATTTAGGTATGAGAATGCAATACGACTTAGAGTAAAACTTGGACCATGATTTAATAGTGTTTTCCAAAAATTAGCATTTCATATTACTCGTCTATGAATCTTCTTTATGCAACTTCCTATCTTCAAGGCTATAGAAAAATGAAAGTGTTTTCTATCTCTAAGGATTATAAAATGTGTTTTATTATCGATATTTCATGTATTTTTGCATCCATACACAGCCAATTGAAAATTGCCAATTTGAAATCTTAAGTTACAGCCAAAATAAATATACTAAAAAAAACCAGAAAAAGTCAAATATATTAAGTTACAAAAAATTCTAATAAAAATCAAAATTATTTATTAAAATAATATTCATAAGCAGTTTCTGATTTTAAGTTTTCAAGCATTTGTGAATATTGAAGATATAATACAATCTATGCAGCATTTATTTGATAGCAACAGTTATGTCTCGACTCTAATAATAATGTCGAAAAGTGTTAATTGCATTCGGTTTCTGGTTTTTGTCTTAACAAAAGATACAAGAGAAAAAGTCCTCTCAACTGTAATAAGTAAAGGAAACTATAGCGAGTTCCTTAAACTCCTGATACCGAAATACACCAATCCAAAATTGTTCTGTGTTTGTAGGAAATCAATTTTTTTTTAAATACAGTGTTTCTTTCCAATTAATAAAACGTATTTTTCTTATATTGTTCCTCAATGATGTTGATTTTGTTTTCTGCGAGATGTATAAATGGTAATTTGGAAAACATGAGTCTTGAAACTTTATTTAAGAGTTTAATTTGGATAAATTTTCGAATGTATCTTTCGTTAGTGAAACTCTACAAAGATTTGAAATCTTGAGACCTTTTAGTACAGGACACGCATCTTCCTTTGATATTATTTATTTCTTGTATCATTTTACAGTAAATGAATACAGGAAATTATTTTAAAAAATGTTTTAGGGAAAGAATTGGAAAAAACCAGATAAATTTTCCAACGCCAATTAAGTTTTCATAAAGCCAGATTTTCGAAATTTGGCACTTAAAAAGCAAAGTTGGCAACCCTGCTATCTAAACCCCATAAAGTGCCATGAATTTCATATCCAATGTAGATTTTCTGTTTGAATTTCATCATGTTTAAATTCATAAATAGACTATAATACAGCCTTATACAATGTATTATTCCAAATGTTAATTAATTATAAACTCCTCAGTATTATAATTTTTCTATCAATTTATGTTATTCCAGCTTCCACATTTAATTATTTTTTTTTGTTTCTATAACTTTTATTGTATAAATTCGAGTCCACAGTCTATAATATTACAAATTGAATCTGTTAATCGAAACTCTACTACACGATATAATCGTGTTCCAAGAATTCATGATCTGAATTCACAATCCCAACTAGGTGAAATAAATTCTTTGATTCTTTTACCATCACGTGGTATATTTTAATATTCGATATAAACAATAGTTTTTGAGCTGCAACACGAAATTGTATTCTCTGATTTCGTTATCATCGTATTTTCTGTCATGCTCCCATTACGAGAGCAAATTTATAGACGTATTCACGTTAAAAAACCGCTATATTTTCCCAACTATTCTCTCGCTATAAGCTCGCCGTTTTCGTCGCTTCATCGAACAATAGTTTGTGTAAGGCACATGTTCGTGAAGGTAATGGAATAACGGAATCGATAGCTTTTTGTACGTCGTCAATGATTACAGTGAAATTGAAGAGTGACTCGATGAAGCGACGAAAACGGCGAGCTTATAGCGAGAGAATATTGTACTTTCGTTTCTGCAACGTCGACGATTACACCGCAGCCATTAACCAGTGCTTATAAACTGATTTGCGTGTTGCGCGTAAATAACGAAGCAGAGTATACATAAAGGTTTTTTCCTTAACATTCCTTAGGATACGCGGATTCGCCATCGTAATAAGATGGCGCAGCAGTTATTCGTGGGCATCGATCAAGACGACGCGACTGCTAACCTGTCGTTCGCAGCACGCGTTACTCGGGTACTTCGGGCTGTGCCAATTTCGAGTCAGTCAGGTACCTGAAGTAGCGCGCGCTGCGGCGAAACCAGATCAACGGATTTTTTTCCCTCGGCGCGAGGCAACGAGTGATAAGAAAAAAGGCGAGGGGAGACGACGGAGAGAAGAACTGTGGAGGCTGCATGTTAATTGTACTTCATCAGGTGCTCTGGTGAACTCGATACCCGGCACCTGTTGGAGCGCAATTCATATGACTGTGCCCTGCTGCCTTATTTCGTCGTCGCAATCACTGTCAACGAAAATTCCTATTTCAACGCACCGCTGCTCAACGATATATCCTGGATTCCACAATAGCAGATGTTGAAGCATAATTAACCGGACGATTAACCTTGCCACGTTCTCCTTAAAAACGTGATTCATTAGAACTTGAACCGCTTGTTCTATAATTTCTTTCAGGGTACAGAGTCATGAATTATTTCAAATACAGTAGAACCTCGATTAACCGAATCCAAATTATCTTTTATATTTTTTATTCTGAGCTTCAAATCTTTGACGCTTCAACAATAGAAGTACAAGGTGTTTCAAAATTATATGTCATAGTACTTTTCCCACGGGGAACTTCTCAAATTTACTTATATGAAAAAGAATTTTGACTTTGAAATTCAAGGTCAAGGTGAATTTTGCGGCAAGTTTTTGTGAACAAATTTTGGCAAACAAATCTTCACCGATCCAAAATAATCATATTACAGTGACGTATAATTTTGAAACACCCTGTACACATAATTCTGCGACAAGGGAACACATTAGTTCTGATTTCTAAATGAAGCTGGTTAATTGAGGTTCTATATATAAAATATAAAATACCGTAAACTGGAGTTACTTTGCACCATTTTTTCAGATTTCTGTACATTATTTAATAAAAATTCGTAACTAAGCAGTTCGAAAAGCTGGAATCATTTACATCCTTTCTTTTTGGTTTCAAATAGAACTGTGTAAATGAAAATGACTTGTCTGATGTGTATTGGTACATTATTTTCTTTTGATGCGAAATGAACCTAGTAGGTAGGATACTTTGCACCACCACAATTTCGGGATTCTAAATCGCTTATAAACGTGTTGATTTTAAGGAAAAACTAATTATTCGAATTGATAACTGGATGAATTTTTAAAAAACTGAAAAATTGAATTATCCGGTGAAATTATTTTTTATGGATAGAAATACAGAATTATACAGAACACTTTGATGGACTGTTATACAAAATACTTTTAGGTTTCTGTTTAAAAAGATGCCAATATATTTATGACTGTATTTAGGAATGTTAATTTAACTTTTAAGGAGGAACTTAATTCTACCGCGTTTCTAACGTGTTCAAATATTTTTTTGGTATTTGTCGGTTTTTGGAGGTTTCCTCATAGAGCAAAACGATTTAATAATTAACAAAGAACTACATTTTAGAAATCATTTAACATCACTTGTATTTACTGATAACAGGAAGACAAGATCGCAATGCGCGCATAAAAACCCGCTTCGAATATAACTTCTAAATTCGACAATATTAAAAAAATTGTTGTAAAAATACTGTTGTTTCAAAAAAGACTCGAAGAACGTGCGAGGGTTAATAAAGCGAATGATCTTACATTCTTACATCGAAAAATTCCGAGTGAAGGGCCGCGATAAAGTAGATTTTAATACTGTTAGAAATCTTAAACACTGCCAAAATGTTCTGCTGAATATTAGGTTCTAATGGCTCAACAAAACTACAAATAGCTTCAAAATATTCTATGTTATATCTATGATACCTTTGAAAAAATCTCTAAATCTGCAACTTGATATCTTATCATATGATCGCTAATTTTTACTCAAAAAATTTCTGAATCTGCAACTTTAAATGTTCAACTCTACAACTTAAAATCTAATTTGTAATTTCAAATTTTTTAATTTCCAACTTCAAACCCTCAAAGTTTCAATTTTAGTACTAAAAATATTATAATCTTCTAATTTCCAATATCAACCCCTCAAATTTTCAGTTCTAGTTCTAAAAATATTGAAGTCTTCTAATTTGCAACTTCAAATTTTTAAATATCAAACTTGAAACCTTTAAATCTTCAATTTCAACTCTGAAAAATTTTGAAATCTCCAAATTTTCCAGCTTCAACCCTTCAAATTTCCATCTTTAAATCCTTAAGCTTGTAATTTTAATTTTGAAAAGTCCTTAAAACTTGAAATAGTAAAATCTTAAACTTGATACCTTCAAATATTCAATTTCAACTCTGAAAATCTTTAAATACTGTAACTTGATATCTACAACATGAAACCTTCAAATATTCAATTTCAACTCTGAAAATCTTTAAATACTGTAACTTGATATCTACAACATGAAATCTTAAAATTTTCAATTTCAACTCTGAAATTCCCTAAATCTGCGCGCCTTGAAATCTCTGAATCTCTTATTTGTTACCTAAACAGATGCTATGTTAGATACTATGATGAAATGATCGTTACATTGGACGTAGTCGAGGTTCTGATTTTGTCGAGGATCTAAAATTCTTTTAGCCTATTTTCTTGTACTGCACCACCATTATCGTCTAATATTACACAGATCATTTTGACAGTGTTTAATGTTTCTAACAGTATCAATATCTACTTGATATCACGACCCCCTACTCGGAATGTTTCTTTGTTAGCGTTGAATTTAACACCTTCTTTTATTGATGGAAGAAAACTTGACGCACGGAACGTACAGAGCAACGTCGAAAGAGTAGGAGTCGCGACACGAGTCTCGTATCGCACAAAAATAATCGAAAACAGGGAACGGCAATTTATCGAGCAGGATTCCTCTCGTGTGCGCATTGCAGGTTTTCGTGACTAGAGATTGGCTCGCTTGACCGAAACGAACGAACGTAAACTGCCGTAAATAGGCACTTTTCAACGCCCAGGGCTTCTATTGGAACGGAGCAAAGAGGCGAATAATTGCGTTACTCGACCTCCTCTTTTCTCTCTCCTGCCTCCCCTCTCTATCTCGTTTCTTTCGGTCACGCCGCCACGCGACCCCCATGTAACGTCATTATCCCATTAGTTCGCAACATTATGGGAGGTTCCTCTCCTTTCGCCGGCGAGGAAAACAGGCAGACAGAAAAACTACATTTCCCTGCGACGCGATGCATAAGTAGTATCGGTTCACCTAACCGATCGGTTAACTTTATTTGTCGATTACAGGAGGATCGCGCTGGAAATTCAATTCTGCCATTTACTGACTTGGTTATTAACCGTATTGTACACTGAGAGCAATAAAGTTCTACATTTGCATACTAAAATAAGGTGAATGTTCCAAATTCTACTCATTTAACCCTTAAATGCATAATTGCTTAATGTTCATTAAAATATATTGAAACTATCAACTTATGTACCCCAAAACTGTAGAAAAATAATATAAAAAATACATCTTATTGCTTTTTATTTTTATATATATATATATATATATATAAAAAAAAAAAAAGTTTGTTGCTAAATGGCTACTGCCTCATTGTGTGAAACTTTTTAAAACAGTTCTTATTTTTATTCAAGCACAGTGCAACTCCACATTTTTCACATTTTGTACGTGTGAAGCCTTTGCATTCTGGTAATTTACATCGCATTTTTGAATTTTCAATTATAGGCCAATGTCCAATTTGGTCCAATCTTACTTCTAACTGTGTCTACTTCTTTTATCAGTGTGAATATATAGTGTGAATGTAGTCGATTATACTGTACAATCAATGTTATTTTTCTGTTAAAACAAAAAATATCGATATGTTGCCAAATGGCAACACGATGCATTTAAGGGTTCACTCGTCATGTAAAAGTTGGAAAAAATTTGTTTGTAGTAGAAATGTGCAAAGTAATTGATTAATACCTCGATAATATATCAATTAATTAAAAAAGAATTTAAAAAGACGCTTCAAGACGGTTAAGTACTAATCATGTTTTTTTCAATGTACAGTAGTCTCGATTATCTGAGATGATGATGATGATGATGAGAATCGAGTCTACCTCGGATAATACGGAAGGGTCGATGGGTATACATAAATTCTCGTAATGTAATATTGCACATACAGTTGTGGAGAAATGTTTCCGACCAATATCGATTTTCATATTTTATGTAATTTCGTATGTTTCATTTGGAGTCATACAAAAATTTAAATATATTCATCGATAGAGAATTTAATGATCTACAAGAATTCAGCGAATTACAAGAATTAAATTTTTATATAATTCCAAATGAATTACACGAAATTGCATAAAATACGAAAATCGAGTTTGTTCGGAAACTTTTGTCCGCAACTGTATATTTAAATTTAATTAATTGTTGAACTGAGTCAAAGTTTAATTTACTGTCTTAACAAAACCTGACTATTTACACTTTTTGTACTCTTTATCGCAGTTCAGATTATAGTAATTGCAAGTATTTTTATAAATATGTAGTTTTATTAAGTCAAATATAGAAAGGTATAAAATATTAGTTGATATCGGCCTTTTACGACATTTTGATTCACAGCACCTCGGATACTCGAATAACCGAGATTTTACCATAAAAATAAGATTGAAGCGCCTTGGATAACACGGAATCTTGTTTAAACGGGTCTCGAATAACCGAGACTTCACTGTATCTTTGTCTAACATATTTTTTCTTGTTTAGACCTATAAAATATATTGACAAAGTTTGGCTATTAAAGCCTGAAACACTCTGTATATTTCAAATGATTTTTGCACAAAGCAATTTATGTATTTACTCACAAAAAATAACTAAAGTCAGGAATGATTTTATCTAACCGCCCTATGAGCCATCATCATGCAGATCGGCAGCAGATGTAACGGAACCTGTTTGCAGATCCATATTTGAAACATGTTGGAATCAGGAAGCGAGTAAATCATGTCAGCAGAATCTGCCGTCAGATCTGACAGCAGTATCTGCTCGAATTCTGCTACAAAAATTATTTTTAAAATTCTAATCCATCTGTTGTCCTCAACTCCTTGAGCTAGTTAATTTCCATACTCCAGGTTCCTCGGACCCTCTCTTACTTTTTATCCTCTAAGTTATACCTCGAAATTCTCAAATTTTGACCCTATTAATCATATATGCGGATTGGCTAATCTTCTTGACGGTGATTTGGATCTATTTTGTTGCTCGATTTACTCCCTAAAATTGCAAATCCTTAAATCTATCTAACTTATCTTCTGTAAAGCTTATTATTATATAAAGCTTATTATTAAGTGCCCTTTGATTTCACAGACAATGACAATGCATTCATCGCAATGAAACAGACAATATAAAATAATATAATAAAAATGATACGACAAGCAATATAGTCTATAGTTTATAAACCATATTATATTATATTTTATAGTCTCTATCCTCCTGTTTTGTACACTAATGGGAAGTAATTTCCCGTGAAACTGAAATAAATAAATATTCTCCACGTAGTGGTCGCTGTCGGATTCTGTCTCTTGTCTATCAACAGACTTGCATACAACAAATCTTGTTGTAATGCAAATCTTCAGTCAGTCTGACAGCAAATGCTGACGGCAGATTCTGTCAAAATCTGCTCGATCAGATTTGGGTAACAGGGCCCTGAAAAAGAAACAGTGGACAGGTAATGAGGTCCCATGGCGATTATTGTATTCGTAAAAGAGTTTTTATTTCTTAGTTTCACCGTATCAACTAAAGAAAGTTTACAAACTAACGTCACAAATGTCTAACGACCTTACGACGTCTCACTTTACGTCCTAATTGTCTATTTGTACTCGCAATAAAACGAAGACCCATGGTGTTTGCCGAACCGGTTAGGTCTCGCTCGTTTCTCTCGATTCACGCACGGTTCAGCTTTAAAAGGCAAGGGAGAGAGGGGCGTTGACCCTGGTGGCGGGGGATTGCTTTAAACCGTTCAAACATCGAGACTATTCGAGACTCGTGTTTCATCAATCCAAATAGCGGCGAATCGATTTTCCTTAAAAATAGATATGTACACGGTTGGAGGTGAGAAATTAGCCCGCCTACTAAAGTCCTGAAAGAGATTTGTCGATATTCGTGTCCTGTGACGTCACAGGGCTACGAGCTTCTACGAGATTCTATTCGAAGAATACCGTGTGTTTTTACGTAGAAGAAATGTCAAGCTTTCCCATTATTTGCTTTCGCGCTGATAGCTGCGAATGAAAATAACCGTTTTAACATAACAAGGAGGAATAATTAATTGTATGGTAACGAAACGCGAGGTCGAAGCGGTACGATTCGACGTCTGACGTGGATTTCGTGGAAACGCGCGTCGCGATTATTCGCGGGAAATCAGTGTCTCCCGACACGGGAGAGTCGCGATCGCGCAGCTTGTTTTTCCGTGAAACCGCGATAAATTCCGTGGAAAAATATTTGCAGTTATTGGATCGGTCACTAAGGGTAACGCCGCTTTGTGCGCGGGCTCGACGTCGTGTTTTCTGTAACGAGCCCGAACACCAAAAATCGTACGCGACGAATTCCCGGACGTTGCGACGCGCATTTTAGAGCGCAAAACAACGGAAAACGCTAATTTTTCATGTTCCGGTCGCAGGCGGACGCGAGAAATCACTGATAAGACGGACTAGCCTCGAACCGATTCGCGGAAAGAAAGACTGTATTCGTAAACGATCTCATCGTAAACTGTACAGATGAAACGAAAGAACGTTTCTAGAAACCTGTAACATCTTTAATAAAACGATTATCATTCAATTTCGTTTTTACAGCTTCTCTTCCACCCACGCGCTGTCCCCAACGTTTTTAAAACATTTTCGACGACCGTCAGTTCCGTTTAAATTGATCCTATGTTCAACCTTGACTCGATAGCTTTCAAAGTTATTTTCACGCGGCTCAACGGCTCGTCCGAGGTCGCCGGAGGCCTCGCTCGTATCGTCGCGGCTGCGAATTTCTCTGTTTTGCAGCAACCCGTGCAACCTCGATAGAGAACGATCAATAAACACGTATAACTCTTACACGTATAACACGTCCAGTGTAACAACTGCGCTCTACGGCGGATTTTCTCGACGCTCCGCCGAGGGCTGCGACCGCGCCGAAATCTTCGAAGCGCGACGCCACGGACTCCTGGAGGGGATGGACGGCGACGTCGACGGTTTCCTATCGCGTTCTTGACCACGGATACTCGATTCGGAGTTGGGCAAATTTCATTCCGAATAACAAATTAAAAATTAGGAATAAACCTTCAAGATTTAGGCGTGTGCTCATTCCCTACTGAGGTTTCCTCGGGTGTCCTTCAAGGATAGCATCTAGGTCCATTATTGTTCATTTTGTTTATCAATAAAATCAATAAATTCCTTTTATATGCTGACGATTTTAAGATCTTTAAAGAGATTTCCAGATCCAACGATTGTGCATAGCTTTAAACTGATCTCGGTAACCTTGATTATTGGTCACTACATTATATGGTCAACAGAATTGTATTAATACGTTAATTTATAATGTTAATCTTTACTGCGATGTAAACTTTTTTGATAGTACTCACACCTTCAGGCGTAATTTACTTTCTGTACTGCATGCTAATCCTTGATAATTTGTAAACTATTTTGTATACTAAAGGGTGTACAACCCGTTTAAATTTATTATTATTCTTATTGATGCTGGATAAATGGACGAATCGTTTGACGCTTGATAATGAGATTTATTTGTGATATTATTTGTCGCGGGACTCCCTCAAATAGCAAATAAATTTGTATTTGTGACTAACGAGTAAATAACTTCGCTCTAAATAAAATTATTATTTGGTAGTCACAAATAGTGTCGTTTATTCGCTGTTTTTGTTCTAAATGTTATTTGAATAACACCCAACTCTGACTCGATTCGACTGACTCGATACTCGGCTCGCTCGTCGGACGCGTAAAGGCGCATTTAGTTGCAGCGAACAAACGCGAACGAACGCCAGGCCCCTCCTACTTAGGTCAAAGAATCGAATCAGCATCTTGTGTGCCGTTCGCGTTCGTTCACGTTCGTTCGCTGTACGTGGACGCGGCTTAACAGCTCCTTTTCCCTGCGTTTTAATTCGACGGTTCACGAGGTCAAGTAGCCCGATCTCAACGAGCAACAGTATTCCGTATCCGGCGAACGATCGTCATCGCGCGTCACGGAATATCCGCGCGTCGACCTCGGCTCCTCCGCGTTTCGAGGCGAGGAATCTTCACGGATTTTACCGATCGTTACAGGCGCGAAAATCGTGCAGCGTAGCGCGCGGTATTCCTCGCCTCGGTTTTCAGCCTGGCTCGAGAAAGACGAAAGGCCGAGGAGCGGAGGAGGAACGAATCGAGACGGCGACGACGGCGGTGACGATGACGACGTGGAAAGAGATCGACCACCACCCTCGGGTCTACAGTCGAGAACGGGAAGAAGGAGAAGGAGAAGGAGGAAAGGGGAAGGGCGACGACGTCGTCATTCTGAGCTGCTGCTTGCAAACCTTAGTTCGAGGCGGAGGGCGTCTTGGGAGGCTGGAAGGGGTTCCATTTCAGACACTCCGGATCGATCTCTTTGTAGACGGGCCCCCGTCTCTTCACCCTCTCCTTGTAGTCGTCGATCACGTCCTGAAATTATTTCAATAGTTCTCCATCGGCCTGCTTCTCTTTTTTCCCCCCCTCTCCTTTCCGACGGCTTCGACCCCTTATGAGATTCGAGAGGACAGCGCGAACCAATTTCGCGTTCGTCGTCATTCGCACTCGATGCATTTCACTATTAATTATCAGGGACGGATTTGAAGAGTTGCCGCCCCTAGGCTAACAAGCATTTGCTGCCCTTTTCTGTGTTATCCATACGAGACATTTTATTTTAGAACGAAATCTATGCTGTTAGTATGTCGCGAATTACACTTACAAGGAAACATTTCGAGGGGTCGCGATATAGACTGTTAGAAACATTCAACACTGTCAAAGTGATCTGCAGAATATTAGCTGCAAAGTGCGCATACAACACTAAAAATGATTGACAAATATTCTATGTTAAATACTGTGATACGTTTAAAAAATCTCTAAATCTAGAATTTCAAGTCTTTGAAAACTTAGAGAAAATTTGATTGTTTGAACAAGCACAGAAAATCTGGAAGAAAAAAATGTAGAAACTAACTATATTTTAAAACCTTAACCTTAATCTTTCGACTGTTCAACTCGAAATTTTGGTATCTCCAACTTGAAACTTTCAAATCTTTAATATTAACTTTGAAAAATCTTGAAATCCTAAAACTTCGGATTTTAACTTTGAAAGGTTCCTAAAACTTCAAATTTTCAAATCACAAACTTCAAACCTTTAACTTTAACTCTGAAAAATCTTGAAATCTCTAGATTTTTCAACTTCAAATTTTCAAATCTCTAACTTTAAACCTTCAAATTTTTTATTTTTATTCTGAAAAATCTTTAAACCTCCAAATTTTCCAGCTTCAAACCTTCTAAGTTTTATGTACTTTTAAAAGTCCTTAAAACATAAAATTTTCAAATCTCCAACTCGATATCTTGAAATTGACATAAAATCTTAAAATCTTCAATTTTAACTCTGAAAATTTCTAAATTAGCGCCTTAAAATCGTCGAAACTTCTACTTTTTAGGCTAAAAATGTTCTACGTTATATTTTACTATGACGAAAGAAATGATTGTCACTTTGGGTGGCGCAGAGGTTCTGAGCTTGAATCTTTTTAGTCTATTTTCTTACAAATCATTTTGACAGTTTTTAAAGTTTCAAATAGTATCAATATCTACTTAATATCGCGACTCCCTACTCGCAATTTTTCCCTGTTAGATCTTTACTGAAGTAGTGGATCTATCATTATTTCCTTTTTTGTTTGTAAATATATGTGTTTAGACTGTTATGTGTATTTGTAATAATCTTTTGTGCCAAAGCACAGTGGGCTAGAAACAGTAAAAAGTGGCTAAAAGTGATTTTTTCAACTTTAGTTTCAAAACATTTTCTTTCTCTCTACCCACTGACAACATTTCAAAGCTTACAAATTCACAGATATTTCCTTTATAAAATTAATCTGCGGCTAGCTTTAGCGTTTCAAAAATAAAATCATGAAATTCTAATCGAAACTAATTGTTTTAATTGCTCATTATACAACATTAGAATAAAGATTTCTTTTCTATTTTTATGTATAAGTGAATAAGTATATTACAGTTTAGTGTATGTGCAGTAAACATTATTTTGTTTATGCATAAAGAATGTAAAATTTATGATAGTTTAAGTATTGACAAGGATTATAAAAAGAATTATTAAAAGTGTTAGCCTTGGGACTTTTTTTTTTGACATGATAACTAATACAATTATTAATTAGAGAATGTGAATTTCAAGTGCAGTTTCCTGGCATTTTTTAATTCTATTCAGATTTTAAGAAGTTCGTTCTGGATGCATATGAGAAACTACGAATTTTGATACGCAAACTAGTGACAAAAAGTTCAACTAGTGAGAATAGATCGTTTAAATGGTCGGTTAAAAATAGACATGTGATAATCCAGCACTTTTCGATTCGTTTCAATACAAAAATCACAAAAACAAAGGATTTAAATAAATTTTTAAATCATTAAAAGCTATTTCTGATGATGAGTGAAACGTTTCAAGCTATTATAAAAAAATAAAAAGTTACGGGCAAAAACATTTTACTATCTTCTTTATTTTTTTTCGCCTAAAATTTGCCGCCCTCCAAAATTCGCCGCCTTAATCTACAGCCCAATTAGCCTGTGTAAATCCGCCTCTGTTAATTATACTGCAGCGATCGAGCAACGCGACGATGGCTGATTCTCAAAAATTGATTGCGATTCGAACGGAGACGAACCAAAATTGCAGTAAAAAAGAATGGCTCGCGAGGAGTCGAAGACTCGAACGCGACGATATGGAAGCTGTTCGCGCTGAACGCGTAATTTACACGCGTGCATGTCTGCAATCCGATTTCTCTCCTCGATTTCTCGAGCGCGGCAACATAAATCACGCGTCGCGACGATGCCGATCGCCCGCGATCTCGAGCAAGATGCCGAGCGCAGTTTATCTCCTCGGACAAATTAGAATGATAAAGAAGTTCACCTGTTTTTTGAGAATGATATGCTTGCCCTTCCAATACTTCATCATGCCAAGAGCCTGCAGCGTGCTGACTATGTCGTACGAGTCGATGGCCATCTCCTTACTGATATCTGGTACGCGAGCGGGGAAAAATGCGACGGTATAGTCGAAAATCCTTGACACACTTAGCGCGGCGTTGCGTTACCTTTAACGGAGAGTTCCTTGCCCCCGAAATTGCAGAGGTACTGCAGTAAAACGTCCTTCCAGTAGCTGCGATACGAGATCAAGCCCAGATCGGACAACGGCTTCTCCGGGGAGCCGATTTTCTTCTCGACCCTCGTCAATAAATAACCTACGCAGAAAGTACGTTTTTGACTATTCTGCGATTTCAAAATGTACAACGACGTATAGTATTAAGGCGTGTCCACACGTAGCGAACGAGCGCGAAAACAGATCCTGACAAAAGCGACGTGTTTTCTGACAAGGAAACATCTCGAACCTGGAAATTCAAAGAATTATACAACTTCGAGTATACGCAGAGCATGTGTAGGTATTGCGCAATTTTTTTCAATGCTCAAATTCACACTAAGGGGTTAAAATTACCCTTCGAAAATTTGGCTACTTTTCGATTCGATTTTATAACTCGCGAACTAGGAGAGATAGAAAAAAGCTTCTGAAACAAAAGTTACTTCTTTCAGTTACATCTACCAAATCGTAAAAGATTGATTAAAAGTTATTAATTTTTTTTAAACTTTTTTCTAATTGTTTAAATAATTGATAAATTTTTTATCATTTAGCAGATATAATTGAAAGAAGTAACTTTTGTCTCAAAAGCTTTTTCCTATCTCTCATAGTTCACGAGTTATAAAATAGAATCGAAAAATAGACAAGTTTTTTAAGGGTAATTTCAACCCCTTAAAGTGAATTTGAACAGCAAAAAAAATTGCGTAATACCTACACATGCTCTACATATAATCGAAGTTGCATGATTCTTTGAGTTTTCGAGTTGGGGATGTTCCCCGAGTGCTGAGAACTTGTTTTCTTTTTTTTATTTACTCATAAATAAATAGAGATTTTTCTAGAATTACACTCATATTAAAAACTATCGTAAAAAAATTGATTTTTGAATTTTTTTTCTATTGATCGACTCACTGTGCACTTGTTCGCTTCTGTCTGCTAGGTGTAAACACGCCTTTAGGTAGAGAAATGAATTCTCTCCGAAGAATTTCATCACGCAAACAGTAATTTGATCCTAGATAAAATAAAAAATTGAGTGCTAGAAAAATTTTGTGAGGGCATTGATAATTATAAGTATTTGAATGTTTGAACAACTCCTTTTTTCTTAATAGAATTTTTATTTTACTCACATATCGGAAAGAATTCATGTCTATACTTAACCCTGCTACTCTCCTCTTGAAATTCTCATTTATTACAACATGTAGTATTAAAACATCATTACAAATTTAGTCAATGAAATTTTTACAGGACGTCAAGGAACAACAAACATAAATATTAACACTAACTTCCTCATATTTTGCTTACAATTGGAACAGTTATTAAACAAAATAAAATTCAGGATTGGGTCAAATGGACCCGAAGAGAACAGCAGGGTTAATAAAACAAATACATAATTCATCGTTTCGTCCTGATGATATGTGAAAGAGAAGTCAATCAATAAAGGACAAAAAAATACTGCAAGAGGATATATCCTCGCACGATACGGCACTGCAGATATCCGGCTGCTTATGGTTGAACGTTCGTTCCGCCTCGTTTGTCCGAAGTATCCGGAGACGAGGCATCGAAGAAAAAGGGATAGGCGCAGGACTGTGAGTTCAGTGAATCGATTTGAAGCGAATAAAATTTTAGCCACCGTTTTAGACGCTTCACATCTTTTTAATCGCGAGAACGAATTCAATGTTCCAAGTTTTCTATGAAAACGCTAATTAGAGTCTGCGACAACGTGCATCGATTTCGGATCGGTACGCGATCGGTTTTCAGGGCGAAGACCGTGACGACTGTCGAACCGGCGGCAAAAGGGTTTCTTCCGCTTGTGAGACGCGTCCGGAAACCGCGAAGTTCAACGACCAGTCTGGGCTCGCGCGAAATCCTCGCGGAAGCATCGCATCGACGCGCAAAGCTCCCGAAATAACCGCGGAATTCTCATTACCCGAATAATCGAGATCGAGGCGATAGTAGCAATTCGCGTTCGTTGGCGAAAAGAAAAAAATAAAAAAAAGGGAGGGGAAGGAAGAAATAAAAGAGGTCGCGCTCCCAGGTGTCGGAAGGGGGACGACAAAAAGGACAGGAAAGAGGATTTTTGTAGAGTAACCGAGGTAGCCCACAAGAGGGCCGGCCTGGGCTTACTCCAGGACGTACTGGAGGCTCAAGAGTTCAACGACCATCCTCTTTCTCCTCCGCCTCCTTTTCCCCTCCTCCGTGGACCGCGCCAGGCTTTCACGGGCAGAGAGGACAGTCCACCCTCCGTTTCCACCCTCTCTCGATTCTTTTCCACCACCTCTTTTTCCGACGTCGCGCGCCTCTATTTCCCGCGTCCGCGAGCTTCCACGTCTCTGTTCACCCTTCGGCGATGCGATAGTTTCGATAGAGCGTATTCGTTGCGCGTACCGCACGCAGTTTGCGGAGTTTCGTAGCGAGGCGCGCGCGACGGAGGATAGTGGAAGGAGATAAAGCGTAGCGAGCGACTACAAGGACGCGAGAGAACAAGGACTCATGGTCGTCGAGGGGTTGAAGAGGAGAAGAGGCTAGGGGAGGGCGGACGCGATCGGCGTGACAGCAGCCCGGACTCGCGTCCCTCTCCCGCGTGCAAGGTAGCTGCCCTGTGAGGAGGAAAAGGGCGTCGGATTGGCAGGACCACCGACGCCCTACGAAGCGGCCGTGGGGCGAGGTCACGGGAGGTCATGCGATCGCGAGCCCTACGTCGTATCGCGCGAATCGAACCAGGTGGAAACCGCTGTAGGGCCAAACTCTGCTGCTTCGACCGAGGGTCGGGGTTAACGCGATCCTCCTCTCTCCCTTCTCTAGGAATAATATTTCGCATTCGTTCGATAAATTCTGGTAATTTGACCGAGAAGCTTGACCTTGATCGATTCGGTTGTTACCAGTGCTGGGTACAATTCAAATAAAAAGTATTGGAAATAGTAATTACAATACTTTTATTCAAATAAAGTAGTATTTCAGCATTTATTTTATTTCTTAGTTTTACATAGAAGAATAATTGAAAATATCTATTTATTACACATGTATAGGAGCTATTAATTGAAGTAATATTTGCTGTGCGATGTTTTAGAAATAATTATTTGAAATAATAGTTTTCGTAGAATGTATTACGAATAAATATTTGAAATAATATTGTTTTAAGGATATATGAAAATTAATTATTTCAACTAGTATTTCATAGTATTTTACTTACATCTTTCTCTTACTCTATAATGTATAAGCATAGTTATGAATGTCTAGATATATTCATAGCTTATTTCGGAGAAAGGTAGTGCTGAAGTTTCATTCCACTAATAATAGCAGAAATATTTATTTCAAGTAACTATTTTAAGTTTGTGCTGCGAAACACATAATTGAAATACATATTTCATATACTTGAGAGATTAAATAAATATTTTAAATAGTATTTTCACTAATACAAAAATAAATAGATATTTCAAATTATTCAAAATAACATAGTTTTCGAAATAATCTCTGAAAATATTTTTATTTTTTATTTCAAATAGTATTTTACCCAGCCCTGGTTGTTACTAACAAACTCGAACGCGAAAAGTAGCACCTTGTGAACGGTTTCGCCGCAATGGCGAAGAAGAGCTATTAAATAAACGAAATATTTTTGATAATATCTTAGGCACAACATAATATATTCAACCAATTTGTCGACCTTTGGATCGTCCGCTGTTGATCCCATAAACTGATCCATGAATGAAGCCAATATTCATACAAATCACGTTGATCTATCATTTCACTCAGCGCTTTTTACAAGTTACTCCAATCTCTTAACTTTGATGTACACCGTTGGTCGACGCCATAGTGATCTAAACAGGAAATTGATAAGCAAGTAGATAAAAAGTAGAAAGACATAGGAACTTATCTATGGTTCGTAAGTGCAAACAATAAGATATGTCTATATGTATTCTTTTAAATGTGCCCGCCAATTTGTGATTTCCGGTTTAGATCAACACGGCTGCGCATTTTCTGATCACTCTCTTCAGAATCACTAAACTCTAAATAAGAGTGTAACTATACAAAAGCAGACATCATTTTCGACCGATCTACGCAGATTCCCACTAACGTTTTGTCATTTTTCGCTTGCTGTTGGTTATTCACGCGTCTCCTGGATACCTAATAAGTGGACTGCGGATGTTTATGCATGTTTCAACAGAGTTGGGCAAAATGTAATCTGATTACAAATTACAAACTGTGATTAAACTGCAATTATTCATTCAATTACGAGTTATTTTCTGTAACCGCTAGTTGTTACTGACTACAAATTGGCTGTTTAGTCAATACAGATTAACAATTACAGAAAACAACGTGTAATTGAATTAGTAATTACACTTTAATTGTGATTTTTTATTTTGCTCGACTCTGATATTTCAGGGCATAGAAAAAAGAAAACTGAAGTGAAAGTGTCTTTCATCTTCCAAATACTATAAAATGTATTTTATTTTCGATATTTCATGTATTTTTGCATCTGTGTACGTCCTTACACATTTTGGCATAAAAATCACCACAAATGCATGAACATCCGCAGTCTACTAATAACGCATGGCGTTCCCAATGCCAGGAATCTACAAATCGGAGTCAACGGAGGGGAAGAAGGTGGTAAAATGGCGATTCCATGCGCGAAACAGTTACACTCTTATTCGGAACGGAGTTTAGTCATCGGTAGCCAGGGTTTTCTCGTCGCGCGCGTTCCGCGAACACATGGTCCGCGCTATCCACGACTCTGCCCCGAAGATGAGCATCCCCGCGAGCAAGAAACGGTCGCGGTTTTTGCGATCGACGCGGTTCCAGGGACTCGCGCCGGCTTCCTGCCAGAAATTCCACTGCGGAGCAAGGTGCACGAGACACACCCCGTGTGCACGAGACGAATCCCGCGCGCGTCTGTCTGCGTGCTCGCGTGTGTAAGCTGGCAGCAGGTAGAGCGGTGGCGGCCAACTCCACGGGGTTTGTGGGGGTCGATCGATGCGGCGAGACGCCGGCCGTCGCACTTTCTGCTAACCATTCCACTCCAACCTACGCTCCGCGCTATCCGTCACCACCACCACCACCACCACCATCGCCGCCGCCGCCGCCCGCGATCCTTCCCACTACCAACTTGCCGTCTCTCCGCTCCGCGGCAACCCCTGCGGAAAACCCGCCAGGGCTAAACCACCCTCGCAGCTCACGCTCCCTTCCGTGCCGCCCCACTCCCCCACGAAGCGCTACGATTCTCCGTGACTCCGCGTCCGCATAGTACGTCGACCCACAACCCCCTCCTCCCCCGTTCATCCCCTTCTTTCTAGTCGTGCCGCGCTACCCCTACGCGCGCCGCTCATACTCTTGCTCCGGCTCGTCGGCATCAATGAAAATGACGTCACAGCAAAAAGCCCACGTTTAATTATCAACGCTACGCTTCGCGTTGTACACGCGCCGTCGCGGTGGGGCATGGAGGGCAGAGCCGAGTCTTCGTCGAGGGAAGCGCGTCTACGTCGCGGTGACGAGGACGAGAACGTTCGCCTCCTACCCCCGTCGACTTCTTTCCTCCGCAACGTTTCCAGACGCCCGTAATGGGGAACAATGAGGGGTGGACGGATGCTTTCTCGTCTATTTCGAAGATCGCGCGATTCAATCCTGTAAAATCAGACGCTTACGCGCGTTTCGCCTTTCTCGAACAGCATTTTTGGTTTGTCAATATAGTATTCGATAGAAGGGCATTAATTAAAACATAGTGTTTTTGTCTACAAATTTTTAAAGTAAGGCCTATGGCAATTTGTCTATGAATGTTGAATGTTGAGCCTACAATTACTATGGTTGGTTAATTAATAAGAAATTTACGATCATGATACTGCATTAGGCGCCCGAGTCTAGTAATGTCAGCATTTCTACGTGCGAGAAAGATCTATTTTCCCGAGTTTTGCTAGCAGAGAGTAGATACGCGCAAATGTAGAAAAGAGACATGCTTGGCTTGGCGCTCGACTCGGCTAAAGCCGCATCTACATGTAGCGAACGCACGCGAACGAACGTCATTCCTAGTAGCCACTCCTACTTAGGTCAAACAGGGAATCAGCATCGTCTGTGGCGTTCGCGCTTGTTCACTAGGTGTAGACGCAGCTTAATAGACCGGTTTAAGCGAGATTCACACATATCCGGGCGTTCCGATCCGCACTGGGCCGGGTCATGTGAGCAAAGAAGGGGACAGACCTTCCCTGTTCTTTACTCACACAATCTGGCCCGGTCCGGATCGGAACGCCCGGATATGTGTGAATTTTCCTTAACATGGACAGTCCAATCTGTCGGTTTTGACACGTCGCTCCGGAGCGGCATGTTGGTGCGTCAGTTTGGAGCGTACACTCCTAGCGCGTAAAGCTGCGTCTACACTATATAACAAAACACGTTATATAACAAAGTTATAAAACTTGTTCGAAAACGAAAAAGAAAAATGTTATCTAACATGTTACATTCTGAATGTTATATAACATTTATGTGTCAGAAATTTTATGACTTTGAAAGCTTGTCCTTTGCGATCCTGTAGTAAATGCCATGGGATTTATTAAAACCGCTTCAAAAGTTATTTAAAGAAAAAGAATTTAACCACAGAATTAATTTATTTTTTAACATCGAATCTTGCTGTGCTATCTAAACATCCTCCATGTTAGAAATCATTGATGTGAGAAATGTTATATAACTTGTTACACACTTGAAATAACAGTACTAAATACATAATTTTGTAATAAGTTATAAAAATATATTATATAACAAAGTTATAAAATAATTTGTTATATAACTGTTTAGTTACATAGTGTAGACGCGGCTTAATGCAAAACTATTCAACACTCCAAAGCTGCATGCCAGACTGCATATCTGTAGTGTACACTCTAAATGTGTCTATGTAAATGAAAAATTGAAAGCTTTTGGGACGGCGCGTGGTATTTCCACAGAGTTAGAAAGTTTTATTAACGCGTTGTCGCCATGGAGACGAAAACTACAGAAAAATTAACGTGTCGAAGCCGAGAGATTGGCTTGGCTGTGTAAATGCTTCGAAAATGCCAAGACCTGCAATCCAAACCACGGTGTATTATACAGGTGTTGCAAGTTTGCTCAAAAATGTGTAATGATTAGATAGAAGATCTTCTAGCGACCGCTAGAGTGCGTCTGAGTAGAAACATCCGTGGGGAGCGCTCTTATTGGTTCAACGAGCTCAAGTGATGAGGAGACTGAGCACAAGTAAAGCCGAGAATCCACCAAGAAGCTAAGCTGAGCTAAGCTATGCTATGCTACGTTTAAACAATACATTTTTATTAACTTAGCTTAGCTCTTGGTGGAAACGGATCCATAAAAATGTATTGCAGCGAATTTTCTTTAAACTTAGCATAGCATAGCTTAGCTTAGTTTTCTGGTGAATTCCCGGCTTAAAACTCTGTGATCATCTGTGTCGCACTTCATTCGCAGATATATACAGGCTTTGTTCAATAAGTATCGGGACTGATTTTTTTTCTGGCCAATGGGAAGGAGTGAAGAGCGGTTCCTATGGGCTGGATCGGTGGTGGGCGATGTCAGGTAAGCTTGGAGACCCGGCTCATTTGCCTCCATCGTGTCTGAAGTGAAACTGTGTTTAGTGCTCGCGTCGAGAGTCAAGATGCAGCGAACCATCGAGCAGCGTTGTACCATCCAATTTTGCGTGCTTAATTTTGTAAGCCTCACGGATCATATCAAAAGTCTCCGTAGCAGATTTCTTCAGTTTAACGCAAAATTTGATGGCACAGTGCTGCTCGATGGTTCGCTGTATCTTGACTCTCGACGCGAACACTAAATACAGTTTCACTTCAGACGCGATCTACACACTCCAAAGGGTGGGAGGCAAATGAGCCGGGTCTCCTAGCTTACCTGACATCCCCCACCACCGATTCGGCCCATAGGAACCGCTCTTCACTCCTTCCCATTGGCCAGAAAAAAAATCAGTCCCGATACTTATTGGACAAACCCTGTATACCATACGCGGAGTTCTGACTATGACGCCTCCAGCGGCGACCAGAGGATCTTCCATCTACTGATCACAAAAAATTAACCAGTGCTTTGTTGGAACACCTCTATAATACACTGTGATCCAAACTAAGTGAAGACTACGCTCCGTGCGCCTCTTCAGACCGAGCATTTGCACTGACAGTTTTGGCCTGCGTGTTTGGAATGTACATTCCGAAACTGTCGGTAAAACCGTACGTGTAAACGGGCCTAATGGCGACACTCTCTAACCATGAGTCTGTCACAAATGAAAGTGCTGGCATTACTGGTTCTGCTCGGCGCTCGGTTCGCCGAAATGTTCAGAACAGGCCGCAGGCGATGGAAAGGCCCCGAATATGGGCCTAAACCTCTCGACCATAATCAGGCTCGTCTAGCAGGACACCACACCTCCACTTGCTTAAATTCCTTGTAGATACTGTACTATACTAATTAGAGCTCTTATTATCCGGATGTATCCGGGTATCTGAGTACTCGAAATACTCAGAATAACCCAAACTCGGATTTGAAAACCAATTATGAGTAATGATCTTGCTACTCGAGTACCCGAGTACCCAAAATAATTGTTATAACTCGAACTCGATTTTTAAAACTAGCTGTGAGTAAAGTACTCAAATTCGGATACCCATAGATCCGAGTAATAGTAAGAGCCGTAATACTAATCCTTTCGTCGCAAAAATTCAGATTCTGAGCGTTAAGGATTCCAATTTTGTTCTGCACCATTTATCGATCGCTAAATCAGCCGACTAACAAAAGTTTATCGAAGATCGATCAAATCGTGTCTCTTCTCTGTTGCTGCTTAGAAACGGTAGTCGCGATCTTTCGACCATCTAACCGCGTTTGCAAGTGCCACGCGCCAGACGACAGCTTTCAATCGTGCAAACCGCAACCGTCGACGGAATCGCGGAGGCGGAACCCATAAACTATGAATCCTAATTCGGTTATCCTTTCGATTTCGACGAGCGACGATGTCGTCATCGCGTTGCCTTGGTCGCGTCAAGGTTGAACGGTCGGCGGGCAAACGAACGATGAGGAAAGAAAGGATGTGCTCTGTACTCACTGAAATCGATGAGTAGTCGGCCGTACCCCTGTCGCTGATAAGGCGGCAACGTCAGAATGCAGGATACGTTGTAATTCAGGAAAGAGTTCTTTTCCTGTAACAGAACGACAAAGTTTCAAATCGTCGTCACATCATCATCAACTTGTAATCTCAAAACGTTGGCGATCGGAAATATCAGCATTTCCTTTTAACCGCCTCGCGTTGGAAGTTCCAAAGTATGAAACAGAGCGTAGCCCGAAGGTCGTGGCGCACGCAGACGCAGGAAGACGCGTTTACGAGTACAAAAACGAATAATATTTTCGTACGGCGCGTGTTAGCACACTCGACACGCTTTGAATAGGTAGCGCACACAACGGAAACAATACCGCGAGTATTATGACGTTAACACGGCGCGAAAATGCGTCGCAACCTTCGTCGTTTGGAAACGCAATGGATTAACGATATTTCGGACCATTAGCTTCCAGGAAGCCACAATATGTTTTATTGAATGTCTACCGCTGCCCGCTTCGCCATTCCCTTTAAGGGGATGAAATTCCATACAGCAGATCAAAAAAATCCATTTTTTTTTTGCTTGATCAGTAGTAGTGCACTTGAAGAACGTAATCCTAAAGTTTTAAGCCAGAATTCGTAGTATTTGTAGGGTTACGGTTAATGGAGCAGCAGCGTGTTGACTGTGCGCGCTATCATGTCGATTTACGACCATGATTATTCGCAAATTTTACTGGACATTAACACGAAACGTTTTTTTAAACACGTTGTAAAGATCGCTTTGAAAATCATTTTGAAAATATTAATTTTAGTGCTCTTATATTCTGTAATAACTGCAGAAATGTAACTCGATTGATAGAAGAAATTTTTACACCTTTACTCCCCTTTTCTTCACAATAAATTCCCGAAAAACGCTTAATTTGCTCGTCACGCAAACCGGAATGGCTCTTTAAGCTACGAGAGCGAATTTCAAAAGCGGCTGATCGTTGGTGAAAAAAATCACTTTCGAAAGCCGCCGTACCTCGGCTTTCGCGTTTAAATATAGAGCAGCGTGGCCACGAAACGAACGCATCAATTTTTTCGGAGACGCGTGAGTGGGCGTACACCTATATAACGTGTGTATCGTCCGGAAGATTAGATAAATTTCGCCTGAAATTACATCGGCACGAAATCCACGTCGAAATACTTGGAGTACTTTCGCAAGCAGAGAAAACTATGTTCACAGTTATGCGACGGGGGAGAAGAAAATCGGTTTCGAATTACGAATCGATGCGCGATCGGCTTGATTCGGAACAATTTAATTATTTCGCGGGCAACTCGTTGGCGATGCAATTTTCGTTGGTCACGGAAGCGATCGCAAGCGTGCAAATTACGCGTATTTCCGGCAGGAAATTGTCGGCAAAAATTGGAGCCTCGTCTCGGGGTCGAAATTCGTTGCACGCGGCGTCGATCCCTTCGAGGTCCGCGGCGCAAGGAATCCTCCGTTAATCATTCTATACGCCCCTCGGACGCTTCTCGACGGCCAACAACGGCCCCGGTACAACCCGAACACCCGGTATTTCCGGCCACGACGGCCGTGCTGTTGCTAACTGGCGAGTGGGGCAGCAACGGTTCGAAGGACGCGACTCGTGAAGACTCGCCCATACGCGAGGCAGTCGGTTGTGTGCGTCCGCTGCACGAAGGAAGAAGACGGCCTAGACGAGAGACAAGGACGGAGGGGGGGGGGGGGGGACTAAGGCCTAGGACGGGGAGAGAGAAACGACGGCACGGAATGGGGAGGAAAAGGTCTGGATCCTGTCGGCGATTCCTGTATATCAATTTCTGCGACAGACCAATCGGCCGTTGAATGGACCCCGTTGCTAAACGAAGTACGGAGAGAGGATCGGCGTCGCGTCGTCGAACTTCGGAAGACGAAGGAGCGTTGCCAGACAGGTAGAAAGGGGGTCAGCAGGCGGAGGAGAAAGAGAGGAGCGAGTAGGTGGAGAGAAGGAGAGAAGGAGAGAAGGACAGGAGGAATCTGGGCCCCGCGACGTCCTTGGGCCAGTAGTCTGTGCTCCACTCAGAGACGTCTCGACGTCCCCACCGTGCCCCGTTACCGCGAGACAGACCGTACCGGGTTGCTTTTCTTTCTGGTTTCCCTTTTTTTTTTTTTTTATCTCGCTCCGTCGAGAGTACCGTCACGGCGACAGAAACGATCCGACGAAATCGATTGTCGGCGACGAACATCGGCCGCGGAGAAACGATTCGCGTCGCATTTCCATGTAAGGAGCGGAAAAGGATTAATATTACAAGTTGGCGAGTCAGGGCTTGCTCCGTCGAGGAAAACCACCGAGGTCTCGAATTCCTATGGTAGACACAGCCTCGAAGAATCTATATGCAGTCTCTACTGTTTTATTTATTTATTTAGAGATATTGACAGACATTAGCTTTGTGATTTCACTTATTTCCTGAGTCTATCTCTTTGCTATATAATACTTTAGTGCGGCCTCATCTCGAGTATGGATCAACAATTTGGTCTCCTTACTTTTATAACCACATTAGCAGAATTGAAAGCGTTCAGCATAAATTTTCGAGATTAATAGCTCATAAATCTAGATTTCACATCCCTTAGCAGTGTCAGAATTATGAACATGGTTCATAACATGGTTGTCTGAATTCGGTATGATGAATATTGAGAAGGGAAGAATTATGTTAGACATCATTTTTATGTGTAATGTTTTTAATAGCAGGTTCAATTGTCCTAATATTTTGGAGCAAATACGTGTTAATGGTCCCTCGAGAAACCTCGAGGCGTCATAATTTTGTTAATGTCAAGGTTCATCGAACCTCATAAACACTAGGTTATGATGTTTATGATGTTTATGTTATTTTTAACTGGTAAATATAATTGCATTGATCGCATATGTACTATTTTTTATTTATTTATTTGTTGGAACGGGCGTAAAGGCGCCCATTTTACAAACATATAAATAGTCAATAGTGTTCTTAAACCTATATGGTGATAAATTTGACACTTTTTCTTATCTATTAAGTAAAATCCGTATTATACTGTTACGATTGTTAAGCGAGTGATCTTTATTCTCTATTACTTTTGTATACATATACATTAATGCACCAAAGGGTTACCAACCCGTTCATTTTATTATTATTAATGATAATAACAACAACAACAACAACAACAACAACAACAACAACAACAACAATAATAATGATGTAAAAGATAAAGAAAAAGAGCAACAGTGTTGAAGCATGTAAAAAAAAGAAAAGAAGACGATTAATTAATGAATACCTAACAAACGATACAAGATGAAAACGTAAAGAAATTATTTCGGTTAGAAAAGTTAATATAATTGCAAAATCTGGAGACCGGGTCGAAAAATTTAAGATTACATCTAAAGAAGTTAACACCAAAGATAGAGAGACCGAGAACCTGTATTGAATTTTCTGTAGTTGCAAGGAAAAATATAACATTATAATAATAAAAATGTTCTATTTAGGATTTTTAAGAGGAACGTAGCAAGGTTAAAATTCGCAGACATCCTTATAGTAAGTCTAAGAGCCCTAAAAGCCGATAATAAATTCTAGAAAAAATGTTGGAATTGACTGATAGATAGTCAAAAGTGGTTTAAACAAACGATGATCTATCAATCTATTCTATAGATTTTTTTCCTGACAACTTGATTTCCGAAAAAGAGGAATTTTCTAAGTGCTATGAATTTCCTTGGTAGTCCAAAGTATTTTAATTCGAACAATACAGTGAATTTTAGGAATATTTTACGGAAACTACAATGTATAATTAATTAAGTAACTTATATAATTTATATATTTTCATAGTAAACACCTTATAAAAATGACACTGTTACCCATGAATATTTATTGGTATTATTGAGCGTGTGTAATCGATATTGAAGGCAGAATTGATGTTGGGATCGAGAATTAGAAAGAAAGATATTAGAAAAATTAGATAGAAGGCATTGAAGTGGATTAGCAACAATATTGTCAAACCAGGATTGACCAATATTATTGACCGTATGCGGGACTCATTTCGATCGCGACGAATTGTTCGGTGTTCGTTCGGTGCTGAAATCGAGCCTCCGAGACGTCGAGCGCAAATAAAGCGAGCTCGTCAAGAACGAGCCACCGCGCCGATGATAAGGTTTCCGTGGAACTTGGCCTCTTCCAGCGAACGATTGGTGTGCGGCGGTTATCGATCGTGGTCGCTGAAAGGAGTTCCGACGCATCGAGTCGATCGTAAAAGGTTTCCAATCGGTCAGTATCCTTTTCCGCGTATCGTCGCGCCACAAGGCGACGCGGCACACGTACAATGATAGAGGCGTCGAGGTTGGAACGCGAGCTAGCAAACAGCCAGCCGTGCCACGGGGTATAACATATATCTGGTTCGTTCCTCGCGCGCTCGTAAACACGTCGCACCAGGCGTCGTCGGCGTGCAAGAAACCCGCGGCGCGTAGGTGAACGAACGTCTGCGCCATTGTCGCGGATAAGCCGAATAAAATAATTGCCGTTGCCCGCTCCGCCACCCATTCGAACTTGACCGGCTAGACGCTCTGACCTTCCTTCGCGACGGTTCCGAACGAACGCGTGCAGGTACATGCGTAGAATCCCAGACAGAAATTGATAAATTGGATGAATCAAAAGCGATAAATGGGTCGTTTGATGCGACTTGGATCGAGATACAGGGTGTAACAAAAAAATGTTGCACGTCCTTGATAGGGGTGATTCCTGAGGTGATTTTAAACAACTTTTTCCTTAGCGAAAATATTAGGTGAGACTTTGTTAACGAGTTATCAACGAAAAACATCAGCCAATCAGAGAGCGAGAACAGTGTATGAATTTCGGCGCGGGCTACAGCTATGTGTAGCATTGGTCCGCCATCCCCTGCGCCAAAGTTCTCGCTCTCCGATTGGTCGGTGTTTTTCGTTAATAACTCGTCAACAAAGCCTTGCCGAACATTTTCGCTACGGAAAAAGTTGGTTAAAATTACTTCAGGAATCATCCCTTTCAAGGACGTGCAACATTTTTGTTACACCCTGTACCTTGATCAGCACGAAGGCTGCAAAATTGATCCTCGTATTTTGGAACTTCAGGTGTCATGTAAACGAGGATAGGAACAATTGTTTCGCGGTGGAAATCGAAGGACCGAGCTTACGATACGTCGAGTGTCTGGTAGAAATGCAAATTTAAAATCGATCTTCCAGTTCACAATTCTCGATTTTTAAGTCGGTTTTCAGAACCTTGATCGATTCGAGAATTGTACTGCAACCAAAGAGATTGTAGATCGACTTTCACATACTTGGGTTTGGTTTTAGTTCATTGTTTTCTATTGTATTTACAGAGACAGTATTTCAAGCGCTTTTACGCTTCTTCTGCCCAACGAACTAACGTCTTACATTTTTTAAACATTACAAAAATATGTGATTTTGAATTAATGAACGCAATTTTGAATGCACTCAATTTTTATTTTTTATTGTGAACGGTGATGTTGGTCTTCATGTCGCGAGAAATTAACGAATCGAGTCAGTAAATGCAGAATAAACAAATTCACGCTATTCTGATTTATGATGGACAATACATCATAACTCTATAAAACCTCTCTTACAGAGATTTCCATAGAAATAGTTTTAGTTAACGATATTAGTATTAGTCCTTCTAAATTTAATGATTCTACTTTCTTCGTTTAATGAACATTGAGTAATCATATTTACTAAATTAATTTCCATTATTTCATTTATATAGTTATAATTATTCGCACTGTGGTATTGAAAAAAAATTTGATCTCATTCTCTTTGCGATGTAGAGTATTCGAAGCTACTTTTTATACTTTTTTCGATAATGAATCGATCTCGACGGAATCGATTTTTTTAGGCTCGATCTGTTCACGAATTGATTCTTCGCACGATCTGAATCGATTCGAAAAAACGATTCTAATGTAAAAAATCTGCATATCCCTGGTATCTAGGCTACTCGATGCAGTTCCCACTCACTTTGCGAATTCTTCGATTGCGTGCAAGACGCGATGTGAGCGTTGCTTAAAGGTTACACAGCTCCTCGCGACGGTCACTTCTATATTTAGATGCACCGAGTTTCCTCCTCCACTTTCTTTATACCGAACAAAGCGTTCCTCTCAATGCACAGGGTGTGCGAAATGTTTCGAACCACTTTGCGGTGTGTTGTCGATCCTTTTCGTAGGTGGAAAGTCTCTGGGCGAAGAGTTCTTAAAAAGTTTCTTACTGTACGAATTAGGAGAGACATCGCTAGTCTACTCTAAAAATATCTACCTAAGTTATCGCACCTAATGCAGGTAACTTTATACGGACTTCTACTCTTCCTTCGACTTTTCAGCCGTTTCACCGAACTCGTTATTCAGGAATAAGCATATTTCTTTAAATAGCAAATGCCAGGGAAGCTGTGGCAACTTCCCTCGCGATCCGACTGCGTCAGTACTCCCACGCAAGAATTTCTACCTCGACGTCACAGTTTCTCTACTACCAACTCGAACAGCGAAAGCCGGGGTCCCATTAGAGAAAAGCGCGGCGCGCGGTCCTGCAAACCACCTGAAAAAGTCGATTTTTATGAGCAGACTCATTCTGAAGTACCAAGCGCGTCTTGACTGAGCACTCTGAGTACTTCAGGACGAGTCTGCTTGTAAAAATCGACTTTTTCAGGCGAGTTTCAGCACCGCGCGCGCCACGCCTTTTTCTAATGGAACCCCAATGCACACGAGCGACAAGAAAGTCGCTGCGATTTTGGATACTACTATGTTTTTCGCAAATGCAAATAAGCGAGACAACGTCACTGACATGAAATCGCAATGATCGCAGCGACTTCGTGTCTCGCTCGTGTGCATTTGGCATTAGGCTACGGTTACAGTGGGTGCGATTTCGCGCGAAAAATCATGTGCGTATGCATGCATGTATACAGGGTGTAACAAAAATGTTGCAGTTCCTTGAAAGTGGTGATTCCTGAGGTGATTTTAAACAACTTTTTCCTTAGCGAAAGTGTTAGGTGAGGCTTTGTTAACGAGTTATTAACGAAAAACACCGACCAATCGGGGAGCGTGTACAGCGGATTAATGATGACGCGGACGATGGCGGGCCAATGCTACTCACAGCTGGAGCCCGCGCTGATATTCATCCACTGTACCCGCTCCCTGATTGGTCGGTGTTTTTCGTTAATAACTCGTTAACAAAGACCCACCTAACATTTTCGCTAAGGAAAAAGTTGTTTAAAATCACCTCAGGAATCACCCCTTTTAAGGAACTGCAACATTTTTCTTACACCCTGTATATTTTCCTTTTCCTTGCATCCGCTGTAATCGTAACCTAACGGATTTCGGCTCGAAGAGAAAAGCTGCAGGATCGACGTCTATAATAATAGATGTAATTCGTGCGAAGCGGCGAACGTCGCCGACGCGCGCGTATTTCGATCCCATTCACGCGTAGCTGTATGTATAGGGTGATCGTGTACGTCACGAGCGTAGCCCGAAGCGGAGCACGAAGCGAAAAGCACGAAGCGAAGCACGGGTTTTCCCCCGGAAGATGTATTTTTGTCCAGAGAATTCGGACCGGCGGTCTCAAAAACGGCGAATCGATCGGGGAATCGTAATTCGCGCGGACGGATCGTCGAGGACGTAAACCTGGACGGTCCGACGACGGATGGAGATTCGAAGACGAGACTCGTTCGATCCCCCGGAGACAAAGGTCAAGGTCTGAAACGAAAACGACGAGCAACATCCGAGGAATCCGTGAACCTCGATGGAAGCGTAGGGGCGACGCACTCTCGCGTTAACGCGACTCGCGGCGCGAGTGTAAGCCGCGCGCAGACACGGGCGAGCAGGAAGCTTAGCCACGTGGATTTTTCCCCGGTTGTCGCGAATGCGAGAGACGAGGGCGGCGAAGGTGGCACGGGAAACTGGAAACCGCCACGGTACACTTGCGGCTCTCTGTCACGAGACACGACGCGACGCGGATAATGACATCGTGGTTGAGTACGCGCGAGAATGAGAGGAGAAACAGGCAGGAGGAGAGGAGCTCGGGCGAAATTCACGGCGATGCACAGTGACGCGTTTTCGGGATCTGGCTGGACAAAATTCTGTTTCGGTTGTGACACCGATTTATTAATGCATTGTGCAGCTCGTTTCTATAGGGTTATCCAAATTAAGTGTCACGTATTCGAAAAATTTCATTAGAAAACATGAACAAATCAACTCATGACGCTATACAGTGCGGCAACGTGTACATAATTTCTAAAATTTATTATGAAAATTTATATTCCATTTAATGAATGCGTCGCGTAGCACTTAGCTGGTCGAATCAGTGGATTTCGACGCGCAGCGTTCAATTCAATTAATTTTCAAGCGGCCAATTTTAAAGTGTCCTTATTTTGGAAAGTTCGTTCGTAAAGAAGACAAATAGGGCTACAATTTTTTCGAATTTTTCAATTTACCCCTTTGGCTTGAAAATAACATTTGTTTAAAACACTTGCAAAATAAACGGTTAGAAAAATTATTTTCTCTGCTGAAACAAATTTTTATAGATATTTCTACGACTCTACTATAAGCACCCAAAAGCACATTTTTGTCACTTTGTTAGTTCAACATTTATAATTGGTTGAAAAAATGTGAACACTATATTTCAAACTGTAAAATCAACAATTTTGAAAATTTTAGGAAATCCATCAAGATACGTTTGTATATTATTAAAGACTAAAACATATTCAAATTTCGACTAAATCCAAAGTGATACTCCGAAAAATGACCCGTAATTCTTGCGATTTGGGACAATATAAATATCAGATATTTAGTTTTAGATGTTCAATGTTTATCCTATTTCATGTTATAGTCAAATATTAGACCTCAGTATTTATAATTTTGCTCCCTTTTTATACAGGTTCCGTTAATTTCTATTGCCAAATTGTTAGTTTCCAAAAGTCATAAAAACGGTTTTGTCTTCGTTTAAAAATAGTTTATTTGAAGCCAACCATAAAGCAATCCTTTTATTTTGTCATTCTTTAGTAAAAAGATACAATTCTGACACTGTAAATATTGCTAGGGGTCGTAAATATATTTCTATTATTAAACGAACTGTTTCTGCGACACACTGGATTTCTTCAGCAGCTAATTTTCTTCTTTCAAACGTTCGGTTAACTTTATAGTACGTAATTTGTAATTTATATGTAATTTACAATGTACTGTAATTCACAGCAATCTATTTTATTTTATTTTCTTGCTTCTCTGTCACCACTTTCTCTTTCGCTTCATACCCATGTAAAGGGTCTTGACCCGTTATATTTAATAAATATTATTATTAATTAATTGTTCATTTACTTCTTGTTATACTTTTTTAATTTTACTGAAATCGCATTCGTCAACTTAAATACCGACGCGCAATGTAGCTACGCCCGCCTTTTCGTTGCGGATACTCCACTGTACGACGCGACGGCAATAAGGATCGGAGGAAAGAGCAGCGAGAGAGCGCGGCGAGAGCTAGAGCTAGAGCTAGAGCTAGAGCCGGGCGCTACCCTACCCCAACTTTTAGGGACGGCGCGGTGTATTCGGCGGGATTTGGTCGTGTGAACAGGACTGTCTGGCATCGATCGACCCCAGTCAGGGTGAGGTTTTGCAGGGAGGAAGGAGGGGATGCCGAGGGGAAGTTCGACCGAGGCGAATAGAGGGTTGGGCGAGCCTACCCCAACCTCTTCTCCAAGAGGCCGCCGCGTATCGTATCGACGACCTCTACTAATACTACTCGTCCTCGTACTCCCAGCGCGGCGTAACCCTACGTCGTCGTCCCTTTCCTCTTCTGCTTGCTTGCCTACCTACCTGCGTGCAGTCCCTTTCGCACCACCCCTCCCGTTACGTCGATCTCGCCCTTCCGCCTCACACCCCATGTCTGCGGGATATTTTTAAGGAAAATTGACCGACCCTCTGACTGCCTTTCTTGCCGCGGCTTTCCTCTTTGTCCGCTTCGCGCCCCGCCTGTCCTTTCTCCCGTCCTCCCCCGTCTGATGCGACTTTTCCTTTTCCTCCCCGCCCGCCGCTAAGGTCGTTCAACTCCAAAATTTCCGTCCGCGTTTTCTTTCCCCGTTCGAACGGGGCGGCTCACTCGTTTCATGATTTTCCTTCACAAATTTTGTAATAAATACGTTTATCTTTGAAATCGAGTTCCCCTCCCATTCAAAGAGATCCGACGGCGTTGCGCCTCGCCTCTCATCCTACTTCAGGTACCCTCTGTTTCGTCCTTTCCTTCTATACATAAGCGTTCCGATATAAACGCTTCGGGATCCAACTACTTACGCGTTATGTACGCCAAGCCTTTCACGGGGTCCTCGTCGTTCGTTGGAAGGGTACAAGTACCGCTTCTCTCGCTAAACTTGCCCTTTTAGTTTCCAATTACCGCGTTAACGGTTGCTACAATAAAAACCGTCTTCAGCGAGATCGAGCGCCTTCTGGAGAACTCGCTTATCAAAATCGCCGCGGAATTGAACCGCGATGCGACCGTTCGCCTCCCTTTCGCGATCAACGAAGGGAGCGCGTTTTAAGGTGGGTTCTCGCCACGACTGGACGCACCGTGATGCCTTTTTGCGAAAAGACTAGCCAAAATGCAATTTTCAAAATAAGGAACAGCTTTTTGCTAATATTACATATTTAATATAGACATATTAATGTAATAAATCTACGGCTTGAAATTTTTAAATATAATAATTGGTTACTGATATATAGGCCATCAAAGTTGACGAAATTTCTCGTTCCTCAATGGCTTGAAAATGCTACCACGTTGAAAGTATGAGGTACAGTTTATTTTAATAAATTTCATATATCAATCATTTTACTGTTAAAATACGTATTGTAAACCAAAATTTTTTTTAATTTAGTCTTGCTCTTCCCTTCTCAAGATATTGTAAATTTTAGTCATATTTTAGTATAATGAAAGGAAAATAGTTATATTATTCACCGAACTTCACGCGATGGCAAGTTTCTTGATTTGAAATGGAATGTCAGTTATGATATCTAATTAAAAAATTGTGCCCCAATTTACAGATTTTTAAGATATTCGGATTCAAACTGCAACGCACGATTTTTCTGGCATTTCCAGCTATCTGACAAAGAAATGTTTTTAATAAAAATTTAATTTCATCGAACGGTCAACAAATGGCGATAATAGAAACAGTTTGTTTTCATAGTTAAACCAAGGTCACCTCCATTTTTTTCAGATTATATTATAGGGGCCATCAAAACGAATCCAAAAGTATAACATCATATTTTTGTAAATAACAAAGAATGAAATAAAAAAGAATGAAATTCCTCCAGAGCTTCCCAAAATGCTATCGGATACTCAAGACATAAAGGTGAGCTTACAGAGCATAAGTGTTGACTCGAAGAATGGCTGGGTTTCAGAACCGAGCGCACCCCTTTTTCAAGTCGAGTTCGCTCTCGGTCACGACGGAACGAGGAGACTCGCACCGGCGACGAAGTGATGAGGATAGAGAAATCCCTTTTTCGAATCAAACTCAGGCGTCGTTCTTTGAATCGACACTGTAAGATTGTCCTTATATCGAAACAGTACTGTACTTCATTGGGTTCATGAGACTAAAATAACATTTTTTTATTTGGAATACCATTTACAATTTTCCCTTTCTATATTATTAGTTTTAATAACTTATTTCAATTTTACGATTTACATTATATAGGGATGCTGAATTTTTCATGAAAAACGGAAAAATTGATATTTTCAAAATAGTGAATGTTAACACGTTTTAAAATCGAGTCCACTAGATAAAATTAGGCATTTTGATTATACAATTTGAAATGATTATCAAAAATTCATCAGTTCCTACAAAAATCGATTTAAAAATAATGTGCTGCCATTTTTAATATTACAGTTTTTTATTTATTTATTTATCTAACGGGGGGTGTCACCCTTTGATATAATTAAAATAATGAGAAGTGAATGTATAATATAAACAAAATAAATAAGTTAGATATGAAGATAGCATTAGACTAAATAGATCTAGAAGAAGAAGATTCGTGGAATAGCCGCTAACTTCTGAGAGTCCTGAGCGGAGCATTAAACTGAATTAGACCTAAAACATCGGGACATTCGATGCAATGATTTAGACTCTTATAGATAAATATTGAATCAAATCCCTGTCTTCCTTGAGCAAGGGTAGGAAGCTTAAGAAAATTTAGAATTGGATCATAATTATGGCAAGTTTTCGGAATAGGCTCATGAATTTTACAAGAGACAAAACGTAAAAACTTGTGCTGAATTGTTTTAATAAAACATTTGAGTTCAGCAAACCCAAAACATAAGAATTAAGAATACCAATTTTCATGGAAATCGAATGAAGTTATAAGTTTCGTCCAATACAAATATGATCTATTAAATCTACTGCATTCGTTTTTCATATTTGTGTGTCGTATGTGTTGGACGCCGCGTTCAGTCGCAACGACTGGCAGTCATAGCGAAAACGCACCTTTTAGTCTAAAACGAATCGCGGAGCGAGAATTTACAGGGAGCGCATCCGTTGCTTGAAATTCCTGGTCGATCTTCTCCGACGTTTCGTTGCCTTTTTCCTTGCCTCACGACCCTCTTCGCCTCCTCACGCTTTCATCCGTCTTCGCGGAGCTTTTGCCGCATTCTCTCGCCTCCTTCACGGACGTAGAAACGCGGACTCCGTGTCTCCGTCTATTTATTACGTTACACGCGGGATCGGTCCGTCCTCGTTCTCGGATGCCCCGAGAGATGCTTCTCCCTTAATCCTTTTCTTGCTTCGTCTCCCTTTTTACGTGCTTAATTTTTTCCTCATTCTATACGCCTTTCGTTCTTGGAAAGGTACTCTCGTTCCATTTCTGTATACATTATTCAGAACCATATAGAGAGGAACGGCTCGTGACGGGCTAACTGTCGCGCCACCGGAAGTTAGTTCAAACGAGACCTGAGTGGCTGGCGGATCGTCGCGTCTCCACGGATACCACCGTTTGCTGATTTTCGCCGCGGCTTTCCCCAATTCGCCGCCCCTCCAGTATCGTGGCCATCGCTGTTTCGTTGCCTCCTGAGAAGAATCTCAACTTGGTGTCATTTTTCTAATAACAATTTGATACTGCCAATAAGAATAATAATTGCACTTTACTGGAGCTGTTCGACTGCCGTGAACCGGGGTTACTTTGCATCGAATAGTTTAAAATAGCTGGGATTATTCACATTTTGTTTTTTGGTCTGGAACGAAGCTATGTAAACCATAATCGGCATGAAATGAGTTATCTAATGTGTATTGATGTTGATAGTGATATGAAAGGGACAATTTTTGAAGCGTCCATTTCTTTCTATTCTTATATCTATAGATATTTAAAACGTAAATCTATTAATAGAAAATATATTTGAGCCCCTCAATTGACAAGTGAAGTAAATTCCTCTGCTTAGTATTAAGAAAATTAGACTTTTCTATAATACTTTATAAAAATGAAGAACAGAATGTAGTTTTGTTGCAAGGAGATACAAAAAAAATAGTAAAATAGTAAATAGCAAGCAAAAAAAAATTATAATTATTGTAACATAATTAAAAGAAAACCTACATTTCTTTCAATAGTAAACTAATTCATATTATTAATAATAAACTGGAGTCATTGTTTCACATTATTATGTAACGATTTTACTTATGGTGCAAATGACTAAATAGTTTTTTATTGAAATAAAAGAAAATGTATACAAATTAAATTTACAGATAATTTAATTACTCATAATACTGTTTATTTTTGTAGTAGACTCGTTTTTTGTAATTTTGGACTTACGTCATTTGTCAATTAAGTGACTCAGTTATTAGTCTTCAATAAAAGTAAATGTATTACAAACTGATCAATCATAGCGGAAACTAACAAAATTTGCGATTTTTGAATAAGCCGAATATGTCCCTTTTTTTAATAAAAATAAACTTACAAATATACAGTATACAGTAGAACCTCGATTATCCAGCTCCCAATTATTTCAAATTTGTTTTAACTAGAGTCTCAATGATTAAATGCATTAGGTGTCAGAGTGCAGTGGGACTTCGAGTACAACTTGAATCATGCTTTAATAATTTTCAATTAATTATTAATATTGTGTCGGATAATCGAAGCTCTACTGTAATTATACTAATTGTAATTCTAAACTTCAATACTACAAAACATTAGAATCTATGACCAAATTAACTCTTTATACTGTAAATCATCAATATTTTGATAAAGTAGTATAGCTTATCTTTAATGCTTTATGAGCTTATGGATGAAAAAGTAAAAATTTTTATAGAGCTTGTGTCAAGAATTGAAATATTACTGTTATAGTTATGAAACGTATCCACGGTTCAAAACTTATTCGATGTTGTCCCATTCTAGACCTTAGATGAGTATAATATAAAATAATCCTAAAACATAGAAAATAATCAATCAAGCACACGTGCTAAATATTTTCCTTAGAGTTGAATGTAGGCACTGTTAATGATATAACACTTTAAAATTGAGTGCATAACTTTGTCCCATAAAACGACATAGAAAATCGAAGAAACTTTTACTCTCATTCGAAAAATTGCAACCGGCGATTACTATTCCATTAAGAGTGAGACTGCAATGATGTTTTAATGCGAATAGCGAATATTCGTGCACGAATGCGTGGAGCCGGTGTAAGCAATGCGATTTGTTCCATTCAAAACCTATCCTTTCCATAGCACCACACACATTATTCTATTTTATTGCAAAGTTAACCCAGTAGCTAGGATACTTTGCAGCATCACAATTTTGGTATTAGAAGCTACTTATAAATGTCTAAATTTATTACTAGACTACGGATGTTTATACATTCACGACGATTTAAATATTCTAACATGCATGAAGATATGCATAGATGCAAAAATACATGAAATATCGCAAATAAAATACATTTTATAATATTTAAAAGGTCAAAAATAGGAGAGGAATTAAGGGAATAGATTGATGGTTTGGGGGAGGGAAGGGAACTGGAGGAAGAAATAGAAAGGATGCTACAAGGGGAATTGAACGTAAAGGCATGTGAATATACTAAAGCGTATGAGAAGGAAATTTCTACTTCTAAATGATTGTCTGCGATTACTTAGAATTCATACACTTTAAAATGTATCGAAAGTGCGATCGGAATAACTAAAATAAGCAAAAAAAGACATGAAAATGTATGTGATAGTACTATTATATCCAAAAACATTTATTTATGTATGGATGGAGCAATAAATTTATTATAATATTTTAAAGGTTAAAGACACTTTTATTTAAGTTGGTTTTCTTTTTCTATGCGCTTGAAAATGTGAATTTGCATAAACATCCGCAGTCTATTTGTTACATATGAATCTAACAATCGTAAAGAAAAAGTAATTATTAGGATTGGTATTTGTCCGGTTGCCCAACAAATGTAAAAGGTTGATCACCGACGTTTCTTGCTTTACTTTCTTGGAGCTGTTCTCCGCCGACCACAAGTTTCTTTGGCGGTCGTATTTGGCAATCTTGCGAACCAGCATGAAAGTCATTTCCGTGTTAACTCTTTCGCGGAATATCCATCTGCCGCGCGATGCACTTCGGCCGCAGGTTCCACTGAAATCTCTCGATACGCTCGAAACGCAGAGCGGGCAAGGATTGGATGGCGAACGTGATCGGAATACAGTCGATTTCGCGCGGCAGATTTATTCCCCGTGGCTTTTAAGAGGCTCATCCGTTCTTTAAAAGATACTCTTTCATCCGTATCATGGAGGTACACACGCGAAAGGACAAACGGCGTATTGTAGTGTGGGTGCCGGTGTTCGACATGCGTGTCGTGTTCTTCGGTGTCGTTCTTTCTCCTCGGCCTCTCTTCTTTCTTCGCGCGTGGTCCTGTCTGGAATATCTACGTAAGGGAATACGTTGCCCCGCCACGAACACGGAGCCGCACATTGCTGGCTGATCGCTCCATCCTCGCGGAGATTCGAAGCAATATATTATAAAAATTAATATATCGATTAAAGCGGCCCGAAGAACTGGCCATTCTTCTGCATCACTTGCGGATGTTAAATCGTTTGTTCGTTCAATATACCATTCAGCAGCCTTTCCAGTACATAGTCTATCATAGTATATAAGAGTTCTTCTTTTTGAACAGAATTAATTTTCATCCATCGATCTACATGTTTGCACCAAATGTTTAAAGAAATACTTGCGCTTTCTGGATCAAATGGTTTCCGCAATGTTTCTAGTTTGCTTTTAAAATAATTGATTCCCGATAGGGTAACGTATACAGTTGTTGACCCACCTATACAATGATTGACCCTTTCAAAAAAAGTAAAAAATATAGTATAATCCTTTTCTGATATAGTAAAATATTAATTGTATT
Organism: Perdita meconis; assembly: GCA_030770465.2. NCBI lineage: Eukaryota > Metazoa > Arthropoda > Insecta > Hymenoptera > Andrenidae > Perdita > Perdita meconis. Next base: position 8,561,625 of record JASKOS020000007.1, read on the forward strand.
CGAAACAAGAATATTTGGATCATTGAAATACATATATATTTTTTATTATGTAAGAAAAGGATTATACTATATTTTTTACTTTTCTTGAAAGGGTCAATCATTGTATAGAGGGGTCAATAACTGTATACTTTACCCTACTGTTGGTGCGGAATTAGAAGTAGAGGGTCCATTACTGCGTTCCAACAAACCAAGCAATTGCGAAAATAAATAATTTGGATCCATCGGTTTGTCGCTATCAAAAATACCACTATTTGTTTTGGAAACTACTTCTGATACACTCATTTTAAGTAATTCGTATCCCACTTCTGATGTTGAATACGTCAAATGAGACAACGGCTTTATGGTTTTAATTATTCTTTATAATATGGTCTTTATATGATTACACGACTTTACGATACAGATCACGGAATTCTAATGGCGTCTCGTCTCTTCGCCTTGACAATGACATGTCTTGAAAAACAATGACATCTAGTTCTTATATATGGTGTCCAAATTGAATAACATCAAGCGCCGACACTTACATCTTTATCGATGCGTTAATTGCTCGGAGTGTTTTTGAGAAACCTCAAATTCCTTCCACTGCTCCGGAATAGTTTCTCCGTTTGTCTTCTTCGACGCGAATTCTTCCACCTTTCGAATGCCACTTTTCTTTCCGCGAACCGCGCGTCGCAATCTGCGAGTACGCAACTATCGGGACCCTCTTCTCGATTACACGGGATCATAATCCGATACGAGGGCGACGATCGGCGTATCGAAAACGAAGGGAACCAAAATTCTGGTTTCGTTAGAACAGCCGCCTCTCTGATCCTCGGAACGGTGGAAGTCGCAAGGATTTCAGGAGCAGGACAGAGCCCCGTTGTGCGTATCTCGGACCCGATGGCCCCGAAAACCGGTTCCACATGGATTTCACGTGACAAGCGTTTCTCCTTTTTCGGAGATCCAAAGGAATACGACTTCCCGGCTATATACACGCATCTACATGCATAAGCTGTATCGCATTATGATTACGGCCATTATCGTCCGTGCCGTAAACAGCAATTATAAGCGACCGGTTCAGATGTATTTAATACCTTGGACGTTGCACATTCTTCGTCAGAAATGCGTTTGCTTCGCGACACTCGCGCGTTGTGGTATTCGTCCCGAAATCTTTCGTTTTCGTCTCTTTTAAATTTCAATATTAATTGTTAATTGTACTTTTGTCAATCAATTCCGCGAGATATTTTAAAAAGGAGACTCTGAAAGTACCTTCTATCTATATACAATCAGCGTAATTTCCGTAATTCCTTCGATATATCGAACAATTTGTAAAAACTAAATAGGTTCTGAGTACAATCGTAATATTACTTTGTTTATAAGGACAACAGAAAGCTTTAGGGTTCCTTATTCGAATTTTTCTTTCTTATTAGAGCAATGATTTGGGAAATATGAAATTTTATTTAAAAGAATGTGTGAAATTTCCATAGTTCCACTACATGCAGTGCTTTATTTACAGTTATTCACACGATTTTAACAAAATATTTGATATATTAATAATGCATGGGTAATACCATTCATGGGTAGAACTAACTTTTGTATTGTTGTATCTTCTATGCTGGCCCACGCTTGTTTTATACTATCTTCTATTTCTTTAATCGTCGAATATTGTTTCCCGTTTTCATACAGTGTGTCCACCGAAATCCTGGACAGTCGATTATTTCCTAATCTATTAAGGATACGAAAAAAATGGTTACATGAAATGGAATGGCAAAAGGGGGCAGATTTATTGGGTGTTCGGTTTTTTAAATGGGATTATATATTTTTTGTCCGATCAATTGATACTGCGTTTCAAGACGAATTCAGTAACCATTAATGTGTATACCTTTTTTCAAATGGTTTTTGAATTCGTCTTGAAACGCACTATCAATTGATCAGACAAAAAATATTATAATCCCATTTCAAAAATCGAACACCCAATAAATCTGCCCCCTTTAGTCATTCAATTACATGTAAACATTTTTTTCGTATCTTTAATAGATCAGGAAATAATTGACTGTCCAGGATTTTGGCGGACACACCGCGTATACAGTGTTGACTCGAAGAACGGCTAAGTTTCAGAACCGAGCGCAGCCCTTTTTCGAGTCGGGTTAGAACTCGGGCACGACGGAACGAGGAGACTCGCATCGGCGAAGAAGTGGCGAGGACAGACAAATCCCTTTTTCGAATCAAACGCAGGCGTCGTTCTTTGAGTCAACACTGTAAGATTGTGCTTATATCGGAACAGTACTGTACCTTGCGAGCTAGTATTCCCCAAAGATTTTCGATGGGATTAAGGTCCGGTGAACGAGCAGGCCAATGGAATGATTGGATATCTTTTCCTTAGAACCATTCTTTTGTTAAATTAGAATTATGAATAGCTACGTTATCTTGTTGAAAAATCACATGTTCTGAGTCTCGTTCCTCTATAAATGGAATCAAAACATCTTCCAGAAACTCTACATAGTTTTTAGAATTCATCCTGGTTGATATCCAACATATTGGTGCTTTTGCTTTATAACAAAACTCAGACCAAATCATAACTGTTTCGTCACCAAAATTACAACTCATATAGTTACATGTCGTGGTTAAGGTGGTAAAACTATCTGGGACGTCTAAATTGAACTTTTTTTCGTCCGAGAATATGACGTTTTTCCATTCTTGGTTCCGCGACATGTAACTTTGTCCATAAGATGAACTATGGAAATTTCGCACATTTTCTAAAATAAAATTTTATATTTCCCGAATCATTACTCTAATAAAGAAGAAAAATTCGATTAAGGAACCCTAAAGCGTTCTGTTGTCTTTATAATCGAAGTAATATTACGATTGTAAATTTCACTAACTGTATTGAGTTGGAACAAAAGTTCGTAGCGTTGTTCAAAGGTGCCATTTGAACACATGAATTTGAATCTCGAAAGTTTGAAACTTGAAGACTTGAAAATTTGAAGTTTGAAACTTAGAAACTGGAAACTTGAAATTTCAATCTTTGAGACTTGAAATTCTGAAAGTGTGAATCTATATCTGTATATAGTTACAAATTTGAAGCTTTCAAGTTTTCGAGCTTTAAAGATTGAAATTTCAAGTTTCAACTTTTCAAGTTCGAACGATTTAGTTTACCACTATTGACTAATGATTCAAATTGCAATTTGTGTATTTTTCAATGGTGATTTTTATCATAAAAACACATTTGCAAAAATTCTATTTCATTAAAAAGATATGAAAATTCTTGATTTTTTTTACATAGATACCATTTTTGTAAATTTGTTTATATGATAAACATCGCCATTAAAAATCGCACAAATTGCAATTTAAATCAGTAGTCTAGCTCTAATAGTTGAGACATTGGATAAAATATGCTTTTTATTCCCAACTTTGAGGGCGATGTTCACCCCTTCAACATGGATGATGGCCGATGTACAAAAATACGTGTCAAATATTTTATCTAGAGTTCTATAGTGCATCAAAATCGGTGTGTATGGATTGTGGGTAATGTCCCATGTACGAAAGTGTCCAGTAACTTATGTACATCTTTCTTAGACTGCATTCAATAACTGTTACTAATTATTCAATGCAAACCAACAGGATCTTCCCATTAATAAATAAATAAATTCCTTTGAAGCAGATTTCTGGTTCTTTTTGAGTCACGAAAAAACCCCAAAGATAAAAACAGGAGGCGTAAAAGCATTTCCGTGGCAAAAGTTGTAAGTATTCGCGCTACGATTCGACTTCCTCGATTTCTGCTCGGCTGGCTCCGGATTGATCACAATTCCATATCGCACGCAAGATGGGCGAAGCGAGCAGGGCGCTTTGACGCGACAAAGAGCGGCGCGGTCGTGAAAACAAAAAATGACAAGCTCGTAAAAGCCGCTCGCGAATCCCACCCTTCGCTGGTTGGCCCGACGACGCGCGATTGTTCAAGGACGCGGCTGTTAACGTTCAAGGTCAACGTCGTCCAGATCCCGGGTTGTTAATGCCGTCTGACGCGAGAGGGCAACGACCGGATTGCTTCAAGGTCAACGGCCGTCTCGTCTGGGTCAATGGCCCCGAGTCTCAAGGCCAACGTCCGGATTATTTGAGGTCAAGCCAAGGAAACCGCAAGACGCGAACAAGGAATATATCTATGCGCGCTACCGGACTCGCGGATCGATGGATCGCGGCGCAAGCACCGGCGTTGGAAGGCAGAAGAGACGGTCGATTTGACCGAGTACGGAGCTGACGCAATTTTCGAGAGAAGAATAATTTCAATAGCGTCGCTGGTTTCGCGAAGAGAACGACGAGATACACGAAATATTAAGGAACAATGATTTTCGGCGATCGCCTCTCGAAATCCGGAAGATCCGTTGTCCGGTGTCAAGAGATAAGAGAACGAAGGCAGAAAAAAAATGAAGAGACATCGACAGGGTCAAAGGTGACGGGAAATTCGTAGGAAGAAGTTTAAAGCGCGGACCAAGAGACGAAGACGAAGGTAAGGCGAGAACGAGACCGAGGAAAAAGAAGCGTAGAGGGAGCGGGGAGAGCGAGAGAAGAAGAGGAGGAAATAATAACGACCCCGACGTCGCAGTGCCGCAGAAAGGTTGACGACCCGATGCCAGGCGACGCCCTCCCCTACTCCGTCCTCCTCTGCAACCACCATCCCCCTTTTGCAGTTACCACCACCGTCGTCGGCATCCCCCACTCGACTGAAAACCACCCACCTGGTACTGCAAGTCGTAAGCGCATAGCGTACGTACGCCAGTGCCACCCACCCCCGTCATCCCTCTCTCTACGTCGCCGCCGCCGCCGCCGCCACCACCACCACCGGCATCACCCCACGACCGTCTGGCCAGGGTCGGGGTCATTGAACGTCTATAAAGATTTTGACTCCGCGTTACTGGTGCTGGTGCTGGTGCTGCTGTGTGCCGCCACTGCGGATGCAGGAAACGTCGACCTCCGTGGGGTACGCCCTTTTGTAAGGTGTGTAACGTAATCTGCTGCCCGGCTAAGGACACGCTAAGCCCTTTTCTTCCGATTCGAGCGTATCGATCGATCCCACCAATTATCGAATTCGAACGTCCAAGCGCGTCGCGGCGACAAGGTTGTCGGAGGAACCGGAGAATCGTTTCGTGGAATCTCTCAACACCTTTCGAATTAAACAAATTTTCGACGAGGAACATTTAACGTGATTTGCGTAATTGTTGAGAACGAACGAAATGTCAGTAACGGGAAAACGTCAAAAATGGAACTATGCGTGAGGTAAATGCTCTATGGGCAACGGTTAAAATATAACAAAGGCGTTGTTGAAACTGCTTGAAAATAACTGAAAGTAATCAAGTAAATGCATTGTTATTTTCATATGGTTCTAACACCTTTCAATGCTATTTTACAGCATTTCAAATTCAAAATGTCCACGAATTGGCATTGTACAGTACTGGGATTATTTACCTTGCGACGATTTGGAATTTGTGAATGAAGATTCGAATGTACATTGAAAATTTGTAGTCCTTTCAGAGAGAATAACACAATTTTAATAAACGTTTGTATGCGGAAAAACGATATCATCATGCTAGAAACAATTTAACATTTGCTATGTTCTTCTTAAAAGCTTTAATTTGTGGAAACATTAATTATTAAGGCCTTGTTCTATTGTAATAACGTGTGACACTCATGATACGAATGATTTCTCAATTATTAGAATGAAGAAAAAGAAAAGTTGAAAGAGTTTCCAATAACTGCAAATCTACTACAGTATTGTCTCATCTTATGCAATTAAGGATGAACTTCAGTAACAATCTTAGCCAAAAGTTAATCAGTTTTCAAGATATTAATTAGACTCCTCGTTGTGGTGAAAATCAGTCAGAAATATTGATCTCTGTCATAAAATTGTTTGTTTGAAGTTGGAATGTACTTGAAATGCAATTAGCAACTTCACTCCCAATTTTGTAATATATTTCTCAATATCGCGTTTCAAAAAAGATTTGAAAGATCATGAAAACGCGTCATCATAAATGTAGATGATGAAATTTTTACAACAAACGTAGATATTTATATTTTTCATAAAATTAGAACAGTCATTTAAGAAAATAAAATTGAGAATCGGGTCAAATAAACCAGAAGAGCAGAGTTAAATGATTAGCGTTCAACATCGAAAAGCGAAGAAGTAAGAAGGTAAAGCCTGGGGTGGATGGCTGAGTTAGGGCTGAAGAAAATTTTCGTCACCCGCCCATGAAAGCGGGCGGGTGGGTGTGGATCGACGCGTCTTGCCAGGGTCAGAGGTCATTGAACGGCGGTAAAGATTTCGACTCGGACGATACTGTTCCGCAGTAAATAGGCGTGCGTAGCGCTCTCCCAGCGACCTCCTGGGCGACCAGACCGCCGAGCACTCGGCCAAACAGGGGTCGGAGATGCGAGACACCCTTGCTTCGAGTAATCCCCACACGTACCACGAATGCTATTACGGCTTCGGTAAACCGCAAAATAAAATTAAAAATACCCATTCTCGAATATGTATTAGGTCATCGAGTAACGCGACTTTACCGCAGGACTGTGTATCGAAGTAATAAAACTAGATATCTATTCATTAAGCATAAATAATTCATGAAAATTAAGCATTCTAACGATGAACTTCGGTAGCATTAAAAATGGGTGAAAATCTTTGAAAATTGGAGGAATGAATTTTTATGCAATAGTAAAACCCCACGCAAAAGTTTAAAAAAAATTGATTAGGTAGCTTTAAATATATATAACTTTTACATTAACATGTTTCATATGGGGAAAATGTACTGTTATAAATACATTATAAGTTTATTATAAGTATATTATAATTACAAAATTAGGGGGGAAATAATGTGTTTAAGTTTATGAAATTTTGTGCAGAAAAAGATCTAACGCTAAACAAAATTGGCAGAAAAATTCTAGACAATTGATTTGTTCGTTCTTGTCAAAAATAAACTTCAGTAACTTTTAAAATAAGCGAAAATTTTTTTAAATTGGAGGAATGAATCCTTACACGATAGTAAAACCCCACGCAAAATGTTAGAAAAACTGATTTGATGGTTTTTAAATTGTGTATTAAGAGTGAAGTTTCTAACCGTTGCATTTCAAGTACTTATATGCATTCCAACAAATAAGTTTATGGCAAAAGATTAAGATTTCTGACTGGTTTTGATCACAAGAAGAAGCCTTATTAATATCTTGGAAATTGATTAAATAACAATTGATTTTGGCTAAGATTGTTACTGAAATTGCTACCTTCTTTTGTCTAATGCTAATATAAAATCAAAGACTCCTTCTATTTACAGTAGATCCTTGATTAATCGGCTCTTAATTATTTTCTGTGTCTACTATCCTCATTCTTAATTATTCGATGCACCAGCAACGAGAATACAGTAAATCTTTGAGTAAACTTTGAACTTTAAGTCAATGATGGTGTAATAAAAATATAAAAATTCTCCATCAAGGAAATGCATCAGTTTTGACTTCAATATTAAGCCAATTAATCGAAGTTTTATTGTATTTTGTATTAGACAAACGGTGAGTGTTTTTGTAAAGTTAGAATCCTTTTACCGCAGGCAGCTGCTACGTCGAATTCTCCTCATGTGTTTCATAGACAAATTGTGCGCAAAGAGATAGATTATTGTTGCACCATGTATTAAACAATATTAATAATGTCTGCAAGGGATCACATGGGAGACGCCTACCCGCGTAAATGTGGCTCCCGTTTACGCAAGTGGTAACCGACACAAAAGTACAACCAGACACCATCGTTTGCGCACAGTCGTGCACGTACAAGCACGTGCTTCGCATTAATATCTCTCTGGATAGCTTGCCGCAACCGTGCCAATAAGGAACGCTTCAAGAACCTTTCTTTTGTATCTTGCTTGATTTTATTTTCCAATGACGTCTGGGCAACGGGCAACGAGCTACGCGACTGTTTCCCCTCGGAAAAATTACTCTTCTATATTTTTCCTTCTGTTACGGAGTTTCCTTCATCTTTGAGACATTCCATTTACAAGTTGCTACGTGAAAATATAACGAGACGCGACTGACAGTTTTTAAATATTTTTTCTTTGTAAGAAAACTGTATCTTTCGCTCAGAATTTTCGTTTAAAAATATATTAAATCAGAGGCACATCCAATCCTCAAGGCAGAGTTGGGCAAGCTGTAAGCTGATTACAAATCGTAATTAAAGTGTAATTATTAATTCAATTACATATTATTTTTTGTAATCGTTAATCTTTATTTATTATACAGTCAAATTATAGTTTGTAACAACTAATAGTTACAAAAAATAACTCGTGATTGAATCAACAATTACACTCACTTTAATCGGAATTTGTGATTTGTAATTAGATTACATTTTGCCCAACTCTGCCTCAAGGTTGAGGCTTTCGGGTGTAATCCGTGTCCTAAAGGAACAAGTTTTCCAGCATTTCACAAGCATTGCAGATAGCTTTATCAGCAGGTCAATTGACACGCTGGTATTTTGGTATTCATTAAAAAAAAAAAAAAAAAAAAAAAAAAAAAAAAAAAAAAAAAGACATCAGTAGACTGCGAAGTTTTATGCATTTATGGCAATTCTAAAGATACAAAAATCTACACAGCTACGTGTTAGAATATACAAAATATTGAAACTGTAATACAAGTTACAATATTTCGCGAGTAAGACATTGTTATCCAAGCTTCAATCCTTCATTCGTGTTTGTAAAAATTTGATTTTGCATAAAAATCCGGCAGTATACGTATTATCAGTGTGTCACTTAACTCTCTAATGAAGCTATAATACTTGCGAATACTTACTGCAATACTTGCGAAACGTTAGGAAACTTCTTTTTTAAGTACACGGTTTACAATTGAAGGTTTCCACGGTGAGAACTGTATGAATCAGTACCTTTCTATTACAGTAATTTCAGCTATAGTTTCTTCTTTTTAGGATGTAAAATAAAGAACTGAACTCACCTTGCTGAAATAGCCGACCGTGTGACAGCCCTCGGAATCACCGATCGTCATCACGTAGAAAAGAAAAGGTTCCACGTCGTAGTACAACGTTTTGTGGTCCAAGAAAAATTTTGCCAGTAAACAGAGATTCTGACAGTACTGTTTGTAGCGCTTTCCATCCACTTCCCATACACCTATTTTGTCTTTCCTAAGTAGAAACAAAGTGTACGAGATGTGAAGTTTTATACAACTAACAAGGGGAGGACAAGACCTTCCCCCTTCGTTTTCTTTTATAATTTGCGAGTTTGCAAAAGAGACGAACTGATTTGAATAATAAGCAATTTCTTTAATTTTAATTCTTTTCTTTCGTGTTTTTTTTAAGTAGAGGAGATCTATTATGATATATTATGTTTCTAACCACGTACTACAAACTCACAAAATATGAAAGAAAACGAAGGGAGAAGGTCTTGTCCTCCCCTCATAAGTTTCACTTACGGTACAATAAATATATATACGAACCTGTACACTTCGTGGCCCGGCGGATGCCTCCATAAGCACTTCTCTCGATGCCTCCTCAGGACTTGACGACTTTTCGCGTACCTCAAACAGTACTCGCACAAATAGAGTTTCGGCGCGCGACTGAACTCTTCAGGGTAAGGGCTTTGATACCACACCTCCATTTCCCATTTTCCCATTTCAATAACACGGGTACCTCCGCCGTTTCTCCCTTCTCCATCGTAGTAGAATTCCTTCAACTCCTTTTCCTTCGTAAGCAAACAATGCGTTTTAAATAATATCGCAAAACGAAAAATACAGCGCAATTTTCAACCTACAATTTTCTCGCTAGCGATCGCCTGCGCCTCCATGAACAACTTCAAATCGTAATCCGGCGTCAAATTCGTCAATCGCGGTTGTCGATCTTTTTCGTGTCCGTGGAGCTCGCTGCTGCTATCGCTCTCGTTGCCATCGCCAGCGTTTCCTTTCCACTTGCTTCTCATTTCTCTCACTTTAAGCTGATGGTTACGTTGCTCCGTCGTTTGATGCACTCCTTTCGGAGACTTTTTGCCTAGGGATGCTGTAGCTTTCTTTCGCTCGTCCTCGCGTTTCTTTCGTTCCTTGTGGAACTCGCTGCAACGGGAAAATTCATCGGTATTTTTTCATCGAACACGATACGATATTATACAGGATATCTCAGGATAACTGTCGTTTAGTATAACTCTTAAACAATAGATGATGCGACAAAAATGTAACGAAACTTTTAATACCATTTTTTGTTTAGAATGTCACTGTGGAGAAAAGATTGAGATATCGAGGTCTCATCGTATGTTTTTTTTTTTTAAATGGATATTGTATATTGATGGATATTGAATAATGTATTTTTGTTTGAATATTTTGAAAGTACAGAAAAAAAAGGTTCAGTAGACGTCTTTGAAATGACTTTGAGGTGATTGAAGTTCGCAAAGACGAAACATAGGGCAGGAATAGTTCTGTGCAATACTAAACTTTGTAAGGTATAATATAGACGGAATATTTCAGCAAGATTTCAGAAATATTGCTACAATATTCTTATGCCTGCTATGTCCGTTTTTTGCCTAATTGAACCTTATAGTACTAATTTCGATGATTAAGACATTGGAAACAGATAGGGTGAAAGCACTGAGCCAAGAATAATTGCTGTTTTTACTCCACTATAAACCTCTTGTCTTTTATTTACAAATCATTATATTTAAAAGCATTTATTATCTTTTACTTTCGAAACCCGCGTTTTGTTGTATTTTAAAGTTGAAGACTTAAAATATAATATGAAATTACCATTTAACAAACATTTCATTTAAATGCTCGCTTTTTTTTGAGCTAAACAAAATAAGAGTAGTCGACAACTAAAGGATTGTCAACGTTTAGTGCCATCACCCCATACGAGAAATAAATAATCGTAGTATAATGTAAATGTAGTATGCATTTAATGAAGTATGAATGCGGTTTCTATTTTATAGTGTTTTGTCCGAGTTTATGTTCCCAGTTTGAAAATGCCGAGCTCCTAACAGTGTCGAAAATCTTGTCTGTTTGAAATTGTTCGGTGTCGTGAATTTACTGTTGTTGTGTTATGTATTGTATTTGTGTTGTATTGCTTAATTATTCGTAAAACTGTCCCACATAATATACCAAACTTTCATTACAATGTTGGCATAATATTGCATATTTGACCTTCGCGATGCAATATTACGGTAAGGATCCACAATATTCCTACTCAATATCGCAGGAATATTACTGCAACATGAGTATCGCAATGTTCATGTAATATTTCTTACTGTTCGGTTTATCGCGAGTTACCCTGTATACGATGCAAAAAGGAAGAGTAACTTACACGCAAGCTTGCGGCGTTGTGTTGTGATACAAGGGACAAGACTCCAGAGTAAAGTGCGAGTCCAATTTTCCTGAAAGATGACCTCGAGAGTCGCAAGTTGGTGCTAGAGGACATTCTCTCTTCTTGGTGACGCGCGCACGAGCGTAACTCCCTTGGCCAGCCCTTCCTCCAGTGGTGCTGGAGGTGGTGCTATTCAGCGGTACCCTGTTGGTACCGGAAGCGTGTCTGGCAGCGGTACTAGGCCCGGCGCGTTTTACCGGCGATTTGCTGGTACTCCTCTTGCTCTCGGCTACTCTCGATAAATCACACCGGATCAGCGGAATTTGCAGGATACGCTTACACGCTACCGTTTCCGTACCTGAGAACCATACTGCCGCCGTAAGCAAAAAGACTGTATCTGCATCTTAGGACACCTTGGACACATGCTTTTTTGTATACAAAATGTTTTTTGTCCCATCGACCACTGGATTCCTACGGGCCACATAATATACATGTCCAATTCATCCATCCAGAACCGCAAATACTGCTTTTTTGTGTTAAGGAGACAGCATAGAGTCCTAAATCCATCGCCTGCTGAACATTTTCTCTACCGGCCTCTTTTTCAACGTTATTCATGCTACGCCAAATTTTTCTTTCAATTTTTTTTTAACTATTAAACATGTTTAAAGGCATCTACTACGGGAAAACGGTGCTGCTACCAATTACAATTTACATTCGCGTCGAGACGGATAAGTGGAATCGTAACGAAGGGTCGATAGGAAATACTATTGAACTCATTAGAAAACAGAAACAAAATCAAATCAGTTAGTTTACTCAATTGCTATCGGCAACTTAGTTTCAGTGTTGGGCTAATTTTTATTTAAATAAACAAATACTAAATAAGAAATGAAAGTATAATTTTCTTATTTGCAAATGACATTATTTCTTATTTCTCTCTGTTCGGTGCGCGAACAAATTAAGACAAAAAACAAATAATAAATACTGTTTTAATTTGTACTATAAAAAAATCGCGATATTAATATTTTTTGCATTACGTCCAAAAAACATCGGTAAAATTTATACAACGTGTGAATGAAATCGAGCAGATAAAGAAAATGTCCAAATATGCTTTCATCACGTAATATTATTTGCAATTTTAATAACCTAGTTAATAATAAATAATAATAAAACTTGTATTTGTAAATAACAAATAATTTCTATCATTTCAAATCATTCGTTTAGATTTATTCAAATAATAAATTTTGTTCGTTTGAACCTTTAGATAATTAATAAGTTGTAATTTAAATAATCATCTAAATAAAAATTGATTTAAATAATGCCCAACACTGCTTAGTTTCACTCAAAAAACTGAAGAGGATAGTAAAGGAGAGAATCATAGTACGAGCATAAGTCAACAAATACAAATTAAACATAACATAAACATATCACCAAATAAAACAAAGTTACCAAAAGATTGAACAGCGGTCGTTTAGGAAGGACTAAATACTTGAAATAATAGAAAACTCAATGCATAAAAGGATGGAGAAAGTTGCAATTAGTAATGGAACGTTCCACGTTACGACGAACTTCAATCGCTATAATACATTCGTACCTGCATCGGATTCTGAATCGCTGGCTGCTTTTGTTTGAAGTTGAAGTAATTTGCTTCCCTTCCTTGTCTGTAATTTTCTTTTGCCTTTAGTTGCTGCCTTCGAAGTGCCAGTTTCTCCATGGTCATCTATTTCCTTCTCACTCGCGGACGCATCGGCTTCATCTTCGCTCTTTACTGTATCTAAAGACAGAGGAACGTTTTGATAAACGTTGCTCTGCAATTGCGTAAAACGTTTTTCAAATATTCAATTTACTTTGTCGTTTTGTACATTTCTGTGATTTCACGGGTGCAACCGTCGCTGACGGTCGTTTTGGTGGAGTATTAATGGTAGAACTTATTGCTGTACTTGGTTGAGTATCTTTTTTCTTTAACTGAGGTTGCGGACTAGCGACGCTTTCCGACGATTCGGAATCCGTGCTGCTGTCCGACGAACCTGAGGAACCAGATCCCGCAGAGCAACTCTTCGAACTTGCAGAACTGTCCGATTTTTGCGATTGAGCAGCTTTTGTTAACAAACCTGAAACAATGAAATCGTTAATTTTAAAAAAATTAAAACGCGCGAAGGAAGCAATTTGCAATACTCACTAGATCTACTTGGAGTAACAGTTTTTTGCTTTGTATCGTTAGGTTTAGTCTTGATTTGTTGATTCTTAACATACTTTGCAGAATTGTTTGTTGGCTTTACTGTATTAGGTTTTGCTGGAACAGCGCTATCGCTTTCGCTGCTATTTTCTGGACTGAATATACTTTTCTTCTTCAATTTCTTTTGCACAGGTTCTGACGTTGCTTTTATAGATTTGTCAGGACCTTTTCCATTAGCAGTTGTTGAAGCTGGTACATAAAATATTTACAATAGTAGCAGGAAAAGTTAACTTTACGATCTTCTAAAATACATTTTCTTACTGGATGGCTTGTTTAGTTTGTTGACTATTGGTTTAGAAGCTGCTGTATTTTTCTGCTGTACAGAAGCAGCCGCAGATTTAGGAGGTGGTCTCTGTTGTTTAACAACAGGTGCAATTGTAGCAGTAGCTTTAGGTTTAGCCGGTGGTTTTCTCTTCGCAGATTTCGCCTTACTCGGCGATTCCTCAGATTCTGAGGAATATACAACCGGTCTAGTTTTAGGTGGTACTCTTTCTTTGTTTTTACTTTCTGAGGCAGAAGTAGGGGCTGTTTCAGATTTAGACTTGCCATGGCGATTAGCTGGAAACGGAGTTTTCTTCTTTGTTCTTTCTGTATCTGATGCTTTTTGACTATTGGCAGAGCTACTGGAGTTTTCTGAATCGGATGTGCTAGATTCGCTGCCGGAAGTTGATGAGCAGCTAGACGAAGAACCGGAGCTGGTTGTTGAAGTAGATTCTGAGCTAGTGGTCTGTCAATTAATAACAATTAATAACTATAGGATAGTAAAGTGTTCAGTATATTTTCGTCGATTCGGAGAGTAGAAAAATGACAATACGATCACATAACTTGTTTAACCTGTACGTACCTTCCGTTTAGGTGTCATTTCTGCAGTGCTATCTCTTAAGCAGTGAACAAACGTTGTCTAATAGCATTTCTGTAGAATATCTTCTATTCCTCGAAAGCATGTATATACATACATACGTCTCTAACGAATTATAAACAATGTCAAACTTAAAATCTAAATCACAGAGTCTTCCATTTCATATTCCAATATACACCGCATACAAAACAACAAACTGACAACAAACTATATGATACTTATTACGAAACATGACTACCATGTATCACCACGTATTGTTATCTCTTTATTTATTATAACTTCGTAACAAGTGATTGCAAGTGATTCACTCGCAACAACCAGAAACCATTCGTAGCCATCTACCAGAGAACTTGAGAAACGTTCATGACAATCCGATGATTTGATGATAATAAAGACTTCCATTTTGCCTACGTTTTATGTGGTTTATGTCAGGTTCAGTCAGGTCAGTCAGGTTATGCACGTGGGAGTTTGAAAAGACTGTTACTGTTGTTTTCGAAAATAAATATCCAACAAACGTGAGCATAATACTTTTCTCTCTTTTCTCTGAGCGTATAAAATATATCATACTTTGTCTTGTATAGATTATACGCGTAATTCACATAATACAATGAAGATAAAAAATACAAAAAAGAGTGAAATGAAAAAATCGAAAAAGCCTGGCACGAAGAAAAAGAAAAATTTGAACAGCGACGATAATAACGATAATAACAGTGAGAATATTTAATTCTGTGTAATTTACATCTTTTATTTAAGAATACACGACTGTTTTTTGATTTATATAGCAGAAAACAATAATTACGAAGATGATAGTATGGATCCAACGGAACATAAAAAGTCTTTAATGAAATTGAAGGAGTCAGACCCTGAGTTTTATGCGTATTTAAAAGAAAATGATAAAAGTCTGTTAGAATTTAATGTTTCTGACGAAGATGATATTGACGATGATGATAAGTCTATAGTAAGCGAATCAGATGCGAGGCATGTACCTAGCGCTCAATTGGAGGTAGGTGAATGAAATAAGAATAAAGAGAAAAGACTAATTGCGTTTCTTTAATTAATATGTTCGAATGGTATTCTTAGGTGGCTAGCGATGAAAGCGATTACGAAGGAGACAAAGACAGCGGTGTTGCAAACGATAAAAGAAAAGTTACACTGAAACTGTTAAAAACCTGGCAAGAAGAAATTCAGAAGGACAAGTAATAGAACATAAATTTAAATAAAAAATTTGAAGCTTTCACAGCCTGGCAATGCTCACTGTTGAGGCTTTCGGGTGTAAGCCATGTCTTTAAAGAAGAAGTTTCCCAACGTTTCGATGAAACCCTGATGAAGTTAGGCTGCAATGTTTGCGAAACATTGGGAAACTTCCTCCTTAATGACACGACTCACATCTGAAAAGCCTCAACAGTGAGAACTGTATTAAGTTTAAACATCTGAAAAATTAGGTACAACGATGCTCATATTACTTTGAAATTTGCAGGACACTGAAAACCATCAGATGTGCTGTGGAAGCTTTTCATGCTGCGCTGCAAACAGTATCGGAGTCTGCTGAAGCAGAGACTTTGTGCTACATAGTAGAAGGGGGTGCAGGTGGGTTTTCTACTCTTGTTTAATTTGAAAATCATTTGTACGATGAACTACGTAATAATTAAACGACTAAATAATTCTTTCAGTGTTTAATGGGGTTGTTCAATTATGCATCCTATATTTACCTGATGCGTTTAAACGATTTTTGAAATTGGATTCAGCAACACAGACTGAAGTTCATAAAACCAAAGGATTTGGCAAAGTGAAGGGTATCTTAAAATTGTACCTAACTGATTTAATAAAAGTAAGTGATATTAATAAAATCAAAAGACAGCGCATAAGATCGAATTTATATTATAATGCATCTGTTTTTATAGATTTTGCAGAATGTAACATCGAATAATATATTGACAGTGCTTTTGAAGCACCTGCATCAGATGTTGCCTTATACACAGGCATTTTCATCGATGTCTAAGCCATTGCTAAAGATTCTTTTAAAAGTTTGGTCAACTGGTGAAGAATCAGTTCGTGTTGTTTCCTTTTTGAACATATTACGTATAGCGACGACTAATCGGGAATCAGTGTTAGATACGCTGTTTAAGGTAAGATTCCTTCGATGTCTTCTTCGATTGAAGAATAAAATAGTCTTCACGAAATTCATTTTGAAACTGGCGTGTTTCAGACAATGTACGTGAAATATGTCGAAAATGCGAAGTTTGTATCATTCACGACACTGCCTGGAATAAACTTTATGAGGCATTCATTGGCCGAAATATATTTACTTGATCCAAATCTGGCTTATAATCATGCCTTTTTGTATATCAGGCAATTGGCTATTCATTTAAGAAATGCTATGACTTTGAAAAAGAAGGTAATATTATAAATCTGATAGTAATGTGTTCTAAATTTCATAATTAATGTAGTATTAATAATTTCTCATATATCAAAAATTTTATAGGAAAACTTCCAAGTCGTATACAACTGGCAGTACATTAATTCGTTACTCTTTTGGTCGGAATTAATTAATTTGTCGAAACCTGATTCCATGTTACGTGCACTTTTATATCCCTTAGTACAGGTATTTATCAGCACTCATTTTATATTTTTTGTTAGAGATTTTAATCAATACTAAAATTTAATTATTTGCAGATTATTATAGGAACAATAAAATTAATTCCAACTCCTCAATACTATCCATTGAGATTTCACTGTCTACAGATGTTAATACAAATTTCCAGAGAAACGGATACGTTTATTCCCGTGTTACCATTTTTATTAGAGGTATTGTATTTTATAGTTAACTAAATGTATATAGTTGATTTATTAACACTACGATTTTTTTTATTTTCATAGATACTGAATTCTTATGATTTTAATAAGAAACACAAGACAGTCACCATGAAACCGATTCCATTCGTTTGCATATTGAGGGCTTCGAAGTCTCAATTACAGGAAAATGGTTTCAAAGATAATGTTATTGAATCTATATACAAACTTATTTTAGAAAATGCTGCAAAGGATAGTCACACGATATATTTTCCCGATTTATACGTACCGTGCATAATACAGGTAAACTAATTAAAAATTTAATAATCTAATTGCATTTTACGTATCACAATAAATCATATTTTTGATTTTATTTTCCAGTTAAAAGCATTTTTAAAGAAGTGTCACATTGCAAACTACAATAGAAAGATAAAACAGTTATTAGAAAAAATTGAAGAGAATCGAAAATACATCGAAACCGAACGCAGCAAAACCGTGATTGACTTAAAGAACATGTCAGAGATAAAGAACTGGGAAATCAGAATAAGAGTACAGGGAACATCCTTGTCCAAGTTCTACGAGTCCTGGGTAAAACTCCATCAATCACAGAAAATGAAGATGCTGACAAAGAATGAAGAAATAGCCGAGTATAATTTGCCAAATGTGAGAAAACAGAAGAGAGGAACGTTGCCTGAAGAAATCGACGAAGAAAGCGAGGAAGAAAGCGATTTCGAGCTGCGACTCAAGACTGGGGAAGAAAAATCCGAACCACCTGGTAAATCACCTGTTAAAAAGAAGACGAAACTTAAAACTATCAAAAAGAAGAAGCATGATATCGACTTACCAAGAGAGAATACGGACATTGTACAAGACATAAGTAGCGCCGATTGGGATTGAATATGAAATTCAATTGTAATTCGACGTTTTTCAAAGTGGAACGTATTTTGTATGTTTTAATTATATGTTGAGGCGTGGTTATTAAAAAAGAAATAAAAGAAAGCAATTGTATTTATTAGAACGCAAGTTTCTTTGATTGTGTTCAGCGGACTCGACACTCGCGGAACTGTTGAGTGATTTAGTTAGATTTACCAGTGGCGAACTCAAAAATTTTACCAGACCTGGCAAAAGGGTTTTATAAAAAATAAATGCAAAAGTTTTTATCGAAGAAATTTTTTTTTGGACACTTTCCAAAAAAAAAGGGCTCTGTAGCGCACTCGGCATATTTGTTCTGAACAAGAATATCATAATTATTATGAATTTTATTCGTTATTATTCCCGGAAACCTTGAAAAACTCCCATAAGAAATACATGGGACCCGTTTAGTTCACTTCATTTACTTTTCTGCCACTACGCGCCGCTAATCCAGTATCCAACAGAGGTATTGTAGAAATTTACGCAATCAGGTAGCACCGGCACGCAACCCAGTAATACATTCTAAATTATAACATATAATAAACCTCCTTTGATTTTTAGTTAATAACAATACATCGAAGAGTAAAAAAATTAAGAAAGAATCGTTTTCTAACCTAATTTTTTCACGCTTCGCGCTGTGTATTACGTACGAATGACAGTTGTATCAGTTGTTAATTCCAAAGTGCTCCAAACTACTTTGCTAAAGAAAGAATACTGGTTAATCGTTTTTCTTTTGCATATTCTGTTTCTAGAAGAACGTGAAATCAATTTGCAACAATGACAGCATTCGAGGGTGTGTACTTTTCATTCGCATAATTTTTCATTACTGTCAAAGTTGTCAAAAAGAAGTTATATATTAATAAAGATATGTTTTTGCCTTAGAAATGGGTGTTCTACCAGAAATCGCGAAAGCTGTTGACGAAATGGAATGGACGTAAGTGAATTGTATGATGGGAAAATAATTATCAAATTGATTGAAATGTTACATTTTACAGGCTTCCGACAGACGTTCAAGCAGAAGCTATTCCATTAATTCTGGGCGGTGGAGATGTATTAATGGCTGCAGAAACTGGTAGCGGAAAAACTGGAGCTTTTTGTCTACCAGTTTTACAAATTGTTTGGGAAACTTTGAAGGATTTAGAATCCGGCAAAACAGGCAGTTCCACGACACAACAACATTGTACGTAAATTTTTATTAAGTCTAGAAATGAATTCTTTCTTTCTTTAGTTTGCCAGAAAAGTGGCTTGAGGTCATTGATTACAATAGCAAAGATTTCAATTATTAAGCTATAAGTCAGAAAGAATTAATTTCTATATGGGTCATTCCACGCGAACTCTGACACTTTTTGGAGTAACATCTCAGATTTTGCTGAATTTTTTATATGTTGTAGTTTTTAGGGGTATATAAACGTGTGCAAAAGGATTTTTGAAAATTTTGAAAATTTTAGAGCTCTGAAGTTTACTGTTCACTTTTTTTCTATTAATTCTAGCTCTTAAACTAGCAAACTGATAAAAATGTGCTTTTGGATACTTATAGAGCAGACATAGCAGTACTTAATAAAAATTATTTTAGTTGGAAGAAAAACTTTTTTAATCATTTATTTTGCAATTGTTGTTAACAAATGCATATTTTTCATAGTGGGGAATTATTTAAGAAATCGAAAAAAATTGAGAATGTAGCCCTATTTGTCCCTTTTACGGACCGCTTACGAAATTGTACGCTGCGCGTCGAAATCCACTGATTCAACCAGCCAACTGCTGCGCCATTCTGTTTGACCAATTTTAAAGTGTCCGTATTTTTGAAAAATGGTCTGTAAAGGGGACAAATAGGGCTACATTCTCAATTTTTTTTGATTTTTTAAATAATTCCCCGCTATGAAAAACCTGCATTTGTTAACAACAATTGCAGAATAAATGGTTAAAAAAGTTTTACTTCCAACTGAAATCATTTTTATTAGGTACTGCTTATGTCTGCTCTATAAGCATCCAAAAGCACATTTTTATCAGTTTGCTAGTTTAAGAGCTAAAATTAATAGAAAAAAAGTGAACACTAAACTTCAAAGAGCTCTAAAATTAACAATTTTAAAAATTTTCAAAAATCGTTTCGCATACGTTTATATGGTATATCTCTAAAAACTACAACATATCAAAAATTCAACAAAATCCGAGATGTTACTCCAAAAAGTGTCCGACTTCGCGTGGAATGACCCATACCTAATAAATTAATGAAAGGATATTTTTTTATTTAAACAATAATTGTGATCGTTAATCGTAGCCACGCATTGGTCGTTGAGTTTATTCGATAGAGGTAGAGCTTTAGCAGTAACTCCAGATGGTTTAAGGTGTCAGAGTCGCGAACAGAAAGAATGGCACGGCTGTAGAGCAACTAAAGGAGTTCAGGGCAATGGAAAATTCTTCTTCGAAGCCATTGTAACGGACGAAGGCCTGTGTCGTGTGGGCTGGTCGACAAATCAAGTAATTTTAGTTCTTCGCTTATTTATATAAGCATTAAATTCTAGACTTTATAATGCTTATTATATTTATGAAACAGGCTTCGCTGGATTTAGGAACAGATAAATTTGGTTTTGGTTTTGGTGGAACTGGTAAAAAGTCAAATGCAAAACAGTTCGATAGTTATGGAGAATCGTTTGGAATGCACGATGTGATTGGATGTTATTTAAATTTACAAAAGGGCGAAATTAGTTTTTCAAAGAACGGAGTAAATTTGGGTGTAGCATTTACTTTGAATGCTCAACAAAAGTCGCAAACATATTATCCAGCTGTTGTATTAAAAAATGCAGAAATGTCCTTCAACTTTGGAGCACAACCGTTTAAGCATCCACCTCCGAATGATTTCATAGCTGTTGCTTCGGCATCTAAAGAAAATATAAGAGAAAATCCTATAAATAGTAGTCAGGCGCAATCCAAAGAAGACGGCAAACCAAAATGTAATGCTCCTCAAGCAATAATCATAGAACCTTCTCGAGAACTTGCCGAACAGACCTATAATCAAATTCAAAAAGTAAGTTTTCAGTCTTAAGAGTTCATGTTACAATACTGAATTTCTCGTTAAAAAGTACACATTATGATATTTTCATACAGTTTAAAACCCATTTGAAAGATCCTAGTATCAAAGAATTGCTAGTCATTGGTGGTGTCAGTGTGAAAGATCAAATTGCAACACTGAATTCTGGTGTGGATATAGTTGTTGCAACACCAGGACGTTTAGAAGATTTAATACAAGGCGGCTACATGTTGTTAACGCATTGCAGGTATTCTGAACGTTCCTCGTGTTAATTCTATCGTACTGATAATTACTGTAACTCGACGTGTTTTTAGATTTTTCATTTTGGACGAAGCAGATGGTCTACTGAAATCAGGTTACACCGAATTGATTGATCGTTTGCATAGGCAGATACCGAAAATTACATCGGATGGGAAGAGATTGCAGATGATAGTTTGTTCGGCCACTTTACACGCATTCGAAGTGAAAAAGATGGCTGTATGTATTTCATAAAAATTTCGTGTAGCAAATGCAGTTCTGCATATTCAATATTTGACATTCGATATTCGATATTCTACCACGAGATATTTGATATTCTTTGCATGATATTCCGTATTTATGAATCGATTTTCGACAACGTTTATTTGATTAAACAATTTGGCGTATTTAAAACAAAATGAACGTTCGTCTTTTACATAGGAACGGTTGATGCATTTTCCAACGTGGGTGGATTTAAAAGGCGAAGACGCGGTACCTGAAACTGTGCATCACGTAGTTGTAATAGTAGATCCACAAAAGGATAAAAGTTGGCATAATTTAAGAAAACACATAGATACCGATGGCGTGCATGCGAAGGATAATATAAGGCCTGGAAGCAACGATCCTGGTATGTTATAGCGTAGATAACTTTAATATACGTTCCACTACAGTAAATGTCTTTCTCCTTTGTTTTTGCAGAAACGCTTTCAGAAGGCGTAAAGATATTGAAAGGCGAATATTGCATTCGTGCGATCAAGGAACATAACATGGACAGAGCTATTATCTTCTGCAGAACCAAGTCAGATTGCGATAATTTGGAACGTTACTTGAAACAAACTGGTGGAAATCAATTTTCGTGCGTGTGTTTACATGGCGATCGAAAACCTGGAGAACGTAAAGCGAATTTAGAAAAGTTTAAGAAGCAGGAAGTGAAATTTTTAATCTGCACCGACGTAGCAGCTAGAGGTCTAGACATCTCGGGACTGCCTTTTAGTATGTATTTTGAATTTTAATTTAGGCGGAAAGTAAAGGTATCTTTCGGAATTTATTAACAGCAAACTACTTAATGCATCGTTTTGAAACTTTCAAGATATTTGACTAGATATTCAAATTACAGAAAAACATTTTTTTTATTTATTTAAAGCAGATTTATGAAGTTGGACAATATCATTAACTTAGCGTTGGAAAAAATCTGGTTGACAGATTTCCGATCAAACGGTTTATCTGCAATAAAAAAGTCAAAAAGTTGTAGAAACTATATGGTCGTTTCTTTTCTTTTTTCTTTTCAATTATAGAGATTAATTTTGTAACAAAGTTTCAAATTTTTCGTTTAGAAGGCCGTCATTTTTCTATTTTTCGAAGTTTTCAAAATTGCCCAAGGCATGCGATAGCCACATGCATATAGTTTCTAAAATTGTTTGGTTTTTTTAATTTCTGATGAACTGTTTTGTCGAAAATCTGTAGACCAATCAGTGGACATTTTTTTGCACCGCTGAACTACTGATTTTGTCCAGCTTCATAAAAAAGCTTTAAATGGATTAAAAAAAATTTGTTTCTATAGTTTGAATGTGCAATACAATGGTCTGAAAGTTTCAAAAAGATTCATTAAGTAGTTCTCTTCTAATAAATTCCTAAAGATGCCCTTAAATAAATTTAGTTCTCTGATACAATTTGTTGCACAATTTTCCTTTCAGTGATTAACTTAATTCTGCCTGACGAAAAGTCGAACTACGTGCACCGCGTAGGTAGAGTCGGCAGAGCTGAGAGGATGGGTTTAGCTATTTCTTTGGTTAGCAAAGTGCCTGAGAAAGTATGGTACCACGGTGAATGGTGTTCTTCTCGAGGAAGAAATTGTTATAATACTAATCTTACCAATCAAGGTGGTTGTTGTACTTGGTATAACGAACCAAAGGTAAGTTTTAACGTTAACAAAACTTGTTTACCTTCAACTGTTGCTTGATTGTCCATTTGGTAATGTTTCTTCATAGTATTTGGCTGACATCGAGGATCATCTAAACATCACCATTCAGCAAATTGAACCGGATATGAAAGTCCCTATGAATGACTTCGATGGAAAAGTTACGTACGGAGAAAGGAAGTTGAACTCGGGTATGTATATCTGTGTTATCATTAGAGTAAACAGAATATTCACATTTACCGATGATTTTTAGGTTCAAATTATCAAAATCATGTTGCACAAATGGCACCATATGTAACCCAGTTGTCTTCGTTAGAATCGAAAGCGCAGCTTTTGTATTTAAAGAGACACATGGCTACTGCAGCGAATTAAGATACCTTTACTAGGTAGTTCTAGCATTTCGATAAGTCGTTCTCAAAACCGAATAATCTCTTGATATTTATGTAGCGTATGTACTTTCGAATAGAATATGTAAATTTGTTACAAACAATAAATATGTAAGTGATTTAAAATTCAGGCTCCAAGATCATTTTTGCTCGATACAAATTATGTTAAGAAATTGATCTAACGTTTTCTCGTAAGAAATATATCTATGCACGTGTGTAAAGCATTTGCATATGTATATATAAGACATACGGCAGGTGTTTATTTTATCCTTGTTATCTCCATAATTGTACCATCACTATTCCCGTTACACAAATGTATAATACAGTAGCGTTACTGCGTTTGGTTTCAGAATTTTCGTATCTTTTTCCATTTTCTCGAAAATTGTACATGCGTACAATTGGAACATGTGCGTGTGCGCGGACGCGCGCGCATTGTTAAGGAGGGAATCCCATTTTATCAACCGAAAACATAGCAAAGTTTGCAAATTTATTTTTAAGAAACTAGCGATTCGATTTGTTGAAAATTTGTACCATAGTGTACTTCATCTCTAAAGAAGTTACAGGTTTTTTTTACTACTTTTTAATAATAAACAAAGGAGTTTTCGCAAAGCGCCGCGCTACGTTCGCCGTTCACTGATGTGCAGAATATTTCTGCAATCACTGAACCGATTGCCTTCACATTTGGCTTGTATATTCAGCAAACACTGCTTTATCGTTTTATGAATCAGAATTTTGGTAAGTTGTGTAGTTTTCATTTTACATAGAAAAAAACTAACAAAAATTAAATTCTTACTTTGGAACCTCATAACTTTCTTAAAGAAATTTTCTCTTCAATTTTGATTCATCAAATGAAAACTACAAGTGATAAGAAATACCGTAACTTCTTTAAAAATGAAGCAAACTGTGGTACAAATTTCAAACGAATCGAATCGCTAGTTTCTTATAGAAAGTAATCTCCAAACTTTGATGTTTTCGGCTAATGAAATAGTATTCCTCCTTTAACTGAATTTTGTGTAGAGTACGTGTGCGTGTCTGTGTGTGTATATAATATATACCATGTACTCTTAGAATTTACTAAATGACTTTTGTTTAATTACACATGATAATTTATACACATTTCTCGAAATTAAATGATAAACGGCTAAAGTTATACAGTATACAAATCATACCACTTGTTCTCCGCGTTTCGGATATATCAGTGTTCGTGTACGTATTTCTCTGCCTTTCAATTAGTGTGTACTATCTCTTCGCACACCACAGTGTTTTCCCCTTTTGCGCAGTGTTAGTACACAGCGAGTTGAACCGTTATTATAGTCGCTAATTTAATCGGTTTATTCGGTACAGACTCATGTAAACATTTGTTATTTTTTTTTTTCGCTTCGATACTCAGACAGTCATCACAGAATGAGAAAGAAATATTTTGTTCACTTGCGATCTAAAAACACATTTACAGTTGTACGTAACGTTCTCTCTGTTTATCAGTGCGCAGTCGACTAAACACCCACACGCAGTCATTCGCGACCGCATTTAACTCAGTGAAATATATTTATGTATAATATATATAGTATATATAACATAAATATATATAATATATATATTCATTTATATATTTATATGTCTATATCAGTTTTATCATGTACACTACAACGTCCACCCCACGATTTTCGCTCAAACAACTTCGACAACTAAACGACTCGGGTCGATCGATACCCGTTCGCAATATTTTATATGGTGACCGTATCATTTTGTTTGATTGCATCGTACGCAACGTGACCGCTTAAATTTTCTTTGTGCATGTCAGTCACTGAAGTTTCTCAATCTAGACTTTCATTGAAAAAGTAATCGAAAGGAAAATTCTCGGAATCGCGCAGAGCCCGAAACTAATGCAAACGAGTCATGGGATGGACAATATTAGTTTCATCTGCTAATAACTTCCTTTTTTTTTCTTTTTTCTTTTTTTTTTTTCTTGAGTTATTAGTCATTTACATCACGTGTATTTCATTTTTTCTTTGTTTAACGCGTTATCATCCATTCACTCACATAATTAGCGCTTATCAAATGCGTTACCGTACAACTTCCGCGTCATTTGAGTCTTCAGCTACACATATTTTCTAAGAGACACACAACAACGAATTTATTAAGAATTATTAAGGAGAAAACACGGATTTCTCGTATGATGGGATGCATTATCGATGAATACTTTTTTCCATTTTATCTTTAACACCGACGATAAATTCCATTTCTCGCGTTAATGAATTCCTAATGGTTTGGTAGGTTGTCTTTTACTCCAACGAAGCGTTCGTCAGTCTCCAATTCAATATTCGTTAAACATTAAAAAACGATTTCTACTTTGGCTTCTAGTGAATTAAATAATCCGAAGACTAGAAATGAAAACGTGAAATTTCGGACACTATTGACGAACGATTCTTGTTCACACGTACATCTCTATTAAAATTACTTTGACAAAATACGTCGCTCCATTTCAGCTATTCATCGAATGAGTAGGATAGTTTTGTGCACTCGAAGCAGAAGCGGCTTTTTTCTCTCGTTCTTCGCGTTTCATCGAAACAAAGTAATCTCGCGTTGCTTTGTGCACCAGAGTTGGGCGAAATGTAATCTAATTACGGATCACAAATTACAATTCAAATGTAATTGTTCATTCAATTATTACAAATTACCTCATGTAATCGTTAATCGTTATAGATTACAATTACATTATTGTAATTATAATTGTAATTGTCGTGCACAATTGCAATTACATTGTAATTACATTGCACAATTACGTCGTAATTATAATTGTAATTGTCTGGCACAATTGCAATGCAATTGTAATTACATTGCACAATTACGTTGTAATTATAATTATAATTGTCTTGCACAATTGCAATTACATTGCACAATAACGTTTAATTATAATTGTAATTGTCTGGCACAATTGCAATGTAATCGTAATTACATTACACAATTACGTTGTAATTATAATTGTAATTGTATGGCACAATGGCAATGTAATTGTAATTGTCTGGCACAATTGCAATGTATAATTATAATTACATTGCACAATTACATTGTAATTATAATATTCTCCTTGCACAGTTACAATGTGATTGTAATTGAATTAACAATTACATTGTCTTTCACAATTATAATTGTAATTGCCCCACAAACCATTTGAATGCAGATCGGCAGCAGATTATCAGCAGACGGTAACAGAACCTATCAACAGATTCGTATTCATCTGTTTCCGCATTAGGCTGTCATTTTTCAAACAGAGCCTGTTAGCAGATCAGAAAGCAGATTGGCGTCAGAAATCGAATAGATCCTGTCAGTGAACCTGCCGTCAGGTCTATCAGCAGGATCTGCTCGGTTTGTGACGCCAGTTTGTCAACAGATGTGCTATAACGGATCCTGCATCAAATCTGCAGCCAATTTGACAGTAAATGCTTACGGCAGATTCTATCGGAATCTATTCAATCAGATTTTACTATTAGGCTACTTCATATCTCGTTCTGTTTTGTCAAAATAAAGAACAAAATAGCAAGAAGTGGTTCATTCTGCTTAGATAGTGCAGCTAATGTAACAGCAGGGCAATCGCTATTGTAATTATAATTGTAATTGTGAAAGACGATTGCAATTAGAGTTACGATGGAATTGTTGTTTGTAACCATTAACTATTACAGAAAGTAAATAATCTGTAATTAATTCAGCAATTATATTATAATCAATTACATGTGATTGCAATTACTTCTTAATCAAAATTAAATTCTAATTGCAATGAAAGTAATTAATTACTTACATTTGTAATTGATTACGCCCCTTTTTCGCAACGCGAGATCACTTCGAACGTCCCCTGATTTCCGTCGAGGCGCGAAGAATCAACGAAAAGGTAGGGAGAAGCGTAAAAAGGCACGATCTACGATCGAGAAACGTTCACAATCACGATTACACATTGAAAACGCGATGGAATTATTCTTATTGCCGGTTCGTGACTCGCGAGGCTTCGAAACATTCTGTCGTGTCAAGGAAATTTTAATGAACGTCGAAGCTTGTTTTTGTCGCGCTTTTTCTCGCAATACTTTCAGCGAAATCACGTGCTCGTATGACGCCTGCATGTCATTCAGCCAATTTCCAACGTATTGCAACTCGAACGCAAAAAGCCGACAGCACTAACAAATTCTAAACAAAGAACCAACACGCGGCCGCGGATCCGAATTACCGATAAAGATTAAAAAAGAAACATAATCGACGATTTTTTCTGGCGTCAATCGTGATGTCGATTTCGATTGAATTTATTGACTTTCTATGTGTGCATAAAGTGCATATAGTCCAGGAAAAATAGACATAAATATCCTAAAAGTTGGACATAATTTTGTGGCTGTAAGGCAAAACGACGTATGTCATATTTTCAAAGAATTTTATTTTATTCCACAACAAAGATCTAGAAAGTAGAATTCATATTTCTATCAAAGAAAAAATTAATGAAAAGATTCTTTGCTATTAAAAATAGGAGTATAAGAAAATTCGAGTACACGAAACAGTATTGATGGAACTTCAGTAACATTAAAAATAAGCGAAAATCTTTGAAAATTGGAGGAATGAATCTTTATGTAATAGTAAAACACCACGCAATATTTTGGAATTTTAGTTTTTAACGTTAGTTTTTAAATTATCTAACTTTCAATTTAACGTGTATTCTCATGAAAAAAACGCAATATTGAGAAAGATATTACAAAATTAAGAGTGAAATTGCTAACAATTGCATTTCAAGTATATTCCAACAAACAAGTTTATGACGAAAGATCAACATTTGGCTAAGATTATTACAGCATTTGCAAAAAAAAAACTGACTTAGCAGTCACCAGACACATATTATTTAGAATCTCAATACCAACGAGACTGTGGATTCTTTTAAATGATAATTTTAAATATAAAAAAAACCTGTAACCCCGTTGATAAATATCAAAATCTAGAAAATATCAAAAATATGATCGAAGCTACAATGATTATAAAATAAGAGACGCCGTTATTCAAGTTTTAATTCTTTCTGAATGTTCGTAAAAATTCTATTTTGCAGTCTACCAACGTGCATATAAAAGTTAAGCTTGTTACAATAAATGATTTCCACGTTAGATGTTTATTTTTCCTGGACCAATAGACGCGTCGGAAACGCGTTTCTCCGAGTAAATCGATCCTCCTTCGAAGAAAAACAATCGTTCGTTTTCGCGGGACCACGATTCCGGTCTCCGAAATTTCTGAAAACAGAAATCTTTGTTTTGGTATAAACGACTACGTTTACGAAATACGAACACTTCTATTATTTGTTTAACGGACAACCACAGTCGAGATACAATGTTACAATGGTTCGCGTCGAGTCGCATTCGCACTGATCGTGGTCGTTGAAATAAATATGTCACAAGTCTAAATCGTATAGACGAATCTAATTCTTACCGAACGTAGCGCTTTCTTTTCAACAATGATTTGTAGCAGTAGTCGCTAATCACAATGACAATGGTAAATAGTAATAATAACGACGATAATGGCAAGATGAGAACGACGAAGACGATGACAATGACAATGAGGACGACGACGACGCAATGATGATGATTATGATGATTGTGGTGACGACGATGATGACGATAATAATAATAATAATAATAATAGTAATAATAATAATAATAATATAGTTATATTATCCGCTTCAATAAAATCTGACTGCGTAAAGACAATTTTTTATCGAATAACAGTTATAACGATAAGACGATCACAATAAATGACTCTGTATCTTTAACATAAACGAGAACATGGGAGCACAAAATGTGTACCTTTTATCTACGAACAAACGCTTCCTGGCTTCGTCAGGAAAAAGCGTAACGAATTTAAATTCATATAAGGTAAAAATACGTTCCATTCCGTGCTTAGAACTGTTGTTCGGCAATCGCAACGTTTCCGCGGGCCGATCGAAAGACTACTCCACGTTAGATTCGTATATCTTTGTATTCAATTCCGACAAAGCTCAATTTTGGACGTTATCAATCGTATTTCTTTCGTTACACCGTTTCCAGCCACGCCTAACCGTCTAGTTTGACTTTCGATTACTTAAGGCAATGCTCTCTGCAACCGTATCCGCGAGGGAATACTTTCCTTTCATGAACATCGATGCTGCACCGTGTTAATCATCGTACAATAATGATTTTTGTTCTCGAAATTAAAAATTAAAATTTAAAAAAAAAAAAAAAAAAAAAAAACGGAGCTCTTCTGCTTCTTCTTCTCTAAAGGAGAACGTTTCTTTCTTCCTTCTTTTTTTTTTTTTTTTTCCCCTCAATGCAATGACAACAACTCTTTAAGGATCTAAATGCAAAATTTTTCTATCGCGCTGTCACGTTCGAACGATCGTGTAAAAACAGGAAACGTGCTTAATCGTATCACGTTCGTACAATCAATTTAATTTACGAAATATGCAAACTTTCAAACGAATCCGCACGAATCTGTCGCTTCTTGTATTTACAGACAATACCGATTATGATGACGATGACGATGATAATTACGATGGCGATAATCGAATAGTAGTAATAATAGTAATTACTTGCACCGCTTATTTTTACATGTACATATTCACATGCCCCGGTACATTGTACGTACGATAAAAGAAACGAAAAAACTTGTGCGATCGGCGTATGTATACAATATACGTATGTATATATTGTATATATGTATATCGGCATAATCGTGGCCACGTAAAATTGTTTCGTTTAATTCGGTATTTCCGTTTGTCTCTCGCTCGAAGTACGCGCACACGACAATTCGATTAATAATTACACTTACGATTTTTCCTTTACATTCAACAAGTAATAGATAGCAAGTACAATCTTTTTCTCGTTTGTTTATATTGAGTGTATTTATGTACGTGTACGTGTGTATATGTGTGTGTTATTGCATCGCGGCCCGGTCAAAAACGGACAATCGATTACGTGACGTTCACAGTTTACTCTTCCTTTTTTTCTTCGCCCCTTACAAGGAACACTATTCAATTGATGAGATCCCATAGATTTTTTTTTATATAGATTGAAAGTATGTCAACAAAGATTACGAAAATGTAAATTAAAGATGCTAGCAAAAGTTGGTCTTAGCTTGAAAGATAAGAAAAGAGAAAAGCGAGGGAAGTAGAACGATAAAATTATCTATTCAAAATTAATTATATTTATTACATAGAAATGAATTGTAACCAATAGATGCTAATAAATGATAAATGTTTCTACGAATGATACGTTAATGATCATTTTGTTGATCAGAAGGTTTAAAAAAGTGATTGAAGCAATAACAGTTTTCGCGATTACAACGCGAGCAAAGACTGTTCAAACAAGCCTGAATATGAAAACTATGCGACAATATTTGTTTAAAGTTTAGACGGTATCGTAGAGGCACTGGCTAGTCATTTTATTTTCCGACGGCATAATAAAAATATAAAGATAAACCTTCTCGTCTTCGTGACACACATTTCTGCCGCAACGTGATAATATTATAAAATCATAATTCCTGATTAACTATCAAGTTTCAGCTGAAAGATACGAGACTATGATCAAGGATGCTTTAAAGTTAATTCCGTGACCATAAGGAAAAACGACACAAGTCATATTTTCAAAAAAGTTGAGTTTATGCCTTAACTCAATTTATATTGTTATAGAAAATGTCTATGAAATGAATTTTTCCTTCGAAAACAATGTTCGAATAAAATTGAAGCCCATAGTGCGGTATTGATGATCAAAACTTCAAACGCGAATATCTCGAAAATGAAAGTATGTGACATGCAGCGTTTTGCTTTATAATCACAGAATAATACAGTTGAAAAATACAATGTCATTTTCGAAGCACCAGCCGCGTTTTGTTTCAAGACTGCCAATTGCCAAGTCATGAATGCTTGGATTGTGTCGCTGGTCAAAGTGTAAAAGAGACAGTGTTTGCTCGTTGTATCATTGTGGAAAATTATTATTGCTTCAATCTTTTGATCGATAAAATTGTCATAAATATAATGGATAATTATTTACTATTATAAATTCTCATTCGTAGTATCGTGTATAATTTATCATTAATTTTTATGCAATAAATATAGATAATTTTGAATAGACGATTTTACCATTTTACTTCCCTCGCTTTTCTCTTTTCCTTCCTTCCGATTTCGTTGATTTCTCAAGGTCAGACCACCTTTCGTTGGCATCTTTAATTAACATTTTCGTAATCTTTGTGACACATACTTTCGATCAATATAAAAAAAAATCCATGCGATCTCATTATCAGTTGATTAGTGTTCCTTGTTAGTGGGTAATCAGACCCATAAAGTATCTTCGCTGTTCTTTATTCCTTTTTTTCTTTTCCTTCTCTCAGTCGTCCGTCGCCGTTGGACAAAGCACTGGAATTTAGAACGAACATGTTTGTCTATGAAAAAAATGCAGGAGAGAGGAGAAGGAAAGGGAAAGATAGAGATAGAGAGAGAGAGAGAGAGAAAAGAGAAAACGATGTAAGAATACTCGCGATAGTACTAATCACACGATCCTCGTTCACACACGCTTGCATACGCGACAGCGATGGATTGCATCTCTTTGTGCTGGGTGAACATTGAAGTTTCACGGAAGTTCATTGACAGTTTCCTACACACTCGCTCGAAAAGATAAACTCTCACACTATCTTTCTCACCTTTGTGTCTATTTCTCTTTCTCACCCTTACGTCTGTCAGCAGTTTTACAAGTAAAAATAACACCTCGTAAAGTTATAAATATCGTTTTACAAACTATGGCTTGTCAGTTATGCAATTAGTACGATAAGTATGTTGCAGACGGGGCCCATACATTGATATTACACGAGAGAATTACATTTATCGAGGGTGATGGTGGGCTCGTGACAAAGCGTAACAGAGCGACCGTTTATGGAATGTCCGGAATTTCTATCCTGATCGTTTCAACAACACCGATGCAAATTTGGCTGAAGTATCGTTTGATAGCCTTCTAACGAGATTACCCATGTTGCTGGATAACAATTTGGCGAAAGACTCTGGAGACGCGTGGCAAGAAGAGAAGCCAGATTTTACATTGAAGGACGAGGTAGTGGCAACAATTTTTTTTTTTTTCTTTTCAAGAATCGAGAAAGCGTCGTGTGCGGAAAGAAGTAGAGATTGAAGTGTGGAAATAAAAGGTGAATGAAGATAGAAGACCGGATGTTCCAATACAGTACGTTCGCGTTACAGTAAACCTTTGTGGAACGTGACTTAATTCGTATTCTTATTTTACTTGGTTTAATTTGACGTTAAACTCTCGTTATCTATGTAAAAGTGTAGACGTTACACAGATCAATTAATCCGGGATTAATCCAGCAACACGAGAGTGCATGTACGTGAATGAACGCGCTGCGAGGAGGAAGAGCGTGTTGCGTTAGAGATTTTTTTCTTTCATTTTTTTTTTCATTTTTTTTTTCTCCGTTAACACGTATTAATTCATTGAGTTACGTATGTATAATAGCGTGTACACACACATACACACATGCATACACATTCTTGTGTGTTTTTTTTTTCTTTGAAGCAGTTCGCACGCGCGTACAAGCACTTTGTCCTCTGGATACGGTGTATCGAATGAGAACAGAAAAATATACAAAGTAGTTAATAGTGAAGGAAAATGATTTAGATTTAGCATATACAGGGTGTCCAAATAGGGCGTCGTCGTAAACGAATCGAATGGTGAAGATACGCGACACGAGAGAATAAATTCGCACATCGCACTTTGGTTTGGGACGTTGGGATCTTAAAAAATTGCAGATGACAGAAATGATTATTTGATGCTCGGACCAAAATTTGTACACGTTATCGTCGTATATATATATATATATGTATGTATTATGTATATACCTCCTCAGGACATGATTTGGTGAACGAGACGCGGGACTTTACGTTACGATGTCGAATAAATATAAGCAACGTATATCTCTGTTATGCTTAATAACGTTACACTGACATACTTTGATTGTAAAATCTGGAGCCTAATGCACTAATCGAAAAAAAAAAGTATACGTGTAAAACGAATTTCAACGTGGCACATCTCTGTTTCATGATCTCAGAGGATTTCGCGTGTACACGCCAGCTACGAATGACAACGCGTGCCTAAGTACACGAACAATTAAAGTATTCTTCCGATGGAAAGAAAAAATCAGTAAAAACGATATCAAGTGAGAAATCTCGATTCATAGGAAACGCACATAAAAACATGAATCCGTGGACGGTCACCCTGTACATATTCGATACGTAGTTATTATAATTAAAACGCTCTTCGAAATACTGTAAAATCTCACAAAATACTCTTTTCGTAAAAAGGTGCGGCTGAGACTCCTACGGGTTTGGGCCATACGTGATTAAAAATGTCGAGATTCGGAAGTCGAAGGGAAACAATGATTTGCGAAAAAGAAGACGGAGATCTCGTAATTAAATCGTAAA
The DNA here is from genome assembly GCA_030770465.2 of Perdita meconis. Lineage (NCBI taxonomy): Eukaryota > Metazoa > Arthropoda > Insecta > Hymenoptera > Andrenidae > Perdita > Perdita meconis. Next base: position 8,595,749 of record JASKOS020000007.1, read on the forward strand.
GGAGTCGGCGAGGAATAAGTAGAGATTCGAAAAAATGAGTAAAGAAACGTTCAACGATAAAAGGACGTTACTAGAGAAATTATCTAAGTCTTAGGAAACGTTCTTAACACTAGACTCGAATGATCGTTAAACGCGACGAGTGTGCCAGACGAGACAGTCGTTACACGAAATAACCGTTTTTTTTTTTCTCACTTTGTAACAACGACCGAACCAAACGTTCGTCAAAAAGTCTCTTATCAACGAATTGATGCGTAATAAGAATAAAAATTAACGAGGTAATCGGTAAAATTGCACGTATTTCTATTAACGAACATTATTATTCCCACTCTTCCCACCAAGACCGTTCAGCACACTCTCTCGTCGAAGAACCTAAAAACGGTGTGTGTCGAGTGATCGAAATGCCCGAGGATTGTATTTCGGTCGAGAACGATTGTTACAGAGTAAAGATCGCGCGCATGGGCATAAAATTTGCTGGTACACACCAATGACATAGTAAGCGATTCTGTGCAAAAAGAGATACTATTCTCCGTCGCGAGACAGATATCCGGTAATCCCCAGCAACCGGTATATGCGTAATTAACTTTTCTCCTTCTCGAAGAAGAAACGGATCGACGTCGCGATGATCGACGCGACATATATATGTATATATATGTATATGTACGCGCACATATATACCTATACATATATATCTCGTGCGTGCGTCCTCGCGCACGCAGGATCCTTCCACGCGTCACTTCTCTCAACGTCTGAATCGATTTCAGACGCGCGAGAAAGAGTTCTCCACGCAGCCACCGTCGTACGTTCGCGATGCATCTTTCAGATCGCCCACGATACGACGACTCGTTCGGCTCGCGTCGCCTCAAGCTGGAGCGTTATCGTGATTTTTATACGAATAGATGACAGGACACTTTGGCAGGAACGAAGTCACAAGAGCTCGTATTGGCGCAAATGCATCCGCTGAATAATATCCCGACAATCGTTGAACACTCTCTTAATGTTCTCCGTATCGACGGCACATGTGAAGTGCGGATAACAATAGTGCTTGCCGTCGCCGCTCGCAGTACTTATACGCTGCAAATATTTAACATTCGTATGTCAACCATTTGTATAGAAAGGAATCGAGAGAGATGTCATCGTATTGCGAGTGGAAGAAATTTAGCGAGACACGATTGGGTCGTTCCATGCGAAATCGAACATTCTTTGGAGTAACATTTCACATTTTCGTGAAATTTTGATATGTTGTAGTTTTTAGTAATATATAAATGAACCCCTTCATTGGCAAGTGGCGTGAATCCAAAATTACGAAAAATGAGTCTGGTACAAAAATAAATAGTATTAAAAATATTTGAAGCATCTATCAATTCAATTTGCACTATTTTTTTTCATTTCACTAAAAAGACTAAGAATCAGATTTGCATTATACGTAAAATCGTTACGGAAGCATGTGAAATAATGACTTCAGATTATTATTAATAATATTAATTAGATTATTATATTACTTTTAAACTGCGTTACAATAATTATTATTCTTTTACTTAATTTTCTCACAACAAAACATTCTGTTCTTCATTTTTATAAAGTATTATACAAAATTCCAATTTTCTCAATACTAAGAAAAGGGATTTACTTCATTCGTCAATTAAAGGGCTCAAATGTAAGTCAAAGAATTTTTCGAACTTTAGTGTTCACATATTTTTAAACAATTTTAACAGAAGCGAGTGCTTTTTCCTTATAAATTATTCAATACTAACTGTACTGAATTCAAAGATCCGAAAACTATAATATTACTATACAGATCACTCGTACTTCCTCAACTAGAATACACTTGTATCGTCTATACTCGCTTTACACTTATTCTAAGTTCATTATTCTTTCGTGCTAGATCTAATAACAGCTGTTTAGCTGGATCTCGCCTTTTACATTATGTAATTATGTAATGAAGAGGTTTTATTGTTATTAATATTATTAATGTGCCTCAATAATCTGGCAACCTCGTTTAAATATTGTAACCTAATTGAAAGAATCCAACACCAATTTCTGTGATGCCTCTCATACAAAATTGGTACCTCTAAATGTCAAAGATTATAACTATAAACCCATAATATTGAAGTTTAACTTTAAAACAGTCTCTGACAGCAGAACGATCGCTGACGGTGTATTCTTATATAAAATCCTAAATGGATACATAAATTGTATGGATCTATTGAGTTTTATTATTATTACTTCTATGTACCGTCTTTTCATACTAAAGCACTCAATATCTTTTATGTAAAAACACTCAACTTCAGATTCAATCACTACAACATGATCAATAGAATAACTTAATTAGGGAATTCTATCCATAATCAAGTTGATTTTTGGTCTTGCACTCTTCAAAGGTTTAGAACCTCGATACGTAGAACTCTAAATAATTCCCTAAATAATTCTCTAAATAATAGTTTGAGATCTAAGATTTAATACCTAATTTTCCTCTTTAAGCTTTTTAATTACGAATCATGAATTCATTGTAAAAGGGTTTTTATTCAATAAATTAAATTGAAAATTTTAACTCTTAAACTAATAGAGTGATAAAAATGTGTCTCTGGGTGCTTATAGTAAAGACACAATTCTATGTAGTAAAAATTATTTCAATTGGAAAAACAATTTTCTTAACCATTTACCTATTCTGCAATTGTCAAAAATCCTTTGATTTACGTTTATACAGAATGTCCACCGAAATCGTATTCAATCAATTATTTCCTAACGTATTGACGATATGAAGACAATGTTTATATGAAATTGCATGGTATAAGGGGGCAAATTTCATTGTTGTTTTAAGAGATATAAAGGTCAAATTCGGCTTTTTAAATGGAACGATATAATTTTGTATAGGCTGCTTAATAGTGCGTTTCAAAACAAATTCAATAACTTTCAAGCCGGGAATCCACCAGAAAGCTAAGCTGAGCTATGCTCAGTTAAAAAAAATTAGCTTCAATACATTTTTATGAAACTGCTTCCACCAAGAGCTAAGCGAAGCTATGCTATGTTTTTTTCGGAAATATAGGAGGAGAGTTTCCTCTTCACACCTCCAGTCATCCACGCCTCCTTCATTTGATCCATAAAACTGTATTGAAGCTAATATTTTTAAACTTAGCATAGCCATGGCACAGCTTTCTGGTGGATTCCCGGCTTTTTAATGTCTATAACTTTCTTCAACTGGTTTTCGAGATATTGCGCTAAAAACTTTACTCTTTTTCAGTGAAAGAAAACCTGCTAGAAAATGAGGCAAAACAGAAACAGCTTCAGTGCTTCCTATTTCAGCAGGTTGCCTTCCACTGAAAATCAGCAAACTTCTAAGCGTAATATCTCGAGAACTAGTCGAAACAAGCCATATATACATTAACCCTGCTGCTGTATTCGGCTCTATTTCCCCCAACCCTGCATTTTATATAGTTAAAATAACTGTTCTAATTCTGAGAAAAATATGAGCAAGTTACTGTTAATATTTGCGGTTTATTGTTCCTTGAAATTCCATAAAAATTTCATTGGATACATTTATAATGATGTGTTAATAATTCAAATTTGTAAGAGGAGAATTTTCTTTGAAACGCACTATCAAGCAATCTATAAAAAATTATGTAGTTCCGTTTTAAAAACCGACCTTGATTTTGATATCGCTTAAAACAATAGTGTTAATAAAAATTTGTTATAGTCAATAAATTTTCCACCCTGTACCATGCAATTTCATATAATGACTTTTTTTATATCGTCAATATGTTATGAAATAGTGGACATTGTATAGAATTTCGGTGAACACTCTACATCCCTGAAAACTACAACGCATCGAAATTTCATAAAAATCTGAGACAGTACTCCAAAAAGTGTCCGATTTCGCATTGAATGACCCGACTAAGACAGATCCGAGTAGTTGAAAAAAAAAAAAATAAAATAAATAAATGAATAAATAAATACCCTTGAGTGTAGGCTCAAAACACGTATTCGATGCAAAGATGGATACTTTTACGACTTCGTAACATTTCTTCCACCGATGGCACGCGATCAGTCACTTACGAGAAATTCGTCCCTAATGAAGTACTTGGCCCTTATAACGTCAGGCGGTTCCGAGGGGTCCGTAACCACGCCAGGTTCAATCGGTGTTTGGTATCGTGCGAATTCGGAAAAATAGTCCTCTAATTTGTGTTTCCCTGCCTTTATCTTTTCCGCCAACAGATCCTGTTTGTTTAAAAATAAGATGACGGAAATTGTGCGCAGCCACCTGAAAACGAAAAGAAGAGTTATTCGCGTCGCTCGAGTTTCCATCTACCGGAAATGGAAAAAGAAAATATTAGGTGTATACAAATTAATTATCGGCCTTTTTTAAATGAAAATTTATGTTTATCCTGATCCAGTTTATGTAACCGGATGGAAACAGTTTGTAGCGTAACTGCTAACGTTGCAGCATGTTCTGATTGGGTTTAGCATGGATTTTCGGTCAACAGTTGCTTCAATTTATTGTCTTTCAATATTTTGGGTTGTTTTGGACATTTCTCTCTCTCTCTCTCGAGGTCAAAATTTCCATGGCCTCTAAGATATATCTTCCTCTAATGCTTCGCAAATGATTTGTTTAGCCTTGGAAGTATTTTTTCTTAGTTGAAATGTGAAAAGCAACCAGTGCCTAATGTGTTATAACTTGTTTGCTAAATTCATGAAGAATTTTTTGAAGTTACTTCCTGTTCCATATTCCGTTTTTATAAACTATTATGTTTGCATTATACAGCCCGAAACATGGCAGGAAAAGTTTCTGTTTAAATGAGTCCTACAATTGATTAAATGTTAGGGCCAAGAATTAATTTGTACACCATTATTAAATTATAATCCAAGTTCTAAAAAAGAAAAAGACAAAGGGAGCAATTTCTGATCACTTAAATTATCTCTAACATTAGCTTTCAAATTTTGCTTTTGAAATTCAAAACAGTTAATAGCTATTTATTAAGTGTTTTGGATCAACCTTTGGCATGATAAATAACTGTATGATAGTTATATATTCAGGTGATCAGGAATTGGGTCCTCGACGATACTTAATACAAGTAGAAATGGTCTGTGGTGTGTACCGATTGTTCCAAATGCTTTTGAAGAGATCGAGACTCTCACGGAGCCGAAGCTTCGTTGGGTCCTCCCTGAGCACCATGTTGTAACTACTACATGCTGTTACGAATATGATTGCCGTTACGTCATTGAAACATTGTATCCATTTTCTCCTCTCGTCCCGTTGACCACCGACATCGAACATACTGCAAAAGTAATCGACAACTGTCTCACGATGACCGGCTACGGAATACGTATCAGATCGATGCTTGTACGTTTTACGCAACACGACCGACGGGACGATTGATATTACCTCTGGAATAATAGAATCGATCCGCAATTTATTCGCAGCTGAATGAAAATTCTACGGTAGAGGAGAGAGGAGAAGGAAGGGACCAATAAATACCGTTCGTCGCAAAGAAGACAATGTGGAACGCGGGATCTGTGGTTAGCGTACAATGGACGTAAAAAAAAGGGGGGAAATATAATAAAGCTGCGGAGGCGTTAACGCGGCTAACGGATTTCGCTGGGCGTATTATAATAACGTAAGTCGGCTCGTTCTGTAATACACGCCGGGACGAGATGCGCGTCGCCGCTTTGCGTTATATTTACCGTCGGCCGATGTTACTGTAATACGTCGGCTATATATAGTTAGACGACACTGGAGCAAAGCGAGAGAGGAGCCTATCGGACACGGGGACTTACTGAAAGTTTACTTTGTCGACTTGAAACCGCGTCTCGAAGATACCGGACGTGAGGACTCGACACCTGAGAATGTCCTGCAACAGATCCAAACGGATTCGTTGACAAATCAAAATCTCCAAACATCGTCCTTGGGTAACAACTAACGACGTTCACGACTCACCTGCTCCGTGGGGGTGTAATCCGGTTGCTTAACAATGGCTACCTTATCTAGAAAACTGAAACAAACAAGACAGAAGAAATAATTGCGTTGCGTTCTCAACGACGGCGAGAAAGGACGTGGACGACGCGGTACCTTTTCGCAAGAAAAGCTACGCTTTATACTCTATGCAAATGCATCGTCCTTTCCCCCATTCCCCATTCCCCATTCCCTGGACTGCGTCTACGATAACGATCGTCACCGGTCAACTTTGTTATCGCGACATCCAAATCCAATAAATCGTTATCGTAGAATCCACCTATATTTATTCTATTTATTCAACGAATCAACGTATACGACTTATTAGGATCTCGTTAAATGTTATAATTGTATGACGGGTCTTTATGCAAAATAACAGTTTTACTAGTACGAATAAAGAATTGGAACTTAAAAAACAGTATGTTTAATGTTTTAAACAATCTAACTTGAATAATGTTTTCAAAAATTACCCCCAAAACGTACTTTTATTATTCCTTGATATTCTATAAAAATTTCATTGACTACATTTACAATGATGTGTTAATAATTCAGGTTGAAAAAATGAGAACTTTAAGAGGTTTCAATTTCTTCTGTTTTTCGTGTTAATTTTTTTTATAACTAATCTTAAATTTAGCGATCCTGTTACCAGAATTTATAATTATGTTAAGAGGTTACACCATTTTGAAACTTTATAACAATTTAAAATAAAATAAAATAAAATGCAGGATTGGGTCAAATAGACCCAGAGGGAACAGCAGGGTTAAAAAATCGCAGGGCTCCTAAACCAAAAGTGTGTTTTTGGGGTAATTTTTGAAAATATTATTCAAGTTAAATTGTTATTTGTGAGAATTTTTTTAAAGACAATGAATGTACAAATTTGTTTGGTTCTCTTTTAAAAAAAAATGACGTCACTGGAACCAATCCACGTAAGCATCTTTGAAAGAGCCAAATCGGCGTGCAAAATAAATGGAACGTGGTTACACCTAGAATAAAAAACTAAATATTTTCATTTGCTACGCGACAGTTACTTAAGAAGTACTAAGAGCGATTTTTTAAAATATGCATCTTTGTAAAAATGGTGCACATCTAAAGAAAAAATGTCATTTTTTTTTTGCCTAAAAATTGAGTTGAAAAATGTTGGTAACGAGGACAATCTTTAACAATTGCAAAACCCCTACGTATTTCTTTAGATCGTCGAATTGAAAAGATTCTCTCAATATTTCAAGAGATTCATATCAAAATTGTAAGAATTACGTTGCACGTCAATTTTAGAAATGTTGCTTCGAGAAAAACACGTTTAAAGTTTCCCATTCTAATAATTCATGTATAGAATTGAAAAACTAACAATTACTTTCATTCTGCGATGGCAACTGGTTTCCGTTGTGACTGATGCAGCCTTATTTCCAAGACTATAAACTATTATTTGAAGAGAAAAAATTATTTTTGGTCCCGATTTGATCTTTTTACTTCTTCCTCTTATATGGTCAGAAGTTATGCATGTTATTTATTTACTAATTCATAGACTGCTTAAATTAAAAACTATTAATTAGCGACAATTAATAATGGTAATAATAAATTACAACTCGCAAATCGAGAAGTTCCTTGTGTGGCTCGTAAAGGGTCACACACAAAATAAACATGAATAGCTATAGGCATCACTAATCATAGGCACTACGATATACAATGGAAACTATAAATGTGATTGGGAAGTTTTCGGCGAGCGAGCAACAACAACCCTCTAGTTTAATTCTGTATTTACAACATATCTCAACATCATTTATCTTTTGCATTACGTTTTGTATCAAAGGGCGAAGCCCGTCAATACCTCTAAAATAAAATATTGTTGATATTTTGTGTATCTTGATATATGTAAACATTCTCATAAATTTTGTTCATACTTAGCATTGCCATAAATGTATAAAATCAGCTGTCTAGAGTTCGAACGAATTCGAAAGGGAGTTCTTCCGTAAGTTCGCGAACATGGTTTCCGTTCTCTGAATTCCCGGTCCAGGAGGAAAGTTACCGGATCTTGGAACGATGGATCCGCGTTATTGAAAGTTGCGTGATAACGCACGCGACGGAGAGCGGAAGCGGCTAGTGGCAAAAGGTTGGGCCAGGAATGGACAGAACTGCTATCTATCTTCGTTCCCGGTTCTCGGCTCTTTCGCTTCCCCGCCCGCCCCTTCCCAGACTCTCCCGGCCGGTATCTAGGGTGGATAGAGCGCACGAAGAGGGAAAATCGATCCTCCGTGGTGTCCTATCCTAACCCCAACACTCTCGCCCTCTCGGCCTCGCCGCGCCGCGCCGGGTATGCCTCTCCGGCACCCAGTTTCCAATCCGGGTCATGGGTCACTGCCACCGCTGCTCGCCATCAATCGTACGTGCAGACGTTAGCTACATGTTATCTATGTATATGGATCGCGCGGCGATGTGTAGGTGCGAGGACCCGCAAGGGTGGGTCTCCCTGCTTTGACACTGCCGTGCAACCTTCCACAGTCGAATGACGGTGGATAATATATTTACCGATTGACACTACGACTGTCCCGGCCGGACATCAAACACTTACAAAACGGACAATACCGTTTCACTCAAAATAAAATATTGTAAAGTATAACAAACTATTTTCTGACGAATTATCGATTTTCAGATAATCCTTTGTTGATCCTGTAAACAGAACCGTGAATGAAGCCAATATTCATATAAATCACGTTCATCTATCCAGTGTTGGTCATTATTAAAGTCGATTTTTATTTAAATGATTATTTAAATTGCAACTTATTTATTATCTAAAGGTTCAAACGAGGGAAAACAGTAATTATTTATTATTTGAATAAATCTGAATGAATGATTTAAAATAATAAAATTAATTGTTATTTACAAATGCAAGTTTTATTATTATTTATTATTAACTGGGAGGTTAAAATTGCGAATAATATTACATAATAAAAGCATTTTTGGACGTAAGTTTGTATGAATTTTTCTCATCTACTCGATTTCATTCACACGTTGCATAAATTTTACTCTATTGTTTTCTGGACGTAATGCAAAAAATATTAATATCGCGAGTTTTTTATAGTACAAACTAAAACAGATACTTGTACAGTCTTCTATATAAATTTAAATAAGTAATAATATTTCATTTGCAAATAAGAAATAGTAAATACAGTATTTTTAGTATTAGTTAAGCAATTTTTATTTCAATAACTAATTTACTTGTTATTCGCAATTAAAATCATACTTTCATTTATTATTTGGTATTTGTTTATTTAAATAAAAATTTGCCCATTACTGGATCTATCACTCATTTAAAATAACATTTCAGTCCGTACTTTTTACTATGCAATAGAAGCAGACATTCCGATTGTCCATATTATCTCATCAATAGACTGGGTGTTTATAGAAATTCGTATTTTTGAGAGCATAGTGAAAGAAATCCAAATTAAATACAAGTGTCTTTTACCTTATTAATATTATAAAATGTATTTTATTCTTTATATTTTATGTATCTTTGCATTTATGCACATCTTTACACAATTTGACACATTTGAAATAGCAATAAATGCATAAACATCCGCAGTCTACTTATAAATCTTCCTTTTACTTATTACAATAGTTCATTAATTCTTTAAAACTATTGTTTAGTATCGGCACACGTTTACAGTGAGATAAACGCGCAGGGACATTACGATTTTCGTGCAAATGCAAAATATGTAATCTACAATTTCGTATTCAAAGTACAAAAGAAAACTTGAATGTTTAAATGTATTTATTATTATTAGTTTGCATGGTGTTTGAAATCAGTATTTAGTATGTTTTAGACTAATATATTACAATATGTTTAAATAATTTATTCACTTTGAAACTCTTACACGCGAGGCTAATCGGATCGCATTATTTCAAGCGAATCGGATCATTTTTCTTCTTCATTGAAATACTTTTCTTCTAGATACAGTAGAACCTCGATTATCCAACATATTTGCAATACAAAATGCTAATAATTATAGTTCAAGTGTTGTTGGAGCTTTTACTTTATTACTCTTGTATCTAGTTTATTAAATAAAAAATCAATTAATCATTAAATTTTCAACTTGTGCTGATAAAGGCGGCAGAAAAGGACGATGTGCGAAACAGTATTAGTTGACCTCATTATCGTTGAATTATACTTTCCCAATTAATTTCCAATGATTTTGTTCTGAAAATGTCAGTTTTTTTTATAAATTTCTAGGTGATCCGATTTGCTTGAAATCCGCTATTTCTTGCTGTTTCCTTTTTTTATTTTTAGAAGAAGGAGTTTTAAGTTTTTATTTATGATTTCTTACTGATATTAAAGCCAAATAGGTATTATATACAGTTACAGTAACTGATCAAATTATTGAAAGCCACACCATAAAAGCATATATTTTGTTATTGTACAAAAACATTCCTTATATTCTTCTCCAATGTGTGTATTAAATTTCCTGGTATCAAAACTTCATAAAAACGTAAGAAGAATTTAATATATTAGATCATCATTTAATAATACATTATCAACGTATGCAGTTAATAATTAGCTCTGATAATTCGATTATCTACTGCAATTACGAATTTACAATAGAAAGTTAGATTTTTATTGTTTGACTATTATTTATTTATCATTACACAGAAAGTGATAGACTGTATTCAATAATTGTCAGTAATTGTTAAATGTAAACCAAAGGGACCTCCCCGTTAACAAATAAATAAATTTTTAAGAGAACCTCCCAATTTTCACCTATCAATTCCAAAGTTTTATTTTGCAGGCGTTACGAATTTCATGTCAACGCGTTGAAAAATTGATTCTCGACCGAGAAGTAAAGAACGCAAGAGCGATTTTCCGGAAGGTAAAAAATTGCTGAAACCATTTGCAACAAGCGACGTTACGTGGCTGCGATTAAACGTGCCGCTCGACCCGGAGAGCAATTAAATTCCGTTCACTGTCCCACGGACGAGGCAGGCATAAGTAACCGCAAACTGGCTCCTCGAGTAAATTCGAGAAACCACAAATCGACGGAATTGGGTTTTCGGCGAAGTGCTCCGACGAGGACACACGAGCAGAGAGAAACACGCGGCGGGACGCGCGTGTGTGCGCGCGTGTGCGTGTAGGCTCGTGAGAAGGTAGGTCATGAAATTGGCGCGCTCAGACAGAAATGAGGTTATCGACCTCCGGAGAATTGAAAGAGGAAGGAGGTCGTGACCCACTGGCTACGGCAGAACGATTTTCTCGTTATCGCGACATGTAACTCTGTCGACCTTGAGGTCAGCTCTAACAATGTTATTTCTAACGATACGATGCACGCGTGACACTCCTCCATGGAGAGACCGCGTAGCTGTCGCGTTCTCGAAAACCATCGATCCAACAGGTACGCCTTTCGTTCGCGATTCATCAAATTTCATTACCGATTCAAGACCTAACGCCCACCTTATTTATTTATTTCATTCTTAAGAGAACCCTTTGCTAGATCGGGGGAAGAATAAATGACATACATCAAATGTACATCAAAATAACATTATACAACACGTTGTAGACAACGCCTTAAGCCGGAAATCCACCAGAAAGCTAAGCTAAGTTTAAACGCATTTTTATTAACTTGGCTTTGCTCTTGGCGGAAACGGATCCATAAAAATGTATTGAAGCTAATTTTGGTGAACCTGTCGATGTGCTACGCCCTCACCGATTTTGATAATCATCAAATATGTTACGAAGGACAACATTCTGAACAACTTTTTTCTACGCATATATTAGGCGGTCGGATTTAGTTTCCGAGATATTCACGAAAAACCGCCGCTACTACTACATTGTAGTTAAACTTGTAGAAATTGTTCGCGCGCGCGCGCGCGCGTGTGTGTGTGTGTGTGTGTGTGTGTGTGTGTGTGCGCGCGCGCGCGCACGTAGGTATGATGAATGTACGTACGTATGTGATCAAATTTTTCGTTACGTTTTCTAAAAAAACTAATAACGAGATCAAAATGATCGATGATGCAATCGATGTGTATCACTGTAACTTACAGCTGATGAGATTTTGTTCTAATTCGGTCCAGTAGTTTTTTTAGTTTTTTAAAGAAAACCTAACTCAATAACGCAATCTAAATGGGAGAATATAAATTTATGAGCGAATAACTAAACGGAAATAATATATATATATATCATTATTATTATTATTATATTTATATGTATATAACACATATATATATACATATATATATTTATTTATTACAATATATAATTATAATAATATAATTGTGATAAATATATATATATGTATTTATTAATACATAATTATAATCAAAATATTATATACATCTTATTATAATTATATATTATGATTACAAATTATATTATATATTATATATATAAATAATAACAATATAATTATATTTAGCAAATGTTGATAAGTAGAAAACTATTAAATTTCCTCGAATACGAATAATTTTCTAATTAGCGACAATTAATAATGGTAATAATAAATTACAACTCGCAAATCGGGAAGTTCCTTGTGTGGCCCATAAAGGGTCATACACAAAATAAACATGAATAGCTATAGGCATTACTAATCATAGGCACTACGATAATATGGAAACTATAAATGTGATCGGGAAGTTTTCGGCGAGAGAGCGAAGCGAGCGAGCAATATCAACCCTCTAGTTTATTTATTTATTTATTAATCAACGGGATATACCCTTTAGTATAAATAATAATAAGAATACAAATTGAAATGAGCCATAGTACTTATACAAATTAATTCTTTGACAGCGGACAAGATTTAATCGCTTTACAAAGTGAATTCAGCGAAATAGAGAACAAATCTATACTACCTAGATATAGATCAGCTTGTTTCAATGCTCTATTAATATTCTAAGATTGATTTTGCGGATAAGTTCAGAGCAATCTATTTTAGAGTTACATATTTTAAAAGTAAAGATCAAGTCAGATATAGTTCGCCGGTCAGAAAGTGTTTGCAATTTTGTAATCCGAAGTAACACATTGTAATCGTGTAATCGATAAGTATTCTTGATAAGAAATTATTATTATTATTATAATTCAAATTTGTATATCTCTTCTGAGTATCTTGCACACAAATAAGATATCAGAGATGATTTTTCTGCTGCTCTTATTTTTAAGATTCAATAAATGTAAGTAGACTGTGGATTTTGATGCATTTATGATTATTTTAAATTTAAATATGCTAAAATCTATGAGGTTGTTGACAGATACCAAGATATACTAAAAGTTAATTATTTAATACAAGTTACAATATTTAGAAAATGAGATATATGTTTTTCACATAGATTGTTTTCTCCAGTATAAGAATGAGTGGTCTGCATTTGACACGAATCGGAGATTCTCTAGCAAATCTTGCACGATTTCACGTGGAATGGCTCATACACTGTGCTCTTCGTCTCTATCGATTTCCAATGACGCGCCGCTCAGAAAAACCGATAATCAGAATTTTTCCCGGCCTTCGAATTCAGACCTAAACGTTACAGGTCGTAGCAATCTCGATCGCACAAAAATAAGAAAAATTTCACCGAACGAAACAAAAACGTTTAGCAGTTTCGAACGAAATCGGATCGAGCGCGAAACAATTCACGCTAACAGCCGAAAGCAGCGTTCACAAAATTTTGTATATTTGCCGCTACGTTCAACTAAGGATAAACTCACACGGATCACTTGCCGGCCACTTTCGGGTGACGTGACAGCCACAAAACTTTCCGATTCGACAAAAAATATTGAATCGGAAAAGAAACCGTATCGTGAGAACTGACTCCGAACCGAATCGAACGCGCGTCGAAGATCCATTGCGTCTTACTTCGCATCGATTTCGATGCTTTCTTCTCAGCGAAGATTCCGTGCCTCGAATAGAGTCTCCGATATTCGATCGCTCGCTCAAATAACAAATATTTGAAGAATCTGGCGATTAGCATCAATCACGTTCTCTTTCCCGCATTGACTTCGAATCGACGACGAATTTGTACACTCGGTGCAGTTGATTCTTGCCCCCAGAGAAAGATGGGATGAGGAAAATACTGTATACATTGTATTTTATATATTTCAGTGGACAATGGGCATTTTTCCTCATCACATTTTTCCCTAAAGGCAAGAATCAATGGAACCGAGCGTCCAACGTGCACAATTTTTAATGTACGCATTAAAGAAAAGCATTTCCTGCAAGCAAAATAATCGAAGACTTTTGGGAACGCGTTAGAGATTTGTCGAACCGTCGCTTCATCATTTTTCCTGCGGTTCAAATTTAGATCGTCATCGAAAGTTACCAACAGCGATGAAAAAATGCTCAGTTTTATCTGACACCACAGAGGAAGATCGTTATCAACCTAAACATTCATAAAGCTTGTGTACCAGCATCAGTGATCCCAACACATAGACCGTTGCGTCTATATATAGAGACACGTGTTTCCCTTTTTAAGGTACGCCGAGGTATTCCATCGTGTAATTGGCGCGTTACTCGATGGTTCTCCCCACTGTATAAAGCCTGCTTCCCCCCCCCCCCCCCCTTTTTGTTTAACCGAAACAAATTCGATCCCGAAAGCAAGTCGATCCGAAAGTATTGAATCTCGTTTTACTTCTAAATTTGAAACAACTGACCACCGGTTTTGAAACACGCGTCGCAATGCAACGCATAGTGCGGTCAGAGTGGACAAAAATCGAAATCGTTAATCGATTTTGATCTAGTTGCATGATATTGTCAGTCGACAAGTAAACGATATGAATATAAATATTAAATAGAGAAAAAATCAATAGGAGGTAGGTAATAATCGTACGTATATCAAAACGTAACTATAAAAAAAATTGTTATGCATAAACTTTCGCAGTCTGATTATGTGTATAGGGTAATGGTCCCTATTAATGAGCCTGTACTTATTAGTGTGCCTCTACACTTAAATAAATTGTAAAGAAGAATATCTCTAAGAAATAAAAGAAAAACATTTTTTAAATAAAGTCAAAGTATTAAACTTAATAAAAAAAATTTTTTTTTTTTCATTTCTAAAGGAATTCCTTTTTTATAACTTATTTAAATGTAAGGGCTCACTGATAGGTTCAGAGTCACTATAATAGGGACCAGTACCCTAGAATGTGTTGGAACAGTTTCCTTTATCCAACTACATTTTCAAGGAAATTGAGTTAAGACACTTTTTTATTCAATTCGATTTTTCCCACTTTTTCAATTTTTTCACCACTAGTCGACGCGACGCCTCCAAATTTTGTCTCGCGAAACACACGCATCCTTTGATCAAGAACCGCCTACGACTGAACCAACAATCAATAATAATCGGTCGTTGTTGCGCGACAATCTCTTTTTCTCCCGTCGGATAAATATTTAGTCGACGCGCAAGCATCGACTCGAATTCGAGATATTTTTGGGTCAACTCGTTGTTGGCCCACATCCGTTTCGTCAACGACACGCGAGTTCGACGGCGTCGTCGGTTTCGGGAGCTCGCTGGACGCGCGGCGTCGAAAAACACTGTCTAACTGTTGCGTCGCGTCGTCGTTGCGCTGCGTTTAACAAACGGGCGAAGATTAGAAAAATCCCGCGTCTCTTCGGACCACGCGAATGCCTCGGTTATATCCGAAACTCGGTGCTCTCTAAAAATACCACGCGTTATTTTCATCGAGCGGTTTCTTGGTGCGCGAGAGAATGGGAGGAAATTGAGAGGGAGGAAAAAACGGAATGAGATAGTTGAAACATTCACGGGAAACGCGCGCGACGAGGTGCAGTAACCGAGACTGAAATATTTTTAAACGACGGAAAGCGTCGCGGCGATCTCGTCGTTCTGGCGGGTAACGCGAACTGAAGTTGGTACACCGGCTTGGCGCGGGTTCGTGTCGCGGCGGAACGAATGCGATCGAGGAGCGGTTTCAATGCCTTTGTCTGACATCACGAGCAATTCCTCGGCGAGATCTCGCGACAAGGTTGTGGTCAAATATAAAAGTCGTGTCCGTCTAATTAAAGTGTTTGACGAATTGATAGACGACGAACGAAGTCACATGTTCCGGTTTGTTGGTTTAGCGGACGAGTTTCACGTTTACACTCGAGATTCACGCCTCTTTGCCCACGGATCCAGTGCAACAACCTGTGCCTCGCCTATGTAATTTTCAAAGGGGACACGTTTAAAGTGACCTGCTGGACCGGGGACACGGTTTTTCGCTGATTTATATAAATTTGTCGGGTCGTCGGGCGTGCTCTAAACACACGTTGAAAGGAGCACCGTGAAAATGCCGAAGCAAACTTCCTACCGACTTTCAAACCATCGTACAGTGGCGAATTTCACCGAAAATCTGGCCGAAACGAATATTTTCAATATTTTCAATTGATATAGGAAGATGAAAATATATCATTTGTGTAGTAACACTTATTTTCAAATTTGGTGATTCGTCTGACGTTAGGAATTATATTATAGGCCAATCGGTAACATGGATATTATGTCAAAATTATTTGAAAGCCTAAAATAAAACCGCATTGGAATTTTTAATTTTATATGAACTGAAGGACAGATATCATTTTGCGATGCAAATTCATTTCCAACTGTATTTTCGGGTGAATTCAACCGAAAAAAGTGGTGTTACTTAATCAAAGTATATTAAAACTATAGAAAATGTTTGAGATTGATTAGGTTTACAAGTTTATTTATTAAATAATACCAAAAAATCGATATTTTCGACCTTCAAAAATCAGGAAAAATTTTATTTTAATTTTGTCCACGATTTCAGCCTAATTCGTTACTGTACGCCGCACAGTGAAACGAAATTTCCCATTTTCTCGGACGTCGGTCCAAATTTTTGTTAATTCGTAATTTTGTACTGTAGCTTCAGTAAATATTTATTAAGAAGTCGTAGTCTAAAGAAACACAAAGTAAGTTATATTAAATGTGCATTAAATTTGATTCAATTGCATGTGAATTTGATAATTACGAAGCATTGACGTTTTCGTCTTTTGGTTGCTCCAGTTTCAAAAGTTATCATTGCCTAAATTCTAACAGTTTACAACTTTTCTATGTTTTGTATATTATCAAGTGCGTTATTATTAATGATTTTGTACAAAAAGTATTTTCAATACACTTTACTTTTATTATGGAACGAGTGTATAAAGTAAAAGTTTGCAGTAATTACTGCTACAATAATTCAACTAATGATTTACAATTTTGTCCAATGTTGTCCAAAGTTTTAAATATCTTTATGTAATATTCTATGGATAATGTTTTAAAAAATAAAATAATTAGCTGCGACTGTCTGCTATGTCTTTTACAAGGAAAAAGAGCAAACTTTGGTGAATATTGATATTTAATTAATTTTTAACACACATTTCTTTTATATTTATGCTTTTTAGCGTTTATAGCCTTAATGAATTATATTTTCAAAATGAAAATTATTCATATTTAGTTATATTTAATAGTATAGTACATACTATTATTTTACGTAATATGATTGATAAATATGAGAATTTTGATAATTAAAGTCTAAATCATTGACAAAAGTAATTATCATGTCCGGTTATTTTGCTTACTCGTTCCACCGTGCGCCGTATATCGTCAATGTTCGTGTATGTGTCATGTCGTTTGAACACTGCTAAAAATCCGATACCGTCAAGGACCCAATTCCTGATCACTTACGAGTAACTATCATGTTTTTTTTTAACGTGTAAACGTGAACATTAACCTGATCTCAAAATTCATGTGATATTTGAGTAAATCCATGTTTAATCTTCAATTTGACATGTACAAAAATGAAATAATAACAATAATTATATCACGATCCAAGTTCTAAAGTCAAAAAAGCAAAGTTAATAACTATTTAGTTATTTTGAGGATGAATTTTTAGCATGATAATTTGTTGTATGATAGTTATATACTAAGCTGATCAGGAATTGGGTTCTGATCAGTGCATTTGTCAGGGAAATGACAAACGTTTCGCTTACGTCTACAATCTGATAAAGTATAAAGAATATTTAATTGCGGCTCGAAGGTTGCAGAGTCGTAGGAGAGCGTGAAAAGTTTGAAGCTGGGCCGGTTCATCGAGAACCCCTGAACAAACGAGCGGCCCCTATTAAAGCGATTACCTCGTTAAAGCATTGTCTTCATTGGCATTAAATCGGTGTCACAGGCCCATGAATATATGGTACACATATGTATCGTATGCATCGCGGTCATGAGAACAACTCCGAAATTCACCCAGCAAACGTGTCGAAACCGTTTGCAAGTAAGACGAACCGAACCGACTGTTTCTACATTTTTTATCGCGATTCATTTCACGACCGAAAATCGTTGTAAAGCATGGCGAAACCGGGCGCTTCGCGGTCCCATTGTCGTCGCATAAACGTTATCGTCCGTGTTTCTTATCGTGATCGCGATAGCATCCCTTGGGGGCAGATTAGAATAGCCATGGTTCGCGCCGCGAGCACAGGAGCGTCTAACGCGACCGAAGCAGGCAATAACTTTACCCTCTTATTTTTATCAAAGACCCCAGGCGTCAACTCCTGTCCCGCTACTTTGCGTCCGAGTATTCTTGGTTGCACTTAACGTTATAATAATTTCTAAGTCACTCCCGTTATCGGTCCCAGCGTTGACCGAGTCTGTTTCAGAATCGTCCCTGCCTTGGATATCGCAAATAAATTTAGACGTTCGTACAACAGGGGAAAAAGTATTCGACTGTGAATCACAAGTCCGAGAGAATAAGTCGTGTACTACTAGTCATAATAAGACACTTACTATTTGGCGCAGTCGATTAGTTGGTACTCGTGACTCCTTTCGAAACTCTGCTGAACGCCTCGATCCTTCCAAAGTGTTTCGACGATGTCGTAGAATTCCTGAAACAAAATCACGATTCCGTCAATGACCCGTTAGATTCTAAGGAGCGGCAAAAACGCCGCGTCAACGATGCAAATATAACTTGTTATTACTAGACTGCGGATTTGTATACGAAGTACAATTTTTATAAGCACAAATCTATGGCTGTTAGGCAAAACAACGTACGTCACATTTTCAAAAAATTTGATTTTATGCCATAACTGAGATCTAGAAAGTAGAATTCATATTTTTATCAGAGAAAAAATACACCCCCGCTCAAAAGTATGTGGACATTAACCATTTTTAAAATTTGTATACTGTTGTTGTTAGACGATTTTTATTGTTAAATTCTGTTACGTACATGTATGTAATGTATTACTAGAACATTGTATACACCTACTTGAAAACAATAAAATTTTATTTTTTTCGATGATACTAATAATATAAAATTGGAACTGATTTTGGATTGTTACGTTGGATACAGCTACTTGGAAACAATAGAATTTTATTTTTTTCGATGATACTAATAATATAAAATTGGAACTGATTTTGGATTGATACGTTGGATACAATTACTTGGAAACAATAGAATATTACTAGAATATATTACATACATGTACGTAACAGAATTTAATAATAAATACCGTCTAACAACAACAGTATACATAATATATCACAAATTTCATAAAAATGGTTAGTGTCCACATACTTTTGAGCGGGGGTGTATATTAAGAGAATGTTTTCTATTAAAAATAAGAATACAAGACAAGGCATACTAATATTATAAATCCAAAAGTGTGTTTGTTACTTCTTCACGACTAAACTATTGAACTGATTGCAATGAAATTTGGCAGGGAGGTAGTCTGAAATTTGGCGAAGGACATAGGAAACATTTTTTTTTGTCAGGAGGTGCCAATTAATAAAAAATGGAAAAACCGAGTGTTCTATGTTCAGGCCAAATTCAATTGAAATCATTTCAGTAATTAAGTCTTGAAGTCGTTATGTTTGTTATACTCTTTCAGATTTGTATTGCATTGACTTATTGGTTACAAGAACAATTAGATTTGATTGTGTTTGACTTCGATATAAATTAGCAACCAGAATACATGATATACAAATCATAAGATTAAAATACCAACAAAACGTCTTTTTTTAAAATGTAATTTTGGCTTTTGTTTTAACAAACTGGTATTTTTACAAACCGTAAAAGCCTCGAATCCTCAAATTGGTATTAATATAAAAGCTCAGTTCAATCTTATTCGACAGCTTAGAAATTAGGCAACTTTTAAAACGAAATCCACGCGGACGAAGTCGCGGGCAAAAGCTAGTAGACATATAAGAATAGACTGCGCATCACGGGGAAAGCGGACGGTCCAACTTTAGAAAGAGTTAGGATGCTTTGGGAGGACTTGCTATCTCTTTCTATTCTCTTGTTATTTTCTATCTGTCTCATTCTTCCCAAGTACCTTCCAAGCATTCAACTCTTTTCAACATCGGGCCACGGCTGCATGCTGACGCGCAGTCTATAGTTACTATGTCTATGCTTACAACCAAAGAAATGAGGAAGCGGAACTTGTATGATAGTATGTTTAATTTTCTAAACATTCTAATTTGAATTTCGAACAGATTAGTGGTTCCACTAGCTTATAGTTGCTAAAGAATCATAATTAGACTGCAGATATTTATGCATTTATGGCACTATAAAAATTGTTTTAATATATAAGGATGACTACAAATATAAAAATACAATAAAATTTAAAAAATATAATATAATATTTAAAAAATAAAACATTTAAAATTCGGTTGCTGTTGTGTATCTATAAAAATATGAATGTGCATAAACATTCGTAGTCTAATCATAACAAATTCAAACGGATTTCTAAAAATCGTGTCCTCGAGTAAGTTTCATTCTTTCGGAATATTCAAACAATAGTTAAATTTCCTGAAATTCCTTGAATTTGCCTTAAAATGTCTTAAAATTCCTAGAACGTCGTCTAAAAATACGAAATTAAATTCAGAAACGTTTATTTTTTCCTTTCCTTGATGCGAAAAATCAAATAGGCAAAGTGTAAACACAAAATGCTAAAAACGACGCCACTTGCAATACACAGCTTTTGGGAGACACTTCTCACACACTGTCACCAACGCTTCAGATTTCTAGTCCTGAATCAATCTTATTATCAGAGGTATTATCTTTTTTCCTTGACGATGTTGACGCCCCAAAGCCATCGGCGCCCCTAGACCGGTGCCTTAGCCTATATCCGCCCCTGCCAAAGGATTATGTAACCCGTTTAGTATAATAATAACAACTAATCTTC
The DNA here is from genome assembly GCA_030770465.2 of Perdita meconis. NCBI lineage: Eukaryota > Metazoa > Arthropoda > Insecta > Hymenoptera > Andrenidae > Perdita > Perdita meconis. The sequence continues at coordinate 8,616,827 of JASKOS020000007.1, forward strand.
ATAATAAATGATTTTGTTTATTTTGCCACATGTTACCCCAGTCTCGCAAATTTTTTGCATACTCAGTATTGCTATGAATGCATACAATCCGCGCTCTGGGTATTCCGCTCGTGTTCACGAACGGCGCAGACGACTGTTTCGTCCACGCGACGAAACGGAAAATTTGGCTAGTGTCGTAAGAACGAAATGTCTCGCGTCACGATCGCGAATCGTTCGAAAAATGGTTTGGAAGTTGCGCGAAACTACGTAGGAAAGCGTGCACAGCGTTTCGCTATCGCCTTAACTATGCCTCCGCGACGGAAGGGAACTGGTCAAGTTGGAAAGGGGAATCGTTGAGCAGAGTTGCTTCCAATTCGATTTCGGAAGTGATCGTCGCCGGACAACTCGGTGGTAAAATTAATTATACTGTCGTTGCTCGCGTCAAAGCGCGCCCCACCGCGCGTGTCCTCGCGAAACTTCCTCGACGCAGAGGATTTTTGTTTGTCAAGGGCAGAGTCTCCCGCCGCGCCGCGACGCTTTCAGTCTCAAAGGGAATTCGACCGGCTCTCCGAACTTTCGATTCCCCAAGCACATCGTCGAAGATTCCTTCGAATTAATGCATAACGCGCAAAATAAATACTCGTCCCGTTTTATCGACGAAACGCGTTCAACATTCGTTAAGAACAGTTTGCTCGATGAATCATGAGCTTTTCTTCGTAATCGATAACGAACATTCATCCGCTAATTCTGTTATCTCAAATAGAATCGACCTTCGCGCATTCGAGCGTGCAAGCGCGCCTTGGAACGGGAGCCTGGTCGAATTCGGCATAAGATTCGCTCAAAATAAACTTCCGCATCCTCGTCGACCGACGAGAGATGCGAAAACTCGAACGACACTGACAAATTAGACACAGACTCGCAGATCGTTGTCGAACGTCGCGTCGCGTCGAGCAACGCGAAAACATGGGACGCGGCGTCCTTCCGGATGCAACTTCGCCGTGCGATTCAAATAGTAATTTCCGATGCGAACGACGAGAATCGGTGTCTTCCGATCGACAACCTTTACCTTATTTAGAAATGCTCGTCGGTAAAAATATTTCGGTAAACAGTAGCCAATGATTCGGAGCGCGGCACAGTGACTTCAAGTGACTTCTTAGAAGACAATTTCATATTTCAGTAAATTCTCAACAGATTTTTGTTATTTCTGGCTTATTTTCTCGAAGATGAAATTTACTAAAATATTATACTGTTACTTTTAACATGTCCTCTACGGTTAAAGGAAAAATAAAAAGATTCTGAATCCTTGATTTGAAAACAAAAGTTGATTCCACATTTTTTTAATTTATTGCTCTTTTCTTAATATTTTAATTGTACATACCTATTGATACCTATGATTTTATTTCAATGGAAATTTTTATATTAATCAAAAGTATTTTTATTGCAATGGAAAGTGTTTTTTTAAACAATTTTTTTCAATTCCAGTTTATTTTATGAAATTGTGTAGATTAGTAGATAACAATAGTAATGATAATTATACATTATTTATTTCAACTCCGTAACTAGAAAATTTTGACTTGTTTCATTTAATCTAATTGTAAGTTTACGATACTAATCTATTTATTTATCTTATTCACTTTCTGCTTTCTGTTTCTTCTATCTGGTTGTTATAACTTATTTCCTAATATTATGTTCAAAGTGTTTAGAAACGAATTTCATAAAAAATTAAGGAAAAATAAAATTAGAAAAAGCACTAAACTCCTTCCATAAAATTCGAAGTAAAGAGTTTATAATAATGCATAGCTAGATTTAACAATACTAAATAGCCAAGCGCACTATGCTATAACTTGCAGAAGAAGTTACTTAGAATCGCGCTAGCATCTACTAACGTAATTGTTTATTACATTCCTACTAACTCTCTGAATTAAAAAAAAAAAAAAAGAAAAAAAAAGAAGAAGAAAAAAAAAGCGATTCGGAAATGTTATATTTAGTAATAGAAAGAAATAAAAATGTAAAATATAGATTACGATTTTAATTTTCCTTTAATTTTTCTAATTGTTATTCAATTAATACTTTAGACATTTCTGTTTGTGGTAATCATGGTAAATCTTCCAAATTTTCAAGCGTTATGAGACTACTTAGTAAAAACACTCCTATGAATCGAAAGTTTGTTGTCAGATTTCCATTAATGCCAAGTTTCAGTTAAGATTTTACACAAAAGATGTGATTCAGAGAAGAAAATCTTTTTAGCATTATAAATTCCTAGGATTTTTCTACTAAAATTCGCATCGAACTGTATCAGCAAAAAATGTTAACAATACTGAATTTTGTCCGCAATTGAGGCATTTGGAACCACTTTTCGCGATTGAGGAGTCAAATTCAACAGCGGCACGTTGTCGAACGCCTATCAACCGAATCAAGGACAAGCGAAGTCGACTCGTTTCGATTAATTTTGGTATATTGTTCATCATGGTATCTATGGAACACCAGGTGCAACGTCGAGTCACGATCATTTGCGCACGCGGCGCGTCGCGAACAGACATAAAGGTACGTAAACGATCGGCTTCGAGTTGAATGACGCAAAACACGTGGATTATTTTGTCGCGACGACTTTATTTTGAGCTATGCCGTATCGTCACTTCGAAACCGTTCGGTTCGCTTTCGAGTTCTCGAAATCTCAGATGTTCCTCTTGGCACGACGAAAAATCATTACTTTTCCGTCGTGACAGAAGTTAACGTAATATCGTCGTCCATGAGCCGAGCCGGCCAGCCGAGGAAAAGGAAAATGTCAATGCCTCTTTAACCCCTAATCCTGTATTCTCTTCGAATTAGCAACTCTGTTAGACATCAGGGTAATCGATCGCGTACGATAAAGTAGAACCGAAGCTTATATTAGCATCGAGAAAGGGTTCAACATAGATTCCTTAGATTTGTTGTTTATAGACTGGGAATAAAAATGATCAACCAATTATTATTAAAATCATCCACAGCTTCTTCGAACAATGCCATATAAAAATTTAATAAATCCTGTAAATCCGATAGTTATCGTAAGCAAACTGTACTGTACTTATTTATAAACAACGTTGTATCTGCTGTATAAGCCGCACGCGGTTTGAAGCAATTAATAAATAAATTATTCAATTATCCAATTATTATTAATTATGCGCGTATTTAATATCAAAACACTTGAATTTACAAGGTTCCTTGCGGACTTACTTTTTCTGTAAAAAGTTATTAATGTTCTATAAGCTGCCCGCAAACTTCTTCAGATAATTAACACATTTAGAGCTTTTAGAGCGTTTAGAGCTAAACGTTCATTTTTACCTAGAAATTTAAGACTCTGGCGGCGATACATATAGACTGCGGATGTTTATGCAAAGTCAGATTTTCAGGGGCATAGAAAAAAAATCAACTTAAAAGTGTTTTTTGCTTACTAAATATTATAAGATTTATTTATTCAATATAAAGACAGTGCTCGGATCGTTTGTAATTAGTTTTAAAATATGGCTCCTAAATATACATATAAATAGACCTATTACAAAAAAAAATCTAATTTAGTACTATGCAAATTAGCTGTGGTGCAGATTCGGTTTATGGGATTGGAGGATATGTATCAGGACACATAATTATGGGGCAAAAACGTACGTTTAGTCCTAAGTGATTTAGCTGGCCAATAAAAGCTTATTAATTCAAAGAGCTGTGGGCAGCTTATGAAGCTTATTAGTTTGTATAGGAAAGTAGATCCGCAACAAATCTTCTAAATTCTAGCGTTTCGATATTAAGTCCGCACATAATTGTGTATGTATGTTAAATTGTATATTTTTTACGATATTTCATATATTTTTGCATCTATACACATCTTTGTCCATTTTAGTGTATTTAAAATCGCCATAAATGCATAAACATCCGCAGTCTAATAATGAATCATCCCGTTTATATTTATTTATTTATTTAACGGGGTGTCACCCTTTGATGAAATGAAAGTAACGAGAAGTGAATGTATAATTGGTACAAAATGAATAAGTTAGACGTAAAGATAGCATCAAGATTCGCTGCTTGATATAGACTTACAGCGATTAATAAAAGATTCAATCGAACAACCAAAGAAGTCGAGTTGCTTAGCATGTACATATATTAGCCTACCTACAGCAACGCCTAATACATTCCTTGGCAGAAACATTAGATCTATAAGAAGATTCATGGAATAACGGGTAACTTTTTAGAGCCGTCAAGTGTGTGGATGACGCTGCTTTGCTGCAGCTAGATTTAGACAGGCTCGCTCATTGGTGCTCCATAAACATGCTTAGTTTTAATGTATCAAATTGTCATGCGATGCGATTTAGCCGTAAAATTCACACAATATCTTGTATCCTTATTCCCTTAATAATACTTCTCTATCCGTCGTAAATTCTGTCCGTGACTTAGGAATTTTCTTCTCCAGTGACCTGTCTTTTCATGAGCACTATCACATGATTATCTGCTCTGCATTCAAAGTCCTCGGTTTAATTTCACGTATGGCTAAGTTTTTCTCCAATACTCACACACTTAGAACGCTCTATACTTCTTTACTTCGTCCCATTTTAGAATACGGCTCTCTTATTTGGAGCCCATACTATTATACGGCTCCCTTATTTGGAGCCCATGATTATTAAATTATGTTGTTTTGATCGAGAGAGTGCAGCATAAGTTCCTTAGACTTGCCTCTTTCCATGCAAACCCGCCTATGTCGATATATTCTCACGACTACAATTACATTCTTTCGGGTCTGGGGCTAATGACCCTCGAGCAGCTTCACATATTAGCTCGACTTCTATTTGTTTACAAGATTGTCAACCATGGGATCGCCTCTCCCGAGCTACTTCAAATGTTCGGATTCTTTGATCCCACGCGACTTCTCAGAACTTGATCCCTATTCACAGTCGAATGTCATCGTACTCAGTATGGATATTATAAATGTGTTAGTCGTCTTTGCATTACCGCAAATACCTTTTCCAATGATTTGAACTTCTTTTCTGATTCCCTTATGGCTTTCAGAAACTCTGCGCGTAAGGCAATACGAAACACAAACTGATCAAACAATCCATGCCGTTTTCTTTTATATTTTTTATATCTTTATAATTCTTTTATATTTTTATATTTATTGTTATCTGTTTTTCTTTTTGTATATTTTTGTATTTTTATTTATATTTGTTTTTGTGTCCATTTGTATTTTACTATTTATCTACATCTTGTAACATAGGGTTCATCCCGTTGGAAATAAAATATTATTATTATTATTATTATAACTTCTGAGAATCCTGAGCGGTGTATTAAAATGAATTAGACCTAAAATATCTGCACACTCGATACAAATGATTTAGAATCTTATAATTCAATATTAAATCAAATCCCAGTCTTCATTGAGCCAGAGTAGGAAGCTTAAGAAAATTTATCATATAAGAGACAAAACGTAACAACTTGTGCTGAACTTTTTCGATGGAATATTTTGATTGTAAAGATTCTAAGGTGAATGTCCCAATTTCTGCTCATTTAAGCGTTCACTCGTTATAAAAAGGGTATAAAAAATTTGTTTGTAGTAAAAATTTGCAAGGTAATTGATTAATACCTCGACAATGAATCAATTAATTCAAAAATATTTTAAAAAGATGTTATATGACGTTTAATTATAATAATGGCTACAATGTAGTACTCTAAATGTCCATATTTCTGCTCACGGCAAATAACTCACAAAAAAATCCAGTAAAAATCCAGAGTAAAATACAGTAAACGTTTTCAGTATTAAATACGATTTATTTCTGCACACACTACATTCGGTCCTTTCGGTTCCTTGTTCTAAAATTTTTTTCGTTACTTACGTAGCACTTTTTTTCTAACAAACCTGTGCATTACTCGCATGAATGATCAAAGAACCTATAATTATTTTTTTACAATTATAGTACAAACGTAACATTTATAATAATAAGAAAAATACGAAGTGATTAGAAATCGGGACACGAGCAGAAATTGGGACATTTACCTTAGATGGGTGAACAATATTCGAGGTGAGGACGAACTAGGGCAGAGTAAAGGACAAATATTTAACATGATAATATTGAATAAATAAATAAATAAATAATCAGGGTTAAAAGTTCCTACTCCTAATATTCTCCAGTCGAGCGTCGAAGCGAAGCTTTATCCGCTGTGTCGTTGATCCAGATTACATAAGCGAATTCGGCGAGTTGAAGAAAGCATCCTAATATACGACAAATCAAGAGATCTTCGAAGGGATAAAATCGGGCTACCGACTTCAGCGCACGTCCCAAAGAGGCGCGGCAGAATTGTTGCCCTGAATACAAAATGACTAAACGAGTTAAATAACGAGTATGGCGCGAGCGAGCGAGCGAGCTGTCGTAATATTTTAATGGTACATCCCCCCTTCTTCGTTTTCCGCAACTACCAGTTTCACTATACGAATCATCGCGGAGGGTTATGAAATGTATGCGATCCGCAGATCGTTTCTTTCGTTGCGAGCGTAAAAATCAGCTCAAGCTACGATACGCGCGGATACTCGAACTCATTCAAGGTGTATCCTTGATCGAAATTTACGCGACGCGAAGACTGAAATACTTTCACCGCAACGTATCTAAATTGACCTAAGAGATGACCAGCTACAGTCTGATCGACTAAAAGATACGCGTGCATACTCTGCGCACGAGTTTCTCTCCCTCTCCTCTCTTTCTCGCACACACCGTGCAACAATACACAACGAACCGAAATGCGTGCACGTACAGGCGCGCGGAATGGCGCAGTACATCATAGCTACGATACTATATAGCGCACCACATGTGCGATGGCTCTGTAAACATTGTAAACACTGATCGTGGCATACAGTGGCTCTCACACACCAATGAATTCCTCTGTCGTAGACTGTTATCGTAAAGTTCAGAGGAATCTCGGTGAAACGATGACCGAAAAACAGCCAGCTACTAACGCGGAACACCGCAACGAACCGAGTTTTTTCCTGTATAAAAAGTAATCCGATACAAATTAACAAGCAGCTTTCCCGCTAACGCGTCGAATCGCTCCTCCCGTCGACGCTCGCGTCGCACAGTAGAACAAGTGAAGCCTATCTAGGTGGACAAGACTGTGGACCTCGAGGAATTCATAACTTCGTCATTTTTTGGAAATATAGACACCTTATGATAGTTAATAAATTAATAATAATAAAAAATTTTTATTGGAATAGGTGAATCTAGATTTTAAAAGCCTTCAAACTTATGTTACATATTACTAACTCGGTGTGGTCTAATTTGTTTCTCTTGCTAAGTTCTTTCATATTGACTTAATACAAATATAACATACTAGCTTTTGCCCGCGTGAATTTCGTTTTAAAAGTTGCCTAATTTCTAAGCTGTCGAATAAGATTGAACTGAGCTTTTATATTAATACCAATTTGAGGATTCGAGACTTTTACGGTTTGTAAAAATACCAGTTTGTTAAAACAAAAGCCAAAATTACATTAAAAAAAAAGACGTTTTGTTGGTATTTTAATCTTATGATTTTTATATCATGTATTCTGGTTGCTAATTTATATCGAAGTCAAACACAATCAAATCTAATTGTTCTTGTAACCAATAAGTCAATGCAATACAAATCTGAAAGCGTGTAACAAACATAACGACTTCAAGACTTAATTACTGAAATGATTTCAATTGAATTTGGCCTGAACATAGAACACTCGGTTTTCCATTTTTTATTAATTGGCTCCTCCTGACAAAAAAAATGTTTCCTATGTCCTTCTCCAAATTTCAGATTACCTCCCTGTCAAATTTCATTACAATCAGTTCAACAGTTTAGTCGTGAAGAAGTAACAGACAAAGACACTTTTGGATTTATAATATTAGTATGTATAAATGTTCAAAATAGAATAGTAGCTCTGTAATTAAAATGTCGCAGGTAACGTCCAGCTTTATAGGTTTCGCATCAGAGTGGTATAATAAGAAGTGACACTCCAAGTGTCCCTTTAAATGAATGAAATTACCGATCAAAACACCCTATGGACATTTGAAGTGTCATCTCTTGTTATATCTACTCTTTGGCTATGGGTCACAGTTTGGCACGCGCGAAAGAGAGCGTCCATCATGGCACCAGTGATAGTCTTTTGTTTAGCTATGTAACGGCAGGAGACAGAGACTCTCTCTCTTTCTCTCTCGCGTGCCAATCCAAGGCCTATAGTGGTGGTAGCGCGAGATAGAGAGCACGATGCTCTCTCTTCCACCAGGGCACCAGTGATAGACTTTTGTTTAGCTGTGTAACGGTAAGGACAAAGATTCTCCCTCTCGCATGCTAATCGGAGTCCATTTTTTATTAATTCGCTCTCCTAGGAAAAATTTCGGGATAAAAAGTATCCTTTGTCCTTCCCCAGATTTCAGGCTACATTCCTGCCAAATTTTATTGAAATCAGTTCAGTAGTTTAGTCGTCAAGAAATAACAAACATACAAACACACTTTCGGATTTATAATATATAAAATAAAATAAAATTTAAAATATAATATATATATTTATATATTTATATAAGTAAAGAAGTAAGGATTAATCAGTTCTTAATACCAAAACTATTAATATCTTAATATTTAAGTTTATTATATCTTGTTAGTCCTTATTGTATTATTTTATTTTATCTTGTATCTTGTATTTCATATCTACTCACTATATTGTACACTAAAGGGTCTAAATACCCGTTAATAAATAATAATAATAATAATAATAATAATAATAATAATAATAAAGACAAAATTTTGAGTAATGATAATTATATTGATACCGTTAAGGAACTAGTTTTTAATCAGCTTGTGAAATAATTCGCTCTTTTAAGTTTATGTCAACAAATACTCGAAGTGAAGAGTGACAATTAAAAAATGTAAGTATAGCATGTCACAGCAAATAACAATGTCAAAAATGTAATGTCAAAAATATTAATATTTTAATGCTTAAGTATATTGTATCTTGTTAGTCTATATTGTATTGTTTTATCTTGTATTTCATATATATTTACTATATTGATATTGTACACTAAAGGGTCTGAATACCCGTTTAATAAATAATAATAATAATTATAGGTTTTCGTGAAAATAAATGAGTACTGTAACATAGTGGCAGAAAGCCTTGATTGAACGCCATTTCTTGTTGATCACTTTAAGAAAGTAACATCAATTTTGTACGATACTGTAGCAGCTATTGAAGCTTATTATCATATACAGTGTCGATTCGAAGAACGGCTGGGTTTCAGAACCGAGCGCAACCCTTTTTCGAGTCGGGTTCGATTTCGGTCACGACGGAACGAGGAGACTCGCACCGGCGAAGAAGTGGTGAGGATAGAGAAGTCCCTTTTCCGAATTAAACTCAGGCGCCGTTCTTTGAGTCAACACTGTAAGATTGTCCTTATATCGGGACATTACTGTATTTCGTTTATAAAATAGTTTATTTACAATGTGTTCCAAGAATCTTAACAATGGTTAAGAGTTCGAATTGCTGGAAAAAAGTCTACGCTAAATTTTAAACAGCTGTAAAATCAACAATCTTAAAAATTTGCAAAAATCCCTTGTTTGTATGTAAATTCCTAAAAACTACAACATATACAAATTTGATCAAAATCTGAAATGGTACTCCAAAAAGTGTCAGATTTCGCATGGATAAGCATAAATTTAATGTGCACCATTCCGCCGAAAGTACATAGACGCCAGCTAATTATAGTAATTATCTAACGTGTGTATATTAAACGGTTATTCCTGTTATTAATAAATAAATAAATCAAGTTATGAATTCATCGAGCTGCAGAGATTTGTCTACTCGGGTAGGCTATTTGTCCCACTGTGCGTCGTTCGGCGTATTAACGTTAAGAGGATGGAACAGCATGCGAAATAAATGAGTTGGCTGACTCACCGGAGGATAATCAAAGTCCGCAGAGGACGAGACATCCAGGACATAGTCGACTTTGCTCTGGTTCGCCGGGTCCTCTAAGGCGACTGGTGGTGTTAGCGTGCTCATCGCGCTCGTTATCGTCTGGAAAAGATGATACCGCGATCAAAAGTAGCGTTTCCCGCTAGGAGAAAAGTCCAACTTTCGAAAGAGAAAACTCGTAAATTAACGCGAAACACCGTCGCGGTCTCGATATCCCATTATTCTACCGATACTCTCGCGATCAGACAGAGAAAGGGAGATAAAGCGAAGTCTCTCCTCCTGCACCGCGACTAGAAACGCGCGTATTTCCCTGTAACCGCGCGCAGATGATGCCGTTCGTAATCCTCGAATGTCACGGGGAAACTTGTCCATTATGTTCACCTGGAAGTGAGATCACGCGGAAGCGATCGCAAGGTTACGCACGATACACGGTCTCCAAACGCGGCCTCGAGCGACAAAACGACAACGATACGGCTCGGCAAGACGCGGGCATTTGCACGCTCCTTACGGTACAATTTGTTCGGCAAACAAATCGTCTCTGCGAGTCGAACACGATTTTATACAGATCCGAAACTATACTATCGTAAAACGTGTCGAGTCTCCAAAAAATACAGATCACTGACCAACGTGACGAAACAACGAGCGGGTTGACTCGGACGAAAGTTACGGAATTACGAGAAAACTAGCGAAACGGATTTAAGAGGACTAGGCGTTCTTTGGAAATTTATTATAAAGAGAAGAATGAAAATTGTGACTCGAGTTTCTCGATAGTGGTAATTAGTAGACAGCGGATTTATGCATTTATGGCATTGCTAAATATACAGAAAATCTACGATTTTGAAATTCATAAATTTTGCAAATATTAATGTTAAAATTCTGAAAATTTGAAAACTTGAAGATTTGAAGCTTGAAATTCCAAAAATTAAAAAATTGACAAATTTGAAGCTTGTGTAATTCTTAAAATTTACAAATTTTAAGCCTGATATTTTGAAAACTTCAAAATTTAAAGCTTAAAATTCTGAAAATTTGAAAATTGAAGATTGAAGTTCAGTCTTATTCTAACCTGTTCTAACCCATGATATTTATTAATTGGAAAAGAAGGAAATAAAAATTGTAAAAATGGCGGCTGTAGAACTGTAAAAACGTGATTTTTCATTTAAAAAACAGAGCCTATTTTATTTCTTTTACAATAGACGAATTTTATTAACTTATGATTAGGTTCAGTCCTAAACTGCACATGTTTTACGTTTACTCAATTTTTTTCAAATCGATTGCAACTTCCGGTTTTTATCAATCGCTGCAAAATGAAGAGAAACGTATCAATTTCCAGAAAATGTGTTTAAAATTCGAGTAAGTTGAGTACAATAGTTACTAAAAGATTTCTTTACGCTTTATAATACTAATATTATTCAAAAATACAAGTCACAATTTTCATTCTTATTCTTGGAATAAATTCCCAAAGAACGTTTCATTTTTTACCAAATCTGCCTACGTAGTCCCCTTAAAATTAAAACGAGTTCTTACCAATATCGCATCTCTTATGTTCTTTTTGATGTCCTCTATCTTCTGCCGCTTTTCCCTGCACAGAAAGAAAGAGTGAAAGAAACATGCGAATTATCATCGGCGTGGTATTGAATCGTTCAAAGACCAAAAATATATTTAAAAAAAAGAAAAGAAAAGAAAAAAAACTATATGCGCATCGTCATTATTAGTAGTACCAGTCATTTGGTAATTTTAGATGTTCAGGCATCACGCCAATTTTAGATATACGCGGGTTTCGTCCGTTTGGAGACACTGGAAATTCTCTGAACTTCGATCGAAGGCAAGATGAGCGATTTCGTTTCATGCGTGGATCTCGGACATTTTCATGGTGATCCTTGTGCCAGGCTTCTGTCGTCGTCCACGGTGCCATTTCGTACATGGTATATGCATACCATGAGTGGATTATAGGACGACGACAGTCGCGATCTAATACAGGTATCCCATTTTTATCGCTTCGACATTCCGATCAGGTGCTTTCCAGACAAAACGATAGTTTTGTACTGTTGCTCCTGGTATCGCGATATTCGCGACTGTTACTGCACAATTCATTGTTTGGTCCCTTCGTCCTCGAGCTACTCGACGCGTCGCGAACGAAGTTCCAAATAACCAGAAGATAGTTACTACAGAATCTTATAATTTGGAAAAGCGTTTCGGTTTCCTCTTTTTGGCTCGAACAACGCGCGATCGCCTGATTGAATCGAAACGAGCGAGAACTGAATTCATTCAACCGTCGCGTCGATTCGTCAGTGACCCATCGAGTTAAGTATACATCGGACGCGGTGCGAATACAAAGATCCGCGAACAAACGGAGAAAAAGACACGAGACGGCCAAGTTATTTTCGGCTTTTCTTGTGTATATTTTACGGGCGACCTAGGCGGGTGGCAAATCGAAAAACCGAATCGAACGGCGTGATTCGTCACAGATGCGTGAGATGCAGAGAAAAAAAATCCTATAAATAGGCGATCCTGCGCACGTTTCTATCGTAAACAAGCGGAATAGAGTAGAAGAGAGTTTCGGAATTGGACCAAGGAGTAGATATAATAAAAGACGACACAGCGACACTCACTTTTAGAAAGAGACGAGATGACGCTACCGATTTAAATGTCCGCTCGGTTTTGATTGCCAAATTTCAGTAATGATCGGTAAGAAGCAAGTGTACTTATTTATTTACTTATTAACGGACACAGACGCCCTTAGGTATCAAGAATAACGTGCATTATCAGTAGACTGCGGATGTTTAAGCATTTTTTACCATTTTCATTATGCAAAAATCTGTAAGAATGTGTGTAGATGCAAAACTTGGTGAAATATGAAAAGTAACGCACATTTTACAATGTTTAGAAGATACGACGTACTTTTATCCAAGTTTTAGTTATTTTTGTGTCTGCCAAAATTTGAAATTTGCATAAAGATACACGGTCTAATTTTATCAGTCTTACAGAGAAAAATTCCAAGTAGAGGATCGCAATATCAAGTAGATTTTAATATTGTGAGAAACCTTAAACACTGTCAAAAAGATCTGTAAAATGTTAGCTGGTAATGGCTCATACAACACCAAACTTATTATTAGTCTAAAAATGAAAGAATGGTGAAAAAAATGATCTTTACACTGGGCGGCGCAGAGGTTCTGATCTTGCCGAGTAGTTAGAATCCTTTTAGCCTATTTTCTTGTATTACATAAACCATTATGACGGTGTTTAAGTTTTCTAACAGTATCAACATCTAATTGATATCGCGATCCTTTACTCGAAATGTTTCCTTTAGATCTTTGCTGAAAATCTGATCTTTGTTTGTAAATATAACTGTCTAAACTGTTATTTGTATTAGTAATAATTAGACTGCGGATTTTATGCATTTACTACGATACGAGGTATGCAAAAAATCTGCAAGACTGTTAACATATGCCAAAGTGTACAAAATATCAAAAATGTAACCGAAATTAGAATGTTTAGAAAATTAAACGTACTGTTGTTCAAGTTGCAATTCTTCATTTGTGTTTGTGAAGATTTTATTTTGCATAAAAATCCGCAGTCTAGTAATAATCTATCATACCAAAAGGGTTGTTTGACCCGTTCATTAAAATATTACTATCATTATTAATATAATTTTATGCCGTTAACGTGTATATGTATGCGTGTGTGTAAATCACATAAAGATATTAAAGAAGAATTGATTTAAATGTTTCGATTGCCTACCAATTTGCCAACCAATTTAAAAGGATTTAGAGTTTCGTCTCATTATACCTACTCTATGCTTGGACGATGCAAACGAACGTTTCGTCGTTCCCCGCTGACAAATATCTGTCCAGCCGCGACGCCGCGGAGGTTGAAGGAGCGCGAGGAGAGGAAAGAAGAAAGAAATCACCGTAAAACGTAGCAACGAAGCGTGTTTTAGGCCCACGTTATCAGCGCCGGAGGCAGACAGAATTTACGATGCGAGCGAAGCGGGTCTGTTTGCACGTCGTTTTCATCCTATATCTGGTTGGTTCTGATTTTCCACGTATAGGTGTACCGACGATCTTTTTACGATAACAACTTCGATGTCGCCCTTCCCTCTGCACGCTTCCTCGTGGTTCGAGTTTTCGGCGTTTCGCGGCCGTCACCGAAAAATTCGTGAATCGAGCGTCGACGCCTCCGCGAGAGGTAACTATATTAGACGGATACGGAAAAGAGAACTCGCTCTCGAACCACGTGTTGATATTACAATAGCGCAATGGGCCGAATTGGTCGGCTGGCTGAATCATTCACAGAGCGTGCATTAACGGGAGCAAAAAAAGGAGCCGAGGTTACGCGCAGCTACTACATACCGTTCACGTGGAGACGGCTAACGCGATATCGAGAGATACCGAGGCACGCACGTCCAGTTACTCTCAACTTCTACGCGCGTAATTATTGTTATTATTATTAATAATAAACGGAGAAACAAACCCCATTGGTAGGATAACTCCGCGAGAGGTGAATCATCTTTTTGAAAAGATTTGGAAATCGAATATTATGAAAGTATTAAATGAGTTACTTAAATATTTGTGTAAATAATGATCTTTTATAACATATAATTATTATAACGCAGTATCTTTATAAATAACTGCGGTAAAAAGAAAAGAAAATTTTGTGGCTACGGTCCATCTCTCCCTTACTACTGTGGCTAAGATGAACCAACTTCATGAAATCTATATTTCTTTATTAAATTGATTTATGACTAGACTGCGGATGCTTATGCAAATTCAAATTTTTACAGGCACAGAAAATGAACTGAATCTTGAATAAAAATACTTCACATCTTCTAAACGTTAAAAAATGTATTTTACTTTTGATGTTTCATATGTTTTTACACTTATGCACATTGTTACAGGTTTTTGCATAATGAAAATTGCCCAAAATGTATTAAATATTCACAGTTTATTTATAAGTTATATTATATGATACCTATTGTATCTTTGAAGGAGAATATTTTATTTATTAGAATAGTACAATTTTGGAGCATATAGCTATTTTTTTTTTTTTTTTGCATCACAATCCTCGTAAAATTAGCGAGAACAGACTATACATTCAATCCTACTATGAATTCTGTTCTTTTTGTAGTCATTTTCATTTAAACTACCGCGCGAATTCTTTTTGTAGTAATAAATTAGCCTGGACGATCAAACTAAACCATTACGATTGCCCAAAACATCGCCTTTCTAAGATCAAATTATAGTCAAATGTTAGTAACGTTTAACTTTTAAGAACGAGATAAACATTTGTTCAAAGAAGAGAATAATTTAATTCATTATAACCGCATAGGAAAATTCTTGTACCTCCTAAAACCTAAAATATTTACATTTTTCATAATTTCGTAAAATTAACATTTAAAATTGTTACTAATGCCTGATAGCTGTTATTGCATTAAAATAAGACTGATATATTGCTCGTATGTAGAATACTTCAGGAAATTTTTAACTGGCCCATCTCTCCCGGAATTACATTGTTGTTAATTACAGAAGTGGTGTAACAATAATTAATTTTGTACAAAGAGGAAGTAAATAAAAAGAAATAATATAATAAAATTGTCGCGTAATATGGACTTTAAATAACATTAAATGAATCGCAATAATGACTTTTTAAAGGATGTTATAGATCCATTGAAAAAATCTACTCTGTTACTATTAGGTGTACAAGTTAATTCTTGGCCTTAACATTGAATCAACTGTAGCACTCATTTCAACGGAAACTTTTGCCGACCAAGTTTAGAGCTGTATAATGCAAACATAATAGATTATATGTATAAAAATAGAATATGAAATGGATATAACTTCACAAAATTCAGTAGCAAACAAGATAACGTTCAATAAATAACATATTAGGCACTGTTTTCTTTTCGTATTTCAATAAAAAAGAAAGACTTCCAAGGCTAAACAAACGATTTGTAGATTGTGATCCACAATGATGTTCATGCATTTATGGCGATTTTAAGTATGCCAAAATGCATGAGGATGTGCATAGAAATAAAAATACATAAAATATTGAAAATGGAATACATATTATAATATTTAGAAGGCAGAAGGCACTTTTATTTAAGCTGGTTTCCTTTTTCTATGCCCTTGAAAATATGAATTTGTCTGATTTGCGAAGCATTAAAGGAAGATGCTGTATCATAGAGGACATGTAAAAAGTGGTTTCAGAGTTCCAAAATAGAAATTTTGACGTCGAGAATAAGAAACATCCAGAACAACCCAAAAAAATTTGAAAATAATGAATTTCAGCAACCGTTGATCGAAAATCCATGCCAAATCCAATCAGAACTTGCAACGTTAGGATTTACCCTAAAAACTGTTTCTATCCTGTTATATAAACTGGATTAAGATAAACATTCATTTTCATTTTAAAAGGTCCGAGAATTAATTTGCACACCTAATATATGTATTCGCCATACTACAAAGCCTATTTATTGGATCCGCAAAAACAAAGTTCGTTTTATAGCGAAGCAGGTGGATTAAGCTTTCCTGAAAAACCTTGTTGGAGCATGAAAATTAATTTCCTGAAGTAACTGAGGCCAATAAATAACTCCATTAATCAAGTAAGAAGAGCAAATCACATAATTTCATTCGAGATTCAAATCTGTTCACTAGGGTGGCTCGTATTTTCGACTTTAAAATTTTTCCCGCGGCCTTTTTCCTCCTTGAATAGTTCGAATTAATAAAAAAAATGTTATGTAAACTTTGAGACCAACTATATAAGAAAAAACGTGCTCTGGGCCCTTGAAGGTTAAAATAATTGTTTTAATACGCACAAAGTCGGTTTTTTTAAATATCTGCTAAGGTCTTGATTATATCAAAAAACATGTCAAACAAAAGTTTTAGATCTAGACAAAACCCATCCTCTGTTTTTTTATGCGACAAATGGTTTTACAAAAAAAATCCAAGAAACTATACAAAATTGAACAAATTTTGTTTTCGTTTCAATTTTAGGAATTTTAGTGTGTCTCTAACATTTGCCAATAAAGACCAAACAAAATGTGTATTTTTTAAGAACTCTAAATGATATTTCTTTTTAATATATATGAAATTTGCTTAAATAATCGGAAAACAGCACAAGTTACAGTCAGGAAACTTTTGGCGAAAATCCTTTACAATTTGAACAACATATTGTTTTTGCTCCTCATTTTTCCTCAATTCATTATAATCTTTCATTAATTAAATTCCTCTTTCTGCCGTATCATTGAGAACTCACAGTTTATTTACTAATTCCAGCCCTTTAATAAGGTCTTCATATTTTCCGACCAAGTCGATGGTTCTGTTTTAAGGAATTGAGTCTATTTAGTTTTTGTTCATATCTCTTGAAAAATCCTTTTATTTTGCTCAAAACCAACTGTTCAATACTTTTCTCAAAGGTTTCAGGAATTTTCAGGAAAACGTATTCAATCGATTTTTAAATCTGAAAACTACTTTAGAGAAATAATAAAAATTTATACAATTTAAAAAATAGCCATTAAGCATTCTAAAGGAAGATACACGCTTTTTTGGTTTTTATAAGTAGTAAATGAAACCCATTGAAAGTCCCAATATTAAAAAGAATAAAATTTGCTCAATTCTTTCCAGTTTTTTGGATTTTTTTTTCGAAAACCGTTTGTCGTACGAAAGAAGTTAATAGAACATAAAAAATGGATTATATAAAGATCTACAACTTCTGTTTAACATGTTTTTTCATATAATCAAAAACTTGACAGATATGAAAAGAGAAAACAACTTTGTGTGTATTAAAATAATAATTTTAATCTTCAAGGGCCCAAAGGCGCGTTTTTCCCTTATCCAATCAGGTTCAAACTTTGCACAAAATTTTTTTCATTGATTCAAACTATTCTAAGGGGCGCCACAGAAAAAATCTGGATAAAAATTTTCATCAAGAGTAAATAAGAGCCACCTTAGCATTCGTGTTAAGTGAATTTAATAAGATATTGTAATCGTGGTGTTGATGTCGTATTGAGTGCCTCGTTATATAGACGATTGACCTTAAAAATTTATGTTGCACTGTTCCCAAACGTTGTAAATATTTAGCATAATGAGACCAAATGGTAGACCAACATTCTGAAGGAGATCTAAACCAAAGCGCAGTATAGAATTTTCTTAAAGTTAGCCGTGAAACTACGTGCGAAACCCAGAATTTTGATAGATTCGTTAACTATACTAGTGATTCGTTAAAATTCAATAGTGAGGAAGAACGAACTCCAAAGATCATTAACCTCGTATACGTGGGCTAAGGTTGCATTGTGCTAAGCGTGTAATCGAAGGGTATAAGAACATTCTTTAACATTGCTGAAACTTACGCTTCGCTGAAGCCGTTAACGTGCAGTATCCTCATCTGTTTGACGATCGTGCTTTTCCCCGACTCTCCAGCTCCTGAAACATACAAAGAACGAGGCGTCTTAAAAAAACGCTTGATTCGAAAAAGCGAAAGCGGGTTCCTCTTTTGCTCAGAGCATCGGCGTCGCGTACATCGAGTTCGCGCGAGTCGACGCGAGAAAAATCGAACGAAAATAGGTGTCCGTGGGCACGCCGAACGGTTCAGACTTTTTTCCGTCTACTGACGCACAAAAGTAGCGTATTTTTAGGTTTTTTTTTCCCCTTTCTTAAAAATCGTAATTGCACGCGACAGGAAAACAATACAGACAACAACAGCTGTTGCTTCGTTAGAGCTAGAATCAACGAGTCTCGGCTACGCACTGCACACAGAAGCGCGCGCGCGCGCGCCGACACGCACACCTTTCCGCCTCGAATTAGAACGACGACCTACATAAACGGAAGAATAGGAAGGTTTATGGCTAGGTGTTGAGTTAAGTATCGCAATAAGCGCGCGCGCGCACACCCACGTTGCTCGCTCCCGTGTGAAAAAGAGTCCGTTGTGTGGATCATGGTGTGGTGTGGCATGGTGCGGCGCGGTGTCGATAGAAGGTGGAGACGAAGAGAGCGCACACGAAAAGGGTACAACACGAGCGGCTGCCTCTCGCTGGATGGATATTCGTGGGTGCCGCCGGCTCATACGATAATCGATAAAATTGAATTACGCGCTGCTGAGCATCGCGATAATGCTCTCGTGGTCTGTCCTCGCCGAAATTCCAGTTCAACGTCTATTCCGTCGGTGTTTACCGTTTATATTCTCTCAGTCAGGGTATATTTATTATCTGAAGGCCATAAATGTTGGCGCCAAACAAACCGGCGAATGCTTTCAGAAAAAAGAGGATTTCGTTTCTTCAACTAATCCGTAGTGACGGAAGGTTCCGAAACAGGAAGCGACTCGTTTCCACCGTTCAAAATGCAAATGTTTATTTTTATCGTCGCTCGTTTATACATTTTTTTTTCCTCGTAGAATACTTACATTCGCTCGAACGTAATGATACGAGAAAGGCGACCGTGTCCGAAATTTTACTTTATTTTATTTTATTCATGACAAGCGGGCTACTCACCCTTCAGGTTGGTTCAATAATTTAGTCGAGGGGCAAACAGTTTTACTAAATTCTTTTACTAAATTTTAATGTTCACACGCAGTAAATTATCTACTAAAATTCTTGCCACTCGACTATAAATTAGTAAACGTGTGTGAATCAGCCTTTTAGTACACAAGGAAGTACAATACAAAAAAAGATAAAAATAAATAAAGAAGTAAAAAAGAAATATTCTGATCTTATTACATTACGCGAGCGTAAATGTCAAAACGAATTCAACGTGTTGCACGGTGATGTTTAAGGTCACAGGAGATCGAGAATCGAAACACGTATGTAACGAGCATCTGTGCGTATTGCACGCGAGGTTAAATAAGAAATAAACCAACGAAAAAGCTTTTAGATCGTGCTGCAGGGAATATCGCCCACGTTGAAAAGCTGAGAAATCGACTCCAGGGATTCTCTCGTTTAAAAGAAATGCCGAAAGAAGACTTTTCCGCTTATTTCCCTCGCGTCGCTCGTTCAGGGAATAAAAAGTACAGTGGAATCTCGATTATCCGAATCCCGATTGATAAATACTGAGAGCGCCACCGCAGCTTTGAAAACTCTGTAATTGGGTTAGAACAAGTTAGAATAAGACTGAATTTCAAGCTTCAAATTTCAAATTTTCTGAATTTCAAGAGCATTAAATTTTCTAATTTTCAGAGTTTCAATCTTCATTTTTTTCAGAATTTCAAGTTTAATATTTGCAAATTTTTCGAATTTCGAGCTTTAATTCACAAATTTTCAGAATATCGAGTTTCAAATTTTTAGAATTTCAAGCTCCAAAATTCCAAGTTTTCAAATTTCCTGAATTTCAGTCTTCTAATTTTCAAGTCCTCAAGATTTTGGAATTTCAAGCTTCAAAAATGAAAGTTTTTCAAGTTTTCTAGCATCAAATTTTCAGGTTTTCAGAAATTCAGAATTTCAAGCTTCAAAGAATAAAACGTCCAAGCTTAAATTTTTCAAGTCTTCAAATGGTTAAGTTTTGAAATTTCAAATTTCCTAGTTTCAGGCTTTCAAGTCTTAACGTTTTAATTTTTAAGCTTAATAATGATTTGTATCCAAAGAATATTATTTCGGATAATTATTTCTAATACATTCGAAACGAATGTATGTAGTATTTCAATTAAGTAGTTTTAATGTATCCTACAAAAATATTATTTCAATTAATAATTCCAATCCTTATATAACAAATAAGTATGTGAATGATAAATATGCTTAATATAAAGTATACATTAAAAAAATGAGTATATTACGGTAAATTCATGACATAAGAATGGATTCTAATATAAATTTGGGGTTTGTGACATGCCAGGGGCCTGACTGACTTTTCGATATAAAAAATGTAATTGACAGTTCTTCATTATTTATTTATATAGTTAGTTATTATCTTTCTCTGTGATAAAAATATAATAAGATTTAACGTTTTCCAGAGTATTGAAAAGTGAGAGTCGCAAAAAGTTCCTATTTCTGTAGAATCACCCATTATTGCAAAATGGAGGCAGATAGGACATTTTTTCTTTCTTTTCAGCTCTATCACCACTTATAATATCTAACGTATATTGTTTACACCCTGTATATTGATGTAGGTTTGTGTTAGTACAGTAGACCGACTTAATATTTCCAATATAAAATACTAATAATTATAGGAAAATGATGTTCAAATTTTAATTGAAGTCTTATTCTATTTTGATACCTAATGCATTTAATAATTAAAATCTTGGATAACAAATATTGAAGATAATTAAGAGTCGTATAATCGAGGTTCTCCTGTACACAGAAAGAAGTGACAAATTTGGTAAATATAAAGCAGGATACACAATGTAGGAACTTAGGTTTGTATATAGACGTGAATACGAATAGTTACTTTACGGAGAATATTTATTACGGAGGGGAAAGGGCAAGGGTATGCTATGGATTTATGCAATGGACAACCATTCAATGAATGTGCATTTGATAATGGTGCAATAAATAAATAAAATAAAAATATCAAGTTGGATAATCGAGGTTCTACGTAAAAGAAAAATGCCGGGCAATAATAATGCGAGCGTCCGGAGAGGGTTGAGAGAGAGGGAGAGTGGAGGGGAGATGGACGAGTGGGGGGAGCAAGGACATGTTGCATCGCAAGATTCGCAAGCACGGAGATTATCGGCGGAAAAAAGGCACCGAATTCGGTTGATCGCTTACCAAGCAAAAGAAGCCTGTGAGTGGCTCGATAAACCTGCTTGTCTTTTTGCAATTGCCTGGTGATGGCATCCGAGCGCCTCTTCTGGTTCTTGCTGTCATCCTGGCCGGCCTTGCTGCTCTGGCTGCCGAAACACCCCATGACACACCACGAGAGAGACACGCGCGGCTCACCCTCTTCGCTCTTCCCTTCCACTTCTGTTGCTTCTCTGTTGTTCTCGCTTCAAAGAAAGACTAACCACTAAACTCCCTCGGCTCGCGGCTACGAGCACTACCGGCGCGCGTTCTGTTTATCTCGCGTGCGAATCCGACGACAACGTTCGACGTATTAACGAGTAAACACCCTTTCCTCTGTCACGGTTCGCAGAGATTCACTCCGTTTCCACGTCTACCTGGCGAGAGCTTCGTTCCTTCGTTCCGGCCGGCTGTCTGTCACTCGATACTTAATCTGTCACCGTCGCGCTTACACTCGAGCCTCGTCCTTCTATCGACGTCACTCTCTCTCTCTCGCTCTCTCTCTCTCCCCTCTCTCTTTTTCCCTTCCACTCGCCGCCAATCGTTTCGGCGATCGGTCTCGTCGCGACCTTATACTCTTTATCTTCCTCCGTTCCTCCCTCGTTTCCCTTTTGCCGTTTCGTCTTCCTCTCAATCTTCGTGCACGAATCGCGACTCGCACCTCGCACGATCACTTCACGACTTCTTTCACTGCCCGCGAAACCATAGCTACACACCGTGTGTCGCGACGGTGCTGCTGGTCCAACGCTGACTCTTCTCGCGTACGCGTTAAAGCACGAGATGGTACGGAGATAACGCTGAGGAGACCTGCTCTGCTTTGCTCTCGCTCTCTCTCTCTCTTTCTCTCTCTGTGTCTGTATCTGCGTGAACGTTAAGTACCAGTAGCAGTTTTCTAGGACCGACGTTCGGCTCCGTTCGCGATGACACCTGGCCTAGGCGACGAGCTCGGATTCGGCCGGAAGGAGAGTCACGCAAGCTTCTGCCGATACTCTACGGACATGTACGACGAGCTGTCGAACCAGAACCACTTCCGAATGTTCAGTCGAACACTGGGCGAAACCGGCCGCTCGCGCTCGCACTCGCGGCAGGTTGCGATAGAGTGAGTACGCACGAGGCACGACTCGCGGCGGCGAGAGTGGGACGACAGGTCCGTTGCGCCTCCTGTGATGTGCTGCGATGGTTTGTGAACCACCGCAAATACAAAACGAGACACACGCGAAATCGTTTCAGGAGGAAGCGACTCGACGCGTGTACGCGACAACTCTACCTCGTCTCGCCTCGCAACCCCCTACCCTTCCGAGCGGAGACAACGAGAAGTTAAAATAGATCGGCTCGGGTGCGCTGTTCGAGCAAATTCAAAAGAGACTCGTGGAATCGACAGCTCCAGTGTGTAGGGTAGGGAAGACGACGACGACGACGACGGTGCGTGACCAGTTTCCGTTCGGTCTTCCAATGGCTTTCGCACCGACTCCTGTCACATAGTATCGTTCGCCAGGCGATCTCGTTCCTGCGGAATCCGCTGCAAAGGGAATCCCCACACGACCGTCTGCTGTTTTTCTTCGTTCCCCGACTTTTCGGTTCCTCGACTCCTCGATTTTTTTAGGGCTCGTCCGGGTTCCCCCTCCTGTTGTTCGGCAGTCTCTACCCCTCTCCGCGAGCTTCTCGTCGACGACCACGGTACAACCAGGTACACCACCACTCGGGGAACCCAACCGTGTGCCCCCTTTCGCGCACACCCTCGAGTGGTCTTGCTCTCTCCTTCTCCCTCTATTTTTCCTTCGCCGCCTCGTTTTCACCGCGCTCGCTCGCTCGCCTCACTCAACGATTCCCGAGTAAATTCGCGGCCGAAACATCCGAGACGAGGTGCTCCCTGCAGCCAACATGTCGTCTGCTAGGCCCACCAGCGCGGCGGACCACCGCGCTTCGGATGGATCAGGCTCGTGTCTCGCGTTTCGGGTGCCCCGTCCTCCACTCGCCGGACTCGTGTCGCTCTTATTTCCCCACGATTCGACCGACTACCGACTCGCGTGCACCACGAGCGCTCGCGTTCGATCCGTTACCCGTAGTTTTATGATAGTTTCGCTCCAGGACCAACAATCTGTTGTGCGAGGTGTTAATGTGTCGACTGTGCTGCTACTTACGGCAGCTGCGCGAACTAGAGCGTCACAGTGTTCACTAGGGTGCAGCCATGGTATAATGTATAATAAGACAAGGTGAACCATTCCGAAGATGCGCAGTAGTTCAGAAATAGTGAGGGAACCGTCAACCAATTAGCTCCGACCCAAAACTGGGAAATCCAATATGACTGGTTTTACACGCATCATGGATCTAAAGAGGTCTGTTTTCTATACCTGCACTTTCTGAACTAGTGCAGAACCAACCACTTGCTATCTCCTTCTGTTTTGTGAAATAAAAGAATATAGTGATAGATGAGGTCTAGTTTCACCCCTATCACGGGTGTCCATGATTTTTTATACACCCTACATACATACACTACATCAGTCATGTGTGCGCGCAATTCAATATTATTCTATGTATACCTGTCTCCATGGATATAGGAATTCTTATTTCTATGTTCATGCTGTACTCGCATAGTATATGCTTACGGTATCACGTAGATGGCGCTGCAATCGATCTCCCTATACGTACCCGTGGGAAATTATATTGGATATAATCATCGTAGTCTTATCGGAAAATATTTTTAATTTTCGAAATGCTACATTTTATGCTTGACTTTACGTAGCAAACGTATAAAGAAAATATGTATTTTTTCACATATGCAGTAGCAATGGTAATAAGTTCTTGTTCGTAAATAGTTCTATTTGTTTTTCTATCGGTGCTCAAAATGTTGCCAACATTTATGACACCGATTTACTAGGAAACGTTAACGGACAGATGCTGTCAATTTGAAATGTTTAATTCGTACGAAAGTCTACGAAATGTTAATGTAGAAATCCAGCTGTTACACAATAAATATTATTACAAAAAAGTCAATTTTTACATAATTTTTTTTCTATTCGAATGTATTAGATCTTAAACAAATCACAGAAGCATCGCGTAATTATGCTGTTCTTATAGCTATTGTCTGTTGCAAATTTCTCTTTATTACTACAAGTAGTATTATTCAATATTTTAGCTCAAAATTGTATCACATATCGAGTAAAAATTAGGTACACGTTTATTCAATGCATGGAAATGTGTTTATCGAAGAAAAATTAGATTTATGATAATAACTTGTTTTAATCTAGATCACATAACAAAGACACCGTTGCGTACTTGCCGTTGATAATATTCCTGCTATACAACTGGAAGTGTTATTTTATGCAACAGTTATGCAAAAAGCTTGTAGTTATGGAATATTTTTCTCTTTGCTCAGAGTTGCACTCTACAAGAGATATGTTAAAACGTATAACTACTATAGCACGATTTTACAATGCAAAAAAATGGTCCATGACCAGAAAAGCCATTGTATTCGCAGAAAAATATATCTGGCATGTAAATAAAACTGAGTTCGATCGGATCTCGTAAACGTAGACGTACAACGCACATGCCTCCAATACCGTCTGAACGATGAAATAACGTATTTCTAATGTACGAAATGAAAACAAACTGCGTGGGTTTCCTTAATGCCAAAGGAACTTGGTGACGATAAAATGTCATGCGCAGAGCTACGCACAAGTACAGATACTTTTATCTTTAATGTATAGCTATGAGACCGGATTCCAGAAGTTTTTGCAACTTTGCTGCTATCTGCGGATTCTTTAAGTGGCTGTAAAAAGAAAATACGTTTCAGTATAAAATTGTCGGTTTGTAGTTCAATATTACAGTTACAGCTTTACTTACTGTTGCAAGGCTTTAGGATCGTTTTGCATTTGCTCTAAGATAATTCTCATAGCAGGATCTCGTAATATATTTTGAACTTCCGGATCAGCCATTGCTCTTTTTCTTACTTCCTCTGGATTAGAACTAGCGGAAACGGCACACGACCGATATCCCTCTAACGCCTCGCTGTTCGAAGGATCTAATTCTAATGCTTTCTGATACGCCGTAAGCGCCTTCCCTTGTTGTTGCATACCCTGCAATATTTTCCCTTTCCTAATCCACCCTTTGATGAACTTTGGATCGATTTCGACGCACTTCTCGCAATCTTTCAATCCGAGATCGAATGCTGCTAATTTGGTATAACAGGCGGCTCTATTGCTATAATATTTCGGATCGTCGGGATTTCTTTTTATGGCTTCCGTATAATGCTGTATTGCCGCCGGATAATCTCCGTCTTTGTATTTTTGATTTCCAAGTTCCTTCTCCTCTTCTGCTTTCTCTGGATCGATGTATGCCTTCTTCTCTTGTTCTTTAATAATTTTATCAATGTCCGACAAGAGAGTTTTAATTTCAGGCGTTCTGTGTTCAGACATAGATTTTTCATAATACACCTTCGCTTGCTTCCAGTTACTCAATTTTTTATACGCGTGACCAATTCTAGTGAACGCTTTTGCTATTAACTTAAAATCTGCCCTATTTTCTCTTCCTATTTCGATGGCTTTTTCACATTGAGCAATGCATTTGTCGTATTCCTTTTGTTCCATGTAAACCGCCGCTATATTCAGTAAGTAAACAATCTCTGTAGGATCCAGTTCTACCGCTTTGTTATAATGTTCGAGCGCTTCTTCGAAGTTCTTCTTCTTGTAGGCATCATTGCCCAATTGTTTCTCTTTTGCTGCTTCTTTCTTTTCGGGCGGTAAATTGTCTTCCTTTTTTGTTTGCTGCTTAGTCGGTTCTGGCTTAGGTTTTGGAGGTTCCGGCGGTTGAGGTGGATCCGTATCCATGCTCATATTTGAATCTATGCAAAACAACACGCCAAGAGTGGTCAATACCCTTGGATCTTGTAGCTTTGTGCCAAGCGCCTGTGGATTCTTTTGCAACTCTTGTATAAGTTTTATATAATCTGGGTCTTGCAGATATTCTTTGGTTCTGGGGTCGCTTGCAAGTTGCTCGAACAGATCGGGAATATTGAAGGGATTAGAGGCTGCTGCTTGCTTCTGGCCTCTAACCTCCGCCAAACTGCTTTTAAGTTGCGCGTTTGTGGGATCCAATTGAAGGCCAGTCTCGTACGCTTTGATAGACATGTCATAACGACCCAAATAAGCCAACGCGCTACCTTTACGAGAATAACCTTTTCCCCAGTCGGGTTTCAAAGTTATGGTTTTTTCCGCATCCTCTAACGCTTGTTCATACTTTCCTGCCTTAGCATAAGCAGCAGATCTGTTACTATAAAGAACATGATTGTTTCCATCTAATGCGATTGCCTCTGTGTAATGTTGAATAGCCTCTTCGAGTCTTCCCTCTTGCAAAGCAGAGTTACCTTTGTCTTTTAACACAGATACCTGTAAATGTTCACACAATTCGAAATAATCGATCTCGAGGCTAAAAAATATAATTTCGAGAGGTCAAGAAGTTCTTTCTAGAGAGTTTCACTACATTAACAACGAATTGAACAAAAAGGTTGTTTTCGATTTTGAGCGTGAATAATCGTTATCTTAAAAAGTCTCTTCTCAATGAAGGAAAGGATTGCCGGCACGCAAAACAGAACTACGGAATGTACTAGAAAAAATATTACGAAAGGCGACAAAACGAGATGGACACAATAATTTTTGCATGCGGAGCGTGTTAATGAAATCGCGATAAGATACAGTGTTTGAAAAAATTACGATTTTCTCGGTCTAAGGGAAACATCGAGGCGATCGAGTTGGTGAAAATGTTTACCTGATCCATAACGCTTGAACTTAGAACAATAATAATTTCGTTCTACTTTTCGTAACTCGTTCTTTTGTGGTCGCAATAGTGATGACTCGTGTGAATGTGTGAATGCTCAACTCTTGAGCCGGCGCAGATTTTCAGAAAGCTCCAGAAATGGACAACTAGCGCCTCTTCTTGATTGTCGCGAAACTATAGTTGTTCGTATGTTACGTTATTGCGTTATACCTTCCCGCAATTACATATGCAAATGTGTCTTTCACGATTTTTTATTATGCGGTATCTTCGAATATGCAACCTCTTTTTTTTCTAGAGCAAGACAGGAACGTTGGTCTCGCCAATCAGTGCCATGCTTGTCTTGTAATGTACTTTGTTTCGTAATTACATTCGACTCGTTAACCCTTTGTCGACCGTTTGTACGTCGTGCTCCATAATCACATCTCCTACGCAATGGTTTTTTAATATATATCTTTTACTTTCGTTTCAGTATTATAGCGCTACTTTAATTTTTTTTATATCTTTACTGTAATCTTTATTAGGTACGATTTAACCTTCTAAATTCTAGAAGTGTCTGACTGGAGTAAGTGATTGTATAAAGGCGCAAAATTTAAGATTTGTTGGCGTAGGCCTTTGTATTCTCATTAATATTTAACTATATTCGATCAAGAAACGTTCTTTACGACGTGTTATTTATCGACCGTTACACTGATATATCCTAATCGGGGAAAGTAGCATTAAGATTATGAACTATAAATATACACATCGATAAATTGCAAATGAACCTATGTGCGAAAAACTTAAAAGGGAACCGCAAGAGATATGCACCGATTTGGATAAAACATAAAACTTCGTAGAAAGATAGAAAAGTAAAAAATATTTTTTCCATGTTTGGCTGAAAATGTAGATACTTAATAGTTTAGGAGATATTTAGAAACAAAGACTATATTCGTTCAAATTTGTTGGTATAAATGCTTAAAATTTTAAGGTCGCACTATACACTGTATAGTGTATATACAGGGCATTACAAGGTGATTCAATCAAAATGAGCACTCAAATACCTTTGTTGTTATTGAAGATATGAAAAAACTTTATTAACAGAAGTTGTTCAGTATAGAAAAGTTTGGGAGATTTCAAGGTTACCTCCAGTTTTTAAGTGGAATTACCATATGGATATAGAAATATATATCCATGGGAATTACCCTGTCAACCAAATCTGATCGAGCAGATTTTGACAAAATTTGTCGTCAGCCTTTTGCAGATTTGCAAAAAGTAAGCTAAAAGTATCTAATTTTTTACATAGACAATATAGAAAATATATAATTCCACTTAAAAAGGTGGAGCTGACTTGAAATCTCCGAAACTTCTCTAGCTCCAAAAAAAAATTGTTATTTCCGTATTATAAATCCTTCTGTATTGAACAACTTCTGTTAATAAAGTTTTCTCATACCTTCAATAACAATAGAGATATTTGAGTGATAATTTTTATATACACTATACAGTGTATATAGTGTGACCTTAAAATTTCAAGCATTTCCACCAGCGAATATAATTTTTGTTTCTAAATATTTCCTAAACTAAAAGTATCTACATTTTCAGCCAAACATGGGAAAAATATTTTTTACTTTTCTATCTTCCTACGAAGTTTTGTTAATAGAA
This sequence comes from Perdita meconis, assembly GCA_030770465.2. Lineage (NCBI taxonomy): Eukaryota > Metazoa > Arthropoda > Insecta > Hymenoptera > Andrenidae > Perdita > Perdita meconis. The sequence continues at coordinate 8,645,851 of JASKOS020000007.1, forward strand.
CGAAGAAAGGGAGATCAATATCTGTAAACATAATTTCAAACGCGAACAATGGCCTTTCTGGTTACGGAAATGTGATTGTGTCTTGAGAAGTTGCTCAATCAACAGCACTTTCGTTGTCACGAAATCTGGTATTCCCATCGTCAAACTGGAGTAACTGGGGAATCCCAAGAGTTTGTGCGTTGTATACTTCTCCGTTGAGCAAACAATTCGATAATCGAGCGGTAGTATCTTGGAAAATCATACGTATTTTAAACTGAAAGAACGTCTGCTTTATTACGCGATCAGTATTTCTATTATGAAATCAAAATAAGTGTATAATAAAATACGCTGTCAGGTATGAGTCGTACTGATTTCGGATCGCATCAAATTCACGGGTCAACATAAGGGAACGTACATTTGCACGCAAAACTATGAAACGGTCGCGTTGGCACCCCCCCCCCCCTCCCTTCTGCCCTCGAGATCCAAATATATCCCGGAACTTGTGCGCCTCACAGACCAAACTCCCCCAAAAAAGAATAAGTCTGCAGCCTTCTTGGAATACCTAGACCATTACACATTCCCCGACTCGAAATAACCAACGGTCGGTCCTTGCTCCACATTTTTACGTCGGCTCTCGCTAAATTAGCCCTGTATCGCTTCATTCTCCCTGCGCATTTACCGCGAGGTTGTCTGATCGTTTCGATCGAGAAAATATTTATCGGTTAGTACACTTTACAGCGTCGTATTGTTCTGCCGATGAAAGAACTAGTCTATGATTTTGCGGATCAAATTTCCAAGACCTTTTATTACTAAAAAAATATTTGTAGACATTACGTAACAACGTTAATGTTATCGTTCTATTATTATACATATTATTATCGATGTCATAAAAACGACACTTTTAGGACACTAACTAAATGACGACGACTATGTACAACGGGGTAGGTTGAGGGAATTTATAAACGTTCACGGCGGAAGTAGCAACTTGGTGTACTTGGAGGCAGTATTCTAACGAATCGTCTAGAACGCTCCCTCGATAAATATTCTATTAAGAAGTGTTATTTCGGTCTCTAAGATTCGACTAATATAAATATATGTATGTATTTACAGCTTAAAAACGAACGATCAGATTATGAATGTTCGATTACACATACGTAGATCTATTTCTTTTATCATTTCAGCATATACCTTTTTGCTCTTTCTCTCGCTCTTCGAATCTCACTTTCACTTTCATTTTGACTCGCATTCTCGCTCTCACTCACGCTCTCGTTTCCTCTCACCTCGGAACGCATCGCAGCGTACAAGTGCCACAATATACAGTCGAACAAACACAGAACAAATTCGATATTCTTTGCCTGATATATATATTTACATGACGAGATCCTGCGATCTCCTTAAGCGTAAATTCATTTCTTTCAATTTCCTCTACAGTCCTATGTACGTTACAATAACCGTACTCGTTAAAATCATTCGTTATCGAAAGAATTCGGGCTCCTCACAGAGGCTCGCTTCACACACACACACACACGCGAGACCCTTCGATTACACACACCCACACACACACACTCTTTCTTCCTCCCTCGTCTTGCACGATCTACAACAGGCCTGGGGAAATCGTGGCCCGCGGGCCACACGGTATCCGTTCTCCTCCTGCCGAGCTCTCCCCACTACATCCATTTGATTCTGCCGCTGTGTGACACTCGCAGTGAGAGCATGTCAGGTATGTGTGTGCGGAGCAGCGGGAATGGTGAGGGAAATCGTAGCCTACTGGAGGGGGAACGTCACACTAATGGAAGGAGTAGCACAGCAACGTCGGGGAAGAATTTCCCCGGGTCTGATCTACAACGTTTCCGTCCGTCTTTCGTTTTCGTATCTCGGTTTCGTTTTTTTATGCATTCGTTATCTAGCTTCAACCGTGTACAATCTACTCGATACAGAAACAATTTTAATACTTGTACTCGACGGAACATGAATTCTTTTCCCTATTTATACCCGTACTGCGTGCGTATCAATCGCTTCCAAAATTTACTTTCAAGGTCGACCGATTACACGTACACACGTTGTATCATCGTTTACCCCTGTTGTCCTCAACGATGGACAGTCTATTACATAATGCTGCGCGCACCGATCGATCAAAAAGAAAAAAGGAAAGAGGAAGAGGGGAAAATGGGAGCCGGAGGGAAGGGGAAAGGAAGACAAAGTAAGCGGTACTGACACGCGAGAGCCAAATAGAATCGATCGATGTTCCCTTACACTTTGACACCGACCACGTTCTGTCCGAGTCTCGTGATCGGCAAGTAATTCGTCGCAGGACTTTCGTCCTCGTCGCTGCTGTCGGAATCCGATTCGGGAAGCGGTTCCGGAGTCGCTCCCAGCTTCACCAGCTCTCTGGCGAGTTGACGATCCAGGCAGAGGGCGATTTGATAGGCAGTGATGCCGGCGTAGGTTTGCGTGTCCAAGCAGGGTCTACATTCCTGAAGCAGGAACGCGACGACGGACCGACACCCGCGTTCCACGGCGAGATGAAGGGCCGTTTTGCCCGCTAACGCCTCGCGTGCTTCCAGATCGGCACCGAGACGCAACAGAAGGCGAACCACCTCCACCTGACCCGAAGCTGCCGCTATGTGCAGACACATCTCTCCTGAAACGAGACGAGGCGCAACGTTTATTCATTTATTCAAGGGGTCAAGATCCTTTAGTTAGGAGGAGAGACGCTATGAGGGAAACAAATCATATTGCCTAAATTCTAAACACACGTTGCACATGCAAGCAGAGCTGCATGTAGAATTTCTCGGGCCTTAGGCATAGAAATGAGTGGGGGCCCTTTTTATACCGGGTGTAGAAGGAGGTACATTAAATATTTCATCTTTCGACCCATTAAAAATTGGACACACATTTATATGAACTTTTTTTCCACAAAATGGAGTTTATACCTCCTAAAATATTGACTATTTCTAGTGAAGCACCCTGTATAAACAAGAATTACAGTTATACGCCTATATTTAACTGTAACGAAAATATTTAATAGGTATACTTGATTGATTTTCTACGTTTTAAGATTATTTTATAGTCTTGAATGAGATAACACCTAATAAGTTTTGAATGGGAGATACGCTTCATGATTATAACAGTGATGTTTCAATTTCTGATACAAGTTTTATACAAATTTCTACTTTGTAATTAATAAGCTGATAGGGCATTAAAGATAAGTTTATAAAAATCCTGAAAAATACTCATGATTTATAGTATAAAGAATTAATTTGGTCATAGATACTAAAGTTTTGTAGTATTAAAATTTAGAATTATAATTATATAGGTACTTATAAATTTATTTCCATTAAATATCTTTTTTATGATGTATAATACGGGGTGTAACAAACATGTTGCAGTTCCTTGAAAAGCGTAAATTCCTAAGGTGATTTTAAACCATCTTTTCCTCAGCGAAAATGTAAGGTGGGGATGTGTTAACGAGTTACAGTATTCTCTCGCTATAAGCTCGCCGTTTTCGTCGCTTCATCGAGCAGTAGTATGTGTAAGGCACATGTTCGTGAAGGTAATGAAATAATGGAATCGATAGCTTTTTGTACGTCGTCAACGATTACAGTGAAATTGAAGAGTGGCTCGATGAAGCGACGAAAACGGCGAGTTTATAGCGAGAGGATACTGTATTAACGAAAAACACCCAACATTTTTATTACACCCTGTATATGTATAATATCCCATTCAAAACCATCTATAATCATGAAAGGAACATATTTACAGTGCGTGATCAAATTATTATTAGAGTCATAGTATTAAAATAAGGGTTTTGAAATTGTTTTTTTTTTTATTTATTTCCAACTTGTGGACTTCAAAGTTTCATAAAAAAAAAAAAAGATAAAAAATAGAGTAACTAAATCTTCCTTCGATAGTAAATTGTTAATTTATGCGGGTGACTCTAGCAATTTGATTACCCTTTGTAAAAATAAAAAATTTTGTTAGTTCTATGATTGATCGGTTTGCAATATACTGTCATTGAAGACTAATAAACATACTTTCTATAAATGGACTTAAATTTTAAATATCTATAATAATATCACCAAAAATGGACACCAAGAAAAATTGTCCCTTTCATAGCACCTTTTCCCTACATTTGTACGGTTGGTTAATTCTAGCGTACATCACAGTGTAATAATCGAGAAATATGTTGCTTGAAAATAGTGAGAGATGCGTAGAAATTAATTCTGCTACTGAAATCATTAACGTTGGATATTAAACGATTGCAACTACTGAGACGTCCGTGGTTTGTATGATGCGATTTCGGCCCAAAAAGAGGACGGTGGCGTAGACCAGAGTTGGGCAAAATGAAATCTAATTACAAATCATAAATCGTGATTAAAGTGTAATTACTAAACTGCGAATGTTCATGCATAGATGAAAAAATACATGAAATATCGCAAATAACATGCATTATTTTCTGTAATCATTCATCTTTATTCACTGTACAGTCAACTTATAGTTATATAGTAACAACTATTGATTAGAGAAAATAACTGAATGGACAATTACACTTTAATCATTAGACTGCAGATTTTTATGCAAAATCAAATTTTTGCAAGCGCAAAAAAAAATTTAATTATGAATAACAATATGTTTATTTTTTTTTTATACATTATAACTTGTATTATATTTTTGATATTTTGTATATTTTGGCATTTGTTAACAGTCATATAGATTTTTTTCATACTTAATATAGCCATAAATGCATAAAATCCGCAGTCTATTAATCACAATTTGTGATTTGTAATCAGATTACATTCTGCCCAACTCCGAAAGCAATTTATAACTTTGCGAGCGAATACAAGCTCCATCATGAGTCTACGTCTACCCAGAGACAATATGTTTAATTGGCGTTAAGAGCATTGATCCATTCGGGCAAATTCTTTTCCCGTCGAGACGCGCGGAGCCAAATAGCATCGCGACGCTCAGATTTAGACACGATTTCTATTTCTTAATTGAACGAATTTAACGGAGGACTGCGAACGTGCGTTTCAGACTGATGCGACCGAGTCACATGCTTCTAGGCGGTATAGATAGAACTAGGAAGACGCGGTGAATCATTGTCGTCGGAGGTTTGGCTGGCGTCCCGCGGTCCAAACTAGGTTCGTACCGATCAAAGTAACCGCTAAATTTAACCGTTCCTTGTTACCGTCAGCATCGTGCACATTGGCGGAATTTAATTGCCAATTTTCAAGGCGTTTCGACAATCTCTCGATCGTTCGATTTGTCACGTAAATATTTACGTTTCCATTTTGATCGAGCGAAATCGCGGCTTACATTAGGCGCGATACGTCAAATGCGCGTGGCAAAATTAATCGTCCACGTGCCTTGGAATTTCCCGCGGCGTCGAGTCAGACGATTCGCAACGAAGATCCGCAACTGAAATCGGCTTTCGACGAAGTCGAAGGATTCCGTCGACGATTTCCAGGACGCGGTCGCGATCGGAGGCGACTCGGGTCGGCGGAGAAAGAAGAGGCGAAGGCGCGTTCCAAGGGATGAAAGCGAGCGAGTCCACCGATTTCCACGCCGCTGTGGGGTTTCCCCGAGTCGAATCGAGCTGAAGCGGGGAGAGGCGCGGCGAGGCGAGGCGAAGCGAGGCGAGAATACCGCGACACGCAAATAGTCCCGTAGGTATTTTTAAATATCAAAAACATCTGCTTCGGGAGCTTCTCTGTCTCATCGTCGTGCGTGATGTAACGCGCGCACGCAGAGACGACGCGCCAAAATTCCGTCGCGCGTGTTTCCGGGCCTAATCACCGTTTACTTCTGCGTCTATCCGCCTGGCAATAGCATTCTCACCAGATTCCCCCGTAACGAATGTTTACGTTTCCTCGACAATCGATACGCGTTCTATAGTTCTGTGCACGTCACGAGTGTGCGTCTCCCACGATAATTGCGTCAAGCACGTGAGCTTGCGAGTAATCGAGGCGCGGGAATCGGAAAACGGAGTTACTTAAAGTTGCATCGAAACGATAACGTAGCCAGTCTGTGCTTTCAAGCTTTCGCAAAGAAGACGCCTTAAACCTCCGATGCCGTAATGCAATATGGTTTCGCGATGGTTCAAAAACAGCTATTACGCTAACCGTTTACGACTCCCGCGTGCCGGCCGCACCATAAGCTCGCAATGGAGCGCAAGCATGACGTTACACGGGAATTCTGTGACTTCAGAAGAGACTCGCATTCACCGGTCTATCCGCATTCGACGCGTCTAAAAGCCGAGCGCGATTTTCTGACTAAGCTCTTCTTCGAAACGTTTTCGACGCGGCGGGTCGATCGCCGAATTCCAAGTTCGAAACGTGGCCGGAACGATTCTGTCAATTACAAAGAATCGGCGATACGTCGCGGTCCAAACTCGCTTAACGGAATTCCCAGCCGAATGAACACTATTTGCAATGCCATTCGAATTGCTCTTGCTCCGCGATGAAATCATGGGAAAACCGCGCGTAATCGTGGCCGCAGGATTGTTTTCGTGCGAAGCGCGCGATACCAATGACTGTTGCTTTATGCGGTAAAAGCTGTTAGGATTTTCCGACGCTTCGTTGTTCTCGGTGGACGGCGACACGCGCGCGTAACGCAATGCTTCTTTCCTTCGCGAAACGTTGCGGCTCTAGGTCATTCTTTATTGCTCGTCAATACGTATACTCGATTCTACGCGCATAGCCGGTGTTCCCGTCCCCTTTGCTAACGAACAATAGAAATATTCATAGGAAAGCGACTTTTTCCTATGTGTACTCTCTGATCGATTGATGTAGAAGTTACATACGACAATAAACTGTTCTTCAATATTCATATTTTAACCACTGTCAATAATGGTATTAGAACTCTGGGATTTATATTCAGTTTCTGTAGAAACTTTAAAAATCCCTCCACACTCAAGGCTTTTTACAAAATTCTTTGGTACTATCTCATCTTGAATATGCAAGCGACTCCTTGATACACAATGGAGCTCTTATCAAACGAAGTACTAAATATGTATTATCACGACGATCGAGCGAGTACAACACAAATTCCTGCGTTTTACAATCTTCTCTCGCTATAAGCTCGTCGCTTTCGTAGCTTCATCGAGTCACTCTTCAATTTCACTGTAATCATTGACGACGTACGAAAAGCTATCAATTCCATTATTCCATTATCTTCACGAACATGTGCCTTGCATGTTCTACAATGTAAAATTCGTAAAACTCATGAGCCTGTAACGAGAGAATACTGTATTTCGCGTATGCTAGAATGTCAAATGAGCATTATTTGAGCATGACTAAGAGCATGTCCTCTGCCTGAGGATGTAAACACTCGAGACAAGGAGGTTTGCGGATTTAGTTTTGTTTTTCAAGGCCCTCAACAACTTGATCGGCAACCAAGTGTATCAACTTTTTCAGAAGCGATTTAAAATTCTGTGACCTGTGCCAATCATATCGCTGATGTTGTAGATTTTTATTCGGGCTCCGTAAATTTGTCTAAAAAATGTATCAAATCCTTAGATTTTATAGGTTGCCATTCTTATCGTGCTTTTTTATGTGATAACGCATTTTCTCGTATTTTTCTATTTTATGTTTAGCGTTTACCCTAGTTATTAGGGTTAATTATTTAGTTAATCATTTTTTCCGTAAATTGGGCAAGCGTATGCCCGTACTTTTTCTAAATAAATAAATAAAATAAATAAATAAATATTCAACTTTAAATATTTTATAAGCGAAATAGTACCGTAAAACGACGTGGATAGAAACAGAACTTTAGACCAGGAGAAATAATTCATTAATCGACATTAATCATTCATAGACGACGGACTTTTATGCAAAATAAAATTTTGACAATCTCAGACAAAGCATTAGAGTTTGAATAATAGTATCTTTCATTGTCTAAACGTTTTAACTTGCACTATATTTTTGATATTCTGTATATTTTTGCATACGTTAAGAGTCTTATAGTTTTTTTTGCATATAACATTATGCATAAACATCATTAAATTATGGATAGTTTTGATATTGATGATTTGATATTGATCACGTTTTTATTGTTAATATTGATGATGTTTAAGGACTTAATTTTAATCGAAAGTTTTGTTTCTATTACCGAATATAATATTTTATATTCATAGCATACATATTTAGTCTCTTCCCAAGATATAGTGACCTTGTAGCAATACTAGAGGGTTGAGAATTTTCACGTTCTCAGTGGTAAATAGTGGTAATAGTTATTTCAGTGGTAAATCAAAATGCACAGAGGTAGACAAATAAGTCCAGCATTGAAACAAGTGTAAAAGATACATTTTGTGACTTGTATCTCATAATTAGATTTGCAAATGCATAACGATGTGCATAGATGCAAAAATACAGAAAATATCGAAAATAAACTGCATTTTATAATACAGTAGAATCTCGATTATGCGGATCAGAATTGTCCTCAATTTTTACTTTTCCAGGATTTTAATTATTTAATGCACTATGTTTAAGAATAAAATAAGACCAACTAAAACTTGACCTATGATTTAATGATAATATATTTACTATTAGTATTTTTATGTTACAAATATCCAGTCGGATAATCGAGGTTCTACTGTATTTAGAAGGTCAAAGATACTTTTATTTAAGGATGAACATCAGTAACATTAAAAACTTGGAGGAAAGAATTTGTATACAATGGTACAACCTCCCGCAAAATAAAAAGAAAATTTATTCGGTAGTTTTTAAACTATTTACCTTTTAATTGAAGGATGAATTACAGTAACATTAAAAAAAAGCGAAAACTTTTGAAAATTGAAAGAACGAATCTTTATGTAATAGGAAAACTCCACGCAAAATTTAAAAAACATTGATTCGGTATTTCTTAAATTCTTTAACTTTCAATTCTTATCAGAAAATATTATAAAATATATTACAAAATTAAAAGTGAAATTGCAAACAGTTATTTCAAGTACGTTCCAATAAACAAGTTTATGACAAAAGATCAATATTTCCGACTGGTTTTCATTACAAGAAGAAGCCTTATTAATATCTTGGAAATTGATTAACTTTTGGCTAAGACTGTTACTAAGGTTCATTCCTACGTCGATTTTCTTTTTCCATGCCTATAAAAATATGAAATTGCATAGACATCCACAGTTTCCTCATATTATCCCACTTGAATGGGTTTCATTTAATTGTGAGTTAAGTATGTACTATATTTCAAGGGAACACTATACATTCTCTGGCACAAGCGAAACGGTCAGAAATATTCGTGTTTACTGTTTTGCCGGACCTGCTCGTTCGACTTCAGGTGCACCGACAAAGGGGTCAAAGCCATTCATCGGCAAATGATCGTTGTCCAATAACCATCAACGAAGGTAAAAAGTCATAAACGCATAAATCAGTCACTTACCGTCGTAATTCCGTTGCTCGAGATTTTGCGGTAGGGCAGGTATTTTCTTGTCGGGCAACAGGTAATTCCTCTCTGCGGGTCGCAAGGGATGAGTGAGGGCCTCGGCCGAGGCGAGATCGCCGGTCGCGCACGCCAGGTGAAGCGCAGTATTTCCACGGAAATTTCTCAAAGCCGGATTCGCACCTGCCAGAATTAGCCGCCTGATGATCCTCGGCTGCCGTGTCAATACGGCCAGATGCAACGGGGACTGACCGTCGTCGTTCAGGATATTCAAAAGGCACGGGTGCGGCGCCATTCTTATTAAGCTGAACGCAGCCTCTAAAAAGCCTTGCACTATCGCTATGTGCAGCTGCCTGTAAATTGAAAAGAAGCGATTAGGTTAAACAATCCAATACCGCCGCGGTTTCTTCGTCGTCCTTCGAAGAAACGGAGTTACACCGCCGTTCAAAAGTATGTGAACACTTTCCCATTTTAATGAATAACTAAGTACATTATTCTGATCAAATGATGTTTGTTGTTAACTCTTACGTGTGTTTTGCTCGAAACAGGCTATTACATATTTTTTATATCTCGTCAAATCCAAAAAATGTTAACAATGTAAACCAAATGATTCAATAGATGATTCAACCGTAAAATCGTTTCTTTATAAGTGCCATTTTCAATGTTTTTCTTCAGATCAACCGTGTTTATGTCTATATATGTATTTGTAGTTGCCTTGTTCTGGGTGATACACGCTGTGTTTTTAATACGGATGTAACAATGGATAGAAGTGTTCTCAATCTCTCAATTTCAATCCTATAGAGAAATTATGGTGCGGTTCAAATAGAAAAGTCCAATAACAGAAAACTCAGAAAAATATTTACAAGAATTTTCACAATCTGTGTATACAAATATTAATTCTAAAATAATTAAAAAATTAATATCCAGGATGTTGAAACTACTAAAATCAGTTATAATTATAAGTAAAATTTCATTATTTTTATTGGTGAGATATCAAACGTATTATTGATGTAATATATTATCTAGTACAATAAAAAGTCAGATACTTAAAATGTAACCAAATTCATTACCAAAATTGTACAACTTACAACTTCTTTTGTAATAACGATTGTACCTAAAATGATGTTCGCATATTTATGGACGGAGGTGTAACTCGGAAATAGGCGATGCGACCCGAACCAAAGCCACTTTTCGAACGCGTTCATTGAGCGAAAAGTGTGTTTTATTTATTCAAAATTTAATTCATTAGGAATTCGTTCTTTTTTAAGACATACGATAAGACATATGATAAGCTCTAAATTTTTGTCTGACTTTGGGATGGTACTGTGAATAAATGAATAACTGTATTTAAAAAAAATTAAACTGCACTTTATTATATAAATATTGAAGAGCAATAAAATATTTTTCCAAAATTTTTTCAGCTCGAAATAGCGATATACTCGACTGTTTGTGGAATCGCCTTTTATCAAAAATGTAATTTCAGTGTTTTTACACGAAATAAACAACTGAAGTAGGATTTTTTCGAAATATTTATTTTTTTTTTAAATAGCGGCTATATTTAGACAAATTTTGGGTAAAAATTTGCATTTTTTTCCCTAGAAACACCAGTCAAAATTTAAAAAATCAATATTTTTTAACGTATTTCAGTAGTTTATTTCGTGTAGAAATAATGTGATGTAATGTGATGTAGATGTGATGGAAAAACGTTGCGAATTGCATCTTTGCTAAAAGGGGATTCCGCAAATGGTTGAGTAGACCGCCATTTTGGACCGAAAATATTTTGAAAAATTATTTTTTACTCTTCGATAATTTTATAATAAAGTGCAATATACTTCTTTAAAATAAAGTTATTAATTTATTTACAGTACCATCCAAACTCCGACATCATTTTAGACCTTACACGGTGGCATTTGGTCTTAACAGAAATCGTCTCCTTCAATTGCAATCGTGAACTTAAAACTACTCCGTTACGATTATTGCGCTGTTTTTTTTTTTGTTTCGGTTTGTAACGTCTTTTTCTGGTCAAAGGTCGATCAGTCGTCATTCGATGGTGACGCGCTTTTTCATAAATCATCGATTCCGGGTATCAATATCCCGAAAAGATACGTAACGTAGCGTGGATTTTCGTGCCGGAAGTTATCGCCGGAAGTCGTTAACTGTTTTGACCAATGTTCTGTCTTGCGGTTTGCACGTCAAAATGAAAAAGACGTTGACGCGATAAATCTTCGAACGTCGGCAACGATTCGATCGGTCAACCCGCTCACAGATGCAAAGACGCGTGTGACGCGTTCGATTTGTATGCATTATGCATGTGATGATGCATAATGATATTTACTTCGATCAACATATTTTCTATGCAGTCGGAAAGCGGTAATTGTATACGATTAGTGCTGATTATTTTGAGGGATACTCGTCTGGTGATTTGTTTCCTAAATGTTGGACTTGGAAAATTTTTTTTTCTGAACATAGTGACTTGAAATTGAGACAGTGGATGGAAAAAAGGCAAATAGGCTAAAATATGTACTATGTCAACAAAATCCTTTTCAAAGTTTTCATGTAGTATCATTCAATGAAAAATAATGTAATTAGATTCAGGAATGATAATTGCATGGAATCACATTATTCTTTATTAAATATTATCACAATGGGAACTCTGAAATTAATTACAAATATTTTTTCTGACGCTTTAAGTAAAATCTGTATGATACTTTCTGATATTATTTATTCTCTTCTGGTTTCGTTTTCTTTTTCTACGCGCTCTATCTATCTCTATATTCTTTCTTAATTTTTTAAGAAAAAATAAATTATGTAAAATTTGTTCGTACCTAGATAAAGTTTAAATCGTTGGTTTTCGACACTATTGAACTTGAATAAAATATCATATAAAATAAACCAGTTCTTGACTGTCTATTACCTACAATTTTTCCTACTGAAAAAAGGGTAAAAAGCAGTTTTTCAACAAAATGGTAAATAAGTCGCCACTATTAACCGAAACTTTGGTTAATTTTGGTTAATTGGGTAAACTCCTAAACAGTGTTAGTCCAGAGCCCCTGAAGCTAATCGATTTGTTTCTGCACATTGTTATTAAACTTTCAATTCATTATAGGTTCGTTTTCTATTACAGAACTGACTGAACTAGTGCAGAAAGTGCAGAGTAGTGCAGAGTAAAGCGTTTTCTATTACAGAACTAGTGCAGAGAACGTTGTTCTTTATTCCAGTGCAGTGCAGCAGTTCACTGAACTGCTTGCACTGGGTCTGGAGCTAGTGTAAGCAGTTCAGAACTCAAGTTAACCGCGAATATTCAAATTCATCGTATAATAAAAAAAAAGTAAGTATGTAAATTGTAACGCTTTCTTAGATTGAAAATACTTTATTAATATTAATACTGTTATGTATGTATAGTAATGTGATACATAACGTAAAATTAATAAATACAAATTAAAATTATTAGTATTTATTATTTAGTTCTTAGTGAAGTGAATCAATCGGAAAAGAATAGGTAGTTCAGTAAATAGCCTAAGAGCTAAAATTATATTATTTTTTATAAGAAGAAAGAGCAAAGTAAAAGGAAAAATGTCATTCAGCAGTGAAATCGAAATGGCAAGCATTTGCAAAAATGAATAAGAAAATATAATTATCGATAAAGACGGATATGTAAACTACATTTGTGACGTTACTTTCGCGCCATATTTATTCTCCACTTTTTTAGCTGACTTGAGCGTTCTTTATTACTGCACTGTACTGCTGCACTCGTCAGATCTCCCTAGCACTTTTTCAGAACTGGTGCTGCACCAGTTCTGTAATAGAAAACGAACCTTATATGTGTTTCTGAATATTTTATTTTGCATAACAATCTGCAGTCTAATTATTAACCTCGATACACTCGAATATATTCAATAAAACGTCGGTTTAAAGCGTCGCGCGCTACAGGTTGCAACGCGAGCGCGCATGCGCCGATCACGGTCAACAAAATCCTCGACACGTTTTCTTGTAAATAATTCTCGACGCTTCGGAGGTAAAAAAAAATGGATTACAATATATTGCGCGTGATCGATAAGTTGAATTCGCTATTCGCCATTACGAACTTGTAACGCTAGACTTAGATATCGAATCCGATGTTTGGTAAATTTTCTCCGAAGGACGTTAAAGAGACATTAGATAGTTTACGAAAGGCAGAATCGACAGGTTACTTACGTGTCACCGTCGTCGTCCTGAGTATAATAAAGCTGCCAAGGTTCTTCATTAAGCGATTTCTCAGACGATCGTTGCGATTCGCAGTGTCGCAACGTCGACGCGTCGCGTTGATGCTCGAGTTTTTCGGAGCTGACGGGAGCCAACTCGATCGTGGGCTCGACTTGAACCTTGCCGCTCGCCAGAGGATTCAGCGTAACCTGCTTCAACGTGAGCTGGCTGAGGCTCTCGCTCAAGCCGAGATCCACACCGCTGTCTGCTCTCATTGGTTCCGGTGCGACGGGCGCGGTTGTCGCGACATTCGACAAATCGGAATCGCACAGTTCGGAGCTGACTTGGAGGTTTCCGCTGGACAAGAACCCGGAGTCTGTGTGGACCGTGTCCCGATGATCCTTGTGCTTCTCCTCGCTACCACCGCATTCTGCAACATTTCCCTCCATCGGTGTCTTTCTCGACGGATGCCACATTTTCGAATCGAGTCGATCGATCGATCGAAGAGATATCAAGGGCTAGTCGGCTAGTCCCACGGTCCGTACGGAAATCGAAAGATAAATCGTGGACGCGCGCCGTCACGATACTTCTGCGTAGCGAGCGATCGGTACTCGACGACGCGTAGGTATTTCGTTCGTCGATACTCTCTCCGTTTCGTTCGTTGACGAGCGAGCGAGCGAGCGATCCCACTGCTACGTTTACTCGAGAGCTCGATCCTTTCGATCGTCGTTCCTCGTCGAACACACTAGCCGTGATTTCGCTTTCTTCTCTGTCACTTTACGTGTGCTCGTTTCCTCGTTGCCGTCGCATTCTCGTTCCGACTCAATTCGTAGGCGAGTTCACTTGGTTCCACTAAAGCTGGACACGTTTGCGAAGCCGCGTATCTCGCGACGAATGCGCGCACCACGGAAGCCCGAGATCGTTTACGGAACGATAAGGCAGGTGTCACGGTGCGACGCGATGCACGGGGGGAGCGAGAAATGCGTGTGCTCGATGGTCGCGATGGATTCGTGTCGTCGACGACGCCGCTACTCGACGCGCAGTCTGAAAACGAACTGATTGGAACCGACTGCGCGACATTGGCCGACGCAGCGTGTAACTTTCACGATGGCCACGGTGCGCGGCAATGGCGCCGGTGGAGCCTCTGGTGGTGATCAGAAGCGATCCGCCGCGTCGCGGCTCTAAAGCGTTCTGGTAGGGGTGGGAAAACCCATCGTCCTCTGGCCACCTCTGGCAGGGTCGGCGTCGCTAGCTGCACGTATACATTGGTACACACTGTGTGCACGATGTAGCGTGACATTCTTCAGATAACCAGTTTCAGAAAAAGAAAGCTGAATTGGAAACCCCGTAGAAATTTCCCGTGCCTGCGTGCTCTGGGTTCAGGGAAGACTATTCCAACACGTGCTCGTGGGTAACGCAGTTGTGAATATTTCGTGGAAACTTGATAATTCACGATTACCAATTATTTGCTCGAAACTATGACGTCGAGGATGACTACAGAATCAGTATAAAATAGTTAAGAGCGCATCCCATCAGCCAAGTAAATCTGTATTATACAGGGTGTAACAAAAATGTTGCAGTTCCTTCAAAAGGGTGATTCCTGAGTTGATTTTAAACAACTTTTTCCTTAGCGAAAATGTTATGTGTGGCTTTGTTAACGAGTTATTAACGAAAAATGTTGACCCATAGGAGAGCGAGTACAGCGGATTAATGATGGCGCGGACGATGACGGACCAATACTACTCTCAGCTGGAGCCCGCGCTGAAATTCGTCTGCTGTACTCGTGCTCTGATTGGTCGAGGGTTTTTGTTAATAACTCGTTAACAAAGCCCCACCTAACATTTTTGCTAAGGAAAAGGTTGTTTAAAATCATCTTAGGAATCACCCTTTTCAAGGAACTGCAACATTTTTGTTACACCCTGTAGTTTCTTATCCCAGCGAAGAAGTCAAAACTTCGCATCACACCCTATATAGATGTAACCACGTGTCCTACAGTCGCTTTACCTACCAGTACATACCTACCACAAAATATTCCCTCAATCGAAGTTAAAACGATGCAAAAATTACTGGATTATATTTACAATCGTCGATCATAGAGACATTGAAATGCAAGGCTAACGAATCTTTGATGCGTCGAGAAAGTGTCTATCCAATGCGAATCGTTCCAAGCGCGTAGCTTCTACCCAAAGATACAGATTTCACTGTTCTACTTTCTTTTCGAGCAGGCTGTTTGTACAACGCGAATTTGCCGGAAATTCCGTGGGCGCAACCGATCTGGAAGCCAGGCTAATATTTGCGACAATATTGATTGGTTGTTATCGTATTACGACTTTGGGAAGATGCGCGAACGACGCCCACTAATCGACAATGGTTTCAAGGCCTGCTACGGTCGTTTAAAGTACGGTTTTCCCCAAAGACGGTTACTGACACCTGGCCTTAAAACAAAGGGAACCTGTACCTGTTATCGTTCCTAGAAAATGACCGGCAAAGTCGATAATGACTAGCTATTGTCTACCGCAATATGTGCTCTTCTATAATCCGCCAGTTCAGTACAAAATATACAATAGCGAATGCCGACCGAGCCGTATAAATACATAAAGGGTCGTAACCGAATGGGACAGCCTTAGAAGCATTTGCAAATGATAGCCTTAATCTTTATGTCTGTAATAACTAGATTGCGTATTTTATACATATGCATTTATGGCAGTACTAAGACTAAGAATGCCAAAATATATATATAAAATATCAAAAATATAATTCAAATTAAAATGTTTAGAAGATTAAAAATACTATATTATTCAAGTTTCAATTCTTTATTTATGATGGTAAAAAGACTTTATTTTGCATAAAAATCTGCAGTCTAGTAATAACAGAATATATATATATGTATATAACTTTACCTGATCCTTCGTCGATTAAAAATACATTATATTTTAATCAATTTTGGTCGCTTTTTCCTTTTGTTTTCTACTGACCGGACCTATCGTTAAGGGCGGAGACTGTTTCGAGGGTACCTCCGAATCGATCGCAGCGGTTTTTTTTCTAAGCGGCCATTATCAAAAATAAATAATCGATAAAATAATTCGGCGTGGAAATTTGACAGCGCGACTTCTAACGGTGATTTTTATAAAGAAATTCTGTTTCCTTTTTACCTACCACAAAACCGCTCGTTTTTCGTCGTGTTTTGTTCCACTACGCAAAATGGAAATGATGCACACGAGCGACGCGAAGTCGCCGCGATCATTGCAATTTTATGTCAGTGACGTTTCCCGATTTGTTTATATTTGTGAAAAACATAGGGCCGAGACATACGAGCGTCACGCGTCATTTTACAGTCGCGTCAATATATCAGTATACATATACATGCACACATAAATCAGATGTATGTATTGTTAAATAACAAAATACAAATACGTCCTGTTTGCGTTTCGGAAGGGGACGCAGACATGACGCTAACGCAAATTTGATGCTAACATTTAAAAAATCTAAATTTCATCGAAATCGGTGAGGTGTACCTCTTTCTGCACAGTTACCAAATAAATTTTGAACCATATAGTTTTTAAATTATTATCATTTTACATATAATGTAGACATTTTCTTGTAATATAGAATAGCGACGTGGCATGGTGGGTGTCTCGTAATCTGATATTTCAGCGATCGAATCTCTCGGTAGGGGTTAATAGATTTTTTTTCTTATTTTATGAAAAGAAAAGTTGCACCTATTACAGAGTCTTCAAACCAGAGGCGTTTATGTTACAGAGTATCATAATTTACTTTACTTTTTTTTAAATATATGTATTTAGTTTATTCCATAAAAGCACATTATTAATTTTTACTTACGTAAAAATGCGACTTTTTAGCACTTTTATTTAGACTATTCGAAAAATTGTGCCTAAAATACCCGCTTCAGCATTAAAATATGAAATTTAATTATTATGGTTCAATTATCAGGTATTGAGCAAATAGAATGTCTTTAATACATGAATATGCAGAAATCCTCCATAATAGGGACACCATCCGTAATTAGGACAGTTACCCTAGTGATGTTACAAAACGGTAAAAACTAAAAAATGTCATTGCAACAAACAAGCCTTTATATTATGTGGAAAAAATAGAATTTTGACGAGTTGGCAACAAAAGTCTACGCTACACTTTAGCTAATGTATTATGATTATAAAATCTCTTATGAATGTCATTCTACAATCTTCCAAAACTTCGTGGTATTTTCGGCCACCAAGGTATATTTTTTTTTTTGATACTTTGCTATATTAATTATTAAATATTAAACTTTATATTACCATTAATTTTAACTGCTCGCATGTGTTCGAAACAAAGAAAATAGTTACAATTATAGTGTTATAGTAACAGGAAACTTTTGCCACAATTTTTCATCTATTTCTTTTTAGTTTACGAAAAAATGTTTTAAACAAAATTTAGCCAGTTCTTGGTTGATAACGTATTCCAGTAATGAACATTACCAAAGAACATTTTCATTTAATAAAAAATTGATATTACCTCAACTTTTTTTTATATAATTGTATATTTTTCAAGCATTAATCGATGTATTCTTGTATTCTCTTTAAAAAAGTATTAGGGTACTTAGGCCGAAAAGTAGTTAGTTTGGAAGTTATGATTTTTATCCTGTTTTTGAAGGTAATCGAAATCTCGGCTCGAGCCTTTCAAATTTTCTTGATGGACAGATCATAGTAAAACAAATGTGACAACAGCGTAATAAAACTCTCGAGGCGTTTCGGCAACTATGTTTTTCGTCGCGCTGTCAAATGCTGTCAAATATATTACCGACAATTACAGTTACATTATATTTACCAACAGATTTATTTTTTCATCGATTTTGATGATAACGTAATCAAACTGATTAGCAAATACCACAAGCGCCGTTAACGGAAATTTGTTGAAGTTTTTTTGACGTGGCATCACATGGCGATTGTATTTCCAAGTTCCCGTCTTCTAAGAGTGCTTAATTGACAAAAATCAGATTTCAGTGATATTCTATTAGTGGTAGGAAGGGCGCTCAGGGTCGGTATGAGTGATAAAACCATTAAATCGTGAGATATTTGGGAAAATGTGGCTTCGGCAGCCATCTTGCTTACTTTGATTACATCTGTCTCAAGGTCTCACTTTCGTATTTTCCAATTTTTTCAACATATGGTGTTTATTGTTGTTCAAACGGGACCCTGAGCGCTCTTTATCTGAATCTACTGATGAGTGCTGTACCCGCAAAAAATTTATTTATGCAATTTTCGAGACGGGAACTTGGAAATACAAAATACCCTTGTCTCTCTCGCGCATCGCGTGCACATATACTGCTCCCGTTGCTTGTGTGAGTGTGCGCATACTCTCGCGTTCGGAAAACTCTCCGCCCTTAATGCATTATGGAAATGACATTCGATTGCACCGTAAAATAGAGAAACATTTATCTACAGCGAAGAAATATAGTTCGGGTCCTTGATTTCAAGGTCGCGAACGAATTTTTTCGTTACAATAGATACACCAGTTACGATGTCCAAGATTATCTGGGGAAAACCTGATGGAGATAAGCTCAGGAAATATATTTTATCTCTGCATCGTTTACGAGAACCAATTTACAGGTAGATATACCATACGTTATCAGCAGTTTGTCGTTGCACCTTGAATTACACATCGTTTTAACCGTTGAACCTGCATTTCGAGACCTTGCGCGTTAAAAGCAAATACGTTTCAATACCGTTCTACCTCATTATAAGATCCCGAACAGCAAGGAACTGCATGAACATTGTAATATTGCAGAATAAATATTGAGTAGGAATATTGTGGTGATCTTACTGTAATATTGCGGTATGAAGGTTAAATATATGCAATATCTCAGACAATATCGAATAGGTCTCACAAGGAGACCCTCAAGACTTCGGATTTTTTAAAAATTGTATACTTACCGTACGTAAAAGGTCCCTAATCAAATATCAATTTCTCAAAATAGTACGATACGCTTTTCAAAAGAACTCGAGAAAATCAAATTTGAATATTTCAAGGGTCCCTTATATACATAACACTGATTATACAGGGTGTAACAAAAATGTTGCAGTTCCTTGAAAAGAGTGATTCCTATAATGATTTTAAACAACTTTTTCCTTAGCAAAAATGTTAGGTAGGGCTTTGTTAACGAGTTATTAACAAAAACCCTCGACCAATCAGAGCACGAGTACAGTGGACGAATTTCAGCGCGGGCTTTAGTTGAGAATAGTATTGGTCCGTCATTGTCCGCGCCATCATTAATCCGCTGTACTCGCTTTCCTATTGGTCAACGTTTTTCGTTAATAACTCGTTAACAAAGCCACACATAACATTTTCGCTAAAGAAAAAGTTGTTTAAAATCAAGTGAGGAATCACCCCTTTGAAGGAACTGCAACATTTTTGTTGCACCCTGTATAGTAACATTTTTGTAGAACGTTCCATAGCTCACGGCGCAGGGCATCAGACTTGTAATCCCAGGATTGACGACTTTTTTTCATTTATTTAAATACTAATATATGTTATATACAACTCTTATAAAATCTATAATATTGATCAAGTATTTAATCATAACTAAACAATAACGTATATAAGGGATTCTTTAACTATTCAAATTCGATTTTCTCGAGTTCTTTTGAGAAGCGCATCTTACTATTTTGAGAAATTAATGTTCGAGTAGGGATCTTTACGCACGGTGAGTCACAAATTTTTTAAAAATTCGAAGACCTGGAGGTCTCCTTTCTCCTTGTCAGATGTCTCTTTTTTTCATAGAACATTTCATAGAACAAAAGATCTATCACACATGCTTTGCACTTATTTTAGTGCATACCACTTTATACAGAGTGTCTCACTTAACTCTGATATCTCTAATAATTTTATTATTTGTACAGATACAAGAAACATTAAAAGAGAGTTATTTTACTTCAGGGGGCACATAAATCTGTGTGGCTCAAGGTCATTTGAAGGTCATACTTTTTGAGATTTCTTGAATAATAATATTTTTTTAAATGGAACGACCCACTTTCTTGTTTAACATTATAAAGGGGAGGTCAAAACGCATCCAAACATGTGACTTACCATGACTTAGACATGACCTTGAATCGAAAATTTGGTAAATGATTGAAAAGACTAAGAAGCTTAAGAAAAATGAAGTGCGGAAACAAAGTAAACGCATTAGTAGCATAATTTATTAATTTAATGTCTTCTCACAATCTTGTCCTTCAGACTCGATACACTTAATTAGAAGTTTGGATTAATTAGGTTTAAAAATGCAATAATTTAATCCAAAAACTATATATACATATATTCCCTGTGAGGTTTAATATTACAGAGAAGTATTCTTGCAATATTCCTTGCTGTTCGGAATACGTTCGAGAAAAGAACAGATGTCTTCTCTATGCCTAACTTATTTTTCTTCTGCAAGAGATTCGATAAATCGAGGATAAATTGGCCTCATAAAATATGGGAAAGTACCATGACTCAAAAACAACGCGGAAAGGTACCGCTGTTTTGTCTGTCCTGCGATAGTCCCGATGATTAAACTTTCCTTCATCTGAAACTTACGCGTTTACGTTATGGTGATGGAGTTACATTATCAATGAAAGATACGTTACGAACGTAACGATAACGGCGACTGTTGGACAAACAAATGACTATGTAAATAATTGTCTTTTCTCTTTTTAATATATTTCCAAAAACTTTGCGGAGGCAATTTAATTAATTAATTATACTTTTTTAAAGCGAATGCTCACCTTTCGATCAGAAGCGCCTATTCGTACGCGGCGAACAGCGTATACCAGTCAACGGACTGATTATATCAATGTAAACGAACGACTGGCTTCTGTCATCTTCGGTTAGGAGGAAAAACCGCAAAAAAAAAACGTAAAACTGTACTACATTCTGTGAAAAAGATTGTGAACCGATCACGAGTTCTACTGCAGGCAAGGAAATATGTGATTCCCTCGTGCTACCGAGCACAGCGTCCCGCAGCGTGCGCTGACGAGCTCCGTACTGTTTGGAATCGGCTACGCAGTGGCGGGCGGAATTTAAGCTCGCCTGGGAAATTCCTAATGAAACCAGCTATGCATATGCGGGCTGACAAATTTCTTGATCATGTTTTCGTGTAACAGGATATTAGCTTTTGCTTATTATGTTTTATTAGCTTTTGCCCGCGTGGATTTTGTTTTACAAATTGCCTGATTTTTAAGCTATATATTGAATATTGAAGCCGATTGAACTGAACTTTTATATTAATACCAATTCGTTAGAACAAATTTAACTAAAATTATATAAGAAAAGAGTATGGAAAGGAAACTTGCTAACACTACACAATTTATAAAAACTAAACAAAAATTACCCTAAGATTCCAAATAAAAATATTCAATAAATATCAAATCAGAAATCAAGAACCAAGCACAGATCGTCAAATATTACTAATTTATATTAAGGTCAAACGCAATTATAATTGTTCTTGTGACCAATAAACCAATCATAAATATAATATTATATGAATCTGAAAGTGTGTTCAACAAATAGATAACGTCTTCACAACTCAATTACCGAAACGATTTCAATTTTTGGCACAGAGGTAGCCTGAGCATAGGACACTCGGTTTTCCATTTTTTGTTAATTAGCTCCTCTTGAAAAATCTAATCAATTTTTCGGAATAAAAATTATCGTGTGTCTTTCTCCAGATTTCAGGCTAGCTCCTTGCCAAATTTCATTGAAATCAATTCAGTAGTTTAGTCGCGAAGACATAATAAAAAAACACACTGTTGAATTTATGAGATCAGTGTGGAAGTGTGGATTAATCTTTAAACGGTGGTACAGTTTCAGTAATACAAACGCATGGGAACTTGGTTTATTGAAAAAATAAACAAAATAAGTTAAAAATAAACATGTTTTCGATTTTTATTTCCAGAATTTGCACAAGGGACACATTATGTATTATTATGTTCGAGTACACCTTGTCGTATAAGTGGTTCACACACAGCTCGTGGTAATAAGTGATACGTATTTTTCTTTAACAAAATAATTTGACCATCTTCAAGTTCCAACTTTCCAAAGTCTGCTATGCACTTCACCTGGAGGAATAATTTCTTTCTATGGTGAAACTGTTATAGATATTAATATGACAGTATTTACCTCCACGTAAGGAGTCTTTGGTGGTAAAATATTGGCAGTTAAATTGAATCCATGATCTTCTCCTAAAGATCTCATGTATATAGCTAAAGATTTGTTGTAAGTTTGAAACCACTGAATCTCTGCATTTAACAAATTGGAATTTATTTCTGGTGGCAAAATGCTTCCTAATTCCCAACGTAATTCTCTCAATTTTCTCATTCTGTTATATATGTAAGCTAAAACGCATCTTTTGTTCCTAGTTAAAGCTACGTGTCGAAGTTGAACAGACGGCAATAATGCCATGTTGTCTTCATTTCGAATGGCATTACTAGAATACAAGGAAACACGTTGGTTTTTTATTTTTGTAACTTCTCTACCTGCATACAAACCTATCTGACATATTTGCAGCGTAAAGGGATTGCATTTCTTCCAAAACTTCTTTAACTAATACTTCCTACAAATGAGAAACTTCTGTTAACTACATTTTACGTTAACTTGATAGAATTATTACGAAACCTACGTTAAATGGTTGTAAATCGGTACACAAGTCTAACTCTGTTATAAGTTTGAAAGCTTTTCTTCCATACATTTTCTTAAATAATTTAATACAAGAATGAATAAAATTTTAAATCACAGTCTATTTTTTACGGAATTTATCCTCGATATGAAATCAAATAAAATTTATTGGAACATTGTAGGATTTTTTAAATTCCACAGAACGGGAAACAATCATCAACAATGTTTTCAAAACAACTGTTGCTCAACGCTCAAAGTAAACAAACTTTATAGCGAAGAGTAGTGACATCTGCCAAAACCGCCCGTTCAGCTGATTCTAGCGACATCTTGAAATAAAGTTTAGTTAAAAACGAGTACTTCTCATATGAGGTTAAGTTTTTGTAATGCTTACTTTGTGAATGAATAATAAACGAATTTATTAATAAAAATGTCGATGATTCTGAGGCGTGTTGTGACAAAGTTGCAGGCGTTAAATTTTTCTACAGCAGCTGTAATCGAACAAAGTAACCAAGAAATTAGTCCGATTATTTCCAAGAAAAGTTATCCAGACGAACACTTTTTTTACCAAAAACCACGGGAAATCTGGCTAGAAAATCTAGATACTGCCGAGAAGAAGAAGCTGGGTTTAATGTTTCTGCATCCTGATGTTTATGCAGCATCGCCGCGTATAGATGTTGTTCATCAGAATATGCGGTGGCAGCAAATGTACCGCTTTGTGGTAACTACTCGAATCTTTTGTCAATTACTTTTAGACATTGTTAATTGAATGAGTTATAAAAGCACAGAAATGGATTTTTTATTTCAGTCCTACGCGCATACAAAGACTAGAGCCGAAGTAAAAGGAGGAGGCAGAAAACCGTGGCCTCAAAAGGGAATGGGTCGTGCACGACACGGGAGTATACGTTCGCCGCTTTGGAAAGGCGGTGGTGTTGTGCACGGTCCTAGATCTCCTACGCCTCATTTCTATATGCTTCCCTTTTTTACACGCATTATGGGGCTTACGTCTACGTTGTCCATAAAACTTGCCCAGGACGATCTGTACGTTGTTAAGGATTTGGAAATCCCAACGCAAGAATCTTCTTACATAGAAGAATTAATTGAAAAAAGAAATTGGGGCCCTGCTGTACTTTTTGTTGATACTGAGGACATTATGCCTCTGAACATAACAGCAGCTACAGATTCAATAAAACACGTGAACTTAATGCCTGCATATGGTAAGTTTATTGTTACATAACTTAGATAGCTAATACAATTTCATTCAAGCTGTCTTTTAACTTTTGTTCGTTTTTTTTTAGGATTGAACGTGTACAGTATGTTAAAACACGAAACTTTAGTTCTTACAGAAAGAGCTGCACGTTTAATAGAAGATAAAATATTATATCATTTACACAGGCCAGATACTACGAAATTAACAGAAACGTTTAAAATTAATCAGCAATAAAGAAACAATTAACCCTTAAGTTGTCCTTCTATTTGAGTCAAATACTTTCATTTTTTATTGTTTACTGAATTGATAAATATGAATAAATCTTACTTCGAGTTCTTAGAAACATCATGAGATAGTCAAAGCTTTTATAAATCTTCAAATAATTCTATTAACACTTAATAAATAGTAGTTTACTAAGTTTAAATGAGTCTGTGGTTTTGTAACTTGCATAAATTTGTATTTATATTTAGTAACAGTAAATAGTCTTTCCCTCGCAACAACTATACGAAATGTGACTCAAAATAGTTTTTTTTATGATTATTTAATTCCTTTTTAAGGCGTCATTTTTTCTTCAACGTTGGCATACTAGTCGATTTTCTGGGAATAGGCTGAAAGTAACAATATTATATATTTAGCGAAGAATAAAACACAAGTATAAAGTACGATACATATGTATTTTCTCGATAAGTGAATTCCTCGGGAGTGGAGAGTCACATTTATCGTGAAGATCCTATATTCTTTATTTCGCCGAAAATGCCGAACGTAGAAAGACACGGCACGTAAATGAGAGAAGAATTGTGGTTTGAGGATACGCGGCAAAGATAGAAGTCGACGTACCACATCACACTAATTGGTAACAGAGTATTGTACCTAGTGATGGGATCTGAAGCACTTCGAATCTGTACATATAGAGAAAAATTCGAATCTCGTAGAAATCTTAAAACTCTTGCCGTCTTGGAAGTCTTGAAAGTTTTGATCGTTTTCCAAATTTTGGAAGTCTCGAAAGTCTTGCGAATTTCGATACTTTTTTAAAGATTCATGAGAATTCAATATCTTACAAACTTTTCGATTATGTTTGTTCAAGCAGGCTCACTGAGATAAAATATTAAAAGTGGTTTTGGATTAGAAATTTCAAGAAATTGATTTTCTTCATTTTCTGAACCTTCTACCTTTTAAGAGTATGAAAAATATAAAAATTTCCGAGTTTCTCTCATTCCCTGTGATCAATATATGCAGCATGTTTGCAGTGTAAACTATAAAAACGAATAACATAAATATATGTATTTATGATAGCTCGAACTTTCCGAATTGTCTTAAATATTATTTGTGTGAATCAGCCTGAAATCAAAAAGCACATAAGACATTGAATTCTCATGAACTTTTTAAAAAGTACCTAAGTTCTCAAGACTTTCAAGTCTTCCAAGATAATCAAAACTTTCAAGACTATCAAGATTACCAAGAAATTCGAATTATGTTTGAAGCGATTAAAATCTGTCGCCACATTTGTCCCAAATTCGAAGCAATTTCAAATGTGTTTCAGTCATTCCATCACTACGTTAATTGCTTCGCTGGTTCTAAGAGGGACGCCACTAGTTGTGGGGATAAAATTTTCACATTTATCGAGAGAATACTGTAATGCCTAATGTATGTTTTTACCATTTACCATAGGGTGAGGATCTCTGCCCAACATTTTTTCCCGAATGGCCCATCTTAGATTCGTGTGTTTAGCTTCTCCAGGGAAAGACATTTGTTTCCATTCTTGTTGATATTTTTGATAAAGCATAACTGGATCAGACTTTTTAGCGCTTAGTGCTTTCTGTGCCTCTAACTGCAATCTCCATGGCCTGATGACTGTACATAGCAAATGAGAAACAATACTTTTCAACTGACTCACGCATTCGTTCATAAAGATTATGTTAAATTTGTTTAGATAGTAAAAAAGGTGTTTGCTTTTGCACAATAAAAATTATGGAAACTGAGAAACAATTAAATGGGGAATCTGGAACGACATAAATTCATGAAAGAAAATATAATACTGGGGATTTCACAGTCAGTTAACGAACTTGTGAGTCAATGTATACCGGGTGATTCACGAGAAACAGAACACCTAAATATCTCCGTTAGGCTTGAAGACAGAAGAAAATGTTAGAGAGAAAAATTGTACTGTTTAAGGAGGCATATATGGTGATATAAAAAAGTTGTCCGACTGTTGTCGGTTTCAAGGTCTTTTAGAGGTCATCGGTGATTTTTAAATAGCATTATATATTTTTAACTTCATGGTGTAATAGCTGATGTCAAGACGAGTACAACGGTGTGATACACTATAACCTTCAAATGACCTTGAACTAAGAAATTTATGATAGAGCAATGATAACTTCAAAATGTTCCATCATTTTATTTAAATTAAATTAAATGTTCAAAATAATGACCTTGAGCAGTAACGCAAGCAATTAAACTGCGAGGCAATCAATTGCCCCTTCAATTGTTTCTGTTGAAATTGATCTACAAGATCTAATTATTGGGTCATTCCACGCGAACTTGGACACTTTTTGGAGTAACATCTCGGATTTTGCTGAATTTCGGATATGTTGTAGTTTTTAGGGATATATGAACGTGTGCGAAAGGAGTTTTGAAAATTGTTAATTTTAGAGCTCTTTGAAGTTTACTGTTCACTTTTTTTTCTATTAATTTTAGCTCTTAAACTAGCAAACTGATAAAAATGTGCTTTTGGGTGCTTGTAGAGCAGACATAGCAATACCTAATAAAAATTATTTCAGTTGGAAGAAAAACCTTTTTAACCATTTATTTTGCAACTGTTGTTAACAAATGCAGGTTTTTAATAGCAGGGAATTATTTAAAAAATCTACAAAAATTGAGAATGTAGCCCTATTTGTCCCCTTTACGGACCACTTTTCAAAAATACGGACACGATAAATTGGCCATAGGAAAATTAATTGGAAATTAATTAAACTGTACGCTGCGCGTCGAAATCCACCGATTCGACCAGCCAAGCGCTGCGCGACTCGGTTTGACTGTGCAAGGACCACACTAGGGACCCTGCCGCGCCGCGTTCGGCTGGTCGAATCAGTGGATTTCGACGCGCAGCGTACAATTTAATTAATTTTCCTATGTCAATTTTAAAGTGTACGTATTTTTGAAAAGTGGTCCGTAAAAGGGACAAATAGGGCTACATTCTCAATTTTTTTCGATTTTTTAAATAATTCCCCGCTATGAAAAACCTGCATTTGTTAACAACAATTGCAAAATAAATGATTAAAAAGGTTTTACTTCCAACTGAAATAATTTTTATGAGCACCCAAAAGCACATTTTTATCAGTTTGCTAGTTTAAGAGCTAAAATTAATAGAAAAAAAAGTGAACAGTAAACTTCAAAGAGCTCTAAAATTAACAATTTTCAAAATTTTCAAAAATCCTTTTGCACACGTTTATATGTCCCTAAAAACTACAACATATCCGAAATTCAGCAAAATCCGAGATGTTTCTCCAAAAAGTGTCCGAGTTTGCGTGGAATGACCCTATTCTTTCTTGCATGTTCTCTGGTGTAGTTCGTTGATCACGATACACCTTATCTTTCAGTGTTCCCCATAAAAAAAAAAACAAGAGGAGTTAAATCGGGTAAACGAGCTGGCCATGGTATGTGTCCATTACGTCCTATCCAGCGATTTGGAAATGTTTTGTTTTTTTTTTTTTTGTGGGGAACACTGAAAGGTGACATGTATCCTGATCAACCAACTAACATTTTCTTCTATCTTCAAGCCTAATGAAGATATTTAGGTATTCTGTTTCTTGTGAATCACCCAGTATAATATACAAAGAAACATTGAAATCTTACAAGATTTAGTTCCAGACTGCACAGTTTTCGTGGATGTTACACTTTTTGTTTGACTACTTCTAACGCATTCATCGTCACGATCCAAAATACTTGGAGCACTGGTAGGACGGACAGTTTGAGAAGTTCCTGGCTTTTCTGAATCTTTTATCTTATTGCTGTCTGCTTTGGTACTCAACTTTCTTATCATATAAGACTCTTGTTGTAAACATTCAGAGTATTTATTTCTATCCTTCAAATGGCCTTTAATGTTTTCATTGTCACAAATTGTGCTACGAGATTTGACATTGGAATCGGATCCTTTTTTAATTGTTGGTTTTACCACATCTAATTTTTGTCTTCTACCTACGCAACTTCTATCAGAATTTGTAGATTCTTTATTTTCTTTGTCACTCGATAGACATTTCACTTTCACTTTTACTAAAGAATGGTCGTCATAAGAATTAGAAAAATCTGTAGACACTGTATTGTCTGCGGAACAAAATTCTCTATTTCGTTCTCTGAAAACTTCCTTTATTGCATTCCGTTGCTTTTCTATTATTTTCCTTTTAATTTCTTCTGCCTTCTGCTGCCTTTCGCGTTCTTTTATTTTTTTGTACAATTTTAAATCTTGTGCCAACAAAAGAAATTCAGTTAGTACATTTACGAAACAACGACTTTTACTGTAATAAACAATTAAAAAAATGAAATATTAATTGTGTCACCTTTCATAAAACTTTTGAGCTGCTGAGCAGTAATTCCAATGAATCCCAAAGAATTCAGGACAGCGAGAACTTCTCTTGGATCGTCACTCATTATTGAAATAATAATACTAACTTACAATAATACTAAACTTGAAGATAATGATCACCGTTTGTTTTCGGTCTCCATCAATCCTCAACTGAATCCTCAACATTCAAACTCTAAAAACGTTGAAGCACTTTGAAGTCAGTCGTAAATGATCATAAATTATTCACAAACATGTAGATGGACGCGAGACCGTTAATATTTCTATATAGCTTTGAAAATTACTCGCGACATACTCAGAGGATTTTTAATAATGAAAATATTTGGCACGTAATTAGTGAATAGAATTTCATACGCAAACATCTTTTTCTCTTCGTTATAATCAGTTATAATAAAATTTTTTCGAAGATAATTTTCATGCGAGTTTTCACTCTAAGAAATGGATGTATTCGAAGGTGTATATTCTCAACTGAAATCTACCGAGAATTTTGTAATTGCCATCTGTCGGTGTGAATGTCAACCAAGAAGACCGTTTACGAGAATTTGAAGATTGGCGGAAGGTATTACAATCGATTACAGAATGGATATATATTTATGAAATATATAGAGTTATAAGAGCGCGCGATTGTTACGAATTTTGCGGTCCATTTTGACTAAAAAATGCCTTCGTCAGAAGACCGTAAATATTTTCTCTCGCATAAGAATATTGCGCGTATGAATATTTACTTAGGGAACGATGTAATCTAGTGGCTGCGCAGAATCTTTCGCCTGCGCTTGATTTAAGTTTAACGAAGCATGTTTAATTGTGCATCAGTGTGAAAACAGATCCCCCTTGAAAATGTTGGCGACACAGACGGCTTTTTTTGTGGCAGCTGCAATAATATCGAATCTATTCCAAGGTAAAGATTTTCATTTCCTTTGTTAACGGAATTTCCTTATAATTTTAGTGACACGTTTTCATTAATATTCGTAATCGCATTGAATACGCTCTTTTAAACTTCTTTCTATGCGATTGATTGATAGAAGGAATATATTTTAGCCCTACATGCATCGAAAATTGATGCCCTGGACATCCCGCTTGTAGTACGCAATGGTACTGGACCTATCGATCTATCTTGTATTTATAACGTTAAATCGGAAGAGAACGGACTCGTGATAAAGTGGTATCTCAACATGGATCAGATTTATCAATGGATACCTCCAAGTAATTTTAATTGCGATTGAATTTTTTTTTTTATCGTGAATTCATTTTTTTAACAATTTTTCAATTCTTGTTCTCGTATTTACAGTGCCGCCTCAAGACGTGGGAGTTATAAATGGGTTCACTGAATATCCCGAACAAAATCTGAAATATCCGAATTCACGATCAGTCATTCGTTTGAAAATGGTGACCATCGAAATGACTGGAGAGTATACATGCATGATCAGCACTTTTCAGGAAGAAGATTTGGAGAGAACAAGAATGATTGTTTACGGTAATACATTTACTTCTAAATACAGTTCTCACTGTTGAAGCTTTCGGGTGTAAGCCGTATCTTGGAGAAAATATTTTCCCAACGTTTCTCGATATTTCAGTGTGTCTTTTGATCCCCTGAAGAAGCCAGCTGCAATGCTGGCGAAACGTAGGGAAAATATTTCCTTCAAGACACGACTTACACCCGGAAACTTCGATGTGAAAGCCTCAAATCCCTGATCACAGGGCCGGCTCAAGGGCATGCAGCACCCTGAGGCCAAATTAATTCCAGAGTCTTATCCTTTTTATCTACTCAAAATTTATAAAGCTTATTTGATTTTTCGCACCAAGCAAAATAAACATAAAAGTTTCTAAATTAAATGTTACGTAAGATTTATATACTTTGTAAAATTTATAAATATTTATAGAGCTTATAAATTTCTTCTATTTCTATTTTGCTTGGTGCGAAAAATCAAATAGACAAACTAAAAAATGCCTCTTGTGCCTTACAATTAGTCGAAGTCGACTTTGTCTTCTAAATCACTTCTAAATAATGGTGTTTTGTAGTGCCAGAAACTATTGCGACGATCCACGTTCACTACTTCAACGAGACTCATTTGAATGCGACGTGTCTGGTAGAAGGAGCACATCCACGACCAGTTTTAAAATTTTACGTAGAAGGACTCGAAGTAGAGAATTACATTGCTCCGACCGAGAAGAAAGAATGGTATAGGAAAAATCCTTCCGTGCAACTGAGTGCAATCATTCGGAACACTTTGGAGCCGATGTTACTGGATTGCGAGATTTCCATTCCATACACGGATTACAAACGAAGGCAGAAAATGGTTTATTATCCAAGTTAGAATCTTTTTCTATTAATGGGTGAAGCCACTATAGCGCCGAGAAAAAGCGGTTCAATTTTCAGAATTTTTTTTAGCGAATATAATGAATGGAATATAAAATCCTTTTCATGGCTTTTATTATATATACATATCTTTTAAAGTATGGTTATAATTTATGAAAAGTGTTTGTTAATACAAATTTACGACGCTACAGCTTTGCAAATGACACGGAAGATATTTCCACGACTGGATAGATTTCTCCTCCAATTTTTAACTTGTAGAAGAATTTTTATTTCATTTTTGTTAATTAAGTTTAAAGAATTATTGCTTAAAGCAGCGATTTATTGTCTAAATTTCTACTTTTCAATTCAATATTTATATTAAAATATAAAAAAATATAAAATATGATTTTATAAAAAAATTTAAAAGTAACAAACAGTCCCTCCCTGGGATTTTCCCCACTGTGCAGCCGAGAATTTAACGAAAGGTTCAAGAATTAAATGTGACTCTACTACAGTAAACCGCATGTATTGCAGTAAAAACCTTAATTTTTTGGTTAAACTATGAATCCTGGAACATTATCAAACTTTTTTGTATATTTCATGTGTTCGGACTTCGCAATTTTAATATCTAAAGCCATTTTTTACAAAAATGACCAACCATAAACACCTAACATTTTATAATTAATTTATGCTCGTCGGCTCCAACGTAACATTTGCAGTCCGATTTTGTTTAACAATCACTCGTCCAGATCTTGGCCTTTCAACCTTTCTTTGTTATAGGAAAAAGCAAAATATTGTTTAGTTCTATGTAAGATTATCTGGAGAACTAGATACGGAAATTCAGAATACCGTTTTCTGTAAGAATTGTGCATTATTGAAAAAAAGTTTCATATTTAGATAAAAAATTCCGTCGAAAAATTGCTTATAACAAAAAAAATTTACAACTGAACACAAAATCCGTACGTACTACGTTGTTTTCTTTTCTCAAGTAAAAAATTAGAGAAAATTTTTTTCGCATCATTTGCAGAACTGCAACGCCGTAATTTTGTATTAACAAACATTTTTCAAAAATTGTATCCATACTTCAAAATATGTATAATAATAATATAATGGCCAGGTATTCCATTCATTATATTATTCGCTAAAAAAAATTCGCAAAATTTCCGAGCGCTAGAGTGGTATTTAATCTGTACAATTGCTTTACGTTCGCACACGGTATATATTTTTGTTATATTTCAGCCCAATTATTATTGCAAATGAGCGCCGCAACAAAAAGACATCGAATCCTGAGCATCCACGCGGTCGTCGTCTCTTTCTGCGCGTTAATATTACTGTCGACTCATTAACATACAATTCTATTAATTTTTTATACATTTTCATTATCAAAATAATCTGTTTTTTGTTGTTGCATTGTCATGTTTGAGTAACAATAGCATTAAGGGAAGTTCGTTGGTCCGTAGTCCGTATACGTAATTGATTAAGGATTTAATCTAATTATAATAGCGTTTCGTCTTAGAAGTTCGAAATACCATGTGAAAGCAGAAATTGCGATTGCGTGTGCGTTAAAGTTGAAGGAGACGACAGGAGCTGGTGGGGGACTATATCTTGAGGAGGTGGTCCTTTGCAAGATTATCACTCCGTCTTCGACGCTCATCCGCAGAGTGTTGGTGAGTCCATATTTTTCAAACTTGCTGTTTACAATTTAAACATTTTGCAACATTTCACTGTGTTTTGTAATATAAACAAATATCAACGTATCAATCTTGTTCTTAGAATTCTCATTAGAATATTTCAATTAGTGTTCTTATTAATTACTATATTCTAATTTTGTCGATCGTTAGTGAAAACCGGATTAAAGTAAAATGTTCTTTTGTTAAAGGTATTTACAATACGCGCACACTTGTTGCATTCAATATATTGGATCATCAAAAATGAAGATGAATTGTGCGTGTGTGATATTGCTTCTAGCAGGTAAGTAGATATATTTTGTGCCAGGCATGGGCATTATCCAAATAAATTATTTGAAAAATAATAATTTAGTTAATATATTATTTTATCTGACTATTTGAGCAGACAAATGATTTTTCTTAGGATTATTTCGTTATTTGGATTTAAAATAATATTTTACTTTATTTTTTATTTGATCAAATATTTATTCAAATAATTTTTCAAATATTTTTTTTTCTATCGTGTTAACATCGACAACTGCGTTAGACATATATGAATTTCCGTTTAATGTGGCAGGCATAAAAATTCGGGACATTTAAGTATTATTCAAAAGTTACTTTACAAATACTGTGTAAATAAGGCAGTTTTTTTTTGCTACAATGATAGATTTATCAGAATATTAATATCTTTCCAACGAACTAAAAAAATTCCCATAATATAAGTTCAATAATTTAGTTTAATAAACTTTTATGTCAAATTTGTTACTTTATTTCACTAAAGCAACTGAAATAATAAACTGTTCAAATAAAAAGCTATTTGAGAAGAATTTATTTGAATTGAAAACAAAAGATTGATTTTCTTATGTTATTTCTATAATGAAAATAATAAAATATTTCAAATAACTCATTAGTTCAAACAAAATATATTTATTTATTATTTATTCCAAATAAAATATGCCCATGCTTGTTTTATTCTAACAATAAGTAGAAACTTCACTTTTTTAAATCATATTTTATAAATCAGCTCAAAACATCGCGTTTTAAAACGAACCCCATTGAAAAATTTACATTCGAGTGGTGAACAATACATTTTTCACTTTGAACAATTTGAACCAAGCAAACATGCTAACGAGGATAATTATAATTTGCGTCAAAATAAAATATTCGTTCGGAATTCAGAAAAAGCAAAGGTATAACTTGATAATTGCGAAATGACTTAGTGCATCAAAGGATTCTAAAATAGACGAGATGGTCAACCAGACAACAACTATAATCTCTTCCTTAGAGAGATAATCTCATCAAACAGTGCATTGCCTACAGCAGTCGCTGCGGATTTACTGAACTTATCGTTAATCTTCTTGTTAATTAGTAGAGGAGCTAGCTAAAAGTTCAATTAATTATAATTTCGTCATGTCTTAGATTTATCTGGAATTTATTAAATTGTTAAGAAAATGTTGATATTAACTGTAGAACGGGGCATTTCGAGTGAATAAGTTTAAAAGTTAAAAGACATCTAATCGAGTTATGCATTACTTCGCGCGTCACGTGAATACGGCAACTTATAATTACTTGTTTAAAATTCATTATTGAACGTGGGGGTGGTTCGCGGTTGCCGGCATCCATAAATGCATCTCTTTGTGGCGTTTGAATTTCATGAAAAAAAAAGTAAGCAGACTTGTGTGTTACAGTATGCGCGTTGTGGACCATCGGAGAAACTTTATCCTGTGACCAATGTGGCAGAGAGTGCGCCGATATTTGCGGTACCAGACAATTTCGAGCTTGTTGCTTCAACAACATGAAGAAAAGACAGTTCGGTAGTGGATTGAAATTGCGAATGAACCCGCATCTGTATACCGTACGTTTATATCGAAATCAGGAGATATAATAATCATTTGATAAAACTGACGAACGTGCAGCATTCATTTTATAAAATTGTCCAGCATTTTTCACTTCTGTGTCAATGCGCTTCGCTACATTTGGAAGTGTTACATATATACTCAGGGATAATTTTTCGATTGTAGTTTCTATTACGCGATAATTTTCATTTTTGCAATAAATGTTTGACATACTATAAGTTTGCTTAAAATTATACTATATATCTTATTAAATACATAAAACACTTTCAAACTGAATTTGTATTGTTATTACTGTCATCTTTTCATTATACATAAACAAATATTTAATAAATACTTCAGAAAATAAAAGAATTTTCTTAACAAATTCTTTCTTTTTTTTTTCAGTTTTACTATACAGATACGACAGACTCAACATTAGGCAATCCAGCACTGTACACGTTTAATTACTTTTTTAACTAAAACTGATTGCTTTCGTTCATCCTGATTTGTATCTAGCTTTTTTATCAATTTTTTACTTTTTTTCCTTATCATATTCCATCGTAATTTATCCAAACCAGGATACGAATCTTTGCTTAAAAGTACTATCAACTGTTTCTTGTTTTTAACACTGTCAAATGTTAATAATTTTTGTTGATTTTTACTTTCAGATACATTTTGTTGTTCTGCCACGTAATTCTTTTCTTGATTTATCCCTATACTTTTATTTTCTATGACTTCCTTTTCTTTTTTTAATTTCATTCTTTTTACCTTTTTACACTTCTTATCACCCAATTGTAAATTCTTGCAGGGATCATTAACGTGTAGATCGTTTCTCTCCTTTTTATCCTGTGAATTAAAACTATCGCGATCTATAAATTCTAGAAAGCAAATATGAAGATTTATTATTGTTATACTTCTCTGCTATAAAATTAAATGTACAGTGTATAATCATTCTACCTCCTGCATCGTCCTCCAAACCATTATCCTTGCTTTTGTTCTTTGATATTATATTACATGATTCTTTCTTCTGCGCAAATGGTGATAGACTTTGCATCTTTGTTTGCTCGTTGCAATTTCGTACATCCAATACTAAATTTTCGTCGGAATCAGATTCATGGGGAACAATCAATTTGAACATTGTATCCTTTAATCCGTAACTATTGGGAACACTACACAAACATTTATTATAAAGTTGTGAACATTTTATATAATATAGCTTACTACAAGTTCTCCTTAATACGTACTTCGGCGTAGGTTCATATATCCACGGTAACGCTAACCATTCTTCTAAATTACTTGGAAGCTCGTAGTCATTAGGAAGCCACTTTAATCCTGAGAGTTTAAAAAATTTTAGGTACTGGTATAAGTCATTGTACCATGTACAAGACCTTTTAGTTAAATGTCTCGATAAAATCCTGTAAACAAATGTGATATTGTATATTACTTGTAACTAATAAAGTACTGGTGAATTTACAATAAAATAACATGTACCATATTCTACTGACAATGGCGTATCCGATAATAGCAATTCCCCAAGCATGACCTAGATTTATTCTACATTTAAGGAAATGAGCAGAATGTTTAGAAACTTCTTCCACGCGTGACATAAGCTTTGCGAAACCTTGTGTTCTAACTAAAACATATTCTATCATTTGTTTGGTAGGTAATTTAATGTGATTTCCTTCTTGTTCAATATAGGTTTTCAAATTTTCATATTCTTTTTCGAGCGACAAGGAAAGATATTTGAGTAAAGTCTTATTGACTTTGGACATAGTTTTTACGCCCTTGTCATTTCGAAATTTAGTTTTCATACGATATGTTTGCCTGCTTAAAAGTGCTGCTTCTTTGAACAATAATTCTTGGGATTTCAAATCTTTTGTGGCCGTTTCTAGCACTGCCATGAACTTGGTTGTGTCTGTGAAAAAATGAATGAATATATTAATAATACTTTGGCAGTGATAGATCCTACAAGATTCCATATCTCTTTGTTCTTGAGGGGTCATGAATTTAGGGTTTCAGAAACCCCAGATAAGGTAGGGATCTATGCACAGAACAGTAGCAAAAGCGATAAAAATAAACAAATAATGTTTTCTACGCATAGATTTTTACCTTACCTGAAGTCTCTGGGATCCGAAATTCATGACTCTTTGAGAATAAAGGGATGTAAGTCTTGTGATCTATAATTACTGACTTTGGCTACTTCGTTTATTAAGAATAGGTTAGATTCCAAATTTACCAAATTTTTCATGCGGAACACGACAAGTTGCATTTGGCGGTCGTTCTAATTCTACACGATTCCATAAAGCTTCCATACTATTAGTTTTTTTTTTTAATATATACTTATGTATTTGATTTTTTCTACTGTTTACATGTTACTCAAACCAAAACATAACCTTCTTCTTTGCACGTGTATACTCATAAATAACATTCACAGACTGATCTCATATTTAGATGCTTGGTTGAATAATAACGTCATTGTATTTTTTTATTTTTTACAATACAATAAATTTCAATTTCTATCAATGTAGGTGTAACATAGGTTCGTACAAATGTGGGCTCATATTTATATTTATATACACACATGAATAAAAATTCAAAGTTCAGGAGCAGAATATACTGTCATTTGCGGATGATCGGTCGGTCTAATTGGAGTAGGTCGACATAACACAGGAGAATTCGGTGGAACACCCAAAGGAACTAATTTGTACACCCCATTATATTTAACAGCACCCTGTAGAAGAGTACGATACATTAAATTTGTGCATGGTCCATAACCCCGCAACGCATTCACCGGTTGCCTAAATCTGCAATACCATTTGTACACTGTTAGCATTCTTATTAGCATACAAATAAATTAGTACGAAACTGCTATGACTGTTACCTGATCGCTTTTAGTGGTTCAATTCTAGGCGAATAATCTTGACAGGGTTTGTGTACTTCTATATTTAATAAGGGCCAATTGCTTGTCGTTATCGTACAATCTGTTCTCTCTATGTGAGAACGTGGACACAGCCAGCATTTATTATTATTCATTATGTTTTATAAACTTCAAATTTTGTGAACGTACAAAAAATGAGTAATAGCGGAAAATCATTGCAACCAAAAAAATTGAATGCTGCAGAAGTATGTAAAGGGATCATTCCAGACGAAATCGAACACTTTTTGGAGTATTCCTACAAACATTTACATATTCCTAAAAACTACATATGTATATATTCAAATTTGAAAAAAATCCAAAATGGTTACTCGGAATTCGCTTGGAATGACTCAAAGCAGATTTTCCGAACCTGCGTGTACTTACATCCAACTAGAAAGTAGAAACAATATTCTTGATTTCAAAATTGTACATACTTATGCATACATATACATACAGCAAATCTTGGATAACTGTGTGAAAATCGGGACGGAAGCGTAACAGTTAGGAAGTAGGAGAATCGAATTTATTTTCAGACGCGGTCCTCAGTCCTCACGGACCTTCCGAGGGACCCGAACGTATAGAGAAAGACAGCGAATAAAAGAGAGGTCCTAAGATCGACCGACCACAAAAACGTGTATACATGAGACCACACTATATGTATATGTAATTTGGATCATATTTACGTAAGTGCTAATAATTTTTCTGTTTTGTGTTATTTTAACCAGCAAAACTTCGCAATGACAGTATAGTATAAGTTGCAATAAAAAATATTTATAAATAAAACAGATCACTGCATTAGTGTGGTCTCACCGATAGGCGAGTGGCGGTAGGCAGCGCACACTTACACCGTAGATCGCAACCGCACAGTTATCCGAGATTTACTGTACATACATACATAAAGGCGCGGGTAAACACGTGCAACATCGGTACGCGGACGTGCAAGGACGCGCATAGCGAATATCCCGTGTAGAAAAAAGCAATCTCTACCTGCAGGCACTCAAAAAGGGTCTTTTTATGACCAGACGCAACATCACAGCTACGCACCCTAATAGCCAAACCAGAATGTGCGGACCCTGCTATAACCTGCGTTAGCATGTGATGCCGCCTGGCGGGCAGTTTCGTGCAGGATTTTGCCCACGGACCTGCACGAATCTACCTGCAGAATACTGACAAACATCTACGGCAGAATAACGTGCAGATTCATGCAGAACCTGCATGTGCAGTACTGTAGGCAGACTGCCGACTAACATTGAGCAAACCATGTTAACATAACCGAAGGTTAACTATGCGTATGCAGGGGTATGCAGAAAGAGATCTTGCAGATATAACCTGAAAGTAGAGTGACGTTAAAAATTAGGTAAATCTGTCACATTGCTACGACTGGTGACGACTAAAATCTTTATAAACAATATTATATCTTTAAATAATAATTATATATAAAAAGACAACATTATTACTAGAAATTTTAATCTTTCACATATTGGTGATTCATTTGTTATTGCTAATAAGGTATTTATATTGGACTGGTAAGTTACAAAAGTTCCAAGTTCCAATTGACACTCTGAGTGCAGAGTTATGTTATTGTATTCAATCTTATTCCGAGGTTTGATTTTTTCACTGACTTTATAGTTTAATTAGGTTTAAACGTTGTTTACATTCGTCTATTAGTTTATCGTGCTTTTAATATGGTATTTCCACATGAGTTTTTTGTTAAATATCATTCCTGATATGTGATATCTTGTACCTTACAAATGAAATGCACTGAATTTTTTGGATAAAGAATTTAAAAGCACTTTTTTCAGCAAAGGACCCTGCACAGTTTATATAGGATTTTACCTGTATTGCAGATTATAATGTCCTCTACAAGAAATATATAGGAATTTAGGATTGCTGATAATGGGTTCATCCAAATGACTGCATATCCAAAGTACTGTATATCATTGGTAAGTTAACAGTTGGAAGATATGCGGGTCTGATGAGTCGAAGTTCCTATATATTTCTTGTAGAGGACATCATAATCTACAATATAGGTGAAAATTAGCCAAATTCACCAGTATCCAAAATCCCATACAAACTGTGCCGGGTCCTTTGGAGTTTGTTTACCAATTACCCATATTTATCTAAATGAAGTTGAATATATTAGTTAGGTATGGGATAAGTATTTTAGAAATTTGGCCATATTGTTTGTGTGTCTAGCCATAGTGGTATTAGTTCTATATGACACGTACATTTTTATTTAAGAACTTTAATTATTAAATAATGTAATATGCTATTGTAATACTCTATTTACACAATCGCATACTCTAATTTTTTGTGAAAATTGAAGGTGCAAGTCAAACCAATTTGTATCATATGTATATATGTATTTTTAATGTAAGAAATAGTTCTGGAAAATAATAAAATTATTTAAGATTTTAAATTTTGATATATCAATTAAAACTGCATATCCTTAATTTCTGCTGCTAATCTTTCCTCAGATTATAGGTTTGTTTTTTATTCCTGCACTGGCTGAACCTGAACTGGTGCAGAGTGAACCACTTGCTATCTCCTTTTATTTTGTGAAATTAAAGAAGATAGCGATTGGTTCATTCTGTATTAGTACAGCCAGTGCAGGAATAAAAAACAAACCATTATATCTGCAAGATCTGCTACTACTTTCCCGTCAGAAACCCTCAGATTATGTTAGCAGGATCTGCTCCAATTTTCCCGCCAGTAACCATCAGGTTATGTTAGCAAGAAGTCCGCCATTTTTCCCATCAGTAACGAGCAGAAAAGTGTGCAGATCTGTTCAAAGTTTTGTACTGCAGATCTCGTCAGGCACTGAGTCAGTGTTTGTACGCAAACTCATTGCGAATAGCGGACACAGATGCTATATGGGTTGCCTGCAGGGTCTGCTCGAATCTGAACAAATCTGCACGACATCTGCACACAGATTGCTATTAGGGCAAATGTTCGGACCGGGGCCGAACCCGACATTCTCGAATATTTGCGCGGCTGTGATGTTGCGTCTGGTCGTAAAAACAGACCCTTTTTGAGTGCCTGCAGGTAGAGATTGCTTTTTTCTACACGGGATATCCAGGATATTCGCTGGCGCGTCATTGCGCATCCGCGCACCAATGTTGCACGTGTTTACCTGCGCCTTAGGAGGAAGCGGGGAACCTTTGCACATGGGGCACAATTGGATTATCTTGAAGCTTGAATTTCCCTCTTTAAATATTATTCCATGTGATTTTAAAATTACATTAATTAATTATAATCGTATTGAGGACTTTATGGTTGATTTTACATCTACACAGAACACATATATTTAAGGAGTCAAAATTTGAATAGTTTACATTTAGCATTTTACATTTAGATATAGGTGAGGGGTGAGGAGTATGTATTTCGTATGTAGGTATTGGGATACAAAGTAGACAAGGTAATCAGCAAACGGGCATGCAAGGGTAACACCTAATGGATCCTGTGTAGTAAAGTCCACCAGTGGTGATAGGTTTCCTTATCACGGGTGAAAATTCAATAGGAGCAGGAACTGGTTTAGGTAAAGGTGCGCAGGTAATGCATGGTAAGCCTGTGCATGGTGGGCAAACGAAAGGGCGAGGTGGGCAAGGTAAGACGCAAGAATGTGGAGGACAACGCGGTGGAGGAGGACAAACTGGTATACAGCACGGTGAAGGAGGACATGGTGGACAGCATGGTGGACAGCATGGTGGACAGCATGATGGAAGAGGGCATGGTGGAGAGCAGAGAGGAGGGCATGGTGGACAGCAGACGGGCGGGCATGGTGGACAGCAGACGGGAGGGCATGGTGGACAGCAGGCGGGAGGGCATGGTGGACAGCAGGCGGGAGGGCATGGTGGACAGCAGACGGGAGGAGGACATGGAGGACAGCAGACGGGAGGACATGGAGGACAGCAGACGGGAGGAGGACATGGAGGACAGCAGACGGGAGGAGGGCATGGAGGACAGCAGACGGGAGGAGGGCATGGAGGACAGCAGACAGGAGGAGGACATGGAGGACATGGAGGACAGCAGATGGGAGGGTATTTAAGACTGCAGGGTGGAGGACGACATGGTGTATAGCATGTCGGAGGACAGCATGGTGGACAGCACGGTGGAGGAGGGCACGGTGAACAGCACATTATAGGTGCCTCCGGGGAGGGACAAACCGGTGGACATCGTGGTTCCGGCGGTGGACAACAACCACAACTGCAAATAGCCATTGAATTATTTGTTAGATGTATACGCAAACAGTGGATACAGTCTTGACTCGAAATAGGGTGCCCGGGCTTGACTCGAAATAAGAATTTTCGTATCCCCACCGCTTGCTTTGTAGTCGCCGCGTAACTCGATACGGTTGAGGTAGCGGCGAGGGGACTCGCGCTGTCGAACAAGCCATAAATTTCGCTCGGCTCGCCGCGGCATCCTTTGACGAAAGGCGGAATATAATTGGTCCTCTTATTCTGACAGCTATGCGTTCAATCCGCGCGGACTGAGTCCGATACGAAGCTGCTCTAATTCGTAACTATGTATAGTACAAAGTCCGCGCGGACCGAACGCGTGGCTGTCAGAATAAGAGGACCGATCATATTCCGCCTTTCGTCAAAGGATGCCGCGGCGAGCCGAGCGAAATTTATGGCTTGTTACCGTCGCTACCTCAACCGTATCGAGTTACGCGGTGAAAAGATCAAACCGGCCGAAACGTAGTACCTGACTCGAAATAGGGATGCTCCCGGTCCCAGTACCCCACCGTATTTTGAGTCAAAACTGTAATAGGATTATCCAGAGGCGGATTTAGAATGTTGGCGTCCGTATAGGCTAACAAGCGTCTGCCGCTATTTTCTATTTTATTTACATATGAAGCAAATACTATTCATCCGAGACACTTTATTTTAGAACGGAAATCTATGCAATCATTATCGACGAAAAAATAAAAAGTTAGAGACAAAAACATTTTACTATCTTTTTTCAATTTCTATCGCCCAAAATTTACCGCCCTAGGCTGCAGCCTACTTAGCCTATATGTAAAGCCACCTCTGGCATTATCCTACCTTTCAATCATTCTTTTCAAATCGCATTTTCCGTATTTGCGTTCACATTTAATATGCACAGACATTCTTGATTCGTTGACGGAATTACTGATTACAAATTTTGATAATATTTTCGAATGGAGAAACGTTTTTTTTTTGGTTGAAATATGAAGTGTGGTATAAAAAATAACAGAACACTATTTCGATAAATACTTAGAGATAGGAATAAAGGTACGTTTTCACGTGGAGGTTGTGGCTGCAGTTATTCGCGTTGTAAGCGAAACTGTGATATGAGAAATACAGAAAAATGAAAAAAAATGGAAAAAGAAAATTCGGACAAGAAAGTGGATTTTACGAAAAAACGAATTAGAAGCTTCCACCAATTTTTTAAAAGAGTCATTCCGCGCGAACTCGGACACTTTTCGGAGTAGCACTTTGGATTTTGCCGAAATTTGGATATGTTATAGTCTGGAGTGATATATAAACATATCTCGAAGGATTTTCAATCAATTATAACTGTTGAACTAACAAAGTGATAAAAATCTGCTTTTCGGTGCTTATACACAGTTTAGATAATAAAAATTGTTTCAGTTAAGAAAATACTTTTCTTTAACCAAATGCCCTTTTCACGCTGAGGAGGTAAATTGAAAAATTCGAAAAAAATTGAGAATGTAGCCCTATTTGTGCCCTTTACGAACCACTTTTAAAAAAAAACGGACACTAAAATTGGCCATAGGGTCATTCCACGCGAACTCGGACACTTTTT
Organism: Perdita meconis; assembly: GCA_030770465.2. NCBI lineage: Eukaryota > Metazoa > Arthropoda > Insecta > Hymenoptera > Andrenidae > Perdita > Perdita meconis. Next base: position 8,689,344 of record JASKOS020000007.1, read on the forward strand.
GGAGTAACATCTCGGATTTTGCTGAATTTCGGATATGTTGTAGTTTTTAGGGACATATAAACGTGTGCGAAAGGATTTTTGAAAATTTAGAAAATTGTTAATTTTAGAGCTCTTTGAAGTTTACTGTTCACTTTTTTTCTATTAATTTTAGCTCTTAAACTAGCAAACTGATAAAAATGTGCTTTTGGGTGTTTGTAGAGCAGACATAGCAGTACCTAATAAAAATTATTTCAGTTGGAAGAAAAACTTTTTTAACCATTTATTTTGCAATTGTTGTTAACAAATGCAGGTTTTTCATAGCGGGGAATTATTTAAAAAATCGAAAAAAATTGAGAATGTAGCCCTATTTGTCCCCTTTACGGACCACTTTTCAAAAATACGGACACTTTAAAATTGGCCATAGAAAAATTAATTGAATTGTACGCCGCGCGTCGAAATCCACTGATTCGACCAGCCAAGCGCTGCGCGACTCGGTTTGACTGTGCAAGGACCGCGCTAGGGACCCCGCCGATGAGTAAGAGCTCATTATAGAGTAAAACTTTATAATGTAAAGATTAAAATAAAATGACTGTTACTCCTAGTGCTGCGACGAAAATTGCACTAAACAGTAAGTCGACTGATCTGGTTATCGTTAGTATTTTTTATTTATGTAATCATTATACAAATTGAGTAAAGATGACGGAGTTCGAGGTGTAATTATAGCCAAAGCTGCTTTAAAATGCTCTTTAGTAACTATGTCAGCATTTAAATCTTCCTCAAGTGCTTTCATAGCAGCTTCGTGACATATCGCTTGAATTTCTGCTCCGGAATATCCTTCTGTGACTTCGACTAAGTCTTGAATGTTCACATCTTCCGCAATCGGCATGTTTTTCAACTTTATGTTGAAAATCTCTTGTCTGGTTTCATCGTCGGGCAATGGCACGTATATTATACGATCTAGGCGACCAGGTCGCAAAAGCGCCTACAACAAAGATTTAGTATAGTTGTCGAGACTTACAAGGAAACATTCCGACTAGGAGGTCGAGATATCAAGATATTAATACTGTTAGAAACATTAAACACTGTCAAAATGATCTGCAGAATATTAGCTGCTAATAGCTTATACGATACAAGAAAATAGGCTAAAAACTTAGAATATTTTTACGCTAAAATAGTAGGAGATTCAAAGACTTCAAGGCGCAGATTTAAAAATTTTCAGAGTTAAAATTGTCAAGTTAAAATTTTGAGTTAAAAATGTCAAGTTAAACAGTTTTAAAGTTAAGAGTTAAGAGTTTTTAAATTTCTTCTTCCAGATTTTCTGTGCTTCTTCAAACAATTAAATTTGCTCAGATTACATTGTATTTCAATTATTCAACGATTTCTAAGGACTTAAAATTCCAGATTTAGCAATTAATATTCTATAGATCATTTTAACAGTGTTTAAGGTTTCTAACAGTTTTAAAATCACGACCCTCTTCTCGGAATGTTTCTGTGTCAGCTAAATGTAACAGTTTTCTAATATTCAACTGACTTTGTCGATTTTGTCGGGTCGATTAGTCGCTGCGACTAAAGTCACGCTTCCCAGAGCAGTAATTCCATCAAGTTCTGTCAGCAATTGCGCCAATACTCGCTCTTGTACGTTACTTCCGCTATTAGAAGAAGAACCTCTTTCGCCTCCTAAAGCATCGATTTCATCGATGAACACTATCGAAGGTGATACTTGCCTAGCCTTTCGAAATACCTCTCTGACAGCTCTTTCGGACTCACCCACCCATTTAGAAAATAATTCTGGACCCTGAAATCAAACGTTCAGAGTACTGACAAACAGAAACATAAACGTTAATATTTCACCTTTATGTTTAAGAAGTTCACTTTGCTCTCGGTTGCAAGAGCCTTAGCGATCATTGTCTTAGAACAGCCAGGAGGGCCAAACATCAAAACCCCTTTCGGCGGAGTTATACCCAGTCGCAAAAACGCTTCGGGATGACGCAGTGGCCATTCAACTGCTTGCTTCAGTTTCAGCTTTAAGTCTTTTTGTCCTCCGATGTCCGACCATCTGACATCAGGTACTTCTATTAAAACTTCTTTCATGGCTGATGGCTTTGTGACAATCAAAGCACGATTGAAATCAGAAAACATTACTTTTGTAATTTCAGATGTTGAATTTATTTTCTGTTGACGTTTTACGGCATTTAAGATCGCTTGAGAGCATAGACCGTACAAGTCTGCGCCGACGAATCCGTGAGTGACGAACGCGATATTCGTTATATCTTCCGCGGATAAAGCATTAGGTATTTTTTTCAGTAACTTTTCAAGTATTTTGGCGCGTATTAGTGGCGTAGGCACGTAAATTTCAAATTCCTTATCTATTCTACCAGGTCTCCTTAGAGAACTATCTACTATATCGAGTTTCGAGGTAGTAGCCAGTATTGCAATAGCGTCGTTGGTATTTTGTATATCGTCGAAAAGTGCTGTTAGTTGCGAAAGAATCTTTCTTTCGTGATCTGTGCTCGATGTATTTCTTCTAGGACATAAATTATCAATTTCTTCTATTAATATAATACTTGGAGCTTTGGCTTTGGCTTCCGTAAAAATATCTTTTAATTTCTGTTCTGTTTCACCAACAGATTTACTGTATATATCTGAACTATAGATGACAGAAGAATGGAGATTGTATTCGGATATCAAGGCATTGGCAATCAGGGATTTACCAACACCAGCAGTGCCGTATAATAATATCCCTTTACTAATGTAAAAATTACCAATGCTTTTGCATTTACCAAGAGCAAGATCTAGAACGTCTTTAATATTCTCTATTAAAGTATCGTACCCTCCAATATCTTGTATGTTACATTTAACTTTTTTATGTTCTTTTCGTTTATCGTCTTCATTTTTTAAAATAGTCCATTTTGAATTGTAAAGAGCTTTGTAAAATTTGATGTTAAATTTCTGCTCTGTTATATGGCACTGTTCAAATTGTTCAGACAAACTCTTGTTTTTACATTCGTCCGACACAATTTCATCGATCCTAAAGATTAATCGCTTTCCATAGAAAGGTATACTAAATTTATTGCCAACTGAAAATATTTTTTGCTCGTTGCAATTCTTCAATATCACATTGAGTTCTGTAGATGCTTCTGGTAACGAGCTTTTACCAGTGCTAGTGATTATAAATTCTTTGGCAATTTCAACAGGACAGTCTAGTTTTTTAATCTTAACAGGACCCGAAAGATTGTTTAGTTCCATTACTGTGAAAAACATATAAATGAGAAACTGTTGCGTTGTGTTCAACAAGGTTTTATGTCAAATTTACCATGTTTTGTTAAAGAAACACTTGTCAAGGCTCTGTCTCTCGTTGGCCAAGCTGTTTTTACAACTGTACCCCCATTGGTAGTGACAAGAACAGGATCTGCTAGCGCAATTTCACATAATTGCAAAGCAGATTGCGATACAAATACAATGTCATCCAATGCCCTTTCACCAATATTCTTTGGCTGCTCTGTGCAAGAAATATGCGTAACAAAAACGTAAAAATAACAATATACACAGCAGCATATATACCTTGTGATTTATACACTTCTACGGTACTGTATAATACGGTACTAAAAGTATCATTGTAAATGAAATCGTGTTTCCAATTTTGGAGGTTAGGTGGGCAGTTGGTATCGTGTTCTACTACATCTTTTTGAGTTAGAACACTCTGACATTTCTCGCACGTTATCCAAGGAGAAAGACTCTTTCTTCCGCTTTCTTTCGATTTCGAAGTCATTCTGAAAAATATCGTAGATACGATATAAATATTTTGCTTTGACAACATAACCTATGAACCGCTTATATGTTTCATACAAAACATCATTGAAAAAGGAAACGTACACTGTGAAATAGCTCGTCAGTATGAGTACAAATGTCTGTAAATTATGATTTTTACTGTCAGGACTTATTTATCGCACATAATGTCATACGAAATACAACACGAGGCTTTGTTTTCATATGCGGGTATGTCGCAGTATTCGGTCGCACCTGCTCGCACTCACGCACACCCACGTTTCGCATTGTTTCGCACTGTCGCACTCGTGATTTTTAGTTCTGGAACTCATCGCCTGCAGCGCTTTACAGGTCCTTTGTTTGCAAGGGTCACTATCCTTTGTATGTAGTTATCTATGAATGAATCGCAGATGCAGCATCTGGAGCATCAACAAGCATCAATTCGCACGTGTTTCAACTCTCCAAAATGTGTTTATGATATCGTTTTGTGTGTAAATAAAAACTAACTTAAGAAAAAAATTGTGATATAGAATTGTATAGAACAAAAGGTATTTCTTCATATTTTAATTTCTACATATCGTAATTGAGTTAATAATAGCATTACTCAGGACTGAATATTAACAATCGATGTTTTTAAATTTGTATACAATATTGGTTCGAAAGAAAAGTTCGCAGCATTTTTCAATAGATTATAAAAAATACTAACTCTTAGGAGAATAAAAACGTGAAGCTACTTCAAACACAGAAGAAAGTTACACACATGTAGTTGAATAAATTCGTGTACTAATATTTTAACACTCTTCAGATTTCTACAAACTTCTATTCCAACCCAATATATGAATCCAGAAACTGTAGCTATTCGTCATTGTTTTAGATAAAATGGCAAAGTCACGTGCAACGAATAAACCTCCCCGAAAGGAGGGATTCAATCGTTCAGGCCACAGTATGAATCCCGAACGTCCAACAGAGGGATTGAAAGGTGTAGCTAAGGTGCGAACGAAGGGAACAATCAGAAGGCTGCAAATGTATCGTAACCAGAAACCAAAACGCGATCGCACAGGTAAAATAATCAGCCCTGCACCGTTCCAAGGATGGCACGCATCTGGCACTATGTCCCGCGTAGAGCCTTCGCAGAGGTGGTTCGGTAACTCCAGAGTCATTTCTCAGAATGCTTTGCAGAAGTTTCAAGATGAATTAGGGAAAGCTATGAAAGATCCGTACAACGTTGTCATGAAACCCACGCAATTGCCAGTAACTATGCTTCAACAAAGAGCCGTAAATGCTAGAGTTCACTTACTGGATACAGAGAGTTATGAAAGTATTTTTGGCCCTAAGAAAGTCAGGAAAAAACCAAACGTACCAATATCTTCGTACGATGAATTACAGAAACTGGCGGAGAAAAGGGAAGAAACATATAACAACGACAAAGAATCCAAAGATGTTGATCTTATACGTCCCGATACTGGTGTAAAAGACGTACAAAGAGACTGGATCATGTCAGCAGGTCAAAGTAGAAGAATCTGGAACGAATTGTACAAAGTTATAGATTCTTCCGATGTTGTTTTACAAGTTTTAGATGCCAGAGATCCTTTGGGCACTCGATCTCCTCCCATAGAAAAGTATTTAAAGACAGAGAAAGCGCATAAACATTTAATGTTTATCTTAAACAAAGTAGATCTGGTTCCTACGTGGGTTACGCAAAGGTGGGTCGCGATTCTAAGCAAAGAGTATCCAACAGTTGCGTTTCACGCTTCCATGACTCATCCGTTTGGCAAAGGTTCGCTGATAAACTTGTTGCGACAGTTCGCAAAGCTGCATGTGGATAAGAAGCAAATCAGCGTGGGTTTCATAGGATATCCAAACACGGGGAAAAGTTCTATCATAAACACTTTGAGATCGAAGAAAGTATGCAACGTTGCGCCGATAGCCGGCGAAACAAAAGTATGGCAATATATTACTTTGATGCGGCGAATTTATTTAATCGATTGCCCTGGTGTAGTTTATCCATCGGCGGAGACTGACACGGAGAAAGTTTTGAAAGGAGTAGTGAGGGTGGAACTTGTTCAAAATCCCGACGATTATATTGTGGAAGTTTTGAGACGAGTGAAACCGGAATATATACGGAAGACTTACAAAATCACAGAGTGGAGCGATCATATCGATTTCCTGGAAAAACTGGCGCACAAAAGCGGAAAGTTATTGAAGAAAGGGGAACCAGATATCGTCATTGTATCGCGGATGATTTTGAATGATTGGCAGCGTGGTAAACTACCTTTTTATGTTCCTCCTCCAGGGTTTGAAGAACCGTTGTCAAACGCGACGATTAATGAATCTAATACTGAAGAAAATAATTCTGAGAGTAGGAGAAATGATAGTGATGTAGAAGAAACTGATAACAGCAAAGAGAAAGAAATGAATCAATTAACTGTGAGACAGGATTTCCGGAAAATTAGAGTTGGTTTGGCGTTTGATGAAGGGAAAAGAAATTCTGATTACGAAATTCATCTGCCGTTACAAGATAATTTATTACAAAATACGTACGATGTTATGGAAGAATCCGATTCAAGCGATAGTGAAATGTTAGACAGAAATACGGCATCAAGTAGCAGCGGTGCATTTGATGAAAAGAAAGAAAATTCTGATGACGAAATTCATCTGCCATTGGAACAAGATAATTTATTACAAAGTGCGTATAATGTTATAGAAGAATACGATTCAAGCGATACTGAAATGTTGGACAGAAATAAGGCATCAAGTAGCGGTGCATTTGAAATTTCTTCTGTATCCAACAAGTCAGTTAGAATAAAGAAAAAATTGACAAGCAAACAACGACGAGCTATAGAACGCGCCAGTAAAAGCAAGAAAATTGGAACCAACTTCTACGAAGTTGCTAATGTAAAGAATAGAAATAGGAATAGAAAAGTTCCTAAAATAAAAAAATAATTCAATTTGTAATTAGTATTTATTTCTTCCAACCTCACTGGACTTGAAAAATTGAAAATTGATAATTAGTAAACACTAATTAGTTCAGTTTATTTTCTTGTTCCCAAAATACGGCGTTTTAAAAGTGTGACAACTTTTATTTTGCCCAACGAACTATCCCTATAAAGAATCTGCTGGCAGCTGCCGTACAGACTGCGGCAAATTCCATTAGATCCTGACAGTAGATCCATAGGCGTCTATTATATCAGCATGCCGTCAGCTGCTGGTCAGGCCTGCCTTTCAGCGGCAGTAGCAAACATCTGTGATATCCGTGATATCAACTTTTTATTCTTTTGTTGACAATTTTCGTTCTAAAATAAAATGTTTTGGATAAACAGTATTTGTTTAACATTAGTTATAGCATGTACATACTATACACGCAGGGTGCTCCATCTAAAGTCTAAAGGTAGCCACTTATTTAAATATATTCTTCAGTTGTGATGACATGAAAACTGTCGATTTCTGCTGGAATGGTATCGAAGGGTTGATATATGGCAATGAATATTTCTGCTTCAAGGTCATTTTTTGAAAGCTTTCAAGGTCACCGACATTTTGTTTACATACAAATGTTTTAGGTGGCTATTTATACTGTAATATATTATAGTATTAATATTATCAGTTAGCCTGGTAGCGTTAATTCTCAAAATTCGCTTCTGCCCGCTACCCCTCACGTATTTAAGTACAATTTTGAAATTAGAAGTAACATTTTTAGTACACGTAGGTTCGAAAAATCTGCTTTGAGTCATTCCAAGCGAAATTAAACCCCTTTTGGAGTATGTACCATCTCGGATTTTGGTAAAAGTTGGATAGGTACACATTTTAAGTTGAACATTCGAACTGTAAAAGGTTGTAGATTTGGAAATGGAGTTAAAATTGGAAATATGAAGATTTAAAATTGGAGAATTTGAAGGTTTGAAGCGGAAATCTGTAGGAGTTAAAATTAAAGACTTCAAGTTGAATATAAAAAAATTTCAAATTTTAGAGCTTTCAACAGATTTCAAATTAGAAATTTGAAAAGTTGAAGATGAGGATTTGAAGAGTTGAAATTTATGAAGTAAACTGAAAAGAGAAGTTCTTGCACCTGCTATTTATGCACGGCAGGAAACTACATAATAAATGGATGCGATGAATTACTATTAAACAGGAACGCAAAAGTATAAATACACAAATGACATTTTTTTATTGGAAATAAAATCATAGTTTCATAGCTGCTCTCCAAAGTTAAAATTGAGTAGTTTAAATAGTGTGAGTAAAGCCAATGCAGCTGGGGCCATGAATATAGGTTGGGGCCGGGCGATCCAAGCGCGTCTAAATGGATTTGAGAGGATCCCCGCGATTTAGAGGGCGTTCGAGCAATTTGCATAAATTGAACTGCATTCGAGGAGAATGAACCGTACAAAGTATTTAGTCGACGATTACCGATGCGTTTTTCCTTCTGAAAATAGACTGTCAAATTCAAAATAGGTTTGATGCAACAATAAACGCAAAGAAAATGAGCTGGGATTCGCATAGAGCAGCATTAAAGACCCAATTACTGTCAGTTTCAGAATTGATTCTGATATTACAGTAGCTACACTTGTATTTTCGAAACTTTGCCCTCGACGATTCTGGGGTAAGTGTCGTGGTGTTTGTTACAGTCTTATTAAAAGGCAAAGCGCTTAACCCAGATATTCCAAGAACCAAATCCTCGTTCTTTAGCAACGCGACGTCGGGCCGTTTGCTATACCCAAACTCTCTTTTCTCGCACGATCAATCCATCGGTACCCAATAGCTGGCAGAATCAACGTGGTCATCAGTCATCGCCTGCCGGTAGGATTGTTTACTCTCATAGACCCCTGTTCAAGGACTGACGTAGCCTAAGTCCCAGTTATAAAATCCTTGACTGTGGGACGACCCAAAGTTCTTCATCCCTGACATCAGTAAAAACGGATACTGACGCTATAACAAAACACGTTATACAACAAAGTTATAAAACTTGTTAGAAAACGAAAAAGAAAAATATTATATAACATATATGTATAACATTTATATGTAAATTTTATGATTTCGTAACTTTGCCCTTGACGATTCTAGAGTAAATGTTTTCTGGGGTTTATTAAAACCGCTCCAAAAATTGTTTAAAGAAAAAGAGTTTCAAACCACAAAATTTATTTATTTTTTAACAACGAATCATGCTGTGTTATCTAAATATCCTCCACGTTTGAAATCATTGATGTGAGAAATGTTCTATAACTTTTTATAGACTTGGAACAGTAATAAATAAATAATTTTGTAACAAATTAGAAAAATATGTTATACAACAAAGTTATAAAATAATTTGTTATATAACTGTTTTGTTACATAGTGTAGACGTAGCTTAACATATATGTGTATGTTATATGCTTTTATAACTTGTTACAAAATTATATTTTGCAACTAGTCTGTAACATGTTATAAACACCTCACATCATACAGGCATGAATTGCCTGGTAAACTTGTTTAATTTATCCACACTTGATAGATAAAATATAACTTGCTATATAACACGAAAAGTGTTATAATAACATGTTATACATAACATTTTTCTTTTTCATTTTCTAACAAGTTTCATAATTTTGTCAACGTTTGAAATCATTGATGTGAGAAATATTATATACCTTGTTACACACTTGAAACAGTACTAAATACATAATTTTGTAACAAGTTATAAAAATATATTATATAACAAACTTATAAAATAATTTGTTATATAACGCTGTTTTGTTATATAGTGTAGACGCAGCTTTATTGAAAGTGATTATCAAATTTGAAGAGTGCAGTTCGGAGAGTCTTTATATATAATGTTTTCCAGTAAAAGTTTATTGGGATTTATTTCTCCCCATGCTATAGATTATAGATATATGTATGTAGATGCAAGATCGTACCATACAGGGCCGCATTTATCATAAGGCGCATTAGGTGCACGCTGGAGGCCATTTTCTATGGGGCACACATTTTAAAGCCTTACTCCTCAGAAACAACCATATAAAAAACATTCTAGTTACAGTTGTATCATAAAATATAATGAACTCGATTAATTACAATGATATTATAGATATATTAGTCAAACCCAAAGCTAGAAAAAATACTTTTAGGTATAAAAGTTAACTGAAATAGACTTGTTTTTTTGGGGCCTCATAATGATGTTGCGTCCAGGGTCTCAAAAAGCATAAACGCGACCCTGGAAGCATATTAAAGGCGCGAAATTTCCGAAAAGCCGGTGAAAAATTGTTTTTTTTTTTTTTTTTTTCTTGAATCAAGGGAATCGACGTCGAATGATTAGTAAACGAAGTGACTAACGCTGCTAGATAATTCGATTGGGAGGAAAGAAAGAAAGAGAAGGCTGGGTGGTCGAGAGAAATATGTTGGACGAGTTGGAATGTGATGCACGGACTGGATGGAGATTCGAGATCGGTTGATCGAGCGATTGCGGGCGCGGGCAGGCAAAGAGGCAAAAGACCGATACATGGACGGGCCAGCCTCAGCCGTCACGAAGCGGGCCGACGTTCCCGTACCAAACGAGATTAATAGAGATCCGCCTGTCAGCCGGACGCCTCTCCGTCTGAGCGAGATCCAGCGGCTTCCAGACGACCAGTCTTCTCGCAGATCGCAACCTGCGTGGGCAACAACCGATCGTGATCGATCACACGGTGCGTCCGTCTCTCGACTGCCGCTTTCGCACGCGTCCAGTACGTGCGAGTCCAAACAGTAATTGCGTGTACCACGAATCTTCTAGTCATCCGGGCATAAGTAGCGTTCAATGAGATAACGACCACTGGTGCCGCGATTTCGTCCACGTTTCTCGGCCGTCGTCAGAGATCTAGAGCGTGATCGGTTTCAGGAAGAAGTACCGGGCCCGCGCGTCTCGACAACCCGCGTACCGCTTATCCGCGAACGTCGTCATCTGGCCACGGTGAATCGTCCGTACTGATGCGAATACGAATCACGAGGGGTCGGTGGGCCATATTCGGTGGCTTCACCTTGCTTTGCCTCGTCAATTTGCGATTAGGTAGGCACCGTCGCTCTTTTATTTTTCTTTCTCTCTCTCTCTCTCTCTCTCGTCCTCTCACCGCTCTGCGCTCTTTGCTCCGACGCGATCGTTGCCCGATCGACGAACGTCAAACCCGATGCAATGCGCGGCGTTTCGAACGAAACGAAGTCTTTATTCGCTGTTCCGTCGGGACACGGTTCTGTTTCAGCCATCGGCGACAAGAGTCCGGGCGTCGAGGCGAGAGTACGCAGGGAAGAAGTTCGACAACATGTATGCTGCGCGAGACACGAAAAGATGATCGACGTCGGGTACGGTAAGTTAATCGATCGAGGGACGGAGATATTGCGTTTTCGCATCGGCAAAGTGTGAATTCTCTTCTCCCGTTTCGCCGCCCCATTAAGTGATAAACGCCGATGGCCTTGCCGCTAGATCCGATCCGGTGAATTATATCGGGTGGTTCAATCAATTGACGCCGATCGAGAGGATGGAGCATCCGGTGATCACGACCGTGTCGTGTTCCTGCGTCAGAAAGATCTGTCCCGTGCGTTGTTGCGGTTTCGCATCGAAACGACGAGAGAATCGTCGGGATCCGCGCATCGATCGGCATTCGATCTCGTTACGGTTTCGTTTGTCGGCTCGTAAAGGTCAATTAACGCTTATATACCGGCGAGGCGCGGCGATCGGACAAACAGCGATTCGAAGAAAGTTGATCCTTCGGTGAATTAATACTTCACCGAAGCTTCGTTCCGCGAACCGATCGGAGGAACAATCGGCTTCAATTACGAATTAAATCGGCCGATCCGTCGGCGCGGCGCGGCCGCGTCCCCGCGATCCTTCGACGGGGTTTGGTTTCGGTGTTTTGTTTGGCGAGAATCGAAGAGGTTCGTGGGCTAATGAGATTTATAGGGAGAAAATGCGAGAAAGGTGCAAGGGAGCAAAAACACGGGGTAGCGGTGATTCACACCGAGGAATCCTCGCATTCCGCGTGTCCCACGCGATCACGCCAAAAATAGCTCCGGTTACGCGGATACGCGGTTAGCTATATACACGGTCCTACCCCTCTTCTTATATCTTGTCAACTTGTTTAATGCGATACAACCCGTAAATTTTGCGCGGCGATCGCAAGCATTACCCGGCGGCGCCATCGGATTTACACGCGTCTCACTTCTCGCCAGCGAAACCCGCGCTCGAGACAGTCAACAACATCCGAATTTCATTGAACTTTGCCTCGCATTCCGTGCCGTCCAACTTTCGCATCTCTTCTCTTTTCGTTTGCTTCTAGGAATATCGGGAGAGGTAATCCAGATTGACGCCGGCCACTGTCGTAAATTGTGCCCGCGGCACATTTTGGACGATCCAGGAGACGCGAGTCGTCCCGCGGTACAGGTAAATCGTCGTTCCAAGCAAAATCGGACATCTTTCGGAGTGCTATCTCGATTTCAGTTCAATTTCGATGTCTTGTAGTTTTTAGGGATACAGTTCAACCTCGATTATCCGATTTAAAAGGGGGACCACACTCTAACGGCCCCAAAAGTAAAGGTATCATTCGGAATTTATTAACAGCAGACTACTTAATGCATGGTTTTGAAACATTCAGTAATTGACCACACATGTCGATTTTTAGAAATATCAGAATGACACAAGATGCAATAGTTGACCGTACTGTACTGTCTATTATGTTTTTTGGGGGCCCATTGAAATCACCGATACACGTTCCAACGACACTGTTTTTACCGACAAGAATTCACCGATAACAGAATTAATCGACAATATTTTTATTTTATTTTTTATTTTATTTTAGAAAAAGTACGGACATATGCTTGCCCAATTTACAAAAAAAGAGTATAATAAGAAAAGAAATAATAACTAAGGTAGACGCAAAACATAAGAATAGAAAAATAGTTGATATAATAGATCATACTAGATCATAATAGATCTATCACACGCGGAACTTATACATCTAAGAATTTTATAGATCTTTTAAATATTGGCAAATAATAATAAAGGGCAAAATACATATTACACATTTTTTATGTAGGCAGTAATACATAGGAAATATAGTTAAAGGAAATAGCAATAGTAAAAGGAAAATCCATAGTTAAAGGAAAATAGCAATATTTAATGCAAAAGCATTAAACATGACACCTTATGTATTGGGAACTGTGTATTACTAACATGTAATGTTAGGATCAAATACAATCTCGAAAGCAAGAAGTGTATACAGAGGTACTAGTTACTACTTTACAAAATTATAATAAAATATATGTATATAGGTATTTCTTATTTTCGAGATTCTGTTTTATCCTAAAATTTTGATGTTAATAATGCATAGTTACATATGTAAATGTGATAATATGTGTATTTTTTTTGTTTTATTTTCGCTTTATAATCAGTATCCCTATTATTAAACAATTTCCCAATAAATAATTTTCCCATTTTCTATGATTAATATCATGTTTATGTAATGTGCATCTCGCTCATTATTTGTTGTCTGTTAATACTTTTGTCCGTTTATTCTGTAGTCGATGAAATTTGAGGTCTGTAAATTCTTGTCGGTGAAAACAGTGTCGATGATTTCAACGAGATCTGCTTTTTGAATATTCAGATAGCAAAAAGGGAAAGAAGAAAGAAAAAAAAAAGGTTCAGTCACAAAAAGTTTAAAGCTCAGGCATTTCTTACCGCAAATAGTACAGCCTTTCTTAACGACAGCGTATGGAGACATAAAACTGATATTAATGAAATTATTTGTCCGTCGTTACGATAAACAAACAAATCGAAGTGAGAATGTTTTGGAGTTGCGTCGATAAATAGTACAGCGCCTTTTTCGAAAAATTATTACACTTAAAAAACCTTATCTTTCACATTTTCCTGAAAAATGGTCAACTAATGATACGAGGTCAATTACTAGTGCCTGTATTTTAGTTATACAATTTTTTGCTTTTTTAATTTCTGACGAACCGTTTGATCTGTCAATCAGTCAGCGAAGATTTTTTGCAGCATTGAGCTACTGATCTTGTCCAGTTTCATAAAAATGCTTTAAATGAATTGAACAAAATTTGTTCTGTAGTTTGAATATTTAGTAAAATGTCCTGAAAGTTTCAAAAAAATTCATTAAGTAGTTTGCTTCTAACAAATTCCCAAAGACGCTCTTACTTTTCGGATCATTACTCTGTTGTCCCCTTTTAAGAGAATAAGGGATCTTTTTTAAAACGTTTTTTATTTTTTTTTATTTTTTATGAAGAAATCATAAAAGTTCCTGCTATCTGATTTTTTCGTGCACATTTATTAACATTTAGAAAGTGTTAACAAATTTTTTCGGTATAAAAAACATGAAAATTGTACGAAATGGTCCGCTTTAAAAGCTTGTACCAAATACTTCGTATTCTGTTATCCTTTGAAACGCACTAAGATTTGAAAAGAACAAATTCTTGATACGAATTTGAAGGAAAGTTGGGTTCGATCGAACAATCCGACTTCGATCTCGGGATCGCATATCGGAGAATGCGGTGGAGGTTGCTCGAACGAGACGAAAAGAAAAAAGGGAACTGATGAGAGTTTGAATTTGCAAATAAAAAAAGATACTGCGGTGTACGGTAGGCTACGTATGCCAAGGGCTATACAAAGGGCGAAAAAAGCAGGAACGTCATGTAGATTTATGACGCATGGATCGACCAATCCGCCAGCTGGAATGCGGCCACGCCAGGCATCGCGCGATCGTACGATCTTCGCGACTTTTACGGCGAGTGCACCCCATACCGTATTGGGACGCGATGCGCGTATCTTCGCCGATCATCGTCTACGCGTTTTACGCGCTTCGTCCTTTAGTCTTCGAAAATTCCTTTACGGATGTACGATTAAGGCTACGGTTACAATGGACGCGATTTCGCGTGAAAAGAGAATTGCACGAAAAATCGCGATGTCACGCGCAAACAAAATAATATACATATACATACATACAATCCATGGTGTTTTTTTTTGCGCGAAATCGCATCAACTGCGATCGTAACCCAACATAGATCGTCTCGAACCATTCCATATCGGCAGTGCTGCGATTCTAACTCCTCGCAAAATTATTTCTTATTATTACAACCAGTTTGCACGAAGATAAAATCCTGTTACAGAAGAGTTACACGTTTCAAAGTACATCTTGCAGAAGAAAAACGATAAAACTTTTGGCGTACCATACTAAATTTTTTTTTTGGTGACTATACGCATTCGTCTTTAAATTAAATCTATTCAAAGCTCTCCAAATTGAACGTTACGTGAATTATTTGTTGCAAAATATGGGTTTTATCCGTTAATAAATAAGTAAATGAAATTTTGATACGTAATATCTATGGTTGTAAACTAACGTATGTCGCACGTTTTCATTTTCAAGATATTCGCATTTCGCATGCTGTCTTATGTAGTCCAATTTCCTTATATTCTTATTTTTAATAGAAAACCTTAATAGAAATTCTTTTAATGCATTTTTTCTTTGATAAAAATATGAATTCTACTTTCTATAGTTTTGCAAAGTAACAAAATAAAAAAGATTCCAAGAATCGTTTCAACGACTCGCAGAACCACAAAACTGTTCGGAAGCGGTGCTACGAAACCGGTGCGTCTGAATCCCAGCACTGCGCATACCCCTTTTCTCAAAAATGATTTTCTTGCACCCTAGAATAACGTATACGCAGGTAAATAGATTTATCAGGGCGTAGAATGTTTTGGAATTCCTCGCAAAGAACGCGGGAACGAATCCGAGCGCCGTCTTCTCTTTCCTGGGTCGGTGCGAAAGCTATTTTCATCACGTGATGCAACCAGATCGGTGGTTTACGATCTTGCAGCATCCATGCTGTAGTAAAGGAACAAGCTCCGAGAAGGAGAAACGTTGCACGCGATATGCAGAAGGAGGGGACTTGTTATGCGTCCTTGGAAGGTCGAATCGTGCTGGGTCACCGATCCGGTGCCTGCTTGACCGCCGACTAAATCCCCGATTCGCGTTCCTGGGACCTCGACGATGGATGTACCTGGGAAGAAAATTTATTAGGAAATATTCTTAGCCAGAATTATCACCTGAGAGGGACGGGGTTGAAAGGGAAGAGGGCCGAGGCATGGCAGAGGCGTTGGGCTGGTTACACGGACAAAGATAACGGTCAGTTTCCCGCAGCGAGGATAATTAAATGGCCTGCGCGTCGAAAAAGAAATCGAGTACCGAAGGGAACCGTCCAAACCGGAGATAACGAGCCCCGCTTGAACGTTATAAATTCGGTTCTGCGAGTCCGGTAAATGTACGACGCGAATAGACTGTAAATTCCTCGAAGCTGCAAATTTTCTCGGACCGTTTAACATCCATCGTCGATAAAATGTTCGGTCACGATGCGCAACCAACGGTCCCAGAGGCCCGCGCTACGTTTTCTTCTATCGACGTCAACGTCGCTTTCGATGGATCGAGGCATTTGATTTTTCAATGAAAAATTTCGATCTCGCAGAAATGCTTTCCAGAGTCACACTGTCGACCAAGAGCCACAAAGCTGGAAAGAGTGTCGACGATCCAGGGCGTTCGCGTTATCGGCGTCATAGAAACTTGCGAGTGCACCGCGGATTCGTCTTGCAGGCGCGAATCCTTCACTCATTTAGTTCATTCCGGCACTCCGCATCAAGCCACGATGGATGTTGGAGTATGCATGGGTCACTGTGCTAAAGGTATTCAATTTCTATCATTTTCCCTTTATATAGAGTGTCATGGAAGAAGCGATACTTTTTTTTTCTATTTCGTCGACATTTGTTTATCAATCTTTAATTACCGGTCACTGATATATATACAATGGATACGGTATTGTCATAAGCCGCCTTGAAGCCGAATTGAAAGTGGCTTTTTGCATGCCAGCGCCGCTAGTGTGATACGGAAGAACTTTACTTCTCTACACTTTAAGCGGAAATAAATAAAATGCAACACCATTCTGAACAATTTTTCTCTATACATATACCAAGCGGTCACTTTTAGCATTCGAAATATTCACAAAGAAAGTTTTCAATATTCATTATATTACAATTTCTTTTCTACGAGTCTCAGTACACCCGTATCACACTAGCGGCGCTGGCATGCAAAAACTACTTTCAATTCGGCTTCAAGGCGGCTTATTACAATACCGTATCCATTGTATATATATCAGTGTTACCGGTCGTGTAGTGTTTTACAATTTTATCATGGAACGTTAGGCACTTCAACACATGTGTTACTGTACTAAAAATACGTTACGAAAATTAACCATTCGTTGTGCAAATGCAATGAGGATTACGAGAAATTTTCCTTTGGGGGTATTTGAAGGACAGCATTCGTCAAGAAATTCAAGAAATACTGCAAGAAACATGTAAAGATGTAATGCGATGTGTTGAAAGAGCTCGAATTTGTAAAACAGCTAGGGGAGTTTATTTGGCTGATATCATAGTTCACACATAATTGAAAAGATTAAATAAACTATTGATAAAAAATATACAGGGTGTAAAAAATGTTGCAGGTCCCTGAAATGGGCGATTCCTTAGGTGATTTTAAAGAATTTTTTAACGGTAAAATTCATTCACTGTACTCGCTCTTTAATTGGTCGGTGTATTTTGTTAATATAACTCATTAACAAAGCTCCACTTAACGTTTTCGCTAAGGAAAAAGTTGTTTAAAATCACTTCAGGAATCACCCTTTTCAACGACCTGCAATATATTTGTTACACCCTGTATATACTTATCTTATTTCGTTTATATATTATTTACAAATATAATGATGGTAGGGGAAACGTGTCTAAAATGATCCCTCTGAATTTTAATTCGTGTAAAACAAACAAATGCACATTATTTATATAAAAGTAAAGTAATTTTCGCAAGTTAGTACAGTACATCTATCTTATCATTCGCTTAGATAAAAGATAGCTGCCCCATCAATTATACTTTTTATTTACATTTTTCTAAAAACTTACTTAAAGATCACTTTGTACCACTATGTGCATAAAAAACATTTTTGGCATACAATGAATGAGAATGAGGAATACTTGAAATTGGCTATTTAGTAAACGTAAGAAAATGAGATCAGTTTCAGAAAGTCAAACTTTTTCGCGTCCAAGCGAAGTAATCTTGGGGAAATCACAGATAACATTAGCAATAGATTGCGGATTTTCATGCAAAATTTAATTTTTACGAAGGCAAATATTAAATTCAAATTTTAATAACAGTTTTTCTTATTTTCTAAACATTGTAACTTGAGTTATATTTTTGGTATTTTGTATATTTTGACATGTAACAACAACTTCAGATTTTTGCACACCTTAAATTGCCATAAATGCATAAAAATCCACAGTCTAATCATCAACATCATTGCTGTCTACCCCAGCGCAATCGTCATGTCCTCATTTTTAACACATCCATCCAATACACTCTTCATGTTTGTCATCTTCCGAATATTTTTCATTGTAGTATAAACACTCCGTGTCATTTTCATCTGAAGATAATTCCCAAATGTAGGCAGTGTCTATTTTCTTTATTCCTTTTCCTTTGGGTTGTTTTAATTAAAATAAAAACCAGTGAAATGGTTCCTGGGACCCAAAACATCCAATTCGCACTCATAGATTGAATATAATTTCAAACTTGTAAAAACAGTAATGAAATATTAATTAAATTATTGTTAAATTATACTCAAATCTGGCAAGAAAACCGCTGTCACATTAAACAATTTAGGACAAGAGTTACACAGCATTGAAAAAGCCCTTATCATAGATGTGACGTAGCAGTTTTAAACTTGTTTTTTTTTTTTTTTTTTTATACGCACACAGTTACTCGCACATTTCAAACATGCGAAGGGAACTGTTACAGATCGGTATGAAAAGATAGCGTCACTAATAGCTACAGGGCAATAAGAGATCATTTTGCCTCGAGGGATCGTTTTGTACACGTTTCCCGTACTTCTTCGACGACACCCTGTACAATTTGATATACTCTTGGTCGATAAAATTCTCCCATATTTTTTTCTAAGATCTTGGCTGCAAACCGGTGAGAAACAGTACAATTAGCATCAAGGGACCGAACGGTACGTACAAGATGAACGATTCACAGTGCCCAATCGTTCCCAGCGGCTTCCATTGCTTCTTTTTGTAGGGGACGAAGTGTATCAAGTGATCGAGAAATGCGGTTGCGCCGGTACCTGTCACATAATGGATCACAGGGAAACCGTTCTGGACTTCAGCGAAGTCGAAATCAAGGACGGCACGAACACGACGGACGTTAGGCCGGTCATCAAGGTGAGTTTTTCGTCGAGCGACCGCGCAACGACGCAACGTTGTGATCCGTGTTCCTCTTGTCCAGCAAATCAACGTTGGACAGTGTGTCGGATCGTGTCCGGGAAACGAAACGGAGATGTGCATGCTGCGAGACAAAAAGGAGCCGTCGATATGCTTGGCCGGTTTATACACGAAGCAACACACTTGCACTCCAGCTAGATTCAAAGTTCACGAGTACAGGTACTGTGTGATTGGCTAATCGATTGCGCAGCGTTAAAAGCGAACGCTGATCGTTAACACTGTTCGGTTGCTTCAGGACTCGTCGAGGATCGAAGAGGGAGATCATTCAAATCACCCAGTGCGCCTGCATTTAAAGAGGGTGGAAGGAATCCGAGAGGTCCTGTTCGGATCGACAGTTCAGCGGAACATTGCGATTGATAAAGTGTTTTATGCGTCGCGTAAAGATAAAGTATATACCGTTTCGATGTTCCTACATGCACCGTGTATTGGTATGATTAATAAACGTACGATAACTTTCTAGAAAAACGCTATCGATCACTTAAGATTAGACCACGCTCGTTTCGTTAACGTCGTCCGAAAAGCGAGGACCAAGCGAAACCCGTGGCTCGCAATTAGTTCTATTTTTACCGTTTATCCTCGTTGCGACGTAGATGACCGACTTCCTTGCAAAAATGTAAATGAAAACGAAGCGCGACGAATTTCGAGATACGCGGCTACCGGCACTAGCCAATTTTGTAGAGTCGGGGCAATTCTCTGGTTCGTTCGCATTCCGCGTACCATGCCCGTTCGAATAATGCAGCAAAAAGAACGAGGTCGACGCGGTGCTCGATCTTCGAACGCGTGGGCGTGAAACACACGCTGACACTCCGCTCGCGATCCGTCATCGTCCCCGTAGGAAAACAACCGATTATTCGCGACACCTAAATATCACCGCGGGGCCACATAACTCGCCACTTACGAATCTACGGAATTTAGGAAGCGTGAGCTTTTTTTAATAGCTTCGCGGTGTCATCGTTTCGTTCCTCCCTCGGTTTCTTCGCCTTCAAAAGGTAACGCGTCTCCCGGTCCTCGTCGATCTTACTCCGTCGGACCTACTTCTTCCTCGCTGCAAGTCGGCGGCTTCCTCTTCTTCGCGGAAACGTCGAAGAGAATTTCGCGATCGCCGATCCGAAGGGTGATTTCGAATTCGAAGGATGAGAATTTTGGGGCATGATTCGACTTTGTCCGAGACGATCGGCAAGGGAACGTCAACGCGCGACGATGTTGAGCCGCGTCGCGTTGCGTCGCGTCGCGTCGGTGTCCCGTGCGGGAAGTCGATGTCGCTGCGGGGAGCAACGCGGGGGAGGCAACTCCCGGCATAGCATAAAGGTGACTCCTCGGAGCCAAGACCTCCCATATGCTACTTAGCGTCCCGTTCGGTTCGGCAAACCTTCTCTCCGCTAACGCAGAAGGTGTCCACCTCCTTTCTCTGCGGAACGCGGTTTTCTTCGCCTCGAATCGAGTCGTTCTCATCGAGACTCGACGCGGATTCGCTCGATGCGCGACGCAATCAACGGAGTATTCGTGAAACCGAGTCCGAGATTGCCGCCAACGTCGTCGGGCGAGTCGCGCTCGTGTTCGGAGGGCTTCGAGGAATAGAGCGCCGTCGCGTCGGTGATATCCCGAATTCTGACGAGCAACGATAAACAGACGCGAATGGGGATGACGGGAACGGTGCCGTTTCCTTTTTTGGCGTTACTGCTGCTGTTCAAGTTCCTCGGCGCGACAGATTTCCCAGTGGATCGCGACGACGATGGAAGCGAGCTCGAGAAGTCTTGGTCCTTGGCCGACTTGAACGAAG
Source organism: Perdita meconis (assembly GCA_030770465.2). Classification (NCBI taxonomy): domain Eukaryota; kingdom Metazoa; phylum Arthropoda; class Insecta; order Hymenoptera; family Andrenidae; genus Perdita; species Perdita meconis. Next base: position 8,710,187 of record JASKOS020000007.1, read on the forward strand.
GGAACCTGCACGACGCTCGCAGGAACGAAGCTCTGGAGAAGCTGCAACAGGTCGGTGTTCGAGGAACTGTGTGCTAAGTAGTGAAAGAACGCGAAATTAGTCGAACGAACGTGGAAACGAAGGGATCGATTAATCGGTCAACAAAATTGTTACAGGTTCTCGGTATTCGGAGTCACGGTGAGAAAGCTGGACTTCACAATGTACCTCCGCAGTTCATGGTAGAGCTGTACAATAACGTTGCCGATTCCAGCGGCGTCGCGCGGGGGAGAAATCCGTATAATGCCAAAGTTGTTCGCAGTTTCATCGAAAGAGGTAAGCCTTTCCGCCCCAGCGCTCGCTCTGCGATTGTCCTCGGTTGGAAGTTCACGCTGAAACGGTGACCTTTCTACGCAGATACTTCGATGTCGCGCTTCTACTTCTTCAACATCACCGGGTTAGAAGCGAACGAGTCGGTGCTGCAGGCGGAGCTTCATCTCTATCGGAAGAAGACGATCCTGAAGACCATACGTCCGTCCACTCTCGTTTCTCCTTATTACTTGGTAAGCTTTTCTTAATATTCCTCGCGAATTTCAAGAAACGTTCCAAGCATATATATTTCTGTTCAGATAAGAGTGTATCAAGTGTTGGACGAGAGAAGCCTAGACGTTCCGGATCTTCACAGGTTACTGAACGTCAGATACGTCGGTGCCCACGCGTTTGGATGGCAGGTAAGTTTCATTCAGGTCCCATTCAAATCACCGAAATAGATTTTACCGACGAGAATTCGCCGACGAAATTTTGACTGACAAAGTTAACGGACAACAAAATTAACCAACAATAGCGTTAACAGAGAACAATAATGAGCGAGATACACATTACGCATTCTTTGAGTAGGCAGTAATAACTCTGATCAGAAAGATCTTCGAGTCAAACGATTTCCACAATACTAGAAAAATCAAAGAGTTAAAGGAAAATGGCAATATGTAACACAAAAATATGAGACTTTCGAATAGATCTTAACCTGAGTGCTACAAAAAAAGACAACCTTTAAGAATGTTTTCTGGTACAAGAAATAATGTAAACAATCCGCGCTTTTTGTATGTTATAGAGACATATTTAAAGAGTTGTATAAAATTTCTCCACGTAAAAAAATTGAAATTTGACGAGTTGGCAGAGCGAAGTCCTAGCTAGAAGATCGAAGAATGAAATTCATAAGAGATTTTCAAATTATAATACATTAGCTACAATGTAGTGTAGGATTGTTTAAAAATTCGAAAAATTATGAGAATGGCACCAGTTTGATAAAAATATGGTCATTTGCGTTTCGAAAAAATTACATTGAAATGTTTCTAAAAAGTCGAAAAACTAAACTATCGGGAAAATCGCTACATTGTAGCTAATATTATTATAATTTGAAAATCTTTTATGAATTTCATTCAGTCTTTCAAGACTTCGCAGTGGCGTGGGGTCAGTAAAGTGCCTTTTTTTACAAGAATTGATAATCTGAGATCTGAAACTGTCAACTCGTCAAATTTCTATTGTTTTACGTGAAAAAATTTTGTACAGCTCTTCAAATATGTCTCTATAACATACAAAAAGCCCGGAGTGTTTACATTACTTTTTGTATCAGAGAAAAAATCCTAAAAATTGCCTGTTTTTTTGTAGTGTTCGGAGGGATAAAACGATAATGAAACAAAAAAATATACAGGGTGTTCCAGATATTATTGACCAAACTTTGTCAGTATATTCTATGGGACTAAACAAGAAAAAAATGTTATACATAAAGATAGGTTGTTTGTCGCTTTATTAAAACGTTATAAACAAAAATACGGAATACAAAAGGAAAAGTTAAATAATAGCAATATTTACATGTTTATAGAGCAAGAATAAATACGCGTAATAAAGTGAAACAAAGAATTACTAATTCATTCACTGAGGTGAAACAAAATACAAATGAACTTCGTACAGTAATAAACTCCATCTTGAATCGCTGACAATCCGCAGCTATGAATTTAGTATTAAAGTCTAAAATTTATAATAATTTGTAGTATTTTAAGTGATTCGTAGTAATAATTAGTATTCAAGAAGAATTGGTATTAATTTAGTGACTACGGATAAAACAACATGTAAATATCGTTTAATTTTTCCTTTCAAATTCCGCATTTTTGTTTATAATGTTTTAATAAAGCGACAAACAACCTATGTTTATATAACATGGTTTTCTTGTTTAGTCCCATAGAATATACTGACAAAGTTTGGCCATTAAAACTTGAAACACCCTGTATATATCTTTAATGTTAAGACCCGATGCACACGAGCGACACGAAATCGCAGCGATTATCTGCGATCATTACGATTTCATGTCAGTGACGTTATCCGATTTATTTGTATTTCTGGAAAACATAGTAAGGTGAATGTCCCAATTTCTGCTCATTTAAGCGTTCACTCGTTATGAAAAGGATACAAAAAATTTATTTGCAGTAAAAATTTGCAAAGTAATTGATTAATACCTCGATAATAAATCAATTAATTAAAAAATATTTTAAAAAGATGTTATATGACGTTTAATTATTAATAATGGCTAATTGAATGTAGTACTCTAAATGTCCGTATTTCTGCTCACGACAAATAACTCACAAAAAATCCAGTAAAAATCCAGAGTAAAATACAATAAACGTATTTAGTATTAAATATGATTTATTTCTGCACACCACTACATTCGGTCCGATTATCGAATCACAATGAAATACGCTGTTCTTTAGTCTAAGCAGTAAGAATACGATCAGAACGAGTAAGTTCCTTGTTCTAAAATTTGTTTCGTTGCTTACGCAGCACTTTCTTTCTAACAAACTTGTGCATCACTCGCAAGAATGATCAAAGAACTTATAATTATTTTTTTTTACAATTATAGTACAAACGTAACATTTATAATAATCAGAAAAATACGAAGTGATTAGAAATCGAGACACGAGCAGAAATTGGGACATTTCCTCAGTATGCAGAATCGCAGCGACTTTTTGTCGCTCCTGTGACAGATCCATTCCAGTTTTAGATTAGATGCTGGAGCGTTTATTTGTTTCGATCTGCTAGATATTTAACGTGAAACAAGCCGTCCTCGGTTGGCTGACGGGCGAGCAGAATCTCGGGCTTTTGGTGACAGCGTCCACTTTATTCGAAGACCACGTGAACGTGGAGTTTTCTCGACGGAACGAGTATCATCACAGTAAACAACCTATTTTGGTGCTGTTCGACGACGACGGGAAAGAGCGTCGGAGCGACAAGAAGATGGTTTCACGCTACTATACTTACGGGAGCAACAACGAGATTGAAGGAGACCTGTCGTACGACGACGAGGACGAAAAGATCGATTTGAAGAAGGAGTACAGCGAGAAGAACTCGAAGAGACGCGACGGGGAGAAGGGACAAGCGGAGGAAGCGCAATGGGAGAATGGAAGTAAATCCGAGTTCTTCGAGAGGCAGAAAAGAACGCGGAAAGAAGGATCCGATGCGAGTGCGGACGTCGCGGATATATCTGGCAAGCGTCGTCGCAGAGCAACGATATCTTCATCGAAACTGCACGAAGACGCGCCGCCAACGTCGATGGACGTATACGAGAAGGCGATGCGGCGAGAGAAGTCGGGAGAAAAAGTTCGCGAGAGGTCGACGATTCGTTCGAACGATCGTCGCGAGAAGCGATCGACCAAGAGTCGCGCGTCCGTTCGGGCAAACGTCACGGAGTGCTCAAGACACGAGCTTTACGTGGATTTCAACGAGATCGGTTTTCCCTCGACCATTATCGCTCCGCTCGGTTACGCAGCTTATCACTGCAGAGGCGTGTGCGAGTCGCCGTTGAGTCAGGACCAACAGCCAACCAACCACGCCACCATCCAAGGGCTCGTTCACAAACTCGGGGTGGTGAAGGGAGTCGCGAGACCCTGTTGCGTGCCCACCAAACTGCTGGGCACGGCTATTTTATTCTACGACGACAACGAAAACGTCGTTCTGAAAATGTATCAGGATATGGTCGCGGAGCGCTGCGGATGTCGCTAAGGATCTCGTCGTTCGGAATCGTTGCAGCCCGATTCTTTCTTCCCTCGGTACGTAATTTGATCGAATTGTTTCGCCGAGGAACGATAAGAGAATGAGTGAACGTGTGTGTGCGAATGCGAATAAAAATGTCAAGTGAGATTCGCGTTAGAACGAGAGTCATTCCTAGAGATTCACATCGTAAAACGCTGTTTAACGAAACAAACGTCCCGATTTTGTACATAAGAACATTCCTAAATTCACGTAGAATCATGCGTAGTAACGATTAACGCGTGTCCGTATCGTATCTTTGTATCGTCGTTAAATTATTATAATCACACGTAGAGAGTTGGCCGAGTCCAAACATTGTATATAACGCTGTATCTTATACGTTAGAGTTATTTATATTTTAATTACGATCAAATAAAATGAACATATTTAAGCAAACGACTCTCTATCGTTATATCCATCTGGCATTCATTTACATAAAGTTGATCGAGTCTTACATTTGGACCAGCGACACGTTTACTTTCTCGTTCTTGAGATACAGCCGCGGTTTCGACGATCGAGCGGAATTCGAATAAACGAATCGGGGCCGTTGGATAGCTGACGCGGCGAAGTAACATTTTTTGGCGAAAATTCGGAGGCGTAAATTTCACGAGGGAGGCAATAAAATCAGCGCGACGGTAACAGTGGCCAAAACGACGAGTTTGGCGCCGTTGGATGCAGAAAGGCAGTCGCGGAATGTCAGCGCTACCGGTGTTAGTGCTACCTTTTTCATCCTAGCTTCTAAAACTCTCGGCGACGATCCACCAGTGAATAAACGAACCCGAATCGAAACCGCCTAGTCCCATAAAAGTTCGCGACTAATGGTACACGCGCGTCTCCGAATTTCTTTATTTCCTATCGTTTCTTCCCATACACGCTACTTCTTTTTCAGTCGAACGACTTTCGCGGCGCTCGTTTCTCATTCTAGAAGACTCGACGGTAAGCGAGAAGAAGGTAAACAGATTAGTTTAACGACCCCGCTGGATTCCCTCTGCGTTCGCGCGTATCAATTCGAAACCCCGTGTTCACGAGCAGCAGCGTTTCGCAGGATCGTGCAAAATTACGGGCGATTAGGCGATATAATTCGATCGACCGCTGCGTCTTCTTCCTGTTCTCTCGTTAGCTCCCTTTGGAAACGCTGCACGCGCATAAATTTCCGCCCACGTCTCCCACAGCGTCGACCAATTTGTCCGGCGAATAATTTTAGATTTTTGATCCTCGCTTCTCATTCCAACTGTCGTCGGCTCCGAAAGCGCTGCGTGGCGCCTCGCGTCGCGTCGCCTCCGCCTCTCGTCGAAATAAAGAGAAATTCAAGCGAAAACGCACGAACGATAAATAAGGCGATCCGCGACGGAACGAAGCAACTCTCGACGAAGATTCGCGTGTGTGCAAACGACCAATCGTTCGCGTGCCATCGCACTGCATTCCGCGCGTGTGCATCTCCAGTTATATTTAATCCGCGATGGGTGTATTTTCGAATTTGCCCGGCTATGAATAGCCGATACGCATTCTTCTGCATTCCACCGTTGTATTTAGATCCTTGACCAGCAGCGGTTTCGCGTATCGACGATATTTATTTATTTACGGGAATACCCTGTAGTGTACAGCACGACGATATACGTATAAACAAGATGTGAGTCAGCACCTAGTAAGCTGAAATTTGTACATTAAATTTCTAATCTCTTAGCATCAAAATTTATTTAATGATAGAGAAAATGTATCAATATCATTAAGGGGTCATTCCAATGTGACGCCCGAAAAAATTACCGTTTATTTGTGATTTTTTGCAACGAAACGAATGTTGTTACTACATTCATTGTCATACATAGAGACACAGACACTTACAATTAATTTCTTCATTATATGTAATTAGCTTTTGAAACTTTAAACGCATTTTTCTCGAAACAACGTTTTCAAAGACGGTGAGCAAGATGTTTCAAAAACTAGTGCACCAATCTTTTCCAAATTTTGTGAGCTTATTTCAGATATAAAAATCTAGTGGTTAATCGAAGGATTTTTTTTAATGTATATTTTTAATTTTATGAACAAAAAATGGCCGTTTTTTATCCCGAAAAATTAAGGCTTTTACTTTAAACAGTAACTATATATGTTGTTTTAACATTAATCAGAGGAGAAACTAACAAATTAACGAAATCTTCTGAGTTTTTTGATTTTATATAACCCGAGTCTGAACGAAAATGCTCACCGCAAAATAGTTTTTTGAAAAATGATTGTCGGTCAATGCTAATAACTTTCACATAAATGAATATTTTTATATAAAAAAATTAGGAAATACTTTTTTAATGTTACTCTTTTAAATAGAAAAAATATTGAACCTATATATGCTTACACTTTTTTTTTTATTCTTAAATATTCGCGCGCGCTGAAATTCATCCACAGTATTCGCGCTTCTATTGGTCAGTGTTTTTCATTACTAACTCGTTAACGAAGCCCTACTTAACATTTTCGCGAAGGAAAAAGTTCTTCAAAATCACTTCAAGAATTAACCCTTTTTAAGGAACTGCAACATTTTTGTTACACCCTGTATAGGCTAAGTAGGCTCCAGCCTAGGGCGGCGAATTTTCAGGAGCGGTAAATTTTGGACGATAGAAATTGAAAAAGATAGTGAAGTGTTTTTGCCTCTAACTTTTTATTTTTTCGTCGACAATAATTGCCATAGATTTCGTTTCTAAAATAAAATGTTTCGGATGGATAGTGAATAAAATAGGAAAGTACGCCAAACGATTGTCAACCTAGGGTCGCCAACTCTCTAAATCCGCCTTTGCTCGTAGAAATTTATGCTGTACTCTTTCAAGCAGTTTAATGTGACTTGAATGAGCAGGACTCCACATCTGAGGAGCATATTCAAGGTGGAACAAGAGACGAATAAAGCACTTTAAATGTGGATTTCTAAAATCGGCGGAATGCCTATAGTAATAAACCCCAGTGACTTAAGACCTTTGTTTCTAACACTGTGAATATATTCTGCAAAGGATAAGGAAGATGAGAAAATGATACCTAAATCCTTCGTAGTCATACGCAGTGGAGCTCTTATTATCCGGATGTATCCGGGTATCCGAGTACTCGAAATACTCAGAATAACCCAAACTCGGATTTGAAAACCAGTTATGAGTAATGATCTTGCTACTCGAGTACCCGAGTGCCCAAAATACTTGTCATAACCCGAACTCGGTCTTTAAAATTGGCTGTGAGTGAAGTACTCAAATTCGGATACCCATAGATCCGAGTAATAGCAAGAGCCCTAATACGCAAAGATACATTGTTAATCGAATAATCGTACGCAGTTACATATTTGTTACGAGAGAATCGCGTTTTGTGACATTTCGAGGTACGTATTTAGCGGTAACATGTTTTGTTGAATAAGTCTGTGGCTATCCAAGTTTTCAACGGAGTGGAACTATTTGCAGATCGTCTGCAAATAGACCGAAAGGGATCAGTGATTCCCACAGGATATTCTCCTTTACGTAAGCATCGGAGTATATCGAAGCTGCTCCGAGGATCCTGAGAGAACCGAACTCGAAACGTTCGATTACGGATAAGAATATTTCTAACTCGTAAGCATGAAGGAATGCGTGACGCGAACGCGTCTATTAGAAGGGTTAAAGATGTCGATGAAAGGATGCGTCGGCGTCGGGTCGAAGGAGGGAGGCTAGGTCGGCGTAGAGCAAAGGGGAATAGAGAGAAGAGCCGTCGGAACGGTGCAAAAGAACGGCAAAACGGAACGGTGTAAAAAGAAAAGAGAAAACCGATAGGCAGGGCCGAGCTGCCGCCTAAGTAAGAAACCCTAAGCCGTGAACTGTACGGGCTGTACAATGACGTAGTGTTCTGTCATCCGGCGCGCTACCTCTCCAGTCTCTCCATTACTACCGCCTGGCCATTATAGTGGGACAGAAACTTCACCGGTTCACAACTATACGTATAGTAGTAGGCTTTTGAACGGTGCGCGCCTCGTGCTCGTCGCTCTTCCACGCTGCTTCCTCTTTTCGTTTCGCGCCTTCTCTATCGCTCCCTTTCTCTCGCGTTCGTCGCGTCCGCGTTATCATCCTCGGCGAAGCGTCGCGTCGACGGATCGACGCAACGATTTGCGCGGCATTCGACCTCGTCGATCATTTTCCAAGCGCGAAACGGTTCGTAAACAAAGGAGTCGTCGACACGAAACCCACGCGACGTCCTCAGCGGCCTCGAACAAGGATCGTCGAACGATCCGGAGGACGAGATGCCGATCGAGTGCGCCGATTTTGTGGAAATCAGTGTGAACGAAGGGGTGCGTTAGTTGCTTCTACGCGAAGCGATCTGGGACGCCGCGTGACGTCGTTACATTCGTCAAACATGCGTTATTATGACAAACGTTGTACAAGTTGATCGCGGATGACAAACATGAGAATCTTGGCCTTCGTCTGCTGGATATTCGTTTTACGATCGATCTCGACTATTTCCCTCGTTCGCGCGAGGAATCAACGGGTAAGTGTAACAAAGTTTCTTAGTCGTACTCTGATTTCGTGATCAACGCGACGCGCAATTCTTTTCTCTTCTTTTCAATTTTCTTTCTCCTCCTAAACGGTGAAAACCGAAGCGGGAAACTGACAACGGGAACGGCGCCGCACGGCTGCTACGCCATTGAATGGGAAACCATCAACCATCTCGCAACGCACGCTTCCGAGAAGTAGAAACGTTCTGCCCCTCGGATCTCGCCGAGCGTATCCCATTCCAGCTGCGTCCCTTTTCCCTGTGCAATCTCCGTATCTCATACACGAGCCAAACACGGCCTCTTTTGATCTCGTGCCGACCGCTGCCCTTCTCTGTCGCAAACGTCGAAACCACCGCCGTCGCCTCGAGCAACGCGCTACTGCTCTCGACCAGTCGCACCAACCTTCCTGCACCTTTTTCCTCGGGAAATCACGGGAAATGTGCACTTCGTTATGGGGGGCTATTCACGGTAACGCGGCGAGAAATTAGTGAATTTTCAGCAATTTTTTTATAATAAAAATTATTGGATAATTCAACTGAAATTTTTACTGTTCATTATACTGGTTTCAGACTATATTCTAATGTTTTTTATTTTTCATTCGATGATAATTTATATTATTATATGATAATAATTCCCGTATATAAATAAATAAATAAATAAATAAATAAATAAATAAATAAATAAATAAATAAATAATTTACCAATGTTATCCACGTGTAAAAGTAAATGCGTCGATGGCGATTACATCGATTTGGTGACATATCGACCCGAAACAAAAAGTTCAAAAATGTTACTTGTAATTGTAAAGAAGAATATTTTCGAAGAATATATTTTTGTAATAAATATTTTTGTATCAGATTGTACCTCCGATACATCCTTCGACCGCCTTTTTCGCGCAGGTGGACGACGACAAAGCGAATCGGAGTTTAGAAAGATCGGCGACCGAGGAATCGCTCTCAACTTTTCTTCGTCCCTTTTGGTTGAATATTCCGATCAGGAGCAAACGAAACGACCAAACGAACGACGAACAGGCGTTACCAACGCGGCACGCCAAGCACCGTAAACGTCGTCGTTGCAGAAACCGTGCAACGTGTTTCAGGAGTACGTTTTCTGCGCGAAACAATGCCACGACGGTGGATCGAGACGTTGCCAACACTGTATCGAAAGCAGAAGAGCGACGCGAACATCCGGATAACGTTCAGGTGGTTATCGATGAATTTCGTTCTTATTCTCTTTAGCTGGGGACGCATTCGTACTTTTAAAGCCCTAAGTGCATCATTATGATACTTCAAAGGAAGGTGTCTATGTGAAAGAAATTTTTTATATTTATTGAAAATTAAAGTTAACATTTCTATGTAACTCTAAGAATTACTCTAAAAATACATGTTTTTAAATTTAATTAGGACAAAAATTAATAATTAAGGCTATTTGCTAGCTTTCGTTTTAATAAATATAGGATTTGGTGAAATTCGTGGTACAATCGTGGTCTTCTCTTAGAAATTTCGAGTTTTTTATGATTTCAGTTTAGAGATTTGAAGATTTCAAGTTGAACATTTGGAGGTTTTTAGGATTGAAATTGGAGATTTGAAACGTTGAAATTGAAGATGCGAAGAAAATTGAAAATTGAAAGATTTAGAGATTTTTAGAATAAAAATTGAATATTTGAAAGTCTGAAGTTTGAAATGTGAAAAGTTAAAGATGGAGAATCGAACCAAAAATACTGCTTCAAATGGATAATCGAAATTTGATACTTATTTAGAAAGCGGACGCGTACTGGATTTTGATGATTTTGAAATATGTTGTAGAAATTTTGAACAACTTTTTCCTATATACATGCAGTTGCCGGACTCTCTTAGTTTTCGAGATATTTCCAAAAAACCGCTGCTGCTACCACATACATTGTAAATGAACTTGTAGAGAAGCTACTTCCTTACCGATTTTGATGGGACTTTTTTTAATCACTTTGTTTCATCATATTCAACTTTTTCTTATACATGTAACTGGCGGTCGGCTTCAGTTTTGGAGTTATACACAACAAAAGGTTTTGTTAATTATTCGGAATAGGGGCGACCTCACCGATTTGAATGACCTTGCAATATATTGTCAAGGTCATCATTCTGAACAATTTTTCCCCATATATGTTACCGTCGTTCGGCTTTAGTGTCCGAGATATTTGCAAAAAGGTTTAAATATTCTAAAAAGAAATCGGAATAGGTCTGGGTTAAATTTCTTAGCGAGGTGGAAGGCTGCCACCCTCCCCCAATACAATGGACAAGTTTCTACTTGTAGTATTGCTGAGTACTGTTATAATGTATTATCTTACTCTTCATTGTGTAAAACGTTTTTCGTAAAATTTCATCCATTATATTAGGGGAGGGGCTGCAGTCTCCAGACCTAACCCCCTCCCTGCTAGAGAATCTGACCCAGACCCATTCCGATCACTCTTTCCAATATTAAAACTAGAACACGTCCATAATTTAAATGTAAACCGAATTCGAACCTATTTTTATGAATATCTCGAAAACTAAAGCCGAGCGGCGGTAAAACATACAAGAAAAGTTGTTCAGAATTTCGAGTTTTATAACATATCTGAGTTTCATTAAAATCGATGGGGTGTACGCTAATGTATACATTTACCAAAAATTTGTTAGTTTTTAGCAAATATCTCGAAAACTAAGAGTCCGGCGGTTGCACATATAGGAAAAAGTTGTTAAAAATGTTAATTTCTACAACGTATTTCGAAATCATCAAAATCGAGAAGGCGTCCGCTTTCTAAATAATTACCATCGATTTTCAACGATTCATTAATATGTATTTTAATCAATTTTGTTTATTTGAAACGAAGCTTTAGAATGGGGCCCCATAAAAAATGAGGCCCCAGTTGCACCTAATGCGCCTTACGGTAAATTTACGGCTCTATCTTTTAGTTGTTAATTTTCGAGTACAATGAACACCAACAGAAGCGTTTACTTCTCGCGTAGGAATCGTACAACGGAACTAGAATAGAAGATTATGGAACGAAGAAAGGCGCAAAGGACACGAACTACACCGAGGTAAAAGGACAGGCGACTGGCCCAGATCTGAACGCTTACCAAGATGACCTATCGGGATCGGAGTTGGTGGATTCTTATGACGAACGAATCCTCTCGGACGAGATCGAGTTCGAGGACGCGAATACAGCCTCCGGGACAAAAATTCGATCGAAGAAGGACGAGGTCGGCGAGGACAACGATTACGCGGAAGAAGCAAATCTTTCAGTCATTTACTCTTCCATAGACGATCACGCTACTTTTCACGAAAGTCTGAGCGTTCTTCTGAGCAAACTGTTCCAAAGCTTGCGAAACGCTTCTGTCGCGGACAGTCAGAGCATTTTCAAGGAGCTGAATTTCGTGAACGCGACGAACGAGGATCCTTGTCAAAAGTGGTTGAACAGCAGGGACAAGATCGAACAGGTTTTCGTAGGTAAGTACGTACATACTACGCAGAAATGGCAAGTAATCTAAGAGATCTGCATAGTAATCTAAATGATTCAAGGGATTCGTTGTTTCTGAACACTCGGCAATCCGTTTGATCGTATAGGTGGTCTGTCCGCGTTGCCCGCTTGTCCGTGCCAGTATCCCAGTAACATTTTTTACGACGACAAAATTTGGGACGAGAAGCTTAACAAGTATTTCAGATGGCGAGATGTTAGCGGTGGCTCGCAAAGACTCGACGTTTATAAACCAGGAGCCGCGTACTGTGTACGCTCCTTACTGACGCAAGGAAGCGGAAGCGCGGCGGCTCAACATTGCTGTTACGATCGCAGAAGGAAGCTCCTGACCCGTGGTTCCGGTGCCGGCACCCCGAACTTTGTCAGTCCAGAAATATCCTCTATACTCCACGAGAGGATCGACGTGCTACCCTGGAGACTTTGCAAGGGAGACTTCTCGAGGTGGTAAAACTCAACGTTTCGATCGCCTAATACAGTATTCTATGGCTAATTGCAATAATTGCTCCTTTTTGACCACGTATAAATGCTTCAACAAAAATGTAACAAAAATATTGCAGCTCCTTGAAAGAGGTAATTCCTGAGGTGATTCTAAACAACTTTTTCCTTTGCAAAAATCTCCTCCGAAGCTTTGTTAACGAGTTATTAACGAAAAACATCGGCCAATCAGAGAGCGCGTATAGCGAGCGCTCGGCTGACGAGTGGCGATACACAAGCTACGCGTAACGTTTGCTCTCGCCGCGCTGAAGCCTTGTACAATTAATTGGGTAATTAATTTAAAAGTCTGAAAAAATACCATAATACGTATCGCGATAGCTAACATGTCACCGATTTTTTTCATAATTTTTCATCAAATAGTTTATTAGGAATTGGACAATAACGTAAAGATCTTGAGTTTCTTGTACATGGCTTTAGCGCGACGAGAGCAAACGCTACGCGTAGCTTGTGCCCGTCACTTGTCAGCCGAGCGCTCGCTATACGCGCTCTCTGATTGGCCGACGTTTTTCGTTAATAACTCGTTAACAAAGCTTCGGAGGACATTTTTGCAAAGGAAACAGTTGTTTAGAATCACCTTAGGAATCTCCCCTTTCTGGCTCCCGTACCGAGTTTGGAACACCCTGTATAGAGTTCACCCACGTATAATTGTTCTCTCGCGGAACAATCGAGGGAGCAATTAATTATCCATGGTGTACTGCTGATGTTTGATACCGATAATGTATGCTAATTAGAACGTATTCGTTTTGCGCAGATACAACGGAGTAAGGCCACCGAACAACGACAATGGCTGCGAGGCAAACCCGGACGACGAAGAGTATCAGCGGCAGATAGACGACACGAAGTACTATTAGCATCTACTTTCTTTTATCGAGCTATGCGTTACATGTAAAACATTTAGATACGTTGCAAATACAACACTATTAATTGAAACAGTTGCGTTACGTTTTTATATACGATTTTTCCATTTTTGAGACCCTTCGGTGGGTTTTAAAAAGACGCGCCTATACTGAAAAGTGACGAAAGTCCGAAACCGGTTTCGAGCAAGTATTTACGAGGTTTCCAGTCACGTTCCCCGTACTGTTTCCCATGCGAAGGGAGGGGAGCAACCGAGTATACATAAAGGACGAGGTAACCGAGTCGATTCAACGTGATTCAACGGCGCGTGTCAGTTGTTATGGTTACCGTTCGTAAACACAAGTTCCTTCGATCAAATTTCCGGAAACTTGATTGGTAAAAATGGACTGGACTACGGACTTGGAGATTACTTCGAAAAAGGTAACGGTGCAGCTTCTGCGTTCGTTCTGCCTCGTCGTGTTCGCGCAACCGTGAGAAAGAATCGCTCGCCGTACTCGAACAATCATTAGGGGTGACTCGTTTCAGCTTTTACCTCGTCTCGGCAGACGATCGACGCATAGTACTATACAGGAGGAAACAAAATCGGACGACGATCTTCTGGACAGCCCTGTATCGCCATCTTCGAGACCGCCGCAACAACCTGTAGCGCCCCCGCGAACCAGGAAAACAGGATGGGGTGATGACGTCAAGAGCGGCAAGTGAGACATTCCTTACTATTTTGCATTTTTCTACTTTACCATTTCACATTTATCTTTCTTTCTCCTATTTTCAGATCACGAGGAACCTCGAACCTTGTCGAACAGTAAGTATAACGAGCGGTGTCGAGAATTAGGGATGTTCGATTCCTGGTTCGATTCTATCGAAAGGACGATTTTTTAAATTGATTCTCTGCTCTTCTATTTTCCTGTGAATCGCTTCTGTACTTTAAAAATCGGGAATCGATTTTTCTTTCTTTAAATCTTGTCCGCTATTATTTACGTAATATGGTATTATTATTATTGTTTATTTATTTACGGGTAAGAAAACCGTCTAGTGTAAAAAATCAAAAAATCAGAGAATAACAATAATACGAAACCAAATCACAGAAACAAAACAGAAAAAAATAGTGACAAAATAAAACAAAATACAAATAGAAATACAATTAACAAATGTGTGTCAAAAACATGATAAAAAGAATCGATATTGAATATTAGAATTAAGATTTATAAATATATAATACCTTAAGCTAAGAAACGTTTGAGACAATGTTTAAATAATGTGTAATGCGAACAGAAAAAATTGATTTTAACGCAGAAATCATTTACGTTCATGATAATGCGGTTAAAACAATAAAAATGTTGCAGTTCTTTGAAAGGGGTAATTCCTGAGGTAATTTTAAACAACTTTTTTCTTAGCGAAAATGTTAGGTGGGGCTTTGTTAACGAGTTATTAACGAAAAACAAGTACAGCGGATTAATGATGGCGCGGACCATAGCTGTCCAATACTACTTACAGCTGGAGCCCGCGCTGAAATTCATCCACTGTATTCGTGCTTCTATTAGTCGGTGTTTTTCGTTAATAACTCGTTAACAAAGCCCCAGCTAACATTTTTGCTAAGGAAAAAGTTATTTAAAATCGCCTCAGGAATCACCTCTCTCAAGGAACTGCAACCCAAATAACTTGCATAACTTGCAACCCAAGTTTGAGTATTTTATCAATTAAAAAATGGCATTTGAAATCAGAGTAAGTGAAATACTTTTATTATATATTCCGAGTTTAACTTTTTTTTCTGACTTTACGTATTACCTCAAAAATATTTTAACTATTCATTACATATGTATAAATATTTTTTATACTAGTATTTGAATACTTTTTTTTTTTTATTAAAACCACAAAGTAATAAAAATTTTAAGGCTTCGTCATTTATTCATGTGTGTAAATTTCTAGTTTGTAGTTAAAAATTGGTATGAATATTTTCTTGTGTTCTTAATTATGTGTGAATTTACGTGTAACAAAGTTCTAAACTTGTTAAAGATTTAAAGATTCTTTAAAAAAATCGGCTCTCGTGATTCGATTCAGAATTGATTTTTAAAGTGAATCGAACATCCCTTTTAGAAGTTACACGTAATCACCAATAAACTATGTTTTAGGGAACGATTTCGAGGAACAGAAAAAGATAAATCGATAGACGGTAAGGAGCAAAACTGTAATTGGTAATCTGGCATTGGGAAATACTTTTTTCTTTCTTGAAAATTTTTAATTTTTAGCGTTTATAATTGTTTCAAACTCGATAGTCGCTAGAATTGCAATGATATAGCCTTTTTGTTTTGTAATTCTCTAACTACATTCAAAAATTTTGCCTGTAAAGCGATTACTAATTAGTTATTTACTATTGTGATTGTATTATTACTTCGATTGCATTTTTTTCTCTTTTCTTTCCTTTTTTCTTCTTTTCTAAAAAAACATGTTTTGTTTCTTTTTCTTTTATTATTTCATTTTATTTTTTGTATTAAGGTTGTATCTACATTTAACTTTTTTTGTTTTTTTATTATTCTCTTATGTAACAAAGTGTCCATCCCGTTGCAAATGAAATATTATTATTATTATTATAGAATTTTCTTATTATTTGTAGATATTCCTGTTATACCAGACTTGGATGAAATTCAAGAAGATAGTGCATTGATTGATATAAATGCATCCACGTATGTATCATTGCATGTTTTTTCTTTTTTCATAAGGTATACTTGATGTCTAAACTAATTACCATGTAGAGTGAACGTGAACAGAGTAGCTACCTACAAAGAACTGGACACGGACTTGGTGAAAAACGCTGCATTCACGTCTTTGAACGGTGTCAATCTTTCGTTCCTCGCAGAGAAATTGTATAACGAAGACTTGACGAAAGAACCGGACGAAGTGTGGAATTGGAATTACCTTTTTACTCAAGTTGCTTCTGAAATAAACAGCGAAGCGCAAAAGAAAATCCCTACCTGAAACAAATATGTATAAATATCTGTAGTTTGAACTTGCAATTACTTTTATCGATGTAATTATTTCGACGACATTGTATGGCATTTTTCTAACCTAATATAAATATGACATTGTAAAGAGCTGTTTATTGTTTATTCTTCGTTCTGAAACGTTGATTAAAATATTCTGCAAAAAACATGGCATACTGTGCTTATTCTGCGCAGTGCCTGTATATGGAAGCGACAAATTACAACCTCGTCTGACCTATTCGATTTACCCCCCAATTTGGAAATCGCGGTAGTTCGAGGAGCGACGTGAAGACTCAACCGTGCAGGCGTGCAAATTCGAGGTTAATCCAAACCACGAACTTGAACGCGCAATCGGGAGTCGAACACAAGCTACTTAAAAGCCGACCACGTGACAACACCCACTGAGCAGATCTGCCACAATTTCTACGTTAGCGATCAATGTTCAGCTGTGCCATCACTAGCACACACTTCCAAGATACAATTTTCGATTCTCGTATATATACTAACCACTGCATGATCGACCACTAGCGAGAAGCGTTACGTTCATGACGCACAGTATACTCGAAACTTTAAAAAAACAGATACTGTGTTTTTTGTTACCACGCTATATTATACAATCCCAAATGAATTATTTACTTCCTAAAAACTGGATTTACGTAAATTACTGCTTTATAACAAAAGTACAACATTAAAACGTTCAAGTTCAAAGACACCTAGCGACCAAACTCCAGAATTACGAACGCTCATGAATCGACGTCGAAGATCGAGTGTACCGTTCGATTATCGAATCGGTCGATTCGATTTTGAAATTGGCAGAAACATGAAATGATAAATCTGTCTACTTACGTTAAAAACCTGTTTTGTCCGCATGTTCGCGCAAAGTATAAAATGAATGAGCACTCGAAGAATAAGGGCATCTAATTTTATTTGCGAAAGAGTGAATGTCTCACGATGGGTATGGTGTACGCCTCGGGGAAGAAGAAAGTGGAAGAACCGGGCGTGGTAGCGAACGAGGAAGAAGATTGTGTGCAATGCGTGGAATCGCAAGACAAGGGTCCTGGGAATCCAGGGAGCTTCGAGGATCTTCACAGAAAGGTGAAAGACATATATCCGCAGAACTTCGAAGGAGCCAAGCTGACAATTAAGAAAATATTGAGTAACCACTTCGACGTGACGCACACTATCACTCTCAGCTCTGTTACGCCTTCCGGTTATAAGTTCGGAGCGAAGTACGTGGGCACGAAGAGGGTGGGCCTAAACGAACGGTACCCAGTGGCGGCGGGCGACATATCGCCGAACGGTAATTTGACCGCGTCGTTCGTGCACACGATAGGCTGTAGATTCAGGTACAAACTGTCCGCGCAAGTCGCCAACGGTAAATTCAAAGCGTCGAGTTCCAGTTTGGAGTACCGTTCGAACGACTTCACGCTGGCGGTGACTTTAGCGAATCCGAAACTAATGAAATGGCAAGAGACGGTGGTGCTGCATTACTTACAGTCGATCACGTCCAGGATCGCGTTGGGCGCAGAGATCGCTTGTCTACGCGGCTCCAAGGTACCGGGTGGTCAACAAACCGTAATGTGCATAGCGTTCAGGTACAGCACAGGACCTACCACGTTGTCCGGCACGGTGGGCGAGGCGGGCCTGCACGTGTGCTATCATCGGAGAGCCAGCCCGCAACTCGAGCTCGGCGTAGAGTTAGAAACGAACATGCGAACGCATCATTCGATCGCCACTGTAGTCTACCAAGTAAACGTTCCGTACGCGGATCTCATTTTTCGCGGAATCGTCAATTCGGAGACCACCGTCGGTGGTGTGTTCGAAAAGAAGTTGTATCCGATTCCGGAATCTTCGCTAATTATCAGTGGGCTTTTGAACCACAACAAACAGCAATTTCGCGTTGGCGTCGGTCTTAACATCGGACAATGACAACGTATCGACACCTGCGATTATTCTATCGTTATTATCACTGTTTTATACGCGATATCGTTGTCCGTAATATCGAAGATAAACAGAGATTAACATAAGGAGATTTATTATTATATTTCCGAAATTCTACAGAGTGATAAAACCTCTTAGTTTTCTTTACACCATCGTCGCACGATAACTGGTACCAACAGGTGATAAGTGCGGCAGAATCGAAGAATTTTTATAACTGTACGAGCGTCACAAGATTGCGTTTTGCACGCGTGAAAATGTTACATTATTATGCTCGTATACTGGCGCAGTTTCAATTTTACGTAATCAAATTTTTATCTAAGGTTCTGAGACTGTACGCAAGTGTCAAACACTTTCGTACAATCTCTATTATCATCTAAATCTTAAATATCAATTAGTTCTAGTCATCCCCGTTCGCTATCCTCTCATCCAAGTCATCGTATTCGTGGAACGCCGTAGTTTTTAATTTATCGAAATTCACTTCAAACTTGTCATTAAGCAAATCGTTTTCGTCGGCGTATTCTAAAATATCACAGATCATCGGCGATTTAACCACCAAAATGTATTCGCATATTTTCGGCTCAACTAAAAAGAGGAAAACTGTCGAGGGGCTCGTCGTGCGATTTTTGAAGCATTTCAATTTCACCTGAAAATTACACCGTTGATAATTAATTAAGCTTTCGAAAATTGACTAATCGTATTTTTACCTCAGTTTGTCTCGGATTTCCAGTTTTGTCACAAATAGTTCCGTCACTGTAAAAGTGATGGAGCATCTGTTTCTGCGCTTCGGGCGAGTTCTGTTTCTTATTTGGGTTCGCGGCGATCCACTCTAAATGTTTCTGCTTATCGAATTTGCCAAGATTCACTACCGTTTTTGTGCCGTCGCGTTCTATGTGATATTGAACCACGGAACGTCCATAACAAAATTCGTATTTCCACCAACCATTGCCCTAATGATAATGATAACATTGTTGTTTAATGTATTCGTTTAGATAGTGCGACGAAACGAATAACGCTTACCCCGTGCAGACAATTCTTTCCACTCAAAAAGTTTTTCACGGGACTCACTTCAGCTGGACTGATAACTTGATCCGCTAACGCGTTTATAGAATCTTCGATACTATTGTGTTTATCGATAACATCGACAGGATGTATTTCAACTCTGACTCGCGATTCACCATCCTGCAATAGACGTAAAATTAATTCAATTGTCATTCGAAATAATGTTAATGCGACAACATGTTAATAACGAGATTGTTAAAACTGTGACCACCTTCTAACTTATAATAAAAGCGAATGATTTTACTAATTATTTTTTAAAATCGAAGCACTTTGAAACAATGTAAAAAATGTTAGAAATGCTGCACGTTATGCGATGAAAATGTAAAACAGAGGATAGTGTAATGTGAGAAGTATAATGCTGATACGTAAATTTATTGTATTGTTATTTTGGTAAATGTGTAGACTCAGGGGAAACGAACATTTGTAGAAAAAGGAGGGACAGAATGAAGTACACGTTAATGAGAATAGATGACAAGTATCACCAAGCATTTTAGTCTGTTCAAAATACAAAATATTCTAACCTGGCCCTCCTTTCCTACATGGAGAATAGCATAGGCTTTCTGCGGCGTTTCATCCTGTGCAACAAATATTTCATTAAACATAAAAATGGTTAATAAATTAAAATAATAAATTCGAAATTAACTACTTAAGATTAAGCGAAAAAACACTATAACATGCCTCGACTATGCAAGTCACAAAAGTTTTTATAGGAACTTTAATGGAGTCAAATATTTCCATTTGAAAAAGAGAATTAATAAAAATTTTCTGTGACTGCATACGACAAACTGTTTTAGTTACATAAAATGTACTGATAATATTGTATTACTTAATTCAAGCATAGGCAAAAAAAAAATGAATGTAAAAATACATAATAGGTGGCTTTACCGTCACTTTTTGGTATCGTAACATCAATCTTTCTAACTCCATGAAAACGAGAGATCTTGGCTTCCTTGGTGCATTATCAACTGGTAAACAATTAATATCATTCCCTCCAGTATCTTGTACTTTATAGTCAGGATGATTGCATAGCAAAGGAGACAGAACAATGACTTCGTATTCGCAGCTAGAAGGTTCCCTCAGTGAAAATAATTCATGTTTACCATGCTGGTAACAAACGTACAAGACTTTAATTTTTCTTGGTTTGTTAGTCAATGCGCAGACAGTGCCATCGCCCATTTCAATCTCGACATAAGGCATACTGATTCCGTCAACTTTTTTAACTGGTATATCGGCTTTCCGAGAAGGTCTTTTGTCTCGTTGCGCATATTCTGCTAAAAGCTTAAATTCTTGCAGCTTGTCGAAAGTACCTAAGTAGTATTCCTGTGTTTTCACCTTTTTGCCATCTCTATCCACATGATATTGACGTACGTATCGTCCGTGGCATAATTCGTACGTCCAATAAGATTCGAGCTACATCAATTAATCTTATAATAAAAATGCTTTTATACAATTTAATAGAAAGCGTCATTAACTTCAACAATACAAACCCTAAAAGAACATGTATTCTCGTTGAACAGAGGCGATAAGAGTTCTATTGGATTTGGTCCATAATAAGGTTCAAAATCATCTTGCTCCTGATCTGCAGTATCACGAATGAAACACTGATATCGTTCGTTATTTGCAGTTGTTATAAAGTAAGATTCTAAATCGGTCTGCGATTTCTACAAGAAACAAATAAATTCAATTAATATACGAGAATTAAAGTACTTTAATATTTTTCTACGTTAATACTCACTAGTAAATCTGAAGCGCTTTTTCCTAGCCAATTAATTTTAAAGAGAACGGTATCATCGAAATTTCTGAAATCGTGACCGTAGGCGAAACCGATTAGGAGCAAAAATGCATTATAAATTCCACACTGTATCCACATTTTTATAAAATCACTATTATTTCAGCATAGTTTTAACCAAACTGTGTATTTACAATGTTTATAAACTTCTAGAAACAGTCAAAAGTCCAACACTGACTCCTTTATCTTCGCGTTATTGTTATACTGATAACAGAAGGTAGTTTCTTAATTTAACACGTTAAATAAGTATTATTGCAGCTCGTTCGATTCGAAACAACTTTAATGATGTCATCCTTTACGAAGACGATATCGATTCAGAGATTTTTTGTTCGAACGATTTTTTTAAAAGGTTAACTCCATATGTGATAAATGTTTAGTTCTTTGGTTATTTTCAGTTGTATCCAAAACCTATAATATCATACCACGTGAACGGTATACGTGGTCGATTTTCCAAGCGACATTCTAAACAATGTGTATGTAAGTAAATACAATTGAACGAAGAAAGAGTAACAAGTTATTAACGAGTACTGGAGTACTTTGATTCGAAAGCAATTGTAACCAAACTTTTTTTGTCCAGTTCATATTGAATACTTTTTATTAATATCAGAAGTGAGTGAATATATATAAAGAAATAATTTGGTTTCCAAAAAGCGTAATAAGGATTTCATAAAGAGTTGTCATGTATAAGATTTTGTGTAAAATCTATATCAATCTATATGTAAAGAATGGTAAAGAAGGAATGAAAAATTTCGCAGGTGGCGTTTACACACCTAAAAATTCGAATTCTCGCGGCATTCAATTAAATCATATTTTATGGATTATGCCTGAAATTAGCGAGTAGTCCTTTCTCACAATCAGACAATAGAAATTGCTGAGGAAGAAGCGTTATTCGAGTTTCATTCCATTACAGTAATCGAGTAATCGGTATAAACATACAGCGCGCTCCAAAATGATCTAATGTTCGAAAGTTTATAGAACCGCCATTGCTAGCAAGCTAGCAAGCAGTAATCTGACAGCGATTCGAGGAGATCGGTTCTGCTGTGAAAATTTCGTGAACCTGGTGTGCCTTCTCGATAGTCTGATGGTCTATAGCCCGTGATTCGTGATCGGGATCAGGGACTGGCCGAAGCAGGCCGAAGTAGAAAGAGGCATCAACTACAATCAACTAGTTCGACCTTAAAAGTCATCCACCGTCTGCAGTTTACTCACGTTCTTACAAAAGAAAACACGAGATTACTCGGGAACGTGCGTTCTTAGCTGAAATAACATGTCGGATTTAAGGCGACGTCGAAAATCAAATCAGTCGTGTGGTTCCGACGATCTCTCGGATTCTTGCGAGGACTTGAACGCAACGAAAGAAACCCAGGTTAGCTAGTGCAAAACGACTAAATATTTCTAGGACTTCCCAATCAATTATTCTACTCGTTCTTGTCTCTCTTTCTTTTTTTGTTTGTTTGTTTTGAAGTTCTTAGTATCTCGTTATCCGTCGGAACTTTCTATTTCTCGTTGAACTGTATCGAAAGTTCGGCGGAAGACCCGATTAAGCGCATTAAGTAGACTGTTGTAATACTTCGAAATATAGTCGTAAACTGGGGAGACTTTCATTTGTGTTCAGTTTACCGGCAAGTGGTCTCGCGGCGATTTCTTCAATTATTCATAAAATCTAATTTTATATGTATTTACAAAGCTCGTCTCTTTTTGTAAATTATATAAATGCGAATAGCTTCTTTGTATCCTTGTATTTTACTCGTGCATTTCGTTCAATAGAGTAGCGAACAAACAGATGGTCATCAGGACTCCGAATGCGAAATATATCCGTCAGACTCGGACGCTGAATCTCAAGATGGTGCGCTACGAGAAAGCGGAGACGGTCAGGAAGAGGAGAAGCCGCAGAAGAAGTTGGACGACGACGAGGACAGACGAAATCCACAATACATTCCTAAAAGAGGAACATTTTACGAACACGATGATCGAACGACCGATGAAGTGACAGATAATAATACAGAGCCGCCAAATGAAAGAGAAACCAAAGAGAAGAAAGTCTGGAAAGATAAAGAGGACAGATGGGACCATGATCGTTATAACGATGAAGAACAAGCGCCCAAGAGTCATGAAGAGCTGATAGCAGTTTATGGTTATGATATAAGAAACGAGGAAGGTCCTCCTAGAGCTAGGAGAAGAAGAAGATACGGGTAAGTTGATTTGTAGAAAAGGTAGAAATTTTGGAGCGTTTTAAAAATTGAATTTCTTGTAGCCGTGGTCCTAATAAATACACCCGTAACTGGGAAGACGAAGACGCATACGGAAAACCTGGAAGTAACGTTTCTAATAGAAATAAAAAATTCAATAGAAGCGGCGAAGATTTTCCTGCTCTTGGAACTAATAAGAATGCTTCCCCGCCTGTAGAGGAGCCAGTGATTTCGTCGGCTTGGTATAGTAGTAAAAATAAATCGCAAAGCAAAGTACAAAATTTTCCTCCTCTACAAACTCAAGGCGATAGTCCAAAAACAAAATCTAGTGGTACATCTAATACTAACACGTGCGTAATGTTTTCTAGTAATATTGGAATTACCTAATTGATTTCGAAATATTACGTTCATATATCTGACTTACAGAAACGAAAATAAAGCTCCTAACGAACCTACAAATCCTGCCTGGAAGAAGGACGCCAAGCATTCGCCTCATACGCAGAGTAGCAATGGAAATAGTGGAGGTGGCGGTGATGCGGATAAATTGGTTAATACTAAAACATCTCCTAGAGATAATAACAAGAGGAATGTCCAAGAGTCTGTAAGCCTGGCAGCGAGTAGAACTCGCGGACGAGGATTCAGGACAAATGCTAATAACAATATGGTCACTAATAGAACGGTAGAGGTTAAACCAAAGGGACACGGGAGAGGTCCGATTACAGCTGAGAATAAGAGAAACAGCACTATGCAAAACGACGATGAACAACAAATTACTCATGACATGAAACATGTTAGCGTTAACGATGGTACGCAGTATCACCAAAGTGGAAGACCCAATAGTAAGTATTTCATAGGGATATGTGTATTAGATGCGTGACTCGATAATATGTACGTTGCATCTTTCGCAGAAAACTTTTACGGACAGTCTTCCAGTCAGCAGAGATCAAACACAGTGCCACCGAGAATGCAACAACAATCTCATCCTCAACAACAGCAGCAGCAGCAGCAACAACAATCGCAACAGCAGCAATCGACTCAACAGCAACAGGATGGTTCTGCTAATAGGCCGAAGAGATATTCTAGTTTACGACAACGTCCGACGGTGTCTGAGACTCCTGGACAACAGAATTATCCGCCGCAACATGCCCAGCACGGGCAACATAGTCAACACAACCAACATAGTCAGCATAATCAGCATACTCAACATAATCAGCACAGTCAACATAATCAACACAGTCAACATAGCCAACACGGATACTTCCCTCCTCAAGGTAATAAGATAAACACGTATAAATGATTTAAGGATGAGCTAAAGTAACATTAAAAATAACCGAAAATCTCGGAAAATTGGGGGAATGAATTTTCATACAACAGTAAAAACCTTCGCAAAGTTAGAAAAAATTGATTCGGTCGTTTTTAAATTATTTAACTTCGAAGTATTATGAGAAAATGCAATATTGAGAAATATGTTACAAAAATGAAGAGTGTAGCTGCTAACATGACAGAAGATCAATATTTCTGACTGATTTTCGTCACAAAACGAAGCCTTATTAACATCTTGGAAATTAATTACTAAGATTGTTACTGGAGTTCATCCTTAAAACATTTTTCTTTTTCTCTTTTTCATTGATGAAATTTAATTCTGGGTGATCAATTGTAAACACATTATACATTTTATATTAATATGTGACTTGTATGTACATGTATCTAGCTGGGAATTCAAGAGGTGTTTTAGAATCACAAGGTAAGACAAAGTAGTTCGTTTTGTCGTAACGTCTAATTTTTGCATATTTTTACCGTGAACAGTTTTTGAACGTTCATGTAACATGATTTTGGAGTAAGTGTGCATTCATTGGTATAAACGTAAATATCACTATAGCAATATTTATTTCGTTTCGATAGGATATCCACAAGGTCATTTCGAGCAATCCACGCCTGTTGCTGCCGCTGCTGCACCTATGACCGGGCAACCTGTTATTCCTTTGCCACCTAACGGTCAGCCTGCTAGCTACGCTCCTCCGCCGTTTTTAGTACCGCCGCCGCAGTTCATTTCTCCGCAGACTGCCCCGCCCAGTATAATTAACTATGTTCCCGGCCCTAACGGACCAGCGTTTCAACCAAATTACCAGGGTTATCAGGGATATAGTCCGCCGGTGCAGGTACGACCGTCAGGAAAAAGATAACGGTAATATCGTTTCCCCTGCGTTTTCACGAATCTTTGTAATCGATTTTAGCCGCAACGTCCTCCGCCGCCGCAGGAACTGTTTCAACCGCAAGGTTGTACTTACTATAGTCCAGCGCAACAGCAACAGCAGTCGGTGCCGATGAGACGACCGAAAGCAGCGATCCCGATTCTCCCGCCACCGGAGAATCAACATCAAAGCGGTAAAGGAAGAGGTAGAAGTATACAGCAACAACAAGCGAGTCAACCTGGCAATATGCAACCAATTGAACTAGATGTCAAAATAAACTTAGTGGAAGGTGATCAAAAAATGATACCGGAGCAGTTTGACGACGCGCCAATCGAACAGACTGCACATATTCAAGATATGCAAAACGCCGACGATCCGAGTGCAATAATGAGTAACGTTCTCGACGACGGGCAGAAGGATATGAAAAACGTCGACATCGGTATACCGGTGGACTCGCAAGTTGTCACAACGGATCGCGTAGACGAAATAAGTGTCGACGATACGTCGAAGATCGCTATACACGATCAAAAT
The DNA here is from genome assembly GCA_030770465.2 of Perdita meconis. NCBI lineage: Eukaryota > Metazoa > Arthropoda > Insecta > Hymenoptera > Andrenidae > Perdita > Perdita meconis. The sequence goes on from JASKOS020000007.1 coordinate 8,736,248, forward strand.
ATTATGTTGCTTAAAGCACCGCAGGCGATCGTGGAAGACTTTGAGAACGATTTAAATAAAGTTGAAACGGCTGCTTCCGAAAGTACAGTTGTCGAAGAAGCAGCGGCTTGAGAGAATGTTGCACAGTCTTTAACATTTTTTTTGCAAAAGACGTAATTGTGAATCATCGTGAATACGATCATATATTATATTAACAAGAATGCCGTGTAATTTTAATGAAGTTATTATACAGTATGTATAGCGAATTGATATTCAGAAGTACTTTGCAAAGTACCGTAGAAATTGGATGTGTGCGTGTCTAATACGTACTTGGAATGATTTTATCTAATTCCAGCATATTGTATATTTCGTAGTTTCACATTTGTAATAATGTTTCGCTACGAACTCCATCGATGTGCTGCTACAATTATAAATTACATTCTTCAATATTGTTGAATTACTTTCATATACGAAGTCTACTAATAATCGATTATTAGTAGAGGGGACTAGCGTTAAATGTATTCTTATGTATCGAACATTGGCTCGTGCAGCATCGACTGGCAAAGTGGTTAATAAAATTAATATATCTTTTTAATACAACGGCTATTGTAAATAGAATATACGTATAGTCAGGTCAGTAACCTTAGTACGTATTATGTCTTTTGTGTACAAACACGTTTGTACTACACTCGAGTAAAACGATGGACGAATGGAACATGTTTATTTGATAAATAATCACTACTTAATGCTTTAATTCTACTTATTATATTGCGTTGGTAAAAGGAAGTCTGATCTGCAAGTATCTTAAAGAGAGAACGGTCTTTATTATAATTTAGTTTTATGTATATCAAAGTCTAATTAAAACAACAATATTAATTATTAATCCTGTTGTTGACAGATTTTATCAGACTTTTCGTCAACGTTGCGAGAAACCAGAATCGCTCTAATATCTTTTTTTTTTTTTAAATACGTTTGCAATGTGCTTTGTTAATCGTAAAATGGAGTAAAAAGATAATATATTGATAGGTTTCTTTTTTCACACGCGACTTAATTTATTTTCCTCATTTCAATTTGTCAAGCATTGCGCGCGAAAACTTCAACGATCGCAGAAATTACAATCAGTGCAAACATTTTCATCGAGAATCGAAGATTAACGATAATATTATGTAAAGGGTGGAATTGACTTTTACGATCCTTGGACACAATAGAAATGTAACTTTAGGAAATTGAAATTAAAGATCGCAAGTTCCATTGAGATTACATGAAATATTAGGTATAGTATATAAAGTACGAGATTTATATTATATTTATAACGGATTATATAGTAGACTCTTTTTATATAAAATTTTGTCCGGCACGTCCGGCGCATCGTTTGAAAATTTTAAATTACAACAGCGGTCACAGATACGGTCATTCGGTTATAAAGAATGATGTGCGCGCGTGCATATACTGCTTTAGTTAAACAAGAACAGAAATTTTCTTATCTTCTTATAAGTAAGTATATTTAAAGAGTGACTCGATGTTTGGTCACGTCAAGCGATTACATTTTCAAACGGGACCTCAGCGTCTACAATTTTTGTGGAAGTAGAGACTAAATACAATCGATTTCTCAAATTTCCCTCGTTATGTACAAATTCTATTCATTGAAACATAGCGCTTCTCCTTGTATTTATTAAATATCGTACAATATTAAAGTTCAAGTTACGCATAAATAAATATCTTGTTAATGTTACTACGCGTTCGTCAGTCACACACGCACACGTATTATGTGTAAGTACTTACGATCACTCGTTCTTCTCGTTTTGTTGAACGCTAGTTACAGCGCTGAGAGGTATAATTTCGGTGTTTCGTTGAACGTTATTATTATTTCTGAACGTTGTTCGTATCGTGGTGGTCCGAGATCTTGTTCTAGGCAGATTAGACGAACTCGCAAGATAGCCGCGATGAATATGAGAATCGCTTCTTCGAACGCAACGAAAGGTACGCCTAAATTCCTTTCGAAATTTTCCTGCAATGAAAAGTTTCGTTGTATCACTGCACGGCCTCTCCGTTATTTTATACAACAAGACGGCAAATAGGATACCCTGTGCGCGTCAACGTCCACGCGTAATTATAAATCTAATTGTAAATACAAAGGTAGACCGTCACGAAACGCGTCGCTGTAGACCGGCCTTTAATTAAAGAAAAAAAGGGCAAGCTATATAATATTTCATTATCGACCTCTAACGAATGTGTAATAGACACAGACAAATTAATAGACCGCGCGGTTTCAATGTTTCCCGTATTCAGATTGTGTAAATTTAGAAAGGAAGGAAGGAAGGAAGTTTTAATTTTCTTTAACTTGGTGTACAATGTACAACAAATAAAGGATGGCGGTATTTCGAAAACACCTCGGAACCTAAATTTATAAGTCGAGAATTCAAAGACGTTCGTTCATTTTCATCGTGTCTTGTCTTCTTTTTCCTTTTATATGTCTACCCAGTATTCAGATAGCCAAATCTGATCGAGCAGATTTTCACAGAATCTGCCTTTAGAGCATTTGTTGTTAGATTGGCAACAAATTTGATGCAGGATCTGTAATGTACAAGACTGTTGGTAGATTGGTCACAAAACCGAGCAGGTCCTGCTGACATAACCCTGATAGCCGCATCTGATCAAACAGATTTTAATAGAATCTGCCGTCAGATTGGCTGCAGATTTGATGCAGGATCTGTTATAGCAAGTCTGTTCACAGACTGGCTTCACAAATCGAGCAGATCCTGCTGACATAACCTGACGACAGGAATAGAGCAAATCTGCTGACAGACGTGACGACAGATTCGCTGCAGACCCGACGGCAAATTCTGCTGACAGGATCTGCTCTGCCAATCTGCACTACATAGATGGTTTATAGTAAAAATACAGTTTCTTGTAAAAATGCAGCAATTGTACTATTTTTGGTTTGCCGCTTTTAACTATATTATTTTTTTTTCTAATTTTAGTAGCAAACCCTAACAGCCAAACCTGCTTGAACAGGATCTGATATAATCTGCCGTCTGCATGCGTTGTTAGATTAGCGGCAGATTTTATTCAGGATCTGTTTTCGAGTTCCTTTCTTATTGATGTAATAGACAGTCTCATACAAAATGATTAAATAGCTGCTGTACCACCAACCTGTCTTTTTCTAACGATTCGTGACAGAATAAAGAAGGCTTCGTTGTTTGGAAAATAAAGAGGTAGAGAAACGAAGAAAAATAAAATTAGATAAAGACAGAATGGTGACACAAGGCACAAACATTGTTTTTTCAATATGCGACGACTGTTCGACTGAATGCGCAGTTTATTTTTTATGTCTATGGTAATAGAGGGCACTCGGGTTACAAAAAAGTAAGAAAGGCAACATTGTCGTGAAAGTATTGACCGAAGGATCGATGCGATCGATCGATTGCCGGAGAAATTGCGATTCTCGAAAGCGCGTGTACGTAACGGGCAAAGTGGCGGAATCGCGACACGAAGCGACGATGGGACAAAATCGTGGATCCCGGAATTCCGCATAAAATCGCGAAGTGGCCAATAACCGTGAAATAGAATATAGCTCACCCTGAGCGCAATCAAGTTCATAGCGTGCAAAGTCCAAGACTACATCGATCCTGAGGAGATTCGTTCCCGGTTCCCAGCGCAAGGTCCTTCCGCGGCGATAGTATTAGGGGTTTTTTTTTTCACCCAGGAAACTGTCATTTCCGCGCGTCAGAATTGCTCGCGACGACTTTGCGGGCCGAAGCGGTATCCGTTCGCCGTGTAAGCGTAGCTGAGCTGCTGGTTCGGCCTGTGATTGTTCGAGTGGTTCGAAGGGGTGCATTCCCGGATCGAACGACGAAACTCCTGCCGGAACTTACCTGCAAACCACACGCTGAATATCTCCGTTTGCTTTTATCCTAACCGCAGAGTTCACCTTTTATCCCCTTCGAGACTTCGCCTCTTCGTTCGAGCAGAAACATCGGCATGTATACACGTAATAACGTATCGAAAAACTTTCGGTCAACGGTCGGTAATTATCCAAAGTCGATTGTACACTGTGAACGTCTAAGTACGTATTTGGTACCGATAAGGAACCATGTATTTACTTTTTGATCATTTTAGGGGCCTATTCGACATAATATTGTTTTTTAACCTGATAAAATCCTGATAAATCATAGAATTTTTCGTTAAAAAAATAAGCTTATTTTTAGTATAATTTTGTGTCATTATTTAGGTGAACAAAACATTGGTTAGATGAGAAAACATAGAAACTAAATAATTATAATCACTGATTTTTAAATGAAAATTACACTGCTGAACAAAATTAAGGGAACACTAAAATATTTCGAAAAATTTGGTCATTTTCAAGTTGGTGTATCTTCGTGAAAAAATAGGTATAAAAAATATTGAAAACAGCCATTTTGTAGCTTGTAGTTTCTAGTTTTTAAGTCATGTATTCAATTAATTTTGTGTACAGTATAGTGCCATTTTTTCAAGATAAAGCGCAACAAACGAATGTTCAAAAACTTTCGTCATCTTTGAAGTGATGCATGGGATGAAAGAAATTTTTCTTCGTGAATCCATTGAAATGCTCTTAAAGAGCAAACTTTTCCCTTTAATTTCGTTTTTTTTTATTCGTTCTATCATTTTTTTTATACCGCGTTATTTACTATTGTATGAAAAATGGTACTTTTAACTTTGAACGCGTATAATTTACGACTGCGTGATCGTAGACAAATTGCAATGGGTGTTTTGAAAAGCTAGAAAGTTTCTGTTTAAAGGCTTTTCCTTGTAAATTTGGAGAGAATTTTTTTTCATCGTATACAAGTCATTTCAAACTGACCTAAAAAATTAGGTAACTACCGCTTTTCATAAAACATGATGCCATTTTTAGAAAAATCATGGAATCATTCAGGTGCTTACGTTTTTTTTTACTTGAAAGTAACCGTAACACCTGTGCCAAAGGCCGAACCGATCAGATTTTTTTTTACCTTACTTACTTAAAAGTGGCATCATGTTTTGTAAAAAGTGGTAAAGTGGCCAAATTTAGGAGGAGAAACCTTTAAAGGGCAACTTTTCAGCTTTCCAAAACACTCTTTACAATTTTTCTACGATCACGCAGTCGTAAATTATAGGCGCTCAAAGTTAAAAGTACCATTTTTCATACAATAGTAAATAACGCGGTAAAAAAAATGGTAGAACAAATCTAAACAAACGAAATTAAATGGAAAAGTTTGCTCTTTAAGAACGTTTAAATGGATTCACGAAGAAAAATTTCTTTTATCCCATGCATCACTTCAAAGATGACGAAAATTTTTGAACATTCGTTTGTTGCGCTTTATCTTGAAAAAAAATGGCACTATACTGCACAAAAAATGAATTAAATACATGACTTACAAACTAGAAACTTCAAGCTACAAAATGGCTGTTTTCAATATTTATATATCTACTTTTGGCGGAGATACAGCCACTTGAAAATAACAAAATTTTTCGAAAAATTTTAGTGTTCCCTTAATTTTGTTCACCAGTGTATATATAATACTGTTAAAATTCTTGCATTACGCTGCAAATAAAGTATTTAATAAACGAAATGTATAATAAAGTTGCTATAATATCATACAAATATTGTATTATTGCAACTGTGCCAAATTACTCATTTATTTTTACGAAAACCTACAATGTTATTTGCTTTGACATGCAATACTTACATGTGTCAATTGTAACTTTTCCCTCCAAAATGATTTCCTGAAATGATCAAAAACTAGTTCCTTAACGGTACCACATGTTTTTAAACACCGTTCCTACGTATGTTTGTATAAGTACTTAGCGTCGCGTCGGTTCTAATTCAGTTGCAAACTTACGTCCTCCTAAGTAGCATTATCCTGCGTTTATGTAATGTAGGATAATTCTGCGCGGAAGGTACTCAGCATGTAGGATGTACGCATGAGTATTAATAGATTACAATAGCAACGGTTAGATTCGAGTCTGTTATTACGGAAGAAACTGGCTAATTTGAAAATAGGTCTGCGAACGCATACCATTCGATGCAACGTTTCTTCTCGCATTAGTACTCCATTAGCGATAGAAACGCGACTTTAGACCTGACAAAAAACTGATCGATTTTTAATGGTATCGTTTAGGCTAGAGCGCGACCGCGGTAATTATAACCTTGTCAACGTATTCGTCTTAAATCATACGTCGCGTCGCGTCGGTTGCTTTTCCTTCGACGGTACGCGACGGACCGTTTTAACGAGGCCGGCGCGGCGTTCCACCGCGAATCAAGTTCATAGAAAAATTATTCGACGACGAACGTCGATAACGCCTCGAAACAAAGGGAGACGCTGTTCGCCTGGCTCGACCACCGAATCGGTCGATCGCTTTTGCTCGGAAAATCACGGTAAGTGCGAAACAGAGATAACCGCGTGGCTAACGAGAATTAAAAGAAAAGCAGAGGCCGTTTACCGCTCATGAAGTTGTAGATCAAAGGATTAACAGCGCTGTTGAAGTAACAGAGGCCGTGTACGATTAAGCTGATGGCGTTTACTCGTTTGTTCGACGGTAGCGTAATGGTATACCTGAAACGGTAAATAATAACAGGTATACATATCGGTTTTATTTGCGTAATAACTATTGATACTCTCGTGTAGGACGCGAGCGCAATCTGTGATTTATTCAGGCGTTTGCGATACAATCGCTTGTTTGCCTGTTGCATATCTCTCGAACCGATACAAAGGTCGTTCTTGCGCGTAAAGAAGAATGTTAAAAAATGCCAAGTTTGTACCCCTTCGGATACTTAGAACATTAATCAGTAAACTGCGGATGTTTATGCATTTGTGGACATTTTAAATGTGGTAAAATGCATAAGGATTCGTATAAATGCAAAAAAACATGAAATATTGAAAATTTAATAGATTTTATATTATTTAGAGGGCACAAGACGCTTTTATTTAGGGGTAACGCAACGAAGACAGACTAAAAATAATATGATAAGATCTTTAGATGTGTTCTTAAAGAAATTTATAAAATGTTACTTTTATTTAATTTTTTTACAGCAAAGCTACATTCTGTTCTTCAGTTTTATAAAGTATCCCTCAAAAGTCTAATTTTCTCAATACAATAGAACTTCGATTATCCGTCATAATATTTATACAATAAAATATTAATAATTAGTAGAACGTTATTAATTCATAGTTCAAGTTTTATTCAAAGTATCATTGAACTCTTATACTTAGTGCAATAATTAATTAAAGCTCTAGATAATTAAAAATGAGGATAATTGCTATTCGGATAATCGAGTTTTTACTGTACTAAGAAAAGGAACTTACTTCAGTCGTCAATTAAGGGCTTCATTTGCTTCGGTTATTAATCAAAATGTAAGCGATGTATGATATAATGTTTAAAATTTAGTTTCCGTATACGTTTCGATTTTTTGTAGTATTTTTAGTACGTATACGTAGCGAAAGAAGCAGTAAAACGTTTGGCTGCGCCACTGCTGAAGGGGCAAACATTTGGCATTTGTTTAACATCCTTCTTTTCCAATTCGATTACTTCGTGAAATACAAAGCAAGCAGAAAGTACCTTAAGATGGAGAATAAATGCACTGGAAAGAAGCAAATGGCAAAAGTGACGACCACCGTGACTAACATCTTCGCCGCCTTCCGCCGCGATCTCAGTTGCGCTTCCGGATTTCCGCCTCCAGTCGGGGGAGTTTGACTTGTTTGAGAGGTTCGCGCTGGCACTGTAAATTGCAAATCCACCTAATCATTAGTCATTTCGCAAACTTACCCTTGCGACGATCTTGCTACGATTTCTGCGAGAGATATCGAACAGTTATAATTTAGCGCTTAAGTACGCGGACCGTATTATTAAATGTTGCGTTAAATACGATCGTTACGGTCCGGAATAGCGCAGCGATAAGAAAGGGTGTCGCGTCGTGAAGGCAAAAAACCAGAACGCGAATACGTTCGTGATCGTAATTCTTGACTCTTTGACGCGAAAGCCAAGCATTTGTATTGTTCGGCACGACGAAGAAAAAAAAAAAAGTTATCGGTTGCTTACAGTTGTGGCCTGGAATGTCGCTTCTCCAGAGGACGCGCACGATTTGCCAGTAAGCCACGGACATGAAGATCAGCGGACCGGTGTAGAGGAATATTAATTTGACGATCGTGAATGTGATCTGGCTCCTGGGATCCCAGGACGGAATGCATTGCGTGAACAGGATCGTCTCCACACAGATGTGTCTCGGTGGATCCGTGTGCATCACCGCTAGATCCGGGATATCTGCAGGAACGGTGAGTAGTGTTGTATGAATTTTCTCATCGTTTCTCGGGAGAGCTAAGAATAGGACGCTAATCCTGAAGTAAGTTACTTGCAGGCGTTCCGTAAACATATACCATAAGTAGCAAGGAACGCTTTCCGACACTCAAATTCGGATTTTAATGAAACTTTGCAGGATTGTAGAGGGAAGCTGAGATTCAATCTAATGGGGTGAAATCACTATGGGGTGAATTTCTTTTTTTTTTAGTAGAAAACCGATTTTTTTTTAATTTTTTGAAATAAATAAAACTAATATAAACATAATGATTTGAAACTTTGTATATGTTTTTCACATACTTTTATTAACATTATTTGTTTCGGTTGAATTCACTTGAAAATACATACACAAAGTTTCAAATAATTGTATTTATAGTTTTGTTTATAAAAAAAATTGTTTTTTAAATCGATATTTTCGACCAAGAAAAAACAAATTTCCCCGCTTAAGAAAGGGGTGCCTAGTTTAAGACGGTAAAAATAAATTGATCTTCGGAATTTTTTTTTACGAAACTATTAAAATAAATCATTTCGAAATTTGTAAGGCGTGTTACTTCATTTTTAAACAACAAAAGTTAATTTTTTTCGTTAAAAAATTGTTCGTAGGAACGGAAGTACAGTGTTGACTCGAAGAACGGCTGCCTTTCAGAACCGAGTACAGTCTTTTTTCGAGTCGGGTTCGATCTCGATCGTGACGGAACGAGGAGACTCGCACCGGCGAAGAAGTGGTGAGGATAGAGAAATCCCTTTTTTGAATCAAACTCAGATGTCGTTCTTTGAGTCAACACTGTAAGATTGTCCTTATATCGGGACAGTACTATACATACATGAGTAAGTCCGTATCGTCGGCGCGGCGTATCAAATTTGCTGAAATTCTGGAGCCTTTAATTCTTCTCTAAAACAAAAAATGGATTTTCTTATTCCTTATATAATTACAGTGTCGATGAACTTCCAACTTTTATATCAGAAAAAAAAAGAAAAAGGAAATCGAAAAATGAAAATGGACAATTTCTCTTGCATAAGTATAAATGGTACGAAAATTGTTGGCTAACATCATTGCCTTTCTTTTTAAGTCCCACCATTTTGTCAATTCTGCATTTTTTTATAGCTTTTGAGGTTCATCGACAATGCAATTTTATGAGAAATGAGAAAATCGTTGGTTTTTTCGTTTCAGAGAAGAATTAAGCTCCAGCATTCCAAGTCTCCAAAAAATGAACTTGTATTGCTTAAATACGAATTAACACAGTCGACGGATTTCAAAATGATTCGTTTCATAGTTTCCTAAAAAGGAAATCCTAAAAATCAATTTATTTTTTCCGCCCTAAACTAGGCTTCCCTCTTAAAGTTTTTAAAATTTTTCGTTTTTTTCAGTATAGCTGACAAATCGCAAAAGTTATGACAAGACTTGGAAAAAGTGAACGTCTGAGTGAATCTTTGCCGAATATAAAAATCTATTCCTTGCATATCTCGATACTTTCTACAATCCCATAAAGTTTTATTAAAGGGGGACCCCAACCTGAGCGCTATAAAAAAAAGGCAATCTTTTGGAATTTTTTTCTGATACAAGAAATAATAATGTAAACGCTTCGGGCTTTTTTTATGTTATAGAAATACATTTAAAGAGTTGCACACACAACCTTTTCACGTAAAAAAATAGTAAGACTCGACGTCCGAAGCTGCCAACGCATCAAATTTTAATTTTTTTACGTGAAAAAGTTTTGTACAGCTCTTTAAATATGTCTCTATAACATACAAACAACTCGGAGTGTTTACATTATTTCTTATACCAGAAAAAAATTCCTAAAAATTGCCTTTTTAACAGTGTTCAGGGTGGGAGACTCCCTTAAAATCAGAATTTCCGAGTCGGGAAACCTTTCTTGTAAGTAGATTTTCACCGCGGTCGGATAAGTAGAAAAAAAGTTACCAAACAGCAGCGCTATCGCCCAGATACCGATGATCGCTGTTTTCGCTCGTCCCGTCGTCGACTTGAATCGCAGGGGAAAGCATATCGCGTACCATCGGTCTAGCGATATGAACGTTAGGGTTAGAATGCTCACGGTCACCGATACCGTCTGAAACAAACATTCGTTTTATTAGTTTATAATCGATCCACTTTCTCCATCGCCAGAAATAAACCTGCATTTCGAAATGCCCGTTCCGTGTCATAGTTCTCGCATACGAACGCGACAATTAGAAAAAATTGGAACGGTGCTTAACGCGCCGTGAATGGAAGTCGCAGACTTGCCGCACTTTCGAGAATTACCCCGGCTCGTCGAAGCAAAAAATGAATCGTCTTCATTTGCAATTCTAATTCTAACATTCGTGGAATTTCCATAACTTCCGTTGACCATATAATTTACATGTTGCATCGAGGGTTGCAGATATACCTAATCTGATCGATAAGGATAAAATACGTTACTACGTGCGTGCGAAGTGTTTTGTTAAAGTTAACAGAACATAGTGCGTTGATAAAAAATTGCGACTAGCTTGCTCTAAATTTATGTTTTTATTTAATTAATTCATTAACGGGATATATTCTTTAGCAGAAAAAATCTTCATGCGAATTATAACAATAACAAACAGTTCTGAGTCTATTAAATGATATTACATTATTATTTCAGCAGTTACATTATCAACTACACGGTTTAATAAAAAAATATGTATAGTTATATGAACAAGATGACTTTTAGGAATGTGCGGGTACCCGAAGCTGAATTCGGGTCGAATGTGGTCTATAATTTTATCAAAATCCGATTCAAAAATCATGAAAAAGATCCGAATTTAGATTCGGGTACCTGAACATTACAAACTTTCGGGATAACGTCCCGACTCGACCCGATTGTAATTTCGGGTGCCCGAAATCGTGGGTTCCCGAACTTTATAAATTTTCGGGATCCCGAACCAACCCGAATTCGGAATATCGGGTACCCACACACCCCTAATGACTCTGAAAACTCCTTAAAAAATTATCTTAGACAAAAAACATTCTTGACATATGTGGTTCCTTGATACAAGTCCCATTATGTAAAAAATTGTATATTTTGTGTCATCACAATTCGAACCTATATTTCGCTGCCCTTACTTAAACGGATCATCCTGTATATACATAGTTTGATAAAGCTTAATAGTTTAAGAATTACAAGAATTCATTGCGTTTTTCGTATCAAATATATTGATTAAACACAATTATATGAATTTTCTAGTCTGTGTACACGTGACGTGTACAACTTTATCCTGCATATACATAGCACACATCTTGCATATACTAAACTTCCGCAGTCTAATTATTACATTACGACCGCTGCTAATGGCTCGTTTTAACACAGTTACTGAATTATGATAAATATCGATTTCATTGCCAATTTCTTAGTCTCTTTGTACAAACTCTATAACCGGCTATGTTGTATCTTCGGCTCAAAAACACTGTGCGCATAGAAAGAGCGAATATACCTGCAAATACGTTTACCCACATTTACACGACACATAAGCATATCTTACGTTTTGACTTTCCATCCAATAATACGGGCCAAGGTACGGAAACGTGTCATGAATATAAAACGAATGCCTAGGAAATATGGGCAGAGGCTCCTAGGAGTCCCGTCGTCCCGTCTCCTGGAAAATTGATAAAACTGTTGCCCCGGCTCGACGCGCGTTTCTTTTTTCCTCGGAGAAATTTATTGCCTCGAGCTTTCGGCTGCGAGTAGATCTTTTTGTCGTAGCATTAATGAAACGATCCGTACTAAGAATAAACTTCTAACGTAAATCGCGCCCAAGAGAGGCGTCGTGTCGTGTAGTTTTGTTCAACGAGTTTTTCACACTTTTCTTTTTCCTATATCGCGCAAAGATTTCACGTACAGAAACACGCCGTTGAACGTCACTCGCGCGACGCCTTTTCTCACAGTGTACGAGCTAACGCGTTTAAGCGGTCAAACTGCGGCTGTCGATTGAATTTCGAAATTGTCGTCAAAGAGCTTGTTACGGAGCTCCTTTGCATGTTGGTGTGTATTCGAACCGATCTACGAGAGTTGTCCAGTCCCACGCGCACCCTAACCACTCTCAAGCTTGCCACTCTCGCCGATCTAGAGCCATCGGGTCTTTTGATCTTGCCCTCTGCGAACGTTCCTTTTCATCCATAACTACAAATTTATCGTTCGTTTCTACCCAGAGAGATTAGCATTCAACTAAATACTGTATCCCTTTCGTTGCTACTTTGAGGGCGTTTCAATTTTTTGTCCCTACATAATCTAAATATTCGGTTAGAACATAGTTGAAGTGTTATACTAAGAATCATTTATTTCGAGCTAAATGCCGGCGACGCTATAAAATTGCTAACCCCAGGGACGTTTTAATTTCAACGGTATAGGAGGGTGAGACTGGGTCATACTATTGCAGAAAGTTCTTCGAACAATCGTTATCGCGAGTTGAGAGCAGGTTGCTGATACACTGGGATTACGCGGACAGCGCAGCTTTCTCGGGGCAAACAATTTATCATTTTTTCTTCTTTTGCCTCTAGAATAAACAATGGAAGTAAAGGGTATTTAGTTTCTATTGTATGCGTTAAATACTGCTTTGAAAAGTGTTATCTTCCTTGTATCGTTTTATCATATGTAGATTCGTTTTTACCGTAATATTCACATCGAGGTTGATGAGAAAAAACTCCGATCGTTGTGCGAGTAATCTTGATTAGGGATTGAACACAATTATGATAGCGGTATCGGTTCTTGAAACTGTTATGCGAACCGAAATAATGTCATTACTAGACTGCGGATTTTATGCATTTATGGCAATACTAAGTACAGTGTTGACTCGAAGAACAGCTGGGTTTCAAAACCGAGCGCAGTCCTTCTTCGAGTCGGGTTCGATCTCGGTCACGACGGAACGAGGAGACTCGCAACGGCGAAGAAGTGGTGAGGACAGAGAAATCCCTTTTTCGAATCAAACTCAGGTGTCGTTCTTTGAGTCAACATAGTAAGATTGTCCTTATATCGGGACAGCACTGTACGCACAAAATCGACGAGATTGTAAAGCTATGCCAAAATATACAAAGTATAAAAAATATACTTCAAGTTAAAATTTAATTTATTCAATATAAACAGGTTACCCCATTAGTACACAAGCTAGCAAGATACATCCCGCGAATAGATTAATTATAAATTTACAATTTGTTTAAAATGCGGCTCCGAAATATATAAACGGGCTTCTTACAGTAAAGATCAAAATTTGCAGTATGCAAATTAACAATAGTACAGATTCGATTTATGGGGTTCGAGGATTTGAATCTGGACACATAATTATGGGGCAAAAACGTACGTTTAGCTCTAAATGATTTAGCTGGCCAATAAAAATTTATAATTTCAAGGAGTTGCGGGCAGCTTATGAAGCCATTTACTAATTTATATAAGAAAAGTAGATCCGCTACAAATCTCCTAAATTCAAGGGTTTCGATGTTAAGTACGCACATAATTGGTTCATAATTATGGTCCGTTATGTCCATCTTCAAACCTAATTTGTAAGCAACAAATCTTAAGCTGCGTCTACACTATGTAACAAAACAGTGTTATATGTATAACAAATTATTTGATAACTTTGTTATATAACATATTTTTATAACTTGTTACAAAATTATGTATTTAGTACTGTTTCTCAACATTTCTCACATCAATGACTTCAAACGTGGAGGATGTTTAGATAGCACAGCAGGATTCGTTGTTAAAAAATAAATAAATTCTGTGGTAAAACTCTTGCTCTTTAAACAAACTTTTGAAGCGACTTTAATAAATTCCACGGCACTTACACCAGAATCGTCAAGGACAAAATTTTGAAATCATATAATTTCTGATATATAAATGTTATATAACTATATTATATAATATTTTTCTTTTTTCGTTTTCTCACAAGTTTTATAACTTTGTGTTTTGTTCTATAGTGTAGACGCAGCTTTAGGAATCTATATGTTGTATATGTTCAATATATGTTCAAGAAGTGTCTTATATTTAGATTGATCAGGCGACCATATGATGGAGACATATTCTAAACGCAGTCTAATAAGAGAGAAAAAAAGTAGTTTCAGAATATTTAGAAGACTAAAAAACTATTATTCAAGTTCCAATTCTTTATTTGTGCTTGCAAAAATTGTATTTTGCATAAGAATATATCGGTTTTGGTTTCCGGTATTATATAACTAAAATCATTAGATATTGTTCTTGCGTAGCCGTGGAAATTTTATTCGTGTCATTCAAAGTGCGCGTAATAAAGATCATGAAATAGATTTTGTATTCTATTTACTATATTCGCTAAAAAGTGGTCAAAATTGGACTGCTTTATCCGGGCGCTAAATTGGCATTCCTTTTAGATGCGAGAAATGTACCTCGATATTTATTCGAAGCAAAAGGTCGATCGTTGGCTGGTACAGTTGTAATAATTAGAGTCGGTCAAGGATCTCGATGGGAAGATATTCGAGCAGTAATGTAAATCGATCGTCGCTAGAACACAGAAAGCTAACGACTCTGTCTTGGTATAAGGTGGCAACGCTGTGTGTCGCGAGTCGTTCCAAGAGCTTGCGTCGCTCGTTATTGTATCCAACGTGGTTTCCGAGCAATTAAGCGAAGGGGGATATATCCTAATTTATTCAATGCCGCGTGGTCGGTAAAATCCAAAGTACACAGAGAAGTTAAGGGAGGGAAGCGGATTCGCGATAGAATTGGATTAACAAAAGCGAGACTTTCAATCGATTCGCAGGAGCGTTTGAAAGTATCGAAATCGCGACGCAGTGGAAGATGTCCACGATAAAGGAAACATCGCGTGAACCCGAACGATTTCGTCCGCGTTCCGCTCGTCACCCGCACGAAACGCATTGTTTTTCCATCGTTCTATCCAACGCGAATCGGTTTCGCGATTGTTTGCCCCTCTGGACGAGATGGAGCACGTTTTAATTAAATCTCAGCTATCTGCCGCTCCCACTCACAACTGCATTCGTCACGCTAGCACGCGCCTAACTTGATAGCGACAATGCCTTTCGCGACTTTGTGTCTCGTTCAACCATTAAATTGATGAACGTGCCAGGCTAGCGACGATAACCGACGCAACGCGACGGATAAGTCTTGAAATCGCTTATTCGAACGAGAGGCCGTCGCTTCATGTTTTTTCACGGTTTCCATTCGGTTCGACAGCGTCGCGAGTCAAACGATTTCCTCACCCTTCGATCCCGAAAAGTTGGATGCCTAACTCTCTGCTAACAATGAATCAGAGTGTTAGTCCGATAATTTCTATCTCGCCGCTGTTTTCGAAAACATCCTGTATACATAGTTACTCATCTCTTAGCATGGGTTTATGTTGAAGCTGCAATAAACGATAAGAAAGTAATAGAGAAGTTTCTCCTAGCTCCAACATAAACCTACCATTAGTCACTAAGGGCCTAAGTTCACTCTCTCCCCACTATTATTATTATAAGTACAGCTTTCCAAAAATGCGCAAACTTTCAGAACTCATTCGTAAGCGTAACCAGTAACTCGATCTGTCTCATTAATTACAGTTAAGTCTCGGTTATCCGAGACCAGTTTAACGAAGGTTTCGTATTATCCGAGGTGATCCGATGTTTTTTTTATGGTAGAATCTCAGTTATTCAAATATACGAGGTTCTGTATTATCCGAAGTGCTGTGAATCAAAATGTCGCAAACGCCTGATGTCAATTAATATTTTATACTTAAAACTATTTATTAAAATACTTGAAATTACGATAATCTGTGCTACGATAAAGAGTACAAAAGTGTGAAAACTCATGTTTTTTTAAGAGAGGAGCCCGGTTTAGGACAGTGAAAGTAAATTAATTTTTGGGATTTCATTTTTAGAGAATTATGAAGCGAATCATTTCGAAATTCGTAGACTGTGTTACTTCATATTTGGACTATACAAGTTTATTTATTTATTCATTTATTGACGGGAATAATTCTTTAGTGTATACAGGAAATTTTAATACAAAGTGAATATTCTAACCATGAGTAGCAGAGGGGGCTACATTAAGTCTATGTGATTTAAGCAGTTTGCGTAAAGCATCGAGTGAGATATTAAATAAATCAACACCATTTATGTGGGAGTTGGCTTCGTTCGTAGCTCTGTTAATTGGATCGACAGAGGTAGATCTATATGTAGGTAATTTACAATAGAATAGTTTGCTGTGCCTTTGAGGTGCATTATCATTAAGTATCCTGAACAAAAAAATTAAGTCAGCGGTAATTCTACGGTCAGAGAGCGTCTGCAAATGCAGTACCTCAAGTATGTCATCATAATCATGGTTAGTGATGTTCATTTTTTCATTAAAAAATTGCCTTTAGAAATACAGTTATATTAATAATCCGTAGAGCCGGTGTTCGGAGTATTAAATTTGTGGAAATTCTGAAGCCTTTAATTCCTCTCTAAAACGAAACAACCAAGAATGTTTTTATTTCTCACATAATTACATTGTCGATGAACCTTGAAATCTATAAGAAAATACAAAATAGATAAATTGGTGGGACTTTAAAAGAAAAGTAATGATTTGGATAAAAAAATGTTTGTACCATTTATGCACAAGCTATTGTTTAATTTCATTTTTTATAAAAGTTGGAAGTGCATCGACAATTTAATTATATGAAGAGTAAGAAAATCCTTGATTTTTTTGTTTTAGAGAATAGTTAAAGGCTCCGGGATTCCCCTAAATTTGACAAAAATAAATGTTTCTATGAGTGACTCAAGGAATTTAAATTAATTTAAGGAAAGTAAATGTGACTGCAAGGAATGTAAAATAGATTCGATATTAAAGACGTTAATATATTTTTTGAAAAATATATGATTAGTTACATATTTATAAACAATTCTAATACACATAGAATAAAAGTGAAGGAATTAAAACTATTCGAATTAAAAAGTTGAAAAAACTGAAGCTGTAACACAAAACAGAATTTCGAACTCGGGACCCTTCGGCTTATCGAGTCAGGTGCTTCTCCCAGTGAGCTATCAGACATCGTTCTCATGTTAAACTTGCGGTCATTTGGACTTCATATTTTAATTGTTTATAAAAAATGCGCATTGGCGCAAAATATTCTACAGAATGTCATCATATATCCTCTAGATTAACTCACTAAAATTTCATTAAAATTCAAGGAGTACACATTTTAAGGTCTTCTTGTGAGTACAAGTCTCTTGTTGTAATCCGTGAAAGTCCCGAAATATATTTGTTATAATATAATCGGTGTTATTCGCTCGCCTGGTTTCCAACAAGAGTCTTTGTCTTGTGCCCGCTATTAATTTCTTCCAAGATTAGCGGGACGACCGCTTCATTATGTGAACGATCGTGGGAAGTATCCCACGGGACTTTGCTCTGAAAAATTGATGCTATCGATTTTGGTCAGACGAAAGGGGTATTGTGAGTGAAATATCACCCGGCTGGTGGTGACTCTTCGTAAACGAACGACCACTTTATCGTCGGTTGCCGCGATAGGCCACGGCGGCACGCAAACTTTCTATCATTGACTGCGTCGCGTCGTTTCTTTCGGATCGCGTGCGTGGATCATCTGAATGCTTTATTCATCCCTTTCAAGTCGATTAGACTATTCTAAAGTTATACTTCCATTTGGCACACGCTCAAAAGGCATACGCGAAGCTTGTTCGCCATGTTTATAGTCAAAGCGAAATCAATCGGTTACTCGTGACCACTTCCTTCGCCACTATGTTGGATACGTAACATACTTTCGCGTTGTTCCAATTTGTGGCATACGATTCTTCCGGCACGGCTGTTCTGGATTACGTTATTTGTTTCCTTATGATAGAACAGCCTGGCATAGACAGATTATACATTGCTGCAAGTCAATCTTGCTTCGAGTGCGCGAACCAAACAAATCACTCGACTTATTCTCGTCAGATCCTCCCACGATATCGACACGTGGCCTCCATTCGCGCCGATATTTACGTGGAACGTCGGATTATGTCGTGCTCTATTTTATTGCAATGCCGCGTTCTTCCTCTCCATCCCTTCGGAAAACGACCAGCCTAATAATCGATGTCGCGTAGCGTGGCACATATTTTTTGACCCTCTCCTGGGTTTACTCTCCATTTGCTAAGGATACGTCGATGCTCGCGCGAAATACTCGAAACCCGCGGGAAATTTACTACTCGGACGGGATCATAAGTATATCGACTTTTAACCTAATCGCCGAGAAATGTCGCGTTGCATTGGTAATCGCGATTGCGGAAGTTGCCAGTCTAGGTTGTAGCGGCATTCGGCTCCCCTAACTTCCGAAAACGTATGGAAATTTCCTCGTTCCCTCGGGCATTTTAAAAATTTCCTTCCCGTCGACGGAAAAACTTGTCGAGCGTAATTTCGACGCGGCCGTAATTTTTATGTCAACCTCTCTCCCGCTTCCGTTCTCGAAGATTCAACTATCGTACAAGATAAGCTGGAAAACTTGGTGGTAATTGGTGTACCGGTGAGTTATCGTTCGCCGCGACGCGCAGCTACATCAATTCTGAAAGCAAATATCCAGTTTCACGACTCGTCGGACCGCATAACACAGAGTCGAGCTTTTGTTACCATTCGTAAAAGTATTCATAGAATGGATAGGGGTGAGTGGGGTAATTACGAACACGGGGTAATTGCGAACACAGCTATTTCAGTCTATTAAAAAAGGAAAATAAATCAAGTCCAACCGCCAATCGACAGGTCCGAACGCGTTCAGTGTCAGGCAATAAGTGGTAGAGAGAAGCGGCACGTACGGTTTAAGGTAAATACACTTTAAACTTTTCGTTACTTTTCATCTAATTTTTTGTGATGTTACTTTGTCATATAGCCATTATAGTGAGAGTGATACATTTCAGATTATAGAAGTAGTTATAAACACGATTCAAACGAGACTTTAGCAGTAACAAATTTTTTGTTGTAAGTTTCTAACCTCAAAAATAAAGCATGTTTTATTTCTGTTACGTCGTGGGGTAATTGCGAACGGATTGGATGGGGCAATTGCGAACGTTCACTATTACCCCAAAACGCGTATCAATATACGTATCAAGTGAGAAATCTTAAACATAAAAGTAGTGATATATAAAAAACAAACGAAATACCAAAGAAGATGGGGGAAGAAGAAGACTATGAATATCATTGTACTTATTGTAATGAAAAGTATGAAGACCCACCTAGTGTTGATTGGATCATGTGCTAGAAATGTGATTTGTGGGCACATGAAAACTGTAGCGATGGTGCAAGCATATCCAGAAGCTTTGTATGCGTGTTTTGTGACGAATAGATACGTTTATTAGCTTGTTTGTGATCACTCCATGCCGTGTTCGTAATTACCCCACCAATAGTCGGGTTATTGCGAACACTAAGGGTTTCGTTTTTTATAATAAGTATATTTTATTTTCAAATTTTATCGATATTGATTACTAGACTGCGGATTTTTATGCAAAATAAAATTTTTACAAGCATAAATAAAGAATCGAAATTTGAGTAATAGTATTTTTAATCTTTTAAATATTTTAACTTGAATTATATTTTTTATATTTTATATATTTTGGCATATATTTACAGTCTATTCGATTTTTTGCATGCTTAGTATTGCCATAAATGCATAAAATCCGCAGTCTATTGATTACTATAAGTTATAAATGAATAGTTAAACTACAATTATAATCAACAAAAAAACTTTTTTTCGTACTCAGCTATTGTTTTATTTGAATTCTTGCTTAGGTGTTCGTAATTACTCCACTCTCCCCTAACTTGCAATCTTTCTAGCGAAACTATCGTCAAATTTTGAAACGTTTCGGGACAGTCGGAAACTCGCTACTCATTTTCTCACTGTAATTAGGAAGTAAATGCTTTTTCTAGAAGATCTAGCGGATCGCGTATTGGGTAGTCCTACAATTAGCGATGTTTTATTTTTCTTCGTACAAATAAAATCGTGTAAACTTGATGACAATTTTGAAATAATCAGAGTCCCATCTATACTTTTGGAGGCACCAGATGCATTATGAATTACTGAAAAATTGTTCAAATTACGATACAATACAATGTTTATCGTTGATGTTGGAAGTTTGAAACTTTAAAGTTGAACATTTGGAGAGGATATGGGAATTTTAAGAATTTTGAAGATTTTAGTTTCGAGATTTGAAGATTTGAGGTTACAGCTTTGAAGAGTTGAAATTAATGATTTGAAGACTTGAAAGATTTCAAGATTTCAAGTTGGAGATTTTAGGATTTTATATTAGAAATTTGAAGATTTCAAGTTTAGATTAGATGTAGAGATTTTTAGAGTTGAAATTGAAAATTTGGAGATTTCAAGTTTGAAGATGTGAATAATTTATGTAAATATTTCAGTATTTCGATTTGCAGATCTAATCATTTTCAGAATTAAGATTCAGAGATTTCAGGGTTTCGAGTTGAAAATCTGAAAACATTAAAGTTGGAAATTTTAAGAGTCGAAGTTAAAGTTGAAAATTTCAAGGTTTCAGAATGTAGATTGTAGATTACTTATAAAATTTCAAATTGCAGATTTAGACATTTTTAGAACTAAAATTCAAGATTTGAGAGTTTGAAGTTGAAGATTTGAGACATTGAGGACGGAGAATTAAAAAGTTTAAATGGGGGAAATGATATATGAACGATTTTGATAAGAATGACCAAACTTACAGTGAAATGCAATGCTTATTGTATTGTAGTATAATTTATGTTACATAGACAACTCCTTAAAATCGACTTCATCGAAAAGAAAGCATCAGATGAAAAATAATAATCACTTGTTTTCTTATATTCTAGCGTAGAATAACGACAGCTCATGTGTTTTATTTTCATGCAAGTTGCTTCTTGCATAACTTTTTCATTGTTTCAACCGGGCATCGTCGAAAATATTTTTGAATTTATTGCCTTGAAAAAGTAAATCTTGCAGTAATATGTATGTATTCGACCTTATTTCGTTTATGTGGAATGTAGAAAATGTGGCCCTATAAAAAAGCGGTTCCAGTTTGTGCCCACCGCGCCTTGTAATAAATGCGGCTCAGGATACAACTATCGTAGATGAAATACGCACGTAGATCCGCGTTTTCGTTCAGGGACCCGCAGGAATTGAAATCGAGCGGTGAAACGCCAGGAATCGCTTGAGACTGATAAGGATCGATCGAGCATTGCGACGGGATGCGAAACGGGGCTTCGCCTGGGCCGCTTGGATCCGCGTTCGAGGGCTGCTTACTGTTACAACGACCCTGTTGCTCATCCTATCCTGCTATTTACTTCCCTGGTCGAAAGCTTTATCTCCGCTTCTAATTAAGAGGATCGACAGTAGCCGATTATACAAGTAATTAGTTGCGCCGATTTCCTGCGACGCGATCAATCGCCTTTGTCGCCCGATACGCGGCGCGGTGTCGTGAGAGGAACAAATTGAAAGCTAATGTAACGCGATCGCAAAGATTTCGCTGCGATGTTCTCTCGTAATTGCAGCGTTTCCCCTTGGGTAAGCGGATCGCGGTATTATGTTAGTCTTCTCATCGACGATTCGGACTTCGGCACCGCTAACAGCTAACGTTCGAAGATCTCCGACGTTTTCCCAGCTCATCTCA
Source organism: Perdita meconis (assembly GCA_030770465.2). Classification (NCBI taxonomy): domain Eukaryota; kingdom Metazoa; phylum Arthropoda; class Insecta; order Hymenoptera; family Andrenidae; genus Perdita; species Perdita meconis. The sequence continues at coordinate 8,758,113 of JASKOS020000007.1, forward strand.
GTCCCAATTCTTCCATCGAGTTTAATACTGAACTAATGTAAGCTGTCTCAGCTTTCGAGCTATCTTTATAGCCTACTCTTGGGATTACTTCCTGCGGGGCACAAAGGCACAACGAGTAAACTTCGGAGACTTACTTAAACTGAATTGTCGAGTAGATTGGATTCGCGTGGAGATCCGTGGTTGGAAGAATCGCGCGACGTAACGCGTAAACAGCAGGAGGTCGGAACTCCGCGTCGCACCGCGCCGCGGTTCGTGGTTCGTTCGTTATCTGCCCGTCACGTTCTACTCGGGCTTCTTGGTTCCTGCGTACTTCCGGCAAAACACATTGTACACGCGACCGTTGCGCGCGGGTGTCGGCCCCGCGACGTTTCTTTTCTCTTCTCGCTCCTCTGCAATATTCATCCAGGTATCTCTTCTTACTTCGCGCGGCAGAATTTCGCTTCGCGGAGCGGCTTTCCTCTCGCGACGGCCTCGCGCCAATTTCCCACAAAAACAACGTTACCTCGTCGCTTCGGATTTCCGACGCGACGGCGAACTCGATACGAACGGCGGCGGTTATCATTGATGCTCGCGGCGCGATGAAGTCTCCCGTCGCGATGGAAATCCGTGGACGATCGGGAACTCGAAGGCGAAATCGAATTACCTCGCTCAACGGCGAATTAAGGATACGTCTTACCAATTTCTTGGAACGCGGCGCGGCCGTGAAGCCGTGGAGCGGACGAATCCGTTCGCGAACGAGTTGAGAACCCGGGAATAAGTTATCGGGGGGAGTTGGAACGGCGTGCAACAACGCGTTGTAAGATAATGCGATTTGGTCGCTGGCTGAGAGGTACCTCGGTCGTGCAACCGTGTAGCCGTGTAGCTGCATCGAGCCGATGACGAGGAGTGCGAGCAAGAGGAGGAGAGAAGGCGAGTTTGCACGCTGCAGCGCGCGGCGCGCGGCGCGACTACACGCGTGCATATGCAAGAGAGCATGATAAACGAGCCGAACCGATATTTCGACGCAACTGTGCTCGTTCCGAGTATACGAGTGTAACCTCAGTTGTAATACGGCCGATCGAGTTTTAAGTAGATGCACGGGACGCGCACGTGCTCCAAAACCGTGTCGACCGATCGCTTACGGTTCGCGAAACTCCGAAACCGCATCGCGCCCTTGTTAATTATCTTCAAACGGAACGCTGGCTCATTTGCATATGCTGTTCTCGCCGACGCGACGCGACGCGGTGTTTCCTCTGCCTCTCCTACCGGAGAAGTTAGATTTGATAGCTGATATAAACGTGTCAACAATTTTTATCGCTTGTTTCTATTAAACTATTCAAAATTCTATTAAACTATTCTATTAAACTATTCCAATTTGAAGTCTTTGAATTTCTAATTTTCAACCTTTAAATTTTTCATTTGAACTATTAAAATCTGTAAAACTTGAAATTGTCTAATATCCAACTTGAGATCTTCAAATCTCCAACTTGAAATTTTTAAATATTCAATTTTACCTCTATAGATTTTTCGGTTTAGACTTTCAAATCTTAATATCTCCAATTTTTCAACTGTAAATATCTTTAATTCGAATATTCAACTTCAAGTGTTTGAATCTCTATCTTCACTTTTGAATTTCCAAAACAATGAGATTTACGATAGACACATATAATAATTTTAGTAATTCCTCAGTAATTTATATGAAAATAATAATAATCCTCGGCAATAACATTTCGAGCAAAAAAATATTGTACGAAATTTTTCCCTCAATTCTTCACGTCGATTAATTTAACATCCTATCCGGTTGAAATACAAGTTTCGCCTCACGCTGTATTTATGTTTGTTGTATTTAATTTCATAAGTATGGTTAAATATCATATGCTATTTAGGGAAAAAGATAGTTCTTTACACAAATAGGCAAGTGATTAATTTATATATTTATTATTGAGAGTTTATAGTCGCATCAACTTCTCTGGTTATTAGCGACTACTTTTGTTACATTAATTTACAACATTTAATTTACACATTATATGAGATTTCTAAGGTTTATGTCGTTGATGAAGGAAAGAACTGCATTTATATGTTTCTTTTCAGTGAGAGCTTCTTTTAGATCCGTAGGTAGTTTATGTTTTGTTCTTGCATGGTTCATTAGTGGGCAGTCTTGAAGAATATGGGTAACTGTGGTGTCAACGTTGCACTGATTACACTTAATTGGGAGATCCTTCGTCATTAGATGCCCGTGTGTTAAATTTGTGTACCCAATTCTTAAGCAAGTTATGATTGTTTGATCCCGTCTATTTAGTTGATCCAGTGGCGTGTCTTCAAAGATATGGTTTCTTACTTTAGTTATTTTTTAGGATGCATGAGCTTTCCCATGATTGTTCCATTTACTAACAGTTTTTCTTAAGTGATTAATTTAATACTTCTAAAATATTCAATTTTCAAACGTTTTTAAAAAGACGGGTCCGTCTTTCCTGAAGTTATCCTTATAGTGAACAGTTAGAAAGTAAAAGTAGAAGTTTTATCGAGAGAAAATAATAACCTTTGAAGTTCCTTTCCAAAGAAGCCAATTACTATTACGTTTTGTATTACGTTTTCGTAACGTCCTCTGCCTCGTTATTACGTTCATTCCGACGTTCGTCTTTTCTTTATACTCGTCTGTCGCAGTCGTAAGCCACCGCGAGTAATTCAGTTTGTAAATAAATGAATTTAATGTCGGTGGAAGAACAAGGTATCCGAGTCGAAAGAGTAGATAACTTCTTTTTCCCAGAGCTCCGTTTTAACGAGAGCGAATATGATTCGTTGCGAACGGTGTCGCGAAGGCGACAATGATTGCAAGCACCTATAGATTCCCTCGCGCCTTCTCTCCCTCCGAAGCTTGAAACAATACCTCGACAATAGGCAATAAAGTAAGTTCGTGTTACGTTGCATCTGATGCAGATACGCGAGATACGGTCTTTGTACTTCGTCTCTTCATATCGCGTCCCGTCGCGTAGCGGCGTATTAAATTCGCTCTTCCCCCTCCAATCACTCGCATCATTTTATTAAATTCCATCGTTCCGAAGACGCGATCAATTCGAATCCTTTGTAACATTATCTGCTGGACATACACGAACACACGAGAAGATTTCTTCGCGGTTTTCATCCATCGCGTTTCAAGTTTGCAGACAACATTGCGTATTAGTGGCGAATGCTGATGATTGATTTAAACCGTTACGATTTTCTCGACAAACTTCTTATAATATGGTGTTCGTGGAAAATAAGAAAATATTTGCTACGGAGAATATACATGAAAATACACCGCAATCGTACAAAATAAGAATTTTTATACACAACAATAATTACCATTTTAGTGTTTTCTGTACAGTAAATAAATTCAAAACTCTAATAGCAAAAAAGGTATTTTATACGAAAATTAAACTCTAATGAAATTTATTAAATAGTAACGATGCAAGATCTAATTAAATCGAACAGATAAATGGAAAAAAATTATAGTGTAACTATAGCTGCTGCTATTCAAACTTAGTATTCAATACAACTGGACTTCGATTCAAGAATAAAACTTTAATCCTGCATATTTCGAACACTTTTTTCTTCCTTCGCAATCTTTCTTTTTCGGTTCTTTCTCTTTCCTTCCGCCGTTTTTGTCGTTTCTCCCTAGTCTCTGCGTTCTCTGTTTTCTTCGCGGATTCGCAGATCGCGCGTTGCTTTCTTCTTCAGATTTTTCGAGAAAGCGGCGTCCTCGCCTCCCGTCGCACGTCGCTCACGTTTCGACCCACCGAACGGAATAACGGCGAATTACAAAGTTCGTTTGTTCTGTCGACGCGAGGCGGTGCGGCGCGGTCGCAACCTTCGAGATATTTATTCCGCTTGGGTGCCTGACGCCGCTCCACGCGCGACAGTCCCCCGCGAGGAAAATCCTGCTTCCCGCGACCTAGCTCCCTCCTCAAATCTGATTTTCGAGTAGCAGCACGTCCTCGTTTAGGCTGTCTTTTTCACTCTTTTTGCTACTACCCCTGTTTACGACCACGAATTCGGCAACGACTGTCGCGCCACGCGCCCGCGGACGCTTGTTGCATTGTAGAAGGTAGAATAACGACTCCGCATCTTGCGATCAGACATTTTTTTATATACAATGGCTTTTACATCGGGTGTTTCGTTTCATATTTTTTATTTTCTGTTCATTTTTATCCTCTCAATTTTTTTACGATATCATTAGAAAATTTGCATTTCTTCAACGTTTACCAATTACATAAGATTCTTTAGTTTTATTTCATTGCTTCTTTGATCAAATGAATCACGTTTTCCACTGCAAATCACACAATCGTAAGCAAACATCCTACTTAATTGGAATGCTTAATGAATTTTTTACTCTTGCTCGGCGTGGTTTCTTTATATGCAAATTTCCTACCTCGACCTGTTCGATCGACGCTTATTCACGGTAACTGCTCAGAATAAGAGCTTAATTAAATTTGTCGCTGCTGTACACTCGCGGTTTATAATAGGGCAACTGTGCCTTATTTCGGCCCCTACCCAATAGTCAGCCTCCCTCCCTGAAAATAAATTACTTAGAATAAGAAACCAGCAACAAAATTTTAAACAATCAACTCACTATTATCATCAGCCTCCCCCCTCCTTCCAATGTGTACCCCTAACCTTTGAAAATATTAGCTATAGTAAACTTCGTTGCGGAAGTAATTGGATTGTTGACGACTGGTGCGAAAATTTTAATTATTTTAGTACTGTAAACGGCACATCGAAATAGTGTATATTATCGATAATAAATACAAAGTTTTGTGCATTTTATCATTTTGTATACGCAATCAGTAACATTCAAATAAGTTGTTTGTGTGGTCATCATACATACATATTTTCATATAATGTTATGTAAAAAATTATGTACTGGGTATATGCTTGTTATTGGTAACTTACTATTCCCCCCTTCCCCCTCCTGCTTCTAATCTAAGGTTTTTTGCATTTTTATTGTTGCAGATATTAAAATTTTATTGCTTTTCTTACTGGGAAGATTCATCCATTACATAAATTTTATTACAAAAAAAACTTTGTTATGGAGATTGATTTTTTCCATGTTTCTATAATTCAATTAACTGGAGGCGTCGGTGCAAATTGGCAGCCAACAGCCTCGCGGTTATAAAAATTATGTACTGGGTATGTCTTGATAGCCATACCCCGCCAGCACGACAATCGCGTCGTACTAACGCGCTATTAAAGTAGCGAGCACCCTTTTTAAACAAAGTGGTCTTGTCACGGGTCTTAAATCGCATGCCGGGTGTATTAACGAATGCGAGAATCGTTGCAACCATCGAGCCATCTGTTGGCGTATCGATGAACTAAAATATCGAGATTACGAGGAAAGCGGAAACGCGCAATTTTTCGATCGATTTAAAGGAGGACATATCAAAATATAATGCATTCACATTTTGCGGAAAACAATATCGTAAAAATTATTCGCGCGCCTATACTGGATCGCGCTCGATAAGATTAATCGATTAATTAATATCGAGGACGTCGTCGTTGATAATTTCATTTACGGTCCGGCTTTCAATCACGCCGACGAATTGGGAAAATTTCGAGGCGAGCATGATATCGGATTAGATGAGAGATATCGTTCGTTATTAGCTACACGAAAGGATATTGTAATCGGGTTAATTAAAACTTGAATAAAGATATTCCGTGGCTGCGGGAGGACGGGAGGACTTTGCCATACGGAGGTGGTCCAAAGTCCACAGTCTTCGTGAAACCCACACAAACGGTTCGATAATTAAAAAGAAAACCAATCTTCGTCGCGAATTAATCGCACGATTTTTTCTCTGGCCGTTATTCTCTTTGTTTTTCGTTTCGTTCGACGCTAGACGTGCGGTTATGCATGAAACACTAACGTAACGTTATCATCGTTTTCTGCACCCACTTTAAAATATTTTCATCCTGCAGTGGCGGATCCAGGGGGGGGGCGATAGGGGCGATCGCCCCCCCAAGAGTAATAAAATATAAAAATATTTCCTCACATTCCGAAAAACTTATTACGTATATACTGAATGTGTTACATGATTTGTATTCGAGATTTTTCTGCTTAGCGTGCTCACTAATGCGCTAGTGCATAGAAGTTTTTAAAATATTTTCAGAATATTGCCTGGTAAAAATTCGCCAACGTAGAGCAGAATTTGTATTATGAAGTACCGTAATCGCATTAATTGTAATATCTTTTATATCTGTTTTTCTGATAAAATAAAGTCTTTAATCACAATTATATAACACGTAATTATTCTAATTGCTTATCAAGGTTGAAAAGACGGTTAAAAAATAGACTTTTTTACTTTTATACATTTCGCCCCCCCCAAGAAAGGCTCCTGGATCCGCCACTGTCATCCTGTAAAAAATGTTATTAAATTAGTATTGTATCGAAATATTCGATGACCAAAGAATGGAAAGATTTTAAACAGTTTGAACGAATTTGAAATTTGAATGACGATAACCGTAGCTACGACTATTTGGGTTTTGATTTCTCGAAGAAGATCGTGCAAGTAAACATCTACATATTTAAATTTATTCGGCAAACGACTGCAAAGAATGCAAGACGTTGAAAATCGTGAAGACGTAGCAAGAGAACCTTGTCGGGTATTAAATCGTGGTTCGTGACTGTAGGGTAAATTTACAGAGGTGTCGACTAAACCGCAGCGAAAGTACATCTAAATAGTTTTGCAATTAACAGCACCGTCTTCCGTCGCGCTTCGCCTTTTTGGCGTTTTGCAATCTTGACCGTTCGTTGTTTCGAATTGCAACGAAACCATCTGTTTTCAAAGATCGCTTTTTTAAAATAAATATCCGGCAAAGTTTTAGTTGGGGAAGCTGAGGCTAGTCGACTGAAAAAGTTAGTTGACTAATGCTTTTTAATTACTGTATTATGGCGTAATTAACGCTTCTATTCGCAGTATTGAAACATGTAAATGACTAGTTTAATGTGTAATGCGTTTTCATAACTCACGTCTCAATACTCACGTTTTATATTAGTAAGAACAAAAAATTTAATAACATATGTGTATTGAGTAAATATTTTTATATCGATGATTTATGAATTTTCGTTCTTTAATTATTGATTGATATTTTTTTATGAATATCTTGTGAAAGTGCGTTATGTTGACTGTAGTTTACAGTACTGCATAATATCCAACGCGTGCAGCTAAGTTTCTTCGTACAATACTTAAGATATGAAAAATGTCGTGCGGTGTTACTTGACTAATGTGGAATAATTTTTAGATATCCTCGTCCGATCGCTTTAGTTTTTAAATATGTTTTAGAGAACCGATAAGCCCCGACCATCTGTGATCATTCAGTGGCGGATCCAGGGGGGGGGCGATAGGGGCGATCGCCCCCCCCAAGAGTAATAAAATATAAAAATATTTCCTCACATTCCGAAAAACTTATTACGTATATACTAAATGTGTTACATGATTTCTATTCGAGATTTTTCTGCTTAGCGTGCTCACTAGTGCGCTAGTGCATAGAAGTTTTTAAAATATTTTCAGAATATTGCCTGGTAAAAATTCGCCAACGTAGAGCAGAATTTGTATTATGAAGTATCGTAATCGCATTAATTGTAATATCTTTTATATCTGTTTTTCTGATAAAATAAAGTCTTTAATCACAATTATATAACACGTAATTATTCTAATTGCTTATCAAGGTTGAAAAGACGGTTAAAAAATAAACTTTTTTACTTTTATACATTTCGCCCCCCCCCAAGAAAGGCTCCTGGATCCGCCACTGTGATCATTACGATTTCATATCAGCGACGTTGTCTGATTTATTTATATTTGTGAAAAACATCGTAGTATGCAAAATCGCAGCGACTTTTTGTCGGGGCTAAATAAAAAATACGCGTTTTTCTTTTATTGAACCGTTTCTATGTTTAGGGGATGAAACCACTTCTCGAACTGCATCAAGTCTGAATAACAGTGACTTGGATGATTACTAAACTGCGGATGTTTATGCAAATGAATATTTTTGTAGAATGCAGAGAGAGAAATGAACCCTACACAGGAATATTTTACGTAATTAGAAAAAAATAACATTTCTTATATTTAATATGTTTTGCATATATTTTTTTAAGCATATGCAAAAGTATATAGTATATGTCATTATAATGCATTAACGGAATATTCAAACTAGTTCGCTGAAAATGAAATCAAAATCTCAATAAATTCAGTGTATTCATTCATATACAAATAAGTCTCAATAAATTCAGTGTATAAATTCATATACACAATAATGTACAATGTTATACCGTACATTATAATTCTCCAGGAAGTTTCAACAAACACTGTTCTTGAGTCGACAAAATCGCGATAATCTTTTCATGTATATTCACTGCAATTTAAAACAGCGAACTCGTGGCAGCAGTGTGATAATATGTAGTACTTTAAACTTGTTATGTAAACAAAAAATAAGATACCCAAATCAAGAAAAAGTCGCCACACTGTTCACTGTAAAGTACTATGTGAAAAATAAACTGTTTGTGATAGAAAATTTAAATTCGTGCAGCATTTAAATACTCCCAGTCAGGGTCTTATACAGGAATTTATATAGAGCCCTAGAATTTAACTAGACTTATTATAACATAATGGGAAAAAGAGAAAAAGGAACATACAAGCAAAACAGAAGTATTCTTGGACGTAGCGTTTGGCATAAAGTAGAAAAGATTTTTTTGCGACTAAAGTGTTCCTGTCTTTGGCGATTGGCGCCCCTGGCAATTGAAATTATAACCATATTCAATAACAAATTGTTTTCCTATTCTTCCCTATAAATCATCAGCGTGCAGATTGACAGCAGATTGTCAGCAGACGTAACGGAACCTGTCTGCAGATCCATAGTTATTTGTTTCCACATTAGGCTGCCATTTTGCAAACAGGGCCTGTAATATCAGATCGGGAAGCAGGTTGGCCTTAGAAACCGAGCAGATCATGTCGTCAAATCTGTTAGCAGTATTTGCTCGAATTCTGCTGTCAATCTGCTACAAGGCCAGCAGCAGATCTGCGATCTGGTTATCTCATTGCAATTTATGACAGTAAAAGAAAGGATGAAGTATAACGTTTGTATATTCGTACATAAAATGGTAAACGAGGAGTGTCCAAGTTACCTCAGAAGTGCAATCGAGATAGTAAAAGCGGAAGGGGAAATGGAAACAAGACAAACGGGAACAATACGAATGAGAAGATGTAAAACAAATGAAGAACAGAAAATGTTATTGCATGACGGGTTTAAAATGTACAATTCGCTATCGGCAGAAGTAAGAATGGAATGTTGCGCAACACATGCGAGGCAGAGATGAAATGAGAAGTGTGAAATGAATGTACGCGTAGCTAATGTGGCTAATAAGCATCAATCAATCAATCAATCTACTCGATGTCTGTCATTAGTCTAGCAACAGCCTCGCATATAACAAATCCTGCATCAAATCTGCAGCCAATCTGACAGCAAATATTGACGACAAATACTATCAACAAGATTATTGCTTATTTTCAAAATACTTATTACATATTTTATATATTTCTTACATATGTTGTTATATTTCTTCATATGTTCAGATATTATATTATTATATTTTACATATGTTATTTGCATATTTCAACATATTTTGACAGCATAAACATCCGCAATCTAATTAACTTTAATTAATTTTGTCTACAAACCATCATATGATTCGTTATAGTAAACATCCAAAGGAAATATTAATTTTTCATTAGTATCGTTATTTCTTTTCTTGAGCACTGATCAATGATAAACGTCAAATCGACTAACGCCACGATCGAAACTTATTACATACAACGTAGGTACACGATTTTTAAAATTAAGTCTACATATCTAAAGAAATGTGTAAACTTTTGGTATACAAATGATTTATGTAAAAATAATGACTAATGTTAAAAGCCCCGGTTTCCTTCACCACCGAACAAGCGAAAGTACGCAAAGTACTGGTAATCGTCAGAAGAGGATTTACATATGTACAGGCTAAGCAGGCTGCAGCCTAGGGCGTCAAATTTCGCGCGAAAGAAATTACAAAAAAGATAGTAAAATCTTTTTGTCTGTAACTTTTTATTTGTTTGTCAACAATAATTAGTCTACGGTTACAGTGGACGCGTTCTACGACGAATATTTTTCAGCTGTTTCATTGCCAGACACGCATCCAATATAACCGCAGCCTTAAGGTATGATTTGCCACCTGTTTGCGTATTTGCTTACGTAAGTAAAATAGAAAAGGGTTAGCAAACGGTTGTTAGCCTAGGGGCGCCAACTCTCTAAACCCGCCCCTGGTAATTGTGTTTTCGTTAGGTAAATTGATACGTTGCGAGTGCGCGAAAACAAATTGCAAAAAATACGTTTCAGATACGGCGCAAGCTTTCCCCTTGTTTGCGTCGCGTTCTTTCAATTAGTCTCGCGTGCGAAAAAGAAGTTAATCAAGAGCCGGTGGCACGCGCCGCGATTATTTATCTTACCTGAAGATATGGCACTGCTTTGCACGGAGTCAAACCTAGAAACCAGGTCTCCGTGATGTCCCAGAGCACGGTGAACGGAAGGCAAAGCAAAAGAACCAGGAAGTCCGCCACAGCCAGATTCACGATAAAGTAATTCGTGACGGTTCTCATCGTATGGTTCCTGTACACCGCGATGCAGACCAGCGCGTTCCCGACCAGACCCACGACAAAGATAATACTGTGGGACGCAATCAGCGCCCACTCCCAAAATTTTGGGAATACGTAGTCGATCATAACATTCATGTAATCGTCGTCCGGAAGGCATAATTTGTTGGTGCAGTTGGTCACGTTGCAACCTAACGGCAAGTCATCCGTGTATTCCATGGACGAATCGGCCAAATAATAGTCCGTAGCGTCGACCAGCGTGGACATCACCGATGCCACCCAACCGATGATCACGGATCTGACGTGACACATTTTTCCTGCCTTTTTTTTTTATATCTTCTGCCACGAAACTCGTTCAGCTATGCGCTTCTCAGAGAGCCTCATAGCTCTTCATTTCCATTCCGACTATCCGCGAGCGACTTTCATGCATCTCCAAGGAACCTTTTGCATATAGTTCTCGCCGGAGTTATCGTTTAACGTTCAAACAAGGGACAACGATTATTCGAACGGCAAAGCTGATGGTCTATGCTTGTTTACAGCTCTCTTCGTTGTTTTTCGACGACGATGTTTACTTTGCTCCAATTTTCATCGCGTTCAACACGATTTTCCTAGCATCTCTTCATCTTCGATAGCGCGATAAACGATCGGAAGCCATCGCGAACGACGGTTTATATCCAATTGGCCGAGCTGTTGAAACGATCGATTCGATGGCTTCTTTTACAGGTGATTCGCGCCTAGAAATTTCGTTTTCCTTTTCGGATTGGTGACGCGCGTCACCAGCAAAGTCCAGAGAAAGAAAAAGAAAACGATTCAACTTCGGGAAAAGTTTCAACGGACGCAACGTGTTACGATTTATCGAGCGATATCGTGGCTTTCTTTTTCGGCAAACGCTCGGACGGTACGAACGTGGATAAAAAAATTATTCACGATCTTGCCTTTCACTCATTGGGAGTTGATCCTTTTTTTAGTGGTCTTTGGATACATGCAGAAATTTACCGCGCGATCGATACACCAGAAAATTGTGTTCCTTCTGTCGTGAGAAAAAGTCTGTGCCTGTGTCTCTACGAAGTCCGAGGAAAATCGAAAGTAACTCTTATCTAGCCGAAGAAACTTTCATCCATACGGTTCGCTTTTCTTTACGAACAATTTTATTCTCGTCCCTTCTTCTCCCTCTGCTTTCAAACTCGACCGAGCAACTTGAAGAGGGAACTCGATTGTAGGAACGCAATAAAATAGTCGGGAACCGGTAAAACCAATTTCACCAAACAAGTTAATATTAGAAACGAACGACGAACTACGCGAGTTTATTTTTGAGTGGTCGCGGAAGAAGGAGAAACGGAATCGCACCCTGAAAATTGAACACGTTGTCGAACGCTAAATTTCGTCGCACGAATATATCGATCGGACGATTTATTGTCGTGGAACCAGTAAAACCGAGGATTTTGCCGATGGAAATAGAAAGTAACTGTCTAAATTGCGTTTGCCCTCGAGAATAGCGAATATTGCAGTTCAACTTAACAGCGTGCCTCTCGGGATTTATAATCCAATTGAAATTTTAATTGTACTCAGTCGGAAGTTGCCTTAGCGTCGCGACGCGGTGCGACGCGGACGCGATACAGGAGAGTTTATAGAACCGACAACCGACTCGTAACGCAATTACACCGCGTCTATTAATTGATAGTATCCTCGTTCCACTCTGAAAAGTCTTTAACCGACGTTGATGAACTTCGCGTATGCTTCACCGCATTCCACTTCCGTGACCAGTCAAACGATCCCGTTCAACGATTCTTTCGAACGAACTTTTCATCTCTCGTTTTCGTTTATCTTTGATCGGTTTCATGAAAAAAAAAAACCACCGATCATCCAATTAATCTTGCGCGTTTCCAACGCGTCGCAGCTCGCAGAGACAACCGGTGCGGTGGTTCGATTAATCAAAAAGATGTCACAACCGTTGCCACTTGGGGTTTTATGGTTTGAGCTTGGTCCTCGGTGTTTGCCAAGTGAAAATAGTGCGAATCGCCGATTGCTGCGCTAAATCGAACCCGTCTCTTCCCAGATCTGGGTCTCGTTTCCCTTTTCGCGGAAAATTATTACTCGTCGACGATTTATGGTTTCGATTTACGCTCGATTCGAGCGTCGAGTGTAGGGAGTAGGCAGAAATATTTCTAACGTTTACGAACACGACGCTCCCGATATTCCTATTCGTTTTGGCGGGGGCGTATCGTAAATCTGTCGGTTTTTGTGTCAGCTCTTGTGACAAGTGTCACAGAAAATTCAATTTACCGGAAGAAAAAGTTTAGCGCGTCTCCTCGCGATCTTTTCCACGAGGTATCGTCGTTTCCGGACGACGAGCAAGCGAGCAGCCGTGCACCTAGCAGAAATTTCAAAGGAAACGCGATTTCTTTTCAGTTTAAAGTCATTTTTCTTCAGTCTCTCGTAGAAGAACATTAACGGGTTTTCTTGCTACGGCTGATAACGGAGAGCAGCGGCATCGCGTGCACGAGTGTCATTGAATGCCTAACTAGATGATCATAACTTCGTGATGAAAGGAGCGTTTACGACCCTCGCCTAATGGTCAGGATTAATCCAGTTGCTTTTAACCGACGAAAGTTTTCCTCCTGTCTTATCGCTTCCTACACGCACCACTCTGCATCCGAGATCCGTCCGAATCGCTGCCACCCCTTCCTCGTTTTCAAATTCATCACATCTTCGTTATCGTAATTCGTGCAAACGTTTCTTTTTGTTCCAACTCCGTTCACAAAATTCTCCTTCCTCGCGAAAATAGAGCACCGTTGTCAAATGAAAAACGCGAATCACGATCAGATAACGAAACACCTTGTGGTTCGAAAGGCACTGTTCGAAATAAAAAAGAAAAAAAATGATTTCTCGTATCCGAAGCTACGCGCGTAGCGACGTCGACGGAACGCGAAGGGTCCTGGTCCGGGAAAGGGATGTGAACGCGGCGACGGACTCTGCGAAACTGAGGTATGTACGTCGTTTTAACGAGCGGCGTAGGTGCAACAACACGCTTACGTCGGCCACCGAGCAACGCCTTCGTACAAACTTCCTTCCACTTTCACCATTTTCGATCTTCTTTCGCTTCGTCTTCTTAGCTTTCTAACCCTTACTACAGGCTGAAAAGAAGAAGATCCTTCGCTTCGATGAATCTGTTCGTTCATCCACGTGACGTGAGTTGTTTCGTCAGCATTCTCTGAAAGTTCACATTTTTCTTGTGCTAGAAACATTGCTTTGTATACAGTTTTCAATGTGGCGCTTCTAGCGTTTTTGTTGTTTTTTTTTTTTACGTCATAATTACGAAGTTTAGGCGACCCATGTACGCAGGACTACGCGGTTCTGTCAATACATTCCGTTACTGGGACAGAATTAAATTCCAGTCCCCTTTTTTTTTACGAGCTTATCGCGTGTTAACGACAGGAAGACACGCTTCTTGGAAAGATTTTGGCTGTTTTCCCCGCAGAAACACAATTTTGATCGAACGAAAATCGATAAGACGGTGTCTGATGTTCACACGAGCGTCGAAATGACTTCTGTCGATCTCCGTTTCTATGTCCGTCGTAGTATAAGCGACGGACGACATTTTGACGCTCGTGTAAACCCTAGGCTAAATCGAGAACAGCTTCTGTTGTCTGTAATAGACTCGCGACGTAGAAAATGTTAGCAGAATTTTCATGAGTTTGATCGATAGAAAATTCTAAGCTCGTTCTTCTGTCGACTGACATAGCCGTTTCCGGCTACCGAAATCCTTCGAAAATAAAAGATTTCCGAGAGGAAGTATTAAATTCCGAACGGGAAATACCTTTCAGTAATCTTGCGGTTTTCTCTAGCGTCTCTTCGTGACGATAGAAATTCTGGGGTTTCAGGGGCGCGGAGATTTTACCCGCTTCCGATTCCTCCTCTGTCCGTTCGATCTCGCCATCATTTATCATCCGCGCCTTCGATAAATCGCTTTTAGAGTCAGCTTCTTGTCACCTTCACGTGTTTATCTTGTCAACGGCAGTTCACAAAAACGCTATGATTTATTTCTGTACAGCCTTTGACCGGCCCATACGAATGAATGTTTTCCAATGTTAATTATACAAGCCGTCTTTTTTGCTCTACCGACCCGGGGTACCGCGCATGTTCACCTTACGCTTATGTAACTAACGCTTTTCAAAACGATGGCGAGGCCCTCTTTTGTTGGGTACGTTGCCATCGCGTTAGAGAACGAAATCAGGGTTTATACAAAAATTGACTTCCAAAAAACCGGTTTTCGAATAAAAACAGTAGTTCAGTTTATTTATAATATTTATGTAATTACAAAAATATAACAAAATAAAGAAACTACAATAACTAAAATCCGTAGAAAATGTAGATTATAAATTTTTATTTCGTTTAGCATAGTTTTTCAGAAAATATGATTTCAAAAAACATAAAATGTCCACTAAACTGCTATTCAAACTTGTTCTTATTTTGGATATAATTTAAAATTGTTTGAAATAGAAAATACTCTCTCATTAGTTACTAATTTTTTTTTTTTTTTTTTTTTTTTTCTTTATCGGTTGGACATTGAAATAGATCCAACAGATATAAAAGTCCAAATATTCGGATGTTCGGATCGGGGCCGAATCTGACCATTTGCGCGGCTGTGATGTTGCGTCTGATCATAAAACCAGACCCTTTTTGAGTGTCTGCAGTAGAGATTGCTCGTTTCTGTACGGGATATTCGCTATGCGCGTCTTTGC
Source organism: Perdita meconis (assembly GCA_030770465.2). Classification (NCBI taxonomy): domain Eukaryota; kingdom Metazoa; phylum Arthropoda; class Insecta; order Hymenoptera; family Andrenidae; genus Perdita; species Perdita meconis. The sequence continues at coordinate 8,773,486 of JASKOS020000007.1, forward strand.
GATGTTGCACGTGTTTCCAAGCACCTTTAGAGGATATATAAAAAGTGGTTTCAGAGTTCCGAAACGGAAATTTTGACGTCGAGAACGTGAAACGTCCAGAACAACTAAACAAAAATTGGGAGACAATGAATTGAAACAGCTGTTGACCGGAAATCCATGCCAAACCCAAGCAGAACTCGATGTTGCACATGTTTCCACGCGCCTTTAAGATACAGCATCTTCCTTTAATGCTTCGCAAATCATTAGACTGTGGATGTTTATGCAAATTCATATTATGAAAGACATATAAAAAGGAAACCAGTTTAAACAAAAGTGTCTTCTGCCTTCTATATATTATAAAATGTATTCTATTTTCAATGTTTTATGTACTTTTATATCTATATGCACATTCTTATGCATTTTGGCATATTTAAAATCGCCATAAATGAATGAACATCCGCAGTCTACAAATCATTTGTTTAGCTTTGGAGGTATCTTTTTTATTGAAATACGAAAAGGAAACAGTGCCTAATGTGCTACTTATTGGACGTTATCTTCTTTGGAGAATTTTTTGAAGCTATGTCCATTTCATATTCTGTTTTTATAATATTCTATTATGTTCAAAGAGTAGGTATAATAAGAGGCGACACTCCAAGTGTCTCTTTAAATTGGCTGTGTCATTTCGTCTCTTTCTAAGAATGAAATTACCGATCAAAACACCCTACGGACATTTAAATTGGCTGTGTCATTTTGTCTTTCTCTAAAAGTGGTTTTCTTTTCGAGTGTCGCCTCTTGTTATATCTACTCTTTGTTATGTTTGCATTATATTATAGCTCCAAACTTGACGGGAAAAAGTTTCCGTTGAAATGAGTGTTACAGTTGATTGAATGTTAGGACCGAGAATTAATTTGTACACTTACAGTAGTAATAGCGTAAATTTTTTTTAAAAAGTCATTACTGTGAATCATTTAATGTTATTAGAAATATATTTTGCGCGACAGTTTTATTATATATTATTCCTTTTTATTTACTTTCCCTTTTGTACAAAATTAATTATACTTTTATTACCACTTCTGTAATCAACTTTGTATACTAATGGGGCTAATATTACGAATTTATCAAAAAACCCAGTTTTTAAAAACCGGCAAACCTTAAATGCAATAATTTGTGTATCGTATTGGAAGCTGTTCAACGCTTCTATTATACCAACTAGACTTCTTTGGTTGTTCGATTGAATCTTTTACGAATCAATGTAAATATATAACAGCGAATCTTAATGTTATTATTCTAAGTGTATCAAAGGGGGCCACCCCGTTAATAAATAAATAAATAAATGAATACTTTCTTATTTGTCGGTTGATAGAAACGACGCCTTAATAACCCTCGTGCCAAAAGAGTAAATACGATATTACTTTATACGATGGTACAATTTCTACGAACAAAGTTAATTAATTCGTTGATCCGATGAATAGGTAATTACGCCACTGCCTTATATTCCGCGTTGCTGCTCCTAAAAGCGTAGGGAAGTATGCAATTTAATGAGGAAAGCCTTCTATCCCGACCGGACCTTAAAAAGAAGGAAAAGTAAATAGTAATGCCGTTAGCGAACGAAAATTCGCGATGCAGGATCTAAGAATAATTCGTTCAAATTTTCGCAGCTTGAATTAGGTGACCGCGCATTCGAACGACGTTCGTTCGAAAGCAACACTTTATTCTGGTTCTGATTCCGCACGTCCGAGAACGAAATAAATGCAAACGAAGAGAACGATCGATTTTCGCTTCTCCGCACAAGTAGTCACGATGTTTTAGATCGTTATACGGTCACGACGTGTCGCAGAAAAGTCCACGCGTGTCTATGATTAATGAGATCAAAGCAAACGTTTGCCGTCTAATGTGTGCCTACTTTGCGCGAATATAGGACGACCTACGAGCATCGCTACAAACTGAAACTAATATTTTCTTTTGACACAATTGTTATCGCTTCGACCAGCTTCTATCATAATTGCCTTTTCCAGAAACGGAAAAGAAAAAATATGCGCTTTCGACAGAACAAACAACTTTCGTTTTTGAGCACAGAATTTTTTTTTTCTGGCATGATCGATAAAAATTGGTTCGTAGGACAATTCCTGCGTGTTAGATAAAAATATTTTTCTCTGTATAATTGGTTATTCGAATCCGAGAATAAAAATGCTTAAGGTTCGGCGTCTTGAATATTGCGATGAAGGAAGGTTGGTATAGCTACTAAACTCAAATATAGGTCACAGCGCAATTGGAGCGGTTGTTTCCTAAAAGGACTGTGAAGTTTCTTTTACGAGAGCTTTGGGTGAAGCTAAATTTACTGGATCTCGACAATTCGCTTGCTTAGCACGTAATGTTATGAGTAAATTACGTTTATCCTTTTCTGTTTTCACCCAATTGAGAAGGAAACATTCGTTATGAAACAATTTACGAATTTCGAATCTGTGTTTTGTAATAATTGTAGATTGTTATAAAATAATTTTAACATTAAAACTAAACAGTAGCGACATCTACAGTTTGTACCTTCTAAGTGCAATTTATCTTCTGCAAAAACCGAGAGAATGTACTGACACGTTTGTGTTATTAAAAACAGGGTGAAAGGGTTAAAAAAAATTGATTTATTCTTGACAAAGATATCGTATAAAATTAATGTTCCTTTATTGCTAGAGAATATTCTTATTTTTACAATGGAAGATGTTGCTAGTTATCACAGCTTTAACAGTATTTCAGGTGCTAAAACGTTAACTACACGATTAGCGTGAGCTTGGATAGAAACTAATCAACGCATTTCTAATACTTTTGTCGCGACTTTTCATATTTTCCATATACCCATCCTATTCAGATTATCCTATGCATTTTGAATAGCTAGAAAAATATTTTGAGAGAATTTTCGAGTAAATTTTTTCTATTAATTATGCTACAAGAACACGTATTAATATTTAACTATATCCGTATATTTCTTTTAAATGCTTGAGATCTTTCTTTTCTGTCGTATTAATTTCAACAATCGATTTTATATACGTGACGAGGCACTTGATAATCATTTAAATTATAGCAATATTTTAAGTACGTATTTACAAATAACTTGAACGATGTTGCTCGTGTGATAGCAATACAATCTTTTTACAATCATTTCGGTGTTAATCACAACAGGAAGATATGCAATAGAAGTTCGAAAATACATAAATACTATAAATTTTTCAACTTCATCTTAATACCCTTTTGTGTACTTTAGTAATATTATGATCATTCAACGATACTAAGAGTGGCCTCAATGTCAGTCAACCAACAGTTCTTGAGTCTCTTCTCCTTTAAGGTTATCTCGAACGAGCACAAAGATACTGATGGAAATAAATAAAATACCAATAGCGCCAATTCCGTAGCAAGTTACGCTACCTAAAGATTTTGCTATAATGACTAGTTTGATTTTGCTAGCATAATCGGGAGTCAAATAAGCTTGTTGCGCAAACCACAGCATCGGTACAAATGTTCTTTTCACGTGTCTGAACATTCTAAACAAAATGTTATTGCACATATTAATTATACGAATTTAAAATACATTCGATGATATTCTGCATGATTAGAACTTACGACATAGCATGGTCCGGTTCAACCAACAAATTCAATTGCAACTGAGCGTTCACTTTTAACGGGACACCCGTTTTCTACAAACATTAAAACAATTAGTAATATTTATGTATATAATTATATAATATAGATCAGTGTTTATATTGCATTAAGGGGACTAGGCAGTCAAAAAAACCGATTATTTTTCTTTACATTTTCTAAAAGTGCTATTCTTCCCGAATAAAATGCTGTTTGGTTTACGCGGAAATTCCCAAATTAAGCATTTGACAGTCGAAAAGGTTGAGCGCGCTATAAAACGTTCCTGCGCGCACGCAGGTAAATGAGAGGCCTCGAACGGGATAAAGATTCCCCCTATTGAAAAAGAGAGCCGAATAAACAGAACAATTGCCGAACAGCAACAGGCTGACATCGAGAAAGCTTTAGAGACATCTTATTACTCAGCTGGAAATTTTTAAGCGAGGTATGCAGTAATCATACCCAAAAGTCTTTCAAAACTTTAAACGCATTTTTCTTGAAATCATACTTTCTCTTCGTTTTGCAGTGATTGCGAAAAAACGGAGGTTCCGATTGATCTCAAAAAAATTGGGCAAACGTAAAACATATGTAATTTCGGACGAAACTTCAAAGCAACTTCATAAAAACTCTTATTTTGAAAAAAAAATAGCCAAATTTTTTTATGAATAATCACGCTTCTGCAGTTTTATGGCCGCCATTTATATAATTAAAAATTTTGTTTTGCCAGAGGTTCCGTTCGAAATGGGGGCCCTTACGGTGAGAATGCAAAAAGAATCGTCAAGGAAAAAAAATTGTTTGCAACCAGGATCACTGCAAAACGACAGTAGCATTAATAAAATAACTTATACTTTGGACAATAATAACACAGTTATTTACATGTATATATTATCAACAAAATTTTTTTCTTACTCATTAAAGCACCGTCAAACATTGTGCAAAAGTACAAGTCTCAATTTCAATTCATATTTTTATAATAAATTATCAAAAAATGCTAAACTTTAACCCAATTTGATTGCCTAGTCCCCTTAAGCATTTTGTGATACCTACCGGTTCTAGAGATATCGAGAATTCGTGTTTCGTTTTGTTCGGTTTCATTCCATCGATATTTTCTCTGTAGCTTTCGTCAGCTAAGTAGAAGTGTGGCAAACTAATGAAAGCCGGCGCTCCCCATTTGCACGTTGAAATGTTCAATGCTCCAGAAGGTATGCAGTCTACGTTCTGGCAGAAACATTTTCGCGACGGTACCCTCGTTCCGTTATCAAATATCGTATCGTTGGCAATGTACGTAACGCCTGACAGTCCTTCGTGTTCCATCACGTCCCCGGCATCATGCACCGTCATACTCCTTTTAAAACAAACGCGAGAAAATTTATAGTACCTTTCGACCTTCTATACTTTCAAATAAAAGTTTGGCTTACGAGCAAATATCAGACACAAAGAAAGAAACAGATTCGTTATTGCGTAAAGGTGGCCATAAGTCACCGTTAGTTCCTTTCACTGCACCGCATTCTCCCGAATACGAACTAACTTTATCATTGTAATTCCATTGCCTAAGCTCTCCTAAAGTAGCAATGTTCCTTGCACCTGTATCCATATTAAATATTCCATCGTAGGTTGCCGAACCATTTCTCTGAAGACAAGAAAGACTATTATTCTCTTGAAACCGGACTCTGTATTTAATCGTTTCTTAGAATGTTCTTCGTCAAAGAATTTACCTCGAAAAACCAAGCAAACCTACTCATTGGAATTTTCGTTAATTTCAACTTTCGAGCAATAGTCAACATAGTATCGTTATAACCTTCGAAGAGTAATTCGTTGACAGTTTTGGTGATTATTAATCTTTCTTTAACTATTTCCATAATTCTATCCGCTACGTCACGGACAATGTTTGATTTGTATTTTAATGTATACGCAACGCTCTAGAAAAGTAACAAGCTAGTTATGGCTCTGTGTATATCTACACTGAACAACAGAAGAGAATACGTACAGCAGCCACTGGGTTTATGTTAGTTACTTTGTCCGATAAAGTACCAGTTGACAAATCTGGATCGAAATGCCATACTCGTTTTCGTAGAAACGTTATTGTACCATTTTCGTTCCATTTTTGTCCTACTTTGTAATCAACTTCCCTGCAATTAAAATAATTTATTAGAAACTCCATTGATAAACATAAATTTGAAGGGATGAAAACCAGAACGCTTTCTGTAAATCCACAGAAAATAAAGATTACTTAAACATAAATTTGATACCTGAATACGTAAGGACCCATTTCTTCAAATTTTGGTTTCGCTCCATCGACTGTTGTAAAATCCTTTGGATTGCTCAAATTAAACATATATAATTTCAAAAACATGGGAATAGGTGTTTTTTCCCAAAGTTCATGATTTAAGGAGTTTGTCGTCAAAGTCAATTGCTGTAAACGTATAACGTGTAACCGAATCAAGCTATAATTAAGATTTAATAGCGATTGCTGTTTATACTTACATTATTTAAGATATTTATGTAAATTACATTCCAAAGTATTCCTAAAGTTAATCCAAGTACAGTTAGCACTAGGCCTATGGCAAATATAATGATACATTTTTTCGAAATTTTTACCATCTTATTCTGCAGTTTTCACCTAGGAAATATGAGTAATACTCTTCAATATACTTCTTTCGTTTCCATGTATAACAATATATGAATTTTTAATTTTTGCGAATAGAAACATGCACTAAAATTTGCATTAATACTGAGAACAACCCGAACTGAATTCCCTGTCTTCGTTATCATACATCAAACAGGATGTAGTTACCTACCAAAGAGGATCTTTTATCGAAGTCACGTAATTTTATAATTTATTAAGTTTCTTCAAAATGCATTCTGCAATATTATCCAGCTTGTGAAAGTGAAAGACGGTCGCATTTAAGTTCATTAGTGACACGTATCATACTATTCATTTCATCTTCTGAAGATTGTAGGCTAAGATTTTTGTGCGATCAGCGATTAGACAAATTCCACGACAAATATCTAACACGGCTAATGCAACACATCCGTCTACTGTTCGTTATCTTTTAAATAATTATCGGACGAATCTATTACGACAATTAATATAGTAAGCGAAAAGTAGTTTAGAATTCTTTGAGAAAAAGATATTTAAACGAGAAGAATAGCTTGCAAGTGCAAGTGTTTACGAGGACCTTTTCGGATTGACAAGTGACAAGTGTACAATGAAGAGATAACAGCTGCGCATGATATGCATCCATATGTAGGCGCGAACGTTCGAAAATTACGTATTTTAATTCTATATTTGATCGAAATCATTGGCGAAAAAAGGATTTCTGAAATTTCAAGAAAAACAATGCTTTCCTAAATTCAACAATGCACCTCTTTGAAACTGTATTCTTGGTAAAATCACAATAAGTTAAATCGTGTATTATATGATGCTGTTTGGTTTTCTAATGCGACAGTGTTCTGAGTTTTTAATTTCGAAGATACGTTTAATTCAGCTATTTTTTATTATTAATTTTTATACGATAAATTATAATCATGTAATAAAAAAATTCTTTGTTATTTTAATTATGTATATCTGATTATTGTCATCGTATCATCGTAATCGAAAGTCAATAAGCAGCTTAATCGCTATAATCGTAGATTACAAAATATGTGAAAAAAATCCATCAATTTTCTCGATTAATCTTTTAGGTAGCTAAAAAGAGAGCAACGCTCATGCAACACAAATCAAAATAAAGTTGTAGTAGAGACAGGAAATTTTCTAACTTGGTCTAAGAAAAAAATATGATAACGGATGACCTAATTATTTGTTTATGAATCTATACGTAAGTAGTTATGCTTCCAACTTTTTATCCCTTTTGATCCTGTCAGCAATCAGCAAACTGTAGCCGTGTGCAATTTTTATAGCAGTGGCGGATCCAGGAGCCTTTCTTGGGGGGGGCGAAATGTATAAAAGTAAAAAAGTCTATTTTTTAACCGTCTTTTCAACCTTGATAAGCAATTATAGAATAATTACGTGTTATATAATTGCGATTAAAGACTTTATTTTATCAGAAAAACAGATATAAAAGATATTACAATTAATGCGATTACAATACTTCATAATACAAATTCTGCTCTACGTTGGCGAATTTTTACCAGGCAATATTCTGAAAATATTTTAAAAACTTCTATGCACTAGCGCACTAGTGAGCACACTAAGCAGAAAAATCTCGAATAGAAATCATGTAACACATTCAGTATATACGTAATAAGTTTTTCGGAATGTGAGGAAATATTTTTATATTTTATTACTCTTGGGGGGGGGGGGGCGATCGCCCCTATCGCCCCCCCCCCCTGGATCCGCCACTGTTTTATAGATGCGTCGAATAAAACTGAATCGACGACGTAGGAGAAATGTCAGAAGTTTTGAAATCGGAAAAATGTTTATTATTACGCATTAGAGCAAAGTACATAACTTGATTAATCGAATAAGATAAAAATTATGTGACGTTCTTTTCCAAACGAGATATATGTCTTACATTCGTGTAAATATATTTGTCTTCGATTTTCTGTGACAATATATATTAAACGTGAATAATCGGAGTCACGTTTAAATATATGTACAATGTGTATTTTACATACCATTATACACATATATGTGTATCTCATTTTATCTAGTCACAAAGTAATGTGCAGGCTGATTTCAGCGAAAGTTGATGCATCCCTGATTCAGCGAGTCGCGAATATTGAGTGAAAAAAATGAAAAAAAAAAACGAGAAGTCGATGATATCATCGTTTCTGTGTGCATCTCATAGCGATTAATCAGCAACGCTAACGTGTCATTTCATACCCGATTATCTGTCTATACTGGGTGTTTCGCTTAAAACAGGATACCTAAAAATAGTTTTTCTATCTCTGAAAATCCAAAAAATGTTTGCAACATTAATTAAATGGTTCTAAAGATGAATCAGGGAAAACATTGTTTTCGGAATTTAATACTTTTAATATTTTTTTTTTTTTCAAGCTCAACCGTATTGTTATGTGTATAAACATAATTTTAGGTGATCTGATAAAAGCGAAACATCCCGTACAGTGTATTACATCGAATTTTTTTCTTCACAAGCATGAAATTGACGAACAGTTAGGGTTTATACAAAAATAGTTTTGAGAAAATCGGTTTTCGAATTTCAGTATTTCCAAAAAATCGGTTAAACCGGTTTTTCTCCTTCAAACAATTAAAAAAATAGTGGTCGGTTATTGAAAGATTTTTTTTGGTTCATTTGATATTTGTGGGACTATAAAAATATAATAAAGTGACACATACTTTAAAAAACTAAATTTTTCAGATTCTATTAAATTCTAATATTAATATAAATATAAATATAAATTCTATTAAATTATTGTGAAATCTGCAAAATGATCAACTTTTTGAAGATTTAACAAATATTGGAAATTCATATTTCATATGATTTCTTCATACCTTTCAACGAATTGCATATTATTTTGTCAGGCCCTAAATAAAATTATACTCCAAACGAAATCTATGAATTAATTTTTTCGTTTTTTTTAATTTCACTATACTTATTAATTGTATTATTATTAGACTGCGGATGTTTATGCATTTATAGCAATTTCAAATATGTGAAAACTTGTAATATAATACTCGTAAATGTAAAAATATATAAAATATTGAAAATATAATATATATTTTAAAGTATTTAAAATAGAGAACACACTTCCATTTAAGTTTCAATTAGTTTTTTATTTCTATGAAATTATGCGTTTGCATAAACATATCCACAGTGTAATTAAGTAATTATTATCATTGAGCTAAAAGTTCAAAATGTCAGGGGCGTATTTAGGTATGACCTTCATGGGCTGCAGCCCAGGGCCCCGTTCAATCAAATGACCCCCTTCGTGGTAGAAAAAGAAATAGAAATAAAAACAATTTAAATAAAAAATTAAAAAAAAATAAATTACACAAAATTTTTTCGTATCTAGATAAAGCTTAAGCCCCAAAGTTTACGTTTTTAATTAAATAACTAATTAATTTTCCCTAATTTAATCCTAATAGTATATATTGAAAACCGATTTTTAAAATGTAAAACCGGTTTTCGAATATTGCAAATTTAATTTAAAAAACTGGTTTTCAAACTCGGTACTTAAAAACCGGCAAACCCTACGAACAGGAACTTCCTCGATGCCTTTCAGCGGCAAGTGATGATATCGAATAAGAATGTTCGTTAGTGTGAGCGCAAAGGCGATAGTTCGTCAGCGCGGCGATGAAATGAAACGAATCTTCGACCCAAGAGCATATAGAAACATAGGTGAAAGTTAAGAGGAAAGATCGGCACGTAATATAACTTGATGTAGAAATCGTCTCAACTGGAAAGAAAGTGCATCCTGTCTAAGAAATAAAGGAGTCAATGACTCTTTACTAGCAATTTACAATCGTACGCATTTTCAGTTTCATAGCACGTGAGCATAAACTGTTTTCTCAAATTCTTTTCAATCGCGCGAACGATACTTGAACTATTTTGAACGGGTATAAATATTAATATATCGGCCGTAAAACGTCACCCGGTTAATTATATTTGAACAAATAAGGGAACGTGCGTGTAAGTGAGTACCGATCGGAGTGGAAACTCGATTGATCGAAGTTGGCGCGCGTGAGTCCGTTAATACATAGATGCAGTTTTAATTACAAACCTGAAGCTATCGGCCAGTGGATTCTCGTTAGACACCCACGACTCTTGTTGTTATCGGTGCACGCTATCACCGGTTATAGACCGCCTACGTTGTTACAGTACACTGCGACGACCTGTCAACGTCCAGCAGTAATATGTACACTAATGATTACGCGACAACTGGCCTGTGCAAACCTTTGCTCGGCCAGTTCGCGGCCAATTAAAACAAGGCCGACGGAGAAATCCGAGTGGAGGGATCGGTGGGTGGTGAAACAACGCAACGGCGTTACCGTCGGACTTTCAGTTTCTTTCTTATTATCGTAAACTGATAGAATTCATATTCATCTTAAAATACAAAAACAAGGAAGTTAATAAAAAGAAACTTGTATTAGTTGCAATTATCGCAAAATTTTATTACTTGCGATTTTATCACAATGAAAAATGTTACACAATTGAGCAATCGGTGCGTACAAACATTAAAAAGAGCGATACGAGAGACAAATACATACTTAATTGGACCCTTATTATCAATCATTGTCAACGACCACAACTGTGCATGAAACACCGGTACAAAAAATACTGATAAAACTTCAGTAAAAATAAATATTTAATTCTACGATACTAACGTTAATAAAAGCTTAAATTACCGATACATTAATTCGATAATTCAAGTTATCGCGATTCCGTTTGTGTTGTTCATATCCTCTTGTAACTGCGCTCGATCTCGTATTCTCGCACACATTAGACTGTACTCTAGTACTCCGATTCGAACATTCATTTCGGAAATTTCATTTTTCATTTTGGTGATAGTTTTTTTTATATTTACAAGTGGAGCTGCGAAGAAGCGGGCATAATTTTTATATCTATAGTACATTATTTATTAGTTTAATACTTACTCCCATCAGTCATGCTCGATCCTCTTTCATCCATTTCCTTTTTCACTTGTTCTAACTCCTCTGATAATTTGTTGAGGGTCCTCGTTCTTTCCGTTACACCGCCGCTAACATCGCGGTACTGTTCTTTCACTTTCGACAGTTCCTCTTGTTGAGTTTGGTACTCTTTCAAAATAGGCTCCAATTGCCTATTCAAATACGACTCTCTAGTTTGTATTTTATCTAAAGTACTCGTAATGTCGGTATGCAATTTGTCTAATTGACCTTTAGTTCCAGTAAGGTTTGTCGCTATGTTTGCACGGAGTTGTTTCATTTGCTCTATATGCGACCTCCAGTCTCTCGAATCTGAAATTTTCTGTTTAAACTTGTTTTTGCGAATACATTTTATTAAATTATTGTTCAATAATCTGTACCTGTTTTAACAGTAACTTTTAATTGAGGTAAAACTCTTTCTAACTCCAATTGCCAATCTTCTCTATTCGTTTTAGATTCTAAAATATCATCTGGTTTTTGTGTTTCATTCTGGAAAGAGTTAACAATTATTTATGCGTATAATTTTTATTGCGTTTTTGTTGCATGGTTTAAAGGGGTACATTATGTAGTGCATTTATTTTTTTTATAGGTGGAGGCGTTTCGGAGATTTGAAGGTCAACTTTGTTTTTTTAAATAGAATACTATGTTTTTTATATCAAAGTATGGAAGAATATCGAATTCTGAGTAAAAAAGTATTGACCTTTATTAGCCCTAAACCTAATAGCTAACGAGTAATTTCACTTTATTTCTTGAAAATTTTCTTCACATAATATCAAGTTGGAATCAATTTCAATTACTCGTTAGCTATTAGGTTTAGGGCTAATAAAGGTCAATACTTTTTTACTCAGAATTCGATATTCTTCCATATTTTTATATAAAAAATATAGTATTCTATTTAAAAAAAGAAAGTTGACCTTCAAATCTCCGAAATGCCTCCACCTATAAAAAAAAATAAATGCACTACATAATGTACCCCTTTAAACCATGCAACTTTTGTATATAAAATTTTTTCGTGCAATGCATATTTTGGAAGTTATAGAGGTGCAAAAGTTGCGTGGACCACCTGATATTCATAAATATAGTTTTCACGTACAAAATTTTGACCATATAGCTTTGTAATGTCGTCAACGTGTAAAATATCTTCATCTTCGTCATCGTATTCAGCCATCATTTCCTCCTCCACTTTTTCCAAAATTAATTCCGCGTCGTCGTCTTCTATATCTGGTTCATTATTTGGTTCGTCGGGTGGTATTTCTACTCTAGAAACAGTAAAATTCATAAGTTGTTACATCAAAATGTTAAAGGCATCACTGAACTCGATGCAAGAAGAATTGTGTTACTTTTTCCATTGAAAGTTTTGTGTCTTCAATGCCTGGTCAGCTAAGTTATCCAAAACATAAATAGCATGTTCCCCGCTGCCTTGCTTCAACTTATTCGGTGGGAATTCTACTTGTACACCGATGTCCCTTAAATGGTCCAGTATTAAAGCTATCGTAGAATTAGGATCGTCAGATTCTTGCGGAGGCTCAAAAGTCTTTCTGCATTTTCTGATTAACCATGCGGCTAGCGACGTAAAAGTATAGAATTGTTCGCCTGAATTTGTTTGCGTTACAAAGTAGTTCCTATATTTTACAAAAATGTGTTTTCATTATACGATTGCGTAACACAAAGTCAACAGAATTAACGGTATAGCTACCTATTTATGGCTTTTATTTTAAATTCTGATAAAAATTCAGTATCATAATTTAATAACTTCAACTTTTCTAATAAATCTTCCATTCTAATGTACATAACGTAAGAAGCAGACGGAGAAGATCCATCTTCTATAACAATCTTTGCAGTGTCTCGAAACATTTCTGTAATTACAATTTTACAATGCAATTAAAAGTGTTTGTGCGAATAATAAATAAAATTATGTGCGAACCATATTTGGTTATGGATTATTATTTTACCTCTTAAATTACAGTATCTTTGGAGAGGTATTTATGTTTACTAATAAATCACAAAGCTTAGTTTATTAAGCGAACATCGTCATGAGTGTTTATTTAATCATATTTCGTTTTCGTCGATCTTTTTGATCGCGAAATATAACATGTATAAATTGCATAAACATTACGTATGTGTTATTACATGAATGTAGTTAGAAAACATCAAAGTATCGAGATTCGATATAGAGCGAAATTTAAGTTCGCTGTCACCGACGAGATATTCAATAAAATTTTCATAATCAAATCAAACTGTATTTGACGAAAAATTGTATAATTAAATTTGACGTCCTCTGCCGTACTCTGCTTATGAACAGTGTTCAACTCAACATGTAATAATTTAATTAAAAATGGGTTAAAATATTGAATGCGGTGTTTGTAGTGCAGAAAGTAATTCAAATTTCAAATACGTGGCGGTGCAGTGAATGGAGACAAAAAAATAATAGATAGATGAAATCAAAGTTCCATCGATCTCCCTTTACATTATAATACTTTAAAATGTTGAGTGATTTTTGCTAAATTAAAAAACTTCAAAATTTTCTAACATTTTACGATTATAACGCAAATCTAATTCTTTTTTAATAGAAACTTTCCACAATCCCGCAAGATTGCGCAACATACGCAATTTCGTGAGTAATCTGAAGTTGGCAATGCTGCAAATTCTTCATTTTGTTGATTTTGACAATCGGTCACATTCAGTTTCATCTTAGATTTATTGAAATTTCTACGTGCAAAGCATTTCGAGTGTGCTGGTCCACGAGGAGCATATCTATGAATTAATAGAACCGATCCTAATGCAATTCAACACCCATTTACATTAATAGATCGTTATAATGGGTATAATATCGGAGCCGATGTTGTTTGTAATAGCATTAATCGATACCGGTTCAGTACTTTTCATTTTGGTGTATTTTGTATCCTTTCTGTATTTCGTAATCAAAAGAGGAGCTTTACAACTATTTTCTCACTTGTTGAACCAAATTTAAACATCTACCGAATTCAACAAAATTTATTAGAAAATCATTGGCTAGGGATTTCAGTGATGTATCATTTCTTTTTCATATGTTACTAGAATAACAATAATTTTTTTTATAATGGATTGCAATTATTTTCCTTATTTTAATTGCATAGGTCATAACTTTGTCAGATTTAGAATGCGATTACTTAAATGCTCGAGAATGTTGTTCAAGGTTAAACACGGTAATTGTCTAATGCTTTTGTTACCTGTCTTGTTACGTATAATTGCGTGGGAGTTAAACAATGATATTTTGCAGTGGATTAAACCAAAGCTTATAGCACATTCATTCTTAGAATTTCTATTGTTAACGCATGGCCATTTGATGTTGTACTTGGTAAATTTCCCGATGACACTATGGTTGCTCTACGAATATTACGGAGTACCTATTGGTAACACAGGAGTTTACGATCCTACAGAGATTCACAATCGTGGTCAACTAAAGAGGCATATAAGGGATTGTCTGATTTATCTCGGATATTATCTTATATTCTTTTTTATTTACCTTTACTGGTAAGTGTACTGTAATACTTCAAGGTAAAGATGAAGGAAGACGACTGTTATCCTTTTCCTTTTTCAGCATGATCATTGCATTATTAAAAGGAGATCCAATAAATAGAAACGAAGCGGACTTAGTGGAATCTTAAGTGCATAATAATAGCTTTAATATTTAAACTTTTATATGCCGTTATTTTTTACTACAGTCATACTTGTCATTTATTTATTTGTACGTTGTTAATATCAAATGAAATTTTGTTAAGATATACAGAAGGACTCGCATTTTTTACTTGTACTTGTCTTTAACTTGTATCGTATTTCTCTAAGAACTTTCCTGAGCATAAAACTTTTGTAATCTCATATAGCAGCTTTTACAATGATTCAACTGTAACTATATATATAACAATTACCTGGGTAAAACTTTGATTTTATATTTATAAAGTCTAGATAAAATAAGAATTGTAATTAAAAGAATGGTGCAGTAATAATTGCTTAGTGTAGATTGGAAAACGAAAATCTGATTTTGTAATATGTAAATAATGCAACACTATTAAAGTGTAATGTAAAGTATTTAATGGATGGTTCACTCACGAGGCGTTAAATCAAATCGAGTTGAGATAATAGTCGCGGGATAGCGAGATTGCATCGATTTAATGAACTCGGTACAGTTGATTAGTTTTTTCTACGTGGAGGGCGTACATTTATTTTTACCGAGGATTAAAATTAGATGGAAATAAAATAATGCGGTGAAATCTACAGAATTTACTAACGCCATTCGCGCGAATAGAGACGCGTCTCTTTTCAAAGAGTTATCAATTGCGAGATGAATTAGAACGAATCGAAAATACTTTGTGTTTAAATAAACACGAATAGTACGACAACCGCGTGCTCCGTATGTAGTTTCGAACACTCGGTATATTCGTGTCAGTTCTATGTACTGTCAAACAGTTGAAAGTTAGAACGTTTTACGAAATACGAAAGCACTGCGTTTATCTAACACGTTAGAGCAGATCGAAATGTTGCAATAAAATTGTACACGCGAATAAAACGGTGGGTAGAATGTTTGAAAAAAAAGAAAAAGAAGTGAGAGAGAAAGAGAGAGAGAGAGAGAGAGAGAGAGAGAGGGAGAGAGAAAAACAAGGTGGTGGTAAGTAGTAGCGCAAGATCAGAATAGAAGATGGATAAGCGGTGGGATTAATTGAATATCAGGGTTCGCGTTAAAATCAATTTAAGCGCGGTGAGGCGCACGTGTAGGTTGTGTGGAGTGTGGAGGCATGTAATCTGGTGAGCGCCTCCTGGCGAGCGGGTGACCGTCGGGTGACGGATGACGGGTGACGGGTGGCGGTGCTCGGACGTGCTCGGATGCTCGGATCTATTCGGATCGTGTTCGGTACGGCGCGCGGAAGGATGCTTTTCTGGACCAAGAGCTGAGTGCGCGAGTGCTCGAGAGTTCCGAAAACTTTCGCGGTGCATATTAATTGCAAGTTTCTTTCACCGCGTAACCACGTAAACGTGCTAAATCGTTCTCCCCGTCGTTTTGATTTCTGCTCGGGATACGTTGACAATCGTACGGGACACACGACGAGTGGTTTAGAAGTCCTTAGTGATATTTTGTTTTTCTTCTCGGGGAACGTTCAATTGACCGGGGATTGCGTTAACGTCGTTGATGTCCAACGAAAATACTGTGCGCCTCTCGTCGACACTCGCAAGACGGTACCCAGCAGAATTTCACGACGACGGCGACGACGACGATGTCGTTGTCGAACCACGGTCGCATCTTTCGTCACGCATGATCGGACAACAGTACCTGTCGAGGTAAGGTGGTTCACGAGGTGCGCCTAATGCTTGAAAGGTTCTCGATGAGGCTTACGTCGACGTCGCCGCCGTCGTCGTCGTCGCCGTCGCCGCCGTCGCCGCCGCCGTTGTTCTCACCGTCGTCGTTGCCACACTACCTACCGTCCTCACCGCCGCTGTTATCGTTGCCGTCGTCGCCGTTGTTGGTGCCACCACCGCTGTCGTCGACGTCGTCGTCAACGTTTCGTTCTTCGTTGCTGCTGTCATCGACGTCGTTTTCATTACAGCCGTCGCCGTTGTGGTTATCGACACCTCTGCGCTTGCTATCGTTACCACTGGCATAATCAGCCTGTGTCGCTTGCTCCTTTATTACAACCGGCTCGCCGCTAAGAAGCATTGTTGTATGTACATAAATCTGCTCGCAATATCCTTAGGGCAGGATGGCGAGTAACAAGACAATGGGTAGCGTCTTGCAATTCAGACCGATCGAGGTCTCTCAACAATTGCAAGAGGGAGAAAAGTTTGTCAAATGGGACGAGGTACGAGTCGTATTTAAAACTTTTCCACAGTTTGTAGCCGAAAATGGGAGGACGGTTACGTGGCGTTTGGCGCTTGCTTTTAACTCAATTTTTTGCGTAGGACTCTGGTATAGCGACTCCGGTAACATTGAGAGTGGATAAGCTTGGTTTTTATCTACATTGGGTGGATCAAAATAATGAAATGGAAATGTTGGATATTGCTATAATAAGAGATACTCGGACTGGGAAATATGCCAAAGTACCAAAGGTATTGAATTGAACTCTGCACGAGTATCGTTAAGATATTTTGTTGTTTTTGTTGTTGGTAGACGTTAGTAGATCGATCGTGTTAAAGTCAAAAGAGGTATTAGTTTTTAATGTTTTTCTACATCTGCGTATTGTTGCTTGGAAACAAGAGACACTGTGCTTTTCTATAATTATAATGTGCTTTCACATTGATGGTAATGATGTGCAGCACCGTCGTATGATAATTATTGGCAAACCTATAAATAGAATATTACCTACTTTATGTCCTCAATGCGGTTCACTTTTTTTCTCAGTCACACCTATTTCTGTGCACAATAGAAATAATTGTGGTTGCATAGGAAGGAGAATGATTCTTATCTGCTCTATTTTCCTATAAATCAATACAAAGTTTATAAAATGGCTTTGTACATGGTTGGTACATTGCATCGGTAGCTTATTGTAACGCTAGCCATTGTTGTTAACACAATATGCAGAAGCTAATTTTACATGCGCTAACTTTGACTCGAACCTTTATACTTATTTGCTTTGAATGGGCTGCCTTGAATAAAGGTATGGTTTTCAGGACACGAAATTGAAATCTCTTGTGACAATGGGCTCTCAAGATTCTTTAGAGGAGAAGACAGTAACGATTTGCTATGGATCTGATTTTGTCAACATGAACTTTATTAACTTTTGTACGACGCGCGCGGAAATCGCACAACACTGGACAGAACAAATTTTTCAGCTTGCATATAATTTAACTCTGCTCAATACTAGCACAACTATGTTTTTGCAGAAAGCGCATACCAAACTTACACTTACAGCCGATAAATTGGGAAAAATTCCTGCGAAGAAGTGAGCACAATTTGTATATATGTGTGTATTGAAATTAATATGCATATATACATAAATGTGTACACATTATATATTGTCATTTCAGCATAATTAAAATGTTTGCGCAAAATAAAGAAGATCGTAAGCGCGTTGAGAAAGCGCTCGATATCTCGGGTTTCCCTTCCGGAAAAGTAAGTGAGATCTTTCGCTTGTTCGAATGCGAACGCGACACGGATCTATTGACGAATCTTACTTTTTTCTTATTTCCAGAACGATGTAATATCGTTGCAAAAGTTTCAATTCGAAGATTTCTTTAACTTTTACAAATCCCTCACTCAACGGACGGATGTTGAAAAGGTTTTCGAAAGCATCGTCGGCAATAACAAACGTAGATTAATGTCCGTCACCCAGTTTGTTGACTTTCTGAACAAAACGCAAAGGGATCCGCGGTTGAACGAGATCTTGTATCCTTACGCGAACGAAGCAAGAGCAAAGGATATCATAATTCAATACGAACCAAATAAGTGTAATGCGAATCGGGGCCAGCTGAGTTTCGACGGTTTCTTGAGATATTTGATGAGCGAAGATAATCCGATCGTTGCTTTGACAAAGCTCGAATTGTCGGACGACATGGATCAACCGCTTGCGCATTACTTCATAAATTCTAGTCACAACACATACTTAACAGGTTTGTAGTTTTCTCGGTTCTTCACTTTCGCTCGGCTTCGCTTTCAACTATGACGTATTGTTTCTCAATATTTTCCTGGTGTATTCGTAGGACATCAACTTACCGGAAAGAGTTCCGTAGAAATATATCGTCAGTGTCTACTCGCTGGTTGTCGATGCGTTGAATTGGATTTTTGGAACGGCAAAGTTGATGAACCTGTTATCGTTCATGGGTATCATGTGCTTTAAAAGAAATCTACTATTTTAATGTGCTTTTCATTTCGTATATGTTACTTTAGGAATAAACTTCTTTCTTTCGTAGATATACATTTGTACCTGAAATTTACGCACGAGATGTAATTGAAGCAATTGCTGAAAGTGCTTTCAAAACGTCTGAATATCCCGTTATTCTTAGCTTCGAAAATCATTGTAATCCAAGGCAACAAGCTAAGATAGCTCAGTATTGCAGAGAATTATTCGGCGAAATGTTGCTCGACGCGCCCCTCGAATCTCACAAGGTATTTTTTATCACGGTCCCCTTTATATCGCTTTCAACGTGGATGTAATCATTGGCTTCGTTGCTTGCTATTTAGTTGGAGCCTGGTTTAGAGTTGCCACCTCCAAATCTATTAAAGCGCAAGATCATCATTAAGAATAAGAAAAAGCATCATCACCATCATAAAAAACATAAAAAGAAACAACCGACGCAAGCGACGGAATCCGAAGAAGGAGTTCAAGAGAACGAGGAGAATGGAGTGACTAATCAAACCGGCGAAGGAGAAAACGGTCCTCCGCCCGACATTGTTCCTCAAGCCGAATCAGGGGAGAACAGTAACCAGCAAATAGGAAACGGAGACGTTTCGCATGCTCCGATGTTGCAACAGAGACAAGGCAGCAAAGATAGCGGTCAAGACGAAGATGGTTAGTATTCGAAGAATGGGCGTGAATTTGCAATCATATTGAAATATTTACTACTCTAGATGAAGACGAAGAGTCGAGCACCGAAGAAGAAGAGTCGAACGTCGAAGATATTAAATTGAGAATGGGCGATAAAGTGCCTGCACCGGATAAAGTAGCATCCAGCGCTAAAGAAACCGAAGCGGGAGCAGAAATTTCTGCTTTAGTTAATTACGTGCAGCCTGTACATTTTAACAGCTTTGAGTCGGCCGAAAGTACGTCTGTAACATCTTCCAACACCTTTCATTTATATTTCTCTTCTCCGTGTTGTGTTTCATATCGTTTCTTTCAGAAAAAAATCGCCCGTACGAGATGTCTTCGTTCGACGAGAAACAAGCTACAACTTTGTTAAAAGAAAGACCGTTAGAGTTCGTAAATTATAATAAGCATCAATTGTCGCGGGTGTATCCAGCGGGCACGCGTTTCGATTCCAGTAATTTTATGCCTCAAGTATTTTGGAACGCAGGTTGCCAGCTGGTTGCGCTGAATTATCAAACACTTGGTACGCGACGATCGTATTCCATGCGTGTATTTATAGGAACATTTTAGTAACATTTTATGCTTGTTCCTTTATTAGATCTTGCAATGCAATTGAATTTGGGTATTTTTGAATATAATCAACGATGCGGGTACCTTATGAAACCAGAATTTATGAGACGAAAGGACCGGCGATTGGATCCTTTCGCCGAGTCGACCGTGGACGGCATCATAGCAGGAACGGTTCACATACACGTAATATCGGCTCAGTTTCTAACGGACAAGAGAGTGGGTACTTACATTGAAGTAGACATGTTCGGTCTGCCGGCGGATACAGTGCGAAAAAAATTCCGCACGAAGATTGTTCCGAACAACGGTATTAATCCTGTATACGATGAGGAACCTTTTGTATTTAAAAAGGTAAATACTGCTTTTTGTAAAGTTTTATATTTATTCATATAGGGGAAGAATGAGTAGTCTCGGCCATTTAAATAAAATAATAATAAATGTGTAAACAAAAGATGTTAGTTAAACTACAGTTTCAAGAAATAAGCTGTAGACCTTCTTTTACTAGAATTCTAAAACCTGAGCATGTTTCTTAAATACTTAAGATTCTTAAAATATTATTATTTAATGAAAAGTATAATGAATGGAAAGGATAATTGAATGGAATTACAGTACTTTTCGTTAAATAATATCATAATGAAAACTCTGAAATCAATTCTACTGAAGTGGTATTTTTGTCTATGTATAACATCGTTTCTAGATGCAACAGAATTAAATATAGTATCAGTATTGTTTGGCACGCAGACTGCAAGTAAGAAATAAATGTTTTCAACAATGGAAAGGCATGCGACTGTATATTATTTCTATCAATCTTCACGCGGTTTCATAATTGAAATATTCAGTTGTCCGGGACTCGTAAAGGACTCAATTTCTGATCAGAATCCAATTTCTAAAAAAATTAAGTCTGAGTTTTTAAAATTTTAATTCTGAGAATTTTGTAAAAATTAATCCCAAACACTTACTGAAAAGTCATTAACTCTTTCGGATTTTACAAGTAAAATTTGATCGTTAATACTATACATAATTTGGATGATCAGAAGTTACTCCCTTTGCTTTTTTCGACTTTAGAACTTAGATTATAATTTAATTATTTTTATTTTTGCACTTTGTTAAATGACAAATTAAAGATAAAACGTGGATTTACTCGAATATCCCACAAATTTACCTGATGTCCGGGGTTACACATTCTTCCCCTAGATGCACGGTGTTATATATTCGCGACAATATCGTGTCTGTATTTTTATCAGGTTGTGTTGCCAGAACTTGCTTCGATTAGAATCGCCGCGTACGAAGAATCGGGTCGCTTGATCGGTCACAGAGTATTACCTGTAGTTGGATTGTGTCCAGGATACCGGCACGTGGCTCTGAGAACAGAATGTGGTCAGCCGCTGCCGCTGGCAAGTTTGTTTTTACACGTTATTGTGAAGGATTATGTTCCGGACGGTTTGAGCGAGCTTGCCGAGGCCTTGGCGAATCCAATAAAATATCAAAGCGAAGTGGAGAAAAGAGAGAAACAATTGTCGGTTCTTACCGATTGTTTGGAAGATCCGTCGGAAGAGGATGATGTAAGATTTCAAACGCTAAGAGATTATTATCTACTAACTCAGTAACGTACTAACAATCGCGAACTAACATTTTCTAGGATAAGCCGAAAGTTAGTATCGAGGCGGCTAGTTCCTCTAAACCACCTGTAAGTGAATCGATTCACGGACGTCGGTTAAAATAAACTCATTTTTTTTCCGTACACTCCGAAATATTTTGTTTCAGGAGGAAACTGTAAAAGCAAAGAGATTACAATCCGTTGGCGAACTGCCGGCGCTTGTTCCGACCTCCACAGTCCCGCATGGCAGACCGTCTATCGCAGGTGCGAACACTCCCGATACGCAGGAAGCCGAAGAGAAAACGCCAACTCCTCCGGTTCAGGTCGTTGACTCGTCCACGAATAAAAGTCCAGTCAACGCTAGCAGTGGTAAATTTTTATTCTCCGATTGTTATTCCCTTTTTTCAGTTATAAATATTATTCGCGTTACGTTGTAGCGAGCGACGAAATAGTAGCTGAATCTCTAGAAAAATTAATGGAAAACAAACTCGTGAGAGAAAAGAAGTCGGAGCTCGAGAAAAAGCTCGAGTCGTTGCGGAAGAAACACGAGAAAGAAAAATTGAGGGTGCAGTCGCAAAAAGGCTCGATCGACGGCGAAAAGCACAAGTCGAAGTTCTATGTTGGCCGCAAGTTAGTGAAAGGACTTTCAAGCCGAAATATGTAAGTTATTGCCACGTGCTTTTACCACTGTGATTTTTATAAAGAGAGTAAAAGATCCAATTACTGACATTTTAAGAAATAAACTTTTTTTATTAATTGATCAAATACATAAATTTCTGTATGTGTTTATTATTATTTAATATATTCAAGCAAAGAAACAAATTTTTGCAATACTAACTTTCAAATTTTTATAAGAAATTCGTCAGTTTAAAAAATATGTTTCGAAAGCTGCTTTTCTTTTTAATAAAAGGATATTGCATATGAATACTTATGAAAAATATCTGCAGACATAAATATTTCCCTGTCAGCCATATCTGATCGGGCAGATTTTGACCGAATTCGCTGTTAGATTGGCTGCAGACTTAATACAGGATTTGTTACGTGCGATTTTGTTAATGGATTGGGGACAGAAACAGAGCAGGTCCTGCGGTCATAATCAGTTGGCAGATCTGCTGCCGACCTGACGGCAAATTGGCAGCAGAAGTTGAGATGATCTGCTTGGTTTCTGTCACCAATTTGCCGTTTATAATAATAATAACCACATACATGCGTACGTTTATATCTTTGATAGTTTTTCGAGCGACGTGGGTTTGAGCACGTTGGCGCTGGCCGAATCTTCGGAATGTACGGATTTGGAGAATCGCGAGGGGAATGGAGGGGCGCCGAAAGGATTACCAAGAAGCCAGAGCGAACGTTTATTGGCCGTGTGTAAGGCTCACGTGCAGCAAGAGCGCGAACTCCAAGAAAAGTACTACGACAGTCTGTTCGCGACTGTGGAAAAAGTAATGAAAAATTCTCAATCGAACCAACTGAAAACGTTGAGAGTGTTGTTGGAACGAGAGACCGCGGATGTGATGAGAAAACTTCAGGCGACGAGGCACGGGGAGGTGAAGCAGTTGGCGAAGGTGCACAAGGACAAAGCGGAGTTGGATCGCATGAAGAGGGAGGTGGCAAAGTCAACCGTGGAGAAGGGCGTGAACGAGTGCACGCGGTTGGCGAAGATTTACGAGAAGAAGAAAGTGGAACTGGAGCGACAGCACGAGGAGGTCCGACAGAGGCTCGAGGAGGAGAGGACGAAGGTTTGCATGCGATGGGCTTTGGCGTTTGCTTCGCGACGAATTCGTTTGGCTTTTCTCGCGATCTGAACACGATCGATTTTCGGTTGCAGGTAAAATCATCTCTGATGGCCGAGTACAGCAGTCGATGTAGCAAGTTCGAGAGCGGAGAGTTGCCTCTCTCGCCGTCCGGTGGAACCAGCATGCCGGAATCGCTCAGTGGAAATACGTACTGATGATTAGAAAGGTCGATGATTTAGTACGTCGTAGTCTGAAAGTCGCTCAGATTCGAGGATTCGCGAGTAATCCGCGACGATGAAACGTTTCAACCGGAAGCGCGTGTCGCTGAATCGTGACAATGCTAGTAACGGATCACGCGTTGAATTACGCGTTCAGTTTCTGAAAAAGGAGAGAGAGAGGGGGGAGAGAGGGAGAAAGAGAGAGAGAGAGAGTGAGAGAGAAGAGAGGAGAATTTTGTGTCGACACTGATAGGGAATTTGTGAGGTTTACGCTGTTACCTGTGTTTTACTAACATCATTTTATCCA
The DNA here is from genome assembly GCA_030770465.2 of Perdita meconis. Lineage (NCBI taxonomy): Eukaryota > Metazoa > Arthropoda > Insecta > Hymenoptera > Andrenidae > Perdita > Perdita meconis. The sequence continues at coordinate 8,797,591 of JASKOS020000007.1, forward strand.
ACTTTCGTGAAAGTCTTTTTTGCAACGTGTACAGCATTTGCGAAGCGGTGTAAGGATGTAGAGGAGCAGAGCTGTTCTCTCACCGAAGCATTTGATAAGATTCTTGCGCGCAAGGAATTCCTTCCGATAGGACTAGATCGATACGGTGAGCAGCAGCGTTCTATCTACGATAGGTATGTGCGTACGAATACATGAATTTTCATCGTATATCTGCTTGTGTTGTTTTCAAAGATTCGAACTCGTGTAACGCGTGTTTAAGACAGTTTTCCTATTTACTCGAACGTCTTCACTTCATCAAAGTTGAATAACGCGGTGTTTGATCTCAAACCGGAGAATATAGTAACTAAATAGTAGTGTGTTGCGTTTGCAGAGAACGAATAAGTTTGCTCCCGAGTTCTGTCCATTTCGATGCGATATTACTTTTACGCACAGTATTAAACGCACTATTTTTCTTGTCGCATCGTTCGAGAGACCATTGTCGCCAAAGTCGAGATTTATTTATGTTCTCAATTTAGAAACGAAACTTCGGAAAGGCGCGGCTGGAACGAACGCGCGCACGCGGAACAGTTACACGATTCTAAATAAGAGAGTAATATCTTTCTAAGTGCTACTATTTAATCTTGTTATTATATGTATAAGACGTTATTTAATTAGCGAGTCGGGTACCGAGTCGCGCGTTCCATGATATTCTGGACTTATTAACGATTGGCGATCGGACCGATATCGGATAACAAATTTTGGCAAGATCTGATAGTAGTGTCAAACTTGTATCGATCCCCGTTTGATTCCTTTAGGAAGGTATCGATACCTGCTTAGTACCTCACGAAAGTGTCGGAATCGGTGTCGATGCTTTATCTTGTTTTCTGCCCAGAAGCGGATTTGGAGTTGAATCTGAAATCGGCAACACGAAGTTGAAGCCTTCGCTTATTAAATTCAGTAAACTAAATGAAAACATATAACTTAAAACAGGAGACATTGCACTTTATCGATCGAAAGAAAGAGATGTAGGTATCGATCGATACCGATACACCGAGAAAAATAAAGTTCGAAATTTTACTACATTTTATACTAAAGTAGCAGGATAGTAGGACGTGAGGTGAAAATCCGAACACAGTGTAGTAAAAATTCCAACACAGTGTAGCAAATGTTCTTAGGAAAGGCTGAAATTTCAAATGCCTTTACTACACTGGGTTGCAATTTTTATTACACTGTGTTAGGATTTTTATTATACGTGCACTTATCCTGCTACTTTAGTAGAAAATGTAGTAAACTTTAGAACATTATTTTTCTCAGTGTACTTTCGTGAGGTATCATGACCTTTGTAAAGTATCAAACTGGTATCAATACTTTCACGAGATATCAAACGAGTATCGCTTTGGTATCGCTTCAGCAAGTATTGGTATCAAGTACCTAGGATTTCGATACGTCTCGATACCTTTTATTAAGTACTTGGGTATCGAATTGCTCGAGTATCGGTATCGGTCCGATCACTATAAGCGATACAAAAATCGATCGAATGCTATATAATCGGACCTCAGGAAACTGAAACAGAGGGCAGTGAATGAAGGGTGGTTAAAGTGCCGTTGATGGCGGAGGGTTTGGGGGGGGGGGTGGTAAGATTTTTTGGCCTAGGGACGAGGAGATGTGTTAGATGAACGGATAAGGAATATTCGGACGTCCGCGTACGCGATCTGATATATTTTTGACTGAAAGTACTCAAAGACACTTTTTCGAGTAGCCTGTATCCGTAAATACGCTAAAGAAGATGATCGTATTATATAAAGAAATGAAACCAAAAGCAAAAAAAAAAAAACGGAGAAAAGTAATTATCAACGGGATCGTTTCCAACCACTTTTGTACCGTAGTTTCAGGTCAACGGCCGTTTTGAGGTCGATGCGATACGATTTTGGGGGCAAGCCTCTTTTAGGAAGACAATCAAAAATGTTACCTCGTAACATTGTCCTTGTTGTTTCTAATCGTACAATATTTTAAGCAACTCGATATTACGCATACATATTATATATATATACACACACACAACACACACACACACACACACACACATATAATATAAAATTAGGTTTAAAAAAGTTAACACTAAATAATTGACACTTGCGCATTGTAAATCTCTCTCGTGTGATCCATCTCATTATTAATTTCGTATACAATCGCCGAGATACGCGGGAAGTATCGAAAATTGCGAGTTTTTGCAAAATACGAGACTAACATGTGTATATATATGTGTACATATGCATATATGCACGCACACGAATGTACGTACATTGCACACAGATGTATGCGCAAGTAGAGCGTGATCGTTGTCAACGCGAAGAAAAGGGTACCTCTGCAACTGTACAGAATGGTTCCAAAGATACGGTGCAAACCGGAAGGAGATAATTGTTTGGATAAGCAAATATCTTCCACTCGATTCGCGTATTTTTGTAACGTTCCGCACACTGTCGTTGCTTCTTCCGTTACGTCGAGGGATTACGCACAGATTAATTCCCTTCGATTTGGAGACTGAACTCGATTCTGAATCGTTGATGAACTATTGTCCAATTGTTGGGTAGTTTTGCTGCCGTCGCTTTATTTATTTAACGAAGTGTTTTTTATATAATGATATTCATGGTTCCGCCGTGTGTCCTTAGATAATATTCTTTAGAAACGTGCGACGCGCGTTCACGACTTTTTCTGTTGTTTAGGGTCTTTTTCTTTTTTTTTTTTGTTTCTTAAGATAGATTCATCGTCTTCCATCCCACAACCCGACGTTCGTTTCGACGATTTCTTCCCAACATATATTTTAAAGCTAGGATTTTCTTCAGATTGAATTATTTCTTATCGCTTCACTTTCTCAGTTTATGGACGCGAATATGATTATTACGCGTTAGCAAAAATATAAGGAAAGAAATTGGTTAATGGGCACGAACGAACGTTCGCGTAATTCTTTTAGCGAAATTGGTTGTCCAAGTGAAGCGCGTTTTAGTTAGTATAAATAGAATGGTATTACGTTGTGTATTCGACGAAGTAACTCGTGTTACTCGCACAGGTATTTCGAGCTTAAGTCTTTCAGTGTAGTTTTAGACGTCGGTCCGAATGGGTTCGATTCCACGAGGACGGGACACCAAGTTTCCTTCAATTTCCACCTCCGTTTATCCATAACTGCATTTTCTCTGATTTTCCATTCGAGTTACCATTCTCATTCCCAATAATGAGAGAATAATGTTAAATAATCGCACATCGTAGATTCGATCGATGCGAACCGATTTAACCGGGATGAAACAGTGATAATGGGTAAAGAGAGATGACGAGGACATATAATGTAAGCGTAAACGGGTATATTTAATTAGCAGCGGTAGCCGTACCGGGCTACCTTCGGCGTTTAAACGCAAGAGAAATCAATAGTACATTATAGTAAGTCGTACGAGATTATCGGAAGTTTATATATACATGCAGGGTAATTCTTATGACGCGACCGATGCGGTTGTTTTTTCAACGTTTCGCGCGTATTTGTTCGAACTTATTTAAAGAACGGGGAGAAGTGACGATCCGCAGGATTTGATTTTTTGCGTCGATCGCCTTATGAGAGTTATCTTCTATAAATATATATATACATATATGCATACGTATATAGGAATTTATGTACAATGTAACGTTGGTATGCAAATTATATGTGTGTCGATGTTTTTCTGATTGTTTAGTCGGCAACTGTACACGGTCGATCGTCATCCGCGGTACGAACGCTCCAATACGCTTTGGTACCGTCGTTGTCGATCCGCGACCGTCGAATCTTCCAACGCGCTTCGTAGTCACAAGCGAAAATGTTTACGAATAATCGGACTGCGAGCGAGCTTGTTCCTCGATTAGCCAAACTGTGTTACTCTGTTTCGTTCGTGCGGAGAGAAAATCACGCGTCGATTGTTCGTACTTATAGTTTGAGCCGAGACCAATTCGGTTTCCTTCGCGCCTTTGGCCGCGGTTTTGTTTACGAATCGACACCTCGAAACTTCACCGTGGAAACGTTTGTCGAGCGCGATCCTCGCGTCATGCATTTTCTCTGGATATATTTTTTTTTCTTCGCGTCGTTTACCATACCATACAAATATATATATATATACAGGGTGTTTGGGATAGTATAGTAAAGCTTTGGAGGGGTGATAGATCACGTAAAAACAAACAAAAAACTTCGATATAACTTGGGTTCAAAACTCAATCATTTTTGAAAAAAACTGTCATGAACGTTTAAGCTATAAATCATTATAATTCAAAATAGGAACGTTTTTCGTAAGCAATTTCTTCGCTAAAATAAAGATTACGATCTTGTTAATCCAATAAGTACAGTAACTGCGATATTGTTACCTTGTATCGCGAAAAAATAATATTTTTCTAACCCCCTAAATTATCGCGATTTTAAAGGGTAATTTAGGGGGTTAGAAAAATATTATTTTTTCGCGATACGAGGTAACAATATCGCAGTTACTGTATTTATTGGATTAACAAGATCGTAATCTTTATTTTAGCGAAGAAATTGTTTACGAAAAACGTTCCTATTTTGAATTATAATGATTTATAGCTTAAACGTTCATGACAGTTTTTTTCAAAAATGATTGAGTTTTGAACCCAAGTCATATAGATGTTTTTTGTTTGTTTTTACGCGATCTATCACCCCTTCAAAGTTTTACTATACTATCCGAAACACCCTGTATATATTTGCGCTCAGGACGAAGCGTCATTTCGTCCTCTTCCTATATTCCTGTGATATACATATCGCATACGACACGTGCGAACGCGTTTTGCAAACCATTTTAACGTATTCGTCACTTGCGCTATGTATATTACACACATGTACCTAACGCATAAACGTAAGAAGTAGGTTACGAGAACAGATATTATATATATATATGTATATATTCACGTTGATATATTATGTGTTGTTGCTGTTGATGTTGTTAACGGTAGTATAGCGAAAAGGTGGCAGTACTACGTAGTACGTGTATAGTCGTCGCGCGTAGAATTAACACGAAGAAGATTAGTTTTTGTGTTAATTTGTATTTACAGAAGACAAGTCGACGCGCGATTCGCACGTCCGCGTTCGCGATCGCGATCGTTCCACCCGGGGCTCGCCAAAATCGAGTCGGCGAGACGCGACCAACGGGTACGGACGTGCGTATTTATTGTCGCGTGTAAGCTGTAGGTGATGTTGAATACGGCCTATCGACGATCATATTAGCTGTCTGGCGTCGCTCACGTTCCTCTTCGAAATAGTCTCGCGCGTTTCCGAAGGGACGTTTCGCGTTCTCTTACGGAGATTTCAGCCGTTTCCGGCGTGCTACACCAAACTTCGAGTCGCGAGGTTCACCGCGATCTCGCGCTACCGTTTAGAAATCTCTCTTTTCGGCTTCCGTGCAACAAGGATCTCTTTGGCCAACAACGATTCTTCGTACCTGATACACCGATTCTTCTATCGATTCAACGATTTCCTCCTCAACCGAATCGAATGCCGAACGCGATAAGACAAAGATACGAATCGCGAGAACGCGACACGGTTTTTCCTCTGCCTTCGCTTCGCGTTTGCTTCGCGCACGAGTCGTTCTTTCATCGACGATCGTCTTGCTTGTCAATTCTTCGATGCTTCGAATACTTTCGGTGTTCAATGTGATTATTCAGGCTAATTCAACTTGTTCTCGTTCTATGTGTGCAACGTTTTAATGATGATCGTCGTCTTTTCGTTCTCGCACCTTTCTTCGGTGTCAAACTATACGCGTATAGTGCCGTTTTATTCGCGGCTGGATAACGCCGTGTTCGCAATTAGACGTCGTACAGCGACGAAATCGTTGTCGCGTGATCGACCGACACGACATTAAACAAACACAGCATATTCTATGAACGTGTCCAAATTAGCCACCGTTGCGATTAGACAAAGTCGTATTTGTCGGTTGTAATGTTTGAAATTCAAATCAGTTGATTTTTTGTCGCATCGTACGCACAACGTCTGCGATGGGTAATTTTGCAAGTAACTTGCGACATTTCTTGCGAGAGCGGCTCTGAGATTATGGTTGGCAAGTTGAACCTGCGCCACGAGAACCGCTCTCGAAAGAAATGTCGCAAGCAGCGTTACCAGATCATTGTTTTTTTTTTTTGTACATCGGGATTCCGATTGATGAAACCTAAGAAAAGCGGGATTTCGATGGAAAAGTCGGGACATGCAACAGAATAGAAATAAATAAAAAAATATTTTTTATTTTCAAACCATGCAATAATAATCCCGTTGAAAACTAACAATTGTAATCTTTACTTATATTTATCAGATGATTTTAACTGATAATGAGTAAGAACATACTTCTTTTCTTTTATCTGTTCGCAAAAATTTAAAAAACGGGTCAAAATTAAATTATACGAGCAATTTCAAAGTAAGTTGAACAGGACACCGGTTTCTTACGTTAAACCACTACAGATTCATTTGAGAAAATGCTGTCTCCACAAAGCAGTTAAATGTCACTATATTCAAGTGATTTTTTTACATCTTTCTCTGGAAATAACTGAAATAATTGTTTTCATTTATCAGCTGCTAATACCTTTGCATTTCTTAGATTCCTGGAATTAGCATACCGTCGGTTTATTCATCGAAAATAAGAAATGTATTTGCCGTGATAAAAATTAATTAGAAGAATTTATTTAAAAAATCGGGGTTTCTAACGTCTGGCGAGGGGCGAATTGACTTTTTACTGTCAAATCGGGATGTCCCGCAAAAATCGGGACGTCTGGTAACGCTGGTCGCAAGTTACTAGTCTATCTGCACCTTTAAAAACAGTTTACTCGGTCCCAAATAATATTTGACAGTCGGCCGTATTTGGACAGTGTTGAATTGTATGACCGACAGAAATCGGTCGATTAAACAACGATTTTGTTGCTGCGCGACATACAAATTGGAACATGGGATAACGACGAAAGAATCGCATCGCGAATGAAAACGAGGGATCGACTGCCTACGAGATTTTATGCGGATCTTGCCAATAATTTTCAACGCTTGCCTTTGAGTCGCGAATACACTAGGAGCAATAGGAAATTTCGAGGTCCGTCGTTTTCCGGGACTTTCTAAAAGGCGAAGACCAATTTGCTTTTTCAGTCTTCGAAGCTGTTGGAGCTAAATTTATTGTTCCCTTGGTGTCGCGTAAGAAGCAACAGTATCGATCCTCGCGGGAATATTTACGGACGATTAATAACGCTCGATCCGTTTGTCCCGCGAGGCGCGTTCCTCTTTTGCAAATTAGAACGACGCGACTGGCCGCGTCGCCGCTTGCCGTTTGTTTTCCCTCGGCTAACCAACACGGTCGATTCTCTCGTCTCTCGTCCGTCACGCAACGCGCCAAGAAAATTGAGGGTTTCGTCTTTTCGTCGTCCACCAGCCGCTCGCCTCGACGGTTTATTGTTAATTGCCCGTGTACAAAACCGTGCGTACCTATTAGCCGCAATTTACGAGTCGCTTCCACACTAGATCGGCCGCGAGGGAAGGATTTATTCGTTGTAACGTTCATCGAGATTTTTCACCGATACATATTTTAAGTCGCCTCTTGCGCGCAACGTCCAACGCGCGAATTGATTTAACGTGGCAATTTCATTTTCTACGGATAGCAACTTTCTTCGTGGTACGTGAGCGCCGGGTGTTGCTCGTCGAGAGCAAGTTCGCGATTTTTAAGCCGAATTCCTGGGGGAATAATTTGACGAGAATACGCGTCGGAATAACGAACGACGCGAGTGTGTCGGTGATTTTAAATTGATCTGTGATCGTTTGACGTTTCTTATTCCTTGTTAAGAGAATTTATCCGATTGAAACTCGTCGAACGAGACGAGGCGTACAGTACGTCTCTTTCGATTCGCGAAAATCACGGATCGACGCGTCCGAACGGCGCCAATTTCGACGGCACGGCAGTTCCGTTTGTCTTCTCTTTTCTCTGCCATTATGTGTACGGTTTTTGCACGATCGATGTGTCTTCGCAATATAATATGATTCCTCGAGAGCTTCGCTCGACATTGACGCGCGCACCGTTTCAGATAGTTTTCGGTTTCCGCTACAACTGATCGATGCTCGACGAGACGTACTCGTCGCGGCAGCGTTCGCACACGATTTTTCTTACCGATAACATTTTTTGAATTGTCTTTTTTTATATGTACTTCCGCTCCTTTCGATACGTTCCCTTTGGACTGTTGCCGTGCGTTTCGGACTATTTTTCGATTTCGACGCATTTACATTGCTCTCGCTTGGACAGCTTTTCTCCGTGTTTAGATTTAGCTACGTTTAGGAACGATGTCGCGAAACGTCACCTTATTTTCGCCGCGCACGATCCGAAAGAAGGGAGTTTCGTTCGTTGGTTTCGTTCGTTCGGACAACTGGAGAAATGTTTGCGAAGAGCGATAGACTCTCGAGTTGCTTCCATTTAGGATATCGATACCGCTTCCCTTCATAGGTCTGATAATTAGATACTTTTTCTTTTGACTTCTGCGAAAGGACGAGGAAAATACCTCCGACGAGTCTAATCCTGGACTATGCTATTCTTATTGTTAGATCCGTCGCATGGGATTAAATATCGTTCTCGTCGCGAAACACGTTTTCCTTGTCCTGTGCAGTAATTATGTTCATCCGATATTGAGAAAACTTTAGCGTATCGAATCAGGTCAATGTTAACGGTTTCTAGCCGATTCATAAACTTGGGTGTATTTTTTAGAGAGAAACGTTAGACAAATTGTTACTCCCTGTGTATGGATATCCGTAAGCACCGCAACAGATACACTTATACCCGTGCGACGATGTATGAGTTTTAACGATATTATATAAATGGCTGTACCGTATTATAAAATCAAAGATACATAGTGTACAATAAAGTTTAGTGTTGTAGAAACGACGACGAGTTGTTTTTTCTCGAATTACTTCTATAGCTGAGAGCTAATCCGAGTTCATTCTTTTTTTTTAAATTTTGTTTTAAATATTCTTTCCGTATTTTAAGGAATTATACGGAACTACTTACATTGCATTTTAGGTAAAGGAGATTTAATTACATGAACTAGTTAAATTCCATATTCCATCGTTATTATCCACCGTTACTACAAAATAAACCAAAGTCCAGTATCTAGATCCAACCATAATTCTATTTGTATTAAGAAAATCGACCGAAGAAAATAAGTCGTTGCAAATATCTTTTGGTTACAAGTTCGGGGAGATAATTCAGGGAAACTCCTTTTTACCCGACTACGGTGAAGGGTAATGTGTTTAGTTTAGTACGTAGTAAGTATGTGGACAATTTTCGTATGTTCCACCATAACTACTAAACTGTTATTTCGATTTTAACAATTGAGGTGTCATTCAATTTGTCTTATCAACTTTAGTGACATAGGCTACAAAAAGTTTACAAAAATCTAATATGCCGGCAGTGGAACGTTATATAGTAACAGTAATATAAATTCCGTATGTTTCACCATAGCTTCTAAACTATTAATTCGATTTTAACAATTGCGGTGTCATTCGATTTGTATTGACAACGCGAATAACATAGACTACAAAAGATGTCATAAAATCCAATATGGTGACCGTGGGACACTATAATAGTAATACATAGACAAAAAAAAACATTTGCCCGGCTAGTGTTGTTTATATTTAAAAATAATATGTGATTTTTTCAGTATATTTGTATTCTGCCATGTCTAAGAGCGTGGAAAAAGTCATCGCAATACATACATTATAAAAATGTTGAAAGAGCGCCTTTATTACTAGCACAAATGATATTGATTTCTATTAACAAGTAAAGATACAATAATGTTATAAAATATTTTTCTCGAAAGCCGTCACGCGACTGTTTCCTTTTTCTCGATCTCTTGAATCCGCACCGGTAGGCTTCGTGGCATACACTACGAGAAGTTGATATCTGTCCAAAATACTGTACTCCTGTTGAGTGTTGTCTACTTCATTTCGAAAGCGTATCTTACGAATCGCAATCTCGTGACCCAAGTCATTCTTAAACTCTTCTTTAAGATGATTAGGTAATCGCGATACAAAAGGATTCACCGCGATCATGTGATCTGTAAATGCGCATCGGGAACACGATGCGCGTACAATCAATGACATTGATTCTTGCACCTAGGGAAAATTGTGATGAGGAAAAATGCTCATTTCCCATTGAAATATACAACATACAATATGTATATACAGTATTATACTGTAGTGTATTATTACATATTAGTGGGAACGAGCACTTCCTCGTCCCATTTTTTCCCTGACAAGGATCAATGTCACTGATTGTACTACGATTAATTAATTATTTATGATTACACTATGGATGAACCATGAACCTCAATACGCGTTCTAAAATGCAGAATTATGATAATGATGAGTTACTGAAACGATAGCTGTGATTTTTACGAAAACAACTTCATGTTTTTGCGTCAAAAAATATTTGTTTACTTTGAGCATGTAATAGCACAGCCCTGAAGTTTGAAAAAGATTGCGTGTGTAGTTTCTTCAGAAAAAATTTTGAACATGGACCTGGATTTCAGCCGATTACATCAGGTTCTCCCTTTAAAGGGGGAATCCTCTTTTATCAGCCGAAAACTAAGCGATTCGATTCATGTGTATCACAGTTTGCTTTATCTTTAAAGGCGTTACAGTTTGTTTTTCAATTACTTTATAATAGTAAACATAGGAGTTATCGCAAAGCGCTGCGCTACGTTCGCTATCCACTGGTGTGCAGAATATTTCTGTTACCATTGAACCGATTGCCTTGAGATTTGACCCGTATGTTCAGTAAACTCGACTTTATCGTTTGATGAATCGGAATTTTGATAAGTAGACAGCGGATCTTTATGCATAATAAAATTGTTACAAGCACAAATAAAGAATTGGAACTCGAAAAACAGTGCGTTTTATATTCTAAACATTCTAACTTAAATAATATTGTTGATATTTTATATACTTTGGCATATGTTAAAAGTCTCGTAGGTTTTTTGCATAACTAGAATTGCTATAAATGCATAAAATCCGCTGTCTATTGATAAGTTATATCGCTTCCTTTGACACAAAAAAAAAAACTGACGAAATTTTTCTAGCAAAAATGAAATTTTTACTTTGACTCCACCTAATTTTAATAATTCTGATTCATCAAACGAAAACTACAAGTGTATACAGTAAAACGTCGTTTCAATTTTTTATTTCTTATTATCTGGAAGGTGAATATCCTGTACACCAGTGGACCGACGAACTTCGTGCGGCGCTTCGCGCGATGACGCATAATTCCAATGTTTATTATTAACAAGTAACAAAACGAAACTAAAGAAACTACGGTACAAATTTGAAATGAATTGAATCGCTAGTTTTTCTTAAAAACAATTTCCGAACTATGCTATGTTTTCAGCCGATAAAATAAGATTCCACCCTTAACTCTTATAGAATCAGTAATTGGGGCCAGGACCGGTGGAACGTATTATGCAGGTAATGCAAGGCCTAAGGGCGCTGGATGCCAGGGGCACCAATCGCCAAAAAGAGGAACACTTTAGCCGTAAAAAAATGTTTTTTACTAAAGACTAACGGGTGTAGCCGGATAAGGGGATCAAAAGTGTCCCTAAACCAAATTCGATGTGCAATGAGTCATTCGATAGCTTATTCAAACGGGATCATTTCTACAATTTTCAGCCCTGTATCTGTATCTCTCCTTGGGGGATAGTAAAGGGTGAAAATAGAAAATCACGTTTTTTCTCAATTTCCCTTACACCATTGGATGAAAAATTCTGAAAAAATCAAGGATACGCTAGTTATCGAGGGACATGTTACAGAATGTTTTCAGATTTTTAAATCAATTACCCAAGTTGTAAAAAATAAAAAAACGCAAAAAAATGTCGAAAAATGTTGATTTCATATTGAAGGAATCGTAGAATTATAATCATATAATTCCTGTAGGTTGACATCTTTAATACTATTGTAAATTAAAAATTGTAATATTAAAAATCTGAAAAAAAATACATGATAATAGTATTAAAGATGTCAACCTACAGGAATTATATGATTGTAGTTCTGCGATTCCTTCAATATGAAATCAACATTTTTCGGCATTTTTTTGCAGTTTTTATTTTTTACAACTTGGGTAATTGATTTAAAGATCTGAAAAAATTCTGTAACATGTCCCTCGATAACTAGCGTACCCTTGATTTTTTTCAAAATTTTTCATCCAATAGTGTAAGAGAAATTAAAAAAAAAAAACGTGATTTTTTATTTTCACCGTTTACTAGCCCCAAGGAGAGATACCCCCAGGGCTGAAAATTGTAGAAACGATCCTGTTTGGATAAGCTATGGATTGACTCATTGCACAATGAATTTGGTTTAGGGTCACTTTTGACTCCCTTATCCGGCTATACCCTTTGTACTAAACGCTACGTCCGAAAAGACTTGTTTCGTGTTTTTTCCTCTTTTTCTTACGATGTTACAATAAGTTTAGTTAAATTGTAGACCGCTATACAGGGTGTAACAAAAATGTTGCAGTTCCTTAAAAGGGGTGATTCCTGAGGTGATTTTAAACAACTTTTTCCTTAGCGAAAATGTTAGGCGGGGCTTTGTTAACGAGTTATTAATGAAAAACACCGACCAATAGAAGCAGGAATACAGTGGATGAATTTCAGCGCGCGTTCCAGCTGTGAGTAGTATTGGCCCGCCATCATCCTCGTCATCATTAATCCGCTGTACACGCTCCCCGATTGGTCGGTGTTTTTCGTTAATAACTCGTTAACAAAGCCCCACCTAACATTTTCGTTAAGGAAAAAGGTGTTCAAAATCACCTTAGGAATCGCCCCTTTCAAGGAACTGCAACATTTTTGTTACACCCTGTATAAATTCTTGCATAAGGACGCCAAGCACCTTAGTGCCGGTCCTGATTGGGGCATCTACCTTACTGTAATTGTTTACCTTTCAATGATTCCAGGTTCTGGTAAACGAAAGTCTTTTCCCTTTTGCTACAGTGTTGAACTTCGAAACCGATATCCTCCAGCATCTGCCTTAACATTGTTCGCGGTGTCTTGCATCGGTGGAAAAAGGGCACGTAACGCTGCGCATCCTGTGACAGAGGCAACCGGTGGTAAGTGGTTGAATCCGTTTCGATTTTTCAATAGTAATGTCATTTCGTCGGTCGTTTCTTTGACCGCTACAGAACCTGCGTGTACTGCTCGTATCGTGGATAGGTAGGTAGATTCGCGTAAGCGTCGAAACCGCTGTTCCAGCCCAGAAACATGAACAAAGTTTTTCCTCCGGGTTTCAACAGTTTGTACATATTTTCGAAAGTCAGCCTATACGATCGATAAGATGAATCGTCATAATAAAATCACATCGCTGACGCGCAGTTAACGAAACGGAAAAGTAAAGAAGTAAGAATCGATCAAAAATACCGTATGTCCTGGCACCAGTGGAAGCAGTAGAAGGACAACGCGTTGCTGAATTGACCAATTAGTTTCTTTGGCAAATAATCGCTCTCGATATTTAGTTGTATGAACGACAATCGCTTCTCGTCGCAATACTTTCGTTCCGCGTAATCGACCATCGACTGCGATATGTCCGCTCCTAGAAACGTAACGAGCGCTAACAATGATCGACGTTCGAATGTATTCCTCGATTCCCTTACCGACGAGCTCCGCTTCCGGTGCTAATCTACGCAGGATCAACTCCGCGGTGACGGTCCCTGGTCCACATCCGATGTCTATGCATTTGCCCTTCATGTTCGACAACTCATTTTCGAACTCTTCCAGGATATCCTTCGCGTCGATGTATTGCATCGAGCTCGCGTTCACGTATTCTTCTGGCATATACATGCTTGTTAACTTGGATCTCGATTCTCTTTCGGAACCCTTGCACGAGATTTTTCTTTTATAGTTTCCGGAGCGCAAAAAGATCTAAAATGTCTCGAGCAAGCGACGCGCCTCGAAAACTATTTAGACGCTGCGACGCGAGACACTGTACACCGCTGCATCTTCTACTGACAACTTTTTCAGTCGACTTTGGTATTTATATTCGACGACTCGTGGAAGCAACTGTTCTGCCCCCCCCCCTCGCTCAATTCTTTTCGTCGACACAGTTTCCGCCTTCTTTCCTTACCGTTCTCTGCTTCCCTCCGATTCGTACCTACCTCAATATCCGAATTCTTCGTCGGGCTCGCTATCGGGAATCGCGTCACCTTAACCCGTGGTCACGTTCGGAAGGTGAACGACCGCTTTTCTTCATCAAGACACTGAAATGCGTCGACTTCGAGGGGAGCGCGTCCGCCACGCGCGATCGTTCCGCATTTTTCTCGATTTCAAATGGAACTTGGGTGGGCAGAAAATTGAGGAGGGTTGCAAAATGGGCCACTTGAAATGTCATTTTTTAATGCGTCCTAGAAGACTGATTTTTTTCCAGATTTCTATTCGTTTTATTTATTAACGGGGTGGGCCCTTTGGTATTTATAAAAAAAGTTAAAATATAGGGGAGAAATAGTATGTAGAAACAAATAATAGTAATAAACAAAACAGAGAGAAGGAGCGAGAAAAATGATACATAAATTAAAAGGCGGATTTACATATAGTTGGCCACGAAAATATTGGGATACTACTATAATTTTATCTTCTAAGCTTTGTATTTTGAATAAATGTACAAGTAGTTACAAGAATATATTTTATTATGTTAGAATACAGTATAGAGAATCCATAAATAAAAAGCCGGTTGACTTCTTGCACCTGATTGTGCTGTGTTACAAGAAAAATCTAAAAAGTGCAACATTTTATGTCATAAGTATTTTTATTTATTTATTTATTTATTTAACCAGCTATTTACATAAAGTACAATACTTCGTAAATCCAACCTGTTCGTAGGCCTGGTTACAAAGCTTATAACTATACTTACTAAAATCGATAATACTTACGGTTTTGGTAGTAAATGAATCGCCTTTTTCTACTTTCTATGACCTTCAATGACCTTATGTAAGAGGTCGTTGAACTCGTTTTAAGATCCTCTATCATGATGCGGAAGCAAAAACATACCGATCCATTAAAACAAAAAATGGAGGTGACCTTTAAATGTCCGAAGTACCTCCACCTGCAAAAAAAACTATTATCGCCACCGGCTGGTCCCCTTCGTACTGTGCAATTTTATTTCAGCAAATATTTTTGTGAAACTTATAGTTTCCGAGATATCTGAGGTGCTAATAGTTATTGCCCCACCCTGTATATATAGGATATAGGCTTATTAATAAGCTGCAGCCTAGGGTGGTGAATTTAGGGGCGGCAAATTTTGTGTGAAAGAAATTGAAAACGATAGTAAAACGCTTTTTCCTGTATCGCATAGATATCTATTCCAGGATATATGAAATGTAACAACTTGAAAAGTAACTGATATTTACGAATCAGAAATTTGAGTCTTTCACGGCCCAGCGTCATACAGTTCTCACTGTTTCAGTGTGTCTTTCGATCCCCTGGAGAAGTCAGCTGCAATGCTAGCAAAACGTCGGGAAAATATTTTCTCAAAGACACGGCTTACACCCGGAAGCTTCAACGGTGAGAAGTAATATTTATAAATTATTTTTCTCTTAAATTTTTGAAACGTTTAAGAGATTGTTTACTCATGAAATGGCGGATATTATTGTGCGCACATACAAATAAAAAGGCAGCTGCAGTGTATAGAATGTAGAATGAAAAAATCCTACAGCGAAACAGCTCGTATGGAAAGATTTAACAGTACAAGAATTTTACGGAATTTGAATTATGTCAGGCGCGAATAATTCAAACAGGGATCACACAACCGGTGACAATGGCAATCGACATTTGATTGCGTCAAAGTGGACAAAGTAGCTGCCATACGTGATATATGCAATTGACCACAACCGGGACATGTTCCGCGGCTCTATTTCATTATTTAGGAAACAAATTTATGATTTCTTTTAATTTTTCTTTTTCCATTGTGATGAATACGTTTGGAAATTTGTCTTTTGTTTCCTTTTCTACTATTTAATTAACTTCGTTATACATAATTATAATTTAATTAACTTCCCGATTTATAGGGAAGTTATTGTTTCATTAATCTCTTTAATTTGTTAATTCGTCCTCTAATGTACTGCTACTAATTCCTTGTACACTAATGGGAATTCCTTCCCGTAAATAAATAAATAAATACATGGACTACGCTGAATTCTGATTTACCATAGACGTATAAACAAATGAATGCTTGACAGTTGACGAGCAACTCTTCATAAAAATAATTGGTGGTATTCTGACAGTACTATGTTTCGATTCTGTCTGAACGGTTTTAAGAAGGGTTTCTCGCGGTATTGTGCGGCGCGCAATTTGATATTCTTTCCACGCAAATATTTACCTTATTACTTGCATGCTAGTCTCTACTGCGGCTCATCGTTAAGGTATCGTTAAGAAATTGAACCGTCAGCGCTGTCTATCGTCCGCGCAAATATTGTATTTTTCACCCGATTAAAAGCCGTCCTCGTTATTCCGTTGGTTCTCCCGTTATACGCGTATTTTCTTTTTCGCTGGTCGATCATGTATTTACCA
The DNA here is from genome assembly GCA_030770465.2 of Perdita meconis. Lineage (NCBI taxonomy): Eukaryota > Metazoa > Arthropoda > Insecta > Hymenoptera > Andrenidae > Perdita > Perdita meconis. Next base: position 8,814,145 of record JASKOS020000007.1, read on the forward strand.
CGTTCGCGCCGTTATTTTTATATGTTCCCGCGCCCTTTCGCGTCGCGAAGCGTGATTAATAAATTAAATTGGAGCGCGACATTTTTCTTTGATTTGCTCTGCGATCGTTATCCTCGACGACGCGACGCGGCGCGGTGATCGGAGGGACTCGGCGTCCCTTTCGAAGCTCTTATCTTACCGACGCCACGTATTTGCGATTCGGACCAATTCGGACGTGACCGTATTTGCGTATGCGCGGACACACACCGCTACCCCCGAGGAAGGATCCCTTCTTATCGTCCGCCTTCGATTTTCATTCTCCAACGGTTGAATCTCGCCGAAATATTTCGTACCTCATGATCCCGTAGCAATTGTCCCTTTCGATGTTGTTATTTCAATATGATAAATATCTCAAGTTCCCGAGGCCAAACGCTTTTCGAACTCTTTAATGTGGCGTATAAATAATGCGACTAGACGTCCCGGACTTGACATCCGCCCTGAACTGACAGTTTCCCCGGAAAATGTGTCGGATTTTAAAATATTCCACAATTGAACCCGCACAGCTGACCCGAATATATTACTAGCAGTTATCTGTCATCGACTCTGCTCGTCGTTCCTATAGTTACCAGCGCGATGGTTACGCTGTGACGGACGTGAATAATTTTGCGCAGAGCGCTGCTTGTTTGTATAAAGCCATGCACGTACACTGCGAGGCTCGGACCTCTACCTTATTGTAGAGTGCGAGAAAGAAGCGAGGAAACATTCGCAACGAGCTATTTTACGTTATCCCCCTTTTTTTTCGTACACCGAAATAAAGTAGCGAGGCGAGCCTTGCAGTGTCCGTACACGGCTTTACAGCCCGAACATGCCTTAACAGTCCTTTTCACTTTAATCTTTATTTAAACATTTTCGATGATTATAATCTAATGACTATTTATAGCATTTTATTCGGAAGAGTCCACAGAATCATTTCGCGTCAAGAGCAACTAAATAACTGTTACTGTAAAAGCACAAAATACTTTCAAAGTTGAAAATGATCCCTTTTCTTCAAGATTGATTTTTTTCAAAAACTGTACGTTCTGGGGAAAAAAGGTTCCCGATTCGTATTCAGCACGTCGAAATCTATGAGAAATGTTTATTGAGGTTTACAAAATCGAAAAAAAGTCAAAATTTGACGAACAGTGTTATTCGAGTCAAGACGAATGTTCAAGTTTTTCGAGCTACTTGAAATCGGCAAACTATCTGAAGAAATAAGAGCTACTTCAAAATCCAAACAACTCGAATATTTGAGCCTTTACAAGAATTCTAGCCTACGTCAAGAAGAATTTTCAGCTACGAGATTTTCGAGTTACTCGAATATACAGGGTGGTCCACGCAATTGTTTCAGGTCATAATTCCGTTATTAATGCATTTACGAAAAAATGCCAAAGGAGAAAGATAAATGGCTCGAAGAGCACTACATCTGTAGGCCTTTAAATTTTTTTTAGATGCAGCAGTGCATGTGCAATTAACAATTGCATCATTTCTTTAAATAGAAATGCATATTTTTTTTTTTACACGGATCGATTCTTCTGTTCATTCGCCGTAAAAAATTATTAGGGTACCATGACAAAAAGATTATTAGATCTCAAGATATTTTCAAAAAATGTCTTTATCGAAGAAGATACTCAAACACTTCATGAGTATGTTGTAAACATAAACACCGTTTCGACATTGTTATCATAACAGAAACTGATTTGTACGAATAAACATTTCATCATTCAGCGGTTTCTAAGAAATAAGTTTTGTAATAACGTCATCGCAACAAATGCATCAATGCGTTCACCCGATTTAAGTGCCCTTGACTTTTTTCTGTGGGGTTATTTGAAAGATAGAATTTATTCAAATCCCATAAATTCTGTAGACTGTAGAGAATCTGAGAGAAAGGATCATACTGGAATGTGCAGCAATAACTGCAGATAATTTAAACGCAGTTATGCAAACAATAAAAAAACGTTATCAGAAATGTTTAGAATGTTATGGAGAAGCGTAGATAATAAAGACATGTTTCGAAAATATCTCGAGAACTAATAACTTTTTGCCATGGTACCCTAATAATTTTTTACGTAGAATGAACAGAAGAATCGACCTGTGTAAAAAAATATGCATTTCTATTTAAAGAAATTATGCAACTGTTAATTGCACATGCACTGCTGCATATAAAAAAAATTTAAAGGCCTACAGATGTAGTGCTCTTCGAGCCATTTATCTTTCTCCTTTGGCATTTTTTCGTAAATGCATTAATAACGGAGTTATGACCTGAAATAATTGCGTGGACCACCCTGTATATGGACAGAGTTTGACTTACTCGAAAATATCGGAGGAAAAATATAATCATCTTCAAGAGTTTCAAATTCTTACAAGCGCTCGAATATTGGAGCCGTTTGGTTTATTCAAGTAGGGTAGATGTCCCAATTGTTGCCACCTTAAGGTTATAGCGCGGCTTCGTTTAATTATTTTACGTGTTGTATAATCTAAAAATCGTCACACTGTGAAACATAATATTGTTTAACATTTCATTCATTAAAAAAAATAATTCTATACATTAAATATGAAGAATTAATTAGTAAGTAATTAAAATCTGCGAGCAATCCTGATGTCCCTATAACGTCATTTTCGAAATTATCCCGTATGTATGACTGCAACCCAATATGTAGCTATCAATCCTAATAACTAGACTGCGGATTTTTATACAAAATCAAATTTTTGCAAGCACAAATAAAAAATTTAATCATGAATAACAATATATTTATTTTTTTATACATTATAACTTGTATTATATTTTTGATATTTTGTATATTTTGGCATTTGTTAACAGTCATGCAGATTTTTTTCATACTTAATATAGCCATAAATGCATAATATCCGCAGTCTACTAATAACTATGCCAGTCTTAATAACTGTTAGTCTTATTTATTGAAATTTTCGAAATCTACTTTGATTCTTCAAAATCAACTTTTAGATACTAGGTGCACATAAGTACGTTTATATCTCTGTTTCTATGTAAATCAGAGTCTCAATTTAATAATACAATTTTTTTGCACGCCATTTTTTATACGTTACGTTCCTGTTGAGTAAAATAACAAAGTGGCGGTAATTGGGACACTGGCAATAATTGATACATCTACCCTAGTTCGCATTTTTTTCGAACAATTTGTCTGTTTCAAGTAGTTCGAACAACTCGACTTGGTTCAGCGAACCGGTCGACTCGAAATTCGAATAAGGTAAATGTCCCAATTTCTGCTCATGTCCCGATTTCTAATCACTTTGTATTTTTCTTATTATTATAAATGTTACGCTTGTACCATAATTGTAAAAAAATAATTATAGGTTCTTTGATCATTCATGCGAGTGACGCACAGGTTTGTTAAAAAGAAAATGCTACGTAAACAACGAAAAAAATTTTAGAACAAGGAACTTACTCGTTCTGATCGTATCCTTACTGCTTAGACTAAAGAACAGCAATTTCATTGTGATTCGATAATCGGACCGAATGTAGCGTGTGCAGAAATAAATCGTATTTAATACTAAAAACGTTTACTGTATTTTACTCTGGATATTTACTGGATTTTTTGAGAGTTATTTGTCGTGAGCAGAAATACGGACATTTAGAGTACTACATTGAATTAGCCATTATTAATAATTAAACGTCACATAACATCTTTTTCAAATATTTTTGAATTAATTGATTCATTATCGAGGTATTAATCAATTACTTCGCAAATTTTTACTGCAAACAAATTTTTTATATCCTTATCATAACGAGTGAACGCTTAAATGAGCAGAAATTGGGACATTCACCTTACTCGAATAAATTGCGTACTCGCACACCCCTATTATTTTACAAAAATGAGCGTTTTGGGGTGCCAACTTCACAGACCTCGCGCTTTCTCAGCTCGCAACGCGACTTTACGAGGAATCCCTTCCGTCCCTTATCGTGGCTGTGGCGTAATTCGAAGGCGCCAGCGAATCAGCTCGTCGCTGGACGCCTAGAAAATATTTATGAAACTCGCTCCGTGGGCTGACTCAGGCGTTCACCTGCTTTCACCCTTCCCCTCGTTGCTTCTTCCTTGTTGCGCGGTACACGGTTGCGTCTCCTTCGGTCGAGGCAACAAAAGTTGCCGTCTTCTCCGAGTAATCTGCAACCACCGACCATTTTGCTTTCTCTCGCGACCATTCTTCCGCGATTCCGTGCCAAGTTTGTCGCGCCACGCGATTCTGCTTCGTGCGAGAACGAAAGGTTTGAGCGACGAAGAGAGCGAGAGACAGAAGAAGAAGAGAATAATGCTGCAGCATGGCGGCTGGATGATGCGGCGAGAAGGTCGAGGGGTGGAGGGCGAGTCGGTCGAAGAAGGAAAAGAAAGATGGATGCGAAACTCGCGAGGCAATGATAGATAGAGACCGCTTGTGCCTCGCGACCTCTCGCACCTTTTCTTCCGGGAGGATGCGCTATCGGTGCTCGTACTTCTTCGCTATCAGCGATTTTATTCTCGCGGTAGTTACGATCAGTTGTTTCTTTTTACTCGGTCTTGCTTGTTCTATCTGTGCGGTCTCTGTCGAAACCCGTTCGTATATTTAGCTGTATCGAGTGCAATAGACGGGCGAAGAGAATGGAGGGCTTTGATAAATGATCGACGCGGGAAAAAATCCGCGTCGATACGTCTTGCCCGGGCGGTGCGTGTTCGTGGATCGAAAGAAAAATTGGAACGGTGGGAAGAAGCGGAGAAATCCTTTAGGGGTTTCGTTTAACGGGCGAATCGGCCACAGGGTTTTAGTACCTCCAACTGCCTTTAATGAATAAAATTATTCCATACACAGGGTGTAACGAAAATGTTGCAGTTCCTTGTAAGTGGTGATTCCTGAGGTGATTTTAAGCAACTTTTTCCTTAGCGAAAATGTTAAATGAGGCTTTGTTAACGAGTTATTAACGAAAAACATCAACCAATCGGGGAGCGAGTACAGCGGACTAATGATGGCGCAGGCTCCAGCTGTGAGTAGTATTGGTCAGCCATCGTCTGCGCCATCATTAGTCCGCTGTACTCGCTCCCCGATTGGTTAGTGTTTTTCGTTAATAACTCGTTAACAAAGCCTCATTTAACATTTTCGCTAAGGAAAAAGTTGTTCAAAATCACCTCAGGAATCACCCCTTTCAAGGAACTGCAACATTTTTGTTACACCCTGTATAATCTAATCTGGTGCAAAGAGCGAATTCGTTTCAGTTTCGAAGAGAATGTTTCATATGTGATACTCGTCGCAGCCTACATAATCGTCTTCTTAAACAAAAATCCCATCGTATTGCTTACGGTCATTAGACCAGTAGTAATCAGTTAACAATTACAACAGTTAGTAATCGCATTACTAATCATGTTAACGCGTTCTCCAACAGTGTAGACTTTTTCACCCTTCCTTCCGTCTTCAAGCGTAGGCTTCCACAAGTTATTATTATTTATTTATTGACGGGAAAACCCTTTAGTGTACATAGGATAGTTGAATATAATAAGCGGTATAGTCTAATCTTGTATAGCGGAGAGGACTTACGTTGGACTTTTTCCATTAGATAAGCATATTTTTTTGCATAGGATTCCAAATGACAGAGGCATATTCAATATTTTTATTTTATTTTAGTTATTTAATTCACGGGAAAGGTATTCCCATTAGCGTACAAAAGAATTTAATGAGGTTGCATACATAGGACACATTACTGAAAAACAAATAAAAGAATACAAAAGCAATATAAAAATGAAGAAGGAAAAAGAACATAAATAATATATGAAATAAAATATATAAAGATATACAAGAAGAAAAACAATATGAGGTCTAACGAGAGAAGTATACAGAAGAGTGAATGTCTATTTTTGGCAAATCTGTTTACGAATTCCAAAGTTCCAAGCGCTTTATTGACAGAACCAGTGTAGTGAGATTTGAAATCTAAACAGGGTGAAAAGAAGATACCTCCTAAATCTCAAATACTTCTTTAAGTATAGCATTTTGAAATTCATAAGAATAGATAATTTGATTCTGTGAGTGAGAAGCTCTTATTACCATACACTTCGAGATATTAAGCCTCATATTATTGTCTTTACACCATTGTTTGAATCTCCATAGATCTGAATTTAATTTATGTGTATCTTCTATACTCTGGATTTTCCGAAAACTTTTAATATCATCCACATATAGAAGAAAGTCTGAATTAAAAAAATTATACTGAATGTCATTAACTTTTAGAGGGTCGAAAAACCATTTTAATGGTTTTAGCTAATACTAACCTTTCTATTTTTTAAATGTATATAAACTTGTATATCTGTGTATTTGAACATCCATGTACAATGACTGGCGACTGACAGGACATCATTTTCCTAAACTTTGTCATTGAAATTCATCGTGCGCTCTACGGCGACAATGTGTAATGTGTGTAATGACTAGACTGCGGACTAATACGGACTGACTGTAATACTAGACTGCAAATTCATATTTTCAAAGCCATAGAAACCGATAATGAACAGAAATATGTGTCTTTTACCTTCTAAATATCACAAAATGTATTTTGTTTTCGATATTTTATGTATTTATGTATTATGAGTAAAACAAAAAGTCGAACTCGCTATGTATCCACTATTTGCAATACAGTACTGTCCCGATATAAGCACAATCTTACAGTGTTAACTCAAAGGACGCCTGAGTTTGATTCGAAAAAGGGATTTCTCTATCCTCGACCACTTCTTCGCCGGTGCGAGTCTCCTCCTTCCGCCGTGACCAAGATCGAACCTGGCTCGAAAAAGGACTGCAGTCGGTTCTGAAACCCAGCCGTTCTTCGAGTCAACACTGTGCATAATTTCATTGTGCATAACACCATATTTTGGGGTTTACCAAAACAATATTACCATAAGCAATAGTTTGTAAAATAAAAAATAATAGAAAAATGGAAATAACTCTAAAATAGTTAGAAGCTAAAATGAGATAAACAAACAAGGAACAGAAATAAAAATTGAATACAAAAATAAAAAAGATATTCAAAAACTTTCTACGTCTACATTGACAGCTTTATGATAAGTAAAAATTATTAACGGACTAAAAGTCCGTAATGTTGGTTCAATCGTTAAAAATTTTCAGAACCTGACTTCATAATTGCAATCAGTATTCTCAAAAATAATTATAAGCCCTATAATTTTAAAATTAGAAAATTTTCAATTTTTATTCTTTCAGTATCGCAAAGCCACTATAGTGACTAGGAATAAATGTGGGGACTCTGCGGAACATGTATGTTACATACAGGGTGTAACAAAAATATTGCACGTCCTTGATAGGGGTGATTCCTGAGGTGATTTTAAACAACTTTTTCTTTAGCGAAAATGTTAGGTGAGGCTTTGTTAACAAGTTATTAGCGATAAACATTAGCCAATCAGAGAGCGAGAACAGTGTATGAATTTCGGCGCGGGCTGCAGCTATGGTTCGTCTACTGTTCTCGCTCTCTGATTGGTCGATGTTTTTTTCGTTAATAACTCGTTAACAAAGCCTTACCTAACATTTTCGCTAAGGAAAAAGTTGTTTAAAATCACCTCAGGAATCATTCCTTTCAAGGACGTGTAACATTTTTGTTGCACCCTGTATATGTACAAATTTTTCGGAAAAAAGGTTCAAAATTTTAATGAAAAAATGCCGGTCCTCTGAAGGTTAATGAAAATACTGAATAATAGAGGGCCGGGATGCGACCCTTGTGAAACACTTAAAAATACTTTTATAGGAGAAGATCGTATACTCTGACGCATGTTAATTTCTGCATTTTATCATATGTTAAAGACCTTTAACCCGCATATACAGGGTGTTTCGCAATTCGTGGGACATCTCCGAGATACAGGTACTAGACACGAAAATAATAAGAAAAGTTCTTATGCAAAATTTTCGGAAATGGTTAGTTTATTAGTTACACGCGATTTTATATTTCGTAAAGGCACATAACAAAGGCTCATCCCCCGTAAGGTCAGTGACCGAGATTTGGGCCCCTGCATCGTGGAAAAGTATCAGATGTGTTATATTCGTCATCATTTCAATTTTTAATTACAAAATATGTGATTTTTCCTTCGAAGAAACATCTCATTCCAATACACGTTGCGAGTCACCGGGGCCCACTTAGGCTCAGAGAGGCCTGGGCCTTTAAGCGCGGTCACTGGCTTTAAAGGGGATGAAGCAGTGTTACGTCGGCATTTTACTAAATGTAAAACCGCGTGTAACTAATAAACTAACCATTTTCGAGAATATTGCATAAGAACTTTTCTTATTATTTTCGTGTCTAGTACCTGCATCTCGGAGATTTCCCACGAATTGCGAAACACCCTGTATACAAATAAATAAATCTTTCAGCGGTGTTTGGTGGTTCGAGCAGCCTCCGCCACTTCCTCCAATCGTTCGATACTTTTTGGTCCGCGAAAAGATTTCGAACGATCGTCTGCGACTGGTAGGGTCCGTGGCTCTCCTACGGATGCGTGCTTTATCGGAAAACACTGAGTGAGATATATGGAGAGATTATACAAGATGGCGTTTCAGAGTCGAACAGGCCGCTATTCTCCGCTCCGTCAATTATGTTAATTTCGATTGCCACGAGATTAATGGAAGAAGGCGGCGTCCCCTCGGTGTACCCGGCTCTCGGAGCCCTGACGTCGGAGATCCGACGTTTCTTCCGCATTCGCTCGACCGTGCATAATGCACTGGACTTGTAATTATTGCAAGTCGCAGGCTGACCTTTTCTCGCGCACCGAGCGCGAACCACTGCTACCTCTGCGAGCGCGAACGTCCGACGAAATTGTGGTTTCGGCGCGAGGAGCCGAGGCGATCCGTTATCCAAGAGTTCCTCATTACCGCCTCTTCTCCCGGGTTTTCGGCGAATCGCGTCGAAAACTCGGCGAGCAGGAGAGTCGAAAACGTTGCCGGCGTCTACCCTCAGCGTTCGCTATCTCGCGATCTACTTATCTTTTGTGTTTGCGCGTGTCCCCGACGCAGGTGACCTCTCCTTCGCTCGCGACCTGTCCATTGTTCGGAATTCTCCTCGTTCTCGAAGCCGCCATTGTCTGCGACCGAGACCTTTCGATTCTTCGTTGACCTCGACAGCTCCTTTTAAACTCGCGATTCTATTATCCGAGTAATCGTTCGTGCAAGAGTTTCTCTTTGTCCCGCGCGGCACGAGAAGAAATCGGTACGAAAAGTCGGCGGCTCGCGGCTGGGGGAACGAAGAAAAGCTTTCCTCGTGAAAATATTCACGGGTTTCGCCTCGCGTCGCCTCCCGCGCCTTGTATGCATACTCCTCCTTCGTGGGTGGTATGAAAATCCATACAGTCGCTCGGAGAAAATATCCGTCATTTAAAATGGATGGATTTAGGTGGATATAAAAGTGCGAGGGGTGGAAGAAACCGTTGCCAGTGCGAGAGGGAGGCCCTCGGTTCGGTGACGGGAGGTCGGGCGAGGATGGAGGCGACTACTGAAAGTCGGTAGCGCACCGGTGGAGGTGGTGGAGGTCGGAGATGGTGGCGGCGGCGGTGGCGATGGTGGTGGTTGCCGGTGGTGTTGGAGATTTAAGGGAGACATTTTAAATGGATGGTTCTCTCAGTGAAGCCGGCCGCCTACGGTATTATCCAATACCTTGGCTCGTCTCGCGACCTCGTGTTTCTCCGCAGGAATTCACGAGCGTCCTAACCGAAACAATCGCGAAAGAATTACGCTTCGACTCGAATTTTCTCCGACGGTCTCCGATACGTCTTTAACGTTACTCTCGCCGAGCAACGATCCCCTTTCCTTTCTTACGCGTTCTCCAGTCCGGAGCAAATTTTTTCGTAGATTGAAAATTTTGTAAATCCTTCGGGCGGCAAACTAATAGAAATACCACGAATCGGGGAGCGAACGAGTCGCGGCTCGAACTTTGTCCCCGCTTCAACTATAAATCACGCTTCTCTAACTAACATCGAACCTTCAAGGCGATCCTTCGCCCGGTGTATTTCATGCTGTATTGCGGAAAGCAAGATAGTGCTACATCTCTTTAAGAAGACTCTGTTTCAGGATCGATAGGGAACGCAATCGCATTCAACACCTCTGGAATCTTTCGCTGCACCAAAGTTTGCGTTAGAAAGCCGACCGGCGCGCTGCTGCGCGGTCAGTCGCGAACCCTTTTCTACGTTTCGAGTATTCTGTTTCGGTCGGGGCGCGGACCAAGGACATGTTCTAAAATTTTTAAGAATTTTTACCAGACGTCTTTGGTCTGCGCCGCGTCGTATCGACGCGTCTCGGCATTAACGGCCGTCTGTCTCCCGCGTGCCGGTCCTTCGGGATCGCGTTCGACCGTTAATCTCCATCTTAACGGTTCGTTTGGTACGCGGCACGAAGCGAACGGGGAACGCGATTCGAGTGCAGATGCCGACGCGTTCTCGCTCCTCCTCGGAGGACGTTTTCCTTTTTGGCGAGAAAGGCGGAAAACGGGCGTTGGCCAATGGAATCTCGGCGACTGGGTGTCGCGACCAATCGTCGAGTTTCCAGCATTCGGATGCGACTGCGAACAGGTGTGGCGAGAACGGGAGAACGAAATAGAAAGATAGATGGAGAAAGAGCGAGAGAGGGCGAGGCGGAGGGAGAGAAAGGGACGGAGGTCTCCCCCGTCCGAGGGGGTGGATATAAAGCGTCCGGGATGAGCAGACCTGGAATCAGGGGATGGCAGTCCTGCGCGATCGGGGAGTTTCCCGAATTCGTTTCGCCGACCGGAAGTCGGCATCGTATTTGCGCTTTCCATTGGGTTTCCGAGTGTCGTCGGGACCAATGGCACGGCGAATGCCGACTGTCGGAGTCGCGATGCGGATTCTAGAGGGGTTGGTTACGCCCCGCGTTCTACCTATACCATCGAATGAAACGGCCAAAGAGAGAGGAACGCGGAGGTTCGGGAGGGAGAGGAGCGGGTGTCACGGGTCGGAGCGAGACGGGGAAAGGAACGAGTAGCGAGATTTCCCTTCGCGATCGTCTCCCTCTTCCTCCCACGTCTCCCGGTCCCTCTGTCTATCTCTATATTTGCCGCGAGGGAGGGAAAGAGGGAGTTTCTCCCTCTCGGAGCTTTGTCCGTGTACGTAAGCGGATGAATGTGTACGCGGACGTCTGTGCGCCCGCGGAGAGGTCGAGAGGGAACAGGGAGGAAAACGAGGACGGGGACAGAGGCGGGGAAGGGAATGGCGATGAGGACGAAGACGAGGACGAGAGAGGGCGAGGGCCGCCTTGCTTCGATCCGAGAAAGAGACGCAGACAGAGCCGGAGAGCGAGTCCTCGCTTCGATCCCACAAGGAGCTAGACACTCGGTAGCACTTAAACTCTCCCTCTCTCTCCTCCCTCTCCTCCTCTTTTCTCTTCCTCCTACAGTCTGCCTTCAGCCCGATGTCTTGGTTCTATCTTTTCGTCGTTCGTCGTTGGTTGCACACTTTTCTTCTCCCTTTTTCTTCTTTTTCCCCGGTCGAACCTTTGCTCCTTTCGTTCCCTTCGTCTTGCTTCTTCTTCTTCTTCTTCTTCTTTCTCCTCTTTCACTTTGGCCAAGCATTTCCGTTCTACAATGTTGAGTGCGAGTCTGGCTAAAACTCCTTGAGAGGGTCAGGGTTTTTTTTTTGGTCGACATCGACGGATACTACGTATTACTACGTAGGGTACTCTCAAAATGTACGACTGAACTTTACTTGGCTAAATTGCTCCAAGTGAAGCTTCGATGTCGGAAGATGGGTTCAAAGCGTCTTATCAACGTTGGCTTGCTATCAGCGTGTCGTATATTTGGGAACGGCACGCCGTCGAGCTCGGTGAGTACTGCGTACTCCATGGGCAGTTTCGTTTGTTGGAAAAGCAAGTAGAATAGGACAGCGTCTACACCGACAAGAATGCATAGGGAGTATTTCGTATTTCGTATTTGCCTTTAAGGGATTACATATGTAAAAAATTTGAAATTGTTGAGTGGCCTTTTCTAAAACTTTTAACAAATGTTCTTTCATATTTTAACGATAAAGTGAATTTTTTCGTTACGAACAATCTGTAGAAACAGTTTTATATAAACAGGTTCGAAGGGCTTCGCCGCTGAAGTGTCTTTGCGGAAATTCTGGAGTCTTTAATTCTTTCCTGAAACAGAAAAAAACAGGTATTTTTTTATTTCTCATATAATCACATAGTCGATGAACCTAGAAAACTAGAAAAAAGTACAAAATTGGTAAATTAGTAGGACTTTAAAAGAAAAGTTAATATTTTGACTAAAAACTTTCGTACTATTTGTGTGAATCTAATTTTTTTTTTTTTATAAAAGTTGAAGGCTCATTGACAATGAAATTATATGAAGAATAAGAAAATTCTTACTTTTTTTGTTTTAGAGAAGTATTAGAGGCATATCCGTTTTTGCGGACGGTTTTTTTAATAAAAAAAAATCAACTTTTATTTTTAAAACATGGAATAACACACTTGCAAATTTCAAAACGACTCGCTTCGTAGTTCCGTAAAAAGAAAATCCCAAAAGATCAATTTATTTTGTGGAACCCTAAACGAGGCTTCCCCTTAATTGCAAACATGATGTTAAAAAGAATTTGTTACGCGTATCGTCCCATTAATTTAGTTTCTATCTCGCGAATGGCGTTAATTTAAAAAAGAAAAAACTGTCAATCGATGGGTAGAATTTACTGGTCGTTGGTCACGGTGAATCTCGTGAGCAGTTTATTTTTATAAGTCAAGGTTAGCCTTGACACCTGTACGCGGTTTCGACCACGGGAATCGAGAGCAGTTTGGGGTTGACATTTTGCTCGCGCTCCTATAAACCGGAGGGCTCGTACGGGGTGTCGTTAAAAACGAGCTAATTGGTTTCATCAAAGCGCTCTTCGTGTCGTTGAGGGAAACGAGCGAGCGAGCCAGCAGCTAACGCCGTGTCGGTTGATTTTTCGCCCCCGTATACCCTGGCTAATCTTCGTCGAAACGTCTTTATAAAATCTGCGCGCGCTCCAAAGCGACCGTTCGAGCTGTTCTTTTATTTTTTTTTTTTCTTCCGCTATTTACCTCCATATTCCGCCAAAGCCAATCTACTTTAATCGAATTTCAAATTACGCGGTTCTTGCCAGTATTTTCCTTTCGAAGCCGCGGTACGCTAACTTCCAAGCACACTTTCGTTCTCGTTGCTTTCTCTCTTTCTCCGTCCGCCTCGATCCCCGCGTTTTTCCCTTTTTACTCCACTCTCCTTTAGCGTTGCCCGGCTCGACGTTCCTGTAACCGACAATCGAGAAAGACGCGGAGACGCGAGGGCGAGCGTCGGTTAAAACCCCTTAGTCTAGACCGCAGGATCGGTCGGCTGGTTGAGAGTTTTCTATTTCGCGCCGCTTTAAAGCGAAACCCCCGTGGAAAGACGGCGGTCCCTCTCGGTGACTTTTTTTTGCCCGCGGAGGAGAGGAAGCGACCCTAAAGCGGAAAAATAGCAGCGGCGACGTTACCTTCGGTTCCACGATTTTGGTTGCAATTTGCGAGCCGATCGTCGACCGGCTCGACTCGTTGTTCGATAATGCATGCCGGGGACCATTACGGGACCGGCGCGGCGCGTTTTTGCTTTTCGCCGAGATGACAAAGTGGATCGCTGTACGGTTGAAAATGGTAATAGCGAGAAATAAATTAGTTGTCCGGGGGGTAGCGGAGGGCCACTCGTCGGAACGATGGCGTCGCGACGAACCCGCGGGGGAGGGAGCGAAGGCCGGGAAAGATGGAGAAGCGGAATAAGAGGAATAAAAGGAAGGGAGAGATCTTGAGAGCGCGGTCTCTTTCTCTCCCTCCTCTTCCCCTGAGCTGGCAATGACAGATACAAATAAACGATCCAGCGGTTTCGCGCAAGCGCCTTTCCAGAATCTAGCTTCTACCGTTCGACCACCACCAACCATCCCCGCCACTACCGACACGGCTACCACCTCACCCCCTCGTTCGTTCTGCCATCCCGCGGAAGTCGGAGGTAGGCAACGCGGGTGCCCCGACACATCCACCACCACCTTGGGTGGAGCCTCGTAACTGACGTCATCAGACGTACAGACAGACGGCACAGACGTAGAAACCAATGCGCGAGAGAGGCCAGGTAGCCTACGTCTGCGTACAAATAACTCGGACCACTTTGGCCACCCCTGAACGGACCCGCTTGGAGAACCGCCCCCATTCGAGGACGATTCTCGCGTTCCGGGGCCGGCTTTGGTACCGCCTGACTACCGACTACCTCCGCTGCCATTGCTTGTCGTTTCCGCCGCGGAATCGAAACACGTCCAAGAAAAGAGCCATCGCCCTCTTCGCCTATTCGAGGGTCGCTACGATTTACTTCGCCGCGAATTAGATCTTAGATCCGCGTGAAAAGAATACGAGCTTGGCGTCATGAAAAACCGGTCTAAAGTTGTCTAGTTCGGTCGACGTTTAGACGCGAGGTTTGCCGCAAGTTGGAAGAGCAAATACGATCCGGTTGTCTCGAAAGGAGTAGGCGAAAACTAAAGCGAGCCGGAGCGAAGCGTGGGGACCATAAAAGTTGTTAGACGCGATACGCGATCGTCCATTAGGCGTCCGTAGTCCGTAGGATAGAATCGTTAACTGGTTGTAACGGTGGTTCCGGAACTCGGCGAGTCCTTGGAGCGTTCGTTGCGACACTTGCGCGAAACTGGTAGCGCCGATAGCAGGAACGCGCGCGAGTGGTAGTCGTCGTTGGGGAAGTTGTATCGGGACCTAGTGGCAGAACCGCAGGAGGGTGGACGGTTGGAAAGGCGGCCGGTCGGCGGGGGGGTGGTTGAAGGAGGAAAAGGCTTGGGAGGAGGCGGATGGCGAGGGAGGTACGTTCGGTAGGTAACACCGTGGCGATGGTTGCGGAGAGTGAGAGAATAGAGGGAATACAGCAGATAGAGGTAGCTTGGAGTCGAGTGCCCGGGGCTGAATCGACCCGGCTACATACAGCACACCCCAAGCCAGTCCCTCTCTTACTCGTGCATTCGCTCGCTCGCTCCCCCTTCCCCGTGTTCTTCCTCTACCGTAGAGTCGACTCACCCTCTTGCCCACCTGCCGACACCCACCCCCGCGCGCAACCCCTTTTCCGACCGTCGTCTCTTCTCTTCGCTTTGCTCTGTTCCGCTCCGCTCTTCTTCCCGTCTCTCGCTTTCGACTTGTAGCTCTCTCCTCCTGGTAGGCATTTCGGTTCTCGCTTTCTCTCGCGTCGCCGCTGCTCCGTCGCGCCGCACCGCGCCACGCCGCGCCGCGTTTCTCTTCCGTTTCGTTTCCCGACACGTAGCATCCCAACCCCCGCCTTCGCTTCCGCCTCGTTCGTTGCGTCTTTGTCTCTCGTCGCCGCCACCCCCGGCGTTCGCCTCCGTCTATCGCGAGGCGAAGTTAGGCCGCAGCCTCGTTTAACCAATAGTAAGTGCAATTAACGTCGAGGATCGGATAGAAATTGGCGGAAAAGAGAGGCGAGGTCGTTGGTCTGGTAGACGGATAGGTGGACGGGACGGAAAAAGGAAAAAAAAAAAGGAGGAGAAGAGAAGCGTCGTCTCCCTTTTCGTTGGCTCGCGCGCGTGCTTCGCCTCATTCATTTTCTTCGGCAGCTTTTCCGGTTTACGTGCGCGGTTCGTTCGATCCTCTCTCCTCTTCCCTCGACGAGGCGAAAGTGTCCTCGGCTCCTTTGTTCGTTTGTTCGCACAGAGACTTTGCGCTTGTTAACCTTTTTTTCGCGACCGAGCGGCTCTTCGTCTCGGCACGATGCACTTTTACGCTCCAGTTACCGGAAATTTCGAAATTTCGTTTCCCAGTCCTTCCTCAACCTTCCCCGGAGAATCACGAGTCTCTGGAAGGCCGCGCCGCGCCGTCGTTCCCCGGCGCGGTCGTTGTTTTCCTTTTAATCGGTCCGAGGCGGACGACGGAAGCTCGGCGAAGTAAATTGGGCGGTGCGTCGAAGGAGGAAGGAAGCTGCGGAGCGGCTCTTGGCGCGGCGCGTTATCCTTGGATCTGGCGTTCGAGGGCTCTCGTAGATGATTCGTCCTCTCGTCGATTAGGCGCATATCCGATCTGGAAAATTCGCTTAGATCGTCGGATAAGCGTCGAGAGTGGGATCCCTGACGGCTCGAGACTCGCCACTCGAGACGCGGAAAGAGTTCGGCGCGGAATGGGGGAGCAAGACCAATCGACTGCCTATTTACCCGCCAAACAGAGCGCGGCGAACGGGTTCCTCTTTCAAATTCACCCCTTTGAGGCGACGCGCGCTCCTGGCACCTCGCGCCTCGCCTCGCGCCTCAAGTATTCGCCAGACAAAACGGTCTCATTCCCATCTCAATCTATATTCGCACGTCCAACACACTCGAGATTATGAATGCGTGGGGTTAATGAAACCGGGGAAGGCGTCTGCCTTTGCACCACCGACCGCCGCCACCGCCCACCCCAGCCCCTCCAGCACACCTCTGCTCTCTTCTCGCGGCTCTTCCTCTTCATCCTCCGTCGGCCCAAGTCATTTCCTTCCCTCCGCTCCACCCGTTCGCCCTCCACCCTTTCCGTGTTCCTCGACCGCGACTAGCCCTCGCTGCGCCCGCGGTTCTACCCGCTTTCCGGGGAGTAAACAAAGTCGACGCGGGCGCGAACACGCTCCACTTCGCTTTATTTTTTCAAAAGATCGTATGCGCGCGTGAAAGAACCATTTCGCTCCCCCCCACCCCATGAAGGGAGGAACGTCGCTAGATGACCGGTTCTTCCACACTCTATGGAATCGTCCGAGCTCCTCGTTGTGCCAGTCGATTTCGAGGAGAAAAGGAAACCGCGTCGTGTGTTCCGACTTCTGGTCGTCGATCGATCCCGAAGCAGAAAGCACGCGCGATTAGTCTAACGATGAAAACTTTGGCGAGCCGTAACGCAAATCAAAAACCAAGAGCCGTCCATAAACGGTGTGCACTCGTTCTTTGTATTTTAACGTTCGATAGCCTCTCGTCGACGACGAAACTGTTGCCGCGTGCGACGAGAAAGCAAAGTTGATCGGTTTTCGGTGAACAACCGTGTCGACGCGATGTCGACAGTACGCTCTGAATTTTCGTTTAATTCAGTCTCCTAAAGTTTTAGTAATTTCGCCTGTTGGACTCTCGCAGTACGCAAGTTTCCATATCTCCCGAGCAACTCTGTCCCCACTATTTTACTCGGCTCGTCGGCAGATGACGCTACTGGCAGCGATCGCGCTTCGAGAGCGCGCGATTCGCCGACCAGTTGTAACTTTTGAGAATCGAAACGAATTGTCTCTGTCATCTGCTGCTGCGGAAATGGTATCTGTCCCGTTGCTGCACTGATCAAACTCTTGCGCTCGATCTCGTGCTACCTTGCTAGTATTTCATTTATTTATTCATTTATTTGTTCATACACGGATAACACCCTTTGGTACATAAAGGAATTTACACGAGGAGACAATTAAATAGTGAGTCATATATTGCGCTGAAACACAGATAGGCCATGTACAACTCTTCTGACTTGTTTTTTAAATTCGTTAGTCAGGGAATCGCAAAGTAAATCTAGTAAGTGTGACATTATTGCAGATGCGATTAATACTTTTAATCTAATTTCTAAGTTTTGTTTTATCAGTTGTGCTTTTTTCAAATAGAATACACAGTGGAATTCGGTTATTTGGGACACATCAAGCCTATAAGTATAGCGTATTTTCGCACGATTAAGCGGTGAAATATGTAATCTATACATTAGGGGTGTGCGGGTACCCGAAATTACGGGATCGGGTCGGGTCGGGAATTTTTTTCGGGTTCGGGTCGGGATCCCGAAAGTTTGTCGACACATAAATATATTCGGGTACCCGTCATTTCGGGACCCGATTTCCGATTCGGGACCCGATTTTAATTCGGGACCCGATTTTCAATTCGGGACCAGATTTTCGATACACGCCTATTACATAATTTTCTCCTCAGTTACAAATTCTTTCATCTGATTTCATAGAAAAATTACATTTTAACAGTTTAAGTAGAAAACCAGAATGAAAGGTTATGTACTGAATTAAGTACCAAGTCCCGATTTAAAAATCGTGTCCCGAATCGAAAGTCGGTTCCCGAATTGAAAATCGGGTCCCGAATTGAAATCGGGTCCCGAAATGACGGGTACCCGAATATATTTATGTGTCGACAAACTTTCGGGATCCCGACCCGACCCGTCCCGATCGTTACCCGACCCGACCCGAGGCTCGGGTACCCGCACACCCCTACTATACATACTATTAGATTTTGTTCTTTAAGATTTGTAGCAAATAAACGAACGCCCTCAATTAACCGGTAGCTCAAATAAACGGAATTCACTGTATTATTATTATTAAAATAACGCCTTTATTTTTTTTATTTTATTTTATTTTTATGGGATAGTATCCCCACTAGTGTACCAAATGAAAAAAAGATATGAAGCATAGATAAAAGACATAAAAATTAGTTATGAAGGAAAATTTACGTAATATTATACATTTTCGTCTTAAACGAAGAAAAATTGAAATTTTATTGCATAGATTCTTATTGCATAATTAACTAATGTAACTAATGAGCAGACTTTGGAAGTTTATGCAAACTCATATTTTTATAGACATATAAGAGTAACTGAATCTTAAATAAATTGTGTTTTATTTTCTCAATATTTTATAATACATTTTATAATATTTTATAAAATATATTGTATTTTCGATATTTTATTGTCTTTTTATACTTGTAGGCATCCTGATAGGTTTTTGTAATTTGAAAATTTCCATGAATGCATAAACTTCCGTAGTCCACTAATGACGAAACATAATTGATATAAAGGGAGGGTATCAAAAGGAAGATTCAGTTGTAGACTGCTTTGCAAAGTAATCTTAGAATAAAAACTTAAAACTAAATCTAACAGTAAATTGGTTATAGAAGAGAGGTAATCGTGGGGAATGTGAATCGTGTATAATGTCCTTTTTATTACGTTGATTTAGAACAAACTGTGGGTGCCAGCTAACCAGACGAGAGGAAAGATAAAAAAAAACGAATTGAATAAGAGTACTATATTAGTTTACTAAGTTTCTTTTTATTGTTTCTTTTGCTAAAAAAAACTTGTTTTATATCGCAAATAGGGCTTCCACTTAAAATTATTCTCAAAATAATGAGTATAGAGTGTTATAGTACCTACAAGTGATATAGTAAAGTAAACAACAGATGTCGGTGGTTAACTCTCACACATTCCGAGAGTCTGGATAAAAGGCGTGACAAATTTAGCGAAAACAGTTGGAACTCTAAACTCTAAAGGAAGACACTGTAAACAGGCCTGAACCTCTTGATCATAATGATTTGTTCAGTACGACATCAAATTTCAACTTTATTATATCCCTTCCAAGTACTATACTCTCGTCTCCATAGCATGTTACTTTCGTCCTGGCCATCACAGTAACAGTGACAGTGTCTGCGAAAAATTGTCATAACTCTTTGAGTATTTATCATACAAGGTTCAAACTGGGATCAAATGATAGACCAAGAAATATAATTGCTGGAAGCATAACTTTCAGTTTTCTATCTTGAAAAGGTAATCGAGAACCAGATCAAACGTAAAAAGTGTAACTTCTGTCCTCACTCTCCTCTATACATTGAATAGATAGATGTGCGAGTGCAAAAATGAACACAGGTAAGAGAGCAAAGATTGAACGCAGGTCTGAGCTAAACAGAGCCTGGATGAAAGAAAGGAGAAATTAGAGAAAGTGTACTAATTGTAAGATGTAGTTTATGCAGATACATTCAAAGGATCGAAGGATGAGGAAGTTTAGGGATGTTATGGGAAAGAGAATTGTAATACCGGTGAGAAATATAAGAAGTATTCGATTTAGGATTGTGAAACGGATAGTTGCTCAGTCAGGTTAAATATTATTTTCAGGCACTGACTAGAAGTAACGCGGCATTCGCAGATTTTGTTCCAAGATGAAACAGTAGCGTCGTGAATCTCGTGACCGGAACGAACATCCAGGATCGGACGCCGCGCTGCGCCGCCCGCGATAGAATAAAACGGATGGAAAGCAAGGTAAGGTTATAAAGATTTTTATTCCGAGCGTGTTATCCTCGAAGTAATGGTAGCAGTAAACCACGGAAAGCCCGGGTGGACCATCGATTATAGGAAAAGGATAGAGGTCTCGCATTACCTTGACTTACAGGTACTCGCGGTGTTCTTTCGCGTGCCCTCTCTTTCAGGAGGTTACATTTTCACGGTCTTACCCCTTCTATCGAGAGAAGGCAAGAGCGTTCGGTATAAAATATATTCGAAAGAAACGGTGGCTTTCGGACTGAATTTATTTGAACGACGCTGCTATACATTTTCGCGTGAAATCGCTTGCTCGAAGGAAGAGGGGCGGAAACGTCGACTCTTTCAAGTTAGCGGTCAGTTGGCGATTCCAACCTTTTGAATATTTTTTTTTATTATACGATAGAAACCTTCACGGGTTTATTTAGCTATACAATTATATACACATTCCGCTGACGGAACGTGCAGATCGATGCCGTATACAGTAAATCTTGCTTACGGCTAGCAGTCGTCGTACAGGTTAACGATGGCACTGACCAACTTATACCCTTGTTCCTATCGGGGGAACTTCCTCGATCGAACCCTCGATGCTCGAGATCACAAAAACCAGTCAAGCGTGAAATCGGAGGTGCGTTTCTATCCTCGTTAAGGCTAGCGTTTTGAACCCGACGACTGCTAGCCGTAAGCGGAATTTACTGTACAGGATGTTTGGGATAGTATTGCAAAGATTTGGAGAGGTGATAGTTTACGTGTAAACAAACAAAAAACTTCTATGTGACTTGGGTCCAAAACTCAACCATTTTTAAAAAAAACTGTCAAACATTTAAGCTTCCAACCCCTATAGTTCAAAATAGGAACGTTTTTCGTAAGCAATTTCTTCGCTAAGATAAAGATTGCGATCTTGCTAATCCAATGAGTACAGTAACTGTGATATTGTTACTTTGTATCGCGAAAAAATAATATTTTTCTAATCCCTTAAATTACCGCGGCTTTAAACGGTACTTAGTACAGTGTTGACTCGAAGAATGGCTGGGTTTCAGAACCGAGCGCAGCCCTTTTTCGAGTCGGGTTCGATCTCGGTCACAACGGAATGAGGAGACTCGCACCGGCGAAGAAGTGGTGAAGATAGAGAAATCTCTTTTTCGAATCAAACTCAGTCGTTGTTCTTCGAGTCAACACTGTAAGATTGTCCTTATATCGAAACAGTACTGTAATTCAGCTTCAGTCATAGAATGAATGTTTTGTACGGTCAGTCCAAATGATTCGTGACGGTTACTAGAAAATCACCAGCCGGAAAAATGCTCATTCCCACTATTATATATAAAAAATATATAAAAAGTATGTATGTACATATACTACGTACATATCTACGTATACAGGGTGTAACAAAAATGTTGCAGTTCCTTGAAAGGGGTAATTCCTGAAGTGATTTTGAACAACTTTTTCCTTAGCGAAAATGTTAAGTAGAGCTTTGTTAACGAGTTATTCATGAAAAACACTGACCAATAGAAGCGCGAATACTGTGGATGAATTTCAGCGCGGGTTCCAGCTGTAAGTAGTATTGGTCCGTCATCGTCCGCGTCATCATTAATCCACTGCACTCGCTTCCCGATTGGTCGGTGTTTTTTGTTAATAACTCGTTAACAAAGCCCCACCTAACATTTTCGCCAACGAAAAAGTTGTTTAAAATCACCCCAGGAATCATCTCTTTCAAGGAACTGCAACATTTTTGTTACACCCTGTATATGTACATATACTACATACATATCTACGTATGTACGTATATATCTACATACACTACATACATATCTACGTATGCACATATATATTTTTTATATATTTTTTATATAATAATAGTGGGAATGGGCATTTTTCCGCCTGGTGATTTTCTAGCAATCGTCACGAATCATTTGGATTGTGTGTACTTGTTTAATGTCGCGTTACTCGGTCAATTGTACAACAATGATTTTGTCGCGAAATCTAATTAGAACATAGTCTAAGGCGCGATAGAAAAATTTGTCGTCTCTTGCCACAAATTTCCCCTCGCGTATTCTCCACGACTTTCCGTGTAGTCGACCCCCGCGTCCTCTCCGAAACGCAATCGCTACCGTTTCGCTTTGGTAACGCGCGTTTTCTTGCTCGTTCCCAGGGGATTCGACGTCATAGATCTCACTCGAATATAAAAATAATGAGCGTCGAGTGTTTTGGTTCGATTAGGTCGCGCATCGATTTTTATCGTGGCCTTCCCCTCTCGCCGTGGCGTAGGAACCAGTCTTCGAGAAGGGGCCAGGGACCTATGCAAATATAGCAGGGGGTGGAAAAAATTACGCCAAAGTGCTAAACGATCGCAAAGAGAGCGACGGGGTGACGCGGTCTTGTATTTTTACCAGAGGCCGGGGATCGGAGGGGTGGAGGACGGATGGAAGTCGGAAAGGAGAGCGACACGAGGCCACCTTATGTCGAGTGGGTGACTTGGAATGACACAGAGGGTGCGGGATTTTCAGGTCGGTATGCAAATAAGCCACTCCCGGATGTCTCGGGGGTTCGATTCGGTTTAAAGTTATTGCCCGCGTCGAGTGGAATCATCGTCCTCGACGAATCGTTGCCAGCGGCAGCGGCCTCGTCGTCGAGAGCCAGTCGTTTTAATTCTTTCCACGCTTTTTCTTCCGATTCGCCCGCTCTCTGTCCTTTCCTCTCGAAAGTCAAGACGCGCGAGTGGTGACGCCTGCGTAACAAGGCTACGGGAACTAATTATAAGATAAATGAATTTCACGGCGGGCAGAGGACACTGGGAGATAAGAGAAAGAAAAATGGGAGGGAAAAAGGTAACGCGAGACGCGTTTGTCGTTGGTCGTTGAATGGCGATCGAGGTGCGCTCGGATGGAAAGATTTGAGAACGGGACCAAAGAATTACGAGGAGCTCTTGTAACGTTTTTAATCGTCCACGGTGATTATCCGGTTTTTCCTCGTCGGTCGTCTTGATATCAATGCAGGAAGAAGGTGAGGGGTGAGGCAAGATGGGGAAGCAACAACAAAGTGCTCTAGAGTATTATACTTATTGATATTGTATCTGTCCAAAATGAAGTCGCAAAACAGCACAAAATGTATAAAAAAAATAATTTCAAACTTGGGGACAATATTCCATCTTGCCTCGTATATGAGATAAGCTGGGATGCTTCTACATACTATAGTAAAGTCTCCATACTCTATACTTGCCAATCATATTACTAATCTATAAATGGCAGTCGCTGTCCCCACTCAATAACGTGTAATAGTAGAATGACTCGACACAAGGTGTTTTGCCTAAAACAGGTCACCTCAAAGTATATAGACATAAAAAAACAATAAATCTGAAGATAAACATTAAAAATGGCACTTATAAAGAAAGAATTTTACGGTTGAATCATCTGTTGAACTATTTAATTTAGATTGTAAACATTTTTTGGACTTGACGAGATATAAAAAATATGTGAGGCCTGTTTTTAACACAAAAACTTAAACTATTAAGTAAACTAAAAATTAAACTAATGATGGAAATAATAAAAAAACTAGTATATTCTATAACGTTAAGCAAAAATGCTTTGTCAACTTTCTAGACATTTCGTTCTCGCTTAATTACGTTTTTTTTCGTTGTCGTCATCGGGTAACTACGTCGATAAAACATTTGAACGCTACCGCTGCAGAGGTTCCCCTAAGTATTCCCTTAGCTATTCCATAGTGTTACTCGAAGGTCCCGAAATACTGCTATGTATAGAGACTTTACTGTATGTCGTACATACATATACAATATGTGTTCGGCTTTGTTTTCTTCACCGTGAGTTCACAGTGAGTTCAACTTTGATGTTCAAAGTGTTTAACTCACCACTCTGTAAATATGGAGAACAAGTGGTTAAAATGATACATTTAGGAACGTTGCTGTCTGTTTCTAAATCAGTTGCGTTTCGTTTGTGAGAAATGGTAGCTTTTTTGTTTCTTAAATTAGTTCAGCCCCCATTTTGTCACAAATGTAATCGATATTAATTGAATGACAATATCTTTATTTATACATAAATAAATACTTTGAGAAATTGCCCAAGTAATAATATTCAAGGCATAATATAATGTACGGCCTGCACTGTACTCATACTCACTTTGTATGTTCTTAACCATCTCTACGATCTCGCTACAACTTCTGTTTACCTTACACTATTGTTTACTAATGGGCTCTGCCCGTATATACTGAATAAATAAATAAATAAATAAATTGAGAATTGTTACAGACGTACTAATATTCAGAAAATAGTAGAAAATAAGATTACAATCGTTGAAAAGAAAAAAATGTTCACTAAACATATAAGGATGTTAGAAGCTGACTGTAACTATTGGACTGTTATATTATTATGCAGAATTATAGTTAGATTATTACTATTATTATGCAGAATTTAACTGATTTTTTTTACTTTCAACATCGAAGTATGATAATACAAAATTAACAAAAATGCCCACTTACTCGCAGAAAGATCGAGTGCACGGTTGTTTTTCGGAAACCTCGTTCAGATTTCAACTCTTAATATTCGATTGGAACAAAAAATTCATAGCGTTTTTTGAAAAACATTCCAAGACAACGTTAAAACATTTGTACATAAATTGATTTAATTATGCGTTCGCCTTTCTCTCCCGCAACTTTCCGCCCTGTTCGAGATAATTTTATGATTCCATTTTCCCGCAACACTGCATTCTTTTAAGTACTATTTCTCTAATACCCAACACCTAATATCCTTTTAAGTAATCGACGTTTATTGGGTTGAAAAATCTTCTCGTTCTCCGTTCTCCGCGATCTTCTTTTCAATTTGTCTCGGATTGATTGGCTGCATCCGCGTGCAAGAAGGATAACGCAGTGGCGTCGATCGGTGCGTCTAGTGGACGGTTAATCCCTTTCGAGCGTAAATGAATATTGATCACCGAGGTTCGCGTGCTCGAAAAGAATCGTATCTCGAAACCGCAAGCGAGCGGCTCTAAGTGGGAAATCAAACGCGGGTGTCCCCCGGTGTCGGTAATGAATAAAAATTATAATTACGTTTCTCGGCGTGCTCTGCCCGGCCGCGTCGATGGTAGGGAAAAAAGAAGTTAATCAATCACGAAGCAGGAACGAGGGTGCTCGGGGGACCAGGTTTTGTCTTTCCTCGTCGCTTGCTCGGAACCCCTCGCGAGTGGCAGCCCTTCTTGCGTTCTCGTCTATCGGATTCTATCTGTGGAGCGGAGGATTCGAGGTCGATCAATTAGCTTCCCGAAGGAGACACGTCGTCGAGGCGTTTTAAACGAGGAACGTGGGAGTCGCGTTTGCTCGCGATTATTCGCTCGTACCCGTCGCGTTCTTTCGAGTTTCGTGTGGCGGCGGGGAGAATCGGCGACGGGGAGGGCGGTACGCGTTGTCAAATATCGGGAGGCCGCTGGTGAAACGTGGAATATGCAAAGAGCCGCGTTACACGCATCGCTCACCGCGCATCAAACGTTTATCGCGTGAAACCATAAGAGAGCAGTTGGCGCGGATGATTCATGATGCTCGGAGAGCGAATGAACGAGAGAGAAAAAGAGACCTGACAGGCTGCCGGGGCAGAGAAAGCGCGGAGTGAGGCAGGGAGAAGGAAGGAGGGGAGGTCATAGAAGAAAGAGGCTGCCGACTGTATATACCTACATCATGCAAATGGTTCCAATCATAAGCGAAGTCTATAATCGATCTATAAATCTGCTTACGGGGAAGAAAGATTCCGAGGGTAGTACAGGGGCACGTTCACGAGTGGGGCGGAGGGAAGGGGGAGAGGGTGGTCCCACACAACCACCACTATCGCCGTTACCTTCGTCGACAACATCGAGCGCACCTACTAACGCCAGGCCACACACCACCATAGACAAATGTATCTTGTTAGCATACCATTTGTATGCATGGGGTTTTGCGTACTCTCTCTCTCTCTCACTCTCTCGCATACTCACTCCTCTCCTACTCGCTTTTCGATGTTACTCCCTTACGCTCTACAGTCTCGGTTATCGTCCCTTACGTATAGACATTTAGCGCCTAACTTCTTCCAGCAAATCGAATGGAAATCGTTTTTCGCTCGCCTGATTCTTGATCGACGCGTACGTACCGCGATTGTTTCTCGCTCTCTCTCTCTCTCTCTTGATTGCGTTCTAGTCTATTCGCGCGGGTACAAGCGAATACCGTCAAGAACCCAATTTGTGATTTTAGCTTAATTGATACCCAATTGATCCCAAACACTAAATAGGTAACTAAATAGTTAACAAACACTTACTAATATTGAACTATTTTCAATCTTAAAAGTAAAATTTGGTAGTTAATATTAGACATAATTTCGGTGATCAAAAACGGTTTCCCTTTGCTTTTTCGACTTTAGAATTTAGATTATAACTTAATTATTGTTATTTTTGCACCCTGTCAGATGTCAAATTAAAGACAAAGTATGAATTTACTCAGATATCGCACAAATTTTGAGATTAAGCTAATTTTCTTGTTTACACCTTGGAAAAACCATGATGGCGACTCTTAAGGGAACTAGGCAGTCAGATTTGGTAAAAACTGTAACATTCTTTGACAATTTATTAAAATGATAATAATGAGAATTCTGACTTAATACTACCCTACTGTTATAAAACGTAAAAAAAATTTTTGTTTAATAAGATAAACATATTAACTCCCATTTAAAGTATCGACAGTTTTTTTTAATAAGATTTTGCAGCAATCCTGGCCCTCAGAAATGGAATTATAGAATATTCTTTGTGAAATTCTGCACTGAACCCATTGGAAAAGAAGAAAAATCAAAATTGTGGAAATAGAAGCTATAAACTGATAAAGTCGAAATTTTTCATTAAAAGACAGAGCTATTTTTTTGTCAGCACATCCAAGAGTACAGGTCGCAATTTTCATTCTTATCCTCGTAATAAATTCCCAAAGAACATTACACTTTTTACCAAATCCAACAGCAGGAATTAAGTCCTTGCCGGCACCGCGCAGGATGAAATTGATTAACTCGGTCGAGAGGTCAGAGATTGCTAATATTTAGGTAAAATTCAATTTAGAGACGCTTTTCTCTTTAGCTCGCAATTAAAGAAGGCGAATTGGCTCGTTGGACGTCGTCGAAGTTGAAAGAAATCGTGGCGTTCCGCTTGCGACTCTAGTGATGCCAAAAGACGTCTTAAAGACGGCCGATAATTACAGGAAGCTCGTGGGGGCCTTCTTGTTTCTTGAATATCAAAGCAGTCGACAAAATAATCAGCGAACCAAAGTCGAGAGCGGGCCGGGCGGTCGGTCGAAGGGTTCTCGTAGGCGCGCGCAGAGGGGAGAAGCTCGGGCGATATTCTTTGCATCATTATCGCGATTTAATTATGTCGAGTTCCTTTGACTCTCTTAATTTAACCGTCGCCGTTGCCTCGTCTCCCACGATTCTCCGCGCCGCGAACGCGGCCGTAAATATTTTTCAGACCTCTCTTCCGACTAATCGGAGATTTCTTTTAATCAGTCTCCTCGGCGCTAATAAATTTGCTCGCCTCGAGTATCCGAATCTCTGTCGTGTTCCGCGAGGAGAGCACCTTCGGTGAACGGGAAAGATTCGCCGGTTTGTTTGTGAGAACTGGAAGCAGGCAAACGTAAAGGCAAGCAGCGGGGACGCACGCGGAGGCGGCGCGGCGCGGCGGCCAGCCGAGCCGCGAGAAATTAATTTTAACTTTAAATTAAGGCTCGTCCGATACCTGGTAGCTTCTTTGTTGCCGCGAGTAGCGGCGGGGTGAATCATCCCCCCGGAAGCTGGCGATCCGGGGTCGGGGGCTGCTCCAAGTTTTCCCGCGCTTTTGTCTACCATGCTCGCGCGAACATTCATAATGAAACGGGGATACCGTGCGCGCTCGGCGACGAGTTATCGTGCCTTTAACGCGACAGCGATCAATTTTTTTGCACGCGGCGTCTCAATCGCTTCCCAGCTCCGGTAAAGTTTCTTCGCGAGACGAACGAAGCGGCGCTGTAATTGCGCGACGAAGACGCGGTGAATGACAAGAGTGTGGATCGGAGACGGACTGGAATGGATGGGCGTAAGAAAAACGGCGATGGGGATCCGTTGGATAGGAAAGGGTGGAAGGAAGACGCGAGAGGCCATCGGTCAATTAATCAAGATAATGAGAGGCAAGTCGAGGCGCTCTGAAGTACTAGGTAAGGGCGAACGGGTGGCGCGCGGGCGCGACGAGGTAGAGAGATTGAGAGGACAGAAGCTAGGGTGTCGGACGGGGCGAGAGCAGAGCGAAAGGAAGGAAGCGAGGAAGGACGGATGGACGGACGCGAGGTAGGAAGGAAGGAAGGAAGGAGGGAAGGAGTAGCATCTGTACGAGACATTCGACACCTCGACCAAACCTTGCCTACAATACCGAAGATACGCGACTTGGCGGTAAACTTAGCTCGGCGAGGCTTCCGGATAAGCAGCCCAGCTCGAGCTCGGAAGGAGGCGCATGATTAATTAATTAGTCCGGGCTAGTTAGGACGGCGAAGGTTCACGAGCCGTGTGTACGCGTGCCCGTCTCGCTTCCCGTTTGCCACGCCACTCGCAGATCGATGATCGCGCATCGCCATCGATGTCTGTCGATTGATAGGCATGAGAACTTTGCTCCGACGACGCTACCAGTTCGTGCCAGCTTCGCGACGAGATCGCTCGATCCTTTGATCGCAAGTTTTGTTCCGCGAATCAGGGATAAAGGTAATTTCTTTCAAGAGTTGCTCTCGACTTGGACTATTTTTACCATTCGATAGTAATATTAGACAGCGAATTTTATTTTAATTTAATTTTAATTTTATTATTAATTTACGGGCAGGAAATACCCTTTAGTGTACATTAATATACTAAACCTTAGAAGGCAGAACGTGTAATACTAAGTTTACATGCGGAATACGAAGAGAAAAAAATCGAACTTAGCGCAGAATTTTTATACATTTATGGCAAAATATACAAAATATCAACTAT
Source organism: Perdita meconis (assembly GCA_030770465.2). NCBI lineage: Eukaryota > Metazoa > Arthropoda > Insecta > Hymenoptera > Andrenidae > Perdita > Perdita meconis. The sequence goes on from JASKOS020000007.1 coordinate 8,843,187, forward strand.
ATTATTCAGGCTAGAATGTTTAGAACATTAAACATACTGTTTTTCAAGTTCCAATTTTTTATTTATGCTGGTCAAAATTTTATTTTGCATAAAGATCCGATGTCCAGTTATTATAAATACTCTGCGACAGTTTACTATTCGATAGATCTCTCAGAACTGTTTCCATTGGAGATTGATTTATGTCTATTCTCTGCTATTTCTCTCTAGATAGTTTCTGTTAATCTATAAGCGAAGTGAAATGGTGAACATGGATGTAAAAAATTTGGCGCGTTAATTATTACTCATATTATTTAAAAAAAGGAAGAAGCAACGTGAAAGTTGTTGGGTGAAGTCATGGTTTGAGCGTAGGCAAACATATGAGGCATCTTCGTACCTAATAAAGGAACTTCAAATTGAAGATGCCCAGTAATTTCGCAACTTCGTACGAATGAATGCAGTGGAAGTTCAATATATAATTGAAGAAATAAGTCCAATCATTGCAGAAAAAGATACGCGATTAAACAAATCTTACTAATATAGCATTAAAAACTCTTGGATTCATAAAGTGCTTCTCTTCGTATTCTGTTAATAAACAAACTATAAAGTTACTGTTCATATCGTTAGTCAAATCTCATCTATGCGTCTGTCATTTGGTCTCCTATCTAACAAAATATATTAACTAATTAGAAAAAGTTGAATACAGATTTTTAAGATTCATAGAATATAAGTTACACATCTTTAAATAAATAATAAAATCTATTTCTGTTCACGAATGCGTAATGGTACATTACCCTTCTTAGTATCAGGTTCATAATCTCATTTGTACCATCTATCCTGTACGTAAAAGTATTTACTTATTTCAGAGAATACTGTACATTTTTCGTGAGCAATTCCTTTTTCGCTGAATTTCTTCCGTGGAACGCTCAAATCTCTTGCCAATCTCATTGAAAATCTTATTTTTTCCTCCGATTTCTATAATTTCGGGATTTACCATCCCCCAACATTCAATGTTCTCCATCTGAATTAATTCGAATGTATGATCTTTCGACCACTTTTTACGAGACATTCTTATTGCGTTGCACGAAGGGTGGATCGTCCTAAGAGAAATCTAATCCGAAACGGAACCCCGTCTGGACGCTTTTGTGTCGCGCGCTATCCGAAGAAATCTCGTCGGACCGCAGCGGCGTCGCGCCGGTTCCTGGACAAATCCTTCATCGAGAATTCAAAAGTCGAATGAAGATCGACTCGGGACAAGTAGTCGCATGAAGTATAGACCGAACAAACACTCGGAGAGAGGGAGAAAGGGAGGAAGGGACTGTCGACGTTATCGCCGGCGTACAAGTACGCAGGACGAGACACGGACCAACGCACAATCCTATCTCCCCGATCCTATCGGTCGGCAAATATAACCCTGAATGACCACCCTTTGGATATTAACTTTCGCCAAGTCGTGTGCAAAGCGTACACGATTCTCCCGCGATTCCAGAGATCCCGAACCGTTTACTCTAGATATCGGCGAGAGTCCTCGCCGAGGACACTTAGTTTCTCGTTTTTAATGTTCGTCTGACTCAGGGGAAAAGCCGAGTGGTTTCGAAATGCGAACGCGGAACCCCTTGCACAAATCTCTTTACAATTTATCCAATGAAATTAAACCTGGTATGCAGGTTGATTCTCTCGTTAATAGATGCAAAGGAATTTTTAGGCCTAAAACATTTGTGGGACATTAAGACGTCGATGATCGAGGGTTTGGTCCATTTCACTAACAAGGTCACCACTGTGATGTTTGAACGGCAAAAATTTCTTTGTGTTTACTAGCGAGAGAATCACTCCGCACTTTTCTCCGCGATACTTCTGTGCGCGAGTACGAAATTCTTCAATTTCATCGGCGCGACGCACAGTGGGCCAAACGGCCAGTGTAGCTGGAAAAAATTCCAAATTTTATTGTCTCTGATTACTCAATGATTAATTTTTTTAAGTAACTAAATCCTTACAGACTCCTAAATGAAATATCATTTACGATTAAAAACTATTTTAAAAGGGTAAAAATACACAAGTCTGCAATAATAATCGCATTTAAGAGTGTCTCCTAACGGTTCATGTTTCCGCTTCTAATTAACGGTGATATTGTCTGCGGATTATTTTGCCTTTCATGGATCTTGTACAGAAAAGTACATACTTTCATTCTGCATTAACGAAAATTGAATAAATTTAATAACATTTAAGATCGGTATGTCCAAACATAGCTAATTTTTACTTCCCGAATTTCAGTTTTTAGTGTAAAAGTTAACGGATCCGCTCGGATTCGCCAAAATTTTTGGTGCATTTTGTAACTCAGGCTTTGTTCTTTGAGTCTTGAAAAAATTAGCTGCGGATATTCGCGAACTATTATTTTATGTAACTTTAAAGTTCGTGAATGATTTTTGGTCACATATACTTCAAATGATTGTAAAAGCTTAAAAAAATTGTGTTCTTAATTCAAATAATCAGGTATTTGAAGATTAAAGTCTTTTCCTTACGATGATGCCATACAAGTTGACATTAGATGCTGATTTTGATGAGTATGATTTTTTATCAGCTAGATTCGACACACTGTACGCTTAGTGGAAAGATTATCAACGTTTAAAATGCAACAACGACAAGAAGTACATAATGTTTTGGGCTTAGTTTAAATGGTTAACTCTCTTCTTTCATATCCACAAGCCAAATTTTATATTGTGTTAATTATTTATAACACAACTGATTGTAAAAATATTGAAAACTGGTTTTCGCGATCAAAAATATCATGTATTTGAAGAGTGAAATCTCCCCTTTACAATGGTATCATCAAAATTAAAATCGGATCTTGTATTAGATAGCTGTGATTTTTTCCCCGCTAGATTGGCCGTTTGGCCCACTGTGCGACAGTTTGGAAGCGTGCGCGACCGACGTTTTCCGTTGGCGAGATCAAAGTTCGAAGGACGGTTTGGTCGGTAAAGAGCGACGGGGTAGACGGAAGGGTGTGCCGAGACAGGGGGATGAACCGGAGGCTCTCTTCGCGCGAAGGTTAGGTTACGACGGTAGCTAGTTCTAGGTTGGGTGTAGGCTACCGGCGCGGCGCGGCGCGGTGCGGCGGCACCACCGCGCGTCACACATTAACATAATGCTAATTATCTTGCCAGCTCATTAGCGCCGGTAAACTGTCCGAGGAAACTCAGCCTCCCGAGATAAGGAGGAGGCGACGGCGGTGGCGGTGGCCAGGGTTAGGGGCGGTCTGTCGTTCTAGGAGTTGCTTGCACGCGCGCTCGCTCTCTTGTGCGCGGCCGCTTCCTTGTCTGAGGCTGGCAAGATTAAGGTCCCGGTCCCGATGAGCCCGACGAGGCCGACGACGCCTTGACGTGGGTCCGTGCTTCCCCGAGTTTGGAGAACTTGCTGGCAAGTGTTTGGACGCTTCCTAACGACTTCCTCCTTCCCGTATCACGCTCCTCTGTTTCGAGGATCGCATTTATCAAACGCCCGCGAGAAATCCCTTCTCATTTCGTCCATTATTTTATGGTTAGAGAGATTATGCAAATGCACGGGCAGTCACCGTTACGGCCTTCGCGATGATTTACCGACTTCCGGATTCGATATCTCGATTAAACCCCTCCTCGTAGACTCCTTCGCGATAAGTCTATTACCTCTTGCATTGGTCGATAGTAGCGCAGACTTGTCTTCAAATTTCTCCGAATATTTCCAATTGTCTAGTAATCTAAACGCTTTTTCGCTCGAGCGATACGATCGCGCGAGAAACGGCGACTTTCGCGGAGAGCTTCAGCCCTTTGGCGCAGTAACCATAAAGTAGTAACGCGCCCACCAACCACCTTCGTCCCTATCCTTTCTTCCGTCTTCTTGCCGCGCCGTTGCTTTTCTCCCTTCCCTTTCGTCCGCTGCTTCTCGCAGCTCCGTACTCGCCCTTTCTCTCCCGCCCTGAACGCCAAACCTGCCCATATGCACGCGCTCGGGTCGGGGGAACCCCCGTAGGAAAAATCATAGCTTTACGCGTCAAATCGCGTATGCATATAAAGCGGTATTATTTCGCGCGTTGACGCACCGCCGAGTGCACCTCGGCCCGATACACCTATGCGCTGTGTTATGGCCTCTACAGGTTAATAAAAAATACGCGCTTCGATCTTTTCGCCTTGCTCCAAATAATAAATACAAAGCGCGAAACGGGACTTTCAGTGGGAACCTTTTTTTGCGGAGGAAATTGATGTTGAAAGTTTGCAAGGATCGCGCGGTTCAATTTTTTCCCGACAAAAGGAACGATTTTCTTTTCAAACGTTGTAATGTAATTTGGAACGCTCTGTAGTTGTTCTCGAGGCAATCGATGGCAAACTGCCCCGTGCTTTGGTTAGCTACTTTCGCTAGCCACTTTCCACGAGAATGACATCGCGATTTTATGCTGCCCGTTAATGCGATCCGTTTAAACGGCGACTCGGACCACGGAATCGCCGATTCTTTTCGCAGCGATCGAACGATCGGCGATGGTGGACGCCGAGCGATATCCCGATTATCCGTACACGCATCGAGCTATAGACGCTCGGAAGTTTGAACGAGCTCGTTCTCGCTCTTCTCGAGGTTAATGTCGTCGATAATTTTCGAAACTTTTAATGAGCGTATCCTAATTGGCGTTCGCGGGACAACATCGCCGCACGCCTAGCTAATTCGGCGACGATACATCGATTAGTCAGATAGCGTCGGTGAATGTAACGAAAGCGAACTTGATGCGCGTTGATTTATTCCTGGACGAGAGAGTAACTCGTTACGAGTTCACTTTCCCCGTTCCTGATAGAACCACCGAGCAACCCAAGGACTCTGCCCGCTCCGGACTCGCCGCGTAGACGAGCGGTCGACCGACATCAAAGAGGGCTACCAGAGCTTCCGTATAATTAGTGTCAGTCGTATTTGCATATTGAGTGAAGCGTACGTGTCGCCGCGACGCTCGACTCACTGCCCTCTTTTCGCCGCGCTGCGCCGCGCCGCGCGCCGAGTCGGACCGCGTCGCGACGCCTGCGCCAGCTCCTCTCTTCGCGAAATCCTTCCTACCAGAATCCCGCGCCGTCTTCCCAACGTTCTCTCCTCGACTCTCTTCGCGACTGACAAGCACAGTCGTCCAACTTTCGGTCGATCGATCAATTTTTTTTTGCAAATCGTTCGCTCTGGGGTGGAAGCGCCGGGCGTTATCGCAGGAAGCCGGGCGATACGGCAGAGGGGAACATCTTGCCGTCGAGAAGTGGCTCGGAAAATCTGCTCGGCGCGGCGCAGCGGCTCGCGTTCCTGCTTCGGACGCGGCGCACCGAAGAAGGAGCGAGAACGCGAACCCCTTCGAACCCCTGCGTGGCAGCGGGCTAACATATGAACGTTTGGTGACTCCACGATTTTGCGGCGTCGATTCAAATTCAACCCGGCCGGCACGGGCGAAATCGGTGTGGATTTAAAAAACGCGGGGGTGGAGATCGAGGAAGCGACCGGAGAGAAAGGAGGGTAGGGCGAGCCAGGGACGGAGAGGAGGGACGGAGAGAGCGATCGGGGGGAGAGCGGGAGACAAAGAGATCGGGGTAGAGCGGAACAGGAGGAGCAGCAGCGGGGTTAACAATAGCGTGCAAGTCATTGGATAAACGACCGGGAATAGTTAAAACGCGACGCGGTCGTGACTCTATTTTGATTTCCTACCTCCTATCGCACCGATACGCGACGGATAAACGACTAAAGTTGGCCCTGCGAGGGAATTCTAATCCGAACGGTGACTCTTGATATTCTCTAGCGGGGGAATTACGAACACCTAAAGTAAAAATTGAATAAAACAAAATATTAGAAAGCTAATAACTTCTTTCTTGCTTATGTTCAAAGGTAGGGGAAATGTGTACAAAACAATCCCTCGAGGTAAAATCATCCCTTCTCGTCCTGTAACTATTAGTGACGTTATCTTTTCATACCAATCTGTAACAATTCTCTTCGCATACCATTAGGTGCTGTTTGAAATGCTGTGCAACTATCAGCACTGCGTGCGTATAAAAAAAAGAAACGAGTTTAATAGTGCTACGTTATATCTAAGGTAATGTCTTTTTCGATGCTGTGTAACTTTTGTCCTAAATTGTTTAATGTGACAGCTGTTTTCTTGTCAGATTTGAGTATAATTTAACGATAATTTAATTAATATTTCATTAATGTTTTTACAAGTTTGAAATTATATTCAATCAATGAATGCGAATTGGATGTTTTGGGTCCCAGGAATCATTTTATTGTTTTTTATTTTAATTACAACAACCCAAAGGAAAAGGTACAAAGAAAATAGACATTGCCTACAGTTGAAAATGACGCGGAATGTTTATTCTGTAATGAAAAATATTTGGAAGATGATGAAGTTGAAAAGTGAATTCGACGTGTTTAAAATGAGGACATGACGACTGCGCTTGGATAGACAGCAATGATGCTCATGATTAGACTGTGGATTTTTATGCATTTATAGCAATTTAAAGTATGGGAAAATCTATGAAGCTGTTGATATATGTCAAAATATACAAAATATTAAAAATATAACTCAAGTATTCCTCATTCTCATTCAAAGTATGCCAAAAATGTTTTTTATACACATAGCGGTACAAAATGAAAAATGTACATAAAAGGTATAACTGATGGGATGATAAGATAGATGTACTAATTTGCAAAAACTACTTTACTTTTATTTAAATAAAGTGCATTTGTATTTTTTACACGAAATAAACCTTAAAGTGAACATTTTAGACACATTTCCCCTATATTATATGTTTATATATTTCTATCATCAACTATAATAAACTATGATAATAACAGCTATTTTAGTAAAAAAACAGAAGCTTTGATAGTCGTGCAACAAAAGTTGCACACTATCCTCTTTGATGTACTCTGTCCATCAATGCATTTTTCGTGTGTCCACTTGCAATTATAACACACTCGTATATTTTCATTACAATAAATGGAGTAATATTCATCTTCGTCGTTGTCAACGTTAACTTCCTTCACATTGGATCGGCCATTCTGATTTTCAAAATTATAAGTTCAGATTCGTAATCAGCGACCCCAAAAACATTAATACACAAACTACTGATCAAATTCAGGTACGTTTTAAGGTCGTGGCCACTTTTTGGCGATTTCCGATCATTGTGCCTGGAGAGTCGACGTTCGATCTCGAATATCCCCGTATGCTCGTGAATTATTATACTTAACGCTGGCGCGATAACATCTGCAGTTATGCTTCTTTAATTTAGTTATTTCTCCAATCAAAGTATCAATTACCGTTCGAAAAGAGATCGGCGCGAATTTTTCACATTTACAGCGTATAATTTAAGACGCCGAATGGACGGATGGGCTTGTAATTGCGAGTCGACCTCGCAACTCGCAAGACCGTATTAAGATCTCGGAACCTCCGGTGGTTTCTTTTCCGAATTATCATCGAGCAAGTAATTATCCAGGAGCCGGGAACTTCGCGCGATGAAGTTTCCCGTTTTCGATGCGTGCAGGCGTCCGAGGCGAACGTAACTTGTTACTAGTGATGCACCGACTAGGGTTTTGGCCGACTAGCCGACTAGCCGATTAATCGACCTCCAAGAAGCCGACTAGTCGGCCGATTAGTCGGCTATGCCGATCATTTCGTAGACTGCGCCATTATAAAATGAGGCATATCACTTCGTTCATTTTCATTATCTTTCGTCCGTTTTCGGACTCTCCTTCATGCGGAGAGTTCAAAAAATTTAATTATCATACTTTACTCACCTTTATTACAAAAAAGATTCAAAATTTATTATTGTTTAATATTATTCAAAAAGGAAATTGTTACATTTATTTTATTATTTTATTGCATTCTGTTTTTTGTTTTAAAGCGTTTTTTATTTCGATAAAATATAAAAACAATAACCAAAGTTCGTAATAGTTAACTGATATATTTTTAGTTGGTTTAAATAAATAATAATTACTATTTTTAATGTTTTATATAATAATTATAATTATGTTACATACAGATATGTATAAGTATGATAAATAAGTAAATATAAGTACAATAGACAAAAAACATTTTTTTCTTTCTGTGATATCACGATATTATTACTACTAAAATTCAAGGCCGATCAATTGGCCTTTTTTGCCGACTAGTCGGCGACTACAAAACTGGCCGAATAGTCGGCTTAACCGACTAGTCGGCCACTAGTCGGTACATCTCTACTTGTTACGCAAATCGTTCCTTTATTTGCGGTGCACCATTCCCTCTCGAGTCTCGGTTAAACTCGTTAGCGAGTACGAAAGGAAACCCCGGTTTCCGTCGCTCGAGTCGCGCGGAGCGTTTTCTCTCGAAGAAGCGACCAAGATACGTCGGCGAAGCGGTTGCTCGCGTCTTGACTAAGAGATCCCGCGGGATGCGCGAGTTCGATGTCCGTGAAGGATAGTCGTGGGTCAGGGGCTATCGGCAAGTTCCTCGTCCCCATCCCAGTTTTCTCCTTCGCGCAGGATAGATCGAACCCTCGAGACTGGCTCGTTCGTCAGGGCGGAAACATCGCCTCGAGGCTGTTCTCTTCGGAGGCGGAAGAGAGTCTATATATTTATTGATTTCGATTACAATCCAATTCCTGGCGCCCGTAGGGTTGGGGTTGACCGCGCGTCCGACCTTTTTGCCTTTTGTGGATTATTCGGTGAGCAGCGACTCGCATGCATTTTTATGGGGGATCGATTGCGTCGCGCTCCGCTCGGAAAAGCCTCGACTCTCTCCTGAAACACGAAACACGAGAGATGCTCTCCGCGTCTGCGAAACGACTCCCGATTCTCAGTTCGAATGCGTTTTCCCGCTTCGCCGATAGCGCGTATCGTTCGCGCGTACCGTAAGCGTTTTCCATAAATTACTTCCTTTCGATGTCCCCTTCGGAACGGAGTAATTTGGGAACCAAAATTAGTCACCGTTATCGTTATCAATATTTTTCGATGGTTTCGTCGCGCGATATCGCTGAAACGGGGGTGGAGCCGACGAACGAAGGGAATGGGTGTTGCAGGGAGTGTGATATTTACAGGCCGGTGGGCACACCGGGCCAACTCAAAATAAGCAATTGACCCACGATACGTCCTCTCTCTCTCTCTCTCTGTCTCCCTCTCCCGCCACCCCGTTCCCTCGGGCCCCCTCCTCTTTCAACCTCTCATTCTCGCGGTAACAAAACCGTTCGTTCGGTGCGCCAATATGCGGCTAATTTGCACAACAAATAAAGCTTATTCTCCGGATTTGCATGTGTTTGAACTGCAGTGTAATTGGGTGGTACGCTCGGCTCGACGTTGTCCACTCTCTCTCCCTTTCCAGCGCTCGCTCGTTCGTTCTTCCTCTCCGTCGGTTTGCTCTCCTCTGCTCTTTTTCGCCTGCCTGCTATCCGAAATCTTTCTCCTTCGATTCAAGGCATTTCGCGGTTTCGCGTTTCGCACGCGAAACCCGCGTCCAAAGGCTCGAGAGTCGGTGCCCGCGTCGAATTCCCCGGAACGCGGAGTCGAATCGACGGGGACTCGAGGTTGGTCGCTACGCGAACCCTGAACTTTGCGGCGATAAAAAACGCGGCGTTGGCTCGCGACCATTCGTGACACGGGCCGATATTCGTGCGTGAAGAGAGAGAAAAAAATGGCGACGAGAACCAAGAGCCCCTTCAAAATGGCGAGTGGTGCACGCGTTCAGATCGATCGTCGGATATGAGTTCCGTGGCAGCTGCGGGTTCACCGTGCTAGACTTCCGACCGACTGCCAACGACTTAACTTTCAAAATGGCGCTTATGCACGGGAGGCCACCGCGGTTTCGGACATTTAAACGTTCGAGGGTCGCGACCACCGGCTCGAAAAACGCTCGCATTTTTTTTTTTTTTCCACCGCCCGCCATTTAGATCGTCGATCGTTTCGAACGAACTCGCGACCAGAAATCGATGCGAACCAGACCGTGAGACAGAGGGAGAGCGCGCAGGGAGAGAGCGGAACAGCCAACTCGGAGGCTGCAGCGTTGCCGTATAAAGTGGTAGTGTGCAATGAACTTGTAAACCAGCGACTGAACACACAATGGCCGGCGACGACAGGGTTTCTGGCCGGTTGGTGACGTCACCACTTTGTGTCCCGTGTCCGAATTGCATCGCATCGTAGGACCCTTACCGCCCCGTTTGTTTGTCCTCTCTTTGATGTCCGCCTCGGCCCGACGGACTTTAGAGAGCTCGTCTCGCCGAGACGCAGTCGCTAGAAATTCAACGGTTTGTCAAAAATTCTTCCGTTCGGAAATCGCTCGCTTCGCGCGACCCTTCGCCTCGCCGCGGCTCGTACCGCGCCGCTTTCCAACACAGCCCTTTCCGTGCCTCGTCGCGGGAGAATCTCGCGCGAATAAATGATATATCCCCGAAGAGTTATATTCGCGTTTAAAGAGTCTTCGTGGAGAATTTAGCCGGGGTGGAAGGATAAAAGGAGAGCGGCGAGTGAGTTATCGAATGCGAAAACAAAGAGGTTCTTCGCGATGTAAGATCTAAAGGGGACGAGACGGGGAGGGCGTAACCCTTTCCCGTGCTCCCGACTCTCCGTACGGAACAATTACATTTTAATTAATATTTCCTAAGAGGCCGAGAACCTCGCCTCCCACCCTTCGGCGAATTTATGATCGTTTTATCCATTATTAGGGGCGGAGGCGAGCGAATCTCGCGAAAACCCATAACTTCGCCTTTACGGCTCCTTTCTCTCCTTCCATTTTCTTCCCCCGGTTATCTCGCGCGCCTACTTACCATTGCTTTCCTTTTCCCAGCGCGGTTGCTCCTCTGCTGGAAATGACTGACGCTTAAAACGTTCCTGAAACCCTTGTATCGGTGTAAGCCGTCCTCGCGGCACGCTTTTTCTTCGGCAAATCGATTTTTCGACTCGTAGACGACATTAGAGATCGGAAAGGACAATAATTGGCCGACTTTGGACCTGACTTTCAACGATAATTGTTTACAGCAGTGGTGTCAAAAACGCGGCCCGCAGCCCAAAACATGAAATTAATTTTATTACCAAAAAAATACAATGCAACACAATGCTGAAAGAAAAATATAATGAAATTGATATTCCAGATTTTTATTCGTACTTGCCGGAACATTTTATTGAAATGTGTATGTTTGTTGCGAGAATCTTGGCAATGTTTGGTAGTACATATCTATGTGAACAATTATTTTCTGTCTTAAAGACTAATAAAACTTCATACAGGGTGAGATTAACAAATGAACACTTGAAATCTATGTTAAAAATATCTTTATCCCAAAAAATTACACCCAATATCGATAAAATAGTATCTGCGAAAAGATGCCGAGTGTCTAGTAAAAAATATTAAGTCTTTTAATTTCTAAAATTAATGTATCTTTTAATGTATTTTTTTAATTCTTGTAAATTTGTTAAAGAAAAATAAATGTAAAGTTTAAATGAGTTATTCTCTATTATAAATAAAAGACTTCTTCGTGTCTGCGGCCCGCGGATTTTCTTAAACTGAATTTGGTTGCCCATATTCATACATGAGTTTGACACCACTGGTTTACAGGATATATTTCTACAGGTTTTACGGAGTTCAAAATACATAATTACAATGTATTCGGGGAATGAAGGAAATGATTTTTATTTATTTATTTATTATTATACGGGTAACATCCTTTGGCACAGTAAAGATTGATAAGGTTGAACACTTATTTAAAATTAACGATAAGATTACATATGGTGCGGAAGTAAAAACTGATGGTGTATAACATATTTAACTTGATTCTCAAATGTAAACAGCAAATCTATAGGATTTACTTTGTAAATTTGACTGGTTAAAAAAAAAAATACACAAAAAGTCCAGTTGTTGGACAAGTAAATTAGCGTTCACGCAAATTATATTGGAAGAGACTATGGATATATTGGAACAGACTATGGTCTGTTCTTATATTGGGATGACGAAATAGAGGAGATTACCTGAGAGTCCCGGATGAAGCATTGAAGTTAAGACATTGTAAAGTTTCAGGACATTAACATTGGTTAAGAATCTACATTGTTCCAGTGTAAAAATTCCGAGTTATGACAAGGGCTTTCGGGTTTTATAGGAAACGAAGCGTAGAAATCTATGTTGAATTTTTTTCAATGGAACAGACATGCGTTTGGTGGTAGGGATTCCAAATAGAAGAACAGTGGAGCAGTAATCGAGATGCGGGAGAACCAAAGCAGTATAGAGAATTTTAAATGTCCTAGCATTCTTGTCATTTTCTGAAATTCTTCTAATAAAACCAAGGGCTTTGGAAGCCGCCATTGTGATATGTTTGTAACGCTCGGCGAATGAAAGATTAGGCGTGAATATGATTCCAATCTCTGTCAGTATACTGCAACAGAATGTTATAAAGAACGCGCGTAAGCTTTGAAATATTGCTATCCTTCAATCCATGTATTTTGTCGTTATCTTCTTCGGATGATAAAGCGGATATAATGTTGTTGCGCGGGTTATTGGTTGCTGACCCCACTTAAGAACAATTTTATTGTCACCAATCTGTCGTTAACCTACTTGCTGATTTTCTACGTGACTTACTGATTGATCATTATCAAAAGAAGATATTGACGAAGTGCATTAATTAGGTGAGCTTCACAGATGGTGACATTTCCAAGTTTACGCGTATTTTGTTGCAATTTTCCCTTCACTCCTTAGATAAATAAATAATTATTTGTTTCAGACTCGTTAAAACCGATAAAATCTTTTTTGTTGGCAATTAGGTCAAAAATCAGCCAATTCCTGCTATTGTTCCAATAAAAACTACGACGCGAGTCTCGGCATCGACGTTCTTCCCATTTCATGTTTGCCGAGCATTTTCCGTAACCGACGTTCGACGCAGAAAGATGCCTGAAATGTGGGACGCGCGATTGGCGTGTCGCGCGAATGTAAACGTACCCTAATAAGACAGCCGAGCCGTGTTAGCGCGGAGCCGGTGGCAGAGTTACTCTTGGCTTCGGCAAATGTTTCGAGTGGTCGATGAAGCGCGCCTGGCATTATATTTCGATACGCCATAAATACGTTTCGTGATCGATAAACGATGTACACAGTGAATGGGAGAGTGAGAGAGAGAGAGAGAGAGAGAGAGAAAGAGGGAGAAGGAGAGAGAATCATGGATGGCGGCGAGTCCGGCAGAAACTTATTGCTATTACCGGTAAAACGTATCAGAGGCCGCGATGTACCGGGCGCGCGGTACGCTTTGAATTCATAAATATGCACATACGTAATTATGCAAATCAATTATTAAACCGGCGAAACTGGCGAGCGTCTCGTTCGCAACCGGCATACGCATGTTTTTATTGCTCCTTGCGAAGTGGATGGACGCACGAACGTCCGTCCAATAAACGCGCGTACGTTCGCCTCAAGACTTTTCGGGTTCGGATTGCGCGGCGCGGTCATCCAGAAAGGGACGAGAGAGGATCGTCCCCCGGGTTTCAGTGCAGGATGATGCGATGCGTGGGACGTTAAGTCGAGCAAACGTGCCCTCGGGATATCGTGTGGTCAGAGATTCCTCCGCGGCTCCGTCATCGGGGACGCTGAAACTTCGCAGTCTGCAAGACGAGAATGTCTTTGAGTCCCCGAAGGCATCCTGTCCTCCCGGAGGGGTTCGCGCGGACTCCTCTAGCTCTCCGCGAGCAGCTCCTACTCTTGTCCCTTGCCAACGACCCTCGAGCTCGAGTGCCGTGGGCTTACGCCCGAGAAAAATGCGTCTCTTACGAACTATGCCAGCCTGGGTACACCCTGGTATGCCAACACTCTCCCTCTCTCCTTTCTTCCCCTCCACTCTGCCCTCCGCTAGTCGCACACTCTTCAACTTTGGTCGCAAGTTTGCTTCTCCAAGGTGCATCGTCGCCGCGTCCCAGTCGCTTTTCGGCAGGCGCTCTCTCCTTGGCTCGCGATTACGGTTATCTCTTCGAATTTCACGGACAAAACTTTTCCCTTTTTTTTTTCCCCCGTCGCGCGAACGCTTCGCGGCTGGATGCCGTTCCTTTTTTGGCTCGAACTCGCTTCCTCGAGTCCTACCTTTGACGGGAAGAACAGAGTTCCCGAAATACGATCTGTTACGTTCGAAGTATCGACTGGCAAGTTTGGTTGCAAGGCTTTAAGGGGTCGATCGGGGGCGGACGGGCAGCCACGGGGGATGAGTTAGCAACGGCAGATTGACTAAGTTTCTCGAACGGAGTTTCGACAGGTTGAAATCTGGTTGCAGATACCGAGCAGCTTCTTCGAACAGCTTCCAAACTATTTGTCCACGGGGAGAGCGAGAATGAGGAAAGAGTGAAGGAGAGAGGGGTAGGAAAAAGGGGTGAGCCGGGTTTGGCAGGGGGAAAAGTAAGTTTCCCCCGAATCCCCGCGGCAACGCAGACTCGACTTGACTTTGGGAATCCGACCTGATCGTTCTCTTAACAGCCGACCCCGAGTAGATCTTAATTTTAATCTTTCTCTTTCCTCCGTCGTCGCTTCTCAGGAAACTCCGATATTGATTTTTCGGCCGAACTCGCCTACCCAGCTGGTAAATTTAAAGCGAAGGAGAGAAGCGAAGGACTTTGTCGCGTATCCGAGTCTCGCGGCTCTTCTACGTGTTTCGTTCCGCGACGCGGCAGGGAACGATATTGTTGACAGGCGTCTCACGAAGTCATCCGGGTTTCGGTACGGGCGATGACGCGCACTTTTTCCCCCGTGGTGATAAATGGCACGTACCTACCCTCTACCCCCTTCTCCGTCGCGTTCCACCCCGTGTCCCTGGCAGCGGCGTATCCGAGTCGGATAGGAGGGCGGTTGACAAGGAGCGTGAGATTCCGGCTCGAGGGTTATCGTGGATGTTTCCGGGTAGGAGAGAGTCGCGTGGGCAAGACACTGCTCTGATTGATACGCATCGCCGCCTCCCTCTTTTTCGACTCTCTCTCTCTCTCTCTCTTCCTCTCTCTATAATAAACTAATTAGGACCACGAAGGCAGCGCTAGGTGCAGAGGCGCGTCGATTACCAAATATTTCGGTCCTTCCGAATTGATTTGGAAAAGGCAGCGCGTCGGTCCAGGCGGGAGAGATTGAGAGGAACGCAGCGGGAAACGGACGACGAGACGATGAATTTATTCATTGGGATTGAAGGTGGCGTATAAACGCAAAATTGCCAATACATACGAAATCTCCGGGGTTGGAGTAAAAAGGGGTGAATACATTAGTCCCGGAATTAACCTCTTTGAACTCGGCGCGTCTGCAACGGAGTAATTGCGATGCAGCGCGACGATTCGACGGGCCCTCCGCGAATTCGCGCGACCGAGAGTGGGTGAACCGACGTCGACCGAGGTATCGTTCCTCTAGGAATAACGTTGGCGTCGAGTCGAGGGCGAATCTCGAAGGGCGGGAGGATCCCGGGAGTTATGACGAGTCGAAAAGAGAAGGGAAAAGGCAAAGAGCGGAGAGCGAGGGAGAGGAGTCGCTGGAAGAGAAGCTCGCCGCAGTCGGGAGAAGTACCGTTGTACGTTCGACAGAGTGCAATTTGCCGCGAAACTTATGCGCCGGCATGCGGCAGACATCTCGAAACGAGAGATTTATTCTGGCACATGCGGCTCTGCGAGAATGCAAGATACTTTGTTTTAATTCGACGACCGCGTGGCATCCATGCACTCGCATACATTACGTCGGTTTGATTCCACGATCAAGTTTCATCAACATGATGCTTTCTTTGCCGTTCCGTGCGCGGTGGTTGCTCGAAAGAGACGAGGCAGAGTTTTGATTTCGTGCGAATATTGGAGTATTTCCTGTTTTTAAAATTTCGTATTTTCGGACTTTATCTCAGATTTCCGTGATGCGAAATTTGTGTGTCCTTCTCACGACTTTCCTTAATTTCTCCTCTCATATTCAGTTTATAGTATCAAAGGTGTATAAAACCCTTTTCCTTGGTCTTCTTAAGCGATTTACTGCGAATTTCGTTAATCCTGGCACCCTCGAGCTTTTATTCTGTGCTTTAGTCAAACCGCATATGGAATATGCCGCTATTGTATTGTCATCTCGTCTGGTTCTACATAAAAAAGAACTTGAAGGTGCACAGCATTCATTTTTTACATTCGCTTCGTGTAAGTTCACAATTATTATTATTCATAAAGATAACAATAAAGATTACAATTATTATTATTATTATTATTAAACTAAACGTATTTGTAACCTATTGGTACAATAGTGTGTTTATACAGAGATAGTAGAGAAAGAACGCGCATAAAGAATAATGTAGAGTACAAAAATTATAACAAATTAAAAAAAAATAGATACAGGATAGTTGTAACGCGTAGGAAAGAAAGAGAAACTTTATAGCTGAAATAGAATAAATAAACACAGTGGGTAGATCACTCGCTTAAAAATAGCCGCAGTGCCTTTCGGATTTTACTTAAAGGATCAGAGAAAATATCAAATTTATCACCATACATGTTCAATAAGGTATAAATGCGATCACTGTAGTTATGTTGACCATATTCGGTGTACCTTGACATTAATAAAGTTATGATGCCTGAGATTCCTCGAGATTATCATTCGATTATGAACAGACTTGAACTGAAGCCTTTTCTTTTGAAGTTGATAAATGTTTACGTTAAATATCCTCAACTTTTTTAATATACTAATTTTTATGCACCTATCAGATCTCTTAGACACCCTTAGACCTTTCTTGCTCTTTGCTATAAGTATAGTATTCGCTACAGCAATTCATAGACACAATGCGACGAATTTTCTCAAATGTTATATCGAGTAAACAAAAGTCTGCGAGTGATTGATGCCACTGCATACGAGTCGGTTCTTATAATTATGTAATCCAATTGTAATTGCGTTGCGGCGGTGGACGAACGGTCTAAGTATTCGCACTTTGACCTTATGAATCGTACATGCGAAAAAGCTAATACCCTTGGCGATGATTTGAACGTGTTCAGTGGCTCTATTAATTTTTTTAAGACGCAAATGTATAAAATTACTTACAAGGGGAGGGCCAGACATTCGGGTTACCGATTCGAACGACACTTGATGAGCATGTAGTCTTTTATGTGTACAATAAACTGTGTTTGTCACTCGATGCGCTTCTCAAGCGTTTTCGAGAAATAAATAATTGGATTCCGACACGCGGTCGTTAGTTCAATCCCCGGTGGGTGTAATTTTTTTTCTTTCATTTTTTTGACATTCATTATTAACTTCCCGATTTATAGGAAAGTTATTGTATTTGTTTTTAAATAGCAATTAAGTTTCACTATTTGTTTTTAAATTCCATTATATTCAAATTCCATTATTTATAAATATATGAAATTGTATTTCCAATTATTGTTACATTTACTATATGTATAGTAATACAATTTCATGCAGGGGTTGAAAACAATTATGATATCGGTTCTAGTTCTCGAAACAGTTATGGAGAACCGAAATGATGTTGTAACTGTTATGGATATATCGGTTCTGGCCTATAACGATTACGGTTCCGGTTCCCCAGAACTGATATTATATCGGTTCTATAACTGTTATTTTTCGGCTCTTTATCAGTTTTGTATTAAGGGGGCTGTTAAATAACAGTTACTTTTTGGTTCTTTAACAGTTCTGTATAAAGAACCAAAAAATAACAATTATAGAACCGATATAATATCGGTTCTGGAGAACCGAAACCGTAATCGATATAGGCCAGAATTGATATATCCATAACAGTTATATTATCATTTCTGTTCTCCATAACCGTTTCGGTAGAAACCGAAATATAACAGTTTGAAACAGTTATTTTCGCAACCGTTTCAACCCCTGATTTCATGTATTTATAACTAATGGAATTTCAATATAATGTAATTTAAAAAAAAGTAGTGAAACTTAATTGCTATTTAAAAATAATGAATGTAAAAAAAAAGAAAAAAAATTACACCCACTGGGGATCGAACTAACAACAACCGCGTGTCGAAATTCAATTATTTATTTCTCGAAAACGCTTGAGAAGCGCATCGAGTGACAAACACAGTTTATTGTACACATAAAAGACTACACGCTCATCAAGTGTCGTTCGAATTGGTGACCCGAATGTCTGGTCCTTCCCTTGTTAGACTTTTCGCGTAATATAGAATACTTATTTTCACTGTCGTTTACTCGGACGAGCCTCTAGAAGAGGTTCGCACTTCCGCGAGTATCGCGCACGGGATACTCGACGCCTCGAGATAATCGATATTAAGCAAAGAGGCCGTGGGGTCACTCGGAAATTAGTGGTACCGAGGGTTCTTCGTCTTCTGCGATCGCGCGGATCCGAAAGGGTTCGCCAATCTGATACCTCGTACGCGCCCGTGTATTCCAAGTGGCTCGACGATGATTAATGGCTCGTTCTACGGTTTTTTGTTAATTAGTTGATTGGGAACGCCTAGTATGATATGCAGATTCTCATCGAGATACGCCTGACCGCGGCTTTAATTTCGAACGTAGCTTCTCGATAACGGTAACCTCGATTTTACCGATTCCAATTCATCGGTTGTCGCGCCGTTTCATTCGCTTCCGTCACGTTTCTTTCGTGTTTCGCAGGAAACTAATATCGAATAGGTCGCGGCCGACACGACGCGGCGCGGCGCGGCAGCGGAGAGAAAACGATACATCTCGAATAACGCTTTCAGCTTCCGTTATTTTTCTTTCTTTCCCCCGTCGACAGCAAGTTGCACTCGGCGTTTTTTCGCCTAGACCGGCCGTCATCTGATGTGATTGATTTTTATACCGTGCCGTGGACCCCAGGGAACGTGGTCGACTGCACATGTTGTTCGGTTTGCACGAGGGTGCCTATCTTTCCCGTCCTCTTTCCCAAAACTCTCTTCTCTCTGCTGTTTTTTTTTTTCTCCTTCTTTTAATATCTGTCGGATCCCGGAGCGAGTTCGATCGCCCGGCCGATCTGTAATTGTTCGGTAAAACGCGACGAAACAGTTTCGTACGGCGAATTTAGTAGTTTCGGCACGAAAAGGTGGGGCGACAGTCGTTCGGAGTTAGGGTCGGCTCGTCCGGCCTCTCGATTAACAGGGATGCCAGCCGATTCCGCGGAACGCCAGCGCGTTTCCATTGTATTTTAATACCATGAAACAGCCCTGCGATGGATCCGACTCCCATTCTCCCGTTTAATTCGAAACATCTTTTTTTCTAAGCTATCAAGAGCGGACCTGCAAAATCGTCGAGCCTCGGGCGATCCTCTCCGCTTAAGAGTCCTTTCGAACCGCTCGGCCGGGCTTCGGACCCTGTTACGACCCAGAGGGCCGGAGGAATCGCTTTCGCTTTCGCGACTCTTTCAGGACCACTGGCCAATTTTTGCCAATTACCGAGATTATCTAATACACCTCGCGGCTAATGATTTCTCATTACGAGGTATAAATCTTGAGGGTTCGGACCTCTCGAGATCTGATTGGTTCCGCGGAATGCACGATACGTATATATAAATAAACATAAGCGCTCGTGATCTCCCGTCCGTCGACGGACGGGGCTCCATCACGCGTCGTCCTCCACCTTTCCTTACGTAATAATCGATTCCATGGTAACGCGATGACCCGCGCGACCGCGTAAACGGGCCGAGCCGGCCGAGGCGTCCAGAGGGCAAAAGTTTTCGACGGTACTTTTAAAAGACCCTGGACTCTTTTTAACCGTTCGGATAATTACATTTGCTCCGTTTATTGCCGGGATAAAGGCGTGGGCCGTGATAACGCCGCAGGGTTACTATCGATTATCTGCTACTTTAGGGTTAATTAAAAACTGTCGCTTCTGCGACGTGAACGTAAGGGTTCCCGTCTTCCTTTAACTCTTTTTTTTTCTTGACAGGGACGACTCAAAGACATTCCACGCAATATCTATCGAACTCTGTCGTGTCGCAACAAGTTGTACTCACAAGCAGATGGCAAAAATTGGCTGCATGTTCATTCAATACTTTAATTTGATTACCATAGAGTCCCAAAAGGAGTCGAGCGCATTGCCCTTTGTTTTCGCGAACTTAACAAACTGCATATTCTGTAACTAGGAAACTAAGAAATTACCAATCCGTTATCGTTATGATAGCGTGAAAGCACTTAAAGTCGACCACTTAATATTAAATTTGAATTAAGTGTGTTAAAAAAATATAAGCAGTCAATGTTGTAAAATATATCAAATACATTAAAGTACTTTAAATTTATTTAATTTATCACTAATATTTTCTGTTTGTACATAAAAATTCTGGAGAAGAAGTAATTAGTGTTAAAAATGCAGTGTCTGAATCGTTTCAATAGTCGACCACATAACTTAAATTATCCCATTTGTTAAATTTGCTAAGCTCATGAATAAAAATGTTGGTACTTTTTGAATAACATACAACCTCATTTTTCAAGGAAAAATAAATACAGCTGAATTACATTACTTGTTGATTCGCAACACTCGTTTTTAGGCGTCTTGTGCATGAAACCAGAAATTGCACATGTAGAATCCAAACTCGTTTACCAATCATTTTACACGTATTTATTTTCTTTAGTTTTGAAAACTTTTATCGTATTATAAAGGTAGGCATTTAAAATACAATATGAAATTATCATTTAATAAATGCTTTGTTTAAATATTTCTTTTTCAACCTAAATAATAAAAGTGGTTGACTTTTCATGGCTTCACCCTACTTTGTTTTATTAATTTCTCCATGCCTCCAAATCCTTTTGCGCCTCTTTTCTCACGAATTTAAGGTATTGAATGCACACGCAGTCAGATCATTCGAGATTTCGCAGTCCCTGCCATTTCCTTGTCGGAGGGTGAGTTTGAGTTTAATTTGAGCATCGTTACGGTCACACGGACACAAAGAAAATAGTCTGGCCTAGGGATCTGCTCAACGCCAACGAACTACCTATAATTACTAAGTTCCATAGAAAATTGCGTCCATTCGAATTGCCTTAAATGGACGTGCGTCCATTGTCTACGCGCGCCGGGCGCCGCGCCGCGCCGATGCGAGTTGAGAGGCCGCGCAATTCTCTTGAGCCAAAAGCACGTAGACCCGTGAGCTGCGAGCTTTGATTTATGACTTTTCGGTTTCGTAGTAAAAAATACGAATTAGTTTTCGGGATGATGATCGCACGAAGATAATGGTCCCGATTAAGAATCCGTGCTGGTCGGCCGAAACGAAGAGAGAAAGGAGGAGGAGGAGGAGGAGGAGGAGGAGAAGGAGCCGACCGATCTCTGTCGGAGCAAGCGAGACGCGCAACAGAAGAGGAAGAGAGACGTTCGATCCGCTCGTCCACCCCCGGGGGTCCGTCGGCGGGAGAGCGAGAGAAGCAAAAGGAACCTGCCCCGAGGGCGAAGAGGGTTGACTCCCTATCGTCTTTGTTTTACACAACTCTGTCTCTACTCGAAGCTGCACCCTTTCGCGTCGTCGTCGCGTTTACTCGAGCGGGCCACGCGTTCCTCCGATATCGGCGAGGATTCCGCTCCGTTCGCGGCGCGCGTCCGAATTTTCATCGGAAAATGCGAGTCGCTAATTATGGCAGCATTTCGCCGTATCTCGCGATCGACTTATCGCCCCTGGCTTATCGATCGCGAAACTTTTCGATGAAAGAGGTTCCCGGCGAATGGCGAATCGTCGAAGTCGATCGCAGCGAGTCGCGCGCGAATACCGTAAATAGAAACTATTTCAATTTTCCTCGCGATAACTGGCTATTAACCGTCGCGACGCCATTTTACCAGAGTTCGATGGTCGGCCATTTTGAATTCATTTCCACCAATCAAGCCCGTTACTTTTTCCACTTATTTTTTTCCTTCTCCTCTTCTTCTTCCTTCTGTGTTCCTCCTACTCCTTCCCTTCCCCGTCGCTCTCTTTCTCCTTCTTTCGGCCGGCTATCGTCTCTTTCTTCGCTCTGCTTCGCTGTCCCGTGGCGAACGACGTTGTTGCCGATATGCACACGGACACGCGAACGCAAGAGGCGCGCGTGTACGTGCAAACACGCGGCCGGATCCGCGCGCACGGACGCGGGCGCGTACGCCCGCGCATAGCTACCGAGCGCAAGAAAATCGAAAGACGAGATCGAGGGAGAACGGAAGACAGAGAACGAGAAGAAGAGGAGGAGGATGGTGGCGACGGCGACGTTGGTGGTGGTGGTGGGTCTTAAGGGGGCCGAGAGGTATAGGTGAGCGAGTGCACGCTGTCCATCGTAATGCCGTAACATTTATTTTGCCCTTTCCCGCGCCATCCGACGTTGGAATATTTTAAACGTGCCCCCGCGCGCAAGCGCAAACGTGTAATTTGGCCGCGTTTAAAACTGTAACCTAACACGACTACCTGCAACGATCCGCGTATATAACGCACAACGCTGTTACGACTACTATCGATTCAAGATGGCAGCCATATAAATTGGACGACGCCGATGGCTGAGAATGCCTGTGGAAGCGTACGTTGCGCCCGCGATGAAAGAGCTCCGCCGAGATCGCGCGATCGATCGATCGACCTCACCCGACGACTGTGTGTCTTTTATTTGCCCGCTGCCTTGGAATTTCGCCTCGCTAATCGATCGCATTTTCGCCTCGCCCCCTCGAAATACATGCCGATCCTTTTTTTCGTTTTTGTTTTCAATTTCGACTAGTGCTCTTACTATCCGGATATCCGAGTACTCGAATTACTCATTGTAACTCGAAATCCGGATCGAAATCCGGATCCGAATATCCCGACTTGGATCCGGATCCGAGTATCCAGGCTTGGATCCGAGTATTCAAGTGACCGGTTTTGGAATTTTTATCAGGATGACTCCAATAGCTCACTAATTCATTAGTTCACTAATTCATTAGTTCTAGTTTAGTTTTAAGTTTTAAGTTTTAAGTAAATGTTCATTTCTTTTTACATTCGGGTTAGGTTGCAAAACAGTCTATGACTGAACCTCGCCTTTACCGCACGAATTGTACATGTTCTTGTCCTAACACAACACAATTATGGTAATAAAGACGTTAATAATAATAATAATAATGATAATAATAATAATAATAATAATAGAAGGCTGTTGTTCTTTCAATTTTGAAAGTAAGTAATTCGGGTATCCGGATATCCGAGTACCCGAATATAAATTTTGTGGGTATCCGAGTACTCGGATACTCAAGACTCGGATATCCGTAAATCCGAGTAATAGTCAGAGCCCTAATTTCGACCCATCGAAAGGCTCGTCGAAATCTGGAACAGTGGCGATCGGTGTTGCGAATTTCCACCGAAAACGCGACTCGGTTGTGTGCGACGTCCGCGCGACGACACAACGCCAGTCGTCTGTGTGCCGGTGGATCGTAGATAGGTCCGAGGCAACGGTTTCGCTGGGATCGACGCGATCGGGCAGATCGGATCGAATCCAGCCACGGATCACGGATCACGGATTTCCATGTGTGTACGCAGAGGCGGTTCAGCGCTGCGGCAACAAGCCCCCGAGGCTCGAGCGACGGGGCAATAATTAGAAAATCGTCCTGCCACCGAATAACCGGACCTTGTCCCTTGTCGAGCTACACAAGCGACACGACGCGTTCTATCTATGCCCGTGGCGAGAAGAAGCATATTTTCGCTGGCTCGTTAATCCGCGAAAACACCCTGACACGATTAATCGGTGCGCCGCGGCCGCGTTGAAACGCAGCGAAATTCCGCGCGTATGGACGACGAAGGGAAGAACAATCGATAATAATTTCCAACGGCGAGACGCGACGCGGTCGTTCGCAATGGAATCGGAGAGAGAAAAAAAAAAAATTTCGAAGCGAAAGGGAGAATTTTTTTAGACGTTGGCGATAGAGTGAGAAACATTCGGACGAGGAAACACGCCGGACGAATCCTGGGATCGGGCGCGTCGGTAATAAGGTTCGGTTTTGATTAGCACGGAGACTGTTTAACGGTTTGATACCTCGCCGGTAATCGAATCCGGACCTAATCTCTCAAGTTATAACCAGATTATTGCCTCCTCCATGCACTTGCTCTGCAACGTTCTCTACACCCCCGTTCCGTACTGTCGGCTCGTACCCTCGCCCACCGCCCCGCCGCCCCCTTTAACCTTTCGAATCGTAGTTTCGCACGTCTTACGTGTCTCCCCGGCGAGGAGGAACGACATCGATCTACTAGCTGCCGGCGACTTTTCCCCGCTCGCTCGTATATATTCCAAAGTCGATTTTCAACCTGACGTGTTTCTATTTCTCTCCGATACGCGGGTCGCGGTACGTTATCTGCCACGTGTATCCCCTTTCTCGGAGAAGTGGCTGATAGCCGTAATCATTATACAGCTAACATGTCCATAGACCGAATGATTAGCGCTCTAGCTCGTCGTCTACGCCCATCTTCCTCCCTCTCTCGCTCCGTCGACAAGCCCGCCACGTTATCTCCCCAGCGATAAGTGCATTAACTACTCGTATCTTCTCTAATAGTTTTCAGACACGCCGGGAAAGTCTTGTCGCGGTCGAATCTCGCGGCGCGCGCACGAGCAACGATGCCCGATGCTATCTGGCCGCACGAGCACCGTTCTTGCCGTCTCTCGTCCGATAATCGTCCAACAAGTTGTCCTTGCGCCGACCGAAAAATTCCGAAATCGCGTTTCCTCTACGACTCCTTCGCCTTCTCTGCCTTCGCCTCGCCAGACAGCTCGAGAGACGTTGCGCATTTTTGGGGGACGAATAGCTACGACGGCCGAAGGTTCTCGGCCGAGGCACGACAACATCTTTTAATTATCCGCTGCGTGTAGTGTTTTCAGCTTCGCGAAGATTGCAATCTATGAAAATGCGCTGGATGTTGAAGACGACGGCGGAGAGGAAGGAGGGAGAGACAGGCGCGAGGAATTGGTTATCGCGTGGCGCGGTGGCGGCGGCAACCGAGGGTAGAGTGCGGGAAAATTAAGTGCGAGAACTCGCACGGCAAAACGATCCGATGGCATGTCAGGGGCTAATACGATTACAGCCGAAATCAGATCCTGTAGTTAGCCAATTAGGAAGAAGCGCCGCGCGGCGTCGCTTGCTCGCCGATCGTGCGTGCCGTATCCGTGTTCCGACGAGAAGTCGTACCCGACGATTTCGACGCTTTCGTTTCCGTCGGTTGACCGCGGACGAGCTTAGGGTGGTCCATAAACTCCGCGCCGCGCCGCGCCGCGCCGCGCCGTTCGCAGCGGCCGCGGTTTTGTTTCTTTTTCGCGCTGCTCGTAGACGGTCGAGTTAAGGCCGATCGTTTGGCCCGGCGATCGTTGCGAAGCGATAATAAACTATCCAGGGGTATGGATTTCAACGCAAATTTGGCGGCTCTCGAAATTTCCTGAGGAGAAAAGAGAGGCTCTCGCGGGGGAATAGCGCTGAAAACCTATAAATTCGAGGCATGTCGCCCGAGGTGTATATGCGTAAGTCCCGGCGAGCCGATCGACACCGTCGAAATTAGGCGCAGGGCATATGGCAACCGTGGAGGTAGCGAAACCCCATTACGCGTGCTTTCACCTCCTCCTTCTCCGACCCGACCACCCCCTCCCTCCCTCGGCCTCTCTTTTCGAAGTAATCGAAAGCCTTTGGCACCTGCCACTTTGCCCGGACACACGGGCGTCCGGCTCTTTCGTCGCGCCGCGTGCCGACTATCTCTCTCGCGGATCGCTCGAAAATTACGATTATTTTTGTAAAAGTTCGTTCGCGAGCGTGAAAAAGTATCTCCATTAAATTACGAAATTATCGTTATTTCCCGAAAAGTGGATTCCGATTTACAAAGCGGCGGCGCGGCGCGGCGCGGGGCGAGCCCCGACCTCTCGCGGGGCGGGAAGAGCAATTACATATCCCGATTCGGCAGCTTCCCCTCGAATTCGTGCTTCGCCTCGATTTTCAGCGGCGGGTTACGATCGCGGCGAGTACGTAAAAATTAAGCCAAAGTAACGGCCCCCTCTTTTTCCCTCCCGTTTCTCCGTCTCTCTCCGCTTCTCTGGCTCCCTCGATCGGCGAGGCCTAATGAGCCGCATCGACGATACCGTCTCGGTTACCGGTTTTTCAACGACCTCTCCGTGATTATCGCCACGCGGTAATTGCCACGTGTCTGCGGCATATGACGCGGTGTAATACGTGCTGAAACCTCGCTTTCAAAACGGAAACGATACCGCGCCGGAAGGTGTCCGGCTACAAGGAAAGCCTTTCCTTCGAGCCTGTTAACGGG
This sequence comes from Perdita meconis, assembly GCA_030770465.2. Lineage (NCBI taxonomy): Eukaryota > Metazoa > Arthropoda > Insecta > Hymenoptera > Andrenidae > Perdita > Perdita meconis. The sequence continues at coordinate 8,869,301 of JASKOS020000007.1, forward strand.
GGTTGCCGCTTGCCCGCTTGGGGTGGCGGCGTGCCACGCCGCTCCGCGGCAGCTACTTTGCAAACGCCCACGAGTAGAAAATAACTGGGCCTCCGCCGTCTTACGTGACCACGTTCCGAAGCTACCGACACGGTTGATCCTCCGTTTCTCTGCGCTTCGAAGACGACAATTAATCGATTCCTTTTCCGAGGTCGATGTCCAGGAGCGGCGATTCTCTTACCGTAGCCATTCGTCGCGCTTTCGTCGAACGCGTTCAAACGGCGTCTTAAACTGCGCGTCTCGCATATGCGTTCACGCAAACGTAAACGGTCGCAGTAGCGAAGGGTAGTAGAGCTACGATGGACGAACGCAACGTCCTCGCGATACGATTGCCAGTCGGCCGAACGAATCTTTGCCGGGAAATACCACCCCCGAGCAACGGAAACCGTCGAGATCCCTAACGGTGCTGGCAGAAATAACGTTGTAACACGCACCAAGGAGCTGATGAGAGGTGGACACGCGAAACCGATCCCTTCTGGGAACTAATTTTCACCCGCGTCGCTCGTGTCCAGTGGCTGGATAGGTACGCAAAAAGCGCTAGACGTCGTCGTTGTCCTGTCACTTTCGCTCTTCCTTTAAAAATTCTACGGCTCCAAAGTTTTCAAATACTCGAAAAATGGTTTTTTTCTTTCTATTTCTAGAGACGCAATAATCCCACCTTCGACTGCCCATAACAATAGGTGAGTGCGAAAATTCGTGCTCGCTTTCTAATTGAATTTTATAGCGGATCTTTAGAGCACTCATCTAATAAATTTGTCAACGCGTCAACCTATCTTTAAGAGCCGATGCACACGAGCGACAAAAAGTCGCTGCGATTCTGCATACTACTGTCTTTCGCAAATACAAATAACCTGGACAACGTCACTGACATAAAATTTCAATGATCGCAGACAATCGCAGCGACTTCGTGTCGCTCGTGTGCATCGGGGCTAAATTGATAAAGAACGCGACATTGCATCGTGGATATTATTTGGAGTAGCACGTTTCATTATCAAACGTCTCGCGCAGATGTTCTCTAAGAGGATCGTTGTCGTCGGCCGAGTCGATCCTCGGAAGAACAAGTCCCTTTCGCGTTGGAGAAAGCGATACGCGACGTCTCCTATAATATCTAATTTCTAGGGACAACGTATCGCGGTAATGACGAGGCTGTAGTGTCGGAAGGTAGGCTCGCGTAACGAGAAGATGAGCGTCGATGTGCGTCGAGTTTCGATCGGCGGGGCAGGACAGGGCAGGGCAGGGCAGGGTAGGGCAGGGCAGGGCAGCAGCGCAGAGGAGGACGGCTCGCATCGGATGGCATTGTCGTTGGCGTTGTCAGCGTGCTCGTTGTTGTCGTTTCTCGAGCGTCCATTGCCCGAGCTGCGGACTAGGGAAGAGGAGGAGGAAGAGGAGGCGGAGGAGGAAGAATGGGAGGAGAGGTATCGAGCCGGGGGTTGGGGGTGTCCCGGGCTAGGAGAAGAGAGAAAACGGGGGTGGTAGCCGTTGGATGGCGGTGAAGCCATCGAGGCAGAGCGGTAACAGAGGCAGAGCGACGCGGAGGCTGCTAGCAGCGGTGGGTTTCGCGTGCACAACGCATAACGTCAACAACAATAGATTATGCTCCAACATAGAGCGGACTGGCTCTCGAGGATCGCGTACGTATTGCGCGCTCACACTCGCGGTAAGCGCGCGTTACATTACCGCCCTCCGTTAGAGCCAAACACAACCTGGACGCCCTCTTCCCTCCGTCGCCTCTCTCCTCCCTATCGCCGCTTCCCCGCAGCCATCTCGTTGCGAACCCGCTCGAACGATCGAGTCCAATGAGATTCCATTGTCTCGAGTAATTAATATTGATTACAATAGGTTATACCTGCTCGGCCGCCTCCCACCCCGCCTCTCGGCGTCACCCCTGCGCCCCTGATCTGCCTCTCCCTTCTGCGTCGTTCTCCGGCAGGACTAGTGGCTTACGGCTTACCTAGCCGCGCTTATATTCCATGCATTTCCGCGCCGTTATATTAGGATTTCACCGATCGGCTCCGATCGCAATTATCGTTGCCTCGTCATCCTCGCCGTTCCCGCTGTCCCCGCGCTCGCTCTTTGCCGACATCATCGCCACGCCGCCCACCCCCGCCCTCGCCCTCGCTCTTCTTCGCTCGATATTCTCTCTCGTTGCTCCGATTACATCGAGGGACGCGTTGATTAAGTTAGTAACGAGAATGCTCTTCTTTCCTGTCGCGCCTTCCCTCTTCCGTCCTTCGCGCCTCCGATTCCGCTCGCGAATCCATCTCCCGAATTTCGGTTCTTCTCTCATTTTTTTTTTTTCTCTCTAGAATCGGAACAACGTATTCGCGCCGTTTTTACGGAAACGCAGCGCGGCGCAAAGCCGACACAGCTGTTTCTTCGCGACTCGCACTCTCCTCGATCCCGTGGAGGCTCGAGCCGATTACTCTTTGGACGATGTTTAACGTAAACTGATCTAAAAGTGGTTAATTCGATCGGTCGTGGCACGTTGCACGCTCGCTAGCACGCACGCACGCACGCACGCGCGCTATTGGGTTACACCGGTGCGTGCCACCGCGATTTCGCGTTTTCCGATCTCCGTCGTTCTGCACCGCGCTCGTTCGTGGCTTTAGTCCGCTAAAGAGGATCTCCGACTTGGCCAATATCGCGTTACAAGCGATCGCTCGCCTCCAGCACGCGTTTACATTTCCGCTTATACTTATAAACTCTTATACTCTGCGGCTCTTGTAACAATCGGAGGACGAGGGACCTTGAATTATTGTATCAACAAACACTGCCGTGTTCCTAAACTTTCATCCACGCGCTAATAACATGTCTGGATATAAATGTAGGCAAAAAGATTCAATTGTCGATACGATTGTCGACATGATGTAAGGAATAAGTGTGCTCCCTCAGAGCACTCGCTTTGGTTTCCTACTGCGTCTTTCCACTTCCTGCTACGTTAACCCTAGAGCGTCAACATACATTTTACACAGGTTGGCAATCTAGGCTGCCAACTCTAAAATATGACTGCTGAGTGTTCAAACAAAATTAGAAGAATTTCCTGTGACAGAATTGGAACTGTAGCAAAGTGTCCGAAAACTCAATTTTATATATAATTTGTACACAATTTATTTATTATTAATTTACGGAAAAAGAACCCATTAGCACAAAAAAAAGAATAGAGATACAAAAAGTACGAGCTAAAAAAAATACATTAAAAAAAAGAAAGAAGAAAGCGAGAGAAAAAAAATTACAAGTAAATTATAAGTAGAATAAGAAATTACGTTAGAAAAAATTGCGTAGTGCAGATTTAAGCGCATGTGATGAGTGTAGCAGAAGGTCTGAATGTATATGTGACATGTTTAAGTAACAATAAAGACTTCATTTTCTTTTTTAGTAAAATATATATTGGATTGTTATTTTTAATATACAAAATAGATATATGTTGTGTTTTTGGAAAAACTCAGCAAGTTTGTGTCAGCTAAGCTGCTATACAGGGTGTTTCAGCTAAGATAAGTCACATAGATAAAAATATTAAAAATGCCGGTTAGAAAGAAACAATTTTACGGTTGAATCATCTGTTCAACCATTTGATTTACATTGCAAACGGTTGTGGCTTTGACGAGACACAAACAATATCTAAGAAGCCTGTTTTAAGCAAAACACCCTGTATGTACATATATGAACGTGTTTACTTTCGCGCAAAATACTTTATATGTTGAATGAAGCGGTTTTTAATGCAGCTATCTTATTGGTTGACAATGGAAAATGCACGTTATTGGCTAATCTAGAAGACTGCACAGGAGCACACCACATATGAGTCACGTATTCGTTCGTAAAGCTTATGTTAAATTTGTTTAGATAGTAAAAGTGGTATTTGCTTTGGCACAATAAAAGTTATGGAAACTGAGAAACAATTAAATGGGGAATCTGGAACGACATGAATTTATGGAAGAAATATAAGGTTGGAGATTTGACAGTCAATAAACATTTGGAGTAAGTGTGAAGGAACCTGTGAGTCACTGTATATCCTTAGTACATCATGATACAGACTCTGATCGGCAGACTTTTTCTCTCTCGTATGATAGTTGCGAAATACTCTTAAATCTTTGTTAAAAGAGTGAACTATTTATTGTTTTCTTTTGTTTTGTTTGTTATATAACTGTATAGACTATTTTTGGGTGCGTTTCGCATCACGCTTGATGCGCATGGAGCGCATAGATCACTGCATCCTCTTCTTCTACCAATAAGGTCAATACTTCGTTATTTACAATTACTGGTAATTCAATTTGGACCATTTTATTGTTATTGTCTTACTTATTGTATTAATAAAAATATTGGAAAAATAATTAATTTGAAAATTCAATGGTGGCGTCTGATGAGCGTGCGGAAAGAAATAAATACACATCGCGCATTAATTGCTTCTACTTCGAGTTGTAGTAATTCATGCATGTTTCATGTGCTACAAGTGGAAATATTCTAAGGAATTTTTCTCTGCACCACCATGCACATATGAAATTGATACAAGCATCCAATATTTTTATGATTTTTATTAATAAAATATGTAAGGCAATAACAATAAAATGGTCCAAATCGAATTACCAGTAATTGTAAATAACGAAGTGTTGACCTTATTGGTAGAAGAAGAGGTTGCAGTGATCTATGCGCTCCACGCGCATCAAGCGTGATGCGAAACACACCCTTTGATATCTGTTAATCTATTGTACCAAAGGGTGGTTTAACCCGTTGCATAAAGCATTATTATTATTATTATTATTATTATTATTATTATTATTATTATAATGCAGTCGGCAGTAACATAAATAGTTGATTTGATGGTCCGGACACCATCGTTCGTACTCACGCGTCCCAACAGAAACTAATGCTCTCTACATGCACGTAATCGTGATTAGTTGAACCAATGGGAGACTACATCGCGTCTCCTCTCCCAACGATGAACGAGAGCCACTTGTTGAGATCGCGATACGAGCGTACGCCAGCGAAATCTGGAGAGAAGGGTGGAGAAAGAAAGCGAGTGATCGGAGAATCTCGATTTCGTTACCGGATGATTTATCGATCGAACAATGCGATACACGATACTACCCTTATGGCGTAACAATCGCGGGGGACGGTCTCGAATGTTATTTTTCGCGGTGAATCTCTTTGTTGCGTAAGCGGCTAGCTTCCCGTTTAGCGGCGCGGCGGTGCCACCTGTGCTGCCCGCATCGTGAAACAAAAGATCTCGCCTCGCTTCGCCTCCCCTCGCGTCGCGCCACGTCGTTTCGATGGAATATTGAGTGACGCCGAATAGAATTCGGTTTCCCGTGCCTGCCGACACTCGAGGCTCGAGGCAGAATCGCGTTCCCGCATCCACGCGGATGGTCCACTCGGTGTATCCGGTTCTGTCAGGACGAGTTTCTCCGCGAAACGTCTGCGACGCGCCTCGCGACTTCACTCGAGTTCCAGTTTCCCACGTAAGTCCGTCGCTCCAACGATCTCTGCGATATCTTCTCCGATCGCGATGGCCGGGCGAAGGTAAACCGATTCTCGCGGTCGACGAGCTCGGACGGCCCATCTTATTTGGGAAGACGTTCGCGATCTTAATTTCGCGCGGGGCGTGCTCGACGTCGGGGCAGAGGCAACGCGGAGAGGAGGCTCGGTCGACGAAACGAAATTCGAGGGGTTAATTAATTCGGGCGAATAGCCGGTTGCCGAGGAACCCTGGTGGCCGTCGGTGCCCGAGAAAAGACAGATAAGCGATTCGATGTTTCGCATGACGGAGGCGGCGACCGTGCCATAACTCGCTGGGAGACTCGACTCGAGTCGCGATATCGCGCACGCGGCCACCGTCGCCGTAGTCGCGCTACGCCGTTACCGCGTTTAGCATATAGAGTGCAACAATTAACTCGAAGAGTTCCCGCGGCGATACACGGGGTCTTTGCGATTCATTCGACTTTACTCTTATTGTCGTCGCCTTAATAATCACTACACCGGGTAGATTAACGCTCGCGGTAATTGCCACCGATCCCCCGATTCCTCGCCTATGTCGTGACTAATGGTGAGTCGGTTTGTCGTTGAGCTGCCTTTCAAATGTCGCGTCCGCTCGCGAAACGTTTCCGAGAGACGCGGTCGAGCCTCGGGCGCAGGGGAAACTGCTTCCCTTTTCGCGCGCCAATCAAACGACGAACCGGTTTTTCGCGTTTTCGCGGTAACGAATTCTAGCGAATTCTAGCGAAGAGCAACTCCGGTCCGTTCGTACGAGGAACAGCTGGTTATCTGCAGAGAAAAATCAGCCGACACTTCCGTTTATCCCGAAGGTTTCATTACTACGTTCGTACCGCGAAATTAGCGTGGGAACACACGGGGCGAGGAGCAGGTCGATCATCGACTCGTGTCCCCGGCTAAAAATATTATTCCCAACAGAGTATCGTGATGGTGGCGGTGGCGGCGGCGGCTTCGGTGCAATTTTTTACGGCAACCGTGGACGGTAAATACCGAGTTCGCTAACCATAACCCAGGGTTATGATTTACCGTAGTCCGTCAGATAGGGTTATCGGGAGTATCGCGGTTTAACCTGCTGCAACTGGCTCGCGTTATCGCGAATCCCGCGTATTTACTTAAGCGCTAATCACCGTCGCTCTATCTGAACCCCGTGCACCACCTCCTCGACTTTCAGACTTTACATGGACCACGTTTTCACCGAACGCCGATATGCATCGTCGTGACCGTCCTCATCACAAAATCTCGCGGAAATTATTGCGGCGAATGATTCAGGCCGCGGTTACAGTGAATGCGCTTTCTGACGTTGTTTTTCGCTAAACAATCAAACAATTCAAACTGTTTAGGATAAGGCTATGATGATCCTATTACTGACCAGACGACGAGCAATCCGATTGTATGTATATGTGAGTGTGTATGAGTGCTGTGGTTTACGTCCCCCTGAGATGCCAATCGACGCCTCGCGTTTTGAACCTCGTTGCCGAGGATAACAGCCTTCTCTACGATCACTGGCTGTGAGACCAGATTCGTTACACGTCAGCCAACGAGAGCACTAGGAGTGTGTGCGGGTATCCGATATTCCGGATTCGGGTCGGGTCGGAATCCCGAAACTTTGTAATGTTCGGTTACCCGTGTTTTCGGGTACGCGAAGTTGTACTCGGGTCGAGTTGGGTCGGTATTCCGAAAGTTAGTAATGTTCGGGTACCCGAAGTTGAAAGTTTGTAATCGCATAAGTATGCTGCTTTTTCATGACTAGACTGCGGAGTTTTATGCAAAATCAAATTTTTGCAAGCACAAATAAAAAAATTTAATCATGAATAACAATATGTTTATTTTTTTTATACATTATAACTTGTATTATATTTTTGATATTTTGTATATTTTGGCATTTGTTGACAGTCATGTAGATTTCTTTCATACCTAATATAGCCATAAATGCATAAAATCTGCAGTCTATTCATGACTTTTCAATCGGATTGTGTATCACCCGAAATCACGGATACCCGAACATTACAAACTTTCGGGATCCCGATCCGACTCGACCCGATCGCTACCCGATCCGACCCGAGGCTTGGATACCCGATGATACGGCATACCCTTAGAGAGCACCTCTGATCCCCCTTGTGACAAAACGAAGTGAAACTTAGCGTCCTTTGTGTTCTTTTGATTCTACATCGTCCTTGCGATCCGTTCAGTGCCAATAAACTTTTGTGTGTCATTATTGCGTCGGATCGGTTGTTTCGTCTTTTCCTCGTCCACTTCTTATTTTGCATAAAATTATGCACACAATGTGTACCATATGTAACTGTCGCCACGATTTTTCGGGCACTTCCGGTAGCCAGATAAAAAATGTTTCGAATATAATTAATTGGTTTTTAGTCGGCTACAAAATGCGCTAGAAAAAATTAAAAAAAATCTATTCATAAAAAATGAAAGTGACCTTCAAATTCACATTTTTTTAGTTCAAGGTCATGTAAAGGTCATAGTATATTTATAAAATATGTAGTGCCATTTTAAAAAATGAAGGTGACCTTCACTTTTTATGAACAAATTTGTTTTTTAATTTTTTTCTATCGCATTTTGTAGCCGACTAAAAATCAATTAATTGTATTCGAAACATTTTTAATCTGGCTACCAGAATTGTCCGAAAAATCTCAGCGACAGCTACGTGGGACACCCTGTATTTCCGATATTTCGGTAGTATTTATAAAATGTTTGAACTTAGCAGCTCTTACTATTACTCAAATCTATGGATATCCAATTTTGAATACTCGGATAGCCGTTCAATTTAGATCCTAGCACCCGAATATATGCAAGTACTCGAATACTCACTCATTTAATTTAGGTCCGAGTATCCGAATGTATCCAAGTACTTGGATACTCAATCACACAATTTAAATCCGAGCATCTGGATAATTGCTGAATTTTTTCTATCAAGATATTTAATCGAAAGACGGCGATAATTAGACGGCGGATCTTTATGCAAAATAAAATTTTTACAAGCACAAATAAAGGACTGGAAATATGAAAAACAATATGTTAATCTTCTAAACATTTTAACTCGAATAATATTTTTGATATTTTTTATATTTCACGATATGTTCACAGTTTGGTAGATTTTTTGCATACTTAGCAGTGCCATTTATGCATAAAATCTGCTGTCTATTGATCATAGATTTCAGTCACAGCCAGTTTTAAAGACAGAGTTCGGGTTATGATGAATATTTCGAGTACTGTTAAACTATTTTGTTCAGTTTGAACTATTCTGCTTGGCTCTGTCACGTCGTGGTATAAATCGGCCTTTATCGGGGAATTCGTTACGAGTTTACCGAAATTTGTGGGGAGCAGAAACGCATCTGGTGGGTAGAAGCAGGTTGATCGTCTTTTCCTTTTGTTTCTTTGATCCGACCAGTTCGCAGTAATCTTCCCTGGGAGCGGTAGATCTTTTCGGGGCCAGGTAGACGCGTCTTTTCGTAATGACTCGGCAAATAAGATCGCCGCGCCAGCGAAAATGACGTTTGGTCCGTATCGGTGGAGCACAAAGGTGTTGATAATGGAAACGGAGGAAACAATGGGTTCCGCCGCCGACGAAATATCAATTAAAACCGAGACGATAGGCGGTGGTCGATCGTTCGCAGCCGAGGAGCAGGTTCGGGAAACGGAAGAAAGAACGAAAGCCGAGGCGCGAGGCGCCACCCGAGCGGGATTTTTTTTTTTCGTTTTGAAAAACGGTAGCCAGCATCTGTCAAGGATGTCCAGGATAACGATCCGAATGGACGACGGAGGCTACGACGCGAAGAAGCGGCTAGTTTCGCGTTGCGGAGCTGAAAAGGCGCGCTCGAAGACGAGTAACGATATTACTCGCGACTAACCGGATAAAGAGCAAAGTAGATGCCTTCTGGAGTCGGGTCGAGGGACCCGGCTCGAGCATCGTCGAGCGGGAAATGCCGTTAACGGAGGAACCGCGTCGTTTCTGGCGAGAAGTCGACGGTCGACGGACGCGGTAGCCAGCCAACGCTACCGCCGCGGCACAAGGGAAAAAAGATACGTACAAGGGTTGCCCTTTCCTCCCGCGATCCTCTAATGGCCCGGCGGGTCTTAAGGGCGATTTAAAAGGCTCTTAATGACATCCACTGGGCTGGTTGACTGGCTGTCTGCCCAACCGCCCGCCCTTCCGTCTGCCCCGTTCGCTTTGCCTTGCCTCCTTGCCGCGGCTCTAATTTCATCCGAGTGGAAACTGAAGAAACAAGTGAATTAAGCAACCCGCTAATAACAGATCGGGTTCGCCTCGGCGCAGGGCGGCGCGGCGCGGCGGGCATTTCGCGCCTAACGATATTCCCCCAATTTCTGCTTTCCCGTGTCGCTAATCCACTTTACGGACCACTCGAGTCGGCTCGCCTATCAATTAAAACCTGCAAACCGCGCCCTTTGCGTTCGTCACCGATGCTGAGCGGTTTGCGCGAATGGTCGGTGCGCTGGATCGATTTCGGTCGTCGACTGCGAATCAAGCGAAATCGGAGGAAAGCGGAGGAGATCCGAGCGCACTGAGAATGAAGAGTTCGAGAAGGAGGAGGAGAAGAAGAAGAAGAAGAAGAAGAAGAAGAAGAAGAAGAAGACGAAGAAGAAGAAGAAGGAGGAGGAGGAGGAGGAGGAGGAGACGGAAGGTAATCTACATAGGCCGAGTCACCGGTCGAACCTTGCGCCCGACAAAGGCCAGTTCTCCCCCTCATTTTTGTCTCATTTGAATATCTTCATTAATATCCGAGCGGGCTCCACCCGCCGCAGCGACCGCATGCATTACTCGACTTCTTGCCACCATTTAATCGATCTCGACCCACGAAAATTGCGAAGCCACGAAGCGACGATTCGTCGCGTCGTTTCGCGACTTGTCATTCGACGGTGAATCGAACCGGGCGGGTCATTCGCTCGCGTCTCTCCCCGCTGGACCGCCGATGAAAAGCGTCCAGGGGGAAAATCGCGGAGGATCCTGGGTGACAGCCGGGAGTCTGTTCCCCCGGCTCTCTCGCTGCTTTGCATCTCCCGCGTCAACCGTCTTCTCGACGCGGCGATTTCTCCGTCGACTTGATCGATGCTGGTCCTCGCGCGTTCGCTCGCGAGCAATTACGATCGCGCGGCGGCGGCGCGCGCGCACGCGCGCGTGTACGTGCCATTAGAGGCGGTTCGCACGATCGGTCTGCCCGAAGATTTTCGAGCCGACCGTTTCTCGCCTTACGCTCCTCCGCGCGGGTCATCCCGGCCACGATCGAGCGATCTATCAAGTCAGGAACGATACGAGTAATTATTCGACTCTTAATGACTCTTACGCGGTATAACGAGTTTGAAACGCGGTCCCATAATCGCGTTCCGAGTGTGTTGCCGCTTTGCGAGCTGGCGAGTTCTTTCCGCCGCGCGCGGATCGCTCGCTTTCGGAGCTTTCGGTAAATAAGTCTTCGCGGTTGGCAAAAGAAGCGGCGGCGCGCCACTTTTGGAAAGCGTATCGATCTCTCGTTGCAGGAATGCAAGCCGCGGTAATTTGGACCACCCATCCTCCGGACTAATCATAATGGCGTTTTGTTTTGGGGCTTTTTGTTCGGAGGATCACCCCGAACCCTGGTCAGGGCGGCGCGGTGCGGCGCGGCGCGGCGCGCCTATGCGAGGGCTCGCGTCGGTGTGAGGACGTACACAGGCTCGCGTCGCGTCGGTGCCGCGAAAGCGGACGCTGCGAACAGAGCGAAACAGGCCGAGCGGAGCGAAAGAGCAAGAAAAAGAAAGGCGGAGGGAGAGACCGAGTACCCGGGGCCGAAGAAGCAGTCGGTCGGACTCTGGCCGCGTAATAATCGCCCAGCACCATTAAACTAAACCGGGAATAATATTATATTAAGCTGTAGTCGGGAGGGAGCCCGAGAGGGTGGAATAGTGGATCGGGAACGCCGCGGGAGAGAAAGAGCGAGAAGCGAAGGAACGGACGGAGAGGGAGAAAAGATCGAACCTGGAGGATGGCCGAGGTACCATGGCTTCTCAGAACTAAGTAGATTCGAATTTCGATACGGATGATCGGGCTGAATACAAATTACTCATATATGCCCCTCGTCCCGGGTAATCACACGGTGGCTGCTCCACGGTCCAAAGAAAAATGCCTCGCCGACGCTCCTTTATTTCCTTTTACTCTCGCTCTGTCTCTCCCTGTCTCTTCCTCCGTCTCGCGTACTTTCTTCGTTCCTCGTTCCTTCCGTCCTCTCTCTTCGCCTTTCGAATGCCATGTTACCCCCGAGCTCGAACGCGTCGCCAATTTCTGACAATTTTTGACGCGTCGAGAGGCGAAGATCCCGGTACGGGTCCGATTATCAAAACCCTGGGACAACGAAGGAGGGAATATCCCATTGATCGTTTTAGCCGTCTCTCGATCGTTCCAACTCCGAACGAGAGACGAAACGAGAGAAGAACGCAAAGATGGCTAGGACGCGCAGATTCGATTTATCGAAGGGTAGAGCGGGAAAGGTGGGCAGAGAAGGGAAGAAAGAAGGGAAAGAAGCATCGAGTCCTGCCCCCAGAACCCATGGCGAATCCAATCATAATTATTATTCTGGGCGAATCGATTGTGGCTCTCGATAGGATTGGCTCGGTTTGGTGCCGGTCCCGTATCGGCACCAGGTATATCGGACACGTGCAGAGGATGGTAGCATCGGCGCGCACCGGGCCCCGATCGCCGGCGCGCAACGCGTGCAGGCTCGTTCTGGTACCGGGGTTGGTAGCGGCGAACACTCGCAGCATAAATAATTAATAGTAGCCAGAAAGCCGCGAAGTGAGTCGACGGCTGTTTTGTGGTTCGCAGGCTCCGCCCAGCTCGACTCCGGAGCTCCTCCCTGTGCCCGTGAAACTTGCCAAAGAGATCCGGACACGCCGTGAAACCGAGCCACAGGAACAACACGACTTTCGCGAACAACCGAAGCGGACCTCGAGAGCCGAGGCTTCGAGGAATCGAGATTTACGATTATCGCGACCGAGCGACACGTCGCCGTCGGTCTCTCCTTCGCCGAGTCGCCGACGCGACTCTCTCGCGGTCGCGCTCGGTCCGAGCGAACGCGCCGCGCCGTTTATTTGGCTGTGTAATTTACGCGGAATCACCGCGTTCTTGTAATTAACTATTACCGTGATTATCGGCCGACGACGCGCCACGACCGAAGCCGTCGCACCGTCTCGCGAAATTTCAATTTTCACCGCTCGTTCTCCCTCTTACTCGCTTATTACCCTCGATATAATGACTGTGTTACCTGGTATAAATTACGGTCGATCGCTTCTTGACTTTTCTGGCCAATGCTCGCTCCTCCTCCCGCTTACGCGAACGCTCAGCGAGTCCCTCGAAATGGAAATGTATATTCGACGGACTCTGGCGACGAGGTCGTGAATCGTGGCAAGGACAAGAGGAATTGATACTATCCACGAAGCTAAGCTAGTCTGTTCCGAATACCACCCGGCAGCGTTTATCGCTGACGAATCTCTCGTTCCATCGCGAGGAGCGCTGCGGCGCGCGGCGCGGTCGATTGATAGGGGCTGCTTGTCCCCGTTCTCCGCTCTCTATCCTCCGCGACATCTTTAAGAGGCGAAGCAATCGGCGGAGACTTTTATGTAGAGCGTAGACGCTTCGCCACGGTCGGCTCGATAATCGTGCCACGTGGAATAAACCCGGACCAAAGGAAAATCCTCCGACGCTGGCTCCCCGAGCCCATCCCGAACCGCCCACGCTTCACGGCCGAGGGCTGAGCTGGCGATAAGGAGTCGTAAAAAATAATGACCGGAAAATTAATCGAATTCGACGGCGGCCCGTCGCTACGGATTCCGTCGCCTCGTGAACTATGTCCCGCTGCACCGATTCTCTTCCACTCTAAAATATATCGCTTATCTCCTTAAAAGTCTGATCGGCGCGGCACTCCGAACGATCACTCTCTCCGTCTATCGAGGCACGCACAGGTTCGTGGCTCAACTTTCGATCGAGTCGCGAACTTTTGTTGTCGTGCGGCCCCTAATTTTTTTTTCGAACAGGATCGTCGCGGAATCGGGAAGCTGGCGAACCCTCGTGACGCGGCGAGGCGTGGGGTCGATCGGACTCGAATCAACGAAGCTTTGTTTCCCCTCTCGCCGAGGCGAACGGGTATTATCATTATCGGACGAAGGGACCGTGGGACGCTCCTGCAAGAAAGGGTTGAGTTTACACAAGAGTTACCAACGATTCGACGCCGAGCAAGTGCTTACCGAATCACTTAAATGATTAAGGAAAAGGGTTGTTTGGACAGCGTCTCGAATCTCAGGCCATTTCATTCTTCGACACCCGCTCTCCTTCTCCTCCGACGTTCTTCCTCGACGTCGTCGTCTTAGCGTAATCCGTTTTGTCAACGACTGTCGACCCTCTCGCGCCTCATTATCTCCTCTCCTTTTTTTTTCTTTCTTTCCATTCGATCGACCGAAAAAGCAACATCGCGTCGGTCTCTCTCACCGCGCGAAATTTACTATTCGTCTTTCGTGGACAGCGAAATTTTCTCGGGAATCCATTATTCGCTATCCTCGTGAAAGCTATAACAGGGCGAAAGGTTGCGTCGGGGGGTACGTGAGCGGTACGAAGCGGAAAGCGCGCGTACGCGTGAGTGGTTACAGGGATCGAGAGTCAGGCCCAGGGCCTGCAACGACGGACATTAAACCTATTAAGACGGCATAGCTCCGGCGTCAAGAGATGACAGTGATAAACTCGACCCTCTGACACGGCAGCATCTCTCTCGCTCTCTCTGCCTCTCTTCTTCGCCCTCCTCGTTCCTTCCCAGGGAGTACCTCCAGCAAGAATTAACGTTTCTCCCTTCGTCCCTTGTTTCATCTGGCCTCTCGCTTTCGCGGCGCGCGCTCTCCTCATTCCCTGCCGCTTCGCTTCCACTTTTCTTGACCTCCGTCGGTTTCGCGAGGTTCGCGCGGAGAACGAAGCCGGAGAAGCCAGAAGGGCAACAAGCTCGGCCTCGTATCGTTACAGTTTATTATAATATAATTATGTATCCTGGAAGGGATATATCGATGGTGGAACGGATAGAGCTCGGGCTGAAAATGGCTGAGCAAATACGAAGTCACGAAGTCTTCTGGGATCATCTGATCGGGTGGAGATCACGCCAATTCCTTCGTCTCGGAGTCACGTTCGTTCCACGGGCCCCGAGACCGTCCTCGCGTGCGCCCCCCATCGAGACCGACGAGGACGAGACTCGTGACAAAAACCTTCAACGTATTTTCAATGCATCGTTCGATGCGATCTCACCCCAATTAACGATCGCTGTTTCAATGGCGCTAGTTTAGAGGCGGGTCGCGCGCCCTTCCTGCTCCTCGACTTCTCTCTCTCGATCACTCGTCTCCACGCAGCGTCGACGACGGTGGAATATCCACCGCTTCGGACCGCTTCAGACCGCTCGTTTCGTCGAGCGATTCGGCGGTTCGACCACGGCGCGGCGTATCTGTTGTTCAGATCTGTTCGAGGACGGTACGCCCGCGGAGATTTTCTAATGCGAGCAACTCGCTTTGGACCGTTAATACCAACTATTGGTCCGCGCGCTTAGCCACTCCCGAAATTTATGCAGCCGTCAGAATATGGCTTCGCCACTGCCAAATATATGGTATAATAATTCTCGATATCAGGTGCCTTTAATCACCTTAAATCCACAGTCCAGACACACCCCGACGTTCACTTAACTTCAGGGTTATCTTAATCTTTCGACAGCTGCCCAGCGCCTCATCGAACATTCCTCTTCTCCTTCGCCCTCGATTCCATCGATTTTTACTCCTCCTTTCTCCGCCGTTTCTTCGCTTCTCTCTCGGTTCTTTTTGCCCCCTGGCTGCGACTCGGCCCAACGCTCCGCGAATTTTCTCTCCGATCTTCTCGGTTGACGTCCGCGAGAGACCGCGCGCACCCTCGACGGTGGCGACGACACCTCTATTGTTGGCTCGAAGAAATCGGCCTTGAAATCGAGCTGCTCAAAGAGGAGAGACCTAATTGTCGGTCATACAGTACACGCATTACATCGCCTAAGTATGCATTTAAGATACGCAGCGGCGGACGTCGAGTTTGTATCGCGTACCTTATTACGCGACGGTGGATCCTTTCAGCGGGTAGATGGAGAGGAAACGATAGCGATTCCGGCTTGTTAGCTCCTCCTTTAATTGCCTTCGGGTTTTCATCGTTCGTGCGCGTACACACCGCGCGATGGATCGTCTTGACGCGCTCGTACACGGGCCCGATCTTACCGACGTATCGCTCCTCATCGGGCTAAACGTCGTGAAAACAAGCATCCTTCGACGACGACTTCATTTGCTGTCTTCCGTTAGGCTACGGTTACAGTGGACGCGATTTCGCACGAAAACGAGTATCGTGCAACGAAACATACGCATCACGATTTTTCGCGCGAAATCGCGTCCACTATAATTGCAACCTTGAGCTCCACACACCAACACGATTTTCCGCAGTGGCAGCGATATTTGCATATGTATGTTCGAAGAAGTGCGAATATTTCGCTGCTGCTGTCAATTGTTTTAATTGACTTGAGATCAGAGCTGGGCAAAATTTCGAGAAAAAATATTTCAAATATTATTTTAAATAGTATAATTTAATATGGTTCAAATAAAATACTATTTTAAATAGAACGAAAAATTGTGGCGAATAAAATATTTTTATTTTGATAACCAGATACATACAATAAAATATTTTGAGAAAGAAAATAAGTTGAGCAAAGAGTTAATATTATAAGTTATACTTTTTAACGTAAGAAACTATAATAGTTGTAATAGTTAACAAAGCTTTGTAGCTTCAGTACGAATATTTGCATGTAACAAAGTACTCTTAAAATTTTCGTCGCATAGACTACTCCCTCGAGGATACGGAATCATTCTAGCGAAGCTAAATAATCTCTACTGGAGCAGATGATGGAATCGGCGTGTTATATTTTAAAAATAACTCTTTCATTTTGTAAGACTTGCAATTCGCGAATCCTTATCACCTAAGTATTGAAATAACTCCAATTTTAGAATATTATTGTCACTTTGAGTAATCTCATTTGTGTGCTTCTCCATGAAAGAAAAAAATTCTCTCCCAATATGTTGATAAACAGACGGCAATGTCGTAAAAACATTACACGCAACAAGAGATCATAAAAGTATAAGTTTCTATTTACTATTTGAAATACTATTTTACACAGTTCTGCAAAATACGTCTCACTATTTTCAATATTCTTCAAATAAAATACCATTTAAAAATAGTATTTTAGAAAGTTTTTCTCACAAATAAAATATTTTATTTCCATAATTATAGGCATGCTTTAGAAATGAAATAGACTATTTACTATTTTCTATTTCAAATACTATTTTGCCCAGCACTGCCTGAGATTCCTGAGAAGCATAAGGTTTGTCTCTTTTCGTTTTGTGAAATAAAATAAGATAGCGATTGGTTCATTCTGCACTAACACAGCCAGTGTAGGAATAAAAAACAGGCGTATAGTTTCTGTTGCAAGAAAAATTTTCTGAACAATATACGAAATTATAACGACAGCGAAGAAACCGCTTTTGTCTATCCGCCGTAGAGTAAAAACGCTACAAATTCGCAATTGTCGCGGACATTTTTCGCGTTGCGTTGATGTGAACAATTTCGCTGCGATCATTGCGATTTCATGTCGGTGACGTTTGCCGGATTTGTTTGTGTATATTTGTGAAAAACATAGTAGTATGCAGAATCGCAGCGACTTTTTGTCACTCGTGTGCATCGGGGATAGCCCACGTCTGCGATTTTTCGTCGGTGAAACAATCGCCGCCGCTGCGGAGCGTGGGGAGCTTTCAGTCGAGAGATTCGCGCGCGGCTCGTCGAAATCCTTGGGAGATCGCGGGCGGCTCGTCGAAATCTCGTCGTTCCCGGATGAAAACGTAGAACGTTGAATAAACTGCGAGTCACGCGCGAGGGCGAGTATCGAGTTTTCTCAAGCTATGCCCGATCCGCACGCCATCCGCGGCAGTGCATTATTTTCCAATATTACGCGAACCCCGGGAAAGACGAGAGAGGGTGGAGAAAGGGGAAGGAGGGAAAAAGAGAGACGGCCGTGGGGTGGGTTGTCGGAGGGGAAGGGGAGAAAGATCCACTCCATCGGATCACGCACGGTTGAATTTCCGAGTCGGGGTAAACGGGGGACGGGAGGTGGGGGTTAAACGGACCCGAGGGACACGTCGTCTCGGGCTTCGAAATTCCCTAATCGATCGTGCACTCCCGGACCCGAATCGAGATTGAAAGGTTCGCGTGCATTGCCCCAGAAATAAAGAAGCAATTTCGAAACCGCGTTTGTCCGTCGACGACCACGGATAATCTTTTAATTCGCTTCGAGGAACTCTGTTCGTGCCGTTGCGCCGCGTCGATGAATCCTTCGCCCGGCGAGATGGAAAGTAATTTTCGCGGTGGTTCCGAGTGGAATTTCGTCCCGAGGTTCGATCTAAAAATAGGAGAACGGAGGAGAAAGGACGCGCGCACCGTTAAAACGATAGAGCCGCGGCACACTCGGGCGAGTTTCTCGTGGGCGCGAATCCAGCTCGGAAAATAGTAAAATCACGGAAGCGAATGGCACGATACGGCGCGATGCTGCGCGCCGATGGAAAACGGCGATTCAGCCCAAATAACAATCGGGCTGGAAAAGTGGGGTGGTCGGAAAAACGCGTTTATATTTCACCGGCTGCGAGAGTGAATTCCCTTTGTGACTGTAGAATGACAATTTCACGGCATTTAGCCGCGACAGGGCTCGCGTACGCGCGGAAACAATGCCGAGCTCGCGAACCAACCGGGTTACCGCTCTCTCGTTTTTAACCGCTTCTCTCTCTCCCTTCTTTCCCAGCCCACCCCTCCCTGAATTTCACTCGCGCGTCTCTGTACGCGATAGTCCGCATTCTCATCGTCTCGTGCCTCGCACCGTCGCTACGCGCGTGGCTTTTTTTTTTTTTTTTATCGGAAACAAAAGCGTTATTGCTGAAATTAAATGACACGTCGCAACGCCGCGGCAAGAAGGGGCGAATTGCTGGCTTAAAAATGTAGCGGCGGGAAATACGACCGATAGGAGAACGTAATTTTCGTCGGCCCCCGTCCTGTACGAGCATAATCGCTTGACGCGAGAATCGATACTCTCTACCCTTTCGGTTTCCTTTCACGTTTTCCCTCGCGTTTCGTTCGCGTTTGAAGTCGACGCGACCGACTCCGTACCTCCGCTTCGACGTTCCACCGTTGCGTCTACGCTCGATCGACGTTTCACGGTGACCAGCGAGAAAACCGATTTACATAGTTCTCTGCGAATCGTCGGAACGCGTAGCTTCGCTTTCGCGCAGCGGCGACCAGTTGCTCGAACAACGATTTTAATTGCTCATGCAAATCTCGATGTCCGAGAGAGTCCCGGAGCCTCCGGCGGCGTAGAAAATCCGACAGGGTCAACTCCATTGTCCGATCTAGGATCCACTTAGGCGAAGTAATTGATAGATCCCTCGATGGCGGAGGAGGGATCGAGGAATGACAGGTTACGGGCCAGGATACGGGCCGTTCGCACGACCCTACTTCACTGCCGTGTTATTAGTTAATTCTTACAATTACTCGTCGTCCCTGTGGTTATTCCATTACCGTACAATTCTCGTAGATCACCTGGACTTTTTCCTTCCTCCTCGGTTCGGTCCGTCCGATCGGCGGAGACCGACGAACGACATTCTCGATCCGTTCGACTCGCCGCTCCCCTTGCCGTCGATCGCTTTCAATCGATCTGTTCGTAGTCGAAACGAGCGTTCGCCGAAAGTCCGATTCGCACCGATTTCGCGGCGCGGTGGTAACAGCGCGCCGCGTCGGCATCGGTCTTTGAGAGCGGCTAACGAACACGGGAAAAGAAGGTTCGCGAATAGTTAATTAGACGCAACTGCCAGCTCGGTAATAAATGTAACATTAATGAGTCGTAGTAACCTTGATGCTTCGGCAAAGGAGCCAGCTCGTGATTCTCCAGTTTTATTGAAAAACAGGAAAAGATGAAGCGCACCGAGCCGTGTCGCAATTGCGGCAGCGGCCCCCACAGCGCACACACGTCTACACTCGCGCCAGTACACGCATTGCCTGTCTATTATTATTTCAACGCTTTTTTGAATATTCCTCGCTAAATGGAATTCATTCCTGAAAGAAAAAAATAATTAAGTACAGAGAGAAACGTAACCGGGTGCGCGCACGTAAATGTACCGTGGCGATCTAATCTAGCCCACAAAGTCAGTGCCGGATCGTGAGACTGGTCTGACGTCTTAATTGTAGTGTAATGCTCGTTGCGTTAATGGTGTGAATGAACTGTGTTTTCAATTACGGAGAGATCAAAGGAAGCAACGAACTGGCTTCCATCGTTCTCCTCGAATCTTCAGCAGCCTCGCCGCGCCGCTTCGTCGCCTCGTCCCCCCCGGAGTCCCGAGTTCCCGATCGATTTTCACCGTGCCCGGCCGGATGCGTTTTTCCTCTTTTCTTCCCGATCGGTCGTTGCGTTTCACTCGGCGCGGCGAGAGCCGCTCCTTCGCCTTCACGGATTTTCTAAGAAGATAAAAGCACCCGGGGTTAATCGTGGAAACGCTGCGGCTCGGCGGCACGGCGCAATCGCGGATTAACGCCGGTCGACGAAGAATCCTTCGCGATCAAGAGTTTAAACGACGAGAGACGGCCGAGTCTTACCGAGGCCGAGGTGTCGATCGTTTTTTCCAGTCGTGGCGCCCTGAAGACCTTGACAAGCCGCGCGCACTTTCTTGTGCTTCTTCTTCTGCCTACACGGCTCGTGTTTCGAGAGACTTACACGCAAGAATGCGGCGCGATCGGCACCAGGCCAAGCCGGCGCGCGGCGAGCGGCGTTACATCTCGGCTCATAACGACCGCCGGATGTGGTTAAGCCAGTGTTTAATCGGTACAGACGGAAAAAATCTCTTCCGTGAGAAACTTCGTTCTTGGTTCCTTCGCCCTACCTTTGCTTCGTTCGTCTTCTTCTTCTCTCCGCGCCGCTGAAAAACCGAAAATCTCAGCTGTTGCATCGACTACGACGCTCTCCACCGGGTTGCGTCACCTTTATTCCCCCTTCGGTAATTGTCGTCCGTCTCTCTCGCGTTTTCTCTTCGTTGCTTTTTTTCCACCCCTTCGTACTACTCGGATTACCGACGATAAGTATCGGCGCGCACTGCCGTCCGCCGAAATTACGTTCGCCACAGCTCCCGGCGAAACATTTTGATATTCCGCGGCGATAACGCGCGCGCCCCGACCCGAATCGTCGCTTCGTTATTAAATTTTCCCTTCGGAACTGATGCGCCCGGTTCGGATCCCGCTTCTGTTCAACGAACAAGAAATATTCATTCGGCGCAGCGAGATCTTGATGCGCAGTCGGAACGAATCTTAAGTTTCGAGTGCCGTCGTCGCCTCGGGCCTCGCGCCGCGAGTCGCGTTTTCGTGGAAGAAACGAGTGTGTCGGGAACGAGGAGAAACGGCTGACTACAACGATTTAATACCACTTAAATTCCATTAACACCGGCGAGATAAGGAATGCAACGTTTCGGCTTTAACATTCGGCTCGACACTCGGTGTGCTCGTTTTGCAGAAACGATCCGTCGTCCTGGATCAACCCTTTGTGCTTTCGCGTCTGCTTTCGCTCAGTGAACCGAATAGTCGTTCTAACATGGACGCCTACTTTTGGTTACGGCGGTAGAATCGCCGTTTACCTTTATGTCGTGGAAAAAAATTGCTCCTCGACCGCGCTATGCTCTTAAGCTTCTCGCGTCGAAATCTGTTCGAGTGGCCTCGCGCTTTAAGTAGAATCTGCGCGTGTTGCACGTTTCATTAGATAGGCGAAAGGACGTTGTTCGCTCCGTGTCGGATGCATTGATTTTCGTTTACCCACTCCTTCGCCAGCAGACGCGCACTTTCCCTCTTTCGAAGCAGCCTCCGTCTGCCCGAGTCCCACTCTCCCCCTGGGGATGTTTCGTTATTTAAACAGATTAGCGATACGGCAGCCCTCGGGGGAAACGTCTTATGTGTTTCCAATGCGCAAGATTACGCGGAACGTCGAAGAAATTAATCCTTCTTGCTCATCCGTCTCCTACAGAAACGCGCGTATCTCAACTCTCAGTACCTACTGATTTCCAGGCGTGTGCGGGTAACCGAAATTTTGGTTTCGGGTCGGTGTCGCGAAAAACCGTTCAAAAGTATATGTATCGGGATCCCGAAAGTATAATAAGTATCGGGATCCCGAAAGTATGATATGTATCGGGATCCCGAAAGTGTCATATGTATCGGGATACCGAAAGTATAATAAGTATCGGGATCCCGAAAGTACGATATGTATCGGGATCCCGAAAGTATAATAATAAGTAGCGGGATCCCGAAAGTATAATAAGCATTGGGATCCCGAAAGTCTAATAAGTATCGGGATCCCGAAAGTGTCATATGTATCGGGATCCCGAAAGTATAATAAGTATCGGGATCCCGAAAGTATGATATGTATCGGGACCCCGAAAGTATGATATGTATAGGGATCCCGAAAGTATAATAAGTATCGGGATCCCGAAGGTGTCATATGTATCGGGATCCCGAAAGTATAATAAGTATCGGGATCCCGAAAGTATGATATGTATCGGGACCCCGAAAGTATGATATGTATCGGGATCCCGAAAGTATAATAAGTATCGGGATCCCGAAAGTATGATATATACGGGACCCCGAAAGAACGATATGTATCGGGATCCCGAAAGTATAATAAGTATCGGGATCCCGGAAGTATGATATATACGGTATCCCGAAAGTATGATATGTATCGGGATCCCGAAAGTATAATAAGTATCGGGACCCCGAAAGTATGATATATACGGGACCCCGAAAGAATGATATGTATCGGGATCCCGAAAGTATGATATATACGGTATCCCGAAAGTATGATATGTATCGGGATCCCGAAAGTATGATACGTATCGGGATCCCGAAAGTAGGATATGTATCGGGATCCCGAAAGTACGATATGTATCGGGATCCCGAAAGTATAATAAGTATAAGTAAGTATATAAGTAAGATTCTTGCCGACCCGACCCGAACCTCGGGTACCCGTAATTTTCTGGAACCCAAACACCACTGCTGATTTCTTTTCAATTGTCGGTAACTTTTCGCAGCTGCGTCAAGGATGACGAGGTTTCGAATCAACCCCTCCGTAAAGATACCTTGAATTTGTAGGCAATAATCAGCCTGCAATGATTAACGATTAAACCGTCCTCCCCTACAATTCGAGCGCATGTGTACGCCTGTCCAAAGATCCCAGTTTACGACGTTACCCGGAATAAACTGATTCCCAAAGGTACCGAGTTCCTCGAGCCCTCGAGTACTTAATCTACGCAGCAATGCAGAATTTACAATCCTGAATTTACAACGCGCGAGGAGTGAGAATCGGAGGCGAGTGGTCTCTCAAGTTTTGAAAATTACTGGCGATAGTCTCGACGAATCGAGCGATCGGAGGAACAAGGAAATCCAGACGGGACGATGGTTTTTGGAGAACGGCTAGTCGCCTCTTGGAACCGATTCTCTAATACAAATTCATGAACGGGCCAGCCGTTTACCCTCCATTAGAGGGAAGCGCAATCAAAACGTTACCGTGGACCCGATAGACGACGCCGGGATCCGAGAGAGCAGCTGTAAATCAAACTACGAAATTTCTCATGTCTGTTCTCTCGCGGAGTCTGCGGCCCACGGGGCGCCCTGGAAAGTGTTGAGTCTCTCTTTCCCTCTCTCTCTCTCTCTCCCTCTCGATACGCAAGGGTGTAATTATACGTCCGGGGCCCGAACCGACCAGAGCGACCACTACTCGCCCCCTCCTCTCACCCCAATCGCTCCAAAACCTTTCGTTCTCCTTTCTGGACCAACTATTTCGCCGCGTCTCCTCTCTCTTCGCGTATATCGAGTCGCACCATGACCGAAATAGGGAAAAACGAACGATTCCCTTTCGCTCGTTCGCACTCGGATCAGGAGATAACGAGCCGGTCGGTAAACGACCTTCCTCCTTGCCTTTTCACTCGAAAAACAGCCGGAGAAAGAGGGAAAGAAGGGGAGGAAGGAATCCCGTTGGCCGATTAGTTAGTCTATCAAAGCTCCTCCTTTGCTCGACTTTCAAAAATCGGTGAATGATTTTTAATACTGCCATCAATCACTATTATAAAACCATTTTGACTTCACTCAATATTATTTATTTATTTATTTATTGACGGGCAAAGGTGTCCTTAGGTATCAAGAATAATGTACATTATCAGTCTTAGTCTATGATTGTCATACTTTCACTTATGAAGCGTTTGATTTCTGATAGACTATAAGATGATTTACAAGCTTAAAAATGACCGTCAAGTATGCTAAGTTTCTTCTCTGTTCTAGAGTCAGCATATTTAGGGTGTTTAGAATGCCATAATAATTGTTATACATTTTCGGAATTGGTTTGTCTATTTTAAATGCAATATATCTCAAAAATTTGTGTTGGACAACTTCAAGCAATCATGAAGGTAAAGGCTGGTTCAGACACGTCCAGTAATTTAGTCGAGTGGCGAATATTTTAGTAATTCGCTATGTATAAACGCTAAAATTTTGTTGAGTAATTTAGTAAAACAATGTAGCTACTTGCCACTCGACTAAATTTACTGAACGTGTCTGAATCAACCTTAAGAGAATGCTTACTGACCTTGTTTATTTCTATAAAATGCTCAACGGACATATTCACTGTCCAAAAATTTTTGAGAGTATTAATTTTCACGCTCCCATAAGAAGGATCTATTCATCTCGTTTCGTACATATAATGACATTATTTGTAGATTATCTAACATAGCCAACCAATATTCAAACCAAGTACATTTCTTCAAGATTTCAGATTTCAAATCCAAACTAATGCACTTATGAGCATTTTGCTGGCATGTTGACAATTTACAGGCATTTTACATTCTTGTAAACATGGGATGTCTAGAAGTGGGTGTCAATAAAAACAATATAGAAGAGGAAATAATCAAGACTTGGAAATATTGAAATTAAGTTTGTCAAGAGTGGCAAGACGATTTATTTTGTTATTAATTATATTGTATAAGAAGATCAAATTAAATATGATTCTTCTGTTTCCAAGCGTTAATAAATTGAGTCTTGCCAACCAAAGTTTATAATTATGGCAGTAGATATCGATTCTATTACAGATTTAAAAGCTATAATTCTTAAAACTTCATATTGAACACTTTCTACTCTACTACAGTGCATCTTAAAATATTTAGTTGTTTAAAAAGACTAATAATGGCTATATTTTCAATTTTCCCCTCTACATATGCCTGTGAATTACTATTTTATTTTTAGAAATGAATTCTGTAAAAGGTAGATTAAGAAACAGAATGACTGACGATTATAGTTTGGTGTGCGTACCTATACTAAAAGTGACGATATATGAATTTGTCGTAAAACATTTGGTATCCAATATGTAACAGCAAAAATTTCATTAACCCTTTAAGATCGGAGATAATTTAATCTCTTAAACTTTTTTTAGAATTCACTTGTTTTTAACTATAAATTTATTTTTGGGTTCTGATGGTACATACAAACATTTTCTTTCCTACGTATTAAAAATCACAACACACAACAAATGGTTATTTTAACAGTAGAATAGTTTATAAAGATTTATTACAATGAATGGGATTCTTAAGTCCCATTAGGACTTGAAGTGTTAATAAATAAGTGGTGTTGATTTATATGCAACAATATGTATATACATATATCGTTAATCAATTTCTTTTTATAAAATTTTATGTAATTTGTCATTTTGTCTTAATAAAATTCTGGAATAATTAATATAATATCAGTTTTCCTCCTATTAAAAACTGCCTGGCACGTTAGACACTCGATAAATATTTGTAAATTTTTGACACGCGCACAAAGAAAGGTTCGCCATCACTGGTTCATAATTTCAATCTACAACTACTCAATCGCATTTCTGTCAATGTACACGGTGCGTCTTAACACTCATTGTTGTATTATAAGAAAAAAAGGGGCCACCCGTTTATCAAATAAATAAATAACTAAATATTGGTGAAGAATTCGTGAGCGCGTTTTCGAAGTTAACGATTGGATAATTACAATTGCAAATGTTCCGTGATTGTCGTTGAACGCAATTTGCCAGCGTTGCAGCCTCGGTTCTGCGTTTCTTCAGCGTCGATGTTAGGAAAGCTGCTAGCGCGTAGAACCTGCGGGAACTTGCCGCGGAATCCTGTTTTTGCGACACCTCCCCGTTGGTTCGTGACTCGTCTACCCCGGATGGGGCTGAGAGTTCGGCGGAATCGTTTAGCATAATTCGAGAGACATCCCTCCCTCGGCTCTCCCTTCTTTCCAATAAAAATGACTTGTTTTGCCCCGCTTAACTCTTCTCGTTAACCGCGGTGACATCTTGACGAAAGGGCAAGGTCCAAGACGGAAAATGTCCCGGGGATTCGAGATTCCCGCGGGATTCTTTTTCGCCTTACTTCCTTGTTTTCGACGACGAGCAATCGCGCCACCGTTAACGCAAACATCGTCCCATCGTCGGAGACTCATCAACGGTGAGAAATTCAGTTTTAATGGAAGACTTAATTACGGAGTTTAATGTATGGGAGAACCTAAGTGACGTTTAAATGAAATATGAGGCAGCGGCTCGAATTCATTCGAGTGCACGAATAACAGCCGGAGTTGAAGCGAGCGAAATGGGAAGCACTCGTTTCGTTCGTTAGATCGTCTTCGCGAGAGAAAGATTGAAAGAATGGCGACGAGATAGCGGGGGCGCGCAAAGAGAACGCCGTGGACGGCGGTCGTTGCGATTCTAATTAGAAGGAATTCCGTCGTTCCCGGGGAGAAATTAAGTTAATCGGCCGCGACGGGCGAGCGAGGGTCTCGTCCCGAGACCCGGAAACGGAGCCCATCGAAGAACAATCTACTGTCCAGCGGGAAGGGAGAGAAAAGCGGCTACGACGAAACGAGGAGCCGAGAAACTGGGGTGGAGAAGGCGGTAGGGCGAGAGGGAAAGAACCCTCGTCGGCGTGGAAAAAAGTCGAGAGCATGAAATTAGTCGTACTCGCGGCGCGCGGCATTAGAAGCGCGCCCTCCGGGCTCGCTCTCGTTTTATTCGATAATTATGCAAATGCCGGAATGATTGTCGGGCAATATGTCCTCGGAATAAAAGTCGAGTCGGAGCGATTCGGTTATCTTTATGATTCCGTGGCGCGGGGGTGAGACCGTGGCCGTGTCGGGGGGATGACAGGAAAAGGAAAGGGCAACGAAGCACGCAACTGCGGCCGGTCTTCCATCCACCGACAGGAGAGAAGTAGCTAATTTGCATCGAGACGGGTTCTTCTCTTTTTCCCTCTCGCTGGTTACACGCGAAATCGTCTGTCGTCGCCGAAAAACGCGACGTCGTCCATTTAACGTCAAAGGTTATTACGTAGCGACTGGTGCCGAGAAGAAAGAGATCGGCCCCGACGTAAACACGTACCGTATTTCCCTCGGGTTGCCCGTTACGTGACCACGCGTTACAAGATCTATGCGCGCGTAGATTCATCGGGCACGGCCTATTAAGACGTTCGCTCGCCGATTTAATTAAGTGGCCAGAACTGGCGACCTCGGTGCCCGGTGAAACCGCGGAACCATAAGCCGGATCGTCGTTATTTATTATTAAAATATATTCCCCGTCGAAAGGGTGGAGCCTGCTCCGACCAATGGGCTCCCGTCGCGTGCTCCGAGTCGTTAGGTTGCTTGGAAATTGATAAGAATGCATCGTCGTGCGACGCGGCCGTCGTTCCCGACGTTCGTTGCAGCCTTTAATCTGGACGTTGCGAAACCACGCTCTTGCGCCAGCGAGGAACGAATCTATCGACCTGAAAGAGTGTTGGTGCACAGGGAAGGGGATAAACCACCACATAAAATGTACAATAACAACTATTTATTTATAGGTAATAATGCTGAATTACAATGAATACACTTTGTTGCCTCGATACTAGATTGTATAAGTCCGATCGTGAGAATCGTCATCGTTACTCGGTAGTGTGTGGCGATACTGATTTTCCCCCTATCTCCCTCCCTCCCCCCCCCGACCCCTGTACGGAACCCGACCCCGTCGACCCACCCCTTTCGATACTCTTTAATTAACCCTTGCTCGACCGTCGAGAATCGCCGCGCTGCGCCGCGCCGTCTCTTCGCTCGCTCGACGATGTGCGCTTGTTCACCGATTCGCCTACATACAAACCAACAAACTTTCACCCCTTCGCGTTCGACCGCGACTTTCGCGACGACGATTCTCGACCGCGAGAGATTGACCCTCGATCGATTGGTAGCGGCGATGGCAAATACAGATGAGCTATCGGTGGTTAAATTCTCGTTTCACTACGTGTAGCATCGTCTTAACGGTCTTTAGCCGGTACGTACGATCTAGACACTATGATTATGTGAACTTTACAACACAAGAACCTTACGGGCAAGAGACTTTGTACATGGATCTTAAATACGGGGATCGGCCCCGGGCGAAATATCGGTTCGAAGGCTGGGCGTCGTGCCTCGGCCGAGCTCCTCGACGTCCTCTCATCGGCGAGACGTGAAATATTTCGCCGGGCGCGGCCGATCAACGCAAACGCAGGACACACGCAATTATGTATTAGCCTTACTTGTCGATGGTAGTAACTAAGTTATTTATATAAATAAGGTGTTACGATTTAAAACGCACAGGAGACGACTCCGTTGTCTCCTCGTCTCTCGCCTTCTCCATTTTCTCAAAGCGTTTTCTACCGCTCTACTTCTATTCCGCTTCGCCTCTCTTCATATATTTTCTCATGCTTTCTGGTCGCTTTCTCGCGAGCGCGACACGCTTCTCCTTGCCTCGCTTCCGATCGGCGATGCGCGTCCATTCACACAACGTATCTCGCTCTATATGATACAGAAAATCAGGTCGCGGCTCGTCGCAGGACTCGAAATCGAATCACGGCGTCGTACGCGATCGAACGTGGCGCGGGTCTCTGCTCGGAAAACTTTGCCACGACGAGCACACGAAACTCTCGACGACGCGCCTCGACACTACGACCGGGTCTCGCTGGATTCACCGCCCCGGAGGAAATAATATTAATGATAATGATAATAATACTCGAAACCGACGCGGTGCTCCCGATCGTCCGTACAACTTAACACGATTACCTAATGAAGTCGTTCGATAATTAGAAGATAGGTATCTCTAGGAACGCATGCACGCGCGCACGCATTCTCAAGCAGTCTTTAGAAATATCCTTCGCCTCGTCTCTTCCTTTCGGTTGCTTCCTACCGTTCGTCATTCTCCTCGATCATCTCTACTACACTCGAAAAACGAACGTCGCACGATTCTGACTGTGACCGGCGACTGATCGATACGCGACGTTCCGCTTCTCGCGAGTATCGATACGCGAAAAACGTACCCATTTCCTCCCCGACGTACCGATCGGATCCGCCTTCGAACGCGGAAGGGGAGGATCGTCCGACGCGCTTCACTGATATGTGTGTTTCCACCGACTCGATTCCTCGTTCAAAAAGCGACCCCCCGATTTGGTCGAAATCGGAAACCAAGGATCGAAGTGTATCGTTCGATCGAGACTCGGCGATTTCGATTCTCCAAAGCCTCTGTCGTTCGGATCCGTCGCGCACCAAAGCAGGAAGGTATATCCGTTCGCGATTCGTTCACCTTCTCCGTGGTCCAGTCACGCGTATCACTCGAAATTACGAATAAGAGTCTCTCGGTCTCTCGTCCGTCCTCCGCGCCACCTCCGGCCAAATTTTCCGTCGCGTTCTCGGCTCGTTCCTCTCGTTTCGATCGATCGTTACTCGTTTTGGCTGCTCGCTAAACGCTCTGCCCCTCTGCTGCCCTCCTCCAGCCTCTTCTAGGTCGCGCTCGTGAACAAAACAGAGTTCTTGTAGTAACCCGTTCGAGATTCTGAAACAGAAGCGGGTCAAGAGTTCGGCGTACGTGTCTTTCTGACGTAGATCGAGAGACGCGATTCGTATGGCGACGGTGATTCCCCGGGCAAGAGCGAGCGAGGGAGAGAGAGAGAGAGCGGGGGAGAGAGAGAGAGAGCGAGAGATAACCGAGCGAATGATTCGATGATCGTTCGCCTGGAAGCGGTGCCGCTCACTAATTATCTTTGCCCGTTGAGACGTAGATCAACGCGAAAAGGACTGAGACGGCGAAGATATTCGGGAGAGAGAGAGAGAAAGAGAGAACGAAGCCTGGGCCCTATCGGGCGCGTTCGTAAATACGAGACCGGTCGACTCATCGACCCTTAGGGCCCCTTTGTGATCGAGCCGCCACCACACTTTTTATTCGACTGTCGCTTATGATTGAAAATCACTGCGCGGTTTTAATAGTCCACCGAATTCGATTTACTTCGTCTTTCGCTCTCGTTTCTCCCTCTTCCTCGTTCCATCGCGGTTTTTTTTCCGAGAAACATCGGTTTCTGTGGTGTCATAGCTTATAAACGAGAATTTCGTGACGCGACCGAATCGTTCGACGTCGAGTCATTCTGCCTTCTCGAGTCTCGGAGTCGATGCTTCGATCAAACGCCAAGAATTTGCAAAATTTTTCGATGCTAGCTACCATTCGATACCGGGAAAGGGGAAGAAGATTCAAAAATGCTTCGTGGATGAAGTTGACTTTACGAAGCCGCGGCCAATTAAGGGGCTACTCGTTAAGCGGCAACCTCTCTATCTCTCTTTCTCTCTCTCTCTCTCTCTCTCTCTCTCTCTCTCTCTCTCTCTTTCTTTCTTTCTCTGTCTCGCTCTCTCTCAGTGGGACGAACGAGAGGCCGCGGGAGAAAAACGATTATTTACGTGCACCGTCACTCGACTCGGGCCCTCCGAGAGAAATAGAGAGAGAGAGAGAGGGAGGGAGGGAGGGAGAGAGAGCATTGAAATCACGCGCCAGCCACGAGTATACAGTTTTTGCCGGTGGCTGAAACTTTCGACGAGTTTCCGCGGAACGAAGCGAAGCAAGTTTTGAATCCGGCGGCGGCGTGTGCCGGTGACGCCGCTGCAAGAAATACACCCCTTCGAACGCGACCGCCTCTCCAGACTTTCTAATTAAAGATCCGAACTTTGTTCCTCGACGCAAGAAATTCCTCCGACGGTGCTTCCCTCGAATCGACGCGACTCTCAATCGAAAATCGAATCTTCCTCGACGTTCGCTCTTTCTTTTTCTCCAGAAAACTCCGCTCCTTCCAGCGATAAAGGTAATTTCGCGTCGAGACGCGCGACCGTCGCCATCGTTCGCAACCGGGCGAGTTTATCGAGGATGTACGGTTCCGACGTTTCGTCGAACCTACCTTGAAGAGGAGACTTGACCTGGTCCCTCTCGGCCGCCTGATGCTGCCGCGATTTTCTCTCCAGTTCCAGCTCCTGTACCAGCGATTCTGCGACAGAAAGAAAACCGAACAAATTCGATGGTTGTTCGCGCGTTCGCGTCGCATCGAGTGTCCGAGAATCCGGAAACGGAGGGTAAAAAAAAAAAAAAAAAAAAAAAACAAAGTTGTAAAGCGAACGTTGTCGAGGCGAGCGCGTAGGTGTCTTAGCGTCGATTTCATCGAGGCGTAAACCCAAACGCGTCAAGGATGAAACGGAACGGTAATTAGTGGAAAACCACCCACCGCGAACTGCGCGAGAAGGGGAAATGGGGAAGGGACGAGACGCCAGGGATAACGGACGAAGGCAGGCGTGAAAGGGCCGCAGGTTTGCTCACTGAATTCCGCAAGGATTAGGGTGAAAACTGGAAAATGTCCCTTTAATGATATCGCGCCGAATTAACCACGGGCGCCGATCCTCCTCTCGGTCTAGTTCGTTAAGCCTAACGATCTTCCTGTTATTGAGTTCACGACCGTCAGGCGACGAACGAAAACTCGTTGAAACCAAAAATAAAAAAAAAAAAAGAATGATTTCCACGACAGGAACTGGAGCTCCAAGTTCTTTCTCTCTTTAGATCACGCAATTATCGGAACAAGATCCACGGTTGACGACTGCGTATCTCGGCGAATGGTTCGAGGCGAGAAACGACGTCGATCGAATGGGGCGAACGACGGCAAAAGAGATCTCGCGCGTGTATCGCGCGACGGAGAGGAGAGGGGCGCGAATATAATCGGTAAGCGTGAAATGGCGCCTCCTTGGGCAACGAGCAATGGTAAAATCCAATTGCGAGGCCATTAAATCCCAGTTAACTGGCACAGGGCTGAGCGAGAAAGAGGAACGTAGTTTGGATCGCACGGGACCAGAGACGTCGGGGCCGAGATTCCATTATGCTTTGAGCAACAATAGCTCGAAGGGCTTGTTCCGTGCGGCGTGGGTGTGAATTCGTGCGTTCGTCAGGGCGGCCGTTCTATTCCACGGGACGGTGTTTGCGTTTCACTGAACCAAATTACCTCTAGCGCCCTTATCCGCGCGCGGGGTGTTCCGTCCCTTTGATATCCAAATGACAATTTAACTGCTCAAGATACGCCGAGGGCCGCGTCCGTCCCGGCTACGCGCCGATTAATTTACCGGCGCGGCGCGGCGCGGTGCGTCGGCGTCGTCGATCGCATTTTTCGACCCGAAGAGAAGAAGGCGCGACGCGGCGGCACTCGCAGCGGCACGTACGTTCGAGGAATGGACCGACTAATAGTTTTGCTACCGTCTTACACACCCTGACAAATCGCGGGAACAATGAAAACAATTTCAGACGATGCCCTGGCAGACTTCCCGATCCCTTTTCTCGGCCCTAAACGGCCGGGCATTGTGGCCTCGTCCCGGGGCCCGATTTTTTCGCCCGTTGACTCCGGGACGGGGACTCGAGATAGTCCCGCTGAAAGAGGGGCCTCGGACTGTATCCGGTATGACTGTGCGTTTATCCGCACGTAATTAACTGGCGCACAATGCATCGCGAGAAGGCCAACTCGCCTCTCGAGAGGAGACGAAGAAAAGGAATCGAAGCGGCAGCGACGGAAGAAAGAAAAAAAAAAAAAAAAAAATAAAGACGCGAGCGAATAACGCGGTATCGCCGCTACTTCTCGAGAAATCTTCGCATTGTGCCTCGGTGAACGTGGCAACGTCATTGTTACGCTCCGTTTCGATCGATCAGCTTTTTTGCTTCCTCCGACAACTCGAAATTTTTCAAACGCACACCTCTAGTCGTACGATTCTTCGTTTCGAACGTTCGACGCGAGCGAAACGAAACGGCATTCGTTTGCCGCCGAAACGCGAACACCGAGAATCAGCGGAATAGAAAATCGGCCGAAGTAACCAGCAACTTCCTTCGCGATCCAGCGATACCGAAAAACAAACGCGACTTCGGGCTCGACGATCCGCTCGCGCGAGCATCGAAGTGAACGCGAGCGAGTACTACTTGCGCCGTATCCTGGGTGGCGGTAATTGGTCGAATGCTCTCGCTCTCGAAGGGATCAGCGTCGAGAGGTTAGCTGGAAGTCGAGGAGAAAAAGAGTAGTTGGGAGCGGGAAGGTGCTGGAGGAGCGAGAAGAACGAAAGGACGAGGATGAAAGCGGGCGGGAGAAGCGGCGCGGCCAGGGGGTTGATTTCGTGTAGCGCCGCGTTTTTAATGCTCTGATCTTTATGTAAAACAGAACATGGACGGTGGAGCGCGAGGAAGCGGGGAACGACGGGAGGGTGAAGGAGGGAGACGAAGAGGGCGACGAAGAACGCGGGGATCCGCGCTCGAGCGCCAAGCCGACCGTGAAATTGTATGAATCAAGGAGGTGCATGGAGGAGCGCGGAGACACAAAAAGCGGCGATACGAGCGGAACGAAAAGCGAGGATGAGAGGACGCGGCGACGAAGGGCAGTGCGCGTGTGCCGTCGCGAGCGTCTCTTTCGATTTCCGAATGGGAAATCCCGTCGCGACGAATCTTCGTCTTCGCGACGGAAACGAATTTCATCTGCTCGCGATTCCCGCTGCCCTCCGCTCCGCCCTACGTTTCGCCGCGCGCCGCGCCGCTTCGGGCGACGTGGAACCGTGAATCGTAACATCGTGGTCGACGACAAAGCCGTGCGCGCCTTTTACGTATTACACGGTCGAGGAACGCTGAAGATACATAATTTGTCGTTTCGAGCAGCGCGACGGGAAGTCTTAGGAAACGGGCATTTTCACCGAGCTTTTCGCGAACGAATTTGAAGTAATGAAACTTTAAGGTATCCAAGCATTGAGTTGGGCAAAATGTAATCTGATTACGAATCGCAAACTGTGATTAAAGTCAGAGATTTGAGGCTTTTGCGGACTGGCATCGCATACAGTTTCACTGTTGACGCTTTCGGGAGTAAGCCGTGTCCTATAGGATACCATCAAGGACCCAATTTCTGATCACTTAAGGAGTTAGGCCACCCCTGAGGCCCTAAAATCCCTCCCAACTTGAACAATTTATTGTGGGTGAATAAATTGCTTTATGAAAAATCTGTTTCGATGACTTTACTGTACATACATTTATTGAGAAGTACAAAAACATTATTTGATTCGTGTACAAAATGTCGATAGCTTGGTCAAATTGCCAAATCATCTTATTTGCAGATGGAAAATAGTGTACATCGTTTCAGCCACACAGTTTATCCTGGGGTACAACAAAAAAGCTTCATTATCTATCTGTGAAAGACTATCGAAGTACGTAGGGATTTTGCAGAATATTGATTTGACAGAATTTTTTCCGAAAAATTAACGCAGGAAAATGTTAGCCATAAAGAGAGTATTTTTTCATATAGATAATAATGATGTTTCGTATTCTTCTCTGAGATAAATGGTATAGCTAAAATGTACACCGCAAGAAATAGATAAGTGGAAATTGGACCAGATTTCCGATATTTTATAGTTATAGATAAAAGATGAAAAAAATATATTTATGCTTTTTAACATACGTATAATAATGTCCTCTAAACAGATTTTTAATAAAGCAATTTATTTGTTCGCAATAAATTGTCACAGTTTGGTATGATTTTTAGGTTCTTAAAACTTGAAAAACAGTATGTTTAATGTTCTAAACATTCCAATTTGAATTACATTTTTGATATTTTACATATTTTGGAACATGTTAATAGTTTCATAGATGTTTTGCATATCTAGCATTGCCATAAATGCATAAAATTCGCAGACTGGTAATCAGTTTTAGTGTTGTCATTCGACGACTGAAGAAGCTAGCTGCAATGCTAGCAAAACGTTTGAAATCTTTTCCTACAGTTTCTCGACAGTGAGAACTGTGTGATTAAAATGTAAATTCATTCAATTACGAGTTATTTTCAGTAATCGTTAGTCGTTAGTGACTACAATTGACTGGTGTAGTCAATAAAAATTAATAATCACAGAACATACTATATAATTGAATTAATAATTACTAGACAGCGGATTTTATGCATTTATGACAATCCTAAGTATACCGTCTAGTAATTATACTTTAATCACAATTTGTGATTTGTAATCTCATTATTAGACTGCGGATGTTTATGCAAATTCATATTTTCAAGGGCATAGAAAAAGAATCTTAAATAAAAGTGTCCTTTAGCTTCTAAATATCATAAAATATATTTTATTTGTAATATTTTATGTACTTTTGCATCTATGTATGCACATCTGTATGTATTTTAGCACATTTAAAATCGTCATAAATGCAAAAACATCCGCAGTCTACTGATTA
Source organism: Perdita meconis (assembly GCA_030770465.2). Classification (NCBI taxonomy): domain Eukaryota; kingdom Metazoa; phylum Arthropoda; class Insecta; order Hymenoptera; family Andrenidae; genus Perdita; species Perdita meconis. Next base: position 8,904,541 of record JASKOS020000007.1, read on the forward strand.
TATTTTGCGCAACACTGTGCAAGTAGAAAACGTCGATAGACAATTCACAAAAAAAATCGCGTGATTGTTGCGCGATAACTTCCGAGCGACTGAGACATTCTTGACAGCAACTACCACCGCATGGTTACCCTCTCGCAAACTACCACCAGACGAACCCAAATAGGAGCGGCTCCCCATCCTCTCGACTCACCCACCCGATTTCTCTATTCCTGCGCTTGTTCGCCGGAAAACCGCGTCGTGTCTTGTGGATATATTCGCGGCTAGGGACGCTTTCAACTCCCCTGCCCCCTCGGTTCCAGGCGCCCCGCGTCGTCGCGTTAGCTTCCTTTCGCCTCTATATTGCTCGTATACACGCGTCACGGTTTATCACTCTCGCGGGGTTATTGTCTTTTGTCTAATGGCACGCGCTCGTGTGCGCCCCACACAACGCGAGAATATTTGTATCGCGGCGGTTTTCCGCGCGGAATCGGGTCGCGGGCGTGCTACGACGCGGCCTCTACGCCTTGCAGATTTCCCGAGCAGATACGTGAACGAATTTGCAGCGTACAACCGGCTCGCCGTACATTGTATTGCCCTCTCCTGACTCGTTCCGGTTTTACGGTCCGGGGTTCCTCGGATATAATAGATTCGCCGTGCGATCCCGCGCACGCACGTTCCACGTCTCCGCGGAGACGACGCACAGTGGGAAGAAAACCGATTTCACTGGCTAAAAGTCAATTTTTTGGTTAACAAAAATAAAATAAAATAATTTACTTAAATAATAGAGGGTTGTTTACCATGCACGAATATAAAAGGTTTCTTTCTTTAGGATCTCTTATTTTCAAGTTATACGACTTTGAACTAATCTAGGTGGATACCGCAACAATAAATAAATTAAATAGAATTTAACAGAACAATATTTTTTGTTTCATTTCCTTTTAAATAATAGTACTGTGAGTCTTTTACGATGGAATGAAGCGAGTATGGATGAAATTATTTAATTTTACCGCCTAGTACGCCTTTGAGTACACCTTTGAGATATAATTATCTTTAAACTAGTATAATATTTGAATACGGTTACAGATGGATATAATTCTTGGCACTGTGATCGGAGAAATATGATGCAACAATATGGCGTTAACAGCAAAACTGTCAAATGTCGCCATTCTTTTGTTTCATATACGTCATCAACTCAAAGTCGTACTAGGCGGTAAAATTAAATAATTTCATCCATACTCGCTTCATTCTATCTTAAAAGACTCACAGTATTATTATTTAAAAAGAAATGAAACAAAAAATATTGTTCTGTTAAATTCTATTTAATTTATTTACGGTTGCGGTATCCACCTAGATTAGTTCAAAGTCGTATAACTTGAAAATAAGAGATCCTAGAAAAGAAACCTTTTATATTCGTGCATGGTAAACAACCCTCTATTACTTAAGTAAATTATTTTATTTTTTTTTTTTTTTTTAACCAAAAAATTGACTTTTGGCCAGTGAAATCGGTTTTCTTCCCACTGTGCGACGGCAAGAAGCATGGGACGTTTCGTCGTACGAAAATAATACGTATGTGATAAGGAGAAAACGTTGGGTGATTCTGAAGCAACGCGAAATCCGCGTCGCGGATCTATCGCGAACGTCGTCGAATATAATTGTGTCGGCGGTCAACGAACGATTCGCGAGCATCTTCGCTGGAGCAAGACGCAGGGGAGCATCGGACGGAGGGCAAAGACGCGGAGCAGAGGAAGAAGATGCGGCGCCGCGGCGCGCACTCTCTTTGTGTCGTGCGAGAACAGCCGAGCAGAGTGGGAAGGACGTTATGGTGGATGCGAAATTATTGCATATAGTCTGAATATTAAAGCGTGGCGGAGTGCTCCGTCGTACTCCACGGATGGCGGATGCTGGATGATGGACGCGAAGGAATCGTCGTGTGCGCTTGTGCGCGGTTATCGCGTATATGTATACGTACGCGGTACACGCGAGAGAACCGGGGGGACAGAGAGACAAAGCAAGAGGAGAACGGTGCACGACGCCGATGCGCGACGGGGTGAGAGGCGAAGGTTTAAGGGCAACGAAGGGAGAAGGAGGACAGGTAACGCCACCGAGAGCCACGGTGGCCGCCGGGGAAATTACGGCTCCTTCCTTACTTGCCAGAGATGTGCATAAACTCTGCATTACACTCAGTGGCGCTCATACTCGGAAACCGGCTATCGTCTTTGGTTGGAAGCAAATCGGACGCTGGTCATCCGTGAAACGATTCGGCGACCAGTCTTCTTCACCGATTCTTTTCGCTCCTGCTTGCGCGCAATGATCGAGGCACTAGGAACTTCTTTTCTTCCCTCGGCAAGTGCTTGTTCGCGCAAAGTTCCGCGCGATTCGAGGAGGATGAGAAACGCTGTTCGTATAGAATGCATGACTCGAAGACGCCACGGTCCCGAAGTCCCCCCAACGGCGTAAGTACCCACCTCGGACGACGACGACGACGACGACGACGACAACAACGTTCCGTCGACCTCCTCCTCCTCCTCGCTACCGGCCCTTCCCCCGTCCCCCTACCTAAATCTCCGTTGTTTATTGCAAATGGATTCCGCATCATGATGCCCGGGTGGCTGCGGGACCCTATTCAAATACCTCGTGTTTCCTCGTCAGAACCGACTACCTCCACCTCCCCCTATCGTTCACCTACCCTCCTCGGTACACGGGGCTGTTATTGCCCCCGGCGTGATTGCTCTCTCTCTCTCCCCCTCTTCCCCTTTCCCTCTCCAGAGATCTTTCGAATAATTTACTTTGCGCGATACCGACGCGACGCACGCCTCTTTGCTCCTCGTCTCTTTCCGTTCTGCGAGCGTCCTTTCTTCCCTTCCGCGCCGGCGGCTGTTCTCTTTTTTGTTTGGGTAATCGAGGATCGAAATCACTCGGCCAGAAGATCAGAAAAATTGAGTGGATCCTAATACGGGAACGCGATTATCCGAATTAGCGGCTTGCCACGGGTCCTCGCCCTCTTTTCATCGCGGTCGCAGCGCACCCTCTTTGCCGCGGTCGGGCGAAGGGTGGCCGGGAGGCTGCCGGCGCGGCGCGGCGTTTCTTAAATTTCACTCGATACCTTTTGTTACCCTCGCAAGCCTGTTTCTTTCGGCGGCCGCTTCGAAAGCATGGCTAAACGTAGAAGAATTCGGTGCGATACTGACCTTGATAGTTCTGCCAAAAGGCGGAGGCTTGGCTACCGATCAAGTCCAACCCGTATCCCCATGCCGGCTTCTCGGGGGTCGAAGGTTGCTGCGAGGGGCGCGGCACTTGGGCTTCTCTGTACTGTTGTGCCTGCTGTTGCTGCTGAAGGGGTTGCTGAGATTGTTGTTGCGAGGTTTGCTGCTGCGACTGCGAGTGCACCGGACTGGCCTCCGGCGGCTCTGAACTCGTGCGCGCCTCCACCTTCACGTTTTCTACGTTCAACAGAAAAATGATACTCATCGGTCGACGGTTTCGATTTTGGTCAAAGTTCGTCGCGTCGTTACGCCGCCCCTTCCTCGTCTCGAGCGAGCGGCATTCGCGCACTCTGTTTCATTCGAAATTAGTATCGGTACTCTCTGCTTCTGACAGGGTTAATCAACGACACGGCTGCGACGCGAATGGGAGTCACGAGCCCGCGCGCGCTCCATATCGGAATAAGAGATTTCACTTAAAGGGTTTCAAGTTGCCGTTCGAGTTTTGCTAGTGACAGGACGAGGGGTGCGGCGGTGGCCCTCGCGCTGCCTCTCTCGCTGCCGGAGGATCGTGGCGTTTATCGTCAGCCAAGAAACAGGAGCCGCAACGACGATGCTCGAGCAGAAGGAAGGGGAAAGGGATCTCCCCGGCGGCGGAGGATAAGTAAGGAATCGTATTCTGCCGGGTGTCAGGCTGTTTGCTCTGCCTCGGCGAATTAATTAATTTATTCCGAGATCACCGACAGAGCCGGAGGCTCTCGGTTCCAGGCGGAGATCGCCTGGAAACTGGTGGGCGAACTCGGACGAGGAATCGCGTCAGTTTTCGTTCGCGATCTCTTCGCGTTTCGCGAGATCGAACTTCCCCTTACCAGTGATCGCTCTGACTTGCTCGGAGGATGCTCCCGTCGCTTTCAGCGCCTCCTCGAGTTGCGTGCGCCTCTTAATCTCCAGGTCCAGCTGCTCCTGCAAGCGTTTCCTTGCCCTTCGCTCCTTCTTTAGTCGCTTCTGGTACAGCACTGGAACGAAACAGATACAAAGAACAGTTAGCACCGACGACGCATCATTAGTCTCTCGAATGTCACGCGTTCTTTCGAAACGGTTTCGACGGACACCTGTCAAAACGACTTAGCTTTGGACGCGGGCGTTCGCCGGGTCCCCAGGTGGCGGAACCCCGGCGCGGTCAAAGTCCAACGAAATTATCTTGGCGTATCATTCTACCGCGGGGGGTTTCACGGCCAGCACAGGGGGCCTCGGACTCCGAGCACGCGTCTAAGCGGGGGTCTGATCGTCTTCGCTGGCTACCGTGCGCGCACGCCTGTCGACGATCCTTACCAGGGATCGACGTCGATCAATCGCTCGGTCTAGTTATCGATGGATCTACGAATCGGTCGCCCCTTCCCCGTTAAACCGGTTCCTCTTCCTGCGCCATGCCGCGCGATTCGTAAACGAAACCGATTTTTGTCTTCGAACGGCCGCTCGGCTGTCAGACGGTAGTCGATCATTGATTACAGGCGATCGTTTCATTTTTCCAAGGTTACGGTCACAGTGGACGCGATTTCGTGCGAAAATGAGCATCGCGCGACAAATCACGAAGTAACGCGCGAAACGAAATACTTTTTCGCGTGAAATAACCATAGAGATATAAGAATAGAGCGCGCGAGAGGGCTGAAAAAGTGATATAGGTTTATAAAGAGAACGCTGCATAGAGGCCCCTTGTATCCTTGTCTAATTGCGCATGCGGACAAGTTCAGATGTTTACGTTTGTGTTTCTTTGACGTTTGACGTTTCCTTGATGTCTATTTGACGTAAAAAATATTGGTTATTATTGATATATCCTTAATTTCTACAACTTTCTGTTAGATAATTTTCATATAATAGTTTATGTAAGTAGATGTTTATGTACACATATTTATGTAGATAAATATTAACCAATATTTTTTACGTCAAAGAAACGTCAAACGTCAAAGAACTGGTGCGCATACGCGATTAGACAAGGATACAAGGGGCCTCTATGCAGCGTTCTCTTTCTAATCCTCTATCGCTGCCACCTATGGGCTAGTATACGGCTTGCGCGCTCTATTCTTATATCTCTATGGAAATAACGTTCACCGTTACCGCGGCTCAAATCGTAGATAAGTAACGACTCGCGCGCTTCGTCGCGACAAGGACTTTGTCGTATCGGGCCCGAAACAGTTTCCACATTACGCGCGAGTTCGCGCAAGAAAAGATATTCGACATGGTCAGACGCGTCTTCGCACCGAAGCCGATTAACTTGATGGGTCGGCGCGTTTGAATCGCCTCCCATCCACGGCCTGCTCGTTTTAATTATTTTCCATCATTGTGAACCGACGCGTCCGGCCATTGTGTCTTGCCAGGATCATCCGCTCTCGCCACTTTTGACTCGATCTCTCGCGAACCTGGGCTTTGTTGTCGATACCTTTATCGTCGGGATCCCGCTTGTATCGAGATTGGCAGCGTTGCCGTTTCTCTTGCGCTTGCTTTTCGCAAAAGTTCGAAACAAGATCACGACCGTAGTGAATTTTTCTTGAAAGACAAAGAATGACAGCGGCGCGATCTGTCGAGGCGAAACGTTCGCGCGGAACGTAAAGTTTGAGCCCGCGATGCGGGAAACTCAAACGGTGACTTGAATGCGTTTCGCCAGCGTTTTCCACGCGATCGGCGCGCCGATACCGGTTGAGCGTCGCTGATGCGCGATTGATTCGAGGCAGACGGGGCGCAGACAACCCCATTTTCCTTCTCCACCTTCGCGTTTTCACCTTTGTCTCGTCTTTCTTCTTGCCGACTTTCGGGGTTTCCAAACGTTACCGCGTTCTCCGTCTTTCTCTGTCTCCTCGCGATCCGTCCGGGTGCTGTATCTCCGTCGAATAGGTGCGCAACGATAGAGGAGGGTAAAGAGAAAGCGCGAGAGGGTGCAGAAGGGAAGGGAGCACGCGGGGGAGGGAAAAGGAGGAGAAGGGGGGTGGAGGCGAGGAGGAACGCGAGGCAAAGTGGGGTGGGATAAGGTAGGAAGGGGGACAGACTTCTCTCCGGTAGTAGGAGCGGGCTGAGGGGCACGGGGGGAAGGCGGGGGGCACAGCATTATGATGCAAAGATGGCGCGGCTGCGGCACCCTAGAATTAGCTCGAGCACTCGCCATTGGCCGCTCGGCAAACCACTCCTTCGGTAACAACCGACTGCATACGTTGCATACTAAGGATACACGCGAGCCGCTAAAGAATTGCTTCGAACCAGGCCTGTCTCGGCCCGATTTCTTCTTACGATTCCAACTACCGACCGAATTTCTTTATTTCGCGCTTCCTTCTCTCCCTTCCCCCGCCTCTTCGAACACCGAGACAGCGCTCTTCGGTATTTCCTCGCGACTCTTCGAGTTCGCGCGCAGAAACGGACGTACGCGTCCGTTTGGAAACCTGGAAGAGGAACTCGATCGCCCCTGGCGTCCGACCAATTACTCCGGGACAATAGTTCCTCTGCCCTTTGCAAGTTTGTCTCCTTTTCGGCGCTCGTCGCGAGTTTCGTTCCGCCTCGCCTCGAACGTATAAACAGCCGCGTAAGGCAATCGCGTGAGGCAACGATCGGTACGCTGCGCGCTTCATTCATTTATTTATTTATTTACTTTTAACGGATCGCACATCCTTTAGTATACAACAATAGCTACTAAGCTTGTAGTATAGAAAGGAGATTATGCTTGAAGGTGTGGGTGTAATTGAAAAGATTAATACTACAGTATTCGCGTTAATGATTAGCCTATTAATAGAATTCTACTAACCGTGATTCAGTCTCAGTTCAAGTTGAATGTCGTCCAGAAGAAATCATGTACTATTAAGATCGATGTACATTATTACGGCACATACCAGCAACGGCCAGAATGTCACCAGCATGACAAAACATTAAAACAGATTTTAAATGGAACTCTCCACTGTCCCGCACCGAGGCGAGCGGCACGTTCTGTCAACGAAATCCTCATCGTTCTTCGATCCACTCGGTTTGATTGGCAACCGATAACTGTATGATCGTTACTGTAGCAATGTAGACGTACGCAGGAAACTGTCGTGCTGGTGACGGTCTGACCGTTGCCGGTACGTGTCGGTTCATGCCGTATAGTGTAAATCGACCTTTAGCCTGCGAGAGCCACTGTGCGATTTATGGTCAATATAATTGCATTGACCGTGTAATTATGAATGTAAATGCATTTACTAAATTGGTGGACTGTTTTTAACTCCCGAGATTCTTTTAGAAATAGAATATGCACCACGTTGTTACCTACTACAGTTTACTTATAACTTGTACACTAAAGGGATATCATTCATTTGTCTAGATTAGGGCCCTTACTATTACTCGGATTTACGGATATCCGAGTCTTGAGTATCCGAGTACTCGGATACCCACAAAATTTATATTCGGGTACTCGGATATCCGGATACCCGAATTACTTACTTTCAAAATTGAAAGAACAACAGCCTTCTATTGGAGTCATCCTGATAAAAGATCCAAAACCGGTCACTCGAATACTCGGATCCAAGCCTGGATACTCGGATCCGGATCCAAGTCCAGATACTCGGATCCGGATTTCGATCCGGATTTCGAGTTACAATGAGTAATTCGGGTACTCGGATATCCGGATAGTAAGAGCACTAGTCTAAATGTCTAGATTTCCACGTACTCTATTTGAATAGCAAAATCGTACATCTTACGGTAAATTTAATCCCGTCAATATATCGGTTAACAAATTTGGTAACGAAATTTACATCTTTTATGATTCTGTAACTGTACTGAAGCGTACCGTTGGTGTTAGTTGTAAGCTGTGATTAATATTCTTGGTAAATTGCCTACGTACATCTATTTTGTCATGGAGCCATGTTATTGACTCCGTATATCTTCTATATTTACATTATGTCATCCCGCTTTTCACTGTTTTTTTTTCTTGATTTCGACGTGCTAAAAGGTGAATCCCGTTAATAAACATTATTATTATTATTATTATTATTATTATTACCGTAAATATGAATAAATAAATAAACCATAAAGGGTTAAGTGAGTTTCCCGCATAAGAAGAAGACGATGTCCTATAGAGGGCGGAGATGCCAAAAGAGAAATGCGATAAAATTTCGAGGCTATTAACCATACCATTTAAGATCTTATGAGCAAAAATTAAATCAAGTATTAAAGTGTCATAAGTAGACTGTGGATTTTTATACATTTATGATAATGTTAAATGTGCAAAAATCTATGAGACTGTTGATAGACTCTAAAATGTACTGAGTATAAAAAGTATAAAACACGTTGAAATAATTATAAAGTAAGACACATTATTATTCAAGCTTCCATTCTTAATTTATGTGTGCAAAATCCGCATAAAAATCCGCAATCTAGTCACAAGGTTCAAACGGAGCAAAATTTGAAAATAATCATGATTGTCAGAAGATACTGAACATCGTAGAACGCGAAAAGATAAGCGCAGAAATCTATGTTGAACACCTTCTATGTTATGGTGACCAATAATTCTCTTTGATAGTTTTATGTTATCTTTTCTTCTAAGTAACTTTCCTTGTAACCTATTTATTTTTGCAACAAAGGGTTTATCCCGTAGATAAAATAAACAAATATTATATTAATTCATTCTTTCTGCTCGTCCTCCGCGGCCGTTTCCGTTTCCTCGAAGGCAGCAGCTTCCCAAGAACCGGAGAACGCGTTCCAGTTACGACCGAACGACATCGGTAAACTGTTGCGTTTCTAGACTAGGATCGAAGGCCAGTCGCTCTATCTTGACCTATTCGTAATAGACTGACGACGACATGGATCACGCGTTCAAGAAAAAAAAAAAATCCGTGGTTGTGGTTATGAAATCGGAGCCGGGAACTGTTCTCCAGAATGGCCAGATGTCGTGGACAGTGTCGAAGACTCGAAAACGCCCGCGACGAAGGAGAGACAGTCGACTGGACCGTCCGAGGAGGCGAGTGGAGGGGAGAGAATACTCCATTAGATAATGCGTTCGAAGGAGGAAAGGAGAGCGGCGAAAGAGAAGCGGCGCGGCGGGAAGAAGGAAGGGGAACGATCTCTCCGTTGGACACGTCAAAATACATCAGCTACCGCTGTGCATTCGCTCAGAAATCCTTCGGTCGCCGTCCGCGCGGACTCCCCACGTCGAAGATTCGCGGACTCGCGACGCGTCCGCCTACGTTTCACGCTCGCTCCGCGCGAGGAGAAGAGGAATGCGTCGATCTCGACGCTGTCGCGACCGGAATCGTTGAGATCTCGCTGAACCGGCGCTCGGAGAGACTCGATTCTAGTTTCGAAGTCGACGCCTACATTCGGGAATTAGTGGCCGGCCGCGTAAACAATCGAGGGAAACTCGACGGGCCAAATCCAATAGGGGAACCCGCAGAAACTAATATACCGGCTGGTCGTCTTTCCCAGCCCGCGTTTAATACAGGCTCGTGGCTCGGATAGAGAACGAGCCCTCCAGGAATAGCAATATGATTTACATTTTGTGGTTATATTGACCATTCCCGACACCTGCAACGCTCGCTCTTCCTCCTCGGCCGCGAGCGACGTCGACGATGACCGGGATCTGCTCAGGAAAAATTAATTTTAATATCTTGGATTTCATGCTCGAGCGATCTCGACTCGCCGTCAGGCTGTTGCGTTTCGCAACCCTCGAATAAAGGAGTCGTTCCCGTTGGACTTTCAATTTTCTTCATTGAGTTCGGATCAAACGAGGTCAGGTCGAGTCTCGTCCGACGCGACGGGATTATTCAACGGGCCAAAGCCCCTTTGATATACATTTGTACAGTTGGTTAATTAGTGTACATCAAAGTGTAATCGAGAGATTTGTTGCTTGAAAACAGTGGGAGATGTGTAGAAATTAATTCTGCTATTGAACTCGTTAACGGTGGATATTAAATGATTGAAACTACTGAGACATCCGTAGTCTGTACGATGGGATTCTGATAAAAGAAGAAGACGGTGGCGTAGACCATGAAGCATAAAACCTAAGCAAGTTAAGATATCTGGGTATGTGATAAAGTCATTTATTATTGTTATTATTATTAACGTTTTTATTGCCAAAATTGCAAGTTACATATGAACAAGAACGTGTACAAAAAAAAACGGCGAAGGCGAGGTTCAGTCATGGACTGTTTTGCAACTTAACCCAGAGAGAAAAGGAATGAACATCAAAAGAAACTTAAAACTAAACTAAAACAACAAATTGAGCATAGTACGACAATTTAGAACTTTGTGAGCGAATACAAACTCACAAGCTCAGCATCATGAGTCTACGTTTATCCATAGGCAATATGTTTAATTGATTAATTATATTTGAATAGCCATAGTTGTCATAAGTCATTGGAGTGCCTAACAAACGAACTGCAATACGACAGAATCTGTGTTGAATGCTCTTAATTCTACCACATAAGTAACGCTGATAGGGCGAGATGATATAATATATAATTGAATATACGAAAAAGACATGTCAACGAAAATAACACTATAGACTAACAACAATATATTATAACGCAAGAAGTTATAGAAAAGAAAAGATTCCTTAATTCAAGGAATTTAGATAATTAGGTAAATCTTCTGTTTAAAAGAACATACAGAGACACCGAATAATTCCAAGTCCCTCTTAGAAGCCTTCACCTCTTCACATGTGCGGTTAACAGGATTGGTATTAGAGAATTTAGTGATGTATCCATGGTGCGGAAGGACATTGAAGGTCTTAGTGACCTAGCTGGTACATAAAAGTTAATTTGCTCAAGGAGCTGTGTACAACGGATGAAACCATTGATAATCTTAAATGAAAACAACAAATCCGTAAGAGTTCTACGAGTCTCTAAAGGTTTGATGTTTAGAAAATTCATAATAGGTTCATAATTATGATCAACGTTTGTCATCCTAAATGCTGCAAATCTACAGAAAGAGTGTTGGACACTCTCGAGTAGCCGTTTATATTTGACTTGATGCGGTGACCAAATGATTGCAGCATATTCTAAATAAGGTCTGATAGGTGCACAGTACAGCATCCTGAAGGTGTTCGGATTCGTAAATTTCACTGTGCAACGCCAAAGAACACCTAATGCTTAATATGCCTTAGTTGCAATTCCACGAATGTGAGAGGCGAAGTCGAGGAGTAGTGTAAACAAAACTCCTAGATCACGCATCTTCAAGACTTGCGGTAAAAGTTTTACATCAAGTTTGTACTCATACTCAGTTGGTTGCAGTCTACGCGACGATCTCATTAGAAAACATTTGTCATAATTCAATGGTATGCCGTTGGCCAAACACCATTGCACAAAGTTATCCAGATCAATCCAGTTGTATCAAAAGACAGTCACACTCGTTGTTAATGGCTTTAAAAATTTTCAAATCGTCAGCAAACAACAGGATTCGGTTGTAATGGAAACCGTCTGCAATGTCATTAATGAATAGATTGAGTAGAATATAGGAACCAAATGGGAACCATGGGGAACTCCTGAAGAGATGTTAATTGGGGACGAGCACTGTCCAGCAACGCGGACAATCTGCCTATGGCCGCGTAAATAGCTCGCAAACCAAGCCAGTGGAGGATAATGTCGGTATTTGCCCACTCTAATGAGATCAGACTGAATGTGATCATGACTTGTCGGGAATTGATTCGAAACCTCGAAGGAAACCGCATCGCGCGCCCCGCGCGGAAACCGTATTCCAGTCGAAAGGGACACCGGGGGCTGAGGGTTAGGGTCGACAAGCCTGTCCGCGCGCACTTAATGCGTAATTACGATTCATGAAGGCGGATGAACCGCGGCGTCTGGACGAGCGCGCGTAATCTTGCCCGAATACGTCCTCGAGGACCGAGGAACAGCCGTTAGCCGTCGTTTAAAGGGGTTCTTACGCACCTACTCGAGACGCGCCACTGCCGCGCCGCACCGACGGACAGCATCTGTGCTCTACGGCCCTCTCGATATCCATACAAAGCTGTCTGCTGAATAACATTACGTTCTGCTTGCTCCTTGCCAACCGATTATAGTCGGACGAACCTCGATAGGAGTTAGACCGTGCATCCTCTGCGAATGCTAATTTCGAACGGGCTCCTCCGTCCTTGAGAATAATCGACGAAACCGCGAAACGATGTCTTCCGGTCGCGACTGACCTCGCTTTATTTTTTTCGCCTCGTGTTCTTTCTCGCGGAAACGAGCGCGGGAAAAGCTTTCTTTCGTATCGAAGCGACGCGTACATAAAAGAGACGGAGAGAGGCGAGGCGAAAGAATCGTTTCAATGGTGTCGCTCGCCCTCGTCCTAAGGCCAGGGCTCGTCGTTCAAATATCAATTTCGTGGTGACAACTTTTCGCCACCCTCCTATATTCCGCGACCCATATGGAAATGGAGATCGGTCATCGGAATCCAGTTTGCGAGTGGAAACATCCCGAGAGGGTCAGACGGTTCGACTCGGAACCGACCACCCTCTGGGCTCACCCTTCCAAGAGAAACGTCGTAAAGTCGAAAGCTTTTCGCTTTTACGTATTATTCTTTTATCCGATCTCGGGATGGCCCGGTATCCGGTGAAATATTCGAGGGTAAATCCTCTTTCGCTCTCTCTCCCGAGGCTCGTTTTTTTGGGACGCGCGCTAGTCACGCTTCCACGCGTCTGCTTCGTTTCGTCGGCTGTTTTCATAGGACAAATTAATTTATCCTGTTAACATCCGTTGTGTACGTTATCGGGTGCTCTAGCGAGAGCATCGACGGTCTGTTTATAGAATCGCGGCGCTTCGAACTCGCGTTGAAGGAAAGAACTCGGTCAGTGGCGACACGATAGCGAGAATATCAGGATGAAAGCCTAGCCGTTCCCTTCGCTCGGATTTCAAAGAGTCGCTCCGTTTAGGAACGCGCTCGCAGAGCGTACTGTGATTCGTGAACGCGAAGGTAGCGAAGGGTCACGGATCTCGCGAAAACAGATCGATTACAGGAGGACGAAAATCGCGAGCGGAAAGTAAAACCGGAGAATCGCGCGACAAAGTTTCCTCGAACCGCGCGCGGGTGTGGTCCGATCGGCGAGCGAGCGTCGAAGGGTCCGAAATTCGCAACCGGCGCGGATCGGCGCGGCGCTTGAGTTACAGAGATACACGAAAATGTTTGCTTCTCGTTGGAGCGTGGGTCATTCGAAACCGGCCGATCTGGTTACTCGGTCCGGATCGCGCGGAAACGTAATAGCCGAGGAGCGTTTCGCTCGACTTCTGCTAAGCGGATCTTCGAACCCCGGTGAATCGTCCTTGACGAAAAGGAAGAAAACGACGCGATCGACGTAACGATTCGCTTCGCGTCGCATCGGTAACGCGGTCTATTCCCGGGTAATTGTTTCAAAGAGTAGGGATCGGCGATCCGGCGCGGCGTATATATTAATTTACCTCGATTCGTATTATATTATCGACAAGTACGATGTTCGATGAGTCGGAATGATAGGCTAGGCGGCGTGATAACGCATTCGGCGCGCACGTTCGTCGGTTAACGGGAGCCGTTGATTGACCTCGTCGCTCGTTACACGTCCAACCACTGGCAATTACACGCGACGCGGCGCGATGCCGCGTGCTCCGACGAAAAGAGAAGAACGACCGACGCCGGGAACTTTCTCGAGCCGAATGGGACGCGAGGGGATCCGTATCTGCGAGTCGTTTCTTTATCGGCGGCGAGCAGCGGCAGTTTTCGGGGGCTCTGATTCTATGGGACGCGTGTTTTATTGCCCGAAAACCGACAGATATCCAGGATTATGTGTTCCACCGACGTCGACGCGCCGCGACGCGGTCCGCCGATACGCTCGTCGAGCTTTCCTTCGATCGGCAAAGGGCGGCGGAAGCTGAAGAGTGGGGGCTGAAAGAAACAGCCGCAGACATTCTTTTCCGCTCGGTCGATTGCGCGAGCCAAAGGTTGACGTTTTCGTGAGAGAGTCTCGCGACCGAAAAGAAGAGAAACTTCTTGCCTGTTTTCTTTATTTCGATGCCGTCCGGTCATCCGGCTTACCGGCCATCACGGATATTACTTTTTGGCCAGAAAATAAGCGGGACGGAAAGTGGACGGGGTGGCCAGTCGAATCAAACGAATCGCGTTAAATATAATGGCAGCGATGCCGATGGCAAAGGCGGTGGTGTGGTGACGGCGGTGGCTCGGCCGAGGAGCGTTCGTTGGATGGTTATCGTGGTAATCGCGGGCCGAACCGATAAAAAAAGCCTGAGCCTTCTAATGCCAGGTTATTTTTTTTAAATGGCCCCCGACCGATCAAACGGGACCAGTCGAACGGTCAGCGCGCCGCTCTCCTTCGGGGTGTAACTATTTTCATCTTTTTCGCGCGTAGACGATCAAATCGAACCGGGCAATTTCGTGCGCACCGCGCTTGTCCTCGCTTTATTGCGAACCCGGCCAGAACGCGGAGCTCCGCCTTCCGAGTCGCGATTACTATCCCATTTAAATACGTAGCCGCGCACAATTTAAAAAAAGTACCTTTCTTATTGCTCCGACGAATCTATTAACCTCACAAAGTTTCCCGAAAGAACGGTCAATGTTTGCCCGACTAAGAGCCGAGCATTGTTACGTTTTTTTTCTTCCGGCAGCTCACGGGGGATCCCCACTGTTTTTTCTGCCCTCCCTTCGGGCGTCGATTACACGATCTGCGTCGAACAACGCCTCGATGACGTTTCATTTTTCCTCGAATAACCAAAACAGCAAGAGAGCGGACGAGGGGAATCGTGGGACCCCGCAGAGCGTGCCGACGAGAACTGCTTTAGCTTATCGCGTTTCCGCGTTCAATGCCCAACCTCCGCCGCGACGAGCGGCTCGGGTCCATCCCCTGGGAAGCGTACAGCAGCTTAATGGTGATTTTTTGTCGCTGCAGGGTCGTTCTCACCTCGTGACCGGCCCGCATAGAACGCGGACGCGTCGCCCAGTCACGCGTTTCCTCCGCAGATACAGACCTCTGCTTGTCCGGGCTCGATAAAGATCGTCGAGACGATTCCCTGATGGACGATGAACGTTCACGAGTCGATCGTCGCGAACCGCCCCTCGTCTAACGTCTTTATCGGCTAAGCAACCGAGAAAACGAAGGAAAAAAGCAAGAGGCGGTTGGCAGAAGGAGAGTCTCGCGAAAAGTTGCCGGTACTCAAGAGGGGCGTAGAACCACCCTCGTTTCCGTGGCGCGCGTCGCGACGCGGAGCACTGTGTACGAATTAAATTCTTAAAGTTTCCCTCTCATGCATGTCGACGAGTCGCATTCCGCGAATCCCCGAGACAACTAGAATCGAGTTACCTTCCCTTCCTTTTTCTCTCTCCCTCTCTCTCTCTCTCTCTCTCTCTCTCTCTCTCTCTCTCTCTCTCTCTCACTCTCTCTCCTCGAGGGAACCGATATTAATTCCCATAAATTTCCTTTCAACGGGTACGGATATTCTTAGTAGCTCCGTTTCTCCGCCTCCCTTTTAGGAGCAAAGGACTGTTTGCCTTTTAATCCGAGCATGCAAAGAACGTTATTCTTCTACTTCGTCGACAAAAACGCTCGCGGGTGAAGAGATTGGGGAGACGAGGCACGCCGAGGCTGTGGCACGGCAACGAGGTTGCGAGTTCTTGCAATATTTAGACGACACGATGAAAGCCGATGAAATTATACATAAGTTTCTTGGGTATGTAGCGTTTAAGATTAGAGAAAAAATGCACTTCTCTGATCATAATTATCTTCCTGCTATGGAAAGGCTGAAACTTATGTCCTTAGAGAGTAGAAGAACAATTTCAGAGTTGATGTTTCTTTTCAAAGTTCTACGCGGTAGTATCAATTGTTCTCAACTCCTAGAGCTCGTTAATTTATATGCGCCTACACGATCTCTCAGAAAATCGCAAACGTTTCTACCAGCAAACTATACCTCCAATTACGCCAAAACTGATACTATTAACCGTCTGTGCATCACGGCAAATGCATTTGACCATAACTTGAACATGTTTTGTGACTCAGTTTCGGTATTCAGAAAACAAATTGTTGACTTCTTTTGATTTTTCTCTTTATACTTAATCTCGCCATATATAATTTGCTATTTATAGTTTATTTATTTATTTATTTATTTATTTGCCAGAAAAACAATACCGTTGAATGAAATATACACGTAATATACACGTACTATACTAGACCCAACTGACATCCTACAGAGATGCATAGAAGCATCTGTTCGTAGGTCTGGTCACAACATAAGGCTTACATACTAACTTATACTCTACTATATAAACTTTCCAATTTATAATAACAAATTTATATTTAAAACAAAACAGTGAATATTATCATTATTATACATACAATTTTATCCATAATTTCAACTTCTTTTTAATATTAATTTTGTCTTTAGTAATTAATTTTAGCTTATTGGGTAAGCTGTTATAAAGTCTGATAGCTACCAATAAACTGTTCTTATTACTGATAGTTTTTTTGAATTTGGGTATCCGAATCGCTTTTTTTCTTGTTTTACTGTTAGATTTTTCGTACTCATTTTTGAGATCTAAGTAGTGATACGTTAAACACTCTAAGCTGAATAATTGATTCAAATTAAAAGGGTAATTTTGAAAATTAAAAATATTTCTGTAGACTATTTTTAATAATCTTCTTCGCAGTTTTTGCAATAGACTTAAATTGTTTTGATATGCACCACCCCACAGTTTAAAGTTATTATTTTCTTTATATTTGTTGTTCTTCATCTATTGAACTGTAGTTAACTACTTGTATACTAATGGGAATTGATTCCCGTATATAAATAAATAAATAAATAAATTGTGCCATTTTCGATGATATTCCTGCAACTTGCTCCCGTCGCTACGAGGAGAATCGTTTCAGTTTATTCAGAATTTTGCCAGAATCGTTTCGCCGATCCGAAATGATGGATCGGACGTGAAATTCTCGAGGGAATGATTCGACGGAGGACGGCAAATGAAACTGTTGGAATCGAGGACGGTCCTTGCGGCGGATGGTCGTGTTCGCGGGGGATCTCGATTCGTTTTCGCGGACATAGAAAGCGGAGCAGCGGATTGCGGTGCATGGAAAGCGAGATCCCATTCGAGTTGTTCTTTGAGGCGGCGTCGCAAAGGGAATAGTTTTGCGGCGTTCGTTCGTCGCGAGACGAGGTGGAACTGAAAAAGAGAAAAGCAGGAGGACTCGATCCGCGCGACTCGGCCGCCCGGTCGCGACGGCAAAGAACGACAGGAGTACCGGAAGGGTGGACGGTGGACGCGTTTCAATCGCAGACCGCAGCCGGCCGTTGCTTTCTTTTCCTTCGTTTCAGTTTCTGAAGTGGCTCTTCTGCTGGCCGCAAACCAACCGACCCAACCCGACTCGACTCAACAGTGTGTTTATACAATGTAATGGCTTGCGCCAAGCATTGTAGCAGGAAGTTTCTCGGTGCTCCGCTTCGCCACTCGCTTCGCGATTCCCTTTCGGCATTCGTTTGGCACTTTATCACGCCCCTAGATTGCCGCATTAAACATCCAGCAAAGGGAATTCCAACCCTTGCCGCGCACCCGTGCGTTCTTCGCCCGTCTCCTGCTCCCTCGCTCCCGGTCGCGTCCTCCCTCGTCTCTCACTCTCCCTTTCCATCAACATCCACCGCTTTTCTTCCGCGCGTCCGTCAAGATTAACTCCGCATGCCGAGTTCGTGGCTCGATCGTGCGACCGTTGCGTCGCGTCGCCCCGTCGCTGTATCTCCTTTCCTCGCAACAACAATTTAAACTCGATACCTCCGGACTTTTGCCAATCGCTGCTCACGCTCCGTCTCTCGCCCCTCCGCCTTTGTCGATCGATGACGCGTTTAGTAATTCAAGAGGGCAAAAGGGAAAAGGGACTCTATGGAATTATGGCAGGTGGAAGACGGCCGACCTCCCTGAGCGGCGGCGATCGTCGTCTCCAATCTACCAGCAGATATGCGGTGTCGCGTTACACGCGTGGCTAACGTTATCGACTAGAACGAGCCGCACGGTCGGTCGCGCGGACGTAGTCGCGGCTCGGCGGAACAGCCGCATCCTCATCCGGGCGCATTGTGCTCTCGACGGATCTCCGCGAGCGAGGTGCGCAACTCGGTCTCGCAGATTCCAGGAAGAGCGGCGCGGCGGACGTTCCATTGGCCGGATGGGACTCGAAGCCGAGCGTTTATGCGCCAACAGGCCGATGTAATATCGTGAACGCGATGGGAACGATCGCCGATGAATAAGTCCGGTGCGACTCGCTGCTCCTCGAAGGATATCGAGAGCAGGGGCTTCTTCTTATGGCGTGCACCTCGGGGGCTTCGTTTCGTAACGAATTCTCTGAAATTTTTTCGAGTAACTCGACCGACATCAACTCCCCTCTCCGCGTTCTGCCCGCCAGGTATCCAGAATGATTTTCATGCGATCCTTCGTCGATCGCGGCCTCGGCATTCCACGATTAGTTCGCTCGCGAGAAATCGCTGCTACTCTCGCCGCCTCGCTTCGCCGCGCGACGCTCGCCGTCCTCCTGCTCCGAGGAGTGTCGCCGGAATTTTCGTCTCGGTTCTTTTCCGGAGATATTGCCAGGATTCTGTTGCCGTGGCGCTCGAGAAGAGAACCGTCCGCGGTAATTGCGTCAAAGCGAGTCACCGAATTTCAATCACGCCCGGCTCCTCTCCCTCGTCGTAGGAAAATCATCCAGGCATTATGTATTTGCTCTCGAGAATAACCGGTTCGGTGAGTTCACCCTCGCGAAGTCGCCAACCTCGCTCGCCTCTCCTTCTCTCTTCCCCTTACCCTCCGCCTCCCTCTTTCTCTCGTTGAATTCGCGCGAGCTATCGCCTCCCCTCTGCCCCCGCGGTTATTAATATTTGCCGACAATTACCGAACCGGCGACCCCTTTAATTCCGCCTCCCGAGGACCAAGACACGTTCCGGAGATCGATCCGCCGAGGTTGTTCCGCGTTTTCTTCACCCTCCGCGGCCATCCCACGTTTTTCTACCTTTTTCAAACTGCGCCGAAACATTCGATTCGATTTCCACCCGTTGAATTGCGTCGATGTACGTAATTTCAGACGAACGTCTGGAGAATGCCTGCTATTTGCAAAGGTTTCGATGAAGTGGGAAGGCGCGACCGCGGACTCTTTGGCCATTACTTTATTAAGTTCGTCCATCGAGGGGATTCCTCGATTCCGTTTCTCTGGGGCGATAGACGAATCGAAGTATCAATCAATCTCGCAAATGGGGAAAAGGCGTTCAGGGCGGATCCCTGTAAACCGATCGCCCTGTTTATTCTTATATGTCTTCATTAGTTTGCGAACCCTTCGAGGAAGCGGTAGCCGTCTGTCACTACTGTAAATCCTGTTTTGGCAGGCTGCTTGTCGTTCTTATATTTTTCTTAAATTAGCTATGGTTTCAATAATAGTCGATTCACAGTTTAGCCTGGAATACGAGTCTACTGCGAGTTGAAATATCATCGTTGTTAATAAACGGGGAAACAAGCCTCAATAGTATACGAAGTTGATTACAGAAGTGGTATAACAATAATTTTGTACAAAGAGAAAGGAACAAGTTTTTTATCTGATAGAACACAAATTGTAAATTACAATACTTTCTTCTCTAAATTAATTCAAGCTACTTCTGGTGTTCCTCAAGGTTCTCATTTGGGTCCTCTTCTATTCATACTCTTCATTAATGATATATCTGATGTTTTCAACCATTGTAAATTTTTATTATACGCCGATGATCTTAAGATCTATCATTGTATTAATAACCGTGAATGTTTTCAGTGGATACAGGATGATCTTAACAGACTTTTTGAATGGTGCGCTGTTAATCAATTATATCTTAACCTATCTAAATGTCATATTGTTAGATTTAGTCATAAGATTAATAATGTAATTTTTAATTATACAATTAATGGTACACTGTTGTCCACCCTAAGCAGTGTTAGGGATTTAGGTATCACGTTTTCTCATAACTTATTATTTACTGCTCATTACAACGATATTAATTGAAGCTGCAAAACTCTTGGAATTATTCACAGAGTATCGAGTTTCTTTAATGACACGAACTCGCTCAGAATTCTTTATTTCCAGCTGACCAGACTCGTTCTTGAATATGGAAGTGTAATCTGGTCTCCATATTTCAAATCTCATGATTACAATATTGAGAAATATTGCAGCATAATACAGCATACATTTTTAAGGCTTGCTTAGATATTATATTTGTGTATAAGGTACTGAGAGGAGACATACGCTGTCCCTCTATTCTCAACCTTTTTTTCATACACGTTAATACTCGAAATATAAGGAATCACTCTCTGTTATACACTCTACCTCATCGCACATCTTATGGTTATTATAGCTGTATAAATCGAATATGTAACCTCGCCAACTCCGTTAATAATAATGTTGACTTATTCAGTCAGTCTCTTGAATCCTTAAGAAGCTGCCTACGACGTATCATTTAATTTATTTAGTGTTTACTTGTATTATGCGTTTCTACTTTTCTCTTTTTCTTTTCTTTTGTATTTTGTACCAAAGGGTTTTTTGCCCGTAAATAAATAAATAAATAAATAAATAAATAAATGAATAAATAAATAAATAGATAAATAGATAAATAGATAAATAAATAAATAAACAAATAAACAAATAATATAATAAAACTGTCGCGTAATATAGATTTCAAATAACATCAAACAAGTCTCAGTTATGACTTTTTAAAGGATGTTATAGATCGATGAAAAA
Organism: Perdita meconis; assembly: GCA_030770465.2. NCBI lineage: Eukaryota > Metazoa > Arthropoda > Insecta > Hymenoptera > Andrenidae > Perdita > Perdita meconis. The sequence continues at coordinate 8,925,436 of JASKOS020000007.1, forward strand.
CTCAACCCCGTTACTATATGTATTCGCCATACTAATCGTAAGTACAAAGCTTATTGATTAGATCCATAAAAACAAAGTTCCCTTTATAGCGAAAAGTTGGAGCGTAAACATTAATTTCCTGAAGTAACTGAGGGCAACGAATAACTCCAGTAATCAATTTACATGACAAGAGCAAATCACATAATAGTGTGTTCATGTTAAGTGAGTATAATAAGATATTGTAGTCCTGGTGTTGATGTTGCATCGAGTGCCCCAAATATAAAGCTTCTTGACCGAGCATTTCATTAATTTTACTCAAAATACTCAAAGTAATTAATTAGATTGCTTCCTCGTTGGCGATGAATGAAAGAAGCATATTTGAGGTTTCCTCGATTACTTTTCGCGGACAAGTTGGTGAATCTTTGCTAGCATCGGGTTCGTGTTCGCAAAGCATCCGGTTGGTTTCTGGCCTCCGCCTCGTCCGGTTTCCATGCGCGCTCCTTTGCCCGCGCACGGATGCCGCACGATGGAAACTAGATCCCGTAGTTGGAGTCGAAACTGGCCGTAGGAACAAGCAGGTTCTACTTTGGGGGTTGGAAAACCCATCAACGCCCGGCCAGGCGAGCGAGTAACGCAGGGGGTCGCGAGAGGGAGAGCGAGACGATAGTTCGCCTGCTGCCGCTTTCTACGCTTGCTCACCGCCTCTTCTCCCGCTGGACGGTCCAGAGAACCCCTTCGCACAAAGCTCTCGCTCTCTCCGTTCCTCCGCCGGATCCTGGGGCGTGCGGGAGCCCCGGAAGATACTCTCTCAGAGGGAGAGAGGCCGAGTAAGCTCCGCTTACTAAGTACGTTTTGCATCTAAGACGCTCTCCGAGTTTAATTACGGGGCTTTGCGGTACCGGCGACACAGACGCGCCGCGCCGTGACAACGGCTGCGCGTGCACGCGTATGGTCAGCTTACGAATCTGCTTCTGAATCAACGAAATTTTCCTCTCTACGGTTTCAAGAAGCGTTAAAAAAAAAAAATGACGGGAATCGTTAGAAACGGTTCGCGTAGGAGCGAGAACATAAAATCCCGGTGGTACGATGTTGTACAAAGGGTCCATCAAGCGCGGAGCGACGTCGATGGACGTTGGATAGGCCGAAGACCGGTGCAATTTCGCTGGGCGTGCACAGCGCGGTAGTCAGCGTCGCCACCGTTACGATTTTTACGACGTTCCCTTTACAACCGACAAAATGTAATTTTCTGCGATATGTGTACGGAGAGCGCGGGGGTTCGAGGAGGTTTGGAAAGCCGAAGGGGACGGGATAAGCAAAAGGGGAAGGATGCTCGCGGAAATAGCGGCGCGGTCCGGCCGAAGGTTTCGCAGCGACCCTTTCTGAGCGCGCGCGCGCGCGCGCGCGTTCTCTTTCTCGTGAACGCGACGTATCCCTCGGCGAAAGAATCGAAGGTCATTACAACGGAGGTGGATCGTATCCGTTCGATTTACCGTTGCTATAAAATTTCAGGAATTTTCAAATACGTTTTCAAATACGACGTTTATGCCGGCTCAGCCGCGTCCCTCGTCTCCTCGGAAATAATTTCAAGCGGCCACGCGGGACGTCCCGGAGCTGCGCTCTCGCGCCGCGCCGATCGAATTATTGCGAAGGATCGCCGCGACTCTGTGTCGATCGTAAATTTTCGCCGGACAATAAAGAACCGCGCCGGACGGCGAATACGTCGGTAAAAGGAGGACCGCCGAAAAAACGGCGAACAGAGGGCTTCACCGAAGACCCTATTCGGCAGCGTCATTTTTTCGACGTCCGGACAGAATACGACGACACCCCGGCTATCTATGCGCGCGCGCGCCGACGCCTAAAGACCCCGACTGCTCCGCGCACGGAATTGATTTTCGGAATTTATCGTGCCGGACTTCCGTTCGCCGCGGCTTCTTCGCAATCGCCGCGTAAAGAAGTCGAGTTTACGACAGGGTTGCACCCAAAAGCAACTTGGGCCGGTTAATTGGAAGGCCGGCCTAATCGCGCCGCGGGCCACCGCCGCGAAACAGCCTTTGTTCTTTGTCCCGGCCAAACGCCTTCTCGCCTCTCTTCCCATCGCGTTAACCTTCCCTCCTCGCTACTGCGCGCGCGAGCGCTTTATACCGAGTACGCTTTGACTTCCGGCAGAGAGAAGAGGCCGGGGAAAAAAGACTCCGCGATGTCGCGATGTCGCGGTGCCGCGGCGCGCCGTGGCTAAACCGATCGCCAATCGGGTGCGGAGAGCAGCGCGGCGCGCGATTTCGGGGATGGACGCCGGCAACGCAATGCGGCAGTCGCAGTTGGGCCGAGATAATTAGGTTTGAGTGCACTCTGGCCGCCGCAGTCGGTAACTCAGTTATCAGTGGACACCCCGCGTACAATGGCTATCACAACGGCATCAAACATAACGCATCAATTAACGTGAACAATAACCGAGGTGCGCGTAGGCGGGATGGCGACAGGGGTAGCGGGAAGGCCGGTCGACGCGAGCGAGCGCGAACGGTTCAGGACCCTTGCGTTTCTACACCGACGCCCGAAAACGATGGTCCGTTCGATTCGCGATCGAAGCCTCTCGAGCGATGGTCTCTCTAGCGGTGGTCCGGCGAGAATCGATCGAAGAACCGCGCGCGCGCGCGCGCGCTCGCTCGCCGATATCGAGGCGGGCCCGGCTAACGAATTCTTCGAAGCGAGGAAAAAGCAATATCCAGAAGAGCGGGTATGCGCGCGAACACGCTCGCGTATGCGTGCCGATACGCCGTCGTACGTGCATGCATATCCATAAGTGCGTGCCGACGCGACGCGAGCGAAGAGGGACGAGTGGGGCGAGCGTTCGTATGCATCGTGCACGATCAGGGGCCCTGTGGCGTATTCAAAGCGCGCACCGTCGCTCCATCTCGAGGAATGCGGCAATCGATTATCACGGTCCTGCATATCGATACTACCGTTGGACACAGAGCCGCGCGCAGAACCGCGTCGAGCCAGTGACAGGGCAGAGGAACGTGCAGAGAGAATCGGTGTCTCGCGCGCGCGATCGCCTCCCCTCACGCACACTCGCGAACGAGCTATCCGTTCGGCCTGGCCGCACGCACACGCGCCCGCGACTAATGACATCGGCTCCTCTATAATACTCGTGCCTCGAATATCATCGGCCCGATATTGCCACCACCAGAGATTAATGTTTCGTCCTGGACCGCGTCCCCCGTCACCCTTCCGATCCTCCGCTCTTTACCGCGCCTCTTCGTATCTTCGTTTCACGCTTCTTTAACGACTCCGCGTTACGCCTCGGTTACAGTGGACCGTGGACGCGATTTCGCGCGAACTCTGAGCATCGCGCGAAAAATGGTCGTTTGTATACCTATAGTAGGGTAAGCAAGCCAGTAGATAGATGGTTTAGCTGATTTCGACGTTTATATTAAGGTTTTGCTTAAAAATATTTGTTTTATAAGCAAAATTCAAATCTTTTGCACGCAAGGGTGTGAAAATTTTAAGAAAAAAGTAGTTGTATGCAATAAAATTAATTTATTCAAGCGTAAAACGATGAAAATTCTGTTCATAGTAGATGGACGGTATTATGAAATATTTTGTAGCATATGAAAAACACTTTTATTAAAAATGTTCGATTTCTAACGCAGCAAACAATTTCTCTATAAAATGAAGAAACTATAATATAAATTAACAATCTAATTTTTTCATAATCATTATTTATTCATTGACGGGAATAATCCTTTAGTGTACACAGTAAATTTTAATACGAAGTGAATATTCTAACCATGACCAACCGAGGGGGCTACATTAAGTCTGTGCGATTTAAGCAGTTTGTGTAAAGCATCGAGTGAGATATTAAATAAATCAACATCATTTATGTGGGAGTTGGCTTCGTTCATAGCTCTGTTAATTGGATCGACAGAGGTAGATCTACATGTAGGTAATATACAATGGAATAGTTTGCTATGTCTGAAGTGCCTTTGCGGTGCATAAAGATTTATAAGTTCAGCAAGTTCTGGGCAGTTGACACGATCATTAAGTAATCCTGAACAAAAAAACTTAAGTCAGCAATAATCATACGGTCAGAGAGCGTCTGCAAATGCATTACCTCAAGTATGTCATCATAATCATGGTTAGTGATGTCCATAAGATTACCAAGGAGTCTGGCTGCAAATCTCAGAAACTTATGTTGGACTTTCTCCATTAAATAAGCATATTTTTTTTGTGAATAGGATTCCAAATTACAGAAGCACATTCAATATGAGGTCTAACTAGAGAAGTATAGAACAGAGTGAGCGTATCCTTATTTTTGAAATGCTTGGCAGATATAGTTGCGAATCCCAAGGTCGCAAGAGCTTTATTGACAGACTTAGTATAGTAAGGTCTGAAATCTAAGCATGGTGAAAAAGAAACACCTAGATCTTTTATTTCGAATACTTCTTTAAGTATAGCATATTGCAATTTATAAGGATGGATTAGTTGATTCTTTGAGCAAGAAGCTCAAATTACCACACACTTCAATACATTAAACCTCATGTCATTATTCTTACACCGTTGCTCGAATCTCAAACGATTAGAATTTAATTTTCGTGTGTCTTCTATATTCCGGATTCTCCTAAAAATTTTAAGATCATCCGCATACAGGAGGAAGTCTGAATTTATAAAAATATACTGCAGATCATTGATAAAAATATTGAATAACAAGGATCCCAGGTGCGACCCTTGTGGAACACCTGAGGATACCTTTACGGGAGAAGATTGCTTATCATTAATCATTACTATTTGAGAACGACCGGTAAGATAACTCTCAATCCAGGTTAACAGAGAACCATGCGATCCCCAGTTAGACAATTTACGCAGAAGAATACCGTGACTGACAGTATCAAATGCCTTTTGAAAATCGCCTTTTATACATAATACACCCTAGATATTTTGCGTGTGATTTCGCGATTTGTCGCACGATGCTCATTTTCGCGCAAAATCGCGTCTACTGCATCAACGCGAATTTTCCGCAGCGGCAGCGAATGTTAAAATACGTACATGCGAATAAAAAACTCATACATGTAAACATACACACATACGTATGATATTAACATACACACATACGTATGATATTAACATAGACACATACGTATGATATTAACATACACACATACGTATGATATTAACATACACACCGCGTGTGTGGGGAACATAACTGCGTCTATCCGATTCGTATGATCACGGATTTGTTTGGAACGCGGAATCGCGCGAACAACACGAGTATCCATTTTATCGAACTGCTAACGAGTCTCCCGATCTCACCCCAACGAGCGACGCAGCAAGAAAAAGTTATCCTCCCTCGCGTCTGTCGTCGGGCCGATAAACGTCAAAGCGTCTTCCCCCAGACGCCGCACCGCGCCGCGCTCTAGAAGCTTGGAGACGCCTGAAGTTTCGGTGCGGACGAGCGGGTGGCTCGTCCGCCGCGAGCGGCTTCGACGATAATGGCGGCTATTAACGAGCCGTAGCGGCCGCGAAGGCACCTGAGCCCAAAATATCACCGCGATTAATGCAATTACAGCTTACAAGTCCCTTCGGCTCTAAGACCTCCGCTATTACTAATTCAATGTGCGCGTGGATCTGTTCCCGTCGCTCCGCTCTCCGCTTTCGGCCCCCTTTGCGGGCGTTCTCGCCGTGGCGACGCCTAGTCGACGGTCTCGCTTCGCAAGAACCACGAGACTCGAAGGTTGAGGGCTCGCTGGCACTCGTCGTCGAGTAGGTAGCGCGTAACCGGTCCTTTCGGAGCGGTAGTTGCGCGCGGAAAGCTTGCGAGGGTGGATGAAGAGGTAGGTTCGAACGGATTACGGCATTTTCGTGGCCCCTCGTGCCGGTAGCGGTGTTTGGCGGTTGCGGTTAACGTAATTACGCCGAAGGACCTGCCGCGGCAGCCGCGCGGCCCCTTGCGCGAAACCGCCAACGTCTTACCTCGACGTCTTGGCCTCCGGCTTCGACCTTCTCCGCCTCGACGTTTTCAACCCCTCGCCGCGTCTGAAACGCGCGCACCGAAATGCCCGAGCTACCGTTTGCTAATCGTCGGATCGGCACCGCAACGCGTCCCGCCCTCCCGTCTTTCTTCGATCAAACTCCGAATGGATTCTCGAGATTAAACGTCGCGCCCCGGGATCTACCTCGTCATCGGCGAATTGCCTTTTCGCGTTCGCGCGCGCGCGCACGCGACTGTTAACGCGTTTCGATAACAATTTCTCATGCGCGGATCTCCGTGTAAGCGATCAACGTTCGACCAATTACCGGTGAGCTGCATCGCGATCGTCATCGTCATCGATGCTGTCCCGACCGATGCACCGGTACGTGCCATCAGGCTCTATTAGCGAGACGATCGGGACAATCGGTTCAATGATTACAGCCGAAACATAATCGTTAACGCGTACGACCCATTAATGACTATGGACCATTCTCGATGCCAAATTGGTGGCGGCGAATGGGTGTCGAACGGATCGTCGCCGCGCTCCATCTACGGTGCGTGTAACCGCGTAAACGCGTAAACGCGTGAGCGCGAATGCTTGACGCGGTCGATGATGAACGTATTTGCGCATCCCGTTGATCCCCGTTACGACAAATCAAAACGTAAACGCGAACGCGTCCCTCCCGCTCGCAATCCAATTCGCCTCGCGGCCTCGATACTCGGCTCCCCTCTTTCGGCTCGCTTCGCGGCGAACCCGATCTCGCGTCCTCTCGCCGCGAGAGCAGAAAGGGGTGCGCGCGCGTCTTTCTCTTTCTCTCGAAATCGGCTCGTTCCTCCATAATTTATGAGATTCTCCGTCTGTCCGTGAGGCCTTTCCTCGCGACGTTATAATTAGAAATATGCTTACGGCCGTAATTCCGAGCGGAACGGATCCGACGGGGGTGGCTCGAAAGGAGGGTGAGCGCGTTTACTGCCAATAAGGGACGCATGCATAATAGAAAGCCGTAGATGGTAGTCGACCGACCGACAGAAGGACTTACACGGGAATGCTACTTTACGAGTCCTCGTATTATGAGGGTTGCGGATTCGACGTCTTTCATACGCGTGGCCCGGTCCGCATCGCGTTACGATTGCGAATCCACGTTCCGTCTCCCTTCTTTCATATCCGCAGAAAAGAAGAAATTACATCCTCGTCGACGGCTCACGAGACATTTACGACAGCAATTTCCGGCGAACGCAATCGCCGAGAGTCCCATCGACGGGACGCGCGATGCCCGCAACGGGAACCGCAAGAGCGCGCGTCGTTTTTGGACGACGACGTCGACGTCGACGCCGACGAAATTTCGATCGGCGCGATTCTCCGACATCGACGTCACGCTAATTCATCGTGGCACGGTGGAACGACAAGAGATTCGCGGAGGGAGAGCGAGTGAAGCCGCGACCGCGAGGGGGTGAGAAAGGGAGAGCGGAGACAAACTCTCTGGATGGCGGGTTTGGTCGAGTACGAGCGGTGGGGTGACGCGTAATAACGGGTTACTAGTTACGGATGGACATTTATTTATTTACGCCTTCCAGCACCGGTAATTTCGCATAATTCGAGGTTTCGTTTGCGATCAGGTGAAATTAGTTTCGAACGCGGCACGCTTAATGCCGGCAATTCCACAAAAAAATTCTGATACTCGAGGGACTGGAGCGGCCTTGAGCAAAACGCGGACGACGGTGACGCGGGTTTAACCTGTTCCGTGGGAAAAAGCTGGCTAACTGGTCGCGAAAAATGATAACCGCGTTCGCGGTGTTCGAACTGTGTCGACGAACTTCCATAAGCAGGTTAAGGAGGAGACACGGGGCTCGATCGCGAAAATAGACGAGATTCCGGGCCGATTGAAAAGCGTGTAGGGGCGCGAGTCGTGACGAACAAAGCGACTCGCGTTCCATCCCGTGGCGCTCGCGCGGACCGCCCAGAATTTTCGAAAGCGTTTCCCGTCGCGGAACCGAGACGATTTCAGCGTGTGCGACCGCACAGGGGAGAAGGACAGCTACGTGTGCACACACGCGCGCCCCAGTAATTCGCGCAATTTCATCTAAATTCCGCAACAACGAAATTTCTCGCGTCGTCGTCTTCTCTTCGCGCGCAGTCGCTCGTTCGCACAGAGGTCAGAGGCTCGCGCAAGCTCGCGCACACTCGCGCACACTAACACAAGTTTCCTGCACGGAAGAGAGCGAGCTTCCATAATGGTATTTCTTACGCTCTTTGTTTATCACGTACTGGCTGCGAGCACACGCGAGCGCTCGCTCGCTCTCGACGTTATTATGAAATACGATTAGGTCGGTACACCTCCGGTACTCTCTTCCATTTCTCGCCTGTTCCCTCTTCCCTCTTTCGCCTCGACGAGCCTTCGGCTATTTCAAATATTCCAACGTTCGGAAGATGCCGATGCTCGAAATACCGTGTCGTGCATACATACCGCTACCCTGGAACTCCGACCCGCGTCTCCGATTCGTCGCGATCTTTTCCGAGTCCCAGCTATTCCGGAAACCAAACTTTCATCCCTGCTCGCAGACTTTGCGAATCGTCGAGCAAACGCATCGAAGCAACTTTACCCAGAAATTGTTCCACGCGCGTAGCTCCCAGTCTAACGCTTCTTCTCTCCGTCTGGCAATAAATCGTGGGACGGCGCGAGGCGGCTGACAGAGGATCGCGCGTCTCTATTTCACCCTCGTCGCTAGAGTGTGAGTGTAACAAAGTGAGCGGTCGCGTACGCGAAAGAAAAGCCGGAACCGTTGTCTATTTCCCGACGGAGGAGCCAATTTCATTTCTTCCTCTCGCGAAATACGTTTTCCCCGAGAATATTGCGCCCGACGCGTCGGCGCGGCGAAAGATTTTCGTCGTGTTCGAAAGAAAGTCGAAACGAGGAACGATCGTTTACAGACGACAGCGAGCAGGCAATGGCAGGGACGAGTCTATTTTTACGTAAGGGGGTTGGCACCCATTGCGCCGCGTATCGGCGCGTACAGCGCGTAAACGCAGCTTGGGGACCATCAGCGCATTAACAATTACATTACGGAAGCTCACTGTTACGCGCGAGCGAATTCATACCCGTGCCTTCGGGGCTCTGCGGCAGTCTGTGGGGTGAAAACAGCGGCCGAGGGAAAAAAAATACGCCCCGGGAACGGAAGATCCTGCAGCTAGGGAATTGTCGAGATCCGAAAGAGCGACAACGAAAAGGCCCAATGATTTTGGACGTCGAGGGAATCGGTGTTGGGCAACGTTGTTCGCGGTGGGCGGAGCGAGAATTTTCTCGTCGAACGTAGAGGAAATCGCAGCGGGGTCGCGGTTTCCTCCGACCCTCTGATCGGGCTTTGTTCTCGCGCGTCGAAAGGGACGAAGAAGGAGCGCGCGCTGACCCTCGTCAGCTACTACCCTTTGGTTTCGCGTCCTAACAGTAGCCGTGATTTAATTTTTTTCTCGCTGTCTGAGAGAGAGAGAGAGAGTGGGAACACGCGAGACAACGAAAGAGAAGGGACAGTGTCATATTCACGACACGAGGTCCGGTAGGTGGGTGGCAAAGCGAGAGAGACGCGGCTCTCTCGACCGGTCGAGGGCCACCGAGAGAGCGAAATCAACCCCCGTTCGTACCCTCCGCTGACCGGGGGAGCCAGAGAAATCGAGAGAGGGACAAAGGGAGGAGCGGAGGAGGAGAGAGAGAAAGGGGGCGAGGACGAGTAGTCCCGGCGAGACTTAATTAAACAGCGGGCAAAGCCAGGTTAGTTCACAAAGTGACCGCGGCACCTACCCCCTTCTAGCCACCAGCATCGGCTCTTCGCCGATATAGCTTGCCTTCTGGGATATACTAGCCGCGTATCGGCTTCCAACGCCGTGCACCGACCGCCACCCTTGCTTCGCACTTCACCGATCGAACCTGGGTTTATCGCGCGCGCCCGCCTTCCCCCAAGATTTTCCCTCTTTTTCACCTGGATACGATATTCTTGGCCGCCTCGCTTCGCCTCCGTCCCGCCTCGCTTCGGTTAATCGACACGCCGGGTCTCGATCTCGCGAAGAGGTTGTCGTCGAGTCGACGACAAAGCGGACCGAAGCGAGGGTAAAAAGTCGGGGCGCCGCCGCCGTGGACAAAATTGAAGCCACGGTGTCGGCAGACGCGTACAACCGAAAGACCAAAAGGGACTGATCGGTGGCGACACCTTTGTCGTGGCCGGCTGGCTGGCTCGACGGCTGATTGGCTGCCACGAGGCCACCCCCGCGAGGGGAAAGAAGAGTTTATTTTCGCGGGTCGACGCGACAGGGTAGCCTAGTCGTCCACCGAGTAGGTTCTTTTTATCTCAAAGCCGTATCCCTTTTGCGCCTCTTCTCTATTCCTCAATTTCCAATGAGTCGGAATACGACATAAAACGCTAAACTGTCACAAAGGGGGTAAGCCGGCTGCCGAGCGGCCGAACCCTTTGCCCGATCTGCACTCTCTCTCTTCTTCCTCTTTCTCTCTCTCATCGCAACGGACGATCGAGGCGCTGCCGCTCAGAAACTTTCATCGTCATCGCTTCTTCTATTTCTATTCTTTGCCGCGGCGCGGCGCATTAGATACACGACTTTTTATTCCGTTTCGAAATCGGTTTCACGCACGAGAATAAAGAGCAAGAGTTAATCGCGCCGAATGCTCACGCGTTTCCGCCGCGTTTCCTAATATTTCTGCACTGCGATTTACTTGGTTCCGCGAGGTTCGTTGAGTCCGGAACGGTCGCGCAAAGGATTTGCGAGTGCGAAGGAAGACGGGAGGCTGGCGATCGTCTAGCAGCGGGACGACGACGGGTGCCGATGGTTAGACGGAGACAAGGACGGACGACGCGTTGCATCCCCGTTCGCCACCCCTCTGCTCGAGCAGTTACACAATACGCCGTGCCGGCGGTGCCGGAGGGTTCCAGAGATCGGTGTGTGTAAACGTTCACTTCAAAGCGAATCGAAGCTATCGTTACGCACGGGAGCACCGACGTCATCGTTGTCCGTAACCGTTGTTGTTGTCGTCGTGGCGAGGCTCTTTTGAGAATTAGCTTTTCCACTCGTTCGAGGATAACGCCTCGACGCATCGGAATCGCGGTTGGGTTATCGATTATCGAAGAAATTGCGCGACATCTTTGATTCCTCCTTTAAAAATGGATCACGGCTGCTTTGAAATTATTATCGCGTACGCTTGTTGGTCGGACAATTTTATTCTTACCCCTTTCGATCCCTTTGCGTAACGCTTCTTCGCTCGTACGAACGATTGGAAACGCTCGACGATAAAAGCGCCAATTACGGGGAGGGAGGTTTTCCCAACGGAGGTCTTTGAAACCGGCCAATACGCGACAGCTGCCATCGGCGCGCTGTCATCGACGAAATGATTTCTCCGCCACGGGAGATAACGGCGCGTCGCGACGCGACGAGAGCTCGCAAATAGCTGCGAAAACTCGGGGATAGCGTGACGATCCGACGCGACGCGGTCGAGTTGGGGTTGGAAACGCGGCAAAGTCCCTCGGGTCCCAATTACACCGACACCCGATCCCGGCATTACGGGCCGACTAATTCGAGGGGCGAGGAGCGTCGCGTATAAATCTCGCCCGGTTGATTGTACAGTTTCAATTCCGTTTGTCGCGATGCTCGTCGTCGGAGGAATCTGGCTGCCGTCGAAAAGCGGCGTCGAATTTCCGGCCGGTTTTTTCTTTCGTCCCTCGACTAAGCTTTTAAAGTTTTGCGCGCGACGAGCGACGGGAAAGCCTCACAGGTGTCAAAGGTCTCGCGAGTCGAAAGAAAACGAAAGACCCGACGGATGGAGAAGGGTTGGACGCTAAAGGGGTGTTTCTCTGTTGCGACAAAAGGTTCGGCTAATTACAGGGAGGCCGCAAGTTCCCGGCAAAGCGACAGCAAGAGGCAGCTGTCGGTTCCCAAGGCGATTCGCGCGCGGTCCAGAGGTTTACAGAGCGGCGAGAGGTTTTTGCTCGAGAAAACGCCGTCGTCTAAGCGGTCGACGCGAGAGATGTCAGCCAGAGTTTCCGGCCGCGGATCGAATCCAGAACTGAGCCGGTTGTCTCACCGGTCTATTTGTTATCTTAGCGCAGCTCGGTTGCGTCGTTTGACGGCGTCGCCTATCCTCCGCGATGACGACATTATGATCGCGCTACGAAAAACACGATTAACAACTTTCCATGTTCTGGTAACATAAACGCGAAGATAAACGTGGGAAGCGTGGTTCTTTCAGTCAGCGCTGCTTTAATGAAAACAAAGTGGCGCGCGGCTTTTTGCTTTTCTCCATAAAGAGCGAAACGATTCGTCGACGAGATTTCTCTAGAATCTGATAAATTCGTCCCTTGGTCTATCGGTCCCTGGCAAAGGTCATCCGATTGTTCCTCGCAACGCGCGTTCCATTAGAAATCCCTCGTCGCGCGACGACGAGAAACGAGCATCGACTCCTTGCAACCCCTGCTAAGATAATACGGCCTCCCTCTGTCCGCGGGGGGTCGGAGATTTCAACCTTTACCGAAATGCCAAGCAGGGCTTTAAACGGGCTAATAACACCGTGCTCGCGCCCCTTTCTATCCTCCGATTCCCTTGCTCTTCCAGCACAAATTGCCTCCGCGGCTACGTTCGATGCGACGAGCCAACTATAATATCGATAATGCCGCGCTGAACCTCGTAAAGCGACGAATTTGTAGCGCGAGCGAAAAATGGCTCAGCTACTTATCGATAACGATCCTTCGAGCGCGATCGCCGTTCGGTACGCTCCTCCAGTTTCTGTCGACACGGTTCACCGTGTTTTCTGGCAAAGAATTGTAACGCGACGACGAGAAAAGATGGGAAGGTGTAGCTCGCTATAGTTTGCCTCGTGCCTTTTTATTTAGGCACAGAGTCATTAGCCGAATGAAAGAAGGTGGTCTTAGCGAGCGGTTGCGTCAATATTCCCCGGATGATCGATCATCCAGCCGGAACCGCAGGAGGCCTCGCGCAAATTAGTTATCGTCTTACGTTCCTGCCGCCTTCGTGAATCCTCGGAAACGTATTCTCGCGCTCCTCGATCGTCCGACGCGCCGCCGACGAATCGACCCGTGAAAGCCGCCGAATTCTCCGACAACATCGATCACGCGGATGAAGTCGAAGAATAGCGGCGTGGCGTCGCGGCGGCGCGGCGGGGTAAGTTAAAGTTTCCCGCGGAAAGATAAAGGTTTCTATAGTCGGTGGGGTGGCAGACTATTTCCTATATTTGCGATATCATAGAGCCGGCTTGACATTATGGGTGACGAGGAAGTGGGCGGAGGGCGAAGACGAGCCGAGCGGAGGGATAGATGGGCTATTCCGTGAGACCGGCTGTCATATTCATGTATTGACACTGAGCTGGTTGACTAATGGACTGCTGTTGTCACAAGCTCGTGTTACCGCGAGGGCCCGGCCCTGGCAACTCGTTTTTCCTGCGAATCGACCGAAACGCGTCCACGGCCGGCGACTTCCCTGCACCGCACACGGAAACCAGAAAAAAAATCCGCCGACCCTCGCCTCGGCGAGAGAGAACGCGCGCATCGACGCCGCCACCGCCGCCACCACCCTGGATAGCGACTTTTTTCATTCCGCGTTGCAATATACCAACGATCGCTCGCTAGCTGCCTGGCTGGCTGCTGGCTGGCTGGCGAAGCACGCGGATATTCCCGTCGGTCTTCTCCACTTTTACATATTTATCGGTGCTCGCATTGTGCTCGCGTCAGCCGAGACGCCGACATCTTTTGCCGGGAAAATCCGTGATATTGAATTTGCCCTCCCCTCGGCTCGCTTTCGCTCTTCTCTTCTCTTCTCTCTTTCACCGCCCGTCGCGTCGCGCCGCGCCGCGAATCGATTCCTAGTCGCATCGTCGGTGACTCGGTGGTCGCAGTAATTTAACGATCTTACCTTTCCGAGGCGTTTTCAAGTCGCGAACCCTTCGATGAATCATAACCCGAGCGACGAATCTCCGGACAAAGATCTCGCGATCCAAACTCACAATGGAGAAATCGCGTCTCTCGATCGCTTTTTTCTTCGTCTGCCGGCCGAAAAAAAAAAACCGAACGCGATTGGACAAAGGGCAGTGGGTGTTTCAGGAACGAGTAGGTGGTCGACGAGAATGGTCGACGAAGCGGGTAAGCAGCCGGTGAACGCGAAGCGACTATTCTATTACGAACTGACATTCGATACGAACTTGGATGAGCGATCACGGCTTTTGCCGCGGTCCTTCCTCGATTCCTTATTTCCCCTTTCCGCTCGCAAACCCTTCCATTAAATCGCGAAACATCTTGGGACTAAATCTGCGGGGACGGCTGGCCGCGAACAAGAGACGGTTCGGCCAGAGGCAGGACTCGCAGAGTGGAATAATAGGATACGCGAGGTCCTACGAGCGAGCTCGAGACTTTATAGCGACGCGTTTCTCCTTGACTCCTTGATTTATCGTCGAGTTAACCGACTCGTGATCCATGGACTCTCGGTGCTTTGCTTTGTCGCGGATTCTGCGTCGCGAATCTAAACGTGACGCGTCTCTCGTGTACGCATAAAATCAATTTTTCAAAGACAGTAAAAACTATCCGCCCCCGCGAAGACAGGCGTCCGTAAACCGTGGTCGCGAAATTTCGTTCCGAAAAAAAGAAAGAATCAGAATCGGATACTCACCTCGAACCTTCTGTTCGTCCTGGAGTTGTCGCTCAAGACTGTCCTTAACTTCCCTCTCCCGAAGAACGTCCATCTTCAGCTCGGCTGTAAGCAGAAGGAGACGTTTATTTATTTATCAAACGGTTACTCAGAACCTTTAATGTATAATGCAAATATAACAAATATATGGATAGGAAATATAAGAACACTGAAACATTAAGTTTTTGATGTTAAAAGCTGGTTAATATGCCGCCTGAACAAGCTGAGTGAGCTGAAAAGGTCTGTAACATCGGAGTACTGATAGACTGCGGATGTTTATGCATTTTTGGCAATTTTCATTATGCGAAAACCTGTAAGAATGTGCATAAGTGCCAGCCTTGCCACAGTATTTTCAATAGAAAAATCGAAACATGCCAAAAAAATGCAAGTAAAGAGAAAATATGTTTTGCTTCAAACTGATTTATCAATGAAGTGGTAGTATCACTGTTGGTAGCGTCAGATGAATTATTTGGTAAAATGCCGAGATTTTTAACATCTCATAGAAAACATTGATCTCTCAGATCTAAAATCTGTAAAATCGGGATGTCCCGTAAAAATCGGGACGTCTGGCAACGCTGATAAGTGCAAAAACATATGAAATATCAAAAGTACAGTACATTTTCTAATGTTTAGAAGATATGAAGTATTTTTATTTAAGATTCAGTTCTTTTTCTGTGACTGTAAAAATTTGAATTTGCATAAACATCCGATGATGACGATAATGCAGTTAATAGAATTGAAGTGACTAAAGAGTGTGCTGTGTGATTCTTACTAGAGAAGAGGACCTTGTTCCTCGAACCTCGAACACCAGTGCGTTATTAACTCCGAGGATCTGAGCGAAACGATACGATGGAGGTTCGTACGGTCGAGTGGATTCGTAATTAAATCCATCGGACGATGGACCGAGCAGAACTCGCATAGTTACCTCTAATACAATTAGGTAGAGACACGGATACTCGCAGCTCGTCTCCGAGACGCTCGTCCCTCCGTCTTCGCGGAGTTCTGTCCCTCGAGGGACACGGTACGCCGAATTAGCCGTTTCGAATCTCGGCAACGGGGGCGAGGGGACGGTTTCGAGCAAACCCGGAGAAATTTCTACCTCGGGGAATTTTTCGAATCTGTTTAAAGGTTCACGGAGATCGGGAGTCGAAAGAAACGCGTCGAACTCGATTATCGACGTCTCGAGACCGAAGTTGATCGCGTTCGTCGACTGGGAAAGCTCGAGGGTGGATTGGAAAAGAGTCGCGGTCGCCTTTCCGTCGGTCTAAAGTCTAAATCAAGCAGGCTAATTCGGTTTAACGGAAGAAAAGAAAGCGGGGAAGGGAAACGAGCGAATCACCCTCTTTCTGGTCGCCTGCCTCTCGAATTACATCGACGGCCAATGAGCCGAGTAGCTCGTAACGCGTTTCGCGGCTCGTCGGCCGATCAGCCGCCAATTTGTGGACACTTCGCAGAGCGACGTTTTCGTCGTCGCGTTCCTCGAGGGCGATAAAATTCGGCGACGATGTCCGGGGGAAAAGAGCGACGGAAAGGAACAGTCGGAACGTTCGGAAGCAGTTTGGAAAGCCGGGCGATACGGTGGAAAGTTGTCGGGGCGCAGAGCGTTGAGCCGCGCGGAGAATCAAGCTGGTAGATTAGGTAGGGCCGCGTCTCAGCAGTCTGCCGGCAATTTGAGAGCGTTTGCGAGGTCCATTAACGGCGGTAACTCTTCACGACCGGCCGCCACGAAGATTCAATTTGAATGCTAACCAGAATAGGAAGTTCGCACCGGAGCCCCGCGTATACGTTACCGCTGCCCCTTCCTGCTCCGTGCTCCACATCCCTCCCGTCCACCCTGTTATTGCCAATTTCGCCGCGTTTCTGCAGCCCACTTTGCGATCGTTTAGATTATCATCTCTCCCGGGTTTCTCTTTCTCTCGTCTCGATGTTAGGGCTCCGACCGGTCCCCCGTCTCCGCCTCTTCTACCCCCGTCTCTACCTTCCTCCCCTAGTACCTAACGTTTTCGGAGATAATTGAACTTTATTAGAGATCGTCGTCGACGCAACGTCAGCCCATGCCGCGCAGTCGATTCGAATCGACTCTGCTTCACGATTATCTCGGAGCTGCGGATGAGACTCGCGATCCGCGTAGAAAGGGTCGACGCGGCGGGGGGCCCGAGCTTATTGAAATTCGGCCACGACCTCGTGAACGTTCAAATTTCAGGAATTAATGTCAGCCCGCTGTGCGAAAGAGCTCGGCGGTTGGCTCGTAAGGAAACGACGCGCTCCCCTTCCGTTTCAGAGGGCTGCGCCACCGCGCGGCGTCGTTTCGTCGTTTCTGCGTCAATTAGACGTTCCCTAATCGCGAGCCGTTCCATAAACCGTGAATTACGCTCGTCTCGTTATTCGCACGATCGAGTGGCCCGTAGTTTCTGTTCTGCGATGGAGTCGCGAGAAGCGCGAAGCTACCTTCCCGCGAAGGGACGGCCAAGTCGAAGGGCGAGCGGATTATCGCGTGGTGGTATCGTCGAGGTTGGCTAGTAGGATCATCGCCGATAATAATATTCACGGTGGCTCGAGCAGTTTGGACGCCGGCAACAATAACGGTGCAACGGAACGTGCATGCCACTGTTACCGGAGCGATTCACGGTTATTGATTAGCGTATGGTGGCAGGAAGACGGAAGGCGACGGTGGAGGCGGTTGCGGTGTAGCGTTCGCATCCCCCGGGGCTTGTACGACGACGCGTACGCGTGTATAGTTCCTGCGCGGCGCTAAGATATTCGCAGGCCCTCCGGGCCACCCTCAGAAACAACAATGTCAACTTACCCGTGCGCCCGACCCCGCAATCGTTTGAATAGTATAATGTAGCTTTCGTGTCGTGCCCCGCTGCTCTCCGCGCGACCATCGATGTCAACCTCTCTTTTTCCGATCATATTGTCAAAATTACTGGGTTTCATATGTGCCTATAATTATGAAAGTGGTCTAAGTCAAAATTTAAAAAAAAATGAGTTTATCAGTTATTTCACACCACATTATTTTAAACTAAATTTATTCAATGTAATTTTTAATTTTTTTCAATATGACTTAGACCACTTTCATAATTATGGGCACATATATAGAGCAGCCAGGTATTTTAAGAGTCTTGGTACATTACGGACATTATATTGTTCCCTAGTTCGTCCTCACTTGGAATACTGTTCCGTGATATGGTCACCATATCACAGGGTTCATTGCGTAAAAATTGAAGGTATTCAACACAAATTTTTGCGCTTGGCTGCCCGTTTTTCGGGTTGTTCCATGTCGTATGTTGTTCATAGTTACATTTCTATCACGCTTAAGGTTAATCTTACGTCACTCGAGTGTCGTCGTCTTAGGTCTGATTTATTGTTTGCGCACAAAGTAATTAATGGTACTATTGACTGTCCGTATATTTTATCTCGTTTTAACTTATACATACCTCGATCAGGCTTAAGACTACGCCCACTTCTCATGCAAGAGACTCATCGCACACTTTATGGTCAATACAACGGTATCAACCGTATTATCATGCATGTTAATAATTTCTGCGCTAAGTTTGATTTCTTCTCTTCATTTTCTGTTTTTAAACCTAGTGTAACGCGTAACTTAAGTACTGTTTGAGTATACTCGTTTTATAAGTTTGTTTATAATTCATAGTA
Organism: Perdita meconis; assembly: GCA_030770465.2. Taxonomy (NCBI): domain Eukaryota; kingdom Metazoa; phylum Arthropoda; class Insecta; order Hymenoptera; family Andrenidae; genus Perdita; species Perdita meconis. The sequence goes on from JASKOS020000007.1 coordinate 8,943,726, forward strand.
TATTATTGTACACTAGAGGGCTTTTATGCCCGTAAACACAATAATAAATAATAAATAATAATCAAATAATAATCAAATAATAATAATAATAATAATAATCAATGTACCATCTAGGAACTTGCGACACCCAGAACTGCTTCATATCGAATACCACCGTACGTCCTACGCTTACTTTAATTGTTACAATCGTATGTTTATTCACTCAAACATGTCACATGTACATTCAGACCTTCTGCTACTCTCATCGCATGCGCTTAAATCTGCACTAAGCAATTTTTTTTAACGTAATTTCTAATTCTACTTATAATTTACTTGTAATTTTTTTTCTCTTCTTTCTTTTTTTTTTATTGTATTCTTTTCTAGCTCGTACTTTTTGTACCTTTATTCTTTTTTGTGCTAATGGGTTCTTTTCCCGTAAATTAATAATAAATAAATAAATAAATAATAACCTTTGCGCGCGCGTTTCTTCGCTCATTCGCGAATTCGCGCTTCGCCGGATCGAAACGGAGCAACGCATCTCCGCGCGCAACATTGTTCCGCTAATTTAAAACCACTGGGATCGCGCTCGTCTCCGGTATTTTCTTATTCGCGCTTCCGCGAAGAGAAAGCCGCGCGACATCCTGCGCTCTCCGCGAGCTCATTTTTTTTGTCCTCTCTCCTTAGTCTCCTCCGTATCGTGCACTCGGATTTCCTTCGCGCACGAATTTCATAAATCTCCCCGACCGGATCCCGATTAATCCCGCGCGTCGCGTTATTTGCCCACGGAAGGGTTTCCTCCGGGCCGGAGGGGAGGGCCTCTGGCCGAAACGACGATATTATTGTTTCCACCCTTGCATATTATAAACGCGTAACGATCGCTCGCGCGCCGGTAAGTTTGTCCTCTCCTGCGGGCATGCTTCTCCGCGCGGAACTTGAATTGTCTGCGATCCAATCGAGCAACGAGACGATCTCGAGACCGCAGCTGCGTCGGTGACAACGCGGACGCGTCGGAAAGCAGTCACCGCGTCGCGTCGCATCGGACGAAGAAGTCTCGATCGCTTCGTCGTCGCCGTCGCCGTGATTCGATGTTGCGCGACTTGGACGAACGCGAAGTCGACGCGAGGGCAATAGTTATCCGGGACGGATTATGATCCTTGGCTAAGGGCTACAAGGGTTTCCCTCCTACAGGATTTAAGACGGACTTAGGCCTTGTTCCGGTCGCTGACCACTTTGCCTCCCATTAACCATTAACGGATCTAACGAAAATAGGATTAGATCGTAGCTAGTCAGCCTCGCGGTACACTCACTAAAACTACTGTCGTTTGCGGCAGGCATCGGGTTTCTTCCACGGATTATCCGTGAAGAACTCCCATCCCTTCGTCTTCGTGCGCGATCACTCGAGCGTCGTCGACTCTCCGAAATCTTTCGCTTTTTTCACTTTTTGTCTAACGTTTCGTCGATTTCGACGAGTCAACTTGTTCTCGACGCACACGTTGCTCCACTGGGAGGCAAAATCTTAGTGTACCACAGAAAAATCTTCGAAATAACGCTATGTTTGTTTATAGACTGCCGTCATTCAAATGTAGCATTAAAACAAGCTGTTTTATATCTGGGTAGTGTAGATTTGTTCTCTAACTCGTTGAATCTATTTTGTACAGCGATTAAATCTTGTCCGTTTTCTAAGAATTAATTTGTAATATAATATGGCTCGTCTCTATTTTGGATGCTTAATATTATGTATACTAAAGGGTTTATCCCGTTAATAAATAAATAAATAAATAAATAAATAAATAAATAAATAAATAAATAAAATAAGTGCTCTCGTCCGTGGAACGATTGCAACGTGGAATCGACTATATGCGTAAATCGCTGCTCCTATCTTTATGTTGCAAGCTGCATACATGCGTGTGTATTTGTTCGAACACTCTAAGAATTTCAGGATTGGGCTATAGTCTAGAGTCTCGGAGAGTTCCACGACGGGAACAATTGGATAAAGAACGAACGCTCGAACGCATGGAAGGAACTCGATCGTAGGTTGCGAGAGTCGATCGTAGGTGAATAGTTTCGATATCTTAGGACTGCGGAGGATCGCAGGACTCGGTGGCCGCGTTCGTCGCTCGAACTCAGCCGGAGATACGGCGGAGAGCGTTTTCGCGTTTCAAGATAATCCTTCCTTCCTTCGGGAACAGGCCCTGCGGGGATATCTTGCCGAGTTATTGCACGACCGCGCCACAACCGCGTCGAACCGCGCCGCTTAGAAACCGCCGCCGCGACGATAGCGCCGGCTTCGACTCGTCCGACATCATCCGAGCGATCTTCATTTTTTTCTCCGATCGCAAATGCCAGGATCGGCTGAATCCATGGACACCTAAATGTCGCGAAGCTATGATAAACGCTTCTGGAAACGAATTAGTTCCCGCGTAATCGCGATTCGTCGCGACGAATCGATCCCGCGCAATCGTTGAACTTTCGCGCGCGAGTAATTTCACCGCGTGCCTCGGCTTTTTACCGTGGTTCTAACGAGACCGACGCGCCGTTGGATCTTTATCGTTATTACGAGTGTCTGTCCATCTGCACGCGCGCGGGCAAACCACGAGACATTAATGGTTTGCGATCGTAAACCGTTCAGCGGCGGGATTCCTCTAGCATTTATCGAATAACCTCCGACGACCCATGTACGGCTCCTTAACGATCGATCCACCGCCTCCATCGCTCTATTCTCCTTCTCCACGCGATATCTTCCTGCGACTGATCGAGCACGTCCCGTGCAACGAGTTTCAGCGCTGTCGAACGTTCATGGCGAATCCCTGGAAATCTAGACGCGCGCTTTCGATTCATGTTTTGCGTTCTCTGTCTCTTCTGTCGTGGCGTCGCACAGTGGGCCAAACGGCCAATCTAGCTGGAAAAAAATCACAGCTATCTAATACAAGATCCGGTTTTAATTTTGATGATACCATTGTAAGGGACAGATTTCAGTCTTCAAATACATGATACTTTTGATCGCGAAAACAGGTTTTCAATATTTTTACAATTAGTTATGTTATAAATAATTAACACAATATAAAATTTGACTTATGGATATGAAGGCAGAGAGTTAACCCTTTAAAATAAGAAACACTACTTTACTTCTTGTCGTTGTTGGATTTTAAACGTTGATAATCTTTCCACTAAGCGTACAGAGCGTCGAATCTAGCTGATAAAAAATCATACTCATCAAAATTGACTTCTAATGTCAACTTGTATGGCAACATCGTAAAGAAAAGACTTTAATCTTCAAATTCCTGATTATTTGAATTAAGAACACAATTTTTTTAAGCTTTTACAATCATTTGAAGTACATATGACCAAAAATCATTCACGAACTTGAAAGTTATATAAAATAATAATCCGCAAATATTCGCAGCTAATTTTTTCAAAACTCAAAGAACAAAGCCTGAGTTACAAAATACACCAAAAATTTTGGCGGATCCGAGCGGATCCGTTGACTGTTACACTAAAAACTGATATTCGGCAAGTAAAAATTAGTAATGTTTAGACACACCGATCTTAAATGTTATTAAATTTATTCCATTTTCGTTAATACAGAATGAAAGTATGTACTTTTCTGTACAAGATCCATAAAAGGCAAAATAAGACAATATCACCGTTAATTAGAAACGGAAATATGAACCATTAGCAGATATTCTTAAATGCAATTATCATTGCAGATTTCTGTATTTTTTCTACCCTATTAAAATAGTCTTTAATCATAAATGATATTTCATTAAGGAATCTGTGAGGATCTTGGTACTTAAAAAAATTAATCATTGAATAATCAGAGATGATAGAATTTTGAATTTTTTCCAGATAGATTGGCCGATTGACCCACTGTGCGTCGCGGCGTCGACGCGCGTCCACTCGCTGAATCGTCCAATACGTCCGAAACCTAACCCAGACCTAACCGCAGCCTTATGCGAAAGCCGCGCGTATCGCGTGCACCGGAAACGGTACGAGTTGCAAAATCGGGGCTGTTTTCCGTCGGAGAGCAGCTGACCCTCTTGTGTCTCGCGTGTCACTCGAGTCCATAATTAAAAATCGCATTAATATACGCGGTATCTTCATCTTGGCGAGTTCCTTGCCGGAACACGATTTATACGCGACGAAATTCTTTCTCGTTAGGACGTTAATAACCGGCTGCCGAACGATTATCAACTTCGCGAATATCTGCCCGCCGACCGACCGACCGACCGGTGCGCTGGTCCGAGCAAACTAACAACGCCGTACGCGGCTGCTGACGAAAGTCGATTCATGGGCTCGTTTTTCGTCGGCGTAATAAGACGTCAACGAACAATCTGGCACCTACGCTGCTCCGATCCTATCGCGCCAAACGCAGCAACGGAAGTTCCCTCCTCCCTGTACGAACACGTCTCGATGATAAAGTACTACCGGTCGAAACAGAAGCGAAAAAGCAGCGACGAACCCCGAAGTAAGTTCCGATTATGTTGTCGGAGTCTTCGGGGTCGGAAAGAAACACCTGTCGGATGATTACGTTCGCAGGCAGAAGACGAGCGTGGCGAGGTTTATTTGCTCGTTCGCGCTTCTCCGTTCTAATCGTCCTGTTACGTCATGCGAGAGAAAATTAGCCGGACCGGGCCCCGGTCGCGAGGATTGTCGCGCGCATAATGCGCGCGATTATATGCATTAAGCCGCGAGGGACGTGCTTTAAGGGCCAATTATTGCGGCGCTTTTACGCTCTTGGCCGGGCTCGATGACACTTTCGAAACCGGGATTCTTTAATGTTCCGTCCTTCTACGACGTTCTCTCGCCCGATCTCTCCTCCTCCTCGTTCGGTGGAACTGAGAACGCTGAGTCGCGAAGCCGCGTGCCGCGCCGCGCAGCGATTCCACCGTCGGCGGATCGAATCGCTCGGTCCCGAGGAGTTGTAACAAAATATTCGTTCCTCACGGCAGTAAACGGCGTCGTTAACGACGCGACTCTCTTCGTCTGTCCTCTTTGCCGAGACACGAGCGGCTCTCTCGCGTGGCCGTTACCACTGCTCTTTTATTGCCGGTAAATTACACGCTTTATTCGCCCGTGCGACGACCCAAAAGCAAACTGTATAATTGAACGGTAGTTAAAACTGCGGTAGGTCAAGTTTCTTTCCACCTCAAGCTCGCTTCTGCCCTCTCTTCCTCTCTTTTCTTTCCATTCTCTCTGTCCGTCCCTCTCATTCACTGCGGTCTTTTCCCTCGTAGGAAATCGAGATCGGGATAAAATTCGGAAAACTACCCGCGACATGGAAACGTCTATCGGCGTTGCTACTGCATCGAATTAACCCACGAATTCGGACGAATGCTCTCATCGAGTCGAATAGAGTGCCCGCGGAAACAGAAGCGATTTGCGATCAGAACCGAAGGTCGCGAGAGGAAGGACCTCGGAAAGTAACAAAGTCTCGCGAGAGACAGTTAAAACGGCGGCGACGATAAAATCCGCGAAGCAACAAAGTCCCGGGATGGGACAGCAAGAGATAGGAAGGAGAGAGTCTGCGAGGAATCTTCTTCTCCTCCTCTTGCTGCCTCTACCCTTGCCCTCCTCCCAGCGTGCTTCGAGAGGCTCATAAATTTTCGGTTTATAATCGTCGTCGATGCGAGAGAGCGAAGCGCGCGAACGAGTTGTCTCGTTTCCAGCCGGGAAATCGCGAAGTCGTTGGACGAGCACGATCGTCCGTTTTGTTACTTAATTTCAAGGCGACAACGATCGGTGACGATCGAGGGTCAGGATCGATGTCCCCGCGATCGTTAAATCCGTGATTTAAATGACGCACCTCGTAGTCCACCGGTTTATCGTCGCCGTTTCGCAATTTCCTTTCGAGCCCTTCGCGACGCCGTCCTCGACACCTTTTCCCTTTGCCACCGAGTCGCGAGTCTCTTGCCTTGACGGGCAACGATTGGAGGATGAGACGCGAAAATCGAGTACTTTGTCGCGAATAGAATCGGTCGGTCTAGGAAAGGTAAAGGAAAGATAAAGGAAAGGTAATAAGTGGCACGCGTGTCAAGTGTTAGATGCTTGTTAGTTAATATCTAATCTTCCGTAAACGCCAGCGCATCGTCAGTCACTTCTCTCTAAATATGTTGCACGGCAGCTTTGGTCACCATGCACCTTTATCCCTTTTCTAGTCCCTTCCACGCTGGCCCTTCTCCGATTGCTTCCACGTCATTTTCACACGTCATATACACCCCCGCTCAAAAGTATGCGGATACTAACCATTTTTATGAAATTTGTGATATATTATGTATACTATTGTTGTTAGACGGTATTTATTGTTAAATTCTGTTACGTACATGTATGTAATATATTACTAGAACATTGTATACAACTACTTGAAAACAATAAAATTTTATTTTTTTCAATGATACTAATAATATAAAATTGGAACTGATTTTGGATTGATACGTTGGATACAGCTACTTGGAAACAATAGAATTTTATTTTTTTCGATGATACTAATAATATAAAATTGGAACTGATTTTGGATTGATACGTTGGATACAGCTACTTGGAACCAATAGAACATTACTAGAATACATTACATACATGTATGTAACAGAATTTAACAATAAATACCGTCTAACAACAACAGTATACATAATATATCACAAATTTCATAAAAATGGTTAGTGTCCACATACTTTTGAGCGGGGGTGTATATATCTCGACTCCGAAAAATTCGACGACAGATTCTTGTACGACCCGTAATGCTCGTTTTGTAAGACATCGCAATGCCAGTTGTATAAACCTCTACTTAGATTTGATTAAAAGTCCAACACAAGCTTGTCACGGCATAGCTTGCTACCGTCCATAAATATGTGAACGGTTTTTCAAATAATAAGAATAATAATAATTTATTTACGGGTGTCTAACCCTTTAGAGTACAAATTTTCTTATAAACGGTCATTCACAGACGACAATGTCTTTAGTAATCTAAATCTAAAGGAGGTGTGAGAACTAAAGAAATCCAGTAAATCACAAAATTCATTAACATGTGTAATCATACGATTAATGCAGTTATATTGGCCATAATTCGTACGATGGCTCTTGCAATAATAAGATATTATTTCTTTTGGATGACGTAGCAGTTATCTAAAAGAAGTTGTAAAATCACGAATAAATCCTACCAAATTTTACGAATCCACCCACAATAATAAAAAATATCTGAATCTCTTCTTTTCTTCAATAATTCAACCACTGCATATGCTTATAACTGTTATTACTAGCCTTGACGTCTTGAATACTAATTTTTATTATTTTGCAGCCAATCATTATTTTTCTATTCAACTTGTGAAAATTTCTGTAAATGTGTTTCTGGTTTCAAGTTGTATTTTTGTGGACTTGTGTGTCTACATGACCTATATAGCTTTTCTACAGGTTTTCTATAAATCAGAAGTATTATCTTTAATATAAATAGAATTTAACAACAAAAAATCGTTTAATAATAATTTCCAGTATTATCGAATATTATCCAGCATGGCAGATTGTCATTACAGATGGACATTTCTAACTTTGAAGAATGGTGTGAAAGCAACTCTTTGTCTTAAACCTATCAAAATGCTATTATCTAACGAGTATGGAATTTAACGATCATGATTACTCACCTATCATGGAATCGCTGGGTTTGAAGTCACTTGAAAATCGAAGAATAATATTCGACTTTATTTTTCTGTTTAAATTAATAAATAGTTTAACCAGTAGTCCTCAACTCTTAGAAGCAATCAATATTAGTGCTCTATTGAGGTCTTTCAGGACGGTGAAGACTTTCAATCCACCATTGTATAAAACTGCACTAGGTTTTTCAGACCAGATCAATCGTATATGTAATATGATGAATAATAATAGTGAGTGATTAGATTTTTTTACTGGATCTACAGATTCTTCTTACAAAAAACTGGATAATCTTGTGCAACACATTATGTACGATGTCATATCACTACTATATTCATCGTCTGCATGTTTAATTTTTCATTGCTATATGTAACTATTTATTTATAAGTTCTGTGTAAGCCTTTGTATACTAATGAGATTGTATCCCGTCTAATAATAATAACAATTTACATTTCATATCAGTTTTTTATTGTAAAGAGCAAGTGTTCACGTACTTATGAACGGTATCTATGCAAAAATCATCTACGCATTCAATCAAATTTTATAGTAAGTTCGAGCCATTCAATATTACGATAGATCACAATAAATTTCGGCATATTTTGGCACGCAGATCAAATCCTACTTGCTATCCCCGGTCTAGTAGTTTAGTCGAGGGCTGCGAAGAGCCGAAGAGGGTCGTGGCGCTGCTCGGTCGACGCAACTCGAGGCCGAGTTCGTGACTCCTTTTATTGTTAAATAAATAATCAACCAGTTGTTGCCGCGTTAGGCATAATTTATTAGCCTCCCCGACACCAGTGGGCCCCCTCTCTTAAATTCCTTCTCCCTCGTTTCGTACGCGTTCGCGCGCTACCACCACCGTCGACCTTCGTCCTCCTTTCCTTTCGCTTCTCTCTCCGCGAGAGCCTCACCCTCTCGAAGAAACGCGAGGTGCGTGCGCCTCTAAGCCCGTTTATTCTGCCCCCTCGATCCGTGGCCGGACCCCGTTGGCCTCGGCTGCTGCGTCGGCGAAAAGGACTCGCTGCGGGCCCCGTGGTGCCTTATGCTAAGAAACCGGGCCCGTGGTTTCTCTAATTGACAATCGGCCGCGTTCTCGAAGCGGCCCCGGTCCGAGGTGGGAACCGACATCGACCGCGCCGCGGCAACATCGTATTGTCTCGCGTTTTTATTCCTACTTTTCTGGGCCGTGGAACGGGCGGTGCCCGCAGCGGTGCATCTCGTTTGGAGCGCATACCTCCGGATCACGCTTGTTTGCGCTTTCCACGGATTCGCGCGAGAACGGGCAGCCGGGACTGCGGATCGCTGGTGTGCGTGCCCTCCGTCGCGGGAGGAATTAACGAGTAACAACCTGGGGCCACCCTGACCCGGGCGCCAACGTGTCCCATTAAGGCCGCCCTTTTTCTGCCTCCACGACCAACCGGGCCCGGTGCTCGACCGACTGGCTGCTCGTTATGAAAATTCCACGACCGGGCCACGACCGGCGAGTTCACGGTCCACGATCCTACTTCGGACTCGCGATTCGTGAGCGATTCGCGAGCGTCGCGATCGACCGACCAGAGTACTTCGTACCTTCGACGCCTCCATGTCCTCAAATTTCTGCGAAGGCCTCTCATCTATCGTCCTTGGACACGGGATCGACAATTTGTAGCGTGTCTTCTACGTTGCTGCTGAGTTATAAACACAGATGTAAAGCCTCGCCACGGGAGGGTAAGCGTTGGTAGTCCCGAACATCGAAGTATACCCAAAAAGCATACACGATTTCGAGCTGTCTGGACCGGTATCTCCTTCCTCGTCCGCTATAAATAGAGTAGGAAAGGGCCCGGTCCGCGAACAGAATCGGGGCTCTACTAAACCAAACAAGAACCTCACGAATTACGATTTCATCGCTCGTTCTCGTAACGCCACTCGTATTTCACATTGACCCTGTTCCTTCTATCCTTGCTTCCTTCCTTCCTTCCTTTGGCTCCTCTTCTCCTGTGCCCGCTGAGTCACGATCCTCGAATCGACTCATCCCCCAACATAATTATCAGGTTTAAGAAGTTATTCGTTTTCGAAAGATAATCGATGCTCGCGATTAGGATCCCAAACAAGCGTCCGTCGAGTATCGGCTTCGGAAATCCTGGATGACCTCGGTCATCTACGCGTCGCCGTCAACGACGTTCGGAGTACTATGCGCGTGGTTCTCGGGTTGGTAGCGACGAGGTACGAGCGAGTAAACAGCGAGTCGCGGCAATTATTATGCTTATTAAGGTAGAAAGTAATAAATTACGGGCAAAGTAATAACGGGACCGTGAGAAGCCATCGGCGAGGGAGAGGAAGTCGAGGTACGATCTCGTTGTATCGAACAACGGCCAACAGATCGATTCGTCGGGAATCCCCAGCCCCCCCGAATCGCTCCGTTATTTGTAACAGCCTGCTCGCGCTAAGGAGGGTCACGCGGCGAACCGTTTCCAGGGTAATAAAGCGGTTCCATTCTTAATTAAATCTAAGACAATGCGGACAGGCTAATTAAAGCAAACATCCGACGCGATAAAACCCGAACTGCGATGCTGGGATCCCGAACGGTGGGGCAGAACGGGGGAGAGGCAGCCGTAAAAACGGGTACTTTGTTGGTTGATCTGGGCGCGAGACCGCCTCGGTGAGTTTCTAATCGACGACATCGCGTCCTCCCAGGACAGTTGGTTTTTTGCGGATCGACAAAGTTTCCGTTCCCGATACCAAACTAGTCGCGTTAAAAGGGCAAGACTCGCGCGAATCTCGCGAAAGGCGTAGCTCGGTGTTCAGTCTCCCATCTTGGCTCCCGTGCATCCTGGTCCGAGGAAGAGGAGGAGGAGAGGAGAGAAAGAGTAGTTGCGCTGTCGCGCGGCGTGGCTCGCGGTAATAGGATTTCACGTAAGCAGCCTCCCAGGCAGCGGCCAAAAATCGAAGGAGCTTACGGGGAGATGCGCCGACGGCCGGTGCAGCCACCGTGCTCGACGCGGCGCGGCGTGCTCCGGACCAACGAAACGGCCTTTGCCAGCTAAAAAGAAAGAGACGGCGACTAGGGGAAACCGTGGGACGGGAAGAAGAAGAGAAAAGGCGAAGGACAGCGGAGGAGGAGGTGGAGGTGGAGGAGGAAGAAGGGAGAAGGAAAGAAAGACGTCCGGGCCGTACAATTTTAATTAACCCGGTACCGGGTAGCCGATCGCGATCGAATCGGGTGCACGATCTACAAGGAATCTACATAAGATCCTCCACTCGCGGCTACAACTCAATCCCCTCTTTCTATTCGGCTCTCTCTCGCTCGGGGCCGCTTAAGGCCCGCCAACGGACTCTCCGTGGATCCGGTGGACACGAACAGCCGCGCACAATCTTTGCGCTCCCCACGCTCCCGCCCCCTGTCCCTTATCTCGGCGAGCATCGAAGATAGTAGCCTCTACTCGGTGGCTCCCGAGCGGATACCGAGCGGATACCGAGCGGATCCCGGCGAGCTCATATTGTTCTCCGCGCGGCGTGTAACTTACCGGCGCAGAGCCTCCTTCTCGCTTCGGGTCTCCCCTTCGTTCCCTTCTTATTCTACTTGTTTCCCTTTGAGCCACGAGCTCTGTGCGTTAACGACTTCGATTCCTCCCTGCGCTCCTCCTCGGCCAGCCGGACGCGACGCGACGCGACGACTCGGTCAGCGTTGCTTCCAACAACGCACTCGCGATCCAGTTCGATTCCCCGGAAGAGATGCGTCGGACCCGCGCCGAGGGTCCGCGAGCTCACCCACACAGAGAATCCCGGTAACACGATAGCGACCGTATGTAAAACCGTCTGGTGTAAAACGAGCTGCCGGCTCGTTCGAGTATTAAATCGGCCCTCTCCTCCTCCTCTTCTTCGCTCTCCTTTCTTCAATCTCCGATCGACTTTCTGGCTCGTCATCGTCGCTCTCTTTTCTCTCCCTCGAGTCTCATCGGCTCTTCCGTCGCTTCGATTCAGTCCGTTTCTCCTTCTCTTTTCCCTCGAGCGGCGATCGACTGCTCGCGCGAGGGAAGCGTCGGTACGCGCACACGTGGACACGAGGAATTCGCCAAGCCGTTTGTCTTCGACGTCGCGACGCGCGCCGGATGAACTTGTCTCGGTTCGCGCGTTGGCCTCGGACGCAGAACGTCCTTTCGCGTCAACGTCCCGGCTTGATCCGCGAACGAGCAAGCGAAACAAAGAGCAGCCTCCTCCGGAGCATTGTAGCATTGAACCCTGCCGCTTTTCTCCGTCGACGGGGCAGAAAAACGCGACGGAAACGCTCGTTAGTTAACTGTCATAGGAACTATACTTTCTGCTGATGAATGATCGATTAAAGTCCTTGACTCTGTGCCTCGAGTGGACGCTAAGGGGTTACGAATTGAAACTGGGCCACATCCACCGAGTCCTCCGCCTTTCTTGAGCAGAAACCTGTTCGCGATGCTTCTTTGCCAGATGAACGTTTCGCCTGCAGCCGATGTAGGATTCCGCTCGCGATTACTCGAATGCTCGGGCGATTATGACTCGTTAATTATAATTAGCGAGGGAAATGGCGATGCTGGGAGGATGAAACACATCCTCTTACCGACGCGATTACATGGGGCAGAAACGAAGATTCCGGCCGGGGATCGATCTCTCCACTAAACGATCGAACGATTTGCATCGGGAACGCGAGAGTTATCGCGGACGAGCGATAAACCGCGTGTAATCGCGCGAGCGCAGCGTCGTCGTCCGCTTCGTTTTCTCGTTCGCGCAGTTTCCCCGTTTCGTGCGATCGGAGATTCAACGGCAGCCGGACGCGTTTAGTAATAACGCTAATAACGCGGCGTGCGATCTATCACTCGCTTAATGAGAAAGAAGGCGTACACCGCGCCGCGCTGCCACGGTTCGCAGGGTCTCGTTAATCGCGTTACCTAGGTTCGGTCGTTGCCTACTTGAGACGCGCCCCGACTTATCCACCGGCTACAACAGCGATATCTCAACGCGTTCGAGCGCGCGAACAGCGCGTGCATGCACGCTCCTGATATCCTTCTCTGCGAGGGAAAAATCGCCCGCTCGTGTACGCTACGGAACAAAACGAACGACAGGTCGACCTGCTCACGATCTACGCGCTAATTTAAACCTGTAATCGAGGTGTAATAGAAGAGAGTAACGCGCAGCGCTAAAGCAATCGCGATAATTATTCTCTAAATGTACGTATAGCATTCGATTGCGGGGTGTCCCCCGATTGGACGACCATTACAAACGCGCGCGAAATAATTCGAAAGATCGAGTGCAATCGTGAGAAGCAAAAGACGCGGAGACGGAATTGAGAAAGGGAAGAAGCGGAGCGAAGTGGGCAGTAAGGACGAGCGGAAAGTCGACGGGCAGGGAGACTAATGTTCGTTAATGCGGCTACGCGAGTGGCAGGAGATAATGAAATTGTGCGGAGTGCGGCCTCGAACGTCTGAAGAAAGCTCTGCCACTGACCTTTCTCGTAGTTGATTTGCCTCTCCTGCTGCCTCGCGTTGTCGGCCGCGACCTTGAGCAGGCCCTGAATATTCCTGAGCAGGGTCTCCGTACTCGAGACCGAGGGATCCTGCCCGCCCTGGGAGACGGCCACAGCCGCGGAGGCGATCTGCGAGTAGTTGAGGGCCTGCGGACTTTCCGATCCGGGTGCGGCGAGCGGCAGATTCTCCGGCACGTCTGACAAATCTGAAAAAGCACAAACGATCGAGTTCAGCGTCCTTCTATACACCTCGGCGGGCTCGTCTACGAGCTCGCGTCGACGTCTCTCGTTCGCGTTTGTATGCGAGAACGGCGACGCGTCGTCGATAAATTTCGCTCGAGGATCGTGGAACAACGTTCGAGGGAGGTCTCTCGCGTTCGGCGGAGAGGAGACTTACAACGCGTGCGTGTTCCAGAGTCGTAATCCCGCGACGACTACTTGTTCCCCTTCGCCGCGTTTCTGATTTAACGTCACCGGCGACGAATTAAATTCGCGAATTAAACGGCAGACCGGGCACGGGGCCGCGATTAGCGCGTGCACGACCCCGAGGAGAGCGAACACGCCGAATTGTCGTTCCCACCGAGAAACAGCGCCAGCGTCCAGCCGCGCGATTTATCCCCGACGGTCGCGCGAGGCGCCGCGCCGCGGGATTTGAAGGGAAAACTCCCCCCGAGATTCTGCGAAGGACGCCCGGCGTCCGTCCAAGATACCGTCGTTCTCTTCGTTTTGTCCGTTTCTGCTGGCAATCGACGTGCCTCGCGAGCGACGAGTTACGCTAAAAGGCGGGAGTAGCCTCGTTTATTCTCGCTCTATCGACGATTAGCCTGGAAGCATGGTTTTCGTCGTTCGAGGGAAAGGAGCCGGGCATTCGAAGGATCCGGCCGGGTCGCCGGAATAAAGGATGCCTTATGGTTATGGCCGAAGAGGTTCCGAGTGGTAAGAGACAAGACGTCTGCGTGGGTTAGCCGGGCTTAAGTGACCGTGGTCCACGGCCCACACCGTGCCTCTGGCCCCAGCTGCTTTATGGCCGGTGATACGTGCTTTATTGTATCGTCTTTTAATTATCAGCGCGCACCTACAACGCCACGGCATTCGGTTACTTATTGCCATTGGCCGATTTAATGCTCGCGCGCCTTCGGTGCCGATCCGCCGCGCCGGCACCTTTTGATAGTAAACTCAGTTCTCTACACCTTTGCTCTCCTTCCTTCTTTCCTTCCTTCCTTCCTTCCTTCCTCCTTTCCTTTTCCCCTCTTTTCCCTTCGCATTCGCCAGCGGTGTCCTTCCTCGACGAGACCCATTACAATTATCTGCCGCGAGGGCCAAGGGCCAACGTCGTTTGCGAAAATACGAGATGGGGAGTCCCGCGACGCGGACGAACCGGGAATCGAAAGCGTGCCTTTCGATCGGACCGAGGCTCCAGGAAGTTTCACCGCGAACCGGCCAAATCCCGGTAGATCGGATTCCAGGAACCAGAGCGAGATAGCGGCGCGTCTCATTAAATCAGAACTGCATTCCACGGGCGTGTACACTCCCACGGACGTTCGATGGGGTTCTACTTCGATCACCGCGAGGAGCACCGTAGGTAGGATGTAGCCGATGCATACGACACGCTGCGAGACACGGATTTCTTCCCTCCCCAGAGAGGTACACGAGTCTCCACAATTTATACGTCTAACTCGTGTCTTTCCCGAAATTTAGGGGCCCGCTAATTCGAGCCTGCGCACCGCCCCGCTCCTCTAATCTGCCCTGAACACCTTTTTCGGGTCTATGCCCTCGTCGCACGATTCAACCTCTCCGCAGAATTTCAGTCTTCGATTCCAACACAAATTTCTCCGGCCGAGGACCGTCGTCGAGTCCCTTTTCTATCGCCACTTGTTTGACGTCGACCCACTAGCGACTCCGCGTAATTGGAGCAATCAATTAACGCGCGACGCTGGGACAATCGACGAATCGATTAGAAATCACCGCGATTATGACGCTTCGATGAGTCGAAGGGCGCGAGACAGCCGAGATAGCAACACGGACCACGGACCAAGATGTTTATCTGGTCCCATCTTTCATTATTAAAACGAAACTAAATACCGAAGACGCGAGTCTAACGACCGACTCGTTTCGCCAGTGGTGCTTCCTTCGGAGCTGCGACGATTTTACAGATCGACTCAATTCGTGCAAATTGCGTGCAATTTTTGCTGCTTTCCACGCGACTCGATTGGAATAAAAAAAAAAAAGCAGGCGGTCTAGGAAATGAATAAGAATCTGATTTTGACAACCAAATGATTTCGAACGTTTCCTTAGTAGAAACTGAGTGTCAATTTTTCTAACATCAACATCAAACTTTTCTACCACAAAAAAAGTGAAATTATGCAAAGATTTTTATTCAGATTAAACTCATTGAGGAATATTGAAGAACGTAATACGACGATGCTTAGTTGGCGTATCAAATCATCGTACGCGAGAATCGCGAACGCGATCGGGTCTCAAGATCGGTGAGAATTGTGGGAAATTTCGCTCTCGTTTTCTCGCGCTTCGTCGATTCTTCGAACGCGACTTCGCGTAGACAGGGAAGGTCGGGGAAACGAAGAAACGTTGCGTCACGAAGCGAGAAAATGGCACGACGCGACGGCTGCGTGCACGGCTGACGGACAAGTTTTGACAACCGCTGAGGCGAGAAGGCTCCTCGAGAGGCGCGCGATAGAGAAGACGAATCCCAGACCGTCGTTCTGCTCGGGGCCGAGATGATCGATGAGAGGGTCTGACCTACCAGTCGTCTCGGGGAACTCATCTTTAAACGCGGTCTGTCCGGCCGATTCGATATAATTATTTTACGTATGCGCGCCGCGGAACGGGGGAACATCGTTTCGACTTTCGGCCACACGTCAAATCTACCGTCACGGTCTACCTGCCTCTAATTGATCGACCGATCGTTGGCCTCGGTCGCTAAGACGCGAATCTCACCTTCGTCCTTCTCGTTGTCATCGTCCAGCTCCTCCGACAGGTTGTCGTCCTCCTCTTCGTCGTCTTGCGAACGGTGCGACGCCTCGGCTTCGCTTCCGGACTGCTCGCCCACGCTTCCGCTTCCCGCCGTCTTCGACAGGTTTAACACGGGACTGTGTCCGTTCGAGGAACCTGCCAATACAGAAAATCCATTTTTCAATCGACGATCTGTCTTTCGTTGTCGTCGACGATGACGCGATCTCGTCGCGGTAGACGCGAAAGATGAGAAGCAACGTCCAACGAGATGCCGATTGATGGATCTTATTTGCTTTCGCGCATCCCTCTTTTGCCCGACAATGACCGGGCCCATCCACTTTCGCCCGCCCGTTCCTCTTTCCCTTCCCATTTCGTATCCTAGCATTTTAATCCTGACGTGGATAGATACTGTTTGACCAGCGACGCACAACGGAATGACGCATCGCGCACCTCGTTGCTGTTCGTCTTCGACGATCCACCAATCGCCAACTAACGCTGCGTCTTTTACACGATTCGTAAATTACACACATGTATCCCCTGATTCTTTTCAGCAATCGTCTTAAACGCTCAAACTCTATTTGAGAAGTTTACTAATGTAATTCTTATATGTCCCTATCTTCATTTATTTATTTATTTATTTGTTCACTTATTTATTTATACGGGGTAAATCACCCCTTGACACAAAAGAGAAATAAAAAGAAAAAGAAAAGTCCAGAGAACAAATTTATAACCCTATAGCAGATTAGCATTTGTTTCCGATAACAATAAAGATATTTATACAAGCTTCATTCAACAGACTTAATTCATAATGAGAACATTAACAAAAACCCGATCACTATAGGACTCTTCATGTGTCAACGCTCTTTATAATTTGGAATTGGAATGTGTGCAATATTTTTTTAGTGAATTATTACTCGGTACTGTTATTTTTTACATTTCTTGCGAATTAGTGATTTTTGTCCGTTTCGATTTTGGTTTACCAGTCACCGAACCATA
The DNA here is from genome assembly GCA_030770465.2 of Perdita meconis. Taxonomy (NCBI): domain Eukaryota; kingdom Metazoa; phylum Arthropoda; class Insecta; order Hymenoptera; family Andrenidae; genus Perdita; species Perdita meconis. Next base: position 8,960,776 of record JASKOS020000007.1, read on the forward strand.
GATGAGTTTAAATTCAGTTCTATTCTACATATTTCGTTATAATATGGTCAGCCTGTTCTTCAAATCCTTACCAAATTGAAAATACGTGAGGAATACTGTATCTATACATATAGTTCAGCAGGTTTATGCAAAAGATTGACAATATGATAGTGTGCAAGAATTTAGAATGGCGATCTTTTCAGAATGACGAAAGCTCGACAATAAATTACTGAATACATTAATAAAATCAATGGAAAAAGATTGCTTGAGTTGATGAAAGTCAGCGAAAATCGCATGACTTATTTTTTTTATTAATAAAGTTTGGTAATATAAAGTTTGTGATTTTATTGTCTTCCATCTCGAGTGTCATAAACATGAAACGAACTTCTTAATAAAATATCAGTGTATTAATAAAATTCTTTTTCTGTATAAGTTCTCATCCTGAATTAAGTTTGTTAAATTAAGCTGGTTTGAATATCTTTATTGTTATTGAAAGTAAATGTTAATTAGCAGATGGGTTATAAACACGGCTGCGAAGTCGGTAGAAAAAATTCACGACTCCGACTCCAAATCCTTGTTATTTTTTACTTCCGACTCCGAATCCGAATCCGACTCCAACGCCGATTTCGACTCCGACTCCATCTCCGATTCCGACTCCGACTCTTGAAATTGAAAAAATATATTTTCCAAATAATTAAAAGTCGTAATAAAATTGAATAAACAGTTGAAATATTGTATTAAAGTCTAAGAATATGGAACAGATAACTCTCATATAATCATCACAACACGACTATTACTTTCTCAATTTCAGGAAATAATTAAAAAATACATATCAGTTTGAGAAATACTAAAGAAAAAGTTTCCTTTTTCGAAAATTAATATAATCTCTAATATTTCGTAGTGATACTTGTTGCTTTTAGGGCTGTATTTTATCTTTTTGACACTAAATGAATTATTTCTTCTATAAGAACCATAAGGAGGTAATTCCAAGCTTCTTGGATAGATATAAATGAATTACCATGCTTCGTTATTAAACTTCTGCTCATTATACCTATGTTTATTAATATTAGCAATATTTTTATGTATTCATAGACTTATTAATGATTTATTGTAAACAAAAGAGCCGGAGTCGAAGTCGGAGTCGATATATTTTTTTCTGACTTTGACTCCGACTCCAGGATTGGATATAGCTTTTTTTACTCCAGCTCGGACTCCAATGATCAGAAATTACTCCCAAACTCCGACTCCGACTCCGACTTCGCAGCCCTGGTTATAAATATGAAATGGAGTGTAGTACAAATAAAAGTATAAACAAATAATACGCAAAAATAAAGAAAAGATTACGAAAAAAGAATCGAAGAATCGTTTAAAAAGATCAACAGAGTTACAGAAAAAGTGAACAATGCTACAACATGAGTTGGCATTTGAAAACAATTGTATTCTTACAATATTTCTATTTTTTGTAGTTCCGTGGTATCTATTTGTCGGTTTCAATTACGCTTCTCACTGACTTTTGTATCTTTATTTGTTGCTAATGGGTTCCATCCCGTAAATAATTAAATAAATGGATAAATTAGACGATTAAGAGCTTGATATATTTCACAGTTTCTAGAAGCTTTCGAAATTGACGAGCATTTACACCGAACAGATTAAGAGCGTTCGACGACCTCGTCAGAAATCCCCAACCGAAGTTGGGGGCCGGCACGGCGATTCCGTGGGGTCCGCGATCGGAACAAGATCGGATTCGAACTCGAAACGTTCGGTTTATCGCTGGCTAAAGCGAGAGAAGGAGAACCGCGGGATAAAAGGTTCGATCGAACGGATTAAAATATTACGGGGAATCAGAAGAAAGACGGAGCCGCAGTGTCCCGTAACCCGATATCGAAAATCTCTTTGGCCTCCTAAACGCTCCGGCGGACAATAAAGAAACCGAGAAAAGGACTGGTCCCCGAGCGGACCGGCACGCTCGGTTAACTCGTCCTCGACGCGATCGACGATCTTTCTGCGTGGCCTGCCCTTCAATTTCCTCCTCGAATTGCCTCGAGTTCGAACTATACGCAAATTTAGACTAATAATATCCAATCCGCGTGGTACGACGATGCTTCTTGTCTAAAATTTCTATATTCAATATTTATCTTATTTAACTATGTATGACAACTGTAATTGTCTCAATCGTCTTTGTCTAAATGCGAATTCTTTCTGCGATACACTTGATTTCTGTAACAGCTGATTTTGCATACTATTTTGCAAAATATTGCAATCGATTCTGCGTACTACTATGTTTTTCACAAATACAAATAAATCGGACAATATCACTGACAAGGGGAGGGCCAGACATTCGAGTCACCGATTCGAAAGACACTTGATGAGCATGTAGTCTTTGATGTGCACAATAAACTGTGTTTGTCATTCGATGCGCTTCTCAAGCGTTTTCGAGAAATAAATAATTGAATTCCGACGCTCAATCGTTAATTCGATCCTCGGTGGGTGTAATTTTTTTTTTTTTTTTTTTTTTTTGAAATTCATTATTTTTAAATAGCAATTAAGTTTCACTAGTTTTTTTTTAATTCCATTATTTATAAATACATGAAATTGTATTACTATACATATAGTAAATGTAACAATAATTGGAAATACAATTTCATATATTTATAAATAATGGAATTTAAATATAATGGAATTCAAAAAAAGTAGTGAAACTTACTTGCTATTTAAAAATAATGAATGTCAAAAAAAAAAAAAAAAAAAAAAAATTATACCCACTGGGGATCGATCTAACGATTGCGTGTCGAAATTCAATTATTTATTTCTCGAAAACGATTGAGAAGTTCATCGAGATGGCCCTCCCCTTGTCAGATGAAATCGCAATGATCGATTTTAGTCGCCCGGCGATTCGTCGCCCGTGTGTAAAGACTAGCGTTGCCAGACGTCCCGATTTTACAGGTAAGAATCAATGTCCTTCGGACGTTGAAAATCCTGATTTTTTTTCAATTCAACCTTCTCCAACTTGATATTACGTGAAGCAAATTTTCAAGAAATCAAGTGAAATTACTCGTTAGCTATTAGGTTTAGGGCTCATAGAGGTCAATACTTTTTTACTCAGAATGCGATATTCTTCCATATTTTGATATAAAAAATATAGTATTCTATTTAAAAAAACAAAATTGACCTACAAATCTCCGAAACGCCTTCACCTATAAAAAAAATAAATGCACTACATAATGTACCCCTTTAAACCATGCAACTTTTGTATACAAAATTTTTTCGTGCAACGCATATTTTGGAAGTTATAGAGGTGCACAAGTTGCGCGGACCACCCTATATAAAAGAAAAGAAAGATATCCTTACTCAGTTAAAATTATCTAATAAATATAAGTAAAAGTTATAATAATCATTAATAATAATTAGCTATGTATTTTTATTGTGTTTATTATTATAAAGTTTGAAAATAAAAATATATTTTGTATTTATTTATATTTTTTTCGCATGTCCCGATTTTTCTATTAAAATCCCGCTTTTTCAGGACTTCGTCAGTCTTTATCCCGATTTACGAAAACAGCAATCTGGCAACGCTGGTAAAGACTTACAATTAAACGATCGGTTAACTTCGTAGTGCGTAATGTGGACATTATAACGTATTGTAACTCATAGCAATCTGTGTTTTCTTGCTTCTCTGTCATCACTTTCTTTTCTGCTTAATGCGTACATAACAAAAGGTCTCAATTCGTTGATATTTAATAAATATTATTATTATTATCATTTGTCGAGAGGTCCGTCCTCCTTAATTGCAAAAGTCAGCGGAAACAAGATTTTTTGTTGCGTATTCAATTTATCATATAAAGTATTGTTTCTCAGTGAACGAATTAGTCTTGGAAACGAATCCACGTTACGCTCAAATATTCCCGACGGTCCTAAGTACTTCGAACAGACCCTAGCATTCGTATTACGACGATACGTCGCTATTGTCCGACACGGATGATTCGATCGGTTTGCGCGTTTTCCCAACAACGGCCTCGATAGAGGAGGATAATAGGACTCGCGGCCCCATAATACGACTCGGCGTTATTTGCCGCGTATTATCGGCCGATTACTGTAATTACGGTAAACGAGCGTACGCGTATTTATCTTACCATTGTGCGAGCTCAGATCCCTGGGTTTTTGGTCCAATGCGAGTGCCCTCTCGGCGTCTCCTCTCTCCTCGCGGAGCCTGTAACCAGACAACCACACCAAGGATATAGCTTCGGCATTAATTCCGGGGGATTGAAATCGGCCGAGCGGAGGTGGATTCGACCCGCGCAAGCCATTAATTAAATAATTATTCTAGTCGTCGACCGATGAGACCGCGTAGGAAGATAAGTGCGGGTTTTTGCAAAGTGCTATCGTCGTTAATCGAATCGCTTTTTTCCCTCAATTTGTCGCGAGACGTCTTCGCTTTGCCTATCCTCGCACACGCCGACACCGCGACTTCTTTTTTTTATTTCTTACGATTGTAGCGTACAAACGAAACGGACTATACGAGGCGCGACGATTCCTACGAATCGCGGTCTCTCGGCTCGCAACGCCGCGCCACGCCGCAGTGTGTCGTGTATATGGACGTTCGGAACGAAACTCATAACTTCTAAACTATTTAATTTTTTACCCATTTACCTTAATACTTTTTTAAAGAAAATGCAAGAATACATCGATTAATGCATGACAAATATACAATTATATAAAAAATTGTTGAGAAGATATTGATTTTTAATTAAATAAAAACTTTTTCGGCAATGTTTATTATTGAAATGTATTATCAATTAAGAACTGTTTAACTTTTGTTTAAAACATTTTTTCATAAAATTGACGGAAATGCATGAAAAATTGTGGGGAGGATTATACGCTATCGTACTACGTGGAACATTATATTTATTTACAAATCGTTACAAACGTTGAAATTGTAAGACCTACATTCTTTTATTAAAATTCGAAAATACAACAACAAGAAAACGAAAAGAAAAGCTGAACGTTAGTTGAAACAATCTCAAATGCTAATCGCTAAAGGCCTGAACGGTGAGTGCCTTGATAATGATAATTTTAATTATTATCTTCCTTTCGGGCAAATTCGGGCAGCTAAAGTTAACGCTAATATAAAGTTTAATGTTCCCTAAATCAATATAAAAAAAATTACGGAGGTATTTTTTGGTGTTTTTTTTAAAAGTCTTCTCAAAGGTGATAAACATTTAACATTAAAAATTCGAATAAATTATTATTATTGTAAAAAATTTTCTCTGTAGTTTTAAAAGGATTGCAGTATCAAATACGATGTATAAAAATCAAACGAAAAACAGATACATTTAGTCAATGGCATGTGTTTGAAGAAATACACCGAAATTTGGAATAAACTTTTAATATCAATTTTGGCAACAAATTAGTAAATTCATAAAACTTGACGGGTAGTATTAAAATCTACGTTCCTTTCTTAACATCTTAAGATAAAACAGATTATGAATTAAACATTTCAGATTTTTGGATTTTGTCCATTGAGCGACACACTGTGCGCCGTCAGGGTCCCCTATCCTCTTTTATTTCCTTTCGGTTTCCTCGAATGTTCTGCTTTACGAGGATCCCGTGCTCGTTAAGGTACACTGCAGCGAGGCTTTATGCTCCTGGTTCGCGAAACTTTTAATCTCGCCCGTATATTGTTCGGGCCCTCGTGGCTGCGGCTCGCTCGGTAGCTCTACCGGAATCGTTAAGACTCGCGGTCGAATGCCAGAAGCAACGTAAACCCGCGCCGCGACGCGTTCCAACTAAACGTTCATAATAGGAGAGGAAGGTAACGAACGGGACAGGGGCGTAAAATTTGTGGTGAAATTGCGCGGGGTTCGAGAATTCCCCAACGAAACATTTTCGAAAACAATGGCGTCGCGCGAGGAAACGAATTGCCCGGAAGAAATTATAAGAGGAGACGCGCGAGGGTGGTCGAAAAGAAAGAGGGCGCGCACAGGGCTTTTATCGCGAAGCTTTACGGTCGAGGTCATCCGCATATTTACGAATTTATTCTGCAACGAGCGCGACGAGAGAGAGAGAGAGATAGAGAACGAAATGGATGTTTCCTGGCCGATTAGACCTGCCCTTCTCCTTCGCTCGCCGCTCCTTTCCTCTTCTTGCAAATTATTCTCCCGGGTATACTTTTTCCAGCCGACTCTCTCTCCGCGTGGACGCGGGGGGCGCCTCTTCGCGCCTCGAATCGAACCGCGGACCATTAAGTAAGAAGTTAATATCATTAAACATAATATTGGGCGCATCTGGGAGCCGCAGAGCACTTACCGATCCCCCGTCTCTTCAACCGTCCCCTCTTCGACCCGCAAACCACCCCCATCCTCGCCGACCTAGCCTCCATCTCCACCACCTCCCTTCCCTCCCCTTCCAACGCGAACCCGCGAACTTGCTTCTCGCTTGCTGCTCGCTCCTCGCCCGCCCCCCTCGAACCTTAATTTTTTAATGAGAAAATGCTTTCAAAGAGCCGGAGAGAAATACCGGTGGCGCGTCTACGAGCGATGAATTATGGCCGCTCCGCCGAGTGAAACGGAGAGGAAACTTCTTTCTGTCCCTCCTTACCTCGTCGCGACGCTCGCGATTTCGATTTTGCGACTTCGAACGCCCTGTCCACCTGCGCCGATCTCAAACCGCGCGACGATCGTCTTCGACCGGACGATGTTCATTAAGTTCCTTCTGCCAGAAGAAGACGACTTCGCGTTCGACACGCGGGACTTGCCTTCGTTCAACGACTGGCAGCAAATAGTAGACGGACATCGGCCGCGTATCGTAACGACTTAATTTCGAGGATAATTAAATTTTAATTGGTAATACGAGTCGATTAAGACGGCCGATGAGTATCTCGGTCCGCCTCCGTTCTGGACTCGCCTCGCCCTCGCAGCGTCGTCGGTTGAACCGGAGGATTCGGACGAGAAGAAGGATTCGTCGAAGAGCCGCGGCGCAGCCGAGAGAAAGGGACGCGCGAAGAGAAGGAAACGTCGAAAAGGGAGGAGAAAGGTAGAGGGAGAGAGGTTGAGGGCCGATTCGCTTAGACGTCGCCGTAACCGGCAACGAGCCGAGGTTATTAAATTTGTAATTAGTCGAATATTACGGTGAGCGTCGCTACGAGCGCGCGCGCGCGCACGCGTCAACGCTTCGCCGTTTCGGCTTGAACGTTTGCGTGCCGCGTATACGCGAGCCCGCGTGCGTTTACCCGCGCGTTTACCTGCCCTCGCGTGAGTAGACATCTAGACGCGCGCAAGTACAGCATTTACGCTGCGTTAATACATCATGGATTTCATTACGCGCGCCTACGGCTTTCTAGCGCGCGGAAACGCTCGACCCGTAGTCGCGAATAATTAGCGAGCCCGACTCGCTTTCCAGCTTCTGCTGCTCGCCTGCGATCCCTTGCCAGACGATCTTCGTTGCGAGCAGAGCTGTAAAGTACCGGAGTACATTGATGCTGTAATACTTTCTACATACCCAGTACCTCGTACTTGAAAAACTTAGATACACGGTACTTTGTGCATACTTGAAAATTATGGGGTACAAATATTCTCTTTCAAGTATGATTTTTTGTAGATATGCGGCATACAAGTCAGGGCAAAAGATGGCAATCACTATTCATAATTACCAACCTATTATGAACACCTTCTAGATTAATACTCTAGAAACCCGAAGAACATGTTCGGACTCGGTGTTTCTTCATAAAATTCTTAAAGGTTCCATCTGTTGTCCTCAACTCCTTGAGCTTGCTAATCTTTATGCTGCTGCAAGGTCCCTCAGACCCTGAACATTTTATCCTCTTAGGTATACCTCGAAATTTTCTAATTTTGATCCTATAAATCGTATATGCGGATTGGCTAATGTTCTAGGGGGTGATTTGGATCTATTTTGTTGCTCTATTTACTCCCTAACTAGCGTATCTTCTGTTTAATTTTATTACTTGGTCCTCGATGTAATTTATAGTCTCTTTATTCATCTTTTTGTACACTAATGGAAAGTTATTTCCCGTGAAACCGAAATAAATAAATAAATAATTACTGAGTACTTCAAGACTGCTCAATACTCTTTTAAATACTTTCCCAGGTACAAGTCTTTATCAAGCCTTGGAGTCGCCGATCAAATCGGTGCGATTTCATCAAAACCTATTTTTTTTTAGAAATTTGATCTTTTAGAGGGTACTATAGAAAAAAAATAAGGAACAGTAGAAACATTTGGTAGATATGGATTTATATTGTCAATATTCCAGTGATTTTACAAAAGAGAAATTGGCTTTTAGAAAAACCAATTCCTTAAAATGTTGGTCTTTGGAGTATAGTATTCTCTCGCTATAAGCTCGCCGTTTTCGTCGCTTCATCGAGTCACTCTTCAATTTCACTGTAATCATTGACGGCGTACAGAAAGCTATCGATTCCACTACTCAATTACCTTCACGAACATGTGCCATACACATACTATTGCTCGATGAAACGACGAAAACGGCGAGCTTATAGCGAGAGAATACTGTATTAACGAGACCCTCACAAGAAAACATAGATACTGTTTTGTGACGCATCGATACAGAAGGCTGCGGCAAGGCATCATTCCAAATTTCCAACACAGCTCTAGTAATATTCTGTTTACCTTTAAAAAAAAAAATGTACGTAATGAAGTTGTACAATTTGATAATTTCCAGAATGACAGCACTTAACGAGTTAACGAGTTAATAGGCGACTCGGAGATTTGGAAAAGACTTTTGCTTGGGAAAGTACTTAAAGAAGTATTAGGTAGTATTGCAGTACCCAGTAATTATCATGTGTATGTACATTCAGATCTTTTCCTACAATCATCGCATGCGCTTAAATCTTCACTATGTAATATTTTACCGTAATTTCTCGTCTGCCCATACATTTCTCATTCTACTTACATTTTACTTGTATTTTTCTTTTAGCTCGTACTTTTTGTATCTTCATTTTTCTTTGTGCTAATGGGTTCTTTTTCCGTAAATAAATAAATAAATAAATAAATTGTAATTGAAACAGAGTATTTGGAAAAATACTTGAACTTTATCATTTTCAAGTAACAAGTACCGTGTACTTGAGTTTTCCAAGTAAAATACAAGTACGAAGTACTATATCCTTGCACTGGTACTATACCTGAAAATTAACTTAATTAATTTGCGAGGACTCGAATAGGCGAGTAAGAAATTGCGCGACCTACGCTTTCGTCTCAAATCCTAATCGTGCTCTTTGTTAGAGATCGAACCGTATCAATTCCCCTTCCCGTCCATTAACGTCCTCTGTACGGAGTTAATAAGACGGACGTTCCCCTTCTCCGGATCTTTGCCTTTAATTTTGATTCGGTAATGACGAACTCTCCGCGGGGATTCCCTTCCCGATGCTCGGCAACGATCGCCCGTCGCAGCGGGAGTTCATTAAGAGTCGTATTTCGAACGCGAAGAAATCGGCCTACGATCCAAAATCGCAGAATCGACTACGCCCGCGATGATCGATCCCTCCGATTAAGTTTCAGTTTCTCCGAATCGTGGTTTTAATCTCACACAACGACGAGGAAGTCGGTATTTCCGCGCGAACGAAAAAAATCTCGTCGCAATTCGAACGGTCGTCTATCGACTAACCACGCCCCTCCAATCGCACCCCCTTGTAATTTTAATTACGCTCCCGGAATTCGAGGCGCGATTATGTTACGATTCCGCTAGACCGGGGCCAAGCGAGTGGCAAAGAAAACCACTCGTTTCACCCTCCGGGATATTTGCCGCGAGTCGAAATAATAAACGAGAGGCGGGAGGCGGCGCGACGCCGCGCGACGCGGCGCGCGGGTGTGCGCGGATGGCCCCGTAACGGGATCCAAAGTACGCGATACTGTAAACGCCACCCTCAGGACTGTGACATCCGAGGCGAAAGGGGTTCCGTTCCACTGTCGTAACGAGTCCCGTCAGAGCGAACCTTCGTCCTGCCATGGAATATTCCTTATTTCGCCCCAACCGCTCGGACTCCGTCGACGCTGCGCGCCGATAATTACGAGCGGAATGGCTCGTCGAGCGATCGTGTTACTGGAAAGATGGAAGAAGCGTCGACGACTTTCGACGAGTTCCTTTGTTTCTCCTACAGAAACGAAGATGATACGAACACCCCCGCAATATTTCCCCTTATTCGCGGCACGAGGTCGGAAAGGAAGCGGGCTAATTCAAACAAATGAGACGGGCGAGAGTCGGGAAAATATGAGAAACATAATTCAAGATAGAGGCGCGGCGGGGAACAGAAATTGCTTCGTAGTGGTCGAGCCGAGACGACTGTCAGAATGGTTGTTCCTTCGCTCGGAATAAGGGGCTGCGGGAATCGAATTACACTCGATCCCGTCACCCACGGCCGGTCTTTCGATTTCTGTCGGATCCTCGCAAATATTATCCGACGTATCGGCAGACGGACAACATTTATCAAACGGTGCGCGACCGCTCCCCAGGCGAGCCTCTCACCGATTCAATCACCGAATTCCTCAGATTCCTCCTTCTCCCAAGTCTTCGAACGAATCGATGCCGGCGAGTAAGATGTTCGAGCCGTCTCGCTTTTCCTTTCCAATCAGTCTTACGATTAGGGCTATTGATTATGAGATACCTGGGTACCCGGGTACCCGGGTATACCAAAATTACCCGCACTACCCGGGTATCTCATGGGTACCCGAACACATGAGATACACAAGAATCTCATGCCGAATTAAACCGAATTGAACCGAATTGAGCCGATAGTTTTTCGGTACGTGTTTCTGGATTTTAAAGTAGAGCGCGCGCGCGCGCGCGAGACAGAGAGAGAGAGAGAGAGAGAGAGAGAGAGAGAGAACTCATTTTCAACATAACCACGGTCCACTAAATTCAATTTTCATCATGTATACAGAATTCATTTCATTCTGAAATTTTTTTTTATTTTTAAAGCCACAAATACGTACCGAAAAACTATCGACTCAATTCGGTTCAATTCGGCTTAATTCGGCATGAGGTTCTTGTCTATCTCATGCGTTCGAGTACCCGTGAGATACCCGGGTAGTACGGGTAATTTTGGTATACCCGGGTATCTCACGAGTACCCGGGTACTCGGGTATCTCACCTGGTTCACTTGAAATCTCGAGCCCTAATTTCAAGTGAACCGAGTGAGATACCTTAATACCCGGGTACTCGCGAGATACCCGGGTATACCAAAATTACCCGTACTACCCGGGTATCTCACGGGTACCCGAACGCATGAGATAGACAAGAATCTCATGCCGAATTAAGCCGAATTGAACCGCATTGAGCCGATAGTTTTTCGGTACGTATTTGTGGCTTTAAAAATAAAAAAAAATTTCAGAATGAAATGAATTCTGTATACATGATGAAAATTGAATTTAATGGACCGTGGTTATGTTGAAAATGAATTCTCTTACTCTTTCTCTTTCTCTCTCTCTCCCCCTCTCTCTCTCTCTCTCCCTCTCTCTCTCTCTCTCTCGCTCTACTTTAAAATCCAGAAACACATACCGAAAAACTATCGGCTGAGTTCGGTTCAATTCGGCTTAATTCGGCATGAGATTCTTGTCTATCTCATGTGTTCGGGTACCCGTGAGATACTCGGGTAGTACAGGTAATTTTGGTATACCCGGGTATCTCACTCGGGTACCCGGGTACCCGAGTATCTCATAATCAATAGCCCTGCTTGAAATCTCGAGCCCTACTTTCGATGCTTTTTACCGATCGACAGAAATTCGGTGGCTCGCGCACGCGTTCGCACCGAAAAGTTACCGCTTTCGCTTGGAACTCGTTGAAGAGCGCCTCCCATACTTATGCAGATTTGGTAGCGCGCTTAAAGCCGAGTCCCGTCGGGGAAAGGGAACTCGTCCCGCTGGCGCGGTAGCGCGTTAATTGCGACGTTTACGCGAGTTCATTGTCGTCCGGGGGGGTAGATCTTTTCCGACTGCTTACGACAATGGCACCGTACGCGAATTCTCTGCCTCGCCGAGGCGCGAGGGTGGATCAACGTTACGCTCTCGTCCCCTTTATCTCCGTTTCGAATTCTCTCTCTCCCTCTCTGCCGGCTACTCGAGGGCTGGGCGCGTGCTGCCGCTCCGAGCCGGCAGGTTTCTTCTTCCATTTTCCGTTTCGCGTCCGACACCCTTGACTAATAGATCTCAGCGGCAGTCACGACACAATCGGGCGCAGACTACCGTTGCTAACTTCATATCAATCCGGGGGATTCCGTGCCCTCGCGGTGCGGCGGCACGACGCAGCGGCCGTCCTCGCTCGCTTAACGAGTCGTGATAAATGACGGGGCCCCGGCGACGATTGAGATTAATTTCTCGTTGTACGTCTTGCAGCGAGCTTTAATACGCTCGCGGTCAAGTTCGTCCGGGACAGAGAGACGATTAGGTTCGTGTTCGTTCGCAAAATTGAGTGGAGGGAAGAAACGACGGCGATTCGCGGGGATCTGCTTGAAAAATAATTCCAATTTGGAGGGACTCGGTCGGGCGGAGGAAATTCGTGGAGCTGCGAGTACCGGCCGTTCCTCCCCGCTTCGCGATAATTTTCCGAGCAATCGATACCCGGTGGAGTATGCGGGACGAAGAGAGAGTGGGAGGGAGATACAGAAGCAAAAGACGAACACGGTCGACGAAAGGTCTCCTTACGTGCTCCCTTGACGGTGCGGCGCGGTGCGCGACGCGCGGCGTAGCGGCGTCGTTCCGGCGAACAGGCGAACGGGCGAACCGGCTAATTATGTATCCCCTGCGGGACCCCTGCAGACAGGAAATGAGACTACCCGAGTTTCTATTCGTTCCGTACACAGATACACGCGTGCACGCGTCGGTACGCGTAAATACGTGCACGGGGCGAGCGCGCGCTTAAAACGCTCGGGCTGGAAATACAGTCGGATTAAGCCGACCCGGGGATATCAGATACGAAGCCGGTGATAACCTCCGACTTTATATCCGCGCAGGACAGCGGTTTAATTAGACGACGCCAGAGATTCCGCCTAGAAACGTTGATCGAGCTAAATTGTTTTCTCAGTATCGCGCTCGCTCGCTCGTTCGGCTATCTTTGTCGCCGGCAAAGGGCTTTCGCTCCGTCCTCCCTCGCCTTCTCTATTTCGCTTCCGAACGGCTTCCGGCGCTGCCGAGAGAAGACAATGCCGATCGACTAGATCAGATAACCGGCCGTTTAGACGAACGACTTCTCCGGCTCGATCTTTCGAGCTGCCGCGGCGAGCGTGAACTTGACGAACGAGCTTCTTCACGGGTTTAGCCTTCTCGGCGCGCCGCGCTGTCGCGAAAAATAACGACAGCCGGAGGGAAGGCGAGGAGAGAAGAGAATAGCCGGGTAGATCGAGCCGACGTTCGAGTCACGAACGCGACGACTTTGCCTCGTGGCCTGCCGTCTTTGCGCGCGTGTCGAGCGAACGAGGCGTTAAACGACGGACTGTGACGAATAATTGTTTGTTTCTGCGAGTTTCACCGTGTCGTGGATAGTAGGAAGAACACACCTAATCGCATTTATGTATCCGGAATTCGGTGCTGCACCCGAGACACGCGACGATTTTATCCTTTAATAACGGAATCGTAGATGGCAGGGAGCGAAGCGCGTTAGCAAAATCATTTATTCGGGGGAAGATAGGCGCATCCGCGCGGTTCGCTGGATCGCGTTTGCGGACGATACGTCATCCCCGTCGTCGGGGGCTGACGTTCGCTCCCTCGCACGAGCGAGAAAGCCTCGAAAGCATTTTTCAATTCCGCGAAACTTTACGATAGATATCTTCCCCACGAGAGAGGCGACCGCTCGCCGCGCCGTCCGCTTCAACCAGAAACATTTGTACATAAATCTGAAAATTATGAGCCCTCGTCGTTTCCCCCGGCCGTACGCTGCTCTTGCATCCCCCGTAGCCAGTCGGCCATATGCCTGCCAACGCGTAACGGAGAGATAACGCCGAGGGTAACCCCTCGTGAAGGCAACCGCAGCCGCACGGCTGCGTATGCGCGTCAAACTGCAACCTCGGAACGCGCTGCTCTTTCTCCCGTCTTCCCCTCGCGCCTCGCCTACGAACCCGATACAAGCCGAAAAGCCTCCGCGTATAAATCAAGATTCGTGGAAAATAAAAATCACTTTCGCGGCGGATCGGCCGATTAAGGGCCATCGATGCTCGCTCGGGGAGCAGAGGTCGCAACCTCGGCTCCCTTCCGCGTGCGGTGGGAGCTTAGGCCGAGAGCGAGAGAAAAGGGAAGAACGCGACGAGGCTTATCGCGGTTTCGAACGAACCGATTCCACGGGGGTTGCGCCACCGAATCGCAATCCGCTCGTTATTACCGCAAACTCAACCTCCCCGCGCGGCAACGTCGACGTTTTCACGCGTGTTTTTCCCTTTCTCCGGTAACAGTCTACACCAGTGGTGTCAAACACGCGACCCGCAAGACCTTCGAGTGCGGCCCGCGGCCCAAAACTTGAAATTAATTTTATTACCAAAAAAATACAATGTAACACAATGCTGAAGGAAAAATATAATGAAATTGACATTCCAGATTTTTATTCGTACTTGCCGGAACATTTTATTGAAATGCGTATGTTTGTTGCGAGAATCTTGGCAATGTTTGGTAGTACATATCTATGTGAACAATTATTTTCTGTCTTAAAGACTAATAAAACTTCACACAGGGTGAGGTTAACAAATGAACACTTAAAATCTATGTTAAAAATATCTTTATCCCAAAAAATTACACCCGATATCGATAAAATAGTATCTGTGAATAGATGCCAAGTGTCTAGTGAAAAATATTAAGTCTTTTAATTTCTAAAATTAATGTATCTTTTAATGTATTTTTTTAATTCTTGTAAATTTATTAAAGAAAAATAAATGTAAAGTTTAAATGAGTTATTCTCTATTATAAATAAAAGACTTTTTTTTCTTCCTGTCTGCGGCCCGCGGATTTTCTTAAACTGAATTTGGTTTCCCATATTCATACATGAGTTTGACACCACTGGTCTACACACCTCGCGCGAGTCTCCACTCGTCTCCTCGCTCCCTGGCATCGAGGATTCCACTTGGCGACCGTATCTCGGTAAACCGTACCGCCTCACAGTGGGAAGAAAACCGATTTCACTGGCCAAAAGTCAATTTTTTGGTTAAAAAAAAAAAAAAAAAAAAAAAAATAATAATTTACTTAAGTAATAGAGGGTTGTTTACCATGCACGAATATAAAAGGTTTCTTTTCGAGGATCTCTTATTTTCAAGTTATACGACTTTGAACTAATCTAGGTGGATACCGCAACCGTAAATAAATTAAATAGAATTTAACAAAACAATATTTTTTGTTTCATTTCCTTTTAAATAATAATACTGTGAGTCTCTTACGATAGAATGAAGCGAGTATGGATGAAATTATTTAATTTTACCGCCTAGTACGCCTTTAAGTTGATGACGTATATGAAACAAAAGAATGACGACATTTGACAGTTCTGCTGTTAACGCCATATTGTTGCATCATATTTCTCCGATCACAGTGCCAAGAATTATATCCATCTGTAACCGTATTCAAATATTATACTAGTTTAAAGATAATTGTATCTCAAAGGCGTACTCAAAGGCGTACTAGGCGGTAAAATTAAATAATTTCATCCATACTCGCTTCATTCTGTCGTAAAAGACTCACAGTATTATTATTTAAAAGGAAATGAAACAAAAAATATTGTTCTGTTAAATTCTATTTAATTTATTTACGGTTGCGGTATCCACCTAGATTAGTTCAAAGTCGTATAACTTGAAAATAAGAGAACCTCGAAAAGAAACCTTTTATATTCGTGCATGGTAAACAACCCTCTATTACTTAAGTAAATTATTTTATTTTTTTTCTTTTAACCAAAAAATTGACTTTTGACCAGTGAAATCAGTTTTCTTCCCACTGCGCCTTAACGTCGCTGCATGAAACGAAAATCATGAGAAGACGAAAACTGAGGGGAGGGATTTCGCGCGAGGTTTGCCAGCGATAAGTTCTGGTTCGTTCCGGTCCCGCTGAACGCGTCGATGCTCAGCCGGCAGGCAATACGCAAATAAACTCACCGATCCCCTTCGCACACCCTCCACCTATCGCCCCCTCGACCGCGTCCTCCGCTTCGAGCCAACTTCGGGAGTAGATCGAAGGAAAATATGCCGAACGAGAAAAATAAAGGGCGTTCTTTGACGGAAGACGAAGAGGACGGACTCGCGAAATTGCTGGCTCGCCCCCCTTCGAGCCGAACGTTCGGAAGCGTTCCCGGGGAAAAGAACCTCTTTGGGACCGAAAGCTGGCAAACGATACGAAAAGGAGAAAATACAGGCCACGCGGGACGATCGTTTATCGGGCCAGACCGATATCTCGGCCCGTCGAAATCTGCTGCTCCCCGATAGACAGCCCCCTACCCTCGGCGTATACGAGCGACGCGTGTGCGAAAATACACGCGTAAAAGGTCGCTTATCGGGTTTGCGCAAGAATAGGATTCGACGATGCTTCCGAAAGCCATAACCGAAACGGTAACTGCCACCCTCTGACTGATCGAACTTATTCTTTTCCTCCGTTCCGGGAGCAGCCATCGCGGCACGGTCTCGTCGATGTCGATAATGCTCGGCGCGCGAGGAAAGGGGCCGCGCACTATTTTTCTGGAAAATTGAATAGACAAAATCGAATATTTGCCTACTCAGCCCCACTCCTCCCTTCGATGCCACGAAACCGCGTATCTCTTTTCCCCAGTTGGCCCTTCGTGCAGAAAATATTCCTTCGCCGAAAAAAATTGTGAGCGAGAGCCTTTCAAATCATACGGGATTTGAACGTAAATACTGACGATACTACATAGTCGAAATATTTACGTAACGCGGTTAACTACTTTAATTATTTATTACAATGTATACACAAGAGAACAAAGTACAGGAAAAAAAAATACATTAAGACTGAACAATCATCAATTAATCACGAAATCTTATGATATAGAAGAGAATATAAATCACGATTGAAAGAGTATAGAGAGTCATGAATAAAATCTAACTCGTTGGAAAATATCATATCATGAGGTAAAACGTCTTCAGGTGGATGTTGTTTATACTGATTTTGAATCAATTATCCAATTTTAATCTCCAAATTGAAATCTTTCGGAATATATGGTAGCATACTGCTGTGGTTGATAAGTTTTCTGTCTGACAGAACTCAAATTGTCAAGTGTAAGAACTCCTTTTCTAATATTATTAATGCTGCCTCAGGTGTTCCTCAAGGTTCCCATTTGGGTCCTCTTCTTTATATTCCACCACTGTAAATTTTTGTTGTACGCGGATGATCTAAAAGTCTTTAACCCAAACTGTTTTCAACTGTTTCAGTTTCAAGATGACCTGAATAACTTCTCTGCGTGGTGCGATGCCAATCAATTATCCCTACACTTATCTAAATGTTTTATTGTAAGATTCAGTCATAAGATTAGTAATACAATTTTTAACTAGCATATTAACGGTTTACTGTTGTCTTCACAAAGCAATGTACATGATCTAGGTATTATTTTCTCCTCCGACTTATCTTTTACTGCTCATTATTGCTCGAAGCTACAAAAGTCTTGGTCTTATTCACAGGGTCTTTACTTTCTTTAATGACATTAACTCTCTTAGAATTCTTTACTATCAACTGACTAGACCCATACTTGAATTTGGTAAAATCATCTGGTCTCCTTACTTCATTTCTTACGGTTACAATATTGAAAAGGTGCAGTATAGACTTTTTGATACTTGCCGCAAGAAACATAGGCTGCTCCTTATCGTTTGATTCGCATAATTATGACCCTGTGCTTTATTCCTTGAATCTTAAAAACTTGAGCAACAGAAGAATCATCTCTGACGTTTTATTTATGTGCAAGATAATCAGGGAGATGTACAAAGTACGAAGTCCCTTTATTATTTGTCCCCTCTACTTAAAGGTTCCTACCAGAAATTTGAGAAACCATACGTTATTTTTCATTCCTACTCATCGCACATTATGTGCACAGCAAGGCTGTACAAACCGTATAGCTAGACTCACAGATTCTGTCAGTCAAATGACACGGTGTCTACAATTTATTGTATGATGTTATTTTGATGTATGTCATTTATTCTTCCCTTGATGTACCAAAATGTTCTCCCCGTTAAGAATGAAATAAATACTCTGTTAGATCATCATCGAATTTGGATCTATTAAACAATCGTAATGAAAAAAAAAAAAAAAAAAGAAAACATTACGAGCTTTTAATGAATCATTACGATTCATTACGAAAATTTTCTTCTTTTTTCATTACAATTTTCAGTACGAAAAAAAATCGAGACAACGCGAAATAGATGATTGCGAACATTGCCTCGCTTCTTTTTCGTACTCCATAAAGTAACGACCCGAGCGCCGCGAGGCAACCTCGCAGAGTGCGTTGATAGAAAATAAGTAGGTAAAAAAAAACGCGAATATTTTGCATTTTCTTTGAGCGCATTTATCTGGGAACGCGTTCTTTGTGTGCGATCCACGTTCTTGGGTGAACCGCGGTGAAGTCGGTCCCGCCTCGAAAAATAATCACGCCGGTCGAGGCGAGCGTAAAAAATAAAGGGTGTCGCGCTTAATTACGTGGGAGAGTCGTGGAGATGTTAGGTCGAGCGACCTGAATGAGCGAGCGCAACGAGTCGCGTCGTGCTCGGCGTACACCTTCGCGCTTTCTCATCAAGCTCCGCTTAATTTCTAACCCTTTTCGCCCTCGGCTGGCGAAGGGTGAGCTGGAACGCGGGCAACAGAGTATATTAAGCGACACTCGGAATTACAAATAACAAATTGCAATTTGATTCCCCGCACGCTCTTGGCACTCATGCGGATGGGCTGTTTCGTCGGGGCCGAGGGCGCAATTTATCATTAGCGTCGACAATTTCGCCGTGACGGGCTTCCGATTCCCAATTCCGCTCGAGGGGACGAAGACGCGGGAACTCGCGACACGCGTTGCTCCGCGCCGCGACGCGTCGCGTCGGTCCGAGGCGAGCGACGAAACGAAGACGATTCCACGGCCAGTGGAATCGAACGTTTGCGTGGTGTCGTTCGCGATCAAACGGGGGATACAGTAGAATTGGGGGAGGGGGTGACAGAGAGAACGCCTGGAAGGGCGAGAGGGGCGCGAGGAGCGCGCGAGCGAAGCGCGGAGAAAAGAGGGCTGGGCTAGGGTTGACGGGGGAGAGCGGAGCGGTTTATATGGCTAAAGGCGCATCCCCCGAGCCGTATCGATCGTTGACTTTAAAATTCAAAGAGACCGACAATAGCTTCCCTTTCCGCCCGGGCCTCTGTACTACAATATCATATTCCGTTCCTTTCGTTTCATTGTCTGGTAAAGCCTGCGCTAATAATAAAAGATTGCTACCCTGGAAGCTATGCCTACAGAGAGCGCGCGCTCGTGGGAGAGAGACTGCACCGAAGGGGTGGCAGAGGAACGAACAGAGACGGAGAAAGGAAAGACAAGCGCGATAGAGAAAGGAGAGGGAAGATACAGCGGTAAGGGCCGGGGTTTCGGCTCTGAAAAGTCTTTCCAACTTCGGTTCTACATCATCCAGATAGCCGACCCATAATGCTCCGTTGAAAAGTTGCTCGAGTTCTGCGCGAATTTAATATGCCGTGCACGCTCGCCCCGCGTAGTCCTTTGTTGCGTCGATTTCGCTTCCTCCTCGAACCGATATATCGCACGGATTCGACGTTTCTACGAATCTGATCAACCGCGTAATCGGGATCGTGGGCGCTATTGTTCGCTCGGTTCGGATCAGTTCGCCTCGAGAACGTTTCGTCCGTTTTCGCGTCTCGAGTGACGGCGAAGGAGAATAATGGGAGAGAGGAAACGACGAAGGGAAATTAGGAGGAAAGACCGTGGTCGAATTACACACGTAACGGGAACTGCGAGAAAGATATTTGTCGAGGGAGAAGGGGAGACGAGCGCGTGGAATCAAAGGGGGCGCAACAATGGACGATGATATTAAATCATAAATGTAAACGAAGATGGTAACGGGGAGGGTGAAAGCCCGCGCTCTCCGTCCGATAATGAAACTTTCCGATCCCCGAGCGGAGCCTAAAAGGTACGTTAGCAATAACCACGGCCAGCATTCGCGTCCAGGATATTTCTGATGAACGTGTCACGGCACCGGCGAGCGATCGTCCCTTCGCTCGGGCGAAGAAAGCGGAGTCAAAGACTCAACTGGCGGCGGGGGGGTTCGTTCGAAAGCGGTATCCAAAGGACGTCGCGTCGCATCGATGGCGCGGTACAAACGCGCGTGCAACGCGATCGCGATCGCGAGCGGGCGCGCACCTGAGCCGAGATTAAACGTTTCGGGGGGGATACGAAATGAAATATTTAGCGATCCTCCGGGGTTCAAACGAACGCCTGTCCGAGGTCCCTGTTCCCTTTGTCGGCGCGTTGCAGCCATCGAATCGGGCTGGAATGCGCTAACCCCTTGTCTCCGCGTGGCTCGCGCGGTCCTTTAAACAGCGCGGGGCTCGTCGTCCTGCTTTTCCGTTCGCCGCGATTACAACGGGTGTCTCGTTTCGATCGAAAGGCGCGAGCGAGTCCCGATTGAAAGAAAAAGTGCCGCGAAGAAAAGAAGAGAAATGGAAGGAAACGAATTCGAAACGAGCGAAAAACACGAGTCAGCCAAGGGGTGGGTGCGAACGAGCGGATGAATTAAGTCGTGCGAAAATACTCGCGATAGGCAGAACGGTGGTTAGATCGATTGGGTGAGTGTTTCAGCGAGTGGAACGGGGAAACGGGCGGAGGAAGCTGAATGGACCGGATTGAAACGTCGACGGGGTGAATGGCGGTTTGAAAGAAATACATTAGCGCAATGTGAAGGGTTACTTGAAAATAAACTGGAATAACCGAGTGAGCGCGGGCCGCTTATCCCGCGGCTACCGGTGCTCGATCATTCTTTCAATGAAGCCTCGCCGCAGCTTCCCTTCGCCGCGAGATTTTCCGCGCCACTCGAATCGAGCCCCTTTTCCCTCGTTCTACGCGCGAGAAACTCGGCCAATTTGCGGCAATCGTAAATCGCGCGAGCGCGCGAAACAGAATCGCAGTCCGCCTGAGCCGCGATTCGAGTAACGGTCAAGCAGGTGCATTATTCGGGCGAATGGTTTACGAGAATTTTATTGTCGGCCCCCGGTGTTCAGCGGTCGTATTTAAGGTTTTATCCTGCTGTCGCGCCACGCCGCCTCCGCTTCGCCTCTCCGTCTCTCTTCCGCGCGAAAGGGAAAGGATTTTATTCTTCGACCGCGTAAAAGGGCTACGACGAGGGGCCCTGCGTTAGGACCGTTTCATAAAAGTCGTCTGGCACCATTCGTTCCCGTAGATTATTGCCGGGACCGCGAGTCGGCACCGACACGTTATTTTATTTATTATTTCACTTTTAAGGCGCGTCATCGTTCGACGAAGGATTAAGCCGGACTCGCATAAAGAACGAAGACTCTCGTTTCGCGTCACCTTCCGGACCAGTATCGGTGTATTTCTTTCGGAGCCGTTTCTACTCTCGCTTTAATTAACGCTACGTCGAAACGTTCGTCTCTTGGCGTCGCTACTTCGGTGTAAGGAGCAGAAGGCGTCGGAAGCGTTGACGACTACGCGAACAACCCCATGACCGCTTGCGATCGCGCAAGGGTGACTAGGGAATCGCGTAACGTATTCCGTGGAAGACAGAAGGAGGATCGAGAGGAAGAGGCGAGGAAATGAGAGGATGGGGAGTAGCAGCTGCGACATCGCGAAATTACGAGGCGGCGGTGGAAGCGGTCGTAGTCGCGCCTCAGAGGAAGCGTTGACAAATGACAGAGGCAACTTTTATTATTTTAGATGTCGGCCCATCAGACGAGCGCGCGGGCGCGCGCGGTTACGACTCCGCGAACCATCGTCGAGGATGTGTTTTACATACATTCTACGGCAGCCTCCGAGACCGTGCTACGCACCCCTTGACAAATGGCCCCGGGGTTTTATTAGAGCAACTTTTTAAGCTACTCCCCCGGCGAAGACGCAAAGCTTACGAGAAATAAAGATAAAGCTCGCTCGACCTCGCCCCGGTTCTTCTTGTCGTCGGCATCGGCCTTGCCCGATCGTTGCTTCATTTATTTTGGAAACAACTGGGACAAGAACTTCGGTACGACGCTTTGAAGCTATTGCGCAACGGTACCGCGCTAATTTCCTCTCGGGGGAGCGTCGTCCTTCGATTCAAGGATCGCCGTGCGACGGGAAACGACGATTTGGTCGAAGCCAGTGGCGGATCCGGGGGGGGGGGGGCGATAGGGGCGATCGCCCCCCCCAAGAGTAATAAAATATAAAAATATTTCCTCACATTCCGAAAAACTTATTACGTATATACTGAATGTGTTACATGATTTCTATTCGAGATTTTTCTGCTTAGCGTGCTCACTAGTGCGCTAGTGCATAGAAGTTTTTAAAATATTTTCAGAATATTGCCTGGTAAAAATTCGCCAACGTAGAGCAGAATTTGTATTATGAAGTATCGTAATCGCATTAATTGTAATATCTTTTATATCTGTTTTTCTGATAAAATAGTCTTTAATCGCAATTATATAACACGTAATTATTCTATAATTACTTATCAAGGTTGAAAAGACGGTTAAAAAATAGACTTTTTTACTTTTATACATTTCGCACCCCCAAGAAAGGCTCCTGGATCCGCCTCTGGTCGAAGCACGGTACATACAACGTTTAGACCTGTGTCACATTACAATTCGTGTATGCGGGATACCGATGGTACATGTAATCTTATTACAGCTTACGGCAGCAACTTTTTTTGCGTCTAGGCGACCGACTAAACATTGAATCAAATTGCGAGCATTCACGCGGAGTATGTGGCAGGTACGCGAATCGTCGTGTGAAAGAGGTGTTACGCTGGCCGTTGGAAAATCCGCGTTCGATCGACGAACTGGAGTTTCCGTGAGCGAAGTCGAGACGTAACACCGCGGGCAAGGGAAAAAAAAAAGGTCGAACGCACGTTTCGCTCGAGAACATATTTACGCCGTCGATGACAAATGGTTTTTAGCGGCGCGGCGTGGCGGCGGTGACGGCGGCGGCGGCGGTGGCGTCGGTGGGTGGGTGGATAGGAGAAGTTCGGGACACCCGCTGCACTCCCGGAGGGGCCGCAGAGAGCGAGGGGAAGGAAGGAAAGTGGTTCGCAGATGCGCCGTGACTGATGGTCCCTACTTCCAGATGTACTATACACCGCGCGGTACTTTTATCGGCGCTTGTTTGTTCAGCGAGTTTCGAAATACCAGTGGCAACGACGCGGCGTGCCGTCGGCCTGGATCACGGAGAGTGGCCTGAACGGGAGCGGGAAAGAGCGGACCGGAGAGAATAGAGACGGCTAGAGGCGGCGGCGGGGGCGGAGGAGGGAAAACGGAGCGAGCGACTGCAATTACCGTCGACGGTCGACGGGGAGAAGAAAAAAAAAATGATGGTTGTATCAACGGCGATACACACGTGTATTTACGTGTCGCGGCCTCGACGTTAAGGCTTTCGTCGTGCGCGATGATGGACGTCTATCACGTGAGACAACGTTCCCGGCATTCGACGCTTCGTTTTCTTGTTCGCTCTTCGCCGCGCTTCTTCCGCCTGCGGAGTTGTTCCTCGCCTTCATAATCGTCTCATCTGCGTGAATAGTGCTGTTTCTCCGAGGTACCACCGATCGGCGAATAAAGGTCGATTTATACTTTGACGCGACGGACGCACGCCGAGCTGGATACTACGAAAATTTTACACATACTACCAATAAATCGAACATATGTATAATTATTATTATTAACGAACTATTGCCCAATTATGTCCAAAATATAACTGAGTATAAACGCTTAAGAAAATACATTGTAAACGCCATATCAAACCACTTTTACAGTAAAAGCTTGCACAGCGTGCATTTTAACCAAGAGATCCAGCAAAAATGTCCAAGGTTGCCATCAAAACAATTAGCGCAATTAAGAAAACGACGCAAGGAATCAATATTACCATATCTTGAGGTTACATGTTTCATATAAAAAAATAATTATTCCTCGTATTTTTAGGAGGTACATGGATATTGATCATATTAAGCAACAAAGAACAATCAATATATCATCGCTTAAGATTTTTTAAAGACAAGTAATGTCACATATTTATCTACGATTCGCGAGGGAAAACAAGTTGCGAGAACTAAGAACTAATTGTGTCAATTTCAACCAAAGTGTGACTATCGAGGTTATATAGATACTAGTAGGGGTGGGCGGGTACCCGAAATTTTCGGGTACCTGAAGTCGAAGTCGGGTCGCGTAGTGTTCCGGTGGGGTAGTGCTCGGGTCGGGTCGGGTCGGGATCCCGAAAGTTTGTCGACACATAAATATATTCGGGTACCCGTCATTTCGGGACACGTTTTTTAATTCAGGACTCGGCATTTAATTCAATAGATAACTTTTCAGTCTGGTTTTCTACTTAAACTTTTCGTGTAGTGTAATACACTGAATTACCACCAAATTAAAAATCGGGTCCCGAAATGACGGGTACCCGAATATATTTATGTGTCGACAAACTTTCGGCATCCCGAACCGAACCCGAAAAAAATTTCCGACCCGACCCGAACCCGTAATGTCGGGTACCCGCACACCCCTAAATAGATACATAATACGCTTTCTAGAACGGGAGGAACTCATAATAACACATTTAGCATAGTTTAGAAACATTCTGTTAGTTTTACACCATTCAGTTAGCTCATCTAAATCAGACTGCAACCGAAAAGAATCTTGATAACATGAAATTGTCTTATAAATCTTCAGATCATCCTAAAATGATAAAGACAAAACACTATCAATATTTCTGCTCGGCTCGTGTCCATCACGTCGAGGTATAAGTTGACCTTTATACGAGACGCCACATATCCGTTTCGCGTTGCCGGAAATACCAACGCGGACAGAGTCTTCGGTGTGTTTCGCGCGATAAATCAGAACGAAAGTTCGGGGGATCGATCTCTGTTTGCACGGAATTGAAAAGCGGGGAATTTGAAGGGTGAACGACGAAGGACGCAAAAGGGTTTCCGAAAGGGGGAGAAAGTGGATCGGCGGATTTCGGACGATCAATTAATAAGAGGAGGATCGGCCACTTTTCATCGCGCTCGGAGGGAAGAGCGAGAGGCGCTCCCACGCGTCCCTATGTAAATTGAAGAGGTTACACGGTTTTACATATTTCAACAGATTCGGAGGGCGAGGGGCGGCGCGGGGTGGCGCGGCAGGGAAGACGCGGGAAAAAGCGGAGGGACGTGGAGAGGGCCCGGTGGCCACTCGAAAACCGCGGGCGAAGCGTTTTGTCGAGTGTTTTATGGAAAGCTTTAGAATTGTAGATTTTCTCTCTCGCCGCTGTAGCGCCGCGCCGCTTCGGCCGGATTTATGGTAGCCGCGGCGCGACTGCTACTTCCAACGGCCGCGTTCGATAATATAAAAGGATATTATTTAAATTCTCGAAAATTTGCCGCTCGGTCCGTCGAGCCGACCGCGGTCCGTTGTCGACTTTTTCCGCCTCCTTCCGCATAATTCGCGTCAAACACACTTTACACCGATGATCAATGGATCGAGGCGATGCCGTCTCGAGGGGCGAGGAACGTGTCTATACCGTTTGCTATTGGATTTCAATTGGGAAACGATTACTCCCCTCGAGTGACCGTTTCGGCTCGTTTGTCATCGACGTTTTCGCTTCCACTTTCTCACCGCGAGATACCGTCCGATGGTCGGGTTCGTCCGCTGTCCAACTTGTTCTTTCTCCGTTGAGACACAAGAAGAGAGAAAAAAAAAAAAAAAAGTAGAGAGTGTAATTTTTATCACGAAACAGGGATCGTTCGGTAACCTTTAAGCCCCGGTTCGCGGTTCGCTGCGAGGGTTGCGCGTATTTGTCGAGAGCTGGCCCCGCCAGCAAACCGTACACACGCAGCGCACCCTTCGACGCGCGCTGCCGCGCGTTTCAGCGAGGCAGAAGGTAAGCCGTGACGCGAAACCGCCGACCGAACGGACACTGCAAATATTAGTTCATTACCAAAAGTGCCGGTGAAACCGGCAGGACTGCAAACGGTAGCGCGACGGAACCGCAGGAACGTTCGTCCGCGGCCCGCGGTTTATTTAACGACACCCTTCCGCTGCTTTTCAATTAACCTCCCCACTTCTTCCTCGCCCTTTTCCATTCGATTCCCGCCACCCTCCCGGCTTCTTTCTTCCGCGCGCTCCAAACTCTAATTCGAGTCTAAGCCGTTTCGAAGTGGAGTCGAACGAGTTCGAAGAGAATTCGCGAACGAATCGCATGGGTCGCGATCGTAAATAAGAGAGACGGATCCACGCGTGGAACAACTACACACGAGTATTTAGAGGACTAGAGGCTGCGTGCGGGCTGTCGTGCGTGCGTGCGCGGACGAGGAGCCCCGCCACGTAATATACTGGCGCGCCGACGCCACCACCGCCGAAGGGAGACCATTTAATAACAATATATCTTTGCCGTCGCGAGACTGCAGGAGAATCGCGTCGAAATAAGGAGGACGAAGGGTGGCCGGCAAGATATTTCACCATTAGAATCGGCATTTCCTAGGATTAACGCGCGCCCCCAGAATTGCTTCGTCCGGAACCACAATTTTTTTCCGCCGTCCAGTCGAGACTCTCTAATCGAGAATCAACGCCGAGATCGTTGCTCGACGATGTTCAACTACGATTTTAAGTGGCACTACATAAATAACCCTATTTGGTCAATGACAGAACGGCTCTGTAAGACTTCAGTAACAAGGCTTTTCACCGACTTTCGAATACATGACAAGTTTTAAATGGCTGAAACCTCCGCGTGCATTCTTAGAACCCGTTCAACTCGCGAGTAAACCATAACTTAAGCTACCGTTTGATCCATTTCCCTAAATAATTACGGTAAAGGCAAAAGTCCTACAAATACGGCCGCGCAATGAGTGCCATAGATCATGATTATGCTCCTATTATGACCAAATTCAACATCCGTCCGCCAGTCACCAGACGTTTTGCTGCTGATGGCATTTTTTTTATTAAATTTATGGTCATCAACGGCTTTTTAACCTGCATAAAACTCCTTAACTTCATCAATTTTCACGCACTATATTATAACATTACATTATTATAACTAGAATATGCATGCAATTTAGACACAGAGCTCGGCTAAATTAAGAAAGAAAATATTTGAAATACTGTTTTAAATATAGCAAGTTTTATGTGACCCAAATAGAATAATATTTCGAAAGGAATGTGAGATTTTGACAAATAAAATAATTTTATTTTCACGAACTTTGCAGTAAAATAAAATATTTAAACTTTTTTTAAGTAAATTAAGTAAAGCTAATGTTCCACGAAGTTGAAAATTTGAACACAGTACTTGTTTAAATAATAATACTTGATTTTTGAAATCAAGAATAGATCAGTCAAATATTACTTGTCAAATATAAGTCTCAATATCTCGAATATTATTAAAACAATATACTATTTTAAGAAATTTCGTTACAAATAAAATATTTTATTTTCAAAATACATGTGTTTTGGTCTGGAAGAAAATAAATTATTTACTATTTGAAATAATATTTTGCCCAGAATCTCAACTAACTGCTTCAGGAACAGGGTATATAGTGTTTTAATTTATTTATATTTTTTAATTACACTAATCTAATACTTTTGTTCTACTACAGCGTTTAACCTTACCACTATATTATTATTAATTTGTAAAACGGATTATTCTGTCTAAGTGAATAAATTAAATTCAAATATCAGTATTATAGACTACCATATTGACTGCGTAGATTTACTAAAACTTTTCAATTTTTCTGCCCCAGTAGCGTTCACCAGGAGTGAACAACGTTTTCTAATTGAATCATACCGAACCAATTTAGGCAAAATGAACTGTATCAATAGGATGTGCATAGAAGCTAACTAATTTAATATTAAAATTGACTTTTTATGGATCAATCGCTTCATTAAAAACACTGCTTTTCACATTACTATGAAATTGTGCACGCCACTAGATTTTTCTTTTATTTTTATTCGATTTTTTTCTTCTATTATGTTGTTTATATTACATTGTTTGTTCATTACGATAAATATATCATCATTGCTTGTAAGAAGGCACATGCCCGTTTAAAATAAGTAAATAAATAAATAAAAGTTCAATTTGCTGGATCGCCGAAAAGAGTTCGAGGCGGATACCATAAGCTCGTTAGCTTCTACGCTCCGAAAAAGCTCGTGCGTTCCCGAGCACCGAGACGAGCTCGAAGAAAATAGCGGAACGCTTAACCAGATCGTCGTGGAAAAAAATCGAAAGACGATCGATAGAACGAAGGGAAACAAGGTGGTTGACAATTTCACGGTACATTAGGGGGCTGTGGGTGGCAGCCGGGTGTCCCGTATGCCGCGACTAATTATGTTTTTAATTAATCATCGTTTCGTCGCGCACTCGAGCCAAAGTTTACTCGGCTATGCTCGTTACCGCGCGCTAATAACGCTATCCGTCGAAGCTACGCGACAACGCGTCCGCCCTCCGTAGACGAACTTGCTCGTTATCTTCCTTCGACTCGACGGCTATCGAAATAGTCTTGGCGAGTTCGACCGCCTCGCGGCGTAAATGACCCGGAAACCATCCTGGAAGACGTTCCTCGCGCCGCGCTCGTCGCTGTTTCTTCCCAAAAATAATCCCGATAGCTGCGAAGCGGCGCGAGCAAAAAGCGTCGTTAACAACCAAACGTTAATTATCGGTTGACCCGTCGACGGGATGGCAGCCACGCGCAACGATCGACCTGCGCGTTCGCGATTAATAATTCGCCGTGTCGAGTTAATAAAATAAACGCTGACAAACGCTGAGCGCCGCTCGCGGTGACGGCTTTCTTTTCGCGATCGCTAGACGTCGCAAGCATAACGAGAAATCGGCCAAGCGTCTACGAACCAGATCATAAATTCCGAGATCTATCGTCCGCTCTTTCGCTTTCCGTTTTATTTCGCTCGGTTTGATTGTTCTTTCTCTCCGTTTAAAGGGGGGCTTGTCCGGATGAAACGCGAAACGCTGATTTGTCCAGACAGCGCAGCGATAGGATTGCGACGCTATCGACGGTCGCATCGTTTCGCAACAGGGTCGTTAGAAGGGTCCGCTTTCGGGCCAAGGTGTGTGGCACGAGCGGTCGATTCGGAGAACGAGCTGACGCGATCGTTCGACGAGGGATCCTGTCCCGCGATCGACGGTCTCTCGTCTAGACGATCATTCGATTCCCCTGCGGCGTTACAGTGTCACGCGAACCGAATCAAGGATTTTTCGACTGCACACCGCGATTAGAGTCCTCCATCGATTAGTCTCTCTTCCGTAATCTCTCTCCCCTAACTCTTTCCTAATCTACGTCTAGTAGATTTTTTTCTTTCCATCTTTCTCTTGTTGACAACATTAGTCACTTTAGTCACTTAATCGATCTAATACTTCTGTTTTTAACACGACGTTTAACCTTACCACGTTACTGTTATTTAATTTGTAAAAAGAGGAATAAATGAAATAAAATCTGATTTGATTTTTTTATACAATATAATTAATAACAAAATCAATTGTGTTGCTATCCTTGAAAAACTTAACTTCAATATTCCCGCTCGAAACTTACGATGTAATAGACTCTTTAACGTGAAGGCTCACCGATCTCTATTCGATAATCACAATTCTATTGATCGTTCGTGTAATTTGGTCAATTTATTCCTTGTCAATATCGATCTGTTTGGCGACTCACTCAGGGTGCGTTTCAATACATGCATTGAGTAATATTTCATTATTTACAGTTACTGGTAATTCGATTTACGTACTTATTTTATTAATAAAAATATTGGAAAAATAATTAGCTTTTTTAATTTGAAAATTCAATGATGGCGTTTGATGAGCGTGCGGTAAGAAATAAATACACATCACGCATTAATTGCTTCTACTTCGAGTTGTAGTAATTCATGCATGTTTCATGTGCTACAAGTGGAACTATTCTAGGGAATTTTTCTCTGCACCACCATGCACGTATGAAATTGATGTCCAATATTTTTATTAATAAAATAAGTAAGACAATAACAATCAAATGGTCCAAATCGAATTACCAGTAATTGGAAATAACAAAATATTGACCTTATTGGTAGACGATGAGGTTGCAGTGCATTGGCTGTGATCTATGCACTCAATGCAACTCAATGCATGTATTAGAACGCACTCTGTTGCGAACTACACTTAGATCTTTGCTAAAAGAGTGAACTATCTTTGTTTTCTTTTATTTTTATTGTTTTTGTTAAAATAACTGTACAGACTATTCTTGATATCTATATAATCTATTGTACCAAAGGGTTGTTTAACCCGTTGAATGAAGCATTATCATTATTATTACTATAAAATAAAATAAAATAAATCCTGCTTTCTAGACTTGAGTTAAGACACAAACTGAATTATTTTTAAAACGTGACTTGCGTCGGTTTTCGTTGCGGCCACAGATATGCGCGACGAAAAGAAGCGTGTTGAGCGTGACGCGGCGCGAGGTTAAATATCGCCTAGGGAAATGAACGTGGATCGGTATTCGTAAGAAACGAGTGGAACAATTCGAGGAAGTCCGAGAAGGTAGAAGAAATAGCGTGACTAATGCGCGGCTGGTCCGATCGGCCGGTAACCCATCCGCCGTTAATTTCGTTCGGCTGTCCCGCGCGATTTCGCCGTGAATCACGGGGATCGAATACGATCGAACGCCGTTCGTCGGAATTTCGAGTGAATGGCGTACCCGTTCGGACGGAAGCGTAATTGGCATATCCGGTGGTTGCGGGACAAGCGCTGACAAGCCGACGGGTCGAGCGTACGCGCGCGAAGGTATTAATCATAACGCGCGTATTTGCACGGCGGCGCGGGATGCGGCTTAGATGCGCGAGAGCGAACGGGTGCAAGCCTGAGTGCGTGCGGGTCTGCGTGTCGACTCGCTGACAGTTCGTTTGAACGCAATTAGCGTGTCGTTTGATAGTTGCCGGCTTAACGCGCTCGCTATCGCGACAACGATCGTCGAATCGAGTTAACCGTTTCGTCGTGCTTCTCGCTGTCTCGCGGCCGAGATCACTCGACCGTTTCGTTACGCCGCGTTCCTCTCTCCGCCTCGGTCTTTTCGGTATCGCGAGTCGCGAAGCGTGCCTGAAGAAGCATCGAACGCGTCGCGTCGGCGTACGTTGGTTGGGGAGCATCGAAAGACCGAGTGCGCGCAAAGATGGATAGAAAGCGACGCTCGTAACGGCGGGGCTCAACTTTATGAATATTATTTTCCAGCAGATGTCCCCGACGATAAAAGCTCGTCGACGTTGTCGTCGTCGTTGTAATTAATGAGGTCTCCGAGGGTACCGAAGAGAGACAGAGAGAGTGAGAGAGAGAGAGAGACAGAGACGTTCATCGTGAAAGGAGAAAAGCCAAAGGCGAAAGAAGAAGCAGGCGGGCGGAGGGAGGAAGGTTGAGAATATTCCAGGGGTAACGCGCGGACCGGAATAAGCCAACGATAAGGAACTGGCGAGGGTGGCTGAAAGGTGGCAAAACCGACGTGGCTGGATGGCGAACGACAATGCGGCCGAGTTATCCCGGAATGACGGGGTAGTTTTAAAGCCAGGAAGCCGACATTAGCGCATTGATACCGCGCGAACGCGCCAGTTCTGCCATCGGGAGAACCATTAATATTGCTTAGTTTACGTTTACGGCTGGAACCACCCGCGTGAGGGTGGACGGATCCGTCGCTCCGCTCGTTTCCGCGATTCGGCTTCGTTTACGGATTTCCACTTTTCGCAGCGGGAAATTTACCGCGCGGGGAAACCGATCTGATTTTTCGCGATAGGTTCGGTTTCCGGCTTATGAGATTTAATCGCGCAGACCGGCGGAAAGACATACGAGCGGAATAACTTGTACGACGGAACTCCGGTTTCGGTGTCGCGTCAGGGCGCGGCGGTTCCGAGCGGATTAGCGACAACAAATCATCGGGATTAGAACGGAAACGGGGATCGAGTCGCTTGCGAAAGAAAGAAGACGGAAAGAGAGGAGCGCACCGATCGGAGCGAGGAGGAGAAAGGGCACCGAGAGGGAAAACGAGATTTCGGGTGGCGTGAGCTTCGTGAGCTCGTAGAATCAAAAGGACAAACAATTAATAACCCCGTTGCCGACGATTAATCAGAATTTAACTCGCAGTTAAATACTCGACTCGGAGGCGACTGCGGCGGTCGGCGCGCTTCCAGCCGTGGTTCGGGAAAAGGGGATGGTCGAGGCGAGGGTTCACGGTGCACGCAGGATAAACAAAGGTTTACATCAGTGTCAGTCGCAACAAGTCCGAATTCGTCTAGGGTTCTCGGCATGAATATTCACGGTGCTCGCTCGTCCGTCCCTTCCAGCCTGTGCGCCCGCGTTCGCGCCAATTCACTCCCGTCCCTCGCCCTCCGCCCTCTCCTCTTCCCTGGACCCACTCTCTCTGTCGGTACGCGCGCGGGTTCGCGACCATTTGCCACCCCCCTGCGATATCCATCGAACGGCTACCAGTCAAAGGCTGAAATCACAATACGCGTTTGTCCGGTTGACGAAGTCGACTCGGTTGGGAGCCGCTAAAGCAAATAGAACAAGGCGGACGGAGAGGGCCGAGGCCGGAGCCGAGGACGGGGGACGCGCGCGCGCGAGGGAGAACGATGTCGCGGGGGGAAGCGAGCCAATGGTCATTGCCTTTGAATTGGAAATTACGTTTTGGCCGGCCGAGTGTCGCTTTTCGCCCCCCGCATGAACGATTCCACTCTGGGAGTTTGGCACCTCACGCTTCCCCTCGGCCTCGGTCCCGAGATTGGGCAACGCGCGGCGAAGGCGGCGGTCGCCGATGGAAGGGTTAACGAATTTCGGGACGTCGCGAAAAGGAGCCCGCGGGCGCGGGGTGACGCGCGGCAGACGGAGTCGAGGTCGGGATCGCGAGAGAGACCCGATGCGCGCGACTGTTTCCCAGCCAGTCGAATGATTTAATCCCCGAATGATGGACGGGCACGTCGCGACGATGATCTGCGTGCCGTGAAGTGACAAGTGGTTAGGATCACGGGGAAACCTCGGTGGCGCGGATGACGGTGGTGGGCGATGGCGGGTGGCCGATGTGCGGCGGCGGGCTCGGGGGTTGGTTGGCCGTCGGTGGTCGACGTTGGTGTCGTATCGGTGGATGGATTTGAGGAGGGTGGGCAGGAGGGTGCGTGCTCGCACCGTACAAATCACGCGGGCATTACAGCGTCAGGCCGGGGACTCAACGTGTCGCGCGACCGGAAACTCGATACCGACGGTAATACTGATTTATCGGAAGCGTGTCGCACCGTTCGAGCCTACGATTCGCGTTTCCCGCCTCGCGACACCCGTCGCGAATCGTTTTTTCTGGGACCGATTTCGGACGGATACCCGATGCCGGACACGGGACCACCTATCCTTCCGCGCGGACGCGCTCGCGACATTGCTTTCGATAGATACTTGCTTGAGTCTTCCTACCTTTCGAGGTGTTTGACAATATCTTCGTAGGCGGCTCGGCAGTTTTCCCAAACCGTCCCGGACCTGTGGATCACAAAAAAAAATCGACACTTGAAATACGACGGTGAAACGCAAAGAAACTCGGAGCTCGCCGGACGCGGAAAAGAAAAATTCGAAGGGGAACGTTGGAAACAGGGGGAGCCGAAGGAGGGACGCGAGTCGATAAGCGAATCGGTTAATTATAAGACCCGCCACGAAATGTCCTTGAGAGAAGTGAATCCACCGACTTGATTAAGAGCTTTGCTCCTCTCGGCTCGTCTTTCGTTTGTCCTTTGACTCGATCGTCTCTCCGTCCCGACTTGAAACGAAGATACTTTGAAGTCGTTGATTAAAAAAGACGTCGCTGCTCCCTCGAGTCTGACTAATCCGACGCGCTCGCGCGAACAGCCAGGACGCGATCGACTGACCGAAGACGGGAACGACGATTCGACGGGCGTTCGAAAGACTGCGAATGCGTCGAAAGCGAAAGCAACGCGTGGCGGTTCGCCCGGAGAAGGAGCAAGGGCTAAAGCGGAGAGTGGCGATAGGGCAACGGTGGTGACGGCGGTGCGCCAGGATGGGGTTGCGTTGAATTAATCATATTCCGGTGTTTGTCGTGCCGCCCCCAGACGTAATCCGTCTTACCTCCCGATCTCTCTCGCTCCTCTGCCACGATAGATTTGCATTTTAATTAAAAGCAAAGCACTGAAATCATAATGCGAAACGTGCGGCGCCGCCTTCGCGCGTCGTTGTGCACGCAGCCTAGGAAGGACACGGTCTGCTCGCCGCCGCGCCGATTCTAGACGTTAAGAATCGACGTCGCGATCCGAGCTCTACCTCTTCGACTCGACATACGATTCGAACTCCGTTTTTTTTTTTTCGTGGTCGCCTCGAAAACATGGAAACGCGAGAACAGCTCGAGAAGAAGACGAACTATACTCCGGGTCAACTCAACGGACCGTTCAAGGCCACATCTAGACCACTCTTGTAGTTTTCTGGTAGCGAAACCCCAACGACGATATCTTTCGTGAACATGAAGACTTTTAAACACATAAAGCTTCACACGAGTACAGAAACCTTCAAAGAGTCATTTCTCTTCGTAAAAAATGATGGAAAATGGTGGCCTTGAACGACTAGTTGAATTGACGCGAACTATAGTCGACTGTACCGGCTAATGGCAATCGGAACCAGTGTAATCACGGCGACCGGATGCGAGTCTACGTATTTACGGGAGCCGCGACGACCGCAGAGTAGAGAGATCACCGCCACCAACGGCATCTATTAGAAACGCGTTAACAAATGTCAGGATTAGCCGAGCATTTACCCTCTCTCGCGAAACAAGATCCTCCTTCGACGCTGGTCGTGGATTCCCCTTCG
Source organism: Perdita meconis (assembly GCA_030770465.2). Lineage (NCBI taxonomy): Eukaryota > Metazoa > Arthropoda > Insecta > Hymenoptera > Andrenidae > Perdita > Perdita meconis. The sequence continues at coordinate 8,995,700 of JASKOS020000007.1, forward strand.
TTCCTCCCTAATCGGTGCCCTCCCGCGAACGGGCAAACGGGGTCGCGGTAATCTACGGTATACGTCTCGAGACCGCAACGCCTCGAGGATCTACCGGTCGCCGTCCAATTTTCGAAGCTGTTTGAGAGGCGAGAGGAAGCTCTCGAGCGGCGAGCATGGACGAAGACGGAGACGCGTCGACGACGGCGACGATGGGGGTCGGCTCGCAACACACGGAAGAAGGGTGGACTCGGTTGAGGTCGCGCGTAACACGATCCGAGTAAACGACCTAGAAGGCCGCGCAGCTAAGGAAACGGACTCGCAGTAACTTCGCTACCGGCCGAAGGAGGAAGGGGCAAAGAAAGATCAAGCAGTGTCGAGACCCCTCGGATTTCCACGGCTTCGCCGTCTCTTCAAATCCTCTTAAAGTTGTATTCTTTTGGCCTCGCAGGCCCTTCGTCACGACCACCCCGCGCTCGAAACAACTAAATCCAATTTCCCAATCCGAGTCTATCTTGCGGACCAACTTCTCCCTAAACGGTTCTTTCGTCTGTCTTATCGCGTCGCGCGATCCGAGAACGGACGGTCGCGGTGAGCGTCGCCGCGCACTTACCTTGCTAGTGCCTCCATGTTTGACATGTTCGGGTTGACTTTCAACCCTTGCTCGGCACGTGCCTGAGCCTGGGCCTGCAGGTGGTGCGGCAGACTGGCGGGGGACAGAATGGCGGTGTGTCCTGCACCTGGGTGTCCACCCAGTTGCATGAACTGCATGTGACTCAAGTGCGTGGGCGGGTGGTTGTAGCCGTTCGCCAGCAACGGCGACTTCTCCATCCGCGGCACATCTGAAAGCAGAAACGAACGCGCGATTATAGACTCGACTCGCCTGTCGTTGAGGGATAATCTAGGGTAAACGTCCTTCGAGAACTATTCGTCAGTACAAACGTTCGAGGCAACAGCGTGCACGACGATTATATCGGGAGTATCCCGATAGCGTTTCGGGGTTTCAGTCGTGCACAGATCACGTCGAAGATGATGCTATTGCGAGGCCGGGATTGGGAGGATTGGTCGACAAGGGAACCGAAAGGGGATCGAGGCAAGAGGACGATGCAGCGAGACGAGCGAGAGGGGGTAGAAAATGAGCGGTGCCTATTCATTACAAATTATCTAAATGGCAGTGATTTCGGCGGACCGGCTGGCCGTTTGACGAGTAAGTGGCGGGTTTGCTGGACCAGTGACTGTCGATCGTAAAGGCAGTCGAGTATTCGCCAACTGGCGACGATGGATACGCGAGGTCGTTTGACAACCACTGTGGGACCCGGCCCATGACCGGCCCTAAAATTGGACTTATTACAACTTATAGAGCGCGATTTGAACGCTCCGCTCAATAACATACATTATCCCCAATCCATATGATTTAATGAAATCCCTCTAAACTCTCCACTTAGCCTCAGTACCTTTTCGCGCGGTGCCCTTCTCCTTCTCTTCCTTCTCCTTCCCCTTTCGTTTTCGCGTACGCGTCTCTCTCTCTCTCTCTCTCTCGCGGCAGATTGCTACGTGTCTACCGAGTGAAAAAGAGCGATAGCGCAAGGAGATAAAAGGAACGCGAAGCATTGGGAAACAAGAATCGATGTGGCACGTTCCGATCAGCAGAGACGTTTGAAAAGCGCGTTTCGCAGATTTCTCAGAGCTGAAGCGGAGACGTTTCGAGGCGGTCGAAAGTTTGCGTTCGGAAGCGAGTGGAATCGGAGGGGAAGAGAATCGGGGCAGTCGCGAGAAGCCCAGAGCGATACGCGAAGGACGATAAAACACAATTTGAGCTAAAGACCGCGCGCTCCTATAACTTCCCACCCTTGGGCCCGCGCGCGGATGGGCACCGCCACTTCTTTACCCCTCTCGCAGCTGATGAGGTGACAACCCATAATTATACAGACCGCTTTCTGTCTGGCCTGACTGCAGTGGCATGCAGAGAGGAGAGGCCTCCATCATCCTCCTCCCCGTCGCGTCGCCGCGTCGCGTCGTCCTTCTTCCTCTCTTATCCTCGCTTCTCGTTGCATAGAGCCCTTCTGACCGCGCGCATTCTCTCTCGCGTGTCTCTCATCCACTCCGTATCTGCGGATCTCGCTTTTTCTCTCATTGCCCTTTGTCCTCCCCTTTTCTCAGTCTCCGTATCCGAGCCTCGTTCGAGTCGATCCATCGGATCCCGCACTCGGACTTAATAACGATACGTGGCGTTTCCGTCGGACGAGCGGAGCAGGACGAAGGAGGAGAAACGGAATCGAACCTGGCGAAGACGAGGGGCGGAGAGAGCGGCGACCCGGAGCAGTCGCCTCCACCCTCGTGCCGCGCGTCTCCTGTCCGTGGAAGAGAAGGACGACCGCGCTACTCCTTTTCTGGGGTTAATTACAAAACGCGAGAATAAATTGCCAGGCTAAATGAGTGGTACGGCATCTCTCTTTTTCTCTTTCCGCGCGGCGCGTTCGCATCTCCTTGCTCCACGACGTTCCACCGACGCCCGCGACGGCAGATGAATGGAAGACGAGAGCCGTCTGCACAGGTGGAATTTGTTATGCGTCGCGAACGCGAGCCCTCGAGCTCGCCGCTGCTGCGAGTTTCGCCGAAAAACAAGGTCGTCGAGCGTTTCGACGCCGGGCGTCGCGGGCGCTACCTCGAACATTCCCTTCGATCGTTGCCTCGAGGATAAACGGTATCCTCCTTCCGCCTTTGTAGCTTTTTTCCCGTTGGCTCTCGGCAGCCGCAAAGACGAAGAAACGGGCCGCGCACCTCCCTTGCTCGAGTGACCACCGAGACGAGGCAACGTGAAATTATTTGGAAAATTTGCCCTTTGTCCGTGGATCCTCCCTGGGGGACGCCGCGTTCCCGCCATTGTTCTTACCAAACGACGAAGAAATCGACCGAGCAGTCGACCGACTCTCGATGCTTCACGACCGCGTTATTTGCGCTTAGGTATGTATATGTTTACCCTCGACACTGACTCCCTCAAAACCCTTGGATTTAACCCTCGAACACCGACCCTCCGGCTACGGCCGATGACATCGCGGCGGCTCTTTAAGTACCCCTTCTTCCACGCCACCCCAACTCTTCGGCCTTCTTCTTTTCTCTCTCCTCCTTTCATCCCCCCTACTTTGTCCGGCGTTATCAGGACACCAAGCGTCCTCCCATCTTTCTACAGTTTCCCTGTCGTCGATTCGATCACAATCTGCTGTCTACGCAGTCGCGTACGCCGGCAGAAACGCGCCGTTAGCCAGTTTCGTGCATGTGCATCCTACCCAACATTGTTCCCCGGCGTGTATTGGTACATAAACACGAGACGGGAAACACAGTTTCGCGCAGGAGGAATCCGGTTTTTCAAGTAATCGAGAGACTCGAGAAGCCGAGCTAGCGGGCAGGCAGGCAGGCAGGCGAGCAGGCAAGCAGGCAGGCAAAGCAGCAGACAGGCAGGCGGGCAGCCATCGAGGCAGCTCCTTGCGTCCAGTCTGGAAAGAACCGAGGAGAGAGTGGATGCCAAGGCAATGTACACCTCCTCCTCGCTCCTCCTTCGTTCGCCGTTCTTCTCTCCTCGCTTTCTTCTTTTACCACACCCATTCTTCTTAATCGCTCGACCGGCTAATATCGCCGCGCGGTATTGAGATGTACCGTTGGCTGTCTAGCGTTCGTCCACCGATACCACTGTCGGTTTATCGTTTCTTCGCGGAACCGCGCGAATGTCCCTTGACGTTCGAGGCGGATGGTGGCCACGAGGGACGTATTGAGACGTAGTCGCTTCGCGGCGAACAGAGAGAAGCTGGACAGGAATAAGATACGAGCGATCTTTCTCGCCAACAACGAAACGTTCGGCTTCTTTCCAGGGGCTTCCTGCCCTCCCTGCTCGCTCTTCGCAACTACCTACCACGCGTCTCCTCGCAAACAAGCGGTCCAGTATTTGTTCTTCCAGGGTCTCGTAGACCGCGAGCATCGTCCGAGGGCAGTAAACCTTTTGATATATAGTCGAAGGTTTTTAGAGTTCTGTCAGCCACGCCCACAATCAGCCTTAGTATTATTTACACTCCTAGTGGTTTGCAAGTCGCTTGTCTCGCTTCGTCGTTTTCGCTTCCTTTTTAATCTTTTCGCGCGCTCTTCTTCTTCATTCTCCAACCGCGCCTCTTCGGCAACGTCATCGCCGTCGTCGCTTCGCCGGTTTTTCCATGCAACAAGCGCCGCGCCGTCGCGGGCCGTTCGGCGTTACTCCTCGACCCGTCGGATCACCGGTCCAATCGCTTTCCGTTTTTCTCCGCTTCGACTCCGGAGTCCGGACACTCACGCCTTCGTGGTATTGAATTTTTTCTACGTCGTTCTTTTCTTCGGCTCCAGTGACGTACCAAAGCAGAAATAATTTAATGCCTACACGCGAAGCAGTTACATTCCGCTCGCAGTCGCATAAAATATTTCAATAACGATTAACCCTTCAAAGGCTTTTGTCGCCCGTGGTTATAATTTATTAATTGTCAAACACGACGATATCGGCACGAGCTCGACGCTTTCGCATTGTTATTTCCGGAGCAGCGAAAGATAAGCGCGCTTAAAAGCGAAAGGTTTACGTTCTGCGATCGTTCGCGACCGATCCGAAAAATCGACGCCAGCTAATCTCGAAGGTAAATCTTTCCTCCGGGCTAATCAAAACCGAGGATCGAGCCTGCGGCCCGTATTTCGGGGCCATCTGCCCGTCGGCCTGGCCGAACCGAGCGAAGCGCCGTTGCAATAGTTCGCTTGGACCGTCGGCGATCGTTTTCGCCCCGCTAGGGTCGATACTTTTTCACGTCCTCGCAACACATCGGTTAATCCTCTGCATAAACATTGTATTGTATTTCGTTGGGGATGCTCCCATTATATCATATTTTGTTATTAATATCTTCCGACTGGCTGGGCCCAGAAGCTGGGACGGAGCACTTTTGTACACTGCCGAAGGTAAGCCTGCCGCCGGGTGCCTTTCGCCGCGTGGAAAGAGGACGGAGCGACGCGACCAGGAAAGATAGAACGGAGAAGGAGCGAACCGAGCGAGGGAGGGTGGAGAAAGGTTTTCAACGCAGAAAAAGGGAGAGAGAAAAATAGAGGGAGCGCTCAACACCGGTTTCCTTTATCGTATAATGCCTGCCGGCATTTTTTACTATCCAGTAAGTAAGAAGATCCGTCGTAGAAGAGCTGCACGACTCTCGATCGCAACTACGTATATCGCAATGATAGGAACAGTCAAAGCACCAATCGGTGAAGCGTTCGGTAAGACGGAAACGAAGAGGAATCGCGCTGAGCTACCGTCGAGCAAGAGATTACACCGCGAGCGTTGCTACGGTTAACGCACGGACGAGAAAAATTGGTATAAAAGGGGATGAAACGACGAAATCGTGAGAGCAGCACGCGGTTAAATGGTTCTAAAAGTTTTTATGCGGTGAAAGTTTCAACAACAACGGGGCTGTACGGCGACACGCGAATTCGAACGTCGAACGATTTAGAGGCAGATTGCCGGGCGACCGAGGGCACGCGCCGCGCCGGCAACGCGTTTTCAGCCTGAACCGGGATCGGAAATGAAAAGAAAATAAATAGCGCGGTAAAAAACCGCGGCGGCTCGTTTGCGTGGGTGCACGCGTAACCAGGACCTTTGACATGCGTTCGTGTAAACGAGCAACCGCCCTTCAAATGTAGACATTTACCCCTGTCGAGGGGGAGTGTTTCACCGGCAGAAAACAAGCCACGATCCGTGGTGTCGGTTTTCATTTCCCTCGCGCTTTTTTCTCCTTGCCTCTCTCCTCTCTTTCAATCGCCCTCTCTGTCGCGCGCGCGCGCGCTCGCGAAAGCGGCTGCCGGCCGATCGTGTCGGTTTCCAGTATACGTGTTTTTTTTTTTTTTCTCTCCATTATACCCAAGCACTTCCGAGCATTTGTTGGTCACGAGGACTGAACAGGGAAACAGAGAACGAGAGAGGGAGAGGCCGTGGAAATTATAAAAATACTCGCGAACGGACGAACGGCGTGGCGCGGACAAAGCGGACCGCGCTCGTTGATTCGCGAGTTAATTGAGCGGCGCGGCACTCGCCGGCCGCTAACGAGTAAATTGTTGACTACCACCGGCGCGCGCTTCTCCCTCCCACTACAACCCTCCTTCGCTCCGCGGAATAGCCGGGAAATTAGTACAGATTTTTGAAGCAATTAGCCTCGGTTTTCACCGCAGGAAATTGCCGTCACTCGCCTAAAAAGCTTGCTACACGCACCGCGCGCATCGCCACGTTCCGCCCCGCGAATCCCACGCCGTCGCGCGCCTCCGTCCGATTCGAACGCTTCCTCCGTCCCTAAACCGAGGATCGTAAAGGGATCCGAGGTAGCCCCAGCGATATAAAATGCTCAACGATCGCGCAATTAAGTCGCGTCGAAACGGAGCGCGATGACCAGCGAGTTTTATGACGATGATTCGCGTCCATGCGCGGCACGTAGGACCGTCAGCTTGTTCGCGACGAGAATCTGCCGCAATGTTTTATGCGCGACCGACCAAACGGAGAGCCAACCTTGTCGCGAGTTGAACTAACTACCGACGGATGTTCGATAAATATTATTTTGCCGTTCGATTCTTTCGCCGCGTTCGTTTTGCATTACCGAAAGCAGGGCCGCGTTAAATCGACCTCGGTGTGCGTTCCTCTTAAATTTCCCGCAGAGACGACGAGCCTACTTTTTCTTCCGTCCCGCGACTTAATGTCTTCATTTGGCCCGAGCACGAGATTGCTTCACTGCCGGCAAAAACCGGCGAAAAGCGAAAACTCCGGCCTTCGCTGATTTACGACTACGCGCCACGCAGCACGTTATTGCAGCGGCGAACAGGTTTAATTTGCTAGCGTTTTATTAGCTACGTAGCCACGGGAATCGCCACTCGCGTTTTCCTTCTCGTTTCTCGTCGTCTCTTCCCTCAAAGTTTCTATTGTTTGAAGCGTTTGGTCGCGAAGATGCTACTTTTTTGAAGCGGTAAATTAACCATGGACCTAGGTGTGTAAGGACGAAGCACAAGCCTGCGTGGTTTAAGCTCGTGTAAGTAAGGGAGCAATATGGTCCCGATTTCTAATCACTTCGTGTTTTTCTTATTATTATAAATGTTACGTTTGTACTATAATTGCAAAAAAAGAATTATAAGTTCTTTGACCATTCATGCGAGTGATGCACAGGTTTGTTAGAAAGAAAGTGCAACGTAAGCAAGGAAAAACATTTTAGAACAAGGATCGTATTCTGATCGTATTCTTACTGCTTAGACTAAAGAACAGCAATTTCATTGTGATTCGATAAAATCGGACCGAATGTAATGTGTGCAGAAATAAATCGTATTTAATACTAAAAACGTTTACTGTATTTTATTCTGGATTTTTACTGGATTTTTTGTGAGTTGTTTATCGTGAGCAGAAATACGGACATTTAGAGTACTACATTGAATTAGCCATTATTAATAATTAAACGTCATATAACATTTTTAAAAAATATTTTTGAATTAATTGATTCATTATCGAGGTATTAAGCAATTACTTTGCAAATTTTTACTGCAAACAAATTTTTTATATCCTTTTCATAACGAATGAGCGCTTAAATGAGCAGAAATTGGGACATTCACTTTACTGGTGGAAAATGACGTTAGTGTTGTGCATATGTTACATTAAATGTTCAACACGAATTACTCGACCAATCACAGGTCTTCCATCACGACTTTCCCTCTTCCGATGGACCAGATCGACCCCCTCACCCAAAGTGGGACTTTGTACTCCGTCCTCATACTAATAGGTCCACGATATTAACGAACGAGACAACGCAGCAACGCGCCGAAAGCATTAGGGTCGCGAAATAAAAAAAAAAGGAATCGAGGAATCTGGTGTTATGGCTGCGAACCCTCCGCTTGTCGCGTTATAACGCAAACCGCGTAATAATCTCGGACGACGCGACGTTATTATCGCTTTAATCGCGAGGATTATTTCACCTTCGCGTCAAATCTCCCGGTACGCTCGGTTTTGGCTTCGGTTTCACGTCCCTCGCTCGCCGCGCCGGGCCGCGTCACTTCTGACCGCAGGGTGAAAATTCCACGTAAGCCAGTGGTTCTCGTCGTTCGCGCATACGAATTATAACAGTTGTACCACCGCAAATTCAAGCGTTTCGTCGGCTGCAAGAACCTCTGAGAGTATTTCGTTCCTGCGGCCAAGGCTCGTCCCTTAACTAAATTCGTTAATTACTTTGCGTGGATATTTGAGCCCGAACCGTGTTTCGACCACAATTTCGCGGTCGTACCCAACGTTTCGCTCGCTGCCTTCGCTAATCACCGCGAACGCGTCGAATGGGTAAATAGGTGGCACACGACCGCGACGAAACCGTGAAAACTGTCGGAGAGGTGTCTACACGGGCGATCGCGACGTCGGAACGCGCCGCACCGCTTTGGCCCCCTATTAATCGGGTTTTATTGGTACAGGAGCCAGCCGCGTTGGCTGACCTACGACCGGCAACAGTTAATCAATGCTTTTACGAGCATTTGCTCGGCGATACAGTGTCGTTGCAGCCGCGAACCGCCCTTCTCTCCCTGTCCGCGCAAACTGGCGCAAACCGCGACGCGGCAGCGAGCCGAAGATAGCAGAAATTCAAGCCTCTCAAGAGACGGAAAACCTCGGCTCTCGCGTACATGTAAAACGCGAATGCTTGGATAATTAACTTAGTTTGCGCATTAACGTACGATTCCCTATGCATTAGGTCATATAATATAAATTGCGGCGGGCCAATTTGATTAATGCTATTTCGGTAATCGATGCATTAAATAATTATCAAGGGGAGGGGGACAAGGACGTAACGCGGTGCACACGAACAAAGCGGCTCGACGTTAACCGATAGTCATTAGTTTATTACCGTAGACCAGGGTATATTTGGAGTCAGGGAATAGTTCCATCGGAAAACGATCGACGCGAAAAAGGCGCGAGGAACGCGCGCAGAACTTCCCACCGAGATCGGTGTTCGCCTGTGTACACGTCGCGCGGCACGGCCGTTCAGCCGAGCAACCCTCTACATGCCGGTCTCCCTTCTGCGCACCCGCCACCCTTTTCTCTCTTTCCCTCCCTCTCTTAAGCTATTTATTTTTCTCATCGGTTTTAATTTCGTAGAGACAACATAGATGCGTATCGGGCGTCCGCGCGTTGCTGCGTGCACGTACATGTACACAGGGCCATTGTGTACGTCCCGAATGCATGTTACGCGCCGCTATCAGGATCGAATCTCGCTCGTTGAGTTTATTAATTGCGTTATGGCAAGTGCCGCTTGCCTACTGGTCCAAATTGAAAAAAGTCTCGCTTAAGGGGACTAGACAGTCAAAAAATCGATTATTTTTTTTTACATTTTCTAAAAGTGCTATCCTTCCCGAATAAAATGCTGTTTGGTTTACGCGGAAATTCCCAAAATTAAGCATTTGACAGCCGAAAAGGTCGAGCGCGCTATAAAACATTTCTGCGCGCACGCAGGTAAATGATAGGCCTCGAACGGGATAAAGATTCTCCTTATTGAAAAAGAGAGCCGAATAAACAGGAGAATTGCCGAACGGCAACAGGCTGACATCGAGAAAGCTTTAGAGACATCTTATTACTCAACTGGAAATTCTTAAGCGAGGTATGCAGTAATCATACCGAAAAGTCTTTCAAAACTTTAAACGTATTTTTCTCGAAATCATACTTTTTCTTCGTTTTGCAGTGATTGCGAAAAAAACGGAGGTTCCGATTGATCTGAAAAAAATTGGGCAAACGTAAAACATGTGTAATTTCGGACGGAACCTCAAAGCAACTTCATAAAAACCCTTATTTTGACAAAAAAAAGCAGCCAAATTTTTTTATGAAAAATCACGCTTCTGTAGCTTTACTGCCCATTTTTATAATTAAAATTTTTTTTTGCCAGAGGTTCCGTTCGAAATGGGGACCCTTACGGTAAGAATGCAAAAAGAATCATCAAGAAAAAAAATTTTTTGCAACCAGGATCACTGCAAAACGACAGCGGTGTCAACAAAATAACTTATACTTTGGACAATAATAACACAGCTATTTACATGTATATATTATCAACAAAAATTTTTTCTTACTCATTTAAGTACTGTTAAACATTGTGCGAAAGTACAAGTCTCAATTTCAATTCATATTTTTATAATAAATTGTCAAAAAATGCTAAATTTTAACCCAATTTGACTGTCTAGTCCCCTTAAGCGCGCTTCTTTCGTTTCCCAAGTACGCTTTCGCTTCACCGTCCTATTCCATTCCTCTTCTTCCTCCTTCCAACTGCGAAGAAGTTCCCTCAGTTTTCTCCATAAAAACTTCGTTCAACGGATTTTAGAAGCAAAAGTAGTCGAAAGACGGAAATCATGGGAGATATTGCACAAAATTATACGAGCGCAACAGCGATCAATCGTCATGTTGGGAACGAGAATCGAATCGTAAAACAATTATACAATTACCGCAGGTTCGTAATTAATTGCTCGCCGTTTCAACGTTTACCCTGACTGAAAGTTGGAGCACACGCGCGCGCGCGCAACGGCGCGGGCGGGCCGTGTTACCCGCGCTCGTCCGCGCGGCATTAATTCATTAACGTTGCACCGTCAAACGTATTTGCCCGTAAAATTGAACGACCGGCATGTGCGCGATTATTTGCTTAACCAATTTCCGAGATGGCGATCGTGGACACGATTTCGCTATTTTCCCCTATAGAGCGTTTCCTATTTCGCAGGCAGGCCGATCCATCGATCGAAGGACGCGACAATTCGAGCGTGACTCAAAGATTCGGCGAGGCGCAGGGCAAGGAGGCATGGCTGCAGAGGCTCGATGTACCCATATTCTGGCTATCGGGAACCGCCACCACAGGCCGCAACACGACGGTGCAGTTGCAGTTAATTTGCTCACTCCAAGTGTGTTTGATTCCCCTAATTAATTGATCGGTGGGGTCACCGTGACCCGGCGCGTATACGGATGGCAATAATCAAGTGCGTGCCCCTGGTATCAGGGCTCCCAGCGCACACTTTGCGAACGAGCTACCTGCTCTAGGCCTGTTCAGACTTTTCCCTCATTTTCCAATTATCTTTATCACTACAATGACTTTTTTTCAGAGTGAACGTTAATAACAATTTTTCAAATAATCGCGCGGTTTTGTCTCAGAATTTTCATGTTCCTCCATGTTCCACGTCACAATTGCAACCGTTCGAGTTGTGTTATACAGGGTCGTCGAGGTACGTTTGAAATTTTTTCAGAATTTTTTACCTGTATGTAATGTTTATTATTATTATTATTATTATTAAACGGGATACAGTTTCATTAGTGTACAAAGGCTTAAACAGAACTCATACATAGTCACATATAGAATAGAAAAATTGAATTTACAGTAAGGGGATGTAGTAGTGTTTTATTATTATGGTAGTGGATATTATTATAATTGTAGGAGAAAAAGAGTCGGTCAATCGGATTGCTTGGACCGGGATTCGAACGCGGATTGCTATCCAGGGCTGACCGACAACTCTCCTTCTCCTAATTATTATAACCTAAACGTAAAACGAAACACAAGCGCTGATCGCCTATATAATGTCGAATGTCGTTGAATTTAGTATGCTTATTACTTATAACTCCATGAACCATCTTTGTATTACTGCAAATAATTATTGCAACGACATAGACTTTTTTTGTAATTCTCTTACTACATTCAGAAATTCTGCCTATAAAACGATAATTAACTAGTATTGTGATAGTAATCATTTTCATTTGTACTTATGTCTTCGTTTTTTTTTCTTTTTTTAATCATGTTTTGTTTTTTTATTTTGTGATTTATTGTCGTATCTATCTAAAACTTTTTCTTCTTTTTTACTTGCATAACTTCTTTTTTACTTTCCATGCCATTGGAAATAAAATTCACCAATTAATAGAAATCGTCAAGAAATCGTGTCACAAACAGCGTGCTTAAGCAGGAAAATTAAGTGATTTTTCAATTTGTTATAATTTTGTATTGAGGGGTTACATACGTTCTCAATTTAAAAAAAAAATCGAAGTCATATCACACTGCAATCTGTTTATACAAAAATGTTTATAGTGCGTAAAATTATGCCCTATTTAAAAACAGGGACGGTCTGCAGTATGTTACAGGAATGATAAATCAAGTGTAAGTACTGAAAGGAATGTTTTTTCGGTATTTTTCGCCTCTTTTACCTTTAAATGCGGTTTTCTCGAAATCACATGTTTTAAAATGATCAGCATGACAACTTCAGCAACTTTCAATATTTTCTCATGAATTGTACTGATCTACGCACGACATTCTCTAAGGTCCATCGAGCCATTTTTTTTTATTTTGAATTTTTAATAAACTTTTTGCCTATTTAAAGGTTGAAATTTTAGATAAAAATTTGAATCGTTTTTTCAAAATGGAATAATTTTCTTAATTTCCACAAATAAAAAATTTTGGTCGGATGCATCATTGTTACAACACTATTTTATAAGATTGTCGTAAAATTTTTATTGTGCTGTTTTCTTAGAAAAATAAGCTGCCGGCCTTTGGTAAAAATAGGACAAACGTGTGTGAAAAAATTTTTTTTTATTTAAATAAAGATCCCAAAAATAAAATGCAATTACATTTTCTATTCATTTCATTCCTTCCCAAGAAAAAATTCCACAAGGTGTCAAATTTTTGGCGTCGAGAACGTATGTAACCCCTTAAAACCTCTTTCATCGACTTTCATACAACATTTTTTTCTTATTTTCGTGCATAGCATACGCTAACAACGTTTGTCCAGAAAGCTTCAGACATCATGTAAACTGACTTTTTTGGATTTATCTCGACAGCCCTGTGCAAAGTTTCGTACACTCAGTGCAGTTGATTCTTGCTACTAGGGAAAAATGTGATGAGGAAAAGTGCCCCTTCTCACTAATATACATATATTTCAGTGGGAAATGGGCATTTTTCCTCATCACATTTTTCTCTAAGGGCCAAAGCCAATGGAACTGAGCGTACTTGCCAAGTTAAGAACAACTGTTTAAATAACTAGTCGACGTCGTGCAACACTGTCATCGAATTCATGCCATTCGCATAAAATCGTGCATCGCTTCGGGGCACGCGAGAAGGCTGTGGCATAAAATACGAAGGTCCCGGGCGCGAGACACGAGCCTGCAAATGGTCAGAAAGTCGTTCGCACGGTCGTAACCGGATCGTAAGAGCGCGCGACCTATTCGATTCGATCGATCGATCGAGACGACCACGACGCGTCGCTTACAAAGGCTGAACGACACTTACCCAAATGCCCGTTCTCGTAGTAGTCCCCGTTGTCCATTCTGTGCTTCTTAAGCGAGTGCTGAGGGTGGTGACCGGTCGCCGCTGCCAGGTGACTAGCTGCGAGGCTCAGACCGACGGAGGCTCTCTTCGGTGGTCTTCCTGGCCTGGAGCTGTACAGTGGTAGAGAGTTACTGTGGTTAGAGACACCTGTCATCGAGGCAAAGTCTTACCCCGATCTGCGTGCTTACGAAGCACGTCGCAAAAGGTTCGCTCGGCCCGGCGGAAAAAGACGCCGCGCTCGCTCCGGGAAATTTCACTCGGAGGAGAGCCAGCTTTCGGCGTCTTTTCCCGCGGATCTGGCTGGATCGACGCCCGTTCGGCCGTTTCGAATTCGATCTTCCGATCCAAAGGAAAGGGGGTTTCGGGTGGAGGTGAGGAATCGCTCGGCGGCCGAGTTCTTCCAGCCGCCTTGAGCGTTGATTAGTCTATCCTGCGAGCTTGTACGTTTCGAGAACTGGTTCTGACTCTGACGCGGTTAAAGGTAAGCGAATTTCACGATCGCGCTTTGCACGGCTCGTCGCGAGCGAAAGTGCCACGAGCTACGAGATACCGGCTAATACGCGGTGACGCTGCCGCGATAAACCTAATAGAAGGGAAGATAAAGACGCGCGTGGGACGACGAAGCGGGTCAAATAGACTGACTGCATTTGCATACGTTATCGCCGCGAGAGGCGTTTATCGTTTGCGAATCCTGAACTGCGCGGAACGTTGCGATCGGCACCGAAATCGCGCGATATCAAGGCCGACGAAAGCATCGAGACGTCCTGCCCGAAGCGGTTGTCGCGGATCTCACGCGAGGCGACGCGACGCTGCTCCGCTCGTGTTCCACAGGCAGGCGCCGCGCCGCGACGCGACGGTGACGCGCTTACGGAGACACGCCGTACATCCTTGCGATTAAAGCTTTTACTCTCACCGAGGAAATGCCGCGGACTCGTTCCCGCGACACGATTCTCTCTTTCGCTTCCGATGCGATGTAGCGCCGGCGTGTCGTTTCAATGACTCTCAACCTGCCGCGGCTTCCATCTGTTTTTTATTCCTGCACTGGCTACACTAGTGCAGAACAAACCAGTCGCTATCTTCTTATATTTTACAAAACGGAAAGAGATAGCAAGTGGTTCGCTCAGCACCAGTTCAGCCACTGCATAAAAAACAGACCTAGGTCAATTGCCATGCCGAACTTCAGTTTCTACTAGGGCTATTGATTATGAGATACCCGGGTATACCAAAATTACCCGCACTACCCGGGTATCTCACGGGTACCCGAACACATGAGATAGACAAGAATCTCATGCCGAATTAAGCCGAATTGAACCGAATTGAGCCGATAGTTTTTCGGTATGTGTTTCTGGATTTTAAAGTAGAGCGCGCGCGAGAGAGAGAGGGAGAGAGAGAGGGGAGAGAGAGAGAGAGAACTCATTTTCAACATAACCACGGTCCATTAAATTCAATTTTCATTATGTATACAGAATTCATTTCATTCTGATATTTTTTTTTTATTTTTAAAGCCACAAATACGTACCGAAAAACTATCGGCTCAATTCGGTTCAATTTGGCGTAATTCGGCATGAGATTCTTGTCTATCTCATGCGTTCGGGTACCCGTGAGATACCCGGGTGGTACGGGTAATTTTGGTATACCCGGGTATCTCACGGGTACCCGGGTACTCGGGTATCTCACTCGGTTCACTTGAAATCTCGAACCCTAGTTTCTACTTGCCTACTTCATTCATTTCATTCGCGAGGATTCCTCGTGCGAATATCGATGGTTGAATCATATTAGCGACGAAGCTAGATCAACGAAGGAACGGAGAATGCTGCCGTCGACGTTCGATCCGGGCAGCAAGGAGGTTGAGCACCTCTGTCCGGTAAGCGAGCAATCTCATAGTAGTCAGGACAGATTTGTAAATCTAATTTTTCATCTCGTCCTTCTGGCTGCCCTCTCGCTTCGCCTCTTCGCTGCCCAGATCTTCCTCGTCCTTCGTTCTCCTCTCTCCTCCTTTTCTCAACCGCCCTCCCACTCTTTTCGTTTTCTCATTCCTCCTTTTCGCAGCCCTTCTCTCTCCCCGCAGTTTCGGTTCTCTTTTCCTCCGCCTTCTCTCACGCACAAGATCTCCAGACGATTCTCAGACGGCCGGTTTATACGGCGTTGATCTCTTAAACCGCTTAGCTTCGGGTTACACCGAAAACAAGAACGCACTCTCGAACGCTTAGATCCGCATAATACGCACTTGTTTGCGTACGAGCCTCGACCCGTGAAAATAAGAAAAGCCTTTGATATCGGGCGGCCTCCTTTAATCTAGCCAATCCGAGCAACCGCCAAATCCAAGCGATCCGATGACTACGCGAAGGCGCGCCAGTCGTTTTTCAATCTACGAGTCAATTTCAAATATTTCGGAGCGATCGTGAAATCGCGTGGATTGCGTTGCGACATTTCACAGAGAGAAATACAGCGAGAGACTGGCTGCGATCGCGCGTTCAGGCCCCGCATTTCGATACAGTTAGTTTCCGCCAATGATTGCGGGAAAATCGGGACACGATACTTAAACGCATTGATTATGGCTGTTTGGCGCCGGCTTTTTTCGTCGCGCCGCCGAAGGAAACTAGCTAGGTATCGGCAACGAATCGCCAATACCTAGAGTTGCAAGAAGAAACGAAACTTCTACGAAGCGCGTAATCGTGTCGGTGACTGGGTTCGGTTTCCGACAAGTCGCTCGAATTCGTGGAAGTTCGTAATAGAACGCGTAATGCGATGGAGCAATAGAGTGGAATACCGAGCAAATAACCTCTGTGAAATTACCGGTCCATACGCGCCGCTTAGTTGTTTTAAAAAATTCTGTTACGTTTTGCTCAACGGCAAACCGAGTTAACTTTGTCATTTATTTATCTCGTCCAATCGGCTGCAACTTTTTACTAAATCTTAAAATCTGATATTTTTAGCCTATAAAAATGGTACACCACTGCACAAATGCGTCCATGACTACGGACCGATTATGAGTAAGTTTAACATAAAATCTTTCGAAGAACGGCGAACCGTTAATGATTTTAGCTTCCTCTTCAAACTTCAAACTGTTAGACAGTAACTTTAACAACCTGAATATACTTGAAGTGTTAAATTTCAACGTTCCTAAATATTCCGCTAGACATTATCATTTATTTTATACCTGGCAGTCTTCGAGGTTTAGTTCAACACACCCTGCATATATAATTTGTAACACAATAGAACCTCGATTAACCGAATTAAGATTTACAAAATAAAATGTTAACAATCAATAGAGTATTATTAAGTCGTAGTCGCGCTTTTCTACCTAATATATTAATTAATTGAATTCTGAGGTAATTAAAAATAAGGATAATTGTGTTTCGGATAATCGAGGTTCTATTTCTTCTCTGTCTTTCTAAGCGTCTTCAAAAATCTTGTTTACAGAGCGATTGCTAAGTACATAATTATACTTCAGTTACTTATTATTTGACTGCGGATTTTTATGCAATACTAAATGTTTAGAAACGCACATAACGAATTGATATCGTATTTTGTAACTATTTGATATTTTGATATTTTGTAGATTTTGGTACCTGTTAACAGCCTAGAAGATTTTTGGAATTCTTAGAATTGTCTTAAACGCATAAAATCCGCAGTCTACTTATTATATTTTATAACTTTCTTTGCAGTTTTTTTCAAAATGTTATTATTAGACTGCGGAAGTTTATGCATTTATGGCAATTTTCAAATTACAAAAACCTATAAGGACGCCTGCAGGTATAAAAATGCAATGAAATATAAAAAATATAATGCATATTATAATATTTAGAAAATAAAACACGCATTTATTTAAGATTCAGTTACTGTTGTAGTTCTGCAAAAATATTAATTTGCATAAACATCGCATATAAATTTTGCATAAACAAATTCGTTCACATGCATTCTAAATCTTAATCAATTGTAAAATTTAAAGTATATTATATTCTTTCTATCAATTTATGCCTTCCCAGTTTTTTTAGTTTCTATAACTGTTATTGTTAAAGACTAACTCCTTTTCTAGAATTTAAATAAATTTAACATACTCTTTATGAACAAATTTGTGAGTCACTGTATATACTTATACTATGATATCCCACAATTATATTCAACCGCCTTTAAATGATGGCTCGTATATTTACTATTACACCATTTTGTCAAAAATCTCTACCCGTAAATAAAATAGAATAAAATAAATCTTGCACAATCGTGCAACAACCCCCTTTGTGCTCCGAACAGCGATAGGTTAAAGTTATCGCGGATATCGTGGTCCGTTACCGAGGACCGTTCCTCGCTGCTTTCGGCCATCTACGATTTCCACGATCCATCGATCGTCGCGAATAGATAGACAGCCTGATCTAGATCGATCGATTAGATCCCGTCTATGTTTCGCGATGTGCTCGATCCGCGTCCGCGTCGGCGTCCGGTGGAATATCGCGTGTGGGATTCACGATGATCGCGCCAGGTGCTGTGCTTCGATCCGATCATTCTCCGCCTTAATGATCGTTGTTGCCTCAACAACGGCCATTCGACGGACGAGACGAGGAAGCGCCCGAGTAGTCCAAGTGCCGAAAAACAGCGTCGAAACACAAAAGGGAGACGATGCGGCGATACCGTGAAGAGATTGCAACCCATTCTTACGCGAAACGAACCGTTTAACGACTCGGTCCTTTGTATCCTCGTTGTTTTAGTGCACCCTTCCACCGCGTCTTTCCCAGCTGGCGAAAAGGTGCGGCCCCTCGCTAGAAATTTACTTGCCTCTCCGGCGTAAGCGGATGCTTCAAGGATCAGAAGAGAGTACAGTGTTGACTCGAAGAACGACACCTGAGTTTGATCTGAAGAAGAGATTTCTCTATCCTCATTACTCCTTTTCTGGTGCGAATCTCCTCATTCCACCGCGGTAGGCTCGCGTTACGCGGCCAGGATCGAACCCGACTCGAAAAAGGGCTGCGCTCGGTTCTGAAACCCAGCCGTTCTTCGAGTCAACACTGTAAGTAGCTCTTTCTTCACGATTCGTCCGATTGCTTTCGAGATGCTCGTGACAAGGTCAAAGCTTGGATCGCGGAAACGATCGAGTCGAGAGAAAAAAAAATTTAAACAGGGACTTGAGGCTTTCTTACTGTAGAAGCTTTCGGGTATAAGCCGTGTCCTGGAGGAATTTTTCCTCGACGTTTCGCTAGCATTACAGCTGGTTTCTTCAGGGGATCGAAAAACACATTGGAACAGTTTCAAACTATTTTAAAATATTTTCTACAGGACAGTTAACAGCCATAGACATATAAGAATGGACTGCGCATCACGGGGAAAGCGGCGTCCCAACTGTAGAAAAAGTTAGATGCTTTGGGAGGACTTACCATCCTTTTTTAAATTGGAATGGAGGGAGTGGAGGAGTGCAGTACGGAGAGAATAAGCAGAGGGAACTATATAAAGCACGTTCCTCACTTTTGCTACATGAGATAGAGATAGCAAGTCCTTCCAAAGCATCTAACTGTTTTTAAAATTGGGACGCAGCTTCAGGTTGACGCGCAGTCTATAGTTATACAGTACTATTTCGATATAAGGACAATTTTACAGCGTTGACTCAAAGAACGACGCCTGAGTTTGATTCGAAAAAGAGATTTCTCTATCCTCACCACTTCTTCGTCGGTGCGAGTCCCCTCGTTCCGTCGTGACCGAGATCGAACCCGACTCAAAAAAGAGCTGCGCTCGGTTCTGAAACCCAGCCATTCTTCGAGTCAACACTGTAGTACCTAAAAGGAATACAATAAAGTAGACGAAAAATGTCGATGGTTAATCCTCACACTTTTCGAGAGTGTAGACAAAAGGCATGAGAAATTTAGCAAAACCAGTTGGAACCCTAGAGAAAGACGCCATAGACAAGCCTGCATCTCTAGACCGAAATGAGTTGCTCAGCACGACATTACGCCTCAACTTTATTATATCCCTGCCAGGTACTATACTATGTCTCTGCTTACACCTGAAAGCATTAACAGCGAAAACTATAAAAAAAAAAAAAAGATTTGCCAGTCTTTCGAAAATAAGAGAGGCGGAGGGAGAGAAACCTAGCGACCATAAATTGTCAATTTCGAAGTCAATTTGCCCAGGCTTACCAATCGGCTGCCAGTTAATTTCAAGGTGAATTGTGTCCAATATGGGTATATTATTAATGGCCTGGCGAGGGATAGGGTGCACTTGGATCGGAGGGTTGCAACCCCGTTTTCGCGCACTGGCCAAATCTATCGCTCGGGGCTGCCGCCAATACGATACGCTTACTCGTATTCGACATTCCGGATTAAATGCTCTCTGATGTTGTTGCAGCAGTTGTCGCGCGCTGCTCGCTCAGCTACGCGCTCAGCTACGCGCGAACATCGTACCTCGGCCGCACCCGTATCTCAACTTTTCCACTTCCGGATTTTCCTCGGTCTCCGAAGCGCCTGCGAACGCCGTGGAATCGGCAGGGAGAGGATCGTGAAACGGTCTCACCGCTCGCCTCGACAAAGGAACCACTGTTGCGCGTTAAACAACACGCTATCTTTGAATTACGACGTTCAGGCGTTATCGCATCCTGCTACCGTTCTGCGCCGTTCAAACATTCTACCGAAAACGCGGGAACCTTCTTTCGCGAGGAAAATAACCTCGTGGTTTAAACGTTGAATCGTTTGCTCGCTGCGCCGGCCATTCGCAAAAGAAGAAAAAGTCAAAAGTACACGACATCGTCCTTCAACGAAAAAAAATTATATCCTCATGTATGCTGCCTACGATGAAAGGAATCCATAAAACGAAGCAAAGATACGTAACTAGAGAACGCTAGATATTGCAGCACCGGATTTATGACTACTCAGTCTCGTAGACCTACAGCTAAGTGAATAGAAGACGAAACTAAACGAAGTTGATCGTATCGATGCTCTTTTTCTCTGGCGGCTAAGCGATTTCGTATCTTTATCCCACGCTGAAATCGTGATTCGTAAGAACGGGGAATGAAAACGCTAACCATATCCGAGTTATTCCAGTTACCAGAAAACTGGCAACGTTCCGAATCAAATTATCGGCGAAATTCCATTTGCTGCTTGTTACACTTCATCCTCGTTAACTACGTAGCGTGACAGAACTAGGAGCTGAGTTCCGATGATACTCGAAACGTTTACAGTACTCTACACTGAGAGAAAAAATGAGAGAAATTTTACTACATTTTCTACTAAAACGGCAGGATTGGTGAAAGTGGTTAGGTTTTTACTACACCAGTGTAGTAATATTTGGTTCTGAAGACTTGGTAAAAACTACAACCTCGTGTGCTGATTTGTACTACACGAATGTAGCAAAATTGGAACTTTTGCTCAAACTAAAAAGAGTTTTTCTTTATGGAAATACTGAGGGATGGTATGCTTAGCGACGGGGAAGGCGAGGTATAGGATAGATAAAGAGAATTATTATTGGTTATACAAAGTGTTGACGACTGGAGAAAGAAAAAATTTTGGGATGGAAGAAATGAAGGGGGCCACGGCGATTTTCGTTTTGGACCATCGGATCAACGGATCAACGAAGACGTTTGAGCTGTGGAAAACTATTTCGGAACTCGTCTTATACATATATGAACAGGGCTAGGATCAAGCACTAGCGAGAAAAATGATTATTACAAGAACACTCTAGCGGAAGCCCTATGAAACTAGGCCTATGCTCAGTAACTGCTAACGGCCCGTAACAAATACCTAAGTCAGAAAATAAGTTTTTCCAATATTAACTATACCATTTTTTAGACGTTTATGGGATATTCATTGAAAGGCATTGAAAAGACAATGCTAGAATCCAAGCAAATTGAGGTTATGTCACGAGACGCCACTTCTTTCCGAAGCGTAGATGTCGCTGTGTATTATAGCCTTCCGTAAATTTTACTACACTGGTCTATTAAATTTTGAAACACATGTGCTAATTTTTCCTTTTAATCTGGTATAAAGACACGCATTTCATTATATCCTATCTCTGTAATAATTTTTCCTGCATTATTTTTCTCAGTGTATGCATACGTACAGTGCACAGTTGGATTTCATCTCGACTCAATTTGCGCGACCGAGGCTCGCATGACGCATCGTCCATCGGAACGATACAGATTTCCCTCTATGCACGCGGTAACGCGTTACACCCTTCGGCAATTAAAAAAAAACTGTAAAACGCTTAACGCGACGGACGCAAAGTCGTAAAACGATAGAAGCATAACGAATAATACGAGCGTCCGCGGGACGACTTCTAATTGTCAGTTGCGCCTTCACGTCTTTCGCCGCGTTTCCTGGCCATCGACGACCCCATTATCATCCCTTCCCTCCTCTATCTCGACCGGACCTTCCTCTTGCTCTCCATCTCCCCCCCCTCCCCCGTTTCTATCCCTCGAACCCTAGAGATCTTTTTTCCAAAAGTTGCGAGCGTCGACGGGAGCATCCCCGCCGTAAAGCGTCGTCGCGCGCAATTCCCGTCATAACAACGACTTCAATTTTCGTCAAAAGTCTTTCGACGTTATCGTCGACGTTGCCGCTGCCGCATCTCGCCCCCTTTTTTCCTCGCCGCGCCGGGATCGGACCGACCTTTCGATTTCTCGCTTTATAAACTCGATTGCCGAGCTGAAATCCACCAACGACGAGCGGCATTTTCCAAATTATAAATTTTTACGAGGGTTCCCACCGCTCGGCGCGCGTCGAACTCGCCGCGTTTCTCTCTTTCTCCCCGTTATTATTTCCTTTTCACCGACGCCGCAACCCCGCGCAAGCCATTCTCCCTACCTCGTGAATCGCAGCAATCCCGTCAGTCAGATTGGATTTGTCCGATTTCGCGCCCAGAGTGGAAAAGAACGTTCGAGGGTCTGGGATGCGTACAGCCAACCCCTCCCTCGCGCCTTCTTTCGACTCACGAACCCTCTCGATATTATTCCGTTTCGCGCTCCCTCTCCGTTCTTCGCAGAGAAACAAAGAATCTGACGGTTCTTCTGTCCTTCGCTCTCCAGGATGAGCGAATAAACCACGGTTGGCCGAACCAGCAACTTTGCGTGAACCAACGTAATAAGGATATCGAAAGGAGGTCAGAGACCCTATGAACTTCGGAGTTGTTCGGATCTCCGACTCTCTTTTATCCGAAATGATTTTGCGATCGTTGAATAAATTGCGACGCAAACATTTGGAACGATAATTTAACCTATCGTTGCTGGTAATTATTGGGGACGAAGAAGAAAGGAATCGGGAACCTGGGGAGAGAGAGAGCAGAGAGCGAGAGAGAAGAAGAAGCGCTCCCCATCAAGAGCGAGAGAGGGGGAGAGCATTTTCTAATAACCACGATGTAAAGTTGGGGTGCGTTACACAAAAGAAATCTTTCTCTTCCGAGTCGGAGGCAGGGTCGAGACTTATCTTAGTCATATTGGATTAAAACTTATGCTTCTCTCGGTCGCAATACGTTATTTTTATTGCTCGCGGCTTTGCATAATATTCGTGTTCGGGGGTGAGCGTCTCTCTCTCCCTCTGCGTCTCCTGTCTTTTTTTTTTCTTCCCGCGCGAAGCGTCTTCGGGGCTAATTTTAATTTCAGCGCTGCGCCGCGTTAGGGGAACATTACGATTTCAACGGTAGCTCGCTTATTTATGTTTCCAGTCGCTTGTTAGCCCCGCGACTCGACGGAAAAGTTCGCGGAGGGCGACGAAATTATGGAAACGGTCGCTTCGCGATTCGCGACACCTGACTCGACCGGCTCGATTTTCTCCGATGGTTCGAAGCTCGTTGCTTATTCGCGAGGGCTAATCGGGCCGGTCGATCGACGAACAGAGGCTGCCGCGCAGATGCGCGATTAAACTGGACAGGAAGCGTGTAAGCGCGCGAGGCAGATGCTTCGGGGGCTCACCACCGACGGGCTAATACTTTCCTCGAAGCGACTCGCGCTATTTAGTTCCGATTTCGGTCCACGCGCGACGATAAGATTGCCCCCCCGACTCGCGACGAATTCCTTCGCGCGCCCGCGACACGTACTCGGAGTAACACCCGATAATGCCTGTATTTGCGCGCGACGGAGCGCGCTCGACGCGCGTTACAGCCGCGTAATCCTGGCAATCTCGAGGACGTGGCCCAGTCTTCCGAACGAGTAATCCTGCCAATTTGGACCGCGGATTATCCAAGGAGAAGGGCGGAACGGCACGACACGCTCAATCGCAAAACTTTGATTCCGACAGTGAGCTCGCAAGTCCAAGTCACGGACACCGTCTCCGATCCGGAGGAGGAAGAGGACTGCGAGGAGGCGCCGCGTTCCAACGAAATATCGTAAATCGTTGGCGGTGGTCAGGTTTTTGTCGAAAGCAGTGTTTCTCATTTCAATATTTCTACGATAAATCCGCACTCCGGTCCTTTTACGACTTACGACGGAATAAATAATAAAACCGCGACGTTGCGTATCTCACGCGGTTTCCTTTCCCCGGCCCTCGACTGCCTAGTTGGTCTTTTACGAGCGAGTCGCAGCTACACACAACGTCCGATCGAAATAATAAGCGGGACGAACCAGAGGCAGAGGAATCCCCGCGCCGCGCCGCGCGATACATAAACTCACGCCGACTTACGACTCCGGACTCGAGAGTCGAGAGGCTCCTCGAGTCTTGTCGGGAGCGGCCCTCTCGCGATCGAGCACCTTCGTGTTCCCAGACTCTCTTATTGAGTCGTTAAAAGAAAGAATTCGCCGCGATCTTCGACGGTCCTCCCTCGCGGGTATTCTTTCTCGCAGGCGAGTGCCTTCGAAATCGTACCGATTCTTAACTGCGATAACGTTCGCGTTGTCTTCGCCGATCGATCAAGTTCGGAGAATTTATACGCGACGTGTTTCGTTACAGATTGCGGCTAATTGAAACTCTCGATAAATTGTTCTCAGAGGGAACGTCGGTAATTGAGGAAGGCTGCGATCGAGGAGGACGACAGAGTCGACGATGGCTTGTAAAATGTGTAAAATATAAAAGGGAATTGCACGCCTCGTCAAGTTTTAATTGATAAAAGTGACGCTTAACGCGCAACAACCCAATAATAACGTAATTAAGCGAAGGACCGTAACTTAACCAGGATACGACGTCGGCAGCCTCGGGAAGAATAATTAGGGAATTATTTTGTTTCGAAGAGGATCTCGAGGAGCCATTGAACGACGATAATGTTTCAGTCGGCGACAGAACTCGCTTCTGCGCGCGCGAGAGGGCTGCCTAAATTATAATTAAATATCAAACGTTTGCAATTACCGGGTTGCACCTGCCGCGCGTTTCCGCCTGAACACCGTGCCGCCGGTAGACCGACGAAATTCGCGACGCTGCAAACCGGTTACTGATCCCAGCGACGATCTGGTCGCGGGTTACCGCGGCCGCGCGGTCTGCCCTCTGCTTAAGCGAACAAAGGTCTCCTGTCTTATTCTGCGATCCTTTGATTTCGAAGCTGCTTGGTTATTGCCGAGGTATTGGGGTTACGGCGACGCGCGTGCATCGCGGGGCGAGTGCGTGCAGCCTCGGAGTTCCATCGAAGGAGCCACGGAACGCGGGACGGTCCGAATAGAGACGGAGAGAGGCGAGAGAGCGCGTGGACGTTGTCGGTTTGCGGTTGACCCGTGCCATGCCACACTCTGATACCTCTGTGGTCGCGACCAAGCCGACACACCCCGGCTACCACGCCGCGCCGAGCCGCGCCGAGCCGCGCCGCTGCCTCTAGGAATTCGCCGGTTTCTTCGCCATTCGTCGACTATTCCGCCGAGGCTGACGGATCGAGCGTGAACGTCAAGTCGGAGCGCGAAGGCATTCGGTCGCGCGACGAATCCGACGCAACGCTCGCGAGTTTCGTTTGCGGTTGATCGCGCGAGAAACATCGGCGTGTTCGAGGGAGATGAAGCGGAAGAGGAGATCGTACGAAGGATTTTCGCGCCCTCGCGAGGCACGCGATCGAGCAGGATTAGCCGAACGCTTCGTCATCCTTCCAGACGAGTCGTCGACTCGATTGGCTGCCTCGACGAGGACGAGTCGCCTCTTCTTTTTCTTCTCGGCCCTCGACAAGCTTTTGTCGCGCCACTTTTCGCGACCGTCCTCCCACGCGGCTGCCGTACGATTATCGCGTGTATCGCGAGCCGGCACGCGCTGCTCCCGGCGGAGTTAAGGGGTAACGCAGTTATTGCAGCCATCGATATCGCGTTTCAACTTCGGATTCATCCCCCGTATTATTCCGAGTTCCGAAAGTGATCGTCGATATGCGAACGGACCGAGTCGGAGGGGGCTAGGGCGAGTGTCTGTCGAG
Source organism: Perdita meconis (assembly GCA_030770465.2). Lineage (NCBI taxonomy): Eukaryota > Metazoa > Arthropoda > Insecta > Hymenoptera > Andrenidae > Perdita > Perdita meconis. The sequence goes on from JASKOS020000007.1 coordinate 9,021,304, forward strand.
GGAAGGACAAACGGGTGAAGGGGGCAAAGGGAGAGGGCAGAGGAGGGGAGAGAACGAGAGAGACGGAGTCGCTTTATCTTAATGCCAAAATCAAATCGGCTCTTGCATGGAATTAGAGATGGCATTACGAGCTATCAGCGCATATGCACCCTGCGTCGGTGCAACCCCAGCTCGTCCTGTTCCACCAACTACGCGACCGTGCCACAATACCGGGTCGAAGGGCGAGAACAATGCACGCCGGGGGTAACACGAGAACCGCGCGTACATGCAACGATATATCGTCACCCTCTTTCCTGCCAAGAGTCTCGTGGAATGCGTGCATCACCGTTACGTCAAATATTTGCATCTTGGAACGAACAAACTATCGAAACCATCGAAAAAGTTCATCTTCAGCAAAGATTTCAGAAATTCTCCTATTTTAAAAGTCCTTTAAAACTCTTTAGAAGTGCCACATTTGAAGTATGCATGTGTCATTTGGTCTCCGCCTCCGCATCAAAACACCTACGAAAGACCCCAACATAAATTCTTAAGATTCTCGTCTCGTGCACTCGGCTGTCCTATGCATCGATATAATCACAATTATGACCAATTACTCCGCGAAATGGAAATTTTAACATTGGCAGACCGGAGAAAGATTGCCGATAAGTATTCTTTTTATATTTACAGTTATAAATAAACTGCGGAGGTTTATGCATTTATGCCAATGTTAAAATTACAAAAACCTATAAGAATACCCAAAATATATAAAAAATCAAAAATAAAATACACTTTATAATATTTAGAAAATAAAATATACATTTGTTTACATTTCAGTTGCTGTTATATCTCTTCAAAAATATGAATTTGCATAAACATCCACAGTGTAGATATAAATAACTATATTGACTATCTATCCTCCTTTACTCCAACTCATAAATTTCAATGTGAGCTTGCGTACTCTTCGAAATTCTCCTGTCTTTCGTGTTAACTTTTTTCGGAACTAATCTTAAATTTAGCGACCCTGTTACCGGAATTTGTAATTAACGACCTCTTCAACCGAGTTGATCTTTTACTTCTTCCTCTGATACGATCAGACGCACAGTCGTCCGATAATAGTCGCACTTTCGTGGCCAAAATTAAAAGTACTGTCATATCGATCTTTTTCCATTCAAAACACGATTAAAATAACAAATGCAAATGTAAAAATATGGTAACAAATTATGACAAATACTCGAACTCTAATTCAATATTATCTAAATGCGTAAGCATAGGTAAAATTAATTCTTCTGTGTCTTCATCACAGATTTCTTCATGAGTTGTTTCGTCTAATAATATGCCAGAAGTGGAAGTCGATGGTTCAATAGGTGGAGATTGTAATAAAGACAAAACTTCAAAAGGCAAATTAAGTTTCTTCAGATTATTATTGATATGAATGGATCTGAAGTTTCCATAGCCCTGTTAAAAATCACGATATACATACACAAAAGATAAGAGAAAAGAAAAACTCAAGTGAACTACAATAATTTAAAGTTACCAATTCAAAGCAATCATCAAATTTATAGATACCTGTTGAATACGTCCTGTAAATAGTTTTTTCTGTTACTTAAAGATTCTGTCGACATTATTATATAAAATCTACCAATTAGCTAAATTATAATAAATTAAAACTTCACGTCACACTATAATATATAAACTATGAATAACTATGTATAATTAAATTAAATGTAATTATTATGATAAACGTATAACGAAGTTTTAACGGACTGAATTCTCCGACTTTTCACGAGATGTTTCGCTTAGCTCGATGGCTAAGAGACTAACGAGACTCTGCTAAAATACGTTCAGAGCGGTTTACTATCTAGTCTTTATATAAGAGTACAAAAGTAACAGAAATGGAATTAGCTTTTCTTTCGACACGAAAGCTCTTGAGTCCGAACGGCACTTATGCATTATGCGCCCAAAACCCGAGCGCGAGCGCCAGAATATCTCAGGCGTCTGTTTATTATAAAATCCGTCTGGATTTAAAAGTTGCAGGAGGTTGCACCTAAAATTTGTACAATTACTTAAACACATATCAAAACTTTCGTATGAAACAGATTTGGTGGCTAGCAATTTTAAATATTTTTTTTTAAATATTTAAAAGTTTTAATTATTATTAACATTGCAGCGTTAGTACACGGATTTAAAAAATGCTTATAACACAATTAAATAATTAAAATACACCTACTGACACACATAAAACCTGGAATTTGACACTCTATAAGCAATACTCTTATAAGCAACTCTTTTCATAGTTTTGAGAGATCTGTCACACGTGCTCTGCACTCACTTTAATGTTTTTCCACAATTGTTTACTATGTACATTGCTTGTTACTTTTGTATGCCAAAGGGTTATTTTACCCGTTAATAAAATGTATTATTATTATTATTATTATTAATATCTACAACAATAAGGTTTACATTGAAATTCAGAATTTTGTCTTTGAAACGTTGCTCTTAATTATAAAATTAATCAGAATGAATAATATTCCAGAATTTGAAGCTTTCAAGGGTTGAATTTCATATTGGATTTCAAAAATTGAATTTTGGCCACGAAAATGAGGGTCCCGGACCATTGTGAGACGTCATGAATTGTTTTACTAATTAATTATCGACAACACTTTATTCTTATCTGTACACGCTTCAACACCATTTATCCTTTGCATTATATTTTGCAAGAACATAAATCAAAGGGTGAAGCCCATATCTCTAAGTAAATAAATAAACAATCTACGAATACCTTCACCAACGCGTGGGAAATAAAAATTCGAACGATCATTTTCGGAGCTGTCGTCGAAAACTCCAGTATCGCTTCCTTGTCCGTTCCGTCTCCCTTCTCTTTCTCTCCCTCCAACCATACATTTTTTACCCCCGTCTCTCTACCTCTACTCGCTTCCTTATAAACTAATTTCGTGCCGGGCGCCTCCCTGCTGTCGGCGCGGAGCGCCGCTCGGCGTCGAACAATTGAATTCTCTCTTTCCATTTACCTATCCGTTTGTATCAACATTTACATTTATATTTGAATAATGGGGAAAATAAAGAGGCTCGTCGTCGTTTTCGCGTCCAACGCTTTCGGGGCTCCTCGCTATTACATTTTTAAGCGTTCGTTTTCGAAGCCCGCGGCAAAGTCGCATGCCCAACCCTCGGGAACGGTGAACCAGGGGAGGAGCGGAATCGACGGGACGAACAGCGGAGAGAAGAGAGTCTGTTGCGCGAGGATTTCCAATCCTATCGCGACACTGGCGAATTCCGCGCGTGACGTTCCGCGTCGACGAACGCCTCGTATTAACATTTAGATAAAGCTTATGTTAATATTATTTCCTCGGTGCCTCCTCAGGGTATCGGTCGCCCTCCGACGCCACCCACGTTTTTTCCACCTTTACGGCTGTCGCCGTGTTTGGGGGCACGTAACTGCTATCTCGACGCGACTTTGCGTAACGACGTCGCGCGACTCCGAAAGGAACGATTTCGTCTCGAGAGAGAGTTTTCCAAGATAGGAACGACCGAGGAACAAATCGAAAGATTGGTTACTCGAACTTCGTCCTTTATGGTCGAGTCGTGTCACTAGCTTTCGCAGGGGCATTACGCGCGAACCTTAACCGATGATTTAGCGCGCGAATCACATCGTCGCCGCTCCGAGACTGCAACTTTAAGGCGCGTGTATATCTTGGGAACGAGCGCGAACGACGCAAACGATACTGGTTACTGATTCGTTACTTTCACGTGCGAAGAAGCGATCGCAGTTCACTGGCGTTTGTTTGCGCTCGTTCGCAATATATGTATAAACGTGCTTCAATGTTCACGTTGCATTTAACAATTAAAGGTGAGATTTCCTATACGTGTCTGACGCTGCGACTGGATTGTAGCATTAAGGGAGAAATCCTCGTTTTTCTTGGTGGGAAACATAAGTTTTTTGGTATTTTTGTTCATTCCATTGTAGGTCAAACGATAACCATAAGTGTATAACATAGAACCACCTTGGAATTTTTAATTTTATACGAACTAAAGGGTAGATAAAAACTGTATTACTTAGAAAAAAGTTCTATTAATAAAATTATATCAAAAATATAGACAATGTTTGAAACTAAGTTTACAGTTTTGTTTATTAAAAAAGTACCAAAAAGCAGGGACTTATACCGAAACCGAAATAACCGGTATTTTTCGGTTATTTTGAAGATATTTGGGAGATATATCCAAAATAACCGAAAAATAGCGGTATTCTATCGGTTATTTCGGTTTCGGTATAAATCCCTGCCAAAAAGCACTATTTTCCACCAAGTAAAAAAAACACACACGTTGTAAAAATAAATAAGAAGCAAATGCAATACAGTATTCTCTCGCTATAAGCTCGCCGTTTTCGTCGCTTCATCGAGCCACTTTTCAATTTCTCTGTAATCATTGACGACGTACAAAAAGCTATCGATTCCATTATTCCATTACCTTCACGAACATGTGCCTGACACATACTATTGCTCGATGAAGCGACGAAAACGGCGAGCTTATAGCGAGAGAATACTGTAGGTCTTATGTATATTAAGAAGCGTTGTTTGCGTTTTGACGTTGCGCCCGACTGCAGTGTTAGACGCGAATTAGGAAATCCCACCTAAAGGTGGATTTTCGACTGCCAGTCGTCGCGACTGGACGCGACGTCCAATAGATGTAGCATTCCTCAATATACATGTAACCTACTGCATTTGTTTTTATATTTGTGTATTGGACGTCGCGTTCAGTCGCGACGACTGACAATCATAACGAAACCGCACCATTACTTTTCGGCTGTTCGTCTCTTTCGAGGTGCTCCGCAGAGACGAAAGACAAAAGACGCGATATTATTTTTCTGAAGGCAACGTTTTCGCTATCTAGCTCTCGTGTCCCCTTGCACGTCTGTACGGACAGCAACGTTTGCCGCGCGGAAGATCAATAGCTATTACGCAACGATTTCGAGACTGCTTCGGACAAATTTATTAGGAGAAACAGAGGGGGTCTCCGGTGTATTCTCCGGGGAATGCCGTCCATCGATCCACGAGTATCGGGCCACGAAGTAATCGGGAGCGCGTCGCGCAACGTGTACGTAGCCAGGCGATTTTTCCTAGATTAGCCGAGTCCAGGAAGCGAGCAGGGACGAAACTCGAGAGACGCGGAGGCAACGAACGAAAGCTCCTGCTTTACGATTGAGCATATTTCTGGTGGCGCGATGGCGTTCCGTTGCCAGGCCACCCACCGCGATCGGAGCAGTCAAAATAGCAGTCGAAATCATAACGAGCGATTGTCCGTGCTCGGGGCGAGTTATGAAGCAGTAAACTGGGTCTCTTTCGTTTCTGTCCCCGCTGCTGCCGCGTCGACGATTTTCACGCCGGTTCCGGTACGAGTCGCGTCCTACTCCGATCCCGTGAAACAATTTGGACAATTGGATAGAGGGGACGCGTTTGTTTTTCGCGTGTTTCGCGGTTCGTTGTCTCTGCGACTCGCGGCGCCCAGATAGAAACGTGGCAGAATCAACGGCCGGAAAGGCGCTCACCATAGACGAAGAAACCGCTTACTGGCCATTCGCGTGACTGACAAATGTTTCCCTGCGAAACGTGCCTCGTGTTCTCGAAACGTCGCCGCCGAATTGGTAGGAGACCGAATCCAATCCGATACATACCTGAAACAGAAAAGAGAACGCCATCCGTTAGTATGATCTAAGCGGAGCGGCTAACTGGAACGTCTTTCTCTTGTCACGGAACGGCGTTATCGTTGTGTGGAGCGCTACGGAGGCGAGTGGATCGTCGTCCGAGAGCAAAGCGAGCACCATGGAATAACGGCGAGAATACGTCCGAAACAAAAAGAACAATGGAAGCGGGGGAAGAAGAAAGGGCGTTGATTTGTGGAACAGGTTCTTCTAATTCCAACTCTTCTTCGCTTCTCCTCGCCGCGCGCCGCGCCGCGCCGAGTCGCTCGAGAGACGCTCTGGTAGCGTGGCTGGATCGATAAATCAGGATAGCATTAGGCGCCACTTCGTATTGGATTCGCGATCTCTTTCTCGCCACCGAAAGAAACGTTTGTGTGTGCGATCGCGAGCGCGCGCTCGCACGTCCTGCGAATCTCGGGGATTTATACGAGCAATATCGAGTTGGGATTAGCACGATCGGACTCGAGTCATGCTCGTGGTCGATACCACGTGGCTATTAGTGTCAAAATAAAAATGTGGCCGCAATATATGGCGAGAACCGTAAGCCCTCTCTTATTGCCACGGCCGCGATGATAGAGAGACTCGGGCACGTATATCGCGTCCAGGTCCGCGCTCGCACACATGCGCGCGATCCGAGGAGGGAAAACAAAGGTGGAAAGGGCAGAGAAGGGGAGAATCGAGTCCGTCGGTTGCGAACGCTACGCGAATAGTTGCTCGTTCTTCGTGGGCTTTACGAGGATCGGTAATCGGAATACGTATGTAGGGTAAATCGGGGCGAATCAGACATTTCGATTACTCGTATTACCTCATTCATTTTCTCTGTACTTATTATAATAGTCCAATTACTATTTCAAATCGTTGTTTAGTATCGGTAAACATTTTCAGTGAGAAAAACGCGCACGAACTTTACGATTTTTGTGCGGATGTTAAATGCGTAAACCACAAAATTTCGTATTTGAAATGAAAAGGAAAGTTGGAATGTTGAAATGTATTTATTATTATTAGTTTGTATGATCTTTTAATTTATTACTTACAAAGGAGTTAGGGAACTCGAAAATTCAGAAAATTGTGAAACTGTGTATAAGTAGAGTAGCTCATCCCAGTCATAAAGCTAATTTTTATTTGTGACATAATGCGATTTTAAGAGTTGGAATCGCACCTTGATAAAATGCAAATTTTTACTTTTTTCTACAATAATTTTAGAATTGTGAAGTATAGAGCAGAAAAAGTGTAGGCAAAAGTTGTAGCTGTTTTTATATCTACAAAACTGCATACAAAATTTTTTCGAAACATTCATATTTTTTTATCAAGTAAATAAAAACCGTGGATTTTTTCAAGAATTGTTCATGTTGTTTTGTAGATATAAAAAATAGCTACAACTTTTGTCAAAACTTTTTTTTCTCTATATTTGACAATTCCAAAATTATTGTCGAAAAGATTAGAAATTCGCATTTTTTCAAGGTGTGATTTCAACCCTTAAAATCGCATTATGTCACAAATAAAAATTAGCTCTTGTTGTACACAGACATTCACCGTTTTCTGAATTTTTTAGTTCTCTAACTTCCCTTATTAGTATGTTTTAAACTACTTTATCACAATTTATTTAAATAATCTACTCACTTTGCAATTCTTATACATATACAGGGCTTATCCAATTATACAATTTGAAATGAATCGGCTCACTCTTTTTCTTCATTTAAATACTTTTATTGTTATAAACATGATAATTATTTATGTAGATGTGGTTCATATATACACAAAAAAGTCAATCAATTATAAAGAAACGAAAATTGTTAAATTGTGCGGATAGCAGAAGCAAAACAAGAGCATATGTATACCTACTTGTGAACAACGTGCAAAATCAGTACCAGTTGTATTTCATTATCATTGAATTATAACTTCTTAAGTAGTTTCCAACGATTTCGTTCTGGAAATATCAATTTTGTTTAGTAATTTCTGGGTGACCGATTCGCTCCAAGTTTCTGAGCAAATCTTCTGAGGAAATTAAATTTTCATTGTCCAACTATCACTTATTTACCATTATGCAAAAAGAGATCCAGTTCGCCCCGGTCTACGCTATTTCTCGATCGCGTTTGAACGCAGAAGGTAACGACTGGACGAAAACAGAGAGAACAGGGTTTCGTCGCGAACAGGCGAGAAAGAAAAATCCCGAGTTGGCGTCGAGTCACCCCATCGTTTTCCTCCTAAATAAAGTGACCATGGATCAAGGGTGGCTAGTGGCGGGTCGGGAGACTCCGAGCGGCAATAAAATGCCCCCTGTGTATCTCGTCCAGTTGTCGGACAGGCCGTCGCGCGAACCAGGGCCATAAAACTTAGAAACAATTGTCTTTTATCGTTTTGTTGTTATTTAATTTTCGCCCCGGATTGGGGCAAGCGAGAACCAATCGAGGCGACGAGGTCCGACACCTCGACCCGAGCTCCTAAATAATTTACGAGCCTACCCTGAGATCTCTTTTCCTCCCTCCATCGTGGACCTTCGCCGTCCGCGGAAGCGTCGTCTTCGAGCCACGATCGGAAACGAGCTCCGCCGTTGGGAATATTCATCGAATGGACTGTATCGCGATTCGCGTCGAAAGCAAAACAAATCGTTTGAAGCGTCTGCCCTGTTAGAATGTCCGAGCCGTATATACCGGACCGGCTCTATTTTTATATCCGTTCGTGCAGGAAGTTGGCCCCGTAGGTTGGGGGAGCACCGTGTGCACGAGGCCCCCAATGAAAATAATTATTAGCGTTAAGTGGACGTCGTTAACCGAGAGGAGACGGTTAGTCGTCGGTGACAGACGACGTTGGAACGGTTAGGTCGAATCACGCGCGCAACTGGCTTCGATGCGTGCGTGAATCTGCTGCTCCGGCAGAGGATGCGGATCCATTGGCTGGACAACTAGATTTCATTGCGTAATGCTATCTACGAACCCGCGTTGTCCTCGTTCGAGTTGCTCGTCCCGAGGACAATGCTTGGCCTGTTCAGCGCCGGTCGCCCTTCCGTCCGCGCGGAAATTGACGTTATCCACGCGGCGCGCCAAGAAACGCGATACGATTTTTCAAGAAATCCGTTGATCGCGCCCGACGCGTTTCGAGTCCGTCGCTACCGCGTAAACCGTAATAAATAAATAGCGTGGGGTGGCGAATGAACGAACGAACGAACTAACTTTATGTAGAACATATAAATAAACGGTTTATGTCCGGGGTCTGGACGTTCCTTCCTTCCTCTCCACGAGTCTCTCTACCTTCGTCTAGCTATATTTGAGTTATGAATCGTAAAAGCTAGATCGGCAATCGGGTCGGTCTCTCTTCGGAGGGGAAGGTTAAAAGCCAACGCGTTAACTCGCTCTCCGGAGAATAGGATTGACATCCGTGCTTCGCGACTGCCTGCTTCCACCGACGATTCCTCGCGGCAAGCTGTCTCGCCCCCTAATTTTACCTGCTCGCCCGAGCATTCTCCGAAACGATTCGGCGACGATCCGCCGCGACGCGAGTAGATCGAAATCGTTTCCAACGGACGATCCCCTTATCTCGTCGCGCTCGCGAGAGAACCGGGTCTTTATCTTTCCGCGTTGAGGAGTCTCGAGGGAAACCGGTGCGCACCTGTCCCACCTACCTGCGCGGCTCTCGGCTCGTTCCTTCTGGAAGGCAATGGCACAAATCTCGTCCGGAAGCGTTCTTGGCAGAGTTGACACCTGCGCCTTGAGAACTAACTCGACCCGAGGGAGCGAGAGAGCGGGCAGCGAGCGGGGGAGAGAGACGGAGAAGTCTGTTTGAACGGAAACCGAGACGGGATATCGCGCGCGCCACGCTCTCCCACCATTGTGAGATGGCTTTGTAGTCTGCTACGCTCACGCACACATCGATCATTCGCTCCTTCCTTTTTCCTCCGCTGCTCCTTCTTTCTACGTATCTCGCGCGCACCTCGTTATTTATTATTCGCGGCGATGGCTATGCAAACGAGCAGTGGAAGACGCGCGCGCGCTGGGCCCCGTTTGCTCCGTCTACCGGAAAAGCTACCATGTGCCGTTCTAAAAATGGAGTATCGCTCTAAAATTCTCGAGAGCCTACGATTCGAAATCGGTTTGCCGAATCGTTCCGCGCATCAGACGCGCGAAGCGTTACGCTCGGACGGCATAACTCTGCGCTATCTTTGTTTGCGACGGAGATGCTTGGATGCGCTTTCTGAAACGGTCACCCTGTACGTGCAATAGCCACGAATAGTGATGGGCGATACAGTATCGATATTTCGAATATCGATACTTTTCAAACTAAATATCGATATTTTGTATCGATGTTTAATGTGACGATATATTCCAGTATCGATACTTTATTTATGAATATCGATATTTTAGCAATATGATGATATACAGGGTGTAATAAAAATGTTGCACTACCTTGAAAGAAGTAATTCCTGAGGTGATTTTAAACAACTTTTTCCTTAGCGAAAATGTTAGGTGGGTTAACGAGTTATTAATGAAAAACATCGACCAATGGAATCACGAATACAGTGGATGAATTTCAGCGCGGGCTCTAGTTGTGAGTAGTATTGGCCCGTCTTCGTCCGCGCCATCATTAATCCGCTGTACTCGCTCCCCGATTGGTCTGTGCTTTTCGTTAATAACTTGTTAACAAAGTCCCATCTAACATTTTCGCTAAGGAAAAAGTTGTTTAAAATCGCCTCAGGAATCAACCTAAATCAACCCTTTCAAGGAACTGCAACATTTTTGTTTCACCCTGATATTCCAGTATCGATACATAATTTATGAATATCGAAGTTTTAGCATAATCATATAGTCTTTCAATTTGACGTCATTTTGCTACTGTATTTAAAATGTTAAATACAATTAAGTTTATTGTAAATAAAACACTTAATTTGAACGAATATTGATTTTTATTTCTAAAATTCTAATGTAATTGTATGTATGTATGTATTGATACCTACAGTATCGATAATATCGATGTTTTATTCCCGATTTTTATGTGTATCGATACTTTGGTCGTCGATACGTATCGATACCAAATATCGATACAATTTCTAAATATCGCCATCACTAGCCGCGAATAAGCGCGGCTTGGCGCGCACCAGTTTCCTTGCCAATAGTGCGTCCATAGCTTCTATCCTGAAGTTCCAACGTTTCCCAACGTTCCTACGTCTACGAAACTATGCGATAGATACAGTTATCTATTTACGGACTCTATTCGCGACGAACGAGCACAGCAGCCCTTGACGTCTGTTTTTCGTCCTGCGAAGGAAGCGGACTTCTGGTGTTTCGAACGCCGTCCAGGCAAAGAGGCCGACGCGGCTTGGCGTGGCGCCACTCGAGGCTCGAGACGGCCGTGGCAGTCGGCCCTGTCGTTCGCTCGGAAACGATGCAGCAGACCCTTCGCGATAGCGGTAACCTTTGGGAAAGGGTCGCGTCTAGCCACACGAGCCTTTTTCTCTCGAGTGGCGGAGGATGAGGAGGAGGTGGCCGAGCATGAGAACGATTTCGCAGGACGGGCCGACGGCTGCGCGCGTTGACAGGTTCCAGGTAAAAAGGAAGTGGGAAAACACGACGGCGTTGTTTTTCCACGGCAACGAATTCATCGCGGGCGGTTATCTCGACGGTGGCATCGGGATACGCGCAATTCCGTATCATTCTTTCGCCCGATGTAATTATCCTCGACACGCGGTACCGTACGTTCGCATTCGTTATGCGCGTGCACATCGCATCGGCTGCGCGCGGCGGAACTCGTCGTCGCGCTCGGCCGATGGAGACAACTCCACTCGGGGACGCGCAAATATTTCCAAGTTTGTCCAGCGAGCCTATCGTCCCCTGTTCTATCTCGTCACGCTCGGCAAAGCCGGCATGAGCGACATGAGAACCGAATACGGAAAACCCGACGAGAGTCCTCTTGGTGGCGTGCCGTGTCGTTGTAATGTACCGCTCGCTACGCGACAATGTACGCCGTTGTTTCCGCGTTGTACGACCGCCTGGCCCGAGAGCCGTGAGTCGCCCTCTCGACAGAGCCTCGAGTGTTTCTGGAGCCTCTGCTCGCCTCTTGCACACGCCAACATCTCGAAGGCTGCAACACGCGCCAGCCTGGCCTGGCCACCGTCGCCGTCGATCGATACGCCTGGCCACGCCGCGCCACGCCACGCCGGGCACAGTCAGCTTGTCGTTTTACAAGGAGGGGGGGAGGTCGAGAGTAGAGATATAAGAGATAAGAGCAGTCGGTGTATTAACGCGATCGAGCTCGTAACGCCGGAATTACAAACGGCGGCAATCGAAACGACGTAAAACTCGCTCGCGATGAAAGCGGACGCGAGCCGGGACGCGCGCGCTCCCATATACCCGCTCCGTGTCCCGGGAGTATTACGCGAAATGAAGCCCGAGGAGAGATAGTCCGGCGCGTAGTCTTCCTACGATACGATCCTCATCTCGACGGGAAAAGAGCCTTCAAGATCCGCGCGAAAGGACTTAATCAACGGTCCGAGTGTTTATGATTTTTGTTATTGGTGTCGTATCTCGGGATAACTTTCCCGGATTTCGCGCTCCCTTCGCTCGCTACCCTCCGTCTCCGTGTCTTGGCGCTTCTTTTCTCCCCTGTCGTGCTCGCCCCTCGACCCGTCGAATCACCGACCGCCTCGCTTGTAACTGCCGACTCGGATAAAGCCCGAAATTTAGGGCAAAACCGGAATCTACTCCGATAATCGTCGCTGACCCATGAAATCAACTTCTCCGTGATTCCCTGACAATTGTGCGGGCAACACAGATCCACAGGGTACAAAACCGTTGCGAGGTAAACGGTATAACAGTAGGCAGAGTACAAGAGCGTCGATCCCGATGCGCCTCGACCACAAACCGCCGCACCGCGCTTCCTCGAATCTCGAACCGTCCGAACGAATTCCACTCGCGAACGTTTCCTCGAAGCTACAGACGGAACGACAAGAGACAAGGACAGGAAGTCGAGAGGAAAGAACGAAACGAATCCGCGTGCAGGGGACGAGGTACGCAGGATGTAGAGAGAAGGAGAGACGATCGAAGCTCGTCGAGCGCGCAATCACGCGGATGGCTCGGCAAACATCTCGACGAGCGTTTCTCCTCTTCCTCCATGGCCGTGTTTTATTTTCTCCCAGCAAGAGCAGAGTCCCCGTGGCGATGATCGGTCAGCCGAGCGTGCGGGCTGTTACATATGTTGTCCATTTCGTGTTCAAACAGTGCGGAAACCACCGGGAACGAGGAAACGTTCGCGACACCGATACTTACTACGACTCCGGCTCTACCTTTCTTGAAATCGAGTCGTTCCACGGTTATTGAACAACGTTTGCACGTCCGTCCTCGACCTCTTCTCCGCCGCGGAGAGGTGCAATTGCTCGATCGAGTCTCCGGAAGCGCAGGCTGAAACGCGAGCTGCTCCGTGTACAAGATGGAAATCCAGCGCAACACGCTCGCGACGATTCTCAAAATAGACGATCGAGTATCGGCGGTAGCGTGACGCTATTCCCGGGACACGACCACTTTTTGCCCGAAAGCGCGAGAAAGTTGCGCTGGTCCGTAGACCTTGGCGAAAACCTTCACCTCGGGGTAGATCCGACTCGTCCGCAGACGTTGGCGAAGCGCGAAGGTGAATCGCCGCGAGGTCGAGGCGAAACGAACGAGCTTTGGCTCAGGTGCGTGCATGCGTTCGTGCCTGGCTGCCGTCAGCGCGGCCTCTTGAACTCGTGTCAAGCCACTCCAATCGGAGAATATCGTAATCTCCGGGACTGTGCACGCTGACGTACCCTTACGTAATTCACGTGTCTGGCGAGAGCGTGTTCGCGTTTCGCGTTTCGCGTTTCGCGTGTGTTTGCTGCGCACAGTCGAATCGAGCATCACCCGTCCATCGGAAGGGAGGAAAAAGGGAGCTGCCCTTCGGCCAAAGTAGGAGAGCCGTCACCGAACGCTCATTCTTGCTTCTTACCAAAGTATGATTAATCGGCTTCGCTCGTCGACCAGTTCTATCGATACCGACGCTTTCGATACTACTCGCACGATCGAACGAAACGCAAACCAACGCAACGCACGGAAGAAGCATTGCCTGGTGAAATTTTGATTATCCTCGCGAACCAGTGGATCGTAACTCGCATGAATCGGTACACGGGCGCGTTGTACGGAATGGTCGGACCGTTTCCTGGCATCGCGAAGCACAGGGTTGTTTCCGGGGCAAGAGAGGGCAAGAGGGTCGTGCAGTTGCCACGCATTCTGACTGACAAGCTGACTTATGCAAATACAGCCTCGCTTCGCCCGGTAATCTGATCGTACGTACATACGTACCTACGTACGTGCGAGCCTTTATTTCTCGATGGGATTTAAATTACCTGTAAGCCAAGTCGTTTTACGCTAATAATAATATAACGCCGACGACTTTATTGCCGCTCGTCGCGAACTTGCACAGCGATAGCCTTTGTGCAACGTCCCAAAGCAGTGATTCTGCTCCTATCCTCGACTCGAATTCGCGTTAATCGCAAACGGAGACAGCTTTAACGGCTCACAAAATACAGAGCGACGTCTACACGAACGAGTTTTTTTTTTACCGTTCCGCGTATATGAAGCTTCTCGACGCGTAAACAACGTCAACAAGCTCGTCGTTCCCGGAAACAATTTGCGCGTAATTATTAATGTACAGTGAGTTGGTAATTAAGTCAAAGGGTGAATGGCCTGTTTTTAACGCAAACAGGAAAAATACACAGCCGTTGGATCGAAAACGGCGTTTACAACGAATAACACACCCCTTGAAATTACGAACTGTAAAACGCTTCCAAGTAATAATAATAATATTTATTAAATATCAACGGGTCGAGAACCTTTGTAAGCACCCTTTGGAATGAGTTCTTTCCCCGTAAATAAATAAATAAATAAATAAGCAAGAAATTGGATTGCTATGAATTACAGTACATTATAAATTACATATTACGCACTACTAAACTTGACCGATAGTTAAAAAAAAGAAAATGAACTGCTAAAGAAATCCAGTGCGTCGCAGAAATGTTTCGCTTTTAGGCAAACACGATTGAGACAATTAAAGTGTCCATATAGTGTTCGATGCGTTTTAAGTGTGAAAATAGTAAATAATACGGCTTGATGTCGCGGAGGAGTATGGAAATTGAGCATATGGAGAATGTCGGGAGAGTCGATCAAAGAATTAATTGCTTTATACGTGAATAATAGATCGGCAGATAATCGACGACGCTCGAGTGTCAATAACCCGAGACGCGACATAATAGAATCGTAGTTGTGATTCTAAACAGACATCGGCACATCAATGTAACCAGAAGCGAATCTCATAAATTTGTGTTGCACGGTTTCAATTAACGCTACATGATTCTTATAATACGGAGACCAGATTACAGAGCCGTATTCTATTACAGGACGGACCAAAGATTTATAGACTGTCAAAATGTATTAGAAAATTGTTTAGAAGTGCAGTGTATAAAACCAAAAGATTTGAAATCCCAGAATGTGTTGTCAAGACAATAGGAGTAGATAATATTGGTATTTTTACGTCTAAATCGTATAATATGACTCTCGGACATATTGAAAACGAGATTACTTCGGGAGCACCAGTCGGCAAGTCTGTTTAAGTCAAGTTATAAGACCGCATCTTCTGTATTCGCGACAGGACGATAAATCTTAAGGTCATCGGCGCAAAGACAAAACTTACTATTGTATATGAAATGCAGAATCAACTGAAATTGATATCGCTGGAAGACCGTCGTCTCATGCTGAACTTGCTATTTACGCACAAAATCATTAATGGCACCGCAAATTGTCCAGAAATACTTGCTGCCTTCAAACTGTATGTCTCCCGTCCTGGCTTAAGATGTCGTCCGCTTCTCTGGCAAGAAACACACCGCACTCTGTTCGGCCAGTTCAATTGTATCAACCGGATTATTATTAAAGTTAACGAGTACTATGAAGTTTTAAATCTGTTTGCCTGTCACAGCTTGTTCAAGCGGTATGTTAACCAGCTATTAATATCTAAAACATAAATATTTTAATATTTAAGTGTGTTGTATGTGTAGTCTATATTTGTATTATCTTGTATCTTGTGTCTCATACATATTTGCTATATTTGTACTGTACACAAAAGGGTGTAATACCCGTTAATAAATAATAATAATAATAATAATAATAATGAAAACATTAGAAATATCGTTGATGATATTATTTGTTATACAGTAAAAACGAAAGCGCAAGCACTGCTCGGCGAGAAGAGAAGAGGATGGGCGCGAACGTCCGTGAATATCCACGGAAAGAAGATATAAAAGCGGGGAGCGAATAAGAGAGATAAGGGATGGGAGAGGGAGAGAAGCGAGGTAACGCTCTATCTGTACGATCTGCGGTCGTGTTCGCGCCCGCGCCCGTCCGCGCGCGCCCGCGCCTGTCCGCTCTTTCGCGTTAATGATTACGCGACAAGTACTTGAGGAAGGGAACGGAAACGCGCACGCGGGTCGTGCAACGAGAAAAACCGTGGCAAAAAGCTGGCGCATCCATTAATTTCATTTTTTACGATTACGGTTCCGGACGGGCGCGGAGCTGTCGGTAGGAGCCGACGAAACGACGGTAATTGCGAAAATTCATGGCGGTGGCAATGAAATCGGTGCAATTAGAGTGCTTCGCGATGCGACATTCTCCTACCATCGCGTCTCGTCCGCGTCCGCGTTCTCCGCCACTTTTTCTTTGTCAACGTTTTCGTAATAATAACAGTAGCGGCAGGGAACAAAATTGACTGTTAATTGAATTTCAAAATGACATTGTTAGACCGGAGTGATGGTCCAGAGAAAACTTAATGAAACTGAACTTGTCTAAGCATCACAGGATTAGGTTTGCACGTGATAGGGAACCTGTTCGTTATCAGCAGACAACGGATTTTATGCGTTTATGGTAATGCTAATGCAAGTATTTAAAAAATCTAGGACATTGTGATACTAAATATCAACAATATTATTCAAGTTGGAATATTTAGAATATTAAACATGTAGGGTAGATGTCCCAATTAGTGTTACGTAACTTCGTTTAATTATTTTACGTGTTGCATTACCTAAAACTCATCACAGTTCGGAACAGAATATTATTTAACATCTCATTAAATTTTAAAAAATACTATTTACAAAATTTCAATTATTTATGGAACTAGATGTAAGAGTAATAGAATAGAATCTCCAGTAAATCTTGAACTATGATTTAATAATGATCTACTAATTATTAACAATTTATATTGCAAATATTATATCGGATTATCGAGGTTTTACTGTACTATTTTTCAAGTTCCAATTCTTATTTTTCATAAAGATCCGCTATCTAGCTATGAATGTTTTTCCACAATTGTTTACTATGTACATTGCTTGTTACTTTTGTATACCAAAGGGTTCTTTTACCCGTTAATAAAATTTATATATTATATATTATATTAATATAAACTTTTTGACCTCGGAGTGATAATTAACTGTAGCTTAATATTCTATAAATATATTGCATGCTATTGCATCTGCCTCTAGAATGTTTGATTTTATTAAGCGCAGCTGTGGCCATTTCAACAATTCGTTCACTAATCTCACTAATTAGAATTAGACTATAGTTATCTCCTGTCCTACCTCATTTTAAATATGCTTCTTTCATCTCGGAACTTCACATAGTTAAACATACAAATCAGCTAGAAAAACATGCAGCACTTTTTTCTTGCAAGAGACATCATGCAACTCCAATTTTTATGCGCTTTTGATATGATGTAATACACAAGAAAATATTTGACACGTATTTTTTGTATTGGCGATAATTCGCTCTGAAGGGATGAAAACAACCCTTGGAAGTTTAAAGTCGGCATGAAAAACCATTTACACAGCAAGATTTATCGTTAGAAAATAAATAAATTCTGTATTCAAACTTTTTTCTATAATAGTTTTCCAGACGTAGTACGAAATAGCTTTTCCACCTCAACTTTAGGGGTTGTTTTAATCCCTTTAGAGTGAATTCCCACCGATATAGAAAAGTACGTGTCAAATATTTTTTCGAGTATCATACTAAAAGCATATAAAAATCTTTAGGAGTTAGGCTCCTCTTATAAATCCAGTTTTCCAATGAATGCTAGCAACCACGATTATGCTTCTATCATGGCCAAATGCAATATCTATGCTTGTCACCAGACGTGTTGGTAGCTGATGCCAATTTTTTTGTTTAAGACCATCAATGGTGTTATCCACCATCGCCTGCCCTGAGCTCCTGTACCACATTAACTTCCATGCACCACCTCAAGATCACCATCTTTATTTTACCTACAGCCCTTCTCCTCCATCAGCACCATAGCCAGAATGTGTAACTTTCAACATCATTTTCACCGTCGACGCAACAGTAGTTATTTTCGTGAAGCCTGCGTCTAGGCTCCAACCTATAACGCTGTAATCGCGTCCCTTCTCCAAATTCCGCTTAACTATCGGGTTCTTCGCAGGCTGAGCTCTCTCGATGAATCTCGAGTTAACTAACGCGACGACGGATAATTAATCGAGAGGACCCTCATCCTCTCTCCTGGACACTGTCCGCGCGATCCGTAGAACAGAGGACGTTGGTCACCTCCGGCTAATCATAGACCAGGAATCCCGGTCTCCCTTGGCTCTCGACTCCTCTTTCCTATGACGCGCGACTGGGTCCGACCAGGGCGTACCGAGCCACCACCCGCACAAGGGTGTTTGATTGTAATTACTTTACTCAAGTGTGGTAATTAAACTTCTCCCGTAACTCGTGCATCCGACGATACGCTCCACCCTTGCGACCGACTATAATCCTAGGTTCGGTTACTCTTCTTTTTACGGGAGAAAACGAGGAGAGCTCGTTAGTTCGACGACGGAACGAGTATGACGTCTCGGCGACGTGCGCAGAACGTCTTCGACGGCTCGTTCCTTCGGGACGACGACGCGGTGCAGCGACGGGATACGGAGTCGGAGCGCGGTGAAAAATCGCCTTTCGGCGTGTCCAACTTGCCACCTGCGCTTGTTATTCCCCCTGCTGTCGACGCGGCGCGGCGCGCCCAATAAAAGTGCGTCGAAACGAATCCAAATGAGAATAAAACGGGAAAAAGTACAAACGAGGTACAGCGAGAGAAAAATAAAGAGGATGAAACGAAGAGAGCGAAGGGAGAAACGCGCGTTGGGAAATAAAAGAACGACGACGATGGATAAAGCGGGATAGGGAACGGTGCGTTACCTCCCCGGCAGAGAGTTTTCATCGGCCGTACACCACTCTGACAGCTTATTTCGCCAGTCTGCCCACCTCCTGAACTGCCAACTGCCAAATGCCACTGCACATTGAATCCGAACAATCAGCGTGTCGGGATTGGAAAAGGCCTTCGCATCGCGTCGGCGTCCGCGTCCGCGTCGGCGTCCGCGCGCAGGGCCGCGCGAGTCCTGTCAGAACGCCGGATTAACGCGCCCTCGTAATACTCTCGCGCCCGCTCGCGGCTCCATGAAAATAGACCGATCGAACGAATTCCCTCGTCGTTAAGTGACAAATTTCCTCAACACGGAAGCCTTCGTGGCTTTCGTACGCCCTCCTTGGCCTATTCTGCGCTTCCACCTCGCGTAATTCGAGCCAAGTACGCGGGCCTAGCGCTCGAGAGGTTGTCGTGCGAAAAATACAAAGAACAAGACGGCAGGTGCAATTACGCGAAAGCGTGCGCACGCTACGCGGTGAAATGTCATTCGCTGCGTAGCTTGGTGCGAACGGTGTGGCAGGAATCAACCAGCCTTAACGGTTGGACACGCACGCACGCGCTCGCGTGCACGGTTAACGCGCGCCCGGCAATGCGCGTTCGCGGCTTTAAATGGTTGCATGAAAAGTACGCGCTCTGTAGATTTGTCCACGTAGCAGTGTCACTCAGAGGGGAAAACAAATTTTGACGACCAGGGCCGGCAGAACGTAGTATGCAGCTAATGCAAGGCATAAGCGACGCTTAATGCCAGGGGCGCCAATTACCAATAACAGAAACACCGCAAAAGCCAAAAAAAATTTTTATTTTTACTTTAGTTTCAATGAATACGTTAATTGAAGAAGCTCAGGAATCCAAAAATGAAAAATATAAATACTGTCATAGTACAAAAAATTACAATTTAATGTCCATGCTTTAATTTTTTCTATCAAGAAAGAGAAACATAATTTAAAAATATAACCCGAAGAAATTATTAATTTACACATTAAACTTCCCTTTCAAAAGAGCCATCAAAATGAACTTTAAACTGCATGCTATTATAGATACATGAATTGTGTTTTGCTTGTATGTTTCTTTTTTGTTTTTTTCCTATAGTGTTCCAATAAGTCTAGCTAGATTAAAAGAATATCAGTGGCAGATCGAGGGGGGGTGATGGGGACGATCGCCCCCAATAAAATATAAAAATATTACCTCATATTCTGAAAAACTTGTTACGTATTTAGATCAACTATGGCAGAAGTAAATAATTACAATATAGAGGTAAATGAAGACGTAGAACAGAATTTGTATTATGAACTAAAATTTGTGTAGTATCGTAATCTCATTATTGTAAATTCTTTTATATCTGTTTTCCTTATAAAATAAAGTCTTTAATCACAATTATATACCACGTAATTATTCTAATTATTAAAAAGACAGTTAAAAAATGTACTTTTTTACTTTTATTCATTTCGCCCCCCCCCCCCCCCAAGAAAGGCTTCTGGATCCGCCACTGAAGAATATGAAGGCTGAATTGTAATAATTAATATGTAAAATTTAATTAAAATATATACAGCAAACGCAAAGTTTCAGATATTTTATCTCGATCAAGAGTTCATTCCAGGCAACGTTGAAACCCACAAAACATTTTATTATTATTATTATTATGATTTATTAAACAGGTATTCAGACCCTCTAGTGTACAATACAAATATAGCAAGTATATATGAAATACAAGATAATACAATATAGACTACAAGATACAATATATTTAAATATTAAGATTGGCTGCCCGTTTCTCGGGTTGTGGCATGCCTTATAATGATCATAACTGCATTCCTATTATGCTTAAGGTTAATCTCACGTCACTCGAGTGTCGTCGTCTTAGGCTTGATTTATTGTTTGCGCATAAAGTAATTAATTGTACTGCTAAATGTCCGTATATTTTATCTTGTTTTAACTTATATGTACCGCGACCAGGTTGAAGGCTACGCCCACTTCTCATGCAAGAGACACATCGCACTCTTTATAGTCAATATAACTGTATCAACCGTATTATTATGCATGTCAATCATTTCTGCGCTGAGTTTGATTTTTCGCTCCGTATTCCGCATTTAAACTTAGTATCACACGTTCCATTACGTAATATAATGTAATTTCAATTATAATTAAAAGTGCCTTCTGAGGTTCTGTATATTAATGTACACTAGAGGGTTTTTGCCCGTAAATTAAATTAAATAAATGAAATAAATAAAAATAAAAAAGATATTAATATTTTGGACATTAAAAGCTGGTTAATATAAATGGAATCTACATTTTACATTTTCAATACAAATAGAATCTACAGCATTTCTGTTTTCTTTGCTTTCAAGTTCTGTGCATTTCACGCCACGTCTGGACGCGCATAGGAAGTCTCGCAGTAAGAAAAAAACAATTCTAGGGAGCCATATACAGTCTTGCATAAGGGCGCTAAGTATCGTAGCGCCGGCCTTGCAGGCGACCGTCGAAAAATGTTCGCAATTTCTTTCAGCTCGTATAGCATAAGCTAGTAGCGAGAGAATGCAAGGCGTGCAGCGAGCGCGTCGTTTCGACCAATCTGCGAAATAAACCGATGCGAAAGTCCAGGTGCGGACAGCGAGCATGCTACGCAGCAATAGGGGAACTTTATCGTGCGTTATTATTCGACTGGAATCAATCGACCTGCTGGCCAGGATGTATGCAAACACTCGAAAGCGAGTTTTATCGTCCACTAATCGGTCGGTCTGAAACCACGAGAGAGAATAACGAGAAAATACAAAGAATCGTCGGACAGTTCTTTCGTTCCCGACTGCAACGTGGTGAGAAGCTCGAATCGTATCACCTGTTGTCGATCTCTCGCAACACCTGTAACGAGCGACAACTTTATCTGCGATGTCGCGTCGATAGATCGCTCGATAAATGAAATTATCGACGATGTAATGTCCGAAAGTAACGCGACAAGGGCTGAGGATATCGAACGGGGAAACTCGATTTCGCGCAAAAATCTTGAGGCGCCTTCCGATTTTTTCTTCCGTTTCTTTCAACGCGAGTAAACGCAATCGTACGAAGAAATGCGAAACATCGAATGACTGCGCATCGCTGCAGCTATAACGGTGTTGAATTAATACCGATCGTTAAACGCGTCGTGTGAAACAGTCAGGTGCGCGAAAACCGTGACGTCCCGCGCGTTAAGTCGCCTTTCCGATCCGTTCCAATCGCCTCTCGAGTCCTTAATGAATTTCGTGATTAGGCGGTTTCATCGAGAACCAGGCACCGGCGCGACGCGGCGCGGCGGAAAGGAACTTCGTAAAAGGACTGTCGCCCGACTCACCCCACCGCGAGGAGAAGCAGGAAAAGGGAGCAGCGACGGTTCCGGGGGACGAAGAATTTCGAGTCGGAAGTCGCGATTTCGTAGGAGAGTAAGCCACGCGGGGGTATACATTATTAATCGCTGTTACGAAGCTGTTCGGCGCATCGAGCACCGTTGATTAATCGGCGGCACGCTCGAGATTTTAATTAATCCCTGAGAGAGAAAGAGAGGCAGCCACGGTCTCGCGCAGCAATCCATACTCTCTTCCCGTCGAAGAAATTGCTTTGCCCTCGATACCGCGCCGCGAAACGCCGAGGCAATCGGCAAACGAATCGGGAGAACCCCCTCGTCGATTCCCGAAGGAACTCGAGATATCCTCACGCTTCACCGACTACCCGGCATTCCTCGACTTCCTCGTGGATTTCTCTCGCTACGAAAGCAACAAGGGTCGCCACCGTGATTAAGTTCCATCGGCGAGCAACGATCGAATCTCGCGAATCATCGCCGTTTCGTAACCGTCTCTTTTCTCCTTCCTCAATATACAAATACTGCGTTTATCCTAATGTAATCAGAGGAACGTAACGAAATCCGATTCGCTAGATAAAGCTCGAAAGAGGACAACGCGTACGATACCGAACCTAATCGCAATCGCAAGGTTGCCGGGAACAATTATCGATTGGTGTAAAGCGTCGTAGACCCTCCGGGTTTGGAACTCGAGGCAGGAGGCGGAGGCCGAAAAGTATTCCTCGGTAAATATTTCCGTTTTTTTTTCGCTGGTAGCGTCGGTGGTGGGCAACGAGGGGGCGAGAATGGACTCGGCGATGGGGTGGGAGTCCTGATTTCATTAGGCCCGGTGTTATGCGATTAATTAAGTCGCGAGTACCGGGAAAAATAAGAGTAAAAGCAGATCGATCTCTCTCTCTCTCCTTTCCTCCCGGGTGTCCCGCGCTCTTCTTCCTTCTTCGCTCGCTCCCTCGTTCCTTCCTCCCGCTACAACTTGGATATAAACGAAAAAAGAAAGGAAGCCGTATTCCGGCGGAGCCAAGGAAAAATTAGCTCGAGACGTATCCGGCGGGGGTGTATCAACCAGCCTCGAGGAAGTTCCCGTCGCGACCCTCCGAAGCCTCCGCCCGTTTCTCCCGATGATTTTTCGTCTGCCCCTTCCTGCGTCGATGACAGAAATTCCGTCGTAACGATATCACACTGGTTCGGAACGGTGCGCGATATTAACGACGCGACCGTGTTCGCTTTGTGAAGCGAACTATAACTGAATTTGGCCCCGTCATTTTATGCATCAGACTCGCCATGCTGGTATAACTGAATTCGATGGGTAACGCAATTACGCATCTTTGCCCGCGCGCAGATATACGTCGCGCGTTCTCTCTCTCTCTCTCTCTCTCTCTCTCTCTCTCTCCCCCTTTCTGTTCCTCTCATTCTCTCTCTCTGTCTCTCTCCGAATACCAACACACGCCGCTCCCACACCTATGCGACGAGCACCATTAATTATTATATACGCGCGCGTACCGTGTGTCAACGATACTCTCCGCCTCTCTCTCTCTCTCTCTGTCTCTCTTTTTCGCTCAGCGTTTCGTCACCAGGACTCCTCCAACCCGAAAATATACCGTGATCCTCGATTGCGAACCGACGCGACGGAAAAGTTTGACTTTCCCACAGAGGGGAAACGATTTCCCTTTCGATCGAAGCGCCTTTCCGAGCCGGCGCGGCGCGGCCGCTTCCGCTTTGTTTCGTCCGCGATCGATGGGGGAAGGCATCGGAAAGGCGGTGTTCGACACAGTGCGGTTCGTCGGCGAAAGGGAAAACCAACAGGGACATTAACGCGGAGAGCGGCGGCGACGGCGGTATTCCGCGCGCGCAAAATGGAATCGTGGTTGCCGCGTAACACCGCTCTGCCACTCAATCAGAAGTCATAATACATTTACCGTGGCCTAATGAAGACCCGATGAAAGGCTACCGCACTGGGGACTCGCCGCGCCGTGTCGCCCCAGTGTCTCTCAACCGGCCAACGATGTCCTCGTTCGTCGCCGAAAGCGAGCCCCTTTCGGGTAGAAAGAAATTTGTCCGTTAATCGAAGAGAGGGCGAAGGGATAGGGTCGACCGGTCAAATAGAGACGGAAGAAAGGACGGCGCGGAGTATTTGTGGCCACCGCTTTTGGATCCTTGGCGGTAATCCTCGGATATGAAAAGTAGCGGCGTTTCGGAGAGGATCCGCAAAGCGTTTGAAAGAGGGACGAGGGTGGTCGGCTTACCCTCGGTTTCGCGGTACGATCTCGTTGCTCCATTTACAGAAACTACGTGAAAGGGAGCCGCGAGGCGGCGCGGCGTTGCGCTCTTTAAAGTTGACCGAGACAGGGGCGCTTGGAAGGCGCCGCGTCGCGACTCCGCGAGGCTAAGGGTGAAGCGGCGACGAAAGCTAATGACGGTACGAGGGGCAGAGGAACGACGAGGGTGTTTTAGAGCCGCGGCGGCAGTCGGACCGAGTGAAAGCTGGAAAAAGGGTACGATATGTACCGGTGGTCTTGCGGACATTTACCCGTGCCGCCACGGTAAATGAGTATTTGCCTTTGTGAATAAATAAAATGCATTACAAAGTTGCCGGAGCATCGGAGAAAGCGCCGGTGGATGTTCCAGACGAGCCCCGGCGACTCTCGAAGCGCGGCGGAAAAAGAACAGGAAAGGGCGGCGGTTCCGGCTTTCAGAGGGGTGGAATTTCATTCGAAAAGGATAAGGAAGCCGCTGCGCGACGCGTCGATTGCGCTTTTTGGAATCATTGTTCGAAGAACGAAAGAAACTGTTGAAGATGTTTGCGATAGAATTCGTTGCTCGCGCCAGGGGCCTTTTCGCTTTCGCGATAATCACGCTGACGCGGTAACGTTTCGAATATCCGCCCTCTGGTCTCGAGTAAACTCGCCCAACTATGACGACGATGGTCGAGGAAACGCGGATGGGAAGCCGGGCGGATACAGAAGCGAAGGTTAGAGGGCAGGGAGCAACATCTAAGACAATGAGATACGGGCCTTTGGAGTAATCCTCCGGTCTTCCTTGGCGTATCGACATTAATTCCCTTGCCCTCAGCTTTTAACCGGAACAGACGCACCCTATAATAGGCAAGTTGGAATCCAATCTGCAAGTTTGCAAATTCGATTCGGCCGTCTTGCGAGAAGAGCGGCGACCAAACTGAGTGGCTCCGCCGCCTTCTAACGTTCGCGATCAAACACCACGGTGTTTTTTCGCGACGAAAATCCTCTCGGTTGCGCGGCTTGAGCTCGTTGCGCTATTGTATTCAAAAGTCACAGTTCGCGTTCGCGCAGTCCCGATTCTAGCATTCACCGTAATGAAATTCAACGCGAATTCTCAAGACTTCCGTCGGATAAGGATGAAAAATCGTTACGGGATCATTTCGCGAGATTACGTTGCTCTCGACGTCGTGGCGAACTTGTTTACTAGAAACATCGAAAAAGAAAACTATCTCGCCAGACAACTGTGCACGATTCATCAACGTCCCCCGTGTCTGCGCCTCGAGAAGGAACCGCGGACCGAGCGGCGTTTCGATTCGAACAACGCCGAAGAATCAAGCACGAACGTCTCGAGGGGCAAATTCAGGAGGAGGAAGAGAGGGGAGAGATCGAGCGAGAGAGAGAAAGAGAGAGAGAGAGAGAGGTCGACGAGGTGCGTCAGCTCGTATCGCGCCGGGTATAGTCGTACATCGCTCAAATTAGATTCCTTAGCTCGAGGGACGTCGTAAGGCTTGACGTAAAGCCCGAATAATTCTCGACGAAAGGATGGTATGCCGTGGGTAAGAGCGGAGACGCAGCCGAGGGCGAAGGAACGCTTTCGTGTAGTATACGTACGCGCGTAGACGCGTGCGTATCAATCGTGGGCCACAGTTTGTCAAGTGGAAAGTTTATTCGGGCAAATATATCTACGTGACGCGGCGAAGGTAACGTTGTTTAACGTTCGTCCTCCCTGCGCGACAAGGCGCTCGTCTCATCCTCTGGTTCGTGAGGCGGAATCAGTAACTCGTAACCGTAAAACGAGTCGTCGATAATCGAATTACGACAACGCGAACACGGAATCGCGTAAACGGAATCCGATAGGAGATAGCCTCGTCGTCGTCGAAGTTCGTCGGAGTTGTTCTCTCTCGGGCTTCTTCGAGGAGTTCTTCGAGGGGATGAACTAGGAACGCGAGGGCAACCCTCGCCCCTCGCCGTCGGCATAAACGCAATAATTCGCTCGAAGGGGTTGCACGAGCGCGGCATGCGCGTAAATGTAGTTATAAATAAATCTAGGAGCTCTTAATGCTTGCCGGTGGCCCGCGGAAGCGAAGTAGAACGAACTGCGAAGCTGAAGAGAGCGAGCGAGACGAAGAGAGACGGTGGGGGTAGAGAAAGACGGATAGTTTGGTAAAAGGAGAACGAAGAAAGCTACGAAGGGGCGGAGGAATCGCGAGGAACGAAGGGCTCGCGAAGGGTACGAAGGTACATCGCGTTGTTCTCTCGTTCGACTTGCAATTGGACCCGAGTTCCGGGTTTGCGGTGCGCGTCCCCACGGTAAGAACAGTAGTTCATTGAACGAAACGTTCAAAACCGTTCTAAGAATACTTTAACGAGATCGCGTAGTCATTGGACTCAACTAATTCGCGTGAAAGAGGCTCGAACGCGAGCACCGGCGAGCCAAGACGATTGTCGGATGTTTCTTTTAATTCCGTTTCCCCCCTCTTCCAGCCGTCGATCCCGTTTGGATAAGAGTGCGGACTGCGTTACGGCGTATTCGCACGGTAGGCAAAGAACTCGTTGCTTCGCACGCTCTCAGAAACGGTATTACAATTAATAGTCGAGAATCGTGGGTGCGAACCAAGGAGAACGTCTCTCTCTCCGATTCTTCGCTGTTCTCCGCCGACCCAGACCAGCGTCGATTTTTAACCCGCTCCCATCGATTATCGAGAATATTGCAAATTCGCCTCGCAACACCGAGCAAAACACGCATCCACTCGCTGCAAGGAGCAAAGACCTTTGTCTTTGTCTCTCTTTGCCGCGGAGCGAAGCAACGCGTAACTCGAATTAAAAATCCGTTGCCTCGGCTGGAAAAGACGGTTCGTATTCGGAGATTCGGAACAAGGAAATTCGGAACCGATCGCGTTCCCTATTCCCGAGATATTTTCGCGCGACTACGCTCAAGGATACGAAGGATATCGGCGAAAGGACGAAGGGTGCACCGAGTGAAATGAGTCGCGAAATTGTTCCGAAGGAATTTATCAATTTTCTTTGAGGGACTCTAATTGTACTAATTTGTCGGGAGCCGTCGATCTCGCGAGCGCGACGACGGGAGGAAGGGCACGGAATTCTATCGTTTAATCTCTGACCGAGGCGCTCTCTTCCTTTCGTCTCGCGCAAGGCACGGCGAAGCGAGGCAAGAAGAAGGAGGGACGCGTTCGATCGCGAAGTCGCAAGACGAGAGAACAGACAACCGCGATA
Organism: Perdita meconis; assembly: GCA_030770465.2. NCBI lineage: Eukaryota > Metazoa > Arthropoda > Insecta > Hymenoptera > Andrenidae > Perdita > Perdita meconis. The sequence goes on from JASKOS020000007.1 coordinate 9,049,019, forward strand.
GGAAGCAGCCTACCGTGAGAAACGAGCTTTTCCCGACTCGTTTGATCTCCGCGACTCCCCTAATTTTCTCTGGAAAATTCGCTTCGGCGTTCGATCGGTTCCGCGAAAATGAAAAAATCGTAGCGCGGATTTCCGAAAGCGGAACCAAGGCCCACGGACGATTCTCGATCGCGAGCGTCGTGGATTTAATCAACTCGGCCTCTCGCGTATCGAGTGTCCTGCGGAAAGCGATCTTGATCGGCTCGCTTCCCCTTCGGCCAGGAGAAAAACGAAAGTGAGACTATTTATAACGGATGGGCTTTTTAGAGAAGCGCGCTCCTTCCGAAGCCGGCCCGCCCACGTCGCTCGGGACATTTATGCGATTACGTTGCCAATTTATCGACGCTTATTATCTACGTACATATACGAACTTGTTAAGAAATCGCGTTAATCGCCTGCTTCTCTCTCTCCGTATCGTTGCTCTTCTTCCGTGACACCGCCGTTTATCGTTTGCGCTCGTTCCTCTCCTTCTCCCGGCGTCTTCGCGATCTCCGCGATAAAAAACAAAAAGAAAGGGGGAAAAAAAAAATGTTTAAGTATGTAGGGAGAAACCCTCGGAGTATATGTTGGAGAGCGAACGCGGGTGGAAGCGGTAGCGATTCGTTGAGAAATAAAAGCTAGTAGACGCGGAGAGTGGAGCCTAGCTGTTGGGTATCGGCTGTCGGCTGTCGGCTGTCGGCTGTCGACGATCGGAAAGAGGAAGAACGCTGAGGGGAGAGAGGCGTTCGAGAAGGAAGGAGAGCCGGGGAAAAGAATCGAGAGCTCCGGGGCTGATATCAAAGCAAGGCAAACAATACGGCGAGATGCTGATGCGATTGTATTATGGCTAGTGGACCGGTGATCCATTGTCTCGTCACGTTCTACCCACTCGGTTCTTTTATCTCGATCCCCGTAATACTCGTATCTCGTCGTATCGAGTGAGCATCCATCGAAAGTAGCACGCTCGCGAGCCGAGGGTTCGCCGTCGCCTGTAACACGCCGAATCTAGCCAAATCTATGAAATTCCCGATACGCGTTGCCACGTAACAAGCGCGCTCTTTCCGAGCGCTTAAGAGGATGAGGAACAGAGAAACAAGATCGGTCTCGTCGCGGAATCGGCTGAACGGAGTCGCGCGTTGTCGCAGGGCCGACGGTGATTCGGACGAGGGAAGGAACAGTCCTCTGTTTCCGGTGGCAAATGATAGACGCGCGGTCGAGAAGTCACGGATACATGGCGCGGCAATTAAGACGAAGGAAATCTCGGGGAAAAGAGTGCACGCGTGACGAGGCCGGATAAAATAAATGAAACCGGCGCGGCGCGAAAGCGAAATTGGATACACGAGAACCGGGCAGAGGAACGAACGGACGAACGAGTCTCGCGCGCGCGAAATTTATTTGGTTTTCATTCAAATAGCCTCATCTCGCATTTATGTATTCCGTGATATTGCACTTTTTAAACTCGTCTGCTTTCATCGTACGCCCGCTGGATATTAAGACCCCCGAGTCCCCCGAGTCCCCCGTGTATTAGTCGTATAAATTTACCCTGAGAACGACGTTAGATTCGCTCGTCGCGCCGCGAATACAACACGTTTCCTAACACCCCTTCTCGTTCTTCTCTCGCGTTCTCTTCGCTACGCTCGCGATTTGTATTAATTACGGTGGGCTCGACGGTACCCCGCGGACTGAAATTAACAGCGTCGCGTCGTTGCGACAACCGTGCGTCGCGTCGCACCGCGTCGTTGTATATATTATAAAACGTGTTCCTCGATCGTATATTAATCCGCTTCTACAAACACCGACGATCATCGAAACAAGGAAGACGCGCGTTTCTCTTCGGCCGCAACAAAAACGCGAGGTTTCGCCGCGATTTTCGTCCGTCGCGTCGCGGACAAACCTGCTGCGATCAAAGTTTGCGACGATTCAAAACTGCGAATGTCCACTAAAATTTGACTAGACTGCGGATGTTTGTACAAATTCATATTTCCAAGCGCATAGAAAAATAAAAGCAAGCGAACTAAAAGTGTCTTTTACCTTCTAAATATTATAAAATGTATTTTAGTTTCAATGTTTCATATATTTTTGCCGCTATGCACATCTTTACACATTTTGGCACATTTAAAATCACCATAAATGCACAAACATAATTTCTTATTCTACTTATAATTTACTTGTAATTTTTTTTCTCTTTCTTCTTTCTTTTTTTTTTTAATGTATTTTTTTTAGCTCGTACTTTTTGTATCTCTATTTTTTTTTGTGCTAATGGGTTCTTTTCCCGTAAATTAATAATAAATAAATAAACATCCGCAGTCCACATGTGACAAAACCTTACTGACAAATTGCTTCGGACAAATTTGTCACGGATAAGACTCGATGCACACGAGCGACCTTTTATCGCTGCAATTATTTGCGATCGTTGCGATTTCATGTCAGTGACAATGTCTGATTTCTTTGTGTTCGTGAAAAATGTACAGATAACCGCCGCATAACTTAGAATACTGCTCTGTAATATGGTCACCATATCGCCATGCTCTTTGCGTCAAAGTTGAGGGAATTGAACACAAATTTTTGCGCTTGGCTGCCCGTTTCTCGGGTTGTGCCATGTCTTATAATGATCATAACTACATTCCTGTTATGCTTAAGGTTAATCTCACGTCACTCGAGTGTCGTCGTCTTACGGTTGATTTATTGTTTGCACATAAAGTAATTAATGGTACTGCTAAGTGATCGTATATTTTATCTTATTTGACTTATACATATGTATGAACCGCGACCAGGTTTAAGACTACGCCCACTTCTCATACAAGAGACATATCACACTCTCTATGGTCAATATAACTGTATCAACCGTATTATTATGCCTGTCAATCATTTCTGCGCTAAGTTTGATTTTTCTCTCCGTATTCCGCATTTAAACTTATTGTTAGTATCACACGTTCCATTACGTAATATAATGTAATTTCAATTATAATTAAAAGTGCCTTCTGAGGTTCTGTATATTAATGCACACTAGAGGATTTTTGCATGTAAATTAAATTAAATTTTAAAAAATTAAATAACATGGCATATCGACAACAGAGTTTCGTTCGAACAAAAGTTCAAGAAAATCCACTTATAATCTCGATGCAACAAAGAACATGATGAGAACTTTTAAGAACAAACACAGTCTCATTCTCCATACACCGAAATTTATAACGATTTCTAAGCCAGAAAGAAGCAATCGAAAATAACTGATTTTTTTGCATAAGATTGGGCATAGAACTCAAGATGCTGTTGATGAAAGCCCAGTAATTAGCAATAATGGTAAACCCTACAAACCATCTGCGTGCAGATTGGCAGCAAATTGTCAGCAAAACCTGTTTACAAATCCATAGCCATCTGTTTCTCGATTGGGTTGTTATTTTGCAAACAGAGCCTGTATTAACAGATCGGGAAGCAGATTGGCGTCAGATTTCTGTTGCTAATCTGCCAATAGTCCTGTACATTACAGTTCCTGCATCAAATCTGCTGCCTATCGAACAACAAATGCTGTAATAGCAAATTCTGCAAAAATCAGACTGCAATCAGAATGCAGATTTTGGCTATCTGGGTAGAAAACCATTTGCAGACAAAACCTGTACGTTAATTTTAAGGTGCGTCTTCACTAGCGTTCGCAAGCTGTTCGCGAACAGTATGACGGTTTGTTTTATTCAGGTTGACCAGTATGTTCGTATACGGCTTTTAAATAGTTCGCGTAATATATGTGAAGAGATTGAGTAAAAAGTTTACGAATTGCTTGCGAACAGCGCTCACGAACTGTTCGCCAATGTACACGCAGTTTTGTAGAACTATTTCGTCACGCGTTTGCCAAGACAACCGTGACAGTTTAAATCAATTAAACGCCCCTAACGTGCAGTTTTGTTTGCAAACTTAAAACGCGACGGATGAAAACCGCGGAGAAATCTCCTCGCGTATGGCCAGCTAAAACCGTTTCTGCGAATCGAATCGTTTGTTTCTGAGACGATGCACCTCGGTATCGAAGGTGTAGTAAACGCGAAAGAAACGAAGGCAAGAGAACCGAAGGGAAAGAGAAACATAGGGGAGAGACTGAGGCGGGAAACAACTTCCCTCCGGTTTCATCGCAGCCGTTGCTCGCGTTTTTAATCGACCCCCCGGCGTATAACCCTGGAATTCTTTCGGTTAATTACGCGGATTTCCAATGCGGCCAGACTTCGTGGAATTTTTACGATTGCCTGGCCGGCATCACCCCTTCCTCGCCGACCCTTGGATTTGTACCACTGAAATATTCGAGGGATTTCATTTTATAAATGACCAACCTGTCCCTGCTACGAACGGTCGGACCTACCGCACTCCATCGATCTTGTCCCTTGTACGTCTCGGAGCTGCTCGACTTCGGGACGGATCCGAATAAATACGCGAAGGGGATACATCCCATCGCGCCGGTTGGGACGTCCTAGGAACGCGAGGGACGACGGACGCGCTCGAGTCACGTTTTACAATCGCGAAGCGTCTCGCCGCTAAGATCGCGGAATCATCGAGCAAATTAGTCCTCGACGTGCTCGCGGGGAATAAAACAGAAGAGACCCAGAAGCGACGATAAATCGAAGTATAGGACCGAAGAATTTCGTTTCCATAAATAATTCAAGTCCCGTCCGACAGCGGCCGTACCGTCGCGACCCCCTTCGACGTTCTTCCTTTCCTTTATCCAGCCCGGTTCGCTGCTCCCTTCGCTCGTCCCGCCATCGACCGGTCAAAGGGGAACTCTAAGAACCTAATCTTTTCGCAAAAGGGTTTCCGGGAGCACCTGAGAACCCGCTGGAAAACTCTTCGCCGACACCCCCTAAATACTTAATTCCATTTTCGCCTAATTGGACAGTTTTATTAAGGGATGCATATTTCAGATGGCGTTTTTATTATGTCTATTGGGAGCGAACGAGAACCACGGCGGGGAATTCTGTCAGGGGTTGAAAAAAAAAAAATTAGATTTCAGCCCTTCGAAAAATATTAGCACGGCTAGGATGAAAAGCGGCGAGAAAGGAGAGAGAGAGAGAGAGAGCTCCAATCGGACGAATCTCAGGGGTCGGACAAGAACACGCAACCCTTCGTCGAGGGTGCTTCTCCCTGGCTATTGTCTCAAGGATTAAAGGACGAACGCGTAGCGTTTCACGAACAAACCGCAGTTTTATCTTAACTTGTCCCGGACAGTTCGCAATTTGGATTTCGTTCGAATATTACTCTTATTCGTTGTTTCCATTTAAGATTATCAGTGGTTTCATCCGATGTCCACAGCTCCTTGACCAAATCAACTTTTATGCACCACCTAGGTCACTAAGACCTTCAATGTCCACACACATAGATATCATCACTACATTCTCTAACAGCGAATCTGTTAACCGTATACATACTGCGAAATTACGAATGATTTTAGTAAGGACTTGGAATTATTTAGTGCCTCTGTATGTTCTTTTAAAATAAATATTCACCAAATCACTTAAATTCTTTAGATTAAATAAGTAATCTTTTCTACGACTTCTTCTGTTATATCATCATTCAACCCAATATTTTCGTTGCTATATTATTTAGTTAACCGATCGAAGAATAATTGCTGATCTAATTTTCATTCTATAGTCAATGGTCACATAAACTTCTTCAAACAATTGAATTCTATGCGCCAGTGTGAGATGCTTTATCCTAGAATATCGACCTTCAAATCTACTTGTGTTGACCCTATGAACAGAGCCATGAATGAAGCTAACACCCACATCAACAATATTGATCAGTTTTCTATCCCCTTAAACGAATTTCGTAAGATGCTAAGAACGTAGAATTTTAATGCACAAACTACTGCAGATCAGAGTTGTTTTATGTGTATTTACATTATCTACTTCTTTCTCTAAACTAAAGGTTATTCTCGTAAATAAATATTATTATTTTCAATTAGCACTGACGTATACGTTCTCTGATTAACACTGCTATTATCAATGTACATTGATTAATGTACACTAATGGGAATTAGTTCCCGTATAATTTATTTATTTATTTATTTATTTATTTATTTATTTGATTCATGGGTAAGATACCCTTTAGTGTATAAAGACAATTACAATTAATTATAACATATCGTAGTAGGACGAAACAATTTTCATAGTTCTCTGATGGAAACTGAAAGGAGAAGTGCCAAAATCGAGTAGTTTGCCGAATTTGTTTATATTAACGAATAAGCGGTTTAAGCAATTCTAATGGCCATACAGAGTAGTGTGATATTCCTGGTACAGTATAACATGACATCTTAAGGCAGAACGAGATGTAACAATACTGAAGGAAGATAAAATATCCGGACAAGTAACCAAACCTTTTAAGAGCTTATACACAAACATTAGGTCTGATATAAGACGACGTTGTCCCAGGGTCATAAGATTTAATTGGGATAGTATCGATGAATAATCAGGATTGTCAATCTGTAATGAGCATCCCATAAACCGGGCGGCAAGTGGCAAGAATTTGTGTTAAATCCTCTCAAACGACAATTTAAAAAAAAAAATGTTTATATTTTTTAGGCCTCAGTCAGTTTCACCGAGTTCCTTCTCTCGATAAACGAATCGAAACGCCTGACGAAAGAAGAAATAATTTCGTTGCTGGGAGAAGAAGAAAACGGTCGCGCGTTAGGATTCGAGGATTCGAGGTACGAGGAGGACGGATAGTCGAAAGGGGACGAGATAAGGTGGCAGTGCGAGGCTTGTATAAATTTTAATAAGCTCCATTCGCCGACCCTTTGAGCCCGGCGAAATGAACGAATTAAAAGTTTCGCCTGTTTTAGTGGTCTCGCGGTTGACATTTCGGCTCCACGGCCGACGATCCCACGGAATTACGCAACTTTCGTCGTTTCGAAAAACACAGCTCGCCAACGAAACATTCGCCGGGAGCATTATGAATTATAGACGCGCGTACGCGCTTGCGTACCGTCCGAGATCTGTCCTGCGTCGATGCTTGACCGACGAATCTCTCCCTCCAGGGGTTTGCAGCGTCGAAACTCTGCGTTCGCTCTCAATTTCCAGCGAGAAGGAGAGGAATCTCGGCGAGGAGGGGCTGGGAAGTGGAAAAGAAAGCTGCGCGCAGTTGGCGAAACACGGTCGTCGAGGGTTCCGCGTCGCGAAGAGGATCCCCGAGACACGTGTAACGTTCCCTCGTTAACCCCCTTGCGCGTCTTCCTCTCGACCCTCGCGAGTCGTCGAGGCGAGTCGAGGCACCGAGTAAGATTTCAATTAAAACAACCCCCCGGCAGGCCGGGGGATTAGCGATACCAATCCGTCCCGTGGCGGGCGGCGAAGCCCCGGTTATGACACGGCATAAATATCAATGTAAATTACGTACGCGGCTCGAGCGTTAGACGCCTGCCTGCGCCGAACGGGATCCCGCCGACACGACAGTTTCGCTCCTTTATGAAAGCAATCATCGCGCGATTCTGCATTTATGAGGTTTAAATTGCTACCACCTACCGTCTTATTGGTATCGCTCCGCGTTCCTCCCCTCGGCGCGTTCCGCGCGGAGAAAGAAGCTCGCCGGTTCGCGTCGGATATCGCCGCGCGCGCGCGCGCGCGGTCCTCGATCTCCACGGCACCGTGAAACAATAATTTCGCGGAACGAGCGCGACTCTCGCAAGAACGCGAGTTTCAACGCCGAGGGAGAATGGTTCCACGAAATCATAATTAACGGAATTATCTCGGAAGTAACTCGATACTGTTCCGAGTAGGCGGAAAGGGTGGGCTGGAGAAAGGGCGCGGGGAATCCCGGCGGGCTTTTCGAGGGGCTTTTAGGTCCAACGTAAGAACGAAGGGTTGCTAGACAAGTATCCCTGCGTACGAGTATACGTCTGCCTTTAATGAACGTAACGTTACACGATATGCGCGAGCGCCCGTTGCCACGCTATCTCCGAGCATGATCTTCTCGAACGCTATTCCAGAGAGGAAGAAGCAAAATAAAGAAGCGGTCGCTGTCGACGATTAGGACGGTCCGCCACCCCCGGGGAAAGAGGGACTCGTCGTGGTGGAAAACGCGCGACGAAACTATTTGGCTCGATCTCGAAAATCGGAGGATCTTTGACCGAAGCAACGGAAGCGCGAAGATAATTGACGCTTTTCTGGGCCTGTTGGTCCGTCCGAGCTTAACGATGACGTCAAGGTGACGGGATAACCATAGAAGTATCCAACAAGCCGAAAGAAAAGGGGGGATTTCGTTTCTATCTAGGATTCGAGGCAAAATCTGAACCACGAGCGACTCGACCGCCTTCTGGTTCCCGCGGAAGCGGATCGACCCAGTGTGCGTGCGAGAAAAAAAAAAAGGAGAGAGCAGCAGCGAGGCAAAAGGGCGTTAACTGAACTTTAATGGAGATCGTAGATAAATCGTTCCGACGGACGTTGAAAGAACTCTTTGACGGATTACGGGGCAAATCGTATCTATCCGCTCCTTGCGTCTTTTTAGAAGCGGAGCGGCGCGGCGCGGTGCGGCGTCTACCTGAAGAGGACTACACTCGAAGCGGCGCGTTTCCGACGCGCTCCCATCGGATGAGGACGACAAAGTGGTTTTTTTTCGGCGGTGACACCGAGCCGGAGCGGTCGTCGTCGTCCTCGCGATTACGCGAAATTAACAACCACTCGAGGACCGAGAGGAACGTGGGGAGGAAAAGTGCGAGGGATTGAGAGCAGGAAGCCGCTCAACAAGTCGAATAAAAAAGCTCATAAATAAAGAGGAGGAATTCTCTCTGGGCCTACTCGCTCGAACCACCCTTTAGTCTCCACCCTCCGCGTCGTTTCATCGTCTCTCGCACCCACCGTGTTTCTGCGAATGTCCCCGCGGACACCTGTTGCTGCGTTGCGCCCTCTGCACCCGCGTCAAACAGAGAAACGCAGAAACGAAAGGGGACAAACGGACGGGGAAGGGGCTCGGAGGAAATTGAAGGCATTCGGTCGATTGCCCTTGGCGACGATCGTCGAGCGATCCAAATTCATCGGATCATTTACTCTCCTGTCGTTCCTACCGCCGACAACCTCCTGTCCTCTCGATCGAAAAATATTGCGCGATCTCGCCATTTCCGGGTGCAGAATATTTTTACCGAATTAATAAAAAAAAAGTGAAGCCGCTTTCCGATGCGATTCAGTGGACCGTTTAAATATTTGCCACGTCTAAACGCGTCCACGGACGAAGAAGATAACCGAATTCGAGAGAAAAGCAATTGGTACATATGAAAGCGCCACCGCATTTCAGAAAGCTCTGTACAGTAGAAATAATTTATAAAACAAAGTGCTAATAATTAATAGAACGTTATTAAATCATAGTTCAACTATTGCTCGGATTCCCACTGCATTCTTATACCGAATGCATTAATTAATTAAAACTTTAGATGATTAAAAATATGGATAATTTTGATTCGGATAATAGAGGTTCTACTGTAATTGGATTAGAATGGATACATTTTACTTTTTGTTTCCCTTCGTGGAAACCTAACGCCCGATAAACCTTCCATTGTAGCAAAAGAAAGAATACATTCAATTATTTGAAATTTAAATTATATTGCTAACCTGATATAACTGTTTCTATTCTGCGCCACTAAAGTTACGTTTTCACGTGACACTAAAAGTCATGACAGGACTGCGGATGTTTATGCATTTATGGCAATTTTAAAATTACAAAAACCTATAAGCCTGTTCGAAGAGATAAAAATATTATAAACTATCAAAAACAAAATGCATTCTATAATAATTCGAAAATGAAACATAGATTTATTTAAAATTCAGTGCTTGTTGTTTGTCCATCAAAATATGAATTTGCATGAACATTCGCAGTCTAGTCATGACTTATTGATACAGTATTCTCTCGCTATAAGCTCGTTGTTGTCGACGCTTCATCGAGCTACTCTTCAATTTCACTGTAATCATTGACGACGTACAAAAAGCTATCGATTCCATTATTCCATTACCTTCACGAACATGTGCCTTACACATACTATTGCTCGATGAAACAACGAAAACGGCGAGCTTATAGCGAGAGAATACTGTATCATGACACCATGACACCAAAGATTCGTGCAACTCAACGTTTAGTTTTCACGATCACGAAAATCCTGACATTTAGTGTCATGGCATTAAAAGTCGCAATTTACTGTCACGAGAAAACGTAACTTAAATCGCGTGGCGGCAATAAGTAAATAACTAATAGCGTTCGATCCTTGTTCGCGATTTCCGGTGGCGACGACACGACGTCGAGGGAATCCAGAGCGTGGGCCATCGAGCGGAGGCCGGCCACGAGTTTTCAGAGGCAGCTGCTGATTTGTGATAAATGGAATGCCGAGAACGCGGCCGTAGCGGGGATATTACGCTTTGGGGCTACCCGCTAATTACAGGGTGGCCTCGAATAAATTACATCCCGACGAAAACACCAGCTCGTTGGTGTAGCGTCGTATTATAACGCAACGACGTCCTTGCCGGAGACCGAGGAACGCGTCGATTCGTGGAACGCGAACCGAATTGCTCCTCTTCGGTCGTTCGACGTCGCCCCACGCTGAAATTGTTGAATGAATTTGGAGCATTACGTGACGCGAAAGAAACCGTCGAGTCGGAAACAAAACGAACACCGTTCCATGCCTCTTAACTCGCTTAAATTTCATCTTTATAAGCGAGTCGGCATAATGAGAACGCGATTGAAAGCGACTTCTCTCGTCGGCGCGGCGTTCCCTTATCCCAGAAAACGGATATCATTTCTCCCCGTGCGTCGAGCGTCGGCCGTCGAGCCCGAAGGCTCGATTACAACTTTTTATTGCATTTCCATTTCGTTTCCCGGCGCGAACGAAGAAGAAAGGGACGTCAGTCTCGCGAAAAAACTCGAGGAGCACCTCGAACGAAATTACAAACGGCGACGGTATTATTCGAGATGCTTCCAGCAACAGTGGGGCTAAGAGCGGAAAATGAGGAGAAAGGGGAGGGAGAGTTCGTATCGCTTTCGCGACGAGGTCACGAGAAAAGCGGAGAAGGGACTCGAAGCGGCGCGTCTCTTTTAGCCGCGCGCGAACGTGTCTGAAATAATTCGGGGATGCGTGAAATCCCGGCCGGCGCTATTTGCCGCGATAATCGGGGCGTGAGCGATTTTGCGAAGGGCGAAAGAACAAGGAGAGGCGAGGGGAGGGAGAGTCCTGTCGCAGAGGACACTTAGGGCGCGTTTATCCTCGGCAGTTGCCACCGGTGGCGGTAAACGTTTGTTGCGAAACGAAAGTGTCTACCACCCGTCGCGCCATCGACGGGGGCGAGAAATTGGGCACCTATCCGACGCGGGGAGACGGGAGGCGACACCCGCGGCGCGATTGTGCGACGCGATCTTTCAGGTACGGTCGAGCGTGTGGCGGTGGAAAAAAACGCGTCCGGGTCCCCTGGGACTCCGGGGCCGATCTTGCGAACAAATATCGGATTAAAGCAGACGCGAGATCGGCTCGAAACTCGAGGGCGTCCGCGAGGAGAGACGGTGGAAAATTGGCCAGTGGACGCGGCGGAGGAAGATAGGCTCGTGCATAATGCATGGAAGGAGCGCGGTGTATCGGTGACACGCGGTTCCGGTCCGCTCCGTGCACGGTGACAAACAGGTTTCCAGCATGCGATTCGTTACGCACGAAAGCTCGTGCGCGTTCCGCAAGCGTCGCGGACTCCGGCGGAAAATCTGCGGGGACGGTATAAGGTGCACGGCACCGGGCTACGCGCCGGTGTAATCTCTAATTACCGGCTGACGATTATCTCGTGGATGAAAAACACGAGGAACGAATTGTCGGTACGTGTACGGAGGCGCTAAGGAAACGAACAAGTAACAGGATCGGTGCGATGGCTCGATATCGAGAGCATGCCATGCGTAACGGTCCCTCCGACGCTCTTCCGCCGTGAGATTTTCCACTCCATTGTTTAATTCGTTTGCCTGTTCCTCTTTTGTCTCGCGATTGTTCCAGCTTGTTCTTTTTAGCGAACCCATTGAGAACGCCTGGGACCTCGTCGTCGCGTCGAATCGAAGCAAATCGCGTACCGCGAACCGATTTTTGGACGCGCGACTCTTTTCCGACAAGTCAGAAATAACACGAAAAACCATCGAATCGTCGCAGTCTCGAAATCCGATCGTTTCTTTTATGTCTTCCCTCTTAGGAGACAATTAAAAAAAAGTCGCATCCAATTACGCGGCGCTTCGAGGTTTTCTTCGAGGCATCGTAGCTTAGAGCGTAAGCTCGAGCAATTTGTGTTCGTACATCATTTTTTCCTTCTCTCGTGATCTGATGTATTTACATACGCGATGCATTAACGAGAAATATTAAGCGGAAAGGAAGAGACGGACGCTATAAGGCGTTCATCGAGCTCGTTTCGGTGATGGAACTAAAGCGAGCAAACTCGAACGCGTAACCGCGTTGTACGCGTTAACGCGGCGTTAACGTATTCCCGACTCGCGCGTTCCCGTATATTAATGAGCGCACGAGCGCGCGCGAGACGAGCCGCTGCTGCTGCGTTCCCCTTTACCGGAGGAAGCTAATTAAGAACACCGCAGAGATTTCTATGTCCAACCTTCCTGCCCGCACAGTACGCCGTACGATTTTTTTCGCCCGGTTTCGTCTCGAATCACGCGCGAATATCGTCTATGCGCGTTACCGTTTTTCCCTTTCCAAATTCTATCGAACGACTGCTCCGCGTTCGACGCGAAACGCTCGCTGGAAACGGCTGGAACGACCGTGACGGTAGCGCGCGAGCGAATCGTAGAATCGTTGAGAGATAAAACCGAGGCAGGACGCTGAAGAGGGCGGAGAGCGAGAAACAGGCGTAGATGGTAGATATATTCGCGGAGCGGCTCGACGCGCAGCCAACAACCCGAGGAATCGCGAGTCGTTGTTGGCAGTGCGGCTGATGTTCCTGCCGCGGCTACTGTGCAGCTCGTACCGCTGACGAGTTAGTATCATTAAAACGTAATCACTGCCGTTCGCTAACCCCGGCAATGCTAATTTCCTCGTTAATTAATGCCGAGTCTCATTGTACACGGCCAGGCTCGCAGCAAAGCGATTTATTCGCGGACGTCGAGCGCGTTGGACGAACGCGATTCGAGGCCGCGCCGCGTCAGACTTCCGGTTTTCCGCGTTAAACGCGAAATCGTTCTCGGTCGCGTTCTCCTCGAATCGAAAAGATTAATAAACCGGTCGCGAAGGGAGAGGAAACGTGGATCGAGTGGGAACGAAAGGAAAGGAGAGGAAGACGAAGCCTCCGCCTGAATCGGTTGCGACGATAATTGCGACGCTTTGCAATAATCGAACACATGGTCCCACGAAAGGAAAGGGGACCGTCGCGTTTCTTCTGGAGCGATCGCTCGCGGCTCGATCCTTTTGTAGTTTAAGCGTCCTCGAAACCGTCTTCGAAAACACACTTCATTATCGTCTGTTAAATGACCGTCTCTCTCGCGACTAACAATACATCGCTCCGCCTGCCTCTTCAGCCAAATTAGTTTTGCACTCGTTGCGACGACAATAACACTAGCTTCCTCCGAGGAATAATTCTGTCGAGTCGCTGCGTTCCTCGTTCTTTGTCCGCTCGCGAGACGAAGAATCGCTGCGCGAAAGACTGTAGACGACGAATTAGCTCTTCACGAACGAAAACAGATGTTCGAGATCGAGTAGAAACAGAAGGAGGGCCGACGCACCGCGCGACGCGCGCGACAGCGTCGAGCAGAAAGAGAATCTAGAGGCGGAGAGAACGGCATTGGATCGATCGTAGGCACGCACGGATCCGCCGCGCCGAGTCGGTGATCGGAACCCTTCGATCGACAACGTCGATCAGCTGGCCCCGCCTTTTGTATACTCGGCTGACGGTGCAACTTCGACCCCAGCTATGCCGAGTTTTTTAGCGAATTTAATATTTATACCGAATGACTGATGACCGTAATAGAGAAACGGGGTTGCATTGTTCGAGAACGCCCGTGTCATTGATCGATACGACGTCGTTTTCCCGTGGCATTCAGTGGGAAAGCTTCGGTCGCGCTCGAACCGATTGCTACTCGCACGACGCGCATTCGTTAAATATCGTTCGATTATCTTTTTTTTTTCTTTCTTTTTTCTTCCGTTTCCCGACTCGATTGTTTCCGATCGCCGAAACCAGAAACCGTTCCTTCGACTCCCTCCGGTTACCTGCGGATTTTCCTTTCCGATCTCCCCCGCTGTTCTAATGTTTCAACGAATCTTTTACCGGTCCCGCGTAAAATCTCATTCGTTCCACGGAAGAACGACCGGCGGTTTCGATGCCTTCGAACAAATCGGAAAAGAAACGCTCTCAGGCTGCGATGGAATCGAACGCGTTCGAAGGTTCCGAAGAGAATCATTAACGAATCATTATCGTGGCCCGTTCGAGGTCTAGTCCCTGGGTGAAACAAAACCATTAATGATTTCTATTTGTATTCGTTTGTTGGTTCGTTTAGCGCGAAGACGCCGGGCATCGGGCCCCCACGGCCAAGTCCCCAGTGAGTTATGTGAGAAGTTGGCTTATTTTCGAACTCCCGCGGCGCGAACAAATCGGGCCCGACCAAGCTTTCTTTCTTCCTTCTCTTACCCAACGCTTCCCGATTTCTCCTCGACGCTTTGTTTTCGACCGTTCGCTACAAACACCGGCGTTTTTCCGATTCGATTCCTTCCCTCGATACTGAAACGATTCGACAGGGAGAAAAGAAACGAGACTCCCGGACTTGGTCGTTCCAGCCGCTGAGCACGGCGATCGGTAATCGTCGAAACGCGTACGCTATTACACGAGAATTCTCCGAAACATTAACCAAACAGCATCTTTAACTCGCGCAACCGACTTTCGTCTAACGAACGCAACGAAATTTAGTCGACTAAGGGACTCGCGTGGAAACTATTTCAAAATCGCGAAAAAAAGTCACGCGCTCCGAAACTTGAATCCCTAAAAAAAAAAAACTGAAATTTCGTGCGCGCCAACCTAATATATTTCTCCTTTGCCAACGTTGTCTGAAAAAACAAACGGAGCGGCTCGGCGCGCGGCGGCCCATTCCTCCACGCCTATTCTCCGCTCGTTTCTGCCCGCACGAGTGGAAGCTGGCTTCTTCGTTTCAACGACGAGCGGAACGGAGTGCATCGCCGAAACGCGGGCGTTATTTATTGTCTACGGTTTTGCCGAGCTGCACGCGTCGATCGTGGCAATATCGTTGGCGGCGCCGCGAATGTTGCTGCAAGCCTGTCCCGAGCGTTCTTCGTCTTCGGCGTCGACGATTACGCGATAGTATACCGCGACGCTTCATCTGTCAAAACACGCTCTCCAATCAGCCTAACCGATCTTTATCGCGACTTCAAACACGCAAAAGGCCGGAGATGGTCGACAAGGCTGGCTCGCGTTTCGCATGGTCGATGGCCAGGTTGCGCGGGTTCGATTCAAACGAGTTCAAGTAAACGAAAGTTGGTTCCCAAAGGAGTCACAGGAGGAGAAGGTATGCACGGCCGAATGAAACGCGTTTCTATACCTGAATATACCCTCGGAGGCACTGACAGAAAGCGTTCCGCCCACAAAAGTAATCTCGACCCTGCTTTTTCGACGAGTAGAGTCAGAGAGAAAGAGAGAGAGAGAGAGAGAGAGAGAGAGAGAGAGAGAGAGAGAGAGAGAGAGAGAGAGAGAGAGAGAAGTAGAGGTGGAGAGAGAACGCCACACCTGATTCATCAGCGTGAAATAAATCGAAAGACGAGCCAAAAACAAAACGAGCCACCGGCCGCGCAGCGCGCACTTGCTTCTCCTCCTCGCTCCCCTTCCTCTTCGCCGCCTTGATTCACCGTTCCGTCTTCTTCTGCGCGAGGTTCATCGTTCGTTCCGTCCCTTTCGTCGCCCTCGCGGTAATCTCGGCGCACGATGCCCCGATGCATTCTGGGACCCTTTTCTCCGTGTCCGATTGCTCCGTAGAAAACGAGCCCCGGCGCGGCGCGGCGCGGCGCGGCGTGTAGGTGTACGCGCGAGTCCCCATCCCCCCGTCTCCCGTTTCGTCCAGGTACGTCCCGACCCTCCGTATATAAATTACATTTTTAATTTCCCGCCAAGACAAATGATTTAATTTATTCTATCAATTATCGGGGAGGAACGAATAGACGTGCGACGGGGCGAGGGGAGGACTTGTTTGGTTTTCATTTCGATTCGTCGATACGTCCGATCGGTCTCGCCGCGTCCTTTCTCCGCGCCACGCCGTTCCTCTACCCTATCTGGCGCCTTATCGCCATCTTTCATCCTCGCGAACCGATTTCAACGCCGCTTCGACGAGTCCGCCTCGACGACTCGTCGTGCCGAACTAATTGAGAGATGAGTATTGACTCGGAATACCTCGTAGAGAGGCAGGGGAGTGACGCGAGTGAATTTAGTTTTTTCGCGAATACTGCGACGATAAAAAAAGGAAGACGGGAAGGAAAGAAGGTGGCGAGACATATGTTTCTACGGGCGGACAGAGCCAAGACTCCGTCCGAAACCGGTTCCACGCGTATCCAGACCAGGCTAGGTCAGTTATTCGAAAACTGAAATATCGCCTCATTAACGGCAGCTCGTTTCGCGAACTCTCTCAAGAAGCAAGTCCGGCGTTGTCATTGCGCCGATCGTCTAGACCGGAGGCTGACGATTCGCGACAAACTAGGCACAGAGCGCGTCCAAAGCCACTTTTCAACGCCGCGATCCAGAATTGACTGTCCGCGCGCGAAAACGACGGCGCGATTCCCCGCGGAAAGAAGAGAGAAGCGGACGCTTGTCGCTTGTCGCGCGACTCGGTAGTTTGCTCGATCGCTCTCTCGCATCGGGGATATTTCACGGCAATTTAACACGCGAGCGTTCCTCGCGGCGCTTCCACGGTGTTCAACTTGCGTCACGGGTTTATCTCGAAAAGATTCGGCTAAGTCGACCTGCGTTGGCGTTCGTGTCGGACTCGCGACCGGTCCCGCACCAATTAATCATCGCCCTGCGCGGCTAAGAGGCCAATTAGCCACCGCTTTTGCAAGTCTGATTGTCCCTGCGTGCGATTCGCGACGCGATGCAACGCTCGACTCGTTCCATGATCTATCTAGCTCGGCCGCGCTCGAATTAAAATGTATTTTACGGCTCGCGTCGACAGATAGCGATCGCCCGTAGGCGCCTCCTTCCTCCTTCGTAGGGTTCTCCGCGTGGAAGAAACTCGCGTACGCAATACGCTTTTCACCCGTAACTTAGACCTGCCTCGAAAAATGTTCCCGTCTAGAAGATGCTTGTTCCACATTGCAGCGCTGCGCATCGCGAGCTGAGGCTAGATGTATCAACCTCGCCGCTTTCGCTCCGCAACCTTAACGGCGACCGTGAGCGCCGGTAACTAATTCGGTACAAGAATGTAATTCCGCGTCGTCGATAATTATTTCGATTGCTCGCATAGCGGCAAAGACGCCGCGCTGCACAGTGGTCCAGAGCGACGATTTAGCAGTTCAAATGAGTAAAAGAAAATTTTTTTTAATGATAACAAAAGTGATATTGCCTAGTACTTGTGTATTTTTGAAGAGATAAACAGTCGTATGTTCGTAAAATATAACCTTAAAGTTAAGCGTTGGAAGGATCATGTTTCTGGGGCTTCATAACATGTACTTAATATTTATACTGAATATTATTTTTTTTTGTATTTTTAAATACAGTGCATTGAAATATGGACTTTTCTGTTTTAGAATGTGAGTTTTAGAATTGTTTAAATATACAAAATAGTTTAATACACGCGGTTGAAAAGAAAAGTATTAAAAAGGAGACAAAAATAAAAAAAAAGTATATGAAGTCTGCGAAGGCCCGTAAAGAGTTTATGTTCTATCTATAGCTTGATTAACGCTTTTTACTTCTCATTCATGTCCAGCTGCATAGATGTGCATAGCACTGAATTATTAGGTTTTTTAATTTCCTGAATCTTAACATGAATAACTTAAAACACGTGCAAATAGGTGAAACAGTAAAAAATTTGTAGATATATGATACATGAACAGTCCAAACACGACGTAAATTGAGCTATAACTAACAAAATTACCGGAAAAATTAATTAACACTTGAAATTCTTAACTTTGCCAAAAATAGATCGATTTATATGAAATTTTGTGTCATTTTAATCAGGAGAATGCCAGAAATTCAGCGATATTACTTTTTTGAACGCTACGACTAGTAATAAGATCGACGGGAAAGTGAAAAGTTAACTTATCTAATAAACTTGTCGACGCGCGGCACTGTTTGAGTCGGGCGAGGGATAAATCATTTAATTTCAATAAGAATTAGCAGTTCATTTGGCAAAATATCAACTTACTCGTATCGATGAATTTATTAATTCCTAAATTGTGGTTTATTCCACTTATTTCGAAGTTTGAACAGCTAAATTAAAGTTCTTAATTTAGACCATATGTCACCACAACTTTTTAGGCATTTCCAATGATTTAGCAGAAAAATGTTTCAGCCAATAACAAATCAATATTCAACATTCTACAAGTTAAAATAGAAAATAATAATAAAAAAATTGATTGTCATAAAAAATCAAGGTCGTATTGGTTTTTTAACTATCATTACATATTCTTAATTGCATAATATTATAGCTGACATTAAACCGAATTCAAGGATATACGATACTATGATCTTAAGTCTCGAAATAACGATAATATAGCTTTGACCAGCTGATTCTTCAATCTGGACCACTGTGGCGGCGCGCCGAGCCGCGCGGAGCTGCGCAGCAAAGCGTCGAGAACCGTATGTACGCGGGAGAACGCGAGATAGGCTCGCAATTAGCCGATCCATTTTCGCGAGGATCAACAGCGACGGACGGACAACGTGTACGCGCGACCATACTCGCCGAAAGATCGATCAATTCCCGACTCGTCTCCGCGGCGAAGAAGGAGCAGCCAAGCAAATGGACAAGTGGCGCGAAGAAGCCAGAGAAAGTGGAGAAAAAAGGAAAGAGAAGGAGCAGAAGAAGAAGAAGAAGAAGAAGAAGAAGAAGAAGAAGAAGAAGAAGAAGAAGAAGAAGAGGAAGAAGAAGAAGAAGAAGAAGAAGAAGCGGAACAAGAACCGGAGGCGTGCGTGCAACACGCGAGCTGACCGCACGCGTGTAAAGATGGCTCCTCTCCTCGATCGACTGACAAGCGCCGACTTGGACGACTTCTCGACTCGTAGTTGCATTCGAAACGGGGCTACCCTTTCGAACCTGTACGTATGTATGTCAGAGGCCATCACCGGGGCCGTCTGTGTATACTGCTCGAGAGATCGACTGTACGTCGAGTAGAAGGCGAATCGTTGCTCGCGGTAATCTATGAGAGGGCTCGCGTTGATTGACGCGCGACGTTACGCCAAACTCGACGGCACGCGAGCCGAGCAAACCGGGCCCCCGTCTTACCGATTGGTAGCGATTTTGCCGAGGTAACCGGTAAACAATTCTGCCCGCGTCTACGTCGAGATAACAGAGCCGAAGGGGAACGTCCGCGATTCGAATCGCGAATCCCACCGCGCCGCCAAGTACGCGAAACCTTGCCGATTATTATACATAGTACCTTCTATTCAGCTCGCTACCAGATTACTAGATTACAGTCGTCCGTCGAAACCTTACCGGCACTCGAGCGTTCTTTGCTTCGAACGAGTAGCTTCGAGCCAGACCCATCTCTCTTCCCGTCTCTATCATTCAAACTGCAAGAATACGCGATTCGACGTGCACTATGGAAATCTCAATTCCTCCCGATCCTCCTACTCGAAGCTGTCGTTATCGATACGCGAATCCCTGTCCCACGAACAAGATCCTGTTCCACGGCGGACGTGCAGAGAGATCGGTCACGATTCACGGTGAACCGTGTCCGCGACACTTTCTCCATCGTCGATCGGTCGATCGGTCGATCGGTCGTTCGTTCGATAGTCGGAGGAAACGGTGAAAATGTTCAAACACTCGAGCAAAACATTTAACCAACTGGCAGGATGGTCTCGTGCATCGTTTAATTACCGTGTGTAACAAGTTCGAGTGGATGCCGTGCGCACGAAACCCCTCTCGAGAAAGGGGTGCGATACGCTTGCCGACGTCGTCCACGAATCATTCGAAATTACCGTCTACCGTTACGACGACCCGCACCCTTTCCACTCTCTCTCTTCGCCACCCCTTTTCCCAACGTTCCCGCCGCTGTCTCGGCCCGTGTCCAGCCACCCCTTGCTCCGCCTTATCCAACCAGCTCGCTAGAATAATCGCACACGGTTCAATCTGCGAAATAATCGGGGCAATTGTAAAAACCGGATAAAGAGTAGAGTATCGCAAGGGGCAGCGACCGCTACCTCCATGTACTTTCTCTGGCTTCGATAATAATTAGCTAGGACGGAGCTGGAAGTTTCGAGGATCTTTGAATGCGAGGACTGGAAGGGCGATAAGGGGTAAAAATACAGGGAAGAGTAGCAGGACACGGCGCGGCAGTTGTCTTTTGGAAAAGGGTCGATTAGAAGGGTAGGCCTCGTTGTTGCGACGAGGGTGGAATATCGGTGCAGGGGGGAGGGATGGAGGAGATATCCAAGGGTCTCCCTACAGTCAGCTGTTTTAATGTGGGTCACCGGTTCCTGCGAAACGATCGATTCTCGTCTAGTCCGATGCTAGGTCGATTCGAACGCGCGCACAGTTTCGTAAAAATCGGCACTCCGAAATGCGAAAATCGGAAAAACACTGCGACGAGAGTCATTTGGTTTCCCAGCAGCGGCACAGTCTTCGGCGCGATCCACAGTGGTCCCAATCAAGAAATTAACTGGTCAAAGCTATGTTAGCGTTATTTCGAGATTTAAGATCATAGTACCCTATATCGTTGAATTCGGTTTAATGTCAGCTATTATATTATGCAATCAAAAATATGTAGTAACAATTAAAAAACCAAGGTGACCTTGATTTTTTGACAAACAATTTTTTTTAATTTTATACTGTAACTTGTAGAATGTTGAATGTTGATTTATTTTTGTCTGAAACATTTTTCTGCTAAATCATTGTCTAAGTCAAGAAATTTAATTTAGCTGTTCAGGCCTTGAAATAAGCAGAATAATCCATAGTTTTTGAAGTAATGGGTTTTAGTATTTTATCATTACGATTATATTACAGTTAAACAACAAAAATATTAATCAAAGTATAAAAAATATGTAAATTATAAATTGTCAAATGCAAAAACAATTCGTATAATCTATTATAAGCGAAAATAATAGTCTATTAAAAATCTGTTATTTAATATTTTTTTATTAATATAGAAAATAAACTTTGTACTTGAGTTTAATGTATTATTTCAGTCGTCGTCATCATCATCACTTTTATCATCTTTATAAGTTTAATGTTTTAATTGCATATTCATTAAATAACTTATAATTAATTTTTTTATAACTCGATAAAGCTGTTAGAATTAAACAAATGCCTATCTAAACGAAAAGAAACATTGTTAGTTGCCGTAACAATCTTATAAGCTTTGTAACGCTTCATGCAGTTCCGACGATAGCTACGGTTTAAACAATAACAACTTTCTTTGTGGGACGAAGTGGGAAGTGGTTTTTACATGATTATATAGAGGAAAGTATGCTGAAAATATTCTGCTTCGAAAAACTGCGGTACTATTTGGAACTCAAAAGATATGCTTCGTTCATTATAGCAAACTTTGAATATTCACTTTAGTACGTTGAGTATTATATTCTTTAAATAAATTGTAAACAATTATTATTAATTCAAGATGCATTCTTAATGTACAGGCAAATACTGTTAATTCTGAAAATAAGTGGACATAATATTAAATAGGTTCCTCGAGATATTAATGAGAAAGAAAGCAATTTTTTTTGGTAAAGAATAGTATACATAGAATGCTGATATTTAAACGCTTGTTCTAATCACAATTTTTAATCAATACCATTAATTTGATAATTTTCAAAAGTGATAGATAGACTGCGGATTTATATGCAAAATAAAATTTTTACTTGCATAAATAAAGAATTACAACATGAATAATAGTTTGTCTTACTTTCTAAACATTGTAATTTTAATTATATTTTTGATATTTTGTATATTTTGACATGTGTTAACAATGTCCCAGATTTTTTGCATAACTAGTATCGTCATAAATGCATAAAATCCGCAGTCTAGTGATAGACATTTAGAAAGCAATATATGTTGAACAAACAGCGATATGAGAAAACTGATTTTTTAACAAATGAACACCAAATTCTTCGATTGGGACCACTGCACTGTGCGATCGTTCCTTTGATTGATCGCTCGAGCGCTCCTCCACCTTTCGACAAACCCTCCGATACCAATCTACGCGATGCCGATAATATCGCGAGAAGCCGAAACAGTTTGGCAATCTCTCGCTAAATATTTCGATCGTGCGAGGTCGTAATTTATGTTCGCGCGGACAATACCAAAAAGTAACGGATCCCGTGGAGCAGATGGTCGGTATCGATGTCGCGAACGAAGATCAACCGTGTTTCTACGTGTAAACTGTACAGGAACCATTCACGAATCGTTCGATAAACCTATCGAAGACATTGCAGTCTTTCTTCACCTACGTAAATAAATTTCTTTCTTCATTCTACATAAAACGCGTACCATTGAATGTAAATTTTTTCAGAGAGCACAGATTCTTCTGAAAGCGAAAGAAAGTTTTCTAGGTAGTTAAATATCTATAGTTGGCTCACAATACCGGCCTGCGTTTAACAAAATTGCATATTTATGTAGCGAGCGTAACTCGCATAGTTTTCAACACAAGTTTCAACTAACTCACCGACTGGATAAAAAACTCTAACCGTGACTAAAGTTGTGTGCAACCCTAGGTATTCTAATCAAAGAGTCGACGTATATCAAGTTGGAAAGGAACAAGCTGCATTAGTTCTGAACGGAGGAAGTTACCTCGTGGTCTGATATTCAACCCTACGAAAAAATACAGAAGCGGATGAATAAAAGTATCGTCGATATTCGTCGGTAGAATCTGAGAAGAAAGGTAAGGACCGCCGGAACGGAAGCCTGGCGCCGCTCCGCGCCACGCCGTTACGATACAATGCCGACACCGAGATGACTTGCATCTGTATCGAGCTGCACGAACAGAAATCGTCGATCCCCGCTACGGCCACTTTCGTTCCTCTTCTCATCGTTTACGGGAACAGATTTAATTGTTTGCTCCTCAAGAATAAACTATGCGATTTCTGGCAACGCTCGGATTATTTATTTATTTATTTATTTATTTCGGTTTCACGGGAAATAACTTTTCATTGGTGTACAAAAAGACGGATAAAGAGGCTATAAATTACATCGAGAACAAAGTAATAAAATTAAACAGAAGATACGCTAGGGTAACTGTCCCAATTACGGATGGTGTCCTTATTATGGAGGGTTACTAAATATTCGTGTATTAAAGACACTCTATTTGCACAATACCTGAAATACTATTTTTATAATATACTTCAATTTCTACTTTATTCGGAGGGGCTACAAGTTTTCTGTTTAAGACACTTTTAAATATTCAATTTCATATTTTAATGCTGAACCGGGTATTTTAGGCACAATTTTTCGAACAGTCTAAATAAAAGGGCTAAAAAATCGCATTTTTACGTAAGTAAAAATTAATAATGTGCTTTTATGGAATAAACCACATATATTTAAACAAAAAAAGTAAAGTAAATTATAGTATTCTGTAACATAAGCGTTTTTGTTTTGAAGACTCCGTAATAGGCGCAATAAGCTCTTTTCTTTTCTTTCTTTGGTATTTCTTTCTTTGGTATTTCGTTCATTGTTAATGATTCCGCAAAAGAACTATTATTTGAGGATTCCGGAAGCATTACACTTACTAAAGGACACGATTTTTAGGAATCATCAATAGTTTGTTATGATTTTTTAGCAACAATAAGCGCGCGGAACCACTAATCTGTCCGTAATTGGGTCAGTTACCCTAGTTAGATTTAAGGATTTGCATTTTTAGGGAGTAAATAGAGCAACAAAATAGATCCAAATCACCCCTTAGAACATTAGCCAATCCACATATACGATTCATAGGGTCAAAATTTGAGAATTTCGAGGTATACCTAAGAGGATAAAATGTAAGCGAGGGTCTGAGGGACCTTGCAGAAGCATAGAAATTAACAATAATTATGCGGTGAAGAAGAAACGGAGAATAATTCTTACGCTTCATAAATTACAAATTAAATAAACCCATCTCTTGAATTTGTCATGCTTATGAATCCTAATTAAGGTTGTTTTAAGGATCTTTCTTATTCAAGATATTAAACAATCTTATTGATTGTACTGACATTCTAATGCAGATCGGACTCAAAGTTCCTCGAAGAACACTCAGAAAACTTCCACTTTTTCACCTGCAAATACATACTACTAAATGCGGTAAACGTACTACTATATTCGAATTAGCTAACTGTGTTTTATCATGAAACTGACTCCTTTCTCGACAATTCGCACATCTCTTTGAAGAACCAAATCACCGAATTGCTACGTACTTCTGTCTAAACGTATTAAACTTATACTACCTGTAATTTACACGAGCTTACGCTTCATTTTCTTTTGTAATCCAAAGGGTGTTAATCAGTTTCTAGTAATAATAATAATAATTCCGAAGAAAGACAGGGAAGAGAAAAAAGAAAATTCAGGGAGAGAAAATCTCGAAGCGACAGGCCGAAGGAGGGTGGAAAACTACAGAGACCGAAGGTTCGGTTAATCCTTCTTGTTTGTCTTTACGTTAATTATCTAGAATTAAGAAGGCCGGTTGTCGCAGCGCGCTGGGTCGGTCGGATTACTGGCTCGATTATTACTTGTTGCGGATTATTAATTACCAAGAATTACTGGCGGTGCACGGGGGCTGGGCCGAGAGGTTGGTTGCGCGAAGGGTGGCGAGGACGCGAGGAAGAAAGCGAGCGTAGGATTAGCGGCGGAGATTTCAAACATTTTCTTCGTGGAAGAGTGTCGCGTCGAAAAAAATGTTGGATCTCCGAGCCTCGAAGGGAGGAACGGAACGGAACGAGGCACGGTAACAGAATACAGGCGTATCTGTGTGAAAAGCCCTCGACAATAATAGAAGCCCTTAAAAACGCAGAGCCGCCTCTAGCGAGCTAGTTGAGCGAGAACGCGTGGGTTATGAAACCGAAAAAAGAGAAACGAAGTGGTCGGGGGCAGCTGCCGTATCCGATACAATCATCGGCGCGGCGAGTGGATACGTTTTCTACGAAAGATAAATGGAAGCATCGAGGGCGGAGGCTCGATCGTCGCGGGTTTGCGAGGACTCGATGCTCGAGTTCCGCCCGAACCCGAGCGTAATTGCCATGCCGGGAGAACGCGATTCCACGAGTCGAGCCGCGGCGTTCTTCCGCCGCTGACTACCTCCCGCCTCCTGTTGCCCGTTTTTCATCGATTTCATTTGGAAATCGTACTACTTTCCAGCGCTCGCGCGTACGCGAACGCGTTTGTGTATCCTACGTATCCATTTAACCGCGCGCGGTTGTGCATAAGCGCGCACGGCAACAACGAGAGAGGAGTTAGAAGGAACGAGCCAAGAAAATAAATATTAATAACGATGCTCTCTCCCTTCTCGTCTCTCGCTGCTCTCCTCTCTGTCTCCCTGCCACCCACCCCTCCTCCTCTCCCACCCCTTCCTATCCTATCCTATCCTATCTTCCCTCCCTCTTTGCATCGCTCTCCCGAGTGCACGTCTGTGCATTGTTAGGGCCATTACGGGAGCCAATTAATCTATGCACAATTTTATAATTAAACAGCTAATAGCGCATAGAATTATAGTCCAGGGCCGCGTGCACTCCCACGTATCCTGCCGAGTTCGTGGGTCTGCGCGTTCGCGGCGAGAAAGACGTTTAAGGAAGCGAAGGAGGAAGAAACGAGGAAACCTTTGCATTTCGTTTCGAGAGTCTACGATCCGCGCGTATGATGGATTCCTTATCGCGGATCTCGCTAGGCCCGCGTCTTTTCACGCTAGGAACGGAGCCGCGGATCGTGACACTCGAAGAATCGTCCGTTCGACCGCGTCTACGCTCTATGCAAATTGCTGAGAAGATAATTGGTTGGTCTCGTTAGCGAACGTATATGGCACCAATTACGCGTATCGAAGCAGACGCGAGCGAATCGGGGACGATTGTTGCGCGTCGACGCGTGGGTAGACGAACGAATTTCGAATCTTAATATCGGAGGAGCGAGGGTAGGAGGAGACGACGAGGATGGTCCTCCGGGTAACGCTGGGACGAGGAGCGCGAGCGTTGCACTGCAGCCGGCGCCGCGCTATAAACCGCAAGAAAAATCCCCTTGAATTATCGGTGCGGTTCCCGGTTGCATGCTGTTGCATCGATGCCGATGGAAGAGGAGAGGAGCGTGCAACCGGGCCGCGTAGACCAGCGTCCGCGCGCATCGAGGTACAACATCGGTGTGTAGCCGTTGCCCCGGTGTTACCACCGCCGTGCATTATCAGAATGTAACGACGTCAGCGGTACACGCGACCACCACTGGCCGCTGCGCGCACGACGACCATACCGCGGTCTCTTAATCATCCGATTTTTCCTGGCGATTCTCTCTCGCCACCCCCGCACCCTCCGCCACCTTCCCTACGGAGTTTACAATCGATAAATACGAAAGTCAAGGGAATCGGTTCGAAGCCGATCTCGCGCGAATCCTTCGGGAAACCGTTCGATCCAAATCATGTAGCTACTGCCTTTAAGGTACATTTTCACGTGACATTAACAGTTATGACAATGTGACATTGAGTATTTATGATATGAAGATTCAATGCCATAGCAAAGCGATTCATAGTTTTCACGATGACGAAAGTCATGACAATTTGTGTCATGACACTAAAAGTCGCGATTTACTGTCACAGGAAAATGCACCTTTACCGAACAACAGATCTACGCCGATCAAAGTATTGGCTTGAAACAGAAGTTCGTAACGTTTTTGAATTTTTAAGGCAATATTGAAATACTTGTACACAGATTTATTAAACTATTTCAAGAACTTGACATTTTTCTGAGCGATGAATTTGATCCGCGTCGTCTTGTCAAGCTTCCCGTGAATTCAGATTTTTTGCATTAAAGGAATTTTTTATTTGTTTATTTATTTATTACGGTTTCACGGGAAATAACTTCCCATTAGTGTACAAAAAGACGGATAAAGAGACTATAAATTACATCGAGGAGAAAGTAATAAAATTAAACAGAAGATACGCTAGTTAGATTTAAAGATTTGCGTTTTTAGGGAGTAAATAGAGTAACAAAATAGATCCAAATCACCCCCTAGAACATTAGCAAATCCGCATATACGATTTATAAGGTCAAAATTTAAGAATTTCGAGGTATACATAAGAGGATAAAATGTAAGCGAGGGTCTGAGGGACCTTGCAGGAGCATAGAGATTAACAAACTGAAGGAGTTGAGGATAACAGATGGAACCTTTAAGAATTTTATTAAGGAACACCAAGTTCGAACAAGTTCTTCGGGTTTCTAGAGTATTAATCTTAAAGGTGTTCATAGGGACTGAAAATAAGTAGAAGTCGCAAGTTGTTACACCAGGTAAAAAATGAAGAAAAAATAATAAACAAATTTCTAAAGAAATGAAGAAGTGAAAATGCACTTAATTTTCTACAATCTTAATTCTTCGTTTGAACAAACTTGAAATTTACAAATTCGCAAACAAATCATACTGACAGAAACTTTTGAAGATATACTTTCAGAACATATTCATGCGTTCAAATGGCATCTTTGAAAAATGCTACAAACTTTTTTCCAACCCAATGTAAAGTAGATCGTGAGGAAGGACAAATTTTATTCGTTTATCGATGTAAAGGAAAAGAAATCGGGGCGAAGGAAGTGCTTCGGTCGTGATTTTGCAATCCCATTAGGCTTTAGACGATTCTCAAAACTATAGAATTGATCAACTATCATCTTCGGTCGTTTCTTAGCAAAGTTAACGAAAATGAATGTGCGGGTGGTGCAAAAGTTTAACGGAAGTGTCTCAAATGTTTTGCTTCCTTTAAAAAATCATAATACAGTGCTCCATCGAACAACCCGGGCATTAGAGACATCGACTGCCCGCGTTTTTTGGAATATACTCCCTCTTCCGATCTAGTCCGCTTTGAAAAAACTGAAGTAAGGTAAATGCTTTTTCAGTAGTGGACACTTTGAATGTGAAATGCCAAAATATAACAAGAAAGGCGTTGGAACCGCTTGAAAGTAACTGAAAGTAACCAAGAAATTGTCCTGTTATTTTCACACAGTTACAATGCCGTTCAGTGTTATTTTATAGCAATTCAAATTCAAAATGTTCACTACTCGAGTCCACTACTGGGAGATTTGCCTCACTGTTGGAAGTTAAAAGGATTTCACCTGAAAAGTATGTTAATTGGCCAACGTTACACGTATCTTTGGCACTAGCGTACTATTTGCTGAAACCGTCACGCGTACTGTGCAGTTTTCCGGCTCCCAGTAGTATATTTCTAAGTTTTCTACGCATTCTTTATCAAACGGTTAGTTAGTACATGGAAATGGATCATATATTGTCCTTATATTGTGTGAGCGGAGGGAAAGGAGTTAATCCTGCTACCTTAGGAATGACAGAGGCGGAAACGACGGACGATGTGGAAGACAGCTGATACTGTCGATACAGCTTCAGGGGAATACATTGTATTTTTTATTTCACTTTTCTGTTTTCTCATTCGTTTAAAAAGCAAAGGTTTTAAGGTCAATTGATACCTCACCGCGATGAGCACGAGCTGAGCAAAAAGAATTAATAGCGTTTTATAATTATCATTATACATATTTCTGACACTTATTTAGCTAGTAACTTGGCTAACATTTTTATAGTATTCTGCTCGGCTCGTGTTCGTCACGTCGAGACACGAATCGGCCTTTGCCAAACCTTCCATCGTTTGTTTGCCTGTATATCATTCTGTAAGATTTTCTAACGTCAGTTTGTTCTCGAAATTTTTGCAGGAAAAATCCGCATATAATCGAAAATACTACGTTATTCGAGGAAGCACTGTAAACTTTGTCTCTAAACTTCTGAAAATTGAAACGTAGCGAAAAATTGAATCGTCGCGTCGTGACAACGTCGAGATACAAACGTCAAATCTAGAAAGAAATTAAAGAGGATTGTTGGAATTGACGTCGCAAACAAACGTGTGCCTCGCAGGAAGAGGCCGCACGGACCGACGTGACGACGCGACGGTTCGGCCAACTCTGTTCTGTGACTACAACTCGGATTATTTTGGATCCCTATCCCTATAGCTTTCCCTTTCCTCCCAGTTTCTCTTTCTCTACCCGTCCCACTGCTCTCGTCTCTCTTCCCTCTAGTCGCGATCCCTCGACCCTCTTTCTCTTTCGCCCTCTCTGTGTCGCGTTGAATCCGTTTCCGTTGCGACTGCCACTGCGCGCCTCTCGCCGGCGATACTATTGTCCTCCTTCGCGAGGAATTCGCGCGCGCGTCGCTCCTCTCCGCGCCCTGTCGTCGTCGCGAACGCGATCGCGCGATGCGATTCGGATTCCGCCAGGAAAATAATGCCTCGGAACGAAGGGAGAACGAGTCGCCATCCGCGGTACGGAACGAGGGAACGCGGCACGACCCGGACAATATTTTTCCCGATAACGCACCGGATCCCCTCGTTCCGTTTACCATTCCGTTTCGTCTGCCGTCTGACTCGTGGGTGGGGTAAGCTTGTACTACAGTCACTTCTCTGTGTCTCGTCGGTGGGGACGATTCATTCAGAGAAACTGCTGTGAAAGGGACACCTGTTGGCACGGAGGCCCGTTGACAATTCCAGATACAAGGGCACGTGCCTTCGCTTGAATCTCCTTCCCGTTGCTGGGACGCGGCCCGCACGGCCGATTGTGGAGAGCTCGCGACTCGCGAATTGAATAACCTACTTAGCATGACCGAGGGAAAAATTGCAAGAGATCCGGAGAGGAAAAATAGGCTACCGCAGTACCGGTAGCGAGAAAACGCCGAACGAGCCGACGCACGATTAAAATATTTTTTGGTCGACCGGTAGCGGCGGTACGGAGCGTAGCTGGCCGAAGATAAAGTGCTGCCCAGAGGCGACACCGGGCGTTATTAATACACGCGAGGATCGTAGCTTCCGTTCTCCGGCAACCGGAGTAGCCGTAGGTGGCTCTATATGCTCGCCCTTATCGTCGCGCATCATCGAATCTCTTTGTAGCAACAAGTCCTAGCAGATGAGACGGATCGCGCTCGCAAAGGCCGCGAAGCGACGCGACGCAGCGTCGCTAGTCGCGTCGTTCCGTGTGCTCCGAGGGTAGACGACGATGACGTTGAGATTGCGCTTACCTGGCCGTGGTGCAGTCCCTGTAGAGTATGTCAAAGTCCTTGCAGCTGAGCAACTTGCATCGGTTGACGCCGGGCTGGATGGCTCCGAGTCCCCTCAGAATCCTGACCTGCTCGACGTTGCACACCAACGGCACTATGTCCAGCCTCTTGAGCTTGGTATAGACGGTGTGCAGGCCGCCGACGAGATGCTTGAGGAAGAGCTCGAACGCCTGCGGCAAGCAGAGCATCGTGTCTCCGGCGATGATGAACGCGGCTACCTTTTGGCCCCGATAGTCGACCAGCTTGCACTCGTTCGCGGTGGGATCGCTGGTGCTGATCGGCGGCGGGCTGTTGTAGGATCTCGGAGGCAGAACCGCGTGATGTGCGGCCATCAGCTCGAGCGGCGAGCCATGGTGACCGCTGAGCATGCCACCGAGTTGTCCCAGTAGACCCAACCCCGGTGGTGGCAGTCCGGGCATACGGGGCACCATACCTGGCGGTGCACCGGGTGTTCCTCCGGCGGAAAGAGGCGGCGGGCTCAGCGGAAGCCCTTGAGGCGGCGAGCCGCGGGTCGGCGATCCCGGCGTGGGAACGCCGCGGTGCTGTTGCTGCGATTGTTGCTCGCGGATCTGGTCCCGCGGATGGGACTGTTGGTGCGACGCCGGCGTCTGGTGCTGAGACCCGTGCAGCTGTTGCTGGCTCTGACCCGACGGGCTGTGAGGATGTTTCGGACTACCGGTTACGGGGCTGGCGCGGCTGCTGTGGTCGGAAGAGCTATCCATCGCTCCGTGGTCCATGGGTGTTCCGAAATCCCTGTGCGATCAAACTTGCCGGGATTCGTAGCGACGCGAAGGGTTTTCCTTGGTAAGAGACTCTCAGCCGATCGCAGCGAGATCTCTCCGAGTCGCGTCCTGTTTCGACGTCCCGCTTCGCCACGTGGAGCCCGCAGGATACGAGCGAGGAAGTACCGCGAATCAACGCATGCTAGACTCGCGCACCGATTCTCGACCGGCTGCCGAAATCGGCCGACGAGGATGCTCGCGACGATCCAGGATCGATGTCCCGCGCGAGCGTCACTGCCACTCGAGCGAACCGCGCGGGTCACGCCGAACCACGTACGTATCTAACAACTTCACTGTACACAATCACTCCGACAACCGTGTCCATGACCAACTGGCAACTACCACTTACGACCTCGTGTTCCTTCTCTCCGCGAACAGGTCCGCCTTGTTCCGGGCTCGAGGAGCAGCCGAGCTGCCCCTCGCTGTGACTCCTCCCTCGAGCCGGCTTCTTGAGTTCTCACCGACGAAACCGGATCACCACTAGCCGAGCAAACCGGACGCAAAATCGCGACAGAGTTCGTCGTCGACCACCGTGGAAACCGTCGTCGACGACGCAACGGGAGTGACGCGCGGCGCGCACGAACTCGAAAAGATGCTGTCGCGGTGACAGCGATCGCGGCAACCGATACGAGCACAACGACGACCACGACGATGACGGCGACAACGACGGCGACGGCAACGGCAACGGCGGCGACGACGACGACGACGACGACGAAACCAGCTGCGGCTACGGCGGTAACTCGCAGGGACGCGCGTCGCTCGTTCTCAAAGTGGCAAACGCTCTCTCGGTCGAGTCGGGAGTATTTCCCTACCCAGTCACAGATGTAATAAATAAAAACATCAGTGGGAGCCCGAGGAACGGGGAGGATGGGCGTTCTGTGCGCGCAACCGAGTATCCGGTTGGCGGAGCCACCGGGGTGGCTGTTCTCCCTATTGGATGGCAACCTCGCACCGTCGACGCCTTTCGAACCTTCCCTCGGATGGTGGAGGGACCAGCAAACGTTCCCCACCACGCGGCAACCTCTGCCACCGACGACGCGACGCCGACCGGGACGATTCCGGGGGCGACTAACACACGGAGACATCCAGACGCAGACGCGAGTCTCGACAAGACAGTACGATTCGAACCTACCGCCGATCTACGCGCTACGAGTGGGGATTTCTTCTTTTTCCTCGCGACCTCTCCTTCCCCTACCCACCACACCCCTCGCCACTCCTCTCCACTCACCGCCGACCGCCGCGACACCCCGCTGCCCTGCGCGACACCCGTCCCACCCCTCGTCGTGCCTCTTCTAAACCTAACCACCCCGACCCAGCACACACCACCCCTCGTTCCCTTCCTATTCCTTCACGCGTTTCGTTTGCACCCTTCTCCTTCTTATTTTTCCTTTCTCCTCTTTTTACTTTCTTCCGCTCGACACACACCAACCCCCGCCCGCCCGATCCTCACTCCACCCTACCTTCCACCCTCCTTTTCTCTTTCCTTTTCGACGTTTCCTCGTACTTTCGACTTCTCTTCGCTTCGTTCCACCTTCTTTACGCGTTTTCCGCTTTCGTTCCGTTTCTCTTCTCGTCGTTCTTCTTGTTCGCTCGCCCTCAGTTCCACTTTCTCCCTCTCGCAAGCGCGCGCGCGCGTCTCATCTTTGTCTCTTCGTACCGGAGCAAACTCTCTTCTTCTCTTGCCCCTTGCCTCTTCGGGGCTCCCTTCCACTTCTTCCTTCAACTTCTCCTCCCACCTTCGACAGCACGCTCTCTCGACTCGCGTGCTCTCTCGCGCTCGCTCGCGACACCAGCGCTCCTCTCTTTCTCTCTATATCTCCCTGTCTCTCTCTCTTACTCCTTCGCTCCTTCTTCTCCTCCCGCCTCCTCCCTCACCTCCCGCGTGATACCACTCTCACGCGTTTCTGCCTGTTCCTCTGTCCGTACGGCGAAGAATGTCGCCGGCGTTCGAATCGATCGGTTGGTCTCTCGCGCGCGCGGGTTAACCCCCGCTCTCCCTTTTACTCCAGCACTCATCCCTCCTCCCCCATCTTCGAGAAGAGCCTGCCTCCCCTCCGTCCACCTTCTCCTTCGCCGTTCCCTCGCATCTCCTCTACCATATTCGCCATCAGCATTACACCGCGCGCGCTTATTTCTTCTGTAGGAAACTCTCTGCTTCCTCGCGATCTCTCTCCTCTCCGCGACCACCCTCTTTCGCCTTTGCTTACCACCCTCTTCGACGTGACGCTACTGCCGTTCTTCCGTCTCCCCTCCGCCTCTCACCTCGGCCGCGCATCATACGCAAGGTACAGTCGACGCTCTTCCTAGCTTCTCTCTCTCTCTGACTTGGTAAGCTTCGAGTACAACTACATACTATCCACTGCTATCTTTGCGCCGCGCCGTACCCGAACCGTCCGTATCCACTGAAACGCATCTTTCGTCCGAACTTCCTTGCGAGTCATCTTCACCGCCACTAATTCCATCGTCTCCACACTCTCTGTCACATTTTCAAACGTTAAACGCTTCTCTACGAATCTTCAGAGAAATCTGGCACCTGAAAGTGCATCGTAAACGCGCGAAGATCGGAGGACGATTTCGCTGATGAAGGGAAAAGAAATCTGACTGATGGATGCATTCGTCCCGAAAGATAGTTTAAAAACTGCCGAGAGAGAGCAGGGAATGAACAGGGACAGAGACAAAGAGAAAAGGGAGAGACACTGACAGAAACAGAGCGGACATCGTTTAGTCTTTTTCTAACGTCCAACCCCTGATCGGTCCTCGTCGGCCCGGTGACCCAGATTCACGAGGAAAGACCCTTTGCGTTTGTTACGGGTACAAACAACACGTGCATATACATACACACGTAACGGGCTTCCCACGCGTCCTCCTCTACCGCAGCCCTGATCCCTTGACCTCGTGCAACCCCAAACGAAACGAAACGAAACTCCCTGGGCCTGACGTCCGTCGACCATCGGCGTTCGGACGGCCCGCCGATCCTTCCTTCTTACCTCCCCATGTTCAATCCGAACCACCTCGAGGACATCTAACCACCTTCACGGCATAACCTGTCCTCCTCCGTTTCAACGATCAAACTTCCTCGGAAGAAACAAAGACGACGACGAGTAGAAAACGGAAAGCGTAGCCTCCGTTCTAAAGGACGACGAAGTCGTTGACGGCGATGAGGCGATCGATGACGAGATCCAGAGTCCCTTGTCCGAGGAAGGTCGAGGATCGGTAGGGGACCGATGTTTGCCACGAACCAAACCACGTCCAATTAGTGGAATTAATACCGGTTGGCTTTGGGGGAGCTAATACCTCTGTGTGCATACCTACGGGTATGCACGTCGATGACTGCACTTTCCTTCGTGCGTAACGAAGGACAATCCCGGTCGGTCCGGCCGACTCGCTGCTATTCGCTCGTCCAAGCAGCCGCCGCCTCCTCTTGTTTTGTGGTCACGAGAAAATATCTCAAACCCACCGAGCTTGCGACTTCGACCGTGCTTCGGCTAACGGTACTCGGTATCTTTTCGCCCGTTCCGAGACAATTTCGTTCGCGTCCTACAACGCTTCGGTTATTTTCACCACCGCCTCGCGTGTTTATTTATTTACCGACTTGTACAAGAGACACGCCCTGCGACTGTAGATATCGTTAAACATGCGTATTATATACGGTTAATCCAACGCGTGACACGGCATCGGTTATCGTTGAAGGAATATCGATCTTAACGCTTCGCGAGCTACTTTTATCGTCGTGTAACTGTCACGTTGCAGTAAACAAGTTCAATCTTTATAATTGACGAGGCTGCACAATTAATTCTCGCGAGTCAAACTTCGATCAAAGGGACAACTCCTTTGCATCGACTGTGTGTATGTTTATCGTAAAATACTTGACAAAAATTGTGTAGGAATTGCACGAAAAGCAAAGTTTGTCGAACATAAACGAGCATTGTCAGACGCGATTAACGTTATTCGGGCGTTCACGGAAGTGCGGTTGCTGCTCATTGGCCACCCTGCAACGGAAAAATTGTGCGAAGCGCAAGCAGACAACGCAGTCTCTTGCGTATAAGGTGTTACGTAACCCTTCTTCGTTACTCACGCGCGGTTGTTTCAAAACTAACAGATCGCACGGCGAAAAGAAGCAGAACGATCGAGAGCACCGAATAACTCTCCTCATATTCACTCATCTTTACAAATATTCGTTGCCGATAATTCGTGTACGAATATTCGTTAGATATACAAACAACAAAGTGCTCTATTTAGAATATTGTATCTGTAAAAAATATTGCATATTGTGTCAACGCCTGTATATTGAAACATATTAAAATGAACTTGCAAAACATAGCACAAAATGTATAAAAAAATAATTTCAAACATAGCGACAATATTCCGTTTTGCCTCGTATGTGGGATAACATGGTGTGCATCTATTTACTATGCCGTACACATATATATGTCTTCAACTTTGTTCTGTTTACCGTGAGTTCAACTTTCACGTTCAAAGTACTTAAATCACCATTCTGTAGATATGGCGAACAAGTGGTTACAAATGGTATATTTGGAATCGTTGCTGCAACTTTAGTTTCGTTTCTGAGGAACAGTAGCTGTTTTTGTTTCTTCTTCCTGTCTCTAATGTTGAGCATACAAGAAGCAATGTATTTATTCGTTTGAGTGATCGAATTAGTTCGGCCCCCATCTTGCCTCAAATGTCACATCGAGATTAATTGAATGACAATATCTTTATTTATTTACGAATAATATTAATGAGCACTTGAATATACTTTAGGAAATTGCCTAACTGTTTATCAATCCAAACATAACACAATTGAGAATTGTTAGATACGTACTAATGTTTAAAATATGGTAGAAAATAATATTACGATCGGTAAAAATAGAAAAATGGTCACTAAATGCATAAGGACGCTAGAAACTGACATTATACAGAATTTAACTGATTTTTTTACGATCAATGTGGATTTTCAACATGGAAGTATGACAATATCCTATTCTTGTTAACGTTAACCTATCCACCTTGGAGAACAGGAGAAAACTAGCCGATGTCTTATTTGTTAATAATATCCTAAATGGTCTAATAACCTGCCCTGACATCATTGAAAAATTTTCAATCAATGTACCATCTAGGAACTTGCGACACCCAGAACTGCTACATATCGAATACCACCGTACGTCCTACGCTTATTTTAATTGTAACAATCGTATGTTTATTCACTCAAACATGTCACATGTACATTCAGACCTTCTGCTACACTCATCGCATGCGCTTAAATCTGCACTACGCAATTTTTTTGAACGTAATTTCTTATTCTACTTATAATTTACTTGTAATTTTTTTTTCTCTTTCTTCTTTCTTTTTTTTTATTGTATTTTTTTAGCTCGTACTTTTTGTATCTTTATTCTTTTTTGTGCTAATGGGTTCTTTTCCCGTAAATTAATACTAAATAAATAAATAAATATGAAATGAACTAATATAAAATATTATATTATATTGACGCGTATCTCTGCAGCCTTGAGACGAAGCAGTATTTACAAAATACAAATATCGTCATTAACTAAATATTGTACTTGATTGTTTTAACACGATTAACAACTATTACGCGAAGACCAAATGCATCGACTCCGAGCGAGAAAGAAGCATAAATTTGGACTCACCAAAGGAGATGCATCAAATAATGCTCTCAGCAGCCAACCGAACACGCATGAGCCAAAATCCCCTACACCGAAAGCGTACCTCCGTGATCTTTCCAATATTCGCTATTGGTTACGTTAATCTAGACAAAAAGAAGAAATGATAATGAAAGCAACGTTCTTCGCGAAGCAATTCCTACGGCTCTTCTCTTGATCAGGGACTGTCGTCCTGTCCGTCGCTTCGCGTTCCTTGTCTCTAGTCTCTACCGATCGTCTTCCAGTTCTCCTTGAATCCACCTCGCCTCACCCCTCCAATATCAGAGGAGGAAAGAGAGCATCGATCGAATTAACGTAATTACTCGTTCGTGCGAGATACACGCGGAGCGGCACGGCGCGTCGCAAACCGGCATCAAAGTCAATATCGGTAGTCACGAAACAGCGAGAATTTTGCGAACGCCTAATTGCGTGCGGTTCTCGAATTGCCGATAGGCAGGTTCGGAGATAGGATTCGCAAAATCAAGAGGGGAAAATATAATGAATTTCGAGGGAAGAATGAAAAACGACGATAATTTTTCTGGACGCGTATGCCACTGTTCGGTTTTTCAGCGCGGCTTACGCGCAACTAATTACCCGTATGCCACGTGTTATTATAAATAGCCAATCGTTACCGGCATAGCCGCATCCGCGATTCGCCCATAATGGCGTGTTATCGGATAAATAAAACGGATAGCCACGGGAGGGTGCGCTCCGATTATGCATCGACGCCTCTCGTGAAGCGCTGTGCACCTACTCCGCTCCCTCTTTCGCTCTCGCGAGCGAGCGAGCGAGCTTTCGTTCTGGTCACAACGTACTGTTTTCCAAACGAACAACTATCGAGCTTTTTATTTCTCGTCTACTCTGATCTACACTCAGTAGTTGATGTGTTCACGCGTCATTATCAGTTGACAAATATTTTCTATCGTTTATAGTTTTGTTTGTTATAACGTTTGTGACAAACAGCCCCGGTCTCTCCTAGGATTCGCGCAGATAAATTGTTTTGCAAAGCCCGCGTGCGGTAGTAAACAGTGATATTAAGTTCAGCTTCGGTTCATTTAGATTCGTTTACTGTCAAAGTGTAGATAGAGTGATTCTGTGTGTTGAACCAGATATATTGATACCAGGAGCTGAACGATGTAGTGACTTGTATCGTTGATTTAAATAAATGCTGTAAATGAACAAAGTTCGTAAAGACTTTAAAAGCAGAAAGAGCTATCGAAGAGTCTTTGATTGTGAGACGTCCCTTTAACCTTTTTCGTCAAAACAGCGATGCTTCTTTCGAACAACAATATCGGAATTAAAGGCATTTCTACCAACAGTTCTGTATAACCAAATTGCCGACTATTCGTGTCTATAGCTAGCTCAGTACCAGAGCTGGGCAAAATTTCGAGAAAAAATATTTCAGATGCTATTTTAAATAGTATACTTTAATATGGTTCAAATAAAATACTATTTTAAATAGAACGAAAAATTGCGGCAAATAAAATATTTTTATTTTGATAACCAGATACATAAAATCAAATATTTTAATGTTGTATTTCAAGTATTTCGTTACAATGAAAATAAGTTGAGCAAAGAGTTAATATTATAAGTTATAATTTTTAACGTAGGAAATTATAATAGTTGTAATAGTTGACAAAGCTTTGTAGCTTAAGTACGAATATTTGCATGTAACAAAGTACATCTTTTAAAATTTTCGTCGCTTAGACTACTCTTTCGAGGATACAGAATTATTCCAGCGAAGCTAAATAATCTCTCTACTGGAGGAGATGATGGAATCGGCGTGTTATATTTTAAAAATAACTCTTTCATTTTGTAAGACTTGCAATTCGCGAATCCTTATCACCTAAGTATTGAAGTAACTCCAATTTTAGAATATTATTGTCACTTTGAGCAATCTCATTTGTATGCTTCTCCATGAAAGAAAAAAATTCTCTCCCTATATGTTGATAAGCAGACGACAATGTCGTAAAAACATTGTTACACGTAACAAGAGATCATAAAAGTATAAGTTTCTATTTACTATTTGAAATACTATTTTACACAGTTCTGCAAAATACGTCTCACTATTTTCAATATTCTTCAAATAAAATACCATTTAAAAATAATATTTTAAAAAGTTTTTCTCACAAATAAAATATTTTATTTCCATAATCATAGGCATGCTTTAGAAATGAAATAGACTGTTTACTATTGTCTATTTCAAATACTATTTCGCCCAACACTGCTCAGTACCGAATTAACAATAAAACGTTAGCTGAGACCCATGATTTAGCTATACCGCTATTGGTCAGTCCTCACCTCAGTGGCTCACCCCTTAATTTAATTGGTTTACGAAATCAGCTATACTTTGGAAATTTGAAAAACAAGCGGATGACGGCTCCGGATATTCATTCGACTGTTCTAAAACTTTCTTCATTTTCTATCCAGGATCAATTCATGAAACTTTTATGGCCTCCTCTTAATTATTTACGATGGTCATCAGCTCAAATGCTCAAAAATGCTCTGCTGTACTCGTCGGTAATTCTCCTTCGATCAGCTAATAAATCTATAACGCTCAACAAACGGTAAGAAAGCAACGCGTGCTTATTAGTTGCTATTCGTCGTTTGATCGAAAAATCTGTCACGACACTTATT
This sequence comes from Perdita meconis, assembly GCA_030770465.2. Taxonomy (NCBI): domain Eukaryota; kingdom Metazoa; phylum Arthropoda; class Insecta; order Hymenoptera; family Andrenidae; genus Perdita; species Perdita meconis. Next base: position 9,088,488 of record JASKOS020000007.1, read on the forward strand.
TATCCGATCATTGTAAATAGTGACGTTTTGTCTATCGTTAAGCGAAACACGTTGCGTTGCGTCTGATCGTTTCGCTCGTGGTGGTCGGCTCATCTCTCTACGTCAATACTTTTCCACGGTGAACGCAACGCAAGACAATCACGTTGACATCCAAGTGATGGATGTCCTGGCTGCTCAAAATACCCCCCTCACTTTTCTCGCCAATAAAGCCCATTGTAAATGCGAACTATTCGAAATATTAGAGCGGCACGGCGATTACCGGCCGTTCAGTCATCGCTCCCTCCTGACGCACCCGTAATCCTTTCCATCTTCCTCCGCATCCTTTTTTGTTCTCCCTTGGTCCTCCACGGCCTCCGCCAGGCGGACCCAACTTCGTCATCCCCGAACATGCCTCCCAGCTCTCTCCTTCTTTCGCGCTCGCGCCGCGCTCGCTCCTCGACGCCATTTCAGTTAACTAGCAAAAGTTGCTGATTGAATGTCGAAACGTCCTGCTGACACCATGCCTATTATTATACCGCGAAGGTTGTCCCTCTTTCCGCCACTGACAATCTGACAACGTGCCTCGTGCTCAATGAGCAGCGTAACAATACTATTTCAGCAACCGCGCGCAAGAAGACAACAACCGACGTCATCGGGCCCGTCGCCGCTCCGAGAGAAACGAACCACCTCGCTGTCACTTCTCGTTGCTCGTTATCACCGTGCAGTTTCGACGTGGTTGAAAAAAAAAAAACTCCCCTATCGCATGACGATAATCAGTTCTGAATTTCAAACGAAAAGAACAAAGTCGATTAAAATGAGCTTAATTCTCGCATCGAGCAGCAATTAACTATCGCTCCCAATCGCATGCGTCAATTTTCTTTCGCGGATTCAACCGTCGCGCGATCATTCGTCAAAGAGAAACACGCGTTTCATCGTCCTCGGGCTCGCGCGCGATCGTCTCTAAGTTGAAACGACTGAATCGGCTCACGCGCGCCGCGAAATTTATTTACGCTGCCCTTAATCTCTATTATAGACGCACGCGCAGCCCAAGGAAACGGTCGAGCAATTTCGGATTTCGACTGCCAAGAGATGATGGATCGGTGTTTCGTAGTCGACCCTGATGATACCTCGCAGATGTAACTTCCACACCCTTTTCAACCGAGACCACTTGTCGACGACTATCGATTAACCGTGTGCACGCTACCGGTTTTCTAGATTCTCCGGTGACTTTCCTTCCGAAAAGCGGCAAAGTCGTTTCGTTGTTTCGTATCTCGTGCTCGGTTCGTCGAAAGGGGGAAAGGTCGAGACGTAAGTTGGCATTAGTACGAAAACTGAAAGTAGACGGTGCCGTCGTCGATCCGAAAGTTAGCTACCATCACCGTGTCTTGTAACGAGCAATCTCGATCGGATTAAGACGGGTGTTTACCCGAACAGAAAGCCGAGAGTTTCGGTTTACTTGGCGCAGTCAACAACGGCGCATCCTCGCGGCAACGGTCTCTCGAGCGAGCGCGTGCACGCGCGTTTACGAGAAGCCCCGCGTTGCACTCTTTAACCGAGTTGCGAGAGAGTATCGTTAGGCCAGTACGATCTGTCCAACTTTCCAGATAAAAATAAACCTACATCCATGGAGTGACGCGTGCGATCCACTCGACCAACTCACTTCCGGAAATGTACAACATATGTCGCCACTTCAGATAATCCTCAAGCTTTTACGACAATCTAATCAGCATCGCGAAACGAAAAATACATTTAGCGTAGTCGATAAATCCTACGTTTCCCTTAAATGCATTTCGAGCGCTCTCTTGAAGATAAGTAACTCACGTTTCACTACATATGTCCATCGCGTTCGTTACTCTTTCGATACTCTGGATTGACATCGAATCGATTTCCCTCTTCGAACCACATCTATACACGCTAGTTTTGTATATTTATTTTTATTTATTCACGCGGTAAAAAAATGTGTAGTGAAGTCTAAAGGATAAACAGATTCGAAAACAAATAGGGTTGAGATACTAGCAGTCAACCATCCACTAATAGTCGACCACTTTTATTATTTATACCATTTTTGTACGACAAAATGCGGTTTCTAAATGTAAAGAAAGTAAATACTTTTAAACAAATTTAATCCTACACGTGCAATTGCTGGTTTCATACATGAAACACTCAAAAACGGGCGTTGAGTAGAAACAACTAATGTAATACAGCTCTATTTTTTTCATTGAAAAATGAGGCTGTACGTTATTTAAAAAATATCAACATTCTTAATTATGAGTGTTGTAGCTCGGGATATTGAACCGATTCGGACCTTTTATTTTTCATCACTCATTACTTCTTTTCCAGAACTTTTGTGTATAAACAAAAAATATTAGTGATAAATTAAATAAATTTAAAGTATTTTAATGTATTTTATATGTTTTAGAAGATTGACCCTTTAGTTTTTTTTTTAATAGACATAATTCAAATCCAACTATTGCCGGAAAAAGCAGTCCAATATTGAGAATTTTTTTAGCGATTACAGTGAATGAAATACAAAAACTGTTTCATAGCAATTATTATACATACTTTGAAGTACGATTACAATTCCTGAAAAATCTTTGTTTATACAAAATTGCGGTGCTAAAGGTCTGTAAATGACGAGGAAGGAATTTCCAAGACTTCTCCAGGATCTCCTCCAACTTTTGACCTGGAAGAAAGAGCAACAAATTTTTGAATTCTGCATGAAATTAACTCAGGAAATACATACGGATTTTGTGTTTCGTTGTAAACTTTTTTGTTATAAGCAATCTTTTTCACCTAATTTTTCTTCTAAATATGAAACATATTTTCGGTAATGCACCATTCTTACAGAAAACGGTACTGTTTCATTTCCGTACGTAATTCTCGGCCTAATTTTATGTAGAACTCATGTTTTACTTTTTCCTCTGAGTCAAAAAATAGAGCAGAAATACTTTCGGCAGTAGAAATTTCTTCTGCGTCATTTGCAAAATAATAGCACCGCAATTTTGTATTAACAAACATTTTTCAAAAATTGTAATCATACCTTAAAGTATGTATAATAAAGAACAGGAAACAGATTGTGTATTCCATTTACTTATAAATTCTCAAAGTTAGGCTACTTTTTCTGAGCGCCAAAGTAGCATTAATAGTGACACAAAAGTGTACGAAAATAAGAAATTAATAATTACGTGTTACACATAAAACGGACCGTTTGAAAGCGGGGAAAGAGTTACAGAAAAAATCAATATCGTTACAAAATGAGTTGACATTGGAACATAATCAGTTAAGACTATCATTTTTACTCTAGATTCATTGATTTCTCTGTAAAAAACAAACGTTATATGTGCATTTTGTACAGAAGTACAAAAACACTTTCAATATTCTCATCCATCGTATGCATACATTATACAAAGAAAACTCCTTGAAAATATGTACTGAAGAACACACTTGAACTACCTCAAAGTCTTGACTTCTATCAAATTGAATTCCTTTGTGATCATCTAAATAGACAGGTGTGTTCGAGATATGTAAATAACGAACCAAAACAAATCTTGGGAGTTCTTAAAAGAAAAGTAGACGACAGCAGTCGGATTTAAAACCTTGGATAATTTTATCTACTGAGAATCTCGCATTTGCGTTGCTACAAAGAGTAGATACTTTGACAAAAATTAAATTTAAGAAAATTATACCAAAATTCCTGAACGATGCGTCTAAGTATCGTCTGCACATGTTTAGTTGCCTACATAAGTCTATATTAATCAGAAACTAGTTTCATTGCTTTCCAAAAAGACCGATGCTTTTGATGGTGTATTGAAATTAATAAGCGGTAGTGTACATCGAGGGAAAAGAGACTATGCTTTCGAAAACGAAACGCCGGAGTTTGAAATTTTTAATGAAGTAGTACGATCGTTACGATTCGTTTCCAAGAAAATGTTTAAAACCGTCGCGAAGAGTGTAACTTTTTTGTAGAAGGTTTCGTTCGAACGCTAAAAGTCAGCCGAGCAAGTTAGAATATGTCGAAGGAGGCACAAGCTCCTTCGGCTTTATAAATAATAAATTTCCAGGGAAGCGAGGAGACAAAGACAGAGGAAGGCAAAGAAGAAAGGAAGAAACGTGTGCAAAAGAGATAAATGCGAAGACCGAAGGAGGAAACGAGAAGACGGAAAAGAGGAGGGACAAAGATGACTGGTAATAAAGAGCAGGCAGTAAGAGTGGCGAAGTGACGTCCTGTGTCGCGGAGTCATAAACTGGGACCCAGGATCTCGGGCTTACACTCTTATTAAAACGTCGTCCTGCATATTGACGGTTATTGATCACCTTTCGAGCGCCTTGCCGCTACTTTTACGATACAAGGTCCGTGTCACCTTGAAAACCACGGACACCGTCGCTTCTTCCAAACAATTTCGCGATATTCGCGCGCGAGTAGATAGTTCTCGTTTCGCGATCTATCCAAATCTGTGTTATAACCTAAATAAACCGCGTTTGGCGCCAATCGACGTAATATATGTTCGTTCCTTCCTTATCACTCAATTGTACATATTTCAAATGATCTTACCGTGATATAAATGACGATATTTGATTGAGAATAGCACGCTGTGACACCACGCAGCACAAACAATTCACGTTAGCTTATATTGTCAAAGTACATCGATGGAAAACTGACTATTTTACTGGCGCGCTTTTCGACTTCGAAGCGAATAAGCGATAATGCGTTGTTGATGTAGTCAGCGTCATCTGTCGACGCCATTTTCATGCGGATAACATCGTTTCCGACTAAACTTCCGAAAACCTGTCAAACCAGATTTAGCTAAAATTTTGCAAATACCTTCATTTTGCATGAAAACAATGTTTGCGAGAAGGATTTTCGATGACTCAAAAGTTTCTACGAAAAAGGTTTGTCACCATTTTAATGTCACTCCCTGCAATTTTTAAAATTTCCATGCTTCGATTTGTCCGAAATTTTGGAAATAGGTTCCTTTTAGATAAAAATCGTATTTGCGAGAAGGATTTTTCGCGGCTCGGAAGTTAAAACTCAAAATTTTGCAAAAACAGATTTTACTACTTTAATATCACTGTCTACATTACCGACGCAGCAGATATTGAGAAACAGTATTTCAGCACTGTGATGTCAGGATTTTGGACAAATCGAAGCATGGAACTTTCAAAATTACAGGAAGTAACAAATATTTTTCGAAAAACTTTCGAGTCGCCGAAAATCCTTCTCGCAAACATTGTTTTTATGTAAACGAAGCAATTTGCAAAATTGCAGCTGAATCCGGTTTGACAGGTGCTCGAAATACAGGCATTTTCTGTCACTTTGCTCCAATGTAACTTTACATCATCCAAAATGGGGCAAATCCAAATGCTTTTACTATTTTTGTGTCAAATTCAACGTTATCGACTTTAGTTCGAAATAAGATTACAACACTCCAGGGGTGAGAATTTTGAAATTTATTACACACACGTTACCATCAAACAATCCAAATGCAAATGGATAAAATTAGGAGGGAGCCTCAAGGGATAGACAAATTCTGGGAATCATATAGAAAGTATGTAGATAAGACAGAGATTTATTCACGATTCAAATGCGCGCAAACGACGCTAAAGGTACCGTTCCATTGCGAAGATGCACGGCGCGCACTTTTTATGGGCTAGCGCGTAGCCAGTATGAATGGAAAACCCCGTTCGACTGGGTTTTCGGCGCGTCGCGCACAGTCATTAGGACCCCTTGCGAGGGTCGAAGTTTACGAGCCCGCGTGCGTTTTCGGTCGTTCCCTGCGCGCTTGGCGGAGAAAAGACCTGCAAGGCCGAAACTGTGGCGCAATAGAAATTGCAGACAATTTCTGTTGCGCCACAGATATTGCTGATAAAACAGGTACGACTGTCGATATCTCAGTTTTCTGTTGGTAGAAATCTACCTTTACTTGGGGGTTCTGTAACCCCCAAATCCATGATCCTCGAAAACAGGCAGTTGGGGAGTCTTGAATAGTCTATGCTAACACCGTCAAGAATGTCATCACCGACGAGACATCATAGATGTCACTGTTAGAATTTTGGTCGGTAAGGCGGTTTATGCGAGTTGCGGAAATCTGCAAGGTGATAAATCTACTTTTCTTCCTCATCTATGGTGACACAAAAATCTATAATATGACAGATCTACTTTTATACCTTGTCTGTGGTATTACCATGGGTATTATGTAGAATTTGATCAGTTTTCGATGTTTCCATCGACTTCGCATGACTTCGCCAATGTTCGCCAATAAGTAGACATTGAAGAAACAACACAGCCATTTTTATTCGAATCCTAATGGAGTCGTCAGTTATGTCGCATTATTTCTTGATGTTCTAATGTGTTCCAATTTGTCATTGTGTTTATTTTGCAGCTAGCAAATAACGTATGTTAATTTTAGGAAATATCAATTCAAACGAAATAGCTTTCAATAGTGTTAACTCGAACCTTAATTATTGTATTCGATCAGGTGAGAATGAAACAACTTTTTCGAATGCTAAAACTCTGATAAACAAAGTAGTGTCATGCGGAAGCAAGTACTCTATTGTAAATTGGTGACCTTTAATTTTCGATACGATAGAAGCTAAAGCTTGAACAATGGGCAACGCTGGGAGTAATCAACCTGTCAGTCATCACCATGGGAATAACTCAGGAAGAGAACATCGTCACACCAAAGAGCATCCTCCGCCGTCGCCAGGAAAGGAAGGCCAAGCTTTCGTTTTTGATAAAAAGCCAAGTCAGAAACTAGTTTTCCAATCGTCGGAAGAGGAACCTTATTACGCTAAAGTATGCTCGATACGAGCATTTAGAAAATAAGAATGTGCATGTTTCGAAAATCTTTGATCTTATTCCTAATAGACGCACACTCAGCAGGATGGAGAAGATTTCGGCTCTCAACGGCCACGTTCCAATACCGTGTCGGAAGGAACGAAAGTAGCGGATAGTAAAGTATTACCAACAGTTTTCAAGTGGGAAGGAGGTGGTAAACAAGTTTATATCAGTGGAACTTTCACTGGATGGAAGACGTTACCAATGGTTAAAAGTCATGGTGATTTTGTAACGATCATCGATTTGCCAGAAGGAGAATATCAATATAAATTTTTTGTCGACGGCGAATGGAGACACGATCCAGATATAGTAAGAATACGAGCTATTGATTTTAATATTGTAAAACTACAGAAAGATCTTGTTACATTTAACAGGGAAACATTCCAAGTAGAGGGTCGCAATATCAAGTAGATTTTAATATTGCGAGGAACCTTAAACATTGTCAAAATGATCTGTAGAATGTTAGCTGCTAATGACTCAACAACACTAAAAATATTCTATGTTAAATACTAAATCTGGAATTTGAAGTCTTTAGAAATTGTTGAAAAATTTAAATGCAATGCAATCTGATTGTGAGCAAATTTGATTGAAGAAGAAAATTTAGAAAAAGAAATTTAAAAACTATACTTTAAATCTTTAAACTTAAACTTTTCAACTGTTCAACTTGAAATTTTTGTATCTCCAACTTGAAACCTCTGAAATTTTCAGCTCCAAACCTTCAAATTTCCAACTGTAAATCTTTAATCTTCGAATTTTAACTTTGAAAAATCCCTAAAACTTAAAATTTGCGGATCTCGAACTTTAAAACTTCAGATCTCCAATTTTAACTCTGAGAATCTCTAACACTGTAATTTGGTGTCTTAAAATTTACAACATGAAATATTAAAATCTTCAATTTCGAGTTCGAAAATTTCTAAATCTCTGCCTTGAAATCTTTGAATCCCCTACTTTTTGCTTAAAAAGTTACATTGAGTGGCGCAGAGGTTCTGATCTTACAGAGTATATTAGCAGCTAATATTCTACAGATTATTTCGACAGTTTTTAAGGTTTCTAACAGTATCAACGTCAACTTGATATCGATTTTTTTTCTTTTTTTTTCAGAAAATTGTTGACAATGGTATGGGTTCTAAGAATAATTTAGTGTCTGTGAAAAAATCTGATTTTGAAGTTTTTCAAGCGCTTGAAAAAGATAGCGAAGGCATTATTAGTAGCGCTCAAACAGAATATGGCCAAGATATTCCTCCTCACAGGCCTTGGGATAAAGTAGCTGGTCCACCAATATTACCACCACACTTGCTACAAGTTATTCTAAATAAAGATACTCCGTTGTCTGTAAGTATATACAAACAGAACAGAAGAATTCGTAAAAACAATACTTTTCATAGACTTAAGCAATCTTTTAATTACAGTGCGAACCAACGCTCCTGCCGGAACCAAATCATGTCATGTTAAATCATCTATATGCCTTAAGTATTAAAGATAGCGTGATGGTTTTGTCTGCAACACATCGCTACCGCAAGAAATACGTTACAACCTTACTGTACAAACCAATTTAAGCCTCTAAATCATTCCCGAGGTTGTCGACAACCGTTAGTTACATCGAACCAGTACATATTTGTCGGTAAGGTAAAATATTAATGATCTAAAAAAAGAAGTAAATATTTGAAAAGAAACGGAGAATGAAACAGTTTGTTGTATCTGAAATGTAAAATATTGTAATTATTATTTATTAAAAACGTATATTTTACATTAGATGTTTTTCATGTCATAGAAATCATTTTTTAAACATTTCATTATAATTTTGTTTGATTCAACAAACACGATTTTTCTATCGTTTACACGAGAAACGGGATTTGGCAGAAAGTGTTTGAATATTTCCACTTAAACTTCATTATCCGTTATTTCTTCTTGATAAGCGTAAGGAGATTCAGATCTAGTTCTGAGAAAATACGTTCCAGCTGCTGTCTTGTCAACGTGTTCTCCCATGAATGCGGTATCAGATTTGTCGCAATTACCGTTTAAAAATTGATCCCAGGTATTGCATTTTCTTGCTTCGAAACCCGTTTTAGAACCAATGCTTTCCGTTAAGTACACGTGTGCGCGTCCATGACTACATCCATCTGTAAAAAAAAAGGTTCACGTAAATATTGGAAAACTATAGAATACGAAAATAATTTACCTTTTATTTCCGGAATACAACAACAACCAGGTTGAACAGCTGTTCCTGCGTTTGGGTAAAAATCTGCGCTACCTAAGGGATTTAAAAATCCTAATACTCCGCCGCATGAATGAATCACATCAACGAAATCCGCATCTGTAGAATCTAGTCGAGTTTTGTCGGTTGTGAACAAATGAAATCCTGGCAAAGCTGGATCTAAGCCGGTTATTCTTCCTAAACGGCCGGAAGTCACTGAACTTCCGGCGTTACCAGCTACGTGCGCTCCAAGGGAATGTCCTTAATTGTGCAACGATTCAAAGTCAAGTAATTATATTTCGAATTACCATTACAATACGTACCAAGGAAATGAACATTTTCGGGTTTCAACCCTGTTTCTTTAACTAGGAAATCAATGAATTCGGCAGCTGTTTTTCCTACTCTCTCGGTGTTACGCATCGGACCGAGATAAAACGTATTTGCGGCTAAAGGCTGCCAATCAACGAGAATGACGTTGTAGTCGTCAGAATTTAAATACGCTATACAGTTAAAATAGATCGTGAAACGTGTGTTTTATACAAAGTGCCATTTCACTCAATGAAATTTCGCTACCTTCCCTCATGTTGACAAGACCAACACTCAATGCACTCGATTTCCAACCATGCGTTATAAACTTCGTTTGCCGATTTGGATTAAAAGTAGATTCAGCAAGTCCTGCAGTATCGTTCATGTACAATTGAGTACCATTCTCGGGTCCAGACCTTCAAATATAAATGTAACGCTTTAGAAATCGTTATGTTTGTACGCTCAGACGAGTAGATTACAAAACAATCGAGTACCGAGTATAAAGTATGTAAGAAACTTGCGACTCGTCAAATATGCCACGCGTTTCAGTTTCTTCGTGCTTTAATACCGCTACTTGTAGCTGTTCGTTCCCATCGGGCATAAATATCCAATCTTCTCCGTATCCGTCGTATCTGTCTTGCAAACCACTATCCCATGCTTGACAAATCGTTAAATTGCTAGCAGCAACGAGCAATGCCACAAAATATATTGATTTAGATTTGACAATCATTTGTCTTGTCGTGAATATATCCGCGTGTATGCGACGTAGAACTTGGAAAAGGCACTAAAGCAATTAGGAAAAAGAATTCGAGCGCACGAGTAGATGTTTCGATACGGGAAACGTTCACGGAATCCTATCGCTCGTCCCGTTGGATGGTACAAACCGCAGGGTGAAACCCTCTTTTAAACCTTAGCAATATCATAATGAATGTTAACGAACCCTCCACAAATGGCCCACTTTCTTTTGGTTTATCGTTAACGCCGTATCATACGTGCGGAAATACTATCAAGTGGTTGCTCGACGGTACCTTAAACATTATAATCGTATTCAAAGAGGTGCAGGTTTTCGCCCAATTAACTATCGGACGTACCGGATATTTTCGTATCGTGCGAAAGTAAACAGTAACGTATACACGATATTCAAGGGGTCTGTCGTTCTGTACACTGATAATTCTCTTTAAATTGTTTCGTTAAATGCACAGGAAGTCGTCAATCCTTTTTTTTTTTCTTCCTTCTAACTAAGTGATAGGGAAACGTTTCAAAGAACAGGAAGAAGATCAATAGAACTGCATAAAAATACATTTTGTTACAATGAACATAGAATATATTATCACACATTGTCGTGTAACACACTTTTTCGTTGGTATACATTAAAGTAATTAATTTGTTAATTCTAACGATTTAACGCACACCGCGTACGTTCAAATTCATCAATGGTATCAGTTTACAAAAACCGCGGTAGTATCGATTCAAATATCTTCGTGTAATTCAGCTATACGTGACTATTAGGAAAACGGTGGTGACCTGGTTGGACCAGTTTTGCCTTTTACCAGTAGATTCTGTAATATATAGCATGCAATGTACGGTTTTACATCATTTTAACAGTATTATTTCCATCGCGGTACCATCAAACGTACATTGCTCACTTACCATTCGATATTGAATTTTCACCGAATTCTCCATCGCCGATACAACCCACTAACGGTACTTCTGGGAATAACTTCTTGAAAACGGACGATTCCACGTTACGTTCGTTAAACATCCTACTCCCGCGTGCGGAACACGCAAACATAAATCCTATGGAATGTTTTCTCAAACAGACCTGACTCTTAAGCGATTTAAGTCGTTGTTCAACTCGTTCCTCGGTTTTACAATTTCTATCTACGATCACGGACCAAGTGTCTATCGATCCAGTCAACGTAATGCCGACGCAAACTGCAAATTCTCCGCACCCATCGTTTTTACTGTCTCCAGCGTTACATATTAATAAATCTTCTGCTACTCCACCCCATACAGAAAGTTCCTTAGCTTTGAAGCTATAGAAAAAAGCAACTTGAAAATTCCTATATAATCAGCCTGTCCGCCGAAATCCTGGACAGTCGATTATTTCCTAATCTATTAAAGATACAAAAAAAACCTTTACATGAAATTGAATGCCTAAGGGGGCAGAGATTTATTGGCTGTAACAATTTTGTTTTCTCATTATTGTTTACAGAGATATGAAGGTCAAGTTCGGTTTTTTAAATGGGATTATACATATTTTTTTTTCATGTAAAGATTTTTTTTCGTATCTTTAATAGATTAGGAAATAATCGACTGTCTAAGATTTTGGCGGACACACTGTATAAAAATATAACATTTACAGTCGTGTATATAACACTTACCATCCTGTTAAAGAATTTGCTATTTGTATAGCTAACTTGAATCCTTTTAGATTACAGAACAGTAACAAACACTTAGATCTATGGTTATTCTTTACAGATACGTTAAGAGTCTCCCTTATTCCTTCTGTGAACTGTTTTACAGATTTTGCAAGATCCTCTATCGTTTTGCAAGATCTTCTGTCTTCTCTGGCGATCGAGAAAGTTTTGATAGACACGTTCGGTATCTCCGGTAAAAATGCCCACACTAGGTAATTTTGGTTTTCTTCCTTTTCATTGTTATCGACAACAATGCCGTAAGTAGCCAATGTTATGGTAGGACAATTCGTGGGAAGAACCTTACAGTGACAGTCTTTATAGATTTAAGATATCGTTAGAGACAAAATATTCCAAGAGAACAAAATACGTGATTGAGTGTTTTATCCAATGATTAAATACCTTCTTTAACATAAGGAAGAGACGAAGAAGTAAAAAATAATCCTAATGCAGGTTTAATCCGCAATTGTTTAATAATTTGCGACTTAACGTATTCCACGCTTTGATTTTCGTGAACGAAACATAATTTGTAATCTTTAGAACAGACCGGACCTCTAGTTCGTTTCTCATTATTCGCCGCTTCTAACCAGGATCTGTAATATAAAGCGCTGCGTGGTAGCGCATTTTACAGAGCCTTGACATAAATGGACCAGGAAATCTCATAATATTCTACGGAAAACGGACATTTATTGGGGCTTTAATAAACGGGCTTCTTCGTTTTATAGATCGTCCTCATAAAAAAAAAATCAGTTTTTCTTTTATGTTTGGACTGTAGAGAATATTATAAAAATGGTTTATCGCGCACGCACCTGCAAACCATCGAGGCATTCGATAACTCCATTGCGTTTAAATATTTGAATATAATCCTTAAAACGTCGTAGGTTAAGTGCTGAGCCAAACATTTCTCACTAGTTTTCGCACACTCTTCCGTATCCAATTCTTTAACGACATTCCCTCGAATTTTCTTCTGCGGTTTATTCTCCATTTACGTGATCCTTCAAATTTCTCGAACAAGTTTGTTATTTATCATACAAATAAACTCAAATCCTTATATATATTCGTATTTACGATCGCGTCGCGTCGTGTCTGCTTATGTCTTATGTCATGAACCACTAGATATGATAAACAGATTCTTGTTGCCTTTATTCTGCCCATTCGACGTCTGAGTTTTTCTTCATACTTTTGTGCGCTTATACCTGCATAAATATATTACAATAACGTTACATTTATTGATAACATCAAATAACGATGGAGCGTCGTATAATTTTCTCACAAAAATCATTGAATTTTCATAACGTTATCATAGAAACACTACCGGAGGTCCGAACAATCTTCCATAAAAGACGGAAAAGATAAGCAAGTAAGCAACTCACTATACATAAGTATATGCACAATGGTCAATCGAATGCATTCGTTGCAATTTGCAATCCATTGCAATTTAACGGCTGACAATGGCCTAGCTTGATTTTTGTTGATAATTTAAACTTCAAATGTAAATACATACGGTTTCGATTAAATATTCGTATTTACCAAACTCTAATGGAGATCGGAAATAAAGCAATGGTTTTACCCAACAATTCGAATAGTCTTTGTCGCGTTTGTCTTACAACAAATCAAAACAACCAGTGCATTTTTGACATTAAACAGAATGAATCGAATTATACGAATGACACGCCAGTGTCTGAAAAATTGCGTTTATGCAGCGGCGTGGAGGTCAGTTTATTTTTATTGTCTCTTTTTTTTATCCTTCAGCATTCCTTCATTGATAAAGTTTTCTATTGGTTAGATCACAGAAAACGATGGCTTACCTACAGTCATTTGTATGAAATGCATAATAAAAGTAAACGATGCTCACAAATTGAGAAAGCAATGCCAGGAGTCGGATATCCGATTAAGAAGATTATATGGTAAACAGAGACAAAAGTGCAATATCAATCAGTTCTGTATTACCAAAGTAAGTAGTCGTTTACACGAATAAAAATTTGATAAAACAGTCGAATTTTAATTATCTTCTCTTTGCTAGGACCAATGTTGCCAGACAGAATGTACATTGATCTCAGATTTTGCAAACATAGAAACCACTACAATTACAACGTACAGCAATACTTCGCCAATTGTAGATTGTAGCATTAATACGCAGTCCATCGAAGAGCAGAAAATTCTTAACAGATCTAATTGCGTAGACTGCAAAATATCTGCTAATCGTGTAAATAATACTAGTGTTAAAGGTAAACAACAAGGGTACGAAAAAATAGAGGCTTATCGAACAAGGAGAACAACAATGTTCAAAAGGGTGACGTCCATAGAGAATCTGAAAAATCATAAAGAAAGACAAAGGCAATACATAAAAAAGAATGCGAATGTTAAACGAGATATTTCAGATAACGATTATACAGTAAATATTAATAACGAAGAATCTAGTAACTCTTACACCTGCTTAAAATGTAACAGGTGTTATTTAAATAAAACGGCTCTAGAAAAGCATGTATTAATTCACGAAGAAAAAAAGTTCACGTGCGATAAATGTGCTAAACAGTTCTTCCAAGTTGACAAATTAATAAAGCACAGTAAATTGCACAAGGTCAAAGAAAAACTTAAACCCGTATTGTGCAGAATATGTAATAGAACTTTTAAGAAAACCGACACTATGGTACGGCATTTAAATGTTCATAAAAGGGCAAATCCAAAGGAAGTTCTTTCTATTCTGAAAGAGATCAGAGACAAAAGAAAATTAGAAAATATTAGTAAACCTGAAGAAAAAGTAATAAAGATCGGAAACAGTAACGATAGGAAAGGAATAAATGAAAGATCTGTAAATAACGAATATAACACTTTGAATACATACAAACATTTTTTATTGGAATCTGAACATAAAAGTCCTAAACGTCGTTTGTCAAATTCAAACGTAAATACAAACGAAAAATCCGATTCTCTCGTAAATGTAACAATATATCGATGTAAATATTGCGATAAATGTTTCCCAACTAACAAAATACTCGAAGAACATTTGTTAGTTCATACCGAAAAAAAGTTTATTTGTAACGTGTGCAATATGAAATTTTATCGTCAGGACAGACTGCAAAGCCACAAAAATCGATATGGACATAACGAAGACAAGGCTTCTTTGGAAACACAGAAACCGTCGGATGAAAAATCGGCTATTAAGTTAATAAATAGTTGGATAAGAGAAGAGCTTGATTCAGACAATGAAGAAAAGTGCTTCCCTTGCAAGATTTGTGGAAAATCGTACGATACTAAAAGATCGCTACTAAAGCATCAGTTAAATGTGCATGATTCACAAAAAGAGGGCTGTGATGAGAAGAAGAAAGATCAGCAAAAAAGCAATGAAATGTTAAAACCTTATCGTTGCGACGAGTGCAATAAATTCTTTGAGACGGAAATCAAACTTCAGAAGCATACGAAAATTCATGAACGCTCGAAAGAACAGGAAGACGCAAATTTCAAGCGGTTCCTATGCCATATATGTAGCAAAACGTTTAGACAAAATACAGGTCTTATGTTCCATATGAGAACGCATACTGGTTATAAACCTCACGTTTGCAAATATTGCGGAAGAGGTTTCACGTCGAATTCGAATTGTATCAATCACGAACGAACTCATACAGGCGATAGACCGTTTGTCTGTCATTTTTGCAGTGCTGCTTTTGCCAAATCGTGTACTCTCAAAGCGCACATTACAACGCATACCGGGGAGGCGAATTATCACTGTAAAACCTGTGGAAAGTCGTTCAGAAGATTGAAATATTTAAAAGAGCATAGATTCACACACACTGGTGAAAAACCGTACGCATGCAAAATATGCGGTACAGCGTATAGTCACAACGGTAGTTTATTTGTTCATGAGAAAAAATGTAAAGCTCAGTATCAAAACGCACAGAACTACTGTCAGTCTAAAAATGTAACTCCTATTATCACGATTCTACCCCAGACCCATTTGAACGAAGTTATTCTTCCACTAAGTTCGCAAGATAATAAAACCTTCGTCGACGATATCCAGAGAATGAATTCTCCGAGTATCAATAGCGTAAGTCCTGTGGCAACTCCGGATCTACATGTTCATTCAAATCCAGACACTTCGGATGTCTCTTTAGCTGTTAAAAATTTTGCCCTTATCGGACACATGTTTCAATCATAGAACAGTATAAGTTAACAGTCGGCGTTCGAATCAAATTCTTCTGTGATAAATTTCCATTTTGTCGTCATCTTATTAAAAATAATATGCGCTGTATATTCTACTTCATACAAGTATATATACAATATATGGAGAGAAGGGTCTTTTTTACGATTGTTGTATTTCATTTTATACAACAAACCGAATATTATCTCTGTATAGAGAATCAAATATAGCTTATTAAATAAAAAAAAAGAAATTGATTTCTTATTTTTTTTACTACTTTTTTATATTCGTATTGAAATATAAATATAGGGACGGAATATAAGGTTGCATCGGTTGCTTTTAGGACGAAAGAAATGAAGTCTGACTTTGATGAGGTGGGTAGCTTAATTGTGCCTAAATTTGATTGGATGTATTCTGCTTATACTTGCCATTGATAATTATTTTAAAAAATATGAACCACAAATTTACTACGAATGTTGCAGTTTATGCTAACAAATAGTGGTGTTTAAACGATGTATTAATTAAAATTTCAAATATGAAAATAGAAGAGAAATGTGCATCTTCAAATTTTAAAATGGATCAGATGAATTGCAGTTTATATATTACAATCGCCTATTGTTACTTTGTCGATGATGAAATTCAAATGTTTTTTCATAAAGAAGCGACAATTAATAGCAATCAATTATAGTGATCATCTTAAGAATTATAATACATCGCCATCTGTATGTTGGTTATGATGAGTTATGGAGACGTTTCGTTCAGTTTCGTTGTAAATCTGCCATAAACCGGTAAAGTGATTTTGAATGCATATGTATCACAGAGTTTATAATGTAAAGTATTGTGATTGTGAATGGTGAAGCCTACGTTGGCATCTGGCATCTGGCATACGTGATCCGTAGCTGGTGCAATCATATGTGGGTGCAATGAAGTACTTTAAAGTTTGTGAACATACTTTGGAATGATGTAATAGAAAAATGTTCGATTCGACGTTCATCGGAACGCGCAAACAAGTATAAAATTTTTAAACGAAAATAAGTGTTTGAAGGATTTGATTTTCCATTTCCACAAGCAATAATGAATTATACTATTTAAACACAATATATTTCTAATAAACAATCGAATAAATTGAATCTCGTAAATTCATTGTAAACGAATTCGGTCTTTACAATGTCCCTTTAAACGAACGTGCAGTTAACGAAAAATGTTACCATTGCAATGAAAATCGTGTGTTTTGTGTAGAAGACATGTGGTCAGAAATTGTTGATTTTTTAAAGGATGCGTCATTGGTCGCCAAAATTCAAGAATTTTTTGGCGTTAAAATACATTATAGGAATTACTTGAATCATATTCACGACGAAAGTTTGAACAGTGAGACACACGATAGCAGTTTTGAAAATAAGTTTTCTGAGTGTAACTTAAATAAATCTGTATCGAATCGCGGGGAATCAAAGGAAAATGGTCACGGTTCCGTCGAAGGGAAATTCACCAGCGCAATAAATACCGGTGCATCGACCGAGAAGCAGAAGCAATCATTTCCGATCGCCAAACGTTCAAATTATACAATAACTAATTACTTTTGGTATTATCTATTTTTATTTGGTACCGAATTGGGAGATGAAGTGTTTTATTCAACGTTTATACCTTTCTGGTTTTGGAATATTGATGGTGCTGTGGGTAGACGAGTTGTTTTAGTGTGGGCTATTGTTATGACCACAGGTAGGTTATTATGACGTTAAAATTATAATAAGTATCAGATTTTTCCAAAATGATTGTAAACGTATTTATTCAGGTCAAATATTGAAAGATGTAATACGCTGGCCAAGACCGGCGTGCCCGCCAGCGGTTCGGTTGCAAGCAAAATGGGCAGAAGAATATGGAATGCCATCTACCCATGCTATGATTGGCATATCAATTCCATTCAGTGTAGTATTATTTACAATGAATAGATATATTTATCCTCTTTCTATTGGCTGCACAATTGCTTTTCTCTGGTGAGTATTACGTTAAGCGGTAACAGAGGAGCAACGAATTTCAAAAGAGACCCAGCAAATAACTGTCGTTACATGTTTTAAAAGGTGTGTACTTGTATGTACCAGCAGACTCTATCTGGGTATGCACACAGTGTTAGACATATTGGCAGGCCTAATATTGGCTATTCTACTAATGATTCCATTAATGCCATTAGTAGATATGACAGATTATTATATTATTTCCAATATTTGGGCTTTAATAATCCTGATTGCCATTAGTATATGCATTATAGTATATTATCCTCATAGTGATAAATGGACACCAACCAGGTAATAAACCAGTATTATTAAAACAAGCTTAGAGTCTTGAGCTTTTAAAGCTCAAGTAGCAATTCAAGCTATGGAAGCTAAAACATTTAACGTTGAAACCTTGAGTTCTAACTAGAATCTTTAATTCTGAAGTCTAAAGTTAAATTCGTGGTTGCTCTTTTTACAAAATAAGTAAAAAAACCATATTCATTTCTTATAATACAGTATTCTCTCGCTATAAGCTCGCCCTTTTCGTCGTTTCATCGAGCAATAGTATGTGTAAGGCACATGTTCGTGAAGGTAATGGAATAATGGAATCGATAGCTTTTTGTACATCAACGATTACAGTGAAATTAAAGAGTGGCTCGATGAAGCGACGAAAACGGCGAGCTTATAGCGAGAGAATACTGTAAACCACTTGTTACTTTCTCTTAATGAAAATTATTATTTAATACCAAATTACTGGTAATTTATGTATTTTTAATCTCTACAGCCTCAAGGGTTGAACCCTAAGTTTTAAATTTCAATTTCAACATTTAAATTTCGAAGTCTTAAGCTTTAAGGTTGAGCCAGAGTTGGAGCTTTATAGATCATTAATCTTTCAAGGCTCAATTTTGAAGATTAAGCCTGGAAGCTTTGAAGACTCAAGCTTTATACAACACTATAATCGACGTGCGTTACGAAAAGTAACACGTTTCGATTCTCTTACGAAAAGCAGCACGTTTCGGTTTCCCGCAAAGAAAAGCACGTTTCATCGTTTCTGACGAATATTAGCACATTTGGGCTTCAGCCGCGAAAACTAATACATTTCACTGCTTCACCACGAAGAATAGCAAGTTTGGGCTTCAGCTGCGAAAACTAACACATTTCACTGCTTTACTTTTCATAACTAATCACTCAAATATACTACTTTTCGCGGTGAAGAACGAAACGTGTTACTTTTCGTAGCTAACCACCGAAATGAGCAACTTTTCGCGGTGAAGAACGAGATGTATTACTTTTCGTGATAACGAAGACAAACATGCTGCTTTTCGTAAGAGAATCGAAACGTGCTACTTTTCGTAACGAACGTCGTAGTAAACAATATATATTCTACTATATAGATAATTGAGGAAGATTGGAAACAATTTGTTTTGCATTCTAGGGGTGACACCAGTATGGTGGTATCTGTTACTACTGGAGTTCATGTAGGAGCATGGCTGAATTATAATACCGGAGCTATGATATCTCCTACAGAGTCGCCACCATATCATATTATATGGCCCTCTTATCCTATGTTTGGTTCCATGATACTTAGAACAGTGATTGGATTTTGCAGCGTTCTTGCAACAAGAGCTATTTGCAAATCTCTTAGTTACGGTATAATGTGCACTACATTAAACATTAATTCCAAGGATCTTATTAGGAGTAAAGATTATTCGAAAGACAAAAATAAAGTCTTTGTTGATCTAGTCTGTAAATATGTAACTTGTTTTATGATAGGTATAAATACAGTATATTTTTTGCCAAATGTATTTACTACGCTCGGAATCGAGAGACCAACGTTTTACACGGAGGTATGAAGCGAGATTACATTATATTTGTATTTTCTCGTTAGCAGAGTGGCATTTTAAAATTTTTTAATGTACACATTCCGCCGAATCCAACAACGTGCCATAAGATCTGATTATCATCGCCACTTGTAACAATTACGAACAAATCCAAATAATTTTATAGAATATTTTTATGATATATTTGTTGGATATTATACTACAATTATTTCTCAGGCCAAAAAACTTTTGTTCCATTTATACTTGGGCTTGGTAATATTCCAAGTTGTGTATACCTTCATAGACTTAACAATAATTATGCTTCTGACGCACAGGAAGTTTTATTTTTACAGAAAAATAGGTTGAAATAGAAAGTGTTATACTTTACGTAAAGATATAACTAATGTTATCGTAATTTGTAAATTTAATATCACATACGAGGATTTTTGTTGTAATAAAATAAATTTAATTCGTTTATATATTTTATTTATAAAAATTTAAGTATCCGTAGCATCTTGTACAGGCATATCTATTCGTAACACCTAAAAACATATAATTGTTTTAACATGAACATAAGTGATTAACTAAATCTTGTAATGATCTGATAACCTTACCCTAAGATCTTTATCTAGTAGACATTTAACACGAGCTACGTTTATAGTGTATGGAACTGAAAGATCATACTCGATACTAGTGTTATTAACACTAATTACAATACGATCTCGATCAACAAGTACTTCCACGCTTTTAGCAGTAATCTAAACGAAATCGTTAAAATTTGTATTTATACTCTTTGTTAACGCTAAATAAAACTCTAACCATCTTACCCCTTTTGGCATTCTAAACACTCCAATCATATGTTTCGCTGTGCCTTTCAAAGGCTGCTTTAATAATACATAATTTGGCTCGGAATCAATGCTATCATCCGTAGAAACATTTTCCAGCTTCTGCTTGCTTTTTTTTCCAGAGGATTTGATCTCTTCGATCAAAGGCTTTTGAGCTTGAAAATTAATACGTGGTTCACGATTTTCAATTCTATGCTGTTGTAAATTCCCCATTGCCTATCACAAGCACAAACCAAAGTTACTATTAATCTTAATCTGTCTTATTATCGTTAAAAACTAATAATACCTTCCGATTTTTAAGAATCACGTAATCTTCTACATTTAAATTCTTGTTAAACTTATTTGATACACCATCCATTATGACTGATAGTGTAAATAATAAAAAGTCTTTTTTACTTTTACATTTTTCAAAATATGTTACATTGATCACAATATCGTACGTCGAACAAAGAGATCCACCTATGCCGTTATAAATATTATATTATTAATTAGTTTTTTCTTCTTTGAAATTCATTTTTCAAAATTAGTTACCTTTATCGGATTCGAGTCTCTCTGTACCGATGCTCATAGGTATCACAAACTGCGGATTTTCTTCCGACAATATTTCAAAAAGCTGAGTATCCGATATATCTTTGGGCGATGGTATTTTATCGGATGTACAGATATTTAAAAAAACCTTTTCTCCATCTTCAGTCTTCGTTTTAATGCACATACCTGCAATATGAAAACAAAAGTGATATACTAGATACATGCGATTTATAATACATTGAAATATGAACATAATGTACCAGGTGTAGGTTGGATGATAAAGAAAGGTTTCGAATCAGATTGTTTCATCAAGTTGCCTTCTTTTGGCGCGTTTCCCTAAAAAGGAAATAAATATTTATACAGTTAGCACTAATTTTATTACGATATATGCATTATTATCTCCATCATGTATTTACTCACGGGTAATGTTAAGTTTTTCATTAATATTGTATCATCGATATCGAGAAATGTTTTACTATCCATGGTAATAATCAAATATTATATTCTTTCTGATTCTATAATAATGTAATATATATTATGTTTTGTTTATAGTAAAATAATGTAACATTCAGTGATGCCCGTTGAAACGAAAACAAAACTTGTGTTTTGCATATGAATAACACGACCCCCAACGACCCCTTCTGCTGCTTCTGTCTTCTGCTATAGTTGAATAACAAGTATTCTAAATTCTACGCATCGCTAATTTGACTATACCATGTAATCAGAAACGAATTGTAGATTTCATTCAAGAAATCTTATTGGCTAGATACTTTACGAAATTCGAAACGACTAATAAAAAAAGGAATAAATAGTGTATAATTATGTATCATGATATTTAGGTTATAATTCAGCTCTTCTGTTTTATACCCATAGCACTAAACTATAAACTACCTGGAATGAGCAGTACGTGTATAAGCAGCCGTACCGACAGAGAGGGCTATACGGGGTATTTATGTCTCTTATACACGTCGCGCGGCCATTTAATCGCGTGCAGTTAGTCATTTGTTATATTTGCAACAGTGTATTAGAAAAGGACAAAGATACCCCGTATAGCCCTCTCTGTCGGCACGGTTTTTCCTATCCCGATCCACTGAACTGCTCATTCCAGGTAGTTTATAGTTCAGTGGAGCACTCTCATTTACTCTCTGCAGGTAGTTTATAGTGCAGTGACCCATAGACTATGTTTATGTTTATATTATATGTATTATGTCTATGTTTATACCCGACTTATTTACAAAAATTTCAACTGGGTATTACGAGTAATATCCTATGTTTGTATATATTTTCTATAAAAATAAAGAACATGGAGTAAAATTATAAAATGTATTTTCAGATTTATATGTAACTTAACCTCTAATACAGAAATGATCCTAAATGCCTAAAATCAATATACATCTATAATATATGTAACGAAACTGATTTCTTAGATAAAGTGGAATTTATGGAATTGTTTACAAACAAGTTATTGGTGATTGATTGAAACGTCGTTTGGTAACAAATTACCATTTCAAATATTGACGCGCATTCCATTGTTTTCTTTAGTACATATGTATCTCTCTTTCCTCTTTTATCTAGTAGTATAGGCAACCGAAAGAAGGTTATAGGTAGACAGTGATAGATATTTACAGGGTGTCCCAAACTAAGTGCGGGAGCCGTTAAGTAAAGATTCCTGAGGTGATTTTAAACAACATTTCCCTTAGTGAAAATTTTCGTTGCGGCTTTGTTGACGAGTTATTATCGAAAAACACCGACCAATAGAATCACGAATACAGTGTATGAATTTCAGCGCGGGCTTCAGCTGTGAGTAGTATTGGCCAGCCATCGTCCGCGCCATCATTAATCTGCTGTACTCGCTTCCCGATTGGTCGGTGTTTTTCGAGCTTCCAAGGACATTTTTGCAAAGGAAAAAGTTGTTTAGAATCATCCTAGGAATCTCCGCACTTAGTTTGGGACACCCTGTATATATCGTTCGAAACAAGAGAACGCTGCACGTGGTGGTATCTGGAGGTATCTCAAATTCGTCGACATAAACATCAAAGGTGCTGACAAAGAGTGAAGGAGTTTCACTTGGTTTCACCACTTGTAACTATAACTTTGTGGCACACTTGTAGAAGGGTGTTTCGTGTATCGAGTCTGCATCTAAAAGTTCTTCATTGAAATTTAAAAAATTGAAAAGTTCTTTGTCGAAACGTGGAAAAATTAAGATCACCACGAGAACGTTGATATCATTAATCTACAAAAGTATATTACAATTCGAAACATTTCTATAATTTTTTGATGCAACAAGTCCAGTTTTTGTACGAACCCTGAATAAAGCTACAAGATATTCGAAAAAATGGCAAAGTGTATAAACGCAATGAATGGATTTACTCTGAGGTATATTAAATGAATGAGTTTAGTAATAAGATATGTATTTAATACAAACTCATTTTTTTAGCGATTTAACAAAAGAAGATGGACTTGTGTTTGAGATTGGCAACGACTATAATGATGAAGAAGAATTCTCTTATTCGCCAAACGTACAATTAAGTACTGAGGAAGCATTAAACCTTTTGAATATGGACGATTTTCAGGATGAAGGCGACGACAATAAGGATAACGAAGAAAATTCTGTTTCCATTTGTGGTTTAAATTTTGAAAAATTGAAGTCTAAAATGACGAATGTTATTGAAAATGGCAAAGTAAGTCGTATGCTTCTTTAACTAATATGTCTTTTACTTCTGGCATAATTCAATTTGTTTAATTTTTATGCCATACTTAGGTTATGAAGTTTGTAAAACAAACAGGTGTCGGAGCGATCGTGCCCTATGACGCACAAGTAACTGTAAAGTATTTGGCTCATGTTCAGGATCAAGACGAACCGTTCGACTCGAGTTTCACTCGAGGAGGGACGGATATTTTGCGTCTTAACCAAGGAGCTATATTGCCAGGTTTAGAGATTGCTATATCAAGTATGCAGAAACATGAAATATCTGTGTTCATTGTACATCCAGATTTGGCATACGGAGAACACGGTTGTCCTCCACGTATTCCTCCGAACCAACATGTTTTGTTCGTTGTACACCTAGTCGATTATTTGGACAATGGATCTATACGGATTTTTGATCATTTATCTGCGGAAGAGAAAAAAGTGCTTTCTAATGTTTTAAAAGGAGTACAAGCAAAATTTAATACAGCCAAGGATTCTTTTAGGAGACAGAAAATTAAGCAAGCGATACGAGAGTGAGTTTCTTGTATGTACCAGGTTTATATGCCATTAACATTCTGTATGTTTCAATGTATTATTGTTAGGTATTCGAAAGCAATTCAATGGTTGGAAGAGGCAGAGCTAAACAATCAAGAAGAGGAGAACGAAGTAAATAAGTTACTTTCAAGAGGCTATAACAATCTTGCAGTTTGTTATAATATGGAAAATATACCGCGTCGTGCTTGCATCGCGTGTAACAGAGTACCAATACCAACGGCTAAAACTTATTTCAAGTATGTCACTGCTAAATGCTTTTAGTTTTCTGTATACAAATACAGTTGACGTTAATGAAAAAACAAATTAACGTTATATGTTATTATAGTTACGGTCGAGCGTTAATAAGAATGGGAGAATATGAAAATGCAATGGAAAAACTACATATTGCACACAGAATGGAACCTAACAATGAAGAAACTATTAAAGAAATTCGGCTGGTAAGCATAAAATTATAAAACTTAAATAATCTTGAAATATTTAACAATTCATTCATTTACTTTAGGCAAATGAAAAACAAAGAAAGTATTTAGATACAGAGAAGCAGCTTTGGGGAAATTGTTTGAAAACTAAACTGAAAGAAAAGGAGGAATCCTCGTTAGAGAAAACAGTGCGAGAAATGTGTGAAAATTTCGCGAAAGACCCTCAACTTTTGAGGCATCCGCTTCCTGAGTCGTTGACGCCAGAAGAAGATAAATGTATACGCGAACACGCCGCTGCATTCGGTCTCACAGTCACCGTGCATGAGAGATACGGTACAGAAGTAACGTATCTTAACAAGCCTAATTACTAAAGTTACTATTACAGTAGAAAGTACTGCTGCGCGCGTGTCTCAAGTTGCTGTGCGGCACAACTTCAACCAATAATTTCGCTACCGCCGCAAATGCGTGTGAACCTTTTTTTCCGACCAAAAAGACCCGCATTCCTTCCAGAAATCTTGTGAGACGCGCACAGTATACAGTGTTCCAAAACTATGCCGCTTGCCGAAACATGTAAATTCTAGGTGTTAAAACAAATCGGAAAGTCCTTTATCATTTTATGATCCGAGGTTCCATTTCCGAAATATTAGCAGTTAAACAGGACACAATCAAAAAGCACAGGTCAATGACCTGAGTCGCGCGCTTCGTAGCTGTGTCTGTGCGTACGTGTAGCCGTCTGATCAGTTGATTGGTGTTCGGTTAATCGATAATAATCTCAGAAACGAAGCCTCGAATCGCAAAATGGGTAAAGGATTTTTCGATTTGTTTTATTACTTAAAATTAGCATGTTTCGGCAAGCTGCATAGTTTTGGGTCACCCTGTATATATCTGTGGTCTTAAGGCAGAACGCTGCATATAACATGTTTTCATTTTCAAGATACAGTAATCCTCGCGTCTCGGGACTGGAGGCGAGTGTGTATTGTTTAGTTCGCACTTCTTCGCAATTCTTTGTAGCATTCTGAACGTAGAAAGAGACAGCGCTCGAAAGAGAAAGAGGGACTGGAATAGTGGGGATAAACAGGGAGTCTGTAGCACATGGTTTCTGCGAAGATATATCGAGAAATTAGTGTATTCACGTTTAACTCTTTAAGTCCTAATGGGACATAAGAGTCCCATTCATTGTAACAAATCTTTATTAACTACCCAGATAGCCAAACGTGTCGAACAGAACTTTATAGACTCTGCCATTACAACATTTGTTGCGAGATTGGCAGCAAATTTGATACAGAATCTGTAATGTATAGGACTGTTGACAAATTGGCGACAGAAAATCTGTTGACAACTTGCTGCCAAATTGGCAGCAAAATTGAAACAAATACTGTTGCCAATTTTACAACAAGTTTTGTTTGCAAGATCTATTCACTTTTTGGTGCAAATTTGTATCCCGATCTGACAAATTTAGATTACCTTCGGACTTAAAGAGTTAAAGTTCTAGTCCCTAATATTGCACTATGGTTTTGAACTTTATTCTTAATTACTACTTAATTTCGAGATTTGAGTTAAAACAAACTCAATTTTTGTTTGTAAATGTGACTTGCGTCGTTTTTACTTACAGCCGCAGATATATGCATATATGTGATAAAAAATAAATCAGCATTGTATTACCTTTATATTTTTATCAGAAACAAGAAATGTTTTGCAAAGATTTTTTTCCTTTCTCCGTCTGAAATTTAAAAATATGTAATGTATTTTTACATCTTGCATTAGACGAAGAGATTTAAGACAGTCGAAGGAAAGTATAGAAAGTTTCAGTCGATTTAAAATACTTGCTTTTTTCTAAAGTGAAAAAAGAGTTAACGAATATATAGTAATAAATACAAGATGAAAAAAGTAGTGACTAGGAAGTATAAAATTCTTAGAAGGCGATTGCTAATGTACGGTATCCCTAAACATTTATAAAGCTTATATAAAATTATTTAAAGATTTGCGTAAATAGTAGGTCAATTTTGTGAAAAAAATTGTTCAATTTCGTCCCCAAACCGTATTCTATACTTTCGTCTTACGATATCCCAGTCGACGACATTTTCGACAGTCATCGAATCTTTCAAGGATAATTGGCTGTCCAAAGGACTTGGTCGAAATAATGGGAAATTAATACTTTCGCTTTGTCGAAGCGTAGTTCCATTATCCTATACGAAAAAAAGTAATTTTTTTTTACATTAGCAATTTCTCAATGGTTTAACGTTGTACGCACCTGTTTGTATGGATGCCCTGGAAATAAACGTATTATACTGGTTTTATTTTCCTGGAGCTTCGAAGAGTTGCATATTTTTCCAAAATACGTAGTCCAAGAAGTAACAAGATTCAAAGGAGAAGGTGCAGTTTGTGTTCTTGAAAAGTTAGCTATTTTAACGACAATACCTGTCCGTAACGAACACGTAAATTCGTTTTATACATTTCACTTACTTCTGCATTTTTCGAATAAGTTTACTGAGTCCGTACTTCCACTCGATGTCGCTCTGAGACTGAATGTTTTGATAGGTGTCGCTCATCATCGCGATCAACAAATTGATCAACACTATCACGCTAACCAACATGTACAGAGAAAAAGATACCTGCCGAAACATGACCAATGTGATTATTCATTGCAAAATGATTGAACATTAAAATCGTAGGAATCCGTGCCATCTATATCTATTGGTCTGACCTTAAACAAATAAATCGTCCATTTCGGTTGCATCTTTAGATTCAACGATACCGTAAAGTCGTCTGTGTCCTTCTGGCCAAAAATAGCGAAGAATAGATTTTCCGTGATATCGATGGGATTTACTTTCACTGAAAGAATGCAATCGAACATCCGTGAGTTTTCAAACGCACCCACGCAGAGGTACAAATATCGTCTCTGGATTATGCTCAATTCGATGTGATTATGATGGTTCGTACTAACGATTTAGGTCCATGCGAAACGTATACGTTAGATAAACTATTTCAGATATGATTTAGCTCTGTTTCGACTAAAATGGAGACGAGTGCAATGTATATGAGACGCGATAAATGCGATGAAAACGAAAGAGGAAGTAGAAACGAATGGGAAACGATGGTTGATGAATTTCGAACGTTTCGAAACGATTTATGATCTCGAGTTGAATGGAGAATGTTATGTCGGAATCGATAGAAAGCGGATCGTTTTGCGGACGGTCGATGCACCGAATTCGCGATACAGATCTCGCAAGTATCTCGCGATTGGTTTCGATTGTTTGCAAGCGTTGTGACAAGCATGCATTCATGCATTCTAAACAGTAGTTTGTTCCTTTGACACATTGTTTATTTACTATTTACAAGGTGTAGACAATACGAGTGATCGTGCACAGGGACTAACCGTCTTAATTACGAATCGTGAAATAATTTCTCTCTTTCTTTTTCGAATACTTCTGAAACGATAATCGCAGGGCCGAATTAACCATTAACCAAAATAAGCACGTGCTCAGGGTATCGGGAGAAAGGGGACACCACAAAAATACACAAAGAAAAAATCAAGACTTTTTAAACAAAATAAAAGTCCATAAACTATTAAACATGTCAATGTTGCATAATATCAGGTCTGTTTTCTGTTCCTACACTGACTAAACTGGTGCAGAGTGAATATCTCCTTCTATTTTGTGAAATAGAAAAAGATAAAGATAGATTCTGCACTAGTTCAGAAAGTGCAGACATAGAAAACTAACCTATCGATAGACAGGAGGGGCAAAGGGTTCGCGAATGATAGAATTATACATAAAGCAATCCGTTGAATGCAGACGTTTATTTTTTTGTTAAGAAATGTTACACGGGAGGGGATCGTACATGTTGAAAAACAATGGCTGTCTGTTTATCTAGGGCAGAAGTCGTAAGTAGAAATCGATTCAAGGATCGGAGGTAGGCGTAGCCTGATTTTCGGCGGGAGCAGCGAGCAAAGAGTTTTGCAGAGCCGTCGGCAGAGGGTCATGTCCCGCAGATTCTTTCGATTCTTCGCTATGTTTTTCGACCTTTTCGCCATAAAGATCTCGGTACTTTCGTCTGACCGCTTCCCAATCGACGACGTTGTCGATTCTCACGACGTTATTGAACGACAGCTGGCTGCCGAGCGGGCTCAAATGAACCACCGACAGAGCGACGCTGTCCTTGTGCGCTACCTGACCTTTTTTCACCTTGGACAACCATTTCGCGCCCATTCTGGATCGCGGCGAAAGCGCATCGGTTCTTTGCAATCCCATCAAACGGACCAAGGATGGCCGTTGCTTATTCGCGGCGCGTTTCTTGCAAAGTTTGTACAAATACGCCAACCAAGTGGTAAGTAGATTCAGCGGGGACGGTGCTGTGCTTGTCCTACGCATCGACAAACGTATCCTATCAATTAGAATTCTCGCGACGAAAGGGTTTAGTTACGCGTTGGTCACTGACGCGACGCACAGTCAAGTGTTTGCCTACTAAACGCGGAAAAAAACTATTTCCTTATTCAAATCATATATTTACGTCGCACTTTTTTTTATTTTCAATACAATTTCTTTTTTTACCTGCATTTATATAAAAAAATTTGATTTATAATATACCGTAAATTTTACAGCTGCAAAATTAATATCATTATAATATGCAATTATTGAATACAAATGTTTCAAAAGTATTTTAATTTCTTTTAGTTACTTTAAACAAAGATTAATTTTTGTTAACCTTCTCTCAACAACTCAACTCCATTATAAGAATTTCAAATTGCAAATTTCTGTTTTTTTTTTAAATTTAAAATTTGTATTATTTTTTCGTTAAATAGATTTCTAGTATATAGAGCAATGCTGAATATCCTTTATGACTATCGGTCACTTTTATCGTTATGACCATAAAATAAGTTATATGTAGATAAAAGAAGGCCATGCATAAGTTGGCATGACTACATGTTAAATACTAAAAGGTATAATTTTCTAAGAATAAGTTCATAAATTAAAATGAAATGAAAGAAAAAAATATAAATTTTTAAATTTTTTAAGTAACTTTGTATTACAAGTTGAGAGAAATATTTGTTGAAAGCAACAAAAAATTACGATAACTTTTAAATATTCGTATTATATAATTTTATTCTATAATTATATTAATTTTGCAGTTATAATATTTAGACACATGTTCCCACTATTTTTTTTATACAAATCTAATTACAGAAAAATTTTGTACTAATTATTGTATTAGTTATTCTGTATACACAGGACCACAAATATGTGTCCTAATAGTAAAAAATAAAAAATATATAAATATATGATTTGAATCGGAAAATGTTTTTTACCGCGTATGGAAGTCAAATTCGTCACTTGCATAGGTATCAATAATAAGAAAAATCACTATAGCTACCTCAGTAGCAGTTAGTAGTAGTCACGGTGTATTATAGAGGTGTTCCGACAAAGCACCTCTGTCTAGTTGATTTTTTATGATCAATAGATGGAAGATCTTCTGGTCGCCGTTAGGGACGTCATGATCAGAACTCCGCGTATGGTATACATGTGTGCAAACGAAGTGCGTCACATAGGATCTAAAAGAGCTTTACTCGCGCTCGGTCTCCTCACCACTTGAGCTCGCTGAACTAATAGGAGCGCTTCACACGGATGTTTCTACTCAGACGCACTCTAGCGGTCGCTAGAAGGTCTTCCATCTAATAATCACACATTTCTGAGAGAACTTGCAACACCTACATGCACCTGCATAATACACCGTGGTAGCAGTTAACTTTTTTTTTTTTATCTAAAAGGTAAGATTCTCCTCTTTTTAATGATAGCAGTAGGAATGCTGAAGTCTACTGAACAAATTTAGAAATTAATTTATAGTTTAAAAAATATCAATAATATCAACATGAAATTTTTGAGATACACATACTTATTAGTATACCTAGACCGTTCGATCACTACCGCAACGCAAACCACCGAGAATCAACTCGTATGCATTGTCATAGGCACAATGCGATGAATTTCCTCAAATGCTTTATCGAGTAAAAAATCTGCGAGTGATTGATACTACTGCATGCGAGTCGGTTATTATTATTATGTAGTCAAATTGCAATCGCGTTGCGGCAATGGACGAACGGCCTTAATCCTACTAGGTATTAGTCACATTAAGAACATAACAAAGTTGTAAATAACTTCAGTTTTAACTCATTTTGAGGTTGTCTTCTTTAAAGTCATGTAGTCGCATTAATAATTGAGGCACTGGATGGAAAAAGAGCACATAGGCTAAAACGCCAGGTTAGGAAAATTGTTTTCAAAGTTTTCATTGCAGTATTACCTAATGAAGAGTAATGTAATTGAATTCAGGAATGATATTTGAATATAATTACAGTAGTTTTTATTAAATAATACCGTAACGAAAACTTTGAAATTGATTCTCTGAAAATTAGTATTTCTGCCTACATGCTCTTTTTCTATCCAATGCTTCAATTAACAACCATGAAAACGGAGCATACTACACGATGAAGTAAATATTCAGTTAACTATCTGTATAAAATTTTTTCGATTTTGAGGATGGTTATAAAAAATATTTTTTCACCGCTTTCGACGGGCAAATGACTCCACTGTGCGACGCGGCGTTACCACCGAAGAGTACGCGACACCGATGACGAGGCGTAAATGTACAAAAGTAAGCGGCACGACTCGAACGAACAATTTAGCGAAACATTTCTTGCTTTACTATGCCTTACTATCTTACCTGTGCATGTTTCTAACGAGCTTACTCAATCCGTACTTCCATTCGATGTCAGACTGAGCCTGTATCCGCTGGTACGTGTCGCTCATCATGGCGATTAGTAGGTTAATCAGTACGACCACCGAGACCAGCATATAAATGCCGAAGGTGAGCTTGAAGAGAACTCTGGTCCAGTCGGGTTGCATTATTTCGACCTTGAATTGTTCGTGGGTAGTCTGGCCGAAGATGGCGAAGAACAATAACTCAACGGCCAGTACGGGACTCATCCTGACTGGAAATATGTGGGAACGATATGTCTTGTGAAAAAATCTGTCGCACACCACCACTCTTTTGCTACGCAGTTTGTCCGTATTTGTTCGTATATGCGTATAGAGTACGTCAGAGCCATGGCACAACCATAACCGAATAAAAGAACTCGTGAGAATAGGTTTCAAAGTCTCGGTAAACGCAACTTTGTAAACTACATTTCGCGTTCATTTTTACAAACACAGAAGTTGGACAGCTGATCTAATAATCTAAAGACAAATAGAAAACTTAAAATCTAAGCAAAAGAAAAGGAAAAGAAAGACTACAAAGCGACTTGTTAGTTAGAAAAAAAGGTAAAATTTTTTGTTTCGATACGTTTGCTAGGACTTTTAGTTTCCTTTTCGATGAGTTCTATTGGCCAGTTACGTTGATATCAGAGTTGGGCAAAAATTTAATCAAGGATTGATGATTAAATTTTTACTTTAACCGTTGATCGCAATTAACAATTAAATTTGTACTTTAGTCATTAATTGCGATTAACAATTAAATTCCTCCTTTAAGTTTGATTAAGGATTAAATTTCTATTGGAGTTATTTATACATTTCAATTTTAGTAGTCCAATTCAATAATTGATTAACTGATTAAATTAGTATTTTATGAGTTTGGTCTAATCTGGTCTCAGTACTGTAATTAAACTGTCCGCCAAATTGAAGCAAATAATTTGATAAACTGTAGTAAAAACAATTTGAAACGGAATATCTAATTTAATTAAAATTTTAATCATATTCAGTTTGAAAATCAAAGATTGAAAACTGACAATTAATTTCATTCATCGATTAAATAAATTGTCGATTTTTCAAAGATTAATTTTGTTTAATCAACGATTGACAATTATCTTCATCAATTGATTAAACCAATCGCCGATTCTTCAACAATTAATTTTTTTAATCAATCAATCAAACTAAGAATTTCAGTCGACTAATGCCCAACTCTGGTTGATATCCATAGTTTTGATATACGCTATTCTTACACTGTGTTTGTACGATGCGTGTAAGTACTTGCTGTGTCGTGGTTGGCCTCGTTTTCTCGAGGTTCCGTGTCGCTACTGGCTAATCGCTAAAACACGAAGAAACGCGTTGTTCCATAATTTACAAATAATAATGTTAAGGAACGATTTCTCTGTTGAAAAATCATGAAGGTACGAAAGCGCAGTCCAAGGGCGGGATAGCCATGCTGGGTCAACGTCGAGTCGAACGCACGATACGACGGTCGCGTCACGCTAACCGCTAAACGGTTGTAGCGGTATTCGCGGCGCTACTTACGTCAGTTCCGCAACGATAGCGCGCGTTGGACGCGTTGAAGGCGTCGAACGTAGGGGGAGGGCCGCGAGTCGAATTACGGAGACGTTATCTAGGTGATTTTTAGGATGCGGTAGTAGCGTTCGATGCACGCGAAGCGCGAGAAGAGCGTCCGTGATCCGGCGCCGCGCTTTGTAAATTACGACGGTGTTCGCGAGGATGGATCGAACTCTCGTTGCTCCGAGGCGAGGAACCGCGCGAGTTCCTCTAGATAGGCGGCGTCGAAGAGGACGCGGGCACGGTCGCAGCGTTGGCAGCGGTTGGTCCGTTTTCGTCCTCGTTCTCCTCGTCGTCCCCTTTATCGTCTTTGTCCGCTTCCTTTTCGGGTTCGTTTCCGGTCAGAGCCAAATATTTCTTTCTAATAGAGTCCCAGTCGACCACGCTCTCGATCCTCGTCGCGCTATTGAAGGACAATTGACTACCGAGTGGACTCAGGTGCACGACGGACAGGGCGACGCTGTCTTTGGGTCTGACTTGACCCTTTTTCACTTTGGCCAGCCACTTGGCGCCCATCTTGGATCGCGGCGAGAGACGGCCGGTCCGCTGCAGCCCCATCATGTGAACCAACGAGGGTCGTTTACGTTTCGCGGCGCGTTGCTTGCACACTTTGATGAAGTACACGATCCAGGTAGTGAGCAAGTTTAGAGGCGACGGAGCGGTGGTCGTTCTGCAACACGGAATCGTGTGTCCAGCCTATCCCGGAGATTTCGTTCTATGGGGAGCTACGCGGGGTTTAGGAGGAGCGGGGAACGATTGGATATTCGAATTCCGAGCGCGTCGTGGATCCAATATAGGTCGCGCGAAGCGTTTTGCCGGCTTACCTGTGCATATTTCGGATCAATTTACTGAGTCCGTATTTCCACTCAATGTCCGATTGTGCCTGTATCCGCTGGTAGGTGTCGCTCATCATGGCGATCAGCAGATTAATTAATACGACTACCGAGACCAGCATGTATACGCCAAAGGCCAGCTTGAAGAGGACCGAGGTCCACTGCGGCTGATTGGTCTCGACCTTCAGCTCGCCGTGGGTCGTTTGGCCAAAGACGGCGAAGAACAGGTACTCGAACGCGAGTACTGGATTCATCTTTACTGGAATTCGAGTCACACAGATACGTTTCTTCATTTGTTGCTTGTTTGCTTACTTTTTTTTTTTTTTTTTTTTTTTTTTTTTTGTTGCTTTTCTCTCTGCGAGTGACTGTTGCTTGTTGCTGGTTCGTGCCGTTAGACAGGCTGGCTACTGTGGGCTCGCTATGTATGGATGCGGGTGTGTATCATACGTATGTTAGAAGTTACGAACGACGAACAAACAAACGATCGAACGTACGACCGATGAACGCATTGAACGAATACATGCTCATGCTAATACAGACACCATGGCCATGCTTGCGAATAACGTTGGATGCATGCCGAATGTTCCACGAGAGCTTCGATCCACGTTGCGTGGTACGTTTCGAGGCGTCGTCTAGGTTTCAATGTGGCACTCGCCATGCTTTTTTTCTTTCTATTCTCTCCGTTTCCGGTTCTTTTCTCTTTCGCTCCGTTCCGTTCCGTTCCGTTACGTTTCGTTTCGTACGAACCCGCGGATGAGAAATACCGCGAAATGCGATCGACGATCTACAAAGCTGAGGATGCGTGTGTGTTCTCGATGCTCTTCTCTAACTCGATTCACGTCTTTTCCAATTCATAAGATTCGCAATAATCGATTCGTTTGCTTTGGACGATGAGATGCAACATGCAGACGACGATACGTTTTTCTTTTCGCTCTCACTCCCGCGTTCTCTAGCATTCTCCCCCTTTTCCTACTTCTCTTCCCCTCCGCCCATCTTCTCTCGCACGCTCGCATTCACTCTCTCTCTTTTGCTCGATCCCTTTCTCACTTGCTTTCTCTCCCGCTTTTTCCCCGCAATTTTAATTCCCTTTTGTTTTCTCTTGAGCATTCCCAGGCAGATCTCGCGAGGAACCGTGTGAACTTACGCGTACCCAAATGTAGAGCTACATATTTACCGTGCGCATGCAAGGACAAGATCGGACGTTTGATTGCTTCGCATCGTGGAGGCGGAATTCGTAAGGAGGAAGGAAGGACGGAGGATAGAGCGAAGGCGAAAAAGGATCGAGTGGAGGTGGCTGTGCGCGTGTCGAGCAGTACATCAAGATCGAACGACGATATCTGGACCATCGCGGTCCGATGTCCGTATCCGACTTGGCCGATCAGTGACACACAAAACACGCATTGCGCAAGACTCGAACAGCAGGAGGAAAAAACAACATTGCTCTTGATAAATAGATAAATGTTCATAGAGATGCAAAACGATGCACAACAGAGGCTGTGGAGAAACGCGCGCTCGATTGGCGCCTCCGTGAGATAAGAAAGAAGCCTGCGGTGGTCGCCGAAACCCAGTCGACGCGGCGCGGCGCGAACCCGATCTCCGGATCCAGCCGCGAACGCCGAGCCGCCGCGACTCGGACTCGCGCGCGCGCGCGAAAGAGGTTCGAAAATGAGGAGAGGAAAGCCGAAAAGGAGGATCGCGGGCGGCGAGTGCCGAGTCGCAGCGTGGGTTGCAGGCGCGGTGACAAACAAATACGTTTCTCGCGACGTTGCAAATATTTATCTGTTGATTGGAATCAGGCAGCAGTCCCAGCAGGCAACACACATCGGGCAAACGCACAATGCAGACGGTACGACACCAAGAAGAATCGTGTCCTGCATATTCCGTTGTGCACGTGTCATTGCCATTCAACTCGCGCGTTCCGTTCGGCTGCGGTTGTCGGTTAAGACGTTCTCAAATCGGTTGAAGAAACTTACTATCTCGGGAGCTATCGTCACAACACTCATTCTTTTTCTTGTAGCGGCCGTAGCGACGAGGAGGCGCCGTCGACGGCGTCTCCATCATCCATTCCGTAACATTGGCCAACAAATCTATCATTGCAATGTATCGGATTATGCGTTTGTTTCAAGGTGACGAGATTTCTTTTTTTCTAACGTTTAATCGGGGGGGAAAACGATGGAACTTGGTCCATCCTCAAGGACAATTCGATCAGGCCTACTCTCAACGACACCGATTATCAAATTCCCGATCTTATCGTGACGATTTAGTCATCGAACAATCGTGTCGCTACGTTCGAAATTCGTCCGAGCGGAGTAACGGTCGCGAAGGAATAGGGAAAGTTTCATCGACAAACGGATCGTCGACGTTATCTAATATGAGGATGCGGGCTTTTCGAACGAGGAGAAGCGTCGAGTACGCGTGTTCTTCGGAAATCGAACACGCGTACTTGCCGTGTCTCAACGACGTATTCGTGAACTCGCGTATCGCATGTTCGCGGTCCCATCGACCGCGCCGCTGTTCTATTTTGCCTTACCATCTGACACACACACACGCGCGCATTTTCTCCCGCTCTTTCTCTCACTCTCACTCTCTCTCTCTTTCTCTCTGTCTGTCTTTAGAGTAACTCTGCGACTGTATCCGATTAGGAATAAGATTCGGATAAAACTCAGGAGTCTATAATCTCACTCCTCTGCTCTCGCAATGCCTAGAGCAAATTACGTGTGACGAACTTACCGTCGTAAAAGGCGCCCTTCTTCTTTCGGTCCTCGATACGCGCGTCTTGAATCGATTGGTTCTTGAAGGCTTGGTTCAGCGCCACGAAGTGCATCGAAAAACCGAACACGAAGATGGCTAACACCGCGAGAAATCTTGCGAGGTCCTTCATCAGGTTGCCGATGATGATCGCCCATGGTCCGAAGAGGTGATGGAACGAGAGGAAGTCGAGAATTTGTACGCAGGCGAGCAGAAAGCTCAGGGCGAACAGCTGATTCCTGAGGTAGAGAAGGGTCGGCCAGTATGGTCGGTGAACGATCACGAAACCCATCAAATGGAACGCCACGCCAAAGATACCGAAGAGCAGGACCGCCAATTTGATCCAACCGAGACCGCTCTTGTCGCTAGGATTGGTCAGCTCGAAGAGCAACAATCCCGACAGCATTACGAGCAGACACCATTCGTACCAGTAGGGCAACAAACTCGCCCTCACCACCGGATATATAGGGATTATGCCGACCAGCAACAGGAAGACCATCAGATAGATGTGGGAGGTGAGGTACGACATGAACTTGATGATGGGAACGTTGTTGTACTTGTGGCCGAGGGGAAGAGCGAAGACTACCCAGACGGGCGGGCAGATGAGGAACGCGATGAACAAAAGGATCGTCCTGAACGCGTTCCAATTCAAACTACCTTGCCACAGTTCCTGAAGATACCGCTGCACCACAGTGTGCGCGATCACTTCCTTTTGCTCGTTTTCGATCAGAACGTCCAAGAACTCCACGTTCCTACGATCCATCGAAGTGAGAATGCGACCCGCCGAATCGGCGCCCGCAGCGAGAGCCAACAGCTCCGTCGCCATCGCCTCGCACTGCTTGCCAGCTGCTATCAAATCCTTCGCCCTTTCCTTCTCTTTCTCCGACAGTTTCATGTAGATGTTGGAAAGTTTTGCCGCCGTGTCCACCGGTGCCGGTGAGACCAACACGAATTCCTCGATCGGTTTGTTGTTGTTGCTCTTGCTGCACACCATCATGTTGTAGACGAACTGAAAGAGGAATAGCGTTCGGTTCATCAAATTCGTCGCGAACAGAAGTTGACGCGACAGTTATAAGGAAGAGGATCGTTTACCCTTTTATCGTCCATGAGGGCGTAGGTGTCGTGCTCCTTCTCCATGAGGTACTTGAGCACGTCGTTATGGCCCTCGGAGGCGGCGAACCAAATCGGCGCGCTCCCAAGATTGGTTTCGCTCTTTGGCGAGGCTCCGCTCTCAACCAACAGTTTAACGACATCGAGATAACCGGCGCGAGCGGCGCAATGCAACGGCGTCCAACCGTTTTTGTCGGTCGCGTTTATTTCTGCTCCTTGACCGAGCAAGACTTCGACCATCTGGTAATGGCCGTGCGTCGCTGCGATGTGTAGACCGGTTTTGCCGTACCGATCCGAACTGTGCAACAATTCCGCCGATCTACTCAGAAGCAGTCCCACCACCGTGATATGACCGCCGAAACAGGCTAAATGAAGCGGATTGAAGCCGTTCTCCGTCGTCGCTGCCTCGACCTTTCGATGAGCGTATGGAATTAGCTCTATCCTCGGGGGACGTTGCATAGATAATTAATAAAAATACCTGAACACCGGCGGAATTTAGCAACAGCCTCACAACGTTTTCGTTTCCGGAATAAGCAGCTAAATGCAACGGCGTCATTCCAGACTCGGTGCCCAACTCTCCTACGAGAGATCCACCGGTCGGTGGATCAGATTTCACCGTTCCAGGCACGTGAGTGAGCAACTCTCGGACGGTATCTGTAGCACGATAAAAGAGGAATGACCGCAATATGACCGAAAATAGAATACCTCGCCATCGTAGAGAGCTTACCAGCTTGGCCAAAGTAAGCAGCGACGTGCAGAGCAGTGACGCCAAGTTTTTTGCTGGATATACGCAGAGATTGGTAAGCTCTCATGACTTCGAGTACCTGGCCGTGGCCGTGTTGCGCGGCCAAGTGCACCGCCGTGAATCCCGCTCGATTTTCGTCGGCGCAAGAAGCACCCGCTTTGACCAACGCCTTCACCACTTCCGCGTGCCCTCCCTCGGCCGCCAGCTGCAGAGGCGTCGCTTCGGTTAGCTTGTTTCTCGCGGAGATGACACCTTGTCGATCGAATTTCATCAGCTCCTCGATCACGCGCACGCTACCCTGCATCGCAGCTATGTGAGCGCAAGTGTTGCCGTCCTTGGTGCATGCCATCACCAGACTGGGGTGCCTCTGCAAGAACAGCTGAGCGACCTCCGCGTAGTTGTTCATCGCGGCGGCGTGAATCGGTTTCTGGCCTTGGTCGTCGGTCGCGTCTATGCTCGCCCCGAGTTCGAGCAGCAGTTTGCACACCTCCAACTGACCAGCGCCGGCCGCCAGGTGAAGGGGCGTCTGTTTTCTCAGCGTGAGCACGTCTATCGCGGCGCCGTGATCTTGCACGAGGAACTTGACGAGATGCGAGTAGCCGTTCATCGCCGCTAAATGCAACGCCGTTCTGCCTACTCTCGACTTGGAATTTATGAACGCTTTGTTCGCCAGTAGCGCGTCGCAAACCTGGAGGTAACCGTGCTCCGCGGCCAGATGAAGAGCGGATCGTCCCTCGAGATCGAACACGTCGACCCTCGCGTGATTCGCTAGCAGCGTTGTCACCAATTCCATGTGGCCGCGATGAGCCGCGATCAGCAAAGGCGTCCAGCCCACCGCGCTCTGACGGTTCAACGCTTTCTGCACCTCCGTCGCCGACATGCGACTTATCATTTCGGACAAAACCTGGTTGTTCCCTGCCAACGCGCAATAGTGGAACGCCGATTCTTGAGCCTGCTTCGTCTGCAGCGACACGTCCGCCCCTCCTTCGAGCAAAGCTCGAACGACCGCTCGATCGTCGCCGAGCACCTTCACTTCCGACGGTTCTATTTGAGCGGCGTAATGCAGAGCGCTCGCTCCCTCGTTCGTCACACTGTTGACGTAGGCGGTCGCCATTTCCGGGCCTTTTCTCTCTTTCACGAACTGGATCAAGTGTCTAACCACGTCGGCCTTGCATCCTCTGCAGGCCAAGTGCAACGGCGTCTCTCCGTTCTGTCCAAAAAAGACACTGCAGAAAGTTACAAAGCATACTGCTAGGAAACGCAACGACGGAATAAGTCCTACCTTCGACTTGTACATAGGATCTCCGCCATCTTCGAGCAGCAGTAGCAACGTCGCCAAATTCCCATGGCTCGCTGCTACGTGCACAGGTGTTTGACCGTCGTCGGTAGTCAAATTCGGGCCTGCCCCAGACTTCAACAGCATCAACGCGCATCTGTCGCCGTCCGGGACTCTGGCAGCTATGTGGAGCGGCGTTTCCCGAAGCTTGCCACCCCGTACGTGGACTTCTGCTCCGTACCCCAACAACGTTTCCACCACCGCGGGCTTCGCGTTCTCCACGGCTATGTGGAGAGCCGTGTAATTGTCGTTCGTCGTAGCATCCACCTGTACGGATCGATCGCAGAGCAATTACCGATTTCTCTTAAACTGTTTCTTCGGAATTTTCCAATTTTCGTACCTTCTCCCCGCGCTGTAGCAGAGTACTTATAATTCCAACGTGACCGTACTTGGCCGCCGTGTGAATCGATCTGGCGCCCCTCTTGTTCGGCATATGCAAATAAACGCCCTTCTTGAACAGCATTGTCGCGCACTCCGAGTGACCGTTCAACGACGCGATGTGCATCAGCGTCGAGCCGTCTTTCGTTCTCTCGAATATGCTAGCTTTGAACTTGTCCGCCAGCAGTTCGATTATGGAAGCATGGCCGTTCTCCGCTGCTAAATGCATGGGAGTTCGATCTTGGTGATCGGTGATCGACGCCGACGCTCTCACTCCGTAAAAGTATTTCACCAGAGTCTCGTCACCCTCCGCGCTCGCGATGTGAAGCGCCGTTTGTCCGTCGCCCTGAAAGCAGACCGGAAATATCGTTGTCGCGATCGATTGCGAATTCCCAGAAACTAGAAACATTCGGCTCGAAATGTCAACATTCCCATTTCGTCACTCCAATCGTTTTCGTGTCTCGTTCTCGTATATGCCTCACCACTATTACAACTCCCTTCTTTATGAGATCCGCATACTCCCTACTCCCTACCTTCCGATCCTTTAAACATGCCTGTATAAACTTCCTTGTATACTTCATCTAATTTCTCTTTCCTGTCATTCTTGCTCCTTTTAGACCAGATCTGCGTTTATTAATTTACTTCATAGTTTATCTTACACACTCACGCATGTGCTTTATATTTCTATTCAATCTATCCTATACAAATTCTTCCCTGTTCTAGATTATTATTTAGTTTTAAGTTTATTCTATGGGGTTAGATTACAAAGAAGTTTATGATTGAACTCTCTCTCTCTCTCTCTTCTATTCTTTTACTTCACTTTTGTATTTGTTTACATTTGTGCAATAAAGCCAGTAATAATAATGAATCTGTAAGTTTCTCATACATTTTGCATGTCCACCGTCGCTCCGTAATCCACCAATATTCGCACCATGTCGATGTCCCGTCTCCTGGCAGCCAGGTGCAAAGCGGAATCTCCGGTCGGGGTTGTGGCGCGAAGTTGGTCCGGTGCCTGTTGAGCCAGCAGCTCGCGGCACATGGACTGGTTTCCGGCCTCGACCGCCAGCAGCAAAGGTATCTTCCCTTTCTGCGAAACGATAGAATCCGCGAACCTCGTAATTCATCGCGAGACAATCTCGCAGTGGAAGCGGTTTGCCTTCGCGAAGGCAAAAACCGAATCTGCCATACGATTTCCATAAATAGCGACGCTCGTACTACGAGCGTAGACGTAAATATCGACGTTGGCGCGCGTTCCGTCCGCGAGTATCGCGAACTTTCGGTCGTTTACGAAACAAAGACCGCGAACATTGAGGACCGATGGGCGTGCGTGCTAGAAAGAAACAGGGATTGAAAACGGGTGGGAGAGAGGCGGAAGAAGAAGACGAAGAAGAACCGAACTAGCAGAGAATTATGACGGCTGTTTGGTACCAGGCACCGATATTCCCGGCGCACCATTCGCGTCACGCGAGAATCGTGGACGAAAATCGGGAGCATCGAGCGATAGGAATTTCAAGGAAAAAATAACGTTACCCTCGATCGAACCTACTTCAAATTCGTAAAAAGATCGTGGACGAAATTCGCTGCAAACACTTACCCCGTCGACTTTCAATCTGATGTCTCGGCCAGCGGCGGCCAGTAACGCTCGCAGGATCGAAGTAGCGGTGCCCGTTTGCCTCGATGCAACCAGGTGCACGGCAGTTTGTTGCCGAGGCTGCAACAGATTAAAAACAGAGAGGAGAGTAATATCGTAATATTAAAATCGTACGACATCAATTCACCCTTGGAATGCGAGTTGTTCGGGATTAGGATCCAAGTATTGGTAGTAACACCAAGTAACACTATAAGTATTACGAAAAAATGTCAAAAATGGAACAACTTATTGGCGCGGTGTAAGTAAATCAGGGCCGGCGTGACCTTTTGCGGGGCCGCGTTCACAAATTTCCATATTATATATTATATATTTTACATATTACATATGTTACATATTATATATTTTTTATAAGATGAATATTAAATAATAATACAATCCAATAATAATATTAAATAATTTTTCTCACTTTTTTCGACGCCAAATCTTTGATAACATCCTCAAAATCGATTGAATTTGCTACTTCACTTTCTATTGACAGAATAGCCAGAGATGAAAATCTCTTTTGGCTTATCAATGATCGCAGATAATTTTTTATTAGTTTCAACCGCGAGAAACTACGTTCTGCTGAAGCCACGGTTACTGGCGTCGTTAACATAATTTGTAATGCACTGAACTTTGATGATTTTTGTCTCCTTTAAACTGAATCATCACTACTAAAAAAATGTCTTGCGTCTGTTAATGGTATCATCATTCTGTAAAAAGTTAATCAAACTCGGTGTTTTTTAATTGGGTAATTTTCATAGACCGCGAGGCATCTCAAAACGCGGGGCCGGGTTCCGGCGAACGCGCTGAACCTGCCTTGCGCCGGCCCTGAAGTAAATGACTGATAATTGATGATAATTCGGACAATAAAAATTGATTTTGTGTTTTTTATGTAAATAAAGATTGTCATTGTCATTGACATTGGAAATGGTTTTAGTTCAAACCAAAACCCTATTTTCCAAATGAAACTGTTGAACTGCTAGACCGCCGTTCGCGTCCTCGCGTCTTACGGATCCGCTTTCCAAGGGTTGAAAGAAAAGAAACGCTCGTACCCCTCCGGTCGCATACGGGTCAACTCCTCGCTTCGACAACAGCAGCTTGACGACGTCCTCCCTCGAATACATGGCCGCGATATGGAGAGCATTGTAATTATCCTGCGAAAGACGTAGGTTGATATCTTGAAAGCAGCAAATCGAGATTCCGGTGAATCGACTCTCATACAGCTTTGGTTATTTTCCCAACTGCTTATACTCGATCGAACAAGATAACACCGATTGGACATGGTAGGCAAAACTAATAGCGAATCCCTCGAGATTCATTAGGGTTACCGCGTGACTGGGTCTTCGCGTTATAAATCGAGTTTTGCCGCACCCACAGTGAAACGAGACGCTTTATTGCCAGACCGATTTGAAAATGACGTCGAACTCGCCGCGCGCGATTGGGTGGGGCCGGCAATTCCAACCCTCGTAATTAACCACGCAAACGTTTTTCTTCAAAGCGTTCTAGATTGCTACGAATTCAGGGAAACGCATTTGCGCGTTGCTTTCGGCTCGGCTCGCTCGTTCAAGGACTCGAATTAGTCCGGCGAAGACGTGGGCGTTGCCGCGTAAGCGCGGCGGCTGCGAAGAAACGGGGCCGATAGGATCTGGAAAAGTGGCTTAATCAGTCTCTAGAATCGAACTACTTTTTCGTCCTAGTGACTCGCCGGCCTAGTTGCTCGTTTACTTTCTCGCTTCTACGGCGAACCCCTTGACCTTGGCCCTTCTTCACGCGATCTTACCCTCCTTCTCTTCGGCCCGGCACGGATTACAAGGAGATCGTTAACTGTACACGTTCCGTGTGGTCAGCTCGGCCACGCAGCCACTCGAATATTACGTGTCGGTGCCACGTAACGCAAGCACGAACTTATTTTAAAAGCGAATGTCAAACAAGCCGACCGCGACTCGATTCCTCCTCGACACGTAATCGTCCGTTTCGTCTTTCATGGAATTTCTCGCGACCGTGAGTAATCGGCCGAGTTTCCTCGAATCCGTGCCTTCGGAAAGTCCGACGCCGGACGACGCGATGCGACGGTGGTTTCGGTAGGAGGAACAG
The DNA here is from genome assembly GCA_030770465.2 of Perdita meconis. Classification (NCBI taxonomy): domain Eukaryota; kingdom Metazoa; phylum Arthropoda; class Insecta; order Hymenoptera; family Andrenidae; genus Perdita; species Perdita meconis. The sequence continues at coordinate 9,132,390 of JASKOS020000007.1, forward strand.
GAAGCGCGCATTTTTCCACGCCGCGTTCTTAACGCGAAACGCTCCTTCTCTTTCTACCTTCACCCTCTTGCCGTATTACTCCCTACGATGCAAACTCTCGGATACTTGCATTGTTTCGAGCTCCTACGTCCGCTCCTAACTCGATCATCCGCTCGAGTAGCCCCGTGCGATTGTCCTTTACGGCATACATCAGCGGCGTCATTCCCGTCGTCTGGAAATTAGAATCGTTCATCAGAATCGACCAACTCGTCTTCTTCCGGCGAGTTCCCTAGGTTCGAACTGACCGGGTCCATGACGCTGGCGAGAGGAACGAGCGGGCCATCCTCTCCGACGTTTTGCGTCGCCTTCTCCAGAGATTTGAGCAGCTGGTCCACCGCCGCCCATTCTCCGCGCGCGGCGAGCCCGAGGAGCTTTTGCGCCGCTTCCCTGGTGCTGGCCCCTGCCGATCCCGGCTTGCTCCCAGGCTGCGTTCCTTCCGCGTTCGCTCCGGTACCGCTGCCGCCGCCGCCGCTCCCTCCCGTCGAAGCCGATCCTCCGCCCTCATCTTTTCCCGTCACAGGACTCTCTTCTTTGCTCGAAGGAGGATTCTTCTTATCGTCCTTCCCGGCCGGCGTTTTCTTGCTGTTGCTGCTCATGGTATCTCGCGCGTCGCACCCTCATCCTCGAGCCTCAACATCGTTCGCGTCGCGTCGCCACGTCACCTCTGAATATCTCGCGCAAAAGCTCGCGTAGCGAAAGGACGAGGCACGGTGGTTGCGCGTGCCAACCGCGCGTTTATTCTGCCGACTCCGAAGACGTTGCGAAGGCTCGCGAGGGTTGCCTTCCCTCGACCCTCTCGCTCGCGGCGAGATCGACCAATCACTGTCACGCCACTGCGCGATACCCCCAGGAACTCGGTTCCTCGGCCGAGCTGCACCGACGGCCGCTGCCCTCGCCTAGTCCAGGAACCTAAGAAAATGCGGTAGACCGGTGCCGAACCCGATGCTGCTACCATCAGGGTGGGGAGGCGAAGGTGGTACGGTGGTGGCATGGTCGACGTCGACACGCGACTTCCGCGGGGCTACCGAGCACGCCATCCGCCTATCTCGCCGCTACCTACCACCCTCCAAACCACCAACGCTTCCCCTTTTCTTCCCTCGCCTTGCGCTCGTCTGCCCCCGCTTGCGTTTCTTCTGCCCAGGAAGTTCAATTATCACTCTCGACCATACTGTAACAACGTTCAACGATTACGGGGATTTAGAATAAACGTAAATTTCTTTTAATTGATACAATCGTTGAGTTTCATCAAGTCCGAGAAACAATGGAAAATAACTAACAAGATTTTGTAGATAGGCGTGCTATTGCCTTCTATCTTATGCAACCGTTTCTTGGGTGGTGTGAAACTTTCGATAACGTTCTTTAATCCGTTAACAGCTGTTGCATAAACGCAACATTCAAATTTTATGTTCTTGTATTATGACAGAGGCAATTTTCTACTTTTCTAGTCTACTTGATTATCCGAATCACAATTATCCATATCTTTCATCCTCTAAGGGTTTAATTAATTAATGCACTCGGTACAAAAATGCAGTGGGAATCCGAGCAAAAGTTGAAGTATGATTTAATAACGTTCTACTAATTGTTAGCATTTTATTTTATAAACATCAAGTCGGTTAATAGTGGTTCTACTGTAGTTTATTTTCACGGGAAAGAATTTCCGTTAGTGTACAGTGTAGAGAATAAAAAAGGGTATAAAGCATACATAGAGGACTTAATATTTAAAGCTACGCAGGACAATGTAAGTAATTTTGTACATTTCCGTCCTAAAGGAATTGATAGAGCCACAGAACACGTCAAGGGTAGCTTTTTTACATGAACGGTTGATTGGGTCAAAGTGCGAGTGCTTCGAAGTATTCCTTATGAATGTTCCCAAATCTTTGCGAAGACGTAACACATTTTTGTGTCAATAACAAATTAATTGTTTTCCGTAACTCTTACAATTTTCAAAAATTCGATTTTTGGTTTTTATATATTCCAATAGCTTGTTCGTGTATTTTGAGTGTAATTTTACTCGAAAGTTTTAAAAAATAACGAAACGATGACCAAAAATGTGAGGCCGAATTATGTTCACCATCAAACGATGCATCGCGTACACGCCTTTACATTTTTGTTTATAACTTTTATACCCTGTATATTGTATAGTGTGAATGACTGCATAAGAAACCCATTGGAGAAACTTTTGAAGCCGGCAAGCTGACAGACAGTGTGAATTGACCTTTACTTGGACTTAATTATATTAATCTGCATTTTGTCGTTCTTATTATTATTTCGTGAAACAGTATGAGACAGATAAGACGTAGTTTGTTGAACAGACGCAAGTGGTTTCTAAAGAAAAAGAAGTACTTAGGAAATGTTTTAGCACGTTAGCATATCGAATGTCGCGTGTACGCAACAACTGCTGAAGGTGATACATATTTCGTTCTAAGGGTCCGACGTTCTTAATTCGGTAAACTTTAATTTCAATGTATTCTCATACTTTAACTGAAAATAAATGATACACATATTCTTAAAGTTTCTATTTTAATGTTTGGCCGATAATAAATTAAACGAGTCGAACAATCCAACTGTTCTTGCTATTGTTATTTGCTATTGTTAATGCATTACTTGTATTCTTTTACATAGTTGCACGTACATTGTACGTGCAGGCGTACATCATCCGTTATCTTTTCTAAACCTTTATCGCTTTCTTTCGATGCGCATATATTTATTTGCCCTCTTATCATGTTTTTCCCGTTGGTGTTTAATACGATACATAGTTGAGTCTCTTATCTTTTCCTTGTTTTTGTAAGTAGTGAATCCAGCAGACAAGATGAGATTGGTGACAAGTGACATTGATTCTTGCCCCTAGGGAAAAATGTGAGGAGGAAAAATGCTCATTTCCCATTGAAATACAGGGTGTAACAAAAATGTTGCAGTTCCTTGAAGGGGGTAATTCCTGAGGTGATTTTAAACAACTTTTTCCTTAGACAAAATTCTAAATGAGGCTTTATTAATGAGTTATTAACGAAAAACACCGACCAATAGAAGCACGAGTACAGTGGACGAATTTGAGCGCGGGTTCCAGCTGTGAGTAGTATTGGCCAGCCATCGTCTGCGTCATCAGTAATCCGCTGTATTCGCTCCCCGATTGGTCGGTGTTTTTCGTTAATAACTCGTTAACAAAGCCCCACCTAACATTTTCGCTAAGGAAAAAGTTGTTTAAAATCATCTCAGGAATTACCCCTTTCAAAGAACTGCAACATTTTTGTTACACCCTGTATACATACAGGGTGCGCCAAAAGTATGGAAACGGTCAAACATTTCGAAAACGGAACATTTTTGAGAAAAATGTTTTAGAGCAATGTTTTAGGGTTTTAAAAATTCTATTGAATGGCGATATCCGTTTGATCTTCAGAGAAACGGTCAAGGTCATATCAAGGTCAACATGATTTTTTTTAATAGAACATGCCATTTTTTAGCATGCAGTGTTAAAGCTGACGACGAGACTTTTTCAAAACACTAGCTGGTGACCTATTTCTGTTGAAAATTGCCAAGAATTGTCAAGAATCAGGCAGAAGATAATTCGAACATTTAACGAGTTAATGCACATTAATGCTAAATCTCAAATGCTCAATGCGTATCTATGCTAAAATTGCCCTTCGTAAGCCCATACGTGAGGACCATGATTGTGCGAAGTCCAATCAAGAAACTTCCTCCCGGTGCACCCTAAATAATACTAACAATAAGACTGACAGCATCGAAGCATTTAAAGCTCAGCACTTAGGCAATTATAAAGAGAAATCGGTCATCAGCTAGTGTTTTGAAAAGGTCTCATCGTCAGCTTTAACACTGCATGATCAAAAATGGAGTGTTCTATTTTTAAAAAATCATGTTGACCTTAATATGACCTTGACCGTTCCTCTGAAGGTCAAACAGATATGACCGTTCAATAGAATTTTTAAAACCTTAAAATATTGCTCTAAAACATTTTTCTCAAAAATATTCCGTTTTCGAAATATTTGACCGTTTCCATACTTTTGGCGCACCCTGTATAAAATACAATATACATATACAGTATATACTGTAGTGTATGTAGTATATGTGTATATATATTTTTTATGTATATATTAGTGGGAATCGGCACTTTTACTCATCCCATTTTCCCCTAGGGGCAAGAATCAATATCACTGATTGTACCTGTTTGCATACGGATTTGCACTAGTTTATGTAACATGTGTAAAGGGATTGCGAAATGTTTATAAAAAGTGTACGAATTGCTTGTAAACATTGTGTGGGAATATTGCTCGTGAACTGTTGCCTGTTGTATACGCAGCTCTACGCAGGTTACTTATAAACTGTTGACAGCTATCAGTCCGACCTCTTATTCAACGAAGAAAGGTTGACACGTCATGCGAATACCTAATGATTCTCACACATTCTTAAGCGAATTAGTTGCATAGTCGACTTAAACGCAGTATAACTTTCACAAAATATCATAATTTTTGTATACTGAATCATCTTCTTATCAGAAGCTAAGTGATTCGTAAAAAGTAATTACGTAAACGGTTATAGCTGATATATTAGACGAGTCAAGGTTCGTCAACGCCTGACTCGTGTTGATATTGGATGTTCGCCGCTACGCGCGCTACACAGTTGCGTTAGATCGGGGAAGACGAACGTAACGAGGGCATAATCGGCGAAGAAACGAATTCGCGATTCGCGTGTACATAGTAGGTTTTGTGCGGAGACGAGAAACGCAATTTTTCATCGTCGTTTAGTGTCGTGATTCCTGTTTCGTCGAAGGCGATTGCAATCGTTTCGAAACCATAAATCGGAGAGAATGTTTCGCTGTTGGATAAGCAGGAACGCGACCTTGTCGAGCGCAACTTCTCATATTCACTACGGACATGCCTCCGGCGCAGAAAAATGTTTGTGGGGTGAGTATTTAACTGTGATACACGCGGAACACCTTCCACCGGATAAAGACTTATGGCACACGGGTTTCGAACTGTCCAGGCCGGTGCTCGTCGTGGAAACGTCACGACGCGTCCGTCCGACAGAAACGATTTCAACACGGAAACGCGGAGAACGTGGCGCATATAGTGCGCGGTGGCGTCGTCCCGCTGACGGACGTAACCTTCGGTAAGCTAATAGGAATAGCGGCAGAGAGATGGCCAGAGAAAGAATGTTTGGTGTCCCTCCATCAAAACGTGCGATTAACGTTCTCGGAGATGCTTAGCCGCAGCGATCGTTTGGCAGCGGGATTATTTAAAGTGGGCCTGAAATCCGGCGATTGTCTGGCCGTTTGGGGTCTCAACGACGTCGAGTGGGCTATCAGTTTTCTAGCCGCCGCCAGGGGTGGATTCATTCTGGTCGCGATCAATCCTGCCTACCAAACGGACGAAATGATCTATTGCTTGCAAAAGGTCGGCGCGAGGGCCGTTATAGCGCCCGATGGCTTCAAGACGCAAAATTATCCACGCATGCTGATCGAAGCGCAACGAGTCTGCCCTACTTTGGAGCACATAATTATTTATTCGAAGGACCATGTGACGTAAGAAAGCGTCCGATCAACGCCGCGCGACGCGTGTCACGCTGCGTTGCCGCGTTTTTGGAATCGCGTCTCGCGACCGCGACCGGTGTATCTACGTTTTCGTTCAATTTCGTCCAAGTTAAGCGCGAGGAATGGACATTGCACTTAAATTGTTGAGTATCCGGCCCGGCGGTGGGTCGATAGGACGGATAGGCGGGACAGGACGGCGCGGTGCGGCGCGGTGCGACGACGAAGCGACGTAAATCCTTCGTCCTTAGGAAAGGGGGTCGGATCGGGGGCAAGGGGGTTCGAGTGCCCGCGAAGTAAATTCGTTGCGACCGGCCGTTTCTCGTGATAAGCCGGATCGGACCGAGGTCGAACGCGGGTACAGTTTTAATGTATTCTCGTTCTAGCTCCGCTCGTGATTCATGAATATCGCGTGCGAGCAAGTACGCGCCGATCGACGCACAAGTCTCTCTCGCATTCGACTTTGTTGGAAGCGGGTTAATCAGCGGATTCGGCCGTTTCGAGCGATCGTTTTCACGCGCTTTGTTCCGTTTCGAGTTGGTTTATTATTATTCGCATCGAATACTTTATAAAAAAAGTGATTATTCAAATTCCCCGAGTTATCGTGCTCCGGAATAGAAACCGATAAACAAATTTCAAGGTTTTCGTAACGACGTCTCCGCTTCGTAACGAAATATTTAGGGAACGCAACGTTTCGTATCGCGCGGCGCGTCGATGAAAACGCGATGCAGTGGAAACAAATTACTCCGAGTGCTTTGCAATCTCCTAAAAACCCGGCCTCGGGAGTCCTTCCTCTCGCGGCCCTCGGGCCACAATCAGGCCAACACCTGCAGGCCAACGGCGATTGATCGTTCGCGCTTGCCCGTCCGGCCAATCTATTTTCACCCGAGACTCGTAATTTTCAAACTTTCGCCCGATCATCGGGCTCGATTTGATTAATAATCCCTTCTACTCGCGAAAGGAATCACCGCGACGCGCAATTAGGTTAATGGCTCGGCCCGTATCGAACCCGTTTCGCTCTAGGATTCCGTGCCTCTTGCCCAACTTCGATCGACGATCGTCTAAAGGCTAACCTTTTTAAAACCATACAGCGGGACGCGTCGCTTCTGCGACGTCGAGACGCTCGCGTCTAGGCCGGAGGTCGAAGGAATCGCTGCCATGCAAGACGAAATAATCTGCCACGACGGCAGCAACATACAATTCACGTCGGGCTCTACGGGCAAACCGAAGGCTACGTTCTTAAATCATAATGCTCTCGTGAACAACATGATACAGGTAAGGAGTGTGTTCGATCGCCGAACGTTCGATCGAAATCTCGTTCTAACTTTCGTTTCGCGTTAGGCCGCCGAGAGATCGGAGTTTACCTCGGATCATCGAGTCTGCCTGAACGTTCCTTTCTTCCACGCCTTCGGAATCCTCAAAGGTCTAATGTCCATGTTGTATTCGGGATTCACTCTCGTTTTAGCGTCACGTTCCTTCAACCCTGTCGAATCCATTGAGGCGATGGTTCGCGAGAAATGCGACGTTTCGTACGGGACACCAACGATGTGGGTAAGAAAACCACTTTCCTCGATCGAATCAACGCCACAGTGGGCCAAACGGCCAATCTAGCTAGAACAAATTCAAAATTTTATCATCTCTGATTACTAGACTGCGGATCTTTATGCATTTTTGACAATTTTCATTAAGCAAAAACCTGTAAGAATGTGCATAAGTGACAAAACATATGAAATATTAAAAGTAGAATACATTTTATAATGTTTAGAAGACATGACGTATTTTTATTCAAGTATCATTTTCTTTTCTGTGTCTGTAAAAATTTGAATTTGCATAAACATCCGCAGTCTACTGATTACTCAATGATTCATTTTTTTAAGTACCTAAATCCTTACAGATTCCTAAATGAAATATCATTTACGATTAAAAACTATTTTAAAAGGGTAAAAAAAATACAGAAGTCTGCAATGATAATTGCATTTAAGAGTGTCTCCTAACGGTTCATGCTTCTGCTTCTAATTAACGGTGATATTGTCTGCGGATTATTTTGCCTTTCATGGATCTTGTACAGAAAAGTACATACTTTCATTCTTTATTAACAAAAATTGAAATTAAATATAATATTAATAACATTTAAGATAGGCGTGTCCAAACATAGCTAATTTTTACTTCCCGAATTTCAGTTTTTAGTGTAAAAGTCAATGGATCCGCTCGAATCCGCTAAAATTTTTGGTGCATTTTGTAACTCAGGCTTTGTTCTTTGAGTCTTGAAAAAATTAGCTGCGAATATTTGCGAATTATCATTTTATATAACTTTAAAGTTCGTGAATGATTTTTGGTTATACATAATTCAAATGATTGTAAAAGCTTAAAAAAATTGTGTTCTTAATTCAAATAATCAGGAATTTGAAGATTAAAGTCTTTTCTTTACGATGATGCCATACAAGTTGACATTAGAAGCTGATTTTGATGAGTATGATTTTTTATCAGCTAGATTCGACGCACTGTACGCTTAGCGGAAAGATTGTCAACGTTTAAAATGCAACAACGACAAGAAGTGCAGTAATGTTTGTGGACTTATTTTAAATGGTTAACTCTCTGCTTTCATATCCATAAGTCACATTTTATATTGTGTTAATTATTTATAACACAACTGATTGTAAAAATATTGAAAACTGGTTTTCGCGATCAAAAGAATCATGTATTTGAAGAGTGAAATCTCCCCTTTACAATGGTATCATCAAAATTAAAATCGGACCTTGTATTAGATAGCTGTGATTTTTTTCCAGCTAGATTGGCCGTTTGGCCCACTGTGACGACGAATCGAGTCCGTTTCGCTACGGTTCTTCGAGTAAGACGCAAACGTTTGCCACAGATCAATCTGCTGGACGCTCATCAGCGACTTCAATCTCCGGCAATAACGTTACGTTGCGGCGTCACCGGTGGTTCCCCTGCGTCGCCGGAACTCTTTAGGCGAATCAAACAGTGCTTTCGTTTCGAAAACATAAAGGTAAATGGGCACGCGTGCGTCAAGCTCGCTTCTTGTCGGAATGATATCGTTCAGATTTTCGTTCGAGGGTGTAATTTTTCAAATTTAAAATGCTTCCCAACCGACTAGACACCGGCAGAGGTCGTCGACACAAGTCGGCGCGAGTCGTAAGTACTTGATTCGGGGCGACATAACACGTCGCGTTCCCCGCGTTATCTATGCACATATCTCTTGCTCGGCAACTCCTCGTATGCATAAATACGATTCGCGAGGAGAAATATCGCTTCTTGGCCGCGATCAATAACGTTCCCTTTTGCGAGATCGAGACCCGCGGTCGCTTTCTGACGTGGCGCTGTTCCTTACGATCCGTCTGAACGACGCGTTACTGTAGATTCGATGGTTGGCAGACGGTCTACGGACTGACGGAGACGACGGGGATAATCTTCCAGTCGTTGCCCGGTGAGGCAGCGGCGTTGACGGAGAACACGGTCGGTCATATATCCGACCACGTCGAGGCGAAGGTAAGCGAAAAACCTTTGACCTCTTTCACACGACGATTCGTCTCTGAGCCACGTCAAATCGTATAAGATTTACCACACAGTCATCGATTCATTTCAAATGCAGACCACTTATTCTTACACTTAGGGCCGGTATAAGGGTATGCGACGCCCTTAGGCCAAGTTGGTTTCCAGTGCCCTATTTTTTTTTTTAATTTAAAATTTGTAAGCTTTATAAATTTGGTACTCGGTACTCGTCGATGGACACTTTTGAAGAGAAAAGAAAATTTTTGGTAGATTTGGATAAGTGATTTTCCGAAATTTCTTTATATTTCCTTTAATTTCCTTGAAATTTCTTGATTGTCCTGAAATTCCTTAGATCTCCCTCAAATTCTTATTGAAGTTACTTAAGTTTTCTTAATTGTCCTCAAATACTCTTAAAATTCAGAATATTGTTCATTTTTCTTAAATTTTCTTGAAATTCTATGAAAATTCTTAGTTTTCCTGAAATTGTTCTTAGAATTTTCCAGTTTTAGAATTTTTTGTGGATTTGGATGAGTGATTTTTGCCCATTTTATTACGTTTCCGTCACTTTTCTTGAAATTCCTGGAATTCTCTTGGTTTTCCTTGAAATTTTTCGAATTTTCTTAATGTTACTAAAATTTTCCTGAAATCCTTGAACCTTCCTTACATTCTTGTCGAAGTTCCTTAAATTTTCTTGACATTTCTAGCTTTTCTGAAATTGTTCTTAAAATTTTACAGTTTTAGAATTTTTTGTGGATTTGGATGAGTGATTTTTGCCCATTTTATTACGTTTCCGTCACTTTTCTTGAAATTCCTGGAATTCTCTTGGTTTTCCTTGAAATTTTTCGAATTCTCTTAATGTTTCTAAAATTTTCCTGAAATCCTTGAATCTTCTTTAAATTCTTGTAGAAGTTTCTTAAATTTTCTTAATTTTTCTTAAATTCTCTTAAAAGTCTTCAATTTCCTTTAATAACCGTGAAATTCCATGAGTTTTCGTTACATTTCCTTGAAATTCCTAGAATTTTCGCAGAATTTTCCTGAAATTTCTTGAATTTTCCTTAAAATTTCTTAAAATTCCTAGAACGTATATAATGGTTAAAAATCTTACATATCCTTATACATTCTTCTCAGATATTCTTAGTTTTCAATTATCTGAAGTTTCCTCTATAAAACACGATTTCAAAAAGATGTTGCGATTTCGATAATACCTACGTATCGCGAATATCGTCGTGTGAAGAAGGTCTTTCGGAGTTTGGTGCGATTAAATTCGTTCCGAGTTCTCTGAAAAATCGCCTTTGCTTCGTACGAAAAGGTTGTAAACGAAAACGGAGCGGTGGTACCGTTCGGTACACCCGGCGAACTTTGGATTCGCGGTTACTGCACGATGACGCGTTATTGGGGCGACGAGGAGAACACCAGAAAAACCCTCACCGAAGACGGTTGGCTGAAAACGGGCGACCAATTCGTTTTACGACAGGATGGTTACGGTCAGATAGTCGGTCGGCTCAAGGACATGTTGATCCGGGGCGGGGAGAACATTTTCCCAAAGGTACGGTCTACCGTGACTCGCCACAGTTTCGTTCCTCTTATCCCGCGTGAATCGCGTTTTTTCAGGAGATCGAGGACTTTCTGATGACGCATCCTCTGCTACTCGAAGCGCAAGTTATAGGCGCTTACGATCCGGTCTACGGGGAGGAGGTCTGCGCGTGCGTTCGTCTTCGGGACGGCGCGCGGCTTACGAAGCAAGAATTGAAGGATTACTGCCAGGGTAAAATCGCACATTTCAAAATACCTCGTTACGTGGAGTTCGTTGACGACTATCCGAAAACCACCAGCGGAAAGGTGCAAAAATTCAAATTGAAAGAAGAAATGGAGCGCAAACAAGCGATTCCATCTGCTCCGGCTGTCTGACGATAAGCTATCGTCGTATTCACCAAAGAATCTTCGATGCTTCCTTGTTCGGTGAATATACAAGATGTCTCGGTACGAGCGATGCAATCTGGACAAAGAAACGGTTTGAAAGTTTGTTAAGCAAGCATTTTTGTTATTTGCAGCTCTGAAAAATCGAATTGCTTGCAAACGAGACGATCTGTTTCCACGAACTTGTTATTTTTTTTTTTCCTGTAAACTAAAACCATTCACTCGGTCGTTACGCGTTCGTTGAGACACCTTGTGTAAACGAACGGGAACAACTATGTCTGTAAAATGATGTTGCCAACCTTTGGTCGGAGACGTTATCGCTTAGGAAAACTAAAGTGTTTCTCAACGCGATAAAGTGACTCGAAACGCGTTCGTTATGGCAGAGGACGCCACGCATCCATGGCTCGAGCGGCGAGTGCAGCCTTCGGCAAGGTAGAAAACTATTTTACAAAGACACACGACGCCACGGTCGTTACCAACAAAACTTTAGCTAGTTTTTTTATATACCGTTAATCAACGAACCTCGTTAGCGTTTTATACAGCTTGGAAAAAAGAATAAACAAGGTTAACGTAAGTTTCTGAAAGCGTTTTTTTTTTTTTGAGAAACCCACTTGCAAATTGTGCAACGAAGGTAACGCGATACTTTAGAGAGAGTTCTTCTTCGCGGACGGCACGTGTCCGTATCGTTTTAACTTGGTGCGAAGCCTCGTGCCCATCGCGCAACGCTCGTCGGTGACATCAACACCGGAATCAGGAAGTGAAAGATAATGATGCGTCGAGAGAGGAAGGAAGCCGATGGATGCAGAGAGACCGAACGGGCGAAAGGTAAATGCGGCCGAGAGAAAGAAGAGGTCGAAGAAGAAGAGAAAGAAGGGGAGGTGAAAGAAGCCAACGAAATCCGCGAATTCGAGTTGGGCACGCGTTTCAGGTGGCTCCTAATTGAGAATGGATGCCTGCAGGCAGCGAGGCCTCGCTCCTTCAAGGCTGCACGAGTTGGAAGAGGCGTGCATTACCCCGGCAGATGGTGGTCGTGATTGCAGCTGCTCCGCAAAGAACGAACACCTGCCGTTTTCTTCGCCGCGCCGCCCGTCGAGACGGACGAAATCACTGTCCAACCTCCTCCTCGCTTCCCATTACGATTTCTTTTTTGGCGCGGGGAGCGCGACTCCATTTCCACAGAAACAGATAGACAAGTGATTTTTGTCGTGTCCGACCGCGTCGAGATCCCTTTAAATATCCACACCGGAACCGCAAAAACTGAGCGAAGCGACTGGTGGTTGGAAGAACCGGAGTCTCAGGAACGAGAATTAATTCTGGCGACTCGCCAGGATCTACGAGCGCAGGACACGAAACGGCAAAAGGAGCGTGACGCGGGGGTTGCACGGACCGAGGAGTCGGAGTAAATTCGAGCGTGGCATGTTCGCGCGGAAAATTGTCCGCGCGGCGCTCCCGACAACTGGAATAGACGACCGTGACCACGATTTCTCTTCTCTCGGCGAAGGGAGTTAACGAGCTGTCAAATGTCATCGAAACGAGACCGTTCCAAGTCACCGATAAACGTCGATGCGTCGCTCATTTTCCTTCCAGCCGACTCGTCCACTGTCTTTCCTGCTCGGCCCGAACACCGCGGAGTCCGACGACGGGCCGAAATTTCTTGAAGTGCTGCATAATCGATTCGTCGCGACTCGATTTCCGGTGGATGGTCGACGACGCGAACAATGAGGCGAGAACGGGGTGTGAGACGCCGGAGAATGAGCTCGAAGGACGGAGGGCAAAGGACAGGGTTTCGCGATCGAGGAAGAAAAAGAATGGAAGAAATTTGAAGAGGAGTAGGCGGAGAATGGCGGTAAATTAATAACGGCAGCGAGGGTGAGGGGTGGGTTCGTTTAATCGCTTAATCGAGGCTCCAGAATGCTCGGCGAACTGGCGGCCCGCGCGCTTTCGTTTCGTTCCGATGAAAGCTCTCGAAAGGGTCGGCAATTACTTAAAAACGAAGTTGCGCGCCATCCTCGCCGTCGTTTTCCATCTATCCACGGCTCCGCGAGAAGGACGCCAGACCCAGAGGCAGTTTCTTTCTGACTTTCTCTTTCGGTTTCGTCCTTTTTCACGTGTCGGTATCGCGCGATTCTTTCGCCGCTGTGGGAAACGTTCGGGAAAAGTGTGGCCAATGCGACGCGCCGCGACGCGGCTGCCAAGCCGGATGGAGCCTTTATTCGGACAAAGGACAGCAACATCCAAATAGTAAAACGGATGGCAGCCGACTCGAGGGCAGGGTAAACACTCGAATGGTGGCTGGATCGATGGAAGGTACGCGAATCACGGCAACCGTTGTAATAAAAGAGTCCGACCGCGTAAACGTGATCCACCTGCTTCCCTCTCCGCTGCCCGCTTCAAAAACCGAATCTGGCCTGCTTCGAAACTGTACGCCACTCTGTATTCCTGACGTTTCGAAAGCCGGTCCGCGGTCGTTCGCGATTCGACATTCGAAACTCGACGCGATCGTCGCGCGTCGCCGAGGATCGATTATATCGTCGACGCGTGCCGCGACCGCGCCGTCTAATTAATGAAGTCGTCGATCTCTTCGCTCGCAAAAAGATCAAATCGGTTTACTTTTCGCTTTCTAAATTACTCTCAACCGTACTTTCACGGAAACGGAGTTTTTCAATTATTCTCGCTGAAGCGAGTTCGAAAAGTATTCGGTTAGACGGTTACACGATTGTACGCGAGTATTTCATTTATACAAGGTGTAACAAAAATGTTGCAGTTCCTTGAAAGGGGTAATTCCTGAGGCGATTTTAAACAACTTTTTTCTTAGCGAAAATGTTAGGTGGTGCTTTGTTAACGAGTTATTAACGAAAAACACTGACCAATCGGGGAGCAAGTACAGTGGATTAATGATGGCGCGGACCGTGGCGGGCCAATACTACTTACAGCTCGAGCCCGCGCTGAAATTCATCCACTGTATTCATGCTTCTATTGGTCGGTGTTTTTCGTTAATAGCTCGTTAACAAAGTCCCACCTAACATTTTCGCCAAGGAAAAAGTTGTTTAAAATCGCCTCAGGAATCACCTCTTTAAAGGAACTGCAACATTTTTGTTACACCCTGTATACTGGCCGCGCGAGCGTAAAGCCATGGCCGAGTTCCTTTCTTCGTCGCGCGCTGCTCGTAAAAAACACGTTACGTATGGTACGACCTAATAGATGGAAGACGGTAGAGTTCTCCGGGTAAACGAGCGGCGAGGATCAGCTGCGGCGGGACTCTTCGTCGTTGTTCATCCTTCCGCGACGTCGCAGCTTCCGGTCGGGGAGCGAGAGAATGGACCGCGTAGTGTCAGAGGCGGCGGAGAAAGCGATGAGTAATAAGGAGTTCCCCGGCGGGACGGAAGAATATTTCGTCTGAGTTGCGAGTGTTGCGACACGTGAATCGCGCGCAGACCGTGCAGACCACGTAGACGCGTAGACACGTAAACGCGTCTTCTTGGAATCGAGGTTACGCGACTCGGTGTGCCGATCGATACTCTTATTCCGCTAAAGAACTGAAAGTCTAAGCCGGCCATCGACGCGTCCGAATTAGTCCGAAACGTAGGCAGAAGAGGCGAGCGTCGGTCGGCGCGAGAGCACAGGTTTTTCCGAGCACGAGCGTCGTCGCGGAGGATGAGGAGTACCAGCCGAGCAGATGGAATCGCTGCGAATCTCGGTTCCGCGTCTTCTCCAGCCAGGAGAGACGCCGGAGCAAAAACTCGTGGAAGAAGCTTAATGGAGCGTCTCCGGAACGGCGAAACGATTCAGCGGACGAAGAGATGCTCGCTCGCGAGTTTTTCTCGCCTCTCGAATCGTACGCCGCCTACGACTGCTTCTAGACGGAAATCCCGCGAGGGTTCCAAGATTATCGCGTTCCCATAAAACGAATGAGAATTCCCTAGTCGGAGAAACGCACCGGAAACGAAGACAAAAGGAAAACGCTCGGCTCGCGAAAGAATAGGAGGAGAAGGTCCTCGAGAAATTCGTCGAACGCGAGGGAGACGCGCGCGACGACCAACTTCCGTTTCCAATTTTTTACCTGCGTAGAAGCGCTTTTTGCGCGTCTCGCCGCTGCTCGTGCTTCGTTGCTAAAATTTCCGAATTTGGTTCGAACAGGATTTCGCGACGTTTTCGACCGCGGATCGCGTTCGTCATAGCGTGGGTTGCTTTCGATACGGTCTCGATGAAAATGGAAACAATAACGATGATAGAGTCGATTGTGAAAGCTGCCGATTCCAGGGATCGAGACGCGCCACTTTCCGTTCACGTAATCGATTTACGACGAGACATTCGTCCCCGGCAGTTTTCCACTTTGGCCAAGGGAAACGTCGTCATCGTCGGCGACGCCGTCGGTCGCGAACCGCCGAAAGCACCGAGGAAGCGTGCCGCTCGACGGTCGGCGCGGCGACGAGGGTCCACGTCCCCCATCCCGATCTCGCTCTCACCCTTCCGCCGCTCGTTCCATCTCCATTTCCCTTTGTCGCTGCGTTTTCTCCGGGGCTGTTCCTCACCCTCTCTGTTCACTGTGCCATCCACCCTACCGAGAACGGTCACCAGAGAATTCTCTTGTATCGATCGAAGATAGGGGGAAAGACCCACTCGCGTCCCACGATTTAAGTGTATTTAATGGCGATACATTGTTTAGTATCGTTCGCACTCCTCGCCGCGAGCGCACCCACGCGCATATAATACGATTCGAGTGTCGTTCGCTCCCTCCTATTTGCCTTTCCTATGCAAAATCGTCGATGCTTTCTGCTCCTTCCGGCGATGAAAGAAAAAAGTCATTATGAACGCAGGTTTCGAGGAAGAGGAAAACACGATATCAAAGTTTGTCTATGTTGCCAAACGAAATACACTATGATGCACAGTGCATTTTCTACCAAATCCGACGCGACGCGGCGCGACGGATATTTTTGGCGATTCACGTTTTCAGATGCCCGGCCGAAATTAATAAAGCCTTTGGGGTACAGCCGTGCGGATTTTTTCTATCAATTTCTCGGCTACGTTCCATATTTGAGCGTATTGTGCTCCGCGAACAATAACTCATCTCGATATTGCTGGCCTGGCTCTCGCATCCGGTGGTTTCGCTCTCTTTTCACCCAATATGCTATCGTCTCGCTCGGTACGTTCCCTTTTTTCGCTTCTCCTCTGCCCGCCTCCGCATCGATAAAGTCACCGGCAGCCGCGATTTTACGACTCGAAACGGAACTTTGCCTATTAAAGCGTGGCTCGTTAGCCTCGCGACGCGAGACTCGCGCGAGCGCCTGGATCGCGACGCGTTCGATTCCCTTCGATCCCAACGGCTTTATCGAGCAACGGGACGTTTTCATTTAAACTCGATTGAGTTTCGATATTCTGAAAGATCGATGGTTCGCCGTCATCGCAGACTTTTCGGATCGATCGCGGTTGAACGAACGATCCCGTGTCTATAACTCTGAAAACAACCGTGTAAAGAGATCGGAGCATCGTATCAGAAAATTAGCGATCCAGTGAAACGTGATCCAGTGATACTCGAATTAGCCGAAAGCTATCGAGGACAGGGAAGAGAGTGGGACGCGCGCACGCGGTAATAGGTCGGCTTTAAAGGACCTATGGATTCGTTGCGTTTACGTTTGCGTGGCACGTGGGTGTACTCGAGGAAAACTCTCGGCGGAACGGTAAGCTGGAACGAGAAGCCGGTTAATGAAGGATGGAAGAGCCGACTGGCCTCTGTTTGAGAAGCACTAGTCCGGTCTCCCGAGAGTGGTCGGTCTTCTCCTGGATATCTGGCGGGGGTACGGCTGGCCACTTCCCAAGGGAACTCGTTTCAGCTCCCGCGCTTCTCTCCTACTAGCGTTCGCGTAAAAGCGCGTTCGCGAGAGTGAGAAACCAGGTTATATGCAGATACATACTCGTTCCTCTCCGGCCTTTCTTCTCCGACGATAGTCCATCCTCTCTCTGCTCGTTCCCACTTACTCGCGTCCCCCGACCCGCTGCCACCGCCACCGCCACTCCGCCGCGTTGCGCCGTTTCTTTCCTCGCCTCTGAAACGCTCGACGATACCCTCAGGTACAAAATGGCAATCGCTCGGGGTTCTCTCTCTCTCTCTTCTCCGTCCTCTTTCTCGGTCCGCGTTCCTTTGTTACACGCGGTCCTCGGTGTCTCGCGAATCAACGCGGCTTCTTACTTTCGTCTTCGCTCCGCCGACGCGCGTTATTTATACATCCTCGACTCGGTCGCCAGCCGAGGATCTATCGCCCGTCTAATCTTTCGCGGAACGATCGACGCGAATTCCAATGTCAGCGATCACTGTTCGCTGCCTCGTTGTATTTCTCCTCCGCCGAGCCGGTTGCTCGTCGGCTCGCAAGTAGGGCTATTGATTATGAGATACCCGGGTATACCAAAATTACCCGTACTACCCGGGTATCTCACGGGTACCCGAACACATGAGATAGACAAGAATCTCATACCGAATTAAGCCGAATTGAACCGAATTGAGCCGATAGTTTTTCGGTATGTGTTTCTAGATTTTAAAATAGAGCGCGAGAGTGTGTGAGAGAGAGAGAGAGAGAGAGAGGGAGAGAGAGAGAGAGAGAACTAATTGTCAACATAACCACGGTCCATTAAATTCAATTTTCATCATGTATACAGAATTCATTTCATTCTGAAATTTTTTTTTTATTTTTAAAGCCACAAATACGTACCTAAAACCTATCGGCTGAATTCGGTTAAATTCGGCTTAATTCGGCATGAGATTCTTGTCTATCTCATGCGTTCGGGTACTCGTAAGATACCCGGGTAGTACGGGTAATTTTGGTATACCCGGGTATCTCACGAGTACCCGGGTACTCGGGTATCTCACTCGGTTCACTTGAAATCTCGAGCCCTACTCGCAAGCCGACATACCCGAAATCAAATCCTCGGAACGCGAAGAATCGTACGCTCGCTGGGCCTTAGTTCCTTCCTCTCCATCGCTTCGATCCAGTTGATCTTTTCCCGCGAATCCAGCGGCCGTCACTCCGATGAAGCATTTCCGATGCAAAAACGAACTTTCGTTTCTCGTCGTTTTCGAACGAAAGAGCCGGTGACCTCGTATGCATCGCTGCTCCGACGAAGTAGATTTAATTAACGAGCGGACGAGCGCGTGGGAAAGAAAGAACAGGGAAAGAGAGAGGGAGGAGAGAGAGAGAGAGTGAAAAACGAATGCGCGGAGGTAAAGGAGAAAACGGGGCAGGAAAACGCGCGGTTTCCCACAGAGTAAACGAACGAAATTCGACGTCCGACAGAGGTACGTTTCTTCCGAAGCGCGTTACGTTTCCACGCTACCGCAATAGAAAAGCTTTCGTTCGCGGTGCGGTGTATAGAGAAGAGGGTCGCTCGGTTTCCACCGTGTCTCGTTTTTCTTTCGTCCCCACCCTGTCCACCGATGACCAGGAAAAACAAAGAACATCGATTTCGATCCGCGCGGTAAAATATAGCCGAGCGGTTCACGCCCATGCAACTCGGATCCCGTTGCTCTGTAGCGGCCGATTAAATACCTAAATACCGTCAGCCGCCACCGCCGATACGCGGCCGCGACGCGTTAAACGATTAATCGCACTGATTGGATTCCAATTAGCCTGCTAACGACACCACGACCAAAGCGGATTTTCCATGCTGCCGCTACCGTTCCTCGTCCATTCTTTCTGCGGGCCGCGACCGCTTTTCTTTCTTCGTCGCTCGGCAACGCGCAGCGACGTGGTACATACACTAAAGATCTACCCAGACGGCTCGAATACGCGTACACCTGTGGCCACCTTCAAAGCGCTTATTGCCACCCAACAACGGCTTTCGCGACGCGACGGCTTTTCAGAAATGTCGATCGACTGTAAAATCGAATTACAGTGAAAATAAAAGTTAGCTCGCGAGCACGGTGTAGTATACAGGTGTTGCAAGTTCCTGAGAAATGTGTGATCAGTAAATGGAAGATCTTCTAGCTACCGCTAGAGTGCGTCTATGTAGAAACATTCGTGGGGAGCGCTTCTATTGGCTCAGCGGACTCAAGTGGTGAATAGACCACGGAACTAAAGGACTGCGCATGATTCTGAGGGATTGAAGCAAAAGACTTTATTAGTGTAGCGTCTGTAGGATACACGGACCTAACCTAAATGACTGAGCGTAAAGTAGATCTATGTTGTTATTGATCCTACACATCGAAACTTTATACATTCCTTATAAAAACACTGATAACTTTACAAAACATATCCTTCATCATAACAAATACGTAGAAACAAAATTATTACACAAGCCACAATTGACTTAAAATTTACGTAATTCAATTGTACAATTTTAAATGTTGCCGCGAGGTTATATAGATAGCAGCAGTAGTTTAACCACTCAAGATGGCTGTAAGTCGTAAGTCTGTTACGATGGCTGCGTAAAAATTGAAGGTATTCAACACAAATTTTTGCGCTTGGCTGCCCGTTTTTCGGGTTGTTCCATGTCGTATGTTGATCATAGTTACATTTCTATCATGCGTAAGGTTAATCTTACGTCACTCGAGTGTCGTCGTCTTAGGTCTGATTTATTGTTTGCGCACAAAGTAATTAATAGTACTATTGACTGTCCGTATATTTTATCTCATTTTAACTTATACTTACCTCGACCAGGCTTAAGACTACGCCCACTTCTCATGCAAGAGACTCATCGCACACTCTATGGTCAATGCAACGGCATCAACCGTATTATTATGCATGTTAATAATTTCTGCGCTAAGTTTGATTTCTTCTCTTCATTTTCCGTTTTTAAAGTTAGTGTAACGCGTAACTTAAGTACTGTTTAAGTATATTCGTTTTATAAGTTTGTTTATAATTCATAGTATATTATTGTACACTAGAGGGCTTTTATGCCCGTAAACATAATAAATAATAAATAATAATAAAGTCAAATTCCCCCCGCTCACAGCAGCACCCCTCTTTCCCATAGATCTACTTTACGCTCAGTCTTTTAGGTCCGTGGAGGAGACCGAGCGAGAGTGATCATCTGTGACGCACTTCATTCGCATACATGCATACCATACGCGGAGTTCTGACTATGACGCCCCTAGCGACGCCCCAGAGGAACTTCTATCCATTGATCACAAAAAATCAACCAGACAGAGGTACTTTATCGGAACACCTTATAATAAACTGTGCTCGCGAGTCAATTTATCTTCCGCGTTTAATTTCGTCGTTCCGGAACCGCGCTCGGATCGATTTCCGGTTGAACGGTACGTCAACAAAAAATCGCCTACGGTGGCGCGTTGAATTAGTAAGGAGTCAACCGTATGTACGAGTTAACGGCATCAAAGAAGCCTCGGCTCACGGTCACTTCGGCGAAAAGATGTGTACTCGCGCTTCGCCCTACCCCCTTCGCTCTATACAATCCGCCTCCTCGTCTCTTTTCTTTCCGCGTGCACGCGGCCAGTGCAAGCACACCGTTCGAATAACCGACAAACAGCCGAGTCGACGAAAGCTTCCCTAACCGAAGAAACGTATTGCAGCCGTATTTGCATTCAATTTCTTCGCAAGGGCTCTCTCCCCCTCTCGTGCTCCCTTCTCCGCTCCCTCGTCCTTTCAGCCTTCGTTTCTCCCCCATTCTCGTCCCTTCGCGTCTCTCGTTTTCTTCTTCGCTACCGTTCCCCCCGCCATCTCCGACTCGCTCGCTCGCCCTTTTCTTCGCAGCGAAATAGGGTCTCGAGGATGAAAGGAATGCACTTGCCAAACATTAGCATGCACGCACGTAGTCACAGTCGATACAGAAAGACTCTTCCCCCGCGAAACAGACGCGAGGCATCGTTGCTAGCTACTCTTTTTTCGATCGACCGACACGGTCGTCGTCGATTATTCGCGCAATCTTCGACGACGGGTCGTTGGTTCGGTCTCACGCGCGACCGTCTTTCTCGGTACAGGACCGAGTTCGCGCGAAAATGCCTTGGCCGCGGCAGAACTTTCGGAATACATGGCGGGAAAGCACGGAAGCCCGCCAACTTTTCCGCGAAACTCTCGAAGGGGCGAATTATGTGGCTTTGAGGTACTTTTCTTAGGCGACTTCCTTTTCCGTTTCTTCGAGTTATTCGTCACGCTGCCAGGACTTTCTGGACGAGCCAGATTCCTTCGGAAAATGTCGTTAGTTTCGTGACCCGTAGATGACTGCGAAGAATTTAATCCCTTCTTTCGTCGGAAGACCGTCCTCGTTCGTACTCACTGCAGCGTTGTTAAATAGGAGGATCTCGTCTTTATTTATTTACGGGAAGAACCTTTTGGTGCAAAGAGAGAAAGAAAATATAACATAGAAAACAGAAATGATAAAGTATCGGTAGTCTGTTATAAACAGCGTTTTAAGGTGTGATTTCCTATACGCGTTTGACGCTGCGATAGACGCAACGTCCCAACACACAACGCGTTTTAATACACATAAGATCATACAGACATAATGTATCGAAGATGTGAGATGAGTAGATCTGTATAGCAAAGCGTTATTATCCGAGCAGGGATTCGCGATACAGTGTTGACTCGAAGAACGGCTGGGTTTCAGAACCGAGCGCAGCTCTTTTTCGAGTCGGGTTCGATATTGGTCACGACGGAACGAGGAGACTCGCACCGGCGAAGAAGTGGTGAGGATAGAGAAATCCCTTTTTCGAATCAAACTCAGGCGTCGTTCTTTGAGTCAACACTGTAAGATTGTCCTTATATCGGGACAATACTGTACCAAGTAGTTGTTGGTACTGTTAGAAACCCTAAGCACTGTCAAAGTGATTTGTAGATCATTAATTGCTAATAGCTTGTCCAATAGAAGAAAATAGGCTAAACGAATTCCAACTACTCGGCAAGATCAGAACCTCGGCGCTACCCAATGTACGTAATGATCATTTCTTTCATCATACTATTTAACATGTAGAATCTGTTTAGACTAAAAAGTAGATGACTCAAAGATTTCAAAGCGCAGATTTAGAAGTGTTGAGAGTTGAAATTGAAGATTTTAAGAATTCATGCTGTTAATTTCAAGATATCAAGTTTTAAAGATTTTCAAAGTTAAAATTGGAGATTTGAAGGCTTCATATTGGAGTAACGGAAAATTTCAAGTGGAACCAATGAATAAAAAGTACAGGAACGAGCATTCAACAGAAAAAGTGAAGCCAGAAGCTTACAGACTATGACGTCAGCATTGGCGCAAAATTGAAATATCTAATTTAGAAAGATATAAATTGATAGGATGAATATTGGTTTTAAAAGTATCAGATACAACCAATGAATAAAAAGAACAGGAAGGAACATGAGCCGGAAATTTAGGAGTGGGAGTTGAAACCTGCTACGTCATACTCAGTTCAAAGGTAGCATGTGATACGATGGCACGATTATGTCAGTCAATATAATTGTTATAAAGTAACAGTTATAAAATAACTTTACATGTTAAAGATATAAATTAACTTTATGTGTTTTATTCATGTTAACTAAAATTTATTACACATCTATTTATTGCAAACTTAATAATAATTCTACTTTAAGTAGAATTATACGTTTCTAAATTTGGTATTTACATTTCGCGCCGATGCTGATGTCATCACAGTCTCTTCGTTTCTGGCTTCACTTTTTCTGTTGAATGCTCCTTCCTGTTCTTTTTATTCATTGGATACAACAAAACATTCCTTTTATAAAATGCTACAAACATATTCTGCTGTATTCATTCTCTCTAATTATGACGTCACATGCCTGCCATCTTTGAATAAGTATGACGTAGAAGGCTTCAACCCCCACTCCTAAATTTCCGGCTTATACTCCTTCCTGTACTTTTCATACCTTTTATTCATTGAGTGCAACAGTTGAAAAGTTAAGGTTAAGGATTTATAGTACAGTAAGTTTTGAAATTTCTTCTTTGAAATATTGTATACTTCTTCAAACGATCAAGGGAGTGCATTCAAAAACTTTATAATAGTACACGAAACGGATTTGCTTGAAATTTTTGCACATTAATAGAGTAGTATGCGAGGCATCGATTCCACTTTTTAACTTTGCCTTAGATTCACCGAGAGAGAAGAGGGAGAGGATCAGTACGTACGTAGTTTGCCAAATATGTTACGGCCTATATAATTGGACTAGATTAACGTATCAAACTGTAACTTACGTCAAAACAATCACAAAAAAAATCAAACCATACTTATACCATACTTCTTTTTGCAATAAAGGTGAGTAAAGTATGATAATTAAATTTTTTTAACTCTCCGTATACCGAATAGTCCGAAAACGAACGAAAGATAACGAAAATGAACGCAGTGATTTGTCTCATTTTATAGTAGCGCGGTGTACGAAAATGATCGGCAAAGCCGACTAATCGGCCGACTAGTTGGCTTCTTGGGGGCCAATTAATCGGCTAGTCAGCCAAAACCCTAGTCGGTGCATCACTAATTATGACATTAAAATTTAAGAGATCAATAATAAAAGGAAATTCTATACTAACATGTCTGCGATGATTCTTTTGCTGCTTATACAGGGTGTAACAAAAATGTTGCAGGTTCTTGAAAGGGGTAGTTCCTTAGGTGATTTTAAACAACTTTTTCCTCAGCGAAAATATTAGGTGGGGCTTTGTTAACAAGTTATTAACGAAAAACACCGACCAATAGAAGCACGAATACAACAGATGAATTTTAGCGCGGGCTCCAACTGTGAGTAGTATTGGTCCGTCATCGTCCGCGTCATCATTCATCCGCTGTAAGGTAAAGGCACCAATAATTGACCACACGTCAGTAGTTGACCCTTTTCAGGAAGTGTGAAAAGTAAGGTTCTTAAATGGAATAATCTTTCAGAAAAGACACGATAGGTATGCTGTACCATCCATCGACGCAACTCCAAATCTTGTTTATTTGGATTCGTTAGTTTATCGTAACGACGGACAAGTAATTTCATTAATGTCAATTTTATGTCTCTGTTCTTAACGCTGTCGTTAAGAAAAGCTCTACAATTCACGATAAGAAATGCTTAAGCTTCTAACTTGTGATTAAATCATTTCATTCATTGAATTGCGATAGAGTTTTACATTTAGTAAAGGTAATGTTTTTGCTAACTGAACAGTATGGTCAATTACTAGTTTTCCGTTTTCAAGGATGGTCAATTTCTGGATTGAATTTTCAAAAATGTTTATAGAATTTGGATAATATAGCTATTTAAAAAAAGTAGCTTTTTTCATAATCTAGCAAGTTCAAACATCATTTTCACACGTAGACATTCACTATTTAACAAACGAGCAAGCACTATTATTATTTATGTAAAATATTTTTCTTAGCTGGTCAACTACTGATGCTTTTACCTTATTCGCTCTCCGATTGGTCGGTGCTTTTCGTTAATAACTCGTTAACGAGGCCTCGCCTAACATTTTCGCTAAGGAAAAAGTTGTTTAAAATCACCTCAAGAATCATCCCTTTCAAGGAACTGCAACATTTTTGTTACACCCTGTATTTTGAAGATTCAAAGAATTTAGTTTTATTATAGGAATGAAACTCCCTGGATGAGTCGTTTCGTCAAAACTCTTGACTCTGCCTCTGCTGACCATTAAATCTCTTTTGTTCTTTTGGTTTTTTTCGTAAATCATGCCTGCACGCGTGAATCGCGGCTAAGAGATTTAAAGCGACGTTGACGAAGACAAAGTTTCGCCGTTTCGTCGTGTCGCTATTCTCTTAACGGCACTGCGGTTGATACCGAATTCGCATAATTCCTCTCATAGCGTTATCTCTTTCGTATTCGCGTATCGCGCACCAAGAGGTATTACATAAATTATGCAACAGTGTACGCGTCGACTTCGACGCGTCGCGATACTGCCAGGCCGAACTCGCCGTTCCAGCGAACGT
Organism: Perdita meconis; assembly: GCA_030770465.2. Lineage (NCBI taxonomy): Eukaryota > Metazoa > Arthropoda > Insecta > Hymenoptera > Andrenidae > Perdita > Perdita meconis. The sequence goes on from JASKOS020000007.1 coordinate 9,157,253, forward strand.
TTCCCCTGGGAACAACGCTGCCATGGCCGAGAATTAATTCGTTCCTCGCGGGACCAGGCTCTCAATTACTTTATCGTTTCTTCGCCGTTTATCGCATCGTTCTCATCCGAACGAACATTTGTAATATCTTGAGATAGCGTGGCAGCTCGATTCTCATTCGAGACGAATTCGTTCTCCTAACTCTTTGAAATCGAGCGTCGCGACGCGACGTGCCGCGTCGCAGCGTTCGATCCAGGGGCCGGGAACAACGACGGTAGGCTGAGAAGCAACCGTCGACGACGCGAGCCAGCGAAGTTACCTCGAGGCTGACTGACTGGCGGAAAAGCTCGTTTATTAAAGTCACGAGACTCGTTGGTTATTAGAGATCGAGCCCGCGGGCCATTAATATTCATCGTCGTGTTTCTCCGATAAAAGATTCCCTCTCTCCAATGGACAAGAAAGCGGAAAAGCTGTCTCTATCTCTCTATTAAGACCGTCGGTTGCGGATTATTTCGTTATTGGCTACGGGGCGAAAGGAAGCCTCGAGTGGGGCCGGAACGATCGAAATTACGCGACTCGAACCTTCGATTCGCAATTTTACAGACCGACGCTGATTACTCGACGCCGTCGCTGCCGCCGCGCCGATTCCGATTCAAATCGATCGTCCTCGTCTATTATACGCTCATTACGGTCCAGGCGAGCTCCGGTTTCAAGTTAACCCGTGCTTGCTTGTTGCAAATTCCACCAACAAATGTCCCAGTTAGCACTGACGTTTAATCGAATCCGCTTGGATAAAATATTCCAATTGGAAGGTTACGCATCGTCGAGTTCTCGGCCGCTAGGCTTGGCATCAATTAATTTGGATTTATTAGAAGATTCGTCGATTGCTGCGACATATCTATTCCTCTCTCGCTCCCTTCCCCTGTTCTGCCACGCCATCGGTGTTTCCTCGATTTGAACGAGTTCCTCGTTAATTCCTGGTCGCGCAATTTTCACTCGAGATTCACGCGTTTATCGATTATTCGACGCGGACAACGCATAGTGCGGCGATCGCTTCCGTTTCACTATTAATCAGCGAGGACGCACGATTAATTCGACCGTTTCAGTTACTCGACCATCTTGACCACCCGGAAAGCACAATAAAGAGGAAAGTGATCGGCGCCTCGCGAAAACAGACCCACACCCTGCACCCTCCCAGGAGCCATGAAGCGTGGACCTTGTTTCGGGTGGGAGATGAGGAGCGAATTTGCGAGCGAAGGAAGTTTATTTATTTATTTATTTATTTATACGGGAAAGGATTCCCATTAGTATACAATGTATAAGCCGTACATAGAGGATTAAAAATTGAAGTTTACTCTATACAATAAAAAATTTAAGCTGAACAAATTTGAATAATTTTTAATAATGTCGCAAAAGAAATTAAATGATTTTGTAAACATGCGATCTAAAGGCGTTTATAGAGCCACAGAACATATCTAAGTCTATGTCATTGATGACTATGTTAGCTTTAGCACATATGCGGTTAATAGGGTCAAAGTGCCAATAGTTAGAGGTATAGCTAAGGGGAAGAAAGGTCTGAGGGTGCCTAAAAGATCTGACAGGTGTATAGAAATTAACAAGTTCAAGTAATTGTGGGCTTCAAGTAATTCAGTTCAAGTAATTGGGAAGTTAAAAAATGATTGCCTGGCAGTTTTCATATTGAATCTTACACTAAATTCTTAAGTCTAAGTGTCTTAGATTAAACTTAATCTAACTTTAAAGTGAATCCCGCAGTGGATGCGACGTTTTCTAACATCCTTTTCATGTCCACCTGAATGCTAAGGATAAAAGTGAAATTCATTAGTAGATTACTAAGGCCTACTTAACTAAGAGTATCTAGTGAGTAAGGGTTGGCACAGGGCGAAAGATTATACGAAACATCACACGAGTGATTCCTACCCCTTCGAAGACAAGAACGTGGAAAGAATCATACGAGCGATTTAACCCCTTCGAAGATAGAAATGTAGAGAAAATCGCACGAGCAATTCAACCCTTTCAAAGACAGATGTGTAGTAAGAATCGCATAAGCGATTCAACCCCTTCGTAGAAAGAATCGCACGGGCGATTCAACCCCTTCGACGAGAAAACCTAAATAAGAAGAGACACGATTAATATCTTAACTCACAATCAGTAGTGGGAATGTCCATCCAGGGCTGGGGATATCCGTCGGAAGTCCACCAGACTTCGAGATGCCGCTGGATGACCAGTGTCCACTCGGTGGTTCAGGATGTCCACCGGATGTCCCTCCGTGGCCGCTTGGCTCACCCCAGGTATACCGGATGTCCTTTGGGCACCCGCGATGGCCAAGGAGGCCTCCCGTCGCCGGCAGCGGATCGCGGCAAACTGAAAGATCTATCGATCCCCCGATTGCATTTATACCCCTTATGAAGGTTTATTCAAAGTCACGAAATTTGATGGGATCGTGAAAAATTGAAATTTCTAATGAATTATTGGAATATTTGTAACCTGTGATGACAAATCAAACCACAGTACAGTGGTCCAGAAGCCCGGTTTTTGTGGCCAAAATTCAAAATTTTGTCATAATTTTCTGATAGTTAGTAATTAAGGGTTTTTGGGTTCACTGATAACGAATCCGATATTAAAAATTAAAAATTTTTGACGGCAGGGTTATTATGGTGATTTAGAGGGCGGTAGTTCGTGACCGCAATTAAAAAATTCTTTAAATCGATGTTTTTCAACAGTTCTTCATTTTCAAAGCGATACTCATCTAAAAAATTAAAATTATTAGCTCTTTATGAACGCTACTGTCTGATACACTAAGAAAAATGAAACATACTTGAAAATCTTTCAACATTTTTATATAGAATGTTTAAAATGTTACTATACACTAAATAAATAAATAATATTACACAACTAACTATAAAAGGAAATAATAAAAAAACAGAAACACTATAGAAAAAATGTATTCACTGCATTGAATGTTTCGCTTTGTTTGCTTCGGAAAAGACTGATCTAATGAAGCAAAAGACGTAATGAGAAAACCTGTTCCAATCTTAAGTGTCTACGATACATAATATTACATAATACTAGCAAGAGATAAGGTTCCCTTTAAGAAAAAATCACAGTTACAGTCTACAGACGTTGAAACAGTTCAGGCGGGTTCAGGTCCCGAACGCAACGTCAAAATACCTCGGACACCTTTATTGAAATTAAAACAGAGTTAAAAGTAGCAAGACGTAGCAGTTAAACTTTGCATATTCTTTTTAACAATTGTTTAAACTTTCATATAAAATAAGTCCAAAGTTTAGCTCTTTTAAGCATTTTTTTAAAACCCTTTTCAAAGCTTAAATTGTTATAAAGTTGCAATATTTGTTTATGGATAAAAAAATGTTTAAGACGGTATTTGAAACTTAAAATACATCTACTAACATATAAAAAACCATAATTATAACGTATTTTCTGATATGCTATAAGTGGTATTTAAAACGTTTAATTGAACTTTGAATTTTACGATTTTGTCTTTAGAACGCCGTATCTCATTATAGAATTATCTCAAATCAATAATATTTTGGATTTAGGAGCTTTGAAGGGTTACCAGTTTATAGGAAAAAAATTTTTTAAATATTGTAGCGAGCACGGGGTATATTACCCGAGGCCGTCCGGTGCTCGCTTCACATTGAGGAAAGCTCACACTGAAGAGAGCAACAAGAAGCTGTAAATCAATTGATTATCCGTCAATCGAGAGAGAATCGCGACTGCAAACGGACGTCCCAGATTCGATCCTTATATCGCTGCTATCCTTATATCTCTATATAGTAATCCTGTAAATAAAGTGTGTAATACTCGATTGTGATTGTGAATAAATGTCGTCCCATCACGACATTAATATATTAATATATTATACGACGTTAATATATTAACCTTGAAAAATTGACTTTTGACCAGAGAAACCGGGTTTCCGGACCACTGTGTACACGCATTGTTAACAACAAGTTCACAGTCGTCTAGTGCTAATTGTTAATAATTATAATTGTTAAATTACGAATTATAATGAGAACATAAAAGGAAAGCGTGTCCGTTCGTGTCAAAACGAACATCTTCAAGAACGATCTCAAACATTGTTCCTGTTCGTGTTCGCCGCGATGCGGACCCAGGGTAACGTCGATGGGCAAATACCGAAGAAGCTAACGTTCTAAAATGCGCATATATCGCTCGCTCTTCGTCGAGGCACAACGGAATCCACGCGTTCGCCATTTTTAAAGATTAACGCGACACGACAGGAGACCCGCGGAGGATAAATAATTTAAGCTCAAAGCTGCCTTACCTGTCGCTCGGCCTATACTCTTGCGAGCGTAACCCTTCGAGAAAACGAGAGACGCTGGCGAAACGAGAGGCAGAACAGCCCGGCATGAAGGAGACGTCACGGCAGCGCCGTGCCACACCGGGAGGAAGCGTATTAATTCGATTTCCCCTGTCAAGATATTGTGCCGCTGACTCAGGGCATCAAAGCCAGCGAATAAGATACACGTTGAATCGTTACTTCGATTGTTTGCAGTACCGTCCGCATCTGTTTAATTAGGGCTTTCCCGTTTCCTAGTTACCGCGTATGCATGTTTGCGCACGGCAATCGGAAAGGCTTCAACTAAAAGAAAGCGAAATAATTGCTAAATAGAATTTGTTCGCATCGAGCTCTATCGTTTATTGGAAAGTCCTGAATACTCTCCGGGGAGAGGCTTCATTTAATTAATTCTAAAATTTGAAGACGGTCAACCGGCCTATCAATTACTCCGAAGGGAAACGATAAGTTCTGTTCGATTCAGCGATAGCTTAAGGCTGGTATATTGAGTTTCTGGATTCCGTAATTACAATCGTTCCTTTCCATTAGCCAACTCATCTTCGCTGTTGCGGATCGGAAGGAGCGGTATTATTGATCTCGTCGGTCAGATAATTGTTATTTAGAGTAGAAGAGAAATAAATTGCGATAAAAGCGAAAGCCAATTAGTCTTCCGAATAATGCGTTATGGTTTTAACAAAATTTATACGAACCTATGCACACACGCATTTGAACTAATACGCTTATGCTTCATCCTTAGCGGCTTTCACGTTTCAACGACTTCAAGAACAAACAAAGTTGATCGCGCCATTCTCGCTGCGTGTGTTTTATATGAGAAAAACGTGCTAATAAAAACGAAGGTAAAAGGTAGACCGAAATTTATTTCATCCACGGTGTAATAGCAAAAAACTATCCCACAAAGAAGAATCGCATTACTGATAACTGATAACGTTCCTTGCGCTTCTAAAGGAGTCGAGGAAAAAAAAGCGAACATAAACTGGCGAATAATTTGTAGCGTGTTCGTATCGTAACGATCTCACCGAAGCGTTCGAGAGTCTGATGAGAAACGTCCGCCAGGGATGCGACGCTGGGAAAAAAAAAGAGCCGCGCAAAGATGATTAAGGGATGCTCGTAAATTTCGGTGGCACGGATCCCGAGCACCAGCCTCTGAAATAACACTCGATGGGACCGTTCTCGTCCGTGAATTCGGCCACGGTCGTGGCTACGAATGGGGTTCCACCCTCCTCCGTTTCGAAATCGACGAACCTGTCGCTTCGAGAGAACCTGCTCCGTCGGTAGCCGAAGAGAAGGGACGATGGACTGGGGTCAGGGGATGGGAGCCGAATCAAAGGGGGCTAGTTCTGTCGTCGATGGGAAGTTTAGGCGAAAGGCGGCCTCGTGTCGTACAATGGCTCTTCTCGGGCTTACGAGCTAATCTTTTATCTCGACGTGGCACGCGTCCTCGACCCATCTGGCAAAGTTTACGGGGGGTCGATCGGTCTATCACGAGGATATTACGTCCCGTGGAATGGCTGCAGAATAACGTCGGTATAACGACGGAATAAGCCCAGCGAAGGGGATGCCGCGGCGATTTACGCCCGCGTTATTTTCTCCTCTCGTCGCCCGCGCCACGTTCGGCTCCACGGTATTATATCGAGCCGACAGGCTTTTATTATATCATCGACGAGTCTATTCTCGTAAATTAAAATCCATCCGGCTGCGACAAGTCCCGTCCGCTCGCATCGTCGTGTCAGGTTGAAGGGCGCGACATAGGCTCGTGCAACTTTCCTTCTCTTCCTTCAGAAACTCCTAAACCGACACTATCGACAGAATCGTCGCGTCTCTTCGGCGCGGCGCGTTCTTTGCGTCGCAACTGCGATCCAAGCGACTTCTGCAGACCGTGAAAAATATAAACCGCGGATTTCCTAGAGCAAAAAATAATTTCGGACGCGAGTTCCGTGCCAGAAAATAACCAAATCGAACACTTCCTCCGACCCGCACGCAAAAGTAGAAAGTCTATTGGACAAGTCTGGTTCCGCTCGCGGTTCTCGCCTTCCCGCTCCTCGAATCTCTTGTACTTTGACTTTCGCCAGATTTTCCGCGGAATTTTGCCGCACTCTTCTCCAAAGTTGTTCTCTCCTTTCTATCGAATCTTGACTCGAGACGTCTGGCACTGGCGGTCCCTGATTAACTCGGAAAGATCGTCCCAGCCGCCTTGCGGCAAAGTTCGTCCACCCCTCTGCCTCGACCCCGTCCCTCCTCCACGCTTTTCCCCCTCGCTTCTCGTTCGACCGACGAAAAAGAGAAAAGAATGTCGCCGGCGATAGATAGAGGGGCCGCGAGAACGACACAGGGGAACCGGCTAAATGCAAATAACGGCTAGACCGGGACGAATCGGATAAGAAAAGTTACCTCGTGTTTTATTTCGCGCTTGTCGTGAAATCGTTGGGATTTAAAAGAGAAGACGAAATCTCTCTGGAATCCGTGCTGCGCGCGAGACTGGGGCACGAGGGAAGCGAAGGAACAGTTTGGGAGGGTGCATTTTTTAAACTCAAGATTTAAACGACTGAAAATTTTCGACCCCCTAACGAGCGGCAAATACACGGGCGCATTCGATTCGTTTCGTTCGTGTCCACGACAGACTCTTCCCCTACCACCCACAGTGGGGTATTTGATCGATCTGGATGGTTAAAATTATTTAACGTATTCGGTTCGTTTGAAATGTAATTTTTTGTCCTACCTGCACCGAAAGTGCGTCAATATAATAATAATAAGAATAATAATAATAATGCTTTATTCAACGGGTTAAACAACCCTTTGGTACAATAGATTATACAGATATTAAAAATAGTCTATGCAGTTATATTAACAAACAAAGCAAAGGAAAACAATGATAGTCAGTCTTTTAGCAAAGATCTAAGTGTAGTTCGCAACATATTGAGTGAGTCGCCAAACAAATCGATATTCACAAGGATTAAATTGGCCAAATTACACAAACGATCAATAGAATTGTGATTGCCAAATAGAGATCGGTGAGCCTTGACGGTAAAGAGTCTATTACATTGCAAGTATCGAGTGGGAATATTGAAGTTAAGTTTTTCAAGGATAGCAACACAATTTATTTTGTTATTAATTATACTTATTTTGTTATTAATATATGGCCGCAGATCGTGCGCATAGTTGCCTATTCGCGTATTAGAATGGAAAAGTAAAATCCTAGAGCGGAAAGTAGTACATCACCGCTCTGATAGAGAATATTGTGTATAAGAATTTTTGTGACGGTTTTTGATCTCGCTTTACATAAAGCGATTTTACTACGAACGCGCGCTAAGAAGTGTTCCACTTCAATAACCAACTTTGCACCCTCCATACGTGCATATAATCACGCACTTCCGGTCCAGATAAGACAAAAAACATCGTGTGCAACTCGGGCACAAGGCTATTGCTACTCGTGCTATACTTCGGTTCAACTCAACAGGCCGTTCAAGGTTAGACTTGCGTCTTGTAGTTTTCTAGACTTCTAAACGCATAATACTTCACAGGGGCGCAGAAACCTTCGTAGGATATCCTTCTGAAAAAAGTGACAGAAAATGATGACCTTGAACTGTTGACCTGTTGAATTGATTCGAAGTATAGTTGTGCTTTACTTTGTGCCTTCGATACACAATGTACTAATCTCCTGAGTTATGATATAATTTAATCAATTTGAGGCTAAACATATCATTATGATATATTTTTAGACGATTTAATTGTTTTTACTAATAAAAAAATGTAGCTAATAATCTAGGTAACCATGTAAATATAATTAAAATACATATAAGAATACTAAAATGCATAACTAGAAAATATTAAAAAAACAAAAATAAGGAATGATACTATACAGGGTGTAACAAAAATGTTGCAGTTCCTTGTAAGTGGTGATTCCTGAGGTGATTTTAAGCAACTTTTTCCTTAGCGAAAATGTTAAGTGGGGCTTTGTTAACGAGTTATTAACGAAAAACACCAACCAATTGGGGAGCGAGTACAGCGGAATAATGATGGCGCGGGCTCCAGCTGTGAGTAGTATTGGTCAGCCATCGTCCGCGCCATCATTCATCCGCTGTACTCGCTCCCCGATTGGTTGGTGTTTTTCGTTAATAATTCGTTAACAAAGCCGAAGACCGTATCGATTAGGTATCATCTTCAGATGAAAATGATTCAGAAGATACACACTGAAATGAATAATACATACACTTCTCAGCTACAAACAGCCTATAATTGTTTTTTTCCCAAATGTATGTCGTAAATCAAAATAATCACACTCTAAACTTTAAAGCATGCTAACGCGAAAGGCATCAGTCCGAATGACCCAGTTGAAACTGTCCATATTTTTGCATGGAAAGGCAAAACGGAATAAATGTTGTTGGTTTCTTACTCTCGCATTATTCAACTTTCATAGCTTGCAATTCAGTTTTATATAGGATGAGTCGAGCAACATCGACTTTTGTCCAGCCAGATCGAGCAAACACCGCACCGTGCGACCAAACGATCGCCGGCTCGAACCCCGGTGTTGGGGGTTCGATGGAAAATCTCTTGGGAAGGGAGCGAGGATGACGCGCGCGTATCGAATCCCTGGGTCCGTGAGAAAAGTCGACGCTCCGCGTCTTTACGTAATTGGTAGAACGGCAAATTAGCCGAATCAGGAGGAGGAGGAGGAACCGAATCCTTGAATCGCGGTAACGAGGCTCGCGCGACGAGAGTCGACCCCGGCTTCGCGTTTAAGCAACGTTTAAATAAACTGTACCGCTGCTTGGTGACGAGAAACGAGGTAAACGAACCGTGAGAGAGCTCGAAAACAAGGAAGACACCGATGGGACGAGTTCACGGATGCGAACCGGAAATGGGACAGTGGAGCGATTCGCGCGACGGTGAAATTTCCCGGACGACTTTTTCGCCGTCTCTGCCGCGAGCCACGCGTAACCGCGTCGCTCTTTCGAGTACTTTCAACGAATTTCTCGGTTCCTCGAGGAACGCCGCAAGACATTTTACTCTCATTGACGTAACCGTAACTTTTCTCGCGTGCATTTACCTATCCGGCTCCCAGTCGTTCGTTCGCGTTCTCCTCGTATTTTCAACGCGATCGCTTCGATATCCGATACACGTACCCGCGAGTATCAAGCGGGTGAGTCGTGCTCGCATGCGTCGAGCACAGGAAAATATCGCGTCGCGACGGTCGGTCGACCGAATGCTTACCGGCGACCGTGGCTTTTAAAGGATTCGACGAATTCAGGAAACGCTTAGGTACGTTCCGCACGGTAGCGAAACGTTGAGGCGCGCGGCTTTGCCTCTCGAATCGTTGGACGATTCTCTACGCCTATGACCTCGGATAACGAAGCAAGACTATGCAGGAGAAAAACGAGTGGGAGTTTCAACGGAGAGAAGCCGGAGGACGAAAGGAGGCACGGTAAACGGAAATGGGGAGCGAGGAGAGGGGAAGGAGGAGAAACAGAGGCACGACCGGCCGCTGCGCCGCGCCGCGCCGCGCCGGTGGCACTGCTGGAAAATCAGACTAATTACTTTGTACGCGTGGCTTTCACCGAAATGGGCTCGCGATTATTTTCCCCGAGCATAATCTCGGCCGGACCCGTACTCCGTGCAGTAGGATTTTATAATCGTGTCGGGCCAAAAGGGACGGACGGGTTTTCCCTTCGCTGACACGGAAATTTCTTGATTTCTTTCCTCTCGCGAACCGACGCATAAAACTTGATATTCCGCGAGAAGATTCGGAGCAGAGAGTCGGTGTAATCGCGGGAACAACGTCAAAGCGACGGCGGAACAGTAGCTTTTTATCGCGGAGACGCAATCCATTCCACGACTCTTGTTTCGCAATTACCGCGATCCAGACGGCTCAGCCGAGTTTCAGCGTATCGCAAGGAAGATACGGGAATGGAAGCGACAGGCGTTCGTCGCGCGGTGGCAAAATCTCCGATAACGGGTTTTACGTTCGGGAATGATCGATATTCGAGTGTCCCGGTGCGTACTACAGACGACGGAGACCGCAGAGCGTTTTCATTCAACGGCGTCTCGGTTTCCAAGTTTCCACGGCGGCGCGATTTTGGAGCCACGCGACACTCGACCCTGATTTCGTCGACGACCGCGACGAGAGAAAAACATGTAAGTTAGCGAAGCACGATCGACGTTGTATCACGCGATCAAGCGACGCGGTGCCGCGCGGAGTGGCAGCAACGCGAGGCAGAAGAAGCGAGCCGCTCCGTCTCGCTCGCTCATCCGCGTGCGTACAAAGACCGGTTTTCAATGGTAAGCTGGGCTCGTTTTCGTCGGCTCCTGTACACGCGTGCAGAAATGTTGGAACGGGGCAGAGTACAACGGTCCGTTCGAGACCCGAAATCTTGTACTCTTTTTCTGTAGAAACCGCAAAGACTGAAATTGAAAGCATTGGATTGTCCCGGTACTCGCGAATTCGTTCGAATTTTGTTAAGGAATAATGATCCACGAGGAAGGGTAGAATCGTCGAGGGTAAGTGCTCGAGGGTCGAACCTTCTTGCTCGTATTTGCGCTTCCGCTCGGGCGAACGATCCTGGCCCCGAGGAGAGAAGCGAAGCGAGGAGAACTCGATCGTTCTCTCGATCCCAAAGCGTAACCGTATCGTATTTGTCGGGTTCGCGCAATTCGAGCTTAGTCGAGCTCGATAAATTTGCGCTACGAAACGTTTCCGAGGAATCGTTCGTTTACGCGGACACCAATCGTTTTCTTCTTTCGGTACGGTGGCCGTTCGCGATCCGCGTTGTTTTCGGGACGCGGCGAAAGAGAAGAGAAAAAGATCCGAGCAGAAAATGATCCTGTCGCTTTCGTTCGTTTATTCGTTCCCCCCGATCCAGAGCCGCTCCGGCTACGTGATCTCCGGCTCTTAGAAAAACGATAAACGGAATTTGACTCGGGCTTAACGGGTCGAGCGAGCGAAGCACGGGATTCGCGCGTGTCTCGTTTCCAGAACGATTAGGAACGGTATTTCGTCCGTGGGTCTGATGGTTAGTGGCAAATGGAACGCTCGATTGCGATTACTCGACGAGCGCCGGAGATCCAATTGGCCTTGGATCGGGCGATCGCCGTATCGAGCGGAACGCCGCCGCGCCGCGCCGCGCCGCTGTGCATCGACGAGGATCGATACCGTGGAACGTCGCAATCCGCCAGCTCGACGTATTCCCACCTGGAGAGGCGGTTTCGTATGCCACCGCGTCGCCGTTCCGTTCTGTTCCTGCACGCTGTATCGGCCCGCGCACGTTCGCGAATTATTACGAGTCACGTAGGCAGTAGTCGCGCAGAAACCTAGAGTGCTATTATTACGATGTAATATGGTTGAAGCGAATTCTACCGTCTGAAAGCGGAGAGGGCGAAATGGGAAGTTAGTCTGGGGTGGGAGCGCGACGTGGAAACGAGGGAAGGGGGAATGGACGGGTCACCGTGGAAAAGAAAGGAAGGACCTGCGAAGGAAAAAACGTCGCGCCGCGAGCGCAAGACGATGAAACGCAACGGGACCGTGGCTGCGCGACGCAGTGTCGTCGACTCGTCGCAATTCTCGCGTGGGCGGGATTCGACGCGAAAAGCAGCCTTCTCTGCTTTTAGATCCTTCGTCCGTTTGGAAAAAAACGGATGAAGGAAGAAGTCAAAACTAGTGATGCATCGACTAGGGTTTTGGCCGACTAGCCGACTAGCCGATTAATCGACCTCCAAAAAGCCGACTAGTCGGCCAATTAGTCGGCTATGCCGATCATTTTCGTACACTGCGCCACTATAAAATGAGGCAAATCACTTCGTTCATTTTCATTATCTTTCGTCCGTTTTCGGACTCTCCTTTATGCGGAGAGTTCAAAAAATTTAATTATCATACTTTACTCACCTTTATTACAAAAAAGATTCAAAATTTATTATTGTTTAATATTATTCAAAAAGGAAATTGTTACATTTATTTTATTATTTTATTGCATTCTGTTTTTTGTTTTAAAGCGTTTTTTATTTCGATAAAATAAGAAAATAATAACCAAAGTTCGTAATAGCTAACTGGCATATTTTTAGTTGGTTTAAATAAATAATAATTACTATTTTTAATGTTTTATATAATAATTATAATTATGTTACATACAGATATGTATAAGTATGATAAATAAGTAAATATAAGTACAATAGACAAAAAACATTTTTTTCTTTCTGTGATATCGCGATATTATTGCTACTAAAATTCAAGGCCGATCAATCGGCCTTTTTTGCCGACTAGTCGCCGACTAGTCGACGACTACAAAACTGGCCGAATAGTCGGCTTAACCGACTAGTCGGCCACTAGTCGGTACATCTCTAGTCAAAACGCATATCGAAGACGCAAAAGATTATTTTCGTCGCGATTGACTGCCCGCTACCGATGTCCTCGTTTCTTTGCTCGATCTCCTTTGGATCTTACGCGGATCCCGCGTCTCGCTTCCACGCCGTACAATTACCTCGATCGCCGAATCCTCCGTCCTCCTTGCTCCCTCCTTTTCTCGTTTGCCAGCATTTCTCCGCTCGGCGGAGCCCACAACCGTATAGGTCGCCGAAAGGAGAAGGGGTGAATTTTAGCCGGACTCTTTCGCGAATTTTGCATCCGTTTTGGCATCCTCAACTCGCCGGTCGAGCTAAGCCGGCCAACGATCGATAATGTATGCGAGCTGCGCCGCCTCCCTCTCCCGTCTCTCTCTCTCTCTTCTCGCCGCTAGCACGCGAAAAAAGATAAATAAAATATTCCTTACGTAACAACGACTCTCGTCAAAAAGTGGCGAATCGCGCGAGAATACTCCGGTGACGTGCGCCGAAATTCCGCGCGATCCGCGAACCGTTCTTGCAACTTGTAAATTCACCAGGCGTGTTGAATCCTGCTGGGATTTCGCTCGGATAATCTGTGATATCTGCAAAATTTTCAGATAGGAGAAATCACATACGATACACACTTTAGTGGATTCGCATCATCCAGAGGGAACAGAGGAATAATGCAACGAACCATAATAAGATAGTGCGCCGTGTACAATCGGAAAACTCACAAATTTAATCGATTCGTAGAGCGTTTGAATGCGTGTATCATGTCTCTATGAATTTGCTATCGCGACAGCAATTCGCACGTAAGAGATACAAGGCATCGAAGAAACCACGTTCGCGCTTTAGATTCGTTTGCAGCGGCGATTAGAGGCCTGTGGACCACAATGACTACGGAGTCTCTTTGTGGAGCGCAAAATGCGACGCAGGGAGCCCGTTAACGGAGAAGCCAAAGCGCCTCGTCTCTCGTTAGAACTCTTATTTGCAGCATCCATGGACTGGACGCTCGCTTCGACCGCGATCGATCGCGGCATGCTTCGAACGACGACGTCGATCGGCTCTCCTATTGTCGACGACACTTTTGGATAAATCACGATCGACGCGACGGCGGCAAACTTCTAGCCGATGGTTTTTGACTCTTTGATCGGGATATTTTTAATCAACGAGTATGCCAAGCCGCGACGCCGGCGCGTCCCCATAGTCTGGTCACTCGACGGATCAAAGGAAGCCCAAGGATCTACAGGATTCGTGCTCCACGTCAAGGCCAGGGGGAAGTTACTTTTCAATTCATCGACGGACCGTCGAACTACGCATCGTCCTGAATTAAATACGTTGTCTGTTAACACTGCTGTCACTAAATTATATTAGATTATAAATTAGGAAATAAAATATCACATGTATCCGATATAAGTGACTTGGGGGTTCTTTATACCCCCATTGTAATTTCTAAAGCGGTGTACGACGAAATTCTCAAATTCAAATTCAGTTAGACTTTTATACTGTTCGTTAATAAGACTCGCTAGAATCTTATTTGTTAATAAAGTTCTAAATGGTCTAATCATAGACATATAAGAATAGACTGCGCATCACGGGGAAAGTGGACGGTCCAACTTTAGAAAGAGTTAGGACGATTGGGGAGGACTTTCTATCTCTTTCTATTCTCTTGTTATTTTCTATCTGTCTCATTCTTCCCAATTACCTCCCCAAGCATTCAACTCTCTTCCACATCAGACCACGGCTGCATGCTGACGCGCAGTCTATAGTTACTATGTCTATGGGTCTAATAACCTGCCCTGACATCATCAAAAAGTTTATACTCAATGTACCATCTAGGAACTTGCGACACCCAGAATTATATACCACCGTACGTCTTACGCTTATTTTAACTGTTGCAATCGTATATTTATTCACTCCAACAGGTCACATGTACACTCAGATCTTTTCCTACAATTATCGCATGCGCTCAAATCTTCACTACGTAATATTTTACCGTAATTTCTCGTCTGTCCATGCATTTCTCATTCTACTTATATTTTACTTGTATTTTTTTTTATATTTCTTTTAGCTCGTACTTTTTGTATCTTTATTTTTTTGTGCTAATGGGTTCTTTTCCCGTAAATAAATAAATGAATAAATAAATAAATAAATAAATAAATAAATACGCCTCAGTCGTATGGTCTCCTTACTTCGCCAATCAGAAACAGGAGCTTGAAGGGGTACAAAATAAATTTCTCAGGTTCGCCGCGTTTAAGTTAGGGCAGAAGATGTCTATCACTGTCTATCATTGTAACTTTAGAAAGGAGAAGAATTTTTTCTGAGCTTATGCTGCTTTTGAAAATCGTCAATGGTTACGTCAAATGTCCTCAATTTCTTGTACTTGTTAACATATGTATATGCGCCAATAAGATCTCTAAGATACTCGCAGACTTTTCTTCCGTTAAACTGTACCTCAGTGTGGTTGCATCTACAGGGTGTCCCAAACTTGACGCGGGAGCCGGAAATAGGAGATTTCTGGGGTGATTCTAAGCAACTTTTTCCTTTGTAAAAATGTTCTCCGAGGCTTTGTTAATGAGTTATTAGCAAAAACCACCGACCAATAGAAGCACGAATACAGTGGATGAATTTCAGCGCGTGTCCCAGCTTTGAGTAGTATTGGTCCGCCATCATCCGCGTCATCATTAATCCGCTGTACTCGCTCTCTGATTAGTCGGTATATTTCGTTAATAACTCGTTAACGAAGCCTCACCTAACATTTTCGCTAAAGAAAAAATTGTTTAAAATCCTCCTAGGAATCTCCCATTTCCGGCTCCCGCGTCGAGTTTGGGACACCCTGTAGATACTATTAACCATTCGTGCATTACTGCCAGTGCATTTGATGGCGGCTTTGATATATTTGGTAGCTTCTTGAACTCTTTCAAGAGACAAATTTACAAATTAATTTAATTTGTTTTTGTTTTTCTTTTATATCCTTATATACTTTATTTATGTTTCTTTTTCCTTCTTCATTTTTATATTGCTTTCGTCTTTCTTTATTTGTTTTTCAGTATTGTGTCCTCTATTTACACAAATTGATTCAATTCATTTGTACAGTAATAGGAATTCCTTTCCCGTGAATTAAATAAATTAATACTGTTATCAGTTAACTTTGTTGTCGGTGAATTTTGTCGGTAAAAACCGTGTCAGTGAAACCTATGTCGGGAATTTCAAAGGGACCCCTTTAAACTTCGCAGACATTGTTATAATAACTCCAAGGGCTTTACAAATCGATAATGTAATTTGTTTGCCATGATGCGCGAACGATAAGTTGTATGTAAATATAATTGCGGTTGCGTTGTTCAAATTTGTAAGCGTGTAAATCGTTATTACCGCCACACGCGGCCGAGTTTCAATCAGATCTTGCAGCACCCTCGTTCGACGCAAGATAATCATTTTGCCATTGTCGGGCGTCGTTACGGTGCCCTGCGGAAACGACGGACAGAGGGATGAAAGAACGCGAGACGAACGAACGGAACGCAAAAACAATCGCGTTAGAAGAGTTTCGTTTCGGCACCGAGGGATTGGCCGTGCGGGAATCGGGAAACAGAGGGTTCGATTGGATCGGCGATGATCGGTGGGTGGCGGTTCGGCCGATGGCCCAGCGTGGGTGGAACGATACCCGGTCGCATCCCTCGTCGTAAGTTTGATTTACGATTCGTCTATGTGCCTTTCGGATTAGCGGTGCAGGGAGATGCCTCGCAGCCTCTTCCGACGATTATCCCGAGGCTGGGGTTGGCCCGAGGCTCGTCGAAATAAGTACGCCGATAAATATCCCCCGTATCTCTATTCGGGGTCCAGGATGCGGGGCTATAAAAACCGAATCGCGCTCTCGCTCCCCTCGAGCCGGGGGGGTCGAAGGCAATTGCACCGCCCTACAGAGACCCCAAGCCGCGTCGCGTTTTCTTTCGCGAAATTGCCACTCGCAGCCGCGCCTTTATCGCGTCGAACCCGCGACCTTCCCTTTGTTTCCGAATGCAACCGTCGAGCGAATGATCGAAAAGGTGGGTGAGCCCGGTATGCGCTAACGTTAATCACGGAAGCCAGGAAACGAAAACTGTACTCGCAGCGACAACCCTAATCCGCGGGGAAAACCCGTCGCGTCGGTCCCGTCCGATACTCTCGGGGTAGCCGGAGTTACGGAGATCAGAATCCCCACGATCCGACCGCGCGCATCCAGCGATAATCCGTCGTCCCACGAGTAAGCGCGGAAACAATAACGCCGCGTATCGGTGTCTTGGCGACTTCGAGAGATACGGGGCAAATCCCCGACGCTCGGCGGGGTCGCGCGTTCGATAAGCTCGCCGTTCTTCCGTGGTTCTTCGCCGCACCGCGCGGCATGCTTTTTGCGGCGAACTCAGGTGGTCGGTGCCGCAGCTAAAAAGCTGCGGGATTTTTTAAAAGCCCTCTGCCGTGATGCACCTAACGCCAGTCCCGCCTGTTAACGAGTTCTTCCGCCGGTCTTTCTCAGGAGGGAAGAAACTTTATGGAAATTTCAGTGTTTCATCGAGGGGCGAGCTTCTTTCGCATCTTCTTTCGTAACGAAACGTGAAATCGAGGGTGTCCGTCTCGGCGCAGCGAGTCTCGTCCGTGATAGGACGGCGCGTCGCAGACGCAGTATTCGCAGTGTTCGGCCATCGGTGCCGAACTGAATCAGCATTCCGTAAGCACTAAATACCGCTAATATCGCGCATGTGCCTCGTACACCTTGATGGATGAGAATCCGCGACTGTTCATCTCTCAGTCTCTCCGGTGATTGTTCGCTCCGTTGCCCTCTCGCTCGACATTTATCCCCACCCCGCGGACGTCGCCGTCGCTTAGTCACCACCGGCACAGGGAGACTATGCGTGGAAATTGCGTAACCCGACTCGCTCCACGATCACCCATCGAGCATTATGCCCGAGCGTACAATTGATTTGCGACGTTAATGGAACGGTAGCAGCGACTTTATAATCCGATCGAATCGTTCCGACGAGTGCGCCTGTTGCGGCGACGCGATGCGATAAACTTTTTTAATTAACTTTCGATGACTTCTTAACAAACCGTCCGCCGACATTACAGAACGTTTTCTTCGTGTTTTCGCTCGTACAGCGTAATACCTGTATCGGCACAGTTTATTAATAATGAAGGTAAACCGCAAGACGTAACAAAATAAAAGAGCGAACCGTTACTTTGTTGGATTCGAAAAGCATCTTCCAGCGGGCAACGCGAGTTCGCTGCAGCCGTGTAAACGCGTTCCATGCAACCGACCGCCTTGTCCGAGAAGTTGCTTCTTCTGCGTTCGCTAATTAAAAAGTAGGTACTTTAATAACAGTAATAAATGTATCGTGATTCGCGTAGCTCGCCGCGAAACTTTATGAAAATACGAGCGCCGTTGCGCCGCGTTATCGGCGGACGCGTCGTTTTTCATACGGTTGTAGGGATAGGAACGATGCAAACTTTTTTCGATGCGTAAACTTCTCTATCGAAGGTTAATGCGTCGGTGGCGTCTCGATCTCCAAAGAAGCTCCAGACATCGGAGGTCAACATCTAGTGCGCGACGAGAGTGGCAATAGAAGCCGCGGAAAACCGAGAGGGTTTAAAAAGCTACAAGAACGCTGCGCGACTCTTTCTTCCAGCCAAAGCAACCGCTGCCACTGCTTTACATTCGTCTCGTACACACGGAATTCGCAATCGTCGCCGACACCGACGCGACGCTACAACTTCCTGTTCACATCGACACCGCGCTATCGCCGTATCACCCTCTCGTCACTCCAGACCCTCTGAAAAGCTTGCCTACTCGTGATTTCTCCTGGCGACGTGGCTGGGGGCCGAGGTCGGGACCTGGGCGGTTGCGAGCCTTCAAATCCCTCACGGCTAGCGAGTTCTTTTGTGTCGCCGGTTACCCGGGCAACCTTCGCGAGTTTGCCCAGGATTAAATATGTAGCTTCGAATTAGACGAGCACAACGAGGAGGCCAGACGCGTCTTAGACCAGTCGACGGAACCGCCGCGGCGCCGCGGCACCGCGAGCACCCGGCGGTGCTCTTTAGAGATCAAAGGCGAAAAGCTAGTCGAAAGCCAGGGCCAGTCGCGAACCCCTTTGCGGTTGGTTATCCATCGCTGTTTCGTTCGTTTTCTTCTTCCCTCACCATCTTTTGCCCTCGTGGTCGACGAATATTCTTATCTACACGTTCGTCTACTTGCAAACTCATCGCGGATAGATTTCAGCGTAGGAGGAAAAGAGTCGGCCGATCGGATTGCCTGGACAGGGATTTAATCCCGAATGTTCCGCTTGCCGAGCCACAGCTTTAACCGATTAAGCAAACCAGTGCCGATCGACAACTCTCCTCCTAATCGTAATAACTACGCCCACTTCTCACACAAGAGACACATCGCGCTCTCTATGGTTAATATAACTGTATCAACCGTATTATTCTGCATGTCAATAATTTCTGTGCTAAGTTTGATTTTTTCTCTCCGTATTCCGCATTTAAACTTGGTATCACAATTTTAATTATAATTATAAGTGCCTTCCGAGGTTCAGTATATTAATGTACACTAGAAAGTTTTTCCTGCCCGTAAATTAATAAATTAAATAAATTAAATAAAAAAACTTTTTTAATTTTGGGATCCCAAACCTTGGTTCGGCGTTTGATGACTCGGGTCGGGTCGGGATGGGATCCGAATGTTTATGATACCCGGGTATTCGAAATTTTCGGGTACCTGAAATCAAAGTCGGGTCGGTTGGTTCCTCAATCTGATTTTATGCCTAATTTTTTGTCACCGACAATAACAGCAATATTATAAATACAATTCAATCCAATAAAGAATAAAGAAAGAGTAAAATCTGATTAAAGAATCATCTAACCCGCGTCAGAATATTCAGGTTCCCGACCCTATCCGAGCATTACCCGACTCGATTTCGACTTCGGGTACCCGAAATTGCTGGGTACCCAAGTATCGCCAATTTTTGAGTCTCGACCCGAACCCACGGAAAATACCCGATCCGACGCGAACCCGAAATGTCGGATACCCGCTCACCCCTAGCTAGTTACGTATTACTAGGGGTATGCAGGTTCGGGTCGGGAAAGTTACTCGGGCTCGGATCGGGATCCCGAAAGTTTGCAAAGTTTGGGTACCCGAAATTGTAGTCGGGTCGAGTCGGACCGGGATCCCGAAAGTTTGTAATATTCGGGTACCCGAAACTGAATTCGGATCGGATATGGTCTGCATTCCGAAAGATTATAATCGCATAAGTATGCTGCTTTTTCATGATTTTTTCAATCAGTTTTTAAAAATCTGATGAACCTGATGCCTCACAGTACCTGCTGACTCGCCCTGCCGCGTTTGCTTGCCTCACATATCATATTCAAGGCACGAGCCATTGCGATCGAGGCAGTCATCGGTTGAGGCAGCCTCGCGGTGTCTGTACATACCTTTACATTGGAAACGCCAAAAGCAAAGAAAGATGAACATCAAAGATGCGTAAGATCGGTGAATCACCGTGGTTGATTTGGCGCCGCAACGTCGTCGTCGAGGCTCGTGGAACAGGGCATCGCCAACGAACGAAGGGCTGAGGAACAAAGCGGTGGGCGTTTTGCTTGTTCAGAGACAGAGAAATATTGCCATCATTATCGCGGAGCCACGAAAGTTCGGCGTCTCCGTTTTTCGGGGGTACGAACAACCCCGCTTCCGGAACGCCTATTCGGTATTCCAAGTTTCGCCGGTGGCCCGTGGTCGTTTCCAATCGGCGAGACTGCTGTTCCGAGCGATCGTTTTTGTTCCGTGTCGCGATAGCGATCGGCAAAATTGAAATAAATCGTAAATTAACCAAGGGGGCGGCTATTCGAAGGGGCGGGGACGAGGTGCGTGACCAAGGGTCGCTTTCTCGAAAGTAACGCCAGTTCGTCCGCTCGTTGAAACGCGACGACGCGACGACGCGACGCGGCGATTCGGCGAGGCTGCGAAATCGCGGGCGTCACGCGCGTCGCTTTAACCACTGATTCTTTTTTTTTTTTTTTCACCGTTGTACCCTCCCACTCGGCCGATTCTTATCGTCGACCCAAGAAGCTAAGCGATCGTTAAGATTCGTCGCGGAGCTCGGTTTCTAAAAGACAGCCGTGTTTTCCGCGCGGAAAGGAGGTCGTTTCGAAGCGAGAACGCGGCACGAGGACGTTCCGGTTCCCTCGCTTCGAGAGAGGATCTCGTTTCGCGGCTCACGGCCACTGCCAGGGACGCGCGGACCGTGTAGCCTCTGAAAATCAGGAAAATAGGGAGACCGGAAGGGGTAGGCGGGCGTAGGTAGAGAGAGGAAAGACCGTCTAATCCGGTGGTATCACCAGCCAGCTATTCCGAGTCAGCTTCCGTGGCAAGTAATAACGCTCGGTGTAACGGCATCGCTATCGTTGTTCCGCGGCTGAGTTATGGGGCTCCGTGGCGCGGTGTACCCCATACGTGTCATCGAGCCATCCCCCTAATTATGTGAAACGAACCGCGTCGTTGCGTCACGCGGCAAGCTAATGGGAAACGATAATTTACGGAGAAAAACGGGAGAACTTTCTTATTCTTCGTCGTTCGGTCTCGCCAAGGGTGAAAATACTGTCGCCTGTTTCGCGTTCCAAATCGGAACCGATCTACCGGAACCGGGGGATCCGAAAATGGTGGTTTCGGATTTCCTCGCCGATCATCCGAAGCTGTAAATTCTTGAAAATTTTCTCCGCGTGATTTCTTTTTCCTCGTTGTCTATTAAAGAACGCGCTCTAAAAGCGTACGAGTTAACGTACTATATTCTGCCGGTGAATCGAGCAGAACTCTGTCTACTTGTTATAAACGATAGCACGGTTATTAATCTCCCGTGAAAAGACTATGGATGAATTATTGCTAGAATATCTCACCGGCTGACACTCGCTAATATTCAGGGCTATCCCATTATTATGGGACTACGTGCCTTGAAATACTCAGTAATATTCCAATAAATATGTCGCCGAGATTAATGCGAAGCTATCAGCTCTTTGGACCGTGGTTGCTCGTTCCAAAACTGCGATACGACGTTTCTACGAATCGGTTCGCCCTCGCGTAACCCTCGAATCTCACGTCTTTCGGAATGCCGCGCGTTTTTATGGCCATCCCCGCGCGATCCAGATTTTCGCAGCGAAAGAGATTGAACGGATCACAGTCCATCTTGCCGAAATAGAGGCAGACGCAGGAGTCGATTATTCGAGGAGAACCACGAGGTCGGAACACGAAGGCCCCAGCGCTCTAATTCGTCGCGTCGATCCGCTTCGACCCGTTTCCATATCGATGAGCCAGACGCGCGTGCAAACCGCCGAAATTGCTTTCTGGCCGACGGATCCGAAATCGTCCGTCGCGATAGGTAAACGTCAGCTCGACGGTTTCCCCGCGACCATCTTCGTTCCCATGCGATTTTTGGATTTTTTTTTCTCTCTCGTCCGCTGTCGCTTTCGCCGGTGAAAATCACGTAACCGGCGGCGGGATTCGATCGCGGCGATCGACCGTGATCTAGGAGCGTCGCGTCCACGCTCGCGTGATTCTCGACGATATACCGTCGGCCGTTCCGCGTCATTGGCGTCGTTGAAGCGACGATATTTTACGAGGATAAATTATAACGGCCGCATCGGGCCACCATCGCCGAATATCGGGCCGAAGTATCACGCCACCGCCCCCACCATTCGCAGCGCCTCTTTCGCAGATCATTTTTCTCTCGGACGCAACAATCGCCGGTCGGGTCAAAGTTACTAACGGCGGACAATTAAAGATTTGGTCGCGGCGCGGTGGCGAGGAATTCGAGAAGGACGTTGCGCCGGGTCCCGGGGAAGCGAATCCTCGCGACGATAAAGGTGCCCAACGGAGAACATAAATTCGACGATCGTGCCTTTGTGGATAGCGTGCGGGAGAACTTTAGGGCCAATCTCGGTGGGTGGTGTTCCGCGAGGACGAACGATCTCCTCCAGCAGCTCTTTTCACCGGCCACGGAGAACGCTCCTATTCTTCCTCTAAAGACTTCCCAGAGACCCCTTTCGCGGCGCGTAACTTTTCCTTCGAGCACGCCCACTCTCGCCGGACACCGGTATCGAGAGAGCTCGAATAAATCCGACTCGGGCTCGAGCCCGGTCCTGCGCGACGATCCCAAGGAAAGGGTGGATGATTCGTGGCGGTGTCGCGACCCCGTCAGAGCCACAACTTTTTCCCTTGAACGCGACGCGCGCGTCACCTCGCCGGCCGGCGCGACGCGGCGCGGCGCGTCGCGGCGGAACGAAGAAAAGGGAAAAAGTGCGGACGCAGAAACGAGGACGAGAATGACCGACATTTCGAGGCGTTCGTCCCCGCCAGGGGTTGGATCGAAAGGTTGCTCTCCCCGAGTGACCGCACGCCCCCGACGCGTTTTCAGAGCATGGATATCGATCGGTTCTATTTTCTGATCGCGAAAGTGTCACGGATAGACGTTCCGCGCCGCGACTTTTCACTCTTCCCTTCGCGGTTCGATGCGAAAGGCGCTTTCGTTTCTTCGTCCTCTAATTCAGGAAAAATAGACATCCAACAAGAAAAGTAGCTGGTTATTGTTGCTCGCTCGCTCGCGAGGGGAGTTATTGTTGCTCGCTCGCTACGCTCGCTCGCGAGTAGTGATGCCTATGGCTATTCATGTTTATTTTGTGTGTGACTCTTTACGGGCCACGCAAGGAATTTCCCGATTTGCGAGTTGTAATTTATTATTATCATTATTAATTGTCACTAATTAGAAAATTATTCGTATTCGGGGAAATTTAATAGTTTTCTACTTATCAACATTGCTGCTATATGACGTCGCCATATATATGACGTTGTCATATATATGATGTCCCCCTCCAAACCATCAAATTTTTGTTCGGGATGTTTTTTGATCCGATGCATATTTCTTAAGTTAGCCGTGGTGGCGGATTAAAATGGGACACCCTGTATATATACATATATATATGTGTGTGTGTGTGTGTGTGTTATATAAATATAATAATAGTAATATATGTATATATATTATTTCAGTTTAGTTATTCTCTCATAAATTTATATTCTCCCATTTAGATTGCGTTATTCTGTTAGGTTTTCTTAAACAAACTAAAAAACTACTGGACCGAATTAGAACAAAATCTAATCAGCTCTAAGTTACATTGATACACATCGATTGCATCATCGATCATTTTGATCTCACTATTAGTTTTTTAGAAAACGTTAACGAAAAATTTGATCACGTACGTACGTACGTACATACGCGCACATACACACACACACACACGAACAATGCGTTCAAAATAGCCTAAAATTACTCCAATGACCTTGAAACATGGAGATCTGTTAAAAAATCGATTTTCCATTTTCGGTGCAAATACAATAACTTCCCTATAAATCGGGAAGTTAATAATTTGTAACAGGCTAAATTTTTGTATCCACATTGGTATTGGGGTTCTAAATAATATGTGAGAGTTTCTCATCGATCTTGTGTCTGCTAGCTCAATTACGCGGGGTCAAAGGTCATGAAAACCGTTTTTTTGCAAATATCTCAGAAACAGTGTCCTTCCCGAAAAAAATATTCAATACTTATTCATAGCTGAGATAATTTGCTACAAAAATAGCTTAAATAGTTTTTTTCGTAAGAGTAACCGTTCACGAGATATAGCACTTCAAAGCACCACGAGCGTCATGTTAGGAACTACAATATGCACTCTCCTTCACACCACCTTAGAGGTTGAGTATCAGATGCGTTTTTTTTTATTGCGTAATATCCCCGGTGGGCCTAATTCGCAGTGCTTAGCTTTATAACAACGAATAATTGTTGTCGTAATGGTAGAATTTATTATAATTAATAAAACTAAATAAATTAATTAATAGAAATAAGTTCCTTTCATAACAACTGTACAGTCTACATTCGCGTTTATCGTCTATATTTAGTACTATACAACATATAAGTTAATAGCATAATATTTTCTATTGCATTATACATACATGTATAACGATATACCTACCTGTGCGTTGTGGAAGAGTGCGCGGAGTTATCAACAACTCTTTATATCTCGTGAACGGTTACTCTTACGAACAGAACTATGTAAGACATTTTCGTAGCAAATTGTCTCAGCTATAAATAAGCATTGAATATCTTTTTTCGAAAAGTTCTCCGTTTTCGAGATATTTGCAAAAAACCGGTTTTTGCGACCTTTGACCCCGCGTAATTGATCTAGCAGACACTTTCACATATTATTTAGAACCCCAATAGCAATGTGGATACAAAAATTTAGCCTCTTACAAATTATTTCCAATCTTGACGATTTGTATGTCTATTTTTCCTGGACTACTCTAACGAAACGTCTACGCGGGGCGGTGGTACGCGTTCGTTTAATTCGCGATTGATACTAACGCTTCGGGATGAGCGCGACCTCGAACCAATTAATCTTATCGTTAATTAATTTGGACGGGTGGTTCCGAGAGGGTGAGATTAATATAGGAGGAAATCGATCGGAATCGGTGTCGATCGAGCATGCGCGGACCGCTATCGTCGACAAAGGTCGTCGTCGTGGTCGTCGCCGTCGCCGTCGTTGGTTGTTGTTGTTTGGAAAATCAGGGAGCGGCAGGAGGCGAGAGGGTACATGGGAATTACGGTGTAAGCCGTATAGGGTCGTCACGCGATAATACTCGGCACCGCATTAATGTCGGGGCCGCCGGTAATTCCCATTTAATAATCACAGGTCGTATGTTAACCCATCGTATCCGGTAGTCGGACCTAATTACGCCCCGTCCGAGCGTGTCTCTGCCAATAAACGTTCACGAGCCTCGCGGGGCGCGCTCAAATATGCTCGCGGATAATATTTTCATTAACCGATCGTGTCGTCGAATTAATTACTACGCTCGGCGCTCTGCGTTCCACCGGTTCGCCGAATCCCGGACCAGCATCGAGTTTTCCGCAACCAAGAAACCCATTTTCTTCGTCCGTTTGACCCGGCCATGGAATGCCGTGCCGCACGCTTTCAGCGCGACACGCTCGATCTCCCTCTTCGTTTTCTCTTCGTTTTCCGCGTCGCCACTATATTTATATTTGTATCGCGTTTCTATTTGTTCCGCGTTTTCCTTTTCCTTATTTCCCTTGCGGATCGTGGTCGCGAGCAGCGCGCGGCGAGCGGCGACTCGCCGGCCCGCGGCTCGCCGCGCCGCGTCGTTTTATTCTGCTGTTCGTATCACCGCAAGCTGGATTCTTCTTTGCGGAAGGTTAAAGACCTCGGTGGCAAGCGAGCACACATTCTGGACGACAAACGAAGATGACTCTGCCGCCGCGGGACTCGCAACGCACTTTCAGAGGCCGTAGAGACGCCGCTCGCTGAGAAAAAAGGCAAACGCGAAATTCTAGTCGTCGAATCTCTTCTCGTTCGTCTCGCGGAAACTGGGTCAAACCTTCGCGAAAGAACTATCGGGAGAGCGACTTCTGCCAATCCATTTTTCATTTCCACGTTGGCTACGGTGCCAGCGGATTGTCAATTCGGCAGCGAATTAATTCGCGCAACGCTGGCTGGTCGTAACGCGGTAATTAGTAACGATTCAACGTCGCGACGCGCAGTGCGCCCAGTATATGGGCGCTCGGGACAAAAATCATAACTTCTTAGCATTCTAAACTAATCAGTTTTCGACTTTAGTATCTTCATACTTTTTTAAAGGGAGTACAAAAATGAATCGATTGGTGTATAAAAAGTATGCAGTTATATTTTTAAAAAGTTGTAGTGATTTTAATTTTTTATTGAATAAACTATTTTTATCAATATTTTACTATTGCAATTTGGTTTCAACTGAATACTAAGTAACTTTTGTTAGAAACATTTTTTTTTTTATCAAATTAATTATAACGGAACAGGGACAATTGTTCATCTCTGACACTCTGTGGGTTGAATATATGAGCAAGATATGATTTCGCACTCTGCATTTACGTTTCTTTTCCAACAATCCTAAACTATTTTTCAGACTTTGATCACTTTTGCAATAGGTATAAAACAATTATGTACTAGGGAAATTATGTGCTTAAGCATAGACAAAAATGATGGATATTCATCTATTTTCTTTTAGTAATTCGTTAAATTTTTTAAATAAAAATTATGTATTAAATTCTTATTAATTTGTAGAATTTGGTATTTTTCTGCAATTAATATAAACATCTTCTGACAATATTGTCATTACTGGAGGAATTTATATTCTGGCTTAGGCTTGCCTACAATAAATCTTGAATTATTTAAGTTTTAAAGCAAATTTCAATTCTAAAGTAAATAAAACATAAAAAGGGGTGTAAGGGATGTTTACTCTTAAACCAAATATGCGATTTCGAATACATTTCTCCAATAAAAAAATTAATAACATCCTGTTCGGAATTAGGCAGAGGCGCAGGAACGAGTTGCGCACGCGACCGTTGCCTACAAATGGGCATCGCGACAGCCGAAACCGCGACGAACCGCGTCATGCGTAACGTGCGAGAGAAAGCGTGAGCAATCGGGATCGAAGACGACGGCGTCGTCTCAGCGGATGGACCCGCACGAATCCTCGCAATTACGAGAACACGTGATTGGCGTAATCGAGCGCTAATTACCTTCGACCGTCGCCTCCGATCCCGATCAACGAATTCGAAAGAACAGTCGTTAAACTCCTGCCTAGCTGCCACGTATTTTGCAAGTAGCGTAATTTTTCGGAGCGCTCTCCAAGTTTATCAAAGTCCTCGTTTTCGCGTCATTGTAATTAAAAGTCCGCGTCATTTTGTGTTTAATTGTGCTCGTTTTATTTTGTGATTGTTAAAATACATATTTGTTACGTGTTAACTGTGACTCTTTTTGACTGTCCTCTCCCTCGATTTCGACTAGCCGGTCGACTCATCGTTCGGAGCGCGAACAATCCAAAATTGCTGTAAGTTGCAGATAAAAATTGTATAGAAATGTAATACAATACCTTCTTAATACAAATCAATCAAAATTACAGGATATTTTCAACCGTTTATTTTATATTGCATATTAATAATAATAATAATATTAATAAAAATAATAATAATTTATTTATTCATTTATAATAATTCATTCATTTGTTTTTTTTGTATTTTTATTTATATTTTGTTTTTGTGTTCATTTCTATTTTATCATTTGTTTACATTGTGTAACGTAGGGTTCATCCCGTTGAAAATAAAATATTATTAATATTATTTACGGAATGAACCCTTTGTTACAAAAATGAAAACGCAATCTATATTAAAGAAAATATATATTAAAAAAAATAGACGATTTTTGAATTAGAAATTAAAATTATACACATTTATGTTGTAATTCTTCGTATTTAAGCTCTAAGAAATACTATTTAACGAATGATAACAAATAAAAGTACATAATGAACGAGTAAATTTATTTTATGTTCTGATATTACATTCCTATTATACATTCATATTGCTTACACGTCGACTGACGATATTACGCAGCAAGTAGATCAAAATCGAACAATGATGATTTCGATTTTTGTCCATTGCAGACCGCATTGTGCGACGATGCGAACATGTAATCGAGGAGAATTTTGCACAGCGTTCGAGTCGAAACAATATATGCGAGTGAAAACGTTTAACGGGGCGCGTCGCGTCTTTGATTCGTCACGAGCGACGCGACGCTGAACGACGAGGGAGAAGCGAGAGAAAAGTGCAGGGTGTAGGTCTAGAAGGCAATCTCGTCGGTAATTGTCCGTAAGCAGCGCGCCTAAGATTATGGCCAATTTGCGATCGGTCGTGCATAGAAAATGGTGCGCCAAAAAAGGCGTTTCTTCCCGCAGAGCGCAGAGGAACGCGGTGACCGGC
The DNA here is from genome assembly GCA_030770465.2 of Perdita meconis. Lineage (NCBI taxonomy): Eukaryota > Metazoa > Arthropoda > Insecta > Hymenoptera > Andrenidae > Perdita > Perdita meconis. Next base: position 9,185,759 of record JASKOS020000007.1, read on the forward strand.
GCTTGCTTACGGCGGATTGTCTCTTCCGTTTCGGAGAGTAACGCTCGCGGACACGTATACTCTCTTTCGGTCGAATGGATCCGTTTCCGCGCGGCAGGTAAGCGAATAGGGGATAAGTTCTGGAGCGGGGCCAACCTCGGCCCGAAACCAGTCCGCGTGCGAATACCGGCTGGATGAAGACGGCCGAGGGGAAGCAGGAGCGGAAGCGAGGAACGTTGGGAAGGTTCCGCGAGGAAAATGGGCAAAGAGGGAAAAAGTTTTTCGAGCGATGACCAACGACCCGTGCTCGATCGATCGGCTCGCGGTTATTACGCGAGCGTTCCCCTTCGTTCTCGCGGACCGCGCGACGCTACCGAGAGGAGACGCTCGTCGTCCGCTCCGATCGAAAAGGATTTCGGAACTCCGTAGCTCGCGGAATCGCCTTTCGCGTAATCCTTCGGTCTTTAGTCAACTTTGCCGAAAGTTGCACGACCCGCGGAAGAAGCTTTTCGCGTCGCTGACTGGAGCCGTTGCAGACGCAAGTCGCGACGGACGACGGACCGAATCGAAAGGTAGGTAGGCACAGGTGGAGCGAGCCGAGTGGACAAGGGACGCAGGCGCGCGTAAGCGCGCTTACGGTCGCGCCTACGAGGCGCGGGTTCACGGATCCAGCTATCGATTCGGCTGTCTTACGGGTCCTCTCGAGCCTCGATGAATAAAAATGACATGCTAACGAGCTCGGTTCGGCCCGTTCGTCCGTTCGACCAGAAACTACGATTACGCGCCCGCGAGCAACGTTCGCCGACGCGGTTCCCGTTTCGAACGCGGAAAGTAAGTCGAGGGAAACGGCGAGGAGAGCGAAACAGGAGCGAAGGAGACTCCGTCGAATCACCGATGTGATTAATATTCGAGCGGATAGCGCAGGAAGAGGAAGCAGAAACACGCTTCGCACAAAGAAACGAACGGTTTGGTCCTCCTTCGCGGTAACAGCGGTTCCGGGAGCGTACTCGCTGGTGCAAACTCGTGAGCATCTGCTCAGGAGTAAGCGTAATCCGCACCCTTGCGTGTTTTCCACGAGAAATTCGTTTCAAGGAGGAGTATTCAGACGGGCGAGGAACCGAGGTACGAAGGATTAACTTCAACTATTATTACTGAACGTTATTGTGCGGATTAATCGGCACGGACTGGTACCATAAACGAAGCAGCGTTACGGAACTGACGCTTCTCTACCTTCTTAGGTCTTTGTTGCGCTCTGTCCGAAAAATGCCAAATCGTCAACATGTTATCTTGATGTTACTATGACCTCTACACTGTCTTTTGGTATGCACATTCAATTCAGGGACTTATACCGAAACCGAAATAACCGGTATAATACCGGTATTTTTCGGTTATGTTTATTTATTTATTTATTTATTTATTCACGGGAAAATTTTCCCATTAGTATACAAGTAATTATAATAATAGCAGTACAGTAGAGGACTAATTGACTTACATAAAAAATTAATAAAAATAAAATAAACTAAACTATAGATGTATATGATGATGTAAATAAGAATTAGACACGGAAACAAGAGATAAAAGGTAGATATTTGGAGATATTTGGGAGATATATCCAAAACAACCGAAAAATACCGGTATTATATCAGGTATTTCGGTTTCGGTATAAGTCCCTGATCCAATTTATTATAGCTGAAGCATCAAGTTTATTGAGGTTCTCGTTTATAAATTGTACTTATTTCAGAAACCCTCATACGATATTGCGTTTATACTACTCTATCACCCGTCTTCTTCTGCAATATGCGTCAGTTATTTGATGAACAAAAATGCTCTAGGTTTTTGAAAAAAGTTCAGCAACTTTTTCCTTAGCAAACAAGTGATTGAGAGGATTCAATATAGGTTGCTTCATTTCCTTGTTTTCTTGGGCCACGATTCCACTACGATATTGCGAATATGTAACATTCAAAACATGGAAACTCGATGAGTCGTCGCTGAGCTCTGTTTTTTTTTACAAAGTCATCCACGGGCACACAAATAACCGCCTTATTACGCCACTTGTGAATTTCAATGCTCCTCCATGATGTACTTTATGCTATTCAGACTACCATTCTATTCTTCGCGTTTCATTGTAACTGATCCATTCAGTAGAATCTTACACATTGCTAGCAGTTCGACTTCTTTGCAAATGGATAACAACAATGTTGTATTTGTTAATAAAATACAATAATAACTTGTCCAGATATCATTGAAAAATTTAAACGTACAAGATTTTTTGATATTCAACGATCCGCAATTGATGGAAAAGAGGCGCGAAAAATTCTTGTTAAAGGATTGATTCTAAGGACTTTCCTTTCTTTCTGATGAGCCGATAATCAGAATTCTCGAGGAAGCTGATCCAGCACGGAAAAGCTAAGCGGACGGTACCTTCGCTCGAGCGACGGCAAAACCTCCCCTATCCAGTTTATGACATATCGTAAAGTAATAAGCCTATTCTCCTTGAAGTAATGAACAATAAACATAAAGTCGCGAGGTCAAACAATACAGAAAACTAACTTGAATGCCGGAAAGAAATTATTTTATTTTCAGACGACGGTTTGAAAAGAAATGTATTTGAAACAATCCTAAATCTGCTATACAGATCTGCTTGACTGAATCCTCATTGAACGGTTAGGCTCGATACACACTATCGGTCCGCTCCCGGTTCGGTCACAGTAGTTGAAGAAAGAGAGAAACGAAAAAATGACCTTCTCTCTTTCTTCAACTACCGTGCCTGGAAGTGGACCGATAGTGTGTTTCGGGCCTTATTTTGCGCGAAGTGAAACGTTATCATTTCTTATTCTAATCATTGTGTTCTACTCGTACTAAGTAATAATATTAATATAAAATGCTACATTATGAGGTCTTCGAGGAAGCGAAATGCCATCGAATTTGTTTACACTCTTGGTCATAAAATACTACCTCAGGTAGAAGCGATGCGTGATTTAGGAGTCCTTTTTACTCCTCTCCTTGACTTCTCTGCGCATATACAGAGAATAGTTGCTAAAGCGCTTAAAAATCTAGGTTTTCTTAAAGGATGTACAGCGAATTTTACCAATCCGAATGCTCTCAGACTATTGTACTGCGTGCTGGTGAGATCACAGTTAGAATATGCCTCGGTCATATGGTCCCCACAGTACACAAACTTTAAGCTGCAGATTGAAAGAGTACAACATAAGTTTCTTAGGTATGTAGCGTTTAAGATTGGAGAAAAAATGCACTTCTCTGATCATAATTATCTTCCTGCTATGGAAAGGCTGAAACTTATGTCCTTAGAGAGTAGAAGAACAATTTCAGAGTTGATGTTTCTTTTCAAAGTTCTACGCGGATGCATCAATTGTTCTCAACTCCTAGAGCTCATTAATTTATATGCGCCTACACGATCTCTCAGAAAATCGCAAACGTTTCTACCAGCAAACTATACCTCCAATTACGCCAAAACTGATACTATTAACCGTCTGTGCATCACGGCGAATGCGTTTGACCATAACTTGGACATGTTTTGTGGCTCAGTTTCGGTATTCAGAAAACAAATTTTTGACTTTTTTTGATTTTTCTCTCTCTACTTAATCTCGGCATATATTATTTGCAATTTATAGTTTAAAGTTATTATTTTCTTGTATACTAATGGAAATTGCTTTCCGTATATAAATAAATAAATAAATAAATAAATAAAATGCACAATAGAATAGTCTATTACGTGGCACAGAGTAAAAATCAATAAGAAGTTCGATGCTTTGTCCAGAGTTACGTGTACGCGGAGCATAAACTAGAGCGGCTATAAGCGTTCGGTTGCGAGCGACTTTCAACTTTCAACTACATAGGCACACGACACGCGTCGTGCCGGATAAAAGGCTCGTTACGAAATCGTTGACACGCTAAAAAATTTCTCGATCGTTTAATTGGCAAGCGAATCGCGATACAGACGATGTGTTGCATCGGCTCGAGCCGTGCGCGTGACAGAAAAAAAAGTTTCCAGGACTCGTTCAAGAACCGGCTCTGCGAACAAACGTATTCCGCGAGGTACGGAAGACACAGGCTGCTACGTACGACGTGGAAGTGACGCGAGCTTCGGTGAAAATCTTGGTGAAAAATTAGAGTTCGTCGTCTTCCGGTCGACTCGTCGAGTCTGCCTCTACACGCGGAATACTGAATTTTTTATTTTTCCCGGGTACTTTTCCAATTACCACGAACAGCGAAACCGGGCCCCGCGTCTCTCGTTTTCCCGTTCTCATTTCACCGACCGTCCTCTCGCGTCCTCTCGCGTTCTTCGTCGCGTACGCGTCGCGAAATGAAAAAAGGTCGTTGAAGAGCGCCGCCGGCGATTCGCGACGCTCGTCGCTCGTCGCCCGCCGCGCCGCCTCGAGTTTTGATTAAAACTAAACGGCGAATAAAAATTCCACTCGCCGGTCGTACGAACGTTCCCGTGATTTCGCGTCGGCGCGACCGACGCGAACGAAAATCAATTCCGAAGTTGATTTCCTTGCGTTCGCGAGACTTTGCGATTTCCATCGACTTCGAAGAATCGAATTGCGCGAGGGAAAAAGCTACGAGAAAAAGTGTGACACGCGTTCGCGAGCGAGCAGAAATTTTCTCGAGCGAGGCGGAGGTTCGCGGCGGAGGTAACGATGCTGTTCCGGAAAAAATAGCCCCGTCTTCTTCGATGCTCCTGGCCGAAGGAAGTATAAAGTTCGTCTCGAATCGAAAATCGATGGCTTCGCTAAGTGCCATTCAGAGTATCGCTTCTCGCTTCTAGCAGCATCGAAGAACGGCGAACAAACGAGGAAATTTCTGCACGACGATAACTTCTAAGCGGTCCTCCATCGTCTTGCTGTCTGCTAACCCTGCCACCCTCGCGCGTTTCCGATCGCAACACGTTTTGCCCTCCGAAGAAAAGGACAGTTTAGTACGAGGGGCGCGACGCGACGCTAAGACCGGTTTGATGCTGGGTCCGGTAACGCGATCGACCGATTCCTCTTCTCGGTGCATTCACGAGGTCGCTGGAAGCCCATCGGCCTTTCTAGAGAAGGATACAGACGAGGGACGATCGCGGTGTCGTAACGCGGATCAAGGACAGGGTAAGAGGAGAAGAAGCCGTACGACTTCGCTACGTAGATACGGCCGAAACATCTCGATCGTGGTTACTCGTTTCTCTGGAAAAGCCGCAGGATGCGAGAACGGAGCTGGAAGAGAGGATCCAGTCGATGCCAGCGAGAGTAATGCGACAGGCGCGGAGAAGGAGCGGGGATTCCCTATGGATATAAAGGGGACGTAAGGAAGGATAGCCTGGTATAAGTGTTTTGAAATAACCGAGGTGAAAGTTGCGTAAAAAATCTTATGAATACGATTGATAAATGCAAAATCCGATTGAAAAATTATGGAAAAGCAACATGCTTATACGGTTAAGAACTTTCGGGGTCCAGACCACATCTAACCCGAATTAAGCTTCGGGTACCCGAACATTTCAAACTTTCGAGATCCCGAAAATACGGGTACCCGAACCTCGGGTCGGCTTTTGATGACTCTGATCGGGTTGAGTCGGGACCCGAATGTTTATGATACCCGGATACCCGAAATTTTCGGGTACCTGAAGTCAAAGTCGGGTCAAGTAGTGCTCGGGTCGGGTGATTTCTCAATCTGATTTCATACGCCTGTTTATACCTGATTTTTTGTCACCAACAACAACAGCAATATTGTAAATACAGTTCCATCTAATAAAGAATGAAGAAAAAGTAAAACCTGATTAAAGAATCACCCAACCCGCGTCATAATATTCAGGTTCTTGACCCGATCCGAGCATTACCCGATCCGATTTTGACTTCGGGTGCCCGAAAATTTCGGATACCCGGGTATCATAAACATTCGGGTCCCAACCCAACCCGAGTTATCATAAGCCGAACCGAGACTCGGGTACCCGTGTTTTCGGTTTGAAAGTTTAAAACATTCGGATACCCGAGTATCACCAATTTTCGGGTTCCGACCCGAACCCGCGGAAAATACCCGATCCGACCCGAAGCCGAAATGTCGGATACCCGCCCACCCCTAACTAATTGATAATGTTTTCTTCGCGTAATTCGTTTCTCCGACGTAGCGTAAACGAATAACGCGACGATAAAGAAAAGTTGGTCTCAGACGAGATGTCCAAGTTCGATAAAAAGGAACGTATTCGTCGATCCGTACGAAATTCGCTTTTCGCGTTTGAAAGATCCAACCGCGAGGTCTTTGGTTTTGTCAGCTCGACGGTGAGACGAAGGCAGAGCAAGAGAAGAAAGGCAGAGAAGACAGAGGTCGGCCTCGTTCGACCGGAGTTCAACGGACTCGACGCGCGTAGCGTCGGATCTAACGACCGGGCAAGCCGGAGATCGCGGTCCGCTACCGCTACTCCAAGCTACTCGTCTTGCGAGTGTCTTTTTCCGATGCGACCGTCTTTCTTTGCCCTTTGGAAGACCCGAACGAACCGGTCGAGCACTCCTACCGCGACGATTCGCACGGACTCTCGAATCCAGCGACTCGCGTCGTCCCCGACAAACTCCGAAAGCGAAAAAAGCGCGAAAGCGATGCGTGGCGGACGCGACGCGGACACTCGGCTCGGGGTTGCACACGTGCAGCCCTTTCAGCAAGAAACGGAGGAGAAGAAATCGGCGCTCGTAAATAACGCACCGGCTGGCGACGCGCGTTCCCGCTCCGACTCGCTTTGGAAACTTCTTACGAATGTTCCGTCTGGCAGGATCAACGGGGTCACGGAACGGCGGAGGTCACCGAGTAAAACGCTTTCCGCGCTCCGTCGGCCTATTTCTTCGGCTTTCGAGGCGAACGGAAGAACCAGTGACCCCCTTTCGACCCGCGCTACCCTCCGCTTCCGGTCCCCTGCACGATCCCAGCGCGGCGCGGCCGGGGCAGCTTTTTACGCGCTTCGCGACGAGCGGAACCGTTTAGCGAGCCATTAAACTCAGCTGGCTATTACGATAATCGAACGAATCGATTTATATCCTGACCTCCGTCGCGAGGAGGTAATCGCGAAAGCAGGAGGCTCCATAAATCGATCCGCCTTCTCGCGATAGCAGAAGAAAGAAGAGCAGTCGAGGGAGGAAGCGGCCGCGTAAAACGCTCGAAGAACGATAAAGATCCGCCAGCCCCGCTGCTCTTCAATAAACCGTAGAACTCACGGTCGAGTCTTCGCGCTTATTCCGTCGGCGATGGCTGCGGACGTTTCTCGTTTCCAAAAGTTGCGCGAAGAAGCGATAAAACGGCGGCGCTCGGCGCTCGACGCTCGGCGAGGGGTCGAGTGCTCTCTTCGATCGAAATTTCCAACGACCCAGACCCAGAACGGCGAAACGGCCGAGCGATAAGCCGGTGCGCGCAAACACACCTGTCGTCCGGCACGCGTCCATCGCCGACCGTTAGCATCGCAGGAAATGCGACCACGGCTGTTGAAAACCGTTGCGTTTGCGTCGGCTCGATTAAATGCTCGGGCTAAACTGTCCTGTTTCTCCAACTTCTCCGCCTCTCCCTCCTTTCGTCGAGCGAAACGAGTCGGAACGGACAGAAGGGGAAAGCGCGTTGCCTTTAAACTTCACCGGTACCCGTTCCAAAGATTCTCCAGCCTTGTCCTTTCTTGATTAATTTCAGTTATAATTCAACGCGGCGGTTGGTTGAGGCGAAATTGCCAGAGTTAATATTAGGAGAAAAATCGCGCAAGTTACATAACCGTGTCGAGGAAGGCCGCAGCGAACGCGGTAGACGGAATATTCTAAAGTCGCGCGGGAAATTCTTAACGACTCGATTCAAAATTCGTAGCGACTCGTTGAAACTTAACTTTGTCGTTAAGACGTATAATGGACGAGCACAGATTGTTAACAGCTAGACTTCAGTCTGCCTGTGCAGTCGGAAGCGTTCCCTCGACACAATGTTTCTCCTCTGATAGCCCACTCTGTTTTGTTTCGTTCCGCTCCTCCGCAACATCGAACCTCTCATCGAATGCTCCAGGGAGAAGCGTTCTTGTCGCTTTCGGTTTACCGAAGACGCACTCGAAACGAGTCACCGGCAGCTGTGGCACTTTCGTCTATCAGCCGATACTCGACTTTTCCCGTCTCCGCCGCGCCGCGCGGTTTCGTTAAAGGTTCTCGCTCCGTATTCCCGCGAGTGTTGGAGCAATCGCGATCGTCCTCGATCCACCGAGGATCCACCGGCAGAGATCGCTATCGGTCTCGGGCAATCGGGGCGTCCGGTAGCCTCCCACGCGACTCGTCCCTTCTCCCTTCGGCCGATCGCCATGAATCGCGAGAGAAACGCTTTTATCGCGAGGTGCTCGTACAGGCCGTGCGAACGGAAGTCTTGGTCACGGCTCGTCGCGTTGCCGTCGCTTCGTTCCTCGACCGTTCAGACGATTCGCTGGTCGCGGTGCGGCGTCGGAGCCACCTGCGAGGGGAGCTCGCTCTCGAATCCGCTCGACTCGCTCCGTTCGCTGGCAATCGAACCGCAACGTCGCGACGCGACGCAGCATCGCGTGGGAATTCCGCGGGGAAGGAGAGTCGGATCCGGATTAGTCGCTCGCGAAGCGCGCGCCGGTACATCGCTGCTTTCGGTAGGGTAACAAATTTCCGCGGTGTTTCGGAAGCTTATTAAGCCGACGAGCCGAATCTTCGAGGCCGCGCCGCGTCTCCGCTGCGAGCACTTAGCTCTCCGCGCGCTATCGGGCGCGACCTCAAAGAGCTTTTACGAGTCGCCTCCTTCTTGCTTCCCGCTCCCGTTAACGATACTCCCGGAACTCCCTAACGACCTAACGCGCGCTACCTCCCGAGACGGGAAGCCGGCTTTATTTATCGCGATAAACGTTCCGCGCCGCCCCCCTCTGGCCGTCTTACAAAAGGATTACGATCTCCCTCTCCACTCCCGACCCTTCTCCCTCGTAACCCAGGAAACTCATCCACGGCTGATTTGTGTCCCTGCAACGGGGAAACTGGACCGAGTCCTGGCCTCGGAGAAATTCGACGTTCGATTTTATCTGCGACGATAAGGGACGATAAGCGACGACGCAGGCCTCCCCGTTAGGGAATCTCTCTCTCTCTCTCTCTCTCTCTCTCTCTCTCTCTCTCTCTCTCTCTCTCTCTCTCTCTCTCTCTCTCTCTCTCTCCGCCCGTTCGTAGATCCACGGATCCCTTCGATTCACACCGCAGCTGTTTCTACGTTCCACTGCACTCGCGTAAACGAGATAGGCGCCGTTCCAACCGTAATATCGCCGGTCGATCGGCAACGTCAGCTCTTCGTCGCTCAAACGATCGCTTAACCTCGTCGCTGTCGCAGTAAGAACGATTGTTTAGTCGCTGTTGCTCGAGGCTCGTCGCCTCGCTCGAAACGACGAATCGTACGATTTCGCAATTTCCAACAACGTTCGTCAATCTTTCGACGAAAGATTTGAAAGTTCGGATGCCTCGGAGCAATCGCGTTCTCTAATTGCGATCGAGCGGCGTCTCCGTTCAACTCCTTCGTCGGGATCGAAATCTTTCGTCTTCCATCAGATTCTGCGGAGGAAATCGGTCCCGAACTTTAGACACTTCGGCTGCTTCGTTTCGCGCAACTTTGTTCGTCGTCGGAAATTTTTACGCGACGTCATCCGCGCCGCTCCGACGGTAAAGGCTTTCCGCTTTTCCCGAAAGGTCGATCCTCTCGGAGAGGTGCAGGGCGTGGGAAGTGGCCGCCGATTCCTAGCTCTCATCCGACGCGATCGAGTATGCAGGCGTCTCGAGAACTTTTCCAATCGAGCGGAAACTTTGTTCCCGTAATTAAAGCTGCTCGAATACTTAATGGACTCGTGCCGGCTCATCGATCGTTCCACTCTCCCCGGAGAGCGCTCTTCCGGCCCTTCCTTGACCTTAACCGGCCGAAAAACCGCGGTTTCCTCTCTCTCTCTGCGTCCGTCAAGGACGAGCCCGTTAATCAGAGGAGTCGACTTCTCCGTCGAGTCTAGACGAGAGCACGGTTTTCGTCGAGGAAAGCCGAGCCGCGAAGACGAGTGCGAAGGAAACGAGGCGGACGGGTTAACGCGGACCGCGGGAAGCGAACTTTAGTTCTCGCATCACGCGAAAGGATAACGGCCGGCAGAAGTCTAACGAAGAGACGCCTGGGGAGCTATTTCACCTAATTTAACTGCGAGACCTAAGTGGAGAGAGGCGAGGAGTACCGCGTCCCATGGGCATCCGGATCGCGAGGACGCGAGTCTGCTTGCCGCACCGCGAGGGAATCGCTCGCGCGTGAGCGACCTTTCCATAGAGTATAGAGTAATTTCGCGAAATGGTTGACCCCTTCCGCGGAGGGTCGGCCGCGGCTAATTGAAACCGCACACAGTCACGAACCTAAGCAGAAAGAATTTTATGCGCTATACACAGTAATCTCCGCATCGAATTCTAGCGGACTTTGTGTTCGAAAGAAAAACCGTCGCCTCCCGGAGCATGTTTGGTTTTCTGGTTGTTTCGTGTTCCCGGACGATTTATGTACCGGGTGGTTTCGGCGTATCGACATTTTTCCCGACGCCGAAAGCTCCTCCTCGTAGGTGTCCGCTGAGTAATCCGGGTCGACCGAGCTTTCGGGCCGAGGCAGAGTCGACTCTCGAATTAATGGATCGAAGTAATTAAGAAGCAGGAATCTCCTGCGGGTAGTCTCGGTCCCGTCCTTCCGAGCGTACGTGCTCGGCGCCCGTTCTGCCCCGCGTATTTGCGTTTCCCCACGGTGAAACTTTCGGTTTGCGAGTCACCGCGCCGCGCGAAGATATTCAAAGTCGGGACACGAAAAGGAAGGAACAGAGCGTGGAGCGGAGACGAATCGAACGGAATTTATTAAACGTTGAGCATGGGCTGCGCGCGAACGAGTTTTTGCCGTTGGGTCGGGCGTCTGAAGCTCGGTTCGCGCCAAGCCGGACGAGGTACGAGGCGGAATCGAGAACGGTTACACGAAGGAGGACGCGGCAGTCGGAGCCCCGGCAAACGGAATGCCGTAAATCTCATGTAAATTCGGGCCGCCGCTTGATTTGCAAGCACAATGCCAGACAATTGTACGGTCTACCATCGAGCGGCCGGATGCGGAGTCTGCGAGTTTCTCCGGTCTCTCTCCCTGGTTAACTTCTCCCTCGTAGACCCGTCGCGATGCGCCGCGCGTCTCGCTCTACCGATACCTACTTACTTGGTCGCTCCTGCGTCTCTGCATCGTCTTCTCCGAAAACGCGTTGCTGAACGCTTTAACGATCGCCCCCTCTCTCTCTCTCTCTATCTCTCTCCTTCTCTCTTCCGCGATTCGCTTTCAACGGATTATTTTTCACAGAGAAAGGGAATCGCGGTCGCTGTACAATTTACTGGTTGCATCGGCACTCGTAAAACCGTGTCGCGTTAGCGCGATGGAAACCCACTCCACGCTTCACAGAGAGGGTACATACATCTGTCCGTGGCCGGTGACGTACTCGCGGCGAAAGCGGCCACCGCGAACCACCCACCGCCGGAATGCGAACGATAATTCACGTTCACCCACCGCTTCAATGGATACCTGCTGCTTCGCGCGGACAGTGCGAGAGAAACTATGGCGGCACGGGAATTTTCGGGAACGAGAGGTCCTCGCGCGCCGGAGAAGGCGAGCGAGCGGCCCAGAATCTATTCGCGTCGAGTCGCTGGATCGTCTGCAGGAAACGAGCAACTAACGACTCGACCGACTCAAAGGAACCTCGTCGGTGGCGTCTCGTCAGTCGCAAACGAACGACGATCTTTGCCGTTCGTTGAATAGTAAGTTACACACGTCTCAAAGAACTCTTGATCCTCCGAAAGTTCGAAATGCCTTTCGATCGATCGATCGCGCCGCGCCGGTGGCAAATAAGCGAGATTCGGCGGTGCTCAGAGGATCAGTCGTGAAGGAAGCCTGCGGAGGCATCGTGGCGCGAGAAATAAACGAGCCGGTACATCGCGAGCGAACCGGAGTCGAGGAAAGTTTCGCCGGAGGCATGCGCGCTCCGTGATCGCGCCGTCTCTTTCGTCCGACCGCGAAACCGCGAGCGAGAGGCGACTGGAGCGCGCTGCTTCGCGCCGCGATCGCACTTAACCATTGGCTATCAAGGTGCCAGGTAGCCTTCGCGACGCACCGCGCCGTTCCGCTCCAACTCGCGAGACAGTCCATCGCCTGATCCACTCAAAGTGTCGCTCCGCTTCGCGCGAATCAGTACGCGGAGACGTCGCGATTCCCGCGACGCGTTTCTCCCTTTGTTCGTCATGACGAACGCGGGATCGAGGACGAGAGCGCGGTTCTCAGCCGCTCCACGCCACGCCGACACGTGAAATCGTCGCCGAGACGAAGAAGGAGGAAGAACGATCTCGGCAGAGCCACGTGCGCGTCGAGTCCAAAACTGTGCAGAACTGTGCGAAGCGATTGAGAAATCGCGCGAACGAGTGTCCGTTCGAGCAGTGTTTTGTGTTTGTTGTGCGAGGAGCTTCCGAGGTATTCGTCCCGAGCGAACTACAGGATCCTCAGGATGTCGAGGCGCACGGAACAGTCGAGGACCATCCGTTGGAGTTTGATCGCGTTGCTGGGAGTTGTAGGTGAGTGATCGGAAGAGATTGTTGGTCGTTTAATCCCGTTTTCAGTCCGGGTTTCGGTTCGACGACCTCGACCGCTTCGCGCGTGTTCGTCGCTCGACTTCCACGAAGCTTCGTTCCTCCGCACGCTCGATCCTCGAGTCGAGTCGAGCCGAGCCGAGCCTATCCGGCTCAACAGGTTCCTTTGGCCGCGTCGCCGCTTCCCGCGAGTTTTTCGCGGCTGTTCGCGAGACGAACCATCCGCAGAACGAGGCAGCTTGCTCTTGGAGAGGCTACTCCTGGAGACCTCGCGAGCACTCTCCACCCAAAGTCAATTCCTCGAAGCTTCGCGACGACTGTGCAGTCTTTTACGGTTCGGCGACGCCTCTCTCGCCCCTCGGCAGTTGGAAGGAAAATGAGAAATTAATGGGACCGGGGGGAGCAGACGACGGGGAGAGACGGTCGGACCGGGCGAACAACGTCCAAGTTTACGAGTCGAAAGCCCGTGACGTCGGATTATCGAAAAATTCTTGCGCGACTTTCTCGAATTCGTTTGAGACTCGGCGAAGAAAACGCGCGGATCTTGCGCATCGGGTGCGCGAATATTGCCGCGTCAGGAATCGCATTCCGGGCAAAGCGGATTTGCTTGCGAATCTGCGAGTCGCCGCTCCACCTACTCTTCGTATTCGTTAGGTTTCCTCGTAACCTAAATAAAGCGATTTCTATGGCTCCGCGCTTCTTTTAGGACGCTTTCCTAACGTACGGTCCAACAGGCCGCCTAACTGACACGAGGTCCAACGATTTATGCCTCGAATAAATTTTTATTTCGGACGTCCTTTCCTCTCCCGACTTCCAGCTTCTCGGTATCGTTCGCAGATCTCGGCTTTTCCACTGGAAAGAACCGAAGACGAGGGATGGAGCTGGTAGGGTAAATCCTCTCGCGATCCCCACCGAGGGTGGACATTGGCGAACGCGTCGGTAGTCGATTCGAAAATCGCGTGGGGAGTTTGGTTCGATAACGGCGCAGGACGGAGCCGCGAAAGGGATACGAACCGCGGACTAACTCGACGTCACGCATTAGCCTGATTAAAAAGTCGGCCAGCCAATCGAGATCGTTGGTGTTTAATGCGTTTTCACGGGAAAGAAAGGTCGCGGTACTGGTTCGGCATGCTTGTGTTGCATCTGCCCTTTGCGGGACTGGTTCGTCGTCGACGAGTCGCTCCAGAAACGTGATTTCTAATGCTGTTGATTTTACCTTCCCGTTTCCAAAGCTCCTGCTTTTCTAAGCTTTAAACTCTAAAGGGTGTGCGACAAAAATGCTTTGTTGTTTCGGTCTCCTCAAATCTCGAAACGCCACGAAACGAATTTGATTTAAAGATTGACGGACCAGTGAAGCGATAGGTGTTCGTACGGAGTCAGCCGCATATCTGCTCTTAAAGTTTTATAGAAGCAGGTAACGCGTTAATAATAGTAATAACTTTTTATTTCTAACGGGAGGGATCCCTTTTATACAAGAGAAGAAAAAGTTCTATGTAGATACAATAATAAAACACAAAATAAAATACAACAATAATAAAAGAAAAAAAAACAAACCACGAATACCGATAACATAAGTATAGTTATATAAATGGGTAAAATCACAGTACTAATTAATTATTGCATTACAGGCAGATTGTCTGAATATAGTAAGAGAATTACAAAAACAGTTAATATCGTTAGAACAAGTATTTGCGGTAATTGAGAGGTTGAAAACAGTTATGATATCAGTTCTAGTTCTCGAAACAGTTATGCAGAACCAAAATAATGTTATAACTGTTATGGATATTTCGGTTCTCCAGAACCGATATTATCTCGGTTCTATAACTGTCATTTTTCGGCTCCTTATCAGTTATAATTCAGTTCCGTATCAATTACGGTTCGGCGCATTCACTAATTTAATTACTTTTGCCTATTTTAATTCTGGTAATTTAAGCCTTCATTAAGAATTTGTTCGTTAGTCTTTTAATTCAAACGATCTTTTCATCTGTATCGTATGTTGAGTACTATCTTGTTTCATAATCCTCTAGTGTTACAGTTTTTAATCAAGCACCATACCATGTGTAATATATTTTAGAATAAACTGTGTACTGTATTTTAATTTAAACTGTACTCATTTAAAGTGTAACCCAAACTTTAACATTCGTTAACTGTGTAAAATATGTTATGCGAATATGGTGGACGAATATTTGTGTAACTGTATATACGTATATATTCCAAGTAATTGCATTTGATAACAATGCTATCGCGACACGCATGTTTACAATTTGTTTTGTTTTTCTGCAGTAAAGTTAATAATAATAATAATAATAATGATATTAATAGTAATGACTAGACTGGGGATGTTTATGCAAATTTATAATTTCATAGAACTAAAGAAACAATTGCAACTTACAGAGAAGTCTGTCTTTTATTTTAAATACTGTAAAATATATATTATTTTCAATATTTCATATACTTTTGTATTTACACATATTATTACAAGTTTTCACATATTTAAAATTGCCATAAATGCTTAACCATCCGCAGTCTAGTAATGATAATAATAGTAACATTTTCGCAAAATCGGTAATCAACAAGAATCGAAATCATACCGTCATAAGAAAACAGTATGTATTGCATACTTACATAACCGAACCGTAATTAATACAGAACCGAACCTTAACTGATACCGAACTGAACCATAACTGATACGGAACCGAAAAATACCAGTTACAGAACCAATATAATACCGGTTCTGAAGAACCAGACCCGATATATCCAAAACAGTTATAACGTAATTTCGGTTCTCCGTAATCGTTTCAGTAGGAACCCAAATATAACAGGAAACTGTTATTTTCGGAACCCGAGTATCACCGATTTTCGGGAACCCGAAATGTCAGGTACTCACCCACCCCTAGTTTTTACTAGTATAATTTTCTTTTCATTCTATTTCTTATCCTTTCTTTTTTTTTTTTATTTCCCTGTGTTAGTGACTTACCCATAATCATGTCATATTTGCTTCTGTACAGGGTGTTTCAAAATTATATGTCGCGACCACTATAATATGATTCTACATCCCTGGATCGGTGGAGATGTGTTATAAAATTTTGCCGCAAAATTGATCATAACCTTGAATTTCAAGGTCGAAGTTTTTTTCATTATATCGTGTAATACTCGTCAGTAAGGACAAAAGTCTGAAAGGAATCATGAATAAATAACAAATGAACAGTTCCCTTAAAAATTGACGTTAAAATTCAACTACCTGTTAATAACAAATTTAAATCCAATGTTAATAACAATTAAACAATGAAAAGGTTAGGTTGCAAAACAGTCCATGACTGAACCTCACCTTTGCCGTTTTTTTGTATATGTTCTTGTTCTTATGTAACTTGCAATTTTGGCAATAAAGACGTTAATAAATGAATAAATAAGTCTTTGATCTTAAAATTCAAGGTTAAGGTAAATTTCACGGTAAGTGTATTAAACAAATCTTCACCGATTCGAAAGTCTAGAATCACGCTTAGTGGTCGTGACATATAATTTTAAAACACCGTGTATATTAATGGGATTCATTCCGTTTATAAAATAAAATACAATAAAATATCTTGGAACCCAAACACATTTGTATTGCTGCGCGCGGGTTCCGAGATACGTGGCTGACCCTTCACTTTAGGCCTTCGAACGCGCGAAATCGCGAACACAGCAACAATGACAATAGTTACTTTGCGCTATAGATTGTCGAACCGCGACGAAGAAAAAGAGAAAGCAGATTCAACGGCCGACCGAATTTCTCGATGAACGAAAACGACGGAACAAACAGCGGGTGATTTTAAAGGGTTTTCGTTTCGCCAGAGTCGTTAATCCAACTGTGCCGTGGCAAATCGACGGGCACGGCGGAGAAGCGATATCGAGCAGAGACCGAGGCTCGATGAGAAAAAAAAGATTGCTCCGAAAAATGGCGCCACCGTGATTCTTCTCGCTGGCAGGCGAGGCACGGGAATTCGAGCGCCTCGTTCGCGACTCTATTTCAGGAGGATCGCGAAATTCGAGTAGAATCGCGGCTGGTCCAGGAAATTCGCACAGGCCGTCGCCCCCGGGTGGCTTGGCAAAGGCGTTAGGCGGTTAAACGGTTAGCCGTGGCAACCGAGCAATACGGTAAGTGCTAAATTAAATTCAGCGGAACGAGCGAGCGGCCACGCGCGTATTACCACGCTGAATCGAGAGACGAACGGGGCAAGAGAGGAACGGAGCGAGGGAAAAAGAGCGGAGGCGGTGCAGGGTGCAGCGCGGCGTGGCGCGGTGCGGCACGGCACGGCGCGGCGCGGGATTCCGGTTTGCGGCGCGCACAGGGGACAAAAGAGGGAAAAAATATGTGGGAGCTCGGCGAGCGCGGATTTCGCCGCGCGAAAATTAGTTTTCCCGTTAATTGGACCGAGGGTACGCGGCAAGTCTCCATCCCGCGTAATTGGATTCGTATACGCGTATCCCTAGTGTTCTTTTCGCGGCCAAAGCCGTCCCCGTTGTCCGATTTCCGGCTCGTTTGCGCTCCCGATTCGCCTCTTCCTACGTTAGCCGCTTCAGAGTCGATTGTTTATCCACGGGACGGTTTCGGGTAATCGGAAGCGCGCCGCGCCACGCCGCTCCGCGTCCTCTCGCGCGACCGATTTCGCGAGGGACCGAGCGCCAAGTTACCTCGAACGAGGCAGAGTTTGCCGAACGTACGTTTTCCAGTGATTTAAGTAGCCGGTACCGAGACGACCGGCATGTGCACCACCACCGCCAAAGGGGTAGGACTACGAAAATATCTGCTGGCCCACGGCCAACTCTCGCTGCCTTCGCTGCTCTTTCGCGAGACACTCTCACCTAGGTCGGTACGCGTACCGCGATATCGCAGCTGCACCACGTATCGGTCCGCTATTTATGGACCTCCCGTTCCTAGATTTATCGGCACAGCCCGGTATTTACCTACTCCCGCTTCCCTTCTCCCATTCGTCTCCGATCGTCTGCCGGGAGGTGTCTCGCCTTGGATCGCTCTTGCCGTCCTCCGGCCAAGAGAGGCAAAAAATTCGACGTCCGTTTCGCTATCGCGAACTCGAAATCGGTCGTTCGGGGAGCGCGATGCAATCGGAAACCCGACGAGCGTGATTCGTTGCTAACGTTTCGCCGGTGTCGGTCATTGGCCCTGTGCAGGCTCGCTTTCGCGTCCAGCCCTCGATTTATGTTCCCGCGACAAGACTTGGAAAACGTCGACGTTTTTCTTACCTTCCACGATCCCTGTAAAAGATCCCTGAAATGCCGAAAATCGAGTACGTAGATAATGCTTATACATTGTCAGTGTGTCACGATTAATTCGCGAGTTTTTGAACGTTTGCTCGTGCACCGGCTTTCTGCGGCTGCAAAAGGGCCGAGCTTACGCGTTCTAGAACCACGGTGTACTTCACCGCCGCGCTCGAGCATCACGCGATTCTGCAATCATACGCGGTGGGTAGGGTAACATGCACCCGTCCGCTTATCGGTAGCCGCAAAGTGAAATTATTCCACATGAACCCTTGTCACCGAAACGCGCGCGTGTCGCGCGAGAGGCCAACCCGCGCGCGACGTCGCGCACGACACCGCGCCGCCTTCTGCCTTCGGCTTCGTCCTCTTCTTGAAATTTTCCACCACGAGACCACCGCTCTCCTCTCCTCTCCGCCATCTCCTTTCGCGTATCGCGCACTCGAAACTTCTCGCGGTGCGGCACAAGCGTGCGAACCCTATCCGGATAGTTTTTCACTGCTCGTTAACGCTCATCGATTTGTAGACTATGGTGTAACGGGTGCGTTAATGATTACTTCGATTCAACCAACACACTTTTTTATTATACAAAACCTTACACTACTAACTATTACATAAACTATATGAAACACTAACTTAATTCGTGTACTGGGTCGAGTACAAGGATCGCGTAGCGAGCACGAGAAATCGGTAAGCACGTCGGCGCTTCGCATTTCGGTAAATGGTAAATCGCACGTGGCGTCTTCTATCTTCTTACGTGCACTACTTTTTCCGCGCAACGCCAATCAAGCGCGTCCGACGATTACTGCGCCTCCGCGCTCGGAAATCGTCACCGGGCGTCACGCACGCCACAGATTTTTCGCCGATGCTTCTCGGTAGTGACTTGCTCCGTTTCGTCCATCGATAATATTTTTCCAACTCTTTTCAAAGTGGATGCAGTAACGTGTAACGCGGAACGTTGCGGTTCCGACGATTGTTTCTAGATCGCCGTTTCCCTCGCGGTGGAACGAGCTCGGTAATTAGGCAGGTTCGAGGGAAACGGAATTGAAAAGGTTCGGACAACGATGCGGAAGGAAGCTACCCGAGACGTTCGAGGAACGCGGGTATAACGTGAAACGATTTGCCAACGTGCTCCGGACGACGGAACGGACGATCGGAAACAGGCGGCTGTCGCGGTTGCAGCGCGGCCACGGCGCGGCAGTTATCTCGTCGGCTCGTTTCCACGAGGCCGTTTCGAGCGAGGAAACAGACGACCCCTAGCCCGAGCGCACTAATAATATCGTCGTAAAAGTGGAGAAGTTCGCGGGGCACAAGGAGACGCTGCTCGGTGATTCGATCGATAGCTCTGGTCAGCGGTTACGAGTTCTCTTCTCGCACGCTCGCTCGGTGAAACAACGAAGAAGGCGAAACCGTGGACGACCGGCCGTATTCCGGAAGCGGAAAAACGTGGAGACTTCGAGAGGTTCGAGCTTTCGAATCCTCCAAAGATCAGGGTAATCCGGGTTCGGAGAGTACGTAGTTCCTTTCCCCTTTCCGCGCACCGCTAGTCGAGATATATTTTCTTCTTTTATTTATGTGCTCGAGAAATTAGGTTTAATACAAATGCAATGAAACGGTGACTGAAACTCAGAATACGTGAATTCGTCTGGATGAAATGACAATTTGTTGTGTAAATAGTGCGCTGGTCCCTGTTAGTGAGCATGAACCTATCAATATCAATGTAACCTTACATTTAAATAAGTTATAAAAAAAGGTGTGGTTCTAGAATTTTTTTTTCATTAAAATTAATTGTATTTATTGTTTAACTGAATTGAAAAAATGTTTCTCCTTTATTTTTTTCCCCGACAGTACACTGAGGCGAACACGAACAATAAAACAGCCCGCAAACGTTTGTATAAGTGTTCATAAGTAACAACATAACATAGAAAATTGTTATTTATGATACCTGTTACATTTGTGCCAAGACAAATCCATACAAACGTTTGTAGGCCGTGTTATTGTTTGTCGCCTCGATGTACTGCCAGGGTTAAAGATATACTTTCTTATAACATTTTTAAATGTAAAGGCACAATATTGTGATAGGTACAGGCTCATTAATAGACTGCGGATTTTATGCATTTATGGCTATATTAAGCATGAAAAAAATCGACATGACTGTTAACAAATTCCAAAACATACAAAGTATCAAAAATATAATACAAGTTATAATGTATAAAAAAATAAACATATTGTTATTTATGATTACATTTTTTATTTTTGTTTGCAAAACTTTGATTTTGCATAAAAATCCGCAGTCTACTCATTAATAGGGACCTATTAATTACCCTAGGTAATATTTTTATTCTGCGTGCGTTTTACTAAACATAGTACATATTAGGGTTGGGTGGAGATAAAAGTCCGGCGGGTAAAAAGCAATATCTCCAGCGATAAGCAATCGATTGAATATTACATCATACTGTTTAGAGGGTGAGGGGAAACTAGGAAATCCCTGAGTAGCTAGTCGTTTTTGAGCATTTGTGTGAATCACACGATCCTTATGTTTTTTTTGTACATCAAAAAGTTAAAAAAATAAGTCTTCTTTTTGTGTTTTGAAGTAAATTACAATTAAGTAACGCATCAAATGCGTACATCAATATTGTATGTCTAGTATTCATATTTGTTTATTTCTGAATAATAATGTTTCTGAATTTTTTTATGCACAAAAGTGTAGAGATATCGTTGAGGAAAAAAGTCCCTAACAGGAATTTATTACTCCGCATAATAATTTATTACCTTTTCACATCAAATCGAATTTTTTGAAACTGTTTTAAGAGTTTTTATTAAATTTTAAACTAAAAAACTTGTTTTTATCAGTTGAGTTAAAAAAAATGTAAACTGATTAATAATTATAGAATATAATCATTAATATTCCTAAAAAATCAGCAAAATTAGATTATGTAATATATTTACAATATAATAATAAATAATGAACATAATATAAAAAAGTAACTGATGTAATAACAAAATTACTTGTATTAAAAAATAATTTTTTATTTAAGCATGATCCCACTGAAATACTTTTTTATTATTCTTTTATTATTAAAAATTATATTGTTTGATCTTTTTCTTGTATTAAAATAACTTAAGATTTGTAAATAAGACCAGAGTGTTTAAAAAAACTACATTTTCATGTTGAGTTAAGATTACTGTGCAATTTTTTGTTGAAGCTTCATCTCTACCAAGGCATTTTTATTCCTTTGTTTAAGAAATGGTACAGTACTTCCGGTACAATATTTAATATTCCAACAAATATTTAATGATATGGAAAGAGTTTTTTGTTTACTTATCTTTATATTACACGAAAAGCTAATCATAAGATCCTGGGAACTTTTTGCCCCGTGCATGGGATAGAAAATCCATTTTGCATTGACGAACACTTTTTTATATAAGACACAAATAATAACAATATTATTAAATAAACATTATAGAAGTAAAGTGTAAGTATTATAGTTTCTATAAAATACAACGATTTATCTCTAGATTTTCGTTATTAAATTTTACAAAGATTTAAACGAAAAAGTGGATCCTACCCTACATAATAGAAGAATGACGAGAAAGATTACCCACTGACCATTATGTTACATCTCTGAAATACATAATTAATAATTTTAAGCCAGGACGCGACGTCAACCAACGGTCCGCGTTGCTTTGAAACTCATTACACAAAGATAGCTTAATGCAGCATCACCGTCATAATCGTCATCTGCCTGCGTCCGACCAAGCAACCGTCTACAATATGAGAAATAAAGCGTAGTAATTCGCATCGCACGCTTTCAGACCAACTACAAGTATTTATTCGGTTTAGCGCAAGGAGCATACGACACTGACGTATTTCACCGGCAAATACCCAAGAGAGACGTATGAAATTAACATAGCGCAGAGATTTGTCCTGGTAATAATGGACAGAAGTCGAGTAATGTCTGCTTAACGTTATTGTTGTCTCAGTCGGTGTCCAAATACGAACGGTACGTAAAAATATCTGCTATAAATCAGAAACGAGAAAAACTCATTGATACTTGAAAATAGTTTTCCGACGAATAAACTATTTTCACAGCAAGCCACGAACTTTGTTCAGACACGATTCGAACGCGCAAACAGGTGCTTCGAAATTCGCTTTGAGGAATAATTTAAGGTCGTCGGCGTAGAGCAACCTCGTAACATGGGAGAAATTGTTAACAAGGTCACTTATGAAACTAATAAATAGTAATGGAGCCAAATTCAAGCCTTGGGGAACGCCGCGGCGGGAGAAACTTTAACAAAGTCTGATAGGCATGGTTGGCAAGTCTGGATCGAGGATATCTTCAAAGTCGTGAAAATCGAAAGAGCACGATTTACGTATGTATAAGCCTCGATGCACACGAACGATAAAAAGTCGCTGCGATTCTGCATACCAGAGATGGGCAGTATCTAAATAAAAACCTATTTAAATACATCTTAGATAAAAGATACTTCATCTTTCGGTCGTTATTTAAAATCGATACAAAGCGAGAATTTATTTGTAACTTTTATCCGTGAAACTTTGATTCGGAGAGTTTATCTGTTATTTGTATCCCAGTATCTTTCCCAGTATCTTTAGCAGTTATTTGATTTCGATTGCAGCGACACCATTTATTTGACGTTTGTATCTGTCAGAAGTTGGTATTTAGTTTATTTGTCAAAATCTAGCAATAAGATTCAGACGTAACTTTTGTGGGTTAACTGAATATAGATGTTGCGCGAATACAAATAAATCGAACAGCGACACTGACTTCGTGTCGCTCGTGTGCATGGGATCGAAAATATAATTATTTTATTTTTATTTATTTTATTTAGAGAAAGTACGGGCATATGCTTGCCCAATTTACAAAAAAAAAAGAAAATAACAAGAAAAGAAATAATAACTAGAGTCGACGCAAAACATAAAAATAGAGAAATAGAGTTGATAAAATAGAGAAAAATAAAGTAAAATGTGCTATTACACGCGGAACTTATAAATCTAAGAATTTGATAGATCTTTTAAATGTGTTTACGGATCCAGAATAAAAATCTACCATATTAATATGATTGGCATAGGAGCAGGATCTGGTAATAGGGTCGCAAAATTTTAAATCACTTCTGAACAAATCTATCTGGAAGACAGTCGAGTTGTCGATCATGTTATTGAGGACCTTGAAAAGGGAAACTAACTCGGCAAACCTAATTATTTGAAGAAAAGAGACGCAAAGTCTATCCGGATCTTCGTTCAAGGTGGTAAATGCACGATAGTCTAACGAAAAGACTGGCCGTTAAACAGCGAAGAGAAATACTTTCTAACGCGAAGATACTTTTTCACTGGAACGCGTAAAAAGAGTAGTACGTAGTTCCGAGCTAACGCGATTACGCGTAGATGTAAAAGCGAGCGAACGGTCGGTATAAAATTTACTTAGAAAATATAGAGAGCGACTAGATCTCTGTTTTCGCTGAAATTTTTCGGAAACGCGCGTTATCCGCGCGCGGAGTGCGGAGAATCGTCGATCGACGACAGGACGAAAGGGGCAACGAAGGAAGAGAAGGGGGTCGTTGCTTAAGAAGCGATAAGTTTGACGACACCCCAGAGATTCGGTGTTTCTCGAACGTCGACCGCCCCCATTAAGGATACGCCGATATTATGCAAATGCGCATAAGCGCGGCCAAGAAGCAACGTCGTCTATAGCCCCGTCCAGTTTCTTCGAGGCAGGGGCGCGCGGCTCTTTCCGTTCCAACTACTTCGAGAAGGATCGCTCGTGTCATACCATCGCGGTTACGTCGCGGCCACCACGATTCTTCCGCCTCCACGACTTGAACGTCGCCTCCGCGACAACCTGCACGACGTTTTCGATCGAATTTCGATTCGAATCGCCTCTCGTACCCTTTTCCGGACGAGAGGGCCGGTCGTACCGGCGTCGTTTCGGCGTCGTTTGCCGAGCGCCGTCGTCCATCGGCGTGCCACCGAGAACTTTCGAATCTTCGAGTCGTCGGGAGTACGGCGAGCTCGATTTCACCGAGACGTTAACTAACGGAAAACACAGTCTCGCTCCGGTAAGAAAATTGAATGTTCTCCTTTAATTAAACCTCCGATACGCGGGAGAAGGAGATACCGAAGGGAAAGGGCTACCGGCGATCGGCTGACGGAAGGATTTTCGAGGAAAACGACGGAACGTCGCGAACCGGGGGTGGATCCCCCGTGGTGGTGTACGATAGGAGCCTCTGTGCACTCGGGAAGAACGATTGGCGTTTGCGCGCGGTTCAGTGACCCTGGTTCAATCTCCAGGCAAATTGAATTCTTTTTAAAGATCAAAGAGCACGATCTATACCTATATAAGCGACGCGGGTAAGCTATGCTACAGGACGCTACTCTCCCTTCTGGTCGTGTTATCGACTTATATACAGCCAGGAATTCGTTTTCTTTGCGGAACGAGCGACCGAGAGTCCGACTGGCGGCATTAAAAAATTGCGAAAGGGAGCGTCGATTTTCGCGGTTGAAATTGTTCGTCTCCGTTCGCTCGACCGTCGCGTCGCGACGCACGACCAAACCCCTCGGCTCGGCACGAGAGCGCTCGAAAATAACTTTCGCATCGTCGACGCAATAAGCCGCGTCCCGCGGTCATGACGCACGGAGGACGCGAACGCGAGTGCCACGACAACGAGGATTCGCTTATGCTTGGGGGGGGGGGGGGGGGCAAAAAAAAACGGGCGACACTCGACGGTTCGCAACTGCGCGCATCCTACGGTGCCATTAACCCAAACGGCATACGGCCTGTTCTCACGGATTCGTTGACGGTCCCGTCGCGAACTCGTCATCGACGGACTTGTCACGACGTTCGACGAGCAGCGAAAGAGCTCTCCCAGTCCAGAGATTTACTGGACGAAGGTACGCGACAGCTACTTGGCTCTGTTCCCGGATATAAATTACACGCTCGTCGCTTCGCATTCCCGTTTTTTCCATGGCAACTCTTGGAATCGGAGTCGCGTTCACGGGCCGACGTCGACGACGACGCCCGACGCCGACGACTCCGACGTCGCGCTCGCTGGCCAGTTCGCACGATTGACCCGAATCCGCGTCGGTTCTCCGCGATCGCAGTACCGTAACTTCCATCGAGGTCATCGTTCGTGTCGCGCGATCGCGAATGAGTCGAGCGCGAAATGGCGAGGAACGAAGCGGAAGCAAGACGGGAGAGCGAACGTATCGCGGAACCAGAGAGAGACCGGACGAGAGTTTTGTTTTTAGGAATTACGAGGCAACGCGTTCGCAACGCGCTCGCAACGGCGACCGGCTGACGGAGAATGGCCGGCACGTTTTCAATTAAGCCCATAATTACGAATTCGATGGGAATATGGTCGGGGGTATATGTGCAGCGCGTGCACGCTCGTCGACGTAATTAGAGCCTCGATATTTATGCCCGAGCATTAACCGTCCCGTCCTTTCGCGAGGCTCGCGGTGCCACACGCTTCGATGCAGTCGTGTTACGCTGCGGCTCGTACGCGCTTCGCCTCGCCACCGCCGTCCACCGCCTCCAATTTCATATTCGATTTCGCTTTTTCTCCGTCGCGAGTGCCATCGAGTCGTTCGAATCAACGACAAGCATCTGCTGAACACGTGGAACGCGACGGCTCTTTAGGAACCGGAAGCGAGGGCATCGTAGCCCGTTTTCCGAACGTTTCGAGAGAGTTTTCGGACGGGTGTCGGCGCTGTCGGCACGGCAACGAAAACGAGAACCTGGGCTCTCGAAAGAGAAATTCCACTCGTAATCGGGACGCGTAGACGACGCTAACCGCCGCGTAGCTGGGTTCGAAGGAAACGACACTGCCTGCGCCTTTAATTCCTCAATTATACCACAACGCCCCGTTAGACGGTATTGCCTATGCAACGATGGTCGTTCTGCTCTTCAGTCCCTTTTTAACCTTCCGCGACACGATCTCGTTCGCCGCGCTTAATGGACGAACGCGCGCTTTTGTTTCGTCTTCGAATCAAGCCCGGAACAAATAGAATCCAGCCGAGCTTATCTGGTATCGCGCGGGGGGCGAAGATTCCTCGTCTCTATCTCTCTTTCTCTCGAGTCGGACGAGTCTAGGCTAGGAATCCGAGGGGGGGGGAGAGATAAACCGCGTAAACGTTGGAAGAAAATTTCTTAAGAGGCCAGCGAGATAGCGTTCCGACCTGTCGGGTAGGGGAAGTTTACGAGGTGGCCTCGCGCAGCTCGGGTAACTAGCCGTGCAATTATCCGTGACAATAGCTGCGCGTCGCGACAAACCGTGGCATTGCCGCCAGTCTCCACCGCTACCGCGCTACCTATTCCTTTTACTCTTTCCGTAAACCGGTAATGGAACGGTCTCGCGGCCGCCGATGCCGCCGACGTCGCCGCCGCCATCGCCGCGCCGCGTCCGCAACGGTTCGCCTCTATCTTGCCGATTCCAGATTGAATTGCTTTTCTGGTTACCATTTGCCGTTCTTCCTGCAACCCGTCCTCTTCTCTCCGGGCTGCTCGACTCTGTAGCGTTCGGATCAACCGACCGCCAGACGCGTCGTTATCTATTCTATTTCCCTCGTTTGCCGCGTCTCGGTATTGCGGACGAAATGGATATAGCGAGGTCGTACGTAAGAACAATAAGCGGCGGAGACCAAACGAGCGTGTAGGCACCGGTCTTGGAATCAAGGGCTCCGTCGATCGATTCTAAACACTTTTTTTAACGCTAACGCGGCAACAGTTTATGTTTAGACCACGGCGTATTACATAGGTGTTGCAAGTTCCCTCAGAAATGTGTGATCATTAGATGAAAAATCTTATAGCGATCGCTAGAGTGCGTCCGAGTAAAAACATCCGTGGGGAGCGCTCCTATTGGCTCAGCGAGATCAAGTGATTAGTGACCCTCGAGGGAGTGATGAGAAAATGCACAGCCATATTGTTTTAAACGGATTTAAACCGGAAATTACAGATCACAGTAACACCTCTGGATATAACCAAAAGTCACAAGTTACGTAACCTAAATGTCACATATCATAGCACGGCCCTCTCTAGTACAGGCCGTAATATAGAAAATTCGGCAACGCTGTCATCAGTCCTATTCATACTCGTAGTGACGTTCAGTCGGTTCATTGACGTTTCTTAACAGCTTCATATCACTTCCATATTTATTCTTTCTTTTAACATTTTATACATTTTTAAGATGCCAGATAAATGTTGCGTGCCCAATTGCAGAAGTCATTATGCATCTGGGGAAAACTACCATTACTACTTACATACTACTTAATAACTATATAAAATTAAAAAATAATGTGAATATTAGTTTCTCAACGAAGAGACGGAAACTTCAAACATTACAGCAATAATTGAACCTTATTTTTTATAGTAATATGTACATGTTTATTTATTTCTTAATCTTAGTTGACATTTCAATTCTTTGTGTTACATTCCTTCAAAAAATAATTTAAAAAGTCAAAGATCTCCGCTCTTAACTACTACATGTAACCTCAAAGAACGAGACTCGAAATATAATTAACAATAAAATGAATTTACAGTTATTGCTCTTTCGTAAAACTCATTTTTTGTCAAATACTTGTTATTAGAATGAAAATATATATAAACACTTTATTCCAATGCACGAGGACTGATCAATACTAACCAAGTCCTGTCAATGCCTGTCAAGACAGATCAGGACTGACGACTGACCAGAACCACGTGATCAGGACTGATGAAGCGCTGTTGCCATATCGTATATTACGGCCTGTACTAGAGAGGGCCGTGGTCATAGACGATATCAGCTCTCTTTTTTTCTATTTATCTACTTTCTTTCTCTACTTCCGATTTTACTCTGCATCGTAATGACCAATAGGAAACACAGATATCGTTTCTCATCACTCCCTTGAGGGTCACTACAAGTGATGGGGAAAGCGAGCGCGAGTAAGAGGCGCGACACACTATTATCACGTCACGTGAAATCACGTAATATTGTCCTGTATATGAGAGCACTTTCATCTGTCTTTCATCTGTATATTGATGTATCCATATGAATGTGCTCTCATATACAGGGCAATATCACGTGATTACACGTGACGTGACAATAGTGTGTCCCTACCTTAAAGCTCTGTGATCATGTGTGACGTACTTACGGTCAGTCCAAATGATTCGTGACGGTTATTAGAAAATCAACAGGCGGAAAAATGCCATTTCCCATTATTATATATAAAAAATATATAAAAAGTATATATGTACATACACTACATACATATCTACGTATGTATATATATTTTTTTAATATATTATATAGTGGGAATCGACACTTTTCCTTCTGGTGATTTTCTAGTAACCGTCACGAATCATTTGGACTGTGTGTACACGTATTGTACTTCATTCGCACACGTGCATATGTACCATACGCGGAGTTCTGACTATGACGCCCCTAGCGGCGACCAGAGGATCTTCCATCCATTGATCACAAAAAATCAACCAGACAGTGGTGCTTTGTCGGAACACCTCTATAATACACCGTGGTTTAGACTGTCGCGTTGCTTCGGATAGAATCGACCAGAGACGAGCCGCAATGCGATTCACGCGAGAAGGACGGAACGCAAAGAACCGACAACTTCGTGCTAATGACACGAAATGCATATTAATGCGTTTGCGAGACCAACCCCCGCTAACGTCCGCGGAAACAAGCTTTTACTCTCCGGTTTCCTCTGTGCGCTCGCCGCTTTCTTCAAACCTTTTCCAGATGAACCCTCGGCCGAGCTTCTTTTTTCCGCGTTTCCCTCCCTCTCGCAGACTCTCCTCCATAATTTCAAGTAACTTCCGCCACGGCAGTGTTGCCCCTGGTTTTACGTCAGACGAGTCGGTCCGTTTTAGCCGCTGGACATCGTTAGACCCGTTGTCAACGATAAAGACGGCGAAGAACTTCCTTCGATGGGAAAGTTGAACGCGCGACGAGTTTGCTTGTTTTTAGATCGCACGGAAACGCGCGGAAGCTTAGAAGAGGCTAGGGAGGCCGTACGGTAAACATGGAAGACCCGCAGAAGGCGTTGAAAGAAAATATAGAGAGACGGCGGGTGGATGGAAGGGAAAGATGGCGGTCGATGCGAGTCAAGAAAG
The DNA here is from genome assembly GCA_030770465.2 of Perdita meconis. NCBI lineage: Eukaryota > Metazoa > Arthropoda > Insecta > Hymenoptera > Andrenidae > Perdita > Perdita meconis. The sequence continues at coordinate 9,214,731 of JASKOS020000007.1, forward strand.
CGACTTCGGCCCTTTTTGCCTTTATCCGCGACTTCGTTTACGCTTCCACGATTAGAAATTTCACCCTCCTTTCTTTCTTCTAAATGGGGAAACTTTTCTCGTGATCGCTCAAAGGACGTACGCGAAAGCTCGAGGACCAAGTGTGTTCCGAGGAGCGCGGTCTGACGACGGGAAGTCTATCGATCGCTTCCCAATCGTTTAAATCCAGTTACCGCCGTCTTTGTAACACCTTCGAGCTCCTTCCAGTTGTAACTGAAACCAGGTCGCCTTCGAAACACTTACGGGCCTTTTTCCGATTCGAACGGTTGCCAGGAATTTCCGAAAGAGTTGCGATTCGCGCATCGATCGATGCAACCGCGTATCGTAAAGGTGGGATTTCCTATACACGTCTAATGCTGTGGCCTGACGTCCAGACACATACAACGTTTTTTTATTTATTTATTTATTTATTGATGGGAAGGTCCCTTTGGTTTACATTTAATAATTAGTGACTGTTTTTTAATACACGCTAACTTATGAAAAGAGTTGAGTATTGGCCTCATTCGTGGTTCTGTTTATAGAAGCAACAGAGGATGATCAGAAAGTCAGTAATGTGATAGAAAATAGTTTGTTATGCCTAAAGAATCTTTGGGACGCATACAGTTCAATCCTTTCCACAAGATTATTAGATCATTGATTAGCTTGAAAAGATCAGAGAGTGTTTGAAGATTAAATGCTTTAAGAATATCATCATAATCATGGTTTGTAAATTCCATAAGGCAGCAAATCTTAAGAATTTATGTTGAACTTTTTCGATGCGATAAATATGATTCTGGTGAAAAGCATTCAGAATTACTGATGTATACTCAATATGAGGCCTAACAAGAGAAGTATAGTAGTAAATAAATTTTTAATATATATGAGATCCATTGCATTTGTTTTTTCTTCTAAAGTTGCATACATACCAGCGTTGCCAGATTGCTGTTTCCGTAAATCGGGATAAAGACTGACGAAGTCCTGAAAAAGCGGGATTTTAATAGAAAAATCGAGACATACGAAAAAATACAAATAAATACAAAATATATTTTTATTTTCAAACTTTATAATAATAAACACATTAAAAATACATAGCTAATTATTATTAATTATTATAATTTTTACTTAAATTTATTAGATAATTTTAACTGAGTAACGATATCTTTCTTTTCCTTTATACAGGGTGGTCCACGCGTCCACGTAACTTGTGCACCTTTATAACTTCCAAAATATGCGTTGCACGAAAAAATTTTGTATACAAAAGTTGCATGGTTTAAAAGGGTACATTATGTAGTGCATTTATTTTTTTTATAGGTGGAGGCGTTTCGAAGATTTGAAGGTCAACTTTGTTTTTTTAAATAGAATACTATATTTTTTATATCAAAATATGGAAGAATATCGAATTCTGAATAAAAAAGTACCGACCTTTATTAGCCCTAAACCTAATAGGTAACGAGTAATTTCACTTTATTTCTTGAAAAAAATCGGGAGTTTCAACATCCCGCGAGGGATATTGATTCTTACCTGTAACATCGAGACGTCTGGCAACGCTGATATACACTAACGATCAGTTCACAAGCACTGGTCATTCTATAAACACATAAACATAAACATTCTATAAACACTACTAAATCTCTTCACATTTGTCACGCAAACCGTTTAAAAAACGTTTGCGAACAGTTACACGAACAGATGATTTCTACGAAATTATACTGCTCGTAAAAAGTTTGCAAACGCTGGTAGAAACGCACCTTAAAGATTTCTAAAAGTTCATGTAACATGCGTGAAAGAATTGAGTAGTTTTTATATAAAATTTACGAACTCCTCGCAAACATTGTGTGTAAACAGTGCTCACGCAGCTTAGGAAGAATATTCTGTTCCGATCTATCGCAACGCGTTTCCCGCGTTCAGAAAATTGTGGGTCTTCTTAATTGGTTCGGCGGTCGAAGATAGATCGAATTTAACGACGGGACTCGTCGGGGCGTTAAATTTACAGGATCCGTAGTCGGTCGCGGGACGAGCTCGCAGTTACGGAATGAAGTCGATTAAGGAGGCCGTGTCCCAAACACGAGGAAGAACACCGCTTCGTCGCGAAAAAAACCGCGGAAAGAGAAGGGGAAGACAAAACCCGGCCGGATAAGTTTGCTCTTGCGAGAAAAGTTTACCTTTCGTTAGGTAAGAGTGCTCGACACTGTTTCAGCAGACACCGGAGAGTCTCCAGTTACTCCGAGTGACCCCTGTTCTCCCTGGAAACTCGCAATTTGTTCTAGGACCGATTAGCGCGTCTTCTTCGACGCTCTGTCAACTGCTTCTGCATTTTCCTATCCGCTATTCTATCCGCCTCGGTGAAATTACGCGTCTTTCGGTTTCGAAAGACGAAGACACAATCGACTGAAAGTCATTGACTTGTTTCGGAATCTCGGCGCAAAATAATATAAGATATCCTGGGGTGCGTCGCGGTGCGCGGCGTATCGCTGTGCCGCGCCGCGCCGCACCGGACGGGGCAAGATCGGGGACGAACACAGGGGCAAGTTATACGCCGGGATTACGAGATTGCCACCAGGGGATTACGAGGATAGCTCCCGGAACGTCCAATCTCAAGGATAAACACTTTCCTACGTTCTTGCTTTCGCTCCTTTCGCTCTTCTCGCCTCTGGAGGCCTCTTCGTCTGGGAGGATTCGTGGAGGATTCGCGGCGGCTCCACCCGATCCTCCTTCCCTGTCGTTCTCTAGCAACGTTCTCCGCCTTATTGAGAGGCCAAGGCACACAGGACTTTCCTCGGATTTTCCGCGCCTCGATCGCCTCGCTCACCGACGAGGAAAAGTTGACGACAAGAAGTCTTAACGACACCGTTCGCATCGGCGATTCGGCGAACTTGCGACGCGATCAAAAGTCGCGATCGAGCGAACCAGCCGCAAAATGCTTCGATAAACGGGGAACAAAAGATCCGCGAAAAGGGCAGGCTATATCCTCGAGCCATTCGAAAACTAGTTTTATCGAGCTTCTTCGTGCCGCGCGCAGCTTCAATATCGTTCTTCCGATTCGGGACGGTTCCTCTCTTCTCTTCCATCTTTATCTCTCGCTTCTGCGCGCATTCTTCTTCTCCTTTTTTTTTCCTTATTATTCTCCAACCCCCGCCTCCCCTTTCCGCGCTCTTTCTCTTTTCTCTCGTATTCGTGCGGAAAAGCCGGGATAAACTTCTTTACCGGCTGGACCCGCTCGAGCGTAACGATCCCCGTGCGCGTCCCGCCGCTCATTTTTACCCTCTTCCTCCCTCACGATCCTCCCCGCGAATACCCCGAGAGCAACCTCGTCGGAAAGTTTTCCCGTTCCCAGTTCGCAAACGGAAGAGTAACGAGAGCCACCGGCGAAAATTTACGCAATTTAGACCTGCGCTTTGCAAAAACGAAGCGCGTAGGCTGATGATATCGCGCGACCGAGAACCGCGAACGGCCACAGGCATCGCGGAACGAGAGGAAAACCTGAAGCAACCCGCGAGCAGAGGGTTGCGTTAGACACGTTTGCACAACGAAGCCGCGTAGTAGCTGGCCTATATAGGAAGTTGCACGCCGTTACTCGACCATAAACACTCGGATTGCGTAACGACGCGTACACCGTGCCCGTAAATACGGAGTCCGCGAATTTGTGACGCGCGTACGCGCGTTCCTTTTGCGTTGCGAATGATCTCTTCGACCTTGTAACACCGCGATCCGTCGTGCGATACTCGCGCGTCTTCAACGACGCACAGTGAGCCAGATCGCGATACTAGCGGGTCAAAAGTCGAAGGTAATGCGTGCAAGTCCCATTAGTACTTTAAAGGCCGTCGTACACTAATCAGCACAGTACATACACGAACGTCAAGGACCAACGTCGGCATATTCACATTATTATATGTAGTTTAAATGGAAGTGCGCACACTTATCGGTAACAGCACCGCATCGACACTCCTGCACGATAAGTGTGCGCATATTCATTTAAACTACATTAGGGATGTTCGATTCTTGTGAAAAAATCGATTTTTTGAATCGATATTGAATCGAATCATGAGAAAAGGGTTCTTAAAAAAATCGAAATAAAAGAATCGATTTTGCAAGAATCGATCCACAAATCATAAAATATATATACTTGCATATATTATAATTTTATGGGGTTGAGTTCGAAGATACACACTTACGCATACGCACATAAAATGATCATGCAATGAAATATATTTTTTATGGGTATAGTAAAAAAAAAATGTGTTCTTTTAAATGACTTCTTATCAGATAAAGAAACTACTTGTTGAAAGAGATTGCTTTAATGGAAAATAAAGAAACATTTTGTTCGTTATTGTATTTTATTTTTTTTTCATAATTGCCAATCTTTAATCTTTAATGAATTTAAAAATAATAACTGTTGCAAATGTGACGGTGATAATCTATTTCGATTTTCAGTTAAAATATTGCCAGTCCTTGAAAATAATCTTTCTGGTCACTACGCCAGACACTTTTCTCTTTATAACTTCGTGCATAGGTTATTACTAATAATACTGATAAGAGTTGCTACAAAGAGAGAAAAATGTCATCGAAAGATTGTAGATACTTACTTTAGGGATCTTTATACTTACAATCCGTTACAGTTTAGTATCTACATTTACATATTCACTTTACTTTCAATCAGTAAATCAAGAATCGATGAATCGATTCTTAAGGTAAAGAATCGATTCTCAAAAAAATCGAACAGCAAAGAATCTGTTTAAAAAATGGATTCTTTTAACCAAAAGAATCGATTTTCTGAGAATCGAATCGAAATCGAACATCCCTAAACTACATAATAATGTGAATATGCCGACGTTGGTCCTATGCCGTTCGTGTATGTATGTACTGTGCTGTTGCTGTTTGGTGTGCGACGGCCTTTACTTGTTTCAAAATCTATGGAATTGAAGAACGAGTTCAACCTTGTAATATTATATCATCGATGCATACTTATCTATATGAACTTATGTATGTATTTGCACGCTGTTCAAATATGTTTTACAGGAATTATAATATAACTGTTTTAAACTGACCATTTTCCGCCCCCATTAGCTCTATCAGTTCTCGTCGTGATCGTCACAAAATTTCTTCCTAACCATAGAATTTTTATGATTACTTCAAATAGAACTAATACATTAATGAATGAGTGACACAAAAGATTTGCCTATTTTTGGTCCTTCGATTTTGGAACTGAATTTCGTGCCAAATTGTAGCTTCTGATGAGATATTAATCGCAATGAATATTTAAGTTGGTTTGTAGGATATAAAGTGTGGAGGGTCAAAGAAGTCACAATTAATCATCTCATGCTCCTGTATGTATGAACTTTAAGGTCAATCTAATAAGTTAAAAAATTGGTCCAAATGATTTGATAGACTGCCAACAACGAATTTGATCTTACATTTTTACCACGTCTCAAAAATATCCTATTTTTCATAAAAGTGTGGTCTAATCTTCTTAACGTTAAATGTTATAACATGAATTTTTAAAATGAAAGTCATTTTTATGGTTTAATAATAATTATTTTTAAAAGTTGTGTTCCAATTGATAGAATGTATACAGGGTGTCCCAAGCAAAGTGTAAGAGCCGAGAAGGGTGGATTGCTAGGGTGATTCTAAACAACTTTTTCCTTAGCGAAAACATTCGTTGTGACTTTGTTAATGAGTTATTCACGAAAAACACCGACCAATCAAGGAGCGAGTACAGTGGATTAATGATGGCGCGAACGATGGCGGGCCAATACTACCGCTGGAGCCCGCGCTAAAATTCGTGCGTCTATTGGTCGGTGTTTTTCGTTAATAACTCGTTAACAAAGCCGCAACGAACATTTTCGCTAAGGAAAAAGTTGTTTAGAATCACCTTAGGAATCACCCCTTTTCGGCTCTTACACTTTATTTGGGACACCCTGTATACACGGCCACCCTTAGCGATATTTGATCGGCGTCTTCGTGTACGCGATCATCGGCGACTTACACGAACCATAATTTGAACGAAATTTATTGGAGAACACGTAACTCCTTGTTACAGAGGATTCGAGAGGATTGCATCTTTTCACCGTGTTCTCGGAAGTCGAAAAGCAGACCGGGACTCGGCCGACCGACACAATGGTTGCCTTGAGCCTCTCTTCCTAGAATTCCATTTCTCAAAGCAGCTTCCCAGCGCAGACCGCGTTTGAAAGATTGTGCTCTTGGTAGGAAACTTCGCGTTCGAATCACGAGAGTCGCGATACCTGAAATTCGGTCGGACGTTTGTATTGTGCGTAGTAAGTCTACTATTGTGGAATTGAAAATCATGCTTTTTTCTAATTGCATTAGATTTTTCAGTTTCGTGAGAAACTTTTAACGTAGGAAGAAACTACGTTTCCCGTGATTAAGCGCTCGCGTTCGACGTTGTTTCGAAAATCGAAGCGAGAAAATGAATGGGTTAGAATATTGAGTATCTATCGACTATGAGTTATGGACGTTGCGATAGGCAGCCCTGCGATCCTCAGTATATACATACAACCAGCAATAGGGTGATTCCTCATCCGATGATAAGTCGAATCCAATTCTTTTTGTAAAGCAAGACGTCGACGAAAGAATTTCAATCTACATTCTCTACTACTACTAGTGGCACCGTTAAACTTATACTACAAATCCCAGAATATAATAATGGATTTATCCGTTTTTAATATTGAATCTGGGGCTAGAGTTCGAGTTTACTGGAATATTCCGCCCAAATAACGAAACTGGCATTTGCCATGGTTGCTCCAGAATCTAAATACTTTCTGATCGAGAATAGCGAAGCTAACCTCATGTCTGCTCTAGACGAACATTGTTAGCGAAACTATTGCATGTGAACATGTATTAGCAAACTCTACAGTTGTTCGCTTTGGTGTGAATCCGAAAGAATGCTGGTCGTCTCTGCTGGGTTCGAGAGGAGAGACCCATAATATATATTCTCGCGAATGAAACTCAATAAACCCATCAAACAGGGGAACCGGCGAACATTGGAGCTTATACAAAGCGTTGACGACTGGAGGAGAAAAACTTCGGGGTGGAAGAAGAAGGGGCCACGGTGATTTTCGTTTTAGACTATCGTATCAACCAAAACTTGCTTCATTACAGTACACCTATGCTGATGGATCGGCGCTTGAGTTGTAGATTATTTCGAAACTCGTCTTATATATCAACAGGGCTAGGATCAGGCACTAACGAGAAAGACGATTATTACGAGAACACTCTAGCGGAAGCCCTATGAAACTAAGCCTATGTTCAGTAACTGCTAACGGCTAGGCTCGTAACAAATACCTATCTCAGGAAATAAGTTTTTTCAATATTAACTATACCATTTTTTTGACGTTTATGCGATATTCATTGAAAGGCATTGAAAAGCCGAGCAAATTGAGGTTATGTCACGAGACGCCACTTCTTTTCGAAGCGTAGATATCGCTGTGTATCACAGTCTTTCGTAAATTTTACTACACTGGTCTATTAAATTTTGAAACACGTGTGCTACTTTTTCCTTTTAATGTGGTAGAAAGGAACGCATTTCACTCTATCCTGCTTCTTTACTACGCAATGTAGTAATTTTTCTCAGTGTACATATAAAATACATAAAGACACCTTGATGTGAGTCTCCTACCCCGGATTAGTTTTACGCATTAAAACTCTGAGTTCTCAGTATCTTACGAAATTCGTTAAGGAAGATAGAAAATAGATCGATAGTTTTTATATGGGTATTATCATTACTCATGGCTCTGTTTATGGGGTCAACACAAGTTTAACTGAACTCATTGGCGAATTCAATTCTTTCAAGAAGTTCTGCACAGTTTATATGACCATTAAATTTGTGAAAGAAAATTAGATCAGCAATTGTTCCTCGAGCAGCTAATGTTTGTAGTTTTAACGATTTAAGATGTCTGCCATAGTCGCATGATCCGTGAACTTGTGCTGAACTCCTTCAATGAGACTGATCCCACAGAGCACACAATATCCTGAGGATATCCCAAAATGTCCCAGACCGACCAAGGGGATCCTAGGGATATTCCACCAGGATATCTTAGGATATCCCGGTGGGATATCCGTAGGATATCGTAAAATAACCAGGATATCCTAGGATATCGTAGGATATCCCATCACGATATCCTAAGATATCTCATCAGGATATCTCTTAGAACGTTACAAAATGTCATAGGGCAGAGCTCGGCGAAAGAAGAAGAAAGTAGATGACGTAGCCTTCAAATACTTGCAGAAACGAACAAGTAATTTCGACCACTGCTGTATAGTTTATGGATTATGTTAATTGGTATAAAATTTTCAGGAAAACATTTTAATTTCATTTCATAATACAAATTCTGTTCTATGTTTACGAATTTTCGCGAATCGATCTATAACCTAACCTCGAAGGTTAATCTAATAGCTACTGAGTAATTTCACTTTATTTCTTGAAAATTTTCTTCACGTAATATCAAGTTGGAGATACAACCTTGATTATTTGATTCCAACCTGGATCCGCCACTGTATACTATCAAGTAAATGTATTTTTACTATGGTATCGGAACTTTCAGGTCACCTTATATGAGCAAATAATAATAATCATATAACACGAAACAACGGAACAGGAACAACGGACATCTGTTCGAATCCCGGGCTGTGAGTTTTCGTTTTTCACCACCTTCTCCTACGATTTGATGAGATGTATACAATTTACAACGATGATAAAAGTATACGACACAGAGAGATAATAAACGCCACGAGAAAAATAAAGTAAATTTGGAACCAAGCTAAAATTATTTTTTTATATATCCGCCTAGGATATCCGTAGGATATCACAAAGGTGGACACTTTCACATCCCCTGGATATCCCAGACCAACCAGGGATATCCCTGGTATATCTCGATAACCCAAAATGACGTCCCTTCGATATCCGTGGGATATCTTGTGCTGTGTGGGATGTATTTTTTGTGAAAGGGATTCCAAACAACCGACCATACTCAACATGAGGCCTAACGAGCGAAGTATACAGCACCATAAGAGATTCTTTATTCTTAAAGTATTTAGCAAATCTAGAAATGTATCCCAACGTTCTTAATGCAATATTAGCCTTTGTCGCGCGTATTATTTCTTCGCAGTATCCCTGCTAGCGGATGACATTCGACTATTTGTTGCAATGAAGGGTCGCTAAGATCGACAAGATAATAACGATTTTCCTACTATACGAATATCAAAGAAAAGTGTGTCGGTTCATCAACTGCGTTGGTGTCAAGGCGAGCATCTTCGAAAACGTTCTTAGACGCTGTTCTTTTTTGTGTTCGCCGCAGAGTAGACCCGAAGTAAGAAAGGTCGCGAGCGACTATTGCGCGAGTTAAAGCCCGAAACGAAGAGATTACAACGAATCAACCCTCCGGATCCAAGTGCCACGAATCCAACCGCTCGGAGAGTACCGAAGGTATACAGTGTATGTATGTACATACATACATATAGGATCTCGGTTGGAAAGTCTCCCGGAGAAGGAGAACGGCAGAAAAAGAGTGGAAAGTAAAGAGGAAGAGAGAGGGACAGGAAGGGGGAGGGGAAGGTAACGGCGCGACGTGGTAGGAGCGGCAACCGGCTCGACTGGAATCCAATGGCGCAAAGCCAAGAATTTTCAGTTTTCATCAGGAATTTTCCGTCTCGCGCCGATGTGCGTTTGCAAAAACACGAGGGATCTCCGCTCGAGGACCGAGCCAAGGGGACGAACAACGGCGCAACGAACAAAAACGGGACCTCGGAGAAGTCGGAGAGGAAAAATGGTTTTGAAGTTTTCCAGAAGAGACCGACGTCCGATCAAATAACTCGAGAGAGACGGTCGATCGATTTCGTCCGATTCGCTGACGAATAGAAATAGCTATTTCTGATCTATCGATGCATCGCAAATTTTGCTACTTTCCGTTTCCAATTCTCTGGACCGTTTAAAACGGATCGTAACTCGCTATTCCAACTTAATTCGGAGCAAAAAACTATCGAAATTGCTCTCGACAGCCGGGGCGCCATTTAAATCCCTGGAGATCCAGGTGGATAGCCGGATCGGAAAACTCGGCTCTACGCCAGTGGGAGCGAAGTGGGACCGGTATGACGGGTTCGCAGATGCGAGGCCCTCGGCCCTACTACCTCGCGCCGCTATCCTCTATCCACCACGCACACTCCGAAAAGGCCTGCGCTCGTTGTCGCGCTTCCTCCGCGGTTTCGCGATCTCGTACCTCGACGATCGATGCAACATTGCCAGCGACGAGTCACGGTTAAAGCGCGGGTACGTCAAAAAGTTACGCAACGCGAATCCACGTACGCGACGCATAGGTATTTTCCTACTTTTCCTTTGTCTCTCGCCCCTTTGTCGTTGCACAAACGCACGCGGAAAACGTAGCGGAAATCCGTGCAACAGGTGCCAGCGAAGCCAAGTTCTCGCGTAGTTTCGCAGGAATACGGGTGGTACAGTTTCGGGAGAGGAGGAATGGAAAATGATAAGGACCCCGTCGACGACCGGCGGCAGCCGCGTTTTCCAATCGAAATCGATCGTTAGACTCTCTGCTCTTTGGCCAGACTTCCCTCACTCCCTAGAAACGCAGAGGTGGAGATGGGCCCGCGACTCCCTTCTCGATGATAAATCTTTCGCGCGACTGCCATGTATTTTCGTGTCATCGAGTCGAGAGACTGGCTACCGAACTCTCGCGGACTTCTTTTACCCGTAACTAAACAGATTTACGAGCGACGGCTCTCCGTTAAAAATGCAGCCAACGTTAGAAACTCGGCTGGAGTAACAGTGTCGCGCGGAATCCGGTTGGAGGGAAACAGTAGCTTTGGTAGGCACGGTGTTCCTCGATCAAAGGTCACGGCGCGACGCGAAGCGCGATACGCTTGGAAAACTACGACAAAAGTTTCTTGATTTGATCGCGTTATTGTTTTCCCGATGCCGGAGAACTTTGTTCCCTTGCTTGGAGTTCACGAGCGTGAAGGCGAAGATGACTACGCTTTTCGATTTCCTGCAGTTCCAACGTCTATCTTGGTAATCTTAACTCGCGTGTAGTAATTTCATCCCATCGCATAAGATTAATTTAGGGATGGAAACATTTTATTTGAAATAGGATATCAAATAATCATTTGAAATAATGAGTTATTTCGAATATTTGATTATTTTCATTTTAGAAATAACAAGGAAATCAGTCTTATTTTGTATTCAATTCAAATAAATTATTTTCAAATAATTTTTTATTTAAATAATTTATTATTTCATTTACTTTAGTGAAATAAAATTAACTCTTCTGTTCGCCTTTCAAAAATCTTATTTATTACAATCTGAATTATTAACACATCATTATATATATGTTCAATAAAATTTTTATACCTAGAATGTCAAGGAACAATAAATGTAAATATTACCACTAACTTCTTTACATGTTTCTTATGATTGAAGCAGTTCCTTAACTATGTAAAATACAGGATTGGGTCAAATAGACCTGAGGAGAACAGCTGGGTAAAATAATTATTAAGAGGTTATTGAACTAAATAAATTATTGAAGTTGGACCTTAGATAACAGTGTGCCTTTACATTTTAATAAATTGTCAAAAAGAAATACCTCTAGAAATAAAACAAAAACATTTTTTTCATTAGATTCAATGGTCTAACTGCTAACTTAATTAAAAAAAAAATGGTTTTCTTTTATTTCTTGGTGGTACTCTTTTTAACAACTTATTTAAATATGAAGGCACAATAATAGGTGCAGGCTCATTAATAGGGGCCTTTACCCTATGGGAATTTTTATAGTTCAACCGCATTTCCTTTCAAAACTGTTCTTGCTTTAAATTTAAATAGTTCATTAGAAAGACGTGACTTTAAACTTTAAACAGCTTTTATCTATTAACTTTTCAATAATATGTGGCCTGAATTTGCATGCGTGAAACATTATACGGAAATTCGTATTTCTAATGCAATTGTCAATGTTCACATGATAGAATCAGATTTGAAAAATTATTTGAATAAATATATGATTAAATAACAAATAGTAGAATTTCGAGCGAAACTTGAACTTTGATTTAACGAAGGTATACAAAATCTGAAAAAAATTCTGCATCATTAAAATTGTTCAGCTATAGCTTGGATATCAAGCCGATTAACCGATGCTCTACTGTAAAATGATATATTATTTTATTTTAAATCCAAATAACGAAATAATCTCCAAAAAATAATTCTCCTGTTCAAATAAACTAACACATGATTATTATTTAAAATAACACGTAATCCCGATAAAGTAATATATTCAATTAATGATTATTTTTCAAATAATTTATTTGGATAATGCTCAAGCCCGGATTAATTATTGCGCATATACTTATTATTACAGCGAGGAATTCTCTTTCTCATCGCTTCTGCGGAACGTCTGATTGTTTTCGAATCTCACGAACCTTCTCGAAATGGTTGACAATAAGATCAAACGCCATTCAAAGTCGAGATCGTTCAAACATAAACAGGAAAATTTGATCGACAAGTTGGAGGCGGAACGCGCTCGCTTCCCCTAACGCGGAAGCTGACTGTAATTTTTCCCAGCCTCGATTGTCCTTCGCTCGTTCCCTCTGCCTGTTCAGTCCGGTCTGGAGGGAAACGCGAATTCGTTACGCTCGTAAATATCCGTAGCTCGTTAGTTTACTATGGTTCCGTCAAAACAACGCAACGGCGGGGAGTTCGGCACGGTGCGGCGTTGGGAGCGTTTAAGTCGCTCGGTCACGTTCGACCACTCTCCAGCAGAAGGAAAAAGGAGCCGAGAGAGGAGTAGGAGGGTCGGAGAGCCGCGAGTTGCGAGCACGTAGGCACGTATATGCAAGTACGCGCGTTGTTCTCGACGATGCGTGTCCGGAGACACGTGACGCAACCTCGAGCGTATCCCACGCTCCTTGCTCGTCCCGAGTCTCGGAGCGCATTGTTTCACGCGAGGACAACTCCTAGAGCCGCGGGTCCTCGCGACGGACGCGGAGACGTTTGGAAAAACCGATCCGGGGAAGACGGACGAGGCGAGAAAAGCAGAAGTCGATAACAGTAGGCGTAAGAAACGTCGCGAGACGCCTTATCGCGAGGGTGTCGGACGGAAGACGGTTGTTATCGCCGCTTTCAGCGTAGCCGAAGGAAGATTTTCAGAGTCGATTGCTCGACACCTCTTAATTGCTTCGATCTCCTTATCTAGCCTTTCTCCATTCTCCAAACAATCTCCCTCGCCGGTTTCGGCGACGCGAAACTGTACAAAAGAGCTCTCGAACGTTCTATTTCTGTGAAAGAGATTTCAGAGTAGGTTGGCTTTGCATCCGGAACGGAAAAAAGTCCGTTTCGAAACGGCTTCGTGGCTCCGTTTTTCTAAGGTCCGTCAGTATAAATATCGAGCATCGATCGGGAACGTCAATCAAAGGAAATTTCGACGGCGCTCGGTCTGGAAGCTGTTCGCGTACCTCTCGGCCGTATGACACGAACATGGTTAAATTTAGCTTCGATCGTCTCTTAGGAAACGTTGAACCCAAGACCTTTTCATCCTCTTCTCTTCTCCTCTCCCTTTCGCCTTGCTTCCGCTTGCGCTCGGCTCCTCGGCCGCGATCGTCCAGTCGCTCCTCGCGACGGACCTCGTTGACCCTCGGTTCGCTGCTCCACAAATATAGCCCTCCTGGTCCAGACGATTCGCGCGGTTGCACGCGTTTTGGCGCGACGCGCCAGAAGCCCCGATCAACGATATCCGGTCGTCTCTTGTTTTAACGAGGCGGCACGTGTTAGGTGTTGTTATCGCGACTGCGCCCGACAGTTTCCTGGCTTCGTTTACATTTCCTACGCGTATCGTAAGCGACGGCTTCTCTCCGCACACGCGCGCCTCGCCGTCTCTGTTTCTGGCTCCTCTCTCGTCCGCTCGGTTTTCACACCGCGCTGCGTCGGATTCGTCACAGACTCCGGGAATGCGATAAGCACTCTCTCGAGCGAGGCGAGTTTTTGCCGTCGAACCGTCGCGTCGCGACGGCGTTCCTTCGCCGCGAGGAATGAAAGGGCCTCTTGTTGTACGCCGCTGCTCCGGGCCCATACGGTTTCACTCAAGACCCTCGATGACCTCTCGCGTTCTCCGCGCTCGAGATCTCGCGCTCGCCCAACCGCTAAATATCGGTACACGTGCGTCATTGGCCGCGAGAGGAAAGTCGGCCGTCGCCTTTCTTCGACCAGAGTCCGAGGCTGAACGCGTCGGTGGACGCGCGACGCCTGCGAACCAGGAATTCCAAGGTCGACGAAAGGCGGGTCGACGGTAGCATCCAGGGAAGACGACGAAGGAACGAGCACTGAATATCCGATGCGTCCTCGTCGCGCTTCTGGGACTCTGGGCTAGTCTGGACTCGCGCGTCGCGATGCCACGGCGAAAGGGTTGACGACGGAGCGCGAGGTGGACCGGTTCGGTTCATGGACCGACGTGTACTCTGTTACGAGGCAGATTCCTAGACGTTCGAAACGCTCCGTCTTCTCATCATTTGTCGCGTTTCAGTTTCGTTTCATCGCAGACTCTAAATTTCGTCCTTATTATTCTATAAATAAACTCAGCCGGCGCGGAGAGTCTTTTATGCATAAGAGTTCCAAGAACCCGACGTCTGGAAGTGGAATAGCTCCTCCAAATTTGAAGCTTGACGTCTTTCAAGTGGAGGAAAAAAACGCTTCGTTATCTAAATAGACATTCCCTATCGAAGTGTCAACCTCTACGGCGACTCGGAGCCACGAATTCTAAACAGTATGTGTCACTCTGAATTCGATATTCTCGTGCAGAGAGTCGATCGTGTATTCGACCGTAGAACAAAGGCGACCGATAACGCACGTGCGAGAACGGTAACGGTAAGAAAGTCGAATGGCCGAAGGCGAAGCAAGGCGTCGCTGGTCCAAGACGCCGGGTATCGGCGGAGGACTATCTGGGCCCCGATGGTGCGAGGTTGCCAGATCTGCCAGGATGCCCAACGGTGTCGGTTGCGAGATCGAGAGGCGACGTTGTCGGTCCTCGGAAGGTTGGAAGGTGGTAGGTAGTGGTAGGCAGGCTGGCAGTCAGACAAGCAAACAACAGGAGAGCCCAGGTAGAGACCGACGAGCGCGGGTGAGAGGCGAACGACGTGGTGGAAGGGGAAGAGAAAGAGAGGAGGAGAAGGTCTCGCGTTCGAACGCGAGCGTAAGAAAGAGGCCCAAGATCGAAGAAGGGGTCCGAGCTCTCGGTCACCGGCACGACCGCACACGTAACCGCGGCGTTGCCGCGCCATCGCGCCGCGGCGCCGCTTCCTGCCCAGCCGCTTTCGGAGTCCGAGATGCTTGCTTCGGGGACCATCTGCTCGTTCTGGGCCCGTTCGATCTTTAATGGTTCGCGTGCCTGGATACGCCACGGGAGGCGACGCTTTTTCAGTCTTCCTCGCGACTCGGTCGAGCGATCGGTGCTACATGCATCGCCGCAATCAAGCGGATCGATAATAATCGATCCGTCCAGACGCGAGCGTATATTGTTACGATCTCGAGAAAACGAAAGAAGCAACAAATTAAAAATTTATTAATGATCTTGTTGATTCCTTCAAATTTGCAACACCACTGTTACATGCTGATGATTTGAAGCTGTTTATGCCTATGCCTGCGAGATATGCGTCGACTTACAAGCAGATCTTGATTCTCTGATTGGTACAAAAACAGTAAACTTTTCTTGAACATCCTCAAATGTCATATCATGAGATTCTCTAGAACACACAGTTGGGCTTAGACACATGTCCTTAGTACATCAAGGGACATCATTATATGCAATTGTGTTAAAATTGAATTATTTTTTATATCTTCTTGTGATTTTGCAAAATAAAAAATAATTTTTTTCCTTGAAAGCAGCCAATATATGCTAAATTTAATTGCGAATAACTTTTGTTTGAAACTTTTCTTGACAAAATCAATAATAAACGAATTATTTAGGGAAAACTGAAAAAAGAGCCTGTTTTTTTACTTTATTTTGCAATAAAAATGGACTTTCGGACTTGATCCATTTTCGACATTTTAGGGTCACATTCAGACGTACGTTTACTTACGTTTTCAGCAATTTCCAGCTTTATGGAACCAACATAAAAAAATGGTATGTCAAGTGTCTTTGACTCCTTGACTACTATAAATTATTCATATACCATAAATCGGATTTTGATCTGAGAATTACTTTTGATTCTGCCCTTTCCTTCAAGCAACATACACTAAATGCAATTAGTAAAGCGCCTAAGCAACTTGGTTTCATCTGGCGACACACCCATGATTTCAAAAATCATAGAAGCTATCTTTAGCTGTAGAATTCGTTGGTTTGTCTCATCATAGAGATGCAAGTGTGATATGGGCACCCCGCATATATTTCTATTATTATCATTGAAAGGCGTTCAGCATTTTATTAGAACATTAGCCTACAGGCTGGGATGTCCTATGGACAGAAGTAATCATAATTCAGAGACTCATCAGAGACCCACCGTACGAATTATGGCCAATATAATTGCATTAACCTTATGATTACACATATGTTAATGAATTTTGTGATTTACTGGATTTCTTCAGTTCTCACATCTCCTTTAGATTTAGATTATTAAAAACATTGTCGCCTGTGAATGACCGTTTATAAGAAAATTGTACTCTAAAGGGTTAGGCACCCGTAAATAAAATTATTATTATTATTATTATTATTATTATTATTATTATTATTATTATTATTATTATTATCATCATTATTTTCCACTAATGTGTGAACTTTGTTAGAATCAAATCCATATACAAGAGATTCATCATAGCAGACTATTAATAATCACATAAACTGTTCACAGATCGTACTACTTATCAGTTTATTAGCATTGACGCGCCCGTAAGATACTTTCGGCTTTTCAACATAAAATTGTACAGATCTAACCTCATCCATCATGATCCGTTAACTGGAACATGTATAGAGCACGGTGTATTTCGTGGTATAGAGATATGAGAGATAATTCAATTGCCATGACAGTCAATTTTTTTGACACTCCATTAGAACTACATATTGCTTTTATAACTAGACTGCGAAAGTTTATTCATTTATGGCAATTTTCAAATTGCAAAAACCTATAAGGATGCCTGCAAGTATAAAAATACAATCAAATATAAAAAATATATAACATATATTATACAAAATATATATGATATAAAATAATATATATATACATACATAATATAAAAATCAATATTTTGAACTTTTTCGAAAACTAAGGCCAACCGCCAGTTAGATGTATAAGAAAAAATTGTTCAGAATGGTGAAACAAAGTGATTAAAAAAAAAAAATCCAATCAAAGGAAGTAGCGAGGAAGTAGTGAGGAAGTAGCGGCGGTTTTTTGGAAATATCTCGAAAACTAAGAGAGTCCGACGGTTGCATGCATAGGAAAAAGTTATTCAAAATGTTGATTTCTACAACATATTTCAAAATCATGAAAATCGAGAACGTTCGTTTTCTAAATAATTACCAATAAAACACACATTTATTTGAGATTCAGTTGCTGTTGTATGTTCATAAAAATATTAATTTGCATAAACTTCCGCAGTATACTTTTATTTTATAATACAAATTCATATTTTTCGTTATAAAACTTCATATATATACAAATTCATATTTTCAAGGTCATAGCAAATAAAAATCAACTTAAATATAAACGTGTCTTTCACCTTCTAATTATTAGACTGCGGATGTTTATGCATTTATGGCGATTTTAAATGTGCTAAAATGCAAAAATGCATGAAATTCCGAAAATAAACTACGTTTTATAATATTTAAAAAATAAAAGACACTATTATTTGATTTCGTTTTCGTTTTCTATGCCATTGAAAATATAAATTTGCATAAACTTTAAAGCTTCGGTGAATATCACAATAACGTAAGTTAACGCAAACGTAGAGTTTAGTGTATTCCGCTAATATTTTACCTCTTTTCTCGCTTTTTTTTTTTTTTTTTAATTTTTGTTAATACTTCTTGTTACTTTTTTCACAAATTATTGATCATTTATATGTTTGTAAAATGGGCGACTTTACGCCCGTCCCAGCAAATAAATAAAGAAAATAAATTACTTAAAAAAAAAAATTAATTTTTCTCATTATATCTTGTATGCATTGCATCGTTGAAAAGTTATAGAATCACATGCAATAATTCTCAAATCCTAATCCTTAATAAATAAAAAACAGTAATATACTTAAAATAAAGCGTCCTATTCCGCCCCACGTTCCCCTACTTAGCCGTAAACGGGGATTATTTCTCGTACATAAATAAATAAATAAATTGACGGTACAAGTCGCGCTCATGGTATTATGCATTCACCGCATCGAACTTATCTTTAACCTTGCGATAAAAGGTTCGGGGATCTAATAAGATGGAAAGAGGAGGTCGTCGAATCGTCTCGGCCAGGATCAAAGAGGTTCGATTCTTTTATGGTCCCGTGGACGAACATCGATGCGTTTAATCGTGCTCTTTTAATCGAGGGAGTCGGAAGTTACGTAGGAGGTATTCGCGGCGGCGCGGCAGAGGAGAATCGTCGAACCGGGTGGCACGCTCGAATCGAGGCGCAATTATCGCTGCCGCAATTATTTCGACGATTCCGGGTCGGCTTATCCCGCTGACCGTTTTCCACGGGTCGCGGGATGGAAGGTTCGTTAACGGGTTGCGAACGGGAATCGTTACCGTTTAATTAGTCGCATTTTCGAGGCGTTTCACGGGCGGCACTCTATCTCGACGGCTGCCAATTGTCGACCGATCGATTTTTAAAATACCCGATCGACCGGTAAACGTTTCCCCTCCGCCGCGTCCGATTTCCATCGACGTCTTGTGTCCTCGAGCTCCGGCTTCGATTTCATTTATCGTTCCCTCTCTCTCTTCGCTCGATCCCTCGTGCTCCGTTCGCACGACCTGCGAGGGTGGGAAGCGTCGATTTTCACGCGAGCCATATGTCCCGCGCGCCTCCCGACCAGAAAACATCCGTCGCGCGAGATGGGAATATTTGTTCCTAGGAAAGTAGAGGATTCCCCTTGGAGAAGCAGATGGCTGCAAGCTCGAGGCAGGTAGCAGGGAGGGTGAGCGCGCAGGAACGATAACCGAAGAACGGACACCTGCTGCATCTAGGTGTTCTTCCACGCGTCGAGTGTTCTAGTCCCTTTCCTGCCCACCGAAACGCTCGCTCTCGGCCGATCGCAGATTCCTGGTTTCGACGGAGCGGTGCTCCTCGCGCTTATCGATACGGAGAAAAATTGCGCTGGGCTCGGCGACGAGTTGGTCCTCTGAAAAAGTTGGATCGAGGCGACAGGCGGTCGCAGGAAGGTTCCTACGGGCCTAGCCCGCGGCTGTAAGAACCACCTGCCGCAGAGGTCGGTGGGGGCAAGCTGTTCTCGCGCCTTCTACCTCTCTCTCTCTTGGTCTCTCTGCTCTCGGCTCGTCTTCATCCTGGCCTGGCTTGGCCTGGCTTGGCCTGCCCTGCTCTTCGCCCCTCTCTCCTCGAGGGACGCGTTCGTCTTCCGTCCAGGTTCTGCCGCCACCTTCGCTACCACCGCACCGTCGCGTCGCAGCCACGACACCGTGCATCGTTTTACGACCGGTTATATACCGGGTGACGAAAACACGTGAACATAAAAATCCAACCAGAAATCATTCTTTAAGGAAGAACGTCCAACGAGTGTTTCCTGGTCCTTCGGTCGAAGTACAAGAAAGACGGACAAACGTCTTCATCGATTTATCAAGCGAATAGCTATTTGTTGGACCGTACAATTTTTATTATTGTTAAAAATTATTTAGCTGCTACAGGGAAAAATGCAATTGACGTCCCAGACGAGTGGAACGTCACTAATATTGAGCTCAGTTAACAATACATTTTCCATTGTATTCCGAGTCCCCACTACGCCGGGCCTCTTCGAACGTCCCGCCTCTGAGAGGACAACACTTGATTACACTAGACTGCTAACAGCCGCGAGAAAGGTGATGCGAACGGTGGGGATGAGATTTTGTCTACACTGCAAATGGCGGACACAGTGATTCGTTGGTGACGTAGCATGTTTAATTTCGGAATATTTTACAAAATTTTCAATTATAAATTACTTTCTTTATAAAAAAAAACTACGAATATACGAACACTCTCGTTTGCTGTAGCACGCTTTCCACTCTAGTTTTGCTCAGTTGTATCTACAATGAATCTACACTGCAAATGGCGGACACCCCCCACCACTCGCATCTGCTCGCATCACTTTTTCCTACGGCAAGCCATAGTCCATTAGCAGTCTAGTGTAATATATGTATAGAAGTCTGTGATAGTAATGCATACGAACCGATACAAATGCGGGAAAAAATTTGCAGAACTCTAAACAACTACGGTAACTGTCCCTATTACTGTACTATTAAGCAAGCATGCTCTCTTTGTCTCAATTTTTTAATTGATTTTTGACAAAATGGCAGCTGTTTAAAGTTTAAGTATCGATTTTGTAAGGCAATAATCGCCATTTTTCAGCCATAAAATGCAAAATATTACGAGCTCTTAGGCCCATCGATTTATGTTAGATTAATGTATAATTAATATACTTTAAGAAAATGTAAAAATCGATTTTTTTGAGATTCTGATTAGGTACAAATAGCTGTCGAAATCATGATACGAGTTTTTAAAAAACACGAACTAATATTCACTCGTTTCTCTTTACAACTTATTTAGATACAGGGTGTAACAAAAATGTTGCACGTCCTTGAAAGGAGTGATTCCCGAGATGATTTTGAACAACTTTTTCTTTAGCAAAAATGTTAGGTGGGTCTTTGTTAACGAGTTATTAACGAAAAGCACCGACCAATCAGGGAGCGAGTACAGCGGACGATGGCGGGCCAGTACTACTCACCGCTGGAGCCCGCGCTAAAATTCATCCACTGTATCCGTGCGTCTATTGGTCGGTGTTTTCCGTTAATAACTCGTTAACAAAGCCCCAACTTACATTTTCGCTAAGGAAAAAGTTGTTCAAAATCATCTCAGGAATCATCCCTTTCAAGGACATGCAACATTTTTGTTACACCCTGTATCACACCCTCCTTTGCTCACATGGCCCGGCCCGGTCCGTATCGGAACGCCCAGATATGTGTGCCCAGACCTTAATAGGGACAGTTACCCCAACGAATGTCGAATTTCGTCTCTTCGACACCCTGTATATAACGTACAGCGCGCTATGCGCGCACGAGAAAGGAGGTGAAGGAAGAGGGGAACGGAGGCGAGGCAACCGGTGGGGGGTAGCGCCAATGCTACGCGACCCCAAGCTCAGTCGTCGCGCGACCCTTGCGGAGTACGTTTGTGTTCACGTCCGAGGCTAGTGAGAATATTTGGTCGGTCGTTTCGTTGTGCTTTGCTACAACTTCTTTGCTTCATACGCCGACAAATATCTTCGCGCACATCCAGCAGGAAGATACTTCGCTTTATTCCTCGGATCACCTATGTAACGTCGTCCGACGACAGTTCCCAACAAAACAAAGTGAAGTTAAAGAAGCGAAGTTGCGGAAGTCGTGTATCCGTATCGAAAAGTGTGCCCACGGTGTGCGAAACGAGCGAGCCGTACCTGGTGGACGGTTGCAACGTGGCGCGTTTTGAAATCGCGTTGAAATCTCGAGCCTGGTTAGATCGTCGCAGCGGTTTCTTCGAGCGAAAATTCGCACGATGGGAATCGCCGTGCGAACCTCTTCGTTTACGGAAAACGTGCGCGCTCGACGCGCGTAAGAAATTCGCGTCGAGAGAATCTCACGGAATAGCGATAATTCCCCGAAGCAACGGTTAGAAAAACGACGCTCGTGCATCCGGTTTACAGGAATCCGCAGGAAACGCGAGACGAATATTAGTGGAAACCGATGAAGCTATCGGCGACTTTTGCTGTTTCAAGTCCGACGACGGGAGAAAGGAATTGCGGGAGAAGCTGCGAGTGCATCGTAGGCGCGTCGGCAGGAATACCGTGTGCGGAAGATGCGCACAGCCGTTGCCATAGTGCACTCGCGTGGAGCGTGATCGACGAGATCGACGCGATCGATGCCATTGATGCCGCGCGTTGGAAGAAATCGCGCAGCGTGGCCGCCGATACACGGTGAAAGTCGCACCAACGACACGGAACTCTGTCCCCGTGATCGAAACCGTTTCGCTCGAGCCTCTCGCGAAAATCATTTCGCCGATACAATGAATAGGAGCGGAATAGCCTCGTGGAGGAGAGCGGCGGCGATCGGCATTCTGTTGGCGTTGCTGCGTCCCGGTGAGTATTTTACCTCGCCGATACCGAATACCGAGACGAAATCCTGCATGGTTCGCGCGTCGCTTTTGGTGCGGTGCGTCCGCGCAATCGTTGCGACGCACCGTGTCGGTATGTCGTAGTTGCGGTGACTCAAGCGCAACGCGTCCTTTTAACAAACTCGTTCTGGGCCACACCGTGCCGCGAGGCCAGGAGGCCTCCTTTCCCTCGACCAATGGCACTCGTTCGTCGTTTCGACTCACCGTTCCTTCGTACTATGTACAGCGATGAATTAATCACGCGCCGCTGTCATTGTATAGTATATTGCTGCGAGAAAAACTGAAATTAGATTGGGTCGAACGCGTTTACTCATTGACGCGATACCGTTCGCGTATAATACACGGGATACGAGTTTGCTCCTGAAGGATTTTGTAAATCGTTTCTGCGTCAGATATTATTTTTACGGTACATAATCCTTACAATTCTTTTAAGCAGTCCCGTAATTAAGGATGAATTTATGCACTAGTTACACCTCTTCCAAAATAAAAAAAATATTGATTCGGTAGTTTTAAAATTATTTACCATTTAAGGATGCATTTCAGTAACATTAAAAATAAGTGAAAATCTCTCAATTGGAGAAATGAATCTTTATGCAATAGTAAAACCTTACGCGAAATTGTAGAAAAATTCATTTGGTAATTTTTAAATTATTTAATTTTCAATTCTTATGAGAAAATGCAATATAGAGATATTGCACAAACTTCACAGTGAAATTGTTTGTATATTTCAACAAATAAGTTCATAACAAAAGATCAATATTTCTGACTGGTTTTCATCATCAGAAGATGTTGATGCAAATTCATAATTTCATATAGATAATTAAAAGAACAATTGAAACTTAAAAAGAAGTGTGTTTTCTTTTTTCAGTACAATAAACTATATATTATTTTCAATATTTTATATATTTTTGCATCTATGAACATCTTTACAAGTTGTCATAAATGCATAAACATCCGCAGTCTATTATTTATTAATATCTTAGAAATTGATTAACTTTTGACTAAGATTGTTACTGAAGTTCATCCTTAAAATTGTGCGAAACTCGTAATGTTAATTATTGTTGTTATTACAACAATTGTTATTACTATTATTATCTGTGATGATTATCATAAGTTATATGTATATATATCATATTCCATTTCTTTTTTTTTCATTATTACTACTATTACTTTTATTATTATTATTATTATTATTATTATTATTATCATCATCATCATCATCATACTATTCTGTTTTTTATATTTTTGCTTTATAACCAAAAGGTTCTCACTATTATTATTATTATTATTTTCTCTCGCAACACGAATCAGATTCGGATGCGTTTAATCGGAGCGGATTTGTCCTCGTCGTCGAACATCTCTGTCGTTGACAATCGTTCAAACTGTCGTTTTGGAACAATTCGTATATTAATATTCTTTTGCAAGTAAAATTGTGGTTTCGTATTTGCTGCTTGATTTCGACACACACTACGTTCGTCAGAAATGCAGAGCAAGGTGAAATTCCGTTGATTGAAGAAGTATCGAAGAATGCCGTGCCACGACGTTAGGTTTGGTGACGTAGGTCTCTGCCACAGGTGTCTCCTCACGAAACGACGCAAGGCGAGGCGTTAACGCCAGCGTCGTATCGCTTTCCGGCTGCCTCTCTTCCCTGCCGCTTCGTAGGTGTAACGTTATACGCGGCAGCGAGTCAGCCAACGAGGACGACGTTGGTATTTCGATTCTCTCGACCGTTACCTCGATCGGAGTAGGCTTCTACGCGCTTCGTGCGTCGAACGTTCCGCAGCGTCGTAAAGATAGTAAAACTAACCTGACCAGATGTCCTTTATTATGTTTCGAACTATGCTTTTGGTTTCTATACACGCCAACTCTAGCCGACTCTTCAACTTGCGTAAATTCTCCTCTGTTATCTAGTTAAACGTGCCGCTAATTTCGACAAAAGTAAATGTACTCGTTAATCAAATACACAAGCTACGAACGAGAGGACTAATAAACAACGCGATCGCTTTTCCTGCATAGTATTCCGTCGGACGTTCGAAACTCCGATTCGCATTAGTAAAACACGAGAGCGATCGAAACGGACTAAAGAAATCGAGCCGAGGCTGTAGTTTGCTAACACGCGAACAACAAACCAGCGAATCGAAAAGTAAACAAGATGGAACGGAGCTGGCGCGAAGGGTAGCGGCGCAGGCAGAATACGTAGGCTGCGATGGGTCGATGTATGGTTAAGAAGGGAGGCAATAGAAGAGGGATGGAGAAGCATGGATGGATTTATAGAGAGACAAGCGGACGTAAATATAGACTCGCGCATAGGTGGAGTAGCAAGGTATGTGGAGGGGAGATGAACAAGATGAAAGACGAAGGTTATGGAGAGAGAGAGGAGAGAAGAGAAACGCGGAGCAAGGAGAAGGTGGTTAAGGAGGGAGAGGCGATCTCTTGGAAGAAAGAAGAGTGGGGTTACAGCCGCGATAGGGAGGGGAAAAGGAGAAGGAAGAAAGAGAGGTCTCGCGATATCGGCGAGAAGTCAAACCGGTGGCTTTACCGTTATGCGACCCAATGACGAGACTCCGTCGGATCGTTTGACCGTCGGTGTCGCCATCGTCGTTGTCGTCGATCGTTTCGTACGCACCATAAGGTCGTCGTGTAACGGTCATAAGTCGCGAACTCGCGATCTCTTGCAGCGACTGGACAGTGTCATGGACACCCCGACGATATCGTCGAAATAATAAGAGAAGATGCGGCAGGGACCGGCTTAGAAAAGGCCCAATACCTGCAGTGTATTCGGCTGTAAGGGTGCTAGATATAGGCTGTCTCGTTTTATCTTACAGTACAATTGTTTCCTTGTCTGCGGCTGGGTCAAGTGCATCTTTTCTTCTCCTATTCATTTTAGACACTCCCTGTCTTCCACATTCGCAAATACAGTTTGGCACTGAGGTTCATAACTAAGCGCACAGTCCTGATTGGGTCCTCTAGAAAAGGATACCGATAGATGCTTGACAAGGACAGACAATAGCTAAAGGTCCCGAACGAATAGTCAATAGATATTGGTTAAGACGCAAAGAGCAGGGTAAACGTCATTCTGAGAATCCCCAGTCGTAAGCCTGGAGAAGCGGCAACATCGCGAAAGCAAAATGGAGGCTTGCCGCATCTTCTCTTCTTATTCCAAGAATAGTCGTCTCTTCGAGAGCTCGTTCTCGATTTAAGCACATGACCGTTAAACGGCACGAATACGTTGTCTACTTCATCCTGTAGTTGCGTAGTACTAATGAAAGTTGATAGCATAGCATCTACATAATTGTACGTCAATCGTACAAGTCGAAAGTCTCCGAGGAACCTTGTTTTTAGCATAAACGTCTTACAAGGGAGGATAAGACCTTCCCCCTTCGTTTCCTCTTATACTGTATGAGTTTGTAATGCGTGATTAAATACATAACATAAGTGAGAAGACGCGATTCTCAGGCGTTTTTGGGAAAATTGATAAAAGAAATTAGATGAGAACGAGAGAAACGAAAATAAAAATTTGTGGATTCGATTCTCGATACCTTTGGTATAAATCTGTGACATTACCGCGCAACCATGAAAGCGTTAAGCGGAACCAAGCTCTCAGTATATGAAGTTCTCGCTAAACCTTTTTTTATAAATTTTTGCAAAAACGCTTGAGATTTTTATTTACATATATGTACATATATGTGGCTGTAAGGCAAAACGATGTATGGTCATTTTTTCAAAAAATTTGATTTTATGCCACAATTGAGATATGGAAAGTAGAACTCATCTTTATCAAAGAAAAAATGCATGAAGGGAATGTTTTCCATTGAAAATAAGAATATAAGAAAATTCGAGCGTAACTGTTTCAGCAGTCGGCCATTTTAAGCGTAACGAAAATTCATCTTGTGTGTTGTTATTATTAATACATTATTTTTTAAATGTTTTGTACATATGTAATTAAATTCTTCAGAGTGTCTGCTTTGAAAATATCTAAATAGTTATTTTTATAGTATGTACATACAGTCATTTTAATTAAAATAATTAAAAATATGTCCGCCAGTAAGATCCTAACTTCAGCTTTTCAAATGATAACATTCAGCCACTGACCATTGTGCTCATTCAATTTTTTAAGATTTTGGTAATGTTTTATTTCCAGGAGGCTGACTACTGATTAGGGGTCGAAATAAGGCACATTATAAGACAGTATTATTGGCGTTTAAAACTTTAAACGCGAATACTTTGGAAATGAAAATTTACGACATGCGTTGTTTCACCTTACAGCCACAGATATTATGTGTTTAACATTAACGATGTAGTATAAACTCATAAAGCATGAAAGAACACGAATAGGGGAAAGTGTTGTCCCCTTATCAGATCGGTTGACGAATTTGCCCTGTAGCCACTTGGCGACGTTTCGTATCGGTATTTTAGGTGAAACCACGGTTTCTTTAGCATAGAAACAGTCGGAAATCGAAGGCAGTCGAACAGAGATCGAGACGACTGTGTCCAGGGTGGTTTTTAGTCGCTTAGTAACGAGATGTACGCTTTCCATGTGTTTCAGCGGTGGCGCAGGGTCGCGTGGAAGAGACGCAGATGGACACGCACGAGGGGTCGACGGTGCAGCTGCAGTGCCGTTTCTCCCCGCCCCGAGAGAACGTGACGTGCTTTTGGCTGACGCACACGAACGACAATCACGACAACGCGGCAGTCGACAATCGCGAACTGTCGCCGCAGTACAAGGTGTTCATGAACCTGGAGGAAGGTCGTTACGACTTGCAAATACGAAACGTGTCGTACGAGAGGGACAACGGAAAGTACGAGTGCCGCGTAAAGGCGAACGGCGCGGGGATCGACCTGCAGCGGAAGTTCATCACCCTGACGGTGCTGAGGGCGCCAGGGCCGCCGACGATCTCGCCGACCTCGGCGTCAGCGACCGAGGGACAGAAGCTCGAACTGCAGTGCAACACGAACGGCGGCAGCCCGGAGCCGGAAGTGAGGTGGTACCGCGGCAACGACACCTCGGTCCTCTATTCCGGCCGAACGCTGACGATCGAGCCGAAGAAGGAGGACGACCGAGCGACGTTTCGCTGCGTGGTGAGGAACCGAGCGATGCGCGACGGCGATACGCTGAACGCGACGGTCACGTTGGACGTAAACTACTTTCCACGGGTGACCGTCGGCCCCGAGAACCCGCTCAAGGTCGAGGTTAACGGGACCGCGAACCTCGAGTGTCGAGTGGACTCGAAGCCCGCCGTCGGCATGGTTCGATGGTGGCGGGACGGCAGCTTCGTCGCCACCAGTTTCCAGCACACGATTCGAAGGGTCACCGTGCAAGACTCGGGCAAGTACACTTGCCAGGCGGACAACGGCCTCGGCAAGCGGGGCGAGAGCTCCCTCATCCTGGACGTCCTCTACCCGCCGACCGTCACGATCGAGGGCGACTCGTTGAGGATCGCGGAAGTCGAGGACACGGTGACGGTGCACTGCAACGTCACGGCGAATCCTCCGCCGTCGGTAATCGAGTGGCTGCGCGAGGGTCGATCGGATTTTCGGCAGCTGGGCTCGATTCTTCGACTGAGCCGAGTCACCGCCGATCACGCCGGAAACTACACCTGCAGGGCCGTCAACACGATACATCCTTCCGGCGGCGATCGGAGGAATTATTCCGCGTCGGCCAGATTGACCGTGCGAGTCAGGCACAAGCCCGGTCCGGCGAGAGTCACACCGGACTCGCCGATCGCCGTCGAAGGATCCAGGGTGATCCTTACCTGCATGGCCAGTCCGACCGGCTACCCCGAGCCTAGGTACAAGTGGTGGAAGGAAGGCGAGTCTGGAACGATATCCATGTCTTCCGAAAACACCGGACCCAGATTCGAAATCGACTCCGTTCACCTCGGCAGCGAGGGGACCTACAAGTGTCACGCCACCAACGAGATCGGCAACGGCGAAGCTGCTTCCGTCAACTTGACCGTGCACCAGCCGCCCAAGATACTCACCAAGCTGCAACCGCACGTTACCAGGAAGTGAGTATCTCCTTTCCCGCGAGTTTTATTTGTTTATTTATTTAATAAACCGGATGGCCCCTTTTTTCTTTTAATACAGTAATGAGTAAACTTGCAAATTAGTTATGCAAATTCATATTTTCAAGCGCATGGAAGATGAAAATCAACTTGAAGGTGTTTTATTCCTAGTAAATATTACAAAATGTATTGTACTTTTACATCTAACAATAAGCACATCCTTATACATTTTAGCACAGTTAAAATCTGCATAAATGTACAGGGTGTATAAAAATTGTCACGACCACTATAGCGCGGTTCTATACCCTCGGTTTGATGAAAAATGATGTAAGAAAGCTGCCGCAAAATTGACCTTGACCTTGAATTTCAACGTCAAAATTCTTTTTCATATGGGTAAATTTGGGAATCACCCCATAGGAAAAGTAAAGAAAAAAAAAAATGGGAATTTCAAGGTCAAATTTTTTTGCCCGTGGTTCCTTTTAAACTTTTATTCCTCTTGGTGAGTATTATGCAATACAATGAACAAAATGTTGACCTTGATTTTCAAGATCAAGGTTCATTTTGCGGCAGCTTTCTTACATCATTTTCCACCAAAAACGAGGGTGTAGAACCGCGCTATAGTGGTCGTGACATAATTTTTATACATCCTGTACGAATATGCCTAATTATTCGACTAATCAAATATTCCTAATTATTCGAATGATCGGATATAAAAATACTCTGAATTATTCGACTAATTGAATACTTACTTCTTACTACTCGAATAACATCCCAACATCAAATTTGAATCGACTGGTATTCGAAGATCCAAATAATAAAAGTTTAGTGTCTCTAATTTCGTCGTATATTCGTTAAATCAATGCGAATGTCAATTATTCTTAATTGACTATACTTTTTCCTATTTAAAAAAGGATGAAAAACAGTGTTTGACAAAATGATGAATATGTCGTCACAAATAACCCAAACTTTGGTTAATTTGGATTGGCTAGGCCTCCAAAGTTAACGGTCCGCCCCTGTTAAAGGGACTATTGCTCGAGTATTCTGGAAGAATTAAACTGTTTAGAGAACATGATTTTCAAGAATGATCAGTAGCTTGTTATGATTTCTTTTAGCAATCCTAGAATCGTTTTCTAGATTGATCCTGCTTGCACCAAAGGTTCGTTTGTCGAGAAGAAACGTAAAGAGAAATTGCACGTTGTTTGCAGAGTCGGCGAGTCCTCGTTCCAAGTGTCTTGCGTGGCGCAAGGTAAACCTCGGCCGAGCGTGCGATGGCTGAAGGACGACCAAGAGCTCACGGCGGACGAGAGGCTGTACAAAGTGACGAGCACCGCGTCCGAGGGACATGGGAACGTGATCACCGTGAATTCGACGTTGAGCTTCCTCGGGCACGCTCGTCCTCAAACGGACGAAATCGTGGCCAGCGATCGCGGCAAGTACACGTGCGTGTTCGTGAACGAGGTGAAGAAAGTCGAGTCGACGATGATGCTGAAAGTGGAGCACGAGCCCATCGCTCTTCACCAGCACGGCAAGGTCGCGTACAACCTGAGGGAGACGGCCGAAGTGGCGTGCAAAGTTCAAGCCTGGCCCAAACCCGAATTCCAGTGGAGCTTCGGGACCAACGCCGCCAGTTTGCAAGGTTCCTCGAGCGACGGCCACTACGAAATCTCGACCAGCAGCGACAACTACGACGTGTACACTTCGGTGCTCAGGATCACGAATATCCGCGAGCTGGATTACGGGGATTACAGCTGTCGCGCGGCGAACGTCCAAGGTAGCATCACTTCCACCATTAGACTGCAGCCAAAGGGCGCGCCCGAGAGACCCATCAACATCACCGCGATGGACGTTGGTCCCACTCACGTGGCTTTGCTCTGGGAGCTCGGTTTCGACGGCGGATTACCTATCACCAAGTACTTCGTGTCGTACAGGCGAGTGCCCGGCGGAGACGAGATCGTCGCGCCGGATTGCGCGGTGCCCAGACCTCCCGCCGGCCAATGGCTCGAGCTCGACTGTCGTCGATCCAATCCCTGCAACGTCACCAACCTGGAGCAACATCAGACCTACACGTTCAAGGTGAAGGTGTACAACACGAAGAACCACTCGGACTACTCGGACGAAGTGACTGCCACTACAGCCGTCGCCAAGATTCCGACGCCGTTGAGAGTCAGCTACGATCCTGAAAGCGGAATGCTCGCGATAAGCGTGGGAGCCACTTGCTTGTCTCTGGTCGCCTCGATAGAGAAGCTCGACGGACCGTCTTCGTCGATGGACGAGACGCAGTGGAGGATTCTGGACGAGTGGCTGCTCGAGGTGCTCGGCAGCGCGCCTACTCAGAGGGAAGGAGTTCTGGACGATCCCGAGTCCCTCGACTCCGAGCCTAGGCTCCGGGTCAGGCTGTGTTTGAAGGCGGACAGGCAGAAGTGCGGCGAGTACGCCGAGGCTGAGAGTAAGTACTTCGATCGTCTTTGATTTTCCCTGCGACACTTGGATCGCGAGACGTTCAACGATTCTCTTCTGCTGATTCTATCAGTCGGACCGTCGTATATAGCGCAAGCCGGAGCGCTGGCAACGCCGACCCTGATCGCCCTGGTAGTCAGCGGAGCCGTGTTCCTACTGTTCGCGGCGCTCCTCTTGCTCTTTTGTCGGTGTCGTCGCAAGCACGCCACCAAAGCCAAGGATTACGAGATGGACTCGAACGCGTACGTATTCGATCTCGCGCGGGTTCCGTTTCTACCTTCTCCCAGGAAATTATACGGGAATGCGTCTTTGCTCAGGGTTCGGCCGAGCCTTGTCGCAGGAAACGGCCAACAGGGACAAGCTCCGCCGCCTTACTACGCGGAGAACAAAGCTCTCGAGCACAGCTTGGATCACGCGTTGGCTATGGAGGACTCCAAGACCCCTGCGTACTCTCAGCCCGGATACGGCTATCACCAACCGAACCACAACATCAACGGTAAGCAGCGACAGCGGATTCTCATTTACGCGTCGCGTTCTCTTTCCGATCGAACGAAAGCGGCGAAGAGGAAACGAAAAAACGAGATTTCCGCTCGCGCGCATCAACCATTTGCTGTTCGAGGAAAAAGACGCGACCCGTCTCGCTCGCGTGACTCGTACTC
The DNA here is from genome assembly GCA_030770465.2 of Perdita meconis. Taxonomy (NCBI): domain Eukaryota; kingdom Metazoa; phylum Arthropoda; class Insecta; order Hymenoptera; family Andrenidae; genus Perdita; species Perdita meconis. The sequence continues at coordinate 9,246,190 of JASKOS020000007.1, forward strand.
CGCCGCCTTGTCCGGATAATTTACGCGATATCGTCAGAAAATTGAAGCACACTTACGCGAGTAACACTATGGAACTGTCGGGAGTGTTCATAGAATAATCTGACGCAAAAATCAACTGAATAACTATTACTGTTTAAACACAACAATTGTTCAAAGTTTAAAAATTGCATTTTCAAAATCGATTTTTTCGAAAACTGAGGGTGATGGCGACAAACCGATTCGTATTCGTATTCAGCGCATAAAAATCTACAAGAAACGGGTATTGAATGTTACAAGTCCAGATGGCTGTTGTACAGTGTAATTTGTACTACAATTGATCGACTTCCTCGCTTTACACTTATTGTGAGTTCATTATTCTTTCGGGTTAAGTCTCATAACAGCTGCTTAGGTGGATTGCGCCCTCTACATAATGTAACTATGTAATAAAGACGTATTATTATTATTATTAATAATAATAATAAAGGTTTCGAGTCGGACGTCTCCCGCCAGAGTCGTTCGCATCGCAGCGCAACACCGCACGTTTCTTCCTTCTATTTCGTAGGCTGTAATTGCCGAAATTGCATTCTAGGCGTGAACATGGGGTATATGGACAACAGCTACTCGAATTCGAATAATGGAGGATCGGTGAACTCGCAAGATTCGATCTGGCAGATGAAGTCGGCGGCCGCGAACGGAGTCGGACAACCGTACGACTTGGCCGGCTACGCGACCACCGAGTCCGATTATCCGACACACCCTCATTATCTACCCCAGAGGGAGGACTACCGAGAGAGCCATAACCTCAGTCGACAGCAGTTTTGCTCGGAACCATTTGCCACTGTCGTAAAGTCTCAGAAACACGTCGGTGAGTAGCGTTCTTTGCTCGAATTTCCCCCGGACTGCCTATCCTTTCTACCTTCGTACACTCTCAATCAGCCGAGACCTTTCCAACCTGTTCCGGTGTCCCGGTCACGATCGACCCGCATCCGCCAACGGAGAACCTTCGATTCTATTTGTCACAGGTCTTCGACTGAGTCGGAAGTTGTACGAATCGAAAGACGCGTCGAGAACACCTTCTACGTGCCTTTCACGTTCTTAAATCAACTCGGCGAAACTTGTCAAATTCTTTCGTGAAGTTTCCAACACTCGGTTTTCCTAAAGTTTTCTCATTATTTTTACCTTTCGCTGGAACGTCGACGATGTTTTGATTTTTTGTAATTGCTCGATCGCTCGAAATATTTCAACCTATTCTCCCGATGGAACGCTTTGAGAACGCGAGTCTATGATATCCGAACTTGCGCCGTTATCATTGAGAATGAAATTATTTCGGTTTAAGTACGCGAAAACGTGTAGTTTTTATTTTATGAATTTAATACTTAATAATAAGTATCTTAACCTTAGACCATATAAGAAATAGACACGGCTTCAGATAACTAGGTTGAGGCAAAGATAACTGGGAAAATTTGGCCCCAGTGACGTCACAAGACAATTTAAAATGACGTGTAACGCTAACTTCAGGGGCGCGAAGTTATCTTAAATTATCTTGTGACGTCATTGAGGGCCAAATTTTCCCCGTTATCTTTGCCTCGCTTTTTCTCGTGGATCTTTATATACAGGCCGTGTCTATTTTTTATACGGTCTAACGAGCGGAACACCCAAAGTATAACGCTCATATTTTAATGAGCTTTTGCTAGTTTGTAGAACTCATCAAGCCGAGAACGCCAATACCTCTTTTGGGTGCAAATGGCCAATAGTTTATAAGATATTAATAATTAGAGTCTCATAGTGACGCTTAAGTTGATAAGTAATATACGCTCGGTCGTATTCTAAAAATTGTAGTCGCTGTAAAAACAAACAAGCTAGTATGACTAGTTTTTAAGAAATTATTGTAATCAATTGTAAAATACTAGTGAAACCAATGTATAGAAGTTAGTATAAATATTGTGCGAAAATTGGTATGTTGAACATGTAAGAAACGCAAAGATGTAATGAAAAAAAAAATTCACCCAGCGGGGATTTAAACTCGCGCAATTGCGGCAAAATATATTCTAAAGCTGAGCTTTAACCAATTGCGCCAAAGCGGCTGACGACCGAGCGTATTCTACTTATCAACTTAAGCGTTACTATGAGACCTTAATTATTAACATCTTATAAACTATTGGCCATTTGCACTCAAAAGGGGTATTGGCGTTCTCGGCTTGATGAGTTCTACAAACTAGCAAAAACTCATTAAAATATGAGCGTTACACTTGGGGTGTTCCCCTCGTAAGATCTTAACTATGAATAGACTATTCTTCGTTTCCTATACGTGGAGCAAAGCTTCTTAAAAATATGAACCCCCCAAAAAATCACTAATCAGTTTCACGTTATCCATGTATTTTCAATGGGGGATTAAACATTGACATAACTGTGTATTCTAGGTTTTATATGTATAAAATTTCGTACAGCTTCCTTGGAAGTTTCAGCCTTCCAAGTCTTTAAGCTTAATAATTATTTGAATCCAAAGAATATTATTCGAGATAATTATTTCTCATACATTCGAAACGAAATATAAAGGGTGTCATAAAAATGTTGCACGTACTTGAAAACAGGGATGATTCTAGACGTGATTTTAAACAACTTTTTCCTTAGCGAAAATGTTAGGTGGGGTTTTGTTAACGAGCTATTAACGAAAAACACCAACCAATCAGAGAGTGAGGACAGTGTACGAATTTCGGCGCGGACTACAACTATACATAGTGTTGGTCTGCCATCCCCCGCGCCAAGGTTCGTCTACTGTTCTCGTTCTCTGATTGGCTGGTGTTTTTCGTTAATAACTCGTTAACAAAGCCCCACCTTACATTTTCGCTAAGGAAAAAGTTGTTTAAAATCAGCTCAGGAATCACCCCTTTCAAGGACGTGCAACATTTTTATGTCACCCTGTATAATTTCAAATAAGTATTTCTAATAATGTATTCTACAAAAGTACTATTTCAATTAATAATTTCAATCCATGTATAATAAATATTTTCAAATATCCTAAACTGAGAAGTAAAATACAGTTTGAAATATTATCTTGTTCCAATGTCAATTACTATGTATTTTCAATACTTTCCAAATTTACCCAGCACTGCATATTGATGCCGAGTTTTCAAATAAGTGCAACAGTATGTTTTAGAATTTACAAATTTAATATGAAACGATCGAAATAACTCGATATAACTGTTTCTACTTTTCGCCACTAGATCGCGTAGCGGCAGTAAGTAAATAACAATGATAACGGTGCAAGTTCGGATATCGGAGACTCGCTCTTTCGCCGAAGCGCGAAAAATATTTTAATGTTTAACGTGCATCGGCGAAGAAAGACGCGCAAACCATCTGCAAAAGCACGATACGGGCGAAGTTCTAAAGGACGACGCGACGCGCCTCGAAAGTTTGAACCGAAAAAAGACGAGGTTTCGCGTGGCTCGTCCTCGATCTCGCTCCCGTTCTCCGTGCACGTACACCCTGCGTTCTTTCGATTGTCCATTCTCTACAGCTCTCGTCCGGTTGTTTGCCCGACAGATTCGCCGTACGACGTGTCCGGTCTACCTTATCAGGAGAACTACGACGAGGACGCGAAGCCGCCTCAGCAGGTCAGCCTGTCGTACGACGAGAGCCTGGAGTCGGGCTACTCGACTCCGAACAGCCGTGGCCGCAGAATCATCCGCGAGATAATCGTTTGAGATCTGCCTACCGGCTCGCGAGCCGGGACCACGCGCACCACGTGGCTATAGCAGCAGGCCGCTCCCACCGGCACTTATCACCCGGTGGACTGCCACACGCACGATCCGCTCCGCCATCGGATGGAGATAGTGATCGAGAACCCCGTGGAACCGTCGCCGCCACAGCCGCCTCCTTCTCCGCCGCCGCCGCCACCTCCACCGCCACCTCCACCGCCACCACCGCCTCCATTGCCACCGCCGCCGAGCACCTCGATGCCCGCGGCTACCGCCGTCATGACGATCACTATCGCCGAAAACGCCACCGCTCCGCCGACTTACCCTCCGCTGCGATTCTCCTACAGGGAAAGCTACGGAGCCAACCCGTTGCTCTCTGCCGGAGATTTCTATTCTTCGCGTCGCAGCCAACCGAGAGGAAGGTCGTACGGCGATCCGGATGGAACCTCTCCGTCGGTTCGACGAATCGACAAGTCCGGTTTGCTGGGAGTCACGGAACCGGAGGCTTCCGGGCCAAGAGCCTGTCTACGATCGCCGAGATTCCTTTCCGGAGGGAATGCCGTTGCGACGGGAATCGCGTCGTCGTCCCCTCGGCGATTCGAGTGCGTGGGTCAGCTAGACCCGGTGCTCGAGATTCCGGGGCGGGCGACTCGCGCGATCGTCGCCTCGACGCCGATCGAGAGGAGAGAAGAGACGCGAGTCGACGCGATGCTCGGGCTCGGCAGACCGACCAAGTCGGCTTCCTTCGACTCGCTCGAGTCGAAGCGCAGCTGGAGCAATCGCGTCGCGGAAGTCGGCCCCAGAGTGCAGACCTACGACCGCAGTCTCGAAGGCAGCGACGCCACCAGCTTCGTCCCGTACGCTTACGGATCCGCCTTCCGTTCGCAAGACGGGTGCGAGGCGAGGACGCGCACTCTTGGACGCTTACCTCCTCGATTCTCCGTAGCGAAAACCGATCGCGACGGCAACTTTCCTTCCATGGTCCGAGCGTTCCCCGGCTTCGAAGGCTCGTGGAGTCTTCCGCCGGCTCGCGTGAACGCGTCGACGACCGCGGAGGAGACGAGCGCGGCGAAGAAGGAACCCGAGAGTCCGGGCGAGGAGAGGGCCGAGGCGGAGGGCTGCGAGCACGAGCCGGCGAGGAACCCGTTGAAAGACGACGAGCCAGACAACGACGCGATCCAAACGCTCCGAGTGATTATTCTGTCGGAACAGTTGTGAGAGGCAGGAGGGGGGCAGCGAGACTCTGTCGTTGACCGACAAACCACGGACGCACTTGTTTCTTTCGCCGACCGATATTATCGTTCGATGTTGTATCATATATTTAAGTAGCTCTTAAGTGGACCTCGACGAGAGGGAGGGGCGATCTTCGAAGAATCTCGCAAAGGCTGACGCGATGCCATAAGAGGCCATACCTTCGAAACGCGCGTACCGTGGAGCGTTCTAGTTCGAGCGCGACGCTTCGGATTCGAGGAGGTCGCGTTCGAACGACCGACGCTAAACGCATTTTGTACTTTTATATCGTGGACGATGCCACCGATTCGGGCGACAAACGATCCCCGAAAAAACTCTGCCGTATGTACCATAAAGTCTCGACTGCGCAGCGAGGCGCTTAGGAACGTAAGCAATAAGTCTGTCGCTCGAAGCTGTGGCAGGTGACGCGGTCGTCCGGACTCGAGTCAATACACCTTTCTCTCGGGTCTCTGAAATTGGCACCCCGAAATGCTCATTTCTGTCAAATACGGATATTATTCGTTTGTCCACGATTTGTTCACCCATTACAAAAAATTCTAACAAGATTTTGAAACTTGAAACATCAGCAGCCCCATCAAAATTATTCATTGTTTTGTAAGTGGTATTCGATTGCCTATAATTTGTCCACCCAATATTTTTGTTTGTTCACCGCTCAAGAAAAATGCGGCAAAAGTTGAAAAATTTTTGATTTTTCCCCATGATAATTTTTTATTGATTTTTAAATTCGATATACCTAGTTTTCAAAACAGAAAATGTTTGGGTACTGATGTCTCAAGTTTTTTAATGTTGTTATAACTTTTTTTGAAAAGTGAACAAACAAAAATATTGGATGGACAAATTATGGACAATCCGATGCCACTTACAAAATAATAAATGTTTATGGGGTGTTGATGTTTCAAGGCTTAAAATGTTGTTATAACTTTTGTTTAGGGTTGGACGAACGAAAATATTGGGTGGACAAGTTTGAACAAATCGTGAACAAACGAATAATATCCGCATTTTACTAAAGTTAGCATTTTGAGGTGGCAACTTCACAGACCTGCCATTCCCCCAAACGCGCTTTTACGCGCTCCAAACTCATTCGCGGTTAATCTGCGTTTCAGTATTCCGATTCCCGAAACGTTACGTTTTCCTCGCCTCACGCTATGTCTAGACGCACGATTTCAGTCTTGGTGTGTAGTTTTGAACGAGTTAAGAAAATTTCCGTACCCCGTACGCTTGCCAGCCTGCGATACATTCGAGCGAAGGAGCTCGAACCGAAGACGACCGCGACGAAGCGCACCTGCCTGTACTATTAGAGCATTCGTTTGTTGTAAATAGCGGTAAATCATAGTACTTAACGAGTTGGGACGCGACGGCGCGGCGCGGCGCACGAAAATCGAAACGCTCTCGTTCTTCCTTCGTTCCGAAGAAATCGAAGAACCCGAAGACGGGCGACGACGGACGAAGGCGGAAGGACGGCTCTCGCGTTCTCTCGAGAACGCAGTTCGGACCTGTTCGGATCGCTAGTGGCCGTCGCGGTTCGGACCGAACTATCGATAGCTACGCTTTCGACGTAAAGGTGTTTGTTGGCTCGCGCCTCCTTTAGTTTCGTAGCGTTCGAACGCGCCACAGCGCGCCGCGAACAATAGAAATCTCGCGTAACTCGTAGGCGACAACCTTCGTTAAAGTTCTTATTTTTGTACAATACCGTGTCAACGAACGCCGCCGACGTTCGTCGATCCGCGTTTCCGATTCGTAGAATCCGCGTGTTTTGGAAGGCGAGCGCGACAAAATGATCGTGTCCGCGTTCGTTCCTTTCGACTTTGTGATCTCATTTGTTCGCTGAGAAGCAACAGCGGTTTCTTTTTAACCCTCGGGGGTCGAGGGCGCGGGAAGTTCGTTCTAGTTATCCGAGTGGTGATGTTCTCTTTCGTTATCTTTCCTTGACGAAGCTTCAACTTTCTCGGTTTTCGATGAAACGCATTCACTGTCGTTGCGTCGGCAATCGGGTTCAGAAATTGTCGAGCAGACCGCGTACTTCGCAAGAACGAAATCTCGCGAACGGACGAAAAGACGCGGCGAACGTAGAGTTTCGGCCGTTCGCGAATTCGTAAGCGCTTCGATCGAGGGTATCGTCACCGGAACCGACCACTGGTTGTTCCCGTGCTTTCGTTCCTCAACGACAAACCGACCGACCAAATAACGTATTGATATTCCGCCGCCTCGCGTACGGAAATCGTTCTGAAAGCAACGCGCTCGACGGAAATTTTTCTCAACGCCGAACGCGCATCTCTGCCGTACCGAACGTCGGTTGGAAACACTGTTTTACGCGTGTCGCGTGCAAATTTCAACAATTGATATATATCGAACGACACATATGCAATATATATCAATTATCGTCCATTATAGTTACGAATATTATTACGGATTATTATTTGTACAAATTTTATGTTGCGATATAAAATAAACGACAAAAAGACAATCACTGTGTACTGATTTGCGCTAAAATCATCGAACCTGCGCCAAATATATTTTCAGAAATTTCATATCTAGAATAACAAAATTTATTATGAAAAGTGCAACAATAAGAGTAACAAAACATATAAAAAATATAACAATAGCGATAGCTGTATTTTTTATTTCTACTTTGTTATTGATATTTCTATTATTATTGGTATTTTGTTATACAGTATTGTCTCGCTGCGCTGTATGCTTGCAGTTCTGGGCTGTACTTCCGAAAACCTGACAAATCGGATTTAGCTGAAACTTTGCAAATAGTTTCATTTTGCATATAAACAATGTTTGCGAGAAGGATTTTCGGCGACTAGAAGTTTAAGACCCAAAAAATGCGAAAAATGTTTGTTACCATTTTAGTGTCACTTCCTCTAATTTTGAAAGTTTTTATGCTTCGATTTGTCCAAAATCCTGGAAATAGGTTCCTTTTAGATAATAATAGTATTATCTAAATACTATACTATACGAGAAGGATTTTCGGCAATTCGGAAGTTAAGACTCAAAATTTTTCCCAAAACGTTTTATTCCTCTAATATCACTGTCTACGTTACCGACACAACGAACAAGATTATACCGTGATTATATCAGTGCTCAATATAATACCACAGAAAAAAACAGAGAGCATTTGGAAAAGAAGGTTGGGGCGAAAAAGGTTATCAGGATTAGATCGAGGCTAGAAAGGGAAAAAAAAAAATTCGAAAAGAAGATTCAAAATTTTAAACTTCTAGTCGCCGAAAATCCTTCTCGCAAACATTGTTTTTATGCAAAATGAAGCTATTTGCAAAATTTTAGCTAAATCCGGTTTGTCAGGTTTTTGGAAGTTTAGCCTTAATTTCCATCATAAATGCCGCTGTAATGTAATGCCAGTACTAATTGATACATTCGAATATGTGTTATGTGAAAAGGGGAAGATGCCTGTAGTGACACTAAAAATTGTGGTACTGATATATGCTATCGTAAAATCACCGTCGGTATAGTTGAACTACAGGTTCTTGTAAATGCTAGCGTTGAACTAAAACGGTTAGATTCCTACTATTTTGAATCGGCCGCTGGGGGCAGCACTTGCCCGGGGACAACGAAATTCTGGGTGTGAGCACTCTCATGGTATAAATAAATATCTAACAATATTTCCTGCGTATTAAAGCAGGTTTGGTTCATGAATTTCACCGCTAGGCGGCCGTATGCATCTCGTGACGATTCGTATTGTATGCTAAAGAATGTAATTTGAATAAAAAATTTAGGCTAAAGTAGTTCGTGAAACTGTAATGATACATAATCATGAATTTTTTCTAAAGAAAAGTAAAATTATTTGTTGTAATAAAATGTAATTAAAGAAATCTACTTCCTATTTCTGTGATGTGAAGATTGATATATGTCATCCTATTGTATTGATACTTTGGTTTTTATATATTTAATTTATGTGAGAAAAAACAAAAAGTTTCAATTACTAAAATTTACTATAAAATTACTATAATTACTATCATTTACTATAAAATTTTGAATAAATATAAACGCTAATATTCGCGTTACAAATATTGCAAGTATTACATATATGTACACGGTATCAATATTTCCAAACTGATATAAATAATCATAATGTATCTGTCAAAGCTTGTAATATCAAAAAATATGTATATTTTTATTATTAATCATGAACGGAAGGCATTATATGTTATTCCGTAGATAACAAGTACATTTATCTCTAAGCATAAACGATTTTCATTATCGAAAATTCTCATCGCAGAAATTGCTGATTTGATCCCGAAGTGGGTCGCGCAACATGATGGCGCCACGTTATCTCCACCCCTCCCCTTGCCCAACTGTCAAATCGAGGAACGTTGTTTGTATACGAAATTTTTATCAGCTTTTCAGCTCGAACCACAGTCCGAGGCCTTTGAGCAAGCGAACAAGATCAGGTTCGTACGAATCGGTGTTTTTCGCGACGGTAAACGTGCACGTTAGTCGTCGTGGTGCTATTGTCTTCGCAAAACGAACGGAAATGTTGAGAGAGCTCGGAATGACCGGCGCTGCTACCACTGCTTTCCTGTCAATTTCTCTCCCCGTCTCTTTATCGTTATTTTTTTTCTTACCACCCTCTACTCGTTTATTTTCTACGTTGCCACGCGCTAGTTCTTACGATTTCCTTTTATTCGCGAAAGATTACGGATTCGACGGGAATTCTTCATTCAGTGCAAGCTCTCCACGGACCTCCGTGTTGTCTGTTTCGCTTTATTTCTCTTAACCTAACCGAGAAAGCAAATCCCTCAATCGGATTGAGCTTTCGATAACAAAAATGTATGAAACAATATTCCGTCGTGGAGATAAATTGTTCTCGACTTTTGATCGCTCAATGCGATTAATTTACTGCGTAGTAAATTGAACGACTTCGAGAACTTTGTCATTAGACATTCATAGTTGACATGGTTTTATTTTGGATGATTGTTGAGAGAATTTTCGATACCGCGATTAAATGTAACAGAAATTTAAGAAGGGAAAACCTTTTTTGAAGTGAACTCGTTGCATTTGTGTTTGGTAGAATTGTTTCTTTCAAGTAAAAATTTCATTCGAACAAGGTGGGTATATTTATCCATTTTATTATCGATAGAACTTTGTTTATAGTGCTTTGTATTAACCCCCCCAATGTATTTGAAAAATAAATACTTTCGTCTGCATTAAATCGCTTTGCAAAACTATGTCACTTTGTTCTTGTTATTTCTAATTGCGTATGAAATATTTTTGTAGTAATCACTAATCAATAACTTTCTGCATTGTTTTTATTTATTGTTGTCTGATAAATATAAGTTACATTCAGAAAATTCAATACAGCTTGATCGCTGTAATTATATTTTATCGAACAAATTTAAATTGTTTTTTTTAATTGCTGTGATTTAAAATTGATTATGAAATTCAAAGTTTATTTTTAGTATCTAAATTAAATCTTTTATTTCTTTTTTATCTGTTTTAACAAACCGAGAGAAAAATTTACAAAATATCAGAGAGCACAGAGAACAGATTTTTACTATTAGAACTATAGATGGATGGAACAATTTATTTGGGAGCAACTTCTGTATATAAAAAGCTTTTCAATTTCCTTTTAGTTATTATAATAATTTATGATTGTAAGGATACCTTTGCAAGATCACAAAATATTGATTTTTGTCTTTTGGAGCAATAGCTTCAAATTGCTAATAGCGATGGTCGCTTTAAAGTGTTCAGACCTTTCTAAATCAAGACAAAACCTAATTTAAGTTTGTCTAGTATAATATATTGAAAGATAAATCGAATTTGTAAAAAAATTAGTTTCAAATCCCAAAAACAATGTTGTTGAATTATGCTTGTAAATAATATATTGAACTAGCGCAAATCTTAAGGCTGATTCAGACACATTTAGTAATTTAGTCAAATGGCAAGTATTTTAGTAATTTACTATGTATGAACACTAAAATTTAGTGGAGTAATTTATTTAAACAATATAGCTACTTGCCACTCGACTAAATTACTAAACCTGTCTGAACCAGCTTTTACCTCCAGTAATAATTTCTCATTGCGTGTGTTTAAACCTTCGAAATGAAAACATTTTAGGATGAGTAGGACAATGGACGAGAAGGAAGAGTTGGTGAAGAAGTCCTTATTTAGCTTTGTGAGGAAAGAAGTGCCCACTGCCCAATTGAGGTGAGCAAACTTAAATAAGTAACATTATTCATAATCAGAAACTCTCGTGATAAATATGTATTCTTATAAGAGCGTGTCTTTTTCCAGTTTAATAGACGATATTGTTCTTAGTTATGTGGTGAGTATGGTAGAGGAAAGTGCACACGACGAAGACTTGGACGTTGACGGATTGTGCGAAATGGTCTCCGCTTGTCTTCCCGAGTTTTCTACTATCGACAAGGAAGCAGTGTCCAAATGGTTGTTGGACGTCGAAAGTAAATTACGGGAAGAGAGTAAGGGCAGCGAAAATTGCGAACCGCACGATCCTTTGAGTCACATTAGTTTGTCCGCATTGTTGCCTCCTGGTACACAGAGAGTTCATCATCTCTCGGAAACAAGCGACGTCGAAAGCGATTCTAGTGGAGAATATTTCTCTGAAGTGAGTTGCTTTCGATTTATTTCAGCAATACGAAAAATCCACAATTTCTTTTTTCTCTTTAGGAATCGTCGTGGGATCAAGTTGGGCTTTTGCACGAAATGTTCCCGGCGGTGAGTCCCGCGGAAGCCAGACATTGCTTAGCCGTTGCTGGCGGTGACATAGGAAAAGCAGCACAGCTTGTGCTTCATAGACAAGAAGCGGGGCAGAGCATTGTCAGCAATCTTACATTCTTAACGGTGAATATTCCATAATTTGTCGCATTTTTCTTAACGACGATACTTTGCTTCTTCCCATCAACGATAAAGGCATAAAGATTCAATTGGACGAGGGTTCACGTAAAGTTTCCACACGAATAGAGTCTTGTAGTAACGAAGCGGTTAATTAACGATCATGAGTTAAACGACAAAATAGCGTAATTATCTTGTAACAGCCGAACGGGCGCAGCAAGGCCAGATTGAACGACGAGGAGCTGAAATCACGCATCATCGCGCGGTATAGTTACGTCGACAGGGATGACGACTCGCGCGAGTATCGTCCAGTCGCGCCGAAAACGGAACCGAAGAAGTTGGTGCGTTACCTCGACAACAAGATCGTGAACGTGAAGGGTGAACGCTACACCGAAGTGAGAAGGGGCGGCGAGGAGAAGGACGGCAACGAAGGCGGTAGGAAAAGAGGTCATTGCCGGCCGTAACCAGCCCCCTTGCCTCCACCCCCCGATCCACCCCCTTGGAGGCATCTGATTTCAAATTAAAGCTTTCACTTAGATTCTCTTCTCTTGCTTAATAGAGTATAATACGGACAGGGTGTTAAATTTCTACGTGCGCAGCATTAACCTTTTGTTCCTTTCTCGGTTGGAAAAAGCTCATCTGGTCCAGTCACTATTCATTTTAGGGATATTCGTTTCATTGTGCGTGATATTATCCTATTATGTGATCTGATAAGAGATTTGTAGCATTTTAAATCGTCAACGCAACACGTACCGCGTAACGGAAACTTCGCTCGGTGACGGTACATTGGCGAATACTACTACTATTATTACATCGCAGTATAAGTACCTGTTAAAGTCTAATGTTTTATTTACAATTGAACTTTCGTTTCATTATCGAGCATACAATCGTCGTTGAATAAATGTATCCATCGTTTGGATATGACATACGACATATATGCTAATCTGACATCATGTTAATCAACTGTGACGAACTGGCAGCTCGGGAGCCAGTTATGACTCGTGCTTCTACTCTCCTCTACGGCTTGAGCGAAGGAGAATCACTCCTTTCACGCCTACTGTGTACGGTATACATAGAGGAGAGGAAGGAGACAAAACTGGTTTGCCAGTCGCCAAATCGTCACACTTGAATATAAACTCAGACTTTGTTTGAAAATCGAAGAGAACAATTTATTTTATCATGTGATTCGTGCGATGTTTATCGCATTGTTGGCGTCTTTAATTTCATTAGATTTTATTTATGCGGGATTCATGTATGTTTAAGGGAACATTTTTGAGAAGGTGTAACGGACGATTATCACTGTCCAACAGCCAATTTGTGTTCCGATATTCATTATATTTTTCTTATAGAATTTCGTGCGCTGATTACGAATCTGAAATCCGCTTCTCTCTGTCACCCTCAGTTTTTGAGAAATTTGATTTTTTTTTTAAAATTACACATTTTTCAACTTTGAACTAATTTTGTGACGTAATTATAAAAGATATTTGAGTTTGTTTGTACGTAACGATTCTGTAGACTTTCCTGTGCACACTGATATCAATTTTTAATATATTGTGAATGATTATGTATTTCAGATTCGTAATCAGCGCACGAAATTCTATAAGAAAAATATAATGAATATCGAAACACAAGAAAAAAGTTAAAATTTGTTGGACAGTGTTATTGTAGGCTCGACGTTTGATATCAAATTTATTCCTACGACACGATAATCGTAATTTTATTTCGCATTTTTATATATGTATCCTCTGTCTCACATTATTAACGTCATACGCACCTTTTATTTATTATACATATTGTGTGTGCGTGTATGCGTGTGTGTGCTCCATTATGTTTTTATTCAGGACTATCGAACGATTGTTGCGTTACTGTTACGATTAAGTCTACGACATGTGCTAATACCTTCTCGAATAGTTTAGAATTGTATATTTTGTAACGTTACAGTGGGTAATATCATTAATTAATTTACTTTCGAAACGTTATCGGAACTGAGCGATCATCCTCTCTTCATTTTTTCGTCACTGTATATTTAAGTAAGTTACATTTAAGGACGGTAAAGTAAGTGATACGCTATCCTTGCGAGAGAATCGATTTTTCGCGGACTTGCACTAAGATAAAATGGAATACAAATCAACAAATTCTAGGGATTTCTGTGTGTACATTCAAACTATGCACAGTGACGATTGTTGTCTAATAGTAGAGTCGGAATTCGCCGTAAAAAGTTCAATCCAATAAGTATTGTAAAAAAGAATCATTGTTTCGGTAATAGGGAAACGAACTGTGCGCGTACTAAATCTTTTGGTATTGCAAATTATTATCGAATTGTAGATTTCGGATAATAAATTTTAGTATACGTATTAGGTAGGAAAAAAAAAAATATATAAATAGTATATATATAAATATATATACACATGTATTAGATATCTAAGCGGGATAAAGTTTGCTTACCGCGCCATATAATTTACCAGTATTACTATTGTTATTGCTATTATTGCAAACTTTAAAACGTAGGCAGATATAATCATTAAAGTGTTAGAATATTTACGTGTTGGGTGATCGACGTTCAATGAGTATGTGAAAGTGCGTGTTCTGACAGTGAGTCGATGGTAACACCAAACTGTCATTATTATCGACAACATCGATAATATAAATTTTATATTTTCATATTTTATTTCGGCCCATTGTTGTATGTTTTTCAAGTACAGGTCTCGTTGAATTTTATTTACTTTCCTCAACGTCGTTTTCATTTACCTTTACGCTCATTTTATGATTTTTCGTTTCTACATACTCGATATGTATAATAAAAAGATACGAAAGAGTTTATAAATGTATTTAGGCGTTTCGAGGTTGGGCCAGTCTTAGACACTGACGATTATACGAATTACGAACGAGTCATAATTTCTTATTATTGTAATTAATATCGGATATATTATATTCGCTGTAAACTAAATGTATTCTATTGCCGACTACTCTCAGACGGAACGGCGTTGCTGTAAGATTTCCGAAAGTATGTGTAATAGAATATAAGATAGCGGTATGTTAAAAAGATATTAAAAGAAAAAAATGTAAAAAAAAGTACGAAACATAGTAGAATTAAGTGATCACAAAGAAATGGAGTACTTTAGTTTCTTGCGAATTTTCTGTACATCCTTTGATGTAACATATGCGCATCTTGATCAGCAATATTGACTACACACGTGTAGTCGTAATTTCTCGAGTGCGAGGAATTAAGGTCGCATAAAAATTTAGATTGATTAAGAGACGTTTATATACACGTAACTTCTTTTAAAACCGAATCAGCGTCAGATTATTTAAAACGACAGTTCTGTGGCTTATTTTCTTATTAATTGCAATGTGATTTACGGTATAATCATTTGTATAAATATGTCTAGTTTGGCAATATTTGAGTGATACAAAAGTGATGTGAAATTTATTACCAACAATGTTTAATTGAAGTTAATGGTATCGTTCGAATAATGATATATTTTCCATTGTTACAGAAACCAAATGATAATCAATATCAATAATATTTTAGAAATCTGCCAATGCAAAATGATTTATTTCCTGCCTTGTAATTTTGAATACAAGTATCGAGGGATTGCATCTTAACAATGAAAAATATGTTAATTTAATAAAAAAAAAGTGTAAGTCGTTTCATTTTGTAAAATTCGAATTGCGTTTTATTGCTAATTAAAAGGAGACATTTGTTTGGATAACACTGAAGTATATAACACCAAATGCAGAATATGTAATGAGTATTATATCCCGTGGTGATATTAATGAACTCCGGGGCCTTACAAAGTGATTCAAAAATATTACATTGATAGTTCTATTTTACTTTCTTAAAACCGTTCAGGATCAACTTGTTATAAAATTAATATCAATGTAATTAATTAAGAATTACAAACGTGCGTATCTTCATTTCGAAAAGGTATAACTTTCATTCACTTGAATGTATTAAAAACCAAGAAAGAAAAAGAACGTCAAAGAATCTGATTCAAAGCTAATTTAAAAATATATAAGCGAATATATTTCATTTGTTTAAATTCTTTAAAACACAATCTATTACTGTCATTCAGTATTTATAAAGTAATATAACTGTATCAAAATATTTTGGAGACTGTAAATTACATATAGCGATATTAACAAAGAAAATTTTCGAAATAACAAATTATAAAGAAAAATTACTCTTTCATCGATACCATTGAAAATAATTGAACCCTATAAAATTTGTTGAAAGAAAGCTACTGTGACTATTAGGATAGAGTAATTCTATAAAAATAAACGAACGCTTTTCTCAGCCGTCTTTCCTTGAATTGCGTTAGCTTCAAAATAAAATTTGCCACGGTAACTTCTCGATCGAATCTACATTTTGTCAGGCAACGATTCACTGTCGCTGTATTTTTCATTGCGTAAGTAACGAAACTTTTTTTTATGCGAGTAATGCCCACGAACCTATATAGAAATCCTCGTAGAAAAGATATAGCTAAATATTATATTTGAAATATTTTAAACAATGTACCATGTATGCGACTTTTTTTAAGTCTCTTTGTAACAAGGGGGGTGGAGAACCCAAATTGTATAATCTATATTATATCGAGCATATTTATTATTTATGCATCTCATAAAACAACAAAAAAAAACTAAATTTTTATAGTCCGTTGAGAAGTATTCTCACGAATCGATTTTTTTTTCTGACGATCGGGCAAAATACATTTGCTATTCATATATTCGATATAAGTAACAATGTATAATTATTACTAATAATTCTGCGCTACGACTCGATTTATATTTTTTCCTGCCCGTTTCTAAGAATTCTGAAACTCAATAAATGTAGCTATACCAAGGAAAGAAAAACTAGATTCATATTTTTGTTTTCACGTAAACATTTCCTGCCACTTTTGTTCGAGGAAAATAAGACAAATAGCTGGACGCTTCGTATGAATGCGGCATACGGTATTTTATTCGTAAAACGATTTACAATGCCATTAAAATCGTAGCAAATAAATAAAATCGTTCGTGTAATATTGCAATTACCTGTGTTCGTGTAAAATTAAATCAAGGTACGTTCGTGTGTTGCGTGTAGGGCGCGACTACATACATATGACAGATGAATGGAACGTTTTCTTTTCGTAATAATAATTAAGTATATCAGAAGTCTCGCTTTTGTTTTAATTTCAATAATGCCAAAAAGCGTCTACTTCATACACGAATCTATATATCGGGTGACCCTTCTTTATCCGTGAGCGTATGGAGATCAGGCTTAAATTGTAATTTAATATAATTTTAGATCTAAACAATATAAAATCGTTGTATTGATTATACGGTAGCTTGGATAAGAGGAACAAAAATTTTGAAGGAAATTACGAAGGATTATAGAACAAAATTTAATAGACTATTATTAACTAAGAAATTATACATGATCACGAAATGGTTAAATATACTTTCACCTATTTTTCCCAATCGTAGGATTTTAAACTTTGTTTCGCCAATTAAGAAAGTGTCGCCTTATATATACATACACATATAAGTATAAAGAACTACCGTTCGACGTTACGCTCAGTAACTTGAAATAATTATAATTGGATTGTGTTCACTAATATCAATAAATAAGTTTTCCCTCTACCATTACTAATCCTTTTTTCCGCGGAGACTCTTTTCGATTACCATTTAGGAACAAGCGAGAGTGGAACGTAATCGTACAAAACGTTGATCGTAAAGAATGGGACGAAGGCAAAGATCGCAACGAAATACTGTTCAACTTGAACTCGAACAATAAATACCGTCTCAATGTTTGAAGTGAATGAACGATGAGATGGCAAAGAATCATGCATATAACGTGTTCCATCACACTCGTACTGTTTAAAATATTCTCACTATCTTCAGTATTGAAAAACAAAAGAGTTCGTTGTGAAACAATTTTACATGTATGTTATCCTCAATGATTTCAAACGATTTCGAGGATCAAACTTATCTTAAGAATTATTATCAGACTGTAATACACCCTGCAATACTAAGGCTCGTATACTGGAAGTAGAGAAAATATTTCTGACACGAAAGTTAGACAGAACATTTTGTGATAAAGTCCGTGCTCCCTGAAAGGACAGTCAAAAACGATCTCTAACTGGTTCTTTATTTCTTCTTTTTCCGCGGTTTGTCCTGAGGCGCGGGCAGATTTTCCTGTTTCCGTTTGGACGCAGGCTTCGCCCCTATACTGCCGCCCTTCTTTCGCCTCTCTTGCCTCTCTCGTTCCTCCAGCTCCTGATTTTCACGTTCGATCAACGTGATCAAAGTGTTGCACCGTCGTTGCAATTCCAAAGCCGTGCGCGACTTTACGAACCAGTCGAAACGGAATTGAGGCGCCGATCTGACGGTGGCTCGGAGCTCCTCGTACACGTTCTCCTTGTCAAAGCCAAGCTTGTGAAGCATGCACACAAGGAAACGATCCTCCTCCTCGGTGTAATTCTTGCCCTTGTTCGTACCGTAGGCTATCCTAAGCTGATGGAACGGGGCACGGTATCTCGCCATTTTAGCGTCCAGAGCTTTCTTGATGCCGGCTCGTCTCTGGATCTTCGCTTCCCCGCGCTCGATCTGTGCCATCACCCTGTCAATGTCCTGCAACTCGTGGCAGCGTTCCCAGAAAACGGCTGAATACTCCATCACCTCTTCGGGCGTTTTCCCTTCCACCTCCTTGGCGATGTTCTCGATGTCGTCTCGTCCGTACTTCTCGTTCGCCTTTATGAACTGGTTGAAGTCCCTCTTGGTCCAATTCGTGAAACCCTGAGTCAGTAGCTTCTCCTTCTCCACGACTTCTTCATCGGTCAACGGTTGAGCGTCGTCTATCTTGCGTTGCTCCTCCTTTTGAATCCTGGCCGCGTCAGATCCCAGTTCAGGATTTTTCGGGACCTTGTACCCTACGGTCTGTCGGAAGTAATAAATCTCCTGGTCGAGCAACTCGAATAGCCGCGGCGGGAAAAATTGGAAGTCTTGAACTATCGGTTGCTTGGGAGGTCTCGGCGCTTTCGGTGCTTTCGGCTCCGACACCCTAAGAGCTTCCCTGAAGTAAGCGTCGACCGCGTAATTGGCTTTGCGTTCTCGTTTCGGTGGCTCGATCCAGTTTCCTAAACCGAGGATCTTCTGTTTTTCACGGTAATCCTCGCCCTCGAATTGGTAGACAGAGTCCGTGGGCGCGTCCACGGTGAAGTTACGCAGCGACGATTCTCCCAGACTTTCGAGCTTCTGTTTCATCTCCTCGGTCTTCGCTTCGCCCTTCTGCAGGATGGTGTCTATATCCTCGTCCGTTATGGCGCTGTCCTTCGACGCGAACACTTCGTTCGCGCCGTGCCTGATCATGTTCAGCATTTCGTCTTTGTTCAACGCCGTCTGTTTCGCGTCGACTAATCGTCCCTGTTGAATAACTAACTTGTCCAAGCGCAATTTCACTTCTGCACGCTCCACGATTTTCTCTTCTACAGTGTTCTCAGTGATGAACCTGAACACGCGTACTTGCTTCTGTTGTCCTATACGATGCGCTCGGTCCATCGCCTGTAGATCCATCTGCGGATTCCAGTCCGAATCATAAATAATAACTACATCGGCCGTTGCTAAATTAATACCTAAACCACCCGCACGAGTAGACAGCATGAAAATGAATTTCTCACTACCTGGTGCGTTGTATTCGTTAATTTGACGCTGCCTGTCCTCGTGTGCTGTGTTACCATCTAGACGACAGTATTGGAAGCATCTCCAATGGCAGTAGTCTTCTAAGATATCTAACATTCTCGTCATTTGACTAAATATAAGAACTCTTGACTCTTGTTGTTGCAATTTCGGTAACAACTTATCCAAAATTACCATTTTGCCACAGTTGTAAACGAGGTGTTCGTCGGTTGTGTAAGGAGGTCCAGGCTCTGCGCCGTCGAACAAATACGGATGGTTACAGCACTTGCGCAACTGCATGAGAATGTTCTGCAGCCGCATTTTCTCAATCTTTCCAGCACCGTTCACTATGTCTATATCTTTCATGAGTACCTTCGTGTACCATTCCCTCTGCATTTTGCTGAGGCCAATGTAAACCTTGATTTCCTTCTTCGGCTTCAAACCTTTCTCTACCTCGGACTTCAAACGCCTTAATAAGAACGGCCGAAGAACGGCGTGCAGTCTTTCAACTAATTGATTATCGCCTAAGAAACTATTGGTATTGAACCACGAATCAAAATCGTCAGAACTATTAAAAACATCTGGTAGTAAAAAATTGAGCAAGGACCAAAGTTCGTGGAGGTTGTTCTGTAGAGGTGTGCCAGTCAACAGAAGACGATTGGCCGTTTTGAATTCTCTTAAAATTTCGGACAGCTTCGATTTCTCATTCTTTATTCTGTGCGCCTCGTCGATCACCATGTAACGCCAATTGAATTTCTTAAATACTGACTTTTCCTTTATAACCATTTCGTAGGACGTTACGCACACGTCCCATTCTCCTGGCATCATTACGTCCCTGATGAAAGCGTTTCTGGTTTCTTGATCTCCTATGAGACAAACGGCTCTCAGAGTTGGGCACCATTTCTTGAATTCGTTCATCCAGTTAGCCAGAGTAGACTTTGGAACAATAACTATGTGCGGGCCAGGAATGCTTCTGAAGTGTTTCATATAACCGAGCAACGAAATGGTTTGCAGCGTCTTACCGAGACCCATCTCGTCGGCCAAGATACCATTGATACCATTCTCGTACAATGATATCATCCAATTCAAACCTCTGATTTGATAATCCCTCAGCTCCCCGGACTTGATGTAATGTGGCGACGATTCGAAACGCGTGGTAGGCGCCACACTGGCGTTGCTCTCAGCCAATAGCTCCTCATCTTCTTCCTGCTCTGTCTTGCGGTGTCTGTGGTCACCAGAGTCAGCCTTCACTTGGATCTCTGGCTGTTTTCTGGGCCTGCCAGGTTTTATTTTCAAAGGACTCCCGGCTTTGTCCTTCTGATTGTTCGTCATGAAATGGGAGAATATTTCTGTTTGTTTCAGTAAATAATCGAATCGCTTACTACGGTCAGTTTCAAGCTTCGTCTCGAAGTCACCGCCTCGAGACGATGTGGTCTCCGCCGACGATCCATTCGAATTGTCTCCGGTATCCCCTGTGTCCGCGTTCTCGTCCGTCTTCGACATTTTGGCTAAACTTACGACTATCCTTTGCGATCACGGACGAAGATTCGTTCAATCTAACGTACACGCAAAAGCGTCCTCGATTTCACCGATTATACCGTCTCCAACACCGGTTTTTACCCTGACGTTCACAAACGCACAACACTACTCGCCGCCATATTGTCCCTCCAAAAAGTGCGCCGTTACTGCCATCTATAAGCATCTATCGTCTGTCGATCAAGTCGCGGTAATCGGTGGAACCACGTGCAACATTTGAATCTAGTTCGAACGAGCGTCATTCGCGAATGCAGTTCTGTCGATAACGTAAAGCCGGGAATCCACCAGAAAGCTAAGCTATGCTACGCTATGCTATGTTTAAACAATACATTTTCATTAACTTAGCTTGGCTCTTGGTGGAAACGGTTCATAAAAATGTATTGAAGCTAATTTTTTTTAAACAACATAGCACAGCATAGCTTAGCTTAGCTTTCTGGTGGATTCCCGGCTTAAATCCTTCTAGCATTTTTTGTTTTATTACCAACTCGAAGAACGCAACGCGCGATACAAATAACGTTCGTAAACAGAGGTGAACAGATATATTGTTTTCGCTTGAGATCTTGAAGTATTGTCACAGAATTTACGCGATGCATTGTAATTTTTTATTTCGTTATTTTCGAATCTCTAAATTACCTTAGCACAGACATTTTTTTCGGTTATTTTCTAATTTGCCATTTAACAATGCCAGAAGAAGAAAATTAATATCGGCGAACCGTTTTTAATTAATCGTTACAGATTTTAAATTTTAAATATTGACAAGAAAAACTATGATTCTTACCAGAAACTATTCTTCGCTCACACGCGAAACATTTCCATCGATATCGTTTCCTAGACGACGGAACCCCGCGAAATGCCAACAAACGACACAACACTCGGCACGGTGTACTACGGTGCTCAAAAGTTCATTCATTTGGTTCCATCTTGTAAGACGTAGTACTTTTTTGCCCATAATTTTGCTTTCGTAATTCTGACCGACAAAAGTGTTTTCAAGCGAACGATGTCCTTTATCGAGCAATCGGTCCAGGAGATCGTCGTGCCGCCGAGTCTGCCGATAATTTTAAAGCAGTTCTGCAAGGCGGCGATTCGCACGCAACCGTACGATTTACTTCGATGGTCGAGCTCCTACTTTCGAGCGTTGGCCGACGGAGAGGAACCACCGACGAAGCTGAGACTCGAATATCCGCCGCCGAGTACCGCTTCCGGATTGACACTCGGCTTCCTTCGAATTCTGCTCCGACAGTTTGGGGGTATCGGTATAAACGTTGAATCCAGCTACTTCGTCGTAAAATTCATTTTCTCCACGACATTTCACCTCGCACATGATTTTTCTAGATGCGTAAATCGTTTAGATTTGAAACATAGATTTCTTTCGCTTGCTGTTTCATATCCTTCAAGTATGTCGTTCGTTGATTTCCGATATTTCGAATAAGCTTTGAATAATTAGGGTAACGCATACAATTATTGACCCCCATATACAATGATTGACCGTTTTAAGAAAAGTCCAAAAGTAATATAATCCTTTCTTGATATAATAAAATATAGGTAATATTCTTTTTAATATTTCTTACTATATAAAAAAAGGATTGTATTATACTTTATACTTTACTTGAAACGGTCAATCATTATTGTATAGGGGGAGTCAAGATCCATATGCATTACCCTAGTATTTGGGTCACGATGAAAGATTTGTCGAGTTCAAGTAAATAATTTCCTGAATAGATTATAACAAATCGTTGCCCGTGGAAACGATTCTCCATCGATGGGACTGCCTGTGCCTGGATCGTCGAGACTTAAATCTGATCTTGATGATCGGAAAATTTCGACGGAAGTGCCAGGTGAAAAAGTTCATGGCTATAGCTGTCGGCCTTCTGGGATCGAGCCTCTTCGAGACGATGGTAATGATCTGTGAGTTGTTTACTCACGAACCGGATGGCGGCTCGGCTATGGTTCCTGTTACGCTTTTTATGGAGATATACGGGTAAATTAAACGAAGTATACACGGTGGGGCGAAAATTGTATTACTTATAAAAGATGAGACAAAATTTTACTGTGTTTCTTTATCCGAGGCTTTCGAGAAAATCGATTTTGAAAAATGATCTAGGCAATATAACGATAGGGCGTAGTGTATAGTAATTTTAGTAATACTTCAGCAGTTTCATCGTGTTACTTCTTCCATTTAAACTCTTCACTCTCCATCTTCAAATTTTAAATCTTTAATTTCAAATTTTCCGATTTCCAGAATTAACTATAAATGACTCTAAATCTGCAACATGAAATCTTCAACTCTTCGATTTTAACTCTTCAAACTGTTCACTTCAAACCATTATCTTTTTAACTAATCAAATCTCCTATTACAGTAGTCTTCAAATTTTCAATTTCATATCTTCAAACCTTCAGCTTCAATTTTTTAAATCTGCTACTTCAAACTTAAATCGTCAACTTTAGCTTTAAAAATCTTTAAATCTGCAAATTGAAATCTTCCAATTCTCAAATTTTTAATTTCATATTCAAACCTTCAGCTTCAACTTTTTAAATCTGCTACTCCAAACTTAAATCGTCAACTTCAACTTTAAAAATTAAAAATCTTCAAATCTTCAAACTTTCAGTTTTATATTTTCAAATCTTCAACTTCAATTTCTCAAATTTGTTACTCCAAATTTAAATCTTCAACTTTAACTTTAAAAATCTTTGAATCTACAAATTGAAATCTTCTAATCCTCAAATTTTTTATTACATATCTTCATATACCTTCAACTTCAACGTTTCAAATCTACTCCAAACTTAAATCGTCAACTTCAACATTTCAAATCTGCTACTCCAAATTTAAATCGTCAACTTCAACTTTAAAAATTAAAAATTGCTTAATCTTCAACTTGCAATCTTCCAATCTTCAAACTTTCAATTTTATATCTTCAAATCTTCAACTTCAACTTCTCAAATCTGCTACTCCAAATTTAAATCGTAAACTTCAATTTCAAATATTTTTAAATCTGCAAATTGAAATCTTCAAATAATTTTCAACTTGAAATTGTTAAGTCTTATACTTCAAACCCTCAAATATTTAATGCTATAACTACAAAATAACTAAAAATAAATCTTCGAATTTCTAACCTGAAATATTCAAACGTCTAAACGTCTAAAACTGAAATTCTAAAAATCGTCGGATCTTCAATTTTTACTCCCTAAATGTTCAATTTCAGACCTTAAAATCTCTACCTTCAACTCTTCAATTCTCCAAATTGATAGGAGACAATAAATTTTGTTTTGTATAATATAATTTTAGCATTTCTTCAATAATTGCTATGAAAATTCACAATCGATTGCGAAACTGTTCACTCTTTACAATCAACTTTCTCATAAACAACGTTTCAAACAAAAAAAAAAAATGTTCTACTAAATGTTTTCTTATGTTTTTACGATTTCCGACCCACATATTTCCAACAAAGCTTAAACGCAGGTTCAATAATCTAATTCGATGTCCAGTTACTTAGCAGGACTTCGATGCGACGGAAGTGAAAGAGATTCCTCTGATCCCTCCGATCCGACGGAATTCATCGTTTGCAGTGAATTGCACGATTCTGGATCGTTGGCGAGTCAAGCTAGCGAAGGAAAGTTTTCCGTGAACCGCGTTTCGATCGCGAGCCAAGACACAGAAGCAGATTTGAACTTGGATTTGGAGCTGGTGTCGAAAGGAGACGTCGACTCCTCGAGAAGTAAATCTATCCCTTCCGACTATTCTGCATCTTTGTATTATTTCGAAATATTTCCGTCGCGTATTTAATTTCAGCCGACGCGACTCCGCAATTGAACGGAAGTTCCGGCAGTGAAAAAAAGATGGGCGAGGATAAAATGGAACGGGATTCCTCCAGCGAGGGAACTTTGAAGGTGGAAGGGAACAACGATACTTCCGGCGCGGACGCTGAGTCGAGTAAAAAATCACGATCGAGCAGTGGGAAAAAATCGAACGGAGGAGAAAATTTGTCCGGAAAGAGCTCGACTGGTAGCAGTATTTTAGAAAGGAATTCGAGCAAGGAACGTTCCGTTCGTAGCGCGGAGGATAAAGTTTCGAGCGACAGAAGAAGGAAAAAGAAACTTGTGGACCCGAAGTTGCTAAAGTATTATCCTAATGTCCCCGGTGAGAAAAAAAAAACGAAAATCGCTATAAACTGAGTACACAATAATTACTGGAAGGGTGTTTGAACGATATTAAGTATGTGAAGTTGTTCTGTTGGAATTCGTGCCGTAACTAACGTAATTTTCATAGGTATCGGACCTCGGCTTTCGGCTGCAGAAGTGGCCAGCGTGGCGATATGGATGAGCGAGTGCGCGAGAGTGCAAGATGGCTTGGTTGGCCCACGAAATCTCCGTCATATGAACTGCCCTCCTTTAGACAGACAAGAGTCGTCGTCATCATGATAAAACACGGAATGAGTTTTTCTGAATGCTCGAATGTTTAGGGAACATTCTACGAACTGTGCGTTAAATTACACAATTGAAGCTCTATTCTGCATAAATGCTTTGAAAAAAAAGTACAGTTGCAACTCTTGTAGACTTATATTAATGAATAATAGAAATCTAGAAAGTGCTGATACATTTGATAGTAAGAACGTTTGCAGCACGATGCGTCGGAAAGAGGTTTCCGTATTTCTAGTCTACCATTTCAAAGATGTAAAGAGTGGACCGGAAATCGTAGTACGTACAAGCAGATCGGTGGTGGTTTTCCGTAAGAAAAATAAGAAAAAGATTCGGTATAATATTTTTTAATGCGGGGCTTCAACTTCGAGAAAATCGATTTTGAAGAATCAATTATACTACGATGGACATTGCATTGTGTTGTAAGTTAGTAATTCCAATTAAAATCACACTCATATTATTTGTTCAATTTCAACTTTTTGATTCTCTTCAACTTTTCAACTCCACAACTACAAACTCACGAAACTTCAATTTTTGAATCTACAATTATGTTAAAACTTCATTGTCTACATTTTTAATATCATGATGATAATAATAAGAGTTGTTCTATTTAGGATTTCCAGGAGGAACGTAGCAGGGTTAATTTGATCACAAATATAGTAATGTTTATATAGTCATTAGTTATGGTTTTTGAACACAGTAAAGGTTGTACAAAGTAATTAAAACTCAAACTAAAACTCAACACCATAATAGAAAGAATACAAACAAACTGTAGAGTATGGAGAATGCATTGAATACGCATTCAACTCTTGACAAATCTAAAAAATGAAACAAACCGGTATAAAAGATTCGACTTCTTAAATAAAAGTAATAAAGAACCTTGAATAATATTCAAATATTCTTTTGAAAAACCTTCTGGATACCTTAAATATCCTTTTTATCTTTAATTATAAACCGCAGCATTTCTGGCGGAGTTCGAGCGATGTTTAAAGTGCGCGACAGAATAAATTTTTCGTTCCAAGATCGCCTTTCGCAACGAAATATTACATGGAAATGCACGCACTTAAAGTACTAAGCATTAACACAGCAATATACAGAATAGTCAAATATAAAAGGTACCGCGTACATGATTAGAGTACTTGAATAATACTACGTATTATTGTAACATTATTGTGAGCAATGACTTAATTCGTACTTAATAATAGTTGTATTTCCTAAACGTATCGTGATTGATACGCGCCAGTCGTAATACATAATTTATAACTGTATCTAGTGGAAGTTATTTACATGACTTTGTAAATAAAATAAATATAAATGTTGAATTTAAAAAGACATTCAGTGTACTAATATTTTCCATCGATCACACTTATAATATCATTAATAAGTACAAGTTTGGTATACAGTAAGTCTTTAACAATTGGAAAACAAATACTACACCATTGTTATTAAATAACAACACATCTTCCATTGTACAATTACTTCGTAAAAAAGCTTGTTACGCGCCTATACTCTACACTTCCAGCTCGTCAAAAGGAAAACAATCAGTACTAATATCACAGGAACGTTTTACTTAATTTTAAAACCATGACATTAAAAATTTACTGTCCGAATCCCCTCGCGATAAATTCTATACAAATCTAGCGATTCGTTGCAATGACTTATGCATCTTAAATAAATTACATTATATGAAAAATTCCATATTCAAGGTAATGTTAAATTTTCTTAAATTATGGATGGACACGCAGATGTAAAATACGCAAACATGAGACGTTTGTAAAAATAGTAACACTTTCCCAAGGAAGCAATCTGTATAAAGTCTTATATACAAAATCTGATTTCCGATCGATCCTTTTAGAAGTCGCTGCCCTGTATATGTTAAAATTATATTTTTCCATTATTTAAACAAGGAGAGTAGGCAATGCTCGTATTCTAAACAATCGACGCATCTGATGGTAAAACAAGTGATAAAGAGTCGTAACGAGTAGTAAGACGATAAGACACAACAATAAATTCCTAGCTTTCGCGCGATTGGCTCTCCACTCGAATAGTTCGTGTCGATGAGTGAAAAGATTTCGATATTGCAAGGGTAACTCGAATGTACTTCGCAATGGATATAGCGAACGATAAAAATCATTTAACAATGCCCGAACGATTTCGTTCTCAGACTGTCGAAGTGGATCCATATCATCGTTCAAACATACAAATTTTCTAAAAGTTGTTTTAATTATATCATTTTTCACTTATAACGAATAAAAATAAATATACATACATATATGTTCACTTACTTTGGGTCCCTCCGTATTTCGTCTAACAGCTGCACCGTTAAAGATACATTGCTAGTCAACATTTCGAATATTTCATTCTTTCCAGCTTTAATTATTTCGTGCGGATAAAGCTTCTTTTTACCGAATCTAGCTTCGATTCTCTTTGAAACTGATTCACAATTCGCTATTAATTCTTTGGATACAACTGGCTATAAAAAAAAGATATAAATCAGGGAAGATATTTAAATATTATTTATAGAAAAAAAAAAGAATACACATACAAGAGACGAGTCTAAATATCTTTCTCCCGCAGGTGGATTTGGTAATTTTCGAACGTTCATGTGATTTGAGCAGTTTGTTATTGCATTTTCAAATTCTATAACCAAACTGTAATCAAGGGGCAGTGGATACAACCTAGACAGAAGGGTTCTAATTTCTCTGTCCGACCACGTCCTAAAAATAATAATAGATTATTATTAACGATTAAAAGAAGAAACCGACAAAAATGAAACTTATTTCTTAAAATGTTATACCCTGATTTGTCGGTATCGAATGTATCGAATATCTCTTCGATTGGCACTTTACGTTTCTCGCTTGTCAGAAAATAGAAATAAGAAAACGCAAATTGCATATCCTCCGAGTTCCTAACTTTATGACTAGAAGTTTTTTCAAACTCATGCTGAAATTTTTTTTGCATGTCACCAACGATCCATTTATCTATTAAATGAGGCATGTGCGCAGGTACTCTTCTACGTTCGAACCCATATGCCATATTGTATATTCTATTCACATACAACAAAGATTCAGCGTACGTGTCAAGCTGTCTGGTTCTAAGTTTCCATTGATCAGAATAATGAGGTTTTGGATTGATTTTGACTGTACCATTAACTTGCGGTAAATTTATGTAGTCGTCGTTTAAGTAACGCTTTAATTGAAGACGTCTTTCAGTGTAATTTGAATTCTGAAACTTCATCTTATTCATTATTTTCGCTAACATCGACGTTTGCGTCGACATTCGATCAGTTTCTCGTTCACCAAGATGCTTCTCACTGTTCCTTACGTATTTATTATCTTTAAAGCTATCAATCTTATTTACATTGAGCTTCGAGTGCATAGACTCGTTTACCAGCGTGCGTTGAGTGATAACATCTGTATCGTTCCATACAGCAGCATTGCTTTTGTTTTTTAACAGGTCTAAGAATTTTAATCCATAATCGGTATTCTCTTGAGTATCGTGTAAAAATTTATGCGGATAGTCTCCTTCTTCCTCAAGCGCCTCACTGTCAGTAGGAACTGGTGTGCTATCGCAATCTCCTCCTTCGAAACAATCATCACGTATTTTAGATAAAATTGTTTATTATACAGGGTGTTTCGCAATTCGTGGGAAATCTCCGAGATACAGATACTAGACACGAAAATAATAAGAAAAGTTCTTATGCAGTATTCTCGGAAATGGTTAGTTTATTAGTTGCACGCGGTTTTACATTTCGTAAAATGCCGACGTAACACTGCTTTATCCCCTTTAAAGCCAGTGACCGCGCAGGCCCAGGCCTCTCTGGGCCTAAGTGGGCCCCAGTGACTTGCAACGTGTATCGGAATGAGATGTTTCTTCGAATGAAAAATCACATATTTTGTAATTAAAAATTGAAATTATGATGAATGTAACACAACTGATACTTTTCCACGATGCAGAGGCCCAAATCGCGGTCACTGACCTTACAGGGGACGAGCCTTTGTCATGTGCCTTTACGAAATATAAAACCGCATGTAACTAATAAACTAACCATTTCCGAGAATATTGCATAAGAACTTTTCTTATTATTTTCGTGTCTAATGCCTGTATTTCGGAGATTTCCCACGAATTGCGAAACACCCTGTATTATCAGTAAAATGAAGTTTGTTACCATCAAACTCGCACAATGTTGTATTACAAGCAGAGTCGCACGATCCGTCGCCAACCCAAGCCCAAGGGCAGACATCGGAGCAGTCAGGAACCCACCATGCAAGGTAAACTTTCTGGCCACCTGCTTGAGTAATGAAATCTTCTGGCCACACTTGAGTTCCTAACATCACATCGTCGTTAAAATATAAAAATTTATCTGAAATTCCAGGAATTCTGCAGAAGCAAAAATTAACAATGTCAAATACAATGTGAACAAATAGAAATGAGTAGAAGAAAGATAATATTGTTACCTATGAATATGACTTTCGATAGCAGGACTAGAAAATGTTGGTAAATCACTTTTATTTAGAAAAATGTCCTCGTGAGTAACAAGAGTAACTCTGGGATTATCCATATCCAACCAACTAGGTATTTGACCGTTGGTTACAATGTATACATGCCTCACCCAAGGAGCGTACATTTCCAGCGAACGCAACGAGTATCTTAATTCATCTTTATCGCTAAATCTGGAAGTTGCCGTATTAATATCCGCAATAGGAACATGTTCTTTGAGGCTATTCAAAAAGGTTGGATCGGAGCCGTTAACCCACGTATATACAACGTCTATTGGAACATGCTGGCAGAGTTTCTTTTGGAAGGATATACCTAAAATATTATCGTTAAAAGAGTGAAATACTGCCTCGTATTTTTCTTTGCTCCAAGCTACCCATATCTGAAAGAACATATTTAGGATAGTGTTTGCTAAATACGAAATGAGATTAAACATGCATTAGCTCGATGGTATTTCTGGTGTTCGACGTTAAGTTAGAAAAAGAAACAAACGCTCGTGATTCAGGTATGTGCCATTATTTTATTCGCATTCGAAATACTTAAGATAACGATGCGCAATCGTGTAAGTACGAAAATATAATTCGCGTATTGATGATGTGATGAATGAACATCAGTGACAAGTAACGCGCGTCGTACTCTCGATGATCAACAATTACAACTCGGTATCAAAACAGTGTCGGAAAATCATGGGTTTCCTAACCTCTCCGAAGTGAATGATGCCGATAAATATACAAGTGAACGCCATCAATATCACCAGCAGCGAATATCTGTACGAGAGCAGGTCGTAACATCGGCGCTGCAACAATTTCCATGTGCTCATTATATTGATGAAAATTCTACATGCGATTGGCATCGCTGAAGCCGCCGCACGAATCCATACACGACTGTTTATAAGTTTTATAACTCCGGCTGACTTCGACCAACTTCGACCATCGAAGTTGATCTCGCCGGTGCAAAAACGACACTGAACGACTCTGAAGCCGGGGTCGGGTCATCCTATGCAGTGCTATGCAGTTATGATACGAGGCTACTCTATAGACACAGTGACTCACTAATTTGTTTACAAAAACGACAGCAAAAATGATATGCATGTATTTGCCTTTGCAGGATAAAAGTCATGGAAACTAATAAGGAGCAGCAATTAAAAATTAAAAGAGTCAATTAACATTATATGTAAAATGTAAACAAACTTGTGGGTTATTGTATCCTAAAGTGGCTCTTATTTACTCTTGATGACAATTGTTTTCAAGATTTTTTCCGCGGCACATTCTAGAATATATAGGTAGTTGAAATTAATAGAAAAAATTTTGCATGGAATTTGAACCTGATTGGATAAGAAAAAAACGTACCTCTGGGCTCTTGAAGATTAAAATTATTTTAATACACACAAAGTTGTTTTTTTTTAAATATCTGCTAAGGTTTTGATTATATATAAAAAAACATATGTTAAACAAAAGTTGTAGATCTAGATACAACCCACCTTCTATGTTGTATTAACTTTTTTCGTGCGACGAACGGGTTTCGAGACAAAATAAAAAAAAAATGGAAAAAATGGAGCAAATTTTAATCTTTTTTTAATCAAATTTTAATTTAAATCGCTTGAAAAATGCTTCTGTTTTGCTAAAAACAAATTGTTCAATACCTTTCTCAAAAGTTTCAGGCATTTGATCAACTTGTATTTGATAATATAAAAACGCATTCGGTCGATTTTTAAATATTAATATTTTTTTCATATCAACAAAACCGTTTTTGGCAGAAATCTGAAAACTATTTCAGAGAAATAATACAATTTATATAACTAAAAAAATAGTTATTAGGTATTCTAAAGGGAACTAAATGTTGGAGATACATTGAAATTGCTAAAATTAAAACGAAAAACATTTATGCCATTTTGTTAAGTTTTTAGGATTTTTTTCTAAAACCGTGTGTTGCACGGAAAAAAGTAATAGAAGATGAAAAATGCATCTTATTTAGGTCTATAACTTTTGTTTGACATGTTTTTTCATGTAATCAAAAAATGCCTCTTGTGCCTTACAATTAGCATAAAGCCGATCCTGCCACAAACAGTTATAAACTATTTCTACATTGATTTAATTCACGTGTACATTAATTTAGGCTGTATTTGTTCCATCGATTGTCTTTATTACAGATGCACAGACGTTCGTGTTAAACGTAAAAAATATTAATTTATAAACATTGTCCTCTTAATAATTACATCTCGTATGTCGTAAAAGTATGCGATATGCACAAAAATTGTGTACAAATTTACAAATTAGTAGTCACACACGTCGACAGGCCATATATATGTATATTATTGTACTCAAGGGCGATACAGAATCGTTTATACAAAACCTTTGTACACGCATCAATTAATACCTCTATGAGAGCAATTTATAATTCTATACACGAACGTTGCACAGTTATGCATAAAAAACAAAACACAGCGATTAAAGTTTCTCTCTATTTATACATCTAGAAATATTTCTCCAAAATACATACTGTAACACGATATGGCGTGATTAATTGTCAGCAGGTATGTTACCACGAAATTCAATGTCATTTTCGTTTACGTCAGGAACTATACAGGGTGTTTGGGATAGTATAGGCAAGCTTTGGAAGGGTGATAGATCACGTAAAAACAAACAAAAAATTTCTATATGACTTGGGTCCAAAACTCAACCATTTTTGAGAAAAACTGTCATAAACATTTAAGCTATAAACCGCTATAATTCAAAATAGGAACGTTTTTCGTAAGCAATTTCTTCGCTAAAATAAAGATTACGATCTTGTTAATCCAATAAGTACAGTAACTGTGATATTGTTACCTCGTATCGCAAAAAAATAGTATTTTTCTAATCCCCTAAATTACCCTTTAAAATCGCGATAATTTAAGGAGTTAGAAAAATATTATTTTTTCGCGATATGAGGTAACAATATCACAGTTACTGTACTTATTGGATTAACAAGATCGTAATCTTTATTTTAGCGAAGAAATTGCTTACGAAAAACGTTCCTATTTTGAATTATAGCGGTTTATAGCTTAAATGTTTATGACAGTTTTTTTCAAAAATGTTTGAGTTTTGGACCCAAGTCACATAGAAGTTTTTTGTTTGTTTTACGTGATCTATCACCCCTCCAAAGCTTGCCTATACTATCCCAAACACCCTGTATGTGTCCTACCAAATATGGTACTCGATGCATTGTGAATACATTTTTATTTGTCGTAAAATATACTTCTGTATATCGGTAAAAAATATAACGTTATCAAGAAAATACGTATATTTGCTACCTATCGATAAAATGTTGCCATCTTGATTGTAATTGTTCGCAAACCGTGTATATCTATTCACCGAGGTAAAATGTTGAGTGTTTTAACGCTGTTCATGGTAAATCGTAAGTTCCTCCGTTTCGCGCTATCGTCGCCACGCTTATCGAGGTACATCGCACAGTTGGTTCCTCTTATCGTGGTAACAGAATTCTAATGACTTTATCGGCAGCGTTTGGAGGCATTTTACGCGATGACTTTTTAATTCTATCGTGAAACTATGGAAGAAAAGTACTATACATTCATTACACGTGATGTCATATAATACATATTGTACTCGTATTTGTTTTACTGCCTCTATACAACACAAGGAAAATCTAATGAAGAAAGTGACAGCAGTAAATGAAATCATTCAAGATCGTTTGATTTTTGTTCGATTCATTGTGTATGAAACAGTTAGGCTTGTGGAGTATTTTTGTCTATGATAAAGTTGTTCAAAATCAGACGCTTCGTTTTTGATGGACCATCGAGTTATTATTTTACAAGGTACATAGATGCAATTTTCTATTTAAAAAATATAATTCTTGCTTCGACGCGATGTTAATATTAAAAATATATATAGATCGTCGACTTTGCTTTGATTCTCACCATACTAACAAGTTTACACACGATATGCCTGCATTTTTACATTCACCGTGTTATGTTAACACTTTTTTGCCCGGACATAACTTTATAAATATAAAATACACAAGTATGTTAGGGACGACGGATCATTGGACCATTTAAGATTGTTATCGATAAAAAGATTATTCTACTAGACTTACCCTCGGATTATGTTTAGCACTCGCACGGCCATCGTCAAAAAATTACGCGACCATCGATGAATCGAAATTTTATAAAATTTCGTTAATTTTCGATCGATCATAGTTCCTTTCTCGTCGCACATAAAGCATGGACCTCGCTTTGTTGCGACATTCGTTGTGATCGATATTGACTTATGTGTGCATATTACACACGCAAATCAGTCTTATTTGCTGAACCATGACCCAATCAGTTAAAAAAAAAACAACAACAATGCTACATGATTATTCGTAAAATACATAATAAATATTAAAAGCCTTCGTGCGATAGAAAAGTAGGGAATGACATGATTTAAAAATTAATTCCTTGGTCCAAACAGATCCACCGATGGCTGCCCGAGTGCTAATCAAATTGAGTCGTCTTTCGCGATGCAACGAATAATGATACCAGCATCTCGTTAGCAGCGCAGAATCGAAACATTTTAGGGGAAATGCGTTTAAAATGATCCCTCTAAGGTTTGATTCATGTAAAAATACAAATGCACATTATTTAAATAAAAGTAAAGTAGTTTTTGCAAGTTAGTACATCTATCTTATCACTCGCTTAGATAAAAGTTAACTGCCCCATCAATTATATTTTTTATTTACATTTTTCTAAAAATGTACTTAAGGATCATTTTGTACAACTGTGTATAAAATGATCCCCCTGGTTCCTACTCATCGGGAACACCTATTTGTAATAAATAAAATGAAAATTAAAACACACTTCTGGTATACAATGAATGAGAATGAGGTATACTTAACGTCGACTATGTAACTATTTAGTAAACGTAAGAAAATGAGATCAGTTTCAGAAAGTTAAACTTTTTCGCGTCCAAGCGAAATAATCTTTGAGAAATCGCAGGTAATATCACCAATAGACTGCGGATTTTCGTGCAGAATTGAATTTTTACAAAGACAAATAAGAAATTTTAATAACGGTTTTTCTTAGTTTCTAAACAAACGGCTTCATAGATTTTTGCATACCCTAAATTGCCATAAATGCATAAAAATCCGCAGTCTAATCATCGGCATCATTGCTGTCTACCCCAGTGCGATCGTCGTGTCCTCATTTTAAACACATCCAATTCATTCTTCACCTTTGTCATCTTCCGAATAATTTTTCATTGCAGACTAAACATTCTGTGTCATTTTCAATTGAAGATAATTCCGAAATGTAGACAGTGTCTATTTTCTTTAATCATTTTCCTTTTGATTGTTGTAATTAAAATAAAAAAGAGTAACATGTCATATGGGTAAAATGATTCCTGGGATCATTTTACCCTGCTAGAGAGGGATCATATGTCCCAAAACATCCAATTCACATTCAATGATTGAATATAATTTCAAACTTGTAAAAACAGTAATGAAATATTAATTAAATTATTATTAAATTGTACTCGAATCTGGCAAGAAAACAGCTGTCACATTAAACAAATTAGGACAAAAGTTACACAGCATTGAAAAAGACCTTACCTTAGATGCAACGTGGCAGTTTTAAATTTGTCTTTTTTTTATACGCACATAGTGTCGATACTTGCACAGCATTTCAAACAACGACATGCGAAGAGAACTGTGACAGATCGGTATGAAAAGATAGCGTCACTAATAGCTACAGAACAACAAGGGATCATTTTACCTCGAGGAATCGTTTCGCACACATTTCCCCTACTTACTAATTGATATTTTACTATCTACGTGAAATATCATCGGGCAAGCTACGGCGTAAAGTATTCGTCGTTAACTGTGTTCCATAATATGAAACACTACGAACGGATTATCAGGATTACATTTCGTCTGAATAGTTTCCTGTTAACATCCCAGTTTGATCAGAGACAAATTGCTTCGAGATCAATGGCCGACACGTTTTATCATTGTCAGAAGGATGACTATACTCGACACCTGGGTGAGTCGATGTAACCAGTACAGCCTGAAATCCATGACATTTTGTTTTCAATTCAAGGAGGATTTCTCTTTTGCGATGGAATACGAAGATGCTCGATCATAAGTTTCGATAATATTAAAAACAAGCGCAAATCTTTGAAAATTGGAGGGACAAATCTTGGTGCAATAATAAAAATTTCCGTAAAATTTGAGAAAAATTGATTCGGTGATTTTTAAATTATTGAACTTTCAATTTAACATGTATTCTTCTGAGGAGAAACACAATATTGAGAAATATACGAAATTAAGAGTGAAGTAATAGGCCACAGTTTTTGAAAACTCGTGTACAGTAAGATCAGACACTAAACAAAATTGTCACAAAAATTCTGGACAATTGATTCAATGGTTCGGATGGTTTTTTTTGTAAGTAAAAAGGAAAATTATAGTTTGATACATTCCAAGAAACAAGTTTATCTACCTCTAAACTGACAACTGAAGTAAGTTCCTTTTCTTAGTATTGAGAAAATTCGACTTTTGTGTAATGCTTCATAAAAGCGAAGAACAGAATGTAAATAATAATAATTATGACAACATAATTTAAAAGAAAAACTACATTTCTTTCAATAGTAAATAACTAATTCACATCATTAATAAAATTGAAGTTATTCGTAGTCATTTCATAGTTTCTTTAACGATTTGACTTATGATACAAATTTGACTCTTTTTTTTTTTATTGAAATAAAAGAAAATATATGCAAATTGAAATGATAGATGATTTAAGTTCTCGTACTATTATTTCTTTTTGTAGTGAACTCATTTTTTGTAATATTGGACTTAGACTATTTGGCTCAAATATTCAATACATTAATAAAATAAAATAAAAAGTAAGAGCAAATTGTACTGAATTTGTGATAAAAATACACAATTGCCGTTTCTCACTGTTTTTTATCACAGGAAAAAGCCTTACTAAAATATCTTTGAAATTAATGAACTTTTAGCTAAGATTGTTACTAAAATTCATCGTTAATTCTTGGTAAATCTAATCTACTTTTCTTCTCCATTAATTACTGAAAAATCGTTTACCCGCCAGGATAGTTATAACCGAGCAACTGCTGTATTACATCAACTTTCTTTTACGTACATTAATAATCGGTTTCGAGCTCCTCCCACGTTCTCGGGAGTCTCCTTCAGAATGTATTTCCTGATTCCTAAAGTGTAATTGCGAAGATACGTGTCCCAGTCGAAATCGTGCATGTCCGTGTTGAAGTAGTTGGAATCTTTAAGCATTTTCACTTTCTTTGTTAAATCGTCCATATTGTTTCTATTGAATTCCCATTCGCGCGTGACGAAGAAAGCGCCGGAGACGAGAGCGCGCTCGAACCGTTTAACCATTTTGATCATCCTGAAAAGCGATTGGCTTACAGTCTTATTGTTAGACGTAGCCTTTTGATATTGAATTTATTAGACACTAGGCAAAGATTCACTAAAACTCTGGCTATTAAAGATGGGGGATCAAACACTTCAGAAAGGGCATGGATTCTACTCTGGAGAAACCTGGTAAAGTGTTAACGAAACGAGAATTTAATTAGGCCTACGATATAATATTTTTTAGAACAATTTATAATTCTTTACTATGGGAATATTTTTAGAATTATATTTATAATTGATTGGATTATTTATCGAGCA
Organism: Perdita meconis; assembly: GCA_030770465.2. Classification (NCBI taxonomy): domain Eukaryota; kingdom Metazoa; phylum Arthropoda; class Insecta; order Hymenoptera; family Andrenidae; genus Perdita; species Perdita meconis. Next base: position 9,283,707 of record JASKOS020000007.1, read on the forward strand.
AATACTGTACGTGTATCTATTTGATACAATTTACTGAACAAGAATTACTATGCGAACTTTTTTTAAATTAAAAACAACAATAGTTGTGAATTTCTTATTATTGTAAAGAGTAGCAATTATATTTTGCACGTCATGAATATCTGGTTTTATAAATAGTCTAATTGTAAGTAGTATACGTTTAAGAGTCTAAGAGTATAAGTTGAATTAAGAATATCGGAAAATCGTGTGAGTCTGAATAGATTGTAGAATAATTGAACATGTAAAGTACTGGTTCCTATTAGTAAGCCTGAACCTATCAGTGTGTCTTAACATTTAAATAAGTTATAAAAAACGATAGTTCTAGAAATAAAAGAGAAACATTTTTTTCATTAAGTTTAATAGTTCAATTTAATTAAAAAAATGTGTTTTTTTTTGTTTCCTAAAGGTATTCTTCTTTACTATTCATTTAAGTATAAAGGCACACTAATGGCTAAAGGCTAATTAATGGGAACCATTACCCCACGTTTGCTTCTTTAAACGTCGTTTCTTTAGCTCGACGCAACGGTGGAATACTTACATGGGTTTGCTGCCTAAAAGCCTTGAAATAAAGTCCACGACAAACGCTGGGAAAAAGTGAAGGACAGCCGACGCAACACTATGAGTAAATTTGTTAGTCCTAAACGTGGCGCCTGGATACCATACAACGCGTTCCGATGGCCACTCTAGAATGTGTTTCTTGATTATTTCGTTGAACGATCCCCATCTGAATCAACAAATTATAGTCAGTGATTACACAGTTGAATAACTGTGTGCTAATTTAGATATAAATATTTTTTAATATGTATGCCACTTGCTTTTTGCACATTAAGGGGGAATCCTATCTTATTGGTCGAAAACATATCAAAGTTCGGGAATTTTTTCTTTAAGAAACTAGCGATTCAATTAATTTCAAATTTGTATCTTCATCTTTAAAGAGGTTGTACTTTTTTTTTATTTTTTAATAATAAACATAGGAATTGTTGCAAAGTGCCGCGCTACATTCGTCGTCCACTAGTGTGCAGAATATTTCTGTAACCACTAAACCGACTGCTTTGAAATTTGACCTGTATATTCAGCAAACACTGCTTTACCGTTTGACGAATCAAAATTTTGATAAGTTACGTAGTTTTCATTTTACATAGAAAAAAACTGACGAATTTTGCTGGCAAAAATGAAATTCTTACTTTGAAGCCTCCAAGTGTTTGAAAACTACAAGTGTATAGAATAAAACACCGTTTCATTTTTCTATTTGAATTACCTGGAAGGTAAATATCCTGCATACCAGTGGACGGAAAATTTCGTGCGGCGCGGCGCTTTGCACGATGATACGGAACTCTTATGTTTATTATTAAAAAGTAATAAAAAAAAATATAGATATAACTTCTTTAAAGATGAACTAAACTATGGTACAAATTTCCAATAAATCGAATCGCTAGTTTCTTAAAAAAAAAATTTCTAAACATTGCTATGTTTTCGGCTGATAAAATAGGATTCTCCCCTTAAAAAGTCAAGTTCCACCGTATCTTTTCGAACAAATCAGTTACCTGATTGTCTCGACACTGGTCGTGCAATTATAAACTCTAATGGTATTATTCTGTTGCATTGTACTGTGCCACGACGCGCAGATCAATGTGTCAATCACGTAGTCGATAGGCACTATGTTCAGTTTCACACCTGGATCACATATCACGCTTCTGGCAGTGCCTCTGCCGATTTCCATCAGTATACCTGAAAAATGTGTACAACACGCAAAAGCATGAGCCAATTGAGATCTCATAAATGGAAGATAATTGTTGAGCTCTAGGAAAAAGTATTTAGAGAAAAATTCGTTTCATTTTTCACGACCGATCGATGACCCTGACCTTCATTAAATCTTCGTCGTAATTCTTCGAAGATTTAAGACGCTTAAACGGATTCTGCTCCGTGAAGCGATTGACTCTAACGACGTTTAACGGTTTTCTTTAATTACGAAACGTGGGGAAGTAATATATTTTCCAATTAGGGGGAGAGTTGGAGCAAATTATGTACTCAGGGTTAATGGGGTGCAATCAGGGTTAAAACAGTGCTGGATGAGATAGTATTCGAAATATAAAGTAAAAGTATTTTCAAAAAGTATTTTTCTGAACTGTGATAAATTGTTCATTTTGATTATGTTCTTTTGCATTGATGGAAATACCGTCAAGGACCCAATTAATCATGGTTTTTCTAATGTGTAAATGTGAACATTAATCTAATCTGAAAATTTGTCTAATGTTTGAGTAAATCCATGTTTCATCTTTAATTTGACAATCTATAAAAGTCGAAAAATAACAATATGTAAATTATAATCCAAGTTCTAAAATCAAAAAAGATTTAGAAGAAACTCCGAAGACATTTCACAATATTTCAGATGTTTGTCCCTGTACCATGTCCAACTCAATCCCAACACGTTTTTCAGATTAATTAAAAAGTCAACTTTATTCTAGAAGTCGTTTCTCATTGAAAAGCTGCCTAGATCTTGATCTAAAAATTCTGATACCTGTGATCCCACAAGGATTGTCCACCCAACCAGGAAACGGTTCCTTCTGAGCGGCGCAAACAATGCTAGGTCGTACTATGGCAATCGGCAGATCCTTCGCCTTCGTTAATATTAGCTGCTCTGCTAAGTTTTTCGTGAATGTGTACGTGTTAGGATGGTTCTCTAGAATTTTCTTCTCGAGTATGTCCAGCGTTTCGTCGTCTAAACTCTCGCACATGTCCATCACCGTGGTGGGTTTCACCTTCGTCCTGCGATATCGTCAATATTAAAATTGGAAACATTCTTGATGCGACACTAAAGGATTTTTTAAATAAGAGGCTTTGAAACGGCCCGGCAGCAGAGTTGGGCAAATTTTATTCGAACAACAAATAAATCTCCAAGATTAAATAAAATAAAAATTTATTTATTATTCGCGACAACTTCTCTAGAAATACAAATTGATTCGTTATTTGAGACAGTTTCGCTGCGAATAAATGCCGTTGTCAATATATTAGTTGTAGAAATGAATTCTTTCCGATATTTGAGTAAAATAAAATTCTATTAAGAAGAAAATAGAATTGTTCAAGCATTGGGATACTTATTATTATTGTCAATGGTCTCACGTAATTTTTCTGGCAAACAATTTTTTTATTTTATCTAGGGTAAAATTATTATTTTAATTGTGTGAAGAAATTCGTCGGAAAGAACTCATTTCTATACCTAATATAAATGCGTGTTTAATATAGGGTGAAGGCACTAGAAGTCGACCACTTTTACTGTTTAGGTTAAAGAAATAAATGTTTAAACAAAGCATTTATCAAATGAAAATTTTATATCGTATTTTAGATGTCTAACTTCAAAATACGGCAAAAAGCGGTTTTCAAAAGTAAAGCAAATAAATGATTTTAAAATTATTTGTAAACAAGTTTTGATTCTAGATGTGCAATTGTTGGTTTTCATCACGAGACGCTCAGAAAGCGAGCTTTGAAAAGAAACAGCTAATGTAATTCAGCTGTATACATTTTTCATTGAAAAATGATGCTGTATTTTATTTAAAAATTATCAACATTCTTACTTATGAGCTTAACAAATTTAACAAATGCGATAATTTAGGATATATGGTCAACTACTGAAGCAACTCAGACATTTTATTTTTAACGCTAATTACTTCTATTCTAGAACTTTTATATAAAAACAAAAAATATTAGTGATAAATTACATAAATTTAAAATACTTTAATGTATTTTATATATTTTACAACATTGACTGTTTGTTTTTTTTTAATACACTTAATTCAAATTTAGCTTTAAGTGATTGACTACTATTTAGTAGTTTCACCCTGTGTGTTTCACTTATACTTCATGAGTCCTTATATGTATATCTATGCGTACATCGACCATTTAGCATTTGTTTTATTCCATGATTTATTCGAATAAACTTTTATTCGTTCATCTCGACGAACGTCAGTTTATTCGTCATTTTTATTCGCAACTTTATTGAAGTAAAAATTTATTCCAATAATGCCCAACTCTGCCCGGCAGATCCTGCGAAGTTGATGCTTACGTGTAGATCGACTCGTTGACCTCATGTCGATTCGGATTACTATAAGCCGTGCTCACGTGAATAATGCTAATTAGATTTGTCATACTCCTGCACAGATCTATAACGCGATCCGTGCCCTTTGTGTTCAAATTGACGGCCACTTTCAACGGTTCGTTGAATTTCACGGTGGCCGCGCTATGAAAGACCACGTTGACCCTATGGGTCAACATGTTCCTGTCCTCGGGTGAGAGACCCAGATTTGGTAGCGCTACATCGCCCTTCACTGGGTAGATTTTATTGAACGCACTGGGGTAATCCGCTCTGATCCTGTCGAAAACCTGCCGGCAACAATTTTTTCTTCTAAAGAAATAATATTCTTAAAAAGTAAACAGTTGTATTAATAATTTTGTCTTTTTATTTTATCAAAACCCCTTTTACGATAGAATTTTACCAGCTAGGAAACTTGAAATACACCGTTCCGAAAATGCAGATATGATTTTTACGTTACTCGAATAAGAAGAAATAGTTACATAATTATAATTTCGTAATTGATGTGGCGCGAAACTTTGTTGCGCTCAAACTTTCATATCTGTATCGCCACGCTTTACGCAATCCACATCATGGAAGTTTTATCACTTTCTTTGCCAACTCTGTGCACCATTAATTTGTGCGATTTTTCATAAAAAGATATCGCCACATTTATGCAGCAAATACTAGTTTGATCTTTCTTCTACGAAATTGGTTATTCAAACGAGGAAATCAGCGTTGCGATTTTGAAATAAATACCAGGTTTGTTGGAAATTATCAATCAATACGAACGGTATTTTCTAGGAGCTGTTTGAATCGTTGCTCAATCGTTTGGCTTCGCTTCGGGCGGATCAGTATAAAGATCGTGGCCAGACGTGGACAGGAGCGCAACAGTTTTTCTAGGAGAGCTTTCCCCAGGAAACCGGTCGCTCCGGTCACCAGAATCACCGACTCGGCGAAGAAAGCTTCGATGGAACTTCCGTTGATGTACGCATCGTCGTTTCCGTGTTCCGGATTCGTTTGTGCATTGGCCGTGCCCATTTTGGAGCGGTCCCCACGGAGACTTCAATGATCTACAATTATGGCAAGAAACGAATAATGTTATTTCAAAAATACACATCTTCGTGGTTTTAGATTTTTCCCTCGTTATTGGCCGTTAAGGAGTTACACCACTTTGAAACCTCATAAAAATGGTTGTTTTCGACCATTTTTTTTAAGACAATGATGGAGAAAATGAAAAATCTATCTGAAGGTAGTAATTGTACAACTATTGAAGTATACGACCACATATATACAGGGTGTCCCAAACTTGACGCGGGAGCCGGAAATGGGAGATTCCTGAGGTGATTCTAAACAACTTTTTCCTTTGCAAAAATGTCCTCCGAAGCTTTGTTAATGAGTTACAAAAAACACCGACCAAGAGAAGCACGAATACAGTGGATGAATTTCAGCGCGCGCCCCAGCCTTGAGTAGTTATTGGCCCGCCATCGTCCGCGCCATCACTAATCCGCTGTACTCGCTCTCTGATTGGCCGATGCTTTTTCGTTAATAACTCGTTAACAAAGCTTCGGATAACATTTTTGCAAAGGAAAAAATTGTTTAGAATCATCCCAGGAATCTCCCATTTCCGGCTCCCGATGCGTGTTTGGGACACCCTGTATATAGAAGTCTGTGTGTACGACACATTTTTTTGTTTCTTTTTTTAAACAAAATGGCGTCGCTGGAACCGATCCACGTAAGCTTCTTTTTCGGAAGCGCCAAATCGACGCGCAAAATAATTAATATGGTTTTTGCTACTTTTGTGTCTTGTGGCAGCAATCAACACAAATTTATTGCATCGCTCGGAATTACGTTTACAAAGCTATGGGCTGCAATTTGAACATTTACTGTAATCGAACAAACAGTATTGCAATACTACACAAAATCTGTTTATTTCTGTATATTGTTCATGCTGCTCTGATAATGTGCGTATAATTCACATTTCTCTTGCTTAAACTTACCATTTTGAAGTGCATAATTTGAACTACATAAAAGAATTTAGAACGACAGCGTTTGATTAGGTCAATATTGTAAAGTTCAAGGTCATCTAAGGATCAAAATATAGTAGGCCGTTGAACTCGTCTTAATATCAGCTACTATAATATAAAGTCAAAAATATGTAATTTAAATTCAAGGTGACCTTGACTTTTTGTTAAAAAAAAAACAATTTTTTTGACATTTTTTCTATTGCGATTTGTAGCTGATTAATAACGGATTAACTATAGTCAAAACATTTTTTGTCAGATTATCGGAATTGTCTGAATCATGGCGACAGTTAGCGGAAATTTTTACTTGTTTGAGTCCAACAGTGATACATCTATTTATGGAATGATCTAAAATAATTATGTTAATAGTGAAAGAATAAATGTAGTTATTTTAAAATTGAAGAGGATTCTAAATCAATTTTTTCTTTTAATAACTTTGTTCCTGAAATAGAAAAGATACTAGTAAACATGTCACAAGATCTCCTATAAATTAATGGAAAATTCGAACAGTTTTTGATCCTCAGCTTCGAGAAGCCATCAAAGAGTAAACGCTCGCGACTTTTCGAGATTCGTGCTCTTAGCGCGGCTAATCGTTCACTACTTTCTATGATCCCCGCTAGTACGATGCATATTTAATTAGACGATCGATTTCTTTCAATGGAAGGAAGAAAAGTTCGTAAGGCAAATAGCGCAGTGTAGCCTTGTCCTAGAAGAGGGTAACAGCGAACGAGGAACGGATGTCAGTTTCCTCGCAGACCGGAGTGAAAATCGTCTTTCGATAAATGGATTTCTCGCTGGGATAGCTTAGAAGTTGCGATTACTAAACGGTACCAATTTCTCAAGGATTTATTGTCGTGACCGTCCATGCAGTCTTTTCTGGGCATTTATTTTAAGTAGAAAGCTGGAGTTTTGCTTCTATCTCATTATATTATTGAATCTTTTGACAATATCGTAAAACTGAGAAACGTTTTTCTTTAAATTACATAGCATCACTGAACCACTGTGCAACGAGTGAACGTATTTAGTAAGAAATCAGAAAAGTTATCCGCCTGTTTTCTATTTTGAATAAAAAAAACTTTAAACGTGGGAGAAAATCGTAAGTCGATAGATTGAAATTTGTGAGCTCCCACAATGTCGCTTCTATTCTTCTGATCTTCGATTAGGGACAATTACTTGTTATAAATAAATCGTTTCGAAATAAAAAAAGCTATGGAATGCTCGGAAAATTTTTTAATTTCAGAATTTATGTTTTGTATACAGTTGAAATAAAATATTTAATTGAGGGAAAAATTGAATCAGGTGGAAATCGTTTTGATTAAACCTCAAATATTTTTGTAGTTTAGACTCGAAAGTTGGCAGACCTAATCCAACTGTATGCTAGTGAAAACGTCTACGATTGGTTCTACACCCTGTTTCTCTGCAAGCGTTTGGTACGGTTAGAATGATAGGCACTGACCGATTACTTATTGTTAGTGGGAAAACTTTACGTTTCGTTCAAGGATCCCCTTGGCCCTTTTTCCATTCTATTTCTGGTTCTATTCTACTTGATTCACTTTCCAGACGCAGGTTTTACGTGCTCTGAAGAATTCTTGAACTAGTTCTTTGAATCATCCCTTCATCGATTTTCGCGTTGAATAAACATGCATATTTAAAAAGAAAAGAATAAACAAGTGTTATAGTCCGTCTTAGGTAAACAATTTTATTTCCCTCTGACAAAACTTCAGAAACTGATGTTAGGATTCTAAAGAAACATTGGTGATTGTTATATGCAGGTGGCATTATTTATTGCTTGTAGTAACTTGGTTGCATAATCTCAGAAAGTTTCATTGAAACGAAGTATAACAGATTTTGAATTTTATCCTAACAGAACTTTAATAGAAAAAATATTTGCAGTAGAAAATTATCAAAGATTCTGTCTGACGTTTAGGTAAACAATATACATACACCGTTTTATAGGAAACTTTGACAGTTTTCTGCAATAAATAATACTATTCTATTTCAATTCATATTTTAATGAAACTGGTGGAGTGATTTACGATTGGCATATTCATCTACTAAATGTAACGTTAATTATAAAATTCTGTTGAAAAGAACTTTTCAGCCTCCAAAATTCTGATATTTAATGTGTAAAATAGATGAGAGAGAAAATAACGAAACAGTTAACACACATTTAACTTAATTCTCCATCAAAACTGTTTGCGAACAAATAATTTTTTAATATTTTTCAGACTCCAAAAACTTCTCATTTTTAACCATATTGTATACAATAAATTATACAATGTACGAATGTAATTTAATACAGATTTTATACGCAGGATTGTCATTATAATGTCAACTCGTTTAATGCTTTCTTTTACATTAAATTGCAAAAATTCCCTTTTCTGCTTCGAAGATGAACTTTTTCAAATTTTGTAACCGTGGAGCGCGAATTTTTGATTCAATTGAGGACGGTTGGATACCGGAATCCTTCATCCAGATGCAAAACAGATTCCCTTGCAACGAGTGTCATTTTTATCGTGCCTAGACACGGTCACGATACGAAAAAAAGAATTGCAAGAGCACGGCTTTACTGGGATATCCAGTAACTCGTAGGTAATACGCATAATGCTTTCTGAAAGAATTGATCGACGCGTAGTACTTGGGCATTCTAGTTATCGATCGGTCACTCCGTTCCACAACCTACATTTTGTGCGCTGCATGTCACGGACGAAACGCGATGGACAACTGTCGAATTCGAGGCTTTTTATTGTGTTTATTTATACTTATACGATCCGAAGAGATTTTGTCTAATGTCTAATGCGCTTTAAAATTTCGAGTAATATTTGATAAAAAATAATTTACCTAACAGTGACTTCTCACTCACTGCAAAATTAATAGAGATTCACAAGATTATTCACATCTTTAACACCTCAGACACTTCATGACAATGTATGGATTAATGCTCTATGATAATGTGAGAGAAACAATTTTTATCATCTTATCTTATCTTAAGAATTGCAAATAGTTTATTTTTACCTCAGGCATTAATTGTACTGAGAATGAATCCCGAAACAACGATTTTTCAGATCTTTTTATTCGAAAAAAGAAAGGAAAGTTATTCTGTTTGCTATTCCTTAGTAATTCACTATTAAAATTAACAATTTTTTATTTGCAATTATGATATATTAATTTTGTAGTCTTATTTAAAAAGCAAAGTATTAAAAAAAAATACTTGTAATCAAATTTAACTTGCAAGAAATTTGGCAAACTGACACCGTCCCTCCAATATTCATTATTATTAATTATTAGGAATACGCAAATACTAAAACAGTTTATGGAAGGTGTAAATAATAATAGCCTTCAATAATCCCACCGTTTTTAAAAAAATGTTATGTTAGAGAAAAATATATAATGTTCACTGAAAGGGATAAGAAAGAACGCTGTAAGTTAGAACAAAAATTAATTTTGTGAGAAGTTTCGTAGGATCTTAACGTTTTGATAGTGATGGAATCTGAAGCACTTCGAATCACTTTGAATCAGTATATGTAGAGAAAAATTCGAATCACTTTGAACATGATTCAGATCTCGTATAAATCTTGAAAGTCTTGACCGTCTTGGAAGTCTTGTAAGTCTTAAAAGTCTTAAAAGTCTTGAGAATTTTGATACTTTTTGAAAGCTTCATGAGAATTGAATATCTCACAAGCTTCTTAATTATATTTGTTTAAGCAATCTCATTGACATAAAAGATTTATCAGAGGAGAATACAGGGTGTGCAAAAAGTCCAGAATGCTTGGTATTATGTGCTTCATAGCTACATTGTAATCTACTAAAATAAGAGAAAACTGTACAATACAGAAAACAATACAAAATTCTATTGAAATAAGTTCCTTTTCAAAAATTCCTCCATTCACCTTAATGCAGATCCTCAAACAAAGAGGAAACTGATTTATTGCGCCGCGCACCATATTTTCGTCGATTTCATCCCACGCTTCACCAAATCACGCGTCAGCGACTCCACCAACTTATGGAGCTTAGCACAAGCCTTTGCATCAGAAATCCCCCAAATGGCATAGTCCAAAATATTCAAGTCGGATGAATACGGTGATCGTATTTCCGAGTAATCTTAAGGACAAATGAATTGCGGAAAATGGACTTTACAAAAGTTTTGTGTTAATTTTACTCGATCTGCCGGTACAGAATTCTGCTTGAAGAATCTCCACTGTTGGTCAAAATAGTTTTCTCGAGTTCAAGAGATCATGCCTCCAACAGATCGCTGACATAATCGTTGGCGTTGATTCGATAGATTATTGGGTGCGTGTTGCGAAACTGTTGAGTGATTTTACTAAATTTACTATATAATTTTATCTTATATGGTAAAAATCTAGTGAAATCACTCAACGGTTGAGTCTGCTAAACGCAACCCTTTAAAGAACTCCCATTTAGTCACAAGAAATTAAATTGTAAAACGGTGTTCTGAACTTTTTGCGCGCCCTGTAATAATGCATCTGAAATGGAAATGTATACGTAACTACTTTCGACTCTCTCCATCTCGTTCGTAAACAGACGCCTAACAGGTTGCCCCTATCTTTTCCTGTTGCGCGTTCAAGTGCGCCGTTTGACACTGCGGCGCGGCGGTTGGGAACCAGCAATTTACTCTTACTCGACACCTTGAAAGTGAAGGAGAAAGCGGAAGGGAAACGGGAATCCGATGCATTTGTTACTTTTTCGTCTCGATTGCCGACGTAATCTCTTTCGTCATTTTCTATTGCAAAATTATCGTATTCCTCTCAATTTTTAATTATGAATTATGCGACGAATAAGACATCGAACGGGAAATTATACAAGGTATTCACGCTATTACTAGCCAGCTTTTTTTTTCTTGTGAATAGTAAATATTAGAAAAAAATAATACTGTTTTTGCAAAAAACATAATGGTCTATGCAATTTCTTTATATTTCATCGTATATTGTCATCGTGGTGAAGTTGCATAAACGTTTGGATTATTAATAAAAAGCGGCATCATCAAATCCTTACTCCACCACAATAATTTTTTGTTAATGCTTTTCGATTTTTCTTAAACATATATTATTATTTATATTTATATTTATATTATTAATGCGATTGTAATGCACATGATAATGGATGGTACGTATTATGTGTACAGGGTGTAACAAAAATGTTGCAGTTCCTTCAAAGGGGTGATTCCTGAGTTGATTTTAAACAACTTTTTCTTTAGCGAAAATGTTATGTGTGGCTTTGTTAACGAGTTATTAACGAAAAACGTTGACCAATAGGAGAGCGAGTACAACTGATTAATGATGACGCGGATGACGACGGACCAATACTACTCTTAGCTAAAGCCCGCGCTGAAATTCGTCCACTGCACTCGTGCTCTGATTGGTCGAGGGTTTTTGTTAATAACTCGTTAACAAAGCCTCACCTAACATTTTTCCTAAGGAAAAAGGTGTTTAAAATCATTATAGGAATCACCCTTTTCAAGGAACTGCAACATTTTTGTTACACCCTGTATACAGTCCAAATACAAATAGTTTTTACACTACGAGCACACAATGAAAGCTTGTTTATTACTAGACTGCGGAGTTTAATGCAAAATAAAATGTTTAAAAATACATATAATGAATAGAAACTTGAACAACAGTTTGTCTTATTTTTTAAATATTGTAACATGAACTATATTTTTGATATTTTGTATGTTTTGGCATCTGTTAACAACATTGACGATTTTTAAAATACTTAGAATTGTCATAAATGCATAAAATCCACAGTTTATTTACTACATTGGCATTTTCCACTTTGAATTTCATTTGAGAATGCTACCTGGTTTACGTTGTAGAATATTTCTCGCGACGATATTAATAAAATTAAAAGTGGAAAGTGTCAAATTATTGCAGTGGAGTAAGAATCTGATTGTGTGACCTCTTCGTTACTGTTAAAATCTTTATGCAACTTCACCACGATGACAATTGCAGTCTATTGCATTAGAGTGCATCTTCGAAGTATGAAACATTAAAAACTTATATTTTAACAATTATTTGCAGCATCATGCAAAAACCTATAAGAATGTGCATAAGCAGAAGAACATATGAAATACGAAAAGTAAAATAATTTTATAATGTCTAGAAGGTATGAAGTATTTTTATTCAAGATTTAGTTCTTTTTCTGTGACTGCGAAAATTTGCATTTGCATAAATATCCCCATATACATGTACCAAATATTCGTTTACTATCATTCCACAAATGCTCGTCAAAATCGAAGTAGAACAATCATAGTGTCCTTCCCTTGTCAGTTGAACACTGTGGCTGTACATCATCCACATTTGCATGACAAGTTTCATTTACATGAGTCCTAATAATGCTAATTTATACTACCAGAAGTGGTAATAAAGTAAAAAAAAACAATGAACAAACGGGTCCACGAAAAACTACGATCATTAGATATTTAATTAAAATGACTGTATACTTCGTGATAGAATAATCAAACTATAAATATCAAAGATAATTTTATATCTATCAACAAAGATTCAGTACTATAATTGAGCTTATTATAATAGTGCCAATTGGTTCAGACAAAAATCTCGTTAAAGACAAAACTTTTTCCCGAATCATTTCCTTTTTCGCATTTCTAATCACAAACATTTCTCGAAGGGAAATTCCAAGGAGCCACAAATCAATAGAGACAATCAAACTTCCATCAAGTAAACCAGATTAAAAGAAATTCGCGAATAATCTCCAAATATCGAATCTGTTTTTCCAAACCACGAATCCACAAAAAAAAACAAGGAAAAATTCAGAATGACCGTTTTCAGAGAACTCACTTTATCCGACGAGCTGCTGCTGCAAGGGGTTCCGTTGCTCCCACCCCTTGGGCGATCTTGCGAAATCGACGTGAACCGGTCGATCGACAGCTAGGTCAACACGTGCGGGTTTTCGCAAGGCGCGTAACCTTCGAAATTCGCGAGCCCGGGGTCGCGCACCCTCGAACATCGCCCCCGAAGATCACGCCGCGTGCGCTTTTTCACGGTCACTCGGCGCAACTTCCACCCACTCCCTTTTAACCCTCCGTCGGCGAACCGCTCTCCCTTGCGGGCGGCAAGGTCGTACCCTTCGCCAGCGAATCCGCGAACGCGACGCGCGAATGTTCGACGAGTTCCCCTGCTAACGGAAGGGACAAGACTGGCTTTGCCGGCGTTCGTACGGCGGTCGCACAGCTGACAACCAGCAGATGCCGACACTCGCAAGGGTTGCTTTTCGGAAGGACGATCGAACCGTGTTTATTGGCGTAATGCGGGTGGGTTAGATCAACGTCGCACGAGTGGAAGAAAGGGAGAGGATATTGCGATTTCAGTAGGACGCCGATCTTGATTGTTGCTTTTTTTTGGTGGGGGTTGGAGAAAGGGTGGTGGAAGTTTGGTTCGGACTTCAGAGATTTACGAGGGACGGTTAACGAGAGAGATTTGTGGTTTGTTCGATTGCAAAGCGACGCGCAGTGTCGCGATTCATTTTCAGAAAATCTGGCAATTCGATCTTCAAATTTCATATTTTTTTTCATAAAATAGGTAGTAAACACTCTTTTAATATAAGAACATCCTAATTTAGCAAGAAAATAACGGATTAAAGTCAGTGCTTAAAGTCAAAGTCAAATAAAACCACGGAAGCTTGCACAGATTATACATAGTGAATATTTTGAAGTGAATTTTGTTTGTATTTCTCAGATTATTTTGTTTCTCTCTTTTTCGTATACGAGTTCAAAATATTCTATTTTGGTTTTAATATTTGAAAGATATCACATTTGAATATATGAGTAAGTTTCAGTCACTCAAACCTCATTATTATTTTGCTGCATTTTTCGAATGTCAGAGGAAATTTGAAAAGAAGAAAAATATCGATTTTTTCATTTTTTTACTCTAATTAATTTCCTTTGTCTCCTTCTTTTTGGTACAAATCTTATCTGCTCCTGTGTGCTCTTTCTCAAAATATTTTATTTTTGAGAGTCTATAGGCAGTGGTAAAAAAATTTTGTAATAATTATTGTACTGAACTTACTCAAACTGTAAACGCATTTTTCTCGAAATTAAACTTTCTCTTCATTTCGCAGCGATTGCGAAATACGTCCTCTTTGAGACTGAACCTATTCATAAATTTATAAAGACTCTTGTGTTGATAGAAATAAAAAATAGCTTTGCTTTTTAATAAAAAATTACGCTTTTACCGCTTTACATCCGCTATTTTTACAATTTTGATTTTTCTTCAAATTCATAATTACACAAAACACGTTACTGCGAACGTAGAATGTGAAATTATGAATTTTAAAAAATTTTTCTCAAAATTAAAAAAATTATTGGAAAAAGTAAAATACATAGAAAACGTTAAAAAAAAAATCGTGGAAAACATTTTGTGAAAGTATTAAAACTGTGACAAGAACTTTATAGAATTATACCGTGAGATTATTTCATAGAAAGTTAATTTTGTATTTTCAGAAATATCAAGACAGTTTATTTTCTTCTACGCCAATAATAAAAGGTGATTAATAATTTAAGTAAAAAAAATTTGACAGTATTCTCTGCTTTGAATAATGTTTTTTACTAAGAATATTTGACACGGAATGTTAGAATTTTTTCGTGTTTAATATTCAAGTAATAAGAGATCGTCTGAGCTATTATTAATGATTCGATTTCGCCTGTAAAATAAAAATTTCTTTTTTTTTAAATCAAGTGAATGAATTCTCTTTTTGCCAGAAGACGTAACACATTTGTCGGAAGTAGGGTTACAAGTGAATTCTAATGTCCTAGTGATCCAATCCTCGACTAGATGGTGCTACGTATAAAGGTGGCCTTTCAGGGCTAAACTTACGTAGCTTCGCGATAAGAATGAATCGTCTTCCTTTATATGTCACATTGTCCTTTAGCACTTAATGTATTCATACCTGGAAATTTTATTAGACAATATGATTTTATTGAAAACATTCGTTTCTTATTTTAAACAATTGTTTACTTTACTGTAACAATATTACATACTTATCACTTACTATTATATATAAAACACTGTCGTCTTTTTCTAACAAAAGTTTTAAATTACTTTTTATCACTGAAATAGAATAACTTATGACGTCTGACAATTGTGCAAAGTAGTAACAGAAAATTAGAAAATAAATTACTTTTCTGATAACATTTTAATCTTTTCTTAAAAAGAGTCTAACAGTATTTTAATCTTTGGTGCTTTTAATATTGTCATTTACACAGAAAGTATGTTGCAAAAATTATACACTAATTGTATAATAGTGTTTGTAAACAGTAAGAAATTATTTTATGATTTTTATCATTACAGGCCCATTTAAAGAAAAAATATATCGTAATAGTAACGCGAAATACTAACACGATTCATCAACACACATCAAGTATGTAATTGAAAGGAAAACTTGTTGAATAATTAGATGTAATGATAATCGGAGTAAATGAAACGGTTGCAAGTATTTGCAACTGCAATAACAGCAAGAGATAAATAATCTCAGAATTCAAACGCGAAAGCATAATTGAACACGCTGGAACCACCTGTTCTACAGATTTAATTACTTTTCTCCTCCTTTCTCTCCCACCCACAATTCTCGACGGATGCGATTCAAGAGATGTTAGAAATTAATTTTACTGAAACTCGCTTACTTTAATTGCACGCAGGTCGTAGTAATTTTTAGCTTTTCCCTCAGCGACGCGGACTTTTTTACTTCAGCATTTAATTTTCACTGGCCTGTAATATTATTTAAGGGAATGTGGGGCAAAACGAATTCGGAAAACACTATTTGCAAAAAAGACCGTATACAGGGTGTTCCACGAAACAGAGACAAACTATATCTTTAAAAAGCTGAGAGATAGAAAAAACGTCATGAGGCACAGTTAAATGATATCGGACGGTACATAATATGCAAATAACATTATGCACTTTTGTGCATCGGTGCATCAAAAAAATATAACAGCCCCTTTTTTTTAAATGGAAACCTATAAAAATTGTTGACTGCACCGAATGATGTAGTTTTTTGTACTTTACAAAAAATTATCATACTTATGTCCTAAACTTATTCGTTAAGAAGTTATCGCAGCTAAGTTTACTGAATTCTTTTGGTTTGTCCACTCAAATCTATTCAAGTGTTGCAGACATATTTTGCGAAACATAGAGCATGTTAAGGAAATCAGTATTTGTGGGTGTATATGAAGGTATATGCTGTGTGTATGAAACATGTTGTGTTGTAATTGATTTTTTGTTACTCTGCTTTATATCTGAAACATTCTTTTATACAGCAAATAACTTACCAGTTACTCGAAGTGATCATGTTGTGAGATTCACACTGTATAATATTTGAAACGAAATTTCAAAAAATGGACTTGTTTGGAAACAAGCTTAAGCATGTTGAAGCTTTTTTATGGAGTAGGTTTTCTGTTTCTGGAAGCAAATCTTTAATTTTATGTTTCTTTTTATGACCCTTTTGTTATCGAAGGGTGGAGCTCTTGGTCGAGTTGCCCGCTAGTAAAATCAGATACTAGAAAGTATTTACACGTGTTTAAAAAGCAGCAATTATCCGTGGAATGCTGTATTTACGCGTGAGCATGCAGCTAAGCACCCGACTTAAATTATATCACAGAGGATTAATACTAGCATAAACGATTTCTTTTTTATAAGATTTCTTCTATTCGAAATGATGAAACCTACATATTAATTTCTTGCTCTAACATGTCGGTTTCTAGGGTAATGGTCCCTATTAATGTGCCTGAACCTATTAGTGTGCCCTTACATTTAAATAAGTTATAAAAAAGGAATCCCTTTAGAAATGAAAGAAAAATATTTTTTTTCATTAAGTTTAATACCTTGACTTTATTTAAAAAAATGTTTTTCTTTTATTTCTTAGAGATATTCTTTTTTACAATTTATATTAGTGTAGAGGCACACTAATAGGTACAGGCACATTAATATGGACCATTACCCTATTATCGTTGATGCAAACAAAAAAACGTCAAGAACTGCTTAGTAACTCATACAACTGGTTCATACAACTTTAGATAAGCGAAGAAAAAAAAAATGAGCGTCAATTAATAAAAAGTAAATTATAGTTTACGTATCCGCACGGGATCGCCTTTTTCTCAACGAAGTAACGCATGAAATTCGAAGAGCGACGCGACATCGGGTGGACGCGCTCGTATTTGCATTGCGTGAACACCGCCGAAGAAAGTTCTTCCGCGTCGTTCACGAACATGTGCGCGATGTTGCGTAATAGCCGCCGCACGGAGCACACTGTCTGCCATTTCCTCCCTTTCTCTGGCGCGGCGCGGCGTTCCGTTCCGATCACGGGCCTCGTTGATGTCAACGTTTCTCATCCGATTTTGCCTTTCTTCGACGGAACCGGTTCGCCCAATTTCGCGAAAATACAACGACGATCCCACTCGCAAGTTTCTCTACGTTGTTCACGTAATGCCGTCGAGATTTTCATTTCACGAGGCCAGGGAGCAGGGAAAGTGGAACCGGAAAAGGGAAAAGGCGGTTCATTGAACTGCCACTGTGTCGATGTTTACGAATATGGTACTTGAATTTGGAAAAAGATTGCAATGTGTGGAGATCAAATACGAAACATGCTGTAGGAATTAAGATACGAGAATTGACAATTAAGGAAAGAGAAATCGAAGGGAAATTTTTTTCTTTTATGGTATTAATTTTGAAAATTGAATAGGATTCCGAAAATAAAAGGTAAATAGCTTCTAGCAGTGTTCGACGAATAATAGAGAAGATTTTTATAAAAATGGTAGCAAAATTAACGTTTTCACTACTTCACATTTCAATCATTTCTTTTCATCGTTGACACTTTAGAAAAAAGTAACATATGCATTAAGTTCGTTAGAAAATTTTGTTATATTTTATTAAACAAAACTATTGTCTTTCTATGAGACGTGAATAATTTTCTTCTGTTTCGGTAATACACAAAAATTTATAATTGTGAACAAGAAACTTCAACAGTGAACTCTAATCAGCTCCATTACAAAGGATTCAGCTACACACGAAAATTTCTAAACAAAACAGACACTTGAAGTAAAAGTATCCTGTGTAAAAGTTTAAGAGGGAACAACACTTTGACGGGTCCAAATAACATTTTTTTTTATTATATAAATTGAAAATATAACCTTTGAGGATTGTACTTTTTGTTTTACGATCTGCCGTTTCTAAAAAATTATTATAATTCAATTTCCGTATGTTTAACTGAAACTACATTAATATAGATTACAAAAAGATGAACTAAACGTGGAATAAAGTGTATATTTTTTCATTGAAAAAATTCTTAAATTCTATCCAATGTATGTGGATTTAAATCTCTAATCAGTAATATTTCTGCAAAATATATGTGTCTCAAAAATAATTCATAAAGAACACTTTTTTCGGACGTCAAAGTGTTGATATCCCTTAAACTCACATTCGATGCTTCAAATATTCACAATCCACAGGAAAAAAAAAGATTAATTTCTCAGAGATAAATTACCGGATTAATCATTAAAAAAACACTCAAGAAACCGGAAGAACCCTAAATCAGCAGAAGATCTAAAGTCACTAAGTGGAAACACAATGTTTGACGAAGAGCCGAAAGTATAAAAATTCTGATTCGACGATGGTAAAATAGAGAAATCACGAAACATTGTTCACATTCGACGCACAGTCAAAAAAAAACAGCGAGCGTTTGCATCGAGAGAAAATTTCAATCTTGATAGTCGATAGTGCTTGCTCACCAGTCGATGGTTGCACGCAGTATCCCTCGCCGGAGAGAGCGAGTTTAATGTACGAGCGACTTCGCGAGGCTTGCTTCCGTGGCACCTTTCTTGCACAACTGGAATCAGGCCCAGCAACGTCTCTCCTAAATACCTTTTGCCGCTTATTACCATTGCCCCTACTACTGATACACAAAACTCTTGTTTATCTAGAGTACCTATATGGAGTCTGACAAGAAAGTAGAGAAACCAGTAAAAACAAGATGTATTCGTACAAAGTTTGTCCGAAAAGTTCCTGTAATCATTTTATTACTTCATAAATTTTATACATAAATCAAATTTGATGGTTTAATGTTCTACATAGTGTTTTCTCTCATCAATACAAATTTTGCAGCCATTCTAAAAGACTCTGAAAGACTCTGGTGAAATCATTTTGTAGAATTGCTTTCAAATATTGCGTTACACTATTCTGAATTACGAAATTGATTGATATCGTTCCATTCAGATGAAGTTCAAATTTTGGGAAGAAGAAATAAAAATCTGCAGGTACTAAGTCCGGTGAGTAGAATGGATGTAAAATCGTTGTCACCTGCTTTTTGGAGAAAAATTTGTTCGTTATTGATGAAACGTAAGCCAGTTTGTTGCAATGCAGCAGCAAATTTTCGTTTCTCAAGATTCTTTTGAATTATCTATCCATTATTCCTTTATAAAATGCTGCGATTACACAGAGTGTAACAGAACATCTGGAAATCACTTTGCGAGTTGATTGTACAACCAAAAATAACGAAAAAAGTTCACATAGACATATGTTCTATCTCTCTCCGTTTATGAGATATAAGGAATTTTCTGTTTTCATTTTGTGTTATTTAATTACTAATTACCTATTTATTTCCTCAAAAATAACAAAATAGATACTACTATTAATCTATATATAGTGATGGGCTCAAACACGGCCCTCTCTATTTAGTACAGGTCGTAATGTACGATATGGCAATAGCGCTTAGAGACAATCCATCAGTTCTGATCATGTGGTTCTGGTTCATCAGTCCTGATTCCTGATTCCTGATCGGTCTATATTTTCCAAAGGTTATGTTGATTTATTATCTTAATATGTACTAGCGTAAACATTATTTTCAGAAGACTGTAATACCTTAATATGAAAATTGATCAATACGAAAGTGCATAATAATATAAATAATAACTAGACTGCGGATTTTATGCATTTATGGCAATGTTAAGTATGCAAAACATCTAGGAGACTATCAGCATATTCCAAAATATATAAAATGTCAAAAAAATAAATCAAAACAGAATGTTTAGAGCAATGTCAGATTCCAATTCTTGATTTGTGCTTGCAAAAATCTTATTTTGCATAAAGATCCGCAATCTAATAATAACACTAGTGATAATAACGTTGTTATAAGAAAGAATAAATATGAAAGTGATATGGAACGCTACTATGAGTATGCGGTTAATCTGTTATAATTTTACATTGATAGGACTGATGACAGCGTTGCCAAATTTTCTATGTTACGGTCTGTACTAGACAGGGCCGTGGCTCAAGACTGATTGTATCGTTTCGAATCTCTAGAATGAATTTTAAAGCTTCGAAGCTGGGACTGCAAATTCGAATCGCTTCGAATCTCTAGCGTTAATTTCAAATCGCTACAAATGTACGGTGTAATCGCTTCGAATTCATAGGGAGATTTCGATCACTTATAATTTCAATGTTATTCGAAATTAGATGTCCTTCGAAATGTGTATTGTTGAAAAAGCCTTCTTTCAAATTAAGTGTATACTACAATTTACAAGAATCTTAAAAATTATTGCATTAAGATGTTTGTTTAAAGGTACAATTCTTTCTACAGGGTGTCCCAGCTAAAGGAGACCGCCCAAATATCTCCTTCGTTTTTCATGCTATGAAAAATGTTCATGGCATAATTTGAATGGCTTCAATGAAGGAATGCCCTGAAAAACATATTTTTTGTCAGGTCATTTTTCCGTGTTTTTTCAAGGTCATTGTACTTTTTTATCTGGAAAACGCATATTTTTTTTAATTGCATCTTGTAGAGGACGAAAAATACGATAATTATTTAGAAAGCGAACGCCTTCTCCATTTTGATGATTTTGAAGTATATTGTAAAAATCAACATTTTTAACAACTTTTTCTTATATACATATATGTCACCGCCGCTCGGCTTTAATTTTCGAGATATTCATAAAAATAGGTTCTATATTTTCGAGTTCGGTTTACATTTAAGTTATGGACGCGTTCTGGGAGAGGGTTGGGGAGAGGCGACAGCCCAATATAACGGATGAAACGCGAAAAACGTTTTATGTACTACTACAATATCACTATCTACGTTACCGATTCAACGAAAACTAAGATAATAAATTATAATAGTACCCAGTAGTACTACAATTAGAAACTCGTTCATTGGCTGTCGCCCCTCCCCCAAACCCCCTCCCCGCCAGGAAAACTAATCCAGACCTGTTCCGATCACTTATTAGAATATTTAAACTTTTTTTGCAAATATCTCAGAAACTAAAGCCGAGCGACGGTAACATATATATATAGGGAAAAGTTGTTCAGAATGATAACCTTGACAACATATTTTAAGGTCATCAAAATCGGTGAGGTTACCCCTATTCCGAATAATTACCAACATTTTTTTTTTGTATAATTTGAAAACTGAGACCGACCGTCTGTTACATGTATAAGAAAAAGTTGTTCAGAATGATGAAACAAAGTGATTAAAAAAAGTCCCATTAAAATCGGTGAGGAAGCAGCTTTTCTACAAGTGCACTTACAGTGTAGTAGTAGCGGCGATTTTCTGGAAATATCTTGAAAACTAAGAGAGTGCGGCGGTTGCATGTATGGGAAAAAGTTATTCAAAATGTTGATTTCTACAACATGTTTCAAAATCATGAAAATCGAGAACACGTCTGTTTTCTACATAGTTATCAAAAATACATTTAAGTACATATGAACTGACATTTAAGTCAGATGACTTTGAAAACCAATAATATGATAAAATTGCTGTGCTTGAAACTAAAGAAAAAAGTTTATCAACATCGACCTACTACTTCAGAAGACACGATGAACCGCATAATTAGTACCTTCACGTATCAGGAAGTGTATCGCTGCTAACGGACATGACCCTGAACATTTAACAATCGCAGCAATTTTATCAAATTATTGGTTTTCAAGGTTATCTGAAGTATGATCATTCGATTATGTCACGCATTCTCGATCCGCCAAAATCGTACTGCAGCTGCGTTTCTTTCTCACACCTTTCGCAATGTCTTTGTGTAATTACGCTGATAGCTTCGCGGTCGTTTTCGGCTTCTAATTCGACAAAAGGAGATAATAATGCGCATTCTACCGACTCGGAAGCCTCCATTCTCCATTCTCAGGACGTTCGTGCGTTACGAGTGCGAAAGTAAGTGGATCATCCGTCCTTTCCACCTCGTAACTGAATTAAGCACGACCGATTGCACCCGCGATCCGAAAGAACGCTTTCATGACGTTGAATACGAAGGAGCGCGCTTTCTCGTGGAATTTATTATATATAAAAAACGTTTTGAGTTGTTTTTTTAGGGGAATACAATAATCAAAATCATTTCATCCAGTAACTTCTCCAAACTTTTTTTTTAATCCCTGTTACTATTACAATTATAACTTTCGAACAAAATTATTATTTTTGCTTTAAAAAATTAGAATACACTCTTTAGACGTACAAAGTTTGGAATTATAATGAATTATAATTATAATACTTTTTTTTTAATTTTAAAAAATTATCGCACTTTCGGAACATCGAACTAGGGCGACTTGTTAAGTTATTACGGCACTGGCAGTGGTATATCTGACCTATTTAGCCCGCCCTCATATCGGACCCTATTTAGGCGTAACAATTAGTAGCAATTAATACTTCGGAAATGTAGCCTCGAACCATCTTTTAAAATTCTTAATGTTTATTGTTATCTATTTTTAATTTTTTACTTGTATCAATTTCCAATAAATTTTGTACCTCATTATGCAGTTTCTAGGTAGCAATTTAATACATAGATAAGTAAATAACATAGATAACTAAATACCCTTTACAAACTGCTGTCCGTTTACGCGTGACTCGATATTCTGCCGTTCTTATTTCTTCAGTGTCTCGCAGTATATTTTCTTCATTCTTTCAAATCATTTATTTATTCCATTTCCCCATCCTATCTCGCCCCCTGTTTCCGTTCGTTCTAATTGTCCTCCCTAACTGTATCCCGTTATTCCATTTTCTGCTTGTCTGCCAGCAACAAGATTACATACAAGTACTACAGCGATGCAATGGGTAAGAGCTTCAATGAAAGCCTGGACGACCTTTTCTGTTTGCTGCTTTCAATTATAAAGTCAAGCACCTTCAGGGAATTGTGCTTTGTTTTTATCGTGAATTATCTCGAACACGTGTACGCGATTTACAGCTAATTGCGTTTGTTTAAAATTATCAGTGTCCTCCAGTCTCGAATTGTAAGGATAAATTTACACTACACTTTAAATGTGCACCGCGATCGATTCGGTCGTGACGAGTGTGAATTCCTCGGAATTAAAAAGTGGTTCTACTGTATCTATTAATCACTCGGAATGAAATGCAGATGAAGGCAAATTGTATGTTTCTCTTGAAAAATGTACGTAAATTGGAAGTGCACTGTGACTAATTTATATTCCCCAAAATATACAGCGTCTCCCAGTTTTTTGCACCGAACTTTACCAGTATATATTTTACAAGCAAAGATAAGACAAAATTTTATTAAAAAAGATACAATAAAAATACGAAATAATAACAAACTTATGCTTCATGGACACAACGTATGTGGACACTTATGTTTACATAAACTCTAATGTTTACTTGCCGGTTGTTGATTTGGTTGCTTATTTCTGCCGAAACTAATAATACTTTGTACTCGGTATACTGTAAGATTTCATGTCAAGATACCGCGAGTTTTTTTAAATCGCAAATATCATTTAATATTTTTGTTTGCAACTTTTTAATAAAGAATTTAAGTGCTTATATTTATATGACATTTTTGTCTTAATAGAGAGAAATAAAAATTTAATAAAGACAATTTGCTTATACAATATGCTAGTAAAGTTTGGAGGGAAAAAACAGGAACACCGTGTATACGAGGTAAGTCATCAAATGCGAGCCTCCTAAATAACTTCTCCAATTTTTTAGATATAGAGAAATGTTTAAAATAAAAGTTGCTAGATTCAGAAGGCTCTATTAAATGACGAACAAAATGTATTTACGAGTTTTGAAGGTAATTCTTCTTTTTTTTTTAATGGAACCATGTATTTTTTAATATTTCAGATTGTAGCCCTTTTCAAGACGAAGATACAGGATAGACGATGTTATAAAACGAAATACAATGTATAAAACGAAAAATGCATATCGTTTCGTATAAAGTGTATTACACGAAGTGCTCAGTGCAAATATGTATGTAGCACTAAATGAATCGTGTCAATTGCCTGATGCAAGGAGAATGATGTTCAGGCTTGCAAATATTGAAACTAGGTAAAATTTAATGTCAAAATTGAACTCCTCGACCAATTCTCGAAGGCGACGCCTCCTTCTTCTCGCCGCGCGTCTCACTCCCCACGGCGGCCTTAGTGCTCGATGGGCCTCAGGCGCGTGCCATAAAAACTATTAGTGACGCATTGGGACGACACCGTTATTCGTATCAAAGACGAAAACAAAGCATTGTTTAGAAATTTGCGCTGCTTTGCTTAATGCTACGCATTTTTGAGAACGAACATTCACATAAAAATGTTCTATAACATTAGGAAATTCCTAAAACAAGGGCTGCTAAGTACTTTAATGCGCCACTAACAATTCATATGGCACGCGCCTGAGGCCCGTCAAGCACTAAGGCCGCCGTGGGGAGTGAGACGCGCGGAGAGAGAAAGAAGGCGTCGCCTTCGAGAATCGGCTGAGGAGTTCAGTTAATTTGCAAGCTAATTGTAAACTATGTAATGTATGGTATAAATAAATTGTATGATGCAAGGTGCAAAATGTATGCTGCAATGTTTCAAGGTAGCATGATGCAAAATCTAAAACCTGAATGCGACATACAAACTACTTACAATACAATTTAAAATATATACTGCATGTCCCAATTTTGTCCGCAAAATTGCATCAGTAAATGGTGCAAATAAAAATAAGAAAAATGTTATGTAAACATAGATTTTCAAATGTTTTATTACAAAGTTAAAACGAAAATACGAAATGGCAATGGATTGCTTTTTCAGTCACAGATTTTCGGTTTACCTTATAATTTTCTTTTATAAATGTTTATTTTCGTTCATTGCAACAACTGTGTCACGAATACTTTCCATTAGTTTATAATCATTAGCGTAACTAGAATTTTTGCATGGAAGGGTTCAATCTTACTCTTCTATTTTTTTTACGTAAAGAAAATCATAGATATTCAGTGTTTCATAAAATAAAGTTATATGTAAACACATTTGAGAATAATTATTATTCACATATATATTTAACGCTAACACAGTAAACTAAAGGAGCAACAATTTAAGGTAAAGAGTAAAAAAATAAACAAAATTTTTCAAAATAAATAAGAACAGTAGAAAAAATACCTAAGTTGAGATTTCTACAGGGTGTTTCGTTTGGATTGGAAATGGAATATCTCATCACGATGTATTAACATT
Organism: Perdita meconis; assembly: GCA_030770465.2. Classification (NCBI taxonomy): domain Eukaryota; kingdom Metazoa; phylum Arthropoda; class Insecta; order Hymenoptera; family Andrenidae; genus Perdita; species Perdita meconis. The sequence continues at coordinate 9,309,257 of JASKOS020000007.1, forward strand.
ATCAGGAAAATGTTTTTACAAAAGATATTCGACATAAAGGGGTAGATCATGTGGTATGAATAAATTTTCTATAAATACAATTATGAGAAAAATATTCAAGTAAAGTTATTTTTTTTAATGGAACTGAAGGTGGTGAAAAACGAAAACTCACAGGCCGAGATTCGAACAGATGAACTTTGAAAAACTTGCGACAAACTGACAAAGCTGCAACTTTACCAGCTCAGCTAAACTGTTCCGTTGTTTCGTGTTATATTATTTGCACATATAAGTTGACCTGAAAGTTCCGTTACCATAGTAAACATACATTTACTTGATAGTATATAGTGATGGATCCAGGTTAGCTATTAGGTTAACCTTCGAGGTTAGATTATAGATCGATTCGCAAAAATTCGTAAACGTAGAACAGAATTTGAAAATTTTATACCAATTAACATAATCCATAAACTACAGCAGTGATCGAAATTACTTGTTCGTTTCAGCAAGTATTTGAAGGCTACGTCATCTACTTTCTTCTTCTCCTTTCGCCGAGCTCTGCCCTATGACATTTTGCAACGTTCGAAGAAACATCCGATGAGATATCTTAGGACATCTGTATGCGATATCTCAGAGATATCCTGATAAGATATCTTAGGATATCGTGATGGGATATCCTACGATATCCTAGGATGTCCCTAGACAATAAGATATCCTCGTGGGATATCCCTAGGATCGCTTTGGTCGATCTGGGACATTTTGGAATATCCTCAGGATATCGTGTGCTCTGTGGGGCAGCTTCGACTATTTTTAATGCCTTCCTACGTGATCTTCATCCCGTGTGTTTTATAGAAGTTACTTGACCCAGAACCACAGAATGCGGAGGGGAAAAAAGAAGACGACCACGCCGCTGGAAACTGACCTTACATCTTCTGAACGGATCCCCGAGCACGCTGCCAAAATCACGTAGACCCTCTCGCTATCCCACCACCAGAGATCCCCTCCTTGTCAATTCGCCCATTTCCTTATTTTATCGTTCCGAAATATAAATGTTTCTTTAGGATACTCCACTCGGTTTCGTGGAACGATCTTTCTGTCTTATATTAAGTCGATTCCTGTTCACCCCCCTGCCTTCTGTTACTTCTGTAGTTTGTTTTCGCTTTCTCGCTAGATTCATTTCCTCTTCGGGTAATTTTCTTTTTCTGTTTCGTTGTCAAACTTACGTCGTTAAAATATTTGGATCATAAAACAATTTCGTTTCTTCGTTAATTACAAATGAACCGACGAAGTAAATGCAAAAGGAATCATTATCGTCATTATTTATTAAAAATTTCATTTTATAGTACTTAAGTAACTGTAGCACATACAGTATAGCCACATACATCTAATCACAAAAGAGGAACCAAAGTCATGCGATATTTACATTGAAAGAATAATCGTCAAACACATCCTAATTGATTGTCCAAAGTATAAAAATGAAAGAAACCAACGAAACATTCCAAGGAAGCACTGAGCAAAAAATCTTCAGTTTCTTTACAATGAATATAAAAACATACGACAATTAATACATGAAGATATGCCTACTGCAAATATATGAACTCATACTGCACCAAAATGTAAGATAAATGTAGTATAAGCTTATGTGGTCGCTAATAACCCATAGAATTTGTTTAACTGGTCAATCAAGTTGTTCTTATAAAATTTTTTCTAACGGGTGAGTTAATTTGCTTATGAATGTATGCAAAAATGAATCCCGAGGAACATTACAAGATTAATGATTATATTACCAGAAAGTTCCCAAGACTATTCATTGATGACCGATGTTTTTACGATTACGAATATTTGAAAATATAATTGCGCAGCAAATGAGATAAGAGACATAGTATTAAATTTTTATAAACCATATTTCAATCCACAACACGAGTTATCAATTTTATGAATGTACTTTTAGCTTTTTTAGCTGTATCAGCTCGCGGGGAGCTTCAACTATGTCAAATAGAGCGATACCGTCGCTCTGTTTTATTACTATTAGAGATAATAGTTGTTACACACGTGACAATATCGCTTGTTTCTTTACATAACAAATATTTACATATAATCGCATGGCTTTTGATATACAGAACGAGTTACGCGAAGCGTGGAACACGAATAGCAAATTAAATGAGCACATTACGAATCGATTACTGTCTTTCGTTTATCCTAGGCGTAGAGTGATGATATATTGTTTTCCATTCAACTCGGATCAATGGAGTAACAATATCAGCGCGTATTAAACACTCGCTTATCTAATTGGGTCACGCATTCTTTTCAGTTCTCTTTCCTTTTCGAACAAGAAACTTTTCTTTTTTCAGAATCACTGAATCACTTTCACTTGTGTATCTATTATGCAACTCTAACTAATTCCTTTATGCGGAGTCAGTGAACAGAAGATTCTAATATTGTACAGCATGTGTTTTTCAAAGGTTTTTTAAGAAAATGTAGAAGGAAAGATTCTCGAGAAATTTTGTAACGAAGAACGGTATTTCATCAAGCTGAGCTAGATCTTTGAGATTTTCAAGGAATCATTAACTATTCGATTACGTTACCAGAGTTAATGATTAATTGTACCCGTTCCACGAATTCTTTCCCTTTTGGTTTTGTGCTGAGTAATTTCGCGCTGACGTGTTATAAAAATAGACGGTGGCCACTCTGAATGAGCCACTCAGCTTAAATATAGTCAGCCTTAAACAGTGGATCACCCAATCCGGAAATATTGCCCTACTCGGCTGCCCACGCTCCGGTTTCATTGAACGTTTCGAGATCCCGGATTCGATGGTTCAACAGCCACATTCGTTTTATCAGCAATATTCAGTGTTTCAGTAGCAAAAGATAATTAAACGTTTTTAATACAAATATCTTACACTGATCAAAATTAATTGTAATTGTAATTAGTCAATTTTAGGCAGAGATTAAAATTTTCGTAGAATTCTTTTAACAATGATTCATGGAATTAAAATTTCTTTATTTTTAGCTCTTCTTTCAGAAAAAAAATTACAAGAAATTGAATTTTATTAAATATTGGATCAAATATTCAATAAAGAAGATATGAAATATTTTACTTTTATAAAAAAAGAGAATGAATGCAGTTCATTCATGATTATCAATGAACGCAATCAAGACTGATCAAGATAAGAATTTATAGCTGCTTCGAATTCCGAACACAAAGCTCGGCAATTTTAATTTTCGCGTATTACGTTTCTACGAAGAGGTAGAAACCCTGTTTTATGGGCTCGATAGGATCGTCTAGTGCAGTTTCTCAATCGCTTCAGGCTTCTCGATCTAGACCCTCGATCTGAACTAATTTCAACCGTATCTTTGCGTAGTTCAGCGATGATTCTTATTCATTACTACGACGTTGTAGACGGTATTAATGCCTGATTATGAGATACAAACCTCGTAGAATCAAAGTTAAAAGTTTGATTTGAAGAGATGAATAATTTATTGAAATAAAAGAAAAAAAATAAAAACAATTTTTATTAATTTCTGTTAAGTTTTTCTTGAAAATTTTTTAATAATTTCACTTATTTGCGACTTGAAATTTTCGAATTGCCAACATGCAATCTTCAAATCTCTAACTTCAAATATTTAAATCTTCAGTTTTATATTTTAGAATCTACAACTTTAATTTTTTAAATCTTCAACTCGAAATTGTTTAAACCTTGAAATTATTTAATCTTATACATACTTCAAACTCTCAAAACTCCAACGTAAACTTTAAAAACTTCTGTATCTGTAAATTGAAATCTTTAAGTTTTCAACTTGCTATTTTTCAATTTCTAAAGTGAAATCTTAAAAACCTGTGAATCTCCAATTTTAAATGTACAAATGTTGAACTTCAAATCTTTAAATTTTTAATTTCGAATTTTCGAACCTCTAACTTCAACTCTTCAAATCTTTAACCTGAAATCTTCAAATATCTAATCTGAAATTTTAACAATTTCTTTAGTTTTGAATCTCTAACTTCAATGAGAAACATGGTGTTGTATAGCAATGATATTTGCTAAAGCAAAATCTACAAAATTTAAAAAAAGATGTAGTTCCAAAGTTTTTTTTAGAATTACTGTAGAAATGTCAATTTTTACTTGCAGTAACCATAAAAAACTTTGTTTAAGTTTCCTTTGAACTTTCATGATAATGTGCCTAGGTCTTCCAAAAGTGTAAATGCAACCTCGGCTATCTTATAACTATCTTCATATTTTACTAATAGTGATTAGACGATGCCAAATTAAGTTCCTAATTTTTTCAAGTTGTGTCGCTCATATGGTATCAATCGTGAATAAAAAACGACCTTTTCATTGTTTATTTATTTATTTATTTATTTATTTATATACGGGAAGCAATTCCCATTAGTATACAAGTAGTTAACTACAGTTCCATAGATGACGAACAACAAATATAAAGAAAATAATAACTATAAACTATAAGTTGCAAATAATATATGGCGAGATTAAGTAGAAAGAGAAAAATCAAAAAAAGTCAAAAATTTGTTTTCTGAATGCCGAAACTGAGCCACAAAACATTGTTATTTATTAGCTGTTGAAAGCACGTATTCAAATAAACAGAATTTTTTCGCCAAGTTTAGTCAAAAAAAGGGCAAGGAGGCAATATTTGCCCAGACAGAAAGTGCGGGGATTTGAGCGTGGGTTCGATCGAGCATGATCGAGCATCGAGGAATCGCTCGCACGCAGCAGCGTGACGTAACGCGGAATCTCTGCACGGCGCGGCGCCGTCGTGCGTAACCGTGGTTAAAAACTATCGAGTCATTGCGTTCTAATCTCGGGTGGAAAAGGCGGCGATTATCAGCCGGGAGCAAAGAATCGTGACGTAGCCAGCGATCGACGTCGATCGCGCTTTTTGCGTTACTTAATCGCTCCTTGTCCTACTTCAGTGTTTGAGCATCGAGCGCATCGTCCGCGGTAAAAAAAACATTTAGCGGCCGTCGCTTAAAATAGAACAATTTTGCCGGAGATTCTGAAAACATCAACAGTTGACGTTTTCCAGTAGGTAATCCGCAAGATACATTTTTAATTCTAGATTCTAGTTGAATCACACCTTTCCATAGGTTATCAAACGTCATCAAGTTTGCAGCGATTAAGCTTCAATAAAAAAGTCCTTTCGCAAATCTGTATGCAAATTTAGTTAGCTTTTTGTCCTGAAATATCGTTAATTATTTTGTCATCATTTGTATTATTTTTAACTATGTTCCCTGATACTTCAGTTTGATGGTGAAATTTTTTGAAGTTAAAGTGAAATTATGTTCATGGGTTTCGAATTGAATATGAAGAAGATCCCCTAACTTTTTATAATGTTTATTTTGTTTCTTACGTTGTTGTTTTTGACCACTTAGCTTTGAATTTAATACACCGCATTTTTTAAATTAATATCCACATGAGAAATAATTTTTATTCATTATAATACCTGAGTCTGGAAATATCGCAAAATAAAATTTTGTTTATATTTAAGAAGAATTTGGGAAGAAAAAAGGATATAAATATTAGTGAAAGTGTTTTGTTCATTTAATTTACACCTGAAGAGAAATGAGTAACATTTACTTAATAATTTTTAGGAAAATATTTATGATCCTCATTATCCTTACTTCAATATAACATTATTTCGTCTTTAAATTCTACTCTAATTCAAATTTTGAGAAAAGAAATAAAAATATAAAAATCGCGAATTTTCTATCAAAGCGAAAATAGTTCCTTCACTGATAAATTATCCTAATTCGAAGTACAAGTACACCATTTTGGGTTTTTTCTTTGAGCATTGTATCAGATACTTGAAATCCCACCTATGACGAGGAATATCTAATCTGGGATCATTGAGTCATCGAAAGGTACTTCAAATTTCACTGCAATAATTACGCTGTAAACGATTACATAAGGAAAAATCAGATAATAAAGGATAATTCTGGAAAGATGACGTTAGTAGAAGTACGAAGTTATACCAACTTTGTAATTGATTAATGCACTTTGTAATCTACTATGTACATTAACTACAAGCTGTAGTGTTTCTTATCATAGCAGAACATAAGTAGTATACATATGTATATATAGTACTGATTATTAGTTACCATATTTTTATTGTTCTATTCTAAAAGAATCTTCGTATATTTGATTTTATTAAAAAATAAATTATTTTAAATTTTCTCCTTTATATAAGGTTACAATAAAATGTTATGTCTAAATTGCGGATGTTTATGCTGTTAAAATATGTTGAAATATATAAAGAATGTGTGAATGTAATAAGTATTTTGTAAATATGTAATAATAATAGTAATTTTATTTATTATTCAATATGATTATAATTTAAATTATATTTCTGTTTCTGTGACTGAGACTGTAATTGTGATTATATTGATGTTATGAATTAGCTGTTACTCTGTTACTAATTGTACCAAATCTACATGATAGAATTGTCGCGATTGCGTTGACCCAAGAACGGTGTTTGTTGTGATTTTCTTGAGAATTACACGCTACTGTATAACATTGTATACTTTTATATATGTTATAGAATGATACAGTCACACAAAATTTATCGCGATTTTGATGGCATTCGTAGCTGATTAGTTTAAAAATTCGGAAAGTAATATAGGATCTTAACATATGAAATATGCAATATATGCAAAATAAAAAACAGATTCTTAAACTCTTCTAACCACAATAACAAACTTCTGTCTAGGTTTCGTTTCTCTCTCTGCATTTTATAGAAATATGTATTTGCATAAACATCCGCAGTCTAGTTATGTTTTCTTTGTACGTATGCATATATGTACTATCTGGAAGAATGTAAAAGAGAGAGATGGAACCTCTAGCAACGTGATCTGAAATTATACATACTAAGAAACGACGGACCTATTTACATTTTATCTCTCACCCTCTGCTCTCTATTTTGAATCTATTTAAGGAAACATACGCTGCGGCGTCTTTGTATCTTCGCGTTATGATAATTCAGCACGATAATGTTACGAATCGACAACAAATATCGTGTAATGTTGGTCAGAAATAAACAATAGAGACCAAGGCGATAGATTTATGTAATCGGATATATTTATCTGTGTGGGTCAATGCGAACACTAATAGTAATTATACAGCTTTATTATGACCATTGATATTATTAAACAGTACACAGAAAAATGATAAAACTTGTGATAAAGTGCATAACAAATGTTATAATTAGAAATAATAGTGTAAAGGGTGAAATTTAGTTAAATAAATGTTATTATTAAGTTTAATCTGAATGTGGTAATAATGCATGATTTATGTAAACATATGGAATAAATATTTTTTTTCAACACATTGTCAAGCTAGATCAACTAAAATTGTTAAAGTATATGCAACAATTGTAATTTCAAACAAAATTATTTTTAATTACTTCTTTCATTCAGTTCGTAGCGCCTTTCAGCTTTTATTAAATGCTATTATAATTGTAATTCATAATCATTTAAACAGCTATGATTCATACGTGGTGACGCAGCAGTATGATAGAAAAATCAGATAAGCTGTACCTTATTAGGTGTACAAATGTTACTATTCTATTATATCTAAAAGATTGATTATCAAATTTTCTATCGAGCCGGAATTTTTGGCGTGCTTCGGCACTTAAGAGTCGAGACAAGATCTTTAAAAATGATGCGATCCTTACGATAAACGACTTTAGATTATGCTAATAATTCAATTATAATATTAAATATACAGGAGATATACAGTACAGGAATATAAAAAATTGATAAAATTTTCGTGAAATTCTCATTTACACAGCCAGTAGTATGATCTGGTTTGTCTGTCTGTCTACGATTTACCGATTCTACTCACGGGACTGAGGATTCTACTTCAGACTTCAGGTCTCAATTTTCATGGAAAAATTTCTTGTATCTCTTTTCTTTTCCTCATATTTTTATTCACTTCACCCTACTCTTTTCTATTCTACACCTACACTTCGCTCTAGGACATTCTTTCTGCTCCATTTACCATACTTATTTCCCCATTATTTCTCCCTACCCCCATCATTTCTCCCTTCCTCCTACGCCTAACCTTTCTTTCATCCCTTAGCACCTTCTTCTTTATCTACTCCACAATCTTCCCTTTTAATCATTAAATCCTGCTTTTATTAGGGATGTGCTAGTACTCCATTTATTCGAGTCGTGCATTCGTATTGTCCGAACTACTTAAAACAAACAAACTGTTCGAAAAAAAATGCGAACTACTTGATTAATCCAATTCAAGCCTTCGTAAGATTTAGAAACACTTGAAAATTAATGTTTTTTCTTCTTAAATATTTTCGAGAAAATCAAACATCTGTCCGTATGTATTCGAGTAATTTGAAAATCTTCTACCTGAAAATTCTTCTTAGTATACCTTGAATCCTTACAAAATCTCGAATATTCGAGTTGTTTGGATCTTTCAAGTAGATTGTATTTTTTCGAACAGTTTGTCGATTTCAAGTACATGTAATCCTTAATCCCCCGCCCTAACGCATGATCCTTTTCCTAGTTCACAGTAATTTCACTTATAAGAAACTGTATCTACTATGTCACGAGATAAAGTTGGGAGTAAAGTCTAAACCGTGTCCGGCTGTTTAGATATTAGTACAAAGTCCAACAAAGAACGTCATTCTTTTACCGATGTCTAACATCTTATTTAACATCACGCATACGGAGACAAAGCCAAATGCTGTGTAGAAACACATTTTTATAGTAAAAGTCAAAGAACATTTCAATCATTTCGTGGTACCTCCGACATGAAAATTCATTTGCTTCCGAGTGGAATACAACTTTAACAATCTGTCATGTTCTATTTTAACACAAATCGATGGTGAGAACTCTGTGCTCTGTGAGAACCGAATCTGCTTTGGATCGTCGTTGCACCGGCGCTGTCCATGACGCCAGACGTCGTGCACGCGCGTACTTGTCCTCGTGTACCGAGAAACAACACGCTGGATTGTTGATACAGCTTGTTAACGAGTCGAGTGCTGTTTAAATGTTCACATGTTAATATCACAACACTTTTAGCTTTAGCACACAGTATGTTCAACTTCGGTAAATCTGTGGACAGATGTGAGCGTGATTCGAGTTGGGGTTGGAGATTCCAGAGTTTCTCGAAAGACACTCAAAGATTTATTATCACTATTCTTCTTCTAATTGAAATTATTTTTATGCTCTGCGTTAGAATTATTTTGCACTCTTGAACGTTGAAATAATTTCTCATTCAAAATAATTGCAGAAAGTTTAAAGCAGTCGTGTTTGATGTACTGAAAGAATTATTTCTGAGAAAGTATCTTCTAACCTAATCAAATGAACTTTCATAATCTTCATTAATAGAGATCGTTCTTATCATTTTAAAAATGATAACATGACAGGGAAAAGGTATACGATTTGATTCGACTATTGATCGTTCGAATTCTACCTTGAAGATGTCACATCGTGTAACGTCCTCATTTATAAAACCTTTCGACTTTTACCTTCATTGGTTTACGATATCACAATCGTAATAATTGTTGAGTCAGTTGAAATGGAGCTTACAGAATGTACTTTTAAAACTTATTTCTCCTAACTCTGATAATTTCTTATCTAATAATACTATAATTTTTTGGTATGCCATTCGCGGTTTCAATGTATGATACCCTATTTCATAATCGAAGTAACATGTTTGTAATTAATCTAATCAATCCAATCTGTATAAACAGCGCTGTGAATCAATGATTTTTTATGTACGCTTTCTTTTATAAGTAGGGTAAAAAACCCAATTACTGACACCTTAAGAAATAAATCTGACATTATATATCTTTGTAACACTCCGAACATCTAATTTTGTTAAGAAATTCATTAGTTTCAAACATATATTGCGAAAGCTCTTACTGTCACCCATAAAACGTTCTCGATCGAATTACAGACATCCCAATTAATGCCACCATGAAAAATATATGCAGACATAAATATTTACATATTTAGGTACTCGTTTGTAGAGAGGTTCGTAGAAATAGATTATATTACCGTGACAGTAATTAAAACAGTGATTGAAACGTTTGTACCATTCACTGTCACCCAAATATTAAATTAAAAACCTTAATGAATCGCTGAATTATGATCGACATAATTTTCTGAGATCTTTACGTTATCTAAAACATTATATTTTGTTACGTTACTAGTTTAAACATAATAATTACAGCCATTTTTTACTATTTGATTTTCCCGTTCGGTAATAAAGAAGTCGTCATTTTTACTCTTCTAATCAACCCAAAAATTCTCACAATTTTATAAACATTAATGGAAAAAGAAAATTAAATGTTCTTTTTTTATCGTGTAAATTGTAGTTTGAATTACACACTAAATTTTCATTGACTTTGACCTTATAACATTTATTTGCTACAGTAAAACAACATCAAATGACAGTGATTTGGTACATGGCAGTAAATGAGTCTTTTATCCTAGTTTCTTTATAAAAACGGCGAACGTATTAGTAAGAGGGTAGCAACGCTTTCGAAGTCTCCCGCGTTTTCTCACAGCACGCCTACGAGGAGCTTTGGATCAGTGCTGAGTTCCAAAACGATGTTTCACAGCTTTTATTAAAGTTTTCTAGGAATTTTACTGAGTAAAGGCCCGGTGGATTCCGCCAGATGCTATCACTTTCCATCTAATAAATGAATACACTTCTTGTTCTTCGAAGAATGAGAGAGAGCGTCAGCTTTTACGAACATTTGCAAAAACCAAATAAATATATTTTCAGGTATCTTCACGATGATAATACATTCCTTCACGCGAAAACCTTTTTATTATTTTGAAGTGGTGCAACACAAACTATAGTAATTAACTTACAAACAAATTGACGTCAATTCGAAATTTATCTGTTTTATCATATTTACTATCGAATGATACTGCAACCGAGAGAAAAATTTAACAAATGAGTTTAGCCAGAAAAATATATGAGCTTCGAGCTTGTTTCGATTTGGATAGAAGGCTAGTTAATATGAAAATTATTGTGTCATGGAAAGATACATAAAATTTGTAGCAAATTTGTTAGAACAGTCCTAAATTCTTGTCTTTTATTGTGCTTTTATTATCCTTTAAGGTTAAGGTATCAGTCCATGACAAATTTTCCTGTCATCCTAAAATAGAAGTAAATATTAGTGCCCCAAATTAATTTCCCTCGTTGTTTATTTCTCTATGTTTATCTTATTCTTCTACTAGTTCAATTTCGTTTTAATGAACTTGATGTTTCTCAAAATGTCTTCTGTGTACAATTTATTTTGTCAACAATTAAGTTTGTCTTCATCATTCACTATTTCTCGTTCATCAGTCCCATGGATATTCTCGATATTATTTCCTCTTAATTTTTCTTCACGTTTTCTTAAATATTAAAACCTAGTTTTTTGTGCTAACTTTAGAAGTGTCAGCAGATTTCTTTCAACGTTCAATAACATCCTTTTGTTTTGATCTCCACGATGACGATGTAATTTCCTTAACATTGTTGTCTCTTTATTCTCCTAAATGTTTACGCATGATTAAAAACGTACATTGTCGGACAATTTGCACTTTGACAAGCGATTCTAGCGAACAATTTGCCATCGTCATATCATCAGTGCTCATCGGCATACACAAATATACACATGTGTCGATCAATGAACGAACATGAAAAGTTCAAAGTGCAAGATTTACTCATTTTTCTATTTAAAAATATTGGTAACAAAATTGCTTACTGCAAAAATCTATATTTTTCCAACTACGTGCTTTTAACAATTTATTTCTATACTTGATTTGTCTTTTCATTTGTATTTTTAAATAAATGAGGTTCAATATTACAATATCTTAATACATCTTAATTTTTTATGTAGAATGCTTATCAATTTAAAAAAAAAGTACCGATAAATATCCCCGTGAATTTTTGTGTCTATTTATAAAGGAAACAAAAAGTTTGATATTAAAGTTCGATTTAGTTGTCTCGATTCGCCTAAAATGAAGAAAATATCATCATGAAATCATTTGGATACAATAGTGAACTACTTATTTCAATACAGAAATTTAAATCTATTTTAATAATTCATTTTGGAAGTCTTAGATAATTCAGTGAAAAATACTTGTAATATAAAAACTAATCAATATTCAGATAACAACAATTTGCAATAATAAATATAGATAGAATACTTTTTATTCAACATAGGATTAAGGTCACCCCAATATTTTTTAATTGAATTATACATTTTCGTATTGTCTAAATTTTTGAAATATTATTTTTATCTTGAAATTTACGTTCTAGACAAGGTGTGCGACACAGGGGAAATCGAATGTCTGCAAAACGTGCTACGAAGTCAGAACACACTACACAGAATGCGAGATGGTTGTCCACGATATCTTCAGTGGTCGAAAAGTGAAAAATATGCGACGGGAAAACAGAACACTTCGATCGCAGCGTTCGAGTGTCGTTCACTCTTATCGATCGCGTTCTGGACGAGGAATAATACTTATTTGCTGGCTAATTTCCACGCGGAATTATTCTAGCAAGTACAGATCGACGGATAATAGATAATTCGGCAAATCCATCGAACATTGACTGACAACGGGTCCGATATAAGCTAGAGGAACCTTGTTTTCTGGACCTGTCGCCATAGATAACGTGAAAAGGTGCTGAGACTTTACTCGAGCCCCTATCTTCGAGACTCTTCTCTACTCTGACATTTTTTATCGCTCGCCGTTCCCACGGAGTGATTAAAGCGATTAGAAATGCTTGAAATTTTTGCACTCGCGAGTGGAACTTTGATCCCTCGCGGAGCTGTTTCTATCTGTGATTACGATTATCTATTAAGGGATCGGACAATTAATAATCGATGACACGCGGCTTTAATAAATATGTTAATGTTGTAATAAATGTGTATGTTTCCATTTCTGGAGAATGATCGATAATTATTTCAGTGTTTGACTGAAAGATAGGTACAGTTTTCTATGTTGTACTAAAAAATGTTGTAGTAAAAAATGATATGAACGTGTGAAATTCAGTTGATGTCAAACGGAGTTTAAAATTTGAACGAGTAGGCTGCTTTTAACGTTCTTCGTGTAGGATTCGTAATGGTTGTAAAATGATGTTCTTCTTCGGCAAATCTGATAAAAGTTTGCCTAGCACGTAAATGAAGACAAACGAGAAAGAATAGCTTGATAACGGAGGCAAACGATCGTCAAGTTTAAGAAAATAAACGCGATTCCTATAAACGGGAAGTACTCGTCTCGTTACAAAGTCGATGGAAAACTTTTAAGTAGAAGAGAATTTGCGTTTCAGATGTCTGTCGATTTAGTCAATATCATTTATGATTATTTTCAAATATGCTCAAAGTTTGGAATTCAAAATATCATATAGTGGGAGTTCTAATTATTAATCGATTACTGTCCGGTTTTAGGTGCCGTCGGATAATATGGAAATTCCTCTGCGCTTTAATTAATGAAAATATATTTTTAATTAAATGGAAGAGTTACAAAAGAACAACCATCCAAAAATTGGATAAAATTACTTTAAATTATATTTCCTTTACTCACTTTAATAAGTATTTAAATAAGAAAAAGTTACTCACTAAGAATAATTATTTAGTAGCACAAAGACGCTAAAGTTAACAAAATTTAAAGTTAAAAGAGGCAATGAGAAGTGGCGCGTTTCTTGATCTCGAAATCGAATAGAATCGACGTTATCATGGACCTTAAAGGTTCTATTTTAATGAAACACGAAGCCAAAGTTTGAAAAGCACGCGACACGTAATAGTCTTTCGCAGAGAACCACTTTCAGCAGATATTTGAGAAAGTCCTACGAATTCACGCAGTACAGAAGGGTTTCAAACTTCACTCCTCTTAATTTACTTTTGTTGAGTTCTAGCTGATTCTACTTTAATTTTCAAAGTACTATTTTTAATTTGACATCGCTTCCATATCTTTACTTTACGATGCAATCAAAATTTTTTGTTGTATTGTATATTTAGACAATTACAGCACTCAATTCTTCTTTTTACTGAGGAAAATATTCCTCAGGTTTTTTCCTCTTTAAGGAAAAGCACACAAAACATGTCCAAAGAAGTTATTAAAGTATTGTATACCATTAAAGCAAAAAAGGAATAAAGAAGGGGACAAAAATGTACAATGTCTGTCTAAAGTGTAGTATATTATTTAAATCGCAAATATTACATTTTATAATCCTTTTTTCCTTTCTTAATGATTTTCTGCTCCCATTCAATTTTACGCAAATACATAATACCAATTTTTGGTAAACTATATGAAACATTAGCATATAGTACAAGTACAATGAAGTATTCAGGAAAAAACAAGTATGTTTGCAGACATTTAACCATATTTTCAAAAAAATAAACTTTACCATAAGATTCGTACGAAGAGCAAACAAGGCACAGTAAATACGAAAGAGGATCACATTACTCGAGATTGAAGTTTGAACATCGCTGATCTACATTCCTCATTTATTTCATTATTAAACACATTCCTAGTTTCTACGATCACAATTCCTTTTGCCTTTTCTTCGTAACTGAATTCATTTTCCTTTGCTATCATTTGTTCATTCAATATGTTAAGCAACATTATGTCAGAATAAAAATAATAATAATTCCTTAGCTTATCACGAACTATCGTTCGCCAGAAGAAGACTCTCGACAATTTTATCAGCCATTACCGATGACTAATGACTAATGTCACGAGAAACTAATCTGTTATCGGTGCAATAATCTAGGCGCCTTGTGAAACTACCGGAAAAGCGTCGAGTAGCGTTTCAAGGTAGCAAGGAGACGCGAGAGGATCTTTCCTTATCGTGCACGCATTACTTCGTGTCAATGATATCTGGAGCACGGGTGGAGAAACAGTAAATAGACGCGTTCGTGAAACTTATCCTTCACAACTGATTCGTCATGATTCCTTCGAAAGTAACAGCAGGTACCCACTTCAACTGGTCGCGTAATACAGTCGATGATTCCTTCAAAATGTTGGTCTCTTCTTCCTCTCTCTTTTTCTCGTTCTCTCTCTCTCTCTCTCTCTCTCTCTCTCTCTCTCTCTCTCGCGTGCGTTGTGAAAGCAAATGAACGAGCATCGTTACTCATCAGGGAAGTCCACGAGTTCAAAGAATGGACGAGGCATAAGCCTTGGGCGACTTCGAAAGCGAAACAGAAACTTTTGAAACGTTGCCACTAAAGCGTTTCTAGCTTGTGGATATATTATATAGTTTCTTTTTGTAAATGATGGAACTGACAGTAGCACTCTGAGAAATACTTCGCACACCGTAAGCTGTATTTTGAAAGATGTCCTCTACAAAGGTGGTTTCTACAAAGGTTTAATTTACAGTGATTCATGTTGGTTAATCAAACAATTTATACCAGTAATTTTCTTTAATCGTGATGCATTTATACTGGTTCCTATATCAATAATTGGAAATCTCAGTATTCATATTGTACAAATTTTTTACTATTAACAAGTAACTTGTTCGAATCCCGGCCTGTGAGTTTTCGTTTTTCACCACCTTCTCCTACGGTTTCAGATGTGTACAATTTACAACGATGATAAATATATGACACAGAGAGATAATAAACGCCAAGAGAGATAAAGTAAATTTGGAACCAAGCTAAAATTTTTTTTTATATATCCGTAGGATGTCCGTCTGGGATATCCGTAGGATATCGCTCTGGGATATCCGTAGAATATCACAAAGGTTGACACTTTCACATCCCCTGGATATCCCACGGATATTCCAGACCAACCAGGGATATCCCTGGGATATCGCGATATCCCAAAATGACGTACGATATCTGTGGGATATCTTGTTCTCTGTGGGATTGCAGTCTAATTCTACTTAAATTTATTTGAACCCCCATTTTATGTAATTTTTTACCACAGTGTGTTAATTCTTATGTTACTTCAAATGATTAAAAATTATAGAAAGTTAAGTTAATAAAATTCATTTTTAATTAATAATCTTTAACACACTGAATAAACTATAAATAATATCAATTTTCAAAGGATTATTTCATGAAGAGCAAAATTTGCTAAAATATCTTGAACAAAGAATTATTTTTGTCCGTTTATTCTCATACCGAATGAATGAAAAGAGTTCATTGATTCGCTCCAATCACTTGTTCATTCACTTTTTCGACAAAACCATGCGACGCGCGCGTGATAGAGACTACACGACGTGCTTTATGTGTGTCTGCTGATTTCTGTCATTCGAGTAGAATAATCTCGTTCGATCAGGGCAACGCGTACAATTTCTGAAAGATATGATCCGAGACATATGGGTCAACTTGTTCTGCCTAAATGTACGGATTACAGAGGATAGCAAGGAAAAATAAAATGGTTCATTTTCTCTATACGAACTATTAATAACATTTAATATACGGTTAACTATTAGTAAACATTTTTCAGTGGGAATTGAATAATGTCTAGACAAATAATTATGGTTCGATATTTTATAAGAAATGAAATTTATGTTTCCTATTTCCTTCCTAACAATAGTTTTGATAGAATTCCCTTGTAAACGATAAAAGTTGTTCGAAAAATAAATTAGGCTTATCTAATGAAAAATTGCAAGTGGAAATAATTTACGAGTAAAAATGAGCCCCGTAGTTGACAAGTGAATTAAATCCCTTTCCTTACAATTAGTATTGAGAAAATTAGACTTTTGTGTAATACTTCGCAAAAATTGAGAACAAAACGTAGCTTTGTTGTGAGAAAACAAAGCGAAAGAATAGTAATAATGATAACATAACTTAAAGGGAAAACTATATTTCTAGTAAGCTAATTTACATTATAAACTTGAGTCACTATTCTAGATTTCTCCATAATCATTTTACTTATGTCGTAAATTTGAGTCATGTTTTTTATTAATATAGAAATAAATGATTCAAGTATTTTGAGGGGCTCAGATATGCAATTCAAACATAATTCTAAAAAATTATAAACTAAATATTTTCCATCGCTAATAATTCATATCCAGACATACAATGAAGTAAATTTTATAGTCAGAACGTTAATCGTTCTCCGTTGGAAAGGCTTTCATCTAACTTTGTGTACGGAGAATTATAAATATATTCGGACGCTAAGATACACGTTGCGAAGGACTTTTATCCTGATTCGAAGGGAGCTTGCTGCAATGGGTTTAAGCGCTCGCGCTTCGAAGTTTGGCGAAGCTTTCATCGAAGTAAATTCGAACGCAAACGGGTTAAAACTGTTTTGCCGATCATAAAGGTGGTTAAAGTCCTCGCGTGTTAAAGGACTCAAACCTAAAATTGTCAAAGTCATTCTATACTTAAAAATTTGAGATTCACGCAATCGGCGACGTCACGATATCGGTCAAGCCGATGCAATAAGATTCTCAGCGCCTCATTATTTACACGACGCGGGTGAATCACGCCTGACGCGACGACAGTGAAGAACTATTGCGAATGATTTCGATCGATTTCGTGTCAGCGTAAAATCGCGCGAAACTCGCGTTCAAGGAAACCACGTTGCTAGTAAAACTATTTTCAGTCGGCGTCGATAAAGAAACAATAGACTTGAGATTCATCGTGGGAGATATTTGTCGATAAAAAGAGGAAGACGAGAAACAAAGGAATAACTCGATGATCGTGTTTGTTAAACATTGTACCGGGGATGTAATATACGAGGAGGTGATTTCTGGGGAAAATACGTTTGTTTGCTACCACTCTCGTTAGAAGTGTATAAAAATTGTTTTGAAGCATAATAAAAAAAATCTACAAACCGTTGAAAAACGATAATTCATTGTTGTGTACTGAAACTGAAAGGTTTGCTTGTTATTCTGTTCTAACAGACCGCAAGTAAGCGAATATTGTATTAAACTGGTAGTAAAGAACTGCAAATATGTATCATAAATTTTATGTAATAAATTTATCAGTTGATATCTGTATTTTCTTTTGAACATTTTTGTAAGTGAATGTAGTATCCTACGTTCTATTTTTTTTTCTATGATATTCTTTCTTATCTATTTCCTAATAATTGACACACATTGTCTTGATCTCATCAGATTTTGTGCTTTCTTAATAGTAGGAATATTCCTCTGCTTCCTAAAACTCATCGAGGCCTTGAAAAGTTACTCAAGTACTAATATTTCACTTGATTAGTCGATAGTACCGTGGAAGGTCTTTCCTAGCATTTTGTACGACTTATCTCGCAATCGATCCAATGATTCACAAAATTCTTTCAAAAACTTTCTCAATTTTTCATGTGCGCAGCATGATATTCAATATTTGTGGATTTCTGGTATATTTCCAGTTTTCGGATTCTTCACCCGGCAAAAGAATGTTTACCCTTGTTACGAGAATTATTTTTTGGATTACTTGTATTTCGTTTTAACTCTATGCCACCTGTTCTTCCATTTGATAATCAAGTCAGATTTCTACTGCAATTTTCTAACATGTAATTAATATTACATTAATTGTAAAATGCTGTAAAATGGAATAAATAACAACGCTGACAAAATCAAGAGAAATAATTCATAAATATCGTAAATATAAGTAAATCATGGACAATATTTTTCATATACATACTTTTCTTTTTATATGCTCTTGAAAATATGAATTTCCATAAACATCCGCAGTCTAGTCATAAACAATGAGTTTATAACAGATCCGAGGCACACTAAAAGCTAAATTCATCTCCTGACATCTCATCCCATTCGTCAAACAGGAACTTGACTAAATGCCGAAGAATTTCAAAAAGATGAAGACAATTTCGAGCTCATAAAAGTAAAAATACTATGCGCATTCAGGATAATTAAAGAAACAGTGCTAAAATTACTCGCTTACACACATTACATTAATAGCTTGCACTTCCTCAAACCAAATCAAGTCCATTAAGGTCATTCCATGCCAAATCGATCACTTTTTGACATTGATGTCAGGGATTTTGTTCAAAATTGAATATGATGTAGTCCACATGAAATTATGGGGGGGTTAAGTCATCATTTTGCTGTTCTCGAATTTGTTTAAAAAATACAGGCGGTCAAAGTTTTCAATTTTTGTCTATTTTCGTGAAACCAGGGTGTACTTAGGAATTTTTATCTCGGGAACTATTCATCATATTGAGTTGATTCTTTCTTCATTTTAATCAGGAAGGTTTGGCCTATTTTAATAATATATTTCTTAATTGGAAACTCTTTGTCATAATATGGAAAATTATAAACAAATTTTTCTTTTGCAAATTTCCCTTAGAGGGTCGGGAGTCAAAAATTAAAAAAAGAATATGACCATATTTCTTGAACTCTAGCCTACAAAACGAGCTCTTGCCAAAAATGGAACTCGTAAAACTAACTCCGCAGTGAGCTGTTACAGGTAGTGGTGCGCGCCGCTTCAGGTAAGCGACCCGCACGCCCGGAGATTAGGTCTGTGAAGTTGGCACCCCTAAGTGCGAATTTTCATTAAAAAACTACTCTTATTCGTTTGTCCACGATTGGTCCAGATTTGTCCAACAAAAATTTTCGTTTGTCCACCCTCCAAAAAAAAGTTATGACGAAATCAAAAAATATGACATTAACACTCATCATTCCCTTGGACCGTTTTGGCCCCAATATCAAATCGTGGGAAAACCGAATTCCTCGTCGCCGCGAATCGGTGCAAAACAGTGGCAAGCGGCAAAGCTCGATGACGAGCAGCAGGAGAATGGAATCTCGCGAACGCAACTGCATTCGCAGACAGACTTTTCCGAAAAATCGTTCGTACCAGGACAAAGAATCGACGCTATTTATAGCAACCCACCCGTTCGAGGAATTCAACCCGCTCGAACGTCGTGTTTGCCTGTTATTCGTCGAATATCGAGAAGAAAAACGGTAGGGAATCTCTCGAAATTCACGCCGTGCCGGTTCCAAGCTCCCACTTCCGGCGCGAGGCGCGGCGGAAGGTCGGCCGGCAGAAAAGCGAATCTCATCACTGAAAATAACCACCTACCTGACGGATTTTCCTCGTGACGCGACTCTCGACGGCGGCTTCTCCCTCGACGAGGACCTGTTCCAGCTTGTGTCACGGTCGGTCATGCTACGTGTGCTCGCCGCTGCCGGTTGAATGACTTGGTGCTGTCGGACAGAGCGAAAAATATGAGAAGATTAGGTCACCTAATAAATAACGTCTTTGAATATATTAAGTATACAAGTAAAGCCTGTAATCCACCAGAAAGCTAAGCTAATCTATGCTATGCTAAGTTCAAACAATACATTAAAAATGTTGAATGCATTAAAATGATCCATAAAAATGTGTTGAAACTAATTTTTTTAAACTTAGCGTAGGATAGCATAGCTTATCTTAGTTTTCTGGTGAATTCCCAGCTTAATTCATTATTTCTGTATCCAAAGGCAGGACACAGGCCCAGGTGTAATGATGGGATCTGAGACATATTTCGAATCGCTTCGAATCTGCCACGAATGTAGCGATAAATTCGAATCACTTTAAACATGATTCGAATCTCTTGGAAATCTTTGAAGTCTCGATCGTCTTGAAAGTCTTGAGAATTTGCACTAGTGTTGTTAAGATAAGCTTTCAGTCTTGAGTTTTTAGTGCTCAAGTCGTAGTTCAAGTCATGAAAGCTGGAACCCATAGAGTTCCTTGACAACCTTGAGCCGTAAGAACTAGAACCTTTAACATAATTTTAACATAACCTTTAACACAATTTTACATAAAATCAAAAATTATAAGCCAGGAAAATAGCGTAAGGTTATTGATAACAATGACGAATATTTGGATGATCGAGCTTTTCATATTATATTCTTAATAGAACTTTTGTTTTATCCAAAAATTGAAAAAAATTTATTTCTACGCCTAATATATTAGTCTTTGTTTTCTAATACACACTGTCTCTGGTTGTATATATAAATGTATTAATATCTATAAATAAAGCCATAGAATATCATTGACTTTAAAAATCGAACGAATCTAATATCGACTAAAGAGTACAATTGAAATAAGTTTAAATTCATGGTTGCCTATTTTCTGAAATAAATAAGAAACCATCTTGTTAGTTTAGTAATAATAAATCGCACGTTCATTTCTCATAATAAAAATGATTAAATAATACCAAATTACTGATACTTTATTTATTTTTTATCTCTGTATCCTCAAGGGTTGAACTCTAAACAATGTTTAAATTTACATTTCAACACTTAAATTTCGAAGGCTTAAGCTTCGACTCAGCCTTTAAAGTTGAGACTTGAAGCTTCAAAATCTTTCTATATCATTAAGACTTCAAGACTCAACCTTTAAGATTGAGCCTTGAAGCTTCGAAGACTCAAGCTTTGTACAACACTAATTTGGATACTTCTTGAAAGCTTCATGAGAATTCCATATCTTACATGCTTTTTTATTACTTTTGTTTAAGCAGACTGATTGACACAAAAAATATTTAAGAAAGTCTGGAAAGTTCGTGCTATCATAAATACATATATTTACGTTATTTGATTTTATATTTCAAAACGTTTATGTAAACTCATATTTTCAAAAAGTAGGAGGTTTGGAAAATGGAAATAAAATCAATTTCTTGAAATTTCTAGCCCGAAACTGCCTTTAATATTTTATGTCAATGAGACTGCTTAAATAAATATAATCAAAAACTTGTGAGATATTGAATCCTCATGAAGCTTTCAAAAATTAGTGAAATTCTCAAGGTGGCGATTGCACCCTTTGACAGCGACAAAATACTGAAATATTATATCACTTTTTGATTTTTTTAGCATATGGTATAAAATAGAGATATTAAAATATGAATAAAAACCAAATTTTAAATCTATAAAGTAAGTTTACAAGTGTATTTAAAAGATTTCTGGATCCGGTATAAAATGAAGGCTGTTACCTGCATCATCAGATCGAATAAGCTGAGCAAATATTACACGTTGGACTCGTTACTTGCCTCAAATACTGCTTCCTAATTAACATATTCAGTTATAACTGTCCTGTCAAATTGAATACCTGTACCTATTAATAACCTCAGACGACTTCGTCTATTTTGATCTCCAAACATTAAAAATGTTATTAACACTATAACTGTCAATTTTATTGAAATTGCACGAAGATATGCGACAATTTTTATTTCAAATGAAGTTATTATCAGTTCAATTTTCCAGAAGTTCTTTTTGAATATAATTTGCGGTCATTCGAAGCAATATTATTCGTAATCATGGACTGATATAACAGTCAAAGTTATAAATCCTACTTTCAACTGGAAACGGTTGCCATATGGCATCAGTTTCAGCCTAAATCTCTAACTTGATCCCTCAGATTTTATGGCCGTGCGATTCAAAATTCAAATAAAAGTTCCAATTTATTACTTAACGCATATGAGTCTTGCTTTCACACATTTTTCCCTCACGTATCTGATAAGATGAATATGAGTCACTGTACTTAGGATGATTAGGGATGATGTACGCGTAACCGATAGTGAAATCAATATCAAATAAGTATATCAAGCGGAGAAACCTATTATTAAGTTAAAAAAAAACGACTGCTCCCTCCTGTACGATTCCTGTACGATTCCCCGTTCCTTTTGTTTTATCAGTGAAATATTACAACCTCCATTACGCGACGAATTTTTGTTTTACTCTTTCATATCATAGAAAGCGAAAAACGGAGGCGCGGTGTCTTTCCAATTTCCAAATCGTGATTCTCGCTGTAATATCATTGCCTCAGAATTTATAGCGAGAAAACACTGTATACACAATTTTAAAATAAAATCTCATGAACAAATTGTGCGAGTATCGAGTAGAAACGGCCGCAGCTTCAGACAGCGAGTCGCCGCATCCCTTCCTTCGCCCCATTTCACTCTTCCGGTTAAAATTCTCCTACTTTCAACTCTCTATGGACTCTGACACGGTTCGATCTCGTTTCCACGAACGAATCGTGAAAACAAGGCGAGACGCAGATGCATGCATGCTGCAACTAGTTGCATACGCGGATAAATCGATTGCGTTCCATTCGTCTGCCGGGCAGATTCCACGGTAGTTAACCGCGGAAATTGTTCTCGGAGTTACCTCCGAGGCGCTTATTAATTGTTCAACATCCGTCTGAGGGACAGTGCGACGCGATCGTGAAAAAGAAACGGAATGGATGCGTTGCGGTTGCGATTTACGAGCGTCGTCGTTTAAGTGGGATCTTCGAAGTCTTTCGAACACTTGCCGTGGATTTAGCTGATAAATAGGAGTAAAATAAGGGTTTTAAAAATCATGATGAATGAACTTTCTGTGATTGGTGTCTGCGATGTTTTCGATACAATCGAAGAATCTTTTGATAGAAATAGCGAAGTGTCCCTTTGGAATATTTTAACGAGTTTTCCGATCGTTGGTGATTGAAGTATCGATGCACGGACTATGAGAGAAAAATACGGGAAACGTAGAAGGTATGGAAAATTGAACGAAAAATAATACGAGGATACGATAAAATGAAGAAAGCGGAGAATACGAGGTGATAAAATAAACAGGACTGAAATAAAATTAGTAGCCCGGCAATTATTTTTGGAATTATTCTAAAATAATTTTAATGTTTTAGAAACAAATTTCACTTTCAATTCTGAGTATCCTATTGATTTCCATCGTTTTAGAGAAGTGCATTGTAATTTAACTCCAGCCGTTTCGGTAAAATTATTTGAAAGCTCAAAACGGCAGTCGGTGTTTTTTAATTTAAAAATAACCAGACTTCCATTTTCATAAACGGCAAGTCTTATAATACCGCCATGACTAATAGGGAACTCAGGAATGAATTATTAATAACCAAGAGGAAAATTGATAATGCATAATCCCGTCGTAATTACACCAAGAAGTTCCCCTACTATAAACATCCTTAATAAAAGCGGTACAGTCCCAAGTAAGTAAAACAAAACGCAGACCTGTCGTGTGCAAATAAATAAATAAATATCTACCAATTAATTCGTAACTCCGCATTCCAACACCATCCACGTTTGATGTCACTACGTCGAATCAATTTTCAAACATTCCCACCGTCCTCCGCTTCAATTTCTTGCGTCGTTTCTTGCCACGTTTAACACGCATGAACTAACCTTTCCAACATACGAGCAACATGTTTTTCGTACGAAGCACGATTTTATCGGAAGACTAGGCCTATTTTTAATGTGACGTCTTCGTCGCTCGATTACGCGAATATTTCGGTAACATATCTCCCCGAGAGATAAGTGAACGTCGAATTTCTTCATTAAGCCAGCTGCTTGTCAGCCGGAAATGTTACAAAGTCCCCTTCCGTTACGTGTTCCGCGATATGGATAATTGATGTGCCTCAGTCGTTGGCAATTTTTCCAAAGGAACAGAAGGTATTGAATTCCCTTAAGGAGCTCGATCGTTTCGGATAAACGGACAAGAGAAGCCACCTTTCCATCCACTTTCCCCCGTTCCGACAAATTCTCCAGCATTTACCCGCTAAGGAATCGCGATCTTTCATTAGCATAGCCAAGGGTAATGCTATTGAGCTTCCTGGAAGAGTTTCTGGCAAAACCTCTCGACTGCTTACGTTTGGAAACTCCGAGATCGAGGGATCCTTCGTTGAAAGGATTGATCCTTGGAGCGGGGAGTCATTGCTACACGTTTTAGTTTACTTTCTGCTTAACTTAAGATTTCTTGTTTTATAAGGTAAATAGTTGTGAAGATCCAAAGAAATCGATGAGCTAGAAACTTTTTCTGTTATATCATCCGTTATAACTATACATGATTATGAATGATACTGACAGAAGCTTCCGATAGAGAAAGCTAAAAGAAAAGTACTATAAAAAAAAAAGGAATGGATTAGAAGCAACTTCACTTGAAATTAAAATCACGAAAAATTTAGGAATAATTTTAGTGGTCCTATTTTAGTGGTCAGAGTTAGTACTGATTATACTATAATCTGAAAGAAGAGCTTCAAGTACTCGATACAAGCTCACCGCCACATCTATCGTTTTCTAAAACGCTGTCCTATCAATTCCAATCGTTGCCAAGGGCTTTGCAAAGTTCACCTTAGACCCAAAATAATTTCAACCAAAAATACCGAATATTATCGGTATGCCACTAAAACGGTATTATTATCAGCTAAATCGTTAATAGACTCGTTTACTCGTTATCTATGCCACACCTGTAATAGCAGCAAGCATTTACAAACGTCTAAGATTTATGACAACGGAGCGTGGCGTCGATGGAAAAGGGTTAGAAACGCGCGTCCGATAACGAGCCGCGAGATTACAGTGAGCAAAGACTGCTTTGAACGGCAGTCGGCCGTGGAAAACGCGGACGATGAAGACCCGACTCGCTCTTTCAGCCTAATCATTGTCACTGGTTGGCTTCCTAGAAAGAAAGGTGAATCCAGGGAAAAGGGTCGAAGTCTAGGAAAGAGATAAAAGTGAGGGAGGATCCGGCCGAGTGGGGCATGGGCCACGAGCCGAGTGGGGAGGTGGAGGCGGCACTCTCCTTCGAGTATATATGCTCGAAGCGAACGACGGCACGCTACAGTTCACCAAGAGACAAAAGCGACAAGGATAGGGCCAGCTACCGGCACGGAAACCGCGATTACGCTCGATCCATCGATTGACACGCGCGTTATCATCCAACCAGTTTCCCATCGAACAAGTGCGAAACCAGTGTGCCCGTTGAGCGAGTGTCCTGTCAAGGGTCTCCGCTGTAGTCCACGCGAACTCGTACCGCTTTCGATCTTCGAGGAAGGATCCCCGATATTCTGCACGACACCGACTCGGTTTTATCACAAACCCGGACAATGAAGAACGTTATAGGAACGAGAGTCAGCATGTTCGCCACGTTCATGGTGCTCTGTGCGCTCGTCGTGATCGTGATGCCAGGAGTCACGTACGCCAGGCCACCCCCTTTGCTGAGGTAAGGGTTCGAGAGTGGATCAACTCGCGAAAGGAAGTTTTTCTAATACAGTTTCCGGTGCTTCGAGTGTATCGTTGCGGTGCGGTCAGTTGGTGAAGTCTTAGGAGAGGGTTTCGAGCTCTACCTGTTGATTAGGGTCAATCGCTCGGTATTTGGAACACTGCACTGTGACATGTCAGGGTGGTATTTTCAAAATGATTGTACGCCTGAGTAAATGCAGTGCTGTGGATGGAATGAAGTGGGGTTCTTCGTTTCGAGGGAGTGTTAGCAGTCGAAAGATCAATGACAAATTCATTTTATCATAGTTTTGAGAAGAGATATTCGATACCCTTTTTCGTAGAAACTTTACTATTGTTTTAAAGAGAGAATTTCAAGCAATCTTCTTTGTGCCAGTCTTCGGCTTTACTACGTACAAGTTGTCCTCACGTGCAGACACACGGAAAAATAATAATTTTAAATAATCGGTATAATTGGATGGTTCATTACTCTAAAAATATTGTTGCCCAATAATCCTACTCCTTGCATCTCAACTTGTTGCGTTTCCGCGTGGTACAAACTCCTCTATTATTCAATTAAATGAACAGATTGTTAATTCTAGAACACTCATACTGCATTGATAAATGAGAAACTTTAGGAAAGGAGCATCGAAACCAAAGAAAATTGGACTTAGATATGTAAAATTCTACCAACTCACAAAAACTGGAGAAAATGAATCATTAGCCATTAGAAAACATGACTAAAAGTAAAATAATATTCAACAGCAATAGAGTTACTTCTTTTTAATTGTTTAATTTATTCAATCTTTACATTTTTATTTTTTTAAATATCTGTCCGAATTTTAATAAAAATACAACAACGTTGGTGTCAATATCTAAAATTTGTTGTACCTTGATATTTTATAAAAATTTCATTGTCCACGATTATAATAATGTGCTAATAATTAAACTTCTGATAAATCAGATTCTTAAGAGGAACGTAACAGAGTTAATGTAGATAATTTAGACTTAAAAATTAGTGGAAGAATTAGAAATAAATATTAAAATCCTCACAATTCTAATATTCCTAATTTTTTCAATAAAACTTCGAACTCATTTCTATTTGAATAGAATCTATTTCAATTGTTCATATTTGGTTCTATCTATGAAAAATGAAGATTCATGTTAGGATATAAAATAAGAATATATCGTCAGTCATGTGCATGTTAATTATAAAAAATTTTAACTTGATTTATAACTCTAATAACTTGTCTAATCCTTACAAATGTTCAACACGAACTTTTCTTTAATCTCTCAGACACTTCACTCGAGTGTTCATAAGTACTGATGCAATATTCGAAAGTAAATAATTTTTTTTCACATGAAATTAAAGTTTTCACCCCTTCGATTTTACCTCAACAATTCAATTATTCAAATACTGAATATTACAATTGGTTCTAACAAAATTTTAAGGAAACAGAATCCTTATAAAAAGAACTATCTCACGCTTCAGCAAAAACGCAACACCGGTAGCAAAAGCGAATCGTTCCACCTTCTTTCCAGACCTTCGATTCGTCGAATTGTCAATGCATGTGTGTCAGGGTGCAAGGCATTTCCTTCCTGATGCACCTTGATGCGAACGACTTCCCGCGTTTTTTTCGCACAGAAGGGAAAATCCCATTGCGACGTCAGACGCGTTTCGGTCTCCAACAGCGAGATCGCTATCTTCTTCGATACTTTATCGATTTATTTTCGACACGTTGTCGCGACGGTATCGCTAACTTGCTGTCCTGAAATCTCATTGGATGTTGACGAACTATCGTCGACGTTCGTTCTTCTGATCTTAGCAGAGAGGGAAAAGCGAGAGAGGAAGAAGCGACGAATTGACGTATCTGGTTTTAATGTCGGCTTATTGTTTCCATGGGAGTCCCATGGACACTGATAAGGCTGTTCAGACAGATAATGGGGAGCTTACGACCCACATACATCCGGGATTAGCGCGCCGATCAAGGAGGCGAAATTAACAGCGAACCGCAAACACCGTTTATCCTATGCAGCCTGTCGATCAATCTACTCGCAATATATCTCCCACCGGATCGTTTCTTTTTTTTATTTTTCACTGACAATATGAAATTCTAACGCGATCTAAAGCTCACGTTTTATCGCACCGTTTATTGCAATTTTAGCTTTTTGTGATCCTATTAGATCGTTGGAAAGGTTAGGAATGACCATAGTCGAAGGGAGTGTCGTTTGCCTGAGGGTTTTGTTCAGATCATTCAGCATTATAATGATTGTGCAGAATTTTGTATTGCTTGAAGTTTTACGAATTGGAATGATTCAGAAGAATTATTATTAAAATCATTAATGATTTATCGAGATATATAGTGACTGGCAGGTTCGTTGAGATATACTCCAAACGTTAATTGACTTTAATTAATTGTTTCTCAGTTTCCGTAATCTTTATTGTGCAAAAACAAATACCTTTTTACAGTCTAAACAAATTTAACATAATCTTTGTGAACGAATGTGTAAGTGTAAGTCATTGTATCCAGTTATTTCTAAATGAGTCAAACTTAATATTTTTAGAAAGTACTAAATTATGTCACTCATCGTTATTGACTTACTAATTTTCGCATTAAAAAATTAAATATAAATTCTCTAAATTAAATATAAAATTACTTAAAATTAAAATAACTAGATTCAAGACGAAATAATAGAATCGATTTATCACCTTAATAACCGACTCAAAATTGAAGCTTCGGCTTGATGGAGAATTTTTAACACCTGTGAAGCCATTATTGAATTATTGTTAAAGTTTTACTTCAAATTCTTAGCGTAAAAATAATTTAAATCGTGAATAATAAAAAACAGACATTATTGAGGGCTGGTTAATCGAGGTTCTATTGTAACATTAAACACTATCATCTGTACAGACAAATTCAAAATTGTTGTCAGCAATGTTTAGTTTCTCATAAGCAGTCTGAATTGTTACTGGCACAAACAAGTAGATTAATTAAAAAAGTGTTTAAATATCTAACTTAACGAATGATCTTATAATAGATTGGAGACTTTAATATGCGTCACATATTTTTCTAATTTCTTGGAAGTCCGGTACAATTGTATAAAATATTTTGGGATGCTTGGAAGCGACGTGGTATAAAATATGTTACACATTAACAATAATAACGAAGTTTATTATAACGATTTTATGACCGTATTCGTGAACGCATCACGTTTGGTTGTTACGGATAACAGATAAGAGGAAAAATAATTTTCAACACTCAAAGACCGAGAAATCTTGTCCCTTGTCTACGTCGCAAAAGATACTCTCGGCATTTGAGCCCTGGCAAAAGGCCCTGGCTACCCTACGAGCTCAACCATACGCGACAAAACCTCGCACAAAGACAACCGAACTACGAGGAAAGAATAAATTTCTCCCGATTCGACCATCCACCGCAATATGCTTGTTCGCAAAGAACTAAACACATCGTAACTTCAGCGAACGTAAACGAAAAAGTACACGGAATCTCGAATCATGACTTGTAACAGCGTAAGAAAATAGTTTTCCCAAGAAAATCAGTCAAGCGTCTCGCGGCAAAACCGTTGAAAAGTTAATAAATCGAGGGTCTTCGAGGCACGAGGAAGAAACTTCGCCCGCGTTTATGAACTTTCCTCGTGAATGTTGAATTCGCGGTGCGAGTTCGAGGCTCGAATGACAGCGTTCGAGGGACAACGACTGTGCGTTTCATGGGTATTCGGTGGCAAGCTTGTGCAATCTCATGGGAATGATTTGCGACATCGATTTCTCGAGTCACCGTTTACTATCTGCTTACTATACCCGTGAAAGTTTGCCCACTGATGTAATTACGCGACGTGTTAGCGCAAGTCACAGTTTACACCTGAACAGTGAAACCGTGATACGGATTGCAGTAGGCTTGCCGCGTTTTGCTGCCTTTTTAATAGCGGTTCGGTAGACGCGAAAGGCGAGGACGCCTTTATAAACGTTTTCCTGCGGGTTGGGCAACGACGATCAATTATTAATGTTTCCTTTATCGTTATTTCTGCTACTGAAACGTTTATCGGCCGATCTTTTTTTGCTTGTGCTTCGAAGACACTGAGTATATTGAGCTTGAAAGATACTAAGCGGGAGTTTAGTGGTTTATTTAGTGCTTATAAAGCATGGCTTGGTTATAGAAGTTTGTTAATGAAATAATGAAATATACTGAAAAGAATACACGAAGTGTAGAAAATTTTATAGAATCCACTAGAAATTTTGAAAATTTTTTCATTTCTTTTACTCAATTGTTCAGTATACTTATATTCTTATATTCTTCTTACACATTTCGTATGCGATTCGGAGAGCTGAGTTTGCGAAAACCTCCGCTCTTCCTAAAAGCAAATACAGCTAATAAATAGGTATGAAGTACAATTAAACCTTGTTCAGCGGTTTTCGCGCGACAGAACTCTCGTTAAGATTCTAATTATAGACGCCCATTCGGTACATACACGTGTACCGACGAGATAAGTGAGTCCGTTACAGTTAAACTTCGAAAAGTTACTTTTAATCGCTACACTGATAAATATACGCGACAAAAATACACCTCACACTCGGAAAGTACTAAAATTACTCGTCCATTATCTACGATTAGCGCGCAGGTGGATTCATATATTTCAATAGTAGACATTCTTGCCATTTTCATGAAGCTTCATGGATTTTTATTATTGAACGAATTCTATTGAATTCATCTTCATTAGACAGACATAACTCCAAGCGATGAATTTCTTAAGACGATATTAAGGTACGATTCGTTTGTCTTGTCCACAGCAGGCAGAGGAGAGTTTCGGACCAGAGATTGGCCGAAATCGAGACGTTGCTGGGCCTCGAAAACGTGCGAGGAAAAGTAGTGACGGTTCCTGTAGCATTCGGCGTGTTGGATCCAGATAAAATGTGAGTATAATCGATTGTACAATATCAACGAAAATTGGTCGGTGTCAAGGCCGCAAGTTCATTGTTTGCGAGTCGATTAATTCACGCTTCCTCCTATTACGAATGCAGAATTTCTCAGATAACGTTTTCTGCCTCCTCATTTTGTAACCGTAATCCATTTTATGCAATCAATGATGCAACATGTTCAGTCGTTATCAAGTTCCTCGAGGAATTTCGACGATTTCTTTTTATCAGTCATATTGTTGATAATACGTTCACTCTTTTCTCCTACCTTTCGTTCACCTCTGGGTTTGGAACTCTATGGGATCGTAGTATTTCCCGTAGAATTTTGATCATGAAAAAGGGAAACAACGGATGCTCGCAAATATTAAATTTCTACGAGAGAATTCAACTCGAAGTTGAGCGATTCCCAATAGTTCAGCCGTTTGCAAATAAATTGCACATACGCGGCTGAAACCAACTACATCGTTATCTCTGCACGATTGAACTTTATCACCGAACATAGATCGTTTATCTTTCAGACAGAAATCACTTATTGACCGTGGGAATCTGTTAGGATGCGTGTATGCGTCAAGTGCAAAGATACGTGTATCTCTGCGAAACAGTCTGCACGAGCGATAACCTTTCGCGATGGAATTACTAATCGTTTATATTCAACGACCGATTTATTTCTTTTTCCACGAAGGGAAGAATTTCATTCTTCATCATTTGAATTTTTCTTTGGTCACTTCACATAAAATTATGCAAAAGAGAAGCGAGAAATTAAGGTTTAAAAAGAACTTTTGGAAATTTTTGTCTTTAAACAGTCGCTGGAAATGTTTCATTGGGAGAAGCATGAAACTTACAAAAGTGTGCACATTATTAGTCTATATTAACCTTTATATTGCGTGTCTCTAGTTTATTTCAAGTGCTTCGTGAGATCTGATAATATTCTCTTTCGCGATTGAAGTTAAGGTTAAAGTTGAAAATTAAAGAATTTTCTTTTCTCATAAAAATTTACATTTTCCAAGAAGAAGAAATTTTCCTTGATATTTTTCCAGCTTCAATTTACATGGAATTTATTTTTAATGATTTCGATTTTTACATTGATTATAATTCGTTTGATTCTTCGTTCAGTAATGCAGTAATAATTCATACATTTTTTATTTTATGTAACTATGTCTCTGGACTATTTCCAGACAATCAAAGAATATTTGCGAAGTAATCTTACGTGCTTAGAATAATAATTGATTGTTAATTAACTGTTCAAAGCCTATTATCATTACACTTTAATACTCAAGAAATATTATATCTTACCACATGTAAAATTATTATAAACTATCTGCAGTATAAATCGTATTTCCATTTATTCAGCTTCACTCATAGTCAAAGCAAAGGAACTTTCAATGAATTTAGTCCATTTTACAATTAAAACAAGCTAAAACAGTTTCGACAAAATGTAGAACGCAGTTTGAAACTCACAAACTTTTACGCACCTTGATTTTCAACAATTTCAGCGCAGGAAATTTACAACGTGTATAACATATCACTACAGCAGAAGTAATGAATAAATGAAAATATGATATTCTAATATCTAAATATTATATTCTTATATTCTAAATCTAATATGTAGTTTGCACACTTCTGTAACAAGTCTCTCCACCATAGAACAACGTAACACATATCAATCACACTTCTGAAAACTATACAAACTCCTGAAACGATCCACGTCAAATAAACGAAATAACACATAAAGAATATAACGTACGACCGTGTAACTATGTAACTCTCCAGTAGCGATGGGCATTTCAATCTAAACTTCGAAACGATTCGAAATTTTTCAAGACTGTAGAAATTCGAATCGTTTGGGACACGATTTCAAGCTTAGAACCCTTGAAAGTCTTGAAATGTCAAGACTTTAAAGACTTTCAAGAGTTCTAAGCTTCGAATTGTGTTCCAAACGATTCGAATTTTTCATCGTCGATTCGAAGCGATTCGAAGTGTTTCAAATTCCATCGCTACTCTCAAGTTACATGATGTTATAGAAGGTCAAGAAACGAAGCTACGATTCAAGATCCGATCTCGCGGAGAATTTCCCCGACGGCCTCGGAACGAACGATATTACTAATCCTCCGAGCGAAAGGGAAACAGAATGTATCAGAGTATTGCATAACCGCAGCGCCGAAAATAAAGATCTATTCGAACAAAGAAAAGATAATAGTTATTCTCGCAGTGCAACGTCTGTTTTTGGGTTCAGGAATCTCTAAGCGTGCGCGGACCGCGTCACACACCGAAACGCCGTTTATTTCCGACCGATGGGCGCTTTTTTTAATTCCGCTCGTCGTTTGTTGCGAATTTCCGATTTCCGCGTGGAATGATTACGGCCACTTCACACGATACGGTTTGTCGACCGATTCGATATTTTTGGCGAAAGTTGCGTTCACAAAGTTTCGTATACTCGCCGCTACGTGGATGCGTATTCGGACCAGGGGTTGAAAACAGATATGATATCGGTTCTAGTTCTCGAAACAGTTATAGAGAACCGAAATGATGTTATAACTGTTATGGATATATCGGTTCTGGTGTATAACGATTCCGGTTCCAGTTCTCCAGAACCGATATTATATCGGTTCTACAACTGTTATTTTTCGGTTCTTTATCAGTTTTGTATTAAGAACCAAAAAATAACAGTTATAGAACCGATATAATATCGGTTCTGGAGAACCGGAACCGTAATCGATATAGGCCAGAACTAATATATCCATAACAGTTATAAAATCATTTCGGTTCTCCATAACCGTTTCAGTAGAAACCGAAATATAACAGTTTCAAACAGTTATTTTCAGAACCGTTTCAACCCCTGATTCGGACAAATACGTTCGAACTGTTTTTTTTCTAAGCAATGAAGTTCGCAGTTCGTCCGAGTACGCATTCAGTATGACCGCAGCCTTAAGCTAAATAAGCTAAAATATTATGCCGTAGATGTTTGATTATCAAATACCGAATTCATAAAAAAAACCGTACCCTGTGAACTGACTGATTTGCGTTGCCGATGCTCGGAATGCGAGGAGAAAAAGGGGAGAAAGAAGCCGCAGGAAATGTGGCGCACGTTCGGGGCAAAGCAGTCGGTGCATTGAAATTCAACTTGTTGCTTCTGCCCTGCACGTTCTGGTGTCGTCTGCATGACAGGAGTGATCTTTGCTCCGCGCGATACCTAGGATCGAACGGGGATGAGGCAGCGAGGGTTAACGATGCAGAGAGGGTGGTCACGTAGCGCGCGGCGAAATGAGAATGAACGGCGTACTAACCAGAAGATATCTCGAGGGTGTCGTGTGACGGTTGCTACTTGACAGGCACTATGTTGTATGTATTTTAAGCTTCCTTGGGTCTCGGACATATTTGTCCTAAAACGGTCTTCATTGTATCATTTGAGGCGTTGGCATGAAAAAGCATGTAACTCATAAAAGAATCGAAAATTAATTTTCGACAATTAATTAAGATAGTAAGAACCCACGCCAATGGCATGGTACAATCAGTAAGTCGCTAGAAGAAATAGTTTAGAAATATTTTATACAAATAAAAATTTCTTTTTAACAGGCCCACAAACGTTTTTTGCTTGTCCTGTAAAATTTGGGTTTTGTGACTTACATGCTTTTCCATGTCAACGCCGCATTTGTCACTCGCCAGGACACAACTGCGATTCGTCCAAGAAACAAGTAATGACAAACATTTGTCACATTTCTGCTTGAGAGATTAAAACAAACGTGGGAGTACTTAACACTAGTAGAATAGTGTTTTGGTGAAATTGGGATTGCGTCTGTTTTTGAGCGCGAACATTTTGAGTTAGGAATCTGCTGAAACTGACGATATTTGTGAGAGACTATATAAAATTTGAGCATGAATTTAGATCACCTATGGGAGTTTCAATAGAGTTTGAGCAATTCGTAATCTAAGTTGAAATAGATTCGGATTCATTAGAGAAAGTTTTATCAGTGCTGGAAGAAAATTGGAATCGAGTTTGAACAGAAACTATTTTTCTCGGATGAAATTTGAAAATTCGAAACTATTCTAATTACTATTTAATTAATAAAACACGTAAATATTCTTTAAATGATTCCAGTCTCGTTTATACGATCTCATCTTCCGTTTTCGATAAGAAGTAACACTGGTAAGAATAAACTGCAACTATAGAAACAAAGTCATTGGGTTATCGGGTTCATTCACGTGAGAAGACATGGAGTGTATCCAAGACATAACATATATACAAGTTCAATGGCGACCTCTTCATTTTCAAGTGTCTAATTTTCTTTCGAAATAATATACTAAATTGTTTAGTTAGTTCTGTATCGTTCAATGATTGATGTAAAAAATGTGTACTTTTATCAGATTTGATAATTTTTTGGTCTTCTTTGATCTCTTCTAAAAATCATATAACAGATAATAATATTGGCGTAAATGGAGATAATAATTTTTAAAGGCTCATCTTACAAGTACACAGGGTCGTTCCTGGCCGCTTTTTATGCATTTATGATCATTTTAAATATGCGAAAATCCATGAGGTTGTTAACAGATAGTAAAGTATAATAAAAATGTAAAAATTACAATTCTTTATTTTTGCTTGTGAAGATTTTATTTTGCATAAAAATTTGCAGTCAAATTATCACTATCTTTAGCCGTAAATCGTACGTAATATTTTATCATACTTATTAAATTAAATGAAATTAACAACCGGGCAGGATGTGAACCGATGTGAAAAATTAAGAAAAAAATTTCGTATATTTTTTCGTTGAAGGAAATTATTTTCAGATAAATTAGTGAGAAATTGCTAAAATTAATATACAAGAATGTATCTATCGTAAATCCCATAAATCCCATTGATTTGGAAATTCAAAATTGAAGATAGAGATTTAAACATTTTAAGTTGAATATTCGAACCTGAAATTGGAAATATGAAGGTTAGAAGGTTTAAAACGAAAAATTTGTTGAAGTAAAATTGAAGATTTGAAAATTTCAGGTTGGATATTAGAAAGTTTCAAGTTTTACAGATTTTAAAAGTTAAAGTCGGAATTCTGAAGGTTGAAAATGAAAGATTCAAAGACTTCAAATTGAACATTTGGATAGCTGAAGATTAAGATTTGAAGAGTTGAAATTGAAGAAGTAAACTGAGAATCATATAAACGTAGCTTCTAATACAAGTCTCTGATTTTTAGAACATTTTATTCCTAATAAAGACTGAACTGCAAATATTTATCTATCCGTAATATAACTATTCAAGAAGGTTGAAAGATTTACACAAAAGCGTATAAAGTATCAAAATAAGAGGCTTCTTAAATACACATTTTTAATCAAGTTCCAATTCCTCGCATCTAAAAATGTAAACTCGCATAAACATCCGCAATCCAGCAACAAAATTCCCAAATAAATTTCAAATGCTCCCCTTACGATTTTCCTCTCGCTCCATACTCCTACGCATAGCCTCGCCGATAAATTCCATCCGTCGCAACCAAAAAGTCCCTAACTCAAGAATTATCCACGAATTTCGAATAATCATAAACACCAGCCGAGGCAACGTAATCTCGTCGGAATCGCTTCGCGCGCAACGGTATTCGTTCGCGCGCGTATGTAACGACGCGCGGTGAATAATATAATTCGCGGGGGTGGAAATGGTCCAGGAGAGTAAGAAAGGCGCAACGAGTGCCGGTGGCACAGTGAACGCCTGCCGCTGGTAATGGAGCCTCTAACCGGATTACCTCTTCTCTTCGAATGCGGCCCGAATACATTTCCATTCAGCGAAGCAAGCGCGCGGCGCCGCGAGAATTCCGAGCCGGGGGAGCGCGCGGCTGTTCGAAAATCCACGCCTCGACGTACCAACATTTGCACACGTTTTAATTATCCCCCGCGATCTCGACGCTTCGCGCTTCTCTACGCGCCTCATTTTCCGCATTCATCCGCGATTTATCGAAAGGTCAGAGCACCCGGCGTTAATTCGACGAGTACTTTGCTCCTCTGTGCGGTCCAAATTGAACATCGCTCGGGGAGAATTCGCGCGAAAAGGGAAAAGATAAAGTTTGATGAACCATTATGCGCGAGCGATTTCGTCGCGTTGTTATTTCTATGGAAAAGTAGAAGAATCGAGGTTTGGAGTGGTCTTTTTGAATCGTCGGAGCTGAATTCGAAGTAGTGGGCGTTTTAATTGATGTTTGCATTCTCAATAGTTAATGTAAAGTAGGTCTACTATGCAGAGACAGTAAATTGCAGAATAAATTAAATTAGTTAGATCAGCTTCAGTCACACGAATTGTTATGATTAGATTGAAGATTTTCATGCGAAATCAAATTTTC
Source organism: Perdita meconis (assembly GCA_030770465.2). Lineage (NCBI taxonomy): Eukaryota > Metazoa > Arthropoda > Insecta > Hymenoptera > Andrenidae > Perdita > Perdita meconis. The sequence continues at coordinate 9,346,335 of JASKOS020000007.1, forward strand.
ATAATTATAAATAAATAGTTCAAGCTTGAATACAAGTATTGTTTTATTTTATAAATATTGTAACTCGTATTACAATTTTAATATTATACATATTTTGGCATCAGTCAATTTAATGAACTCTTGCATAGTTCCAATTGTTATAAATGCATAAAATCCGCTGTCCAGTTATTATTGTTTCAATCGACCGTATAAATTTCTTCGGGTAATGGAGTTCCGAATGTAATTGCCAACAATAACAATAATTAGCTAACAATATTAATTCACGTGATTGAAAGTGATGCAACTAATTTACTTTATTCGGCAACTTACGTGGATACAAATGGATACAAATTTCGTATTGCATGGATTCTAAGGTCCGATACACATTATCGGTCCACTCATTGTTCGCTCACGGTAGTTGAAGAAAGAGGGAAACAAAAAGAAGACCTTCTCTCTATAGTGTGCATTGAATTTAAAGGCTGAAACAGACACGTTCAGTAATTTAATCAAGTATTTTAGTAATTTGCTATGTGTGAATACTAAAATTTGGTCGACTAATTTAGTAATCCAAAGTAGTTATTTGCCATTCGACTAAATTACTGGATGTGTCTGAAGTCTGAACTAACCTTAAAACGTCCAAAGTTACTATAAATAACAAATAAGGAGACGGAACAGTGTATCGGGATTGGGAAAAAATTCGGAGAAAATTTAGTTACCATGTCTTGTAACTTTTGCTTTTCTATTGCTGTTTTAATTTTCTTTTACTATTCAGATAATTATAGATTTTTAATTGTTCTGATCAGAACAGTTTGACAAAATTATTTTAACCAACTCATTACGTAATTCGAGAAGAGTAATATTTCTTTATATATATATATTTTATCAAGTTTCATCCCACGACAATCGAAACAAAAATACTCTTGCGGAATAATTCTGCTACTTTCTTCTGGGACGCAAATTTAATTCGAGTATCGTTCGATTAAGAATAAGTTGATAAATTTGTACGCGAGCTTTTTACCGAACCAGCCTGCTGAGGGGAATAATTTACAGTCGATCCAAGAAGCGACTGTGAGTGGAAAGCATAACGAGCGCGAGGAAAATGGGTCGAAGGCTATTCGTATTTTCAATTACGCGCAAAACGTGCTCGATCTTGAACTCGAAGGAAGATCTTGGACTCAATGGAGTTACCTTGACGGTTTGCATTAGTACTGTGGGGAATTCAAATGTCGGACAGGCGGAGAACGTAAAGAATTGAATGGAAACCGTGGAAGATGAAAGATTATGTTGATTAAGAGGGTGGAGGAGGAAAAGCAGGAGGAAAAATTTTCAGGAGAAATAGAAGAAGGAAATTGAAATTGAAAAATGTCAATATAGAGGATCATGTATTTTCCGCGACAAATATTACTGGAAACTGTGCAATCGTTTACACTGCGATGAGGTCTTCTAAAAAATTTAACAAAAGATACTTGCTTGAGAGAAAATACTAAATATTAGGCTAAATATCTTTGCACTCACTCTTCGACTTTTATTTCTTTCCGAGTCACTAATCATTGCCAGAACTATGGGATTCGTTAATTACTCGAACGAAGCAACGATCCGGTCGCTGATCCTTTCCACAAAGAAAATAGTAACTTTTGAGAATAGATAGTAGAACGTTGTTACGTCGGTGCTATGGAAATCAGCGCCATTTTCACTTTAAATTCCACGGAAATGTACATAAGTTCCCGGCGATAAGGCGTTGAAATAAATTCGCAACAGGACATTCTCAACGATTAACGATTGCATGCTCGGCAGTATTCCGTCGGCACGTGTCACCCTTTCCTTACTTTCGACACGTGTGACACGCGTGATCGCGTGAAACATCGTTCTACGCTGTCGTTTTCTCGAAAAAAAACGAGAGGCAGAGGAGAGCGTTGAGAAAAAATTAGTTGATTCATTCCCGTAAAAATTCCGTTCAGTGGCTCTCCAACATATGGCAACGGAATTGAATGCGTAATCTTCCTTCTGAAATCTTCCTGTCTTATATAGAATTGCTCGAAGGTCTCCCGTGGGAATGCTCATTTTATAGTATCCCTTGTTTACTTTCACTCCCTCCCTCTTTGTCTTTTAAAGTTGTTTTATTCGCAAACCTGTATCGATTTATTTTAACGTTTCGATACCCGAGTTGCATTTATTTCCTGATCCATTTGCAGTAAAATGAAAGTAAGTTTTCTTATCGTAGGTTCAATTTATTGCCGAGATGAGGGGAGCTTTATTGGAGAGAGAATACATAATGTTAAAAAATGCTTCAAGTCATTAGGATAAGTTATTTGTTATTTTAAATTGTTAAAACTAGAAGTAGTAGCGAAATATTAAATGTAAAGTGCATTGGATGCAAATAGAAAGAACTTAATTGAGGAGGTCTAATTTATCGTTCGCTGATAACATTTTCCATAAAATGAATAATGGGAAATGATATTAAGGAACAATATACAGTGATAATATCGTGTTTTAATACGAGAGTTCGAAAACTAATCAACGTAGGAGTTCAGAGTTCTGGAGGAAAATTGATGGATCGTTTTTAATCAATATGTTCTCATTTTTATTTCAGAGGTCGTAGACGAAGATCTGCCACGAACAATAGACTCGAAGCCCTGCAACGTATCGTGCAACTTGTCGCGAACAATCCTGACATGCTCGACGAGGAGATCCTCTCTTTGCCACTGGTAAGCTTCTAATAACTTATTTAGCAACCTCATTTATAAATTTCGCTGCGAAACCGATTTCCGACTATCAACCGGCACTTATGTTGTCATTCTCACAAAGGAAGAGTGTCCCTTTTGAAGGTCTATTAATCTGGAAAACCATTTCAAAGCCTTAACTTCCTTATCATTTCCAACAAGCATGCAAATAGTAATTAAGCGGCTTTTCCACGAAATGGAAATCTCTCTTCAACAAAGTGGACGTCAGAAACACTGAATCATCGACATTTTGAAACAACTAGTAGAAATCGGAGTTAAAATAGATCTGAATTTATATTCGAGGTTTTGCATCGCACACTTGGAATCACAAATTTTCCACGAAAACCGATGGAAAAGTTCCCTCAAAAAAAACGTCGAACTACCGTTTTTCCGCGTAATTATGCAACACGCCCGCGATCGCATTAGGTCACGAGGTGGCCTATTGCTTCTGAATGATTCTCATAATTCCGAGTTTTTATCGATAAGCGGTATTCCTCATACGTCGACAGTTAATTACGAATGCAATATCGCAGCGATAATTGGCCGACAATGAAAAATCGAACGGGACGTTCTGCTGGCACGCGCCTCGCCCGTGTCGCGAACTCGACGCCGCGCCGCGCTGCGCCGGGAACGTATGGCCTTCTTCTGATGCAACGCTTTGCAGCGCAATTTGCCCACAATCATTTATCGTGCTCGATTTCCTTCGCGGTTGCAATTTATGCCATCGCGCGGCGATGCAACGTTTCGTCATCCTGTAAAAAACTAAAATCCGTCTTGGATTCTTCTCGTCGCACAGTGGAGCAGAAACCCCAAAAATTGAACTTCTTAAAATTTCGAAATTTAATTTTTTAATGCATTTTATGGAAACAAACAATATTCTTCATTCGAGAACACAAAATTATAATCGCAGTTATCTACAATCTCTGTAGACACACGTGCAATACTCTTGTTTGCAAATACTTTGAAATTAGATATTTGCGTAATTTAAGTGATGTTTGTGTATAATTTTTGAATGGAATAATAATGATAATGAGTAGTTCTACTTCTATTGAATAATAAAAAAAGAGATACTTTTATCCCTTCATTACTTTATGACATATTGCTTATGTGGCATTCACTTTTACGTAATAGAATGTTGCAATATTTGAAACACCACCACTTTTAGTTCTTTCTTAATTATAGGGGAATAAAACTGTAATAAAAGGTATCTTTGGGAATTTAATAACAGCAAACTACTTAATGTATCTTTTTAAAACTTTCAGGATATTTTACTAGATATTCAAATTACAGGAAAAAATTTTCTTTTATTTATTTAAAGTCGATTTATGAAGTTGGACAATATTATTAACTTAGCGTTGCAAAAAAATCTGGTTGACTACTAATTCTTTGATTGGTCGTTTCTTTCCTTTTTTCTTTTCAATTATAGAGATTAATTTTTCAACGAAATTTCAAATTTTTTATTTAATTGGCCGTCATTTTCTTATTTATAAAAATTTTCAAAATTCTCTACGTCATGCCATATGCATACAGTTTCTAAAACTTTTTGATTTCTTGATTTGTAATGAATCCATTCGGTCGTAAATTTTCTCAACCAGGCAACGGAGATTTTTCTTAGCGCTGAGCTACTGATCTTGTCCAGTTTCAGAAATAATATGCTTTAAAAGAATTTAAAAAAAGTGTTTCTATAGTTTGAATGTCTAAGAAAATGTCTAGAAAGTTTCAAAAAGATTCATTACGTAGTTTTCGGCTAATAAATTCCCAAAGATGCTTTTACATTTCGGACAATCACCCTGTTATTGCTTCCCCTTAAAGCTTTTGAAAATATTTAGTAAAAATTTAACATACTTGTACAGTATTTTAAGATAAGTTTAAAATATGTTCATAATAAATTTGTATAAAATATAAAACATTTTCTAGATCACAATTATTGATACCAAGTTATTATTATTAGTACGAATTATGGGAACAAAATTACTTAAACTTAGATTGTTTTCTTAGTTTTAGATTGTGATTGTGTCTCTTTGTTTCTTTTCCATTGTGCGTCTCTGATAGGAAACGTGATTCATTAAATATAAATAATATAAATGATATAAAATATAAAATAACAAATGTAAATTTTCGGTCGTATGTCTCTAATAGAACGTTCTACGCACCAGTGCCCTTTTATTAATCTAACTTCTTAAAAAATGACATTTTGGGTACATAAAATAGATTAATGAATTTTTCCCTAGTTTTCTGGGTCTTTGCCCAACTGTGCCTCGTGTCCTGTTTCCACTTTTACGAAACAATATTTCCGTCAAACGCTTCTCTACGTTTCAAAGAGTTTGAAACTGCGTTTCGCAAAGTAGAAAATGTGATTCTAATCTAAAGTTTTATCAACGCGATTCTAATCTCCTCTAATTTATTTCAGTTACAGAAGCTGAAGGAATCCCGGCGAGGTGTCATCAACGATTACCGATTCATCTAGGATATCGAAGCATCGCGTCGCGCTGGTTCCAGGGCGAACACGAAGACAGTCGAGAGACGAAAAACGCGAAAAGAACGAAGGGAAAACACACGATCTCTCGACCCTAAACCGCCTGAACAGTATTACCGGACCGTCCTCCGTCCGAGCTTAAACTCTTTAACGAACTTATCACTAATTAGGATACTAGGTAACTAACCGCGGGATGGAAAGGAAGAACGAGGAGAATGGTGCAAGAGGGAACGACTCGCCTTATCGATGGAAAAACCCCTCGCGAAAAGGGGCGCGACACACAACGGGATGGATCGCACACGAAAAAAACGCGTTCTTTAAATGTACGAAGCGGAGACAACCGTCAACGTCGTTGTCCTCACTTTTGTATTCGTTCCTGCGCGCGCAGTCTTCTTTTCTAGTTATTTATTTAGATAGTTTAATTTATTATTTATTTATTTAGACTGGTCTCACGAACGCGAAATCGTTGGACAAGTTTCCTCGAGTCTCGTTCGATATCGTTTAAGTATCATTCGATCGCGGCATCGAAGGTGTGTCCGTTGGTCCACAATCTCTTAATCTTGCGGCATTTAATTGTCTCGACCATATAGAATTGTTTCGATCTCTGTCTGAATCGCGGTGGCTCAACTATGAGGAAATGTTGAATCCGAGTTGAAACGATGGGTTATCGGTTTGGATAAACCAGAGTTTAACGATGTTTGTTGAAATTGGAAGCGAGCGCTAACGAAGCCCCTAAAGATAGAGGACACGGTGAATCGAGGCAATTGGCGTGTTATAGTTTATCAGTTTAATTACTTTTGTAATCGACAATGGCTTCCTTCGCTGTGAATTTCCCTAAGCGAAGGAAAATTTAAACCCGTCCTTTTTTTTCTTTGGGTTTCGTCGCAAAGTTCAGCCACCGCGAAGTGTGTATTTGAAAGCACCCACCCACGCGTTTCGTTTTCGATCGCGATTCGTTGCATTTCCATGTCGCGTTATTTTTTTAAGCACGGCGATTCCCAGGCTGCGATGAATGGAAATTCGCCGGAAAGGCTGTGAGTTCGTCATGACTAGACTGCGGATTTTATGCATTTATGGCAACACTGAGTATACAAAAATCTACGAGACTGTTAACATACGCCACAATATACAAAATAACAAAAATATAATTCAAGTTAGAAGGTTTCGAAAATTAAACATATTACTGTTATCAAGGTTCCAATTTTGTATTTGTTCTTGTAAAAATTTTGTTTGCATAAAAATCCGCGATTTAGTCATGACAGAGCTAAGTTTCGTATTTTTACAAGAGAATAAAGCTTCACATTTTGAATCTTAATTACATCATTCTCTCATTATTCATCTTCGTTCTTTTTTTGTAATTATTTATTACGTTTTCTACTTCTCTCTAGTTCATGTTCAATAGTTTAAGTAAAGATTCATTTGCGCTGGTATGTTTGGAAATTTCAACGATTTCGTAGTAATTTGGGAATCGCCCTTTTCGAATGTTGATGATCCTTCATTCATTGAATTTATTTATTGACCCAACACCGATGGGTTTCCATGAGAAACTCGCGTATTTAATTCAGTATGTGATGCGTTTTATTTATTGTGTTTGTACATACGGATAATTTAGTATCGGGTGGAACGAACGCGAATGTCAACCTCGAGGCAAGTAATTAGTATTAACGACGCGAGATTTTTAACGTTAATAGCTCGGTTACGCGTGGTTCGAGGATGTATCGACGCGAACGTTTTGCTATAATGTAATCGCGTGCTCCTTAGGAACTTTTTCTATTAAATTATTTATTTATTTATTTATTTAATCGCACTCTAGCGCTAGGTGAAGTATTAAAACACACTATTACACAAATCACAACTTCGATGTATCAGAGTTGCGCATACGAAACAGTTTTCGTCCATCTTTGCGATCTGTGCGCATTACTTTATTTATTTCAGAAGCAAAATAAAAATAATAATCAGCTGTAGACATTGTCTTCTCTAATTATTCTCCTCTAATCTGGTATTCTCTTGTTAGCAAATTTACTTGAACAATAAATTAAGATAAATGTGTATTTATGAAGACTTAAAATTATTTCTCTTACAACCTGATTATTAGTTTTCTGTCATTAATATTATTTTGTAAATTGAAAATTTAACTCCTCGTATCATAATTGAAAGGAATGATAATGTCGAGTACAAAGATATTTTGTAATAAAAACAAATTTAGTTTGAGAAAGTAATAAACATTGATGTAAAATGTGTCAAATAAATGTCTACTGGTATTTATGTTCAGATACAAGAACAAATAGGGGCGGACTGTTAACTTTGGGGGCCCAGGACTAATAACTAATAATTGTTTGTTATTTTTAATTAACCAAGATTAAACCAAGTTTGGGTCAGTTTTGGCGACTTATTCGCCATTTTGTCGAAAAACTTTTTTTTCACCCTTTTTTAAATAGGAAAAATTATAGGCAACAAACATTGAAGAACTTTTTGATTTTATTTGATATTTTATTTAAATCCAATAGCGTCGAAGACTAACGATTTAAACTTTACCTAGGTTCGAAAAGATTTTGTATAATTTATTTTTTCTTAAATTTCTTATTTAAATTGTTTCGATTTTTCGTAAATGACGTAGAATCGACAAGTTTGGAACAATTGGAAGAGAAACAGACCTTTGCTGAATTAATTAAAAATACAGATCTGAGCTCCCTCTGCAGAATCTAGAGGCAAATCATTTCATACCGTCGGTAAATTACTTTTACGGTTTCATCATGTTGAAAATATAACAATAGGATTAATATTTAACATTTGACGAACAATAAAACACTGAAACAACTTCTAAAACAACGAATTATTCAAAATTTTTGCAGATTTATTTATAACTTTTTTTATTTAACTTTGATGCAATTTAAAACATTTACCTGCTGAATGAAATTAGAAAGAATTTCAAGCATTTTCTGAGTCTTCTATCTCTTTCAACAATTCACTAAAATATTCCAAATTCCAATTTCTCATTCAGACACTTCAAACTTTCTTATCAGTATCCTTTTGTCTCTTTCAATGGCCTCGCAGAAATATTCAAATTAACTCTTTCCTATTGATATTGGAGCAAACTAAAAAACATAAACTTCTAGATTTTATTGATTCCAATAGTTGGATCGCATTCCACGAAGCATCTTCCTAAACGCGGAGAGCGTAATAGTATCAATGATTTTGCAAGGTAATTGGTATTTCCCTGTAATATATATAATGTAATAGATTTAGTCTATAGCTCATCTATGATGACACGACGGATAGAATCAGACTTTCCGTGATGCTTATCTTTGGACAATTGCCTCGGCTCGAGGAAAAGTTTCGCTGGGAAAATCAAGAGGGTATTCACACGGTCGCGCTAGATCTAGTTTGTACTACTGATAGTAACGATGCTAGAATCAGTCACGCCTACATTTTTTTATTAATCAGTTTTTTCAAACGAACTACTGCACTTACCAAGTCATTGCAATTCATTCTACAATATTTACATTTAATGGACACTTTTTGACTCGGATGTAGGAAAGTGTTTAATACTTTCTTTATGATTTGACTTGAAGATGGGACAAAGTCTTCCATTTTTACATTAAAGAGCATCAAATTATAATATTTTCGTAGACTATGAAAAACTCATCTACGTGTAATATTATTATTATTCCATTCAATAGAACGAATTTTATTTCTTTCTACAATTATTTTGATTTTAAGAAAAATATAAGTATGGTATTTTTTTACTGTCCAGGCTTGTTTATAAAATTCTTATAGTCTGATAATTAAAATTCTTATAAATCAAATTTTTAAGAGGAACACAGTACGATTAGCAAATGAATTTGAAGAGATCCTGAGAAGAATTATATTATTAAGTGTAGAAATTAATTCTCGGCCTTCTTTAAATAAAAATTAATATTTATTCTAACCCAGCTTATGCAACCGCATAGAAATAGTTTGTTGGGTAATTCCTAACGCTGCAGCAAGTTCTGATTGGGTTGAGCAGATTTTCGGTCAAGAGCTGCTCCAATTCATAGTCGTTCAATTTTTGTTATTGTTCTGGACGTTTCTCATCCTCGAGGTCAAAATTTCCATTTCGAAACTCTGAAACCACTTTTTACACGTCCTGTATCCTGTAAGATACATCATCTTCCTCTAATGCTTCGCAAATCATTTGTCTAGCCTTGGAATAATTGGAATGCGAAAAGCTAACAGTACCTAATGTGTTATTTGGTTTGCTACATTTACGGAGAAGTTTTTGAAGTTATGTCCGTTCCATAATTTGTTTTTATAATCTATAACGTTTGTAATTTGCATTATAAAGCTACAAATTTAGCGGGGGAAAATTTTCCTTTGAAATGATTGCTTCAGCTGATTCAATGTTAGAGCCCAGAATTAATTTCTACACCTAATATACATATACAGGGTGCGCCAAAAGTATGGAAATGGTCAAATATTTTGAAAACGGAACAATTTTGGGAAAAATGTTTTAGAGCAATGTTTTAGAGTTTTAAAAATTCTATTGAACGATCGTATCCGTTTGACCTTCAGACGTACGGTCAAGGTCACGTCAAGGTCAACATGATTTTTGTAAACAGAACACCCCATTTTTGATCATGCAGTGTTAAAGTTGACGATGAGACCTTTTCAAAACACTATCTGGTGACCTATTTCTCTTGAGAATTGCCTGAGTGCTGAGCTACAAATGCTTCGATGCTGTCAGCCTTATTGTTAGTATTATTTAGGGTGCACCTTGAGGAAGTTTCTGGATTGGACTTTGCACAATCATGGTCCTCACGTATGGGCATAGGAAGAGCAATTTTAGCATGAATGCGCATTGAGCATTTGAGATTTGGCATTAATGTGTTTTAACTCGTTAAATGTTCGAATTGTCTTCTGCCTGTTTCTTGACAATCCTTGGCAATTTTCAACAGAAATAGGTCACCAGCTAGTGTTTTGAAAAGGTCTCACCGTCGGCTTTAACATTGCATGATCAAAAATGGCGTGTTCCATTAAAAAAAATCAAGTTGACCTTGATATGACCTTGGCCGCTCCTCTGAATGTCAAACGGATAAGACTGTTCAATAGAATTTCTAAAACCCTAAAACATTACTCTAAAATATTTTTCTCAAAAATGTTTTGTTTTCGAAATATTTGACCGTTTCCATACTTTAGGCGCACCCTGTATATGTATATTCTAGATTCTAAGTTGATATTAGTTGCCGTCAGATAGCATTACAAATTAGCCTAGAATATAGAACATATCCGCTCAGTCGAAAATATAAAAAGTTTGAGATTCCTCGTTCCTTCCAATCAATAGAAAAACGGAAACAGAAGTTTCCACGCGCGACTTTCCATCGACGCAGAGCCGCGCCGGTCGACAATGTCCCGTGTCGGAGTAGCACTCATCGCAGAAACGTAACTTTCGCGAACGCAATCGCACATAATCGCATTGATTGCTGGTCCAGCGCACGTTCCATCGATTCCGTTGCGCTCGTGCGTGCAGCCGATTCGTGACGAGCGCGATTGGCTAGGACGATCGACCGAGACGCCCGCTCCTCTCGGTTGATATCAAATCATTTCATAAATATATACGCACACAAAGATCGCGTGGGTGGCCGTTGCCGCGGTTTCGAAATCGTTACTGCGCAGTAAAACGCGGTATCGTGTACCAACCGTTACGTGTAACCGGCGAACGGGCCTCCAAAGATTGCACAATCCTCTGTCTGCGATTAAGCCTCGTCTGTATCCTCCCTATCGGTCGATGAAACAGCTACGCACGGACAGAGACTCTCTCGCCCGATTTCGGGTCGATCGGGTGTATCTTTAAACCGCCGTTGTGAAATTCTTGTTCGACGTATCGCGTTCTACGCCATCCGTGTTTGCTATTCGAAATTCCGCTTCGCTCTCTAATAAAGATTAAGCGGAAATCAGTCTGGTGTCTTTTATCGTCATCGCGTTCCGTGGGGGTGCTTAAGGTGTTGTTCCACTATAAAAAGGAGCGGCGCGCGAGATTTATGGGCAAGCGCGGTAGCCGTTCGAAATCGGACGCGCGCTAGCCGCCTCGTTGCGACTGTCGAACGGCACCTTCAGCTCAGTAGATTGCTCCAACTTCTGGGGCAGAAGGATCGGCGTTCGATGGTTCGCGGATTTAATGAAAATGTTATGCGGTCGGTTATTAACTTCCCGATTTATAGGGAAGTTATTCCTTAATTAGGTTGATACTAATATCAGGGTAATTATATAACGAGCAGATTTAGGTCGCGATGTAGCTGACTAGTCAACTGATTGAAGCTGACATTGTTTAGCTAGTTGAAGCTACAAATTGTTTAGCTAACTATTTAGCTGACTGACGAGGGAACATATCGAGTGCTCACGCATTGAATACATAAACACGTACAGCCTTTCTTGGCTTGTAATAATATAACAATGGTTATTTCAATATTTGAAACTAATTTGTACCACGAGTGTCACAGATTATAGAATAAGGGATTAACTATGTTTCCAGCTTTTGAGAGTATTATTTAATTCGTATTTTTGCAGTATTTTCATGTATTTTAGAGTAATAATCATTAGTTTTCTGTTTTTAATTACCTAGGTTACATTTCTGACTCAACCCTCCCCCAAAAAAATAAGAATGAGAGTAATTGAATACTGTACTATTAGTTCCATTGAGTCTTGCACCTAGGGAAAAATGTCATGAGGAGAAATACCCATTTCCAACTGAAATATATAAAATACAATATATATAGTATATACATATTGTATTTTATACCCTATAAATATATAAAATATAATATATACAGTATATACATATTGTATTTTACATCCTTCAGTGGGAAATGAGCATTTTTCCTCGTCACATTTTTCCCTAGAGGCAAGAATCAATGTCACTGATTGTACATATATGTACACCCATGAGAAGCAGCTTCAATTGTCTTCTATTTATATTATCAAGAACATAAAATATGTAGAATTATGTATATTATAAAATACCTTAAAATAAACAAAGTTCTATTCTCGTTCTCTTGAAAGAATCCAAGACATCATGACAAAACTTTTTTCATACCACTGTTCAAATTATTTATGTATAGTTATTATTTGTCTCAGCTTAGGCAGTATTTCCCAAATTTTTTTGTTGAGTATGGTCAGCAACTTTATAAGTAACCTTATATAAAATCTGATCAAGCTTCCTTTATTAGATCCTAAGAAAATTTGTCAGAAGCCTCAAAATCAGACTTTAAAACAAATTGAATGTGATTGCATTACTTTGAAATCGATTTTCATGAAATGGTATTTTGATTTATGTGCCCTTTTCCATCCATTGCCTCAATTATATTCAATGTGTATTTTTAAAAAAGAAGATTATTTTTTTGTATTGCTTTGTGATTCTGGATTCTCTAAAATTCAGAGGCTTAAATCGGGTTCGTTAATGGCGAAATATTTCTAATAGGGAGTCTAACTAGACAAAAAGTCGTAGAAATATGAATGAGAAGTTGATGGTCACTGATATCGCGAAAATAAACTTTACTAAGTGTGAAGCAGCAATGTTTTCGAACCACTCATCTACGCAAAGTGTCTCTAATGATAACTTTCTGTGATACTCATTCATAACGTCAGTAACAAATACGAGACGGTCTGTTTGGTATCACTTAGCTGAATGATAATGACTAATACTATGTTGGCATATGTAACCACATCGCTACTACTATCGACTGTTATTCAAAATAGTTTGTTATGATTCGGATGTGATATCGAAATAATGAAATTAATCTTTTGCGTATCATGAATATAATATTACTTGAAAACAGCTCTTCATTGTAGAAGAAGATTAAATCGAAGTGTACCTAAAACTTCCATTAACTTCAAGAAACACTATTTCAAAAATGTATAGAATCTGTAATTTGAAAATTTCTTTTAGAAATGAGAGATTCCTCGAAACTAATCTATTAAAACTTGATATTGAATAACTTCAGTCGAACGATTAGTAGGCACTATTAAATTTTATGTACGAATTCTTCGTATTTTATTGAGAATCTAGAAATAATCTCTATTAATAATCAATTATTATACTTCTATTAATAGAACAACGATTTTTAGTTGAAAAAGCTTAAGTTTATCTACACAGTTTTATCTAAATTGTAGACTATCTACAGGGTGGGGTAATAACTATTAGCACCTCAGATATCTCGGAAACTATAAGTTTCACAGAAATATTTGCTGAAATAAAATTTTTGCAGGTGGAGGTACTTCGGACATTTGAAGGTCACCTCCATTTTTTTAAGTGGATCGGTATGTTTTTGCTTCCGTATCATCATAGAGGATCTTAAAACGAGTTCAACGATCTATTACATAAGGTCATTGAAGGTCATAGAAAATAGAGAAAGGCGATTCATTTACTACCAAAACCGTAAGTATTATCGTCTTTCTCTACTTTCTATGACCTTAAATGACCTTATGTAATAGGTCGTTGAACTCGTTTTAAGATCCTCTATGATGATACGGAAGCAAAAGTATACCGATCCACTTAAAAAAATGGAGGTGACCTTCAAATGTCCGAAGTACCTCCACCTGCAAAAGAACTATTATCGCCACCGGATGGCCCCCTTCGTACTGTGCAATTCTATTTCAGCAAATATTTCTGTGAAACTTATAGTTTCCGAGATATCTGAGGTGCTAATAGTTATTGCCCCACCCTGTATAATCAGTACGTGTATAAAAAGCGTCACCGCAACTAGAAAGACACTCGCTCGATCAAGGTCACATTTTCAAGAATATCTGCTCAAAGACCCTCATTTATCGTCGGATATCCGCTTTAATTACAACTCCTATCTCTTTCACGTTCATTTCTTCATCGGGTCAAAAGTTTACTCTTCCGCCCTCTTCGGGGGTCGCTATCTTAAATTGAGCAATAAACTTTCCTTTCAAACATACAAACGGCGTTACATAGTTCTAAATATTATGGCAAGCTTCGCTAAATTTACATCACAACGTCTTTTTTTGCTATACGCTTATTATCTGCAGTTTTTAGAATTATTTGCATATCTTTATTGATACCTTCCATGTTACATCTATGTAACTACGAGAAAAATGTGAATTATTAATCTATTTTTTTAGTTAATAATTTGGTATTTATATCAGTGTAAATTCACAGCTATTATTTTTTTGCTTCAATTTTTTTATAAAACAAGAACCACACCGTTTTATTCGCACTCTGCCCCAAGTTTTTAACAAGTATTATTAGGTACTTTTACATTAAAGACTGCAGTTCAACCACTCGAATTGCCACTTTGTCTACTCCGTTCGAGCTTGCTGCAATAAAAACACGTTACAGTTGCCAAATTTACGCTTCGTTGAGCCAACTTTTACTCAACCATTCGATGGATGCTAAGAAGCCGCTGTATAGGAATCGAAGACGTCGGAAGATCCAAGAAACGAGTTGCACACATTCGTTAGAAAAATGACGAAACGCAACGGTGTAATTAAGTCATACGTTATCAGTTAACGATAAGTTGCAAAAAAGGAAAATAAGAACTCTTATCCACGTGTCATTTGCGATACCTAGCATAATCTAAGAGACCACAACGCGGTATTAAAATCTTAAAGCCGATGCAACAAGGGACGCGAACGATTAATCGTTCCAGCATGAATTATGCGACGAATTAATTACCGTGCTGCTCTGACAAGAGATTTCAGTCCCCCCCCCCCCCCCCCGGGTAATTTACCATTCAGGAACGAACAGATAATTGCGAAGCGACGGGGTCTTTCCGACTTTGCTAAACTTTCTTTCCACCTCGAAGCGCCGCGATTTCTCGTCGTCGATCGCGAAACACGAGGAAGCTTGCCGAAGCGTGTATTTCCCTTCCGTCCACGTGGAAGAAGATAGTAAGTGAAGAGTACGAATGATGAAACTGACAACGTAATTACGCTCAAGCTAATATTTCATGTGCCCATCGCGATTTCCGTATATCTCCAATTCGAAGTGGAAGAAAAAAAAATTTCATGTACGTCGTTCTATCAAAAAATGTGACAGTGGGAAAGCATTATCGAGACTAAGTAAGCAGTTTCTCTCTGTTCGCGTGACCATTGATAACAAAAACGAGAAATTAGATGGCGAAGTGAGAAGCGGCAACTTTCATGTTGCTTTACTCGATTTGAAGACAAATTTTAGTCACTCCAGAATAAAGTTCAGTTGCTGCTGACCATTCAGCTTCACAATATAAGCAGGCATTGAGCTTTTATTCTGATTACCACAACCACAATTCCATAACAATTTTAGCCGCCCTTTCCACTACAATTTTCATCCATACTCAAACAGCCGCAATGATTATTTTCTGTCTGAATCGAAGCTCATAAGCAAAATAGTTGCAAGGAATCAGGCCCGAATCGTCGAATCTGACAAAAAAATGCACTCCACGTGCTAACAGCACGCACCGAAGCTATTTTATCGATTCCTTTATCGAACAGTTGACTCCTTAACCCCAAGTACGGTGGCGCATTCTGCGCATTGTTTAATCGCAATCGTGGGCGCAATTAAGTGAAAGAAGCTGGGAGCCGCGGGCCAATCAGCAATTGTTTTCCCTCGCGGCTCGCGCCACAGATAACGGCGAACGCGTCGACGATAGATGCGAAATTTCGGACGATCAACGCACGATGAAAACGCGTTTTATCTGCGAGCGGCAGACGCAGCGAGCCGAAGGAGTCGTGGTTCGGTGATAACGCGAAGGGGGTGTATTGTAGGAGCAACGCGTCAGTGGAGCGTCACGTGGAGGGGGTACGTCCCTCCAAGACGAATATATACGCGACCGGAGTCTCCGAAGTTACAGTTTCAAGTAGAATCATACCGAACAAGACAGGAACGCGAATTCTAGTTGTGTTTCTTCGAGAAAGTTTCGAGAAATATTGGAGAAAGGAGAGAAGAACCGTCTTTGTTCGTATCTTTCTTCGTATTTATTATTATCACTGCTTTGGTTTACGCAAACGATTTGGAGTATTGTGAGGAAATACACTTCCGCAAACATGACGAGATCCTCGATGAAAGTGATATTGCTCTTCGCTATGTTTTGGATGGCTGTTAGTTCTATTCCTGCACCTATTGATTATGCAAGGTAATTGTCCCTATTTTTTATTATTTTTGTGTTTTGATAGCTGACGTTCGAGAAACAATCGTTCGTGAAATAAGTATTCATTTTTAATCAAATTTGAATTCTATTGTGAATTGAGATTTCACTTTCCCCATACCGACATTACTAGTTTCAAAATTTGATTTTAAATAATTGGCAACAAATAGTGTAAATAGTTTTTATGATAGAGAAGTTTGAATAGACTGAATATAATTTGTTGCCATTTTTACGTCAGTGTTTCTAAAACGATGCAAAGAAACTTTATGATGAAAGTTATCGATGGAATTGCGTAGAGTGGACAATAGAGGAAGTTAATATTAATCTAGAGGAATTTGTTTTAAAAAATCTTATTTCGATAAGTTTCTAACTGTGGTATTTTTTATTTGATAGAGTTGTGAATGAAAGTGCAAAAAGTGGAAAGGATGGTTCACTGAATTTCGCGCAAAATGGAGACATTTCTGAACAGATGAACGCAGAACTGCTGGGAACAGCTAAAGAGTGAGTTAACTTATTTATAATCGTGGAAGAATTATTTTTAACCAAGTTGTAATCAGTTTTGATACAATCCGACAACATTTTGTTATAAAAATATGTACGAGAGATTTGATATTTTTGAACTTCTTAGCGATGATTTAAAAAAAAAATTACATTCAGAATTATATTCTTTTTGACGTCCAAAAGATACAAAAAGTAAGGCTTGAAGATTTTGAAAGGAAAAAAACTGTTATCCAAGAATATTTTTTTTAATAATATTGATTTTGTATAATACAGACGACATAAACGATTATCGGATCAGAGGCGAGCAGAACTAGAAACTCTGATGGCTCTCTCGAAAATGACGGGGAAATTCGTGAACGTGACGAGGGGTGGACGACAATTAGAGGCAATCAAAGTGTAAGTACAAATATTTATAAGCAACATTGACGTTCATATCAATATTAGCTACTTGTGTTGCAATCCTTACAGTTGTTTTTAAACATTGTGATGCGTTGAATATTATTTAGACAAATGCAAACCTATATTTTACACTTGCATCATTTTCAACAAAGCAGTACAAAAATTTCTTAGACAATTATTAACGTGTATTTAACCTTGCTACGTTTATTTTGACAATACTAAGTAGAACAAATTTTATTATCGTCATAGATAATAAATTTTCAATACAACTTCAAGGAATAAGAAAGTTATATAGATATTAATATATTAATATATTAATTATTTTATTAATATTAAAATTTTGACATTTTGTTCAAAAATAAAATAAGCGTTAAAGGAAATAAAATACTAAGTGATTAATTATTAGGTTATCCCGCAAATAATTTCTAAGCAAAAATTAACGTATTCAGTTATTTTCAATCACAAGATCGCCGACTATTACTTTCTACAATAATTTTCCATTTTTTTAATCTTACACTTGAAAATTTTTTATTCTCTTTTATTCGTTTTCATACACTGTTTTAAAAGTATTATAAAACCCTTTTATCTAACTCTCCGTTTATTTTCTCTGATTAGCGGCAAAAAGAAACGTTCCGTATTCGAAATGAGCATGAAGAACCTGAGGAAACTTTTCAAGCTGTCTGGTAAACTCGGCTACAAAGGAAATCCGGCTTTTCCTGTTGTTCGGTATGTAACTTAGATTTCTATAATTACCTACTAAAGTGTGTTTTTCAATGGACAGTGAAATCGGATTGTTGCGAAATTTTTAAACAAGCTATCAAACCTGAAACGTTATCGTAGTAACAAATTGGTAGATATTAACAAAGAAAAACTCGATAATGGGATTCGAATATTGGGTAACTCGCGAAGAAGATTCAAACTTAATCGAAAATAAATCAGCCATTCAATTAGATAATTAAGCTTAAATGAGTATACAAATTAGTATTGAAACTGAAAAATGAAACTAAATAGTTTGAAACATAAGTAATTTAATCCTGCGATCAAAAAATTCGAAGAAAAAGAGATTTGTGTTTAACAAACATAGCGAGACCCAATCTTAAGAAACAATTTGTTTTCTTTTATTATAAAGGATGAATGGAGAAATGAAACAAAACAATCGAAATAAAGACGAACGAGGGAATACTGCGTTACAAAGATTCAATATCACAAAACTATGCAACTGCAAGTATCTCGTAACAGGCCAAGTAATCATTCGACAAAAATCAACAAAGATAGAATTTCCCTGTTAGATGGTCACGCGCACCCATAATGACGCGTTTCATGATCTAACGCGCGTAAAACCTTCCTCGAAGAATCGCTGAAAAAAATTTCATTGAAAAAAAAAATCTCTCAGCCAGCTAAGCGCCGCGAGATCGACTCGGCCTTTCGCGTGCGTCTTGTTTTCTCCCCCCCCCTGCAATTCGCAACTGATAAGATTGTGGTTCGTGTATTAAGGAGGAAAAAAAAAAGCTCGAAATTCGCGACACGAGACGCGTGTATGTAAACGAAGCGTTGAACGTGATGTAAGACAAGCTTAACGATAGTCCCGTAAGATAAATCCTTGTCGAACCGTTGCCCGAGACGAACTCCGGCCACGGCTTTATCTATCTGACCAACCGTGTTGCAATTATTCCGATTCGCATCGGAAATAATTCGACGATAACGCGAGACAGTCTTAATTAAGATAAATGGTTAGACACGTGAAACGTCCGAATTTAATCGACCACACTTTTCATTCAAAAGAATCTATTATTTACTATGCCAAATATTAAGAAATCAAGGAAGATATATTTTTCTTTAGAATTTGACAAACATAGAAGAGGAAAAGAGAGACACATTACTTCTGTCGTTGCAAGAAAAAAACGATGCTAGTTACATTTTTGAAAAAATTGAGTTTATGCCTTGACGCAAGCCTAGAAAGCAGAATTTAAATTATTGTCAGAGAGAAAGTGTATTGTGCGAAAGTGTTGCTTTAAAAACAAGAATTTAAGAAAATTCAAATTATGCTAGAGTATTGGTAAACAGAACTTTAAGCGTGCATATCTCGAAAATGAAAATAACTGACATGCGGCGTTTTTGGCTTATAACTAGACTGCGAATGTTTATGCAAATTCGTATTTTTATAGACATACTACAAATTGTATTTTAAGTAATTTTTTCAACGAATCTGCTTGACAGATTTCCGACCAAACAATTAATCGAAAATCAAAAAACCAAAAAGGTTTATAAACTATATGTGAATGGCTATGGCATGACGAAGAACCTTTCTTTCGAATTGGTTGTTTCTTTCCTTTTTTCAATGATTTTTCTTTCTAAAGACTGTCATTTTATTATTTTTCAAAATTCCCTACACCATGCCACAGCCATTCGCATATAGTTTCTAAAACTTTTTGGTTTTTCTTGTTTGAAATGAATTTTCTAGTTTGTTTGAAAATCTGGCAACCAGTAAACGAGATTTTTTGCAAGTGTGTTTTTACCGGTTTTGTACAGCTTTCAAATGTTTTTTAAATAAGTTTTAAAACATTTTTTTTTTATGCTTTGAATGTGCAATAAAAAGTTTTGAATGTTTCAAAAAGATTCATTCAATAGTAAAGATATTTCAATAAATAAATAAATTCTTTCAATAAATTTCTAAGCGAAGTATTTTTAATGGATAAATTTATTTTTGTCATACTTATTCATAAATGCGGAACAATGTTGAGAAATTTAAGTACAAACAGTAAAACAAGAAGAAATCTTGTGTCCATTAAATTTATAGGTAACTTGAGTAATAAGTTGTTGAAAATTAAAAATATGAAATTGAAATAGTTGAAAAATAACTCCATAGAATGTAGGGCAATGTTGAAAAATGTATATAATAAATGATATTGAATAGCGAGTTACACAAAATTAAAGCTCAAAATATACATATATCTATATCGAGATTAAGATCAGGGGTTTTGGAAACAATTTCGAATAATAAACATTTTATAATATATGTAAAAAAAACATAACATATGAGTAAAATTGAACTATGAAGTTTAAAACTTTTTCTAAATATTTGAATAAGGCATTTAAAAACTACTCCTTCTCTTTCTTTTTATTTAATCATTAAATTATTATTACTCTCTAATACATATTTCGCAATATCTTATTTTATTGAAAACAATCATCTCATTTTATTCCTTTTTTTTTCTACGACGACATTGTTAATTAAACAATTATTTCTTTGCTTGCAGTTGAAGCCTTTTGGAGAACAAAGAAGACGTTAATGTAAATCTGACCTGCCCAGAGGCGCTAAATCAAAAAGGATGACCCTCGCTTCTAAAGAAATTGAAATTTCGATCGATGTATTGATTTGTATCACGCAATCATCGACCAAGCAAGAATTGAACGTTTTTCGTTACTAAAAACTCATCGTCACAACCGTCCCCGAAGCCTTTCACAATTAGATATAATTTATTTATTTAATGTAAAAGAAACATTTTTTGACTACAATTTTGTAAGATATTTTTTATTTTTTTTTACATTTGACGAATAAATTTATTATTTATTATGAAAAATATTCTGAATATTCTTCTTCCTAAATGAAACTATATTATTCAATATTTAGTAAATATAATATTCGTAAACTATTTTGACGATTAATATGATTAAACCAGTAATAACAAGTAAATAATGGTTGATCAACATATCAAAACACATATAGCGAAATTTAACAAAATCTGTGAGGAGATAATTGTTTACAATTAAAAAATATATTATCAATCAAAGTTATTAACTACTGGAAATTTCACAATTCATGAATATATGTTGACAACATTGTATAGCAACATTCGGTTAAAAATCACTCACCAATCGAAGTTCCACTTTCCCTCATGAATCTTTCATCTCAAATATCGATGAAATCTTAACCATTAACGATTGCGTTGCTGACATCTAGCGTCCATAATCTAAACCATATCCACACACACACACACACACACACAATTAATCTTATGTTACTGAGTGCTTTTATACACCTTCCTTATTTACAAAAAAAGGGTTGAATGTAAAATATTTCATTCAATTGATTCTTTTATGATCAAACTATAATTATTTATATAAAATTCGTTTTTGACTTAGTATAACCTTTTTGGGAGCAATGAATTTCGCTTTCAAACTCATTTACTCAAATTAAGATTCAAAAATACTACTTGTCTGATTGATATATTAAATAGAATCGATATTATATATGAAACCAAAATGTCTATAATAACATAACATAAATACCTTGAAACGAAAAGATTGAGTAAACAGCACAGCTCACGTTTTGCACTCACGACACGAAAAATAATAACACAACGAAATTTCATAAATTATTCGTAATTATATAAATTATCATATTTGTAAACAATAAAAGACAATGCGTGAACCGACCCTTGATTCTCAATGCTTGAAATTCGGACAAAGACTGACAAATACAAATCAAATAACACTCTACATTTTATACCTGCTACTATTCGCACTTTTGTTTATTTCGAAATCCATTATTTACGTTGCGTCTCTTCAAAAATTCGATCGTAAATATCGACGATCCGTTTATTTACATTCTTGTCAGCTACTTTACCATCAAAACCTACGTGTACGAGTTTATTTACAAAAGTTAATAAAGCTACGAAAAACCGAACAATCGAAGATAAATTACGCGCGAACAGAAACGACCTCGGTAATGAACGAAAGGTGTGTCTCCACCAGCGTACGCAAACTGTTCACGAACGGTTGAATTTTGTAGAAATCTTCCATTCATGTACTGTATTTAAATAGTTCGTGTTGCATGTGTGAAAGGATTGAGTAGTGTGATTATTGAAAGTTTACAAACTGCTTAGCAAATATCATTGTAAGTACGAATAATGTTTGGGAACTATTAGATATAGTGTATACGCAGCTTAACGAGAACTCGGAAAAACCTCTCAAGAAATTCGTATCGATAGTCGCAACGCGATATATCTCGAACTCGCGAATATCTGGTCGCGACGGGTTACTATCGCAGTTATCGATCGATGCGAGTCGCGCAATGGTATCCTTTGATAGTGGTGGTGATCGCGCTTGGTTCTGACAAAAATTCCTCGTGTAAAAGGGCGTGTAAAATGCAGAAACGGCATAACTCGGGGACTCTCGGGTTGGCCTCGGAGATGCTTCCAAGAATAACAAGTGTTCGAGGCTTGAGGATAACGATGGAATCTAACCGTGTGGCTTAGCCGTCCCCTATTACAATACAGAGATGTCTGCGACCTAAAAGAGAGAAAACGGACTGACGAACAGACAGACGTCTCTGTCAAATTTCTAGTGGATTCCCGACGAAATGTATGTAATATCTTTATTTACTGCAGAGGCCCGTGGGGCTTTACAGATGGCGTTCCGGCCTTAGCCATTTGCCCAAAGAACAATCGTCAGTTTTTTTCTATCTATCTCTCTTATCCACACCAGCAGCATCGAGACACGGGCAAAGAACACGGCCACCCAATCCTTCCCTTCCCGGGGGAACTTCGACCGGGCAACTTAAAACTTCGGCAATCTCGCCGAAAACCGGTGTTGCCTGCCCTGGCTGCGAGAAATGATCATTGTAAATATCGGGAACTCTCCGGAGCGTGTTCTCTAGCTAGTGCGCGTTTATTCTGTCGGCTGCATGATACTATGTATGTATGTATGTATTTTTATTTTACTGGGCCTAAACCCAGATGGCGTTCGGGGAGTTTTCCCATCTGCCCCCGATACAAAGATTGTCAGTTTTTTTCGCTCATTCATTCATTCATTCAGTGGCGTTTTATCCAACTTTTCTTTATCGTCTCTCTTTTTTCCTGTACCAGCAGCATCGAGGCCCGGCAAGAACGGTCACCCATCTTTTCCGGGAACCTCGACCGGGCAAGCTTAACTTCCGGTGTTGCCTGCCCTGCTACGGCCGCTGGCCTGCATGATACCTCGTACCAGTGCATAGAGATGTTTTCGTCGCCGGCGTCAGTGGTGGGCGAGCCGTCAGGCTACGACTTTCAGAAAGAGGAGAACGCCGCAAAGTGGAAGGGAGTGTTTGTTAACTCCCTGCGCAAGGTATCCCTCTTCTTCGGATAAAAATTCATTCCTATCGAATGCCCGTCGGTTCCATCGTGTCAACCGAGCCCCGCGGATCCCGTCGATCGACCGCTCGGTCGAACAATAATCGTGTCGTCGTCATTGTCGCACGATAATCCGTGCAACGATCTCGCATGCCTCTCTTTTTTTTTTGTTTTTTTGACGGACCAGGGACCATCAAATATTTATCGCTACGCCGAGCCTGTAACAATAAACAAATCGACGCTCGCGAAAAATTCGTTTAATTGTCATGCCGAAATTCGACGGTATTCTACATGGTACATTATGTTAGATCATGCAATAAACATTATTTGGAATTGACAATAACATGTTTTGCCCCCTTGAGATACCATTGAACTCCTTCATGACACAAACTTTGTTGTTTACCTTCGGTTTGAGAGCGCTGCTCTCAAGTATCGTGAAGTATCGAGAATATATTTTTTATACGTACGTCGATCAATCTTTTCCTTAGATACTTTGACGATCGTATGTTCCAAATTGGTAATTGTTTTTAATGGAAAAAGAATGTAAACAATGAAGTACGTAGAAGAATTGAAACAATAAAAAGTATTTATATAATTCATCAAGTTGTTAGTTATTTTAAGTTTTTGTAGTGTTTTAATTCACTTGTTTATACACAGACACATACATATTATCTAACGATGTATGATATAAATTGATCCTATTAGTTTTATTAAATATGATAATTAGTATGATAGAGTATATCCTAAGATATAATAGTTAATCTACCAATATATTCTTCTTATATAATGTAAACAAAAAATATTGTATAAATTCGAATTTATAGAAATATTGTGTGTAATAAGAATCACAACAGACTGAATTTATTAATATCTATCATGAAGCGAGAACAGTTAAAATGAGATTACTGATTGAATATGTTGAGAACGTTAAAGGGAAGAAATCATAAACCAACAATTATGTATAATATAATAATCTTAACAATTAATATTACAGTCATAGAAATAGAGAAAATTAAAATATGTACTGAAATGAGTATAATTTCCACACAAAACTATTAAAATTGTACATTGGACAACTTTTATTAAAACTTGAAATGTTCTGTAGATCAAATTCTTTAATCATCACAATATAATAGTATTTATATAAATAAAAAGATGGTATATATATTTTCATAAAGAGGACATAATTGTAAATATACTAGTAGATTAAAATGATAATTTTGTAAGATAACACTTTCTGTTTGTATAAAAGTACAACTTTATAATATAAAAATTATAATTTTGCTATATAAATACGATAGAATGGATACATATTTTGTATAGAATAATTTTTTGCCACGGGTTAACGAGTAATTAATATAATATAGGTATTGAAGCAAGTACATCCTAGTCTTGACGCACGACAAGATGCCTTAGACTATGTTGAGAGTTTGATCTTAAGGCTGTTGGGTATGCTTTGCGGTCATCCTCCTCCTCATACACCTCAAGACGTTGAAGAAAGAGTGAGGCGTACATTTCCCACTCCCATTGATCGATGGGCACTGCGAGATGCGAGGGATGCCTTGGAGAAAGGAAAAAAGAAATCACCGCTAGTTCTTCCAGTTGACAAAATTCATCAGTTACTACAAAAAGTAATTTCATAAAAATCGATTTAATCACGTTTACGGTGTCGCGCATTTATTGAATTGCATTATAATTTTCTATTTGTATGTTTCCAGGAAGTATTACAGCAGAAAATTGATTTACAAGTTAGTCTATTCGTAGTAGGAGTCTTGGAATATATTTCTGCAGATATTTTGAAGGTTGGTCAAAGGCACTATTCACTAAATTAAAAAGTGTAATCAGTATTTGTCTTGTCAGGTATCGTCTTCTGCTTTTTATAATTTCGAAAATATTTAAGATTATTTTCTTTTCAGCTAGCTGGAAATTATGTCAAAAATATACGCCATGTGGAAATATCTTGCGAGGATATAAGAGTCGCAATGTGCGCTGACATGGTAATGCATATTCAATTCTTAACTGGCAATAATATTGTGTATTTCGTAATGTAATAGATTTTAGGAATTTTTTCAATGTAACTAGTAATTTGTTTAACAGGTATTAATGGACTTGTTTTATCAAGACGATTATGCAGAGGGTCCACAAAGTGGTTTAGGTGCAGTTGTATCTCAAACCTACGAAGAATCTGTTCGGGATCTCATACACGATGAACGTCACTATTTACGTGATCTCCATATGATCATTAAGGTATGACAATACATCGATGTGCGTTACGAAAAGTAGCACGTTTCGATTCTCTTACGAAAAACAGCACGCTTCGGTTTACCGCGAAGAAAGCACGTTTCATCGTTTCTGACGAATATTAGCACGTTTGGGCTTCAGCCGCGAAAACTAGTACATTTCACTGCTTCGCCACGAAGAATAGCACGTTTGGGCTTCAACCGCGAAAACTAACACGTTTCACTGTTTCGCCATGAAGAATAGCAAGTTTGGGCTTCAACCGCGAAAACTAACACGTTTCACTGCTTTACTTTTCATAGCTAATCACTCAAATATACTACTTTTCGCGGTGAAGCACGAAATGTGTTACTTTTCGTAGCTAACCACCGAAACGAACTACTTTTCGCAGCGAAGAACGGAACGTGTTACTTTTCGTAGCTAACCACCGAAATGAGCTACTTTTCGCGGTGAAGAACGAAATGTGTTACTTTTCGTAACGCACGTCGACATAAAATGAATACACTGTCGAATAAAGTAAAACTTATTTAATCTTTGCATAGGTATTTCGAGAAGAAATTGCAAAGATAACGAAAGATAGAACTGAACTCGAAACACTTTTCAGTAATATAATGGATATTTATGAAGTTACTGTAACGTTACTTGGTAGTTTAGAAGACATAATGGAAATTACGGAAGAAAAACAAACGCCCACAGTTGGCTCTTGTTTCGAAGAACTAGCAGAAGCAGCGGAATTCGATGTTTATATAAAGTACGTACAAAGCAATTATGAATAATTATTAAACGTTCGTATTTCTTTAAAGATATAAATTATTTCAATTGCGATTATAGGTATGCAAAAGACATTAATAGCCCAGCTAGTCGAGAAGTTTTAACAAATTTATTGTCAAGGCCTGAAGCTAACACTGCGTTGCGAGCAGCGGGACACGGATTTAAAGAAGCCGTCAAATACTATTTGCCAAAACTTTTGTTACAACCAATATGGCATTGTTTTTTGTACTTTGACTATATAAAGGTGCGCTTCTCGTAATTCTATGTGCGTACTATTTCCGTTATTACATGCGTTGTGACTTATTAGTTTCGTGTCGTTTTATTTAGGTATTACACAAACGTACACCAAATACGGAAGATGGTGAAACTTTGGAACAAGTACAAGGTGTTTTGAGACCACTGCAAGTGGAATTATTACAATCCATGGCGAGTCTTCCAAAAAAAGATACGGGCCTGCGGATGCAAAATAGAGCAAGGAGGCAAGCAGCCTTAGATAAAACTAGCGAATTACAAAAAACTGTTGATGGATGGGATCAAAGGGATGTTGGACAGTGTTGCAACGAATTTATACGTGGTATGAATTATACTATTTCTTAATGTATCATATTTGCATAATGTAGAACAGTATAACATTGTAATTATGTTCCTTTCTTTTTTTCTAGAGGATATGCTGGGAAAAGTTAGTAATGGAAGAAGGTTAACAGAGCGAAAGGCTCTTCTTTTCGACGGTTTGTTAGTACTTTGCAAACCCAGTGGTGGTAAAAGAGTTAGCGTTACCGTAGCGGCGGTTGGTGTAGTTGGACATCCACCGCATCAAGGTGAACTGCGTTTGAAGGAAAGGTTTTTCATTAGAAAGGTTGACATTATCGATAGAGAGGATACCGAGGGTAAGTCGAAAAGAAATTTGAATTTTTAAAATGTAAAGGGTCGTTCCACGCGAACTCGGACACTTTTTATATGGATATGTTCTAGTTTTTGGGGATATATAAACGTGCGAAAGGATTTTTGAAAATTTTTAAAATTGTTGATTTTACAGCTCTTTGAAGTTTACTGTTCACTTTTTTTCTATCAATTTTAGCTCTTAAACTAGCAAACTCATAAAAATGTGCTTTTAGGTGCTTATAGTAAAGGCATCGGAGTACATAATAAAAATTGTTTCAGTTCAGAAGATAATTTTTTTAACCATTTATTTTGCAATTGTTTTAAACAAATGCGATTTTCACGCTGAGGGGCCGAATTGAAAAATTTGAAAAAAATGAGTATATAGTCCTATTTGTCCCTTTTACGGACCACTTTTCAAAAATACGAACACTTTAAAATTGGCCATAGGAAAATTAATTGAACGCACGGCGTTCGGCTGGTCGAATTAGTGGATTTCGACGCGCAGCGTACAATTCAATTAATTTTCCTATGGCCAATTTTAAAGTGTCCGTATTTTTAAAAAGTAAAGGGGACAAATAGGACTATATACTCATTTTTTCAAATTTTTCAATTCGGCCCCTCAGCGTGAAAATTGCATTTGTTTAAAACAATTGCAAAATAGATGGTTAAAAAAATTATTTTCTGAACTGAAACAATTTTTATTATATACTCCTATGCCTTTACTATAAGCACCCAAAAGCACATTTTTATTAGTTTGCTAGTTTAAGAGCTAAAATTGATAGAAAAAAGTGAACAGTAAACTTCAAAGAGCTATAAAATCAACAATTTTAAAAATTTTCAAAAATCCTTTCGCACACGTTTATATATCCCCAAAAACTAGAACATATCCAAAATTCAACAATATCCGAGACGTTACTCCAAAAAGTGTCCGAGTTCGCGTGGAA
This sequence comes from Perdita meconis, assembly GCA_030770465.2. Taxonomy (NCBI): domain Eukaryota; kingdom Metazoa; phylum Arthropoda; class Insecta; order Hymenoptera; family Andrenidae; genus Perdita; species Perdita meconis. Next base: position 9,374,475 of record JASKOS020000007.1, read on the forward strand.
TGACCCAATAATTAACTGATATGATTAAACACGCATGATTATTTTACCAGAATTAAAAAATGCCTTTGAAATTGCACCAAGGGACCACCCTAGTGTTATTCTTGTTGCCAAATCCGTCGAGGATAAAAATAGTTGGATGGCGGATCTTGTAATGTTGAATACGAAAAGTATGTTAGAAAGAACTTTAGACAGTATCCTTTTGGACGAAGAACGGAAACATCCCTTAAGGTTACCTCCGCCTCATTTATATAAATTTGCTGAACAGGATAGCCCTGAAAATATTGTCTTGGAGGCCAGAGAAAATGGAGGTGTTCCATTAATTAAGGGTGCAACGTTGGTTAAATTGGTAGAAAGATTAACTTATCACATATATGCTGACCCAGCTTTTGTACGAACATTCCTTACTACTTATAGGTGCGTCTATGCAGACATATATTAGTCTACTGTTCGAAAATTGAAGTTTGACGGATATCTAATATTTTGTTTGTCTTTGTAGAAGTTTTTGCTCACCTCAGGAATTATTGACTTTGTTAATTGAAAGATTTGACATACCGGATCCTTCATTGGTTTACGGCGAAGAAGAGAAACCTTCTGGTTGTTGTAAAACGACTGCGAGAGAAGACTGGAAAAGATATAGAAAAGAATTTTGTCAGCCTGTGCAATTCAGAGTTTTAAATGTTTTAAGACACTGGGTTTGTAACATTCTTCATATCTATGAAATATTTTTGTTCCGAACTTTTTAATATTCATTTCAATCTTATTCGTATTAGGTCGATCACCATTTTTACGACTTTGAACGCGATAGAAATCTTTTGGAAAGGTTACAATTATTTCTAGACACAGTAAGCGGAAAATCAATGAGAAAATGGGTGGATTCAGTAATAAAAATTGTACAGAGAAAGTGTGAACCTTCCGAACAACGACCTATCACTTTTAGTTTCGAACGATCTCCACCGCCGATAGAATGGCATCTAAAAGTTCCTGAAGAAGAGTGGGGAATATTAACGGTAAATTATAATTTATAAAAGTATAATCAATATTATACGTATTATAAACACAAACGAATCACTTGTAAATTGCAGTTACATCCGATCGAATTGGCGAGGCAGTTAACTCTTTTAGAATTTGAATTGTACAGAACTGTAAAGCCTTCGGAATTAGTAGGGTCAGTATGGACTAAGAAAGATAAAGAAAAGACATCCCCGAATTTATTAAAAATGATAAAACATACGACAAACGTAAGTCAAACCTTGAGTTTTTATCTGTACTTGTATTTAATAATTAGCCCATTTAAACATGCAAAAGCAGTTATTATTCTTCTGTTGTATAGTTCACTCGATGGCTTGAGAAAACCATAGTAGAAGCTGAAAATCTAGACGAACGAGTAGCAGTTGTGTCGCGAGCAATCGAAATCATGATGGTGCTTCAAGATCTTAATAATTTTAATGGTGTATTAGCAATTGTTAGCGCTATGGGATCTGCGTCTGTGTTTAGGTTAAAGTTTACTTTCCAAGTACGTCTTCCCGTAAAGAATTGTCTATTTCGCGGTTGAATAAACTACATAAATTTATTATATTTCTAGCGAATACCCGAACGATTAGAGAAAGCCCTGGAGGAAGCACGAGAATTAAACAATGGTCACTTTAGAAAATATCAAGAGAAACTACGATCCATAAATCCACCGTGTGTACCATTTTTTGGTAAGTAACTGAAGAAAACTATTATTACAGTGATTTATCTAATGAATCAAATTTCATTAACGGCTTTAATTGCTAGGTATGTACCTGACCAACATTTTACACACGGAAGAAGGAAATCCGGACTACCTGCCGGGTAGTCCGGAGCTTATAAATTTCAGCAAACGACGGAAAGTGGCGGAAATCACTGGTGAAATTCAGCAGTATCAGAATCAACCGTATTGTCTTTCAGTGGAGACTAGAATAAGACATTTTATCGAAAACTTGTCACCTTTCGATCCTAATATGAAGGACGCGGACATAAGCAATTACTTGTACAATAAGAGTTTAGAGGTAGAACCGAGGGGGTGCAGGCAACCACCTAGAGTCGTAAGTTTCGTTGGAATTTTCATAAACTGTGCACATTTTCTAACCTGATGCTCAACTTCTTCTCGTTTGTCATCACAGCCCCGTAAATGGCCAGACTTGAACTTAAAATCGCCGGGCATTAAAGCTAGAAGTTTAAGCGGCAAATTGCCAGCACCGTTGCAAGCTGTAGCCTCCAGCGTAAGGTTGCACGATCCCACGCCGGAAGTTTCGACGTCAGAATTACCAGAAACTCCGCCGCATACGTCGCACGTCACGATTCCTCACATAGGGGATCACAGTGTCTTTGCACCTGTTTTATTGGGAGGTTCGTGCGGAATTAATGCTCGCATCTAGTACGAGATAGTAGGCTGCTTTTTCTGAACTCTTTTTATTTTTCAAAGAAGAAACGGACATTTCATTTCGTTGCGCAACGTGCCCGCATAGGTAGTGGATATATTTTACTGTTAATACAGGTACAGGTCCATCTCCAGGTTCACCAGGTCCCCTTAGCATGGCGGGACTCTCGATCAGTTCGCCCGGTAGCAGTCCGCAATTGGGATCTCCTGGTCACTTGCCTGTCCCTCATCATCAGCCGCAAACCAGCCACTTCGGCTTCAGTTCTAGTACAAGCTGCATAATTGGAAGTATGACCGGTATGTCGTCGGCGGGTGCCAGTCCTGGCGCTGTGATGCCGCCGCCGCCGTCTCCTAGCCACATACTGCCCAGTCAACCTCCGCCACCTTTGCCGCCCAGATCTCATAGAAAACGAGAGAGTTCTATAAGCGAATCACCGCAACAAGTGAGTTGTCGCGCGGTAAACAAAATCACGGTGCGCGTGTTTCCTGATTTCTTTATAATGTTCGTAACTGTACAGGCCAGACAAGCTCCGAACGCACCGATACTTCCTCCGAGAGACAGTACGCCTCCGCCGCCGTTGCCGCCGCGAAGGGACTTACCGGGAACGTTGCCGCCTCGACTTCCTACGCTGAATCCAAGCACTTCGGCGTTGCTCGCGAGGCGGAATTCCACGCTGGAGAGCACGGGTTCGGGTACGGTAAATCCACGGAAGCACATGTCTTTCAATGGACCCAGTCCTACCAAACTTCCACCCACGCAACCTAATGGTAAGTAAACTCGTAGAGCTCTTTCACACGACGATTCGTGTATCGTGATATCCTGATGCGGAACATCGATGGTACACGTAATGATTTGAAACCGTTCAGACGATGATTCTCGTAAGATCCTACTGCCAGCAACTTTTCTTGCGTCCAGACGATGGACGAAACATTGAATCAAATGCGAGCGTTCACACGGAATACTTGACAGTCAAACGCGTATCGCGATACATGAATCTGTGAAAGAGGTCTTACAGTAGTGCCCGTAGTGATGGGATTTCAATCACTTCGAATCCATGTAGATGATGAAAAATTCGACTCGTTTCGAACTCTTGAAAATCTTGGAAGTCTTGAAACTCTAGATAGATTAGAAAGTCGTAAATCGATATTGAAAGCTTGATGGGTATTTGATATCTATTGATATCGCATTGATACATGCGTTTTGATTCTTTTTGTTCACACAGTATCATGAACATAAAATACTTGAGAATGTCCGGTAAAATCGATTCATCGTAAAAACATTTATTTATATTATTCGTTTTTGTAACTTGCAATACATACGTATTACGAATAATATTTAGGTAATGAAAAAAAGAATATGAAATGGAATGAAAAAGATTTTCCATTAATTGTGCCAATGATTATAAAAAAATAACTGTATTGTTTGTTTATATTACTTTACGAACGACATAATCGTATTTAAATTTCATACATATAATATTGTATAGAACGTAATATAATATGTACGGAAGGTATAGACTATCAATTATACTTAAATATCTTATTAATTACGATTTGAATGGTCTACTCAAGTGCAATTATTTAATCCAAAAGCTTATATTGTATTGATGGAGAAAGAAATATATATTATATATATCTTATTTAATACAATATTTTACATAACGTAATATGATAAATAGAGCGTATAACGTATAAAATACTCATAAAGCTTTCAATATCTATCGAAACTCCCATGATTTACGAGTTTCTAATCCATCTAGAGTTTTAAGACTTTCAACAGATTCAAAACTTCGAAGATTTTCAAGACTTTCACGAAACTATTCGAATTTCCAAAGTCTTGAATAATTTCGAATCGTTTAGAAGTTTATATTAAAATGCCCATCATCAAATGCCTGACTAATTGAAACACTCTCGAGACTAGAGTAGATCAATTATACCGTCAGAAAACTTGTGTAAATTTTGGAATACTCCGAAATGAGTTTCGAAACTCGAGATTATAGAAGACCGCCGAAGACAAGGACAGTTGTCATTGCTAGACAGCGGATGATTATGCAAATTCATATTTTCAAGGGCATAGAAAAAGAACTGCAACCTTAATAAATTCACGTGTAAATCAATTGTTTCCGTAATTTCGTTAATTATAGCTTGATTTACGTCGCGTTTGGTGTTGTTTTTTTTCATCAAGCGAACTCAAGGAATTTATTGCCATCACGTTCGTCAAAATCCAATGGCAATTTGATGGGTGGAAAACCTTTAATGGTTAATTCTGTTCTTGTCTTCGGCAGTCTTCTATGATTCTATGGTCTCAAGTGCATTCAGTACTCAACAACGTCTCTGTATTATTACGCACTGCGTTTCAGGATCGATAACGCCAAGACTACCGCCAAAACCAATGCCGGGACGTCCACCAACCAACATGTTTAATTTCAATGCTCCTCCTGGACCTAGTTAAGTGTTACATCTTCCTACCTCTTACCTGAACTAAAACGCATCCTTTTGGAAGTCGAGACTTAGTCCACTCAGAAGGATCAGTCGATTCGGATAAATTCAATGGAATTGTACGGACTGATAATTGACGCTGCTGTGGTATTATTATTATTATTATTTTTTTTTTTTTTTTTTTATGAGGGGAAAACGCCTTTTCGTGAACTGAATTTATCTATGATTTTATATTGATGGATTTACTGCTTTAACTTGTAAATACATTAATGTAATTAATTATTCATTTAATGGGAATGGTTTTAAAGACTCGGCTAGCATGTGATGAGATGCTGTTACATTCCTTTTTAAAATTTGTCTTAATACGCGTAATGCAATTTTTTAGCGGAAGTTTATTTTTTGAGGAAATATAGAATGTTTTAACGCATATAGTATGTATATTTTTAGAGATTTTTTTTATGATGCGACTATGTAAACGGTAGGTGTAAGACCTTATATCCCACTCGATTAACTCTGTTAAAAAAATATTTATCATGAAGAACATTTGAAGAAAGAAATTTGTACAGAACACCTTGAAAAAGGTCCGTGAAGTATTTTTATAAATTGACAGAATGAATGACGTTTGTTTCGTGGTTTTGCATAATCGAGGGCTCTGCTATCTACATAATGTATAATACTTTTACAGCATTTGCAAATATAATAGGAGAGTACAATAAATTTTACAGTAACGTAATCGCGGTAAATTCGCTGTAGCAAGCAATTTATCCAACCAAGTTTGCACGCGACGTACCTAACGCATGTTTAATAAAAATATAAAGTGATAAATGGTGATAGAATTTTCTGCTACACGATTGCATATGAAATTAATATAACTTTAGTACAAAAGCAATAATATTACTCACAAGAGTGCGTGTGTATTACAGTAGGACAAACTGTCGCAAATTATTTTACTTCCAGATAAATTAGAGAAAAGGAAGCTGTATATACAGAACGTTCAGAGTCAATAGCTCAAGTAAAAGTATGACGATTTCATATGAAAGAATAGAATAAAACTTTTTTAATTAGCTTCTCGTTTTCGTGAAAACTGGTTTAAAATTGTGATCAGGTTCGGGTGTAGACTGATCCAAGTTTTCGAACATTTATAGTGCGGTTGAAACTTCATGATGCATTTCTTTTAAGTAACGAAACCAAAAAATTTTATTCTATATTTTAATCCTAAACTAAAATTTAAATAGGGGATATCCTGTGTAAAACATTTCTTTGCTTTTAATATTGCACATAATAGAACTTTCTTTATAATTTGTCTCTTAAACTATATTTTCGAATGGCGTAACTTGCTTTTATACCGAGATAAAAATCGCTTTTACCGACCAAAAAAGTAAAATGTACATGCCATCGCATCTATTTGCCGAAATATATGGCAAGATTGATGTCCATCACATCTGGAGAGATCTAACTGAATGGACTATGTGTCGATTTCGGTCGTCTGAACGGTCTCCTTTTTCTTTAAAATCCCTGTCTATCCCTCAACACAACTGTGATACACTTTTAGATTTTAAAAGGAAGTAGAAGATGCAAGAAAGTGCAGTATGGAATGAATCATAGGCCAATATACATATAGAATTATACATATAAATTGAATCAATAGCAAAAAAGTAAATATGTACATGTATATTATTATAAATATATTCTATAGTAATTATTGTAATAATGTTGAGCGTAAGACGAAAAATGAAATATTGAAATTATGTACAATAAAGAGTATATTGTGTAAATTGTGGAAAAATACTTTACACCAGTCTCGTGCATTAGTTGCAGTTTCAGGCGGTGCGCAGCGGTCCCAATCGAAGAATTAGCTGTTCAAAGCTTCATTATATACAGTTATTTCGAGACTTAAGATGATATAGTATATCGTTGAATTCGATTTAATGTCACCTATTATATTATGCAATCAAAAATATGTAGTAGCAGTTAAAGAATCAATGTGATCTTGATTTTTTACGATAAAAAATATTTTTTTATATTGAAACCTGTAGAATGCTAAATGTTGATCTATTTTTGTCTGAAATATTTTTCCGCCAAATCATTGAAAATGCCTAAAATGTCCTGGTGACATTATCTAAATCAAGAGCTTTAATTTCGCTGAACAAAATACGAAATAAATAGAATGAACCACAATAAGTTCTGATATTCTCAAATTCATCAAATAACAAAAATGTTACTATTTGCCCACAGGAAAACTTAACTTTTTGAAATAAATTTGCCATACTTACATATTTTACTTTAAACAATAATAATTTGAAAAGTGGGACGAAATGAGTTTAAAAAACGCGCAGTTTATTTTGCTATATAGATTATAGCAATTTATTTATAAGATATAATTTCACGTGTTACAATGTACACATACTTTCCGATCGTACACGTAGTTTTATAATAAACAAAATTTTGCAGCTACCTTTGATGGAAAATATGATCGTAACCAGTTATTAATTGATTTTCGAATCTTACCTAACGATAATTAATGTTTACAACTAACATATAAATGCATAATTTTTTCTCCGATTCGCTAGAAAAATCATTAAATTGCATAACGAATACGCATATGAAGGATATAGTGCCAAAATAATGTTTCACGCAATGTACAAATTCTAAAAAATTGATCATAAAATCATCTTACATTGTTTGACAGGCATTAACTCTTTGCACTCCACATATGCGTATCAATCGTATAGTTTTTACTGCTACTTACAGATTTTTTTATATATTGTAAGTATTTTAACAGGTTCGTCATGTGTAAAATCTGGTCTTGGAATAATACTACAATTATTACTTCTATTCATCTTGATATTTTAAAGACTAAATTTAATACGCGCAGTATAGCAGAATAAGGCAGTTACTAAGATTCAGAGAGCAAAGGGTTAACGCTGTACTGACGAAGCACTTTGTACTTTTCTCGAAACAATGGTTGTTCTTTTAAAATCAGAAATTGAAAGTTTTCATATAGCAGCTTTTTTTCTATGGGCCAAATGAAATTAAGAATAAAAAATTTCCTGCAACATTTCAGATTAAAAATTACAGTATGAAAAGTAGATCAACCTCTAATCGATATCAAGTCGATCCTGAAATCTATGTATAAAGACTGCTACACGGCAAATAAATTATACTTAATAACATAAAATCGTGTACATAATTCTATACACCGCACGATGAAATTTGTATAGGTACTTTGTAAATATTTATAATTAATTCTTACGTTTACGATTCAATACACACTATTTAAATCGTATTTTGTAGTAAGATTTCCTTCTTCGAATGGGAAGTAATTTCGAACAGCAAACTTGATGAAAGTGCTCGGAGAATGTATACGACTGCTACGATTCGTACGGTAAATGGTAAAAATAGTTTGACTTTTTAATCACGCGCGTGTTCTATTTACAATATTAATGATGTAATTGTCGCATCTTTTCGAGAAGAAACAACATTAAGAGTCCCCAAAAATCCATGACTCGAGTCTGCACTTCGGCAAATAAAATTAATTAATGAAACAGACAACAGAAATATCACAAACGCCATACACACGTTCACTTTCTCTTATGCGTTTTAACTTCGAATGAGAATCATTAATATCGACGCCTAGTCAACAAAGTAAAAGTCCGTGTAGATATACTTTCATGGCAATACTGCGTTGCTCTAAGAATCATTCAAGAAATCAATCGTAGAACGTAGGAGACGACGCTCGCTCTCATTTTTTCCCTGAAACAACTCAAAGCGTCAAAGAAATCGTATTCGAATCCATTAGTAATCCATCTTACTAAACAGGCTTCTTTTCCTTTGAACACTGTTCCGTTTTATCTTCGCTCGTATCGCCGTCTTCGAATTCGACAGAACTGTAATCCCTAGACTCTTCTTTGCAAATTTGGTTCGAGGCAGTCTCCGATTCTTCTTCGACAATGTCCTGTTCCTGTTCCAGAAAGTCCGTCGGCACGAATTCCATTTGATCCTCGCTGTCGTTTATATCGGGCGGCTCGGGTATTTCGCAGAAATTCATATCCCTGTCGCCGTCGATGGTATCGTTGCCACCTGGATCGTCCTCTTCGTGGAGGCTCATCAACTTGTCGAAGTTCGAAGGCGTCGAACTGTCCTCTTCGTTATTTTCGGGGAACATCTCCGTCGGACTTAACGGTATATCTAAAGGTTCCATTTTAACGGTGGTAGTGGGCGATGTGGGTGTAACCGGTCGTTGTAAGCGTATCTTTGTGAACGGTTTTGGATCGGTGGACTCCGAGTGTTGTCGTTTCTGCGCGCGTTTCGGACTAGACGGTGTCGACACTCCGGAACCGGAAGGCTTCTCTTTGGTCTCTGAGGGAGCTCGAGGAACTGACTGTGTTGTCAACGGTTTTGATTGGGGTATGAGCAGAGGTGGCTTTGGATTCTGTAAGAAATTTTAGACATCGTGAGCGACACTGACGAAGAAGAATATACTGGGCGCCGATAAATGAAACGTCGTGCTGTACCTGTGAAGAAGGATTTGGTCCAGCTAATCCTTTCACTTGCAACGCCTCGGCCGCGTTCAGCAGTTGCGGAAGTTTATCGTGGGCAACGTTTACTTCGCCGCGGTACATGAATTTGACTAGCGCTTCGACTTCCCAGAACTTAAGGTCCTTCATTAAAATAATTGGATGTTGACACGGATTCTCGCGCAACAAATCCGCGAGATAATCGCTACACGACGACAGTATCATTTTATGACACTTTAGAGATCGACCCTCGCAGGCCAGGGTAACGTCAACAAACTGTTCGGCATCTAACAAAGATGGGAAACTGTTTTGCATGTTGCTGTGATAACTGTTCCATCTTAAACAAACCTGCAACACGCGAATATTATGTATATCAATTATTCGTATTCGATTAAAGATGTAGATATTATTTTACGTAATTTTGTTTCTTTTAAATACCTCTGTAGGCTGTTGATGTGCAATATTTTGAGGTAATCCTTGGTTCGTCTGTCGAGGTGGCATTTTGATGGTTGTTGGTGCAACTGTCTTCACTTTTATAGGTATTGTTTTAAACACAAGAGTCTTTGGTTGTCGTTGCTGTTGTTGTTGCTGCTGTTGCTGCTGAGGCATAGGTGCGGGTGCAATGTTTCGAACATGAGGTCTTACCAAGGACTGTGCAGCTATTCTTATAGTCTTCCCTGTTGTATTGGTTTGGGATGTAGATTGCAATACTGGAAAAAATAGTTATCATTGCTTACAATGTAAATGCTAAAATATATGATAATGTTATTATTCTAATGATTTTTCAGAGGATAGAAAAGAATTCAGTATAATAATAATAATTAAGGTATGGGGTTCAAATTTTTGTTCTGCTTTCGATATTTGAATCTAATATTAGTTATGTAATTTAGTTGATTATAAGAAATTTTGAACAGTACTAAAATGTTTTCAGTAATCTTTTATAAATTTCTCTTTTTCTGGCATCATATCTTACAGATTATTTGTGCTGTTTTATAATTGTTTTATATCACGATTTTATACAGTTAATTATTTTACAAGAAGTCTTATACAGCCTGCACACAAAATCTAGAATGTTTACTGCAGTTGTGGAACTTGAACTTGAGATATTCCTTCTTACAAGAAGAGATTGCAATCTAAATAAACTTTTTGTGACAGAAATCAATCAGTACAAGTAACTTCCAGCGTGTCAGTCATCAAAGGACAGAAACGATAAATCAAAAACCCTGAATCAGACCTCAGAAAGTCGTCAACCTGCTCTTGCAATCAGAAATTATTCTCGTGCCACTCTGAGATAAGAAAACAAACTTCCTCTTCCCTAATCACACACTGGAACCCTTTGTGTCCAAAGTTCTCTGTCGCAGCTGGTGTTTCTTCTTGTTGTCCGGCCTGACTCAGCAACGATTACAGAGGCAGATCGCAGAGTAACGATAAGCAAAGATCCATAATCCATTCTCTGTCTCAGAGCGACCAAACAACAGAAACCAAAAGCCCGCGAGAAAGAAAAACCAAGTGTATCATTACCGTGATAACGACTGCCAATGAGCCTACCGCCGTGATGCACCCTAAGGTGCCGATGTAGATTCGTTGTTCCGCACTGCCGAGGGTTCGCGCCGCCCCTAACCACGACCGCCCCGCAGATGCGACACTGTGCGCGCAGCGGATCGTTCACGCACAAGTCGAAATGGGCCCAGACAGCGCTGGGATTGGTCATGGCCCGGAGGCTACGCGCGTGGGACCGTACTCGATGCGTCGCGGACGAAGGCGGCGACGGAGACGGCATCTCGATCGCCTCGAGGTAGCAGTCCTCCTCGTCCTCCGGTTCCTGCTTCATCGCGACGTCCTCGAGGCTGATCCCCTCCACGATATCCTCCGTGGACGACGTGACTGCGTCCCTATTTTCGTCACGCTGCTCCTGAAGGAGACGGCGGGCGGTCAGCTTCACGGTGTCCTTGCAGGCCACCAGCACAAGCCGACCCGCCGTCGCGGCCGTCGTGCTCGTCGTTCCCTTCGCGTCGCTCTACGATCCGATCCCACGCCGATCGTCCGTGTTCCGTTACCACGGACCAGTATCTCTGCGGGACGAAAACGCGCCACTCTCAGACACCGTGAAACCGACATTCGGTCTTCCATTTTCGACGGGGGTTCGTGCGAATCGATTACGTCGCGACAATTCCTTCCGATGCGTGCCTCGTCTCGCGATCAATCGCAACGGTTTTTCCATCATTCACAGAAACGTCAAACGAATAAGGGTTCAAAGCATTGACCACATTGGAGCATAAAGGATTTGAACCTTATAAAGCATCTGCGCGCAGATTGACAGCAAATCTGTTTACAAATTCATAAACAATCTGTTTTTTTCTTTTATAAACATTTGTTTGCGCATTAGACTGCCATTTTGTAAACAGGGCCTGTATTAATAGGTCGGGAAGCAGATTCGCGTCAGAAACCTAGCAGACCGTGTCAGCAGAATCTTCTAATAGGTTATGTCAGCGGGATCTACTCCGTTTCTGTCGCCATTTCGCCATCGATCCTATACATTACAAATCTGCTGCCAATCTAACAACAAATACTGCAATGACAGATTTGGCTATCTGGGAATATTGCGTCATATCGTTTCTTGGGGGTCCATATTTGTGCGGTAGACATTTTGCGATTTTTGTTATTTTCATTCGGCATATTTCTGAGCTGGGATATTTTGAAATTGTAATCTCTAAAAGTAAAGCGTGCGGTCATCACATTTGAGAGGGTTGGCCTGAAGTTTACACGTTTCGGGTTTCAAGATACGAAATTTGATACTGATTTTGTTAGTAAAAGCTCCAGATCTCAATCAGGGTCGTACGGAGTGTTTCGACGACGTTCCAACTGCTGAAAAGAATTTTGAATGCAATTCTATGTTTGATTTTGTAGATCAAGCAAAATTAATTTTTTAATCGCACAAAAAGTTAAAGTGTTTAGTGAAATAAACATTGTTTTTTTTTTTTTTTTTATTCAGATCTCCCAAATCCAATCCTTTCCAAAGTGGACAAGTATTTACCAGTGTATCGAAAGGTTAATCGATAACAACGAGCGCGGTTTGATTGCGTGAAATTCTAGAATGACGTTATACTGTGTACGGCCCTGAGTCCTGCTGCGTCAATTGGTTTTGCTACTTGGGGGGTTCAAGTTGGAACCGCGCTATTACAGACGATGTATATTATTATACACTTAGAACGAACTTATTCACTTTATGAACTTTTGTGACTTAAGAAAACTACCGTACCGTTTCGAATCAATTTTTCACGTGAATATATTTAAAAAATATTCTTTATATTTAACTTTATGCCAAATCTAATTCGCAATAAATTTCTACATTCTCCTGATATTTCGAGCGTTTAAAAAATGATAAAGCTTTACTGATCTACGCAATTGGGCCACGAAGAGCCATTGAATGATCTACGCATGTAACTACTCTCACTTGTGGTTTACTATATACATACATCAATGGATGTATTTAAGGATGGCTATAAATTCGATAACAGAGGAAACGAACTTACGGCAACTTTATGAAAATTAAATATTAACATTACTTTAAAACCCTTATTCGCATGCAGGATTTAGTTAGGAATCGTGACACGGGCGAAGTTAAACTATCGAATAAAAGCATGAATGATGTTCGACTCGGTCGGATCAAGCCTCGGCACGCAAATTCGTATCGTAACTTAATTATCTGCTGCACATAGGACGATCTATAACACGTTTATCGACAGATTCACCGCGCACACTGCCCCCCTCAAAAACTGTGTCACGTCGTTTAACCCATTTCGAGCACCGAGCTGAATGAAAAATCGCGCACGGTGATTATTTGAATTGATGATATTGAATGTCATGCACACATTTTACGAGGCTTCTCCGTTTAAGTTTCGAGAGAATGAAAAAAAGAGCTTTTCCGATTACTCGAACATGCTTTTCGCGGAGATTAGAAATATGAGCGTTAAATGGAGCTATTCATGTATCGGAGTACGCATTTAAATACCATCATTCGAGCTATTTAATATGTACATATATGCATTGGAGCGTCAACATGTCGAATAGTTTTAAATACAGAAACGGTATATTCAAATTATATATTTTGTAAACGCTAAAATAACCGAAGCGGTTTATTTTTGAAAAATATATATTCTTCGAATTGATACGAAATAAAGAAATATATGTACATATACTCTTTCGTTGGTTTATAAACCCTTCTCAAAAATCCGTCACCTTGGCAGTTCAGTGGAAATACTCGTAGTTTCAGCGTAAATCGGTCTCGCTATTATTTGAACCATTCGTGACCGCAATAATCGGTTTTTCGGCATGGCATTACCATAAAAAGCGTCAACGATAATCGTCCGGTAGATAAAATACGGATACGATGCGTTCACGCGCTATCTTTCTTTCCCCCTCCAAGTATCTCTCTATTACTCCCTCTCTTTTTAGCACACCGTGTCATCCAGCAGACGACGCACGGATAATACGTATTAACGATTTATCCGATGAGAACGCGCGATAGCCGAGCACGTATGTCGTACAGCTGGATAGATCGATATATTTACGGCGAGCGCTCCGAAGTCAAGATGGAAAATGATAAATAAAGTGTAAAAAAATAGCGTTTTCCTTAAACCCGTTGTGCATGTAAATCGAACGTGGCCTAAAAATGTCCACGAGAAAGGTTCTCCGCTTGTGTGGATCTCGTATAAAGCTCTTTTCTTTCTTCTCTTCTCCCCACCCCGTTTCTAAATCTCCCACCACTATTCACGAACTTCGTTTCTTAGTTCTCTCTTTCTCTCTCGCACGCGCGTGCACACACACACACACACACACACACACACACAGAGCCACACACAACGCGCGCGCGCGCCATCTATCTCCGTCTTTCTCGCATTCGGTTATCCGTCCTCCACCGTCCTCGCACACAATCGCTCACCCTCTCTCCTTCTCTCACCACCCCGAAGATCTCTCGGTCGAGCGACCGGCTATAAAATGGCAACCATCGCGACCGAGCACGATATCCAGAGGCACACGCTACTGATACGTCGCCCGTTCTCTCCAACGTACCTTTGGCTTTTTCCTTCTATCGTTCCTCGCCTCTCCCCCGTCGTTCGTCTCGTCCGAATCGAGTCGAGTCGCAGTCGTCCGATTCGCGGCCACGAACCGGTTCGATTTTCGTATCGTGTGGTTCGCGTCGGCGGCGACGACAGAAAGCCGTTGTACCGACAAACCACGCGACGACTGATCGACCCCCGACGCCACCGAAGGTGCGATACTTATAATTTCACGAGTGCACGAAGTGACCGGACCGTCCACACCGATTTCTTTCTCTCCGTGCGACGGAAAAAAAGGAAGCTTCGCTGACACACGCACTGTGGGCCTCCTATCGGGATTCTATCCTCTCTCTCTCTGCCGTGCGAACAACTCGTCACGATTACCGGTATCAGATTGGCCGAGGAGTAAGTTTTTTCGTGTATGTGCCGCGCGGTATCGAGCGATGTTCGAGTCTGCCTAAAGATTCTCCGTTCTTTCTCTTTCTCGCGACCGACGACGGCGTGTATAATCACGAATCGCGAACCGTCTTCGTTCTTTCTCCGTCTCTTTCCCTCCCTCTTCTTTCTCGTCGAGAGCCGGAAGATCGCCGAACGCCAAGCGAAGAGAAGAACGCTCGGTAAAACCGCGAAGAGACACGCGGGCGTTTTATCCTCGGGCGAGTTGCGTCGGTGCGCTTTTTTCCCCACAACGCGTCTGCCACGGTCCTCGGCACGAGAGCGGAACGATTTTCCCCGAAGCCGAACCCGGGAGTGACTAAAATCGAAATCGGTGGACGAACAGGGGCGCGTCGGGGCGCGCATGTGCGACGGCGCCGCCGGTCGTCGACGCATATTATCCGTAGCGTGTTTCGGTGTTGCTATCGCGTACGGTGCGGCGGCGTTCCCGGGTCTCTCGTCGCCTAAGGAATTACTAACCGACCTGATCACGTTCGACTCTCTCTCCGTTCCTCGGGGCTCGACCCGCGCGCGAATTCTCATCGATCGGGAGAGAGAGGCTGGCTTCTACTACGCGGATCCCTTTTTTTTCGCGCGCATCTTCAAGACTCCCGCCATCTTGGACACACACCGGGGACAAGAAACGCAATCAAAATGCGTCGCTCGTTAATCACTTCGCGCCGCCAGGCCCGTTCACAACGCGATTGTTTGTCGTTTCGCCGATCGGTTTTCGAAGAACCCTCGGCAGCACTCGTCACCTATTTAGATACCGACACCGCCGCGCTTCGATTCTCGATATCGCGTGCGATTATTCGCCTTTTGTATATTTAAAGACGAATCGACGGTGCACAGTCGCTCGTCGAGGTTAACGAGTCGTTTCGACGAATTAGAAATTGAATGATTGCGATTCCGATTCAACATTCGTGTCATTTATTAATTGGGTCAATGTGTACAGGCTTTGCTCGCTATTATTTCGCGACTTGTTGGCAGCGACGAGCTTACAGGGTGTAATGAATACATTTCCGTAGTCCGTCTTTTGTTTCGTAGAATTCAAATAGGTGAGAAAATGAAACAATCGCAAGAAATCGTAAAAATAGCGACAATATAGCGACGAGCTATACCGAAGGAACACTGTAATTTTATTTCTTCGTGTACTTGCTCATGAGACTCTCCAAGCAATCAAAATTTAATACTTGTACTTAAAAACTACATGCTAAAATTAACAAACTTTCGATACAAGAATCTTTAATATCATAAAAAAATTCTTAAAAGGTAACTACGCATGTAAACAAACACTTGTATGCTTTATCCTCTGAAGAATCATTTAATTACTTCTAAATCATTTGTTAACTACTAAGCAAACTACAATGTAATAGTTCAAAATTATTAAACAATGCTATACAATTCTTACCTTTTCTGGCCGTTGCGCGTGTTTTCGGTCGCTTCTTCGTTTCCTCCGGCAGGACGTCGTTTTCTTTGAGCGGCACCCTTTGCGGTACGTTAGTAGAATTCATGTTCCCTTCGGCTGCAAATGATGTCAAACGTTCATCCATTATTTTTTCAATACTGATCGATTTTCAATACAAAGTGAATAAACTCACTTTTTAGCACGCAAGGTTTCCCGAGTGCCAAATAACGTTTCCTGGCAAGCTGGGCGGCCGCGAAATCGGGCTTATGATTATGCTCCATACGCACCCGCGGCTTCGTGCAGTTCGTCGCCGTGATTAAGCTACCTCTGCAATGCATCGTTCTACTGACGCATCTCCATCGAATGTTGTACGGTTGCTTCTTATGCAACGTGTACATGTACCCACTGTGGATCAGTTTCGGGCCCCCTTTATTTGACAACACAACCTGTAACACAAAAAACATTGCGTAATTAATAAAGCACAGAAAATATAATCACAAATCATTTTCTCACGCATATCTTCAATATAAAATTTCATTCTTCGTACCTCGGCCACGTTCGAATCGTCGCTGTCAAGATTCTCGGTTGAAAGCGAGCGCGAAGTAGACGCTACCTCCTCGTTCGCTGCGTTGTTTTGATTGGATTCAGTCTTCGACCGTCGTGACATCTTGTTTATCGTGTTTCTATTTTCTCTATTCGTAAACACTGCGTATCCTATTGACACATTTTTTTTATCACTTCAGTTCGTACAGCGTACGTAACCGGAACAAAACATGTTAATGGATGCAGTGAAATATTTACGTTTGTTCAGGAAACGCCTGCACGTAAACTCTATTCCACTTAACCCCAAAGTCTCGGACGTTACTTACCTACCTTAACAAATATTATGTTAGCATGATTCTGTCAAATTGTCTAGGAATTATAGTTACTGGATGTGTTGCAATGCAATTCGTGTAAGCTTTCGCTATTCGAAATTACGGAGGTAGTAAGATACGCGCAGTTCCTGCCGCGATTGCTCATTGGCAGACTTTTGTTTATTTTATCGAGGCGAGGCGATTCCTTGATTAAAGATTCATACAATCTATAATCTGTAGGATTCCGAACGACATATATCGATGCCGTGATTTTCGCAATTGCATCTGTCTGCTTGACTTCTATTACTGTGAAATCGCTTAAACGTCTCCGTACCTATACACGGTCCAAAAATAGCACGGTACGGAGAGATGAACAGCAGTCTATAGAACCAAGAAATCGTGCGTGCTAGAAATTTCAGCGCGCTTGGTATTCTACTGCAGAGCAATTTTTCTCGGTCTTTTCGCCGTCGCTTGCGCAAAACTTAACGAAGACATCCAGGAGACAAAGGTAACCGGTTCTCACCTTAATGTTAATTTTAGAAAATAAATTCATGTCATCGATTTATATGGTGCTTCTTAAAAATCATAAAAACTTTGAATTTTAACGGTTCGAGCACGAACGAATTTACCTAATAAAATTGACTACTTCTGTCTGTATTTTAATAAATTTTTGTTATTCCAATTTTTCGACGTATTTATTTCGGACTAAAAAAAAATAGGAATAATTTTAAATTCATTTTTTTCCTATTATATAATCTTAAAAAAAACAAGATATGGCAATTTCCATAAAAATACAATCACTATAATCATAAATCAACAAATACGAGTGAAAGTCAAACAACTGTATTTTCGTAAAAAAAAAGAAAACTAAAAAACTCTAAAAAAATTGGTCTGAACGGAGCCATCAATATTTTCTCTGAGCGTTTCAAATACGTTCCGATAAATTGCGTTGCCAAGAAATACATATACGCATACACATCGCATACGAGATGTAGAAAGTAGAAAATAATGATACTCACGTGTTATTGACACGTAACTCTATCCGCAAAGTCCGCAGGGACGACCGACGCAGATAGACATGTGGACGAGAAATTCAAACGAAGGAGGTAAAAAAAAATGGGGAAACGATAAAACGTTGATCTCCGGAGTTAAAGAACGTGAACGTGGATGACGATTCTCGATCCCGAATCGAGATGAATCGATATTCAGTGGCAGAAGCGTAACAGTCACGAGCAGGTTATAGCCGTTTTCGTTGGAACTCGCTGAATGGTCAACAAAAATGGCGAAACGCTGATGATCGGATCTTGCGCAATAAAGACAGGCGGCCTGGAACGAGGAATATGGCACCGGACAAGCGCAATCAATGAACGGCACTATGGCACCGTGGCGCGGAGCGTTATTCACGCGTCGCGAACGATTGCGTTCCTCGCTTTTACCATTCGGAAGCTGAGCGACGCGCGATATGAGCTTCTCGTTATGGTTTTGTGTGACCACCGTTCAATGTCTGTTTCCATTGACTTTGTAAAAACAAAACTGACGATGGTGACACGCGATCGTGTTGCGATCAGCGCGAACCCGTGAGCGCCAGTATTCGTTTTCGTACAAACATTTTAGATTCCTTCGCTTATTCGTTCTTCGTGATGCTTACGAAACGAGAGATACTAATCCCTAATTAAGGTACTAACAAATAGGAGAACTCGTTACAATGCGAAAAGAAAAGAATATTTTGTGAAATTATGTGTAACCGGATGAAACGTAATGCTTATTTATTCTTCGGACGCTTTCAATTCCTACGTCTCAATGTAACTGAAACGTTTGCCAGTTTTAATACCTTGTGTATTTAGAAGACAAACATCGAATGTTGCCTTGGCAAAATTGACTGTCTTTTGAGTAAACTCTATTAAGTTAAATAATTTTTGTCTTATTGATGAATTTTAAGGATCCTGTATTATTTTTACGTATCTACTGCCTCATCGGTGGTCCATTACTTCCGACTCCGTAGGCTTATTTCGCTTTGCTTTTGCAGCTCGGTCGCACCATCTAGCCTGCAGTGCAGTAACTCATTTTATTCTACTTATCCAACTTAATCGATCGTGCTGTCCTATTATCCGACATGCATTCATCAATCCCTTCTTACCCATTTGTTATCCTGTTTTATCTTATTTTACTTTGTTTTATGAGCACCTTATTTCGGAACACTTTCTTTCATGGCACAACAAACAAAAAAATAAACACCACAAAGAATTCTCAGAATTCACACAGAAGATTGCTAGATTTATTTTTGTTATTTTTATTAATTGATCATTTCAAAGGACATGTTAAAAGATACGTTTGCAATGGTTCATTGTTTTTAATGTAATTTATAAGTAGTACAGTATAATATTAATTAAATTGATTATATTAAATATTGTTTCCTTGTATGCATTGTGTAACCGAATAACGATACAGACGAGACTAGCAGGTGGTGACCTTCGGTAGCGCTACCCCGTTTCTTGTTTTCTCATTTTATCCCTAGCGCTAAGTAATAATTATTTTTTTTACCGTTTCTTTACGCCGTTAAACGAGTCCGTTCAACTTGTTCTCCGTTTCCCTCCATATTTCTTTTCTCTTCTACCGTTTTTTTTTCTCTCGCACGCGGTTTCTCATTGTGTCTTGTGGCAGCGTTTTGTAAACGATGGATCGCGAAAAATAATATTCCGGGAACGGAAGCCCATTCGAACTTAGAACAGACGACCAATCGAGTCGCGCAAACCGTTTCGTTTGTACAAAAAAACTGATAACCGGTCAAAGAATCGCTTACGGACTTCATCATCTTAAAGGCACAGGCAACGTTAGCATAGAAAATGTAAGATGGCGGATTAGCGCTTGGATCGTATTGCAAAGCAAACATCGTTTTAAATTGCTTTAACCCTCTGCGGACCGCGCGCTTTGTCTCGCGTAAGAATCATCGAGAAGGCAAACACATTACAAATTGCGCGTTGCACAAGCGGCGAGTTCGCAGAGGGTTAATGAAGACTTCATCAAACATTCGCGAAGTACACATACGAAATCAATATTTGTATAGCAGAACATACCCATCACAGGGACGCTTATAAATACACAGGGATAATTATCAAGCGGGAATTCGAAATTTTCGTGTTGATAGCGATATCAAAATGTAGCTAAATGTATAACCTGTATCTTATCGAAAGAAGAATCGACTTAAATAATTATTCCTGATACGTATGAAATCTATTTGTTGTATGCTCATGCTCGAACTTCAATATTCGTCGAGTGAAATGTTAAGCTAGATTATTTTGTGATTCGGGTGGTTAGTTAACAGTTTACGGATCATGAGAGATCATGAGTAGGGGACTGTTTTCTTCTTTGTTAACTGACTGCAGGGTGAAAAAGTCTTATTTCTATCTATCTTATTAATTACTATATCAAAGAAGACTGGAAACTTGTGCTACAGTAGAGAGAATTATGAGTAAAATCTTTCGGATGTTCAAGCGGCAAGATTTTGGAAGAATCGATCCCAAAGTCAGTTTACTGTCCAGCGAACTTTCGATCCGCAACGTGTTCGTATGTCTTTGCAAATCAAGCATTGGAATGTGTACTGTACATAGGATGATGTTGCCGTAAAATATGTACGCGTGTTGTGGGAGGGCGTAATGGCGGAAACGCGCGCTCGGATACTATCTAAATACGTGGGCGAGTCACGAAAACGGATGCACCAATCGTACACATTATATAAAATCGTCTTCTTCGTTATAATATCAATAACGCATATATACAAAGTTGTCTTTTCTTCGCCTCTATCAATTCTACAATTTTCGGCTATTTCGTCACTGGATCGATTAGCCGTCTACTAAATTTGTTATTTGCGAAGAACTCGACCGGAAGGAAAGGATAAGTTGCCAATGCCTTCAAAATTTCACTGTTAATAATAGTCATGACTACAGTTACGCATAAGATACATAGAAATATTTCAGTATTCTGGATCGTGTCTGGAATAACAAATTTCTAGAGCTTCAGAATACAATTTATTATCTCAAAGAAGTATGAATTCTTTGGGAGTACAATTTGACTGATTGATAATAATGCACGATTAAATATTCACCTATGTATCTTACATCGTAACAAAAATGAACAGAAAATGCCAGATAGTGACGACACAAAGGCACGACAAATTTGTAACTCCTCTAGCCGGCATTAAAATTTTTCGACTAATCCTTTCGAATCTACCGAGTTGCACTATTACTTTTGCCAGAGAACAGTTTTGAATACGAGAAAGAGAACGTATACGTATTTTCTATATAAATAATGTTTTCCATTCGAAAAAGTTTTAATGCTCCCAAGCTAGACTCGAAAGGATTCGATACTAGGCTGATGCTTAATCCTCTGGGTTTTTACGTCTACATATTTATATTTCGTCGCGTTACGACTTATTATATTAAATCGTGAAAAAACTCACTCCAAGAGCGAGGCTAATGGTTACCAACCCAATTTCGAAAGGATTAAACGACCCTGCACGAAGAAATTCGTATTATTCCCTAAACACCATAAAAATTACGAAAGTGGAAGGAAGTTTTGCGGGCGTTAAAATTTTTGGCCATGTTAAAATACATTTATATATGTATATATCTACCGCTCCGATTTATTTCTACATTATTAAACCTGCTCCTCGTTTATTATTTTTTTTTTGTTCGGCGAAACGTAACGGCGGAAAGCGTAAAATAATCTTGCAGATTGAAAGGTCCAAAGGAACTCGACTGAAATCTTCAACGCGATGCTTGAATCGAGCAATAATTGTTCTTAAAAGTACTTAAACTTTATCGTTTTCTGTAAACATGATGCGTAAAATATTATATCATTTTTTTTTTGTCTTCGGTTAAAAATGAGGCGGAAAAAGATTTTAAAAAAAAGGAAAAAAAACAACATTGATCAAAGTAACGTCATGATCGCAAATCACAAGATTTTATGCTATATCTTCGAACAGTCGAGCTGCCGGCTCATGGAGTTCACGCGTCGTATTATTTTCAAAAAGCGACGTTAATCACGAAACAACACCAGGATAAACATCAAGAAAGCCCGGACCGAAGGATCGTTTGGTAACTAACTCGATCGAATACTCTCAGTGTCACGTAATTACAAAATCGACGATATGCAAAAAATCGATGTTCAATAACGAAACAACGCCACGGTAGCATCGGGAAACGCGTTACAATTACGACGATCGAATCTATTCGCATAATAAATAGTCATAAAAATGAACTTTCTTTCAACTCCTTTCTTTTTTTTCTTCCTCGCTGCTATCTCGAACAAGAAGACGATACAAGGGTATCTGCCAAAAAAGAAAGGATCCCCGTACGGGTAACAATTTCGTTCAACGAAGGACTCTCGACGTTAATTTCGGAAGCTTCGAATACACGCATTTCACGTTCGTTCCGCGTTGATCTGCCGCGGAACGATTTAAAATGACACTTCCCCCGCGATAATACACCTCTCTAGCGAACGCTAATATTTTACGAACAAATAGAAACATCGAAAAGGCCAACCGATGGGATGGTGTGAACATAGCGATTTATCGTCGGGAACGCCGAGCAATGAAGTCGAAGGACAATTCGCACCTTTAAATTATGCTTTACGAATAGCTTTTGTTGTTTTTCGTCACGCTTGCCGCGATCATCAGCCACGGTTCTGAGCCGTCAAACAATCATACGGCACATGCGTAACACGATAGACAGCAGTGAAAAACATGCAGTTCGGGTCACGGAACTGCGTAACAACAGAAAACGAAGCACTAACAACAGCATTCCGAATTGTACAGCTCTGTGAAGCCAATATAACCTGGAACAGAAATGAAACCATGAAACGTACAGTCAACATGAATTTAAGAGTTGTTATAGCTTGTTTCACTAGTCTATAAAAGCTCTTTATGGTTTTGCTTACAAAATTATATTTTGAGTCAACTCAGCTGGCCATTCGATGTCACATTTTCCTTTTGTAGTTTTCTGATAGTGAAACCTCCGCGAATATAAAGACTTTTACACGCATAATATTTCACAGAGGTACAAAAACCTTCGCAGGGTCATTCCCCTTCGAAACAAGTTGAAGAAAATGGTGGCCTTGAAGAGCCAGTTGAGTATAACCATATCGAAGTACGAAAGTTCGAAAAGACTCACTTTCTAACATGTGAACGAGCAGCTGGCAGTGATTCCGGGCTCTCCTTCAGAATGAAGTGTCGAATTCCCAATATATAGTGTTCTAGATACGATGACCAGTCGATCTGTTTCACGTCAAACATAAAGGTCTGTCTGTCCTCGGGGCTGAGCTGTTCGCCTAATCGTCGAACATTGTCGTCCCTGAAGTTCCACTCTTGCGTGCTGAAGTACTCCAGGCATTTCGCGGCTTTGTTGAGCTTGGACTGGATGCCGACCATGATCGTCGGTTTGCCCTTCAGCCGCAAGAAGAAGTCTAAAATGTGCGCCGGCAGCCTGTGCTGGAATACCGCGCACACTTTGTTCACTAAGACGGAATTACGGCAACGACCGCCCGGATACCAGATCGCGCCGTTCGGCGGATGCATCCGCGTGTACTTGAACGACAAATTCACGAACTGCTTCCAAGTAATCGGATTCTGCTGGCCCGTACAACAATTGTACACGGGGATCGTCTTTGGGCGAGTCATCGCGGTCCTCCATGCCGCGCAGATCATCAAATTTATTACTATGTCGACCGGCACCAAGTCCGCTACCTTGTCCTCGTGACACAGCATAGTTCTGCAAGCAATATACGAGGGGACCTTTGACATATGCGATTAGACACAGTGTCGTATTAACGATTAAGCATACGTAGAAGCGAAAGGTTTCTTAGACGGTATGTAGGTGGCACGCGGCATAATTAGATCGTAAGATGTCGATAGCCTCATAAACAATAACCAGCGATTAGGCTGATGCCGATTCATCTGTGGTTGTAAGGCAAAACGCCGCATGTCACATGTTTGCATTTCTTTTTTTTTTTTTTAGATATTCGCGTTTAAAGTTTTGATCACCAATACTGTACTATGATTTTGAATTTGATTAAAACCTCGGTTTTGGAGGAAAAATTCATTTCATACACTTTTTCTGTGATAATAATATAAATCTTGCTTTCTAAGCTTGAGTTAAGGCGCAAACTCAATTTTGCGTCGTTTTGCCTTACAGTTGAAGTCATATAAATGGTGTTAAACAGTTCTTTCTTGATATTGTAACAAATTATTTTAAACTATAATGGAATTAAAGTACTCGGCGAAGACTATCGAATGCTATTAGTAGTTTGGTAAAAATCTTTCATACAATTCTCCAAGGACTTGCGAACAGTGCAAAGTGTTTCAAAACATTAAAAAATGGCGCTTATAAAGAAAGAATTTTACGGCTGAATCATCTATTGAGCCATTTGATTTACATTTTTTGGATTTGACGAGATAGAAAAATGTGTAAGAGGCGTATTTTAAGCGAAACACCCTGTATAAGCGTATTCTATTTGATACGGTATCATAATCTGCGAACTGAATAGTACAATTTCGGCATCATTCTCATCGCTAGCTAAAAGTACAAAGGACAAACCGTTAAGTAACTGTTACATGGTATTGTAGCTACGAATTCGTCGTACCTGAAGAACCCTTTGCCAGCAGCGGCGATTATTCCAGTGGGTCCATTCCAATTATCTACCCATCCAGCCACTGGTTCTTTAAGCGACGATAAAACGATAGAAGGTCTAACGATCGTAACTGGCAAGTAACCGGATTCCGACTGCAACATCCTCTCGGTGAGAGCTTTCGTGAACGTATACGTATTCGGCCGATTGCCGATCAAAATCGGTGTCATATCATCCACCGTTTTGGCATCCATGGCCTTCGTCAAAGCAATAATGTGTTCAGGTTCGGGCGAAAGCGGGTAAATTTCTTCGGCGACGTCTGTGCGGTCGCAGTTACAATACGCCGTCGAAACATGGATCAGGACCTATACGGAAACAGAAACGATTTTAGTGTCGTTCAAGTGAAATGCCGCGGTACGTTAACACGTTCACGCTTATTTGCGCAGTTCGCGACAAGCTCATTAATCATTTTAAGTTGTACGACTATAATTTTGTCAGTAATTCCTTTACTTCTTAGAACTACTCTCTCATTTTCTTTCACTTTCTCCTTGAGCATCATTAGATTATTATGGTCTTTTAGCAAACAAAATGGGAAATGACGTTTGCAGAAACATTCAACTTTATCAGCATTTATTGCGTGATCCATCTTATAGATGAATTATGGATTCATGATGCGTATCGTAATATCGTATTTATTCATTGCAAACGAATCAGTCTCATATCTAATATTGATAAGTATGAATAGTCGTCGCGTTAATGAATTTCAGAAACGTGTATCCGATATAGTATAATTTCTACTCTGATAGGAAATCACGAGAAGTAGCGCAATGAAGAAACAGTAACTACGCTTTTCTGTGAACGCGTTAGTAGTACCAAGCACAGAGCACCGCGCGTCCAAGTTTCCAAACGATTCTTCCCCGAGATCTGCTTCAGGAAGAGAAAAAAAGCCTATGATACATTTCTTAACCGCCTTTAACTTTTCCCCTCCTCGCTCCTTAATCCCCATATCATCCAAAATTCATCACAAACTTTTTTATTCTTCCAAAGCAGACGACCGGGGGAAAGTTTCGCGCGGCGCCGCGCGCCTATAGAACTCGCTTTGGGGACGAAGATTCTCACTTCTAAATGGTCCATACGATGGCACAGATTCAAGAGCTGCTTGGTGCCGACCATGTTGATGGTAACGGAGAGTTTCAGCGCCTCGTCGAATTTTACCGTAGCGGCGGAGTGGAAGACGACCGACACGCATCGTATTAAGGTATTTTGATCGGCTTCCGAGATGCCCAGCTCATGTTCCGTCACGTCTCCAGCCACGGGGATTACTTTTGTAAGCTCGTGCGGGGAGTCCCGTCGCAGTTTCTCGAACAGCTGCAAAACATTCTACATTAGAGCTCCAATTCTCCAACCTAGCAAATCCGAATTGAATTCTTAATAAAGTCGTGGCCTCATGAGTCTCACTCGGCAATTAGGAAACGAGAAAGAACAGGGGAAACGAAAGTTATGTAGTTTTATGAGACGTATGTCACAGTGCGTGGTCGGTTGAAGGACCGACACTACAGGGTGGACTAAAAGTCGCGAAGGGGTCTCAAGTCTCAATATTTTTTTTTTTTTTTTTTTTTAATTAATTTTTTGTAGAATTCCGGTGACTAATAGGCATTTTCTACAAAACTAGATTTTATTTTACATTCACTTCTCAAATTCAATCGTACCGCACAAGATCCAAAATTGCGATGCTAACTTTTTTTCTAGACAGCCAATTCTTTTCCACCTCGCCATTCTCAATCAGATTGACATAATTGTTCATATTAATTAAACTGACATTCTTCACGATCAAACCGTCAAAATGCCTACATTCTTTTTAATTCTTTTACGTCAGATCTTATAAAGGAAACATTGGAGAACAATTGCGGCAAGATTCACGGCGGAAAAGTGTGAAATTTTATAGTTTTGTTATAATTAAAAATTAAATTGTGTAATTTTCTGCATTCTCCTAATCTCCAGATTCTTCTGCTTGGGACTATCTTAAGGGAAAGACGTTTGTTAAAGAGCTCCGAACACTTCGAAAGTCATAGGACAATATTCAAGCCGAAATCGGAGCAGTCGAATTAAAAACACTAACAAGAGTTTTTCTAAGGATCCTTGGTACAACGATAGCGTTTAGAAAAGTGAAGCTAATGATACCCGGTTTTGGGGACGGACGAATGGTAATTTAAAAAATATTTAGCATTAAAGTTTTCGCGTAAGTGAGCGTGATCTAGTCGATTGTCTGCTTTGTTGGCATCTTGTTCTTTTTATCACGGGTTCGAATCCCGTTGGAAAAATTTTTACAAGATATTATTTTTTTCATTTTTATAACTTCTTTAAAATGCACCACCTATGATTTACTGTTTATCACTGCCTTGTAAAATATGTTTTACTGCATAATTGTTTAATATGTTGAAGTTAACTTCAATTGCAATTGTAAGATGCGCATGAACACCCTGTATATGCTATATGCCTTCTTCATTTTGTACTCTAATGAGAATTCTTTCCCGTAAAATAAATTAGGAATTTATTATATATTGAAACCCTCTCGTGACTGTTAGCCCACTCTATACTATACGATCGAGTGAGGAGATTCCTGAACCCCGATTATTTGTATATCGGTGCATGATTTGTCAATGCCATAGTGTTGACTAATTTGACAATATGTATAATAATGTATATGCACGCTATCTTTACGATTATGATAGAGAAGATGGATCTCCGATGATTTCCAATCTCGATCACACGAAATTGCTGGGAAAATTAATTCGAACTCTAGACAAGGGTAACTAAATCGGTGGCTGCAAGGCAAAACGACGTATGTCACATTTTCAAAAAATTCGAGTTTATGCATTAAGCGGTGTTACCATTGTGAACCTCTAAAAAATTGTCATTCTTTGGGAATTGTTTTCTTAGTGAACGAAATGTCCAACATAAATAAAGTTTTTTCTACTTATTAACACGCTTATTAAAAGTCCAAAGAAATTGCCTTTGTAATTTGTAATATGTAGTTTCTTTCAAATATAAAAATCGCCCTCAACATTTCGTTCACTAAAAAAAAAAAAAAAAAAAATTCCCAAAGTGTGACAGAGCTTTTTTGCAGAGCTTCACAGTGGCAAGACCCCTTAAATGAAATCTAGAAAGGAAATTTCATATGTTTATCAGAAAAAAACGCACCTCACTCCTTCCACAAAGTGAAACAAATTCTTTGATTCTTTAACTATCACGTGGTATATTTTGATTTTCAATATAAACAATAGTTCTTGAGCTGCAAAACGAAACTGTATCCCCTGATTTCGTTACCATCGGATTTTCTGTTATTCTTCCAGTACAAAAACAAATTTACAGATTTTCCATTAAAAATAGGTATATAAGAAAATTCAAGTACATAAAGCAGTGTTGATATTTAAAACTTTAAACGTTAGTATCTCGAAAATGAAAACACGTGAAATACGTCGTTTTACCTTATAACCACGGAAACGATCATAGAAGTGTCATCTTACCGGTCCGTTCAACAATTCCTTCAACCTCTGTTCAACGTTCTGACCTTTCTTAGGTCTCATCAACAGATAAATATTCTTTATTCCCGGACAAGATCTGAGTAGCTTCTCGACGAGTACTTTGCCCATGAAACCAGTGCCCCCGGTGATGAAGATAGACCTGTCCCTGTAGAAGTCCTTCACGGACGTGGATGGGTGGCTATGCATTGTGCTCATTTTGGCGTATCCTCCGGCGTGAAAAGAAACGATCTTCCCTCCGATCGAATTTTGTTATTTTTCCCTCGACTTGTTACAGCTGTTTCTTGTTGCGTGTCACGCGAGAGGAAGAGAGAGAGAGAGAGAGAGAGAGAGAGAGAGAGAGAGAGAGAAAGAGAGAGCGCGTTCGTGTCCTCTTGCTTCTTATGGAAGGCTTTCGCAGAAGGGGGAAGATCGATAGAATAGTCACTTCCTTCCGCTTCTGACGTTACTCTTCGGCTTGTTCTTTGGTCTCGATACGATCTGTGCAGCGCGTCTGTTCTTCTTCTTCGTTCTTTCTTTTTTCTAATTCTTTCGTTTCGCTGTACAATGGAAGAAACTCCCTCAAAGATGGGGAAACAAACTTTGAGAAAGATGCAACAAAAACTGACACACGTTCACACCGTTCCACGGTTTTCCAAGCGGACTATGTATGGATTTAATTTCGGCTGGATTCATTTCGTGCCTCCTGTTTCTCGGCTGAAAAAGAGAAAAATGGAAAATTTTTGATTAGAAATACTCTGTTCGTATTCACGGCAATCGAAGAAACGAAGAAAAGAAAAATGAAAAGTAATTGGGATATTTCTACACCATTGTATCTACTATCGATTTCCTAAAGTATACATTCAAAAAAAAAAAAAAAAAAAAATCCATCGATCAGCCACTAGATTTTTATATCTATGAGCCCACCGAATTTGGAAAAGATTGGTGCAGTAGCTTTTGAGATATTTTGCCCAGCATCTTTGAAAACGTTGTTTCGAGAAAAACATGTTTAAAGTTTCAAAAGGTAATAACATATAATAAAGAAATTAATTGTAAGTGTCTGTATCTCGTAATTTAGTCAGATCAATTTGAAACTTTTAGGGAAGATTTCCAAGATTAAATACTTTCAAAAACCGTCATTTTTGAAAATTCGATTTTTTTTTCAATTTCCTGACCCCTTAAACGAGATTTCATTAGTAGATATTTTAGTTTCTTCTTTGGAAAAAAGGAGCAAACGTCAATGTATGAATTCATCTTAACATTTCTAGGTTCTATAAACTGTCTTTTGATAATAAATCAAATTATCATCGAGTAATTTTAGAAAAAATGGTAAGAAATGTGTAAAAATAAGTATTTAAATATGCACAACTCAATGTAAAAATATTCTGCACATATCCATCATTTATTTGAATAACTTAAGCTAAACGTGCTGAGAAATTGTTTGCCGTAGCACAGGGTATATTTTCATCAAAGTAAATCAATATATCGCTAACCCATTTTGGTACTGGATGGTCTGGGCCACCTTATTCCCCTGTTTTTAATCCATGTGACTATTTTTCATGGGGTTATCTCAGAGACAGAGTGTACAAGAATAGACTACAAACAGAAACTTCAAAATATAGATATGAAAACTTGCTATGTGCATGCTACGTCATATAATTTCATTACACGGTTGTTACAAGTGAATCGAGCAGACTGGTTATTAATCTTTGTAACTAATTTAACGGGTTATTCAAAACGAGTCTCTATTTTTATGTTAACTGTTTTTCGATTTGAAATAGAAATAGAAGATTAAGTACACAGATAAAATAGACCATACAGACAATTAACATCGAGAGTGACAGGATAGCAGTACATATATCCGGATGGGAATAGTATTTAAGTGTTTCGTGCGATCATTCGACTTCGCCTCGACTATAATTTCCCGCGAAGATGCCAATTATAAAACATCACAATTACGTCAAAGTCATACTATGAAAGGCTAAAACGATTATTGAAAATTGCTGTCGGTTGCATTTCCACGTAAGAAATTAAAGAGTCGCAACAACTAATAGCTATTAACTGTGATTATTTTAGTTCATAGTCGTCAATAAACTTTACAAATAAAGATCAAGTTTAACATATTAATTGATCTATTGTAGTTCAAAATTAGAGATATTTTGTTAAGCAAAAATAAGTTGCTGGAATTATAAAAAAAAAAAATGGTTAGATATACTAATTGTAAGCAATAGTTCTTGACATTATTTCCATCATTTTTGCAGAGTGTTTATAAATTTTTGTGATAGAAATCAACATCAGTTATGTTAAATAATCAATACTAAGTTCTGAAACAAATTAATGAAATGTGTCTTTTAGTCCAAGAATTTACGCGACACGACCAAGTGACTCATGGGAATTTGTTATCTTGGGTTTGTAATATTGTCCGATAAAAATTATCCTTAATCTAATATCATTCGAGTAGAAATAATCTAATATCTATCCAATCTAATATCGTGGAGAATTCATGAATTCGCGGAAGCAAACTTTCCACTTATAAATTGTTATAAACACGCTACTAATGAAAAATCATCTAAAACTTTTGTTACAAAAATTCGATGACTACTTGACTCCGTAAAATCAATTCTATTAATTAGGGCAACCGATAACACTATATGCATAAAATAAAATCATAATGGAAGTTTTTATTTTATACGAACTAAAAGATACATATTATGTAAACCGCAATTTCGCAATGCGTTTAGTTCATTCCGACTATATTTTCAAGTGAATTCAACCGAAAAAATGGTGTTACTTAATAAAAGTACATTAAAAACGTACACAATGTCTGATATTGATTAAGTTCACAGTTTTATTTATTTAAAAAATACCAAAAAATCGATATTTTCGATCAAGAAAAAAGAAAATCTCCCTTAATGTAGAGA
The DNA here is from genome assembly GCA_030770465.2 of Perdita meconis. NCBI lineage: Eukaryota > Metazoa > Arthropoda > Insecta > Hymenoptera > Andrenidae > Perdita > Perdita meconis. Next base: position 9,405,651 of record JASKOS020000007.1, read on the forward strand.
TAGTAACTGTACTTCAGCGATCCTTCTACAAAAAAAAATCTGTTTTCATTCCCAAACGCTGATCGATGCGACTTCGATGTTAATGAGACCGTCCCGTGTTAGGCGAACGGAGGTTGCGTCTGATATTCCTGAAGGGAGGCGGAAATGTGCTCGACTGACATTGGCCGCTTCGATTATGCGAATCATTTATGTTAACTGATCGCACGTGAGGCATTTCCAGCGTAGGAAAGCACGACGGAGAATCTGAAGGAACGATCGGGACTACGTGTTGGGATCTAGAGATTTTTATTTTTAGAAGAGATCAGTACTCGGAGCGTTCGAACGCCAGAAACGTTGCGATATTCAAATCGCTTTGATGCTCAACCCTTCAGAGCTGACGCCCAATTTTTGTACATAATTACTGACACTGGGCCTGTGAAACCCAATAGTTCTGCATTTAATAAAATGTGTTAGAAGAGAATAAAAATAAAACGCTTATTTTAGTATGTGAAGTAAGGTTATTACTAGAATGCAGACATTTAAGCATTTATGGCAATTTTACATGTGTTAAAATGTATAAGGATGCATGCAGATGCAAAAATACGTGAAATATTGAAAATGTAATACATTTTATAGGTAATATTTAGAAGGTAAAAGACACTCTTCTATTTTTATGCCTTTGAAAATATGAATTTGCATAAACATCCACAGTCTAGTTACTACAATAATAAAACGTATCATGAATTAGACTAGCATATTTTTTTAGAATTTGAGTATTCGAATTCAGCGTTTGAGATTTTTACACAAACTTGCGTTGCTTTATTAAACGACATTAAACAAATTCGCCAGTTTTACTCAACGCCTTCACAAGCAATCACAAGCATCCAATTGCTTTAAAATCTGGGCGTTCGAATTAAACGTTTGAGATTTCTTAGCTTGAATGATTAGACTAATCAACATTACATTGCTTTATTAAACTACATTAAACGAATTCGCCAGTTTTACTCAATGCATTCATAAGCAACCACATTGGTATTCAAATTCCAGGAATATGGAAACACCACAAGGCTCGAGCTTCCCAATCACCAGAAATTCAGTCATCCAATATCTTCAAATCAAGTATCTGATTGCACCAGGAAGATCTAAAAATTCCCGCCACGCAGAAATCCCGCTATGGGCATCCGATCTCATCTCGGTAGTGGCTCGCTCTCATATCGGGATTAAAATCGTGATGATCAAAGAAATTACTTCGGAGGCCTCGGCAAGGTTCTCCGTGCTCAAACGGGGGTGACATATAAAAAAAAAGTAAGAATCCTACGGACGCGTTTTCCCCTACTCTTTCTTAATCCTCGAAAATCTCAGATTCTACTTGCCATCCACTCGCCATTCAGACTCTCTCCTTCAGAAAATTGCATTATTAACGGTATTTAACGAGCAACTGCGAAGAATTCCATCTGCCTCCTCCTCCTCCTCCTCCTCCTCCTTCTCGAGGAACAATGGAGCGTAACACGCGCGGACGAAAGGAGCGAAATTCTCTCAAGCCGTTCCATATAATGAGACTTGGACTATTTCGTGCACGACTTGTGCGGGACGCCGTGTCTGCCATACATTGGCTGTATTTACTGAACGCTTATAGGAGTTTTCCGCATACGAGCCGGAGTTTTGAGACCTCTAAGCGTTGACAGATAATGGAAGGTTTTTTATAACTTGTGAGCATGATATAAAATCATATAATGCGAAAGAGACATCATAATCTCCGATTATAAATTTCCCGTTTTTAATTAGACAAATGTAAAACAGGGAAGACGACAAATTGCATAATTGTTCATTCCGTTAATTGTCAGATGCGATCAAATCTGAGAATGATAAATGGCACTTCCTCATTAAGCATCGCAATTACGTTATAAGTGCGGAATTATTCATCCTTTTATTCTTCTACGAGTTACATATTTATTAATAGGTAACTTGAATGCATTAAGCGTGCGAATCGCACATTAAAATTGAATCGATGCATTGCCTATCGAATATCAATCACGACATGTTTGCGAACTTGTCATTCAACTGGGATTTTTATTTCTTATCGGCAGAATCTTTACATCCTGTTTTCATCGTGAATTTCTCAGTTCGCGATGCACCCGGAAGCTATCCGATGCACTAGAAACGGAGACCTAGATAATCGCTAAGAAGAACTAGGTTTTACCTACGCTTCGGTCCTTAGTGGGACGCGCATAATTAATAATTCCGCAGCCTCAGAGATTTCGAAGACTTTATCAATTTGTGAAGTGTTCCATTTTCGAAGAGTTATCATATATGAGAAAAATTACTTATGCGACGATTTGATACTTTATTCCCTCATCTTCTCTATTTTTCTGTTTCTACTTTCCTTTTTCTTTTTTCTCCTACTGTGATCATTTTCTAATACGCTTTCCTAAGCGTTTCATTAAAAACGGTCACACCCGTTAATAACAAGTTGCCGACCTCATTTCTTATCACTCTTCTCATTTTCTCTCACCTTCTCTTGCAACAAGACGCATTGAAATTGCCATTTCTTATGTTCCCTAATCGCGAGCCTACAGCAAACAAACATTCTGCGTGCAGCAGTCACGAAAACACGCAGAAGCTTCCTGCTGGAAATTCTACCACTTATTACGAACCCGCAGGGAACAAATATTCTACATGTAGCAATCACTTAAACGCAAAGTTTGTTGCTGGAAATTTTATCTTTTACCACAATCCTTCAGAGAACAAATATTCAATGCATAATCATGACGGAATCGCGAAGAAACCTCCGACGAAAAATATTGTAGTTCACCGCTATAGTCTCCAGTAAGGAAATACACATAATCTTTGAAAAATAAAGAATGCAAAGGAGGTCTTTATAAAAAATTTAGGAGGTCTTTATAAAAAATTTAGGAGGTCTTTATCGCTCACTATGAGTTCTCAGTGACAAATGTCTAAATACAATGTGATTCTTTCACTAATAGACAATATGAACGAAATGCAGAGACAGCTGAACACGTAGTGAGAAAATATCCAATGTACGAGGAAATAAAACCAAAGGAGTAAATAAAAGTATATCGCATATCTTGAAGATTAACGGTGAAGAAGACGTTGAGAAAGTTGTCTTATGACTAAGGTAGCGAGAATTAAAGCGATATGTATTAAAACTTGAAGAAGAAAAAGATATTTAAATATATTTTAAGATTTAATATTAAACGTAAAGACTGATAGATACTATATATACAAATTAATTCTCGGCCTTTTTAAAATGAAAATTAATGTTTATTCTAATCCAGTTTTCACAACCGGATAAAAACAATTTGTATCGTAACTCCCAACGTTGCAGCAAGTTCTGATTGGCTTCGACATGGATTTTTCGACCAACAGCTGTTTCAATTTATTGTCTTTCAATTTTTTGGATTGTTCTGGACGTTTCTCATCCCCGAGGTCAAAATTTCTATTTTCAAACTCTGATACCATTTTTTAGATGTCGTCTAAAATACAGCATCTTCCTCTAATGCTTCGCAAATCATTTGTTTAGCTTTGAAGATATTTTGTTAATTGGAATGCGGAAGGCAGACAGTGTCTAATATGCTATTTATTGAACGTTATCTTGTTTGCTACATTCATGGATAATTTTTTTGAAGTTATGTCCGTTTTATATTGTTTTCATAATCTATTATGTTTGCATTATACAGCTCCAAATTTGGTGGGAAAAAGTTTCCGTTTAAGTGCTACAGTTGATTAAAAATTAAGGTCGAGAATTAATTTGTACACCTAATAAATCCAAAGACTCTTTAGATTAGAGAATTTAGATATTAGGTATTACTGAATGTAAAGACTGATATATCCAAAAATTCTTTAGATTAGAGATTAGATACTAGATTTAGGCAAAGATAGGTTTAAAGACAAACAAATATTTTATATTAATTTAGTCAAATAGGTGTTTAGGGATAAGAATAATTGTACGTATTTATCCACTTATTACTCATCTGCAATATATAATTACAATGGATGAGAGTCTAACACAATAAATAAAACATGCAGTGATTCACACGTTCGTTCACATGTATTTCAGATATTAATTGACTGTGAAATCCTCAGTATTATATTTTTTCTATCAATTTATATTGTTCCAGTCTCCACGTTTAATTGTTTTACAAAGGCAAATACCCTTATTTCAAATTCAAACAAGTTTAACATACTCTTCGTGAACAAATGTGTGAGTCACTGTATTTCTACGGACGATCATCAAGAAAATGTGAAAAACTTCTGAATAACTTTCTCTTAGAAGTTGAGACTGCATTAATACAAAAAAAAATGGGATAAAGTTCATTAGAGAAACTCGTATCGATCTCATCGGGGGCCTCAAAAGAAACAAACAGATTGCGCGTGGAAGTAATGAAAACGCGAATGATCTTCCTGCGTAGGAAACTTGTAAATATACTTCACGCAATAATCGCGAAACGCGTGGAAACTCCCCGCAGAGACGTCGGGAGAGTGTGTCTATCGCCGTAAAAGAATCGTAAAAGCGGTTGAATGACAAGGAGTCGAGGAAACCAGGGGACTTCTCTCCGTGACGCGTAGAGCTCGCGCGAGCCGGGAAACGGTAGAGGCTGCGACGGAGAGGGAAGAAGCGGTTTCGATGGGATTCTAGGTCAGCGTCCCGGCCTCGAAACGGTCACGAGAACCCGCCCGTTCCTCGGCCTCCACGGACGACGGGACAAGGAAGAAAAGAGAGGAACGTCGCTCGACCCCGTTACATGAAAACCCGTTACGCGACGAACAACGACCGCCGCGCGACCGACTGACTGACAGAATCTCCTCTCCCTCGCCTCCACCCCCGCGCCTAATCGCACCTCCCTCGCCACCACCGGTTCTCATGCTCACCTCCTTCTGCCCCTCCCGTGGCCCGATATCGCGTTTTGCTACCTCATTGTATTGTACATCTTTTCAATCCTTTTTCTTTGTTCCATTTCTCCTTTATACAACGAAACCTTTCTACACATTTTTCTCTTCTTTTTCTTTACTTTTTCTTCGTGGTCGCTGATAAATGTCGCTGACACAATTAAAATAGTAATCTGATCCTAAATAGGATCAAAATTTATCAGAAAAATTGCGTAATATCATTGATAATAAGGACAATCATTTCAATACTAGAACAATTCTATTTTTTTTTAACAGAATTTATTTTACTCAGATATCCGAAAGAATTCATTTTTGCACCTAAATTCATGAGGTTCTTCGGCAGGAGAATGTGTTTCCGAATGATCGCGTTAATTGATTAATTTTCTAAGCATTCTGACTTGAGTTATATTTTTGATATTTTGTATATTTTAGTGTATATTAATAATATCGCAGATTTTTTGCCACCTTAGGATTGCCATAAATGCATAAAATCCGCAGACTAGTTATTACTAAAATGCGAATTCTTATGCAAATTCATATTTTCACAGCTACAGAAAAAATGTGAAACTTTAATAAAACTGTATCTTGTCTTCTAAATATTGTAAAACATACAAATTTTGATATTTTATATATTCTTAAATCTATGCAGATTCTGATACGTTTTTGCGTATTTAAAATTTGCCATAAGTACATAAGAATTACCATTTCTTTTTAATAATAATCACAATATTAATAATGGAGACAAATAGAGAAATTCCTGGAAATCAAGTAACCGAATTTTCGACAAACTAGTAATGAAATTATTTACTCTAAATCACAGAGCTTTTAGTTCCATCGGATTTATTATAACAGATGTGATAATCGAAACTAATAGAAAATTCTAATTCTTATCAAGATCTACTTGTTTGCACAGCGTGAATTATAAATAGACTACAGATATTTATACATAGCCACAGTTAGCATAACGGTGCCTTATTTTAAAAACAACCTAACACAATCAGATTTTGATATTTCATACACATTTTTTTTTACATTTCCCATAAATGCATCAATATTTTACATTTTACCCATAAGAAACAATTTGCATAAAATATGCATTATCGTGATACTTGAAGTAGATTCTTCTGCAACAGTATAACTAAAAATTTAAACAACAGACTTAAAGATTCCGGAAGTAATGTATTCGATAAATAAAGCTACGGATATTATTTACCAAGATCGATAACGTTCAGTATAGATCGATAACATTCAGTATAGATAACGAAAGAATGTAATTTAAGAATACTGAATACCGCGCAAGATTAGACAATGTGTCGATACGCTTGCTATCAGAAAACACGACGACCTGAACCGGTTCAAAAATATAGGCCAAATGTTTCGCAAATATTACGCGTAACGTAAACCGAAACGCGCATAAATGCGTGAAAAGATTAGTCCGCGGTTCTGTCAGCGCATTCAATGACAAAAATTGCGATACGCAAAACAAATTTCGAGTAACCCAGTTCCGAAAACAGAGATCGCACAACAAAACAAGCGTACGAATTTCTGCGAACGTTTTTACACACAATTTTCGTAAACTATATCGTTTAGCGGGGCAGTTGCAGTATGCAAAAATATGCAAAAATTTTGAGCGCTCGTTACGATCAATAAAGAAAACCGAGCTTCGCGGTGTTCTGTAAACACGTCGCGCGACGGGGAATTTGTCCATGTGTCTCGGTAACAGAAACACTCGTGCGTGTTACACAATAGATAAAGTTGCGTTATCGTGTGCCAACGTGTACGCGATGCATCAAACGCGGGCAGAAGACATCGATGAAGAATTATTATTATCGCGATTGGAAGCCAACTGCAGATTTTACTTTCGGAGACTCAAGTGATCCTCCTTGCCAATTGCCGGCGACGTTTTATCATCTGACGATTCCAAACAAATCCATGTTTCTCCCTTCCGAGCGCTATTATCTCGAGGATCAATACAAAACGAGGGGCACGGGGGGCGATCGGTCCTCGAGCATCCGTTTGGCAGACTTCCAAAAAACGTGTGTCTCGTCGGCAACCGTGCGAGCATTAAGCGTACCGTGTCTCGTCTTTGGAATATCATTTGCGGAAGCTTCTTTTCGCTCGACAGAACAGGAAATTCGCGAGAGAAATCTCAATAAAATTTGGAGGCTCGATTGGCTTTTATTATACAATAAGTAAACTGCGAATTTTTATGCATTTATCAAAAGTTTTAGTATAAGAAAATTATGTACAGTGCCACTTTCTCGATTCATTTCATTTTCATTATTTTTTTTTATATTAACTTAAGGAGTTATATACGTTCTCAACTTGAAAAAAAACCAGTCATACCTGACTGAAATCAAATGTTTATAGTGGGTAAAATATATGCACTATTTGGAAAAAAGAAGAGTCAGTATTATGCTGCAGGAATGACTGATTAAGTTTAAGTTATATAAATGTGTATTTTCCAGTATTCTGTGACTTTTAAAAATTATAAACGCGTTTTTCTCTACAGTAGTAGTGATAACTTTTTTATCCGCTACTGTTTGTAAAAGTTACAGCATTATTTAAATTATGAGATATACTCTGTTCTTCATGTATGCTTGTAAAAATGTGAATTTGCAAAAAAATCCGCAATCCAACCAAAACTGTGCTCATAATTGTGGCTTCGAATATTGCTAAAAGCCTTATAAAAAATTCTATTTGTTTTTAAAGCAGATTTTCTACGGCGGAATAGAAAAAAAGAATACAACGTTGTTCGATTAACTGAGTCTAATAGTCACAAAAACTAGTAATACTCAAATTCCTCACAGCCGCTTTGATATTTAAATCCTCATAATGTCTGCAACACTTCAGAACTCAAAGTTCTTTTGGTCAGTATTCAATGTTTTACAATGAATTAAATTTCCATTTCAATAACCGCAGGAAAGTTATATTTCCCTGGTTACGTTACTGATTGCAATGAAAAGAAGAGCTTCTGAAATGAAATTGAAATTACTTACACCTTTTGTGTATATCAGAGTTTCAAGCCTTGATTACAATGGGGGATAAAGAAGATGATATAGAATAATTGCAAGGTTCCCAGATATAAAATCGTTCCATATTAAAGGATGGCAGCGTCATTAGCATGATTACATCAGAATATCTTTCCCAAAAGAACCTCGTTTTTATCTCTAACTTCCGACAGTACCGTTTGTAGAAGATATTCATTAGAGGTGTCAAATTGCTTGAGGAAACAGTGAATTAGTCTTGTCTAGAACAGTAAAATCTCGTTACACGCCAAACAGAGTCGTGAAACTGATTTTTACTTTTCAAGAAATTAAACATATTTAAATTTTAAAAGATAAAAAAACCGTTAAACCGACAAATGTGTAACACTGTAAGAGCCAATTTGTTTTAATAAGTATCCAAACTTTTGATTCAATTCAAAGCAGAAAATAAAAATGATCAAGTGCCACTTAAACCTTCAGCAAGGACGAGACAAACCAAGATTTAATACTTGAACTATTTCTCCAGTCTTTGAAAATACTTTCAAATAACTTAATTCAAGAAGACCAAACTTTGCTACACAAAAGATATCATGCCAAAGTTTCTCTTGGCCCGAAGTTACAACTTTCCAAGAATTATCACAATTTTATTTCTATAACCGAATGCAATTAAGGAATAGAATCCTCTATAATTACTTAATTCGTCCAGTCAGGAAATCCAAGTTTCTCTCCACACAGAAAGTGAATAAAAACTTGCGAACATTAACCAGATCCAGGACACGTCGGCTGAATTTGAATTCCTCTATTTGCATTCACGTTTCAGACTACTATTTCTGCCGCATGCTATCGCGAATTCTGCGTTGCGAACAACAACTGACCCAAATTAACGACACCTCCGCGAGTCATTACACAATTCCAAAGGCAAACCTTCGCTTACTTTAAACAGCGAACGAGAGACGTCTTCGACCTCGCGATGTTCGCCGGGGAAACGTGTTTGCCGGGGGAAATATCCTCGTCGCGTGTTTGTTCCGACATCACAATGTGACGACGAATGAACAAATGTTCGAAATCGAAGTGTAAGAACTATAGGTTTCGCTGTCTCGTAATATTAGTGACGAGAAGTAATCTAAATAGTCCAAAAGGAATTTCTCTAATTTTAAATCTGCAAACAAAAATATATTTACAGTTAGCAGATGGAAGATAATCTTAGTTGAACAAGTTTGCAAGTTCTGTGGGACGAAAGTTGATTTAGATGTTATGATATTTGTCCTGAATGCCTACATATTTGTCGCGCCGTGCAACAACATGAATTTCGTCGTGGTGCCCAAAGAACAGCTAGAAGAGCCATCCGGATCCCGATATCGATATACAATGTATAACAGTACAACACGATCATTGAAATTCCGAGGAGCGACTGGTTCGGATGGTACCAAGGGAACGCTCTTCCTGCCGATCATTCTTGCATTACAATTCGAATGCTGACGTCCTCCTGACACACTTCTGGCCGACACTTGCCTGGCTACTATTCATCGACACTTATGTTTATCTTATTTCGATCATGTCGATCCGCGAAAAGCAATTTTCTCTTACTCTTATAAATTCGGAATATCTGCCGTACGTTTCGAGGCCCTCAATTTCAATGTATTAAATTAAAGGGAAGCCTAACTGATTTTTGGGATTTACTTTTTACGAAACTATTAGGCGAATCTTTTCAAAATTTGCAAAGTGTGTTATTTCATATTTAAACAATACAATTCTTTTCGTAAGTTTTTCTCGTTTCATTCGAGTACTCGAACTATTTATAACCTTGATTATCAATTAACGCTAACTATTAATATGTTTACGGCCGCCATTAATATTAACTCTAGCTTCTCATGTTGCACTGATGCAACATTCGTTGCAGGACAAGGTTTTGGCATTGAAAAGACAAAAAAAATTGATAGATCGACTGTAATTTGCATATTTAAGAGCAAAGATATTGTAATATATTGGTAAACCTTGACATGTTTGTAACCATGCAATTGAAAAAAAACCGCACGAGTTTGGCATGCTTAGTAAATAAATAAACAAATTAATTAATAAAAAAAGTTAACGCGACATACCAATAAGCGAAACTTGAAACGGTAATTATGCAACACGTGTATCGAAAACAATTTATGACTCAATTCAATATTATCAGTTTTCCTAGTGGAAAATACACTTTCCATGAATATTTACAATAATCCGATTTAAAATAGTCGTAATAATTAAATTATATTCTTGGAGGTAGGTTATATTCTTTATATTCCACTATCAATATATCAAACCCTGCGACACACCAATGTTGAAGTTATGACTCAACCTCTGTACATTCCCGATATAATTTCATCGAGTTATCTCTTTTGATATTTACAATAATATCGTGTTCAAGGAAACAAATTCCCATTTCTCTTCGCAGAAAGTGAAGTACCTACTTATATCACAAGCTTCTTCAAAGAACCAGTTACAAATTTTTCTAAAAGTAGCAAAATTGAAGGCAATGAATGAGTAATACTTCACACTTGTACGTTCATCAAAAATATCTGAGAACGGGAAGACTTTCTAAATCAATATTTTAGAAAAAATTAACAACGGTTTCAAGAAAAAAGAATTTCAAAATACCACTTCATTCTGTGCTTACATGGCAAACAAATGCTATTGAATATTTGCAAAATCGACGGCAAATAAAGCACGTATTTTACGTGCTAAATGTTTATTCCTATCATTTGACGAGCTACTATTTTAGTAACTTACTGGCAATATCGTGTACCGATTATGGAAACAAAAATATTTACTTACAATTATTCGTTTAGAATACCCATTTTCCTCGGCACCGTTTTCACGATAAGAAATTCTAATGAAAATGAATTTCCAGAACACTTTTCTATCCTCTGACTCGACACATCAAAATTTACGACAGGCACTTCGGATTTTTCGCGAGAACCAAGGCGAACGTTGTGCGTTCGTCGAACGATATTATCGTTTCGAACGGATTCGCGTTATCCATCGAACTCGAGAACCGCGATAGTCGATGGGGACTGAATGAAACTCACGCTCGTCGAAGAGAACTGCAACGCACAAAAGGTCTGCACGCTCGCATCGAGGTACTTTCAGTCTGAGTCAGGAAGCAATTTCCATGGAAAGGAGTCCGAGACGTTGTTGCGTTGCTTCTGTACCGTGAATGAACGAGCGTGTCATTCGAGAGCACGGTACGAAGCATTCTGGCGACGAGTCTAACTGTTATAATTAGGGTAAGTACGGGAGAAATGCCGCGTGTTTGTAGAAATTGACACTGTGCTTGAATTTCATAATAAAAAATAATTCCTAGCATAGGTAGAACATGTTGCACAACGATTTTCAATGAAAATCGTAATTTATATCATCTTTAAAAACTCCTTCTTTCGGCAAGAAATGATTTGCTTTCGAGTGAGATGTCGCACTTAGAAAAATGTTTAATTTTCAAACCTTTCAACTCGCTAAATTAAACTTTCTATTTCAAAAATAAGTAAAAACAGAGTAAAGTGAAATATTTTCATTTCTTGCAATTACCGAATACACTGAAATATTAAAAGACGAAATGGGAGCCGACTCTGTAGCCAAAAAAGCAACAACCGATCCAACCAGCGAAGCTAAAATGCCAATCCCATACCTAGACTTCCTACAATTAATCCACAATATTGAAGAAAAAAGAATGGAGCAAAACAAATGGATAACAATTAATAGAACTAAAATTCTCCAGTATCCGAGGCCCTTAAATATAACTTTTTGCGTCAAGGACATATTCTAAAGATACAAATATGAAAAACGATAAATGTTGTATTATTTAGATAGTAAACATAAAGGCGACGTATAATTATGGAAGCAGGATGAGATAAACTTATCTCGAAAAACCACAGTCTTAGAAAATATCGTAAAAAACTCGCTTTTATTCGGCTAAAATAACTAAACAAAGAATGTTAAACAATTAAAAAACGATTTTCTATTAATGCTGTACTTGAAATACGGGCAATTTTTCCCGTATCTATCCTATCGCGTGACGGCTCGAATGCGGTTCAACACGTTTGCTCGTATCTTTCGATATGCTACCTTCAGCAATGTACAGCTGGATAAAGCATATGTAGTCTAACCTCAATTGGTCCGAGTCATGCAGAGACGTAGCAACTCTCAACAGGAAGAAAAAAATGTACAGTAGAACCTCTATCATCCGACTCTCAATTATCCTCAATTTTTATTGGCAGGGTTCCAATTATTAAATGCAATTAGGTATAACAGTACAGTAGGACTTGGAGTAAACCTTTAGCCACGCTTCAATAATCTTCAACTAATTGTTAGCATTTTATATTAGAAATATTCAGTTAAATAATCGAGATTTTACTGTAGTTTTATTGACTACAGATCCAATTATTTTCACAACAAAAAAGATTTCAGAATGACAGTGGAAAGTAGGAATGACACTTTCTCTAGCAGAACGTAAAAAGTTGTTAACATTGGTCATAAACACGAGCATCGTGTTTAAACATATATTTCGAAGTTGCCTATGAATATTTGTCTTACATTAGAGATATGAACCGATTGACACCGTATTTCAACTATTTTCACTCTCAAATGAGCTTTGAGTATTTAACATTTGAAATTATACTTCAAGTTTCGAGAAAAGTACCTTACTTATCGTAATTTTATTTTTTATCGTATCCGTAGAATATGACCAAGTAGAACACGAAATTAAAATAAGTGTACGTTAATGACTCTACTATTAACAGTCACCGCAGCATGAGTATATTAATCGTACGAAGGTCGTTATTCTCCTCGTTTCAAATTACACGTCAAAGGTAAACTCGAAAGGAAAGATTATTCACCTGGTCAAAGTGTATCACGGCGAGATTTAAGTCCCTTCCGATCGTAGCTCTCGATAAACGGCAATATTGATCACCGACGCGTGGCTATTTCCTCGAGCACCGCGGTTTTGTTTGATACACGTGTCTGCTAATCACTTGTCATGTTTAATGACAATGAATCACACTTTTTTCAGTTCTCAACTAGCGCACGCGGAGACGACTGACACGATGAAAGTAAAATTAGCGTCTCGAACAGCTTGTGATGCGATAAATATTGAAATGCCTGTCGTTTACGCAGACAACGCGTTTGTATTTCTCGAATGTGTGTTGGCAATTTTTTCTCGTCGCAAGTGGAAAAAGTAAAAGAAACGAGTTGCGTTAGATTTTTTTGAACGAAAAGTGCGATAATAATATTGCTAATAATAATAATTTGTCGAAATTACATAAAATGTACATAATAAAATAACCATTCTGAAAACTTTGTATTGATATTTAAATCGTTTCAAATGACATGCGAATGTCAGATAAGGAAATCATGTTTTCCTTATGTCACTTATCTACAATACAATGATTTATTTGTCACCGTCAGCACAACAGAAGCAACCTGTGTATGCCTGAAGCATTTCATTGGACGAAAATTCCCTCGAAAAGCAAATAAGGTTGCCTCGCGAGAATGATTAACCGCACGCCCTTAATCGAGAAGACCATTTGCGCATCCTCGATCGAGGATCGAATGATTCATGACACGGTTCCGGCCAATTTGAAGGAAACACGAGGAACGTGCACTCGCCTGTTCGGCACACGAAACTCGCGCTCGCAATTACGTCACGGTAAATCGACGATGGTAATCGACGGCTTGTATTCAAATATTGCCCGAAATAAATGGAGGGGTCACAGACCTGTCGCGTGTGGCGACAATTAAGAAAGGATTCAATCAATTCCCATCAATTTGTCCTTTTGTTTACAAATTTCGTATAAACGAGATCGAACGGCGTTTAGCATTACAATGCGAGCCGTAATTAATATTTATTTATTCATTACTGCGGAGCGGATTCCAAATTACAGCATTGGTTGAATGGAAGAAACTTGGAAATGAAATAATAGGAGAAACGGTGTGACGATTGCAAAGAAAATTGCTCGAATTGATGCGAAGAGAAATATCGAAGTGCTTAATTAATTTTATCAACCATTGTTTTCAAGCTTTAGAAAAAAATATAATTTAAATACATGCCAGTTGAAAGTGTAGCGAATTAGAAGCAGTCTAGCTAATTATTATGTTGCTTTATATGAATGCGTTACGTTAAGATTATGCAAATTGGAAGTTAGAAATACCATTACGAAACAAAACAGTGTTAGGTTTATTTGAAATTGAAATTAAGAGTTAGGTATAAACTTTCCTCTATTTGCAAAGATGCTTCAACGTTAGAACTGACTGTATATTTGCAAGCGAATTTCAATCAGATCGTTTCTTTCGTTGTCGTATTTCGCGAAGAAATAAGTATTATAATTAGAATGAAATCGAGTGGTAAGATTATATTAAACGATATCCCTGCAGATTTAACGTAAATCATTACCGTTCGTAGTACGATTTATGGAATGGTACAGATTATATAAAATCGACTGCCTACCATATTCTTTAATAATCCCTATCACTTTCTATTAACTAATGAGCTCAAAGTGATTGGTAGTGGGAGGAGTACCCTTGAACAGACACTTCAATTCTGTATAGACTATAACGCTTCCCTGCGGCATAGTATAACTGTATGAATTATCCCAATCGTTTGCTCAATTTAAATAACAATTCTAATTTGAAAATGAGAAAATTAGATCGCTGTAATAATTTTCATACATTCTCCGGTATTAAGTTAATTAGAAAATACTGTTGGATTTTCTTTGTGACAAGTAATCAAATAAATAATAGAATAATAGAATATATGATATTATAAAAAAATAATAATTTTTATGAAAACTGTTTTAGAAAAGGTTTATGATGTAAAAAAAAAAGTTTTAGTCTATGTATTTAAACTTTTCTGCAGCTTGTACTTCTTAACTCTTAATATTTTTTAACTAAATAGTAGTTTGCATGATTTTGGACTATGTAACATTCATGGAAAACAATTTTTACAACAATCATCAACAGACGTACTTGTCAAGTTTCAGTTACATGCATTTGCACTTTATATTGGTTGCAGTAATCGAATTTTACCAAATTCTTTTACTAGAAGAAAGGAACAGTAATAAATATTTTATCAAACAAAAATCTACATCTTATTAAGTAATGGAAATGTTCCCAAAAAAGTAATAACAATTATTCTGAATTCATAAAGTTACAGCAAATTGTTCATTACTGTATTTAATAAAAGATTGTAACATTTCATTCTAAATAAAATATTCTAAAAGAATGCAGACACGTTGGCAGCCCAACAATTTCAAGAACTTTAAACTTTCCGAAGATCTACAGACACAATCACGCTCGCTGCGTGTCTCAAGCAAAAATGTCGCATCACGACTGGAATTCCAATTAGCCACGAAAGACAATCGATGAATGTTCAATGAAAAATACCGCGAACACCCCTCGCTTTCCCGTAAGAAATTTTTTCTCAGAAGAATACAGCGTTCAGCAAACAGGCAGCGTTTACATTGCGTCTGGAAAACAGTGACCGAAGGAACGACTAAAACGAATTGTGGGTCCTTTTTTTTCGCGTCGGTGCCTTGTGTCTCCTTTGTTTTGTACCATCCATTGTCAAAAAGGCCATCGGTTTCATTAACACATTGTACATACAATATTATACAGCCACTAATTTTTCTTCATTGCCATCTTCATTCAATCATGAATACTTTCGTCGACTATAAAGGCCCGACCGTCGCCTCGGGGTGTTGTATATGTATGTGTGGGTATTTGGAATGAAAAATAACAGCTTCTGAACCAATCAATTCTCGACCTAAAATAATTTAATTATTTTTTTTAAGTTTGACTGCTACTGTATTTAAATAACGGCTCATTTTTTCGTTCATATATCTGTGGGTATAAGGCAAAACGCCGCATATCGCATGTTTTCAATTTTGAGATATTTGCGTTTAAAGTTTTAATCACCAATACTGTACTATGGTCTTGAATTTTATTGAAACCTCGTTTGTGAAAGAAAAATTCATTTCATAGACTTTTTCTGTGATAATAATATAAATTCTGCTGTCTAGACTTGAGTTAACATACAAACTCAATTTTTTTGAAAATATAACTTGCATCGTTTTTTCTCATAACCACAGATATAATCAAGAGATTAATTCATTTTGAAAGGTATTATGTTACAATTTTTCTTTCGTTTGTGTCACCTGGATGTATTTGACTATATAATATCGTCATTAAAAACCGCTTAATCTGGTTTTCTTTGCGAATGCGAGCAACTGGATTTGACTTTTATGTAAAATCTTTATATTCTATAAAAAAAAAACAAGTACTTTTTAAAAAATTTGTTATAATTTTATTAAAATTGCTAGTTTTAAAGATGCTGTTGCACTAAACTCAGCTCTATAAAAATCAAATTAAATATAAAAATTACCAGAACGCGTGGTAAAAGAAAACCTGTACAGATCTGAATAAGAATTTAAAGTAATACTACAAGCCATATTCGACCTTGAACATTGGAAAATGAAAAAAATTATAAATCTTTAAGGGCGAAGGACGTCTTAAAGTGCTTAAAAATAAGCTGCTCCTTTAGAAGTTTTTTTTTTTACAGAACTATTAAGTGAATATTCTTGAAATTTGCAGAGTGTTGTATTTCATACTTAATAAAAGTTAATTTATTCGTGAAAAAATGTCTCTGTAGAAACGGATGTACATAAGCTGACCGTATCGCTACTGTGTTAAATTTGTGAGAATTCTGAAGCCTTTAATTTTTTTCCAAACTACACAAACTTAGGATTGTCTTCTTTCTCAAATAATTACATTGTCGTTGAAGTTACAACATTTATAAAAAAAAAGTTAAATTAAACAATTTCTTGTAGTACATAAATGGTATGAAAATGTTAGGCTAATTTGTCAATTTTGTATTTTATTCGATTTTTTTTAGGTTCATCGACAATATAATTATATGAGAAATAAGAAAATATTTGATTTTTTGTTTTAGAGAAGAATTAAAGACTCCAAAATTCCCGCTAATTTGACACTTCGGCTATAAGGTTCTACATACCTACTTCTACAAACTAAACTTTTATTGTTTAAATATGAAATCACACGTCCTTCAAATTTCGAAAATATTTGCTTATCGATTTCATGAAAAAAATTCCAATGCATATCATGTTATTGCATACCGTCTGCATTTATTACCAAGTTACTACCATTGCCTAGGCCTAGACTCCTAGACGACAGGGCGCGGTAACGACTGAGAGTATCCACCTTTACACATTGACTCTGTAACCTCTGTCTACGAAGTGACACGCGGTCGTTTGCATTTCACGTCATTAGACATATCGACAGCACTCGCAGTCTATTATTGAAGCACATGGCATAGTAATTTAGAGAGCAGAGAAGCGAGAAAGAAACGAAGATGAAATGATAAATTTCTTAACTCAATTTCCTTGAAAATTCAACTATAGAGTATTTAATTTAACTATTTAGTTGGACAAAGGAAACTGTTCTAACTTTAAAAATATACACGTAATAAAGGAATTTATATCAACTATCAAAATGAAAAATATTTTTTCTGCTGTTTGTGCACGAATAATAAAACAATTTGCTAATCAAAAAGCTCATATTGCATTTTTCGAAAATTACAAATAGTTAAAAATGACCCTGGATCAAGTAAGATCAAGCACATCTGTATGGATGTATAGAAAATATATAATCGAATTAATATTTACAAAATAAAATGATAATAACTAATAGAACGTTATAGTTCAAGTTTTACTCGGATTTCCACTGCACTCTTATACCTTGTGCATTAATTAATAAATATCTTAGGTAATTAAAAATGGGGATAATTGCGATTCGGATAATCGAGGTTCTACTGTACAACTACACTAAGCAAATCTTTTTATTTATATTATGTTCAATAAAAAAATTTCGAAAACAATTAATTAAACGATGAAGAACCAGTAAAGGTGCACAATTTTCATTTGGTATCAGAAAAGAATTGCTACTTCCATTGACAATACATTATTAAGCGGTTCGTTTTTGCAATAATTAAATTGTTAATCCAATAAATACGTTTCAATAAATAGCAAAGTTCTCAACAAGAACTTACTTTAAAATTATTGCCATGTCTTTCGGTTTTTTCATCGACGTGCGTCGATGTGGTCGCTAACTTGTTTTTTCTTCGCGCGGCAATTCGTTAAATTTTAAACACTCTTTCGACACAGGTCGATCGTTTCCGATAACCTGTTTGTTTTTACCAGTCTCTTCTTTATTTCCGCGGTCCTAGAATTTCCCAAACTATGTTCATTCGCCGCGTGATGCAAGCCCAACCGCGTTTAACGATCCCGGATTGTGATAGAGAGAGAGAAAAAGCTTCTTCCGAAGGACACGTCGATTTCTTCTACAGTATAAATTGTCGTGAACTATGAATACGATACGCACCGCTTTCACGCGTTATCGTACTGGATCAAAGCTAACGAAGATCAAAGGGCGGACCTTGAATTTTTAAACCGACGCGGAGATCGTTGACTCTGTCGGCGCGCCGACGCCGGAAAGATCAGTTTTATGGGCAAGTTGGTAACAGTGTGTCGTCAATCTTTCCCTAATTAGCGTCAAAATGTCGTCCGTCGGTTGTCCGTCGCTACGTCTGTTTCATGTTATATTACGACGAACATGTTATGTTGCGACGGACATAGAAACGGACGATCGGCAAACGTCCTTTCGACGCTCGTGTGATCCCAGGCTTAGACGGTGAGATTTTTTTTTTTTATTTACATGATGAGATTTTAATCGAGTCGATGCGCATGCCCAATCCGAGTGATCGGAGGGGTATATAAATACGCGATGAATATTCGACGCGCTGACGAACACCGAAAAAAATTGAACTATAGTCGGAGGAACAGCTCCAAGAAACTAAAGCAAAAAACTTCGACGGTCAACATTTACACTTTTCGGGTAACTGGACAATGGGTGTGACAAATTTGCAATAGGTCAGCGATTCGGAACTCTGTTCAAGGCTGTAAAAATATGCTGCACTTTTTTTTCGTAACACGTGTCGCACAGCAAAACATCGCTGCCTACTGGGAAATTTTAATCTCGTAGCGATTTGAAATGCTAAATACAGTAGAACCTTGATTATCCGCCGGGATGCTTATTAAATAAAATGCTAATAGTTAGTAGAGCGTTGTTAAGTCATAGTCCAACTTTTACTCGGAATCCCACTGTGCTCTTATATCGAGTGCAATAGTTAATTGAAACACTAGATAATTAAAAATAGAGATAATTGCGATTAGGATAATCGAGGTTCTATTATAGGAAATGCAAAAGTGGAACGCCAATGCGTGTCAAAGATGCGATAGTAAAGGTTCATAGTGGTTCGTGAGTTATAAAAGATTAAAAGATTATTTGGCATTAATTTGAATAGAAAGCTGAATTTAGATACAAGGGGATTTAGATGAAGTGCTATTAGATCCGAAGGTCAAAGATCTCCACGTGAATTACGCTTTTGTTCAATTCCTTTGAAGAATTATTTCTAATACTTTCTACTTTTTTTTTTTATTAATACAGCTTAATGAGTAGACAGCGGATCTTTACGCAAAATAAAATATTTATAAGCACAAATGAAGAATTGGAACCGAAAAAGAGTATATTTAATGTTCTAAACATTCTAACTTAAATGATATTTTTGATATTTTCTACATTTTGATATACGTTAACAGTGTTGTATTTTTTTTTTCCATACTTAGCATTGCCATAAATACACAACATCCGCTGTTTATTAATGAGTAGTTTTCCATTTCGAAGTAAATTTCCATTTTTATGGATATAATAACAAAACCTTGTATATTTACGTAAAACAAAAACAAATTTGTACGCTTTTTTCGCTATTTATACGCATATCGCTGTGAAATGGAAATTCTATCAGTTATGACAAAAACTTGTATTTTTATGTGAAGTTTTTTCACTTCTCTGCTCGTAAAACTTTTTGACATTTTCTTTATCAAACTGACTTTATGAAAAACTGTATTAGTTCATTATAATTGCATTACAGTTGAACCTTGAACAACGTAGCAGTTAAGGTCGACGACGGTCTTCGCGTTCGAAAATTCACGCATAATTTTTGACTTCCCAAAAATTTAAATACAATAGGCTGTTATTAACTGTAAGTTTTGATTTGTATGACGTATGAACTATTGTTGAGAAGAAGAAAAAGTAAATATACTTAGAGTGTGTATATATATATCCTGAAAGTATGTAACAATTCATATTTTTATCACAGAAAATACGTATTAAAAGAATGTTTTCTACTAAAAATAAGAATATGAAAAAATTCAAATACATAAGACAGTATTGACGTTGAAAACCTTAAACGATCTATCTCGAAAATGAAAACATGTGACATACACGTTGTTTTGTTTTATAACCACAGATACATGGCGAAGCATGTAAATGTTTCTTTAAATGAAGTTGTACAATTTTAAGGATGAACTTCAGTAAAATTAAACGTAAGCAAAAATGTTTGAAAATTGGAAGAATGAATCTTTATGCAATAGTAAAACTTCAGCAAAATTTTAGAAAAATTCGTTCGGTAATTTTTAAATTAATTAACTTTCAATTCTTACAAGAAAACGCAATATTGAGAAATATATTACAAAATTAAGAAGTTGCTAACAGTTATTTTTAGCTGGTTTTCATCGCAAGAAGAAGTCTTGTTAATATCTTAGAAATTAATTAACTTTTCCTCAAGATTGCTACTGAAATTCATCCTTAAATATATCTAGTCAGGTTGAAAATATCATTTTGAAAAATTGTATGATTGACTGAAAAAGATAACGAAGAGACATCGCATTATCTATCATGGTTGCTTTGCAATGACTATTGCTTCGCAATGTCCGATTTCTTCTGCGACTTTCTCGACGTTTCTCAACCCTTCCTAAATAGAGTGATTGGAAGCAGCACGATGCTGGCTCTAAAACCGTTCAAGAGAAAAGAAATCTGCGTAAAACTGGATCCACGCTCTTTAAAACAGTGTTAATCAAGGGTAAACTGTCGAATCTATAAGGTCGACCTGAGTGAAGAATGTGATTGTATCTTTAAAGAAGAAAATAACGTTGAAAAGTAATAACAAAAAAATTAGTGCGAAACGAGTCTGAATTCTAAATTTGTTTATTATACGACTAAATAGATGGATTTTTCTGTACCGTATGATTAATGACAGCTGTAAAAAATCTATTAAACCTTGCATTATGCATATATATTTAACGTTCACTGAATTTTTTATCAACTGGAGAAAGAAAGAGCAAAAACGAAATAACTTTGCACTTTGTAACATTAGAAGAAATAACGTCATCGTCCTGACTTTAACGCTTAATCATAAGACAAAGAGTGCGAACATTTTCACATATGTAAGTACATCTGCATTAGCATAAACGTTTTTTTCTGCCTTCTTCTCCGTTCCCCAATCAATACCTAATCCTTGACCGAAATCTTGACCAACATTTCTAGTTTTCTTTCATGGTATACCGCAAGAAACGAAAACACGGACCGGATAAATCCCGTCGTTTATTAAGTAGTTCCCAAACTTGTAACGATCTCAATTAAATTGAGTTACTTTGCACTAATATTTTAGATTTCTGTACATTAATAAAAATTGGTAACTAAGCAGTCTAAAAAAGCTGGAAAATTCACATTCTTTTTTTCTGTTTCAAATGAAACTGAACTATAATTGGAGGAAAGTTACTGATCTGATGTGTATTGGTACATTGTTTTCTTTTGGTGCAAAATTATTGCAATTTTGGGATTATAAATCGCTTATAAATGTGTATATTTATCGAATCATTACAATTGATAACTGCATGAATTAGAAAAAATTGAAAAATTGACTTATCTGGTGAAATTACTCTTTATGAATAGAAATACACAATTTTTTTAGCAGATATAAACAACACTTTTATAGACTGTTATACAAATAGGTTAAATATTCCCATGTTTGTATTTAAAAAGATGCTAATCAATTTATGACTGTATTTGGGAATGTTAATTTAACTTTTAACGTATTTATTTCCCGATTTGATTTTGATGTAATAATAAGGAGGCAATTGAATCAATCCTTTTCGAATTTTAAAAATAATGCACGAGATGCAAAGTAACCCTGGTTTACGGTATACAGATTCAACGATCAATGACCCTTAGGGCCGAGCAGACGAGCAACACGTGTCGTTCTGTGGTTGCGACAATTTTAGTCGACAAGAGCGGCCGTCACATTCGATGTTCGCACGAAGTCAACGTCGGTCATGGAGACGTAATGAACGAAAGAATTTTACTCATTGTAGTCTCGCGATGCGTTGCTTTGAATGAGCTTACAGAGTGTAAGTCATATTTCTGAGAATAATTCACGTGTCAGTGATTCGTATCCGTCTTAACAAGCGAGACTGAAAGAAAGTGAGAGTAATTCCATTGGAGAAAGTAGAAGTGGTAGCGATAGTTACGAGATTACAACGAGTAAATACGACAAGGAGAAACATTTGATGCTGCATTGTTTAACGCGTAATCTGTGAATGCAAGTAGAGTACATACTAACAACTTTGTGGTCTATCAGAAGAAGGAAATACCACTTTGTTCTTATTCTAATTCCTTGCAATTACTGTTAACAACATGATGATAATTAGATTGTGGATTTTCATGCATTTATCACAATTGTAAAAATGAACAAATTCACGAAGCTGTTCACAGATGTCTAAATATACAAAAGATCAAAAATATAGTAAAAGTTACAACATTTGAAAAATGAATCTCAAAAAATCCATTTTTTGAGTTTTATTTAAATTTACTATCATTACTTAATTACTTTTATTTCTGAACGATTCAAATGAAACATGCTATTATTCAAGCTTCAATTCTTTAATTTGTAAAATTTGATTTTGCATAAAAATCCGCAGTCTAGTAATACTATATTAATTATTACTAATCAGTAGACAACGGATCTTTATGCAAAACAAAATTTGTACAGGTAAAAATAAAGAATAAGAACTTGAAAAACAGTACACTTAATGTTCTAAACATTTTAACTTGAATAATATTTTTATTATTTTGTATATTTTGATATATACTAACAGTCTCGCAGATTTTTTGCATACTTTTAGCATTGCCATAAATGCATAAAATCCGCTGTCACAGTTAGAGAAAGAAGAAACAATTCTTGAATTGCTTCCGTTTGATCATAAAATTTCACTAAATTCAAAGTAGAAATCGTAAAATCTCCGTCTGCAAATCTCTGTATGCCCAGTCTTATTGCAGTTACAATTCAGCGCGTGCGAAGTGGCCCGATTAATCGCGACGAACCTTTAATACGCGGTCCTCTCGTTCCCCTGAAAGTGTGTTAAGCCACTTCCTGTCAGCGATCCACGTTGCCCCGTCCCGTCTCTAAGAGATATTTCATACAAGAATTGAACGGAAAGTCGCTTCCGTTAAGTGATATTAAACGATTTCCTACTTGGATCAACTATCGAGGTAGAATTGCTGGACACGGTAAAAACTGTGACTTTTTCTACCGTCACTCTGATCATTCGTAAAACTGGAAAATCATTATGATTTAGAAAGTAGTTAACGCGCGAGGAATTGATATTGATTGAAGGTTTTAATATTAAAAAGCTTAATATGGATATTGAAAAGTGTCTGAAAACATCCGGGTATTGTATTTATGTAAGATAAGAGATAATTGGTTGAAATGGAAGAAGACAAAATCGCGCGTAACTTTTATGAATATTTGTTTCCAGAAAAATTTTATCGGTGGTACTTCAAAATTATTTCTTGTTAATTTATTTATATTCACAAATATTTTAAGAACTGACCTGAGTATGATTTCTAAGAAACCTTCTAAGAAAAGAATTAAATGCTTCTTTTTATATAAATTATGAAATTTGTTACAATTGCCAGCATTTTTTTTTGTTTTTTTATGTATTCTAAACGCAAAAACCACACAGCTCAGTCCGGTTTCTTTTATACGAGATTTTCTCTAGTTTAAATACCTTCATTAAATGAAAATTATGTAATTAAAAATGTCATTATAAATTGATCGAACTCAGTAAAGTCTCTTTACTTGCCAATCATATTACTACTCCATAAATAGCAGACACTATCCCCACTCAATAAAAGTTACGATGTGCTGATCAGCCGTGTAATACAATGAGTCGACAAGACGATTCCTAATTTTTCAATTGATATCCGATTAAATAATAATTAAAATAGTAATAAAACTAAATATATATGTTCAACACAAAAACTAAGCTATTAAGTATACTGAAAATTAAACTAATCATAGAAATGATAAAGAAGTTACATCATATATTTTATAACGCTAAGTAAACATTACACGCTCCACAGTTAATAACTCTCGATAAATAACATATGACATAAGACATTTCGTTCTCACCCAATTAAGTTTTCTTTCTTTGTCGCTATCGGATAATGACGTCCTTAAAATATTTTAACGCTACCGTTACGAAGATTCTCCTACCTATTCCATAGTTGTCACTCGGAAGTCCCGAAATACTGTTATGTATAGACTTAACTTTATAGGATGTTGTAGGTTTTAATGACCAAACTTTTGTCAGTAGGTTTGTTTTTTATTCCTGCACTGGATGAACTGGTGCAGAGTGAACCACTTGCTATCTCCTTGCGTTTTGTGAAATTGAAGAAGATAGCGATTGGTTCGTTCTGAACTAGTGCAAGAATAAAAAACAGATCTAGTATATTCTATGGGCCCAAACAAGAAAAAAATATATAAATATAGGCTGTTTAACGCTTTATTAGAAAGTTATAAACAAAAACCCGGAATTTCAAAGAAAAAATTGAAGGATATTTACATGTAATTTTATGCGAGCTATATTTGTCATCCACAGTTACTAAACTAATTCTTGACTTTAATACTAAATTCGTATATACAGTTAATGTTCCATTTCAAACTATCCACCACCTTTAGCAATACAAGATTGACAGTAGTTCAAAATGAAATTTATTATTGTACGAAGTTCATTTGTATTTTGTTTCATTTCAGTGAATGAATTATTATCTCTTTGTATCACTTCATTATGCGTATTTAGTCTTCTTTTATAAACATGTAAATATCGCTTAACTTTTCTTTTTCAATTTCATATTTTTGTTTATACCTAACCTTTCGATAAAGCGTTAAACAACCTATACTTACATAAAATTTCTTTTTTTTTTTTTTTGTTTAGATTCATAGAATATACTGACAAAGTTTGGCCATTATAACCTGGAACACCCTGTAGATCGAATTTTTAAGTGCCGAAAACTGTCAAGCCGCTCCGTTATTCAATGAAAATTTCGTTCGTCTGGCAAGCCACGCTAGTCGAGCGAGAGTCGCTTACATAAAGTCGGTCTACTTAAAGTGGAATTAAGCCAGTCTAATTCTGATTAGCGATTATAATCGGAAGGAGATTCACCGATCAAGAAGCGAAGATAACTTCGTCGGGCACGTCTGAGTGGCTGTTAAACGCGATTAAGCGATGAATTTAAGCGAGGAGTGTTCAGTTAGCCCAACGATGGACACGGGGAGGGGGGGGGATCGAAAATAGAATCCGAGTTGAATCTTTAGCTTACCCATTCCGTGGTGTTCGACGATCAGTTCCGTGTTCGGTCTGCCCATGTTTCGGTGGAAACGAACGAAAAAAGAAAAAAGAAATAATAGATAAGTGAGAATCAACTTTCGTTGTGTTTAAAATAAGGCGATTAAAACGAAATCGGTAAAAGCTGCTTGGTCTTGGTTGTGAAAAACCGAGACAAGGCAATTCAAGGTAACAAAAAGGGAAAACACAATTTTACCGAAGTATGTTCAATCAAGATCTCGTAAATTAAACAGTATATTTTATAAATAGTATATTTTGTTTTGATTGCTTCATTGATTACGATTGTTCCACTTAGAAGCTTTCACAGAGTAGGCTACATTCTTTAAGCGATTCAAACTGTATATTTAGATACAGTAATAATTAAAAATATTTATTAATACACAAAGAAGAAATGTATAAATTAAACCTTTAATTGGGGATCGGTGACACTATATCTCGATTGAAGAAATTAATTTACAAAGTTTACAATACAACGTTCCAATTAAATAAAATCCCAAAATCTAAAAAAAAAAGGATTAAAGCAAACGTAATTACGAGACTATTAAATCACAAGTGGAAGACTTTGACAACCAAGAAATCCGAACAAACTATCCATCGGTCCGTACGGAGTCAAAGCAGTTCGGCACTCGCCCACGAACGCCAATAATTAATTAGAACTAATTGTCTACCGCACTGAAACCTCTTCCAACATCGAACACCCATTCATAATCAATGAAGATCGTGTGTCAAAAGAGTCGAACCTCAATGCTTAGGAACGCGCAAGGAAGCGCGAGCAGTGTCACTGCAGTTGCCGCGGTGTGTAAAATAGCGAAGACTCACCGAAACAATCGTGACACAGATCGAAGGGGCGGTGTGATTATCGAGCGTGATTATCGAACTCCGGTTGCTCCCGTATCCTCGGCAGCTGGACGATCTCGACGCAAACGGCGACGCGTGTCGGGGATCACTAAGGGGATGATATGTGGGCCAGCCACTTTTCAGACGAGCCAACTAACGAAAGGTGGACTGAGCGTACCTGGGACCAACCACAGTTCCTTATACCTGGCCGCTGTGAGAGGCCGGGACAACTTCCCCCACCAATCCGCTTCTATTGACGCATCTACACAACACGCCAACGCTCTGTGCCGTGATCCTTCGCGTGAACTTTGATACAGGAGGCCTTTTTCTGACCGTTTTCTTCGCTTCTTTCGTTTTTGTTGTTGTCCTCGAAAAACGAACGTCGGCCCCCGGAATCGGGGAATCCGCCCGACGTCACGGGTCAACTGCGACTCTGAACCCCGGACGACGCGTGGGTCCGTCGATGACTCCGCCTCGCCTCGCGTCGCGTCGCGTCCTATCGATCAACGCGACTACGCGATTATATGGGAATTGAATGAAATGAGCACCGGAGGACCGGACCGAACTGTCATCGGGGGCTACGGACCTTGGGACGGGTGGGGAGCCCGCGACGGGAGCAGATGGTCGGGATGCAACTTTATGCCGCTGCTGGGTTGTTGTTTCGACGTAGGGTTGTCACCCGTAGATACTATGCATATTATACAAGGTACGGTCGAATAACATGTACAAGCAGGAACAGAGTAATTATTATACTGCGGATGTTTATGCATTTATAGTAATTTTAAAATTACATAAAAATAGAATAAAATATTAAAAATACAATACATTTTATAGTATTTAGAAAATAAAAGGGACATTTATTTAAGGGGTTATGTCTAATCAGGCGCGTGAAAAAAGACAAAAGCTTACAATTTTTTTTTTTCAATGCATT
The DNA here is from genome assembly GCA_030770465.2 of Perdita meconis. Lineage (NCBI taxonomy): Eukaryota > Metazoa > Arthropoda > Insecta > Hymenoptera > Andrenidae > Perdita > Perdita meconis. The sequence continues at coordinate 9,432,923 of JASKOS020000007.1, forward strand.
ACGTCTCAATATTTGTAATATAAAATATTAATAATTACTACATCATTGTTAAATCATAATTCAAGTTGTGCTCGAATTTCTCCTGTATTCTTATATCTAGTGCATTAAATGATTGAAATCCCGGAAAATTGAGAATAATTTTAATGCGGATAATCGAGGTTACTGATAATATTTAAGTACATACGTTTTGGTATCTGATAAAACGAGTCTTTATCAAATTTGTACCATTTTTTCATCGAAAAATATTAATTCTTTTTGGAGATATAGCCAATCAGCGACACGTCTTCTTGAAAGAAGAGGTTTGCGGTGGGGACGATTATTCAGAACTGGATCATAGAAAATAAAGAATTCGTAAGAATTTATTTAGTTTATTAGTTTACCTAATAGTCTTTAATCGTTCCTTTTCTTAAACTGATTTTTGACAACATGCCAGCTGTTTGAAGTTTAAGTATCGATTTTGTAAGGCAATAATCCTCATTTTTCGTCCATAAAATGCAAAATGTGTACTAAAATTTTTATATTTAAAGCAAGCCTGTAAAATTTGAAAGAGATCGATTAAGTGATTTTCGAGAAATGTTACCCACCGACTTTGAAAACATAATTCTGCGAAAAACGTGTTTAAAATTTCGAGAACAGTTTACGTTTTACATGCAAATAAAACATTTTTTTTTTCTACATATACAGAGTCATCTACTCTAGGACCATAGAACAGATTAATATATTTTATTAATTTCCTTTAAGAAAATGTAAAAATCGATTTTTTTTTTTTATTCTGATTAGTAAACTGCGGATTTTATGCATTTATGGCGATGTTAAGTATGCAAAACATCTAGGAGACTATCAGCATATTCGAAAATATACAAAATGTCAAAAATATAAATCAAGTTAGAATGTTTAGAGCATTAAACACACTGTCTTTCAAGTTCCAATCTCTATTCGTGCTTGCAAAAATTGCATTGTTTTGCATAAAGATCCGCAGTCTACTGATTAGGCATAACCCTTTAAGAAATCATTTCGGTTTGCACGCCAAGAAATAAAGCCTTTTCGGTAATTGATTGTAAAGAAAAGAGATATAGTAAAGGTGTAAAACTTTTTTCTATCAATCAAGTTAAATTGCAGCAGTAATTAAAAAATATGAGTAATAAAATTAAAGTTTTTAAAATGATTTTCAAAACGATCTTCAGAAGGTGTTTAAAAAAACTGTACTTCGCTGGCGCAGGTGATTTCAGCTGTTTAAAAAAATTATTTACTTTCAAAATTACCAAATGGCGGACAAAAATGCAAGAAGAATAATTCTTGGCCCTATTTTCTTGCCGCTTATCAATGCTAAAAATAGATTAAACTCTATAAAAAAAACCAGGTTCTAGTTCCGGCGAAAGCTACAAGTGTATAGAATAAGCAGTAAAAATTTTAAAGCAATCGGTTCAATAGATTTTGAGATAGTCCCTGCGCCAGCGAATCACGAGTTTTTTTAAAGATTGCTATAAAAATAATTTTAAAAACATCAATTTTAATACTCTCATATTTTTTAATCACAGCAGAAATGTAACTGGATGGATAGAAGAAAGTTTTGCACCTTTATTGTATCTCTTTTCTTCGTAATTAATTCCTAAAAAACGTTTAATTTCTTGGCGCGTAAATTGGAATGACTCCTTAATATGTACATTCATTCATCCATGTATTCACTTAGTATTCAATCTTTATGAAGATATGAATTTGCATAAACTTCCGCAGTCTAGTAAATATTAGACTGCGGACGTTTATGTAAATTCATATGTTTAAGAGCACAGAAAAAAAGCTACTTAAATAAACGTGTCTTTTGCCTGTTGAACATTACAAAACGTATTTTATTTTCAATATTTTATGTATTTTTGGATCTATACACACCCTTATACATTTTAGCACAGTTCAAATCGTTAGAAATGCATAAACATCTGCAGTCTAATAATTATTATGAAAAAAATAAGAAAAAAATATGATATAATTTTTTCATCAAAGATTCTGATCTAGAGAAATTCAAGTTTAAAAAACCGTTCCCTTCAAATTGAATTTCTGCTGAGTTATAATTTACCATGCGGCGTATAACACTTATTTTGTTTGTAAATAAAAATAAATTGGGAGATGCAAAAAAATACAAATAAATAGAAAATATATTTTGTTTCAAACTGATTTATCAGTGAAGTAGTATCACCGTTGGTAGCGTCAGATGAATTATTCGATTATTAAAATTAATCTTAATGTTTACGTATATTGTTTTTCGACATTCTGTAAAAATATCGTTGACCATATTTCTAATGACGTGTTAATAATTCAAATTATCGCGTAGATATACTTTACAAATAGAATAACTGTTATGCTGTGACGCGCAGGATCGTTCACATGTTTATTCAAATTTCAAATGGTAATTGACTCTGAAATCCTCAGTATTATATTATTCTATCAATTCATGTTATCAGTTTCCACGTTTAATTATTAGGCTGTTCAATAAGCTCGTGCAATTCCTTATAAATGCGAAATTTGCACTTAGTATTTCTACTACTTCTAGTTGGTTTTAAATTTCAGATACTCTTCATAAAAACCAACAAAAAAATAGTCTTTCGAGTCGTGACTCATCATTAAATTGCAGATTTTTATCCTTTACCTATAGAAATAAAAACCGCATAAATTTATTAGACGACCTAATGTTTTGTCAATTTCCATAACTGTTACTGTTCAAAAATAAATACCTGTTTTAGGATTAAACAAATTTAACATATTCTTTGTGAACAAATTTGTGAGTTACTGTACGTCATATTTACACTTCATAGTTACTTGGAAGGTAATAAGGTCACTATTTGGAATGTGTATAATGCTATGCAAAGTTTGAAATCAGAATTAGAGCAAAAAAAAGAAAACTTTGGATATGATGCATATAAAAAAAAATCAAAACATTGGAACAAAACGATTGAGAAATTTCAGTGAAAATTATTAGGAATTTTTCATTATTTATCTACATCTTACTGGATACCTGATTTGACTTTGACTCGAAAACTTTTCTTCGTCAAATTCGGCTCCTCAATATGGACACAAAAGTTGAAATTTAATAAGTTGAAAACATGTTGAAATTGTTTAACCTAGTTGATAAAGAATTGATTTTAACAACTTATTTTCTGAATTTATATTGCTCAACCGAATTCTTGAAAAAATGAAAGAAAGAAAAAAAAATCAGTTCTTTTTATTCCAAAATTACTTCTGAAAAATGATAAACTCCTTTCCAAAGTACATCCAATTTATATATCCTTAAAATTGGTTTTTTTTCCCCTATCAATTCCTACTTCAGTCTTTACTGAAGCAAATCCTTCAATTTTAAATATTAAATAGCAGGAAGAAAGAAACAAAATAAAATCACGATTAAATAATAAACAATGTGGAGTTAAATTATATTAATATAAACAGAAAAGGCTGAGACTCCTATAGTTATTTTGCAAAAAATTATTTTTCACTACTGAAAGCACAAACTAACGACAAACTTATTTGAAAAATAAACAAAACAAAAAATAAATACATATGTACTTTTTATTTTTCTACATTTCTCTGAAAATATTATATATTCTTCTAATATTTCACAAAAATAGTATATTTTTTCTCCAAAAATGTGGCAACCCTAATTTGGGGATCCACGGTGTCTGCAACAGGTGAAATTAATGGCTTATTTAGATGTGTGTTGGCTAGAATTTCTAGGTGGTTGCTTCCTTTTTTTTTTTTTTTTTTTTTGGCGAAACTGACAAATTTCGTGTTATTGCTTTTGCTTCCAGGACTCGACTTGGGTTAACTTTGAACACATTTTAAAAAGCTAAATTATACTCAAAAATTTGAGTCAAATCTAATATTGTGGAATTTGAATGCATTGCAATTTTTAAGTAGTTTCAGTTATGTATCTAGATTCTGGCTCCAAGAGCAAAACTTGGTACTCTTTACGAACTTTTAAAATTCATTCTACTATAATGATCGTAGCAACAGGTTGCAAGTTGCAACGCTATTATGCGCTGTACTTTCTGTGTTTAGACATGAGGGAAGAACGGAAACCGCTTGCGGTTGAATAAAAAATTAAGTAGTTTGGAGCACTGGCTAGCTGTACATTGACCCAAACGTAACAATAACAAATTATAATGCAGCTATATATCACTTTATTTCCGTTTGGATTCGACGGTATTACAGGATCTACGAATACAACTGTTAAAAAAAATCTGTATTGAAAACGTAGATGATATACACTTCGATTCAATTAAGAGATTTAAAGTCAATCGAATTGTTTAAAAGTAAAATTTAGACTTTGCTTTAATCTTACAAACTTCATCTTAATAGAGAAGCAATTTTAACAATAAAACACCACATTAAAAACCTTTGTTTCAGGTATCGATACGAGTGACACAAAAATAACTCAGCATATCGTATTTAATTGTATAACAAATATTTTTTGTCAAACAACAATTCATTATCTAAATAGTTCTGTCCAATTGTATCTATTTACACTTATCGCTAGGATATTAAGCAATTTTGCGAAACGAGGTTGAATCTCAACTAGATCACTGATGATCATGAGAACAGTGCGAACACTGTGCAAATTGCTAATCGCAAATCCCAGGCCTTGATCCAACCAACGATATTCGACGATGACGAACGATTTGCGATGCACCGTCGATGCACTTGACCACATTCGTATTCCACTCGCGGGCCAGACGTTATGTTATAGAAATTCGCGTTGCGTAAATGACGATACATTTTCGGCGGGTTGCGCGGCTGGAGAAACTGTTTGGCAACGCGTATGCCATTGTGCTCGATACCTTGATCCCTTTTACGAGCCAATTTTCTCGGTTGCGAATTGTGTGGCTAAAGAAGAAGTGGGAAACGGTTCATGCTGATATCTCGCACGTAATCAATTTCCCCGAGGGAGTAGATTCCGTTTAGCGGCGGTTCGATCGCAAACTGTGTGTTACGTTTTCGTCTGCTTTTATTTTGACAGCGGAGGGAGCGTGTATCGATCAAACTTGACGTTCTTACTGGAATCTGTTGTATTGCGATTTTCGTTCGTTCGGGGAAACAGATGTGCAGAAATTACGGTAGAAGTTTGGAGGTTTTTTTCCGTAAATTCTGCGTTTCAATCAAAACATTGAAACCAAACTACTGAAAAATTTTAGTTGAACTTATTAGAAATCTTGATATTTTAATAACTGATTTTTAATGTTTCCTTCGTCAGATTTAGTTTTTTAATTTGAACACACAGATTGAAATTAAATAACTTGAAAATATCCTAGAATTTGTAAAGCTGATAGATAAATTAAAAGTTAATATTAACATTTTTTTCTGAATTTATATTGTTCAGCCGAATTCTTGAAAATGGGAAATGGGTTTGCAGATTGGAGAGGCTTGGAGTTTTTTCTCCTCGAAAGTTCTGCATTAATTGAAGGACAGTAAAAGGAAGTTGAAGTAACAGTAAAATTGATGAACTAATAGTAAATCACTTATTCGTACCATATACAGTGACTCAAAAGTTTTTTCAAGAAAACTACATTAACATTATTTAAATTCTAATAAAAATTCTAATAAAAATCATGGAAATTGAATAAAAATTAAATATGGAAACTGTAAACTGTAAACAATCCAAATGGAACTAAATAATGAATACTCTGAAAGTTAATTAACCTTTGGACGCATGTGAACAAACTTGTGAGTCACTGTATTTAAATATTCAGATTTATTTTCTGTTTTATAGAAATAAGATCTCTCTGGGACCGATTTATGCATCGACAACTGAGATTTATCTCAGTAAAGGAAGAAGTGAAATAAAGAAAGAGACTTCGTTCCTAATATCGAGGACCTGAAAATTATTTACAATTTCCTTAAACAATGTAATGTAAGAATTTAATTGCAGTTAAACAACCCCAATTAGTAAATCCTATCAAACTATGAATAACTTTGAATTTTAGCATAATAATTTTAAGTGGAAAACTGAATACTGTAGATATTTAACTGAATGGAAGCAACTTGTATTTTTTGTATGAATCACATCTGGTTCAAAGCAATAATTAAATAAATAAATGGAGAGAATACTTTACAAAGTAAAAGTAAATTCTATTTCTTGTGATTGATAATAACTCTATCCATGAAATATTGTCGGTGATGTAAATACACTAACTCTCACAGACTTCCAGACGCTCCGCGTTGGAATTCAACGATACGCATTATTCCATGGAAATAAAATGCAAATGTTTGCCTCCAATTAGCATAGCGCTAAGTATTTGTTCAATTTGACGAGCAGTCATATCATTCCTTGAACTGATTCGATATATATTTCATCTACCATTTCAAAGTACTATTATCACTTATCTCTTTACTTGATCATGTCTATTTGTAACGATACAGGAGTGAATTTTAATAAAAAATATTAATGAAAAGATATGAAAAATATGTGCTGGTAAAACTTTAAGTTGATGAGAAAAAAGCCCTAAAAGGGTTTGAGTGCATGGCCTTTTTTTCGAGAAAATAGTAAAAAAAATATTATAAAAATAATGGGTTACCACGTCATTTCTTCTTTTCCTAATTATAGAATGTTCCCTACATCTCTTCTTTCCAGTTCCACAAACGTATTTAAAGTAGTGACACGAACTTAAAAGATTTGTATGTCAAAATTGATAGCGTTTCCATGTTTTACTACAAGCTTATCAAATCACCTTTAAAAATATCTATCAATATCGATTATCGATCCTACACTCCGTACTATTTCTACCTGTTTCATCGATATCATAACAAAGACAAAAATCGCAGCTGTTCGATCGATAGCAGTAGATAAAGTTCCGGAGTTCATAAATAAAGGGCCACGTGTGCGTTACAGAAAACGACGAAGATAATTCGCTGAGAATTGGGGAGATCGACTTCGAAGCTAGGAAAACACCGGCAACGTGGCTAATTCCGCTTTGCAGAAGTGCTTAAGCTCACCGGGCCATTGTCTTTTTTCGGTTCGCGACGACTGCGAAGTTCGCTTAACTACCTTGATCTAAATTCCTTTGAAACGTTGCACCACGAAAGCAGAAAAACGAAAAACGTTCGATAAACAGTGTTTCGTGGAGGCTGTTCGCCGAGCGAGCCGCGGTGTCTGCTGGAAATATAATTGCAGACCGTTAGGAGTTATGTTAATCGGTCTTTCATAACATCCTGCGACGCTCTACGCTTTTTAATGCAATGTGACTCATTTTTTTTTCGAAAGGTAAAGGGACGTCGAAAGTCCGCCAGCTGTCGCCGATAAAAGTTACTATCGATGCTGTCGAAATTACTGGTAGAATTGTTTAATGCGATTCAACCTATTGAGGATGTTTCGTTGGCTTTTAATTAGCGCGGATGAAAGTAAAAGCAGATGTAGGTGGAGAGTTTTATTCGTCTGTCAATATTTTCCGACGATGCGGATGATGAAACTAAACGTAAAAAAGGGTAAATGTTAAGAGTAATGTTATGAAAATACCGTGAATCGTTGATTATGCATAATTTCGATTCGTGAGTACATACACCCCCGCTCAAAAGTATGTGAACACTAACCATTTTTATGAAATTTGTGATATATTATGTATACTGTTGTTGTTAGACGGTATTTATTGTTAAATTCTGTTACGTACATGTATGTAATATATTACTAGAACATTGTATACAACTACTTGAAAACAATAAAATTTTATTTTTTTCGATGATACTAATAATATAAAATTGGAATTGATTTTGAGTTGATACGTTGGATACAACTACTTGGAAACAATAGAATTTTATTTCTTTCAATGATACTAATAATATAAAATTGGAATTGATTTTGAGTTGATACGTTGGATACAATTACTTGGAAACAATAGAATATTACTAGAATACATTACATACATGTACACACAGTCCAAATGATTCGCAAGGATTATTAGAAAATTACTAGACAGAAAAATGTCTATTCCTACTATTATATATAAAAAATATATATGTACATATGTATATATGTGTGTAGTATATGTACATATATACTTTTTATATATTTTTTATATAAAATAGTAGGAATAGGCATTTTTCCGTCTAGTGATTTTCTAATAACCCTCGTGAATCATTTGGAGTGATTGTACGTAACAGTATTTAACAATAAATACCGTCTAACAACAACAGTATACATAATATATCACAAATTTCATAAAAATGGTTAGTGTCCACATACTTTTGAGCGGGGGTGTATATAACGGTAACTATTGCGAAGGATTACGCGGATCTTAAATATGACAAGCGTGCGAAAATACGGATTCGCGAACGCAGCTTGTTCCGATCAGTGTCGCATGTCGCATAGACAGAGCTGAATATTACCTTGCCGCTTTCCGGTGGCAAGGTCGTAAAAATCAAGCAAATTGTGTCGATTCGTGCAGATGCAGCACCGGCGAATGCAAATTTTAGCGAATGTGAATCGCGATCTCGCATGTCATTATTATTGTCGCAGCGATTACTCCGTTTTAAAGTAAAATTTAACTAAGGCCGAACCCTCTTTTCTTGCAACGTTTTTCCCCTGTTCATCGTCAAAGAGATCAAAATCATCGCTAACCAAAAATAATTTAAATGTGATCTGTCCAATTTTTTAGCAACTAACAGAGTGTGGAAAGAAAACGAGAACTGTACGCAACATTAGCCGTTTCTCTGTCAGCTGAATTTAAGCTTGCAAGAAATGTGCTGACTCAATTTATTAATGTGAACCAAGGTGTCTGATGAACTTGATTCGTTGTGCGCATTTTATACTAAATATTAAATTGCTACAGAGAATACGCGGTAGAATATTATTTTTGATATTTTATATTTTAGTGAATGGAAAAAAATGTTCATTGTTAATTGAAAAGCAGACGAAAACAAAACATTAAAAAAAATCTTATTCTGACTTTTTTTTACAATTTTTGCGTCAATGATCTTTCGCTTCGAAACGATAAAAAAGTGCAAAAACTGGTTTCGATTCGCGTTAGGCCTGCATCCATTTTATCGTTTTTTTTTTTTTTTTTTTTTTTTTTTTTTTTTTTTTTTTTTTTTTTTTTTTTTGCGATGCATTTGACATTGACAAATAGAGTCCGTTATAATTCCATAAATATTCCACTTTTAGTTCTTTCAAACTTTCCTGCAACAAATTCATTTGTGCACACCTTGTCTAAACTCATTTCTTATTCATTTCATTCATATACTTTACCTTATACTATATTTAATCTGTTAGTTTTAGATTAGTTTTAAGTTCTTTTTTCTGAATTAGGTTGCAAAGCAGTCCTTGACTGAACCTCGCCTTTGCTGTCATTATTACTTGCTCATGTATTACCTGTTGTATGGCAATAAAGACGTTAACAATTTAGCCGTTTAAAAGAACTAAGAAATTCGACCGTATCTTCGGGCTGACAAAAAAACGCGAAATTGGCTGGCCGGAAGAAGAAACGTCAATCAATCAAGCATAGCTCGCTAATTCTGAAGTAATCCTTGACCGAATACTTTTATTTTATAATGACACCGCTGGAGAAGATTACTTTGACATAAGCGTGTTATTGAACACGATTGAGACCGAAAACCCATTCAACCTGGCATCGTTCGCCTTGGCGTGTTACGAAATTTCACTATGGCGTCCTTTTCTCTTGTCCTATAATTTCCTGCATCTCAAGATGAAGGGTGTGATGTCATCACAGGGTAGATTCGAGCAGATTTTAGCTGAAAAAATGTTTTAGTCCGATCTCTAATCTTTTCTCGAGAAGTTGACGTAATCCAGAAGAAAAATAATCTGCTCAGCCATGGCGTTTCAGGTTCAAAACTAGACTCTTTCTGTGATCCTTCTTTAAAAAAAAAAAAAAGAAAAGTATACGTCATTTTGACTTTCAAGGTTTGAATTTTTTATACATACATATATCTGATATACAGGGTGTCTCGCGATAAGCGTCGTTTGATATAACTGTTGAGTGATTGATGATGGAACAAAAATGTAAACGAGACTTTTAACACCACTTGTTATGTAGAATGTAGAATGTCACTGTGGGAAAAATTGTTTACCTTCAATTTTTCACGGTTATATCAAGATCATCCCGCGTTTTTTAAATGGAATGCTATATTTTTGTTTGTATATTCTGAAAGTACAGAAAAAAAATAAGTTCAGCATGGGTCTTTGAAATGACCTTGAAGAAATCCAAGGTCGCAAAAAAGAGAAAGTTGTAAAACTCACGAGAATCAGTGTTTCTATTACTTTTAAGCATTACTGATGAAATTATTGATGATCTACGGTTTCTTTAAGAATAAACTTCAGTAACATTAAAAATAAACGAAAATCTTTGAAAATTAGAGGAAGGAATCTTTATGCAATAGTAAAACACCACAGAAAATTTTAGAAAAATTGATTCGGTATTCTTGTGAAAAAAGGTCAACATTTCTGACTGGTTTTCATCAAAAGTTGAAGTTCATCCTTAAGGTACTCTTCTCTGGTGAAGCAATTTCTAAAAACGGGTGCAGTGTTAATTCACACAACTAGTTTTAAAATAATTTCCATTGAATAAGAAAAGTAAATGACCAAAGATTTGGAATTTTAATGTCTAGTGCAGGGTTTTTGAACAATCAAATTATTGGTCCACTTTTTTTCGATGATATGTTAAATTCACGCATGTACAAGGCATTTTTTCAAAACGCATTTCACTTCTTTCATCATCGTCATCAAGGTCATTTGAAAGACATGTGCTAAACTCGATCATCCAAAAAAATGTCATTATTGCTTGATAATACTTGATATTTTTATTACATGATATACATCTAAAAAAATTTTATGATATTTTCAGACAATCAAGGCTGAATTACCAACGAACCAGTATAAATAGTTGATTATTTCAAATAGGAGGTAATAAATAAAAACTATGAATAAATCGTAAGTATGTTATGCAGTTAAAACGTAGTTTCTAAAAGTAACAAAAGTGAAGACTAAATAGAACAAATTTGCTGGCCAGTACTACGATTAAACATTACCGTCTGCAATAACTGGGGCTGATGGCTAAAATTCACTATCTAAAAGAAAGAAACCCACGTCAGAACAACGTGACGGTCAACAAAGAAACATGCAAGGAAATCGTTTGCTCTTTTTTCACTTTCTGTCGTCCTTGCCCATCACTCTTCTTTTTATCTTTCGCACAGAAATTCGGTCCGACCGTGCCAAAATGTGACCTTCAAAACGACGTTTTGCATTTCGGTCGACGGATATCGTCGACGTCAATTTATTGATTTTGACATCACGCTTTTAATGGTTACGTTTAATATCCAATTACATGTGGCATTAATCAATCATTAACTGTGTTTGAATATCGGTGAGATCCGTTTTGGTATCGAAAGAATCTGATTCATCCTACCGCGCTTCATAATTGACGTAACAATAAGTTCGGGACTTTTTTACAGTCGAACTAGTATCGTTACTCGATTTCTTTTTCTTTGGAAAAATTTGATTGTTTCAAAACATAAGAATTTTCGACAAAACAGGGAATTATACAATTTTATGAGCGAATTTCGTCTCCTTGTTATTTCAAGGCTCAGGAACTTGTTTTCTTTTCTGGGGGAGGCATATTGAGTAAGCAAAGTTAGACACCGAGGCTTGTTATGTTAACGCAGATCATATCTATACTCCTCCTTTGCACTGGATATTCTAACGCCATAATATATGGGTTGAAAGCACTTGTTGCAGAAATTAGACGTTTTACCGTTGTTGAATAATGATTACCATTATGCTATTCACATATTATACACATTATGCTACTTATATATTACACACTGTTCGAAGCTTAGGAACTATGATTTATTTAAGATGAAACAACAGTTTGACGGATCCAAAAAAGTTGTTTTATCACATAAATTAAAAATATAGCCTTTGAGGGTTGTACTCCAAAAATATGAATGTAAAATTCATGTAAATAAAAAAGTTACTCTGTTTTGAAAATTGTTTGCTGGCACGCGAAGTACATGAACGTGAAACTTTAAACGCGTTTTTCTAGAAACGATATTTTCTAAACTAGTGGAACTATTTTCTCCGTCAGTTTTGAAACAATCAACTTCCACTTTTACGTACTTATTCCACATAATAATATCTTTAGTTAAACATATGGAAATAAAAAAGAAATTATACATAATATTTCTTTTCATCCTAAAATATATTAATTTTTAATGAAATTTTAGAACTTTTTGTTTTATGGTCTGCCGTTTTAAAAAAAAAATTATTATAATTTGATTTTCGTACACTTAACTGAAACTGCATTAATATAGATTACAAAAATATTTTTATTTCTGTGCGCCAGATAAACTGCCACAATAGTTTCTTTATCATAATTTTACTGGAATTTGATATTTTTTAATCGAATAAAAAAATAAACAGAGCTTAAACTATTGTAACATTTGTCTTTTAATAATGCATACTGATAAATTGTTTGATTTTTGTGTACCGTTATGTTTTCAAGTATGAAGCAGTAGAATGTAACTAAATTTTGCTTCAAAAGTGGAAAAATTGCTATTTAAACTTACAAAATAGTGGCAAAAGCAAACGGGGAGGACAATCTGTTCTATTTCTATTATATCACAATTTAGATTTAGCATAGCATATTTACTTTCCATAGAAAATTACGGACAATAGGAGACACTTTTCATTCAAGAATTTCATAAACTGATAAATACTGAGTTGGCCAAGAAAATCTTTTAATTTATTTTAAACACATTCAATTCCGAATTTGATAGATAAAGAAAAAATTGAATTCAATATTAATTGCATATTTTCCTGCATCGCTTCCTACTATCATGACGGAAATTTTATTATCCCATCCTCAAAGAGCTTTTTTCCCTTTAAATGTCACAGTTTTTGGCTAATACAATATAACAGCAGGAAATTGAAATAATTGCGATATAATTTTCAGTTTCTCGTTAATAAGAGTCCTTTCAGAGAGTAAATGACTGACGCGTAAAAAGTTCTAAATAAATGTACGTTCCGTCGATTATAATGCGCAATTTACAATAAAAAGAATATCGAGATATATATACGAAGCGGGGGCCGTTTTCATAGGCGGTTCATTGATCACTGAAAAGCTCCAGCAACCAAGGTTGACCGCGTATTGGTTTATTAGAGCGTGATCGAAAACAGGGGCGGACTCTAGGCGGAGGACAATGAGCGAACTACTTGCTCCCCATTTATATTTCCGCTATAGTACACCCCATTTCATTAACCCTATATTGATCCTACAATTTCCAAAGGCATCGGCAATTCAAATATATACTTATGCGTATTTAATTGCAAGCTTTCGAATTATACATATAATTTATTCTGCGATTCCACGTTTCGTCAACTAAAGTTTTCAAATTCATTTAAGGGTTTTATTATTCGGAGCAACGAGTCATTTTGGCAACACCGTGTTGTTTTTGAAACGTATCCTCCCTCAGCGTTGCAATAATAATAATAATAATAATAATAATTAACAATAATAATAATAATTAATAATAATAATAATAATTAATAATAATAATAATCGTAAACTGTAAAATGTTAAGATGATTTTAAATAACTTTTTCGTACAGGAAAAAATATTAAGAGGTGCATTAACAAGTTATTAACAAAGAGACCGACCAATTAGAACAGGCTTCGGAATTTACTACTATTTTCGACCGATTCTCGAAGACCACTTTTCTATCGCCGCGCATCTCGCTTTTTGCGATGACCCTAGTGTTCGACAGGCCGTTATCGAACCATTATCGATGAGAAAAGTTTTTTTTCTTACGAATTAATCTAAAATACTCTCAATTTGTTTTTGTTTTCATTTTACTAAAATTTCATCTTTCATCTTGCATCAAAACTGAGTTTTACTCTATTTATTGTAAAGAAAAATACAAGAACCATTCAATTGAAAATTGAATTATGTGCTAGAACCGCAAGTGGACAAACGAAAAATGTATTGATGGACAGAGTACATCTTGAGGATATTTTTGCAAGAAACTTTTGTAAGAAATATAAGTAGTGTTCGTGATTATCCCTCAATAGTTGGAAAATCACGAATACCAAAGCTAATGCTTTTTTTTTTTTACTAAAAATTACTTTTATTATCATACTTTATTAAAGTTGATGTTAGAAATATACGCATAAGCAATAAATAAGCAATAAAGAAGTTATTAACTTTCTAATATTTCGTTTTATTCAATTTATTCCTTATGTGTTTGTAATTCCTCCACTCTCCCCTACTCACCGCGCACAATTACCTCACTTTTTTTATAGCAAATTACAAATGTAGTGCCACCGCGTCGAAAAACAATTTTTCGAATCAGAAAGTCAAAACACAGACCGAACACTGTGTACAATATCTCTGGGAGCCGGTTTACATCAGATTGCCAGGGCCTGTTAAATTTTCCAGTCCGCCACTGATAACCCTTTCGCGTGCAATGACGAAGTTGTAGCGACAATTTTGAACCCAATGCGAATATTACGGGTGTGACGCGCAACGATAATTTTTGGCAGAACATGAACATCGTGAGTGAGCCTCGTCGTATCGAATTCGAGCTAAGAATAAAATAAATGAAATCTATAATTGTAGTGCTCCATCGAACAACGCGAGAGTTACATCGACTGTCCACGTAGTTCGAAATCCGTGTTGGGAATACATACATATTCGCCCTCCCTCAGCCCACCCCACTTCGAAAAAACTGAAGTACTGGTGTGAGTTGGAAGGATCTCACCTGCAAGGTATGTTAATTAGTCAACGTTACACGTATTTTCGGCACTAGGCTGAGATTGGCTGAGACACACGCAGGGTAAGCCAGGGTAAGCATGCCAGTTGATGGACGGGACCCAGTAGATGGACGAATCGTAGATTAATCGATAATTATAAAAAACTAGACGTTTTATTTATATTATTGTTTTTTTTATATTGTAGAAAAAGCATTTGTTATTATACAAAATCAAAAATATAAGCATTTTATGGTACAAATGATGAGTCAGATAATCGAGGTTCTACTGTAAATCATCACAAGAATCTTCATCCTCAGCGTCTTTATACAGGGTGTAACAAAAATGTTGCAGTTCCTTGAAAGGGGTAACTGCCGAGATGATTTTAAACAACTTTTTCCTTAGCAAAAATGTTAGGTAAGGCTTTGTTAACGAGTTATTAACGAAGAACACTAACCAATCGGTGAGCGAGTACAGCGGATTAATGATGACGCGGACGATGGTGGGCCAATACTACTCAAAGCTGGGGCGCGCGCTGAAATTCATCCACTGTATTCGTGCTTCTATTGGTCGGTGTTTTTCGTTAATAACTCGTTAACAAAGCCCCACCTAACATTTTTGCTAAGGAAAAAGTTGTTCAAAATCACCTCAGGAATCACCCTCTTCAAGGAACTGCAACATTTTTGTTGCACCCTGTATTGCGCGAGTGGAAGGAAAGGAATTGATCCTACTATTTCAGGAATGGCAGAGACGGAAGTGACGGAATATGTGGAAGAGACAGGTGTCGGTACAATCTTAGAGGAATACATTATAATTTTGGTTTGATTATTCTGTCTTCTCATTTCTTTAAAAATACTTTTGTACGGTGCCGAATCTTCTTTCATTGTTTGTTTGTCTGTATTTTAGAGTTAAGTTAAAGATTTGTGGATTTAAAGTTGAAGTTAAAATCGAAGATTTGAAGATTTCAAGTTGCAGACTTGAAGATTTCATGTTAAAAATTTGAAAATTTCGAATTGCAGATTTTGAAATACATTTAGAGTTCAGATTGGAGATCTAAAATTTTGAAACTGATGATCTTAAATAAGAGGATGTAGACTCAAGGAGTTGAAATTGGAGAAGTACATACTATGCGATACAATATAATGGTATTGTGTCATTCTTCACAATCGATTTTCTCGAAAACGAGGTCTCAAATATAGAAAAAGTTGTACCAATTTTTCTTTTCAGTTTTTCACGTAGAATCGCCCTCCCTTCGATTGTACTACGATTCCGCTCCATCCTGTATAACACTGAGAGATCGAATCTATTCCCATTAACCTAAAATAGGAAATTCATTTTCCTAGGAATATAACAATTCCAGATGCTCACTAATTGTAAGTCTCGGAAAATCTTGTGCAACAAGATGCAATGAAAAATCTTGAAAGTGAGCCTAGCACGATTTATCCCTCCTATCAGACACGTATTTCCTTCGGCAAGATATTTGTAACTGTACCTAAATATGTTACTTTGTACGCGAGAATTGAATTCCTTAAAGATTCCGTGAAGGGGAACGACCTCGTTACATTCTTGAATAATTCTTTCAAGTTGATTTTATCATTTTATTCCTTTTCAGTCATTAAAACCTAAGGAACCGTTGATTCCGTACAAGATTGTGCCAGCGATGGGAAAAAAAAGTGCGAGGAAGGATGATGACAATTAGCAAAATATGATCTTTGTACGAAAACAAACAGTTAATTTGATTATTATTACTATACTGCGGATGTTTATGCATTTATAGCGATTATTTTACTAAAATGCACAAAGCTATGCATAAATGCAAAAATACATGAAGTATTACAAATAAAATACATTTTATGATATTTAAAAGGTAAAAGACACTTTTATTTATTTGCATAAACATCCACAGTCTGATTATTACAATATCCATTGGGCACTTTGCTTTCTTGAAGAGTTTTAATGTAGTAAGAAATAGTATATTACTTAAGGGTTAATATCAGCAAACGAGATTCGCAAATACTAAGAATGGATAAGACTACAGAATAGTTATCTACGCAACGCAAACGAATCCACAGTAGTAAACTATCGCTTAACGATTACGTTGAAAATGACAAACGCTCTATTACCGAAGCCTCACTACTGCAGGACAGCAGTCAAAGACCTTCCATGGCCTCCCACCCTCATCGTTTCCCTCTCTAACAATGTTCATCGTCGTTCGGTTAACTGATATGTTGATAATTCTTGTTTAATAATTACAATCTCTACTCGAACGAAAAGAGACTCTAATAAAGAGGGAGCGTACATAATCTTCCTACGAAGTTGACGCTTTTTCTCGTCGATAAAATACCCCTCGACCAGCAAAGGAACGTTTATCCCGTATCGAGCCCAATCGAGCAAGAGACGATTACACGAAATTGAAAGTTCGTGGGGTGAGACGATTCACAAACGTGGCTTGGTCGAGACGCTTAGGGGAGTATTTTTACTAGCAGGGAAAAGGAATGGTTGAAGGAGGATCGTGACGTTCAGTGCATGAAAATATTTGGCAATATATTCTCGATTCTCTCTAGTTAACCATTAGATACCGAAACTTTATAACTCTGCATAAAGACGGAAATGGAATTGCCAAGGTCTCCTATTTTTCCTTTTTTAAATTTAGAAACTTTGTTTAGAGTCATAATCTCTGAGTCTGGGTATTTAAATAAGTTATAAAGAAAAAATACCTCTAAGAAATAATAATAATAATAAAAAAACAGGTTTTTTTTAATTAAGTTAAATTATACTAATTTTACGAAAAAGAAATGTTTTCTTTACAAGTTGTTTGAATGTAAACGCACAGTGATATGGATCAGTCTATTTTAAAAACGTAAAAATGAAGTTTGAAAACTTGAAGAATAAATTTGGTAATTGTTACTACTAACTATTTTTAGTAGTATAGATAAATAGACAAACTGATAGCAATTTTTTTCAGTGAGCTTCATCGTGTAATAATTTTTTATGATTAGACTTTGGATTTTTATGTAAATTCTTACAAATAATTTTTATGCAAACTTTTCATACAAATGAAAGAACAATTGCAAGTTAAGTAGAAGTGTATTTTATATTCTAAATATCACAAAATGTATTTATACACTTCTCAAAAAAATTAAGGGATCACTTCTAGGAAGTCGAAAAATGGGGTCAAGTTCAAATGGTCATAACTTTGGCAAAAATGGTCGTATTGATAAAATTAAAAAGCCGTTTGAAAGCGTGAAATCTCTACTTTCGCATACTGTTTTCAGTTGTTACTTTTGTTTTTTTGTGGCAAAGCTATAGCGATATAAACGGCAACTTGAACTTTTTTTAAAATTTCGACCAACTTTCTAATACTCCATGGGGCGCAATAAATTTTTTAGGCACATTGCATTTATACCAGTCGAAAGCGACAACCTTTCTGTGTAAAATAAGTGTTTGCTGAATGCTGTACGATTTTTTTTGGCAAAGTTATTCAACTTTGAAGCAAAAACCGTCTTTTTGACTTTGACTGCTGCTAAAACGTGATAGAATCATCGTAAAACGTAGATAAAAAAAGCAATAGAAAGTTCAAGCTTTCCTCTTTAAGACGCATTGTTTAGTTTTGCAATTTAATTAACATTTCGGTGCACTAGATCTTTTCGAAAATATGCTTAAAAATGATACAATTTCCATTTTTTCTTTAACTCGCTGTATCTCGAGAACGGTTAATCACAGCATCATGATCTTAAGCTCATTTTAAAGCGCAAGGTTTGCCAATTTGATTGCGCCCAAGACGAACTCGCTGCGATAATTTTTTCTCTGTGGCCTTTATGTTTAATGTTACCGATTTACATAAAGTAAGTCGACTGCGATCGTTTGCCGCGCTGTCGTTCCATTGAAGCGTACTCTCTTGAATCGTATCCCCACCCTCCGACGTAGGTGACGAAAACACCCGAGAAAACAAACGAATTTTCATAAAAAACTAATCTTATACGTTTGTCCACGATATGCCCAGATTTGTCCACCCAAAATTTTCGTTTGTCCACCCTCCAAAAAAAAGTTATGATGAAATCAAAAACTTTGACATTAACACTCGTGAACATTTTCCAGGGGATTCTCAGTGCGAAACGATTGTTTATGAATCGTCAATGTTTGTCCATCCAAAACACTCGTTTGTCCACCTAAAATTTTCGATTGTCCGATTTCGAGTGGACAATTTTTTATGAAAATTCGCACCTAGGGGTGCCAACTTCACAGACCTCCTATACATAAGGTTACGTCGGCGTACTTCGGATCGTTCTCGGGTGTTTTCGTCGCCTACGTCGGAGGGTGGGGATACGATTCAAGAGAGCACGCTTCAATGGAACGACAGCGCGGCAAACGATCGCAGTCGACTTACTTTATGTAAATCGGTAACATTAAACATAAAGGCCACAAAGAAAAAATTATCGCAGCGAGTTCGTCTTGAGCTCAATCAAATCGGCAAACCTTGCGCTTTAAAATGAGCTTAAGATCATGATGCTGTGATTAACCGTTCTCGAGATACAGCGAGTTAAAGAAAAAATGGAAATTATACCATTTCTAAGCATATTTTCGAAAAGATCTAGTGCACCGAAATGTTAATTAAATTGCAAAACTAAACAATGCGTCTTAAAGAGGAAAGCTTGAACTTTCTATTGCTTTTTTTATCTACGTTTTACGATGATTCTATCGCCTTTTAGCAGCAGTCAAAGTCAAAAAGACGGTTTTTGCTTCAAAGTTGAATAACTTTGCCAAAAAAAATCGTACAGCATTCAGCAAACACTTATTTTACACAGAAAGGTTGTCGCTTTCGACTGGTATAAATGCAATGTGCCTAAAAAATTTATTGCGCCCCATGGAGTATTAGAAAGTTGGTCGAAATTTAAAAAAAAGTTTAAGCTGCCGTTTATATCGCTATAGCTTTGCCACAAAATAACAAAAGTAACAACTGAAAACAGTATGCGAAAGTAGAGATTTCACGCTTTCAAATGGCTTTTTAATTTTATCAATACGACCATTTTTGCCAAAGTTATGACCATTTGAACTTGACCCCATTTTTCGGCTTCCTACAAGTGATCCCTTAATTTTTTTGAGAAGTGTATTTTCTGCATATTTAAAAGTCCGTGGTCTACTTACATTGACTATAGTTTTAATAACATTTATGGCTTCTAACACGTTTCCTTAGCTCTGCTATCTAGAAAAAATATAAAGAATCTGTCAAAATCTCGGACTGTAGTAATACAGTCACAAAGAACTGCTATGGGAGATACTTTTAAACATCAATTGATAGATAAAGTGCTTCAAATCTTGAAGATCATGTTGTTTCTGGCATAATAATAAAATACAAGAACCCACTGATAAAACAGCAAAAATATTTATCCAAAAGGATCAGTTTCAGTAACATAAATAGCAACTTCTTCGTATGGGTCTGAATGGACCCGGTATCCGACGTACGAGAGTTAACATAACTATTCTACTCATATTTATCATAGTGAATTTTATGAAATACTCTGTTCAAAAATAGAAAAATATTTTTCAATATACCCGAACGCTAAAATTTAACCATCTCGAAATGAGAAATATACGCTTTGCACCGTTCTCATAATCACCAGCCGATATTCCTTTATAAAATCCACTTCACGATTTCAGGAAAATTCGGAGGCTTTGACAGCGCGGCGCAACAACGAGAATATCGGTCGAATCGATGAACAGTAGGTAGGCGCGAATCGCTTCCGTCGTAGAGAAAGAAACGCGACGGGGGAAAGCTTGGAAATCGGAGGCACTCGAGGCCCGAATATTTGAAGTTCGCGATCCGACGTTGCGTCGTTGCGGTTATTCGCGACCGCTCTACGCCACCCCGTCCCATTTTCGCGAATCGGAAAACGATGTTTCGTTAATAGCGCAAGCGTTATTGTCAGACCGGGGGAATCATTACGTTTATACGCGACGTCTCGACCGTTAACGTTTACCTCGTGAAACGAGGGGAACGAAACGAGCAAATTGTTGACTTACCAACGACGTGTCGCAAGATCACGATCTCTCGAGACGATCGCGGAGGATAGTCACGAATACGACGGACCCGTCGAGGTAAAAATGGGAAGCCGCCTAATTAGTCGGGGCATTCGATGCCCGAATTCGAGATTCCGTCGTTGATAAGATACTGAACGTATTAACCAAGGGAGACTAAACTTCGATGAAATTCGAATTTTGAAATGTATGCACGACCATGGAGACTTTTCTTATCCTTCAGGAGAATTATATATGCTATTTACATCGTCTACTGTGAATGAAATTTTTATGAGAATACTACTATTTTTAATAAAAATATGAAGACTTAGTAAATATAGAAAGGAATGCTAAGAGAAAATTAAGAAATTATTGCAGACAACTTATGTACAGAACTGAAAAAACTAATTTATTTTTGAAGAAATGCCATATGTTTGCACAAATTGACACTGTGTCTAAATTTGATAATGAAACATAATACCAAGAACAGGTATTTCTAACAAAAAATGTTGTGCAACTATTTTCATAGAGAATGAACGCAGAAAAATATACTGATTCATTAGAAGATATTTTAATTAGATTTGTTGAAGAACTACTAATACACTAATTGTAAGAAAACTGAAGAATAGTTTCAACAAAATTTTACCATTCATGAAGTGCATGATCTTCGCATTCCCTTAATTTGAACCCAGATGAGAAATTATGATGAATTTTATCACGTGTAATATATAAAAATTGGAAGCAATGCAATAATATTGACACTGGATTTACGGACAATTTTTATCTTTTTTTTTATGAAGTATCAATATAACAGATTTTTGGAAAAATACATGATTGAAGAAAATAATATTTCTTTATATATTTTCTTATCTCTATTTGATGTCAGTTTCAAATATATACATATAATGTTTTCTAAGGATAGATTGCACTTAAAGAGTATTTATCAATTTTACAAGTTCCGTAAATCTAGTGCTAAAGAATTAGAAGATGCAATTTAAAATATAAATGGAGTAAAATTGAGTAATTTTGTAAAAATTATTACTACTATGAAAAATAGAATATTTATCACACTTCTGTACGTTACACTATAATATTTCCTTTATGATAAAAAGAAAGTAATTTGTACAGTTCTGTACATCAATACTCTGCTTTCCATTATTGCTAAATTATTTCTTAGCATTCCTTTTATTATATTATAAAAATTCTTGATATTTTTATTAAAAATAGTAGTATTCTTATAGAAATTTCGCTCACTATATTTTGGAGACATTTCGTCAAACTCCTTAGTTTTACGAAGTATTCAGAAGTAGTCAGAATTGTTTACCGAATCTGCTGCAGTAAATTATTCGATCTATCGCAGTTCAATTATTGTACTGGATGTGCATAAATTACTCTAATCTCTTAAAGGAAATTTTCCCCCATTTCGACAACTAAACTGCAACGTTTATTAAACTCTGTGTAACATTAATATTGTTAGGAATAATTTAAAATAATGAACGTATCCATGAATTATGACATAAGATCATTCGATTAACATATATTTGTATAAACGAAAGGGTTCGCAAAAAGCGGAAAAGTAGTGTCGCTATGTACGTATTAAAGATTTAGTACTGCATTTTAAAATCTAGAGTTCATAATATGATTAACCCCTTAAAATGGAATTTCCTATGTGCGTCTGACGCTGTCTGTGCTTAGATGCAACGTTCGAACGCACACGTTTTTCAATATGCATGTCATCTACCGTATTTGCTTTTTTGTTGGTTTTACGATACGTGTGTTTGACCTGCCGTTCAATCGCAGCGTCAAACACGTAAAGGTAATTCCAGATTTTTCCGGGTCATTCTTTCAGTACAGTTGACCTCTGTATAATACCGAAAATACACAATTTTTGACTCTGAAAAAATTTAATAGTTACACGTTCTTTAGATTGTTTTAACGTAATCTTACTTTCTGTCTTCTTCGTCAGTTTTCTAATCTTTAAATATGCACTCCCGCTCAAAATGTATGTAAAATAGTGGACGTACATATTCAATAATTTTAAAGATATAAGTAATTAAAATTTACGACGCGCAGCGTTCAATTCAATTAATTTTCATGCGGTTGATTTTAAAGTTTGTCCGTAAAGAGGATAAAAAAGGCTATATCCTCAATTTTTTTCGTATTTTTAAATATTGCCTCCCTATAGAAAAAAACCTTCTATTGTTAACAATTGCAAAATGAATGGTTAAAAGTGTTTATTCTTTTAATTGAAATAATTTGTATTGTGTAATCCTAGGTCTCTACTATAAGCATTCAAAAGTACATTTTTATCACTCTTATTAGTTTAAGAGTTAAAATTGCTAGAAGAAAAATGAATACTAAAATTCAAACAGCTGTAAAATCAACAATTTTTAAAATTTTCAAAAATCCTTTGATTTACATTTATGCATTATCCCCAAAAACTACACATATCCAAATTTCATACAAATCCGGGATGGTACTCCGATAGTGTCCGATTTCGCATGAAATGATCATATGTATTGACAGTTACAAGCAAGTAAATCTGACTTGCTTTTGACTGTAAAAAAACTTGACGAATGGCCTAAATTACCTCACTGTCAGCTATTAAAGAGTTTAAAAAGGCGTTACTTTTTTTTAAAATGCTAATATGCTCCAAACTTTTGAGTGAGAGCATATAACTAATATTTATATTTGGCTGTATAACTAATATTTACAGTTCCGGACGAAAGTTTCCGAACGAAAAAAAAGTCTAATTCTTCTAATTCAGTGAATTCTTATAGATCGTTAAATTCTCTATTGATTATTGATATACATAATTAACATTTTGTATGACTCCAAACGAAATACTATATGAAATTGCATGAAATACGAAAATCGATACCGTTCACAAACTTTGGTCCGCAACTGCATATTAATTTAGTTATGTGTGTGTTTGACTAATATTTATGTATGGGAAATCAGAACTAATATTTATGTTTTTTATCTTCGTTTTGTATGTCATACGTGTTATTACTGTTCTAATATTTTAAAAAATTACAGAAATAGAAATACTATTATTAATAGATAGAAGATAGATAGATAGAAATAGAAGTTACAGGAAAGAAATAGGTACATTTATATGCGATTGCAGCTATGTGATTAGCGTTGTTCTCTATTAGTCTAATATTAATATCCCTACGAATGAATTTCTTTTATCCAAAAAGCGGGCAAATTTTTCCATAAGTGAAATCATTTTTTGCAACTGAAAAGTTATAATAGTATCACAACTGCAATCAGATGATTTTTCAGTAAACTCCTCCGAACGAAAGATTAAAGTCGTTCGCCCATGAGTCTATGCGTATTTGCCTATTCAGATAAGAAATCTCTATCATTGCGATAAACTGTCTTTTTAATTTGAAACCTTTTTCGAGTTAAGTAACGATAATTTTGCGATACAAATGGAACTGCAAGTATTCATTGTACTCGGGAATTATTCAGTATATGTATTTAAAATAGTGAAAAACATTGTGTTTATCGAAGTAATTAATCCATTTTGATATGTAATGAGAAACTCACTAAATACTCTAAATACTAAAACGATTGGAATTTTCCAGATACTCGAATAAATCGAATCCACTACGTAGTATCCAAACGTAGTGTCCAAATGATTCGCAAGGGTTACTAGAAAATCATTAGACGGAAAAATGTCTATTCCTACTACCTATTTTATATATAAAAAGTATATATGTACATATACTACATACATATCTACGTATGTACATATATATATTTTTTTATATTTTTTATATAAAATAGTAGGAATAGGCATTTTTCCGTCTAGTGTTTTTCTAGTAACCCTTGCGAATCATTTGAACTAATTGTACAACGCACTGAAAGCATTCAAGTACTTGTCCTATCATCATACCAGCGCATCAGAATTCTCAGAAAATCAATTAAGAAAATGCAAGCATGACTGACAAATCAAAATTAGTCAGATTTCCGTAGCAAAAAAGAATATCGCTATTACAAATACGGTCGGTTACGAAAATATTGGGACACCAGTATAAGTTTGTCTTCTAAGCTTTGTATTTTGAATAAATGTACAATTGGCTACAAAAATGTATTGCATTATGTTAGAGTACATTGAAAAGAATCCATAAATGAAAAAACGGTTGACTTCTTATACATGGTTGTGATATGTTACAAGAGTACGAAGAACGACAATAAGTAGAAAAGAAGAGTTAATAAGCCGTTTAAAAAAAGAATGATAAAAAACAAAAAAAAAAAAAAAACGGCAGATTATTTGGAAAAAAATTCGAAACATGCCAAATTTTTAAGGCACGTTATTATACATAAAGGATATTCACGAAAAAATTAAAGGTTTGTACTAAAGTTATTATTTTTATTTTATAACTTAATCTAATGAAGTGTCCCAATATTTATGACACAAAATTTTGCACTTTCTGGATTTTTCTTGTAACATAACACAACCATGGGTAAGAAATTAAACGTGTTTTCATTCATGGGTTCTCTATAATGTACTTTAACATAATGCAATACATTTTTGTAGCTAATTTTACATTTATTCAAAATACAAAGCTTAGAAGATAAAATTATACTGGTGTCCCAATATTTTCGTGACCGACCGTAACTTTTTTTACAGTTGAAAAAACTGGTAGTCCCCGAGGTCTCTTCCTAAAAATATACTTATTCCTTCAATAACGTCATTAAAGGTGAAATACTGTCCCCGCTAAAAGTGCGTCATAACCAATTTTTTTTTCCTTTTGGTAGAACTTTTCTCGAACTCTTAGAAACCGAAGGCTCGAACCTACGATTCCCAATGAAATAAATCGCTCCGTGAAACTAAAAATACGACACGTGCGAAACGTTTTTGGCTATTTGCATACGAGGCATAACCTTCTCATTCCGAAAATTGTCATATAATCTTTAGTGGCATCTCGCACCTGAAAAGAAGGATCTTTGTCGTAAAAAATTCTATGAAAAATACATAACATATTTCATTTCTAACCATATAAATCGCTATAATGAATACTTTAAATGGAATTTCGTTTCGAGAAACCCCATGAACTTTTTGAATGAATTGATCCCTCACCGGGGAGGACGAGGTTCAGGGACCTCATGGAATTTTGAAACAAATGGCAACCTAATCTTTACACACGTGCATGCTTGCTATCAATGGCCGCTCATCGTAGATAATCTCTTCACTGTGGAAACATTTTTTGATACGGCCCTATAATCATAATCTCCGCAGTTTCCAAATTGCATCATCACTTAAGGGTTATTGTCAAGTACTAACCCACGTGCGTCAGCTATAGATTCAGAAAATATGAATTTTATTACCAAAATTTATGCGCACCATTAATTCTTACTCCCACGTAGATTTATATATCTCTTCTCAAATGTGTGCAACAATAAGTTAATATTTAACCCTGCTACAATCTTCGGGTCTTTGTTGACC
This sequence comes from Perdita meconis, assembly GCA_030770465.2. Lineage (NCBI taxonomy): Eukaryota > Metazoa > Arthropoda > Insecta > Hymenoptera > Andrenidae > Perdita > Perdita meconis. The sequence continues at coordinate 9,459,127 of JASKOS020000007.1, forward strand.
CAACCATGATCTTTATTTCCTTAAATAATTGTTCCTATTTTAAGAAAAGAAGTGATACCTACATTTTTTTATTCCTTAACTTTCTATAAAAATATCATTGTCCACATTAATAATGATGTGACAAAAATTAAAGTTCGAATAAATTAGATCTTTGGGAGGAACGTTTTACGTTTTCTGAACCGTGATTTTTATGCATTTGTGGCAAATGTTAATACCCAAAAAGGTACTGAAATGCAAAAATGTAAAAATTATGAAATATCCAAAATTTGATACAAATTGCAATACTTATAAAATAAGAAACATGTTTATATAAAGTTGTAATTTATATTCTGCATCTATAAAAATGTGAATTTGCATAAAAGCCCGCAAGTGATTATGTTACACCTTGAATGTGTTAAATTCATAATATTCTTCTGAAATTCGTTTTCTTGATAAAAAATATTAAAGAAAAGGTTAAATATAGTCCTTATTATAAAAGTATTAAAAAATAATTATATTATTTTTCAACAATTTTGGATCGAATGCGAATAGATTGTGAATTTTTACGCATTTATGAGAATTTTCAGTGTGCAAAAATCAATGAGCCTGTTGATTGTTCATAGATGCCAAAATCCACAAAATATCAAAAACATAATCGAAGTTACAATGATTAGAAAATAAGAGATGCTGTTATACGAGTTTTGATTCTCTCCGAGTATTTGTAAAAATTTAGCATAAAGATCCGCAGCCTAATCATGAATTTAATTTGTGATAGTGATTTCGGGCAAAATTTAAATATCTAGTGGAATAAATTTCAGATTAAACCGTGAATATCACGTATAAAATATAATAAATGCGTAACATGTGTTACCGAGAAAATGTCTCCGTCGGAAAATGGAAATTTAAGGGGCAACGCCGTTCTAGCGCCTGGAAAAGTAGCCCAATTTTGAGAATTTTTTTGGCGAATATAGTGAATAGAATTCAAAATCTGTTTCATGGCCTTTACTATACATACTTTAAAATATGACTAAAATTTTTGAAAAATGTTTGTTAATACTAAATTGCGGTGCTACAGCTCTGCAAATGATGCAAAAGATTTTTGACTTCTACATAAGAACTACATACGGAAATTGAAAAATACCGCTTTTTGTAAGAATGATGCATTATTGAAAAAATGTTTCATGTTTAGATGAAATTCAATACGTAATCCAATCAAAATCAATACGTACTCCATACTACCTGAACTAATCTCATGTAAAACTAAAAAATTTGTTGCTTTTTCTTCCAGGTCAAAAATTGGAGGAGAAATCTTTCCTCGTCATTTGTAGTATTCAGAGTTGGGCATAAGTCAACTAAAATTTGTAGTTTGATTACTTGATTTATACTTACAATTAAAGAAATTATCGTTAATTATAAATCATTAATTTTTAAATGAAATATGATTAAAATTTGAATTAAATTAGGTATTCTGTTCAATATTATTGTTATTACAGTTTGTTAATTTATTTACTTTTTGTCGAACAGTTAATTAATCGAACGAATAGGAACAGTTATAATTAATCAATTATTCAATTAACATCTAAAATTGAAATATATTTAATCGTTAATGGCAATTAATAACTACAATAGGAATTTAATTGTTGGTTACGACTAACAATTAAACAGAACTTTAACTGTTAATTGCAATTAACGATTGAAGGAGGAATTCAATTATTCATCGTAGTTTAAATTTTTGCCCAAGTCTGGTAATACTGTAACACCGCAATTTTGTATTAACAAACGTTTTTCAAAAATTATAATCGTACTTCAAAGTATATAACATAATAAAAGCAATGAAACAGATTTTGTATTCCATTCACTATATTCACTAAAAAATTCTCAAAATTGGACAACTTTTTCCCAGCGCTAGAGTAGAATTTCTCGTTACGTAATTGTTCCAGTGTAATAAGAATCAATCTGACTCATACGCACTCGCAACTCCGAGTCATTCGCAACATTTTTCCAGCAACGCATAGTATATGTATATTCATAAAATAAATTGGATTATATTGGTCCGTTCCACGAGCGACTTTACCCACCACTTCGTCCCGCATTTGGCCCAGTTAAATTGCACTGCGAGAGGTTGATGCCCTCTAAGAATTTTCCACTCCCCCGTGGATCGGAAAATAAATATTTTCTAACGCCCCCTTCAGCCCCCAACTTTCCCTTTTCCTGTCCACCCGGTATACTAGTCTTGCACACCGCCGAGGAAAGGGAGAATAAAGGTTAGTCGCATTAGTCGAACGTGCACCGAGTAACCCTCTCGTCGCGAAGGCAACCCTTTTACGCGAACGGACGAACGCGGAAGCAACGCGCGTCGTATTGATCACGTTCCACGGATTTACCGACACGGGATAAAGCTCTCCGACGAACAATCAAGTTTAGTCTTGACGGAGAAAAAATCTTGGCTCGATTATTATCGAACACGTCGGACCGTAAGAAACACTTCGTGCGAGGGACACTGATTGTTTTCGCTATCTCAGATCGATCATCACTCGTAGAAAATTAATTTCACGTAGTTTTTAACTGAACGCCCTTCCATATAGATTTATTTTAACATCAAACAGACTGATTTTTTATTCTATTTAAAGATAAAGAAAATTCTTGGAAATTTTTAATTTCAATTCTAGAGCAAATATGAAATTCGGAAATTAGAACTTATTATAATTAATAAAAAAGAATCCATTATTTTAATCCTGCTGTTCACTTCGAGTCTATTTGACCCAATCCTGCATTTTATTTGGTTAAATGATAGTTCCAATTGTAACAAAGATATGAGGAACTTAGTTTTAATATTTACGTTTATTGTTTCTTAACGTTCTGTAAAAATTTCATTGACCACATTTACAATAATGTGTTAATAATTCAAATTGTAATAAATAAGATTTTTAAGAGAACAGTAAAGTTGAAACTTTGAAATTAACATTCTTGTATTATTCTATCTGTAACATAGACCAATCTTAATATAGACTCAATCTTCTTGAGGTATTCAAAAGTTACTTTTCAATTATGAAGAGATTCTGTCGATTTTCAATCTTGATCCCGATTAAGCTTTTCTATTTATGTTTTCTTAATTTTCTTTCAAATTAAATGTCTCGAATCGCCTGTGGCGCCTAGATAATGATGTCACAGTATAAATAATGAGCAAATATGTAACTAAAGCTTACTAAGTTTGATACTTGTTTCTACGTTTATCTTTCCTTTCTTTAATAATGCAAAAGTAATTACAGGTAGAAACATTCCCAACAAAGTTGTAATCATACGTAGATTAAATAATTGTATGCTACCATAGAATGACAGATATCTATTTGTTACTACTTTATATTAAAATTCGTCGTCTATAAATACTTTATAATCCAATGATTGCGAAGGACATCATAAATTAATAATTTAAATGATTAGCAAGTAACGCTATTGAATTTCAATTTAATTAATGTTTTGGTCTATCTGGTCTTAATTAATTTTTTTAGGCCTTAACCGGTTTCAGCTGTTTGCTCGGAAATGTAACTGTTTTTCACATTACGCATGGAATTAAGCTATTCACGAAGCACGCGAATTACGAAATTCTACCTTCGATCTCTTATCAGTCTTTTATCCATCGATGTATCTGTTGCACACCAATATTGACATACTAAGAAATAAAAATTTATGGTGTTCTAAAAAAAGCACAATTTTGCATGAAATTTGCATTCGTAACATTATCATTTTGCTAAGCTATCGATACGCCACGTAATTAACATATTTATCTCTACGAAGACACACCTCCAGAATCATTAAACTACGAAATTACGTAACCTCCCGAACACACCGCGTACAGAATCTGAAATTTCGGCGTGCCTTTCGATTGACCGGCAAACAATCTCGAGAAACGTGATTAAAGATTTGCTGACAAAATGAAAACTCACCGAAGAAATCCTGTCAACGGACGTCCTACCATCGCATTCGAATAGTAGCAGAGAATAGTTGCCAAAATTTTCGTTTCTCGCTGTTACAAACATATTTGTGAAGCTTGGAACAATACCGAGGCACAGATGTAAAAGTTTATATGCTTCAAGGATAATTCATGCAGAAAAACTAGACACGAAAATAATTATCTGTATAATGCAGTTAATCTTTTGCTCTACGAATTTCGCCAACGACGCTTATTATTAGCCCCTCAAGTCGGTGCGACACATACGCGTACGGCGTTACATCGAGTAAATTATCGCGTTGGAGGGTTAGATATCAAACAAGTATATCACTATTTGGAGCCACGATGTAAACCTTCGCAACGACGCACAGTGGAACGAAACGCCTATTTTCTTGGACATCAGCAAATATTTTTTATTTCGAAATTCTATGCTATAACTTCGCTAAATCGCTATTTAGTAGTTATAGCATAAGAGAACGCAAAGACAATTATGTTAAATGTACAATAAGTTTGATTTAATTGTATGTGCATTTGACCATTACGAAGCATTGACGGTTTCGTCTTTTGGTTGCTCCAATTAAAAAAATTATCATGTCAATTATCATGTCAATTATAGTACAAAAAGTATTTTGAAGACACATTACTTTTATTATGTGACGAGTGTACAAAGTAAAAGTCTGTAGCAATTATTGTTGCAATAATTCAATTAATAATTTACAATTTTGCTCAATGTTGCCCAAGGTTTTAAATATCTTTAATTACGTAAAAGAATTAGCTGCTACTATCTGCTACTAATAAAGTAAATCTAATCTGAACATTTGGGTTTTTCATAACAAAACAGAGGAAACTTTGATGAATATTGATTTTTAATTAACTTTTAATACACACTTTTTGTGTTTATAGCCGTACTTAGTTATATTTTTAAAATAGTACAATATATAATTGTATAAATAAATTTACATACTAATTATTCTACGTAATATGATTAATAAAAATGCGAATTTTGATATTTAAAGTCTAAATCATTGATAAGTAGTTACCATGTCCGATTATTTTGCTTACTCGTTCCACTGTGCGCCAGTTCGAACACAAGGAAATAACGACCAAATGCATCCACGATTCTTCGTACCCTCCTACACTGCCATCTACCCCTTTAACTGTCACATTAACTCTTTCAATGTTAACTTTGACGGTCGCACGCTTCGAAGCTCGGAGCTTGAATAGTTCGGCACTCTCTCATGTTTTAAAGCTTAAACAGGTTCCACTAACAATAGAGTATTACAATCGCACAATTTTATCACCGACATCTGTTAAACATAAAATAGACGCGATACTCGAGTAACCATAAATTAAATTAAACGGCAGATGATACTCGAACCGAATGCGTGACAGCGACCTCCAAAACGTTTTGCATTTCAACGATACAGTGCCACGCAATGCGTAGAGAAATTAACCCTCGTACTTTACTGTCAAACGTGTTCATCGAACGGCTTTCAGTCGGTCATCGCACGAGATTGGCCGGCCAATGACGAGCAACCACAGCATTCAAAAACTTAACCCTATTTATCCACTGTTCGTACCCTAGACGAAACTAGATGTAACCAGATAAGATATCAAACTGATTACACGCGGATACTCGCATCCATCTACGGAGGACCGTCGCGTATAAAACTTTTATCCACTGTATTACCGACATCCGCAACGACGAAGCGGCGAATACGTAACGTCGCCGAAACAGTTCCGCACGAATTTTTGAGGGGATTCGCCGATTTCGGGGCAGGCGCCGCGGTGCACCTTCCTGCACATCAATGAATGTCGGGAGCCTTGCGGTGCCTGCGATCGTCTCGTCTATGAATATACACATGGACGACGAGCCCGCAAGAAATACGCGAGAATCGGGGAGAATACGAGAGTCACGACTATTTTATACGATGAACCGGCATGCGGGTTGCGCACGCCGAGAAACGCGCGCGCACACATTATATCACACGAAGCTGGGTACGCACCCACACACGTATGCACACGGGGAACGTGCACACGTACGCACACATACGACGTGTCGGGAGACAATGCGTCAAAGGCGGTGATGATCGGCTTTGATGCGGAATCAAGGGTGGCGGAGTCTAACATTCTCGGAGACGGGGCGAAGACAGCCGACGTGCATGCATAACACCGGGGGTGGGTAGATTCGCGAGCGAAAGAACTCCGGGGAGAGAGAATGGATTCGTCGAAGACGTGGATGGATATTCCGTGACGGACTTCGACGGACACGGCGGGAAAATTGCACGGTTGGCGTCGAATATGTTCGCGGAATCGGATTCGCGATTGTACGAGGACGGTTTCTGTTATCAAACGGGAATGCAACAGATATACGCGACAGTAGAATCGGGACGGCGAGTCGGCCGTGCCACTCGACTCGTTCGATTTTCGGTATGCCAACCTCAATATCCCCACTATGAATTTCCGGGACACGATCGCGAATCTCTTCGTCGAGGATCGTGCTTCCCGGGGATAGCGCTGACGAAAGGAACGGACGATGAAAAGTTCGTTAAATACTGGAACGGAGAAGTTCCCGTGCACACCCACGACATCGGGAATGCACGATAGCAGTAGGCGCGGCTTTTCACCCCGTACCCGAGAGAAAACGGTTTCGTGTCACTGATTTCTCACGTACCTAGGTTATTCGAGCGTGTCTTCCTCGCTGGCGATCCTCGAGCTGTCCACGTGTGAAACTCGCGGTACCGATTTAACACAGAATCGCGAACTTCTCGCGTTCTCGGCACTTTTCAGCTCGTGCTTGTCGCACGCCAACCGAGTCCGCCATCTTGGGGCAACCGCCAAATCCCCCCAGGCAAGGCAATTGTTTCCCGTGAAAAGTCACTAGGCTTTGCTCCTTTTTCCTCTTCTTTTGTTCCGCGTTCTCACCCTCGCGACAACGCCGCCCATATTTTACTTTATTCCACTCCCTGACGTGACTCTTGATCGAATGTCGGAATCGTCCGAGTCTCTCGCGCGGTATTTGCATCTGTAACCAAATGATTACAGTTTGAACGAATACTTGGAATGTACGCTTTCTTCCAATTTCAATTTCATATACGCCTGGTTTTTGGGCTTAATTACTTGTACCCTTAGATTGATAATTATTTAAGAATTTTATTGACAATGAAGTAATTTTAGAACGTGAATATGGTTTCTATTTTTGTATTTTTTTATAAAATCCACTAGCAGTGTCATCTCTTATCTCATATCTTATCTGCATCTTGCTATATTATCACACGATATGGATCATTTGTAACGCGTTGTTCGCTTCTGTATTTGAATTATTCTTTCAGACTTCATAAACTACTAGATTATATCTCTAATTGCGTCAAATTAACTGATCAACAGATGACCTTCCTGTGTTGAAAGAGTTAAATTCGAGTGAATTCATTTCATTTCATTACCTGTCATTACTATATATAGAATATAGAATATTTTTGTTCGTCAAATTTACACTTTTTAAATAACCTACAGCACGATAACATTATCTGTTATAACTGGATGGTTTTGTCACATGATAAAACATAGTTGACAGTGACAGTAAACTAATAAGAAAAGGATAAAGTTAAGACTATTAATTTTAATTTTTTACGATTTCTTAAAAATTTAATGCAAATTATGACAACTGTATTTATAGATAATATTCCAGTGTCTGTAGAACTTATTTTCTGTCTATTAAATATTCTATCTTCCTTGCACTATAAGTTAAAATTATGAAATTCACATAATAACTTAAATATAACAAATATGAATTTCAATGCATTTTCTAATAAATATTCTCAATTTTATTCATGGTAGCTAGAACCACATTTAATGTATAAAATATTTCGATAACTTACACATCAGGCTTTTCTTGTATAATTGGGCCGAATTAGATAGGAATTTCAAATCAAAATTAAGTGAATCAATGGTAATAATAATAATAATAATACTGATTGTAATATTACAAAGTAGATATTACAGAGATATTTGAAGACTGAATAACTGATAAGTTGTACAGGTTATCTATCTACAAGGGGCTCAAAAAATATCGCGAACTCAAATACCGACACACTGAAAAATCATAGGTTTCGCAGCACAGTCTATGTTTCGTACCAGTAACTAAATACTATACACTGATGTCGGTAATATGAGATTTGTCGTCAATTCCGATCGATAATATAAATAAAGTCCATATGGATTTATTTCCAAGTCGCATTCAATGATAATGATAGCGACTAATTGTGAGCATAAAATCAAAGTGTAACTCTTATGGTGATAAGAATAAAAATTATGATCATAGACGTAATATCAAGGACCCAATTTCTGATCGGAATCCAATTCTTGACCAACTTGGTATATAACCAATCATACAATAAATTATAATGCTAAAATTAGATCCCAAACACTTACTAAATATGTAGTTATTGACTGTTCTGTATTTCAAAAGTAAAATTTTGATAGTAAATACTAGGTCAGCCACGTATCTCGGAACCCGCGCGTACGAAAACAAATGAATTCGAGTTCCGAGATACGTGGCTGATCCTATACAGGGTGTTCGGCAACGTGTGTCAGAAATTTTAAGGGATGGTTCTACACGCCAAAATAAGACGAAAATCAAGAGTAACGAAATGGCGGTAGCAGCTTTGTTTTTTCGTTATTAGCATTTGAAAAAGTGGGTGAAAACTGCCTGAAACATGGCAATCCCTATGGCATATGTCAAATTGTACGGAATATTCAGTGTGTAGAGCTGTCCGTATGAAAGGAAGATGTGTGTGTAACATAAACCACAGCTGTTTTCGCGAATCGATATATTGATTATTTTAAAAAAGGACCGAATGAATGTAAGTTTGAGTGAGAGGGCCCGTGTTTTGAATTAGGGATTGCAATATTTCAGGCGCTTTTCACCCACTTTTTAAAATGCTAATAACTAAAAAACAAAGTTGCTACCGCCATTTCGTTACTCTTGATTTTCGTCTTATTTTGGCGTGTAGAACCATCCCTTAAAATTTCTGACACACGTTGCCGAATACCCTGTATAAACCATAATTTGGGTGATCAGATATTGCTCCCTTTGGTTTTTTGACTTTAGAACTTACATTATAATTTAATTACTGTTATTTTTGTACTTTGTTAGATATCAAATTAAACATAAAACATGGATTTACTCAAATATCACAGAAATTTTGAGATTAGGTTAATTTTTATATTTATACTTTAGGAAAAGCATAATTGGGTCCTTGATATTATAGGCTCAATGTTTCCCATAGATCGCAAAATAGTCAAAAATTAAAAAGCAGTATCATTCTATTTGTTTATTCCAATATCTTTCCAAAGTTTTTCAATCCCTAATATAATTTATATAATGAACTGTAAGGCGATGATGAGAGCTTGGCAATCAGTAGCAAGCGAACTACTTACAATTTTCGTAAATTACATTTTCACTATTGCAAGGCTACTTGAAATAGACGATTAGTTATGGGACACCCTATAATTTTCGTTCTTCAGGTACTTACAATCATTTCCTCGTTTACCAACTTTATAAACCCCAGTATTAGAAATACAATGTGTTTCTCATATCCACCGTTCGAAATGCGTAGAGGGCGCTAGAAAATCTGCTAATTTAGAAAGTCGGTATCGTCGGTATGATCGAACATGAAACACAAAACTTCATAAGGTATCAGATCTAGCCTATATTTCGTCGGTGGCCCAAAAACTCCAAAGTAAAACGACAAGTAGATTTCAATGCCACGACTATATTGTTTATATAAGGAAATATTATATCAATAGTTGTCAGATACAGTAATTAGTGAAAAAATTTTTTTTGTTACTTTTAAAAGACTGAAAGTTATTGACTATAATAGCAGATTTTATACAAATTTTGAAATTTATTTAATGCAATAATTTTAATGTATATATTACATTAATACAATGATAATACCATACCATAGTTTTCATAAGCATTGAGAACAAATTTTGAGTAACAAACATTTTTTGCAAAAACTTTCGAGTCGCCAAAAATCCTCGTAAACATTGTTTTTATGTCAGATGAAGCTATTTGCAAAATTTCAGCTAAATCCGGTTTGACAGGTTTTCGGAAGTTTAGCAGTTTCTTCGTTACCGAAAATGCAAAACGTTGATTTTTTTTTTTGACGGGAGATGCAAAAACAATCGGAAAACCCACCTGGATCCACACATATAGCGCATTTTCGTTTTAAGAAACTTGCTACTACAATACGTTCTGTCTGGTTCTACCTTATATTCTACGTTCTGCATTCTACGTTTGCGAAAGACTAATTGTCTGCTAAAAAGACAAATGCAAACGTCAGCCGGAAGATTCTATTATTCCAGCATTTCTTTACTTCATTTAGTATTCATATTATTAGTTACATAATATATGTATAGTTACATACATGTATGTATTATTTGTATTAAAAATTATATACACATGTGTTATTAGTTTTGAATAATTCGAGATAATATAATATTATCAGTCTTATCATTTCGCGTGTAATTCTAAAATATTACAAAAATATATACGACATACATATATGCTTTTAAAGATATATATTTTTTTACTACACACAAAATTTCATTGCATAAACAATTAACAAATTTTATTATTGTACTTGGTATATAAAAATTTATAAGGTGAATCACAATAATTTACACGGTATATTCTTGATGAAAAATTTGCTCCTTTTTATATTCTCTTTTTTCCATCTCCATACACGTTTACACAACCCAGTTCTTTTCCAAGTTCAATTTGCGTATACGTCAGTCGGTCAAAGGTTTACTCAAATATTACGTCATTTATCCCAATGGACTTCGGATAAATAATTTATTCGAAATATACAATCCCTTGATTGCACGATAGAAGATTGTTAATGTTATTTGATTGTTAAGTGATTGAGGACACTAATAAAGTAAAATATACTGTAAATAGGGTATAATAATACGTTTAATATCCGATCTAGTCAATGCGATTCTCTAATATTTTAAAATCTAACGTCTGCTCTAGAAATATTTCAACACTCGCAAATAAAATAATAGTTTTATAATTGGAAAACATTATTCAAATTGAAATTTCGTGAAAGTCTTTCCTAATGAAAACAAAAATTAACTATAAGTACTGAAATCTGTTAATCTAAAACAGTTTATCAACCATTCCTATAATCAAAGAGAAAGTACATAGTTTACGAGGATAAATCGACGTACAGAAATAACGCGTACTATACGGTTATTTTACAATTTTTAAAAGTCGAACTAGAGTCAACTGTTCGCACCGGTCTATTAACTGTACTTGTAACTGTCTAAGTCTCAACATGGCGAATTGCGACTATCGCGTGATAAACTTCGTCTCATTTTTACGCGCCATTAAATTTTGATGTTATTCACGTATGATGCGTAATATTTCCATTAATATGACTGCCATATTTTGATCGTGCACTATGCTTAAAAAGACATGCTTACTGAATTCATTTTCACATTCCACTATCCCACAATCCCACCATGTGTCGTTACTCGTTTTATTCTCCGCAAACGCCCCGCGCTCTTTCAGTTGACGACGAACCAGCGTAGGAAGTGTGTTAGATCCTGCTAGTAGTTTTCGAACCGCGATAAAACATTGTACACACCGATAATATACACGAATCTCAGAAAATCTTCAAGGTTCTTGCAGCAAAGACTTGTGTAAAATTTTTTTGGAGAAACAAATTAGGATGGCATCGGATATACCGAATTTCTACAAGGGCAAGAACGTGTTTATTACCGGCGGCACTGGTTTCCTCGGAGTTTCTCTAATCGAAAAACTATTGCGTTCTTGTCCTGACATAAACGAGATCTACTTATTAGTACGTCCAAAAAAAGGGAAAGCTATAGAGGACAGATTGGTGGATATCAAGAAGAATTCGGTACGGTGGAAAAATTATATTCTGACTATTATTACGGTATCGCGAAACTATGATTATGATAACCTTTGCTTCCACTTTCGGTAAAGCTTCGCCTTTTGTGTTCGAGTGAGATTAGATTTAATCATCGACCGATGTTTGTCTCGGAATAGAAATCTTTTTATGACGAATGGTTTAATTGTAATATAAATTTTGTTCGAATAATCTTGATATTACTCTTATTCATTTATTGAAAAATGACAGTGCCACGTGAATGAATTAGGTACCATCAACGATGCTCAATGACACTTGTAAAGTGTTTTAGCCGTTTCTAAAATTTTGCCCGCGGCTAGAAATGATTAATCTGTAGTTTCAACATTACTGTGTTCGTCTTATTTTTCGGCTTTTTAAGCCTTCTCTGGAGAAACGAATTTTTCGACGATTTGAATTTAATCAAATGTACGTCGCGTGTTTCACGAAGGTCGATAGTGAAGCAATTTTTATTCTATGATTTAGGTGTTCAATAGATTGAGGGAAGAAAATAAGACTCATCTTTTCGAAAAATTAATTCCTGTTGCTGGTGATGTGGGACAAGAAAACTTGGGATTGTCTTCCGAAGACAGATTGACTTTGGTCGAAAAAGTTCAAATCATTTTCCATTCCGCAGCAACGTTGGATTTTGAAGCGGACTTAAAATCCACGACAAACACCAATTTGTTAGGAACCCGTAGAGTTGTGGAACTTGGTCAGGAAATAAGAGATCTCAAGGTAAACCGCTTTTTATAATGGAAATGACTTTCAAGATATCTGAAGACTTTTATTGGGTCCAGTTATGTTAATTAATCATATTTGTGTTGCGGAACAATTCAATGTTTTTTATTTCACAGGCCCTGGTACATGTTTCGAGCGCGTACGTTAATGCAGTTTTGCTAGAAGCAGATGAACGCGTGTATCCTGCACCTTTTGATGTGAACGAATTACTCAAATTAGTGGCGAAATTAGATGACGCTACTTTGGAAGCAGAAACACCGAATATATTGAAGAATCATCCAAACTCTTACACATTTACGAAACATTTGGCCGAACATGAAGTTAAAAACGGTCACGTCCCTGCTGCTATTGTGCGCCCATCCATGAGTGCGTATATTAGAATAAAAAATAATTTCAGGCATCGTTCCTCGGGTTGATAATGCTTTGCTTGTTGCAGTAACGGGAGCATGGAAAGAACCAGTTCCTGGATGGACAGTATCGAAAAATGGTCCGCAAGGATTTTTGATGGGTGCTAGCAAAGGTGTCATAAGAAGATTACCAGTTGCGAAGAATTTAATTTACGATTATATTCCAGTAGATATCGTTGTGAACAGTCTTATTGCTGCGGCGTATGCCGTCGATCGAGACGGGTAAGACGAAATTTTGTCGGTAACGTTCAAATTTAATACTAATAGCAGAAAGATTGATAACATATAATTTGTTGCAGCGGAAGGGAACTGAAAGTGTTCCATTGCACATCGAGCACGATCAATCCTTTCAAGTGGGTGGCTGTGGAAAACAAAATTAACCAATATTTGCACACATATCCACTGAAAAGTGCGGTTTGGTATCCACATCTTAAACTGGTGTCGTCGATCTTCCTCTTCAGAATTTCCGCTATTTTTGTACATCTAATTCCTGCGTATGCTTTGGATACAATTACTAAGTTGTCGGGAGGACGTCCGATGTAAGTTGAAAATTTGGTGCATTTGGGATTGAATTAAATATTAACAATTACAGAGAAAATTGATAAAACGTTTATACTTCTAGATTGGTGCGGTTACACACGAATGTTAACAATTCGTTGGATCGGCTGGCAAGGTTTATCTTCACCGAATGGAGATTTCATAATCCTCGTACCCTTGAATTATGTAAGTCTCTGTCGGAAAATGATAAACAGACCTTCAATTTGGATATTAAGTCACTGGATTGGGAAGACTATTTCGCGAACTTGACACAGGGAGTCAGAACTTATTTGAACAATGAATCTCCAAAATCATTGGGCAAAGCACGTTCTAAAGATAAAATGTAAGTATAGTAATGACAATTAAAAGAAGGTACATGCACGTATCAAAAAGATATTATCACATACATATTTTATTAACTTGATTAACTTTGAAATTTTCAGACTGTTAGTCGCACATTTGGGCTTACAAGCATCGCTGTTAGGACTTGTTTGGTGGCTGGTTAAAGCTCTCTTACATACCACTTGGACCAGCTCGGGTTTAATTGTTCCACTTACATATTTCCTCTTTCAGCTGCTTTAAACAGTCGGTGATTTGTATCCTATCCATATTCATTTAAACTAATGAAGATTATTGATGAAGGCATTTTTTAGAGCACGCATCGAGTACAGCGACACAAAGATAGATTCATATTGATATTGTTTTTATTTATTCATTATACCTTCTCTGTTGTATTTTCTTTCTTACTCTTATGATTCCGATATTTGTGCTTTATATTGTATATTGTTATTATCATTTTTATTTTATTTTCCTCTATTACAAAATCCATATTCTCACTTTACAAAGAATCCCGAATTTCCTTTCCTCATATTTTTCTTTTTATCGCGTTTTTTATCCACCACTTTGTACTTCTTATCTAATCTACTTAGATTATATTACGTAAGTGTAAAACAACTAGTTTTCTAAAATTCAGTAGATTTTTTTACACTTTCATACATTTTTCACGCATCTATTTTCCTAACAGAATTGGGAAATTAAACTAAGTATTATTAGAAGAGCTATGTAGCATTTTAATGTATTGAAATTATTTGTACGAAAGAATTATAATATAAAAATGTTATAAATATATAAACGAAAGTACTCAGATTTTATGATTTTCAATCCATATTGAAAAGGACTATAAACTTATTTTCGAGAAGCATGCCTTCTACTACAATATAATTTTTTCTATGAGGTTTCGTTAATGATAAAATAAGATTATGATTATTTTAAATAAATGGAATCGATTAATGTATTAAGTATCCTATGTTTGCTAAAAAGAGTGAAAGTTATAAAATAATACTTTTATTTTCATGTCGCATCCGATGTTAGCGATCAAGCGTAAAATAAGAGTGCAGCTCTAATAACAGCGGGAATTAATATTGTAATGACGATGAAAAATTTAATACAGTGCGTACGAAATTTAACAACTTTAATAAGTTGTCGAATTAATGACATATTCAATACAGTTACCGTGTAATTCAAATTATACATGCAAACTAAAATTGTAAAATTTTCACTTATTACTTGAAATAGGGGGACATATTTGAAGCAGACGACTAGTTACAGTTAACGGAACACCCTATATATTCAGTGGTCAGGTCATTTTCTCGTTTACCATCTTTGCACATTCCAGCAGTGGAAACATAATGTATTTCTCATGTTCACCGTTCGAAATGCGTAAAAGGCGCTCGAAAACCTGTTATTTCAGAAGATCGGTATGTTAGAACGTGACTCACGAAACTCCGTAGGTGTTTATCGGTGTCAGTAGTTAGTATCCCTAAAATTCGCAAATAGAAAATGCATTTTTATTAATGCAAATAGAAAATGCATTCTATGTGGATTTTATATATTAAATATTTTTTATATATTAATTATATGTATTCAATTTGTGCTGCTATCATAATTTAAATTCTTGTCACTAGCAGTGCTATACTCTTTTTTAATAATTACTTGGTAACAACGTTGGAATAAATGACAAAGAAATTAACAGTACAGGAAATGATTTCTTATAATTCTTTGTGCTGAAAATGTTGCAAATGTATAACATATTCTTTTAAATTAATCTGGCTTTGCACAAGATAATTAAAAAAAATTACTATCTACATAGAATTTATAATCGAATCGGTAATTAGAAATTCCAATGATCTTTAGGCGTATCAAATGAAGTAGTCAGAATTTTTCAGGTGTGTCTGAATAATCGGGGGAGAATGAAAAATTGAAATATGTAGAATTTGACAAGTTTGATAAACGATCCTTAATGTTGTGCTTCTTCCCAAGGAAAAAGGTATACTTTCTACCTTTCGAAACACAGAGAATCTTTGAACTTCTTGTCTACGTCAAGGTCCATCATTCATCCAAGGCCAAACAATGAACTTTCTAAATATCCGGATGACTTGAATCTTCTAAAGATGGAACGAAACACTTTCAGACTGTAGTTTTTTTAAACACATATAATTTCAGTTAAATATGGAGACAAGAATTTCATAATATTGTACTATCAAATTTCATATTTTTTTATTTAATATCACGAATCGCAAAAGTTTCCTCACCTTAAGAATATTTTATGAATCCCGTGGCTCTCAATCTCTTTTAATGACATCAGCTTCTTTTAGCTTGACAACGTTTTTCAAATTCAAAGATTCAACAGAAAATCTAAATTCCGTGAGGTGTTTTACGATCCAAGAATACACTAATTATTATTCGCAACGCATACAGTACGGTTCACAACCTGGATATATTATTAACCTTATTTGCATTCAGCAGGTGAATACAAAATGTAAAGTTCAACAGTCGACTATGGTTGTATTTGCTTTAGAAAATTGTATTTTCTCAGATAAAACTATATTTCTATAGCACTGATATGACGAAATATTCAACTACGAATATTCTATCGAGACAGACGAGCAAAAGTTTCACTTAAATCAAAATTTCGAATGACGAGTACAAAGTAAAAAAATTGTATTCGTTATTCGAAAATTCGAATAATCTGATTTATCTTTATTCAAAGCAACGAATGAACGAATTTACTCGACGATTAAATATAATCTTTTTATTAATAAAATAATAATGTTTTCGTTTGTATCTTTATCTTCATTCGAAGATTTCGAATAATTTCTGAGTCGCTCTAACTGACAAGGGAATATCCCGAACCCGGAAATTCAAAAAATTATGCAACTTCGGGTATATGTAGAGCATGTGTAGGTATGTATTACGCAATTGTTTTTTGCTGCCCAAAATCACTCTAAGGGGTTGAGACTACCCTTCGAAAATTTGGCTATTTTTTCGATTCTATTTTATAACTCGTGAACTATGAGAGATAAGAAAAAGCTTTTGAGACAAAAGTTACTTCTTTCAATTATATCTACCAAATGGTAAAAGATTGTTTAAAAGTTATTAATATTTTTGTTTATAACTACTTCTAATTGTTTAAACAACCGATCAATCTTTTTCCTTTCTAGGAAGGAGGTTTTTTCTTTCCTAATACAAACTCGTTTCACAATCTTCAAATTTTTACAAAATTGAAACTACACGAATGTAATTACTTACAGAATAAGACGAATATGAGTGAGGCGATGAGCGGTGAGGATAGCGGCGCGGACAAAAGAAAACAAAGGACACAAAACATGTCCTTTACTATCCTGTTACCTCGCCGCTATCCTCGCTGCTCACCGCCTCACTAGATTTGCGACCTAACGCAAATAACTTTAGAATCTAATTTATTGTATTAGGATTTACATTGCATATCACCCTATTAATTGTAACTGTAACTTCACATTTTAATTGTTTATAAAAAATCCGCATTGGCGCAAAATATTCTACAGAATGTCATCATATCTCCTCTAGACTTTAGATTCATTCGCTAAAATTTCATTAAAATTCACAGAGTACACACTGCAGCGTCTCGTTATTAGCTACAGTTGAAACTCAATAACTCGAATCCTAAAGCCAGGGTCTCATTAGAAAAAGGTGTGGCGCGCGAAAACCATTTGAAAAAGTCGATTTTTGCAATCAAACTCATCCTGAAGTACCAAGCACGCCTTGACAGAGCACTTTGAGTACTTTAGCGTGAGTCTGCTTGTAAAAATCGACTTTTTCAGGTGGTTTTCAGGACCGCACGCGCTACGCTTTTTTTTCTAATGGGACCCCAGCTAAAGGGAATTATAAAGATTTTGACTTATCGGGATTTTCGACTAAAAGAATTTCTGAACTGTAACACCTTGAAGAAAGAAAGATTCATTGTTCGAACATGAATTATTTATTGTATGTATATTACATGGGACTTTGTTAGCGAGATATCAACAAAACCTTTCGACCAGAGTACGAATACAGTCGATGAATTTCAGCGCGGATTTTAATTGTAAATATGTACTACTAAGGTGACTGTCCCAATTTCTGCTAATTTAAGCGTTCACTCGTTATGAAAAGGATATAAAAAATTTGTTTACAGTAAAAATTTGCAAAGTAATTGATTAATACCTCGATAATGAATCAATTAATTCAAAAATATTTTAAAAAGATGTTATATGACGTTTAATTATTAATCATGGCTAATTCAATGTAATACTCTAAATGTCCGTATTTCTGCTTACGACAAATAACTCGCAAAAACTCCAGTAAAAATCCAGAGTAAAATACAGTAAACGTTTTTAGTATTATATACGATTTATTTCTGTACACACTACATTAGGTCCGATTATCGAATCACAAGGAAATTACTGTTCTTTAGTCTAAGCAGTAAGAATACAATCAGAACGAATAAGTTCCTTGTTCGAAAATTTTTTTCGTTGCTTACGTAGCATTTTCTTTCGAACAAACCTGTGCATTATTTGCATGAATGATCAAAGAACTTTGAATTATTTTTTTACAATTATAGTACAAACGTAACATTTACAATAATAAGAAAAATATGAAGTGATTAGAAATCGGAACATGGGCAGAAATTGGGACATTTACCTTATTGGTCAGCCATCGTTTGCGTCAGGATCAGTCCGCTGTACTCGCTTTCTGATTGATCGATGTTTTTCGTTAATAACTCGTTACCAAAGTCTCACTTAACATTTTTGCTAAGAAAAATGTTGTTTAAAATCTCGCAAGGTAAAAGTCCAGTCCCTTCCAGGACCTACAACTTTTTTGTTACACCCGGTACAAGGACGGAGTACAAGGTCCTACTTTGAGCGAGGTAGCCGATCCGGTGCATCAAAAAAAGGGAAATCGTGGTGAAAGATTTGTGATTGACAGAGTAATTTGTGTGGAACATATACAGTAACATACACACAATACTAACGAAATTTTCCACCAATCACCGATCTTCAGTATCGTGTTTTCCCCTTTACTTACACAAGCTTCGACCCCGCAAGGTTGTGCTCCGTCCTTATAGTGCTTGGTCCATAATTCGAGGCAATCACAACAGTTAAAAGTTGAACAATCACAAAAGTAGAAAGGAAACGATATCAAATTCGAGTTGTAGAGGCACCGGCGTTAAAAATTTGGCTTATAGAGGTAAACTTCGACTTGCATAGATCTGACTATTTTAAATTCAACTTGTAGAGGTAAAATAATGCATCAAAACATGCAAGTACACGATTCGAGGTAAAGTAAGTTCCATCTGGCTTATAGAGGTTTTCGGAGCACAGCAGAAGGGAATGAAGAAAATTTTCGAGTTATAGAGGCTCGACTGTACGAATAAACATACAAAAAGCACCGTGTCTTACGGTTCGTGTTTAAAGTATGAGAAAATGATAATTATAAAGCCGATCTTGCGCAATTTTAAACGTCGCGTCGCGTTGTCATCAAGAGTTTCAATGAAAATATATTTCCTGTAGTATACAATTATTCATCTCTCTACTGCTTTTAAATTTCAAAAGAATGCTAATATATAGGGTGTCCCAAAACAACTACGTGTTAAAACAAATCGAAAAGTTCTTTACTATTTTGCGATCCGAGGCTCCAATTGGATAAAGTCTTAGTAGAATTGCAGGCGAGCATATGTATATGTATGTAAACTTTTTGCATTTTTACATATTTCAAAGGCGTTCTCAAAAATCTCTGGCACCGGTTGAGAACTTCTGACACAGAGAAATACAGTAAGAAACTCTTGAAAAGGAGCCCCTCCTATGCCTACTCAACCATGAAAAACTCTATTTCGTAGAAGCTAGTAATTAGGTTCTTGGCCATAAATTCCTTCTGTGAATGAAAAATCGTGTGTTCAAAAATAATTATAGGCCAATTACTTGTTTTGTTTTTTGTAGAATAAATACTACATGTGACCCAACACCATACTAATTCTATTCCATCATTAGTGAATTTCATTATTAGATTTTCTCCGTGAATATTTATTTTATTTAATGCATCGAAACGTTCAAACATTGAATGAGCTTCTTTCCCCTATTTAACCACATTGACAGCCGCTATCGCGTAGAGTTGAGAGCAAATAAATCTCAATCCGGTTCGGATAAGAAAAATAAGAACTGCGAGGCTGCCTCGCGAGGCCCGGGCCGCTATAAAAGATGCCGGGCAACGTTTGCAATCATTTATTTTGCAAATCTCACTTTTTTTTCGTACACCGAAACAAGATAGCGAGGGCAGCGAGACCGCCTTGCAATGTCCATACACGGCTTAATAAATTACACATTATTGGCTATATAGTTCAACACCAAGAGATTTACAAAACTTCTGTTGAAACTAAATTAAAAAGCATTTTCCCATCATATTTTTTAGATTTACAATTATACGCTCGTAAATTTGCTCATAAATTTTTCTGCCATTGGTAACTGTATCCATTTTCTTATGTCGGCGATTAAATTATGCAGTGGTGACATTTTAATACTTACTCCGCGCATGGAAATGACGAAAGTGGCAAAATGAAAATTAGAATTTGTTGCTTCAAAAGAAATCAATTTTTTTGTGTAGATATTTACAAAATTTCTATTTATTGCATCTTAAGTATTCGTCAATTTCGAAAGTCAGGGAGTTAATACAATTTTATAACAATTGTAACTGGAATGAACACTATAACTTATAACTTTTTTAAACAACACTTTTCATTTTTTTAAAATCGCTTCTTTATATGAATATGCTTTGACAACCGTATTTAAAATTTTTTCCCATTTGTTTTCTAAAATAAAAAGTATTTTTATGCATGAACTATTTACACTGTCAATTAAAAGTAGTATTCGTAATATATTGAAAGAATAATGTATAAAAAAAGTATGCTTTTAGTATACTTTTGACTGTATGACTATAGAAGAATAATTCTTCATTTATGAAATTATAAAAGCATTTAAAAACATAATAGTATAGCATTAAAATAATTTTTTCGTATATATTTAATAGAACGAAAGATTTTGCTAGAATATTTAGTACTATGCCACTTCCCTTTAAAATCTAAAATTTAAAAGTTTCTACAATTTAAATTATCAAGAAAAAATTGAACAAGATATTTAAAAAACAATTTTTAACATTTTTTAAGAGTAAATAAATTTATTCTAAAATAAAATCATAAATTTTCTTCCTACAAGACAACGCGTTGATTGAAGATGTCAAGAAAACTATAAAATTTTTGAACAATTGAAGAATAGAACTCTCGGATTTGCCACCTGAAAAATGTTGTATACTGCTTGATGAAGTAGCAATCATCAGCAGGTCAACTGGAGGTTCATTCTTCAAGGTTTATAACATTCATTAGGTATATCTAGATATTTATAAACTAATGAAGGAAACATTAACATTAAAAAAACTTAGTATATTAAAATAAATCAATACGCTTGCCAAATAAAAATTTTGACTTAATTTTCATTACACTGTTTTATTTGTATTTACGTTATAATTAACCTTATTTAAAATAATTATATTGTTATAGTAAGTAAGCCAAATTTGAAGTGTTCTCTTGATAAAGAATTTTTATATTCTTTACCCATTTGCTGCGTATTGAAAATTAAATAACTTTATAATAAATAACTAATAAATATTGAGAGCGACGGTGTGTTTTTATAGCAAGTGTATCTAATATTTGCAACAAGGATATCATAAATTTGGAATAATTTAGAATCAGTTAATCAAGAAGATTTTACTGTGTTTAAAATGGTTTTCGAGTCTTTTTTAACCCAATCATGGATTTTATCTCTTTCAATGACTTAATCTTAACAAATATATAACAAATTTAGTGTTAATATTTACATAAATTTTCTGTTGCAAAAAGTAAGAAATCTAAAAAGTTTTACAACTTTTTTTATTTAGAATATCTGAGTATTTAGTTAATTTTGTCCCTCATTGTAATATATGTATGAGTGGTTCACAATCCAAAACGACTAAATCCACTTTTCGAGTACTATTAAATATTTCCAGTGCACTCAATCTGTTGTTTTCCTAATAAATAGATAGCGGACCTTTATGCAAACTAAAATTTTCCAAGCACAAATCACGGACTGGAACCTGAAAAACAGTATGTTCAATGTTCTAAACATTCTAACTTGAATAATGTTGTTAATATTTTGTATATTTTCGCATACGATAACAGTCTCGTGGGTTTTTTACAAACATTGCCATGCAATTAAAACATTCAACTTATCAAGATGATAAAAGTGATGATGATGACGACGACTGAAATAATACATTAAACTCAAGTACAAAGTTTATTTTCTATATTAATAAAACAATATTAAATAAGAGATTTTTAATAGACTATTATTTTCGCTTATAATAGATTATACGAATTGTTTTTGCATTTGACAATTTATAATTTACATATTTTTTATACGTTGATTAATATTATTGTTGTTTAATTGTAATATAATTGCAATGATAAAATACTACAACCCATTACTTTAAAAACAATGGATTATTCTGCTTATTTTAAGGCCTGAACATCTAAATTAAATTTCTTGACTTAGACCATGTCACCACGACTTTTTAGTCATTTCCAATGGTTTGGCAAAAAAATGTTTCCGACAAAAATGAATCAACATTCAACATTCTACAAGTGAAAGTATAAAATAAAAAAAAAAAAATTGTTTGTCAAAAAATCAAGGTCACCTTGGTTTTTGATCGTTACTACATATTTTTGATTGCATAATATAATAGCTGACATTAAGTCGAATTCAACGATATAGAAGACTATGATCTTAAATCTCGAAATAACACTAACATAGCTTTGACCAGCTAATTCCTTGATTGGGACCACTGTGCGCTGCACCGCCGCGGATATCTTCGTATGCAGGTTGGATCCGACACAAGAACCACGCACAACCCAGCAGAAGGAAACGACCCTGAGAGAGCTGCGGCGGAGACAATGACTCCCAGCGGAACATCGCATCGTGTGCGGCGGCCAGGCAGGCGGCAGGCGGCCTGGTCAAGTATAAAAATGGTACCCTCGACGGGGATAAAGTGTTCGCCGATCGCGCGTCCACGCTCAGTCCGCGCTCGGTACGGTACACCTTCGGTTATGGTTCTCACTAAGGGCTTACTCCGGCTCTCCTGATCGCTGCCCGTTCCTGCCGCGCGCGATTCCCTATCGTCGACGCAGTGTTTTCTCGCCGCGAGTCGAAACATAAGAACCCCGGTCGGACGTGTTTCGTCGCGAGCCGAAGAGAGACGCAAACACCCCGCCTTCGCGCGATTCTGGTTTCGACCCGGTTTTATCGCTGCCATCGCGCGGCAGATCGTCGGTCCTCGCAAGCTCTCTTTGTCGCGGGGATCAGTGCACCAGGTGAACTTGATACGGTTCCAAGGAAACGACGAAGCGTATTGCTGAGTGGGCTCCGCTTTAGTTTCACCGATCTTCCTTCTTTTTTTTGTCATCGTGGGTACGTACGAAGAAAATACGATACGAATAGGCGAATACAGTAGCGTTGATCTCGATACTCGATACTGCGAAGGGAGTCACGACGCGGGCGCGTCGATCCGTGCATCGGATCATAATTTATGAGCAAGTGAGGAGAATGCTCATCCTTGACGACGATTCGACGGAGATTTGAACAAGTGCAACATACAATACGTGTTACTACATCGTGTTTTTCTATTAGACACACGGCTTTTCAAATTATTTCGCGGTATAGTATTTTTACGCTGAACTAGTGACGATTGTTATACACTTTTTCGTGCGGAGAACGACGCAGATTTGAATAAAATACTAGACTCAAGAAAATAGTATTTGTACAGTAGAACCTCGATTATCCGACTCTCAATTATTCCCGATTTTTATTAGCTAGGTTTTAAATTAGTGAAGGAATTAGGTGTAACAGTAATGTAGGACTTCAAATAAAACTTGAACTATACTTCAACAATATTCAATTACTTATTAGCATTTTATATTAGAAATCTTAAGTCGGATAATCGAGGTTCTATTGTATGTATATTGTTTTACTTCTCAATTGCATGCAAAGAATCAGAGTCGGGTGTCATTAGAATAAAAATGACAAATAAACTGACGTTAGTAAACAATAACGAATAATTTTATTCGAATAAATCATGGAATAAAGCAAATGCCTAATGGTCGATGACTAGGATGCATGAACTGTAAGTGAAACGTATACGTATTAAACACATATTTATATACTAACAATTTATTCGTAGCAAAACTCTCGAATAACGAATAAATTTTTGTTCGAATGAAATTGGAATAACTGCGTTATTCACGAATAAATCTTGAAGATTTATTTCAATTGTTTGTTCGTTATTTGAATACAATTTGTCCAACTCGATACAGAATAATTGTATAGGTCGTTCTGATCACTTTCATAATCTAGTGCAAAAGTCGTCACTCTAATTTCAATTCAAACAATGGCATCAAAGTAAACAAAATAATTTATGGTTATGAAGCGCGATTGCTGAATGAAGTTTTCGAGAATTTTCCAATACCTTCGAGGTGCAAAGTCGACAAAGGACTAATTGCTAGCAGTGACAGCGCACATTTACTCCCGGATTAAGATTTGACAATGTTAACGATTGCTACCTGTTGCCTCTGAAGTGAACTATACTGTGTTCGAACGATGAAGTAATTATTTACACGGGGATTCACTGTTATTTGGTCTCGCGTGAGAAGCCGAAGAATCACTGCACGACATTGGAATATCGAAACAGTCATTTCTCAACCGAATGACAAACGCTGGAATTTTCATGTGGAAGTAAAGATTGCAATGAGTCATTGCAACGTACTTGATTGTATCTTAAAATTCGATCCGAGAATCTAATTTTCTAGTAATTACGTGCGAGGAGATGCAATCAATTCGTTCTTGATTCACACGACTGGGGAGTTGCAATAGAAAAATTCGTAAGAATTAGAGGAAGTTGCATTAGTATTTTTGGTCAATGTTTAATTTGATTGTTAACTAATATTTTAAGAATTCAATTTATGCGGTATATAAGCGGAAATTCTTTTTGGAAACAATAAAACAAGTGCATAACAGATCTCAATTTGTAAAATACATTCAAAGCATTAATATTCCATCGTTTGTATGCTAAAATTTGATGTGCGTCATAGATTTTTTAATATACTCAATTTCTAGGATGATTATTTTTACTGGTACTCTTATATTTTTCTTCAGTTTTTTAAAATAAAGTTTTGTAATAAACTCGTTTTCTCTAGTTAATAAATTAAAGGAACCGGTCAAATTTCGTATCAATTTTCTATTACAGTAGAATCTTGATTATCCGAATCACAATTATCCACATTTTTAATCATCTAAAGTTTTAATTAATTAATGCACTTGGTATAAGAATGCAGTGGGAATCCGAGCAAAAGTTGCACTACGATCTGATGAACATCAAGTCGGTTAATCTACGTTCTACTATACTATTAAAAAATCCTCTAAACGTATTTTTTCATTATGTTTATTATTAATTTTATTATCTTGTTATTATGCGTATTATTAATTGTACTATTTTTTTGTTGTGCTTGTCATTAATACTCTAATTTTTTTTATTATGTTTATTATTAATCTCATTACTTTTTATTACATTTTAAATATATCAATTTGTACAAGTTATAAGAATCGTTCTCTGATCTGACAATTTTGTTATTCAAATTTTTATGTTTCCCCATTGGTTACAATCGAGTTTATCAAGGTTTCGGTATGTATCGATGTTCGGCGCGCAATAGAGTTTAAGAAAAGTTCCACTGTTCTTCTCTAGACATATTAATAGCAGCATTTGCAGTAATGGTTGCAATTGATGGCGTAGTATTAGTGTTCAGCCTTTTCCTTTATCTTATGTACCTACCTCTCGGTTGTGTCTGCGCCTTCGCGTCAACAATACAAGGTTTTTACCTTACCTAGGACTCGCTGACGTCACACGCTCGCAGAACGGTTGTTCTGTCATCCCATAATCGAAACGGACTGTGTTATTTAACATATGAAAAAGTAGACCACTACAAGCATGCAGACGAAAATGGTCCGGTTCGTAAAAGTCATAGACACAGTATGTTTATGATAACGTCGATCGTTTATATTTCGAATGTTTATTATACTCAATGAAATGCAAAATTTATAGAGCGCAGGAAGGAATGAATGAACATGAGGGGAATTCGCAAATGTTTCTTCTTCCTTTTTGACTGAAAACTATTTAGCAGAGCAATTATACTTTCGATGAGTTATGATCTCATAATTGATTTAATTAACGTTAGAATTTCGGACAATTTTTGAAAAAAAAAAAGATTTGTTCTACTCGAAATCAATTTGAAAAAATTATAAAATATTTTTCTGAATAAATTCTACATAAAAAATCGCACTTGTTATTTTAAATGTTTCATTGTCAGTAATTGCAACACTGAAAAAATTCATATCGTTTTGATATTCGTAACTAATTAATTGATCATTATTGCAATCGGTGCTCAGTGCTTGAATGTGTTGCTATGTTAATTGAACCGTAATAGTAGTATTCAGAATATAATAGTACGTAATGTTAATGTGTTACGTAATGATCTTCGAACTTTCTGATCTTTGAATATGCATTATAATTTTGTATGCGATCGAAGAAGAAAACTGATGGCTGATTATAGGACGTCTCGTTTTTAATATCTTCATTACTTTGATATAAAAAAACTATTCCAGAAGAAAGTTACTTGGTTCAGAATGACGTTCCAATAACTTTTGAAGGAAAGTATAAAACTGAACATTTTTTTATCTATTTCCAAAATGTTTAAATCTGTCAAAAATGTGCGATATAATTTTTAAATGTGACGTTCAGATAAACACTTTCGTTGTTATAGAAATGTAAATATTCAATTTCCTTTAAAAGAATCAAACGGACCATTCCATCATTTAAAAATTCTGCAGATAACAGTCAATGCGTTCAAAAATACACGAGACACCTTATATGTATAATAATTATATCTAAATAGAATTCATAGAAAGTCATAGACTCAACTTTGAACGAACGGAAACGTTAATAACTCATATTTGCATCATCAAAGGCAACAGCGATAGAAAATATGAGAGAGCAATAGTTTCAAGGAATATCTGGGGCAACGATGAATTTATAATAAGCAGAATACTTTATTTATTGTTCTCTTCAAAGTGGCACTGCTGTCCGTATGCATAACTAATGAACTAAATACATTTTTGCTGACACCTTATATATAACTTCTTATCACTTTGTAAATCTTTGATTTAGTCATTCAATCGTGCTCACACAAGGTGAACCGTTTAGCACGAAATGAGGAAGTAATAAAAAATTCCACAGCATAGTAGTAGTATTTAATAGACAATGCAATCAATTCAACGCATAACGTGTGAAAATTTATAGTCGACTAAATGATAATATAATTAATTTGCACGAATGATAAAACTTGTTTTTGAGTAGATATTGTATTTTAATTGGAAGTGTCCGACGATTTTAATATACATAATTGCTATTGCGGTGCTTACTTAGATCGATGCACATTATTTTAGTTGTCCATATTACCACGCCATTGCATGAGTATTGATGTAATCTCAGAAGCGTAAAATAGCATAATTATACGCTGTAAGCAGAAATGGATTAAAAATTAGCAAATTGATGCTTCTATATTTTGAATGAGAAGTTTTTAATAGTTAAAAATAAATTGTTTTAATTTTCTTACGGAAATATTGCTATTATTTGTGAAATATTCTAATGAAATATTCTAATACTTCTTCACAGAAATATTCGAAATTTATACTACTTACTGATACTGATTACTAGACTGCGGAAGTTTATGCAAATTAACATTTTCAAGACCGCAGAAAATGATAATCAGTAGCTTGTACCTACATGCTATGTGTTTTTGTATCTATACACATCGTTATACGTTTTACCACATTCAAAATCGCTATAAATACATAAACTTCCCCAGTCTACTAATTACAATCAGATTTTCGAGTCCATTGATATTTCATTTAACACCTATTCCTAGGTCCATGATGTCGACGGAGTTAATTTATGGTGACTTTCATATTTACTATGTTTTACATGCACATATACTGATAATGTAGATGTTACACAACATACGCGTTTCGATTACGTTAACATCAATAATCAGAGATATTACTTAATGCTACAATTGATAAAGGGTAATTTATTGCATAAGGAAATTTCTGTAACATACCCATTTGAATCAACTTTTACGATAACCAAACTTGCAACGCCCTCAAGGATCTCCAGAAGTCGTCCAGATCACCTTCAAGTGCAACAGACCCTGAGAAAAACTTTCACCCCGTTGCAGAATTGAAATATCTTAACACCATTTAAGGTTACGCAGTAACCTCCGTAAAAGAAGGAGAATAAAATTCATTAGATACTTCTGGAAATACAATATAATTCGACTTTTTATTTTAGAATGCATAGTTAGAGTTAGAAAATATCCTTCAATCAGTGCTTAAAAAAAACACAATTTACACCAATGATATTAACATCTTCTTTATCTCACGAAAATTTAGGGTAATATACAATTTCTGTTGCAAAAGCATTGTGCACTATTGTCACAAATAACTTAAAAAAAAAAAAAAATGATCTTAAATTCTATGCTTTTTCCGGGTCTCTAGCTAGAAGGGTTAAGCTACCACTGAGAACTTGAAACAAATTGCTTTATTGAAATTATGTTCAGAGGGCATCATTATACGTATGTTAAAAAATATAAAAATCTTTTTTACTCTGTTTTTTATTCTAGAGAAAAATAGGAAGAGTTGTTCTCAATCTTATAGAGCGATATGCATCTATATGATTGTTCTTTGGTTTCTGACGTGGTGCGGACGCTTCTTTAGATTTTGCGAATTGGTCTCGCATATTAAAGATACAATATTGTTGATTTCATAACAAAGTAAAGTGTTCATACAAATTAAATACGTGAACTTCAATTAAAGCCTGCTGATGTTCCTCGCAACATTTATATGTATAAAATTGCGACAATCTGACCTAATTGCCAAACTATCTTTTTCTTGTGGTGTACAACATTTCAGTGACACCATTTATCCAAGAGCAGAACAGAAAAATCTGTATTATCTACGTGCGAAAAACTATAGAACTAAGGAATTTCGCAATATGTTGAATACTTTCTTTATAGTCAACCTTTTTCATTTATAAATGTTCTGAAACAAATTTTAGGTTTTATAAACGTCACCGTTTTGAAACGAACAAATCTTAAATACATGAATAGTTTTTCGCATGTAGAAAATTAAGATTTCTTCTATGAATTGAAATTGATTTTATTACCGCAATAAAATAGAATTACAACAATACATAAGAAATAGATCGTCATAACAAAGAAGAAACAAATGTTAGTATATTAATTATTATTTAATCAGTCATTCACGTAAGTAAACGGCATAGACAACATTTACTCTGTTCGTATAAAATTTGAATGAGTTATCTTCGATTATAAATAAAAGACTTCCAGTCTGCGGCCCACAGATTTTCTTAAACTGAATTTGGTGATCCATGCTCATACATGAGTTTGACACAATTGTACACCGTTTTGAATGCGCGAAAATATGATTCGGTTATCCCATTAGAATTAAATTTTGTACGTAAAAAAAAAAGAAATATATTATTACACTTTCGAATTTTTGTACGATGAAGTTCTCTATATAGATTTTTACCATAAAGCAGATTTGTTTACAGTAGCCAAAATTCGGTATAATTTTTGGGACTCAAGGGTGAAGATTCATCTCCCGTTCGCGCAAACGCAGTAGTCGAGTCAGCTTCTCGTGCCCCAATCATACTTTGCTATAGTTTCTCGAACTGTGAGGGTATAGCAAATGACCACTGTTGCCGAAAACCGAGTCAATATCAGTCGAATCGACAACCGATCCGTCAAGATCCCTTTCGCCTCGGTATCCTTCGAGTCTCGATTACTCTGGGTCAGTCCCATGATCTTCACTCGGTATTACAAAACTGTCTGCTTTTGCTCCACAGCCTTTTCGGAAATGGAGTCGGAGATACCGTCCGTGGCGAAGTGGTTCCACGAACGAAATGTTTTCATCACCGGTGGCACCGGATTCATGGGGAAGGTTTTAATTTACAAACTGCTGCTGAGCTGCCCGGACCTTGGGAATATTTATGCGTTGGTTAGAAAGAAAAAGGAAGTTGATCCGCAGGCGAGGCTGAAGCTGCTGGTGCAGGTAAGTCAAAACGCCGGACCGTGCGTCGAGCAAAGGGGAATTTGGGGACAAAAATCAAAGTTTGGCTTTTTATGATTTAGTTGTTTACATATAAACCACGATTGGGATAGTATAGTAAAGCTTTGAAGGGGTGATAGATCACGTAAAAACAAACAAAAAACTTCTATATGACTTGGGTCCAAAACTCAACCATTTTTCAAAAAAACTGTCATAAACATTTAAGCTATAAACCGCTATAATTCAAAATAGGAACGTTTTTCGTAAGCAATTTCTTCGCTAAAATAAAGATTACGATCTTATTAATCCAATAAGTACAGTAACTGTGATATTGATACCTCGTATCGCAAAAAAATTGTATTTTTCTAACCCCCTAAATTACCCTTTAAAATCGCGATAATTTAAGGGGTTAGAAAAATATTATTTTTTCGCGATACAAGGTAACAATATCACAGTTACTGTAGTTATTGGATTAACAAGATCGTAATCTTTATTTTAGCGAAGAAATTGCTTAAGAAAAACGTTCCTACTTTGAATTATAGTGGTTTATGGCTTAAATGTTCATGACAGTTGTTTTCAAAAATGGTTGAGTTTTGGACCCAAGTCATATAGAAGTTTTTTGTTTGTTTTTACAGGGTGTTTGGGATAGTATAGTAAAGCTTTGAAGGGGTGACAGATCACGTAAAAACAAACAAAAAAACATATATATATATATACACAATATTTAAATAACGCGTGACTGTTGGTGAAATTGGTGACATTGGTGAAAGTGGATTAAAGTGAAATAGTCTATGTTTCTTTCTCTCTCGTAGGATTTTACTGAAACTAGGCTTGTGGCCAGTCTCTTATTTCAGTGTTTCAAGATCCGGTAGTGCTTCACTTTGCGTGTAGCGTTACACATTCACAATTTTGCGCAAACTTTAACGCTTTACAGCGGCTAAACGGTGCATATCCGGTTTCCGGCACGTAGTTCCCTTTAGACTTTTTTCTACTTGTCGAATAGAGTAGATTTATGCAATAAAAAAAGTTTACAACAATTTTTATTGTTATAAGTAGACTGCGGATTTTATGCATTTATGGCGAAACGAGGTATGCAAAAAATCTACAAGACTGTTAAGATATGACAAAATATATAAAATGTCAAAAATACAATTGAAGTTAGAATGTTTAGAAAATTGAACATACTGTTATTGAAGTTGCGATTCTTTATTGTTGCTGGTAAAGATTTTATTTTGCATAAAAGTCCGCAGTCTAGTTACAAGCAATTTCGCGGCGCCTTTTCTTTCCCAAATGTCCACCTATCCGGAGGACTAGTTTTACCCCTATCAGCGGTGTCCATTAGTTTTCTTAACACCTTGTATCTTGCTGGTCGAATATACCGCAAAGTCGTGGAAGATCGAAAAATGAAATTGATTAAAGATTTTCAAATTATAATGCATTAGCTAAATAAAAATGTAATTGTCAAAAAAATTGAAAACATTTCAAGGTCATCAAAATCGGCGAGGAGAAAAACTTTACTTGATTCGAAGAACGCGCGTAGACTGAAAATTTCGTTGCCCAGAAAACAGTTATTCTAACAAAGATAAGGTTTACTTTATTGTTACTACCGCATATCTTTCATCTAACATCATTTACGAATCACCATTTACCTTTTATTTGAGTTTTGTCCCGGATTGACGCATCGTGCGTCGGCTTGATGCGCTTGAACTTGGAAAATACTCTGACTCATCCCAGGCCTGGTAATTAATTCGCCTGGGAAGCGCGGTGAGTGAAAGCTATTTCTGTGGATGTTGCGAGAAACTCCCGATACAGAAAGTGAACGATCATCTCCCTTTTAATGTCGTTTTTACGAGTCTTTTGGGGAATCGTTAACACCTTTAATGAATCACCAAACTCGTTAGTCATCGATTATCACTGTTCAACACGGGTCTGATTTTGTAAACTTGAATAAACATTTTATATAGATTTCGACATGCTGAATACGAATCTGCAAACCGTTTTTTCGAGAACGTACAGTTTTTACGTACGTTCTGGGAAAAAAAACGGATTGCAGATTCGTATTCAGCACGTCGAAATCTATATAAAATGTTTATTCAAGTTTACAAAATCGAAAAAAAAGTCAAAATTTGTCGAACAATGTTATGTAGTATTTGTTTGTCGTGGATATTGCGCTTAGGTTGAACTGACCATGAATAGCATTATGTGTGTAGCTATCAATGCGAAAATACCTGGTGTTTCAGAGTGTTTACACACTTTTTTGTTCAATTGTACTGATTTTTTAAAAGTTGAATTGATCTTTTCTTAAGTAAGTCACAAGCTTGATTTTCGTTTACTAATTCGCTTTTATTGGGAAACTTCGATAAGTCCAAACCTCTATAATCCTAACGAGTTGACATTGTGAAATTTCTTCCAAATTTTTGTAATCAATTCTTTTTTGTGGGGAAGACAGATGCAATACTCTCAGAAAAAATGTCTTTTCCCTTGGAATGTAAGTTACCAATTCATGTTTCAAGTTACACAAGCATTTTGAAATACTTTATATAAGTGAATACTACTTTCTTAAATCTGAACATTTTCAAAAACTAGTCGTTTTGACGATTCTAACAGATGTATAATATCCAAAAAAGTATATATCACTTGAATATAAGTACAGTGTTATATAGCAAACTTATTACTGATTCTATGCGTTTGTTCCAAGCCTGCAATAAATTAGATTCACAATGTGTTAGCGTTAAAATTTAACGCGCTTGTATGTTTAGCCACCTGCAAGCATACGACATCTATTTAGCAGCTTCATGGTTATCGCGCATATTTTTTAACAGCTCCACTGTCAAAACTGATTTATCTTTTCCTTGAATGAATTATTTTCCCGCTAAAGACTCTTTGCATTCATATAGTATTCAACGATGTATGTGCACCGTAATTAACATTTTATTGAGATTTATTGTTCCTGTTTGATATTATCGTCAACGATTGC
This sequence comes from Perdita meconis, assembly GCA_030770465.2. Lineage (NCBI taxonomy): Eukaryota > Metazoa > Arthropoda > Insecta > Hymenoptera > Andrenidae > Perdita > Perdita meconis. The sequence continues at coordinate 9,492,261 of JASKOS020000007.1, forward strand.
AAACAATTCAAGCATGACTGCAACTATCAATGTTCAGAAAGTTTTTTGCTACAACTCAGAACGTCTAGCAATGCTCCGATACTATAAGTCAGGAAAAAAATCAATCGCGAGCAATTCGCGGAAGATAATTTATTTTTAAAACTTCTTGCTGTGGGAGGAAATAATTACAGCTATGAAATTATTCTCAATGCTGTGCCTGCAAAACAAGACGTCACATTACCGCGCAACAAAGAACTAGTTTCCTTGTTTTTCGAAATCAATCGATTACAAATTAACTATTCTTATATGTCAATGATTACAAAACGAATTCATTTTTATACCGCTTGCGATGAATTTAGTAAATTAACACGTGCTACTTCACGCACTATTACTTACAGGTAATTTCAATCTCGAAATTTAATTTATGTAACCTTGCACTCGGTGAGAAACCGCGAATGGAAAACTGCAACGGGTTTCTTAATAACTATTAACGCGTTTAATGTCCCAAATGCATGCTCAGGCGCAGGGCCGTTTCTGTGATGTTGATCGACCAGGTGAAAAACTTCTTTTCTAATTACATATCAGTTTACTTCCCTAATTTCAACTCTTCAAATCTTCATCCTCTGTTTTTCAGATTTCCAACTCAAATCTTTGAATCGATTTTAGCATATAAAATCTATAAAACTTGAAATTTTGACTGATATTTGACCCGCAATTTTCAAATCTCCAATTTGAAGTTATCAGATATTCCATTTTAATCCAACTTCAAACATTCATATTTCCAATTTCAACTTTAACAATTTCCAATTTTTACAGTTCGAATGTGCAACTTAAAATGTTTGAATTTCTATACCTTTAATTTTGAATCTCCAAATCGATGAGGTTTACGATAGACACATCCTTGTATAGCAATTTCAGCAATTTCAGTAATTCCTCAGTAATTTATTTAAAAACATTTTCCTCGAAAACAGCATTTCAGACGAAAAAATATTCATTTATCACGTCGATTTACATCCTATCTGGTTGAACTATACTTTTCGCCTTATACCATATGTATGTTTGCTTTATTTAACTCAATAAGTCTAACTAATCATTATATTTTTATTGGGGCGAGAGACAGTTTTAATTAGACTGCGGATGTTTATGCTGTTAAAATGTGTTGAAATATGCAAATACCATATGTAAAATATGATAATATAGTAAATGAATATATGAATAAATATAACAACGTATGTAAGAAATATTTGAAATATATACATATATTAAGTATTTTGAAAATATGCAATAGTAATAACAACTTTATTAGATATTGAATATGGTTATAAGTTATTATACACTAACAAAAATAAAGTTCTAAATTTTACTACATTTTATACTGAAGTAGCAGAATAGTAGGACATGGGGTGAAAATCCGAACACAGTATAATAAAAATTCCAACAGAGTGTAGCAAATATTCTTAGGAAAGGCTGAAATTTCAAATGCCTTTACTACATTGGGTTGCAATTTTTATTACACTGTGTTAGGATTTTTATTATACGTGCACTTATCCTGCTACTTTGGTATAAAATGAACATTTTTCTCAGTGTAGTAAACTTGTTTAAACTTGTAAAATCATTCATCATTCACGGAACTACTATCTCTAATTTCATCAATGTAAACTTAAACTAATGTGTGGTAACTTTTTCTTATTTCTATTTCTTGTTTAAATTATTAGTTTCGAATATTACACAATATATGTATATTTATTATACTGCTTTTATTACGAGTTCGCTATTTCAAATTGTATTGAATCTGCATGAAAAGACTATCCCAACAATATCGATTCAAAAACGGTATTTGTTGAAATTTCCTGGAAAACTATACGGTGTCATATAATATCGTTGTGTAATTTTCAGCGAGTTAGTTTGAAAATTCCGTAAGTAACACAAATATAATATGCAATATACTTTTACAAATGCGCTTAAAAAAATATATGCCAAACATATAAAAGGTACAAAATATACGAAATAAAAAACACATTTTTATAATCTTCTAATCATCTAATAAATTTCTATCTAGATTTCATGTTTGTCTCTGCATTCTGTAAAAATATGCATTTGCATAAACATTCGCAGTCTAGTTATCATATAGTCAAAATTTTGCGTATAGTAAACGGTTTGTAGCCGCCTTTAAACTTGGCCGTCCAGGTGCAAAGGCGGGAACGGCACTGCTCGTGCGTTTCCCACACGCAAGCAAATCATTCGCGAAATGATTCAAGCGCATAAAATATTTCATAGCCACGTAACAGTATGCGTACCGTTTTCGTAATGGAAAAGTGTTCGTTTAACGCGCGCGGCTACTGTGGTCGAAAAATACGTAACTCAGGTCACTGTCACAATTACAATCATCGACTCGATTCGCGTCGAATTTTCGTCACCGTTGGAATGCGAAAAATGTCTAAAAATTGTCGCGAACTACGAAAGTGGTCGGTCCACGTGTATTTTTGGTCCCTGAATAAAATTAAAGAACCGTGGTGGCTCATTCAAGGTCAACATATAAGATTGTGTTGATACCAGTTAAAACGTCGCATATATTTTAGCAAAAATCTGAGTATGCGTCGTCATTTCTTGGAAACAACTATATTATTTACTAAGAGGAGATTTTCACATGACTCACACCAAGTTTTGCGTGATTAAGTAATACGAAACGATAGAATATGAATATAGAATTGCTTTTAATAATCTCTTGCGATATTGCCAGTTGCATGTTTTAATTTCTTTCTTGGCGCATCTTTTAGTCTTGAATTTTACAAACTAAAGAACTGTAGGGAAATGGTCCCAATTAATGAGCCTGTACCTATTAGCGTGCCTCTACACTTAAATAAATTGTAAAAAAGAATATCTCTAAGAATAAAAGAAAAACATTTTTTTAAATAAAGTCAAAGTATTAAAGTTAATGAAAAAAAAAATGTTTTTCTGTCATTTCTAAAGGAATTCCTTTTTTATAACTTATTTAAATGTATAAGGGCACACTAATAGGTTCAGGCTCACTAATAGGGACCAGTACCCTATTAATGTTTACATACTTCGTCAAATGTTACATTTGTATTTTCAGAAGCGTTTACAACATTTTCTGTGATTTTTACTTCAAATAAAAAAATTATTCGAATATTAAAATTATTCGTATAATATTTGAATTATTACATATTTTACTACATTACTATACAAATTCTAATGATTATACGATTATTCTAATAATTATATGATAACTCCGTTAATATTATATGTTCTATATTCACGAATTAAAAAGATTAAAAAGATCGATAATGAATAATATTAATTGATTAGGAGTAACATTATCCAGTTATAAATGTTCTATATTCTATCTGAAAGAAAATCGTGATGAAAGAAAAGGAAGGAAATAAAATAGAGGTTTTACTAAGCAAATTCCACATGAACGACGTGATTTTTTGCGAAACGCGTCAAGGGGATTTCCCAATCGCGAAAGAATTTCTGATACGAATGCGAATTTAATGGGACTCGCGATGAGACCGAATGAAGCAAACGTTTCTGCTGGTAACGACGTCTCACTGCTAGGAAATCCGCTTGCCTAATACAAATTATAATCGAGTCTAGTGGGAAAAACCAGCCTCTACGAATTCATTTGGTCTTCGTGTTCGCCTTTCTCCGAATCGACCGCATCTTTGAACATTACCGTGCGGTTTACCATGAACGCTAGGAATTTTAAATCTGACTTCATGACTTCGAGACGCGACTATAATGGAACATTTTTGCATAAACGCATCTTCAAGCGTCTCCGTTTCCCCAAACGGCGGATTCTTCAGCGAGATCAAGAACAAACATCCTTCGGGATTCCATTCCGAGGATCGTTGGTTATACGTTTCTGTTAGCGATTATTCGCATCTGAGCCCATGTCTGTGTACTGGATCGCAGAAGGAAATGGTTATTACGGGTAGATAACTCGATTGTATCTTGTCGCGAATGAATTACTGTAATTACGACACATTTGTCTAATGATTGCCTCCTATATGGTAGACTATCGATTAATAGAAGCTAATGGTTGTATTCGTGTAGTTGCCACGTAATGGTGCGGGAAAAACAGACGCGTTATAAAAAAGTGAAATTCAGTCAAAAAATTCTGTGAACTGTTGCTAATTCTTAAAAGACCAAAAGAGTAAATTTCGATAAATAAAAATCTAATGTAACAATCGTAAATATAAATGGTAAACAAAAATACCATAAGCGATAAAAAATACGAAATAAAATTCAGTCAAAAAATTCTGTGAACAGTTGCTAATTCTTAAGACCGAAATCGAGTTAATCTCGATAAATAAAAATCTAATGTAACAATTTTGTAAATAGAAATGGTAAACAGAAATACCATAAGCGATAAAAAATACAAAATAAACTGGGATTCTTTATAAATAATGCAAACATAAATTTTGAATGCATGAAACAATATAAGTTTTATTTGTAATTACTAGACTGCGGATGTTTATGCAAATTGGTATTATTAAGCGCAAAGAAAAAGAAAACTAACTTTTATTTATGCTTCTAAATATTATAAAATCTATTTTATTCTCGATAACACACATAGTAAATATACGTATGCTAAATAAAAATATGGGAAGTCAAAACGAAGAATTAATTAAATAAATGAAATGTAAAATATTAAAGGTAAATCCTTAAGATCGCAAAGGATGCAAAATGAAAACAGTTTCGTTTTGCTCCATTTTTCAAAAAAGATTGATTACTTCTACGATTAATAATTTTAAAAATATTACGTTTCATTTTAGATTATTTACTGTTATAAAGAAAAGTAATTTTCAAAAGCTTAAAAAAATAAAGATTAATGTAAATCTCCTTTTCTGTTGAGAAATGTGTAGTGAATATTTATTGTATATGAGGCCCAAAATAATGGGATAGTCCGAAACATGCATATTCCTGATGATAAAATAAATTGAAAAGTCCCGTACCATTTTTCTACTTGAGGCTCCGTTTTCAAGATATTAGCAGTTAAACGATCTCCAATCAGCTGATGGGTCGGCTACAGGTATATGCAGACACAACTAAGAAGCGCGCGGCCTCAAGTCATTGACCTGTGCTCCTTTGCTGTGTTTGCGCGCTCATGTGGCCGACCGATCAGCTGATTGGAATTCGTTTTAATCGCTAATATCTCGGAAACGGAGCCTCGAATCATAAAATGGTAAGGGGCCTTAATTATATTATATGAGCCCCTTAATTGACAAGTGAAGTAAGTCCCTTTTATTATTAAGTATTGAGAATATTGGACTTTAATCCTTAAATTTAGTCCATACGTCGTATAAACAAAACCTGTAAGTTGAGGAAAAAGTCGGCAATACAACATTTTCTTATAAAAATATTTGACTCTGCAACTTTAAATTTTCAAATCTTTGAATCTCCAATTCAAAATTTTCAAATCTTTAATTGTAACCTTAGAAATATCCAATTGTCCAGAATCTCTAAACTAAAATCCTAAAAATTTTTTAATTTTAATTTTTAACTTCAAATCTTTTAATCTTGAACTTCAACTCTTAAAATCTCTAACTTCAAATTTTTAAATCTTCAGACTCTCAAATTTCGAATTTTAGCTCTAAAAATTCCTAAATTTGCAACTTGAAGTTTTCTAATCTACAACATGAAATCTTCAAATTTTTCATTTTGTGACTTCAAAATTTTCTATGATTTTCTCTTCAAACTTTTAAATTACTAACTTCAACTCAAAATCTATTACTTCAAGTCTTTAAATATTCAATTTCATATATTTAAATCCCCAATTTCAACTTTTTCAGATCTTCAACTCGAAACCTTGAGATATTCAAAATTTGATACTGGAAATCTTTAAATTTATAAATTGAGTGATTAAAATATTCAACATGAAATGATTATATCTTGTTTGAAATCTACGGATCTTCAATTTTAACTCTAAAACTCTCTAGATCCGCAATTTGATATTTTCAAATCTCTAATTTTTAGTGTAAAAATCTCTAAATCTGTAATTTTGAATTTTCAATTCTCCAATCTGAAATCTTCAAATTTCCAATTTCAACTTAAACTTCCAACTTCGTATTTTCAAATTCCCACCTTTAATTCTAAAAACCTTTAAATCTGCAACTTGAAATCTTTAAATCTGTAAATTGAAATCTTAAAAATTCTACGTTAAAATTTCAAATCTTCAACTTCAACAATAAACTATATTATACAGTATAGTAATTTCATATAACTTTTATTTTCGATAAACATAAAAAGTGAGTTCACGTTTCATTAACTGAAATAAATTTCTTTTTCGAAGTCTTCTAATGAAGCTACATAAGGTCTGTTTTTTATTCCTGCACTGACTGAACTAATGCAACGCGAACCACTTGCTATCTCCTTCCGATTTGAGAAATAAAAGAAGATAGCGATTGGTTCGTTCTGCACTAATGCAGCCAGTGCAGGAATAAAAAACAGATCTATAAAGATATACGACAATTATAAATATTTTAATAACCTGAACTAAACGTAAATATGCAAGTGAATATTTCTGGAAAGACTATAAATATTATCAGAAATATGCAAATATTGACCATTTAACGTTAAACCACTTCCACATTGATGACGCGAGTTCAAATCTACATATGCATACATATATGAACGTCTGTGCGACGAGGTGACTTTTATTTAATTTCTATAAAAATTTTCTAACCCCGTTCGTTTCTTCTTTTCAAACTGTCTTTCGTAACGTCTCATTAGATCACTTTCATCCATGTCCAGCAAAAGCCAGTCATAATTACCTACATGTTTATACTAGTCAAACTGTCAGGTTAAGACTCGTAAAGCGTCCACGAACAAAAGTGAAAGGAACGATAACGCTAAAGGCATGCGAGCCGGTAAATCCACCATGTTCCGTCTCTAAAAGTGTCGGGGAAAATCACTAAGCGCGCGTATTGTTTGTCGCAAGAACGACACGAACACGTTAGCCTGCAAATCGTTAAATCGCGTTCCTACGAAGTGAACAAACCGCCTTTCAGGCTTAATCATCACTTTTATCCCTGTGCGTCGTTAATCCAACAAGTAAAACGCAAACGACTATTAGAAACGAGTTATTACCGACGTTTCGTAACGGTTAATTTCACTTATTCCATTTCAACGACCTGCTCAATATTTTAAAAGTTTTATAAATTTTCAGTCACAAAAGATCGACTTCCTTTTTGCGAAACGACGAGAGACAATTTAATTACCAACTGCTTTCAGGAAGAACCGTTCAGAGTTATCAGAGAAAAGTATCCGGAAAGGCTGAAGAAACTCGTGCTGATACCTGGCGACACCACAGTAACCGATCTAGGTTTATCGGCCGACGATAAAGAGAAATTGCAACGAGATGTCTCTGTTGTTTTTCACATGGCGGCAAACGTTAAATTCGATTTGTTGTTGAAGGATGCAGTCAAGGTGAATACTATGGGCACGATGAACGTTTTGAATATTGCGAAACAGGTGATTATTTAAACTTTCTGTAGACTATACTTAATATACTTGCACCAAAAACAGGGGACATATTGTGATACAAACATTTTTCGCGCGTGTCGAAGCATAGAGAAGATTTCAAGATCATCTTCATTTTTTTTTGGAAACGACTCCAATAAACTAATAATTAAAGTAGTAATTGCGCTTTAATCACGATTTGTTATTTGTAATCAGATTACATTTTGCTCAACTCTGTTGTACATTACACTTTAATTATACTGTAAGTTATACTTACATTTTTACATTTTTATTATACTGTAAGAGAAATATGAATGAGAATAAAAAAGCAAATGCAATCAAGAAATAATAGCGAATTGCCAAAAACAAATTACAAGTACAACAAATATTCAAATAACCAAATTGCTGAATACATCGTTCGAAAAACAACAGTTAAAATAAACTAGCAGTTACTAGCATCATGACTAATAAACATCGCTAAAAATTCTATCTGAATAGTAATTGAAATAAGGGAGTACCCAATCCTAATTACGAACAATTGAATTATTTACAGTTCCCACACCTGAAGTCCTTCATCCACGTTTCAACTACATATTGCCATTGCGACGAACTAATACTAGAGGAAAAAGGCTATCCATGCGAGGTGAGACCCGAAGTCATCGTCAACACCGTGTGCAACATGGACCAAGAGGTTCTGGACGCGATGACACCGAAACTGCTACGAGGTCAACCGAACACTTACGCCTTCACCAAAGCGCTTACGGAAGACCTGGTGCTGAGATGTGGCCTACCTGTAGCCGTTGCCAGACCTTCGATAGGTAAACAGCTTCCGTCCATATCGATTGAGCAATGGTTAAATAAACTCTCGATCCTTTGAATTACGAAATTCCCATCGATCTCTCCTGATTGATATGTGTGTCAATTGTTTTCGGAGAAGTAGTACTTCCATTCTGACGCGTTTACAGTAGTGCTGTTCGGTTTAGAGATACTCTGAAGTACCATCATTTGGTAATCGATGGAATTTTAGTAGCGAGGACTGCCATTACGTTTCTTTTTATAAGTATCAACTCCAAAGATTAGAAAATTTTTGAAATAGAGATTTAACCTTGCTATGATATCCAGATATTTTTTTGACCCTTCCATGCATTTCATTTCATTAAATAACTGTTCCAATATTAATAAAAATATAAGTGTTAATATCCACAGTTTGTTGTGCCTTGATATCCTATAAAAATTTCATTGTTCACAATTATAATAATGTACTAATAATTGAAATTCTAATAAATCAGGTGTTTAAGAGAAACTTAGCAGGGTTAAATATTATCTGAAATTTGGAGATAAAAATTTCTTTTTTAAGTTTGAAGAGGATTTCATGCAATTTTTATTTCTACTGCTGCACTGGTTTTTCAGTTCAAAAATAAATCTTAGAAAGTTGAGATAACCGTTTCTACTTTCTTACATACACCCCCGCTCAAAAGTATGTGGACACTAACCATTTTTATGAAATTTGTTTACTGTTGTTATTAGACAGTTTTTATTGTTAAATTTTGTTACGTACATGTATGTAATGTATTACTAGAACATTGTATACAACCACTTGAAAACAATAAAATTTTATTTTTTTCGATGATACTAATAATATAAAATTGGAACTGATTTTGGATTGATACGTTGGATACAGCTACTTGGAAACAATAGAATTTTATTTTTTCGACGATACTAATAATATAAAATTGAGATTGATTTTGGATTGATACGTTGGCTACAATTACTTGGAAACAATAGAATTTTATTTTTTTTGATGATATTAATAATATAAAATTGGAATTTATTTTGAGTTGATACGTTCGATACAATTACTTGCAAACAATAGAATATTACTAGAATACATTACATACATGTACGTAACAGAATTTAACAATAAATACCGTCTAACAACAACAGTATACATAATATATCACAAATTTCATAAAAATGGTTAGTGTCCACATACTTTTGAGCGGGAGTGTACTTTCAAAATTATAGTACGTAAAATTTTGTCCTTTTCTATATTCTATAAATCTATTAATATTCTTTAAAATTTGTAGTTTGAATGAAAAACATTTCCAAATTCTATATTACAAATTTCATCACAGAAAGGTCATTAAATTTTCATTTTATCAATTCTTTCGTAGGATAGATGAACACGTTACCAATGAATGAACATCATACACAAAAACATATAAAATAAGTTATTAAACAGCACGTAGCGCGAAAGTTGTTTAAATATGAAATAAAACTAAGTAAAAAAATACTAATCTTAATAACTATATTTGTTTTTGCGTATAATATTCATTCACTGGTACGTGTTCATCCATTGGTGTATTTACCCTATCTACTATAAATTTCAAGGTACACAGTAGAATAGGAAAGCCTGAGACGGCCTTCAAGTCGATAGTGTGTAATGCATCCCTCGTTACAAGTTCATCATTCGGACAATTTTTATAAACAAATTGTTGTAATCAAATTTTAGTGGTGGCGTCATGGAAGGAACCAGTGCCTGGTTGGGTAGACAACATGAACGGACCAACGGGTTTGATGATAGGAGCTGGAAAAGGTGTGATCCGAACCATGCTCTGTAATTACGACACTTTAGTAAACGTGATCCCTTGCGACATGGCAATTAACGCGTTAATCGCGCTGGCCTGGAAGGTCGGTTTAGAGCAGCCTGAGAAACCATTGTTCATGAACCTAACGAACGGAGATGAGAATCCCATGTCCTGGGGTTTCGCTGTGGAATCTGGGAGGAAACACGCGACTACGCACCCGTACACAGGTTGGTGACTCGTTTGATCAAGCGACGTGCAGGGTGTATAAAAAATTATTATGTCATGACCACCGTGGAGTGTGGAGAAACAATATCAATACTTCCTGTTCGTCCTGTGCCCAGCTACGTCGAGGTTCAAATTGCTTGTATACCCTCCATTTAGTGGAAAATGATGTAAGAAACTTGACGCAAAATTGACCTTGACCATGATATTGAGTAAGTACATAAGGTAAACTTTAGAGCAAACGTTATGAATTATACTATTTCGTTGACTGCTTCTCAGAAGTTTAATACTTCAGTAACTTGAACACTATTTTTGAGGAGTGGGTAACAAAAGGAATGGTTGAGTTGCGATCTATGGTTTCTTTCGCGAAGTTGGTCCTTGTGATGAGTAGAATACAATGCAATGAAAAAATATTTGATCCTTTAATCTTGAATGCTACGATCAATTTTACGGCAGCTTTGTTACATCATTTTCTACTAAATGGAGGGTATAAAATCAGTTTAAACCTCGACGTAGCTGGGCATAGGACGAACAGGAAATATTGATATTGTTTCGTTATTATCATTAGTGATCGGACCGATACCGATACTATTGATGATCCTCAAGCAATTCGATACTGAAGTACTTCATAAAATATATCGAAAGGTATCGAAATCCTAGGTACTTAGATACCGATACTGCTTGAAGCGATACCAAACCGGTACCAGCATTGTATCGAATCGATACCCGTTTGATACCTCATGAAAGTATTGATACCAGTCTGATACTTTAAAAAGGTATCGATACCTATTGATAACCCCACGAAAGTATCGGTATCGGTATTCGATGACCCTTTGACCCTTTGACCTTTTGTTCAATTTATCATTATACATATTTCCAATTCCTCACCTAGCATATGTACAATTTTTGTAGTATTCTGCTCGGCTCGTGCCCGTCACAACCTTCGGTCATATCATTACAATTTTTATACACCTTGTACATTGAGAGAATGCACTTTGAAGTTAATGCTCTTTCCAGGTCTTTTGTGGTACCCAGGCGGAAGCTTAACCACATTGAGGTTGTATCACTGGTTCCGTGTAATTATGTTCCATCTCATACCTGCCTACTTCCTGGACGCATTAATCGTTTTAACGGGGAACAAACCGTTTTTGGTTCGAGTGCAACAGAAAGTCAATGCTGGCATAGCGTTAATAGAATATTACACCACCAAGGATTGGGTGTTTAGGTAATTATGAAATATAATGTTGGAAGCTCAGTTTGGTTTGAATCAAAGGATCTGTAGTCATTACTTTAGTCCAGAGACACAGCGTTAAACTAAGGGTGTTAAAATATTAGATCTAAAACAAGAAAAAATAATTTTGACTGATGGAGTTTGATTAAGGTAACCAAGATTTGATCCTTTAATGTTCCTTTTTGGGACTTTAGAAGCTTCGAGTGCCCAAAGAAGTCTTTTAAGAATCCTCAAATATTGTATACTACATTCCATGAATGTACATTATGATTGGTGAATATCAGAAATTTAGAGTCGTTACAGAATTTCATAAATATGACATCAGTTCTAACAGGAAATAAATAGTCAGTATTGAATCTCACAGATTTCAAATCCTCATAACTATAGAAGTTTGTCTTTAACTAAAACTGCATCCTTCAACTTTCTTTACATCCCCAGAAAATTAAGATAGTGCCAACGGAAGTATTGTAGTATTTCAATCACCAATCCTTTTTGATCTTCATTAACCTAAAGCGATGCATCCAACAATTTGCGGCTGTATTTCCGAAAACCGGTCAAATCTGATTTAGCTAAAATTTAGCGAGAAGGATTATTGGCGACTGGGTATGTGATTATTATTTATTGCAGACTGAGATGGGTTCTACTTGAAAGCGTGATGAGTAGAAAAAAGGTTTTAAGAGTTTTTATAAACACATTGCGGGATGAGCATGTACAATCATAGTAATGCAGGGTGTTTGGGATAGTATAGTAAAGCTTTGAAGGGATGATAGATCACGTAAAAACAAACAAAAAACTTCGATATGACTTGGGTCCAAAACTCAACCATTTTTGAAAAAACTGTCATGAACATTTAAGCTATAAAATATAAACCACTATAATTCAAAATAGGAACGTTTTTCGTAAGCAATTTCTTCGCTAAAATAAAGATTATAATTTTGTTAATCCAATAAGTACAGTAACTGTGATATTGTTACCTTGTATCGCTAAAAAATAATATTTTTCTAACCCCCTAAATTACCCTTTAAAATCGCGATAATTTAGGGGCTTAGAAAAATATTATTTTTTCGCGATACAAGGTAACAATATCACAGTTACTGTACTTATTGGATTAACAAGATCGTAATCTTTATTTTAGCGAAGAAATTGCCTACGAAAAACGTTCCTATTTTGAATTATAGCGGTTTATAGCTTAAATGTTCATGAGTTTTTTCCAAAAATGTTCGAGTTTTGAACCCAAGTCATATAGAAGTTTTTTGTTTGTTTTTACGCGATCTATCACCCCTCCAAAGCTTTACTATACTATCCCAAACACCCTGTATAGCCATGTTCGTATATAAACCTATCTTAAATTTGTCAGTCTTAACTTTCGAGTCGACGAAAATCCTTCTCGCAAACATTATTGTCATGCAAATGAACCTGCTTGCAAAGTTTTAGCGAAATGGGGTTTGACCGATTTTCGGAAATTTCGCCCAATGTTCTAACTACACCCTCATTTTCAGAAACGATCGAATAAAGCAGCTGCAACACCAATTAAATCCTTCGGATAGAGAAGAATTTTTTATGGACACGACGGAGATACCCTGGGACGACTATATGCTGCGTTACTTTCTGGGTAGTAGACAGTACTGTCTGAAAGATGACCTCTCGACTCTACCTCGCGCACGGAAGGTTCTTAGGTATTTGTACTTCGCTGATTGGTTCCTGAAAATCGGTCTGACGATTTTGTTCGCGTGGTTCCTCTACTGTTGGATAAGTCCGTCTTTGACAATTACCGACATTGTTCGACGTCAACGAAATTTAGACACCTTTTAGAATAATTTTCTGACTTCATCATAACGTCACATTGCGGTATAAACAGACCGTAACTGTATCGTATCTATCTATTATTGAATCGGATCGAGTGAACGTTTTGAAGATGTACTCCATACAAATAACTGCATTTAATCGTTGAGTTTCATAGAATAGTTACATCATACATTATTTAAAGTTGTGGTAGCAAAGAAATATTCAAGTGTGCTGTGTTAAATAACGTGTAAACGGTTTTTAAGTGACGCATACTAATGAGTGTTCCTGTTCACTGCTCTTATAGAGCCGTTCAACAATATTTATGCCAAACTTTTTACAGTTAATGTTGCGATGTCAAGTTTTTGATACTTCTCCATGATTTCAATTACGTTGATCATTATAGACAACGTATATTGTGTGATACTGATTACTAGACTACCAATGTTTGTGCAAATTTATATTTTCAAGGGTATAGAAAAAAAAAAGTAGCTTAAATAATAGTGTCTTTTACCTTGTAAATATTATAAAATTTTATAAGAATTTAGTAAATATTAAATATTATAACATAATAATTTTCGATATTTTATGTATCTTCAGATCTATGAAAATTCTCATACATTCCCGTACATTTAAAATCGCTACTAATACATAAACATTGGCAGTCCACTGATTGCAAATGTAATGAAACTGTATTCGATACTCTTGCTGCATACAGAATCATGCAATTTGTAAAAAATGCTTTTATAAATAAAATTTTTGTAATTGTATACCTGTTGAATAATTAGTAAATCACCTTTCCTAAGGCGGAATTTTTTATCCGCGTTTGACGCTGCAGCCAGACGCAACGTCCAAACAGATACAATGTTTTCTAATATGCATGAGATGCATTGCATTTGAGTTTCTTTGTTTTTGCGTCGTGTGCGTTTGATACTGCGTCCAATCGCAGCGTTAGACACGTATAGGAAATTAACAATGATTTTGAACTTAATCATTATACATATATTTAATATTCTAAAAACACTTTTTACACTTTTTAAATTCTGAAGTATATATTTGCAATATATCAAAGGAAATAAATTCCACGAATTTGCGCAACTCGTAATCCACGCTCAATCAAACAGAACTTAGAATGATATCATTTTGCGATCTGTTTGCAACAAGATTTATGTTTTCCTTCATTCTTACATAACGGCAGTTATAAACAATATTTCTTTATTGTGTTTACGTCTTCAGAATTTTGCGCGAATGTGAAGCAACAAGGAAATAGGATGTGAAATTTCGATTATTTTTCACGTCTCTTCTAACGCTTTTATCGGAGTATTGCGAAACTCTTTCTACATTTTAGCACATCATTTACGGCTTGCAGATTTTTTTACAGACATCCGGACGGTAATGTTAGAAAATGGACGTTTTCACGCGTATCGGTGAAAAACTAACAATAAACGTCTAAAAAGATGGCGAAACTTCGACAGCGCTCCATTGCGCATTGACATTTCAAAATTTCGAAATCCCCGCTTTCCCGTGTTTATACATAACCGTATAATAGTTCCCCGATATTTTTTAACTTCCTTGTTGATGCGCAAATATTTGAAGCAACGTTTGAAATAGCAACACCAATTTCGACTGTCATCGTCACGCAAAGTCTGTTTCGCTAATAATAACGTATACACTAATTGTATAAGTTTACGCTGCGCCTGCTGATACGACTTGTTGGCAATTGCGTATAATAATTTTGAATCAATTCTTTAGAAAGTATAATTAGTCAAATTATATACTATATACAGATTTGAAATATTTGTATTTGGTAATATTTAGACATATTTTTCAGCTGTTTAGTTATTTAGTTGAAAGTGGATCTAAATTTGGAAACGAAAGCACAAATCTTCCGCGTTGCTCAACTCTTGCCTAACTTCTGTTCGAACTTAAATCCAAGAGGCTCGATTAAAAGTATGTTAAGTGCTTCGTGTTCACCCACACCAACGCTGCCTGCAAACAATTTAGTCCCATCCTACGCATTTATTGTGACAGACAGCTTTCAAAACTTTAATGAACTAATCATTGTCTACGCACTATTAAATTTGTTACACTTTTATGTTCATTACGTAAGTGAAAAATAAGTTAGAGTCAGTGCAACAGGTAATTGCGCAAAGGTATTAAAGGAGGCTATCAGCAAGAGTCTTCAAATAGTATACAATAGTATACAATAAATGTCAAATAGTATACAATTATTCTGAAACAAATTTTGCAATTTTCGAAGAAACCGAAAACTAAAAAAAAAATAAAACGTATATTTTTCTTCAATAAAAAAATAGAAATAAATTGATCTCTGTTTTTTAATTGAATTCATTTTTTTCTGTACTTTACTTTTTTTCTATATTTTTTTTCACACCATTCAACAAAGACACTATAAACATGTAAGTTGCAATAACATGAAAATTCTCTTTATAAAACATAAAATATGATGCATCTCGAAAAATAATGTCTTAAATAAATATGATAGGAAACATTGTCAATGACGAACTGAATTTATATTACTTTTCGCTAATTCATATTTACTGAATTCTTTTTTCAAAGCTTTTTCGCACACAGACTTCTAACTACACCGCTCAAATATGCAAATAAAAACAAAAACTAAGTCAACAGACATTAATTACGTAAGTTGAGCGAATACGTTTGAACGTGATGCCAGGTATGTACCAGGACCAGAAATTAATCAATAGTTCACAATTAGCGTAAATGTCGAATGGATTTTAGGAATTTCGTTGCACATGTTTCACCGGGTTGCAAGTAATTGTGCAAAAAAGTTTGTCACCGTATAAGGCGGAGAACAAAATTAAAAGAAGATCACGTGTTCACGTATGCTACTCTGCAGAGAACACCGGTATCCCGAGGTGTCGAAATCCCCCTGGTTCGCTGTTTCTCGTTCGTGGACGCGATTGCCCCTTCACTCTCTCTCCTACCACTTTCATTTTCACTCTCACTTTCTTGCTCCAACTCTCACTCCCTATAGCCCTCCCTCCTCGCGCTTGCGTGTACTCCGTATTTTCCCAAATGTGCGCACGCACCTTTTTCTATTTTTCTGGTATGGGGATTAGCGGAATGAACTTCTGCGCAGCTAATTAATTTCATTACTGGATTGCGGATTTTGATGTAAAATCAAATTTTGAGACACAAATAAAGAATGGGAAATTAGCTAACAATGTGTCTTATTTTATAAACATTTTAGCATGTATTGTATTCTTGATATTTTGTATGTTTTGGCATTTGTCATCAACCTCACAGATTTTTGAATACTCAAAATAGTCATAAGTGCATAAAAATTCGCAGTCTATTCATTAAATTTTTATTTTATTCGTTATTTGCTTCGTTACTTTATCTTGATCGACGCTGTTCGAGTAATAATGTCTTTAACAATTGAATTAATTAAAAATTTGTTATTTCATTTGAAATTTTAACATTTATTATTTCATGCTATTAAAAAAATGTAGATGTTTATTATTGCGTGTAGAATTTCTATTATAAAAGAAAAAATTCATTCATTGAAATAAGATTTCTGAATTTATTTGCATACATTGAATGAACTTCTTTGTTATTCAATTTGAAGTTAACTATTTGTTTTTTTTTACTTGTAATTTTCTTTTCAAATAAAAAATATCCAATATTATGTAATGTAATTTTGGTTTTAGTTACTGATTCATGATTAGACTACGGATTTTATGCATTTATGGCAACATGTTACTAAATATGCAGAGAATCTACGAGACTGAACGAGATACATTTTACGAGACACATGCCAAAATATACAAAATGTCAAAAATATAATTCAAATTACAATACTAGGAAATAAGACATACTGTTATGGAAAGATCAACTCTTTGTTTGTAACAAATTTTATTTCGCATAGTCATCCGCAGTCTATTCATGATTAATTTAATATCTGTAATTTAAGTTGATACAATGTCAATAAAAAAAAAAGGTTAAATGTTGAGCAGTAGCAAGCATAGTATAGTGTTACGCGAAGGAATTGAATTTTCCATTCATTGTTAAGAAGAGTTAGGAAATCTCACCAAATAAATCAGTGATTCCAACGCGATTGCCTTTTTAAGCGTCGTTGTGTTTCTAAATAATCGAAGTACTTTTCTCGTTCCGAAAATCATGAAGTAATATAATGTACATAACTATGAACCGTCTAATTTTTTTATTGTTGCTTTACTGTTTTTACTGCTTGTTCATTATGTTAATTCCTTCAATTAGATCATTATTTAAGTGATGATCTTATTGATGGTAATACAATTTAAATGGTACACTTCTGTTTGTTATAAATAGACTGCGGATATTTATGAGAATTCATATTTTTGTAGACATATAACAGCAACTGAAATTTAAATAAATGTATGCTTTACTTTTGATATTTTATATATTTTTACAACTCTGTACATCTTTATAGGTGTTTGTAATTTTAAAATTGCAATAAATGCATAAACATCCGCAGTTTTATTGTAAGAATTTTTAAGAATTTATGCAACGTCTATTGGGATTTCCAGCATCATATCCACGGAAATCTCCATAATCTTATATGTATCCTACATAGTATACATATTATCTCCACATTCTTTTCATTCCAATTCTCCGAAAACTTAAAAAATAATCTACAATTTCACTTAATTCATCATTGTACTCTTCTATTTCAAGATTCTGCATCCACTATTTTCCTCATTTACCTGAACATTAAGAAAATACTTCCCCATTGACAATTGCTTATTAAAAGATCCTTCGAACGAAAATTACAGTAAAATAAATAAAGAACTTAATTGAAAACAACTATGATATAACTCATTGAACTAAAAATGAGGCGTACAGCATTTACTCGCTTAGAAACTCATCGTTATCTCGACCATCTTCACCTTCTTTCCCAGAATAATTGGCATTTTTCTCCAGCCTCACGTCCGAACAAATGGAATGCTAATCGCGTATACTCGAATTAACCCCAAAGTCCTGTTTTCTTTACGCTCTACGTGCTCGTTACTGACAACGAGCCACGAGACTATAGCGAGTAAAGGAATCGCGCCGACGCGACGATCCCAGGTCAAAGTAGCGCAAGCGACAGAATTGCACTTGGCACTAAATGAATCCTTTCGACGGATTGACATACATATTTTTCTGCTAACGTTCGGTTCGCGTGTCGCCAGCTCGCCACTGTCTGTGTTCTCCGAGAGCACAGCCCAAGGCGAGTGGACTTAACATTTCCTCGACGAGCCAGGTAAGAAAGTAGAATTGCGTCACCCGATAGACGTCGATCCGCTCTGCGATTCATTCTTTGAACACGTTGTTCTCTGCGAGCAGCAAAAACGTTTATTTGCTTATGGATTTTTCTTCTCGAAACATTTCCACGACTTCGAACGTCAATCGAAGAGGACAGAGGGAATTCCACGTTCAACTTGTTTTCCTGAAAGCGGAATTCCAACCGTAGAACTTGATACGATTTACGGGGTGTTTATAAAAAAAGGGTTCACCGTAGGGTTTATACAAAAACCGAATTTTGAGAAAATCGTTTTTCGAATTTCAGTATTTCCAAAAAATCGGTTAAAACGATTTTCGCATTCGAACAATAAAGAAAATATTGGTAGGTTATTTGAAGATTTTTTTTAGTTTATTTAATGTATGTATTTTAAAATGAAATGTATTTTAAAAAGCTAAAGTAACTGAAATTCTTACAATTTTTCAAATTTTGCACGGTGAATGATTAAACTGTTATAAACACTGTAAAATTATCATCTGTTTGAAGCTTCAGCAAATATTGAAAATTCAGACTTCAGTGTCTTCGGATCTCATATTATATTTTTAGGCTCTAAATAAAATCTATGAATTTATTTCTCGGTAGTTAATTCATGAAAATTAATTTGATAATTTATGCTATTTAACTGTAATTATAATTGTGCTCAAAGCTATTATGCGGTAAATTGTGTATTTTGTTTAAAAATTGTAATGTGAACTATTTTAAATTATAAGATATTAATTCTCTTATGTACTTATGAATTCTACGGATTCGGTTACATTAATTTTTTGAGTCGTCTCAAATAAATATTTATAGAATCCTTTTTCCTTTTGCATCTCGTATTTTTAGCATAAAGTACACCGTGGTTATCTTAAGAAATTTCTAAATCTCTTACGGGGGAACCATGGTCCGAGCAAATATTACGAAAGTGAAAACATCGAGATCTCCGTTAGTTTAGCTTTCATAAAGCTTCCACACAATCGCCAATCTACTATTTCATACGCTGACACGACGTTAATTCGAGAAAAACATAGTTACTAATTCAGGCGAACCTGCGACGTAATTAAGAAAATAAGACGGAAAGGTAAAAACAAATCTTGGAAAACACGATGGAATTATATGATCTTCGTAATATTTACGTAATGATGAATAATAAATAAATTATTTATTTTATTATATTGTCACCGTTTGTCGGATTTATAAAATTCCGGGAGTGTTGTGTGATGCAAAGCACTGTTGCCGAAATCTTTATTCAATTAGGAGAATATACTTAATGGGAACTTTCTTCGGCTATTTATAGACGATTCTCATATGACATGAATGAAGTTATTTCCGGTCGTTAATGTTACTCCAGTTCTCCGATAATTTCGAAATTATTCTCCCACTAAAACGAATACCTGATTCAGCGAAATAGCAGCACTGGCGTTTGTTGAGCTACAAAACGTTAAGCATTGATGGAAGGGAATCGAAGTTTAACTCATAATGAAGATAATCAATTTTAAATGAGAATTTTTTAAAAGATAATAGTCACAGTTTCTGGTATTTGGATCACAGTATATTTAGCATGAATTATTTAGGAAACTATACTAGTTACTTAGTTACCTAGTAGAGATTCTTAACTAATATGTAGTTTACTTTTAACTTATCGTAAGATGAACTATTTATATATGCGAATACAATTTATTTTCTACAAAGAAGAAGATCAATTATTATCTGGCATGTTAGTAAACAGATGATCATATTCATAATCAATGATCATATTTCAATGAACTTAATTATAAAAGAAAAAATATTTAATCGTCGAAGAACTAACATTAATTTTTCATATCTAAATTAAAAAAAATGTGTAGCATATATTGAAAGAAAGTAGTTAAATACGCATAAAATGACTCCTTAAGGCTAATGAATGATTATCATTTGTATTACCTAAATATTGGACTAAAAAAACAGTTAAACAATAATCTTAAGTAAAATTAGTCAAAGTCAAAAGTTTGGATTAAAAGAATTCAAATAATATGAAATTATAGTATTGTATATGTATGTATAAGAGTTGGACATAAATAGACTAAAATTTTTATCTTGATTAATTGATTAATACTTACGGTTAAAAAAATTAATCGTAGATTATAGTTCGTTAAATTATTTACTTTTTGTCGAACAGTGTAATAAAATAGTAATTTCACCATAAAAAGAATTTCAGTAGTTAATCATTAATTAATTACTCAATGAACAGTTACAATTGAAATTTATTCAATCGTTAATTGCAATTAATAACTACAATAGGAATTTAATTGTTGATTACTACTGACTAAAATAGGAATTTAATTGTTAATTGCAATCAACGATTGAAGGAGGAGTTCAATTGTTAATCGTTAATTAAATTTTTGCCCAAGTCTGCGCCAAGGTTACTCCAAAAATAGCAGCGTTCCCAACGAATCTTCCCAAAAACTACTGCGTCAGCTAATCGATCGATACTCGATCTCGCGCAACCGCAGCCACCCGATTATATCTGCGTCTAACTAAATACTCGCGCGTTGTTTTTTTTTTTGTTTTTTTCATCGAAACGTTCCGACCACGTCCAGTAGCAGGTAACGTATCCAAGCGTTTGGGGAAGGCTTACATAATTAAAAAGGATTGCGACAAATATGCAGCAAATTTGCGAACCCCACCATCCTTTTCTCTCGCAACGCTCCGTTAGTCGCACTCTTTGACTAGCTGTGACTCCAGCGCGTTTCATTAATAAATCATAACCGCAACGACAGTGAAAAATTAACGCCGACATTGTGTCGTAGCTGATGCCAAATTAAGCAACTCGAGCTAAAGAAAAAGGAAGAAAGGAAAAAGGGAGGCGCAGTTCAATAAAACCTCTCTCCTCTCTTCAGCTGTTACATAATTTAATAAAAGGGCCCGTAGTCTTTGGCAATCGGTCTGTGGGACTTTTTACGCATGATCCACCTGAATCCTCGTGGACCATGGTTGCCCAAGTCTCGTTCTGTCACGTACGCCACTCTCGAATATTACCTGATCGTGCGATCTGTTCCTTTTTGTGTTATTTCGCGGTCAATTTCGATGCAATTTTACTATTATTTGCCTTGATTAAAATGTTCCGTTTATTGATTTTTCTTTTTTCAATCGCACTTTCAAATATTTCGATCTATCCAGTTTTTCACTTTTAAAGTAAATCTCTAATATTCTATGTTTCTACTTTGGTGGATTTTAAAAATAATTAATTTGTATCAAGAGAACAAATAATATGCGAACATTATCTTCAATATTTAAAAAAGTTGAAATTATTTATAGAATGCGAATTTTTATGTATTTATGGCAAATTTAAATGTGCAAAAATGTACAATGTGCAAAATTTTTTTCGAATTCTATTTATAAAAATGTGAATTCGCATAAACATCCTCAGTTTAGTAATTAAGCGAGAGGAAAAAATAGAAATAATTGCGTTCAACTTAAGATGGTTTAGGAATGAACTTCAGTAACAATCTTAACGGAAACGATATCTTAATGAAAACTAGTCAGAAATATTTTGTCATAAACTTATTTGTTGGAATGTAATGAAATGCAATTGTTAGCAACTTCACTCTTAATTTTAATAATAATATATAATATATGTTATATTTATATTTCATAATATATTTCTCAATATTGCGTTTCCTCATAAGAGTTGAAAATTAAATAATTTTAAAATTACCGAATGAAGTTTTCTAAAATTTTGCGTTGGGTTTTACTATTGCATAAAGATTCATTCTTCCCACTTTCTAAGATTTTCGCTTATTTTTAATATTACTGAAGTTCATTCATAATGTGTTCTATATCCCTACTTCAATTAAAAATTGGAACTGCAATTTAAGAGGATCAAAATCATAAATTTATCGCAGTCGCTAGCTTCTTCGTATTAAATACAGTTCTGAATAAAACTCTGATTGTCACATCGAAGGTAATAAAATTTGATGACGCGGAACATGTTCAATTTCCGTGGTAATTTTGAGAATCGTAAATGGTAAAATTGAGTATGTATGAGACTCGAATGATAAGATTGTATCGAGCTTTAAGAATGAATTCATTACTCTGAATCAATAAAAAAGGGAGCTCGTTTAAAAATCCAAGAAAAACTTTCTTTTCGAGTTACGGCCGTCTACGTTCGACTATTTCGCATCTACTTATCGTATTTAGCCAAAATTATCTTCGGCAGAACGTTACATAAAATTGAGTACATTAATCCTAGTGGAACTACCAGCCTTTTAAAATATTACAAATTATCATTTAAATATATCATAAAACAATATTATCTATAATTCAGCGTGAAACTGGCGAGTCAACTATAATTAATTTAGTTTCTAATGTTATTCACGTGGAACACAAAAAAGCGAACAAGCAAAAAGTTGTTCCTAAATGCGAGTTTCCCACGTTTTAACTTGCAAATTCATCTCCAGACTTTGTCACAGAATTACGATTTCCGTTTGGTATTAATGCCGTCTAAAGGTTATTCGAAGATTGTTATTCAGTTAATACGGAAAAAAAAGGTGCGAACCATGATTGATCAGATTACGGTTTCACATTGTTAAATAAACGGATGAATAGAAGGGACAGGGGGCGGTGGTAGGGGACGAGAGGTGGAGGGAGGACATTGGGCCAGACGAAGGAGCAAATACGGGACTGTATTCCGCGGGACGATAAACGTCCAGGAAAATATTGGGCCAGCGTTATTGCTTTCTCAGTTGCACCGTACTCACCATCGGAGTAAGATCGATCGGCTCTCCAGCCGCTGTCATTCTTGCGGACAATCGTGCTTTCGTTTTGTTTCGTTCACCAACCGTACATCTGTTTGTGGTGATTCGCGTTTCCGGATAACGCGCGAGACGCAGAGGAATTCGCTTCTGATCAGTAAGTGTTCACGCAGTGACCACTTTTCCTTTTCCCTTCGCTCGATTTTCCTCCGAATATTTAAGACGATCGGAAGTGTGAGGGACATATCGCGATATTTAGTGAGTTTTCACTAAATGTTTACGGATTATTACGCGATGAAATTACGTCGCGATTTGGTGTTTTTTTTTTTTTTTTAATAGTCTGATTTAGTTTGATTCTAACTTTTATGGGTGGGGAAGGATTTGGAAAATGTTTTAATTTTGTGTTTAATCACGTTCGTTGACTGGTGTCACTCGGTAGTTGATTCAGGAGTAAATGTTTCTTTCGTGCGAAGACAGTTGTATATTTTTAATACGTGTATGTGTTTAGAATTTGATGCGCTGATTGATAAAGTAATGTAAATTTGAAAATAATGCTTTAATGGTTGGTTTATGAGTCACTTGTGCAAAATTGAGTATAAACAAATTCAGAGGTACGAACGCCAAACTTTCTAAGTGAGGCAATACGCGAACGTAATAGTAACAGAGATTTTACGATGGGCAATAATATGATTCAACGTGACTCGTTTAGTTTAAATTATGTTACGAATACTGTGTATTGGTCAATCTATGTAATAACTTTCAATGGAATAAAATATGCACGATGCTGAGTATCAAGTAAAGAAATTGAATGATTAACGAGATTAAATATCGTGAACTGAATGCTAAGTAGTGAATAACAAACACGGAATACATTAATATAAAGTATTCAGTAGTAAACAGTAAATAATGAGAATCTGAGTACATCAGAATTACTGAGTATCGAATATAGTAAAGCAATAAAATATCAATAGATACCATAGTTGGGAAAAAAACGAATAATGGGTACTGAATATTGAATATCGAGTAGTATGAAACAAATATTTAATACAGAATACTGAAAATCGAGTAACAAGTAGTGGATATAAAAAGCTTAATATCAATGAATACTACATTGAATAGTAGCGAGTACTAAATACCTAAATAAGTACGAATACCAAAATTCTAAAAATTGTATACAGATTACTGAATACTACCAAACAGCCCAATAATGAATACTGAATACGATCGAGTATTAAATTACCAAGGATTAAAAAATGAGTATATATCAAGTGCTGAATATCCAAACTCGATTAGTAAATACTGAGTGTTGAATACTTGAATACTGAACACAATTAAGTATGAATACGAAGTACGTTATGAGTACGAAATATAAAAATGATTGTTTGTATACTGAGTACTAAAAGTCAAACAATCACCGAAAACCGAATACCAAATATCCAATAATAAATATTTCAAAGTATCAGATTATTAAGCAACGTGTACTGAATATCAAACACTGAGTAACGAAATTAGCTCGTAACAAATTTCCAGTCGTGAGCTTATACTGTATAAATGTTTAACCATTTATAAGACAGAAAACCATAAAATGCTGAAATTAAAGAATCAGAATAAAAAGTTTTAGAATAGCAAAAATGGAATACAGGCTACTGAATAGATAAAGTGAAGCCCCAAAACTTGGGATTCGTTGGTAAATGAAACCGGTAGTTGATTCACAACGGAAGGCTGAAGGTCATTAGGTCAGTACCTGTGAGAAGCACAAGTAGTCGTAACAGATGCCCTTGCAGGTCACTCCGCGAAGTATGACTTTCACTAACCACTAGGCGTCACACTAGGTTACCGTACTTATGAAATTTCTTTTTACATTCTGTACGCGCTGAAGTGGATATTTCTTATAACTAAAAGTGGTCCAATTAAAGCGAAATGCAAAGGGTATGTTCGACTTTATCATTTACAATCATTCTAATTCTCTCGCATTCCTTGACGTTAACCTAATTCTCTCTCGTACGTAAATTCACTACCGATGCTGTTTGTTCGTAACCAAGGAGTTATAAACATCAAAACAGCTTCTAAAAGTAATACCACCGGATCTCCAGTATGAATTCTAAATACACTTAGAAATCGTTGCATGCTTTCAACGCATAAATCATTCGACTGGTCTTTATACTGTCCTTTGAAACTTTCCAAATTTACATATGAAATACGATGACGAAATAGAATCTGCTGAAAGTTGCAATTTGAAAAGCGTAACAGGGCAAACAACTGTGTTACCATTTTCCTAGTGCAAAGATCTCTAACTCCGTCGACTCACGATTATGTTTGTATTTTTTTTTCACGCATTATTTACTATCTTCATTGTAGTGAAAAAAAACCTGTTAGAATATCTTCACTTTTATTTCATAGCGCCGTTCCTTTTACTATATAAGTAGATCTGAGTTTGCAGAAAACAGTTGCAGCTATTTCTTTAGAAAACCATTCGAACTGATTCGTTAACTTGTTAACCTCATTAATTATTAACATAACCTTTAAAATGTTATTACTAGAAGTTACAGTGGTTTTGCAATTTATGATACTTTTTCGTGAAATACTTTTCATTCTTTCTAATCCTATAAACCATCTGCGTGCAGATTGGCAGCAAATTGGCAATAAATCTGTTTACAAATCCCATAGCTATTGTTGTCATTTAGCAAACAGGGCTTGTATTAACAGATCGGTAAGCAGATTGGTCTGCTCGGTTTCTGTCACCAATCTGCCAAACAGTCCTGTACGTTACAGATCCTACATAAAATTTGCTCTCAATCTAACAACAAATGCAGATTCTGGAAAACTACATTGCGTTCAACGAGACGAGTCACAACTGTTACCAACTTCATCAACGAAAAGCATGAATACATGAATAATATGTCGTATTTATACATGGCATATTATCCATGTATTCATGCTTTTCGCTGATGAAGTTTGTAACAATTGTGACTCGTCTCGTTGAACGCAGTGTATACACAATTAGCTTCGAACCGTCGCGTGCTCTTGGTATTTGTGTAAACATTAGAATTTTCCGCGCTAAATATTTTCCACCGTCGTGATAAACATGTACTACATAACCAAGCAAGAAAACGTGGTAACTGTTATAATGAAACGTCCGTAACGGTCACAAACTTTATCCCACACGTCATTGCAGTAAAGTAGTTTACCTTCTTTCGCGCGTCCTCTTTTTTACTCCCTCGAAAAAAACAAATGATGGATGTATCATTTCACGAGAATCGCAGAAGGAAATCGATACGTCGTGAAAAACAAGTAATTCGCGAGACGCAAACGAAATCCCGACGCGAAAACTTATTCAGTAGAAATACGCGTTTCAAGCTAGTAGAACCTCGCGTAAACATGTCTCGTGTTTGCGAAACACGTAGGATAAGCAAAGTTGCTTCCTTTAACGATGTAATTTGAGAAGTTCAAAGCGCGACGCTCAACACAAACCGTCCCCCCGCCGTTTTATTTCGAAAACACGGAAACCAACCTATTTCGTATGCCACGGGGCTAATCCTATGGTCGGTTCGAAACGCGAGGCACGTAATTTTCAGAAATACTCGCGAATAATAATTCTATTCCGAATGCACGGTTCGTTTCTGGCCCGTCTTAAAAGAGTTCGCTCGAAATGGGATACGTAAAATGCATACCTTCGACGCCTCTTTTCCTCGTCGTTGGGACATTCGCCCCGTCCGTTCAGAATCACAGATAATTGCAGGAAAAATTGCTAATTGCTACATCCGTCCATTGCAATCGTTTCAAGCACACTTCAGGCACACTTTCCGCCATAATTGCGGCACTGATAACACTTGCACTCGCATTAATTTCTACCGCCCGTTGACCTCGGCGTCTCTCATCAACCGCGCGTATTTTAAACTAACGCTTCCAAGCCATCTGACGCCCTTTGAAATTACTACGCACTTGGGAATTATGGAATCGGAATAAAGAACGATAAAAAAGCGCGGGAATTTTGTAATAGCATTATTTTTTAAGGGATACGTCCTCGAATCATAGAACACTGAATGCAGAATAAAACTCGCACGTTTCTGATAATAATTGTGATAGAATTTGATTTCTATCTTTATTTTATTCGGTAAAATAAACGTCACGTGATCAGTTTACTTTTCGAACGTTTAAAACTGATTGGATTAGCGATCGTTGATCTGTCGTTCCACCAGAATGGCCGAAAAATACAGTGAGTGATCAAGTAACTGTACAAAAGAAAGTATTTTGGGATTGTTTAAAAATGTTACTTACATTATTTTTCATTGTGTAGTATTTTTAATTCGCAGATGCTAAAGCTCAAGTAAAAAGTCTAACAATACAGTGTAACTAGGCTTTCATTGAATAATAAATTGTAATTATACATACGTAGGCTCTAATAATTTGATCACCCACTGTACAAACATTTACAGTACTGTTTCGATATAAGGACAATTTTACAGTGTTGACTCAAAGAACGACGCCTGAGTTTGATTCGAAAAAGGGATTTCTCTGTCCTCACCACTTCTTCATCAGTGCGAGTTTCCTCATTCCGTCGTGACCGAGATTGACCTCGACTCGAAAAAGGGTCGCGCTCGGTTCTGAAACCCAGCCATTCTTCGAGTCAACACTGTATTTATTTCATTTATTTTCAGGAAGGAATTCCCATTAGTGTACAAAGAAAATGAATGGTAGTGCATAGAGGACGTAATAATAAAAAAACAAAATACATACAAAAAAATAAAAGGAAACAAAACAAATTATACAACATTGTAAATTTGCCTTTCGAGAGAGCTAATAGCCACCGAACATATTTAATTGCAAATGCATTAGCTGTCGCGCGCGTAAAGTTAATTGTGTCTAAATGAGAAAATTTAGAAGTATAAACACGTTTACGAATAATTTTAAATACTTGCAGACACTCTGAACGAAACAATCCAATAAATAAAAGACGTTTTGTTTCCCAAAGAAACAAATGCGTATAAAGAAGAAGGTTGCACCATACCGCGCAATCTTGCCGCATGCATATTTATTAGGGCACACCGTAAATATATGTAGATCATGCCATTCCCTCGCGACGCACATGAAATAAAAAGCAATTTCCGTTTTGATCTTGACGCCTCCTTCTTTATGCGTCGAATACGTTCGATACGAATATCGATCCTAAAATTTCTAACACCGAAATTTCATTTAACGATGTCTATATCTGCGGTTATAACTGGTTATAAAGCAAACCACCACGTGTCAGATGCCAACGTGTATTCGCGTTTAAAGTTCTGATCACCAATATTTTGCTGATCTTGAATTTTATTAAATCGTTGTCTTCATAGAAAAATTTCGTTTAATACACTTTCTCTCTGATAATAATATAATTTCTGCTTTCTAGATTTGAATTAAAACATGAACACAAATTTTTTAAAAATGTGACGCGTCGCTTTGTAACCACAGATATACAGTGTGTACCATCTAACTTTATCACCTGAAATATTTGTGTCTGAGTACAGATTCCTAAAAAATGTTTCGCACAAAAGTTGCATAATCTCATGCGATAGTAAATAGTCTATAGTCTATAGTAAGAACAATTTCATTCCATTGAAACTTTTTTAGGAAACATTTTTTTAAACTTTGTAGTAGAACGGAAATATTTGAGGCAGAGTCGGGCATTTTTATTTGAATAAATCTTCGAATTTTACACATATACAGGGTGTCCCAAACTAAGTGCGGGAGCCGGAAATGGGAGATTCCTGGCGTGATTCTAAACAACATTTTCCTTTGCAAAAATGTCCTCCGAAGTTTTGTTAACGAGTTATTAACGAAAAACATCGGCCAATCAGAGAGCGAGTATAGCGGAGTAATGATGGCGCGGACGATGGCGGGCCAATACTACTCAAAGCTGGGGCGCGCGCTGAAATTCATCCACTGTACTCGTGCTTCTATTGGTCGGTGTTTTTCGTTAGTAACTCATTAACAAAGCTTCGGAGGACATTTTTGCAAAGGAAAAAGTTGTTTAGAATCACCTCAGGAATCTCTCATTTCCGACTCCCGCACTTAGTTTGGGACACCCTGTATATTAAACACGTATTTATACAGGATGTAACAAAAACGTCGCAGTTCCTTGAAAGGGGTGATTCTTGAGGTGATTTTAAACAACTTTTTCTTTAGAGAAAATGTTAGATGGGGGCTTTGTTAATGAGTTATTAACTAAAAACACCGACCAATCGGGGAGCGAGTACAGCGGATTAATGATGGCGCGAACGATGGCGGGCCAATACTGCTCACAGCTGGAGCCCGCGCTAACATTCATCCACTGTACGCGCTCCTTGATTGGTCGGTGTTTTTAGTTAATAACTCGTTAACAAAGTCCCACCTAACATTTTCGCTAAGGAAAAAGTTGTTTAAAATCACTTCAGGAATCACGACATTTATTCGTAGCGAAACTGTCTCAAATAACGAATAAATTTTCATTCGTAGAAAAGTTGTCGCGAATAACGAATAAATGTTTATTCGAATGAAATTAGCTCGAATAACTCTGCACATTCATTCGTTATTCAGAAATAAATCTTGAAAATTTATCCGTCATTTTTTTATTCGTTATTCGAATAAAATTTGCCCAACTTTGATTTGAGGTAATAAAGTTAGATGGTACACCCTGTATATTTATTTGTTTTTAATTCAATTATCAGGGAAACAGAACAGGGCCATGACGGAAACAAGAGTGGAAACGATGACGGAGGAAGAAGTTCCTGACAGGATAGCATTGACATTCAAAGACCAGAATCTTCTGATCACCGGTGGCACCGGGTTCCTGGGCAAAGTCATCGTCGAGAAGTTTCTTCGATGCTTGCCGATCACGAAACAAATCTTCCTGCTCGTCAGACCGAAGAAAGGGAAGGACCCGAAGCATCGTCTGGAGGAAATATTTAACTCTGCGGTGAGCACAGATTTCCCTATCTTCTAAACGCCTTTGACCTGTAAAATCATTTTCCTTCGAAAGCAACGCGTGTTTACCTCGCAATGAAACATACGCGCGTTAACATTGTGCAAGCATCTCGCGCAGAATTCTCCGGTTTACTTTGTGTTGACTTCCAAACGGTACAGTTGGCATTACGTAACAACTAAGAAAAAGCAATTGGACTACTTGCGCGCCGGTAAACGGGTTCCTTGATGCGTACACCTTCGGCTGTTTACAAGAAGTTCAGCGTGCTTTTTTGGAATTATTTAGTATGATACCGTATTCCGCGTAAAAGTGTTACGCAATCGATCTCCACGATTATTGATGAAATAATTAACTAATAATGGCAGGCCGACCAATTTCTCGAAATAGTCCTTGTGAAACGTTTAATGAAATATTTAACAGGTGTGTCGACAGAGAGCGCGAGACTGACAGAGAAAGCGTAATTATATAAACAATGCATCATCGAACGCCGATTTTTTTGCAATACTTTGTGTCGTAAACGTAGATGAATGTAATTATCGATGAAAACGGTCTAATTCGCGAAGGGATACAAAAGAAATGAAGAGTGAAAAGAATTCGTGACTTAATACCACCGCACCTTTGTAAAAAGTTCGGGTTCATTCGTGCGCCAAAAATAAGCCTTATAAGTTATATACGATGAAGGCACATCACACGGTTCCGCGATCGGGTCGTGGAACAAAAAGTAAGAGAAACGGAGTCAAGGCCTTCCATCTGGAAACTGCGGTTAAGACGACCATTATCATTATTATCAAGTCTCGTACCCGGTGAAAGTTCTCATTCCATGCATGCTCCATGCATGCTGAGGTATTATGTCACATCGTTGGAGTCAGTGGCTGCTGGATCCCGATCCAACACAATCGCACGCGCACCGTTGAACTTAACGTGCACGATATGCGCACACGTATTGAAGAATTTCCTCGTATCGATCGCAGATTTAATCTCGTGACTAAACAGATTTGTGTTAGCCTTCTACGATCATGAAACTCTTCCTCCTTGCGATGAGATCTGCTAGGCAATTGCATGTATATCTGATGTAGCCTGCGTACCGATTTTCGAAACTGAAACAGCCACGAATGATGAAACATGCTTACACGAGGTAAAAAATCTGCGAGACGCTGAATTACGTCACACGGCGAAAAAGAAAGTCAAAGTGCAAATCAATTGACAAGGAAAATAGACACTGATTCGTTTGTGAATTCTATGAGCGACAATACAAAAACGTCTTATGCATAATTAAACTGCAAACTATAATGAGTTACTGGTTTTTTACTAAATATTGTTCAAATGGCTGACGTTTAAATAGTACGATGACGTATGTACTTGAGAAAGAGCATCGTAATTGTTCTAGTGAAACAGAAAAAGCACGTCTTGTTTTTTTGCATTTAATAATAATAAATTATATATAATGCAGCTGAACACTAATTTGTGTTGCACTTTCAAGTTATAGGTTTTAGTAAACAAGTTTTACCTAAACGTAAAAAATTAAGAAAACAGGTTTTGCTCATATTCTTTATCTATTCTATTATTATTTGTTACTCATTTTCCAATAATTTCCGTGAAACTGAACTTTCAGCTTTTCGAAAAAGTTAAAGAGCAAAGAGGTCTAGCAGAGCTTCAGAAAGCTGTGACAGTTGTCAATGGAGACGTATCTCTTCCGGGACTCGGACTTTCTCCAGAAGACAGGAAGTTACTCTGCGACAAAGTCAATATTGTTTATCACGCAGCTGCCACAGTGCGGTAACGTAGAATCCGATGAGAAACTCTACAGAGTAATTAGAGAACACGAACGAGTTCAATACCTAAATTCTTGCAGATTCGACGAACTGCTGAAAAGAGCAGTTCTGTTGAACACTCGTGGAACTAAACAAATGTTAGAACTGGCCACAGAGATGAAAAATTTGAAGATGTTCGCTTATATCAGCACTGCCTACTGCCACCTCGAAGAAAAAGTACAGTCATTTTTTTCTAGAATTATAATCAACGAGGGAAACCACCCAAGTGTTACGCTTATTTATTAATAAAGCTTCTTCATTTTCATTGCTTCTATACCACATTTTGGGGGTCGACAGCTCACTGTTTAGGAGATATTAATAAAGTTACTTGTTCTTGACACTCTAAAGTAAAAAGGAAAAACTATCTAAAAAAATAAGTACCTATACTTTGGAGTGCGAAAAGTAAGAGCGACTTTAATTATTAATAGAACCTTGATTAACCAGCTCTTAATTATTTTCTGTTTTTATTATTCTGAGTTCCAAGTATTCAACGCGTCAGTGATAAAACTACAGTAGCTTTTCCAGTTCAACTTGAACTTTCCAGTAACGATGCTAAACTAAAAATTGTTTAATTCTACATCGACGAAACACTGTAGTTTTCATTCCAACGTTAAGCCGGTTAATCGAGATTCTGCTGTATTTATTTTCTATGTTTCAACAATAAATGAGTGTAACATTTGAGTAGTTCTCCTCGTAAATAGTCAGATCAACATGCAGGATGTTTAAAAAAATGTTGGACATTTTAGGAAAATAAGTTGAGACACGAAAGTAAGGAAGAAAGCTTATGTGTATCTTATGTGTCCAAAATATGTTCTTTTATTTCTTAAAGTTCCTGTCCAAACCTAATTGAATACTCGCTTCTGTGTATTATTGAAACATAAAAGAATATCAATTGATCTATATTCTTCACAATTATAACTTGAAATTACAAAATACATACGTTTATTCATTTGAAAACAGATCTACTTCCGATAACTAAATATTTTGTGGTTTCATAATTTCCACTCAAGATTATGAAGAACTTAGCTCAATTAGTCTTTTTATGTTTCAGTAATACATACAAGCGAGTATTGAGTAGCTTTGGTTTGGTATTGTAGAAAATAAAACACAGTTTTCAGACACATATGCACATGAGCCTTGTTCATTATTTTGGTGTAAAACATATCTAAAAATTTCACACATTTTTTGAAAGACCCTGTAGAGTTCGAATCATCTTTAATGATAAAATTCAGGTTCTAGGAGAAAAACCGTATCCTCCGCCAGCAGATCCTCACAAAATAATCAAATGCGTGGAATGGATGGATGACGATGTCGTCGAAGCAATGACAGACAAAATTTTGGCAGGTTTTCCCAACACGTACTCCTTTACGAAAGCCTTGTCCGAAAGTTTGGTCGAAGAGCAGATGCCACACATTCCAGCAATCATACTGAGGTAAAAATCATTGAACAATTTCAGTAGAAAGCATTTGGAGTAGTTAAAAAAGAAATCGCATTTCGACTGTTTAGACCGAGCGTTGTGATACCTATTTGGAAAGAACCATTACCTGGGTGGACAGATAACATCAACGGACCGACAGGACTCTTAATTGGTGCTGGAAAAGGAGTGATTCGAACGATGTACTGTAATGAGAATGGTTACGCTGATTACGTTCCTGTCGATATTGCCGTAAATGCTATTCTCGCTACCACCTGGAACTTCGTTTACAATCAAGACCACGAAAAAAGAGTGTACAATCTTACTAGCAGTAGCGAATTCAAAGTGAGTAATCTCTTTTTCATAATATTACTATGTGGCTGTTTTCGAAAGTGTTCGCAGTCCTCGTCCCTTAAATCTCATCGTTATTTATCAAATCGCTCGTTTACGATTATCATTGTATAATTTTCAGGTATCGTGGGCAGAGATCATAGCGCGTGGTCGAAGAATAACACAAAGAGTGCCTTTAAATGGTGTAGTTTGGTATCCAGGGGGCAGTATGAAAAAGTCGAGACTGTTACACAACATATGCTTCTTCTTTTTCCACCTTATACCCGCCTACTTTTTAGACACGATCATTTTCCTTGCAGGTTACAAGCCAGTGTAAGTAAATTTGCAATTTATTTAAATAATTGAAACAGTGCTTAAAACCATAATAAAGGACGTAAAAAATTTACTGTACGCAGCATGTGTCATGTACAACGTCGGATACAAAAAGGCTTCGAAGTTTTTGAATATTATGCGAACAATCAATGGGATTTCATGAATTCGAACATATATGAAGTACGGGGCAGGCTTAATGCTGTGGAATTTGAAAAATATCAATTACACGGTGACGATTTGGACATAGATGAATACTTCGAGTCATGTATAAGAGCAGCAAGAATTTACATTCTGAACGAACTACCGGAAACATTGCCAGCTGCGCGAAGGCATTTACGAGTGTAAGCAGATGCTTTTGAATTTGTTTTTAAAATAGTTAGACGAATTTTATAAGCATTTTTACATTGCAGGATGTACTGGGTTGATGTTATTACGAAAATACTCTTTTTCGTACTGTTGATTTATATTTTTGCTTCGTGGAGCGAAAGTTTCAGAGCGCTATTAGCGGGAAGTTGGTCACTTGCCACCAGGGCGTTGGCAGATTAATCGCTCGTTACTTAGTTTATATCTTAATATCTTAGTACCTCTATATTATATGACCAAATAAACTGTGAACTTTTTCATCAATTCTTAGTCTGTTTAAGTTAATGAATGAATGTTATCGATTAGGAGTCTTGTATCATATAAAACTTACGTTTTCAATAATAAATATTTACAAATAAAATCGAATTTCTATAATACCGTTTTCAAATCAATCTTTCCATCCCGCTTCGAAATGAAAAAAAAAAAAAAAAAGTAAAGGGGTCGAAAATAATAAAGTGGCAAACGATTTTCGCACTGAAACATTACTTTTATTCATATCAAATATTGAAAGAGAGTTACTCCCTTAAACGGATTCCTGCACAGGCGGTTCATAGCCTTCTGGTCTGTCAACCTTCGAGCCACTTTCACCTACTTCTTCGGTCTTGCTCCCTGCACCGTCGCCGTGAAGTTCCAACAGTTTGCTCAATTCAAAACGCGGTTTCTTCAAAACCTTAACCTGCAATACACGCATTATAATTTAAAATCGCAAAAACATTAAAACCATGCGCAGTAGTTTCTGCTGATAAAAAAAAAAATGCTACATATAAATCGATAATTTTTTTCCTACAAACCTTACGAATATAAACATCATGGAGTGGGTAAATTCCTTGTGAAGCTTTTTCAATATCTTTGGCCGTTGCGTCTGGCAAAAGCTTGCTGACCACGCCTTTCAAATCACTTTTAGTCACGTCGTTTGTGATCGTGTCCACCATTTTTTGTCTAATTTTCTTAACCTAAGGACAAAATGATACCATAAATAATTTTAATCCGATAATTACTAACAATATTTATAAAAATGTTGCAACATTATATATCACTACTCTCTTTTCCAAGAGTAGTGTGGTAAGCAAGTGCATATTTCTGTATGCAACAACATGTATCACAAAATTATTAACATTTTTGTGCACTACAAGTTGCAATTTCTAAAACGTATTACGAAACAAAGTACAGTAAATTATGGATAAGTGTCCGAAATTCGGGACCGCAGCGGAACAGCTACGAAGTAATAGACTCGATTCTATTTATACGCGCGGCCCGCGAGAACCCTCCGAGGGAGCCGAACGTAGAAAAGGACAGCGAGTAAAAGGGAGAGGTCCGAACATATACGCGTAAGCACACTAATGCAAAGGCTTAACTTTTTGACTTTTAATGTTTTTGCAATGAAACTTTTACCACTGTTATTGTGAGGTTTTTTGGATTAAAATGACACGGATTCGGATTAAAAGGACAGTTACACTGTAGATGTAGATTGCTCCGGACAGCTATCCAATCTTTACTAGATTACATACTGATATATGCAACTACCAACCTGTGCATGTTGAGCATAACACGTCTTCCTAGTGCTTAATTGGTCTTTGTTGGTGAAACCAATGCAGAAAATACGGAGAAGGTAGCCGTCGGTAGTTTTTACATCAACGTTGGCTTCTATCAGTGTCTGCCATTTCTTGACCATTGACCTCAGTTTGTCCGTAGTCAGATCCATTCCATGGAAGTTAGTTAACACATTACGATGTTGAACATCTTCTGCGATCAACCTGAACTTCCTGAAAGATCTTTCTGCGTCTCCGTCGTTTTGTAGATCCGCCAACGACACTTCGAATACTCTGTACTTCAGACCTTCAGAAGCGATCTCTGTAAAGCGAGAAATTATTTTAATTAATACTACAAGATATTGAGAATTATTACATTATGAAATTCATACACTATTAGTCCTTTCATTATAGCAATGAAACTTATTAAAAAACAGTAAAAGATATTACAGGATGTCCGCCGAAATCATGTACAGTTCGTTATTTCCTAACGTATTGCAGATACGAAAAAATTCTTATATGAAATTACATGGTAAAAAGGACGCATCTATTGGCTGTAACAAATTTTGTGTAACATTATTGTTTAAAGAGATATGAAGGTCAAGTTCGTTTTTTTTAATGGAATTACATATTTTTTTTTTCTGATCACTTGATAGTGCGTTTCAAGACGAATTCGACAACCATTAATGTGTATACCTTTTTTCAAATGGTTCTCGAGATATTGCGCTTAAAAGTTTACTCATTTTCGGTGGAAGAAAACCTGCTAGAGTAGGAAGAGCCGCAGGTAGTCTCGGCTGTGCTTGAAGTGCTACGTATTAAGTATTGTTCCTTGAAACGGGTCATAAACAGATACAAAGGATCTGCGGTAGGAGCGGTAGGCCTAAAAAATCAGTAATTTTTTAAACGTAATATCTCGAAAACCATTTGAAAAAAGGTATACACATTAATGGTTGTTGAATTCGTCTTGAAATGCACTATCGAGTGATCAGAAAAAAAAATGTAATTCCATTTAAAAAAACGAACTTGACCTTCATATCTCTTTAAACAATAATGTTACACAAAATTTGTTACAACCAATACATGAGTCCCTTTTTACCATGTAATTTCATATAAGAATTTTTTTTCGTATCTGCAATACGTTAGGAAATAATGGACTGTACATATTTTCGGCGGACACCCTGTATAAACAATTGAAATTTGTAGCAGGAACTTATTTTAGTATTCCCAAAAATGGTATAATACTA
Source organism: Perdita meconis (assembly GCA_030770465.2). Taxonomy (NCBI): domain Eukaryota; kingdom Metazoa; phylum Arthropoda; class Insecta; order Hymenoptera; family Andrenidae; genus Perdita; species Perdita meconis. The sequence continues at coordinate 9,529,523 of JASKOS020000007.1, forward strand.
TGGTATGCGTCTGCTTTTTTTTATACGCAACATAAAACGCCATGTGAAGCATTGACAGATCTTCCACGGAGCTGGAGTCGCGAATCCCTTGCGAGTAATTTCAAGATAACTTACTTGTTCCTTGGGTCCTGTTGACCAGTGTTTTACCAACATGACGGTTGGTAAACATAGACGGTGCCTTAACATCGTACCAGTCTTTGCGAGTGAAAGGATCGACACTGTAAAAAAATGATTATTGTGGGTTATTTGGAGTGAATAAGGTTAGGTTTAACATGCCAGCACGTTTAACAATAAATCGAATTTTAGTACATACTTTAGAGATCTAACGTGATTTTAGTGTTGACTAGTACAAGTACTGTATCTTATCTGGCTGGACGTATCCCGAGAATTCGAGGAAACAAGTCAGAAAAAACAATGAATGTGAGCGTAATACCGATACGCAGCGTGAAGAACGTGGACTTTTGATAGGTTATAAAAACAAACATAACGGGATATCGAAGCAAAATCGAGAATCAGGCTCAGTTTCAAGATCTGGCAGGAATATAGACAAACGAATGCGAAGAACACAGTTCGTTTGTAATGAATCAGATTGCTTCGCATATAATTAGTCAGAGATAAACATAAGCTTTCGATAAGGAATTACAAATATTTAAAATCTATTAAAATATAAAAGATTGCATATAAAAAATATCCCTCACTTGTTTCGTTCGAAATGATAAATATTGACAAAAGTAAAATGTTAGGCATGCGATGCACGCAAACACTCAAATGTCAGGTGTGCGGAATCGATGCGAATATGATGCATCGTTTCGGATCGGAGACGAAAAATCATATACTTCATCTGACAAATATTCAAATTATAATGTAAGAGTGTTATAATTTACTTACATCTTCTTCTTCACTCCCTTTTTGCCTCCTTTCGAGAGCCCCTTATTTTTACCCACCGCCATGATTAAAGTTACAAACGAAAAGGAACACGATTGGTCAAAACCGGAAACTTGCAACGCGACTAGCGATACCGGAACAGAGAAGTTATACAGAGGCGAAACTCTAACCAATGTTTAGGGCGCATGTAAAGTATTGCTTGAAGTAGCTGGAAAACAATTTTCATTTTATTTAAAATTTATGTGATTTATGTTCATAAATAATCATATTTTTTTATAATATATTTTTTCATAATTGAGGATACAGAGTTTCCGAAAGAAAAATACAAATAATAAATTTTTCATAAGTACTGCAAGCGATGCGCAAAGAAGTTGCGCGTGATAGCCGTTTATAAAAAGGCGGCAATTCTGTAAAACAGTTTGGCAATAACTGATTATTTTTTTATTATATTTGCAATTAATTATGAGAAATAATCATGATAATCATAATCATTAATCAATTAATCTGTAATTACGCAATAAATGATTAATTTACCTATTTTTTTGTTAAATCGTACGGTATAAATACAATATAAAATCTCGATTCAAGACTGAAGTGTTTTTTTGACGCAGAATTTTTGTTATATTGTTTAGTATAGACATCATTTAACAGTTCATGTTTTACTGATGAAAAGATATACATATATACTTCTATAGCTGATGCGTCGATTATTAGTTGGAGCCCAGAATAATAAAAATAGAAAATATATATATAATTAAAAGCCGGTTATTATAATCGTGAGGTTCTATTATGTCATGTACATGCAAATTTATTTCTGAGTAAAAAATATAATAAAAAAATAATCATTTCGTAATTAATGAGTACTATAAGTTCATTTTATGATTACACTATATTCAAATTATTTATTAATCATGATATTTATTTCCATTTTTTCACAAATTGCACAACGCATTATAAAATTATTTCAATATTCTTACTAATTTATACATCGAGGAAGCAATTATACATGCAGTATTTAACAAATTCCTTATCGTTACTATATAATTATTGCATTTCAAATAAGTGTATGAAGTTTTCTGTTCTTTGACGTATCGAACGTCGACAGCAGTCGACAGCTGTTGGCCTTCAGCTGATTTCAGTGCAATTCGAACTTGTGCGTGCGGGACGGTGGGATTTATTTTTTTTCTCGTAACACAAATGCAGAGTCCACCGTTCGTGTTCTTCTGCGATAAATTGTTCGGTAAATGAAACGATTTTCAGTGGAATGTGCGTATATGCGGCGGACATCGCAAAAATTTACGTCAAGTAGTTGGCCTAAAAAACGGTTCTGATAATCATGAATCTGCAAACACTCTTTCAAGACTTCAATCCAAGGTAATATCTTACGCACATCTCATACAGATTTTCTTTTAATTTACATATTAACGATTGCTTCACACGGTAAGCCTTAAAATCCAATATCCAGAGCAATGAACAAAAAGAACAGAAAGAAACGTTTTTTAGTATACATAAAGATTTCTGTCATTTATCGCTCAATGTGCTTTTCCTGTCTCAAGTTTACGCGATTTAATGTCTTTCCATAATTCGGTCGAACATCTTTTGATAATATAATATTAACCCGAGTTCTACTTTTCCCGCGGATTGTATACTTATTTTAAACAAAAGATCGCTGCTTTATTCAACATATTTTTACCACTGCTGCAAGGGTATTGACCTCTGTTGGAAACCGTCGAAAATATATGATTACTTTAAATACGTTCGTATTAAAAATAAACACGAACCAACGAAGTTATTGTTTTTCAAAACTCTGCAATAATTAATTTTTCAAATAAAGACTACTAAATTTTCATTTGCTTTTACATTTTTTCTTTTTATACGTTGCTCTTCTTTGTTCATGTTTATTGAATATTGAATACCATATTTGCAACATTGATTCAGCTAAAACTTTAAAATTAATACTAAATTGAATGTAGAATAATTTATTGAATTTCAAAATCAAAAACTAGGACATTCACTGTACGTAATACATGTATATGTTTATTTTTTAGCAAATTTTTAGTATACTCTTGTTTGACAATATTTACACCATTATTTGCTCTGCGACTCGACGGTTACATAGAATGGAGTTATTGGACTGTATTTACACCAATATGGTTTTGGAAGAGCATGGTAATTTTGGGTGCTACTATTGGAAGCTACGTATGGTGGAAACATCCGCACGCAAGACTAGAAGGAGATGCTTATGTACAATACAAAGCAATGTTAATAACTTTGGCATTACATTTGATCTTGTTAATGTTTGAATTGTTAGTATGTGATAAATTAGAATCGGGAAGACATCTTTGGATACTTGTATTCATACCACTTATCTTCATCTCTATAGTATCGATAGCAGTGAGTAATATTTCATTATTATGCTGAGAAAACTTAAAATAATTGTTCCATGAATTTATTCCAAATTGTTCGTAGGTATGCATTTGGGCTGCGAAACACGATCGGTCATGCGATTTTGAGATGTTTTGCGCCGTGAACGTATTGCAATTTATTTTCTTGGCGTTAAGGCTAGATGGTTTTATAACTTGGAGCTGGGAAGTGGTGTTTGTACCGCTGTGGGCACTTCTGTGCTTATTTTTAGTTGTTGTTCTGTATACAGTGATATTTGCTGCTCTTTTAATTAGAGCTCCACAAATCAGCGACAGAATTAGAAGGAGATCAATCAATTCAGCATTGGCGTATACATTTCTCATGGTTCCCATTTTAGTGTTTCAAGTGAGAATCGTAACTTTTTTTTTTTTCAATTGAATTTGTAGACAGTTCGATTTTATGTTTCAATCTATTGCAGGTGTTATTAGCAAACAAATTGGATGGAAACATTTCATTAAGTCATACTACAGTAGCATTACCACTTTTAATATCTCATATAACACTTATTATTATATCTTTTAATACGAAAGATGGAAACAGATGTAAGTAATAAATATTGAATTTCGTATGAAATTTAACAATTTGTAACACTCGACATTTTTTTTTACAATGAACATTTCTGTTAATTTCAGGGTGGTTTGGAATTAGAAAGGATTTTTGTCACTTTCTATTAGGATTATGTCCACTGCTCCAAGAATATGGCAATATTTCTTATCAACCAAGAAGTGAACAGGATCAACCACCTTCTGAACCAATGGTCTCAGAAAAGAACGAGAAACACGTGAAAAAGATTGACCTAACGAAACCTGTAGTCCCTATAATTTCCATTGACATGCCTGATTGATTGTTTTGTTTAGGTATGCATAAATAATTATAAGTGAAGAAGAATGTCATATCAAATTAACGAAAGTATTTCGTTTTAAAGGATCGATTCACGTGTTTGAAGTGTTTTTAATGGTTCGACTGGTGAATACCACGAGCTATATCTTAACAAAAGTAACAAACAGGTGCGTATATATAATAGTGAAGTCTATTATAAAAAAAGAAAGCTATTATTTTCATTACGACGCGTCGTAATGAAAATCTTGTTATTGTTAAACTCATCGCGAGGCAAGGCAATCATGATAACTATTATATCTACTTTGTTCTTGGGGCTTAAACTTCTCACAGTTGTGAAAATTTGGTAGAGGAAAGATTGAAGACTTTTTTTAAAATCGATTAATACGTAGTTATAAGGAATCTAAAACTTTTTAATGAATCTAACTAAATAGCCCCTCGAGCAAATTTAGCAGTCGCAATGCTCAAGAAACAAGAAAATTGTGTCTCTTAAAGCTGCATCAATTTTACGTGTATCCGAGAAAGAAGAGTTAAATTACGCGTAGAGTAAGCAACCGACCCGTCCATTTGTTTGATTGCTCCTTTAAAACGATACGCGGTAATCGTCAACTAATTTTGTTATGCTTGTTAAGTATGAAATTGCGTAACAATAGCGTTAATATTACTTTGCCAAAAGTAGTGGATACAAAGAGTGGTGAATATGCCTAAGCTGGTGCTAAAAGTTAGTGATATTTTAAACATGTTTCGTATGCAGCTGAAAACTGTGTTTAAACATTGATTTAAACTTCGATACACTGTGATCTGTATAGTGCTAAGCTTGATTAATAATTACTTACATTTTAAATCGATTTTACTATAAAACGATTATACATTTCGTTGAAGCATTTCGCCAAGGAAAATCTTTAATGTACATAGTGCTGCATTTTTTAGGATCAAGCAACACTGATCAGATCACATTTCAAATATACATTATGTAAATAAATTAAACCTCGCTTGATGCGTGATTATTCAATCGTTAGTTGACATGAAATCGATCGGCATTAAATTATTTATTCAAAGAAGTCACACATGTGCGTATGAAATGAGAATTTGCGGATATATCAGTACTATGAACAGTACAAGTAATTACATTTTATATTTGCATTTGGTGTAAAGAATTTTCTTTACCTTTTACATTACTTGTAAATACGGATTCGTATCGAATGAAATTTAATTGTACTGTTCATTTAGCGGATTCAAACGGAATCACTGCAGTTAATGAGCGAAGGTATTGTTGAAAGAGAGACGATAATAAAAGTAAAAATTATATTTCGTTTTTAAATTCGTGAAAATGCTTCATCTGTTTCTGAGCCCTTTTTTAAGGTTTTAATTTACTAGGACAATAGAAATGTGTTTTTAATAATTATGTTAATAACACAATCAATAACAGAAGTCATGTATTTATATTAGAATAATTGTTCTAAGTGTTCCTAAGGTGTTTGCAATATTTCTCTATTGATATTAATAGGAAAGTAACAAACGTGTTCCAAGGGCTCCGTTATTTTAAACGTTTATAATCATGGGTATGTTTATAACTCGATTGCTTAAAGATGCCAATAAGTAATTAGATAATTTTCCAATAATTAATGTAACAAGTTATCATCATTACAGGTTCAGATCAATTTTTATTATCATCGTGCCGTATGCGAGACACGTATTGATCATTGCCCATTAGAGACTCGTCAGAATCGCAACATTGTCAAATTTTATGCTCGCAACACGCAGAGAAGTAGTGCTAATGACATAATACTATCAACTCAGGTTTCATTCCTTCGTGTATTGCGAATATGAAACTCGGCAACGTTGTAACCAACGCGCGTCTTGGCCTCAGTTTGATGGCAATAGAAATCAATGTTTAGGGTTTTATTGTATTTTCTTTTAAATTTACTATCTTTTTCAAAGGGCAAAACGATCTTCAGCATATTAATAAAATTGTAAATAACATTTGTTCGATGCGTTACCTGTTTCATACGTGTGTTATAACATTGAAAACATTTATGAAGAATGAAACGAATTTTTGTATGCATTACACATGTGTTTGTTGTTGTAAATCGAGCTGAAATGTGTAAATTATTCAAATATTAGGTTTTTAATCGGCCTTAATGAGACAAGAGTTCGGATATATCGGCTGGGATACAAGACTGAATGCTTCGCATCTTTAGAATAGCATCGACAAGATGTGAAAATGGAATAATCGCGTATATTTAAAGAGAAAAAAGAAAAACGATTAGGTAATAAGAACAATTAATTGTTAACACATTATTACAGAACATAATATTAAGTATACCCAATCATATGTTGTGTTATACTGTAGAAATAATGTACATAGTCTGTTGTATTACAATAACATTATAGACTATATTATTAATTATTGTATATTATACATATCTACCATGAGCGACAGTTGATAAATAAGTAGTGGTATTATTTTATTTTATATACACCACACACGAAAGGTATCATTATAATCTAATAAAGTTTATATTTTTTGGTATTAACAGACACGAGCAGTTTTTACAAATACGTGGCTTCTTTCGTTCTTTTTTCTTCAATTCGCGTCCAAAACACAAATTATCTCAGATTATTCATGCGCCATGAAAAAGAAAGACAGAGATCAACGAAGACGATAGCGAAATAATGTAGTTAGGTTTTTGTTCGTTCTTTTCATCGCAATAATCGTTAAATGCCATTATGCGCTGTCGATCAAATTGTCGGCAAGCATTAACTTCCAGAAAATACGTGAACTTCAAACGCACACGATGCGCACGAATAATGAAAAATTAATCTAAGCACAGAAAGATTTATTTGGTCTCTAGTTTGATCCCTCGATTTTTAATCTTTCTAAATCACTGACGAATGATCGATAGCGCGTAACAGTTCTTAATAATAGGGTTAGCAATAATACAGAAGTTCTGATCGAAAACTTTCATAGCTGAACGTTTATGATCTTTTTGATTATAAATAATGGTACTACAAACCTACAGTGTGCACGCAATATCGATGCAACGATTCGAAATCATAACGTTTTATTACAATTGGTTCGTGTAAAAAATAGATAACATGGGATGTCCGTAAATTATCACTCACGCATATTTCTAACGTATGCACAAACTATTGCCGGCCATTAATGCATTTGCATCGTACAAAACGATTCGGTCATTCTTAAATTCTCAACACAATGGTATGTATTCAGGTACCCATGTTCGACCAAGCAGCAATGAAATCTTCTTTGAAACCTTAGCGACATCGAGTTCAGGATCTTCTATTAGCGACGTTTCCCAAACGTACAATATTTCTAAACGTTTCGCACAGAGCGTAACGAACTCCAGCAGTCCTGAGCAACTAAAAACAACCAACAACACAAAAACATAAACGACACTTTCATTTTCGTTAATTCTAAACAACGACTGACACTTTTAATTAACTATTCAATTCGCTGATGAGTGGACTGCGAATGTTTGTGCAAATTCATATTTTCAAAGACATAGAAAAAGAAAATCAATTTAAATACAAGTGTCTATTATCTAAAATGCATTTTATTGTCGATATTTCATGTAGGTTTGCATTTATGCACATCATTATACATTTTAGCAGATTCAAAATCGCTATAAATGCATAAACGTCCGCAGTATACTAATGAGTAGACTGCGGATTTTATGCATTTATGGCGAAACGAGGTATGCAAAACATTTATAAGACTCTTAACATACTCCAAAATATACAAAATGTCAAAAATACAATTGAAGTTAGAATGTTTGGGAAATTAAACATACTGTTATTGAAGTTGCACTTTTTTATTTGTGCTTGTGAAGATTTTATTTCGCATAAAAATCCGCAGTCTACTAATGAGGTTCTGCCTCGCCAAGGCGTTTAAACAAAGAAACGTTATCATTGTACGTACGTGATCTCACAATCGCCCAAACCAACGGCGCTTAGACGTGGGCATTCTTGAGCGACAGATAGCAGCGCATGGTCAAGTGTATCGGGCCCGTAAGCAGCGATCACTAACTCGACCAACCGAGGGCACAGATAGCCGATGCGCAACACCGTCTCTTGCGATGGAGATTCTCCAAAGTATAAGTGTGTTATAGGAACGCACGGAGCAAAGAGCGGCCTCTGATCGTCTTCATTCGTCATGTAAGACAATCTGAAAAGTCAATAGTTGCATTGCTTGCATGAAAATTGAATAGCTGTGCGAAGACTTCTCAATGTTTCAGATGCGTTATCGATTGATCCATGCCAGGGTTTGTTGGTTTTTAAATACCGAATTTGAAAACCAATTGTTTAGGGTACATTTGCAATATTCGAAAACCTTATAATATTAAATGCTAAATATCGGTTTCAAATACTAGGGTCATTCCACGTGAACTCGGACACTTTTTGGAGTAACGTCTCGGATTTTGTTGAATTTCGGATATGCTGTAGTTTTTAGGGGTATATAAACGTGTGCGAAAGGATTTTTGAAAATTGTTAATTTTAGAGCTCTTTGAAGTTTACTGTTCACTTTTTTTCTATTAATTTTAGCTCTCAAACTAGCAAACTGATAAAAATGTGCTTTTTGGTGCTTATAGAGCAGACAGTAGTACCTAATAAAAATTATTTCAGTTGGAAAAAAAACTTTTTTAACCATTTATTTTGCAATTGTTAACAAATGCAGGTTTTTCATAGCGGGGAATTATTTAAAAAATCCAAAAAAATTGAGAATGTAGCCCTATTTGTCCCTTTTACGGATCACTTTTCAAAAATACGGACACTTTAAAATTGGCTATAGGAAAATTAATTGAATTGTACGCTGCGTGTCGAAATCCACTGATTCGACTAGCCGAATGCGGCGCGCGCGCGCGCGGCGGGGTCCTTAGCGCGGTCCTTGCACAGTAAAACCGAATGGCGCAGCACTTGGCTGGTCGAATCAGTGGATTTCGACGCGCAACGTACAATTCAATTAATTTTCTTATGGCCAATTTTAAAGTGTCCGTAGTTTTGAAAAGTGGTCCGTAAAGGGGACAAATAGGACTACATTCTCAATTTTTTGGATTTTTTAAATAATTCCCCGCTATGAAAAACTTGCATTTGTTAACAACAATTGCAAAATAAATGGTTAAAAAAGTTTTTCTTCCAACTGAAATAATTTTTATTAGGTACTGCTATGTCTGCTCTATAAGCACCAAAAAGCACATTTTTATCAGTTTGCTAGTTTGAGAGCTAAAATTAATAGAAAAAAGTGAACAGTTAACTTCAAAGAGCTCTAAAATTAACAATTTTCAAAAATCCTTTCACACACGTTTATATATCCCTAAAAACTACAGAATATCAAAAATTCAACAAAATCCGAGGTGTTGCTCTAAAAAGTGTCCGAGTTCGCGTGGAATCAGTTATTTAATTAAAAACGTTAACATTTTGCTGTATAACTTCGAGCACAATTGTAACAATATAATTGTATTATAGTCAAATGAATCTTCATGAATTAGCCATTAAAAGATCAATTCATAGATTTTATTTCAGATCCGAAGAAATTGATTCTCGAATTTTCAATAATGCTTATTAAAACTTCAAAAAGGTGATAATTTTGTAGTATTAACAATAATTTAATCATCCATCGTACAGAATTTGAAAAATTGTAAAAATTTCAGTTACTTTAGCTTTTTTAAATACCTTTCTATTTGCTATACATTTTGTTATATTATTTTTATTGGAAATACTGAAATTCCAATTTTCGGAAATGCTAAAATTCTAAAATCGGATTTTTGTATAAACCAAGGGGAGTGCAACAGATAGAATTGAAGTTTCAAGCCTGTTATGTAGATAGAAGATACTCACAACACTAGATTTATGTTTGGCAAATGACTTGAAAATGTGAACCAAGCTGTGTCACTAACTCGTGGTAGAGGCTTCGTTTCCGAGTGCGCCTCCAGTCGCAGGGTTTCTAACTGTACTTGTTTTTCGGAGCTCAAGGCAAGGAGTAATTCATCGCTGAGCAACGAATACGATAATGATAATTCCCGTAGGTACCGGCAATAGTTAACCAATGCCTGGATCCCTGAAACAGGATTGATCGATGGTAACAATTTGTCAGCTCTAAACGGCGTCGAAATAAATAAAGATCTTGATTAATAATGAACACCTTCAGGTAGCAATCGAGGGAATCCTTTGATCCGAAGAAGCTGCAAGGTTTTCGAAGCCTCGTCGTCCTTGCCGGTACGATCCTTCTTCTGCTCGGTCGAATCTTCGTTTGATATCTTCATTATGGTCGTGAACTTGTCATTGTCGATCTCCAGAAAGGCGGACTTTGCAGTGCTCATTAGTGCCAACATCTAACATCAAGAGAAACATTGAAAGAAAGAATTCGGTTAGCCAAGTAATTAGATCATCCCATAGTTAATAAATTTAATCCCACAAACTCACAATAATTATTTTTACAGGAGAAGGTATTAAATAATTAATAGGTGAACGAAAGAAGCACTTTAGGTGGATCAGTGTTATAAAAAGTGGTAGGAAATATATGTGACTTATAATTTTAAACGATTTTGCTTCATTCTTCAAAGGAAGAAAATAGAATTTACATTATTTGTAGGATGGCCTAATATTTATATAGTTACAAGTTCCACGAATCATTAGTAGACTGAGTATGTTTATGCAAATTTATATTTTGAAAAGTATAGAAACCGAAAACCAACTTAAATAAAAGCGTCCTTTACCTTCTAGATATGAAGTGTTTTTTATTTTCTATATTTCATGCACTTCTGCATCTATTTGCATCCCGATGCGTTTTAGCATATTTAAAATCGCCATAAATGCATATAAGCATCCGCATTCAAATCGTTAGTATTATTCTTTATGAAACATTACTTTTATGTTACTCCGTATCATGGAATTCTAGACATTACCTGTGCCTCTTATACTTATAAATAATAAATAACAAACTGACTGTAAAGTATAATTCGAACCAGTTCTAAAGTTGCTCCAAAATTATTCAGTAATTAATATCCCTCACCAACAGTATCCTCGCACCAAAAACTTCATAGTTAGATTATCGGAATTCCTTTGTCAATCATTGTATAGATTAGGACATACTTTCTTATTATAGTTACCCTTATAAAGAATAATAGAAAATCAATCCAATGACATGACAAAGATCGATCCCTACACAATACACGTGTTCTTCAACCACGCGTGACACGTTTCCAACGACTTTAAAAAAAAAAACTATCGGCAGTACGAAATTTCGGCGAACACTGCGAGCTTCAAGAACGAAGTACGCGATGCGAACGAACGCAATGCCGTCAAGGGAAGCACTGAAGTGGCGATTCCTGAGCCACAGATCGGTGCTCACGGCCTTCGCGAAGGAGGTGCAGAGAAAAAGCGAAAGGACGATTGGAAAGGAGCGCGATAATTGTGCAACCGGCGCATTGATCAAATTGGGATCGCAGAAACCTGACGGCGGATGCCGGCGACTAGGACATGCACGTGCTGGCCATTCCACCGTTACACCGCCGCGGCGTGTGCATTTAAAGGGGACTGTGTACTTTCAGCTTTAGCGAGACCAGTAAAAGCATCGCCTCTGCTGGCTGTTAAAAGCGGTCATGGCCCGAGCGAACGTTCCTGAGCCTCGGCAAGCTATTCACGTGCTTAGGTCTAATGGTCACGTGTGGATTCCGCGGGGGTAAGAACTTGTTATGTTACGAACTGCGTCTTGGAACCGGATAATCATGGAAATTTACTAATTCAAGTATTTATAATAGGATTTCGTTAAGAAGAATTTTGTCAACATATATGATAGTTTTTTTAATATTATCGTCTCATTTTGGAGCTGGATAATCATGGAAATTTACCGATTCAAGTATTTAGAATTTCGTTAAGAAAAATTTTGTATAGATAGTTTTTTCAATATTATCCAATAAAAAAATTGGAGTTAGAGCAATTATTTATTAATTTTATTACAGAAGGTGAACACTGAAATTGTGTGAAGTACGATTTAATCGAAGACTGTTTAAAAACCTAATCCTGAAACATATACATATTTCACGTTGGTATTCGAAGGATTTAACCCTGTTACGTTACTTACAAAAATTCTGAATGGAACAACTCTTATTATTAGACTACGGATTTTTATGCATTTATAAAGATTGTAAATATACAAAAATTTATGAGGCTCTTGATAAATGTCAAAATATACAAAATATCAAAAATATATCATGAGATGCAATAATTAAAAAATTAGATACACTGTTATTCAAGCTTTTTAGTCCCTATTTATGTTTCTAAAATTTATATTTTGCATAGAAAGTCTACTTATTACTAGACTGCGGATTTTATGCATTCATAGCAATGCTAAGTGTATAAGAAATCTGTCAGACTTACATATGCCAAATATGCAAAATATCAACAATATTATTCAAGTTAAAATGTTCAGAACATTCAACATATTGTTTTTTTAAGTTCCAATTCTTTATTTGTACTTGTAAAAATTTTATTTTGCATAAAGTTCCACTGTCTACTTATAATTATGTATTATATTATTAAGAATGTATTCAATGAATTTTTATAATATTAATACTAAACTTCTCTCATTTTTCCCAAAAAGAAAAAAATTGTTGAGAAGAATAATATATCTTAATGAGTAAAAAAAGACCCAAAGACCGTAACAGAGTTAAGAACGACCATCTCTGCATTTTGATATCATTTTGATATCATGATAAAATCTATATCATAATGTGAAAAAAGATTTATTCCATTGAAGTTTTGACAATCGCCCAGGGAGCAATCATATTAAACCGGAAGTGATAGCTACTTCGATCGACGCGTATTCTTCCCCCTTTTTTTTTTACATGCGCATGCGTGGGTTACATTTGAACAGAAGAAGATTGAATCACTTGCACGTTTGCACACGACCGGAAGGAAAAATGTGACCACCGCCACCGAGACAATAATGAGCAATTACTGCGTGCTTAGTGCTTCAGTATGTGCAACAATTTAATATTTCATGGGATTAATAAAACGTCTGGGATCTACAAAAGGAGGTCATGGACTTGGGAGCCCGTTGCCGGTTCCAGTAGACCATTCACGTGTTTTCCTTTGCGACTCACGTGTATCACGAAGAGAAAGGACACTGATTTAAATTACTGGCTAAACGCTGCACGACTCCTATTTTCGAATTCCGAAACATTGAATATTTAATTTTATCTTCCTTGTTCAATTTTTATTTTCGTTTTTTTTTATAATATTGAAATAAAAAATGAAAACAGTTTTCCTCAAGTGATGCAAAGTAACGCGTCATCCATGATCTATCTAGTCTCATCTGTTTAATATGAAAGACGTTTGAGAAAACGGATGAGCATTAAAGGAATCTTAGCAAAGTCATCGTGTATATTTTGAAGAGTCATTTGTTATAAAAACAGCACATCTATAGTAATGACATTGGTATCAGACAGATAAAAATAGGTACATATGGAACGTCAGTAGAATACCATGAACGAAGACTCAACGAGACACGCTCAAATCCTTCAAACGGTTTTACATAAGTTTTCGCAACGCAGTAGCCGCTGTTGCTTTAAGATGTTTTCATACCCGTTCATGTGAAATTTTACAGGTTTTCGGTTTTCAGGAAATGGCGTGTACGCAAAAAATAATATGGTATATAATTATTAACAAAGCAGACGTTATTACCTATTTCAATGATCTTGAAATATGATATAGAACTCGAAGTTGTGAACAACTTTTTCTTATAGATGTTACCGCCGCTCGGCTTTTGTTCCCGAGATATTCGCGAAAAACCGCCGCTGCTACACACAAATTAGGGTAGGTTTATGTTGGAGCACCGATAAACGATAAGAGCGACGAAACAGTAGGAAAACAAAAGAGAAAAAACATCTCTCTCTCTCTCTTTTACTATCCTATTCACATCGTCGCTCTTATCGTTTATCGTCATCCCAACATAAACCTACCCTTATGCGAAAGCTAAGCGCAGCTCGAATGCTTTGCTGTTTGTAATCATGGGGCAGACGTAGTACAGCAGTCGAAAAAGTTACATATGTATAACTGGTGTATTCGAAAGAAAGAAGATTTTGTGCGCATAATCTATATCATAGCCCCCAGATGGTAGAACACCGAGCGTTGACAGTAATTTCCAAGTTGAACCCTTACTTTTTTCAAGTGGCGTGAGGGCGAAGTTTTTCACAAATATCTTGGAAACTAAAGTCGAGCGGCGGTAACATGTACATATAGGAAAAAGTTACTCAGAATGATGTATTCTATTATAACATATTTCAAGATCATTGAAATCGGAGATAACGTCTGCTTTGTAAATATAATTACCAATAATATATACGGGGTGTTTCGCTTAAAACAGGTATCTTACATATTTTTTGTATCTCGTCAAATTGAAAAAATGTTTGCAATGTAAATTGAATTGTTCAATAAATGATTTAGCCGTAAAATTGCTTCTTTATATAAGTGCCATTTTTAACGGTTTTCTCCAGATCAACTGTGTTTTTTATGTCTATATATTTTTAGGTGGCCTGTTTTATATATATGTATACAGGGCCGGCTCAAGGGTATGCAGCACCCTATCTTTATTTTTTATGTAAAATTTGTAAGCTCTATAAATTTTACAATAGAGGAATGTCGAAATATCATATACATATTTTAAAAATCGTACATAAAATTTAATTTAGAAACTTTTACTTTTATTTCGCATGGTGCGAAAATCAAATAAGGCGAACTAAAAGGATAGATTGCAAAACAATCTAGGACTAAACCTTGTCTTGCACGTACAAGTCCCTCTTTCAGTCTCTTCTATTTATGTTACATTTGTATTTGGTTATATTTAATTTGTGCAAGAAAGATGCTACATAATAGCAATAATAAAAATGCTGAAAAACGACTGCAATATAACTTTTCGAGCCTGAATCACCAGATCTTCCAATTTGTGGTCCTCTTTAGTATTATTTTTTTCATCACGATGTTGATGCTCCAAAAATCATTGCGCCCCTAGGCCGGTGCTTTTTGTGCCTCAACCTAAAGCCGGCCCTGTATTCACAAGGGGTCCGGCAACAGGTGGGACTAAATTTAAGGGGCGAAACCTACAATGCAATTTATATTGCGAGGGAAGGACAATGCTTAAGAATAAGAAGTGATAAGACGAAAGTCAAGAATAACGAAATAGCGTTCGCGATTTTGTTTTATAGTTGTTAACATTTAAAAATGCCGGTAAAAACGGCCTGAAAACCGACAGTCCACACGGCGCCGTTGAACATCGCGTCAGGAAACGTGAGTGCAATTACCGTGCCGCGACGTTCAATGTGTGTGGAGAATGATGCTGTGTGGATTGCCGGGATTTCAGGCGGTTTTTACCCGAATTTTCAAATGTTAAGAGGTACAAAACAAGGCCGCGGTGATCGCCGTATCGTTTTTCTTCATTTTCGTTTTATTTCAGCGTCTAGAATCGCCCATTATGTGGGTACGATTGATGTCTTTGGTAATTTTTATGAAGCAATGTTCTGTAGTAATTTTTTTTACGTTAAAAAAATCAAATATGAAAAGGCAGCAGTAAAAGGAAAGGAAAAAGATGAAGAGAAATCTAAATTTTAAAAAATGAAACAGAAAAAAGAGCACTTAGAAGAGAAGAATCACTAATTTTAAACCTAGTAGAAATTAATTAAATACTGTTATTTGAATAAATATTTATCCTGAAATTATAAACAGCTCTTTTTATTTTATAAGTCTAACTGTAAAACATGTAACTTATTCTTATCTGCTCACATATTACGTGATATTTGAATTAGCCATTATTAATAATTAAACGTCGTATAGCATCTTTTTAAAATATTTTTTAATTAATTGATTCATTATTAAGGTATTAATCAATTATTTTGCAAATTTTTACCTTTTCATGACGAGCGAACGCTTAAATGAACAGAAATTGGGACATTCATCTTATATATATATATATATGTAATCGCGGTGCGAAAACGTCGCGGAAGTTGGGCGGAAACTTGACGCGCACGAGTTAACCGCAAAGCGTTGAACCGAGGAGAAATGAAAAGCAGAACGCGACACGAGATTACCTATTATCCTGGTTGAGACTGTATTTTACGTTCCTCCAATACGTCGATCGGCGAGTGATCGTGAATCGCGTGAGACAGGTGAACAGGATGGTCGAAAGTTGTTTGCGGAGGTGAATCGTATTCATTGGAAGCGAAACCCATTTACTTCGGCAATTGCACGCCGCTAGCATCAGATTCGGATGCCCGTTGAGCTGCACCTGCAACAAACACGTGTCTGTTAGCATACCGAAATGCGGTCGCGAAGCGAGAAGAGCGTTTGTCGCTCTATAAACGAAATGTTCACTAATGACCAAAGCGTTCGTTCCATCGGGCAATCGGTTTTTCTTGAAATATTTTATTTCGCGGTACAACTTTTCTTATCGCGCGACTACGTTACGCGGGGAATCCTACAACGTGCTTGCCGTGCTCTAGCATCGTTGTCTTCTCGCGAATCGTCGACGTTCGAAAGACGGTCATCTATCGACAAAAATTATTCGATTGTGAGGCGAGCACGAACACGCAAGCACACAACGCGCAAGCACACACACGCGCAAGCACACACACGCGCACGCATGGACACGTTCATGCACGCACCGGCCGAAACCGAAACGACGCATTTTACTTTTCGAAGGACTTATCGTGGGTTTCGTAACGCCTCCTCGGAGTGTTGCACACTTCTCGAGAAAAAGGGGAAGAGAGAGAGAGAGAGAGAGAGAGAGAGAGAGAGAGAGAGAGAGAGAAGACCGCACGCGCTGCACACTTCCGAAAATGGAAAAAGTCCGCGACAACGCTCCAATTTTTCCGCTACCGGTGCCGACCTAGTGCTGGCCCCACGGTTGTGTGTTTCTGTCGCGTACGACGACGCTGCATGCTATCGACAGTCGATACACGTGTTCCCGCGCTCACGTGGACCGGAGTCCTATCGCTACCTGCATGCGTTCTATCGACACTCGCGTACGGCAATCCTACATATCTTTGCCGCAATATGCGTCATCGCTGCTACGTGCAGTTTTCTCCGTTTCCCCGTCCACAGGAATATCCGAGCTACGAATTAGAGTCGGGTAGGCGTACCGAGCTAAATTAATTGCAGGGAAAGTACGATATCCGATTGAAACGTCCTCCCCAAGACTGAGAGAGGGGGAGCGAGAGAGAACAAAAGAGAACGAAAAACTGTACGAATACTCTGGTCTCGTTTTACGATGCTCTCGTAATACGATACTTCTCGAAGAGAAGAGTAGGGTATCAAAGCAAACATATCGTAATCGCTTATTCACTTCCAATGTCGACAGGAAATATAGAATATACTTTTTGTTAACACGTTCCGTGCCTTGGTCCCACTGTAACCGGAAGTACAACAGAACTTCCACCGCGTTTTGAAATAGAAACAAGACTGGAGGAAAAGCCCGGCTCCGTCACCGAAACCGTATATCGGTTCTCCGTCTTTCGAGCCGCTTTTAAAATCCAATTGAAAGCTTGAAATTCCGCCATGACGCAAACGTATTATATATGGTTTCCCACCCCTCTACACCCCTCGAAAATTGTTGAGCTTTCCGTCTCACGATGATCGCATTGCTTTTCGGCGTACCTAAATAGAATCGAGTATGATTGAATTTATTTCACAGAAAATTTTGCATTCGAGGAACGTGAATTACAATGATCTGACGATTTTCAATAAATGTTCATTCGAGGTTACAGTATAATCGGTGATCGTAGTAAGTTCAACAAAATTCATGAGAAAGACGTGGATGTCGATCACATTTTTGCCCCCATGTATTTTATTTACCACGTACGTCGTTCTGCTGATGGTTTGCTGTTCACCGATGTCAATGGTACCGAAATGTGTGGCTGGTTTGCGAAGCACAGCCAAGCGACCAACAGCAAGGCGACTGAAGGCGATGATACCGACACTGTCGAACTTCGACAGTCGAAGATGGTCTCGGAAGGCCGATATTCGAGGAAGGGGAAAATAAAGGGAAACGGAGAGAGAGAGCGAGAGAGACAGAAATTTCGCAACGTTACGCGTGCTCGGAACTGCACGAACTGCCAACTTGGAGGGATTGGGAGGGACCAAGGAAGAAGACTCAGGAATGTAACGCTTTGAGAGTCGCTCAATTAAATTTTCGCAAACCAATATTACAGACCCATTTGTCTTTGGAATTTCCCATGTTGCGAATTATGATAGGCTGTCGACAGAAAATTTTACTCTCCCGAACGTAAGTTGCTTCGCCAATTGCGCTCAAGCGAAGTACGAATGATAAAGATCAGACAGCTACTTATCTTTTCAAACACAATAGTACACTGCAGAACGAAAAAAATGAAATAAAGATTATTGGGTAATTAGCTTAATTAAGACATGTGACCAAGATCGTTAGATAAGCGGCCTTCGGTCAATATATGTATTTTTTATCGCGCGTAGCACATGGTTTAGGCGCGGGTACATTTGAATATATTGCGTGGAAGAAGGAATGTAATTAGATATAAGATTATAAATTTTCCCTATCATCAACTCCACTTGAAGGATTGTAAATACATGGTTTTGAAAGTATAAATTTGCAAATATTATTCTTACTTTATTAAGAACTCGAATAATTCAAATACTGAACTAGTTTATCACTTTATGTTCAAACTCTAACTGTTCTAATCCCAGAAAATTGCAGGGTCCATCCCTTAATTCTTTAATTCCCGATGCACGAGTGAATTATTGTCTGCATCCTTATTGCTACAATTTCTTTTTGTTTCACCTGTTTCTAGTAAAAGAAATCCGTTATTTAGAAGTAGAAGAAATAGGTGCAATCGGAGAACTTGGAAGTTGGAAGGCTCTCAAGCGCTACACGTCGCCCTCTAGCGATAGATTCCGAAACCCTGATTGCAATAAAATTAAAGGAGAAGTGTTCTGTTCTCTGATTTACGCGATTTACGCGATGCACTTGTGTCATTGTGACTAACCTTCGTAAAGACTGTCCGTCGCGTTGGCCGTAAAAAAGAAACTCAAATTTTGACAGGTGCTACGACAAAGGAAAAATGGCAAGATGTTTTTACATCGGATATCTTTTAATATTAGTTATCGTAAATCTAGGTAAGACGATGTAAAATCTCAGAAAACTGAAAGATTTTCATAGAAGGGGGAAGCTAGTAAATTTAAATGTCGAGTTTTCCTTTCATCGAAACTCCATCGTTCTTTGTTTAGAAATAAAACTAAATATATTCATTTTTAATTAAAAAGTTACAAAACTCGAAAAAAATTTCACTCATTCTGCATGAATCAGTTTGTTTCTCATATGTGTATACGAAATGTTCTTGTCAAATGAAAAAACTAACTAAACGAAATATTTTCAGTGGTTGCAGAGCGAATAAAAGATATGATTTACATGTCGTTCGAAGGAGTTGCTGCTTGCTTTCGTAGACATAATGGAACGCATCAATTTGGATGTTCTTGTAAGATTTTTACTCCATTTTTCAAGCACTCATAAATCTTAGAATAGTATTCTTTAAAAATTTATATTTGTATCAAACTTTTAAGACGATCTTCGAATAAACAATATTTTTTTGTTACAGCTAGTCGATCAGGAAGCGTTGGCGTCATTCATTTAATAGAAGATGATAATGACGTCAAATGGATAGAACATAATGCTACTGCTGGACCCTATACAGTAGTCCTTCCATTTTCCATGTTCACTAGAAGTACGTTATACCGATTGCGGAACACAAACAATATAAATGGAGTTCTGTTAGCAAAGAATATTAGTCACCCACGTCCCGTTTATTATTCTCCTGAGGATTCTTGTCCAAACAGATACTCAGGACTTGGGAAATGTAACGACGATTCTCCCTGGAATCCAGTAGGATCGGCTTTGCTTATGGAAAATTGGCCATTTCCAATGTTTTTCACAGAGGTCAGACTCAAATCCTTGGGTCGTACAATTACGAGACAATAAAGATCTCAAACTTGTAAATTTATAATTTCAGAATCAAACGTTGCTGGAAGCTATAAAATCTTGTTACTGGACGCATAATGCTCACGATCAGGAAACTCAGCAGTTCAGATCGCTGTGTGCGCTAGAAATGAAGTCATTCATGTTTGCGGCAATCAATGCTGAATCTTGCATTAGACGCAGTAACTTTAAATTGAACTTTCACCCAACACCATTTTGCGATCCTTTAGGAGATAGCAACATACATTGGCCTTTGGCCCCTATAAATAAGGATAAAAATTCCATCATATTGGTAACAGCTAGATTAGATGCTTCTTCTCTATTTGATGGAATATCACCAGGAGCGGGTAACGTAGTAACGGGATTGGTAACGTTTCTTGCCACTGCCTATTACTTGAACTCTATATCGCAAAACGTTACCGTAGATAGTGAGTACGACAACGTGTTTGAAGTAAAATAATTTTATAAGCGCATTCGATTATGTTCATTGTTTTCTTTCTTTCAGAAACGAACGTCGTCTTCTCTTTATTGAACGGCGAAGCGTTTGACTACATAGGATCTAGTAGAATGATTTATGATTTGAAAAAAGGTAATTTCGATGCATTAGGCGGTGTGAAATTAAAGTTTGACGACATTAAGTCTGTAATCGAATTTGGTCAGCTGAATAAAGAAAATTTATATCTTCACGCCAATAACGGAGAAAACGATGAAATAATAAGTCAACTGAAAGAATCGTTGAATGCGACAGTCTTGGATGGCAGCGTTCCGCCTGTATCGATACAAAGTTTCCTGAAGGAAAAGTCGGATTTGACAGCCGTTGTCATTGCTAATCACGAGAAAGGATTTAAAAACAAATATTACAATGGAATCTTGGACGATGCAGAGAGCCTCGACTTTAACAAGTATTGTCTTAATTCCAATTTTCGTATAAATTAATTTGTCCCTTCGGCTTTGGATTTTCGCTACATGAAATGTACATTTTTCAGAAACGAGACAAGCGATCTGGCGCCTGCTTTAGCAAAAATAGCGATCCGCGTCGCGGAGGCTCTTTACAAAAACGTAACTGGCAAAGCGGCTCCAGCTGCGAACGAAACTGTTAAATCGGACATTGAATATCACATCTCCGAAATGTTAAATTGCTATTTGGAAAGTGCACAATGCACTCTGTTCCTTGCCGCTTCGTCTCCAGGCACGAAATTGGCTAACCAAGTTCTACCGTTGTACGTCGGTGTACACTGGGTATCTAACACTGCCACGATGATGACTAGTCACCTTCTTGCTTTCCTGACGAGGAAAGAATTCCCGAACATGAACGAAACAACCTGTCACGAAAAGGATCTGGTTTGGATGGCTGGTTACAATGCCACAGGCCTGTGCATTAATTCCACCGTGAATTACAGCGCAGCCATGAGTCCAGCGTTTATTATTGACGGTACATCTCTCACGCATAGATTTAACCCTTAAATGCATCGTGTTGCCATTTGGCAACATATCGATATTTTTTGTTTCAACAGAAAAATAACATTGATTGTACAGTATAATCGACTACGTTCACACTGTATATTCACGCTGAAAAAAGAAGTAGAGGTCCTGCTTAGCATGTATCACAGATAGAAATAAGATTAAACCAAATTGGAAATTGGCCTATAATTAAAAATTCAAAAATGCGGTGTAAATTATCAGAATTGAAAGGCTTCACACGTACAAAATGTGAAAAATGTGGAGTTGCACTGTGCTTAAATGAAAATAACTTTTTTAAAAAGTTTCACACTAATTAGGATCTCCGTTTATACGTTAAACACACGCAGTAGTCATTTAGCAACAAACCTTTTTTTTTTAAATTTAAGAAAAAAACAATAAGATGTATTTTTTTATATTATTTTTCTACAGTTTTGGGGTACATAAGTTGATAGTTTCAATATATTTTAATGAATATTAAGCAATTATGCATTTAAGGGTTAAATGCGGTTATTGAAGCGAAACACGAAGTAATTAATTTTCCTCGTTTCGAACAGGATACGACATGAAATCGGGGATTTACTCCACGTGGACAGAATCTATATGGCAAGAATTGAGCGTAAGAATGTTCCTGAAACCGTCAGCAAACGCGGAGCGATTCAGCATGATCCTTGGTAGCGTGGTGGCTGGTGTTTCATTCATTGTAGTATGGTTTATTAGTTCCCGAGCCGAGATATTATTCGATTCCAGGTAAATTTACGATTTTAATATGCACAGTTAAACAAGATGTTACAAAAAAATGTAGGACATTTTTGGAGGACAGGTTCTAAGCACGAAAGCAATGAAAAATTTGTATTTATTATTATTGTTATTATTATTGTTAGTATTTATGTGTGACTGGAAACGCCATTCTGTATTTCATAATGTAGCGGTCCAAAGTTGATTCAATCATAGAATTTTGTTAATTGTGCTAAATTCTTCATAATTTCAAGTTAAAATACCCAAATTATAAAATACTTACGGAGCTATCCCCCCGAAAGATCGATAGCCTTGTTTCGGACTCACGAGGGGAACACCCCAAGTGTAACGCTCATATTTTAATGAGCTTTTGCTAGTTTGTAGAACTCATCAAGCCGAGAACGCCAATACACCCCGCTTTTAGGTGCAAATGGCCAATAGTTTATAAGATATTAATAATTAAAGTCTCATAGTGACGTTTAAGTTGATAAGTAGAATACGCTCGGTCGTCAGCCGCTTTGGCGCAGATGGTTAAAGCTCGGCTTTAGAATATATTTTGCCGCGAGTGCGCGAGTTCAAATCGCCGCTGGGTGCATTTTTTTTTTTTTCATTACATCTTTGCGTTTCTTAGACATTCAGCACCAATTTTCGCACAATATTTATACTAACTTCTATACATTGGTTTTAGTGGTATTTTACAATTGATTACACTAATTTCTTTAAAACTAGTCATACTAGCTTGTTTAATATTAATAATAAGAATTGTTTCCAGTAATTAAGCTAAGCTTTTACAGTGGCTACAATTTTTAGAATACGACCGAGCGTATTCTACTTATCAGCTTAAGCGTCACTGAGACTTGAATTATTAATATCTTATAAACTATTGGCCATTTGCACCCAAAAGGGGTATTGGCGTTCTCGGCTTGATGAGTTCTACAAACTAGCAAAAGCTCATTAAAATATGAGCGTTACACTTGGGGTGTTCCCCTCGTCAGGTCATCGCCTGTTCACGATATTTATCGAAACTGAACCTTTCTTCGAACGAATAGATGTGTATTTCATATTTTTTGAAGTACAAATTTTAAAGAATTTATTTGAATTGTTGAATTTATGTGCAAGCGACAATTGAATCAGTTTTTAGCAAATTACGAAATAGAAAATAGCGTTTTATAAAAATCTAAGTGTTCTTGGGTGAATGTATGTACATGTATTCCTGTTATTATTTTCTTATCGAAAATCTATTCTCCAGAATCGTTCCACAATTTTTATAACACACTGTGTATTATTTCAGTTCGTTACCAGTTGACACATAGACGTAATCGTTTCAGAAGAGCAACGGATTGCTAGGGACACGCTGCGGACCACATACTAATGACCAGGTTAGATCACCGAGAGGATAAAAATGTTCCAATAACTAGCCTCTGAATGTTATGTGTGGTACGCCCTCGGACAATTTTTATACCTCAGTACTGAAGTATACATATTCTGATACCACCGTTGTTTTATTCCGACGTTATCGCGATGCCACGGTAACAGTTTAATCAAATTTTTGCACTTGCTATTAGTGTAAACCAAGAAACGATCCGCGTGTTTGCTTAATTCGTATCGCACGTTTCTTTGTCCTAATTTTCATCGTTAATTATATATATATATGTGTGTATATTAAAGTATAGACATTGTTTTACAAATGTGCATTATACGTATTCGATGAATAGTACGTGGAATTTTTTTTTAAATTCCATGGATAGACAACTAAAGAGTATTACGCCTGTATCGCGATGATAAGCAGGGTATATTAGCGCTAAAAGAGAAAATGTCCATTGAATTCACGATTGTGTCAGAGTCAAATTTTCTACGTGATGATAAATGTACGTATTTTACTTACGTAATGTAAATTATACATGGAACATTTACGGTAGTATGAATGAACTTATGAAGCATTTCGAAAGACTATTTAATTCCATCATTTCATAAGCATTAGTATTATACACGTTATGCATATCTATCCGATTATTGTTTGAACGAATTGTCACTTATTTGTAATGTATGCGTTCACATCGAGTAGGTAATGATTTAGCAATCATTTTTGTATTTCTCTATTTATTTCAATTTATTTTATTATCGTAAACCAATCGATCTAAGCGCAGGATATTTAATTCGCTTAGGCGATCCTTGCTCACGATCCATGAGATGTAGGTAGTTAATTTTATGAAAAATAGTTAATCAAACGAAATGATAGTATAATATAAATAATGGAAGCGGAACCTCTTTTTTTTGCTCGTTGCGATTACAAACCTAAAAATTCATTTTTGCGAAAGCATTTTTAAAAAATAATTGATGCAGGATTTGTTAAGAGACAAAATATTTAAAATGTTATAAAAAGACACGAAAAAGTTTAAACGTTCTACGAAGGACTGATAGAATTGTTCATAAGTGAATTCTAGAAAACTATTTGTATTTGCAACAATTTGAATGTATTTTATAAAAGTAATGCTAAAAAAATATAAGAAATACTATTCCTAACTTCTTTGATTCTCCATTATAATTGAACATTTTTTGTAAATGATTATCTGTGATTACTTGAAATTTCATACCTTTTTAAAATATATAAGTGCGACGAACGATGTAATTGACTGGTGTCTTGTTAAATATACAAGTACCGCGAAATAATATTGATAATAAAGTATTTTGTACTGTAAATTGAAATAATTGAACTTTGTTAGAGCCTCCCCAATCTTGTTCCTTTTTGAATACGCAATATGATAAAAAGCAAACTGAAGAAGCTACTACATTCACAATTTTTTAAAATTAAATCGAATATCAAAAGTATAGAATACAAGTCCTACAGTTTATTTTAATCTAAACTGATTGCAAATAACTTTATACAATATTATAAAATAGTATCGTTTATTATTGATTCAAGTGTTTCAGAAATATACTCGAATTGTGGAATAAGAACGTTATAGCCATCTAGCAGTGATGATACTAAATAAAATGACAATAAATTAATATTCTATATTATGCAGATGAGAATTAAATTGACCGTATTTCCTACTTCGCGACGCATTTTCTAAAAGGATAAATATATTCACTTACCATGAAAGTATAAGGATACTGTGTCTGAGAAATAACAGAGCACGACTTCTCTGTTTCTGTCAGTATTAATCTTGATTTATAGCAATGTGAAATTAGTTAAAAACAATTTGAACAATACACGTAAAGCGTTAAACACCGTCTTATAACGTAAAAATCAGAAACACATCTTGCAAGCGTGATGGCATTTATTATCAATAAACAACTTATTTAACAGGACTTTGATGTACACGAGAGAGAAGTATTCAAGTTGTTTACTTATGCTTTCTTCTTAGTATGTACGTAATTATGTAATACGTTTAGTTTACGACTTAAAATTTCAATTAAGTTAGGAATGGACCTTTGAAAGTCCCTTTAGTTTCTACCTTAGCGTATATGCATGTACACGTGTACGTGTGTATTTTGTAATATCAAATTGTATAAACATCTGTCAATATTTATATATATATATAATATGTATATATGTATACGTAAACATTTATTAAAGATTAAAAAAACTGAATTCATCTCTTGGCAATATCAAACTCGTTACAGTACATGAAACGAAATATGCTTGTTTTAAACTTCTGTATAATTCACTAACATTAGAACAACGTTGACCAACTATTAAAACTTAATGAGACATAAAAAGGGAGACACAAAATTTTAACCATAATATCAAATTAACAGGGATAGTTCAGAAGGAAGCAAAGTTAATATGTTCGGTTGTATATGAAAAGTCTGTAATTGCAAAAGTTTTTCGCAGATTATTCTCTTATTACGTTTCGGCAAAGAAATCGATGCAATGGATTGTAAATATTAATATGTTAGCAGTATTAGCAATCGTAAAATGGAAGATTAAAAGAACAGTTCATCAAATGCAAGCACTCAAAGCAATAGATTCGATCCCGTACCAAAACTAACTTTTATTACTGCTTTATGTTTTTGGTCCATTCCTATCTTCTTAAGTATTTTTAGACAGAGCTTGCATATGAATCGCTACTGCGTACACTTATCAGCGATTACTCCTCGCACGAGTACTAGAATAAATCTGGAAAATAAAAAAAAAAATTATATTTGAGCGAGTTTAGACGAGTTTCCTTGATATATCATAAAACAAACAATCGTGATACGTTCGAATCACTAAAAACTCATGAAGAATTAAGGCAAGGTTTAGCTATTTAGGTTCTTACGTTTCAAATCGACGGTATAGTTACACGTATGTGCATTAACAATTGAGCCCCTTGAAGAACACTGAAAAACTTGAACTTTTGTGTAATACTTTACAAAAATTAAAAACATAACGTAGCTTTGTTATGAAAAAATAAAGTAACATAAAGGAAAACTACATTTCTTTCAATAGTAAGCTGATTTACATTACTGACAATAAATTTGAGTCGTATTTTTTAAATGACTCAAGTATTCTTAATTCTATTTATTTAATTGAGGCTCAATTGTAGATACACAAAATTTGAAACTGTAATAATCTATAATAGAGATGAATGAATAAAGCAGGAAATCATGCACTTCTTCAAATGTTTTAAGATTTATTCTAATCTCGGAGTTGCAAATCACTGATTGACTTAAAAAATTCTAAAATGCAGTCGAAAACGATTCCATTTAAATCATTGACCCAATAGCGATTTCTTCCGATGCAGTCTCAATGCAAACGTACGTTCAACCTCTTAAATGTTTCTACTTGTGTGTACGTGTTTGCGCGAGTGTGTCGTGTGTGTGTCGATGAGTTTTTAAGTATTTAATAGTTTTTTTTTTTTTTAGTATACAAGTATGAAGTAGGAGGCTGGGCACCGCCCACCGAGTTATCACAGTCGTTTGGTGCCGCAGCACATACGTATACGTGGTTCAGCCTTATGACCTACCTCTTAACCCTATCGTTAGTTTATCGTTATGCTTAATCGAGAGTACAGTATAGTCCCGTACCAGGTGATTCACGATACGAGTCGACGGTTCTTAGTCTTATTTTTATTTATTCATTTATTTATTTATTTTCTTTATGGAAAGTGCGTATTATTGCTGATACTCGTAAAACGGTCACCTAAATCAGCGCGATCGATCGAGGACCTAATTTCTGACGATGCATTCCGACGAACGACAGCAACATAGAAAACGGTAAATATAACACGTCGACAATTCGCTTCAGTCCATTTTCCATTTCTCTTTCGCGCGTTCCCAGTATGTCCACGATCGCTCGACTTAATCTCACTTACGACACTACACCGTATATGGAGCTATACTGTATAAGGGCTGTCTTCAACTGACGCTATCCGTTTTACTAAGCCTCGATCGACTCGTCTCCTGTAGTTCTAGAGCTTCCTCGCTGTTCGGATAAGATCGGCCAGCAACTGATTAAAATCGGTTCGCCTCGAATGTTCGAAGAAAGAAAAGCTCGTGAGCCGCTAAATGGAAGCACTCTGTGTCGGTCGGCTATGTACATCGATACCGGAAGATTATTTAGAATGACATCGATGTGAAACTAGACTTGATTTGATCGACGGCTTTGACCCTCTCCGCCGTAGAACGAGCTTCTATTTTCTCTATTGTTGCGCGTTCAATCAATGGTATTGTTCTACCGTGCTAAGTGCCGTTGATAGCTTTCAATGCATTGAAATTAATAGACTAGCGTCGATCTACTTATGAATATAATTGTAGAGTTCGTTTTGCGATCTCGTGCGTAAATCGTACAAGAGAATTGAGAGAGTGCTGCACATACTATAAGTCATTGCTGCGAGCGAACATGTTTTTACAATTCTTTGATTTCGTCGATACTTTGAGTATTTCGAATTTCACGGTTTTCTAATTACATCTAGTATTAACGAAGCAATAAAGAACCATTAATATATAAAAATAATCTTTCAATGACAAAACGCTTTAGAAACTATCAACATTTTAGGAGATACAAACAGGAAATGAAGCATTGAGAGTTTGAGAAATATCGAGATAAATCAATTCCTATCAGCTGCTACATTTCTAAGTTTCACTCGTTCGGTAACGCTTGTCCTTTCAGAGTCGCATTTTCAAGGCAGTCAAAGATCTGAGAATAATTTCAACGGTTCAAAGTGCTATGGACGGAACACTCGGAAATAATTGAAGGACAATTGAAGACAAGTACGCAGGAAGAGCATCATATCAGGGCGATGGTATATCGCGTTATGGTACAACCCAAAGAACATTTCTTATTAAAATCGAAGTCAAAAGCGTAGAATGAAGTTTGACGAAAAACGTGCGAATACTTTAACAAGGAGTCGGTTGTTCTTTGCTTGTACCATAAACGTGTACCACCTCGTTTCTTTTTCTTTACGCAAATAATCAAGAAAATGTGACACGATGTCGGTATCGAATCCCAGATTATATTCCACGCCCCTCGAAACGTATTATATACGAATTACGAAGTATTCAGCACTCGCGATCCGAAGGATACTTTCAGTAAAACGCAATAATCATATGCAGACAGCGAACGTACGAACACTTAATCCTAAGATGGCATGCGTTTGTCGTCGAGCCTTAGACGTTTACCATTTTCTCTTTCCATTGCCTTCGTTTCGTTACGTTCTTTCGTTCTCAATTACAAGATAGGTATCGTTAATCTCCATTCTCGGATAATCACTAATATTTCTCCCTTTATTTCTACAATTCTGTGTATTGTATGTACAGCAGTACCACAACCTCGTTAAACTGCGGTACACGCGTTTAAAGACGACACTTAGAGTTTAAAAATATAATCATCATATATTTAAAGTAGCATTATATTATCAATTGTTGTTGTGTTGTTACTATTATTATATTAATCGTAATAGTATTATCATTATTAATATTATTATTATTGTTATTATTATCTTGGAGGGATAGCACTTTGCTATGTCACGACACTGCAGAGCTGAATAAAGACTAAACGCGGAAGTTACCACGCTCTTTAATGGCACGAAGAATACAAGTTCGACACTCCTAACACTGTCCATCGACCGAAGGATCGCACTCGACGCGAGTTACACAATCTATCATGATCCTTCGCGTCGACAATTTTTTGCAAAGTTCCTTTTCTGCGTTATGCTGACCGATCCTAAAACATAACTCGTCTAACATTAGGTGTAATAACATCTGTTGTATCTTAGTTTAATTAGGAAGGGTTGAGTACGACCATTTAGTCGTGTCGTTACATGTTTACTATACTATACACATAGTCTCATTTGGACGATTTCAAACAGCTCTATAGAAGTACTAAGAATTTTTCTTACAGAAATGTCTATTATCTGTGTTGAAATTAGTCAGGAATCGTATATTAGATCTCGAATTAATTAAACACTGATCTCTCTTTTTGAGATTTACTCGAAATCTCCGCGATCTTTTTGTACGCGAAACTCATCTGTAATTGTAACGAAAGTGGATGTTCGAATTTCGCGCGCATCCAATGTGTAAAAGAACCCGAGATCGTTGTACATTTATTTTTACTTTCATATAAAAGAAATTTAATTTGAAACAGCGTACAAATAACAACACTGATTTGTTTTAGTTTCTCGGCTATAGCTCGTTGCACCATCAAATCAGTAGAACATTTTATTATAATTATATTGTATCATGGAAAGAATGTACACGTAGCATGGAAACAGTCATTTCTACGATGATATCTTATGCATGAACGTTTAAGTCTTCTCTCGTTTAAAAAATAATTTGTTTCTATAAATTAGTTATCCGTATTGGAACTATACTGCGATGATCTGTGACGATTTCATAAATTACTCGGTTACCTAGGATAGGTTTAAACAGATAGAAGATGCAGGTGATCTATTACAAGGAAAACGAGATCTTTCGAAGTATGCGCTGTGCTACGTTTTGTAGCACCTTCGTTCGCCACGTCGAGAAAAAAAGAAAAGGATGGAAAAAGAAAAGAAACAGCAAGAGAAACGAAAACACTGCGCGTGAACAAACTATTTTAACGTAGCTCGTACATCAACGAATCAACGAAATCGACGAAGAGATAACAATTTTGACAAATAGAAAGCTCTGCTTCACCAGAGAAATTACACTCGCGTAACAACTCAATATCTTCATCGTGTATTAAACACGTACGAATAGAATTAACCCCTTTCTTTCAATACATGCTCAAGTTCAACTCTCTCGGATGGCAATAAGGGAATAACAATCGACGACGGTTGGAAAGTTTGCGAAGCTGCTCCCCCGTAGATGGTAAAGAGATCAAAAATGTCGGATCCGGTAAGAGAGCGTGATAACCTCGACCGATATACCCTTGATTCTCGCGAGAATAATTACGTATTTGACAGTTAAAGCGAAATCTATTCTCGAATACCTTAATACTGTAATGAGCAACTGGATTCGAAGGTACCGTAAAGAGGCTGACGTTTCGGTAATCGACGGAGGTCAGTGAAGATCGTCCTCGTCGCTATCGTTACCGTCTTTCGATCTATCGGCACCTCCCTCACCGTCGCTGGAGCCCGTGTCGCTCCCGGAGTCTTCGGATTGCCAGCCGCCGGCTTGTTGCTGTTGCACGTGTTGCTGTTGTACGACGTGCTTCGACACTTTGTGACGTTTCCCTGCCCGTTGCACCGGATCTGCTCCGGCGCCGTCGAGCATCGGCTGAAGGATTCGTCGACGAGCATTGATGAACCAGTTATTCACTTGCAGCAACGTCAAGTTCGTTTGACTCGCGATCTGCCGTTTCTCGTCCTCCGTGGGATAGGGATGCTACGAAACACAATCATCTTAATTCACCGTGTCGTCTCACTTCGCTCAAAATTACACATTAGCGTTCAAGAATGTCGAATGCGAGTCCTGTTTTTGTTGTGACATGCGATGCTTCGCCAGGAGTATGTTTGGCTTTAAAGTGGATCGACTTATACTTACAACTAGGTGTTCGAACAGCCAGGTTCGCATAATGCTTGTGGCCTGTTTGGGTAAGACGCCCCGTTTCTGTCTTCCTCCCTTCTTAATGCTATTATGACTACCTCCGTGACTACTACTGTGATTTGAAGTAGCAGTGCCAGTGCCACATCCTTCGTCTTCATCTTCGCTGGGCGCAGGTGAAGGAGAACCCGCCACAGTGATATCTGAATCCACAACAGACAACATGTATTCGTTGCGTCGAACAACGTAACTGTTGGACAACGTAACTCATATTACAGACTGCGTATTCGATAATTTCTAGCTTTTCGTTTTCTTGGAGTGGTTTTTAATTATGTACAAGTTCCTCTAACCGAAATACTTTTCGTCACTAGCGTCTCCGACATCGACGTATTCGTTCTCGCGCTCTTGCAATGCTAGAAGGCCCCAAAAGCCAGCCTCTTCTAAATATGTTCTGTCGCCAATATTCACACAGTCCATATAATCTACAAACGGAAGTCGACAACGCCTACGTTTAGATTAACAGCCGATTACTACTCGATTCCCTGCTACATTTTTAGTGCTAGACTATTGTTATAAAACTTTTAATATTATCACAGTGTTTCGGAAAAATTTTCAGCCATGTCTCCTTGCAATTAACCCTCAATCGCGACGTAGTAGCTGATAGTACACTATCGTTCATTAATTTCAATGCATTACTAAAAGCGTCGGTCTTTTGGAAATCAATGAATTAGAGAAACTAGTTTCTAACTAATACAGACTTATGTAAATGAACACGTATACACGACGCTTACAGGCATTGTTCATTGGTATAATTTTAACCCTGCTGTTTTCCTCTTAAAATTCTACTTTATTGCAACTTGAATTATTAACACATCATTATAAATGTAGTCAATGAAGTTTTTACAGTACATCAAGAAACAATAAACGTAAATACTAAGCCCAACCTCCTCATTTTAACAGTTATTTAATAAAATAAAATGTACGATTAGGTTAAATAGACCCGAAAAGAACAGCAGGGTTAATTTTAATTTTTATCGAAATATCTATCTACCCTTCACAGCAATAATAGCAACATAAATGCAGAACATTCTATAGATCAAATTATCTAAGGTTTCAGGTCTGACTGCGGTCATCTACTTTTCTTGCAACTATCTATGTTCATCAGTACATGTTGTTAGAGATTTTTGTTTAAATAATGTATAGATCCGATGGATACAAAAATCGAATGTGTTTCTAAGATCATGTGTACTTATTTCTGTGCAAATATGCACATATAATGTTTGTCTTTTACATAGAAGTCAGTGAATCTAGGAGTGTACTGAAATGAATCAACGGTAGTGTATCTATAAATGTAGACTGACAATGAGTTCTACGAAAGGTTTAAAAATAGAATTCTAAAGAAAGGTATTCCAGTCACGACCATTCTATCGTTCTAAATCCTAAAAAAAAAAAAAGATTCTATAGATCCACCAGTCACTGTAAAGCTCAAAATAATTACAGTTCCCATTCTATTAACTATTATAGCCAATCATTAAATTCTATTTCTATGTTATCGATTGAGGGTTGTGCAAAGAACTTCGTACGAGACCCATACGGTAGCAAGAAAATCGTTCGGAATGCAACAGTGTTTCTACTTACTGGCTAGAAACCTGGAATAGACAATGAATCAGCAAAGAATAATCAAAACGAAAGACGAGACGGGGGCTTACCTTGACCCAGATACATGTCGTTGACTGGTGCACAGGGGTGAGCCCCGATTTGGGAGAGGGGCGTGCTCCCATGCACCGTGGAAGGCGACAGAGGATCGTCATGGTCCTGGCTGGATGATCGGTTCGAGCGATGAGCGGTGGAAGATGATCGCACCGACGGCGGCCTGTCGTTACCGGTTTCCTCTTGCGCGGCTGTTTGACTCGCGCCACCGTTCTCCGACAGGGTGTCGCCTCTGCTCACTCTGAATCCGTTAGCTCCCGACTCAACATCATTGCCTGTAGAAGACAGCACCTGGGAAATATATGTCGCAACTAGCCGTCAGAGAGCAGGGGTGGGGTTCTATAATATTTCGAGCGACGCGCAAGTATCGCTCGTTTTGTTTTTTTTCTTTCTTTTTTTAAATAAAAACCTTAAGAGATTTTCATCGTTTGAACAGGATGTCTCGCAGACTATCGGCGTGAAATGATTACTGATTGGTGGGTGGATGGGAGAAGACAAAGCTTTCCTCTTTCATATCGTTAACTCGTTAACCCTTTGAGCACCAATGAACTGTACACGAAGCTGTCACGGCGGAGCTTCGTTAAGAGACGCACAGCGACTGAATGATATGAGATCAATACTTCACTACCATTTATTGAATCTATAGACGTTGTTTATATTCGATTAAAATATTTTGACGTCGAGTTGAATCATTTACTACGAAGACGCTAGAGCAGTGCTATGCGACCTTTTGTACCCTCGGCACACCTAAACCCTTTCCAGAATCCCAAGTTGCATCACAAGCAAAGATAGAAAAAATATAAGATTTACAAAAGGCAACATATGAGCATGAAAATTGTGGCGTTGGATGGAAAAAGAAGGCAGATAGACAAAAATACCACTTCACTAGAATTGATTTCAGAGTTTTCATTATGATATTATTTGACGAAAAATACTGTAATTGCATTCAATTATGATCTCTATAATTGCATTACTTTTCATTAAATAATACTGTTATGAAAACTTTGAGAACTAGTTTCTTGACATGATATTTTAGACTATGTGCCTTTTTCCATGTGATATTTTAGACTATGTTGTTTTTTCCATCCAATGCCTCAATTACATTTATTTATTTACCGTTTTTTATTTGATAAATTTAATTTCCCAGCTACCATTTTTTTTTGCTTAGGCTAATATTAATTATATGATTTTATAATTAGACTGCGGAAGTTTATGCAAATGCATATTTTTGTAGGAATTAAATAAATTAAGGGAACTTTGACAAAAATATGTTTCATGATTAAAGAATCTCAAAAATAAAATTTTGCATATATCTTGCATATTTCTTGTATATATAGAACCCTTTTAGAAATTAGTTAAATTAAATATCTTTATTGTAGATTATAACAACTACTTTGTTACAGTGACACATCGTTACGATATCAGATATCAAAGCCGTTTTTATGTGATCAGTAACAGCGCCGTAATATTAGAAAACGATACTAAGTGACGATTGCCGACAATGTACCGTTAGCTTTGCATTTAGTAAAAGTTACAATTTCATAATTTGAAATTGATATTTTGTGTTATGTTCGACATTTTATAAAACTTAACAATCTAGTAGAAATATAGAGTAGAAATAGTGTTATTTTCTATGAAAGTTTTGTATAATTCACACACAATAAAAATATATTGTTAAATATATTAATTAAAAAACAGTTGCATGATTTTTTCGTTCTTGATAGCGTGCGTATTTTCAGTATTTGTCGTGCATACTATATCGTGCATATTTTATCTGCCTAAACTTCCGCAGTCTACTTCTTATAACTAATATTATCTTTCAACTGTTGCTATAGTTTTATATTCGGCTCTATATTTGACAATGCAATTTGAAGTTCCTGATCAACTCCAACCATGAACGCTTATCGTTTTTCTTATTCTTCTCAAGGAGACATTGCGTCGCGGCACAACAGTTGCCGAGCACTGCAGTGGAGGAACGCAGTGTTCGAATAGTATTTTAAGGATAGTCACACAGTTGATGCCAAAGGGTTCAAAAATGCTTACATACGTGATTCTCCCGCTTAGTAGGAAATCTTTGCATTTCCTCATATTTTCCATCGTTCAGTGACTATTTAATGCTCGAATTCAGACACACCCTGTACTTTTAACTATACCTTCGTTCCCTTTCCCATTATACCAACTCTTATAGCTACTGGGTAAAGTTATCAAGTATTCCTCACTTTGAATTATCAGCTGAGATCTCACACAACACATGCTGTTAGTTCCGAGGCGTAAACCCTTAATTGGCTCTACTACTATGTACCAAACGCACAAGAAGTAAGTGAAAGAATGCTACTCCAACCTAGATTAGGCTACCACGAGAGCGTTAGTCGATCGATGCTCGGCTTTTGCTGCTTTCTAATAAAGACACCTCATCGCCGAATATGGAATTAAAAAGCGCGAGGTATTCTCGTGAAAGGAGGCATGGCTCTCTACAGATTACGACTCGGCTATCGATTGCTATGAGCACCGTCGGTGTGAGTTCTTTTCCTTGCAAGCAATTGTTAGAAAAGTTCAGACAGAGGACGGATTGTGAGAGAACTCAATAGAAAGAGAAAGAGAGAGAGAGTGTGAGATAGAGAGAGAGAGAGAGAGATAGATAGATAGATAGATAGAGAGCAGAGAAACGGAAAGAGATATACTCGCAATTCTTGCGCATCGCTAACGTCAGGATAACTACGTAGGTGAAGGGGGAGCAGGTCAGGGAGGCGCCTTAACCGTTAAAGAAAAATATATCTAACCTGCAAGGGGCTGCTGCCGTTGCTGCCACTCGATGGACCCATGTCGTGTCCATGGTGACTGTAATCGCTGCGTAGCAGATTCTCGCTCTGCATCTTGCCCTTCAGGCACGTGATGTACCTGTTGCAGAAATCCTTGCACAGCTCCTGAACCTTCTCCAATTCCAGTAGGTGAATCCGCAGCACCTGTATCGCCTTGATCATCTATCGGTTGGCAAGGCGCAAAACAACATCGGCTAATCATCGATTCTCTTTTCATGGCGCGCTACGTTACGTCGTTTATTATCGCTTTTCTCTTTTGTTTCATCGAACCTGCCCTTTACTCCATTCATCATATTACTTTCGGAAATTCGGTCAACCTTATACGGAATTTTGTAAAAGGTCGCCAAAAAGCGAACTTCAATCAAATTGATCCGGAGCCACTTATTTACAAAACATGAACGTAGAAGTAAAATTCAGTCCGTGTAATCATATTCGGGTAAAAATTTTAATCTCAATAACAAATTAACGACAAAAAAATACGAAGAAATCTTATCTTGGGTCAAATTATTTACCCAATTTTTGTGCAAGGATCAAACCATTAATTATTGAGAAAAATAAAATTTAAGACGGTTCTTAGAAAAATAGATTATTAATTGATACACTGCGGATGTTTATGCATTTTTGGCAATTTTCATTATGCAAGAACCTGTAAGAATGTGCATAACTGCAAAAACATGAAATATGCAAAGTAAAATACATTTTATAATGTTTAGAAGACATGTCGTATTTTTATTCAAGGTTCAGTTTTTTTCCGTGTCTGTAATAATTTGACTTTGCACAAACATCCACAGTCTATTAATTAGATAGACCGAATGTTATAATCTCTTTAGGAATGAATTTATTGAGTTGAAAAAGTGGATTAAATATTTTTCTCAGGTATATGAGAATACAGCCAGCCACAAATTTTTATATTCATTTTGTAAATCCTAATATTTTACAAAATATAAAATTTATAGTAAAATTGAAAGTGTCAATTTGTTTGTCAGTTAAATTTAGGAACACTTTGCGAGAACTGCAGTATGAAGAACAATAATAAATAGACACTTCCATATTTTCTAAAATATTACAAATTCGCACAGTGTATGTCGATTTTTAAAAATATTTGTTTAATATTTTTTAAATATTTAGTTTGTTACAATGGTCCATATATTTTTTCATTGCTCTTTTCCGATTAAAAAAAGGTTAAAAACACAAGTTAGTAAATTTTAAAAAATTAACATTTAAAATGTAATAAATTATCATCGCAACAATATTAAAAAACAAAAATATATACGTAACAATTCTTAACAAAACCTTCAATAAAACGTTTCGAAATGCACTATTTCTTCCGTATAAAATATATAGATTCAGTATTACACTGTTTACTTGTTTTAAAACAAATACACTATAGGCAGAATAAAATAAATATTTTTGGTTACAACATATGAAATGATTGATTTTTACCGGTAGTTTAAAATGAACATTTTTTAATATCAAATTTTGTTTATTTGCACATTTTTTCCAATTAGTTAGAAATTTCTTAATTTCATTTTTATAAAAATTCGAAGTTGTGGAGTGAGTAAATTGTTTAAACACATTTTTGATCATTTCTTGATTAGCAAACTTTCTGTCGTTGAGGAAATGGTTTAGAAGTTTGAAAAAATAATAATTCGTAGCCGAAAAATCAAAGTAGTAAAGAAGAACGTTCGCCTACGAATTATCATTTTTTCTAGCATGTAACTCAATTTCCAAACCTGTCGAAAATGCCTTTAAACAATTCACTGACTCCAGAACTTCAAATTTTTATAAAAATGGAATTAAGAAGTTTGTAACTGGTGTAGATTGTAATGGTTCGTATTGTTATTAATAAAATTTACTATTAAAAAGATGATGTTCATTTAAAGCTAGCAAAAAAATCGGACATTTCATATGTTAAAACCTAATATTTAATGGGAGTAAAGGCAGACAAGTTCGATGATCCCTTATTAAATATTACTGTTTTAACATAAAAGCTTCTATATCGTTCTGTATCTTTAGTAATAATATACAATGATGCCCACTTAGCTGTCTCGGGCCCGCAATCCAATTGCGACAATTATCGAGGAAGGTTGAGTCAGTGAGACACAATAAAATACTATTTGGCTCTAGATATGAATTAAAAACGAAAATAAAGTTTTTCAAGAATCCGTCACAAAGAATTGTGAGTTATTTCGACCACAATGACGGTTCTAGTGTCAAATTATATCATCATTCACCCTGAGTAGTCAATTTCGAGAACTAATATCACGCAACGGCCAACTCTCACTCAACTGAAATCGTGAGAGCTAAGCGAGCATCAGCGAAAATAAAATTGAAAAATTGTGCAGAATTAATGTTGCAACACGAACACGTCGATGAGTCCCTACATGTTTCAATTATAGGGCCGGGAACGTTCGTATGAGCAGCACTTACCAAACCGTCAATTTCGGGGTCATTGATCAGGAACGGCTTTCGGTCTCTTTCTTGGTGTTGGACGAAGGCCTGAATGTCCATGTTGAAGCTTTCGGACGTCGAGTTGTCCGAGCTCTGCGTCGCCTGTTCGCATCTTTCAAAGAGTAACGCCAGCAGCGGGAAGAGGGGATGCTTATAAACTGCCCTCTTGTCTGCCTCGAACTGGGCTTGATCCTGATGGGTTGTGTAGTCGGCAACCCCGCTTGCAGGGTCCTGATCGTAACCAGGAGTCACCATCGCTAGCGCCACGGCGGTGCTACCCTCTTGCATTCTACGTCGAATCACCAATCAGTTACGTCAATTTCGCTCGACTTTAACAATTTCATCGTTCCGCGCGCTCTGTGATTCGAACGTGGATCGTTCGATTCGTCCTGGAATAATTAACTGACGTATGCTCACCTATCATTCCTGTCTAGCAACTTCCATCGTTGCCCAGGTCCTCCGGGGCCTCAGATACCAATGATCTTTAACCTGTTGGTTCTAACGTCGTTCACAGAAGTTCTGAAATATGAAAAAAAAAAAAAAAAAGAAAAATATTGTTAAATTTTTATTGCACGTTAAAATAATATTGCGTTCGGTGTAGCTAAGTGCAATGAGTATGAATGAAAAATACGAAGGAGGGAGGAAAATCATGATTTAAAATAGGTCTGTAGATGTGTAATTTATATTCAACGAATCTTAAAAGTCTGTGTTGAACTCTAATTGATTTGTATATTTTGTTAAAGTAGGAGACCAAATAACAGACGCAAACTCTAGATGAGGTCTGACTAACGATATGTACAGGGTGTATAAAAATTATACGTCACGACCGCTACAGCAAGATTTTAAATCCTCAGTTTGGTGGAAAATTATGCAGGAACGTTGCCGCAAAATTTACCCTGACTGTGAAATTCAAGGTCAAACAGTCAAATATTTTTTTTTCATTGAATCGCATTCAACTCAATCGTGTCCTTCGAAATGATTCAAGTTCTTAAGATGTTAAATCTCTATGGAGCAGTAAACAGAATATGTAGTATAATTTTAAATACTGAGTCTAAATTTTCACTTACTTTCTTATTTACTATCAAGGTCGAGGTCAATTTTGCAACAGCTTTCTTATACCATTTCGTACATGTTTGAGGGTGTAGAATCGCGCTATAGAGGCCACGATAAAGAATTTTTGTACTCCCTGTACAGCAATTTTATAGTATGTGTATTAATAAAATTCACAGAGAAACGCTTTATGAACCCAAGACTTTTTAATGCTGCATTAGTAACAGTCGAATCATGTTCAGAAAAATCTAGTGTGGATGTGAACAACAATACACTATATGTAATCATTTATTTCATTAACTTCCCAGATAGTTAAACCTGTCGCGCAGATTTTTACAGAATCTGCTATTACAGTATTTGTTGTTAGATTGGCAACAAATTTGATGCAGGATCTGTAACGTATAGGACTGTTGACAAATTGGCAACAGAAACCCTGTTGACAGACCTGCTGCCAACTTGGCGGCAGATTGGCAGCAAAATTCGAACAGATACTGTTGCCAATTTTGCAACAAGTTCTGTTAGCAGGATCTGTTCGCTTTCTGACGTCAATCTGCATCCCGATCTAACAATACAGGCCCTGTTTCCAAAATGACAGCCTAATGCGGAAACAGATGTCTACGGTTTTGGTGACAGGTCTGTTAAATCTGCTGTCAATTTGGCAACAAATGGCTATAAGGGTTCAGTCAGAGTAATGTTATCTACGTTATATTATTAAACAGTTGGGTTCATTTCACGTGAAAACCTCATAACGTGGCATTTAACAATGTTTAAGCTCATTCTGTGCATGTTACACCAATGTAGAATCTATTAAGATCAGATTGCAATTCAAGACAATCTTTGTATGTAGATATTTTTTTATAAATTTTGTGTCGTGGAAATTTAATGATAGTAATGAAAAAGTACTAGTCAAGTTATAATTTATAGGAGAATGTTATACGTAAATTAAAAAGGTTCGAAAATTATGCGGAATTGTCTATACTTTAAGGAATGATGAACTGAATTACGAACAGATTGCCATCTACTAAGCGCATGCCTATCGGAGAACAGGAGACGGTTAAAAGTGTAACGATTTACAGTGTAAACGTAAATTTTGTCCTTGAAACTAATCTGCCATTAGAGGCATTGAAAATATAAAGCAGAATTCAATGTGTGGAAAAAAATTAATTTTCGTCTCGATTCCGCGAGCCGAAACGAGCTTTTTTTTCTAATCACCAAAAATTAGGTTTGTGAAGTTGCCACTCTAAAATGGTGATTTTTGTAAAATACGAATATTATTCGATTGTCCACATTTGTCCAACAAAAACTTTTGTTTGTCCACTCATAAAAATAAGAAAAGTTATGACGAAATTAAAAAGCTTGAGACATCAAAACCCCCACGAACATTATTCATTAATTTGTAAGTGGAATACAATTATCCATGATTTTCCCACGTTTGTCTACGCGTAAAAAAAGTTATGACAAAATAAAACAATTTACCGTTAACTCCCATTAAAATTTGTCATGGATTGGTAAGTGGAATAAGATTATCCATGATTTTCCCAGGTTTGTCTACCCATAAAAAAAGGTCTGACGAAATTAAACAATTTGACATTAAATCTCATTAATATTCTTCATGAATTTGTAACGGGAATGTTTGCGGGAGTTAATGTTAAATTGTTTATTTCCTTCATAACTTTTGTTTAATGGGTGGATAAACGAAAATTTTGATTGGACAAATGTGGACAAATCGTGGACAAACGAATAACATCAGAATTTTAGAAAAATTAGCATTTTGTAGTACCACCTTCCCAGAACTCCAAAAATTAACTCATTTTTGTCCAATTAAAAACGAAAGTAAAATGGAATGGGAAGACACTTCGCGAAATAAGATTCTGACGAGCAAGCAGAGGTTACAAAGAATAAATAATGTAATTACGAGCACAGGGGTCGTACATTTATATAAAAGATTAAGAGAAGAGGGGGATAAGAGGTTAGGTATTCGATGATACATTCTCACGTATTTCGAGCAGGACCGAGGGAAATGAAACGAGAGAAAAAGAAAAGGCAGACTGGGAGAGGAAAGGGAGGTTCGCCGTGGCACGAGGAACCAAACGATGCGCGGCACTGCATTTAAATGTCATCGTTAGACGGTCTCAACACCATCAGCACCGTGTTGCTGGCACCAGTTCTGCTTCCCATTCCGAACGTTCCTTTTGAATTTTCCCTAATCCCCATACACGTCCCCTCGGTATGAATAAATAAAGTACTGCGACACTCCTCGGTGACGACAAGAAGACTACGACGAAGACCTCCCCCTCCTCTTCGATTCGCCGCGAACCTATCGAAAACCACGGTAGTTGTACCCACGGTAGTTATCGAAAACCGAGAAAACCAATTTCGCGCTATCTAATCGATGCAATTAAAACTAACGCAATTTCCCGTAAAAGCTGCTCCCCCGTGAAAGTGATTCGCGCGAACCGATATCAGTGAATTTCCTGCTCTGAATTTTCTTTTTCTTCCTGCGAAAGTCTAACTTATTTGAGTGATACGTTCACGGAGCGCAAAGAACGTAATTGTGGGTAATTTCTGTCAATCTTCTGTCGGGGGAAATGATTCTAGGGATTGTAAAACGGGGATCGAGGAGATTCGGCGGGGAATTGTACTAAATGTTAAGGTTAAGTTCGCTTTATCAAATACTTTCACTGCGTGAGTTAATACACATATAACCTGTTCTCAGTGAGTTTACTGACCTACGCGGCATTTAACATGCAGCGACGGTGAAACGAAAGTTTGAAATTGATATTTTCATAAATATTTATCACGAGACATTTTACTTATCGTGTTAATATCGTCCATCTTCTTTCAGAAAATTCGATCGATTTAACGTTGTATCAAGTTACAGACACAACATCTTTGCTATTACGAATTATGCTATATAGCATTCAAAACAGTTTCTAACAAACTTCAAACACACAATTTGATATATATTCACAGAAATAAACTCAGTTGCAACTTTCATAGAAAGACCGTCACACCATCCGTTTACATTTACACTTCTCGCAAGAGAAGAACATACCGAAGTTGACCTCAAAATCGTTTCGCCGCTCCTACGTAAAAAAAACTTCAGACCTCGTTCCCATCGCGCTACGTCTTCCCCCCAACTACCCCGTCGCCGACCGAACATTTCTCCTTTATCCGACCTTAAACTCCGGAGAAGATAATTGTATCGATCGCTTTACAGAAATCAACCTGCATACAATAATTTCTCATAATTTCCCAGTACCGACGCGCGAGTCTCGCGTCTCGTGATTAATTTAATAACAGGGAGAGAAGGAAAGTACGTAACAGGGGAAGACCTGCTTCATCGCAAAGTGTTAAGAGCGAGTCTGTCGTGCTCAGACGCTTTATCGAAACTTTTCGTTCTTTCTTTCGTGGTCGAATAGATTGGCGAAGGAGGGGAGGGAGCTAGAACGTCGACGCCGAAAGAAGAAGAGGAGCGAAAGCGTCGGGGGAACGCCGCGAGGTGGCGAAGAGAAGAGAAGGTGGCGCCCGACGAGGCGAGTGTCGGTGGGAAAAGAAGGTGGACAGAAGGTACCCATTACTTGCAAGTGGCGCGCTTCAACTGTGCTCGCGTTTTTCCGTTAAACCCGATATTTATTGTGCCGGTCGTCTCTCGCCGCTTTCATTTAAAAATATTATCGCTGACGGCGAACGGTCAGCGGGGCTCGTTTCCGCAGCTGCGTCCACGCGTCGAACTTCAACGACTCCTCGAATTATTCTTCCACCCGTAACCGTAACCCCCATCCGTCGAAATAAAAATACATTGCAACGCTTCCTAAACTGTCCACTCGTAAAAGGGTATTCATTTCAAGCGAAATCGAAAATAGATCATCTTTACGACTTCCCTTCAAACAAATTACTCGGTATATTCATCTACGATAGACGGGTTATGCTACTATTTTTGCTCATTCGTATATGTATATTTCTGTGGTAATAAGGCAAAACATCGCATGTCACATATTTTCATTTTTGAGATATTAGCGTTTAAAGTTTTGATCGCCAATACTATAGGGTAAATGCACCACTAGTGGACATTTTGAATTTGAAATGCTATAAAATAACATTCAAAGGCTTTGGAACTGTGTGACAATAATAACAGGACATTTACTTGGTTAAAGGTGCATTTTCACGTGACTGTAAATCCCGACTTTCAGTGTCATGATACAAATTGTCATGACTTTCGTCATCGGAAAAACTATGAATCGCGTTGTTACGACACTGAATTTCGAATTATAAATATTCAACGTCACATTGTCATGGCATAAAAAATCATGAAGTTTCACGTGAAAACGTACCTCTACTTTCAGTTACTTTCAAGCAGTTCCAACGCCTTTGTTGTTATATTTTAGCATTTTACATTCAAAACGTCCACTACTGAGGCATTTACCTTACGATAATAACAAATTCTACGTTGTAGACTTGAAT
The DNA here is from genome assembly GCA_030770465.2 of Perdita meconis. Lineage (NCBI taxonomy): Eukaryota > Metazoa > Arthropoda > Insecta > Hymenoptera > Andrenidae > Perdita > Perdita meconis. The sequence goes on from JASKOS020000007.1 coordinate 9,573,320, forward strand.
TAAGTCTACACAAACTCTATTTTTTTTAAATGTGACGCATTATTTTTCCTTGTAGCCACAGATTTATGTACATAGAGATTTTACAAAGGGAAAAAATTAGTCTTAAGAAAATTATGGACCTGAAATTTATGTATCCAGATTTGTAATTTTCATTATTATCGCTCTTTTCGTTGAAAAAAAAACTGAAGAATTTATTTGATAAAGTTAAATAATTTTCGGTGCAAATATTAATACTTTTTACTTGAAAAAATGTATCCATCCATATTTTTTAATTCTTTGGCGCACAATAGTTTTTAATCAGTGTGTAGATCGGCAGCAGATTGTCAGCAGATGTAACGCAATCTGTCTGCAGATTTATAGTCATTTGTTTCCGCATTAGGTTGTCATTTTGCAAACAGGGCTTGTATTAGCACACCTGGAAATAGCTTGGTGACAGAAACCTACCAGATACTGTCAGTAGAACCTGCCATCAGGTCTGTTAGAAGTATCTGCACGACTTCTGCTGTCAATCTGCTATCAGTCACTGCTTCTGTCGCCAATCTGCCAACAGTCCTGTACATTACAGATCCTGGATCAAATCTGCTGTCAATCTAACAACAAATGCTGTTATAGCAGATTCTATAAAAATCTGCTCGATCAGATTTGGCTATCTGTGCCGTTTTAATGCAAAACAAGAATTTTGGGGTTACTTTTCAAATAGTTACAAAATGTGGAATCACTCACATTCTGTTTTTTGGTCTTGAATAAAGTGTATTGATACGTTATTTTATTTTGGTACAAAGTTAACCTGTAGCTAGGAAACTTTGCACCATCACAAGTTTGATATTATAAACTATTTATAGAGTCTAAATTTATTACAGATGAATCTAATAATTTTAAAGAAATAGTAATGATTAGAATTGTTAGAATAGTGCCTTACGTAGTGAAATTCTTCTCTACAGATACAAATAAAAGTAAATAAAAAAGTAAATAAAATCGTAAAATTATGAATCAATAATTTCTGAAAACAAAGCAACATGTTTTTGACTTTCATACACAGTTATGACTTCTTCTTTGTCATTTTAAATATTTAGTAACACTTATTTCAATATTCGGAGTATAATTTATATCACGAGTGTGACCCGTTATTATAGACCAAAAGGTTAATAATGATTCTTACTACTGATATTGACTTTATACTAAATTCGTAGGTGCAGCTAATATTCCACTTCAAAGTGTCCGAAGGAACGTCAGTGAAGGAATTGTTAATTTTTTGTATCATTTCATTGCATTTATTTATTCTTATTTTATAAACATGTAAATATCGCTTATCTTTTTCTTTTGAATTCCGTATTTTTGTTTATAATTTTTCAATAAAGCGTTAAACAACCTATGTTTATATAATATTTTTTTCTTGTTCAATCCCATGCAATAAAAGCTTTTCCATTAAAATTTGGAACACCCTGTATACTAAAACATATAATTTTCCGCTTCTTTCATACATGTCTTATTGAAAATATGTACTTCATTAAATGCCCCGTTAGATAAATTTTCCTAAAGATACGTTATGTTCGCGACGTCTATTTTAAATAGGTGCGTTAAACGCTTCAACACATTCTATTCGCTATTTCGTATCGCAGCTACGTTTTCTCTTTTATATAACGTATAAAAGTTTCTTCGAAAAGTATTTACGTCATTAATGTTTTGTTAACGCCGCGAACGGGTAACGGGTTGAAAAAAGGAGCGAAGATAGGAATGTAAAATTTCAATTTATATCTCATGCAACGATGCGCGCTTTATCTGTACTTTCGGACATGGAAACCGTTCTCTGCACGGTACTATAAGTGTATTTACTGAAAATCAGGAAACGATGTGCGTCGTTTGTTCTCTTATATTTTCTGTATTAACAACCTTGTGCGCTTCGAAGCGTGAATATTATCGCTCATCAAGAGTCTTAAGCAGCGGAGATGCTGCCACTCTTTTCTTGTTTATTCTCACAGGTGTAATCAACATGGAAGATGGACCTTCGCTGCTTCCTTTTACTGCACGCTTCATTTCCTCCGCGCGAAGTGAAGCTTTTTATGGAACTTCGATCATCTCGGCTACTAAAACGGTTGCTTACCAATCGGTATAAGGATTCTTCGTTTTACGAGTTAGTTGTTGACAGATTCAGAAGTATTTTATATCAGAAAGCACAAAATGTACTTAAATATGCACGAAGCAGTCAATCAACTTTGTCTTTATTGATTCACGATATTTACGAATTTCAATATATTCAAAGGCATTGATATTTTTAAAGCTGATAAGGTTTTTATAATTTCTCTTTGTCCATATTACTTCTGCAATAGTTGAGCGAATTTATGTTGCACATTTTCTTCTAAATAGACTGCCATGTCGTACAAAACTGAACAAGTACAGATTCGCGACTGCCAACGACATCTACACAGTATTTATTTTGTTAAATACGTTGAAACTTTAGTTTTAACCCTTTTCTGTGGTCGAATTTCACCGGGAAAAACAAATGTACAAAGATTATATGCAAAACGGTTACATATAACAATATTATTTCTTTGTAATAGTAAAAAATATTTGCAAAACTCAGACCTAACCCCAAAGTAAACAGACACTTTACTCGTGCATCGAAAGTTGATAAGAATACGAGCCCCTCAATTGAAAAGTGAAGTAAGCCCATTTTCTTACAATTAGTATTGAGAAAATTGGACTTTTGTGTAATACTTTATAAAAATTAAGAACAGAATGTAGCTTAGTTGTGAGAAAATGAAATAAAAGAAAAATATTTATGGTAACATAATTTAAAAGAAAAACTACATTTCATTCAATAGTAAACTAATTCACATGATTAATAATAAATTGGTGTTATTACTTCAGTTTTCTATAACGACTTTACTTATGCTCCAAATCTGACTCTTATTTTTTCATTGAAAAAAATAAAGAAGAAAATATATGCAAGCTGAATTGATAGACTTAAGTCTTAATACTATTTAGTCTTGTAGCAGACTCATTTTTCGAAATTTTGTAGTAGACTCATTTTTTTTGTCAATTAAGGGGGCTCATATGGAGAAATGTAATTAATATCCCAAACACGTTTGAATGTGGAAATATTTGAAAAAGTTTTACGAGATTGTAACTTCTTGATAAACATAACGTTTAGAGGTGAGGATCGACAGCGATTTATCGAAACGGTGTTAAAAGAAGCTCGTATCTCATCTTCCGCGTGTTGTTTTGAACGCGAGAGAAAGAGGGATGACGCGCTCCTCGCTCAACCAGCCACCAGAAACGAGGCATTATATCGCTTTCGAATTCTTCGTGTGCTCGATGGTATTTGGACGCAGCTGTTACCGGACAGGAGAGCGTCCTGGACGCTCTAACGAGCCGATGAGAGACGGGACCGTAAGAAAATACTCCGAGCCGCGATCCCATAATGTCCATCGAAATATCGTAATCGACGGAATGTTATCGATATGTGAGCCCGCCTTTCGCTACGTCACGCCCCGCGCGCTTTACGACATGAATTTTTCTTTTATGATGTCACATGCTTCGCAAATGCCTTTTACCTTTACCCCTATAGCCAGCCAATTAAGAAGATCGAGTCAGTTTTTACTTCGTCCACTGATCAAAACTCGAAAGAGCTGTTCGTGGTAATGTTTAATAGCTATTTTGCCTTTAACGGCTCAACATTTGTCAATTTTTTGTTAGCCACCTTCATTGTTTTCCATATTGCGTGACTGTATAGTTTTCAATAAGATTATTGTTAGAAACAATTGCGTATCAATTTGCTTGATAAAAATTGTAATATTTACAGTGATTAATAATATAAGTAATTCTAGAAACTATTAAGTAGAAATTAATTCTTTCCGATCTTTGGGTAAAAGTTCTATGAAGAAAGATATCAAAACATACGCCATTTTCCTAGCTGACAATTTTTGATTTCATGTAGAATCAAATTACTATACTAATTGTGTGAAAAAGTTCGTCGGAAAGAGCTCATTTCTACAATTAATACTTACTAAAACATGAACAATTCAAATACTCTATCTAAATACTAGGAGCCAAAAACATAAATAATGCAATAAGACACAGTGCAAAATAAGATAATACAGGGGAAAACATTAATAGAAAAAAGAGAAATTCTTTCATACATTTTGTTATAAATCATTAAAGGCGGATTTATGTACAACGTTCAACCACGTGTCGCGTATGTACATACAACCGAAAGCGAGGTGGTCATTAATTCAAACGGAAAGGCTTGACGGAAACTGCAATGACGTGCAGGCGCAGTTTACTCGTGCGATTTACTGCATTTACGCATTTAACGCGTCGTTTTCTTGTAATGAGCGAATAATCACCGTGAAACTGTACCGAATGAGCAATTAAAAGAAGTAGAACTTTAAAAACTTAATAACAAAAGCAAATGGAAACCTTTTATGTTTGTCTAAAAATAAACTCCACAATTTTATGGCAACATACATTCCCAAAAAACCGAACATATAACGAAAGTATCGAGCACTATTTTTTGCTTCGTTTTATCCTTCTAAAAAAATTAAACATTAATATGGTAGATGCACCAATAAATGAACACGTACCAGTGAATGAACATTATACACAAACACAAATAAAATAAGTTATTAAAATAAGTACATGACTTAATGTTGAATTTTTTAAATTCTTTATTTCATATTTAAGCAATTTTCGCGTCATATTCTGTTTAATAACTTATTTTATTTATTTTTGTTTATAACGTTCATTCAACACGTTCATTTATTGGTAAATCCAGTGTTGGGCATTATTTAAATCAATTTTTATTTAAATTAGAACTCATTTATTAACTAAAGATTCAAATGAAGAGAGAAAATAATTATATACTGCTTGAATAAATCTAAATGAATGATTTAAAGTTTAAAGTAATAAAATTAGTTGTTATTTACAAATACAAGTCTTATTATTATTTATTATTTACCGGGTTGTTAAAATTACAAATATTAAATAACGAAAGCATTTTTGCACATAAGTTTATATGAATTTTCCTTATCTATTCAATTTCATTCACACGTTACGTAAATTTTACCCTAATGTTTTCTAGACGTACTACAAAAATATAAATATTGCGAGTTTTTTGTAGTACAAACTAAAACAGGTACGAAAGGACAGAAGAGTATTTATTATTTGTTTTTTGTCTAAAATCAAATGAAGAATATGTCATTAGCAAATAAGAAATAGTAAATACAATTTTTAATTCAAATAACTAATTTGCTTGTTATTCACAATTAAAATCACACTTTTATTTATTATTTAGTATTTGTTTATTAAAATAAAAATTTACCCAACACTGGGTACATCTACCATACTGTTTGAAAATTTGTTTGCTATAAATTATTGAATAAAATATGTGTATCTATGCAAAAATATAAAATGTTAGATGTAACAACACCAAGCATTCTCGTATTGTCTCAATCATAAGACAAAAACTAAAGGCAGCGAAGTAATAAAGCATGCTTTTACGAGCGTAAATAAGAGAAGAAACAAATCTTTAACCCTTTAAGTGCCACCACGGTAGTAGGCAATTACAGCTCTGAGATGGTTTCCAAATGCAAGGAAGTGTTTAAATCGCGATAAGTATGCTAAAGCAAATAAACGTTCGTTCTTCCCTTCCGTATTTCTTAATTCTTCATTTCTCTTACCACTCAATTAATAATCCCACTAAACACGCAACACTAAACGCTCCAATTACATCACAAACGCGACGAAAACGCAAAGAAACAAATACGAAACAAATATCAGATCTCCAAATTTTTGTCAATTTAAAACAACAGCAACCATGGTGTCCATTTTCATTATCAACGTCAAGTCACCTCACTACAAACAGAATCCCGCTGTGTATCCAGTCCACCACATTTTTCTACGACTCACAACACGAGAAAGAAAAAGGAAACGTTAAAAATATTAGAGGCAATCACGGATTTGGAGTTTCGTACGTTACATTGTCCATCCGTATTTTTCACGAGGACGTATTTATTTCCGTTTCTATGTAGACATCAGAGCCGTAACGAGTATCCCTCCTCGAAAAAAAAGAAAGAAAAAAAGAAAAAAAAAAAACGTTTCACAGCAAGAAACACGGTTGAACACGACCGCATAGCGGCCTGGCACCAAAAGAGTTAATTATGACGAAGATGGTATCCCGGTGGGCGAGCGGACTTGTTTACTACCTGTCAGTCATCGGCGTATTAAACCCGGCGTCGGTGTCGGGCAACAGACCCGACGAAGAAAGCGGACGCGAGTGTTGGGCAAGTGCACACGTTTATACGATGATCGGTAGGCGTTTAATACGGGAACCAGAAGCTGTTTTTCTCTCTCCCTTTCATCGCGAGCCGGCCTGACACGGGAGATAGCCGAGCTGTCAGTCAAACGTTCGATAACCAATGGTCGACGGGATCCCTGCCACTACGGCACGCCGGGGGAAGAATCATTTTCATGCGAAGAGGGCGTAGCAAAAACTACAAGAGGCCACCGCTGCCGACGGCGCCGATGCCCGACTTGCTGCGCAACGCTCTACCTATAGGGTGTTCGATAAAATTTCTGCGGGAAATTCGACTTCGTTTTCGGTCGCTTCTTTCCGGTCCACGCAGTGCGCGGCAACGCACAGCATCCGCGTCGTTCGAATCGAATTCGTATACTTCGCGCAACGCATCTATCAACGCGTTCGAATTTACAGCTTGAAACAAAGTGCGTCAAAATTATTCCAACCTTTCTGAGGAAAAAAACGGTTCGAAAAGAAATTTGTAAAACACGATATGCTAAGATGTATTCGTGACATGCGCATGCGCGGCATAGAATATGAGTGATACAGAGAGACTTGTAAAGATTAACTTTTGTATCATTTTTTTTTTAATTAACACCTTTGATTAGAAATTTTTATTGGTCTCATATGGTTTCTATAAACTCTGCGATAAGTCGAACAAATACCGTATTTGTCTCATCGCGAAATATTTTCGATATTTATACACACTTGTTTTACGATAACAGAATCTGGGTGAAATCTGAATAAATTGACAGGCATCTGGTTTTTTATTTTATGAATTGATTAAAAGTGATTCGTTGACTTTAAAATGGTGATTCAAGTCCATGCAAATTTCAGTTTACGTCAGACGGTCATCTGCATAATAATTTAGCAACACTTACTCGACCGATCCCCTGTTATTTATATCGGCAAATTCGTCAAAAGCGAAAATAATTTGCGACGGTGACATACAGTTTATCGTGTCGTCTTTGCGGCTTCTTTTCCGCAACAAATTCTCTGGACGATATCAACCGGTTCCGATACGATGTAAACACAGTTTCGCTCGTTGCACGGGGGATGTACAGTTGTATTGCAAACTCGTCCGTTTACCATTCGACATAATTCATTTACCGTGAAATATTCTGTTCTGAACGGAGGTACAGATGGACTAAACGTTTGAACAGTAAATCACCATTACTGATAGGCGATTAGATGAACTATTAATTATCTCTAATAAACCACTGTTTATATTTATGCAATATATTACGAGCTGTTTTTTTCTGTGTAATGAACATAAATTATTTATGAAATAAAATAAAGGAATTAATTAAATAACTAACTGTAAACAGATAAATGAAAAATTGTAAGTAAATAGGTTATGATTTAAAATTCCCGCCATCCGGAGTATGTATGAATAGCGGAAAATCGTCTGTCAACACTATTTGGTGATAGCAACATGTTAGAATGTGCTACTACGTAGAAGAATGATAATGAGCAATGAAAAAATGATGATGCAACTATCAAGTTTCAAGTGTTAGAAAACAGAGACTCTAGTTTCATGTAAAACTAATTGTATCATTTATCCGTGAAACAATTGAGCATATCGTAAACATTAAATTGATTTACGAATATTGCGCTTCAAACAAAATATAGACACGAAAGAATAAATTAAAGAATATCCATAATGTATATCGGTAATGTACATTTGTTGTGGAAAATTTTAATTGGTGACAATTATTTTTATAATTATTGTCAATTAGCCGGACAGTGTGTTTGCGTTAACTCGATTTATCGTTGCAAGATTATTGTATATTGCGATATGCGTAATATCTGACATTAGAAGACAATTCATAACTTGAAGAAACAACATTCGTTTGAAACTAAAAATGGGTTGTATAATTACAAGAGCAAGAAAAGTAATGCGCTACGTTTTAAAACTGATAGCATAACAGAAACGATAATAGTACACATCGGTTATGTTACTCCAGGGACGCGATGTCCCATAAAAAAATTAACCAATCGCGAGCACGCGATAAGGGACATTCCTCCCCCGTATGGCGTGTTGTTCCTGAATTACAAGACGCTTCGTTAAGCCTAACAGACCTCGTGCTTCAATCGTGGAACATAATTTTTATCCAAGCTACTTTCCCAGTCATGCAGTCAATATTCTCGATGACAGCGTTCGAACGAATGATCCGTATCACCTCACAGCAATAAAATAATCGAAAGAAAGGCGATAGCAACAGAGATGTAAGATATAAATCACAGCATGGAGGAGAGAAAATTTGGACTGCGGCTACCGCGAATCGCGTGGTACGCATGATGTCATTAAAAAAAAAAAGTCGCTTTCCGGACAACCCTTGACAATATCGATCGTATCAATCCGCAATTCTGTCAAGGCAGACCGCGAGAAATGGGCGTTCACTGGGGGCATTGCGCACGAAACAAGTTTTTCGCGTGTATCGGCGCACCAGGAACGGGAGAACAAATCGAACCTAACCTCACAATTTTCGCAGGTGCATGGCCCACAAACGGGGGTAATACGCCGATCCCGAACACGATCCGCACAAACAGCTGTACCCCCGCGTATCACCGTGCAAAACGAACGCACTATTTCCCCGTTCGCTTACCTTGTATCCCGGCGAGACCTCGATCCCAGTATAAATCCCGCGGGAGCAAAACAACAACGTCCGCCAGGGTTTTGTTTTTCGACGAGATTATTTCGGGTCGGCGTGTCCGTACCGTCAGAAACCGACAGTCGTTTTGTCCACGTGATAGCCCGAGACCCGACGATAACCATGTATCGACACCGGTCTACCGTTCACCGAGACGGTCAACGTAAACGCGTCTGTTTACCGCTTCTCACGTCGCACGATAAATTAAAGTAATCGGGCATTTTTCAACACGCTTCTCCACAATCCCGTCTCTACTCCTTCCCCACTGACACGTCTTTTGTGACGTCATCGATTCAATACTTTTCGCCCAAGGTTTCTCCTCGATTGATACGCCGCGAATGCCAACAGATGGCGGCACTGGCGCGGTTGCCCGTGCGTTCGAGCGTCGCTCAATCAGCGCGCCATAATTCAAATTTCTTCCTCGAAAAAAAATGGGGCGCACGAAGTAGAATATTGATAGAGACCCTTTTGGTGTTATTGTGATTTGTGATTTCCGGTTTAAATCCGTTTAAATCAATTGCTGTGCATTTTATCATCACTCCCTTGAGGGCTTCAGGGTCACTTGATTAACCGACTTTTAATTACTCCTAATCTCTATTATTCTGGGTTTCAGTTATTTCATACATCAGCAATGAAAGCACATTTTTCTTTTGAGTAAACTTTGAATTATCATTTATTGATAGCTTATACAATAATAGATAGCAGGTTTTATGCATTTTTATAGCAAAGCTAAGTATGTCAAAAATTTACCAGGCTATCACTTATCGTATGCCCAAGATACAAAAAAAAAAACAACAATACTATTCAAGTTTAAATGATTAGAACATTAAACATACTGGTTTTCAAATTCCAATTCTTCATTTGTGCTGGTAAACATTTTATTTTACATAAAGATCCGCTGTCTACTTATAAAAAGTTGGAAAATTTTTCTGGACTTCTCTGATTTGAACTTTTCAAGTATTCATTCTCAGTTTTTCAAATTTCCATTTTCAAATCTTTGAATCCTTAACTTTCAACATTCAAATTTCCAATTTTAGCATTTAAAAGCGCTAAAACTTAACATTTTTTTCTATCCAATCCGCAATTTTCAAATTTTCAATTTTCCATTTTAACTATACAGATTTTCGCTTTGAACCTTCAAATCTTCAACTTTAAACTTTCACATTTCCAATTTGTACTAGACATTTTGATATTCCTTCTTTTTAATGGAAAAAATTCGTTTATTATACTTTTTGTGTGATAATAATACAAATTTTGTTTTCTAAACTTGAGTTAAGCTATAAACTCAAATTTTTTGAAAATGTAACTTGTGGTTTTACCTTACAGCCACAGATGCAACTAAAGCAATTATCATACAATTATATAGACTCTCCCCATTGATTAATTCATTTTGTTATATAAAATTTATAAAAATCATAGTTTCTAAAAATAAAATATTTTTAATACTGCTTCTGCAGTACTTTTTTTCGAAACTATGCATTTCTTAAAGAGTTGTCTATGTATTTAAATAAATAATAGCCAGTAAGATCGATGAAATGGAAAGAATGTTGCAAATTATCATATTTCAATTGGTGAAGGTTTTGTATTCTTATTTTCTAACTTGACACTTCCATTTGTCCAAGTTCTGTGTATTAGTCAATTAGTCAATTTCGTAATAAATTGCTTTTGTTAATCTTTCTTATAACACTGTTGGCAGCTTTTTTATCTTTTTCTTCATTCATTTTTCAATAAAAAATGATTAGTCATAAATATTGTAAATCATCGATAAACTGTACTAAAGTTCACACAAACTTTAAAGTATAAACTTTGGTGCATGTAAATGTCAAATTTATACTTTGAATTATTTTTGGGACACTTATTCTGAATTTAAACTCGTGAAGAAGAAATTATACAAATACCTTGATTGTTCATAATATCAGATAATAAGGCGCTAATAATATTATTTTATATTTCATTAATATTTAGCATAGATATAAAAATACCTCTTCCTGCAATTTTATTTGTAACATCGTCGATTAAAAACAATTGAACACATGTTATCAGTTCACAAATGAGAACTTAAAAAAATCATTTCATGTGCGCCAAGTTCATATTTACGTAAAACTATAGACTTGAAAAATAAACAGAGAATTTGGAATATTTTTTAAGAATTAACACATATAAAAATTAAACTTTTATGTCTGTATTTGTTACTTAAATTTCATTAACTTACAGAGAAATATTCCAAAGAATTTAATAATTAGCAGAAACACAATCCGAGAGCAAAAATCTATTTGTTTTAGTTAGTGAATTCTCTTTGTTAACATTTACAATTATATTTTATAAACACCTCAAGAAATAAAACTCTATCTTCAAAACTAATCGAATTTAGGTGACACAAATTCAAATACATCATGAACAGTTTAAAATAAGCGGGACTTTTGAACAGAACGAAGTATTGATTTTTTAATTTCCAAATTTCATATGAATTTTTCCAAACTAACTAAATTTGTTACAATTATACACATCGCAATTTTCCATAGGATATCGTATTATTCATGGAAAAACAATTTATCAACGCAAGATAATATTCCTAAAACTCATAAACACTTAAGGTCTGTTTTCTATTCCTGCACTTTCTGAACTAGTGCAGAACTAACCACCTGCTATCTCTTTCCGTTTTGTGAAATAAAAGAAGATAGTGATAGATGAGTTCTTCAGTGCAGGAATAGAAAACAGACCTTTATAATTAATAGTACATTAAAACACGCAGTTGTTACATAATTCCTACCATATAATTGACATGATAAAAACACGTATTCATTTACTTGTATGGAAACAATTATTTATGAAATAATTATATTCGTCGCATCCTTTGCATGGTCGTTCGCGGATGTTGCGTTTTTCATTTTTAAAACATCGAATTACCTGGCGAGGGGATTATAAACCCGTTTGCCGAGAACGATGAGTAACGGCAACCAACAATATCTTATCACAGCCGGCTTATCAGGGATAGTCGGCTTTGATACAAGGAAACCGATTTCAGTGTTCGGTGTGAAGTTCTGCGGTCGCTGATCTCCCGTAGAAACATGGATTACCGCCTGTTACTTATTTTTATTTTCGCTTTCTCTACGACCAGATGCGAGGACACTACTAAAAATGTTGCAAATGCGAATGACACACCTGCAACAGTTAAACCGACGAATAGCGTGGCTGAGAAAGTTGGGGAAATCAAAGGAACGATAGAAACGGAAAAACCACCTGTGCCCAAACTCCAAAGCTTGTGCACTGTTTGCAATTGTACAGGTATTTCAAAAGCATTTAAGTATTTTATAAACATCGGCGACGTGCTTAAGAAACAGCGAAGGAGATTCGTCGTAGAATGTTTTATGCAGAATAATCAAATTTAAGAATTGTATTAATTATTGTGACACTAGGTGACGTTATAAATTGCGAGAATAAAAACTTGACCGGTCACTTCGAGGATTCGCAATGGCCGAACACACCTTTCAGCGTGATATCGTTTAAGGGAAATTCGATGACTAACGTTAAGCCTTTCCCCAAGATTACGGTTGCGAAGTTAGTACTGCAAGGGAATAATATTACGAAAATTGAGAATGGAGCCTTCAAGTTGTTGATCAACCTCACTGAATTGGATCTGAGTCACAATCAGCTGACGAAGGAGAACTTGCAACCCCATGCGTTCGAGGTAACGTTACGCTACCCATATATTAAAAATATCTAAAATTTAAATATTAATCATTAAGTGTTATACTATAGAAATTTAATCGGAGCGTATGCGATAATTCCCATAATCTCTAGTTAGTCATAGTTCTTATCTTGAAACACTAGTTCGAAGTTTTCACTGTTTGAAAACAGAAAATAAATACAACGAAGGTTGTGCATTTTTTGAAAGATCTGAACTATTACGCCATATTATTAGTAAAAGAAAAAGGTGCTGACTATTTTTCAAATGTGCCTGAAACAGGGCCGCATTTATACTTTCAGAGGTTCGAAATGATGAGGCCCCAAAAAAATAATTTGAATGTTTGAAGAGTTAAAAATGGAAGTTTGAAGAATTCTTAAGCTTTCAATTTAGAGATTTACAGACTTCAGGTTAGAGACTCGAAGAGCTATAATTAGAGATTTTAGGACTTCAAATAGGAAATTTAAAGGCTTGAAGTTAACGATTCGAAGATATAAAACTGAAGATTTAAAAACTGAAAGTTGGAGATTTGATGGTCTGATGCAGAAAATTTGAAGATTTCAAGCTGCGGATTTATGGATTTTTAGAATTAAAATTGAAGCTCTGAAAATTTCAAATTGAAGGTATAAAAGCTTCAGATAGGAAGTTTCAATGTTTCTCAATTTATAGATTTATAGATTTTCAGATGTACATAAATTTTGATGATTTGAGGGTTTTGAGTCGAAAATCTGTAAAAATTGAAGTAAGAGATTCGAAGACTCGAAGTTGGAGATTTTAAGAGTTGAAGATCAAAAATCAAAAATATGAAGAGAAAATTCGAGAAGTTAAATTTGAAGATTTCAGTTTGTAGATTGGACCATTTCAAGTTGCAGGTTTCAAGATTTGTAACATTTCAATTGAATATTTAACTATGAACTGTTCTTTACTTTATTCATGTAGATCAAAATTTCAAAATGTGGATACATAAAAAATGAGACTCCAACTTACGCCCAATGCGCGTTATAGTAAATGCGGTCCTGGGGCGAAGTCAATAGACAATAGATTTTACTAACAATCAAAGTCGAAGATTCTGATGGGAATGTCCTCGGATTATGAAAAAGTTAATTAACATTTTAGGGTAGATTCTCACCAACACTTTACGAGCCACTGAAACAGCTGAGAATCCTGAATCTAGCTTATAACAGTCTCCATTCGTTGCATCCAGATGTATTCGAGCATATGACGAAACTGAAGGTATTAAATCTGTCCAGAAATATATTCACGCAAATCGACATTCCCACTTCTAGAGCAATAAACACTATTGAAGAATTAGAAGAATTGGACATGAGCTACTGTGGCCTGAAAACGCTGCCAGACACACATTTTTATACCTCCAGGTAAATGCCATACTTAATTAAACTAAATAGAAACTTGCTCTCTAATCTGAGCCTTCTTACTGCTCCGACTTCAATCCTAATGTTTCCTTCTTCACGCACTAGTTCTGATATTAAAAAGTATATCGTCCGATATACGAACAGAAATCGATTCGTTGTATCCAGACAAACTGATAAGAAGTGTAGACATCGCGTTAAGTCTATACATTTAACTATTCACACGAAAGGAAAAAAATTAAATTAACTTGTTTAGTAACAAATGTATGTTAAAAAGTTGAAGAAAAATTTTTCATTTGTTTGATAAAAAATTTCGTGATGAATACTTGTACAGAATTTATAATATTTATAATATTTCTCATTATAGTGATATCTGAAAGTAAAAAGTTAATAAAATATGCATGCAGATATTAATTTTAGACGATTATAAGAATATTCGAACGACCTTTTTTTGTCCTATACGAGTTTTTAACAAAAAATTATTTATAGTAAATAGTTTACACACATATTCATATTCGAGGGTGGAATAGGTTCAATTTTAACTGTGTTTATTGTATAGGGCCCTGAAGAGGCTAAATTTGAGCGGTAATCAGTTCAAGGTTCCGCCACTAGCTTTGGGAGAAGCAGTTGCATTGGAATACCTGTACCTGGACGAAAATCCCATTCAAATTATCAATCACATGCACCCGTTCCCTACTATAGTGAATCTGAAAGAATTAAGCCTCTGCTGTATGCCTCACTTGACAGTGATCGGGGCAGGCGCTTTTTCAGGCCTGCAAGCTCTTGAACATCTACGCGTGCAAAATTGCCCAAAACTGGAAACGATCGACGAATATGCTCTTGCATATAAGAAGGTAATCTCGGTTTTGTAAAAATTAATTTATTACCTTTTTAGGAATACTCTGCAAATATTTCGAAGATATTTAATCGAAACTCGAGTTTCAAGTATTAATAATTATGACAATTAGAAATCTCCTATAAAGTGTCAATCAAGTAAAAAAAATAGCAAAATACATAGAAAGCAATGGATGATAAAATTAAGAGTGTTGGTATGAAAATATTAAACTTCGAAAATAAAATAGAAAATAGTAGGATTTAGATACAATTTCCAAGCTGCAATTATTCGATGATTTACTATTTAAAGCGGAGGATTTTTTGTAAAGTGTATTAATTAACAATGAACATTACCCAATGCATACACACCGATTTTGATGCACCTTTACTACAGTATAGAACTCAAAAAAATATTTGACACGTATTTTTTTATCGGCAATCATCCATATTGAAGGGGGGAAAATCGCCCTCGAATAAAAAAAATTTGCCAAAAATATGAAAATTCTTAATTTTTCTTTACACGAATATAATTTTTGTAAATTTGTTTATACAATAAAAATCACCTACAAAAAACGAACAAATTGCAATTTGAATCATTGCAATCATTAGTCTAGCTCTGATGGTTCCTGAAATATTCGATAAAACATGTGTTTCATTCTTAACATTGAGGGCGATTTTCACCCCTTCAACATGGATGATTGCCGATATAAAAAGATACGTGTCAAATATTTTTTCGAGTTCTATACTATAGTGAAAGTGCATCAAAATTGGTATGTATGGATTGGGTAATATCCCTTGTACAAAATAGTCCAAGAATCATAGAAAAATTTAGATACATAGTACGGAGCGTCTAAAGAAAGAAAGGAAGTTTGTTCTCACTTAATATTTTCTTTGTAACACCCTGTATATCGCGTGCAACATCGAATACGATAAAATCGGCTTGCAAAATATCTCATCAAAGAGTCGGTCTTCCACCTATTCTACCAAATGGCATGTACATTCGCGTTTCATTAATATCTTCCTCCCTACTGGATCTAATTGCATCGAGGTGTTCGAAAGTCAAAGGTATCGTCGGATCAAAGCGACACGAATTTATCGCGGAACTATAAATTACCGTGGTGCCAGAGTACCAAAGAGCATTGTGTTTGATCACAGACCGAGTCTGACGCTCCTATATGGCCGAAGTTGAAGAAACTGGATTTGTCGGACAACGCTCTGCGATATTTGCCAGTGCACTTCGCGGGATGGGACTCGCTCGAAGAATTGGATCTGATGAACAACAAATGGAGCTGCGATTGCATTAATCAATATCTGGTAAGTTCTGGCAATCACGAAATACACCGGGGGGCACAGGTCGTATCGAACCGATCGATTCGATTTACGGGCGCCGCCAATTTGTGAATCCCCTCTTTGATCCTGGATTCTCGCTGCCCGAAATTGGCGATATTGATATGCGTCCTGGGGAAACGGATTTTTTAGAAAACGCTGGGTACCTTGTTCCTTCGCTCGCGAAGCTCAATGTTACATACGTTGGACATTAGCATATGGTTAATTAAGAACCGTTCCTGAGCTGTTGGCCGCTCAGGTGCAAATGTTTCACTTCTCAGATTACTTCTTCAATTTCAACTCTTCAAATCTCCATCTTCAGCCATCCAAATTTCTAATTTGAAGTCTTTGAATCTTCAACATTCAACCTTCAGAGTCCCGACTTTAACTTTTAAAATCTATAAAACTTGAAATTTTATAATATCCAACCTGAAATCTTCAAATCTTCAACTTGAAAATTTCAAGTCTTCAATTTTATCTCTACAAAGTTTTTTCTTAAACCTTCTAACTTTCATATTTCTAATTTCAACTCTACAAATCTCCAAGTTTTACAGTTCGAATATTCAACTTAAAATGTTTGAAGCTCTATCTTCAATTTTGAATTTCCAAATAAAATAATTTCCTCGACAATAACATTTCGGATGAAAAAATACACGAAATTTTTTCCTTAATTTTTCACATCGATTCACATCTTGATTTTCGCCCCACACTGTATTTATGTCTGTTTTATTTAATTTACTAAGTATGGTTAAATATCACATACTATTTACGGCAAAAGATAGCGATAATTAAGCTGCGAATTTTTATGCAAAATAAAATCTTCAGAAGCAAAAATAAGGAATTGAAACTTGAATAATACTGTGTTTCATTTCTATTCCTAGTAAATATCTTGTCTAATTCATTATTGGTTTTCCGATTATTCATTCTGCATTATGCTTTGTGTGTGCCATTTTTCTCATGATTTCATTACACCTTGATGGTGATCCTGATAAATTTTAATTGAATGAAGGAATAAGGCATGTTGGTACCATCAAGGACCTAATTTCTGATCCCTTAAAAGTAACTGTCTGGTTTTTCTAACGCGTGAATGTGAAAATTAACCTAATCTCAAAATTTATGTGATATTTGCACTAAAAAAGTGCAAAAATAACAACAATTAAATTACAATGTAGGTTCTAAGGTAATAAAAGCAAAGAGAGCAATTTCTGATCACCCAAATTATTTCTAATATTAGCTATCAAATTTTACTTCTAAAATTCAAAACATTTATCTAAACAAGTGTTTGGGATCAATTTATAGCTTGATAATTTATTGTATGATGGTTATTTACTAAACTGATTAGGACATTAAAAATTGGGTTTTTGATGGTATATATAAAAACGTTAAATAGTGTTTCAAAATCAAACAAACTTAATTCATATAATAAGTTGTCAGTCATTTGTCAATTAATTTATCTATATACATATCTATTGTTTAAAAAATGAGACTGCAGTATTCAATTACGCCAGGTTGTGCAGAATGCCTTCAACCTTCAATGATAAAAAATCGAAACTAAAAAGAAATAGTTGTATTTCTATTGAGATTATTTAATTTCTTCTAATGTACTTTACTGACTTATTTAATAGTGAGTAGCATGATTGACATTATTCTAAGCTTTCTCTAGTTTCCGTGACCGAATAGAATTCTGCATAACTTACTTAGTCCACCCGAAAAGTATTGATTCTGTAAAACCTTTCGTAATTCAAAAGAGCAGAAAATTCTCTCACAGAAGTCAATAGTAGGTATTAGATAAACCAAAAAAGTATCATCAGCTTTTCGCAGAGAAAAAGCTAATCGTCAATCGCCCCAGAGAAAATATAAATACTCTGCCAGATGGAGAACAATCATGAAAAACCATAGATTACACACATACACAGGGTGCGCCAAAAGTATGGAAACGGTCAAATATTTTGAAAACGGAACATTTTTGAGAAAAATGTTTTAGAGCAATGTTTTAGGGTTTTAAAAATTCTATTGAACGGTCGTATCCGTTTGACCTTCTGAGGAGCGGCCAAGGTCGCGTTAAAGTCAACATGATTTTTTTAAATGGAACACCCCATTTTTGATCATGCAGTATTGAAGCTGATGATGAGACATTTTCAAAACACTAGCTGATGCCCTATTTCTGTTGAGAATTGCTTAAGTTCTGAGCGTTGAGACTGAAGAAATAGACTCTCGCTTGTGTACAATGATTATTACAACGTTTGCCACATCACTCGGCCGAAATTGCATTTCAAAGATGTTACTGCACATGCTCTAGAAATACCATCGAAATTATGACGCCGATTTCAGCACTACTACCCAACGACATTAATTCTAACATAAAACGACATAATACTAACAATAAGCCTGACACTCTCGATACATTTAAAGCTCAGAACTCAGGCAATTGTCAACAGAAATAGGTCGTCACAGCTAGTGTTTTGAAAAGGTCTCATTGTCAGCTTTAACACTGCATGCTCAAAAATGGGGTGTTCCATTTAAAAAAATCATGTTGACCTTAACGTGACCTTGACCGTTCTTCTGAAGGTCAAACAGATACGACCGTTCAATAGAATTTTTAAAACCCTAAAACATTACTCTAAAACATTTTTTTTTTAAATCGGTCCGTTTTCAAAATATTTGACCGTATCCATACTTTTGGCGCACCCTGTATTATGAAACACACAGTTTCACCGAGAAACGATGCTTTCAGTGCTGTTCAATGTTTGCCAATTAACCCAACGTTTGCTAATTACCCGATTAAGTCGCCATCCATGGTCCACAGGTGGGCACGTTGCTGCCGCAATACGGAAAGAAGTTAATGGGAGAGGAGAAAATGAACGCACTCACCTGCGCGGCGCCATCGGAACACGAAGGGAAAACCTTGATGTCGTTGTCCCACTGGAAACTCCGGTGTCTGGACCTCTACGGTGCGAAACCCGAGAGAGACGCGGTGATTCTCATCGAGATGCTAGTCGGTTTGCTCGTCGCCATACCCGTCGCCCTCACGATCTTCGTCCTCTGGCGTCGCGGTTTCTTCGGCTGCGGCTCTCGAGGACCGGCGAGCTACTCTCGCGCCTTCTACAAGAGAACCTCCCACGATGACGACTTCTGACCTCCCCATTGTGGTCGGTTCAATCTAGTCGATAAAGAAAGAGGAAACAGTTAGAGAGGACTGACGTCGCTTCGACGGGCGACGATTCGCGGAAATTATGCATTCGCGCAAACATCTAGGTATTCGCGTTGATAGTTTCGCTGAATCCTCCATCGTTGTATCCTTCGGATACGGGTGATGATTTTGGCTGAGAAATTATTAATCCTCCGTGGGCAAGCATATTTTTTTAGGTTTCAGTCTTTCAAGAAATTGAAAAAAAAATCTGTTATATTCTATACTGGTTTGTTGAGTCAAGTATTTGAAACTTTTTTTCGGAAAAAGTGAAAATTCAAGTCTTGAAATCTCAATTGTGTCATTATAAGGACACAGATTGTTTACGAAGGGTTAATATTATTGTTGGTTTATCGGACTGTTAACGCGTTGAGCATCGAGGTCAAATTTCAGGTTTTTGACGGGACACTAAAAATTATTTGAAAAAAAATAACAAGTGAAAAAAGTACTAGAAAAACAAAATTACAACTGGTTCAAGTTATGGCCTCTATGGCATTTAACGTGGCACGTAGAATTTTTAATAGCCAGACAGGATAGGTAATGAGTAAATGATAGTAGAATCGTCAGAGTAAATTAGAGTACAGTTTAAATACTAAAGTTTAGTACTAAATGAGTAGAAATTAAGACACGAACTTTCGGCTTCTTAGATGTAGATAGCATTTAGATTACTATTGGTTCATTATTTATATTAATTGAAAATCATGCAAATAAAATTGTTTTCATACGTATACAATATTACATATTTAATTGCCGAGAGCAATGTATGTATAATAAACACGTTTTATAATAAATATGTACCTGCTTTTTAATCATAAAACTTCTACTGAATTTAATTATTATAAAAAATTCATTTTCCTTTAATTTTAATTTATTCTTATTAATCAATATAAAGGGTTCTGAAAAGTCATTCGCTTATGATATCGAACTATTTAATTTATCCTTTTTCTGTGAACGATAAGCGCAACTCGGTCAGTATTTCCAATTTTCAATATAATAAAATAAATCAAGTTTAATTAGTTTTTACGTATTTCTTTAACATTTTCATTCCCGGAATTCGCTCAAGCTCCAGGGGCGGACCGTCAACTTTGCGGGCCCCGGACTAACACTGTTTGAAGTCCAAATTAATGCAAGTTTGGGTTAGTTGTGGCGACTTGTTCGTCATTTTATCAAAAAACTATTTTTTTACCCATCTTTAAGTAGGAAAGATTATAAGTAACAGACATCGAACAACTTCTTTATTCTATTCAATATTCTATTCAAATCCAGTAGTGTTGAACACCAATAATTAAAGTTTTGTCTAAGTACAAAAACATTTGTACAATTTATTTTTTCTTAAACGTTTAATTTAAATTGTTTTTAGTTTTATTTCATTCCCTGCGAAGGGGGTCTTGGGCTGCAGCCCATAAAGACCATGCATAAATCCGCCCCTGTCAAGTTCTATTGACATTTAAATAACAATTAAAAAATAAGTCATCATTTTTTCGTTCAAACAGAGTGAAACTCAATCTGGGATTCCTAGGTTGTCAGAAATTTACCAAAATCTCAAAACTGATAAGAATTTTTTGACATCTGATGAATCGACGAAAGCAATGAAATTGTTTTTAATTAAATATCATTTTGCATTATTCTCTACACTGTAATATCCAGTGATTTTGAATGTTACACCTTATGTGGTATGCTTTTTAAGCCTAGTACAGATTTACAGACATTGTCTGTAGACATGTGTCCGCAGACAAGGTTTGAGGTTGTCCAAGGATTCGCGAATATGTATAGGGTCATTCACGTATCTCGGAACCCGAGCCCATTTATAATCATGTGTACGAGTTCCGAGATACGTGGATGACCCTGTATGCAAACAATTCGCATATTCTAAAATGTTCACAAAAAATCTGCGGACCAGTTCTTAAGGCATTTGTTAGAACGTGAACAAACGATACTGCGTATGAGAAAACGATATAAGGACTCGTCGATTTGACCGTTTCCATACTTTTGGCGCACCCTGTATAATTCAACAACATATTTCTATAATTTCAATATATTTTATGTACTACTTTCTTTCTGTTCTTATATGTATCAAAGGGTTCTCCCCGTTGATGGAATCAAATAAATAATAATAAAAAAAAAATTCCCTCTAAAAAGTGTAAAATTTTGAAGATTGTTCGGTAGAAACTCCACTCACACCGAATAGCGAGATTACAGCGAAGTAACGACGCGCATCGTTCACCGTTGCCATTTTAAGTAGAAGATATCGATGGATTCTCCACCGATCGATTATTATCATCGGTACGATGCCAAGAAGCGCGTTCATTTTCCACCGTAACAAGTCTCCCGAGGGTTTGTTTAGCCCTCTCGGCTGTCGAGGGAAGCGGTTTCTGGAGCATCGTGGGGATAGTTTCGGCAGCGTTAAGCTTGCGGACGGGTTTTCGGCTTTGCCGTCGTCGACGGCGGCCGTTCGCGTGGATTGTGGATCACCGAGGGGATGGCGGGACGCATGAATGGACACGCGTCGGTAACACAATTACCGGGACGTTAATTTACTCAATGATCGCGGAAGCAACCCCGTCTAAATGCCGGCACGCGCCTCTTCTCCCTTCCGCCGTCACCGAGAGTCGCCCCGATACAACGGGATGAATACAGTTGCCAGTTTCACGGATGATTGCGCCAATATATGCGCACTTTGCCAAACAACTTGCGACAACAAACATTTTTCACCGAGTCTCCTTTGTTAATCGAATCACTGCCGTCGAGGATCAGAGTAGGGCATAAATCAACTGATAATTAAAATTAACTAATTATCTGATTAATCATTAATCATAATTAATAATCATTAGTTAAACATTTTTCATTGGTTAGTCATGACTATATAGCATAAATTACTTACAACTCTATTTAATCATTAGTCATTCGTTATTAGTTATGACTAATCATTAGTTATTACATTTGATTAATCATTAGTTACTAGTGTGTTTTTCTACATATTATAAATATGACAACATATTTCAGGATCATCAAAATCGGAGTTTAGATATTTACTATTTTATATCAAAAGATTATACAGTATTGAAATATATTTTTTGTTATCATTCCGTGGCTTTTTTAGTTTATCATTTTTAGTTATTAGTCATATTTAAATTTTGATTACTCATTTAGTCATTAGTTACGATTAAAGTTACTCACTAGTCAATGTTTATTATTCATGTTTAATAAAAATTTAGTCATTAGTCATTAGTCATTAGTCATACTCAAATATTTATTTAATCATTAGTCGTTAGTCAGTAATCATATTAATGATTACAGTTTGCCCAACTCTGTCGAGGATTTTATCGCGGACTTTTTCCAAAAGCGTGGAACGTGCTCGCGGTGGATATGAAATACGTTTGATTTACGGTTCGAAGTTGGATTGAGAAGCAGTCGTTCAGGAATGTCGAAAGGGATGGAAGATCCACTTTGTAACCTTCTCCGATTCTCAGATTTATAATTTCCCCTGCACCGTATTTTCCTCTTTTAACTTCGTTATCACCGTCTTTTATTATTCCAAGGAAAGGAAGATCAATCCATGATTTTAAGAAATGAAATGTTGATCACAATTATTCGCAAACATAATCTCCAACACGTTAGAACTCGTCGCAAGCGTTAAGTCCTCGAGCTTACAGCGAGAAAATATTGCACCTTCGCTTGTATTCTCTTCTCTTCTATCAGCAGATCCTATCTAAGCTATTATCTGTATCATCGTCCAGTTTTATCTGTCCACTCGATCGCGAAATAAAAGACGAAGGCGAGTATCCTTGAAAAGTCTTTCGGAGGGTCTCACGCTGGCGCAATTAGAGCGTACAGAAGCGTGATATTTCCGAGGGAAGAAAAAATTGTGTTGGCATCGAGGAAAACGGTTTCGTGATGCCGTAATAACCTCGTCGATCGAGAGGCAGCCTAGAGTTGGAGGTGCGGAGGGATGAAGGTACACGGACGCGCACTACCAATACCCGTCCATTTTGAACGTGCTGTGTACATCGTCCGATAAGTAATCTAATCCGATGCTCCTGCTCCTCCTGATCCGCATTCTCTACCCTTTCAAGATTCGATACAGATGTATTGACTTGCGAGAGGCTTTCATATGCTTCGACGCTCGACGAAGGATCAATACTGATGAGATAAGGAAAAAAAAAAAGATGGAAGGGAGTTTCGTTACCTTCGACGAAATGGGAAACATGAAAGTGGTGGAAGAAATGTTTCTATCTCCTGGCTGAGGATCCTTTTGATTTTATCCTTGCAATAGTTGAGTACTGTTTTACTCGTTATACGCTCGTAATACGCTATTTTATTGGATTGAGACAATTTTACGGGTCTTCCTCGAAATAATTGAAAGTGTTTTATTTGTTGTACGAACGAATTTGAAGGATCATTCTAATAGAATTAATGATTTAGCTTTAATATTAATAAAATGGTGGGCAAAAATGTAAGAAGCATGGCTTTCAGCCTTTTTCTCTTGCTATTTTTTAATGTTAAAGGTAGGTTAAAATTCAATACAAAAAACTAGGTTCTAGTTCAGGCGAAAACGACAGTCACACTGACAAGAAATCTGTTTGAACCTTTTGTTGCAGATAAGTTGATCAGCTAGAATCACCTGCGCTAACGAAGCACGGCTTTTTAAACACTTTCTAAAGATTTTAAAAATACATAATATTTTTCAATTACTGCAGAAATGTGACTCAATTGACAGAAAAAGGTTTTACGTCTCTACTATACTTCTTTTCTGTACAATAAATTCCCCAAAAACGCTTAATTTCTTGGCGCACAAATTAGAATGACCCCTTAAAAGTGAAGCGTACCTATAGGAAATAATGAAAAGCAACAAAAGGAATATTTTTTTGTCTACATTAAAAATTACTTTAACTCTTTCTCGAAATTTTTTATGATATTTGATTCATCATATACTTGAGATTTTTCACGATAAATGAGTTTATAAAGTGCAGTTTGCACGTTTATAAGGTGAAATTTTCATTTGGAGAAACAGCAAATTAATAACAGGAATTCTACTTTTTCTAGATTAAACATTCGTTTCATTCTTCTTATAGATTTTTTTATTTATGGTACCCTAAATTTATGGATCGAAGGGGGTTTATGAAACAAAATCTTTCACTACAGAAAGAAGAAATCAGAATAAATTTTTTTTTTATTAAGAGTCGTTTTGATTTTTATTTTAAACATTTTAAAGTATTTTACTCCTTATATGCTTAAGATTGATCACGATAGATAGACAAACATTTCTTAATTAAATGATCTATTTCTGGCTTATTTCGATTTATCAAAATTATTTATATAATATTCTCAAACATTGATGATCATTACAAACATAAAACCAGAAAATGTCATATTTCAATAAAACAAATTAAATTTCTCTTGAAATGTATTTAGGACGAAATAATTGGTGCAATAAATTTAAATAAATTTTCAACACATACAGAGTGCTTTTGTAGTTCGGAAATTGGTTGGGTTTGAGTTATAGAAATTAAAAGCTCATCTATATTTAATGATTCATAAAATAAATCCTATAAAGCCTTATAAAAATAATTATCCTTCGATTTTCTTGTTATTTTCAAATCCGAAAGTAAACTAGAGAACATTTTGTCATATAATGTAGTAAAAAATGAGAAACATTTCTCAGCTAATTGGTATTGTTATATCAAAGTGAAGTACTCCTTCAAGAGGTCAAGTAGAAGAATCAAGGCATAATCAGACCAACCGATTCCTTTAAAACCTAACTGTCAGCATATTTCATCCACTTACCCAGTTTTTTGCTGTTATGCAATCGCAAAGAATTTCTCCGAACTCAGTTACAAATCTAAACCGCAGTTCAACTCTGCCCACATCGCAATTAATTGCAAACCCACCCTCAATACACGACGTTAAAGCAAACTATAACATCTGTTGCAGTATCTACTTCCTAGGACTTCGCGACCAAGAGGTCAGTCCACATTTCCGAGCTCAATCTTTATACAAACAACAGGTTTCGCTTGCTTAAAAAACCAGATCGAAAGAATCTAAGATTAAAAATTTTCATGTTGTAAATTTCAAGATATTAAGTTACAGTTTCAGAGATTTTCAGAGTTGAAATTGAAAATTTAGAGATTTATAGTTTGAGATTTGACTATTTTAAGTTTTAAGGACCTTTCAAAGTTAAAATTAGAAGTTTAAGGATTTAAAGACGTAAATTTTAAGGTTTGAAGCCGGAAAATTTTAAGATTTCAAGATCTTTCAGAATTAAAATTGAAGATTTGAAGATTTCAAGTTGGAGATACGAAAATTTTAAGTCGTACTGTTAAAAAGTTACGGTTAAGGATTTGAAGTATAGTTAGCTTTTAAACTTCTTCTTCCAGATTTTCTACGTTTCTTCAAATGATCAAGTTTGCTCAGATTGCATTGTATTTACATTTTTCTAGAATTTCTAAAGACTTCATATTCCAGATTTAGAGGAGATTTTAGAGGAGAAGATTTTATTTCCACCGAGTTGGAAAGTTTTATTAACGCGTCGTCGCCATGATCATTTTTATGTCATCTTCAGATGTGTCTTTTGTTAGTCTGAACGGTGTATTATAGAGAGCAATACATCATAAACCAATACATTTGGTTTATGTACCTCCTCTTCGCCCGAACCACTTCTTTTACTATCATTAACTTTTTTTAATTCTTTTCTGAATGATCCGCGGATACCTTGAATTTTTTTAATCACGAAATCCTTATTGGCGTTTGGACAAAACTTTTTACAAAACTTGACGAGGGCGTCATACGCTCGATTTTTTAAATTTCTATTTTTGTACTCCTCGGACTTAATCTTCCATAAACACGGGTGCGTTCTATAAACTTCAATAAATTGTTCTAAATTTTCCCGCGACCAAGACATTTTTTTTAGCGTGTCAAAACTGGGAGGTTGGCCTGGCTGTGTGAATGCTTTGAAGTGCCAAAACCTACAATCCAAACATTTGAGGAAAGACTGCGCTCCGTGCGCGTCTTCAGACCGAGCATTTACACTGACAGTTTCGGCCTGCGTATTTGGAGCGTACATTCCAAAACTGTAGGAAAAACCGTACACCCCCGCTCAAAAATATGTGGACACTAACCATTTTTATGAAATTTGTATACTGTTGTTGTTAGACGGTTTTTATTGTTAAATTCTGTTACGTACATGTATGTAATGTATTACTAGAACATTGTATACAACTACTTGAAAACAATAAAATTTTATTTTTTTCTATAATACTAATAATATAAAATTGGAACTGATTTTGGATTGATACGTTGGATACAGCTACTTGGAAACAATAGAATTTTATTTTTTCGATGATACTAATAATATAAAATTGAAATTGATTTTGGATTGATACGTTGGATACAATTACTTGGAAACAATAGAATATTACTAGAATACATTACATACATGTACGTAACAGAATTTAACAATAAATACCGTCTAACAACAACAGTATACATAATATATCACAAATTTCATAAAAATGGTTAGTGTCCACATACTTTTGAGCGGGGGTGTACGTGTAAACGGGCCTAATGCAGAAACTGATCAACGCACCAAATTTTCTCCGTCCATCCAATTTTCTCCGACCCGATCTACCGTAAAAACAAAAAGGTAGACCCAAGAATCGAAAGTATCGAGTGACCCCGGCGTCACAAAGAAATGCCGGCGAATCGTTACACGCGGCCTCCTCCGCGAAGGAGGTGAGAAAGAAACACAATTTAAGCGGTGGAGGGAAAGCCACCCTCGGCAGCGTACGGCGTTATCGTGCAGTCGATGGTGAATGCGCAACAACACCAGCCACGGATACAGAACGGGATCCCTCCGTCCTTTTCGATCCCCTTCCGCGCGCGCCGCCCCGTTTGCGCGCAGGGGGATGGAGGAGGCACGCAGCAGGGGTGAGTTTCGCGAGGCCCTTGGTGATCGTGTGTCCATGGAAACGAGGGGCGAGGTCCCGCCCCGCGAGACCCGACGGGCCAACCGTTGCGACGACGAGCGTCGCGACGCCGACCAATACCGACGGGAGACGAGGCCTCAGCATCCGGTGCCGTAGGTTTAACGCTCTTCTTCGGCCGCGAGAAGGGGGCGAGGGTGGAGATGATCGCGGGGGGTTGAGGATCGTCTTGAATCGCGCACCGATACTCCCTAAACGTCGCCGAACGACGCGCTCTGCCCGCTCGCCTTTGCCCGCGGACCTCCTCGCTCTTGTCCGCCTTTCCGCCCGCGATTTAATCCAATTAGAATTTTCCCAGATCCGCGAAACGCGCCGCGGCTTCGCGCCCACCGCCGCTCTCCCCCCCTCCGTCACCCGCCGCGTTTCCGTCGTCGACGATATCTTTGTAAAACGGGTCTTAACGAATCTCAACGGGAACCCCATCGACGGAGGATACACGCGATTTGGATCCGACGTTCGGCTTCGGTATTGTTCTCCGGTGATCCGGTGATCTCGTGGTACGCGGACGGTTCAATGTTGGAGCTGCGAGTAACTTTTTTCGAGGGTTGAGGAGGTTCGGAGTGAGGTGAACGTCGTGGGAGACGGTGGGTGATGATTCCGAGGAAAGGAGTGAGGATCGTCTAACGGAGAGGAAGAGTGCAGGACTTGGCGGAGTTTCCTTGAGTTTGATCAGTGAAGTGAGTGACGGAAGGATGATGATCCCGAGAAAAGGAATGGAAATCGTCTGACGGAAAGGTGAGATGACAGACGAGCGGAGGATGATAGAAGAGTGTGTAGGACTCTGAATCTGGAGAGTTTGTTTTTCCTCGAACTTCGTCAGTGATTGGAAGTTTGTGAGTGGATTGTCTGAAATAGACTTGAATATTTCTTAAGGATTTGTGTTAGTAAGCGGATCAGTAGAACTGGTTCACAGTGACAGTGAATATTATCCGAAAATCTAAACGTTTCGTTAGCGATTGAGTCTCTAATCTGGAAAAATACGACCGAACAAATTACTAATTCCTCCAAAGAAGTCAAAGCCTCCTAAAGTTTCGTGATATCGGTGCGAGCCTCGAGATTCCTCAAGCTTCTGGACTCGAAGGAACTGCGGCTGGACACTCGCGTGTCGGCTGAGCGATCAGAAATCGCGGATTGTTGACGGCGTTGGGATTAATCTCGATATTAATATGTAACGAATTCGGAGATTCGAAAGTGGAACGTTTGGTGGAAATCCTGGCAGCGAAGATGCAGTCGACTTGCCAGCAGCAACCGGCCCAGCCTGGTCAGAATGCAACGTCCGCGAACAGGACTTCGTTTCTGATCGAGGACATCCTGAGCCGCGGCACGGTTCCGCCGCATTCACATCATCAACTCCATCATCAGCATCTCACGTCTAACCACGGAGTGCAGCATCAACAGTACCAGCAGTTCGCAAGCTTGCTGCCTGGTTATCCTTCGGCTCCGCCTACCGCGGCCTTCTTTTTGGGACCACTTTTTGGTAACACCGCGATGGGGGTTGGAGTAGTGCCGGGGGTTAGTGAACTTGCAGCCTTGAAGCATTGCCGACGACGGAAAGCGCGAACAGTGAGTGATGCTTTTGTAATAGTCTCCGTGTTTTTCTCGTTTCATCTCATTTTTTATAATTCGAGTATTCTGAATACTTTGCGGGGAGTCCGATGATTGATATTGAACATTTGATTATTTTATGGAGCGTTCAAAATTGGGTAGAATAATTTTTAACCCCTTTGGCGTTCTTTCTAAAAGCCGGAATTTGTAGAAATATTAATTGTTACTACATAATTATTAATTTGAACAGCAAAATTCTGATAGAATTTCAAGCAACACAGAACGTTGATAATAACTATAGAAAAAGAAAAGCATCTTAACTAAACGTGTCTTTTACCTTCGAAATATTATAAAATGTATTTTATTTTCAATATTTCATGTATTTTTGCATCTATGCACATCCTTAGACATTTTCTCGTATTTAAAATTGCCATAAATGCATTTGTTGACCGAAATTAAATACATGATTGGATCAAAAAGGACCAAAAGACTGTGGCAGGGTTGAGGAAGGAATTTTTAGTGAGAGCCAGGAATTAGAATTCCCATTCCTAGGAAAAATTCTCAGATAAAAATTATTTTAGAATCATTATTCTTTCAGTGAGATAATTCTTAAATTGTACTTTGCTCCTTAAATTTTGTACGTTAATCAAACCACACATTGATCAGGGTTTGTAAGTAATAATACTACTCTAAATAATATTATGAATAAAATATTGTCTCGAAAAATGTTACATCCACAATCATGAATATTACGTAAAAGACAATTTAAAAAGTAAGGAAACCTTCTGAAACTTGGAAAATAATAGATGAATTTTGTTCAGTACATAATGTACCAATTATGGAGTTGAAAATAAAGAAGCAGCAATAGTAATAATAAAACATATATTTCAATTCGGAGTTAAATATTTTATACTATCTATGTTTGTCTTAAAATGGAATCAGAGTTTGAAAAAGGACTTGAGTTTTTAGGATTATCAAAATTTTTAATGAAATTGAAATTCCTTTTTAGATATTCATTCATTTTAATTTTACAGAAAGTCCCATGTTGCCTTCTTTTAATGTAATTTAAAAATTTATATTTTTTTTAATGTCTCACTGATACTAGGGATGAATTTGAATCATTTAATGGCTACGAACAACATTTTTGTTATGAGAGCTGATAAAATATTGAACCAAGCACGCTATTAAAAATTATATTTAGAAGTAGATCGAGTTCCCAGTTTTTGACAGTAAATGTATATTTTTTCCGAATATTTTATGTTTCAATATGAATATTATTTTTCAATAAAGACGATTTGTAATTTGACAAATTTATCACGTCTCGCATACTAACGCTTTTCAACGTATCGTAATCATGAAAATTTTTGGATATAATTTTGAATATATGGCAAAATACAATTCTTCAAGTAATACAAATTTCAGGTTTAAGCTTTACATTTTTTACAGAAAACGATTAATTATAATGGAGCTTAATATTTGCTACCTTAAAAAGCTTCCTTTAATAATTAGGCTGTAGTTGTTTATGCATGCATGGCAATTTCAAATGTTCTAAAATGAATCAGGATGTGCACCGATGTAAAAAGGAATGAAATATCAAAAATAAAATACATTTTATAATATTTAGAAGATAGAAGATACTTTTATCTAAGTTGGTTTTCTTTTGCTATGGCTTTGAAAATATTAATTTGCATAAACATTCGCAGTCTAGTAATAGCTATTAACAGAATATATAAAGTTAAAACTATTTCATGATATTTGCGATTTATAAACTCTATTACATTTGAATGGTATTAATTGAGAGAATGACTCTCTAAAATCGTTAAAATCGCTATTATATTCAGTTGTTAGAGGAATTTGTCTCGCTCCAAAGTATTAGAAAAGCAACGAGTTAATAATAGCTCATTCCTTCAACTATATTTAGGTATTCAGTGATCAACAATTAGCGGGTTTGGAGGCCAGATTCGAGGTGCAGAGGTACCTCAGCACGCCGGAAAGGGTCGAGCTTGCGGCGGCTCTTCACCTCTCGGAGACCCAAGTGAAAACGTGGTTCCAGAACCGACGGATGAAGCACAAGAAACAATTGAGAAAATTGAGCACCAGCGCGGGGAGCAACGGCAATCAGAATTCCAATCAACAGTGCACGGGTCAATCCGTTTCTGTCACCTCGCCCACCGGTGAGCAGAAACTCTTCCTTTCTTTGTCCATTCTTTCGCAAATTTAGTTCTAGCACAAGGGATGGTTTTTTTGTACGCGAGTTTAATTTTACTTTATAGATTTTGCAAATACAGTCAATTATAGAAATCTAAATATTCTTTATAGATGGAGATGTTTAAAAAAAATATAAAATTGTGAATAATACTAGCATTCAATTGTTTGATGGCTGAAGTTAAGAATATTTGGATACATTTTTAACCTGTGCGTTCTGTAGAGTTAAAATTTGTTTCAGTAAATGTGTAATCATTTATCAAACTCTACTCACTACTCACGTTTTATGTACTTGTAGTAAGATATTTTCAAACATATACAAATTTCATGAATAGTGAAAATGAAAAAATATTAAATTCTGGATATTGAAATATTTTTTACTGGCAACAATATCGCATTAAAGTAATTTATTAAGAAACGCGGATAATAAATTACAATCCCAGAAAAGGCACTTGTATATTTGCTACAATTTTACAAAATCGCGTGGTATATGTAAGCTTTTGCTACTGAAAAATAGCCGAATCAAAATGACTCTGCATTCGCAGTACAAAAATTAATTGAGATTTTTAAAAATTGCATCAGAAACACTCACATTCTGAATCAAAACCTTAAAGAAATCAATAGCTACATTCATTAGAAACTTAATGGTACCGTAGTTTAATATTAATTTTGTTTTATGCAGCAAGAATAATTCTTATTTGAAATTTTACTTGTCACATTGATGAAGTACATTAATTTTGAACCATTAACTGATTCGATGTTACGGAAAATTTATAAAGTACCTAAAAATATCTGTGATATCCACAATGGGTTGTGTACTATTTTCCTTACTTTTGCTAACGAGATTCAATTAGGTTCAATATACTGCTTTTCCTTTATAAATTCTTTGA
Organism: Perdita meconis; assembly: GCA_030770465.2. Lineage (NCBI taxonomy): Eukaryota > Metazoa > Arthropoda > Insecta > Hymenoptera > Andrenidae > Perdita > Perdita meconis. The sequence continues at coordinate 9,605,290 of JASKOS020000007.1, forward strand.
TCATACTGAACTTGATCATACTGTGCATTGAATAAATATACTATCATTAAAAATTGATGTAATTACTTGCACTATACATAATGTGCGTTCATTCTATTTCACTTGCTGTTAAACATGATTATCTATAAAAATTTACAGTAGGAGAGCACGCTTACTCTCTTCTTCCACAAACGTTCCCAAAATATTTTCCTTACACAAATACATGTGTATAATGTTCCTTTTGTTTCGCTGATTGATTCTGAGCGATAATACAAACTGCACATTCGCAATTCAACTAAAATTCGTATTTAGAACATTCAAATAAGTTTTTGCCCTCTCAGTTTCTTTCTTAATATTCATATTTACACTTTAGATATTGAACCAATCATTTTCTGTATAGAACATTGTTAGATAATGGCTTTATAAGTATTTATATTCGATTTCAGGAAATCTTGCATAGTTTACAATTTACAACATTTGTATTAAGAAAAACGTGACTGGGGACAAAAGTAACACGTTTAACAAGCAAGAAAATTTAGGGAACTCAAAAATTCAGAAAATTGCGAAATTTTGTATGCAAGTGAAGTAGTTCATCTATATTATAAAACTATTTTTTAAACATTTGGAGCTCCATAATATATTTTCCATTTTAACACTTTCACAACTCCTTTCGCAACAGTTGTATTTCCATCCTCGAACAAATTTTCCATATTGCTGGAAGTAAATTGTTTAATTGTTGCTTATTAAATTTGAAACGAGACGAGAATTTAAAATGTCAAAAATTCTTAACGAAACTGAAGCATAACTTTTTTATCAATGTATTTAACTATTCAATTATTTTCTTTAACTATTTAACTTCCGAAACTACTTGCATTTTTGTAACTGTAAAAATGTTAAAGTTAAAGCACAAAACGAGGTAATTCAAATTATTTGTTCTAAGCAGAGAAGATCACGTGAAACATATCAGTTTCCTCGAATGTTAAGAAACTTCTTAGATTATAATTAAACCGAGGCGAATACCTCGAAGATGAACGCACGCGACTTACGTCGTTTCGCCAAACTGCCGCAGATATTACGCCCTCATTAAATTCATTAAATCGGAATTCTAGTTCGAGCTCTCGAACAAGGGAAGGGAAAGGGGGAGGAGACGAAAGTCCCTAAATCGTGGTGATCAGAGAGTCAGGAAACTCGGCTGATCGTAATTTCAGAGGAAGTCGATGGTTGCTAAAGCGGAAGTTAGCCTCTCCTGTTATAAACTCGATGACGCTTAAAATTTTCACGCGTCGCCCGGGTAATGCAAGCGTTTAATTGCGATTGCAGAACCCATGCAATTTCGTATCCGCGTCACAATGCGTAATTACCGCTAAACATGTGTATCGACTTTTCGATAAACACTCCCGCGTACGCTCGCGACTCGCGCGTTCCTCCGCATCAATTAACCTCGGATTAATGACGACAGATATGTCCCGTATGATCAGTTATTCGTAATTTGTGTTCTGCAATCTCGTCGACGGAAAAACGAACGTCGATCTGTAATAACAACGATGCCGGCACGATGGGAAATTATTAAAGGAAAAACGCGACTGATGGACCGAGATTGTGCCGAGATAATTACGCCGTTTATACGTTAAATGAACGCGCACTGAGAACTTGTGCAAACGATACGTAAACGTCGATAATTAACGGAATTATTTCTAATTATTCCCATGATACTGAAGTATGTTGTCCTCGAGTCGAAGGTAAAACTAACACGCTTATTTTATACTCGTTGAAATTGTTTCATACGTTGAACATTATTTGCACTGTATCGTGTAAAATGGAAGTTAAAGACCACAATTACGAGTTTTGAAATAGTTGCTACACAAAAAACTGAAACTTATTTTAAACTGCAGATACAAAATTACCTACTAATTATTTGGTGTATAAATGAATTGTTTTCGATATTTGAGTAAAACCTAAATTCTATTAAGAAGAAAATGGAATTGTTCAAACATCGATAATAATGACAAAGTATTTCACCTAAGTATTTTTTATTTCATCTAGGATCAAATTACTGTTCTAATTATGAGAAGAAATTCGTTAGAGGGAACTCATTTCTATACTTAATATAATTAGACTGTAAATTTATGCGTTTATGACAATTATAAATAGACCGAAAGGAATCGGATCAAAGTAACAATTCAGTCCGTAATTTTTACATCGCGATAGCAATAGACGTTCCGATTGTTCATATTATTAATTCTTTAAAATTGTTGTTTATTATCGGCACACATTTTCAGTGACGAACATTACGATTTTTGTGCGGATGTAATAGATAATCCACAATTTCATATTTTAAATAAAAAGGAAAGTTTGAATGTTTAAATGTATTTATTATTATTAGTTTGTATGGTGTTTAAAGTCAGCATTTAGTATGTTTTAGACAAATATATTACAATGTGTTTAAATATTCTATTTACTTTGAAATTCTTATACACGAGGTTAATCGAATTGCATCATTTCAAGTGAATTGGATCACTCTTCTTCTTTATTTAAATACGTTTACTGTTATAATTATGATAATTATTTATGCACATGTAGTTCATACGTACATAAAACATCAATCAATCATAAAAAAAATGAAAATTGTTGAAAACTTTTAACTTGTGCCGATAGAGGCGACGAAAAAGGACAATATATTTGTGAGTATTACGCGAAGTAGTATCAGTTGACCTCGTTATCATTGAATTATTTCAAAGATTTTGTTCTGAAAATGTCAAATTTTGGGACTAACCGGATATTTCTCACTTTTTAGTTTTCTAATCTGTAAAAGAAAAAGTTTGAAGTTTCTATTCATTATGTGTTTTTGATATTAACACAACATAATTACGAATTTATAATAGAAAATTAGATTTTTATTGTTTGACTGTCATTTATTTATCATTAAACAGAAAGTGATTCGCCACAGTCTACCCTATACAAAACAAATAAACTAAAAAGTTATATAGTATTTAGAAAATAAAACACACCGTTATTCGAGCTCTAATTTTTTATTGGTGTTCGTAAAAATTCAGTTTTGCATAAAAATCGGCAGTCTAATTATAATTCGCATTAATGGAAGTGAAAGATTCTCATTAATGTTGAATAATATTTTGCTGTTTAACCGTGATACTTGCATCCTATTGTTTTCGTTGTTATACTAAGTTATTCGTAATTTAAATTTCAAGGTTGAAATATTGTAATAAATGACTCTAATTACTAAATTTGTGACATAAAGCATTCGGGCAAAACTGATCAGCAGATCACGATGCCATCAAGTGCAAAAACAGACTTTCGTTCAAATATCAACTCTTTTTACAAGGTCGTCAATTTATTATACGTATGATCCAAGCCTAAGAAAATAATATTAATTTACAAAATCTTATTCGCAATCAATAATAACATGCCTTAATCAGAAATACCAGTTGAAATCTCCAAAATGCATCAGGGAACGCTTAAATGTTCCACGTCGAATGGAAATTGGCTAACAATCGAACGTAGCGAAGTAACGCGACAATGAAAATTACTTGAACATTTTCGAACTTTGATCCCGGAGCGTACGTAAATTATTTTCAATTTCCTCGTCCAGGGGATAATCGCTGTCTAAAGTAGCGCGAACGCGTGAGCGCGAGCGCGAGAGAAAGTAATAATCGCGGAAAGTAGATCGCGGCTTGTGTGTCGCAATTAAATCGTTATTAGTATAAACTTCGTAATTGCGATTATCAATTAGCCATTCGAGCGCGGGCAGCGTCGGAATTTCCGGTGTACGTCAAATAGTTCCCTGTTATCATGGCTAATGGACCATATAATGCAACCAAAATTCGGCTGACAATAAATTACGCAACTTTAGTTAACTAACCCCAGACTGGTAACCGTGGCTACCGGCAACTATAATGATTAACTAACCCTTGGACGGATAATCATCGTTCATTCTACGGTTTGTCGCGATTCGAACTCTTTCACGATTTTTCTTATTATCAATTTTTCCGAACATTTTCATGCGAATAGCTGATAAAACAAAAATAATACGAATACCAGAAATTTAATTGAAATATAACTGGTTCAGAATTTTTTAATCGAAATCGTAAAAAACAATGACGTCCAGATTTGATTATAAATGTTGCTGAATTTTGTTTTCGAGATTTTAGTCATTTTTATTGCACCGTATAAACGATTTATTTTATTAAGCTATATTTTCTGTTATTCGTTTTTCAAAGCGATTCCTGTTTGCGTCATCCATTTCTGTCTAAATAGCACATGAAAATATGATTAAATGAAGGATTAACAATTGTATTTCAATGTTCAATTACGATTTTATATATTTGTTATGATTACAAAACGGATGGAGCAATTTCAGTACACAATGTTACGAATTAATAGTAGATGACTCATTGTTACGTTAAAACTGCGACACTATCGCGTCGAAGTATCAATAAACAGCGTTCAAGAAAGGTTAACGTTGTTACACAAGTAGAGCACAGATAGAACAGTAATTGGTGATAACTGCGTTGCTTTATACACGCGCAAACGTAATAAAATGGCACGCGATCGACGTGTGCATAGTGTAAGTGTAAGTGAATGGTACGATTTGCGATCGATTCAATGGAGTTTTGCATGAGCGGTATACGAGTGAATCGATTAAAATCTACAATGCGGTGTTTATCAACAATAATATTACGATCACCGATGATCTGTAACATCAGCTTTTAGTAGATTTGCGACGGGAGGGCACGAAACAAAATTCTAACTGCGTGACAACAAAAACCCGTTTTATAGATAATAAACGAATGAATTCGTGTAAAAAATGTTTTACCGCTTTCTCATATATTAAAAATATAAATGAAATCCTTTTGGTGGTTTTATATTGAGCTGATTCAATGCTGAAAATTTGATTGTTTTTTGGTAGTTTCAGGAATATTGTACGATTTTTACAAATGCACAGAGGAAGTGTTACAGCTTTTTGACTGGAAAGTTAAAATTTTTTTTCGTGAAACACGAATTCGTAGAAGTTTTATGTACGATACTGATGACTGATAGAATCAGTTAAAAAATTTTATCCGTAACCATTTCAAGCCTGAATTATATACATTCTTCGAACACAAGAAAATATGTTTGGTACATGAATATTTCTCAGATCATTGGGAAATGTCAAAACTTTTAGATAGTATAAGAAGATTTCTAACTGTAAGAAATTTTAACTCCAATTGACGACACTATAACTCTGAGGGAGATAATATTTTGTAGTAAAAGATATCTAAGAATCCACTCTGAGCAAAATATTATTTCAAATAGTAGATTATAAAAATAAAAATATTTTATTTATCAAAATCTTACGTTCTATTTGAAATACTATATTTCATTTGAACCACATGCAACTTGCTATTTAATATAGTCTTTAAAATATGTTTTTTCTAAATTTTACTTAGCTCTGCTAACAATAAAGAACTGAACTATGATATGGTGACAAATTATAAACGGTAAATAATTATTGTAGACTGGGGATTTTGATGCAGTTATGAGAATTCTAAATATACAAAAATCTACAAGATTGTTGACATATACCAAAATATATAAAATATCAAAAGTATAATTCAAATTACAATGTTTAAAAAGTAATATACAGTGATATTCAGAGTTCAGTTTACTTGTGCGTGAAAGAATTTTATTTAAAAAATATAAATGGATAAAAATCCAGTCTATAAGTAAGTAAATATACATGAATAAAACCACAGTGTATGAATAAGTAGAATTTCAAATACAATTCTACGGTCGAACAGGGTTAACAGCACAATGAACGTATTGGTTTGGAACAAAAATTCATAGCGTTTTTGAATGAAATTGCAAGACAATGTTTAAATATTTGTACATGTATTTATTCAACTATGCATGTGCAATTTTCTTATATAACTTACTGTCACTTCTTGTTGTCTTTACATGATTTTAGTCTCTCAGAACATGGAATTGTGTTTTGCTATTAATTGAAAAATGTTACGAAGTTTTATTCCAACCTAATAAAATAAATATTCCGTATGAGATACTCAGATGTTTCATAGTGCATAAAGACCCCCAGCGAAATGATGTTTCGCCTAAATCGTTTAGAAAGTATAGGATAAGAGCATTTATTACATTGAAAAAGATAATGTTCCAAATTTTACTATATTTTGTACTTAACTAGCAGGATAGGTGCACGTGTAGTAAAAATCCTAGCACAGTGTAGTAAAAATCGCAACACAGTGTAGTAAAAGTATCTAGAATTTCAGCCTTCCCTAAGAATATTTACTACATTGGGTTGGGATTTTTACTACACCGTATTAGGTTTTTTATTTGACTGTTAAGGAGATGGTAAGAACTGCGAAATCTTGAATGACTTGACTGTATGCGCTTTCAATACTTGAAGTTGATGAGAAAGGAACCCCGAAAGGATTTGAGTGCAAGGCTTTTTGTTTTCGAAAAATTAATAAAAAAGTATCAAGCGTTGGTAGATATAACCATAATTACAATTCAATGAAACATTTCTTTTCTCCTCATTTGTAAACAATGGATTATTTGTCTTACTACTTTGCATACGCATTTGAAACTGGAATGAAGAGATGTAGAGAACATTCTATAATTAGGAATAGAAAAAATGACATAGCAATCCATTATTTTTATAACATTTTGTTATTACTTTCTCGATAACAAAAGGCCATGCACTTAAATCCTTTTGGGTCGCTTTCCTCATCAACTCAAAGTATTAAATGCGCATACAGTCCATTCATTCGAAATTTCACAGCTCTTGCCATCTCTTTGTGAGTTTGGATTTTCACACCACATGCTACTACCTTGCAGAGTTGGGCAAACTGTAATCATCAATATGATTACTGACTAACGACTAATGATTAAATAAATATTTGAGTATGACTAATGACTAATGATTAAATTTTTATTAAACATGAATAATAAACATTGACTAGTAAGTAACTTTAATCGTAACTAATGACTAAATGAGTAATCAAAATTTAAATATGACTAATAACTAAAAATGATAAACTAAAAAAGCCACGGAATGATAACAAAAAATATATTTCAATACTGTATAATCTTTTGATATAAAATAGTAAATATCTAAACTCCGATTTTGATGATCCTGAAATATGTTGTCGTATTTATAATATGTAGAAACACACTAGCAACTAATGATTAATCAAATGTAATAACTAATGATTAGTCATAACTAATAACGAATGACTAATGATTAAATAGAGTTGTAAGTAATTTATGCTATACAGTCATGACTAACCAATGAAAAATGTTTAACTAATGATTATTAATTATGATTAATGATTAATCAGATAATTAGTCAATTTTAATTATCAGTTGATTTATGCCCTACTCTGCTACCTTGTCACATTAAGTACAAAATGTAACAAATTTTTTTATTTAATTAAATACAGTCTCTTTGTAATAGTATAAGCTGTCTGTTTCTTTTCATTCAATTGCAAAATATCAGATTCTAATAAAACAATGATAAAGAAACTATCATAGCAATTTATCTACCGCATCCGGTATAAAAATGTCACTTACTTTCTACTTAAAAACGATTTGAAATTCGGTAGGCGACATTAGCTGCACTTATCCTAATTGCAAGAGAAAGCACACGCACGCACGATTTATTTGCTCGGCCGCGCGACGAGCGTTGCCTTCCTAAATGATCGGCGGAGTCAGGAAGCCCCTCGGGGGCACGATCTCGAGTCATCCCCCGAGCCGCGCCACGTCTACTCATAACCTTCGCCAAGTTCCTCGTCTCGGTAGCCAAGATGGCTTCGTTCAGTAGGAAGAGCTAACGAAGTTTGCAGACATCTCCTTGGCAGCTGGGAAGAAGGGGGTTGTAAGGGGTGGAAAGCACGTAGAAGATGAGACCGCCTCGTCGTCTAGAGACTCCGACGGATACCGTCTAAGGAACCCGAGGAGAGTTACGGCACCCCTCGATGCCTCCCTCCCTCCCTCCCTCCCTCCCTCTTTCGCTTCCTTCCCTGTCGCCCTCCGGTCTCGCGCTACCCCCTTCTCACCACCCGCCTTCTTGATTCGGTCTTCGAGAAAATTAGTCAATTATCGGCTAAGTGCTCGGCCAGACCTACATTCACGATTACTCGCCACCGAGGCCTGCCAAGGACCCATACTTGTATATCGGCATACGTGTATCTGACCTAATTAAACGCGTTCTCCGTCGCGAAGAATTTTCGACGCTTCTGTGGGACCTACAAAACCCGCAATTCAATGGCGTAGTTTTTAGGTACAGACATAGACATACAGGGTGTTTCGCAGTTCGTGGGAAATCTCCGAGATAGAGGTACTAGACACGAAAATAATAAGAGAAGTTCTTATGCAATATTCTCGGAAATAATTAGTTTATTACTTACACGCGGTTTTACATCTCGTAAAATGCCAACGTAACACTGCTTCATCCCCTTTAAAGCCAGTGACCGCGCTTAAAGGACCAGGCCTCTCTGGGCCTAAGTGGACCCCGGTGACTCGCAACGTGTATCGGGATGAGATGTTTCTTCGAATGAAAAATCACATATTTTGTAATTAAAAATTGAAATGATGACGAATATAACACATCTGATACTTTTCCACGATGCAGGGGCCCAAATCTCGGTCACTGACCTTACGGGGGATGAGCCTTTGTTATGTGCCTTTACGAAATACAGGGTGTTAAAAAAAAACCATTCAATATTTATATGGTATACAGGGTGTAACAAAAATGTTGCAGTTCCTTAAAAGAGGTAATTCCTGAGGTGATTCTAAACAACTTTTTCCTTTGCAAAAATATCCTCCGAAGCTTTGTTAACGAGTTATTAACGATAAACACCGACCAATAGAAGCACGAATACAGTGGATGAATTTCAGCGCGGGCTCCAGCTGTGAGTAGTATTGGCCAGCCATCGTCCGCGCCATCATTAATCCGCTGTACTCGCTCTCCGATTGGTCGGTGTGTTTCGTTAATAACTCGTTAACAAAGCCCTATCTAACATTTTCGCCAAGGAAAAAGTTGTTTAAAATCACCTCAGGAATTACCCCTTTCAAGGAACTGCAACATTTTTGTTACACCCTGTATAGGATACACTGTACTGAGTAAAAAAGCTTTAGTAAACATAGGTCGAAAGGTCAACCGTTTCTGAGATATAAACATTTTTGTTTGTTATTATCATAATTGATAATTGTAATATTTATCTATAATCTATCTACAATCTACAATCGCCGATCCACAACTGACTGATTCTCAATGAAATCTACTGTCGGCACTTGAATAAGAACATTCAGAACGCGGTTTGTAAACACTTAAGTAAACATCGCCTGCGATGGAAGCAAGTAAGTCAATCATGATACTAGCAAACAAAAATGTTTATATCTCAGAAACGGTTGAGCTTTCGACCTATGTTTACTAAAGTTTTTTTACTCACAATCAGTACAGTGTATCCTATATACCATATAAATATTGAATGGTTTTTTGTTAACACCCTGTATAAAACCGCGTGTAACTAATAAACTAACCATTTCCGAGAATATTGCATAAGAACTTTTCTTATTATTTTCGTGTCTAGTACCTGTATCTCGGAGATTTCCCACGAATTGCGAAACACCCTGTACAGTAACTGTAGACTGTGCGTCAACCTGAAGCCGACGCGACGAGGCGTCCCAATTTTAGAAAGAATTAGATGTTTTGGGAGGACTTGCCGCCCAAATCTCTTTCTAATGTTGCTAGAGTAGAGCGTGTTTATGTTTATTTGCTTTTCAATTCTTTTATGTTAGTTGTCTCGCTACTGCACTTGTTAGCCTTCATCGTTTAAACTTAAAAATAATAACAAGTCCTCCCAAAACATTTAACTCGTTTTAAGGGGGGAGCTTAGTTTCGGAGGGTAAAAATACATTGATTTTGGAAATTTTCTTTTTGCGAAACTATTAAGTGAATAGTTTCAAAATTTGCAGGGTATGGTGTTTCATATTTAAACAATACAAGTTAATTGTTTCGGTAAAAAATTGACTTTAGAAACACAGTTATATTAATAAGTTTGTAGGGCCTCATCGTCGGTTAAAAAACCCGTATCGCGTGAACTGGCTGTTAGGTTTCTTGTGATTACAAATTACAACTGTTTTCCTTTGTCGTTGGGTAGAAATTAGAGTTTCAATCGATATTGTGGGTCGTCGGTGGTTTAGGTGGCGTGGAACGTGTTAATCAACGGATTTTCCAGCCACTCGAAAAGGGTACTCAAACTGAAATTTGTGTTAATACTGTAGCTGCTCGTTACGAGTTTGTCTATGCTGTCTTTTGGAATTTTTTTTTTTTCTTTTATTAGCTCAAAAGAAACTCTGAATTTAGTAGGGTAAATGGACGTCGAGCATTTCGCGTAAATCAGTTTATATGGTTACGTAAGTTTCTGTTAAAGTAAGAATCATCATATTTTGGGGAAAACTTTACTAATGTTACGAAATAGATTTGCAAAGGCTTAATTACATTTGTACGAACTGTTACTATATGATACAAAAGTAATAAATTATTGCTTGAAGTGGGCCAATTTTAAGATGCATCAAAAAATTTTAAATCTGAATTCTTTGAAAAAATGTTGAGTGACAAGTATCAGTCTAATCTGTCCTGGTGGTGTTTTGATAGTAATTTTTTTTATCAGTAAATTTTTCTCATTATATGGGTAGTATTATCTAAATGTAACTATACACCAAATTTCAACTTAATGTCTTATTTGGAATTTTTTTTCTTTTCCGGGCAGACATACTTTCAGCTTTATATGTATAGTTATAGACAAGAATTTTATAGATAAGAAATTAAAAAGTTCTATTTATTAAAGAGATTTCTATTTATTTATATCAGATCTTTTATGTATAAATAACTAAACTGGTAATATTACTTTTCGTTTCTAAAATGAAATGCTCCTTCCTAATAGCAATTTAGTTAAATTATATCTTCAAGTTCAAATTCTGTCTTTTCCCTTTCTTTGACGTTGTGAATATTAATTGCAATGTAGATATTACGTTAAACGTAAAACTCTTTACAAAAGAGGAAGAAACTAAATAGTTTTGTTAAGTAAAGATTGTAACGTTGAATTTTCGTTGAAAGAGCAAACTTTAAATTTAATCCTGTTTAAAGTGAATAAAGAAAATGATTTCTATAATCAAAAGAAAATCCTTTTAGCTGATGGATTTCGATATTAAGGAAGTTTACTTTACATTTAATTCTTAATTGTTTTGAAATATTCAGCAAAGGTTCAATTTAAACTTTCTTGTTCTACTCTCTGTTAATAGTGTCTCATAATTAATAGTAATAAAAACTTACAATCTCGCAGTGATACACAAAATATCTTCTACAAAAGTATGAGTAAAATGTATTTCCAAGTAGAATAAATCTGTTTTACCCAGACCACACGAAATCATCATTCGATACTAGATTCCGTTAGTAGTGACGAATTTATAAAATATAAAAAATATATTTCTGTGATTACGTTATAGACTCATTTTCGTTTCATTAAACACGAAAATAGTAGACAATAAGAAATTAATGACTGCAGCACTAGGAAAATAATTGAATTTATTCCGACTCCTTTTATTGGAACCAAAAATTAAACAACAATTAAAAAGTTAATTAGAATTAGCTTCTCAAGTATTAATAATCTGTGCAGTCACTAATATTCCTATTTATACGCTATTCACAAAGCAAACTGTTAATAGCAAAACACTTATCACTATGCATTGCAAGTATCGTATGCAAACTCATATTTTTATTCACATAGTAAATTAACATTATAACATTCATCTTATCTCAATGTTAGATATATTTTTATGTTTGCGATCATCTTACGCATTTTTGTATATTTATATTTGTCATAAATGCAAAAATATTTATAATCTATTTCTCATCTTACAGACTTTCATGATCCAAAAACACTGTTTAATACTATGATTTCGAAAATTTTTACTAATTTCAGCGTTTCTATGTTAACTTTCTGTATCGTTGAACTATAATAATCATTTTTTTAGGGCTTTAATTATTCTAGTGTTAGAAACGATTAAATTCTCAAAAAAACTATGTCATGAAAACATTGTGGATGATAGAAACGCTCGTCCGTTTTCACGACGCAACTACAATTCTATAAAAAAATAACTTATGTCAATAACACGAGCTATTTATTTTCCAAATTTCACGTAAGAAATTTAACGAATTTTCTCGATCATAGATTTAAAGCTTCCACGATCCGGCGTCATACAATTCTCATTGTTGAAGCGGTTAAAACGTCAGGAAAATATTTCTTCGAGACTTACACTCGAAAACTTCAACAGTGAGAACTGTATGAATTTTCTCGAGTTATAACTGTCTCTATTTCAGGGATCGAAACCCTTAGATCCGATATACACGAGCAACACGAAGTCGCGACGATCATTCGCGATCAGTGACGTTTAGTCCGATTTATTTATATTTCTGAAAGACAAAACGCAGAATCGCAGCGACTTTTTGTCGCTCGCGTGCATCGGCTTAAAAAACAAATTTCCAAGTAACAATTAACAAGTCAGGGATGAAACTGTTCACAGAACGACCGGTGGATTTCTCGCTAAACAGCGGCCGAGAATCCCGTGCCAGCAGCGACGCGGCGGTGGACTCCGAGGACGACGAGATCGACGTCCTCGGCGACGAGACTCCGTCGCCGACGCGAACGGGGAACATCCACGTCTCCAGACGAGGAGGTTCACCGACGAGTTTTCACCCGATCACGCATCCCCATCCGGTTGGCCTGGCCCCTCATCAGCCGCAACACGGACAGACTATTCAACGTCAACATCGCTGAAATCAAGTGCTCGCGAAGTTCTTTCCAAGACGCGATTAGTTCCATCCGAAAATGCATTCGAGGATGCAAACGAGGACTGCAAAAGTGGGGTAATTAGTCCAAGGATTTTCAAGCAGCGACAGTTGGACGTTTGGACGTTGCGAACTGAAAGCTGGAGAGGGTTGAAGTAGAAACAAGTTGAGTTTCGGAGGAGAAGATTATAGTTCCAAGTGAAATATGTTGGATTTGGGAAGTGGAAGCTAGAAATCGGTTCAAGTTGGATCTGGAGATAGAAAACTAGGAAAGGTTCATAAGTTAAAGAATTGTGGAACGGAAGATTGGATGGTGATTGAAAGAAGAAATTTTTTCACGTTTTTGGCAACCGTTTAGCAGCTCCTTAAAGACTTGTGACTGTTAAGCAGATCAGAGTTCGTGAATTATAATGGACACTCGTGCAATACTTCCTCATTCGATCAGTATTTTGTCCAAAGGAGATTTTCTAAGCCATCAGTTTCGCTAAGACAGCAGAACAGTGTTGAACTGCTTAAAGTGTTAAAAGCTAAATTTCAAAGACGGCGAACTGTAAACAATCGTCATCCCCACTACACCTAACTCTCGCCGTTAGTCAGTGGAACCTATTACCGACTGTGTTACACGTGTAAAAAGTAGAGGCATAAGCGAAACGTATTTCCTTCTCTCCTGCAATTTGTCGAGGAATTAGTGATCAGTGAAACGATGAAGAAATGAACCAGTCCCACATTTTCGGTGCCGATGAAACGTTTGCGATTGGGCAGTTGTGATGACGTTGTAAAGAGAATGATGTAAAATAAGAAGACTCTCGGAGCGAAGGGAAGATAATGTAGAAAGTGTAAACGTGTAAATGACTCCGCTAATCGATCTCTCGCGACACTTTTTATAGCAAAAAATCCCGTAATAAAGCTAGTCGGTTTCGTGTCACTTTTTATAGCGAAGTAGAAAGTTAGCTTGTGGTTCAGGTTGGGATTAAAATGTCACGATGTAACGGCGTGTATTCTTTTTTACCCTCTTTAATCACATCTTCCCAGCGCCACGATAAGGAGAACGTAATCGTTTCAGAAGATTACGGCGATATTTTGTGCAATTAAACCGTTTCGTTCCATTTCTTTATTGTTTTAATTAATTACAGAAGTTTAATGTTATTAGTATCAAATCAGAGTATCATTAGACTTCTACTATTTGAAAAGAATTACCTGACTAATAAATTTATTTCGTTTGCTTAAAAGTTTTCTTTTTTAAACTAATGAATCAAACAGATTATTCAATAAATTTTATTTGAAAGAACGTCTACTTGAGTCTGACCATGATCTCTTTCTACTGTCAGTAGAAAAGCCTCTCGATTGACATTTTATACCGTCTCGGGTCAGGAACGACGATCGAGCCTTTCAACATTACCATTCCGCTAATTGGCAACGTGACATTTGCTGTCGGTCGTTTGGGACATTTCCGAGGCTCAAATTGGTTCACGAGCTAAAGAAGACGAGCAATTAATCTCGGTTTAATTCCCAGCCGACGCGAACGAGCGATCCGCTCGATTAGCAACTCGCGAATCCGATTTCACATCGAAGTCGAACTTTCTTACAAAACTTGCATCAACTTCCAGCTGATATACAATATACAACTGCTACTTCAACTGTTTAATCATGGTGAATTTACAGCAAATCACGGTAACTGAAGATTTAAACTTTAAACATTCAATTATTTAAGTTACATACGATGCAATATTTTTTCTCGGTTTATCATTAGGTTTATCATTATTCTTAGAAATTGTTCGCACAAGATAAATGTTCTTTAAACCGTTTCGGAATCTATAAGATTTTAGTAAATCTCGTAGCGAGCAGGAAGCGTTTTTTATTTCTGTATAGAATATTTTATTATAAATAGGAAATGAGAACTTCTATTTCTGGGCTGTCAATTATTCCAGATTGCTATTAGTTTCAAACATTATGATAACATCACACCAGAATTCTGAGTAGAACTTGGAGTCATTTAATAATGATCTGTAGGAAATAGAAAAAATATGCATCAAAAGACTGCTTCAAGTTTTGAATCTGATATATAAATTTGTTGAGGTCCTGTTTTTTAAACAGACATAAAAATGTTTAATCTATGATAAAACATGTTTTGCAGAAAGCAATTAAAACAAGAAAGGGTGCAAAAAGATACAGGGATTAATCTTTAGCATCGATGAATAATCTTACTACAGAGAAAAACTTTATCTGATGAATTAAATAATCCATGACGTAACTACTAAAAGGAGCAAGAAGAAAGATGGGAAAATGCAAAATAATGGATCAGAGTATAAATTCATTCTCTAAAATTGACTTCAGAAACGTATTTTATAATCTAAAGCTGAAAAAAAATGATATACACTGCTATAAAAATCAATTAACAATCTTATAGCGAAAAAACACTGCCTCCGCTCCTCTAGATAATTCCAACTTGCTAAATAAGTGAAAGAAACAGAAAGAAAAAAGAATAAAACATAGAAACATATAAAACAGGATCGATTAAATAGTCAAATTTTCGAAGGGTAATCCAACTCGTTAAAGTGAATTTGGATAACAAAAAAAAAAAAAAAAAAAAATTGCGTAATACATATGTACACATGCTCTACATGTACCCGAAGTTGCATAATTTTTTGAATTTCCGGGTTCGGGATGTTCTTTAAGGTTATTTAATACCTTAAATTAATGAGAAAAGAGCCCCAAAAGTATTTGAGTACACAGTCTTTTGTTTTCGAGGAATTAATAAAAAAAATGCTATAAAAATAATGGAATACCATATCATTTCTTCTTTTCCTAACTATAGAATGTTCTCTACATCTTTTCGTTCCAGTTCCAAATACGTATGCAAAGTAGTAAGATAAATAATCCGTTGTTTACATATGGGAAAAAAATATTCCATTGAATTGTAATTATGGTTATATCTACCAACGCTTGACACTTTTTTATTAATTAATTAATTAATTTATTTAAAGAGACGGGCGTTAACTCGCCCATTTTACAGACACATGAATAAACTGCTAGTCAAATGACTTAGCTAAACTAAATTAACTTAAATTATAAATATTAAACTAAAAGTAAAATAAATTAGAGACAGACACAGGGATAGAATTTAAATTAAAGTTAATAGCTGTCGATGTGCATAATTCACAAGGATGTTAGGATAGCTTATGGTTTAATGGCGTTGACTAAATGTTTAAAAGCATTGATGGACTTCGAGGAAAAATCAGTTGCACATTGCACGAGTTCTATGGTTCTAAGATTCTAGACAATGGACAATTCCTCGAAAACAAAAAGCCATACACGGAAATCCTTTTGGGATTCTTACCTCGTCGACTTGAAGTATCGAATGCACATGCAGCCAAGTCATTCGAGATTTCGCAGTTGCTGCCGTCTCCTTGTAAGAGGATCTCCCCGAATAACCGAAGGAAACAAGATGGGCAAGGTGGCAAAAGAGCGCAGAACAAAGGATCGATGTCGAAAATTCGACGCGGACGAAATAGTGAGCCTCGTTCGTACGTCTTTGCTACCTGTTGCCGGAGGTTAGGAGCCGAGAGGATCGCGTCGATCGCGTCTGGAAAGAAAGGGATATCGCGGGCTGACAACGCGAAGCGGCGTTGTCGGTCGGAGCACCGCCATAGGCGGAGTCTGCGGAGCATGCCGTGCTTCCAGTTGGGGTGAATCCTAATACCCAGATAATGGGAAGTAATTGCGAGGGATCAGAGCGAGCGGAGCTACTCTCTCTCGGTCCAGGACCGTAACACAGAGGGAGGGTGGAGGTGTCGGCGTTCTCATCCCCCTTGCGGCGCTCGAGACTCGTAGGGAGGGGTGGATGAAAAGGACGGTCCAACGGACACGAGGCACACACGTACGCGCGTACGCCTGTGTACGCAGAGAGCGTGGTGCGGAGGAGAGAGAAGGGGGACAGAGGCCCGTAATCATATTATCGAGGCGAAATCACGGTGCACATTCTCAAATATATGTGCTGGATGAGGGTGTTTTGCGACGGAAATCGTGCGCGTCGATCCTTTGGTTCTCCATCCGCGGACAGAACGTGTTATCTCGTTCGGATGCTCGACGTTGAGGCATCGACGACCTTCCATTTCAGGTGGAATTTTGGGAAACGAGTAAAAAGTCAGTTTGTTAGATTTGTCTTTGGGCTTAGATGAAGGGATTTGGGATCTGGAATCTTTTAAGAGAGTATATGCAGGATTTTTAACAAATTTAATACTTGCCGTGCGTAAAGATCTTTACTCGAACATCAATTTCTCAAAATAGTAAGATGCGCTTCTCAAAGGAACTCGAGAAAATCAAAGTTGAATATTTCCAGAATTCCTTATATATAGACTGCGGAAGTTTATGCAAATTAATATTTTTATAGACATACAACGGCAACTGAATCTTAAATAAATGTGTGTTTTATTTTCTAAATATTATAAAATGCATTATATTTTTTATATTTGATTGTATTTTTATACCTGCAGGCGTTCTTATAGGTTTTTGTAATTTGAAAATTGCCATAAATGCATAAACTTCCGCAGTCTACTTATGTTGATTAGTTATGATTAGACTGCGGATGTTTATGCAAATGCATATTTTTATGGGAAATAGGTAAAGCTGTGGGACCTGGACAGAAATTTCTTTTGTGACTAGGAGATTCTAAAAATATATTTTTTATTTTATTTTTAGTTGGAGCTGCGATAAACGACGAGAGCGACGATGTCAATAGGATGATAAAAGAAAAAGCGATGTTCTTTCTTTTGTTTTTCTACTATTTCGTATATTCTATGACTCTTAGACCAGGTCGTGTGTATAAGTTAAAACAAGATAAAATATCTGGAAAATTAATAGTACCGTTAATTACTTTATGTGTAAACAGTAAATCTAACAAAAGACGACGACACTCGAGTGAAGTAAGATTGATCTTAAGCATAACAGATCGTGTAATTGTCATCATAAGACATGAAACAACTCGAGAAACGGGCAGCCAGGCGCAAAAATTTCTGTTGAATTCTCTCAACTTTAACGCACAGATTACGGTGATAAGGCGACTATACAGGGTGTAACAAAAATGTTGCAGTTCCTTGAAAGGGGTAATTCCTGAGGTGATTTTAAACAACTTTTTCCTTAGCGAAAATGTTATGTGGGGCTTTGTTGACGAGTTATTAACGAAAAACACCGACCAATCAGGGAGCGAGTACAGCGGATTAATGATGACGCGGATGATGACGGACCAATACTACTCACAGCTGGAGCCCGCGCTGAAATTCATCCACTGTATTCGTGCTTATATTGGTCGGTATTTTTCGTTAACAACTCGTTAACAAAGCCCCACCACCTAACATTTTAG
This sequence comes from Perdita meconis, assembly GCA_030770465.2. Lineage (NCBI taxonomy): Eukaryota > Metazoa > Arthropoda > Insecta > Hymenoptera > Andrenidae > Perdita > Perdita meconis. The sequence continues at coordinate 9,623,490 of JASKOS020000007.1, forward strand.
CCAAGGAAAAAGTTGTTTAAAATCACCTCAGGAATTACCTCTTTTAAGGAACTGCAACATTTTTGTTATACCCTGTATTACAGAACAGTATTCCAAGTGGAGACGAACAAGAGAACATATATAGTTCTCGTATACACCTTCTTGAAGTAGCTAGATGCTTTGTGTATGAAAGTCAGTAATTTAAGGGATCAGTATGAGTTTATCGTACATATTTTCAAGAATATTTTTTTCACACTAAAATTTATTTTTACATTTCCATCTTTTCACACATAAAAATAGAGGTTTTAAAGTAATAGAAAAAATTTTTTATTTCAATTTTTTATTGATTTATCTTGGTGATCTGACCGCTTGAAGTGAGCCCTGCTTGTTCCTGGCCGACATGATATCTGGACTTTGGAGCATTTAATAACAAAAAATCGAGTAGTTTTTTAAAAAGTAGAGTTGTCGCTATGGTTGGAAGTAAAATTTTTCACTCCCGGTGAAAAATAACAAAATAGTGGACTTTTGAATTTTTCGACCCTTTTTTTTACAACTTAAATTGTTTAAAAATATGGTTAAACATAAATGAATATTTATGATTCTACTTCAGACTGAAACTATGCGTGTTCAGAATAATCCCTGAAAATTTGAACCCAATCGGTGCGATAGTTTTTTGTAAATCATGTCGGCGAGGTCGAAAAACGTTGTTTCGAAAAAAAGACGCATTTAAAGTTTTTATCGTAAAATCGGAAAAAAGCGTCGTACCCTCAATCAGCGATGCCTGTTCCATACGTTATTCCTTCAGGTTCTTCATAAGCACCATTTTTTTGCAATCTTTCCGATGTTTTTAGAAAATCGAATTTTTGAAAAAATAAACCCATACTGATCCCTTAAACGCTGTACATACCAGCGATTTTAATAATATAAATTATTCCAAAGTCTCTAATATTACTAACAGAACGTAAGGTTGTACCATTAAGTTCATCCTTAAACGATTGAAAAATCCAGCATCCGACAGACCCACAAAAATAATCTCAGAAAAGCGAAAGGGTGCTCTCAGTAAAACACTGAGTGCCCCGTGAACTAACTAGTGATCGTCGGGGAGACTCGTTTATGGCATTTATTAGATTTCGTTAAGACGTCTGTTATTACAGTGCGTAAATAAAGAACGCAATGGGGGTGAGGGAAGAAGCAGACTCGCGCCCCGTGCCGGGCAAAGGGAGACCCGGAATGCGGCAAAAATAATGAAATAAAGAACAATGAAGTGGCAGGTACAATAGCCGATGGGGTCTAGGACGAACGAGAGAGCGAACAAGGCGGCGCGAGCTCGCAGAGGAGTTAGAAACGGGAGCTGAAGCCGACCGAGGGGGGTAGACGAGCGGGCTAAATGCAGTGGGCGTGTACCCATTACTTTCATTACTTTCCGTCATAGGGGTTCGGCACCGATATGCGCAGCACAGGGCACCGGTGTAAAGCCGGACGAACGCCCAGAGAGAGAGCTCTGAATCCTACCTGTTCCCTTTCTCTGTGTCGTCCCCGTCGACCGAGCGAACGCGAACAACGATGAGGTCAACCTTAATGTTAATTATACACGCTGATAGGAATGATTAAAGGATCAGCCACCGACAGCGACTTTGTCCTCCGTCGAGCCACGTCTAACGCTTCGGGAGCTTTAATGCAACGCGGTGCAGGTCTTCGGTGACGATGTTGCGCTCGTGGCAATTAGAGACTCCGTTGAGAGAATTTGCCGGGATTATGCTACCGGGAGTTCGATAACTCGCAACAGTTTCTGCGATTTGGAGGAGTTTGGGATTCGAAAAGGAATTTTAGCTGACGAATTCGTGGCCCTCTTGACCCATAGATGTGAACTTTTTTTTTTAAATTTGTTTAAGAAGAATTCACTTTTTGTCAAGTATATAAGTTTTATAGCGACTAAAATTTGCTTGGATTAATAATTTCTTAAAAATAAATTCCCAAAGAATTAGATTATTTTTAATAGTTTCCTTCCTTATACCGTCAAACTGCAAAGACTTAATCTATAGACACAAAGAAAAAAACAAATTTGGCAATAAACGCTTTGCTATAGAACTATAAAGAAATAGGTAACAACACATTTTCCATTAGATTACATGGAAGATCGACTGTATTTATCTGGTTTGTGCAAATACATGTGTTTATCATTTGAAATTCTCAGGACCTGTGTAATATTATCAATTTATTGCTCATCGATGTCAAGCTTGCATCGGGGCACAAGGACAATGCTTTCAAATGAGGCACTAAAAACAATAGGTAATTAGTTTTTATTGTATTAGTATAACTATTAACGATACGGAATTTTTACCACATAGTAAAAATATGTAATTACGTTGACACAATAGGCTGTCAACTTCTGTGCGTTCAAGTGCGTTGTAATGGGAAATGCATCGTTACCTATTTCGTGCATACAATATTGTAACAAAGCGTTTATTGACAAACTTCATACAACATGTTTTTTCTTCTTTTTGCCTGTAGATTAAGCCCTCGCTTGTTTGACAGTTTCAGTTTGAAACACTCTGTATAATGTTTTCTAGGATTAAATTGCATATAAAAAATAATATCCGTCAAATTGACGGGTTTCGTAAATTTGGTGTTAATATGATGAAGATAATAGCAAATTAAATTTTTGTATTGTGTTTATCTTGCTCACTGTTTTTTTATTTACAGGTACACTTTGTCATTTATTTTAAAAAAGTAGAAAAATAAACACAGTACTCGCAATAATTTGAATATAATCAATTTTAGTTAGAAAACATGCTATTCTCATTTTGAAAGACACCAAATTCTGGGTCACTTGGAAGTATGAAAAATGGGAAATATTCCTGCATAAATAATCCTGATTACGTTCTAAAGTCCTAATTATGCAACTCAATTGACATAAATATTATGCACAGTCAACACATGATCTTTTTTTTCACAGCCGAACCATTATTTCCAATGAAGTTTCTATCAGATTTCATAGTTACATACTGTGATTCACAGGTTTGTCTATACTTATTCCAAATGTGAATTTATTGTGAAATTCGCATTTCATGTTTAATCGTTTCTCAGTTTCCATAACTTATTGTGTAAAGGCAAATATTTTCTTAGAATTTAAACAAATTTAACATATTTTTTATATCGAACAAAAAACTATGCAGAATTTGTGATTTTCTTAACTCTTTTCCATTTGACATTTTCAAAATAATTACAATATCATATGAAATTTCGTATCTAAAAGTGAAAGATTTTACAGCTCGTAGTCGCAAAAATTCTTCACTTAAATTCAATCCTCGAAATTATTCATAGACTACTTCACTTTCCAAAATTACAATTACTGATAAATCTTCCAATTTGAGACACACAATTTAACAAAATGTCGTCCGGTTAATGATAAATCGGGCACAGTGAAACAAATTTATTTACCACTAACCTGGTTCGACGCGAAGGCAACGCACTGATGGGAAAATCGTACCGATTTCACGAAACTTTCGAGCGTGTTATCGCTGCACCAACCAAAAGTCGACTGAACAGCTCCACACCTCGATCGTCGTATTCGCGACCAGAGGTCTGTAATTTTTGACTTCTCGGAAGACATGTACGCTTTGTTTACTGCGAAAGGACGCTTCGCGGCCAGGGAATCAGGAAACGGACCGTCTGTAAACAAAGGCGACCGCCCAGCTTTGGTTCAGGTAGACAATAACGTAGATCTCGTATCGGGTAATATTAGTCGAACGCTCAATTGAACCCATTACTGGTCCGTAAAGTGTATAACACGAAACAGTATGTCGCGAGAGACATCAAAGGGGGAGTTATGAGTGGAACGCCCCACACCTTGTAATCCCGGCAAATCAAATTACTTTTACAAGCAGATAAGATCTATGGATTCTCTTCACAAAAGGGTCAACGGGACCTTATGATCCTGCATACTTGTCGCGCTTGAAGAGACGGGGGGCCATAGATATTCGATGAACAATACCATAATTAGACGACGTGTATATTAAGCTACCCTGTTTTAATCTACGAAGTTCCGAGCGCTAGATACAATAAAATTACACTATGGGTGAGTTTGAAAGTGCAAAATTACGATAACGATGAATGAGTCTTTGACACAATAGTTGTGCATTTTACTAAAAAACTTCACGTTAGTTGTGCAATAAATAAATTTAAATTTAATAATATTATTTCGAATTTAGGTTCATTGATAGCGTAATCTTCTTATTACAAATACAGAACTATCTAGTTTTTAGATTTCAGAACACTACAATGGATTCTAGACTGCACACAGCAAAACGCCATTTGAACTACCGCATTGTTTTTGCATCAAAAAATATTTTTTTATTTCTTTAAGCATGTAATATTTCTGCGACAAACTCGATTTTTACGGCAACCCCTACAATTCTTTTAAACAGTCCTTAAGATAGAAACTCGTTGCGTTAATTACTACTATATACAGGGTGTCCCAAACTAAGTGCGGGAGCCGTTAAAAGGAGATTCCTGGGGTGATTCTAAACAACTTTTTCCTTTGCAAAAATGTCATTGGAAGCTTCGTTAACGAATTATTAACGAAAAACACCGACCAATCGGGGAGCGAGTACTACTCACAGCTGAAGCCCGCGTTGAAATTCATACACTGTATTCGTGCTTCTATTGGTTGGTGTTTTTCAATAATAGCTCGTTAACAAAGCCGCAACGAAAATTTTCGCTAAGGGAAAAGTTGTTTAAAATCACCCCAGGAATCTCCCCTTAACAGTTCCCGCACTTAGTTTGGGACACCCTGTATTTTATTCTAATTATTTTTATAATTGTTTACAATTCTATTATTTCCTTCTTTCTGGTATTGTTATATTTATTATTATTTTTACTATATTGTTATCTTCTTTTTCATATTATGTTTTTGTAACTAAAGGGTTCTCACCCGCAAACACAAAATAAATTATTATTATTATTATTATTATTATTATTATTATTATTATAGCCTTGAAATTCAAAAAGACAAAATTCTGAAAAATCGACCTGGATTTCAGCTGATTACACCAGGTTCCCGCCTTAAATCACTCTTCTACCGGCACTTGCTAAACATAAAATTGTATTTTCTTTTTGCAACCGATCCTAAGATAAAAGGGATCGATCATTGATAGATCGAAATTAAAAACAATCTGTCAAAAAATGGATCTTAGATCGATTCAAGAAAAGATTGCCATCACGACTTCTCACCTGAACCCTCCTAGAGTCAAATACCTCAAAAATCGCAGTCCCATCACTGCGCTCTCATTTTCTACGCTTTGTTAATCGCGAAGAGGGGCCCTTGCGCATAAGAGCCGTTCCTCGACGGATGTAATTGACACCAAGTCGAATTGGGCGCACCGTCGCCGGAGCACGCTCTCTGGAGACGCGGCAAGAGCGCAAGGAGCAGACAATGGTATAACGTTTGATAGGAAGTGAAATGTCAAGCTAAAGAGCGGTAAAGAGGCTCAAGCGCATCGTGTTCGATGAACGGCGGCCAACCGTTAGCCTAACAAGCTGTCAAGACGTCGCCGCGTGTCAATCCACGGGTCTCAACCAACCCTCCGAATAAATCTACCCAGGAGCGGACCATCCAACCCCCTCCGTGCGCCAAGCGAAAGCAAGCGGGACCACTCTACTGTCTCTAAACCGCTGCTTACAAACTTTTAGCCCTCTGAACGCTTTAAACCCCCTCGGATTACGTTTTTTTCTCCTATTTGCTGCCGCTCGGTTCAGCTTTTTAAATCCTTCTTCGCGACTTAATTACCTCCGCTTGGTAATTATAAATTTTAGCGTTTATATGGTATCATGTCCTTCTACGAGTCTCCGCGTTTAGTGGAGTCAATTTTTTCCTTTATTTGGAACGTATGATGGATCAAAAAAGTATTGGTAATCGTGGCTTTTTTGGGATGCTACTCAATCCTGTTAGATTCCGTTTGGAAATTTAATTTGGAATAAGTTTGGTATTCACACATTGCCGTGAATGACGAGAACGATATTTGAATATAGTTTTGAGAAGTAGACAACTTTAACTCTAACTTTCTTATATGTATTTATTTTTTTTTTAATTAATGCTGTGGTTTGAAAGTAATATAATACTCGATTGAGTCAAACAAAATACAGTAGAATCTCGATTATTTGAATCAAAATTATTTTTAATTTTCACTTTTTCGAGATTTCAGTTACTTAATCCATTGGCTATAAAAGGAAAGTAGGATGTCGATCACAACTTGAACTATGATTTTATGTCACAAATATAGAGTCGAATAATCGAGGTTCTATTGTACAAAGAGCAGAGAGACGTTAATATTCTTGTGATAGTATTTTTTCGAAATTATAGAAATACTAAACAAAATGCACGAATACACAAATGTTTTGACCCGCTATTGTATGTTTATAGCAGGTGTAAAAAACAATTGATGTCGATTTCGGCTCTTGAAACAGTTATGAAGATTCGTTATAACAAATAACTGTTATTAAAAAAACAAAATTTCTGTCGATGATAGTTTAATGAAAATTCTACTCTACATGAAATTTGTGTTCTTTCCGAAATATACAAGCGATTTAGTACGATTTTTAATGAATTGCGAACTTGGCGAACCATGTAGAAATGGTTGCAAAAGAGTTTATTACAAAATCCCACAAATGAAAGTAAGAAAAATCGTCTACCTTTCTCAATTTAAATATCTAAAAATCAATTATGAAGTACAGCAAAATACGATGAATAGTAGCGTGGGTTGCTTTGTTTAATTTAAAGCATATGAGTAGTCGAGTAATAATAAAGAAAATTCAATAGCCAGAAAATGAAATCACTTGTCGACGAATTGAATACAACGTCAAGCAACCTGCTGGCAATTGTCTAACAAAACGATGCGGGGGAGAGGGTGCAGCGGAGATGGACGAGTCACCCCCGTTGAAGTCTCTAGGACCGAAGAAGGAGCTGGATTGACTGGCAGGAGGATATTTCGTGGTGGAGGGAACGGCATTACTGCCCACGTGCCGTTTAACTTGATCACCCTGGGCAATCTGGCCTCATTTCAACCTCCGGTTACTACGATACTTCCGCTAACAAATAACATTGTCGACGACCCTGCGGGGGCGTTCTGATTCGATTTGCACACTGTGAAAGCGTGCCTGCCGGAGAGCCAGCGAGAGGATAGAGAGGCTTGTCGATCGGTAGACGGGTAGAGAGAGAGAGAGAGAGAGAGAGAGAGAGAGAGAGAGAGAGGGATTAACAAAAAGAAGAAAAAGGGCGAGGGAGGGGAGCAAGAACGAGGGGCGAATGGAAAAATTGTATATTATTGATGTTTCTCGAAGTACGTTCTTCGGGCGATGAAAAAATACGAACCTCGGAACCATGAACCGAGAAAAAACTGTTTCAAATAAAAAATATCGTCTTCGTGCGGCACGAAAGGGAGAAAGTATGTTTTCTGGTCAAAGTCATTTAAAGATTAAGGGAGAGTGCTACCGTTCGACGTGTGAAAATTATAGGTTTGTTTAACAATTCTTAGACTTCAAATAATGAATTCTATAAAAAAATGTTTTAATAACATTTATTGTGCATATATTAAATATTTATAAAAAATTGTATATTTATTCTTTGTTAACAAAATGGCAAAATTGGGGCCGTTATTTATTGAAATTGTCTCGCCAATCAGCGTTGCAAGGAACTCGGATACGGTTAGTCCAATTGACTCTTGCAGAGAATATTCTGTTTATGTTAATATACAGAAGTACACAGGGATTTTAGATATTTTTCAAAGAAATTTTTTATTAAAAATCAGAATTTTTAATCAAATATTGACTATTTTTATGAAAATGTTCATTTGAAATATCCTTATAACTTGTTTAGTTTATATTATGTAAAAAATTAATATTTTTGATTTGTTTCTTCTAAAACACATAATTTCAAAAGACAATTTCAAAAGATTCATTATGCAGTGATCCCAGTACAGCCACTTTGTTAAAAAAAAAAAAAAAAAAAACAAACCATTTTTTTCTGAGTCTAATATAAATTCATTATTTAAAGAAAAAAAAATTGTTAATTAAACCTATGGTTTTCACGCGTCCAAGGTAATACTCCCTCCTTCTTTCAATAAAAAGTAATATCCTTATCACAGAATTACTAAAAACGAAGGATGAAAAGACTTTTGACTTAAGCTTTAAAAATTCTTACCTTGGAATGCTAAGATTTACAGTATTTTCTCCATATAGGCTCGAAAAAACCATACGAAACACGCTCGCATTTTATCCCTACCACTAGCGGCAGGCATCCGTCTTTGATCTAGCGTTTTCTTTCGCGCGCTATCTCTTTCTATGTTCGGTACATTACAAAGAAAGTAGTCCCCTACGATATAGGCTCGTCTCTGGTCTCGAGGAGAGAGCCTATATCGAGAAAATACTGTACAAACAAATTGGGGCATATGAGGTACCGTTGAAAAGCTTATGGTATCTACTTTTCAATGAGTCCTTAAGGGATCAGTACGGGTTTATCGTACATATTTTCAAGAATTTTTTTTTCATACTAAAATTTATTTTTACATTTCCATCTTTTCACACATAAAAATAGGGGTTTTAAAGTAATAGAAAAAATTTTTTATTTCATTTTTTTATTAATTTATCTTAGTGATCTGACCGTTTGAAGTGAGCCCTGCTTGTTCCTGGCCGACATGATATCTGGACTTTGCAGCATTTCATTACACAAAATCGAGTAGTTTCTTAAAAAGTAGAGTTGTCGCTATGGTTGGAAGTAAAATTTTTCACTCCCGATGAAAAATAACAAAGTGGTGGACTTTTGAATTTTTCGACCCTTTTTTTACAACTTAAATTGTTTAAAAATATGGTTAAATATAAATAAATAATTATAATTCTACTTCGGACTGAAACTAAGCGTGTTCAGAATAATCCCTGAAAATTTGAGCCCAATCGGTGCAATAATTTTTTGTAAATCGTGTCGGCGAGGTCGGAAAACGTTGTTTCGAAAAAAAAAACGCGTTTAAAGTTTTTATTGTAAAATCGTAAAAAAAAAGCGTCGTACCTTCAATCAGCGATGCCTGCTCCATACATTATTCCTTCAGCTTCTTCATAAGCATCATTTTCTTGCAATCTTTCCGATGTTTTTAGAAAATCGAATTTTTGAAAAAATAAACCCGTACTGATCCCTTAATAATACTCTAAAAAATTATGTATAATAAGAAACTTTAACTGATTCCAGCTGAAACGTGATAGCTACTCCCAACCTTATAAGGGTCGTTTTCACCCTTTGGAGTGCATGATTGCGGATATAAAACAAATACGTGTCAAATCGAAGAGTGACAGTTCCGTAGTGTTACTTGTGAATACCGTCCATCTATGTATTGGCGTGTTTACCCTAATCAGTAAAAGTTTTCGCGAACGAAAGGCAGCCAGCATCGACGCAGCATTTACATGTATAAAGTGTCGCGACGCTCTGAGCCTGTAAAAGACCTTTGGTCTTTAGTTCTTTATCGTATCCTTGTCGCTCGATTCGTCGTCTATTCAACGCCCCCACTCGTGGTGCTCGTCTATATCGTCGATTTAATAAGGCGACCCGGGGTCTGGGTTCTGCGCGTCACATTGTCATCTCGAGTAAACTCCTTTTCGAGGCCCGGTCTAACCTCTTAAAAACGGGTAAAGGACCTTTGGTCTTTACTTCTTTAAACGCGGTGATAGAGTGGTTGAAAGGTGAGGGCCACTCGAGCGGTGCCGGAAGAGACGCGAGGACGTCGACGAGAAGGGGGTCGGCCTGGCCCCCTGCCTTTATGCCGCGGCAACGAGGGGCCACTCCAGAGGGCAGGAAGCACAAAGGTGAGGGCGACTCCGTGACTATCGCCGGATCTTCCGCGGTAATTATTTTTAAACACGTCCTGGAGATACGGATCTTTAGTGGGCTCTAGCACCGAACGGCCGAGTAAACTTCTCGCATCTCCGTTGCCTAACTAAATAACCGGACTAATTAGGCCGTAGCCGTGCTTTCTGGCACGTTTGTTGGTGTGCGCGCCGTTCGATCGCTAACTTTTCTCTTTTTCTTTTTTAGACGACGACCCCTTGTCTCCCTTCTAATTCGCGCCGTCTGCCCGCGACACCAACCCCCGTTAAAAAAATTCTAGCGCTGCCTCGTTCGCGGAAATTGCATTGCCTTTGACGAACTTTGCGGAACCTCGGCTGGTGAGAACCTGTGCGAGCGTGAATGTTTTTTATTCGTTTTGTTGAAAAAAAGAAAGAAATTCGTCGATAAAATTTTTGCACGAAATTTTAGGCCGTGGGCATTTTCGTATGCATTTTTTTTGTGTAATCATTATCGAAGCTTTAACCCATTAAATTAAGCGAGCATGTTAACCCGTGTGATTATTCTAATACAGTATTTTCTTGCTATGAGCTCATAGATCGAGTTTGGGATGCGAAGAACTATAATCAGGGTCGCATTTATCATAAGGTGCATTAAGAACAAGCTGGGGGTTTTCTTTTTATGGGACCGCATTTTTATGTTTTGCTTCACATAAACTAAAGAAATATTTATAGTTAAAGTTGAACAGGAAAAGATCACGTCGATAACTCAAGCCGTTTGAAAGTTATTAACATTTACGTGGGATCAGACAAATTATTATTAACTAAAAGTCTTACATGAAGGCGATCTTCATTTTTTATGAACAAATTTTTTTTTACTTTTCTCTATTGCATTTTGTAGCCGACTAAAAACCAATTAATTGCATTCGAAACATTTTCTGTCTGGCTACCGGAAGTGCCCGAAAAATCGTGGCGACATGCGACAGTTACGTGGGACACCCTATATGTATTATTTTGTTAGTACATAGCGCTCACGTAAAGCCTGCTATACACGACCGAACCGCTCGGTCGAGCCGTCACAACACGCGTCTACACATTTTCATTTCCAATGTGTAGATGCGCCTGTGTGATGGTTTGACCGAGCGGTTCGGTCGTGTATGGCGGGCTTAAGCCTTTGCCCACCGGATCCGTATGTCAAAGCTTAAGTGAACTGGGAAATGAATCTCGCACCTCTGATTTCTTGCTTGACTGTTTCTTGAGCTTGAACACTCAAGACCGAGCGACCTTAGGCACGCACGGTATCCTCTGATATTCGCTGTGCGACGATATCGACTTACGCGCGTGTCGCTCGGGCATTGAGTCGCCAATTTTTCTCAGTTTCTGCGATCTTATCCGTTGTCGTATCCATACAAAAGTTTCACCATTGAATTCTAAGCGTTCTCTCGATTAAAATAACACCAAATGTCATGTAAATCGGACTATTTTTAGCCAAGTTAGAATTGAATCGTGAAAATCAATTTGTTTCGTTATTTCGTTAATTATGGACCGAATTATGTCGTGTTTGGTATTTTTTTAATCGGGCGAGTATAATGAATCGATTGGCGTCATTCTCGTAAAAATCCGATGGAAAAAGGTAAAAATCAGTCACGAGCACTTTTAAATGGCTAGTCTACCCTTGTCTTTTATAGCCCATTGTTCCGGGAGTCGAGCTCCTGGGCAAGAAAGTTCCCACGGTCCAAGTCAGTAAAAAATAGTGGTTGGAGAAATTGGGCTAGCCTTGTGGAAATAAAATGAGCTAAGCTTACGCGGGCGCTGCTGTACATCCCATGTAGTACATCAATTATTTAAGAAATAAAAAAAATCTCTCAGCGAAAATTGTATTTTCTAATTTTTCAGTTCAATTCAAACTATTTTCAGTATTAATAAAAATGAATGACTACTCTCTACCATCCAATCTCTCTCTCTCACACCCACACACTTCCTCTCTCCTCTTCAATCAAGACCTCATTACCTCTGAAAACAAAAAAATTTTCTTGAAAACTATACGCCGGACGGGTTCCAAGGATCATACCACCAACCTAATTTCTTCAATATTTATAGTATTTATATTTGTTTACATATAATTTTCCATATATTATAATTATAATCGTAGTAGGCAAAAAACAGTAGTATCGCTTTAATAACAGAACAGTCGTAAGACGAAAGTACACCTAAAAAGAGCGAATGGGGTGACAAGGGGGACAAAGGTCGTGGGGATAAGGGGGCAAAAATGGCGTCCGTGTTGACGAACCGGTGGGTCTTTGACACTCAAAAACAAGATTACTATTAGCCGTCGCGACTACGAGGGTGTGTTTAAGTCTTCGTTTACCTGGTTTTTCCTTCTTCTTCTTCTTCTTCTTCTCCACATAGGAAGTTACATCGCCTCTAATAGGCGCTCGTCGTATCTCTGTCGTTTCCAGAATCCTACGACTATAAATATCCTATATCTCCTGTATAACCGCGAGAATCTCAAATTATTAAAAATATACATCCTACGGATGCACCGTTATTGCGCATTACATTGTGCAGAAGTACTCGTAAATAGATGCATCTTCAAAGTTTATCCATTACTTTTTACTTTTTTCATTTCGTTTCGTTAGGCGTTATCTTATATACCGTTAACTAGGCCTTTTCTCTATTACACGTGGTACCCAAGGGAAGCGACTACCTGAAAGGTTTTCTTCTTTTTAAATATCTTTTTTTTTTTTTTACTTCTAAACGGGATCTGCGTTTCCTTAATTTTTCACTGGGGAAGGTACGCTACTTGTGCATGCATATCGTTTTAACGAATCTTAACCGCGCTCACGATCTGTTCAAAAAATAAACGAAAAACGAAGACAAAATGCTTCTCACAGATCAGGCTATCGAGCAACGATCATTCGACTTTCGAGTATCATCCAAGTAAAATCTAATGCCTATTTTCTTGCCACCTTGTGACCTGTAGATTTATTTTCAACAGACAATATCAGAACAAGTTTCCGCCTTTCGGCAGTCTTCATTCCGTCCTAATTATGATACATTACCAATATTCAACATCATACAGTATATTACTCAAATTTTTCATACGAACTTCTGTTAAATGTTCTGAGAGTTTATAGATTAACGTATCTCGTAATATCTTTAAAAATTTATCAACAGTCCTCCAATCGTTCAAACGATCGCTGCTCGAGCACAGACTCGCTGCAATTCACGAACAAAGTGGAAACGTATAACATCGATACTACCGGAACAACTTGCAGCGTTTAAATGCAAATCGTCGCAGCGTTTTTGTTAATCGAATAGTAGAAATAGTTGCCTGTTCGATCGTCGTCCGTGAACGCTTCAACAAGAATCGCGCGAATCGCGCGCACATCGAACACGGGGGAAACGCTAGAAGAGTAATTCAACGAGGAATGATCGTTTCCAATATTATTTATCGCTATGAAACCGCTGAATCAGAAACCGTTCGCGGCGCGTTCGATTAAACATCTCCGCGGGTTCGCGACGCGTGCCACTCGCAAACGTTTCACTCCCGCGACGCACTTCCTCTCTCACTCACAGTGGATTCGTTTCAACATTTACATAAACAAACGCTATCTCCCTTCATCCTTCTACAAATACTCATCGCGTACTTTCCTTATTTAAGTATTAACTCTCGGTAATCGTTTAAATAAAAACACAACTCAATGGCTTTTAAGTATCCCGAAGACTTTGGGCCGAAGTGTCTGTGCTTGGTCGTCGTGTTTGCTTCGCCTAAAGAAACGTTGTGTTTGTATACTATCGTCGTTCCTCCGAGGCATAAAAAAATACACAAAATACTAGATCGCGTGAAGTTGTTACAGGTTCTACAGGATGATTCAAAAAGAAAAATCGTACGAAGATTTATAATACTCACAGAACTAGGAGAAAGGATTAAGATAACGTGAAGCTCAACTACGAACCTCGTTGATATAACACGCAATGTTGTACAATATAATTATAAATGCAAATATTTCATTTATTTGTTCTACCGAGGGAAGTGGAAAACGTTGAGTTTTCTTCGCGAGTATCGTGAACCTTCAAAGTCTCGACCTCTCTTTTTGAATCACTCTATACGTGAAAACTTGACGCAATGAAACCGATCGAAAAGTCTCGTGTACCTTCGCTATGTTCGTGCGATAACTCGATGCAAATAGTTTAGATCATTTTGAGCATTTTCAGGATTACAAACTGACGATCCCCCGAGTTTCGTGCTTTGATTCGTCAGAGATCAAAAATATACAGTACACGCACGCTGGGTGCCCTATAGGTTCCAATGATTAATATCGTTAATTGGTTCATTATGCAGTCACGTGCAATGTCCAGAGCGCTATCACAGAAATCGGTACTCCCGCTCGTCGTGTATTTTTTTTTTCCGGTTTTTATTCTTCTCCGTTTTGATCGTGTGCATGTGTGTTCAATCAAGGAGAAGTGGAGACCGAGACCGTGATTCGAAAGAAGATGAAACTAGCTTCGTGTTCTTTTCACGTCCAGCCTTCAGAGTGACTGAACATTGTATCGGATTCAATTAGAAACCCCGCGGCATGGATAACTTCGTGAAATGCGTGTTACAGCGGTCCACGTTCTTTATATTTCTGTAAAGTATTCAGACTTGAAGAACCGAAGATCAGAATTAATGTTCAATCTGAACGAAACGAACGAAGGGAACTGAGATACTGGTTTACCTTGTAACAAGATGACACTTTTTTTTTTTGCGCCAACTAAAACGAACATTCAACGAATCACATTTGGTTTTAGTCTATCATAAAAAAGAAAGAGGAAGAGATTATCGTCAACAAGAGCAGTCGGCTCCGATAGTAATCTTGATTTCAAGCGAGCTTTCCTTTCCATCAATAATCAAACTAGAATACATAAATTAATATATATTACATATCGACTAAACAATAGGGACCGCGTGATAATATACAAAAGGACCGTGTTAAAGACCGCCGCGGACCAGTCCACGGCAAGAAAGAAAATCATATCGACCGTGCTTCGATACGCTGAATTGAATCGTACATGTATAAAAAAAAAAAAAAAAACTTTTCACGGCACAGACCACAGAAGACTGTTCAAACGTGCCAGTTAAAAAAAAAAACACGGAAAATAACGAGTATTCTAACGTCTCAATAATTAATATCGCGAAACAGTGTAACGTATTAAACAAAACAAAAAAAATGATTTCTAACTACATGTTAATTCTTAGCTGTGACAAGCGATCGGCGCGAGAAAAACATAAATGTGTAAAACAGAAAAATAAAGAAGAATTAACAGAATTAAACAGATCAAAATCATCGATTCAAATATTAAAAGCAAAAAGCGACGAAATGTTTTCGCATACACACCTCGCGTTCAACGAAATTTTCTCCGTGCACATATAAACCAACGTTTCTCTCATTGTATAAAAAATACTCGCTTCAATGGACAACAACGAAATTTACGCGAAAAAAAAAGAGGGGGAAGCGGGACAAAGCGTCTCGATTACACGTTTCAACGCAACTATTTACGAAGGCATGCGCGGTTCAATTAAAATTATTATTACTATTATTATTATTATTGAACCCTTTGCACCCGAGGCACGTCGAGAGGCTCGAATAGAACGAATATTTCTCTAATAGGTATATATAATTTATAGCTCGCGATAACTTCTCTCCGAACGAGCTGCACGACACACGGTGTTCGTCGGTCGCTCGAAGATCGGTTTTCAACCGATTCACAAGAGTATCATAAATTTGTTCGTTCAAACTTAACTTAATACGCTTCGCGTAAGAGATTCGCGATCGAATGATGGACGTGCGCGTGCAAAGGGTTGACAACGAGGTCAGAATTCGTGGACCCTACGAATACTCTGGTGCATCGCGGTCGAATTAAACATTTAATGTAACGGTCGATTAACAGAACAGCGCGACAAATAGAGAGATCTCTAATCGAACGCATCTTTGGGAACGATAACAATTAATAATAAATGGAAAATGATTCTTAAGATTTGTTAACAATAACACAGGGATAATCTAGTACGCATAACTCTCGATCATATACGTAACATAAATTAAGAATACTCGTATCCGACGGTATCGAACTGTTCTGTTAACAACAGCGATAAAACGAACGTTCCTTCGTCCATCTCGACTTCTATCTCAGACTTCCATCGAACTTGATTTAAAACAGTTGGACCGTTGCTTTTACTTCTCTCTAAATATCGTCGTATCACTCGCGTTCCATCTTTACTTCGACTTTTTCGGTCGCTTAACCCTCCGCGCTCTGATCGTTCAATGCATGGAAAATAAATGCATACGTTGCGAAATCATCAATAGATCTTTTTAAAGGAAATAATTGCGAATACTGTGGAGTGTCTGTGATAATACCTTTGGAAGAATGGCAGGAAATCGTTTCAGAGTATATCGTTACTTTTTACACCTACAAAATATATTTTTTTTTCTTTTTCTAATTGGACCTTTAAGATTGTTCTCGTGCCAGGTGTCCTGCAATTTAGAATACAAGAGGAAGGGAATCGACTTCTCATCCAATGATACACTGGTATTTTATAACTCCGTCGTTAATAATAAATACAAAATATTAAAAAATAGTATTTAAATGCGCTCACATGCAATGGATCTTCGAAACATATTTAAAAAAGATCTCGCACGACAATTTCACCCTACATCTACGATTAAATTCTGAATGAGCATCAGTCTGTGTACAGTTGCATTACAAACGACAGGACACTGCGGACGAGCTACCCTTTGGCCAACTCCGCATTACCTACAGCATCACAATCTTTCGCGAACAACTCGCCTAACAAGCATTAAAGACTTCAACGTAAGTATTAAGATTCAACAGAAAAACAAGCGTACATCGTCTCGAGAGTGAAGGGTTAAACGTTAACAATCGGCGGAACCAGCGGCTCGCTGAATTCGTACGAACAACTCACCGTGCGACGCGACAATGGCATCGACGCGGGGACAATCGACGGACCGATTCGCACAAATATTTTAATATCAATGGAGGGAGGGTCTGGAGGTTCGCTGCTTCAACCTAGCCAGAAGTTCCCCGTCGTCTTCCGTCTTCGAGATCACCCCTCGGAAGCTCTCCGACCTGTACTTGTCTCTCAAGAACGTTCGCCTCTCCTCTTTGTACTTTTCTATCCTCTCTCTGCATTGAGGGTCGCCAAGATCCAAGCCTCCGAGGTTCTTCAGGTGAATTTTGTCCGAATTGTTGGAGTTGTTCGCGGCGGTCCCAACGTTCGGCGTGGAACTGTGCTGTGCGTCTTCGCTGGCCTGTTTCACGGGCAACGAGGCCTTCTCGGTCATCTTGTTGAACTTGGCCTCGTCCAACGATCGACTCAGAGACGATCGGCTGTTCCTCGCGTGCCGGGCCCGCAAACAGGGCGGCAGGTGCTGAGCGTTCACAGGCGGCTCCTCGGACTTTCCTCTGGCCGTGTCCAGCTCCTGCCGCATTTTCCTTTCACGCAATATCTCCCTGCCGATCTCGGAGTCGAAGCTCCGTCTGTCCCTGACGCTCTCCGCCTCGTACCTCCTTCTCGCGGACGAACTCGACAGATCGCCCACCATGCCACCCGACAGTCGCTGCAAGGCCAGCTCCTGCAGAATGGCGGCCGTGTCGCGGAGGACCATCGAGTCGTCCACCGGCGACGAAGCGTTCGAGAACGTGCAGGACGAGTTCAAGGAAGCGGTTTCCGACGCGCCTTCGGGCGGATGCGCCATATCGCTGGGCTCCGCTGCATTCTCAGACGGTATCGCCACGTCGTCGACGTGCTCCTGTGGCTGCGTGCTCTTCGCGTTGTTATAGTTCGAGCCCTCCTCGGCACGCGCCGAGAACTGTTTGTGCTGCTGACTATTCTGCGCGGGTTCCTTTGGCGAGACGTACTCGAAGCTTTGGCACTTTTCCGTGTTCTGATTTTGACAGCGCTGCTTATTATTGTCTACGTTGGAGAGGGATAGCTCGAGATCTCGGTTCTTGTTCGAGTGACTGGAAAACGAGCGACGATCGCCGGCCTGAAACTGCGACTTCGGGTGCAACTGCAGCGAACGTCGAATATCTTGTTGCTGGAAGTCCAGGTTCCTCGAAGTCCGTTGAGAGTTCTGGAAGGCTTCCCCTTCTTTGCCCTGGAGGATCTCTCCCTTCGCCGCGTTCTCATTCCTGTTGTCCAGCTGAGAGAAGCACGTCACCTCGTGCTCCATCCCGCCAGACTTCTGGTTCAAACGAATGTCCGTTATGCTGACCGTGCAGATCTTCTGGTTCCCGTTATCCTGATCGTGCATGGGCGAGTGAACGATGTTCGAGAAGTTGTTCCCCGAATCGACCAGCCCAAAATTCGTCTGACCATCGAACGCCCCCGTCGTCCTTTGTGCGGTACTCTCGTGCTCTTCCAGTTCCCTGTTATCAACGACGTCGTAGGTCATCTCGCCGGACTCCTGAGGAAGGACAGGACTTTCGGTCAAGTCGCTGACACCGATGCAAGACGTGTCGGTGTCCACGGTCGAGCCCATAGTCAAGTCCAACGAAGTCCGGGAGACGTTCTCCGACATCGACCTCAACTGAGGCGCGTCCGTCGCGATCGCAGGATTCACGGTGCCTTCCAAGGGATCCTTCGGACTGTTCGAGTCGCTGGTGGGCGTCGTGATCGAGCCCGAACCCTCGACTATCACCCATTCGCCGGAATCGTTGGTGTTCGTCGCTATCTGAGGCGTTTCCGTGTTGGTGAACATTTTATCAGAACTATCACAGATCACGAAACCGGAGTCAGGCAGATCCTCGATGGTTTGCTCGTAGGACATCGGGGAGTCGAGATCCGTTGCACTGGATAACGGCAGTCCTGACAAATCGTTCCTGTGTGCGTTTGAATTACCAGCCATAGCGTCGTCGTTCTGCGAGCTGATCGACTTGTTCGCCGAAGCGTCGCGCTTCCGCACGTCTAAAGTGTCGCGGGTGTCGCTGCGCGACGACTTGCTCTCGTCAGTGAGACACGAGCTGGGTCTGTTCCGTACGTCTTTACGAGGAGACGGTACTTTACTGGACTCTGCCTCGCCGGGACGAGACGCTAGCCTATCACAAGGTGTCATCTCCTGGTCGACTACTTCGGATTCCACTACGCTCGATTCCTTCGAAGTCTTCTGTGCCATGGAAGACTCTTTGTCGTACGTCATTATCCTCTCGCAGGACTTAGCGTTACTCTGTCCTTCTAAGTTTACGGATAACCTATGACTAGGGTCGGATGATTTATCGGAAGACACGCTAGTTCTGTTCAGTTTATTCGCGTTGCTCTGCTCGTCGTCGATCTCTAACGGTAATGTGAAGCTTCGGAAACTTATCCTAGGACTGTTGGCTGGTATGGGGGACGCGGAGTGCGGGGTTCCGTGCAGCGTGGCTGGCGTGAGCGGCGTCGAGGCTTCGGATAACAATGGAAGGTACCCTGGCGTGGGTAAAGGAGACGGAGTGTCCATACTGTGAACGTCTGCAGATACCATCACCTGTGAACGGTTAATTCATTCATAA
Organism: Perdita meconis; assembly: GCA_030770465.2. NCBI lineage: Eukaryota > Metazoa > Arthropoda > Insecta > Hymenoptera > Andrenidae > Perdita > Perdita meconis. The sequence continues at coordinate 9,642,846 of JASKOS020000007.1, forward strand.
GCATTATGCTACATAAATTATGCTGATTGGAAGGTGGCTTGATCGCTTCTACCGATATTAAAGGAAGTATTTTTAGCTCGAAGTTTACCGCAAGTGCCGTATATAAAGGCGCCTGTAAACGTGTGCAACATCGGTGCGCGGACGCGCAAAGACGCGCTTAGCAAATATCCTTTGTAGAAACGAGCAATCTCTACCTGCAGGCACTCAAAAAGGGTCTGTTTTTACGACCATACGCAACACCACAGCCGCGCCAATGTTCCAGAATGTCGGGTTCGGCTCTGGTCCGAACATTTGCGCGACTGTGATGTTGCGTCTGGTCGTAAAAAGAGACCCTTTTCGAGTACCTGCAGGTAGAGATTGCTCGTTTCTACACAGGATATTCGCTGTGCGCGTCCTTGCGCGTCCGCGCACCGATGTTGCACATGTTTACAAGCGCCTTAACTGAACACAGTAAGATCACAAACATGGATCGCAAAGTATTGGGTTAGATGGAAAGTTCGTGCCGTTTGTATGTAAGAATTTTTGGCCGTGAAACTTTAGAACCTTTACAGAGACAGAATCAGTGGCGGTCTTAGGGGGCGGCGAGCCGGGCAACCGCCCGGGGCCTCGCGCTTACAGGGGCCTCGCGCAGCAATCGCGTTGAGGGCGAGCCTACCTAACATAAATTGCCGAAACAAAATACAGGGTGTAACAAAAATGTTGCACGTTCTTGAAAGAGATGATTCCTAAGGTGATTTTAAACAACTTTTTCCTTAACGAAAATGTTAGATGGGGCTTTGCTAACGAGTTATTAACGAAAAACACCAGCAAATCCGAAAGCGAGAACAGTAGACGAACCTTGGTGCGGGCGATGGCAGACCAGTGCTACGCATAGTTGTAGTCCGCGCCAAAATTTGTACACTGTATTCGCTTCCTAATTGGTCGGTGTTTTTCGTTAATAACTCGTTAACAAAGCCCCACTTAACATTTTCGCTAAGAAAAAAGTTGCTTAAAATCACCACAGGAATCACTCTTTTCATGGACGTGCAAGATTTTTGTTACACCCTGTATAAACCAATCTAGAAAAGTACTTTTGATCTGCCGCCCGGGGCCTCGCAACCGTTAAGACCGCCGCTGGACAGAATAATTATGTTACACGAAAAATGACTAAAAGTCATAGAACAAAATCAAAAATATTTTAATGAACAAAGGTACATTGAAGTAAGAAAAATTTTAACCCAAGTATCGGCACAAACTTTCTCCTCAACCTAATAGATGAACTTTAAGACTAGGGTCACACGAGCAACAAATTGACGTCCTTCGATCGTCCGTTTCTGTGTCTGTCGCAACATCCGTCATAGTATAATATGAGACAGGCATAGAAACGGACGATCGACGGACGTCAATTTGTCGCTCGTGTGACCCTAGCCTATATTGCAAAATCTTTACCTGATCAGGACTTTGGCTATCAATGAAGCGCAACTCGACGTCACACTGCAGTCTTTCCTCTAACCGAGACCTCTTCCTCTTCGATCCACCGGTGGTACCAGCATTTTGCGTCCCTTCCGTCCTCTGTCGTCGAGGAGACGCCTCCACCGACGCCACCCCGCCACTTTCCTCCTCGGAGAACATTCGCATCTCCCGTTCTTCCAAATCGAAGTTCAACTGTATCTCCGACAGATCCAAAGGCGACGTGGCGCTAGGCGCGTCCGCCAGATGATCGAAGTAGGAATCGTGCGACACCGATCGACTGTGACCGCACGGTCTGGCCGGCGGTGGTCCGAGTAGAGGGCCCAGGCTGTCCTCGCCGTCCAAACTATCGGCGCTTTTCACGGGTCTCAATCGTCGCAAGGAGTTTAAGGAACTTGGCACCGTTTCTATTTGAGGTGGCGTGCCAACTTGTCTCGCTTTTCCTCTGGCACCCAAACCACCTCTGCCGAACAAAGCCCTCCAGTTCAACGAGGGCGAACGCTTCGAGCCGTTTCTCTTGCGCGGCAATTCTATGACTGTATGATAATGCAATGGTAACCCAGCTGGACCGGCGCCCACTTCGATGTAGTCGGCTTCGCACCGCAGACTCCTGTTACGAGCCTCCTCCAAGCTGAGCAACCTCGCGGGCGTCGTGATGGCCAACGACTTCGGCCTACCGACCGGCCCGTCGCCGAAAATCAATTCCGCGTAACAGACCAAGAACTCCGTGACGACCGCCTGGACGCCGACGCCTTGCAATGCTGCCACGCCGCCGACTTCCAACTCCTTGCACCTCAGAAGGTTCGGTGCCCACACTATGGCCACGTTGCGAGGCGTCATGCCGGTCTCTGCGCCGCGGGCTGCGACTCTCACCAAATGACGCATGAGGTACTCCAGAGTTCTGCGAACATCAATCACTTAGTTTGGTAGTGTCAAGGTTAATGATAAGGTTTGAAGTTAGGTTCAGATTAGACAGTTTTTGCAATTTATATGATTCCCTGTCAGTGTTTGAATACCTTCCAACAAAAGTTAGAAATGAATTTCTAACTTATACGAACTATACTCCGGGTCAACTCAACTGGCCGTTCAAGGACACGTTTTCCTCTTGTAGTTTTCTGGTAGCGAAACCTCCTCGACGGTTTCTTTCGTGATTATGGAGACATTTACACGCATAATATTTCACGGGGGTACAAAAACCTTCGCAGGGTCATTCCTCTTCGAAAAAAGTTGCAGAAGATGGTGGCCTTGAAGGGCCAGTTGAGTTGACTCGGAGCATAATGGCCAGCATGATTAAATGTAACTTTGAACAATAGATTTCTGACAAGATAATCTTGGGAGATATTACTTATGGAATAACCTACAAGATTTCAAGTATTACGTTAAGGGGGGATTTCCATATAGCAGGTCAAAAAAGTTTTTTGTGCTTGATTAATAGGAATGCACTTCAAGGACGTAATCCTAAAGCCCTAAGCCAGAATTCCAGGTATTTGTAGAAATACAATTAATGGAGCAGCAGCGTGTCGACTGCGCGCGGTATTATAAAATAACAAAAGTTATGGTGAATGCGGTAGTTCTATCAGAGATAGAGATTTGAATTTTTTGAGGGAACTGAAGGGTTACTTTATTCAGCATGAACAGCAAATTAACATTGAACAACTGCAAGTTTTACAAGACTGCCACTTTTCGTTTTTCGCCGCTGAAACTTTAGATACGTTTTTCTCGAAACTAATTTCTTTCAATTGGTGGGCACGATTAAACAAAAACTACTCAACCAATCTATCTATCCCGGTGTATACAACTACATTATAGCAAACTATAGTCGATGAACCTACATGTTTAATGAAAAAATTAATTTAAGCAACTTTATTTCACACAAATGCGTTCAGAAATTACCCCAAAAAACACACTTCTGGTTTACAAGCCCTGCGATCTTTAAAAATTTATACTTTTCACTAATATTTTTGGTTCATCGACGATATAATTTCATAAATAATAAGGAACATTTTGAATTTCTTCATTCTAGAAAAAATTGAAGCGGCAAGGCTGCAACAACTTTCTTCAATAGCGACTTCTGCAACCAATATTTATACTGGAAACAAATTTTTTTTGTAACTTTAAACAGTGTATATACAGTCCCGAAGGTTTCAAAATGCTTCCCTTAATAGGTTTTGTGTAAAAAATTCGCAAAAATCGGCTTATTTTTAGCAGTCTATATGGAAATCCCCCCTTGATATGATTAACCAACTCTATTCCTTCATCTTCCCTAATCATACAAAACTGCCTGAGATCAGACAAGTGACACATAACTTGACATTTCAGTGCACAGCAACGAAGCACTCTGCTGAAGTATTTCATCGCAGACGTTGAACACGGAGATTATCGATAGTTTTACCATAAATCTCAGTGTTTTTCGGTAGTATGGTTCAAGTTTACCTGTAGTGAGGTGGTGGTAATTTTCTAACGGTGTCCCTCATCCGCCTCAACCTTTCCGCGTCCGTGTTAGCCTGAACCGCGCTAACGAAAGTAGAATAGAGTTGGTATGTACAGAGTGGATTCGGCAGTTCCCTGAAGTACATCTTCAACAGGGACGCCACCGAATGGATGTCTTGTAGAATACTTTCATCGGAATGCAATGCAGGAACACGATCCTCGTCGAACGCGTTTCGTAATCTCTGGATGTTCGATGTCACGCCGCTAAGACGATATATGCCGTCAACCAGGCCGTGATTCTCGATGAATTCGGCGCAACACGTTAAGACAGTAGGCACTGTAAACGTCAAGGCACATTAACAAGTGCATGAATTCAAAAAGCAGTTGTCAATACACAGAAATATTGCTTCTATCTGCGAAGTCAATCGCCTAAAGTGATTCCAAGGAATTAAAGAGGATCGCGCTTACCATCTTGACCAGAATTCAAGAGATGTTCTCCCAGATCACAACCGAACACACGTTCCTTCAAGATTCCCGACTGCTTCAGCCGCCTCCTCGACGGTCTGTTTAGTATGAACGACCTGAAGAAGGCGATCAACTTTCCGTGCTTCCGGAGCACCGGTTTCACAGGCAACTTTGAGCGAACTGTCGTCGACACGGTCAAATGCCGCGGAACTTTGTCCCCGATTACGGCCACGCATTCGGCTGGAAAAAAGCCGACCGCGAATCCGTGCTTCCCACGCCACCACGTGCTCTCCCCTGGCGGAGGCATGTCTATTACAGAAATCATGTCTCCAATCTGAAAATAGTGACGGGAAACACCATTACTGACCGATGTTCGTAGGCTTCTATTTCTTCTTGCTCTATCGAAAATGCATGCCACTTCAATTGCTACTGTTCGAGCTCTAACCGATCAATTGACCCGATGGTTAAGGAGTAATAGAAAAGTGTTTCTAACAACCATTGTCTCTATGGACACTATTGTCGTTTCTCAAAGTTGCAAGCATGATTTATTCTGTTTTCAATTGCCGTGAAAAATTTTAGCAAGAATTTCTACATTTTCAATCATTTATTATTTGAAATTAGTAGAGAGAAGCTTCTTGCAACTTTTTAGAGTTCTTTATAATACCCTCTCTTATACAGGGTGTAACAAAATTCGTGGGACATCTTGGACATTCAGGTAGTAAACACAAAAATAATAAGAAAAGTCAGGGAAATGATGAGCAATGTGCTCGGAAACGCTTAGTTTATTAGTTGCACGCTGTTTTACACCGGCTTATCCCATTTCAGGCCAGGGACCACGCTTAAATACCTAGACATCTCTGGGACTAAATTGGCCTTCGGCAACTCGCAACGCGTATTGAAATGAGATGTTTCTTCGAATGGGAAAGAACTAGAGATGTAACGAATAGTGAACCATCAGTCGGTTAAGCCAACTAGGGTAACGTATACAGTTGTTGACCCACCTATACAATGATTGACCCTTTCAAGAAAAGTAAAAAATATAGTATAATCCTTTTCTTTCATAATAAAAAATATATATATAATACTATATTTACTATATTACATATATTTTACTATATTTTTTACTTTTCTTGAAAGGGTCAATCATAGTATAGGAGGGGTCAACAACTATATACTTTACCCTATTCGGTAACTTTTGTAGTCTGCAACTAATCGGCAAATATTCGGCAAAAAAAAAGCCGATTGATCGGCTTTCAATTTCTGGTATTAATAATATCATGATAAGCGTTTCCAAGCATATTGCATAAGAACTTTTCGTATTATTTTCATGTTTATTACCTACATATCCAAGATGTCTCACGAATTTCGTTATATAATTTATGGTTTTAGTCTAAATTTATAGTTTCGTTACATAATTTATAGTTTTAATCTAAATTTATAGTTTCGTTATATACAAATATACTGGGTTAAGGATTTTGAGGGACAGTTCGCAGTACCTCCTCATAAAACAAGGACTCACCTGGAAAGAGATCTCATCCGCTGCCTGAGCCGCGTAAGGTCTGACTGCGTAAGCCGCGGCCACGGCGGGGGTGTTTATGGGACATGAATCTGACTCTGGCACGAGGATTCTCCTTCCCCTATTATCTAGCTGCAACCAATTTAACACAGGACCGCAATTTAGGCCTTCATGATTTAATTGGGAGAATCTGTTCAAATAGTCCCTCAGTATATCACAGGTGTTTTTCGGTCGTGTGTCGGGAAGCTTGGTCAGGGAGGAGAACTTCCTGTCAAATATGCAGCGATGCAGCTGCTTGTCAAACATAACAAAATTATCATAAGATCGTTGCAAGGTCCAGCATGCATCTCCGGACGTGACGCGGACCGCGTAGCTGTCTGAATCATTGGAACCTTCGCTAAGTGAAACCTGCAAGCAACGTAGAACCTGTATTTTCATTTGCACCCTATTTTCGGGTGGGTTTCGTACTTCTAATCCGTCAATTTTGCGGCGTTACGGGGGAACTCCTTTTAGTTACAGAAATGTTACTATTCTCGTTTCACAGTACTGATATTGGTTAAGTTTTGCAGGAAAAAAATAATAAAAAAAATTGGAGGGAAAGTTAATATTTGTCAGAAAAATGTTTGACGAAGATGTGAACAATTTTTTTTTTAACGCTTTGATGGTTGTTTTTACGATTTAAAGATATTAAATTCTACTGATCGTATGGCTTGAAAGTGAAGCAATCTATTTTTCAGTTCTGAGAATTAGGAAATTTATTGTTATCTTATTGTTTAATTTAGTTTAGTAATTGACGATATTATGTACAAAAAAATAATAATTGTGACCATCGAAGTGTTAAGAGAGATTCTATAACGAGTGCGCTGAAAATATGTGTTCAGAATAAATAAATAAATAAATAAAATGAATAAATAAATAAAAACCAATAAGGATGCCTATGGATATATAAAAATACAATTCAGTTGCTGTTGTATGTCTATAACAATATGAATTCGCATGAACATCCGTAGTCTAATGATAACTACATATTTTCAGCGCAAGTGATTAAAAGATACAGCGTGGTTCAATTAAAATTAGTACTTACGCATCTCCATTAGAGATGTACCGACTAGTGGCCGACTAGTCGGTTAAGCCGACTATTCGGCCAGTTTTGTAGTCGCCGATTAGTCGGCGACTAGTCGGCAAAAAGGGCCGATTGATCGGCCTTGAATTTTAGTAGCAATAATATCGTGATATCACAGAAAAAAAACTGTTTTTTGTCTATTGTACTTATATTTACTTATTTATCATACTTATACATATCTGTATGTAACATAATTATAATTATTATATAAAACATTAAAAATAGTAATTATTATTTATTTAAACCAACTAAAAATATACCAGTTAACTATTACGAACTTTGGTTATTATTTTTTTATTTTATCGAAATAAAAAACTCTTTAAAACAAAAAACAGAATGCAATAAAATAATAAAATAAATGTAACAATTTCCTTTTTGAATAATATTAAACAATAATAAATTTTGAATCTTTTTTGTAATAAAGGTGAGTAAAGTATGATAATTAAATTTTTTGAACTCTCCGCATGAAGGAAAGTCCGAAAACGGACGAAAGATAATGAAAATGAACGAAGTGATTTGCCTCATTTTATAGTGGCGCAGTGTACGAAAATGATCGGCATAGCCGACTAATCGGCCGACTAGTCGGCTTCTTGGAGGTCGATTAATCGGCTAGTCGGCTAGTCGGCCAAAACCCTAGTCGGTGCATCACTAATCTCCATTGTTTTTGAAGACACGAAAAAACTTTATTAAGAGAAATTTTTCAACATAGAAGGCAATATTTTTTTGGAGCTAAAGAAATTTCAGACATTTTAAGGTCATTACCAATTTATTAAATGAAATCATATATTTTTTAATACATTACTCGATGCAGCTCGATATTCTTGAAAAATTAGTAAAAACTGTTCTCAATGTTAATTTTAAAACTAAAGTTAAAATATCTCTCAAATTAATAATTTTTCGACATACATAAGTTAATACTTTTTTATAGAGAATATTGAGTTTCATCAAGTAAGTAATGTATAAAAAAAATGATTCCATTTAAAAAAAGTGGAGGTAACTTCGAAATCTCCGAAACTTTTCTAGCTTCAAAAAAATATTGTTGCCACATTATAGTATTATAGGCCTTTCTATACTGATTAACTTCTGCAAATAAAGTTTTTTTCATATCTTCAATAACAACAGAGGTATTTAAGTGCTCATTTTTATTGGACCACTCTGTATACGATTTTCAACACTAAAACGTGATGAATGCTTGAACGAAGCACATTTTCTTGCCTTATACATTGCAAAAAGGAATGAAGGCGCCAATCGACGGAATAGTGTATTCTGCAATTGCAAAGATTAGGGGAGTTCTCCTGTTATCACACGGCACCTAAAACCGAAAAGTAATTATATATTTGAAAGTTCTGATGATTACAGATCACCATCACCGCGAAAGCCTTCTATTTTAAGGTAGGGACACACTATTGGAATCGCGTGATATTGCCCTGTATATGAGAGCAATACTACATATGTACACACTGATACTGATACACATATGAAAGTGCTCTCATATACAGGGCAATATTGTGTGACGTGACAATAGTGTGTTCCTACCCCAATCCTCACCACGGTTTTCATGGTGTTAACGATCGGCAACTATCAAGACTTGTAAATATACAGGGTGTAACAAAAATGTTGCATGTCCTTGATAGGGGTGATCCCTGAGGTGATTTTAAACAACTTTTTCCTTAGCGAAAATGTTAGGTGAAGCTTTGTTAACGAGTTATTAACGAAAAACATTAGCCAATCAGAGATCGAGAACAGTGTACGAATTTCGGCGCGGGCTACAGCCTACGCGTATCATTGGTCTGCCATCCCCCGCGCGAAGGTTCGTCTACTGTTCTCGATGTCTGATTGGTCGGTGTTTTTCGTTAATAACTCGTTAACAAAGTCTTACCTAACATTTTCGCTAAGGAAAAAGTTGTTTAAAATCACCTCAGGAATCACCCCTTTCAAGGACGTGCAACATTTTTCTTACACCCTGTATGATTCCTGCCCGGCATTAGGTGGCGTCCAATAATAGGGTAACTTCCCCTACTCACGTTTTAGTGTGGAGAATCATATACGAGCCCTTAAAAAAAGGAATGAAACGTTACGAATAAAATGTTCATGACTAACCTCCAAGGAACTGAGTTCAACGTGTTCGTAATGAAAGTGGGCACACTCGTCCAGTTTCGGGAACCGTGCTATACTGCCCATGTTGCTGCCAGAACTGATCGGTGTACTGAAATCGTCCGTTCGATTACACCCTAATCCCTGCATTAAATAAAAATTTCACGATCTTCATGGATTCTCGCAATCACGAAACGCGTGCAACGCGTCAAGGGTGGAAAACACGAGGCGGGGGATCTTCGGTTGCGAATAAAATTTCGAAATGGATCCCTCCGTCGAGACGAATTCAATTTGACTTTCTTTTATCGCCGTCTGTGTTTCTCCTTTGTATTTTTCTTTCTCACCGAACAGTCCATCCTCGACGCGTTAACGCGCTTCTACAGTCGCAGCGTGAAGAACGCGGCTCGGAATAAAATTCCGTCAAAACCGATTTCCTTAGGTCGCGGATTTACTGGCAGACGAAACCTTCGTGCGTCCAGACGAACGTATTTTTAACCTACTTTCGGGCGCGTGAAAAATCTTCGAGCATGATTTAATGAATTTACGCGAAAGCACCGGGTGCTGAAAGCCTGAGGTTTCTACTGCCAGCTGGAGGAACCTTTGATTGATCTTTTTTTTAGGGTGGAACTGATGAACTTTTCCTACTATTTTTTTTTCTAGATCTTTAATTAATGTTTATAGTTGCGAATAACGTTTCTGAAGTACTTATAATAATTACATTGTTAGAATTATCAAGCTCTAGGTGGCACTGATGGCATTCAAAAAACAGTATTTTCTTGCGAGAAACGATTTTCGAAGCAACTACAATAAGGAGCACTTATTGAATGAAGTACAGCGCGGAATGATTTTTTTTAAACAACTTATATTACGGAACGTCATTTTCGTTTTGAAAGTGTATATATGTCAAACTTGTTTTCTCTGAATTAACTGTGAAAGCGTATGAATGCAAAACCTGTTTTCTCCGAATGAATTAAAAAAATGATAAATATAACAATGAGCTCACAAATATTTTTTCGAGTCCAATTTAATTTCTGCAGAGTCGTTTTTATTTTGTCAGAAAAGCAACTGAAGGTGTATAAAAACCATAGACATAGTAACTATAGACTGCGCGTCAGCATGCAGCCGTGGCCCGATGTTGAAGAGAGTTGAATGCTTTAGGAGGTACTTGGGAAGAATGAGACAGATAGAAGATAACAAGAGAATAGAAAGAAATAGCAAGTCCTCCCAAAGCATTTCTAACTCTTTCTAAAGTTGGACCATCCGTTTTCCCCGTGATGCTCAGTCTATTCTTATACAGGGTGTAACAAAAATGTTGCAGTTCCGTGAAAGGGGTGATTCCTGAGGTGATTTTAAACAACTTTTTCCTTAGCGAAAATGTTAGGTGAGGCTTTGTTAACGAGTTATTAACGAAAAACACCGACCAATCGGAAAGCGAATACAGCGGATTAATGATGACGCGGACGATGGCGGACCAATACTACTCACAGCTGGAGCCCGCGCTGACGTTCATCCACTGTACTCGCTCCCTGATTGGTCGATGTTTTTCGTTAATGACTCGTAAACAAAGCCCCACCTAACATTTTCGCTAAGAAAAAAGTTGTTTAAAATCACCTCAGGAATTAACCCTTTCAAGGACTGCAACATTTTTGTTACACCCTGTATGTCTATGATAAAAACAAACCTCGCTTGCTCTGCAAAATTCCGATAATTATAACGAATTCATAATAAGAGAATATTATAATGCAAAACAAATGAGTCATTAAATTACGGAAAATTCTGATTTTCAGCAATACGCATTTGCGTGAATGAAGATGTGTACGCGCGTGGAAAAGTCGTGCAGTTAATCTGTTGAACTTTAGACCACGGTAATCTTTTTTAAATGATCTTGTTTTAATTTAATTAAATCTCTACTCTTTCATATTGAATTAATTTTTGTTTCTCCTGATACTCATTGTCTGCGATTTCAATGAAATTTTCCGCCATGCCGGACATTAAATAAGACCCCTCCCCCTGAAGGGGAGAAGCGAGTTTGCGCAATTTTCTCTAAAAAGGCTAGAACTCTATAGAATTTCAACGAGCTTCCAGCATAGTCGGGAACGCTCCGGCTTAATCGGTGTCGCTTAAAGGAGAAAATGAGAACCGTGAAACCGAGTCGAGTTCGAATAAACTTATTATGCAAGTAAAGGAACGGTTTAAACGAGTTTCGCCGCATCGCGTTTTACGCTAGCATAAAATGGAGGCAGTCTGTGAAGGCAATTGAAGGAAGACGGTTCAGATGAATCATCGCGCGAGGAGAATTTAACTAACGAGAGAGGAGCGCACGGCATTTGGGTTATCGATTTGCTCCAAATTTTATTCATTGTCGCGGCCTGACAACAGGTTTGACACTTTGCCAGTCCATCATTCTTTCGACAGGTTATTCAAGGTATTCGCTACTTTCGCGGAGTTTGACGCAGCTTAAGGAAACAGACATTGTTCTTAGGAAACAACTTGAGAATTTATATGGTAATCGCTAAAGTATTATAGATAAGACTATACAGATTGACGGAGTTCTAGCTGAAAGGCCTGCTGTTCCTCTAAGAGAGACGAATATTTCAATTTTCTGGAGTTGATTTAGTTTATTTTCTGATTTTCCATCAAATTCGCTATAAATCTGCTTTTTGTGGTTTCATAGTTCATATTAAGGGGGAAGCCTAGTTTAGGACGGTAAAAATAAATTGATTTTTGGGATTTTCTTTTCACGAAACTATTAAACGAAATCATTTCGAAATTTGCAGGGTGTGCTGTTTCATATGTAAACTATAAAAATTAATTTTTTCATTAAAGAATTGCCTGCAAAAATTAATGTACATAAATAAGTCCGTATCGACGGCGTATCAAATTTGCGGGAATCCTCTAGCCTTTAATTCTTCTCTAAAACAAAAAAAAAAAAAAAAACAAAAAAATCAGGGATTTTCTTATTCCTTATACAATTACATTGTCAATGAACCTCCAACTTTTATAAGAAAAGTGAAATTAGATAATTTCTTGTGCATAAATGGTACGAAAATTTTTAATTGAAATCATTACTTTTCTTTTGAAGTCCTACCAATTAGTCAATTTTGGATTTTCTTATAGTTTTTGAGGTTCACCGACAATGTAATTTTATGGAAAAATAAAAAATCCATGTTCTTTTCGTTTTAGAGAACAATTAAAGGATCCAGAATTTCTGCAAAATTGACACTCCGACTATGAATCGCTACAAACTTATTAATATAACTGTGTTTCTAAACACAATTTTTTAATGAAAAAATTAATTTGTATTTTCTAAATATGAAACAACATACCTTGCAAATTTAGAAATTATTCGCTTAATAATTTTGTAGAAAGAGAAGTCCAAAAATCAATTTATTTTTACCCTCTTAAACTAGGCTCTCCCCTTAATAGAATTTCTAAAAGTTTTAAGGTATTATGTGCCATAAATTTAGGTTTCTCGACCTAAAATTGAATCTTAATAAACTTACTTACTTTACATGCGGTCTATGCTTTAAAATAAAATAATTGAATATGTATTCGATTGGAATTGATTCAGGACGAATTCATTTCCATATAAATTCTGAATACTTGAAGAGACCTGTCACGAATATTTTGTAACGTTACGTGTCTCTAACCCGCATTCCGAGTCACCCTGTATGTAAAATTTGGGCCAAATCGGTAACCTGAACATCGTGCACTCGCCGCGTAAGTAGCAGGCTTACTCATTGACCTTGTCTGTCGAACGAAGCATGCCTATCGCCGTATTTTCAAGCCAAAAGGAACAGAATCATGCCTTTCAAATTTCTCTCTCTGCGAATGCCTCAGTAAAGCGTTCAATCTGGGCTGCTGGATTTGATGTACTCCGACACAAACGACGCATTCATCGTGAAATAGTAGTGATTTAGAGAAAACTAGTAGCTACTGATCGCACTGAGAACGCGCAGTGTTCAGTTCGTCTATAGAACCTGCTTTTTCAGAGTGAAAATTACAGTAAAACAGAAATAGAAATCTTATTGAACTTTCAGTTGAAAACTTTACAAAAATGTCCAGTTATCAATCAAGCTCTTCGTAATTACGAATTTTCGCTTTTTATGCCCTCATCTTCAATTGCGATAAATTTGTATTTATACAATGAAAATTTCACTTCTCACAAATATGTGGGTCTTCACTGACTCATGGGATACGTAACGTGTTAAAAGAGATTATGTTCTTCGGGTAGATTAATTTAGGTTCGTTCAAAGAATCAGAAGCTAAATGCGCGCCCAGTGTCCAGCGAATCAGATATACGGGTTTCGACGAAAAAATCGGAAGTCAACCCAGCCTTTCAGCCGCACGTACAAGGGACTTCCTCTTTAACCGACAGCCAGAAGTGGTAGAGTAGGCTTTCAATTATAAGAGCACTATCAATTATCTCGTTTGTGCAACAGCTTACGTCTCGTTGCTCACGAATGCCATGACCTACGAATACACAAATGGATAGTTCATAAAAATCACTGTCGCTCTCAGATAAGTATTTCTAAATTTTTCTTTTACTTTCAACCGATATCATTTCTATAATTGCACGCTGCACGATTTCATCTTCTACTAAAACATCTGCGTACACCTAATATTATATTCAATGAAAACATATTTAAGAATCTATACAAATATTCTAGTATTTCAATGTGAACTAATATATATTTAGACCAAGACAAGATTTAGCAATTTATTTTTCATTAAAGGTTGCTCATTATAAAAATTTCATAAAAATAAAATTTTAAATGAAATTCTACAGGTGCAATGCAAATTTGCAATAAATTACACATAAATTAATCACTAATATCGAGCACAAAGCGTTCAGATTCTCTGCAGAAGAACGTTTTCACCACACGTTTTTCTTCATTAAAATGTCAGCTCGAGACATTGATGAATAGCAGAAGGTTGAAACTCGAAGAATTACGAGGTCACTGAATTTTTCGAGCGCGTGAGGCGTCATAGATATAGCTTTCGACACCTTTCAGCAAGTAATAAAATATATTTTCTTTGTGAGAATTTTCGAACGATTAACAGGATTAAAAAGTATCCATTTTTTCAACATTTTTATTCTACTTTTATTCTGCATATTTATTTTACCTCGTATATGTATACAGTGACTTATAGAAAAATTTTAATTACATCGACTCAGAAATTTCTGCACGGAGAGTATATTAAATTCGTTTAAATTCTAAAAAAGATATTTGCCTATGCACAAGAAAAATCATGACATCTGAGCAATAATTAAACGTGGAACGTGAAAACAATCTAAATTTAAAAAAAATTAATAAGGTTAATTTCAGAGTTAATTAAGATTTGGACTACATGTGAACAAACCTACGAGTCACTATAATTATGACCTATTGCACTATATTTTTTCACTTAAATAGTCTACCCTTCCACATCTATTTATTCTTTAATTTTTTAAATAATAATGTTAGATTGATGAACTTCATATTCAACCTTCAAATACTCCAATAAATGCTACCAAATGAATATCAAATGAGTAACTCAAATAGATGTTATTTGCTCGCAACGAGATTCCTGCAAATTATCCTCACACGTTCTCTGCAGTAATATCTAAATATTTGCCACACCATATAATTTCTGTCAATTTCAATTATGGCTATACCTTTATACAAATATTTTTGCGTGAACATTTTCTGTACAAGTTCGGAGCACAGAATATTATTTAGCCAACTGTACGCAGCTCTTACTTTTCCCTGAAACAGACTCGCAGGGATCTCCGCGGCGCAAGAGTATCGACGAACCCGGCGCAACTTGTCTTATTTGGGTCATTGTATTTTTTGGCAACCGTCGAGGCAAACATCGAGGCTTCTATATCGTGTATAAGCGAGCACTGTTCTCCTACCCGCTGGATCTGGCAATCGCTCGGAAACGATCGCTCCACGCTGCCTCCTGCTTCACGCTTCTGTAAGCCCTCGTCTTCCGTTGCCAATCCGCCCGCGAATTTGTCCGTAAATTTCTATAATTGGAACCTGTGCGAGAGACCGATGCGCTATCGATACTCATCCTTTGGTTCCTACCTTCTACAAACATGGAATCCCTTTCTCTCGTTTCATTGTGGGATTGGAAAATTCTGTCGGACCTTTTAATTCTATCAACTCTTTAATCCTAGTACGTTTTTTTTTCTTTTCAAAAATAAAACAGTTTGTAATCTCTACTATCTGCACATTATGAGCCTCTTTAATGAATTGTTACTTTAATATTAAAAAACGAGAAATGAAGATATTATTTGTAGTGTTTCATGGATTTTTCTCAGAATCAAACAAATTTATTATCGAATATTTTTGTGAAGAATTCTGAATGAGTTAATTTGTGGTTTTGGTCATGTTGTTAATATCGATAAATCAACAAATCAGTTTTTGAGTTACTAATTTTTCAGACGATAAATCAACAAATCAGTTTTTGAGTTACTAATTTTTCAGAGATACTATATGCGTGGAGGATTAATTTTTTGTTCGAATTAAAATAAAACTTGACAATAAATATTCAATGAAGGTAGAATAAATAATGACCTATGAAACCTTAATGTGATTAAGCCTCCGGCGGTTTTTTAATAGTTTTCACATGCGGTTTTCCGTAATAGTTTTCCAAATTTCGAAGAAAATCTAAAGAAATTATTGAAGTTTCTTGTGTCTTTACATTAATAATTCATCAATTAGTTGTCTAAATTCGCAATCTTATGCTGACAATACAAATTATTATTACACTGCAGATATTTATGCATTTATGACAATTTTAAATATGTAAAAATGTGTAAGGATGTGCATAAATGCAAAAAAAATGAAATATGTACATTTTATAAAATTTAGAATATAAAAGAGACTTTTATTTAAATTGCGTTTTTTCCCCCATGTCATTAAAAATATGAATTTGCATAAACATCCGCAAACTAATTATTACACACCATGAGTTTTTGAGAGGAACGTTTAAGTGTTAAGTATGATTCAGAAATCCTTAATAAATTCAATCCCAAAAATATTGAAACGGATTCCCTCCTCATTTTTTTACAATAAGTTCCGGATATTCTATAATTCTCAAACAGCTCATATGTAATCATAAAAATAACTATTAATTTCTAAAAAAAAACATACCTACACAAGGAAGCAATAAAAAAAATATAAATCTGATTGGAACCAACTTCCACCTGCGGTCCTTGTGTCCATCTTTTACAATTATTGGTTTCTTGTTTCTATTTCAATAATCGATATGAAACTATTATAAAAAGCGCACAATGAGTTTCCATTCAAAACTTATTGCATATTTCACTAAACAAAAATTCAGCAATAAAGCATAAAAATAAAGTTCACCTAAAGTTTCTGGGACTCTACCTCAAAATTTATGCGAAACTATGAATTATTATGGAATAAATTAAGATTGAAACGTTATATTTGATTTTTATTCCAGATTGATGTCAAGATAAATTTATTACAGTTACGTAAAGCCGACGCGTGAAAAATGGAAAGAAATTCAGTCGGCGAGTTTTCCACACGCGGGGAAGCGCGAGCAGCGTTAATGCGTATCGCGATCGATAAACATCAAGAAATTTGTAACAGTCGAAAAGTTTCTCTCGTTTTGTGGGTCGACGAACTTTTTGGCAACATTAAGCATAACATTACGAATGCTGCGGGTACTCTACTTCCATGATCTCCGATTATTCATCCCGATAAATCGCGATGGAGCCCAACCGGTGTTCTAAAAACTCACATTTTCTTGGCTTTCTCTTTATTGTTCCCTTCCCCTTCCTTTCAATCTGTTTGCTGTTTCACTTTCCAACATAATATTCTGAGCGGACTGTCAAATCAACATACGAACACTTGTTTGATATTTCTGTGGCTGCACGGAATAACGACGCTTGTCACAGTTTTTTAAAATTCAAACTTACACCTTAATTCAGCTTTAGAGAGTTGAATTTATATTTTCATCAGAAAAAAAGAACAATAGAATTTCTTTTTTGGAAACAAGAGTATAATAAAATCCAAATCAGTAAAATAGTATTAATGTAGAATTTTAAACGTCAGTATCTCGAAAATAAAACCATGGTCGTTGCTGAATTGAATTAACTTTGAAAAATGTTAAATAATTAATTTAGAATTTTTCGCAGGTAATTACTGAATTATTCAATTTTATTATATTCCATTTTCTAAGATTTTTCGTCACTCTGTGATTTACAGATGATAATTTCTTTCACTTTATTTTGCTTCTCAATAATCACCAAGGAAAAGTTTGTAACTCCTCTGCAATCTATTCGACCATCGCAGCAATTTTTATTCGCCATTAAAAACAAAATTAATGAAGAAACTTTCTTTTAACTTTCGTCCTGAATGTTTTCTCTTTTCACACTTTTCTTTCAAGTTTGTATTTTTTTTATTTAGCAACAAATGAAAATTATTTCTTTGTTTTGCTGATTTAGAAAATGTAATAATACTAGAGATATTAAAAACTACTTCAACCATCATTCCAATACACTTTGACTCACATAATTCACATTGAAATCGGAATTCAGAAACTGTGCCACCACGACGGGAAAAGCGTAGGGACTGCTAATAGAATGATTCGAAAATAGTTTCATAGGAGAAACGCGTCGGAGAAGGGATAGAATCGATGAACAGTGAAAATTTGACGAGGTCGCTAAATCTACCTGACACATGCGCGAAAATGCGCTCGAAAATAGTGGGCGATCCAAAAACGGTTTTTCTATTCGATCGCTAAAAGCCGCGGTAATTAGAACAGAAAATTTATCTAGCATACTACACAAATTCACGAAACACAGTGACGTTGATAGATGTGAAATACAATCCAAAGAGAAATTTGAGTATGGAAAGAGCGATGCATACGAAGCGCGTTTCAGTTTATACAATTTACGAATGAGACGGAAAACAAAAATGGGTAAATGCACGCAAAAGTCAGGAGGGTAGATCGAATCATCAAAATACCGCAAAATTGATCACCGAGTCTTGAAAGTTTATTATTTGACATGTTATTTGAGATTCGAATGTGAAAATAATACCGAAAATATTTAAAATGTTTCAACCATCATTCTAACGGCTACACTGGATTACGCATTTACACATCTAAATCGGAACAAATGTTGGATACGGTAATTAAAATTAAATTGACGTGCGAACACGATTGTCCTCGAAATCCCAACTGAAAGGACATGCGACAGTATGCATCAGAAATGCAGTACCATCTCTGTTCGATTATCCATAACTCAGGATATGCCCAAGAGGCAAAACCACAAGGCCACAGCGCAGGACGAGTCCATTAAACAGGATCGCGCCTGCGTGCGTAATACAAACTACCAAAAGTCTACGGTAAAAAACCAAACAATACTCAAACTACCGCCTAATGTAAATGATCCTGATGAAAATTCAGACAACAACGATACAGAAACCAAAACATTCCAAATGCAAATATTCATCGCAAATATTCCACGAATCGTTTGAAAATCAAAGCGAGAGAAAACAAGGGAATCAAGAACACGCTAAAATAATCTTTTTCCGAGAAAAACTCGCGTACTACGCTAGAAACTATCGCGCTAAATGCATGGTAGAAAGCAAGATCGCAAAACCACTCTACTGACTCTAGCTCAGAACGGTCGTTTTGAGAAACGCAAAGGAGGAAGAAGAGAAAGAAGGCAGACCATAAAGAGAGAGAGATTTGGAAACACTACCTGAACGCTCCCCAAGAAAATTTCGATAAACCGATACGAGATCCGCAAACACATCAGAGAGATTTTGGCTGACCGATCCTATCCGAGTATCCATGAGCGGTCGCCGCGTGGCGAGAGCTCGGTCTCCGTCGTGGCACGCGCGGTTCCGTCGTCCGCGAGCAACAATTCCGCGAGGTTCGAGCACAGAGGTCGGGAGCGGAGGAGAGAGAGAGAACTAGAGAGAGCGAGAAACGCGGAGGAGTCGGTGGGCCAGGGAGTGGACGCGTCGTCGACGAGCAACTACCTCGAGGCGGCTGGAACAGCTGGCACAGCTGGCGAGGACGCGGCGCATAGCGTCGCGGGGCCGGGACGGGCTCGACGGGGACGAAAGCGTTGGGAGAGGCGACGGTGACGAACGACGTGTGGCGACACAACGACGACGTCGAGTCGACGAGGCGGCCGACCGAGACGGGACGAAGGACTCGTCGATGACGTCTCTGACCACGACGACGAGGGTGCCGCCGCGACGACCCGCCTCGACTCCATGCTCGCGTTCAAATCCACCACGCGAGCGCCCCTCTGCTCCTGCCCCCACCCCCGCTCGATGGGGGAAAACTGGGTCACGGAGTCACCAGCCAGCAGCCTCCGCTCCGGGACGCCTAGGACGCGCCGCGCCGCGACCCTACAAACCATCCTCCCAGGAACACCTTTTCCAGCGATGGAAACGGGCTGCGTCTCCTGATGGAATTCCTAGCCCTCTGGGTGTTTGAGGAGGTTACGACGGGTGTGGTGAAAGCTTCTTATAGGTTGTTAATTCTTTTAGGCGCAATGGCATCATTTTTACGCCGGCGGCTTCACACATTCGACATTCGTATCAGACGCATTATGTACTACTCTGATATAATGGGCAATAATGGTTTTGTTTTCCTATAAGCGATTTTCATATGTTGCGTCTGCGATTGCGTTGCGTCGGACGTATGCGTCCAACGATCGTCTCCTCCAGAAGCAGTCTAGACGCAAACGCAGTGCGATCGGAAATAAAAATGCACAGAACTTCAATTTTCCTCTGAAGAGGATGACAAATTATTAGAGTGCGTGGCATCTTATTGTGTTCTATACGATGCAAGTGACAAGAATTGTAAGAGTCACGTCACCAAATAGAATGTGTGGAAGGAAATAGCGGATAAATGAGAAAGAACATGTAAGTATCCTTAATATTTTTGATATTTTATATATTTTGGCGTACGTTAACAGTCTTGGAAATTTTTGTATATTTAGTATTGCTGTAGTAAATGTATCAAATTCACAGTCTAATAGTCTAATCATAAGTATTATAGATTTTTAATAATAAAGAAGACATATATCAATTATTTCAAATAATACTCATAAAACTTTATATTGTAATATCATTTTAAATACAATTTTGTTGCCAATGAACTGTTCCTCGGGGCCTATTAAAGTAACGTCAAAATTTGTCTCGTACCTCAAATCTTTCTAGATTGCCAAAATCTCCTGATCTTGCTAATGGTAAGAAATTATTACAGGCTACGTTATTTTCGTTGTCCAATTGAGAGGACACGCATGTTGATCCAAATGAAAACTATTGCAGATTTCCATTCGCTTTCATCTGCTTTCATATAACTTGTTTGACAAATTAATGTTACTGTATCTTTTGTATATATAATTATTTCGTTACTAATGTTTAGGAACACAAAAAAGTAAAAATCAAGGATTAATTTATGACTATTACATTTTCTGTTCGATGTTTCTAATTTAAATTACTCTCAATTCTTTTTATATTCATCTTATGGGACAATGACGAACAAATTATATAGCAAAGTCAAGGGTCAGTTTTGAATGTTCGTCATTCCCTTGTGTTTCGAATTAAAGAATGAAAAAGCGAACATTTTTAAGAGAAACCAAGAAAACAGACGGGAGAATAAATACCAAAAAAAAGAGAGAAAATAAGAAAGAAGAAAGTTAACGCTGAAAACAACAAAGATGAATATTACTGCATTTATTGTAAAAAGAAAGTATGAGAATCCTTCAATTGAAGATTGAATAATGTGTTACATGAAAAATGCATTGATGGACAGAGAAAATCTAGAGGATGTTTTTGCAATTTTTGTAAGAAACAAATAGTGTTCGTGATATTGGATGTACCTCAAATATAAAATTTGAATTATGAAACGACAAAAATACATACGTATATTCAGTCGATAAGTGTTTTACTTCTATTATTTTGGGAACAAAATGCATTCAGTGAGTTGAAAGTGTTTATGTGTTCAAAACTGTATATTTGAAATTAACTAAAACTAAATTTTTTTATTTCACTCACTGAAGTATTAATATTAAATATTCGTTAAAATTCGATTTACATACTTTACTTAGAATATACAAATAATTAAATAAATTGTATTCTGGGCTCGGAATTTTCTCCGCGACAGACAAATTCGATTTATCTTTACTCGATGTTGCGAATGATAAATGCAACGCTTGAAAATGAAAAATAATGAAAATTATCCTTACAAGCATGTCTAGAAAACATATTGCAGTATAAAGTGTTTGATTCGCCTCTCTCAGTAAACACTTTAACGAATTCGATTGAAATTGGATTTATATGAACCGAGTACTTTGAGAATCATTCCTTTTTATTCAGAAGAATGCTGAGATGCTGAAAAAAAAGGTACCAAACAGGGAAACTCCACATTTATCTTATATCTGTCCACTGCGCTGCGCATTTTCACAAAATTTTCATCCCCAGCTTTCACTTCAAATTTATCCGCAATTGCTGCATAAAATACGAATCGCAATAAAAGAAAGATATTTCCTTGCATAATAAAGAAGCCAGAGCGGAGAAGAACAAAAGAAATAGGCGTACACTGTATCGTTAATGCTAAAAGGCAACTGTCTTCCGGCTTTTGAAGCGGCAGCACAATAACGCCTGATGGAAATAATAGTTTCCAGCAAAAAGTAGGTCATTCGAGTAACACATCCAATCAAGCAATAATAATGGCAACCTTGGGGGATGAAACTGGGACGGAGCCGACGGCGAACAGGGATTCGGGATACGAAAATTGGACCTCCGATACGATATCGCGTGGAAGTGAAACGAGCGGCATTCAATCGAACGAATCTCCACACTTTCTTATCGCATATCCTTACACGTCGTTGTGTTCCTGATCGAATAACGAAACCGGCAAAATCTCTGCACTTTTTCTCTTTACCAGACAACGTTTGGATACACTGCAACGGGGCGGATGGCTGGATTGGTTAACCCTTTTGTTACGGAGCATTTGGAGTGGAAACTCATCTCTCTGCCCCTTTTTGATCATTTCGCTTTCACTGTGCAATCAGAGTGACCATTTGTACCAATTTTTGTAAGCATAGCATTACTTTTTAGGCAGTCGTCCTGATTAAGAAGTTGCAAATTGTTTGTACTGATTTTTTAAGGAATTTATGAAAGCACTGATTTCTCAAAAATTATTGTTCGATTTCAATTTTCGGGTTTGCTTAAAATTAACCATTACATATAAATATTGGTTAAAAGCTTTTGGTAATTAAGTTTCTTAACAGAAATCATCTTAAAAATAGATAGTTACCATAACTATAATAAAAAAGTAAAAAAATATTACTGTTGAACTTTTTTAACAAAGGTCATTCGTCCATCGCGAGAATAAATCGTCATAGTAAAAAAAGATAACTTCGATACCGTAAAACGATAGCTAAAAGGAGTGAAGGAAGGAATCTCGGGGTCACTGAATAATTTGAGCTCACTAATTCGTAATTTTCTTGATCTCGTTACGTATGTGGAAGCTATTCTATTATTTATGAGGAAGTCGACACAGTGAGGTTCATTTACTACAGAATCGCGAAGAATCAGTAGCTTGAGATCGATCGCAAAGTTTTACCCTGCACACGTATCAAGGGAAGTAGAAGTTTTCAGTGAATCTTGTGAAAAAAGTCGAATACAATATGAAAACAGGCGTTAAAAAGTGAACGTAGAAGATTCAGTATTCAGTTGATACATAATTTATGCTCAAAGCGTGGACGTATGAAAAACGAGGTGGGACGGAATAAATGATGCATTCACTTTCGATCACCTCAGGTACATTTATTATAAGGCCTTCAACAAGTTAAAAAACAGCATGGATCAAGAAATAATTTCAAAAATCAAAAATGGTTCTTTTATATACAGATATTTCGTATTGACAAAGAAGGTTTTAAAGGATTTAGTATTCTATGCAAGATTTTATCTGACAACATTTTATCCTACGAAATACATTCATCAAAAGAAAAAGTATGTGACAAGGCAGCATAATGGAGATCTTAAATTCCCTAAAAGCTTCGTAAAACATTCATGTTCACTAAGAAATATCCTTATCCACCTCAAATTCTTTGAGAATTTTTATGTTTTTAATGCCTCTAAATGCCATCCATAATTTTGACGATTGATTAAAATATTCAAGATTATATGATTAATATTATTATTAATCATATAATGTTGAATTATTTAACAGATTTTGTTAACACTAGTATTATAAATAGACTACGGATGTTTATGCAATTTATCACAATTTTAAAATTACAAAAACTCTTACAAGAATGCCTACAGATATAAAAATATAGAAAATAAAATATACGTTTTTAAGATTCAATTGCTGTGTGTCTATAAAAATTATGAATTTACATATACACATCCGCAATCTAATTAAAAATACTGTACGTATAATTATTTTCACTTCTGTTTTTATGTAAGACCTTATTAAATAAATAAACAAATAATAGTTACGTTCACACGTTCAATTCACCAAAGTATAAATATTTATGGAACTTCTTTAAAAGAATAATACAAGATAATTACATTTATCGAACTTCTTTAAAAGAATCTTTATTAAATAGTACATTTCTAATGTAAACTAACA
Organism: Perdita meconis; assembly: GCA_030770465.2. Classification (NCBI taxonomy): domain Eukaryota; kingdom Metazoa; phylum Arthropoda; class Insecta; order Hymenoptera; family Andrenidae; genus Perdita; species Perdita meconis. The sequence goes on from JASKOS020000007.1 coordinate 9,666,554, forward strand.
AGTAATTCATAGATAGTATGGATATTGTACCTCTGAAATTTGATAAAATAACAAAAATAAATTATCAAATTTAATTTACGTATTGTATGATTTATACAATTATGAAAGATTTTAAAGAGTTTCTATTAAAAAAAGGATTATTTTAGATTAAAGTAATTGCAGAACTTGAATAAATGTTTTGAAATATAGTCTAACAGTGAACGTAATAAGGATAGTTTAAAATTATTTATTTATATAAATATTTAGTATAAATCACTGATATTTTTACAATTACCTTCAGCAACAACTCTTCATCTATTGATTTTTTAATTTTCTTTTTATAATACCACATGTAAAAATTACCAATTTATGGCGCTATACACCATTACTCGCGGAAGTATCCGATAGTTAATTTCGCAAAATTCATTCTCATTGCCCCGATAGTTCCAGCGTTACGAGAGAGAACGTTATCTCGAAATGTAATGGTCCGTTTGTTGCCTCGCGCTCGTTCCGTGCACGATCCCCTCGTAACGCGACGTGAAATCCTATCGCAGCCGGAGTCTCCGGCCAAGAACAGTGAGATTCAATCCGCGAAAGATGCGTAGAAAACGTGGACTAACCGCGCCCATCCTCTCGTTAAGATGACGACGCGTATCCGGGAAAACTTATGACGACGTTTCTCGCTTCCCCTCCTTCTTTTTTCTTTCTTTTTGCTTTTCTCGTCGCTGCCGCGCACTCGAATCAATAATCCTGAACAAGGACTATCCTCCTCTCTTTGACCGTAGGAATTCAAAGGCCACCCCTTTGTCTGCATTCCGGTCCTCGAAAGACTCCCTTACGTCTCTCTCTCGTCTTTCACTCTTTATAACGTTCACATCGCGCCGAATAAATCCATTTTGATTAAAACGGATCACGCTTATGCACGCCGACCGACGCATATTCCAAAGATTTATCTTCCCTTTCCAGTGAAGGGGCTTACACAGAGATGCAAAGTAACTAACGTAACGCTTGGCGGAATTGTAAGAAGGTAGGTAAAGAACGGCTGTTCAAAGTTTTTACAATTAGAGGTTCAGAAATTCACTATCAATTTGTTAACGTAGCATCGAGTTTGTAATCCTACATCAAAACTTCATTTTTTACTGCTCCAGGCTTTTAGGAAATCTTGAACAATTTTGGATATTTATCAAAGTCTAATATATTATACAATTGTTTGTCAATGAACTGTTTCTAATAAACACAAAATTTGAAGGGTTTAAAAAATTTCGTTCAGGGTTGTTATAATAATTATACAGAGTGTCTCATGTGAATTTGACATCTTGACTTTTTCTCTATTATTACTCATAGAAAAAAAAATGTTTCGTGTAAAAGTTGAATGAAATCTTGCGAGGTATAATTCAACTTTGTTCTTTCAACGCAATGATGTAGTTTTTTTTTTACATCAGTCGATGCGGCACCAAATTCGGTATAATAATTATAATCCGTCAAGGGAAACTTTGTCATTAAAATTATACTACTAATTAATAGAAAATATTGCTTCCAATTCTTTTTTCTAATATTGCATAAAAGGTGTAAATAGAATCTATTACATCATTGTGCCTCTTAAATCTTAAATGACGAAGAGAATAGAGAACCGAGGAAAATCAATGGCAGCTTGTGCAATGTCAGGATATATCAAGGAGTTCAATTACTGTAAGTGTTCGAACTGCAATACATTTTCCAGTAATCGTAACTCCAATCCGTGGAATGAAATGTTTCCTACCGCTACGACGCTTTCCTGTTGAATTTATTTAAACGCTGCGCGATTCGTTTAATTCTACCACTGAAGTGAAATTTAATTTACCACGACCTGCACAAGGTGCGTTTAGTTCTTTATCCAAGCTACTATTGCAAAATGAAGGAACATTGACTATTTCTTCGGGAAATAAATATCCTCTCGCAGCCTAACAAACGCTTCAACGGATATTTAAAACGCCCTGTACAATTCTGACCATCGAAGAACCCTGAAACTTTGCGACTCAATAAGAACGCTCTAATCTCGGTTTCCCTTCAAGTTTTCATTAAAAACGCAATCAAGCCGCGAATGGGCCGCGTTATCGTTGTTGTCGAGGGCAACAATCAAGATCTCCGGAGAACCGAAGGAAGTTTCTATGCGTCCAGTAACTGCGGCCAAGCTTCATCACTCCCTTGCGCGAAGTTTTTGTTTGCTCATACTGATTACCCAGTCTCGGTCTTGGCAAACTTCACCTCGATTCGGTTCTGTTCCGTGGAACTCCCCAAGTTTCTCTCGAAATCAGTCCTCGAGGAAACTGCGATCTTCGATGCAAAACGCGGCGAGATTTTCTGTCCTGTTTCGTTGCGAGAATTTAATGGAATTTGTTTGGAAATTCTTTGGACGAATAAGAAGCACGTTCTTTTGGCTGAATAGCTCTTAATTACTTGCCAACATCCCTCCACTCAGATCGCTTAAGGAATAAACGCGACTTGAGCCGAGAAAAAGGAAAAATCGAGTTGCTTAGTCTTTATAGTTTGGTACCGAAATTGATATCTATATGATACATTGAAGCATAGTGTCGGTGCTAGTTGTAAACTGCAATTAATTATTCTTGATAAATCACCTATATTTATTTTTCCTTGCAGCCATGTTATTGTCTCTGTATCGCTTTCTTTATTTACTTTATTTCGTTCCGCTTTTCACTGTTTTTCTTTGCATTTGACGTACTAAAGGATCAATCCCATTATTATTATTACTAGTTAGTCCCTCATTTCCCTCTAAATTTCTTTATTTTTAATAATTCATACACCATATTAATTCTTATCTTTCTGATTTAACATGTAAAATTGAATTGACATCAATTTCTGCGAAACTCTATTGAATTTTTCCAGGCTCCTAGAATCGTGTTTGAAAAACGTTTTCCGTGCAACCGGATTCGAAGCAATGTCGATGCAGAGTGTACTCGAAAAATTCTTTCGCTCCCTTTGACCATCTGGTGATGGACCAAAAGAAAGTTCTATTCCTGACGCGAACATAAAATTTCGCACACCATTATTTACGTCCGACTCTCTCCTTCCCGAAGACCGCCGCGGATGATTGGAATATCCTGTCAAGCGTGAAAACCCATCCCGCAATATTTTACTCGCTGCCTGCTAACAACGAGCAGAACACGGACGAGCGCATCCGAGTCAGACATCGAGCTTTTTTGTTCTGGAATTTGATTTAACGAACTCCCGTCGGCGAAAATGCTTCGCGGATTATCGATAGATCTACCGTTGATTAGGCGAAGCGCGAGAAAGTATCGCGACGACTTTCTTTCTATTAATCGACGCTCGGCAAACCTGACTGGCATGTTTAATGCAACCTCATTCGAACGTTGCTTTACTGATTAGATTAAAAAACTGAGAGTAAAGGGTAATAAACTTAGTTATGTATGTACTTTGATTTTGAGAAAACTGATTCTGGATATTAAGCACATTACAAATTATATTGTCATTCCATAAGTAATGCGGTTTTTTTCTTTTACATTTTGACTTAAAGAACTATGAATTTTTGTAATGAAGGACTCTAAAATAATTTGAAACGTAGAAGATAATCATAGGAAATAGTAATAGTGATTCAATGAAGTGTGGATTTTAATTTCTTTTAGAAACAAAATAGCCGTCAGAAGCATTTATGCGATGACCGATATTCGCCAAGTTTCTCAAACAATCTGTAAATTATATTAAGTAGCGGGGAAAGTTTGTGCGGATTCTTAGAACAAGATTCGAATACCTATTCTTAACTAATTTAAAAAGTTATTTTATTCCGTAAGATAATAACAATTTACTTCTGAAATTCTTTTCCGATGTTCTATAAACTGATAAATTCCTTTCTTGTAAAAGTCTCAGTTTTAGTACATTATTAACAAAAAATCCGTATAAACTTTTCCCGGCATCTAATAATAACCATACTTGGTGCAAAAGTTAGAAAAACTTGTAGTTAACGAATTACGTAAAAATATTTAGAAGGTTTAGGTTCTCGAATTATAGTACTTAAGTGTTGTAAACTGAACGTTATGTCTTGAATTTCTACTAATTCCTGCAATTAGTGTGTTATTTTCTTTCAGTCTCACTTCTGATAAGAGCAACGCGAGTAATTAACGCTTTAATTGACCCCAAGAGCGTGTATCTCACGCTGTGCGAGCTTAATGTTCGCAATGACTCGCAAAATTATATCGAGTAAAGACTGCATACTCAGCCCCTGTTAAGTGATCACCAAACTGACCCTCTCATGATCACAACGAAGGTGAACAACAGATTCCAGTGAATCCACTAAACAAATTATTTCATTCGTAAATTATTTCACATTTTTTTCTACAAACTTTCCAAATAACACAGTTTTGAACAAATACGTGATAGGAAACAATGTTTATACATTTCTCTGCTTTCATTCAATGTTAATTCAAACTAAACATGATGTATTTAAAGAATAATTGAATAGGTTAGTTTGATCACTCTGATAGTTCCACTGTTAACGCAGCGAACCCCGTTGCCCAACTATTTTTTCCTCAGTCCAACGAGCATCGGTTTACAAAACAACTCTGTCCCCTACAAAGTAATCAAGAAGAAAAATCAACGAGCAAGGAATTTTTTATGGTAAAAGGAAGCTTAACGTAATTAACTGCGAATAGAAACTATATAGTTCAGCGAGTGGTCCGTCCCTTATTCAGACGGAACGTGGCAGCTCGCTTACGTTGAATATCTACGTCGGATAGACAAACCGGCGACATGGATACGCATAATAATCGGGGGCGATGGGAGGGCGCGGGGGCGGCTTAATTAATACAGTCGCGTGCAGTTTCGAGCTCGGTCGACGGCTGGCCGCGCAGTCAGCCGCTGAAACAACAAGTATGCGGCCGATAGAGGCGGCAAGAAGCAAGAACCAGCCAACACATGTATTCGACGCTGGTGGAAGTGGTGCTCGATGAAAAAAGGAACATCTGCGAAAGAAAACACACGCGGGCGTTGCATCTCGAGCCGGATGAGTCGGCGAGACCGCGTTCCAGCCGCGAGAAGATACACTTTCTGCGCAATTAATTATAGAACCCTTTTACGATTATTCCGTGCGAGGGGGACCATATCGTCGGGGATTTATCATTCGCACGGTCGCAATTATGAGACGCGACTCCGATTCGCGGCGATATTCGAGTTACCTTGGTACTACACGCTTGTCGTACGTGCACAAATATTCGATACTCGTGTGTGAGACGATATTCGTGTTCGTGTCGAATTGCAAATATTGTTTCGATTCCAGTTGGTATACGCAATACGCATGCATTAGCATTTGTCGAATACATATAGTTTACATATGCTGCGCTTAGAGGTTTCAATGTTCGTGTGCTTTGATGTGCGACCCTGCCGCCTCGAATCGGAACCATTCGCCATTTGGCACGAATACGAATATTGTAACTACATTTCAGTATTTAACCCTTAACTGGTGTGGTGAAATTCTCTACACTTGGAAATTATTGTTTTTATTGAACAATATCGAAGTATATTATTGGATTGAGTAGCAAATTAGTGCCATTTGGTCCTGAGGCATGAGAAGTTCTAGAAGGACAGAACGATGATATTACATGAAAAATGGTTAAAAGTCATAGAATAAAATGATAATACTTCAATCAACAAAGCTGCACTGAAAAAAGGGTTTAAACAATTCAACTTTCTCGTAGTGTCCATCCACTGTCATCAATTTGTTATAAAAAAATCGATTTATTAAAAGTGTCATAATGACATGATCCTTATACATCAGCGAAATTGCCGGAATTAAAATTACGTTTTTATCTTGAATTTACTAACCTTCTACATTGTAAAATTGTCGAAAATATGATGAACTTTTGATATTTATACTTATAACGCGTATAATTATGTTAATTATTAACATAAATTATTGTTTGCTAGTTCCTGCGAAAATAACACACATACTTATTCGGAATCTTTTTGGACTGCGGCATTGAAATGTTTTTTTAACGTGTCGCCTTCGTCAAAAAAATATTTGAAAAATACTAACTTCAATACTTTGAATAATGTTTTCACTAAAAAAAACTATTCATTAAAAATTTCTCAACTTTTTAATTCTTATACTGAAATAACCTTCGAGTAAAAATTTCTGGAGATTTCATCAAACAGATTTAATTAAATCGTTGAAATTTTTTTTGAACCCAATATTTCGCCTCAATACATACCACAATTACGCGGGCTGATAGATACTTTAATTTTTTTGCTTTGATTGAATTGAGCAGTGCGCAATCGTGTACACTGTGCAGAAAAATGCGACTATAAAGAATATGGGATATTTTGTAAGTTATTATTAGACAGTAAATTTTATTCTATTAGAAGAACCAATACAGATCATGCTTCAAATATGAATAAATATATCCACAAAATGTCGAACTTCACGTTATAGTTTCTAGAAACAAAATCCTACATAATAAAAATACAGTGAAACTTCATAAATTGAATTCTCGACATTCGTAAATAAATCTCATTCTATTTATTAGATTCTCCAAAAAAATTATTCCAAACGATGACCTAGCATTAAAAATAGCCAATTTAGTGATGTCAAGAAGAAACTTCAGTAGGTCTGACAATAAAAGAAGTAAAAAGCAAAGCACTGACTTAACTTATAAAACCAATTGATTCATACGATTATTGCGTAGACTTTGATACTTGCACTCATTTTTTGCACCACTCGAGGTTCTAATGTACCGTTTTAAAATACCACTGAACTCAAGCCTCGTCAAATTAGATGCAAATTTATGAGACATCAGTTTTCTTACGCAACGTTTCAAGCCAGCCTGATTCCTCGCGTACAAATAGACTATATCGATTACTTATAAAAACGATATTTACGATATTCTTTAGCAATTCACGCCGTCTGCTACGCCGACGATGATTCACATTCGTTTCGGACAAATCCTCTTCGAACGAAGACAGATACGAGAAGATAAAACTGTCTGGTTCTTAATTAATCGACTGGTTTCGACTTCCAATGACTGCAGATAAGCTTCACTGTCTTCATGAATTACTATCGCTACCTGGATATTTGCAAAGACTGATAACGACGATAAAACAAAATTAATAGTAACAACGGGTGCGTTGCTTTTAATGAAGCTGTTTATTTTCTTTAACCTTCTTTCTAATATATTGCAGCACTAAATAACAATGTTTCTTTTCATTCACTCCTTGGAAATACATTATACAGAGAACTGATTTTCGAAATATTAAAAGCGACGAATAGTGTAACAATAAAATTATCTTATAATTATCGAGATTGTCTAGTCCCATTTCTCTTCTTAAATTAGGAAAACAATGAATTAGATATTTATCATAATAATCTTTTGGAGACTCATGTTTCAATCAGAATGAATATAAAATATTACCTATCAAAAATTATTCTTGATTCACTATAAATGTTAAGTTTTCTTAGAAATAATGTTTTAATATTATCTAAGTGAGTTCATTAATACATTGATCACCTGCTTCATAAAATATTCTTTTAACGTTCAAATCATATTTGAATTCTTTTTCCAATTAAATGAGAAAAGCATCGAAGTAGGTCAGAGGATTAAGTAAAACTTAAATAAAGCAACAAAGTTTCATTTAGATCTTTACAAAGCAGAAAAAGAGTAATAAAACTGTATTGGAAATCGAATTCTGGACTCAGCTGGTAGTCCAGCAATGTATCCCTGCTTTACGGAAGTTACTTCTTTTTTTAATCTGGTTTCTGCGTCAGAGTAAATCAATATTGCACACTAGATTCATCAAGATTATTAAAATAAGCTACACAAATTTTTCTATCACTCTATTAGAGCCCATGGTTTAGGTTCTGACTACTAAAAGATATCTAATAAAAAGATTAAATTCTAGAAATGGATCCCTTTTTGCATAAATAGCCTTTGTATAATTGCTAAGATTTTCTGTAACAAAATTTTACTTTTTTTGTAACTCCTTACTAAAGAAACCATTACAAATTATAAAAACAATTTTTTTGGACTATTAATAAGTGTATTAACAAGTAGGAAAAACTTTATTTATGTTGGATATTTCGTTTACTAAAAAAAAATTTCTAAAGAATAATAAGTTTTCGGAGCTTCGCAGTGGATAAACTCTTTAATTAATTTTTTTTATGTTTGTTTATTTCATATGTATTTTTGATAAGATTCATTTTTTGTTTTCACTTTTGTAACAAAGGATTTATTAGATTTATAAAGAATCCTTAAGGACTATCTAATCAATCAATTCTTCTCTCTTATCTGACAGAACCTGAAAAGCTCAGCATGCGTTTAAGCCCAAACATCAGGCATCGCCGAGAAGCTCGCGAGGAAATCCCGGGGTCACTGTAACGATGAACACAGTCTTCACCTTCTGTTCTACGGGGGTAAACTACGGTCAAGAAGACTCTAAGGGTATTATTGGAAGGTGTATTTTTTCCTCTCTTTCTCTCTCTCCCTCTTCCCGTTGTAGCAACTTAATTTGCGCGGCGCTCGAGGGGTTAACACGCTACCGCCAGGAAAATAGAAGGCTTCCGTCGAACGGATGGGTGTTCCAGGAGAGGATGTTGGTACGCGCTCACGGGCTGGTGCATGTGTACGACGCGGGCAGCAGCAAAGCCTATCGATTTGCTCTCACGGGCTAGCGAGATGGACGAACGAGACCAGAGCGAAATAGAATCAACTTCCGCATTCCCCTGCGGTACGGAGCTTCGCGCGGCTCCGCCGAAAACCGTGCGACTCTCCCCGCGAACTCAAACCGTTTTGTCGTCGAAAAGAAGATATCCGAGTGGCGGAATCGAATGAGAAAAAGCAACCGAGGGGGACGCGATTGTTCGCACAACTTTGGGACGACGGTTTTCCGTTTGTCCCGGTGACGTCAGAGGTAAGGGGATCCTCGGACCTTTCTGGAGTCGAAAATAGAATTGAGACGATCGGGAGATGGAGAACAATACTGCGATGCTTCGAAATGCTCAGCTGCGTTGCTGAGATACATATTGAATATGGTGTCACCTAGACAACTTCTGAATTTTAATTAACTGTTTACTGTTTACTGCAATGGGTTTATGATTACAGTGTGACGTGACTTGAATTTGGGAGTATTTTTTATTTTGTATTTATTTTTAGTTGCTGTTTCTATGTTTTTTAAGTTACTTTGTTTATTTTCCATGAGTACAGTAGAAAGTAATATTTCTAATTTAAAATTTTAATTATTTTTTATCATTGGTGAGATATTGAATGTATATTATTGGTATATTTTCTAGTAAAAAGTAGATACATAAAGTTTAGTAAAATTTATTAACGATTGTATAACTTCTTTTATAATAACTTCTGTTATATTTAAGGAATTGCCCATACATTTATAAATGAGAATGTATATATTTCTGCTTCAAGTATTATGCAGCTCTGTGTACCAACACTCCGACCCAACATAAATTCCCAAATAAATTCTCTATCATTTTTCTAATTTCGGGAAAAATTTACATAAGTTATTTTACTGATACGTATCTCATTCCTCCTTCCCAAGTTGTTCTTCTGTACAATTTAAAAGTTTGTTATCTACATCCACACTAACGAGCTGACAATAAATATGATTGCACCTCAGTGTGAATAATGAATTTTTAGTTACAGGTATCATAGCAACCACTCGTCATTAAATTCCCTATCAAACGAATAGGAGTGAGAGTAAATCTAGCAAAAGAAATTTCTTGGCTGAAAAAAGGTTGAATATCTCCGAACCAGAGCGTGCATCTCGCGCACACACGCGGAAATTACCGTCCGGCGTAAAAAGAGAAAGTAATCAGAATCGGAGAAAGCTAAACGAAGAAATAATTTGTAGGAAGATTCGAGCGGAGAAGGGACCAATGCGCCAAGTGATTTCCGACCTACGCCAACCGAGGGTCACACGATTAATTAACAGAGAGGCGGGTTGATATCATCGGGATTGTAAAATGAAAACGAAAGGAAGATCAAGGTGAGTCGAGGCTGCGACTTCGTCGTGACGCGCGTTACGTGAGACGCGCCGCATTTTTCTAAACGATCGGAAGGCGGCTTATTGATGAACGGCGTCGCGAAATGAAATAACGCTATGAGAATCGAATTTATCATCGACACGCTCGTGTCGAAATACGTCGAGAACGTTTGGTGACCGATTTCTGTGCTCTGCGCATTCGCGATAAGACGCAGGATAAAGGTATTTTTAAATTTCCTTTCCATTAAATCACAGATAACGATTACACAACTTCGCGCTCGATATCAGCGTATCGATTGCGGAGGTAAAAATAACGTAAGAGGAATTCATCGTTCAACAATAAAATTCTATTACGAATCGGACTAATTGGATTAATTAATGATAAAGTGGCAGTCAGAAATAAACAGTGAAAGGTGTATAAATAGGTACATATGTACATCGCAAGATGCGAAAGATTTTTTTAGATTAATTAGCATTCCATCAGAGATCGAATTTCGCAGTAGGGATAAATTATGAAATAAAATCGTTCGAGTGGCTAAAATGTGTGGCAGCGTCGTGAAAGCAAGAGAAGACAAAGTCTGCACCGCTGTGGAGTATTTTGGCAACAAGTCAAGAGCCTAGAACGATTCAGCATATTTCTCTGACGCTGCATACTTTAAGATCCTGCACACAAACTAGGGGCAATCCTGCGACGAGTAGCAAAAGAGTACATTAAACGATTTGTACCTCCAAGGGCATCGCTTTCCACTTGATTCTCCTCAAAACGCAAACGCTATACCTGAAGTGTCTTAAGGGGAAATATTCTCGAACAGCCAAACGACTTTATATCGATTCTAATTTCAATGAATTCTACTTTCAAGTGGGGAAGAATATTTGGCTTGGATATTAGTGTCAGAAACCTGGTTTTTGCTTCTGAATAATTTTAGTGCTCCATTTTTTGTGGACTTCAGTGGATAAGTTTTTTACTGAAAGCTCCTTCGATTATTTTATTAGAATATTACCTACTGCGAATTTCATCTTTTTTCTGAATCAGTAATTGAACAAAGACAACTTTTCTACTATAAAATTCCTGTTTTCTACGACTGCAGATATTAGACATTTTGTTGAAGCTGAGGAAGGCATTTTGAAAGCTGAGGAAAATGATTTGATTAGGATATCAGTACCACACATCTGATCTCGCTTTCTAAATCAGTAACTTTTCAAGAATTTAATCAATTAACTGGGTCATTTTTGTAATAAACGTTCCTCCTCCGTTTTCTAGAATCGAGTATTCAACTGAATTAATTTGTTTTATCTGATAATGAAAAAGTTTTTATAGAATTAATTAACTCTGATCACCTGATTAAATCCACTACTAATTCTATATTTTGCAATATTACTCCCTTAATACGTAATTCAAATGCATTATTAATACTTCACACACTAAAAATGCTTAATACCAATCTCGTTGTCTAATATTTTGCGCGCAAAAAAAAAAAGAAAAAATGTAATGAAACTGGAAAAGGAGTTCATACATTAAGTCTTGTACATTGTTTAAATACTCTAAATTTTATTTTTACCCAATGAAGCAGTGTTCTAAAGCACAATCTCACAATTAGTAAAAGTTAGTGAATTTCATACAAATGAAATTTTTTTAACACTGAGTACCTTCAAAAAATAAAAAATTGTTTACAGGCCTTCTAAAAAAAATTTAGAATAGTCTATAATAGAAAAGTAATATCTACGTTAAATTCCTCATAGATCTAGGTCTAATTCCTTCCACTTTGTTCTAGTTTCCAATTACACAATACGAACGATCCATCTCGTATAAATTTTAATTCTACAAAGGAGCGTAAACCACCGGTAATCCAAACAGCACTAGCGTTAGGGAACCATTAGAAGGTAGAACCGTGTTTCCAAAGGTTGCGCAAGGGTTAAAAGATGAACGAAGAATCTTTCTCGAAGAAGAAATAAATTTTAAGCCATCGATGTCGCCTGAACAGACTAAATATAACTACTTCTAGCTACTTCTAGCTGAATATAGCTACTTCTTGATAAGGTACAATATAGATTCCTTAGTTTTAGATTTATTGCTTACAGATTGGAAATCAAGATGAACATAATGGACCATGATTCTGCGATTGTAAGATAAAACAACGTATGTCATACCACTTTCATTTTTAAGATACTTGCTTTTAAAGTTTTAAACATCAATACTGTCTTATATCCTCAAAATTTCTTATATTCTTATTTTTAATGGAAAATATTCTTTAAGTGCATATTTTCCCTGATAAAAATGTGAATTTTACTTTTAAGATCTCAGTTATGGCATAAAATAGTATTTTTTGAAAATGTGACATACATCGTATTGCTTTACAGCCACAGAATTATGAATCAATTATGTGTGTACTTAAAACATCAAAATACTTGAATTTAGAACATTTTTACAAAGTTGTTAATGGTTTTATAAGCTGCCTGCAACTCCTTCAGATAATGAACTTTTATTGGTCATCTAGAATAATCTAGATCATTTAGAGCTAAACGTACATTTTTATCTCGCAGCTATGTGTCGAGATATGTTTCCTCTAATCCAAAAAAATCATATATGTACCAGTATAAAAATGCACAGTACCAAATTAGATTTTTCTGTTATAGATCTACTTATATTTTTATGAGCCTCATTTTTAAATTATTATGAATCTAAACATATATAAAGTTAAATGTATGTCTGTCCGAAAAAGAGAACGAACTTCCAGCTAAGATATTAAATTGAAGTTTGGATAATACTATCAAAATAATTGGAAAAATCTGATGATCCAACATTTTTAATCCTGATAAAAAAACTTACTATAAAAAAAGTATCAGGCTAGGTTAGCCTGATATGTGCACGTGCCGCGAGGCGCACGGGTCCAGCTAGTTAATCATAAATCTATCCCGGCGCTGTCTCAATTTATCTCCGTATTCTAATGGGGTATTCCCTTTATAATAAATAAATCTATTGTTATAAAATTAATTGCTTCACTCACTTTCGCAGTCTGCGGCTCGATGTCAGTCAGCCGTTGCGCACGGGGCCTTTCATGAGCCTGTCCTGGCATCCTTTGCAGCCTCTCCGTGGACGAGGACGAGGAGGACGAGGATCCAGGCCTTTGGCCTGGTTTGCCACGCGCCAGGATGACGGCAGGATTTTACTTTCCTCTCAATTGAACCATTATTCCTCTTTCGCGTTCTTCTGCGCAAACAATTTCCATGGTACTCAGACGACTTTATAGCTCGGCCACTTTTACAACGGGGAAAATATTAAGCCGTACGTGCGCGACGCGTAAACGGCGTGGCGGATAGCGGATGCTCGTGTATCTACAGGCGAAGTGCTACTACACGCGGCAACCTCGTTCTTTTTTTTCCTTTCTCTCTCTTTCCGAACGTTAATCTGATATTCCTTAATTGGTCTTGACAGATACTAACTCCGCAACTTCTGTAAGCGACTCTGGCGAAATGCGAAGTTTAATCGCGTAAAGAAGTTCGCGGACAGAATTGTGTTACGTTGATGAGAAAATATTGCAAGACTGTCCAGGAAATTTATTGTCTTTTGTTAATCATTCATTATTTGGAGGTATTGGAAAATAATATACTTCACGGTCATGGAAAACAAATATTTTACGTAGAAAAGTCGAAGTTGAATACTAGTAATGAATATCAGCAATGAATTGCGTAATAAATTTAATAATCAAATGAGAAAATATGTTGGTCCATTTATTTTGTAAACAATAAATTCTTCAGAAGAAACAAAATTAAATAGCCTTACAAAGGTATGTTACGAGTGTTCGCGTACCTTCTACTTTCTACGTACTATAAGAATCAAATATAAAAAACAATAATTATTCTAAACATAATTGTATGATTGAGAATTCAGACACTAATTCCTTATTTATACGATACTGATTACTTATTTATACATATAATATCTGCTTAAGACATAGTTTACTATTATAGTAAAAAAGAAAGCATCAAAATCTGTAACACAATCAGGTGGAATATGATATAAAAAAATGGCAAAACACTGATCTAAACGCGTCTAAAACCTATATTTATGTATTAAAAGAATATATTCACTGTGACTTTGCATTTGTAACTATTTTCGTAAACATTAAACAGTTGCTTAAATCGTGTTTGAACTTCTTTCGTGTTAGTAGCTTAAAATATACCTTTATAAAACTGCAATCGCGTGCGTTAGAATGCTGTCTAGCGAATTGTTCTAGGTAAAAAAAAGAACCACTCCTCCGCCTTTCGTCATCATCACCCGTTAACAATCTACTGAGGTGTTCATTCTCCGCCAACGAGGATAACACCTTCGGGCCGACTGAAGTTCAAGAGGATCATTATAATGTGAACCTGCGCGAGCTCGTAGGCCGCGGCAAGGTCGTCGGATTTAAAACAGTAAATTCACCTGACCGCTTTCTGGATCCCTCTACGCGAGCTAAATAGCGATCCTTAGACGCGACTCGCGAAACTTTCATCCTGTACTGTGTTCCCGACTCGAGGATACGATCGATCGAGCCACGGGGCATCCGTGAAAATTGATCACCGACAGTATTTTCACTTTTCTTTGTTCGTTTGGTGTATCCACTCATATACACTACCCGGAGCAACGATATCTCACGTTCTTTTTTTTTTTTTTTTTTTAATCAAAGAATTCATTGTACAAGCAGAGTAAAAAATAGTAATGTAATTAGTCGAGTTAATAATTAAATCCGTGTCCGAAGCGCGGAATAGTTTGTGGCCAGTTGTACAATGGAATTGTTTATTGATTAATTTTTAAATTAAACAGGTAAGAATAGCTGTACAATAATATGTACAATGTATGTATTCTAAATATAGTATTTTATAAATGAAAGTCTCTTATTGCCATTACTTCTGCATCAACGCAGTAAAATTTGAGAAATATGTAGTGTCATTTATTAAATAATGTGTTACCTAGTATCGCGCACTCGAATGAGAAATTGCGACGTGATGTACAGAAATATCTACAGCAAAATTAAGAAGCCTTCTTCTCATTTCATACTTCAGGTTAAAATTCATTTACATGCTACCTATCATGCAAAATTTGACGTTGAAGTTGGAGTGGATCGTAAGACTTAGGTAGACGGAAGATATTTTACATGAAATACGCGAATAGATATGTATCCTCGAGTCCATTTATGCGCTGTCATAATACGGTTATGCACGATATGGTATTAGCTTGTGTTATGCAAAAGAGAGATCACTGACTGCGAGGAGAGTCAATGACTCTGTATTATTCGTGAATTAAGATTACTGCATATGTTTTGCGTTAAGGCACGACTAAATTACAATTCATCTAAGCAGAATTTTTCTTTTTTTTTTTATAAGCAAAAAAAAGTACGAAATTCTCAATTATTATTTATTTATTTCGTTTAATCACTAATGTAATTTTATCGGCTATTTATAACAATCTGCCACCGGTCTATCAACTCGTTTACGCTACTTTTATAATTAGATTGAAATATCACAGATATCTGGATGGAAAATTGATTCATCCTTCATACACTCCTAACATAGCGTTAATGTTATTAAGTTCAATATTTACAAAATCATTTACAAAAAATGAAAATATGTTTTCCAAGTTTCTTCTAAAAGTTACAGAAAAAAGTTAATTATTAATTAAATGTAATAAATTTATAGTATTTGAGAATTCCATACCTTTTCTTAATTACACTTATTACGGAATAATACTAATTTCGATTGCAAAATAATAATTATAGTAAAAAATACCATCGATGTTAAAGAATCTCTATAAGCATAAAATTTGTAATATTTATTTCTTTTTTATTATTTTCTTATCAATGCACACGAAGCATTAGAGATAAATTAGCTTCCGTAAATGATTTTCTAATTACTATCAGCAATGCATTATACCTTTATCAGTACCTATTCGTATAGTCACGCAAATAAATTAGACATTGTAAGCGATAATAGAAAAGTTTCAACGTCAGTAACATCGACAAAATTAACATATCGATAATAAAGAGATACATACAACACAGGAAAAAGAATCAATAAAAACAGTGCTGAAACATCATATTCTAACAGTAAAATCAACGTAGATCCACCACGATATTCACACCGATATGTAATTACGCTATCCACAGGAAGTGTTATACAATTAACATTAATTTCTGCAGTTACTAACTTTCCAAACCAATTAAGATAGCGGGCCGAAAGTGAAACGCGAGCACTGAAAAAAAAAAAAAATTCAATCTCGCCGTTGCTTTTTTCTACCGTGCTTGTGATTTCTCGGATTCATTGAACTTCTGTGTATGTACAATCGTAATAATAAACCAGAAACAGAAACCGATTTTGATATCTAAATAATCGTTATATTCAAGCGGAAATTAATATGATTGATAATGAAACCGAGAATCGATTTTTTAAAATGAATCCAACATTGCTACATCGAGCGTATGAAAACCGAAAGTAGCATTCCTACTCGACAACTACATTAACAAACGTTCTTTCACGGAGAAGTTTTTCGCGGTACAGGGAACATCCGGTTGCACGTTCGCCAACTAAGCTGACAGTTACCTCTTTCTTCCATTTTTTATTCTTCTTTTTTACAGCAAGCGCGCACCGCGCAGTAGTTAGTATGGTCGAGCAACGGCGAAAATAAAAGTGTAACAAAAGCTGCAAGTAAAAAGTCTATGCCACATCCGCTGCCATGCGTCGAGATCTTAAATGTTCACGCAGCTTAGATCGGGTTAATTAAAACGATGCCCGAGATAAGAGTCGCGGAGGCTGCGTATCACACGAGAAATAAATATCTAACCGTGTCTCGTTCGCGATTACGCACAAACATTTTCGTAAATTCCCAGTACTGATCGATAAGAAAAAGAAATCAAACGTGTTTTGAATAGAGGTCTCAAAGAATTGAAAAACGGAGCGCCAACAAACTTCCGCTTCTTTTTACCTCGTTTACGCTATAGTCGAGTTTTATACGATCCCTTTGATAGTGAATTCGATCAATAAATTCGAATCCCTAGAAGTTAATTCGATCCACTGTATGTTTGGGCTTCGCTGTCGCGTGAGTCAAAACTGAAGAATGTTCGGCAAACGCTAATCCTTATTGACAAAAAAAATAGTAGAATCTTTGCTAAACTAAAAATAGAAGATTTTAAATTTTATACGCAGTGCCGGAAGTATGATTTGCGCAGTTGATCGAATCGAAGAAATCGATTTTTCTAATCTCTCGAGAGTTATCATTTAATTTCAAGTAATAGTAAAATTACTGGTAATGTTTGTGGAAAATGCAAGGGAACATTGTCATGGCATACTTCAAACATAGACTAGGGATTGAGTTGAAGTTATGAAAACCAGTAGAAGGATTGAAAAACAGGCAATGGATTCAATATCAAGTTAATTATCCGTAAAAGCACATACCGAAGGTTCTGTTATAAAGAACGGAAGTTAAATCGAAGTAAGTTGAATAAAAGATTGTCTACATGTTAATTAATAGGATTATTCGAATCATTTAACATATCGAATATCAGATTAAATACATCGACTGGATGAAAGAGATTTTTCTTCGTTCAAATTTCGTCTACATATTCGCGCAAGCGTAATCCGCATTGTCGCGACGGATAAGGAGAGACCGTGAAAGAGACGTGGATAATTTGAGGAGCGAGCGAACGAGACGATCGGGTTAAATAATTTTACGAAGTCATTGACACGCCACTTGATAATGCTTAACGAGCTTTGATAGAAGCAAGTCAAGGTGGGGTTTTTCAATAGGGAGACGATATTACGTCGCACCGATAACTTCACTATGCCAAGGTTACTATCTTACATCGCGCGGCACAGCCACAGTATGCGAATGCTGTGTCGGCGTTCAACGTTTTTTCTTTCACGAATTCTTCCCGCCTTCGCGTATTGTTATTCCCGCGCGCGGGTGATGTTCCAACACGCTCGAACCACGTCCATTGCTTAATTACAACCCGCACGGATTGTTTTTCTCTATTCCGGTTGTGCAACGTATACAATGAGAACTTAATTAAGCATCGTGCACACGAGAAGCCCTTATCGTGTTACGCGCGCGCTTCAATCCCGGCATCGTAACTGAATTCCCCGTTTTTTTTTTCCACCCGTTCCTTCACGTTTACGCGCGGTAAATCGCTATT
This sequence comes from Perdita meconis, assembly GCA_030770465.2. Classification (NCBI taxonomy): domain Eukaryota; kingdom Metazoa; phylum Arthropoda; class Insecta; order Hymenoptera; family Andrenidae; genus Perdita; species Perdita meconis. The sequence goes on from JASKOS020000007.1 coordinate 9,684,694, forward strand.
ATTTACACTCTGTCAACACGCTTTCTACCCTGTCACGGGTTCTGATCGAAACTGCGCTAAAAAAAACTCCGTCCATGCAACATACTTTCATAATGTAACGAAACTTCTTCCTCGGCGTGGTCATTAGTCGATACAGCGAACAAACTTCGATTACAAGTTTTATAAGTATAGTATTTCGAGCAAATGAAAGTATATTCACTTTTGAAGTGTGATTTCTTCGAAAACATTAAAAAATTGTGTAATCAAGAAAGAAATAAAACTAATGTAAGCTAAACTTATAGATTTTATAAATTTTAAACTTCATTTTTAATTGTATAACTGTGTACTAAATCTATATCTTTAAACAAACTTAGATCATTATTATTGTTACAAACTAGAAAATTACATATTTATGAGTTTGCCATAAGAGGGAAGAAACATGTACGCATGATTCAGTGATGAAATCATAAAATCTAAAACATTTTATGATTGTGTTAAAAAAAATATTCATTCATATCCGATGAATATAAAAAGTAGTTATATATGATCAATAATTGAGACGATTCTGAATAGACATGAAAACAGAAAAAAAATATAGTTACACTTAGTTATATTTTTTTATTTTTTATTCTATATTATATCATAGTATGTAAGTTCTAGTTATTAAGTATCAAACTAGATCCATGTACAGGTAATGTAATTTACCTGTTTGGAATTTACTTTGTACATATTTCTGGTTAATAATAAATAAAATTTCAAATGTGACAAAAAATATTTTATTTACTCCGAATGAAAGGGCGAGTACTCAATTTATTCGAGCCCCTTGTGAGATTTGAAACACTTGAAGATGAATTTTCTTTTCTCAAATATTTTCGAGTAAATAAAAAATCTATCCATATATATATTCGAGTAATTCAAAAATCTCTGAACTGAAAATTCTTCTTGTCGTCCTTAGAATTCTACCGAAGGCTCGAATTATTTGGATTTTTCAAATGCTTGAATTTTTTCGAATAGTTCGTCGATTTCAAGTAGCTCGAAAAATTTGAACTCGAATAATCGAACCGAGTTTGGTTCAGCTCGTAAATCCCGAGTAATCGCATACCTCTAGCGATAATGTTTCTACTATCGGTTAAGATATTACCAGCTCTAAACAATCATCTATTATTGTGTTATCAAATATTGTATTATCAAAAAATCTGAACAAAAATAAAAAAATCGATCTTTCAATCAAGAGAACAGATTTTCTAAAATCTAAAGAATGAAATCGGAATCGAGCATCCCTAATCGATCAGTACGATGGTAGGTAGTGGGTAGAACAGGTGCAGCCACGCATTAATCATGAACGAGACACGTTCGTTAATATGTTCAGTTTTGAAAATTCAATTTCTTTGACGATAGAATACCTCTAGGCCGGTTTGTAAGCATATAGTAAGCAGTCGCGACAAATTATTTTTACAATTCACGAGCAGAGCGAAGGTCGCGCAATTTTGAGGTTATAAGATGCGACGAAGTACGGTTAAAATGCATTTCGACGATTCGATCACGCGGTACACGGTGAAACAGGATAGTAGGTGCAATGAACTTCGCGCACAAAGTTGCATCGTGATAATGGGCCAAATAAATAAGGCGCGGGGTGTATTTACATAGGCACGATCGTCTGATTGATAGCGCGGTCAGGAGAAATATCGAGCTCGGTAGAGGACGGGAAGCAACGGAATAGCTGGAATATCGACTCTCACCTGAAACCACGAGCGAGGGAAGTAACGGCGGTTATGTCAGGGGAACGACAATACCGATAATTCTCTCTCTTGGCGCATCGTAGTAGACTAGGAAAACCCTTTTACATCCTCCGCCATTTACTGCACCGTTACACGCACACGCACGTACACGCGACACCACCGACAAAGACAGGGGATCGGTATCATGGGGAGGGAAAGAGAAAGACGTACACTCACTCACGTATACATCCCATGCATACACAGAGAAGCGCGAGAGCACGGGGGATATTTACGCGGATGCTAAGGGGGATCGAATGTACTTACACAGGGGCCAGGTGCACTTTGGAAAATTATAGGAAAAGGTGATCGGTCATTTCGATTCGTTTCGCGCGCCGATTGTACACGAGTGCAAATAAGGCCACGTAAGGGACACCGCAACGACACTTGCATACTAACAAGCGGGAAGCTCCTCTTCCCTCTGCCCCAGTGCGTATATTAATATACGGTTAAGCCGCGTGTAGACGCGCCTTTACAACGGTGTTGTACGCGGTGTTACATACTTGCGTGAATATCACCACTCCCCCGAGGTTGAGGATCCCTGCTCCAGCGAGACAGGGACCAGGGATACGGAGAGAAAGAGAACGAAGGAGAGAGATTCACCACGAAGAAAAACACACGTCTGCCGGAACGCGAACCATGTTTGTCCCTGGCCAATTCACCGCGAGATTTGCAAACCGATGCGGAGATCTTGTTGACAATTCGCCCGTAGCATCGCCCTCGTTCTCGCACGCGCTCCTCACTCGGTCCGCGACGAAGTTAACCTTCATTCACGAGCTACGACGAAACGCTGTTTTCGATGCGCTGTCAGCCCGACCTGCCTAACCTGACCCTCGCGTCTTGACTGGGGGAAGAATGAATACTACGCTTCTCGCGCGCGACGGCGCATGCCCACGATTCTGCCGGTTACGCTAAACTCGCGCGCCAATATTTGAATCGAAACTAATGCACTACTTTCTCATTCTTTTCTTAAAAAACTTAGTTTTTTGTGGCTGTAAGGCAAAACGAGGTATGCCACATTTTCAAAAAATTTGATTTTGAGCCAAAACTGGGATCTAGAATATAGGATTAATCTTTATCTTAAAAAAAGAATGCGTTAAAATAATTTTTTCAATTAAAAATAAGAATACAAGAAAATTCGAGTACATGAGACAGATTGCGAATATCTGGAAAATGAAAACATTTGACATGCGTTGTTTTATCTTAGAATCCTTATAACTATAGATATAATAAATTAGAGGTGGGGAAAAAGTAACTAACTATACTTTTAAAAAAATGTCTAACTAGTTTCTCGAAAATTAACTATTTATTAAAAAAAATTAGAATATTCAAATTTCAAATGAGGCAACGCGCACCAAAAATATTGCTAAGATCAGGAGCACAGGAATTTTAAAGTTATTAATTTATAATAATAATTTCTAAAAATAAAATATAAATATAACTTGGAAATAAAGCATTCCATTTTGTTGATTTTGTGTTTTGTAATAATTTAACTGTATTTTTATGCATTTATAAAAATTTTACGTATGCAAAAATTTTTGAGGTTTTTGATAGATGCCAAAATATACAAAATAACAAAAAATAAAAAAATGAGACTGACTATTATTCAAGATTCGATTCCTCCTTACTTATGGTTTTAAAAATTTGATTTCACAGTCTAGATAAATATATATGAGAAATAATTATTCCGATTAATATTTCATCCTCTTAAAATCTTGCAACAGAGAGTCGCCTCAAATATTATATACAATTTTTTTTAGAATTACTATTAAAGGAAGGAAGTAACAGAAGCAGCTTGCAGAAAAAAGCTTGTTTATTTCATATATGTAACTATTTCAAGTTTGTGTACAAAAATATATAATTGAAATACATGTTTTATACTACACGTAAAATGAAATAAATATTTAAAATAGTATTTTCATTAATGCGAAAGTAAATAATTATTTCGCAATAACCAATTCAACATAGTTTAGCGAAATACTCTCTGAAAATATTTCTATTTTTTATTTCAAATACAATTTTAATCAACATTTTCTTTCTCCTATCACACATAAAAAAAAAAAAAAAACAGGTCGGTGACCGTACAGCTGTTTTTTTCTCATTTTTGATACGGTCTTATGATTGTTTCATTGTTTCTAAATGTAAAACAAAAACATGATCTTAAATTAAATTTTAGTAAATCCTCGTTTTCAAAGGAGAACATTTATTTAATATACTTTCTTTGTGATAATAACAAATATTCTATTTTTTAAAGCCGAGTTAAAATATAAACTCAAATTTATTGAAAATGCGAACTGCGTATAGAAATTGTGAAAATTTTTTATTCACTATGCGAAAAGTTTCCATCGTTATTCGTTATTCCTTTTACGAAAAGTTTAGATTACGCGATTTAATATCGCTGCAATTTTTATATTCCGATATGTAAAGAATAAAATCTATGTTAATAATTTTGGAACAATTGATTTGATTAAAAACAATATTAGAACTGTAATTAGCGAAATGGAGCTCTTTTTATGTAAAAATGTGATTCAAAATTTTATGATTATGTAGGATAAACGTCTGCAGGAAAAATCGAAGTAGCAATTTGTCATATATTGTGCTTTGTAATGAATGAATGTCGGCATTTAAAAAAAAAAAATTGTTTTTTCAATAACATTTTTCATTGAAAGACCCTCTATCAATAATTATATATTTTATTAATTACGTGTCCTCAGAAAACGTATAATTATTATGTATCAACGGTAACAGTTTAACCATAAGAGCATCTTCCACTTGATGCGAACTATCCGCTTTTAACATAGAAAGACATTTTTCCTTAAATTCGATATTAATGCTATGTTTAACTATATTCGTCAATGCGCTAACAAGGACTTGGCACGATTTGTAATCATCATCCAATGGAACATGATTTTTATACATCAGCTGCTGATCACAATAATACGTAAATTTTGTATGGGGACTTAATTGCTGTAATAAGCCTATTTCCTTTAATATTATTTCCGTGAATGTTTCTGAGTCACAAGAAATCAATTTATGCTGTAAAAAAATAAATAAATAAATCTATTCAAATAAATGCTCGTATGTTTATACAGGGTGAGGCACTTAAAACCGGCCACCTGAATAACTTGGCTGCTATTGGTGATAGGAAAAAATGCATCGGGCCAAAATTATTTGGTATCGAGGGGATGATCATCCGATATTACTAGTTTTCTGATAGGTGGAGGCGTCAAGGAGATATGAAGGTCATCTCTGTTTTAAATGGAACGGTATTCGTGATCTGGGTGACCTTTCTAATAGGTCATTGTATTCGTCTTGAAATACTCTTTCAGAATGTAAGTAAAAAAACATAGCGTTCTATTTAAAAAAATAGAGATGACCTTCATATCTCCTTGACGCCTCCACCTATCAAAAAACTAGTAACATCGAATGATCAGCCCCTCGATACCAAATAATTTTGGCCTGATGCATTTTTTCCTATCACCAATAGCAGCCAAGTTATTCAGGTGGCTGGTTTTAAGTGCCTCACCCTGTATTGTTTATCTCTCATAGATATTAACAACAACGCTATTAATAGTAACGATATTATGCATTGCGTATCGCACCTTTAGTTGAAATGATAAATACTTTTTCTGGTGAGTAAATCTGATAAGATCCTTATCACTTGTGTTCACAGTTAATACGAAACCGTTTTGCGTGAAACGTAAATCGAATGTATCCTGACGATCGTTGCGCTCATTTTTGAAGTATATTATGGCAAATAGAGAATTTTCGGAAGCGAGTCCAGCGGAAATTACGTCACGAAAGATCTCATTCGAAAGGTACAAAATATCGTTCGTGAATTGTCCATAACTTGTTACGTGTATTGTACCTTCGTTCAACAGTGTAACGTCCACGTGACGGTATTTCGCCTTTCGAACTGATTTGTTTGTGTTCCATTGATTAAAGTTCTGCAACAGCTATTTACCCCGTGTTCAGTAGCAGGTTACAAATTCGCTCCAAAAGGAATTAGAAAGATTGTCATGAATTATATTTAATTGATTTGGGTAAAATGTGTTTTATGTTTTATGGTAACGAATTTTAATTATACTTTTTTAACGATTTCCGCAAGCATGTTTGCTTCGAACACGATCTCGTCCATAACGTCGAGAGGTTAGTTCATAGATAAATAATGGTTAGTTTGAAACTGGCGCTGTCCACGAGACCCTGACCTCTAGGCACAGAACGCGACACTGAAGGATTCGCCCTACCGATAAAACAAACCTTCAGTGCCAACAGTGAAACCCCGAAGGTGGTGCCGTGTCGGTATATACGAAATGTTCGGTACAGTGCCATGGTGCACCTGCCCGAACGGAAGTAAAAAAATCCATGCGTAGGAGGTGACAGTAATTTACTACGCTTTGATCGACGTAGCTCGATCGTTCTCGACGAAAAGTCGGGCATAAACGGTGCCGCGTAATATTTATTTCCGTTAAACTGTGCAACACAAACGTGCGTAATGACAGAACAGGAAAAAAAAGACAAACCTAACCTCAGCGAAGAGCATGTCACTCCGCCGCGAAGGATTCGTCACCGGTAAGTCTAATCTAATCTGTCGTACACAGTACGTAGTTTTCCTATGCGTGTACGGAAAATTATTCAAATTATCGAACAAAACATTTCCTCGCCGTACGATTGTGTTTGCGTTTCGTATACATCACTGGTAACGCGTGCTCCTTGGATACACCGCACGCTTTCAACGGACCAATCAAAGCGAACCGTGCGTCGCCTGACTTCTTAATTGACCAATCGGAGCGCTCTGTCAATTTTTTGATTGCCTCGTGTGAAAATCTATAGAGCTAAAGTGATCGCTAAAATTATGACGCGTAAATAGAAAAAAAACGCGATGCTCGTGATTATTGACGTAATTTTTCAATAAAACAAATAGTATTGAGACATTACCTTGCGATGGAAAATGTATATTTCTTTTAGACGTATTTTATTTAAGAAAATTAATGTGTACGATTATATTGTAGTTTTGTTTCGCTAAAATGATTGATTTGATCGATACGCATTTCATTATTGTTGCTTGTTAATCTGTGATTTCAATACCATTAACTTTCTTTTCGTAATGTTGTTTACAATTTGTAGACAATATGTTTACAGTTTACAAATTGCTGTTTTGAACTGACTAATGGATCGTTTCTAAAAATAAAGGTTATTGCTTTTCCTTTTGTTTTCTTATCGTTTCTTCTATTCTATACCTTGTGCTAATATACTCATTTTCATTTAGTATTGTCAATAACAATAGCCAATAATATAATAATCTATTTTTGACACTTCGAATAACAATTCTTTATATATATTGGGTTGGAACGAAAGTTCGTAGCGTTCTTGAGTGAAATTTTGAAGACAATTTTGAAATACTTGTACTTAAATTTATTCAATTACATATGTGCCACTTTTTTCTACCATTTACATAAAAGTAGTTTCAACGTTTCAACAATCGAAAACTTCTTTATGAATTTTTATTTATATTGTATATTTTTACAAAATGAAGTTCTTTTCTTTTTAATAGCTTTTGTAAAGCTGCACAATGTTTCTTACGATCAACTTGAAAATACCGGTATTGTACATAACCGCTTTTTAGTCGTTGATCAAACCAGTTTTGCACAAAATCGATAACCTTGTCGTTACTTGAAAGGTTGCCCTCTCCTCATTCGGATAATCGTGAATTGTCTTTGAACACTCATACTCGAGACTTCAGTTTACAATCGTTCATTAACCTGACGATTATCAATTTCAGTATAATTATTTATAGCAAATAAGTTCATAATAATTCGTAGCGAAACAGAAAGAAATACACTTCCTGCTCGCTTATGATTATAGAACCTATTAAAATAAAGAACTGCACAACACTGCTTGCACAATGTTGCTAACACTACCATTTAGTTATTAGATTAAATATATTTGATGCTCATAACACGTTATCATCGTAGTAATGAAATTAGGGTCTATATTTGAACTACCCTCTTATTATGACAAAAAGAATTTACCACACGAGTCATTAATTATAATACATGCGTCGTCGGTTATGTAATAAAAGGTATAGTGCATTCATCAATGAGTATTTTGTACAAGTCATCCAGTTTTACGAGACTTTAAATTAGAAAACGTTTATTAGTTAGAGATTAGAAAACGTTTCGAAAGGAAAGAGCGATACTAATTTTCTCGTGCTTGATAGTGTTTGGTGTTATTTGGTAAACCGTGCCCGCTGCTTGTTCGAAAGTAGGTTAGGGTTTTCGAATAAACACGAGTGTCTCGATTATTGTTGTGTGTGGATTAGTATCAAATGTGGTTATGATTATCGTCGATCACCTTCCAGCACGTGCTAGCAATCTTATCGCGCCCAGACCTCTGTATTCGTATGATAATGGTTATCAAATTAACGAAGTTTAAGACAGTCGAAGATTTATATTTGGTGGAAAATTTATGTACTTCATGGTTATTAGTTCTTTTTGATTAAAAATTGATTACATTTAATAAATCATTTTACTGATATAATAATTAATTACCAATAGTAATAATAAAAAAACTTTCAAAGTTAAATATGATACGACTGATTTGAAATAGAATTGTTAATAACATCTAACGAATAATATTAAAAATTTTATCTGAACTGAATATACAAAAAAACGTTTTAATGAATTATGTAGTATTTTAAGAGATGCATGAGATGGATGCAATTTGATTTTTTTATATATTATTTGTCCTCGGATATCAAAGTGAACTTGAGTGTTTTTAAGGTCAATGCATCTTTTTATACCACCTTGTATATTAAAATATAAAATATATAAAGTTTTCGGTTTTTACGAACCGCGGATACCTATGCATATCTATAATTTAATAGAAGAAGAAACGGAAAAAATCGATCTAGAAGTGCAAACTGCACATAATATAATTCTCGTTATGCATATTGCACATCGGTCTCATACGATGTATATTAATTATTACACACGAACCGCTTGTCATCCACTTGTTTGACATATGTATATCTTTCGCGTATTAAGTCTCATTTGCCATTGAACCCTAGTACGATATTAAAATGTATCAACGGTAATTGTAATGAAATAAAAAAAGAAACGGAATTCATTAAATTCTTTTTTTTTTTTTTTTTTACTAATTATGCCACTCACCGTTCGCATTTGCGCTGCATGCATTCCCTGGATCTTGGCAATTCTTTTCCAACTCGGTGAACGTGGTCAAGTAGGGAAAGAAGTGGTGGTGGGGGTGGCTCGGTGACCTTGAACCGACAAATTTCTGCTACAGTAATTAAACTTAAAAAAAAACGCTTTACTGTTGCATTAACATAAAAAAATAATTGTCTAAAAACCACTAACATCGTGTCACTAAATTCTACAAAGGCATTATTCGTATGCAAACTGAATTATACAGGAATGATAAAGTTGTTCTTTCGAATTGCGAACTCACAAAATATGAAATGAAATGTTGTTCTTTTCCGATTCATTTACATAATTTTTTCCGCACATATTTCGCGTACTTCGCGACTGCGTTGCCCATGCAGAAAGACCCGCGGTCTACAGTCATCAGATACACGACGGCATTGTCGATGACCGTCGTTGATACGAAATTATGTCGATAACCTAATCGGGACCTGGTCCCGGTTAGTTCCGATTCGCGGTTCAATATCATACGATCCTTCGTCGAAGTCACGAATCGAGCACGCAATGCTCGCGACGATCGAGAGTGGAATTGTCTCCTCCTTGCGTTGATTATCGTATGCGAGCGTTCTATATCGGACCGAAGTTGTGTGTCTGGTCGGGGGACGATTGTTTGCATTGAGCTTCTTCTACTTGTAAAATGTGAATGAGTTCAATTCGCCAAACTCATGATTTTCGTTATCTTGATATAGGGTAACACTTGACCTTAGAAAACGCGGATGCTAGAAACGTCAGTTATTTCGCATAGTCGAAATTTTGCATATGATTATCGATCTTCCAAAAATTTCACTGCAGTAGCTTACTATAGCATTAAAGTAAGTTAGTCAAGTCACGCTTTTTGGTACGGAGAATTTATTTTTCCATCCACGAAGATGACCTTTTTTCTGAATTAAAATTATACGGGCTGTTTCCAAAATCGTGGTATAGCAAGCAGGTAATTTCTCATATAAATCTGAGTCGAAAATATAGAATAAAGTTTTTTATGTGAAACTTAATTTCTGAGAAATTGAGTTAAAAAATTTGTTAAGTACGCTTGTACTTTTAGACAAAGTAAACTTTACTATTACTTAAATTTGTAAATAATATCAGTTAGGATATTTAGTTCTAATTGTAAATCGTAAATTTACTTTAGTAAAGATTTATTTTAGTAACTTCCCCTCATTTTTTATGGGGCCACATTTTAAAGCTTTGCTCCATGTAAACAAAATAAGTAAAAAGGCATATTACTAAGTATTCAGTTCATAATATAAACATTCGAAGTAAAGAATCGATCCTCCATCTACAATTTTTCGTATTTCCAACTTCAAACTTTCGACTCTTCAATTTTAAGTCTAAAAATCTCTAAATAATCTGTTTATAGTGAAGATGCTTGTTATTAAGTATCAAACATTCAATTGTAATATTGAAAATCTTGAAATCTGCAGCTTGAAATGTTTTAGTCTACTATCTGAAGTTTTCAAGTCTTCAATTTTACCTATTCAAATTTCCTCGTTAAATTTTTAAATTTTTGACTTTAATTTTAAATTTTCGAACTCCGTTACACAGGAGAATAAAGTCGTTTCGCGAAGCTTATCCCCACTGCTCCGACGGTTCTGAGTGATTTTTTCACCAGGATTGGTGGAGTTCAAATGCCAAGCAAGGACATTTCTTAAAAATGGTGAAACGTAGCGATGCGCTTGAGGGAAACAGAATAAGTAATACAGGTAGACGTCTATTGCGCAAAACGTACGAAAACTGGTCGACAGAAACGACTTTATTCTCTCGCGGAATTAAAAATAGTTAATTATAAATATGGATAATTGTGATTCGGATAATCGAGGTTTTACTGTAATCTAAATAAATTATGCAAGGAGTATTGTAATTGTATAAGATTTTGCCAATATTGTGTCATATACTCGACAAGCGCTTGTACTCACAGAGACGTCACAATGCCGTGTGAATAACGATACTCGCGACCTTTCTTCGCGTTATAATGCCCCGCATTGGACACTACCACGTGCAACAAAGAAATGTGACGATTTGAATTAATTCCAGTGACGTAGAAGAACAAAACAGCCCGCGAACCATGCTCGCGCTTCGAAAGGAATCTAATCGAATCGAATAGGACTGGTTCGAAGTCTCTGCTACTCACGAGCACAGAACGACTGATAAATAAATGATAAAAACTATTGTTAATGAAATGATAGGACAGTTCAAGGTGAAAGAAATTATATTGGTACGGTTGAAAATGAAAAAAAGGTATTGGAAAATGGTAGTAGGGAAAGTAAAAAAATATATGAGACAAGAAAATTTCAAGAGAAACTTAATAAAATCGAAATAATTTATTACAATCTAGTAAATTCTATCGTCTGGTAAACACTGATAGGAAATATTTTAAGAAAATTTTTATGATAAATTTCAAGGTAAAGTCAAACGATACTAAAAAAAAAGTCACTGTGGAAATGAACTAGGAAATAGACAAAAAGCATATTGCAGTAAAATTAAAATTGGACTTCAAAAAAATTCTCAGTTTTCTAAATTGAACGATCAATGAAAACACTGCATAATGTTTTGAAAAGTTTATAATTTTGATGATTTTTTGTTATATATGTAATTCTTCGTTATTATATTTTTAAATTTTTTAATTTCTGAGGATACTTACAATTAGTTGGATTGTTATTTATCTGTGAAAATAGTTTTAATGGTGTAAATTGTACATAGAAATTAGTAATCTTCAAAGTCACTGATCGAATTTTTTTTTTTCTCGCAAAGGGTGATGTTCATAATGCAAAGCACATCTACATATGTATAAGACTTTACTTTAGTACAGAGATACAAAAAATTAGACACTATGGAATAGACGTTTTACAATTAATAGATACCAGATTTTTATGCAAAATCCAATTTTCACAAAAACACAAATAAAGAACTAAAGCTTGAATAACAGTATGTCTTATTTTCTAAATACTGTAAGTTACATTATCTTTTTAATATTTTGTATACTTCGGTATCTGTCAACAACCTTCTAGAATTTTACATATTTTGAATTGTCATAAATCTATAAAAATCCACAGTCTGGCCATTAATTTACCTTGTAGTTTTTATCTTACAATTCGTGTTCAGCTCTCAGTTCTCCGTGAAAATCAATTATCACATTTTACAAATTTTATAACTTAATTTTAACGTTTTCAAATAATTTGCAGACCAATGTAAACATGTTTATAGAAATTAGGAATCCTTGGAATATAGAAAACTGTTGTCATGCCAGTGTCTGTCCTTTGTCTCATAATATCACCTCAAACTCATAGTCAAGATTACAGACCAAACATGGAAAATACAAGTGGTACTCGTGCACCCGTTAGTGGATCGACGTTAGATAAATTATGTTTCCCTATTATTACGCCACGATTGAGAAAGTACAAAAGAAGTATCTGTATGTTCGACTCGGAAGTTTCCTCATCCTATACTCCAAATTTACAAAGAAAATAATTAAAAAAACAAAAATTTTCTTTGACGACCTCACTTGCTGTCTACATACTTAAGCCGAAATAAGATTCTCCAAGATCGTTTGAAAACACTTGCCTCGCTATCCATCGGTCCCGAAACGAAAAACAAAAGCGACCGGTCGCGAATCGGGTTCCGCGCGTTTCCGTCTCGCCACTGAACGCGAAATCAACCACGTCGTTGGTCAAGGTAAGAGGGAACTAAGCGGCGGTAATTGGCCGGGGCTCCCGCGCGTCGGAGTAGCGCCGCAAAAGAAAGAAACGATCGGCGGAAAAGAGTTTCGAATCCGATAACGGATCGCGGCCGTGACGCCGACGCTCGAAAGAATTTTACGATTGGCGCGGCGCGTAACGCGTGGAATATCGGTTGGCCGGTGTCCGACGACCCCTGAACCCCGTCGTCCGGTTTTTTCGTGTCGTTCGCGTGGACTTCGTCGTGCTCGACGTCGATTTCCTCTCCTCTACGCGCGAGCCGACCCGCTCGCGGTAATCGCGCCCGAGTCTAGAACGCCCAGTACGTCGTCGTATCTCCTTTGGTGTGCTGTGTGCGCTTGGTCGTCGTCAGGCGCGACGACGATGATGAGGAGCTGTCGTACGACCGTTTGAACTCACGTCGCGGGCCCACGAACACGGAAAGAGCACGATCGCGCGACAGTGCCTCGTTCGATCGTCCGTAACGAATAGAAGAGTTTGCGAATCGAAGGGTGTGCTCGTTGGAATAGAGACCATTTTTCCTTGTGCCGAATTTCAGAATCGTTGGGACTTACTAGAGAGGCGCACGAGGACAGAGCTAGCAGGGTCGAAGAGGAGGGATCGTTGTATCTGGCGCTGTATCTGGTATGCTTCGAGGTCTTCTGGACATTTTCTTCGGTACACAATGCTAGATTACTAATCGTTCGTTCGGCAGAGGCGACGAGTCTCCCCGAAGCGTTTCACCGGGTCAGCCTCGGCGAGTATTACTCGAGTCTCCATAAACCGTGCTCCTCGCGTCGTGTGCTCGGAGATCGCGTGCGGATCGTTTCGAGTCCGCAACCACGTCCTCGATCCTCTCGCGAAGAGGATCTCGCGAGGAGGAAATCCGCGGTTCGAAGCTCGCGTAATATTACGCCGATGCACCCCCGTCGCGAGCACCCGAGACATCCGGGTGCTGAAGCTCCGAGGACTCGGGGACTGGCCGTTGATCTTGCCAATTCGTTCAAGGTCTCGATCACGCTGGTCAAGGTGACCGTCGAAACGCTTCTACTTCCGCCGCTCTTCGTCGCGATCCTCGTCGTCCTCGGCTTCTTGCTCGTTGTGTTGCCGCGATACTTTCGCCTTGGACACGTGGTCTCGGAGCTGATCCAGCAAGGGTGGTGGGTTTTCGTCTGGCGGACATTTTGTTTGGTGTTCGGTTTTAAGACGATTCAGGGTGAGTAATCGGGGGACATTGGAGCTACGGCGCTTTACGCGAGCATCAGCTGTTTTTAGTAATCCTTCGCGATCGCGTTGATATCGACGGGCGAAGACATTGTCCTTTGCGCTGGGTTGCGGCTCTTCCGGTTTGCCTGTACGAATACCCGGAATATATGCTAATTCATTAGTGAATAACCTTTGGCTGTCAAGTGTGCGCAGGATATCACGATTTTCGATAGGTGAAGGTTGAGGATGTGATGGTGCATTTAAAATTGGTGGTTAAATCGAACCGTTAATTCGCGCGGGTAAACGTTATCTGTGTACTTTTTATTTTTGAGTTGAAATGGACATGTGTGAAATGTACATAGGGTGGAATTGTTTCTCCTGAATGAAAAAGATAGAATTATTTGTTGAAGCAGGATGGCAAAGTTAAAATCACGATTTTTATACGAAGAAGAATGTTGGTCATTTAGTACAAAGCTGCTATTTAATAGGAACTATTTCCAGTTCCTACTAATAATATAAATTTTATTACTAACAGTTTCATTGAAGTTTTATTCAACATAAAAAGAAACAAATTGCATAAACATAAAATCTGTACTACCTCATTTTCAAGATACAGTATTCTTGATTTGAATACAATAAAGAGATTTTATTGCCAATAATGTGGTCCTTAGAGTTCATTGAATTGCGTAATTAAAAGCGTAATTTAGTAACTTTAGCCTCTTGTATTTTGTAAACGAAATTGACTTTATTAAATATATGTTCTTTAGAATTTGTAAGCTTTTAAATATTAAAAATATTATATTGAATATTATATTAACATGTGAATATTATATTAACGATAACTGGTGTTAAGAAAGTGCGACGAAAGAAAGTTTAGTTATGCAATTTAACATGTGTATTTGTAACTATTCAGATACGAAATGGCTGAAGTATTACGTAATACGTTCGTGTTGTCATGGTCACGTTTGGGTCACAGAAATTTTTCTACAAGAAGTAACAATCTACTCTTCTGAGCTGCAAAGTACGATTAGATGTTATTTAACGATGCTGCAAATTGACTTCTGCTTCTGTCAGAGAAATTGTTTGAAAGTGGATTTAGATCTAGATCGGGGCCTAAAGGGAGAGTAAAACATTGTTCAATTTACAATAATCTTAGGATGTCGTGGAACATATTTTCATAAAGTTGAATCTCAATTATCGAAATTTTCGTATAAGAAT
The DNA here is from genome assembly GCA_030770465.2 of Perdita meconis. NCBI lineage: Eukaryota > Metazoa > Arthropoda > Insecta > Hymenoptera > Andrenidae > Perdita > Perdita meconis. The sequence continues at coordinate 9,699,763 of JASKOS020000007.1, forward strand.
GACAAATTTTATCTCGGGAAACTTTTATTTAAAATTTATCAATTCCAAGTATGTACTTCAAAACTTTTTTTAACTATACTAATTGCATCTTTTATTCTTTTCAATAACCCAATAACACAGTAATAATCTAAATAATTCGTAGAGCTATACATAGTTAACAAAACATCCCAATATTCGAGGCTCTATTATATCTTACATAAAATCTACCAACTGTTGTTTTCTTACATTAACAAAGTACAGATAACGCTTTTATCTGCCCAGTAGAACAATGAATAAAGTAAAAAAATAGATTAGACCTTACCGTGCTACTAAATACAGTAGACGATGACGAACAGAAACTCCACGCCTATTTACATTTCCGCTACATTTCTGAATAGCCATTTATTCAATGGTAATCTACAAAATACACCTACTTATCAGATTGCAGAATTCAAACCACCACCCATCCTCGACAAAAAAGCATTTTCGCCTAATTGCAAAGATGAAAAGTGGATATTGCTCCGATTTCATGCAAATACACTCATTAACATTCAATAATGAATCTAACCCATCGCTCCTTTGTATGGGAATACTCCTTTCCTCTCGTTGGTGGAATCATTCACCTACGATTATCTGCATGCCTCCCTCTCGTACTGGGCTCTTCGAATCTCAAGCTCCAACAATTCGAACTGTTCGCTACAATCGTTCATAGATCGGTCGATTAAACTCAGAATTTGTGTGAAGGATCGCTTGGAACCTGCATGCGGCTTGTTTGGCATGGACCAAGGTCCAGATCGCGGGGGAATTTCACCTCGAGTCGAGGACGAAAATCAAGGGCCACTCATCGAGATCGCGGTCCCTTCGCCAGCGGTGACATCGACGTTCCTTGAAACCTCGAGCCACCGAAACCGGGCCTGTCCACGAGTGTTCGCGATCTGCTCTATTTTGTCGATTTTCTTTGCTATCGAATACGTGTGCGAACGATGAAGTTGAAATGCGACGCGTGGGAGGGGCTCGGAGAAAAAGACGTTGCTGTAAGGTCGGCGCACGCTATGGCAAAGCGCGGCGAAGCGAAGAGAAAATTCGATAAACAATTGGATCTTAAGTAGCCGCGCACGCTATACATATAGGGTCATCCACGTATCTCGGAACTCGTACACATGATTATAAATGGGCTCGGGTTCCGAGATACGTGGATGACCCTATACAGGCTGAAGTCTGAGGTGCACTAAGCAGTGTCTTCAATTCGCTTCGCCGCGCTTCGCCTTTAAATTCCAGAAGCACGGAGAATGCCGAGATGTCAGCTTCGATCGCTGTTTGTTATTTTCCATGTTATTGCGAGCCACGTGGACTCCTACATACAACGAGACGAAAGAAAAAAAAGACAACGAATCGCTTTACATCGTGTCCTCCGATAACGTCGAGCTTGGTGCGCGAGTGGCCCTTGCCCCCTCCGAACACCCGAGGAGAGAGAAAACGCGTCCCGTGTTTACCATGGGGTGAATTCGAACCCCGCGCGGTTAGTAAATACGCGACGCGGTCGGGGGACGCGAAACATTACACGCCGGGAAGGATAAGTCGTGTTCCTCACACGTGACCGTCGACTGTGTTTGAAGGTAACGCCGACCGCGTAGACAGACAACAGCCGGGCGATCGAGGATCGAAGGTCGACCAAGGCGAACTCGTTCATTCCAGCATGTCGGAAAACCCTGTAAGCTTCGTGGTCGGGGACCCCGACGACCCCGCCGAGGAGATGGAGGACAGCTTCCCGACCGAGGGGAACGATAACGGCGGTATCCAGGCGCAGCCCGTCATGCCGGGATTGGTCGAACGCCGCAAGCGGCTCAGGTGAATTTTCATTGCCAATCTTTCTTTTTTACCCGAACCCCGTGCGCAAGCTTAGATCCCGGGAGTAATTCGTCGATCCGGGGATCCCGGACGGCGTAGATCTCTCAAGCGTTCCGATAACAGATAATTCCGATTAGATTCGTCGATCAAAGGGAGGTCGAGGAGGGTTCATAGGTCGGATTGCGAGAGATGCAAACAGGGTAACCTGTCTCGAACACTTTGTTAGTTAATAACATTTTGCGTATCAACGGAGCGATTTTACGATTGATTTCGCACGGAGCTTCGAGGAGTTTCAATGCGGATTGCATTCGTTTGCGTTGAGTTTTATTGAAGTGTATTTCGTAGAATTTTTATTGAGTGAATTTTATGCAAGTTCATAGAGGATGCTTGTATTTTTCCTATTCTCTCTATTCAGGAATAGGAAAAATTGAAATTAAACAAGACCATTGTTCTCCTTTAACGCTTCTACGATCTTTGAGTCTTTTTGGGCCCAATCATATGTATATTTGTTTCTTCTAACAACTGTTCTTATTTTGAAAGAAGTGAGAAAATTCTTCTCTTCCTTGAAATTATATTCAAAAGTTATCTACAGAGTGTAACAAAAATGTTTAAGATCCTCGAAAGAGGTGACTCGTGAGGTGATTTGTATCAACTTTTTCTTGGGCAGAAATGATCTCGAAAGTTTCATTAACGAGTTATTAATTAAAAACACGGATCAATCGCAAAGCGAATAACTGTGAACGAATTTCGGCATGCGAATTGGCGGGTCAATATAGTACTACGGATAGTTGTAACTCGTACAGAAATTCCTTCACTGTACTCGCTCTTTGATTGGTCGTCTTTTCTTAATACGTTATTGACGAAGCCTCTGAGAATATTTTCGCTAAAGCAAAAGTTTTAAATCACCCCACGAGTCACCATTTTCAAGGTCCTTAAACATTTTTGAATATTCAGTATATTCAATGTAACATGACAGTAATCAAAGTTGTTTTATTTAGGATTTATAAGACGGACGTAGCAGAGTTAAAGAAGTAAGCCTTTCACTGACCAAATAGATTTTTGAAGTATGAAACTTAAAAATGCACGATGTTTTTGGTTTATACTTATGTTTTCAGTTTTTCTAATAACATTAATCAAAAGATAATTCTAACTTTTATATCTAACCCCTAAAAGGAATGAAATATTTATTCACAAAGTGTAAAATAATTATAATAATTAATTACATTATTAATAAAAACATAACATAAACTTTTTTAAATTTTTATGGTGTGCCATTACAAAGTTCAAGAGACTCGCAGTAAATATTAAATATCATACAATGATAATTACATTTAATCCTCTTTAAGCAATTTGGATCGTTGATACTGTAAATAAAATTTTGTAAATCCTTAAAATTTTGATGTTATTAAAAAAAAGTTTTAAGAACAATTGCATAATGTGGTGCCGACTTTAATGAGTTCCCAATAATTTGTTTCAAATTTTTTGAAAATTTGAATTACGAGAAATTAAATTGCCCGCAAAGAGTCGAATGTAAAACTGAAACTTTTTCCATAAATTTAAAAGTGTCGGTACAATAAATTTACTTCAAATAGAAGGAAAGATTTGTTAGTAGCATTCGCTGTTATTCAATCAATGGGTTTCAGTAGAATCAGCTTTTCTTTTCTAGCACAACACGTGTCTAAACTTTTAACTACATATAGACAAAATTGATAATTGTCTAAGCTAATAACCGCAGGAAAATCGTCGCAGTTTAACGCGACAATGGTTTTTAGTTGCTTAACGACGACGCATGACACGAAAGATCAAGTTCGCGATAATTATAGGTTGTTCGATCTCGCGCGACGAAAAGTTCAAATCGCGCGACCTTAACCAACTTAAACGTTAATTCGCCCGATCGATTTACTTCGCGCGGTTTCGATTTTACTCTAATCCAACGATCCCCTCGTTCTTGTCTCTCCGTTCGCGAAGAACGATTGAAGAGGACCGATATCATTTAATCGAACGTCGATGTTATTGGCGCCAAATTTAGATACGCGCAACAGGTTGGAACCTTTTGTAATCCCGAAGAATCTTTGCTCACGCGAGCTCGAAACTGCGCTCACCTTGTGTCGTTAAATATTCACGAGCGAACCTGGTTCGCGAAATGCAATAAATTATTATGCGCGAAACCGATGACGTATCTAAATATGCGAGGTTTCTCGAGAGCCTTTTATTCCGCGAATTCGTTCGAATCGAAAATTCAAAATTCATGGCTAACGCACACGGTAAACGCGTTGTGTTTGTTTTGTTTCCTCGGCCCCGAAGCGTTTCGATACGACTTCTGACATTTGCATGCAAGGATGGATCAAAACTGACGCAAGACGAATTCTTCATAGATGTTGTGTGCCGTTCTAACTGCGCGTCCAGTCGGAATTCTGGAAAATTTTGACTGCGGCCTTGGGCGATTACTTTTGATCCCTGATAAAGCGTGGGCCACGATTTAGAAATCCCTTCTCCCGAGTAGATCATCGGCGGGAAACGATGCCCGTTATATAAGCGCCTGAACCAAACACTATTATCTAGAATAGTTTCTGTTTATTCAAAGGTGGGAATTAGACCAGCATATAGCATCGATTATTTTGATTCCACGGCTGAGAATGAGATTATACTTTATTCATTTTCTCGGTCTGCTTCTATATCTATCTATTATGTCTATTATTATGATTCACAAAAATTGAAACTATCCTCGCTCTGTTTGTTCAAAATTTTAAAGATTTTAAACCTTTAGTAGCTCACATTATTTTCCAATGTTATCGCCCGCGGTTTAAATTTTAAATGCAGAGAGAAGATAGTAAATGTTCTTCAATGCAAAATTGCCGATGAAATCGAAAGTTAGAAGTGCGACACACAGCTTTTCAAAATTGAACACTGATAACCAAATGTCGTAATGTTATTGGGTTATGTAAACGCAGTGACGTATGTTTTTCAATGTCTTTGGTGTCTATAATCATAAACATGATATTATTGTACCATTATCCTGGGGGAGGGGGGGAGTGTAATAATTTGAACAAGGAAACAAGTAAATATTTGGGAAAAGTTGATTTAGAAAAAATTGGATATTTCTACGTTAATTGTTGAATTCCTCTTTCCTCCAATTAACGTGAGATGTTCTTCAACGCTTTTGAAGATGGGAATTGGAAATTAGAAATAATGTAATAATGAATTCTCAGCAGAAAACTCGATTCTATCCGAGACAACGAATAGATAAAACAGATATCGAATCTTTAATCTATTAGAGAAAACAGGGGATAACATATGAAGAGAAGGAATTAGAGTTAATCGGAAATCCTTCTCGATCGAAGGATCGATGGGGAATGAGAAATCATCTGTCTTGATCTTCTTATACTCGTTCAAGCATAGTGCTTCGATACATGAGAATTTAGGACGAAATTCAGAAGTTCTAAACTAATCGATTTTCGACCAAACATCCCTAATATTTTTTTAAGGGAATCAAAAATGTATCGAATGATGAAAAAAATTAAAATTTCGTTTAAAAAATTACAGTGGTCTTAATTTTTTATGAAACAGAAAGTCTCATACCAATTTATTCAGTTGCAATTCAGTTAATTCTTGTTAGCAGATTTTTTTTATAAGTTTATCTGGAAAGCCTAATATTGATATTTAAGTCAAACTGGGTGCACTTTTTCATTAAGTGACCACGCATGGTCAGTAATATTGTTAATATTTTTTGGTATTGACAATATTATTATGCGTGTGCAGTCAATAATGGAGGTGGGATTGATGTTAAGATTGAAAAAAATTAGATAGAAAGACATTGAAGTGAATTGACAATGATATTGTCAAACTAGCATTGATCAATATTATTGACCGTGTGAACACTCTATTATAGTTAAAAGCAGTAAAATATAACATAAATTGCATTAATTTTCATGCATCGGTCTAAAGAAATCAACTCTCCAATTATTTTAGAATTCTTGATATGTTCAGTTCTTCCTAAAAATTTTCATTTTTTAAATAATTGCAGGTAGTTGCATAAAGGAATGTTATTTTCATATATTCCAAAATTAAGCCAACTAAATAATATAGGAAACTTGCATAACTCTTTTTATGTATTTTTTTAAAATTCGGTTATAATAAAATTTTTGTTTTTTGAAGTAAGAATTTTTGCGATGTTTAAAGAAGCCATAAGCCTAAACACTGATTTTGAAACGCACATCCATAAAAATAGATCCTGTAACCAACAAAATGAGCCTGAATAAACAAATACATTTTCTTAAATCGATTCAAGCGCGAAGTAATTATAACCCAGGTTAAAAAGACAAATAAGACTATAAACAAGTACGGTGGCATAAAAATCACAAACAAATTTTAATCCTGAACATTTTAATGTAAATATTAATTGCTAAACATTATTCTAGAAAATATTTGATTTTTGTCCATATGTCGACGTACTGTGAGGCGTAAAATTGATATTAATAAGAATTATTTATCTTATTAATCATTCTCTGAATATCTGCTATCAATAATACTGTTATGGATGTTGACACTGGTTTTATTTATTACCTTTCTAGTTTATATTTCTTATAGATAAAAGTCATAGGGTAATTCATTTGAAGAGTAATTAACTTCTCTTCTTCATGAGAAACCGGTTTCATAGTAAGTCAGATTTCTATAATTATTTCGCTAGTTAATTATTTCAGCGTTTCTAATTTTAAAAATGGTGATTTTTTTTGTAATACCAATGGCATCTTAATATAACGTAAAGTTAATATTATTTCGTAAATAAAAATCGGCATTCAGTCAGTTTAATAAAAAAATAAAAGAAATTACTTCGCGGCAATTGACGTCAGCGATGGTAATTTAATACATAAATGATAATGTTGACCTTGGTTAATTTCGAAAGTGAAGGTACTAGGAATCTATCGAAGTGTATACATATAATAGTTGATCCCAATTTATCAAAGTCCACGTTAAAAAAGAAACATATCTCATAGGAAATGATCATTCTCGTTTCTTGCCACACTGTGTGAACCATCGATAGTCCATAATATTTATCATAAATTACATTTCCGTCGGGCGCATTAACATATTCTTGAACGATAAAATTGAAAAAAGACTAAAATTACAAAGCAACCATTCTACTAATTTTTAAATTAAAACGAAGTTGTTAGTTCTTACGGAAAAAATTGTACTGTTTAAATTTTTTCGAACAAAATCTAAAGATTAAGTGAATCTTATATTTCGTAAAAAAGTTTCTATTCAAATACAAAATTGATTCTTTAGACTCCCGTCATTTCTGCCCTCATTAACCAATAATATCTCTTATTTATTAACTTCATAAGGTGTTCAGAATTTTAGAAACAGTATTGACTCGTTTCAACTAAAAGTATAGATAATACAAAATCTCGTTTCTTCAGTATATTCAACCAATTTCGAATAATTAAATCTCAAGCGGTGAGACGAGGATTTTAGAGATTCCAAGAAATTCTAAAATAAATCTAATCTCCGCACAGATGCAAATCTATACAATCTAATCTCCTGATAGAAATCTGTGGTCAGCGGCTGCTCATTAAAGTTATCTTCTGATAATCACCGTCCTGTAACAATATTGTTTGATACAACTGTGCAGCCTGGAAAAGCAAGTGTTCAAATTCCTGGAACCTCATCTCACTACTTCAGTTCTCTATAAATAACCGATGTATAGTTAAAATATACTTTGACATAGTTCTGTAGTCTAAAAAAAGAAGTGTTTTGAAAATCCCTGGAATGTAACTTGGAATGTGAAATTCATAGATATCAATCTTCGGTCAATATTTAGATTAGGAGAGGTATCTCCGTTCTCAATGGCCTTGAAACATGTTGTCAAGGTCATCATTCTGAACAATTTTTCCTTATACATATATCAAGAGGTCTCTTTTAGTTTTCGAGATATTCGTAAAAAAGTTTTTAATATTGAAAGGAGTGATTTTGAGGTGGTGTGAAAACGCTTACAAAATAATTTACAACAGTGCAAAGTCCTGTTTTTTTAATTTTGTACTGGTAATGAATCATCTTTCCTCGAGTTCCTTCGACAACATAAAAAATATTAACAACATAGATCTCAGCGAGAAAGGTAAACAGAAACGTTTGATTTACTATATAAATACACTTTGTTAAATATATCTATGTAAACTCAATAGAGACTTGAGCAGACAATTCGTGAGTGTCAAAGTTCCCTTTTTGAAGTAGAATCGGTCTCAGGGAAACTGCAGGAGGTGTTACGTACCGATTTGGATAAAAAAAACTTCGTAGGAAGATAGAAAAGTAAAAAATATTTAATCCATGTTTGGCCGAAAATGTAGATACTTTACTGTTGGAGATATCTAAAAACAAAGATTATATATTATTATACAGGGTGTTCCCGTTAAGTTATGCCACCATTTTTTAGGCATTTCCGTTAGTGCAATTAAAAAATGTTTACGGCAAAAATTTATCAGTACTCGATTGACCACATGCTCGCATATTCTGAAATCTCAAAAAAATGCTTTTTACGTACAAAAGTCAAGGTCACCTTAAATATGCGAACATGTAGTCGATCGAGTACTGATAAATTTTTGTCTGAAACATTTTTTAATTGCAGTACCGGAAATGCCTAAAAAATGATGGCATAACTTAACGGGGACACCTTGTATAAGAAAGCCCCATCTAACAAAGTCACTTCAGGAATCACATTTTTGTTACATTCTGTATAGTGCGACGTTCAAAGGACCCCGCACAGTTTTGGCTACCGGTGAAATTGGCTGATTTTCACCTATGTATGTATATTATTATAAATTATGATGTCCTTATAACGTGTAGAAACTTAGGGTCGCTGATAAGGGTTAGTGATATACAGCCATCCAAAGTACTGTACATATTACATGCACCCCCGCTCAAAAGTATGTGGACACTAACCATTTTTATGAAATTTGTATACTGTTGTTGTTAGACGGTTTTTATTGTTAAATTCTGTTACGTACATGTATGTAATGTATTACTAGAACATTGTATACAACTACTTAAAAACAATAAAATTTTATTTTTTTCGATGATACTAATAATATAAAATTGGAACTGATTTTGGATTGATACGTTGGATACAGCTACTTGGAAACAATAGAATTTTATTTTTTCGATGATACTAATAATATAAAATTGGAATTGATTTTGAGTTGATACGTTGGATACAATTACTTGGAAACAATAGAATATTACTAAAATATATTACATACATGTACGTAACAGAATTTAACAATAAATACCGTCTAACAACAACAGTATACATAATATATCACAAATTTCATAAAAATGGTTAGTGTCCACATACTTTTGAGCGGGGGTTATGTATATCACTGATAAGTTAACACAGTCGGAAGATATGCGGGTCTAAACAGTCGAAGTGAAAGAAGCTAGCCTACTCGGGAAACGATCAAGCAGACGGATCACACACATCTACATATTATGTCAGTACATTTACTTATTCGAAGGTGGGGATAGTTAGGACAAGCAGTTTGCACCCCTTAACTCCGTGCCGTCCCGACTGCCAGTTTACTAGCGGTATACAGTATGTAGAACAATGGGTCTTGGTTTATCTAAATAAAAATGTATAAGAAATTTTATTTGGAAGTAGATGTTAGGATGGCTTACGTGCAGAATATAATACACAATTCAACAACGCAGAAGAAGGATGACGTACATTGTTTTGATATTTCGCATATCCTAGGTATGTGCCACAAAACACTGGCTGCATGTGAACATGTGTCAACATGATCCACCTGCTCGATCGTGTCCCCAGTAGTCTGGCTTATTTCACTTCGACCGATCAGATCCGCATATCTTCCGACTGTTAACTTACCAACGATATACAGTACTTTGGATTCATTTCTTGTAGAGGATCATAATTTATAGTATAGGTGAAAATCAGCGAATTTAACCGGTATGTATCAAATATAATAATATAATAATCTTTGTTTTTAAATATCTTCTAAATTTTCGGCCAAACCATCTTCACTTTTCATGCGTACTAATCTGTAGACACGTCTGCGTGACGACAAGAGCCAAGCATGTCTGTTTTCTACATCCGTGCGAATCTCATAGGATACTAGGGTAAGTGTGGGTATTACTGCGGATTAGTGCGGATGTCCCGATTACTGCGGATATTTATAAAACAAATAATATTGAATGTTGGAAGGTACGTAATGTCTTGAAAATTAATGATAAAATTAGTTGAAACTTAATTACAGAGTTGGTCTTTCAAAAAACAGTACAATCATTCATCTACATCTTATTTTCAATTTTTATTTCTTACCCCAGTATCGGGTATACACCACGTGCGTTAAAAAAAATGAAAAAGTAGCCTAAAACCAAAGCAGAAATAAAAGAGAAAAAATCTGTTATTCAAAGTTATACAGGGTGTAACAAAAATGTTGCAGTTCCTTGAAAGAGGTGATTCCTGAGGCGATTTTAAACAACTTTTTCCTTAGCGAAAATGTTAGGTGGGGCTTTATTAACGAGTTATTAACGAAAAACACCGACCAATAGAGCACGAATACAGTGGATGAATTTCAGCGCGGGCTCCAGCCGTAAGTAGTATTGGCCCGTCATGATCCGCGCCATCATTAATCCGCTATACTTGCTCCTTGATTGGTCGGTGTTTTTCGTTAATAACTCGTTAACAAAGCCCCACCTAACATTTTCGCTAAGGAAAAAGTTGTTCAAAATCACCTCAGGAATTACCCCTTTGAAGGAACTGCAACATTTTTGTTACACCCTGTATAATTTTTCTATTTAATATTTCACCTAACATCAATCCACAGTAATATACGCACAATAATTGGTATTTTTTTAATAACTGGAACGCAGTAATGCTTGCATGTCTGCAGTAATTCCTGCAAAGAGGTGTCTTAATATCTTCGATTTTAATTAAATCCACTTATTATTCCAATCTTATTTTTTTTTAATGGGATCACTATCGTTCAATATTTTTTTCTAAGAAGCGACTTTTATTTATTTGAATGCTTTATCGAGCACTCTGAAGTTAACCGATGCGAAAAGCCCGCAGTAATACCCATACTTACCCTAAAAATGCTGGCATTACTAGCCTTTGGTTGGTTTGGTGCTCCAATGCAAACGGCTCTTAACGCCGAGACCTATTCCGTTCAGTCTTTTCAATATTAAAAACATTTTTTACGAATATCTCGAAAACTGAAAGAGACCTACTATATGTATAGGGTAACTGTCCCAATCACGGGAAATTGGGGGCGGCTGGCTCCCGTAATCTAAATATTTACCCACTCTTCTACAATTTTTCTCTTTTTAAATAAATTAAATTAAAGAAAAGTTGGGTATGTAGCCTTTATCATTTAAGTCGTAAAAAATTATTGTGCATTTTTTTTTTTTTTTTTTTTTTTTTTTATAAAATGACTGAATCGGAATATTCTTAATGTAGCAGCATCTTGCGGTGACATAAATTACTGTCCTACGCGTACGGTTTTTCGTTTAAACGATAGAAAAAATAAAATATATTCAGTTTTTAGTAGAAACAAGTGTTCTAAAAGGATTTTGAATGTGTTCATAAACACATTGCACATGCAAGTAATATTCCTGTGTACAGTATCGCTAGTAAAAAAATCGCAAACTTCATTGCGGTATTCATAATAAAATAGCAATTTATTATGAAAGCATCTATAGCAAACAAAGCTTTCAATATTTCACAAGAATCAGTTTTAAAAATTTTATTTTGTGAAAACATGTTTCATAAGATTCCGGTTTAATCACTTCATAAATAAGAAAACACAAAGCAAAAACATTATTGTCCCCTAAGACTTACATAAGAAAGGCCATACTTCAAATTTTCCTTTACAAGAAATTATATCAAAAGATTTATAGAAATTCAAAACTGAAAGTAGCCTAACATCTTAAACCAAGAACCCAGCCATCAATTATCCTACTATTTTTTTTTTTACCCTCGTCACTTGTCACTGAATACCGAACCCCTTTAAAACCTCTCAAATTCCACCGTGCTACGAGTGTATCGATCATCGGATTCCCGATTCCGACGCACCATTGACCCTCAAGAACCTCAACTCACCGAAAACGTGACTCAATCGAAAGAGTGGACGAAAAAGCCGCGTTGGGTTCGGCTGGCCGTTCACTTCTCTCACGTGGAAGCACGTTACTTCCTCGAGTAAGGCGCATTCAAAGTAGGGGGAACATCGGATGGAAAGAATCGTCCACCTTGCAGGTTGTCAGTAGCTAAGAGCCTCCTAAGAACGGTGGACGAGGACTCGAGTCGCCTCGTGGAAATCTGTGTCACTGTGTCTGATCGCGTGCGCGACACGTTCTCGAATCTCGCCGATCTCGTCGAGATCGATCCTCGCGATTAAAATCCGCGCTCACCGCGGATCGTCTCTAAGCACGATCGCAGATAGTTCGTTGATATTCCTCGAACGTTTTGTCAACAACGCATCCGTGAAAGTAAAACGGTGTCGCGCGGCGGGAGAGCCGCGGACGCTCGATCGTAATCGCGTCGATCGAGTAAAGCCTGCAATTTGCATCTGGATGGCGGCGTCGAGGAAGACGTCGTTAGCTGTCGTTCGTTAGTGATGTAATCTCCTCGATGCTAATCGATGTCGCGTACGTCATTGGGTTTTTCTTCCGTCTAGGGTAAAGCGCGCGTGACGGTAATCGCGGGGAACTCGGTGCGGCGGGAAAACGCGAAAAGCAGGATCGAGGATTTCTGCGTCGTCGGTGGAATCGACGGAATAATGCGACGCAGGTACGATTGATGGCGCCTTGAGCGAAACGCACATGGAAACATGTACGCGAGTCGAGGTGCAATGATTGCGTTCGGATCGGTGAAAGCGGAAGTCTGCTGCGCGCGGTGAGACGGTTTGGTCGAGAGATATTCGTCGATCTTGCGAAATCGACGGCAACCCTTGAGAAACTGTTGGGGTGGTAATCATAGTAAGCCAGTGATTCGGTGTCCATCTTGGACAGGAGGTTGTCGAGGCGATCGACGGTTCAAAGTTTAACGATCGAGACGTGCAACAGCTTGGATGGGACGTTTACACACATCGGGGCACCGAGTGAAAACAGGAAAAGTCGGCGCTATGGATTTCCATTCGCCGAACGGGGAATACTGAGGCTCGGTATGTCGGAAGTGTTTATCGATCTTGAGAAACCGTTTGAATTGAACGGCTGGATACCAAGGAAAACAGAAGAAACTTCCTCCAACTGGGGAATCCAACATCAATTTCAAGTTTTTCGAATATCTTCACAAGTTTAACTTCGACGTCATTGTGGTATACGATAAAACATTTGCATCTTGTGGTTTTAAGGTGGACTGGTTCATAAATGATCCATTCGAAACGCTTGAGTTTTGTTTTCATTTGAAATCTTGTAATTTAGACTCTAATATAAAATTCTATTTAATTTCTGTCGGGTTTTATCGTCACAAATATGTATTATTAGAAGCGTCGAGTGAAAAAGATGCGAATTGAACTCACCGCCACTGGACTTCCATTCGCGAGAAGATAGTTGGAGGAAAAGTCGTAAAGGATAGTCCGAAATGTCTGTCGTGCCGTTTAGTCGTTCGTGAGTGTGAACAAAACGAAAACTGAAACAGTCGCGAACAAGCAAGAGAGCAACAAGTGTTCGTTTTGCATCAGCGTTGAGATCGTCACAGTGCAACAATCTGGGAGATATCCCGCTTCTTGGTATTTGGAGACACTAGGAAGGGGTTTACGGAATGAGACGCATAAAACGATTCGTCTTGGCTCAAAGGACAGAGCAGGATCCAATTTGGAAGAGTTCGGACAACCTGTTGGCCGGTGTCTCGAAAATGACCGCGGAATCGACCATGGAACAACCGCCCACCCCGGGAACTACGTCGAAAGAACTCCAACTACCCACTTCCGGATTAACGTAATGCATTTTAGTATTTTGACCTTGCCAAATGTTTAGAATTTCCGTTAACGATGCGGTATAATTATCTATAAGAAAATATTCAGAAAATAATATTATTATTTATATTTATTAATCGCGCTTGAGAATCCACATGAAAAGATTTAAGTTTTATATTGTTGGATGCGAAACTGACGACAGGATATTCAATATTCAGATATTTTCTGTATGCTCTCAAATTTTATTGCCATATTAAAAAAAAAATCAACGAGGCTGATAATTTCATGATTAGTACAAATATAAATTTATATAAACGTTTATAGTCTGTATAGTAATAATACATCTAAAAAAAAAAAGAATATGAAAGATTCAAATATTACAGAAAAAATAACTGAGTTCGTAATAATCAAAAACAGTTTTCTGAAAACTGATGATACCGAGATTCTTCTTGCACACAACATTGTAATTTGAGTAAAAGTCGAGATAGTCACTATGTATCGTGATTATGAACTGTCCTTAAAAATTTGAAAAACATTATTTCCTTTTGGACGTGAAGAAGTTTCCTGACTAGTACTTGTTTCTTTCGTATTCCTCGCGTTTCTTTTGGATCAGGCAAGGCTTTCTGCCGAAAACTGTCGCGTGTGCTGTTGAATTTTTAATATTCGCGAACCAGTGCGAGGAAATCCTTGAAATTCTGGACTCCTGGTACCGCAAGGAAAACAACTTCGAAACAGCACGCAGGAATACCCTTATTATCAGCTCCACGTTTCGGTTATTTACATAGACACCGCGAACGCACGAATAATTAAAGTTTATAGTGGACAGTAAAAATTGCGTCGGTCATCATGGTAAATTTGATTTCGCGCGAGAACCGTGTCATTCAATTTCCCAACGTTGACACCTTCGATGAAGGGGGATTACGCAACTCCTTGACATGAATATTCACATTCGCCGGACGAAACTCGCGGATTGCATAATTCGCGAGGAATTCGTCGTCGAAATCGAAGTTTTCAAGTGCGACTTGCTCGATTTCGTGGGCCTCGGCGCGAAAACAAACGGAGGCCCTTTCGAAACTGTGTCGCCGAACGGAGAAGTAGGAAAACCGACACGGAGGAAAGAATGCAACGGACGCAAACGAGCTCGTCCGAATTCCACCGTCGACGGTCCGAATTACAGTTAGGGCTCTCGAACCAGACAGGGAAATTCCTCGTGGAAGAATGAGAAAAACGTATCTAGGCAAGAGATACGTAGAAGGTTCAGAAAGCGTTACGAAGTTGTAGGCATGGCATTGCGTGAGGCGCTTAAATTAACGGTCCGTATACTTTCTCTGCTGTCATTCACGTGTTCCCTACTAATGGATGATAGGGATTGCCTTGAAAAGTCTAGGAAAATGGACGGATCACATTTTCCTCGAGAATACACTCACTTTTGGTCGATTTTTTAACGGCGGACACTTCAAATTTGAAGAACGTGCAGTTGACATCGCGTTCGGTTTTCAGTTTTGTGAATATCCCTTAATTCTTTGGCTGTAAGGAAAAACGACGTAAGTCACATTCTAAAAAAATTAAGTTTATGTTTTAACTCAAATCTAGAAAGCAAAATTTATATTACTATCGGAGAGAAAGTGTATTAAACGAATCTTTCCCTTCAACGCGAGGATTTAATCAAATTCAAAATCATAGTGCTAATTGAACAAAACTTTAAACGTGAATATCTTGGAAATGAAAACATGTTGGTGGCGGTGTTTTGCTTTAAGACCACAGAATTCTTCAATGGCAGCTAATTTTCGAATATTTATGTGTACACCATAATATTCATCACTGTCATACTTTAGTAAACTGCGAATGTTCACATAAAATCATATATTTATAGGTACAGAAAAAGGTTTGACGTTTACAATTAGAGAAAAGTCTGTCTTAGGCTGTAAATGTTGTAACATGCATTATACTTTCGATATTTTATATACTTTTGCATGTTTATAGATCGCTGTGCAATTTTATTTTTATTTACACCTGTTATAAACATTCGCAGATCAATTATTAAATATTTATTAAAGAAATGATTGCATAAGATGGAGACATTTCAAACTTTTACTATAAAATATTAGGTGCATAAATTCGACAAAAAATTCACTGATGTTCATCTAAAAACGAGAAAAAAAATGAATGCCTTTACACAGCAAAAACTTGTAGGTTATTAGAAAGTTATGAGGAGTCCAAAATCTGGTAGCAGTTTAATGAACCAATTATTTCGGAATGCGTTAACAAAAAATAAAATTAATAAAACCATCATGAATTACTTATTTGTGGACCAAACATTTCACGGCTACGTAAAGAAACATGTAAGAACTCCAAAAAAAGGAAAAAACAAATTTTTTTAAATTTTCATTCAGGTTCATCTCAGGAGTCCGTTAGACTTCGCATAAACAGTTAACTAAGAGTTAAATCTTCGTATTCTGATTCTTCTTGCAGATATTATTGCATCACGTAATATGTATAATAGGTATGGTAACAATATTCAGGTGTTGGCTAAGGATTTGTGTGAAACTTTTAAGCTGTTAACGCAGTAAATTACAGTGATTAATAGTTGATCTGATTTGATTTCGTAGGCCCAGCATGTCGCAGGGCACGGTGATGATCCAAACGCAGAGTCGTCTCCACGAAAAGGACTTCACCATCGCCACGCCAGAAGAATTCGTTCATCGTTTCGGCGGCACTAAAGTCATCAACAAGGTGAGGTTTTTCATGAAACTTGCTGTATCATGCTCGATAAGCAAATACCACTCGATGGAATTTGATAATTGAAGGACTTTCTAATCGAGGAACCATCACTCTTTCCTACAAACTTTTCCTCTAACTATTGGAATGATAACAATTAAAAATATTTTCAATAAGTATATTTAGTTGTCATTTGGAAAAGTTAGAGAAACAAAATATAGTAAAACAAAATATAGTAAAAATATTCTGTATTCTATTCTCTTATAGACTCGACTGCGAGTATTTTATATTTAGTCAAACTACCAGTTTCTCATCAGTGTTTCCTTGTTCCTCGATGTTGAACGTTTCTATAAAAATGACTGCGAAGTCGCATTAATTAATTCTCAATTCCCAATACAGTTCATAATGAATATGTAATTCCGCATCAATTGTCCATATCTCTGACGTCAGATTGCACGTGTCTTGACATCATAGGAATACAAAACAATGTTTTGAACCGCATGTTTTGAAATCCTTATATGATAATCGCCGTATTATTTTCACGTGGTTCTGTAGAAATCTTTCTACGCAATTTTCTCGTCTCTACCACGATTTTTCCATTTGATTCTGTAAAATTACAGAAGAATAAAATATCTTCAACCTTCTGGAAATTATAATTAACGCTGGCTTACTAACAAAGGTACGACGTTTGGAACAAGGTGTATTAAATTGAAAGAAAAAAAATTTATTATCCCATAAAGAGGCACAAGATTTAATCGAAATTTGATTGAATGTTTTTTAAGATCAGTTTCCTGTTTCACCAGAACAAATGGAACACGTACGAAAGGAGGTCATTCAACGTCTCGCGTGTGTTCCGCTTGAGCCTGTTACGAGACACTCGCCATTTCGTTTCGCAACGAATGTTAACCGGCCAAGTTCTCATAACCGACCTTGAGTGACCTTGAATCGTAGATTCGCTGTACCAATCCCGAAATCCTCTAACGTAGCGTGAAATATAAATACGTACTATTCGATTTTTATCATAAAAACTTTATTTGTGACCTCGAGACGTTCTCACATTGGGTTCCGCACGAAAATAGAAAAACTGAATGCCACACAGGTGTGCCACGCACCTTAACATTTTTCGTCGATTTCATGATACGATAAAAAGAATACATTTTATAACTTAGCTTCAAGGATTCATATGACGCAGGAAACGGTTTTTCCCCCCGCTGTTTTTGCTAATGTTTAAAGGCCACCTTCAGTATGCTTTACTGGAAACGTGTGCAACAATATAATTAACTTATTGTAGTAGTCAATTATCTCATGCGTGAATTCTTTACTGAATGCGATTACTTATGAGTTTTACAACGCGTCTAACGTCTATTATGATAAGACAAATAACTCATCTTGATACCAAGGATAAATCTTACAATTAGTGTAATATCGAAAACGTTGAACGAATAAAAAATTGATTTGACTCAAAAATCTCGATCTGTAGGTCCTCATCGCCAATAACGGGATTGCAGCGGTAAAATGTATGCGTTCGATTCGCCGATGGTCCTACGAGATGTTCAAGAACGAGCGCGCGGTGCGTTTCGTCGTGATGGTCACTCCGGAAGATCTGAAGGCGAACGCAGAGTACATAAAAATGGCAGACCAATATGTCCCTGTGCCTGGTGGAACGAACAACAACAACTACGCCAACGTGGAGCTGATCGTCGACATCGCGATACGGACCCAGGTCCACGCCGTCTGGGCTGGATGGGGACACGCGTCCGAAAACCCGAAATTGCCAGAACTTCTTCACAAAAACAACATTTGCTTTATTGGTACGATAATAAATAAAAAGTATATTAATAGGCAGAAGAATTTCAGGATGAAAGTAGCTGGAGCAAAGTATAGGATGTCCCAACTAAAAGTTTATATTTCAGGAAGTCATAACTAAAATTCTGTTTTACGTTTGACTTATTTTTTTAGTAATCGTACGGTAAGATGTGGGAAATTTATGTTTTAAAAATTACGTCATCGAGGTGTTAACCATTGCAGCTCCGATACTCTTAAGCGTCTCTTCGAAATGATAAAGACTTGCCAAAGAGTATCAGTGGAAAGATGATCTGAATGAGAGATGACGACAACTGCTCTCTCTTAGCTATTCGATAGAAATTGGAGCTCTCTAAAGAGTAAGGTGCACAATAATTTTTCTTAGGCGAGTCTTCATAAATTTCAAGGATCGCATTGAAGAGTGTTGGACGTTGGATCTGCAATGGGCGATAATTGGTAAATACTGTGAGAACGCCGCCTCAACTCAGAAAGCTCTGTAATTGGATTAGAACAGACTAGAATAATACTGTACTTCAAACTTCAAATTTCAAACTTTCGGAATTTCAACCTTCAAATTTCAAATTTTCAGAATTTTATGCTTTAAATTTGCAAATTTTCGGAATATCAAGTTTTCAAATTAACAGAATCTCCAGCTTAAAATTTTTAGAATTTCAAGTTTCAAATTTCCAGAATTCCAGGCTTCTAATTTCCAAGTCTTCAAGATTTTTTTTCAAGCTTCAAAGATTAAAACTTCCAAGTTTGAATTTTTCAAGTGTTGAAATGCTCAGGTTTCAAGTCTCAAGTTTTGGGATTCCAAATTTCCAAGTTTCAAGCTTTCAAGTATTCAGTATGAACTTTTTATGCTGTAAGTCTTCAAAGTTTTTAGTATCAACGTTTTAAACTCCAAATGAAAAATTTTCAAATTTCAGGCTTCCAAGTCTTAGCTATTTATTTTTTAAGCTTAAGAATTATATGAATCCAAAGAATATTATTTCAGATAATTATTTCCAATACATTCGAAACGAAATATAATTTTAAATAAGTATTGCTAATATATCCTACAAAAATATTATTTCAATTAATAATTCCGATCCATATGTAAGTAAATAAATATTTTCAAATATTCTTCTACGTAAAACTGAGAAGTAAAATACAGTTTGAAATATTATCTTATACAGGGTGTTCGGCAACGTGTGTCAGAAATTTTAAGGGATGGTTCTACACGCCAAAATAAGGGGAAAGTCAAGAGTAACGAAATGGTGGTAGCAGCTTTGTTTTTTAGTTATTAGCATTTTAAAAAGTGGGTAAAAAGCGCCTGAAACATGGCAATCCCTAATTCAAAACATGGGCTATCTCACTCAAACTCACATTCATTCGGTCCTTTTTTAAAATAATCAATATATATTGATCCGCGAAAACAGCTGTGGTTTACGTTACACACACATCTTCGTTTCATACAGACAGCTCTACACGCGTAAATTTTGACAAATACCATAGGGATTGCCATGTTTCAAGCGGTTTTCGCCCACTTTTTCAAATGTTAATAACTAAAAAACAAAGCTGCTACCGTCATTTCGTTACTCTTGATTTTCGTCTTATATTTGCGCGTAGAATCATTCCTTAAAGTTTCTGACACACGTTACCGAACACCCTGTATAAATGATAGTATTTCAATTACTATTTTCAATACTTTCTATTTGAAATTTACCGAGCACTGCATACTGATGCAACCGAGTCTTCAAAAAAACTGCAACAATGTTTCCGTCTTTAAATAATGTGTTAGAATTTAAGAACGTGGATTTCCCATGTTTTATCACACTATTTTTTACTAATAAATAAGTAAAATAAAAAACAGAATAGCATGCGCCTAAAAGTATCAAGCGCTAATTTTACGTGTCAAGTTGGTATCACTGATCCGCTTCGCGGAATCCCATTTCTCTATGCTGCAACGACTGAGTGATTCTCCTGAACTGATCAATGTTTTAGAATAAAAGTTAAAAGTCGAAATGCTTTCAGGACCCTCCGAGAGAGCGATGTGGGCGCTCGGAGACAAAATCGCTTCGAGTATCGTGGCTCAAACCGCAGACGTACCAACGTTACCCTGGTCAGGATCAGAGCTGAAAGCACAGTACAGCGGGAAGAAGATAAAAATATCCTCAGAACTTTTTAAGAAAGGTTGCGTCTCGACGGTGGAAGAATGTTTGGCAGCGTCAAATAAAATAGGGTTTCCTATTATGATAAAGGCCAGTGAAGGAGGCGGTGGTAAAGGTATAAGAAAGGTAGAGAATGCTGAAGAATTGCCTACGTTATTTAGGTGAGTGCACAATTTTTGCGTCAAGATCGAAATGTCTAATTTCATGAAATATGCGAAAGGTAAAAAGTTAGCAAATGATTTTATTGGAAGCCTTGGGAACTGTTATCAGGCAGGTGCAAACTGAAATACCTGGATCCCCAATATTCATAATGAAACTAGCGAGGTGCGCTCGTCATTTGGAAGTCCAATTACTAGCTGATAATTATGGTAACGCTATTTCGTTATTCGGTCGCGATTGCTCTATTCAGAGGAGACATCAGAAGATCATCGAGGAAGCGCCAGCCGTGATCGCGAAGCCTGAAGTATTCGAAGAGATGGAAAAGGTAAATTGTCAAGTTTGATCTACGACATGATTTTCCAGGCGGAAAGACAATGAAATTTCATGCAAAAATGTTGCTCGTTTCGTAAAACAGTTTGTTTATGTTCTCCCGCGATAGGCTGCTGTAAGATTGGCCAAAATGGTTGGATATGTCAGCGCGGGTACTGTCGAATATCTGTACGACACGTCCGGACGATACTACTTTTTGGAGTTGAATCCGCGTCTTCAAGTGGAACACCCTTGCACGGAGATGGTGTCCGACGTGAATTTGCCAGCGGCGCAACTTCAGATCGCCATGGGGTTGCCGCTTCATCATATTAAAGATATTCGTCTTCTTTACGGAGAAAGTCCATGGGGCGACAGCGTCATCGACTTTGACCAGCCGCGACACAAACCTCAACCATGGGGTCACGTGATTGCAGCGAGAATCACCAGCGAAAATCCCGATGAAGGTGAGAGCGCATTAACAAAATTAATATAGTTGTATAGGGAAAGAATCTTCGCGAGTTTGTTTTTTTTTTGTAGAAACTTTCACCGAAAGGAGAATGTCTATATTAAAGGTGTTGCTCTTTAGGTTTTAAGCCAAGCTCCGGTACCGTGCAGGAATTAAACTTCCGATCCTCAAAGAACGTCTGGGGTTACTTCTCGGTCGGAGCGTCCGGAGGCCTCCACGAGTTTGCAGATTCGCAATTCGGTCATTGTTTCTCTTGGGGCGAGGACCGCAATCAAGCCAGCGAAAATTTGGTCATAGCTCTGAAAGAGTTGAGCATCAGGGGTGATTTCAGAACCACCGTCGAGTATCTGATTACGTTATTGGAAACTGACTCCTTCCAGCAAAACAATATCGACACCGCCTGGCTCGATTTGTTAATTGCCGAACGGGTCAGAAGCGATAAGCCAGACGTATTGTTAGCGGTGACCTGCGGTGCGCTTCATATCGCCGACAGAGCCATCACTGCGGCCTTCACAGGATTCCAAACTGCGTTGGAGAAAGGACAAATACAAGCTAGCAACGACTTGGATAATATTATCGATGTAAGTTCCTTTACGTAATAACTGTTCGTACCTTAGACCATATATACCTATAGACACGGCCTGAGGTATCGGAACCCGTGGGAGAGCCTGATGCAAAGATAACAAGCAAGTTTGCTCATAGTGACGTCAGAAAAGATAATTTAAGATGGCGAATAGTCCATCAGACCAATCAGACGATTAGACGCCATTAGACTGTATAGATACTTTCTGCAAGTAGATATTCTTTCCCCACGTGATGCATGCCCACGTTAACGCATCCAGATGATTTTATCTTTGTATCAATCTAGATGACTCAGGTCGTGTCTATAGGTATATATGGTCTAAGGTTCGTACCTGTCGCGTCTTTCTATTCACTCGCAGATGAGTTGATACTTAAAATGCTAAACACCAATGAAAATGATTTTAGGTTGAACTCATCAATGACGGATTCAAATACAAATTACAAGCAGCTAAATCTGGTCCTAATAGCTATTTTCTAGTTATGAACGGTTCCTATAAAGAAGTGGAAGTGCACAGTTTATCAGACGGTGGTTTGCTGCTTTCTTTGGACGGCGCCAGTTTCACAACCTACATGAGAGAGGAGGTTGATCGTTACAGAATCATTATAGGAAATCAAACGTGCATCTTCGAGAAAGATAACGATCCTTCTCTGCTGAGATCACCATCAGCTGGAAAACTGATTAGCTTCCTCATCGAGGATGGCGGTCATGTCGGAGCCGGACAAGCGTACGCGGAAATCGAAGTCATGAAGATGGTGATGACTGTAACGGCGAGCGAAGCCGGCAGCGTTTTCTACGTTAAGAGACCGGGCGCCATTCTTGAAGCTGGCACTTTGATTGCCCATTTAGAATTAGACGATCCAAGTTTGGTAACCAAAGCTCAAGAATACACTGGTCAGTTCCCGGAAACCGTAGCGTCGACTGTTTCTGATAAACTGAATCATCTTCACTCCAGATATCGAAACGCTTTGGAGAATATCCTTGGGGGATACTGTTTACCAGATCCATATCACTTACCTCGCATTCGAGAGCTCATCGAGAAATTTATGAATTCCCTTCGTGATCCTAGTTTGCCTCTGCTCGAACTTCAAGAGGTGATCGCGACGATATCTGGAAGAATTCCAATATCCGTCGAGAAGAAGATAAGAAAGCTGATGTCTCTGTACGAAAGGAACATTACTTCAGTCTTAGCTCAATTCCCCAGCCAACAAATCGCTGCTGTGATCGATGGACACGCGGCGACTCTTTCGAAGCGTGCCGAACGAGACGTCTTCTTCCTGACCACTCAGTCCATAGTGCAATTAGTACAAAGATACAGGAACGGGATACGCGGAAGAATGAAGACCGCTGTTCACGAGCTTCTTCGACAGTATTACATAGTCGAGAGTCAATTTCAGCAAGGGCATTACGATAAGTGCGTTTCGGCTTTGATCGAACAGCACAAAGACGACGTAGCTGCGGTAACAGCTATTATCTTCAGCCATAATCAAGTGACGAAAAAGAACGTTTTGGTAACTATGCTGATTGATCATCTTTGGGCGAACGAGCCTGGCCTCACGGACGAATTGTCGAGTACGTTGACGGAATTGACCAGCTTGAATCGTACGGAACACAGTCGCGTCGCGTTACGTGCCAGACAAGTCCTGATTGCCGCGCATCAACCAGCTTACGAATTGAGACACAATCAAATGGAATCTATATTTTTGTCGGCTGTGGACATGTACGGCCACGATTTTCATCCAGAGAATTTGCAAAAATTGATTCTTTCCGAGACATCCATCTTCGATATTCTACACGATTTCTTCTATCATTCTAATCGCGCAGTTTGTAACGCCGCCTTGGAAGTATACGTTCGAAGAGCGTACATCAGTTACGAGCTGACTTGCCTGCAGCATTTAGAATTGTCAGGCGAGGTTCCATTGGTACACTTCCAATTCCTGTTGCCTAACAATCATCCTAATCGACAGAGCCAGTATCCAGTCAATCATCGAATCGGCGCTATGGCAGCCTTCCAAGACATGGACCAATTCGTTCGGTACTCGGACGAAGTGCTCGATCTTTTGGAGGACTTGTCCTCGCCTAGCTCAATCTCTGCCAAAGTTTTGGAAGCGGTAGACGCTGTTGGAAGCGAATCGAGGCATAGCACGTCCATAAATGTATCCCTGAGCACAGCAGAACCTCCCGTTACGGTAGAAATAGGCGAAAGGCCCACAGAACCTGTCCACATTTTGAGCATTGCCGTCCAAGAGAAAGAGAATCACGACGACAGCATCATGACAAGGATATTTGGAGATTGGTGCGGTACGAACAAGGAGGAGTTGATATCGAGGGGTATTAGAAGAGTCACGTTCGCTGTTTTGAAGAGGAAGCAGTTCCCGAAATTCTTCACGTTTCGTCAAAGAGACGGTTTCCTAGAGGATAAGATTTATCGACACCTCGAGCCCGGCTGTGCTTTCCAACTAGAACTGAACAGAATGCGAACGTACGATCTCGAAGCTCTGCCCACCTCGAACCAAAAGATGCATCTCTACCTCGGTCAAGCTAAGGTCGCCAAGGGACAACAGGTTACCGATTATCGTTTCTTCATTCGTTCGATTATCAGACATTCCGATCTCATCACGAAAGAGGCCAGCTTCGATTATCTTCACAACGAGGGCGAGCGCGTTCTCCTGGAAGCCATGGACGAGTTGGAAGTTGCGTTCTCTCATCCGCTCGCGAAACGCACGGAATCCAATCATATTTTCCTCAATTTTGTGCCCACGGTTATCATGGAGTCGGTGAGGTTAGAAGAGAGCGTGACCAGCATGGTGCTCAGATACGGTCCGAGGTTATGGAAGTTGAGAGTGCGTCAGGCCGAAATCAAAATGACGATTCGTCCGGCTCCAGGAAAGCCAACGTCCACCATACGTCTGTGCATCGCCAATGACAGCGGTTACAGCACGGATTTGCATCTTTACACGGAAGCAACGGATCCAAAGACTGGCGTGATTCGCTTCGAATCTATTCCTTCCTCGACAGTTGGCAGTACATGGAGGCCAGGGCCTATGCACGGTCTGCCGATTTCCACTCCTTACTTAACCAAAGATTACCTTCAAGCGAAACGTTTCCAAGCTCAAAGCGCCGGCACGACCTACGTGTACGATTTACCGGATATGTTCAGGCAACAAGTTGAAAAGTGTTGGTTGAAGTACATAGAAGAAAGACCGAATTCTGATATAACGATTCCTAGTCCTGTCATGGACAGCGTAGAGTTAGTGTTGGAAGGTGACAATTTAGTGGAACAAAAACGTCTTCCTGGCGAGAACGATGTTGGTATGGTTGCTTGGAGGCTGAGACTTTATACGCCGGAGTATCCAGAGAGCGGTAGGGACATTATATTAATTGCCAATGATCTGACATATCTGATCGGTTCGTTCGGTCCGAAAGAAGATTTAGTGTTCTGCAGAGCGTCGGAAAGAGCTAGACAGCTGGGAATCCCTCGAATCTACTTCTCCATAAACTCCGGAGCGCGTATTGGACTGGCGGAAGAAGTGAAGAGCGTGTTCAAGATTGCCTGGGAAGACGAGAACGAGCCAGAAAAAGGCTTCAAATACATCTATTTAACTCCGGACGATTACGCGCGTTTGGCGGCGCTTAATTCGGTGAAGGCTTCGTTGTTCGAAGATCAAGGGGAATCTCGATACAGAATCACGGACATCATCGGCAAGGATGATGGCCTTGGCGTAGAAAATTTGAAATACGCTGGAATGATAGCCGGAGAAACGTCCAGAGCTTACGACGAGGTGGTCACGATTTCGATCGTGTCCGTTCGAGCTATTGGTATTGGATCTTATCTCGTGCGTCTTGGCCAAAGAGTCATCCAAATAGAAAACTCTCATATTATTTTGACTGGCTACAGAGCGTTGAACGCTGTGTTAGGTCGTGAAGTGTACGCGAGTAACAATCAATTGGGTGGTATTCAAATTATGCATAATAATGGTGTTTCACACGCGACTGATGCCAGAGACTTAGACGGTGTCGCGACTGCTCTGAACTGGTTAAGCTATTATCCCAAGTACAAAGGTGCGCCGTTACCTGTATTACCGGCGCCGCTTCCTGACCCAGTAGACAGAGAGATCGCTTACGTTCCTACGAAGGCAGCCTACGATCCGAGGTGGATGTTGGAAGGCAGATACGTGCAAAATGGGACAAATGTCTGGGAAAGTGGATTCTTTGATCGTGGCTCCTGGCATGTACGATCACTATTAATATTCTTATGTAATTTATAATTTATAATTAGACTGTGGATTTTATGCATTTATGATAATTCTAAATATTCTAAAAATCTTCGAGGCTGTTGACAAATACCAAAATAGGCAAAATATCAAAAATACAATTCAAGTTATAATATTTAAAAAATAAACATTCTATTTTGCATGAAAATCCGCAGTCTAGTTATAATAATGTAATTCTGTTTGCATTTGTCGTTATTAATTTGTATTACAAGTTTCGAACAGTTTCGGTAAATTTAAACATACGCCTCTATCGATATTAATTCTAGGAAATAATGAGACCCTGGGCTCAAACTGTGGTAACTGGACGAGCAAGACTGGGTGGAATTCCATGTGGTATTATTGCAGTAGAGACGAGGACCGTGGAGTTGCATTTACCTGCAGATCCCGCTAACTTTGATTCAGAGGCTAAAACAATATCTCAGGCTGGACAAGTGTGGTACCCTGACAGCGCGTATAAAACTGCTCAGGCGATCAAAGATTTCGGGAGAGAAGAGCTACCACTATTCATCTTCGCTAACTGGAGAGGATTCTCGGGTGGAATGAAAGGTGTGCGCTTAATCTTTCGCGATCAACTGACGTCATAATGAAAGCACAATTGCAAAGGATTTATATTTATTCTTAATCTTGTATTTTTTTTTATAGACATGTATGAACAAATTATGAAGTTTGGTGCCTATATCGTGGATGGATTGAGGGAATACACGAGACCAGTATTTGTATATATTCCGCCGAACGGAGAATTAAGAGGCGGTGCCTGGGCAGTAGTGGATCCAACCATAAATCCTCGTTATATGGAAATGTTTGCGGACCATACAAGCAAAGCGGGAATCCTAGAGCCCGAAGGAATGGTGGAAATTAAGTTTAGAACCAAAGATATTCTTAAAACTATGTACAGGGTTGACGGGGTGATTCAAAAGCTCAAAGTAAGCGTTACCGATTATACGTTTCGCATTGTATTTGTACATATTGAACTTTTGCTAAAACGCATTATCGTTTCAGGAGAAATTGCTCACCGTAAGCTCGACGGACGAGAAAACGGAAATCGAAGCTCAGATACGTAAGAGGGAGCAAGATTTGGAGCCCATGTACCATCAAGTTGCGGTACACTTTGCGGAGCTTCACGACACACCGGGAAGAATGTTCGAGAAGAATGCTATCCACGACATCATACCGTGGCGTAACGCGCGCAGAATTCTGTATTGGCGACTGAAAAGGAGAATTCTGGAGGATCGGATAAAGGAAGAGATTCTTTCGACCCAACCATGTTTCGACGTGAGACAGATCGGCGCGATGTTACGAAGGTGGTTCATCGAGGACAAAGGACCCACGGAGTCCTATTTGTGGGATCAAGACGAATGCGCGACGAATTGGTTGGAGAATCAGCAAGAGGATCAGAACAGTGTCGTTTCACGTAACATTACTTGCGTGAAGCAAGACGCGGTCGTTTCTCGAATCAAGGAGGCCCTCGAAGCGTGTCCAGAAATGAGATTAACGGCAGTTCTGGAAATCGCTCACAGGCTACAGCCATCGGAACGAGCCGAACTCCAAAGAACTTTGTCGCAATTAGACGCAACTAGTACTCAAGAACACCACAATGACTCGAGTACATCATCCTAATATTTCTAAACGGATACAAAAAAAAAAAAGAAAAAAAAAGAAAGAAATCATAAGATTATCTTTACGTACCTGGTGTATGTAACTGTTAGAATTAATTGTACAAACACTCGTTATTTCACCTTGTTAATAACGAATTCTTACGGGAATAGTATAATTCTCTACGAAATTAATTGCTTTTGTCGAATAGCGCTTATGTCGAGGATAGGAAACAAATGAACGCGTGTCTTATTGTTAGTAAGATTTAAAAACAACGGTGATGCTAGTGAATGCCGGACAGTATCACTGGCGTTTCCTAGTGGCCAAGTATGCCGATTGTTTATGCTAAGTGTATTCACAAACATAGAAATTATATTATATATACATATATATACATATATTTATTTTTAGAAAAAAAAAATACGTACAGTCTGTTCGTTGTGTTTGATTTTACCGAACGACTATTATCATTAATAAAACGCCATACAACTCTTCATTAAGTCGATTGATTAATCGATGGGTAAGTTTTTTTAAAGTATTAAGTGTTCCTTTTCAATCGTGGTATGAGATATCAAAATTCTTGTAATTAATTAAAAACTTACAGTTTAATAAGATTAGATTAATTAGGGGGGATAAATGGAAAGAGAAATTTTATAAACCTAAATGGTTGTTGGAAATAAGGCGTTCAATTGTAGTTAATGTAAGATCTTTATATATATATGTATATACATACATATACATATATTTTATACCATTTTTAATTCATTAATATCAACATAAAGTGTCTATTAAGGTAAACAATGAAAGAAAACTATTATATTCTATTGGCATAATTGTTTTTAAAAGACTGGTATTTGACTTCGATGAACATCAATTAGATCGTCGTCTAAAGTTAAAAGTACCATGAATGAGAAAAACATGGCTAAGGCAGACAAGAAATGCCAAATGTCATGGCTATCGAAAAAGTTGAGGAGCTCGCAGGGTTTATTATACAGGCGAGATTGGGCTGGAGTAAGCGCCCACGAAATGGTCTTGTTTATAAAAAAGTAAAAAGCAGCACCCCAGAACATCATAGACAGTATAATATAAATTAATGGTTGAAGGAGGATCCGTTCCTTATGGCAGATCTGAAACATTAACAAATTGATTAGTTTGTAATGTTTACAAGTTTTTAGCTATTCGTACAAAAAATACGTACCTTCATCACAATGTAAAAAAAGGTATACAAAATTAAATTAGACATTAATATAGCTAGTAAAAAAGTTGCAAAATTTTTTTGATGCGTTATATTTCCGAATACTGCGAGCCCAACGTTACACAAATTTGCTACGACGAGCATTGTGAATCGTGCCGGGTATTGGGGTCGAAATAAATATCTGAACCTGGTACGAGCTTCGTATTTACAGGTCTAAAAATAAAATTCGATGGTTCAGAGGCAATTTGGTTGACAGTAAATAAAAATAGGAAATATTTTTGAAGAAATGCATCAATTGCATTAAATCACCTGTATTATCCTTGTGAGAAAACCCCTAATTTTCCATCGCCCCATGTAGTAAATTTGTACAGTCAGAACGAAACAAATTAACAAATGCCCGATCGTAAATATGATCCAGAAACAATCTGAATCATTCCACAAAACTCCAATTAATCCTATGAAAATAATCAAAGCTAAAATACCAAATGTGATCGGTGCTCGAGCATTTATGTCAGGATGGCGTGTCTGATAAATCTTGATCATACAAAGTACTGATATGATATACATAAAGCTAGTATCTGCAAAGGATACCTTAATTAATATAGTTCACAATGTTGAGTCTCAAACATTCCAGTACAAAATGGTCATTATACCGAATTGAAAATTGCTCCGGTTCGGACATACGTGATAACTTCCCGAAAGTATTCCCTCCATAATTAGCGCACTGCCCATCGCATAAAACAGTCCATAATGCTGCGGTATACCGTAACATTTGTTCCTCTCTCTCTCCGACGCATTGTTTTCACGGGAGTACGTCAAGAATACAAACAAAAGACCCAACATAACGTAACCGAAATTAGAAAATACGTGATTGAAGTCCGATATTACTCCGAATGGATGAGCACATAAGAAATTGTAATAACACATGTCTTGATTTCCAGTAACATGAAGCACATGTTGATATGTTGTAACCAGTTGTAAGACTGGTAAAGTATAGAAGATGGCAACGGTTGCTAAATAGTATAAATATAATCGGGATTTGTGTCTAAGAATTTTTGGATCTTTGCGGGCTAAATCGGAAACTGAAAGTACGAGTTTTGTTCGTATCACATCTTTATCCGAAAGCGCATCTTCCATTAAATCGATATCGTCTTCGTCTAACGAAGAATCTTCATCTACGCATTCTGATCTTTGCGGCTCAGTCTAAAAAAAAAAAAAAACCAATTTATGCAATGTATAAATACTGCACAGAAGCAACACATTTTAGATTTAAGTTGTGTAATAAATTCGACATTCGTTGTGTTCCACAGTTTGCTTTACCTCTTCTATCGTCGATGGACTTGGTATAGGCTCCTCAATGTCCTCGTGTTCTTTATTTAACAATTGATTCATCTCTCTACCTAATCTAATTTTGGACACCATTACACCGACAACGTAGAATAAACAAAAACTCATGATGACCGATACAAGTACTCCTGACGCGATGATGTAGTCTTGTTTGGTAATACTGGGATTCACTGTCACTGTTAATCTTTTGTTTCGTAAAGAAATCATACTAGGTGTTCCGTGACAATCGGTATCGTCACTTTTCAAAGCAAGTACGACGAAAAAACCCAATGGATATACTTCTCTCTGAAAGATTTCAAATCGATCTTACAAGGAGATATCGAACCCGCACACTCCGATTTTGATGCAATTTATGTGACAACTAGTTCTCAGAAAAATATTTGACACGTATTTTTTCTTATCTGCCATCTTCCATGTTGAAGGGGTGATAAGAGCCCCCAAAGTTGAGGGGTGAAAAAACGTTTTTTAAAATATCTTTGAAACCACACGGTGTAGAAGATCGCTTTTTTTTAAATTCCGTGTTTTTAAACGACGAATTCAGATATGTAATCAGTTTAGAGAGAAAGCCATTTGTTTAAACAATATAATTAAAAAACATAATTTTTTAAATAAATTTTTGGCTGCACGTCAATCCACATTCTTGTAAATTTATATACTGAAACTATGGACCAAAATAGGAGACACGTGTCTCGGGAAATTTTGTTTTTTTATTGTACAACAAAAATTATTAAATGCACAAAAATATTTTGGTAATTATTCGGAACAGGGACGACCTCACCAATTTTGATGACCTTGAAATATATTATAAAGACCATCATTCTGAACAACTTTTCCCTATACATGTTACAGCCGCTCGACTTTAGTTTCACAGATATACATAAAAATAATTTTTATATTTTCATGTTCGGTTTATGTTAGTATGGATGTGTATATGGATGTGTTTACACGTCAGTTATGTATTTGAGCGATAAAAACATTTTTTGTGTATATCTCGCAATTTAAAGCTGAGCAGCGGTAACATATACATGAAAAAGTAGTTTAGAAGGATCACCTTGACAATATATTTCAAGGTCATCAAAATTTAACTTCAGGAGAAAACTCGTCTATCCAACCCCCCCTCCTCGTTAAATAATCTAACCCAGATCTATTTTGATTACTTTTTTAAATACTGAAGATAAAACACATCCATACTGACATATAAACCGAACATAAAAATATAAAAATTATTTTTATGTATATCTCTGAAACTAAAGTCGAGCGGCTATAACATGTATAGAGAAAAGTTGTTCAGAATGATGGTCTTTATAATATATTTCAAGGTCATCAAAATTGATGAGGTCGTCCCTGTTCCGAATAATTACCAAAATATTTTTGTGCATTTAATAATTTTTGTTGTACAATAAAAAACAAAGTTTCCCGAGACACGTGTCTCCTGTTTTGGTCCATAGTTTCAGTATATAAATTTACAAGAATGTGGATTGACGTGCAACCAAAAATTTATTTAAAAAATTGTTTTTTAATTATATTGTTTAAACAAATGGCTTTCTCTCTAAACTGATTACATATCTGAATTCGTCGTTTAAAAACACGAAATTTAAAAAAAAGCGATCTTCTACACCGTGTGGTACAAAAGATATTTTAAAAAACGTTTTTTTCACCACTCAACTTTAGGGGCTGTTATCACCCCTTCAACATGGAAGATGGCAGATAAGAAAAAATACGTGTCAAATATTTTTCTGAAAACTAGTTGTCACATAAATTGCATCAAAATCCAATAAGCTTCCAATAAGCTCTAAAATCCAATAAGCTTCCAATAAGCTCTACGAGAAATATTAATTTTCACTCATTCAACTTGCAACCTAAGAAAAAGTACTTACTCGTATAGTGATACTGCCTTGTCGATCTACAGTTTGCCAGTAACCAGTGAATTCAATATTTGTTTCTAAATCAAATACAGGACACTAAGAAAGGTAAAGAATCATATAATTTTGCAATAATATATAAATGTGTCAACAAGTTTGAATACAGTAAATTTACCGATGTATTTTGTATAGATACTGTCATGCAAATATCATTATCAGATTTAACATGAACGTTCACAGAAGAACTTTCTATTTGATTTGGAAAGATGTAGCCATAGTATACGGGTTCAGAAGGAGAAATCTCCACAGATCGTTCTTCTCCCAGCCTGCGTAAATAGACAACAATCCATCAATTCAGCTACATAATTTAGCAATCAGTATAAAGCAAAATACGTACTTCAAATAAAACTCTGTTTCTTCTGTTACATTTAGCTTAAAGTAGACGTTTGCGTTGCTGGAGGTAGATACACTAACAGTAACAAATTCTTCGTCATCTTCTATTTCACTCCTGTAATATTCTGTAGCGCATAGAGTACGACTAGTTTTGTTATAGGATAAATTGTTGAAATACTTGCTATTCAATATACAAGGGATTTGCCACGAAAGAATTCCATTCCTTTGACGTGCAACCACTATAAGAGGTAGATCATGAGTAGCGTTGCTTTCGACATGTATTCTTGCAGTTTCCATTAGCGATATCTGAATAGCGGAACAAATTTAACATCAGAAAATGAAATAAAATTGTGATAGACGCCTAGTAATTTTATACTCACATTTTGAGATGGATACATGTAGATATATTCAATGTTATAGTTTGTCACATTCTTGTATTCTTTTCCATATACAGCTTGAGTGACAATAGATGAAAAGTTTGAAACATCTTGTAAAGCAGTAACACGATGAACAATAAAAAACAATAACACAGTGATTGCAATTCCTTGCATACTTATCATCTTAAGAATTTACACCTAAACTTGAAGTTTCGAATGAACGTTAGTACAAATGCGTTAAATTGAGAGCAATAAATTTAATTTAAATACTAACCTATGTAACAATAAATATCAAATACTAAATTTAACCTCTTCTACCTCTGCTATTCGTTCCATGCATTTGCAGGAATGTTAACATTAAGAATATCACAAAATATTTTTCAATCTGTATACTTGATAAGAAATAAAACAGATCATTGACTTAATTAAACGTACGAATTTCGAATTTATCGTACAAAAACATTTTTAAGGGGAAATCCCGCCACCGTATAACCAGGGACCAGCGACTCCAAGCGGCATTCTCATTCTTATCAAAGTATCAGATTTAGTCAATTCCGCAAAAGATAAGACACTTTAGGGCCCATTCACACATGGCTGTGCTAAAAGGCGTCACAGCTATGTATGAATTGACCCTTATGCTCCGTCTTTAAGCGGTGTTCACACTATTCAAGCAACATTTTTCAATTTCAAGTCCAGTAAAATTGAACTCTGAAAGAGTTTTTATTGGTTTCTACTTCACTTGAAGATTGAAAGAGACTTGAAAGAATATTGCAGATCAAAGATAATAAAAGATAATAGGTTCATATTGGTAAATACAGAGATTTCCTCTCTGGTAAATATAAGCAATTTTAAGGCTGCGTAAACACCACTTTAATTCTTAGGTCCATGGCATTCAGATAAATTCAGATTTATACTTTGTTTATGCCGTGGTTGAGCGGCTGTAGTGGTGTGTGTGGTGTTTGGTGTTGTTGAGTGCTGTTGAGCCGTAACTCTAAAATACCTGAATGCGCTCAAAGAAATTTGAGAAACATCATTATAATCCGTAAATGAAATTTTGCTTTGCAGAAGCGTTACACTTATTTTACATGGATCCTGAGTAGTAATAGTAAATGGTAGTAAAGTCAAGTAAAGTGAGATGATGTTACAGTAACGTAGCACATGCGTACCACAAAATTTTCGAGGACGATTTTCGCGAATGAAGTATGCGTTTATCTAAACAGTGTGCATCGAAAATAATTGCAATAAAAATTAAACAATAATAATTTTATGTAATGCAATTATAGCAGTGTATTTTATAGATTTATATAGAAACAGTATATTTTACTACATCACAAAATGCTGTCAACTGTTTTGAAATCCATATTTGGTTATGATAATTTCAAAAGTGATATCCAAAAACGAGCAGTTACTGCTATTCACAAAGGTTGAACATTTTTTCCTTTTAACAGTAATTCGCATGTTATGCTTATATATGTAAACATTTCATATTTTTCATACTTTTAGGTAAAGACGATGTATTTGTCTGTATGCCGACTGGATCTGGCAAATCACTTTGCTTTCAATTGCCAGCCATTATGAAGGAGAATAAAGTGACAATTGTTTTTTCGCCGCTGTTAGCTTTGATGAAGGTAACAATTAACACAATTAACAATTAAGATGTATATGATAACGTTAGAACATATCTTTAAGAATCCATCACAATGGCGTTAACCAGTGCAGGATGCTCCTTTAATAGCGCCACTGATACTGTACACTTATACAGGGTGTTTGCGAATGCATGATTCCTCACATAAAATCCAGTCGAAAATAAGAAATAAACTTTTTTCATATGGGTTCATCGCTTTAGAGAAATTCTAGTTTGAAAATTCATTAGATAAACGTGCACTTACATAGAGTCTGCTTTGTTTGCCCGGTCTATCCTGCAATTTCCATTGCTGCGTGCATCTGTAAACAATATCGTTTAGGATATGATATGACTTTAATTAATAATTAGCCCTAAATTTCAATAATAGATTTCCTCTAGTAATTTAGAAATGTTGAAAATACCTTCCTTGCTGTTGGAGACAAATTCTTGCTTTCAACTTTCAAACTCTTTTTCCGAAAATGAACCCCTGTATAAAAACACTTTATTCTAAATTTTCAACTCGATTTTATGTCAGGAATCATCCCTTTGCCGGTTGTACCACGATTTCGCAAACATCTTGTATACATTAATGCAAAATCGGCTCTGACTTGGTTCCGACTGTTTCAAGAACCTCGTACTTAGAGCATTCTTACTTTCTATCCATTCTTTGTGCATACCTGAACTTACATATTGTTGACATCAATTTTTTAATACAATTATACATATAATACATAAGTCAATATGCCTTGAAGAATATAAACAGAAGAACTCTAAGAAAGTTACACAAATTTCTCTATGAACAAAAATATTCTGTCTACTATAGGGTCATTCCACACGAACTCGGACACTTTTTGGAGTAACATCTCGGATTTGGTTTAATTTTGGATATGTTCTAGTTTTTGGGGATATATAAACGTATGCGAAAGGATTTTTGAAAATTTTAAAAATTGTTGATTTTACAGCTCTTTGAAGTTTACTGTTCACTTTTTTTTCTATCAATTTTAGCTCTTAAATTAGCAAACTGATACAAATGTGCTTTTGGGTGCTTATAGTAAAGGTATCGGAGTATATAATAAAAATTGTTTCAGTTCAGAAAATAATTTTTTTTACCATTTATTTTACAATTGTTTGAAACAAATGCAATTTTCATGCTGAGGGGCCGAATTGTAAAATTTGAAAAAAATGGGTATGTATATAGTCCTATTTGTCCCCTTTACGGACCACTTTTCAAAAATACGGACACATTAAAATTGGCCATAGGAAAATTAATTGAATTGTACGCTGCGCGACGAAATCCACTGATTCGACCAGTCAAGTGCTGTGCCATTCGGTTTGACTGTGCAAGGACCGCGTTAGGGACTCCGCCGCGCCGCGCGGCGTTCAGCTGGTCGAATGAGTGGATTTCGACGCGCAGCGTATAATTCAATTAATTTTCCTATGGCCAATTTTAAAGTGTCCGTATTTTTGAAAAGTGGTCCGTAAAGGGGACAAATAGGACTATATAGTAATTTTTTTTCAAATTTTTCAATTCGGCTCCTCAGTGTGAAAATTGCATTTGTTTCAAACAATTGTAAAATAAATGGTAAAAAAAATTATTTTCTGAATTGAAACTATTTTTATTATATACTCTTATGCCTTTACTATAAGCACCCAAAAGCATATTTTTATCAGTTTGCTAGTTTAAGAGCTAAAATTGATAGAAAAAAAGTGAACAGTAAACTTCAAAGAGCTGTAAAATCAACAATTTTTAAAATTTTCAAAAATCCTTTCGCATACGTTTATACATATATCCCCAAAAATCAGAACATATCCAAAATTCAACCAAATCCGAGATGTTACTCCAAAAAGTGTTCGAGTTCGCGTGGAATGACCCTATATCTTATCTAATACTTAATATCATTGAAATGAATGTTTAATTGTGACTCACTTAAATATGACACAAAATAAGTATGTTCTTTAGGTTTCAGCAATAAATTATATCCTCTATGAATTTTTAAATTCATGCTTTCTAATTTTCAATGACCAAACATTTTATATAACGTCGAGTAAAAAGGGAATACCATGAATTACCACACTGAGTGACACCAATGCTAGGAACGCCACTCTATAGTATCACGTAGTATCACAAAGTGTCTTTGAAATGGGTTCTCAAAGCAAATAAGTTGTAATCATAGAGATGTATTGAATATTGTTTATTGTTTGGGTCCAATGCATACAAGATATATTTGTATAATAATTGATTTGTTGTTACAGAATCAAGTAGATTTTTTAGTTAGTAAAAAAATAAATGCAGTTTCATTGAACTCAAATACATCTACCAAAGACAGGAATGCAGTACTTAAGGATTTGATGTCCAAGTCCCCAAAGACTAAATTATTGTATGTCACTCCTGAGATGGGGGCACAGAAGCATTTTCAGGTATGTTATATGTAAGTCATTGAGCACAGAATAGTTGTTATAATCTGTGCTAGTATTTAAATATCTTTTTACAGGAA
The DNA here is from genome assembly GCA_030770465.2 of Perdita meconis. Lineage (NCBI taxonomy): Eukaryota > Metazoa > Arthropoda > Insecta > Hymenoptera > Andrenidae > Perdita > Perdita meconis. The sequence continues at coordinate 9,736,859 of JASKOS020000007.1, forward strand.
ATAGTAATGAAATTAAGGAAAGCTAATACATTGGCTTATTTTGTTATTGATGAAGCTCATTGTTTGAGTCAGTGGGGACATGATTTTAGGCCCACTTATAGGCAGCTAGGAATATTTAAAAAATTATGCCCTAATATTCCTATAATCGCATTAACAGCTACTGCTGCAAACGAGGTACAATATATTATAAATATTTATGATATCAAGATATATTTAAAATCTGTTTATTACGAAATAAATTATTTCAGGTAAAAGATGATATACTTCAGTGCTTAAACATGAAAAATCCCATAATAGTTGCAATGCCTGTGTTTCGGCCTAATCTCTATTATGATGTTTGGTTCTTAGAGATAATAGACAATCCGTTTCAACATTTAAAGAATTTTATTTTAGAAGCTCTTGGTACAGAAAATGAATCCCTTCCAAGAGTGAGTTTCAGAGTGCATACTTTCATTCTAGATATATATTTTTTTTACATATTTGATTGAAAATATGATGGATAAAACTATTTTAGGAAAAACGAAATTGTGGAATTATTTATTGTAGAAAAAAAGAAGCCACTGAAGTTGTTGCATTTAAATTGTCTAATTCTGGTATCTCAACTCTGGCGTATCATGCAGGTAAATATCTATATTATTTTAAACTTGATAAAATTACTAAAGTAAATTAGGCAATAAAACAAACGATCGTATCAACAGGTTTAAAGAATAAAGAACGTAATGAGGTTCAAAATAAATGGACGTCCGGGGAGGTACCTGTTATTGCAGCAACATGTAGCTTCGGGATGGGTGTAGATAAAGGACCTGTCAGGTGGGTTGTATACTGCATTTCTTAATACAGTACATTCCGCATAAGCTTCAGGCCATGGGGTCCGTATTTCAAGATTTAAACGAAGTGAATCTCGCACCTCCGATTTCTCGCTTGACTGGTTTTTATATGTTTGGACGCTCGAGCCCGAGCGCTCGACTCCCGAAACAATGGGGCCATAATAGACACGGATAGCACTAGGCATTTAAAAATGCTCGTGACTGATTTTCACCTCTTTCCATCGAATTTTCATGAGAGTGACGCCAATCGATTCCTTACACTCGACCGATTAAAAAACTACCAAACACGACATAATTCGGTTCATAATGAACGAAATAACGAAAAAAATTAATTTTCACGCTTCAATTCTAACTTCGCTAAAAATAGTCCGATTTATGTCGTATTTCGACTAATTTTCATCGGAAAAATGTAAGAAAATATGTGGTATCATTTTTATAAACATTCGACAATAATTAGTAACCGATGAAAATTCAGGGAGGATATATTTCACACCTGACTACGCGGTATTCTTTGATATTCGCCAAGCGACGGCATCGGATTACGCGCGTGGCTAGGGTCGTTCGAGCGCTGAGTCGTCAATTTTTCTCAGTTTCCGCGATCTTATCCGTTGTCGTATCGATACAAAAGTTTCACCATTGGATTCTAAGCGTTCTCCCGATTAAAATAACACCAAATTTCATGTAAATCGGACTATTTTTAGCGAAGTTAAAATTGAAGCGTGAAAATTAATTTGTTTCGTTATTTCGTTAATTATGGACCGCATTATGTCGTGTTTGGTATTTTTTTAATCGGTCGAGTATAAGGAATCGATTGGCGTCACTTTCGTGAAAATTCGATGGAAAAAGGTGAAAATCAGTCACGAGCATTTTTAAATGCTTAGTGCTATCCTTGTCTTTTATAGCCCATTGTTTCGGGAGTCGAGTTCGCGGCCGAGAAAGTTCCCACGGTCCAAGTCGACAAAAATAGTGGTTGGTGGCATTAGCCTAGGCGTATAGAAAGAAAACTGCCTAGGTTTAAGCAGATTTTACTGTATCCTCTACATTATGTATGTTTTCCAATGGTATGCAGATTTGTGGTACATTGGACAGTACCTCAGAATATTGCAGCATATTATCAAGAATCTGGTAGGGCAGGTAGAGACGGCAAACCAGCCTTTTGCCGAGTTTATTTTAGTAACGAAGAATATAAGCCAATTGCGTTTCTTATTAAAGAGGAAATGGGAAAAAAGGAATTGAATGAAAAGTTGATAAAATCAAGGTGGAAAAACTTTGAGAAAACTGTTTCATATTGCCTTGAAGCAAAGTAAGCGCAATGATTTATTTGTGAATACTTTTTGTTTTTCTAAACGTTTTTAATTAATTGTTTTTTAATGCATTCGCACCAGATGCAGACACGCAGTCTTTTCAAAATATTTTGGAAACAGTCCACCATCGTGCAAAAATAGATGCGATGTATGTAAGGACAAAAATGCCGTTCAGTCAAGAATATCACAATTCGAAATGTCTGAAACTTCGTCGCGATCGAAACCCAGTCGTTCAGACGGTCATTTAGACAGTATAGCATTGCCAAAATACGATAACGTGTAAGTAATAGTTAAACGAATCTTGTACCTTTGTATTGGTGTTTAGTAGAAAATGTATTTATTTAAATATGTATAGCGAAGATGAAGACAATGAAAGGCAATGTTCGAGGGAAAAACTTGAAGCTGATAGAAAACGAGAGTCAAAGGAATACATTCAAAAACAGTTTGCTCTTCGGAGAAACAATAATAAAATTGACGAGGTACGTGGTTGAACATCACACATACTAACCACTTTTACTTTTTCTTATTACCGTCATGTTATTTTAGATAAGAAAGCAAAATCTAGAACAAGCTAAACGATCTCATGTGTGCGCGGCGGAAAGTACAGATATAAAAATAAAAAGTTTGACCGTAGAAGTACGGGAACATTATTATATTCAATTGAAATCAGCATTAACGGACAACTATGAGAAAGTACGTTCAGAGTTAAGTGTGCAGCTACAAGACGAAAACTTGCATAATATAGCATACGAACAGGAATACAAAGTGTTATGCAGTAGTAAAATTGCGAACAAGTACAAATTTGATATGTCCAAAGTGGTACGCAATATATTAAAATTTTTCAGTTTCTCGAAATCGTTTAGAAATTTTTACATACATTAATTTAGTAATAACGATTTATTTTTTTCCATTGACAAACAAAGGTCTCCTCCGTGCGGAAATGTACGAGCGCTAATACAGTTCACGAATTTTTAATTAATTATAATGCAGATAGTAAACAGGATATGGAATCACATAGTTTAACTGATGCGCATAAAAATATTTCAAATAAATTGTGCGACGAAGATACTCGGGTTCCTTTTCAAGAATCAAGTGCCACAAACAAGAATATTTTGTATCCTACATTTAAGAGTGCTTTAGAATTTAAGAATGACGAAAAGGTAACGAAAAATATATCTAGCAGTAGTAAAGAATTATTATTCAGCGCAACTATTTTGCAAGATAACAATGAAAGTATGAATCCAATAGAAACGAAAAGTGAAATTGTTCAAAATACTTTCGAAGTTATCGATGATTTCAATGCTGAAAAAAATAAAACTGTGAGAGAAGATAATGAGAGGAGTAATGGATCTCGCGAATTAAACGGTTTTACTTGCGCTCGAAAAATGTACGAAGAAACCGCAGTGACATTAAAAAGTCATAATAAAATGTCGAGAAAATCTTCGCAGGAAATGGGTAAAAAAGGTGTCAAAAGTAAAAAATCACCTGTCGCGACTAAGTCAATTTATGAAAAAATTCTAGAGTCTGCGAAACGGGAAGCTACTACATCGATCGAAGAAATTAATTTAACTTCTCCGAACGAAAGTAATTCTAGGATTAGTAATACTGTAGATTCGACAGGATCAGTAAGTCAGAGTAAGAAGAGGCGCAAAAATATAGATTTGTTTGAGAGTTCTGTAAATATTGAATTAAATAAAAGAATAAAGTTGAACGAGGAACAATTGTCTGTAAAAACTACTGAAGTAGCTATTGTACATGATAATGAAACTGATACAATAAGTAGAATTTGTCACGATGGAAAGAAGAACGAAACTGAACATATGGAATATGTAAATAAAAAAGAATTACCACAACACGACCGCACAAAAATACAGAATTCAGAAATGAAAAAATCTTCGGAACGGAAACATAATAAAGCAAGCTATCCGAAACATCAATCGAGTAAAAAAGATAAAAAATTACTCTTTCCAGCCGATAAAGCTACGCAATTTGAGACTGCAAAAATTTTAAAGTCGTACTTAATGAAGTACTATCCATCCACGCGTATTCCTGATAAAACGAAGTTTTCGAAGACTTGTAGAGAAATGCATTATATTCTGCTGGCTCAAAAAATATTTGGTACAGTATATATTAATAAATATATATTTTTCATCTGATTCAAGTAACGTAGAATAACGATTGTTTTCAGATAAAACAGGGATACAGAAATTCGTTACGAAATATATGTCACAGGATTAATACTTTGATCAAAACTAAATAGAAGAATCGATAATCTTTCTCATGACAATTCAAAAATATTTGTAAATATGCTCACGCAAGTGTGAAATAATCAGTTGATAATATTGTTTATTCTATTTTATTTATTTTTTATAATCAGCCTAAACCTCTAATTTAAATAAACACACCGATAGAAATATTTATTATATTTTTTTTAGTACTTTAATTAGTCCTCCAAAGAATCAATTGTATAATTTTATCTACATTTTAAAATGTATACGATGTTCCTATCCATACATTTATGAATTATACTTTTATTCAATTCTTTTCTATAATACCAACAAATTGTTAGTTTATTCTTCAAATTCCCGAAAATAAAATACCACTGTAATAAAATTTTATTAAAAACATTATTTATTGAGCAAGTTTTATGAATACTTGTATTGCTAACATCTCACTGGCAAGAAGTACAATAATTACTACAGGTGAAGAATATAATTCGCTACATATGTGAGCACGTGCGACATTAAATAAATTTATACTTATAAAGTTTATAAAAAGTGAACTGCAGGAAACAGTAACCATGTAGTGTATTTTCCATCTTATTACATTGAAACTGAATAAGATAGAATTCGTACTAATATATTCATTTACATGCTAAAATACTGTTTCTGCAGTTATCGTTACACTATTCTCCGTACACGAGGCAAGATTGACAATATTATAGAAGTGCCTACTTATCAACTAAAAATTCCACAAGAACCATATTATTTTTATAATGACAATTCAAATTGTCACCATATTTCGTAAAAACATATGAAATAGTATATCTAATTCCCCATTTTCGTTTTTTTTTTTCTTTTTGAAACACAACATGCAATTGCATGTGCACATTTTTCAAATTCGCTATTAATTGTACATGGAACCTTAAAAATGTATAAACAGTATCAATACTATAAATGATCGCGACTTAAAGTTAATTATGTACAATATTTACAAGTGTCTGTTTCATTTTTGTACAATAAACGCGAATAATCGTAATATCTCTTTAAATGGAATTTTATGACATTAATAGCTAGTAGGACAAGTTGCGTTTTGAATTAATGTTAATTATTTGGTTGATTACAAAATCCAAACACAGCAACAATTAATCTCGCATCTTTTGTTAAACAACTGTGTGATAAAATGTTTCATGTGAAATTTATGGAACACTTTTCATAAATAATACTTTCAAAATGAATGAAAAAAATGTACCGTGATTATATTGATAAAAGCTTATCGTTTTCATTGTCTTGACATGATTATATACAATTTTTTAATTAATTTCATTGCGACATGAAATCTAGTTAGAAATGTAATAGAATTACAAACGGTGCCATTCCAAACTAACATTTTTTGCTAAATAATTCATATTTTATTAATATTATAATTACTGTATGTACTACAGCTTAAACCGCCCTCTTTTAGATGTTAGACTTAATCATGGTTCCGTGAAATTTACTTAATCACTACAGCCAGTCTATAATTATCAGTCTTTATACAATTAATCATTGTTATAAATAGTAAACGATACATATTTCGAACGCAACGATCAGCGTATCTTATATGCTTTCATTTTATTTTAACAAAATGTACTATCTTCATGGTCAGAATTATCAGAAACAAACTAAAAGTTCATAAAATCTATTAATCAAGGAACTTTGAACAAAGAAAGCTTTCAATACGTGGAAGTAGAGACTGAAACTTGTTTCGTATCAATTATTTAAAAAATTGTGATTAAGGACACAAGACGAGATCGAAAACTCTACGCACAGATTTTCACAAGATCTATGAATTGCACCGTTTGTATTGGAAAATGTTTAGAAAGAAATGCATGTCACTGCTTACCACGGAAAGTGTTGCTTATGTTGATTGCAGCAAATAATGAGCGAGTCTATGATTGTTTATATTAAATAAATTATACAGCGGATATTTCTAACATGTTTCATCACGTGAGCAAAGTAAGTATCAACATAGCTACTTTGAATTTCATAGAACTACTGTGCAATATTTAAAGATCATGAGGAGAAAACTATGAATTTGAATCGCTAATTGAAAAGATCGTAATGTGCAAAAATTCAGCAGTTGGAATATCGATGCATCGAATTCTGACTGCTCGAAGATTCATAAATTTTGATCTAAATAATGTAATTACAAGCTTTTTTCAGACGCAAGAACAATTTTCAACTAATCGAGATAAATCTCGAATGATTACGCAGCCTCGAAACCGGGAACGATTCGATAGTCTCCCTATCGGTGAGGAACGTAATCTGATTTTACGCGGGATATAGCCTCTTCATAAAGTATCGATCACGCGCTATCGATCACACGATATCCTCCTTCAAAGACGCCAGTTCTGTCGATAGGTCGGCCGTTTCCTTCGAGTCCTTCGAATCGAGCAGCGAGCTGTAGAACGTGTCCATTTCCTTATTTTTGCACGACAGTCGTCTGTTGCTCAAAAATTGCAACTTTTGGTTTTTCATTTCGTCGTCGAGCCACTGTCGCGGCGACGTCGATCCTTTCGGCTGGTACGAAAGGATCTTGTAAACACCCATCACGATCAGCACGACGCCAGCGATTAACGAAAAGTAGATCAATACATCTTGCACGACTGGCAAAGCGTTCAAGTAGAGCCAGAAGCGGACGTACATCGACGATGGTAACTCGTGCAATCCCTGAAATTGCATTTTACAAATTACATTAACTTCGTATATAGTGACGGTCTTACGAAATTGTATGCATCGGATGGTTTATTGTAAACAGAAATTACTATTGGAAATAATTTTAGTAGGAAGTTTTGTTAGAATTAGAAGTTTCGATATCTGGATATTATACATATATTATGCCTTTCTTCTCGAGGGATCATGAGGTCCTAAATACTCCCGGTAAGGTAGAGCTCTATGCGCAGAAAAAAATGTTGCTATATTTCTTGCTGCTCTGTGCATATAGAGCTCTACTTTATCTGGAATTTTGGGACAGGGGCGGACTGTTAACTTTGGGGGCTCTGGACTAATACTATTTAAGGGCCGACCCAATTAACTCAAATTAATCCAAGTTTGGGTTAATTTGTTGCGATTTGCGTCTTATTCGCCGTTTTTTTTCGAAAAACTGTTTCTTTACCCTTTCTTACAGAGGAAAAATTATAGGCAACAGACAAAGAACTTTTTAATTTTTTTTCTGTAATGATAATTTTTGTAAATGGTGTTGACTTCCTCGGTAACAAAAAAAGTTCCTTATTTGCGGAAATAATAAATCCTCGTACAATCATCCAAAAGCAAAAACAGAAGAAAAATTTTAAAGTTTGTGAGATGCTATATGGAATCATCTACTACGGTCATAGCAAAATATTGAAATTTCATGTGTTGTCAAATGTTTAAATTATAAACTATGAAAAAACAAGTAATCATAGGCAGAAAAATGTTTATAACAAAAGAATAATAAGTCGAAAAGTTATTATTGTAGATGTTTCCACGAAGAATTCGGTTATGAATAAAATCCCACAAGAATTTTTAAAATCAGTTCATAATTTTTACCTTTAGGACTTCCGCAATTTTAGAAAAACGTGTTTAAAATTTCTGTTTATATTCTAATGCATGTAAATTAATATTACCTCTCATTCAGCTAACATTAAAGAATAAGTTTTTAATCAGGCACTAGTAGTTTTTGATCAGTTCGTGAACTAAATCGTCATTTGAAGTTTATGTCAACAAGTAATTATTTAAAATAATTTTTTAAGTAAAGATTGAATATTCAAAAATATAAGTATGGCATACCAAAGCACGTCAAATTGTGTTACATGACTCGTTTATTTTCACGAAAACCTACAATGCTATCTGCTGTGATGTGTCTTACTTACATTTTTGAATTGTCACTTTTCACTCCAAAAATGACTTCAAACGAGTATTTTTGTTGACGTAAACTTAAAAAAACGATTTATTTCGGAACTGATCGGAAACTAGTGCCTGATCAAAAATGATGAATTTCTTAACGGTAGTCTTGGAGAATCTGTAATCACTGATATCAGTTATAATTTGATTCTTGCTAATACTTACAATTTCGAACCACAGCAGCGGCAAAACCATGTTCCCGAACTTTTCCACCCTCGCCATGTGCCCGATATTCTGCAGAGCCATGTTAATTTGGAATCGGAATAGGAGCTTTATCGGCAGACCGGCCTTCGGCTGAACGTAAATAACGGATTCGTGAAGTTCCGGTCGTGGTTCCAGACCCTCGATGGCTTCCAACATACTCGGATCGGATTTGTAGAAGTGCGGATACGAAAGCGCGATGGGAAAGCCTGAGGGATTCACGCAGATTTGGTAAGTGATTTCTGTTTCTGCTATTTTTTTTCGGTAATCATTTTCATGGTAACAACCGAAACAATGATGTTATCGACTGAATGTTTACGCGCGTAAGGATCCAAACACGTAAAACTGGTTATTAGAAGACTGCGCAAGTTTATGCAAATTCACATTTTCAAGACCGTAGAAAAAGATAATCAACATAAATAAAAGTGTCTTGTACCTTCTAAATATTATAACGTGTGTTTTGTTTTCTATATTTCATATATTTTTGCATCTATACACATGGTTATACCTTTTAGCAAATTCAAAATCGCTATAAATGCATAAACTTCCGCAGTCTAGTTATTAGGGTAAACACGTAGAAAACTGGAAACCAGCGCGAGTGTAGCGATGATTCTTAGAACATCCGATCAAATATTTCAGAGAACTGAACGGTCAACTCTGAACATGATCGGACATTAATGGCTAAGCAATAAAATCATATGTCAATAAAAGAGAGATTAGCCCGCGTATCGTGCTTCACATTCCTGTTTTTTAAACTCCAGGACATAGAATCCCACAAGACACGTTCTTCCTGAACCAATTCAATTAAATGACTGCCCTTCCCATTTTAAAAAAAGTGAAAGAAATATTTTTGAGTCACTATCAATTGTATTCATATTGATGCGTAAGTTTCCGACTTCAAATTTCACGGTCGTTGACAATATCTTCGCTCGCGTCAATTGCAATATTAGAGCACTTTTAGTGCTCTAGAAATATCCTTATGACGTCCGAAATTTTTTCCGAACGTTTTCACGGTGATGCCGACTTGATGTTCGGCAGCATTCAAGGTATTTGAGGTTCTGATCACTGGTCTTCAATAATTGACTATCATCTTTTTGAATGATACTTGTCACGCCGTTATTAAAATTCTCAGTATATTGTAGGTCACTGCGCATAAAATCACTTGTATTACACTGTCCAACAGCCAATGTGTGTTCCGATATTCATTATACTTTTCTTATAGAATTTCGTGCACTGATCACGAATCTGAAATCCGTTTTTTTCTATCACCCTCAGTTTTTGAGAAATTTAATTTTTAAAAAATAACATATTTTTCAACTTTGAACTAATTTTGTGACGTTATTACAAAAGATATTTCAGTTTTGTTTATATATAATGATTCTGTAGACTTTCCTCTATACACTGATATCAATTTTTATTGTATTCTGAATGATTATATATATCTAAACAGTCATTAAAGGTAAAGTGACACCGATTTGACACCAATTTTTTGAGGTTTTTTTGAGTATATCTTAAAAAGTAAGGGTCCAGCGTAAAATCCAACCATGCCACGCGATAGAGCGGACTTTTTTCTCAAGGAAACGTTCTGAAAAAGTGGGAACACAAATATTTTTTCCAAAGTGGGAAGCAAAATTGGTCTGTAGGCGCCGAGTTGCCGACAGTGGTGCTCAGAAACAGCGAGCGTTCGACGCGGCACGTCGATTTTTTAAAAATTAAATTTCTCAAAAACTGAGGGTGATAGAAAAAAACGGATTTCAGATTCGTGATCAGCGCACGAAATTCTATAAGAAAAGTATAATGAATATCGGAACACAAGAAAAAAGTTAAAATTTGTTGGACAGTGTTATTTACGACTGATATACGAATACCTACCAGCACTGGTAGATACTCGTACACTAATCACAAATAATACATATGATTATACATATACGCAGTAATCCAAAATATAAGAATTTTAATAATGTCAGTGGGCCACTAAGACGGCTCTGCGAAACCTGTCCACATTTATCAGAAATAGATTTTTTCTCAAATGAATAAACATAATGTACTTCGTAATTTCAAGTTTATTGGCATATAACTTTATTGCACGACCATTAATGGCCGATCATGTTCAGAGTTGACCATTCTCTGGAATACTTGATAGGATGTTCTGAGAACCATCGCTACACTCGCGTTGGTTTCTAGCTTTCTACGTGTTCACCCTTCGCGCTGGTAAGCACCGAAAACAGGCGCTGGAAACCAACGTTTTATGTGTTTGCACTCTAACGATGAATGTCGGTATGAATGCATTATTCATCATCGTTCGCCGATAATGAAGGCAATTAAATCATCGTGTCTAATTGTTCCTCATACACGAATCTTAGTGATCTATGACATTTTTTCCGTGCAACGCGAATCATTTAATCGCGTGTCATTTCCATTGACGCGTATCAACAATTTGCGTGTCGATGTTGTGTGTTATGTAACCGTTGCAGAGTTCGGCGATACGGATTGCATATATGAGATCGAATTAGGCACGCCTTGTTTTATTATCGGTAATGCGCGCATAGTGTAAAACTGTGAAGAGATTATCAACGATTGTCGAGTTCAACGTGCTGTCGAGTTCATGTATTACTAACAAGGCAAAGTTATTTGAAATTTGATCTAAGTTTTCATTTAGAAATACATAATAAATAAGGCGAATGTCCCAATTTCTGCTCATGTTCCGATTTCTAATCACTTCGTATTTTTCTTATTATTATAAATGTTGCGTTTGTACTATAATTGTAAAAAAATAATTATAAGTTCTTTGATCATTCATGCGAGTGATGCACAGGTTTGTTAGAAAGAAAGTGCTACGTAAGCAACGAAAAAAATTTTAGAACAAGGAATTTGCTCGTTCTGATCGTATTCTTACTGCTTAGACTAAAGAACAGCGATTTCATTGTGATTCGATAATCGGACCGAATGTAGTGTGTGCAGAAATAAATCGTATGTAACACTAAAAACGTTTACTGTATTTTACTCTGGATTTTTACTGGATTTTTTGTGAGTTATTTGTCGTGAACAGAAATACGGACATTTACAGTACTATATTGAATTAGCTATTATTAATAATTAAACGTCATATAACATCTTTTTAAAATATTCTTGAATTAATTGATTCATTATCGAGGTATTAATCAATTACTTTGCAAATTTTTACTACAAACAAATTTTGTATATCCTTTTCATAACGAGTGAACGCTTAAATGAGCAGAAATTGGGACATTCACCTTAGTAAACTTTAAATTCGTGAAGAATGTAATTCAAGATTGAACTCATTTGCGCGGCGGGAAAATTTGAACGCTCGGTACTCGGTACCACGGTCATGGTTCGCTTCGTAGCACCGGCGCGGCGCGCGGAATTTAAAAATACATTGTATCCCAAATATAGAAACACTATTTCAAAAAAGTTACATTATTCTGTGACGAGAATTTTAAGTGACTTAATTTTATTCAGTAATGTCAAACGTGAAAAAAGTGTACATAATTAAAAAAATTTTGTTTGAACTCGTTTTTATAAAAGCTTTGATCCTTTTCGCTTTGAAGAACATGTAATGTTGGATATTTCGAATGATATTATTCATTTTAACTACGTTCTACATATTCATAATTTATCATTACTGGTAACCAAATTTTTATCCTAGAATTATTGACAACTTGATAAAAACCAAATATAAGGAGAAAAGAATATTCAATATAAAATGCCACGTTCGAGTTACGCTTTGAGTTGATCTTCATTTGACGATGTTTGATGGGCTCTTACCGTAATAGCAATCGGTGACATCGATCAGTCCGGGCTGCAGGCAATAACCATGGCGACAGAAACACTTGTTCTCCGGATTAACGGCTCCATTGTCCAACTCGTTCTCGACGAACTTGTATTCGTACGCGTGCAACCCTTGCATGGTCGTCTCGCCGGTGCGGACCTGCAAAATCGACACTCGGTATTTGACATTTGCGAACGACCTACTTGAGTATTTCAAGTGCTCGAACGGCTCCTGCGATTAGTAAAGTTCAAACATACCATATTGGCGCTGCGACAGAGGCTTTTCCTAAAGAAAAGTACGGTGTCGTTCGGTTGAATGTAGCTGGCAAACTTGACTCCGTCGCTTGCACCATTCACGTTCGCGCACTTTCCAGTCCATTGCGGCAGATTTACGTCGCCGTTGTACTTTTCAATTAGGCCCGTGAGGCGTATGTCGTTTTCTCCCGTGAAGACGGTTTCGTAATCGCCATCAAAATCGTACATCTGCGGGGAAGAAGAAGTTGCGATAGAATAGGCACGAAACGTGGGTCGCGTGATCGGGATAAGTTCGAGTTTCCCGCGATCTAGAAACAAGAAATTACTCTTAATTGACGTTAATTATCAACAATACGGCAACTGTGCTGCGCGAATTTGTTAATTCTAGGTTGCGAATTATGCAGGGTGTTCCGCAACAGGTGGGAGAAAATGTAAGGTGTGATTCTAGACGTCAAAATAAGAGGAAAATCAAGAGTGACGAAATGGCGGTAGCAGTTTTGTTTTTTAGTTTTTTAGCATTTTAAAAAGTGGGCGAAAAGCGCCTGAAATATGGCAATCCGTATGGCATCCTTAATTCAAAAACACGGACCCTCTCATTCAAACTTACATTCATTCGGTCCTTCTTTGAAATAATCAATGTACATATCGATCCGCGAAAACAGCTGTAGTTTACACATACATCTTCGTTTCATACGGACAGCTCTACACACTCCGAATATTCCGTAAATTTTGACATATGCCATAGGGATTGCCATGTTTCAGGCGGTTTTCGCCCACTTTTTCGAATGCTAATAACTAAAAAACAAAGCTGCTACCGCCATTTCGTTACTCTTGATTTTCCTTTTATTTTGACGTCTAGAATCACACCTTAAATTTTCTCCCACCTGTTGCAGAACACCCTGTATATTCAACAAAGTATCAAAGGTCATAATTACTGTGAGTGTGAAGTTATTGCGATTTTGTTTTCATTTAACGGCGAATTTCAATAACGTTAAAAATAAGTGAAAATGATTGAAAATTGGAGGAATGAATCTTTATGCAATAGTAAAATCCCACGAAAAATTGTTGAAAAATGGATTCAGTAAGGAAAACGCACAAAATTAAGGGTGAAGCTGCTAATGGTTGCATTTCAAATACTTACAAACACTTGAACAAACAAATTTATGACAAAAAATCAACATTTATTTCTGACTAGTTTTCATCACAAGGAGAGCCTTATTAATATCTTGGAAATTGATTAACTCTCGGCTAAGATTGTTACCGAAGTTCATCCTTAAGTTAGATTTGCAAAATTAAATCACAGATGATTTAACTAGAAATGAAAAAATTATGATTCGTGTGCTTCGTTATTAAAATTAAAAAGTATGATTCAGTACGAAATTTGGAGTGAAATTTCGATTTAAATTCGATTTAAATTTTATAATTTCGCTATAATCTTAGCAGCTAGTTTTATCGAATAAGTTTAGGAGTTTTTAAATTTGGGAATGAGTGTACTTCATACGTGAATTGGATAGGAACTGCGAATTCATTTTAGTCTTGTCATATTCATGCATTCACCGACAAGTAGAGCAATCTGCAATTTGATTAAATATAAACGTAACTTACCCGATCAATGAGACCCAGCTTGTCAAATTTGATCCACGATGGCATCATCTTGTTGCCAAGCGTGACGAGGGCGGATTCATAGCCGAACATAAATTCTCGGGCTGTCATTGGTACCAAAGGACGCGTGTCCGTGTGACGAATCAGCATGTTTAATCCGAATCTAGATATATATGACGCATCTCTCATCACGTTTGTAATGCTCTGGAACAGAATAGAAAGATCGTATGCTCGATTAGTCATATTCGCGAGGAATTTTTTTTGCGTTCTATGAGTTGTTGAGACAAGCTGATTTTCTAAGTGCGCACTGTAATTGGATTGTCAAATGGAATTTCTTAGGAGAGAGTTCTTTCGATAAAAATCCTCGATAAAAAACGTTACATATTTAGTGTTTCATTACTTCTATTTTCATATATACTTTCATAAATAATTATAACGAATGTTAACTTCAATTTAATCATATTAAGAGGCCAGACTGTTCAATAAGTTTTAAGGAAATTTAATTGTTTAGTGAACGGTTGTTAATCTCTTAGAAGCGTTAGTTGAATTTCTTTGTGTACACTGTATTCATTTTATTTAATCTTCAAACACAAATGTAGGTGAATTCTTACATAATTTACCATGTAAAATTAGTTCTTATATTTCAAAGAACACTGTTTATACTACCATTAATCTAAAAAATTTGTTTCTATTTAAAATATTAAAGATGATCTTGAGATTTCGAAGTGTATAAGTGATAATAGAAGTTATATTACAAGAAGAAGAACGGAAATTTTTTAAAAACAACGTAAGAGCGCCATTGAAAGAGAAAGATTAAAAATTAATACAGAAGATTAGTTGACGGTTATTATAATATATAAAAGGCACATAAATAATTGGAAGCAGCTACTGTCATCAGTGTGTTTGTCGATTTTTCATTCGTCAATCAATCTTCGTTATTACAAACTACGATAAATCGCGCGCGATGTGTAGTACACTTAATTAGCAACTATTCGTTATCGCGAAACGTTCAAGGGGACCGTTCATTCAGGACCATTATTCATTCCCGTATCTCTTCTTATGCGATTTTATTATCCCACCTCGCGCCGCTAGATCTATCTTTTCCTCGCGAGCACAACAAAGCGACTCTTGAACTTCCGCGGTTTTTATTGTCTGCGAAAGTTCATTGACGCTGTTGTAATTGGCCGCGTGCAATTCATTGCCTGGCATGTATTCGCTTTAAGCTAACGTTCCCGCTTGCACTGCATGCATACATATGCATGTACACCGTAACGATGTAAAATGCATTGCATAAGGATGCACTTGGCAAATTATGCCTTCCTTGTACTTCACTGGTTACGAAGTGTTATGAGAAATTCTGACGCGATCGTATCTTCATTCATGCATCACGCTTCCATTTAATCGTAATAACGAAAGTGATTGCCATTTCGCAAATGAAAGTTCGGTCTAATTTCGATAAACATTTTTTTTCAATCAATTTTCTTCAAATAAAAATGAATATCAAATATGGTAATTTTTGTACGATGGAATGTAAAATGAAAAGTTACTAGGCTTTCAATAGTTTTCTTTTTTTTTTCAAAAACTTTTCTGTCCAATTTATGGCAAGTTAATAGTAAAAAATATAGATATGGAATAAGAAATTCTAATTAACAGTTTGAGTGTAATAATTTGCACACGTTTGAATGGAAAACAAAGAGATCATCAGAGCATTCAAGACTTGTTGAAGTTTGACTCCAAATAGAGAAACGATTGAATAGATTGCCAATTCTCCAGCGAGTAATTGTAATTGAACTCGTCATTTAATCGAATTCGTTGAATTCTATTTCGCGTAAATCATTTCCTGTATCTCAACGCCAGTAGCGCAATTTGTGAACAAATTTACACAATTATGCAATCTGAAAATATGTACCTGTACATTTTACATATAAGTATTTTACTCATTAGCAAATATTGAAATAAAAAAAGATGCTCGTAGGAAGTTTTATGCAACTTGAATGCAAGTATCATTGTATACAATTACATCTGGTTGCAAGTTACTTCGCCCCTTTTTATGTAAACCTGTCAGTCAGAAATCTAGTACATAAATCTTGTTAATGTCGATGAGAGGTAATAACATTGTAATTAATCCTAAACGTCGGACTCTGAACATTTATCCTATTCGTTTCCAATTAGACGCTTTATCTAGTACCTCGCGATTGTCGCTTCTTAATTGTGAGAGTGCATCTGGAGCATTCCAACAAGGTGCTACTTTTAATAAGGTCAATATCGTAGCTATGAAACGTAGGAAACTTAGTCGGAACTTTCAATGATGATAATAATAATAATAATAATAATAATACTTTATTGAACGGGTAAAAAACCCTTTGGTACAATAGATCATCCAAAATATTAAGGTAATAAATATAAAAAAAAAAAAAAAAAAAAAAAAAGAAAATAAATATAAATAAAAGAAGACAAAAAATGACGGGTCACTCCTTTAACAACGATCTGAATGTATTGCGCAGCAAATCGGGTGAGTCGTTATACAGATACAGATGTTTTCTCAATCAAGTAGTCTGAACGATTTACGTGAATTCCGTTTCGAGAAAGTTTTCGGGTCGATTAACAAGGAATTTCATGATAAAATTTGGGATTAGCTTTTTACATACTACTGTTCTGTCATTTGTTGTTTTCAACGAATTCTTTTGAGATTTTGCGTTGGAGATTCGCAGTCATGGAATGTTTTCTTTGTAGTTGATCTCTTTTTTCGTTGAATACGTTCCTTATTAATATCTATAGATATTCCTTTTTAGTCTTTTTATAATTGTGTTCAGTGATGTGTTGCCTACTGCATTCTGCAACTGTGTTGAATTGTTCAAATAATTTCAGAGTCTTTTTTGAATGAATTTCTATCGATCTGATTTTATGGACGATATGAGAAAACATCATTTATACAGCGATCTGTCATTCTGTGCAATCGGAGTTGGTTCACGTTGAGCAGTTCCTAGTGCGAACACTGCGAACATGATGGCATTTGTTAAGAATGTCTTCGTGCATCGAATGAAAAATCATACGCTAGTCGGAAATGGCAGTTCTTTTTTGACCGTTGTAAAAATTCTAGTAGTTCACCGCGTAGCACATTTCATCAATATTCTTGCGTGTTGTTAGCTCGAAATTTCTCTTCTCAATAAAGTTGCGTTAGAAAAGATGTGTTAGTTCTCTCTTCAAACGTACTGTGAACGTCTAGTACATAGCTCAATCAAAAATCAGATTAAAATATGAATAAATGTTTTACGAATCTGTAAACTTTATCATTAAATTTCTTCGTCAATATTTTGATAGTTATTATCGATGTTTTTCGCAATTTCGCTTCAACTATTTCATAACGTTCCGCTAAGAAGTTGATTTCAATTCTCGCCGTTTGGTTGAAAAGGTCTATGGGCTACAAAAGTGGATTGATTGCTGTCAGACTTTTCTACTTACTCGTTACCCAAAGTGCTACTCTATCGGTTGCATCCAGCGTGAAAGGTGTGCAACAGGTTTCCGTCTATGTAACCGATGACCGATAAAAAAATACCAGAAACGTGAATAGCTCGTGGTTCGAGCAACGATCGGCGATTGCCAAATCAACAATCTTGGAGCGCACGTGATGATAGTTGCGAATGCGAAATCCCTTGGCAAGGTATATATTTCGTTCTCTCATCACCATTTCATTTCTCATCCTCCAGGGTTAAGAACCTTCTTGGCATTACAAGTAAATTCAAAGAGAAATATCGGTTGCGAATACTTTACAAAAGTCTTTATCTAACGTGTTACGTGCACCTGACCCGAAGAGGAAGGAATGTTGACTTTCAAACTTTTCTTGCGACAAATTGTACCCTTTTCACTTGATGTTGCACATCACGAAATGTTTTCCCAGTAATATTTTACACGAAAATAACAAAGAATGTCGAAAATGCAGACGATATTTTTCATTGTAATTGAACTTTTCATATTTCATAAATTTTGAAATACGAGCGTCTGGCAACTTCGAAATTTGTAATTTAAATTCATTGTACCGCTAATAATTTCGCATATGATGCGTGTGAAAAATGTACAACTGGAGTAGAAAGCGTAAAATTTGACATAACACAATTCACTCCGCACGAAACATTTTCTACATTCCTCCTAATATAAGATTACGGTAATCACAATCAGCGGATAATCACTTAAGTTAGTTTCTTAGTTTATTTCCTTTCATAATCTTACACGACGCGTATCTATAAAACTCGTTTCTCATTGTCAAGCTCCGAAACGATTGAATAATTCTTACATAATTTTATTCAACAAAGCTTTATAAAAAGCATTCACAAATATCTACAGGATGTTTCTGAAGTAGTGATACAATCCGGAAATGGGTTAGCATCAATCTTGCATCAAAAATAAGGCAAAAGAATAAAATAACATTTATTTGATACGAAATTTCATTTTTTAGTAAATGTGATGTCTAGACTTGTAAACTTAATACCTTTTTGCAATCTGTTTCTTTATTTATACCGAGACACCGTGTGTTTTAATGAATGCTTATCTTGGAAGGATCTCAATGCAGACACGGGATAAAATTGATCATTAAACTTTTGTATGAATCAGTAATGAGACGTAATGACGTCATCAGGACTCGCTGGTATTAATGGTATTATGATCGGAATCCTTTTTGCCACGGAAATAGGAATTCCATTAGTCACCGAAAAACTTACGTCTCCGATAATCATTAATACGAAGATGTTTTCCCCCGTGTGTACGCGGAAACGAGTCGTAATCCTGCATTTCCGTTCTTTTTTTTTTATGTCGCGATGACGTGCAACCGGCTTCATCGGTAAACCTCGATTCCACTGATTAATATCCGGTTTGATTTCTGCGACGAAGAATCGCTAATCCGACCGGATCAAACTATTTGCTTCGTTTGGACTGTTCTATAGACCATTGGCTATTGGTTTGACTCGTCGTCACGCGAGCAACAGCTCGATGGGAAATAAGTAAATGCAATGATTTACATAACGGTGGAATGTATCAGCACAATTAAATGCGTAATATTCTCGACGGACTCCGGAAAGCAGGAATGATACGACACGAGTAAACGCAGCGATTACATTCATTCATTATGAAATTCGTTTGATCTCATAATCAGTTACATCATTTACTGTTTGTTGAAGTCTCTTGTTTAATCATTCTGTTCTCTGACGGACAAGTTAGGGTTCAACGGAACCGATTTTGAGACATCGATACAGGAAATGTGGGAGAATAGAATGTAGAAATGTGATAATTGACTGCGTATTTTTTAATCTTTATGCATAATCAAATTTTAACAATCATAAATAAACAATTCAAGCGCGAATACAAGTGTTGCCTTTTTTTATAAATATTGTAACTCGAATCACACTTTTAATATTGTACATATTTTAGCATCAGTCAAATTTTTGCATGGTTACAATTGTCATAAACGCATAAAATGCGCTGTCTAGTGATAACGAAGGGTATTATCAAAAGTGTGGGGAATTTTCTCGAAAGAAAGAGTTTATTTATATGTGTGGATTTGTCAAAATGATTTCTATAAAAAAAGAAAGAGAAAATGAAGACTATCGCGAGATAAACAGGTTACCATTATGAGTATTCATTATTTTTTATTTCATGAAATGAAGGAAAGTTGGTTTTTGGGAGATTCAAGTTGTGATACTATAGCGTCTTGTCCTGCAATTTTTTTTAGGCTACAAATATATGAATTATTTTAAATAGAAGATAAAAAAATAAAATATCTAAGTATTAATTACATAAAATCAGAAAATAATGTGGTAGATTTTTAGTTATCGAAAACTACTTCAAATATTCTTATTCTTCACTTTTAATAAATTAACATTGTTAATTTCAATAATTGAGATATAATTTGCATCGCCAGTGTCACATGTTATTATAAGACAAAGCGTTAATAGAAGATAGTTTATTTGTCAATGTTGACAAAAATTTGGGAAAGCAGAATTGATCAATTAAGCTCTTGTGAGATTGAAATATCCAAGCATTTTGCATTTTATATTATTACACATTATTATGTGGTATTATTTATGGATTTTCTGTTGTACAATAAGTGCATTTAGAATGTCAACCATTGTCTTGATCTATTCAGTGATTATTTTCAATAAATATTACTTGCATTTTATTTTATTTGTCAACAAATTCAGCCACCGATATTTAGATCGCCAATTTCTACATTCATTTCCCGTTTTAGTTCGTAGAGTGTATTTAAATTTTTTGTTATTATAAACATATCCGAATTTTTTTCACTACTTTGAAATTAATCACAAATTATGAAAAATTTCACGTTTCCGATAAATCGCTTTAAGCGCGAATTTATACGAATTACGAGTAAATTATATGTCAAGCGATCTTGTCAGCTGCCTGACGTGGCGTGATCCGACCTTATTGTGATCGCTGGTACGAATCTGGCTCGTATTTGTGAAAAACACAGTAGTATGCCGCCATCGCATCGCATCGTAGCAACTTTTTGTGGCTCATGTGCATCGAACGTTTCAAAAAGAAAAACTGACAACCGATAGCCTTGGTGGTCTAAGGACCGGTGCATACGAGCGTCACGCGTCATTTTGCAGTCGCGTCAATATATCAGTATACATATACACATACACATAAATCGGATATATGTATTGTTAAATAACAAAATACAAATACGTCCTGTTTGCGTTTTGGAAGGGGACGCAGACATGACGCTAACGCAAATTTGACGTTAACGTCTCGACGTTTACAGTGTATTGTCTTTTTCATTGAATGATACATATACCCGGTTTATGTGTATGTGTATATGTATACTGATATATTGACGCGTGCCGCTCGTCTGCACCGACCTTTACTTTTCGTCAAGCTTCGTGATATTTATTTTGCGCATGTGCCGCTTGTAACTATTATCTGCGTCATTGATAAATGTACATTATTTTACACTTTTTGCATTTATTTCTCGATAGAATCGATATTACGTGGCCTTGAAAGCAGGTTCAGGTAGACCTTGAAACGATGGTCATTCGACGTCGTAGTTTTATTGAAGTAGGTACATTGCCATGTGTCTTTTTCCCCTTTAATCTGTCCAGGTGTGGTACTGGGATTACTACATATTTCAAATGTGACGTTTCTGTTTTTGTTAGATGAAAATCAATCAGATTCATCAATCACATGTCATATTATGGAAAAAATTTTGTTTAATTTTAAAAAATTTTTTATATGATCTAAAATCTAAGGTTTATTATCGACGTGCTTAATAATAGTTCTTTGTTTCATAAAACACTAAGTCCGCAAATGGTATCGACTTAAAAGTATAAAGCATTGAAACAATGAAAATGGAATTTCTTAGAAGAATATCTACTCAACTTTATAGCGTCTCATTTTATAATATTACTGCGGTAATTCCAACAGTAAAGACAACTGTGTAGTGACTTTACTATGCATAAGTAAAATAGTTATGTTTATTATTTATTGTTTATTTATTGTTATATTTATTATTGTCATTAAACAAGAATTGGAAATAGGATTTGAATAATGCTACGTTTGAATAATACTTGTCGTTTAGAAAGACCTTTCGGAGTTTCTTACACTTTTGTTGAATGGCTCTGTATAGCGCGTAACAAAGTTAATTTTAAGCCATTAATGGCAACGAAATTGTGAGAAACACGATTAACAGTGGTTAAGAAGAGGTTTAACGAACACTTCGGTCGAAACGTTTGCATTTTATTGTAATTTGACATAATAACTTGTCTTGCCGTGAAGTGTCTATCTAAACATGTGCATAAATCGACAAGTTGAACAAACCTTTGTGATGTATGAATACAGGACAAAGTTGATTCCGGTACATTAATAGATTCTTTGAGTTGAATTTCACAAATTAATACATATTCCTCGTTTCATTTCCTTACATTTAGTAAGAACCTACTTTTTAGAAAGAAGAGATGTTCAATATTCACGGAATGGTAATTTAACTTTGTTATGACCTTTTCGGAGATATCGTGTGTAACAATGTTTACATGAATGCCGATTACATTTTAATATATTACGATCACTGTATCGTTTCAATACAAACCAGTTTTATGCAGTTCTTAATGTGTTTTTTAAACGAATTATTTCTTGCAACTAGTGCATGTGATCTTTGAATTCGATTAAAAGAATAATAACGATAATAATTGTCTATTTTATTCCAGTCTGTTAGCAATAAGATAAACTAATGTGAAATAAGATTTTGACGCATGCAAATTGAATGATTTTTAATTTCTTGCAATTATCAAGACGCTTTTTAAAGCAAACGGTTGATATCAAATTGTAATTTGCCTTTCGTCTTTTAGTAACATATCTATTTTGGATTATATTCGTTGTATTTGAGTATGAATACAAAAATAATTAACAAATTATATTTTTTTCAACATTAAAAAATTTGTCAGAAAATCTAAAGTACAAAAAGTATTAAAAAATTTATTATTTTTTACCCTTTTTACTTGGGCAATCAGTATCTGAATAATTGATTTAAATTCCAGATGATTAGTATTTTTTAATTATTTCGTATCAATCTAAATGTTTGTGTTGTCATTGGATATAAAATGAATATTTCAAACACTACACGAAGATTTGAAAGAGAGACGCGAAGAACTTTACTTTTCAACACGGATAAAAATGTGTAATAAATAATGTTTTCGGTTAGAATTAATTCTCGTTCTTACTCTAAACACAGGAGACAGATCTGTATCCGTGGGTTTAGCAAATCAAGCTCTTCGATCATTTCCATAGCAAATGTTTTTAAATCCTTGCCAAATCGAATTAAAGCACGCGCATTTATTTCCGATGATTCGAAGTTTGAGAAGTTAAAATTTTAATTTCATCTGACGACAAGTATGATAATCCACGGGAATGTTAAAAAGTTAATAGTGCTCGTATAATAGCTGTTAATTCCTGTTTATCCATGAACGTTGTAAAAACAAATAGAAAAACGCTTCCACCTCCGGCAAGTTTTCAGTAATATGGAAAAATGGATGATAATGGAATGGCAGAAATGACGCTGATACCATACTATAAGGAAAACCTTATACCGTCAATTGCAATTTCTAAAAGTTAACACGTCGTGTTTTTGCAGTATGGTTGATTTCGTGTTTGTCAAATCTCGCAAAGTTCTTGAAAAACAAGTTCTGTTATCTGTTAAGTAATCGAAGTAGTGATTTATAAAAAAGTTTTTTCATAAACAAAAAAGTAACACTCACGAGAAAAAAAAAAAAGAGTCGGATTTATTACGTGTATTTCGTAATACTTATGTAATCGGTCGAAAATTCAAAATACCAGTGAGTTCATTAAAAATTCGCACGAAGTAAATCATTTTACTTACCAGTAGCGCGATATTTGGCAGGATCATTATATCTTCTTCGGTTCCATTACTCATTTCGGGCACATATACCAGAGGATGATGAAGAAGCGCCGTCGCGGTACCGTTATCGTGGAATGTGACGTTTTTATGTTCGAGTAATTCCCTGAAATTAACGTGTTACGGTAATCATTTTTTATTATCACGAATATAACAAGCCCTCACAACAATACTTAAGAGTAACAGTTAAACGTAGGTGAGTTTTATCAAATTTTTTTTCATCGAATCTAGCCACTGTATAATTCGTTTGTATTTGTGCATTTAGTTAAAACATATTATATTGTTTTAAAGAAAATTAGGAAGAAATGGCACTCAAAATTGTCAAGCAATCGAAGGACAATTTTTCTTTGTCAATTAGATAATTTTTTTTACGCTTGAAATATTGCAATCTCTTTTTTTTATTATGCGTTAAACTTGAAAGACCTCTGTTGAACACAGAACTCTTATTTTTGTAAACATTTTGGGAGATAATTAATACATTTATCTTAACAACTGTCTGCATAAATAAGAAAATTGCAAAAGAAACGTAAATTTAAGAGAACTAGATAGTCAAATTTGGTAAAAAATTATAACGTTCTTTTGAAATTTATTGCAAGGATAAGAACGAAAATTCTGATTTGTGCTTTTCGATAATATTAATTAGTATTCCGAAACGCAAAAAACTTTGTTTTGAACAAGATAAACATATTGTATGGTAGTGCTACTGCAATCTAGAGTGTAGTTCATTTTCTGCGCACCGCTGCGATTTTGGAATTATAATATGTTCTTCGTGAAATACTCTTCCTATAGGTCTCTATTGTGAATCTATTGGAAAAGAAGAAAAATTGAAATTGTGAAGATAGTAATTGTAAAACGGCAAAAACGCGATTTTTCATTAAAAAACACAACTATTTTTTTTATCAAAACAAGTTTTTATGGACTTATGAATATGGACATGTTTTATATTTACTCAATTTTCTTCAAATCAACTGGAACCTCCGTTTGCAAATGAAGAGAAAGTATGATTTCAAGAAAAACGCGTTTAAAGTTCGAGCCAGTTAAATACAACAATTACTAAAATACTTCTTGCACTCTACAGGGTGTTTCGCAATTCGTGGGAAATCTCCGAGATACAGGTACTAGACACGAAAATAATAACAAAAGTTCTTATGCAATATTCTCGGAAATGGTTAGTTTATTAGTTACACGTGGTTTTATATTTCGTAAAGGCACATAACAAAGGCTCATCCCCTGTAAGGTCAGTGACCACGATTTGGGCCCCTGCATCGTGGAAAAGTATCAGTTGTGCTACATTCGTCATCATTTCAATTTTTAATTACAAAATAAGTGATTTTTCATTCGAAGAAACATCTCATTCCAATACACGTTGCGAGTCACCGGGGTCCACTTAGGCCCAGAGAAGTCTGGGCCTTTAAGCGGTCACTGGCTTTAAAGGGGATGAAGCAGTGTTACGTCAGCATTTTACGAAATGTAAAACCGCGTGTAACTAATAAACTAACCATTTCCGAGAATATTGAATAAGAACTTTTCTTATTATTTTCGTGTCTAGTACCTGTATCTCGGAGATTTCCCACAAATTGCGAAACACCCTGTATAATACTAATGAATATATTATTCAAAAGCACAGGTCACAATTTTCATTTTTATCTTTGTAATAAATTCCCAAAGAACGTTACACTTTTTTCCAAATCTGACTGCCTAGCCTCCTTAAGAGAAAAACGTGATGATGATTTACATTATTGAATTATGCAACAATTTTTGCAGTAATATCTGTTATTAAAAGTCAGCAAAAAAATAGTTCCACGACTACGTCTTGCAATTTTACACATTTTTCTCTCATTAGGTATCCAAAACGATTCATAATTATAATGTATGCAAGCAAAACCTGAAACATCCGTTATCTAAACGATTGAATTAGAATTTCTTAGGTGACCTACTAGAATTAGTAATATTGCTAAAAAATTTCATAATGTTACTGTGTACAGACATTGTAATAAGCATCTTACGCGAAGTGCAACCATAAATAACAGAATTAAGTCACGGTACTGAACTTTATCTTCGCAGAACGTGGGTGAAACTTTCGAGTACGAAATTTCATTCACCTGTAAACGTAGGGGCCGACTTCTTGAAACCTCAGCTTACTTTCTTTACCCGAAAGGTATTCGTCGTGGTTGGTCACGTTGAATAGATAAACCTTGAGGTAAAGCTCAACCTCGGGTTTCCGCCATATTTCGAAGATCTCCCCGCCCTCGCTGAATATCACTTTCAGCTTGAAAATGAATTCGTACGGTTGAAACGCGTATATCATGCAGCCAGTCGCGAGTCCGAGCGATCCCAGTGTCATTAACATCAGGATACCTGCACGGAGAAAGGACAGAGTGAAATATAATGATAATATGGTCACATTGTTCTCACAAATACGAAAAGTGGCATAAATGCATCGGAGGCGATCCAAAGGTCGTAAAAATATCGACAGCCGATGTACACGGGCGATAAAAGGTCGCTGCGATTCTGCATACTGCTATGTTTTTTACAAATACAAATAAATCGGACAACGTCACTGACGTGAAATCGCAACGATCGCAGATAATCGCAACGGCTTTTTGTCGCTCGTGTGCATCGGGTTTAATTGCAAGAAAAATAGGATTCCTGTTAATTGGTAGATTTTCGATCTCTTTTATTAACCATTAAAGTGAGCTAGTATAATGTTGCGGTGTTTTGATAGTAACGGCACTGGGAACATCTAAGCAAAATTCTAATCTAGGAAGTATTCATAAGCTACGGAACTTGAGGAGATTTATGTCCGAATAAATTTCCAAAGGATATTGTAAATTCTAGAAGGGAAAACTGGTTCTATCGTTGACTGTCATAGCAAAATTTACTGATCGGGGACCTACTGAAAAAAAAGTATCACAAGTAAATCGCAAAAGAAACGTTCGAACAGTTAAGGAAATTTGACCAAGTGCTTCGCGCGATGTTTCGTTGCGTGTAACCGCAAGAAAGAAGTTTCTCGTTACGTCAAGTTGTATTGGAAATTCTTTTTATCGAGCGTTATTGCGAATTGAATTACTGCGGAAAACGAAAACGTAGCGAGCATACAGTCAGTGCGTGGGACAAGAAAAACGAAACATTTTTCCGTTGCCTAATGAATGTTTATCTGCATTACTCCGGTAGATGTGAAACGCTCGTTTACTTTTTTTTACATATCTCACATTACGCAACTGTGTAACGATCTGTTTTCTTTTTCCCCGCCTTCCCACGAGTTTCTGGGAAGAATCCTATGAATAAGCTTTGAATACCAGAGCACTCTAGTGATATTCCATTGAGATTAGAATTAATCTAGTGGCTTGTAGTTGTAGTATTCGAATGCTCTGAATAAATTTTAGATAAGATAGTTTTATTATTAAATTATACATTTGTATATCATATAATAGTAATCTGTCGAAAGATTCGATAAGATTGTACATTTGAAATGCTGTATGAATTCATTGGAAATATAAAAAAGTATACTGTGTGTCTTAAGTACAGTACTCGATTGCTAAAGCACTTAAATCACATTCAACTTTATTAAATGTAGAGAAAAGTGGGGCAAAGTGTAAAACTTAAGATTTAATCAGACATAAAAATAATAGGAGACAGAAAATAGAAAATAGCTCATCTTACACTTAGTATAGACTTTTGTTTCTAAAATCTATTAAATGAAAACGGTATTGTATGTGGAATATTATAAAATATTTATTTAAAGAATTTTTTACAATTTTTTCACTTTGCCTTACGGATGGGGTAAAGTGAAATCTTCGCGGTGACTAAATGAAAAATAAATTACTATAGAAAATAGATAAGTCAGGAAGCATTAAGTATTTTTATCGAATATTGGTTAATCAAAGGTAAGCTACCATCTGTTTGTAAAGAAATGAAAAAAAATGCTTGGATTTAAGGATACACAGTACATTATACAATATATGATACATAATACACAACATGTTATATGTTTTTTTTATAGAAGAATTATAATTACAAAACTTAGGGTCGGAGTGAGGTATTAGTAACTTCAGGATTTCTTTTTCGTTCAAAATTTCATTCTGCCTTTTTTACTTTACTCCCGACTGTGTACGTTGATTAGAAATGTGTGAATTATGAGTTACAATAGTTTCTACTATATCAGAATAAAGTTAATTTAACACATTCTCATATAAACTAAATGAAAATTTAAAAGTATAGTTTCTATAGAAATAAGGTATTACTCAGCAGACTCTAAAAATAACAGTTCAATGTACAAAATTTTAAAATACTGTATAAAAAATTCAAGTGCTTTATAACACCAAAAAAAAAACAATCCCATTATTGATAGTAACTTTCTTTTGCTGCATACTTATTAGAATAGCTGCGACATAGGACCACGAATAGCATGTAAACAATAATATTCCACATTGCCTCATCATTTCGCTTTGCCCAATTTCCCCCTATACATTATGAAAACGTAGAATTACAGATAAATTTGTCAAGTACTTCCCATCGTAATTGAAATGCTTCAGACATCGTGAAAATTGGAATTTCTTTCGCTGTATGGGTTAAAAAGTTATTCACCGCAGTCGGGACTTCCGACTTATTTCAAAATATTGCGCGTTGAGAATGAAATGTCCGATTTGCATGCGACATACTTGAGATACCTGGAAATTCCGGTTTAAGTGGAGATTCTTCGGCAATTTCGTACGAATTTACGATGAAAACCGTACTTGATGAATCTTAAGAGATCAGAGTCCAGAACCAAGAAAAAACTCAATGCTCTGCCAATTTTAATGACGCAAAAGAGCAAGTGAGCAGAAATATTCATTATAATTAATTACTCTACTTTGATTTTGATTTCAAGAATCTCGTTTGTTCGAGGAAAAGCCCTTGCTATTTTCCTATGACATTATGCAGTTTAAATCGATTCTCGGATACTGCGATGTCGAATAAATTAAATATCCGAACGGATCTTTGACGCATCCTTGTGAGGAGCTATGGTAATCATTGTATTTTAGATCGAGCATTTACTTCGAAATGGTAACTTATTGTTACGCAAAGGCATAAATACGATTACATAGAGACGTGGAAATAAGTAATTGACAAGCCGCCGATCGCCGATTCAAAAGTGCCTCTGTAGGCTCTTTGCGATCGTCGCGCGCATCTATCGTGAACCGTGTACTCCATAAGTCTTATCAGACGTCGTTTTAGGCTTAATTCGCTTGGCAAACTAACTCATTGATACGAGTTAATTAACGAGTATCCATATAAATTTTCTCATTCCCGAGGCACTTACGTTTCGCTGCAATGTCATTGGAGTCCTTGATGGAATAAATTCATCGTAACCACACTGCTGTGTATCGCGCAGATTTGCAAGGTGTTATTTATCGATCGTGAGGAAAAGAATTACAAAAAAAAAACCTTGGATCAGTTTGCGAGATTAGGCGCGAAGGTCTTTTCAGTTATGTTTTCGCATAATTTACCGGTTTGTTGTAAATAAAGCTTGAGATTTTGACGGAAAAGTTCAAGTGCCAATGCGGTACTTTTCACGTTTAATTATTTTGTTCAATCAAAACAATTATAATTAGTTTGTACACCTACATTTCGACAACAGCATTAACATGATTTGTCTTGACGTAAGTGGATCACTTAAAATGGATAATTTTGTTCGCACTAATTGAATACATACTATTTTTGTTCGAGCTTCTTTGCTTATCGCTTCGATTCTTTAAACTTTAAATTAACAAATCCAGGCAGGTTCTATTCGTTTCGTGATTAACATATTAATGATTTATGATTAAGAAAAATAAATATAGGAAAAACTTGTTGGGATTTCCAGCTGAAACATGATTTTGCTAAAACCACTAATAAATTCATTCCAAACCGTGAAAGAATCTAGTCTACAATTCATTTTTTAAGATAAAGCAGTGAACCAAATGTTTTCAACACTTTTAGCTTATTCAAACTGTTACAATATTTAATATTATGTATTGTTAAGTGTTTCCATATTCTTTATTAAGTATTTACTATATTGTTTATTATAGTAGTTGCAAAGATTACTCGTATTCGTTTGACAGGAGGTCTGCAAGGATTGTCTTGTATTCGAAGACTGACAGTTAATCGATCAATGACGAGCTTCTTACAGCTCTCTTCAGTCCGCTGTTAGGCCCCGTCCTCATCTGTGCACCGAACCGTGCATCGTGCACGTAATGCTCTTTTCTACCTACTGCGCGGATACTTCTGCGTTGCAACCCCGTAGGACTCGTTCTGAGAGTTGAACCAAGACTTGATTGGCGTTTGGTAGAGGAGATGCTCAACGAGGGTGCACTCCACAGGCGGTTGGGACTAGGGCTTTCAATATACAGGGTGTAACAAAAATGTTGCAGTTCCTTGAAAGGGGTAATGCCTGAGGTGATTTTAAACAACTTTCTCCTTTGCAAAAATGTTATCCGACGCTTTGTTAACCAGTTATTAACGAAAAACAGCGACCAATAGAAGCACGAATACAGTGGATGAATTTTAGCGCGGGCTCCAACTGTGAGTAGTATTGGCCCGCCATCAACCGCGTCATCGTTAATCCATTGTACTCGCTCCCCGATTGGTCGGTGTTTTTCGTTAATAACTTGTTAACGAAGCCTCACCTAACGTTTTCGCTAAGGAAAAAGTTGTTTAAAATCATCTCAGGAATTACATCTTTCAAGGAACTGCAACATTTTTGTTACACCCTGTATATGATACTATGATACACCATATACCGTATACGACTGCAGAAAGATAATTATGACCGTCGATGGCTTTACAACGGGAGAAGGTTTTGCCTTTCCGGTATTTCTGCCGACTGCAGAAAAATAATCATAACCGTCGATGGCTTTATTCGGGAGAAGGTTTTGTCTTTCTCGCAATGAAAAACGTGAAGCTGAACAACTTAACTGTTTAATATCGTAACAGACGTTTCCTTGCGAGTAATAGAACATCTGGTCGCAAAACATATCCCGGACAAAATTTCGTTGTTGAACGGAGTATGTACTACCTCATATCGGATTATTTTTAGCGAAGTTAAAATTGAAGCGTGAAAATTAATTTGTTTCGTTATTTCGTTAATTATGGACCGAATTATGTCGTGTTTGGTATTTTTTTTAATCGGTCGAGTATAAGGAATCGCGATTGGCGTCACTCTCGTGAAAATTCGATGGAAAAAGGTGAAAATCAGTCACGAGCATTTTTAAATGCCTAGTGCTATCCTTGTCTTTTATAGCCCATTGTTTCGGGAGTTGAGCTCGCGGTCGAGTGGTTGGAGGCATTAGCCTAGGCGTGTAGAAAGAAAGCTGCCTAGGTTTAAGCAGATTTTACTGTATTAATAAAAAAAGAAATATACGTAATCTTATATCACAGTATAATACCTATACTATGCTTATATGAATATTTTTGTAATTGCAATTCCGTAGCCAAGTCTGTGCATATTTTCCACGAAGCAACTCGAGAATTTCATTCACTCAAAGCGCGGTGCTTCTGACTGCGGGTTACACACCCACATCCATCATCATCGAGACAAGTTGAACATGTAATCGATTGCTTTGGTAACCGTTAAGTAATATCATCACAAACCGTGAAGGAATACCAATGCGTCGGGGAAACGCAACGAGGAGCATTGATTCTCATTGATTCTCGAAACAAGCGTGACAGAGATCATTCTTGAACTTAACATTGAAATCAAATTAGAATAATGTTTTAATTGTAAATGAGAGTCGTGTAGTACGGACCGGCATAGAGTACCCATAAAAATTGGTTTAAGCGTTTTTTAATTAGATAAACAAATGAATATATTTGAATACAATTTTGTAGATCATATTTCGGAACCATAATGTTTATTTCATTATATGTAGATCTCATGTTCTGTTTTTCATGTAAGTAAATACATGTGGAAATCTAACACCTAAAAATCTTTTTCTATTGCTATTATTTATTGAGACTAAAAAATCTGCTTACTGAATAAATTGGTCTGTATTGAATGACAAGTTTTTGTTTCTTACAAATTTCAACTTAGGTATTATAAAGCTTCACAAAATTGATTTCTGTTCAAATCTTAGAGCGATCGATAGTGCACGACTCTCCCCTATCATTTCTCCTTCTCCTGAAATGAAAAATGATCGCGAAAGAATTAAACGCAACAGACTTGGAGAAAATAAGAAAAGCCAACAGTAGAGTTAAATTTTCATAAAAAAGAGTGTGATAATCTCGCTAACTGTGCAACAATGGAAGAATAAATCACGCTTCTTGCGAATTGGTACTTGTAACATCATTTAGTATTTATTAACCCTTGTCTAATGTTTTAATTTAGTCATATTAATTGTGTGATTGGAGAAAAAGTGGTTATCGAGCAATATGGAAATTTAATGAAACGCGTTGCCGTTCCTCGATGTCAAGGTCGAAAAGAAAAACACGTGGTTGAGTGCTTGCGAGATTGTTCTCGAGCGTAGGAAGCCACGGAGAGCGATTATCTTCTGTAATCGTTTTAATAAATGCGGAGACGCGGATAATGATTTTCTGTCATGCTTGTTATTCGTTGCGAATCAATTTTTCGCGTCGATCAAACCGCTGCGCTGCGTCGCGCCGTTTGACAAATGCTTCTCGTGAGCTGCAGACTCGGTTTGGGGGATTGACAAACACTCGTCTCCATCGGAGTCATTTTGTTCTCGACTGTTGCGAGATTGCTGGCAGTGCGGCGACGCGATGTGGTAATAATTTTCCGACGGTAATCGGGACGCGACTGCGGATGCACTGTCCAATAGAAAGTACGTATTTGCCCTCTATCGTTATATTTTATATCCGTGGAATCGCGGGCCTTTTGTGGACGGTAGACGCGTGAAATGGATACGCGGATGGATTCCATACGCGGAACAGGAAATTGCAAAATGTTCCCAAGGAAACAGTACGTTTCGTTCGTCTTTCACAATCGTGCAGCCGAGGTTGGCGAATCCGCGCGAGAGCGATCAGAGACTTTGTCGCGTCGCATGTTGCGATGTTCTTTTCTGGAACCTCAGACTGTCGAGTTGCATCCAGGTACATATAATATCGTTATAATAGCGATATAATACCGGTATTTTTCGGTTATATCTCTAAAACCCTTATATAAATCGAAATACGCAAATACCGGTATGACATCATACCGATATATGAAAATATCGGTATATTCACCTATATGCACCGGTAATTTTTTCGGTTTTCTTATTTTACTACAATATTCAAAATCTTTTTTAACAGGGATTTACAACTATTGTAGGTAAAAGTACTGTTTTGCTACCTGTTATTATGTTAGCAAAGTCATACTAAAACTGATATGTGTAGTACTGAAATCGTTGTAATGTCGAAATTACCAGCATTTTTCTAATAATATACGAAGTATTTTCTCGAGTGAACAAAAATATTAGTTCACAATCGTCGATATGTCGATCTCATATGTTAAGTGTTAAGACATTGTATTCTTTCTTACGGTCATGCCACAAGGTACCTCACAAAGAGAGAGATGTCTACAATTGAAAAATTGAAAAAATACCGGTATTTATTTTGGTTTTCGATAATATATCGGTTTCGGTAATATAACAGTTTCGGTACACATCGGTTTCGGTATAGTATTGTTGACGTAATACCGGTATTAAGTCCCTGGTTGCATCCGGTGGAAATTTTGCAGGACGTACACAACGGTTTTAATTTTACACATAAATATTTTTTATCCGTCTGTTTACTTATTTTAGGGTAGCTTCAAGCTACCGGTGACGTTTGTTGACTCTTGTTAATTAGTGAATTAATTTGTTCATAAGTAAATTAATATTATTCGTTCACTGAGGCTTGATATATTCCTATTTGACGAGCCGGGTGGCGTGACTACCAAGGTGTTTGTTGAAAATTTATGCTGATTCTGTCGGTATTGTAATTATGAATTTAATGGGTAATATGCAATGATACGCGGGAGAAACAAAGGCTTTCCAAGTTTTATAAAGTGATAAAAGATACGAATTTATGAGGTTTTTGAAAAAAAAAAAACGCAATGGTCGTGATCAATCTCCATCGAATTGGAACAGCAAATAGGGAATAATGAGAAACTAGTTTTAGTTTTTACTGAATATTCATTCTTTGGTGAGTGATTAATTATCAAGATGTGGAAGATAATAATTATCTCAGACGTTTCAAAAAATTAACTTATGATATAAGAAAGTTTACGAACATGATTTGTAATTCCATTTTTTCTGTTCTTTTTTTTAATTTTATTAACTGTTTAAATCAATGGTCATCTATAAGAATGACAGATCTGTTACTTCAAGGACACATTATAAGATTTCTGGAAGTTCAATTACCTTTTACATGTATAGTCTTTTTTTTATACATATAGCATTGTCATAGATGATGTATTGGGTAAGTCAGTCTTCCTAAAGAATTCCATAAAAAAATCTATGAATTATTAATTATAATTTGTGAAGTTAGTAAAGTAAGGACACATAAAATTTGCCTCTAGGTATTATGTAAAAAAGAGTTGAAAAAATATCAAAGTTAAAATGGTATGTATTTTTATTTTTTGTATCGTAGTATTATTTCAGTTTGAATTAATAATATACGCTATGGTTAAAGTTCAAGAAAATTGACCCAAATTCGTAATAACTAACAATTTCTGTTTTAGCAGAAAACACAGTTTCTCGTCAAATCATCGAAGTTAGGTTTCGCCGAATGCAGTCGATGTTTAGATGAGAGACTGTCCCACCTAAGAATCACCATCCTAGGAATCTAGGAATAGTGTATTATTAGGAAACGGTGATTCTTTGATTACTGACATTATCAATCTATGCGAATTAACATAACCAAGTAATGAAAATTGTACATGAAAAATTAACATGTTAAAGTACGTTTACCCTTGTAAATCTACTGCTAATCGTCTTCTAATCGAAGAAAGCTTACAAGCTTTCAATTCACGTAACAAAAATCCTCATCAGTTATCCGACTTACCCTGCATCTCATCTATTATACATGTGTATTAACATTTAGAGAGTATCAAAAGTTTTTTTGGTATAAAAAAATGACAGCTATTCGAAGTCATCAATGTCAAAAAAGGTTCAAAAAAGCTGAAATTGGATCTCAATTCCTGTGGTTATTGCCGATACCAGAATGAAAGAAAAATATTCAAAATTAAAAAAAATCGTAATGCTTTGAAAAAAAGTTTCGACTTTTTCCAAATTTTTATATCTTTAAAGGGCGGTTAAAATAAAAAAATATGTATATCTTGGCACGATCATGGGGCAATAGCCACACATGTGTTGAAAATTTAGAGACAAGTTGGCCTATAATTGCTCAAGGCGATTTTGAGATATCATGGTCACCAGTTAAAAAAAGATTGATGACTTCGAAGCGGATCATTTCGGATAATTTTCATCTTCTTTGTACCAATACTTCCTAAATATTGATGAATACGAATGAAGAACCTAAATAGCAATAACTTCTATGGGTTCTTCATACAAAATTGCGAAACAAGCTCACTGAAAATCACTGAAATTTCGCACGGTGCAAATTCCAAGCTCAAGAATACTCACTAATATCTTCAAACTGCATTTCCTCGATCGCGACACAGTCAGTATACCTAAATTTCTTCTTATCTTTGTCTTTATGAAGATATTGTGGAATCAACTACTCGACGTATGCGCATGAAACTGCGTGCAATTTGTCATCGCAGTTGCACCGAGGGTTGATGGGTTAAGGCAGCCATACTCAAGCTTTTCTATTCTCGGGCCACATACATACATTTGCTACGTTACGCAGACCGCAACATAATACACCGTACCTTATAATTGAGGGTGTACTAAAAATCTTGTAGTTTCTTGAAGAAGGTGATTCAAGGGTGATTTGAAACAACTTTTTCCTTGACAAAAATGTTAACTGAGGCTTTATTTATGAGTTATTAAACAAAAAACTCTCAACTTCAATTTCTGCGTCAGTAAATGGTTTCATATGTTTACCAAGTATATGTACAACAAATTTCATATGACGCTCTTGTCACCGCTGCATCTTGTGATATGGCCACTGACATTTTATTGCTGTAGCAATGACTTTTTAAAGAAATTTAACTTTTCGCATCTTACTAAAGACCCGTAAGGAAATGTATCATTAAATGATTTGTGTTTCGTGGTATAATGGCGAAGAATGTTATATTTTTTAATATAATACTTTCACAACAAATCAAACAAGTTACCATACCGTGTTTGTTTGGCACAACAAAATATTCTTTTTCCCAATTGTCTTGAAACACTCTGTGTTCGTCGGATATTTTTTGTTTGCATTTTGAAGATACTCCTGCCATTGCGGGCAACTAAGTTGTAACTTGACTTAAAATAATATGTTTCAAAACAATCACAAATTTGATATATTCGTTCCGTGTAGCTGGCACTCGAAATTATAGGAAACTAAATAGTCACGCATCGCCGGACATCGCCGATATTACGCAAATAAAAAAAACCCGCGACCGTCTGTTACCGTACATCTTAAAATTAAAAAAATCTAAAGTTATATACTTAAAAAAGTACCTCGTAATAAGTGTAACTAGGGTAAAGTATACAGTTATTGACTCCCTATACAATGACTGACCCTTTCAAGAAAAGTAAAAAATATAGTATAATCCTTTTCTTACATAATAAAAAAAAATATATATATGTATTTCAATGATCCAAATATTCTTGTTTCGGATACAATTAATATTTTACTATATCAAAAAAGGATTATACTATATTTTCTACTTTTCTTGAAAGGGTCAATCATTGTATAGGGGGGTCAACAACTGTATACGTTACCCTATATCGGGCAGCACACAAAATCTTGCTGGGCCACATGCGGCCCACGGGCCGCAGGTTGAGTATGGCTGGGTTAACGGGTGGCACTAGGCGCGCCGGACGACGTCGTTTATGGATTTTGTTTTTTTTAATACCAGGATAGGATATTGGGTTTGCACGCGGCACGTACACGCGTCATTTGCATAATCCCCGGTGGACGGCGCGGCCTTTTCAGAAGCGAGGGCGATCCTTCGCGGGATGTCAATTTCCGACGCTCTCTCACTCTCTCTCACTCTCTTTCTTGTTAATAACACTAGGAGTCAAAGAACGACCGTGTACTGATGGCTATCTCATCTCAGATTGCACTCGCGGTTGCTGCGTTTTTATCGCAGTCCCTGCTCGCGCTTATTCTCCGCGCGTGCCACTAGGCAGATCGTGATCAAGGAAATGTGTTCAAAGGGCTGTAAAGGAAACAGTTCGCTGCCCGTTGAATTGTGTAAGCGTGCCTCTTGGAAGCTAAATTGATTATGTAATTTAATGAAGCGATAGGTACAACGAACTGAGGACGTTATAATCAGTGCAGAACATTG
This sequence comes from Perdita meconis, assembly GCA_030770465.2. Classification (NCBI taxonomy): domain Eukaryota; kingdom Metazoa; phylum Arthropoda; class Insecta; order Hymenoptera; family Andrenidae; genus Perdita; species Perdita meconis. The sequence continues at coordinate 9,773,797 of JASKOS020000007.1, forward strand.
GTTTTGGAAATTTCGCGTGAAAGTGAAAGAAACAAATGCAGTTCGTTGGTTTGTCTTCCGACAGCATAAATTGCGTCTGACGCGAAAGAACGATTGCTAGATTTATGGGCTTCTACAGCGTGTAATGTATGATTATTTTGGATGCCGGTGTTCTGTGATATTTGTTGTACATTTCGAGCGAAAGTATATACGAAGCGTTCAAAAAGCTTCCAGACTATAATAAAAAATTTTGTTCTGTTGATTAACAAACTTTTATTATTTCGTTTTCTAGATGTATCTCTTCCCTTATCACACAGTCAGCAAAACATCTATGCAATCTTTCGAAAGTCTTGAAAAACTAGTGCAGTGATTTGATCTACGAATCTTCAACTGTAATTTCTGTAGGTGTTTAGTGATTAAATGGAGTGATTAGAATTCTGTTTAGTGATACTGAAGCAAAGGTATAGTTGCTTCATTTTCATTTGATTGCTTCTTAAAACTGAAACTCTCCTTCGAAGTGGAAACTAAATTGGAAATATGCATGAAGTATAAATTGAAACTGTGAAATAAATTTTTTTCCTAGGAAGTATTATTTTTAAAAATATTACTGTGAGTGCTTGTGGTGTTCATTGCTGTTTTGCTCAAACATTATTTTAGCAAATCTTATAAAGCAAATACAAATTCTATTTAATTTTGTTTCATAATATGAAATTATCAATTTCCATTAATATGCAATGTAGAGAAGAAAAATACTTCGTGTGAGATTGATATCCTTATGGTTTTTTTAAACCCAATTCCTAAACTAGATTGTTAATTGATCTATATGTTTAGTGTATAATTAAGTTTCTAAGCCACGAAACTATTTTTGCTGAAAGCAACATTCGCAACATCAACTTTTTTTTTTATTGCGGAATCATTTCCTGTCTGACTGAACTTCAAATTATGCACAGTAACCAATAGTTAAGTGTGAGTATCCTAATCAACTAAAAAGATTTAAAAAAATTAAATGGACCACAGATCTGATCTACGCTGACGAATTAAAAAAAAAAATGAAAATTACATTTAATTGTAGGTTATTAACGAAATTTAGTAATAACTATTTGTAAATAAAATTTTTTTGTACCACTTAATCGAACTATTTGCCTATCTTCGAAGCAATATCGTTGAATTTTAGTGAAAGGTTATAGATTGTAGGTTGTTCAAATCCGATCGAAATGTTTATCCACTTCTGGAGCAGTATCGTCAAACTATAGTGAAAGGTAGAAATTTGCGAAACCTAATCGAAATGTTTATCTATCTTGAAAGCAGTATCGCTTAGTACAATTTCGTAAGCACGAATGGGGTCCGTAAAATCACAGAAAATGATATGGCAAGACTAAGCGGCGACTGTTTATTTACGATCCATAAGAGTACCTCTTCATTGTTTTGAAATTTTCGCGTAATGAGAGTTTACGAAAGCGTTCGACCGCGGACTTTCCTTTTCTTCCCCCTCCGCTCGTATCAATCGAAAAAAAAGTTCCTCTGAATTATTGCTTGGTGTATTTCACTGTCCACTTTTACGTCCGAACCGTTTGACGATCCTATCCGGAGATCAACGTGCCCGAGTAACCAGCCCGGCTTTATACGTCTCGTTAGAAGTGGACAGAAGACGGACGCGAGTAAATTCGGGACCGCTAATCGTTGCCGATGAAAAATAAAAGTTTTCCACGTTGTTTGTTGCGTTTGAATTAGCATTCCGATGGGTGTATCAAATGCCAGCGACGAAAGATCAAATTGCGAAGTTTCACTTTGGCATTTTAAAGCAAGCACATGCAGTACTTCTTGCACAAGTGGCACACGAAGAAACGTGTCAACGATGGAACGTCGAATGCGTCGGTTAATTCAGCTAGACAGAAGCGTTTGGCGTGTCGACCCTACCCTTCCCTAACGGATAATTCTTACCGTCCGTGTGTCGCGATTGCTATGAAATTAACGGGACCCGCGAGGCAGGTTCCTTCGGTGTATCACAATTTATTAGTCCGTGCAATAGCCAAAGGTGAATGACGCCGAACCATAGTCTCGTGATTTGCAAAACATAGAGTCATTAACATTGATTGTCATTTCTAATTTTAGTACGAAATTTACGTGGCCGTTATCTATTTATTAACTTTTTTTTTTTCTTCGCCGAGGTGCGTCCACATTTGACTTTACAATTTTTAATGCTCTGTGTATGTATGTCAGTCCACGTGTATTGGAAGAAATTTTTTATGGACAAATAGTCAGTAGAAAAAAACGAGAATAAAGGTTGAAACGGGAAATCAAAAGCTTCGAAATTGGAATTCAAAGAAGTCAGATTGATTGGTCTCGATGTTCCAAGAATTAATTTCGGCGATCATTAGATAGTGTGAAATGGATGTTGTTGGTTGAGTATTCTCAAATGAAAATGAAAGTTGAAATGTAGGAAAGGAAAGGTAGATGAGAATGAAAGTGATTTCCTGCATGCCGATAAAATTAGCGTGTTGCTGCTCTTTCTGCTATAAGTAGATATGTCTTACTGCTTCAAAGATGTTGCGCTTTGTAATTCTATGTTAAGAGGACTGGTTTTGCGAAAATAGGATCAAAACGATGCGGAAAGGTAACCTTTGCTTTTCTTAGAAGTCGTGTCGATAATGACAATTGGAAGAACGTTTAAAACAATGTACCGGTCGATAATTGGAAGCACTTGCATTTGTCGTGAAAGCTTGCAGGAGAATAACACTAACTTTTAATAGTTTTTTAACAAAAGCCCTGGACACAACTATTACTTACTATTATGCTGATTACTTCTTGAAAAATACTACCATTATAATTTAACAATATTCAATGATTTTTCAAATTCAATCATATCTACTCAGTAATGAAAAAACTTTTTTATAATGAAGTAGCAGCTCGCATAAGATTTTGCTTTACAAATTCGACTTATTTTAGAACAAGAAATCGGCTCACTTTGTAGAAAATAAATTTAACACACAAGAGGGATATCGTAATTCTATTTATCAATTTTTGTAGATTATTCCTTTATGGTATTGTTGTTTTGCAGTGACAAGTTTAAGTGTCGAGTGATCGCGTAATTGAAATTTTTGAAACGTGATTTCAAAAACTTCAATTTTCTATTACATTCTTTTATTTAAATATTTAGAGTATTTTTATTCTTTTTCTCATTGAAATATTTTTTAAAATATTATAGTATTATAATAAATAACTAATTATATGAATATTATATTTGGTTCAGAAAATGATAGTGGATGAAGTGGATCCGTGCGAACACTTCAGGATTAAATAAAATGTATCATATAGTGGAATAATAGCGAAGCGATAATGATATGCAGTACTATAAGGATAAGGGAACTTCCACGGGATTCCCCACCGGGATTCCCCACAATTAAAGTTCCACTCCCTTTGCGTCACGCTGGAAATTCCTGATTCCTCTTTTGACCCTTTTTCGTCAGTGAACCGGCTGTCTCATCGATTAAACCGGATTGTTTTTGAAAATGGTGTCAATGCCATTGCTGCGTAACGAAACATTTTTTCTACGAAGTGCATTCCTATTGTATACAGATTCTTTTTGACTTGCAAGCTTGGAGATAACCGTAAATGGAACTAGACCAAGTCCTTATTGGTAGCGTTTCACAGTGAAAACGTTCGACTCTTCGTTAAAAAATACTGATTCCGATATTTGATCATGTCATCGCGATGACGAGGGTAGATTGTCTGCGAAATTTCTTTCTCTTCTTTCCTCGTTAAGTTGTAGATTACTAATGAAAACTCAAAGAAAATGTTTGAAAAATATGAAGTAGAATTAGCTGAATGAGTATTCGATAAATGTACAGGATGTTTCAGAACGCGTAGTACAACCGGGTAAGGATGAATTCCTTATGAGAAAATAAACAAAAAAATATGGAATAACGATTTCTTGTCTACTTTTTTGTTTGAAAGTTCTCGTACTCATTTAAGAGTTTACCATGCTTCGACTATTTCGATTGCACTATATTTAGATTAGTATTTTGACAATATTATGAATTATAGTGATTAATACTACATTTCAGCGAAGTTAGGACTTAATGGAGAAATTGCTGAAAATGTCGTCCATTTGGCCACAAATAGATTATTGTTTATCGAATCAAGGAAACGTGAACTACTGACACTGAATTTTGAATTCAAACTTGCTCAAATACCTGTACAATTCTTTTTTATAGTATCGACCAATTGGTGAAGTCGAAAACGTGGCAAGTTAAGTGTGATTGAAGAATTTGTTAAACTTCATTTACTCGAAAACGAAAGGATAAAAAAAATCATTATTTCATATTTTTAATTTTTTTTATAAGGAATCCACCCATACCGAAACACCTTGTATAGAGAAATTTTATCAACAAAATTAATCAGTGTTTAGTAATAATTAATAAGGTAAATGCCCCAGTAGTAGACATTTTGAACATAAAATACTAAAAATAAGAATCATAGGCGTTGGAACTGCTTCAAAATAAGCAGGTAAACAGTTTCACCGTCTTGATTTTCATTTTCAACATTTCATGTTCGAAATATCCACCACTTGATCATTGTCCATTATTGGGGCATTTACCTTAACCTTTAGAATTTCGTTTTCATGAAAAAACAAGATTATTTGTCAGTGTATGAAAAAAGTAAAATTGAAATAAATAATAAATACGATTATGTACTGTGAATTGTCAACATCAATGTCGTTGTTAAAAACCGATATAGCCTCTATTTAAAGAAATTAAGCTGACTTTAATCTTCCATTTACCAAGGAAGTGCTATCAAAGTTTTGATTATTACCTGACTAATTTTATACGCAACCTTTATCGAATTATTATAAATTAAGACATTGCGAACACCGCAAACGCAATCAGCTGTCAATATTTACGTATTTTAAAATAGCAAAGTTTAACATTCATAAAAGTAGAAACATTGTTACTCCGTACATTGTTACAAAAACGTATATTTATTCATTCCGTGGGTGTGTCGAACTGTCGACCAAAAATTTCCTCTTACGAATAGCCAAATCTGTCTTTCGAATCCGAAATGTAAAATACTTTCAATGTATTTTTTATGTTTGTCTCGTGCCTATCTAAATATTCATACCTCAGTAGATGCAAAAAAAAAAATGTAACTACTGACTTTTTAATAGTTTGCTTTCGCATTTAACCATCTTCCTGTCATCCACGAAACATTAATATTTGAATAATGCGATCAATGGATTTATTAATGAGTCCTTCATACCGTAATTCTCGAGACAAAAAAAAAAAAAAAAACTGTTCGCACGTGCTTATGGAAATCGGGTTCAAGTCTTGAATGTTACAAATTAAGCGGCGGGAACATTTTATAGTGTCTCATTACCAGTTTATTCTTAATTTTCGTTGCTGAAAACCAGCTCATGGCATTGAATGGAGACGGAAGCCTTTCGCATTCGAGGATTTTATGGCGGTCTCGCGATACACCAACGCGTGTGTCCAGGAAGGATAAAATCGTTACCATCATCGACTACGCGAGATGTTTTTTTATCGCTTCATTGAAGCTTCTTTATGGAGATACGTACTCTCCTTTCTTTTCCTTTTGTTCTCGCTAGTATCACAATGGTATCGCAATTGTTTTATTGCTAGAGAGTTGCATGGCGTCATGGACAAGTCTTGCAGAAACTTCGATAATGTGCAACAATATTTTCATAATATTGATAGCTGTGTTATAATTACAGTATTGATACGAGTGAGCATTTTTTGAATGTACCTACACAGGAACCTCTGTTTACATTTTATCTGGCGCGACACATGATATTCCGGGATTTAAACGACTTTGTTTTCGCCCGAAGGAAGATAATCAAAACTGAAAAATTCTATTGATATTAATATTAAGAACAAAGACCTTCGAACAAAAGTTTTGCTATTCCCTTGCGTTCCATTGTTGTCTTATAATGTTCACTGCGTACAGTAAAGTCTCTCACATTGTCTCTACACATAATGGTCTGAAAAGTTGTTTCATTTATCCAAGAGTCAATTTTTTAAGTTTTCTTTCCTATTTTCTTATTTTTGTATCTTTGGAAAACTACAAAGGCAAGCGTCCACATTAAAAACACAGTATCTGTTTACTGAAACTATTTCAAAATTCGATTTCTAACTGAAAGGCAATGTGAGAGAATTTACTGTATCAATAATAGCGAATGTTTTTACCATTAATTAATACTTTAATCAATCCAACCTGTCTTGTAATTGTGTTTTCAATGTACTTATTGCTACATTATGCCATTTTAAATCATTATGTGTGTTTCATTTGTCCGGAATGTATAAACGATTTTCCTAGCTACCTTATCAAATTTATATGTCAGTATAGGTTATCGCGGGTCAACTTGAAATTAAATAATGTTGGTTATTAGTATTATGTAAGTTCAATCACGGCGATACTTCCATTGGATTTTTCTACTAGGCAAGTTTGCGCTTTCTTTTCGAATATTTTTCTTACTTTGCATTACGTCGGTGATATAACTTTTGTACTTTTCGTTATGTAATGTAGCAAGTACAGTTTCAATAAATTCATTTGCGTTGAAACTGTCTCATCATCATATGCGATTTATAGTATTTAACGCTTGCGATGCAATTGATTCAAACCGTTTTTGTATTTTGCCTTTAGAAACCAAATTACATTTATCCAACCACAGCTGTATAAATATACACAAATGTTCCTTGCTCGTTTTCTATAGATAGATTTAGTTTGCAGCGTAGTGAAAATAGGTCGGGATTTCTGCTTGCTCTTAAAGTCTTTCAAACACATATAATATAATTTATTTATAAAATTATCCACGATTGACATTTGACACAAACGGGTTTTAGGAATTGATAATAGTGTTAACAGTTAATTTTGAGTCTAATTGTAATTGAACAACCTTAGATGATCACTTGTTTTATATTATATTCTACAACAAAGTACATATTTAGAAATGTAATGCCGAAATAAATATTTCATTATGTTTTTTTATTCGAGACCACATATGTGGTTTGGCGTAAGAAGCATCAATGTCAATTTTTATAAAATTACATACATACATGTTGAGAAATGCATGTTCCAGTCATTTCCAACATAGAAGTTTTTGCTCTTTTAAAATTTGTTTCTAATACAAAAAGAGAGAAGCTAGGTTTATGCTTTTTGTGTTTTTTTTACAAATCTTGGGCTATTTTGATATTCGCATATACAAATGCCACTACTGTAATTTCTAGCTGGATTTCGGAGCTGTTTTTTATACAGAATATATAATTGTTCATTAACTCAAAGGTTTATCTCATTTTCGCAAAAACATAGTATTGACACTTCTTATACGATTAAGTCACAGACATAATAGTTTGATACAACTTTTTTCAAAAAGGAGAAACACTTCAGTTTGAAGTATTATTCTTGCTTAATATTCTAATTTCAATTTTATTAACAAAATTGAGTTGTGCAAGGGAATGGTTTCAAAGTGTCTAAAGAAAAAAAAGACTGTACTATACAAATTGATTAACTTATGATATGTTATAATCCTTGCGATGTCCAAATAACCAGCATGCAAGATATAATTGAAGTTTCGTAAAAACAAGCTACGAAATAGTTAATTTCTTTTTCGAGCGTTTTATGGTGCATCGTTAAGCAATAGTCGTAATTACAGTAATTCATCGATACTTTCCACGAAAGTTTTTACATCGCGACACCCCCCCAAAGTCACAGATTACAACGATTTATTTATCGTTAACCCCATCTATCTCGCGTCTACTCGCGCACGAATGGTGCAACGATACGATTCAACACGATCATCACCGGGTATCGGTATAAAACCAGTTTATCGTTTAAAATTCATGCGCAACAAGTGCGTTTGTTTCTTTAAGCGAATTGCTGTTGACATCGATATCTGTCTCCAGGCTAGACAGAATGTCATTATCGATGTTTTGATTGACTGGCGTCCATCACAGAGAAGTTTATACTTCGAACGCAATATTGCTTGTAAAATTTTTCACTCGCTCGAGTATTTTTGTAACTTATTTGATGATATTCTGACTCAATCGCGATAATCGTAAACGTTTATTACGATCGAACTGTCATTCCTATAATTTTTTTCCTGTGAATTATCGTTCGAACGACGCGACGTACTGAATGATACATGCGATTTACTCGTGACTGACGTACAAATTTTTATTAGGATCGATTTGCTATGGGTACAATATCTTATTTAAATTATTGTTTTGGCAGCAGACTGTTTTCTGTACTGAGTCATTCCTGACTATTTATGGGGTTGGGCGGCTACTCTCATCGGTGTCTACACATCTCCGCTATTTCTAAATATTACCGACTTCATTATATTTAAGGATCAACTTCAATAACATTCTTACCCAAAGGTTAATCAATTTCCCAGATATTAATAAACTTCGTCTTGTGATGAAAACCAGTCAAAAATATAGATTTTTTTCTCATAAATTTGTTGGTTGAAATGTGCTTGAAATGTAATTGTTAGTACCTTTACTCTTAATTTTGTAATATATTTCTCAATATTGCGTTTTCTCATAAGAATTAATAGTTAATTAATAAAAAAAATTACCGAATGAATTTTTCTAAAATTTTGCATAGGGTTTTACTATTACAAAATTTATTTCTCCAATTTTCAAAGATTTTTGCTTATTTATAATGTTACTGAAGTTCATCCTTAAGACACCATTCATAGAATAAATACAAGCATAATACATTTCATGAGCTGATCACTGTCTATTGTGAGATTACGGGCAAGTAGATACTGTATAGACGATAGAAATGTCACACAGAAGTTATCCGAGCGTTTGAATGTCCATACCAAAAGAACGAAACAAGTCTTCAAATGATACACTGCTAGCACAGCCACATCATAAATTGAACAAGGGAAAATGTCGTTGCAGCACCAACGATTCCCGAACAAGGAAAACGTTTTTATCAGTACAGAAATCCATTCCACTGTCTTCACTAATTTTCACTATCCGTTTATTAGGCCAACCTGTATTTAGCTCAGATCTTACTTTATAATTTCTAACCGGGCACGGTCAATAAAATTTTTTTCATAATAGTGACGTCTTTGCATCGTCAATGTGCCAGTTGTGCACTAATTATATCACTTTACGACCGAATGCGTATTCCATGGATTGAAAGTGAGGAAAAAAAAAAAAGGATCGAAACTAGCGTCTCGCGTAGCAATCACCACAGCGTTCAAAATCGGGTATCCGAGTGGACGCGCGCAGGGGTTCCAAAGCGTTCCAACCGATTCGAGATCATGAATGACTACTTACTCTTTGGCCACTGGGGCCTGCTGACCGACGGCACCGGGAGCACATTAAAGAACCGATTCACGACGACCGAGGACTTTCTCCTGATGTTGTTCGTCACGGTGTTTCGGCTGATGTTCGTAATGTCCTCCGACTCGCTGGAATCACCTTGATTCTGATTCACGTTGACGGACGAGTAACGCCGCCCCGCGAATCTGTTCCATATCATCATGAAGTCCTTCATGGTGGCACTTCACAGGGACTATTTTCTTCGAACCGAGGAAAGTTTCGCGGCGCGGTGATTCGGTGGTTGCGCGCTCCGACAGGGATAGTCGAAACGTGAGAAAGATAGATAGAGAGAGGCGGCGGCGGCGGCGGTGCACGCGAGGGAATTCACTTAGCCGACGTGTGTTACGAAAATGTTACGGCTACCGTCTTTGCATGGAGAATCCGCGCGAAACGGAGCTGGTCTGGCTACTCGTCGCGAAAGGCAGAGCGCGGCGGTATCGGTCCTTCGACACCCAAACGCGATCTCGAGGAATCTCGGTGATCTCCTTCGCGGAACGTGTTCGAGTCTGTCTCGAAATTCGTGTCTAACGCAGAGCCATTTATTCCTTTTACACTTCTCCTTGGCAAACTTCTACGGCGACCTCGAGCCGAGCGCGTCTCGATCTCCTCGAGGGGTCTGGCAGTCGTCCTCTCGCCCGAACGGAACACGATATCCCCCGGGGGTTGAACTTTGTCCGCTTCCGGCGCGCGATCGACACTCGAACGACTTCGACGGCGCTACATAAGCGACGCACAGAGAAAAAAAAGGGGCAGATGATTCTTGTCGTTCTTGCGCCCGATCGTTCGCGGGAGTTCGCCTCTGTCTCGATGCGTACCGCGTGCGCTTCTGTGCAAAAGTGATGAAAACACGGGTCGGCGGAAGTTCAAAAAATCTGTTAGAGTCATTGCAGCGACCCCCACCCGACGTTTCACCTTGCCGATCGCGGGCCGCAGCACGTGGACCGTCGGCCAATCGCCGACCGGGACCCATGCCCCACCGTGCTCGGAAAAGATCCACCGCTTCTGGACCCCGGGGATCGTAGGCTCGTCGTGCCCCTCGTGCGACAATTGTAGTTTACGCCGCGAGGTTTCGCGGACCAAAGGTCAACGGAATCCTGCGCGGATGTTGCGACACGGTGCATCGGGGATGCCCCGGGACACGGTCCTTGATTGTTTTGTTCGCCGGAGGCTGGACTTTCGCGCTCGGGGAAAAGTAGCCGACCGGATGATTCATTCTGGTTTTACGAGTGGGATAATTATCCTTTACATGGTATTGTCTTGTTACGGAACTGGGTGCCGTGGCAGTCGAGATCTGTTCGCGTTTTACTCGTTTAAAAGGTTGTATGTATTCAGTTGGCAGTCCGATGAATGTACAAAGTCAGGGATATTTTTAGAAAAGAAGGTGTAGAAATTGGCACTTTTTTAGATATAGGATAAACACGCCAACAGATGGACAGATTTTTAATGAATTCATAATTATGAAAAAATAGGTTTTTATTTTATATTATTGTTTTTTCATTTTGTAGAGAAATTGTTTGTTCTGTTAGAAATCTAATAATAATAATACTATTCATCTACTCATGATATAGGCTATGAGTAGAATAATTTTCATCATTTTGTGGTTGAATAAATTAATTCTATTGCATTCTAATTTTTTTTTTTATACATTTTTTGTGCAAAGTATTTGAATTTTGTTTATAAACCAAATGTTTCTGAGCAAAACATTAATCAGCTAAGCCATCCATCTGCTGGCTTACTTATCCTATTTACAATATCAATTTTCTCAGATTTGTAATGAAAGCATAGTACAAGCAAGTACAAATGTTTCTTTCGATAATTTATATTTTCCAGCAAGTGTATAATGTTAATGATAAAAACGTACCTTCTATCGTCAAGAATGCTTAACCTAATTAGTAATCAATATTTCCTATTCTTGGACAAAAATTTATCTTACATGATCATCTTCTAAAATAGATTTTTGAATTTACGTTTTTTTTCGGGCCTCCAACCAGGTATAATCACCTAAATAAATGTCTCAAGTAGGTGGTACAATATTTTAAGGAAAGTTTTGAGATGTAGTTTATGGGTGCGAAGGTTGGTCAGTGTGACTATTAGCAGCCGGTTGAAAAGTATTTTTATTCTTAGAATGTGGTCTTTGAGCAATCTGTAGTAACAATGGTAAAAGAAGTACCCTTAAGAAATTAATGAATCCAAGTATAACACCGATGTATTAATACCAGTTTAGTATCAGTCTGTTTAATATCAGCTAATTCTTGTCTAATTTCTCGAGAGATAAATAGTAGTGAAAATGAGTAACTATACAATTTGTGCTACAGTGTACAACTGGTTTTATGGAATGATAGGATAATATAATGTAATTTCAGAACTGGTTTCCTTGACAAGGTCGTTCTGTTATTAAACTTTAACCAACATTTTATTACAGAGCTCTGCCAGAAAATTTGACATTTAAGGTTGAATTATAATACAAAACCAGAGGTGGAAAGTGAAAGAAATATGTTTCATTGATGACCTGATAAAGATGAATACTTTAGACTGTAATAATATCTTAAACGCAAGTATTAATCCTTTCCAAAGCAGATGAAGACAATTGAGATAGTATTGCTACATGTAGGGGAGACCGGGGTCAGTTGATACAGTTTATTTTAACACTAGATGTACGTAGCTCTCTTTGGACGAGATATGCGAAGTACATTGTTTAGTTGTTTATTGTGAGCAGCGTACAACGTTGTGACATGACGATAGGCAGTCGTTTGCCACTGCTTTTCGTTTTTATAGAGGAAAACTAAATAATCGTATTGACTTTCCAATTGATTTGGAGAAGACATAAAAAGTTTCGAATCCAGGAACAGTTTAGTTTCACATTGAGTGATGTAAAGGCAAGATAATTACGTTTTGTTACTTGGTTTATATGCTCTATGTTCTTTTATAGAGATGTTTTTATAGTATGAGTTCCCATCAGGGAAAGTTGATACGTTTTTTTGGGACCATATTGATACACCGTACAAACTTGTTTTAAATATTCTAGATTGTTCACGTATTAATTGTTATTTAAACTTAAAAAATGATTATTAATTCTTTATCGTTCAGTATACCATTAAACTTAAGTACATTAACAAAAAATTCATGTACGTTTGTTTAAAAATTTATTGGTTTTTTTAGTCCATATTTAATTGATTTATAGACTATATTTGTTTAAAGTATTATTTTTAAATTTTATTAATTATTTATGTAATTTATGTATTTGTTATTTTCTATAATATTATAATTCAAATAAATTATAATTAGATAGTAATCAACAAGACCAAACTGACATATTTTGTATCATCGAATTAAAATTTGTTTACGTATTTTGTATGCATATTATTAAAGTTTTACGTACAGTATGTAAAGAGGTATATAAAGTCGAGTTCAAGGTAAATTTTAACATAGTTCTTATTAAAAAAGTAATTCAAATAAAAATGATAAAAATTGAAAACTAAAAAATGTATCAACTAGCCCCTTCCTCTTTTCAATATATTTGCCATTTTATTAGAGCCGACTGTAAATATGTGGCTAATTAGCGAAACTGAGTATATGAATGCAAACACAGTTATTTACCGTGTGTATATTTGTGAATTTATTTAACACTTGAACGTTCCTACGAGAAAGTTTTAACCGCACCCTATTAATTTAAAGTCAAATCCACTTAATTGCAAAATAATACATAATCGCCAGGCAAAAATTTTCATTGCGATATGGCATGATTTAACTTAATTCGTCGCACATGTCCCTTCAAATGTGCCCCAATTTTACTTCAAGACCTTGCTTGTTCCAGTTTCAAGTTTTTTCACTCATGATCATTTTCGAACACAGAATAAACTTAGAGACAAAGGTACCAATACAATTTTTAAGTTTTCTTATTTTAAAATATTTCTAAAACATTGTATGATCCTTTCTTAAATATGAGATATGAAGTATATACAATTATGTAATATTCATATATTTCTTAGCACACAGAAATTGTGAAATCTGCGTTTAATCTTTTACGTGTTTAGTATTTTCCTCAATTTCCAATAGTGGATATTATAAAACTATAATTTTTACAAATACTACGCAACGTAATATTACTTCAAAGTTTAGCTATAATGCTGACAAACACTTTCCATTTCAATTTATAAATATATAAATTGTAAAAATCGTAGTTGAGTTAGTATTTTTGGAACTTTAAATCGTACAACATGATGCATGAATTTTTTTCAAAATTCGCGCAATAAACATTTACATCACATACTTATTTTTAATAGTCGCACGTGTCTCTGAAGTGGACTTCCTATACAAATGCGGAGTTCACATTCATTATTTATCAATACGTACAAATTTTTCTATAACATTAAAACTATAAATAATTGCAGAATCAAACTATGTGGAAAATCCTTGATAAGAAATTTCATACTAGAGTATCATTCTGATAAGGTTGTTTATACTATTACAAATGAAGTTATACTAAACCTTATCATATTATAGACAAAAAATACCAACATGTGATGTAATAAAACATTTTAAGCAACTGTAGCAGAACTTTCATGTCAGTATTAGCACTTTCTTTTTCAATATCCTGATATTTTCGATACATTAAAGGTTCACGTGTTAAAGTAATGTTTATCTTTCCTTAAAGATATCATGACCAGTTACTTGCTCGAAGCGAATAAACTTCTACCAATAGAAATTAAATTCTAGCAACTTCTAAAAGGCTCGTTGCTCTCAAGTACATGAATCATTTATGTAAAGCATAGGCATTCAACACTCGGAATAATGTACAGTTCCGCTGTCCGATTATTGTTTAACATCCGAGTGTCGCAAAAATGATGAGCGCCTCGCTTTTAATACAAAACAACGTTGATACCGAAGGGTTCGCCTATCCAACGCAATAGAAAATGGAAAATGTTCCTGATTGTTGGTATCGCACACGCAGACACACAGTAGTAACGTTATACCGTGGTAAGTGTCGCTGTATAATATCGTTTTTGTACTATTACGCTCAACGGACGAACGTCAGCAATCATTGAAAAATGAACTGTCTGTTTTTTTTGCGATCCAGTTCCAAGTAGCACGCGCCGTGACCGAGACATTGATCAACGTATCAGAGCGCGAAGAAACGCCTACTAAATAGGTTCAATTATAATTTTACCAAGCGATCGCTTTTGTTTACCTCGTGCACACGCGTCTTTGAAAACACGGGTAATTTTTTCTTTCATTTGAAACGCCATGGTTCACGGTATTTAATTAGTCGTAAGGAATCAGTCACGTGCAACGTGCGCAAGAACTTTCTGGTGACGTTTCTGTCGTAACGATTCGGAGCAGATTTAGAAAAAAAAACCTTTGCCTGTTGTTTAAACAATTATTCCAAATAGGTGTGACAAATTTAGCTTGCATCATTTAATTTATATTTTAGAAGACGTGTTCATTGTATACTTTTACAATTTTATGCATACTGAATTTCAACTAAAAATTGATCGATAAAGATCGATTGATAAACTAAATTGATTTAAACAGTGCACAAGAATCAGATTGCTACATCACTTTCGACTTTTGGAGCTGATGAGATCAGGTGGTATCGATTATTAAGCAAAACTACTTATTGCGCGATTATGATTTTCTAGTTCAGCGGTAATCGTGCAAATAATTAAAATTGTCTAGTGTTATGTGACAATGAGAAAAAATAACGTTTTCAGAGGGGGAATTTGCTTGGAATACGTTCTACGAAGATAGAATGCGTAATCGCAACAATCATTGGTTTTTGCTGAAAATTGTTGATGACGAAGTTGTTTCGCTCCTGTAGTTTCGCAAAAATTTGCACGTACTATGTTAGGGATCAAGGAAGTCCTACAAGGAAGTTCATGAAAATAAATGGCATCTTTTAACCAGTTATGTGGGTACGTGGGCACTTCATTATTCATATTTTATGTGATCCACGTAAGAAATTCGTGAATTGTGAAATGATGAATTTACACGGTTTTTCCTTCTTCCGGTGACGTTGCATATTGTCATCTCATTTAATGTGAGCTCATACAGCATATGCAATCGAATTCATTTGTTGGTATTCGTAACTTATTATTCAGTTGATACTTGATACCTTACCGATAAATAAATGTATAGAAATTTTGTTATCTGCTTCGCATCTATATTTCTACAACATTATTTAATTTCTTATCATAAAATTGATTAACACGGATTACTGAATGAAATATGAGCTCCTTAATTGTCAAGTGAAGTAAGTCCCTTTTCTTAGTATTGAGAAAATTGGACTTTTGTCTATTCTTTATAAAAATGCGGAATGGAATATAGCTTTGCTGTGAGAAAATTAAGTGAAAGAATAATTATTATGGTAATATAATTTAAAAGAAAAACTACATTTCTTTCAATAGTAAACTAATTCACATTATTAATAATAAACTGGAATCATATTATTTCACAGTTTTCTGTAATAATTTTACTTATGCTGCAAACCGAATTCTTATTTTTTCATCGAAATAAAACAAAAAATATGTAAATGAATTGATAGATGCTTTGAATATTCTTAATACTATTTATTTTTGTTTACTTTATTAAAGGGTTCATACAATATAGCCTATAGATGTGTGTTAATCGTTGTAAAATGATCTGTCATCAGTTTCCTTAAGTCAAGTGCAAAGTTCTGAAACAAAAGTAAATGTGTAAAAGTGTAATACTACGAATAAAATAGATTGGAAAGCGAACCAAGTGAATTTAGTTTCGTTGGTGCGATAGGTTAGACCAATATCAAGCGATTGACTTCTTGTTACACGTAAAATAGCTCGCGATAAAACGGTAAAGACAATTGCTTTGAACCTGTTTGGAGTCAAGGATCTTTCATATCGTGCGAGCTTCAAGGCTGGTCAGTTCGCGAACTTTGAAACACGGTGGGCCGGCGGCAATTTTAAGATCTTTAAAATGCATATTGCGAAAGTTTTCGTGTTTTCAAGTTTGAAGTCAATGCCCCTCTTGAACTTCCTCTCAGTCGTTCTGTGAAAGGAAACACATCGATCTTGTATCATCAATTTCTTTTTTTGAAAGAACCAGATTGCGACCTTGACTATAAATTTCAAAAAAGGTTAAAAAACCTCCGTATGCTCAGAGGGATTTATACTCGAGTTAAGTCAACATAAATCTGTCTGTAAAGAGGAATGAGAATTTGTTTCAGTGGAAAGCAATCACTGACGTGACATTTTTCGGATGAATCATAGCTTCCTGCTGTGTATCTTGTTAGTAATACCTGCTAATGCAAGCAAACACGCATGGAGAACTAATGAAGTATACCGGTTGCACTTCTCAGATATACTGACTTGCATATATTTTCATATGGCATATTTCAAAGGAAGAAATAAAAATTTACTTTAGAAATCTTTTAGTGTAATGTAATTTTTAACGTGATGTTAAATTAACCAATTAGTGTTATTGAATCTAAACAAATGCTGCTATTCAAATTTATTGACATTACGGGGTCCGCTCACGGTCCGGTCACAGTAGTTGAAGAAAGGCAGAAGGTCTTTTTTTCGTTTCTCTCTTCGTTCAACTACTGTGACCGGACTGTAACCGAACCGAGAGCGGACCGATAGTGTGCCTCGGCCCTAAATGAGATACATTTCTACTACACATTTCTACTACAGTTTTTATTACCTCTAAAAACATTTTTTTGAAAAATTAAAATGTATTTTATCAATGTACAAGGCTATCAATTTCATGCGAACGAATGTATCTCGTCTCTTGATCGCCTTGTTTTTTTTCTACTAAAGGTGGATTTAAGAAAATGTCTCAATACATGCATAATGTCGTCAGCCCTGAAATATGTAGCATCATTAATTGAATATTTATTGAGGAAGAAGTGTTCCTGCTGACCTTAATAAAGGCAATCCTATTTCCTAGCAGAAATTTCCGTTCCTTGTTCATTAGCATGATGTATCCTTTCCTTTTTCGGTAACACTTTATTCTCAATAACAGTCCCACTTAATTTCTTTTTAATGCGTTCATATTTTTCTTGTTCGTAGATTAAGTTAGTTTAGATACTAATTCTTTAACGAAGGGTTACGTTTCTTTAGGTATTTCTTGTAATCTTTTGACTCAACGTTTAACACGCCCATCTGCTTTATTCGTGATATAAATATAAGACCTTCTGTTAGTCATTGATCAGGTTTTCAATTTTTCAAGTACAGGTTTATCTGCCGGCGAGCCAACCTACTTTTACTCCGTTTAATTGTGAGACAATTACTTTTTCCTTGATTGAAATTGTTTCCACATCGCAAAGCGTCTACCACATCATTCCCGTCTGATCTGACGAAACGCGCTTTCCGATAATTTACATCTATTAGTATTGTTTCTAGTATTGTTTATCACATCGAATTCCAATTATATGCAAAAGGTGCGGGTAATTATAATCTGATAGCAGGTTCGACCATATGTCGGTGTAAACTATTATCATTTTTTTGCGCTTGATTTCATAGATACAGGATTTATGCATAGATAAGTCAGATTATATTCCAGCACACTAAGGTTAATTAATGCTGATCACGTTGCGACATGACATACGTAAAAGTAAAAGTATATTTAGAAAAATCAGGATCTATGAGCTTTTTAGTGTAGATATACTAGCGTTAGAAAAAACTTATATATTACCTATAAAGCAGTTCCTTAAAATTTCTATATACTTATTTAGCGATATACTTATACACGTGTTACAAAACTATATTAGCTGGAAGTTAGAAACGATCTCCAATAAAACTTTGTGTTTCCTAATACATTACTAGACTGCAAATGTTGACAAATATGCAAAAAAGTATAAAGTGCACAAATGCAAAAATGAAATGTGCGTTATAACATTTAGAATATAAGATATGCTTCTAATCCATGTTTCGATTTTTTGTTTATCCTGTAAAAATATCTATTTGTATAAACATCCACAGATTAGATATTACTACTCGTAGAGTCTTCTTAGACTTTTGAGGGTGGTTTGAAAAAAAAGAAATGAATTTTTCTTTATATTTTTAATAAATTAAGGAAACTCTATTAAAAGATTCGTATAACTTTTTTTAAACAAAGAGCTGTACTTTTTTGGATTTGCATAATTAAAGTAATTTTAATTTGGTTTACATTATTATTTCCATAACATAATTATGTATTATTTATGTTGTCGTATTTTACAACTTGAACACTTGACCAAATCCACGTTTAATTGGACTATTCTAGAATGCTTTTTGTATTTATAATTCTCGAAGCAACGGGATAATTTATTAACTGTTATGCAAATTATGTTTCTAGCTTCTCGTAAGTTGATTACAATGGTACAAACGCGCATTTACAATAGCCATTTGTTGACGCTATGCTTCTCGCTGGATTGTATTAATAAACATTGCAATCGTCCTTACCATACTTTGCAATTAGCATATAAGAATACAAGAACGATCAGGAGGTCGATAAGTTCCTATAAAAGTCGTTTCCACGCATCGTTATCGTTTATGTTTATTAGTAGCAATTAGCGATTATGCGGAGTTCTTAGAAACCTCCTAACAAATGATCAATTAAAATGTTAAGTAAACCATGTACGCATTATTGTTATGTCTTGTAATGTTTCAATCTATCAAGTCAGTTGATGAACTTGCGATTAATTTCATTATGTTACTTTAATATTGCGTATCAGTGGCAGCCATATTTTCATGGTGATTGCATTTATTAATAGATTGAATGTTTATGATCCAGCGGTTGAATTATGTATACACAGCTGATCGAAATGGGTATATATGATCAATAATTGTCATCTTCAATGATTTAGTCAACATTTAATTACTGTCATTTTTATTGCACTTCTTGGCACTTGCATAAGCTGGGGTGTTAAAGGGGCTCCAAGATTGTTTGCTTCGAAACTGAGAAATTTTTATGTAAATAAGAGAAATGACAGTTGTGTAAGTGCAACATATCTGCATCACGTAATTCTATGAACAAGATGTTCAGCATTATGTGAAATTCCAATTTTTTTAACTTTTACTTCCTACTACTGTGGCATTGTGACTAGAGCAAGCGATTAAATTAAACGATTAGATAAAAAGCTTGCAAAAATGAGATTCTGTAAAAATTACTGGATTTAAATGTTTTAAAAAATTGTCAGTTTTTAATGGAAAAATAAGAATTACAATTTTCTGTCAATTAGATTTCAAAAGAACGTATTTTCAGTTGCAAACTCTTGAAATATCCAATATTGGATTTTATAAACCCTACATTAGTTCCCATTATTTCCATCATTTTCTATCGCAAAAGGTATTTTAATTAACGAAAATTATTTGACTAAAACAAATAATGGTAGAAGATGGAAATTCAAATTCTGAAATGTATAACAATTATTTACACATATAAATCTGAATAATGTTAAGCATTACACCTAACACTGTTAGGTAATTCCAATATACAATTATACTGTACCATTACTATAATATTATAAAAAATAGTTATATCTTTAATCTATTAACCAATTATTATCGTAACTACTTAAGCATCGTCCCTAGACTATTTAAAAATACTCTCAGCAGCGGACGTAACATTAAAAAACAAGCGAGGACAAATTAATTCACTGTATCAGCCATAAGTGTTATTTATAATCAAATATTATGTTTTCTGTATCAAACTTTCTGTCTCTAGCATTCATATCGCTTTCATGTATAGCAAATTAAAAGCAAGCCATTAACTCGCATTCATTAATAAGAAGAGCATATTTACAAAGATAAGAATAAAAACTTTCAATGAACCGAGAACGCATTAATACTCATCATATCTTTTAATTACAATCCGACGACATTGACAGCGCGGTTTTTTTTGTCACTTCGTTAATAAATTCATTAACATTTCCTGTTCCGTTCCACAATTGCGCACGAGCGCGTCTCTTCCCGATAGTTGCTCCGTTTGTTTTCCTAAAAGGTTTATTGTCACGAAGTGGTTCGCCGACAAGCACGACTGACTTCAAATCTAATCTGGTTTCAGCCGAGCGTTCCGTTAACCTCGCACTCGTGGCTAACGGAGCTCGATCCTATCGCGCCTTCTATGCAAGCCACAAGCTAGATCGACACCATCACCATAGTTATCTCAAAGGTGGCCGCCAATTTGCTTCCCGGTGCATCCTCGTTATCAATCTCTGCTTTCAATCTACTCTGATCCTGAATTGTCGGCCGATTAAAGGTAACTGAAAGTACGCGCGAGTGCAACGAACCAGCACACGTCTTCCAGAAGCAGCATCGTATTGTGGAAGAAGAATGGCTAGACGGATGCTAGAAGTGTGTCTTGAGCATTGTTTTGTCTTAGAAAATCAAAAGAAAAATCTAGGAAGACATACAAGAGCGTTGTCCCGCGTTACGAAGAGAATTCGTAGTTTCTTTGGAACAGTGGAGAGGTGATTGATAAGTCTGTACCTGAGAGCCAGACTAATCTAAATCCATTTTCGTTACTTTTTGGGAGAGCGGAAAAACAGTAGCAATTACACATTTTTTATATAAAAATCGATTAATTTTGGGACTAAAGAATTTAAGTTTGCTGAAATATGCTAATAAACAATACTAAATCTAATTGCTCATAGAAACAAATTGGAAGCTTTTTTTTTATTGTTATAAAGGACTTGGATTAGTGTGTGAAGATGAGACTATACAGGGTGTAATAAAATTCGTAAGACGTCTTGGATACATAGGTAATAGATACGAAAATAATGGGAAAAGTTCTTATGTAACCTGCTCGGAAACACTTAGTTTATTATATAGTTACACGCTGTTTTATATTTCGCGAAATGCCGACGTAACATTGACTCATCACGTATATGGTCAGTGACCGCGATTTCGACCCCTACATCGTGGAAAAGTTTCAGTTGCGTTACATTCTTTATAATTTCAACTTTTAATTACAGAACATGTGCTTTTCTATTGGAAGAGACATCTCATCTCAATAAACGATGACATGTTTGGGTTTTTAAGCGCGGTCACTGGCCTTAAAGGGATGAGTCAGTGTTTATCGAAATTTTAAACAGCGTGTAACTTACAAACCAAACGTTTTTGAGCACATTACATACTACTAACGTACCTAAGTTCATTTCTGCGAAATTGGGTTACACACACTATGTATACTAAATAAAGAAATAACAGTTAAACTGCGTATACATCTCGAAAATAATGAACTTGAATGATTTCGTTTTTTAGAACAGTCTATACACTGCTTTTATGTA
Organism: Perdita meconis; assembly: GCA_030770465.2. Lineage (NCBI taxonomy): Eukaryota > Metazoa > Arthropoda > Insecta > Hymenoptera > Andrenidae > Perdita > Perdita meconis. The sequence continues at coordinate 9,795,370 of JASKOS020000007.1, forward strand.
AGATAGATTTTATTTTTGATACGAGTAATAATGAACACGTTAAAAGTAATATTATTTCGATTTAACATTATTATTAATAACATTGGTAATAATGAAAATTATTTGAATAATAATTTATAAAAAATTTATATTAATTTTTTATTTTCATGTAAAAACCAAGTAGCTCCCTATAATTCTTATAAAACACAGAAAGAGCAATAAAATAATGCACCTAATTCAATTTTTTAAAAAATGGACTTGGGTTTGTCTGGCTCTCAAGTACAAAAATGTCACACGCTGGCTTCGGAATTTTTAGAATTCAGTAGCTCAGTTTGAAAACTTCACTAGCTACTTTACTCTAAACGTAAAGTAGAATTAATTATTAAATTTCACCTCTGAGAATCCTAGAGTAGAATCGGGATCTGAAAATACTTTATTCAAACTGATTAAAGAACATAGAATAGCGGTTGCTTCGCAACTTTCGCTCAACTGCTTCCTCGTCAACTGCTTCCTCGCATCGAGAAGACACTAATTACGAGACGCTGAATTAGAGTGTATTAGAAATCTGACGGGGTGTCAAGAAGGTCAAGAACTACCAGAAACGATGCGGAATGGAACTTGTCGCGAGTCACCTTTGCACCGGCCTTCTCGTTTGTTTCTGTATGTTCGATGGTGTGGTATAAAAGTATAAACAGTTCGATAACGCGTCTTTTAAACGTGAATTGCCGGAGTTGTATGTATGATAAGAAAGCCTCCGATATCGGTGGACGCTCGAGACATAAATGGACCGAAGGAAGCATTCCGCAACGCTTTTTTCTCGTCTTCTAATTATGTACATTTGTTGGAACTTGTCGGAAATTATTACACGAATGTGCAACTCTGTTGGCATAAATACTTATTGGTTTACTTTATTCGGTTTTATATACGAGGTATTCAAGGAATGTTTTAGTAATCAAGTAATCAACAATTTGTTAAATGTTTACAGTTGGTCAAAGAAATCTACGTACACTTCAAAAATTTGCAATATGTAGATGCTTTTTGTGACACTACAGTATGTTTTCATTGATTGATCTTTCCTTGTAAACAGCTTTGATCTTGTTTTTCCTTTCAAGTATTACCTCTCCTTGTTCAATAATTTAATCCTTTGTGCATTTCTATGATTTGGAGATTCGTTTTTGGAACAACATTTCTGTGTTATTTGAATGCTAATTTACAATTCTGCTGCTCAGCAGCGATTCCATTGGTTAAGGTAAGGCGATAAATTCGTGGTATCGAATACATTTAACATGAATTCGTCGCGACGGAATGACTTGGAGAATCAATCAGTAATTATCGGATTAAAAACTCGGAAGCGAAAGCATATCTTTAAATATGAATCTCGTATTCGAAGTTGTCTGTATTTTCTGGTTAATTTAATACCTATGCGGGAAACATCCAATTCATTGGTGACCGCTTATCGCTTTCTTCTATCAAAAACCGCTTAATATTTACCAAAATTAACATATTTAATAGACTGTCCTCGGAATTTTTGCCTCGTCGCAATGGATCAAAGAAAATGTCGAACGGAAATAAAAAGCATCCGTCTTCGAATCAGGACGTCAATAGATTCAACGTAACTCCTGTCGCGTTCTGCTAATTCTAATTAGCGGTAATTTTTTTTTTTTAGAAACGATCGAAGAAGTAAATAGAACGTTTATACGGAAGTGTGTAATTACGTGTCACTCGCAAAGAATATGACGTCCTATTCTGTTTAATAATCTGGAAAAAACCAAAGATATTCCATAAGGTCTCTTCTCAAAGCTTCCGCGATTCTCCTATGGCTTTACATGAAACCACAATGTTAATGGTTTAGACATTGAATTTTAAAACGAAGCTTCTGCGTCTCTTCGGCGAGAGATTCCAATGTCCTCCCTTACATTCTCATTAACATGAACAACACGTAAACCTTCGTTCTTCGCATTTCGCTTTTGATCGGCGATGAGACGTTTAGGGAAATGATTCGAGTCTAGCGCGATGAAAGATTTTACAGTATTAGTCGCTATAAGCTATTTTCCTCTTCTATCAACGCATGGTATCTAATAAAAAATCATTTCTATCATCGGTGCAGATTTTTATAACGCAAATTCGATTAGCCACGGGCCGCGTTCATCACTTGTAAGAGTCTATAAATCTCAATCTTGATTTTGCATATCATAAAAAAGCTTTACGTTAATAAAAACGTCATAATTATCGAATGCAAGTAGTGATGTTTCAATTTTGCAATCGTCACGCATCAAAAATGCGATAGCACTAAACAATCCGTTTATCAGTACATTATTTCATCAATGAAAAATGTTATTGTTTGAGAGCACGATAGTCACGCCTGAAATGTGGGTTACATATGAATAAGCTTGATGCTTGAAGTGGGTCGGGTCTAGGTTATATTCTATGCTACACTGTAAAGTTTTCACAGATTTTATATAATTTCTCTGCGGGTTGTCGCGAACGATACGTATTTTCCTTTATCATTGCATGTGGTTCCCTTATATAACGTAATGTCACATCAGTGCAGCGGTCTCGATTTGATCGACTGATGCTATCATCATTTATTCATCAATTAATGTAGCATGATTATTATAATGAGTGTAATTTAGTGGGTGGCCAGAAAGAATGATTAATACACAGTGGCTATACAGGATGCGCCAAAAGTATGGAAACGGTCAAATATTTCGAAAACGGAATATTTTTTAGAAAAATGTTTTAGAACAACGCTGTAGGGTTTTAAGAATTCTATTGAATGGTCGTATCCGTTTGACCTTCAAAGGAACGGTCAAGGTCATATCAAGGTCAACATGTTTTTTTTTAAATAGAACATGCCATTTCTGATCATGCAGTGTTAAAGCTGACGATGAGACCTTTTCAAAACACTAGCTGATGACCTATTTCTCTTGAGAATTGCCTCAGTTCTGAGCGTTGCGAATGAAGAAAGTCTACTGTACCAAATAGTCTGGAAACGGTCAAATATTTTGAAAACGGACCATTTTTGAAGAAAATGTTTTAGAGCAATGTTCTAAGACTTTGGAAATTCTATTGAATGGTCGTATCCGTTTTACTTTTAATGGAGCGATCAAGGTCACGTCAAGGTCAACATGATTTTTTAAAATGGAATACCCCATTTTTTATCAAGCAGTGTTAAAGCTGACGGTGAGACCTTTTCCAAACACTAACTGGTGACCTATTTCTGTTGAAAATTGCCAAGAATTGTCAAGAAATAGGCAGAAGACAATTCGAACATTTAACGAGTTAAAGCACATTAATGCTAAATCTCAAATGCTCAATGCGTATTAATGCTAAAATCGTTCTTCATAAGCCCGTACGCGAGGACCATGATTGTGCGAAGTCCAATCAAGAAACTTCTTCAAGGTGCACCCTGAATAATACTAACAATAAGGCTGACAGCATCAAAGCATTTAAAGCTCAGCACTTGGGCAATTCTCCAGAGAAATAGGTCATCAGCTAGTGTTTTGAAAAGGTCTCATCGTCAGCTTCAACACTGCATGATCAAAAATGGGGTGTTCTATTTAAAAAAAATCATGTTGACCTTGACGTGACCTTGACCGTTCCTCTGAAGGTCAAACGGATACGACCGTTCAATAGAATTCTTAAAACCCTAAAACATTGTTCCAAAACATTTTTCTCAAAAATATTCCGTTTTCGAAATATTTGACCGTTTCCATACTTTTGGCGCATCCTGTATGTATAATATTTTAGTTAATGAATTCTTACAAGTTGTTGGTTTATTATTAACCCTGCTGTTCTCCTCTCAAAAATCTGATTTATTACAGCTTGAATTATTAATACATCATTATAAATGTAGATAATGAAATATTTAAAGAATGTCAAGAAACAACAAACGTAGCTGTTGATATCAACTTCCTCATATTTTTCTTAATATTAGAACAGTTATTCAACAAAATAAAATTCAGGATCGGGTTAAATAGACCCGAGGAGCACAGCTCAACTTTTTTTGATATTATATGGGGTATAAATAAGAAACTTCGTGTCAGCTAAATGGGTCACGACCTTACTAAGGGTTAAACGGAATGAAGATATAATCAAGTTAATGGCTTTGATTACACATCCTCATTTTGGAAAAAGTCTTGTACTTCAGAAGTTGTGAAAGAGTCCATAATTATGTAAATATCAAATTGTTTAAATTTAAGATTCAGAATATTTAAGACAAAGAGTATTATGTTCAATTCTCTAATAGTAGAATAAAATATTATAAATTTATAAAGTTTTGTGTCTGGTGATAAATTTATTTAAAATTGAAAAGAACTTATTCAACGCTACAATAAGTATTATAGATAGTATCAAAAGGTGTAGAGGCCATGCAGTTACGATATAATTGTTTCGAAACTGATAAACCTTAACCAATTTCTGTTTTCATGAATAACGATGTTCAGAAATTCAAGTGGCACAGGTCGTCTGGTTCGTATCATTAAATTAATCGTCTGTGAACTCTGTATGCAACTTCGATTTATTACATCTCAGCCAAGCAATAAAGCTTTCTTTTTCTCCACGATAAAATTTCGCATTTTTTAGACACGCTTCGTTTTGTTATTCAGTAAAATACTCGTCGAAGGTGCATTAAAATGACAAAGGTATTCTTGCTATTCTTACTTCATTTTTGCGCAACACTTCGAGCCCGCAGAAACTTTACTTCCAAGGACAAGAATTCGGCGAGCAAAGTAAGAAAGCAGCATGTAAGAAAAATTCCTTATAACAGTGAAACGTCACCTAATTTTGTCGGCATTGTTCTTGGGATTTTTGCTTTGGAGAGATTTTTTTTTTTCGAGCTCCGATCGCATAACATGTGATATTGTCGGGCAATTAAGATAGAGACACGCTATTGTCACGTCACGTGAAATCACGTAAAATCGCGCTGTATATGAAAGCACTTTCATTTGTATATTGGTGTATGCATATCTATGTGCTTCGGATTCGTATGGCTGTCACGGGAATGCTCTCATATTACAAGCAAAGGAGTTGATGTTAAAATAAATAAGATAAATTGTAAGGATATTGAAGTAGGTATGCAAGTTCGCTGTCCTTCAACTCGTTCATTCGCACAGGGAGCAACGTTGGTAACGGTGTACACGAGCGTTTATAGCGAAACATTGATTTTTAAGGTTTGATTTCGTTGTAACGATTGGCCGAAGTTGCATCGATAATTTTAGCGTATTGTAGTCTATTTTAATGTGTCAGCAGTAGATGATGAATGTTTGTGCAAATTCTCATTTTTACAGACATACATCTAAAGAATTGGAAGTTGAATATAAGAATGCCTTTATCTTTTAAACGTTGTAACATCTATTCCGGTTTTGTTATTTATGTATTTCTGCGTGTGTGGCATTTTATATAATGCATAAACATCCGCGATCTATTTATAATTAAAAAATATTATTATTTTTTGCTTGTTTAGTTGCGCAGAATGCGAATAAATGCTGCTATTGAATATTTTTTAGTCCGGATATCTCTTAGATTACTTTAGTCACTAAATAGAAACTCGACTGCGTAGATCCTCGAATACATAAGTGCCTGAGCATCTAAGTATTATAATATATAAGCGATCGAGTGCTCGAGCTTGGAAAATATACATTTTAAAGTACACAAATATTTGAGTATTTTTATAGTGGAGCTCTAATGTGTTTAAATATTTTGATACTTAAATACTAAAATACTTGACCACTAAAGCGCATGTTTATATGATTATTCAATCAATAAGACACTGGAATCTTGAAGAACTTTTGAATTCTTGAAGAAATTATGTGTATTATTTCAAAATGTATTTACAGAAAAATTGAAGAGTTAAGGGGACAGACCGACTCTCAAATGTTGCCCTGTATCAAAAAAATAATTACGAAACAGCCTGGAATAAAGGTGGAATAGAGTAAGACGAGAAAGTTTAAAAAAAATAACAGCATGAGTAATAAATATAGTGAAGGCCGTGATAAAAAAAAACGTGGCGGATTCATCGATGAGAAGGGAATATAAATATTTTACTACTTCCCGGGAAAAATTTTCATATATGAGCTCATCATTCTTGTCTTAACATATAACCTTTCAACTGAAAAAAATTTATTCATACTTATCTTTCAACGACTGCTTCGTTTTTTCCAAACTTGAATGCAAATATAACAACTATCCTATGACTTGTGAGCGTTAGCGTATGCTTGGAGCATCTAATTCTAGTAGGTATATATATTTAGATATTCAATCGTTTGACGTCAAATAAGTAATTTTGCAGATGGAATTTCTTGAAGGATCAAGCTTTCACGCTTCTCAGTTATGGACAATTTTATCTGTCTTCTCATCGGAAGGAAACAATGTTATTAGTTTGAAAAAGAAACAAGAAACATTTTGAGACCGAAATTATGTAGAAACGATTTGATGCGTCGAATACATTGCGAGATGAAAGGAATTGTACTGGGTTTTGTTACCTATTGCCAATCACGATTGCACTACAAAATCGCTTAGGTATGATTAATAGTTGACAATTATTCAAGAAATGTGGTCTGTAGTGTAATTAACGTCAAATGGTGTAAACAGTTTCTGCGTAATGTCCCAATTTGCCATGTATTCAGTTAATGATCCTACCCTCTTGCAGCGACCGATTATGACAAAATCAATCTTCATTTAATATTATTAAAAAAAGAAAAACATGTGACAAGTAAATGAAGTGACGCGATAATTAATGTAAAATTGGTTATACATTCGATCAATAATTAACTTCTTACCATGAAGTTATGCAAATGTGAATATCAAAGCGACATAGTTTATGAGAAAAAGTCTAAGTTATAGTTTTCCAGTCTTATGTAAAATTTGCGTGAATATAACTACATTATAATCGAATTTTTTGTTTAGTTGAAGGTGTAGAATGTAGAACATCTACAATAAATAATTATATTTTTTCAATTTTTACAATCATATTCAAATATTACAAATTTCGATGTTTTATAGATAATTTCGATTCTTATGTTTTCATCGTGAAATACTTAAACATTTATGTATTCACGAATTCTGCTGCGCAAATAATTACCGATTTACCCCAGTTTACGTGTAGTTGTATAATTATTTTTTAATTGACATGACTGTGATCGATTCTTGTGAAACAAACATCTCTGTTGTATTACTTTTATCGCCATCTAAGTATCGCTTCAAACGTTCCGGCGACAAGCACACATTTGTTGTAACAAATGACGAGCCAAAGAGTTCCTGATAATTTCTGTTGTTAGGGTGAAGTAATTGTGCCATTTACGGTTTATCAAGAGCTGCATGTGTTCAGAGGAATCATTCATGCAGTAACGATTTTCCTGCTATACGTTTCTTCGATAGTTTCTACAAGTTCACGGTTTATGAGTTACAATAAATAAATAAATTCCATTCTTGAATTCGTTTATTTAATACCATGTAAATAGACTAAAGAATTTTTATACTAATATGTATACTAAATTATTGATTAATCAATTGAATGTTTTAACCATTTCATATCTAGTTAGAATTATGGAAAAAAAGATGAATTTTTGTAAATTTTTTTTTTAAAGTATAGTAATATTTTAATAGGAAAGTTTGAGTATGTGATTAAATCAGTTTTTGTAAAAATTGTATTGTTTTTCAATTGAAAAATATAATTTTACAGGTTTTTTTTTAACAGAGAAATCTTTTCTTTGATTGTTGGATTTTTCTAATGTATATTTTTTATTTTATGAACGAAAATCCCGATACTTGAACTTTAAACAGCCGTCATTTTGTCAAAAATTAATTAAAAAAAAGGAACGATTAAAGACTATTTAGGTATACTAATAAATTAACTAAATTTTCACGAATTTTTATATTGCGCGATCGTGTTCTGAATTATCTTGTTCAATAAAGAAGATTTTAACCATCAAGCTGCATTTATAGAAGTTATCGTACAAAGTACGAACTAAATTTCAACGTTGTTCCAGGAATAATTAATAACAATGATTTTTTATGTCAAGTAATTAGCAAACATCATGTCAAGTAGTTTTTTAATTTCTTTCGAAGACAAATTAGATCAAAGTTGACTGTTTTTTTTTATACAAATAGTCTAGAAAGCATCACTCAGCGTCACGATGGAAATGCCCAGAAAATTTAACAAATCGTTCAATGATTGAATCGTTAATTTTAATCTGATTTTCTATTCCAACGCTAATGATACGAATAGAGCGTTCAATTATTTGTTTATAAGTGTGTTATTAACTGTTTCCTAGAATTTTTCTCACATTGACGCCAATGAGTTTTTCTCTTCCGGTCCGAACATAGCAATTAGTGTGCTTACACATTACACATATGTGATACACATATGTCATGGAATTTAACGCTTAACTAAAGTAAGACAGGTACTCTTCGAATATTTAATAGCTACTTAAATATTGTGCATAAATCTACTGCATTTTAATATTCGAATGTCATACTTGTCATACTAACACTGAAGTTATTCGTACAATTACTAAATTTTTCTTAGGTACAATCTAAATGCTACGAATATTTGAGTACCTGAATATTCATAAACCATGAAATCGAGTACTCCGTTTTGGAGATCTTGCAGGAATCCATTTTTCCTTTCAGCGCATTAAAGGAAAGTAAATGAAGAACTTTATGCATAAACTGCGCAAGAAGTTTCCACTCATCCTACCGGAAATATTTGATAAACGATCCCACCCTGGCCTCTCAACTTAGTCTGTAATTGCGATCCGCCGGCGCAGTAGCATAGTGCATGGAACTGCACAAGGAGTCTGTTGCGAAGGAAAATTCTCTCGTTATTTTCGACCATAATGCGCAGCATTCGTTGGTAATCGTGGAACTGTTACCATCATGGGATATTACTCAACGACGCGGTTCGAGTAAATTGCAACGAACACCGGTTGCACCGCGACAAGTTCAGGAGAATCTTTTTGCACGTTTTTCGTCCGTGCCGCGCGCGTCATGGAATGAAGTCCATGCGATCTTGAAACGAAACTCCACGACGTCGGTGACAATTCAACCTCAGAGGTGGTCGAGCGGCGGAATTACGAAATTCGAAGGATATTTAATTCGATCAAATGAAATTGTTGCCACAACTTATCCCACCGCTTTTCCTTAAGTTTGACAAACGTTACGAAACCAGGAAACAGGAAGGGGTTCACGTGTTTTAGCTGAATAAGCGTCGTCGTTTGCGCCAGACAACACGTTTTCGTTCATTTTGTCTGCCAAACAATGGAACATCCATAAAACAATTGGAAAAAAACTCTTTAACTTGTTCGAGTAACAGTTGAATGCTTATTCTTGAATCATCTTGTATTTTGTGCAATTACCGTCAAGTCAAGGATCCAATTCTTGATCATTTAAGAGTAACTATCACAGTTTTTCTCGTGTGAATGTGAACATGAAACTAATCTCAAAATTTGTGTGATATGCGAGTAAATCCATGTTTTATCTTTGATTTGACATCTAGAAAAGTGTGAAAACAACAACAATTAAATTACAATCTAAGTTGTAATGTCAGAAAAGCAATAGGTGAGCAATTTCTGATCACTCAAATTATCTCTAATATTAGCTTTCAAATTTTACTTTTGGAATTCAAAACAGTTAATAGTTAGTAAGTGTTTGGGATTAACTTTTAGCATGATAATTTATCGTATGATAGTTGTACACTAAGTTGATCAGAAATTGGGTCCTTGACGGTATTTTCAAATTGTTTCTAATTAAAAAATTCTTTTCAGTTTTTCATTCGTTGTGATAGCACAACAATCAGAATGCGTCACTAAAGGTAAACTGGTACGTGGAAGAAAGTGACGGACGTACATGCACACGCACACGAAGGAGAAGCGTTTTCCTGGTATCTCAGGTATCAAAGAAACTCGGTTACCACAATTATGTCATTTAGTCTGTGTTTTAAAGTGATGAGAAAATGATGCTAAAGTATTTAGGGGAAGAAAGCAGATCCACCTGCGAAAATGATTTTGAACTAGATCTGTTGAGATGGAATTCTATAAACTGGGAACAGTAGTTGATATAAAGTTATATCTGTATATTGAGTCTTTGAGTGTATGTTTCGCATAAAATTAATGATTGCGTTCGTTTTATTATGAAAATGAAATATTGGTGTAAAGTAAAAAAATATGATAAGATGAAGATATATGAAACGATTCAAGAATGTTGCAATAAGCAACTCCCTAAGTACACGTTTCTGTAAATGAACGTCAACCAAGCAAATCGAACTCTTTCCATAAATAAATTATAACATGTAAAAAAAGGATCTTCATAATACAAGTTATAAGATACGGACCGCGAATCGGAAGAAAGCAAAAGAATCAACCATAATTAACACATTTTTATTACTTATTTCTGGAAAACAAGGAAGGAAAACATTCCTTGCAAATTTCTGGGTTTTTTTTTTTTTTAAATGTTGAGAGACACTTCAGCATCAATATCTGTATAAAAACATGTTTTATACTCGAAAGCCTTGACTCTGAGAATTGTATGTCAGATCGTAAAATCTTCAAATCAATAAAAAGAATTATTTTGTAAGCCACACGTTTTCTTATAATTTAGACTCAGTTTCCTTGCTAATGAAATGCATAAGTCGCCTGAAAGAGAGTAAAAAGTTGTGGGACAGGACCATTCATATCATAAAATGGTTCAGTATATTTGTTAATATAATACAAACTGACATTTCGTTAAAAGATCTAACAGACTAGTTGCGAAGGAAATATTTTCTGTTTGTAAAAATCCAACGAGAGTTTCTTTTGCTCATATACTCTATTACGACAGATTCAGGTTTTCTGCGAGTTTTTATCACATTTTTTACGGGTTATTAGCACATTAATACGTAAATCAGTGACAAAATATCTTAGCACATTCAATCGTCAGTGTAGTTGCACATGATCGATCGATTATTGCAAATCCGATATGATATCAATGGTTTCGCTAATATTTGTCATCGTTGTTCGCTTTTAAATGAAAAGGTGTTAATCATGCAAGTAGGTGCATACACTTATGCAAATACGGTTTTGAAAAATGGTTGGTGTCGATTGCAATTATTTGTCTTGAACAATATTGATATTTTTTAGTTCCTGTGCAATTGGCAGTGAATGAGTTACATTAATAAACCTTAATTGAAACTAATAACAGAACTACATCGACATTTAATTTGATAATTGTCTTTTTTCTTGAGTAAGTTTTATTTATTAGAATGATCGAATGTTTTAGTTAAAAACATGAAGTGCATAAGGAATAGAGAGAAAAACTATTTCTGTATGCAAATAACTATTAGAAAAAGTGAATGAAATATAGTAGGGCTTCGATGAATCAACTCTCGATTATTCCCGATTTCTATTATTCTAGATCACAGCGGATATATGTTAGAGTACAGTAGAATCTCGAATGAAACTTGAATGACGGTTTAATAATAACCTGCCGGAAAATACAAAATTCAGCACCCAGGAGTGCTACAATCTTAATTTTAGTACCAAAACCTGTTGATTGAAGTTGTACTGTAATGAATGCATGCTTTTGACTTTTCTTTTTCCTGTTCAAACCTTCTCATAACGTAGGTGTAGTAAACAGGGCAGGATTTAAGTCCAAAGAGAATAAACTGAAAATTTCTGGTTGAGTTTCAATCTCGATTTAATCTTGCACCGAGTTTAATTTGATTTTGGTCATTCACTTACGAGCTTGTCTTGGTATCTCCTTGTAATAGAACTTCATGGTTTCTCGTATCCTGGATGCAGCGGGAACACTGGTCGCGCTTAATAAACAACGAACGAATTTTCGAATAAATCACTACGGGGACCACTATTGACAATCAATTTACTGCAATTCCGGGTGTCCTCGTCGACGACCGTCCATGCACTGAGCGCAGCAAGTTCGACGTAAACTCTTTTTTCGGACGGCGTCTGAATTGTCAGCTGATAACCGACTGTTGCCATTAGGAGTAGATAAGAAGTCCGTTTCTCAGCGTAAAATTTGTATCGATGTATCCGGGCTATCTACTGGCTAGAATACTGCGCGGGTAGTGCTACTGTGTTTGATGGTTTATTAGTCTAATCTGAAGATACTGCGATCGTGGTTGACGTTTAGAAATATGTTTTGGACACGAAATATATCTTGCTTTTAAAGTGATTACCAGGTATAAGATTCGAAACTATGCACGATGGTTCTTTCCTTTTAACTGGATTATAAATTGCGGTTAATATTGCACGCAAGCAACTTGTTTGTTGAGTAACTGAAGCGATGTCTTGCGGCAGAATTGTGGTTCTTTGGTGACGAGTTTATAGCGAGGAACAGGTTTCTCAGTAATTTTCGAGGCGACAGTTTATTTTCATTTGCCGAGAATATAAATAATAGTTTATTGCGGTTGAAGGTAATTGCTGCAAATAAGTTATAATGAATGTAGAAACAGGATATAGAAAAATATAGGGGCGTTAGATTTATACAAAAATGTTAGACAGCGAAGGTTTCTGTGATAAAAGTCTTGAAATCAACTTTATTTTATGTATTATCCAGGATACTTTTATTTTATGACGACTGAAGAGAAGTTGCAGCCATTGGACGTTCTAAATTTAGACACGGTTTCCAGTGGCGGATCCAGGGGGGGGGGCGATAGGGGCGATCGCCCCCCCCAAGAGTAATAAAATATAAAAATATTTTCTCACATTCCGAAAAACTTATTACGTATATACTGAATGTGTTACATGATTTCTATTCGAGATTTTTCTGCTTAGCGTGCTCACTAGTGCGCTAGTGCATAGAAGTTTTTAAAATATTTTCAGAATATTGCTTGGTAAAAATTCGCCAACGTAGAGCAGAATTTGTATTATGAAGTATCGTAATCTCATTAATTGTAATATCTTTTATATCCGTTTTTCTGATAAAATAAAGTCTTTAATCACAATTATATAACACGTAATTATTCTAATTGCTTATCAAGGTTGAAAAGACGGTTAAAAAATAGATAAATACATTTCGCCCCCCCCAATAAAGGCTCCTGGATCCGCCACTGACGGTTTCTCAGACTGTTTTCCCTAAGCAATAATTTAAATGTAACAATTAGAGAAATATTATATTCTTATATGCGTGTACTTGAGCACAAACTAGAATTCGCTGAATTTCTCACGCTGTGTTTTATTATTATTAGAATAACTAAAAAGTTTTTATAATGAAGTATGTCCGTAGGACGTTCGGACACGTAATTCCTCGAGATTTCCATCCCTGATCCAACCACATCGTCAAGGTTAGCAACTGTGCATGGATAAAGACGCCGGGTATTTACACCGGAGTCTTTTCACGCAAAGAGAGGAACATTTGTTGAATCGGGTGGAACTTGCAGTTATCTTCTGAAATTCTTAAATCAGCGAACGACGCAACTACTTACGTACTTCCCTTCTGCAGAAACATTTGATATAAATAAAAGAAAAAAGGGAAAATGAAGGTTATAGAAAGGAAACGTTTGATATGACAAAGAAGGATGGAAGAGGAAAAGGACATAGATTTTTTCATAGAGTTCTTCTACCTTATGCCAAGCGTTCAAAATGGCTACGTGCTGCACGTTTTATTGAGATCCTTTAGCGAAATCCTGTTTACCAGCACCGCCTTCGGAAACTGGTCTGCTGAGACGCCGCCCAAAAATGTTGAAGAACTTATTGGACCTTGACTCTTATTGGACAGCTTGCATTACCACATAAAGTTAATATCCTGTAGGATCAACCCATGAAGTAAGATAATAGTTCAACTCGAAGGTAGGATGGAAATTTTTTCAGAAGAACGTCCCTGAGGGCGATTGCAGGCTGAATGTTTGAATAATTCATAGGTATAAGATATCGATACATGGAACTAATAACATTATTCTATGTCGCGGTTTGTAATTATATTTTTATATCATTATGCTGTGTTTATGAACAATTATTTCCACATATAGCATTATTTTTTAGTGGTATGTAGTTTTCTCTTTTTTTTTTGTTGTTTTACAAAGAAACTTTTTCCTTCGCGTAAGTAATACTCATTAATTACGTGAACAATCCTATTAGAAGTGTGCTATGGTCTGTGGTGTTGTTCTAATTTTACAAAGTCTAATTCCTTTCTTCTAGATGTTTAATTCTTTTTTTCGTTATTTGACTCTTGAGCTTGTGCCTTCAGTTTCTTCTTGTCCGCGGCAGTGATTTTCAAACCTGATGAACAAAATATGTAATTTCTTTGTCTTTTGTGAGATTAATGAGAAATTGCATTTTTATCAAAGACTAGTAATAATACCTGCTAGGCAGACTTCACTATCGAAGGAGCAAATGCTGTCGCATTCGCTGTCTTCCGATTCTGAATCCCTTTCTCTTGTTACCACTTTACGCCTCCCTTGTTTTCTCTTTGGTCGACCTTTGACTTTTTGTGTCGATTCTTCTCCAGACTCATCTTCGCCCTTCCGTTTCATTCCTTTTGTTTGCTTGCTGTCTCTTCTTGACTTCCTTCTGCGCTGTCCCTTTGCTTTACAAGATCTTCTACGATCTCTCGTTGCGCCCATCTGGCTGGTTAATGCTCTTCCTAGAAGAATACGAAAGCTGATAAGTAATAAAAGTTGATATCATCAAAAATGGTGTAGTAAGATTTCGAGAAGAACATTAGCAGTAGCAAGAAGAATTGTATCGTCTGCGAAATTTTTTTCTCGTCTAAAAATGGTGTGCTTATCGTCCGAAATTTTCCGTAAAGGATGAGATAAAACAACATTTGCACACGAATTATAAAATCCTATTTTTTTTAGAAATTCATCAATCTTAGTTATTAATAAAGAATATGTTGAATCTTTTCTTTCTCGAAAAGAAGCACAGTAAAATATCTAATATTATTCCTTCAAGCAAATACTTTCTTAAAGCCTACAATTGTTTCGTAAAATTATATAAGGTAATTCTGTATAGTTTTACTTGTGAGTTCATCATTGATTATTGCAATATCCGATTCCGACGCAGTGTCGTACAGGCAACGCATGTGACGTGGGTTAAGAAGGCGTTCTCTAACTTCTACGGAGGGTTTAATTTTCTTCAAGTACACTTCTGAGGGTGGAATCTCTTTAATAATCACTCCTTTTAACGAATTTAGCTTTATCCTCCGCCTTCTCCTCTCCCTCTTTTGCTTGCACTTAGAACTATCGATTTTGTGCAACACTTCTGGAGATTGAGTATGTTCATCATCAAGACAATCAAGAACTAGTTCCCTTTCTTTACTTTTTTTAACTTTCTTTTTTGGAGACTTTGATTTTTTGGCTTGTTCTCGTTTCCATTGCTTGTATTTTTGACAATCGGGGTGGTGAAACATGTTTTATGGATCAGGAATTGAATAAAGAAATTTTTATCGAAATGTCGAATTTACTGCTATGGTAGGGTTCTTGTAAGTTTGTGGATTAACATTTTGGCCAGATTTGTGTATTTTTGGTTTACTGTTTAACTACATTTTAATTTTTGGAGGTGCTTTTTTTAGGGTTACGTGACATGGTTGCATGCCACTCCTGTGAATACTGTTTCAAGAACGAGGAGAGGCTCATCGTTTGTTTTCCGAGCAAACATCATGCAGGTAGTGTTCATAAATTAAAATTTTATACTTACTTCACATCATTCTCAATGGAACGGACGAACCCTTCAAAATTTTAAGTAACGTCAAAAACATAAAAATGAATATTACATATTCTTTCCTGCCAAAAACTTCTCATTAATCCTTTATCCTCGAAGGAACCAAATTTCAAGTAACATTTCGAATTTATTCTTGGAAGAAAATGTAGGTTATAAGTCAAATCGTATGTTGATACAAACTCGTTTTTACAAATTCGATGTCTGTCGTCTACTTTGTCCAAATTATTACATACGATACATACGTGTGATCGTGGAGACACATTGTAATCACAATGGAAGCGGATAGGAAATCCATAGGCAAATCCGTGGTCGAGTTGGATCGCGATAGAAAAAATTACATGAGGGCGAAGTTAAAGCAGCTGGCGGAATGCGATGTAATCGTATCCGATGAAACTGTGAATGTAATTGGTAAAGTGACCGACGTCGTTCGAGCAGCTGACGCCAACGCTCCTAGCAGCGATGAACTCGACGAAGACCTCGAGGAACAGTACAACGATTTAAACTATTTCCTCAAGTTGCCAAACGACACGTACTCGCTTACCGAAATCAGACCCGAGCTGCCAGCGTGTGTTCGGTATGGTGTGCGTTCTGGTATGACACATATTGACATGCCGAAGTTCTCACCGTTATCCAGAGGCCATCAGGTAATCAGAGCTTAGATAAGAAATTAGTAGGCACTGTAAGAATGCTATGATGCCTTACTTCTTCCTGTTCTTTCGATAAAACTTTTAGTAGAGTATTTAGAGTTCAGTAAATATTCAAGTTCGAGAACTGGAATTTGAAAATGATTAAGTGTTAGGTTTAATGGTATGCTTTAAGTACATACGTGAAGCAGATAAAATTAGGGGATGGAGTGTAACATGTTTTAGACTTTATTATGGTTTTTGTGTTATGTTTCATACAAACTTTGATGAATGTAACTCAGTTAATATCTTATTCATTTTTTAAAATTGATTTTTATTCTTTGATATAAGAGGTACAGATGAAGGAAGGGAATAATGAAGTGAAAATGGTAAAGTATTCATGCGTTGTTAATGGCAATCTTTTGATAGTGATTACTTCCAGTTTCTTGTCAGATTAGGTACAATTACTGTCGTAAGATCTCTTTTCTGTACACGAAATTATCTACATATATCTTCCTTACTCTTAAGAAATAACTCTTAAGAACATGGATGTTACCTGGGAATCAACACTAGATAATTGGAAAATCATAAATCCTTTTTATGAAATCTTAGTTTCATTAAAACCTTCATTCACCTTTCACTAGAAAGTACAACTATCCTAAAGGAATGTAGGTTACGCGAGTAGTTATCGCCAGTCCCATAATCCTGTAATGATTATTGCCCTCCGTTAAGATCAACAAGATAAAATCCTGGAGTCTACTATTAATCCCTGCTCTACTACCCTTGTACCTTCTAATTTTGCCAACCTCACATATCTCTCGGGGAATGTAATCATAACGAACTCGAGAGGTTTATTGTCTGTTTTCATCGTTGTTACCTATAACAGGGTGGAGCAACGGCGATAGCAGCTTTCGCAGCAACAACAGTTTACAAGTCCCGCTGCTGGAACGAGGCAGTTATCGATCAGGTCATCGAAGACGGAGATACGTTTTATTGCGAGTCGTACAAGGACGTGAACACGGACGATCGTCGCCTATTGACTATCCAGGATTTGAAGAGAACATTGGTTGTTCAGAATAGGCTCACTGTCAATGTCACCATCGAGGATGCAGCTTACGCTGGAACTTTTCGTTCTACGGACCCAACGGAGTTGCATTTAGTGAAAGCATTAGATTTATTCTTCCAACGTCACGGCGCTGGGATTCTCTGCTCGTCCGTATTAAACATCGCGATTTGGAAGGACACAAGGTACTACAACATATTCGACGGTCAGCCCAGGAATGAAAACTCTGAGCCTGTCACGGAGAACGATAACGGAACCGCGAAGCTGTTCCTCGTCAAGGATTTGATAGGAGTCCTCTTCATCATCCTCGAGAAGAGTCACGTGTGTAACGAGCCTTTCGTCATCTATGCCATAGCCATCAGCGGCGTCGACCACTACACTCAACCAGTCGACGTTGACAAACCAGAGAAGGATGACAGTAAGCCTCAAAGACGGCCTAGCGGTTACAAGGTACAAGAGACGTACCGAGCAGTGATTCAGGGATCCTACCACATCATGCACCCAGCAATTCCAGCTCCTCTTCGTGGCCGAACCCATCTGATTATAGCCCTGGCCGCGTTGGTATATTCGCGTCTGGTAAACGCCAACAAGTGGACCAGCGCATTAATTGACTTGATCTTCAATCAGTCCAACATCTACTTCGTTGATTTGGTCCGTGTGATTGAAAAGGATCTGAACGACGAGGATTTCATGTTGCGTTTGGACGATGCGATGGGCGACATAATTCTTGGAGTGTACTCAGCGAAGATAAAGATCCGAACGAACGTCGTGCCAGGTTACGGTCAGAAAAAGGCGAGGTCCACATTTGACGAAGGTTTGCGCATGTTCTTCGAGACCCAGGACTGCGGTCTGCTCGACCTCAAGACCCACTTCTATGCTATTTGGAAGCACGATGACACGTACTACTTCATGGATCCTTTCGCTTGCGACGACGAAGGCTTCAGAAGCCCTACCGCCGAGTTAGATGGCTCGATGAAGCCTGGGGAATCGGCCTGCGTGACGATGAACAGCTCCATCAACCAGGTGGTGGAGACAATTATGGAGAACACAGGCAGCAGTGATAGGGACGCTTTCGTGATACACGGGGTGAAAGTGCTATACGTGAAGACTGGTACTACGCCGGGCGGCCCTTTGGAGAAGGTCATCTACCGAGAAAAAGGTACTAATCGCAGACCTCAAGCGCTGCCGATGCCGACGACGGACACAGACAGGTTACAAGCCGAGGAAGCCATCGACATGAAGCCAAAAATACGACCAGAACTGGATAGATGGAAGGATATTGCTATTCAGTGTCCGGATATGATGGATCATGCGGATGACTATACGATGACGGAGGATGAGCCACAGACTTACGTGGTTATGCCGCCTGAGGAAGAGAAGGAACCTGAGGTGGATGATGAAGAGGAGGAGGAAGAAGAAGAAGAAACAGCAGCGGCAGTAGAAGACGAAGAGCTTACTGAGGAGGAAGAAGAAGTAGAGCCTGAGCCAACAAAACCCGAGGTGGAGAGAATTGAAAAGATCGTCAAGGGTTATAAAAAGATAAACCCTGATCGTCTTGTTCTTCAAGGCTCTAAGAGCATTATGGACGAAGGTTTCGAGGAGCGATCGAGAGGAAAGCAAGGATTAATATCGGCCCTGGCAGCACTAGCTTATAGAAGACTGAAACACCCTACTGAGTGGAGGAACATGGACATTGATCAGATCATTGACGTCAGCGATAAAATTTATGGCGATATCATAGAGTGGATTAAAAAAGGGCGGCCGGAGGCTAAAGAGCCAAAGGAGCTATTGGGAGAGGAAGAGGAGGAGGAAGAAGAGGATAATGAAGAGGAGCAAGAGGAAAAGGTTTTCCCTGTACCGAGTCACTTGGACCTGACTATGTTACCAGTTAGATTAAAAATGGGCGAAAATGATGTGTTCTTCAAGACTCAGATGAAGTTCATTCAAGGAGAGGCGAGTCCTCTTGCAAATCTCGCGGAGGCTCTCGAGTGTTACTTCCAACGATACTCAGAGCTAGTGTTTGAGAATAAAAGGTTGATGTACGGAATATGGAGGGAGCATAGTCATTTTTTCGTCTTTAATCCTTATGGCAGCGACGAAGAGGGCTGGCGGTTACGTGATTATCCAGCATCTTTCGCTGTTGTGGGAAGTCTGAGGGAACTGGTCGACCTTCTTTACGGGATTATAGAGTTTAATGATCCCAACTTTATAATTCACTTTGTGGGTCTGGACTCGATACAGCCTGGACTTTTTCACGCGACAGAGGATATCGTGGTGCCAGGGGATGTTCCCATCGAGCTGTTCAAAACAAGATTTTTACCCATCACCGATGAAGATTTGCTAAAGCTCGAAGAAGAATTAAAGGAAAAAGTAGAAGAAGAGGAGGAAGAGGTGGATGTAGACCTCGGAGAAGAAGAGGAAGAGGAGGAAGAAGAGGAGGAAGAACAGCGTGGCCGAAAGAAGATCCTGGATGAGGAAGAGCTGCCTATAATCGATCCTCTTCTGGAAGTCAAGGAACAGGACCAGCCTGACGCGCCTTATCGCTTAAATCTAATTTTGCTGACGTCCAATATGAAGATTACCGAAGAAACCGAGGAGGATACGCGACAAGTACACGAGCAGATAGTTTTGGAGAAACTGAAATACAACCTTCCACCGCCATTTGTTATGCCATCGAACAATACGCTGATGAAGCTTCTTGATGCGAAACGAGCCAAACGGTCTATCCCTTCTTTGGTATCGAGGTTTTCTATCGATTCTAGACTCGACGTGAAAAAGAGAGGCGGCTTCTCTTCGGTGTTCGTGGCGTCCAGGTCGATTACGGTCATGACACCGAACAATGGGGGGGAGGAGAGTAAGCCCTCGAAGTTGATCAAACTCTCTCCAAAGAGATATTTGTACTCCAGAATCTTACCTATCTGCTTGATGCCTTTGCGAGCCATCAACGACATGTACATCCAAGACGACGATGTCGAGAAGGCTAGGCAGGAAGAATTCCAAAAGTATTCGGAGAAAACACGCGAAGGTTTCGTTGTGGAAGACGAACCGGAAGTACCTATAGGAGTTCGTATTAGACCGCAACTGCTACCACTTGGACCACCCATTAGGACACCGATCCCTGAGAAAAAGTATCCTCCTTGTATCGAAAAGAAAAAACGGAAGTGTTTGCTGGCTAAAGGCGAGGAAGGGGATACTGTGATGGAAAAGATTCTTTGCGATACTGAGGACTTGTTGCTTGAATTGTTTTTCCCGAATTTCAAAGCAAAGGAACAGGTTTGTGTCTTTTTAGTGAGTTTTAGCTCTCATTAAAACTTTTAGGAAAGTTATTGCTTGTTTCTTGCCGTGGCAGGCGCCGCCGTCCGATGACAAGAGTAGGGATTCTAAGGTTAAGGGTAAGGAATTAGAAGCGTCGAGGCGATCGAGAGTCTCGACCCAGAAGAGGAAAGAACCACGAAAAGAATCTATGGGTTTAGAAGTGAGCACACATTTTTTAAAAGTTAAAATAAAAAAACTAATGCAGGGTGTTTATCGCATTCATGATCTTTCCATTACTTGCAATAGTGTAATACATTATAATACACGGTACCTAGTGCACCAGGTGATTTTTTATGAACATTTTTGTATTACCTGTAAATATAGACACCAAGTGCAGCTTTGATTCTGAAATTGTAGTTCCGCAGTTTAATTTTATAAGAAATTCTGAGAAATGCAAAGAATTCTTTTTCAATCATTAAAAAATCAGCACTGCAATATTCTGTTATAAAATCATTTATTTATACATAAAATCACATTCTTTAATAAAAGCTCACTGACGACGGAATCCGAGTACTCCAAGGCAACTTATTCCTGGATAATCGAGCCCAAATCGAACCCTGCCACTTCAAAGCCTGCTTCTTTTCCGCATTGCTGTGCATTTTGGCGAAGATCAAGATGGACCCAGATTACTTCCGTCCAAGCACGCTGGATCAATTTATTCTTCTCGGTGATAAAATTTACGAACGAACGGGCAAACTTCGATTCAAGCCTTATCGATGGTTTCATCAGATTGAAATCCTTGATACGGTTTATAATGTAATCACGAAGCAAGCTATCTACGCCGACCCAGAGAACTCAGAGGACGACGATCTAGAATTCATTATGGAAGCCTTCTTCGAGAAGAATCAGACTGGCATAATTGTTTTCCAAAATAGTTCCTACGCCCTTTGGACTGCTAATGATAGGTACTATCTATTCGATCCCTACCCGTGCGACGAGAAGGGAAACGTGAACGAAGATGGATCTTCTTGTCTGATGGAGTTCTGCGATTTCAATTCCATGTTGGATAAGATTGAAGCCAACGTCAAGGAAATCACGAAGAAGCCTTATCGAATGTACTCGATATGCATAGCTCACATGGAGACAAAACGAAGGAAGAAGAAACGGAAGAAGAAAGTGGTCCGTTGCGAGGAGAAGCAGGAGCAAGAAATCCGGGCCGAGGAGCCACCGGAAATGGAGGTGTCCACCGAGTCCGAGGTGTCTCTGATTGAAGAATCAGATTGGGTGAAGGCGGAGTCGAAGGCTAAATTTTTCTACGACATGACCGTCCCTGGTTTCGCCCCCATAAAATTTTTCAAAGCCTCGATGCTGGAAGTAATTGTTCTTGAGAACGACATCACTACTCCCTTGCAGGCGCCTTTTAAAAAATCTTCACTCAGGATGGTAAGGAACGTGGACGAGTTCGAGATAGGGAAGTACTTGATCAGGAAGAAGCCTTACGACAGGAGATTCAAGGCAAACGCGGCACTGGTTACCCCTCTGGACATTTGCATCATGGCTTGGTCTTTGATTCATGATCCAATCACTTGGTCGGTCAGAACAGTGAGAGGACTATTCGAAGCATGTGTGGATTACACTTTCGACAGTATATTAGCTACCGAGGATTCAACTGTCAGTGAAATGACCGATGGTCTCTTGCACGAATTTGAGATAGCCAACTATACCTTTCACGTAGTCTTTGTGCCTCTTCATTACGGAAAGCTTTATGCCACTGAAGGCTGGAATCTATCGATGTCTCTGCAAAGGGTTTTCGAAACTCCGACGTACACAGGTGCCGTTCTAGTTTGCGAGGATGTACACATAGGCATCACGAAGAAAGACGAAAATTATTTTGCTTGGTGGATACTCGTTGGTACAAAAAATATAAGAATAATCACTTCGACCGACATGAAGGAATTTTTAAGGTTGCTTATCAAGCAGATTGACCAACCTGAAGAGACATATTTCGTGATGAGAGTCATTACTGTGTCCTACGCCCAGAAGATGGACCCTGACTGCAGCGATGTTAGAGGGCTTCACGAACCTGTGGTACCAATGGCGTCTTTGCCACAAATTCATAGGCTGCCCACCGCTCCCTACAACCTAGAAGCCATCTTTAGACCAACTGTGCCTGATTCGAAACCAATTTTTGTCAATGGGACGGTCGCCCTGAGTGACAGGGATACTATAAAGGAGCCAAGAGTCAAAAGGTGTTACTTCGTCGCAATCTTGTCCCTAATGGTGAAGAGGGATATTATCCAAAGTCCGATGCCTGGAATGATAGATAAGATCCTGGAAGTTGCTGAAAGTGTTTATAGGGAATTCCAGGAACCGAAATTCCATACTGGAAACATTTTGCGTAATGTCACTGTGATGAACAGGATTTTTGATTTTAGGGACTGCGTTGCGCCATTGGTGGTACTCACAGTGAATCCTCGAACTTTAAGGAATGATTTCTATGTGCAGGTTAGCAATCTCTTGCTGGGATCATGAGCAAAGTGTTTGTTCTTGGTTTGTTAGTAATACTGAATAGTGCATATGAAATGTTGGACTTTGCAGATAAGGTTTACTTTATGATTTAGCTTCATCAATTTCAGATTTTAGGAAAACGTTTCATATGCACTATTCTGATATACCCAAAGATATTTAACTGTGTAAGAGATATGTACATATATCAGAATTTTTTTATTTTAGGTAAAAAAACATTTACGAAAATTCTTCAAAACGAACTCATGTGGCCTTATACAGTTCACCAACTGCTGCTACGGTTTCTGGTATTCAAATGGAACCAATGCCTACTACTATTTGGACCCTTATCAATGCAATGAAAATGGTAGAAAGGTTTCCAGCGGTGGAAAAGCTTGCCTATGCATTTTCCCTAATATGTGTCAAATGGTGAAGCAAATGTGTTTCAATCAAATCGAGGACACCACTGGCTTTTACATCCATCGTATTCATGTGGACTCGATCAACGTACCTCCATTCAAGACCTTCAAAGAGGACCCGATGTGGCTGTATCTAGACTATCACTGGAACTTCAAACACGCGCCGGCTATCGTAAAATCGCAAGACAAGAAGAAGAGAAAGAAGAAGAAGTCCGAAAACGATGAAGACAAAGAAAGCAGCATGACGCAGTTCTGGAACAATTATGCGGTCGAGGTGTCCAATCTCATTTACTCCGTTTGGGGAACTATTGGCGCTTACGATTTTAGATTTGGCGACCGCGCT
Organism: Perdita meconis; assembly: GCA_030770465.2. NCBI lineage: Eukaryota > Metazoa > Arthropoda > Insecta > Hymenoptera > Andrenidae > Perdita > Perdita meconis. Next base: position 9,819,210 of record JASKOS020000007.1, read on the forward strand.
GGGAAAAACCAGGCAGCCATTTGTGTGGCTGTGTTGGCTATGCAGTACCTCAGTCACCCTTCCAGATGGGGTCCAGCCATCTTGGACTCAGCAGTGATCTGCGGAGACTCTTATTACACAGAGAGTGTGCGTAGCTCTATCCAGCAGTGCGCCAAGTACCATAACAAGTTCAACTTGCAACCCTGCTTCAAAATCTTCCCCCACGTGTGGGTCATCGACTTCAAGGAGGCCATCTGCGGCATTCTTTACGGTTCCCGGAGCAAACTGAACCTGGCGACCGCGTTGAAGATATCCTTCGAGGAATCGCCGAACGTTCTCATCGAATGCAGCAGAGTCACGTTGGCAGCCATGGCGGCCAAAGACGGCTACTACGTCGCTGATCCTTGTTGGGTGGGTTGTCCGGTGTTTAACAAGGACCACGGCGCGATTTACGTCCTCCGCTGCAAGAACATGAATTGCTTGGTCTACGCGGTGATAAAAATGCTGAACACGAACCAGAGGCTCGAGTTCCGGCTGACACCTATTGCGTTCACGTTCGAGCAGCAAGATTTCAACTTCATGGACGACGTCGTTACCACGGATACGAAAAAGCAGCTTCTTCTGGAACCCATTAGGACCAGTCCAGGGAAGGCCGAGGATCCTGGCATGGCTGTACTTGGAGCTATGACGACGCCGGATAATGCCTCCCACCTGTTATACAGCCGCAATCTTCCTCTAGGCTTGCTCAAAGGCCACGAGCTGGCGAATCCTCAGCTACCGTGTGTTAAACCCGGGTTGAAGAAGGACAACAGGACAAATATGTTCGTCAGCACCACGTGGCATCTTAACCTGGGCCAAGCGGCTCCCTTAGAAAAGGTGATGCCGGTGTTCGATCCTGTGGCGATACAACACGTACCAGAGATTTGCGAGAACCGCGTCGTTGACAACTTCGAGGCTCAGAAAAACGTGCAAATGTCGATCACTGACATGCTTGCGGCTTGCGACGATTATCCCAGAGTGGTGGACTTCACTCATCAGCGTACCAAGCAGCCGAGGCCGCTCGACTGTTCTGCCGCTCGTAATTTCCTCACAGCAAGTGCCCACAAGGAATTCCGCGAGTGGACCTCTGATATGTCTAAGGACATCTACAAGACTTATAAGCATCGACTTCCTAAGCCTGATAAGCCGCCAGATGAAGGTATTCATACTATCACCGAGGAAGAGTCTCCGGAGACTGAAGGAGCAACGGAAGCCACGGGAGATGAAACTGTCTCGGAAACGGAGGTCACTGAGGGTGAAGAAGATTAAATTTAATAAGGATTTTAAGCCCTTTATTTAGTTCGCTTTGTCATTTTCTTGGTAGAAAATGGACAGCCTACTTTCTTATGTAAAGTTTTGGTCATTGTATGTAGCTCGAGAGTATTGTCTCACGTTTCATAAATTTTTAATAATGTCTAAGGTATGTCTGCGATCTGAAATGTTTGAAGTTTCCCTAATCGTATAATTTAAGGAATTCATAACATGTGCTTACTGATTTTGTGATCATTTTCCGAATGTATTTTAGTAAAATTTGTGAGAGCTGTGTTAGCTGTTCAGTATTACTGTGATTCTTTGCTTACCATTGATGTCAATGCGAAAGATAGGTAATTTAATAAAGTGACGAATGTATTTTTGATAATCAATCGGTCTCAGTTTCTTTCTTTGACAATATCCTTTGAAAAACTATTACTTCGAATTATATTTTCATGAAATCGAACATTATTGTAAAAGTAATGCAAATAATTTCCATTCCTCGATTAAGAAAAAAATACGCTGCGATGTTTCTCTGATAAACTGCATTTTTTGTATCAAATTCTCTAAGAATTTCAAGCAAGAAGTGATAATGTAATTTAATTTCCTACTGTTTTGACGCATGTTTATTTATGCATTCTCCGCGTAAGTTACGCAAGTATTTCGTAATGGAATTCAATAGCAGTTAGGTGTCAATTGAAACGTCTTCTTAATTGATATGACTCAGCGAAAAAATATTTAAAAAATGAATAATATATATATATATATACAATTATATATCTCCTTGACTCTAATGAATACATTCAACTTTTAAGTAATAAAATTCTGGTGTCCAAAACTGAAAACCAATTGGTCATTGAAATCAGATCTTTCTTAATTATTATTACGTGTATTGAGCATCAATTCAATTGACAGACCAATAATTCATTTTTATTACTGCTCCAAACGACCATATTTTCGATTAAAGAGAAAGTCACGTGATGCGCAACATAAAAAAACTTGTCGTTCTTCATGAAGATCGATCCCGTTATTCCAAAACGGTTGGTAGAACTTTAGGACTTATTTTCATCATTAGAAGATCGTTTCCAGCATCGTAATCAATTCCTTAGGCGACGTTTACACTCGGGGAAGTAAACACACGATACTGTAAATAAATCTGTATTTTATTTGACGATGAGAAAACATACAAATCAGTAATAAATTCCGTTAGTGGACGGCAATAAAGATTAAAACTTAGAACTTTACAACAGAGTGATACATAAGTAGCGTACATTAATATAAAGTTTATTCTATCCGCGACAACGACAAACGATTAAGTTTTAAAATGGTACAAATTACATAAAAATCGTAGTAAAATGGGATAAAAGTTACGTTAGTAGAAAATGAATTATACAAACGCTTGTAAATTGTAAAAGCAGTATCAAGATAGGTCACATCTTAAATATCTAAGGACACAAAGTTAATGGCGGCACACGGAACTAACACGAAAAATTGTGTGCGTTCGCTGTTACTTCGATGGACGTGATACATCAATAAAAATTATTTATCAATATTAATATCAGTGAACGTAGCGTGAAAGTAAGTTAATACGATCTACAAAGTGTACAGTACTTTCTCACTGTAAGCTCTCATTTTTATTCATTTTTGTCCTTGACGAAACAAAAGAAATCATCGATGGATTATTTGATCTCATAGAATTAGTAAGTACGGTGTTATCGAGGTGCGAGCTTACAGAGAATAAATGCTGCACGAGCGTCAAGCATACGAAACTCCACAATATACAAACACAGTATACACCGTTTTAAAGCAGCTTGGATCGTTCTGTTTGATATGATTCTTATAAAACTTTAATAATTATCTTGGTTTCATTTTCTATGTTAAGATATCGGACGCAAAATATATTGTGCATTTTAAATCATTCAGGAAGGACACTGTAATTGGCTCCTCAACGCTTACTTTTATATCGTATATTTGCTCGTTCAACTTTCGTAAAATTCAATATACTCGAATTTCGTTAATTAATATATATCCTGTATGTATTCGCAACAGCTCATAAGAAGCGAACTTTTCAAGCAACTTTCGAACGAACAATATGTACGATAGAAATGTTACACTTACAGATTACATTTAAATGCGCTATAACAATAGTAACAATAGAATTTAAGTACTCGAATCTGACTTTCTTTTGTGCCCCTTCCCGAGAACTTGATGCAGTGTTTTTTCATTGAGGGAAGAAATTAATAATTTTAAAAGAAAATGATTGAATTTTTAGATAGATGAAAAGTTTCTGGATACTTTAAGTCATAATTGTATAGGTTCCCTTACAAAAAATTGATTTCTCAAAAATATTTGTATTTTTACAGATTTGCAAATCAAATGTAAGAAAATACAGATCAAATGTAAGAAAATATTTCGAAAAATGAATAAGATTACTCAAAACGTGAAAAAAGTATGAATGCACAATAACTAGTGACGTACAAAAAAAAACAGATCATTTATTTCTTGCTAGTTTAAGATTCTTGTAAAGTGTAAGAATTACATAGAAAAAAGTGAATTATGTAGTTAATTTATTCAATTATTTGATCTTGTGAACTTATTAAAGAAATTCTGTATTTTCATATGAATGCATATATTATTATTCACCAAATAGTTCGTTCTTTTATTACGCAATAAAAAATACAGAAACTATTGATTATTTAATAAAATAAATTTTAGTTGGAATTCAGTACATTTTTGATACCTGTCAAAAATTTCAATTATTCATGTTCTTTTCGATTAGGTTCAGTTAGTGCGATTGAATGATACTAACTTCTAATCATTTCAAGTAAGAAACGTAACTACATGTTCTGTAGAATGTTCGAGAACCGAAAAAACACACAACAAAAACTTTTCGTAAATACAGTTTTTACTATATCTGTTTTCAAGATATTCTACTTCATTTGATCATTACGTAGAATCTTTACTGTTGTCGATATCAACAACTTATAATTGCATGTTTTCTTTAAACCATAGAAACTACCTTTTCTTATATTCAGGTAGTGTGTAAGTATGCAGTGCCGTGGAAACTTTTATTACAAACTTTTTCTGCAAATCTCACGCCAAGAAAATTATGCAGAACGAATTAACGAATAATCTCTACGAATTTGTGAAAAAAGTATATTATATATATGTACTCTATGGACTCTTATTGCTCAAGAATCTGCATCAAGTTTTGTTATTTTTACATTTTTTGGACTGCAAGCAACTACACAAAAAAAAAAGAATCAGATTCAATTATTATATTTACGATGCATATTCGCGAAGTTGCATTGCATCGACCACTTATGTTTGTATATTTATTTCTGTGCACCTATTATATTTTCCGTTTACCCCATTCTGATTTCTCTGCAACCTTCTGTTGACATTGAAAGCGCGTCGAAAGGCAAACGGTTAAGACTAATGATTATGGTAACGCAAATTTGTTCACCCGCATAAAGATGCACATTCAGTGTAAAATTCTGAAACTGTGAAATCATAGAAATTATCACAATATTCGGCAATGGAAGAACGAAATGAGAAATTAGAAGCTCTTGCTTCCTATAAAATACCAGGGAATCTTAAAGTAATTTCTCTTTCAGAATTATTGTTAGGATATTTGCAAAATTGAGAAGTCCGTGAATCATTGAACAATCATTTGAACGATATTAACCGTGTTTAATCTGCATTCTCTCATTCATAAATTTAAATTTACTTAGAAATAACTTACAAACTAACTTGTAAAAAATGTTAGAGAAATTAGATCTTTAGATCCTTTTCAGTTGAACATAAACGTATGGTAAAACTTGCATAATTATCTTAAAACGATGTCTAAATCACTCTTTAATTATTCACTTCGTTCAGCCTTCATTTAAGTACAGTTTTTATAATTTTATGGCGAAGTTGTAAATTTGTTTAAACAACTCATCATACGCGTACGTTACCTCATTGCAGTAAATAAATTAAATGTTATAAAAACTGATGTTATAAAAATGCTCTAAGTTTAATCGTCGGAATAAAGTTCCCTTATTTCTACCTTAAGATGGAAACTGAAAAGGATCGCGACAAGACGCGTTTGTTAATAACGGAGAGATAGTTTGATTGCGCGTAAGGGACTTGTTCTTGTGCAAGGGATCGTGTCTACTCAACGGGCGTCTGTTGTTCCTCTTCCGTCGCCGGCTTCGTGTACAAAATTTCCGCATACTCCGTTTTGTCTTCGTTTAGACGACGAGGAGCAGCGCCTTGCTGTTGCTGCGTCAGGTCCAATTCCGCATAAACTATTCCACCCTCGCCAGTTGAAGGGTTAGGCTTGTTCTCTTGAGTGGCTGGCGTTGCTGTCTGAAGCTGTGAATTTAAAAATAGTTTATTCAACGAGAACGGAATGATTCATTATTAGAAATTTGGAAAAAGATAAATTAGGACAACTGTGCTCAATGCACACGGATCACCTAAATCATTGATTGCTTAAATCAATTATTCTGCATTATTGAATATAAACAAGTTCTTTTGGGTGTTGCGAGTCGAGAATATATTGCTAGAATTTGGTAAAAGTAAGATATGTTAATGAAATGGTGTGGTTTTTGCTGAAACCAATATTTTCAGGAACCGTTAATCATTTTATCATTATCGGGCGAATGAATATTGATGTATGGATGAGTGTTCTATGAAAAATGTTGAAACGCAAGTTACTTTCTCGTCGTCGACTGTGACAACAGTTCTCATTGTGTCTGTGTCAGCGCCAGACACTTTGTCCTTGTTGCGTTTGAAGAGTCGAGTCAAGCTGATCTTCGGTTTCCGACCTCCTCGAGATGATCCATCCACTTCCGTTCTGGAGTAGCGCCCAGCACTTTCTGTGTCACTTCTAACAGAGAAGATTGCCATTGTTATGTAGTACGACCTCGTTTTTAAACCTCTTTCACGTTGAATGATTTCTCAAAAGCAACGGGACATTTTTGGAAACGATAGAGATTTAAACAAACAGAAGCAACAAACGCGAGGCATTCTAAAATGAAGAATTCCTATTTAAGTAAAAAAAAAAGTTATGTTTTATATCTATAAAAAATTGTATAAGGTAAGAAAAAATATTTAAATCATTTGCAACTTTCTGTAGATATTGACTTTAATGGATGTTGAGTCAAAATAGGAATAATTTTATCTCAAATGACGAATAAAATTTGAAGATATAGTTGATATTGATGTTCATGCAAAATTAATATTCACTGTTTATAAATGATTAATGTGCTTGTTGTATCTTTTCAGTCACTAATTATTTATGAATACAGTCTTGCTGACTGTGAATAATTGACAGTGAACAGTAATAATTACACCATATAACTCTAATGAAGACTTAATAATTATTTAATGCAGTGAAATTTGCAAATGAAAATGCTAACGCTAAAGCTCGCAAAAAGAATATGTACCTGATAGTTTGTAGTAATGTGTAACGTTTTTGTCTTCGGTAGTGAATTAATTTTTAAGGGTGTTACTACCTAAATTATAATAAAAAAACTTGCATATAAACAGAGATTTGAAATAACGATAAAGATTCAACGTTTAAGTCATTTTTTATACATTCTTCATTTTTTATATATTCCATGCATCATGCGAATGAAAAATACTTGCCATGAATGAATAAAAACAAATCCCTGGAATTCTTCCGATTTTAAGTACTAATTTTATTATAAATGTTTATTTTATTCAGCAACACTAGTCTGACAGGAAAGCAATAATTTTGTTTGAGTCATTGATTATATAATTTTTTGTTTTGCAAATCTTGTCAGTATGTAATAATAAAAAAATTTTTATCGACCTACATGTTCATTTTACAGAAAATGCATAGTTACAATTTCAAAGATTGGTTAAAATTATGGTTAATAGAATTGTAATTGTGCAGCAATCATTGAGTCATGTTAAATTACTCAAATATTTGTATTAAAAATTTAGTAAATCATTTAGTTCGTTCAAGTATATTATTAACGGGGTTATACATATAATGTCAACGATAACAGTAATTTTAAAACCGAAGTCGAATCAACTAATTATTTGTTTGCATTCCATTCTTCGATTATTAAAAAGAAACTGTTGTTATAAGTTAATCGGGCTAGAGTTTTAAAGCGTATTTTAAATAAACTATGCACTATGCAACTAAACAACATCATACAAATTCAAACAAATCAGCAAAAGTTGTGTAAGAGTGCAAGTAGTCATGTTATAGAATTCCTGAAGAAAAACGACATTTGATATGTGCAAACCTGCTGACTAGAGGTAATTAGTGAACTCAATGCGATTTGAAAAAGAGACGCAAATGATCGCGGAGAAGCGCGGAAATTGAGCGTAATAAACGATAATTGCGATTAATGATGCGCAAGACATGCTTTTTTCAAACAAAATGCATAAATCAATCGTATAGACTCGCCTTGTTTTTAATCATTCTCCCATTTTTTTCATAATATATGCATATTAAGTTTAGACGCAATGCAAAAAGTCTAATCAAATATTAAGTTTCATAAGGGAACGTCGTGCTTAATTTTTTCATTTGAGGTTTATTGCGAGGGTATTACATCAAAAAGTAAAATGATGCAACGGTAAATGTCAATATTACAGTATAGAAAGATACTGTTAAAGCAGTTTAGAATAATTATTTTCACAAATTTAGGTGGAAAGTCATTTTTAACTTATCCTTCTTATGTGAATCTAGAGATGATTTCCATTTTTAGAAATGGAGAATATTTCGAAGGCTGTCAAGGCGTGAGTGATTATTTTCATACGTGTTGAACGTTGTAATCAATTTGAGGACAACTTCAACAAAAGCGACGTTGATTGGAAATTGAAACACGCAAAACAATGGGAATCGAAGCTCGTGCAATGTTAACTGGATGCGAGGATTTCTCGGTATTTTCCATACAATGATGATTCGTTGACATCAGCGGAAGCTTGATGGTTTTCGTGGAAGAAATAGAAAGAAGCTTGCCTTTGCCTATCGACACCGTCCGTAGTTTTTGATTTCTCAAAACGAAGGAGACTAATGCTCGCTGCCGGATCCGCGAAGTCTCTGTAAACGTGCGATCTGCTGGCAATATGGTAAATACCGATAGAAACATATTTCTTTGGGTATCAAGTATCGATTCTTCTCTTCGACAGTTTTCCTGAAGCACTTGTACCGATTTATGACAAAAGTTGTATCACTTTGAAATCTTACAATTTATTTTAATTTCTACATTTTAAACAAATTTGAGCAATGACTGATGATAATTTTTAGTAGGAAAACACAAAGTACTTTTTTTATTGATAGCGAGTATACAAGGTGAGTCATTAAAAGCAATCCACCTAAATAACTCTTTCGATTTTTGAGATACAGAGAAATGTTTGAAATGAACGTTGTTTGATTCAGAGGGTTCTGTTAAATTATGGAAAACCATTTTTCTCAGGTGGACATGTTCACGAGTTTTGAAGGTCACCTGTATTTTTGAAAATGGAATCAAAAAGTAGATATAATAAGAAGCGACACACCATCGGATGTTTAAATTTGTCTTCAAAACTCGTAAACACGTTCATCTAAGAAAAATTGTTTTCCATAATTTAACAGAACCCTCTGAATCGAACAACTTTCATTTCAAATATTTTTCTGTATCTTAAAACTCAAAGGAGTTGTTTAGGTGGCTTTTGGAGTCCTACCCTGTATAGTATAACTTAAAGAGATATATCATCATTAGCCTGACATTATCTTAGTGCCTCATGAAAATAAGTAAATATAAATGTCTGCAGATGATTATTCTAAAAGATAGAAAGATGTCTTGCCTTATCGGTAAAGTTTTTCAGGCAACCAGTCAAAGTGTTCTTACTACATTAAAGCAATCTATAGCGAGGAAAAAGTGTATTAGTTACGAAATTTGTTGCAAGATATTGAAACACCGAAAGTGCATCGTGCTACCAGATAAGATAAGACAGAGTAAAGAAAAACGTAAAATACTCACGATTCACCTAGAGTCCTGGTTCTCGTGGAACCTGCAAATAATTCAAACAAACACGTTTCGTTTAATTATACGATACTTAATCTGAATAAAAATTAACAAAAAAAATTCTTTCTAATATTGCACAATATGCAGAATAAATGGAAGAGAAATATTAATGAAAAATTGTTTGTTAGAAAAGTTCTTCTAGAATACTTTTCTTTCCTGTAAAAATGTTTATCATTAATGCTAATTTTTCTCTGATGCGTAGAATGGAGTAATTTCTTTAACGCTGAGAAAATTCGTCTACAAGTAGCTAGTAAAAATTCGACGATTCCTACAATTATGACGATAAAATCGTGGGGGGTGGCAGACTGGCATATTCTCATGTACATTCGTGTGTATTTAAAACAAATGTTTTTATTTCAAAAATCATATAATACCTAAGTTATAATATCGTAGCGATGAATGAACTTACAGTTAATTACATACAGCTTTCTCTATATATTAATTTCATTTAAATTCTTAATTAGATTTACTCTTGCCTATTACGTTGTATCTACAAGTACAGATACAAAATGTTCATGTTCTCGTATTTGTTTTTGCCATATTTTTTTTTATCTTCGTGTGCTCGCAGTGTCCGTGTACTTGTGTGTTCGTGTGTTTACACGTGTGTCTGCATACTCTTATGTCGCTGTAGCGTGTGTGTAAATCTCTCGTATTCCATTTATCGACCGTATAACATTCAAACTTCGTCTCGTTTTCCTATTTCCTTATTATTTAAAATCGTAATTAATTTTAATCTTAATTTTTTCAAATATTTTTAAAGTTTCATTTCAAAGTAGCGATCTCTGAAGTATTCTTAAAGTGCTTTACCCATTCTCGTCGGTGATGCTCTTGTGTTTTACATTGGGCCCTCGTTACGAAAAAAAAAAATTGTATTCGAAGAAACGTCGATACCGAAACGCTTTCTCAAAGAACAGACGTTTCCCAAAAAACGCAAGTATCCTCGAGTCGTCTCGAGCCACTGTAATAATATCCGCCTGTGCTCACATGATCTAATTAAGTTACTCGATTGACTTCTAAAAATGTTTCAGAGAACACCATCTCTCAGGTATTCGTAGATCGTTTATCGTCACATCTCTTTATAGTCGTACTTTAATACCTAGACTTACGTTAACATAAATATATAATATATATATAATATATATACTCCATTGTATGGCCAACGATCATGCTTCTTATAATATTACAGTGTATAACCATCTCAGTTAATATTATAAGTTTTACAAATGTTCAACTTCGACCGTTTCACCAATCTTCACTTGCAAATGGAAAAGAATCGAACAGAAGGGAACAGAAAACTCTAATACCTTCGCTCGGTTCTTGCACGCGTTGCAAAATGTGTGCTCGTGTATTTATGTGTTCGTGTGTATGTGTGCTGTGTGTCTATACATTATATACGTTTCGATGTGTGTACGCGTACAGGTAGGTAATGACAAATAGCATGATCATCGCGATATTAAATTAGTTATCATTACGCTATTACAATAATAATCGTAGAAATCAATGTACGAAATAAGTGGCCTTAATTATCGTATGAAAAATGTACCGCAAGGAATTTTTGTACATTAACGCATCCGCCACGTAATTATCCTTAAATCTCTGCGTTTCATCGATTATCGTTTCGACGCGCTTCATTGTCGTAGTCGCTATGCAGGCTGATCGAACGTTGTACACAGGAAACTTGTCCTGTTCACTTCCACTTTATTTTTCGTAGTCTCATTATCGCGTATCGAATGAGCTTGCACGTTTTAATAACAAAATTCCTTGACAAAAAATTTGTTTTGCATTGTTACGTGAGGACTCGAGCGAAATTTAGCGAAAAGACTCTGGGGGAGGGCTGGCAGTGATCTTCGACACGAGATTTCTCGTTTGTGCTAACGCGGCGATCGCAGTTTTATTTGAACGTGCACTTAAGCTGACCGAACGAGGTAATTTTTATTTGAATTTTTACGCACACTATAGTCACATTTTATTTTACTTTTATTAAAATTATCCCCCGGAGAAGCTGAGGGAGGTTACACAGAATGTTCTGTAAAATCTCTGGCTCGCAGAACATGATTTCTTATGAAGACATGTCCAAAATATGAATCAAAGTTGCTTGTTCAAGATTTCATTTTTGGGAAAGTCGTTTTGAAAATTTAATGATTCATTTAGGAGAGAAGAAACCATTATCTATAACTAAGGTTTCAAGGAGATGTACTAAATTAAAAATCTCAAATATTCAATAATCATGTTTTATTCATTTTTTAAATATTCAACCCCTTTTTCAAAGATTGACCTTTCATTAACTAACTTTTATTTTTGTTTTCTGTAAATATTAAAACGATCTTGATTCTAGCTTTCAGGATTTCAGATAAAAACATGGATTTCAAAAAGTAATTACCTCGAAAAATGAAGACCTCAAACAAGAAAATTTCATTCTTCATTCTGGTTTATCTTTTTCATTAAAACTCGTCTTGTGTTCAGCCAGTATCACGTTTTACGAGACACTCTGTACACATTGACGGCTCCGAGGGGTTTCAAAACGCTTTAATGTTCCTCTAAAGCAACTCAGCGGAACGAATAAAATTCTTGGTCGTGTTTTCCAGAGGCCATCGCTATCGAGATACGTTTTATTACATTAGAAACGTCGTCCTAGAGACTCCGTGGACTCTGAAGACGAATCTCAAAATTATAATACACTCGTAAATTACCATCAACACACTTCTCACCCTCTCGTCTTTATTTCCAATGTACGCGCGAAAGACCGCTATCCGAAAAGGCACTAAAAATCGTTTTTATCGTTCCCGTGTCCGAAAGGAACGGCCAGCTTAATCGCGACGCTCGTAAAATGCGGCTCCAAAAAAACTGTCCCAGAATCTTTTGGTTCCCTCGTTCCTCACGCCCCGAACGTGGAATCGCGTGCATCTACGGACACCGGGTAAAACGTTTAAAAATCGCTGTTGGCCTACGTTACGCATATAAAAAGTTCTGGGCGGCCTTCGTGGCATCCCTGGCCATTGTTCGTATCGTAAAATCATCCCGCGTTTCTATCAAGCGATCGGTCGACGCGCGTTTCCTTTCTGCACTTTTTAGGCTCTATCACATACGCTAGCGGGACGATTGTTAGTACACGCAATATAACATCGCAAAAAAGTTATGATTGCGATACGCGGGAAACACTTTCACTCTGTTCTGTTAAGGGTATCAAGATAGACGTGTAAATGATCAGTTGAGTTAAATTTTTTTTTTTGACATGACAGTACTTACACCAATAATTAGATAATAAATGGTAAATGGGGGTACTCGTTACAATGTTTCATTCTGGTTTTAATTGTGATCTTTGAAGTGTTTCGCTATACGCTTGTGATGTTTATTTGTGGAGGTAAATGGAATTTTTTAAATATTTTACTGGAATTAAGATTATTGTGTATTATTCATACATATTTCCTATGGTATTATTTTGTAAAGATATGAATTGTGGATAGTGTATAATGAATTTAGTTAATTTTTTTTGGAGTCACTTGGAAATTCGAATAATTCTTCTAATTCTATATTTTTTACATTTTTTTCTATCACTCAAGCTGTTGCTTGTTCCGCCGTGTCTGATACAATATGACTTTTTCCATTTAGAAACTTTGTATTCAAAAGAAAATAAATGTATTCGTTCTATGTCGGATATATAGTAAGGTAAAACTGGTAGACAACATTTTAATCAATTTTAAATGAAAATTCAATCACAAATAATTCTAATTCTATTTTTTGTTAGGTATATTTGATGTCCGAAGTTTTTGATCAAGTAAATAGATACGGTATAACTACGATTAACCGACTCAATATTTGTAACATACAAATGCAAACAGTTACTACATTATTATTAAATCATAGTTCAAGTTTTAGTCAAAGTTCTACTTACATTAAATAATTGAAATTCCGGGAAAAACGAAAATTGGAGGCAATTCTGATTCGGATAATCTAGGTTTTACTGTACCGAATAAACTCCAAATAATGTATAGAAAAAAAATAAAATTCACCACCTTTATAAATATCGTATATCACAATCCGAAGGATCTCGTTCCACCAAAAATTGAATATCCTTCTATATCAAACACCTCGTACGTCGAAAATTCACGGAAAATGCACCGAAAGGCAGTAAAGTCTGTGGTATCTAGCCTCAGCAGAACAGAGTGGTATGAAAGTGCGTTGCTGAACAGCATGACAGACATTCGGATGTGGCTCAGCCTCTTTAACGGCACAAACAACGCCTCGACATCTCGCGAACACGATAGAAAGTACTTAATTGGCAACGTACATCCACGTAATCGATCCATATAATATCCTCTTAATAAATCCACATTCTAGTATCTTTCCTACGTTCTTTCTTCTCCTCCCCTTCGAACCGCGTCAGAAACAGCACGGTCGACGGGGTTTTCGACATCGCCACGCGAATTTCCTTAAATGTAACCTTATATTCTGTCCCAAGATAATAGTCTCCCTCTCGGAATTATTTCACGAATAACGACCGGTCGTTCGGCAATTGGAGTGCAAGTGGATAAATAAGTATTCAGTTTAATATTTACGAGTTGCAAGCCAAGTGCCCTCGACACAGAATATAATATTTATATATATTCATTACTATATTATTCAATCTCGTACCGTAATATTTATAATATATTTATAATATATATATACTTTTTTATTTATATATATTTAATATATACAACACGCAGTAATTTTTGTCGTCTTCATCGAACGAGTTCCCCGTGGAATAAATCGCTCGTTTTTAAGTTCTCCCCCCTTTTTTTTTTGTTAATACTTTCTTCCCTATCTTCTGATTACATAGCGAGTAGTAGCGGGACCGATCGATAGATCTCGCAGAACTCGTCAGACAAGACGAACGCTCTTTGTAAGTGAAAACACGATCGCATATGGAAAAAAGTGAAGGAGTGTATGTGCAGAATTCGGAAATGTTTCGTCAACGAATGACAGATACAGGGATCGATTATCTCTACTATCTCTTTCTCTCCCTCTCTCACTCTCCCTCTCTTTCATCTCGCAACGTCTCATATTTTTCTTTCCCCTCCCCCCTTGACTTTCCCACTTTTCTGGTCTTCTGTACGACGCCGTCGAGACCTACGTTCGTGAGCTTCTTCTCTGTGACTGTGCATGTGTGTGTGTAGATGTGGGTACGTGTGTACGTGTTCCGCCCTTAACTTTTTCTCCCTCCGTTTTTCGTTTTTCTATTTTTGCAACCACTGAGCTAAGCAAAGATGATCGGTACAAAAGTACAAACAACACTTATTGTCGACGGGAATGAGAATGAAATCAGTGAAACTCACTTCTCGAAAGTATTCCAATCACGATTCGTCTAAAGTCTGCTATCTCTCTGGTCGTTCTTTAATTGATGAACTACGGCTGGGTTGAATGCAATTCGTGGTGCAATTTTTGTGGCACGGAACTTTAGACTGGTCTACGATGCCCTTGGAAATACTCTGTGATCTCATAACGACCTCACCGTATCTTAAATATCCATTGTACATACGAGCGACACTAGAACTATGACATTCAATATTCCTGTATTACCTCGGTGTACACCTCTTTCTTTTCTCTTTATATTACCGGAGCTCAGAGAAAACTAAATAAACAAATAAATAGACTGCAAGAAACCGAAGTATTCGTTTTAGAGAAACGCAGTGAAACATTCGCGGAGGTTTGCTATATTTACGAATCATGTTTATTTCACTTTGTGTCGAGAGTTTATCTCAAATTTTAAATATTGTATTGCGCTATCGACATGTTAATGCTCCAATGAATAATTAAGTCTTCTATTCTAACCCATTCCAGGTTAAAGTTTCTTTCCATTGTATCAGCTGTCATTGTATCTTATTTCAAACTTCTCTTCCTGCATTACAAAATCGGAAATAATCTTCGCGACGCGACGGTTTCTTCCTTTTAAACTGTCCCGTTAAAACGATCCCAGATACGATTCTTCCAGTCCCTTTCAACTATCCCTTTCAGCTACAGCGTGTCATTAACGATTAACGATTGAACAAACCAGCCAGTTAGACGTACTCCTCGCGTGTCGAGTAAAAGGAAAAGAGGCGTCGATCGATAAAGGTCGATGACGCGTTAAGACCAGGGGTTGAAACGGTTCCGAAAATAACTGTTTTAAACTGTTATATTTTGGGTCCTACTGAAACTATTATGGAGAACAGAAATGATATTATAACTGTTATGGATATATCAGTTCTGGCCTATTTCGATTACGGTTCCGGTTCTCCAGAATCGATATTACATCGGTTCTATAACAGTTATTTTTCGGTTCTTTATCAGTTTTGTATTAAGAACCGAAAAATAACAGTTATTTTCTGGTTCTTTGACAGTTCTGTATAAAGAACCAAAAAATAACAGTTCTGTATAAAGAACCAAAAAATAACAGTTATAGAACTGATATAATATCGATTCTGGAGAATCGGAACCGTAATCGATACAGGCCAGAACCGATATATCCATAACAGTTATAACATCATATCGGTTCTCCATAACTGTTTCGAGAACTAGAACCGGTATCATAACTGTTTTCAACCCCTGGTTAAGACAGACTTCGCTGCGAAGGACGGCACGATAAAGAACGAGGCGCGTCCCATACAATGTCCCTAAAAATGTCGAAGCGAAAACACTTGCGAATGTTGTTTCCGTCGTGAACGAAAAGGAAATGGGGAGATCTGGTCTCGCGACAGAACTTTACGACGTTGAAAAACGCAGTTTTCCTCCCTAAAATGGCGTGCGCCAGAGTCTGAGAGTATTTGTACAGTACTTGCTCGTTATAAGCTCGCGATCGATGACCGGGTATCGATTTATAAAGTATACTTCGTTTCTGAGGGTTATTCGCGAGTTCGTGGTTTCTGTGTTACCAGAAGTGATGATGGAAAATGATTCAGTGATATTGAGGAGCAATGGAATCATGAGCGAGCTTAGAACGAGTAACTGTTGTGTCGTAAAAATCTGGGAAATGATGGCGCCGTTGGTCGTGGGACCGCGATGAATTTCTATCAACGCGTTGCGTAGTAGTATAAAATTCTGTGTAAAAAGTGTTTTCAGGAAAAAATCTCGATTGGAATGTGTCCAGTCTTCGTCGCGAACGTACAAAAAGGATGCACGATGGATGGATGTTTTGTTCTGATCGAAGTAAAAATCTGCCGATTGATTGGTAGAGAACGTGCTATTTCTAGATACGTTATATTGCGAGTAATTGCACCGTTAACTCTTCTATCTCACATTCACGTTGATTCCTAAAAAAAATCCTCTATATTAGAGTCGTGGAGTTTTTGCAAAAATTTTTGCACAGAATATTTTAAACAAATATTACTTGTGCTACTCGCGATATGGTAATTCTTCTTGCTTTCGAGAATGGAAAATATTAGTATCAAAAGATTCGATTAAAATTTATTATTTTATTATCCGTAATAAAAAAAGTGATAAAAGTCAAATATTGAAAAGTTAGTCGCGACATAAAAAAATTTGATAAAACGCTGATCGTTTCTTCTTTCAAGGGTTAACATTCAATCGCAACGAAATCGCAGAATATTATAAGAGTATTCGCGTAGAAAGAAATTGTTTCTTTCGGATAATTATTGGCTGTTTGATCGAGAGCGTATCATCGATACCGCGTACGCAGAGAAAAAGTGACGAGGGGGTCATTGTGCCCCCGAAAAATCGAGATAGAACGAGGTAGGACCTCATTGTTCCGAGGTGCTGAGTCACTTCGATATAAATAATACTGTTCGAGGAGTTCTAAATCATAAAACTGCGATACCATCACGTGTCAGTCAGCACGTGAGCTAAAATAAAAAAACACTGGCTACGAACGAAATCTACATCGTGGAATGTGTTTTGTCTGTCCTCGAACGTGGTAACGACGTGATATTAATAGATCTTGCGTGTGCGCGTGGAGCGTTTTTCCACGATAAAAATTATCACCTGTCCAACGCGACCTCGCAATGACGTCTCGGTCATCTGAAAGCTTCATAAAAATTCGTCTCCTATCGAAAAAGGAATTTCAATATTCTAGAACGCGTTTATTACGCGTTTAACAGTACGGGATATTAGTCGACGAGCACGAGGTTCACATCGAGCACTTTTTGTGATGTCATCTTTCATTCACTTATACTACTTTTTTTTTTCTCAGGACAATTACTTCTAATTATAGTAGAATCAAAATGAACTTCACTGCTACTCTATATTCATTGGAATTTCCTTGAGATATGGACAGCGATTTTAAACTATAAATAAAAATATTAGTCATTAAATTTAATGCTCTTTTCCTTAATATAATACTTGTTAGAAAGACTTGGTAATATCATCTGTATAATATCGTCAAGGATTAACAAATCCACATCGTGATAAAAATTTTCTGAAAAATCTTGCTCGACACGCACACGCAATTCGATCCGCGGGTATCCCGTTAGATATCTCCCCTCGACGTTGATGTGTCCATTAGAAAGAATCTCGACTAAAAAACTTTGATTTGTTCGCGCTAGCGTGAGACTTTCCCTCTACGAAGAACGGCTCATCCTCCCGTTCGTTACGATTAATTACATCGTTAATAATACCTAGACATCGCGTCGCGACGGGAGACGAGGGATCGCGTCGCGGCGACGACCGCGACAACGAACTCCCGTCCCTCTTCGCCGATCTTGGGATCTCGATTCCTCCGGATCGATGTTCCTCCCTTCGAGGCGGAGGAATACGCGGTCCCGCGGAAAGCGAGCTCGCGCGAAGGTTCACGCTTAAGAATCGATTATCTTCCCCTAGATTAGAACGGTACATTTGAAGGACAGCTCGTTAAACACGTGTTACTTAACGATACACCTTAGCGATCTTAACGATCACTTAACTCTTCGAGGATCCGCGCGGCGTTCGATTCGATCCGTCGAAGCTGCCGAGGAGAGTACTCGGCCAACACGTTCGAGATTCTGGCCTTTCGATCTCGTCGGATCGAGTTCCTCGAACAATTAAGGATCGAGCGACGTACAGTTTCGTGGGTATAGTTCAGCAGTGTAAATATCTTGACCCAAGCGAATTTCCCAGGTGCGATCCACTCGCGAGAAAGAAAGGACGTCGCGGAGACCGTCCGTCGACGACAGCGCGTCACATCGAGATTCCTATTTACAAAACTTACACCGTGAGAAACGGGGTTCGGGGGGTGTGGGAGCGGGTTGGGCGAATTGTCGCACGCAGTATCGAGGCATCGAGGGATGGTGATCGATCCTGGATCGTCCGCGAGCGGAGGATCGCGGTCGCGCGAACTGCGTAACGGTCGTAGGGTTCAGGCTACGAGCAGCTGCCATCGAAGAGACGTGATCGTAGAAAAATAAGGAAACGAACGAAAGACGATTCTTTTTTGTTTCTTCCCCTTCTCGTTCGCGTCTGAACGAAGCTTTATCTTCTTCCTTTCCGCGCGATAACTAAGGTCCGTTTCGAGAATACTGAACCGCGAGTCGTGTTTAGAATAAATACGCAATTAATCGTGAAACTCGTTCCTCTAATTTCAAGTTCAACGGGATTCGGACCGAGGCCAAGGCACGCGTCGTAACAAGGGAACACGTGAGCCTCGCTGGTATCGACCCTTGACCCTTTGCACTTTCGACCGAGAGGTACGTCTCGGCTCGCCGATTAAAATAGCACGGTGGCCTGTGCGTGACACTGTCATTTAAGTAATAACCAGGTTTGCTGAGAGATTGGTGGTTCGCGACGATGCCAGTGTCTCTGGGATACGTTGGAGCGAAGTTGTTTCGCCGAGAGATCGGACTGCTCGCTGGGGTGGAAGTGTTAATGACTAATCTGTTTACCGGGTTGTTCGTAGTTTCTTTGTACATTTTGAGATAATTAACCCCTTAACGCAATAGCTGTCTTTCGCTTTGCTGAGTAATTTACTTCTTTTCGTTTTATATACAAAATTATGGCGAGATATTCGGAAAGTTCATAGCATTTCGCGATGTTTTAATCTAGAAACATCGCTTCTATAAATTATTCGGAGAATGAAAGAGGATCACTGAACAAATTGGCAATTAGAGTAAAAAGCAGCCGAAAGTTCTTGAAATATGAAACGTCTTTTCGCTGTGATTTGCTACCAGTTTTAAAATGGGAGACATGCTCTGAAGTTAAGCGAACTGTCAATAGTTTGCATTTATCTTGTCACGGGTTGGATTGAAATAAGATTACAGTAAATGCTTAATGGAAACGCTAGAAATAGCAGCGAACTTATAGCTAATAAAAACTTTCCAGATTACGTAAAAGCAAACAAAATACTTTTACTGTTCATATTAAATGCACTCGAAACTATTAAGAATATCTGGTTAAGCCTACATAGATTCATTTTCAGTCGTACGCCTTAAGGGATTAAATACTTATCTCGTTCGCAAGAAGTTCTACACACACTTAATATCCTCCCCCAATTAACAGGCCAACTAAAGAAAGTACTAAAAACTACTAGAAAATACTAAAGAAAATACTCGAGGTACAAAATCAGATCTAAAAACATCGACTCGCGCAGAGTCTTCGCGAACCGCTAATATCAAAAATTCATGAGATTCTTCGATTCTAATACCGTAACATCTTAAAGTCCCGACTTCACGGATAACAATGAGAAGAGAGGCGTTCCTCTGTATCCCTCGATTCGTCCGACGACCCCGACGCCACTTGGCATCGCCGCGCCGAGGACGAGCAAAGTTTCCCCGGCGCAGAGAGACAGCGGAGTGCAAAGTGTCGCGGGGGTTAAACGTGTGAAATGACAGCTTATTTCCGCGGCCGAACGGAGGAACGACCGTCGGGACAAGGCGGGGACCGCCTTTAAACGGGCGTGTCCGTTTTCTCGTCCTTCTTCGGCTCCTTGACGTCCGTGCGACCGTTCACGTATTCCGTGCTCGTGTGTATCGGATTCTCCTGGCCGCCCTGCGGTATTTTCTCGTCGATGATACGCGGGTCCTCGGGATCCTCTTCGTCCTCGTCTCCGGGTGTGATGTGCACCTCGCTTCCGGCGCCGACACCGCTCGCAGCTTCCTCGTCGCCCCGACGCCTCGCTGCAACAAGCAACGCCACGATCGGTCAAGGCAAAAGTGCGTGTGTGGATTTCATTTTTTTTGTTTTTTTTTTTTGTTACTTTTTGGTTTTTCTGTGATCGTGTCTGCAAATGGATTACTAAGCTAAATCGAGTGTGTCTTTGGTGTCGATGTTGTCACGGCATCAGTTTCAACTATGCTACTTTTGTTTTTGGGGGTTTCGTTTTCTTTGTTCTCGCTGGAGAGTATGATGCTTGGGGACGGCTGTTAATTGAAGAGGCAAACGCGCGAGTTCCACCACTGATTTGTAAAAATTAAGTAACTTTAGTGCAAAATTCTTTATTGCCATGCAGAGATCGTAAGTTGCCGAATAAATTAAGTTAATTGAATCAGATTCCAGTCACGCCAATTGTTATTTTTTCAATTCACAAATCCATCGTTTAAGGAAGTTTATGAGATCTACTTAAGCAGTAATAATAATTCGTGTGAGTGAAGCTGATTCTGTTTCATTTATTCAACAACTTACGATTTTTGCGTAAGACTTAGGTGTACCTTCTTTTAAGTCTTTGTTGGCAGAATTGTGATTACTGAGAAGTGAAATCTCATGTTAAAATTAACAGAAATTTATACGAATTCAAAGTCTCATTTATTTATTTCAAATTTGTGATATCTTTTCCTATTTTCTTGATTTTTGCAATATTGCTACAGTGGATAGAGAACGTCTTTGAAATCATGTTACTGACTTCGTAAATGTTCGAGTGAAAATTAATTTTGAAACGTATTGTTTGATTTCCAAAAAGTTTGAAAGTTTGGTTTTCCAAATTGAAAAATGTAATTTTCGGTAGAAAATCTATCACAAAAGTCTATATACATTCTTTGTATTTTTAATGTGTTGAAAAATACAGAAATATATTTTGTAACATTGTACCGTGGGTTTATTAATTTTCTTGCAAACGAGTTTAGTATATTGTACCTTTTTTCAAGATATTTTGGCAACTTTAATAAGTATTATTTGTTAGTCTTAGCTGTTACTTTGTAATCTATTATATTACAAAGTTTTACACGATATTTATAGTCTGTACTCTGTACATGTTTACAGACATAAATTCAATTTCAAGTTTATATTTTTTCAAAATTGTTTTTGTCTTCACGATAATTTTCACGAATTGTGTTACTTCAGCAAATAGTTTCTAATTACAATTGACAAATGTAATTTCTTAAATACGATAATTTTAGTAACGTATATAGACTTCCATGATAATATTTTTCAAAATTTCTCCACGTTTATTTCTTCCACTTTGTTTACACTTGCAAAAATGTTTAGTGTATCAACACAGAGGAGAAATTAAAGTTCCTCAAATTCTGAGAACTACAAATGAACAGTTTTAATACGAAATTCCGGACTCTGAATTGAGTTTTATGAAAATCGATACTCGTTTCATCAACGTGATTCCAATCATATACATATTACACGCTCTACGCTGTTACGAAATTTTTAGAACTAAACTTCAAATTTTGCCTCGCAACAGTTAAATCAGCAAATCCGGTTGCGTCACTCGTGCGTTTGCGTTCGAGCGTGAGTCAATCGATCATTAATAGCAGGGTTAACAGTAATAACATTCACAGGCAGGGTCATCACACTAACGTATTCAAGAGTTCAAGCAATAGAAAAAATGTGAATAAACGTGTCGCGAACGTGACAGACTCTCTACACTGTAAACTGTATAAACTAATATTATCCTCTAACGGCATATATGTACACATCGAAATTAGTGTTTCAGGGACGAGATAAAGTCATTAAAGGCGCTGGGGAGGTCGAATACAAGGGCTAGCGATACGAGCATGCTTATAATTACGATAAAAAATCGATGGTAAAAGACAATCAGACAAACGTGTCTTTGGCTCTATTTAGGCGAGGGGGTTGGGGAACATAGTCGCGGCAAAAGGGCTGAAAGGCGGATCGAGAGAAAGAAAATTAACATCGAGTAGGGGTCGGGGGTTGTTTGACTTCGGAACAAATGTCACCACACTTGCCTTCGCCGATTGTTCAACGTTGCTTGTCGCAAACGGAAACGCTATTTGGCCTCAATGGACCATAAACGGATAAACTTATACGGATCTCGTCGAGGAGTATCTAGAACAGTGTCGCAACAGATACAGTATTTTCTCGTTGTAAACTCGTTGCTATTCACTTTAGTTTTCGGAACAATTCTCTCATTTCTTCTCACGTTTTGTTGACAACAAACAGAATAAATCGCCAATGTATAAACTAGTTTGAAAAATGTCATTTACGTCGAGTCGCGAGATTATAGCGAGAAAATACTGTACAATGCTCTGTGACAGTGTTTTTCAAACGTTTCCTTTCACGATTTGTCTTTCGATCGTAAATTGAAGCTCGTCGAGCTTTTCTTTCTCCTCTTTCTCCGGTTCAGTTTAATATGTAGATGCATGAAATTTAATCTCAACTGCATTTGAATTCAATTAGAAACGCATTAAACCGTGGGGTTAGTAACTTCTTTGTTTAGGTAGCTCGTATGATTTGGTTTGTTTGCAATAAGCGGTATCGTCGATTTTCCGTTTCATCCTACGAATTAGTTGGTGGAATTTTCCCTCTAGTACGAGTTAGCTGCTTCCCTCTTCTCTGGCAACGGGGAGCGAAGTTTGAAAAACACTGCACGAATAACGGTGAATGCGATGTGAATTAGGTATTATTGATTGGTACATGCGGTGGAGAATTCGTAAGCGCAACGTGCATGCACAAATCGATGATCGAAACGTGTGTGTTCGTAATCGACTAAAGCCAATTTTCGATATGACCGAGTAATTTCCAAACTTTGTTTGCCACTGTGCCATGTAACATTATTTTTCAATTTCAACTGCACTATTTGAATTTCCCACGAGAGTGTTTTACATTAATGTTCTTTTTTTTTTCAATGAAAAAACCAGGTTGTCCAATTCAAATTTCGGTTCTCGTAATTCCTAAAATTTCAGGTACAATTTCTCATAGTTTGGATTCTTCGATAAATGTCGTGCAATAATTTTTACGTTCAAGCAAAATTGAAATTGCAGTATATTATTGCTGATCTTCGATTGATTTTGTTAGGAGGCGTGTCTATTAGGAGCACGTCGACGTTAACGCAAATCGATAAGCGGATCATTCCAGACAATAAAATTTTGATTTGTCAGCTTCTCGCGGAACTCTCGATCATACGCTGGATTTCCGACGCAGAATAATCGAACTTTCATCGTATTTATTCTCTTCTGTGTACTATCGACGAATTTCAACGGGTTTTTCTCTCCGGTGACATTCGAATCGGCTCGGACGGTATTAAAAAATGAACGGGAAAACAGGGGGAAGGAATCACAGAAATCGCCAACCGGAATTTATATCTGGTACCGACAAAACCTCGTGTATTTAATGCGATTTCACGCATGCACGTGTATCTCTTTAAACACTGCACAGTTGCCGACGGGTGTTTTGTCATCCCGGTTGTATTGTAGAAAAAATTAATTCTTTTCTCGCTCAGGGTTACTGTTTTCCCAACGAATTACATCATTCTTCTCACTTCGTATGTGCTATCAATTCGATTTTTCGAAATATTTGTTTTCCTCTGTCCATATGTATTTTTTCAATGCACAGTAGCGACTGGTACCTACGTGGAGTTTGTAGATCATAGTTTCGGAAATGTCTTATTTTCACACACGTATTTTTTAGCCATATTTTCAACAATTTGAAATACATTGTGCAAAAAATGGTAGAATAATTTCTGTTTACTTTCTACGAGATTTTGTACGAAATGAGGAATACCGAATTGTTGTACAGAATGTCCACAACTGATTTCGATTAATATATACAATAAAAACAGAAAAATGTAAAACCAGAAAAGAAAAATAAGAAAAATAATATTTGCAAGTACACAAATTTTTCAATTTTCATTACAAATATTCTTAAATATTATATGTATGATTTTTATTTCATAAAATAAAGGGAAAATAGTAAAAAAAAGTAATATATTACAAACTAAATTCTATTACTATTAAAACCATACTCAGATAGAAAAAAAATAGTATAAAACTTTTTAAAGGCAACCGCATTTAGAAATATAAATTTTACGAATCAGAATGATAGTAATGATACAAAAGTCAGTCGTGGAAATCCTTCCCAGATGACACATTGCATACCGCTTCAAAGGGGATCGCGATGCATTGGCTGACCAAAAACTCTTGTCTACTACTTAGGGAACCTACGCTGGAATCCAGTGCAGTGATCAAGTGTATTTTTTTTCTGGTCGATGTATCAGATACGGAGGATACGTGATGGTTTATCGTGGGGCTGGTAAAATGTGGTCGCAGAGGGAGAAACAGTGACGAGCAGACGAGAGAGCTGATGATGAAGGAACGAGCAATACTTTTGCAGAGTTGGGGTTGGCTTGATTTGCTGCCTGAGGTGACTTACCCCTGGACAGTGTCATGCCTAGAGTACGGAATCGCAAGGTTATTGTTGTTGTTTCTCCTTATTCTTTACTTGGCCCGACTTGCATGCTGTCCTATCGGTAGCGGCACAACACACAAGACATTTGTATACATACAAATATTTATACACATATAAATATAAAAGTAAATAGGCATTTAAAATATATTATGGTGGTGCACGGTCGGGCGGACGTCCTTTGTTCGCTGTCTAGGCATTAACCATCGCACGCACACATAGAACCACTTAGAGTTTATGTTATATTTATACCGAGCACTCGTAGGAAATGCTGTCCGCTACGTTTTCTCTTGTTCTGTTTCCTTTCTATTTGATACAGGGTTTTGTGAATTTCGTTGCATCAGAGCTGTAGCTCGAGTTAGAAAAATTAATATAAAATGATAAATAAAAGTGTAATTATACAGTATTTAATTCTAATACTATCGTATTTTTATTAAGAAATAGTTAATATTAAATGGAATTTGTGAAGTTTTTCATTTGATCTTTTTATTCCAAGTGCTTCTATTAAAAAATATATTTCATATAGTCTTAAAAACAATACAACACTATAAAAATTAATTTGTAACGATTCTAATGCAAAAATTTTATTCTGATAGAACAAAACAAATTGAAGGTGTTCATACATTTACACTTTTATTTTTCATTTATTTTATAGTCTAGCCCTGTATTATTTTCGCAAAAAGACAGTCTAGATATCAATAATGATTAAATTCATCTACAAATGAACCACTGTAAAAGAAAGTAATTTAACACACGTATACATTCATGGTACCTACAGTGAAGAAAAAAAATTAATTCATTACACATCGATACAGTGTGGTATAAAAATGATAAAACAAAATATCCTTACAAAACACTATTACCTACACACTTTGTTTATACAAATAATTCTTTCTATCAGTTGCGAAAGCAGAAAATAAAATTGACCTCTGAAATTGTTTGTACAAAATCGTTTATCCAATTAATATTTTGATTTTTGAATCATCTGTTGCTCGTATGTAATTAATAATTAAATAACAAAAGTACACGAAAAGTCGCCAAGGGAGTAATGGGAACGCATAGCTCGTTAAAAATATTTTATTCAAAAAGTGAGTACTCACCTGCGAAGCACCAGCGTCCGGTTGCACGGGCAAAAATCATTAGGAAAACGAAGAGAATTAGCACCAGGGCTCCGACAACAATGCCAATGATAGATCCAGCGTCTAAATCAACGCCTGAAATTGTTTAAAAAAATATGATGAGCTCGTTGCAATATTCTGCATTGGAAATGCAAACTTTATCCACTTTAAAGAATCGACATTTTTAATGTAGGATTTTTTTTTCGCAAACGTTCGTTTATCCTCGAAAAAAAATAGGTTATTTAATTGTAAAAACACGCGTGTAAAATTCACTGACTTTACTATTATTAAAACTAGTATTAAAGCTATTAAATAGAGTAAATATATAGAATAGTAATACAATTAGTAAAAATTGAATTTTAGAATTGAAAGTATTTCTTAAAAGATTGCACCATGCGCCAACACTTAACAAATCTAAATTTTCATGACACAGAAAATCGCTTAACGAAGTTCGAAACGATGTCAAAGGACAATAATACTGCGTAATCGTGTTGCGCATATTAATATCGAGAGACACACCCAACGGGGTATTGATGTACAAAGCAAGCGTGAACACTTGCGCGCGATAAAACATATATTGAATAAAATTCAGCAAGCGTTCCAAGCTTTTCTTCTGCGTTTGTACAAATTTGCAATGAGTTTGAACTAATTTCGACGCAAAAATATGCAAAGAAAATTGCGTGGCGCTTAATATCTGTGCCCGACGTATCGAAAAAGCGTTAATTTATACGAGAGCAATCGCACAGAGATCTATTTGCTTTCGATAGTGTAGGAAAAAATATTATAAATCTGCCATTCATGATTTCAGTGGATACGAAAATAACAAAGTAAAGTTACAAATATATACGACCGTTTCGTCGCGTGGAGTTCCATTCACGCCATTTCTACAAATCCGTCACGAGTTTTAAATAAAATGACGCTACTCAACTAACCGGTTGGAAAATATTGAAACACAGTTTACGCGATTTTTATTCAAAAACACGAACAAAGGTACAGCGTGATGCGCGTAACTGGAACTTTGATAACTTTGTAAATATTGATTTTGACAAAAACTGATCAAAACGAGTATTGGAAGAATGACACGTTGAATATGTTTTGATATATGAAAAAGAAAAAAAAAACAATGATAGAGGAGCATATGTAGCTTTTCTATAGATGCAAGAGAAATGAATGAAAATATAATAGTTATTGAGAATTTAAAAAAGACATTCACTATACCAATAAGGAACACTTTTTAAACATTACTTGTAATGGTTTTTTTTTTTTAAAAAGTAATAATAAAACCTCTTTGCTATGCAATACTCAAGTAGTTAAATACAATTTACAAACGGCAGGATACAGCACAAGGCTATTACTAAAACTATTTTTTATAAGTATGTATTATTATAGTTGTATAGAATGTCCCACAAATAATTGTACAATCGGAAAAAGAATGATCCTTCTTATAAGGAAGAAATAATGATAATATAGAAATACGATTTTATTTTTGGGAATAATGTGAAAAGTTTGATATTAATATTTAGGTTTCTTATTCCTTGAAATTATATTAAAAATATATTATGTATTTTTTTTTAAATTTATTTATTTAATGTCGCATCGACTTCATAAGCCATTAGCGACCACATTATACATTTATTTTACAGTCAGATATACTAAGATATATTAAATGTCTGAATATCATAATTTGTTTCGTATATTAAAATATGTGGTTTCCATGACATTTTTGTTATCAAAAATTAGGCCTAGTATTCTTAGTTCCTTGACTTCGTTGATTTCTTTATTATTAATATGTAGTTTGATCTTGTTGGTTTCCTTGCATTTTTTTGTAAGAATTAGAAATTGTGATTTGTTACTAGAGAATTTAAAGCCAGTTTTTGATGACTATCCATATAGTTTGTCAAGAGCCGGATGTAAAATCTTTTGTGTATCTCGGTTACATTGTTTATTGCGAGAAGAAATAGAGTTACACTCAAGACTGATCCATGAGGGATTCCATTTTCTATTTCAATAGGAGGGGATAGCTTATCATTTGTTTTAACTTGGATATATCTTTGTTTTAGAAAGTTATCGACAAATTTCAAGGTCCTGCCATTAATATTATGTTTTATTCATATTTTTATAACTCTTTCCTTCCAAATCATTTCGTAAGCTTTCTCTATGTTTAGACTAATGATTACCGAATGGAGTTTTTTTGCGAATGCATCGTAGATATTTGACTCTAGCATGGTTAAATGGTCTATAGTGGATCTGCCTTGTCTAAAACCGCTTTGTACGGGACATATAATTTGATTCATTTCTAAGTACGTTTTCAGTCTTTTGTTTATGATCTTTTCCATTAGTTTACATATAGTACATGTCAGGGCAATTGGTCGGTAATTTTTTGCGAAGATTTTGTCCTTTCCTGGTTTAGGGATAGGTATGACTATTGCTTTGGACCATAGTTTTGGAAAAACTCCTGCTTTCCATATAGTATTTATGAGCTTGCATATAAATTGAATGCCTTTTAACGGTAATTTTTTAAGGAGTATGTTAGGGATTTTGTCGGGACCCGGAATGGTGTTTTCACATTGCTTTAGAGTTACCATGACTTCATTGATTGTGATTTCGCTATTCACACTATCCTGTTCTGGCTCCTCAGTTTCTTCCGATATCCAAGTTTCTTCATATAGAGCAGTTTCGGTATTTTTATGCCTTAAGAATATTTCATAGTTGTTACACGAATTTGCTTCGATAGTTCAATCGCGATTTCTTCTGGGTTGTGGATGTTGTTCCCTTCACTATCTAGGAGGTTGGTGATCGAGTTCGCACTTCTTTTACCGTTGATTCTTCTAATTTTACTGTAAATCGATGATGGGGGGGGGGGGGGGGGTGGTGTTGATTTAGTTGTGACGTGAATTATTATTATTATTATTATTATTATTATTAACGTCTTTATTACCATAATTGTGTTGTGTTAGGACAAGAAACTTTACCTCGCGGTAAAGGCGAGGTTCAGTCATAGACTGTTTTGCAACCTAACCCGATCCTAAATTCGATCCATGATTTTTTTTTGGCTATTTTTGAAGACTTTTCTGCAGATGGCTTTAGCTTTATTATGATCCATTTTGTTTTCAAGTGTTTTATGTTTTTTATAAACGTCGAAAGCATGTTTGCTATTTCTTAGAGCTTCCTCACATTCCGAATTCCACCATGGGACTCGTTTCCTTTTTTTAATTTTGAGTACGGGGATGGAGTTATCTGCACTTGTTGAATTAGTTTAATGAAATTATTTAAAATGTTATCTATTTCTTCTTTGTTGTCGATGTTGGGTTCATCGATGGATATATGGTCGTTTATTTCTTCCTAAAATTTGTTCCAGTCGGCGTTTTTAAAGTTCCATATTTGTTGGTTATCACTATTATTATGTACTAGCTCTGGTGTAGAAATCATTATGGGATAATGGTCGCTGTCGTAAAGCTCATCTGCTACTTCCCATTCTAAATTGTCGACTATTGACGTTGAAGCTAGTGTTAGGTCAATTACACTTTCTTCGGCTGAGGCTTGATTAAAGTAAGTTTTGCCATAATTGTTTATTAGAATCAGATCTTGATTAGATATAATTTCTTCAACAAGTTTACTTCTGGTATCAGTTCTTTCGGATCCCGAAATTTATATTGTGAATTTAACAATAAATAAAACAGAATTTAACAATAAATACCGTCTAACAACAACAGTATACATAATATATCACAAATTTCATAAAAATGGTTAGTGTCCACATACTTTTGAGCGGGGGTGTACGTCTGAACGATCAAAGATTTCGTGGCAGGACACCGTTTCGATGGGACCGACACGGATCTTTATCGTCGCGTTTGAATCTAAAGCTTTATTGAATCAGAAATCAGAAATTTACGTTTGCGAAGAAATCATTCTCTATGTCGCTTCGTCGACGGGAGTCTTTGCTCGCCTAAATTTAATTCGCGTCTTCGCGTACGTTTCACTCGTGAGTGCCAATATAAATATAATTTACTTTGTATTAAACTTTACTTGATTTCCTTGTACTTTTTGCCTTCTAGGCTGATTGTTTCTTTAGTTACTTTGTTTCGACAACGTCATGACGTTAAATGTTACTTTACGCAGTTTTTCGTTATACTTTACCAGTTTCGGTATTATTTCTTAGTTTTAATAAGTTATAATTTAATACTATTTAGAATTTATATAAATGGTGACTACTACGCGGACTCGGATAATCTGAAGCGTGAGGTTGCTCGTCTGGCCCTATTTTTCTGGCACTCAACGCAGTGATCGCGAATTTCGTGTCTACTTGCACCTCGACGATTCTCCTACGCGACGGCTCCCGTCAACGGACTCCCTCGATCCCTAATCCCGACTCAACCTCGCTGGTTGGTATCTAAACGTAGAGTGTTCGATAGTTCGATCCGTTCCGCGGATCGAACTCGATCGCTCAGCTCTGAGCCGCGGGAGGTGCGCGCGCATCCTCGCGATGGGAGGGATTGCGTAACGGTGGGAGGCATACGTCGCGGTCTTCTCCGCGTTCCCCAGCCGTGGTTTATCGTCCCAACAAACGCATCGTTGGGATCACCTTCGCCAACGTTCTCGCTTTGGCGACGAAGTATTTATGGGTTCGAAAACACGGTTACATGTTATTTTTAACTTTTGATTGTGAGGGTATTTTCAATTTTTGTCGTTAATTGAGGATTCTGGGAATATTCATCAGTTTTTGCGCACCGATTTTTTTTTCCGGGAAAAACAGGGATTCTATACTTGTATCAGAGTCTGAGAATTCTTCTATGATTCTGAATTACTCGAAAGTGGTCTTTTAATTCCAGTTGTGGAATTTATATCATATGGAGGTCAGAGGGTCAGTAATTAAGTCGTGTAATCTTACGCGAATAATTCGTCTTTCCCTTGTGTTAGTGCTGTCTTCGGTTGTATTCAATGTCTTCGGACATTGTTTAGCTAAGTGTCCCTCCTTTTTACAAATAAAACAAGTAGGAGAGTCGGTTGATAAAAATATCCAATAGTTAGTTTCTTCGTAATCAATTTAAATAGTTTCTGGGAGTTTTTTTTTAAATCGTCTGGGTGGATGAAGACTTGTCTTCGAAAGCTAAGAATATCTGAGCAGTCTGGTTCGTTTATTTCTGCTTTGACGAATGAGATATTTGATTTTAGATTCTAGTTTAATTTGAAGATCGTTAAAAATTTTTTCGATTTTCTCGTGGGGAATAATTGAACACACATTTGATAGAATTACTTTTTTAGCACGAGAAATTAGTGGTCTTATTTGTAGCTTAGTGTTACCCAGTGTTATTGTTTATTCGATTTGTTCGGTAGCTATTTCCTTTGTCGAGAGATATAGCCAAACTGTATTGTTAGTTATTCTTGAGATAAACCTTATGTTAGTTGGGTTAGTTTCTTTGGATATCTCTTTAGCGTAGTCACTTATAGTAAAACCTTCAAGTGAATCCATTATAATAGCATCCTTCTTCGTAAAACATTGGTTTTTGATGTCTTGGGCGTAGTTCATACTAGAGCTCGTCGTTGACTGCATATCTTTATCTGGAGGATCACTGGTACTTCTGCTGTAGTTAGCAGAATATTTGGTTTGTATATCCACTTTGATTAGGCCGTTATTACGACCTGAATCAATATCGAGGTTCAGATGTTACTTTCGTTTTTCGCACTCATATAGGAATAAGATAAGTTCACTCGCGGAACGCTCCCGCCTGTTAGTAAACACGTCCGTGCTCGTTGGTAGCTACGAGGGAACTGATGTATATTTTGAATACCAGAATAATAAAAATTGTAATTATTATTCGGAACAGGGACGATTTCACTGGTTTTGATGATGTTGAAGTTTGTTGCCAAGGTCATCATTCTGAACAATTTTTTCCTATAAATTTCCTTTCTTAAAATTTCCAAGGCATTCATAAAAATATGTTTGATACTTTTTTTATTCATATCGGCTGTTCTCGCCAATCTTTAACCTTATTTGCTGTATCACATGTTTTGGTATATAGATTAACAATCTGAAACAAATAATTGTCGCTCTCTTTTAATTTTCGAGAAAACTATAGAGTGGTCCACACAATTGTTTCAGGCTGTAACTCAGTTATAAGTACAGTTATTTTTTTTATGTGCAGTGATGCATGTGCAATCAACAATTGCATTACTTTTTTAACTGGAAATGCATACCTTCTTTGCATGTATAGATTCCTCTTGCCATTCTACGTAAAAAAGAATTGGGCAGAATGGCAATGAAATCATCAGTTATCAAGATATTTTTAATAAATATCTTAGTCGAAGAATATCACTCTTTTAAATATTGAAAACTATTTTTTGTGAAAATTTCGAAAACAAAAGCCGAACGGTGATTGATAACATATTTCAAGGACATCAAAATCGATGAGGAGGACCAAGTTCTAAATTCTAAATAATTACAAATATTTCTAAGCGTTGATTATCCCCTTGTGTGTCAGGTACATTATTACTATTACTTCCTTAAATTACTTCTCTAGTTTGAAAATGATTTTAATGCTGCACTGTCAGTATTTAACGAGATATGTAAACAAATTTCTTCCGTTCACAGCGTCGATATATTTAAAAATCATGATAGCGTAATTGAAGGCTGAAATATCGTTTCGTCGTAGCAACGAAATAATATCAACAGTATCTCCATATCTATCACGGAATTTATTCGTAAAATTCGCTCGACAGAAACGACTGCATCTCGAAACGACTCCGTTGTCGAGATAACGTTGAAAGTGTCCCGCAATCGGTATCAATCACGATTTCGAAATGAAAGATACACCGGCGCATTGCGATCCTGACTGAACTCCACGCTCGAACGACTACGTCTACTACTTACGTATAATAATTTGAAAGAATGACATTACCTAGTGCGTGCATGTGTTCGGAGAGCTTACCATAGAAGTGACTGAACGCCCCTGCGTGAGTGCATGCGGTGAAGGATCGATATCGTTAGAAACACATAGCCACATATACACGTGAGACGCACATAAATTATAATTGGTATTTTCGATGTGATCGAGAACGTAATGATGATGGACAGTACGTGAAGGTAACGACGTTCGGTGGCGTATAGAATCGATAGACAGCGCGGGTGAGTGTACGCTCGACGGAATGAAATGGAAGTGACGAACACGAAGTGCAAAAATAATAGCGTTATCGACAGCTAACAGTGAATTCAAATTGCTTTTGCACAGTAATTGATTCTAATTTTTATGTTAAGTTTTCGCATATTTTTATACAAAATGTGAGTGGAATGCAATAGATTATGGTTTTTCCTTTCTATATGAATACAAAAGTTACGTATTTAAAAGAATCATTGACGTCATTACATTTCTTTTTCACGTACTTTGACTATGTTCTACATTATGTAGAATATTTAAAATTTTGCATGAAGTTAGTGTTTCTATAAATATGAGTATCAATGTTAAATAAATATTATTAACTGAGAATGGAATTCCATTTTATTCTTCGATTTTTGATTTTATTTGTGATTTGCACGCTACTCTGGTGCACAGTGTGTGCAAGTGATTCACAGTAAGTGTAATCGTGTGCGTATCGATAATTTTACCTGCGGGTTCTGAGGAAGTCGACAAAAGGATATGGTATTCGCAGGCTCCTTCGTCGTTACGGGCTTCCAAGACGTAATCCTTTTCTGTGTCAGATTTCTGAACGCTGTCGATCGTTAGGATCACACTCCATGCTCCTTTTCCCTGCAATAACAAATACCATCATATAATTTAAACGTCTGTACTTTTCCTCAATCAAACATTTAAATACTGTTAATGTTAAATTAGTAAAATGTTTAAATATTTATTGACTGCCTTCATAGATTACTCTATTTCTCAGTTATTAAGTACAATTTTCTATTTAAGTTTTAGTTTATTCTGAATGCTGTCTCAAGTTTAGAAACAATCAGAGGTTTAAAGACTTGGTGGTATTTCCGAGCATTAAATGATCTGCGACCCCTGCAAAGTTCTAAATTCTGTAATCCTCAGATTCTCAGGTTAACTGTTCGACAAATTTTGACTTTTCTTCGATTTTGTAAACTTGAATAAACATTTCTTATAGATTTCGACGTGCTGAATACGAATCTGCAAACCGTTTTTTTCCAGAACGTACAGTTTTTGAAAAAATGAATTTCGAAAAATATGACAAATTTTCAACTTTGGAATTTTTTTGTGCTTTTACCGTAATAGTTATTATTTAGTTGCTCTTGGCACGAAATGATTCTGTGGACTCTCCCGAATAAAATGATATAAATAGTTATTAGATTCTAAGGATCGAAATAGGTTTAAATAATAATTAAAGTGAAAAGGACACCCAAAACGCACTCATTTTTGCTGATATTTTTCACTTTATTTCAAAAAGTAAGGGTCTAGGAGAAAATTTGACCATACCACACGATAGAGCAAACCTTTCTACTAAGGAAAGCATCAGGCGAATTTCCAAAATTATTTTTGGAGGACACCTCGCTTGCCGCCTCGCCGCGCCGTCATTGAGTACCACTGTCGCCGCAGCGCGTTTCGCCAAACTATTTTATTTCTATATTGAAAACAAAAATAATTTTGGAAATTCGCCTGATGCTTTCCTTAGTAGAAAGGTTTGCTCTATCGCGTGGTATGGTCAAATTTTCTCCTAGACCCTTACTTTTTGAAATAACGTGAAAAATATCAGCAAAAATGGGTGCGTTTTGGGTGTCCTTTTCACTTTAATTATTATTTAAACCTATTTCGATGCTTAGAATCTAATAACTATTTATATCATTTTATTCGGTAGAGTCCACAGAATCATTTCGCCAAGAGCAACTAAATAACTATTACGGTAAAAGCACAAAAAAATTCCAAAGTTGAAAATTTGTCATTTTTTTCAAAATTCATTTTTTCGAAAACTGTACGTTCTGGAAAAAACGGTTTGCAGATTCGTATTCAGCACGTCGAAATCTATAAGAAATGTTTATTCAAGTTTACAAAATCAGACCCGTTTTGAACAGTGTTATTAGAACATTTCTAGGAATCCTCGAAATCTCAGAATTCTCTAAAATCCGGTACAATAATTAATACCTTTAAGGTTCAAATGATTACGAATGTGTTTGGAATTACATGTTAGATCCTGAATACTCTTAGGATCTTAGTAATTCAAAGAATCCAAGGATCTCTACAAATTTCCCAAGGTCCCTCCTCGAAGTCTCTGAAGTCCTAAATTTTTCAAGTCTCCGTGTCAACTTTCAAGTGGTATCTAGAGTCCATGCAGTTCATAAAAATCATAGTAACATCGAAGATCTTGTGAACTCAGGACTGCCTGAATCAGCTATACTCCAGAAATACTCGCGGGACTCATAGAATCCCGAATATCCGACGAAGATCCCCAAGTCTCGGAGGTCCTTTAAAACCTCGTGATCTCTGGAGCTTCGCTGGTCTTGGATCAGAATCCACTGATTGTGTGTAGTTTGCATGTAGTTTAGCAAACCGAGAATCTCATTATCGAGAATAGCCTTCCATACAACGTTTCCTATATTGTGCAAAAAATATTCTGCGCTGCTATTACAGCTGCCTCTCTAATTTGGCCAATTGAATGCAGTCTGAAATAGGATCGATCGCAGGTTTCGTCTAACTACTCCTATTGATCGGACTGATGATGCATTCATGGCGGTAGTACGAAATAACTTTTTGTTGAGGGCGCGTGTAATTTCTGTTAGTGTGGCGTACAGCCACGTTCGAAAAAAAATTGTACATGATGTTTCATGTGTGTGAAACGAGGAATATTATTTCTTGTGTAACTGTTTATTCAGTTCTGTGAATTTTCGTTTTTTAGTGGGCACACTTTCAGTTATTTGTAATAATTATACATAAATTTAAGGAAACTCTTTAACAACAAATATAACTCGGTAAGACAAATTATCTTCCTCAGATTCTTTTATATTATTCTGCGTCTGTAAACCTTATTTATATTGCATAATTTCTTAATTTTGTGTATATCGTCGATCTGGTTCTTAACTGTTTTATCTCTAGTAATTTTTAACTAAGAAATATGAGTTTAAAGCTTATGACGTTTGATATTATAGAAACAGATATCGACGATAAATTCAGCAAGAACAACTCTAGACTAAATAAAAATGAGTAGAATGTTCACGACTCAGTGAATCTTTAATACACTGGCGAATTCGTAATATTTGCTCACTAGTTTTCTAGTACTTTCACAAAGAGCTCGCATCCCGTGGAACGATTTGTGCAGCCGCGTGCCTTCGAAACTCGGGTAATACGAAATACCGAGACCTGAAACTGTTCGAACAGCACGCTCCATTATCGAGCCACGCTACTTTGTGCGCCGTCATATCGCAGCGTAGGAGTTGTTACCGGCGCGACCCTTGAACTTTGCACAACTTTAATGTCGTCATTTAACAAATTACATTCTTGTTAGCAAGGGTGATTGTTACTTGACAAGTCGGCGAAGTTCGCGGTGGCTTTAACGAGTCCTTCGCGGGAGCTCGGCGCACGCGATGAAACCGCCAGAAAGAAAAACCGCGGGCGGTCCGTTCGTTGAACTTGCTCGCGCGTGTGCGTAACCGCGCGCAGAGCACCCCGCGCACAAAGGGGAAACGCAACACTCTTTCGAGGGCCGTAATTACGTTTTCATTGAAAACTGATTCGCGTTTCGTCGACGGCACTTGGCGGCGTGCAGTTTCCAGCCTGTCGCCGCGCCGCGGTCTGTTTTGAAAGGCATTCATGCCGGCGCCTGACGAGCGATTTCGAATGGCGTGGGTGCCCCTTTATTGGTTTCTTCGGCACCGATCACTGTCAGTGAGACCTCTGACCGTCGCGTCGTCACGGAGAAGCCCTTTTCTCCGCGTATTCGTGCCTTGCGATTTATCGAACGTCACCGACGGAAATGTACACGATGTCAGTCTCCATTTGGTCGATGACTGCGACGCGCATCCCTTTGAATTTAAATGACGCTTTAATTTCAGTCCCTGCTGATGCGATTTTTGCCATGTTCCGCTGCTACGTACCGGAGGTTTCAATAAATTTCGCGAATTGATATTCGTTGTATTTCGAGTTAATAAAACGTGCAGAACTATTCGCAAATATTTGCGTTCTCGTGCGCTGTTGAAAATGTACCGCATGTTGTATAAATATTGTTCCGTGTTTATATTGTTTGTTAATTGTTTTTTAATTACTCAGTCGCGAGGAAAAATTATTCGTTTGAAGGAGGTGGAGAACAAAGCTACAAGCTTACAAAATACTTGTTCAAATATTAAATAAAATAAAAGAATGATTTGATGAATAATTAAATAGCGAAATAATTCAGATTGAGATAGATTTATTTGTGAATTACTTTCTGGCAAGTATTGTAATGCATTATTTGAAGAATCATATTTAAATAATTATATCCAAATTAACATACAAATTTTTTAAACGAGAATTATAAATAAGAAATAAGTAACAGTAAATAAAGAGTAAAATAAAAATTTTCTCTCGGTAAAAACTCGGAACAAGTTATTGTATAATGTATAAATATTAGACTTATTTAAAATATTTTAGAATATATGTATAGTGGAATAATTAGAAATAGTAAAAAGATTTTTAAGTAGTACCGCAGATAAACTAACGAGAAATTCAATGGTACAGAGTTGAAATTACTGTACATTTCTTCTTATTCAATTTAATTTAATTGGCAGTAGAGGGCCGGCTTTAGGCTAAGGCACAAGAGGTACCCGGCTTAGGTATGTAATGCTTTTGGGGCGTCAACATCGTCAAGGAAAAAAGATAATACTAATAAGGACTAGAAATCTGAAGCGTTGGTCATGTAGGCAGTGTTCCAGAAAAGCTATATTGCAAGGGGCATCGTTTTTAGTATTTTATGTTTTCAGTTTGCCTATTGGATTTTTCGCATCAAGCGAAGTAAAAATAAAAGTTTCTGAATTAAAAGTTTCGTATCCTTGGACGACTTTGTCGCGACCCGATACGTTCTAGGAATTTTAAGAAATTTTAAGGCAAACTCTTAATAATTTCAAGAGAATTTAAGAAACATTAAGAAAATTTAAGGATTTACAACAAGAATTTTAGGAAAATTCAAAGAATTTCAGAAAAATTCAAGGAACATTAAAAAAATTCGGAAGTTCTAATGAATTTAAAGAAAATCAATAAATTTCAAGGAAATTCAAGGGGTTTTAAGGAAAACCAAGAGAATTCCAGAAACTTGAAGGAAACGTAATAATATAGAAAAAAATCACTCATCCAAATACACGAAAAATTCTAAAATTGTAAAGTGCTATGAAAAATATCCGGAAAACCAATAATGTTTATAGAATTTTAAGAAAATTTAAGGATAATCAAGAATATTCAAGCAATTTTAAAAGTATTTTAAAAAATTAAGAAAATTTAAGGAACTTCAACAAGAATTCAAGGAATTCAAGAAATTTCAGGAAAATTGAGGAAATTCGAGGAATTTCTAGAGAATTGTAGGAAAATCAAGGAAATTCAAGGAATTTATAAAAAATTCAAGACATTTCAAGGAAATTGAAGAAGAAACAAGAAAATTTAAGGAGAATCAATTTTTGAAAAAATTCAAGGAATTCTTATGAAATTCAACAAATTTTACGGAAATTAAAAGAAAATCAAGAAAATTCCAGGAATTTCAAGAAAATTGAAGGAAAGAAATATAAGGAAATTTTGGAAAATCACTCATTCAAATCTATCAAAAATGTCTGATTTCGTCAAAAGCGTTCATCGGCCGAGACGCGAGACATCTTCGTTTAGAGATATGAATTTTTGTCAAATTTATAAAGCTTACAGATAAATAAAAAAAAGATGGGGCGCTGAAAACTAACTTGGCCTAAGGGCGTTGCATACCCTTGAGCCGGCCCTGGGGTAGTAATTGTATCAGAAGATTTCTTTCTATTTCTTTTTGCGCAACAAACGGGCCAATTTCCGCAGTGGCATCGATAGACGAATTATTTCAGACGACTGTCCCTGATTTGTAGCATTTGAGTTCAGTGGAATTTCATTAAGGCTCTTTGATTAGCGAGAAACCTTCTAGTCACGCAGATGCGTGAAAAACGTTAAGTGCACCCGTGTAAATCGATGCTTTGGAATGTGAAGCCTTTACTCGATTTCTCTCGCCTTCCCTCGATCCTTTAATGCAATAAACATCGCATTATGATTATTATCATATTTACAAACAATCAACAGTTTTATTATCATGCATCGCATTTGGCATGAACTATCGAGAAGGTGTAATTGAAAAATTGAAGTGTTACGCAATTCCTTCTACTTTATTTTGTTACTCGGAGTTTTTCATTCATATTGATGAAACACTTAAACAATTTAAATATTTATGAAGACATTTTCACGTCGAAGTATTCATTCGATTTGATCGCGTAGGTTGAAGAAGAAAATCGATAAAACGGTTATTGAAAAGGTCTATTAGGTTTTCCAAGCAGTTTATGATTTTATTATTTATGAAGGATCGTTTTGTTTGCATCGAGAAACTTGGAGGGAAGTTTTATCTGCATTGAAGGAATTATTTTTTGTAACATTTCTTGATAGTCGAAATGATGCATTGAATTCTTTACTGTTTTCCATAGATATACACAGATTAAAGCTGAATAATTTTTAAGTTCTTAATGAAAAATCAGTTTATCTAATATTATCATAAACATTGTCTAAAATTCAGCAACCGGATACATGAAAATGTGGAAAATGAAATGAACTTACCAGATCGACGGCGGTGTTGGTCTCGAGTCGGTTACTTTCGTCAGGACGACCCTCGTTGATTTTTTCGTCGTTCACTCGCCACAAGAAACGCGGTCTGGGATTCGCGTAAACAGTCACGTTTACGATTCCCTTACGTCCAATTACGTATCCAAAACGCTCGATGATTGGTTGGGGTTGAGGAGGATCTGTGAAGAAAAATTATTACAAATCGTCTCATTGTCATCGAAAATATTTAGTTTTAGAAATGTTATATTAGAAGTGAAAGAAAGTTTAATATTTTAAAGATTCCGTACTTTATTTTATAATATATTTGCGAGTAACTTGTGATAGATATTTTCAAATGTAAATCAAGAAACATTAGATAACTTAAATAACTTCAACAACTATTTATGTAACTTCTTTTATTTCATCATATTCACTTTTATTTAATTTATATAACACCATTGCTTCAAAAGTGATACAATTAAAAAAATCTGATATTTGAGCTATAACTGTTAATGGGCTCCTTAAGCATCACTCTATTAATCACCAAAAGCGTCTTAACTCTACATTATAATTTGGTTCTCATAACTCAAATTAATTCACTTTTGTCTATGTCAAAAGTAACAAAAAAGGTCACAAGTCGATAGGCTGTTTTTTCAAAGGGTTGTGAACCTAAAACAATTAAAATACTAAAAATTAAATACTGAAAATTACTTTTTTATTTCTTTAAACTTTTCTTTTATGTTGGAAACAGTTTTTGGGAATTTCTGAAAAACATGGAATCTTGACTTATGTCACTTTTGAAACAAGGGTGCGATATTCTTTAGTAGCAAAGCGAATTCTTCAAACTCATTTTGTACCAAGTATGTTATGAAACTATTCTTCGAAATTTCTGTTTCTACCGAAATGCAGAGTTACTTAAAAATTGTTCCACGTTTAAATCTTTCTATCATAAATTATTTAGAATTTAGATAGTCAATAAAAGCATTATTACTCACAGTATACTTGCAACTGCATAGTGGTTTCCTTAGGCTTGTCAAGGGCGATGTGACTGGCAACGCATCGCAGCATCTTGCCATTATCGGTCCACTGCAGGCTACGCGATGCATTTTGCACAGCCAACGAGTTGTCGTCCAAATTCGTATCGAAAATCGTGGACCTTTCCTCGTTGCCAATAGGTTCATCATCTAATCAATAAAAAAATGTATATAAATTAATGCATCAAACATTTTGATATCAATCAATTTATACTGTTCACTCGTCATAAGTTCACTAACGACAAGCTTTCAGCGAGAGTCACGTTTTTAAGATCACGCACTGATGCTTTCATTTCCATTCTTTTTTATTAAACATATAGCAAAACTCGTTTATTTTGAATGAATGAGATAAGATTCGAGGTGCGGTGAACATAGGAAACGAGTTTATAACGAGGGAATACTATAATTACCAAGGAACAAGGACACGTTGGCTGCTGGTCGTCCGGCTGGCGCGCTGCAGCTCGCTTCCAATTTCTCACCGTTCTTATAAATGCTTCGTCCGTATAATCCAGGGCTAACATGGAGTTCAAGATTGTGCGGTGGTTCTGTAAATTTGATTTTACGCGTTAACTGACTCCGTCTTTATGTTTAACTTTCGTGGGTTCTCGTTTATCGAGAGAGTCAATGGAAAAGCGATAATTATTCATAATAAGAAGAGTAATTACACTTTCGAAAAATTAACTTTTAGAAAGGTGCATATTAAAACGAGTCTGTAAACAGTGAGAAGATTATCTTCGCTTTTTCTTCTTGGCAGGATAAAGGAAATAATTAATCCAAGATTATTAATCTATAAGTATCACTCCTATTAATTGTTTTTCATCCATCTATTAATATTTCAATTCCTAAATATATTATGATATAGTTATATGCTTTATCCGTGGAACGCTTTCATAATTGGAAAACTACAATTAAATAATTGATAACGAAAATGGAAATACCCGAATTGAATGCTCGATGAAGAAATCGTTACAATGAACGTCTCCCGTCTTCGTGAAGTTGTTTCAATGAATCACAGTCCATTAATTTCCCCTATCGATTAAGCGTGTAAATTTCTATTTAAATTCAGCCAACAACGACTCGGACTCTCGATCATTCGACGCCTTCGTCATTTATCTTTATCGATCTTATCCGAAACAGTAATATCCTTTCGCGCTCTCTTATTTCACCCTCCGTAAGCAATCCTCTTAACGAAGATTAATTAGCCTTCGAATTCTGTGATGCGGACCTCCTGTAACATTTCACCTTACGGTGGAATGCTTCCCTCGGACAACCGAATTTATGAAGCCTCAGGAATTTTCTTGTTAATTTAGGAAATACGCGAACTATCTTCCCGGATTGATGTTGCACGTTCAAGATAAAATATTAATCCCCAGGAATTCGTGAAAAGGCGTCATCATCGTAGTTTCTTTTTAAGGAAATAAGGGAATTTTATTAAGGTAACTACGGTAATACGGTAATCTTAGCAAGATTAGGTTATCAATAAACTGAAAATATTTCTTTCTTGTCTTGTTGTGAGAATGTTTGTCATAAAATGGCATTGGTAGAGCCCTTCCATTTTTCAGATTTTAAAATGCCAATCTTTACGGTTAGCAGTAGAAGTTCAATACGCTTTGAGCTAGGACAAAAAGTTTTTCATTATGCGTATGAAACATAATTACAGAAATTATATTTACCGCAGAAGTACATAGGGACTTCTCAAAATATTTATTTTTGTGAACATGGTGGATATTTAAAAATAGAGTATCAGTTTCAACCGAAAAGTTTTATTTAAAATTGTCTGTAGCAAAGAAAAATGTTATAATAAATTGTAAAATTTGTATGCTGTATACTTCTTTAGATAATCTATTTTAGAAAACGGTATTAAAATTTCAAGTGAATAGAATAAACATCTTTCAAATTATGATACTAGTCATAGAAAGTGGTATTTCAAAACCTGCCAAAATTTAAGAGCTCTAACATCGTCATTTTGTTTAAAACAAACACTTGCAAAAATTGTTTTACACTATGAGGCATACCGAGTAAAGTCCATAAAAAAGATTTTTAAATTATTTCATAATATCGCCACAAAAAATTCTGAAACTTGCGCACGATTTTCGAGAAAGAGAGAAGGTCTTTTTTTTTTGTTTCTCTTTTCGTTCAACTAAGTACTGTGACCGAACCGTGAGCGAACCGATAGTGTGTGTCGGACCTAACCCGT
This sequence comes from Perdita meconis, assembly GCA_030770465.2. Lineage (NCBI taxonomy): Eukaryota > Metazoa > Arthropoda > Insecta > Hymenoptera > Andrenidae > Perdita > Perdita meconis. The sequence continues at coordinate 9,862,116 of JASKOS020000007.1, forward strand.
TTGATTTCAATAATAATACCAATTCTAATACTAATAATACCTATCAATTCTAATGCGAGGTGTTAAGCAGGATTACACTGTCTACGATCGGAAATCCTCCCGTCAGATTCGCGAAATTAGAGATCTAATCGATTAGAGTAATGCTTACTGGCAACGATGATCTTGACAGAAGCCTGCGCCTCCGCTCGACTGTCAGTGGGCGTCAAGGTGCACTTGAAGGTTCCGTCGTGGCTCTCCTTGATCTTGGCGATGTGAACGCCGCATTGTCCCGCCTCGGTGCCTTCTCCATAATATTCGATACCGTCTTCGGGTGGTTGGCCCTTAGACAAAACCATTCCGCCGCCCTCGCCAGGTATCTCGACACGGCAAACCTGAAGAGGTCTACCGACTCTGCACAAAATCTGCAGACTGTCGCCGAGTCTCACAGCCGTTTGTCGTTTTGGCTCGATGTCGACGACCAGGTTCGATTTCAACGCTGAAACAATGAAGAGAATAATTTCAGATTTAAAGTGCAATCAGAGCGAAATTCAGGACTCGCGAGTGAATCGCGAAAGTTGCGATTCCGTTGGATAAATTCATTTTTATGCGGAACGCAAAGTTATTTTTCGTGGAGGGCGAACTTCGTTTCACCTGGGTGAAATTAAATTTTAAACACCGTCGAAGTTTTATAATTTTTCTTCGCTCTCGGCGCGTTCGGTCTTCTCAAGCGTTTGGGGAGTTCTTCGCGTTCCCGGGGAATGTTTAGGTAAATGTTTATCGCAATGTGGTCGAGTATTGCGAAGGATATTTGCGATTTTATTCAGAAGGAAATAATGATAATTATTTATCGATAGAATATTTATTTACAGTTTTATTAGTATTTTATGAGTCGTGTAATTATTGTTTACCGGCTGCATGTAAAGATAAATGATAGACAGAATTGGATGCGGTATGCGGTGGAGACTAAAAAGGAATATTACCCAATCCATACGCACCGATTTTGATGCGCTTTTAGCATAATATAGAACTTCAAAAAATATCTTATGCACTACGTATTTTTTTTTTATCAGCAATCATCCATGTTGAAGGGGTGAAAATTGCCTCAAAGTTGAGGATGAAAAACATATTTTATTGAATATCTTATAAACTATTAGAGCTAGACTAATTCAGATTGCTATTTATGCATTTTTTAATGGCGATTTTTATTATATAAACACATTTACAACAATTGTATTTGTTTAAACAATATTAAGAATTTTCATATTTTCACAAATTTTGTTTCAATGAATGTTGAACTATTTTGTAATTTGTATATCACGCAATATTTATATCGAGACTCTTTTCACTCATTCAACATGGATGATTGCCAATAAAAAAAATGCGTGTGATATATTTTGTTCCATATTATACTAAAATCGCATCAAAACTGGCGCGTATGGATTAATGTTCCTTATAAGTTTTAAACGATTCTAATCAAATTTTCTCCTAAACTGCAGTCAAAAATAATTGCATAAAAAGACTGAAACAAGATTCCCTGCGCGAAAATTAGTCGCGGCGTAAACAATAACCCCATTTGCTCGGCACCCACTCAAAAACCTCATAAACGTTCTTCATCATCCGATATTATCCCTCTTTAATTTATGCCTGACTTTAGGAACTCGCTGCTACATAGCAAGCTACGCGCCGCGCGGCGACAACGCGGAGGATTATGCAAAATGTATTGTCGGTAAATTTTAATCGACAGCTCCTAAAGGATGCGCATAAGCGAGGCGAAGGTTCGCGATCGAGAGGAAAGATCGAAAAACGATCCTCGGGTCGCGCCTGCAAGATTTATGACACAAAAAGGAAAGTTGATTAAATCCCGACCCCTCTCCCGTCACCTCCGCCGTGTTCGTTTATTCTCCTTGTTCCGACACGGTCTCGTGAAAATCGACCAAGTTCCTCCGGAGCTTCCGGCCTTCCCCCTTGTTCTCCACTCCACCCCCGTCGCCTTTTTTACACTCCACCGCCGGTAATTAGGAAATTTCAATATTTTATTTGGTCTTAGGTCGGTTTAGTCGCCGTTACTTGCACCGTGGGGAAGGAAATCTAATTTATTGCTCTGGTGAATATTTCTCTGTGAAAGTTCGAATTGGGTGTGAGTTGCCTCAGGCGATGACAGTATACTTGATAGGGCAGCCGATATTTCAAACGATTGAATATTGCGTATTATAAAAGTCAAGTATTGATTTGTTAATCGTAGTATTCTAAGTGTTTGTTTGTGTAAATTAAAATTCTTCCTCAAATGTAGCAAAACAAAATATACGGGAAGAAAAAGGGAAGTTGAAAAACAGTATTTCTCTCATTAAAAAATTCGTATTTTACATTGACCTTAACATTATTGAAAATTCTTGGGGAAATTTTGTCAGAGCTGTATATTTATAGAAATTGCAGACAATTTAATTACATTATCAAATTAAAACAATGCATTCACGGTAAGTAAAAGCAATTGAAGTAAAAAACTGTTAAAACATTATATAAACCTTTGCCAAACAGAATGTTGGTTGTTATTAAGTGTAAAGAAAGAGTCAATAAATATTAAACAGATTAATGGTCCCTATTAATGAGCCTATATTTATTAATGTGTCTTCGCATTTAACTAAGTAATCTTTTTTACAACTTATTTAGATGCAAAGGCACACTGATAGATTCCGGCTTATTAATAGGGACCAATTCCCTAGTAAACACTTATCATTCATCAATTTGTCACTGTATTTAGTTTTTAGTATTTTTAGTTTAGTAATTTCCTTTAAAATCTTCATTTATTCATTTATCTAACGTTAACTGGAAAAAATTAGCATAATTTTAAAGTTTCGCTATCTTTCAGCCCCGGAGAGTATTAAATGACTGCGAACATTTATGAATTTATGATTATTTTACATGTGCGAAAATGTATAACGATATGCATAGATGCAAAAATACATGAAATTTCCAAAATAAAATACATTTTATAATATTCACAAGATATAAGACACTTTCATTTGAGTTATTTTTCTTTCAACATTCGCAGTTTAGTATTAATCAAGTCTATCAGACGCATCCGAAACAATTTTCACTTTTAATCCTCCGATTTACCAGTTTCGCCTCACAGCTCAAGCAACGAAGTGCATCCGTTCATCGAAGGGGTGTGATGGGAGGGAACGCGAAAAAAAAGGTAGGAATCACCGAACTCGAAGGAATTTCCTTCCGCCGCGCGGTCATCCCCTCGCTTTTCGGAAACTTCGCGCGAGTGTGGTGGTGTGTAATGGATAACGAGAACTAGCAGCCGGCCAACAGTCTGCTTGTACTGTAAATGAACAAAAGTTCCGGGGCGCAAAAAGCTTCGAAAGTATCTACCCTGCCCTCCACCCCGATGGTCGACGTGCATAGAGTCGGAAAAGTGAGATCGTGTACCGGCGTTTTCCATTAATAACCGCATTGTCAAACTGCTGTTCGGCGTTTTCGCGCACGCAGCTTGCATTATAAAAGCGATGTTGCGCCCTTCGAACCATTCCTCTATCCCCCGCGTCACCCTCGTGGTTCCCTTCCATCGAGCGCCGTTTCCATACTTTTAGCAACACCATCCGTTATCTCGAGAAATCTACGGGGTCGAAGTTTCCGAGGTATTTTAATGCCGCTCGATAATTAATTATTCGGGGTGAGAAGGTGGCGAGGACGTTCGAAAATAGGTGAAAAAAGGAGCGAGGCGGTAATGGTTCGGTAAAAAGCGGACTTTCAGTGCGTGCTCCCTCGTTTTCCTGGTTTCAAACATAAAACTGTACACGATCGGTACGTGAGTTTGGTTTATTGGAAAAGAGGGCTTCTAAATGATGCTAAAGTGATAAACATCGGTGTTAATATTGGGTTGGAACGAAAGTTCGTAGCATTTTTAAATAGATTACTTTTCAAAAACGCAAACTTCTGGGAGAATAGAATCATGAAGACACATTAAAGACAGCAAACAACGGTAGAAGAAGGTGGCACATATGTAGTTGAATAAATTTAAGTACAGGTAATTCAAAATTGTCTTCGAATTTTACTCAAGAACGCTACGAACTTTCGTTCCAACCCAATATTTAGGTTTCTTGTTCGTTGATATCACAAATTCATTATCTACGTTGTTTTTACATCCGTAGCTGTACAGCAACATGACGTCTCATTGGACAAAATATAAACTTATGCCTTAACTCAGATCTACAAAGCAGAATTCGTATTATTATCGGACTGGGCTGGTGCAAAGCGGATTCACCGCGATTACTGTAGGGTTTATACAAAAATTTATTTATTTATTAGTATTTCCAAAAAAATCGATTAAACCGTTTTTCGAGTTCAAGCAATAAACGTTATTTGAAGACTTTTTTTAGTTTATCTAATACTTTTGAAATGTATTTTAAAACTGTAAAGTAACTGAAATTCTTAAAATTTCTCAGATTCCATACAGTGAATAATTGAATTATTATGAATACTGTAAAATTATCACCTTTTTACAATTTTAACAAATATTGAAAATTCGGATTTCATATTATTGTTTCAGGTTCTAAATAAAATGTACGAATTGAATTTTCAAGGCCTTTTTTATTTTTTTTTTGTGGATTTGTAGGTCAAACATTCTCGTAATTCGTGTAGATTAATTTGACTATAATATAATCATATTATTATAATTGTGCTTAAAGCTATTATACAGCAAAATGTTGACAATTTTAATTAAATAACTGGTTTTAAAATATTGCAAATTTACTCCAAAGAACTAATTTTCAAACTCGGTTTGTAAAAACCGATAAACCCTAGTTTACTAGAACTTGGTCCTGTGTATAAAAGGGCTCCATGGTTTGCGTAAAATGTAAATTTTTTGCTTTTCATTTTGGATTTTGTATGTTTCGTAAAATTTCGAATAGGTACTGAAAAAGTTAAATTAAAAACTACTACAGCCATAGTTTAGGTACAGAACCTTAAAAAAAGTGCAGCGTTTTCTTTTGTGAAATGTTCGCAAAATATTTCGTTGGCTCTGTTATTAGTAAAGTGCGAATGTTTCTGCAAATTCATATTTTGAATGCCATGGAAAAAGCAATCCAACTTAAATAAAAGTATCCTCTGCCTTCTAAATATTATAAAATGTACTTTATTTCCGACATTTCACGTATTTTTGGCATCTATGCGCATCCTTCTACATTGTAGCACATTGGAACTGCCATAAATGCATAAACATTCGCAGTCTTGTTATTAGAGACAAAGCATATTAAACGAATGTTCTTCTTTAAAAATGTGGACTTAATGAAATTCGAGTTTACAATACAATATTAGTAATCAAAACTTTAAATACCAATATCTCAAAAATGAAAACTTGTGACATACATAATTTTGTTTTGCATCCAGCGATATACTAATAAAAGTTGTTTCATTCAGAATAATCCTTCGTTTAGAATTTAGAATCTTTAGGATAACAAGGGAGGATTCAGAGTTTCTTTCGCGGTTAACACTTTCACGAGACTATCCATTTTCTCCCTTGTTCATTTTCTTCAGAAGACGGTGTACCGTAAAAGAAAAAGTGGAGGACAAGTTAAACAGACTTGAAGTTAAACAGTCAAAATCATGTACAGCATTAAATCGAATAATACAATATCATAGCCAGAATATTATACCAAAGCAGATTCTGTTGATTATGGAGTTTGCTGCACGTAGTTGGCATTATTTCGCGACACACCGAGAAAAAACGAAAAACAACTCGCACGCGACTACATTGCTGGTTCTACAATGAGTTCCAGCGAAAACGAGGTTCATTAGCCTCGGTGATTATCGCGCGGTGTGCATCCATTTAAATTTTTAAATCCGATGCGATTTGCGGCTGCCGGATGAAACGGGAAGCAGCGCGGAAATGAATGAGTCTCGAAATTCACGAAATCGGAACCCTCGTTTTATTTTATTGCGATAATTTTGCAAGCTCTCCGTTTTGTGCTTAGCATTTATTTGGAAAATTAATTCTCCGCTTCGTTACTCGATTTTTCTGATTCTTTCTATTCGATGAGCTGTCGTTTTTTTTTTGCACACAGTTTTCACGAGATATTTGTGATTTTTTCCCTTCTAAATTCCTTCTTCTTTATCATAAAGACAGTCTCTTCTGAATATATTATTGTTTGATTTTTTAAATAACAAAAATTGTGTTGCTCGAGAACGTTACATTTTTTTCGTTATTTATTTTTTGTAAATAGGTGAAAGATGTTCTTTGCAATGTTTAGAAATGCTTTTAAAAATTCTTCTCGTTAGAAGGAATGTTTCAACATTAATGTGGCTAATCTCAATTATTCTGCCTTGTGCATGGTATTATCAACACGATCGGCATCTGTTGACAAACGCCATTGGGTGTAGAATGTAGAACGATGCAGAGATTGAATTTGTAGGATGGTGCTCTCGGATTTCACTGTTTTGATGATCACAGGTAACGTTAATCTCGAACGAGGTAGCAACATGGCTCCTCATCGGACCGAATGCACTCGATCTCGTGCACGCCATTATGATAATGCCCCGGAGGAAATATGATAAACCGGGCGTGGTGCGAATAACGATTATCATATTTCACCTCGCACGCTTCTAAACGCGTCGAATGATATAACTGCCCCGCGAACTGTATCGGTTCTTCTTGCGGGCGTTTGTCTTCCACGTGTCGTGGCCGAACTGTTAGCGTGATGAACGAGGCGCACGGTGGTTTTTTACTATTCGCGAATATATAAAAGAAGCCGTTAGCGCTTAAAATATTGCGGTTATTTTGGGCGGACGTATAGGTTCAAAGAAAAGTTATAGCTTTTTTATTTTATGTCATCCTAATCTTTGAGGCGAAACGTTTTTGAGAGGTCTTATAACAGAGTTTTTTTTATTACACGAGATGATAATTAAGTATTGATTAAAGGAATGTTTGTATCAATTTTTTTGGAGCTCATTAATTCTGTCAATGCTTTGTAGCGTATTTTGTAGATTAGATAGGATGGACTACTTCTTGAAGTTTTACTCTTTTAATAAATACTATTTTAAGAAATATTTGGAACATGATCAATATTTTTTCTACTGATTTGTCGGACTGAAAATATTAAAAAATAATATTTATGAAAAAGATACCTTTCTCTAACTGAGAGCATAATGCAGAAAAAAATATCACGATAATTTAGATGTAAACGATTATAATGCAAAGAATTGTATAAGAAAAAAATATTTTAATTTAATGCCACTGATGGAAAACTGCCGTTACGCTTTTTTTCTCCAGCGAGCTTGAAATAACTGGAGGCGTATTTTACAAGCGATTTTTGTTTTTCCCCTTTAATTTATTTAGAGCACTTAATTAAATCTTGGCTCCTTCCCTTCTCTCGATTGTAATGTTTCTTTCCTTTCACAGAAACGAGGAAGGATGGCGCCTTCATTTCGTCCGATGAAGGAACTCGTTGAACGACTTCTTTAAGAGAAAAAAACCTTCTCGACATCAATTCTTCTCATTCAGTTGAATTATATTTTATGTACACTTTAAGCATTCAATTTTTGTGTTAAATAATGCAAGTAAATCGCAGTCACGTGATGCGTTACTGGTATGTTTTTTGTTAATACATATAACACAATGTGTGATCAGGAACATGTCAGAGATTTTTCTGTTTCATCGTAACATACAAATTTAACGATCAATGTTTCTACAAAGAAACTATTAACGATTATATAATATTTTATTCTATCCACCTATTTTCTCTCATTTATTATTACATTTAGTAAACAAAGTTGACTTAGTAAACGAAGAAAGCTAAATGGAAATGATTGCTTAAAGAATGATATCATCCATATAACCGCTTTAAATTTCTCTGATAAAATCCCAATTGTCAATCTTAACATATTTCGAGTAGAAAAGCATTAATATTAATTATCGTAATTATCTTAATCTCCATTACGTTGTAACTTCACATTAATAAATTTGAACATACTTTATATTCCGCTGATCCCATAACCGATTTTAACATGATTATACAGTATTCATCCGGTTAATCGTTGTTTAAATATGACCAGTTCGATTCAACGTCAAAGATCATCCCTGTTACCGAAGCATAAACGTTTTAGATAATTGCACGCGGATTCGCGACACTCGTCGGCTCTGTGCGGGAGTAGAGTTGCCGATCGTAAACCCATAAATCCCATCTGATTTTCCAGTCATCAATTTGTTACACGGCTGACGTCGTGATCTAATTCGAAGCGGTTCCCGTGTCTGTACGCGTCGGAGGGCCGCGTATTCCGAAAACCGCAGCAACAGATGCGATGATTTGTGGACAGCGGCGTGCATCAACGCGGCCCCCTGAGGCTGATGCACTTTGCGCGCGAGCCTGCTGCAGCGAATTGCCACGGTGCTTCTCTATAAATTACATTTTATGAAATCCTGCCGCCACTTGTCCAGGAACTCGTGTTCTACATCGTGTCTCAGATGGTTTTAATCTTCGGGTTTGACTTCGTTGGAGACTTCGACTTTTCGGACAATTTGATATCCCTTTTCAATTTGAGTTTTATTAAATTTATACTAGGTGATGTTGTGATGTTTATGGAGTGAAATGATGAATCCTTTTACAATGTTAAGAACGAAATAAGATTTATGCATAAATTTTGTGTAGTTCGTAATTGAAAAATATAACTATATTTCTCTGTTTAGGCATTTAATATAATTGATATTAGTGTGAAATATAAGGCAAATTAAATTAAGTGATTAAATTTAATTAAAAAATTGTTTTAAGTAACTTAACTCAAAATATATAAGTAATATTTAAGTCTAAGAATACTTTTTATGAATAGCGCAAAAGAAAAATGAATTTTTAATAATATAACATTTCCTAGTAATAGATATAAATTTCCTGAGGAACAAAATGTAGGAAATATTTAAATAACAACAAATAAGAATGGATATACGTAGATTGTTGACAAGTAGTTAGTTGTTCAACTAGAAAAATTGTAATCCTGTAAAATATACTGTGGATCTCTAAAAACGGACGCAAAAAGGAAATGCCTCGGTGTCGAGAAAAAAGGAGTGACTTAAAAATTCATCCACAGATTAAGCTCCATTTCTGTTTGAACTATTCATGTCCGGTGCCATGAATAATATTCTGCGTTCGGTCTTAAAAAAAAAGTACGCAATCGATCCGTACTCGTCGGGTTGTTCGTTTTCACGAGACGCTTTCTTTTTGAAACCACAATTTTCGACGGTAGCGAGAACCAACAAAGAATCATGGGGAAACCAAATAGAGAGCGAGAGTGGAAGGGAATTCAATTTGCTTCTCGATAATAGTTTTTTTTCTTCTCCGAAAATTGCTCGTAAATACGAGATCCGTATCCTGGATTTCGGTGGTTGCCATTTTTTTTTCGCATTAAAGAAGTGAGCCATGCGCGCACATTCCCGTTTCGAAACGTATGTAACCGCGAAAAAGAGTAAAACGACGGTGCGCAGAGGCACGAAACGGGAACGAGAATTTAAAATAGGGCGAGCATCGCTGTAAAATATCATTCTTGCTAATGTACGGAGCAATTAAAATGCATCTTTGTGTCGTGCGGTATTCATGAACGCGAAATGGAACGCTCCGATCAAGTAGTGATGATGCTGCGGTTTAAAAGTTTTTTTTTTTTTAACAAATAGAAATTTAGATTAGGAATTGTAAACATAGTTTAATGTAACGTTAGAGGCAACAATATGACGTTTACTGATTTACAGATCTAGAAGTACAACATAGCAGTAAGGTAAAAGCACCAGTAGTTGACCAGTTAAGAAAAATATTTTACATAAATAATAATAGTGCTTGCTCGTTTGTTAAATAGTGAATGTCTACGTGTGAAAATGTTGTTTGAACTTGCTAGATTATGAAAAAAAACTACTTTTTTTAAATAGCTATATTACCCAAATTCTATAAACATTTTTGAAAATTCAATAATTGCACCAGAAATTGACCATCCTTGAAAATGGAAAACTAGTAATTGACCATACTGTTCAGTTAGTAAAAACATTACCTTTACTAAATATAAAACTCTATCGCAATTCAATGAATGATATGATTTAGTCACAAGTTAGAAGCTTAAGCATTTCTTATCGTGAATTGTAGAGCTTTTCTTAACGACAGCATTAAGAACAGAGACATAAAATTGACATTAATAAAATTACTTGTTCGTCGTTACGATAAACTAACGAATCCAACTAAACAAGATTTGGAGTTGCGTCGATGGGTGGTACAGCATACCTTATCGTGCCTTTTCTGAAAGATTATTCCATTTAAGAACCTCACTTTTCACACTTCCTGAAAAAAGGTCAACTACTGACGCGTGGTCAATTATTGGTGCCTTTACCTTAGTAACTGATTATCAATTAAAGCTGGGATATCTTTTTATGAAATCTCATACTTAGATGAAATAGTGTAACAAAAATGGTGTAGGTCCTTGAAAGAAGTGATTCGGAGGAGAATTCGTAACAACTTATTCTTTAGCAGAAATGTCCTCCGATGCTTTGATAATGAGATATTGACAGAAACTCCCGACCAATCAGAGCACGAATACAGCGGATGAATTTTAACTCGGGCTACCGGGCTACAACTGTGAGTAGTATTGGTCTGCCATAGTCTGCGCCGGAATTAGATCGCTGTACTCGTTCTCCGATTGGTCAGTGTTTTTCATTAATAAATCCTCACATAACATTTTTGTAAAGAAGGAAGTTGTTTAAAATCACCTCACAATTCATCTCTTTCAAGACCTGCAAAATTTCTATTAAACTCTGTATATGTATAGTGTATATCAATAATAATTAATCACACTATACGCAAGTTTTCCAGTGTAACTGATTAAAAAGCATTTTTCTCGAACAAAATAATTTATCTATGCGTTTGTTCCTTTTCAAGGCACGAGCATGCAATAACCGTGAAAATCTTGCGTGTAAAGTATTCGTTTGGTCTCCGCGTTCATCGACTTAATGGCACCGTTTTAAAATTTATACTCTTGTGAAAAATTCATTTTCATTCCCGTATCTATGCTTCTGCCAGTTTCCGCGAGACAATGTAAATTTCAAAGAGTGCTACATACCCCCGAATTCCTCGACAGACTGATCCAACCCCGAAAGCAACGACCCTTAAATTCTACTTTTCCGTGTGACATAATAACGCTGGGCAAGATAATCTCGGTTATACGAAACACAACTTTCCACGCACATACGTTCTCGTTGATTTCCTGTTTTCTTTTCCGTCTTTTCCCCACGTTGTTGTATGCGAGTTACAAAAGATAAAGGTGAAGCGTAACAGTCAAAGTAATGAAAATGAAACAGGAAAAAGCAATATGAAACAAGAGATAAGAATACAAATGAAAAAAATAAGTAAAACGGAAATAAATAAATCAATGAAGGTTAAATTAACTGACTATTAGAAAGAATAATGGAAATTTGGAATTTGTGTACTTTTTATGGATCAAAAATTTTCTCAGTAATTTTTGTTCAAAATTTTGCATTTAATTTTGAAAGTAGTATCGATTCTTTTATTTATTCTTTCTGAAAATTATAAACTTATTTAACAAAGTTTTACGTAGTCAAATCAGTTTGTATGTTTAATGACTACCTCTCTACTTATTTTATCCCCTTACTGTATAATAAACAGACAAATTCATGAGAACGAAAAAAAAAAATAAAGAGCTTTCAAACTTAAAAGAATAAAGTGGATGGGGGAGTAAATCATGATATCCGCGATGAAAATAGGTGAAAGGGAAAGATAGCAGGATGGCAGGGCGTGGGCGTAGCTGCAGCAAACCGCTGTGGTCAGCTTGCATGTGCAAGTTGCAAGAGGTGGAACTAATTCAAGCCGGCAGTTCTCGCATTAGATGATACTCCTTAATATTGCTAATTTCGCTTCGCGTGGTTCTACGAGATACGCGAACTTCTACTCGCCGCGGGACTCGCCCTCACCTTTTCCACGCACGGTTCCCCACCACATGGTTATACCTATTAATGCGAGGACGGACCTCGATTTTCGTTTTAATAAGAGCGAAATGTCAGCGCGACTCACCACTTGGATGTCAAAACTCGAGACAAGAATATATTTAACTGACACGCTGATACGAATATTTATCTTCCAAATTAGTTATTATCTTGAGGATTCTGTTATTATTATGTAACAGTAAAAAGTTAGCTGTAAGAGTTCGCAGATATTTTTAGAAACTCCTGGATGTAATAACTGGACTGCATAGATACAAAAATACATAAAATATCGAAAATAAAGTACACTGTATAATATTTAGAAAGTAATACGTACTTTTAATTGAGTTTCATTTCTTGTTCTTTACTCTTAAAAATATGAATTTGCATAAACATCGGCAGTTCAGTAATAGCTGATATTATTATCACTTCATGATGAATATAGTCAGGAAATTTCTAATATAAATCTGATAATTTTCATAGATTTTTCTCAGTGCTGGAGAAGTTTTTGGACAAAAGTAGAAGGCATTAGGAGTGTGCTGGCACTCAATTTATTCGAGTACTTGAATTTCATTGAGTAATGATCGGTTCATCAAACCAATTCGAACATTCGGATTTTTCGGACTACTTGAAACAGGAAAACTGCTCGAAAAAAATGCGAATTACTTGAATAATCCAAACGACTCGAATATTCAAACCCTTGTGAGACTTCGAAACATCTGGAAATGAATATTTTTTTCTCAAATATCTTCAAGTAAATTAAAGATCTGTCCATATGTATTCAAGTATTTCGAAAATCTTCTAGCTGAGAATTCTTTTTAACGTATCTTGAACTCTTACGAAGGCTCGAATATTCGAATCGTTTGGATCTTTCAAACAGCTCGAAAAATTAGAATGTTCAACTCGACTTGAATAATCGAACCGAGTTTGGCTCAGCTTATAAATTTCGAGTACTCGCACACCCCTATAAGGAAGAAACTTTAAGGATTCAGGATCAGCTTCCAGGATTAAAATATTTTTTAATTTAGCGTAGTTATCCGGATGAAAGATGAATTACTAAAGAGTTAATTACTATCCATAAATATTCATTTAGATCTTTCAGAATTTAAGTAGTATATTTGCTATAAAATCTTGAAATCATCCCTTGAAAGTATGTTAAGAAAATCATCGAAGAATTCGAAAGCGGAGCGTTTGACTAAAAATCGCAGCCAGTGATTACTACGTTCCGCTCGACGTAAGGGCACTTTGCTTCCTCCTGGAAAAAATTTGAAGTCTCATTTGCTTCCTGGCGGAGAAACCGGGCGGGAAGTATTAAACCGACAGACACAGGCATACGTAAAAAGGACTTGACAGGAAAAGTTTGCGCTTTATAGGGGAGGAAAACACGGCTATCGAGTATGCCAGGAGAGTAGCTCTCTATGTTTCCAATCCCCAGAGCTTTTTCCAGACCAACCGAGCAAGGAAAAGGGTACATCATTCAACCCCTGGAAAATAGAGCAATCTTGTGACACATGGGAAATCCATGCATTACCTGTACGGTGCAGTTACTCACGAATGCATTGCATTTTTGCCGGGTGTTCCCGTCGGCTGACTTTCGCACCGACAGAGACAGACATACGGGACGGAGGACGCGCGGGGAAAGAAGAGGCGAGAGCCACGCGATCAGCAAATGGATGCATTTGTCCGTTCGCTTCCGAAACTCGTATCTGATGGCTTAATGATAACTGTCGAGAGTTAAAAAGCTGCGCCCGGCATTTTTGACAATTACTAAAACCGGCGCGATATTCAGATATGCTCGCGAATAGAAACAATTATTTCCGCTCGCCAAATCCATTTTCAATTATTCCGCGAGCGGGGAAGTGTTTTTAATGGAGATGCTGTCGTTGGTGGAACTCCGGGGATTATTTCATTTTGGGAGTTCAGTTTTTTCGCGATTCGTTCATTCGCTCGCAAAATTATTTATTCTCTTAAATATCATGCCTGTAAAAGATTTATGAGAGAACGAGTTGCGTTATTAAAGATATTAAATAAAACGTGCGAGGAAAGAATTTGCAAACGAATCAGGAATCAAATATTTTTAGGCCTTGATAATTAATTAAATAACGGATCACGTTATTTGGCGGAAAATGAATGTAGTAATTATTCATTATATCGTATTAACTTCGAAATGATTTTCCTTTAAAATTATTTCGTTCTTTAGGCTAGGATCACACGTGTGTCAAAATAGCGTCCGTTAATCGTCTGTCAATTGTTTGACCCGTCATAATTATAATATTCATCAACTGAGTCTCTGCTTTTATTTTGCATTTAAAAAAGTGTCTTCGAAAACAAGATAATATACAGGGTGTTTCAGATGCGATGGTACAAGCGAAAGTGTGATGATTCTACTGAATGAAGTAATTCGAAAATGAAAAATAACAATTTTTTTTATATCGCGCTTCGTTTTAGAGAAAATCGACTCTGAATTTCGATCGAGTGCGAATGTACCAAAGTGCTTGTTTAGTGCTGACGAATACGTCCGACCTGTTCTTCGCTAAACAATGAAACAGTTCAAACATATTCGTCAGAAAACGCATCCACTGGAACCGTAGCCTTAGGCCTTAGGCGCCTGAGGGGCACGCTGAGATAAGTGGTACGAGCTGTGCTTAAGGGTACATCAGTGTATCACAAGCGCAACGCATACTTCTTCCCTTCGCGTACTCCTCAGGCGTCTAATCGTCTAATCCAGCACTTCGGTACATTCGCACTCGGCCGAAATTCAAAGTCGATTTTCTTGAAAATGAAACATATATAAAAAAAATGTTATGTGAAGTAAAATAGCCACACTTCCACTTGTACCATCGGGTGTGAAATACCTTGAATAATTGTGCCAGTGATTGTGAAAGTGGTATAAGTCAAGAAACCAAAAAAAAAAAAATTGAGATTTATATTTTCATATTATGGATGAATTTTTGCCAAATTACCGTGCAATTAGGAATAACATGAAAATATCACTTTCATATTTATCCGTGGAAGTTTCATATTCATTTTAATAGTGACGTAAGCCGTATACTTGTACGAGAATTGCGATACTTGTGAGAAAAGAATAATTACATATTTTTGTATTATGTTGATATAATCACACCCACTACAGGCAACCGAAAGGTCAGCAATACAAGAAAACTGTAAAGATATAATGCATTTACTGCCGCATATTACACCGATTTATCACAGATATTTAAAGTTTCAAGCCATTAAAGTGTTCAAAACGGAGAATTTTGTGACCCAGGCAAATCACGATTAGTAATTTATTATGCAAAATTACAATACAAATCTATTTTTAATTTATTTTTTAAATAAAATTAATTTTTCGTTATCGTAAATCATTAACAAAGATATACTATTCATTTTGCAAATAATGTAGGTTATTTAAAGGATAAAAAAATACATTACCGAACAAGTGACTCATAAAATAGTACAATGATATCTATACATATGCATATCGTGTTACAAAAATAAATTTTTTGATACACTCAAATGCAAAGGACAAAATTAGAAGTTCAAAATTAGAAAAATATTTTTTAATGCATTCCATCGCAAAGGTCTAAAACGAAATATGCAAGACTTACACCACTTTCATCAATTCATTATTCCATGTTCTAAAATGAAATCATATCCAATGAAACATCTTTTTCCACGAAGCGAGTATAATTCAGAACGAGGGGGACGCGTCGCGAAAATCTCGACACGGCGAGTGACGAACACCGTCAGCGATGAATTTAACCCGTAATCCGCGAATATTTAATTGTCGCGTGGGAGTTAATCACGGCGCGTCGCGTTAAACGAAAAGCGAGCGCATAAATTTTTGACGAACGCGACCGCGCCCGATCCGGGAGCATAATTATCGCCACGTTGTAAATCGTATGGGATCGCGCGTTAACGGGTTGTAAATTAAGTTTCGCCCGGAGACTGCATTACACCGAGACGCGTGTATCCCGATGACTAATTCAGTCATTATCGAATAACGACGCGTATCATGAATAATCATTCAAATTAATGCGATTTAAAGGTATCCGGCAAAGTGGGGTTTTTCCGCGGGATTTTCGATCGGGGGCACGAAGAGTCGACCAAACGCCGCGCCGCCGCGCGCCGGTCGATCGTCGAACGCGCGAGGGCACGGCGACGCGAGCTACGCACCGGCGAGCTGCTCTGTAATTGATTTTTAATTTTAATTACCCTTCTCGTTAGCCCGTCGCAGCGAGGGAAACACGATAAACGCGAGATACGATGCATGTAAATACATCGAGGCGCTGGATCGCGCGATTTTTTAATATTATTCGCGCGAAACGCTTCCTCCGACCGTTCTCGTTCCATGAATAAATAAAAATTAAAAAAAATTGAAATTCGAACGTGCCGCGCGGAAACACGCGGACACATTCGAACGAACCGAGAGGAATCGCCGCACCGCGATCGTAGTAATTTTAATAAATTCCCAGACCTCGATGGAAATCTCTCCCTTTACACGTTTCCCCGCGTTTTATGCATTACGATCGTTTAATACAAATATCGCGATGGTGTTTGCAACGGCGGGAAGAATAAAATAACCAATCGCGCGTACCGGTTGAAAGGGGGACGCTTAAATGTAACAACATTGCGAGATTTTCGTAAATTTTTCGAGGATGGAAATTGCCATTTGTTTTAATATCGAATTCAAATATCGTTGGGTGAATTTCTGTCGGAGCGAATAAATTTTTGGCTTTGTCGAACTGAAAATTCGTTTTCTAAAGAGACTGGTATTGAATTCGTTTCCCAAATGTGGTACGAAAATCGATATCGTTGTAATTAAATTTTATGGTTCTGAAACATTTTCGTTGCGTATTATTGATTTATTCTCTACGAATTAAGTCATCAATCAGTTTTCTGGTAAACTATCAATTCTAGTTTAATGCGATTCATTACATTTACCAATTTTTTAATAAATGGCAATATTAGGCGTTTCAGTTAATTTAGAGGGATTTTTCGAAAGAAAATCATGTTTATTTTGGAGAAATGGTAAGTTATATTTTATTCAAAATAGTTGCTACTAGTTACAACTTTTTTCCACTTTTCTGGCAAACACATTTAACTATAACTCTCTACAAGGATCTTTGAAACCAATCGGAACTCTAAATAGATTATCTATGAGGTTATTAAGAGATTTTTATTACTTTATAATTTCTTTGTACGGGTTGGACTAACTTACTACTAAATTATACAAATATTTAAAATCCTCGGAATATTTATTGCCTTTTCAAGAAACATTTTATAACACTTGAAGTTCTTTTCCAGAACTCTGACATTTCTAAAATCAGTGCCAAGTTTTATTCCCAAGAGCTAGTACTGCATCAATCTTTATCCTTTTGCGGATAGCGAATCCATTTATGTCTTCAACAAGATATCTGATGTTCAACAAAATCAAAATGGATGATAAATTTTAAACCTACGGATGAAAGAAAACTTACAGGCGAACATTGATTATGCTATTATTACAAGAGGTACAATGATTTTAGAGCTACATAAAAGTTAATAAATTGTCATAAATATTAGAAACAAATATTCTATACCAATGGATCACAATTGAAGTATCAAATTAATACGCTTCTAAAAATTGAAAACTGCTAAAGATAAACTAAGACTAAAATATTAACCGATCTCTACTCGTCAATAAGGGGCGAACGGCAATCTGCCAACGTGATCGATCAGCAATTTCAAGGAAATGGACAGAAATCTTCTCCAGCAAATTAAGGGCAGTTTACACGACGGTAAATCAACTCATCATCGACGTTCGGTTCGAGCTTGGCGCTAACACCATTCCAACCGCTCGAAACTCACCCCTTTTTCGAGTCGGCCAAGGAACGAGGCTCGTCTCGAGCGCGAAACGTCACCGCCATCATCGAGCGCCACGGGGCGAGCAAATCGGTTTTCCCCGTACCCGATGATGGCGTTGGAATCGAGTTACGCAAAATGGATTTCACGTTAAATAACTATCGCGTTTCGTCGTCGTCGGGCGGCGGCACACATCGTATACGGTCGCGCGATCGTCCGAGTGCTTTTCAGACTCTCGTCTCGGAGCTTATTTCGAAACTCACCCTCTCTCCCTTTCTCTCTTTCTCTAGCGCGCCAGAACTCAATCGAACTCTCGGTCCACGGAGCAGTCCGCTAACTCGTATAAATATCGCTGGAGAGCGTGTAATTTTGACCGGTCGCATAAAACCGAGCGAGAAGCAATTCCGTCGGCAAGAGGAGCTTTGTGGGCTTTTCGAGAGTAAAACACGTCGACGGATCGGCCGAGAGAGTTTCGAAATTTATTTGAAACGCATCAGCGGATTGTTTAATTAGATTCACGATGGAAAAATAAGAATGCCGCGCGTGTGGATTAAAAGTAAGCGAATCGGGAGCGTGGCTCGCGAATTTTTACGCCGCGTATGAACGTTCGTTTCGTCGTTGGCCGATATTCTCTTTTTTTTTTTTTTCGAGATGGGAAAAACGAAGAATCCCGACCGCATATTAAAAAGAAGGAATTTAAAAGCCACCGGTAATTAGTCGAGTTTTTCTTTTAATTAAAAACGTTCGCATCTCGCAGGGAGTGAGAAACTGCGAACGAAGAAGCTCTCGGAAACGGCGGAACAACAGCGAAGTCCACTGGTTTAACTTCAACTTCGTTTCTAGTTAAGGTATTCACGTGTCTGTTGTATTTGCATAGGATTACTGTTCTTGTCGCTTTTTGTGGTGGTGGTGGTTCGCGAGGGTAACGCGTGGGGAGGAAGAAAAGTCTACGGTTCACCGAGCAAAATTGCAGTCAAGACAGTAACAGTTGTTTTACGTACTTAGCAAAAACTTAGGCTACGGTTTACCTGGATATTTTTCTCATTTGCAATTCTTCCGAGAATTACTCCGAGGAGACTGTGAAAATTGTATTTTTATACGTTATAGGACTTTCGTTCCTCTTTTTCTATTAATATTCCTTCTTTGGGCGCTAAACCTTAAAACTTTGCTGATACGGTAAAAGAAATTGATTAATTCAAAAATTCACAATTTATAACGATTTCCCGGTAAGGAAGAATAAAATATTCCTTTCTTATGAATATAAAATGAATTAAGAATTATTTACCTTTCTTTTACCAAAGTCTTTTGCATTCAAATTTCGTAATTTATTATTACTTCATAGTCAATGCTTCGTTCGATGAATCGAATAAATTCATCGACGTCTCTGTGCGATCAAAGATACGCTCACGTTCTGCGACGATCCTCGAATAAGTGTGAAACCACTTTGACGCGCGTATGTATAATCGTAAAACGATGAAGGTGAGCTTGATACGTTTGAACGTCACACAATGTAATTGCGTGCTTCCCACAAAGATTATTGTAGAGACAGTTATCACGATCTTCGTACTGTTTCCTCGCAATAACAATGGTTTACAACGCTTCTCTCAGCCGTGTTTCCTTCCCCTTGTTCAACGAAGTTCACCGTCTCTGTACCTGCCGTTTGCTGCCAGCGACGTCGAGCATTTCTGTCGCAAAAGCACTCGCGCACGGTTCGTTAAACCGTAACAATTAAACCGAGAATCTTCGAACATTCTGTTCTTGATTTTTAAACTGTCCTCCGCGCAAATTCTCGTCCCCCGAGATGCTAACGGAATTTGCAATTTGTATTAATATTTGCTCGTTCGCTTTCCTGTCGTTCGTAAATGAGGTGCTTCAGGGTAAAAAATTCGTGTGATACGGCGTAACAGAGATGCATGGAAATTGATCGGGAAATAATATAACAGCTTTCGCAATGATAAAACTATTCGACAATTGCCACTGAGATTCTGAAAGTTTATAAACTTGATATCATGAGGTTTGGACATAGCAAAATTTTAACATTGTAGAATCTTGGAATCTAAAAATCTTAGATTTTTTAGAATGTTGACAGTTAGTAATGTAGGATTTTAGGATCTTAAGAAATTCAAATCCCAGGATTATGGATTCTTGGAATTTTTATATGAATGGGATCACAGAATTCTAAATCTTGAGAACTCAAAATTTTGAAATCCTTGAGTTTTGGAGTCTTGGTTTCTATGGATATTGATTTCCTAAAATTTTATTATCTTGGGATGCCAGAATTTTGAGATAGAACTTTTAAATCTTAAATCCCCGTAAATTCTGATATCAGTGATTTATAGTTCATCATTATCGATCTTGTCTAAACAAAACACATAAAAATTTAAAAAAAACTTCGAAAGTCATTTAAATGTTTTACACAAATTCATAGCAATTACCTTCAATAAAAATGATGTTAATGTAGCATTAAGATGTTCACGTGGAAAGAGGATCGGAGCATTTATCAGTAACCACAATCTCGTCTCAAGTATAAAATTACGAGTAAGTATCTACGCGTTCAGTGCCAGTGCAAAGGTGTACATTCGACCCGAAACATTATCGTTAAGCCCACGCAACAACCCGGGACGCGAAATTGGACGCAATTGTAGCCGATGAAGCTGGCCGCGATTTCGTTTTGCACGTGCGACAAACCTGTGTTTTTCTCGTAATAACTGTGTTTATTCTTTTACGATACTTCGCACAGCAAACGCTAGTATCAGTTTTGTGTGTGCGAAGAATTTTCCCACAGAAATAAATTTTCTGCTTTTTAACAAAAAGGATTAGAAGAAATGAAGTACAATAACTGAAACGTAAAGTCAGACCAGAATCAATTTTACTTAAAATGTAACTATTCGAAATATTGTTTCGCGTGTCCAATGTATTCTGTCCGACAGATGATCTTTCTCCTTCGAATCCTAGCAATTTCCAAATCGAATTCTGAAAATTTCATTTGTATTCAAAGTTCGCTTCGTCCATAATATCTCTAACGAGAAAGGACGATTTATCAAAGAATGACACGAGATTTAACGAACTGCCCTCTCGTGACTATCGAACATCTTTAAAATTCATCCCGAAATTTTTCCAATACTTATTCAAAGACTGGTCAAATTCGCCCCTTAAAATTCATCCTGCTTGATATTCAAGCCTGGCGAAGCGTAGACTCTGCGTTTACACAGATTCGTTCCTGGCTTGATTCACAATTAATACATCCAACGCGATCCTCGTTCGGGCTTAAGTTAAATCTAACCAAAATCTACTCGGGCTTTCAGCTAAGCCAATAAACTCAATTGGATATTAGTCGGGACCTGCGGCACACTTAACGCTAAAGTAATTCATATTTAACTAAAAGCGAATCGGAAGATCTTCGAAATAAAGGCACGCTGCCAGTTTCAGCACCTGCGTTTGCAGATTCTTACCTGCCACTGCTTCGATTTGCTTAATTAATCGTTCATTCGACCACGAGTACTGTATTATAGATATTCAGGACTTGTTTGACCAATTATATCGCAAATAATCACTTGGACAGTAAATTATTATAGCAACGACAACTCCATTCACTGCAAAATGATGGCTAATGATACCTTTAAAACGTATTAGTGATATTATTGCTTCGAATACAGGAGTTCTCATCGATGCGAGTTCAGAAATTACAACGCTTAATTAACGGAGAATCCTGTTTATTCGCTTCTGGTTTCCCGACAAAACGAATCGCATATGGCCATTCGCTTTAAACTAAATCCTCGTCGTAACGATTAAAACATTTGTGCAAACAGTGTGCGTGTTCTGCGCAATTACCTGTTCAAGCTCAGTAGCGAAATATCACATAATTCTGACGGAAATTTTGAATATGTGCAGGGTAACGACGAATATTACTATGCAGATAATACCGTGCGCTGTAAGTCATTGATCAAGTAGAAACAGTTGACCAAAGCCTCGTTGTCCATGAACATTGATTTAAAGTAGATAGATATTTATTTATTTCAGCCTCACGGCAAAGAAATGTGACTTGGTTTACAAACCTCTAAATTTTACAATTCTAACTTAACCAATCACTCTTACATTCATCCTCTATCCTCACCCATACTGCAATCGGCTAAGCCATCTTCTTCCTGACACAAACAAATTTCTGTCCCTAATTCTAACTTAATTAGTAAAAACTTAATCCTATATCCGTATTTCCTACTATATTGATGCTGCTTTATCTATTTCTTACTATTGTCTCCTTAATTATACCCCTGGCTAATTGCACCTTCCCTTTCCTTTTCTCTCTTTCTTTTCTCTACGTTTCTTAACCACTTTTCACTTCTTTCTTCTTTTTTCCCAACCACTATTTCCTCTATTCCCATTCCTCTATTTGTTTCTCAGCAATCCTTGACCAGATGCTCCAGTTATACCGAGATAATTCGCAATTTCTTTCGTCTTCTTTCTCCCAGTATTTGTTCCATCTTTCTAAGTTTCCGCACCTTGCTCTTTCGAACAAACTTTGACTCCCACCCTTCCCCTTCTTCATCAAGTATTCGGGTAGCCTTAACAACGTTCTGATATACATATTTGTACCTAGGGTTATATCTGGACTGCATTATCTTTTCATGTTGTTCCTGCTGTTGAACTTCCTCATCAATTTAAAATATTGTCTAGAAATATTTCTCTATATTTAATGAACTTGTCAATTGTGTTTTTCTGGCGTCATTTATTTGGATATATTATATGAAATCCTTGCTCCACCGTATTACTCGTATTTTTCGATAGCAGAAATAATTCAAGATTTCCAAAAGAAGCGTCCATCATGTACCCTGTTTCCTGTTTGAAATTATAGTCGACTTGGCGGACGGAAAATCGATTTGCGTGTCGTAAGTTCTGGCGACGAGGGAATCTCACTTCCTTCGATATCTAATAAAACGAATGGAGAAACGTGTATAACTTTGCTGTCGTACTGACAGTTTTTTTTTTTACAACGATGTTACGTACTTTAGAAAATATTAATTGAATTGCGAAATATACATATTACAATGTTAATTATTTTGTAATATCAATTGACATTCTATTTTAAATAACTCTGGCGAAAGGAGATTTTATTTTTGTAGAGCAGAATTTCGAAATATACGTCTTTTTTTTCAAAGAAATTATCAAAGATTTGGAATTTTTCCTATTACAGTTAAGGAATATTCAAAAATTTTAGTAACATTATCCTTACTAAATAGATATGCACAGCAACATGCATTTGCATTAATCAATGCGTCTCATTATGGCTTATCTGCCGGAGAGACGATCGAAAGGTCGTCGCGTTTCGAGCGAACGCGCCGGTATTGAAACCGTCTGTAAAATTAACCAGACTGATCACTGAAATGAGAAACGCGGTGGAATTAGCCGCGTACAACGCGTGCATAAACATTAAACTGGGCACAAAAGACTGGCGTAATCAAGAGTCGCGGCGACGCTTCCATGAATCCATGGTGTATTACCCTTCCACAAGGAGGGAAATTGCACGCCCGTGCGTTTGCTTCCAAACTTTTTTAATAAAGAATTTGTTGCGGGCAATGAGGCTTCCCTTTCACCGTGGCATAACAAAAGTTCGCGGGTTATATCACGTCGGTAATAAATTGCCGAGGCCACAAATACAAAGACAGCGAATAGATTACGGAAGAAACAATGGACGCTGCCTGGCCATGGAACGTCGGGCGTGTTCGCTGATTGGAGTTCCAAGTAGAAACACAATAAACTTTTGAAACATCGGACTTTCGTATGGGAAACAGTAGAAACGGAAATAAATGAAGAAATGAAATCGAAACTTTTATTTCAATTTAGAATCTGTATTTGTAGAGGTTCTTGTGGAACTTCGTTGCGATTGCTTTCTATTTACTGGAGATCAGAATTACATTCGTCAGAAAATTCGACTTTTTTTTCTGTTTCTAATAACTGTTTCTCTTGGGATTTAAAAATAATTGGATACAGTGGGCATTGAGTTTCTTGGCGCAACTCTGACATCGAATTACCTCCATTCGAATTATTAGAAAAATACAATTCGGTATCTTCAGCAAATCTGTGGAGCATAAGAAGTGGAAATTCAAGAATCCCATCCAGTCTCTTCATTCCGATATCCACCTTTCCCCTTCGACTTCTTTTTCCACTACACGATAGCATGAATAAAATATCTCAGGATAATGGCAACACCAAGGAAGAAAATCTAAGTAGCTCGATACTTCGATATCCGAAGGAACCCACTCGAGGACGGAGTCAATGGAGGGCCACGGATAATCCGACTGCGATTTTTTTCCTCTCCCACCTTCCCGATATTCCATGGTTTTAATGGATGGCCCTTGCGTCACGGGAAAGGGGTCCACGAGTGTACTTGCCTGAAGCATCTCCGTGGCCGGGAAATGAAAAAATCATTGAACGACGACGACCAGGAGAGGAAGAAAGGCGAGAGGGCACGGTCGACTGAAAGACGAAGGAAGGGCAAACGAGGTCCACGAAAAAGACAGAAGTGACTCTCCGTCCGATGAATTACAAGTCCACAATCCACCCTCGAAGGCGTGAAACATTTTAGGAAGTAAAATCTGCATGGCGAAGTCGGCTCTCGCCGAGGAATCCGTCGGATGGTCGACGGGCGTCGCTCCAGATTTAATTTAGTGAAACGACTCGAGATGAAAGGCGGCTCCGTGGAGTTTTGATGCACCGGATCCACCTGTTTCGTAATTATTCAGTCCCCTTAGTTTCCGAGATTAGAGTTTGCGAAAGTGGTGCATCTAGATAACTCGTCCTCTTTCGTTTCGCATTCGTATCTTGAGAAATGTGAGGATAGTACGGGGATGAAATTAAAAAGGAGACGAGTGAAGAGTCTAGATAGACGTGGAAAAATTAGCAAAAGAGAGAAAGGAGATAAGAGAAGAGATTAGAATCTGAAGAAATTTTCTTCGAGGAATTTTATCTCCTTGGATCTTTGCTTGGTTTAATCTATGCGACTATTACTAGGCACATTGTAACACACCTGCTTCTGAGGTTACATCTAGTATTTGTATAATTAATAATAACAAGTATTGATATCAACGTGCATTCAAAGTTCCTCCGACTGCAACGAATTTGTATTCTCACTGTGTCGTTAATTATGTATGCATAAAAGGGATTTGCCCACTGCGATTCTATAAAAGTACGTAAAACTCAAGAGGATGTAAGCTCCGCCCGGAAGCTACAGATATGTAGTAATGCTTCGTTTCGAACTGTTTATGCTATAATAATCCAGAACGACGCGAGAAATCACAGGGACGCAGGGAACGAGATTTCGCGAATCAAGGCAACTCGAGAACATTCTCATCATAAGACGATTATAAATCCTCGTGATCGAGATAATGGAGTTGAAACGGGCATTGTATTTCCCTAGGCTAGAGAAAGCTCGACTCCACTGAAATTTGGCTGCGTTTTAAGCATCCGACCAGCGTTAATCTGCTTCTATCTGATTATCAACATGGAAACGGTCGTTTCGCAAAATCCACCGGCTAATCCCGAACCATTTCAGCGGATTACGAATGTCTTACAATGGTCACCGACTCTACTGGATTTCCCTTTGAACCGATGGGAAAGCCCCTACATTTTCTGTTCTTCGACGACTAGACCGATTTCAATGCTGCGTAATTTCAAAACGGTGTGGCATAAACTCGAGTTTATGCATTTCGGCGAAGCTTCCGACTGATGTTGAATCGCTCCTATCATGGAAACGTGTTCTTCGCGGTTTTGCGAGTGAAAGAATCCACCGACCGTGCTTGTATCTGACTTTAATGGAAGTTTGAAACCCGCAAGCTTGGAAGTTGTTGAAGATTTGCTGTAGATGAGTCAGATACTTACTGGCATTAGTCTTTTCTCTTTGAATTTCCTTGGAAGAAGTTATACGAATTTTAGAGACTTCAAAAAATTGATATTTCTTTTAATAGAACAGTTCAATTTCTTAAAATAAGTATGAAATTATCAATATCTTCGTGTTTTCATTTTTAAGAGAATTAAATTGTTGTCAAATATAATGATTAAGTAATTTGTATCTCAACAATGACTCTTCAAAAATAATCGCACCATCCATCGATTTTCTATCAGTCTGCATAACGAATTCCGCAAGCTCGTGTTCGGCAATGTACAGTGTTTAAAGAAAAGAGGCAACATGCTTTGCCTCACGAGAAGCTTATCGCTTCCCTCTCTGGGCGTGCAAGATTAATCCACGCTTAGAGGGTGGTGCAGCGAACGTGTTAAAATTCCATCGATAGCGCAACGCTAAAAAAGTGACGTGCAAGACAACCAGGGCGAAGTCTGGAATATTGGCTCCCTATGACAGTGTCAGCGAAGGCAGTTAAAACCGCATCAAGCTCGGTTCTTACAGGAGGCACCGCACATCTATCGGTCAACTAGAAACCCACCCCCGCAGGAACCACGCCTTCCTAATGCTGCTGCCAACAGCAAAGCCCTTCAACCGCGTTTATAGACGAGAATACCGATTCGATTCTGTCCTTTGCGAGTTCTGGACCTTTTCCACAAGCATCACGCAGTTAACAACTTGTTCGCGCCAGGCTTCTTTTATTTTTATAGGGTAGACGGCGAATCGTATTTTTTACATCACGATAGACATTCAGTTTTTTTTAAAGAAATTTCCGAAACTAGAGGTGAATCGGATATTTCTCACTTTTTGGTTTTTTATTTGCAGAAGAAAATGTTTTACGTTTCTGTTAATTATTTATTACTGATATTAAAGCTTAGAAAGGTACTAATTGCGAATTGAGAATAGAAAATTCAATTTTAATTGTTTGGCTATTATTTTTAAACAGAAAGTGATCCGATTTCTTAGCTGAAGAATTTAAGATAATGACTGCATGTCATTAGATTTGTTCATGTTTAACATTTTCTTTAGTCTATTCATTTTTTAATGATTAGATTTAATAGGATTTTCTAGTTGTTAATCTAAAAAGGTAATCGGAAGTGCTATTTCTTCGCTTGAAATCTTATATTATAAAACTAAAGTTTGAAGCTTTGCAGATATCTTCGGACTTCCCTCAGGCTTCTCAGCCTTAGGCTTATCCCTTACCTTTCATCACTCGAACAAACGAAAAGTATTGCAATTCTTTTTCCTTGCAATGTCATCATCCTTCCGCTATTTCAAATATTGTACTAATTAACGCATTTCACAGAACCTTGAACTCCCTTTGACCTTTCCATTCGCAAGTATCCGCTTTGATCTTTACATCGAAAGTATTTTTACGTGCCTTATTATTGTGACAGGGTTCATACACAATACACATAGACGCGGCGAGGGTGATTTGCATACTCGAAATTACGGGAATCTGACGGGACTATAAAAAGCTCGATGGCCGAATTGCACGGAACTTTCATATATTCGCGAACGCGCGTATACGTCTGCCTTCCGTCCATTTTATTGCATCTGTTGCGATGCATCCGGTGAATTTGGAATCGCGAACATCGACGTTGCATTTTATTAATGAACAATATTTATTCGAACACGGTCTTTGAATAGCAACGATCTTATTCGTCCTGATATTTCTGTACCTATAGGAATTTGTTTTCAATAATATGATTAACGCAGAAACAGGCGTGCGCCAGTGATTTTGACTGACAATTTTGAACATTTGTAATATATTGGCTTTTACATGTAACTATTTTCATTGTGTATTTGTGCCAATGTAAGGATTTATAATGAGAATAAAATACATTCTGTACTTTCCTGCCATAACTTTCAATTACCTTGTAAAAGCACATCAAAAGGATCAAAAGATAACTACGAATGAAAGAAATAAAAAGGATATAGCAAATGCAAAAAAAAAAAAAAATAATGGAACTTCAAAGTTCTTATAATTAAATTGTGATTATGATTTTAAAATAGAGTGGTCGTTTGAGATATAGGAATCCACGAATAACAGTGATCTAGAGTCGAGTTTCTCGGTAACCGCTGCAAGATATTGGATTTTGTGGCTGCATCTATGTGCGCCAGCCACTTTGGTCGGAGTCGAATCCTCTTTAAATTGTTTCGTGCAGGACCAAGTCTTGTATGCGGTCTGTTTCGCTTTATAAGCTCGACTTGTCATTCCGTTCTTATTTAGTCCATATTTAAGGACTACATATCAGAATCCTCTTTTTTTCTTTTCTTTCTATTTTTGTATGACGAATAGGATTTTTGTGACGCACAAACACAAATGAAGTTTTCTCTGAATGACCATTAATCGTTTCAAATAAAATAAAACAAATATACTAAATATTTTAGCCCGGTCGTACCACGATTTCCGCCTCACTCAGTAATTGTTAAAGAGAACTCTTAGTTATTAATAGTGTTTTATTGAAATTAAAAAAGATTTATTTTTAGAGTCATTTTTGAGTTACCGTAGAAGTGTTAATTTTTATTTTCAATGAACATAAAAGGTGCGTGCAAATTTCATTAACAGAAATACAGTGCTTCCTTTGAAGTCTCATAATGATGCGCCTAGGGCCTCTGAAAATATAAACACAGCTCTGCATATCGATAACTGTATTTTCGAAGCATCGTAATTTAACGACAAATCGTTACGAACATTTAAAATATCCACCATATAATCCGCATTCGCATTTCCCCTCGTTTACACGATTACCGGCTCAGGCTCGCAGAGTTTGTCGTCGGTAACGATTTTCCGAGAGGCGGCTAGGATTTATTACGAGCACCCAGGATCGTCGTTCTTTCGGCTGCAATGAAATCGTTGCCGCCGCCGGCTACATCTGTACAGGCGAGCAAAGCAAACATACGAATATTTATGCCTTTGTAGTCAGCGGAGGGAACTGTCATAAATTACCGGCTCAATGGTCGCGCGGACTCGCAACCAGCTTCGGAACGTTATATTAATTAGTAGCTACGAGAATCGTGGTGGACACGCGAGATGAATCGTCGAGCGTACTCGAAAATATCCCTGAAAAGTCGCTTCAGAGCCAAGTCCGTATAGCTCGGCGAGCCCTCGACCGCCGAGAACGCGCGCGTGCCAACAAATGTTAATTAAATCGCCACCGTTACGAGCTGCACGCTCCCTACCTTTTGTCGTATTCTTTCCATCCCACCCGGTACAGACCCTCTTTTCGAGTAACAATCGCGCCGCGGTTCGGATCCCCGGCTTTCCTTGATCCCGAGGTCAGAGGCTGTTAATTAAATTGCCGTTATGAACTGTTTTGCTAGGAAAGCGTCGAGCACCCTTCACCTTCCCCGTCGCGCAATCTTGTAAGAGCAATACCACGGAAAAGTGGGCGCGCGTGCACCCAGGGCGACGAGTGCACGCCGTCGTTGCACCTAGGCTTTTGTCGCAGCTATCCCCTTTTCCACTGTTATTCTTCCACCTGCCCTCGCGCCTTTTAAGCTTCTTTCGCGACTAGAAGCCTCGGCTTTTCGGCTGGCTGACTTCCACGCCGGTTGCTTTCTCAGCTTTCGAATGGACTGTTGGACTTGAATACTTGCCAAATCAGGGGTATTGAAGGAAACAATGAGATCAATTCTGCAGGCCAATCTTATCTTGCCGAAATAGTCGGTATATTGTGTTCACTTTGCAAACTTCTGATCTTTCTTCTTCCTTTTCTGGAGAATTATTTAGAATTGTGCGACTAGACTTTTGATGGGAGACAATCTCTGCTTTGTGAAATTAAAACAGAACTGCTTTGTAAATATAAAGTTTTCATATTTAGTACTTATAGAAGTACTACTCAGTTTTGAGGAATATGTAAAAACTTTCATATGAATAAGAAAGGCAAACAGAGGTAAATGTCTCTAAAAACAACTGTATAAAATATAGTTTTTAAATTTATTTTTATTTCCGTCAAATATCATGGAGGGATTTGAAACGGTCTCCCAAACTAAATAGAGTATCTCTCAACGACAGGAAATTAATATCTATTAATCCAGAATTAGATTTAGAAGAGAATCGACATACTAATAAATTATGCACTGTAGTGCTGCGGTATATAAGTATTTTGTGAGAAAGAGAGATACATTTAGTAATTTGAAAGTAATTTATAGTGTATCCACAGATTTTAGCGGAACAGTGTGATTCGTGGAGGAGGTTTCATACGCGGAGGGCATTAATATTTGCGAATTAATTTTCCCCAGAGCACGATAAACTCCTCTCCGAATGGAAGAGAAAGAGATCCCGGGGTCAATATCGGGATCCTCCTTGAATTCTATAAAACGGCAGGAGCCTCATTTCCATCGGGCGGCGTCAAAAGGGATCAGAAAGGATTACTTTGCGGTTGATTGGATCACGGTCTTTCCCGCGGATTTCCTTGCGAACGGCAGAGATCGTATAAATTTCCATGGGGCGTCGATTCCGCGACGGAAGTCGGGGAAGAATTGTCCCGAAATGACGAAGACTTGCTGGGGGTGGAAGAAGCGAAACGTGATTCTGACTAACGCGCGCTATACCATCGCTATGTGCTTCGAAATCGATATGATAAGGATCATGATTTTTGTTAAACAGTTGTATGATATCGGAAAGTGGTAGAAGATGGCAACCATTAGGACTGTCACTGAACTGAATCATGAATTGGGGACTGGAAACGAATTCGTAAACGCTAGAATTAGCTTAGAATCGGTCCAGAATGGAATACGGAGAGAACGTGTAGTGGATAGTGGAGTCCTTTGGAGTAGCAATGCGAGTGACAGAATACAGAGCGGAGGTCTGGTAAGTGTTTGCCAACGGATGAATCAGGTTCGATGACGCACGGAGCTGCGGTGAATAAGGAACATTTGTTTCGGATAAAATGTTTGCTTAACAGCAATGCGTAAGTACATTGTTGGAATGCAGGTTTAGGCCGGGCGCGCACGAGCGCACAAAATACGTGCGTTGCAACGCGCGTCAGTAGGAATACATTGTACTACAGAGTGTAACAAAAATGTTGCAGTTCCTTGAAAGGGGTTATTCCTGATGTGATTTTAAACAACTTTTTCCTTAGCGAAAATGTTAGGTGGAGCTTTGCTAACGAGTTATTAACGAAAAACACCGACCAATAGAAGCACGAATACAGTGGATGAATTTCAGCGCGCGTTTCACCTGTGAGTAGTATTGGCCTGCCATAGTCCGCGTCATCATTAATCCGCTGTACTCGCTTTCCGATTGGTCGGTGTTTTCGTTAATAACTCGTAAACAAAGCCCCACCTAACATTATCGCTAAGGAAAAAGTTATTTAAGGGGTCTTCCCACTGTGAACCTCTGAAAAATTGCCTTTTTTTGGGAATTTTTTTGTACTAAACGAAATGTCCAATCTAAATAAAGTTTTTCCTACTGATTAATACACTTATTGAGAGTACAAACAAATTTTTTTTGCAATTTATAATAGTTTATTTAACTATATATATCGCACTGAATTGAGCGCCTCAAGAAAACGATGTAGCGCTGGCGTAGATGATTGCAAAAAAATTATTTGATTAATCAGTCTCAAATTTTTACACATTATTCAACACATCAGTGGCTATCGCAGGGACCACGGAAACTTTGTTTTATTAACAATTTCATACTTTTTACAATGACAAATGACTAAAAATTCATCGAATTTCGGAACTTAAACATTCAAACTTTCGTCATTTGGTTAATTTTTTATCAATTAAAATAATTTTGGTTTCAACGATAACGACATCCGTGACGACTAAAAACCATTTTGAATTTTTGTATTCAGATGCGTCGTTCTTCTGGAATCATCTACGCCAGCACTACATCGTTTTCTTGAGGCGCTCAAATTCAGTGCGATATATATAGTTAAATAAACTATTATAAATTGCAAAAAAAATTTGTTTGTACTCTCAATAAGTGTATTAATCAGTAGGAAAAACTTTATTTAGATTGGACATTTCGTTTAGTACAAAAAAATTCCCAAAAAAAGGCAATTTTTCAGAGGTTTACAGTGGGAAGACCCCTTAAAATCACCTCAGGAATCACCCCTTTCAAGGAACTGCAACATTTTTGTTACACCCTGTATGTTATTTAACCCCTCCAAGTCGACTGTACGGCGCAGCGTACGGACCCATAAACCTGGAACCCAATCTCAAGCCCTATGGAAAGAACTAGCTGAAACGCCACCGAATCGAATGGGTTATTCAACTATAATTTTTTTATGTCGCGAAGAGAAATTCCGCATGAGAGTAGTTTACCGTTAAAATACAGACTCCTCGAAAAAAACCATATTTTCATGTCAAGCTCTTAGAGGAAAAATATTTTACATCTATTAATATTTAAAAGAATTCAATACGTCAATAAAAACTTTCAATTCACTATACATGAAATCTCTAAGAGCGGGTTTCACTCCTTCAAACCGAATTTGCGCAGATATGTATACAAATACACATGTCACATAGTTTTTTTAGTACTACAATATATGTATGTTACCTAAGGTTCCCTGTCAGATTCTCGTGTTTAAGAAAAATTAACTTTAGTGACCTAACCCTGACCCGCAATGATACGGTTAACAATATTGCCAATATCTGGAAATCCACGCGACGAACACAAATGAGCTCGAGTTCCGAGATACGTGGATGACCCTGTATTATTGAGCGTGTGCAGTCAATATTGAAGGTAGTATTGATGTTGATATTGATAATTAGAAAGAATAATATTGTCAAACTATGGTTGATCAATATTATTGACCTTGTGCGGGACCCTTTTGAATCTCTGATTAGTCCCCGTCGATTCGTTCAATTCTTGATGGACCCCCATATGAACTCCGAAGAGCAACCCCTTCGGTTCCCCGAAAACCGTCATCCCGTTTCCAAATCCCAAAGACCAAACCGTCTCGTTCAATCGCCACAAGTCCCGATCCCCTAACGCGTGAAAGGTGCCAACCGTTCCTCCGCTCTTACGATCAATGGGATTAGAGGATGGCTTCCTTGCTCCTCGGTTTCCATAAATTTCCATGGAGCCCCGATATCGGGGAAAACCTGTAAAAATAGAGCCGCGGCGACGCGCGGGTGACGGGACGCTGAAGCCGGCCGAAAAAGGCGAGACCTCAAAAATCTCGACACACGCCATTACGGTCGACGTTGGATCCCATTTGAACGCTGCACGAGGCTCTCGCAGTCTGGTCTCTCCTAATGAGGCCGGCTTTTTCTTTTCCT
The DNA here is from genome assembly GCA_030770465.2 of Perdita meconis. Lineage (NCBI taxonomy): Eukaryota > Metazoa > Arthropoda > Insecta > Hymenoptera > Andrenidae > Perdita > Perdita meconis. The sequence continues at coordinate 9,895,037 of JASKOS020000007.1, forward strand.
CCCCTCCAACTGTGCCGAGTGTCGACGCCTACCCTTCGCCCCGTGCCCTGTCATCTTTTTTTTTTTTTTCTCCTCCTAGGCCTTCCCCGCGCCCCGTTCGCTCTTTGAATTGAAAGAAGGTGGCAGAGAAGAGAAACCGGAGCGGGTGAATGTTATCATCGCGCCGCCAGATGCAGTCTGAAATGGCAACGAGAGGATACGGCAGCCAGACTACCAGGGCATAATTAAAACTTGTACCGTTGGCCATCTCGAAGGTTAGAAATACGAGTCTTTGTGAACGCGTATACACCGAGGCGCCGGGGGGTTCTGCGTGCCACTCCTCTCTGCCTGTTCTGCAACTCTCCCGCGAGCCTGTTCACGCGGCGCGGTATTATCGTTGCCGCGACGCGTTTCGTTCGCGAATAAGACGGGCTCATTGAAATCGTGCGTTTCTTGCCGGATGGAGCCGCGAACAACGCTGGGCCAAATTAACTCGTAGATTCCCGGTGGCACGAGAATTTTCTTCTTTATTTGTTGGCAACGCGAGACGCTGGGGGTTTGATTCTAATCGAGGATTTGAGGGGTTTCGTTGGGTGAGATCGAGGCGGAAGGGAAACTTTTGTTGAATATTTATAGGGTTCGGACTGATGGCTAGTTTGTTGGCCCGCATCGACGGATAATTGACAATTATTTGAGCAGATTGATAGTTTTTACCGAAATTTTGATATGCAATCGAGGTTTCTTTGACCCAAAGTTGTATTTTAGTGATGATTGTAATGATTTAACCCTTTCGATGAAACTTTTGTGAGTAACTTTACATAAGCTTACATAGAAAAATAAATAAAAGCTTCTACTCTAAATACTCCATATTTAAAAATATCAGCAATTTTATCGCACATGTTTTTGCATTAGGTCCTTCTATAAATACTGTAGCTTTGTATGATATAATTAAACTGAAAAGACTAGAAGAATTAGAAGAATGAAATGCAAAGGATATTCGAAAGTTTGAAAGTCATGTAAAGCAATGGATAGTCTATCAGTGACTAAATATGTATAACTCTACATAATTTTCTTGCAATTACAGTAATTTTTAGACATTTTTTAAGGGAAATGATCTGATAAAAAAATGAATGAGATTGAAACATTAATTTTTTAAATGTGGAATATTTAAAGCAGATATTTCTATTTATCTCTTCTTATTAAATTTGTTATCAAATTTATTTTAGGACGTCAAAGTATTCAGAAAAATTTAGCATGATTATTATCATGTAATACTAATTGAAATTGTGAGGCAAACCTAGTACTTCTCGGGAGAGACAAGGCGATTGGCGAAAAAACACACGTTTGCATTACCTGTAACAAAAAAGAAAGAACAACATTAATCTTATTATTCTATATGAAAGTGAATGCAACATTATTGAAAATTGAATAAGAAGGAAAAAGTTTCATAACTTGAAACTTTTCTTTCAGTATTACAACAAAACTAAATAGTTGTATTTTTATGAAGTTATGCTTTACTTCCGATCGCGATAAACTATACCTACTCATAATTGAAACAATCAATCAAATATTGACTACCTAATTTTTTAGCGTAGATTCTTCAGATACTGATACATCTTCATATACTGATCATAAATTAAAAAGAGATATTTTTTCTCTTTTCTTCATTGTCTAAATACGTAAAACACTTTAGTGGCTAACAAATCTATAAATCATTGATTGATAAAGTACATGTCAATGTCTACGTTTCTTCATTCATGAACTAAAATCTATAACGAGAGCTATAAAATAAAAAATGTATGTTATACATAGGAGCGTTAAAATTCATTTCGTTTTCATTTTACAGATTTCACGCGCACCGTGGTATACCACGTTTCATCCACCAACACCTGTACCCTTTTTTCTCTTCGTGTTTAGCGGAAATATACTGTTAAAGTTGACGCCGTATGATTGACGCGTCACTGACAGATCTGTGAATTATAACACACGAATAGTATTCGCAAATCTGGCAGCGCGAAAATGCCTCGAAGGCAACGTGTCAACCAGTAACTAGTTCAAGCAGACATTCGACGGGAAAAACGCAAAGCGTGAAATATTCATTTAAAGCCGATATGCTCCGCGCTTTTTCGACGAACACGAAACGGCTACATATAGCTTCAATTCAACGTAACGGTTACATAAAATCAGTTTCAGCTTTTCAATTAACACACGATACTACCGGATAACTGACAATCGATTAATCGCCACAACGGATATTCCAACACTTAAATTTGAACGCGTTAAATCGTGAACGAGTTCGACGGCTCAATTAATTCTTGCACCGCGCCAATAGCTTGTTTTATTTCTATTATTCTGTATTCAATTAAATTTAATCAAATACAAATAAACGATTATGTTTAATTCCACCGGATCAAAATCTTTTGTTTTTTATTTACTATTTAGAATTTGTATTAAAATTATTTTTGATTTCAGATTAACATTTGGGGAACCTAAATTTTCTATATTCTCTTTCATTGAAATTATTTTTTTTGCTTTTTGCTATAATAATTTACTTTCTAATAATGATCTTTAAAACAATAACTGAAACACTGTTTTGAATTCCTGTCAACGTCTGACATAACATTTGCCTTTTCACTAGATTCCGTACAGTTGAATTTAGCAACTTAACAACTCTGCGCCCGAAACAGAACATAAAACGGTTCGACGAGCGTTAAACTCTCCGTGAATTTAACAAGAGACACGTAATTGCCGTCTAATTAACGCCAGCATTTCTCTGTTTTCATAGACCAACGTGCTCCCGGTCTCCGCATAATAAACGTCCGTCGACGTTCGTTACGTCGATGACGACACTGTAAGCTGTTTCTCTCATTTTAATAAAATTCATATGAACCCACGGTCTTTGGCGATAGCTACATAACCGGGACAAACCCGACGTAAACAGGAACATTCTCGACGGGCTCCTAACTTCCGCGCAAAGGGTGTAGTCAGCCATATTTCCGACTGGCGCGAGCAGCAATAGCTAGTGTGCGCGGCGATTTCAATATTTTATCGTTCGAGTGAACGTTAAACCGTCTTTGAGTCAAACACACCCCATTGGGACACGGAAGTGACTGGAGACCAAAGGGAAAAGGGCGTTTTTGGATACTGAAAGTTGAATGCGGGGGAAAATTTTCGGATGAAATTGTAGATTCAAGGGAGACGGACAGAAAAAGCAGAAAAATATTTTTAGAGAGTATTGGGCAGTGTCAGGAGGATTTTTTTTATTTGGCCTTAATGGGGAATTTTTGAACCATAAAATTTGCTCCTAGATATTCTGGGATTATGCAGACCGATAGCGGTAATCTCTAGGCTATGGAATGCGAGCTTGACTCTAAAGCGTAAATGGTATGATACTTGATTCTCAGAAGCCGTTGGCATTATAAAAAAATATAGAACGAATCTATAGACGATGAAAGTCGATCTTAAGTATTTGAAAATTGTAAAGATGTTTAGAGCATGGGACTTATTTGTAACAAAAACGTAGGAAGTTATTAATACGTGAAACATAATCTTAGGGAAATTAGGAAAATATATAAAAATAATGTTAATATTCTTTAAACCGATACAATTATTCGCGAATAAAAAAAAATGATATCGATGATATTTAAATGTAATTGTAATAATAGTCTTCAATGTGAAGATAATATAGGTCATATGAAAAATTAATATTATTGAATTACGTAATTTTACAATTGTAGATAGCATCTTATAATATTAATTCTTACTTTCTCGTTACTTTCGTTTGGTACTAATTAAAACAGAATTCTCAGCTGTTAAATTCACCAGTAAGATAATTAGAGCAGTAACACTTGTGTAACACTTCAACTGAAAATAAATTATCACATTCGTAATTACGTTTAACTCATTCATCTTCCCAACGGTCTAGACGTTGAGCTGCTTCAATAACTTAGTATATCCTCTAACAAAGGATTAACCTCCATTTAGAATCATTCACAATTTACAGGGTATGACGATGCATCATACCCTGGCTTGAAACTTGGCGCAAACTTCGTGCACCCTTGAACTCATTTCCCGATCGTCCACCTCTACAACTTGATATACTATTTATTTGAGTATCAACAGAATGCCTATATTTATGATTGAAGCACTTAGACCGAAATGAATGCAAATGATATTTTTCTGATATCAAAGAAATCTAATAACATAGAAAAAAAACCGGAGTGCTTACATTATTTCTTCTAGCAAAAAAAATTCCTAAACACTGCCCTTTTCTTTCGTTTTCAGGATGGAGATCCCGCTTAAACGAGCGTGACACACTTTCTGCTTTTTATAATTTTTCCCAATCTCCTCAAAAGCCTGAATTCATTTTCGGATACACAGGAAACTTCCACCCTTTGTGAATGAAAGAAGGTCTTAACCATATGAAATGCATAATAAAGCAATGTTGAGAACAATTGTTTAGAACAGACTACCTCGACTATGCCACGAGCATATTCCGCATTGAATTTCACCGCGTGGCGTCGTTAAGGCGAATTCAGGCAACTACCGCCATTGATAGGGATCAGGAGCGTTCTCGAAGAACGCCCGCTGCGTTTCTCTGTTATTAAGAGTGAACGTCGGATCGACGGAAGCGAAGGACAAAACGTCGCGGAACGCGGACGATGAAGGGGAGGAGGAAACAGAGACAGAGCGAAGAGACGCTCCTTGCCGCGACTGATACGGCGCTCTCTCTTTCTTACGAATAACAAAAGTTATTCCAGTTTCCAGAGAGGCTCGGAACACGGACGAGCTCGCTACCAACTTTATCTCTCTTTCACTTGCCATTAGACATCGAGAACAAGGACGGAAAATATTCGTGGGCGGCGGGACATTATCCTCGATGTACTTTGCTCAACCTCCCGCCCGCCCACCCGTTGACGTTGTCATGCTTTTACCTGACAATGCTCGCCACTTTTCCCGCCAGGCGCTTCCTTATTTCGCGAAATATCATTAGCAACGTCTCCCGCGCGCTTTCAATCTAATGGACGGGACTGTCTTTGTAACCGAGCTGCTGAAGAATTGCGTTTACCTTTCTGCTGTCGCATTCGCGATCATTCCGGGACATTGAGCTCGGCCCCTGTTAATTCCTTTTGGCAGGCGGTGGTAATTTTTTTTTTTTTTTGCCGAATTAAAATGGTATTACTGACTGGGCACGTTTGTGTGGGTGCACTGTTGACGAAACTGGCGAACTTTCTACTAAAATGCGAATATTGAACTGAAATGTTTTTTTTTTTCACTAACATTACTGTCAAACCTCGCTGTAAGTTCGTTGAATGAGCCCTTTATGTGCTTTTAAGAGGTTGTTTTTGAGTCAAGTATTCATGAAAATGCTGATGGGAATTTTTATTTTTATCAAAACTCTGGAACCTGAAACCTTAAAATTTAATTAAACAAAAATTTGCATTCCTCCAATCAGGCTCGCAATAAATTTATAAAATCATTTCAAACTCCACTTACAACCTATAATATGTGTATGTGTATAAATCTAATATATGAGTCCTTCTGTATTACGATGGAAGAGGAGAATCAAACGTCCACTTCGATCATGGAAATTACCAGTCTATCGTTGCAGACTATCCTCGCCGATTTTCTGACAATATTTTCGATACAACACTTCAATCTCGTCTTTAGACAAGTAAGCTAAAGAAAACGTGTAATTGGATCGTTTCGCCGGGAAGGTTGAAGAGACTCTGAGGAGGCGAGGGAATCGATAAGCGATTTTCCGCGTTTGATACGATAATTCATTTGCTTCCTGAAACCTGGCGAAGCCTGTCGTCCCCGCCGACGGCCGGCCCTTTATTATGGTAATTCCATTCAGGCCGCTGACATTGATATCCGCAATCCGTTTTCGATTCGTATTGAAATAAGCTCCGATCTGTTTTGCGAGAGGGAAAAAGGGAAGGGCGCGGAACACCCGACGACACTGCGAGACCTCAGACGTTCTGGCTGATCTTTCGCGACGACACAACGTCGAACAGCGATTGTCAAGCCGTGTTCGACTTTCCGTGATCGAAGGCGCGACGCGTTGACGGAAGTTGATTTTCGAGCTGTCGGTACCACCAATTCGTCGGTGAGCTTGCGTGAACGCAAAAACGTGAGAGGATAGAAAGTATTTACTGCAGTACTTTCCTTGCATCGGAAGTTCGAAATTTTATAGAATTTGGTAACACTTTGTTTTGTTATGGTCTGATGTATTTTATAAATCTATTGTTTGAACAAGCATTTAGTGTTCCTTCGTTGAGTTTCCGACCTTTCTGTGTTGCTTCGCATAAATTTTGATAACTTCAAGTTGGAACTTAAAACTCGACACTTGGAATTGCGTAGTATTTATGTAGTTTAAGAATGGAAGACATAAATTGTTACCAGGTAATGTTACTGTTCAATTTTCTATGTTTAGTTGGAAGCGTTTACAACGGTTTCGAAATAGTTATTCATCTTTCATTTTTTAAGCCTAGAAGTTTTTTAATATCGACGTAAAAATGACTAGATATTTTTACAGATAAATAAATACATCGCAAAAGCTGTGAACCAGTATATTTGATAGTTTAAAAAAAAAAAATGTATTTTTGATTCTATTACAAGCAAATCCTTCATTTAATTTTTTATTTACTTAATCTACTTAAGCTGTGCTAATTTTCTTCTTTATATTTTAATTGCAATTCTCATTTAAATTGTTTCTGTAATATTTACAGTAATTTTGATTTGAAGACTTTTTAGTTTCTAATATTATAGAAAAGCTGATTCTAACGTTCTGGTAGAAAATTTACGTTTTGTTGTCTACAATAGTTAACATGTAGATAGCCTGTGATCGTGATGTGGATGAATAGGCACCGATCGATGAATTGGTTGATCGACTGTCCTAGTGGAACAACTGTACAATGTAAAGGGCTGTGCGATCTACTGGACTGGCGTTTCAGTCTAGAACCTTTGGTTTAGAACCAGTTGCGACAAGTGATTGACCCAAGTCTATTCACGAGTGAAGCACTCTAGATAGTTTTATTCTTCAGTGTACTAAATTTGGGAGACAAAGGTGCTGTAGAATTTTATACAAGGGCCAAATCATAAGGGTCAACATTGTAACTAGCACTAACTTTATACTTAAAATATCATCCCCCGAGGTAATATTCTCTTGTCTTTTCACATTGAAACTACTGAAGTGTAATTATTTACCAAGTATGATTTGATGTTTCTGAATAGGCTGAACGTTGAATAAAATTAAAGAAATGTGAACCTCGTGTTTATCAAACAATTTGCTTGAAATATATTTTAATTTAATTTATTCACTTTAACGGGAAAATTCTCTTTTACAAATTAATACTATATAGTACATGTATAGTACAAATGCATTAGATCAGTATAATAAATTTGAGTAATTACAAAATACATATAGTAGAAGATATGAGGTTATTGTCGGAAAGCAAAAACATCATAGACCTTATTTTTTAAACAATTAGTTGAGGTGGAAAAAATCGTTAATATAGTGGTATCATAGAATTTTTGTTAGTATAGTGTTTTCGTTCTTGAAAAATTCCGCCAATCTTTTCGTGGTCAAATGCGTAATTCAGATTCTGCATTGATAGCTCGGTCGTGAATGATCCCAGCAGAAATTCGACGAGAAATCACGATGCATAAGCTACGAGGCAAACAGAACTTTCGCAATTTCTTTCCTTTTCGATTCGCCTCTCGCGGAGTAATCCAGTTATACGTACATCAAATGTGCTCTACTTTCCGAATATCTTATTGCATACCTTTGCGTCGGAAAAGCGCTATAAATAACATTCGAGAATACATTATTTCGCGGGGAAAATGTGGCACACGCCAAGTGAAATTAACTCACGTGCGCGGCAACAAAGATTGAAACGGCGTGGTTGCGCAATAGAATCCTTCAGTTCCAGATATTTTCGTGAAGTTCAAGTAACACTTCTTACAGCGGTTTCACATTGATATAGATTTCAGAAAACTGCAACTGCATGCTAGGAAGAGAAGCGATTCGTTCTTTTAAAGAGAAAATTAAATTCCTGAATCCGGTACAAAGTTTAAAACTAGGGTGGCGAAACTCGGTTTCAGACATATTCGCCTGAAACGAATACTTTATTCTTTCTAGAAATCCTTTGTTTGTATATTTTTCATGTGATATTTACGTGGAATGTTGAAATTGATGTAATATACAGGGTGAGGCACTAATTATTGCCACCTAAAATAACTCTGGAAGTATGATAGTAGTCGAAAGTTTCCCGAAACAAAAGTTGCATGGGACAACACGGACCATGGTATGGCGTTAATCTTCTGTTGCTAGGTGGAGTCGCTTCAGAGATATGAAGGTCACCTTTGTTTTTTTAAATGGAATGCTATATTTTGGCACTTGTTTTCTGATTGTGGCTATTGAGACGAATCCAACGAGGTGCAACATCAAGGTCTTTGATGGTCAAAAAAGGTCTATTATGACAAAAAAACGAAATAAACTTACTTTCACAGAAGGTGTTCAAAGTGATTGCCATTGGCATCAATGCAATGCTGCAATCTTCTTATCATGGATTGAGTAGTATTTCTTATCACTTCGACACTTATCGAATCACTTATTGCAGCATGTGATTCCATAAGTGTCGAAGTGATAAGAAATACTACTCAATCCATGATAAGAAGATTGCAGCATTGCATTGATGCCAATGGCAATCACTTTGAACACCTGTAAAAGTAAGTTTATTTCGTTTTTTTTTGTCATAACCTTTTTTGACCTTCAAAGACCTTAATGTTGCACCTCATTGGATTCATCTGAATAGCCGCTATCAGAAAACAAGTGCCAAAATATAGCATTCAATTTAAAAAAACAAAGGTGACCTTCATATCTCTGAAGCGACTCCACCTAGCAACAGAAGATTAACGCCATACCATGATCCGTGTTGTCCCATGCAACTTTTGTTTCGGGAAATTTTCGGCTACTATCATACTTTCGGAGTTATTGTAGGTGGCAATAATTAGTGCCTCACCCTGTAGTACTACTCCTTTCGGTATGAACTCTTCATCAGTTATCCCCGAAGATACTACATTATCTAAGGAATTTCGCGTCAATGTAGCCTGAACCTACGTCATTCGAAAAATTAACATTATTTGAAAAATGTCTGAGCCTGCCAAGGTTAAATAACCCCATAATTCATTTCTTTTGTGTCCACTATACCTTCGCGTCAACATTCGATCCCTTCGACCGCAAAACTTCTCCCTCAAATACGGTCTCCGAGGGTTTAATCGTGACGCGACGAAAGCTCTGATAGTCAAAGGACGATATTTCTCTCCTTTCGACGCGGCGTCGATTCCCCAACGTCGGGACGCATCGACCATGAAGAAAGGAGGCGGGCCTGGAGGGTACGGCTCGATTATCGATGGGGAAAATTCGGTTTTTACACGGTGCTCGGTCGCGCCGAAATTAATCTCTTTTCGGGATGTCGGACGGAGCCGTCCGCCTGTGAAGAGGTGGAGGAACGCCGCCGCGGGAAAAAGGTGCGCTTTCTGGCGTCCTTTCAAAGCAATCCTCCACGGTCCGCGACGAAACAATGCCGAGCTGTGAGCTCGCTCAAGCATGAGACGGGGATGGAACCGGAACCTGTTGCAGCCGCACGTCAACGACGCCACGGGAAATTGGATTTTTTAGAACGGTCCGAGCCTCTCCGCCCGACAGTCACGCTGTTCGCTGGATGCGTTTCTCGTGCTCGCGAATGGCGTCGCTCGACGTTCGTGCTTTCGGCTGAGAGCTTTCTTCTTTCTGTTTCGCGATACGAGATGCGCAGATGAGATACACGACTGGTCAACTATGTTCCGCGAGCTAGACTACTTTCCATTTGGCCGGGAAAGAACGATGCGCGAAATGCTTGCGAGATTTCGTGTTGACATACTGTAACGAGCATTCCGTGCTTTGTGTTCAGAGAGTTGGTTAATCTGGAGAACAGTATTTTAGCGTAGGTGACGGAATTATTGGGAATGTGGTTATTAGTAGATTTTTACAATTTTGTTATTCTATGAACTCCCGTGTGGCTTGTAGCAACCAATACGTGATTGAACTCGAAAAGTTGGTGATAATTTTAAACTAATTGAACGCAAAGTGTCACTATATGTGTCATTAGTAGATAACGGATTTCTATGCAGAATACAACTTTTACGAACATCACTAAACAAATTGAAACTTGAATTTACACTGCGTTTTATTTTCTAAACATTCTGACTTGAATTGTATTTTTGATATTTTGTATATTTGACCATGTGTTAAGAGTCTCATAGATTCTTTGCATACCTAGTATTACCGTAAATGAATCAAATCCGTAGTCTATTAATTAATTACAAGATAGGTACACGATTGAATAATATTTGGATACATGTGCTTATGTATGCAGATATAAATGCAATTTTTAAAAATTTCGGTATTCTTTTATCTAGTATCAGATGAGACTTCAACATTTTACTAACTTTCCAAACTGTTCTGAAATTCCAAAGTGAAATTCTAAAAAGTTCCAAACTGAACTTCGAAATTTTCTGATTAAAAATTATGTTAGATAGGTTTAAAACTGTTTAATAAGATAGAGAAATGAATAAAACTCTTTTTTTCTAATTTATAAACAAAAATAGTTCAGACTATCATTTAGACTGAGTAGCATTCCAGAAAAATGAGTAAAAGTTCTCAAAGATATTGATAATTAAATGATTATAAATTAAATTTAATGAATTGACACTCATAGGAAAGCAGTTCATTATAATTCCAAGTTTTAAAATAAAACCTAATAAATTAAAAATATTTCCATAAAATAAAACTTCGTAAGAAGGCTGAATAAAATTTTAGGAAGCAGATATTTCAATATCTGTTTCAATATTCGAATCCTGGTTGCAACAATTGATAGCTCACTAGGGATGATTAATGATCTTAAATGTATACGAGCAACGGTTATCCAGCGATCATTTCGGTAATATGTAATTGCAGCGACGTAACTGCAATTATAGTTCGCACGTAATCTTCCTCGTCTCTGGTCGGTGTTGCAACAACTGGCAGTCGTGCGCGGGTGGCGGCGTATCTCGACTGCAGCCCACCTAATCTCGGAGACACGACTAATAACAAACCGGAGATACCGCGATGCACGCGTATCAACAGATATAACAACGAACGTAACGTATTTCGGCTTGCTTATCAAATATTCTCTCGGTGACCATTTTCACGTGTGACAAGAAATCAGCTATTTCACTGTCAACTTTCTGTGCTGGACTCGAATTCCCATTTTCCGAGGAAACTTGTTATTTTACATCTAATTTTACACATGGTTTAGGTTTTTATTCTAAAGGAAATAATAGATTCCTGTATCCTTTACTTTCTTTTTTATCCAGTCCTACCTTTTTTCAACAATATTTCGAATATCCAGAAAAATCCAATGAAATCATTACTAACAAATACGTTTCTTGTGTCATAACATTACATAAAAAATTCGCTATCTACATCCATAATAACGATGCTGCAATAAAAATAAAAATATACAAAGGTTTTCAAGAGAAAAGCACCAGAGTCGAAATTAGAATAATATTTGCATCATTCACTTTAACTATTTCGCTTGACCTGGTATTTAACTATTGCCTTCAATGATTCTTTTAATCAAAGCAAACCGAAGAAAAGTCATCTCAATTCCACGGCAGATATTCAGTTATTCCCGCATTCGGTGCAATAAGTATTGCAACGCTGCACACGCGTGCGCGCGAGGACAGGAAGGAACGACACGACGAAAAACTCATCGTTTACACGTTTCCAGTCGGGAAACCGATCAGTATGCAGGACGGCCTGTCGAAAAGCATCGTCGTGCATATAAAACACTTCCGTCGCATTATCCCCTCGCGTTGTTCCTTTCTATGCGCCGCGCCATCGTTCTCGCCCGTGCATCTCGCGATGCGCATCGGTTGCACATTCCGGCTGCAACGCCGACCCTTGATAGAATTACGTGCGTCCGCCACAATAACGATGTTCCTGCTTAGTCGGTATTACTTATATTGGCTAGAGAAGTTACGGGGGTCGACTGCGTGTCTCGACGTTCCAACTGTTCTGCAACTGCAATTGCATTTTCGTTTCGCCTACGTGTGCATTTGTTCGCTGCGCACCGATGGGTACCGAAACTGGTCTTGCTGCCTGGTAATTTTTGGTATTTGTCGGAGCCTGCTTGCTATTGTAAGGCAAACTGTGCAGTTAATCAACACTTAAGCTGTAGGTCTGTTAAAAACTATACATGTAGATGTAGTATTTACAAATCATTATTTAATTTCCTAAGTACTAAGTATTAAATGTAAGATCACATATCTTATGTAAAACAAAATTCTACCAATAAACTTCCTTGAATATCTGGCACTGGATTAATTTAAAAATCAAGCAAATGATCAACGAATGAACATAAATTTCTAATGAATGAATAGAGGCACCCCAGTGAATGAACAGGATAATATTTTATAAAAAAAAACATGGTTTTGAAAATATTCTCTTACTTTCCTCTAAATCTGTTATTCTTAAATTATTCTTTCGTCGAAGAAATTCGTCGAAGAAACATCTAAGCAATTTAATTGCAAACAGAGATTTATCACAGGATCATTAAACGCATCTCAAAGTGCAAGTTGTAGTTGTCAAGTAACAAAAGACTTGGACTTGCAGGACGCCGTGCCATTGGCAGTTAACAACTGTCGTATAAAGGGAATTTAATGATGTATACGCTATCACAAGAAAGAAAATGCTTTTGGGATGCATTTGTGGGTTCCCACTGGAACTACTGTGTAACTCTTCAACATGAAAAGAACGTGATAAGTGTTAATTTTTCGTATTATATGAACAGCCAATAAAAATTTCCGAATAAAGAACAAAATTAGTTCCAACAGCATCTAACTTTACCAAATTTATATTTCATTAACATCAAAGCTGTATTTCCATGACAACTAATTAAGTGGTATCATAACGCATTCCATTTGGCAATATTACAATAATAGGTATTCTGTGTTGACACAGCTGTCTGTCAACGTAGCTCTCCAGACTTTAACGTCCAAGCTTCTGTGCAGAAGCTGACATAATTCGTAATATTATCTAACAATAAATGACGTATGAGTACGCCAATCAGAATTTCATTTTCAGTATTACTATTTATAAAGATAGTTTAATTGTTACAACATGTTTCTCATTTCTCTCATTTTTAGAATTCTTTTTCTCAGAAGAAAATATGATGGAATCAAAAACCTCGCGTCTCAATATCCACTCACATTTAGACGAAAATTACCTCTTCCCATGCATTTGCCTCAAAACACTCTGCATTGCCATTTGCTGCGCTACAGAAATGCGAATACCATTTTCAAGAAGGTGAACTGTTGATTGATTAAAATTGGATCTCTCTTGAGTAATCACGTTTATTTCAACTTCCTTCCTCGTTTCGAAATTGAGTAAACAACTTGACTCACGACGGCAACAGCGCTGCGATACTGCATATTTATTAAAACCCAGAAACAACAGTCGCATCCACAGTAAAGTGCTTATTACGACTAGACCTTCAAAATTATCATTTCAGAAGGGGAGTGAGTACCTAATTCACTGTAATTTTCACGTTATACACAAAAAACTTTGAGGGAGAATTGAAAAAAAAAATATCCGGCAGAAGGGAGAGGAGGCTTGGCGAGTTCACGAATCGTAATCAAATCAAACGAATGCCTGCAGCGTAGACCGACTCCCTTAATTACCATGCTGATATTACGGTAAATTTGGAATCCGGTCTGACGAGAAGCCGAGTAATTAGCTGTTGAATATATCGCTAGGTGGCCCGAATGCAGGGGGATCCGACTTGTTTGCCTGGAGAGACGCGGGCGAGATTGCACTTTGACAAGCTGCTCGTGCCAACGTGGACCGTGTCAGGACGCGCACACTTTGAACACGGCGTGTTTTATCTTTCATGCGCGGTAAAAACTCCCGCGCCCTTTCATTACCCCTGAAAGCCCGTGGCACAGATTCCCCGCTGGAAACTTGGACGGCTTAAATCGATTAATTCTTTAAATAAAAACGCAGGGACCAAGACACACCGGTGGTTGTTGCATAATTTTCGGTGGAGCTTTGTGCGGGACTTTTCCTTTGAGATCTTTTAATGCGATTTCGTGTAATGCATTAGTGCATTATGGGGAACGGCCATTATTTCATCATTATGTTGTTTCAAATTAAAGATTTAAAAGTTTCTTTACGGAGTAGATTTTTGTTATAGTTAATAGAATTAGCATTCAGTGTCGCGCATGTAAAAATTAATTACTCGCTTGAAACACGAAAAAATTTTCACGAGAAAATCCATACATCCACCGGAATAGGCATATATCCTAAATAAACAACCCCCAATGAATGAACAAGCATAAGTTGTTCATTACGTAATAATACGGGCAATTGACACCTATTATATCATCTTTTCGCGTTGAAGATTTCGCACAAATGCATCGCAAAAGCATTTTCCTTCTCGCGATAACATCCACGGTATTAAATTCCCTTTATTCGACAGTGTTCTCATGGCGTTCTGCAAGTTCAAGGTAAGTCTTGTTACTTGACATCTACAATTCGTACTTTGAGGTGCGTTTAATGGTCCTATGATAAATTTGCGTTTGCAATTGCATTGCTTAGATGTTTCTTCAACGCAGAATACTTTGAGAATAACGAATTTTGGAGAAAAGTAAGGAAATATATTCAAAACCAAGTTTTTTTTTTTATAACTATTATCCTGTTCACGCACTTGGGTGCTTATATTCATTCATTAGGAATTTGTGTTCATTCGTTGGTCATTTTCTCGATTTTTCAATTAATCCAGTGTCGAACTTTTAAGGCAGATTACTGTTTTAATAGACTTGCAACTTAAAAGTGTTCATTCAGGGGGCAGTTTACCATATGGTAAATGAAAGGGGGAACGTCTCGATAATGTGTGACGATCATTTCTCCGTAACCTCTGTCTTAAAATATCTGCGAGATGGAAGCAGGGACTTATACCGAAACCGAAATAACCGATATAATACCGGTATTTTTCGGTTATTTTGGATACATCTCCCAAATATCTTAAAAATAACCGAAAAATACCGCTATTATACCGGTTATTTCGGTTTCGGTATAAGTCCCTGGATGGAAGACAGTACATGCAAGGAGGAATCGGAGAGCCGGCGGATGTTGAATAACAAGTTCAGCATGAATACGCCATTCACTTCTCAGGGAATTAAACGGGGAAACGGTGGGAACGTCGGCCAGGTTTTATTCCGACAGGGACGATCGTAGGGAAATTAAACATCGATCGGGTTTCACGGAGGAATTGTTCGCGGGTATGGCGGCTTCGTCGCTTCTGCATTAAATTCGAAGACGTTACGGTCGAAGTCGTATAATTCTACTCCGTATAATCCATATATCCACCGCCTATCTATTCTCGGATTGTTATTCCCGACAGAGACGGTTCAAGCCGCGGCACTAAAATCGAGATACTGCGCCTTGTAAACCGGCTATATCCCTCGGATGGATTATGTGCTAACTCAAGGAGCTTACCTACTCCGACGACTTAATAATCCTTCTTGTAAATCAACTGTCCTGTCTCGTACCGACGATACCATTTCATATTTTATCGCGCCGTTGTACTATTACGCGACTTCCATTTCCCGTGAAAGGATAAACGCCGAGGATTTCGATTTATCCCTCCCCTCCCCCTTTACCTGCCGATACTCCAAACGATATCGATGTCTCGTCTTCAGGGGAGCGATGGGATTTTGATACGACTGTTGGTTAATTTTTAAGCGACCCGAGACGAAGGAGTTCTGCGCTATTATGGGGGTGTGCTGGTGGTGAAGTTCGCTCGAGGATTCTTGAAGGATTTGTGAATAACTGAAATGCATTGCAAGGCTTGATACAAAAATTGAGACTTACAATTAGTTATTTTATATTCTGTTGTATTCTTTCGCCGAACTCGAACGTAACATCAGAAGGCAACTCGCAACTGGCGAGATACGATATTAACAGCTTCCGTTTAATCAAGCTTGCTCGCGGTAATATTGAACTTTAAACAGGACCGATGAAATAGGATATCGTACATATGCGAAGCCAGAGTTTCTAGTAAACTCTCGGAGTTTAAGTTTCGAAGCGATGATTTAGATTAAGTTCGGTTATATTCTAGAAGATTGCTTTGGGTTCGGTAAACGAAATTAGGTTCTTCACTTCGTGGTAACTACTTCAGTTTACTATGTGAGATACGTTGAATGTTTGTATTTTGAAAATGATTTGAACCGATATTAGAATGGTAGCAAAATTCTGTCGAATCCTTTGCACGATAAATTAACTTACTGTTAACTCCGTGACATATTTTTCCTTACCATTGACTATGAGTTTATACGAGTTAAAGATATTAAAAATATACTAAACGTAACACTAATAGCAGATATTCGACATCCATTTCATCCTCAAACGTAGTTCACACGTTTCAACCGTCTGCAAATGCATATAACTAAAAGCGTACCTCCTTCCTGAAACACGAATTTCCTGCAAGGAATCTCAAGGAATGAGGTAATATTTCTCATCGCAGAGTAATGTACGATACATTCTTACGTGACCGGCAATTTGCCACGTAAAATGTGCGTAATTCGCACTGGTATGCAGTATGCAGCACGATGTCCATTAAGATAACACAATCTGCGGCCGCGATTCAATTACAAGCCCTCAAACTCGTAATCCGAATACGTCGCCGGAGAATTAAAATTCTGTCATTGGTTTCGCTTCGTCCCGTGGAGATTCGCCATATTTTCTATATCGTTACTTGCGTCCGAGGCAAGGCGGGAAATTAAATATGAAAATATTCTACCGCTCGCGCAGAATCAGGCAGGGCTACGGAATATTTCACAACATCCGACGACAGCTGTGCGGTAAAATATTTACACGCGCTCGTAACTCGTACAGCGACTTGAAATTATCATGGGAGGGACGAGAGGGTGGCTCGTCTTTGGGCGCTCGTCTTGCGTTCGCCTTTCCATTTTCTCGTTCCACTTCCGCCCCCACCCAATTCCCCACGTCTCCCTTTTTCCTTCGCCCGTCGTCCCAGTTCTCGCGGATTTCCATAAGTCCACGAAAGTGTCAAATACCTTACACCGACAGGAATATCCTGTTAGATCGCGAGCTTTTCTTTCCTCGCCGACACGAAATACGCGAACGTATTTTTCCTAGAGATTCTACCAGTTACGAAGATTCATGAGGAATCAACGCTTTTAAGAAACAAGTTTTCTTATCTTGTTTTATCAATAGCGAACGAAAGAGGATGATAGATATTATTTCCTTTTTGTAAGACTTTAACTATACACAGAGAGAAATGTTATAGATATAAGTAAACTACGGATTTCTATGCATTTATGATCATTCTAAATACACAAAAATTTACAAGCCTGTTGACAGGTGCTAAAATAAACAAACCATCGAAGATGTACTTCCAGTTACAAAGTTAAAAAAATTAATCATAGTGTTACGCAAGTTACAATTTTTTATTTGTGCTTGAAAAAATTTTATTTTGCGTAACAATCTGCAGTACACAGGAACTAATTTTATAGTAGAAGATTCAATATGTTTGGTGCAGAAATTCATCTCCATACGTTATATCTAGACTGCGGATTTTTATGCAAAATCAAATTTTTGCACACAGAAATTAAGAATAGAAGCTTGAATAATGGTGCGCCTAATTTTCCAATTATCTAACTTGTATTATATTTTTTATATTTAGCATATTTTGGCGTTTGTCAACAGTCTTATGGATTTTTGCACAACCAAAATTGTCATAATTGCATAAAAATCCGCTGTCTAATTATATCATTCCATAAGTTATGCCTCTTAACATTATTTTATATCTAAGAAAATTATTATTCAGATATGTTATATTATATTGTATATAATATTATATGATTTATTATGTGTAATTACTGAAACGTTCGTCATTAGTTTGTATGATACAACCAACTCTCAACTTTTAGATAATTCTTACATCCCTTTTTTAAAAAATTATTCACGATTTGAGTCCAACATGACTTATTACTTTCTTCAAAGTTTGATATTGGTTACCAAAATATTGAAAAACTAAAACGATAATGGGTTCACACAGTAACTAGAATCTCAAATTACACAAACGGCTTTTACATATTAGTTTCAGTTCCATTTCAACTATACTATTAACGATATTTTATAATCGCCTCTTTATTATTTTAATACCTACAACGAATTTAAACTTTAAATTTTGAATATACATCATGAATGATTGATTTATAATAAACGTTAATTCATTAAAAGTAGAAATTTGTTCTTTGTTTATTGATCACTTTGATTATTCGCATGATATAAAGACGAAAACGATCTTTTTACACCTTTCATTGGGAACGAATAATCCGCTATGTATGTACGTTCAGGGTATAAAGTGTGAATTCGCTCTAAGGAAAATACATTTACGGCATATCGATTATTCTGTATCCATCAGTCAGTTATGCTCGTACATTCACGTTACAGTCGTGCGGATTGAAGAGTTCATTTCAGACGGGACGTGATTGTAAATTCTATTGTAGGGAAATTGAGAGACCTTTCTGCCGTTTCATCAATCGATCGTTCGATCGTTGTACTCGTTTTTTTATAATCGTGCCCATCACGCTTTTATTCTAATTTGTTTCGTCGAAGCTTTCAAATTTATGTCACGTGTCGTTGCCTTCTGTCCCTTCCTTTTTAAAGGAGGGTGTATAGTCACGATCGTGACGCGGAAAATTATTCACGAGTGATAACAAGAGCAACACGCCCGCGATGCATAATGTTCTCGTGTCACATTAACCTTTAATTTATTATCTGGTCGGGTTTCATCTGATCCTGAATTTAAGTAATTGAAAAAAAAAAAAATTAACAAGGAGATAAGGCTCTGTTTATCAACTGTGGGTTTCTAAGAGAATGCAAACAACGTAAAAATGCTAATCCACAGCTCCGTATCGTAATTAAATCCGTTTATAGGGATTTAATGAGCATTGGTGCTGTAAATGATGTAGCAATACGCTTTCTCTTGCGAATAATTAATTAGCGTAAAATATTTTGTTGTTGCAGCAGGTCTTTTCCGTTAATATTGTAACAATACTCATTAAGCTCATTACTTATTAATTAATTACTACATTGCAACAAGTGAAGATTAATTGAAAAATAAAATTTGTGGAAACGTGCGATCAATTATTTGATTAACAGGCACGGTTTTGCTTCAAAAGGAAAGTTTCTAGAATTCTTTAAAAAGTATACATATAAAACATATTCATTAGAAATATAATTTTCCACAATATGCAAGTTTCAATTATTTGGAAAACTCTTTAACGTAGAAATATTAAAAAATACTTTAACAACTTTAACTTTAAAAATACAAAACCTCTGTAATACAAATTAAACAAAAAGATTCTTTTTTTTTCCACCTACAAAGATTTTCTCCCTGTCACTAATATCAATCTCGTTTCTTTTCCACGCTTTAAGATTAAATCATCCATGCAAGCAAAACGTAATTTTCACCGAAACGAATATCTTATTAGGTCACAGAACTTCCGCGTTCTTATCTGTCGTCATTATCACTCCCCCCACTATCGCGTGTGCGTAATTAAGCCTGAGTGCTTTCCTATCTCAGCAATATAACATCTCTATAATACTTCTCGTCGTACTTTCGTCTCCCATCCACGCGATTCTTCTCGCGGATTTGCACAACACCGCGGTGAAAATTTCGCGGGCGATTACCTGCTACCGTTTTATCGGTCCGCGACCACGTGTCGCGTCTTCCATTTTCTTTCTTTTCATCGGAATTATAATTCTCGGATACAAAATTACTGTCTACCATCTTAATTCAGATCAGTAAACCTCGGCAACCCGGGGCAACGATTTCGTCGAGGACAATTAATCTCGGTCGACTTCTAATTCTCGAAGCGCTTTCTTTCCCCTTCGCAACCTTCGTTCCTCTTCGGGGTTCAGGCGGTTGCCGGATTTCCAGCTGCTCTCGCGGATTTGCATAAGCCCGGCAGGCAGCGAGGACGTCGAAAAACAAATACGGGGACGCGCCGCGAATGTCTTATTAGGTCAGAAAGTTTTGATTTCGCGGACGGCTTCGGGCGAGAGGAACACGCCCCTTAAAACTGATCCTTGCTGAATATAATTATCCGCGGGAGCCGGCGCGGCGCTCGGGCGACCAGGATAAATGGATTCCGTTGGCATCAACTCTGGGGCGACAGATGTTTGATCTGTTGGAAAGTTGAGTTAGAACAGTGTTCCTCCGCGATTCCTTACAGTCGCCCTGTTTGCACAGAAATGCGCAACGCTTTGTAATATCTTCCAACAGTCTTTCATTTCTTCGCTCGCTCGTGTGCATTTTTGAAGATTGATTTTATTGTACCATACATTGGTTTCGTATAAATTCCATGTCAGTGATTTTACCGAGAATTATTCAGACATTTCAGTCAATTCAGTCACTGCCCTGTTTTACATTGTATTCGTAAGGAAATGATAGCGATAGTAAACTTCAAATTAAAATAAGACCATGTTTGATGTCAATCGGATTGTTTTTGTGAAGATATTTCTGTTTTATGCAATTTTTTATTTTGTTATCAGTTATATGCTTGTAGAGAGTAGAATATACTCTTTTTTAGTTTAATTGATTTATAGTTATCTGGTTCATAGTGTTATCATTAGATTACGGATGTTTATGCAAATTCATATTTTTAGGTGCATAGAAAATGCAAACCAATTTAAATAAAAGTGTCTTTTATCTTTCTTTTAGTTTCGATATTTCATGCATTTTAGCACATTTAATTTTTAAAATCGCCATAAATGCATAAACATCCGCAGTCTAGTTATCACACAGACAAGAAAATATTAGATATTGCCATGAAAAATATAGAAATTAGTAGTTTTTGTAGTGGAGTTCCCTTTAGTTCTTTTTTTTTTTAGCGTGCGTTTGCGCGTGTCTTAATATACAATCTAGTAACGTGTGCATAATTCAGATATTGGAGCACGCTATATTCAATAGTCTAATTAATTCTAGATATGTTTATCTAGCCCGTAGCATTCTGACAACGCATATCATGCTACACATATTGGATCGATCCTATTTACGTTCCGAACTGTCACATATTGATAATTAGTAACGGTGTATGGGGGTTCGCATGCATTGGATGGTACTATTATATGTATGTATTTATACGGTTGCACTACTGGTGGTAATTCTAATATTCAGAAGAGACAGGAAAATATTGATTTTACCTCCTATTCCAATATCTACGATGGACTTGGAAACACAGTTTCGGTGATTACAGTAAACAGTAGATACTCCTAAACGTAATTACCATACATATTACTTTAACTGAACAGGATTAGTTTGTTCCGAAATTTCCGAAAAACAGTTTTGTATTGCTAATGAAAGCAACTTCAAAACTCTGATGCAGAAAGGTTTCGAATTAGAATAAAGTTATAGTTAATTAATTGTGAGGGCTATGAATTAATCTGTGTATCCAATATGGAGTGTCCCAAATTGAACGCCGGATTTAAACTTCGCGTCTTTCTTTGGTTTTGAGGTTGACCATTCTCATACTTTGACAAATGGCATCTACAATTCTTTCGATTAGTAAACATAAAACGCTATACAAAAAACTGCAAGTTACTATTGTTAAAATGCATAGCAAATGTGGTGACATTTTTTTGAAGATGGTACGAAAACTCCATGGAATTAAATCATATGGAAATATAATCATTTCCATCATGGAAATAAATCAGCTGTCCGAAGATTGATTACAAAATTTTATGAAACTGGATCGGTACCGTGAGAATATTGCCATAGTTAGTCAAAGTATCACTGAAAATCCGAAAACATCGACTTGAGATCGTGCACAACAATTGAACATTTCGAGAAGCTCCCTTCCGCTAATACTCACTTCATCTGCACCTTTATGTGTACAAAATTTGAATGGCGCAAAGCTTAAGCTTGTTGACTATTTTCATCGTCGACAATTCGATAAGTGGTTTCTAGAGCATCATGAAGTGGTTTTTCAATTTAGTCGAAAAATAATGTGATGAAATGCATATTCAACTCGACAGGTTCGTAAACAAACAAAATTGTATTTGGAGTTCGAAAAATTATTATCGCAATCGTATTACGGTTTGGAATAATACAGTAATAGTTATTCATAGGTATTGAAGCTTGTTTACTCAAACGAAAAAGTCCTTGCTTCCCTAATTTATAAAGTGATACCAAATTATGCAACAGTAGTGTATGTATTTTTATACATTCCCCTTACACATTCGCCCTTCTCAAAAAAGATTCCTGAATCCGCAACTGAACTTTAATTTAGACATCTATAAAGAAACAACCATGGCAAGTGCCAATACAGACAGAAGATTGTTCAACTTTCCAACTAGGAAAACACGAGAGCTCTATCTGGGTGCAGCTAATTCATAGGTGATAAGACCGGAATCGAAATTCCGCAGGACACGGTGCAAATCGTTCCCAGGTTTGTTTTTCCAAGGGACAGTGAAATATCTCGCGTTAGGTTGCCCCGGTTCCGATATTGCGACGCGACCGTTTCTGGATCCTGGTCTATACCGCGGAATTAGTTTTCCCAACAGTGACCGCGCGCGTTCCCGCAGCCGGAATGTTTCTCGACGGTGTTTTTCAGCGGAAGATACCGCCCGAGGGAATTTCGCGAGAGCGCAATTCGACTCGATGCACTCCCACCTCCCACGCGACAGGGTTCGAGAGACTCCCTTGTAGAAAAACAGAGAGTCGAAGCACGGATGTGGCGCGGAGGCGGATGCGTCACCTTAAAGCTGTCTCACGTGGAACACTTTGTGGCGACGCAGGGTGTCGCTTCGAGTGACAAGACTGGGGAATGTATTACAGGTGGCTGATACGAACACAGTTGCGAAAATAAACATTCAATTGCACGCGCTTTGATGGTGCTTTTAACTGCGGAATGGGTTAAGCAAGCGTTGGTAAGCATACTTTTCTTGGAACGTCTTTACACGTCTTTACACTGAGAAATTTATCGGAGTCGATTCTAATGTCTTCTATTTGTGGATGTAGAAGAGAAGCAAGTAGAGGCAAACATCGAGAAATGTACGTAATATGTAAAGCATACTGTGTAATTTCTTGTGACTGATAATTATATACATTTTTATAGAAAAATTGACATGTTTGATGATTTGGCCTCATCGATGTATCATGTAAAGGAAATTTAATTGAACTGGACTTTTCTATATATTTTTAATTAAAGAGCTTTGAACGAAAGACTTGAGATTTTTTGCTGGAATATCCTGAAAGTTTGTTTCGTGATTGAATTTGCAAAGCATGTTGCCTGCTCAAATAACTTACAAATATTAAAAAATCCGACAAGCTGAGCCCTTTTTATTGATACCACAATGCGTGCAAGTTACAGTAAACTCTTTTCCGTGCAGCTTGCAAGCTTTATTATCGAGCTGGAACACGACAAAGTTACGAGGAACTCAAAGTATAACCGAACGATCCACTTTATGCGCCGTGTCACGTAAAGAGGAACGAAATATGGACTCTTTTAAGAGCAACGCCTATCGCCTGTAATAGCGAATGTTGCGAATTCATGACAGGTGTTCTTGTTTTAGAATCACTTACGTCATTTACGTGCGTGACGTTCTTTGTAACAGTAACCTCGTTTCCCTCGGTAGAAGAGCGAAGTCAATTACCTGCAACAAAGAAAAGTAATTGAATTATTAGAAACATTTTTGTCTGGAAAGATGGACGAATAATTTAGTATCTAATTTATTTAATTAATTTTGAAAAGTTAAAAGATCGTTCACGTAGTTCCTGGATTATTTAAAAATTATTATTATTATGTGCGAAGTACTTATAAGTTAAAGAATTAAGAATGAAAACATAGCGAGAAGAAAATAATTTTTTAATTAATAATTTAGGAAAAAGTAAAATGATGTGATCTATTTTTATGCGCATGACAAATAAAAGTATAAGAATGTCTAATTAATTCCTAGGAAACAAATTCCTCACTTATACATGTACATGTTTAATATCAAAAAGATTCCCTCATTCATTTCACATAGTTTCTAAAGAACAACCGTTCCTTTAACTCTGAAAATCAGGATTTCTCTCAGCGCAGCGTCCCGAACAACAATATTTTTTACCAGTCATTCTCGCAACGGCACAGAGAAGTCTAATTAATTAAAAGAAATGAGAAATAAATTACTATTCTGCAAAGAGAAAATGTTCTTAGGCGTAATGAAATTCTCAAGTAGTTCGCCGGGCGCGCGTCCCGTCGACGATGGAATCTTCAAGTTAAAAGCCACGTTCACGCGTCCAAACACGGCTCATTCTTATTCCAAGGAAAAACTTTTCGAGCAGCCCGCAAACTGGTCAATTGCTCGTAGAAGTTAGGCGAGAATAATTAAAAGATTCAACAGGGCCGTCCAGCGAGGACGTCGGAAAGTAACGCGGGGTAACTTCGTGCCTCGTGTTTGTTAAATATTCATAAGCTTTTTCACCGGTTGTCGCTTCAACGTCGCAAACAACCGACCGTTTTTTGCAATTGAAACTTTATCACCCCCGCTCGTCTTCGTCCTGAGATCGCTATAAAAATATCGCGGCCAGCGATAATTCATTCCTTCCAGTTTATACGCGTGACGATACTCCATAAAATATCTGTTTTCTGCCTCTAAGTGGTCGCCAGTCGGTTTTATCTTTTCTCCGTGATCACAGTTTGCTCTCTTGTCTGCCTGTCAGCAGATACGCGTTATTTGTGTCTAGGTTTTTTTAATGCTCGCGCAACGCTTGACGCGTTTGAGTTTAGCAAAGCGGGTGGTCGATAATTAAATTAGCAAAACACATTCGCTCTGGTGCCAAAAAAGTTTTTTGTCAAAATGCCATTATTTCTTCTACGGGGTGTCCCAGTCTTTTCCGCCAAACTTTACTAGCATATTCTACAAGCAAGAATAAGACAAAACTGTCAAATAAACATAGATCCTTAAATGTTAAAGAAGATTAAAGCAAACAAAAATATGAAATGATATTTGAAATAGACTCGCGGCATCTTGATATGAAATCATAGCGGACTAAATATTATTAGTTTCGGCATAAGCCAATAACCAAATCAACAACCTCAGCAAGTAAATATTAGAGTTTATGTAAACGTAACAGATATCCGCAATGTAGTTGAATGTTTGTGTCCACGAAACACCAGTTCGCTATCATTCCGTATATTTGTTGTAATATGGTATTTAATAATAAAGAATTTAAGAGACTATGTTTACGTGATGTTTTTGTCTTATTTTTGCTTGTAGAATATGTTGGTAAAGTTTGGCAGAAGAAAACTGGGTCCCAGTTATATTTTGCTTTTACACTTGAAAATTAGGTTCATGCCGTGCTTATATTCAGAAACTAAAGAAATATCATTGGATTTTCACTGACAATAACGCTGTTTATAGACTCCTCTTAATGAAAACGAATTTTTATTTAATTTGACAGTATAATCAAATACCCTGCAAGTTTCAAAAAGATTCGGCTAATATTTCCTTAAAAATAAAGATAAAGAAATATGAAAAACACGATGAAGAAGACTGCACGGAATCGTTGCAATGCGTCGTCCAAAAATATGTCCCCTCTTTATCTTCTTCCCGGTTAAGTGCAATCGCGCGCTCATCCAAGCAAATAGGGACGGCGCAGGGCAACGTATGATTTCGCCCCTTCGTGATACGACTCAAGTCCCGACAACTTCCCGCGGCAAGTTCCGCGAAAGCACGCGCGATTATCCGGGCTGTTCGCTCCGATTGTGGCAAGCATACGGAGATACACCGATGCAGTGCTCGGCGCATAACCCGTCATACCTCGGTTATGGGTAACGCTAGGGCAACCCGAAGGAGCGAAGCATTAAGTTTATGCCTCGCGCAGAATTACGTAGTTTAACAGGCTGATAACCTGGCACATGCCGCGGGCCCGCAGTGACAGGAACTTTCATGGCGGTTTTGATAGTTCACCGCCGCGCCGGTCGCAATATTTTCCGCATAGGCGTGACCGAGGAAGGATCGAATGCTACGTGTGGCCGCATTCCGCCTTCTTGGGAAGAGATGTAAACTTGCAATAGTATCGAAGATGTCGGAATTCACGTTCGCTTTATATAGATTTCGCTTGTGATGAAAATTTTATTAAGTGGTTTTCATTTAATTGAATTGAACTTCGCGAAGTTGTAAGTAAAATAAAGAGGTAAGAAATGGAAAATGAAGGATCTCGAGGGATGAAACTACCCTCGAAGATTTTATTTTGTGGTATTAGAATCTTAGAGATTATTTAATGTATGAGAAAGTATGGATTTCTTGTTTTTGGAAAATTGATTGAAAAAGAAGTTTCTTAATTAGAAGTTCTAATGTCTAATGACACTTTGTCGGATCTTCACTTGTCATTCAGTATTGACATTATGATTGCCAAGGTTTAAAACTTATTTTTAATTATTTTACTTATTGCCATAGTTTTCTGTAGAAACTGATGTATAATTAATAATATTCATAACTATGTTAATAGCTATCACGTACTCTTGACTGATGTGGCTTTCAAAGTGTTAATGAAGGTAAATTCTCAGAAGCCAAAGCGAATTAGAAACTACAGTCTATGGATACGTAGCTTTCAACTTTGATAGTAAAGTTATTAGGTAAATTCATGAGAGACGCTACCCTTTTTGGTTAAGGACCAATAATGGAATTTGATTTTGGACCAATTAAAGCGATTACCTTTTTTATAATAACATACTTATATACCACGAAAAAAAAAAACAATTCTAAATATTTCTTCTGAAAAATTAACAGAGATTTAAGAAAAAGATTCTTACAAATTTTCCTTTCTATATTGTCTGCTTGTGGCGTCTCTGCCGAATTTATCTTATGCACAAAGTTAATCCAATTCAGTGAATCTTCTGGCTTATCAAATTTTTTTTAAGCTGTGAATAGACTGAAGCTAATTTAAACTGTAGACAAAAGTATAAAATATTTCAACACCATTTGCACATTTTTAGTAGAATACATCCTTAATTATTGAAAGTTACTACAACAACAGATTTCATACTCCGAGCGTAATTCGTGTAGAAAGCAGATCTTAATGCCTTTACGACGAGTGTAAATATCAATTATACTATCATATTACGCAACAAAGTTCTTGATTAGCTGGAAATATTTACAATCAGTTTTCGATTCGCTATTTCGAGCCTTTTAACTCAAAAGTCTGATCAGTATCATCATTGTCTGATCCTAGATTTGCCAGTAGTCAGGATCCACTCGACTGTTGTTGCAATCGATTCGAATTAACCGACAAATTCACGGTATCGTGTTTCACAGACCGCGGATTGTCGAGTTGACCCTAATGACTCGAGAATCGACTCGTTATAGAGGAATACCATATTTGCAGCTGCAGTTACATGACACGTCATCCATATCCCTTATAATTCGCGTCGTTATTTCCTCTGCCTAATTATGTCGTATTTGTAATTACGCGGACGATTATCGAACGGCAATGCGTTAATAGATTAACATCGATGATCGGCGAATTCCCAACAGAATATCCCGGCAAACGTATATTATATTTCCAAAGCGTAAATTCCCCACGTTT
Organism: Perdita meconis; assembly: GCA_030770465.2. Taxonomy (NCBI): domain Eukaryota; kingdom Metazoa; phylum Arthropoda; class Insecta; order Hymenoptera; family Andrenidae; genus Perdita; species Perdita meconis. The sequence goes on from JASKOS020000007.1 coordinate 9,922,705, forward strand.
TAGGGGACTACACGTGTAGCCGCGCTGTGTGCTCACGGGAATAGAGAGCGTGTTTCGTTCGGTTTACCTGAGGGAAATTTTCACGGTGGTCGGCGTAAACTCTGCGCCCTGTGATCGCTCTCTGGCAAAGTGACCATCGACGTTTAATATCGGAGCTTGATAGGGACCATTAAAGCCATCAGCGGTAGTAAAGCGGAGATCCATATTTCTTCCGTGAATGAAGAAATGGCGGAGCGATATTTTTATGGGTGGTTTTTACGCAAAAGCGGATGGATCTTGTAAATTGTTTCTTTGAGGAGGTTTATGTAGTTATGAATTACGGGAATTTCATGCACAAGTTCTTTTGAGACTTTTGAAGGAACTTTTGAAAGATATTTGCAGGAACTAACTAAAGTATTGGATTCGTTTGAATTGAAAATATCTTTAGATATTGGACCACAAGATTTAGAACTCAGAGACATAAGATTCTGAAATTTTAAAAATATAACATGGAAGATTGTTAATCAGTTGATACTTCTATGTGAAGACAGTTGTAGATCTTAGACGTTCAAAATGTTTTAAAATCTAAGGATTTAAGAACTCACCTGTCTAAAAATTTAAGAATTCCGAAAACCAAAAATCCAAGAACTCAAATATCAAATAATTTAAGAGTTCTAGAGTCCATAAGCTCGAAATTTCAAAAATTAAATCTAAGGATTAAAGAATTCAAGAAGAATTTAGAAAATCAAAGATTCAAAAATTCAAAAACAGTTTAGTTAGTCATAGACCCAAAAGTTCAAGAAGAATTCAGGAAGTTAAGGATTTTAAATTCCATGGGGTCCCAGAAGCCAAGTATCCAAAGGATCACGATCTGAGGAAAACAAGAGTCTTAGGCTTCAAAAGCTTAAGAAGCCAAGGCTTCGAAAGTCCAAAGAAGCCAGGAATAAAAAAATTCAGGGGCTCCGCAATTCTAGAATCTAAAAGTCCATGAATTCAGGAAGCTAAAAATTAAAAAATCTAAAAGTTCAGGAATCCAAGGATCCAAAAGTCTAAGATTCCTAGAAGCCAAAAATCTAAGAAATCAAAGATCTGAAAGTTAATTCAAGAGTCCAAGAGTTCAAGAATCCAATAATTAAAATCCGAAGATTCCATTAGTTTCATAACTCGAATGCCCAAGTATTCAAGAGCTCTCGAATGCTCGAAAGCTTAAACTCTGAACTCCTCAAACCCTTACAACAATAGTAAATCCTTACATTTTGTTGTACTGTGCCACAGCGTCCAATATGAACCATTGAAACAGTCATGAGAGCTTGTGATTTGAATTTAATAAATTCCCTAAGTGAAAAGCTACATTTCGCACCATGTGCTAAGTGAATGCCCAACGTTTCATGGTTTCTCGCGCGCGGTGGTTCCTCCCATAACGTAGAATTGACGATTCAGCGGGCTGCAAGCCGACGATGCGTAAGCGGCACGAACAGGTAATCTAATAAAGCAACGCTTCCGGTCCATTATTCTCGTTCCACTTGCAGCCCGACCTCGGAAATCGTTGACCTATCTATCCAATCGTTATAAATCGGAGCAAGTGCCAAGAGTCCTTGCTTCGCGCGACAGCTGGTCGATATCGCGCGTCTGCGAAGAATGATTTCGTGCTCGTGGAAACTGAACACTGATTAATCCATTCGGAATGGATTTCTGCCCGAAAGTACACCTTGATTTATCTACTTATACCAAGCTGAAATTCTTTTCCGTTAACAATGCCATCCAACTGATTCATTAAAGATAAAATTAATCAATGACAGTTTCCAATTTTTACGTTGTTAATTTATCTTCCTGCTTTATAATTATAATCCGACGTTTAATTAAAGTTTTGAAATACCAGAAAATGTCGGAAGTCAATTATTATTTGGGGGCGATTACAATTACACATATTTCTTCGTAATATACGTGAAGATTAAAGCGTTGACGAGGATTTTTTAAACCGTATACTTTTTACGACAGTAATTATATTCCATTGAAATATCCTTCACTTCGTGAAATGGTAAATTTTGTTCTCTCCCTGAAAAATCAGATTAAATTCTGTAAAAATAAAATTCACGTAATCTACGCAAATCCCTAATTTAAAAATCATTGTTGAACATAATATTATTATTAGAAATAGGAAAATTAATCAAAATTCCTTTTCAAATTTAATTCTTACGCAATCTGAAAGCAATTGCGATTGAAAATATATTAAGGAAGATAGTATTTACTCGAAGGCTGTGATGTTACCAAATATAAAGATTTTTCAAGATAAAAGGGGTTACAGTACAATGTTTCATTCAAGAGGAACAATGAGGAAACTGATACTTCTGGAGGGATATTTTTCAAGAGGCAAAAGGGGATAAGGGTTGACTGGTCATGCTCTTGATCGTGCACAACACGTGCGGAAACTTTTATTCCTTATAATGGCATTCTGTTATGAAAGGGAAGGCTTTCGCCTTTAGAAAAGCAGATGCGAGCACTCGAAAATATTGCACGCAAAGAGAATAATCTCGGACACTTTTTCTATAAGAAACATGCCACGAATATGTGGTAAATTTTTAATTTTTAAATGTGGTAAATTTTTAATAAAGCAGTTTGCAACAAATTGACTACTATACATACATATATTTTTATTTGGTTTAGCTCTTACAAAAACTACAAATTCATCATTTTAAATAGTTGCAATTTTTATTTCGCTAAGGATTTAATTAAAAAATGTCCAAGCTTTTCATCGCACTCAGAAAACTTTTTAATTTTTCAGCTTTTCTCTCGCTGACACGATATTTTTCAAATCCTTCACACCGACATTCGAGTGCACCCGCAAAAAATAATTGAATTTAGTAATTTACTTATGCTGCATTTCTTCACAATTCAAAGTTACGAACAGCAGACTACGTTCAACCCTGATCACCTCTCTTCGCCAGGCACCCCAAACCCCTGACGCTACATTGTCAAGTCAACTCCAGCTCGAGAAGGTTTCTTTTCACGGGGCAACCGGCATCGAAAAGGCGCGCCCACTTGTTTTTATCCCGTCGTTAGCAACGCGCGATGCTTCCCATTTTCCTCGGAGCATCATTATCATTCGCGAGTCCCGAGCGTCGCCCTGAAAGCTTTCGTGGCTCGCGTGACAGGAAGACCCGCGGAGACGGGAAGTTGAATCGAATGCAGCGGTTCGAGTGTTTGTCCACGGGGGTTACTTTCCCGTCAGTGGCTCGACCGCAGCTTCGGGTCGAAGTATTGCCACGTTATAATGAACAGCCAGACGGAGGAAAATTCCTGTCGCGAGATCGTCGATACGGAAAGGCTGACAACTCGAAGCTTCGTTAACGTTGTCATACGCCGTACGTAACTGCAGCCCCGAGTCACCATAACTTTGCCATTATCCGACTTGCCAACTTTCGACAGTCGACTTCACCCTCTGTTCCATCGTGTTCCTTACGCGGCACAGTCTACTTACATGTTTTCCTCCGTCTTTTCCTTTACCCCTCGCCCGCAAACACCACCGCCCTTTGCTTTGCGGCGCTCCTGCTTCCTTACGCGTTTCGGTGGTTCCGTTTATCCACCTCTTTGGCCGCTTCCTTAGTCTTGGCAGATCGTCTCCACGCAGTTTACTTTAGTCTTGCTCTCCTGCTTCACCTCCAGCGTTTCTCCTCCTCCCGAAGGGCGATGTAACAATGCAGATGGACGGTGAATAAATATTGGTTGAAAGAGCGACCAGGAGGCTGAAGTATGTTGGGCGATGAGATCCTATGGTGGGATGATTTGTGAAAACAATGTGACAGATTGTTTTCTATCTGCTGGTGTCGGGTATTGTGTATCGAGAAAATTTGGGAACGTATGTCTCATTGTCAGTTAGCTTAGTGCTGAATTTATTTCAATAATGGTAAATGATAATTGGTGTTATATTATTTTTGTATTAGTGAATTCTCTACTCACTTATTTTGATTAACCCTATGGAAAAAATTAGTAACGTCATTAAATTAGAATTGCAACAACTTCCAATATTTCTATTACACTCTGTATATAGTTATCGATACATATTTTTTTGCGTAGAACATTTAAAAAAAATTTTTTAATTCTTTAAGATCTTTATGTGCTATCTGCACATTAGTTATTATAACACTGCGGAATTTTATGCAAAATAAAATTTTTACAAGCACAAATAATGAATTGGAACTTGAATAATAATATTTTTAATCTTCTAAATATTTTACCTTGAATCATATTTTTGATCTCACCGATTTAGTCTTACTGATTTTTTGCATACTTAATATTATCATAATGGTTTATTTACCGCTATACTTTTATTTTAATCTTGTATCAATGTACTTGAGTGAAGTTTAAATGAACATTATGTTCTGTTTTGTCTCCTGTCAGTTACTGATTCAAGAACTTGTTAAACACTCGTCTTTTTAGTAATTTAATATGTCAATAGTTTATGCACTTTGGAGAGTTTAATTTTAAAAAAATAAAACTTTATTATAGGATTACTTATCAATATTCTTGACCTCAATTCGCTTAAAAACATCCGAAAAATAAAGTCATCTATCTATATAATTCCTTATAAAAAAGAAAAACCTTTGACACTGATTACAATGGCAAATTGATCATATATTTATTCCACAAGAATTCTCCTAAAACGGTTTCAAATGGACTTCGAGTACGGATTGCATTGTTCTTTGCAAAATTGGAGTTAGCTTTCGATGAATATCCAAAATCTGTCTACTGAAATTTAAAAACTCTGTTCAACTCTGTTTTTCGCAAAAACACTGAAGCATCCATATCTAAATTCCAATCCAAATAACAGCCCCGGCCGTTGATACCAAAGCTTTTTGGGCGCGTCTCGGTACGGAAAATCCACCTATCGATGGAGCAGCATGCGGCAGAGCGTACAACATCGCAGTTAATTGAACCAGAGAGGCGAGCGATCGGGCCTGATAAGGGAAAGCCGCAAAACAGCGGCGTGAAGTTGCAGGAGGGTGGCGATAAACGTCCGTTCTCCCCAAATCCTCTCCTGCGTGGGCGCGTTATCGTCCGAAACGTCAACGAAAGTTTGCCTTATCGCGGAGACCTCGCGGCCCCTTTTTCGTAGAGGGCTCGTTACGAGGGAGCCCGAGCAACGTCTCCGAAAGAAGTGGAAAGCTGGATGGTCGTTGAAAGATGGAATCTCGGAAAATAAAACGACGAATTAAGTGGGTCAAAGAGTGGATGAGAGCATCGCGACTGTTTGCAGGACGTTTCGTGCGGGAATATCTGTTCCGTGAACGTCGGTGGACAGATTTCAGCAACGAGTACTTGTTTGCTGAAGCATCCGTTTAATAGATTTTCGCTACTGTTTCACGTGGAAGGTGTTCCGCTTGTGAAGTTATACAGGAAGCCATTTCAGGAACAAGTTTAGCACTCGAGCAACATAATGTTAAAACAGAGATAGATACAGTTATTTTAGAGACAGAGTTTTACAAAATTTTTGAAGGAAATAACCAAAACTGTGAATTTTGTTTTTAAATAGATAGGTTGCATCCAAGAGATTAAAAATATGTAGACAGAAAGTCGAATATGTAGCTGTATAGAATTTGTTTGGATTCCAGCACATTCAAGCATAAAGAGTGCTGATGAGGCAGGGCAATTAGGGTAAATGAGTAACTAAAGAGCAAACTGATAGTCACATTTCTATCTTATTTGAGGACTTTCGAAAATCTTTTAAACATAAACGTGTTTGAAGTAACAAAGAATTCATAAAGTGACAGAGTCAAATAAAGGGAAAGAAATTTTTTTGATATTACTTCAGAAACATTGTCAAATCATGGTTTTCATGATCAATTTCCAAGAAATGCAATCTAAGAATTTATAACGATATATTTATTCTATGTTGCGCCATTTGCACATAACTATGTAAACTTAATTTGCAACCTTATAACTCTAAATCCACAGTTCTATTTCAACTTAAATAACAAAATAAAGTCTAACAGGATATCTCAAATAATTAAACCAGAATTTCGAGTGTGTCCAGGCCTGTCGAAGTTGAAAACACTACATAAGGATCGCCCCGAAGAAGGGATGGAAGGGTTGCAAGAGATAACAAAAGGTAAACGAGGGAAACAGATATCAAAGGGGCAATTTCGGACTGGACAGGAAGCGAAGAAGTATTCCTTTCTCGAACTTGCGTCGCCCATGGCAAAGCTTAACGCGTTTCCGGTCGGGTGACGAGCTGGTTCTTCTCGAATTCGATCCACGATGCCTTCAGCGGCAATAAGAGCCGCGTTCTAGACGCGGCATCAAACGAACTGGCGGTACGTTTGAACCGCCGGTTACAAGAGCGAGGCTCGAAAACAGAGACCCACGAGATTGCTGGAGGAAAAAGAAATTTCGTGGTCGATTAGATCCGCTGGTGTAAACGAGATTCCGCGCGGAAACGAACGCCGCGGGCTACGAAATCCAAAAATCGAGAAAGCAGACTGGCTGCAGCCTTCGACTATTTTCCATTGTTTTACGAGTGAGTTAATTCACGGGAAGAACCGATTTTCGGAACGGAGATGTGTTTATAGTCACACTTCAACATTTTTTAAAATAATTTAGATATTCTTTTTTGCTTAAAAGATTCGGACAAATTTCTAGCATAATTAAACTATTATATCATTTTACTAAATATTTGTATACTTTATGCTATGATTTATTTATTAATTTCACGCGATTCAACTGTATTTATAATATTGTATGAAATTAAATTAAATATTGAGAAATATGTGAATTTAAAAAATAAATGGTAAAATTTTTTAATAAATTCGCTTTCCGATAAACGAATTTATTTTTATCGATATTTACGAATTCAGTAGTGCGCTTTCAGCGAAAATGGATATTGATAAAATTTCAAGGAGAGACGTTATTAAATTACTGCGGAATATAGCTTTCTCTTTATTATTTAATTCAACTAATAAATCTCGTGGAAATTTGATTTCGGTACCTGTAACCTCTGAGCTTTTTAGAAATTTTTCACAGTTTAAATTCAGTTTACCGAGAACCGATGTAATAACACTAATGAATCAGAATCGCCGTAGATTCATATTATGAACGAAATTTAATGAGCAGGAAAGCTGAGAAAATTAATGAATAGATAACATTATTTGTTTTATATTAATTCATAAATTATAGAACTTCAGAGAGTTCACATATTCAAGCACGAAATATTAATAATAAGGAAAGTTCAGGAAATTATGTTGAAGTTACAGTGTATGGATAAATAGAAACTTTTACAGTGAAATTAATAATTCCAGGGATGACAAATACAACTCAAGAAAAGTAAGAAAAAAGTAACAATTGTACAAAATTAAAATTCAACATGTCAAAGTGATCTGATAAGACAAACAGTATTATGTGACGCCACCCTTCTCTACTCAACATTTTTTTCCTCCAAATTACAGAGGTGAAAATCAGTGACGTGAAATACGCGGCCCTGTTGAAAACAAAAGGAAAAAAGGCGGCGAGAAGCAAAAAGCAGTGGGAACAGAATGCAGAGCATCGAGTCGTGAAGTGTCATCGTCTCTTTAATCGTCATCTCACGCGCATTCATCGTCGACGTGTTATTACGCGGCCTGGCAGTGTTTAGAAGCGCGAAACAAAACGCGCAGCGACGATGACGCGTGTCGCGCGATCCTTTTACGTCGTCCGTCGCGTCTCTGTCCGTGGATAATGAGTTGGATGTCGCGAAAACGGATGGCACGCATATTTCACGGTCACACAGAGGCAGAAACGAGTGACGACGTATAAAAACGCCCCGCGTTGACGTACGATTGCATTAATCTCGTCTTTTGCGAAATACAATTACCCCCGCGTCGGTGTTTCCTCGGTATCGATACTGCGGGTAACCTGAATGAGGATTTTGCGTCCAAATGAATTCTTACTGCCCTAAACATGAAGGGATGCTAAACCCAAAGCGCGCCAGGAATGAGAAGTACCCTCGTTGTGCTTCTACGGGAGAATAGAAAGAGTGAAAAATATGTGACATAACTCCGGTGTTTTAGGAAATTTGAAAAAAAAAAAAAAGAAGAATAAGGATTTTCTCTGGAGACTTGTTTGGTTTATATAAGATTATTTCGAGCGAAGAATTTTGAAGACAAGCATTTTATAGGTGAAAATGTAAAATAAAAGATAGGTAAAATCTGCATAACTAGAATCTGTGAAGGATATAATTTTTTACTTGTTTTAGAATGTACACTCCCGCTCAAAAGTATGTGGACACTAACCATTTTTATGAAATTTGTGATATATTATGTATACTGTTGTTAGATGGTATTTATTGTTAAATTCTGTTACGTACATGTATGTAATGTATTACTAGAACATTGTATACAACTACTTGAAAACAATAAAATTTTATTTTTTTCGATGATACTAATAATATAAAATTGGAACTGATTTTGGATTGATACGTTGGATACAGCTACTTGGAAACAATAGAATTTTATTTTTTTCGATGATACTAATAATATGAAATTGGAATTGATTTTGGATTGATACGTTGGATACATTTCTTGGAAACAATAGAATTTTATTTTTTTCGATGACACTAATAATATAAAATTGGAACTGATTTTGGATTGATACGTTGGACACAGCTACTTGGAAACAATAGAATTTTATTTTTTTCGATGATGCTAATAATATGAAATTGGAATTGATTTTGGATTGATACGTTGGATACAATTACTTGGAAACAATAGAATATTACTAGAATACATTACATATATGTACGTAACAGAATTTAACAATACCGTCTAACAACAACAGTATACATAATATATCACAAATTTCATAAAAATGGTTAGTGTCCACATACTTTTGAGCGGGGGTGTACACTTTGTTCATTTCAAGAATATTTTATACACCAAACAAATGATATTTCATAAAATTTCTCTGTATTAACGATTTCTGTTGCTTGCTTAGTTATTCAATATTTAAGCAAACGTTAATACAAATACATCGTATTATGAAATTATCTTAAATTCTATCAACTATCAACTAATAAAAATGAAAGTAATAAACATTTTCATACACCCACTGAATTTTCATCATGTAAGTAGAATTGAAAATAATCGTAGTAAGAAGCATTAAGCAATCGCGTTGTAAACTAGAAGGGCAAACAACCGGATTTGCGGATGCAACGACGGCATCCACATAATTTATTAATTGCATCCAAGCCCGGGACAAATTTGTCTGGGCGAAATTAGCGCTAGTCAAATTCTGGGTACGCGGACAAACGAACGGAACGAGCGCAGTTAGCATAAACAACGACACGTATGATCGACGCATGACTTGAATGTTAAATCGAATTTACTGGGTAACTTATAGGATTACCGGCAACAACGACGCATCGAAATCACCCTCCTCATTTCGACGTGAAACATTTTCATTATTGGGAAACATAAACGCCGGTATTTGTCATTAAAGCCGGGAATCCACCAGAAAGCTAAGCTGAGCTATGCTATGCTATGCTATGTTTAAACAATACATTTTTATCACCATAGCTTAGCTCTTGGTGGAAACGGATCCATCAAAATGTATTGAAGCTAATTTTTTTTTAAAATAGCATAGCATAGCATAGCTTAGCTTAGCTTTCTGGTGGATTCCCGGCTTTATGATTTCTCGCCATTTCGTTTTCAAGCAATTGCTTCAGGACTGTTGATTCTCAATTGTGTAATTTTACAAATGTGATGTAAAGTTTTTATTTATTGAATTTTCTATGTTTCAGCGTAGAAGGGAGTTTTTACCAAACACAAATTGAATCGTAGTTCGACTTATGCTTTCCCGCTTTTAGATAATTTTTCTGGCTCCCAAAAAATCCATTTGCAGAAATTATTATCAATATTTCTGTTTTTCGCTACTTGATACTACATTTAAAAAGTTTAGGTTCGCGCGTAAAAGAAAACATTTTGTACGAAAATTCTGAAAAATCGAAACAGAAGAATAAAAAGCATAAATGTCAAATAGAAATTCGAGTTGCTTTTTCCAAAAAAATCTGTCACGGATTACTTCAACGAGGTCCAATCGAAACCGCGTCCTACGCGACAGTAATTTCATCGAAACGCGTACGCGGATCCAGGCGCAATAAAAAACTGTTATTTGCGGGACGTCGAAGTTTGATTGACCACTCAGCGCTGTTGTTTCTACTTTTACGATCACTGGAAGCTATTACATTGCTTACGAAAATACATTTTAATATTATTCTCGAGAGGAGGGAAAAAAAAGATTGGGACGCGTTCATGGTTTGGGAAAGTCATACTATGACGTCAGCGAGAAGGAAAATGGATTGTGGGTAACAGATTTTTGCGAAATGTTATTAGTTCAAAATGATCCTTGACAATGGATGGATGTTTGAACAAACTCGTGGCGAGCGATTTTCTGGAATTTTTGGAACTCGGAATGAATACTGTGCGAACGGCGCGGCGTAAAAATCATTTGGTTTCGCATGAAAGGGCGAAAACCCCGGAATCAGTTTTGTTGGACATTTTTGGGAGGCATTTCAATAGAAACGAGGACATAGAACCTCGTGTTATTTTACACAGAGTTTTAATATTATCTTATACCAAATATTCAGTAATTTGTAGTACGATGAGAAAGTCCTTATAATAAGTTTGAAGTTTATAATAAAAAAGGCTAATAATTGCCACACCATTATTAAATTCTAGTTGCAGTTTTATTAGAAGTTACTGGGCCTTAACCACCAGTGCATCAAGTAATTATAGCCCTGGATAATTAAAATAGAGGATAATTGAGAACCAGGTAATCGAGTTTCTTCTATAATTAATCTATTGTAATATTATCAGAATACTCCATAAATAATGCCTCTAATTATGAGACAATTTTATTGAAAAAGCCAATTAAAGTTTACAAATATTTTTAAGTATTTGCAAGCTGATTATTATTTTCTTCAATTGTACTTTACCGTTTAGTTAACTTTATAGTCTTCCTAAAAAACTGTTATTCTTCTGAATATAGATTATTCATGTCAAGACAATTAATTTATATTTCAATTTATACATTAGAACGTTCTCGTTAGTATTCGTGATCAATAATTGCAGTATCTACCAAGCGCTGATAATTTTTGTAAAGTCGACGTTCGACCATATTGTTAATTACGGACCCAGGCATTCTTTATTAACGCGTTTGGCCGGAGTTAATTATTTCGCGGAAGTCTCTGAAAATTTAAACACGACACGCGAATGCATTACAAGGCGTATTGAAAATTTCAACGACATCGTTTATACCGCTGTTTAAATTAACCGTCCTCCGCGCGCGGTGCGTCGAACACGTGCGCTATTATCATCAGAGCGCGAAAATTTCAATCGTGTCGCTCCGCCGCCGTTCAATAATAAATTATCTCGCCCGCGTACGTTTACGATTTAATCAACGGCCCACTGAAAAATTCAATCGAATCGGGAAAACTTGTAATAAAAACGGACAAACGTAGAATGTTTTTTATCGATGTTGCACGATGATATACACAGAGATATTAAAATATTGTATATTAATACAGACCGATGATAAACAAATTTTTAATTTTCTATATTTCCGTAAAATTGTGAACATAGTGAGATGAAATATGCGAAGTATTTACTGTGGAAATTTGTTGGGGTAGTTATTAAAAAATGGTATTGAGATTGATTAAATTCAGTTTTTCTGTTTTCGGATAAAACGTGTTAAAGAATATCTATGTAGAATAATTGGGCGTACTGAGCACCAATATTTCTATTAGTAGCAGAAGCTCAGTGTAAGCTTGAGAAAAGTTAATGAACCCTTCTGTAACAAAGTCGTGAATCCCCTATGATTCTGCCAATACAAATTGTATTGTTTAATTTTCATTATTTCTTTGTCATTATTATAACACATAAAGGCTAGAGAATTGCGTAAAGGAGTAACAAATAATATTGTTGTTTGAAAGACAAATTGGTCCTGAAATATGAAGATATAACTATCATTTAAAAAACTGTGTAATTATTTATCTTAAGAATCGAATTTTATGAACAACTACTGGAAAATTGTTTCAATCTCAATATGTACTAGATCAAAATCTGTAGCGATAGATTTGATTACCAAATAAACTCCATTTCAAAAAGCGGAAACTATTCGTGATTCAATCTATTACACTTTAGTCAATCATACACAGAAGTTATCAAGGGAATGTTGCACACATGTTGCAAAATTTCCATCGCGAAATCTGACAAAATCTCTATCCGGAATCGTCGGTCTTGGTAACCCTTAAATTGCGTAAAATCCACCCTCCAAGAATCCAGTCGAAGGCAAATGGAAGAAGTCGCGAGGGAAGTTCGATTGACTGTTACGACACTCGATACGAGACGAAGGAACGACAAATTACCGCGGAACAATAGCGATCGTCTGCGTGTCGGCCATTACCGCGTCGGACTGAATTTATGGGAAGGAAATGAGCGCTCGGAGCGCTCGGCGCCTTCGTCATTCCGTTCACGAGGAAGAAGGCGGCCGCCACGGGGATGGAATAAAACGGAGGAGTGAGAAGAAGAGGAAGGAAATCCACAATACGCGCGTAACAAACTGTGAGCCGTGGGCTCGTCTTGGCTCCGCATGAAAACGTTCTATGGCCGCTGGGCCGGGGGTCGTCATCGTTTTCAGGCCTACTTCTACGTCGTGGCCCCGGCGACGGGCGAAAAATTGGGGGAGGGAACACATTCATCGCTTTCCTTGGTCGACTGTCGAGAAGAAAGCCTCGGTTTTCGCGAAGCCTCCGAACGAAACCGACCCTACCGTCGTTCTTCCGGCGTTTTGTTCGCGATTCTTGCCTGGATTTCGCGGCATTTCGAGGCCGAAGGATCGGGAACAGTTGCCTTGAATGCTTCCTTCAGGATGAAACGATATTCGATAGTTTATTTCGCGGCAGAACGGCGGGAATATATAGCGATTGAGTTCTTTGGACGGACTAATATTTTTGGATGGTTTCATCGGGAATTGTTGGTTCAGATAATATTTAAAGTGCCTCAATTTCCGCTGGCTATTTATTCAGGGTAAATAGAAGTGTGTAGAAGGAGGCAGAGCCAGATTTATTTCACGCGCAATCACTTTTTTCGTTTTAACGTTGATATGCGAAGATAACTCGTAGGTAAAACTGAACGAGACGACACGATTGCAAATGTATCTACACGTTTGCCCGCATTTACACGTTCGACGTGTATTTTTACCATTATTTACATAAAACTGTAATAATTTTATGGTTATTGGCGAGCCGTACATTACCAGAAAAAAGTTAAATAATGCGGGCAGTTTGTTTGAGTTCGTTATTTCAGATTTTTAATTAGCCAACGTCAAATAATCCTTCCGATTTATTCAAGATTAATGTTATCGTGTTGAAATTGCAAAAAACGGTAATACTTTTAGTGGTCAGAAAAAAGTTTTGAATTAAATAAAAATAATGATTTTGCAGTTATTAAAAAATAATTTCCAACATGTAAAATAAAACGAAGTTAAGTAATTACAGTAATTACGGGGAATTTACCAACTAATTTTTATTACTAATGAATGTGATTCATAAATGCACTATTACCACCGGATTCATCACCGTGTTTCAACATGAAGCAATACTCGCGATATTCCAAATTCGATGGGAGAAACAAGGACTCGTATAGCTGCGATCAATTTTTAATTCGCCTCAGTTCCGCCAGGATTAATTCGATTTTGTCACTCGAAATTAGAGTTTGCGGAGTGCGCGTGTACGGTTAATGACCGAAAACGTTCGACGGGAACGTGGAATAGGGGCAGGTGAAGGGAAAAAAGAGTTTTATCCTTCCCAGAGGATTCACCTGCGCGCTATTCCGACGTAACGGAAACTCCATTATCCGAACAAGTTTCCAACGAGTCCGTATATCTCCCTGGCACACTTCAAAATTTGAAAAGAGGTAAAAACCGTGCTGGCGATTTCCTCGAAAATTGGAAAGCAAAATACTGTGAATGAAAAAACAGTGCAAATCTGAAACAGTGACAACATTTGGGTAAAGTTGGAAACGTAATGAATACATATTGTACAGGGTGTTTCGCGATTCGTGGGAAATCTCCGAGATACAGGTACTAGACACGAAAATAATAAGAAAAGTTCCTATGCAATATACTTGGAAATGGTTAGTTTATTAGTTACACGCGGTTTTATATTTCGTAAAATGTCGACGTAACAAATGCTCATCCCCTGTAAGGTCAGTGATCGCGATTTGGGCCCTTGCATCGTGCAAAAGTATCAGTTGTCTTACATTCGTCATAATTTCAATTTTTAATTATAAAATATGTGATTTTTCATTCGAAGAAACACTTAGGCCCAGAGATGCCTGGGCCTTTAAGCGCGGTCACTGGCTTTAAAGGGGATGAAGCAGTGTTACGTCGGCATTTTACGAAATATAAAACCGCGTGTAACTAATAAACTAACCATTTCCGAGTATATTGCATAAGAAATTTTCTTATTATTTTCGTGTCTAGTACCTGTATCTCGGAGATTTCCCACGAATTGCGAAACACCCTGTATAACTAACAATTACAGGATTTGGTTTTCGTGTTAGATAGAAGGAAGTCAGCAAATTGATTTCTCGTGACAAAGGAGTAAAAGAAGAACCCAAAATACTTAATTAAGCTTTTTACAGACCTTTCTTTCAGATTGATATTATTTTTATTAGTTATTTTCCATCACGTTTTCAATGCATTTGTTTTATGACTCTTCAAAAGAAGACAAAACAGTTCCTCCACAATAGAAATTTTTTCATAACCATTAAAAGCTTTATTATATTCATTATAAGGTTCGTTAGTCTGATGTATTTCAAAGCTCTGGAGTAATAATTCCCAGTGTTATTTTCATGAATATAAAATATTTGATACGGACGAATAGGAATACATACAGTTACTAAGTTTTGTAATTTTAATTATGTGCAAAAATACCTTGTTATAAAAACCTTTTTGAGGCCGTTCAGCCAGTTTTAATTAAACCACAAATAGTTCTAACAAGGATACTCCCACGCGGAAGAAAATACATGAAACGTAATAAATCAACTACAATAAAAATCGAAAAATCGTACCTCGAAGCGAGTAAAAGTCGAAAAACGCGCGCGAACCGCTACGGGAATATTGACATTGCAGCGCAATGCAAGTTGCAAGCCAGATCCCCTATCGCGCGCGGAATTGAACGAAGCGGAAAACTCGGTGGCAAGTGCTTGGACGCACAAGCCAGTTCGCTATCCGTGGTTTTCGGATCATTTGCACAACCCTGTTCGATGATGTGCGCTGCGATAGAAAATCTGCGGAATCTGCACTCATTCATAAATATTCGCGCACGAAGCGGATCGGTTAGTAGCAACACGTAGGCAACATTTTGGGAAATGCTTCCGTGCCAATCAGCTATAGTGTTTCATTGTGTATATTGACTGGCTATCCGGTGTCTTCATATACTTGACATGGACGAATACCGTCACCAACATTACAGATCATTCCTATGAGACTTCATTATTATAGTTTTTCTAGTAAGACAGTTTTCATAATAAGTCAAGCTTTTCAAGTCGTTCTACTTTTTCGTGGAAGATGTTTAATTATCTAGGTTAAAGGGGGAGTCTATGTATATAGCACAACGCGGATTTCGTTCGAGGAAGCACTATGATTGGTCCCATTCCTGCCTTTTTTATGGCACCTCTCCGCTACTACTAAAATTAAGGGAGAGAAATTTCTCTATAATGAAGGGAGATAGAAAGAAATCATTGACGATACATAAGAGATTAGAAAACAAATTAATTCCGATAATAACAAACGAAACCATGATTTGTAAGGATATAAGGTGTGCGCCCTCAGCAGACTCATTTTGATCCTCTACTGTGCCGTTTCACTTGTAGGCAATATTTTATTTCTAACTATCTATAAGAGTATAATCTCGGAGCTCTGTTCTCGTCGACGGTCACGCAGTGAGTGAGTGTCCTATACCGGACTTTCCTCCAGTCAAGACACAGGTATCAAAGCCTGATTTATGGCACCCTTCATTATTTTGTCTCGAATATATTATGTTTCCCAGACACTTTTCGCTGTGTTAAAATATGGTCACATCATTTCTAAATGGTTTCTAACAGTGTAGTGCTGTGTAAGCATGTAAACATGTAAACGAATACCTGCAAGTGTTGGAAAACTTGATACGCATATTCATATCCAATTCAGACATATTAACAAAATTAAAAAAAAATGTAATAAAGGTAGAATTGTAGTAAGATCAGCAGAAAATAAAAAAATTCAATTTATAATTTATATAATGTTTTACTTTGCAGCGCAATGTGCACTGAGTATTAATTATTAATAAAAGATACTTATTTCTCATGAGTGTTTGTTTTTCTTTATATCTATGTCTTTTTAACATATCTTTCAAGAAGTTGTGCTCTTCGTCAATAATACAAATCTTGAGTTATTTCATACACTGCGTGAATTTCTTTACTAGAAATTCAAGGTAATAACAGAAAAAATGCATTTTTGATTAATAAATTCGATCAACAAAAAATAAGCTAGCTTGTGTAAGCGAAGCTGCATACATGAACGTTACATCTTCTGTCTTTTTGATCTTTTATCGCGTGTGCTATTTATATTTTAAACATAACGGTTCAATGCAACTACCCTACTGGTTGACAATCCAATATGAACGATTTTGGGATACGCACGTTATTGGCTAATCTAAAAGACTGCGCAAAAGAACACCTTATATCCTTACATCATGAACCAATCTTTCTCCTTCAAAAAATCTAAGAAGACCCCGATCAATCTAATACTCTGCCACGGCTATAAACACAGAAATGCTATAAATAGTAACAAATACCGTTTGCTATATTGTAAAAAACGCCTGATCCAAATTGGTAACGAAGTCTCCGGCACAAAAAAGGAGGCTTACGGTCTCGTCCCGGAGGCGGTCGATAAAGCCGAGTAAATTCGTGCAAAAGCCTCGGCACCGGGTGAGGGTGGTTTATAGCGGAGTCTCTCATCGGAGCGGGCCAATTTTTTCATCGAAACCCGCCACACGTCAATTTGTTAGCGCCGAAACAAAGGGTGCTCGAGCGACGTTTACGGAATCGTAAAACGGGAGAAGTTGCGGATTGCGCATTTATAGAGGCAGTAAAAAGGGCGTGCGTCGTCACGTTCTAAAAACTTTAACGGCGATAGGTGCAACGAGGCGAGAGAGAAATATTTATTTTATCGTTAGCTCGTATATCTAGTGCCATGGGTACCTTTTCTGTCGCGCGCGCGCGTACGCCGACGCGCTCCTGACCGAAGCCCACATCCGAATACGGAACCCATATCGGTATCAGCGGTTTTCCTGCCATTTACGCGACGACAGTTGACGAATCTGCATCGGTGGCGGGCGCGCCCGCTCGACAACCCGCAGTTTCCCCAATTTCAATCCGCGCCGTACCGCAATAAACCCCCATCGTTTTTCAAGAGCCAGCCGTTTACGCGGCCCCCCCGTATATAACGATCACCGCCATGGCTGGGTTGGTAACCGTGAAAAATATATCCGCGTTGACCGCGCGCGGAAAGCTCGACATTATGGCGGTCCGTGTGTCAAACGAGGGAACGAAGATGAATCCCTTCGAGATTTCGGGTCTGTTTTTATAGATTTGCAATCAGCGTTTGGAAATAAGAACAAGCGAAGTTAGGGTAATCTAGCTATCAATTTTGATGGTCTTTCTTTTGCTTCTATGGTGCTTTGAAAGTATATTTTGAAACGTAGGAAACGGTTTAATTTTGACATTGGACTTGGTATAATGTTTTATAAAGAATAATACCTAAGGTAATATCAACTCAGTTACTGTTTTCATGTTTTTATTTGATAGAAATTGTGAAATGTGTTTGTAAATCAGGATGAGGATAAACTTGTTTCGAGGTTTGATGAGGAATCCGTATGGAGGCATTGCTATTAATTTAAAGAGGTATTTTATGCTGCAAATGCTGCGAATTGAAATGTATGAAGCTCGCATACATGAATGAATCGTTTACAGTATGCTTAACAAATCAACGTATGAATAAATAATTTACATTATCATTAAATAGAAATGATTAATAAAATTTCATAAACAGCGTAGAGAAGTATTAACAAAGCTCCAAATTTCTCTTCTCTCTTTATCATCTATCACGGAGATTCATAACCGGTGTTCCGGTTCAGCGTTGAATTATAAATGTGATGTACAGTTGAAAAATCACGCTTTTGCATATTGAAGTAAGATACTTGTCCAGGGATAAAGCACTATGCCGAATTTTACAACTTAAGGATTAATTATTGCCCATTTTCCAAAATGGAATCATATACATATGTATTGAAAAAAAAAACTGTAGATATGATTTTTTCCCTTCATAATGAAAGTATCGAGGGATTCATTCTCATTATAATAGAATAGTTAAACCTACTCGAAGAGATTGAAAGTTAGTTTTCTTCCTTAAATGTAGAAAATTATGACTGAATACAAAATCAATTTGGTACAGTTAGTACATGAAGTTATGAATCTTCGTTACAAAAAAGAAGAAAAGTTGATTACCTTGTCAATAGATCGCATTCTAAAAACAAAATTCTCTGAAGTAACTATTGAGGAATTTTGGATTTGTGTTCAAGCCGAATACTCAGCTCTCTAAAAATTTTGTTATAGATTTCAATATTATATTTCTGTGAGCTTGGGTTTCCAACATTAACTAATGTAAGAACTAAAAAAAGTTGTAAGAATGCTAGAAATGACATTGCTGAAGCCTGCAAGCTTAGACAGTGCATTAATATTAATTTACCGGAGTCCAGTACAGTTTTAAAAAATACAGTATTTTTGTGATGTATTTTATCTTTTTTATTGTTACATATTCAGTAATCATAACCTGTAATTATAATAAATATAATTTTTAATTAAGGTACGTTTAAGCATATTTTTATTGTTAGTTTTATTACCTTAGTGATTTTGATGTTTCGCAAATTTTTCTTATCATTTAAAGTGTTCCGCGAATTCAAAAACGTTAAAAACCATTCATATATCGAAAAATTAATTTTGCATCAGTTTCTCACCATCATCACAAACAGTTCAGGTACGAGGCCATCCCCGATGAACCTTTCAACCTCTCATGGGGGTTGCTGCTCAAGGCATCTGAACGGCCAGTCCCATTGATCCCAAGCGGCTCGATCGAAAGGATAAAAGAAGTTCCATAGATAATAGGTATGGCGACGTGGGTTTACCGCAATGCATATGCGGTAAATCAGTGCAGATGAGCAGATATACGGTGCGCATAGACGGCCAGTGGCCATCGGGCATCGCTGGGGTGGAAAAGGGCGGGTGGGGTGCACTGGGGCGCACGTTGACCGATAGTGGGACAGAGGAGGGTCGACGGATGTAACAACGTACCGTACACAGATTATATACGCGTTTGCATACATGAAACCCATGTACGAGTTCCCGATGGGTCCGACCTGTGCCTGGCTTATACTACTGGAGCTGTTCGATGAGTCTTTGGACTTCGCGTCGATCTATACTACTAGTGTTATCGATATACTTATATCACTCTTGAATCGAAAAATCGGAACATTTTTTCGATACTTTTTTCTGTATATTTCCATATCTGTTGGAATTATATATATTTTTCTTTATTTACTAGCATGTTATCTGTTATCTGATGCTTATTAAGTTCTGTACGTTCATCGCTCTGTTTCCACTGTGCGTCTATATCGAGTACCTCTCGAATTTATTCGTATTTGGCTATTATTTATGTCCTATCAATAACTTCTATCATCACTAAATACCCATTTAAGTAAGAATAAATTTTATTACATAATATTGTTGAACCAGAAACTTCCCGAAAAAAAAACATAATTTCCTAGCGCCGTTTACTCATAATAATTTCACTAAAACACTGTTCTCAATCTCTTGCGAAATTTCACGACGTCTCATCCTCCTCTTCTTTCACTTATTCGGACAACAGGATTTAGAGCACAAAAAGACCACGAAGTTTCAAAGTTAAAACAAAGTTTCACCATGGAAACAATTATACCCGAAACAACGTTCTAACCGTCCACATTGTATTACCAACAGACACAACTATATAATCCAGTTTCCCAAAAGAAGCCAACTCGCTCTGGCCGAAGTTTATTCATCGTCTACGCGAAACTTCGGGAAGGCGGAATAATCGTCGCGGTTTCAGGTGCGCGTTCTTGACTCCTCGCGCATCTTCGCCTCTCCGAGTGAACAGGCGGCATAAAATGAATACGGCAGAAGTCGCTAATTCGACGAATTACAGCAATAACGAGGGGAGACGGGGCGAGGTTCGGTGGCGAGGGTATTTATGTAGGGACGCGCGTAGCCGTGCACGCACAGACGTCGTGGTCGTTGAATTAATAGTGCGTGTACATTACACGACCGCGCGTACACACGCACACCGTGGAGCCGCAGCTATAAACTAAGTTGCTCCATAAACCGGGCTGCGAATATGCATGAGGAAGGTGTGGCTCGCCGTTGTTGTTGCACCCAGCAGGGTTGATTTCGGAAACGTTATAAGTCCGCCGCGAGTGCATCATGCACGTTGCATCGCATTTGCAAAGCAAAGCACACGCCAGCCTGCAGCCTGCGTTTCGACCTGTCTCACCGAGATTAGCCGGTACTTTGTTGCCGTTTTAAGGAGAACAGCTTCCGCCCCCTTCTACGGGGACATCTTATGCGGAACTGAGAAGTAATTCGTGGCACAACCGGGAGGCTGGTACCTCCGGGAGAAAGAAGTTTACATTGCAAAATTCTATTCATCGTTTTTCGGTGGTGTATGCGCAACTTCATTAAATAATTTACTTTGTTCTTAATTTGTTTCTTAATTTGTTCTAATAATTTGTGTTTTAATAAATTCTGTAATAATGAGGGAACAAGACGAGACGCGTGGGTGTCTGTATGTATGTGCGACGTAGCGCTGGATGATCAAACGCGCGGGAGAAAATGATAACAATTTTGGATAAGCAGAACTAGGAAAAATTTGAAAGCAAAGTATTTGGAATAGTATTTCATGCAACACAAGTTGTATGCGATTCAAATAAAATAATGTGAAATTTTGAGAAATTAAATATTTTTATTTGCACCAACTTTAGTATAAACTAAAATATTTTAACTTTGTATTGCTAACTGAATTTAAAATATGTTTTTCAAGTAGATTAGGGCGAGAATTAATGTTAGACTGTAAGAGTTGAAAATATTTATATCGGATCCAGAGCGACTAGTTTAAATATAGTTGAAAATACTACTTTAAGTATGTATATTATTTCAAGACATTTTTTCTTACATATACAATATTTTATTTTCAAAAATACAAGTACGATCTAAAATAGATTGTTTACTACTTAAAATAATATTCTACCCAGATCTGGATAAGCCGCATATCCGCGTGGAAACATTATATTAATATTATTTCATGTTCTCTAGATTCTAGATTAGTGTACTGCGATATATTTATGATATTCATTGAATATAATAATATTATAATTCACTGAATACATCAGAAGATTTTATGTATCGCAATGATTCATTATCCTCGTAACATTATGATATTATTTTCATTTCAAATATTATTTCTCAGTTTTTTTTTCTCCGATAGTGC
This sequence comes from Perdita meconis, assembly GCA_030770465.2. NCBI lineage: Eukaryota > Metazoa > Arthropoda > Insecta > Hymenoptera > Andrenidae > Perdita > Perdita meconis. The sequence goes on from JASKOS020000007.1 coordinate 9,944,329, forward strand.
AGAAGATATTGCAAAATTATGAAAACTTGAAACTAAAAAGTCAAAGTAAGAAATAATTTTTAAACTAAAAAGGAATAAAAATTCAATTTGTATACGATAATTTAAATGCATGACATTTTATGAATACACAAGATATTATTAATAGATTTTAACCCGCAATATTAGTTCTGAAATAAAGTACCGCTGAAGAGCAGGGATGCTTTCTCGAGAGCACGATAGGAGATTATGAATATTTCAGTACTAATTCTTCAAGAAGGCATTACCGCAGAACAAGGACTTTATGCATACGATATCCGATGGTTCTCGAATATAACCGAATGTAAATTTTATATTGAGTTCAAGGAAGGGACGAGGGTTATTTATGTGGAAACTGAGTCTTCGAGAAACGGAATGTAAAATGCGCGATGAGATAACAGGACTCGGCATACATTATGCAAAAATAGAAAAGCGGGAATTGAGATAAGCTCTTATCACGGATAGAATCTGCGTGAGTGTTTTTCTTCATTAACTTTCAAAATAAGTAAGAAGTATTACGAAGGGGTAAAAGTTGAATGAATATGTATACATCTACTGAAATATAATTTCTAACAAATATTCTTCGGGAACCTCTGTTTTTATACAATTTCTATAAATTCGAGCATCTTCCATTTGAAACACTACTACTGTCATTCTTCAGTGCAATGTACGCTAGTTGTGGAAGGACTGAAAGGAAGTAACGGCACGTAGAATAGGAACATGTATGGTCAGACGCGACTTATGATTTAATACTATAATAGACTTTTCTTTTATCAATGTGTAAATTAAATAGATGTTACAATTTAATTAACTCTGAAAATCTAGTAATGCTTATTGTCTGCCTTGCTTTACTAAACAACTTAAAAAATGTTTTAAAACCTAGTCCAGATACAATTTCAAAATGCTGTACCAAATGACAAAGTATCAACCACCAATACTCAAAGTTCCTTGGTACACAAGAGAAAAGCAAATCAGTTCATCAGAACTACCAACCCAGTGGAAAGCACAGAAAAACGGAGGAAAACATACCCATCGGTCTACGAATAATAACGGTCGAAAACAGAACGAAGTCATCCGCGCGTCGCGAACGATCCTTGCCAATTTTCAGCGTTTAGCGACGCAGGAGGGGGGAAACAATATCCTGCAAGGATGGAAGTTCCTCGCGCGAGTCGATGCTGCCTCGCCAAACGATCCAGACGCGACGCAATTTGTTTAGGTTAAGGGTTGACGAGATTCCGTAATGAATACAAAGTTGCCCGTGGCGCGTATCTCGCTGGCGGAGGATTCGAGGCCGGCGAAATTGGAAAAAAGAAATATTTACCCCGAAATTGGTACATCAGCCAGCCGGCGTGGCTTAGACGAACAGACGGTTGAGTCAGACCTTTCCCCGGATAATATCTCAAAGACACTTTAAACGGGATTTGGCCCGGGCTTCTTCCCGGTCGAATTAGCTGGCCGCGATCTACCCTTGGACCGAAGGGAGGACGCGGGCCAGATGCGCTAATATGAAGAGGAAAAAGGATGCCGACGGAAGGCGGCCTCGTTATCGCTTTCCAAGCTTCCCCGGGAAATTTGTTTTCCGCCCCCAACCTCCGTATTCCATCTTCGAAGGCCGCCGCCCCCACGCCCGGCTTCTTCCACCCTTCCGTCCGGTTCGAACCGGGGTTTCTGGTATTTTATGGCGTAACCCTTCGCGCTTGAAACGTTCGTTAGACGGTGCTTCGAGCATCTGGGAATTTTGGTGAAAAGAAGGCTCGTCGATTATGCGGAAGACGCTTTCAGAGGCAGCCATTAGGTTAACGATTTTGGATCTGTTGTGAAACCCCCTTCCTAGAAGAGGGCAGGTTTTGATGGAATTCTCTTTTTACATTGCGATTGGTTTCACTGAAATAATATGTCAAAGATTGATATATTTAGGAAAACAATACAGGGGATTGTTACAAGATTAATAGTAACTGTAATAATTATAATTCTGTTAATGAAGCAGTGTAAAGAGTTTTTTTTTAAAGCGTTTTTACGGAATTTTTTATGAAGAACTCATAAATGTTATTGCTATCTGAGTTTTTTTATAGATATTTATTAACGTTTAGAGAGCATTAAATAATTTTTTTGGTATAAAAAAAAATGAAAACTATTCACAATGGTCCGCTTTAAAGACATTGATTAAAAAAAAAAAAGATTCACTTATGGCGTTCATGATTCCGCTAGTTCTGTTCATCCGAAACAAGAAACTGAAATTGAATCATAATTAAGATACTTGCGCCAATATTCGGTACTAGAAGGAAAGAAAAATATTGAAAATTTAAAAAGTGGCGATTGTAAATTCAATGTTGGCAACAAATATTAATTTTAGATAAAACCACTATTATTACATTTTTCCCTGTTATCTGACTGCCTGGAGTAACGAAATTGTTGAAATAAAGTAATAATAAAGCAGAACTGAAAGGACTGTTTCACCCCGTTATTGATTACACTTATTATTAATTATCTGGCACGAGTACCGAATCGATTCTGCGAGATTATATTGAACTTGATTCCATCGTTATCTCGTATCTGTGCTTCATACTTTGCCAGGTCGAGCAGTACACGTCGAAATAAACCCGAGGCGATCGTGAAGCAACTTGGAATACTTGCACTAGCTCAAGGCGATAAACTTGTCACGTGAATCAGCGATTAACCGCGTCAATTATTCACTTGCCTGAGAAGAACACTTTGTTATCAGGGACTGTTTAGGTTCTCGAGCGATCTGAAAGTTTAATCGACTCTCAGCTTGTAAGTTCTTGAGTCTATATTACAATGAATCGATGAGTTAATCTCGCACAACGCTAATCAAAGGAGAAATAAGTTAACGCCGCTAACCTGCGCAACTTTCCCTACAATAATCCGATCAGATATTGAGCAATGCTTTACACGAACTTCACTAGCATAGAAAAGTAAAAATGATTTATAAAATATTGAAAAAAATGTGTAACCGACTTCAAATTTAAGAAAAAGTAGGTACATAATTTTCTTTAATACATGCATTTTTATCTAAATTAATTGCTTAATTAGTTGGTTAAATGATTTTCAACAATAAATCCTACTTTCTTTTACACGCTTTATACGCAGTTTTCAATAATATTCACTAAATATAACTTAGAGTAATATACGAATGATTTATGTATAAGAACTTTTATGTAATATTTTCTTTCCAAGAGAAAACCTTGTTTCCATTTGTTCCAAAAATTGTTTACACTCTATGTACTCCAAATTTTTCGTATCAACCTCATTCTTTATGTTATAAAATCCGTTCATCATTATTGATAGCATATCCAAGTCTATCAGTAACAAGAAAAAATACTTTGCAACGATCTCATTCACCGAATTACTTACAGTTGCTCGGATCTGCATGGACGAACCGAACTCAGCGCGGCACGGATAAGAAACGCCGCGAAGAAGCTTCCGCCCGCAAGAAATCCGGAACGTCGTTGACAACCTTTTCCTGAGAAACTTACGGAAGACGATAATGGAACGTCAACATCGCGCGTTATATGTGAAAATTCGCACCGTGAAAATTTCTAACGAAAAGAGCGGAAAACATGATGAGAGATCCTGGACAAGAAACACTTTCGCCTCAGGCGGAAAGCGTCCGCGTTGAACGCGTAATTACCCTTGACCTTTCACCTCCACGCTCCCCCTTTCGCTACAACAGTTTCTAATCAAATAATCATGCCTATCAGCTTCTAGAATGCGATATCCTCGATTACTACGAGAACGTTATTGACCATGAAACAATTAACGCCGCGGAACGATTATTCGCGACACGAAATTAACGGGGACAGGATATTCGCACGACTCTCATTGTTCTGCGTAAATATAATAGAAATGGCAAACGAACGCTGGTGGCAGCCCGGAATTTCTACAACTCGTTTATATCGCGCGTCGCGTTTATCCGTTGCGATAAACCGTTAAAATAATTGGTTGATTGGCTGGATGGTGCAGTTGCAATGGAATTCCTAGCACATTATATAAAATTATGATAATTGTTTAAAACTCCAGGTATTTTATCGCGTACTGGGAGGAATGAATTTCGTATAATTGGCAGGAATTCGCTCCTGTTATACGTGGATAAATGATATACCGCAGACTTTAATTTTTGAACTATACATTTTCATATTTTTTTATTTATATAAAATTTTTTATGATATTAAAAAATATCATTAAGTATTTATATGAAATAGATTTTCAAAAAATAGAAGCTAGTACTTTATGGTGACAAATGGAATCTTCTCCTCAAAAGTCCCATCAAATTTTTAGACCGATAAAAATGGTTAAAAGTTAAATACTTGATTACATCTTTGAGCACACGAAGTTGTGGAATATCGAACCAACTGTACTTGCAATCAAGATTTTCCTTCAAATCCACACTTCTGACTTTATAATTAGAATAAATATGCTATAGGCACTTCTCCGTCCTTACTTTTAAATTCGTTGAAATGTTGCTCAAGAGCCCTTCGGCGTATCAATATTGCTCGCGGTAGAAATAATTACAACCAGCAACTACGAACGAAGCGAACAGTCCAATTAATTACAGTGCCCCATAATATCGCGTAGTACTTAATTTATTTATTGAAAATAAGTGGTTCACAGAGGACTAGCAAAGGTTTCCATGAACTCCACTTGGATCGAGTGTCTCAGTGCGCCGGGGCAATCGACTAATTTACTCCATTTCGTAATCGAACGTAATTAGCGGACGATGAAATGGCGACGATGGAACGTTGCAATTTAAATGCGATTGCGTTCTTTCGCGAGACCGACGCCGAAGAAATCTGACGGTCGGAGAATTTAAAGCTGCGCGGAAGAGCCAGTTCGACGGGGTCCCGACGAGCGTTCTCCTGCAAACGAACGGTGTTTCAGGAGCGGGGATCGAAGACTTCTCACAGAAAATGAATGACACTCGAAAACGACCACGCCTATCGTGACTCCGCATTTCCGTAGTCGTCGGACGGGTTCCATTGAGCCTTTCACCGACTGACGCCACACCTTTCCACTCACGAGTTTTTCCACAGCTCAATTCACCCCTCCTCCACCCTTCCCCTTCGAGGCTTCTATGACGTCTAATTTCATTCGATCGACTCGCCGAGCCCTTATCGGTGACCAGAAAGTTTGCCAAATTCTTCGACCCTTTTTTCGCCTCCACGAGTTCTCGCGACGATGGATTTGCTCGAGTTCGCGGATATTTTTCTGGAACGTCGCGCACACTTCGTTTCTTTTCGACTCGGAGGAAAGTTTGCTCCACCCGTGGACCGAAAAATGTCGGCCTGGATAGTTAATCGTGTTTGATCTTTCTTAGTAACTGCGGCAGGAGTAGCGGGTTCACAGTTTATTCGACCTATTTAAGTATAAACTTTTTTTTTTTATTTCACGATTCGTCCTATAATCTAGGATCTCTGTAATCCTCTCTACGTATAAAATATACAGGGTGATTCTCTCGCTAGTAGATACAAAGGAAGTCCCGTTTTCTAAACGATTACAGCGGTAACTCCGTTACTAAAAAAGCCCGAGCCATTGGTTGGTCATTAAATAGTCGACGACCATGAGTTTAATCCTTCTCAGTAACAAGGTCACCGCTGTCATGTTTAGACGGTTACAATTGCGTTGTGTCTACTATACTCCGAGTCAATTCAACAGGCCGTTCAAGGCCACCATTTTCTATCATTTTTTTCGGAAGGAAATGACCCTACGAAGGTTTCTGTACCTCGTGGAAGTATTATTATGTGTTTAGAAGTTTTCGTATTTACAGAAAATACCGTCGTGGAGGTTTCGCTATTGGAAAACTACAAGAGGAAACTCTGATCACGAACGGCCTGTTGAGTTGAATCGGAGTATAGCGAGAGAATCACTCTGTACATTATACATATGTACATATACATGTAGTAAAGTGCACAAGGTCATCCTCGTATCTCGGAACGCGCGCGCATTAACACCAACACTCTGCATAGGGTAAATGTACCAGTAGTTGACATTATAAGATTCATTTCCCATTATAATCTGTGTCACAGGTGTTTCTTTTTTATAAGCAATTTTGTAGATGGATGACTTCATTTGTCAGCTGCTTTTAAGCGAATTGAGTTTAAGCGTCTTAATAAGTAATCCTATAATAAAGTTTTATTTTTAAAAAATGAATGCCTCCAAAATTGCACAAGATGCCATGATGCCTCGTAACAAAAATAGTTCTAAACCTCCATATTAGAGTGCATCACGTTTCAAGCAGCATAAAATTTGAAACATTTTTTTAAGTAGGCAACTTATTTTTGGTGACTTAAATTAAGATGTCAACTGAAAGACGAAGAACTTCATTCTCTTTTTTCATTCGTATCCCTAACGAAACAATTTGTAAGAATATTTATCCTTTATAAATCTGAATCCCCTCTGTGTGCTTTTAAAAATCTGGAAAATATTCCTCGTTCAATTTACGCGAAGGAAATGTTCAAAATCAATTGAAGGAGTTGGAGGAAATTAAAATGCACGAGCCTATCGGGGCTCATGATCTTTAATCGAATGTATCGACACGCGACGCCAGCAAACGGTCCCCTTTAAATTCCAGATTCCCAGGGGTGATCGCCAAGCCACGCTTCAATTGACTTTGGAAATTGATCGGAACGAGGTAATGCTGTAACGAACCGCCCCCTTTTTTCTGGGACACCGTCGCCAGCAGTCGCATGAATATAAATATCGACCGAACGGTATTCCTGCCTCTCTTTTTTTCTGTCGGTTTCAAAATTTGCATATGTACGATACAGTTCGTCAGCTTTCTCGAAAACTAGAGGAAAATGCATCGAATTTTCGTTCGTCGATAGATACAGTTCCAACAGTTCCCGTGGATTGCTGACTCCATTTGTTTGAGAAATGACTCCCTTCTTATAAATATCCCTTCTGAGAATAAGATAAAGGTACAATTTGAAGCAAGGAAGATCATAAAATGCAAAACTTTTTCCAGAGTGAATTCATTTCAGTAAATCTTCAAACGTTGAGTTTTCAAAATGATTACTAATAAAGCAATTTGAAACTGCGCGAGATACGCTTACAACTTATTTTTTATCGTAATTCGAATAATTATCTGCGAAATAGCAGGAACTACGAACTCAAAGCAATTCGTTTGGAGCGACGAAAATATTCTTCGAAAGTCGGAGGAAACCTTAAATTAAGTTTTAATGGAAGGGACTGTTACAATTTCAAGAGTCTCGCGAATTAATTTCAATTTATTACGCATACAAATTATATTATACGCATTAAAACGAAACTCTCCAGCAATTTTGTTCGTTCCTTATCTAGTTACAACTAGAACTTGCTTGCGGATCATGTATTAATGCTCCGTTTTCTGCTCGTTGTAATCGTATTAAACAAATTTAATTATTTAATAATCTATGATTTAGTAATAGTTATTTCCCTACAAAATATGCGAATTGTATTAATAATGGATTTCATTGAAAGATTTGCTTTACAACTTGCAGAGAAAAACTCTTAAGAAAAGTTTAATTCTATTATTACAAAATTATATAGAAAAATAACACTTCTTTTTATTATTTCTATTGAGACGGCAACAATATTTCATTTTCCAATTTCGTTGGTAGCAAATATATTAAGAACATAAGTTTTAATTTTTGTGTTTTTGCAAAAAATTATTATTAATTTTACACATTATATTTTACAGTTATTAACCCGTCAATAATTGTAAAAGAAATAGTGCGAGATAAATGTAAATATTATAGCATGGTAGAAGTAAAAACTGTGATAATAAATACGGAACTGTATCTACTAGTAGTAAAATCCGTGTTGCGTCAGACAGCGATACAAAAGCTGTGCAGATTTCGCTTTGATTCGTTATAAACCAAACAGTCAAGGTAAAACAATTGATTTTTTACTGTCCAATATTTTTGTAAGCTGTACATTTCCCAATATTCAGATTTCGCAATGTATCTGCAATATACAAACAAATCATATGCGTTTCTAGACAGCGTTTTTATCTATAAACTATCAAGTATTTCAACATTTTTTACTCACAAGTATTTTCATATTTCATACCTATCACTATAATTTTGTTTCGTGAAATTGGACACAAAGATATTGAAACCTACCTAGGGTGAACTTTCTGTTTAATGATAAATAAATAATAGTCAAACAATACAAATAATTAATAAAAGTTCTCACATTTTTCACGTTTCCACATGAAAAAAAAAAGGGTAACGCATTGTTGACCCCGTATGCAATGATTGACCGTTTCAAGAAAAGTAAAAAATATGGTATACGTAATCCTATTTTTACACAGTAAAATATGTATATTTCAATGATCCAAATATTCTTGTTTCGAATACAATTAATATTTTACTACATAAAAAAAGGATTGTGTTATATTTTTTACCTTTCTTGAAACGGTCAATCTTTGTATAGAGGAATCATAAATTGTATGCGTTATTCTATACTGACAAAATACGTGACACTTATTTTCGTAGTTTCATGTTGCCACGATTCTCAGAGAAATAATTAAACGTTCGACGATTGGGAGAGGAATCCGCATCGTCGGGAGGATAATAACGTGGCCGGTCCATCACGTCGAACGGCAAGAGAAGTCCCGCAGGAACGCGCGCACAGACCGAACAAGTTCTCTGTCATGGCAGATAGCTTGAAGCTGTCACTCCTTGACCGCACGGTCGTTTGTCTAGATCACTCCCGTTTTGCGACCCCTGAGATCCTCGTTACGCCGCGCCGGCCCGTTCGATTTCATCCCCTCCTTGCGGACCGTGCGGCGCAGTCACCTAAGTCTGCCTCTGGAATTCCTGATAAGAATTTGACTTCTCTCGGAGACGAAGCTTAACGTGACTCGACGAATTTTTGGGGATCCTCTCAAAGGCTTCTACCGTTCCCAATCTTTTGAGGAATTTCCGTCGCTCCTGATCGCTGACTGCGGATTTTTAACGTGGCCCGTGAAATTTCTTTCCGGCGTTCTTTATTGGCCCGTAGGAAACGAGGGCAAGGTGCCCTTATAATTTACACAGCAAGAAGGGGTTGGCTAAAATGTAACCAGGGTATGTCTACCGAAATCGATACCGGGTAGGAAACTCCCTGGGATTCAGATCTGGAATTTCCACGGTTCTACTTCAGAATTTCGAAGTGGAAACTTCTACTGAGGAATCTTTTAAGGTACGTTCCACTTCAATAATTTCGTTTCTTCATGTATTTCATTGAGTTGAGACACTATTTTTGACAATGTGATTTAAGGGAGCAGCCCGGTTTAGAAGGATAAAAATAAGTTGTTTTGGGATTTCCTATTTACGGAACTATCAAGTTATTAAGCAAATCTTTTCGAAATTTGTGGGTATGTTATTTCATATTTAGACAATAAAAACTAATTTTACGGAACTATTAAGCGAATCTTTTCGAAATTTGAGGGTGTGTTATTTTATATTTAGACAATAAAAGCTAATTTTTTCATTAAAAATTTGTCTGTAGAAACAAATGTACATAACTAAGTCTGTAGTCTGGAGGGTCTCATCGCTCGAGTGTTGAAGAGTGACATAAAAATGAGGACTTTCTTTGTCCGTTTTTACTCCCAAGATTTTGGAATCGGAATTTTGTGTCAAATGATAGATCTTGAAGGTGATGCGTAAACGAATTGTGACTTCTTTAACCCTCCATATCTCAGAAATTAATTGTCACTTGAATTTAAAAAATTTATGTCATTAATGACTCACCATTAGGTACCATTTATCATAAAATTCCATTCCTATATTAAGAGACCAAACATGGGCCAATTTATGGGTCACTCTTTGCGAAAATTCGGAAGTGGTTAAGTTAAAAAAAAAAAAAAAAACGATTTTCTTATTTCTCATATAATTACATTATCACTTGTCACTGAACCTACAAAACGAGAAAATATGGAATTACGAAATTGATGGAACTTCAAAAGAAAAGCAATGATTTTAATTAAAAATGTTCATACCATTTATGCATAAGAAATTGTTTAATTTAATTTTTCTTATCCAAGTTGTAGATTTATCGACAATGCAGTTATATGAGGAATAATAAAATCCTTGGTTCGTTTTAAGGCTCCAGAATTTCTGCGAATTTGAGACGCCGGAAAACCTGACTACGGACAATTTTTTAACGAAAAAACTAAATTTTTTTGTCCAAATATAAAATAAAGTAACGTATAAATTTTGAAAAGATTCCCAAAAGAGCAACTTATTTTTAGTGCCTTAAACCGAACTCTCACTTACACAATACAATTGAAAACAACGAAATAAAATTTTTCAAATTATGGTTTCAGTCGATGCATTAAAAAGTGGTAAACACGAACCGATTTGAATCACGCAACGTACTAAAAAAAATATTCGACAAATATCGTGTTTTTGGAACACATAGGAACGAGGGAATCGAATGCAGTTTCTACGTGGTCCGGAGTTCAAATATGAACCGACTGCCTTTTCCGAAATTTACCGCGCGCAGCGAACCGCAGCTCTGTCCGCGCAAATTGGAAATTAGATTTCCCGCGTTAGAGTGATATAACGGCGAGCGGTTCGATGCAGAGGCAGCGAGAGTTAGGCGGTCCTCCGATTTCCGGGGGCGCAATATGTATGCAGAGGCGACGCGAGACGATTTCTAGAACACAGGAGAGGGTCGCGGCGTAAAAAGTCGTGTGGCGGGCGAACAGCCTGAAGTAGGCATTCAAATAAACCACCTAGGCGCTGGGTGGCTTCCACTTTCTGTTATCCAGCAGCATGGAAGCAACCCTCTTGGAATACTTCCGACGCGAGCAGTAAATTCCATCGAGGCACCGACGTTTCCACTCGTCTCGCTTCCTTCTGCGTCGTCTTCCGCCCCCGTCAACCCCTTCTCTCTCCTCGCACCGCCACTCGTACCCCCGCGCCCCCTCCCCGTCTTTTTTCATCCCTCGCTGCACTTTTTTCGTATTTTGTTTTCAACGAGAAATGTCTTCTCGACTCGACTAAGATTCGAGCGGCCGAATCGTTATTCGACCTACACCCCTTTTTCGCTTCTCTCCTTTTTGAACCGGTTACTTTCTTCTTTTTTTTTTCAATTTTGCCAGTTTTTGGCTTCGCCCAGTTGCCCGTGTCCGTGTAACGAACCGTCGCCATAGTAACTTCAGTCTGGCTTCGCTTTATTCGACGAATTAAGCTGCACCCGCAACCATTCCGGCGTCGTTTTATTTTGGTAAATTAAGTCGCTGCGCGTTCTAAGGCTACAGCTGCTACACAACCTCCCAGGCATCGGGACACGCCGCGTCGCGGTGGCTATCGGTTCTGTTTTCCTCCGTTTTGCTACTCTTTCTTTCTTGCGTCGCTAGTTTTTCGCGGTGAAATTAGGTGGGTGCTGTTGTGTGTTCGTTTTCTCCACTGGAGGGAGTGTCGCGTTGCTTGATTCCGCTTCGCTTGTCTACTGGGAATGAAGTAGGGGGTGTGTTTGAGGAATTAAATAGCAAGTACGTTAGACTTCATTGCAATTTTGTAACTGCATGTGTGTAAATATTGAAGAAGTCTTTCGATTGCAGAGTGGAAGTGATAAAATCAATGTTAAGGCTTCCATTTTAACGTTACAACTACATACTAACTAGAATGTTCTGTGTAAAGACTGATTCACACACGTTTAGTAACTTATTAGTCGAGTGGCAAGTATTTTAGTAATTTACTATTTATGAACACTAAAATTTAGTCGAGTAATTTAGTAAAGCAATGTAACTACTTGCCACTCGACTAAATTACTAAACAAGTTTGTTTCAGCCTTGTAGTAGCTTCTTACTAATTAGTATACAGTTTCGAACATAGTTTATGTTAAATACCTTGCTATTGATTCTCCCAATAAACATTACAATTCCACATTTTTGGACTATTAGGAAAAAATTACCTATAGAATGCTAAAAATAACCTAATTACTGTGAATTTTTGGCAAAACATCTATTAAAGGAATCATTATGAAACTTTCGATAATTTATAATACTTCAAATTATAATTGTTCAAAGTTACTAAAGAAAATTGCTGTCACTGTTAAAGGAAGTTGTTGCCTTGCCAGTGGGCGTATAAATTAGCGAGTACTCTAGTTTCTTTAAATTTGCCTAAAATTAAGAAACTGGAAACGTTTCTTATTATTAGAATGTGGATGCTTATGCATTTATGGCGATTTTCAATGGATTAAAATGAAATTTATAATTAAAGACATTTTTATTTAAATAGGTTTTCTTTTTCTATGTCCTGGAAAATGTGAATTTGCATAAACATTCGCAGTTCACTTATTATTTATGACATTACATCGTCCATGAATTAAAAATGCGAGTGAAAAGTATAAATTTTTTAATATTACAGAAATAATTTTGTTCATATATTTTTATGCAAAATAAAGTTGTTTAAAGTAATTTTATTTTAGCAATGGCAATTTTTCAGAGCTTCACAGAGACAAGATTCCTTAAATCTTTCGAATTATTACGTTATTCAAATGCATTGGTTTCGTTTAAAGAGAAAAAAATCGATTTTTTTACTCATTGTACGTAATTCTCCCCTTGAATTGTCAAAGATTCTGAATCCGAAGAGTAAATTCACCCCCAAGAAAACATCTCCTCTTATTATAACCGGCTCCCCAACCCCGTAAAGTTACAGCACAATCGCCGAAGGACACTTCGCTCGCGTCCCCTATTAGTAGAGTACTAAAACATAATGGTTCCCTTTAATTCCCCTCCCGTGAAACTATGATTGCTATCAAATTGAGTGAAGATCCAAACCGCTGCGCCAACTAATTGCCCGGGGGCATAACAATTATTTTAAAAGCGGGCGCGTCACGTTCGAAGTTCGAAGCGGGATTTCGAGAGTGGAACAGGGCGGAGTGTTCAATCTGGCTTTCTCTCTCTTGCGTCCTCGTAATTTCGGTGCCACGAGAGGACGAGCGCGACTTCTCGACTGGGTGGCGTTTTGCTCTTCTACGCGTTCCGGCAGAATTCAATAATGACCTAATACCATGGCGTCGTAAATTAACGGGGAAACGTGCGAGCTGGCAATACCCACCGGCCGCCCGGTATTTATTGTTAGCGATCGATAAAACCTTCCCTGGCTGCGAGACGACGATATTGACAATCTGTTTCGGACGATTATCGAGGAAAAATTGCATCTCCACCATTACTGATTTCTTCGACTTTCCGATTCCCCATTTTTCTTGCTGACCCTTCCGCGTTGCATTCAGATTTATACATTGCGGATTTTACGGTGGTTGCTTTTCTAATATTCTGTATGAATATTGTTCAACTTATGAATCTGGTAGTATGGTAATATGTGAAATCTTCTTATCCGAATAGCGTTTTATTGCTAAAAGCTACTTCTACAAGTAGAAATCATAGAATACGACTGAGCTTTATATTTTATTTTTTTTATTAACAGTGTGAAATTTAAATGAGTAATTTTTAAAGTAATTTTCTGAAGTATTCCCGTAGTATTAATGGGGAGGTTTGTCCTAGATAAAACACTTCACATGAAACTCGTAATGTAAATGTTATTTCAAGCTGGAGAGCATAAGCGCAGCAGTAATTACATTCTTGATTTTTCAGAAAATGGAGATTGGAATGGTATTATTTTTGTATTTTTGTCGATTAAACTTCTGTTATTTCACTTTATTCGGTATAGATTTTTCTTCGGAAAATATTTTTCATCTTCGTAACCGCAGTATAATTTTATTTTTTCATATATGAGCTTAGAGAGGGTATTAAATCGAATATATGCCCGTTTCAAATGCATAGTTGCCTTCTAAAATTGAAATTTCAAACTTATGATACCGAACACTTGTTGCGAAAGAATTTCATTCGCTGCGTTTCAAAAATATTGCTTTTCTAAGACATGTAGACTCATTCGGGGTAAACGCGCGCAATGGGTAAAAGTACGAAGTGCCGTTTTCTCTGAGGGGGTGAGAGGACGGGGATGCCGGCTCGTCGGGATTGGATGCGCGTGGGCCGTCATATTGTGTCAACACCTGTTGAGCGGTGCGAGTCGCGCTTTGTGAATTACAAGTAAAAACTTAAAATTGACGTGTAATTTCGATTTTTTTCGTACCAGGGAAAAGTTTGCGGAAATATTATTTATGTATTCTTAGAGGCTGTTTTTGTTGATTTTATATAGTTATTGAATGATTTTTTCCAGAATAACATTTTAACCTAACTTTATTGGAATTCGAACCAGTACGAATTGTTTTGGTTATCGGTCAAATGGGGTAAAAGGACGGGGGTAATAGTACGCACTGGTATTTAGGTTACCGTCTATTTGTCTTTGAATTCTTAATAATATTTGGAGTAAAAACATATCGGCTCTGATAAAGGCTTGAGCATAATTTCGTTTTGTTGAATCTATGAAAAATTATAATTTTATGATAGTTTCCTAAATTTGAAGTTCCTAATTTCTACTGTATTTGTCATCTTTAGCTTCATTTATTAAATATAATATAAAAATATGTTCCATCTGTATATTATTTGTTCATTTTCTTTTACTACACCTGAATGCATACTTTTACTCTACATGCGAACTTTTACCCACACGACTGCGTATTTTTACCCCGCATGTTGGGGTAAAGGTATGCAGTTTGACCAAGTCACTCTTCTGCTTAATTTAAAAAAAAAAAAACTGTTTGGCCTATCATCAAATACTCGTTACATTTTATGAGTCTATTAAATATGCTACCGATAGCGCAAAAAAGTGTTCCTAATATTATGGTAGTTTCGACTCGGTAAAGCAAAAACAGCAAAAGTGCGTCTGTTTACTCCGAATGACCCTATGTTATGTTTATGACAAGTAATGTTGGAAAAAGTGTGCCGGAAATATGTAATTTTAATGCAATTCTAATTAACAATTTAGAATATTGTCAGATATTACAAGCTCATATTAAATTATTAACTTAGAAACTGTCTAATCTATGTATATAAATAGTAGGAAATTTAGACGTAACAAAAGAATTAATATTAATACTCTAAATATTTAAGTGGTTCCTCGAAACAAGTTACATGCGCGCATAATGGAATATTGTATCGCACGTGTTGCAGTAATAATTATTAATAGTGGTTTAACGTTTACCGTGCAGTGACCGCAGAACTACTTTGATTAAATTGCATATCGCGTTGGACGTAATATTGACGATTGGTGTTTGTGCGCTACTAAATTGTTCACACGATAATGCAATCTGGACATGTTCGAATATCGACCACTTTCATCAATACGTCAGACCTTTATCCACTATTTTCAATCAGCATAATTCCCATAATCTTTTTTATTGCCAGATGAATATTTGATACTCTAACCTGCGATATCAATTTCCGAAAATTGTAATACATAAATTCTACTACATTTCCGATAAAAAGAATTTAGAATGTCGGAGTAGGAACGTTTAAATCGATAATCTACTCACTCTTTAAGCAGACACTCTCCACTGAACGCTACACGCATAGCGAAATATCGAGAAGATAAAGGGAACGTACCTGAAAACAAAAAATGCACTCAATTAATGGAAATATATTAGCGGCAAATAATATCGCGATAACCGTTTAAACAACTATAAAATCTATCGAGCCATAAATTCGCAGACATTCGTTGAATAAGGTACATCATTAATCGATTCAGCTATTACGGAGAAATACAATTTTCCAAAACATTACATTTCCGATATCTCTGTTCCTTGTGTCTAAATTTCCGATATCGACTAACATGTGTGAAGAAATATCACAGTTACAGTTGTTTTAAGGAAGATATGAACGCCGACAAATATGTAAATTGAAGTTAGATGTATCAATTAACTGGGCAAACGATTTAAAAGTGTAGTAACCTTAAACTTCTCATTCAGTCGTCACGAGAAAGGCCTTTCCAAAATTAAAGGATATTTCTCCCATGATAGAAGTATCAAAGTGGAAAAGGAAAAAGTGTCTTTTTCCCGTCACGTCAATTTCTCGTCGCTGACATTTTTTGCTCTTCCTCCGGCGAAAGTTCCCCACGGGGGAGCGCAGCATATGCGAAAAAAGCGGGCCATAGCTCGAGGAACACGCCGGCTTGGCCCATATGAGAACCGTATCTTATCCGAATGCGGATGCTGCAAGTGTGACAAAGTGCCGTCGGGCTTCAGTAGCCTGTCCGATTCTACTTGACGTACGGACACGGACATATCCGAGCCTCTGACTCCACGGGAGGTCAGAGGACACGAGTTATGACCCAGGAGGACCGAATTACTTTGGAAATGAGCTCTAGTGATAAAGTCAGCCTGGACGAATGCTACCCAACATACATATCCGTTCACGGCTGCCCAGTCGACAATCATCGTATACTTAAAGCGAATATTTCAAGCGAATATTTCTTTTGGCTTAGATTTCGAAGGGAGAATCAACCATTCTAGTATAATGCAGAATTCGTAGGGAAGCCTGAAAACTGAAGATATGTATTTTAATCTTTATGCGGAGGATTATAGTAGATCATTAGGAAATTGTTTTGGTTATTACTTTGATTGAATCAAATTTCATTCAAATTCAGAGTTGATAGAAGCAATATACTTTTTACAGATTATACATATAATGCTAAGTGAGGCGCTAAATATTATAAATGTAAAATAAAATTTCTATTTTATTTAGTGTGTTACAAAGCTTTTATAACGGTCTCCAACGTACACTTGAAATGGTATTCAATATTGTACGAAATAGGTCAGACTGTATATAGTCATCCACGTATCTCGGAACCCGAGCCCATTTATAATCATGTGTACGAGTTCCGAGGTACGTGGATGACCCTGTATGTTCGATTAAATTTCATAGCGGCCTGGGCAGCACCATAAATATTGGACGGTCAGCACCATAAATATTGCATTATGGCTATAAATATTGCACCGTAAATATCGTTGGTAGCTTCGTGCTTATTCCAAAGATATCACGATATTCTTGCCATACTAACATCTGACGAACAAAGTGTCTACAATGAAACGTGGATTCTTATTTCTCAAATTTATATTAACGTGGAATTATGTAGTGAAAATTTAACCTTTTCCTGTGATTAAATTTTTAACATTAATTCGCGTGGGATTAAATTCACAACCTTGTTTGCGAGCGGATATTGAAACTTTTGAATTTGATCTCCGATACCTAAAATTTAAATCCAATTATAATCAATAATTTGCGGATGTTTATGCACTTATATCCATTTATTATAAATTTGCTAACATACACAAAGATATTAAAAAATATAAAATACATTTTATTATATTTCGAAGACACATTTATCTAAGTTAATTTTCTTTTTCTATGCCCTTGAAAATGTGAGTTTTTATAAACGTCACAGTTTAATAATCAGTTTTTTACTTTTCCAACTATATTTTCACTTTACCTACTATAAACAATTCGTACTTCTCTGAATAAGTTAAACATAAAAATACTCATTATCGCCACTTTTAGAATACTGATAAATTCTTAATGTTCTGCTTAAAAACGGTGGCGTAATCGAGAGACAAAGAAGAAACCGATCAATCAAAAATCCCTGTAGCACCCTCTCAAAGGATCCAGTTACCCCGTGACAGGTCAACCCTTGTCGCGGCTCGGAAACAGAACCAATTCTGTCAATGTCTAAGTGATAGACTTAAATTTCGTTCAGGCGGGTCCAATGCAGGACATTCCGTGTAAAAGGGAACTCGGGGCGAAGGCAAGAAGAGAGAAATTCGGGCTTCCACTCGAGCCCGTAAGACGTGGCAGGTGGTCTCGAGGGGTGAGCCACTCGGCTAGAGAAGGCGTCACGGCTGCAGACGAGGAAGAGGCATTCACAGGTCTTGATTTAACACCTTGGATTAATTACAGTCTGTGTACCCGGGCCAGCCGTCGCGAGTGTGTTCGCCGAAGGGCCACGCTTCGCCTCTCGCGGCAAGAACACCTTTCGCGCGACCCAACGTGACACCGGCTTCTATAATCGTCGCGAAAATAGGGAACGAGAATTCTGATAGGATTCTTCGCTACATGTACCTGAAATTTCATTTTCACGACTTTAGAATAGGCGCAAGAGGCCCTCTTTGTTTTCTCACTCTTTCACATTGGATGATCAAGCATTGACCTTACTACTTTCATTTCATTCCATTTTTTATTCATTTGTAGACTGTGAATGTTTATGTGTTATTTTTATGATTATGTGGTCTTTATTACGTGAAAACAATGTATGCGTTTATGGCTAATACACATTTTGATTATTTTATAGACTGAAGAAGTAAGTCTATTTACATGTATTGGACGTATCTTGAAAATAGTATGAGATCGATAAAAATTTTTAGAATTGTTCTTCTAGTCTTCCTGATGAAGACATTTGTTTATCAGTACTGCTGAATAATGTTTTTAGTTTTAAAAAAACTTGACATTATAAAGTTGAATTCAGGGAATTTTCACCGTCAAAAGTTTGAGCTCGTTAATGTAAGAAACTGTAAATAATGTTTGAAAAGCATTTGTAATGTAAAAATAGTTTTCTGGAAATATAAACAGAACTCCAATTATTGTTCGAGTTCTTTACATCTGGATATACTACATGTAAAGCATAGATATTCAACTATTTCACATTTCATGTATTTTTGTATTAAGTTGTACCTCCCATACATCCTTAACTTTTATTAACTCTGTTCTTTCTTTCTTTTTCTAATCACTTGCATAGTAGTTTTTTCTAGGTGAACTCACGATCAATTAAAACTTTTCAAGTAGAATTATATTTTCTTTACATTATTATTTTAAGCAAAAGTATTAAAGTGTATATTATGTGTTAAAATCTTGTGCAATGTATTCCCAAAGAAATCTACCCTTAAATGAACCACTCCACTGTAAAATGTTATAAATTCGCAAACATTTGCAGCTAATCTCTAAGTAGATGACAAAGCAGGCAAAAGAAAAACATAGGTAAAAAGAAGAACATAATAAGCATTCGACTATTTTATCTGCATCACGATCGGGGGGTGACTAGGCGCCGGAGTACAAAAACAATCTTTCTCCCGCAAAACACTTAATCCGGAGGGAAGGCCGAAGTGGCCAGAAAAAAAACACGTGCTTAAGTCGAGTATTTAATGGCGGTTCGTGACTGACGACGTTCTATAAAGTCGGTCGCGTCACGTTCAAATTAGTTCCGAAGGATCATAATCGAGAGGACTACAAAATCCACGTATTAAGTCGCCCATAAAAATGCTAATGCAGGACGATCGACCTAGCTTCCACCCGTCTCGCGACCGTATTACCCATTTTCCGAAATGATATGTACGCCGGGAGGTTAGGTAAATGAGTTTTTAATTTATGAAAATCTTCTTTTCCCGTAACGCCCGTTAAAACCGATACGTCGAGCCGCGCTCGGGGAAGCCCGAATTAACGCGGGCGAAATTTCCTTTCAGAGGGAAAAGAAAAAGAACCACGGAACACGGAGTAATTAATCCGGCCCCCGCTTGTGTTTATAGTATCTGAATTTCGAAGCGTCTTCGGTTAGCGCTTTTATCGAGACTTCTTTAATAAGTTAACTCGATAAATCGATTCGAAAACAACTCGAGAATGAAAGGGACTGAGTGCTTTTTCGCGAGTGCATGTACATACAAAGAAAGTAATAAGCTTTCGACTTTTTTCTGATTTTGGGAAAAAATACATAGATACGTACAAGCTTCGGATGTATTCGTCAGAATTTTAGTACCTAAGCTCCATAAAAGACGATTAAAAGCAGTTCATATCTTGAAAAAAGTAGTAAAACATAATAATAACATAATGCTTGGTATATCTAAATTTTAATTAGTTTAGACTGTATACTTAAAAATAATTAAAAACAAACAAATACGTTTCGTCTCTATTAAGTAACTTAATGTCAGGTTTCTCTATTTTCTATAAATTTATTCAGTAATATATGAATTCGTGTTACTCAATCCAGAGAAATTCTAAAAACAACAGTTAAAACATCTGCATTAGTTAATAGATTAAATATTATAAAGTTGTAATAAAAGCAATAATCAAACTATAATTAACAACACAAGACTTTCAAATGAATTTCACCATGAACATTACCAGGGCTTAAACATTTTCAACATTTTCTAAAATTATTGTTTAATTCACGCTGTTTGACTCCCTAATGCATCCGACAACGTTGATTTTGGGATGGTTTACTAAAACAACAATCCATCGTAATTTTTAAGTAATTTTTCTCGAGCGGCAAGAGATACGAACACCTTCGATCCACGAAACGATAGCGCACCGCGAACCTAAACATTTTCCCATCGACCCTGTTACTCGACATCGCACTTAGCCTCATTTTTCACGTTAGAAGGGATCCCCTGGAAAGCTGAGAGAAGGCGAAAAAAAAGCGCACGATGACCGGTCGAGGCGAGTACGTTCGACGTGAGAACCTCGGCTGAAAAAGGAAGTCGACTTTCATTCTGCTGTTTACTACTCCGTAACACGTCCTGCCCATTTTTCAATTCCCAACGACCGTATTTTCTTTCACTCGTGATCCCTGTATTTTTTCGATTTAGCACGGTCCCCGTGCTCGTACGTACTGATAATAAACACGTGGGAAATTGATTTAATTAATGAGGAATCCACAGAACCTTATAGAAATTTCTACACAAATTTTGTAAAACTGTTAAACGATAAACAACATATTTTTATGTTTGTTAAATAAATATAGAAGAGTGCATTTACTTAATTGATTTTGTGTAATTACCTAGTTATATTTATATTTAGAATTCCAAGTCTGTTCTATGAACTGAAAGCCTTTTTTCAGAAATTATAAAGATTTCATTTTGGTAAGATTTCATACACTCTTCGATTCGAGAGAACCGCGTTTGTGAATGTATTACTGCGCCGATCGATTGACGCAGATAATTGTGATAATCGAATGAAGCAAATCATCGCACATCCTCGATTCTCTCATCATAATGTGAGATAATAGCTTTAATGACGCTTAACACTTCAGTTAAGTGCATCCACACCGCAGCTTATGGAGAACACTGTAATGGCTTATCGATACAAGCCTTTGGCAAAGCTCGTCATCAGGAGTTTTTGATAGACACAGCGGATGATTTATCACGACACCTTTATCCAAGTGTAAGACCGTCTATCCTGAGGAACAAAGCCTTTTACGTCTCTTTACAAAGTAACGAAAGTCTTTGGGCATAATTAATTTATTCCCTGACACGGATGCCGTGTATTCAAGAAAATTTAGAACGTTGGATAATAACCATTTAATAACCAATAATAGCATTTATTTATAACAGTTTGCAAAGAAAAACACTATTAGTAAGGTCATTGATAAAGCATATAATACACGTTGTTTTTGGGTTAGATTAGATTGATTTTTAAAAGCTTCTTTTTTTATTATTCATTGTTACAATTTCTTCTACAATAATTATTTATTTAAAAAGTAAAGATAACAAGAATAAATGTTTGTTATTATTTAATGAATGTAGAGTATTTAGGTAAACCACATAATGATATATTAATAATATACATATATAAAGTAAATATATTCAGTTAATTACAAATAGAATTATTTAGTTTTATTTAAGAGCTTTACAGTTAGATTTTTAAAATTTTTCAAACACTCTAAATTAATTACATTTTCCTCCGGCTGTGCTTTAAACCATTTAATGACTGCATCTAAATAATTTAGGTATCATCAATACGATCTATCTTTCACTATCTATCCTGTTTCTTCTTTTTGATTCGCGTGTTACTTCCTCAATTATCTCATCGTTATTGTGTGTTTTTTTTATATAATACATTAGATTGTTTACATTACATTTTTTATGTATAATACTGTCTTGCGTTTTTTTCGTTTGCAGCAGACGTTCATATGTATAATTGGAGTGCAGCTCGACATTACTTCATGTAATAGAATCTCAATTAAGGTTCACTAAATCGGGCATTGACGAAAATTTTGTTAAGACCATTTGAGTTGAGAGAAACGGACTTCTACTATATTAGAAACGAGGGTAGAAATAGACAAATCTACAACGAAGAGACCACTCTACTTCAATAAAATAGAGGATATCGTTTCCCTCGTATCAAGCGATGAGAATCGATGCTACGACCAGTGCTTCCTCACAAGGCCAGTCAGCAGAATGCACACAACCCCCAACATTTCATCCCATGACTGCATTTCGATATCTTCAAACAACGCCGTCGTGATGTCAATTAAATCCCGAGTAAACGTTTGCCCGTTAGAATCGGCGATTTCAACTAACATTTGTCGATAATACAAAGGTACCCGCCGTGATTATCGCCTCCCACGGTGAAGTTACACGCTACAGCATTCGCGCATTATAACGCCGACTAGGGCTCGCGCTCCATCCCTCCGGGTCGCGCGATCGTAAGGTGGAAAGTAATACGGAATTGCTCGTAAATAATCCAGACGAGCCTAACTGTTACAGTGTCTGCATTTCGTTGGCGGATACAGTTGGACATTCGCGAAAAGCTGGACATCTTTCTACCAGTTATTTTTGGCGATGCCGCGCCGCCTGCTGCTGCCGTGAAACCGGGGAAATCGCGTTAGCTTAGAGTTTTCACGGGATACAGAAGCCGGATAGTGCGTGATTCTGCATTCGCGATGTTATCACGAGCACTGGGTTATTGTGCTTGACGGGTACACGAGCCCGGTGCACTGAACGATTGTTGAGAGATTTTCGGAGCTTTGGGAGTTTTACCATGGTTCTCTTTTATATTGTGTACGATGTTCGGATAGATATACTAACTCTGTTTTGAGAAGGTGTTTCGGCTGAGTCTCACCAATTTTGCTAGATATGTCCGAGTGTTTTTGAATTTTTTTTGGATTTTAATATCTACGAAATAGTCGAAAATTTGAAACCTCATATTTAAATCTCAACACTGATTTTTTAAACGAATATTTAATTCGAATTTGGTATTGCAAAGAAAATGCGGTAATTTTTCTACAGATAGCTTAATTATTTTTTTCAGATCAATAACATTAATGAACTTATTGTTAGAAGCAGAAACAAGTCAGACGACCAATAATTTTGTCAATAATGATATTTTTACTAATATATGTATAGAAATTTCAGGATATACTTCAAATATAATGAAATATAGCGACATAAAATGGGTATGAATATATTTGATAAAATCTTAAAAAAAAAAAAAATTATGATTCAAAGAACTATTACTAAACTCTCCATTTTTCCTAAATCAAATTAATTACAATAAAACAAAAAATTTCTCTCATCTCCTTCCTTTGTGCTAAAGGAAAGTGTTCCTCGTGTAATTATTTTACAAGAAATCTACCAAAAGGAACCCTAATATCGATATTCATACACGCAGTCGGTGATCGGACTGATGCCGATACTATTGGTGATACTCGAGCAATTCGATACTAATGTACTTAATAAAAGAGGTATCGGAACGCATCGAAATTTTAGTTACTCGGTATCAATTATTTGCCGATACCAACAGCTTTTGAAGCGATACAAAGCTCACACAAGTTCTATATCAAACTGATATCCGTTTGATATATCATGAAACTATTGGTATCAGTATCGGTATCAATGTTCGTTTGATATCTAACTCCAGCATACAAGCGACACAAAGTCGCTGCAATCATCTGCGATCATTCAGATTTCATGTCAATGACGGGAACCGATACCCACATTTATTTATGTTTGTGAAAAACGTAACAGTAGGGCAGGAATTTTTCGATCAGTGATAAGTAGACTGAATTTAAAATAAATGTGAGTTTTATTTTCTAAATATTATAAAATGTGTTACATTGTCATATCTTAAAGAGCCCTCATCTTTTTTTCATTTCAAAATCGCCATAAAAGCATAAAAATCCGCAGTACGGTGATACGTAGAGGTAAAGGGTTCCTGCTTATGTCTTATTTGGCGCAAGCTACAAACGTTCAAAAAAATCAGACAGATTAAATATAACCTTTCACCAATGCATTTCAAACGATTATAATTTATATGTAGAATTGCAATGACTTTTATCGCTCGTGTGCATCGTGTTTTAAGCTACATGTTTTAATTTTGCTTCCTGAGTTTAACAAGCAGAGGGCATTTTATGGATTGAATAAAACAGATGTAGATATCAAACGGGTAGATTAGAGAGGTATCGATATTTTTACACATACAGTGAGCGATAAAACTGTTAAAACCAACAGCATACGTTGACAATTATTTATTGTTAAATGAAAGTCTAGTTACGTTGAATTCATTTTACCTTTTTTGAATCTTTAATATCCGCGAATAGAAAATATGCACTGGAAAGGAATGTAAGAAACTAAGGCTAGAATAGCCAAAGCTTGACATCGATACTCGTGTAAAAGTATCAAACGACTATCGATTCTCTTTGATACCTCAAAGTTTGATACTACGCGATACGGTACCAGAATGTGTTATCCGGTATCGATACCATTGGTCCGATATCAGCCTGATTGCTAATCACACAGTACAACTCTACTCGTTCCACCACGAAGCCAGTAGAACGACCAGACTTTGGTCAGCCAGACGCAGCTTCGAATCAAGATTCTCTCCAAACAACCGATAATCACAGGAGTTCCAGAAACGGTCATTAAAATTAGACGAATCGGTGTAGCCACCGTCTTGGCCCACATTCTCCGCGACAAAGTTGAGCACGCGGCGGACAGCTTAATACACGTTCGTAACATGCAAAAGATGGGGCCGCTAATGGACGACGAGACTCGAGTTTAAACCCGGCTTGCTACCGTCTAATGTCCTCGTAAGTGCTAATGAACGCCGCTTGTATCCGGCCGACATTTATCCTTTGAGTCGAGCGTCGCGGTTACGTGAAAGGCGGGTCTGCGCTCCGGCGCGGCACCGCCGAGGTCGTACGTGTGCCCGGGTTGCTTTGAAAAACGAAGGACAAGGCTCGTTCCCTCGCTGCTTAACTAACGAGATTAGTTTGTGCCGAGGGATGTTCCGCGGCGGTGAATGAAAAATAGAAACCGGATGAAAATTTAATTAAATATTTCCGTTGTTGTCGCGCACGCGATTCTTGCTGTGAGAGATTATGCTGAGGGGAATGTCATGATTATTTTAAAAGAATTACGTAACAAAAAGGTTTTTATAGTTATTTCTCGAGTAATTTACATCCTCGCTCAAAAGTATGTGGACACTAACCATTTTTATGAAATTTGTATACTGTTGTTATTAGACGGTTTTTATTGTTAAATTCTGTTACGTACATGTATGTAATGTATTACTAGAACATTGTATACAACTACTTGAAAACAATAAAATTTTATTTTTTTCGATGATACTAATAATATAAAATTGGAACTGATTTTGGATTGATACGTTGGATACAGCTACTTGGAAACAATAGAATTTTATTTTTTCGATGATACTAATAATATAAAATTGAAATTGATTTTGGATTGATACGTTGGATACAATTACTTGGAAACAATAGAATATTACTAGAATACATTACATACATGTATGTAACAGAATTTAACAATAAATACCGTTTAAAAACAACAGTATACATAATATATCACAAATTTCATAAAAATGGTTAGTGTCCACATACTTTTGAGCGGGGATGTACGTGACTTACTACATGCTTGTTTGGTTAACCCCGTCGATGCAAGTACATGACAAAATCTTTGATACCTATCCATCTAGTTTCATGTTTAATTTAACTGAACTTATATTTATTTAAATATAAATATAAACATGTACCATTTTTAAACATTTTATATCATGGAGGTACTCTTCAAGAATTCAACTAGTCTGGCCGATTGCTGATCATTCAAACTCGGATTTCGATTGTAACCTATCTTATCCTAATTTTTCATAACAAAAACCGAATATTCAAAGAAGAGAACCTGTTTTAACCGAACTGAACTAATTTATGCTCATTAATATTCATAAAAAATTATAGAAACTTTAAAACGCTTTTTTGTGCTTTTAATAGCATTCAAAATATTAATTAAAGTGGTCAAACTACTCTCCAAAGTTGGAACTTGGGGGGTGGGTGGTTTCTGCTAGTTATACTTTTATACAGGGTGCTTCGTTGTTAGTAGGCATAACGGCCAGGGTGGATCCAGACCGCACTTCGCGGACCAATTTCCTCAAGTTCTCTCGCAGATGACTTCCTCAAATGGCATTTTACAAAGTGTCCATTTTCGCTCACATACACCTGTTCCTTTAAGATCAGATCCTCCTAAAGACGACATAAAACGGCGGAACGCTTTCGCCAGAGGAGAGCTATTTAAACCTACCGCCTTTTTCAATCTATAATCCTGAGTTGGAAATTTGACGGTTCGTATTATTATCTTTCATCTATCTAACAGCCATATAGCCACCAAATTTTCAATTCACTAACTTTTTATAAAAATAAAAATATAAAAAACGAGTTTTCTTACTAATTCAATACATGTATATTTAATTCCTGGTACTGTTTAAAATAGCGAGTACAATTGGCGAAGAAAAATTGTGTATTAGTTGAAATGGAGTTTGTAAAAGAAGGAAAATAAAATTTCCATTTTTTTCAATGATTCAGATGCGGGAATGACGTAAAGGAGGAATAGCATTGGAGAGAGGGAGAGGAGAAGCTTTGTAGAATGTGCAGAGAGAATGAACAAACGATAACACATGTAATAGAAAGATATAAAGCTATGAGAGGAGAAATGAACATGGAGGAATTTTTAGTGGAACAAGAGGAGAACAAGAAGGGATGAAGAAGACAGAGAGCGGGAATGAGGGGGCAGAACGGGAAAAAGAGTGGAGGAAGCGAAAGGAATAAATAAATAACGGAGTAAGGAGAAAGATACCAAAAAAATATAAAGTAATGATAAAAATATCTTATAATTAGATTTAGAAAATAAATGTAAGGAAATAAATGTAAAGAATGATGTAAACTAGAAGCCATAATCCCAAACCGAAAGGCAAAGATTATGTTAGAATAAATAAACAAATAATAAAAGTACTCTCTTAAATCATCAGAAAATGGGATAAAAGCGGAGAATTTCATCGTCCGCGCCGGTTGACTCACACAGTTCCTTCCACTTTCCCTGCTTCACTCTCGTTTTCAGAGCCACGTCAAGTTCTCAAACACTGTATTATGTCTACAACTCACACAGGAGCCACTCAGCGCCGAACAACCACTTCACGTAACTTAATTTTCATTAGAATTCCTAACACTGTCCAAAGAAAAAGAAAGAGCAAATATTTTTTCTACCTCTTTTTCTTCGCCAAGAATAATTGATACACCGCTTTAAACCGCGCTCGAAACTGAATTATAAAATCGACTACAACTTTCGTCGGGTGATATTGATTCACCGGAATAAACAATCCGATATAAAGTCAAACAATCCGACTAAAAGTGGCTGCAATTATAGCATTTGAAAGGGAACGATTCGGTTCAATCGAGTCCTAAGCAGCTCAGAGTTTAGAACGCGTAGAAGCTAATGAACGTAATCGGTTCGTCGCGAACGGAAGGGAAGTTATCGGTGTAACGAGGTTCGACGGAGCTCTCAGGAAACGTTCGAACGGCGAGATCACGCAGTCAGACTGATCGTGCTAATTAAAATCGGCCGAGTTCTACCCCGCGCAATTCGGAATTTATCACTGAGACGCCCCTCCTCCGTTGCACGGTTAACTTCGCCCATGTGCCGTAAGTAGCTACTCGACTGAAATTACCGAAACAACGTGGAAATAGTAATGGGTCTCCGGCAACTATAGTTCCGAGTCGGGGAACTAGTTTCGAAACTGCGTTTCGACGCCGCCTACGGATTCAATTCGAACGGAAAAGACTTTGAACGCGGACTACACGTACGTACGTTAATTGCAGGGAAGGGAACGCGGATGGACAGGCGTGGATTCAGCGGAACAGGTGTCAGGAAATCACTGGATGAATAATTGAGTGTTTCCGTGCTACAACCTGTCGAGAGATTTTAATCCATTTTTTGACTGCTTTGTGACAACACTTTGCGTGAACAGGGAAAAGTTTCCTAAGTTGGTGCGGGAAGTTCGTCGAATCTGGCTATAAAGCACAATCATCAATTTGCAAAACAAGTTTATCGTTTATTATGATCTTAATGAATAATATAAATATCAATTAAAAAATGAGAGAAAACATTCAGAGTCCAGTTACAATATAAAGTGCAAAACACGATATAAAATTCGAGTCCGAAAAATACAGAAAAGTCCAAATTCAAAATACAAAAAAAGGATAAAGTTCGACAAAGTAGAAGAAACTTATTCTCTCTTCAGATCGGAATTCAGAGGAAGATTTTGACTCTCGGTGCAAGTATTCAAAGAATTAATTTCTAGAAAAGTATTTGGAGAAAAGAAAAAGAAATAGTTTTTTTTGTTTTGTGGTAATTTCCCTCTACAATTAAGGTTTCTTAAAATTTTACCTACCCCAAAATTACGGACATAATAGTTTCCTTAGGTAATTATTTGAAAGGGGGTTTAACAGTTACAGCAGAATCATGTAGATTGTATTTTTTAAGTTTTTAATTTTAGATTTTATCTTGTTTTTTTGTTTCAGATTGACCGATCCAATTTTTTGAGAAACTCGCCGAATTTCAACGTTGAGGTGTAATAAATAAAAACTAGTACAAATATCACATAAATATTATGACATTAATGATATGATCCGTTTTAAAAATTACACCCATGAGAATTCCAAATTTACGTATCAGTTGAAAGCTACAGCTAATATAAATTGGATACAAAATTACATCAGCCGGTATCAAGACGAAACATTCATCATGCTGAAGTTGTTATTTATTGTGTAGTGTTTTGTTTGCATACCGTTACTAAGCAACCTGAGATGGTGGTTACATTCATTTATATCTATGTGAATGAAATCTATGATCCAAATTAAGATATTGAATGGCATAATTAAAAAATACGGAAGTTGTTAATTTTTAAAGTTTTTTTTCTTGAAAATTCAATATCATCGGTAACTACATCGTCTCTTCTAATTTCTGAAAGATGTTGGATTATATTATAATAATATTAATAGTACAGTATTTAGTATATTTAGTAATCAAATCAGCTTGCTGGCCTAGATTCGGGAACTTGGTCATTACAGCTTTTTCACGATTGTCATTCATCTTTTCTCATTCGCTCCTTTCTTTTGCTTTTCACTCTTCATCCATTCTATCGCTCTATCATTGCTATTCTCATTCAATAATTCGTTCACCTGTATTGCCACTCTCTCTCACTCTTCTCACATTCCTCTATTAGGTGTTCAAAATTTCCTTTTTCCAACCAGTATCTATTCCTGTCTTCTTCATTCCCACATCTCAATCTCGCAATTATTCTTATATTCATGCCTCTCTTTTCTCTCCTTAAATATCCTGGCATACTTTCAGTCACACAATCCTTATACCTGACATTATACTTTGACTATCTTATCCTACTCATTCTCTCCTGTCTCTGAGTATCACTTTCCCTGGTCACTATCATTTTTACTATATCTATAATAATATTAATATCACATACAAAATGAAGGCAATAAATTTGACTTTAAACGAAAATTTATCTCCTTTGGGATTGTGAAGCTGCTTTAATAGAATAGTGGTAAGCAGATTATTATTGTAATATTATTATTGATATTTATATGGTAATGTAATAATTTATACATACGTATTATATTATAGAATGATGTTAACTCTCAGACTATTAATCAGTTTTGAAAAATGTTTTAATTTGATATAAGAGAAAATGAATAATATATCCATTTTTAATAATATTATAGAATCTTCCATGTTACTCATGGAGCTTTGAAGCTTTTCTTGTATCAACATTATTGATAACTATCCAGAAAAAAGATACAATAATGTAGTTCTGATAATTTCTGATTTACTTATTAATGCCTTAATCTTCCTATCAGTTTCTAAAATAAGACATTTACCTCTCTATGAATGAATTACAAACTACTCCATCTTTGTCGAAATACGCAGTAACTTTTGAAACATCCAGTACATCCTAAGATCACAAAGGTTAGTCCACCATTGGTTTTACGCAGTAAGGATATTGGTTAATCGTAATCTTCGCAATATCTCGAGGCTGCTCCAATGTATTAAGCCCGTTCGCAAAGGGAATAGTAAAGGAAAAGAATTTTTAAAAAAAGGAAGGAGGTGGATGGGAGGATCCGATGGCCCATTAAGAATTCGCATGATGTAAGCGGAAACGCAAAGGCGGAATGGGGCTTACAGGCCGCAAGACATAAAACTTCCGGGTGGCAGCCAGTCGTAGAAGAGGAACAAATCGCTTTAAAATTTTATGAGCGGTAACGTTTCTGCCTCTCTCACTCCCCCTCTCTACCTCTTTAAAAGCTTTTTCTTAAACTGGCCATTAAGGTTCCTGTGGATCTAGGCTGGATGTTACACACTAATGTTCTTATCCACTTATTGCGCCATCACTTCGAGCACGAACCGACGACCGGGGGAAAACGACAAATCCCGCTTAAAATCCACTAGATTCTATGACAAAGTTTCGCGCACCTTTTTTCCGCCCTTCGAGAGAATCGTTTTCCTTCGAGGAGAAAACGATTTTCAAACACTTTCGAGATATTGCGTTCTCCTCGGCTTCATCGATCTTCGAGATGAAACCATACGCAGCAATATCTTTTTGATGTGTATTTCAAAAGTTATGCTTCTATGGGTTAACGCAGTTCAGATTTATTGTATGAAATTTTCTTTTCAGTTAATGGAAATATTTCTTGATTTGATGTGTAAATTTTGATTTAGAAATTTCTGAAAAATTTGATTGGCTGTTTGTAGGTAAAGAAACTGTGAATTCTACGAATCTAAAATTTTACCAAATTCGACGCATGACACTTAAAAAAATGTCCCTTTCATTATTTGCCCTAAATCCCTACTTCTTCCATATCACCTGACTTTCCCAGAAAAGCTCCGGCGACCATAATCGCTGCATTTTCACTCGGTTCCCCCCACCCCCCAAATTCAAACCGGACGCTGCACGCCATTCATGGCGAGGAGGACACGCGTTGATTCCGTGCACGAGAACTAACCGCGGCGAACGACGGAGGCAACGATCCTCGACGGGAATCGTCGTGGTTGCAGCAAACGCTCGGCAGAATGGAGAATGGACGGAGGAATGAAAGAAAGTGAAAGAGAACCTTTCCTTTACGAGAAAGTCCTCGCTTTGCTAGCGCAAGTACAAAGCGGAAGATGGTAGATAGCGTTCCGGTCGTGCCTCGTGCCCGCAACCATCAGGACTTTACGAAGACGTCGCTGTGCGTCTTCTTCGCGTCAGGGCAGTCTGTTTTCTTAGACATCGCGATTGCCGCTTTCCCCACGCCGGAAGAAGAATTCTACCACCGCTCGACCGTTTTACCTTTATCTTTCACGATTTCGTGTCATTTGCGTCGTTACACAGTCGTTGCTGCGAGATAAGCGGAATCTGCTGTCCCAGATTCGGTGGATGCGCGAGGGGGATGTTTGGAATCCTAATGGACGACAAAGAAAGGCAGAAATGTAAGGTTTCTATTGGGCATCGGAGTCGACGGAATAGTAAGCGGGTTGATGAAGGGAATTCGCTCTGATGTTTGGAGGTTCGAGGTTTATTGTCTGTAAAATGATAAGAGTTGTTTCCCTTTTTTCGTCTACCATTATTGTGATTCCATGAGAAGGAGCCATTCGTATCTTGTTGGAGTTTGTATCAACTGGATAATGTTATTATTATAATTTTAGAAATATTTTTGAACAAAATAAAACAGTAAACAGAAAGAATAGTTTCATTCAAGGGATGATTCTACATAAGGAAATAATACAGGATTTAAGAATAACCAAATTTCAATGGAAATTTCGTTTGCTCCGGAGTAATCTTTGAAAGAAAAGTGTCGAAGACATCAAGAAGACATTAAGGAGTAAAAAAGTGAAGAAAATCGTAGAATGGTACGAGTTCGGATTCTGATACTCAACGTTTTTTTGACAATGATTTACACACCTCTACTAACCCACAAAACATAGTTTCCTGCTTGGCGGTTTGCCGAACATTGTACGAAATTTCGGCGCTCTTAATCTTCATCTAATTTCGTTACAAACTCCTTAAATTCTTTCTTCCGCATCGCAGCGCTTCTCCAATTTTCTCAGTTTGCGAACACAAATCTGCAAATATCACTGACCTCACCGTCGTAAAAGCAATCTCCTCCCTTCAATAATTCCACAATAAAGAAAGAAAGCAACCGATCAAACGGCTCGATAATTGTTCCTTCGGGACAAGAGCGCGAAGTTTCCACCCCCTTCGCGTTCGCTGCTCTTGCGCGCTCCGTTAAAAGAGTTCCTCGACAGGTGCAAGCAGAGATCGCGAGAGGATAGAGGCAAAGGTAGAAACGAGACGGACAGAATACGGGGGTAACTCGATTTACTCCCTCCCCGGCCCTTCAGGAAGGACGGACTCCACTTCCCTTTATTACCGTCTCAAAGCGATCTTATCGCGTGGAGGGAAGAAGGCAGAGGTCTCGCAACCACGGCGGAAAGAAGACGTCCTCTTTCTTCGCCTCTCTTTCCACTCTTCACGGTCGGGCAAAATAGGTTTCACGAGCGGGGGGTTAAGGGTCGCTGCGTCGTAAGATCGTCGGGGTTACGATCGGACGCGAGACACCCCCAGTCAGTCGTTAAATCAGCACACATGGCGAAACTTTCTGTGTCACGAGCGAGGCGCACGCTCGTTATATGGTCGCTTAAATTCTGGACCGCAGCGGCAAAAGACCGCGCGAAAGGACCACACCGCCGTCCGCCGGCGCACGGCGAATAATTACGCCGTTCAACGAGCTTTTTGTTGGCCGACCCGTACACCCACTGGTAACAGATTGCACTCTGGACAGGGGTTAAATTCCACCGGCGGAATATTTTGGGAACCAATTTGCTACGAGATATGATTTCCGGGGTGAAACTGTGCACTAGGTTGCGGAAACCCAGAGGAATCGAAGGGCGAAGCCTTTTCACGCAATTGCTATTCGGATTTTATGATGAACACACTAGTTCTTTGATATCAGCTCTCAAGAAAATTTAGAATATTGGAATGCAAAATTACCAGAGTGAAAACCAATATTTTTCATATTTGACGGATACTGAGGATAAATTCCTTTAAAGGAATTCTCAGTATCTCCCGCCCATAAATATGTGGACACGTCCTTAAGTGTAACATTTATCATAAAAAAATTATCAAAACATTATTGAATTTTACTACGTTTTATGTATTTACTTTATATAGTATCAGAGAATAGTGTATTTAATGTTTATCTGGTAAGAAGAACTATTATAAATCCTATTTATTAATGTTCCAGTTATTTTTCTTCTTCTTCTTCTTCTTATTATTATTATTATTATTATTTAACAGTTAAAATTCTCATTATCAAAATTTCTATAATCATGCGATTGAAGTTAAAATACTGAGAGACTATTGCTTATCAACGGCAGTGTATACAATATTTTATTCTCAGTATACGATATTGCATTAGAAGTTTGATATTTGGTAAATCACAATGGCTGCGAAGTTAACTTATCGATGTCCACCTTAGAAGTAAAAAATCTTGAGAAGCGCAAAGATAAACATGGACCTCCGTTCTGCTTAGAAATCGGCTAAGAATTCTCAAAGTGACACAAGCAGAAAAATGACAATTTCTGAAGTCAGAGACTTCTTGATGTCACACACATCAAATATGTGTATCTACCTTTTCTAGTGAAAGATTCACATATAAGATTCCTCTGACATTTTCAAGAAATGCTGTCAAACATTTAACTTGGAACGTCTTTCAAAATCCAAGCAGCAAAGTCAGTTGCACTATACATACAACCATTCTTCTGTCATTTCTTTTCTTACTTCACTAAAGAGTTAAGTAAGATAAGCATATAGTTCATAATTTAACCCTTAGTTGGTACTTTGTTTCTAGTTAAACTTTTGTCTCGCTAAAGCCGTGAATCCACCAGAAAGCTAAGCTAAGCTATGCTATGCTAAGTTTATAAAATTAGCTTCAAAATACATTTTTATGGATCCGTTTCCACCAAGAACTAACCCAAGTTAATAAAAATGTATTGCTTAAACTTAGCACAGCTTAGCTTTCTGGTGGATTCCCGGCTTAATGCAAGGCGATATTTATTAATGTATCTATATTTTTTATATCTTATTCTTGGTTCAAGTGTTTCTTACAATTATCATTGAAACATAATAATTAAATGTTAATCCATTAAGAACCAATATGATATTTTGTTCAAAAATTTTATTTTTCACCGGTTTAGCTATTTGCATTGAAATAAACACATCAATATCGAATTCATACTATTCTGAATTTATTTAAGCACTGACATGTTATTCAGAAAAATCAACAATTTCACACATTTATTCAGTAAAAAAATTAGTTTCACGTATCCAGTTATTTTTAAAATAAAAACAAAATTATCCTTTGCATCGTAAATAAATAAAAAGTGAAACTAAATAAACGAACGACAAAATATAAATGTGTAAACAGCAAGTTTTACTCCTAACTTTACCTAAGTCTTCAGAAACTTACCAGTGTTTTTCCACCCCCTTCTCATATTCTCATCCTTCCCGAACCACTCACAGAAAATGAATTCGTGGCGCGAAGTGCGCGAAAAAAGAGCCGTGGATGCACCGGCGGAGAACAGTACCCGTACGCACAGCAGAAGTTTCACGAGTTCGTAAATGTTCCCTGTAATAGCGGCTATCATCGCGGAAGTCTGCGACGTCTCCATAGAAGTCGGTCGTACAATTACGGGATACATCCGATTCTAAAGCGTTCCGCCGTAAATTACACGGAATAATATCGTTCCGCGATAATGGCTGATAATCGAGTTATAGCGTGCAGGGACGGGGCTATTGAATTACGACGGTAGGGCGGGGACGGTTACACGGGAATAATGGACGCGTGGCAAAATTTTGAAACTTCGACGGACCGGTAAACCTATCGAAAGCCGCAACGACAGCGATTGCTATCGGTTAGCACTGCCGGTAAACACGACACTGTTACGTCGTATAACAACGCAACGCGAGGACGTGCACATGGGTATGTAACTCACGCGCGGTTGCAGTGTTTCTTTTCAAACGCGTGTAAAAAAAATATACGAATTGGTGAATTGTATTTGTGAGCTTGACAAATGTATTTTATGTGTAGGGGAAAGTTCTCTATATTGGACCACTTAAACAAAAAAAAAACCGCCATAAATCGAAAACGCGTTCATAGTTTTGAACAGAAAAATTGAAAAACAATTTCAGTATTGTAATTGATACATAAATGTAACAAAACAGAGTGAAACGCTGTTCGCTTTGACACGAACACAGCTCACAGCTGGCAACCAGAAGCACTTTCCTTCAATGTTTACACAGTAGTGGAACACATGTTATCTTGTCGAATTTGGCGATCCCATTGTGGCGAATGGTCGAAAGCCACCCGCTAGCAGATACACATATATAATTGAACGCAACGCGAAAAATTGAAGAGCTTCCGTGTTTAGAATTACACGCGAAATTACGAAGAATATGAATCTGAAATAAAAATGGAAATCACTGTCGTTCCCACTGTGCTTCTCGAAATTGCTTTCAAATGCCAGAGCAGAACAGCCATTAAAAAGAAAAAAAGACAACGAAAATAGAAAACCATTCGAAATTACAGCGCGGCATAGCGAGCAGTGATTCTCCCTTCCGCAAAACACCATCGAGGAACACCGTTCGCTTGCTAACGTCGCAACTCCGCCAAATAAACAGATCGAGAGGGCAAATATCCGGGGCAGAAGTTAAACTCGATAAACTGTCAATTTCGAACGGCAATCGCTTTTTATTTTATCCGTTCCCGATCGGCCGAATGTGTCCTGGAGGACCGTGGAACGCCAACGCTGGCAACGAGAGGAGGCAGCGAGGCGAGGGGGATCGGAGGAAAAAGGGAAAAGAAAAAAAAAATCAATAATTGCGAACCTTCCTAATTTCCCAAGTGGTACGCCGTGGCGAGGCAATTTCGCGCCGAGCCGCCGCTATTTGTATTGGTGCAAATAAAAATACGCTTTATCCGGAACGACGTGCGAAGCGATGGAGAGTAACAACGAGAAAGATCAAGGTGGCAGGAGAAGGGAAGATAGACGGGGTAGAGAGGCACGGGAGAGAGAGAGAGAGAGAGAGGGGGGGAGAGAGAGAGAGAGAGAGAGAGAGAGGAGAGAAGGACCTCTGTATCCTCTCTCTGCCGCCAAGTTTCAATGACGGAAGTTGAACTTAACTCGGACGACCTCGCGGGGGGAGGAAGGTGGATATAGAAATTTCTCGGTCCTTTATTCCGTTCCGTCTAGAACGATCCTTGTCGCCACCCGAGATAAACGCGAAAGTTTCTTTAATAAATAAACATTGTTCCTTCTTCTTAGCTCCCACGTTTGTTCCCGACCCCTGTTAAACACGAATTGGAACGAGGAAAAGAATAAGGAACACTGACAAGATGAAATTGAATGTAAAGGTACGAGACAAACCTCTTCCTTCATTTTCCGTAGATTTTTTCTGCCCGCGTTACGCTCGGATTCCTTTGACGGTTGCTTCTCTTTGTGAATGTGATTCTCAGATGGTCTCTGTCGCTTCTTTTGCCGCTGGTTGGTGTGTTTCAACCGCGGAGGGTTGTTTGACGGTGGAGTTCGAAGATGTGGGGGAGATTCTGAGTAGATGGAGGACTACTGGGGTGTTTGATAAACTCTTGGGTAGTCGGATTGTCTGACATCTATTGCCTTTTAGTGTTTTTATGAGAGTAGTTTTGCTCCCTTCAGCGATCGTTCAGAGATTCAGAAGTTTGTAAGTTTTTCTTGTTTTATACATATTACCTACGTAAATTGTTCCTCGGCGAGTAGTATAACAGCGGAAAAAATTGTGCTGTCAAAAGGGAGAAGAATTGATAGAATTCTTAGATACGAGCTCTATTTCGGAGACATGGAGTTTGAGTATTTTTACTCCTGAAGAATAACTTCTGTCTATTCAGTTTCAGACAATCAGCTTGTTTTCAATCTCTGATAACTTCTCAATTATGAATGCTAATGATGTAAAAGAGGAAATCAAATACTTTCTGCTGGAGTTTATCGGTTAACGCTAGAACCACCAGTCCGTAAATATGTACCTGTTTCTGATATTTTTTTTAATTGACTGATAAATGAATCAAATTAAACATACATATATTATCATGAAAATAACAGAATGTTACATGGAATTGTTATACAAACGTTTCTGCTGAATAATTTCAGTGTTATTCCCGAAAAGAAATTCGCTCTAGGCGACGTAAAGTGGTTCAATCGACGCTTCCGAATAAAATCAGTGGGAATTGATTGGCAGTTATCGTGTTAACCGATAAATTCATGCGAACAAACGAAATCGCCCGAGGTACTGCGAACACAGTGGATATGAAAACAACGGGCCGATAAGTGGAAAGTTGGAGAAAAATCGTTGATTATAGTTCCTTTTACGAGCCTCGCAATCGACGATTGAACGATGGACGGTTGGACCCGCAATGGCTTCCCATGCACGTGTGTGCGGGAAGAAATAGAGAGAAAGTTTGTAGTGGACCAAGAGATTATAGAAGACCGAAACGAGTGGTGAGTACGCTTCTAAAGAGCAGCCGACGCGAACCAATCTGGCAATTGGCCAATATAAAATGAAAACTTGACAATTCTCGACTTTGTACTCGTTTTATGAGTCACAAAAGTTTAATTTCTCGTGTGAGAATGATTTAATATTTTCACTACAATCAAAGTAAAGTGAGTTCTCTTTACAATATTTACAGATTGGAGAAAGTAAAAATTGCATAGAATTGTTTATTTAATACGCGATTCACTGATTTCTGGTGAGAAAGGAGCTGTTAAAGTAAGGAAAATGTTATAACACGATGAGAAATATAACTGAACGTATTATAATACTTTCATTTAATGTAGTAATCATTATTATGCGCAAAAAATGTTAGATTAATCCTTTTAGCTAATGTTTTAAATAATTTTTTCACGTCTATTTGCGAATTACTTATTATAATTTACATACTTATTCCAAGAAAATCAGTCGTAATTAATTTATACTCGTACGTCATATTTATGGACAACCATAGTTAGATTCTTCTGTCGAGAGGTGTTCGTTTATTCATTAAATAACAGAAATGACCTGTGTAAGTTCTTTTCTTCTACTATACAGGAGTTTCCAGATTTGAACCCCTGAAATTCTATCAGTATAATCTGTTCATATAAATACGAAAATATATTACATAAATGCAGATAACTCCATGCGTTATTACAAAGTTATTACAGAAATATGAGACGGAGTAAAGTATAAATATCTATCTTCATATATGTAGATCCAAATAATTCACAATAATACTCCATTTCAAAATGTTCATTACAGTTGCAAGTTTGTTATTATTAGAATGTGGATTTTAATGCAACTCGACATTTTTACAGACACCAATAAACAGCAAAAGTTTGAATAACGGTGAGTCTCATTTTATAAATAATACAGCATATATTTTATTTTTTAGACTTTGTATAATTTAGAACCTACAAACATGTTATCATTTTGTTCGTACTCCATATTTTTGTTATAATTATTTAACAGAGGTTTAAATAGCTTGTGCTTCTACATCTTTTCTGACAACTGATATTGATTACATTTGTTCCAAATACACAGTGCATTCTGTTTATTTGGGTTACCGGTTAATTAAGGCAGCCGTTTATTTGAGACATCTTAAAGAACAGAACCAAATACATCAATTATAAATAGTTATACTTCGCGTAATTGGGACAGCCGCTTAATGGGTTCAAAAGACGTTACATCCGACGTGTCCCAAAATAATACCACAGTACCAATGCCTCTGCGCGCATTTAAATAAGTCGTATCTCGCCACCGTAAACTCAACTTCTATAAATTCTCGTCTGTCGTCCGCACAGCTATCTCCTCGAGACGGACACGATCAAAATTCTCACCTAAGAATCCGCAATTTAGAAGGAAACGCGGTACCGTCCTCGACTCGGAACGCGCAGCGTAGCGACGCAAGGAATTCTCTCTCGTCCAGCCACGGCAAAAAGCGATGTGGCCGGCTAAGAACATAAAATAATCCCGTGAACCGTCCCCTCGTCGTTTCGCGATGCGGATACCCGGGTTCGATGGGGCCACGAAACGTCGCAAGTTGCGGCGTCGGACGTCGAATTGCGAGACCGTGTTCCCACTCACTGGTTGACCCCGCAAAACGTGCGCCACGGGGTTCGCAGACGGCGTTCTTGCTCAGCTCGGGAACACCTGCACCGACACGAGCAGAGCCGGGCGGACGGTGTGTTCTCATCTCGTCTAATTTGCGCTTAGGTGGGGACACTTTAATTTGGTCAGGTAGACTCGCCACCTAGTCCGAGGGGTAGAGAGAAACTTCACCTCTAATTTACCTTCCCGCCGGCGGAAGTGCCGTTCTCGCGAAGTCCGACTTGGCTAATACGTTTCGACGGTGCTGCAATGTACGCTTGACGATTGGCACGAGAGCTAGAGCTCCGGGAAGACAACTAAATAGCAATGGAAATTGCTATGAAAATATGAGTTGTAGTTATCTTTGTACTAGTTAATTTTATGGCCTGTTCTGTATTTATTTATTCATCCTTCCACAAAAACAGATCTGTGCAAAATATTAATTCGAGTAGCAAATAATAAATAATCTAATTCTTTTACTTCTTTTATATGTACTTTTGGAAATAAAATATATTTCTGAGAAACATTTTTTAGAATAATATGTAACGTAATATTTTAAGGATATTGGAAATGTTGAGACTTATGATTGAGACATGATATTTTACGCATTTTGTAAACATTTTGAACTCTTACAGTCTAATAGTAACTCTTCTTATCCTACTCGAAAAAAATATTTTGAATACTGTCAGTAATACACAGTTTAAGTATTTGATTTTGTGATAAAGTTTGTGAAAATAAAAATATTTTATTTCTCAAAATTTCACGTTTTATTTGAAATACTATTTTATATGAATCACATAAAATTTGCCACAATAGTATTTAAAGTACTTTTTTTCCTAGATTTCGTCTAGTTCTGATAAAAAGAAATGTTGTTAATAAATTGGAGTTGTACCAATAAGGAAGAAAGAAAACTATAACAATGTTTACAATATCTAAATTACGAAGGATTCAATTAAGTGATATAAAAATGGTAACTTTCATGTAAGTTAATTTCAGTTTCAGAGGTATAATACGAAATTGGACATGCACTGTATAAAGAAGCAGAAGAGGATGTTTCATTTTTTAAAACGTTGCATTTACTAAATTACTACTAAATTAATTATGACGTTTCTGCAAAAAATAAGTTGATGCACCGGAGGCTAAGAAGATTTATCAACAAAGTAGTTTGAGTCACTTGAAGTCTATTTTAAACTGATAATGAATAAATTTTAGAGATACGTACATATTTATATACACATAATATTTCTTTAATAATTTCTTAAATATTGATAATTGTTATGTGGTATTAAAAAGTTTAGAAAAGAATATCAAACATGAATATTCTTCAGTATTTCGCATTAATATGCCTGTGATTAATGTTCATAACTCTGTGGGTTAGCTAATGTTCATCCCCACGGGTATCGAATAGAATTGCGAAGGGATATATCGCATAATTCACGAAAAGCTCGATAACAAACAACGGCCTCAGAGATCGGAGCTGCCGCGATGACTAATTAAACTTTATAGGGGATTCACTGGAGTTAATTAATGTGCGTCAAACGTAAGCTATCAGTTCTTCCAACGAACAGGTAATTAATAGTGTCAGTAACACGCATTTAGCATCCATGAGCATGGGACAGTTTATTAATAAAAAGCGAAATCATCAGTCTTTGGTGAAACTCATAAATATGAAAACTGACTACATAATTGTGTATAATTACATCTAATTATTCAACCCTACGTTTACATGAACATTTTTGTTTGTGTGCTTAACATTATTGTTACACAATCGATCGTGCTACTGTTATCTCCGTGAATAACGATTCATTAAATAAATATATTCAAATACATTCATACGCGTATTTCAATAATAAATACAAGGTAAATTCGGGTCTTTTTAAATTATTTTTATATTCAAGCGTTTGTAAATCTGTTCTTGCATCTTTTATAACATGAAATTTTGATAAACAGAGCAATCGAGTCTTTTATGTACATACATAAATATAAATTAAAAGCATTCTTTCATTTTCTGGTTAAATATTTTTAATTCATGTTTAGTCAGAAAAGGGATATAAAATTTCTAAAATAATTAAGACCTGGATGTATAAAATTTGTTTTTTACTCACATTTTTGAAGCCCAATTAAATGAACTTTTAAGGCATATAATCCATTAGCTTCTCTTACCTGCAACAGAAAATGAAAATAGTAATTAGATGAAAAATACAATTTTTATAGATTATATTACTTGATAATCCATTTGGTATAATTCCATAATTTGTCTATTTAAACAAAAAGAAGTTGCAACAAGTTACACTATTTACAAATGACAATTTCACATGAAGCATACCAATGTCTCCAACTCAAAGAGAAAGAAACCAAAAGTTGTACAAGCTTCAAATATATCCTAGAAAGGTTCGGAAGCGACCCGGAAACCGCAAGTAGTCGAAGTCAATATCAGAAAGCGGACAGATCATAGAAATCGCGTGTTTGTGAAACGAGTGGCAAAGCAACGTAGCGATTCCTCTTCCTTTTCAACCTTTTCTGGGTCATCGTTTATCTAGTTACGTAGCTTCACGAAAAGAGGAACAAATATTAGCGAGAAAAAGGAATACACGACGTTTCTTATACCTACCTCAATTCGAATTCCCAAAGCGAAAAAACGCACTCTCTAGTTCTGCTGAAATTTATTTCCGACGTCTGACGAAGGGTTCGCCAATGTCGTCCAGAAACCCGCCGGTAATTCGAGAGAGCTCGTACGCTGGTGTTCATGAATGGGTGTACCGTGAAATCGTGAATTACGAGCGCGTGACTTAATTGTGACCGCGGTACCACGAGATAATGGAGCTCGGCTGAGCAACGAACTCTGCCAA
Source organism: Perdita meconis (assembly GCA_030770465.2). Classification (NCBI taxonomy): domain Eukaryota; kingdom Metazoa; phylum Arthropoda; class Insecta; order Hymenoptera; family Andrenidae; genus Perdita; species Perdita meconis. The sequence continues at coordinate 9,986,392 of JASKOS020000007.1, forward strand.
GTGAAACAGAACACGCCGGTCGTCTCGTTGAATTTTGCATTTTTGATTTCATTAAGCGAACAATAATGACGGACAAGGTAATTACGCTCATTAGAATTGCAGAAGCATCCTCTGAGCGCCGGGATTTTTCGCGTGTTCGGGGCGGGAAAACAAAAATTCATTCGGAGCGCAATTAGCATTTTCTGACAGAAATTTCGCTGAATCTGGGAATCACGAGGACTTATTACAGCATTCTGATTTTAAATTCGTTCCTCTGGATCGAAATAACGATGACGTTATCTGATGAAATAAATTATGGTGAAAAATATTTGATATTAAACATGAATCTCTTTCGATGGTGTATTATAATTTAATGTATACACGTAAAATTGTTTTCATGTAAACGTGGGCATAATTGATTACAATGTTCAACAAAATTTCAAATTTTTGAAATGAATGAGTGAAACTAACTTTACTTAATACTTAGATTTTTAGTACAAATTAACTTTGGAGCAAAAATACCAAGCTTGTTAAAACCTGAAAAATCAGGAAAAACAGTTTCAGTCTAGTTTCATACGGTACGTCAGTAAGGTATTTATCAGAAAAATATATGTAGAGTACAAGAATTCGATTTTAAACATAAATTTACTATAATTATTACTATTGTAAATATTTTTTAAATCGTGAACAACAATACAGAAAACATTCTTTTCATTTCGAAAAGACACAACGACCTGAACGCTACCTTTCACGGAAGTAGAAAGTCACCTTAAAAAACTACCGTGCCTCAACAACACTAACTTTATACCTTAATTGCTAAACATTGCGACATGTAGGGAAAAAACCAAAATTAGCATCGTGTTCCGAAAACTTTACTCAAGACAAAATGCCAAATTGGATGCATTCATTTTCGGGCTTATTGAGCAATGTTATTTATTTAAATGCTGTTGTCACGGCTTCAGGTAATCGCACCATATCATTTCTATGAAAGCCGTAGCAAGATGGAGACTGTATTTTCCGCGGTAAATCTCGATAAAGAAAAGGTTTTTCCTTCATCCTGCAAGCTATTACTGTTGTTGCAGACAGTGCAATCTTTACTGCCGCATACGGCAATCTGTCTTGAAATGGCTTATGAAACGTGGTTGTACGACAAGGACATGTGACATCAGGCTGCTACAATGGTTCTGTCCGCGACTTCTAGCTGAGTAGAAAGTGAGGGTCTTATCGTTCTTAAGAAACCCTTGCTTCGAGTGTTACTCAGCGAGCATAAAAGTGGAGAACTAAAGACGCTGTCGTTACTCTAGCGTTTATTGAGATGACTGGAAGCACTGTGCAAATACAGAAAATGGTAGAAGACAGAACTTTCTCCAGCACTGCTAGCTTCAAGAATACATGCTTTGTAACAGACTCAAAAATTGTCGAAACGCAGACAGGGTTGCTTTATTGCCTGGTAGCAGCGGCTAGAATCTCAAATGCATTGTCAGCAGTTATAAGCGTATAATTAATCTGGCTTGATACGAGTAAAATATAAAACTTTGCGATAATTTATTTTAATGAACGATTATAAAACACAATAAAGACATGGGTAAGTGTTTTAAAACTGTTATTAATTTTTGGAATGTATAAAAAAGTAAAAAATTGGATTTGAACACAATTCACTTACTGCGAGTGAAAAACTACAATATATTTATTTATGCGAGGTTAATGTAAGTGTCTGAACTTTAAATACGAATAATTTTAAACAACGATTTCAAGTGTGTCAGAAATAAATTAAAAATAGAAGCTACATGTCTAATTTACCCTCCAACAAGATTCTCAAAATATTAATTGCCAGTTACGGTGTTAATTAGTTCAATCGACCTCAATTATAATTTCCTGCTAAACATTTTACCGTCGCATGTCTCCGAGGCCAAAAACCCCGGGCGTTGATGTTCATGAAGCATCGTGCGCGAACGAAGCAGCATCAACACCGACAAGGAACTCGCATTAGGGAACCAGCCGCGCAACATATTCGTATTTTCCCGGTAATTACGGGATCCTCGTTTGTTCGATCATCTGCCCAGACAGGGAGCTGTGTTGCGCGCAGGTAAATAGATCGACGCCCGCTTACGATTCGCCGCAGCTGCACTTGGCGTTGCCTATCGATTATTTAATTAGATCCTTTTATTCGTTCGATCGTAGACGAACGTCGAGGTTGAGGGGACAGAGAAAGGGAGAGGCAGGTGGCAACGTTCGACGACGAGGAAGGTGGAGAACCCGTCAAAGGTAGACTCGCTCGCTGACGGTCTACTTGCGGCGTATTTTATGAACTTCCGATTGTTTTTCGTTAATTGGACCTACCCTTGCCTCCTTCCCCCTCTGATGGTAGCTTTCCTGCTCCCGACCGCGCCGTTTCACGTTGTCTGCGCTGTAGCGCAACGTGAGCCCGGTGATTAAAGCGATTTCAGTCCACGCCGCCACCTTTCAACCGAGAGTTTATCGACTCCTCGTCGATAAACGTCAGCCTAGGAATCCGGATTCCTCCTAAACCAGCGAAGCTCGCGCGTTTAATTCACTGTTGCGACCCCTCTTCGATTTGTTTGCTGGCGAGAAAATTGGAAGTCGGATATTTCGTGGTGACTTTTGCATTGAATATTACAAACTTGAAATATTATGCTTAATTAAATAATAGCATTGTTTACAAAATTATTATTTTTGGTTCTTTTAATTGAGATTCTTTTACGCGCAGAATAAATGTAAAATAATACCGTTTAGAGAGTATCAAAATTCTATCGTTGAAATTCAAGTGATATCTTTTGTTGTATTTCATTTAACGAAAATATCATGAGCACTATCTTCTTGAGATCATAAGGGAAACCACACATAATCAGGAATATTCAAGCGGACCCTGTAGACGATCAATAATATGTACTGTCAGTAATAGTCCACTTATGCCACAGTAACATCGATACGTACTGACAATAATGCTGATTTAGTAATACTGTAATCATGCACCGGTTCCCATAATAAATTTCGGGTGAAGGGACGTAACATAATCTAAAGCATAAATGACGGAATAACCTTATTAAAAACAAAATTTCACTAACAATTTCATTGGCAAATAAGTTTAACATTCTAGAAAGGCCAATATTATAAATATGTCACACATGTAGTTTACAATCAACATCATATTAATATCTATAAGTCTTCAGTGTCAATAGGGGTGAAAAGTATTTTTGACAATGTTTTTTTCTTTGCCACCGAGTAGAAAGAAACGGAAGCAAAACTCAATCCGTATTTCAAGTATAAAAACGAGCACAGATGCTTATACAAAGTATGTGCCGTGAAGAGGATTGCATAAAACATTTACGTATCTCTATCTGCATTTTAAAACTTGTTGCTCTAGTTCCCTGTTCTCGACACCGGATCCGCTTTTAATTGCCCATCCATTAGGCAGCTCCCACGCGTTATCATTCCTTCGGTCCTTGGTAAACCGATTATAAATCTTCTTTTCTCCACGGTTATCGCGCGCTTCGAACGCCTAAACCTCTATTTGGGGGGGAATTCTGCTCACGAATCTGCTCTTCGATTTTCGATACAGCTTAGGGAAGCTTCGTATATGCACTTGTTTCGTATAGTTTTTTTTTTCTTTACTTCGAATAAATCTAGTTCGACGTGGTGCCAATACCGAAGTACGAAATAATTGTCACAAATACAATATTAAAGAATTTTATGTAATTTGAAATTTAAAATTGTAGTGTTTTAAACACAATCCACGACGTTTAACTTTTCACTGAATATAAATTAATGTTATATAAGGTTCTTTTAAATACAGAAAAGTATCGATTCATTTTTTAATAGAGCAAAGATTGCTAGTAATTTACTTCTTTATTGCTTATAATTATTTAATCGTTTACAGTATATTTCGACAAGTTGTTTCCTTATTCTTCAAAACGAATCCTCAAATATTTCTCCAAACACCAAATGATCGAAACAACCAATTCACTTCCTAATTACTTCGGTAATTATTTTTATCTCGTGTGCCGATATTATAGTTCTGTACCTTTTAATTTGTGCGCAAAGAAGATGCGGAACAGCGGAGCGAGACAAACATTGAAAAATGCAACACGATGCGTTCTCTTAAATACACAAAACTTCACAAACATTTGTACGCGAACGAATACTGAGCGGGTTCGGTTTCTGTTTTTACGAACAAACCGCCCCCTTGTCGCGGTTTCGCGTAATCGCGATCTGAGTCAGCAGCGCGATACCAACGGACAAATACTTGGCGTCATTCAAATATTTGCACGAGCAGAAAGTCGGTTCCATACCGTAAACCGTGCATAATGCTACGTTTACCGATTGATAAACATAGTTTGCAGGGAAAACGTGTCTCCGGGTTAGATTTGTGTGCGCATGAACGACACGAGTTAATTGAGACGCATAATCATTCCCAGGATTGAAGCTTCTGTACTGATTTTCTGTACCGCTTGAACAAACGTATGATATTTAAACGAAATTACTATAATATCAATTTTACTGCATATCATTTTACCCTCTCCTCATTTCTTTTTGTATTTTTATTTTTTGCTTCAATCTTATACAAGATGCGGCAAGGAAACTTCCTTACTTTAAAGGTTAATAAAACAGACAGGAGAATGACAGGTTTTCATGTAGTTTGGAATATATCTTTAAGATAGTGGCTTTCAATTGTGATACACGATGCACATAATGAATCGATTTTTGAAACTTTGGTATTAACAAACTTTGATGTGCCACGGCACACTATTAAAAACTTAGACGCGTTCAAGACTGTGGCTCAATTTGCTTGAAGTTTTTCTAAAATAAACCAAAAAATGTAAGAAAACCAGTATCACAGGAACTCTTTTCGCTTGCAGGAAATTTTTGCTTCTCGTTCAATTTTTCAATCTGACCTGTTCCAAAAGTCCTAGCCAAAGCAAGAAAGGATCTCGGAACCTTTCCAATCACGAACCTCAATCCGCGCCGAACTTTCTCAACGTTCTGCTGTCATCGAAAATAGCGAGATTTCTTAAGGGGAAAAAAATTCAACTCGTTTATCTTATCAAAAGGCGACTGTTTCAGTCTCTCAAAGAGTCCGTCGAGAGAAACCTTGATTATTCGATGTAAAAGTCGGATTCATTTCGCGGTGAAGTGGCGACGGAGGACGCGGAAAGGGGTTCGGACTTAAAGAAACCGTCGCGCGTTCGAAGCAGCCAGACGCGGAGATAAGCAAAGCGGGGGCGAGAGGAAAGAAAGAGGACGCGAGGGGGAGGAATCGCGCGGATGTCTTTACTATTCTGCGCGTAATCCGAGACTTCGACAGACACCGAACATTCGCGCAAGTTTTGATTGCTTTCGCAATGAGCTTTGTTAAATGTTAAGTAGGATGACGCGTCATTGGGTAACAACGCTTATACTCTCCAACTACCCGCCCTCGCCGTCTCGATCCTCGTTATTCACGTACAATTCGCGCGGATGCTTCAGGTGCAAAATACACTCTCGGAGTCGAGTGTCAAAGCTCTCGTGACAAGAAAATGATATCGTCTGAATGGAGGATCGTAATAATTAACACTGCGAAGAAATGGTCCGTGGAACTTGCGTGAAAGTTAGACTTTGACGATAAAATAGAAATATTGTTTGTCCTTTAGCTTTGTTTCTCTTCTGAACCGATAATCTAGTTGTACAATAATAATAGAATGATAAAAGAAATATTTTGTAAACATTTTGCAAATAATTCAGCATTGCATTTATATGTATGTAATAATATGTCTTATTATTATTTACGTCGAAGCGTGATAAAATCAGAATCAAACGACATACTGCTAATTATTGAATACATTAATGAAATATTAAAGATTAAACGATTAACTGTTATTTTGTTATTTACGATTGGAAGCAAGAATTAAAATTTTGTTTCCAAATATTCAGAGTTCCGTACTTGGAAAATAATTAACAAAAAGTATACAAGAACAAAGTGAACAGTTTCGGTATCGCAGGCGAGATGCATAAAAGTGTTTCGCGAGAAATTCGATCGTTTTAAACTGTGTATTTTGCTGAGCTCCTGGATTCAATCAATTTAACGAACAAACGAGACTACTCGTATTCGTGAAAACGTCAGGTTATCGCGGATTATAATCCAACAACCGGCGTTCGCGTGATTCGAAACTTTTAATACTCGTGCCGAAGCGTTAAGCTCGAAAGCAAAGCAAACTTCGGCCACTGCCGTAATTGTAGCACTCATCGATTTCGTAGTCAGAGAAATCGTTAGGCCAACTACACCCGAGGGCTGTTGAAACTTCATGATAATACTTTCTACTCTCCCCTTCTCTTATTCACCTCCGTTATCAATTAGCTATGCACGACAAAATTTATCTGAATAGACTGATAGAAGATTAAAGTACTTATTGATTAAATTCTCTAAGAAAACAATTAATAATAAAAAAATTTTAAGATAAACATGCTGCCAAATTATTTTTTAATTATTTGATGAAGGTCAAAGTACTTGTTGATTGAATTCTGTAAGAAAACAATTAGTTTTTAAAAACAATATTTCAAGAAAAACGTGTTTTCAATATGACCATTATCATCATGCGACATGTTTTGTTTAAATACTTAAAAAAAATTTGTAGTACTATTGAGATTAGCTATTCCATTAACTAATTCTACTTTCACTTCAAGTCGGAAAGTTTTCTAAAAAGATCACTTGCAATGATAAAAAAGAAAATACTCATCTATTGAAATTTAGACCATATTTAAAATATAGAATGAAAGGCGGACAGTCAGTTTTCTCTTTCACCTGAAATTAAATTCTTCTCTGTATTCTTATTCGTCAAAAATGAAGGAAAGAGCACAATACTCGCCGGTAGGAACCGTATCCTTATAAGAAGCAAGTAGTAAGCAAATGTAATGCCGAACGAAACAGGTTAGCGACCCAAAAGTCGGCTCTACGACGATATTATTTGACGATACGGGCTACTAGCTATTGGATCCCGAGGATATTGGTTTAACACACAAAGGCGAGCGTTATGGATTTTGGATAGCAGCCTTTGCCGGAGTCAAGTGACCTCGTATCGTATCCCCGAGAAATCGATGTCTCCTCTTAGACTGGACGCTCCTCTATTTTTTCTTCTCCCGCCGGCGTGCCCAACCCCACGGGAAGATAGAATCTTTAAAGGCGACACGCTACATTTAACTTCATGCCGCAAGAAAAAGTGTTTAAGGCTTTATGATGTCATGCGAATCGGTTTCAATTAAGAAATGGTGGCGCGAAATCTTAAAAGATTCCATGGACACAAAACACGTAGAAAAAAATCATTTAAAGTTATGAAGATTTGCTTGGTCGAAGAAATTCTAGTGTATTATCTAATTTATTTTCACAATTAAAAATTCTGATTGAGTAAAAGAGAGTGAAAAAGGTTCTGAAATAGAAACATGATACGACTCTATATCCACGAGGATTTCGCTTTTAGAATAATAAAAATGGTAGATTAACGAGTAGCGATGCGGCATTATATTTTCCATCCGCGTTCATTTAACTCAGTCCTCCTTCAAAATAAATTACAAGGGAAAGCGCGTGTCACGAAAATGTTATTTTTCATTTCGACGACTGAAACCATGTCACATGTAGACCATCCTAGGTAATGCTGCTCTGTCTCTTAAATTATACAGAGTTTCGTGATGCGGTCGAAAGTGCACGAAATACATGTAGGTAAAACGTAAACAAAATAAAATAAATATTTCATCTTCATAATGTCAATCATTACGTTGAGGCATTTTAATTCTATGCAACTTTTTTCAATCCGACTTAAAGACTTAGTAATGTATTCGAGGTACTATAAGTGAACTACCATTATTCTGTCTTTCCATTTGGCGCACGTATGGTTACTATTTCAAACATATTTTTATAGAAGGGATCACGTTGAGTGCGGTCGCGCAACGAATTATGTTCTGCTCTGTATGAATCTGTGCACGCGGATCTTTGTTTTTTATTTTATTTTCTCGACCTATTACGTATGGGATAGACGCAGTCAACAGTGTCATCCCGTCAGAGTTTCACGGGACGCGACGTTATAAAATCGCAAGCACCGCTAACTGTCTGCCATTTAAACACAACGTGAATAATTAATAGCAGCCCGTTGGCCCGGTTTCGCGGTTCGCGTCGCGTTTTTACGCCGGCCAGACGACACGTGAGCGAACTGGCAATTTCTTCTTGTCCTTTGCTGTCCCGTAAAAAAAAAAATATATATATATAACAACAAAATGCATCACGTACACGCGTGCACACACGAATAATTCCGGGCATCGCCGGCGAGAAGACGCGTCGTTCGTCGCACGCATTTCCATAAAATTTTTCGTCCGCGCTCGTCTTGATCAACAAAGCGTATATGCTCGGCCGTGAACCCAAATTTCGAGAATTCGCGGGGGTTACGACTACTAAAAAGTAAAAATAGGATGGGTCAACTTCGTCAGGAGTTGCTCCTAAAAATCCAAAGCAGAGACAATAAATAACAAGATAAAACGACGAAATCAGCGTTTTGTTTGTCTGGATCGTTTGTGCTCGGATGTGACCACTGTATGATTTAATATGCCACGGCTTTTATTATCATTTTTGTAGCCTTATAAATTTCGAATTTTATAACGTGGAATTATTCTTCTAGAATATTATATGCTAAGAGTTATTTAATTTTAACTTTTGTTGTGTTGAGTAATACAAACTATATGAATTATTGTAACATTTTTAGAATAAATATTTTTTAGTATAAAATGAATATTTGATGTGTGGTAATTTGTATAATTATGAATTTGTTAGTTTTAGGATTTATATATGAATGAAAGTAGTATTAACATAAATAGATCATTTAATACTATATTAATGATGATTCCCTAACGTATTAATGGAGCAGAAGTAATTTCATTTCAAATTGGAACTATTATTGAACATCCGACCAAAATTCCATTGAATATAACATGGTTATCACTGTGATGAGGGCTAATTAGGGCGCGTCTGACCATAACGAGGTATTACTACTGGCTAGTAATCAATGGTTTTTCTCTTTCAACTATGTACTTCTGATTCATTTTACGAAAATTTTTGTTATATATATTTATACATTTATTACTTAAAATATTAAAGCACTTTTATTAACCGTAGAGAATTAATTATAATAAATGAGATGTTGAATTCTGATTGCGAAATGTTTAGTTATCTAAATTTGATTCATTAATACATCCAGTATACTTAGTGCTAGCTATTTAATTATAAAACTCTTAAACCTAATTTCCGACAATTAAACCGTAGAAACATTTTACGCCATGATTGTATTTTTTCTACATTATTTGCTACGATTCTACTTCTCATTTCATTACTCCTATTTTTATTTCCATTCTCCGACCATTACTTGCTATCTGAATACACATCATGATTATACACAAACTACGCCAGTTACGGAACGTATCTTCACTATTTAATACATAACTAGAAGCAACAGCAAAGCTCGAAGCTTTCCAAGTCCATTTGCCACGGAATAACTTTGGACGCCGAAGGATTGCGTTTCCCCGACGGATCCCAGCGTATAAAGTAAAGGAACGAACTTTGAAATCGAACTGAAGATCCTTTAAGCGCTTCTGGCACAAACAGGAATTACGTAAGTACACGTAACCGCTGAAGTCTTCCACCCCCCTGGAGAATCATCGAGAAGGTATCGACTCTGCGGTATTTCGAGGAATCGGCATTCGAACTCGCCAAAGATGCATCCCTTCTTTGTGCAACGCGCATGACATCGCGTAGCGGTCGTCGCTCGATCCAAAAAATATAAAGAACGCCTTATCGGCAGCAGCGCACGACAAACACGCTCGCGAAACGGGAAAGAACTTTCCAGCGGTTCCAGCGTTACACGGCTTGCGAACTTTTCCGCGTCGCCACGGCGACATCGCTCACGCGCACGGCACACTCTTCTGCATCGCGTCGCTTTCGCCTCCTATTTAGCGTGCACTCGTTCGCGCGCTAATGCTGCCGTGTATCGACTCACTGAGAGCGCGTCGCTCGCGGTAAAAACTCGCGGGAAAGTGCAATCGATGCAAGGCTGCCGCAGTCTAGGCTGCTTTTAAAGCTGGAGCGATTCTTCGCGAGGGAATGCTGCGAAAGAGGACAACTGCCATTTTATTGAGGTTTTTGTGATAATGCATTCCGAGCACTCGATTACTCTTTTTGTCATGCGTTTCCTTTTTGTTAATTTCGAAGGTAACACGTAGCCAAGTATTGGAAATTGGGAAGAAGGGAGAGAGTACTGTAATTTTGAGCACTTTTAAAAAAAAGATAGTATACTACATTATTTATTTTTAATAGATAAATTATATTTGCATTAATCTGAACTGAGAAATCTGCTCTTTTTACCCTAAATTGTTTTCACATCAACTCATACACTAGTGTTAAAAATATTTTGTAATCTGCAAATGAGAAAACTATATTTTAATACTGTTGCAGGAAATCAAACAAATTCTAAATTAGGTCTGGGACATTGAAAGCAAGAATTTTCGAATTCTAAATACTGTGAATCACAAAACTATTCACACCTGATATAGCTTTAATTTCTATGCTATGTATCTGGAATTGATAAAGCGATAATTTTTTGCAGTATATGTATTAAAGTATTGTAGTTTGTAGTTCGTTGTAGATGTTAAAGAATAAAAGGTTTAAAATTAGAATACGAAAGTTTTAATATTTATAATATTAATAGAAATGTCCGAACAAAGTAAATTCTCGAGTCACCATAATATTCGTACAGTTTATATGTTTAACTTAAAAGAACTAATTTAACAATTCCTTATAAAAGTTTAGCAATGACTTTACTGCTTCTAGTGTTCAACAATATGTTTTGAGAAGGTCAATACCTATGTTAAAAATTATGTTTTGTTAATAATTGACGTTGTGCTTTATAGTCTTTATTGTTGTTTATTTGCCAACTGTAAGGTCGAGTGCTTTTCGTAAGAATGTTTCATTCCCTTGAGATACATAGCATAGAAATTAAAGTTATACTGGGTACGGATATTTTCATGATTCACAGTATGTAGCGCAATAAGAAAAACGGTATAAAATATAAACGTTAGTAAGCAAAACGGTTAACTTCAATTTCATCCATAGCACAAAATATCCTGAAGTAAAATTGAAATTCCATCCATAATATGTATAAAAAGTAATAGTGAAATCAGATATGAAATAAAATTGAAATTCCACCCTTAATTTGAAAAGCCGGATGGAATTCCAATCCCATCTAGGGCAAGTTTGAAATTCCACTCGCAATGCGACAAGTGGCATAAAATTCTCACCTCGCCTTGAGACTCGAAATTGAAATTCTCCTTCGCAATTCGCGCGGTGGTTGGTCTCTTAATTTAATAATTTCATGTCTTCTTTAGACAGAACGACGTCAAAAAAGAAAACGTCACTTAAAATTCAATATGCGTACTGGAAAAACAATTACACGTTGTCCTGCCTTTAATTTGGCTTCGGAGGAAAGGACACGAGGGGTTCCGCTGCATAAAATCGCAATAAGGAATATCAATGACCGTGTAATGTCCCGGGGATCCCGTGCGACGACGTCGCAGGCGCGACGTAATTTGAAAATTGGCCGGCTAACTCGAAATCCAGTATGCCGGGAGCCGTGACCGATAACGCATTAAAATTTCATGAGGCTTAATAACGCCCGATAACGAGAAATGGTAAGACTCGTCGCGCCGAGACAAAGAATTCTTTGTACTGCTCGATTCTGAGGATACGCTTTAACTGTGTAACATGGAAATCGAGGCGAAACGGAGAAGATAAGAACGCAATCCAGACGGAACAGGAATATTATCAATCAGATACCGTGCATTATGAATGTTAAATGTATTTTATGGCTAAAAATTAATGGGAAGGAAAGTGGGCGTGGAAAATGAAGACATTTATTTTCCTCGATGAGATAAGTAGAGGACAGGTGCTATGAAAGGGACAATTTTTTTTAGCGTCCATTTGTGATAGTATTATTATAAATATTTAGAACTTAAGTCCATTAATAGATGGTATGTTTATTAAATTTGAATACAAATTGATTACAAACTCATCAATCATAGCGGAAACTAACAAAATTTTGGATTTTTAAATAATGTTAAACCTTGATACTACAAAACATTAGAATCTATGACAAAATTAACTCTTTGTACTATAAATAATCAATAGGTAATATCATTTGTTTTTTTTCATAGCACCTCTCCCATCATTTAATGAATGAGATTTTATGTTTTTTCAGAAGAATAAATTTTACGTATTTATTGAGGATTTTCTGATCTTCGATAAAAATGTTATTTCACTGTAATAAAAATTTCCCATACCAAAAAAATAATTTAAAAAAAAAAACACAGATCAGACACTAAATCTTCTTTTTTTTTGCGTACGCTACAAAATATTTGATTAATATCAGTATTCTAACAGCCATGGATATCTAGGGCACTCAATCAAACCTACAGAATAATTCTTTCACTTTGACACGCATCAATTCGGCCCAACTAATTTCTCCACCTCTCTCAGCAAAGTAAACACAGTGTATCGAGTTTAATACACGACCTGGATGGATCCTGTTAGACCGCCATCGGTTGAAAGCAATTCGTCATTCCGGTGGACGATTTTACAAAGCCGATAGAAAAATCCCAGGCTACGATGAAACGCGTATTCCAACGGATCGCGGAACCGTGTCGCGACTTTATAACGCGCGTAATGTCATAATAACCGCCACTACCATCCGTTGCTGCCGTTCTGTGTCGTTTAGTCCCGGCGTTTCCATCGGGCCAAATTCGTACCGCGTTTTTTTTTTTCACCATCCCCGACCTACATCCCCACCGAACGTAGGCTCGCGTTTCATCCAATCAAATCCCGCGCACCCGACACGGATAATATTATTTCGTCGCAGTCAGCGGCAAAAACGATTTCAGCAGCAATGACGATTCGATTGTTGACCGAAAGCAAACGACACCGATGGCAACGCGTTTCACTGGTCGGACAAACGGGGGGAGTAGGATGGTTTTCGACCGTCACCCTTTGGCGAAAAGCGCAATGCGCGCTCAATTAGTTCATAATTGCGCGTCCGTTACCCTCGATTCGAGATCGCCGACCCTGCTCACGAATTTGACGCTTGCGCGTGAAACGGGACCGGTTAATTGATGAAAACTGGCCGACTGTTTGGCGCTGCTCGACGACACGAAATCGACACTGTTTGAATTGAGTGGCGTTGAAATTCTGTTGCCCACTAAATTGATAATGTGTTTTGGGATTTAGAACACAGATACCACGTCAAGACTTACAGAATATCCGAAAATATTTAATTTGCTTATCGATTTATTCTTGTTTATTTATTAGTTCATGAAACATTCGCCTTCTACTTTATAGGATTTCTAATTTCAGATTCATTTTGAATACATCTACTAGTTTCTAGCTATTTATTTATGGCACGAAAGTTCAGCCCGTACGAAATTGAGAAAACGGTGTTAATTTGTTAGTTAAACATCTTACTCAACTCGCTCGAGGAAGGGAAACTGTACTAAAAGAATCTAACAACAGTGTAATGAAACGAAATGCATATACTTGGAGGAAAGTGTTAAATAA